>CM051239.1:44826947-49740090 GCA_027917425.1 Gastrophryne carolinensis
TGCAGTAGTACTATGCCCAGCAAAAGTGTCTTTATCAGGCTAATTTCAAATATGATAAGAGCAAATGCTTATATGGTCTTAAACAGAGGCTGCTTTAGTCACAGAATGGGATGCCCCCCAAAAAAGATGCAGTAGTACTATGCCCAGCAAAAGTGTCTTTATCAGGCTAATTTCAAATATGATAAGAGCAAATGCTTATATGGTCTTAAACAGAGGCTGCTTTAGTCACAGAATGGGATGCCCCCCAAAAAAGATGCAGTAGTACTATGCCCAGCAAAAGTGTCTTTATCAGGCTAATTTCAAATATGATAAGAGCAAATGCTTATATGGTCTTAAACAGAGGCTGCTTTAGTCACAGAATGGGATGCCCCCCAAAAAAGATGCAGTAGTACTATGCCCAGCAAAAGTGTCTTTATCAGGCTAATTTCAAATATGATAAGAGCAAATGCTTATATGGTCTTAAACAGAGGCTGCTTTAGTCACAGAATGGGATGCCCCCCAAAAAAGATGCAGTAGTACTATGCCCAGCAAAAGTGTCTTTATCAGGCTAATTTCAAATATGATAAGAGCAAATGCTTATATGGTCTTAAACAGAGGCTGCTTTAGTCACAGAATGGGATGCCCCCCAAAAAAGATGCAGTAGTACTATGCCCAGCAAAAGTGTCTTTATCAGGCTAATTTCAAATATGATAAGAGCAAATGCTTATATGGTCTTAAACAGAGGCTGCTTTAGTCACAGAATGGGATGCCCCCCAAAAAAGATGCAGTAGTACTATGCCCAGCAAAAGTGTCTTTATCAGGCTAATTTCAAATATGATAAGAGCAAATGCTTATATGGTCTTAAACAGAGGCTGCTTTAGTCACAGAATGGGATGCCCCCCAAAAAAGATGCAGTAGTACTATGCCCAGCAAAAGTGTCTTTATCAGGCTAATTTCAAATATGATAAGAGCAAATGCTTATATGGTCTTAAACAGAGGCTGCTTTAGTCACAGAATGGGATGCCCCCCAAAAAAGATGCAGTAGTACTATGCCCAGCAAAAGTGTCTTTATCAGGCTAATTTCAAATATGATAAGAGCAAATGCTTATATGGTCTTAAACAGAGGCTGCTTTAGTCACAGAATGGGATGCCCCCCAAAAAAGATGCAGTAGTACTATGCCCAGCAAAAGTGTCTTTATCAGGCTAATTTCAAATATGATAAGAGCAAATGCTTATATGGTCTTAAACAGAGGCTGCTTTAGTCACAGAATGGGATGCCCCCCAAAAAAGATGCAGTAGTACTATGCCCAGCAAAAGTGTCTTTATCAGGCTAATTTCAAATATGATAAGAGCAAATGCTTATATGGTCTTAAACAGAGGCTGCTTTAGTCACAGAATGGGATGCCCCCCAAAAAAGATGCAGTAGTACTATGCCCAGCAAAAGTGTCTTTATCAGGCTAATTTCAAATATGATAAGAGCAAATGCTTATATGGTCTTAAACAGAGGCTGCTTTAGTCACAGAATGGGATGCCCCCCAAAAAAGATGCAGTAGTACTATGCCCAGCAAAAGTGTCTTTATCAGGCTAATTTCAAATATGATAAGAGCAAATGCTTATATGGTCTTAAACAGAGGCTGCTTTAGTCACAGAATGGGATGCCCCCCAAAAAAGATGCAGTAGTACTATGCCCAGTCAAAAGTGTCTTTATCAGGCTAATTTCAAATATGATAAGAGCAAATGCTTATATGGTCTTAAACAGAGGCTGCTTTAGTCACAGAATGGGATGCCCCCCAAAAAAGATGCAGTAGTACTATGCCCAGCAAAAGTGTCTTTATCAGGCTAATTTCAAATATGATAAGAGCAAATGCTTATATGGTCTTAAACAGAGGCTGCTTTAGTCACAGAATGGGATGCCCCCCAAAAAAGATGCAGTAGTACTATGCCCAGCAAAAGTGTCTTTATCAGGCTAATTTCAAATATGATAAGAGCAAATGCTTATATGGTCTTAAACAGAGGCTGCTTTAGTCACAGAATGGGATGCCCCCCAAAAAAGATGCAGTAGTACTATGCCCAGCAAAAGTGTCTTTATCAGGCTAATTTCAAATATGATAAGAGCAAATGCTTATATGGTCTTAAACAGAGGCTGCTTTAGTCACAGAATGGGATGCCCCCCAAAAAAGATGCAGTAGTACTATGCCCAGCAAAAGTGTCTTTATCAGGCTAATTTCAAATATGATAAGAGCAAATGCTTATATGGTCTTAAACAGAGGCTGCTTTAGTCACAGAATGGGATGCCCCCCAAAAAAGATCCAGTAGTACTATGCCCAGCAAAAGTGTCTTTATCAGGCTAATTTCAAATATGATAAGAGCAAATGCTTATATGGTCTTAAACAGAGGCTGCTTTAGTCACAGAATGGGATGCCCCCCAAAAAAGATGCAGTAGTACTATGCCCAGCAAAAGTGTCTTTATCAGGCTAATTTCAAATATGATAAGAGCAAATGCTTATATGGTCTTAAACAGAGGCTGCTTTAGTCACAGAATGGGATGCCCCCCAAAAAAGATGCAGTAGTACTATGCCCAGCAAAAGTGTCTTTATCAGGCTAATTTCAAATATGATAAGAGCAAATGCTTATATGGTCTTAAACAGAGGCTGCTTTAGTCACAGAATGGGATGCCCCCCAAAAAAGATGCAGTAGTACTATGCCCAGCAAAAGTGTCTTTATCAGGCTAATTTCAAATATGATAAGAGCAAATGCTTATATGGTCTTAAACAGAGGCTGCTTTAGTCACAGAATGGGATGCCCCCCAAAAAAGATGCAGTAGTACTATGCCCAGCAAAAGTGTCTTTATCAGGCTAATTTCAAATATGATAAGAGCAAATGCTTATATGGTCTTAAACAGAGGCTGCTTTAGTCACAGAATGGGATGCCCCCCAAAAAAGATGCAGTAGTACTATGCCCAGCAAAAGTGTCTTTATCAGGCTAATTTCAAATATGATAAGAGCAAATGCTTATATGGTCTTAAACAGAGGCTGCTTTAGTCACAGAATGGGATGCCCCCCAAAAAAGATGCAGTAGTACTATGCCCAGCAAAAGTGTCTTTATCAGGCTAATTTCAAATATGATAAGAGCAAATGCTTATATGGTCTTAAACAGAGGCTGCTTTAGTCACAGAATGGGATGCCCCCCAAAAAAGATGCAGTAGTACTATGCCCAGCAAAAGTGTCTTTATCAGGCTAATGTCAAATATGATAAGAGCAAATGCTTATATGGTCTTAAACAGAGGCTGCTTTAGTCACAGAATGGGATGCTCCCCAAAAAAGATGCAGTAGTACTATGCCCAGCAAAAGTGTCTTTATCAGGCTAATTTCAAATATGATAAGAGCAAATGCTTATATGGTCTTAAACAGAGGCTGCTTTAGTCACAGAATGGGATGCCCCCCAAAAAAGATGCAGTAGTACTATGCCCAGCAAAAGTGTCTTTATCAGGCTAATTTCAAATATGATAAGAGCAAATGCTTATATGGTCTTAAACAGAGGCTGCTTTAGTCACAGAATGGGATGCCCCCCAAAAAAGATCCAGTAGTACTATGCCCAGCAAAAGTGTCTTTATCAGGCTAATTTCAAATATGATAAGAGCAAATGCTTATATGGTCTTAAACAGAGGCTGCTTTAGTCACAGAATGGGATGCCCCCCAAAAAAGATGCAGTAGTACTATGCCCAGCAAAAGTGTCTTTATCAGGCTAATTTCAAATATGATAAGAGCAAATGCTTATATGGTCTTAAACAGAGGCTGCTTTAGTCACAGAATGGGATGCCCCCCAAAAAAGATGCAGTAGTACTATGCCCAGCAAAAGTGTCTTTCCCCTCGATTCAAAGAGCCAAAGTTAATTGATTTCGTATCGAGAATCGTAAGTTTGGGTGGGTGTTTGTCATTTTTTCTTGTTTTTTTGGCCATTTCGTATTCGCACGATCGTTCGCGCATAGACGTATATGAACATACGCATTTCGTACGAGAATCGTTTAATTTGCGTTAGTTCGTGTGTTTTTCCCGTCCAAATCGTATTATTTGCGTCCGATCCTATTTTTTACGTCCTTCACATGGGCTTGCGCCCAATTCAGAGAGGTGATTGCTAATTGTTTTGAAGCCCATTAAAGAGCTGCTTTACGAAATGTTTGCCGGCAGCTATTTGGCCTCGGGAGTAGGATGGAGCGGAGCGAGTTTGTGGCACATCAAGGGCTTATGCTTTTTGGCATTGAGTTGATCGAGATGTCTGAGAGCAGATTGCCCCTGCGTCGTCGCATGAACATCGATAGCATGAATGATGTTGAGCTGTTCGAGCTGACCAGGCTTAATCGCGCTTCCCTCCATAAATTATATAGTGAGCTGCGGCCATGGTTAGCCCGCACCACAAGGAAGGGGCATGCAATTTCAGGTATGACCAAGATGCTTGGCTGCCTGCAATTTTTGGCGAACGGCTCGTTCCAGAGGCTGGGTGCCCTCTCCGTGGGGATGTCACAGCCTACGCTGAGCCGCGCACTGTCTAAATTTTTGGAAGGCATGGCTGCCATAACTCAAAAATATATTTATTTTCCTGATGATATGGCAGCCAGAAACGCCATTAAGCTTGGGTTTTATAATGTGGCCGACATGCCCAACGTTATTGGTGCAATTGACTGCACACATGTGGCACTCGTACCTAGGGCAGCCGACGAGTATATATATAGGTATTGAGATTGGTTATTATGTTGCCCAACGTGTCATGTAACCTGTTTTCCTTTGCGGCAGCATATTTGTTTATCCCTCATTTGTGTAGCTGCTTTATCTCGGCTTTTCATTAGTCTTTCCCAATAGAGTGCAGACATGTTTTGTGGTTAATTTATTATTTTGGGTCAAATATCAATTACCCTTTTTGTATGTTTTTGCCTTAAGGAATCGTAAAATGGGACACTCCCTTAATGTCCAGGCCGTGGTTGGTCCGGATATGCGGTTTATGAGTGTCCTTGCCGGCTACCCAGGATCGTCCCACGACTCCTATATCCTCAGGCGATCTGGGTTGTTTCGGAGATTTGAGGCAGGTGAATTTTCGGGGGCATGGCTGCTTGGTAAGTGTGTCCTATTTGTGTGTTATTAAATGTGGCATTAATCTTGTATTTGTTGATATGTTTGTTTTTGAATTCTTTACATAAGCGTCCAACTGCCTTTTTCTTGGCTCATATATTAGGAACTTCCCAAAAAAATGCTTGCCTCGCTTTGGCCTTCAGAATGTTTTCCCTTTAGTTAGGATGTCTGGAAGTTCCTTGTGCCTAAATATATTGGTTTGGAGTTTATACCCAAGGATCTTTGACCTTTGGCTCCTTTTGTACTATTGGTCTTTAAATGTCAAAGTGGACTTAAACTGCATACATTGTAGTTTCCAGATAAATGTGGATAGGCCCTCAGCAGCATCCTAATTGTAACATGTCTGAAAACTACAAATATATGTAAAATCCAAATACCCTTGGCCGTGCAGATGTTTGTTAATTAATTGGTATATAGAAGTGCCATTTTTATTTAGGTTATACCTTAGTGGAATTTTTTGGGGCCCTAATGTGCCGTGTTTTTTTTTTTGGCACACTTTACCTTACATCATTATGATATCTGTGAAATTTTTGGTGTTGGTTGTGTTGCCTTTTTAATTTTGATTACATTTAATTCTCTGTTTAAGGTGATTCCGGGTACCCACTTCTACCCTGGCTCATGACGCCTGTGCTGCGGCCCCAGGATGCCTCTCAGGAAGCGTATAACCGTGCGCATCGCAAGACCCGGGCTGTTGTGGAGAGGGCCTTTGGTCTGCTGAAGACACGTTTTCGTTGCCTTGACCATACTGGGGGGGCCCTGCAATATGATCCCAAGAAAGTGATCGACATTATAATGGCATGTGCTGTTTTGCACAATTTTGCCATCATGGAACGTGTCCCACGTTATGTGGACAGCCTGCCCTCTTCAGCCGTCGAGGATGAAGTCGAGAATTTTGTGGGGCCCCCCAGTGAGTCTGGCCAATCTGTTCGAGCCAACCTGATCAGCCAGCATTTTACTTAACTTTTTTCCCTGTCTCACCATTCTGTGTGTCTGTGTTATCCTTTTTGTTACATATGTTGTTTGGCCGTAATGTGGCATTACCTCTAAGTAAAACATTTAGACCTTAATTGTTGCCTAATGTATTTCATGTAGTTTCCTTAGCTTTAGCTTTGCATTGTTACACCTCTTCAAACCCAAATTATCTGGTTTAGCCCAAGCTGTTTAAAATGTCTTCCCACTAAAAACGCCACAAGTATTGTAAGTGAAGTTTTTTTTTTACTTTGAAAAGGAAAAATTATAGTGCTTAACAGAAAACATTCCACATACATCTGTGGTTACAAATGGATAACATTACCAAAAAAACATCGAGCACATCTACACCTGGAAGTGAGTGGCACAACCAAACAAGGACACCCAGTCCAAAGGCCAGCCTAGTCCAGTCATTAATATTGCCTGTGCCCAGGGATATTTGGGCATGGCCATAATGTCACACAAACATGTCTGCAAACAGGAGGAGCACCAACCAAATACATATTTAAAGCCATAAGTGGCCAGATACCCTCCACATAGACCTATGGCATTGGCTAGTGGCCTTAAGCATTACTCTAAGGAGCTATATGGGAGCAAATACAAAACACAACCTGCATGAGCAACACAAAATGGATTGTTTGAAACCTCAAAGGACAAGTAAATACAGTGGGGGTTAAGAGAAAAGATGTCCCACACACCCATGGCTTAATAGGGTGGCTGCCCATAATACCCAGGTGGAGGTCCATGTGAATGGGACCTAGCCTGGGCCATGGCAGCATTGTGAATTTGAAACTGCTCCACAATGTTTCTCTGCATATTGGTCATCTCAGCCATGGCTGACTGGATGCCATTACTTGCATTGGCCACGTTGCTGTTGAGGGTACGCAACTCCGCGAGGATGCCCTGTAGACTGGTATGGATGTTGACCATGTCGGCATGCCTTTGCTCACGCTCTGTAACGAGCTGGGCGTCATAAGAGTCCCTTTGTTGGGTCCATAATTGAAGCAGGGCACTCTGCCTCCCCTGGGAAATTGTGGGGCGGCGTAATGGAGTCCGCCGCACAATTACCCTGGCTCTTGGGCGTGCCCTGCCGCGTGGTGTCGTACCCTCAACAGCAACCGGCCTGCTTTGCAAATCCTCAGCAGCAGAGTGAACACTGGGGACTGTAGTGTCAGTCTCCCCATGTGCATGCACAATGGATGGAGATTCACTCTGCTGCTGAGGATTGGCCAGAGAAACATTATGGAGCAGTTCCAAATTGGGACCCAGGGGGAGGTCATCCGACGTGCCCTGCACGGAGACATCATCATCTTCCTCCATGTCCTGGATCTCTTCCATGAGTGTGCGGGTCTGTAGGGACATATAAAAAAAAAAGTGTAAGTTGGCGTCCAAATTTGGGATTCCAACAGTTTAACACATTCTTAAGCACTTGGTAGTATTTATGCTACTAAATTAACTTACCGGAAATCTCTGATCTGGGCTCCTATGCTGTACGGACCTGGTAGGCATAACCAAACTGGGGGGTGAGTTTACCCTTGCTGAGGGATCATGCTGGGCTGAAGAAGAGAAAAACAAACCACGTAAACACACACATAACCTTTTTTTGGATAGGTAATCAAATATAGCTCTATTTGTAATATTATTCAACTCTAGAGCAATGGTGACCTTTGCTCAAACACACACAAGTTTACATAGGTGCAATGGCTCTCAAAAACTGCTAACTGACCTCAGTTCTAAGTCAGGAAGTGTACCCAGTCAGCATACAACTTTCAACGCACATTTTGTGATTTAGCCTACCATTCGCTAGGTCCGTGGTACTCAAACAATTGTTGTAAAGGCCCATTTCAAGGTATGTGGTCAGAGGTGAATGTCTGGCCATGGTGCTGACGCAGGGGGTGTCTAGTTAAAAATAAATACACTGGTGGAGGGGCTGGAGATTTCAAAGTGCCAACTAATAAAGGCTGCTTGCCCTTGCTGGGCTGGATGGGCCAGAGCTGAGGGGACAGGGATTGGATGGCTAAAGGGGGGAGTTAACGTATTGATGGTGATGGGATGGATGGAGCAAATCTGTTACAAATGTATGGGGCTTATGTGGGGGGGGGGCATGGGGGGACTGTGGCAGATGGGCCAGAGCAGGGGCAGCGGGACACGATTGTGCCAAGAGAAATTTTTACAAAGTTACTGTGTACCTTGCAATGCCACTTCCTGTGCAGTACTTCATATTGCAATGCTATGTTTCAGGGAGCCATCACATTGGGCAGGAGACCAACCACTACATCGCCGATCAAGGGGGCAGCTCTGAGCACGTCAACACAGAAGTAACTGAGTGCAGGGCTGTCTGGGCAGGGGTCCTTGAATGTGGTGCCAAGGTCCGCATTGGGACCCCGGGCCGCCAGTTGAGTCTCGCTGCTCTAGGTCAGATATGTTTGTGGGTGGCTAATTAAATTGTTAACTCAAACACAACTCACACAACCAAAAGGCAACCCATACATAATGATGTGTGTTTTGTGATTGATTCCAAATATATCACTTATCTTGAGAAACTTCATGACTTTAACAATCCAATTGGACATTTGATCTTTGCCATAATGGCTGTGGGCCTAAATGTGTGATTCCCAGGGACCAAAAGAGGACACAAACAGCCACAGTAGTGCGAGGCCAAGCAAGGCAAACCATAGGGGCATCCCGTTATCTTGTTACTAGTGAACTGTAGATTATTTAGCAAACAGGCAAACATGCAGATTTAAGAGTACTCACCGTGGGTACGGGTCGGTGAGTCTGTGTCCCTTAGACCAGCATGTCCACCGACCGCGACCGGATGGAGAAGTCCAAGCACAATCTCCTCAGCAGGGGTAAACTCCAATTTAGATGGAAAGCCACCTCCAGTTTTCATGCTGAAAAGAGAAAATCGTTTGGTACTCAGAAAAGGTGCATACAGTACATCCAAAACATTATATTTAGCGAAAACATTTATTTACCTGTAATTATGCCTTTTAATTTCTTTTTGCCGTACAGCATACTTCAGATCAGAGATTTTCTTCTGAATTTGGGACACATCTTTCCTCTCTTCCCCCGCTGCATTTACTTGTCGGAGGATGGTTTCAAACAATTCCATCTTGCGCTGCTTGGTGGTGTGTTTGGATTTGCTCCCATATAGCTCGTCATAGTATAATGTAAGGCCACTAGCCAATGCCATATTTTGGTCATGGGAGAATCTCCCACTCAACTGGCCGCGGCGCAATGTGCGGCCAGATAGTTGGCTTGGCTGCTCCTCCATGTGTGCAGACACATGTGGTGACATTATGGCCTGGGGCTGGGTAGGGGAATGGCCGGATTGGTGGCTTCCCAATGACTGGACTGGACTGGCCAAGGGACTGGGTGTTCTTGCGTGGCTGGCCACCGAACTTCCAGGTGTAGATGTGGTCATGGTTGCAATTCGGGGCCCTCTTGGGGGGCTAGGTTCCCGGCTGGTGCCAGGTCGGGGGCTCTGTTCCCGGCTGGTGCCAGGTCGGGGGCTTCTGGCCCTGGATGGGGTTCTTCGGGCCCTGTAGGGGCTTCTGGCCCTGGATGGGGTTCTTCGGGCCCTGTAGGGGCTTCTGGCCCTGGATGGGGTTCTTCGGGCCCTGTAGGGGCTTCTGGCCCTGGATTGGGTTCGGCGGGCCCTGTAGGGGCTTCTGGCCCTGGATGGGGTTCGGCGGGCCCTGTAGGGGCTTCTGGCCCTGGATTGGGTTCGGCGGCCTCTGGCTGGGCTTCGTGCCCTGGATGGGGTTCTTCGGCCTCTGGCTGGGCTTCGGGCCCTGGATGGGGTTCGGGCCCTGGATTGGGTTCTGCGGCCTCTGGCTGGGCTTCGTGCCCTGGATGGGGTTCTTCGGCCTCTGGCTGGGCTTCGTGCCCTGGATGGGGTTCGGGCCCTGGATTGGGTTCGGCGGCCTCTGGCTGGGCTTCGTGCCCTGGATGGGGTTCGGCGGCCTCTGGCTGGGCTTCTGGCCCTGGATTGGGTTCGGCGGCCTCTGGCTGGGCTTCGTGCCCTGGATGGGGTTCGGGCCCTGGATTGGGTTCTGCGGCCTCTGGCTGGGCTTCGTGCCCTGGATGGGGTTCGGGCCCTGGATTGGGTTCGGCGGCCTCTGGCTGGGCTTCGTGCCCTGGATGGGGTTCGGGCCCTGGATTGGGTTCGGCGGCCTCTGGCTGGGCTTCGTGCCCTGGATGGGGTTCGGGCCCTGGATGGGCTTCGGGCCCTGCTGCGGGGCATGGGTTGCCGAACTGCCCTACTTGAAGGCATGGCCGGTGTGGACTCCCTTGTGCTGCCTCTTCTGGGGGCAGAGGTGGTGGGTGCTGCAGTTGCCAGCTTTTTGGCTGCAGGGGCACGGGGCTTGGGGCCCCTTTTTTTGGTACCTGAGGGTCCAGGGTCCATTGGTGGGGCCGAGGTGGGAGTCTTGCCTCTCAGTTTTCTCCGACCTTGCTGGGACCTTGTTGTTGGGCCCTCCGCGGTCTTGCTTTGCTGGGGTCGCTTGCTCATAGGCTTTTTAGGTGCCATCTTACACAAATGCTCAAAGAGAATGAGCTTTGGGTGCAGGGACCTTTAAATAATGAGCCCAGCGTGTGACGCCTATGCGCACGACTACGCGCTCGTACGAACGTACGTTCGAGCGGAACCAGGAAACCGCTGGGGTTTCACTTATCTGCTGCCTTGAAGAAGCATAAAGATGGCGCCCACTATCTTCACCCGTCAACAGGAAGAGATCCTCATGCTGGTAAGTGGCTGCCTGTGCATTTTAATCTAATAGTCAATGATGGCCTAAATGTAAATGATGCGTTTGGAACTAGTTTGGGGTCTCTTAATGTTTAATCACTGGCTCCTCACACTTCATCCTCAAGGGCCGAGCCTGGCCACGTTTTCAACTGTCTATGCTGATGTCCTAATTCGGCCAATTGCTCCGGCTTAGCAACAGTTAATTAACCTGTGGAGTAGCGGGGCGAGCTGGCAAACCTGGGCTGTCTCGGACCTTGATGCGGATGTTTGAGGAACACTGTTTTCCTAAGCCATAAAAACACAACGGGAAGCCACACACGTGGTCCAAAAGCCTAAGCATTAGGCTACATCTTGGATGTTTAAACCATCCTAACATGCCATAGATGCAGGTGGGCTGATTCTTGATGTTGGCTATTATCTGTATGTACATGGTGTGTGATACATATAACATAAGACCAGACTGTCATTCACAGTCAACGTCCTCTTTAAGGCACTCCCCAAAAATGGCTGCCACTCTAAATGTGTGTGTTAATGACATTAAATTCTCAACTTGTGATGCAACACATATGGGTCTGTGTGTAAAAGTAAAAGCTCTGTGTCCATTATGTTTTTCAGATCATGCTTCAGCGCCGCTATGACTTCGCGCCCAATGTGTGCGAGAAAAGGGACATCGCCCGGGAGATCATCGCCGAGATACACCGTGTGACCAGCACCACCTTCACTCACACCCAGATAATGCAGCATTGGTCGGACCTGAAACGTCTGCACATGCCCCGGGTGCGGAGGTTTTTTGGAATCCATTTCCCAAGTAAGTACAAAGCAATTGCATGGTATATGTTCCAAATGTATAAGTTATGCCTTTATTTATAATGACTTTTCTTTGGTAGTGTTGGAAATGGATTTCAGAATTCGCCGCACCCGGAGACGTACAGGCCGACCAGTGCTGCATGACTCTGCATCTGTGAGTGAAGGTGGTGGATCTCCCGGGCGACGGACCTACCCCTCCTCTGTGGCCTCCTCAGACCAGCCCCTGGACCTTACCACAGAGGAGGGGCCAAGCCGCGTGGGCGTGGAGTCATACCTGGCCACGCATGGGAAAGGCTCTGGTATGTCACTCTTCATGTATAGGCACAAAGATATACATGGCAGGCCAAAAACTAAGTTATCCTTTATTATGTATTTGTAGAAGCTTCTGGAGCGGGTGAGATAGTGGAGGAGGAGGCAGCAGAGATGCTTGAAGTCGATCCTGGCGAAGGTGAGTGATGTCAGCCAGACTGGGAGCCAGATATGTTGGGAATAGTGACTCTCTACAAGTACTAACCAAATGTCACATGTTTCTCCAGGGACTTCTTCACAGCAGAGCCAGGACCAAGGGCAGCCTGTTGGCCCCAACCAGCCATCTGTCGGCCACCAACTCCGTAAGTCTCCATGCCATTATTCATATTAATGTTTTGTTAGCTAATAACACACACATAACTAAAGGCGTAGCCAAGGTGTAGTTCACACTTTCATGTGGGCACTTCGTTAGCTTAAAGCGGACCCTAACTTGTATTAAGAACATAATAATTAGCCAACACACTGTACCTACAGATTTGAAACATTGAACAAACAGCCTTCAGCCATCTAATGCATGTTATTAGACTGAAAAAAACCAATATTGCGGAATATGGAATGCGCAATATTTACAGGCAGCATGGGATACAGATTGAAAAAAGTAAGGTGCTGCCATGCATTGTGGGAGTGATGACCTTTCCCTCAACCCAGCTATGCTCTGGATTCCCAACGCACCACTGTAACCTACTCCCCTGTACTTTATCCAACTCTCCACTCCTCATTAAGTGTTATGCTTCAGAGTCCAGATGGCGGCGCTGTAATCAAAAAACCTCCCAAATGTACTTTGATCTGGTGCAGAATCATTTGGGAATAGTTATTGGTTTTCATTAAATAATGTTGAAGGTCCGGTTTAAGGAGTTTAAAGACTTACCTGTGAGAAATGCATTAACTTTATCCCTTGGAAGAATGACATATGTCATGCATTTACATGTATTTGATTAACCCCAAATCTATTTCCAGCATACAAACCGGTCTGGGACTCCTATTTATGTTTATTTCTCTATTGCTTACAGGGATTATCCCAAAAACCGTGCAGGAAAAAAAAAAAAGAATCAAGGAGTTGGTGGCCGAGCTGCTGGCCATACAGGCGACGTTGGGGCCAACAGATGAAGAAGAGGAGGATGATTAGTGCCCTTGGTCCTGGCTACTTTGGTTAAATGTTTTTAAAATGTTTTTATGGTTTAAAATTTTATAGTTTTTAACAAACCAAAAAAAAAACTAAAACATTACCCTATGTTTTAAACCTAAAAAAAAAAATTAATATGTTTGTCCAAAAAAAAAAAAAAAAACTTTTATAATGTTTTAAAACAAACCAAAAAAAAAAAAATACTATGTTTTAACAAAAAAAAGAAACAAACAAACAAAATATTTTAAATAAATTATATTTTAAGCCTTCATAAATGTGTCTTTTCTAATATGCGCACCCAAAAACAATTACACAAACCAGAAAAAACACGCTTATAAACATATAGACATATGTACATTATGTGGTTTGGGTAAGTTTTAGGGTCGTCAACATGAAGAAGGATGCAAGCGCTAAGGGGTTTAGGTAAGTTTGAGGGACCGAGAAATGAAGTTGGATGCAGGCGCTAAGGGGTTTAGGTAAGTTTTAGGGACCGAGAAATGAAGAAGGATGCAGCCGCTAAGGGGTTTAGGTAAGTTTGAGGGACCGAGAAATGAAGTGGGATGCAGGCGCTAAGGGGTTTAGGTAAGTTTGAGGGACCGAGAAATGAAGAAGGATGCAGCCGCTAAAGGGTTTAGGTAAGTTTGAGGGACCGAGAAATGAAGTTGGATGCAAGCGCTAAGAGGTTTAGGTAAGTTTTATGGACCGAGAAATGAAGTGGGATGCAGGCGCTAAGGGGTTTAGGTAAGTTTGAGGGACCGAGAAATGAAGTTGGATGCAGCCGCTAAAGGGTTTAGGTAAGTTTGAGGGACCGAGAAATGAAGTTGGATGCAAGCGCTAAGAGGTTTAGGTAAGTTTTATGGACCGAGAAATGAAGTTGGATGCAAGCGCTACGGGGTTTAGGTAAGTTTGAGGGACCGAGAAATGAAGTTGGATGCAGCCGCTAAAGGGTTTAGGTAAGTTTGAGGGACCGAGAAATGAAGTTGGATGCAGCCGCTAAAGGGTTTAGGTAAGTTTGAGGGACCGAGAAATGAAGTTGGATGCAAGCGCTAAGAGGTTTAGGTAAGTTTGAGGGACCGAGAAATGAAGTTGGATGCAAGCGCTAAGGGGTTTAGGTAAGTTTCTGGTTGAGGGTGCGCATGCGCAAGATCTTATAAACATACGAACGCACGAATCTAAGAGGCCAAAAACCAATGAAAACCAGAGGCAAACGCAAGTAATTGGAAGAGGTTGACGATGGAAGCAGCTGAAAAAACAGGCTGCCGCCGCAACAGGTGAGCACATGAACGTGATTTTTACGATTGGCAACTGACTGAGGCAAGTTCGGGAGATATCATACGAACGGACGTATCTTTTAGGATAGAAACGTATTTGCTTATTGAATCACTCGCAAGTTCATACGAACGCACGAGCGGACGTGAAAAATAGGATGATCGTGAGCCAAATCCAAGCTGTTACATGTTTCTTTGAATCAACCCATTTATCAGGCTAATTTCAAATATGATAAGAGCAAATGCTTATATGGTCTTAAACAGAGGCTGCTTTAGTCACAGAATGGGATGCCCCCCAAAAAAGATGCAGTAGTACTATGCCCAGCAAAAGTGTCTTTATCAGGCTAATTTCAAATATGATAAGAGCAAATGCTTATATGGTCTTAAACAGAGGCTGCTTTAGTCACAGAATGGGATGCCCCCCAAAAAAGATGCAGTAGTACTATGCCCAGCAAAAGTGTCTTTATCAGGCTAATTTCAAATATGATAAGAGCAAATGCTTATATGGTCTTAAACAGAGGCTGCTTTAGTCACAGAATGGGATGCCCCCCAAAAAAGATGCAGTAGTACTATGCCCAGCAAAAGTGTCTTTATCAGGCTAATTTCAAATATGATAAGAGCAAATGCTTATATGGTCTTAAACAGAGGCTGCTTTAGTCACAGAATGGGATGCCCCCCAAAAAAGATGCAGTAGTACTATGCCCAGCAAAAGTGTCTTTATCAGGCTAATTTCAAATATGATAAGAGCAAATGCTTATATGGTCTTAAACAGAGGCTGCTTTAGTCACAGAATGGGATGCCCCCCAAAAAAGATGCAGTAGTACTATGCCCAGCAAAAGTGTCTTTATCAGGCTAATTTCAAATATGATAAGAGCAAATGCTTATATGGTCTTAAACAGAGGCTGCTTTAGTCACAGAATGGGATGCCCCCCAAAAAAGATGCAGTAGTACTATGCCCAGCAAAAGTGTCTTTATCAGGCTAATTTCAAATATGATAAGAGCAAATGCTTATATGGTCTTAAACAGAGGCTGCTTTAGTCACAGAATGGGATGCCCCCCAAAAAAGATGCAGTAGTACTATGCCCAGCAAAAGTGTCTTTATCAGGCTAATTTCAAATATGATAAGAGCAAATGCTTATATGGTCTTAAACAGAGGCTGCTTTAGTCACAGAATGGGATGCCCCCCAAAAAAGATGCAGTAGTACTATGCCCAGCAAAAGTGTCTTTATCAGGCTAATTTCAAATATGATAAGAGCAAATGCTTATATGGTCTTAAACAGAGGCTGCTTTAGTCACAGAATGGGATGCCCCCCAAAAAAGATGCAGTAGTACTATGCCCAGCAAAAGTGTCTTTATCAGGCTAATTTCAAATATGATAAGAGCAAATGCTTATATGGTCTTAAACAGAGGCTGCTTTAGTCACAGAATGGGATGCCCCCCAAAAAAGATCCAGTAGTACTATGCCCAGCAAAAGTGTCTTTATCAGGCTAATTTCAAATATGATAAGAGCAAATGCTTATATGGTCTTAAACAGAGGCTGCTTTAGTCACAGAATGGGATGCCTCACAGCAGACTTAAGATCAGTTCAGTATATATGCACAGTTAGTTAGTATAAGCAGCCTGAAAACGCTAACAAAGCCTGGCTGTCAGGCTGGATGAAAAAAAAAAAAAAAACTGACAGCCTCCGATTTTCCATTCCTTTCCCTGTTTTCCGCTGACTTTCTGTCTGTCTCCTGTCTGTCTCCTGCCTGTCTCCAGCCTGTCCCTGTCTGTCCCTGCCTGTCTAACTGTCTGTCTCTCCCTCAGCTACACAGCGTTCTGTCTCTCACGCATGCAATAGAGAAATGAGGCTGGAAAGCAAGATGGCCGGCCTTAAATACAGCTGTGACGTCACCGGGCTTGCTGGCTGCTGATAGGCTGCATGTGACTGTCCCAGCATACACTGCCCCAGCTTACATGTCTGGACATGTCCCGTCCGCCATCTTAGAATGCCTGTAATGTAAATGAATGGATGTTAAAGGAAAACTTCGAGCGATCGAATCGCGGGGAAATTCGGATTCGATCCGAATCGAATTTTTCCTGAAATTCGGATCGAATCCGGGTTCGTCCGGATCGATTCGCTCATCCCTATTTGGGTTCGGCTTAACTTTTGACAAAAGTTTGGGTCGGGCACGGAACCTGACCCTAACCCCAACCCCGTCCACATTTAAATCAATAGGGACCCAAACTTTAGGACCCAAAAATGGCCCAACATAACATGAGGTTCGACTTTGACAGAAGGGCCCTCCCTCCATCCCCTACTCCTCACCAGCTGGTTGGTCAGCCCTCATATGTAATTTTAAATAAATAGCGGCCATGGGTGATTGCAGCAAGCATGGGGTCCCCATTAACCTAATGCAGAGTGTGCAGCAGCAGGAAGGGGCTGTACAACTTACCTGACCCCTGCAATTCGGTCTGCATTTTCTCTGCCAAAATGTCTATGGCCAGGGCTTCAAAAAGATGCCCCCCCCCCCCCCCTTATGAGTGAAGACACTGGCAGCTGGAACTAGAAGTGCTGCTGGCTTTTGGCAATGTCCTCACTCATGGGGCGGCCATCTTTTTTGTAGCCCCGGCTGTGGCCATTCTGACAGGAAAGAACAAGAACAAGGACTGGATCACAGGGCTCAGGTAAGTTTACAGCCCCTTTCTGCTGCTGCTGCTGCACACTATGCACTAGGTTAAGCTGGTTGATGGGCTGCTCAGTTGGGGAATGGGGATAGATGCACTTCAAAATGTATCAAGGGTTCACTTAAAGCGGACCTTCAGCATGATTTAATGAAAACCCCAAACCCTTAAAACCCTATTCCCCAGCATCTAAAATTAATATATTTAATGTTTTAATCACTTCATTTTTATTTTTTCCCCCACTGGCCTGCAACTCTGTTCAGCACTCTAGGATACGGGCACTGCCATCTTGGCTCAGTAGCATCACATACTGACGAGAGGAGTCAAAAGTGCAGGGGGCGGGGTTATAGCTGTGCTTTGCACAGACAAAGCAGAGCTGTGGTTAGGAAAAGGTCAGCAATCCTAGAATGCAGGGTGGCACAGTCAGAAGACACTTCCTTTTTGCAGGAAGCCTGAGACTCCATGGGCCGCCATCTTGGATGTTTAAAGTCTCAGAAAATGCAGTAGATGCAGGTAGGATAATTTTTTATGTGGGCAATCTGTATGTACAGGGTGGGGGAAACATATAAGATAGACTCTTATTCAGGTTGAAGGTCTGGTTTAACACATCTACTTAAACCGGACCAACACCCTTGAAGAAATAGTACTCATATGCATCCCTTTCCAGATTGATGCACATAAATATAAAGTTGTCTTTTTGTAACTCCTGCTGTGACTGCCTGCAAAGAGGAAGTACAGCTGGGTGCTGTTGCTTGTTGACACGCCATTACATTAGACCTTTTGGGGCTTTGTTACAATGACTTTGCTACAATGAATGGTACACCTACATTGTACCTATTTGGGGCTTTGAGAAAACTAGTTACTTATTGGAACACCTTACATAACACTTACCAAGGGTTTGATAGAATTACTCACCTGCATTGCACTTACTGGGACAGGCAGCATATACACTGTGTCCAACAATGCAGAAAGCAGCAAATAAGGGAAAGGGATGTGGCTGTGGTGCTCCTGCTGCAGCTGGTGGAATGGAGCTGGTGCTACAGGGAAAGCCTGGCAAGGTGGTGTGCGACACTGGGCATAACCATGTAGTAAACAAATATATATAGTACCAGTGAACCGATCTATATAATACCGCGCTTCAGGATTATACAAATTAATAAAGATAGTGTACTATAATTTTAGCTCAACGTGTGTGGAAGTCCCAATTCCAAAAAATATAAAAAAAACAATAAAAATACACAGAGCTAGCATAGAACAGTCTTTTCATTCAGGCTTTAGAGTATCCAATTGCGGCGTCCCACGGTGCATGCATCAAATGAATTCGCAAGTGACACCACCACCAATAAGCTTATACTCTTACTAGATGTTCAATAAAACTGGCATATAGAAGGAAAGCAGACGGGTCTCCCGCAATAGATTACTCCTCCATGAATTCAGCACAGAATCGGTACCAGAACAATCAGAACCCAAATCAGATCTTCTTAGGGGTTATGAAGACACGTTCTCAATGGGGATAGTATTTTAATCCCAAATAATAGTAAACATGTGGAAAGAACAAAAAAGGACAAAGATAGTGCAATACTGCTAAGACAAAAAGGTGGATAAATGCACTCACAAAAAGAGGTAAAAACAAGCGTAAAATCTCCAAACAAAAGGGTAGAACCGTGACTCATATGTGATTTGCCCACCAGGTGGAATTGCACATTGTATATGTTGGAAAGGATGTGTGAGCAGCAGCCAGCAACAGTGAAGTTTCAGCTCTAAAATGCCCAGGTATTAGAAGTGCAGACCAACAGCACTTCACCACCAGTGAGTGGATCTCCATGAGGGACATCTGCGCAGTGCTGTAGTGTTTAGTATGCCACCAATATGGTCAGTGCTAATGACACCATCATCAACGCTACCAATCCCCATCCTTTTCCTGCTGGAAAAACCCTTCAGGCCACGATGGAGGATGTGATGGTGGCATAGGAGGAAGCAGAGGAGGAGGAAGAAGGCCCATTTTTCCAGGTGTCAGGGCAGTGCACACGTGGCTCGCAGGGTGGGTTGCTGAGCCGACAGTGGCCAGGTACTCCACTGTCCAGTCAGCTGACAGTTTTGGAGGATTCAGAGGAGAAGGGGGAGGAGGACTTTCTCTCACAGCAGGGTGGCACCCAGCGCAGCTCACAGGTGTCCCTGGCAATGTAGCAGGAGGAGGAGACACCTGACACTGAGGACAGCTTCTCCATTACTCAGGGCAGCCTGGCTCACACGAGACACTAGCCATGCTCTAGTGCCTGCGCAACTACCGCAGAGTTGCTGGCATAGTGACCAGTGCAGATTACAGAGTGACCACCCCGCTGGATCTCTGATATAAGGAGAACATTGCCTCCTTGATTCCAGCACTAGAGCGGAATTAAGAAAATGAGAGAGTACAAACCCACTCTGGTGGACACACTACTGGCGGAGTTCATAGCAGACTTTGAAAGCTCAGTGATGGCACAAGATCGAAGAGAAGCAGCAAGTCGCCAATGCATCAGGGGCACCGGCAGCACCTCACAGGGGAGGGTGAGCATGGCCACAATGCTGCACCGCTTCTTCAATTGTCTGCCACATCCACCACCATTGGATACGTACCAGGAGGCAGACTCGCATGGTGGATGACTACCTCTCCACAAGTCTCCTGGTACTGAGTGATGGCTCCTCCCTGTTCAATTTCTGGATCGCTAAATTAGATGTATGTCCAGAGCTTGCCCTCTATGCCTTAGAGGTAATGGCCTGCCCTGCCGCAAGTGTCCTATCAGAATTTGTATGTGTGAGCGTTAAGCACAGCAGGGGGTGTCATCACCGGCAGGAGGATCCGCCTATCCACAGTCAACATGGACATCCTTACATTCCTTAAAGTGGACCAACACCCAGGGGGGATCGGCCCGGGCCGATCAGTTCCCTCCCCACGGGGCATCCAAAATCGGGATGTCCCGCAGGGTGAAGCCCACAAACCTTACCTTAACCACATTCAAACGGCGCATGCGCGGGCCCCGGCCGCATCTTGCGCTTCCCTCTAGCAGGGCAGCATGGCCGGCGCGGCCGCGCTCCCTGTTAGAGGGAAGCGCGAGACGCGGCCTCCAGCACTCAGAGCCGCTGTGGTTGGACGCCGCTTGTACGTGCATACCACAGCAGCTCTGAACTCTCTGATTGGACGAACGCCCGCGTAGGAGCGTGGTGAGGTGAGTGTTTCCGGGCATTCTGGGGGGTTTCATACAGCGGGGCACCCCCGATCTGGGGGGGTTTCATACAGCGGGGCACCCCCGATCAGGGTGCCCTACCGAAGTGGACCAAAACCCAGGATAGTGAAAATCCTGGGTGTTGGTCCACTTTATGATGAACCATGAGCAGATCCCACGGGACTTGGCTGTGCCAGCACCTGAGTGACTCGTTAAAGTGTTTGCTGCCTCCTCCTACATCGCCACATCCACCTTCACCACCCCCTCACTGCCACCCCCAGACCTGACACCTGCAAAAAATGTTTATATATTTATTAATAAAGGGTCAATAATGATTTATTTATTTATATATTGATTGATGTATTTATTTATGTATGTAGTTCTTTTTTTTTGTTTTCTATAGTTTGGAGTACTTTCCCTACCCCATTTTGTGCAGGGCAATCAGGTAAGTGCTTCTTCATCTCTCTGTCTCCTTAGGGAGGAAATAATTTCCTTATCCAGCTTTCAGTTCCCACCCCACTGATCTGGTCCATCAATCAACCTTCAGTGGACCAAGAACTGAACTTTAGCTGCAAGTTCGGCTGAACCTGTCAAACCCGAACTTCAGCAGGTTTGCTCATCCCTAATTTTTATTACAATCATTTATTTATAAAGCACTATATATTATATTACTTTAGATCTATATTATATTTTCATTATATTTTTATCATCCTTTGAAACACTTTACAAAGTAGTGATTATATTCCTCATATAGGACACAACAGCAAAGGATAAGGGTAGGTGTTTATTATGTACAATCCTAGGGGTGTGTATACATTATAACATTAGTAAATATCAATAGTTACATAGAGTGTCTTCTGTATAAAGTAAGCAAAAATGAATAATTGGTTACAATGTATATTTATAAGGCAGATAGTGCTTTTCTAAAATGGAAAGTATTTGCATGGGCATACAAGCCAAGAATAAAAAAAAACCTTGCAGTAGACATGGCCATGAAAATTTTCCCTTTACACCCCTTAAAGCTATTATATCCAAATTGGCTGGGTCCGCCAGGGTGTGCAGTGCTCTGTAATAGCATATAAGATAGTATGTTACCCTCTACTCCTACTAGTGGACATGTGTTTCAGGCCTTTGGTCCTCATCAGCACAAAACTAAATTAGACTCAGACATGGGTTGTGAGGCTTGGAGTTCCAGAACATCGTCACAAGTCTAGTTAGGCTTAGATGAGTCTCTTCCTAACCAGGCTTGTGACATAATTTGTATATTTACAAAAGGTGGTTAATACATAGAGAATTGTGGTCTGTTTCGTGAAGCAAGATGCTTATCAAGCATTTTTGGCTTACTTATGAGGGTGCTCAAGGGTGCAGGTGAAGATCCTAGGTATGTATGTAGTGGCGCTCCTTTGTGCACCTGCGCATTGTTCGCAGTCTATTAGTTGGGATAGCCTGGTCCTTTCTAAAATCTGGAGATAGAACAGGTAATCCTCAAGTAGAGCAGGCTAGGTGCCTCTCTTGATAGCTGTATTGAGGTCGGCCTGTGAGTGTATAAACCAAGGCCAATTCCTGGAGCAGAGTGGCTCCACTGGTCTGTCACTGAAGTCCAGTTTCCACTCAAGTCCACGGCTGCTGTTCAAAGCCCAGGTGATGCTGGGTCAAGGTCAGGTTAAGGGACATATTGGTCTGATTGCAGATCAGACAATAGATGAACCAGGTGCAAGTCAAGTTGAGGGACACATGAGCCTGGACTGGACAGGTTGAAGAACAGATGAGTCTGGGTGTAAGGCCGGGCTGAGGGACAGATAAGTCTAACTGCAGGTCAGATTGATGTGTAAATAAACCATGGTGCAGGTCAATTTGAGAACCAGCTAATGCTAGGTGCAGGTCAGGATGAGAGACAGATGAGTTAGGACATACAAGGCTGAGGGACAGATGATCTATGACATACCAGATTGAGGGACAGATGAACCATGGCATACCAGATTGAGGGACAGATGAACCATGGCATACCAGGTTTAGGGACAGATGAGCTATGGCGTTCCAGGTTGAGGGACAGATGAAATATGGCTTATTAGGTGAAGGGACAGATGAACTATGGCATACCAGATTGAGGGACAGATGAACCATGGCATACCAGGTTTAGGGACAGATGAGCTATGGAATACCAGGTTGAGGGGCAGATGAGCTATGGCGTTCCAGGTTGAGGGACAGATGAAATATGGCTTATTAGGTGAAGGGACAGATGAGCTATGGCATACCAGATTTAGAGACAGGTGCGCTATAGCATACCAGGTTTAGGGACAAATGAGCTATGGCATACCAGGCTGAGGGACAGATGAGTTAGGGCATACCAGGTTGAGGGACAGGTGAACTATGGCATACCAGATTGAGGGACAGATGAACCATGGCATACCAGGTTTAGGGACAGATGAGCTATGGAATTCCAGGTTGAGGGGCAGATGAGCTATGGCGTTCCAGGTTGAGGGACAGATGAAATATGGCTTATTAGGTGAAGGGACAGATGAGCTATGGCACACCAGATTTAGAGACAGGTGCGCTATAGCATACCAGGTTTAGGGACAAATGAGCTATGGCATACCAGGCTGAGGGACAGATGAGTTAGGGCATACCAGGTAGAGGGACAGATTAGCTATGGCATACCAGGTTGAGGGACAGATGAGATAGGGCATACCAGGTTGAGGGACAGATGGGTTAGGGCATACCAGGTTTAGGGACAGATGAGCTATGACATCACAGGTTGAAGGACAGATGAGCTAGGGCATACCAGGTTTAGGGACAGATGAGCTATGGCATACCAGGTTGAGGGACAGATGAGTTAGGGCATACCTGGTCAAGGAACAGATAAGTTAGGGCATACCAGGTCAAGGAACAGATAAGTTAGGGCGTACCAGGTCGAGGGACAGATAAGTTAGGGCATACCAGGTCGAGGCACAGATGAGTTAGGGAATGTCGGGCTGAGGAAGGTAAGGTACAGATGACCCTGACTGCAGATCCCTCAAGATGAGCAGATGACGGTTGCTGCTTCAGTGTGTGCTTTCGCTTCCGCTTCTTAACTCATTTCTGTGTCCCCAAGCTTCTCCTCAGCTTTTTAACACAGTGCAGGTCAGTTTTTACAACTACAGCATGTTGAACATTTTGGAAATTGTATAGTGACAAATATCATCAATTGTTTTAATGTGATCACTTTTTTGCTTTATTTCAGAGACAGCGTATTTTAAGCACACAAGACAGAGGCGTCTGCCAGATAAATATTTGCTGGAATGAAAGGACGTCAAGCCAGCAAGAATACCCAAGATCAAAGAAGAAAGCCCTGCTCATGCCAAGAGGACTACAGTGTCCTAGATGCTTCATGAGATACGATTATAGATCTTCCCAGTTACAGATCTGGGCAGTGTAGAGCAGGGGAGGGGGCTGCCAACTTCTGCCTCGGGAGCCAAACACAACCAAGTGACTCACAGGCATAACAGGAAATCACAGGACCACACTGCAGCATGACACTACTCCAATTACAATCACTGGGCAACAAAATGGGCCTGTGTCAATTACTTTATTCTTAAAATATATTCTAAAAATGATAACCATATTCATGTTTTATTTCAGAATAAAACAAAAAAAAATAAGATATGAGACATAAAAAGAACATTTACAAATGGGCAGGCAAAAAAAATCTAGTAACTATATCTCCTAATGTTTTTTTAAAGCCATGTGGGTGCAAGTGGTGTTCCCCATCACAATAGTCTGAGGGTGGGGGGAATCCAGAATGCCCGATATTCTTACCCCGATCCTCTGCCGGTAACACAGCGCCACAATTGCCTGCCCAGTGCTAACGAGGGTAGTGTTATTTCAGCCACTGGAAAGCCCCGCCCACTTGAGCGATGGCAGCCAATTGTGGCGCTGTATTCCCGGGAAAAGGCTGAGTGCTGAGTTTTTAAGGGCACAGAATCATAGAGGGAAGGATTTAAAAAATGTATCAACAAAATATATATTTTATTCCATATCACTAAGTTAATCACTACACATAACCACTACACAATTAAAATCCCTTAAAAAACACATAATGAGACAATACATATTAGACAAACCACCATGGAAGTGTGCAGGCGATGGGGAGAGCACTGGCGTGCACAAATATCAATCAGCATCTATCTTTAAAACACAAACACAAGTGATCTAATCAGTGCAAATAAGGGCACACCCAGGGCCGGATTATGAGAGGGGTGCAAGGAGCGTGCACCCAGGGCTTTCACCCCTTGCCCTACAAAGGGGATCTCCACCAACCTTTGGGTTTTGGTCTTTCAGTCTTTGGTCTGATGAGCCGAGGGCCAGCAACAAAGCTATTGACAGCAGTGGGGTGCCCTGCACCTGGGCAAGCCTTTTTTTGTTTTTGCAAAGCTGCAGCCAAAGCCACCACAGGGCAGGATGGGAGTCTAGAGCAGCAAAGCTACAGTGATGGGTGCGTGCAGAGCTGTCACTGCACATAAGCCACCAATCACAGCCGCTGGTAGCTCAATGCTGGGAACTGTTTTCTGCTGGACCAGCTGGGTGACCACACCAGGGACGACTTCCAGGTGACGGCGCATCCGGACTTCCAACGGCGGCGTGAGTGTAGTCGGCGCGATGGCGGCGAGTGGTGAGTCCATACTTTATTCTATTTAAATGCTCTCTAATGTACCATGCCTTTATCTATGAATAAGGACCCCAGGTGTCCGAAACGCGTAAGCTTGCATGGCATTTTTTACATTCGCCAGGGTCTGACATTGTATTTTAGCTGCCTTTTTTGATATGGAGATGTTTTTAAAGTGTCTTTATTAAAGTATTGGACTTTTAGGAGTGCTGACCTTCCGTTTTCCATTTTTGGGGATTTGGGACCCCCCTTTGTCTTGCACCCTCAGAATCCAGAGTGCGTTTATACATTTTTGTTTGCTGACTGACCACACTACCCCCCACCCAGAATGGCAAAGCAGGAGTTCCTGAGCAGCACACACCCGCACAATGGTGGCACAAGGGACTTGATCTCGATAAGAGACTCGATAAGTAGGTGGGTGCCAGACAACCACCAATCAGTTAATGGGCTAGACTATTATTTTAAAGGAAAAAAAATACTGTTTCTGGGGCCTCCAGCAGCTTTTGTGCCCAGGGGCCTCCACCACACTTAATCCGGCCCTGGATACACAGCATTTATGCTGCAATACAAGCTGTACACTGACTACTTTACGTTGTATCCTAGTGTCTGATCTTCGGTGAAAAGATTATTCCTATGAAAAGATTATTATTTTTATTATTGTTATTGTATTTATAAAGCGCCATCATCTTCCATGGCGCTGTATAATGTGGAATTACAGGGCAACTAACTTACAATATATACCGGAAAAGCACAAATACAGAGTCATATTGAAATACACTTGGAAAAAGATATATTAAGATATTTACAAAACTTGTGACGAGTGGACTCACTTTTGTGAGATATTGTATATCCAGGGTTGGACTGGCCCTCCAGATTACAAAAGTGGGCCCAAGCAGGATGGTGCATAAGATATTCCTTTATGGGGCCTGGCAGCTGTGGACTGGAGGGCTGCTCCTACCCGACCCTAGGGAACCTTGTTGTGGAGCAGCTCCCCCCCATGGTGTATAGAAAGTGTCTTCTCACACAAACCTACAAACTTTGGGTTGGGGCCCAAGCACAGACTATTACAGGTAGTTGGCTGGGGGGGGGTCACCTTAGACTATTTTTATGACTTGTATAGAGTCTGGCCACACTGTGAATGATAAATGATGTTGTTTTTTTAGGCAGTTCATCCAGATGTAACCTGAAGTTTTTCAGTAGGCCCAAGACTTCCTCTGGTGGACCCACAAACTGATTTTCTACGGTGGGCCCAAGATACCCCAGTCTGACAACGGAATATATCTGGCACTTTGACTCTAGTATGGAGCAAGAAAATTCCTCATGAAAAAGGGTGTCTATTAATGAATGGAGCACCACCATCATATCTGACACCAGCAATGTTTCTACTAAAAATATTAATGGAAACCCTGATGCCCTGTGGTCACTTGTTTCAAATTTGTAAACATCTTTTGTGCTTTAAAGTGGGCCAGAATCGGTCCAGGAATTTATACAATTCCCAGGCTGATTGATTCCCCCTCCCCGGGGCACCCCCAGCTCGCCCATACACTCACCTTCTTTCCTGGTCCAACAGCACATGCGCAAGCAGCAGCCGCATCCCCGATATCCCTCTTGTAGGGCACATGCAGGCATTTGTGAATGGCTGATGTGGGCACGTTTTCTGTTAGAGGGTAGCAGGGGATGCGGCCACCAGTGAGCCCGGATTAAACACGCTTTTGGACATAATGGCTCGAGCACACTGATTCTTATCGAGAAGAGGTACGTTTGTTTGGGCATCGGGGTGGCCCGAGGGCAAGGACCAAAATCCAGGATAGTCAGAATTAGAGATGAGCGAACTTTTGAAAAATTCTATTCCGCTATTAAAAACGGCTATTTCTGAGCCTCCTAGAGCCTCAGTAGGGTTGTAAACCATTCTGCCTTGCTGTAACACGCATAAGATGCGTGCTGGGTTAGTGAAATCAAACTGTAAATAATTATCACATGCAGATCAGAGGCATCACTATTAGAATCGCAGAGCGGCACAATTGCAGAGAGTTGAAGTGGCATCACTATGAGGGGCCCGTATATTGCCTGAAAAACTCACCCTGGAGCTGGCAGCAGCAGGAGCCCAAAAATTAGCTGAATCACACCCTGGAGTTGCAAGTAGCAGCAGCTGCAGGAGCCCAAACATTGCTTTAAAGAGACACTGGAGTTGGCTTCAGGAGCCCAAAAATTGGATGAATCACACCCTGGAGTTGCAAGCAGCAGCAGCAGGAGCCCAAACATAGCTTGAAAGAGACACTGGAGTTGGCTGCAGGAGGCCAAAAATTGGATGAATCACACCCTGGAGTTGCAAGCAGCAGCAGGAGCCCAAACATTGCTTTAAAGAGACACTGGAGTTGGCAGCAGGAGCCCAAAAATTGGATGAATCACACCCTGGAGTTGCAAGCAGCAGCAGGACCCCAAACATTACTTTAAAGAGACACTGGAGTTGGCTGCAGGAGGCCAAACATTGGATGAATCACACCCTGGAGTTGCAAGCAGCAGCAGGAGCCCAAACATTGTGTGAAAGAGACACTGGAGTTGGCAGCAGCAGGAGCCCAAAAATTGGATGAATCACACGCTGAAGTTGCAAGCAGCAGCAGCAGCAGGAGCCCAGACATAGCTTGAAAGAGGCACTGGAGTTGGCTGCAGGAGCCCATAAATTGGATGAATCACACCCTGGAGTTGCAAGCAGCAGCAGGAGCACAAACATTATTTTAAAGAGACACTGGAGTTGGCTGCAGGAGCCCAAAATTTGGATGAATCACACCCTGGAGTTGCAAGCAGCAGCAGCAGGAGCCCAAACATTGCTTTAAAGAGACACTGGAGTTGGCTGCAGGAGCCCAAAAATTGGATGAATTACACCCTGGAGTTGCAAGCAGCATCAGCAGGAGCCCAAACATAGCTTGAAAGAGACACTGGAGTTGGCAGTAGGAGCCCAAAAATTGGATGAATCACACCTGGAGTTGCAAGCAGCAGCAGGAACACAAACATTGCTTGAAAGAGACACTGGAGTTGGCTGCAGGAGCCCAAAAATGTGATGAATCACACCCTGGAGTTGCAAGCAGCAGGAGCCCAAACATAGCTTGAAAGAGACATTGCAGTTGGCTGCAGGAGGCCAAAAATTGGATGAATCACACCCTGGAGTTGCAAGCAGCAGCAGGAGCCCAAACATTGCTTTAAAGAGACACTGGAGTTGGCAGCAGGAGCCCAAAAATTGGATGAATCACACCCTGGAGTTGCAAGCAGCAGCAGGACCCCAAACATTACTTTAAAGAGACACTGGAGTTGGCTGCAGGAGGCCAAACATTGGATGAATCACACCCTGGAGTTGCAAGCAGCAGCAGGAGCCCAAACATTGTGTGAAAGAGACACTGGAGTTGGCAGCAGCAGGAGCCCAAAAATTGGATGAATCACACGCTGAAGTTGCAAGCAGCAGCAGCAGGAGCCCAGACATAGCTTGAAAGAGGCACTGGAGTTGGCTGCAGGAGCCCAAAAATTGGATGAATCACACCCTGGAGTTGCAAGCAGCAGCAGGAGCCCAAACATTGCATGAAAGAGACATTGGAGTTGGCTGCAGGAGCCCAAAAATTGGATGAACCACACCCTGGAGTTGCAAGCAGCAGCAGCAGCAGAAGCCCAAACATAGATTGAAAGAGACACTGGAGTTGGCTGCAGGAGCCCAAAAATTGGATGAATCACACCCTGGAGTTGCAAGCAGCAGCAGGAGCACAAACATTGCTTTAAAGAGATACTGGAGTTGGCTGCAGGAGCCCAAAATTGGATGAATCACACCCTGGAGTTGCAAGCAGCAGCAGAAGGAGCCCAAACATAGCTTGAAAGAGACACTGGAGTTGGCTGCAGGAGCCCAAAAATTGAATGAATCACACCCTGGAGATGCAAGCAGCAGGAGCCCAAACATAGCTTGAAAGAGACACTGGAGTTGGCTGGAGGAGGCCAAAAATTGGATGAATCACACCCTGAAGTTGGCAGCAGCAGGAGCACAAACAGTAGCTGGAAGGCACGCCTTGGAGTTGGCAGCAGCAGGAGCCCAAACATTGCTTGAAAGACACCCTGGAGTTGGCAGCAGCAGCAGCAGGAGGCAAAAAATTGGCTGAAAGACACACCCTGAAGTTGGCATCAGCAGGAGGCCAAAAATTGCCTGAAAGGCACACCCTGAAGTTGGCATCAGCAGGAGCCCAAAAATTGGCCTAAAGACATAAAAATGTTTTGCACCATTTGGAAAGTGTAAAACGAGGCACCATGCTGAATCTAGTCACATGCATCAGCCATTGGTGGGTGGAAATCCTGGCTGATCCATCCCTGATTCATTTTGACAAAGGTAAGTCTCTCCACATTTTTAGTTGACAGACGAGTTCTCCTCGCCATAACTATGGCCCCCGCCGCACTAAACACCCGCTCAGATGGCACACTACTGGCCGGGCAGGACAGCTTTTCCAGGGCTGGGCTGTTCTCGGGCAGGACTGTTCTCAGTTTCCTCAACAGTGTCTGGCACAGGAGCTGGAACGCTCGCAACACCCACGACACTCTCCACATCACTATTTGCCGGCCTAGCTAAAGAAGCCACCTCCATTTCTTGGCTGGGCAGTAGCTGCTGACTGTCCTCTATCTGATCGTCCTCCTCACTAAAGAGTGGAGCTGAACCCAAAGCATAGGATACATCGCTGGGGGAGGGAACGGCATAAGACAGAGGCAATGGGAGGACAGGGACTGCTCTCGGGGCATGCCAATTCAGGGTTGTGTCAGAGGAACCTACCGACCCTAGACTGGGGGTCTCAGATGTAACTTGTGATGATGTGGATGACCGCGTTAACCACGGCAGATGCGTTACTGGTGGAGACATGACCGCTAGCAGATACAGGCAGATCAGGTCTCTCACCGCGACTCCTGCTGCCACTTGCCCCTAGTCTGCTGCGACCTCTGCCTGCTGAAACTTGGCCTCTGCCACTCCTCTTTGAACATCCTGGCACTTGTCTGCCTGACATTTTTATATATTTGAAATGCGCAATAGGTACGTTAAAAAATGTATTTACTTTAAAAAGCAGAAGCTACATAAAGTGAGGAACTGCTTCTCTGCACCAGATACTATCAACATTGGCAATATGGGATACCCTGCGGCCTAGTGTTTTGACAGCAGGACAAAAACCAATTCAAAATGCAATAGCTTGTTTAAGCTGAGGATGAACAAGCGTATTTAGTAAAACAGATAGGGTGCTACGTGCAGGTTTGGGATACCCTGCGGCCTAGTGTTTTGGCAGCAGACCAAAAACCAATTCAAAATGCGATAACTTGATTAAGATGAGGATGAACATGCGTATTTAGTATAACAGATAGGGTGCTATGTGCAGGTTTGGGATACCCTGTGGCCTGGTGTTTTTTTTAAAAGCAGGACAAAAAAACAATTCAAAATGCAATAGCTTGATTAAGCTGAGGATGAACAACGCTTATTTAGTATAACAGATAGGGTGACATGTGCTGGTTTGGGATGCCCATGTGGGCTGGTGTATTTTAACCAGACAAAAACCAACTCAAAATGCAATAGCTTAATTAAAATGAGGCTGAACAACGCTTATTTAGTATAACAGATAGGGTGACATGTGCTGGTTTGGGATGCCCATGTGGGCTGGTGTATTTAAACCAGACAAAAAAATATTAAAAGCTCTGTCTACCTCGCTGTCGGCCTCTCTGACTCCCTACCTCTATCTAACTCTGTCCCTGTGTGTAACAAGCTGTGCTCTGGCCGCAATAGAACGCTGAACTGCGCACAGGGAAGATGGCCGCCGTTTATATAGCACGGTGACGTCACCAGGCTTCCTGGCTGCTGATGGCTGCTGATAGGCTGCATGTGACTTTCCCATGATACCTTGCCACAGGGAACATGTCCGGAAATGTGCTTCCACCATTTTAGAATGCCTGTAATTGAAATAAATGGAGTTTAAAGGAAAACTTCGATCGACCGAATCGCGGCGAAATTCGAGTTCGTTCAGAACCGAATTCAAAATCCCTAGTCAAAATCCTGGGTTTTGGTCCACTTTAATAAGAACAATATTATCAGAACTCCTGAAACTGCTGCACCAGTGCTCATAGTAAATCAGAGCATTGTGTTTAGTTATCTGCAATAATTTCCTAATGGCTCATTTCCTACTGTCATAAAATAAATGTGCTAATGATGTGAGGGCGACATGGGAACGCAGCTCGGGAACATCACAATAGCGCAGTGTACGCTGGTATCAACACATATATCAGATGCCTTGTCAGGTACAGATTGTTCTAAGCAAGAGGTTTAGCAGAGAATTCTTTACAGTGATAACTGTCACAGGCACTTAACGCATTCGTGTTCTTCCACTTCATTCTGTAATTGTTACAGTTTTGTTGTTTATGTAACAATAAATGCAGGGAACACAAAGGGAAAGCAAAAATGCATTACATAAGCGGATGAGGGTCCACTAGCACCCCATTCCCATATAGGCAGTGTGGCACCCCCCCCGCATTCCCATATAGGTAGTATGGCATTCCCACCCCCTCTCCCATTCCCCCATAGGCAAAAGTAAAAAAAGAAAAAAAAAAGTCAACTCACCTTTTAATCCTCCCCGCTGTCCTCGCCGTTTTCACCCAGACACACTCGGCTTGATATAGCGGTGGGCATGGTCGACGCTCGAGCGTTGGCCACGCCCACCGCTGTTTAAGTCCGGGTGTCTCGCAGCACGAGAAGGCGGCAGATACAGCTGCCCCCATCGCCTCCCCTCTGCAGCGGCAGCATAGAGTGAGCACCCCTCTTAATATAGCGGTGGGCGTGGCTGACGCTCACCACGCCCACCACTGTAACAGGCTGGGTGTCTGGTGTTGTGGAGAAGGCTGCCTCCAATGCTTTCGGGACAGCGCGAGCGATAGAGAGGTGAGTTAACATTTTGCTTTTTATTTATTTTTTTGCCCACCTTCGCCTGATAAGATGCACGCACATTCCCCCCCCCCCCCCCCCACACACACACTTTTTGGGAATATATATATATATACTGTGGGAGGTGAAAGGGCATGGTGGTGCATTTCACCTTTTCTTGTGCTAGAAAATTAAGAATATACTGCGCCCCTCATCAATAACAGACCCTCCACTCCCTCCACCTTGCTGAGTAGTGGGGGGTCCACCACCTCCTCCGCCTTTGGGCTTCCCACCTGAGACTGTCCCTCGCAATGATTCAACGAACCCTTCCCCATAGGTGTATTGGCATTGGGGTTTAGAGGACGGGGGAGAACCTCTTTGCCATGCTTGTGGAGGGGAGGCTGCTTATCTGTGAAGACACAAAACAAGAAGAGAGGGTGGATGTTGTGAATGTGCACAACCCAATATATGTTTCACTATGAGGTGCCCCCAATACCCTATATACCTGCCGCACACTAATAATTATCTCAATATATCATTATATCCAATAAATCTTAGAAAAAATATATTAAATTTATTTAATAGGATTCACAGAATACACACCAACAATACATAAAAGACTAATTAAAATACATATAAACACACAAAAAGGGAGAGGGGTACACCCCACAACTGGCTCTCTTATATACAATAATTCATCCAAAATTCATCAAAGGTATAATGGTGATGCTGAATCTGCAATTAAACGGGGCGACGAAGAAATGGTTGAAGAGACAAATGAACACGTGCTATACTATGTAAAAAGTGCTTCCTATTAATAAAAAACTACAAAGCTACACATCTATCAAACAGTTCTACACATCAATCAAAACACTGTACAACCTTGGACAATATAAATAAAGTGCAGAGCATCACATCTATTCTATAGTTTATTAACTAAAGTGCATTGTGCAATGTGCAAACAAATAATCCATAAAGTTCTATTGCAACATCCCCAGTAGATCAAAATCAATACAATCAATGCAATTCCAACAGTTCAAGAAAGGTATTGTTTACATCACCATATAATTAGGCCTCCGGGGTCCCCCCTCCAACAGCTCGCCACCGACGCGTTGCGTGGCTCTACGCCCGGCAGGCAATGCTCCCGTAAGGGCAGCGCGGGGTGGATGCGTCACATCCGCCCATACTTGCGCCATAGCCGGAAGTGCGTCAGCGGGACTCCCGGCTCCGGCGCGCGACCGCCCGGGCACACTCCCCTGCAGTAGGAGGTCCCGGGCGGCCGCGCGCCCATGCCCGAGCACGCCGCCGCAACACCACCCGGCCCACCCAGCCAATCGGTAATAACCTGTCAGCGGTTCGTGGAGGGTATATGTCAAATTGTGGAGCAGAGAGTGTGTTCTCATTCTTATACATAGATACATGATTACAATTCTATCACATCCATCTATTTGTGGGTACCTACAATCCAATCCAATACTAATAAAAGAAATATAATCCATTAAGTTTTACTCTTATTTCAACGATCTCATTTGACAAATTATCATCTGGCCCATATAGGTTACATTGAAATCGATTAAAGGGGACCTACACCCACTTTTAATCTATCCTTATTATATCCTCCATCTATGCTGGACTCGGTATATAAATATAAATATGTGTGATCACAGTCCCATTATGGGATTTACATGCTTGGAATATGTTTCAATAACAAAAGGGATATACTATATTATATTACCATATTCTAGTAGACTAACTTAATAAATAGTACTTATTAAGCCTAACCCTATTGGATGGGTCTAAATTAGATTAGACTGCAAGGGACCTACACCCAATTATATCCCCAATTATATCCCCTACTCCATTCACATCTGAATGGGCACATAAGTATATATGATTATGGTACCACTGTGGCTTTTACATATTCCTGTTCCCAAAAAGGAAAGGGGTGAGCCAGGGGAGGGGGAGAGGGGGAGGGGGAATGGAAAAGGAGGAAAAGGGGATGGGAGCGGGAGGTTGGGGGGAGGGAGGGGGAGGGGGGGAGGGAAATTTTGGAAGGAAAGGAAAAGGGAAAAGAAAAAGGAACAAAATCCATTCGGCGAAATTCCATCCAGTGCTTGCTCTCTCAGGGTTATATTAGATCCATCCCAAGTGAGAATATCCATATCATTTTCCGCGGTGGATCTCATCCAAAGATCTAAAATATATATCTTCTTCCTGTCATCCACATGCCGATCCGATTCCACAAGGACTGGAATTCAAGTCAGACAATCCCTCCAAGGCACTTCAAAAGAATAAATAAGTGACAGCAGGATCAATGATGTATCTCAAAATCATACATGCAGGTTGACATTGCTATATCTACAAAATCATAATTACTGCATACACAACACAAAATTCACTCTCATCTGGTGTGATCCACAGTCTCTATATCTACCTGTACCCACCTAATGTTGCCCTCTATCTCTCTATTTACGGGGGCCTTTTAATGTGGTGATAAAGTTGTACTACATTGTCAGCATGAAAATGGTGTTATCCACAATTTCTATATTTACAGGTGACTTCCAATGTGATGGTGAGGTTGTTATCCACCTTCAGCGTGAAAGTAATACTATTAAATTACTCCCGACCTAAAAAGGCCTGGAAGGAGAAATCTTCATTCATGCCCATAGGGAACCGTGTTTGCAGTGTATAAATCCATCGAGTCTCTTTCTGCAGTTTTCTTTTTCTATTCCCTCCTCTTGATCCCAGGATATGACCTGCAGGTCCTTGTAACTTCCACCATGGTGGCTCAAGAAATGTGACGCCACTGGTGATAAGGTTTTACCCTCTTTGGCATCTCTTGCTGCCAACCTAATGGTGGAGAAGTGTTTCTGAATCCTCGTCCTAGCGTCTTTACCAGTTTCCCCCACATAGTATTGTGGGCATGTACACCGGAGGACATAAACGACACCCTCCGTTCTACAATTCAGATGACCCTTGATTTTGAATTGTCTTCCATTGATAAGATGTTCAATTACAGCAGTTTTTACAACAAAGGGGCATATACTACATCTACCACACGGTCTCTGCTCCACAATTTGACATATACCCTCCACAAACCGCTGACAGGTTATTACCGATTGGCTGGGTGGGCCGGGTGGTGTTGCGGCGGCGTGCTCGGGCTTGGGCGCGTCGCCGCCCGGGACCTCCTACTGCAGGGGAGTGTGCCCGGGCGGTCGCGCGCCGGAGCCGGGAGCCCCGCTGACGCACTTCCGGCTATGGCGCAAGTATGGGCGGATGTGACGCATCCACCCCGCACTGCCCTTACGGGAGCATTGCCTGCCGGGCGGGGCGCGCGTGGGGGGGATGGCGGCACGCACGGACATTGGAGCGACCATATAGACAGGTACATAAATAGTGGAGCGGAGGATGTGGCAGCTCATACACCCTGGCGAAGTGGCGTAGAGCCACACAACACGTCGGTGGCGAGCTGTTGGAGGGGGGACCCCGGAGGCCTAATTATATGGTGATGTAAACAATACCTTTCTTGAACTGTTGGAATTGCATTGATTGTATTGATTTTGATCTACTGGGGCTGTTGCAATAGAACTTTATGGATTATTTTTTTGCACATTGCACAATGCACTTTAGTTAATACACTATAGAATAGATGTGATGCTCTGCACTTTATTTATATTGTCCAAGGTTGTACAGTGTTTTGATTGATGTGTAGAATTGTTTGATAGATGTGTAGCTTTGTAGTTTTTTATTAATAGGAAGCACTTTTTACATAGTATAGCACGTGTTCATTTGTCTCTTCAACCATTTCTTCGTCGCCCCGTTTAATTGCAGATTCAGCATCACCATTATACCTTTGATGAATTTTGGATGAATTATTGTATATAAGAGAGCCAGTTGTGGGGTGTACCCCTCTCTCTTTTTGTGTGTTTATATGTATTTTAATTAGTCTTTTATGTATTGTTGGTGTGTATTTTGTGAGTCCTATTAAATAAATTTAATATATATAATAAGATTTATTGGATATAATGATATATTGAGATAATTATTAGTGTGCGGCAGGTATATAGGGTATTAGGGGGTTGGTCTAGGACCCCCATCTTAGAAAACAAAACAAGAAGAGGCGTTAAGGACAATTCCTTGATTGTGCTCCTACAGCAACCATTGCTATCTGACATTCTTCACTTACCGGAGGCATAGGCATCATAGAGCCAGTAGACCGATGGCGGTCCCAGCACTTGAAGTCCGACCACCATTGGCGGATGTGAAAAGAACCAATTTGGGTGTGCACCGCTGTACTGGATAATAATTAAGAATTATGAAACAGGTGCTGGCAAGTAAGGGCAGTATGTATAGAGATAAATTGTTAAGAACAAGAGCCCTAGATTCAGCCCAGAAACCCTTACATGAAGGCTGCCGCACACAAGAGCAATATGAATGAATAAAATATTGAATTTATTGAATCATTTCAGATCATATTAAACAGACAACATAGAAGACTCAATTAAAAAACATGTATACATATAAGACACACTGGAGATGATATTCCTGTTAATGGCTCTTACTTAAATATTGATCACAACCATTTGCATATATGCTAAAGTAATTCATTGGTATATAATAGGACAATTGTACCTGTATGGTGGCGTGTTTGAAAAAGACTCATTAATTGTGCTAAAGAATGAGAATTTGCTAATAAAACCTCCTATAGAGTGTTGGTGTAGAGTGTAGAGTGTCGCCACTCTAAAGTGCTTAAGTACAAAAAATAAGTCAGAGAAAGTGCTCAAGGAGTCTCCAAATAGCTGTGCAAAAAGCAAAGTGCAAATATAGCAGTGCAAAAACTATGAAAGAGCCGCCATCATACAGTCAAGTCCATAAGATAAAATATTTAGAAATTTACATCACCACATCATTTGAGCCCAGGATCTCCAGAACCGCAACCTGCCACCGACGCGTTGCATGGCCCGATGCCACTTCGCCTGGTGACAGGTAACATCATACAATTAACCACCTATACGTCATTATTCGAAGAACAATGCATTTCTGCCTGATAATTGATGAGAAAGACACATATCACAATAGGAATAATACATGTGAAAACACTAAGCACAACGCTTTTTTTCTATTATTATTTTTAAATTTTTATTTAACAAAAAATGTGGTTAAAAAAGAGGCCCGAGTCAGGAACAGAGTTGAAGGGACAATGTAGCAGACCTCCGTCTGGCCTGTGGCAGGGACTGTGAGAAGCCAGGGGTGTTCTTGGACCTAGGGTAGGGTCATTCAGGTTGGCATGGCGTGTGGGGTGAGGAGCACTTACTCGTTAATCATCGCTGGTCTTCAGGAATGACACTTCTTGTAATCAAGACTCTTTATTAAAGCGGACCTTCACCCTGAATAAGAGTCTATCTTATATGTTTCTCACACCCTGTACATACAGATTGCCCACATTAAAAATCATCCTACCTGCATCTACTGCATGTTATGATACTTTAAACATACAAGATGGCGGCTCCTGGAACATCAGGCAGCCTGCAAACAGGAAGTGTCTTCTGACTGTGTCGCTCTGCATTCTGGGATTGCTGTCCTTTTCCTGACCCCAGCTCTGCTCTGTCTGTGCAAAGCACAGCTATAACCCCTCCCCCTGTACTTTATCCTGCTCCAATCTCCTCAGTATGTGTGATGCTTCTGAGTCAAGATGGCGGCGCCAGTATCCTAAAGTCCTGAACAGAGTTGCAGCCCAGTGGGGGAAAGATTAATAAGCAAGTGACTAAAAACTTAAAATATATTAATTTTAGAAGCGGGGGAATAGTTTTTTAAGGGTTTGGGCTTTTCATTAAATCATGGTGAAGGTCAGGTTTAAAGTCTTCAATTCAGCATAGCAGCATATTCCATTACAGATGCTACACTTCAGTTGGTATACTCCACAGCTTCCCTCAGCACTCTAGTTCCGCTTTAGACTCTGGTCAGGCTGGTCTTAATCCCATAAATAAGGTGCACAAGTCATGTTAGCTTGTTGGTCCTTTGGCCTGCCACTAACTTCTAGTCCCTTCACTATGGCTGGCATAAGCTGGACTCTTCCTTCACTGCTGCTGCAGTTACTTCTCCTCAGTTACATTCACAGATCTTCCCCTCTTGGGCATCTAGAACCTAGAACCTTCTGTAAGGTTTGGATCCTCCCTTATATAACCTCCTGTATGTTACTCCTGCAAACTATTCATCTACCTCCAGCCAATGGCAGAGCAGTTAATGTTGCTAATGCCATCTGGCTTAGTCTCTATTTACCCAACTAAAGGGGTGCACTAGACTAATTAATATTAACTTGTCTCATTCCTTAGGCAACATTGCCATCATGGGGATTTATGATGCAATGACACCCAAGTCCTGCTTTTTATCTATTACTTATTAAACCGGACCAGCAGCTTGGCACAGTTGGAAAAGAAAGGCGGCGGCCATTTTGGAGCTTCCTCTCTCAGCATCTCAGCCTGGATTCAACTGACAAAACTGACAATGCACAGTAACAGGAAGCCCAGCAGCATTTCCTCTTTGCAGGTGGCCTGCAAATTCATGAGCCGTTCTAATGCATTTTAACTGTTCTGTTTTAAGCTGTACCTACCCGTCACAACAAGACTTGCAAAAATGCACAGCGCAAAATTACAGGTGGTTTAATCTATGTCAAAAAGGCATAACGGGGCACAGAAAATAGAGACAAATAAAACAGTAGACACACCCACAGAAACATAACAGGTATAGCAAACACACAAAATACACTTACCTTAAAGTGAACTAAAACCCAGCAAAATCTTATAGATTCCCTGGCCAATCGATTCCCTCCCCCCGGGGTATCCAAAATCGGGATGCCCCACTGTGTGAAACTCCCCAGGTTGCCCTATTCACTTACCTTGCTTCACGATCCAACAGGGCATGCGCAAGCCGCGGCTGCATCCCCACTTTCCCTCTAGCAGGGCTCGTGCCTGCGACAGACATTTGTGAATGGCCGGCGCGGGCATGCCCCCTGTTAGAGGGAAGTGGGGGATGCGGCCACCAGTGCGCTTTGGCCTTAGACGATGTGACGTCAGCGGCTCCAAGCACACTGATTGGACGAGCAGCCGCGCACGCACTGTAGGACCGTGAAGAGGTGAGTTGCGCTTTGTGATCTGGGGGGTTTTACCCCCCTCCGATTGGGGTGTCCCAGGGGAAAGGACCAAAACCCAGGATAGTCAAAATCCTGGGTTTTGGTCCACTTTAATAATCTGGCCATTGGCCCAAGGGTCCATATTCTGGCAGAACTTCTTATGGTGGGGCAAATCCGCCTCTGACTCACTAGAAGTGCTGCTGGGACTGCGGGTTTGTCTACATTTTTTGGGGGGGCTGCATCTTATCGCCGCAAAGGCAAACCGGAAGTGCACAAAGCGAGAGTGTTTACCAATGAAAGTGACACTATTTGTCTGTATTTAGGAGAACGCTAGTTAGCGCAAGGTGTGAACGCTAGAAAGCAGGTGCAACATTTAACACAGAAAGAATGCTGCACGGAGCGAGACGTAGCGCCATTGATGAACGCCTGAAAGCTGGTGCTGGAGCCTAGATCTATGACCACAGAACACAGGGCTAGTGTGGGCGCTTAAATAAAATGGCGTGGACGCATAAAAGCAAATAATTTGGTAATACACTGAAATGTATCTTTTATTTCATTTTTATTAATGAAATCTCTGTGTCCATAGCACGGTATCCATAGTGACACCACCGCAAAGTCACAAGAACAATATCCACACTGTTCCTCTGCAAACAGTCAGCACGGACTGAATGTTACAGGTTTGTTTTCCCCTGATCTCCGCTCCCAGAAAAAAAAAGATGGCTAAAAATACACAGGACCTAAAACATGATTTTTAAAAACACAGGCAACGTCCTATTGTACAGCAGCACACATTATAGTTTAATTTTATGTTCATAAATTGCCAGGAGCAGCAGACAGAGCCATCCTAGGAGAAGGCCGAGATTTTGCAGGAAGAACATCAGCCACGGCCGCTGCGCCTCGATGTGCGTCATCTCAGGTAGCTGCAAAGAGAAGTGCATAACAATCACACACACACACACACATATAGATATATAAAAATGTGGGTTATCCAGATGATTTTGGATTTTTATGAAGAGGTTGAGTGTGAGCTTTTCTCACTTGGCACAAAATAAATGAAATAGAAAATAGTTTTGCGCCGACACTCATGATAAATTCATTTCACTATGGGAGCCCTGGATAAGGTTTACGTGGCCTGGGGAACCTCTGCAGACATTATAAAGATCATTATCCAATGACCAGATGGGCGGCTGGTGGAGCGCGGGTGCTATCAACCCCCTTTTTTTCCCTTCTCTCCCTCCATCCCCAACGCCCTTTCCCGGGTGTCCTGACCCTTCTAATCCAGCCCCCCCCCCTTTTTTCCCCTCTTCCTCTTGTAATATTAAGGATTTAAAAAGTTTTCAATGAACTATCTCTGCCTACAATCTTGGAAACAATTGATAGTCTGAATCACGCCCCATCCCATCTGGCACTGGGAGTGGGGGATGGTGGGTGTGCCGGTGCGTGTTGGGGGTGCTGATGGCCCCTGCAGTCCGCACTGTCCTGGTCGCAGGTCGGGGCATATTGTCGTTTAGCATTTGCTGCATTCCACTTGCTCCATCTTTATATAATGCACTTTGTAGAACGTTAATTAGGTGCGGTTAGGACAGATTGCAACTTTCTACCTCCCCTGCGTGGGATGGTTATATTGTCTGTATGTCCACCATAACTGTACTGTTGAAAACTTAATAAAAATATTGAAACAAAAAAAAAAAAAAAAGAAAATAGTTTTGCTCTCTCTAAAAATCAAAACCATATGCACATGCTACAGGCATGGTGTAAATTATTTTATTTTTAAATTACAGCAGCATATGAGGAATCTAAATACATTTGTGTTTGGACTTCCCATAGGCTGTTTTTTCACACCTTAAAGTGGACCAACACCCAGGATTTTCACTATCCTGGGTGTTGGTCCACTTCCGCGGGGCACCCCGCTGTGTGAAACCCCACAGAAAGCCCAAAAAAACTCACCTCACCGCCGACGGACAAGCGACGGGCAAGCTGAGGCCGCTGGAGGCCGCCTCTCGCGCGTCCCTCTTACAGGGAGCGTGCCCGCCATTTACAAACGGGCGGCGTGGGTGCGCGCCCTGCTAGAGGGATGCGTGAGAGGCGGCGGCCCGCGCATGCGCCGTTGGAACGGGGAGAAGGTAAGGTTTGTGGGCGTCCGAGGGGGTATCACACAGCGGGGCATCCAGATTTCGGATGCCTCGCGGGGAGGGAGCTGATCAGCGGTGTGTGTTGGTCTACTTTAAGACACACCTAGGTTTTAGAGGAGAAAAATAAGAAAAATAATATTTTGAACCAAATGGTGCAGAACCTAATAATGGTCAGTGCGCAGCACCCCCTCTCAAGAACCCCATAACAGGCAGCATAATGAATCGCCCCCAACCACCCCATAAGAGGTAGTATGCAGCCTGACCGCCCATCCTCCTATAACTGTGGCTCCTGCCTTATCAGCCACACACACCTTAAAAGAAAAGTCCATTCACGTTTTCAGCGTTTCTGAGGCCAGTCATTGGGCCGGGAGCACCAGCAAAGTCAGTGGACTTTTCCTTTACAGTACACATTCGCTCCATAAGAGGCACCAACATTCTCCTCCCACTTTTGGGGGGTGCATCTTATGTAGCATGAAAACAGTATTCTACCCCATTAAAAAGTTTTTGCCCCATGTAGAACTCATGGACTCATGCACATTTTGAATTTTACATAAAAGAAAATATTTTTTATTCTACTTTATTGAATGCTGAATGATAAAAGCTACAAACGTAGCCTCTGCATAAAAATCCAAAATCATTTGGATAATCATATAATATAGTCATGAGCAAAACAACCAGTCAGTACAGGTCCAGTTTGTTTACACATTTGATTTTTTTCTTATTTCTAGGGCACTCTTAGGTCCCCAGTGACCCTATCTAACCTCATTTAGGCATTTTAAAGTGGACCAAAACCCACGCCGATCTATTCCCCCCCCCTGAGGTCACCCCATACACTTACCTTGTTTCCCGGTCCAACAGTGCATGAGTGAGCCGCAGCCGCATCCATGCTATCATTCTGGCGCTCAGAGACAAAGGTTTAAACAACGTGATGTCAGCGGCTCCGAGCACGCTGATTGGATGAGCTGCCGCGCATGCACCGTAGGACCGGGAGAAGGTGAGTTGGCATCAGCAATCTGGGGGGTTTCACACAGCAGGGCACCCCCGATCGGGGGAAAAGACCAAAACCCAGGATAGTCAAAATCCTGGGTTTTGGTCCACTTTAACGAAAGAAAATTAAACGACTGTAAAAAATAAAGAACACTAAAATTATTTTTTTTAAAATAAACTCTAAAATAACAAAAATAAGATAAAAATAAATGCAATTATTTAAAGAATATAAAAAAAGTAATCAAAAAGGTACAAGAAAAAATGATTAAAAAGAAACAGGTTTGGGGAAATTGAATAACATTTTTTAGCTATAATTGATATGATTGCTATTGATATGATAATCAAAAATGATCTTTCAGCCTTTTCTAATCACTCTCTCACTGCGTATATAATATATTCCCAGCTCTTGTTTCTTCAGGCTTTGGAGAATCCTGCATCAAGAGAGTAAATATGAAACAAGTGCATTATTTCACCAACGGTCGATGGAAATGTAATTTATTGCCTAAAATTGGGCTTTAGAAAGACCCAGCCCGGAATTTAGCATAAAGGACCACTTTAAGATATGTGACCGTGGCACCACCTTAAAGTGGCTTGTGTCTGGGGAGGCATCTCGATTATGGATTCATACCCCCCCCCCCCCCCCGCATATAGCCCTCCACAAGACTAAAAACCCAAACCCTGGAACTCACCTCTTCCACACTTCTTCTCATCCTGGGACAGCATTTGGCCACTGGTGGTCATGTGGGTCCAGAGCCGGCTGTGACCAAACTGGTAATGCGTGAATGTGTGTGTGTATATATATATATTAACCATGACAGATCTGCCTGCTTGATCTCACCCTCACAGACATACACGTAGGGTCAATGGTGATAACCCCCCAAATATGAGTCCTCTCCTACTCACTTCCCCCTCCCACCTAGTGATAACTACAAATGGTTTGAGTAATAAAACCCCCAGAGTGGTTGAAAAGCAAAATAAACAAATCACATTACCGATCCCAAAGTCAGAGAGCAAGGTTTCTCTCCTGCTTGTGTCCACCTCCCCTCTGGGGCCTATAAGCATAGCTGGCAAGAATGGCCAAGGGCACTCGAATCTTACCATCAAGGGTAACACACCCTCCATTTTATCATCCAAGCAAGAAGAGATCAGGAACCATTGGTCATTGGGAAAAGTGTGAGGACTGACAGACAATTGATTTGACAAATGATTCGATCGAACCGCAGCCCAGACAGACTATTTTTCAATTTTTCTCCTTTGTATTTGTATTGCTATCTACTTATTTGTACCATTTGCCTTGCATTGGTTTTCTCTTTGTTTTGTGTTTTTCTGTTTTTGCATTTCTGATGCATCACTGATGCTCTGAATTAAGGATCTAAAAAATATCACACTAGTTCTGAAGAGCCTTGCTACATTACTTGCCTAGGACGTTCAATCGCCCCCTGCCTGGAAGTGCTTGTGGGTTGATCGATTTGTTTGGGGCTATTGCTAACTATTGCCAGGTGGGGTGGCAATTATTATTTTAGCACTGTCCTAGGAAAAATACTTTTGTGTCTGCATCTGTCCTGGACAAAAGAAATTTACATCTGCATTTTTCCTAGACAAAATAATTATTTTGCTGTCCTGGGCAAAATAATTCAGCATCTGCATCTGTACCGTGCAAACATTGCACCGATTAGTATGATTATTGTAATTTATGCAGTGCCAAATTCATTCTGCATCTGTCCTGTGCATGTTGGCATTTGCATACACATATAGTTTATGGAGACCCCAGTAATGTAATGTCATTGTCTTCATTAGCGTTGGACCCCTGGTGGTGACAGCAACAATCATGGCTGTTTCTAGGGTAGGGTGAGCAGGACGATCGTCGTGGGTGCCAAGGCCATTAGCCATAATGTTTTCTGCAAATGAATCAGGGCCAGTCTTAGGGGGTTATTTAAGAAAGGATAGCGTCAGGTAGCGCCTGGTTAATGAGAGGTAGCGACAGATAGCGTCTGGTCAACGCCGGACATGGCACGCAATTCCACATTTATCAAGCAGAATCTGTTTAGCGACATGGGATAGCGGCATGTATTTTCACAGCCTCAGCGAACAGCGCCAGCGTTCAGCCTTGCACAGCGCCAGGTATGACCTCTCGCTACCTGTCGCTCCCCAGTACATTTCAATGGATGAACCTTTTCTTCTCTTTAAAAGTTTTTTTTTTCCCCAAAAATCACAAATAATTGTGTGATCTCTTCTGGCACTGAAAAAGCTGTTTTTTCACATTTTTTAAATATTTCTTCAGAAATGACATTACAGGTCTGGCATTAAAGTGTTCATGTTACAATGTTGCAACAATGTAATTCCATATGTTTTTGCTTTGTTACTAGTTGATAGATGCTTGAAAACACTCTTTAATCACACCGCCTCCTGCGCTCTGGGCTTCAAACAAGCATTTTTCAGCGCCAGAGATTTGGGAGGCTGTTTTTTTCCTGAATATGGTGTGAGTCGGTCGCTATGAGCAGTCGCTAACATGCACTCCCATATAGCGCTGTACTGGTCAAATAGCGACTCCTCACAATGTATTCAACATTACTGAACAGCGACTGAGTCGCTAAAAAGTAGCGACCCACGGCTGAGCACTGTGACTACTAGCGGGCGCTCTGAAAATGCCTGCTACAGATGCTCATCTGTCGCTACCTGCCGCTAATGATGAATCAGCCTCCCCGTGTAAGAGAGCCCCTCCCCTCTATATAGGGCTCAGGCATGGTAGGGGGGCACTGCCTGCTCCTAGTAAAGAGGCACAGCATGGCACATACTGGCATGGGGCAGCAGCATAGGATGGGTGAGGAGGGTGCAGATGTTTTTCCTTGCGACAGTAAGTGCTATTTTGCCTAGAAACGACCCTGGCAAGAATATATGTGGTTTCACTGAATGCAGAACTCAGGGCTGGACCATCAGGGCGGCCTAGACATCTTGTGAGTTTCCCCTCGGGCCCACACTGGAGTCTTGGCTGTCCTTCCCTGACCAGATAATTATCAACCTAAAAAAAATATAGGTACACTGACACATTATCAAATAAATATTTTCTTTACAACTAGTATGCAGACAATCAAACAACAGCGTGTGCTTCTCAGGACAAAAAAACGCTCATTTATATAGTTTATTTCATTATGATCTGAAAGCTCACCCACCATTTCTACTAGAGACAGATAGAGGAACATTCCAGCAGTCACAGCAAATATCCAAATCTGCACCTCGGGGTTGGTGGAAACAGACAAGCCGATGTAGAGACCGGCGAAGGCCGTCAAGGCGCTGATAAAGTTCATGATAAAGGCGATCTTTGCTGTAAGTCCCGTGTTCAGCAAAACTGCAAAATCGCCTGCGAGATAGACACATTTATTAGTAAAAACAGCCAAGAATGTCAGAATTAGAGGAGCAACGGGCAAAAAATGAGCCCGGGAATTTTGTTGCTCATATCAGCCTGGTTTTACCAGCCCCTGGGGGCCGAGACATCCCTGCTGAGTCCCTCAACCATGATGCCGGGGCTATAGCATTGGGGCAGGGGTTCCCTGGCTTATGGGTAGAGTGGGGCTGGGGACAGGAGGCTAAAAGGGAGACTAAGGAGGGCAGGGGTTTAATGTGGGTGCTAAAAGCAGCAGCCCAACTGGCCCCAAAGTAGTGCAGCCCACCAGGCATTGTCCACGGTCTCCCTATGGCCAGTCCGTTCCTGCCTATAGACATAGGGCTTTATTCATCAAGGGATAGCAACAGGTAGTGCCTTGTAAGCAACAGGTAGCGGCAGGTAAACGCCGGCCACGGCACGCAATACCACATTTATAAAGGCGATTCTGGTGAGCGACTCTTACAGCGACACGTACCGACCGATTCATCATCAGCGGATCCCGATGGCGCTCTGGCTTTCAGAGCGCCTGGTATTACCTGTTGCTACCTGTCGCTCTCCCATACATTTCATTGGATGCTACATTTATTCTCTTTAAACAGGTTTTTCTTTTAACATATTTTTGTTTTGTATCAAATCATTGTGTGACCTCTCCTGGCCTATTTAAATACATTTTTGAAAAACATTTTGATTTTTGATTTTTTAATGCAGAATTGTCATTACAGGTCTGGTATTAAAGTGTTAATGTCACAATGTAATAACAATGTCATTCCATAAGTTTTCGCTTTGTTACTAGTGGATATGTGTTCAAAAACGAACTTTAATCACACAGCTTCTGGTGCTCTGGGCTACAGCGACACAATTTTAAGTGCCGGCGCTGTGTGAGGCTGTTTTTTTGATGAATATGGTTTGAGTCGCTCATGCTGACCAGTCGCTACCATTCGCTCCCATATAATGCTGTACTGGTGTTATAGAGACTCACACATCAAATTCATCAATGCCGACAATGTTACTAGGCACTCTGAAATAGCGACTCACGGACGTTCAGAGCGACCACTAGCGGTCGCTCTGAGCGCCCCTGTACAGACACTCGTCTGCCGGTACCTGGCGTTAGTAATGAATCGGCCTGCCAGCTGACGCTTTAGCTTTGCAGGGGCAGACCATAGGCAGGGGCGGATATGGACAGTCTTAAAGCGAAGGTAAGGAAATTGCGTCAGGCAAGCAATGAAGCTATAGCATTGTGGGAGCAGGACATGGACTGGGGTGTCTTGGGTGGGGGGGTACAGTGGGGCTGGTGGGAGATTTTGGGAGGAAGGGAGCAGAGGAGGTGTTCCAGGGACTGACATTGGTGATTGGCCACCAGAGGTTATTGCTGGTGGGTGCCAGTCGTTAGGGAGTCCCACTCCAATTCCAAGCTGAGCGTCCATACTCACCCATCTCATGGGGGATCTCGTGGCACAGAATGGCAATGGTTGTCGCCACGCCAGTTTCGGTTGAAGAGGAGAAAGCTGATCCAATCACCATCCCATCGGCAAAGTTATGCAAACTGTCTCCCACCAAGATCATGATGGCTAATAAGGTGATGCCTTTATCTACAAAGAGAAGAAAACAAACAGCAGTCACACATGCAGCCAGGGCCGACGCCAGCACAGGGCAAACCTGGGCAAGTGCCAGGGGCCCCGACATCTTCAGTGCCAGGGGCCCAGTCAGGCTCACACTTGGCCATATTATTATTTTACAGTGGACCCAAACAATCAAATGCAGAGTATTGTGTGCTGAACCTGCTCATGGCTGGCCTCAGCAACAGGGGATGATCAGCAACAATGGATGAGGTGGCATGGAATGGAGGGCAATTGATGGAAGCTCAGAAGGTGGCGAGAACCAGGTGACAACTGACAGCAATGATGAAGTCTTTAGTGGCAGCGGAGCAAGCAGTAATGGCTGAAGGGTGTTGGCGGCAGTGGAGAATGCAACAAGGACTAGAGGACGATTGGTAGCTATAGGGAAGGCGATAAGGACTGGAGGACGATCAGCAGCAGAAGATGATCTATGTGTGGCAGCAGAGTTAAAAAAGGGGACATCATGTGACTCACTACTTTGGGGCCCACTAAGACTCTCTTGCCCAAGGGCCCCCACAAACCTGGAGCCGGCCCTGCATGCAGCACATACACACAAGAGTCTACAGAGACACATGGGCCCTTATTTATGAAGGAATAGCGACAGGTAGCGACTGGTGAGCGGCCGGTAATGACGGGCCCCGCCACGAGAACGCCGGCTCCCCACCACAATCACACATTTATCAAGCCAATCCTGCTTAGAGACTGAGATAGCGCCATATAGCCACTCATTCATCATTATTCCAGCCTCAGCCCACAGCGCCAGCGTCTGACCTTGAACAGCGACAGGTATGACCTCTCGCTACCTGGCGCTCTCCAATGCATTTCAATGGAACAATCTTTAAATATTCTTAATTAATTGTTATTGTTTTTTTTTTTTTTTTTTTTTAAATGTGAAAAATTCTGTGACCACTTCTGCCATTTTAGATGGCATTTTTAAAAAAAATGTACAGAATTGATATTACAGGTCTGATATTAATGTATTCATATTACAAAATTATTTTAAAAACTTGTTTTTTTTGGTTTCCAAAAATATGGTTGTTTGTGGGTTAAAAAACTACTTTTAACCCATCGCCGCCAGCGCTCTGGGGTTTAAACATGCATTTTACAGCGCGAGAATTTTTTGAGCGTGATTTGTTAATGAATATGGTGGGAGTCGGTCGCTAGGGCCAGTCGCTATCATGCGCTCCCATACAGCGCGGAACCTGTCAAATAGCGACTCCTCACCCAATATTCAACATTACGGCAAACCGACTGAATCGCTATCAACTACCGAACAACGGCCAAGCACAGCGACTACTAGCGGGCGCTCTGAAAATGCCGCTACAGTCGCTCAACTGTCGCTACCTGCCGCTATTAATGAATCGGCCTCATAGATATGTACATGTATCCCACTCTTTCCAAGACAATGTTGACAATATAACTTCTACACGGTGGCCTTACTTTTCTCTTTTTTCCAACCAAATCACATTGCATTGTAGTAGAAAGCATTAAAGAGGAACACCGGCTGAATCCTTGTGCACCTCAGTACTCCTCTGTGTGAAATACATGCTATTGCCTGGTATATGCAAGTAGCCAGCAATCCCACAGCACAGGGCCGGCTCCAGGTTTATGTGGGCCCTTGGGCGATAGAGTCTCGGTGGGCCCCTTGCCGGTGTGGTGTTATAATTCATATATGGCGATAAAAGTTGCATGTATGAATAAAAAATATATAATTAAAATGAAAATAAACAGAAAGAACAAAAGCATATAATAAATGACAGAAACAAAGAAAGAATAAAAGGAATGACAGAAAAAAGCAGGAAAAACAGGGAGAAGCAATGGAGAAAAAAATCAGAAGAGAGTGGAGGAAAAAAAGAATAGAAGAAAAAAAATGATAGAAGAAGAGAAGAAAGAAAGAGAAAAAAGCGAGAAAAAAGGAAAAGCAGAACAATCAGATGAAGGAAAGAAACAAAAAATAGATGGACGGACAGAAAGAAAGAATTAATGAAAAAGAATAGAAGGAAAGAAACAAAAAATAGATAGACAGACAGAAAGAAAGTCTCTCCTAATGGCCAATCTGCCCCAGGCTGACAGTCTATATTCCTGGTTACTGCACGGCCATGTGTCCTGCATAGGCGCTGCCCAAGGTATAGGGAATAAGGTGGGCCCTCTCAAGGTGCAGGGGCCCCGCCATCTGCCCGGGTATGCCTAGTGCTGACGCCTGCCCTGCCACAGCACATGCACAGGCTGCACCTGCTTCCCCCGCTCACCTCTACCTGAGACGCTTACCCATGCAAGGCATTTCGGAATGGCTGATTCGCATATGTGAAGTGGTCAGTTTCTTAGCAGATCTTACATGGGATCGGCTTGGTAAAAAGGAATGGAGCATGTGCAGATAATGGGGGTTTAACACTGCTGGGCAAATCAGGATGCCCCCGGGGGGGGGGCTTTCACCCAGTCGTTTACAATCTAGGGCTGTGATCAAAGGATTTTGGTTCAATTTAAAGCTTTGTCTGTTATTCTAACGTATACTGGGATCTGTAGATCTACTTTAGAGGCCAGTAATAAATCTGTAAATTCACTTTTTCTGTGTGACTACATGCACCAGCATGCCAGGTTCTGTAATGCTCCCCCGATACTGAGATCAGGTAACGTGGAAAATACATGCTGAATATTATCCTGAGTAAGTCTACAATGCTTTTCACTGGTGTCCTTGCCGACACAACTTAAACCGGGCCTTCAGCATCATTTAATGAAAAACCCAAACCCTGGGGAATAGTCTTTTAAGTTTTTAGTCACTTACTTATTATTCTTTCCCCCACTGGGCTGCAACTCTGTTCAGGACTCTAGTATACGGGCGTCGCCATCTTGCCTCAGAAGCATCACATACTGAGAAGAGGAGAGGGGGCAAAAGTGCAGGGGTCGAGGTTATAGCTGTGCTTTGAACAGATAGAGTAGAGCTGGGGCCAGGAAAAGGACAGCAATCCCAGAATGCAGAGCAGCATAGTCAGAAGACGCTTCCTGTCTGCAGGCAGCCTGAGACTCCACGAGCTGCCATCTTGGATGTTAAAAGGCTAAAAAACTGCAAGAGGTGCAGGTAGGATGATTTTTAATGTGCACAATCTGTATGTAGGGGGTGGGGGAAACATATAAGATAGGCTCTTATTTAGGGTGAAGGTTTGCTTTAAAGAGTCCAGTTCGGTTACACTTGTCAGGTTAAAAATTGCTACGTCTGTAGGTGTCAATGTTACCACAAAAACACTAGTGTAATAGGCTGTACACAGGCTTGTCATGATATGGTCGTGTACTCACGCTTTTCCCGAACTCGGAGGCTGACCGGTGTGATTTCTGCTACAGTGGCATCTGCCGGCTCACAGTCCTCTGGACTTCTCTATAAAATTTATAAAGCAATAACCTACTTATTAAACTCTGTTCTGTATGCGGTGTAACATCCTGACTTCTAGCATCTCTCAGGACCTCTATTCAATTAATGCTGAGCTGCATATTATCCACAGCAAACTCATTAGAGTGGGCCTGTGCCCTGAAGCTGAATTTGTTCACTGCTTAGGCTTTATTCTGGCCTCTTAAAGTGAAACAATAAGACACTGCGGCCCTTAGGCCCAAAATGTTGTGCCCCCTACTTTAAAGTGGACCAACACCCAGGGGGGATCGGCCCGGGAATCTATAAGATTCCCAGGCCGATCAGATCCCTCCCCGCGGGGCATCCAAAATCGGGATGTCCCGCGGGGTGAAACCCCCCAGGAAGCCCACAAGCCTTACCTTCTCCCCGTTCCAGCACGGGCCGCCGCCGCCTCCCGCGCGTCCCTCTAGCAACGGCCGTTTGTGAATGGCCGGCGCGGGCGTGCTCCCTGTAAGAGTGACGCGCGGGAAGCTGGAGCGGTCACGTGGGAGCGGGGTCAGGTGAGTTTTCGGGGCTTTCTGGGGGGTTTCACACAGCGGGGCACCCCCGATCGGGGTGCCCCACCGAAGTGGACCAAAACCCAGGATAGTCAAAATCCTGGGTGTTGGTCCACTTTAAATTGACCCTACAGTCTAAATGTAACTGGTTCCCACAACCATGCTTCATTGGCACTTCTCTCGGTAGCTGCAAGTAGCAGAATTCCCTGATCTGTGCATACTCCCGGCCCCCATTTAAGTCAGTGAGATGGGGAGAGAGGGGGTTCCACCGAGTAAAACAGCCGTCAGTTGCCCTGGATGAAATGCTGGATGGGGGATTAGGAGAAGTCACTTTGAAGTGGACCAAAACCCTGGATTTTGACTACCCTGGGTTTTGGTCCTTTCCCCAGGGGCACCCCGATCGGGGGGGGCGCTGTGTGAAACCCCCACAGATCGCCGCAGTCAACTCACCTCTTGCCGGTCCCATAGCACGTCTAAAAGCAGCGCCTCTGACGGCAGAATCCTCCACTTCCCTCTTGCAGAGAGCGTGCCGGTGCCAGGCATTTGTGAATGTGAATGAAATTTTGGATTATCCTGGGTTTTGGTCCACATAAATACCAAAAGAATAATTTATTTTTGTATAATTTTGTCCAACTAAAAAAGACACCCCCTCGCCTTTACTCTTAGTAAAGCATCTGTACATAATTTTATCCACTGTAGAATTAAAATTCTATTCCTATTCCTAAATCCTAATTCAATGTAATCTTTTGTTACGAGAATATTATTCCTATTCCTAAATCCTAATTCAATTTAATCTTTTGTTACGAGAATATTATTATTGTAGAGATTTCATTTTAAAAGAAGCCCCCCTAAAGGAGTTAAAGATAAGCTCTTCTATCATTAAACTGGTCATCCGGAATAAATAATACTGATATTTTAGAGTAAATATATTGAGTAAAATAGAGAATTTTAAATTGACTCTGTTATATATAAATCATATTAAAGTTTATTTGATAATCTAATAATAAACTTTAATATGATTTATATATAACAGAGTGCCAGTGTTAGTCTCTGGTTTTACCCCCTGTCTAGTGGATTTGGGGCTTCCCCCCCCCCCTTCCTTTCTACTTGTAGCACCCTCCTTGGGCTATACCAGAGCAGGGCACCTGGGTATTATAACGTCTATTATTTTGGTGCCGTCCATTTCTCCTTGTTGATTAAATATACGGTGATCACATTGCAAGACAAACAAAAGCAATACAGACAAGGTAAGTCCATGAGACAGTATAAACCATAAAACACAGTTATAGAACAAAAACTTTCCCAGTGGTTTCAAAATACATTAGGAGGAGGCAACTTGAGTTTCTAATCTGTATCTCAGCGATCTCAGTGAACAGACATGACAATACAGGATGACTTCTTACCAGCTGGATGGTGGATGTAGACTTGGCTTTCCTTGACGGATCATTGAGGTGGGAGTCTAATGGCAGATTGTGGGAGTGCGTCAGGTGACCATTGACTAATGACAGACCCTGAAAAATGATATGATAAGAAATTAAAGATATCAATGACTAATAACAACAAGACAGCTTGATCACATGTATTTATTTTATTCGTTTAGCTGTCAAAAGCTTTACAAAGCATGCTGTAGCAGTGGTGAGTGGCTGTGGCACACAGAGGAGCCAAGTTATAATTAGGTTCACTGGACACACTGTACAAGTACATGTTCCTAAACGACTGCTGGAAAATAGGCGGCCAATGCTGCTTCGGCAGCGAGTGAGTAATGACAGATGATTTTCAAGGCTTCCTAGGCCATGCTGAGCAATGCAGCGTCCAGAATTGACTTTAGGTTTGCACTATTTGGCTGTCAAAAGTATCACTATCAGGGTCTATAATTAGATGGCCTCCCCCATGATGGAGGACAGACAACCCGGCCATGGACAGAGTAAAGAACATCAACTGGATCGCTGGCTCTGGTAAGTGTACAGCCATTTCCTATGTGCTGCACCCCCTACCTGCCCCCTGGAGAAGAAGAATCACCTCCCAAAGTTTGGGTTCCCATTGATTTCAATGGGGTTCGGGTCAAATTTGGGTACCCAAACCGAAAACAATAAAAGTTTAATAATACTAAAATAAATAGATCAAAGAAATTCATGATTACGCCTAACCGAAAATTAGTAATAAAAAACACAAACCCCTAATGGAGGTGCATATTATACGCTTTAACACACCCATCCACAAAATTGACAGGTGAGGTCCACTTAATCACTCTTTTCATGGTAAACTACTTTCAAAATGAAGCACTTAAAGCAGGTGAAAACTGCTTTTAAGCTAGACGGGGAGGCCGATTCATTAACAGCGGCAGGTAGCGACAGTTGAGCGACTATAGCGGCATTTTCAGAGCGCCCGCTAGTAGTCGCTGTGCTTGGCCGTTGTTCAGCAGTTGATAGCGACTCAGTCGGTTTGCCGTAATGTTGAATATTGGGTGAGGAGTCGCTATTTGACAGGTTCCGCGCTGTATGGGAGCGCATGATAGCGACTGGCCCTAGCGACCGGCTCCCACCATATTCATTAAAAAATCACGCTCAAAACATTCTCGCGCTGTAAAATGCATGTTTAAACCCCAGAGTGCTGGAGGCGATGGGTTAAAAGTAGTTTTTTAACCCCCAAACCACCATATTTTTGGAAACCAAAAAAAACAAGTTTTTTAAATAATTTAGTAATATGAATACATTAATATCAGACCTGTAATATCAATTCTGTACAATTTAATCTAAAATGGCAGAAGTGGTCACAGAATTTTTCACATTAAAAAAAAAAAATAATAATAACAATTAATTATTAATATTTAAAGATTGTATTTAAAGATTGAAATGCATTGGAGCGCGCCAGGTAGCGAGAGGTCATACCTGTCGCTGTTCAAGGTCGGACGCTGGCGCTGTGGGCTGAGGCTGGAATAATGATGAATGAGTCGCTATCTGGCGCTATCTCAGTCGCTAAGCAGGATTGGCTTGATAAATGTGTGATTGTGGTGGGGAGCCGGCGTTCTCGTGGCGGGGCCTGTCATTACCGGCCGCTCACCAGTCGCTACCTGTCGCTATTCCTTCATAAATAAGGGCCCTAGAGTCCAGGGGGCTTCCAAAATCTTGATGCCCCACACCCCCTACCCTCCTACAACCATACTGATCAAAGCTCAGCAGAGCAGATCAGCTTGCAGCAGCAGCCACACTCTGCCTGTGCCATTGACTTCAGTGGTCAGACCTGCTGCTGCAGATCGGATCACTCTGGGGAATCCGCTGATGGAACTCAGACTTATGTATGTGTGTTTCAGGTAGGGCATCCCAAATTGGAATGCCTTCCAGGAATTAGGGAGCGTAGAAGTGTAAAAGTCTCTGGTTATGCAAAAACTATACTCAACTTTACTCACGGATCCCTTATTGTGCTAGCACACCTCCTCTGTCTCAGTGAATTAAGAAGCGCATTCAGACACTGTAAAAGGCCTCGGAGGGCTGAGTCTCCTCCACTAATTTGCTTGTGAATAGTAGAGGAGTCCCCAAAAATTCCACAGACACAAGCAGGTCACTGGAGCAATTCTCCTGCCTCAGATAAATGTCAGCTCTCTGGACATCATGTCAGCTGTTGTATCTAAAGCTTGATACAATTTAACTTAATTGCAGCCGTCACATTTTGAAACAGTAAATATGGAGCTACATTGTGTAACACAGTAGAAATGTGTATTTGACCCTTCCCTGTCCACCATGGCATTATTAGGTTTGACGGTTTTAACTAGCTGATCTATCAGTTCATTAATAAATGTTTAAAACGTATATAAAAAAAAAAAAAATATATATATATATATATATATATATATATATATATATACAGAAATATACATGCAACACTTTTGTTTTTGCTCCCATTTTTAATGAGCTGAGCTAAAAGAGTTAAGACTTTTTCTATGTACTCAAAAGGTCTTTTTACTCTCAAATATTCAGGGGTGCATCTGCAATGAGGCTACGTGAGGTCGCCTTAGACTGCTATGACCCCTCCCCCCCCCCAGCGAGTTCATTATAGGAAGGAGCCATGTGGCAGCTCTTATAGGTACTACGTAACACATACTCCCAACTTTTCAGGGTTGGAAAGAGGGATATTTGCTTTTATAAGTCACGCCCCCTCATTGAGGGATGGATGCAACCTGCCCTACAGCCATCTGCATATGTATCTTTATCCAAACAAATTCATAATATGATAATATAATAAAATGAATAATCGTAGGTGCATTAGAGATTTTTTTGCGTTGATTTGTCTGAACCTCACTGAAAGATTTGTTTTGGGGTCTGAATTAATTTAGATTAACCAGCTGATGTAGTATCTTAGAAATGAGTTGATTTCCTGTTAATAAATACAAATACACATTGCCCAGTATAGTTAGGCGGCTGGGTGGATGAAGCTACAGAATGTTGCATGGGAGACCAAAAGTTGAATATCACCTTGGACATAAAGCCAAGATTTAAACCCTGGTTTCCCTTGTACAAGTCCAATGCTTCCTCCACTATGACACCTAACTCTCAGGTTATACGCAGCAGCCTTATATCTGTTACAGAGGAGTTGGGCTTAAAGTGGACCAACACCCAGGATTTTGACTATCCTGGGTTTTGGTCCACTTCGGTGAGGCACCCCGATCACAAACGGCCGGCACGGGAGCGCGCCCTGCTAGAGGGACACGCGGGAGGCGGCGGACGCGCATGCGCCGCTGGAACGTGGAAAAGGTAGGATTGTGGGCTTCCTGGGGGGTTTCACCCCGCGGGACATCCCGATTTCGGATGCCCCGTGGGGAAGGATCTGGTCCACTTTAATGCATTGCACTTAGAAATGGTAAAGTTACAGGATGGGGTCTCGTATACATATTGATTGTCTGTGGTGGGTAAAGTATTATAGACACTAGAGGAAAACAATGAAAGAATTATCCAGGATACGGAAATGTATACATGGGCACCTGGTATTGAAAAGATTAACAGAAGCTGTACACCAACAACACAAATTCTTCAGGCCAATATAATTTCAGGTATTTGTGATGTTGGGCAGACAGAGTGCACGTGTTTATGCTGAGCGCAATTTTTCAGATTGAGCCATAACAGACATGCCGCAATACAAACCGCTCTGCTCGCCGGAGATTTTACATCAGTGTCTATTGCCCTTATTCATCAAGCGATAGCGCCAGGTAGTGTCTGACGAGCGCCAGGTAGCGGCAGCTAACGGCGACTACCGACTCAAGTACGCCCGGCGGCGGTCACAATGACGCATTTATCAAGCAAAATGAGGCTAGCGCCGGCGAGAGCGACGGCTAGCGCGGCATTCATCATGAAGCCGCCTGGACCGAACAGCGCCGCTGCAAATTCCCTCACAGCGCCAGGTATGAGCTGTCGCTCCCTGGCGATGTCCAATGCATTTCAATGGAGCAATCTATAATTATTCATAATTAATTGGTATTATTTTTTTTTTTTTTTTTTAATGTCAAAAAATCGGAGACCACTTCTGCAATGTTAGGATTTATTTTTAAGTAAAAAAAAAATTTTAAAAAAATTTGTGCAGAATTGATCTAACAGGTCTGAGATTAATGTATTCATATTACAAAATGATTCTAAAAACATGTATAATGTTACATTCAAAAAATATGGTTGTTTAGGGGTTAAAAACTAGTTAATACACATCGCCGCCAGCGCTCTGGGGTTTAAACAAGGAATGGACAGCGACAGCACATTCGGAGCGTGATTTGTTAATGAATATGAAGCTAGCCGTTCGCTCTGGCCATTCGTTGTCAGGCGCTCACATACAACGCTGAACCTGTGAAACAGCGACCCCCCAGCCCGTATTCAACATTACCGCACACCGACTGAGTCGCTGTCATCAAGCTAACGCCGGCCAAGCACAGCGAATACTGGCTGGCGCTGAAAAAATCACGCTACAGTCGCTCATCTGTCGCTACCTGGCGCTATTAATGAATCGGCCTCCCCGTCATCCTGACGCAACTCTGATATCATTGCATACAATACTTTGTGCCCCTCCTTGAAGTGGACCAAAACCCACCCTGGATCTGCCATTGCATTGTCAGTGTTACAGTGTAGAAACATTGTCATTCCATGTATTTTCGCTCTGGTGCTGGTGTATATGTGTTTAGAAGAGAGCGCCGACGCTGGTTGTAGGTGTTTATATCTTAAATATTGGCATCAGCGCTGAGTGCTAGACGCACTTAACTGGAGCTACCTGTCGCTTGCTCTGCAGTGAATCAGGGAGAGCGCTTCTACAGCACCCCCTACAGATATCACATTTATCAATGCTGGACAGGATACTACAGCGTCACTTGTCCGGCCGCTACACTAGGTTATAGCGTCAGGCACCCGCTTGCAGCGGACGCACTAAGCGCCGCTGCATAGATGCTCAAATAGCAATACGTGGCGCTAGTCTTAAATTAGCCTCTAAATGAAAAGCCCCACCTCACCTGCCTGTTGGATGAGAGGAAGAGAAAGCAGAGCTTGTTAATGAGGAAAAACCCATGAATGCCCGCAATCATCGCCATTATCTTCCACAGGTACTGCTTCTCTTCCAAATAAAGTTCTCCGTCATTTCCATGGTGATCGTGGGAAATGTTATCATGGATACCCAGAACCTGCAACATATTAGTAATATCAATTATATGAATAATATTAATCATTGTGTTAAAACAGCAGCACAACTAGCTAATTGTGTATCAATGGGGGGGAGGCACATATGAAAGGGCCTCTACTATAGGCACTACCTGCACCTAACTATCCCTAAAAATAAGTAGGAAGCCTGGAATCACTCTGTAAAGCACAGCCCTGTTTAAAAATCTGATCCCCCCCCCCAACACGGATATGCATACCTCACAATTTGGACGGGACAGTCATGGATTGGTGAGGCATGTTCCGCTGTCCCGCCCCACTCTAGAAAGGTGATGCTTGAGCATCCATTGTTTCACTGATGACAGAATGCACGCACGTGCTCCCCCACCCGACCCCACAACCCCAGCCCACCCAACCCCACCTCACCCCACCCCGCCCAACCCCAGCCCACCCTATCTGTGTGAATGTGTAAAAGAGAAAAGGAGGGAATGTGTGAAAAAGCATGAGGGGATGTGTGAAAGAGAGAAGGAGGGAATTTGTGAAATAGAGCAGGAGGGAATGTGTAAAAGAGAGCAGGGGGGAATGTGTAAAAGAGAGAGAGAGGGAATGTGTAAAAGAGAGACGGAGGGAATGTGTAAAAAAAATAAGGGAATGTGTAAAAGAGAGCAGAAGGGAATGTGTAAAAAAGAGACAGAGGGAATATGTGTAAAAGAGAAGGAGGGAATGTGTAAAAAAAGCATGAGGGAATGTGTGAAAGAGAAGGAGGGAATATGTAAAAGAGAAGGAGACAATGAGGCCGATTCATTAATAGCGCCAGGTAGTGACAGATGAGCGCCAGTAGCGTGATTTTCACAGCGCCAGCTAGTATTCGCTGTGCTTGGCCGGGGTTTGCTTGTTGACAGCGACTCAGTCGTTGTGCGGTAATGTTGAATACGGGCTTAGGGGTCGCTGTTTCACAGGTTCAGCGTTGTATGGGTGCACCTGACAGCGAATGGCCAGAGCGAACGGCTTGCTGCAGATTCATTAACAAATCACGCTCCGAATTTTTTCGCGCTGTAAATTCCTTGTTTAAACCCCAGAGCGCTGGCGGCGATGGGTGTAAAATAGTTTTTAACCCCCAAACAACCATATTTTATGATTGTAAAATTATACAAGTTTTTCTAATCATTTTGTAATATGAATACATTAATATCAGACCTGTAATATCAATTCTGCACAAAAGCATTTTTTTTTTTTTTTACCTTAAAAAACAATCCTAACATTGCCGAAGTGGTCACAGAATTTTTGACAATAAAAAAAAAAAAATATATATTAATAGCAATTAATTATGATTAATTAAAGATTGCTCCATTGAAATGCATTGGACATCACCAGGGAGCGACAGGTCATACCTGGCGCTGTGATGGGATTAGCAGCGGCGCTGTTCGTTGCAGTCGGCTACATGATGAAACCCGCGGTAGCTGTCGCTCTCGCCGGCGCTAGCCTCATTTAGCTTGATAAATGCGTCATTGTGGCCGACGCCGGGCGTACTTGAGTCGGTAGCCGCCGTTAGCTGGCGGGACCTGGCTCTCGTCAGACACTACCTGGCGCTATCGCTTGATGAATAAGGGCAAATGTGTGAAATTCCCTCCTGCTCTCTTTTACACATTCCATCCTGTTCTCATAGAAACATAGAAGGTTGAAGGAGACCATACGGTCCATCTAGTCTGCCCTTATGTGTATACTGTATGTACTCTTTATCTTAGGATAGATGTGTGCTTATCCCAGGCATGTTTAAATTCACTGACTGATAATTTTTCAACTACCTCTGCTGGAAGTTTGTTCCCGGCATCTACTACTCTTTCTGTAAAATAATATTTTCTAACATTGCTCCTGATCTCCCCCCAGACTAGCTTCAGGTTGGGCCCCTTTGATGTTCCCCCTGCCCTGCTGTGTGAAACCCAGTGGAAATACCATTTATGATGCAGCATCTTGCAGAATTCACTGCTGCCAGGTCCAAAGAGCGCTCACAGCAGGGAAGCTGGGGTTGTGCAGCACATGTGCCTTAGGTAAGTATATGGCATATCTACCATGTATCACACAGCAGGGCATCCTGAATTTGGATGTCCCAGAAGGGCTCGAGCCGAGTTGGTTGCTTTAAGGATTGCTATTGTACATCTGTAGGATCAGGTGAGGATTGCACAAGGGGCTCGTGGCCTGGGGCCTCCACCACTTGCCCTGCAAAGGGGGCCTCCATTAAACCTTTAGGTCTGGTCCAGGAGGCTTTTCAGTCTTTGGTCTGATGGGCCGCGGGTCGGCGTAGAAGCTATCGGCCACAGTGGGGGCCCCGCGTGTCTATTCAAGCATCTTTTTTGTTTTTGCAAACCTGCAGCCAAATCCACCACATGGCAGGACAGAGAGTCTAGAGCAGCAAAGCCGCCGCCAGCAACACTACAGTGATGTGTGCAGAGCTGTCACTGCACATAAGCCACCAAGCACAGCCACTGGCAGCTCAATGCAGGGAACTGCTTTCTGCTGGACCAGCTGGGCGACTACAGAATGGCAGAGCAGGAGTTCCCGAGCAGCATGCACCCGCACAAGTGTGGCACAAGGGACTCGATCTGACGTTCCAGTAAGTAGGCGGGTGCCAGACACTAATCCACCAATCAGTTACTTGGCTGGACTATTATTTTAAAGGAAAAAATACTGTATCTGGGGCCTCCACCAGGTTTTGTGCCCAGGGGCCTCCACCACACTTAATCCGGCCCTGTGGAAGACCTAAAGGTGATGACCATTACAGAGTATCCCAGTATCAGTGATGCACCACTCCCACGGGGCGTACCACTTCCACAGGGAAAAGAAGAGTGGGCACAGGAAGAATTCCCAGTGGGCTGCATTGCTTTGAGTGAATACTTGGCCCCAATCTTCCAATTCCCAGTGGGCCAAACTGCTTTGGGGTCAGTTGGACTGCTGCTTATTATACCTCTATCCTCCTGTCCCACTAGTCTCTCTCCTGCCTCTGTACCTTGCTCCACTCTGATCTTAGAAACCCCACCCATGTTCAAGTTGGCCATATCTACCCCTGTTCATGGCCTGTCCCTGCAATGATGCCACAGGGTCAGGTGGGCAGAGAGGGGATTATGGCTTAGTCAGGGCTGGCCAGACTGGTAAAATCCAGGGCTGTGGAGTCAGTAATCCATTTTTTCAGACTTCAGCGTAGACTTCATTAATGGTCAATAATTAGTAATACATTTACTGTAATAAAATGATAAGGTCTGGCTTTCTCAGCATTATACCACCAGAGTTAAATAAGTCACTTTCTAAGTGCCCCATTCTGGCTGTCAGGGGCAGCATCTTTCATTCACCAGAACTTTGCATTCCCTGATAAACCCTGCTGAACTTGTTCCTTTCTGCTGGCTACTCTTTCTCAGTTCCCAAAATCATTTCACTTAGTAGGGTTCTGTAACACTGGAGGAGGCCCAGCAGAAGGGAAGGAGTTCACTAGGTCTTATAAAGAAATATAAAACAGGCTGAACAAAAGATACAGCCCCTCACTTTGAACATGAAGACAGCAGAAAACAGGCTCATTTAACCCTTTGCCTGGAATGTCCTGTCCAGGCAATAACATAAAAAAAAATCTATATTCCCCTTTTGTCCCCCACAGCTTCTCCATGCTGTGCTGGCATCTTTATACTTACAAATGAAGGAGAACAAGCCATTCCATCCTCCAGACATGGTGGCGTCTATCAATATAGTGTAGCTGGCACGTACCTGGCCGGGGGCACGCACCTGGGGAGTGAGGGGGATTCTTGGACCTAGGGTAGGGTATCCCATATTGTTGCGGGTATGTGTGGGTGGAGGTGCGCTTACTTCTGTAATAGCAGCTTGCATCCAGAAACGACACTCTTTGGTGAATATAACCTCTGTAATGTTTCCACATACAGTTGCAGAGCTCGGCCAATGGCAGGACAGCTAATGTTGCCAATGCCATCTGGTCAAGGCTTTGTTTACTTAACCTAGAGAGGTACACCAGACTACTTTAATCTAAGAGACCCATTTCTTAGGCAACACTGCCATCATGTGGTTCCATGATGCAATGGGCCCAAGAACTGCATCTGACAGATTTCTATCACCATCAGGGACTATTCCACTGACAGGGTTCTAATTCTTACTACTTGTAGTGTTGCAACAGGTTTCTGCCCATTACAATAGCTTTATGTTCTCTAACACACTTACTCTATTTATTGCAATGGAGGGGCGTGCTGAGGTCAGGTGTGGGAATGCCCCTCCATCGCAATAAATAGAGTAGGCTTGTGAGGTCATAAACAAGGCTCCATGGACATGAGAGGCCGCTGGGGCTAGAAAATGGAAATGCTGACTAGCAGCCATTGGTTATTGGAAAGATGCTGCCACTGCATGGAGGAGCTGTGGGGGAACACCGGACCTGCATAGAGAACCTGCAGGTTGGTATAGACTTCTTGTGTTTCTGCTTGAACAATACCAATAAAATCCTGTAAGTTTCAAGCATTGTAACTTAGGGCCTTGGGGCGATATCATTATCAATCACGATTAGAACACATTGCTGCTGTTGCTGCTTATCACTGGTAGTTATACATAAAGATCTTAGATTAAAAGACTATAAAATATATTTAAAGTGGACCAAAACCCACGGCGATCAGCCCGGGAATCTATAAGATTCTTGGGTCGATCGATTCCCTCCCCCTGGGCATCCAAAATCGAGATGCCCCGCTGTGTGGAACCCCCCGGTCACCCCATACACTTACCTTCTTTCCTGGTCCAATGGCACACGCGCAAGACGCATCGCCGATATCCCTCTAGTAGGATGTGTGTGAATGGTTGGTGCAGGCACGCTCCCTGTTAGAGGGTAGTGGGGGATGCAGCTATCAGCACATTCAGAGCCGCTGACCTTAAACTAAGGCTTAGACGACATGACGTCAAAGCCTTCCAAGTGTGCTGATTGGATGAGCGGCCGCACATGCACCGTAGGACCGGGAAGAGGTGAGTTGGTTTCGCCGACCTGGGGGGTTTCACGCACATGATCGGGGTGCTCCAGGGCAAGGACCCAAAATCCTGTGTTTTGGTCCACTTTAAGATTAATGCTTCTAAACTTCCTATAAAAGTTACATTCATTATACATTAGTAAGATGTTTTCTTTTTTTATGCTGGATTGGGAGTTGGTACAATTTCTTCGACTCCAGCCAATACTAGCTCCCACTCCGACTCCAACTTCACAGCCCTGGTAAAATTCCGGGCTGATTTTTATCTCCAGTCCACCACTGCTGCGGCTGCCCTCCCATATCTGGCCACATCACATCCTCCCCAGCTAAGACACAACAGCCCAAGTGTTTCCCCTGCAATGCTATAGCCCCATATTTGTGTCTATAGACCATACCCAACTATTACTTTAAGAGTGACCATATTGACCCCTGCCTGCCTGGTCCCAGTTTACTTTATGATTCTTCTTTTAGTTAAAAATAAGATGGATGGCAGCACTAAATGTAGTTATATTATTTTAAATATTTATATTAATTACTGTATAATATTAAATAGATTATGAAAATAAATCAATAAAAAATGTTGGGTGGTACCTGAGGGATGAGGTGCAGCAGGGCGTCTCCAGACAGGGTGCCTACGGCCAGGCCTACAAACAGCTGCAAGACCAGCTTGTAGCTCTCCTCACAGGAGCTGAATATGATCAGAGTGGCACCAAACATGGATCCGATCGTCAGGAGCAGCACTGCAATCGTACTGTAGCCGTACCCTATAAAATAATTACAATATGACCTCTGACGTTACCGTCCAGATGCATTTCTTTTTATTCTTATTACCATTTCATCAGTGTTATGACAGTTTTCATGTTATTCTTACATTTCCCCTTTTGTGTGTTCACTAAGTAATGACTGAAGGTCAGCTAATACCCCCTGATGAGGCAATTTGATTTGATATGCACAACTAGTTAACAATACCATGGAAGCACCTGTTTGGTTTCTGGCAGGAAAGGGAGGATGTGAGTTGCCATAATGTGGGCTTCAAATGCCAGGTATGCAGAAAGTTGAGTATTAAACTCTAATTTCTGGTTTCCATGATATTGCCATTGTTTATTAGAGAGGCATCCCAATACAGGAAGTTGGGTGATTAGGACCCCTATCAGCTTGTAGTCTATAAGACTCTGCCACCGGTGGTCTCCCTTTTCATGTGGCATCTGACTTTGAGATGCCCCACTGTGTGACACCCCTGGGCTCACCTGGTATACTCCCACAGCATATGTGCGGGTGCATTTCCTGCTCCCCTCTATCTGAGGTTCGTACCTGCACAAGGCATTTCTGAATAGCAGACATAGGTATACAGACTGTCCCTGATTTGGAGGGACTGTCCCGCTTTTGAGTCCATGTCACCGTGTTCCTCATTGTTCTCATTTGTCTCTCTTTAAGGTGTAACATGCAGATCTGCAGCAGTAAATGATTCATTTGGCCTAATTTAACAAATGTCCCTCTTTTCCACCCTGAAAAGTGATTTCACAAAATTTGAGATGCCCTGGGGGAGGAGAAACAAAATCCGGGATAGTGAAAATGCAAACGATGTGTGGGAGGGGGAGAGTTCAAGAGGTTAAATGCAGATGATGTGGGGGGGTGGAGGGCACAAGGGGTTAAGTGCAGTATTGGCAGATAGGGCGTGATTATCCTCAATGGTTAAAGTTTTACTAATGGCAAGCCGATTGTTGTCCAGTTGTCTTGGGCTACACGTTGCACTGTCCCAAACTTCAAACTGTTTTTATAAAGACCCTGTAGTTCCTAAGTTATTTGTAAAAGTATTAGAGCATTGGGGCTGCAGAGAAAAATGAGGAGAAACAGTGGGTGCAGCAACAGTGATGTGATGTAAGCACACTGTGTGCTTTACATATATCATAGTAAAAAAATAAGTGCATTGTTGTGCCTCTAGTTATTACTGCCATCACATATTGTGACCAGAAGAAGGGGGGGGGGGGATGCTGCAGGCTAAAATCGTCTCCAGCCTGGCAGCACCATAGTGTGACCAGAGAGGAGGCTGCAGAAAAAGTCAGCCAATCAAGACATTTGGGGAGGGAGTAGGAGGAGTTCCCATTCTTGGTCCAATGAAGGTTGTTTGAAGGATCAGGTCAGCGTGGGTGGGATTGAAAGCTGAATGAGGAAGCTATTTCTTCACTAAGGAGACAGACAGAGATTGAAGTTAATAATGAAGAATGGCATAGGACCTATGTCCAGGTTAAGTAGGACCTACTCAGCAAGAATGGTTTGGCTGTACCCTGTGGGACATAGAAACATAGAAGGTTGGCGGCAGAAGGCGACCATATGGTCCATCTAGTCTGCCCTTATGTGTATACTGTATGTTCTCTTTATCTTAGGATAGATGTGTGCTTATCCCAGGCATGTTTAAATTGTCTGGGACAGCTGATTTTTCAACTACCTTTGCTGGAAGTTTGTTCCAAGCATCTACTACTCTTTCTTTAAAATAATATTTTCTAACATTGCTCCTGATCTTCCTCCAACATGCTGGGCAGTTTAGTCAGACACTGCAGATCAAGCATTGCCAATGGAACTTCGAATTCTTTGACTCCTTTTCTATCACAGAACTTGAATACATGGATCAACTTTTAATTGGACTCTTCATCAACCCTTTGCTTTTGTAGGCCCCTTCCTCCCAGTGCTGTGAGGTACCTAAGGGTAAGACTTACTTTCAAGAGTAGTGGGAGGAGGAAGTTGGGTGCTTATATGGTCTTCCTCTGGACATGTGCAGGACAGAAGCTGATAAATAATTGCTGGGCTGATCAGCTTGAAGTTCTCTTGGGAAACTGGAGATTGGCTGTTTTGTAGGGCGATCTTGACCAGTTCATAGGAAGAAAAGCAAAGCTGGCCCTGCAACAAGATCAAGAAAAGAGCAGTGCAAGTAACAGTGTGTAACTAATATGTTGGCTAACATTTTGAAAGCTCCTGGTGAAGACAAATCATCTCAAGTGGCGGATCATTTCTTATAGATTGCGCTGTATCTATGTTTCAGGTGCCAAATCTATGTTGAGTATACAGAGTATGTTGAGTATACAGAGTATACAGAACATAGCTACACCTTGCCCTGAGGAAGTGACATTCTTTGCCGTCGCCACGGAATGCGTGGGAGGCGGGCACTGTGCAATTCTGGTAACATATAATTTACTACATGCTCATTTTTATCTTGGTCATGGTTATCCCTCTTGCTGGCTCTGTTTCCCTGATTTTTCCCCATGGGATGCTGCACCACCAGCAAGTAGTCCTCTGCTGCAGAGGTGCTGTTGATTAGCCAGTGTTGAACAGGGTCTCTCCTTCATAAGCTGGTCAGCACTTGGAGCTGGTGGATCAGCATGACCAGGAGACTGTAATACTGAATTTAGCTAGGCTGCTTTCTAGGAAGTACAGGGTCCTAGCGCTAGCCCTTCTATCTGTTTTGATTAAACTGACCATTTTTTAGGGTCCTCAATGTGGGACAGTTTAAACCAGTTGTGGGTGCAGGGCATGGTATGGGTGTGGTTTAGCATGTGGCTTAATTACGGGTCACATGCTCTAGTATTATTTGGCCCATAAAAGATGTTGGTGATTGAGCCAACGCTCAAGAAGTTCCGGCATTCCACTGCCCCCATTCAACCAAAGTGTCAGGGCAGTTGTAAACCACCAACACATCCAGAATTCTACATTTGGTGGGACAGTCAGCAAAGTTGGACATTATGGTGTCCCCAGAGTTTTCAGAGGGACAATGGGCCTCAAAGTGGTCAGTTTAGTTTTGATGTATGTAAAAATCATTCAGACCCTGTTAACCTTTCTCCCCAAAGATCCGTATGCAGTTCGGAAAGTGTTTGCTAGGCAAACAAAAGAAGTCCTGGAGCTAAACCTCCCAGTACACATGATGGTGGATAATGGGGGCTTTGAGTTTATTGAGATTCAGCCTTTACTCAAGCTGTGGGTAGATGCTGCCTTCCCTCCAACTGGGGCCACACCATCTGCACCACCTAAAGATGCAGTCACACAAAGTTCCCGGAGGGGGTACGACAGACTAGGTTCGCGCAGAGGGTCCAGGACACTAGGTCCCCAGAGGGGATGCAGTGCCAGAAGCTGTGGTTAGACTCTGTCTGCCAGCAGGAGAGTCCCAGCCTTGTTTTCAGACTCTTGCTTTGGACTTTGGACTGGATTCCTGCACCCCTTGATGTTTTCTTATAGCACCTCTGGCATCTGCACCCTTACCCTTCCCTGCCTGGCCCCTCACTCATGTAACTTTATACACCCATCTATCTGTAGTTTAGCCTGTTTGCTTCTGCTGAGAAACCCTGACACTATCACAACAGATTACAATAGAAACAAATATGATTCATTAGCTGCTCCTTGGCTATGACATTGTAACACAGTTCTCACCGAGGAGTTGGAAGGTCTTTCAATGACTAATCTTGACTATCAATTGTATATTTTTAAAACTCCCAATGCAATGTATGGCACTGTGAGATCTGTCACCTCTGTATGTTAGAGGGCACAGAGAGGGGACAGACCAAGTAGTTTGATATCAGGTAGACCAAGTGCATTATAGGAGCATTATAGGAACTCCACCCTAACCCAACTGTAATGATCAATCTTACCTGATTCCATCCCACAGAGTAAGGCTGAGACTGAGATACATCATGATGGGCACCATTTAATTCTTCACTCTTTTCCAGTGTTGGAACAGGTAAGGGTTCATGATTTTGTCCGGGTATTACCAGGCTTCTCTGTTTCCTTCTATGAATGTGATCCCTTCTTTTATCACATGTCATTACTCCTTTCAGTTTTTCAATAAGTTCATCAATTTCTGCAGAGAATAAGCATAGGCATTATCCCTGACAATCCAAGAAAACCCCAAAAACTATACTTATCTCAGCTCTTCCATCTGGCTCTAGTGTTACACTTCAGTGAGATCAAGGCCCAAGCCATGCAGTTCCGGTTTCCCATCTCCACCTCCTCATGGATAAAAGTACACTGCATACCAAGGCATCAATAAATAGAGTGGGTATGCAGAGAGGTATAATTTGTCCTTGAGGAGGTAGGGAATGGAAACTAGCGCTGCATGGTGAATGCTCGACAAGTATGATCAGTAAATTTTACAATACCTGAGCCAGATGGAAGAGCTATGGGGTATAAAAGGTAAGTATAGCTTTTTTTCTAGTTGGACAGTGCTTTTGAAGAGGGTACATGGTTGTTAAAGAATCTTATTAATAAATCAGTGTTGGTGTTGAAGGGTGAAGAAAGTATAATAATTATAGGCATATTTATTGTGCTTTGCATGATTATGCACCTGAATTCCTAACACTCAAAATAGGGTGTGTGCCGGGAATCCTGCCATGTCTATAGTAAACAGACCATGACAATAGACACCTATATTCACATATTAAAGTGGACCAACACCCAGGATTTTGACTATCCTGGGTCTTGGTCCACTTCGGTGGGGCACCCCCGATCGGGGTGCCCCGCTGTGTGAAACCCCCCCTAACCCCCCGAAAAACTCACCTCTCCCCGCTCCCAGCACCGACGTACAAGCCAGGTCCAGGAACGTCTAAGCGGCTGCCGCCGCCGCCGCCTCCCGCACGTCCCTTTTGACGCGCGCGCGCCCGCGTCGGCCATTCGCAGACGGCCGGCGCGGGCGCGCGCACGGCTACAGGGGCGCGAGGGAGGCGGCGGCGGCCGGCCGCTGCCGAAGATCAGGTAAGGTTTTTCGGGGGTTTTGGGGGGTTACACCCCACGGGACATCCGGATCTCGGATGTCCCGCGGGGTGGGGGGTGATCGGCCCGGGAATCTTATAGATTCCCGGGCCGATCACCCGTGGGTGTTGGTCCACTTTAACGCCTAGCTGCCAAAAAGCTACCTCAACAGCTGGGGTGTTTTCTCTTGAAAAGGAATCCTTGAATTCCTCAGACGCAGACACTCAAATACATATTGTACATGAGTATTGGATATTATTTGTGGAAGAAATGTGTAAATATGTCAGTTATGACTATATTGATGAAAGAGTCTTTTTCAGGACTATAAGGCCTTTCATTTGATATCAATCATGGTCTACATATATTATATAGAGCCTGATAATCCACATAGTATCAGACTCTGTATGATATGTATTTGATGTTTAGGTTCATTTAACTAATAAATTAATGGGGATCATGAATTTCTTGGTTACAATATGATAACATGCATTTTGTGGGAGTTATACCCTTTAGTGGGAGTTTATAAAATATGTATCTAATCTCATAGAGGCCGTATGTGGGCAGATCTTGGCGACACCCCCACAAGGCGGGGAATGCTGGCCACTCCCCCTAGTGTTCAATAGATTAGGATGCTAGGTGCATGACTAGTTGGGAAGACAATGGATGGGCCCCTTACCAGGATGAAGCAACCATAATGTGCTAAGTATCTCTATCTATCTCTCCATTATCTCTCTCTTACCATTGTAAACTTACTTACTTTATATGTAACAACTGTCTTGTAATATCTAAGGTTATCTGGGGAAGCTTCATGAACATATTGGGTTAATGAAGGTTATTTACTGTGCTGGTAAATGAAACCCGTTTTAATTTATACATCTTGAAAATATGTAGGATATTGGTAGATAAAAGGAAAATGTCTTAAAAATCCACAAATGGACCATTACAGGGAATGGAGGGAGGGAGGAACTGATGCAGCACAGACTACATAACAACAGCATAAAGGGAATCTAAAGAGCAACATAAAAAAGATGATAACAGAGAAACAGTCCAAGTACCACTGCCATTTACTAGGGATACAGATAGATATAGGAGACAGTAGTGGATCTTAGAGCTCAGACAAGCAGAGAGACAATGTGAAATAACACAACACAACACAGATAGGTAGTGGGAAGAGGAGACAAATAATTTCTTGTTTTAAACTGCTAGACAGATCAGGAGAGAGGGTCAACCCCTACAAGTGGAACACAACACATTACAATTACAGGCGCATGGGGTATACAATTTACCACATTTAATGTGCACTTTGCATTGCTCTAAATAGGCTGCTGAGGTGATTTTACAGACAAAACCCTATTCTGTGTCAATTTCAAGGATGTCTACACCAGGGGTCTCCATCCTATAGCTAATGAGCCACATGTGGCTCATGAACCCCTGCTATGTGGCTCCCAGAGTGTTTGTTAGTCCACAACACTTAAGGTGGTATAGAGCAGCAAGGCCTACTGAGGGCACTAAGCCTACGGTTGAACCAATTGTGGGGTTAATACAGGGTTGGGAAGGAGGAGAAACATTCTGGCTTACCGGAATCATCAGCTCTCAGCGCTGTACTTTAGCCTTCCTGTGTGGTGTCTGGGTTTTATTCTTCCATTTTAAATATTTGCCACTGGGGGGATTCATCTTTGTGGACCAAGTATTTAATGGAGCAGACTGAACCATCAAGGTGGATGCTTTCAATTATTTCACTGCTTTGGTTTTTGGAACCTTTTCCAGAATTCTCCTATTCTTTATGAATTATATTACTTCTATGAGCTGTTCACCTTAAATGTGGCTCCTGACCATCTCTCAATTATGAATGTGGCTCTCACATTAGGAAAGTTGGGGGCACATGTACTACATGATATGCAGGCCTCTGAGGAAGTGGGAAGATCCTATAAAACACTCAATTTGAACAGTCTAGTCCATTGGTCCACCATCTGTAGTTCAGAAGCATCTAGTGGCTCAGGTACCCTGCTGTGTGGCTCATGGACTGCCTGATGGTCAATGATTTGGGTATTTGGAGAAGATTGCCAGCCCGTCTTTACAGTCTCCAGTGGCACACTTTCAAGACTACACGGGGAGGCCGATTCATTAATAGCGGCAGGTAGTGACAGTTGAGCGACTGTAGCAGTATTTTCACAGTGCCGGCTAGTAGTCGCTGTGCTTGGCCGTTGTTCTGTTGTTGACAGCGACTCAGTCGGTGTGCAGTAATGTTGAATATTGGGTGAGGAGTCGCGCTGTATGGGAGCGCATGATAACGACTGGCCATAGCGACCGGCTCCCACCATATTCATTAAAAAATCACGCTCAAAAAAACGCTGTGAAATGCATGTTTAAACCCCAGAGCGCTGGCGGCGAGGGGTTAAAAGTAGTTTTTTAACCCCCAAACAACCATATTTTTGGAAAACAAAAAAAACAAGTTTTTAATAACATTTTGTAATATTAATACATTAATATCAGACCTGTAATATCAATTCTGCACAAAGTTTTTTTTTTTTTTTTTTTACCTTAAAAAAAAAATATAACATGGCAGAAGTGGTCACAGAATTTTTCACATTTAAAAAAAAAAAAAAAAACCATTAATATGAATTAATTATGAATATTTAAAGATTGTTCCATTGAAATGCATTGGAGAGCGCCAGGTAGCGAGAGGTCATACCTGTCGCTGTTCAAGGTCGGACGCTGGCGCTGTGGGCTGAGGCTGGAATAATGATGAATGAGTGGCTATCTGGCGCTATCTCAGTCGCTAAGCAGGATCGGCTTGATAAATGTGTGATTGTGGTGGGGAGCCGGCGTTCTCGTGGCGGTGCCCGTCATTACTGGTCGCTCACCAGGCGCTACCTGTCGCTATCCCTTGTTAAATAAGGGCCTAAGTGTTGTACTTGAAGATGCTGGTAAGCAAAAACCTTCCTCTGCCATTTAACCCCTTGGGAGATAGAGGATCAACTTCTGGAGTGTTAAATATTTTTATTGGATGGTGAGATTCATGCAGTCGTCCTTGTCTTCGTGCCCAATATGACTCAAGATCGTCTCTCATTGCTGAATGTGGTTCTTGAAGAAGGACATTTTGGGGACACCTGGTCTACTCAGAAAGTGCAGGCACCTTTTGGGGTTTGCTTTGTGTTGGAGTGTTTACAAAGTGCTTCATAAAATGTGCATACACATAATAATATTTAGGATCACTTACCTGGAGCAAACAATTCACTGGTTCTGTTTAAAGATCTGAAAATGGACTCTGTAAAAATACCAGAACTGGGAAGTGAATATCTTCTGATGCAGACGTGTTGGATGGATGATGCCATAATCACTTCTGCCAGTCTGGGAAGGCTCAGTTCATCAATACTGTGCAATTCTCCAAAGTCGTTCTCCAGAGAATCAACATCGGTACACTGGGGCACAAGAATACAAATACACTGGCTTAATATAAAATCCTTAAAATTCAACACATATACTTTCTTTTTTAAAATGGGCTTGGTGTACTGCATATTGTAGTCCTATCCCTGACCCTTACCTGCAAACCAAACATAAGGCTAGTAAAACTTGCTTTTACTATCTTCAGGAAGGTGCAGCACAAACTAGACCTCAGACCAGTAGGAAGTATTGTTACAGGGCGCTGTCCCTAATTAACATTCAAATAGTGGTCACACATCCTGCCATGCCTATAAGAACAATAGACACCTAATCACACCTAGCTGCCAGGAAGCTGCCTCAAACTGCTGGGGTGTTTTGCCTTGAAAAGTCCAGACGGCCAATATACATTGGACACCTGAGCATTGGCTGTTGTTTCTGGGAAGTATTGTAACTCTTGTAATATGTCACTCATGCCGATATTAATGAGAGATTCTCATTCAGAACTATTAGACCTTTCATTTGATATCAAACATGGCGTACATATATTGTCCAGGGCCTGACAATCCACATAGTATTGGACCCTGGATGATATACATTTGGTGTTTAGGCTTATTTAACTAAGAAATTTATGGGGATCATGAATTTCTTGGTTACAAGTTGATAGCATGCATATTGTGAGAGTTATGGCCTTTATGAAATATACATCTAATTCGTAAGAGTCCTGATGGGGGGGCCGAGCTTGGCAGACACTCCCACGAGGCGGGGAATTCTGGTCACTCCCTCTATTGTTCATACATTAGTAAGCTTTGGGCTGGGGGCCCGGCAGTCGATGGATGGAGGGGGCGATGAATGAATGACCATGAAGAAAACATAAGTATCTCTGTGTATCTGTCTCTGCTTTATCTCTCTCTATATATCCACTTTAACATATATCTAAATGTAACATCTGCTTTGTCTCTCTCTATATATCCACATTAACATATATCTTAAAGTAACTTCTGCCTGTAATATAACGTCTGGGAACTTTAGGAACTTATTGGGTTAGTAAGGTTAATTACTGTGCTACTAATTAAACCCGTTTTATATATACATCTTACTGTGTGTGTAGTGGATAATTTCTCACACAATAGTTTGTAGGTGCAAAGTATTTAAGGTAAATAGTATATTTCTTCATAGGACAGTTCACTGGTTGTGGTGGGAGAGCCTTAGCGGCCATTGTTTGTATCAGATTAGTGGCCGTTGGGCTGATATGATTGTTAGTATTTGCAACATTTATAGCATTGATCTCTAATAGAGATATTGGAGGTTCAGTGGAAAGCAGATATTAATATTAAATCATATATTTCCTTTTTCAAGTATTACCAACATCAATGGTGTGCTGAGAATTCCAGTTCCCTCCCACATGGAGCCAAATGTGGAATAGGTATGTTGTCATTGCAGGGCTGGAAAGAGGTGGAAAATACAGGATTGCCTTAGCTATAATCTAGAATGAGGGGTACAGTAAAATGTTTATTAATAAATTGGAGGAGGCTGATTGGATGCTAGCCCCTTATTATTCATTCCAGCCATGTAGATCCTTCCCATCCCTTTTTCATCTTGCCCATTATGCACTGGCATGAATAGGTCTTTTACATCACTGGCTTCCTCGTAGCAGCCTGGGATTCAAAAACAATACAGATGGTATTAAATGTCTACGTCAAATGATGATACAATATGACTCACTGTCAAAATTTATTTAGATCTGTTCTTTATATATGTATTTTATTATATTTTTTCTGCATTTATTTGCAGCTATAAAACTGTGTGCGAGAATCATTCCTAAACATTACTGGTATACCCAGGCTTATATATGAAATGTCTTCTACTATCTCTACTGCATCTTAGATTTTCAGGGTGTGGACACTTTCACTGACTATTAGTATAAGGAATAGTGATACCCCATAGCTCCATGACAGGATATAGACACGGGGATCATGCTAATTAATTGGTAGAGCAAGGTGCATTCTAGTTGGGCCTTGTGATATTAATTGCAACCTGCATCTCTGTGAGCTTTTTAATTTTATGGCACAAAAAAGTGCAATAAATAAATGTTGCTCCATTTTTTATTAAAATAAATCACCTGTACATGTGATAATTTTTACAGACAAGATACATAATTTGTCCAACGAGGAAATAACAGGGTCCTATTGGGGTATGCAGAAAAAATATTCTACATACCCCATAGTGTGCTCCACAAAACTCCCCAAAACTCATCTGTGTGCTTGATACTGAATCATTGTCAGCACTTTTATTTGCTACTACATCTGCTCAAAGATGAAACATCACCTCAGAGATTTTCTCCTAGTAACGGCCGTCTTAGAGCAACTGGGAGGCTTCCTTTCCTACTCCTGCTGCTGCCTGGATTTAGCTGACATAACCCACAATGCATAGTTGCAGGAAACCCAGAGGCACTTCCTCTATGCAAGTTACTGGCATGTCCATAGGATGCCATTGAGGGGAGAAAATCAACCACAGCAGGAGTTACAATGGGCAGCAATCTAAATTCCCCGGATAAGGGATGCATAAGAACATTGTTTCTTGTAATGGTGTTGGTCCAGTTTAATATATATATATTCTTACCTTGTAGGAAGAATGATGTACCTCACCTGTAAAAATGCCCCATGCAATTCTTACCACAAGGTACACCAGTAGGGCACCATGTATTACCAAATAATTAGTATGACCCTCACAGAGAAGGCTCATACACATCCGAAAAATGCTGACATGCGACAAACAGCGCACCTCTGCGAGTTGAAGTTGCATATCAAGATTTATTGCATGGCAAACGGGCAGCCGGACTCTCAGGACAATAATTGGGCAGTTTGGTTTGCATAAAACTCCTAATTCCATTACAGTCAATGAGTCGTGTGTGGTGTGCTTGGCCAAATCTGACCTGATGCAAGCATCCAGTTGGATGCCTGACTTCATCCAAGATGGAGGACACTTGTGACTTCCTGACATGACCTGGTGGCTGCTGATTTGTTCCTAAAGTAGTAGTATTTTGGGAAAGGTCACTGATTTTTGCTCAGTGGTGGTACAATCTTTGACCTGCTGAACAGGTTCTAAGTTGGATCTGGATTGGATTTATCCACCATGCCCATAATCTGTTTTTGTAGACCTGAAGTGCACTCTGACTAACTGACAAGCACATTGGGGAAGGGGCTCACAGGCATGACATGGACTGACTTGGGGATTGTCTGTAGGTAGGTACAACTCACCCCTTGACTATCAGAAATGTGGAAATGCTGTTTGGTAGCTAGCAGGATATCCTCCAGTTCATTAGCGGACAGATAATGACAGTCTTCTTCTTTGTGTAAGTTTAATAAATTGTTGCGGTAGAATAAGTAGTCCATATTGATGCCCCCAGCCTGAGACAAACAGAAGTCTTCTTTATTCAGAATATAATATAGAAGGACCACAGATATTTTCTGGAATGTGTCTTCGCCTAGCTTTTCACCAACATCCTTGCCAACCATTGAGAGGAGTGCTTCTGTCTGTAGACACTGAAAACAAGACAAACCCACGAAAAGAATATTAAACTGAAATGTGAGCTATACTCATAGCAGGTATTCACATTTCATTCAGGAACTTTACTGGTCAGTAAACTTTAGTGAATTTATTGCTCTCCCTAAAAAAAACAAATGATACACATTAAATTGTTGGTATTCTTCTGAATTTCACTGGGCATTAACCAGGAATATTCCACCCTTGGGACTTGGTCGGAAAAAGCTAAGTATGGGAACAGCCAAGGGGTTGGAAATCAAAGAGCCAATGAACCAAGTGATGGTCAATAACAGGATAGCAGTGCAGCCAAAGATTTCTGTTTAGTATGGATGGATTCAGCCAAGTGGGTCTTTTCTTATTCAGCCTCACTTTCCCTATGGGTGGACCAAAAATAGAATAGTAAAACCCTCTAATGGATTGATCTTGAATGTCTTTTCTCCTGTATCCTTACAGAAATTAGAACTAGATCTTCTCAGTCTGTTCGTTAATCTAGCTCATGTTATATCTGTCAAGTCAAGGCAAGTTGGCTTGCTACAGTATCTCTGTCTGCCCATCATTTACCTAGCCTCCTCGGTCCATTATGAAATAACAAGGCAAATTGACTACCGAATGAAGCCTACAAATTAACAAGGCAAATTGACTAATGAATGAAGCCTACAAGGCCCAAAGGCTTAAAATCCCTATTACATTTTAGGCAATAGAAAATCACTCTTCTCACCAACTGGACAAAATGTAAGCAATATAAGCGATTCATAATCAAAAAAGGGAAATAAACAAAGATACATATTTTGACCACTCGAAGCATAAACAGAAAACAATTCAATGAAGGATCTAATGCACACATGTCAAACTTTGGCCTGCAGTGTCATCAGATTTGGCCTGCAACTAAAACAAGTACAAGTATCTGGTTTAGTCCCTGTTACCTTTTCTTAGCAATTGCCCCTTTCTCTGGTCTGAGTCCATCATCTGTCTCCCCTAAGCCTTCAATGACTGGGGCACTGCTTGATTGTCATTCACCTAGTACTGTAAAGTTCCTGTTGAAGATGCGGAAGGTGTTGGGTGCTTCACCCCCAATATGGACAGCCAGTGTGTGAGGAACTTACCTGCTCTGGGTGACCTGTCTGGAGCAGGGCGCGCTCTCCGCCACTCCTGGAAGCCGGAGAGCACAGCAAGCCGCCCTGTCTGCCTCCCTCGCTCCCCTGCAGTAGTGCGGGCACGCGCCCTGCTTTTTGACAGAGCGGCATGTAGGAAACGCTGCCCTGTTTAGTAATTAGTGTCACCTACACCTTTGTTGCTCAGAGTGTGACTTTGTCTGTACTGTACTTGTTATTGACCCGACTTTGATTGACCATCCCAGTTTGCTGCCTAAACCGTTCTCTCGCCTGCCCGACCTTGAACTTTGTCTGACTTCCTTGGATACCGCGTTACCTCTGACCATCTGACTTGACCTTCGGCTAGTGTTTGACTACTCTCCTGCCTCCTCCCTGTGAGTAGATGCACCTTCGAACTGATGGGAAAGGCTGGCATCCTTTGCGCCTTTTAAGCATAGGAGCAGCCATGTCCAGTTAGGCTTATCGATGGCAGCGGAGATTGGGGGTTGCCAGCTCAAAGAAGGTGGAAGACTCACAGTGTGAAGGACATTAGAGGTGGTACAGTAGTGGTGGTATTGTGGGTTGAAGGGTGTTATAGAGGGAACAAATATCTGGGGGGTTGTAAAGCTTTATAGAAGGACATAAATGAGTTCACAAAATAGTAAATTACAGTTTGCCTTTGCATGGTAAAGAAAAAATGTTCAACCCTATAATGGTTATGGTATTGGGCCTAAATGCATACATTCCTAATAGTTAGACTTCTTTAATTTAAATATTAAATAAATATTTTTTGTTGATTGGTATATTTTATCTGTATTTGTATTTAGAACTTGCCAATTTCCTCAAAATGTAGTGTGTTTTAATGTTCTCAAGTATTTACTTTTTACACTCTGCTTGAAAGGATTTACCCTCTTTTAATGTGATGCTTGCCTACTTCTAAGAGGCCTCTCCAATTGAGCTCATAATGCATTCACAGCACGTACCCTGACACAATCCTATGTGGCGTGGCCGGAGAATCCCCTAAGAATACCAAATACGCTTCTGTGAACTAATCTTCCACTAAAGTTGGAAAGATTTTAATACATTTTAACCTCTTCACACTATTTTTGTACTGCAAATAAAATATAATAATATTTTTATATAATCAGTTTCTAGAAAAAAACATTGTTATTAAAGATATATTTACTTAAAAACTAGAACTGATAAACTATATTTTTTTTAAATTATACAACATTGTTCTATTTTATCTTGTACCCTTTATTTTAGTTTTTATTTTAGTTTCTATTTTATATGGGAATTTGTTTTAAAATAACAGTTTTAAAATAATTAATATTATTATGATTTAAATTTATGTAGAAGGAGATTTTGTAATAGAACTGGAGCTTTAACAGAACAAAGAAATATATATATTTTATATATATATATATATATTTATTTGTTAAGAAAGAATGTCTCTAATTTTCTTTAAAACCCACATACAATGGTAAATACCATATATAGGCCTGGATTACGTAAACTTTCCTTAAAATATGCAGCAATTGGTTTAAAGTACACAGATGTTAGTTATTATTAACCCCTAAAACCTTTACTGCAGGGTGGTAAAAAGATCCCCTGACTATAAAACTTAAGATTTACTTTACATTTTATTTATTTACACCCAATTTTAGGTGCAAATCATACTCATCGCCTTATTTGAACTCATGCTTTATTTAAAAAAAAAAGGCATAGAATAGTCTCTATTAGTTTTTGCAGCAATTGGTTAAAGTACACAGATGTTAGTTATTAACCCCTAAAACCTTTACTGCAGGATGGTAAAGAGATCCCCTGACTATAAAACTTAAGATTTACTTTACATTTTATTTATTTACCCCCAGTTTTAGGTGCAAATCATACTCATCGCCTTATTTGAACTCATGCTTTATTCTAAAAAAAAAAGGCATGAAATAGTCTCTATTCGTTTTTAATTGCTACATTTGTAAAAAGTAATTACATTTTTGAATTATTTATTATTAAAATATGCAGTATTACATTAAAATGTGTAATATATTATTTAACTTGTCTCAACTCACAAAATATATTATTATTATTATTATTATTGTTAATAATAATAATAATAATTCAAATATTTTTTAAAAGTACAATAAAAATGTTTATGGCAGCTCTCAAATAATTGTTATCCACTTACTAACCCGATTACAAGTTTGCTGTCGGCCATGAAATTTGCCAGGGCATTCCACCTTTTCCAGTAACAAAGTTAAAGCCTCTTTTGAGCTGTTTCTGTGCAGTTCTGATTCATTGGCGGGCAGGAAAGTATGGAGCATTTGCAGCAGTCCCCCATGGCTGTTGGTGCGGTTGGTGTCCTCATGGCGGGATTCAGCATGCTCCTTCATGAATATCACACCAGAGGATGAGAAGAATGCAACAATCCAAAAGGGATGCTTCTTCCAATTCCACATGGCTTCTTCTGTTAGGCAGCACACGTCTGAGCATCCAGGGCTTGGGTATAGCACAGGCTGGCTGGCTGGCGCGGTCTAACGATTGTAGAGGTTAATACAAACCAAAAAATCCTCCTAAGTAGAATGACTGCAATGTGTTTTGAAGGAATTTATTAATTGGTTCACTAAGCTGATTTGCAATGACAAGCTGCTTCTGGACAACGGGGGTCTGTGCACAGCCAGGCTCAGGACCATCAGAGCACATGAATGCTGCCCGGTCTTTTTTATTTGGGAAACTAAAAAGGCAAGAAAAACTTATTTAAAAAAAAAAATACTTAAAAAATCTAAAACTACTTAAAATATGTTTTAACTTATAATATAAAACTTTTACTGGTTATGTAATTTTTTTTGCACATTGAAAAGTTTTGTTCTTAAATGACTGTGTAATGACTCCATGTATTCAAAAGAAAACTGCAGATAAGATTAAGAATTTTTGGTTCCAATAAATTCCCTTACGCTTTCCATTCTGTGCTAGTAGATGGGGAGCCTTATTGATGAAGCATCAGCGCTTTTTTGCCTCAGCGGCACTCAGTGTTTGATTTAAAGTGGACCAAAACCCAGAATTTTGACTATCCAGGGTTCTAGTCCTCTCCCCGGGTCACCCCGTTCGGGAGTGGCCCACTGTGTGAAACCACCCAGATCACCGAACGCAACTGACCTCTTCTTGGTCCTACGACGCAGGCACGGCCACTTGTCCAATCAGCGCGCTCAGAACCGCTGACATCACACCATCTAAGCCGGCGTCTAAGGCCAGCAGCTCCGAGCTGTTAGCCGCATCCCCTGCATCCCTCTAACTGGGAACGCGCCCATGCCGGCCAGTCACAAATGCCTGCTAGAGCGATAGGGAGGATGCGGGCGCGAGCCACATGCGCCGTTGGACCGGGAAGCAAGGTAAGTGTATGGGGCGACCTGGGGGGGTTTCACACAGCAGGGCATCCTGATTTTGTATGCCCCAGGGGGTGGGAGTCGATGGAGAGTCAATCTATAAGATTCCCAGGCCGATCAGGGTTTTGGTCCACTTTTAAAATATTTGGTTCTAATAAATTCCCTTACGCTTTCCATTCTGTGGTAGTAGGTGGGAGCCTTATTGAAGCATCAACACCACTTTTTTTTGCCACAGCGGCACTCAGTGTTCGGTTTAAGAAACAACTTGCATTGTGACTTATTAATATAGTAATATAAATGCAGGACCTAGATGGGCCAAATGTCTATTTTTTTTTTCCATTGCTTCTTTTGCTAACCAATATGTAATTTGGACTACAACTAAAAGTACTGAGAAGTTTGTCCCCAGCAGTGATATCTTGTAACTGTATTGATGAAACAGGGGCCAGCGCCGGAAATACAGTGACAAACTTTTCAGGGAGGAAAAACATCATAAATACGCTGAGCAGCACCAAAAAGACAGTGGTGTAAAGTGGTGCTGGTATAATCGACAGTCGGGACAAACAGTTCGCTGACACAGGCCGTCCAATACCCACTGCAAAAATCTAAGGAAATTAGTTAGCATCAGGCGACGTTGTAGTCATGATAGCAGCGCCGAAAAAGAATAGAGATGCCGGCGCTCCAAAACTGGTGCTATAGTCACCAGAAAGGTGACTATAATTCATAAACAAGGCCCTTAGTTTCTTTTGATTTGCTTTACTTGATGAGTGCTCCCTCTAGTGACCAAAACAGGCGACAGCTTAAAGTGGATGAAAACTTATGGCCATTGGCCCTGGAATCTATACTGATTCCCTCCCCCCGGAGCATCAAGAATCGGGATGCCCCACTGTGTGAAACCCCCCAGGTCACCCAGTGTACTCACCGTCTCTCCCTGTCTAACATGCATGCGCGGGCAGGGCTGCATCCATAGAAACATAGAAGGTTGATGGCATAAGGAGGCCATAAGGTCCATCTGCCCTTATGTGTATACTGTTATGTTCTCTTTTTCTTAGGATACATGTGTGCTTATCTCAGGCATTTTTAAATTCACTGACTGTTGATTCTTCAACTACCTCTGCTGGAAGTTTGTTCCAAGCATCTACTACTCTTTCTGTAAAATAATATTTTCTTTTTTTTTTAAAGTTTTTATTTGCATAGAACGTAAAAAACATGACATACAATAAAATATGCAATACAGCAAGCACGACGCCGCAGGCGCCTAAAACAGTCTGACCTACTTGCACACAAGACGTCCATTCACACAACACAAAACATTCACACCGGACTCAGGCCCTACCAGGTGAGGACCTTGCTGGGGGGACCCATAGAGCAAAAAAAAAAAAAAAAAAAAAAAAAAAAAAAGGTGGCTAGAAGTACCTCAGGGTATTCAGTCTCCCGCATAGACCTAACTTCCCACCTCCCTCTGCTCCCCCCCAGGGTTGGATAGCGATCCACCATCATATTCCCCCGCTCCACGTATCACCATGAGAGCCATAATCCCCGTGATGCTACACACTCTCACCTCAGCCATCATCAGAGGCCGTATCCTGGCACTGTAGCCAAGGATCCCAGACCTTGGTGAATTTGTCTGGCACCCCCCTCGCCTGATATGTCAGTTTATACATGGCAAGCTTCTGATTAACCAGCCTTTTCCATGCCTGCAAGGACGGCCTAGCCGGGTGCTTCCAGTTTATTAGTATGCACTTCCGGGCATAAAAGAGCAGCAGCCGAAGCAACGCCCTCAATGTATGGAGCTCCGACAGCGGCTCCACCACTCCCAGAAGGCACACCGAAACCGAACCTCTGATGCGAAATCCCACTATCTTGCCGATCAGGTTCATTACGTCCTCCCAATAGTCAACTAATATTCCACATGACCAAATCATATGCACCCATGTGCCGCTACCACCCTCACATCTAGGACACGTGTCCCTATTCAGGAGTCCCATCCTGTGCAGACGGACCGGAGTAATATACGCCTGGTGGATCCATTTGGTCTGGATCATTCTATCTCTCGCCTCAACCACTGAGGAATGCAAATTGTCCAGCACCTCCTCCCAATCATCCTGGCCCAGGCTCTGGTCTACAGCCCGCCACTTCCTCTCAATCCCTTCCCTAGGGGACCCCAGCTCACCTAGCAGGGTTTTGTATAGCGTGGAGACCGTTTTTTTAAGGTTCGAATCTCTAACCACTTTCTCCACCCGTGAGGCCGACACCTGTGGGCCCACCCTGGAGAACTGCGCGTTCAGGTCATGTCTGAGTTGCAAGTAGCGGAAAAAATCCCGGTTAGACAGGTGGAAACTCTCTTTGAGATAATCGAAGGACACCAGTACCCCCTCTTTATATAATTGGCCCAGCTGATGCACCCCCCTCCCACTCCAGAACCGTGGATCCTGCACAGTCACGAGCTCGGGAAGCCCAGGGTTAGCCCATAGGGCGGTGAAGGGGGAATACACCCTACTCTCTCCCGGATCCGCACATAATTTGGCTACTCGCTCCCAGATACTGCAGACCGTTCTCATACATGTGGTCGCTTCCCTGAGTCCCTTCGTACCCCTATAGGGCAAGGAGGATAGCCGCGCGGGGGAGCCCAGCACCACCTCCTCCAAATGTATCACCGGATTGTCCCCCGGTCGGCTAATCCACCAATGGGCATACAGCAGCTGGGTTGCATAAAAATACATTTTCATGTGCGGCACAGCCAGTCCTTCGGCGGCTATCTGTGCCTTCATAACCTGTCTATTTAACCGAGGAGGGGCATGCCCCCAAATAAAACCAAAAATAATTGCTTCCAACGCCTTGAAGTGAGAAGCGGGGAGCAACACGGGAGAGGCCTGATAGATGTACAATAGTTTTGGAAGAAAGATCATCTTGAATATGTTGATCCTCCCCATGACCAACAGTGGAAGACCCGCCCACTGACTGACCCTCTGTTTCAATTTCGCAATAACTGGCGATATATTGAGGGGCACAAATAGACTGGGCAACTTCCCAACCATGATCCCAAGATATTTAAATTCCCGTACCACCTTTAGCTGGGATCTCGGGGAGATACCCAAAGAGTCACAGACATCAATTCGCATCAAACTGGATTTGTCCCAGTTAATTTTCAAGCCTGAGAATCTTCCAAATGTATCAATAATATCTAAGGCAGCCTCTAGCGACTCATGACAGTCGGCCAAGTATAACAGGGTATCATCTGCGTACAGCGAAATTTTCTCTTCCACCGCACCCAGCTTCCACCCCGTGATGGCCGGGGAGTTCCTCACCAGGATTGCCAATGGCTCAATGGCCAATGCAAATAGCAATGGCGATAGCGGGCACCCCTGTCTGGTTCCTCTGCTCAATGTGAAAGGGTCAGAGTAACATCCATTGACCCGAACACGGGCCGTGGGACATCTATATAGTAGTTTGATATAATTTACAAAACTTACGGGGAGCCCAACTCTAGCCAGCACCGCCCACAAAAAGGCCCACTCCACCGAGTCAAAGGCCTTCTCATTGTCAAGCGTAACAATCGCCCGGTCCCCACAGTTATCGTGCACAATTTGAAGGTTCGACATCAGTCTCCGCAGGTTTATCCCTGTGGTGCGACCCGGCATAAAGCCCGACTGATCAGGTCCAATCAGTTGTAGTATGACTCGATTTAATCTGATAGCTAACAATTTGGCTAATATTTTGGCGTCCTGATTTAAAAGGGAAATGGGTCTGTACGAGGCACAGGCATCAGGGGGTCTCCCCTCCTTGTGTATAAGAACTATATGTGCCTCGCTAAAGGAGGCGGGGAGGCTTCCATTTTCTAACGCCAACTTAAAAACTTCTAGTAGTCTAGGGGCAGTCTGCTCCTGCGCCAGCCTGTACCACTCGGCCGGCATTCCGTCGGGGCCTGGTGCCTTCCGTCCAGGGAGTGCCCCAATTGCACCCACAACCTCTTCCACAGCGATGGGGGCGTCCAGGGACTCCCGCATCTCTGGGGCCAGCACCGGGAAGTCAATCCGGTCCAAGTAGTTACCCAATTCCTCCTCCCGGTAACTGGACTTCGAGGAATACAAGGCAGAGTAATACTCATGGAACCGCTGAGCAATTTCAGTCCCCCCCGTTACCAATCCCCTCCCATCCGAGATACCTGCAATGCTGTTGGATTTGGCCTCAGCCCTTGCTAGATAGGCTAACGTTTTCCCGTTCTTGTCCCCTTTATCGAATATCGTCGCCTGTCTATATAGCAACAGTTTCCTAGCGGAGTCAGTCAGCAATAGGTTATACTCCCTCTTAAGAGTCATCAGCGTCGAATAGTCCCCACTGTCAGTTGAGGCCACAAATTTCTCCTCAGCGGCCACAAGTTTATTTTCAAGTTCGACCCTTTCCCTTCCTTTCTTCTCTCTAACCACTTTGATGGCGCTAATGGCACACCCTCTGGTGACCGCCTTAAAAGCGTCCCATCTTACCCCTACTGACGTCTCATCTAAATTACACTCCCAGAACATCTCTGCCGAAGACGACAGGTTATCTTTGATGTCAGGGTTCTCCAACCATAAGGGATTTAGGGTCCACCCCACTCTACTGCTCCGCACATGTGACAACCCAATCACCGTTAACAGTGGCGAGTGATCCGAGATGCCTCTCGGGAGATAGCTGCAAGCCCCTACGTTAGCCAGTAGGTCAGAGGATGAGAACGCCAGGTCAATCCTGGACAGGGATTTGTGGGTGGCCGAGTGACAGGAGAATGCCTTGTCATTAGGATGTTTCCATCTCCAGAGCTCCTGCAGGCCCAGAGCCTCAGCCCAGGAGGCCAGCCGCGTTCTGGGGCCCGAATTCCTGTCCAGGCGATCTAAGGCCGCATCCAGCACCATATTAAAATCCCCCATAAGAAGAACTGGCGCAGGGGGTAGGGCAACCACTCTCTCCATAACCCGGCTCAGCACCTGATCACTGAAGGGAGGTGGAACATACACGCCAACTATGATCACATCCGTGTCCACGAGTTTGGCATGCAGTATCACATAGCGGCCCTCCCGGTCCGTCTGCACAGAATAAAACACAAATGGCGTCCCCTTGGAGATCAATACCGAGACCCCCCTGGAGTAGGCCAAGAAAGAGGCATGGTAAGCGCACTGAATCCAAGGTTTCTTAAGTGCAAGTACCCTCCGCCCCACCAGGTGAGTCTCCTGCAGGATCACCACATTAGGTTTGTATCTCTTGACAAATTGGAGGACCGTGGCCCGCTTAATTTTATCGTTAAGCCCCCGGACATTCCAGGAGAGAAAACTACATTCACCCATTGTCAAAAACCTGAGTACATGTGCCCAAACCGGAAGCAAAATCCCCCAAATATTCCAATCGTCCCAACCAGGATCCTTCCTTTTCTCGAGTCCCACATTCACACCACGCAATCAAACCAACACGTCGACAGCATATACAGATAATACTATACATAAAGCTAACCCAACAATTCTCAGACCCCCTCCCCCCCACCCCGCTCCACCACCCCCCAACTATGGCGAGCATCAGACCCTCCCAACCAAAAACGACAACACAGGTGTAACTTGTTGCAACTGGGGTGCAGGTACCTACTCCTAGTGGGCCTGCAACATAGGATGAACCATTCAAGTATCACAGGGAGGCAGACTAGCTGCCACCGGTTCCCAGGGTCGCATGAAAGCAAAAGAAGGGGGGGAGGGCAGATTCAGGAGACAAGGGGATGGAGAGAAAGAGAAAAGGAAGGAGAAAAAAAAAGGAAAAAGGGGAAAGAAAAGGAAAAAGGGGGAAACGAGGAAGGGGCCTTGCATTACTCCCCGGGGATCCAGAGCCTCAACTCTCCTGTGACAATCAGGACAGGATGCATTTGTGGCTTGGGCAGCATTTCAAGGTATAACAACAACATCAACTTTAAACTTTCCAGCTTGGCAGCAGCGACCCAGCCCGGCCGAACCGAACCGGAATGCGCCCCCAGCCTATCGACCAGGGAGCCCAACGAAGGCAGGCGCCCCCGGCCTCAAGTCATCGGTAACATCAGCGTATAAGGTATTAGCTCCTCTCCGATCCAGAGCCCAGTCCATCAGGCCCCAGGCAGAGAGTCCAGCCAGGCATTGGCTTCTTCGGCAGAAACAAAAAATCTAGTAGATTCCCCGTCCTGCACACGTAGCCGCGCAGGAAACATCATGGAGTACTTGATTTTCTTTTCCCGGAGCCTTTCTCTCACGCCATTGAAGGAGCGGCGCATCTTTTGAACTTCGGATGTAAAATCCGGGAAGAAGGACAGACGGCTGTTATCATAGATCACAACCCCTTTCATTCTTGCTGCGGCCAGGATAGCGTCCCTGTCTTTGTAGTGGAGGACTTTAAATATGAAGGGTCTAGGCGGCGATCCCGGGGGGAGGGGCCTCATGGGGATCCTGTGCGCTCTTTCCACAGTGAAAAATTTAGTCAGGTTGACTGGGGCCAACGCCTCCCTAACGAGGTTCTCAACAAATTGTTCTGGGGAAGGACCCTCCGCCTTTTCGGGGAGACCCAGGATTCTAACATTATTCCTCCGATTCCTGTTTTCGGCATCTTCTGCTCTTCCCATCAAAGTAGTCACCTGCCTCCTCAACAGATCTATCTCCCCCACATGCGTCGAGAGCCGGTCCTCCGTTTCTCCGATTCTCCTCTCCGCTTCCCCGGTACGGTCCCGGATTTTATCCAGATCATGACGCACATAATTAAATTACTCTTGGAGGGCGTCAAATTTGGACGTGAGGGCACTCTGACACGAGGCAATAGCCGCCATGATGGCTGCAGTATCCGGATTAGAGGGCTCCTGCCCAACCCCTCTCGGGGCCTCCATTGTTTGCGTGCTACAGGTGACTGCCGTCGACTTGCGCTTTTTATTTCCTTTCATGTGTGGGGGGAAATGCACAGGGAATTGCGGTTTTGCAGCAGATCACAGGGAACTTATAAAGCAGAGGGAACCACAGCTTGCAGCAGATCTCACGGAGCTTATAATGCCGAGGAAATCACGACTTTGCAGCAGATCTCAGGGAGCTTATAATGCAGAGGGGGACCCGGCTTGCAGCAGAGCCAAGGAAGCGTATAATTTCAGAGGAGATCACGGCCCTGCGGCAGATCCCAGGGAGTCCACAATGCAGAGGGAATCACAGCTTTGCAGCAGATCCCAGGGAGCCCACAAATGCAGAGGAACTCACGGCTTTGCAGCAGATCTCAGGGAGCCCACAAATGCAGAGGAACTCACGGCTTTGCAGCAGATCTCAGGGAGCCCACAAATGCAGAGGAACTCACGGCTTTGCAGCAGATCTCAGGGAGCCCACAAATGCAGGGGAACCACGGCTTTGCAGCATATCTCAGGGAGCCCACAAATGCAGGGGAACCACGGCTTTGCAGCAGATCTCAGGGAGACCTCAGGGCTTTGCAGCAGATCTCAGGGAGCCCACAAATGCAGGGGAACCACGGCTTTGCAGCAGATCTCAGGGAGACCTCAGGGCTTTGCAGCAGATCTCAGGGAGCCCACAAATGCAGGGGAACTCACGGCTTTGCAGATCTCAGGGAGCCCACAAATGCAGGGGAACTCACGGCTTTGCCGCAGATCTCAGGGAGACCTCACGGCTTTGCAGCAGATCTCAGGGGGCCCACAAATGCAGAGGAACTCACGGCTTTGCAGAAGATCTTAGGGAGCCCACAAATGCAGGGGAACCACGGCTTTGCAGCAGATCTCAGGGAGAACTCACGGTTTTGCAGCAGATCTCAGGGAGCCCACAAATGCAGGGGAACCACGGCTTTGCAGCAGATCACAGGGAGCCCACAAATGCAGAGGAACTCACGGCTTTGCAGCAGATCTCAGGGGGCCCACAAATGCAGGGGAACTCACGGCTTTGCAGCAGATCTCAGGGGGCCCACAAATGCAGGGGAACTCACGGCTTTGCAGCAGATCTCAGGGGGCCCACAAATGCAGGGGAACTCACGGCTTTGCAGCAGATCTCAGGGGGCCCACAAATGCAGGGGAACTCACGGCTTTGCAGCAGATCTCAGGGGGCCCACAAATGCAGGGGAACTCACGGCCTTGCAGCAGATCTCAGGGAGCCCACAAATGCAGGGGAACTCACGGCTTTGCAGCAGATCTCAGGGGGCCCACAATATGCACAGGGCCCTCAGGCTTAGCAGTCTCTCATAACCGGAGATGTCTCTTACACACAGGCTGTCTCACTTCAGTGTAGCAGTCTCTTATGGCAGATGTCTCTCACCTCAGATTAGCAGTCTCCTTTTACACCTGGGCCAGCAGTTTTACTTCTGCGAGGCAACGTGTCTCTCAATGCAGATGTCTCGTTTTATAGCCAAGCTGTCTCTTATTTCTGTGAGGCAATGTGTCTCTCTTTGGCAGATGTCTCTTTATAAATACAGGCTGTCTCTCCTCTCAGCCTTAGCAGCAGAAAAAAAAAAAACCCTTGCCACAGGTACTCCCCTGGAGACAGCCCCTCACCCTGCAGGACCCCAGGACAGTCACCTCATCAGTGTCCACTCCAGGGGACCAAGCGACCCCAGCTTCCCACCCAGGCTTGGCTTATTCTGCCAGTGTAGCTGAGATGGTGCTCCTCTGCACCGTGCCGTACTGTGCTCCGCGCTGTGCTGCCCAGGGCCCTCCGCCCCTCCCTCACCTAGCAAGATGGCGCCGTGTCACTGCTGCTCCTCGCGCCCCCGCCGCTCTGTAGGAGCGTGTGTCACGCTCACCGGCAGCTCCTCTTCAGTCACCGCCGCCGCCCGGGCAGGTCTGCAACGCGGCCGCGCTCCGCTCCTCCCGTCGCCGCTCTCACTCCTCGCCCGGGGAACGCACGTGGCCAGACACTGCCACCTCTCCCCGCACCGCCGCCACACACAGTATGCCCGCCGCTGCCTCGGGCCGGCCGCCGCCGCCGCCGTCCACAACACGCTGGCTCGATCCCTTGGACAGGGAGAGCCTCCAGGGACAATCGAAGATGCTGCCCAGCCACAGGATAATCAGGTAAGTCAGGATGGATTACGGAGCCCTCCTCATGCACGTCCTCTCAGGTCGCCATCTTGGCCACCCTAAAAAAAAAATAATAATATTTTCTAACATTGCTCCTGATCTTCCCTCCGACTAGCTTCAGGTTGTGCCCCCTTGTTGTATAATTAAATTTCTTCTTAAAAAAAACTTCCCTCCTCAACTTTATTGAATCCTTTCACATATTTAAAGGTCTCCATCATGTACCCTCTCTCCCTTCTTTCCTCCAGACTGTACAAATTAGGTTCTTTAAGTCTCTCCTGATAAGTTTTAAGTTTAAGTCCTTCCACCATTTTCGTTGCCCGCCTTTGGACACGTTCTATGTGAATAATGTCTTTTTGCAGGTAAGGTCTCCAGAACTGCACACAGTATTCTAACTGTGGCCTCACCAGGGCTCTATACAGCGGCATCGCAACCTCCCTTTTCCTACTGGTGATTCCTCGAGCTATGCAGCCGAGCATCCTGCTTGCTTTTCCCACTGCCTGGCTACACTGTCCATTCATCTTGCAGCTATCAGTAATCAGTATCCCTAAATCTCTCTCCTCCGAGGTCCTGGATAACACAGTGCTGCCCATACGGTGCTCAGAGCAGGGATTCCCTCTACCCAAGTGCAGGATTTTACATTTAGAGATATTAAACTCTAGTTTCCACAGTTTTGACCATCTATCCAGTAAAGCTAAATCCTTTTCCATGTTGCAGACACCTCCAGGAATATCCACCCTATTACTAACCTTTGTATCATCAGCAAACAGGCAAACTTTTCCTACCAAGCCTTCTCCTATGTCACTTACAAATATATTAAAAAGAATGGGGCCCAGGACAGAGCCTTGTGGCACACCACTTGTAACTCACCTTTGTTCAGATTGCACACCATTAACAACAACTCTCTGATACCGATCCTTCAGCCAACTGGAAATCCTCTGAACTATCCAGGGATTGAGTCTTACCTTCAATAACTTATCTATGAGCCCTTTATGTGGTACAGCGTCAAATGCTTTGCTAAAATGCAGATAATAGACAATATCCACAGCACCACCTTCATCTAACACTTTAGTGACATTGTCAAAGAAATCAATAAGATTGGTCTGACCTAATCTGCCCTCAGTAAAGCCTCGCTGTTTTGGGTCCAACAGGTTGTTAATTTTTGGGATGGGAAATGATCTGTTTTTTTAGAAGAGTTTCCATTAGTTTGACCACTATAGTTAAACTCACTGGCCTGTAATTACTGGCTTCTTCTCTACTCCCCTTCTTATGGATTGGTATGATATTGGCCATTCTCCAATCCTCTGGAACCTCACCAGTTGAAAGGGAATGGTTAAGTAAATCAGTCAGAGGGGCGGCAATCACAAATCTGAGTTCCATCTGGACCCATTGTCTTACTTACCTTTAGATGTGCCAGCTCAGCTAAGTCATCATCCTCCAAAAACCCCGGGGCTTGGCCCTCCCAACTAGATGCTATGCTATCCTTTAGCAGGGAGTGTGCCTGCGGCAGGCATTTGTTAATGGCCGGCACTGTTAGAAGGCAGTGGGGATGCAGCCACCGACTCGCTCGGTGGAGCACGGCTGGACTCCTTAGACGAGCTTGTGTCAGCGCAGTTGAGTGCGCTGATTGGACGAGGAAGGGTGAGTTAGTTTGGGCGACCTAGGGGTTCACACATGGGACAAGAACCAAAACCCAGGATAGTCAAAATCCTGGGTTTTCTTTCACTTCAAAGAGGAACAACACCCAATAAATTGTCTTTCTGGCAGGGCATTCTGCTGTGGTATCGCCAGCAAACTCACTTTTTCCCAGCTGCTCAGCCAATCAGCCACTGTCATTCCATTCAGATTTCCTGAGGCCATGTGAATAGTGGGCATGCCGCCACTCGTATCAACACCCCTGCCTCTAGCTTCCTTTTGGCTATTGGAGACATAAGCCATTTGAGAGGGCATCACGTCATTCCGATTTTGCACTTCTGAACTGCATTGAAGCTGCTGTCTTGCTACACATCTGACAGCCCTGCTTCTGAAAAACCCAGTCTCACTGTCAAAATTGCCTCAAAGCCCTCTACATTCATCCTTTATCACTAGCCAGAAGTAGAAAGCCCTCAGTTGTAATGACTCATCATTGCTCTGCTCAGAGCAAAGAGCTCCTAGAAACATTGATTCGACCATTTAAATTCTTTAAATGTGGCTGCTGACCCCATAAAGATACACAGATAGATTTATAGAATTATGTAGCTTTTCTTACACACACACACACACACACACACTGAATTAACAGCTGGTGGAGGAAAGAAATGCTGTGTGTGTTTCCAGTATGACAAGGATGCTGCCCATGTTTCTGAGGCATATATCTTTCTCAGGTTGGTGTGGGCTGCTTATAGACAAAAGGATTTGCTGTGGACAGCCTGCTTTGTGTGAAGTAACAGAAATACACAGGCGCACTGCAGCCCAACTGGGGATCTATTCATTGATGCAGCCAGCTATACAAAGATTGTATCTCAATATAACATTCTGTGTGGAAACAAATAAAAATCTCTCTCCAGCTGGATTGGTTGATCACAAGGAAGTTGCTAGCTCAGCAGCAGTGTGGGCTAACAGAGACACTCCCCCACCCCTAGTCATGCTCATGTGTAATCAGAACTCTCAGGTGTGTATCAAGATGGACACTCCTGTGGAGGCCTGCTACAACTTAATGTATGTTTCTATCATAAGAAAACAATATCACTGTCTAACAATGATGCGTATATAGCCATCATGAAAGCATGACATTGCATAACTTTGCCAATGTTTCAGGTGTTTCAAATACCAAATCTGTGACTTTATTTGTATTAGAAGTTAGAACAATAGGGTAAGGCCCAGATAACCTATCCTAACCTATCTATTGTGTGGAAGTGGTGTAAGCCTATTGCTTGATTTACAACTATCAAACCTGCCAGTTAAAAAAAAATGAAAAAGCACTGAAAACTTAATGGAAAGGAAGCTGGTGAAAGAAAAGATGACACTAAAATGTAAGTACACTTATAAGATTTTACTGAAAAAGACAACTGCATCAAAAAACTATGGAAACTGATCCCAGATCAGCAGTGACAAGACTCTGAACCAAATAACATGAGACTTTACACAGCCTAATATCTGTGTTCTTTGTCCGAGGCTCAGCCAGCAACAGCAACATAAGAATTAGATCATCAGTACAGCAGGTGGACAGTGGTGATAGTATAGACCTGTAATTTAGAGGCTGTTCGGGAAACATATTGCCCTCAGAGAAAATTTACAGCAATATACTCCTCATTCACTGGCTTGGGGTCTTCAGACAAAGAGCAGTAAAGTGATGTTGCTGACCTTGGACAGTCGGCCTTTTCCAATGTACTCATGAGAAGACACCAAATTGATGACATAGTGTATCAACCCCAGCTTTGGAACGCAAGAATTACATTGTTTCAACCTTTATGCATCTGAATGGTTCTTAATAGTTTTTACAGGACTCAAGATTTTCAGTGGGAGGAGAGTGTAGCCCTTGTGGCAATACACAGCCAAACCCCCACTAACAATCCAGTTCACAACAATTAGGAACCGGTCAGATGCTTAAAGGTTGAAATAACTTGTTTACTTGTATTATTTGTTGATTGAGTTAGGGTTTTTTACTACTATAGGGTTGGTTCAGCACTGTATTTTTTTTAAACTCATGTGTAAAAACCTTCTCATGAGTTTTTCCCTCAGTGCAATGCAGCATCATTTAGCTAAAAAATGCACAGCTAAATATGACTGGGCAGTGAGAGACCTGCAGGGTTTGGGGCACCATCCATGTGGCCCTGGGCAGGAGAAGAGCAGCAGAACATAGGGCTGGTGCCTGGCTGGAAGAAGGGTGAGCAGGTGAAGATCACACTGGGGGTGCTGAGAAATAAGGGCGGTTACCTGATGGGCATAAATTGCCCAGATATTACTGTAAATAAATCTGATGCTGCATTGAAGTGGGATTTTAAAAACAGCCAGTAAAGATTGCTGTGTGAGTCCCCTGGGAAAATGACCACATACATCACTTTACTGGCAAGCATGTCCTTTTATGCAGAGAGATCCCCACATACAATTTAGAGAACACACATGGGGGGAGGAATTGGAACATGTCTCTACTGAAAAAAATCTACTCTTCACTTGGAGAACTAAAAACCAAACAGGTACATACAATTAAAAAAAACATTGTTTTTTTAGCTTGAATACCAGCCAACCAACACCCTCTCCCACCTATTCTGCAGTAGCTATTTCCAAGATGTGCTTTGTGGCACCATCCACTAATCAGTCCAACTATCGTTGGACTATTGTATGCATACAACCTGAGGTTCTAAATCGGCTTATTATTATTATTAAATTAGACTTTCTTCTTGGAAAGTTGGGAAGAGTAGGAGAAAAGTTGCGATACTGCCATAGGAGACACCAGGCGCTGACTGCAGATGAGATCAGAATGCAATGGCTGCATTCGTTATTGGTTGTTGATGAACAGGGGCCTGCCAAATCAGGAAGGGATTATTTGTAGCAAGGTCACAGAAATATTTTAACTTCTACACCTAATTCTACTTATGTTAAAGAGGAACATCGGCTGGATCCTGGGGTATCCTGATTTTTATCACCTTGCTGATATCCCACAGTGCAAGTAAGGGCTGCAACCGAGGGATGTAGCTGGGGTGGGGGGGGCCAGGGGGGAACGTGCCCTGGGTGCAGCAGGTGAGGGTGGCGCCAAAGGTGGGCCTGAGCACAGATGAGGGGGGCATTTAGAATATTTGCCCCGGGTCCCGGAAAGCCTAGCTATGCCTCTGCTGCAGCCACATCCTTGCCCCCCCCCCCCCCCCAGTTGAGATGCTTCTCTGCGGCGGACATTTCTAAATGGCTGGCATGGCCTGTGGGAGAGCGGCCAGCAGCTTATGTTCCATTTACCTTTACAATACTGCTTTCATGTTAGAGCAGCTTAACAAAGATAAATAAAGTTCAAGCTGCAGATTGACTGGTGGGTGTTGCTCGGGGATACACAAATAGGGAAAGTGAAAATCACAGGTGTTGTTCCTATTTAAAGGTTAAATATAAATGCTATCTGTAGGCAAAACCAAAAAAGAAAAACCTGCCGGAGCTCCCCTTTGCTCCCTCACAGAACATTGCACTAATTATGAATCATCAGCACTTACCATATTTGCAGATCCAGCCCAGGCTCATGCATGCAACCTGCAGGCTGTAGTGAGCAGACCTGGGCCCTGAATGCCTCCACCTACTCTTTGTGCAGCAGGCAGCAGGGGGCAAGTATGGAGTGGGGGATCTTCTGGATAGATAAGTATTGAATATTAGGACGAGTCGTGGTGTGCTGCAACGTCGTAAAGGTGAGTATATATTTTTTAAATTTGCACTACAGAGACCCCTAAAATGACCCTTCAGTTAAATAAGACTTAATAGTCTTTGACCTAGGCAAAGAGAGGAGCGGAGAGGCATTACAATGAAGGTGCCCTATTCCGGATACCGATCCCCGGCTTCAGTACTCACCAACCTCAGTGTTCCCTTGTTCCGGCTGTTGGATGTGCGAGGGTAGCCAGACAGGTGGGTGTACAGCACTGTGCAAACCCACTCCACAAAACTCACTGCCTGCCAGCAATCACATGGTGCGTAGAAGCTGCATGGAGATGTGGAAGTAGGTGAGTACCGGGGCTGGGGGTCAGGCTTCTGCTTGAGGGTCACTTTAAGGCATAAGTAAAATAGAATTAAAGGATTGGGAGGTGTTAAGGGTTAAGACTGGGCAGCAACAACATATTGTTAAATAACACTAGTTTCATCGCATTAACGACTTAGGCCCTTATTTAACAAGGAATAGCGACAGGTAGCGCCTGGTGAGCGACCGGTAATGACGGGCACCGCCACGAGAACGCCGGCTCCCCACCACAATCACACATTTATCAAGCCAATCCTGCTTAGCGACTGAGATAGCGCCATATAACGACTCATTCATCATTATTCCAGCCTCAGCCCACAGCGCCAGCGTCCGACCTTGAACAGCGACAGGTATCACCTCTCGCTACCTGGCGCTCTCCAATGCATTTCAATGGAACAATCTTTAAATATTCATAATTAATTCATAATAATGTTTTTTTTTTTTTGTTTTTTTTTTTTGTTTTTTTTAAATGTGAAAAATTCTGTGACCACTTCTGCCATGTTAGATATTTTTTTTAAGGTAAAAAAAAAAAAATTGTGCAGAATTGATATTACAGGTCTGATATTAATGTATTCATATTACAAAATGTAATTAAAAACTTGTTTTTTTTGGTTTCCAACAATATGGTTGTTTGGGGGTTAAAAAACTACTTTTAACCCATCGCCGCCAGCGCTCTGGGGTTTAAACATGCATTTCACAGCGCGAGAATTTTTGGAGCGTGATTTTTTGATGAATGTGGTGGGAGCCGGTCGCTCTGACCAGTCGCTATCATGCGCACCCATACATCGCGGAACCTGTCAAATAGCGACTCGTCACCCCGTATTCAACATTACTGCTCACCGACTCAGTCGCTATCAACAGCCGAACAATGGCTAAGCACAGCGACTACTAGCGGGCGCTGTGAAAATACTGCTACAGTCGCTCAACTGTTGCTACCTGCCGCTATTAATGAATCGGCCTCTTAATATACAAAAGTGCAACATCTAAATGTTTTTTTAAATGGGTGGTTAGTTTTCCAACCACTTATCTTTGCAAATTTAGCACAGCAGAACATATTGCCAATCCCCAGAGTGAGGTGCAATAACTTTTCACTGCCTTTGTCAGTTTATGTCTATCATAATCCTAAATTCCCATATTCTGTCATCACAATCCCAAAAACACGTTCCCAGTTAGACAATGCTGTAAAGTGATGGTGGGCCTATTTCAGAATCTGTGAGAAGAACACCATTTTTTATTTTATTATAATGCACTGCTAAAAAAAAAAAATTCTAAAAATAATTTCCCTGAATATTGAACTTACTGACGATATGGACAGTTTCCCTGTTTCTGGGCATCCCAAATTGCAATGTTCAGCATTGGGAAACCCACAGTTCTCCCTATATTCATGTAGATCCAGCCCAGCATCCCTGTTGTGCACAGGGTGTGGGGTGCCAGACGAGGCCAACAAATGTGCAGTGGCATTGCAGAGTAGAGATCAGTATAGAGCAAACCAGGGGGTTTCACACAGGGGGGCTTCCAAATTGGGATGCCCCGAGTGTAGGGATTTTGTCCTCTTTAAGATATACCCCCTTTTATAGCAAAGTCCCTATGAGAAAGTGATTTGTGGTATATATTGTCTTCCATGAAAATAATGATTATTAACTGCCGACAAAGCACAGTTTTATACAATAGAGTAGATGGGTCAAATAAACCAGAAAGGTGCCCGAAGATGGAGTAATTCTTTAATTGTAGCGGGATGATTTGGAGATGAAACCAAAGTTTTCATTGAACAATTAATGAAAATCTCAGATTTAGAGTCAGTTGATACTTCGTTTCACATTACGGCACTAAGAGTTGGCGAGTTCATTTTGTTCAATGTTTTCCACCAAAACATTGGTATCATGTGATGCAGGAGCCCTGTTGCCGTCAAAGTATAATGAGTTGTCGAAGGTGTCGACTGGAGGAGGGACCTTGTTCTGCTTCCTCTTGTACCAATAGTAGGCTGCCATAGTGGCACCAGCAACGACAACTATGACTAGTATGACCACACCTCCCGTAACGCCATGTGATGCCTTTGGATCTTCCTTGACTTGCTCTGTAAGGAAAGAAGAATAAATTATTTACTTTCAAGAAACGTCTTCTCCAATCATAAGAATATTATGTTCTCTCTACTAAGATGACATTTCTCTGCAAGCTTCAGGACACCACTTGGATAAGGTGCCCAAATAGAGGCGCCTAACTGTAATAGAAACATCCTGACGAAGTGGTGGGGGGACCACCACGCAACGCGCCGATGTGAGAGGACCTGGCTGTGCTTACTTACTGACTTGGGCCCTTATTTAAGAAGGGATAGCGTCAGGTAGCACCTGGTCAACGCCAGACACGGCACGCAATTACATATTTATCAATCTGAATCTGTTTAGCGACTGGAATAGCGACATGTAGCGTCTGATTCATCATTTTCACAGCCTCAGCGAACAGCGCCAGCGTTCAGCCTTGCACAGCGCCAGGTATGACCTCACGCTACCCGTCGCTCTCCCATACATTTCAATGGACGATCCTTATTTTCTCTTTAAACATTTTTTTTTTTTTTTTTTTTTTTCAAAAAAATCACAAATAATTATTTGACCTCTTCTGGCATTGAAATAGCAGTTTTTTCATATTTTTTTCATTTTTAATATATTTCCTAAGAAATGACATTACAGGTCTGGCATTAAAGTGTTGATGTTACAATGTTGTTACAATGTAATTCCATATGTTTTCGCTTTGTTACTAGTGGAAAGATGCTTGAAAACACACTTTAAACACACCGCCTCCAGCGCTCTGGGCTTCAACCAACTATTTTTCAGCGCCAGGGATTTGTGAGGCTGTTTTTTTGCTGAATATGGTGTGAGTCAGTCGCTATGAGCAGTCGCTAACATGCGCTCCCATACAGCGCTGTACTGGTCAAATAGCGACTCCTCACAACGTATTCAACATTACTGAACAGCGACTGATGCCCTTATTCATCAAGCGATAGCACCAGGTAGTGTCTGACGAGCGCCAGGTAGCGGCAGCTAACGGCGACTACCGACTCAAGTACGCCCGCGGCGGTCACAATGACGCATTTATCAAGCAAAATGAGGCTAGCGCCGGCGAGAGCGACGGCTAGCGCGGCATTCATCATGAAGCCGCCTGGACCGAACAGCGCCGCTGCAAATTCCCTCACAGCGCCAGGTATGAGCTGTCGCTCCCTGGCGATGTCCAATGCATTTCAATGGAGCAATCTATAATAATTCATGATTAATTGGTAATTTTTTTTTTTTTTATTTTTTTAATGTCAAAAAATCGGAGAACACTTCTGCAATGTTAGGATTTATTTTTAAGTCAAAAAAAAAAAAAAAAAAAATATGTGCAGAATTGATCTAACAGGTCTGAGATTATTGTATTCATATAACAAAATGATTCTAAAAACATGTATAATGTTACATTCAAAAAATATGGTTGTTTAGGGGTTAAAAACTAGTTAATACAGATCGGCGCCAGCGCTTTGGGGTTTAACCCTTTTGTTGCCAAGCACGTAACACCTACGTGCTGGCTTGGCTGGGCCTTAAGTGCCAAGCCCGTAGGTGTTACGTGCTTGACTTTCCTCGCTTGTAGTTTAAAAAGTAAAAACAACAAATACTCACCTGACCCCTTGTTGGATCCGGCCGGGTCTCCTCTTTAATTTGGTGCCATCCGATCCCCCGTGGGGGGTCGGATGGCTCCAGGAGAGCCCCCGGAATAGGCCGCCCCCCCCCCGCTTCTGCAGCAGCAGCTTCTAACTGTAAAAAAATAAAAAAATAAAAATGACATTCACTTACCTGTGTGTGCGCTGGCTCCCGCTGTCCCTCCTCTTCACCTGGGGGGCCTCCGATCCCCCCCCGGGACTTACCGATCTTCAGGAGAGAGCCTGGGAGGCTCTCTCCTCTCTTCTTCACGATGGCGGCCGCCATCATGCCTCTAAGCCCCGCCCCCTTGGGGGCGGGGCTTATGAAGTCATCCCGGCCCCGATCTCAGGCTTCAGCCTTCTCAGCTTCTCAGATGCCGGTGATCGGCACAGGGGAAGGAGGTGACAGGAGATCCTCTGATCTCCTGCCTTCTCCTTCTCTGGATGCCGATCACCGGCATCTGTCAGCTGAGCGGCGAGGGACAAGAGCTTGCAATCGAAGGTAAGTACAGTAAAAAAATTTTTTTTTTTTTCTAATAAAATACTTTTTATTATTGTGTGGTGTTTTTTTTTCACATTAACCCTTTGTGAGCTGGTAAGGGGTCCATGAGACCCCTTATACCAGTTCACAAGGCTGGGGGGGTGGCAAGTCACCTGCCCTAGCGGGTGGCTTGCCATTAACCCCCGCACCCCCATTACCTGCCTCCCCAAAGGCCAGGGGGGGGCAGAAGAGCCCGGGCCCACATAGGCTATGTGGGCTCGTAGGCTGCAGGGTGGGGGGGCCACCAAAGCTGGCCCCCCCACTCTGTGCCTACAAGCCCCCATAGCTGGTCCCGGGCTGGTTACTTTGGGTAAGGGGGACCCCACGTCATTTTTTTTTTGGGATTTTGAAGGGTTTTTAACCCTTCAAAATCCAAAAAAAAATGGGGTCCCCCTCCCCGGGAAGGGGGACCCTATGTCATTTTTTTTTTTAATTAACCATTTGTCATCCAGCAGCTATAAAAGGCTTCTGGGCAGGAAAGGGTGTCTACCTATACATATGTGGCATCGCTGTAACCGGGAGAAATTGGGGTTTCTCACGCAATAAGATTTTATTGACAAACTTACATTTTTTATTACAAAAAAACTCTACAAATTGTAAAAAAATGTTTTTTTTTTATTTTTTTTCACACATTTCACCCAAAAAAATTGAGAATACACCTAAAAAATACAAACAAGACATTTCATGTTAAAGCCCAGACTCTGTTGAAAAAAACAATATATAATTTTCCTGGGAAATCCCTGGAAATCCCTTCAAAAATGACAGTTGAATATGTGTAGCGCAAAATGGTGAAACATCGTCTGGCAACAGGGAGTGGCAAATGCTGCAGGTAGGCTGGCAGCGAAAGGGTTAAACAAGGAATGGACAGCGACAGCACATTCGGAGCGTGATTTTTTGATGAATATGAAGCTAGCCGTTCGCTCTGGCCATTCGTTGTCAGGCGCTCCCATACAACGCTGGACTTGTGAAACAGCGACCCCCCAGCCAGTATTCAACATTACCGCACACCGACTGAGTCGCTGTCATCAAGCTAACGCCGGCCAAGCACAGCGAATACTGGCTGGCGCTGAAAAAATCACGCTACAGTCGCTCATCTGTCGCTACCTGGCGCTATTGATGAATCGGCCTCTGAGTCTCTATAAAGTAGCAACTCACGGCCGAGCACTGCGACTACTAGCGGGCGCTCTGAAAATGCCTGCTACAGACGCTCATCTGTCGCTACCTGCCGCTAATGATGAATCAGCCTCCCCGTGATATCCTTTTACTTTTCATTCAGTCTTTGCACATTACTGTTGCACTAGTCACTTTTTTTTACATTAACTTTTTGGCACATTTGGCTCTTTAATAGTGCAGACTTTTCTTCACATTATAAACAACATTTGGTATATTTATTTCTCTTTCACAAGTTTATTTTTTAATCGTTCAGCACTGTAGCACTTTAAGACTGTATTTATTAAATTGTTGAAATATTGATTTGTATACTCTTATGAATATTAGAGCCATACATTTAAGGGTGCATCTCCAAACACTTTATTTGTTTTTAATTATCTTGTGTCTTTGATGTTGTAATGTTGTTGTTTAAATAAACGCTCACTATAGATTTTTAACCCCTATTGAGTGCAGCTTACTTTTGCAAAATAGGGGTTTTCTTTCGGACTGTACTGGCAGTCCAACTATTTTTGTTTTGGTTAACTGTAATGGGCATTTAAAAAATAGAGACTTTAGGTGCCTTTTTGCTTTCCTCCAGGGCATTGTCGTCATTTCTGGGATGGATAAATATTAAAGCACAGAGCAGAAAATAAGCGTATATGTATGGTTAAACAAACATATATTTATAAAGTCCCTCAGACAGCATGTTCTGCCTGTCCCAAAGTGCATGCACCAACACTGATGTGCAACAGTTCAAAATTGGAAAATCAGTCACTTTTAAGTGGAATAAATTCCAGTGCCTCCAAACAATTATTTAATGCACCATCCAGCAAGTCACCCGTGTTCACCATCCACCAGATGTGCGCTTACCAGAGCGAAGTGCAGATAGTGCCTTGTATGTCAAACATCCAAATCAATATTTCATTTATATCCCAATTAGAGATGAGCGAACTTCTTGAAAGTTCGATTCGGGCGATTCGCCGAACTTCCCCAAGAAATTCAGGTTCGCCCGAATCGAACTTTCACAAATCGCTCATCTGAAGAAAAAAAATGCCGGCATGGTGGGAGCGGGCAGGCCGGCTACGCTGTCAGCGGGCCGCCCGCTGTCACCATGCCGGCATTTTTTTTTTTTATTTCAGGGAAAATTCGATCGGCACGAACCAAAAAAAATTTTCTCTGAAATTCGGAGCGAATTCCGGTTCGTCCGAACCGGTTCGCTCATCCCTAATCCCAATGTTGGAGTTCTGTTTATTTACAGGCTTCTTTGATAACTCAATCCGTGGACTTTTATTCACACAACTGCCAAAGTGCTAGTCCACGAAGCCGCAGGCTCGCGTAACCAGCAACTGCGTCACATCGATTTGGCACCCTATTTGCTTTATTCCTTGGATGTGCCTATTTTTGAAACCACAGTAAGTGATAAGCCCAACAAATACCTACAGTACTTACAGTACCATGTCCCTGTGCTGTGGATAACAGTAGCTGCTTTTCGAGTCTATGGCCTTTGCAGTACCTCTGCAATGCAGAGTTTGCTGGCAGGAAGGGGTTAATTAGGGTCCCTGAAGACCAGGACCTTACCCAGCATAGATTTGGCAGGGAGGGGTTGTTCCCTTTTAGAATGTATCCAGTAATTTGCCTGTTACGATAATGCTTGTGCATACACAGGAATCCATGCTCCGCTTTTATCCCATCCGCGCAAATGTGTAACACACAACATAACCACAATGAGTGCAAATAATTCCCTAACCACTAGACCATGATTGACTCACTTGACTGACAGAGCGCCAGATAGCGAATCATTCATCATTATTCCAGCCTCACCCCACAGCGCCAGCGAGCGACCTTGAACAGCGACAGGTATGACCTCTCGCTACCTGGCGCTCTCCAATGCATTTCAATGGAGCAATCTTTAAATATTCATAATTAATTGTTATTAATGTTTTTTTTTATTTTTTTTTTTTTTTAAATGTCAAAAATTCTGTGACCACTTCTGCCATTTTAAATATTTTTTTAAGGTTAAAAAAAAAAATAAAGTACAGAATTGATATTACAGGTCTGATATTAATGTATTCATATTACAAAATTATTTTAAAAACTTGTTTTTTTTGCTTTCCAAAAATATGGTTGTTTGGGGGTTAAAAAACTACTTTTAACCCATCGCCGCCAGCGCTCTGGGGTTTAAACATGCATTTTACAGCGCAAGAACTTTTTGAGCGTGATTTGTTAATGAATATGGTGGGAGCCGGTCGCTATGGCCATTCGCTGTCATGCGCTCCCATACAGCGCGGAACCTGTCAAACAGCGACTCCTAACCCCATATTCAACATTACCGCACACCGACTGAGTCGCTGTCAACAGCCGAACAACAGCCAAGCACAGCGAATACTAGCGGGCGCTGTGAAAATAACGCTACTGGCGCTCATCTGTCGCTACCTGGCGCTATTAATGAATCGGCCTCCCCGAGGCCGATTCATTAATAGCGGCAGGCAGCGACAGTTGAGTGACTGTAGCGGCATTTTCAGAGCGCCCGCTAGTAGTCGCTGTGCTTGGCGGCTGTTCGGTAGTTGATAGCGACTCAGTCGGTGTGCGGTAATGTTGAATATGGGGTTAGGAGTCGCTGTTTGACAGGTTCCGCGCTGTATGGGAGCGCATGACAGCGAATGGCCATAGCGACCGGCTCCCACCATATTCATTAACAAATCACGCTCAAAAAGTTCTTGCGCTGTAAAATGCATGTTTAAACCCCAGAGCGCTGGCGGCGATGGGTTAAAAGTAGTTTTTTAACCCCCAAACAACCATATTTTTGGAAAGCAAAAAAAACAAGTTTTTAAAATAATTTTGTAATATGAATACATTAATATCAGACCTGTAATATCAATTCTGTACTTTATTTTTTTTTTTAACCTTAAAAAAATATTTAAAATGGCAGAAGTGGTCACAGAATTTTTCACATTTAAAAAAAAAAAAAAAAAAAAAACATTAATAACAATTAATTATGAATATTTAAAGATTGTTCCATTGAAATGCATTGGAGCGCGCCAGGTAGCGAGAGGTCATACCTGTCGCTGTTCAAGGTGGGACGCTGGCGCTGTGGGCTGAGGCTGGAATAATGATGAATGAGTGGCTATATGGCGCTATCTCAGTCGCTAAGCAGGATTGGCTTGATAAATGTGTGATTGTGGTGGGGAGCCGGCGTTCTCGTGGCGGAGCCCGTCATTACCGGCCGCTCACCAGTCGCTACCTGTCGCTTTCCCTTGTTAAATAAGGGCCTAAGCTTGAATGTCTCCTCCATAGTAGTTTTGCTCTCCCAAATGAGGGTTATTTAAGCAGGCAGCGTCTGGTGAACGCCGGGCGCTGTACGCAAAACCACATGTAAGAAAGCGAATTTGGTGAGCGCCTCTAACAGCACCATGTAGCGCCACATGTATTACCAAAGCACCACGTATTACCTTTCACTCAGTGTCGCTCTCTCATACATTTCAATGGGCCTTCATTTGCTTGTGTCTAAATAGCGGGCAATTAAAATTATTTTTTTTTTGCTCAAATCATTGTGTGTTGTATGGTATGGATCGCCGAGTGCCGGGCTCACTGAGCTGGCGCTACCTCTCGCTCACTGCAGTCATTATACTGTTTTTAGAGCGCCCAACACACATCATATACATCAATGCCGGCCAGGTTACTACAGAGACCGCAACGCTAGGTTACGTCCCCGATACCCACTTACAGCGTCTACTAGCAGTCGCTCTAGGAGCCGCTATACAGACGGCCATCTGGCAATACAGTAGTGCAAGTAGTGAATCCGCCTCCAAGGAAGCCAGCCCTTTCTTTCAGAGGCCATTTTCTAGTAGGAATGGAACAATGGAAGCAATCTATTGCCATCCTACAGACTTATTCCCACCACAGCCAAGCTGGCAAGTCCCATTTATCCAACGGGTCACCTGTATTTTACCCTCAGGGTAGATCTGTGTTAGAAATTAGGTGCCTTGTGCCCAGATGGTCTTCATTCTGCTGTGCTTGTGAAATGGCATGCTCCTCACACTTACAGTAAGTCCATCCACCCTCTCATTTACCCGATTTGTGTAGCTTTGTGTCCCCTCACATTATGTTCCAAAGGGGACATCCCTCTTTTAAAGCTAAAATTACTTTTTAAATTATTCAATGAAAACTGAACCAGGGATGTGTCTCCAACTTGAAAGAAAGATCCAGCTCCAGCTTCCAACAACAGTGGTTTGTTGAGCATTAGTTATGCCTAGCAACGTACATAGAAACATCGAAGGTTGACGGCAGAAGGAGACCATACGCTCCATCTAGTCTGCCCTTATGTGTATACTGTATGTACTCGTTATCTTAGGATAGATGTGTGCTTATCCCAGGCATGTTTACATTCAGTGACTGTTGATTTTTCAACTACCTCTGCTGGAAGTTTGTTCCCAGCATCTACTACTCTTTCTGTAAAATAATATTTTCTAACATTGCTCCTGATCTTCCCCCCGACTAGCTTCAGGTTGTGCCCCCTTGTTCTATTATTAAGCTTCTTCTTAAAAACACTTCCCTCCTGAACCTTATTCAATCCTTTCACATATTTAAAGGTCTCAATCATGTCCCCCCTCTCCCTTACAAATTAAGTTCTTTAAGTCTCTCCTGATAAGTTTTAAGTTTAAGTCCTTCCACCATTTTCGTTGCCCGCCTTTGGACACGTTCTATTTGAATAATGTCTTTTTGCAGGTAAGGTCTCCAGAACTGCACACAGTATTCTAGCTGTGGCCTCACCAGGGCTCTATACAGCGGCATCACAACCTCCCTCTTCCTACTGGTGATGCCTCGAGCTATGCAGCCGAGCATCCTGCTTGCTTTTCCCACTGCCTGGCTACACTGTCCACTCATCTTGCAGCTATCAGTAATCAGTACCCCTAAATCTCTCTCCTCTGAGGTCCTGGCTAACACAGTGCTGCCCATACGGTACTCAGAGCAGGGATTCCTTCTACCCAAGTGCAGGATTTTACATTTAGAGACATTAAACTCTAGTTTCCACAGTTTAGACCATCTATCCAGTAAAGCTAAATCATTTTCCATGTTGCAGACACCTCCAGGAATATCTACCCTATTACTAACCTTTGTATCATCAGCAAACAGACAAACTTTTCCTACCAAGCTTTCTCCTATGTCACTTACAAATATATTAAAAAGAATGGGGCCCAGGACAGAGCCTTGCGGCACACCACATGTAACTCGCCTTTGTTTAGATTGCACACCATTTACAACAACACTCTGATACCGATCCCTCAGCCAACTGGAAATCCACTGAACTATCCAGAGATTGAGTCCTACCTTCATATACATATAGTGAAGGCACGGAAGGCAGCCTCCCGGGCCTGTGTCAGAAGGGGGGCCCGGTGCAACCTGCCTTCCCCTGCATTTAGAAATTCATGTTATGGTGGCACAAAAAGGTAAGCCTTTAGAAGAGCCAGATTTTCAATAGTTTGTTCTGTTAAATTTGGCGAGTGATGCAGCTGCGCTATTGGCTGTACCTGCCGCTTCTCCATCATGTGATGCCCACTTCCTTTTGTCTTTCACACATCCTGCACCATGTATATGTGTGACTGATTTCCCCTGCAGGGCGAGCCAGTAAAAGTGCTGCACATATTAGCATAGCAGCGGCCTGGAGGAGAGGAAGTACGCCAACAACGTCTTGGACGGATGTCTTGCAGGTGTGTATCAGGCTCCTCCTGACAAAGGCTTCTTGCAAGCCGAAACTTTGAGGGTTATCTGACTTTCTGTATCCGCCTGGTGTCCAAAGCCTGTAAGCCTGTTCCTACTTGCTTGAATTGCTATATTTTTGTATGCGCTGTACTGTATTAGAATGGTATGACAGACTGTCGGCCATTACTGCAAATGCCTATGTACACTGTGACTCTTTTCTCTGTTACCACTTGTCTTGCTTTAATGACGTCCATGCAGTAATAGTTATGGCTGACTGTCTCTGATCATGCTTGGTATTGCACCAGATCTTCCTGTACTAAGCGGTCCTCATTTTGTTTTATATGAATTACATTATGTCATATGAATTGATATCCATTGTATATACACTATGAAGCTGTGACTTCTCACTATACTTTTATTGTTGACCAGCAATAAAATACTATTCTTTTGGAATACAATTGTGCCTCCCGGGTGTTCAATATTCCTCTGTCTTTTATACATATGTAGTCTCGGGTGTGCAGGGAGTAGACGCACCGTGGAATCTTTGAACCCCCCAAAAAACGATTCGCTAATCTCATGTCTTATTCATCTAATTAAGTGCGCTTCAACCAGTAATTAATATTTTTTGAAGGCTCTAATCCCCGGTGTTCCTCTGCCCAGTAAATATGTCTCCCATGTATTGGTGTGACTGGCCTGCCGGTTTCACCATTCGCCACCCCCCCCCCTCAACCTCCCAACTTCCAGAGACTTGACACTGGCTGCACTGACCTCCTCAGCTCTCCATGGCCCCTTCTAACCTTTTCCTGATGTCTGCTGGCTTCTCTTCCTGATGTCTGCTTCCAAAAATGAGCTGCTTAGCCCACCCTAATGTGGACCCAAACCCCTTTAAGTAAGCCCCCCATGTGCCCCTTTCCTGATTAGTGGTGCCCCTGCTATGTGGAATCTATGGTTCACCAGGTATACTCACCTTGCTGGCAATGCGACAGCACATACACGAGCTCCCATTCAATCAAATAAATGAACAGCACAGAATGATGTTTACAACCAGAGCGGACATGAAGCAGCCAGGGGTGATAGCGTGCATCAGCCGGAGGGATGCCGGGTGAAGAACTACGTCCTGCGTATCAGCCGTGGGATTGCCAGGTCAGTAAGTATGGGGAGAATCCAACATCAAGATGCCCCAGGTTGAGGGAATCAGCTGGCACTGGAGGCTTTTAAACTCCAGGCCAAGCCATCAAGGGATTTGGACATCTTAAAAGTAGACCTCCGGTCAGAAATCTCCCACCTAACCTTGGGTGCTTAAAGTGGACCAAAACCCACACCGATCAGCCCAGAAATCTATAAGATTCCCGGGCCGATCAATTACTTCCTCCTGGGGCATCCAAAATCGGGATGCCCCACTGTGTGAAACCCCCCTGGTCACCCTTACCTTGCTTTCCTGTCCACTGGCATATGCGCGAGCTGCGGCCGCATCCCCGCTAACCCTCTAGCAGGGCGCGTGCCCGCGCCAGCCATTTGTGAATGGCCAAGCGCACTGATTGGATGAGCATCTGCTCATGTGCAGTAGGACCGGGAAGAGGTGAGTGAGTTTGGGCGATCTATGGGGTTTCACATAGCGGGGCACCAAAACCCAGGATAGTCAAAATCCTGGGTTTTGGTCCACTTAAAAAAACATGAACCAGCACTATCCTCACAATCCCATTCAGGTAGTGGGGCATATGGACCCCTGCTTGTACGTGGACTTGCAGCAACTGCCATCACAAGAGCTGCTGTACAGTACCATATAAAGACTCTAGAGCTGTCAGTTTCCCTACTGTGTTACCCCCCTGCCCCCTGGCAGGGACGGATTATGAGGAGGGTGCAAGGGGCGTGAGCCTCGGGGCCTCCACCACTTGCCCTGCAAAGGGGGCCTCCACCAACCTTTAGGTAATGGTCTGAGGAAGAAGGCTTTTTATTTTTTGGTCTGAAGGGCCGGGGGGGGGGGGGGGGCAGCAACACTCAGCAAACCTTACTTTGTTTCTGCAAACCCGCAGCCAAAGCCACCACAGTGCAGGACGGAGCTTCTAAAGCAGCAAAGCCGCCATCAGCAATGCTACAGTGATGGGTGTGTGCAGAGCTGTCACTGCACATAAGCCACCAAGCACAGCCACTGGCAGCTCAATATAGGGACTGCTGGACCAGCCGGGCGACTACACTACCCCCCACCCAGAATGGCAAAGCAGGAGGTCCCAAACTGCACACACCCGCACAAGGGTGGCACAAGGGACTCAACGTTCCAGTAAGTAGGCGGGTGTCAGACAACCAGCAATCAATTACTTGGCTGGACTATTATTTTAAAGGAAAAAAATACTGTATTTTCAGATTTTGTGCCCAGGGGCCTCCACCACACTTAATCCGCCCCTGCCCCCCGGTTTTAATCCCATGGCGCATGCATAGGCAGAGGATAGCGGCCACATTCATTCATTCTTCATTCTTTACCGCCCAATAGCATGCATAGTAAACATACTAAGGCAACCGTTTTCCCATATGCCAATGGGGGCCCACTATGGCTTGTTAAACCTATGTACAGCCCTGGTTATGCTGTTATATGAACCCAAAAATAGCAAAAATGTATAACAATAAAATAAGTAAACAAATAGTTTACTATACCTGGTTTATTCGGCTTAACTGTAGGCAATGGAGCTGTAAAAATAAAATGGAAGAGAGCATTTTAGATGTTGCTATAGTAAATGGTACAGAGCGATTTTCTAAAGCAGTAAAGTAAAGTATTTACATTGCACATACAGAACAGGAATCTACCATTCATGAGAAGACAGAGCCATGCAAATCATCTCTTTATGTCTCTATGCTATCCCAGCATTTAAAAAACTGCTGAGCATGTGGCGCTTGGACAAATTTTCAAATATTTACACAGCCATCAACTCCTACTTGTGAAAACACTTTTGACCCTCATCAGCACAAGGCCAGAAGTTGCTAGCTGCAGGGGGGGAGCGGGAAGCAAACCACCATAGGAAGATACCCAATTTAAGTTTAAATTTGTGGGATGAAAAATTGTAAAGCCCCCCCTCCCCCCCAATTTCTTAGGGCCTTATTTAACAAGGGATAGCGCCAGGTAGCGACTGGTGAGCGAACGGTAATGACGGGCACCGCCACGAGAACGCCGGCTCCCCACCACAATCACACATTTATCAAGCCGATCCTGCTTAGCGACTGAGAGAGCGCCAGATAGCGAAGCATTCATCATTATTCCAGCCTCACCCCACAGCGCCAGCGAGCGACCTTGAACAGCGACAGGTATGACCTCTCGCTACCTGGCGCTCTCCAATGCATTTCAATGGAACAATCTTTAAATATTCATAATTAATTATTATTTTTTTTTTTTTTTTTTTTTTTAAATGTGAAAAATTCTGTGACCACTTCTGCAATGTTAGTTATTTTTTTTAAGGGAAAAAAAAAAAAAAAAAAAAAATTTGTGCAGAATTGATATTACAGGTCTGATATTAATGTATTCATATTACAAAATGTTTATAAAAACTTGTTTTTTTTTTTCCACAAATATGGTTGTTTGGGGGTTAAAAAACTACTTTTAACCCATCGCCGCCAGCGCTCTGGGGTTTAAACAAGCATTTTACAGCGCGAGAATTTTTTTAGCGTGATTTGTTAATGAATATGGTGGGAGCCGTTCGCTCTGGCCATTCGCTATCATGCGCTGCCATACAGTGCGGAACCTGTCAAATAGCGAATCCTCACCCAATATTCAACATTACCGCACACCGAGTCGCTGTCAACAACCGAACAACGGCCAAGCACAGCGAATACTAGCGGGCGCTGTGAAAATACCGCTACAGTCGCTCATCTGTCGCTACCTGACGCTATTAATGAATCGGCCTCCCCGTATGTGGACCCATATATTTAACTGATTTTAGTGAATACCAGCTAGGTGAGGAGAACCTTGGTAAAGCACCCCAAAAAGACATTATCTTATATGGTAGAGCGAAACATTTATTTTTATATCTTAGCCCATTTTTTTATTCTGGAGTAATTGCTTTAGAAAAAAAAATGTTTTCTGATAAGGCGCAGTTTCAAAATTATTTCAAGCAGTAATGTTTTGTGAAATTAACTCCTTCTCTGAAGGATGAAATACTCTTTATAAGATTAAAATAATAGAATAAAAAAACACATGAACAACCCACCCCCTACATGTGTTCATGGGTTTCTAACTGCGCTCATATCAGGGATGCAAAAACTCTACAAGCAGCAGCCTTATACTGGATAAAGAGGCATGTTAAGGCCAACTCCAGTAAAAAAAAAAAAAAAAATCAAACCTATCCAAATGAACCAAAGACAAAAATCACATAAGACAAAGAGCTCTCCTATAAGAGGTGTTAATCAATTACCCCCCAAGAACCTACTTCTAGCCCAGGGGTACTCAACCACTTCTTGTAAAGGTCCATTTACAGACATCTGGTGAGAGGTGAAGGTCCGGGCAGGGGGCTGTCATAGGGGGTGGATAGTTAAAAATTGGTGCACTGGGGGGGGGGGGCACTCCCTAAGAATCCTATTGGGCACTGGGGAAAAACAAGGAGGCCAGGGATTGGATGGGCAAAACTGGGAGGACAGGAGTGGAAGGAGCAGAGACTGGGCTGAATGGGGCAGGGCTGAGGGGACAGGGATGTATGAGGCAAAAAGACAGAGAAACGGTGAGGCCGATTCATTAATAGCGGCAGGTAGCGACAGTTGAGCGACTGTAGCAGTATTTTCACAGAGCCCGCTAGTAGTCGCTGTGCTTGGCCGTTGTTCGGTTGTTGATAGCAACGGTCGGTGTGCAGTAATGCTGAATACGGGGTGACGAGTCGCTATTTGACAGGTTCCGCGATGTATGGGTGCGCATGATAGCGACTGGTCAGAGCGACCGGCTCCCACCATATTCATCAAAAAATCACGCTCAAAAAATTCTCGCGCTGTGAAATGCATGTTTAAACCCCCGAGCGCTGGCGGCGATGTGTTAAAAGTAGTTTTTTAACCCCCAAACCACCATATTTTTGGAAACCAAAAAAAATAAAATTTTTAAAGAATTTAGTAATATGAATACAATAATATCAGACCTGTAATATCAATTCTGCACAATTTATTTTTTTACCTTAAAAAAATTATCTAACATGGCAGAAGTGGTCACAGAATTTTTCACATTTAAAAAAAACATTAATACATTAATAACAATTAATTATGAATATTTAAAGATTGTTCCATTGAAATGCATTGGAGCGCGCCAGGTAGCAAGAGGTCATACCTGTCGCTGTTCAAGGTCGGACGCTGGCGCTGTGGGCTGAGGCTGGAATAATGATGAATGAGTGGCTATATGGCGCTATCTCAGTCGCTAAGCAGGATTGGCTTGATAAATGTGTGATTGTGGTGGGGAGCCGGCGTTCTCGTGGAGTTGCCCGTCATTACCGGTCGCTCACCAGTCGCTACCTGTCGCTATCCCTTCATAAATAAGGGCCAAAGTTTGTATGTACCTTGCAATGCCACTTCCCATCCGTGCAGTACTTCATATTGCAATGATAGGTGCCAGGGAGCCATGACACTGGCATGGAGACCAAGCACTACATCACCGAAAAAAGGGGCAGCTCTGAGCATGGCAACACAGAAGCAGCTGAGTGCTGGGCTCTCAGGGCAGGGGTCCGGAATTCTGGAACCGAGGTCTGCATTCGGACTCCACCAGAGTGGACCGGAGTCCGAATGCAGCTGTTCGGCGGCTGTTCTATCCCTTTAGACTTCATTCATGTGCATAAGAACATCATCACCCACATACTGTGACACAGCTCTGAGGCATGTGACCCGCTAGGCTGAGCTAGCATATGAGGTTGAGGAGGGTATTTCTATTACTGAAAGTGTAAGAAGCAGAATAAAAGGACCAACATGATTTTTTTTATTAATTCAGAACTTACTTTTTAACTTTTTACAAAGGTATCCTCTGTATGAAGAGCAATAAGCATTGTTCCATGTCCCTTTGTTTGAATACATCTCCACACAGTTCTCATCTGGCTGGTCAGATGGTTCCCCATTGTTCCAATTCACATAGTCCAAAGGAGTGTTATCAAGCCAAAGCCAGGCTCCTGAATATAGAGACATTTTTATTTAATTGTGATGAAATTACTTGCATAATAACAATGCTATCTTAGCAGCCCCCCTAAAATAATCTAACATCTAATGCTGACATTTTATAGTCGTAAGGGGTATTGACTATGCTCATTGGAACAAGGACCCCTCTTAAAACTAAGGACTCCAAACTTACTGTACAAGTAACTATTTTTTTCAATGTATATTCTGCTGTTGCTATTTCTATAATATATTATCATAATATTTAACATATATCTATTAGTGATATATAATAATAATTAAGAAATGTAGTCTTCGTTTTTTACCATAAGAACTATAAATCTATGGAATAGCCTCCCACAGAAGCTTGTTACAGCATCAACCGCTGACAGCTTCAAAAAAGGATTAGATGCTTATTTAGAAGAAAATAACATTAACAGTTACTATTAGCGGTTATCAGTAAAAAAATAAAACAAAAAAATAAATAGTTTCCCCTATAAAATAAAAAATAACTTCCCCTACTCCAACACCCTTGGTTGAACTTGATGGACATTTGTAACTATGTAACTAATCTATATTTCCACTTTCAATTTTTCATTTTCCATTTCTATCCAATTACACCTTTATATATTACTTTAAGTGTACCTGGATTTTGACTATTCGATGATTGGTCCTCTTACCTGGAGCAACCAATTTTGAGATGCCCTGCTGTGTGAAACTCCCCAGATCGCCCACACCACTTAAAGTGGACCAAAACCCACCGAACTTGTGAAATATATTTGGTCAAAGCCCCTGCCAGTTCTCCCCTATCGGGATGTAGACCTAGAAATTGATTTTTCTGCTTTTCGAATTGTCCTGGAATACTGATTTATTTGCTGTCCGTTGGTGTTAGATGGCCGGCGAACCGTCGTTGCACAGGTGTGACATCATTGCCACACACAAGAGTGGCAATGAATGGAGGAGGCGGGGCTTTACAGCTAAAACAGGCGCCATTATCTGACATTAGAATGAAGCAGGAGCAGTGAAAATTGGCAAAAGTTGCTCCTCATAGGGGGAGCAATTCAGAGGATGCTAGTTAAAAAAGTGGGCTTTGGTCCGCTTTAACTGTCTGCCATTCCCAAGGCATGTGGGCTTTAGTCCAATCAGCGCTTTATGCCATGCATACTAATGTAGGGCATAAAGTGTTGGTTAGAACGGAGTGCTGGCATAGGGAGCAGGGGAGGCTGCATCCCCAGTGTCCCTACGGAGTGTGCATGGTCCCCGCTCCCAGACTATCTCAATGCTGCTATCCCACAGCTGCAGGGATGCGACACCGGCCCGTGATAAGGGCAAGGGACTGGCGGAATGGTAAGCGATCATGGGCCACTGAGGGGAGGTTCATACAGTGAGACATCCTGAATCAGGATGCCTCAGGGGCCCTATTCGGCCAGCCCTGGAGTTTAGACTCCAGGATCAGCCAAGCCGGTCATTGGTCCAATTTAAAAATCATAACTGAATCTTTAAAGTGATTTGCAAGTCAAAAGTCCCTCCAGCGCTCTCCTTCCTGCTATGTCTGTATACTTACCCGTGGGTAAAACAATTCCTCATTCAGCTTTTAGACTCTCACTGACCTGGTCCTTCAATTAACCCTCAGTGGACTGAGAACGGAACCCGCACCACTCCCTCCCCAGATGTCCTGATTGGCCGCCTCTCTCTGCAGCTATAAAACCCCGTCCTCCTGCCTCCTCTCTGGTCACACTATATGTGCTGGCAGGCTGGAGATGCTCTTAGCTTGCAGCATCTCTCACACCCTTTTTCTGGTCCCACTATGTGCTGGCAGAGGAAAAACAATGCACTTCTTTTTTACTGAACAAAGAGCAAACCTGCACAGCGTGAAAATTATTCTATGTGTCAAAACTGGATGCTGGCTGTAGTGGACCCAAACGCCCAGTATTCAGGCGAGCTTAAATATATCAGGGACGGGACTGCCAGCTCAGACACATCCACTGTTTCTCGTCATTATTTCTCTGCATCTTCAATGCTCTAATACTTTTACAAATAACTTAAGAACTACAAGGTGTTTTTGAAAATGGATTGAAGTTTGGGACAGTGCAATGTGTAGCCTGAGACAATGGAACAACAATTGGGCTCTCGCCTTTAGTATAACTTTAAGTTCTGTTTCTACAATAAAAAGTAAAATCACACACTGAAGATTGACCTATATAATATAAAGCTTGCTAAAATGTTCTCTATTAGTTCTCTTTGTAGAGTCAGAATTGACGCAGAGCAGACAAAACTATCAAACAGGTCTGATCAGTCCTAAAGTGGAACAAAACCTGGGGATTTGATTATCCCAAGTGTGTTCCTTGTGTTTGGGGGCATCACACAGTGGGAAGGTAAGCAGTCAGCCCTGGGGTCTTTCAGAATCCAAGGCCGGCATGCAAGGGTTTTGTTCCACTTTCACAGTAATAAATACAATATAAATCATAGTTGTCAGGAATACGATTCACGGCTAAAAGATAAACAGAATTATGCATGTATGTAGTACTGCAGGGAGACAGGTTAGTATACCTTCTACATTCCGGTATAGTCCAGTCCAAAATGTATTCACTCGATCACTGAGCATCTCAACATGTTGAAACAAAAATTCGGATTCAACTTCGTCCTCAACTGAAGCTAAGTTGGCTCCTGAAATAGTGAAAAATTAATTTATATATTATAGCCTAATCAAAAACATCCCACTGGCTACAGTTACAAAAGCATCACAGCCCATGGGGGAAATAAGAAACGCTAATGTCACGTAATACCACGTAGTGTCAGGTGAATGCCAGGCGCAATATGTGAAAATATACATATATATGAAATTCAATCTGGTGAATGCCTCTAATAGCGCCATGTAGCATCACATGTATCACTAGCGGTGGCTCAGTGTAAAGCGTCGGCGCTGTATGTTCAGTAGCACCTGTCGCTCAGCAGCATTATCCCATACATTTCAATGGTGTTTTTTTGCTTGTGTATAAATAGCGTTTAAATAAATAATTTTTCTCAATTTTAGGATCAAATGATGGTGTGACCCATCCTGCCCAGCAACCAAACCCTATACAGTTATATTTAGATTTTTTTTATGCAGAATTGTGTGTGTTGGTCTGCCATTTTAGTGTCGCCATTGTAGTGTCATTGTTACAGTGTTAAAACAAAGTCATTCCATATGTTTTTGCTCTGGTGCTGGTGTATATGTGTTGAGAAACAGAATTTTTTCATATAGCGCCCGGCGTTTGATGCCAGAGCGCCCAGTTTTAGAGCACCAGTGCTGGTTTTGTGTTTGATTTTCTTTAATATGGGCTTCAGTGCCGAGTGCCGGACAAACTTAACTGGCGCTACCTATCGTTGGCTGCAGCGTTGTCCTGTTATATGTGGCGTTGCTCTGGGCGGCTTTCCCTGGGGCACAACATATGCATTTATTCAGAGAGAATGCTTCTGCAGAGCCCACCAGGCATCACATTTATCAATGCTGGACAGGATACTACAGCGTCACTTGTCCAGCCGCTACGCTAGGTTATAGCGGCAGACACCCACTTGTAGCGTCCACTAGCACACACTCTAAGCGCCGCTACATACACATTCAAATGGCAATACGTGGTGCTAGTCTTAAATCAGCCTCCACGCTTCTGTGTTTGGAGAACTAGTAGGAAAGTTAGTGATACCTGGAGCTAGGAACTTTAAGGCATGTGTAAATAAAGTCCTTAAAGTACATTTTCAGGCAAATAAATAAAAAGCTATACTCACCTTTTCTACCATGCAGACCATCGCTCCTAGTTCCAGTCTGCGTAGGAGAGGAGTAACCTCAGGTCTCTGGAAGAGCTTACACCCTAATTAATAGACAATAGCGTTGATTCAGAGCCATTTTTTGGAGGTCTTGCTACCAAATGAAAAATCACGCAAAGATGAACATTTCACAAACAAATCTTGCAGGAAAAATGCCCTGCAGAATCAGATGAGGGGGAAAATGGATGAGAATGGAAATTTACATGCAAAAAAATGGCGAGAAAGGGACTCTGAATCAACCGTATTGTTAAGCAACGCTCTGTTTTGTCACCGTTATTGTCATTTACACTTACCCAACCGAAGACATTCCACAGAGGCTTGAGCCCAGGTTTTGGTGTTTGAAGACTCTACAAGATAACAGTGACCTCGGAAGGGAATCCAAGAATGTGAGGTTGATTCTGGGCATGTTCCAGGCATCTGAGGTGGTTCGGTCGGAGCTACCACTGAAAGTGAGGAAAATGGCTTCATTTATTACTCAAAGCATAAGAGGTTTCCAAACTGATTCTCTACAGGAATAGAGACAAACTAGGTTCTACTGAAGAACCATTTCAATTCAGTCCCATCATCATAGTCAGATTAGCATCAGGAGCAGCAGTAGAGTGCTAATGGAAGTTCTGCTCATGATGGTTCATCAATCTACAATATTTCCTATATGTCATATGTGTCAAACTCAAGGCCGGGGGCCGGATGCTGCCCTCCAATCCTGTTAATGTGGCATTATTACATCTGGCAGGTGGCAGCAGTTGGGTGACCCCTTTTAACCATCCTGGTCACCTCAAGGCTACCGACACCAGCAACATGTCTTTGCACTGCTGAGTGATGCATACTCCATTGTGGAGTACCATAATGCTTCTAATCCTGACCGCAGACCTGTTGCCTATAAAAACATCTGGATTGCACCTTTTTAATGTTGTGGGGGAGAAGAGAGGATTGCGACGATTGCAGGGGTTAATCAGACCTTTTGATCGTTTGTCTGATGAAACTGACCAATTGCACCCCATGCGTGTCACCGCAACGCTAGATAACGTTCCGTTGGCAATATGCGTGGACATACAAGGCTGCCACCAGGACACATAGGAAGTGGCATGTCCTCAATTATCTAATCCACACAAAATGATCGAATCAGATGAACAAATCTATTGACCCATGGCCACTTCCAGGCAAGGGTTGATGGAATGTTTTCTCACAATCAAATAATGTAGCCACGCTCTTCAGAACTAGACTTTTATATTCTTAATTCAGAGCATCAGTCACCTTCCGCTGTAATTTTAAAATGTATTTAAAAAAACAGAAAAAGCATACAAGACAACAAGACAAACAGTGCAAGGTGATAAACAGGATTAACTATAAAAACACGGTACAAATAAGTACATAGCAAACCAACTAAAAAGAAAAATGGAAAAATCAATACTTAGGAGTTTGTCTGGGATGAGGGCTGAGTCCGATCAAATCAACTGGTGGTAGAGCCCACACTTTTTGGGACATAAGAAACGGAAAAAAGGGTAGTGCTTGCTTGATGGTCAAAATGGTGTTTGTCACACATGGTTGTAAGAATCGAGTGTGTCGATGGCCATTCTTTGGCTCAGCTTATTCTATCTAACCAGGGGTCAGCTTACGACCCCTTCTATTAGGCAGAGCAATTGGAGTCACCCGCTGTGGGATTGGTTCATATGGCATTCTCCAACTTTTGGTACTTGCCGATTGGTCCATCCTCTTATCTGTAGTCCAAGAGGAGGAGTGATGAGCTGGAGCATTCCAAGGGAGGGGGCAAGAACTGGAGATGGACCCAGTCCCGGCTTTTCATGATCTGTTTTATGAGGGTAGAAAGTCAATACAGCTGATCCTGCCTGTGTGCATGTGAGGGTTATATGGTGGTTAAAACCAGGTGGGGGGGTGGGGGGCGAGACATGAAGAGCAATTTAATCAGAGCAGGTTGGGTCAGCTAGGCTGCCAGAAGGCAAAAGGCCTATGGAAGGCATACAAATATATATAGACATAAACTATATATACACCTAGGATATGTGTCACAGTGATGTCTGTAACCATTCTTTGTCTCTGGTACAAACAGCTCTCATCACACAAGTGGTGCCCACCTAACCCACCCAACATACTGCCACAGCAGAGCGTGTGACAGCTGCTTGAATGGTTATTGCTACTAGCTATTGCTAGGTAGAGTATGAAAAATTATTATGGTGCTGTCCTGGGCAAAAAAATTCTGTGTCTAAATCTTCCCTGGGTAAATGGCTGCGTTTGTCCTTGGTAAAATAATTTTGTGGCTGTGCTGGACAAAATAATTATGTGTCTGCACCTGTCCTGGGCAAAAGTCACTGTCTGTAACTAGAGATTTGAATGGTCGTGTTAAAATTTTGCTTCGCATTTGTTATTAACCGGCCCTTCAAAGTAAAGAGAATGTTGATGAGGCGCTTGGTGAAAATGAGTTTGACACCCCTGCTGTAAACAATGGGCCTTTATGGAAAATTAATATTGTTGAAATATATATATATATATATATATATATATATATATATATATTTCTGTCTCTCTTGCTATGTATAATTAGTTGCATTTGACCGATCATATATAGGTCAGGTCAGCAGGCTAAAATGTCTCTCACAAGCCAAAAGGCTTATCAGTCCACATTCCTTCCTCCACCCTAATAAAAACAGATTTTTAAATCAAGTTTGGGGGCAGATTCTGGGGAAATTTCCAGATTTCTCTGCTTAGTGTCCAGCAAAGGGGGTTTTCACAGTTTCATAGAAAGATACTGGTAGTTTCGCTGGGCCAGGGGGGATGTGTTTAGGAGTTTCAGGCCAGAGGAACTAGGGAGCAGAGGCTCTGGACTTGGAAAAAAAAGGTTGTGTGTATATAACTGGGTGACAGGCCAGAAGGGAAGAGGAGAGCCTTTGCTTGTCAAATTTTCTTTGAATGCTTTTAAGTCTGCATTAACCATCTACATTAGCCTGACATATAACTCTTAATCCTAGAGTGTTGTACCTTCTTGTTTATGTAATATTTCATTGTATCTTGTATTATTGTACCCCAATATCCACTGCGTTACTATTGGCTAGTTAATGAAGGGGGGGGTGCCACACACTACCTATATGGGGAATGGAAGGGGGGGAATGCCACACTACCTATATGGGAATGGGTAGGGTTGCCACACTGCCTATATGGGAATGGGGGGGGGATGCCACACTACCTATATGGGAATGGGAGGGGGAAATGACCCACTGCCTATATGGGAATAGGGGGATGCCACACTGCCTATATGGGAATGGGTAGGGATGCCACACTGCCTATATGGGAATGGGTAGGGATGCCACACTGCCTAAATGGGAATAGGGGGAATGCCACACTGCCTATATGAGAATGGGGGGGATGCCACACTGCCTATATGGGAAAGGGAGGGGGGATGCCACACTACCTATATGGGAATGGGAGGGGGAAATGACGCACTGCTTATATGGGAATGGGGGGATGCCACACTGCCTATATGGGAATGGGTAGGGATGCCACACTGCCTATATGGGAATGGGTAGGGATGCCACACTGTCTATATGGGAATGGGTAGGGATGCCACACTGCCTATATGGGAATGGGGGGGAATGCTACACTGCCTATATGGGGATGGGTAGGGATGCCACACTGCCTATATGGGAATGGGGAGGGATGCCACACTGCCTATATGGGAATGGGATGGGGGGATGCCACACTGCCTATGGGGAGTAGGAAGGGGGGAATGCCAAACTGCCTATGGGAGGGGGGCATCCCACACAGCCTATGGGAATGGGATGGGGGAACGCCACACTGTCTGTAATTGGGTGTTTTAGCATTTGCCTTAGAATATTTTTTTTTCTAGTTTTCCTTCCCCAAATCCTAGGTGCGTCTTATGGGCATGTGCGTCTTATAGGGCGAAAAATGCGGTATATATTTGTTAACATATTTTAGCTAAGCCAGGCAGCAGGAGATAGGGGGTAGAGGAGGGTGATCTGTTACAGAACTTACCATCGGTTTGCTTGCAGATTGCAGCGTAATTTTCATTACAGAGTGATGTCTTCCACAGCCCATCTTTATCTACATAAACACAGGCGTTCTTTTTCTTTGGCTCTCCAGGGGCCCATTTTGTATAACGGAATCTCCAATTGTCAATCCATTTATACTGATTCTTTGTCTGAAACATATAACAAGTTGAAATGTTATTCTGTATTGTATTTATAGCAATAAATAGATGTTCAGATTTCCAAGGAACATTGATTGGACCAACATACATAATTAGCCAATGTGCTGTGGTCCAGTAGTGCATACATCCCGTCACTCGAGTTAGAAAATATCTAAACATCGGTCCAGTATAGGTGTTGTTTTTAATGGTGTTCATGTGATTGTTGTTTTTAACTTCTTGTGTCTGATCAATAAAATATGCAAATTATTATTGTGGTGTGAGTGCCCCATTTCTAGACTTATTTTTCTTGTTAGAAAATATTTGCGGTAGAATGTTTTGACGTTATTTACTGGTACATTTCTTGCAGCCTGTCATAGAATACTGCCTCCCTAAATCAGCTCACCAAATTGCACTATTAGGCCTATTGTTCAGTTCACGGCAAATTCAGTGCAAAAAGCTTTAACTGGGATATATATATATATATATATATATATATATATATATATATAGAGAGAGAAAGGGAGAAACAGAAAGGCAAGGCCTCTAATGGTTTCAAATGAAAGAATTTAGCTCCACCAAACATGGGAAAAACACTATTCTGTGAAACTCACCTGTAGAATAGTTTTTTCTGTTAATCCATTCCAGGCCGTCCTAATCATTACATTTGGGTAATTCCTGCCCAGGGCTTGACTGCAAGACAAAAGGCGTGGCCCCTCCCGGCCCTATAAGTAAGCAGCTGCCTCTAATCAAAACCAGTAATTAAAAAGCAGTAAATCATATACCAAGAGGCTACAGCCGGGAGGCCCATATCTAACAGAGAATGTTGCCTCACACCAAACTCTTGTTTTCTCTATCTTCTTTCTTTTTTCTTTTTTCCCCAAATGATAAAATATGCCAAATGATATAATAAATGGAATAAACACCATAAAAAAGGCATCAAGGATATAATGAACCCCAAAAATGGGTGGGCCGAATGGCCTGGAATGGATTAACAGAAAAAACAGTTCTACAGGTGAGTTTCACAGAATTGTGTTTTTACGCCCAATCCATTCCAGGCCGTCCTAATCATTACATTTGGGACCTCCAAAAGAAGTGCCTATATATGGGCGGGATCCCCAACGCGGAACAGCAGGTAGTTCAGTTCACTACCGCCTGAAGAACCTTTCGACAAAAAACAGCTTCAGCTGAGGCCCTAATATCTACCTTGTAAAATTTGGTAAATGTATGAACTAAAGACCAGGTGGCAGCTTTACAAACCTGTTCCACCGAGGGCCTGATGCTGAAAAGCCCAGGAAGCACCAATGGTCCTAGTGGAATGAGCTGTGACCCAAAAAGGGGGCTCCTTCCCCCTGGCAGAGTAGGCTCTTACTACTGCCTGTCTAATCCACTTGCTGATAGTGGATTTAGCTGGTGGAAGCCCCTTTCTAGGGCCTTTCAATATGACAAAAAGAAAATCTGACTTCTGTAGCAGCCATGTAATATCTTATGACTCTGACTACATCCAAAGAATGAAGAGCCCTTTCCTTAGAATTAGCCGGAACTGGGCATAAAGAAGGTAGAACTACCTCCTCGTTAAGGTGAAAAAGGAGAAACGACCTTAGGTAAAAAATCACATAAAGCTGCTGATTCGGAAACTCGACGCACGCCACCAAGAAATTACCTTGAGCGTCATGACCCTTGAGGATGCTCAACTGGAGGCCCAACTCTAAAACATTCTGCAGAAATTCTAGAATTCTGGAGACAGAATATCTTCTGCAAGAAAACTTCCTGGACTCACACCAGGAGATGAAAGCCCGCCAGACCCTGTAGTATATCTTGGAAGATGTCTTCTTCCGGCCCTGAATCATGGTATGTATAACCTTGGCCGATAAACCCCTCTCTGTCAAGATCAGGGTTTCAATAGCCAGGCCGTCAAAGCCAGCACCTGTGAATTCGGGTGCCGATGAGACCCCTGTATGAGAAGCTCTGGATCATCGAGCAGGCACCAGTGATCTGCCGACATCCTTACTTTGTCTGAAAACCAGCTTCTCCTTGGCCAGCGAGGAGCCACCAGGATGGTTGGTACTCCCTCCTGAGCTACTTTCCTTAGTACTTGACCAAGGAGCAGGAATGGGGGTTGTCAAAGCGTCTGTTGCTATGGCCAGAGGGTCTCTTGAAAGGGACACAAACCTCGGCAGCTTTTGATTGTGTCTGGATGCAAAAAGATCCACATCTGGACGACCCCAGCGGAGGCAAAGGGCTTGAAAGATCTTCTGACTGAGAGACCATTCCCCCAGACGCAGAGACCCCCTGCTCAGGGAGTCTGCCTCCTGGTTCTCTACCCCCGGAATGTAAGCCACCGAGATGCAGGGAACATTCTCCTCTGCCGAAACCAGAATCCGGCTTACCTTCCTTAGGGCTCTTTTGCTCTGAGTACCCCCCTGGTGGTTGATGTAGGCTACTGCTGTCCGACTGTCTGACTGGACCTGGACAGCCTGCTCCTTTAAACTGGGGGTCAGATGTTGAAGTACTAGCCAAACTGCTCTTAATTCTAAGAGGTTTATGGGTAGCCGATCTTCTTTCAGACCCCATTGTCCTCAGAAAGGACTTGCCTACTAATAGATGTAGGGGATCCAACCACCACAGGAGGGATTGCCTGGCTGAGGAGGTCAGAACAAACTTCTGCTCCAGAGATTCCGGGGCCCAATCCCAGATAGCGGGTTGACCTCACAGCCGACCTTAAAGTTTCCCTGTGGAAATGTCTCAACCGAATATACTTGTTGAGACCTTCTAGAATTGGTCGCACCGATCCATCCTTCTTGGGGATCGTGAACAGATTGGAGTAAAATCCCTGACCTTCTTCCCGAAGAGGTACCTGACAAATTACTCCTACCTGAAGGAGATGCAGAACAAAGGCTCTCAAGGCTTCTGCCTTTAGCAGGTTTCGGGATGCCCTTGACCAAATGAACCTTGTGGGTGGTTTGGCTGCAAACTCGATCTTGTAGCCTGAAGACACCACCTCCTGAATCCAAAGATCCGACACGTGGCTCTTCCAGATCGAGGCAAACTGCAGGAGCCATCCCCCCACCAGCCCGGGTGAGGGCACCCTTCATGCCTGGGTGGACTTAGCTGGAGGCTTAGGCTTGGCACCCCGAGCGGCACCAGGCAGATTCCCGGCCCTACCTCTGTCCCAAAAATCCCTTTGGGAACCGGAATGAAAGGAACCTCTACCACCCCGAAAGGACTGGTATGATGAGGGCTTCCAAAAAGGCCTAATAGATCTCCCCCTTTGAGGAAGCCTGCCATCCTTGACCATGAGATCAAGCCGTTACCCAAAAAGCCGGCTCCCTAAAAAAGGGAGATCCGTAAGAGACTTCTTGGTGGCAGCATCAGCCGACCATTGCTCAAAGGGGACTTTCACTCTGAATAAGGGTCTATCTTATATGTTTCCCACACCCTGTACATACAGATTGCTCATATCAAAAATCATCCTACCTGCATCTACTGCATGTTATGAGCCTTTAAACATTCAAGATGGCGGCTCATGGGAAATCAGGCAGCCTGCAAACAGGAAGTGCCTTCTGACTGTGCTGATCTGCATTCTGGGATTGCTGACCTTTTCCTGACCGCAGCTCTGCTCTGTCTGAGCAAAGCACAGCTATAACCTGCCCCCCCTGAACTTTATCACACTCTCCTCTCCTCAGTAAGTGTGATGCTTTTGAGTCAAGATGGCAGCGCCCGTATCCTAAAGTCCTGAACAGAGTTGCAGCCCAGTGGGGGAAAGAATAATAAGTAAGTGACTAAAAACTTAAAATATATTAATTTTAGATGCTGGGGAATCATTTTAAGGGTTTGGGCTTTTCAATAAATCACAGTGAAGGTCCAGTTTAAGCCACAAAGAGCGGCATAAGGCAATAAGAAGAGCCGAGGTTCTGGACCACATCATCCATAGCAGTGATAACAAAGTTATTAAAATCTAAGCAAGCTCTGAATTTCTTGGAATCTTGAGCATGTCTGCGAGACTTAGCCCTGGCCATAAGCTGTTTTACCTTCTTCCTCATAGCCAAGGAAACGTTAGAAGTGGCACAAGCAGGGCGCAAAAGCGAACCCACCATGGTAATGGCATGGCGAGCCAACTGATCCATTCGCCTTTCAGTAGGATCTCTGAAAGAAGCATTATCAGCAGACGGCATGATAGTGTTGTTGGACCGGCCCGAAACGGGTGGGTCCACATCAGGAGGAATTGACCATAATTTAACCATGTCAGAAGGGAAAGGATACCTAGAATCTAGGATCCTAGGGACAGAAGGCAGTTTGTTAGGTTTTTCCCATTCCTTTAGCACTATCCTGGAAAAACGTGATAGTTCAGGAAAACCCCGTCTCTCGGGCCTATATAAATCACCCCCCTACTCTTGACAACCTTAGGAGGGGAAATATGTAAAGTTTCAATAACAGAGGAAAGTAAGCCCTCTGTTTCATCTGAGAGCAAAGACTCCTCATCAGATGAAAAAATATTAGAATTACTGTCCTCCTCACAGGAGAGTAACTCTGAGAGTGGTTCTTCAACCATCTCTTCTTCCTCCTTGGAACCAAAAGAGGCATATAAATCCTCCTCAGAATAACTGGGTTCCAAATACCTTCTCTTACCAGAGGCCTTTTTAGGGGCTACCAATAAAAGTTGCTTCTCCAGGTTAGCCATTCTGAGCGCCAGGTCTGACTGTGCCCCACTGCCTTCCCCTTCCCTAGGGGCTGACTGAGTAGGCTGAGCTTCAGAAGGGGACATATTTAATGAAGGACTAGATACTGTGGCAATAGTCCCATTATGATCAGAAACAATTCCTTTGGCGCAAGCGGAGCAAACCGTACTGAAACCGCCCAGGGGATTTCGCCTGCACAAAGGGCAGTCGGGTATGCCAGAGCTGCGGGGCTAACGGACCCCGTGGTTGGAGTGAACCTGGAGAGCCTCGGCCCCCTGAAGGTGCTCACGGCAAGGGAGCGGCCGCAAGTGTGCCGGACATAGAAGCCCGGCCGAAGGCCGCATCTCCGCCGTCAATTTACCTTGAAGCCGGTCAGTATACCAGTGGCGGCGGAGCCCTCACTGCTGCTTCTCTTATGGCGGAGAGAGCATAGTGAAGCTGGAAAGTCGGGTTCGCCCCCCCAAAAGTGACGTCACAATAGAAAAACACCCCCTTAAATAAAAGGCGTGAAAAAAAGGCAAGAAAATAGAACAGTAAAACACATGTGGGAAGAAGGAAGGGTAGTGCATAAAAACATACACAGTTCTTCAGCAGGTTCACCAGACAAAAACCTGCGGCTGACTTGCTTTTTAAAGAAAGCCTGCAGCCTTGAGCATGTAACACTCAGAAAGCGCCCCAGCCCCCGGCGCTTCACCTTAACTTCACGGACCCAAAAACAGTAAAAGCTGGGAAGGCATAAAGTTGGGTCAGAGGGATCCGTGGGAATAAGGCTGAGCAGGAAGCCGACGGGGTATATCCCCCGCTTTCTGCCAATACCTAACTTGGCAGAGAGAATCCAAGCGACCTTCACAGTCCAGTCCAACTGCAAGAATGAAACTGGTTTTGATTAGAGGCAGCTGCTACTTATAGGTCCGAGAGGGGCCACGCCTTTTGTCTTGCAGTCACGTTCTCCGGGCATTACCCAAATGTAATGATTAGGACGGCCTGGAATGGAATTGGAAGAAAAAAAAAAGTCAAATGGGGCCCAATATGTGTTGTATATTGAATCATATTTAATCAATATCCCCATTTTTGCTTCATTGAAAGAGGATGGAAACATGTTAGATATAATGTATTTTAAGATCAGTATTTTTAATGTAATTGCAAAACGGCAAAGATTAAAAAAACTGTAAAGCTTCCCATGTGAACAAAGAGTTGGTGAATATGGTAACTGCATGTGCAGTTTAAGGAAAACTTAGTTACTTCTATCAGAAAAAACAGGTAGGGACAGCTCTACCCTTGCATTCACTCACACATGTTAAAGATGCCAGGCAGGGAAAACTCCACTTTTCAAGTAGCATGAACAGAAGGATGGTTGACGGCACAAGTCACTAAATAAAATCCATGTTTTTTGTAGGTACTTTAAAGGGAGGATACAGCCAAAAAACTAAAAAAATATTTGGCTGCATGGCCACGTGATTTCAGGCCCGGTATGGGCTCTTAATCATACAATGGACAAAGCTACGGACATATGGTGCACATGGCACCTTCGTCCCCAGACACTCCCACCCACCCATCGTCCATTCCGTTTTATCCCACATTGCTCACCCACATGGGGGCATGGCAATGGACAGGCAATAGGTAAGGGTTGCCTTGAGACGTCATCAACCCCGTCACAAGCTCCCCCAGCCCAAGGCTGGTGTCTGTGAACTGGAACAAACTCCAGTGGGTCACAATCTGGGTCAATGGTCCTGCCCTTGGAAGTTGGAGATAGCACAGTCCCGCGCTGACAACCTAAATGGGACCAGGGACGAGGAGAGAGCCAGGAACCACCACGGCCGCAGCAGCGCGAGTACAGACACCCCTAGTTACTTCTTTAACTAGAGATGATATTTTAGAAAGTATTATCAGAATAATCAGTTTCAGGACTCCCTGGACTATAGATATGACTGCTGCATATAATGTATTTGAATAGTAATACAAGGGCTTTGTAAGGGTCCTGAAGTTAGTACTGGTTGCGGAGGAACCAGGCCCTCACTGTGAGAGACAGTGAGCCCTGGGCCCAACTGATCAGAACCCAAAACCATGGTCCAGAAGCTTCTCTGGTCTCCTCTAGAGCATGGAGGGAGAGCTTTTGCAGTGGTCATCCCCAGGGAGAGGTCAAGGGCCTGAACTGAAGACAAGCCATAGACATGGAAAGCCGGGGTCAGAAGTATTTAAACTAACAAGCAAGCTCTTTAAAGAGGAGTCACAGTTATCAAGGAGAGGCGCAGAGACGGGTAAACAAGCCAAGGTCGGGGGCACAGACATAGATGCAATGTCCAGAAAACAAGCCGTGTGGAGGAACAAAAGACGAGGGTTAATTCAAAAAGAGGCCCAGGTCAAACATCAGTAAATCAAAAGGTTTCCAACAGGCAGACTCAGGAACAAGAGGCTCACAAAACTGACCATAGGAACCAGGGACTTGGAGTACTCTGCGTCATTCCTATAAACCAGGGGTGTCAGATCCAACGTGTCATTTTTTGTGGATCTCCAAATAGCTTGCTCTATAGCCCTGTCTGAGCACTAATCTCTTCACCTGTGCACCTGTAGATATCTGCAAAACCTGGTCTGTTGGTGGCACTTAATGAGGGGGTTAGACATGTGTGCAGTAGACCATAATGTCCAGCGAGAGAATGTAAATATAAATTAAAATAATTGGTCCCCCTCACCCATTGAAGGTAGGGGGTTCCGCATATTCCTTTATTAATGATCAGATTAAAATCATCTCCATGAAAAACAGCCTCTAAAATCTGTAGCTATCAAAGACCCATAGCAGTAGTTAAGGAATCCTCTGATGCGTTTCGGACTCTGGGTCGGACTATAGGATCCTCCAACCGGGCTTGAGGCAGCACCCTGTTTTCCTCATCGGTTGAGCATTAACCCTTCAATTAGTTTGCCCCTCACCCAACTTCTGTGTAGGACTTAACCCACCAAAGATCAAGGAATTGTGCAGAGAAAATTATAAAGGGATGCGTTGCAATAAATGGTCCAAAACAGAAAGTGTATCAGGTTTAAGTACACTATTGCCCCTGGCCAGTGAACTCTTCATCCGCTTTACTAGTTAACCATGTCAAAAGCTATGAAACACTAGAACAGATTACAGGTAGAGGGGATAGAACACTAGAACACTAGAAGGCTAGATTGGGAGTAAATAACAAAAAGTATGGAGCATAGGTCATATTGCCGTGGGGGAGGGGGTATATGTCAAAACAGCAAACCAGCAAACCTTTCATCTGATTTGGCTATTATTCACTAGTGAAATCCCCATCCCAACACATAAGTAATACAGTACAGTAACATTATGCTTCTTTAAATACAAATTTCACACATCATAGAATAACTACACCTATTTAGCTTATTATCTAACCTAAGGAGAGCTCTCCACTTGAGAATTCAGGCTGGCCACATGAGCTGTCCCTTGTGACGTGGAGAAATCATCAGATCATTACATAGTTTAGGTCCATAGTGAGATAGGGGCTCAGTTTTGGTCGTGGTACTAACCTTATTGCTGTTGAGACCAATCCAGAAGGGCTCCTGAAATTTAGCTAGCTGCACCATTAGGAAGGCTGTTGTGTATCCATCTAAAATGCTGGTGAGCTCTGAATCTGCATTTTTACACATTCGTCTCGCTTCATCCCACGACATTTTTGTTTTCATAAACTTGTAGCTGGCATCTCCATACTTATACAGGTCAGATGGTGGGGCTGTGGTGGGTTTTGCAGGTAAAGAAGGGTCTTAGGAGGAAAAAACAAGAAGTTAGAAGAGATGACGAGTAAAATAACATACTTTCTGAACATATAGTTGGCATGTTTGAAGAGCAGCTCCAACTAAAATCCTTTACTTTGACAAGCCAGTTAAAGGAACTCATATGCCCTCCCGGTATATGGAGCAATCCTAAAGGCTTTTTAGACCTTAAAGTGGACCAAAACCCAAGAAACCCTGCTCAAATCAGGATGCACTGCTGTGTACTTGCCTATAATCTTTCCTCATACCTTGATCCCAGTGCACATGTGAAGGCCTTTAGTGGCATCTCCAGCACCCCTCCAAACAATCCGGGCACCCCTGCCAGGCATATATCAGTGGCTGGTGGTTGGTACACCCAGCCGGAGAGAGGCCAGTGGGAGGTGCCCCGCAATCCATTCATTCATGGATTGATGGTCACGGATATGCATGGAAATCAATGGTGATTGGAGTAGAGCTCGTCCACGCACTGTGGAAACAGAGATAAAGGTAAGATTTTGGGCAATCCTGGGGGTTTCACATACAGGGGCATCCCAAATCAGGTAAAAGTAGACCAAAGCCCAGAAGGGTGAAAATCTTGGATTTTCGTCCAGGTTTTTTTTCAAATGTGTTATCTCAAGATAGATTATACATTGATTAAAAGTAATCTGGGTAAAAGTGTATCTATGACTCCATACAATCTATGGATAGTTCTTTGGCTTTTATTATTTTTAATTGCCTGTGTAATTTGACAATTTAACATGTCATTAAAAATGGACCAAAAGCAACCCTAGAGTCTGTAAGTCGGATGATTCTCTGCCTGCAGGTCATTCCACTTTGATGTTTGTAACCCGAGTTCTCTGTGTTCACTTAACAATGATTCTGCAGAGCATGGGCGGGCTGGCGGTGGCATCCCTCTGGCTGCTGTGCTTTACCACACCAGGACTTAATCCTGCCACGGGATCACCTGGGGGCAAGGACCAAAACCTAGGATAGCTAAAGAGGAAGAAAACCTGGGATTTTCGCTATCTCAGGTTTTATGGCTCCTCCCTAGAGCATCACAATTTTGGAGGCCTGCTATGTGAAATCCTCAAGACCTCACCAGTGAAATGTCATACTCATATGCCAGAGTGCCCTAATGAAGCTGAATGGAGGCTACTTTCTGGACGCTCCCCTTCGGCTGGGGAAACCCGCGCCAGCCATTCAGAAATATCTGTTGCAGGTGCGGTTGGATCACCGGCTAGATGAGTAAACAAAGGGATTAGGGGGGCAGGACACCACAGGGATAGAGAATCATCTGACAGGTTCAGGAGTAGTTTTGGTCCACTTTAAGCAAAAAGTATTGTGAGATATTAAAAATGCCATTAACATGGTTTATTAGAATCAGTTTCACTACCATCCTGACCGGGCCCTATACAATGACAATGTCTGGGCTCCCCACATAACCAGTGCATGATGGCTTGACTCCTAGTTTAAACTGAGCTTTTGGCCCCAGCCATCACATGATATGTTTTGGGTGACCCAGACACAATATAAGCTGTATAGAGACTGGGACCCTCTATAACCTGTATGTGATGGTTGACACCTTAGTTTAAACTGGACTCTGTCCCTAAGGCAGCCAGACTTACAATATTAGTGGGCCCAGCCATTACATTATGTGTTAAGAGGGGCCCAGACACAATGTAACCTTTATCTGGTCCTGTCTCCTTTGCAACCTATATGTTATGGCTTGGCCCCTAGTTGTCAAATGGTCCCCAGTATCAAAACTATATAAGAAACTGAAGTTCAAACAAGAGGGCAAGCCATCACCTTACATGTTATGGGGTACACAGACACAATGTCCATTGTATAATGTCTGCCCCCCCATAAATTATATGTGATGGCTAGGTCCCTAGCTTGAACTGGGTCCCAAGACAAACAGTCTGTGGAGGGGGGGCAGACACCCTTAGTTATCATCTTGGCCAGCAGCAATCACGTGGCAACCAGCAGGTCTTAAATCAGGTCAGGTCAGGGCCCCCTCTTCTTAGCTCTCCTGTCCTGATGGCTGACCTGCATCCTGATATAATTAGTATAAAAAAGACAAGCAAAAAACAAATTTCTTCTCTTCCATTAAGTTTAAGTTGAAAAAAGTTACAGTTGTTCCAGGTCTAGTTTAGCCAGACAATAAGCATGTTATTGAATGAGGTCAGCCATGGCAGGTCCCTTTCTTCAGGAAAATCATCTCTTGTGATGTAAATCCTGCTGCAGTTCTAAAAGGGAGGGGGTGGGGGGTTCTGATGCTCTGCAATTCACAGGAGAGAGGGGAGGGGGCTTCAGCTCTGCAACTGGAAGGCTGGGGGGGGTGCTGACACCATGTGCTACTATATTGAGCTAAAACTCTTTACAATTTGACCTCAAGTATGGAGGATTTTTAGCCTCTTTTCTCTCATATAGAAACTTATAAATGTCTTTCCCTAAGGTGACTTCCTCTGTTTCTGCTGAATCATTTCACCCTCTACCCCCCATCATAAATCCATCTATTTCCAGCCATGTACTCACAATGGCCCAAAGCCGAGACATGTACAGTATTCATATATCATATATAGTATACAAGTGGGAAGTCATGGCTGGGTAAATGTTAAAGATGCACTAAAGCATTACAAAGTCAGCATTTCTGAATGCTTGGGGCGGCAAGGAGACATAAGAAGGTGATTTACATGGTTCCGTCTGCTCACTAAGGATTATGGAAAATGTTATTCTAGTACATACCTCCCAAATTTTTAAAAGCCGTAACGAGAGACACAACATTTTTTAACATTAAACCACGCCCCCAGCCACACCCCTAAAGGGAAACGCCACCTAAGAATATAATAAGTAATAATAATAATTAAGGCAAGGCCTCCGCAAACACATTGCAGCCAGGGGCTGTAGTGAGAGGGGCATCCCTCCATTGTAGCCAGTGAGGGGCAATCCCTCCATTCCAGACAGTGAGGGGCATCTCTCCATTCCAGCCACGGATTTCCCCCTCCTGCGCATTCTCCAGTGAGGTCAGGTTCCTTCCTGGAGTTCTGCCCACCGACGGCGCAGACAGGCTCCTTCCTGGAGTCCCACCCACCCACTGAACCATCAATGAGCCTAAAGATAAAAAAAAAAACAGCCTTCCTCCCAGACACCCGGCAGCCGCGGCCTCTCTGTGGTAGCTACCCTGAAAGTAGTGATTGGCAGCCCTGTTCTCCAGCTTACAGCTCCCTAATGTGCACCTTAATTAAGAGGAGGTTCTGTTATTTTCTGTCGGCTACACACTCAGGGCCGGTGGCGGTGGGCATCTGAGAGGCTGCGGCAACCTTCTGGCCAGTTGAGGGGCGACGGAGAGCGATGCCGGTGCGGGACAAGTACATGCGCCGCAGGACGCTGGGACCAACTGCCCGAAATCGGGATTGTCCCGGGGAAAACGGGGGCGGTTGGGGGGGATGCGTAGTATGTGCCATAGAAATAGTTTCTGTTTTAAAGGACAATTAACATTGAGCACCTGTAGCACTTAAATGCCATCATATAGTAGGACATTGCTTGTGATCTGTGTGTATTACAAAGGACGTCCAGTCAATAATGACAGAACCTCCTCTGAATTAAGGTGCACATTAGGGAGCTGTAAGCTGGAGAACAGGGCTGCCAATCACTACTTTCAGGGTTGCTACAACGGGGGCCAGAAACCAAGTTACCAAGTTGTCAGGCCTACCAGGCTGGCGGGTGCTATTGTGCATGGCCACTGGCAAGCAGCACCCGCTCCTCCTTTCCAGAAGCATCAGTACACAGTGGGTCATCCTGATTTTAAATGCATTGTTGCGGCCTAATTAGGACGAAGTCCTGTCCTTGCACTTTTTGTTTCCTCAATTTGGGATGCCCCATGTTTCCTCTGGGATTGCTGAAAAACTCACCTCTTCCTGGTTCCCACATTGGTTGCTTAGCCAATCAGTGACACTCAATTCAAATTTTCTTGACGGACTGGGGTCAATCATTCAGAAAGGGCCGGCGCAGGAGTGTTCCCCAGATAGAGGTAGACTGGAGATGCGTCCGCGGCACTGTGGTGGTCGGAAACCAGGCTATCAGACTTACCAGGCTGGCGGCTGCACATCATTGTGCATGCCACTGGCAAGCAGTACCCCTCCTCCTTCGCACAAGTGGCGGTACAAAGTGGGTCATCCTGATTTTAAATGCCTGTGGATTGCTGAAAAACTCATCTCTTCCTACATTGGCCACTCAGCCAATCAAACATTCACTTGATTAAGATTTCCTTGCCCCACTGAGGTCAGTCATTCAGAAAGGCCTGGTGCAGGTGTGCTCTCCAGGTAGACAGGAGATGTGTCCACGGCACTGGGGCTCAGTGAGGGCTCTTGGAGCATGCAGCAGGCCATCTCAAATCAGGATACTCCGCAAACAGGGAGACTACCAGCCTGAAAGTCTGATAGACTTGAGGGAGGTGTTTGCTCATCTTTAAAGTGGACCAACAGCCAGGGCTGTATTTACCATTAGGCAATCCTAGGCACGTGCCTAGGGTGGCAACCTGGAAGGGGGGAGGGTGCTGCCCTTACTACTGTAGTAAGTGAAAAGAAATTTAAACTCTCATATCCAGAACAATAATGCCTCCTAACAAGAACCCCCCAGCCACAGAAGGACGCAGAGTGTATTTGTGTGAAGGAGGGGCAATTGGTTGAACACAGGCCAGAGCATCTCCCCTCCACTAGTGTGGTTATATGACTCCTGTATATCAGAATGCAGTAAAAGGTGCCCTCTCCCCCCTCTACACACATACTCTGCATCTAGCCCATTGCATGCCTCCCAACTTTTCAGGGTGGGAAAGAGGGACAATTTGTAAATTAGGCCACACCCCCTCATTGAGGGATTGACAGGAGATACATTGTAACAATTACAACACTATAAACTCTTGAATAGGCAAATGAATCCGATATTGCTGCAGATCTGCATGTTGTACTTTAAATAAGAACAACGAGGGACAGGGGGACATGACAATGCACAGGTCCAGCAGCATTTCCTGTTTGCAGGTGGCCTGCAAATGCATAACCCCCCATCTTGTTTTTAAAATTTACCCCAGCAGGAGTTAGAAAAAGTTAAATTAATTGTTATGTGCAGCAATTTAAATTGCCCTGGGGAAGATGAATATGGGCACTGTTTGTTGTGTTGGTCTGGTTTAAGTCATTTTTGACTGTTGGTCCGCTTTAAAAATGAAAAGATTACAAAAATGATAATGATAATAATACAAAAGTACAGGAACATTTAGTCATACCTTTAGATTTCTGGCATATGTATCCTTTCTTTTGGGTACAGTCCTCCTCAACCCAGGAGCCAGCATCCATTGCAGTTCCACCTTTTATAGCTACACAGTCCGTCTGCAAAGAAATATTAATATTTTAATGTGAACCTGAGGATACATTGAAACTTTACTCGCGGGTAAGTTATTTGTGGCTGGGTACTCTACAATGAGTATTAATTAAATGGAGTATTTATTAAATGGAGCATATTTTGTGAAGTCAGTCCCTGGCGTCATACTGATATACAGTGTCACAAAAAATAACCAACAGGGACCATAATAAGTCTAGTCACTGGCTGGGAACAGCTAACAAATGTGGTTAGGCGTGACCAGTGGTGGTGACTAGGGATGAACAAACCCGCTGAAGTTCTAGTTCGACAAGTTCGGCAGAACTTGCCGCAGTTCGACTTGCCGCAGTTCGGTTCGTGTCCTCGGACCACATTGAATTGATGGGGACCCGAACTTGGGGGCCCTAAAATGGCTGTAAAAAGGGGGTAACAAGGGCTGGAGGGCTGAAAATCAGGGACGGAAGTGAAGGGGGGGGGCACCAGGCCGATTGCCCTGCCCAAAATGGGGTAGGGAAAGTACTCCAAATAATAATAAAAAACAAAAATAAACAATTAAGAAATACATTAATAGATAAAAAAAAATTCAAATATAATTTTTTTATGGGTGTCAGAGGGCAAATCAGGGGGTTATACAATGGAGATTGCCCTGCACAAAATGGAGCAGGGAAAGTGCTCAGAATAATTACAAAAAAAATTAATCAAAAACATCAATAAATAAAAAATAAACGTTTTTCCATGTTAGTTCCCGCTGCAGGTAACTGCCTGCGGGTTTATTTTTTTTTGCAATTTCTTGGGCATTTTCCTTTGGATATAATTTTTATCTATATTTTTAAATGTATTTTTTTCAGTTTAAGCAGCATTTATTAAAGCAAGGAAACGTGACAAGAAATAATAATAATTCGTACAAACATTTTTCCATTAGATTGTATCTGATGAAAAATGCCAACCAAATTACAAAAAATATAAAAAAATACAATCCACAGGCAGTTTCAATGTTAAATTGAATGCCCTTAAAAGCGGCATTTAGTAAAACACTTAAAAATGAAAAAAATACAATCAAAAAATAAAAAGTCAGGCTATATTTCGATTACATAAAAATTGCCCCCAAAAAAGATCAAAAAAGCATACCATCGACCAGCTTTTCCGTGTTCGGGCCAAACGCCGAACCCTAGCACTCTGACTTCTGGCTGAAGTCCGCGTTTGGATTTGGGGACCTGAACTCACAAAATATGGTACAAACCCGAACTTTGCTGTTCAGGTTCGCTCAACACTAGTGGTGACCAAACAAGCACTGTGGGTGTACATTTTACAAAAAGTTACATAGAAAGCAACAACCTCAATAAAGTTCCCTCCCCATTTTAAAGAGCAACCTCCTAGACTTAGAGGAGCTCTATCACGGAAAATATTTTATTAATTAAAGGGACATTGCAGGTAATAGGTTAATGTCCCTGTCCTGAAATAAACATAAAAACACCTATAATCACCTTTTCTCCCTCGCAGCTTTTCCGTCTGGTTCCAGTATCTTAAAACATACTAATTGGCAAGATCTCACTCCCCACCCCTGGTCTTAATTCTTCATCTCCTCCGAGACAGAATCACGCCCCTCTACACACTCCCTTAATTTTCATTTATTGCAATAAAGGGGGCATGCCAAGGTTAAGGCATTCCACCACTGTGTAGGCACGGGCTCTAAACATCTTTTAAAAATCACTAGTTAGTTCAGGCAAAACCTGGCTTATTTACATCCTGCTATGACTCACATCATCATCGTGGGCGTATGCATGGCTCCCAGATGGGTGACCCTTGGCCCAGCTGGTGAAATACACTGGTCTCTGGTCTGTCCATAGAAACTTGTGCTCTTGATTGCGATCATTCATCCCGATCCAGAAGTCAGTCTTGAAACCTTTTAAGTGGTATGTTAAGAAGGCTGGAAGATAAAAAAGACACAATGTTGTGGTTATGCTGCACATATTAGGACAGATGAACATGGGGGCTGATGTTGGGCCAAGGAGGCTGGGTTGAGGGCACAGTGAAATATTAAAGGGCCATAAACCCATTACAACTGACTTGGGTACAGTGGTTCTCAACATGGCAGCCGACAGGCAACAGGCAGAAGCCATACTTATGCTTATGAGTGTGGTTTTCCTGCAAATACCACTGGTCAGATGAGAAGCACAGACTTTTTTTATGTAATACCGCCATGTTGACGAGGTGGACCATCCAATGGAAAGAGGCAATTATTTTATTTGATCAGACAAATGAACAATTTCTGGTCCCCCAAACAGCCAGAATGTCATGGCCCACTGGGCCCCTCGTAACATGTAACAGGTACACTAAACAAATGTAAAAAGTAGGGACCCCCCCCCCCCCAAGGTCTATCTCAGGAGCCACTCTGGGTGTGCTGTCACTGGGTAACATAGAGTTGGGCAGGCAGAAAGTGTGCCAGCTTACCCAAACTTGATTTACCAACATCACCACGTGGTAGACAGAGACTGCAGAATCATGTAAGCCAACACACTTCATCATTTCTTTTGGGATGGGGGGGACTCACTTATGGGGAGCAAGTATTTAACGGGCAGGGGGGATTGATACACCTTGAGCTTATTTATAGGAGGGGAGACATAAAATAAAAAAGTAAAACTATATATATATGTGTATATATACACACACACACACACACACACACACACACACACACACACACACACACACAATGACGTTAGTGTCACCAACCTCTTTGGCTTGAATGTAGACCATGACATTCCATCAGTGGTGGATGCGGCTTGTGAGAAAGGCTGAGGGCCCTTGCTGTACTCCCAACAAGGGGTGACACCTCTTATCCTGTGACCCACTTATATATACTACTATGGAGATCACACCTATTTTTACACATTGTTTCTCACTATACCATCCCTGGATCCCTGTATATAACACTACAGCTCACCCATACTACCCTGAGGACTCCTCCTGCTGTCTAACACCGTTTTCCATGTCAGAACACCTCTACAACATTCTGTAAACCACCAATACTTTCCAACTATACAACTCTTCCCCCTCCCTCTACACCACACTGCAACCAACCCATACCATTCTATGAACCACTCCTAAATCATAAAGTGGCTGTTGATCCTGCCCTGTAGCTTACTTATACCATTTTGGTTCCTCTATACCTCACACATTCACTGTGGCTTAAAAAATGAACATAAAATATTAAATAAACAATGGGTAGTAGACTATCTTGACCATGCCTGAGTTAAATAGTTAATGAGGTTGAAAAAAAGATATATGCCAAGTTCCACCAAGGGATGTGGTAGAGATAACAGCTAACAGTAATAGCCAATGGTATTATCTTCTAAAACGATTTTACAACAAGGAATTGTCTAGGTCTAGGACCTATACTGGAGCTAGGGCTTAATTGCCTTTATGGCTGCCCTGGGCAGCATTGTGCCAAAATACCACAGTGTGTGCCATCTAATTGCTGTTGAATGATTGTTTTCTTACCATGTGCCACATCATTGGGAATGCTGACCAAATTCCCCTGCATCTGCATACAAGCCGATCTTGCAGCATCCCAATCTGCGATTTCACCCTCTTCCTTGCCATATATCCTATAACACTGAATGAGATAAAAATAAGAACTTTAGTGATAGATGACCAAGGATAATACATATTTCCCTTTTAACCAAAATGGTGCCAAGCTGACCGCCCATAGAGGCAGATTTGACTCCCAAAGTTCAGGTCCCTATTGATTTCAATGGGTTTGGGTCCCGGACCCCAAATTTGAGGGGGTTCGCTCATACCTAAAAATGACTTCATAAAATTGATTTCATAACATTATTAAACACTTTTTTTCTCAATGCACTGTAATGCTTTCTACCCAGTTTCCTCTAAAGAAAGATTTACCCTGAAAATAATCCCTAGCATGACTTTTCAGGATTTTTGAGGATGTTTTAAATTTAAGCCCTACCCCAAAAACAAGTCCTAATTACAGTCACAGGTGCAAATATTGCAAATGCCTCGGTCAACAGCAAAATAAGGCCCCTGTCACGGTTAGAGCTAGGGGTGTGAATTGGAGAATCTGGCGATACGATATGTATTGCGATACACGTATGACGATACGGTATATCACGATTTTGTCTCAAAGACGATATATTGCATTTTTTTTTTATTTAATTTCCTTGGGGGGGGGGGGGGGGGTTTAAGGATTAAAAACCCCTAAAGATCCTCCCAAAAATAGCGTGAGGTCCCCGTTACCCAGCATAACCAGCCTATACCAGCTATGGGGGCTTGTAAAACAGGGTGCAGGGGCCAGCTATGGTGGCCCCCTGCCCAGCCGGCTATATTCCAGCATAGCCTATGGCCACGGGCTCTTGTGCCCCCCCCGCTCGGGGTGCCCCGCTGCATGAAACCCTCCCAGATTGCCGAAGTTAACTCACCTCTTACCGGTCCTATGCCGCTCGTCCAATCAGCATGCTTAGAGACGGCACGTCTTCTAAGCCTTCGCCTAAGGCCAGCGGCTCTGAGCTCACTGGTGGCTGCATCCCCTGCTTCCCTCTAACAGAGAGCGTGCCTGCGCCGGCCATTCACAAATGCCTGGCGCGGGCCCGCACCCTGCTAGAGGGATAGGGGGGATGCGGCCGTGGCTCGCGCATGCGCCGTTGGACCGGGAAGCAAGGTAAGTGTATGGAGCGACCTGGGGGGTTTCACACAGCAAGACATCGTGATTTTGGATACCCCAGGGGAGGGAATCGATCTATAAGATTCCCGGGCCAATCGCCGTGGGCAGAACAAAACCCTGGCATGCTGGCCCTTGAGTCTAAGAGACCCCAGGGGCTGTCCACTGGCTTTCCCCTGGGGCATTCCAAATCTTGATGCCCCGTTGTGTGACCCCCGCCCCTGGTTTCTACAAAATTGGCAATGTAAACAATAGTAGGAGCATCTCCAGCATCTCTGGGCTCCCAATTGCCGTGCTCTGCTTCTAAACAGAGCCATATTGCTGATCATGCACTGACTGTAGAGCTAGGGAAAGATGAGTTTCATGAGCGATCTGGGGGGTTTCACACATCAGGGCCTCCCAAATCGGGATCCCCCCCTTCCCCAAAGCAAGGAACAAAACCCCGGATAGGCAAAATCCCAGGTTTTGTTCTGCTTTAAAGTCACCAATTTCTTATTTACTTCTATGGAAGTCAATCACGTGACCAACCATTCAGGTTTCGTGTGTGTGGATGTGAGCACACTCTGCAAATCTTATTATACAAAGAATATGAAAGTGATAAGCATTGGCTGATTCTTCTTTAACCTATGGTATTTTCTGCTGATATACGCCATATAAGAGAAGTCAGGTGTGAACTGAAGGTCTGGTCACCTGTATCTGCAGCAGTTATTGCGTCTGTGCCACTGTGAGTGAAGTACCTGCTTATCATATGCCAGCCAATCTGTTGGGCATCCTCCATCCGGGGCAGGGGCAGTTGGGGCAAATGTTGTGTTGATATTGCTGGTCTTCCTTTCACAGATAAAACCATTTGGATAACCGCAGTTTATGTCATTCCAAAATCCTGTAGTGGAAACATGAACATTAATATAAACCCCTTCTCCCTCCATCTAGTTTTGGCATTCCTAATTTGACTTTACAAAGTAATAACTTTACAATGCTTCTACACATCCTATAGTCATAGGAAAGCCTGTGTCAGCACTGGGCTTACTTACCTGGGGAGGTGCCAGGGCCCTGCACCTTCAGAGAGCCCACCTCACATGGTGGTCATATGATACACCTCCTCCCATCCTATGCATCCTATGCAGGACATAGGAATAGTGCCCAGTAACCTGGACTGGTCACCACCAGGATGTAGAAAGAAAGAGAAGAAACATTCTTTCATTCCTTCTATTCTGATTTACTTTCTTTCAGTCATCCCTTCTTTTCTTTTCACTTCCTCTATTATATTTTCTTTCATGTTCTATAATTTATGAAAGTCCCTCTTTTCTTTCTGCCATTCCTTCTACTCTTTCTTTTATCTTACATGCCTTCTTTTCTTTCTGACATTCATTCTATTCCAGTTTTTGTAATTCTGTCTATTCTTTTTATCTTATTTGGCTTGAGACGGCGTCAGGGAGGGGGCTTGTCTGCCCGCCACGGGTCTCCATCACCCGACGTCTCTTGCTGCCATGGAGACGCGGTATGACGTGGCACGTCCTCTCTTCCCATTGACGTCTCTCCTACCTATCAGCCAGACGCTTAACCTGTCATCATTGTGCGCCGTCGGCCAGCTGGGTGACGTCAGCAGCCGCAACCCGGAAGTGGCTTGCGGTGGCGTCGGGGGATGAGGTAACACACTTCTAATTTACTGTGTATATATACAGCATTGTTCAGTTTATAATTTATCTATGATCAAGGGCGCCTAGCCCGAAACGCGTTAGAAGGACTAGGATTGCTTGGATGTTTTACCGCTGTTCTTCATTTTGACTATTTTAACTGGATGGCAATAAAAGCTACATTTTAGGAGTGCGGACCCCCTTTTTCTTTTTTCCAATTGGTCGTTTGGGACTGGAGGACCCAGGGCATCGCACCCACGGTATTTGCTACACATAGTGTGCCCCTGTTCTTTTGCTATATTCTTTTTATCTGCCATTCTTATTTATTATTATTTCATGCCTTCTTTTCTTTCTGACATGTATTCTATTCCTTTTTTTCTGTTGTTGTGTTATTCATTTCTTTCTGCCATTCCTTGTATTATTTCTTGCCATCTTTTCTTTCTGACATTCATTCTATTCCTTTTTTGTCATTCTGTCTATTCTTGTTATCTGCCATTACTTGTATTATCTCATGCCTTCTTTTCTTCCTGACATTTATTCTACTCCTTTTTTCTGTTGTGTTATTCTTTTCTTCCTGACATTCCTTGTATTATCTCATGCCTTCTTTTCTTCCTGACATTTGTTCTTTGTGCGGTCCCTTTTGAATGATGTCTGCTGACATGCTCCTGGCTCTACATGAATAACGTTGGGCACTGGTTGTATATATTTTTTCATCCTTTGTGCTGACATTCATCTGTGCCGTTGTGCTCTTTGTGTATCCCATATTACCTGCCATATCTTACCTGGTATTTTATGCATGATTGTTTATATATATATGGTTTCACTAAGTTCATTATTTTATTTACATAGGTTTTTCATCACTCAGGATTTAGATTAGTTATAGGTCATGGTTTATTCAGATATAGTAGAGGCATATAGGATGTGCCCATGAGCACTATTTCATAGCACTCAGCACTTTAGTTGTGTGATACTGCACTTTGCACTTTATATAGAGAGATTGTATAGTATTTTTTGCTCAACAGTTGGATTTTTGTAATTATATTATTTATATATATATTTTTAATATATTGGATATGTTTATTGGGGATAGGATTGTGGAAGCCAATAGAGATCCAAGGTTTCACCTTTAGGGTGCCGGCACGGATATCGGGACCAGTGGCTGTAGGGGGATTCCACCTCTGCATGCACAGATCCCGATATTATATACATAGGTATTTCCATTGCCCATCAGTCTATATATATATATTTTGGAGTTTTGTTTGCAGCACGATATAGGCTTTATAAAGATTCCCCAGGATTGGGGCTTGTGGATAGTTCTAAATAATAAGATGAATTGGGACCCAATGATTGGTTTTTAATTGTTATGTGTGTGTTTTTTGAGTGTATGTATTTTTTATATGCTACAATAAACTTTGAATACTGAATATTGGTACATTTTTGGTGCTCCTCATAGGGAGGCAGGTGTGTGGATTTCATGGCCACTCCCATTGGAGTTATTCTATTTTTTTGTGTTATTCTTTTCCTTCTGCTTTTCCTTCTACTCTTTCTTTTATCTTATATGCCTTCTTTTCTTTCTGACATTCATTCTATTCCATTTTTGTAATTCTGACTATTCTTTTTATCTGCCATTCTTTGTATTATTTCATGCCTTCTTTTCTTTCTGACATTCATTCTATGCCATGTTTCTGTCGTTCTGTTATTCTTTTCTTTCTGCCATTCCTTTTATTCTTTTATGCATTCTTTTCTTTCTTACAATCTATCATTCCTTCTATTCTTTCTTTTATCTTACATGCCTTCTTTTCTTTCTGACGTTCATTCAATTCCTTTTTTCGTTCTGTTATTTTTTTTTCTACCATTCCTTTTATTATTTCATGCCTTCATTTCTTTCTTACAACCTGTCATTCCTTCTATTCTTTCTTTTATCCTTCATGCCTGCTGTTTGTCATTTTGTCTAATATTTTCTTTTATCTTTCATGCATTCTTCTCTTTCCGTCTGACTTCTGCCATTCCTTCTATTCTTTCTTTCCCTCTCTTTTTTCTTTCCGTCATAATGAGACTGTTTGCTAAGGAAAATAAAACTGGAGCCGGCCCTGGTCAGTAGCCACTTTAGGCAGAGACCCATCTATAGAAGGATCAAAACGCTCTCTATTTAAAGGTGCTTTCCAAATGGAAAAGTCCTTTTTTTGTGGACCTTTCCTAAGACCTCAGATCAGAAGTGCGCTATTATGCACAAGGCGAGCCACTTACCTTACCGACAGCTCCTGCGCCGCTGATCCGGCCTCCCGAAGTCCTGGTTTGTGAAGCTGGGAGCTGCCTTTCTGGTTATTGCTGGTGGGTGGGCATGGCCTGTGTACAGGGCCGGATTAAGTGTGGTGGAGACCCCAGATACAGTACCTTTTCCTTTAAAATTATAGTTCGGCCAAGTAACTGATCAGTGGTTGTCTGGCACCCGGCTACTTACTGGAACATCAGTTCGAGTCCCTTGTGCCCCCCTTGTGCGGGTGCGTGCTGCTCGGGAACTCCTGCTTTGCCATTCTGGGTGGGGGGTAGTGTAGTCGTCCAGCCGGTCCAGCAGAAAACAGTTCCCTGCCAGTGGCTGTGCTTGGTGGCTTATGTGGAGTGAGTGGCCACCTATTGACACCCACCCTCATCACTGTAGCGTTGCTGACGGCGGCTTTGCTGCTCTAGACTCTCTGTCCTGCCCTGTGGTGGCTTTGGCTGAAGGTTTGCAAAAACATAAAAAGGCTTGCCCTTGCGCCCGGTGGCCCCCCCCCCCACTGATGCTGATAGCTTTGTTGCTGGCCCTGTGACCCTTCAGACCAAAGATTGAAAATCCTCCTGGACCAGACCATAACTCAAAGGTTGGTGGAGGCCCCCTTTGAAGGGCAAGTGGTGGACGCCCCGGGGCTCCCGCCCCTTGCGCACCCCTCCTTATCCGGCCCTGCCTGTGTACCGTCAGCTCCCATGAGAACAATATGCACCTCCTTACACAGGGAACTTCCACGTACAGAGGCTACGCCCACCTGCCAGCTAGAACCAGGAAGTACAGTTTCTGGATGTTGGAGATATTGTGCAACAGCTTACAGCTGGTCTCTGTGTGTGATCTGCATCTATATTGCTAAGTTAATGCAGTTTACATTTATGACAGTAGATGGTGCTGTTACATATATCTATGTGTAGTCTCTGCTGTATATTCTCTACTGCGTGTTGTGTTTACTGTACATTGAGGTGACCTCTATGACTTATTTTTCCTGTCTATGTTATCCACCATGTAAGGTGACCTTCTTTTACAGCACTCATGTTCCAATAAAGACAGTTCCTGTTACACCACAGATGTCTATCTGGATTCACAAATCAGGCATGTGGGAATCAGAATGGCAGCATGGTAAGCAGGTCACCTTGTGCTCTATAGGGCACTCCTGATCTGAGGTCTTGAGAAAACTTGATGAAAGCAAACTTTTCCTATAAAACAAGTATATACATGGTGTATACAAAGCAAGGGTCACAGTAGTTCTCCCATGAGCCTTATAGTTATCTCTTTACTCTTGGCACTAGTCCCAAAGCTCCTGTGGTCTGCCGTGGGCCGGGGAGGGGGGGTTGCAATGGTTGGGTATAGCTGATCATACTCAGCCATCGCTATAGTCACTGACCTTGTGCTGATGAGTGGCACCCCTCGCCCGAAACACGTGGCCACAAGTGGAAGTAGTGTAACAATTCCCAAGCAGTAGCCCAAGAAATATGAGATCATCTGCATGGCGCCACCTGCTGCAGAAGATCATAGGAGAAATTCTGTCTTTTATGCACCATGTATATAAGCAAGCCCAGCAAGTGCGACCACTGTGGTACCGGAGTAACCACATGACCACATTTTGAGCGTGGTCATGGAGGGATGGAAATGAAAGGTGGTGCAACTTGCAAGCTGGAGACCAGCTAAAGCATCAGGGGAGCTCCTTGCTGCCGTTTTTCTTGGCATGGCCTGGAATGTCCCCATAATGTTTTCACTTGTGTAAAATGTAAAGATAACAAGCATGCCATGATCTGGAAATTCACTTCATCTTGACTATCCTTGGTTTTGGGATGCCCCACTGTGTGAAACCCCCCTGGATTCCCACTAAAACGTACCTAACCCCAGATCCGACAGTGTATGTGCAAGCGAGCATGTCAATCCAAGCATCAGCCTCTATTCGTCTTCTTTTAGCCGACAAGAGGTCTCATTGGAACATGAACCTGATCCATTTCTTCTTCTTCCCTTCTCATCCAGATTTCATACCCATTTCCAGGTCAGGCTTCTGACAGCCGACAAGAGGTCTCATTGGCTAGGGGCCAAATGGAGCCAAGTGCGCCGACAACTTCAAGGGAATAAGGCGGCCCTGGGGTCTTATAGGCTCCAGGGCAGCTTTGGCTCCACCTTAATGTGTGTATATATATATATATATATATATATATATATATATATATATATACATATACAGAGGCATAGCTAGGCTTTCTGGAACCCAGGGGAAAGATTCAAAATGGCGCCCACCTGTGCTCATGCCCCTCCTTTGGCGCCAACCTGACCTGCTGCACTTGGAGCACGTGCCTCCCGCTATATATATATATATATATATATATATATATATATATATATATATCCATAATAAATCTCATTAGTCAGACTTCTTGGACAAATGAACCCAAAATTAATCTTGTAAATCTTAGCAGCAACGCTGCCGTCAGACAGTCCGATCGAAATAACTGTGATTCATGGGCGCAGTCATGATGGGAATACTGCAACACACTACCCCATTGACTTCCATTGAGAGTAGAAGGGTGGGGGGTGTGCTTTGTCGCTTTAATGTGATTCTAGAATGAGGCCCAGTTTATAATCATGTTAATAAGACTGCAGCAGGGAAGGGGTTAAACAATGATACAAGCTACCGATATGAGCACTACATACCCAGGTTTCTATACATCACCACGCAGTTCTCATCATTGTTTGCGAAGTTGGGCTCATAACTGGCCCATGCAACGAAATTCATAGGAGTACCATCCATCCATCTAAAGAAAGAAAGACATTCGACTAACAAAATGTATGACCCAGCAGGATTGACATTTGAGCCATTTGTTACATAGGAAGAGTTTGGTTTTCCCCATCTACAGTGTAATATTATGGAACCTGATCCATTTCTTCTTCTTCCCTTCTCATCCAGATTTCAGACACGCTCCCAGGTCAGGCTCCTTTTTCAAGCCATGACTCCCTTGCTAACTGAAAGGAAGTGTTTAACCTACTGCCCAACAACACTGAGTGCTGGAATCAGAGGGGTGGTCACATCTGGAGCCAAAGTAAAAAGGGCAGAAGAAAGATGTTGCACCAGATTGAGGATCCGGATTATACAAGCGTACAGTAACTCTTAATATGACCAACAAGTTTTTCACTCAATTTTTTTTCTTTTCATTTTTTCATTTTCATTTCATTTCATTTTTCAGTGGAGGCAGAGCTAATGCCCTTATTGTTGGCCATTGTTCAGCCAGCAGCTCAGACAGGAATTGTATTAATTCAATGAATGTCACCAGAAACAGTATTAGTGATGAAAAGCAATATAGGGTCCCTTCTAGTCCTAGAGGCCGAATCATTAATAGCGCCAGGTAGCGACAGATGAGCGCCAGTAGCGTGATTTTCACAGCGCCCGCTAGTATTCGCTGTGCTTGGCCGTTGTTCGCTTGTTGACAGCGACTCAGTCGGTGTGCGGTAATGTTGAATACGGGGTTAGGAGTCGCTGTTTCACAGGTTCCGCGCTGTATGGGAGCGCATGACAGCGAATGGCCAGAGCGAACGGCTCCCAGCATATTCATTAACAAATCACGCTCCAAAAAATTCTCGCGCTGTGAAATGCTTGTTTAAACCCCAGAGCGCTGGCGGCGATGGCTTAAAAGTAGTTTTTAACCCCCAAACAACCATATTTTTTGTTTAAAAAATTAAACAAGTTTTTCTAAACATTTTGTAATATGAATACATTAATATCAGACCTGTAATATCAATTCTGCACAATTTTTTTTTTTATTTTTTTTTACCTTAAAAAAAATATCTAACATTGCCGTAGTGGTCACAGAATTTTTGACAGTTAAAAAAAAAAATCTATTAATTATGAATATTTAAAGATTGCTCCATTGAAATGCATTGGAGAGCGCCAGGGAGCGACAGGTCATACCTGGCGCTGTGATGGGATTAGTAGCGGCGCTGTTCGTTGCAGTCGGCTACATGATGAATCCCGCGCTAGCTGACGCTCTCGCCGGCGCTAGCCTCATTTAGCGTGATAAATGCGTGATTGTGTCCGCCGCCTGGCGTTCTGGAGTCGGTAGCCGCCGATAGCTGGCGCTACCTGGCGCTAGTCAGACACTACCTGGCGCTAGCCCTTGATAAATAAGGGCCCTAGTGACATCCATGGCTGTTCCATTAGAGCATGTCTGAGGAGGATATTCATATTCCACTAGTTGCACTAGTCCAGGCTTTCCACCATGACTTTTGACACTAGATCTAAAACCTAGATGCCATGAGCTGCAAAACTAAGCCGTAGCCCAACAATAGGCTATCAACTATATGTAAGCTTAGGAAGAGTTAAAAAAGGGCAACACCCCTCCGGAGTCTATAAGACCTCTTTGGGGGGTTGCTCTACCTCTTTATGGTGAAAAGCCCCCATGTTGCCCACACTGCACTCGTTCCATTTAGATTTCCATTGACACACTGAACGGTGCAGCAAAGAAAGTCTGAATAGGACGAGCACCGCTGATTTGCTGACTGGCCTATGTGGGAACCAGGAAGAGGTGAGTTTTTGGGTGATTCGTGCAGATACAGCAGGACATCCCAAATAGGGACGCCCCGCCAGAGAGCAACAGGACTCAAATAAGTTGTTTTCTTTGGTGCTGTTGCTCTTTAAATCCACTATGAAAATAAGAGCGGCACAAAACCCTTCCTGGGCACCCCGCTCGAGTACCTGGGGGCCATAAATCCGGCCCATGGTGGTCCAGTTAAAAGAAAAATAAAAAACTGGCCACCTGGCATTTTTAAGATCGCCCATTGGCTGATCTCAAGACTAAGGCCCTTATTTAAGAAGGGATAGCGTCAGGTAGTGGCTGGTTAATGACAGGCAGCGACTGGTGAACGCCGGACACGGCACGCAATTCCACATTTATCAAGCAGAATCAGTTTAGCGACTGGGATAGCGCCATGTAGCATCTGATTCATCATTTTCACAGCCTCAGCGAACAGCGCCAGCGTTCAGCCTTGCACAGTGCCAGGTATGACCTTTCGCTACCTGGCGCTCTCCCATACATTTCAATGGACGATCCTTTTCTTCTCTTTAAACCATTTTTTTTTTCCAAAAAAATCACAAATAATTCTGTGACCTCTTCTGGCATTGAAATAGCAGTTTTTTCATAATGTTTTCATTTTTTATATATTTCCTCAGAAATGACATTACAGGTCTGGCATTAAAGTGTTCATGTTACAATGTTGTTACAATGTAATTCCATATGTTTTCGCTTTGTTACTAGTGTATAGATGCTTGAAAACAGACTTTAAACACACCGCCTCCTGCGCTCTGGGCTTCAAACAAATATTTTTTAGCGCCAGAGATTTGTGAGGCTGTTTTTTGCTGAATATGGTGTGAGTCAGTCGCTATGAGCAGTCGCTACCATGCGCTCCCATACAGCGCTGTACTGGTCAAATTGCGACTCCTCACAATGTATTCAACATTACTGAACAGCGACTGAGTCGCTATAAACTAGCGACTCACGGCCGAGCACTGCGACTACTAGCGGGCGCTCTGAAAATGCCTGCTACAGACACTCATCTGTCGCTACCTGCCGCTAATGATGAATCAGCCTCTTAGATCAGCCAATGCGTGATCTAAAAAATTGCAAGGATTTTCCCTTTTATTTAGGTGCAACATCTGTTTATAAAGCTAGTGCTCTTCCTGAAAAAGAAAATAGAACAATCCTTATAACATATGTTTAATTTGAAAAAGAGAAAAGTTTGGTAACTGTCACCTTATTCAGACATCAAAGATATCTTCTTATCGTTGAAACAACTCTAACAATTCATCATAAAATGTAACAGTTACTGATACATTCGTATCCTTGGCTTTATATGTAAATGGTATAACATGAAAAAAGGGAAATTCTTCGATTTTTAATTCATAGTATTCTGTTAAAGGATCCTCGAGCTTTACATACATTTAAAGGAGTTGAAGAGGAATTAATCTTTCACTGGGAGGCCGATTCATTAATAGCGGCAGGTAGCGACAGTTGAGCGACTGTAGCGGCATTTTCACAGCGCCCGCTAGTAGTCGCTGTGCTTGGCCGTTGTTCGGTAGTTGATAGCGACTCAGTCGGTTTGCCGTAATGTTGAATATTGGGTGAGGAGTCGCTATTTGACAGGTTCCGCGCTGTATGGGAGCGCATGATAGCGACTGGCCATAACGACCGGCTCCCACCATATTCATTAACAAATCACGCTCAAAAAATTCTCGCGCTCTGAAATGCTTGTTTAAACCCCAGAGTGCTGGCGGCGATGGGTTAAAAGTAGTTTTTTAACCTCCAAACAACCATATTTTTGGAAACCAAAAAAAACAAGTTTTTAAAAACATTTTGTAATATGAATACAATAATATCAGACCTGTAATATCAATTCTGCACAAATTTTTTTTTTTTTTTTTACCTTAAAAAAATATCTAACATGGCAGAAGTGGTCACAGAATTTTTCACATTTAAAAAAAAAAAACATTAATAACAATTAATTATTAATATTTAAAGATTTTTCCATTGAAATGCATTGGAGAGCGCCAGGTAGCGAGAGGTCATACCTGTCGCTGTTCAAGGTCGGACGCTGGCGCTGTGGGCTGAGGCTGGAATAATGATGAATGAGTGGCTATCTGGCGCTATCTCAGTCGCTAAGCAGGATTGGCTTGATAAATGTGTGATTGTGGTGGGGAGCCGGCGTTCTCGTGGCGGGGCCTGTCATTACCGGCCGCTCACCAGTCGCTACCTGTCGCTATCCCTTGTTAAATAAGGGCCTAAGAAGATACATTTTCTGTTAAAGGGCGACCTCTTACAATGATTGTAAAGTTTTCTATAATTAAATGTGGGCAGGGGGTCTATCCATTACTACTTTTATAATCATTAGCTGGCTAATGGGGACCTCTGCAATTATGTACAGACAGATTACTGATGTTTAAAACTTTTTTTACCAAATTTTTTTTTTTCACCAAACCAAATTTGCTCAATACAGGTTGAATCTAAATTTAACCTGAAATCCAAAGCCCCACACTAACTAAGGGGTTATTCATCAAGGGATAGCTCCAGGTAGTGCCTTGTAGCGGCAGGCAGCATCTGGTGAATGCTGGGCGCTGTACGCAATACCACATTTATGAAAGGGAATCTGGTGAGCGACTCTAACAGCGCCATGTAGCGTCCGATTCATCATTACAGGTGGCTCAGCATATAGCGCTGGCGCTCTAGCTTCCAGGTATTACCTGTCACTACCTGTCTCTCTCCCATACATTTCAATGGACGTTCCTTTTCTTCTGTTTTATTAATTTTTTTTTATTTTTTAATTTTTTTTTTCTCTCAAATAATTGTGTGACCTCTCCTGGCCTAGAAAGAGTCATTGAGTCATTTTTGAAAACTTTTTTTTGTTTTTTTTGTTTTTTATGCAGAATTGTATTTACAGGTCTGGCACTAAAGTGTTAATGTCACAATGTTACAGCAATGTCATTCTGTGTTTTCGCTTTGTTACTGGTGGATATTCAAAAACAGACTTCAATCACACAGCGCCTGGCGCTCTATGCTATAGCGACCAGATTTAGAGCACCAACGCTGTGTGTGTGTAGTTTTTTGATAAGTATCGTGTGAGTCGCTGAGAGTCGGTCGCACTGAGCTGGCGCTACCTTTCTGCAGTGCTGTACTGGTGTTACAGCGCCCAACATACATCACATTCATCAATGCCTGCCAGTTACTACAGCGACTGAGACGCTCAGTTACAGCGTTCGATACCCGCACATGAGCGTCTACTAGCGGTCGCTCTAAGCGCCACTATACAGACGCTCATCTGCCGATATCTGGCGTTAGTAATGAATCAGCCTCCACGAGTACGCAGTCTGTACTCACAAATCAGTTTTTCTTTGCTTGATTGTTTACTTGATTGGATTATGGAATTACATAGTAATATACAAAATGGCATAAATTAGGCACCTACTTAAATGTTTTATCCAGTCCCAAGATTAGGCCAATGAAATAGGACATGTCAGTCTTTCCATACTTCAAAACCTAAAGTGGAGAAAAAGAAAATAAAATAATCACTTACAAAAGTGATGCAAACCCCAAAAATACATTTTGACATTTCTAAGCATCATGTGATTCAAGGAAAGGGAAAACCCAAACTATTTGTTATGCACTTTGTGCCCAAATTAATTCAACATGTGCAAAGATGGGAAAGTAAAAAGTTCACAAAAGTAAAATGAATGTATTATATCCTTTCTTTTCGAAGCCAGTGCTTATCCTTTACCAACTCTAGACACGAGGGCTGATTCTAGAGGTGGGCAAGCAGGGCTATCGCCTGGGCACCGAGGCCACTGGGGATGACTTTATCCCATCCATCCTGTTCTGAAGATGAGTTAGATTCACTATTATTCCACCAATATTAGGATCAGAGGGGGCAGAACAAGCCCCACAGATGAAGCCAGTCAAATTACAATACCCCCTTTTAGAAGAAAGGAGAGCTGGCACAGACCAGGTGAGTATCTTTTCTATTACTAGTGCTATTCAGGGATATTATGGTACAGGAATGGCAGGGGAGTTTTATTTTTTCATTTTAGGTATAGGAACAGTAATGTGCCCTTACCTCCCTCCTCCCAAATTTAAAATCTGTCTGTAGTTGGGTATTAAAGTGGCTCAAATCTTATCCTCCCCCCCCCCCACATGACGTGACCCAGCCACTGGCCACACCCCCGGCTTACCTGTAGGTTGGGAAGCGCTTTTGCCTCAAGCCTATCTGAATGGCTGGGCGCGGTAGTGCACCACAGCTACAGGGAAGCCACGGATGCATCCACGACAGTGTTATGGGAGCCGCAGGTAAAGGCGAGTTAACCAGCGACCTTTGGCATTTCACAAAGCATGGCTCTTTGCCATTTTATAGTTAATACATTTACACCAACTGCCAGTATGATATTGACTCATCTGGGGTGCATCCCTTTATAACCTCTATTATATTTTTTATTTTTAGGTTTTTTATATTTCACCAGTTTTTTTACCAGTTTTTATACGTAAGGAACTTACATATTTCCAAAGAAATTTCCTTTCCTCTTCACCATTAATAGTAACCAGTTGTCCAAAATTCTTCTTGCAGAACGCCTGAGCCTCATCCATGGCCTTTGTGTCCTGACCCACATAATACTGTGTGTCACCTTTAGTGAACCACCCGTCACTGTCCAATTGATATACTGCCAAAAAATAGGGAAAACAGGTCAGAATCAGAGGTTGAGAAACTGTCCAAAATCAGAAATGCCCTCATGTGTCCCAGCCCAGGGAAAATGTGCTATTGTGCTGCACTTGCGATCCTATGGTGGTCATGCTAATTATATTGTGAAGCAAAGTGCACTTTGGGTGTGCCTTGCGGTGTGAATTGCAGTTTGCATCTCAGTCAGCTTTTAAACTTCAAAGCAGTCCTAAAGTGTTTTTTATTTAAATTTAAGCTTTTAAACCGCAAAATGAAAAAAAATCCATTGATAAGCATGCAAACCGGTGCATGCTTATCCATCGGGGTCGGGCTAAAGATCTGGTGAAGCAAGTTTACCTTTTGGTGTGCTTTCGGGTGTAAACTGAAGCTTACCGGTATATCAGGAAACTTTTTTACTTTAGCACAGAGAAGTCTATAAAACATTTCTGTTCTAATATTTCCCAAAAAATCACTTATCCGTGTGACTGGGCATTTTTACTGGTATGCAGCACAATTTGGCAAATTCTTTAGCATAGGTCATAGGGTGCTGTTATTTCCAAATTAAAATCATCCTTACACCACTGTCGAAATGGTGCACCTCACCAGTAAAAATACCCCATCACAGGGGTAGGTGATTTTTTGTGAAATGTTAGAACAAAAATGTTTTATAGAATGTATTTGTGTGTTCAACAAAAAAAGCTCACTCAGATGTAAGCTTCAGTTCATACCCGAAGGTAAACTTGCTTCACCAAATCTTTAGCATGATGATCGACTCACCTTACCTCCCAAGGGTCACGCTCCCTCCGCCACCATCTTGTTGCACCCGGGAAGTGTATGTATCCCACAATCCTCCTGGGTGCAGCAGTCAAGTCAAGAGCCTGTGCGCTGGCCATATAGATTTATCCATGAGCAGCAGCGCAAGAGGAGAGCTGTGGGCATCAGTCACTGAAGAATGTCTGCAGTGGGCATTGCGGAACGCTCATTCTGCCATGCACAAATACGGAAATAAAGGTTCTGTACCCAGGGTAGGCACCAGCGGGCAGCTTAGCTGGTCATGTGCCGGGGCCCTGGGGCAGAGCAAGGGCCTAATAACAGCTGGCACAGCCAATGAATGAAAGGGACGTCCCAAAAGAAAGGCAAAAGGGCAGGATTCCCACCATCTGTACAGCCGGAAATGCGACTGCAGGCAGATGAAGGGTGTGGGGGGGGCTTCACTAGGAGGATGGCTGCAGAGGTCCTCTGTGCCTGCCATATGGCTGTGGAGGAACGGTGCAGTGCATTGCTGCCCCACCCCAGATAATGGGGACAAGTGCCAACAGGGATAAGTACGGAGACTGTCACCGTTAGTGTGTGCCACTGCCTCCCCACCCTGTGTTATACTGGCCCTGCTGACAGAGGAGGAGCAATGCAGGACAACTGATCTGGTGAGTAAATCCAGTTCCCAGATCACACACACACAGTCTGCACTCCACATCCACTTTAGGTGCACCACTTGGACCAGAAGTCATAAAATACTCTTGGTCTGCTAAGTTCCCAAAGGGCAAAGTAAGGGGGCATTGATAAGTGGACCAAGAGTTTTTTTAGTACACTTTAATGCGGAACAAAACCTGTTTCCCTATGATTCCCTATAGACGGCATCCTCATTTGGGATGCTCTGCTGTGCGACTTGCCACAGGATCACTGTAACCTTTCTGGCTACCCCATGGTGCATGCACAAGCTGTGGCAGCATCCCTCTGGCTGATTCGTACCCATCCGATATGAATGCCTGGCATGGGCACACATAGCCAAAGGGGAGTGGCCAGTGGGAGGCTCCAATCCATTCAGAATAGAATGGAAATAGAGTAGAAAGTCCCTGCACTCCCCAGTGCTCATCCAAGTTAGCAGTTGATATAGCAGCAAGCTTGTTCCCACAGCAGTGCCATCAGCAGTCATAGCAAGGCTTCACAAGTGGGCACCCCACTATCTTTGATTTGAGCACCACTGCTGGCAGACCATCAAGTTGCTGACTGTGGCTGTAGGTGAGGACACCACATATGTGCAGTCTCACTGAGGCCTCAGCTGGAACTGCCGTAGAAATTAGCGTACTGTCATCAGCAAGTGAGTCCTTTACCCCTTGTGTGACTTAGCACCGCAGGGGAGGGGGGATTGGAGTATGTGGCATGGTCCGTGCGGTTTCAGTGGGGGATAGACTCAGGACAAGGTTCATGGTATGTGAACCCAAAATCTGTTTAGAAAACCTTTGTTATGGGTGCAGGGGCTTCTGCCCAATTTGAGATGCTTGACAAACCTAAATACGGGACATACTTAGTGATCCGCACAGTTGGCAGCCGGCTCGTACAGATCAGTAAGTGTGCGCATGTGATGTTAGGCGCCCACTGAGACTCATCCACCCAAGGGCGCACATACACCTGGAGCCAGCCTTGTCTCTACCCCCTGTTTTTTTAAACAGATATGCCCCCCCTCCCTCCCAGGCAGCAGGCAGATGCAGTAGGTACCTACAGTAAACAATAAAAGTAAAGTCTGAAGAGGGCAAAGTAATGTACCACACCTAAAAACGCCCAGTTACATTTTTACATAATGTTATAGTGTGTTCAATTATAAAGTTCACTCAGATGTAACCTTCAGCTTGCTGAAGGTTACATCTAGATTTTGATTCGTGCCTCGGGGCACCCTGTTTGTGGGATGCCCCACTTTGTGAAACCGCCCAGAAAAACTAAAGACTCTCGTCTATTCAGAGCCATTTGCCGTGACTATGTCATTTGGCAAATGGCTCTGATAGACTTCAAAGGGGAGCAAGAGAGGCCGCATCCCCATCGGCGCATGTACTCCCACCCCAGCCTATCTGAACGGCTAAAGCCGGGGCACGCGCACAACCCAGAGATGCAGGGGATGCTGCTGTTCTTTTGCTCCATAGTTAACAATTAGAGCCGTTTGCCAAATTACATAGGCACAGATTGCCACCGCCCTGGGTTTTGTTCAGCTTTTAAAAGACTAATAATGACTGACTCAAAAAGGTTCCCATTTCGAAGAATGAGTCCACGTGCAAACTCCAGGATTACTCGAGCGCCCATTGATTGGAGACATGTTACAGTCACAGTGACTATAGCACGTCCAGCTCTATTCACTGCAATGAAGGGGGCATGCCATGCAGTGCTTGGTACATCCCTCCACTGCAGTGAATAAGGAGATATAATGGGTATTCAAAGTCACTGCGACTGTGGTGAAAGGGAGTAAGGATGCCGGGGGACCTGAAACTGGACCAAAAGCCTTTAGACACATCTTTGTCTGACCTCTGCCCATGATCTTTTACCAGGAACTTTGACCAGTCTTTGTCTGCTGCCTGCTGACATCCAATTGCAGTGAACCCATATTATAAAAGAGGCTCCTGTTCTGTCTGTCATCCCAAAATCGATTGCCACAAACTATGTCCAGGCCTCCCCCTGGGATTTCTGGTATACTTACCTCACGGGTGATCCCACGATGCATGTGTGGGCAGTGACCGCATCCCCAGCTTTTCTTGGCTGATGCGCACTCCGACACCCAGCCATTCAGATTCAGTCTGGGAGCACCGGCCGTCAGTCAGTTAATTCACAGGAGTTGCTTTCTTTTTTTGCATAATAAGTAATTGGTAAAGTATATGGCAACGCAAATGCAACACAGGTACACTGCATTATACATGCGCTTGTGTTGCCTTAGACTTCCATCAACCTGCGCTGTTACAATGTTGCTCTGTAAAAGGTGCCTGCAGAGCTCTTTTAATGCGTTGTGAAACGCAGCGCAGATATGTGAAATATCCCATCTAGAATAATGTACAATGTTTTATCTGCGTCGGTACTGCATTGCAACACAGCAGAACAACGCAAAAAGAGCGAATAGGTGTGAACAGAGTCTATCTGTAGTCTCTCTGTGCATTTCTATAAGATGTTGTCTTTTATATACATTCTTTTTCCTGTCTGTGTTACTCAACATATAAGGAGACTTTCTGATACAGCACACATGTTCCAGTAAATCCAATTCCTGTTACTCCACAATGTCTATCTAAATTGACTCTGCAACACCCAACCCTCACACTCTGAAACAGGTTATGGGCCCAATGACCGGATAAAAGCCAGTGACCAGACACAGCCCAGGCAAAACAAAGCCCAGAACTGGAGTGGCCGATGCAGAGATCGACATAAGGAAGCTTTCCGTAGACATTTCCTGAATACAACTTAGGGCCTTATTCATGAAGGGATAGCGTCAGGTAGTGGCTAGTTAATGAGAGATAGCGACAGGTAGCGACTGGTGAACGCCGGACACGGCACGCAATTATACATTTATCAAGCAGAATCTGTTTAGCGACTGGGATAATGCCATGTAGCGCCTGATTCATCATTTTCCCAGCCTCAGCGAACAGCGCCGGCGTTCGGCCTTGCACAGCGCCCGGTATGACCTCTCGCTACCTGACGCTCTCCCATACATTTCATTGTACTTTTCTTCTCTTTAAACTGTGTTTTTGTTTTTTTTTTAAATCTCAAATAAATCTGTGACCTCTCCTGGCATTGAATAAGCATTTTTGTCACATTTTTTTTATCTTTTATATATTTCTTCAGAAATGACATTACAGGTCTGGCATTAAAGTGTTTATGTTACAATGTTGCTACAATGTAATTCCATATGTTTTCGCTTTGTTACTAGTGGATAGATGCTGGAAAACACACTTTAAACACACCGCCTCCTGCGCTCTGGGCTTCAAACAAGTATTTTTCAGCGCCAGAGATTTGTGAGGCTGTGAGCTATGAGCAGTCGCTACCATGCGCTCCCATACAGCTCTGTACTGGTCAAATAGCGACTCCTCACAATGTATTCAACATTACTGGACAGCGACTGAGTCGCTATGAAGTAGCGACCCACGGCTGAGCACACTGACTACTAGTGGGCGCTCTGACTACTAGCGGGCGTTAGTGATGAATCAGCCTGTAAGACTGTTTATATACATAAAGGAGGGAAAATGGCCAGCAGCTTAGAGCTTAAACTCTCAGTGGCCAAGCTGAACAATTATCAGCTATGGAAGTTTAAAGTGGAAATGCTATTATTCAGAGATGACTTTTGAGAGGTTATCACTACAGAGAGACCAGAGGACAATGATCAGGAACGGGGCAGGAAAAACAGACAAAGGAGGGGTGGCTGCCGCTCAGACCATTTTATAACTAACCTGGGAGGTGCATGTGAGCAGGGAAATTAGGATACAAAAGTCTTAAAGGAGCCACAGCACTCAACCCTGTTAGCTTGCAAACCAACCTAAAATCTGTCTAAGAGGCCGATTCATTAATAGCGGCAGGTAGCGACAGTTGAGCGACTGTAGCGGCATTTTCAGAGCGCTCGCTAGTAGTCGCTGTGCTTGGCCGTTGTTCGGTAGTTGATAGCGACTCAGTCGGTTTGCCGTAATGTTGAATATTGGGTGAGGAGTCGCTATTTGACAGGTTCCGCGCTGTATGGGTGCGCATGATAGTGACTGGCCATAGCGACCGGCTCCCACCATATTCATTAACAAATCACGCTCAAAAAATTCTCGCGCTGTAAAATGCATGTTTAAACCCCAGAGCGCTGGCGGCGATGGGTTAAAAGGAGTGTTTTAACCTCCAAACAACCATATTTTTGGAAACCAAAAAAAACAAGTTTTTTAAATAATTTTGTAATGTGAATACATTAATATCAGACCTGTAATATCAATTCTGTACATTTTTTTTTTATTATTATTTTTACCAGAAGTGGTCAAAAAATGTTTCACATTTAAAAAAAAAAATTAATAATTAATTATGAATATTTAAAGATTGTTCCATTGAAATGCATTGGAGAGTGCCAGGTAGCAAGAGGTCATATCTGTCGCTGTTCAAGGTCAGACGCTGCCGCTGTGGGCTGAGGCTGAAATAATGATGAATGAGTCGCTATATGGCGCTATCTCAGTCGCTAAGCAGGATTGGCTTGATAAATGTGTGATTGTGGTGGGGAGCCGGCGTTCTTGTGGCGGGGCCCGTCATTACCTGTCGCTATCCCTTGTTAAATAAGGGCCTAAATCTGGTTAAAGTAGAGGACTCCCTGTCCCACCTAGTAAACAAAAGTAAACAGTTCTCTACTTTTCTTTGGAGTAAGAGTGTCATTGACTTACATTGTTTTCCTAGCTGGTGATTCAATAACAGTGACATTCTCAGGCTTTTTTCTCATGAATAGAATTTTTTACTACCATGAGAACTTTTTTCAACTCTTATTGAATCGAGGCCAATACCTTACAAAAAGCCAGACCAGCAATTTCCAGCATGTTTTTTTATCACTGAAAAAAACATTTATATTTTTTATACAGTTTTAATAAATATAAAAACAGTGACACCTCTCCCTCCAGATTACTGTGCCCGGGACCCAGGGGTGTGGAAGCACCTGGTACCTATAGGCGTGATGCTTTCTTTAAAGACATTTTGTGTCGAAACACATGTGGAGATATAGCTTAACCAAGAGGAAAGATAAGGAAGGGCTCATTTGTATTCTGACACTAATTTGAGCAGAAAAAAAGGTCTTACCAGTACTTGGTGTGTTTGTGGGTTCCGGATTTGGTTTTGCACCTAAAAAAATAAATAAATAAATAAGGTGGTTAATCTAGAACAAAACAAGAAATATCGAACAAGAAAAGCAAGTCCTTAAAAAAGTCCTGTAAAGGCGCTAAGTGCCGGGGTATTCCGCTTTGAGGCTGATTCATTAATAGCGGCAGGTAGCGACAGTTGAGCGACTGTAGCGGTATTTTCACAGCGCCCGCTAGTAGTCGCTGTGCTTGGCCGTTGTTCGGTTGTTGACAGCGACTCAGTCGGTGTGCGGTAATGTTGAATACAAGGTGACGAGTCGCTATTTGACAGGTTCCGCGCTGTATGGGAGCACATGATAGCGACTGGTCAGAGCGACCGGCTCCCACCATATTCATCAAAAAATCACGCTCAAAAAATTCAAGCGCTGTGAAATGCATGTTTAAACCCCAGAGCGCTGGCGGCGATGTGTTAAAAATAGTTTTTTAACCCCCAAACCACATTTTTGGGAACCAAACAAAAAATTATTTTTAAATAATTTAGTAATATGAATACAATAATATCAGACCTGTAATATCAATTCTGCACTAATTTTTTTTTTTTTTCCTTAAAAAAATTATCTAACATGGCAGAAGTGGTCACAGAATATGTCACATTTAAAAAAAAAAAAAAAAACATTAATATGAATTAATTATGAATATTTAAAGATTGTTCCATTGAAATGCATTGGAGAGCGCCAGGTAGCGAGAGGTCATACCTGTCGCTGTTCAAGGTCGGACGCTGGCGCTGTGGGCTGAGGCTGGAATAATGATGAATGAGTCGCTATCTGGCGCTATCTCAGTCGCTAAGCAGGATTGGCTTGATAAATGTGTGATTGTGGTGGGGAGCCGGCGTTCTCGTGGCGGGGCCCGTCATTACCGGTCGCTCACCAGTCGCTACCTGTCGCTATTCCTTCATAAATAAGGGCCTTTGTCTGTAATTGCCCAGTCCAGCTGTAAATTGATGGTGCTGCTTGGCATTTCCTTCCTATGCTTGTGGTAATAACCGAATAACACCCACCAAAAGATGTTTACGTTGTTTCCAGGGCTGGCTGCATATTTATGTGGGCCCTTGCATGACAAGCTCAAGCACTGTACTGACAGGAGCAGCGATGGCGATCATGATGTCATACTCACGCCTTCATTCTTCTGCCATTCAAAATATAAGCGGTCATATGAAACCTATGGGCTTTATTCATCAAGGGATAGCGGCAGGTAGTGCCTTGTAAGCAGCAGGCGTGGTGAACGCCGGGCGCTGTACGCAATACCACATTTATAAAGGTGATTCTGGTGAGCGCCTATAACAGCGCCATGTAGCGCCTGATTCATCATTACAGGCAGCTCAGCTTATAGCGCCGAGCTCTAGCTTCCAGAGCGCCAGGTATTACCTGTCGCTACCTGTCGCTCTCCCATACATTTCAATGGATGTTCCTTTTCTTCTGTTTAAACTGGGTTTTTTGTTCTTAATCTATTTTTTTTCTCTCAAATAATTGTGTCACCTCTCGTGGCCTAGAAAAAGTCAATTTTGAAAACTTTTTAGATTTCTTTATATTTTTATGCAGAATTGTCATTACGGGTCTGGCACTAAAGTGTTAATGTCACAATGTTATAACAATGTCATTCCATGTGTTTTCGCTTTGTTACTGGTGGATATGTGTTCAAAAACAGACTATAATCACACAGCGCCTGGTGCTCTATGCTATAGCGACCAGATCCCGAGCGCCGACGCTGTGTGTGTTTTTTTTTTGTTGAATATGGTGTGAGTCGCTGAGCTGGTGCTACCTTTCGCTCCCTGCAACACTGTACTTGTATTAGAATGCCCAACATACATCTCATTCATCAATGCCGGGCAGGTTACTACAGCGACTGAGGCGCTCTGTTACAGCGTCCGATAGCCGTTCACAGCGTATACTAGTGGTCGCTCTTAGCGCCTCTGTATAGACACTCATGTGCTGATAGCTGGCGCTAGTAATGAATCAGCCTGCCTGTCACCTGTCTGAGATAAGGATGATGAGGAGCAGAATGCAGAAGCCAGGTGAGTATAAAAGCACATTTTGCGCAGGTTAGTGCCACACCTCCTGCAAAGTGCATTCATTTTTGTTTTAGCGGGATCCACTTGTACTCTGTATATACATTATTGGGTCTGGGGTTCCAGGCTCTCTGCTTATAGCGGCTCAAAACCCGAATATGGTCCCCCCTTTACCCCTCTTCCACTGCAGAGGCCACACCGTGGTGATTTTGGGATCGCTGATCTTGAGAATGCCAGCTGATGTGGCCGCATCCCCAGCTTCCCTCTAGTCTGGTCTTAAAGTGGACCAAAACCCAGGATTTTGACTGTCGTTGGTTTTGGTTCTTTCCCCCCCCCCGATCGTGGGTGCCCCGCTGCATAAAAACTCCCCAGATCGCCGAAGATAACTCACCTCTTCCAGGTCCTGTGGTGCATGCGCGGCGGCCCGTCCGCTCAGCGCGCTTGGAGCCACTGACGTTTCGTCGTCTAAGGCTTTGAGCGTGCTGCCGGCGGCATCGCCCGCTTCCATCTAACAGGGAGTGTGCCTGCGCTGGCCATTCACTAATTATTAATGTTTATTTATATAGCCCCATCATCTTCCGTAGCGCTTTACAAGGTAAATGCCTGGTGCGGGCACACGCCCTGCTAGAGGAATAGTGGGGATGCGGCCGTGGCTCGCACATGCGCCGTTGGACCGGGAAGCAAGGTAAGTGTATGGGGAGACCTGGGGGGTTTCACACAGCAGGGCATCCCAATTTTGGATGCCCCGGGGGAGGGAATTGATCGGCCCACTTTAAAAGCTTGTAAACAGCAGCGCCCTAGGGCTTATGCAGAAAAGAATAACTTTGGCCCTTATTTATGAAGGAATAGCGACAGGTAGCGACTGGTGAGCGGCCGGTAATGACGGGCCCCGCCACGAGAACGCCGGCTCCCCACCACAATCACACATTTATCAAGCCAATCCTGCTTAGCGACTGAGATAGCGCCATATAGCGACTCATTCATCATTATTCCAGCCTCAGCCCACAGCGCCAGCGTCCGACCTTGAACAGCGACAGGTATGACCTCTCGCTACCTGGCACTCTCCAATGCATTTCAATGGAACAATCTTTAAATATTCATAATTCATTGTTATTAATTGTTTTTTTTTTTTTTTTTTTTAATTCTGTGACCACTTCTGCCATTTTAGATAATTTTTTTAATGGAAAAAAAAAATTGTACAGAATTGATATTACAGGTCTGATATTAATGTATTCATATTACTAAATTATTTAAAATACCTTTTTTTTTTGGTTTCCAAAAATATGGTGGTTTAGGGGTTAAAAAAATACTTTTAACACATCGCCGCCAGCGCTCTGGGATTTAAACATGCATTTCACAGCGCTTGAATTTTTTTGAGCGTGATTTTTTGATGAATATGGTGGAAGCCGGTCGCTCTGACCAGTCGCTATCATGCGCTCCCATACAGCGCGGAACCTGCCAAATAGCGACTCGTAACCTTGTATTTAACATTACGCCACACCGACTGAGTCGCTGTCAACAACCGAACAACGGCCAAGCACAGTGACTACTAGCGGGCGCTCTGAAAATGCCGCTACAGTCGCTCAACTGTCGCTACCTGCCGCTATTAATAAATCAGCCTCTGCCCATAGGATGCTGTTTCCAAACTTCTCAACAATTATTCCTACCTGATGATGCACCTCACCTGGAAAAATGCCCCATCACATGTGCAGGTGCCTTTTTTTTTTTTAGGAAAAATAAGAACAAACATTTTATCTGTTAAATTTTAAAAGGAGTGGAATGCCGGCAGCAATTCACACCTAAATGTCAAACTAGAGATAAACTTATCTCATTAAATCTTTAGCATGACCTGAAAGTTTGAAAACTTGAAAAAACAAAACTAACCAAGCTCTCCCTACTACTAGACAAAGGGGTTTATTCATCAAGGGATAGCGGCAGGTAGCGGCAGGTGAACGCCGGGCGCTGAACGCAATACCACATTTATCAAAGCGATTCTGGTGAGCGACTCTAACAGCGCCATGTAGCGTCCGATTCATCATCACAGACTGCTCAGATTATACCGCCGGCGCTTAGGCTTCCAGAGCGCCAGGTATTACCTGTCGCTACCTGTCGCTCTCCCATACATTGCAATGGACGTTACCTTCCTTCTCTTAAAACAGGGTTTTCTTTAAATTTCTTTTTTATCAAATAATTTTGTGATCTCTCCTGGCCTATTTAAAGTTATTTTTGAAAACGTTTTAGATTTTTTAAATTTGTATGCAGAATTGTCCTTACAGGTCTGGTATTAAAGTGTTAATGTCACAATGTAATAACAATGTAATTCCATGTGTTTTCGCTTTGTTACTAGTGGATATGTGTTCAGAAACAGACTTTAATCACACAGCTTCTGGCGCTCTGGGCTACAGCAATACAATTTTGAGCACCGGCGCTGTGTGAGGCTGTTTTTTTTATGAATATGGTTTGAGTCACACACACTGACCAGTCGCTACCGTTCGCTCCCATATAGTGCTGTACTGGTGTTATAGCAACTCACACATCAAATTCATCAATGCCAGCCAGCGACTGAGGCGCTCGTTAACAGCGACCCATAGCCTATCACAGCGACTACTAGCGGTCGCTCTGAGCACCTCGCTACAGACGCTCACCTGCCGTTACCTGGCGCTAGTAATGAATCAACCCGAAAGTTTAACTGTTACAAAGTAGGATGAAGCCACCCACATCCACACCGCGCCGTAGCTCGCGGAGCTGCGATCCGTCTTTCAGTATTAATGTTATTAATGAAATGCCCTTTCCAACTTCTGTAATGTTTGCTGTCATTTTCGAGATACGCATCTGCTCTTTCTGCCTTTTCATAATGAAAATGTTTTTGGTGCTGCCATCCTGGGGGTTGCCATGTGCTATTAATGAGTTATGAGACTTCATAGAGGCCGGATCTTGCAAAGGCAAATGTTGCTGTACAGATTCTGCACTACTTACCTTTTCTCTCCCGATGATAATGAATTCTATTTCGGCAGAATAAAACTTGCTGGTTCCCGAGATCAAGTCCTGCACTGGCCAGGCTCATCCTCCGTTCACCAGCGGCCTCTGAGAAGCGTGTCCACCACACCTCCCATGTAAATGCAATGGTGGGGAAGTGCTGAAGCCTTCCCTTGTAGTGAATGCAATGGGTATGCAGCAGATGCCAGGTGAATAGCTAGGGGGGAGCAGGGGGGGGCACGTGCCCCAGGTGCAGCAGGTCAGGGAGGCGCCAAAGTGGGGCCTGAGCACAGGTGGGGGGCGCCATTTCGAATTTTTGCCCCGGGTGTCAGAAAACCTAACTACTCCTCTGGCGGATGCTGTCACTGTGTCCTTCGTCTCGTGCATTGCCAGTAAATGTAGAAGGGACCTGCACACTGCAGGACTCGATCTTGGTAACAGGTAAGAGGCTGATTTATTAATAGCGACATGTAGCGACAGTTGAGCGACTGTAGCGGTATTTTCACAGCGCCCGCTAGTAGTCGCTGTGCCTGGCCGTTGTTCGGTTGTTGACAGCGACTCAGTCGGTGTGGCGTAATGTTGAATACAAGGTTACAAGTCGCTATTTGACTGGTTCCGCGATGTATGGGTGCGCATGATAGCGACTGGTCAGGGCGACCGGCTTCCACCATATTCATCAAAAAATCACTCTCAAAAAATTCAAGCGCTGTGAAATGCATGTTTAAACCCCAGAGCGCTGGCGGCGATGTGTTAAAAGTAGTTTTTAAACCCCAAACCACCATATTTTTGGAAACCAAGAAAAAAAATTATTTTAAATAATTTAGGCCCTTATTTAACAAGGGATAGCGCCAGGTAGCGACTGGTGAGCGAACAGTAATGACGGTCACCGCCACGAGAACGCCGGCTCCCCACCACAATCACACATTTATCAAGCCGATCCTGCTTAGCGACTGAGATAGCGCCAGATAGCGACTCATTCATCATTATTCCAGCCTCACCCCACAGTGCCAGCGAGCGACCTTGAACAGCAACAGGTATGACCTCTCGCTACCTGGCGCTCTCCAATGCATTTCAATGGAACAATCTTTAAATATTCATAATTAATTGTTATTAATGTGTTTTTTTTTTTGTTTTTTTAAATGTCAAAAATTCTGTGACCACTTCTGCAATGTTAGATATTTTTTTTATGGTAAAAAAAAAAAAAACATTTGTGCAGAATTGATATTACAGGTCTGATATTAATGTATTCATATTACAAAATGTTTTTAAAAACTTGTTTTTTTTGTTTCCAAAAATATGGTTGTTTGGGGGTTAAAAAACTACTTTTAACCCATTGCCGCCAGCGCTCTGGGGTTTAAACATGCATTTCACTGCGCGAGAATTTTTTGAGCGTGATTTGTTAATGAATATGGTGGGAGCGGTTAGCTATGGCCATTCGCTATCATGCGCTCCCATACAGCGCGGAACCTGTCAAATAGCGAATCATCACCTTGTATTCAACATTACGGAAAACTGACTGAGTCGCTATCAACAACCGAACAACGGCCAAGCACAGCGACTACTAGCGGGCGCTGTGAAAATACCGCTACAGTCCCTCAACTGTCGCTACCTGGCGCTATTAATAAATCAGCCTCTTAGTAATATGAATACATTAATATCAGACCTGTAATATCAATTCTGTACAAATTTTTTTTTTTTCCCTTAAAAACATTATCTAAAATTGCAGAAGTGGTCACAGAATTTTTCACATTTAAAAAAAAAAAAAACAATAACAATTAATTATTAATATTTAAAGAGTGTTCCATTGAAATGCATTGGAGAGCGCCAGGTAGCGAGAGGTCATACCTGTCGCTGTTCAAGGTCGGACGCTGGCGCTGTGGGGTGAGGCTGAATAATGATGAATGAGTGGCTATATGGCGCTATCTCAGTCGCTAAGCAGGATTGGCTTGATAAATGTGTGATTGTGGTGGGGAGCCGGCGTTCTCGTGGCGGGGCCCGTCATTACCAGTCGCTATCTGTCGCTATTCCTTCATAAATAAGGGCCTATGTGGTTTCTAAATGGCATCCGCTACATTATTTGGTGCCCTATACCTTTCAGGTCTAGATATCAGCTTCTCCTTCCCCCATGAACACACTTGTTTGTTTAATAAATTACCAAGTAAACTGCAGTAGACAAGGTGTGGTTACCAGTATGTAAGTGGTGGGAAAATTACCCGGGGGGGGGGGGGGGGGATAGGGGGGACACGGGGGTGCAACTCAATCAACTGGGGGCTTTATTCATCAAGGGATAGCGACAGGTAGCGAACGGTGAACGCAGGGCGCTGTACGCAAAACCACATTAATCAAAGCAATTTCCGGTGAGCGACTCTAACAGCGCCATGTAGCGTCACATTCATCATCACAGACGGCTCAGCGTATAGCACTGGCGCTCTGGCTTTGTTACTAGTCGATATGAGTTCAAAAACGGACTTTAATCACACAGCTTCTGGCGCTCTGGGCTACAGCGACACAATTTTGAGCGCCGGCGCTGTGTGAGGCTGTTTTTTTTTTTTTTTATGAATATGGTTTGAGTCACTCACACTGACCAGTCGTTACTGTTCACTCCCATATAGCTCTGTACTGGTGTTATAGCGACTCACACATCAAATTCATCAATGCCGGCAATGTTACTACAGCGACTGAGGCGCTCTTTAATAGCAACTCACGGCCTATCAGAGCGACCACTAGCGGTCGCTCTTAGCGCCGCTGTACAGACGCTCATCTGCCATTACCTGGCTCTAGTAATGAATCAGCCTGCCCGTCGCACTTACTGCAAGAAATGAGCTGAGTAATACTGGAGTTCAGGGCAGTTTCTAGCACAAATAGCTTCCACGGCGTGGAGAGAAAATCCCTGACGATCAGGTGATAAAGGAGGAAGGAAACACATAGGGGGGAAGAAAAGAAAATAGGAAGAGGGGTAAGAAGGAAAGAAAGAAAGAACAAAAAAAAAGGAAATGAGGAAGTGGAAAAAAAGGTTAGAAAGAAAGAAACAAGGGAGAAAAGTAGAAAAAAGTAAGAGAAAGAAAGAAAAAACAAGGGAAAGGAAAAAAGAGAAAGAAGGAAATAATGAAGGAAAGATGGGAAATGAAAGGATGAGAGAGAAAAAAAGAAAAGAACAGAGGAGAGGAATAGAATAGGAGGGAGAGGAAGAAAGAAAGTAACGAATAAAATAAATAAAATTACAATGAAGGAGGGAAGAAATGAAGGAAAAAAAGAAAGGAGAGAAGGAAAGGGAACAAGGGAAAGGAAGAAAAAAAAGAAAAGAACGAATGAAGAAAAGAGGGAAAAACGGAATGACAAAAGAAAGAACAATAGAAAGAAGGAAAACGAGAAAGAAAGAAAAGAAAATCAAAGGAAATAAAAAAACAAAGAAGTAAATAATGTAGTAAAGAATGGAGAAGGAAAAGATGAGAGAAAAGAAGAAAAGGAAGGGGGAGAGGAATAAAATAGGAGGAAGAGGAGAGGAAGAGAGAAAAAATGAAGAAAAAATAAAGGAGAAATGAAGGGGGGAAGGAAGAAAAGAAAAAAGTAAGATCGGAACAATAATAATTGCTTTCTTTTGCACTGTTTTTTCTATGGATTTGTGTTTTTTGGAATTATTGCACTGACTCTATTATCAATTGATGTACTGCTGGGATAGCACTGAGCACTTTATGAAGCTTTTGTATATAGGTATAGAGATATGGTATTATAGATTCACAAATGAATTGCATGGCAGCAAGGTTCATCAGCGCCCCCTCCTGGCAGATTAGGTTTTAGTATGTCTTATATGTTTTTTTAATCGTCTGTCCTTGATGTAAAAAATGAATCTTTTTAGAATTCAAAGCAACCAATAAAATTACACATTAATCTTATTCTTTGGTGTTGTGCAGTTATAAGACTCTGTTAAGTACTCCTTGGGGGATTTGTTAGTAGGACACCCCCCATCCTTTAGTTATAAGATCGGAACAAAGATGGAAAGAAAAGACAGACAAAGAATGAGATAAGGAAAAAGGAAAGAAGAGGGGCAGAGGAAAAGAAAGAAGGGGAAAGGAAGTAAAGTAGCCCCTGCTTCTCTATGCTGTTTAAAGTGGACCAACACCCAGGATTTTCACTATCCTGGGTGTTGGTCCACTTCAGCGGGGCATCCGAGATCAGGATACCCCGCTGTATGAAACCCCCCCAAAAGCCCCAAAAAACGTACCTTTTCGGCGACGGACAAGCCGCCGCCGCTGCCTCCCGCGCGTCCCTCTTACAGGGCGCACGCCCGCGCCGGCCATTTACAAACGTCCGGCGCGGGCGTGCGCACTGCTAGAGGGGCGCGCGGGAGGCAACGGCGGCTGATCCGTCGCCGATAAGGTAAGGTTTTTTGGGGGTTTTGGGGGGGTTTCACCCCGCGGGACATCCCGATCTCAGATGCCCCGCGGTGAGGAAGGTGATCGGCCCGGGAATCTTATAGATCACCCCTGGGTGTTGGTCCACTTTAAGCATGGAGGCTCAGCATTAAGCAGTTCCCCGGTTCACCCCTGACTAGAAACGGCCCTGCTGCTCTGTCCCCTGTACTGTCCTGGTGGAAGCCCTGGCACATGTCTGCTTTATGCTGCATAGTAACATTATAATAAATCAGTATTTCTCTTCCAATGGTGCAATCAAGGGTTTGTTATTTTACCTTTCTTCAGCTCACAGATCCAGTCTTGCGGGTTGTCACAGTGTCGGTCATTCCAGGATAAGCGGTAATCAGCATACACCTCTCCGCACAATTCCACCCCCTGGAAGTTGTTGGGTTCACCATAGCCCCAGTTTTCATAAAACAGCTAATGAAAACATATAGAAGAAGACGTCATTACCAAGAGTGCCGCAGCCATTGCAGGGAATTAACAGGAACTATTCCCAAATCATATCCCTACTATTTTGCAGCTGTTCTGGAACTCATATATGTTCTACACATATCCATGCAGCCACCGGGGGGAAGATCAGGAGCACGGGGGGAAGATCAGGAGCAATGTTAGAGAATATTATTTTACAGAAAGAGTAGTAGGTGCTTGGAACAAACTTCCAGCAGAGGTAGTTGAAACATCAACAGTCACTGAATTTAAACATGTCTGGGATAAGCACACATCTATCCTAAGATAAAGAGTACATACAGTATACACATAAGGGCAGACTAGATGGACCGTATGGTCTCCTTCTGCCGTCAACCTTCTATGTTTCTATGTTTCTATAGCATAGACAAAGAACTAGGATTTAGGTGGTTGTTATGGTGCAACAATAAAGGGGTCAATTCAGCACCATTTGTAAATGATAGACTTTGGTCCTGATTTAGTAAAAAATATTTTAAGTGGGACCAACTTGGGATGCTTAAAGTGGCTCAAAACTCAGCTCGATCAGCCCGGGAATTTATAAGATTCTGGGGTGATTGATTTCTTCCCCCCGGGGCATCCAAAATCGGGTCACCCCATTTACTCAACTTTGTTCCCGTTTCATAGGCGCATTCGTGAGCCACCGCATCCCCACTTTCCCTCTAGCACCCTAGTGAATGGCTGGCGCGGGCACGCTACCTGTTAGAGAGAAGCGGGGGATGCAGTCGCCAGTGCGCTTGGACCTGCTGGACTTAGGCGCTGTCTTAGATGGCGTGACGTGGCTCTGAGCGCACGGATTGGACGAGCGACCACGCATGCGCCATAGGACCAGGAAGAGGTGAGTTTTTTTTGGGTGATCTGGGAGGATTCACACAGTTGATCGCGGGTGCCTCGGGGCAAGGATCAAAACCCAAGATAGTCAAAATCCTGGGTTTTGGTCCACTTTAAATTGTGACAGCTTCATTTTTGACAGTGACAACATTAGCGACACATTATGCAATATTGTCGCTATTGAAAATTAACCTATTGATGTTCTTAAGCGACCCAAATGTGTCCCTCTGAAAAAAGATGGTCAGCTTACTCTAGCTACTCCAAATCCCCACCAGGCACCACCCACCCAATAGGGGGGGGGGGGGGGTAAATTGCCAGGTGAAGAGGGGGGGCCAAGAAGCATGCTGTTACACTTAACATCTCCGGCATTCAGTAACGAATCTGGATGTAAAAAGTGTTTCAAAGTTTACTTTACTTTTGGGGTTCTTTTTAGGCCCCACCATACAGCAGCCACTAGGCCTTTGTTCCTCCTGCCAGGGGGAAACCTGATTTGAGATGCCCTGCTCTGTGTTTTCCCCAGGATCGCCTGAAAACTCACCTTTTATCCATTCCTGTGGGGCAGTCTTATAGACCCTAGGGAGGTGGTTGTTCCTTTTTAAATTGGCAAAAAACCCTCTAATTGTACAGGGATTACTTACCGGGGAGCCATCTGACCACTGAAAGCCTTCATCAGGGTCGCTGCTCACCAATCCGATCCAAAAAGCGTGTCGGTATATACCGCTATCACTAAGAAAAAATTAGAGGCGTTATTAAAATCCATTTAATTTTCCCATAATAATGTCAAACAAAAACGGGTTTTAAATAACTGGCTAGAAATAGTTCTATAGTTCATTAATAAAGCAGTGCCCGTGATTTTAACATATTAATCTTTCATATATTATGTCACTAAATTGCATTTGAAGCTTTTTCACCTCACTTGTTCACTTGGGGAATCTCTAGTATTGTACTGGGCATAGTCTTGCCTATCAACTGATTTGGTCTAAAGTTCCCAGCATTCCCGGCTTACTTAGGGACACAGGCTTTCTCAGAGGTATAAACACACCTTGTAGATGAGACTAGACTCAGCGTAAGCCTATGTCCCCAAATGAGGAAAAGGGAAACAATTTTAGCGTATTCACCAAAGCATCTTCTCATGAAATTCACAGGCTTAAATCCATATTCCGTGATCAAGTTGGTCCTCTGGCAAAATCAAGCCCCACGATTGGTCGCCGCAGTCACATGTGTCCCAGCAGCCAGATAACAGGAGGAGGGCTGTGGACCTTGTGACAGTGGCAGCCAATACTGAGGGTCTATATCGCAGAGAGACCAGTTTGAAAGGTAACATTACTTGGTTTTCCAGGAGCTTATGCGTAGGAGGACACTAGCAAGTTTTAATACCCACCGTAAATGTTTTTTTTATTTTGTACACATGGTGGATGAGGCAGCTGGAACTTCTCTATATTCTTTTTTGTATATTCTGAACTCTGGGTTTTGATGTTGTGCTCTTAGGAGAACCAGACACTACTAATAAAGTTTAGTTTTGACTGAGCTCAACAAAGCCATCCCTATGGACAATAGCCAGTTAGTAAAAAAAAAAAAAGGTAACAATAAACTCAACCAGTAAAACATTTGCAGAACAGCAGCCAAAAAATAGGGAAGGAGCCATGTCCTTCACATGTACAGAAGAAAATACCTTTTACTGTGAGTACTAAAATGTATTTTTCTTCTGGTACACATGTAGGGCGCGGTGGCTGGAACTTTTCTATATTCTAAACTTTGGGAAGTATCAAAGCAGTGAGAATATGGGGGGGATGTCTTAATTAATAATGACTGGAGTATAAAAACGACCCTTAGAGACAAGAAAATAATCTATGGAACCACAGTTCTAAAAATCTTTTGCCCCAACTTCACATCAGTTGATGCCCATTGATCAATTTTGTAAAATTTAGTGAAGTGTGCAGGGAAGACCAAGTAGAGGCCTTGCAAACCTGCTCCACTGAAAGCCCAAGGTGACCCAACTGATCGAGTGGAATTAGTCATAACCTTCAACAGAGGTTGCTTCCCCTTAGCTGTATAAGCTTGAGAAATAGTAAATCTGATCTATTTGCTATTAGTTTTTGAAGGAACAGGTTGACTCTTTTTTAAATACAAACACAGAACCAACCAGCTCAGTCCACTTGTGAAGCTTGGAAAAGAAGATCCCCTGGTGTAGTCCTCTCAAGTATTAACACAAAGTGGAGTATCCAGCTTCTCCTTGTAATAAAATATAACTTTTAATAGATCTAGTTAAATATAGTACAAAAGCCACAGGTACGATCCCAGCATAAGCAAAAATCGTATAGAGATCCAGATCCACATAATCTTCCACTGCGAGGACCCAGTAACGCGTTTCGAGCACTCAAAAGCACTTAATCCTGTGAAGGAAAGTTACAACCCTTGCACCAACGAAAATAACATTTCTGGCCTTAATTGAGGTATCAAAATCAATAGCCTGAGAAAAACCTTGGCCTTCTAAAATCGACCTATTAATAACCAGAGTTGGGATGTCTGATTGGACGCTACATGAGAAGATACGGGTGTAGAGGAAGACGGAAAGGAGAATCCAGTGCTAAGTTGACTATCTCTGAATACCAGGTTCTCCTCACATAATCTGGAGCAACTAGAATCATTTGAAACATCTCCAGGTGCCATAACAATCGATGCATGAGTGAAAGTTTGAATTTTGTCCATGGATAAACTAAAACATGCCCAAAACCAGGGAATCCCTAGATCGTCCCAAGAATTGGGGAATCTTCTAGTTGAACCGTGTGGCAAATAGATACACTTTCGAGTCCACCATCAGTGAAAAATGGAATTGAAGACCTCCTGATTGAGTTCCCACTTCCCTAAATTGAGTTGTTGCCTGCTCAGAAAATTGGCAGATGTGTGCAAAAGCATCGGAATGTGAATGGTTGACAAGGTTGGAAAGCCCATAGAAAAATCTGTGTGGTCACCAACATGGCTGACCTGTCCTGAAGGTTTATATAGGCTACTGTACTTGAAGACGGTAGCCCACCAGAATTATTATCCAGTGACGGAGTGATAAAAGAACCGCCTTTAATTTGAGAAAAAAATAGCCTGCCTGGGCCTTCCCAATTTGCCCAGAGTACTCAAATTTTGATTGCCCCGGAACCGGACAATTAAAAAACATATAACATACAAAATGACCATGAGCCCCAAATGAAAGCGCTAATAATGCTAAAAATTGGGGAGGCCCAGGCAGGCTATCTTGTTCTTTAGATTCATACCCCACGTGCTAGCACCATTTTTTTTTTTTAATTTGAGAACATCGATTGATTTTCAGGAATCCACTGGAGACCATTTGCCCTGAACAGGTAGATCTTCCAGAATTGTTGCCCAGCTTGTTAGACTGGCATTGGTCATTAAAATATGCCATTGAACGGGAAGAAAATATGGACCACTCGACAGCATTGGCATCTGAAGCCACTGGATCAACTCCATCTTTACATCTGCTGGGAGAATGCAACGCTTCTCAACTTGAAGGAATATTTTGACCTCCTTGGTCTCCATCAGCAGTCCCAGGAATGTTATTGACATGGTGGGAACCAAACAGGATTTCTTCAGCATGTCTAACTCTGTTGAAACACAGTTTGCAGTCTTTAAGGGAGTAGAACCCTTGAATAATAACTCGTTCAAGTAAATAATTATTTGTAGTCCATGTCGACTCAATATTGCATTGAGAGATTTCAATAGGTAATGAGGACCCTTTTGAAAAGATTGCAATAGAATGACCCACTTTTGGAACTGTACACCGTTTCTTTAGGAAATGGTCTGAAAATGGGTACCAGTTGTCCCAGTAATGTGGGACCTTTATCGATGAGATAGCATCAAACTCAGAATGGTCATAGCTGTCTTCCCAGATAATTCTGGCTCTCCTTCAGGAAACAAAAGGAATCTGTTTTTTTCTTCAGGATATCCCTGACCCAAGTAACAGCTACTCTTACATCATCCGGAGTTATGGAGTGGGAAGCAATATCCTCTTCATCAGAAACCATCTCTGAATCGGAATCAAAATTATCAGTAGACTGAGTTTTTAAGGCCGACTCATCAGAGGAAGAAGATGGTGAGATTGGGAAGAAGAAGGCAATATAAGTACAGACTGTAAACTAGGAGTCTGTGTCCAGGGTAGTTGAGGCGAAAAATGGATCTGAGAAAACATGGTGCCTATCGCATATAAGCCATGCATCCAATTAAAATACATGCTAGGGAAAACTTGTCCGTCAGCAGTAATTGAAGAGTAAAGATGTCTCAGGTACAGCAATTTGAACAGTCATTCCGGTCGCTTTTAGGCAAAAAGGGTTAGTTACATTTACCACAGAACCATGAGGTAGAAGGTCCAACAATAAGCTCAGTATTACTTTGCTGTGACATTTTAATGCTAGTGCTGAGCACTGTATTAACAATTTTCCCAAATAAAAATAAATAACAGAAAGAAGGGTTTGACAAGCTCAGCTCTCTATATAATAAACGCGCTAATATGGAGGCAGACCCTGCAAGTTATAAGCCAGAGAAAAAGGTAGTAGGTAGTAGGTAGGTAAATTAAAGTTAAGGGCCTTATTTATCACGGGCTAGCGCCAGGTAGTGTCTGACGAGCGCCAGGTACCGGCAGCTAACGGCGACTACCGACTCAAGTACGCCCGGCGGCGGTCACAATGACGCATTTATCAAGCAAAATGAGGCTAGCGCCGGCGTGAGCGACGGCTAGCGCGGCATTCATCATGAAGCCGCCTGGACCGAACAGCGCCGCTGCAAATTCCTTCACAGCGCCAGGTATGAGCTGTCGCTCCCTGGCGATGTCCAATGCATTTCAATGGAGCAATCTATAATTAATCATAATTAATTGGTATTAATTTTTTTTTTTTTTTTTTTTAATGTCAAAAATTCGGAGACCACTTCTGCAATGTTAGGATTTATTTTTAAGTAAAAAAAAATTTAAAAAAAAATTTGTGCAGAATTGATCTAACAGGTCTGAGATTAATGTATTCATATTACAAAATGATTCTAAAAACATGTATAATGTTACATTCAAAAAATATGGTTGTTTAGGGGTTAAAAACTAGTTAACACCCATCGCCGCCAGCGCTCTGGGGTTTAAACAAGGAATGGACAGCGACAGCAAATTCGGAGCGTGATTTGTTAATGAATATGAAGCTAGCCGTTCGCTCTGGCCATTCGTTGTCAGGCACTCACATACAACGCTGGACCTGTGAAACAGCGACCCCTAAGCCCGTATTCAACATTACCGCACACCGACTGAGTCGCTGTCATCAAGCTAACGCCGGCCAAGCACAGCGAATACTGGCTGGCGCTGAAAAAATCACGCTACAGTCGCTCATCTGGCGCTACCTGGCGCTATTAATGAATCGGCCTCTAATTTAATTAAATATTCCCACTTCACCATCATCATAATATATATATATATATATATATATATATATATATATATATATATATATATATATTTTCAGTCATGGCCATAAATGTTGGCACCCCTGAAATTTTTCAAGAAGTATTTCTCACAGATGCAGGATTGCAGTAACACATGATTTGCTATACACATGTTTATTCCCTTTGTATTGGAACTAAACCAAAACAGGGAGGAAAAACCTGGGGCATGTAACAGGTGTGGGCAATATACAAATCAAACCTGAAAGCAGATAAATAAGTTCACTTTGCATTGTGTGACTGTATCTTACCACACTAAACAAGGACAACAGAAGGAGGAGAAGAGAACTGTCTGAGGACTTGAGGACCAAAATTGTGGAAAAATATCAACAATCTCAAGGTTACAAGTCCATCTCCAGAGATCTAGATTTGCCTTTGTCTGCAGTTTGCAACCCATGGCGCTGTAGATAATCTCCCTGGGCGTGGACAGAAGAGAAAAATTGATGAAAGTTGTCAACGCAGGATAGTCCGGATGGTAGATAAGCAGCCCCAAACAAGTTGCAAAGATATTCAAGCTGTCCTGCAGGCTCAGGAAGCATCAGTGTCAGTGCGAACTGTCTGTCGACATTTAAATGAAATGAAACTCTATGGCAGGAGGACCCCACTGCTGACACAGAGACATAAAAAGGCAAGACTACATTATGCCAAAATGCACTTGAGTAAGCCAAATGTCTTGTGGACAGATGAGACCAAGATAGAGCTTTTTAGTAAAGCACATCATTTTGCTGTTTTCCAGAAACGGAATGAGGCCTACTAGGTAAAGAACACAGTACCTACAGTGGAATATGGTGGAGGCTCAATTATGTTTTGGGTTTTCTTCTGCTGCCTCTGGCACTGGGTGCCTTGAATGTGTGCAAGGCATCATGAAATCTGAGGATTTTCCCAACGGATTTTGGGTCGCACTGTACAGCCCAGTTTCAGAATGCTGAGATGTCCGAGATCTTGGGACTTCCAGCAGGATAATAACCCCAAACATACATCAAAAAGCACCCAGAAATGGATGGCAGCCAAGCGCTGGAGCATTCTGAAGTGGCCAGCAATGAGTCCAGATCTAAATCCCATTGAACACCTGTAGAGTGATCTTAAAATTGCTGTTGGGAAAAGGAGCTCTTCCAATAATAGAGACCTGGAGCAGTTTGCAATGGAAGAGTGGCCCAACATTCCGGCTGAGAGGTGTATGAAGCTTATTGATGGTTATAGGAAGCCACTGATTTCAGTTAGTTTTTCCAAAGGATGTTAAAAGAGTGCCAATAATAAGCCCATTTTTTAGAGTTTGGTGTGACATTATGTCCAATTTGCATTGTTTCCTCCCTTTTTGGTTTAGTTCCAATACACACAAAGAGAATAAACGTGTATAGAAAAACATGTGTTACTGCAATCCTTTTCTGTGAGGAATACTTCATGTTCTGAACAAATTTCAGGGGTGTCAACCTTTACGGCCATGACTGTATATATATATTCATATATATCATAAAATTAAACGTTTACCCTATAGACAGGAAAAAACAAATGAAAAAATAAAATTCATAATCAGAACAGTGCATAGCAATTGGTATTTACTCCTTAAAATATACTGTATAGTGGTAGACTTGTGAAGTGTGAACCCTATAAAACAAAATCAGAACCAGGGAGAAGCATGGAGGTCATCGAGGTGATATCACCCAAGTGCCCCCAATTGTACAGAGCAAAATGTCGCACTCCCCTCACACATCTCTTAGTAATAAATACAAGCCAATTTCAGCACCTTGGACAGCAGCTGAAACCGTCACCATGAAATAACCCAATGAGAGTGATTGACAGATGGAATCACATTCCCCAACAGACCAATGGGTGCGGTTATGTCTGGATGGCAACATTTGAGGGTGCTAGGAACTAGGCACAGAAGCAATAACATTTCTGCAATAAATAAAAAGAAAAGAAAAAATTACCCAAAGACAAATAAAAAAGACAGAGAATATCTGCCTAGGTCCTTTCTCCTCAAGACGCTGCTTAGAACTTGTCACTAGGGGTGGCTTTGATGAGCTCAGAAACAAACCTTTATTAGTAGTGTCTGGTTCTCCGAAAGCACAACATCAAAACCCAAAGTTCAGAACATAGAGAGCTTCCAGTCGCTGGGTCCTTCACGTGTACAGAAGAAATTGGCTGCTCTTGTTTAAACCTGACCAACACCCTTACAAGAAACAGTGCTCATATGTTTCCCTCTCCAGAGCAATTCAGATTGCTGCACATAAACATTCATTAACCTTTTTGTAACTCTTGCTCATGGAGCTGCAGGCCGCCTGCAAAGAGGACGTTTCCTGCCACTGTTCATTGTGGGGCTAGGTCCGATCTGGGCATTAAAATAATGCAATTCATCCAACATCCAATGAGAACCTCCTCTGATGATCCCTCCCCACCATACCCAGTACCACTGTATCCGTAAATCAAGACACATGTGCCAAGTTCTGCCCATGCAATGCTGTAGGCTCAACATCATGTTCTGGGGGGGAGGGACTCAACCACCGTCTGTCTGTCCTTACAAACATAAAGCTTCATCACTTTAACAGAGGCCATATCCACCCCTGTTCTACTATTCTGGGTTTAGGTCTTTTCCCCCGATCGAGGGTACCCCGCTGTGTGAAACCCCCCAGATCGCTGATGCCAACTCACCTCTTCCTGGTCCTACGGCGCATGCGCGGCCGCTCGTTCAATCAGCGCGCTTGGAGCCACGTCGCGCCGTCTAAGCCTTTATCTAAGCCCAGAGGCTCTGAGCACACTGGTGGCAGCATCCCCCGCTTCCCTCTAACAGGGAGTGTGCCTGCGCTGGCCATTCACAAATGCCTGGAGCGGGCACACAGCCTGCTAAAGGGATAGCAGGAATGCGGCCGCAGCTCACGCATGCACTGTTGGACCGGGAAACAAGGTAAGTAAATGGGGCGACCTGGGGGTTCACACAGTGGGGCATCCTGATTTTGGATGCCCTGGGGGGAGGCTGTTTTTTTGCCCCATTCCAGCCCTGTCTGTTGGGAAAACTAGTAGGGAAATATTTAGAATGCAGGGTTGACACTGTTCTGGTCCAAGTGAGATTCATTTGTTACCAGTAAATTAACAAATCATTTGTTTATAGCATTGGCAAGTGGCATTGGAATATTTAACTCCGATTACAGATTGGTGCATAGGTCTCACTCAGTGATGCCCAGGGTGCCACTAGTCTCTTGATTTTTTTTATTAGCACCTATTGCAATGGTTGCCCTTATCTCAACATTTTCCTGAAACAAAGTTCATTACATTATATTACATTATTACTAACAAAGACATCCCAACTCACGAAAGCAATTTCTTCACAGTCTGTTCTTCATCTTTATTTCCAACACTTAATAAGTCCCCACCAATGGCTCGGCAGAAATCCCGGGCTTCAGTCCATGACTTCTTCAAATCATTATCTTTCATGTAATGCTGTTGGTAACACGTGCAAAAACAAAAAGAATGAGTGAGTATTAATGTACATTTCTATTTACAAAAGAGAAAGGCAGCAGCACAGTGTAATAAAACTTGCACTTGGATTTAAAAAAAATGTGGTCCTGCTGTTACATGGTAAAAAGCCAGTCACCCCCGCTGTGTTAAATTGGACCAAAAACCAGTGTGAACGGCCAAACGACCCCCTCCCCCCGAGGCATCCCCGCTATCCCTCTAGCATGCCAGAGCAGGCATTTGTGAATGGCCGGCGCACCCACCAGCGCACCCGGAGCCACTGGCCTTAGACGCTGCCTTAGACAGCGTGACATCAGTAGCTCTGAGTGCACTGGTTGGACGAGCGGCCACGCATGCGCTGTAGGACCGGGAAGAGGTATCCAAAATTGGCATGTCCCACTGTGTGAAGCCCCCAGGTTGCCCCGTTCACTTACCTTGCACCCTGGTCCAACAGGGCATGTGCGAGCCATGGTGGCATCCCCGCTATCCCTCTAGCAGGGCGCGTGCCCGCATTAGGCATTTGTGGATGGTTGGAGTGAGCATGCTCCCTGTTAGAAGGGAGAGGGGGGTGAGGCTGCCAGCGCGATTGGAGCCGCTGGCCTTAGACGCCAGCTTAGACAGCGTGACATCAGTGGCTCCGAGTGTGCTGTGAGCGGCCTACAGCCACGCATGCACCGTAGGACTGGGTAGAGGTGAGCTGCGCTCGGCGATCTGGGGGGTTTCACACAGTGGGGCACCCCCGCTGTGTGCCCTGGGGGAAAGGACCAAAAACCAGCGTGATCAGCCCAGGAATATATAAGATCTTCCCGTTCACTTGTTTCCCGGTCCAACAGCACATGCGCGAGCCACGGCTACATCCCCGCTATCCCTCTAGCAAGGCGCGTGCCCGCATTAGGCATTTGTGAATGGCCGGTGTGGGCACTCTCCCTGTTAGAGGGAAGCAGGGGATGCGGCCGCCAGCGCGCTCGGAGCGGCTTAGACGGAGTGATGTTAGAAGCTCCGAATGCACTGATTGGACAAACGGTTTCACATGCGCCGTATGACCGAAGAGGTGAGTTGCATTCTGCGATCTGGGGGGTGCCCCACTGTGTGCCCTGGGGAAAGGACCAAAACCCAGGATCTTGACTATCTTTAAAAAGCAGCCACGTGTCTGACTCTTTACAATGTAACAATGGCTGCACCCTAAAAGTGTTGAATTGTATGCGTAGATGTATATGTAGCCAGATGCATTGTTGTTACAAAGTAAACAGCTTCATTTTTTGTATGCTTGATCTCTTCTACACTGCTGCTATAGAAATCTGTCTTTAAAATGCCTTATCTGTATATTGGAAAATCAAACAAGAAAAGCGTCAAGGGTCCCTTTGGATGTATAGTTTTCTAAATGATTCCACCATGACCTATGTGAGACCACTTGAGTGAGTGTGGTAATGGAAAAATGGAAAGGAAAAATGGGGAAAACTTTGGAGACCTCCTACATCATCTACAGCGTGTTGCAGGAAATAGAGGTTTGGCACATGGGGCAGGCTTCAGGTCGGCACTTTGCTAACTTATTATTGCCATTGCCTGGACTGCCCCCTTAACAGGTTTTAAACCCTTGTACTTCCTGACCCTTCCCTTCTAAATCCAATACATTTTAATGTATTCTATTTTTGGTACATTCCATTTTACCCTACCAGATTTTAAGCCTTTCCACCTGCTAAAGCCAAAAAATATAACGTCCTTCTAATATACCTTAACAAGCCGTGCCAGTAAATGACAAGGTATTTCTCCTTTGTAGCCTTCCAGATTGTAGGTCCTTCCATCTTCTATGTCTGTGTCTGCTAAACCCAATAAATTGAAGGGTCTTTTTCTTTCCTTACCCTCCCATATATCATAACAATTAAATTTTCCCATATACCCTAATTCAAAGGTTCCCAACCTTTAGCTTGAGAGCCACATGTGGCTAGCAAACCCTTGTTGTGTGGCTTGCGGGCTGTTTGCTAAACCAAAACACATGTGAAAGACTAGTACAGAGAGTTGGGCAGGCAGAAAAGTCTGTTTCAGCAGCTTCTAGCACGACACTCTTTTTTCCAGCTTCTGGCTATCGATTACACCAAAAAAAACTTTACTTCTTCTACTCTGGAGACATGGGAGAAATACTGTTAAAGACTTCACTTCCTTCACCACCTGCTGCGTCTCCCTGTCTCCCCTTAAGACAAGCCCTAGACCTGGTTACCTGCAGTTACTGAATGGCCGTGCAATGGTAAGTAAAGTGGTGCCCAGTCATGGTCTTGCTATTAGAGGTTATGAAGCAGGTGATGGAGGAAGTAAAGTCTTCTGTGAATGTATTTCTTTTATAAGTTTTGGGGTCTGCAGGGATTGCCATGCATACTAAGCTGTTACATTTATTGCTCCTAAAGTACTGCACTTTGCAGCTTTGTTATTTGGAACCATTTCCAGTTGATTCCTGTTCGATAGGGGTTATTTGGCTTTTACAGTCCATTCAGATTGATTGTGGCTCACATCTCTCAGAGCTGAATGTGGCTCTCAGGGTAAGAAAGGTTGTGGGCCTCTGCCCTAATTTATTGTAAACTCTTACTCCTTCTGTGTCCTTTACACTTGTACAGCCTCTTACTCTAAGGGGGTTATTTAAGAAGGGATAGCGGCAGGCAGTGCCTCGTAGTGGCAGGCAGCGTCTGATAAATGGCGGGTGCTGTAGGGAAAACCACATTTATGAAAGTGAATCTGGTGAGTGACTGTAACAGCGTCATGTAGCGTCCGATGTATTATTACAGGCGGCTCAGCGTATAGCGCTGGAGCTCTAGCTTCCAGAGCACCAGGTATTACCTTTCGCTCACTGTCGCTCTCCCATACATTTCAATCGGCGTTCATTTGCTTGTGTTTAAACAGCATGTTTGATATTTTTTTTTGCTCAAATCATTGTGTGACCTCTCCTGGCTGCAAACACTTTTAGAAACTTTTTTTACATTTTATTTTTTTTATGCAGAATTGCCATTACAGGTCTGGCACTAAAGTGTTACTGTCTCAGTGTTAAAACAATGTCATTCCATGTGTTTTCGCTTTGTTACTGGTGAATATGTGTTCAAAAACAGACTTTAATCACACAGCGTCTGGCGGTCTATGCTACAGCGCCCAGCTTTAGAGCGCCGATGCTGTGTGTGTCCTTTTTTAATAAGTATGGTGTGGAGCACTGAGAGTCGGTCGCACTGAGCTGTCGCTACCTTTCGCTGCCCTCAATTCTGTACTGGTGTTGGAGCGCCCAACATACATCACATTTATCAATGCCGTCCAGGTTACTACAGCGACTGAGGCGCTCTGTTACAGCGCCCAATACCCTTTTACAGCGCCCGATACCCTCTTACAGCGCCTACTAGCGGTCGCTCTAAGTGCCGCTATACAGACGCTCAACTGCCGATACCTGGCGTTAGTAATGAATCAGCCTCTAAGATAGCAACAAATATGAGATTCCATGTGGTAGGGTTACTAACCTAACAGAAGAAAAACAATGACTTCTTTGTCTTCAGTTGTATCTCTAATGTAAGTTATTTGACTTACTTTGTAACAAGAATTTATGCGGGTACCAGATGCCCATTCGGGTGGGCATGTTGGTTCGGGTGTGGTTGTCGGGATAGGAGGTGGCGTCACTCCTTCTGCCCCTTTCTTGCAGACAAACTTCCATTTCTCATCACAGCCGATGACGTCCCACAGACCACCTTTGTTTCCAGTTCTCATGGCAACACATCCTTGTTTTCTACCTTTATTGAGTACATCACAATATTGTAGGTGAGATATAAATGTCATGACATCGGCCCTGAGTCAGTAAGCCTGCCTTATAATAGCTCATAAAAATAAGGACTGTTCTCTGATCTATTCTAAAAAAGCACGAGTTAAAGTGTCTGTCCAACATGTTTAAAGTGGACCAACACCCTGAAGGATCGGCCGGGGAATCTATAAGATTCTCCGGCCGATCCAATCCCTCCCCACGGGGCATCCAACATCGGGATGCCCCGCTGTGTGAAACCCCCCAGGACGCCCCATTCACCTTACCTGCCTCCCCTAACCAACGGCGCATGCGCGGGCCGTGGCCGCATCTTGCACTTCTCTCTAGCAGGGAGCGTGCCCTCATTTATGAATGGCCGGCACGGGCGCGCTCCCTGTTAGAGGGAAGTGCGAGATGCGGCCGCCAGCGTGCTCGGAGCCACTGCGGTAAGACGTCTCATTGACGCGCATACCACAGTGGCTCAGATCGTGCTCATTGGATGAGCGGCCGCGCATACGCCGTAGGAGCGGGGTGAGGTGAGTTTTATTAGGCGATCCGGGGGGTTTCACGCAGCGGGGGAACCCCAGAGGATGCCCAGATCAGCATCCCCCACTCTGTGCAGGCTTATGTCCACCCATTCAAGTGCATCCTCTCCAAGATGGCTGTGCCCAGTGCTGGAGTCACATGGGGAACGGCACTGGATTGTGGGCCAGTGAGGACTTTTCTGTTTTAATTTTGCCTCAGCACCAGATGGTTTCCAGTAAGCAGACATGGAGCACACACCTCCAAATGCAACACCAAGTCCATTCCCCTTCTCTGGCAACAGCAGGTGGTTTTCCCTTTCTAATGGCTCCTGGGCCTTGGCTTACTCCTCAGGGCCCTAGGGGTAGCGGTTTAGCCTGGTCTCAGCTGGGATTCCCAGTCTCTTCTTCAGTTCTTGCTTCACTGTTGAACTCAAGAGAAACATCCCAGGTTTTAGCTAGATTCCATTTACTGGCCAGGATACATCCCTCGCTAGGAATAATATGAAAATGTGAATTTTAAAGTGGACCAAAACCCAGGATATTCTATCTTTGGTACATTCCATTTTACCCTACCAGTTTTTAAGCCTTTTCACCTGCTAAGCCCAAAAAATATAACGTCCTTCTCATATAACCTTAACAAGCCGTGCCAGTAAATGACAAGGTATTCCTCCATTGTAGCCTTCCATCTTCTATGTCTGTGTCTGGTAAACCCAATAAATTGAAGGGTCTTTTTCTTTCCTTACCCTCCCATATATCATAACAATTGAATTTCCCATATACCCTAATTCAAAGGTTCCCAACCTTTAACTCGAGAGCCACATGTGGCTAGCAAACCCTTGTTGTGTGGCTTGTGGGCTGTCTGCTAGACCAAAACACATATGAAAATTTGGTACAGAGAGTTGGGCAGGCAGAAAAGCATGCCAGCTGACCTGTTTCAGCAGCTTCTAGCACAGAACTCTTTTTCCAGCTTCCCTAAGTCTGGCTTACACCCAAAAATACTTCTTTTACCCTGGAGGCATGGGCGAGGGACTGTAAAAGACTTTACTTCCTCCACCACCTGCTGCATCTCCCTGTCTCCCCTTGCCACAAGCCCTAGACCAGGTTACCTGCAGTTACTGAATGGCCATGCAATGGGATTTTGGCTATCCTGGCTTTTGGTGCTTGCCCCCTAATCACCCCAATCAGGGAGGCCCCGCTTTGTAAAACCCCCCGGGTGGGCCTGCATGGCCTCCCTTCCAATCAGCGAGCTCTGATCTGCCCGCGCCCCTTGGTCTAGGAGCTTGTGTAAGCAAGAGAATCCGAACTCGCTGGCGGTCGTATTTCCTGCTTCCCTCTAACAGGGAGCGTGCCCGTGCAGGGCCATTCACAAATGCCTGGTGTGGGCACGTGCCCTGCTAAAGGGATAGCGGGGATGTGGGCGCTGCTCATGCATGCATCATTGGACCGGGAAAGGAGGTGAATTTTCAGGCGACCTGGGGGGTTTCACAAAGTGGGGCATTGTGGATGCCCTGGGGGACGGAGTTAAGCGGCCCTGGAATCTTATAGATTCAGGGCCGTCAGACCTTGGATTTTGGTCCACTTTAAACAGGACACATGCCCCAACATGCTATATATGCTATAACATGTCTGAGATATGTGCATCTACAGCAATACCACTATCCCAATAGCTCAATATCAGTGTTTCTGATCCTTAAAGAGGAAGTCCAAGCATTTTGTAACTTTCCATCCACCCACCCATCACCTGTGCTAAACTCAATTTGAGCAATAACATAAAAACAACTCCCGGGGGGGGGGGGAGCATATGCAATATGCTGGAGCTGGGATGGCAAATCAGTCACCCAATCACATGCAGCACTGTACTGACCTGTCAATCAAGTCTACAGCTGCCATGCAGAGGCCTGAGAAAACATTAGGGAAGAATTGCGGTGATCAGGTAGATTGTTGTTGTTTAAAGTGGCTCAAAACCCAGCTCGATCAGCCTGGGGATCTATAAGATTCCCAGGCCGATCGATTCCCTCCCCCCAGGGCATCCAAAATCGGGATGCCCCGCTGTGTAAAACTCCCCCAGGTCGCCCGATCACTCACCTTTGTTCCCAACGGTGCATGTGCGGGCCACATCCCTGCTATCCCTCTAGCAGGGCACTTGCCCGCACCAGGCATTTGTGATAGGGGTGCGCCGGGGGAAAGGACCAAAACCCTGGATAGTTAAAAAATCCTGGGTTTTGGTCCACTTTAAAGCAGAAGCAGAAGAAATCCACCAGCAGCCAGCCTGGAATCTAAGAGATTTCAGGGCTGGTCGTTGGCTTTCCCCTGGGGCATCCCAAATTGGTATGCCCTGCTGTGAGAAACCCCCCAAAGCATCGGTAATAACTCACCTTTCCCTGGTCCATCGGCGCAGTCTTTCTGCAAATGACAATGATTGTTTACAATGGGGAGCACATGCGCGGTGCTCTCAGGGCACCACCTACCGAGCCATGGGACATTTCACAGTTTATATATGATGTTGGATAGACCCAAAACAGACAGGGGGGAGTTAAATGAGAGGGGGCAGAAATGCTTGATATATTCTGTGGCCCCACTAGAGGCGTCCATTACTGATATATGTTGTTCTTACTTGCTGACCAGACATGTTAAATGACTAAGAATAGAAGGTCTCACCAGGCATCTCAGCATTCCAGTGTGTGTACAGAAGAGGACCTTTGTTTGCCCACTTGAAAGTGCCCCTCTCCTCCGTGTCCGAAAGTCCTGTCCAGAAATATTTCTCTGGTCTGAGCCCGATGAAGCTTGTTAAATATGCCTGTTCAAATCTGCGATTTCAAAAACCCAACATTAACTGGTATGTTAATTAATATACATTTAACAATCAATATATTAAACCAGACCTTCACACTGAATAAGAGTCTATCTTGTATGTTTCCCCCACCCTGTACATACATATTGCCCACATTAAAAATCATTCTACCTGCACCTATTGCGTTTTTTGAGCCTTTTAACATACAAGATGGTGGCCCATGGAGTCTGAGGCTGCTTGCAGACAGGACGTGTCTGGGCCTCTGGGTTTCGTCCCACCAGGGTCTCCATCCCAGAGGCCTAAACCCTTGCTCTCCACTCCCAGCGCAATTCTGCTGCACCACCAAACCTCGATTTCCCACCCTACTGTGGGTTTTACCCTGTGGCGCATCCCCAGGATTTATATCTAACTCTGCCCTCTGTACCCCTATTCTTAAGGAAACCCCCTTCCACTTGCACTTAATTAAAGGGAGGTCCCACCGCTTTGTCCTCTTATTAAAGGGATGCTCCACCTAGTTCTCTCTGATTATAGTGTGTGGAGTGGGGATGCTGACATGTCCTCAGCACTAAGTCTGCCCCCCAGGTTAGAGTTCCACTTTCCTTCTATTTATACTAGATATGATCTCTCCCTAATTAAAAATGAATATTTCACAGGCACATGTCTGGTATATGGACATCTACAGCAATACCACAAATGTATTTAACATTACAATTAACTGTGGGAGTGTAACCTATACCCAGATAGGAAGTTTATGTTGTCACCTTCTATACCTGGCCAGTGACCCAAAACTGCCTGTGTTCCTTTTTTTCATACTAAAGTCTTTGTCCAATATTCATAAAAACACACACAAGAAGCAGTATGATGTTGAATGGCATGCCATATTAAAAGAACATTTAAAAACAGGAAGCAGCCATATTCATTCAGTTCTAGGGTAAAATGTCACATAATGGCAGTTAAGTTGTAGCGCTTTTATATATTGCAGTTATTATAATTGATAAGGCTGATCCCCAATGCTGAACTGTGTTTAACTGAAAGTATCAACCCTGGAAAGCACCAGGGAGCAATATTGTTGACTATTCGAACAACAGACTGCATCTGATTTGTGTTTTTATGAATATTGGGCACAGACCTTAGTAAAAAAAAAAAAAAAAGAAACTGTTTCTTTTGGGGCACTGGGCTGGAGATAAAAGGTTATGACATAAACATCCTTTCTGGGTATAGGATTACTTTAACTACAGTGAGGGTTCACCATTCGTGACTACAAATGTCCTGACTGCTAGTCTTTCCTGAGGTGTCAAGCTTGTTACCTCTTCTGGCAAACTAAAGCGGGCCCAGTGCCCCTTCCAATTTGGGATGCCGTGCTGTGTAAAACACGCTAATTGCCCCCAAAACTCACCTTTTCTTGTCCGTTTATGCTAATTAGGAGCACTAGTGGCTGTATCCCCAGTAGGGGGTGCGCCCCGTTCCCCAGCCTATCTGAATGGCTCCAGACAGGAGCACACACACAGCCCAAAGATGCTGGGAATGCGGCAACCAGTATTTACATTGGAGACGTGGTCCAGGAAGGAGATTTTTGCAGGGCCCGGGGGGGTTTTCACACATTGACACATCCTGATTTGGGATGATCCAGAGGAAGGTCAGCGGCTAGCCCTGTTGGGTTTTGTTTCGCTTTATTAAAATTGATTAGAAAAGAATCAATACAAGGTAAATATGCATCACCAATGAAGTTGCTGGGCTCAACAATAAAACATTTGAGGAGGTATCTGCTGCTCATATACAAACTTTAAGTCAGCATAATAGATTATCTTTGCATTTACTATCTTTTTTAGTTCTTAAAATGATGAGAACCAGTTCTTTTAATTCCCATCTTTCATTGCCGCAGCTATCCCCAGGAAGCGTGCACAACAACACAATTGCAATGTAAGCAGCGTTGACTTGACTGATAACACATTGTCATTAGTCTATATTAGCTGAGGTCTGCAGAATGTGGTAGAGGATGTAAGGTCAGGGCTCTTGTGATATCAGCAGAAACATGGCCAGTCAAAAGCTGCCCATTGCATCCCTCACTTTCTTCGGGCCTTTACCTCCCTAATAGCGGAAACTACCTCCATTCCGAATGAGGCACTGGCAGCTTTTGTTGCTATCATTCACAAACCAGGAAAGGACCCACTCGCTTGTGGGAGCTACAGGCCCATTTCCCTATTAAATGTAGAATTGAAAATATTTTCTAAAATAATCGCGGATAGGCTGTCGGGCACTCTCTCGGGATTGGTGGACAGTGATCAATCGGCCTTTATCCCAGCCCGCGAAGCGAGGGATAACACTGTTAGAGTCCTCAACCTGATCCATAAAACAAGGCAGATGGGGAGATCAGCGGTCTTCTGTCCACCGATGCCGAGAAGGCCTTCGACCTGGGTGAACTGACGGTTTATCAGAGCAGTGCTTGAGCACATTGGCATAGGCCCTATCGCATTAAAATTTATAATGTACCTGTATACCACTCCAACATCAAGAATTAAGGTGAATGGCTCCCTTTCTGGGCAGGTTCTTATTAGAAATGGCACTAGACAGGGTTGCCCTCTGTCCCCTTTGATATTTGCTCTGACAATGGAACCCTTCTTGTGCGGAGTGAGGGCACAGGCGGATATCCAGGGAATCGAGGTGGGACCCATTTCTCACAAAGTAGCGGCATATGATGAAGATTTTCTTTTTTTTATATCAAACTCGACTATTGGTATCCCGGTTCTGCTGAAAGAATTTGAGCGGTATGGCAAGCTCTCTCACCTCAAGATCTATTATGACAAATCAGAGGCTATAGGGGTTAATATTCCAAAGGCTCTGGAGGACAACTTAAAGGCTTCTTTCTACTTTAAGTGGCCTAACTCGGCGATCACTTACCTAGGCACTAAGATAGCAGGCACAGTGGATAACGTTTACTCTCCTAACTTAATCCCCTTGCTTAATAGAATTAAGACAGACCTGGCAAACTGGGATCTCCCTTTTTGTGGTTCGGGAGGATTAATATTATCAAAATGACAATCTTGCCGAAACTGCTTTATCTGTTCCAAACACTGCCAATACAGATACCCTGTGCTTACTTTAAGTCCTTAAACTCTCTTTTTACTAAATTTATTTGGCAGGGGCGTAAACCTAGATGGAAATTGTAGGATATCTTTAGACCAAAACACCTAGGAGGTTTGGCATGCCCCGATATGCTGCAATATTGAAGGGCGGCACACCTGCAGCGCGTGGTGGATTGGCACCATCAGTGTAGGGAAAAGAAATGGGTCAGCCTGGAGCACACATTTTTGAGCTCCCCATTGGGGGAGGCGGTCTGGGCGGTGAGATCGGCCAAGACACTGTGCAAAAACCATCCTCTGATCTCCCCGGCATTGGGGATATTCGATAAGCTTAGAGATGGGCTCGGTCTCTCCCCCTGGCCGACTCCTCTCATTCCTCTGATACACAATCCGCCCTTACTTACGAATATGCATCCCCACCTATTATAGATCTTCACAGAGAAAGGAATACCCAGGGGTCTGGATATTTTCCTTCCCTCAGGGTGGGCGTGGTTGGAAGCCCTACAGAGCAGATGGGAAACACCACTTATGGACTCGTGGCTGTTGCTGACCTTTAAACATTTTATACTGAAGATGGGGCCTAAACACACAATGCTCAGGGAACTTACCGCTTTTGAACGTTTGACCTTTTCCCATCGGCCCCAAAAAGAACGTTGTCAAAAATGTACGCATTGTTGCAAGAACAGGGTGAGCAGGGGTTGCCTCGGTTTTGTGGAGAGTGGGAGAGGGCCTTGGGTCGACCTATAACTCCTGAACAATGGAAATATATTTTTGATATAACACATAAGGCCTCTATGTCCTCAAAATTGCAGGAGCTGAATTATAAACTCCTTTCGCAATGGTACTATACCCCTGCCAGACTACATAGCTTCATTCCATCGCACTCTCCAGTTTGTTGGAGATGCCAGAGCACTGCGGGAACCCTGCTGCACATATTTTGGGAGTGTCCGAAATTAGCTTCCTTCTGGGATTCGGTGGTCTCAGTTATAACAGATATACTGCAAGAACCCATTAGAAAGGATCCGGCTCTATTCCTTTTACATTTAGCAGACATGCCAATGCGGCTTTATAAGAATACATTGCTGAGACACCTGGTCAGTGCTGCTAAGTCGGTCATCCCAAGACTGTGGAAATCGGGGGCTGTTCCTTCCTTGATGGACTGGGTCAATGAGATCCATTGCATCATGGAAATGGAGGAGCTCACGGCAACCCTTCATGAGAGAACTTCGCAGTTTCTGCTCACTTGGACTCCCTGGTACTTATTCAGAGACACAACAAGATATAAGCAATTAGTATCCAGGTAGTCGGGTAGTGACTGATGGCCCTGACTGGGGTCCTATGGTGAAGACGCAGTTAGATGTGAGGGTTAGGGGGTTCTTTTCCCTGGTGTGGAAGTCCCCTGGGGTGCCCAGGGGAACACACTCGGCACACACTCCCCTCTTCTCTCCTCTCCCTCTTTTGCCCTCCTCTCCCATTTTCGTTCCGTCGCCTTTCCCCTTCTTTCTTATATACCTATATTTGGAGTGCAGCGAAAGGGGAAATAAAGTCGACTGTAATATGGTAGAGGGCTCGAATTGCGGTCTGTAGATGACTCCGTTTGTTAGCCGGGGTGCTGGGGTGTGGCCTGCTAGTTTTGCTGGTGGGCACCCCAGGCTATTGGAGAACACCCTCCACCCCTTTGGGGTGATGGGGGCGGAAGGCGACTGCAAGTCATCCCTGAGGGCAATTTGGGTAGGCAAGGATGCCCATTTGAAATGTGAATGTGGATGTGGATTCCAAGTAAGCTTGGAAGTTTTTTTAAACATCCTTATACAGGTTTTCCGGCAAATGACGAGAACTAACAAAAAGTATTGTAGTATGAGTGTGGCGCTGAGAAGAATTAACCACACTGTGTAAGAATGTATACACTGTCTAGATAGGATATATGAACCTCAGCGGGGTTGAATTGAATGACAAGTACAATAATCTTAGTGAAACCCATTTTGTAACAGAAAAGTGTTGAGATATGGGCAGCAGATACCTCCTCATTAAGACCCTCTTTGGGACTGTTCCACTGCTTTGAAACCCTACCTCCTCCCACTCTGATCTTCAGGACTACACACGTGCCACTCCACTCTTCAGAAATGCCCTGCCTCATAAAATTCACCACTCTCAACCAGAGCCAGATCCAGGTTTGTGGGGTCCTTTGTGCAAGAGAGTCTTAATGGGCCCATATGATGCCACCTTTCAGCTCCACTACCACAAATGGGTCATCTTCTGCTGCTGATCGCCCTCCAGTCCTCTTCAGCTGTCATCTGGTTCTCACCGCCTTCTGCGCTTCATCAATTGCCCTCCATTCCATGCCACCTTCTCCAATGTTGTTGATCATCCCCCGTTGCTGAGGCCAGCCATGAGTAGGTCTGCACACAGCACCTGGAATTCGGTGGTTGGGTCCACTGTTAAATAATACCATGGCCAAATGTCAGCCTGAGTGGGCCCCTGAAGATGCCAGGGGCCCTGGCAATTGCCCAGGTTTGTCCTGTGCTGGCGCCGGCCCTGTCCTAAACCCTCCAAACCAAGTTTGCCCTCAAAGCTCAATTTTTCAAAGCTCTGGTGTAAAGTGGACCAAAACCTGGGATTTTTACTATCCCAGGTTTTGGTCCGTCCCCCTGGGGCATTTGGGGTGCTCTGATGTGTGAGACCCCCCCAGGTGACCGAATCTACTCACCTCTCCTCAAGCCCATGATACAGGCATGGCTGCTCATCAAATCAGCTTTTCTGGCTGCACATATTTATGAAGCTGAATGAAACCCCTAGCCGGACACATCAGCAGCGCACAGCAGCGCTTCCTCTCTCTGACTGTGCGCAATCACATTCACATTTGACCTTTAGAGAACTTGTCATAATGCTGAATACATACTACATGTTACCCAACAATCCTTTCATTTGTTTTGGTCATATCCACCATTCCAAATTCTAAATTAACTGGGAGACAGACCCTGTTCTGCGGTTCTGCGGTTCTGCTGTTACTATTCTACATTCTTTTTCCTAAGTCTCCCTTGCCCCAAGGTTGTCTACCACACCTATTATAATAGTTGTTGTTACAATTATAATTCAATAGTTTTTTTATTTTTGTTCCTTTTGAAAGATACATTTTCTGCTATAGTTCCACAGCTCAAAAGTACATATTTACATGAAAATCTAAAAACACTGATATATATATTTATAGCAGCATTACATACGCTAAAGTGTGTTCCTTGCCCTTACTAGTTTCAACAAATTGCTTCATCAGGGGGCTGAGATGAAAGCAGCACACTGCTGAAATTAAAAATCCTTCCAATTACGTTTTGTAATAAATTAAAACTTCTGTCACAACTCATGATGCCCTGTGTATTATATAGATATATTTGTTTTACTATGTCTGTCTAATTTCTACCTTGTACAGCACCACAGATGACAATGGAGCTCTATAAATTAACAATAAAAGAGATAATAGAGAAAACATTAAGAGGCTGATTCATTAATAGCGACAGATAGCGACAGATAGCGACTGTAGCAGTATTTTGACAGCGACTGCTAGTTGTCGCTGTGCTTGGCCATTGTTCGGTGGATGATAGCGACTCAGTCGGTGTGCCGTAATGTTGAATACAAGATGCTGAGTCGCTATTTGACAGGTTCGCTGTTGTATGGGAGCGCATGATAGCGACTGGACATAGCGACAGGCACCCACCATATTCATTAAAAAATCAGCCTTAAAAATTCCTAGCGCTGTGAAATGCATGTTTAAATCCCAGAGCGTAGTAGGCGATGTGTTAAAAGTCGTTTTTTAACCCCCTAACCACCCAAAAAAAAAAAAAATGGAATGATTTTGAAATAATATTCAAACCTGAATAGTTTAAAATCAGACCTGTAATATAAATTCTGCCAAAAAAAAAAAAATTTTTTTTGAAATCCCCAAAAAATACATTTTCAAAGGAAGAAGTGTTCACAGATTTTTTTTTTGAAATTTAAAAAAAAATATATATATTTAAAAATAATTATTAATTAAAATACATTCTGCCATTGAAATGCATTGGAGAGCGCCAGGTAGCGAGAGGTCATACCTGTCGCTGTTCAAGGATGTTCGCTGGCGCTGTGGGATGAGGCTGGGATAATGATGAATGAGTTGCTAGGTGGCGCTATCTCAGTCGCTAAGCAGTATCGGCTTGATAAATGTGTGATTGTGGAGGGGAGCCGGAGTTCTAGTTGCGGTACCTGGCTTTACTGGCCGCCTCCCCAGTCGCTATCTGTCGCTATCTGTCGCTATTCCTTGATAAATAAGGCCCAAAGTTAAGTCTAAATAAAAGGTAGCTTTAATTACAATTCTTCCCATGGAGGTGCCCTTACCCAGCTTTGATTACACTACTGTTACCTGCCCAAACCAAAGTACTGGCCTTAGATGACTAAAACCCAGATGCTCAGAATATAAAAAGCCAGAACTAGCTGGAAGCTCTCTCTAAGTGGCTTGCTGCTCTATCCTCTACACTCAGCCCTACACCAAAGAGCCAGGAACTCTATACCTTGCAATGATGAAGGATAAGTAGCTGAAACCCATGTACAAAAGTGGGAGAATGATGGCTCTGATGGATGATTTTTTTTTTATTCTTGGTCAGTATGTATCATATAATTACATCCTGATTTACAAACTTACTCTTTTGTCTTATGCTCTTTTTAGAAATGGTACCTTCAGTCTTCCTTGGTCTGCTTCGTTAAAATGGTTCAACACCATTTATGAAAAATGTATTTTATATAAAATGTATATATGTATGTATATATGAATATGTATAAATGAGTATGTATGTATGTATTATATGTATATATAATGTATAAAATAAAATGTATTTTATGAAATATGTGTGTTGATCACAGCAGGGAAGGGAGGCATCCAATTGCCAATACCCCCCTGCTCATACCCCTCTGCAAGCCTAGTTTCTCCTACATCCTCCTATGTCTGCAAAACATGGACCTACCATTGGCTGTCAATGGCCATGTGAGTCTCTTCCTGGCTTTCCGTCCACCAAGATTTCAGACCACAATTACATTTCAAAGCATCTCAACATCTCAGATCATTTGTACATACTCTATGCGTTCTGGGAAAAGCTGCTTTCTGTGCTTCATTTTCTGGGTCATGGCTGAGCTGGGAAGAGCATGTCATGGCTCAGCTTTATGAGTCATGAACATGCTCTGCTATGGTTAGAGACAGCTGTGGGACCACTGTGGCCTGCGTTGCTTGCTCATGAAGAGAGCACCAAGGGGCAGAGTAGCTGTTAGACTGCATTTTTGTGTGGTCCTGGAGGAATGAAATTGAGCCCTGCTTTGGCTTCTCCTTGGCCCTGCCGGGGCACATGGTATAGGCATCAGGTGACTTGCTTGCTTCCTTATTATTGCCCTTGGGATTACAGTCCCTTTAAGCCTGGCAGGAAACTATCCCCAGTTTACTATTGCCAAGAAGTAAGCAGTAGGGTAAGCTCCTGATTGAAAAGCTCAGCTTTGACTAAATAGACCCTTAGACCCTTATTTAACAAGGGATAGCGCCAGGTAGCGACTGGTGAGCGACCGGTAATGACGGTCACCGCCACGAGAACGCCGGCTCCCCACCACAATCACACATTCATCAAGCCGATCCTGCTTAGCGACTGAGATAGCGCCAGATAGCCACTCATTCATCATTATTCCAGCCTCAGCCCACAGCGCCAGCGTCCGACCTTGAACAGCGACAGGTATGACCTCTCGCTACCTGGCGCTCTCCAATGCATTTCAATGGAGCAATCTTTAAATATTCATAATTAATTGTTATTAATGTTTTGTTTTTGTTTTTTAAATGTGAAAAATTCTGTGACCACTTCTGCAATGTTAGATATTTTTTTTAAATATCAATTAATAATAAAAATGTGTGCAGAATTGATATTAAAGGTCTGATATTAATGTATTCATATTACAAAATGTTTTTAGAAACTTGTTTTTTTTTGTTTCCAAAAATATGGTTGTTTGGGGGTTAAAAAACTACTTTTAACCCATCGCCGCCAGCGCTCTGGGGTTTAAGCATGCATTTCACAGCCCGAGAATTTTTTTGAGCGTGATTTGTTAATGAATATGGTGGGAGACGGTCGCTATGGCCATTCGCTATCATGCGCTCCCATACAGCGCGGAACCTGTCAAATAGCGACTCCTCACCCAATATTCAACATTACTGTACACCGACTGAGTCGCTGTCAACAACCGAACAACGGCCAAGCACAGCAACTACTAGGGGGCGCTGTGAAAATACCGCTACAGTCGCTCATCTGTTGCTACCTGGCGCTATTACTGAATCGGCCTCCCTGTCAGTCTAATGATCCGGTTCTTTGGAGTGACGCTAACTAACCCCACAACTAGGATAATATACACAGTACCTGTCATCAACAGTCATCAGATAAGCTGCATTTTGAGTGCAAAAGGAGTTGGCTTCAGAATACGTGGACACTGTTTCACCGATAAAGTAGCAGTAGAAACCATGTCTTTTCCATCCCTGTAAACACAAGAGCACAATTGTCATCCAACCTAAATATTCCATGGACAAACCTTTAAATTAACAAGGGTTAACTATGTTAATTCTGCATAGCATATAGTGCACTGTCATTTCCAAACTTAAAGAAAAATACATTGTTCCTGCTAAAATTAAAAAGCTCAGCGATATGCGGGTTGCAATTCACACCATAAGGCGCACTGCTGGTGCACCATGCTTCACCAAATCACTAGCATGACCCTCATTGCTGCACAAGTGGAGAGTAACTCCTTAGGTTTCCTACATATTATTTATTGTTTCGCAACATGAGCTGTATTCATTGTTTAATCAAAAGAGACACTTCTGCATTATTATGAGAAAATTAAATTATAGTTTATTTTTGACTGTTTGTACTAACCGCAGTCCGTCCAGAACTAGTTGGTACTTTTTGATGATTAATGATGATTCTAGCAGCTCATCCAGATTAACATACTACATATGCTCTAATTTAGGTGATTTCCAATTACCAATTCCCACCAGGGTGACACTAGAATTCTATTGGATGAGTGTAAGAGTGTCTATATAAATGTGATTACACCGTGTCTCCCCCAAAAATAAGACAGGTGTTATATTTTTTTTGTTCTGGAAGAGGTGCTAGGACTTATTTTCAGGGGGGTGTCTTACTTTTTAATGTTGGTGGGGTGGCAGAGGGACGGGAGTAGCGGCGGCAGCATCATCATTCCTTGGGGAGTGATATTCAGGCTGCAGGAGGGTGATGCCGACATGAAAGCGGTCCTTTACTCTGAATAAGAATCTATCTTATATGTTTCCCCCCTGTACATACAGATTACCCACATTAAAATCATCCTACCTGCATCTACTGCATGTTATAAGCCTTTAAACATCCAAGATGGCGGCTCATGGAGCATCAGGCAGCCTGCAAACAGGAAGTGCCTTCTGACTGTGCTGCTCTGCATTCTGGGATTGCTGTCCTTTCCCTGACCCCAGCTCTGCTCTGTCTGTGCAAAGCACAGCTATAACCCCGCCCCCCTGTACTTTATCCCACTCTCCTCTCCTCAGTATGTGTGATGCTTTTGAGTCAAGAGTCTTTCACCCAGCGAAGCGGCACGGGCGGCCGCGTGCGCAGGTGTTTCACCTACTAGTCCCACTCTCCTCTACACGTGTTTGGACCTTGTTGCCCGGCGCATGGTTACTATATCTTTCATGCTTTTTATGCGTTTTTGTGTATTTTCTTGACAATATATTTGGTTGCCTATTTTTCATATGCACAGGTGTCCATGATCAGTTGTTTCACGTATAGTCTTGTTTTATTTCTTATTAATTTCTTGTTAGAAAAGGTTTTTTCAGCCATTTGTGCGGATTATTGTATAGTATTAGTGGAGTGTATGTTTGTCTGTATATTATCACTAATGCATGTTTGCTCTCAGAGTATTATAATATTGGTCACGTTTGAATTTTTTATATATTGTATGCACAGTCACTTTATTGTACTTTAGATTTTGATCATTGATTTATTATATCTTAATTAAGGGTTTTTGTGCCGGCACAAAATATTAGGTATTACTTGTAGTCCTTTCACTAGGTATATTGAGGAGATTTCCCAGCTATTGATTGCTTTTTATTGGAGGCACTGGAAGGATTGTGGGGTATGCAGAGTTTTTAATGTGTCTTGTTTGTGATTGTATGTTGTCTTGCTGTTATTAATAAATGATGCATTAATTATAATTGATTGTAATTGAATTTTTGGTGCTCCTGTTAATGTGGTGGAGTGGGAATCTTTTTTCCCCCTTAGCCAAATGCAGAGTTGCAGCCCAGTGGGGGAAAGAATAATAAGTAAGTGACTAAAAACTTAAAATATATTAACTTTAGATGCTGGGGAATCGTTTTTTAAGGGTTTGGGCTTCTCAATAAATCATGGTGAAGGTCCGGTTGAAGGACTGCATCAGCGGTGGTGGCAGGAAATGGCAGCACACTGAGGGGAGTGGCGGCCTCAGAAGAGCGGGGGGCGGCGGCGGCATGGCCGATGCCCAAGCGGGGAAATGGCAGCACACTGAGGGGAGCGACAGCCTCAGAAGAGCGGGGGGCGGCGGCGGCATGGCCGATGCCCAAGCGGGGAAATGGCAGCACACCGAGGGGAGCGGCGGCCTCAGCAGAGGGACAGGATGGCGGCAGAATGGACAGTGGTCGAGCAGGGAGCGACAGCCTTGGCAGAGCAAGGGGGTGGCGGTGCCAGCATGGCCGGTGGCCAAGCGGGGAGATAACAGCACACTTAGGGGAGCAGCAGCCTCAGAAGAGCAGGGGGTGGCGGTGGCGGCATGGCCGATGCCCAAGCGGGGAAATGGCAGCACACCGAGGGGAGCGGAGCCCTGAGCAGAAGAACAGAGGCAGCGGCAGCATCGCCTGTGACTGCGTGACAAATTGTTACTAGGCCTTATTTGCAGAGCTAATATTTTTAAAAATGCTGGAAAATCCTACTAGGGCATATTTTCGGGATAGGGCTTATTTTTGGGGAAACACTGTACATATGTATTTCCTATTTTATGTATCTTACTGTATAAATACTAAGACATATAAATTAAGGCCTTAATTCAATAAACTTTCCATTAGGCTATCTTGTTAGAATAAGGGCCATTTCAGGGCATCCCTAGGCAGCATTCAGAGAGCGTGAATCCACAACCCTGTGGGCCGTTTTGGGTTTACTTTTAATAACTTTGAGCTTATTGACAAAAAAAAAAACAATTGCTAGCATGGTACATGGGTATACATATACAAGAATGAAAGCCAAATGAGCAGAGCCATGTAATACCACTGGAGAGGTCTCCTCCTTGGAGACACATTTCAGAATTATCCGTTGAGATTGGCTCATGGCAGTGTAGGGTTTAGCCCACTAGCTAAGAACATTCTTTTTAAGGAAACCCTTTTTTATGACTTTTTGCCTAGTGCACCTTGTCTAGTAGGGTATTACTAGAATGGATTGACAATTACGCTATGACACTACCCAAGGCCTGCACCATATAAAATAAAAGCACATTCTGAATTGCACACTGTAAAAACAACACATATATAAACATAATGCATAATCATTATTACTTCCTTTATTGGCTTTCAAAGAAGCCTCTAAATGCCACCCAGAGACCCACTGATGACATATTATTTTCTCTGACCTAAAGAGTTGCTAATGGGCTGTAATTTATTAAACCGGACCTTCACCCTGAATAAGAGTCTATCTTATATGTTTCCTCCACCCTGTACATGCAGATTGCTCGCATTAAAAATCTTCCTACCTGCATCTAGTGCATTTTATGAGCCTTTAAACACCCAAGATGGTGGCCCATGGAGTCTCAGGCTGCTTACAAACAGGAAGTGTCTTCTGACTGTGCTGCTCTGCATTCTGGGATTGCTGTCCTTTTTCCTGACCGCGGCTCTGCTCTGTTTTTGCACAGCTATAACCCACCCCTCTGCACTTTTGCTCCCCAGACTCCTCAGTATGTGTGATGCTTCTGAGGCAAGATGGCGGTACCTATATACTAGGGTCCTGAACACAGTTGCAGCCCAGTGCGGAAAATAAAAAAAGAAAGTGATTAAAACTTAAAATATATTCATTTTAAATGCTGGAGAATAGTTTTTTAAAGGTTTGGGCATTTCATTAAATCATGCTGAAGGTCCGGTTTAAGCTGATGAGGCCTTTGTGGTTTGAGGAAGTTTGAGGGTTCTTTTATGGTTTGGGGTGGTATTCATTTGGGGGTTTTGTGCATTGGCATTAACAAAAGATTAGCATATAAAGTAAATAAAATTAATTTTGGACAACTGTTCACATGAGCATAAAAAATAAATTGTAGACAGCACCTTGCTACATCCTTCCTGAGCAACTGGCCCCAGATCATGATCTGTCGGCAGCGGTTTCCTCCTGCAGATGTATGGAAATGTCTTCTCACACATCTGATCTGCCCAACGGCCAATCTAAAGATAGAAGTAAATAAGTTATATTAGCCAGAAGTACACAATTTGTTATTGTTGTTTCTCAATGAGTGTCGGACTGGAGTACCTTGGGCCCTCCAGAGGAAATCTTTCTTGGGGCATGTGGAGGTTAGCGTTCTGACTTGATAAAATATTTTTATACTGTCTGCTTCTATCAAGAAAGATAAGAGATACGCACCCACACTTTCTGCTGACACTGCAAGGCTTTCATTCCGTCACCCATGAAGACCCAAAGCGGCGCTTACCACAAGACGCTATGAAGTTACCATATCATAGTCGCAAGCCAGTATGTGGAGAGACCCATGTTAGGCTTAATATAGGGGGCTAAAGAGACCAAAAAACCCTCGACTTAGGTAAAGGAAAAGAGTGGCTTTACTAGAAAGGAAAGTATTTGCACAGTACCCAGTCTAAGGACAGATAGCATTACCCATCTACCCTTGCAGTAGGCGGGGCTATGCAAATCATCTCTTTACGTTACCATATAAATCCCCTTCCCCGATGTACTAGATGCTTGTTTTAATGTTAAATTTCTGTCTAAAGAAGCTTGCCAAGTTTCCACCTTTTTCTTAGGCCCTTATTTAACAAGGGATAGCGCCAGGTAGCGAATGGTGAGCGAACGGTAATGACGCTCACCGCCACGAGAACACCGGCTCCCCTCCGCAATCACACATTTATCAAGCCGATCCTGCTTAGCGACTGACAGAGCGCCAGATAGCGAATCATTCATCATTATTCAAGCCTCACCCCACAGTGCCAGCGAGCGACCTTGAAAAGCGACAGGTATGACCTCTCGCTACCTGGCGCTCTCCAATGCATTTCAATGGAGCAATCTTTAAATATTCTTAATTAATTGCTATTTTTTTTTTTTTTTTTTTAAATGTCAAAAATTCTGTGACCACTTCTGCAATGTTAGATATTTTTTTTAAGGTTAAAAAAAAAAAAATTGTGCAGAATTGATATTACAGGTCTGATATTAATGTATTCATATTACAAAATGTTTTGAAAAACATGTTTTTTTTTTTACAAAAAATATGGTTGTTTGGGGGTTAAAAAACTACTTTTAACCCATCGCCGCCAGCGCTCTGGGGTTTAAACAAGCATTTCACAGCGCGAGAATTTTTGGAGTGTGATTTGTTAATGAATATGCTGGGAGCCGTTCGCTATGGCCATTCGCTGTCATGCGCTCCCATACAGCACGGAACCTGTCAAACAGCGACTCCTAACCCCGTATTCAACATTACCGCACACCGACTGAGTCGCTGTCAACAGCCGAACAACTGCCAAGCACAGCGAATACTAGCGTGCGCTGTGAAAATAACGCTACCGTCGCTCATCTGTCGCTACCTGGCGCTATTAATGAATCGGCCTCTTATTGTATATAGCTTGAGCTTGATGTAATAAAAAGGACTCAGAATCAACACTGACCTCGAGTGTTGTCTGGTTGTTATATCGATCGATAAAGGCCCACCCTTCAGCTACATAAGTGTAATATACCGCAAATATATAAGTCCCTAGAAGATTTTTTGGGTTCCTCTGTTGTGGCACCTTAAGCCTTGAAAACAACCAAACACTCCAATATAAAAGAAAGTACCAGCTAGTTTAGATAGATGCAAAACCATTACCAAGTATTTGTACTTGAATGACCTTGTAAGAAGGACACTAATGTGAGATGCCAGACAGTGGTCTACGGTATGACCACTATGAAGAAGTCTACTCAGTGGCTGAGATTTGAAAACTCTTTGACCATCATAAAATGGCTTAAAACAACATTACTATCTTACAAAATCTAAGTATATTAGATTATATTATATTAGATTAGATTAGATTATAATTAAAAGCTTAAAGGTAACCTAGAAGCTTACTAAAGATGAGAAAGCCTGTCCACTAAACATTCCTCAGTGCTGCCCTCCACAGCTTTAGTGACCAACCAAAGGTAAGGCAAGATTTCCGTAACGCACCCATAAACAACATTAAAATGTTCTAATCCTTCCCTACTTTCTCCAAAGCAAAAAGGAAAAACTAAAAGAAAGTCTGAAGATTTGTTAACACACGCAAACCTTAGTGTTCAGTGCCACACAGTCTTCTTGTCTGTTATTAAGGTGAGAAGGTTCTCCGGCCTGCCATGATGTATAGGTCACAGGGGTGTCATCGCTCCACTCAAAGAACAGCTGTGTCTTCAGGTCATTTAGGCCAAGCCAGACATACTCTGCGCCTTCTAAAAAAACACAATGTAAGGTGTTTAATAATTCAAATAGTTTGTACAGTTGAAAAGCCATATTTTAATTGCAACAAAGTCATTTATATGCAAAATGGGCATTGACCCCTGGGGTTATTTCATCCAGTAACTTCTAGACTGACACCCATATAAGATGACGCCACCAGAAAATGTACCTTATACAATTCTTTGACTTATGCATAGAGAAATGTATAAAACAACACAAACAATCCCTGACACATTTCCTCACAGAGAAAAATAATCTGCTTCCTCAGGGGGAAAGTCCCACCTGTCATAGACTTGTTGTTTAATACACCATTGTGTCTAAATTTGGAAATAAAAATGATAGTGGTCCCTCTTGTCTCACTTCCTGCCAGTCCCCGTGTAGGGAAGTGACTCTTTCACCCAGGTGCCCTGGCGTGTACATAAAAGAGAAATAGGAGCTTCTGTTATCTCCATCATTGCTGCGGGGCTTCTGTTTATTATTAATGATTGAGGGTGATTATTCACACTTTATGTAGAGGGTTTTACTTTGTACCCATGTGGAAGGCCACAAATTACGATGACCAGATACCATTTATTCTAATGATTTGAAAGGAGGGTGGATAAAACGTCCTTGGAATTTTCACCCAAGGATGATATAGCCACCATAAATCATTTGTCATAATTTAATAACCAAGAATTGTCAATTGCCAGTTACATAAAGCTTTACTGAGAGCTTCCTACATAAACTGAATTACGTATCATATCAATAGATGAAATAATTCAGTTTAAACTAACTCTAATCTACAAAGCTATTTCTAGGCAAGTGTCTACCATTGCATCAGTAGTCCATAGACCATCAACCAAGATGCAGCCTCCATTCTGCCCAGAACCTCCTCCTGACTTTTACTCCAATCACCTCCTCCAATCTAGCCTTCAGGACTTCACATGTGCCACGTCATTTCGCTCCAATGCTCTCCCTCATAAAATTTGCCTCTCTCCAACCCTCCAAACCTGCCAACCATCAAAACTCACCAGTTCATATGACCCTAAGGGCTAAGCTACCCATTTCACAATTTTGACATCCCTTGGAGCACCAGCCACCATGTTTAGAACATACTACTTGCCTGTCATAGGTCTTCAACCTTACCCTTTATATTATAACTAATGATAAGTCAGATTGGGGTCTACACTATACTGTTCGGAAGCGGCATCCTTTTCTGCTCTTCAGGTCTGCTTGGGGCAGGCTCCCTCGTGTTCCAACTGATGCTAGTCCTTTGATGCCAGGGAGGGGCTGTTCAAAACTCGCCCTTCCTCCTTCCTTGGCGGCCTGCCAAGCTAAAGCCACGCTGCTGGTGAAGGAACCTTTTATACCACAGAGGAGGATCCATTGTGCAATCACCGCCATGTGACTAATGATGTCACTGGAGGGTAAGGACATAGAGGGGATTTGCCTGGAAAGGTCCAAGGGACCCCTAAACTAGATCACATGTAGTGGTGGCCAACATGCCACCTGTCAGCACCAGCAGTTGGTATGCTCAGATGGCATCCATCACTAATTGTAACCTCGCAAGGACAGAGGCCTCACTCCTGTTGTACTAATTTATCTACTCGTCTTTGTTGCATCTCTAAAACTAATTGTGATGGGGCCCTGGTGCGAATATTAGATAAGGCCCTGTAAAGGCTCATACAGTAAACTTTTTTCTGTCTTTTAACTTTTAGATATAGCTAGACAACTAAAGACTGAAATATCAGAGACAAATGGTGCTTCTCTAAATGATGCCAAGTGAGCACAAATCTGATAAATATTATGGAGGACCCCATTTTTCAATTCAATTCAATTTTCAGAGCCCTCTTTAACTTATGCCAGACAGGAGTCCAGCGTAAAGTGCATCACCGTGCTCACCCTTATGCCCCATACTATTCGACCCATGTATAGCCCCTGCCTTCTTGAGACCCACCAATAATGCCCATGGGCCCCTCTAGACAACTCTTTAACCCTCCTATATAACCCTAATGCTTATGCATAAGTCCATAGGATGCTTATATAACCAGGTTTTTTGCCTATATCACCCTGCAACCCACCAATATTTGTAATAGAGCCGTGGTTTATCCACCACCACTGTTAAGGGGTTAATAGATCGTTTAAGGGTTAATGGTTACTGTAGTTTGGGAAGTGTTTTACTAAGGGACAATGGCAGGGACGCTTTGAATTGCTGAGGGGTTCATTTGTAGGAAATTAGTTTAGGGGCTGCCCACCTCTCCACTGATTGGTTTCTGGGTTTTACATAAAGAAGACTCAAGGAGTGTGAAGTGTCTACAATATGGGAAGCAGGACTTGAATGCTGAGCCAGAGGCTGAAGAGAGGACAGAGACCAGTGCCTGAAGGAAGAAGCATTGACCAGTATCCTCTGAAGAGGGGCACTACATGAGAACATTTCCTACCCAAGGAGGCCTTGGAAATGGAGCGAAGACAAGAGGTCTTCGGTGGCCAGAGGAACTCCCAGTTGGATGGCACTCCATATGGAAGGCAGACCAGATAAGGGCCAAGCAGATGTAGGTGGGCACCTCGAGGAGTATGCCCACATGCCAGGCACCCTCTGTCCAAAAGAGGCTTCCCAATAAAGAGGTGGCCCCCCGTTAACCCTTATACCAACTCTGCATGATTTTGTTGCTGTACCATGGAACAGTGAGACCCGCCTTGGATTGCTGCTGGAGAACCTGGAGGACTAGGCGAGTATATAGATCTCCCTGGGTCACAGAGTGGGTCGAGTTCTGGGTCTGCCCACACCCCCCTTACATGAAACTGCATTCTCCCTGGGGGGCATCCCAAAGTTTGTGGTTGACCACCATGTATATGACACATTTATACCAGTAAAAGACCCTTGCTGCATCCCACCCATACATGCAAGGGCCCCTATGCCCTCATTCAGACCCCATAACCACGTTGAATGCATGAAGATTCCCGTATCTATTAGAAAAGGAGGCCAAGGCAGTGTACAGTAATAAAACTCACAAGTTAGATACAGTTAGGCTACTAAACACTGATACAGCAAATACAAATGATGCTTTCCTTCTGTTCATGCCACGTGAGCACAAATTGGATGAATATAATTGGAGGGGCAACAACGGCCTGGCCAGGGCTGTGTGGCTTCCTGTGACAGAGTAGTAGTATATGGCATATGTACAGTATCTAGCACATATTACCTGGATTTAAGTTAGTTAAAGTAATTGGCAAGTCAAAAGTTAAAAATTAAATATCAGTAGCTTAACTTTCATTGAGTGGTAACCGCGCTCAACTTCCTCCTCTGTTTCCTTAGTGGGGGAATCACATCCTCATTTAGCTTTCAGTGCCCACCTTGCTGACCTTGTTCATCAATCAACCTTCATTGGCACCATTAACACCCCCTACTTCCTGCCCAGGCATCCTGTTTGGCTGCTTCTTTCTGCAGCTCTGGAACCCAGCCCGCCTCTTTCCCAACACTCTTCACAGTGTGCTTACATCACATCGCTGTTGTCGCATTGTTTTTCTTAATTTTTTCTATGCTCTAATCCTTTTAAAGATAACTTAGGAAATAAAGGGTCTTTTTGAAAATGGATTGTTTAGGACAGTGCAAAGTCTAGCCTGGGACAATGGGACAACAATCAAGCTTGACTTTAGTATAACTTTAATGTTACTTACCAAACTCAAACTGGGAGTGAACAAAACTTGCTTCCTCCAGGTTATGCAAACTTGCGAGGTCCCCTTCTTGCTTTCTACAAGATAACATGGCATCTTTCCAAATCCTGTTCTCTTTATGCAGAGAATAACAGTACCCAGCGTATGGCACCCAGGTAGCGGGACAATTGATGACGTCAGTGACTGTCAAAATAAAAAAATAGTAATAATAATAAATTAATGATTTAACTTTACTCTAATTTTGTACATATTAAATTATACTCTGCAGTCTTCTTCTTTGTTAGTGTGACTCATTTTGAGGATCACAGCTGACTGTGATCCTTTCTTAAAGTGGGAAAAAATCATTTAGGGGCTATAAGACTCTATGGATGCCAGATTCCCAATTTGGGACGACCCAATGTGTAAAAGCCATGGCATCACCATTGTCACTTATTTTGGCTGCATTTCTATGCCCACTCCCGCACCAGGCAGATATGAATGGCTGGCAAGGATCCGCATGGCCAAAGGGGAGTGAAAAGCAGGATGGCATGGCTAGCCTCCACTGCGGTTTCCTAGCCTCTCATCCAAATGATTGGCTAGCAAACCTCATAGAATTAGAGCCAGTGCATGGTCCCTGGCATCGCCAGATAGGTAATTATAATGATGATTACTGGGGGTGGCGGCCTTCTTGGGTTTTGTTCAGTGCCTTCCTAGAACCCTGCGTAGGCTGACTCTTAAACTAAGGCCCCACTCAGGCCTGCCACTTTCTACTGACTCAGCACTAAACTTTAAAGAGGTCCCACACCTGTTCTCTAGCTAATAGGTGTGGGAGCGCATTGTGACAGGCTTGATCCTTGGCCGAAATGCGGTCCTCCACGTGCGCCTATCTCTTTCCCAACTGCCGGCAGCAGGACCGCATTTTGGCTGAGGAACAAGGTTAAGGTAAAGATTTTGGGGGATTGTGGGGGTCATTGTGCTGGCGGGGGCTCAAGCAATCTGGATGCCCCCAAGCCTGTTGCGATGCCACCCCACACCCATTAGCTATGAAACAAGTGTGGCACAGCACAGTAGAGGAAAAAAAATGCAGAAGAGACGATTGTTTGAAAATACTAATTAGTCAAATATACTTTTCTGTAGCAATGATCATTTAGAATTTCTTTTGGAGCTCTTGCCTTGCAATGGCTTTGATTTATTCATTTAGATGTGCAATGACCTGGATGGATGAGAAACTTCCCAGACCTACCTGATGGAGTGATGTAGGAGGAGGTGCTGTTGCCCTTCTTGCATATGTATCCCAGCTTCTGAGTGCACTCCCTGTTTTCCCACTTGGCGTTTTTTCCAGAGTTCAGAGCCACGCAATTCTTTCCTGGCTCTGCTGATGGATTTCCTAAAGGAAGTCATACAGGGATTCTAATTACTGACGCTTAAGGGATATTTCATTGTTAAAAACATTTACATGTGTTGTGACATTTAGAAGCTTATTCAATGAAAAAATAGGCATGGAGTGTTCTCAACAAGAGGCAAAGGGTCCTCCGAGTGAAGTGTAAAATTAAAGCATTCTGCCCTTACAACTCATGCATCCTGATTCATCCTGCTGCACAATAATGTTGTTGCTGTTTTCTAGCCCCCTTTCTAAAGCTAAATCAACAGCTCTTTTTTCTATGCCAGACACCTTTTGCAAAACCAAACCTATCCTGCATCATGCTATGTAAGACACCTCATTCACTGTGTGTGCAGGGGGTGGCTGCTTTTTCCCTCTCTTCTGCTTCCTTTAAAGTGGACCAACACCCAGGATTTTGACTATCCTGGGTCTTGGTCCACTTCGGTGGGGCACCCCCGATCGGGGTGCCCCGCTGTCTGAAACCCCCCCGATTACCCGAAAAACTCACCTCTCCCCGCTCCCAGCGCGGACGGACAAGCAATTTGACAGGAGCGGACAAGCGGCTCCTCCGCCGCTGCCTCCCGCGCGTCACTCTTGACGCGTGCGCACCCGCGCCGGCCACCCGCGCCGGCGCGGGCGCGCGCACGTCTAGAGGGGCGCGCGGGAGGCGCCGGCCGGTCGCCGCCGAAGACAAGGTAAGGGGATTTGGGGTGTTTGGGGGGGTTTCACCCCGCGGGACATCCCGATCTCGGATGTCCCGCGGGGAGGGAGGTGATCGGCCCGGGAATCTTATAGATTCCCGGGCTGATCACGGGAGGGTGATGGTCCACTTTAAGGGTTGAACAGTTTACTACCAGCAAAAGGGGACCCCTCTCCCTTTCACAGACTGAATGTGACATTCCCAGTCTGTGATTCACAAAGACTAGAGAGAAAACCGTGTGGCAATATTTTAAAACTGGAGATGAGAAATCACCAGCTGCATTCCTCTGAGAAAGCAGACTGGCAGAAATCAGCTGTTTCAGAGATAAGGTGAGTATGATTTGCTTTCAGAGGTTCGTAAACCCACCCTACGGTTCTGATCGAGGCTCATTGGGGCTGTTAGAGAAAATCTTTACAGTTCTACCCAAATCAAGCTCTGGCAGTGGAAGGAGAGCTGCCATGTCTCCCTGCAGGCACTGTGTGGTGGTAAAGTGGGGGGGAGGGAGCAGCCCAGGGGCTTTGGGCTTAGTATGCAGCCAGTGTGCTTTAGCCACTCACCTTCCCTGCACTGCGTTCCCCAACCTCCCCCTGCACTATCATGTGACACTTGGGTCACATTGCTGAGCCAGGGAGGACAGGGATGATCATATTAATTACTGATGGATGGGGCTAGCACACTCTGCATATTAATTATTGGGGGGAGGTGCACTGTGCATATTCAAGAGGACCAGAATCTGTGATTTTAACTATAGCTTGGATTTGGTCCATGCCCCAAATCCGTATGCCACCCCTTTGTGAACCACAATTTACTGGTATTCTTACCTTGTTATTGTTATATGTGCGGGCTCTTCTCCAATCAGTATTTTTAGCTATGCATATAAATGAGCGGCTAAGAAAGCTGAATAAAAGGCTAGCTGTGGCCGCTCCCCTCTAGCTGTGAGTACCTACCCCAGCCATTCAGATATGTCTGGCATGGGTGCCTGCAGCAGCTAGAGGGATGCAGGGGATGCTGCCCACGATCCACAAATTCCCACACGAGACTGTCAGAAAGGTAAGATTCCTGGGGTGGTTCATATACAGGGGCATCCCAAATCTGGATGCCCAGCGAGCAGGAAACTGGCAGGCACTAGAGTCTTATAATATTTTATTATTGGGGAGGATACCACTAGCACATTCTGCCTAATATTGGGAGCTCTTCATACTGATTGTTGGGAAGAGAGATCTGCACATAGGCTGATATGTGCCAGCTTAATTTACATGGGAAAACATTTTACAGTCTGCATTACTTACCCCTTACTTACCCCTTACCCCCCTCCTTTCTGCATAATACATGCAATTCCTTTTAGGGTTCCCCTTTTTACCTCCCCCACTCACTATTTTCAATGATTCAAACCCTATTTGTGCCCCAGAGTGATACTAAACCTGGGGCATTATGACCTCCTATTATTGATTTGTAGTAGTGTGCTCCCTCTAGTGTTTAGCGTGCAGTATGTCAATGGGTGCAGTACTGCACACTGAGCAATAGAGGGAGTGCAGTACACCACACTATTATAACTAAGCTAAGCAGAGCAGTTTATGATGGTGCAATTTCTTTCAGCCAAACAGAGGGCAGAAAGAAACAAAAAACAGGAGGATGCTAAAGCCCCCGTAGCTGCCCTCCTCTGCCTGTATTTTCTACACAACACAATTAGTTGGCGGCTTAAAGTGAACCAAAACCCACGGCGATCGGTCAGGGAATCTATAAGGTTTCTGGCCCGATCGATCCCCCCCCCCCACGGGGCATTCAAAATCAGCATGCTTTGCTATGTGAAACCTCCAGGTCGCCATTCACTTACCTTGTTTCCCGAACCAACTGCACATGCACGAGCCGCATCCACGCTAACCCTCTAGCAGGGTGCATACCCGCGCCAGGCATTTGTGAATGGCTCCCTGTTAGAGGGAAGCAGGGATGTGGCCGCCAGTGTGCTCAGAGTCGCTGGCCTTAGATGAAGGCTTTGGCGACTTGACATCAGCGGCTCCGAGTGTGCTGATTGGACGAGCAGCCGCGCATGTGTCGTAGGACCGGGACGAGGCGAGTTGCCTTTGGCGACCTGGGGGGTTTCACACAGCGGGGCACCCCGCTTTCCTGGGGAAAGGACCAAAACCCAGGATAGTCAAAATCCTGGGCTTTGGTCCAATTTAAGGAACAAAAAGAGATAAAAGCTAACTATTCACCTGGAAGCCAGTTGAGGAATCGGAATGGACCTCCACCGTCCCAACGCCAGCCTGCATTAAAGTCCAGACTGTTAAGCCCCGTCCATAAAGAGACTGAAAAGGATGCGGTTAATCCTGTTTAAAAATAAGCAATATAAATTAAAGAACAATGATTACTACAGCTGTGTAAATTAAATGCTAATATATATAAGGGGGGGTTGAAACCAGATGTTAGACTAAAATACTTCCCCACACTTTCTCAGATTTGAAAAATGTACCGAAAAAAGTGAGAAGGCTAAGCACAGCACGCAGCACTGCGCTTGAAATCTTTATGAATAGACACATGCCGGCTTCCAAAATAAGATATGAACCTTCCTGGCATTCCCCCAGCACAGAGCTGTCCACTCAAACCCAGTCATTCTGCCCTCTTCAGCCTGGCTCCAGATGTTCTCACGTTGGCGCATGCTACGAAAATGACCGCGCTGATTGAATTTGGATGAGTGTGTCGCACACTGCTAGACACATGGGGCAGATATGAAATATCATGGCTGGGGGGGATAGTAGCTGTGAAGATGACAATATTGCCTATGTGTTGGTACTTATTTTGGTCTTTGCCTGTACAGGTTCTGTTCTATTTCTTACGCTTAATACAATTGGCCGTGTTGTCCTTTATTTGGGGAGGTAAAAGCCAGAGGTTAGTAAGTGCTCAGTTAGCTCAGTTAGTCTGACCCTGTCAAAATAGATGGTATCTTGTGGACCATTCCAGCATTGAGACCTACTCTTTGTAATCTGGTAATAAACCGCTTATTAAAACTTTTCTTCTAAACTGATGTCCCTGCACGTGCCTTAAAAGAGGAACAACACACATAAAATTGACTTTCCTGTGTGTTGTTTCTCTCTGCGACAGCATCCCGAATTGGGAGGCCCTGCTGTGTGTACCCCCCCCCCCCCCCAGGTTCACTCACCTTCCTTTTGCTCCTATGGTGCAGACTTGGGCGAGAGCGAGTGCGCTGATTGGCTGCACGGCCTGCTCAGCCAATCAGTGTGCTTGCTGTCACCTGGCTCTCTTCAGCGCCGAGGATGGCTAAGCAGCCGAGCAACCTACCTGGCAGCCGTGGCGTGACCGCGCTGCCCATTCAGGAAGGTCGGACGCTGGCACGGCTGAGGGTGTGCGGGGATGCGGCCGGAACGCAAAGATGCGACGAGGGCTCCGGGAGAGGGTGTGTTCCGGGGGAGTGTCACACAGTGGGGCATCCCATTCCGGGATGCCCCAAGGACTAGAACTCGGGAGGCCCTGGGTGTTCCTCCTTAAAGTGGACCAACTCCCAGGATTTTGACTATCCTGGGCTTTGCTCCGCTGTGTGAAACCCCCCAGAAAGCCCCAAAAACTCACCTGTCCCCGCTCCCACGTGACCGCTGCAGCCAATCCCCACCGACGGACAAGCGTGGTCCGTCGACGGACAAGCGAGCGCGCCCGCCGCCGCCTCCCGCGCGTCACTCTTACAGGGAGCGCGTCCGCGCCGGCCATTCACAAACGGCCGGCGCGGGTGCGCGCCCTGCTAGAGGGATGCGCGAGCGGCCGCGGTGGCTCGCGCATGCGCCGCTGGATCGAGGAGCAGGTAGGGATTTCGGGGCTTTCTGGGGGGTGCCCCGCAGGCCCGATGCTGATCGGCCCGGGAATCTTATAGATGAGAAGTGTTGGTATCTGTTATGTTTTTCTTTTCTACTTGTGTTCCCTAGAAACAATGTGTTTACCTTAGCAATGTACATCAACTGGTGTGTTAAAAGTACAGATAACAAACTTCCTCACTCTGGCTTGCTAAGCATCCGATTGGCTAAGGAAGAGGTGACAGATTTAACCGCTTCCGCTGTAATTCAACTTACTCAGATAGGGAGGATCACAATCTTGTGTTTCAGTAGCTAAATGGTTACAGGCAGTGTTCTCAGCTGAATGCTTCATTACTGCTGTGTGATTTAGCTAAAGCTGCTAAAGAGTTCACCTTCTACAGTGCAAGCATTCTGGGATATGTAGTCAGTAGGCCAGAAAAACTACTCCCATCCTAGGATCACAGACACACAGGAATATAGGAAACCTGGAAGCAGCATGCTGATATGTAAATCACAGGTCTGGGGGCACAATCCCAACACTAATGTTTATTTTACATCCCATAAGAGGAAAACAATAAGGCAGAGCACCAATAACTAACAAAAAGGGAATTTATCTTTATGTTACTGCATAATCCCATGCTTTATCCCAGGTAACATTCACCTTCTTCGCTTGGGAGGAGGGCGGATGCGGGTATTTAACTCACTTTGGGGGTTATTTAAGAAGGGATATCGGCAGGCAGCGTCTGGTGAACGCCGGGCACTGTATGCAAAACCACATTTAAGAAAGTGAATCTGGTGAGTGACTCTAACAGCGCCATGTAGCCTCCTATGTATTATTACAGGTGGCTCAGCGTATAGCGCCAGGTATTACCTTTCGCTCCGTGTCGCTCTCCCATACATTTCAATGACCGTTCATTTGCTTGTGTTTAAACAGCGTGTTTGACATTTTTTTTTTTTTGCTCAAATCATTGTGTGACCTCTCCTGGCTTCAAACAAACACTTTTAGAAACTTTTTGGACTTTTTATATTTTTATGCAGAATTGTCATTACAGGTCTGGCACTAAAGTATTAATGTCACAGTGTAAAAACAATGTCATTCCATGTGTTTTCGCTTTGTTATTGGTGTATATGTGTTTAAAAAACAGACTTTAATCACACAGCATCTGGCGCTCTATGCTATAGCCACATGATTTAGAGCGCCGATGCTGTGTGTGTGTCCTTTTTTTTTTTTCAAAATCTTTTTATTTGGGTTTTCAACAATTTTCTAGTATATGCGGTACATAATTTAATCTTCTCATGAGATTACAGCATAGTAATAGAGGTATATACATGACATTACTTGAAATTGAACATCAATTTTCCTTTTAGCAGTGTACATCAACATTAGATTTCCAACAATGTAACATCTGATTTGAGTCACCGTTGCAGGATTATAAGACGCCCTTTACACCTGGTCCCGCCGCTCAAGATGGGGGCCACGCATCCCGGTCACATCCCCCACCCCAAGCCTAATTGGATCATCTCCTTCCACCATTCTTGTCAAGTACCAAGTGGTGTCTTGGAATGCCCGATATAGTTTCTGTTTGGTTTCTGAATTTAAAGTATCAATAAAGCTTTCCCATGTATTAAAGAATTTGGGCGTTTTCTTTTCTTTATCTAAGGTTGCTTCAGCCCATTCATATTTAAAGAGCTGTTGTAATTTTTCCATAAAGTGTTGGAATGGGGGTGGGTCACTCCCTATCCATCCCTGAAGAATAACCTTCTTAGCTACTGTGGCTATCAGTAGGACTAATTTTTTTGTTCCTCTGTCTATCCTCTGAGTATTGGTGTCTATGGAGCCGAATATTGCCCACCTTGGAGTGAGGGGTAAGTAGCTTGTCAGCCTTGTGATCATGTATCTATGCACTTTCCTCCAAAATTGGTTAATCACCGGACATTCCCACAAACAGTGATATAAATCCGCTCTCTCTTTCCCACACTTTTTACAGTGATCGGAATCAGACAGTTTCATCTGCACTGATCGAGCTGGTGATACATAATTGTAATGGTACAACCTGAGCAGCATTTCTCTATAAGAGGATGCCTGCAAAGTTGTCCAGGAATAGTTGTAAATTTTTAGCAGTTCGGTAATATCCAACTCTGGAAAGTGAGCACACCATCTGGTGTGTGTCCTTTTTTGATAAGTATGGTGTGGAGCGCTGAGAGTCGGTCGCATTGAGCTGGCGCTACCTTTCCCTCCCCTCAAAGCGGTACTGGTGTTGGAGCGCCCAACATACATCACATTCATCAATGCCGGCCAGGTTACTACAGCGACTGAGGCGCTCTATTACAGCGACTGATACCCACTTACAGCATCTACTAGCAGTCGCTCTAAGTGCCGCTATACAGACGTCATCTGGTGATACCTGGCGTTAGTAGTGAATCAGCCTCTTTGTATTATTGTAAGTCTGTACAGTCTGAGTAGGGTCCATTTCGCATGAATGTGATTTGCTGTTTACTCTTTTTGACAATTTCATATTGTAATTGTTTTAGAAACCATGTTATTATATTTTCTTCTAATTAAAATGATTGGAACTGATTTTAGATGAGTGTGGTGGGGGTGTGTCCGCAGCCTGGCTATTGGGAAAGAAGTTCCTAACAGAACTTACCAGAGATGTATGACTGCTCGTGCAGCTCTGTGACGCTTAGTAAATCTGCTCCTTGTTGCCGACAGCTCCTTCGTGCCTCAGACCAGGTGAGGGCAGCCTTGTCATTGATCTGATACTTCACCCCAGTGATGGAATCTGTTTTCCATCCATCCAGAGCTGTATAGAAAAAAAAATAACTGGACATATATATAAAGTGAGCCAATACTAAATGAATGTGCGACATACAGTGAATATGCAAATAGTAATAGGCTGTTACTCAGCATGGCCAGCAGGTGGTAGCAGCAATCTGAATTCAGAGGCAGCATATAACAGTTCTTCATTGATTCAGCACCATGTAAACAGACTTGCATTGTAGGGGTGGAGACAGGTCCACCCCTCAATCATAAAAGGAAGGTGGGCATGAGGAAAAAACATCTAGGGGCTGGGCTACAGGAAAGGTAAACAAACAATGATTCATTTTTACACTTAGCCTGGACAATTTAAAAATCCTTAGTTCTAAGAAGCCACTTCAAACTTTCCATTCTGTTAATTTTTATTTTTGCTTCCTTAGCTTTGTTTCTCTGTATAACAATGACTAAGCCCCCCCCCCACCCCCCACCTGCCAGTTTGGACCAAAACTAAGGGGACACTAAAATCACCAGTTTGATAACTATAGTGTCCCTTTATCGGGGGAAAATCGGGGTGCCCCACTGTGTGGACCCCCCAGGTCACCCTATACACTGACATTTATTCCCAGTCAAACAAACAAACAAACAAACCGAGCTCCAGGACAGCCCGTGGATCCCCCAAAATATATGCCGCACACAATGTATGTAATAAAATTAATAAACCATTTATTGAAACAATAGAGAAATATCACAACATATAAATTCTCAGACACTATTAAAAAACATATAGAGACATAGACAGGGCGTACAATTCAAAAGGCTCTAATAAATATATATAATAGAAGTTAGGGTAAAAAGAATAGAAGTTAATAAAGTACAACCCAAGGCACCGGATTATACTGAGATCCCTTGATGAATATATTAGGAGATGAATAAAGCGCTAGTGCTCCAATGCAGGAGAATATATTAGGAAATGGATAAAGTGCAAGTGCTGAGCAGAGAGAAAGAGAAAAGAAAATAAGTAAAAGAAAGTATAAGTATAAAGAGAGAAAAGTATAAATAAATAGATAAGGCTGCTGGAGAATACATTCAGTGCCACTATGTAACCAACCAAGTAATATGTGAGAGCTGCCAATACAAACAGTGCTACTTTGTAATATGCAAATTGTAGCAAGTGAAGACCCAGGGGAAAACAATAATAGTGTCAATGATGAAAGCAATTACATCACCAGTTAAATGGAGCCATAGTACGGCACAGCCATCAGAATACCGAAGCGTTGCATGGACCCTAATCCACTTCGCCAGGGTGAGTTTTTTCCTTGTCCACTGGTCCCCGCGATCCCTCTAGCAGGGTGTGTGCCGGCACCAGGCATATGTGAATGACTGGCACAGGCACAGGCACACTCCCTGTTAGAGGGTAGCAGGATGCAGCTGGGCTCGAAGCGGCTCACCTTAGACGTAGGCTTAGACGTCAGTGGATCCAAGCACACTGATTGGACGAGCGGCCGCACATGCGCCATAGGACCGGGAAGAGGTGAGTTGGTTTTGGTGACCTGGGGGGTTTCACACAGCGGGGCACCCCGGGTGCAAGGACCAAAACCCAGGATAGTCAAAATTAGATACTGCCCCTTAGTGGTTCATCTGGGAGAGTATTGCACAGCAACACTCTTTAAAGTGGACCAAAACTCTGGAATTTGACTATCCTGGGTTTTGGTCCTTTCCCCTGGGGCACCTCGATCAGGGGTGCCCCGCTGCGTAAAACCCCACAGATCGCTCACCTCTTCCCTGTCCGACGATACATGCACTTGTCCAATCTGTTCGGAGCTCGGAGTCGCTGACATCACATCATCTAGGCCTTTATCTGAGGCCAGCGGCTCCAAGCGGCCTCATCCCTCTGTCCCTCTAACAGGGAGTGTGCCTGCACCGGCCATTCGCAAATGCCTGGGTGGGCACGGGCCCTGCTAGAGGGATAGCTGGGATGCAGCCACGGTTTGCACATGCGCCGTTGGACCGGGAAACAAGGTAAGTGTATGGGGCGACCTGGGGGGTTTCACACAGCGGGCATCCTGATTTTGGATGCCCTGGGGGGAGGGAATCGATCAGCAGATTGTGGTGGGTTTTGGTTCACTTTAAGAGCTCTACTGTGTTACAGCTTAGCATAGATTCATTCTGTTAACGGCGCAATGGTGAAAATATAAAAAATATAAAAAATTAATTATTCAAGGCTGGAATCAAATCGTGCACAATAAAGTGGCCACCGGGGGGAGCACCAGCCAAAACAGCAAAAGTAAATAGCTAAGAAAATTACATTTGATGCTACCCTTTACCCACAAGGTCTGATTTACTAAGGCCCTAATTTAACAAGGGATAGCGCCAGGTAGCGTCTGGTGAGCGAACGGTAATGATGGTCACCGCCACGAGAACGCCGGCTCCCCACCACAATCACACATTTATCAGGCCGATCCTGCTTAGCGACTGACAGAGCGCCAGATAGCGAATCATTCATCATTATTCCAGCCTCACCCCACAGCACCAGCGAGCGACCTTGAACAGCGCCAGGTATGACCTCTCGCTACCTGCCGCTCTCCAATGCATTTCAATGGAACAATCTTTAAATATTAATAATTAATTGTTAATAATTTTTTTTTTTTTTTTTTTTTAATGTGAAAATTTCTGTTACCACTTCTGCCATGTTAGATATTTTTTTTAAGGTAAGAAAAAAATTTTAAAAAAATTTGTGCAGAATTGATATTACAGGTCTGATATTAATGTATTCATATTCCAAAATGTTTTTATAAACTTGTTTTTTTTGGTTTCCAAAAATATGGTTGTTTGGGGGTTAAAAAACTACTTTTAACACATCGCCGCCAGCGCTCTGGGGTTTAAACATGCATTTCACAGCGCGAGAATTTTTGGAGCGTGATTTGTTAATGAATATGGTGGGAGCCGGTCGCTATGGCCATTCGCTATCATGTGCTCCCATACAGCGCGGAACCTGTCAAATAGCGACTCGTAACCTTGTATTCAACATTACTGCACACCGACTATCGCTATCAACAACCGAACAACGGCCAAGCACAGCGACTACTAGCGGGCGCTGTTAAAATACCGCTACAGTCGCTCAACTGTCACTACCTGGCACTATTAATAAATCAGCCTCTAAGTGTGCCAGCACAGAGAGATAGAGGAGCGAGCCGGCTTGTGCAGTGGTCAGATCAAGTACAGGCATAGCGAGGCTTAGGTCAGCACATCAGAGAGCTCATAGTAAATACCACATGACTCCAGCGTTGGACCAGAGGAAATCATTCCTGGGGCCCACTCACTAAATAAAAAGCAAACTAACAGAACGCTTCATGGAAAACCGGAAACACTCTGGTGGGCCAGTCCAACCCTGCACAACACTGATCACATTAAACAACATAATTTGAATTTATTTTTAAAGCAGAACAAAACTGACTTTTCCAGGTTTTGTTCCGTGCCCGGCTGTGCTAAACCCCCCAGTTCAACTACTAAAACTCACCTTTCCATGCTTCAATAGCGCAACCTTGTGGGCCAGTACAAGCCTCTAGACTCTTGGCATTTTTACTTGGAATTGGAATTTTTCTTTCCCAGGTTTTGTTCCATGCCCCGCTGTGTGAAACCCCCCAGAAAACCCAGAACAACTCACCTTTCCACGCTCCAATGGTGCATGCACGGGCTCTCATCCAATGAGAACTGCCTGCTGTGACTACATCATTCAGCATCATTCATTATAGGCTGGCCTGCAAGCTAACAGGGTTGAGTGCTGTGGCTCCTTTAAGACTTTTGTATCCTAATTGCCCTGCTAACGTGCACCTCCCAGGTTAGTTATAAAATGGTCTGAGCGGCTGCCACCCCTCCTTTGTTTCTTTTGAATTTGTGCAAGCACATGGGGTGTGGGGTCTAGGCTGTATTGCAAGGTCTTGACCCTTCCACCCCATGGCTTGCACTTGAGAGGTTTAGGGCAACCTCAGGTAAGCCTGCTCCCAATTTATCTATTGCATTGTATGTCCCAAATGGGGCTCTCAGAGATTAGAGTTAGGACTGCACCCCACAGAGGCACTTTGGCGTAGTGGTGCAGCTTAAGCATACTTCTGCAGATGTGTGTGACCGAGTCCTCTGTTTTTAACGGGGAGGCCGATTCATTAATAGCGCCAGGTAGCGACAGTAGCGTTATTTTCACAGCGCACGCTAGTATTCGCTGTGCTTGGCCGTCGTTCGGCTGTTGACAGCGACTCAGTCGGTGTGCGGTAATGTTGAATACGGGGTTAGGAGTCGCTGTTTGACAGGTTCCGCGCTGTATGGGAGCGCATGACAGCGAATTGCCATAGCGAACGGCTCCCAGCATATTCATTAACAAATCACGCTCAAAAAATTCTCGCGCTGTGAAATGCTTGTTTAAACCCCAGAGCGCTGGCGGCGATGGGTTAAAAGTAGTTTTTAACCCCCAAACAACCATATTTTTTGAAAAAAAAAAAAAAACATGTTTTTCAAAACATTTTGTAATATCAATACATTAATATCAGACCTGTAATATCAATTCTGCACAATTTTTTTTTTTTTTTTAACCTTAAAAAAAATATCTAACATTGCAGAAGTGGTCACAGAATTTTTGACATTTAAAAAAAAAAAAAAAAAAAACATTAATAGCAATTAATTATGAATATTTAAAGATTGCTCCATTGAAATGCATTGGAGAGCGCAGGTAGCGAGAGGTCATACCTGTCGCTGTTCTAGGTCGCTCGCTGGCGCTGTGGGGTGAGGCTGGAATAATGATGAATGATTCGCTATCTGGCGCTCTGTCAGTCGCTAAGCAGGATCGGCTTGATAAATGTGTGATTGCGGAGGGGAGCCGGCGTACTCGTGGCGGGGCCCGTCATTACCGTTCGCTCACCATTAGCTACCTGGCGCTATTCCTTGTTAATTAAGGGCCCAAGTTTAGAGACAGATTGTAGGCTGGCCTGCAAGCTAACAGGGTTGAGTGCTGTGGCTCCTTTAAGACTTTTACATCATTCAGCAGGCGGCTGTCATTGACTTGGGTGGTGCACACTGCTGCATCTCCCGCATTCCTGGCTGTGTGCACGCTCTTGACCATATTTGAATAGCTGGGGTGGGAGTCGGGGATGCGGCAGCACGTGCTTCCCATTCAAAACAGTTACTCATTGGACGAGAGCCAGAGCATTCGCTGTTGGAGCGTGGAGAGGAGAGTTTTTATGGGCAAACTGGAGGGTTTCACACAGTGGCTGCTGGTGGGTTTTGTTCAGCTTTCATATCTATTGTCCAGCTACTTCTAGTGATGTTAGTTGTGTTCCTGCTGTTCACGTGATGTCTTCTTTATGCTTTAACAAATAATTGTAAGCAGCATGTAGTGTAGTGTTGTGTTTGTGTTGTGTGGGGTGTTGAGTGGTATCTAGAGGCGGCATCGTATCGACTTATTGAAAAGACCATTATCAGCTCACTCTGGGGAGGGGGGGGAGGAAACTGGCGGTGACTTTTTGACATGTGAAAGGATTTCTCCTATGCCGCCTATTGTTTGGTGTGACCCCTTTCCTCCCCTGTAATCTGGGCTCTAATTCACTAACAGGAGGACAGGAAAGAGGAAGCAACTCACTTTCTAACAGGCTTGTCCAGTGCTGGGCTCAGGCCTGAGGGTCATTTCCTCTTCCACTATACAAAAATTTGTCTCAATACCAGCAACAGATTTAAGTCCTTCGAAACACGTGAGTTGCTGTCATCTACATACATACTTTATCTTAAAGCGCGCCTATATTCGTGACATAAGCTCCTCCTGCACCTATACGTGTCCTAGTCTTAGAGTTGCTGTTAAAGGAGCACTATCATGAAATTGTATATTATAAACACATATAAACACGTCTGCTAATGAGAGGAGGGGTCACTTATACACCCGAACTGAATAAAACTCCTGCCAAGCTTGTAGTTTTCTTCTCCTGGTAGGAATAAAATCCAGGGGTGTCAGGTTTAGTGTATTGGGGTAACAGGTTCTGTCACCTGATTACCTCTTCCTTCCATTAAAGTGGACCAACACCCAGGATTTTGACTATCCTGGGTTTTGGTCCACTTCGGCGGGGCACCCCGATCGGGGGTGCCCCGCTGTGTGAAACCCCCCAGAAAGCCCCAAAATCTTACCTGTCCCCGCTCCCACGTGACTGAACGGTCCAATCCCCGCCAACGTCCAGGCGGGGATCAGGAACGTCCAAGCGGCTGCCGCCGCCTCCCTCGCGTCACTTTCGGCGCGCGCGCGCCCCCGCCGGCCATTCGCAGACGGCCGGCGCGGGCGCGAGCACGCCTACAGGGGCGCGAGGGAGGCGGCGACGGGCGGCCGCCGCCGAAGATCAGGTAAGCGATTTGGGGTGTCTGGGGGGGTTTCACCCCGCGGGACATCCCAATCTTGGATGTCCCGCGGGGTGGGAGGTGATCGGCCCGGGAATCTTATAGATTTCCGGGCCGATCACCTCTCGGTGTTGGTCCACTTTAAAAAAATAAAAAACAAGCCTGGCAGGATATTTCTTGATGCCGGGTGTACAAGTGACTGTACATGGATTTTATATATAATATATATATATAATCTATATAATATATATATATATATATATATATATATATATATATATATATATATTTTTTTTTTTTTTTTTTTTTTTATTATTTTTGGGCCATTTTTTCGCGATTGTGCTCTTATAAGCGGAACAAAACCCAGTGAGTGAAAAGCCTGGGTTTTGTTCCACTTTAAAGGATTACTCACACAGTTTGCTGTCATGTCCCTTATATCTGCTGGCAGCCAATAGGGATCACTGGGCATGCATAAGCAATGCCATCCATGGCGTGTCCAGTTGCTCGTTGGCAGAGAAGATGATGAAAACATGGACTTCCTAGGGATCTTTAGTAGGAGGGGCATCCCAAATAGGGTCATTTCTAGGCCCAGGCAAGCAGCGCTGTTGCCCTGGGCACTGGAAAGGAAGGCGACAAGCTGTCTTTCCTTCTAGCTGAGCACAGCACAGCACCCCCTGCATTGTACCGGGGTGCTGCTTGAGTACTTAATTTCCCCCTGCCTTGTCTTGGGTGAGGGCAGAGATGGGATGTGGAGAAGGGAGATGTGGCACTGACAGGAGCAGAGTGTGGCTGGGAATCATGCTGCCATACTCACTCCGGCTCCTTCATTCCGCTCTCTCATTCTCTGCAGTCCAAACTAGTGACCTAAACTGTCCTAGGACGCAGATGTCACCTGTCTGTGATCTGTGGTATCCACAGATTGCCGTTAAAACTCACTCTTCTGGCATCCCCACAATGCAGGCACAGGCGGGCAGCTATTTAGCATGCTCGGTTCCATTCACTTCTCGACATCACCACGGTGAAAAAACTGAATGGAGTGAGTGCACCCCCGGATGCATCCCCACTTGCAGGGCTGGCTCCAGGTTTGTGGGGCGCTTGGGCAAGAGAGTCTTAGTGGGCCCCTTTCAGCTCCGCTGACACTAAGGGGTCATCCACTGCTGCTGTTCGCCCTCCAGTCCTTGTCAGTTGTCACTTGGTTCTCACCACCGTCTAAGCTTCCATCAATAGCCCTTCGCGATTCCATGCCACCTTCTATATTGTTTCTGTTGCTGAGGCCAGCCATGAGCAGGTCTGCACAAAACACCCAGCATTCAGTGGTTCGGGTCCACTATAAAATAATACCATGGCGAAGTGTGAACTTCACTTGCCCTGTTCTGGCGCCGGCCCTGCCTGGGATTGGTAACTACGTGAATAAACACAGTGATTGCCGGGATTTCACACAGAGGCCACTCTACCTGAACACCCCAAAGGTTGGCCGTGTATATATGAACCTGATGCACAGTTGTTGTTTTTTTGTTTGTTGTTTTCAAATTAGACCACCCATTAAATTTGCACTAACACTCACTTTTTCTGGAAAAAAATGCCAATTTATTCCAGTTGGAACCTACCCAGTGTTGCTTTACCCCCCCCCCTCCAAATCAATTGTCACCATAAAGCTATATAATACCCCTTGCGTTTGTATTAAGAAAACTCTCTTAATCCAAATGAAAAGCCCTCAATCTCTTTAGTGTAAGCTCATACTATACTTCTCAGCACGCCCCCTCCAATTTAATATTTCCCTACTTCATAAAGGACTGCAAATCCATAATACATACACACAGACAAGTCAAGTCACCCAGTTTTCCAGGGAGTCACCCAGTTTTGATCGCCCTCCACCCAGCCACCCTGTCAGGAGCTCATTTCCATACCTATAAACTTTTGAGGGGTGGATAGCAGATATGTGGTAACAGTTAAAATAATCAAAACACTTCATAGGCAAATGAAACACTTATTGATGCCAGGGCCAAATTAAGTGTGGTGGAGGCCATTGGGCACAAAATCTGGTGGAGGCTCCAGATATGGCTTTTTTTTTTCTTTAAAATAATAGTCCAGCCAAGTGGCATGTCAGATCAAGTCCCTTGTGCCACCCTTGTGCAGTTGCGTGCTGCTCGGGATCTCCTGCTTTGCCATTTTGAAGCATTGCTGACTGCGGCTTTGCCGCTCTAGAAGCTCTGTCCTGCCCAGTGGTGGCTTTGGCTGCAGGTTTGCAAAAACAAAAAAAAGCCTTGCCCAGGCACGGCGGACCCTCACAGCTGCCAATAGCTTTGTTGCTGGCCCCGCGGCACGTCAGACCAGAGACTGAAAAGCCTCATGGACCAGACCATAACCCAAAGGTTGGTGGAGGCCCCCTTTACAGGGCAAGTGGTGGAGGCACTTGGATGCAAGTCCCTTGCGTGTTACACCCCCAAGAGCAATAAATGAGGACAATGAGGGGCAGCGGGACATGGACTCGAAATAGGGACAGCCCCTCCAAATCAGGGACTCTTGATGGGAGGTATGCATTTCACCTTGCAACAGGACTAGTTGCATACTTCCCAACTGTCCCTGATTTTGAATCCATGTCCTCCTGTCCCTGGTTGTTCTCATTCGTCCCTCTTTGAGCTGTACATACAGATTGCCCACATTAAAAATCATCCTACCTGCATATGCATTTTCTGAGCCTTTAAACATCCAAGATGGCGGCAAGTGTCTTCTGACTGTCCTGCTCTGCATTTTGGGATTGCTGTCCTTTTCCTGACTCCAGCTCTGCTCTGTCTGTGCAGAGCACAGCTATAACCTGCCCCCTGCACTTTTGCCCCCTCTCTTCTCCTCAGGATGTGATGTATTTGAGGCAAGATGGCGGCGCCCATATCCTAAAGTGCTGAACAGTGTTGCAAGCCAGTGGGGGAAAGATTAAAAAGTAAGCGACTAAAAACGTCAAATACATTAATTTTAGATGCTGGAGAATAGTTTTTGAGGGGACTTTTCATTAAATGATGCTGAAGGTCCAATTTAAGTGCTGTTTGTAAGAACACAAATGTCACACTTACATTTGGTTGGACAGAAGCCGTACATCCTGTCAGTGTCATAGTCTGGTGACGTGGAGCACCAGAGGAGGCCATCAGATCTTCCTGCAGTGGTACAGTCCGCATACCACTTGGATTGAAACTTGAAGGGGAACACACAGGCTTTCCCATTGGAATTTCCATCTAACGTGTATATTTCTGAGGAAGAGAGGGACACAATAATGCTATAAGTGAAATAATACAACAATGTAAAAACAGATTCAGTCCAATATAAACGAAAAATTATAGATAAAAAATTGATTTTTAAGACTGTCAGATAAACCCTAATGTAAACCTATTTGGACAGTGCACAAATACTGATAGTTTTGGGGAGAAACACTGGTTGCAGCATGGATTGTACACAGCGATTATAGCAATGACTGTACATGGAGACGACAGCATGGAATGTATATAAGAATGTACATAGTGATTACAGTATGTACATGGACATGACAGCATGAAATCTATATAGGAATAATATGTGACATGGATTGCACACAGTGAATAACAGTATGAATTGTGCACAGTGAATACAGAATGGACTGTGCAATGTCCCAGTACAGCATTTGCAATACTGTTCTATATGTGTCCACTCGACATTCGGCTGTCCCTGTGACTTTGGGGTCTGTTATATTGCGTAGCTAATATTGTATAGTATATCTGTGTTAATACAGTATATATATATATATATATATATATATATATATATATATATATATACCCTGTTCCTGTACAATAACCTTTTATATCCTGTTTTCATGTTATAACATGTTTCCTATGTGAATTTATGTAGTTTGCACTCAAAGAGTTAATGCATTCACATTGTGCAGTTCCATAAACTTCATAACTCCCTATTGCTGTAACTAACTTGCTAGGGAAGGGTCATGTGACAAGTGGTGAGCCTATCAGGACTGCTGAGCACCTAAGCCTGCCCTCTCCTCCATTTTCTAGTCAGAATAACTTTTGCTCTCTGAAGGAAGAAGGTCTGTGCTTGTGCTGCTGGCTTGTCTCATGTGGCTAGTGTGGAGAAAGGGGACAGACTAATGCTTACCAAGTCTGCTGATAAATTTACAGCATCATCTCTCATATTCCAGGTCACAGAGCCTGTCTTCAATTCAGCTCTAATCTCCAAGGTCGCAGAACCCATATTCAATCTTGCAAGTAAGCTATTCAGCCTAAATAACACTATAAGTCTCAGCAAATCCTCTAGTCTCCCACACCACAGGAACGCTCCTGAGTTCCTGATCTGTACTGTCACTGTACCAGCTAGACTGACAGTAAAAGTTCAGTTGATCCTAACCTGGCCTTTGCCTGTTATTGCTGCCCAACACCTAGCAAGGGCCAGCACCTAGCACCTGGGACCCCCGGTGGGTAGGGTAACCGGTGCCACCAAACCCTCCTGGCGTCACAACACCGGGCCCTCATACCATCTGGGCCTACGGACTTTAACATCTGTCCGGAACCTAGGCTTCGGCCTGCCACCCCAAAAGCCGGTGACCCACAGCTGCCTCCCAGCTTCCCTAACCTGGTCACCACAACTGTACATGGAGATGGCAGAATAAAATCTATCTAAAAATGTGATTAGGGTTGCCACCTTCCCCAACAAAAAATACCAGCCTTTTCATGAGTACATGGGCGTGGTCTTGTGGGGACATGGTCTTGGTAAAATGTAAGATTAACCATACTTGTTCACTTAAAATACATTATTTTCCATTGTTAAAGTGCAACAGCTACACTTGCACACTTCCCCAGAGTGCCCTGTTGCTTAACGGGCTTAAGCGGTCCTTCACTCTGAATAAGAGTCTATCTTATATGTTTCCCCCACCCTGTACATACAGATTGCTGACATTAAAAATCATCCTACCTGCATCTACTGCATGTTATGAGTCTTTAAACATCCAAGATGGCGGCTCATGGGACATCAGGAAGCCTGCAAACAGGAAGTGCCTTCTGACTGTGCTGCTCTGCATTCTGGGACTGCTGACCTTTTCCTGACCCCAGCTCTGCTCTGTCTGAGCAAAGCACAGCTATAACCGCCCCCCCTGTACTTTATCCCACTCTTCTCTCCTCAGCAAGCATAAAGCTTCTGAGTCAAGATGGCGGCGCCCGTATCCTAAAGTCCTTAACAGAGTTGCAGCCCAGTGGGGGAAAGAATAGTAAGTAAGTGACTAAAAACTTAAAATATATATATTTTAGATGCTGGGGAATCATTTTTTAAGGGTTTGGGCTTTTCAATAAATCATGGTGAAGGTGCGGTTTAACAGTAACAAAAATGCAATACCAAAAAATTAGCAGCAGGCTACCAAAAATACAGACTGTGCCGGTGATATACTGGTAAGGTGGCAACCTTACATGTGACATAGATTGTACACAGTGATTACAGTATGGGTTGTACATGGAGATGACAGCATGGAATGTATAGATGTGATTTGAGATATGGTGATGGCAGCATGGGATGTATAAAAGAATGATATGTGACATGGATTGAACACAGAGATTACAGTATGGACTGTATGCAAGAATTACAGTATGGATTGTACATGGAGATGGCAGCATGGGATGTATAAAAGAATGATATGTGACATGGATGATTGAACACAGAGATTACAGTATGGACTGTATGCAAGAATTGCGGTATGGATTGTAGGCAGGGATTACAACATGAATCAGACATGTAGATGACATCATGGGAGGTGTATGAGAATTGGGAAATGGACTGTATGGTTTGTTCATGGAGAGGACAGCATGTAATGTATATAAAAATGACATGTGACATGGATTGTTCGCAGTGATTACAATATGGGACGTGCCCAATATCTGAAGTGCCGTTAGTCAAACCCAATATTCCTCTCTCCCCTAAATGGGCTCCTCGCTGTACTATTTAGGTTTGCTATGTATCCCGTACTAGTAACAGCTAAAGGAAGATATTGAGCCTTAGTTAAGAAGTGTCAGCGATAGAGATGGGCAAACCCCAACCGCAAAGTTTGGGTTTGTACTGAATTTTGCGAGTTCCCAGACCCGAACCCAGACTTCAGCCAGAAGCTGGTTGATGGGCTGCTGGGACTCACCTCAGCCCCAATCCTCTTCATCAGCAGTGGCATTTTAGTTTGGCTACAAAAAGATGTCCGCCGGCTCCCAGTGAGGACACTTCTAGTGCCAGCACTGCCGTGGCTGGGGCCAAATTAAAATGCCACTGCCACCCCGCCGCTGCTAAGGAGAAGGACCAGGGCTGAGTTAGGCAGCATACTTACTGCTGCACACTCTGCACCAAGTGGCGCTCACTGGCGCTGGAATTATCGTCCCCCTGGTCCAACAGGCGCTGACATAAGCCAATCCCTACATAATGCCACAATCAAAGCCAATTCGTTCTTTTTCTGCACAGTGACTGCTAGCACCAATGTAGACCACAGGGCAGCGCCAGGTAAGACAAAAATTACCTGCGCTTCGAAACTGATGCTAAAGGCGCCAGAAAGAAGCTAAATGGAGTACATGATAAATAAGGCCCATAATACACATTAAACAATCTAATACCTATCCACATTAAACAAATAGGTCCTGATTCATCAGACACCCCCATCGGACCCAGCCCCAGCAAATCAGGGAATGTGAAACACCACCTATAAATTAAACATCTTGCTATTGCAGCACAGCAACAAGCACTAATATAGAAGAAAAAACATTTTGAGTTATGCTTCGTGCCCCCCAACCCGCTCCAGTGCTGAACACCCCAGCACCCCCCAAGATCCATAACATCATCGCATGTAGCCTATCTCCCCTTATACAAAGACCCCAGGGTTATACTGCAGTGTAGCACGCCTTAAATGGCACATATAAAAAAATGGAAAAAGGAAACAGCGAGTAAAAAAAGGGAGAAGAAAATAAAGAGAAAGAAACCCCAGAAGATCAAAGACAGGAAAAGAAAGAGATAGAAAAGAAAATGAGGAAAGAAAAAAAAGGAAAAGAAATAAGAAAATAAATAATGTCCAGTAATTTGAGACTAGCAATCCCCTCCTCCCCAAATCTTATTGGTCTAATAGTCTTATCGATACAGAAAATAAGAGATGGGGGTGAATGGGGGGTGGGTGTGGACTTGGAAAGGGGAGGTTAAGAGGTGTTCCATAGTAACCCTTGTTTTATCTGAGAGTTCAGGGTTTTGATGTTCGGTAGTGGTAAAATTCATATAATCAAAAGTCGAGGCCACCAGTAAGGCTCAGGTTTTTATCAAGTCTGACTCCTCAAATAAAAGTTCCCTTTTTTTTTTATAAAACATAAATGCTAAATAAACCTATGTAGACAGTGAAAGCAAATGATGACAATTTTCTCTCCTACAAAGTTGCGCACTTTTTCTCTGGGGCTGAATCTTCCCTAAAAGGTGTAAAAGCCTCCAGGGCCGGCTGATCAAGTAGCCCAGGCCCATCCCGATTTGGGTTGCATTGCTTTATGAACTCCCACGATCATGTCGCAAAACCCTGGAAAACACTGCCACACTGTGATCGCAGGCAGCGGCTGCATCCCCAACTTCCCTGCAGTTCAGACGCACTACCGCACCCAGTTATTTAGATAGACTGGGGGCAGGAGAGCGCTTCCATTTCTCTATGCTGGCACTCTGTTCCAAACAAAGCTTCCTGCCATGCATTAATATGCACGTCGTACAGCGCTCATTGAACAAAAGCCCGCTCGTGCATGGTGTGACCATTGTAAAGGTATGTTTTTTGAGCAATCCACAGGGTTTCACACAGCAGGGCATTCCAAATCAGGATGCCCCAGGGACAAGGATGAAATCCTGGGATAGTAAAAATCCAGGGTTTTGGTCCTTTGTAAAGTTACTGTCTTTGCAAAAATAAAAAGTATACATATTCAACTATAGTACAGTGCAGCTGATTGGCCCAATCCTGCAGATAGAAGATTACCTCCGTCTGAGATCCAAACCGCGTTATCCCTTATTCCCAATGAGGACCCGTGGTCATATGGCTGCCTTCTCTTATCAATCATTGTTGGAGGGGCCATGCTTAGAGTGCCACTGATGGTAAGTTTCAAACTATCAGAAACAGGCGAATCAGTTGCGCGGGGCTAAAGGTGAACATCTACTTTTTTGGGGGGTTGTGGAGGGACTCCCTGTCTGACCCAGTGATCCTGAGGTGAGCTGTCTGTAGCAGTGTGGGGAGAGAGGCCATCTTGAGCTGCTTGCTTCGGCCTGGGGAGAGACCATTGCCGGGTTACTGAAAGTGACTCCATGCTGTGAGGAGGATTCTGAGGCCCACTGTCCAAACTACCAATTGGAGTAACCAAGAAGTACTCCAATGAAAGTAACTTTGCAGTGGGGTGGGTAAGAACCAAATAACAAGTAAGTGCACCAGCAATCCAAAATAATTAACACAAAAGCTATTTGCTGAGGGTGGCCCCCAAATCGAATTCAAACACCTGTAGCAAGTTGCGGCTCCAGCTACCGCAAAAAAGGGGGGCAACCAGGACCCTCTGTACCAAAGCCCTTCAGATAAGCAACAATCAAGAAAAAAATCATCCAAAAATATTTAATTTAAATTAAAATAACTCATCATTTCAGGATCATAAAACACACACTTATAGATCCATCGCAGGACCCCACCCCTAGGCAAGAAAAAGGCCAAAGCTACTATTCCAAATGAATATAAATCATATGTGCTAAATCAAGTGCTATAGCGATATGCAGGTGAAAGTGCAAATCGTAATAACAAGTAAAGAGATCACCTAAAAAGTGATACCCAAAAGGATGTTTGCTCCGCTGCTCCTAAGACAGGAGATAAATAATCCGACGCGTTCCGTGGCCCAGTCCTGACCACTTCCTCAGGGTGTCAGGGTTTGCAGTGGGGTGGCCTGTGCCTTGCCGGCATGTTATACATCCGACACCTGTGGCTTGTACCCAGCCCCAGCAGGGGGTGAGTAATTGACTGTTAGCTGAGCAGTCTGAAATAAAGTTATCTGCAGCTGTCACATGGTCGTGTATCATCCGGTGGCCACATAAGCGGAAGCCGACACGGACCATGTGACCATGGCATTTTTATTACGTCATAACACCTGTATAAAAAATTAGCGCTGCCCTTAATAAAATTAAAAAGCACAATCCCCAGATAATATGTATCTATCTTTAGCTTGAAAAGAGTGAACTTCAATAACCTTCATTCAATTTAACCATCAAAGGCTTCTTCTCTTTATAGATACAATTATCATTAGGTGTTAGAATTGTAACACTGACTAGTACATGTATCCTAGGTGTTTGGTTTGTATCAGTTAAAGAGATTGTCAAGGCATAAAAAGTAAAAAAATGATACTCACATTTCATCCCCTGCAACCAATCTCTCCTATTCTGGCGCATGGAAACTCAACCGAACACTCGATCCAGTCCACCCCTCCCAGCTTTCAGTCACAGTAACAAGGCCATTTCTCCTTTTTTCATGGGGAGGGTGTAAGGGCTCAGGAGTGCCAGGCCAAGCCTAGACACGCCCCCTCCGTTGCAGTAAATGAAGTAGGTGTGTCTGTGTCACTGCGACTGAAGGCCTGGGGGCAGGTTTTATAGATGGGGTTGACATCTGCTGGACTGGGTTGAGTGATAGGGTAAGTTTTCAAGCGCCGGAATAGGTGCATAAAAGGTAGTTTTTTTATGCCTGGGCAAGTCCTTTAAAGTGGACCAAAACCCACAGTGATCAGCTAGGGAATCTATAAGAATCCTGAGCTGATTGATTTCCTCTCCGGGGGCATCCAAAATCGGGAATCCCTGCTATGTGAAACCCCCCCCCAGGTTGCCCCATACACTTACCTTCTTTCCCGCGGCCGCATCCCGCCTATATCTCTAGCAGGGCGTGTGCCCGCACCAGGCTTTTGTAAATGGCTGTTGTGGGGCATGCTCCCTGTTAGAAGGTAGCGGGGATGCGGCTGTCAGCACGCTCTGAGCCACTCGCCTTAAATGATGGCTTAGACGTGAGCGGATCCGAGCGCAGTGATTGGACGAGCGGCCTCACATGCGCCGTAGGACCGGGAAGAGGTGACTTTGTTTCGGTGACCTGGTGGGTTTCACACAGCAGGCCACACTTGATCGGCAAAGTCAAAATCCTGGGTTTTGGTCCACTTTATGAAAAGCCTCCTTAGATAGTTGAAGAACTGTCTAGGCAGAAAATAACAAAAGTCATGCTCACCTTTTGTCCCCAGCAGCTCTTCTGTCCTACTCTAGTTTAAATTCACCAGGTGATGAGATTAAGTGGATCGGGGGCCAATGGCCAACCCCTTGCATCAGTCACAGTAATTGGCCACTCTCACTCCATTCACACCTAGGCCTAGCACATGCCCTTCATTGGAGTGAATAGAGTGGGCTTGAGTCACTATGACTGATCGCTGGTCCCATATGCCGGCCATGACTGTGGCCCTGCACCGGCTTAGGTCAATCACCAACATTAAAGTTGAGATTTAGGGGTTTGTTTGATGATGGGGCTACACGAATAGAATGCTGCAGATATGTGTTCCTCAGCCTGCAGGTAAGCCACACCCCAAACCACAACCATTACAATTTAATATGGTCAGTTTACTATGTTTGCCACTTTCAGTCCCCCCATAAAAGGTCAGTTTAACCTTGGTAGGATGAAAGCGATGTGAGGGACAAAAGGTGAGGATGATTGTTTTTTCCTGGCTGCATAGATCCTTTAAACCGGACCAACAGCCTTGCAAATTTGGAATCTCAGTTTCCCCTTCTGCATGCATGATACTGAATCATTGTCAGCACTTTTGCTCCTGCGCCCATTCAAAGCTGAAGCGCCGCTTCACTGATTTTCTCCTGGTAGCGGACATCTTGGAGCTTCCTTTCTCAGCATTCCAGCCATGCTGCTGCCTGAATTCAACTGCATAACCCCACAATGCACAGTGGCAGGAGACTTCCTCTTTGCAGCTCCATTAAAGTGAACCAAAACCCACGTCAATCGGGGCTATCAAATTCCTTCCCCCCAGGGCATCCAAAATTGGGATGCCCTGCTGTGTGAAACCCCCCAAAGTCGCCCCATACCTTCTTACCCGGTCCAACGACGCATGAGGGAGCTGAGGCCGCATCCCCGCTATCCCTCTAGCAGGGTGTGTTCCCACGCCAGGCATTTGTGAATGGCCAGTGCAGACACGCTCCCTGTTAGAGGGTAGCAGGGTATGCAACCGTCAGCGTGCTCGGATCTGCTCACCTTAGACGAAGGCTTAGACGACGTGATGTCAGGGATCCCAGCACGCTAATTGGAAGATTGCTTAGGACTGGGAAGGGGTGAGTTGGTGTTGGCTATCTGGGGGGGTTTCACAAAGCAAGAGGGAAGGACCAAAACTCAGGATAGTCAAAATCCTGGGTTTTGGTCCACTTTAAAAAACCATATTGTTTTTAAAATTGACTATGACATAAGTTACGAAAAATGAATTGTTATGGGCAGCAATCTGGGGAAAGGGTGCAGATGAGTTTTTTGCAAGGGCGTTGGTCCAGTTTAAATAAGATGAAGGTTGGTATTTGATATTAGAGAGTGGTCCAAAAGGTTTGGAAACACTGTCCTGGGTTAGAACTCCACTAGAGCAAACTAAACAGATTGTGCTCATGGTGGCCAGTTGTACGTTAGGAAGTTTCAACCAGAGGAGGTTATCACAAACAGTTAAATATGTAGCCTGGCCAATCAGAGGCCGACAGTTGTTCAAAAATCCCGCCTGACGTCATAACTGACGTCATCTGCGTTGTCAGAATGAAGATTAAATTTTAAAACCATTGCCCTAAATCGAAAAAAAAGTGCTGTCACTTTAATCTGCACCTGTGTGTCCCGCAGCCCACCGGTCCCCCCCCCCCCCTCCACCTGTCCCTGGAGATCTCTGCTCTAGCCAAGCGGGGAATCGCCGCTCACTACAGCGTGTCTGGTTCATACTGCTTGGTACTGATGAAGGGGGACATAAGAACCCCCGAAACATTGACCAACCTGTAAGCTTTGTAAACTGCTTTGGCTTGTGGAATTACCCAACTGTCCTTGCAGCAGGCGGAGCTATGCAAATGAGAGCCTGAAGCTCGAAACACGTGTCCGCTAGTTGGATGTGTATGGCTGTGTAAATTTAAAACTAATCCTTGGCACTACACCCTTAGTGTTTCTAGGGCCTTGGATGGCACAGAGACATAAAGAGATGATTTGCATAGCTCCGCCTGCTGCAAGGATGGATGGGTAATGCTATCTGTCCATGTATTGGGTACTGTGCAAATACTCTCCGTTTCCGTCAAAGCTCCTCTTTTCCTTTACCTAAGTAGAAGGTTTTTTGGTCTCCTTAGCCCCCCTATATTAAGCCTAACATGGGTTTCTCCACATTCTGGCTTGCGACTCTGCTTGTGGAATTAAAATATAGCTTGAGTTGATCTAACAGATCATTTGGAGTGCCAGTTTTCTTTGCACATTTGGACTTGCGGCGTCTCTGCAGACCGTGCACCCGCATTGGAGTACCAGAAATATGGATAGGTGTGCGTCAGCCACTAACTCTACCTTAGGAAGTAACTAGAGATACAAGAAAGAAAGGCCTACAGACCCCCTTCCTCTTCTACACATGGCTGACCTTATGTTGTTTCTCTCACACATGGAGCTGCTTACCTTCATAGGCCTTGGCGCACAAGTCATCCAGCGCTCCATAGATCTTCCATCGGCTCCAGGTTCCTGTTCCCGTCCACAGAACCACTTTGTCATTGGTGTTGCCATAGTTTAAGTGCAAGTCCGCGCTAACGATACCAAACAAAGTGTCATTCTTACACTCCCATTTCTGGAGATTGCTGCCCCCATCGCAGGGGGCCAGTGACACCTGACTTTTGTCCATTATGGATGCCACCGCCAGGCACTGCGATTCCGCCACATTGATCAGTTGCTGCTTAGAAATCCACCGGAACTTCTGGGCGTTACTGTCTGCTTGACACGTTGCCATATTGACGTTGGACTGTGCAGACTGGAGACATTTCTTGTGGACGTCATTGTAGATTAAAAATGTGTCAGTTTCTGGGGAACATGAAAAAAAATAAGCATGAGATTGGATTGGTTGCCTAATGAGCTCGCTCCCATAGGGAATGGGAAGGTTATGCTATAATTGGGAATGGGAATGGGAAGGTTATGTTATAAGTTTTGCACTTTGCTCTGATTTTTTTAATAACCCAAATTCATTTTAAGTTATAACACATTATTGTATAGAATGGCAAACGTTTTGTTACAGCTTACAAAAAGAGATTATATATATTTTTTATTCTATAACACCATCTACTTCATTTTTTTTGTACAGTACTTCTCAAGTTAGTGTCGTGGGTGAACTTTTATGGGAAAGACTGTGCTAATTATTATTTTTTTTTTAATTCTTTATTTTTATTTTCAATAAAGAGACAAATAGGTAAGTACAACATTGCAAACTTACAGAGCCATCTCGCATATACAGACATGCAGAACATATACGTACAAACTATAGCTAGACATGTTTGTTGCTTGATATTTAGATGATGAGTGGGTTAAACTGGGCTGTAAATTAGTTCCCAGGCCCTGAATAATAATAATAATTTTGTATAAATAATAGTGATTGAGCTGCTCCCACCCCCTTTATTCATTTGAATTGCCATGAGCACAAGCAGGGAGGAATTCAGTCAATATGGATTTCTTCCTGTGAAATGTTCTAAAGGGAGGCTGGCAGCTTCCCAGGTGAGTAGCTCTCAGATATTTGTCTGCATTGCATGTCCCAACTTTGGGGACTCAGAATTAAGAGTAGGGACCACACTAAACACAGAGTGCCTTGCCGGGGCAGTGTGGCTTCCACATGTATCTGCAGATATATGCAACCAAATCTCTGTCTTTCCACATAGCTAGACATGTTTGTTGCTTGATATTTAGTTGATGAGAGGGTTAAACTGGGCGGTAAATTAGTTCCCAGGCCCTGAATAATAATAATAATAATTTTGTATAAATAATAGTGATTGAGCTGCTCCCACCCCCCTTTATTCATTTGAATTGCCATGAGCACAAGCAGGGAGGAATTCAGTCAATATGGATTTCTCCCTGTGAAGTGTTCTAAAGGGAGGCTGGCAGCTTCCCAGGTGAGTAGCTCTCAAATATTTGTCTGCATTGCATGTCCCAACTTTGGGGACTCAAAATTAAGAGTAGGGACCACACTAAACACAGAGTGCCTTGCCGGGGCAGTGTGGCTTCCACATGTATCTGCAGATATATGCAACCAAATCTCTGTCTTTCCACATAGCTAGACATGTTTGTTGCTTGATATTTAGTTGATGAGAGGGTTAAACTGGGCGGTAAATTAGTTCCCAGGCCCTGAATAATAATAATAATAATTTTGTATAAATAATAGTGATTGAGCTGCTCCCACCCCCCTTTATTCATTTGAATTGCCATGAGCACAAGCAGGGAGGAATTCAGTCAATATGGATTTCTCCCTGTGAAGTGTTCTAAAGGGAGGCTGGCAGCTTCCCAGGTGAGTAGCTCTCAAATATTTGTCTGCATTGCATGTCCCAACTTTGGGGACTCAAAATTAAGAGTAGGGACCACACTAAACACAGAGTGCCTTGCCGGGGCAGTGTGGCTTCCACATGTATCTGCAGATATATGCAACCAAATCTCTGTCTTTCCACATAGCTAGACATGTTTGTTGCTTGATATTTAGATGATGAGAGGGTTAAACTGGGTGGTAAATTGGTTCCCAGGCCCTGAATAATAATAATAATTTTGTATAAATAATAGTGATTGAGCTGCTCCCACCCCCCTTTATTCAAACTATTGACGTGACAGATGCATACTTATGATAAAGATAGCCCTTGCCTATCCGCATCCATATTTGGTTATCCACCTAGTCCGGTGACGGCCCTCCACAGAGGCCCAGCAGTCAGCCCTCCCAGCCCTCCTCTGCCTTGATGTCCATTACATACTGCATAGAACTCCCTGCCATGAAGTAGAGTGGCTCAGTCTGAGAGAGCCTTGTGTGTAGAGAAAAGAGAAGAAAGAAGAGAGAAGGAAAACAGGGGGGGGGGATGGGGAAGGAAAGATAGGAGGGGGGGAACCAGGGGGAGTCAGCTCATCATTTCGCCTTCCCGGACGTCATCAGTGCATCTCTAGCTCTCCACTTCGTCTCACCTTGATACTGCCACCAAAAGAGGATGATCCCAAATGCTAGCTGTTCCCAAGGGTCTCAGTGGGAAGGGGGGGGGGGGTTGGCAGGCGCCATGAGCTGCTTAAACCTTTCTGTCTCACTGAAGAGAAACCATGGCGTCCATGTCTGCAAAAACTGTGGCGTGCTCTCATGAACGGAGGCGGTGAGTTCTTCCATCTCCATTATATGGTTGATCTCCCCGACCCAGTCCGCCACCGAGGTAACCACCTCGGATCTCCACAACATAGGTATTATCGCCTTTGCTGCATTTATGAGATGCCTCAGAAGTGACTTCTTATAGGTCTTCAGGGGTGTGTCCGCCAAGTGCAGGAGAAGCAGAGAGGGATCCAGGGCCACCGAATACCCCACAATATCCTAGGAGATTCTGTCCACAGATTGCCAAAAGGGTACAATCTTAGGTCATTCCCAAAAGATGTGAAAGAAGCTACCAACCGCTCCCCGGCACCTCCAGCACTCGGCGGAGTGGGTCGGGAAAAAAACATGCAGCCTCTCCGGGGTGTAGTACCTCCTCGTAAAACACTTATAGTTTGTTTCCTGGATCTTGGAGGAAATAGATGTTTTTGCGTTGCTAGAAAAATGTATCTCCACTGCTCTGTGCTAATTATTAAATATGGGTCATACCTGCCTGGCTTAACGGGCACAGTTAGGCACAGCCAAGAACAACTATGCTTAAAGCGGACCAAAAAGAAACAAAGAAGAGGTGTCAGCCGCTCAGACCAATTTATAACTAACCTGGGAGGTGCATGTGAGCAGGGCAATTAGGATATACAAGTCTTAAAGTGGACCAACACCCAGGATTTTGACTATCCTGGGTCTTGGTCCACTTCGGTGGGGCACCCCCGATCGGGGTGCCCCGCTGTGTGAAACCCCCCCGAACCCCCCGAACAACTCACCTCTCCCCGCTCCCAGCGCCGACGTACAAGCGAAGATCTTGAACGTCTAAGCGGCGGCGGCCTCCGCCGCCTCCCTCGCGTCACTTTGAACGCGCGCGCCCCCGCGCCGGCCATTCGCAGACGGCCGGCGCGGAGGCGCGCACGCCTACAGGGGCGCGAGGGAGGCGGCGGCGGCCGGCCGCTGCCGAAGATAAGGTAGGTGAGCTGGGGTGTTTGGGGGGGGTTTCACCCCGCGGGACATCCCGATCTCGGATGTCCCGCGGGGTGGGGGGTGATCGGCAAGGGAATCTTATAGATTCCCGGGCCGATCACCCGTGGGTGTTGGTCCACTTTAAAGGAGCCACAGGACTCAACCCTGTTAGCTTGCAAACAAACCTATAATCTGTCTCTAAATCTGGTTAAAATCAGAGGACTCGTCCCACACATCTGCAGAAGTAGCTTAATCTGCACCACCACACCAAGGTGCCTCTGTGGGGTGCAGTCCTAACTCTAATCTCTGAGAGCCCCATTTGGGACATACAATGTTATAGATACATTGGGAGCAGGCTTCCCTGAGGTTGCCCTATAACCTCGAGTGCAGCCCATGGAGTGGAAGGGTCGAAGACCTCGCAGTAGAGCCTAGACCCCAAGTAAAGTGGACCAAAACCCACGCCAATCAATTCCACCCCAGGACATCCAAAGTGGGGATGCCCACTGTGTGAAACCCCCAGGTCGCCCCATACACGTACCTTTTTTCCTGGTCCATCTGGGGGGGGATTTCACACAGCGGGGCACCCCGGGGGAAAGGACCAAGACCCAGGATAGTCCAAATCCTGGGTTTTGGTCCACTTTAACCCATTTATTTAACCATTGTTATCGCACCAGTCACTGGAATGCCTGTACACAGGCAATGCCTTTTGTTGCAAGGCATGGTTGGGTTCTTGATATATTGAAAAACCTTATATAAAAGTTTTTTGTTTTTTTTAAATGTAATTCCATGGTAGAAAGTGGCATAAACTGGTGGAACTTGCCATTACGCTACCTCCACAAACACATTAACACTCAATGCCGCCAGTTTATACCAGTATGAGACTGCTCATGAAATAGAATGGTGGCCATTGTAAATCAGCCCCTTATCTCTAGTAGACGTTCATACAAATGTAAAAACATTGACCTGGAAATCACAGAAGTGGATTGCTGGGTGGACTCCATCTGCTAATAGCATTTATTCGATCTAAATTATTCTGGACCACATGTTGGAAGCCATTTAATATGATCTGTGTTTGCAGGGGTGAACCTAGCCTCTCTGCCACCTGAGGCCAACTCTAGAAAAGACCCTCCTCTCTGCAGTGCCTAGTACTTTACACAGTGAAACATCCGATTCGGGATGCCCCAAGGGAAAGCCAGTGGTTGGCCCTGGAATCACAATGCTGGTTTCAATGGACTGTTCATTAAATTGAGAAAATATTTATTTTTTTATTGTCCAGAGCTTTGCCACACTTTAGCAGTACCATTTAGAAGGTTGTTTTAAAATGCTAGAAAAACAATGAAGGTCAATGGTACAATTTAACTCCTAGTAAAGATATAGTATTTTTTACTCCTTTTTACACTGTAGTTAAAAGTCCTATCAGCTTTCATTGTTTTTGTATCTGGTGATTCAGTGAAATTCTCAAGCTTTTTTCTCATAAAGTGATGTTTTACTACTGTGAGAAGTGCAACACATTCCAGGACACTTTGGCCCTTATTTATGAAGGAATAGCGACTGGTGAGCGGCCGGTAATGACGGGCACCGCCACGAGAACGTCGGCTCCCCACCACAATCACACATTTATCAAGCCGATCCTGCTTAGCGACTGAGATAGCGCCAGATAGCCACTTATTCATCATTATTCCAGCCTCAGCCCACAGCGCCAGCGTCCGACCTTGAACAGCGACAGGTATGACCTCTCGCTACCTGGCGCTCTCCAATGCATTTCAATGGAACAATCTTTAAATATTCATAATTAATTGTTATGATTTTTTTTTTTTTTTTATGTGAAAAATTCTGTGACCACTTCTGCCATTTTAGATTTTTTTAAGGGAAAAAAATATAAAAGAAATGTACAGAATTGATATTACAGGTCTGATGTTAACGTATTCATATTACTAAATTATTTAAAAAACTTGTTTTTTTTGGTTTCCAAAAATATGGTTGTTTGGGGGTTAAAAAACTACTTTTAACCCATCGCCGCCAGCGCTCTGGGGTTTAAACATGCATTTTACAGCGCGAGAATTTTTTGAGCGTGATTTTTTAATGAATATGATGGGAGCCGGTCGCTAGGGCCAGTCGCTATCATGCGCGGAACCTGTCACCTGCCAGCGACTCCTCACCCAATATTCAACATTACGGCAAACCGTAGTCTCTATCAACTACCGAACAACGGCCAAGCACAGCGACTACTAGCGGGCGCTCTGAAAATGCCGCTACAGTCACTCAACTGTCGCTACCTGCCGCTATTAATGAATCGGCCTCTTTATTTATCCTGACAGATTAGAGCTTACAGAGCAAGAGCACAGACTGGGTAAGTAGTTTTGGCCTACTAAGGGATCTTTAACAGGAGTAGCAGCACAAATCAGGATGTTCTTGGGCTGAGTGTTAACACCAAAGCCTATTGTATGACTGATAACATCAGCCTGAAATTGTTTCTTGAAGAGGGTCTCGTCTACAAGCTCATATTTACAATTACATTACTGTAGCTTGGGTACGCTCCCTGTTAGAGGGAAGATGGGGATGTGGCCATCAGCGCGCTCGGAGCCGCTGGCCTTAGACGAAGGCTTTCACTTTGTGATGTCAGCGGCTTCGAGCATGCTGATTGGATGAGTGGCCACTCATGTGCTGTTGGACCGGGAAGAGGTAAGTTGGCATCGGCGATCTAGGGGGTTTCACACAGCGGGGCATCCCTGATCTGGGTGCCCTGGGGGAAAGGACCAAAACCCAGGATAGTCACATTCGTGGGTTTTGGTCCCTTTTAAAAAAAGGGACCAACGCCATTTATGACTGTAGGTTCACTTTCAACAGACTCTGAGACATTTCCATTACGGGTGAAGGGTTCTATTTGCAATGGGGCCACTATGGTTTGTAGCCATGCCCCTGAATTGTGAGCTTCCTCTATAGCCGTGTCTGCTCTATATGAACACCCAGAATAAATAAAAGCCGGGCCTTAGATTAAATATGCCCCCAGATACCCACATAACATGAGCACACCCAGACAACAGGGGAGGCAGATAGAAGGAACGAGCCAGAAGAATGATGGGGAGGGGGGATAGTACAATATTAGGGTATATTCAGAGCCCCTTTCTCGCCATTTATTTGTATGAAAATTTCCGTTCTCGTCCATTTTCCCCCCTTGTCTGATTTTTTTTCTGTAAAAATTTTTGTGTGATTTTTCGTTTGGTAGCAAGACCTCAAAAAAAAAAAAAACGTTGAGAAAAGGGCTCTGAATCAACCTTATTGTTTTTTTATAGAGCGCCATCATAGTCCAAGGTGTTGTACACAGTAGCGATGGAGAAAAGGCAGGAGAGAAAAAGAGATGGAAGGTATTTTAAAAACAGAGAGAGAGAGAGAGACAGATAACGAGGGACAGAGAGGGAGTGAATGTAGGAAAGGGAGATGGGAAAACATATAAAAGAGATATCGATGGAGGAGATGTGGAAAAAAGCTAGGAGAGAAAAGAGAGGAAGATATAGAATAGGTGAAAAAGGGGGAGATGGAGGAAACGTGGAATAGAAGGAAGGTAAAATAGATAAAGAAAAAGGAGGGAGTGTGGAAAGAAGGAGAGGGATCAAAATGGGGAATTTGGTTAAAAGTAGAGTCGTCGGCAAGAAGATAGAAATGTTGGATTGGGATAGTAAGAGAGAGAAAATGTATAAAAGAAATAACAATGGAGAGAATGTGGAACACAGCTAGAGAGAGTGGAACGTTAAAAAAAAGAGGTAGATGTAAAAAGGTGAAAAGAAAGGGAGATGGAGGAAATGTGTAAAAGAGAGTTGGAGGGAAGGTATAAAAGAGACAACAATGGAGAGAATGTGGAAAGCACCTAGAGGGAGAGGGACATTAAAAAAGAGAGGAAGATGTAGAAATGGTGACAAGAATGGGGGATGGAGGAAATGTATAAAAGGGAGATGGAGGGAAGGTATAATAGAGACATGAATGGAGAGAATGTGGAAAACACCTAGAGGGAGAGGGACGTTAAAAAAGAGAGGAAGATTTAGAAAAGGTGAAAAGAAAGGAGTATGGAGGAAAGGTAAGAAAGAGAGATGGAGGGAATGTATAGAAGAGACATCAATGGAGAGAATGTGGAAAGCGCCTAGAGGGAGAGGGACGTTAAAAAGAGAGGAAAAGGTGAATAGAGAGAGAGGTGGAGGAAATGTGGAATAGACAGATGGAGGGAAGGTAAAAAGAGAAAGATGCAAATTTTGGGATGGAGGAAGACGATGAGAGAGAGAAAAGAAGGGAACGTGGAAAACGGAGATGGTAAAAGGTACAAAATAGATAATGATGGAGAGAATGTGGAAGTCGGCTAGAAATAGAGGAACATTAAAAAGAAAGAACGATGTAGAAAATGTGAAAAATGGAGATGGAAGGAATGTGGAACGGAGAAATGGATGGAATAGGAAAAAAAAAGAAAATGTTGGCTTGTGAGAGAAAAGGAAAGATAAAATGTGGAAAAGGGATATTCTGAGCCAGCTGAGAGCTTTCTGTCTGTATAGTGTCTCTAAGTGTCCCCCCTTACAGAGAGGCAAAGGGGTTCATTCATCAAGGGATAGCGGCAGGCAGCGCCTCGTAGCGACAGGTAGCGAGCGGTGAACGCCGGGTGCTGTACACAATACCACATTTATCAAAGCGATTCCGGTGAGCAACTCTAACAGCGCCATGTAGCGTCCAATTCATCATTACAGACGGCTCAGCTTATAGCGCCGGCGCTCTGCCTTCCAGAGCGCCTGGTATTACCTGTCGCTACCTGTCGCTCTTCCATTCATTTCACATTATACACTTCTCTTTAAACAGGGTTTTATTTTTATTTTTTTTATTTATTTTTTTTATCAAATCATTGTGTGACCTCTCCTGGCCTAGTAAATGTCATTTTTGAAAACTTTTTAGACAACAGGAAAGGCAGATAGAAGGAACGAGGGAGAAGAATGATGGGGGTGGGAATAGTACAGAGGTGAATACAATATGAGCGTTGATTCCAAGCCCCTTTCTCAAGATTTTTTGCATAAAAATTTCCGTTCTCGTCCATTTCCCCCCCTCGTCTGATTTAGCAAAGCTGTTTTTTGTTGTTGTTTTTTTTTTTTATCAAATCGTGTGATTTTTTTATATTTTTATGCAGAATTGTCATTACAGGTCTGGCATTAAAGTGTTAATGTCACAATGTAATAACAATGTAAATCCATATGTTTTTGCTTTGTTACTGGTGGATATCACACAGCTTCTGGCGCTCTGGGCTACAGCGGCACAATTTTGAGCGGCGGCGCTGTGAGAGGCTGTTTTTTTTTTTTTTATGAATATGGTTTGAATCGCTCACAATGACCAATTGCTAACGTTCGCTTCCATATAGTGCTGTACTGGTGTTATAGCGACTCACACATCAAATTCATCAGTGCCGGCCAGCGACTGAGGCGATTTGTAATAGCGACTCACGGACGATCAGAGTGACCACTAGCGGTCGCTCTTAGCGCCGCTGTACAGACACTCTTCAGCCGTTACCTGGCGCTAGTAATGAATCGGCCTGCCTGATGTCGCCCTATGTGACTGCGCAGCTAGCACACCCCAGCCTCCATGAATAATAGTGGACGCTACTCACCCAGCTGAAGGGTTGGCCGGATCAGGTAAAGCAGAATGAGAAGAATGGAAGCCGTCATTATAGATATCTCATTATTCTCCAGAGGTTTAAAGGAAACGTTGCTGATATTAAGGCTCCCCGTTACGAGAAGTTCCGCTAGTTGGAGCGCAGTCCCTGACTTCTCTCTGACTGTAGAGTCCAGGGAAAGTTGTGGCTTCTAAATGATAAGGAAATATCCTGTCACATGGACATGAAAGCAAACAGGAACTCCCAGTCCCTATTCTGCTTCCATAAGCTCATTTCCATGATGCGCTTGCAGCAGTCCGGCGGCCGAGGCGGCGATTGTGATGACGCTGAGTGTTTTCTGGGAAAAGAGTATTTCCTAATATCTTGTGAATCAGGTTCTTTCAATATATCAAATAACTCCAAATGAGCTGATGTGACCAAACGCCAGATATTTTCTCATTTGTGGAGAATTTCTTTAGAAATCAGGATGTTCTGGGTGGCAAGTACTGTATACATTTTTCTTTTATTTTCTTCAAAAGCACAGAAAGCGTCAAGTGGGTTCCTCACCCAACCGCAAATATTAAGGCGATGCTGCTACTGTTTTATAATGACAATGAATTGCAGCTTTATTTACTATTAAAGTGGATGGAAACCCATTTGTGAGTCCACCGCTCATCATTCGGGCCCCCCCCCCCCCCGCCTGAGCAGCCGGGTGCGGATGTTGGCTCGATGGTGGCATTTTCAGTCGCTGATTGGCTAATCACAAAGTTGCCGCCGTTGAACAGGACGGGACCCGCCAGGATCAGGTAAAATTACCGGCACCCTGGGGGGTTTCACATACCGTGGCCCCAGGTGTAGGATGCCATGTGGGCAGGCTAGCAGCAGGGTCTAGAACAGGGGTACTCAACCACTTCTTGTAAAGGTCCATTTAAAGGCATCCGGTGTGGAGTGAAGGTCCGGACGGAGGGCTGTCGCTGGGGGTGGATAGTTATAAATCAGCAAACTGGGGGAGGGGCTATAGACTCCACAGTCTGCTTGTACCTTGCAATGCCACTTCCCGCCTGTGCAGTACTTCATATTGCAATGCTAAGTGCCAGGGAGCCATGACACTGCCAGAGAGACTAAGCACTACATCACCGATTAAGGGGGCAACATGGCAACACAGAAGCAACTGAGTGCAGGGCTGTCAGGGCAGGGGGCCGGAAATCTGATGCGGAGGTCCGCATTTGGACCCCGGTCCGCCAGTTGAGTATCGCTGGTCTAGATTCTTTTAGCCACATAGGTTTTGGCCGACTTTAAAGTGGACCAACACCCAGGGGTGTCCCGCGGGGTGAAACCCCCCCAAAGGCCCCAAAAGAGTCAGCCGCCTCCCGCACGCCCCTCTAGCAGTGCGCGCGCCCGCGCCGGCCGTTTGTGAATGGGCGCGTGCCCTGTAAGAGGGACGCGCAGGAGGCGGCGGCGGCGACGGCTTGTCCGTCGCCGAAAAGGTACATTTTTTGGGGGGTTTCACACAGCGGGGCATCCTGATCTCGGATGCCCCGCTGAAGTGGACCAACACCCAGGATAGTGAAAATCCTGGATGTTGGTCCACTTTAATGAACTGAACAGCAAAGGCTTAGATCACGAGCAGTGGCGTGACTAAATGTGACTGGATCCTGCTGCAAACATTGAATGGGGCCTAGTCAAGCCTTATACAGGCACATTCATACCACCCCCCCGGTTTGCCCGGGACTTTCACGGGAAGCCCCCCACGTCCCGCCCCTTTAAGAAATGTCCCGGCTGTCAGACTTGCAGGACACAACTGTAAAGGAGAGAAAAGGCAAGTCCCACCCATGATGTATTAGTTGTGGCCAGTCTGCCTCATTCACTTCTATTCTGTGTTTCCTTTCCATTCTCCCCCTTTCACTTTATCACTGTTCTTCTTTTTCTTTCTCCCTTCCTTCCCCATCTATCTCTCTCTCTTTCTCCCTGCTTTAATTTTTTGTCCTCTCTTGCTTCTTTTATTTGTCCCTTCCTTCCTTTTCTCTTCCTCTATCTTTCTCCCTCCGCACCTTTCTCGCTGTGTTTTTCTCTTTCTTTTTTTCTCCCTTCTTCCCTGCATCTCTTTCTCTCTCTCCACCACACTTTATTCTATCTCTTTCTCAACTTTTCTTCTCTCTTTCTCTTTTGTTCTCTTTCCTTCACCCTTCCCTCTCTCCCATCCTTTCTGCATTTCCTCTCTTTTTTCTTCTCCCACTTCTTCCTTCCGCCCTCTCTTTTTCTCACCTTTTCTTTCTTCCTTCCATTCTTCCCCTTCCCCCTTTCACTCTCTCTTTCTTCCTCACTATCCTACTGCCTTCTTCCTTCCTTTTATTCTTTCACTCCCCTTCCTCTTTCTTATTCCCTGTCCTTGCTCTTCTCTCCCTCCTTCCCTTCCCTTCCTGTTTCTTTTCTTACTCCAATCCTCCTCTCCTCTTTCCATCCTGTCTTCTTCCCGTCTCTTTACTCTCTCTCTTTATTTCTTTCTTTCTCACTCCCCTTCTCCCTCCCCTCTTTCTTTCCCTTCTTCCCCCCTTTCTCTTTTTTCACTCACTATTGCTATACATTCTTTCTCTTTTTTTTCCATTACCTCTCCCACTTCTGTTTCCCCTCTCTTCCTTGCTTCACCCACTTCCTTCTTTTTATTTTCCCTTCTCTCAATTTCTCACCTTCTTTTTTTCTCTCATTTTCTTTCTTCACTCTTCTTCCCAACCTTCTAACTTTCTCCTTTTTTTCTTTTACTTTCTTTTTCCCCCCTCTCTCTTTTTCTTCCTCCATTTTCTCCTTTCTCTTGTCTTTCTCCCTCTTCTCACCCTAGTGTATGCGTGTGTGCGCGGGGGCTTGCCAGTTTTATTATCATTATGTAATTCTTAGGTGGTGTTTCCCTTTATGGGCGTGGCTAGGGGGCGTGGCTAGGGGCGTGGTTAGGGTGTGGCTAAATGATTAAAAAAATTCCACATTTGTCCCTCTTTCTTGCATTCAAAAGTTGGGAGGTGTGCACATGTATAAGGCTTGATAAGATACTTTTCTTTGAAAAGCGTTACAATCTCCTAGTGAGACCTTGGGTGCAGAGTCTGTCATTGTATAAACTGAAGTTGCTGAACAGAGAGTTGTGTGGAATAAAGTTGCAGAAGGAGACTATTGAACTGAGGCCCTTATTTATGAAGGAATAGCGACAGGTAGCGACTGGTGAGTGAACGGTAATGACGGGCCCCGCCACGAGAACGCCGGCTCCCCACCACAATCACACATTTATCAAGCCAATCCTGCTTAGCGACTGAGATAGCGCCATATAGCCACTCATTCATCATTATTCCAGCCTCAGCCCACAGCGCCAGCGTCCGACCTTGAACAGCGACAGGTATGACCTCTCGCTACCTGGCGCGCTCCAATGCATTTCAATGGAACAATCTTTAAATATTCATAATTAATTGTTATTGTTTTTTTTTTTTATTTTTAATGTGAAAAATTCTGTGACCACTTCTGCCATTTTAGAAAAAAAAAAATTTGTTGAGTACCGCTGCACTAGAGTCTAAATGAGTCCAGGGCTGGGTGAATTCCCCCCACCTCCAGGGGCATCCGTTTAGGTCTCTCCATATACTCATCTCATTCCAAGGCATCCATGCTATGCTCTATGCAGGCCAAGCAGACTGAAATGGTGAACAGGGCTGAGGGAGTGGGGATACCCTGAGGCTCCATCCATGCCACCAGGACACCACGGGCATGGGATTGAGGATCGAAGTGAGGATTTGGAGAACTGGGGGAGGGGCATAGTGTGGGGTAATCCAAATTGGGATGATGCAAGGGAAGGGATTAAAAAGAAGGGGGAGTAGAAATGCCAAATTAAAGGGCTTCATGCTAATGAGCATCCTAATTTGAGATGCCCAGAACGCAGGGGAGATAGCTGCCACTGTGCAACTGTGACTGTGGATCCACTTTGAACACCATGCGCCACTTTATAACAATGCTCTATTGACGCTGCTATGTCACAGCTCAATTTAAAGCTGAAGCTCAGCATTTGTAGCATGGTGTGATTCGTTCGAGTGGTCAGACTGGATTCTGAATAACTGGAAGGAAGCCTGATAAAGAAATGGAACCCTTAATCAGCAGTTGTTTTACTGGAAATCAACAATGGGAACACATTGTCTTTGCATAGCGGGCAGATCATGCGGGGGTTACTGGGAAACCTCTCCATCTCAGCTGACCTGTTGTTTAATCCCTTACACCTGGTTTCTTTTTGTGGTGGAGATGTTCTCCAGGTGAGATGCTGAACCTTGAATGATACATCTTCTACAGTTAGAATTGTGAAGAATTTACTAAAATGTAGAAACTATTCCATACCTCACTGTCTTGATACCCGAAAATCCACACCGACTGTATAGGGTGGATGCCCCTCGTCACCAAAGCAAAGCCTTTCCATCATGCTCAATTCAAAAGAGCTAAAAAGATTAAGCCCTTTGTCCAGGTCTTTATATGGGGTCAGAAAAAACATACCACAAGCCCATTGAATTTGCAGCAACATCCCTTAAATGGAGGGATTAATTTTCCTGACTTCAAACTTTGTAGCGGCTCTACTTCCCCACCTTGGAGTGCAACAAAATGCCCCCCAGGGCATCCCAAATCGAGATGCTCCCCTAACTGAAACCTCCCAGAACCACTCAGTTCTATGGTGCATGTGTGGGCTCTCGTCCAACGCAAGTCAGTTGCAGTGCATACGTCGTTCGGTAAACAGCTCTAACCTTCTGCAATGGCAAGCACAAGTGGGCACACCTTAGCAGTGGGCGTGCTCTTGTCTGTCTTTTTCGAATGGCCGGGAACAGAAGTGTGTGCACAACCAAAAGAGGAGGGGGATGTGGCCACTCACCCTCCCCATTGCAGAAGAGCAGAGCTATTTGCCAAATTACGTATGCAGGGCAAACGTCTCTGATTGGACGAGAGCCTGTGCATGCACTGTAGGACGAGGAAGAGGTGAGTTTTACAGGGAGATCTGTGTGGGGGGGGTTCACAGAATGGGTTTTGTTCCGCTTTAAAGACTGGATACTATAACCACAAGAGGGACTGTAGACAACTTGGCCACATCCACCTCAAAATGGAGCATGATACAATAAATCCAATACAAACGATTTTTATTATACAAAAAGAATGTTTACACACACAAGACACACAATCATACTATACAAGACAAGCTTAAAAACAACTGCACTTTCCCCATGTCAAATTTAAGTTGCATCCAGAGCTGCCATAACACAGACAGATCAATATATCTGGGAAAAGCAGATCAATGTATCTGGCCCAGCAGAAGCGGCACAGGTAGCCACATGCGCAGGTGTTCCTGCTGCTTTCTTTCCCCCTTTCTACTATTGTTGAAACGGTTGTGCTGCTAACTATCATGGCTTGGTAACATTGTGACTGTTTATTATGTTAATTGTGACTGTCTCTTTTATATATTTATTTATTTATTATTGTTTATTTATATAGCACCATCATCTTCCGTAGCGCTTTACAAAGTAGTAGTTACAGACAAGTGCAGTTTTACAGAGTTGACAATGGATATTCGGAGTACAAGATACAATAGGGGAGAGAGCCCTGCCTTTGCGAGCTTACAGTCTAAAGGATGAGCGTTGTAGAGTGGCGGATTGGGTGGGGGAGGGCATTTCAGAAGATTGGAGTTGCATGTGAGAAGTCTTGGAGGCGGGCGTGAGAGGAGGTGACCAGGGTGGAGGACGGGAGAAGGTCGGCAGCAGAGCGGAGGCTGCGTCTAGGTTGATATTGTTGGATTAGAGATGAGATGTAGGGAGGGGCCTGGTTGGAGAGAGCTTTGTATGTGTGAGTTAGAGTTTTGAACAGGATTGGCAGTGGGACTGGCAGCCAGTGTAGGGATTGGCAGAGAGGCGCAGAACTGGAGGAGCGAGAGGAGAGATGGATGAGGTGAGCAGCAGAGTTCAGGATAGACAAAGAAGAATGTTGCAGTAATCCAGTCGGGATACGACCAGGGAATGCACTAGCATTTTAGTGGTGTCAGGTGAGAGGAAAGGACGGATGCAGGAGATGTTTTTAAGTTGGAGGCGACAGGAGGTGGCCAGGGAGTGAATATGTGGTTTGAAAGAGAGGGCAGAGTCCAGAATGACTCCCAGGCACCGAGCTTGGGGAGTTGCTGTTATTGTGTAATTGTTGACAGAAATAGATGTGTTAGAGAGTGGAGGAGATTTAGAGGGTGGGAAAAGGACCAGTTCTGTCTTGTCCATGTTTAGCTTGAGGTAGCGAGATGACATGAATGAAGAAATAGCTGCAAGGCAGTTGGGGAGGTGAGATAGGAGAGAGGAGAGATTGGGGCCTGAGAGATATATCTGAGTGTCATCCGCATAGAAGTGGTATTGAAAGCCTAGTGAAGTTATAAGTTTGCCAAGGCCATAGGTGTAGACTGAGAAAAGTAGGGGGCCTAGGACAGAACCTTGCAGCATACCAACAGAAAGGGAACGTGAAGATGAGACTGTGTTAGAATAGGATACACTGAATGATCTGAAGTTTGGAGGAGAAAGGGAGTAGTGAGATAGGGCGATAGCTAGAGAGGGCAGAGGGGTCGAGAGAGGGTTTCTTGATTATCGGAGTAATAACTGCATGTTTGTAGGAATAAGGAAAGGTGCCAGTGGAGAGAGAAAGGTTGAATATAAAGGTTAAGGCTGAAGTGAGGGATGGAGACAGTTGAGGAATAAGGTGCGATGGAATAAGATCGAGGGAGCAGGTAGTCAGGTGGGCCCTAGAAATGAGAGAGGTTAGTCCAAGCTCAGTTATTGGAGTGAAGAAGGTAAGAGAGTAAGGCGGGGGGATTGTTTGAAGTGGTGAGGGATTCTGAGGGGTAAAGCCAAGTCCAATGTTGTCAATTTTTTCTTTGAAGAATGTAGAAAATTCTTCTGCTGTTATTTGGGAGGTTGGAGGAGGGGGTGGTGGGCGGAGTAGGGAACTAAAAGTGTTGAATAGTTGTTTGGGATTCCGGGCTTGTGCAGAAATCAGTGAAGAGAAATATGCTTGCTTAGCAGATGAAAAGGCCGTCCTGAGTTCCTGAAGGGCTTGTTTATAGAATAGAAAGTCACAACTGGATTTGGTTTTCCTCCATTGCCATTCAGCAGCTTGAGACAGCTGTTTCAATCTGGTTGTGCTTGCATTTAGCCAGGGTTGGCGATTTTTGGAGCGGGGAAAGCTATGGGTGAGGGTGGCGGCAGAGTCTAGAGCTGAGGAGAGTGTATTATGGTAGTGTGATGATGTAGCGTCTATGTCCTTGAATGAGGTCAAGGACTGAAGAGGTGGGACTGAAGATTTAGGTTTCTTAAGTCCCTGCGTTGAATTGTAGGTTTGTGTGGAGGGGGGTTAGCAGGCAATGGAGAGAGGGTCATAGTCAGCAGATTATGGTCAGAGAGGGGGAGCAATGAGGATGAGAGGTTTGATAAAGAGCAGAGGTTAGTGAAGAGGAGGTCAATTATGTGGCCGTCTTTGTGGGTGGGTGCAGTAGACCATTGCTTTAGTGCGAAAAATGAGGTTAGTGACAGTAGTCTGGTGGCAGCAGGGTTGCTAGTGTCAACAGGTATGTTGAAGTCACCCATGATGATTGCAGGGATGTCTGTGGACAGAAACTGAAGGAGCCAGGTAGAAAAGTGGTCGAAGAAAAGAGTGGTAGCTCCAGGTGTACACAGGAGTTATCTCTAAGTAATATATGCACTTAGCACTTTTTGTGTCCTTAATTACATGTATTAGCACTGAAATACACATATAAAATTTTGCATTTTTCAATGGTGTTATATAATTATATGTTCACTTTTTAATATTATGTAGTTCTAGGAGCCTACTGTGTAGATTTTGCACTTGTCACTTTATTAGGTAGGTCCGTTTATTAGGGATATTGGTTGATATTGGTTTAATAGGTGAGTTTTGTGCTGACACGAAAATATCAAATAGACCCCCCTTGTTTACGCCAATTGTTGGGGGCTTCCATTCCTTATATAGATATATTTTCCCAGATATATTGGTCTGTATGTGTTATGGCAGCTCTGGATGCAACTTATTTTTGATATGGGGAAAGTGCAGTTGTTTTTAAGCTTGGCTTGTATAGTATGATTGTGTGTCTTGTGTATGTAAACATTCTTTTTGTATAATAAAATTCTTTTGTATTGGATTTATTGTATGGTGCTCCTTTTTGAGGTGGATGTGGCCAAGTTGTTCACAGTCCCTCTTGTGGTTATAGTTGTGGATTTTTAGTAAGCATGTTGTAAATAATAGGTGGTGCACCCCCATTTGTGGTATTAAAGACTGGATACATGATACTTGTGGTATGTTCAAGATGGATGCTAGGGTGCTAACAGTAAGCTGAATAATGGGATGGGAACATGAGGCAAGTAGCTGGATGGGAAAATCTTAATAAGAGAAATATGCCCAGAGGAAAGTTTAAGTTATTGAGTCATAGACTTAGAACATTCTAGTCATGTGCAAAACATGTGCAGATGTGACCAAGAATGTTTCAGTTGGTATTAGTGGGTGAAGAACATAGATCATTTAAGCTAGAGCCCATGAGATTAGAGCTAGTCTATTACTTTTTTTTTTTACAAAGCAGAGTCGGCCTAACATCTGAGCAGAGGAAGTCTGGAAGCAGCGACAGTGCAGATTCAGGCCAACAGATCTGTAAGTGGACCTTAATTGGACACCAGTACAAAGGAACCTGTCAGGAGGAGCTAGTATGTGATTAAAATCCTTGCAGATGCATTGGAGTGAGCCAAAAGTTGGCCCAAGGTGACAGATGTGACTGTGAACCTGCAACTGCTAATAAAGTAAGTGAAACATTCCCAAGAAACTGTACTCAAGGATCGAGTGAGAGATAGATTATCCCATACCCCACAGGCCCAACAAAACTGTGTAAGTTTGTGCTCTTGAGCAAGAGAGAGAATGTGAAATTTTGGTATAGAGTCGCAACTGGTTTTCACTAAACAATGATTATTCCCTCATTCTCCTAAGAACAACAACAGAGAGGTTGGCCCGGGTCGTGGGTGGGTTGGGGGCCTCTTGGAGCAATGTTAGATCGGGGGTCTCATAACCCCTTTTTTGGGAACAAGCAATGTCCAAATTCCCAAACACTTCCAATCAGTTAGCTGCATTTATCACCCTTCCGGGCTATATTGATTCAGTTTGGCTAAGGTTTTCAGACAAAGACTGAGATAACCCTTTTGACTAATTACTAAGGGATGGTTCGTCACTGTTCTATTCAGTAGCAAAGTTCTACCTCTTCATGAGAGATTCCATCAATAATAGTACTAGACAGATTGAATTGGAAAGATGGTACTCTTGCTTCCCTTTGCTCTCTGCTAAGAATATTTGGAAAGCTCTAGCTCAAGCCTGGAAAACTATTTCTGTCTCATCCTATAGGGAAATTGTCCCTTGCATTTATCATGGTACCTATGTCTCTCCACCCTTTATGAGCCTTTTAGAACCCAGAGCTTGCCCTAAATGCCAAACAACCTCTGTAGACCTATATAACATGTTATGGGACTTTCCAGTTGTCAAACAATTCTGGACTTAAAGATGGTTACATTTATCTTATCAATTATCTTCCCTATACTCCATAATAGACAATGGCTTCCAGATGTCTCCAGGGTATCAAGGGGCAGAAAGCAACTAGTGACTAAAAAACAGAGCTGGTCGAATTGGACGCGCATGTTGCCAATATTCTGTTTAGTCGGACCAAATTTTCTAAACTCTTATCAAATTTACCTTCAACCCAAATCCAAAGCCCAACGTTGGTCAAGTTCCTCACTGGCTCATGCACTGGTCGCTGCCCGGCTGGAGGTTCGGGGAGTGGGGCGCTCTGTCCCTTCGTAAGATGATTTTTACATTTAGTAAAAGTTGTGTTATGTTATGTTTTAACATTTGGAATATCGGTGCTGAAAGCTTTATGGATGAACTTTGCATTTGCTTGTATGGGCTTAGCAGCAGCCCTGTGATTTTGTGCATTTGGGTCCCCGAATCTTTGAGATCAGGCCTAATTGAGGTAAATTTTACTATACTCACTGGCTCAGTCACTGCCTAGGTCACATGATGATATATAAATTTGACATGCCCAAGGGGTGATAGGTCAGTGTAGGTAGTAGGAAGTTTGGGTCAAGGTGGGCATATTTTATGGGGCCAAGACACATACTCTCCTATCAAGGGGCACATGCTATGGGGGATCTAAACTGCTAATGAGGAATGGACCTTGATGCCAGTTACCCTTTCCTTGTTTCCTTTAATTTGACCATTTGACCAACACCCCCCCTCCCTCCTTGGGACACATCGGATTTGGAATGGCTCCCCTGATAGGAGGATCCTAGTTCTGGGTGAACCCATGATTTCATACTCTACTAGCTACTTCTCTATTTTCCTGGGACTGGAACCCTATCCAATTGATGCCTCAGAACTGGCTGCATGGGCAGGTGGACAGCCCTGGTTCTGCACACCTTATGGCTTATTCTAGAACTGTACCATCTGCCAAATAAATCTGATTCTGTTTGATTATAGTGAGTGATTAGATGTCCATAGGGGCCCTGTGTATTGCTAATAGCAATGGTCCATAGATGTTAAAGTGACACTGCAGTCAAAATGGCTGGAGGTCTGCTCACCCCACCACCCCTTAACTCACATCAATTTTGGAGGCTGCAATCTGCCATTGCTGGCAGCCGTCGCTCTGGTACCCTATGTGACCATCAGCAACCAATCAGGTGGTAGTAATGTGGGGTTTGAAAGCAATACGTGATTGCACAACTACTTGGTAGTCAGAAGTCAGGGTTCCCAGGGATCTTTACCTGGAGAGGTATCCCAAATCACAATATCACAAGACTAGGGAGGTTCATTCAAATCCCCCCCCCCCAAAAAAAATCAAGCATTAATTTTATAACTTTCCCAGCAACAGCTTCCCCTTCTTCCACATCGGCTGGTGACCATGATCACTAAGCGGATCAGAATGGAGAACTGCACACATACTAGTGAACCCCATTGGCCACCAGTGGTCATTTGGTGAAGCAGTATAGCCGCTACATGAAGGAACACATAAGTAGGTAAGCTAGCTTTGCCCAGTCTCCAGCTTGAAGGGAGGGTAATGCCCAGTGGAGCATCCTAATTCAAGGTGCCCCCATGCTGAACTAGGGCATGTGAGAAGTCCTTCTTTAGGTCCATTTTAAATATATTGCCCAATTCATGCAAAATTGAGTTGCTGGTGGTATTTTATCACCCACCCTCCCAGACATCCTGATTTGAGAGGACAGTGTTCTGTAGGATCATTAAGTTGCACAGAAAGTTGTCCAGAACCCAGGCATTATACTCACCCTCCTGCCATTCGGAGCCATTAACAGCTTGTGTGCCTCATTGCTGGCCACCAACGCCTGGCTAATTGGAAGTTAGGTCTGGGATTTTACTGGCCAGCCCATTAACAGCCCTTGAGCTGTGAAGCCCCTAACCTAATGTTCTCCTCAACTGGTCATTACATTTGTCAGCTGAGGCTATAGCATTGTAGGGGCAGATTGTGGTTTGAAGTAATTGTACTGAGGCTTTAGTATTGTAGGGGTAGATACTGTGGCAAGGGTCAAAGAGGTTATACCATTGCAGGGGCAAACCATGGGCTGGTGTGTCTTGGCTGGGGGGGGGGGGGGCACAGTAGAGCTGTGTACCGATGAAGGGGTGTGGGGGAGACTTGGGTATTTGAGAAATCTGAGAAAAAGCTGTGTGGATAATAAGGGCTATGTGCTGGGGGTTACTCTCGGTCTAATTAGCCCCATAGGAATTCTTCACGTCCTCCTTATGATAAGGACAGTCCCCCCATGGTCATGTGGAACACACAAGCTGATAGAATATGGACCTGGCAAGCTTTTTTCCTTTCACCACAGCTGGGCATTCCAAATCAGGAGGAGGTGAGTTAAAACTTCAGGTCCATTTTAAATTAAAATAACTAATGGGGAGGGGTTGTGGGCAGCAAAGATCAGTGATGCTTGAACAGTAAATTGATAATAGGGGTTAGTGGGCAAAGGGCTCAGAAATGCAGGTTATAAGGGGCTGTGTATTTTTGCTGTCCCAATACAAACTCGTATTGCTCATGTGCAATACAACCTCGGCTACTAAAGAATCGATTTCACAATAAAATGGTAAAAAGTCCCAAAACCCACAATGGCCGTGATTCAGAACTAACAAGAAATAATTTTGCTGATTCAATGACTTTTAAAAGTTTCCTGACGCAGCAGAGAGAAGGGGATGAACGGGTGCCATGTGCACTGATTGCCAACAGGAAAATGGAAGGATGATTATCACACACATCCCATGTTGTGTTCCATGATACATCAGTTGCCAGTGTGTCCTTCCAAGAGGCATTAAATAACAAAAACAATAAGATCATTTGGGCTTCTGAAAAAAGCACCAGACACTCATTCTGCTTTATACTCTTAAAGTGGACCAAAACCCAGGATTTTTACTATCCTGGGTTTTGGTCCTTTCCCCTGGGGCACCCCGATCGGCGGTGCCCCGCTGTGTGAAACCTCCCAGATCGACGAAAAGAAGTCACATCTTTCTGGTCCTACAGCGCATGCACAGCCACCCGTCCAATCAGCGTGCTCAGAGCCACTGACATCACGACATCTAAGCTTCGTCTAAGGCCAGCGGCTCCGAGCGCGCTGACAGCCGCATCCCCCGTTACCCTCTAACAGGGAGCATGCCCGGCGCGGGCATGCACAAATGCCTGGTGCAGGCACGCGTCCTGCTAGAGGGATAGCTGGGATGCAGCTGTGGCTTGCGAATGTGCCGTTGGACCAGGTAAGTGTAATGGGGCAACCTGGGGGGTTTCCCACAGCGGTTTGGATGCCCGGGGGGAGGGAATCGATCGGCCTGGGAATCTTATAGATTCCTGGGCCGATCGCAGTGGGTTTTGGTACACTTTAATGCACTAATGCTCTACATAGCTTCCCTCACATCCATAGCCTCCAGCAGCTGCTCAGTGTGTGCATGCTGTGTTGTGTGTGTAGCATGCAGCATATCTATATAATCAGGGGCATAACTTGAGGGGGTGCAACCGCACCAGGGCCCAGAAGGTCAGTGGGGCCCCATCATTGTTTCCCCTCCACTTTATTTATCATATGTGTGCTCACTTGGCATCATTTAGAGAAAGGAAACACCATTTGTATCTTCTATTTCAGTCTTTAGTTGTTTAGCTGCATCTAACTGGGTTAAAGGACAGAAAATATTTACAGTCTGAGCGGTGAAAGGGTTCGCACCAGGGCCCCGTCACATTTAGTTACACCACTGTATATGATGTAACACTTGCCGATACATTTGTATGCTTGGCTTTATACACAGATGTTATACTATAATAAAAAGTAAATTTCTTCCACTCTAAAGAAAATGTATTGTTCCACTGTGAATATTCAATTATTCTCTTAAACGTTATCAAACCCACGCTGTCCGGAACTGGACTCCCACTACATTTTTGTGGCCACATCCCAGCTTCCCTTTAGCTGAGACATGCTCCAGCAGCCAGCCATTGAGATAGGCTGGGGATAGGAGTGCGCCTCATCTCAAATGCCGTTCAACATGCCCGCTGGCTGAACATTTGAGATCAGCTATACATTTGGCAATCTGAAATCTGCCAGGTGGGTATGGCTATGGCTGAGAAAAAAGAACCCAAAACGGCCGTAAGGAGTGTGGTAATTATGCTTTCCACTGCTGTGTAAGGATGTGTGTTACTGTTTTTTTAAGTTGATAAATGTTTCTTTTGAAATGTATATAAGCTACAGGAGACACTGCCTTATTGTGCAATTAGTTACATTGGGCTGTAATTTATGAAGTGCAACATGTTACAAATGTAAATGGTAAATGAATCACTTTTTACTTAATCTGACAAGATGGACTAACAATACATGTATGCACTCTATCTGGAAACAATGATGGCATTAAACAAATGACAGTTACATTGAAGCACAATATGTTACTGAAGAGACTGTATCTTTGTAGTCTATGCTTGTTGTTTTACTGCTATATATTTATTGTTGCAACATGCACTATTTAGGCACTTTAGTTATATAAATCTATAAGCTCTGCTCTATTTTGCACATAGGGGTATGTGTCATGACTTTTAAATGTATTTTATGTCTTTGACAGTGTACTGTGTCTGAAGAGGACTGTGTTATACTATATATGTATTATGTATATTGTTACATGTGAAATTAAAATTAACTTAGAATCTATTACTGAAAAAGAGTGCGCACCTTTATTTAAAGTGGGCCAACACCCAGGGGTGATCGGCCCGGGAATCTATAAGATTCCCAGGCCGATCACCTCACACACCGCGGGACATCCGAGATCGGGATGTCCCGCGGGGTGTAACCCCCCCAAAACCCCCGAAAAACCTTACCTCTCCAGCCGCTGCTTCCGCCGCCGCCGCCTCACTCGCGCTCCTCTAGACGTGCGCGCGCCCGCGCCGGCCGTCTCTGAATGGCCGGCGCGGGCGCGCACACGTCAAGAGTGACGCGCGGGAGGCGGCGGCGAGCGCGATCCCTTGTCCGTCGACGGACGTCACTTGTCCGTCGGCGGGCATTGGACAGCGCAGTCACGTGGGAGCGTGGAGAGGTGAGTTTTCGGGGTGTTTGGGGGGGTTTCAGGCAGCGGGGCACCCCAAATCGGGGTGCCCCGGGGAAGTGGACCAATATCCAGGATAGTCAAAATCCTGGGTGTTGGTCCACTTTAACATATTGAGAAAAAAGAATGTAAAACTAAGCTGCCAAAGCATTGCAGGGAGGGGGATTTTGGAGGGGCAAATTGTAAAACACAGGGAGACTCCAACTAGTACAGCCATGAGCACTGCCGTTTGATTTCACGGCGTCCCATTAACCCAACCAGTACTACCAAACCTAAACACACACACAAGGTTAATCATGGGCACTGGCTCAATGGCAAATATTACATAGTTACGCAAGGGGGCAAGTTGCAGAATGATATAAACATCTTTATTGAAAAATATTGCACATCCCCACAAAACACCAAATAAGTACACCAACATTTAAAAAAAAAAAAATACACAACGTTGTGATATTAAAAATTGGGGGCCCCCCATGCACATGCATCAACACCTCTTGATCACATCCACTAACACACACTCACTGTATCCATGAGACCATGCAACTAGCTAGACCTAGCATGCATCATAAAGCATAGATGTTGGGCGCCAAATTGGAAGATATCACTCCTCAGCCGGTATCCTATGATCCCGATGAAATCACAGCTGATCCACTCACTCACTAAACAACATCAATGCGGTCCTCCAAGTTCCAAAACTGCCGATCCATGGCTCCGTTTAATAAAGTGCATGTGCTGAATAATGAGCAGCCAAGCATTACAGCTAGCTCAAAAATACACTGTCCCATAGCATGCCTCTGATTTATTCAGTATGCGGTGTCAAAACGTATAGCAAATAATCAAAACGTAGAGCAAGCAAATCAAAACGTAGAGCAAACAATCCATCATAAGGTGCATATATTGCATATATTAAGCAGCATTTTTTCAAGATACAGTATCTTTCTGCTCACCGGAGGGGGTTGGTCGATTGCTCTACCATTAAACCAGACCTTCAACATGATTAACTGAAAAGCCCAAACCCTTATAAAACTATTCCCCAGCATCTAAAATTAATATATTAATTATTTTTTAGTCACTTACTTATTATTCTTTCCCCCACTGGGCTGCAACTCTGTTCAGGATATGGGCGCCGCCATCTTGACTCAGAAGCATCACACTTACTGAGGAGAGCAGAGTGGGATAAAGTACAGGGGGGCGGGTTATAGCTGTGCTTTGCTCAGACAGAGCAGAGCTGGGGTCAGGAAAAGGTCAGCAATCCTAGAATGCAGAGCAGCACAGTCAGAAGACACTTCCTGTTTGCAGGCTGCCTGATGTTCCATGAGCCACCATCTTGGATGTTTAAAGGCTCATAACATGCAGGTAGGATGATTTTTAATGTGAGCAATCTGTATGTACAGGGTGTGGGAAACATATAAGATAGACTCTTATTCAGAGTGAAGGACAGCTTTAATGGATGTTTATAGGTGGTGTAGGGATCTTCCCGGGGGATGGTGTGTTTGGACACAGTTCACGGCAGACTTAGATGTTATAAAAGCAGGTCTTGGCGTTTATTCATGGCATAAACAGTCCAGCAAACAAAACATACAGCAACCACGTGCTTCTTTTGTGTACAAACAAAATAAAAGTCCTAGCCCGTCTGGGCGCTTACTAACAGGTTCTCCTCACCTATCTAACACTTTCAAATCACAGCGTTCGCCTGGATAACGCAGGGTGAGTTTTTAGCTCCAGCAGTGGCTGCGGTCGCAGCTTCCTTCAAACATCCACAGGCTGTTCATTCCTGGCTGAGAGCAATAGCCTGCAGTCTCTGCAGAGCTTTTACCTTCCCAGGCTAATTAGGATCAGAGCTCACCTGATCCAAAACCCAAACTGGATCGGGGAGGTGTGGAATGACAGGTCCCTCTACCAAACCTACCTGCCATTCCATATAAATCCAGGCCCGGCAAAATTAAACAACAACTCAGCAGCATATCACTGCTGAGAAACAAATCAATCCTGGACTTACCATCTCACCCAGCGTAGTAACCTAGGTGAAATGTACACCCCCTCGATCACTTCTCCAGTGACATGTCTACAGTGGGCATATCTACAGATTTTTAGTAAGAGTATATAGAGTCGGTGGTGGGCACATGTGGATTGCTGTGTGCAGTGCATGCGCTTTGGAATCACCGGTTAAATTCTGCTTATGGACAAGGATTTTTGTTTCATCTTTTTTGCACTGTGCATTTTAAATACACCTATTGTTTGGGATTAACTGAAAAAATTGGTTCTGCACATGGAGCAATACTTGGAAGAACTTATTGTTATTGTCCAAGTGCAGTGTTTCACCTGTGCTATTATACTTATTCAATTTAAATGGGGCCTCTAAAATCAGTGCATAAGTTTATCATAGTTAAAGAGGTTCCTTTTATTTCTTTTCACTTTTAAATGCATTTGTTGGCTAATGGTGATCTCTGCAATTATCTACAAATAACTGGTGGTATTTTTCTTTTTTTATGTTTTTGCCAAACAAAACCAGCAAAATTTGGGTAAAATTTACCTTTGACCTGAATCTAAAGATCAACACTAGTTTTCTCTGACACCCATCCACAGGGCTCCTTTATTGCCATATACAAATTCAATGCAAAGGGATGCTATGCCGTCCTGAAACGTGCCTGAATAGACTGTGAGGCTGTCAAAACAGAACAATGGAGTCTTCATGGCGGAGCTATCCATATAGCAGACATCTATCTGTCACTGCGGGAGGATCCCATCACTTTCCAGAAATACATGTTGCAAAGAGGTCATGGAGCAGCCCCTAACCCGTGATTCCCGACAATGACCATTTTACTCATCATGAAGGTCTGGACAGGAGTAGAGGCCTTTAGATTTTAGGTCTGAATTTTACACTTGGATTTAGGAAAAGGAAACAACAGACACATCCTGGTATTAACGGGAATGACACTCGGTTTCCGAAGACAAGCTGTGCAGTTGCCACAGCCTTTTCTACTTCTGCTAACTCATAACAGTGACATGACAGGTGATGAAAGGTGGGAATGTGCGGCAGTCGGGTTTCACAGGGCCCTATAGCAAATCATAGTGCTCCCCCCTCAAATATTAATTGTAAATTATGCACAGCAATATTAACTTAACAGTGACCCACCCAGAAACTCTTTACAGAGTTAACCATAAATATGCTGGGGGGGGGGGGCATAGCATGTCCCTTTCCAGCTTATCGAAATATGATTCCCCCAGTTGCTTTGGTCTAGGCTATGGCCCCCTCCATCCCCCTTCAGGAACTGGAAGCTCACACCAAAAGGGAGGCACAGCAAGCTACAGTGCCCATATGTGTCTGGGACAGCTCAGTACTCAGTAGATCATGTGCTCCCTGGAGCGCCCTAATTGCAAAGCAACACACTGACCACCTTGGCCCCCAGGCTCCCATCTGCCATGGGCCCAGTAACCTCCCTACCTCCATTTATGCATGCCAGTGCAGCCAATTTTCACACCACATACAATGTGGCTGCTCTCCCAAACTCTCTTTTTTTAAAAGGATAACTATATTAAACCCAAAGATGTTGTCAAGCATTTTTTAGCATTTTGCACTGTCTATGTTTAATTGTGATTTTTGCAGGAATTTCTATATAATTTTTATCAGCAGCGTTTGGCCTGTAACAATGTCTTGCTTGTATTTTTTCCAGTGCCACCTCAATATTTTAGATGAAATATTTAAAAAAAAAAATTTGTTATATTTTGTAGCTTTTTTAACTAGAAAATGTAAGTATATTAATAAAACCATATTGGTTATAAAAGCCCCATTCCTCCAAATTACATATTAATTCCACATATGTATCGGTAGACACCATCCCTGCCCAAGAGACACCACAAACTGCCCAGGAGACATTGCAGTTACCTTTGCAAATACTGTTAAGGGATAAACCCTTCATTTTTTTTAAATGGCTGCGTTCCCCCTCTCCTGCAAAAGCAGTCCCAGGCACCATCTATGTGGAGTGGTAGACCAGGGCCCTGGCGGCTACCAGTCCACATAGCCCTAACCTGCACTGGGCTCTTCTGCACCTTCTGGCCATTGGGGATGCAGGTAAGCGGGCGGAGGGTTTTGGCAAGTCACCAGCTTGGTGACAGGTGACTTGCCAGCCCCTCGTGCCCTGTGACCTGGTGTAGAGGTCCCCTTACCAGTTAAAGTGTTAAGTGAAAAAAACACACACACCTAAAAAAGTCCTTATATTTATTTTTTATACAACTTCTGCCTCTCACTCCTGCTACAGGGAGGGGCTTTTATGCCAGCGCAGTGAAGGTCAAATAGTACACATAAGCTAGATGTGCTGTAAAAACTGCCTAAAGTAAGACTCTAAAGTGAGTGGAATTGCATGTAAATTATTAAAGCAGGCTGAATCCCAGGAATTTTATTTACCCCAAGTTCAGAAGTTTACTCACCTTGATCTATGCTTCCACGGCGCATACACAGTCTATTGTCCGATCCAAAGTTACAATTAGAACTCCTTGTTGGACATTATTAAAACGGATTGTTAGGTGCCTCCTGCTGGATGCCCTGGGGACAAGTTGTAACCTGTCTATGGAGTCTGTTAGACTCTAGAGCCATGTCATCATAGTTTTGGTCCGCTTTAAAGAAGAATGTTTGTTTTGCAATTATTACTGGTCGTGGCAGGTTTGATTACTAGGGTGGTTTTACAAGACGTTCCTTCCTAGTGTAAGACGAGGTTTAGAGAAGCAAAGAGAAACAGTTAGGGTGAAGAAGGAACTGTAAGAAGAGGGAACAAAGCAAAAAGAAACCACCACAAACTAGAATGTGGTCAGGTTGGTCATAGCAACCTCATGGTGAGTATAGTGATGCCTAAGAGCCGTATGCTAGAAATTCACAAACTATGAAGGAAAGTTTCACATAAACATCTAAGCATCAATTCTAGTCCAGGATTCATAGAAGTTATTCCTTGACCCAGTTATAGTTTATTGGGTCACTAACACAACAAGCAAGTAGGGCCAGACTGAGGCACCCTGGGAGGAATTCATTTGTGGGGCCCACCAGAGGAGACCCCAGGGGCCAACCCTATAGCTAAAATACAATTAGACTGTAATCATATATAATCTGATGTTTACTGACCCAGTGGCAAACCTAAATGGCACAGGGCCCTGGTGTACACATTAAATGGGGCCCAGTCAAGGCTCCTATAGTAAAACTTTTTCTGTCTTTTAACTCAGTTGGATGGACTGGACAGCTAGAGGCTGAAATAGCAGAGACAACTGGGGCTTCCTTTCTTTAAATAAAGCAAAGGTGGAGGAGAGAGAATGATGGGACCCCCCTGACCTCCTGGGCCCAGGTGTGTTTGCACTCTCTTCCCCCCCTTATAGTTATGCCTTTGTATTGACCAAATAACAAATGTAACTTACTGAAGAAATAAAGGGGGGGGGGGGGGGTGGCAGCCGCTTAGACCATTTTATAACTAACCTGGGAGGTGCACGTTAGCAGGGCAATTAGAATACAAAAGTCTTAAAGGAGCCACAGCACTCAACCCTGTTAGCTTGCAGGCCAGCCTATAATCTGTCTCTAAACTTGGTTAAAAAACAGAGGACTCGGTCACACACATCTGCAGAAGTAGCTTAAGCTGCACCACTACGCCACTAGTGCCTCTGTGGGGTGCAGTCCTAACTCTAATCTCTGAGAGCCCCATTTGGGACATACAATGCAATAGATCATTTGGGAGCAGGCTTACCTGAGGTTGCCCTAAACCTCTCAAGTGCAAGCCATGGGGTGGAAGGGTCAAAGACCTTGCAATACAGACTAGACCCCACACACCATGTGCTTGCACAAATTCAAAAGAAACAAAGGGGGGGTGGCAGCCGCTCAGACCATTTTATAACTAACCTGGGAGGTGCACGTTAGCAGGGCAATTAGAATACAGTGATGTGGCTCCTTTAAGACTTTTGTATTCTAATTGCCCTGCTAACGTGCACCTCCCAGGTTAGTTATAAAATGGTTTCTTTTGAATAGAATATATTAATTCTTTTTTTCTCTTTTTTTCTGATTGATGTTGCAGACAGCTTTGGATGTTTGATCTCACATTGTTATTTTTCTTTGTGTGTTGCACACATGATGGACGTGGCCCTCACCTCCTCTGGACAAGAAGCCATGGGACTCACCAGGAGGACACTTGCCTATAGTTTGATCATATGGAACCATGTTTACAGATCATCTGCTGGCCATTGTAAAAAGTGGTCACTAACATCTAACTGGGGTTAATGATGGACTTTGGAGCTTTTCAGCCCTGTAGGCACTGTGGATGACCTGCCTTTGTCCACTCACCATGCTCCTTAGAATGTATACTCCAAGTGCAGTTATCTTTCTGTCCCTATTAGGACCCTCCCCGCATTTTAGGTCCTCTTTGTATATTAAGGGGGCTTTCTGCCCAATTTCCTTCTTTAGCTGGATTCTTTTAGCTGGACGTTTGCCCCACTTATTTCTTTTCTTAAGCTAAACTTTTTAATTGTCCCTTTGATTTGCGCCTTAGGGATAGACTTATTGATATATAAAAATATGTGCTGTATGTACTAGGATACTGAATAGTTGGTCTGTTCTCTTGTTTTTCAAAACTGGCCCTCTTATTGCTTGACACGTAGATAGGTCAAGGATTAACATTTATTATGTATTTTGTATATATTTTGTGTAAAAACTAGTTTGTATATATTGATTAAATTGAAGCCCCATGTTCTGTCGGTGTATCCCGCCGTTACCATCGCTTGCTGCTGGGATTTCAATACTCAGCTTTATTTTCGTTAGTACAGCCTTGATGAGGTGCAGGGTCTGCACGCACATTTGCCTGGCCACTAGCATTTTATTCCATATTCAACCTTTTACTCGGGCTGCCGCATCATTATGTCACTTGGTGCGCGTGCGGCGTTGGCTGTGCTGCGCCTGGCACGCATATGCGTTCCAGGCGCAGTATTGACAACGCTGTCATGTGCCTGCCCCAAAACCACGGCCAGTTATCCACGCAGCGAGCGCACATGACATCATGCGCACGCTCTTATGGGCGGCGACCCACGGCTGAGGGTGGATCATGATTCGGTGGCCTGAGTCTCTAGCCCCAGCCAGACTGTACTTCCGGTTATGTCACTTCCGGCGCGCTGAGACTGGTGCGCATCTGCGTTCCAGGCACAGCGGTCTGCATTTATTAATCAGGATGGCGATGGCGGGATGCATATAACAGCGTGGGCACAGTAAGTCTTTGTTTAGTTTCACCCAGCGAAGCGGCACGGGCGGCCGCGTGCGCAGGTGTCCCACCTGCTAGTCCCACTCTCCTCCCTACTGTCCGGCATCGGTCATTCTGTGCTAAGTATTTGACTCTTATGTGTTTTGTGTATTGTCCTATTTATCATTTTGATTGTTGATAATTTCACACACCTTGGTGGTATTGATCAGTTGTTCATACAGATTTTTGCTGAGTGTTCAGTTTTTATTGATGATAAAATGTATAGTTTTGAAATATATTATTTGCACCAGTCACTTTATTCTATGCACATGTGTCTATCTGTATATATATAACTGTATTCGAGTAGCACTTTGCACTTTGTTAATTATTGAGCATTTTTCTATTTTTAAAAAAAAATTTTTAGATATAATCAAGAGTTTAGGTTCACCTGTAGGGTTTTTTTGTGCCGGCACAAAATATATAGTTGACTCATTAGTAGTCCCTTCAGTAGGTTTACTAGGAGAGTGTCCAGTGATTGTATGCCCTTAATTTTTGGGCTCTGGTCTTAAATTTGGGACATGCAGGGTTTTAATGTGTTTGTATGTGATGTGATTGTCTGTTGTTATGTCATTAATTTAATAAAATGATGCATATTGTGATGTAGATTGTTAGCTTATTATTTTGGTGCTCCTGTTTTGTGGTGAAGTGGGTTTCTTCCCCTGAGCCATTCCTCTTTGCATTTCATGAAGACTTTACAACTGGCGACAAGCAGAAGAATCAGAGCCCTGCTACATTGAGTAGTGACTGCTATCTGCATTGCTGAAACCAGGGCATGTAAGGCAGACACAGCCAAACATACACATACAGGGTCAGGCTGTGCTTTTGGGTGTGAACTGAAGTTTACATCTGAGTGAGCTTTTTTTACTTGAATAGATAATAAAAAAAACATTTATTTTCTAATATTTCCCTGAAAATCATGTACCTCTGTGATGGGGTATTTTATTTTTTTTACAGGCAAGGTTCATCATTTTTTCCAATGAGGTAAGGATATATTTTCTTAATTACCCTATCGCTATGCAGATCAATTCAGCGAATTGCTTAGCATAGCCCATAGGGTGCGTTTTTTAACAAGCATAAATGTTCTTACGAGATTGGAAAGTTATTTACCTGTCCGATCACAGTGATTTTTGTGGGGAAAATTAGAACAAACATTTTTTTACTAATTCTTACTAATTAAAAACCTCATTCAGATGTACCATATTTTTCGCCCTACAAGATGCACCTAGGTTTGGAGGAGGAAAATAAGAAAAAAAAATATTCTAAACTAAATGTGCTAAAACTTTCCATTACAGGCAGTGTGGAATTCACACACCATTCGCCATGAGCAGTGTGTCATCCCGCCCATCTCATTCCCCATAGACAGTGTGGCATTCCCACTGCTCCACCCATATAGGCAGTGTGGCATTCCCCCACCCCCTTTTATTCAGTGTGGTATCCCCCCCCCCCAAAAAAAAAGTATACTTACATGAACGATGTCCCCACTCTGGCTTCCGACGCCACCACCACACGCTGACACACGAAAGGCAATGGCGGCGCCAGAGTGGGGACAGACAGCATCCCAGTAATGGAAGCTAGAGATGCTACCAACTGCCAGGACAGCCGCTAGCCTGCCCTCAGGGCATCCTATACCAGATGCCCCGCTGTGTGAAACCCCTCAGGGCACTGGTAATCTTACCTGAACCCGGTGCTACAGTGACACAGTCTTCATCAGCGGCCGCATCCCTGGCTCCTCTGCAGCTGTGCCCAGCCATTCAGATAGGCCGGGCACACACTCCACAGGGGAGCCAGGGATGCAACGAAGTTCAAATCAGCAGCTTTATGTGGCGCATTAGTATGCACTGCATAAATCGCTGATTGAACGAGCGTCCGCACATGCACCATGAGAATGGGCAAAGGCAAGTTAAAGTGGGTGATCTAGGGGGTTTCACACATGGGGGGCATCATACATCGGGATGCCCGGGGCAGGGCCCAATAACCAGGATAGTCGAAATCCTGGTGATCAGTCCACTGTACTGGCAAGTTACTGGAGTAGCAAACATTATTAATAGCTATTTGCTTCAAGGTGATTGCCGCTAAAATGCTGTATGCGCAGTGTTTTTGGGGCGAGTGTGACCAAATTGCAAATATGTGAAAGGGCCCATAGGAGCACATGGTGATCACCCAGCAATCACCCCAGTGTGAAAGCAGCCTTAAAACGCAAATATAAAATATCAGCGACTAGGAAGTGTAAGCAGAACAAATCAATGCAAGTGTATAGTTTAAATCCCACATGACCAAAACAAACTGGTAACAGAATAATGTACAAAAATAAACCCCCCCCTTCAAAAAAACACACACACAAATGTACTATTAAATCAAACTTGAGAGGACAACTTTTATCAGGTTATACTAACCTGCCGCTGTCTTCTCTTCAGCAGGGGGGCACCAAGCATCAGGTGTATAATAATGTCACACTATAGCTGAGCCTCTCCTACTGCCTTCCCAGTGTTTTCTGTACTGCAAATGCCAAAATAAGTCTAATAAGTATCCTCCTGCAATATTTTTACCTTCAGCCTCCATGTCACCATTTCATTCATAACCCACGATCATGTGACAGATGCTTGCTATATACTAATGACCCAACCTCCACCTTACCCTTTAGATGGCAAACCCATAAGGGCAGGCCCCTCACTCCTAGTGTATTTCACTATCCCTTACTAGTTTCTCATTCTTTCCTATGGCTGACACACTGCTGCCTCCCATATGACTGCTGGGGAACAGCCAGGTCTGCCATGTATAATAGGGATGACCATCCACGGAACACAATTTACATGGGGTGGCAGAATGACAACCACTGGAGGTAATTCAGAAGTGGCATTAGGCTTACACAGACTTTTGGTCTGCTCTGCAGTATTCCTAGGGGGCATCCCAGTTGTGAGATTTGCCATAAAAACCCTCCTGGCCCAGTTAACATACTCACCATATCAGAGATCCCAAGCAGAATGGAACTTTTGGACCTGTACATTTTTTAGTATGGTGTTCCAGACTCAAATAAATCTAACAGCTAGTTTTCAGGCTACAATGACAATCCAGAGTAAGTAGCATCCCCCGCCTCCACTGGTCTGTACACACCCAGCAAACCTAGATAATGGGAGCTGGGGATGCTACCCACTCCCTGGATTTTGCAAACCCAGGCACTGCTGGATTCCAGAAGATAAGAAAAGAATGCAGCCCAAAAAGAAGCTGTGTGTAATCAGAGCTGGGCATCCCAAACTCATATATGGGCTCATCTGCCATACTAAAATTATAAGTGATCCAAAAGTAATTTGTGACGTTTGGTACATTTTAAATGCAGAATTGAGCCAAGTAGCTTTGCTCTGCAGCCATTTGCTGTGTGCAGATATTAGGTCTGTCAGGTGTACATAGAGCAGAGATGCAGCTGTGGGGGAATAATCAGTGTGCCAACCCAGCTAGGGGGGTCCTATTGCGAGATACACTGCAGGGAATTCCAATTATGATTAGGAACTATGCAGAACGGACCAAAAGCCAGTCACATGCCTCATGAGCCTGCTCTTGTCCAATCAGCACTCTATCCCATTCATATTAATACTCGGCATAGAGCTCTGTTTGGAGCAAAGCACTGGGTGTTTATGTAGACTCTTCCCAGCACATCTCAGCCCAGTCCAACTCACCTCTGCTTACCTCTGATTCTTATCTGTGCTAACTTCATCTGTTTACCTCTGCCTTCATTAAAGCGGACCTTCGCCCTGAATAAGAGCCTATCTTGTATGTTTCTGCCACCCTGTACATACAGATTGCCCACATATTGGGCTTTTCTTTAAATGATGCTGAAGGTCCGGTTTAACTCACCTCTCCTCACCTATACCTATCTCTAAAATCTCTTTCCATCTCGCCTCTGTCCATCACTTTTCAGAGCATCTTACCTTGGGGCACCTCACCTCTGCCTACCTCTACCCATCTCGGCTTACCTCTTCCCATATCAACTCTGCCCACCTCACCTCTGTTCAATGTACCTCTATCAATCAGCCTTGCCCTTTCCACTCCTTCCCGCCTCACCTTTATTTATCTCTGGTCACCTCACCTCGTTCTGTCTCACCTTTGCATATACATAAAGGCATATTTAGTGCTTAAATGTTAAAAGTTTGCTTCCCGTAAATGGTTTGGCGTTGTTGGCAACCTAAATTTTATTGCACCCACTTGAATAGGAACAATAAGACAATGCGGCCCTTATACCAAAAAGGTTGTGCACGTCTGCTATAGACTCACTGTATGGTTTGCAGCTGATCCCATAACCTTTATGTGATGGCTGGGCCCAATGTTTGTGGGACATTTTGGCACGGCCGACATGGGGCCCAAAAACTGGGCCCAGCCATCACATAAAGGTAATGGGGCCCCCCATAACTCGTTCAATTCCGGCAGGGCCCAGGGCATAACATGTGCCTCCCTTATTAGTGGTATAACTAAATGTGATGGGGCCGAGGTGCGAACATTAAATTGGGCCCTTTCACAGCTCACACAGTAAACTATTTGTTGTCTTTTAATGCAGTTGGATGCAACTAGACCATAAATGACTAAAACAACAGAGATACATGGCGCTTCCTTTCTCTAAATGATGCCCAGTGAGCACAAATATAATAAGGTGGAGGAGCAACAATGATGGGCCCCCCTGACATTCCGGGCCCTGGCGCAGTCGCACCCTCTCAAGTTACTCACCTGCCCTTCAGTAAGTTTGCCGGACCCCCCACCCCTTAAAAATGACAGCAGACATTTCCAAAAATATCCAAATACCCGAACTTAGGTGTATTGAACTGCACATGTTCCCAAACATTAATATCCTGGCTCATTCCTGGGAAAATGTCTGAGCAGGTTTGGGAATTTTAAGGAGGCACTGGACAGAAAAGATGATAATGGAATAAGAGCTTTAGTACTGCATCATACTGGCACACGGTCTACTGCAACCACCAACACCTACAGCAGCTGTTCCTAAGCCCTAACAGATTACTTTAACCCTAAACAAAACATCAGATAGAGGTAGACATTGAGAATTGCCAAGCTTCCATGGACACATGTCACATGCTTGAGAGAACTAGCACAAGGATGTGCTTTTGCTGATATTATAAGTCATAGTGTCTGGGGGTACTAAGTGCTTAGGATTCCTATTAAAGATTACATTCATTCTGAAACACCTCTACCCGCAAGGTCCAAGAGTTCCCTATCCATGGGGAGGAGAGAACAGTCCGGCTTTAGATCAAGAGGATTTATGTACAACAAGGGTGTCGTCAACAAATACAGCTGGTCCGATTCCAAAGGGCATTCATCCTTTTTATCTGGTGATAGTGGTCTTCTCACCTTTTTCATCACTGTCAGGCCCAGCCATCCTGCGAGCAGAGAGTCAAGTAAATCAAGCCATAAGCAGACAGGGAATGCTGTGTTTCAATGAATTGTGAACAAATATGATCACTGTAGAAATATTCACAAGGCTGTGCAGAAAATGGCTCTAATGTGGTATAAAGTATAACATTGCAGTTATTTAGATTGCCTTATTTTATCATAGATTTACCACGTGACCGACCCTGGTAGGTAGTCTGTGGCTGTGTAGGGGTAAGTGATTAAAAGATCATTTTGATTAAGTGGAAATAATTATCCGCAATATGCGTGACTCCTGTGTCATACTGATCCTCCTACAGATGAATGGGGTGACTGGAAATTCAGAGTTTCATCACTCAGGTGGGTAGTTAACCACTATATATTTTTGTCCTTGTTAAACCGGACCAACACCCATTTTTTTTCTCCAACAGGTGTTGGTCCCGCCGACACCGCGTAAAAACCAGGGGGGGGGGGGGAACAAAATGCTGTCGCCCCACACACACATAACCGTCCCAGAACAACCCAATATTTTTACCTTCCCCTCAAGCCCCACAACTGGCCACCAGCGCTCATATGATGGTCTGGCGGCCAATTGCGGGACTCCTCCATGCCCCCCAGCTTGTTTTTATGTGGTGTCAGCAGGGGTGTTGGTCCCGCCGACACCACGTAAACCCAAGGGGGGGGGGGCATCCAAAATGCTGTCGCCTCAACCACACACACACAACCATCCCAGAACACCCAATATTTTTACCTTCCCCTCACGCCCCACAACTGGCCACTAGCGCTCATGTGACGGCCTGGCGGCCAATTGTGGGACTCCTCCATGCCCCCCAGTTTGTTTCTATGTGGTGTCAGCAGGGGTGTTGGTCCGGTTTAATTCCATTGTTAAAGAAGCACTATCGTGAAATTGTGTAATATCCATGTAAACCCATCCCCCCCCCATCCCCCCCCCCCCCCCCATCCAGCAAATTTGTGGGGATTTTTTTCATTAGGACATTTTTGCGATTTTGCTAGGTGATACTTAAAAGGGCAAGTACACGTTCAATGGAATTCTTGAAAGGGAATATATATTTTTTTGTGCCAAAAAGATGTTGGCTTTTGTATTTTTCCTATGTTAGAAACTGTGTTTTATGGAAGCAGTTTTCACTACCTGCAATCTGTTGCTAGTGACAACGTACACAGTCTGTAAACACAGTCTGGTAACCTGTCCTGAGCGGTCAGGTTTTTTTTATGCTTGCTCTTGTTTCAACCTCTGTGCAACTTCTGCTTGTAAATATTGTATATAGATTTACCATTAGGATTTGCAGGTTGTTATGCAATTTATTAGTATCTATATACATGTGTGAGAAAGCTGCCTACCATAGGGCCCCAAGACAACATTTAGATAGTGACACCAGTAATTCTGACACAAAAAGTACAATTCTGTGAAACTCACCTGTAGAATTGTTTTTGAATATATACAGTCCAGGTCGTCCCAGAAGTAATGACATATGGGTATTCTGCCCCCGGGGGGCGCTCGACTGCAAGATCCAAAGCTGTCGCTCCTCCTGGCCCCCTATAAAAGCAGGTGTCTCAGTATGATTTCTCAGTGGTTAAACAGCAGTAAGAAAAGAGACAGGCTGGGAGGCCAAGAAACCATGTTACTTCACAAAGCTTCAGCATGTACTCTCTCTAACAAAAAAACTTAAGGACAATGGTCCAATATAACAATGGTAATCACCATAACAGGCAAACCAGAGATAATGAAAACAAGGGCGGGGTGGGACGACCTGGACTGGATATACTCAAAAACAATTCTACAGGCGAGTTTCACAGAATTGTATTTTTCACTATATCCAGTCCAGGTCGTCCCAGAAGTGATGACATGTGGGACATCTAAAAGCAGTGTCCATTAGGGCGGGATCCCCAGTGCGGAACAGCATATAGTTCATTTCACTACCGCCTGAAGCACCTTTCGGCAGCATCAGCTGAGGCCCTAACATCAACCTTGTAAAACTTGGTAAGAGTATGAACTGAAGACCAAGTGGCGGCCTTACAAACCTGTTCAACAGATGCCTGGTGCTGAAAAGCCCAGGAGGCACCAATAGCTCTAGTAGAATGAGCTGTAATGCGAAAAGGGGGTTCCATCCCCTTGGCAGAATACGCTTGCACCACCGCCTGTCTAATCCACTTACGGAGTGTGGACTTGGCTGGTGGCAAACCTTTCCTAGAGCCCTCTGTTAGGACAAAGAAAATCCGATTTCCTGAAGGATTTAGTCGCAACCAGGTAATACTTAATGGCTCTGGCCACATTCAAGGCATGGAGCGTCCTTTCCTTAGAGTTAGTCGGTGCTGGACACAAGGAAGGCAAGACAACTTCCTCATTAAGATGAAAGGGAGACACGACCTTAGGCAAAAAAAATCAGGTTTAAAACGAAAAACCACCTTATCCTTATGCAGCTCAAAATAAGGAGGCTTCATACAAAGCACGGCCAGCTCTGACACGCGACGCACCGAGGTGATCGCTACCAAAAAGACTACCTTGAGGGTCAAAATAGGCAATGCAGCATCGCACAAAGGCTCAAAGGGAGGACCCTGGAGAGCAGAAAGTACCAAATTCAAGTCCAACACCTATAATACAGGCTTACGCGGTGAACGTACGTGGGTGACTCCCTGGAAAAAGGTCTTGATCAATCTATGATTGGCAAAGGATCTCTAGAAAAAGATGGCTAAGGCCGAGACCTGGCCCTTGAGGGTGCTCAGCTGGAGACCCAAGTCTATACCATGTTGTAAAAACTCCAAGATCCTAGAGATAGAGAAAGTGCGACAAGGGAGACACTTTGATTCACACCAAGCAATGTAGGCATGCCAAACTCTGTAATATATCATGGAAGAAGACTTCTCCCGTGCCTGAATCATGATACGAACAACTGTGTCAGACAGGCCCTTTTCCATCACAATTGAGGTCTCAATAGCCAGGCCGTCAATGCCAGAGTCTGTAAATTGGGGTGCCCAGCGACCCCTGAGTGAGAAGCCCTGGGTCGTCGGGCATGATGTATCGATCCACTGACATCTGAACTATGTTCGCAAACCAAGTCCCTCTCGGCCAGCGAGGAGCCACCAGGATGGTTGGGACCCCTTTGCGATATCTTGCGCAGCACTCGGCCCAGGAGTGGAAATGGAGGAAATGCATAAAGGAGCCTGAACTCCGTCCAAGGAATTGCCAGAGCGTCTGTGGCAAAGGCCAGAGGATCTCTTGACAGGGAGATGAACCTTGGGAGCTTGTGATTGTGTCTGGACGCAAACAGGTCCACATCCGGCTGACCCCAGCGGAGACACAGAGCATGAAATATCTTGTTGCTGAGAGACCATTCACCCAGACGAGAGGCCCCCCTGCTCAGGGAGTCTGCCTCCTGGTTTTCTACCCCGGGGATGTAAACCGCCGAGATGCAGGGAACATTCTCCTCTGCCCAAGTCAGAATCTAGGTCACCTCCTTGAGGTCTGCTTGCTCTGAGTCCCACCCTGGTGGTTGATGTATGCGACAGCCGTCTAATTGTCTGAGCGAACTTGGATCGCACGACCCCTTAAATGGGGGAGTCAAGCGAAGAAGCACCAACCGGATGGCTCTCAGCTCCCGGAGATTTATGGGCAAGTGGTTCTCCTGTGGACCCCACTGACTCTGGATCTTCTGCTTCTGCCATACGCCTCCCCAGCCAGTCAGACTGGCGTCCTTGGTTACTATCTCCCACCGGGGAGACAGAAAGGACTTGCCCACCAACAGGTTTCTGGGGTCCAGCCACCACAAGAGGGACTGTCTGGTCAAGGGGGACAGAATAAATTCCTGTTCCAGCGACTCCTGCATCCGATCCCAGCCGGTCAACAGGTTCATTTGAAGAGGTCTCATGTGGAATTAGGCGAAGGGCACTGCCTCGAAGCATGACACCGTTAGGCCCACCAGCCTCATCCCCAGACGGATCGACGGCCGCTGACCAGACAGCAAAATCTGCACCTGCGTCTGAAGGCCCAACACCTTCTGCTATGGCAGTAAAACCTTGACCCGAGAGGTGTCTAATGTCATGCCCAGGAAGGACCTCACCATTGCGGGAGTGATGGAAGACTTAGGGTAATTTATTACCCATCCGTCCGGGTGTCACTCTCGGCCTGCTGAAGGGACTGAGCCGCAATCAGTAAATCGTCCAGATAAGGCAGCACACGAATGTCCTGATTCCTCAGAATAGCCATGATGCCCGCCAGCACCTTGGTGAAAACCCGGGGGGCTGAGGATATCCTGAATGGCAGAGCCACAAACTGGTAATGCTGGTCCTTCAGAGCAAATCTCAGGAACCTCTGATGTCCCTGGAATATCGGGATGTGCAAATAGGCATCCCTGATGTCCACCGTGGTCATGAAGTCGCCGGGCCGAAGTGAGCTCACCGCTGACCGCAGGGTTTCCATGCGGAAATGCCTGACTCTTACAAACCTCAGGTCCAGGATCGGTCTTAACGTTCCGTCCTTCTTGTGAACAGTGAACAGGTTGGATTAAAAACCTTGACCCTGCTCCTGACGAGGTACAGGACAAATCACACCTAACCGCAGGAGGTGCTGCACGGCCATTCTCAGTCCCTGTGCCGTCACTGGGTTCTGGGATATGCCACTGCCAGCTCTATTTTGTAACCGGAGGACACCACCTCCTGAATCCACCAATCCGAGACGGGCTGTCTCCAGATATGAGCAAACAAGAGAAGCCGTCCCCCCCACCCGGATGGGTGAGGGCACCTCCTCATGCCTGAGGAGCCTTGGCAGGGGGCTTGGATTTGGATCTCCAGGAGGGATTGGATCGGCCGCGGGACCTACCTCATCCCCAGGAATCTCTGCGGCCACCTGAAAATGAAGAGCCTTTTCCTCCACGAAAGGAGCGATAGGCAGAGGAACCCCGAAAGGGCCGCACAGGCTTCCGTCGCCGAGGGAGTCTACCATCCTTAATAAGGAGGTCCAAATGCTCCCCGAACAACCTGTGCCCCACAAAAGGGATACTAGTGAGCGACTTCTTGCCGCGACCAGAGAGTGACGAAGCGTAACAAGCAGGGCCGAAACCCTGGCACCGAGCCGGACACCATTGTCCATGGCAGAGACAACAAAGGCAATAAAATGCACACAAGCTTTGAGGTCTTTATACTCCTCCGCCCGCTTGCGAGACTTCAGCCATCAGAAAGAAGGTGAGACGTCTTGTGGGTATTGCTAAGGAGACAATAGCCGCGGCACACACAGGGCGAAACCAAGCACCAACAAAAATGAAGGCATGACAGACCGGCTGATCCATGCGCCTCTCAGCTGGATCACGCAAGGAAGCAGTATCGGGTGACGGCATAACCGTAGTGTTGGATAACCCCGACACAGGGGAATCCACCTCGGGGGGACGGGACAATAGGCAGACCAGCTCCTCAGAAAAGGGATACCGCCTTTCCAGGCCCTTAGGCACCGACGGTAGAATGTTAGGCCTTTCCCACTCCTTGAAAATCATATTAGAAAAATGGGCCTGCTCAGGAAAGACAAGTCTCGCATGCGGAAACAAATCGCCCTGCTTCCTCTTTGCTGCTTTAGGAGGGACAATATGCAACGTCTCAAAAACCAAAGCCAGCAACTTCTCCGTATCATCAGGGAACCACATGTCCTCGCCCGAGGAAGAGCCAGGCCCACTGTCGTAGCCGGCAGAATAATCCACAGTGGAAATGGAGTCCTCATGCAACTCGCCTTCCTCCGTGGAGCCCAGACCGCCAAAAAGATCATCATCATCATCATTATCCGAGTAAACGGGCTCGATGAGCCGCTTTTTACTTGTGGCCTTCTTAGGAGCCGCGCAAGAGATCTGTCTCTGAAGGCTGGCCACCCGGTATGCCAAATCAACATGGGACCCCTTGCTGGCTTCCCCCTCGTTGGGGGGTTCTGGAAAGGCCGCAGGCAATAACGGGCTAGGGGCAGATACGCCTGCCCGATCATGCTTCAAAAAGACGCTTCTGCCGCAAGTGACACAAACAGTGCTGAGTCCACTGGCACTGCACATGGGGCAGAGCTTCACCCGCCCATACGGTGCCCCTAGCTCACTATCCCCAGAAGCCTCCATTATGGTGATTAGAATAATTGGTATGCTGGTTACAAGGAACTGACGGCCCAAACCTGATAAGCCCCCTGAAATAGTCCCTCTTTTGAGATCCCTCTTTATAGGGAGAGGGGGCAGGGGACCGGGAGGAACCACAACCCTCAATCTATCAAAGGGGCCCACCTAGAAGACACAAGCAGAAAAGTACCATCAGTATCCCACAGCACATGCGCAATACACACAACAATAGATATTAGCAAGAGGGACTCACGACACAGACAGCGCTCAGCAACACGGACGACTCCAGGCAGCGTGGCAGGGGAAGGCAGCACAAGATGGCGCAGAACCAGCAGCTTGGCGCGTTCCTCAAGGGGCGGGCCGAACAGCAGTGACGCGAAAAGCGGCATCGCGCTGGCAACACCTGACCCCGGCGTTCTCCCTACCTTTACCATCCCAACCAGCCATGGCTGGGAGGCAATAGTAGGCCCATGGGATCAGTGGTAATAATTAGAGATGAGTGAACTTATCAAAAATTCGATTCGGGCGATTCACCGAATTTCTCAAAGAAATTCGGGTTCGTCCGAATCGAACTTTAGCGAACCGCTCATCTCTGGTGGGAGCGGGGAGGCCGGCTGCGCTGACAGTGCAGCCGGCCTCCCCACTCCCACCAAGCCCTGAAATGGAAAAAAAATGCCGGCATGGTGGGAGCGGGGAGGCCGGTCTCCCCGCTCCCACCATGCCGGCATTTTTTTTTTTTTTTTTTTTTTAATTTCAGGGAAAACTCGGTCAGCACGAACCACTAAAAATTCGGGTTCGTGCTGAATCGAATTTTCCCTGAAATTCGGAGCGAATTCAGGTTCGTTAGAACCGATTCGCTCATCCCTAGTAATAATATTTATTAATAGTAATAAATACCCATATGTCATATTTCTGGGACGACCTGGACTGGATATAGTGAAAAACTGGTCTTCTTCCTTTCCCTCTGCCATGGGTATCCCCCAATTGTCCATTTATTTTAAGAAGGAAGACCAAGCATTTTGCAACACTCCACCCTCCCCTTCCTCCCCCTGTGCTAAGACCAATTTGGACAATAAAATAAACAACTTTGGGCTTTATTCATCAAGGGATAGCGACAGGTAGTGCCTTGTAAGCGGCACGTAGCAGCAGGTGAACGCCGGCCATGGCACGCAATACCACATTTATGAAGGCGATTCTGTTGAGCGCCTCTTACAGCGTCACCTTGCGACCGATTCATCATCACAGGCAGCTCAGCGGATCCCGGTGGCACTCTGGCTTTCAGAACGCCTGGTATTACCTGTCGCTATCCCATACATTTCAATGGACGTTCTCTTTAAACAGGGTTTTTTTTTTTTTTTTTATAATTGTTTTTGTTTTGTATCAAATCATTGTGTGACCTCTCCTGGCCTATTTAAAAAAAAAATTTTAAAACTTTGATTTTTTTATGCCGAATTGTCATTACAGGTCTGGCACTAAAGTGTTAATGTCACAATGTAATAATGTAATTCCATGTTTTCGCTTTGTTACTACTGGATATGTGTTCAAAAACAGACTTTAATCACACAGCTTCTGGGGCTCTGGGATACAGTGACCCAATTTTGAGCTCCGGCGCTGTGTGAGGCTGTTTTTTTGATGAATATGGTTTGAGTCACTCACACTGACCAGTCGCTACCATTCGCTCCCATATAGCTCTGTACTGGTGTTATAGCGACTCACACATCAAAATTATCAATGCCGGCCAGCGACTGAGGCGCTCTGTAATAGCGACTCAGGGCCGATCAGAGCGACCACTAGCGGTCGCTCTTACGTCTCTGTACAGACGCTCATCTGCCGGTACCTGGCGTTAGTAATGAATCCGCCCGTTTCTGGGAGGTGGGCAATCTGCACAGAAGCCGAGACCTTGAGCCACCCACTTCATGACCGCTTTTGGTCTACTTCAATGGCTGTAAATATTTGCAGTATTTCTACTCCGATGCAACGTTAAAAAATCATTATTAGGAATTGGCACACCATAAATGATATACAGAACTCGATGCTAGGTGGGTGCGGTTACAACCTGAGGTGCCTCGCCACTTCACACCTCCAACAGTACAGTAAATACAAAAATAAGGATGCATGCACCCTAAAAAATAGTTTGCAAAATAAGTGAATGTATTAATACTAGTGACACCCTGCGATCACCATTACTCCTATTCTTTTGGGTAACTTGCCATTTTTATCACATGATCTTCAATTCACGATTATTGCTACTATTGTACTATTTGGTTCTGCTCACTAGTCGCATTCTCTGGTATGATGCAACAGACCAGGATATACTGTAATTTTGCATATACACTGTCCAATACCATGTGTTTTCCTTAACTCATCCACTGGTCAGCTGTTCTAATCTCTATTCCACAGGATTGTCTTACATCCACCTCATAGAAACCTATGGTAATATTTAGCCTTCTCTAGTACTAGCATTTACTATATGGATGTGGGACACTACGGCTTTGATTCACCAAGAGTTAAATTCTCACGGTAGTAAAAAATTCATTTCATGAGAAAAAAGCCTGACGATTTCACAGTTAATTAATCACCAGATAGGAAAACAATGAAAGTCACTTTTGACTACAATGTAAAAACAAGTAAAAAGTTCTACTTTTCTCAGAAGTAGTAAAGAGCCATTGACTAGTGATTCATCAACAGACATTCTCAGGCTTTTTTCCTCATGAAATTAATTTTTTACTACAATGAGAATCTTTTTTTTAGCTCTTGATGAATCAAGGCCTATATATTCCTTTGTTCACTGAGGTGACTGACAATCCTGGTGACTAAGCATAGCCCTGTACTTCAAGCCACTGCACTGTATCCTTTTAAGATGTAAAAATTGTATCTATTCGTGTATGAACTTCACAGAATTGTATTTTTGTAATTACTCACCTTGTAGAATTGGTATTATAAGTATGCAGCACGTCCTGCTCCAGATAATGATTCATAACAGATGGGACATCCAATAGCAGTGTCCTTAAACAGGGTGGGATTCCAAAAGCAACAACGCGCAGTTCACACCACTGCTGCCTGCAGAACCTTGCAGCCAAAAACAGCATCCGCTGAGGCCCAAACATCAACCTTGTAAAAGGTATGAACAGAAGACCAAGTAGCAGCCTTACAAACTTGTTCAACAGAAGCCTGGTGCTGGAAGGCCCAGGAGGCCCCAACAGCACGGGTGGAATGAGCAGTAACACGGAAAGGAGGATCCTTTCCCCTAGCAAAATAGGCCCTAAAAATAGCCCGACGAATCCATTTGCTAATATTAGACTTAGCAGGGGCCAGGCCCTTCCTGGGACCTGAAGGATCCACAAACAAGGCATCAGTCTTTCTAAAAGGTGCAGTAGCCACCAAATAGAACTTCAAATTCCTGACCACATCCAGGGAATGTAAGGCCCTCTTCTTGGAATTACCAGGATTAGGGCACAAGGAAGGAAGCACAATGTCCTGATTGAGATGGAAGGCAGAGACAACCTTAGGCAAGAAATCAGGTTTAAATCTGAAAACCACCTTGTCCTGATGTCTCTCAAAGTAGGGGGCCTGAATAGAAAGGGCCGCCAACTCCGAAACACGCCTGACCGAGGTGATGGCCACCAGAAAGGCAACTTTAAGAGTAAGAATAGACAGAGCAGCTTCATGCACAGGCTCAAAAGGAGAGCCCTGAAGGGCAGACAAAACCAAATTCAAGTCCCAAACTGGCAACAGAGGTTTGCGAGGGGGACGCACATGAGCAACCCCCTGGAAGAAAGTCTTGACCAGAGGATGTTGAGCCAAAGATCTCTGGAAGAAAACAGCCAAGGCAGAAACATGACCCTTGAGTGTGCTGAGCTGAAGTCCCAAATCCAAACCATGCTGGAGGAACTCCAGAATCCTAGGAATGGAAAACACCCGACATGGAAGGACCCTAGACTCACACCAGTCAATGTAGGCCCGCCAGATCCTATAGTAGATGGTAGAAGAGGATTTCTTCCTAGCCCTGATTAGAGACTCAGACCACAGACTCAGAAAGCCCCTCATCCCTTAAGACGGAGGTTTCAGCATCCAGGCCCTCAAAGCCAGAGTTTGTAAATTGGGATGGTATAGCTGCCCTTGAGTGAGAAGTTCCAGGACCAGGGGCAGAGCGTACTGATCTACTGCCAGTTGAACGATATCTGCGAACCACACCTGTCTTGGCCACCGGGGGGCCACCAGGATTGCTGGCACCCTTTCCTGAGCCAGCTTGCGCAGAACCCTGCCCAGCAAGGGGAATGGAGGAAAAAGATACAGGAGACCGAACCCCAGCCAGGATAGAGTCAGAGCATCCACCGCAAGGGCCAGGGAATCCTGGGACAGAGAGACAAAGACTGGGAGCTTGTGATTGTGGCGGGACCCAAACAGATCCACATCCGGTACCCCCCAATGGTGACATAAGGACAAGAAGACCTCGCCACTGAGAGACCATTTCCCCAGGCGAGAGGTCCCCCTTCTCAGGGAGTCCGCCTCCAGATTTTCCACCCCCAGAATGTACACTGCTGAGATGCAAGGAACATTGTCCCCTGCCCAGGACAGAACCATGGACACCTCCTTGAGGGCACTCTTGCTCCGAGTCCCTCCCTGATGATTGATGTAGGCAACCGCTGTCTGGTTGTCTGAGCGAACTTGGACCGGCCAGCCCTGAAGGTGAGGAGTCAACTGGGCCAGTACCAACCGAACCGCCCTCAGTTCCAGGACGTTGATGGGGGCATGGGCCTCCTGAGGGCCCCACAGCCCCTGGAATTGTAGGGTTCTCCAGAAGCCCCCCCAACCTGACAGACTGGCATTCGTGGTGACCATCTCCCAAACAGGGGGCCAGAAAGGATCTGCCCCCCAACAGGTTCCTCGAGTCCAGCCACCACAAGAGGGACCGCCGGACCAGAGCGGACAGAACGAAGGCCTGATCCAGAGACAGGGGACTCTTGTCCCAGAATGATAGGAGATGGAGTTGAAGAGGTCTCATGTGAAACTGTGCATATGGAACTGCCTCGAAGCAGGACACCATCTGCCCCACTAGCTGCATCCCCTGCTGGATGGAGGGAAGAGAGCATGACAGCAGGGAGTGAACCAGAGCTTGCAGAGAGTCCACCTTCTGTTGAGGAAGAAAGATCCTGTCCTGAACAGTATCCAGATTCATGCCCAGGAAGGAAGTCCCCAGAGATGGGGATAGGGAAGATTTGGGGTGATTGATCACCCAGCCGAATGACTCCAGAACCATCACCACCCGTTGGGTATCCAATACCGCCTGCTGGAAGGACTGAGAAGTGATGAGAAGGTCGTCCAGATAGAGAAGAATGCGAATGCCCTGAGGAGAGCCATGACCCTGGGGACTGAAGTGAGGGCAGTGCCACAAATTGGTAGTGCTGGTCTGCCAGGGCGAACCTGAGGAATCTCTAATGCCCTGGGAAGACTGGCACATGAAGGTGAGCATCCTTGATGTCTATGGAGGTCATGAAGTCGCCCGGGCGCAACGAACAGGGTCTCCATGCGAAAGTGCCTGGTCCTGATGAACTTGTTGAGCAGCTTTAAGTCCAGAATGGGTCTGACTGACCTATCCCTTTTGGGAACCGTGAATAGATTGGAATAAACCCCCCCCTGACCTCTTTCCACAGGAGGAACCTGACAGATGACCCCCAAGCCCAGAAGATTTTGCACCACCAGAAAAAGTCCATGAGCTGCCAAGGGATCTAGAGGAATCCGAGAATAGAGAAATCTTGGAGGCAGCCATGCAGCGAACTCTAGCTTGTAGCCGGAGGACACAACCTCCAGAATCCACCTGTCTGAGACCTGTTGTCTCCAGACACTAGCGAAGAGCCGCAGCCGCCCACCCCCCCCCCCCCCCACCCGGATGGGTGAGGGCGTCCCTTCATGGCTGAGGAGGCTCAGCAACAGATTTGGGCTTGGACCCCCAGGAAGATCCGGAGCGGGCACGACCTCTGCCCCTGCCCCAGAAGTCTCCCCTAGAGCCAGCAAAGGAGACCCCTCTCCCGGGCCTGGATCCTCTGTAGGAGGGAACAAAGGCCCCCGAAAGGGCTGCAACTGCTTCTTACGTTGAGGCAACTTACCCCCCTTGGCAAACAGGTCCAAGCGATCACCAAATAAGTGCAGCCCCTTAAAGGGGAGTCCCGTGAGGGCCTTCTTAGCAGCGTTAGCAGCCCACTGGCACAGCCAAACAGAGCGGCGTATAGCAACCACCAATGCAGAGGTTCTACTACACATCCTAATGGTGACATCTAAGGCAGAGAGGACATATGCAATGAACATTTCACACTGTGACAAGGCCCTGAACTCGGCACTAGAAGTATCATCAGGGGCGCCTTCCAATAGACCCTTGAGGAGAGTCCTAACAGCAACAGCAGTAATAGCAGAAGCACAGACAGGGCGCAAGGCAGACCCCACACAGGCAAAAGCATGGGAAGCCAGCTGGTCAATGCGCCGGTCCTCACCATCCTTAAGAGTAGTGGAATCAGGGGAATAGACCACAGAAGTATTGGACAACCCCAATACTGGTGCATCCACTTCTGGAGGGGTTGACCAACATTTAACGACATCAGCGGGAAAAGGGTACATTTTATCCCAGAACAAGATTATTGAAATGGGCCTGTTCTGGAAATTCCAGACGTGGTTTAGCAGTACTGAAAGGTTTCCCCTGTAACTTGGGAGCCGCAGCAGGAATGGAGATAGAAAGCACATCAAAAATCTAAGTTAACATTCTATTGGTATCGTCAGCATCCCAATGATCAGTGCCATAGTCAGCACCACTGAATTGCTGATTATCAGATAACTCCGAGTCAGAGAACTATTCCCCCTCCTCAAGTGGGGTATAGTCAGATAAATCAAAAAAGTTCTCCGTCCTCATAGGAAAGGCAGACGCACCCGGCACCACATGCCGCCTTTTAGCCGGGGCCTTACGGGCCGCAGAGCTAGCAATCAGCCTCTCAATGTTAGCCAACCTGGAAGACACGTCAGGCTGAGACTCCCCACTAGTATTTAGCTCACTGGGAGTCATAATCAAGCGAGGGGGGAGTGGGTGAAGACATAGTGGGCGCAGGCCCAGTCACAGATAGCCCAGAATGCAGCGCAAGCGCCTGCTGGGCGCAGGGTACACAGACCTGCACATCATCACTCACAGGGGATGCCCCACACACTACACAGCCGGGCTTGTCCCGAGGGGACCCCGAGCACAATATCCTGTGAAGCCTCCATAGGGTGATTAAGGTGGCACAACTGGCCAATAGGAATTACGTCATAAAAGCAACCCGGGATGCCCCAAATGTCCGCCAGGGAAGTGGGAGGATTTTACAGTGAAGGCCTCTAATAAAGTTACTATAACTAATAGAGGGGCAGGACCGGGACAAACCTCTTAAAACACAGTTATCCCGCCTGAAAGACATAATAAAGACACCCCATAAGCACATTAAAAAGACAAGGGAATAAAAAACAAGCCCGCAGGGGCACTCACGGACTGCGGTGGGGGACCAGCAAACACACACACCAGGCGAGGACCAAAATGGCACTGGAGGAACCTCAGGGGGCGGGCCGCAGGAGGGTCCGGCGCGGAATGCGCCAACCGAGCAAGACACGCCCCCTCCGAGAAGCGCAGGGATAGGCCCGAAGCTCCAGCCAATGGGCGCGCAAGGATTCTTGATGATGATGCCGCCACTGACCGCGGACGCCAGAAGGCGCACGTGTCAGCGGCGGCTAATTCAAGTAAGTGAAAGACAGAACTCAATAAATAAAGTGCAATACACACATACACCCCCCCCCCCCCAAACGGGACACAGAGAGGGGGAAAGGTGGATGTCAGAGACCCACCAATGACCTGGGCAGGGAAGGGCAAGGGCGGACGGGGCATCCCAAATCAGGTTCACTATAAACCTGCAAGGAAAGCACCTCTGATAGGTGCTGCCTACCATCACCCGACCAGCGCAACCAAAGCTGGGAGGCATCACTAATAAATGGAACAGGTGGGAATAGTCCTACAGGGCTGCAGGCTGTTAAGCCCCGCTCACCTGCGATAAGAGAAGCCATCTTCTGACCTTCGCAGCCGACTGCAAAGAAACTGGGGAATTTGTGGGAGGTCCCGGGAATATATGGACGGGGAGGGGCCTCTTTTTGCCATCTCTGCAGTCAAGCGCCCTCTGGCAGAGGTAATCCCATCTGTTATGAATCATGATCTGAAGCAGGACGTGCTGCATACTTAGAATATAAGTGAATGTATTAAACTATTAATTGGTGTGTATGCATCCTTATTTTTGTATTTACTCCAATGTAACATACATAGGTGTGAAAGGGGCCTAAATATTGGAGGTGGGCCTATTGCTATCCTAATAACTTTTGGTAGAACTACATTTCCCAGTTGCAGTAATAAAGAGGCCAGGCAATAGTGTTACTTGTGCATTATATTCTTAAAATGATTGCAATGACGAAGAAAGAAACACAAAATGACACTGGCAATGACAAACGGGACAAAATAAAATAATAACTTACTAAATTAAACAATTCTATACAAGTGTATTATAATTATGTACAAGGGTATCAATAAAAAGAGGTACACAGGAAAATGAAATAAAAACAACTACATTTCATAAAATAAGGCTCCGGGGAAGAAAACATGTCTTTGTAGAAGTTGGAAGAAGTTAAAAATATATATATATACTCCCTAGCGTACTAACTGGATGCCAACTGCTCCAAGGCAACACTTTTTCCTCTGCAGTATAACTTTCTTTGGTGCAAACCTCAACCTCTCGTGACCACCCCAGATTGGAATTTTTGTTCCGTATACAGGATTCCCAGGGAACATCCCGATTTGGGATCAATGCTGTACACCAGCACTTGCCAAGGCACCATCCAGCACAGTTTCAATGCGGCACAGGAGCATCCCACAGAGTGCTGCACGGGAGCCATAATCTGCCGGGTGGAAGCAGAAACTGGTAGAGAAGCCTGTGCTGCATTTAAATACAGCGCTGGATTGCAGCTTGGTTAAAGAAAAGTGCCACTTCTGTGTCTTTTCTTAAGACTCCAAGGCCAGGCGGTGTCAGAGGTAACTAAAAGGTCTGCTTACCTGTCCTCCAGCAGCCCTGGGATGTGAAGTCAGAAGCTGTGGTTTTAGCTGGTGGGTGGCTGTGTCCGAGTGAGGCCAGCTCCCATTGAAGACAATGGGCACCTCCGTACACCAGTAACTTCCATGTATGGAGGCCCCCATTGAATAAAAGTAAAGGATTTTCGTGATGTGATCAAAGACTTCCTAAGAACAAACAGTTGAAACAATATCCATAACACTGAAGGAGGGAGAAATGATTCTACTCTAAAATACTGAAATGTTGTTTTAAAGTGGACCAAAACCCAGGATTTTGACTATCCTGGGTTTTGGTCCTTTCCCCCAGCCCTGCTGTGTGAAACTCCCCAGATTGCCCGAAGAAACTCACCTCTTCCCAATCCTATGGCGCATGCGCAGCTACTCATCCAATCAGCGCGCGCTGAGCCGCTGACGTCACACCATCTAAGACGGCGTCTAAGGCCAGCGGCTCCGAGTGCCTATTCAAAAATGGTTGGCAGGGGCACTCACCCTGCTAGAGTGCATGCGCCGTTGGACCGGGAAGCAAAGTAAGTGAGACCTGGAGGGGTTTCACACAGCAGGGCATCCCAATTTCGGATGTCCCAGGGGGGAGGGAATCGATCGGGCCAGGAATCTTATAGATTCCCAGGCCGATCGAGCTGGGTATTGTTCCACTTTAAAGGCATTGTCCAGGCTAAGTGTAAAAACAAATCATTGTCTGCGTACCCGACATGCAGACGACTCATCCTGGTGAACGGTTGAGTAAAGCTTCAGCATCTGTGGTCCAGACTATGGACTGTAATTATTCATAACCAACTTTTTTAGCACTAAAGGACCTAAACAAAGCAACAGAAAAGCAGGGCACACAAAATAATTGGCATATTTGACACAGTCTAAAACAAGAAGGATGGAGATAGGTCTGTCTCTCAATGAGGTGGTGATGAATAAATAAAATTCAGTGGCTGGGCTACAGGAATGAATATCAACAACATCAACATTATTTAGCAGCACACTGGGATGAATCCTCAGCGTGGCGGGTAAGCGAACAATGTTTTTTTTTTCACACTTAGCTTGGACAATGCCGTTAAAGAGGACCAACCACCTGACAGGCCGGCCCTGGAGGCTAAAAGACTGAGTAACCAACTGATTCGAGATGCCCTGCCGTTCAACAGCCACCTGATTACCGGCAATCACTTACCTACCCGATGTTCCGGGGCCACATCCCAATTTGGGATGCCCTGGGGAAAAGCCAGTGGCTGGCCCTGAGATCTTTTAGATTCCAGGGCGGCCGCTGGTGGGTTTTGCTCTGCTTTAAGTGTTCATGGTTAAGGTATGATCCTTAAAGCAGAATAAAACCCAACAAAGCTGGCCCCAGAATCTAAAAGATTTCACGGTTGGCCATTGGCCTTCCACTGGGGCATCCTCAATCAGGATCTGTTGCTGTGTGAAATGCCCCGGGGGGGGGGGGGGCACAAAACTTGTTCCTGGTTCCTTCACCAATGTAAATATCAGCTGCCCCATCCTGAGCATCTCTGGGCTGTGCGCACAATCCCGCCCCCAGCCATTCAGATAGACTGGGGGCACGAGCGCATCTGCTGCTGGGGATGGGGCAGCTTGTGCTCCCGATTGCCATAAACAGATCATTAGATATGCATGGCAAGCGGCTCCAATTGGATGAGAGCCCGCGCATGCGCTCCAGGACCAAGGATAGGCGAGTTTCTCTGAAACAGTGGAATGCCCCCGGGGCAGGAAACAAAACCTAGGATAGTCAGTCCCCAGTTTTGTTCTGCTTTAACCATGAACACCAATAGTGGACCAAGACATACACATAAAAACCCACTTCAAATATGAGGCCAAATGCATTCCCAACAACTACCCCACAAGCCGGCCATTGTCTGGATACAAGAACAGTAAGGCCTTCAGGCCACTCAATTTAGCAGTTTTAGGAAGCATCCTCCCCTGCAGCAATACAGATCCTCTGAAGCCTCCACCAGCACAAACTATATTTGCTGGAGAAACTGGCTGATGAGGCTACAGAGGTCATTATTACATATAGGCACCATCCTTACAGCCAAACAGGTTTGAGGAGGAGGCCTCCTTTAATCAGCACAGGAATGCTAGATTCTCTTGCGTACTACAAACTTTTTACAAATTCCCCTAAATCATACAATTCTACATTTTTTTTTTACATGAGCACATGGTCATTAAAATATACAGGTAAAAGGGGAAAAGGCGGCTCATATTCATTCACCGTGTGCAGATTCAGAGAGATCAGCCCAACCCAAGCAGCATTGTCCAATACTCGGCTCTCGTAGTGTAAGATACAAAAAGTCTAGCTCTTTGCCTAATACATGGAAAAAAAAAAATAAAAAAAGGCAAAAATGGCAATGCACCGCTAAGTTTGTAGTGGGTATAAAGTTGCAAAGGAGAAGGTTAGAGAGAGGTTATAGATGCTGCAACTATTTCGTTACTTAGTAATTTAGGGGGCTCTGGATTTAAAAAAAAAAAAAAAAAAGACCCTTAGGAATTTAATATATATATATATATATATATATATATATATATATATATATATTTTAAAGTGTATGGCAAAGTGCTGGATGGTGTCTATTTCTCCCTTGCTTTTCTCAATCAGGCACAATCCATGCCGGGTTTACAGGGCCCCATCCACATTCCCAGTCCTCTACAGGTTTTCCCCTACTCCCAGTTCTGGTGATGAGGCTAATTGCAAAGGAAGCCTAATAAAAAGAGTTGCTGAGGCTTCCAGTGTGGAGATGGAGGGACTGGGATGAGGAGCCTGTGCCTTGCTGCTCCCAATACTGACAGTGCTGAATTGCAGCCAAAGGACTTGATGTGATCTGTTCTTGGAACCCGTGGATTAACAGCCTGGACCTGTATCCCCCAAAAGAGGACCTGTTATATCAAGGACTATGCTGTAATTATCACACACTGGACATTGCTAAAGTTAGTGAGGTAACCGCTTGCTGTACTGCATTGTTCCTGCATCATACTCTGAAGTTAAGAGATTTTGACTGTTGGACTTTATTTTTAATAAATTGCTTATTATTTGACTAAGAACTGTCTTCAGTCATTGCCGTTGGCCCCAGATCAATAAACCATTCATTGGTGCATTGGAGAGCGACACACTTAACAGAGCTACTACATCTGACTGGCGAAAGGAAACAGCGACGCACATGCAGAAACCATAGCTCCTCAAGTGGGAGCTGCAGCTATTTTCTGCCCCCCCCCATTATAAGGAGTTCTGTGTCCAATTTTGACTCACAAAAGGATCTTTAGCTGTGAAGTCATTCCAAATCAGGCTGCCCCAGGGGGTTTAAACTTTGGCTTCAAAGGTCTGTAAAGGTTTGTGCATCCAGGTCATAGTTTTTTCTCAGTATGGCGTCAAGAGGTTAATTAGATGTACACAAGTGGGCTGTGGGAAGTTATAAAAGTTGACCAAAACCCAGGATTTTGACTATCCTGGGTTTTGGTCCTTTCCCCCAGGGAATCGGGGGTGCCCCGCTGTGTGAAACCTCCCAGATCGCCGAGACCAGCCCACCCTTCCCGGTCCTACGACACACGAGCGCGCTGGCGGCAGCATCCCCCATTTCCCTAGTGAGCATGCCCGTGCCAGCCATTCACAAATGCCTGGCGCAGACACGCGCCCTGCTAGAGGGATAGTGGGGATGCAGCCGCGGCTCACGCATGTGCCGTTGGACCGGGAAGCAAGGTAAGTGAACTTGGGGGGATTTCACACAGCAGGGCATTCTGAATTTGGATGCCCCGGGTAGGAGGGAATCGATAGGCCCAGGAATCTTATAGATTCCCGGGCCACTTGCGCTGGGTTTTGGTATACTTTAAAGGGAAAGTCCAGGCAAGATAAAAAAAAGGTCATGTTTCCCTTTTGTCCCCAGCATCACTTCCATCCTTGATTAAATGTTATTGGGTCCAAAGCGTGAGTCCTGCAGTGCCCCTGCAGACCATCGCTCACCCTCTGCGTTTAATGGGTGCCACAGCGTCACTTACAGCCACTTCAGCATGTTCATCCCATTAATTTCTATGCACGGCGAAACACTTCCCTGACAGCGTGAACGTGCAGGACTAGACCACAGAACTGGCTAGAAATGCTACAGAGTACATATGTTGAGCATGTTTGGGGGGTTCTCCCTGGACAGCATCACTACCAAGGGAAGGGCGCTAAACAGCATTGTATGTGGCTGACTAAATACAGACATCTTATTAGCAACTAAAAGCCCAAAGGCAATAAAAGGGTTTCAATATCAGATTGTGTCGAAATAATTAAATCTAATGTGGTGCTTGCTCTACAAATAGAGACCTCAATACCCCATTGTATGGATTTAATCTATTGGGATGTACATGGTAACCAAACAGTTATTGAACAGAAAAGCCACAGGTGTCACTAATACAGGAACAGTTTGTGCCAGTCGCACCCTTAAAGCAGAACAAAACCCGCAAATTTGACTTTCCTGGATTTTGCTCAGTGCGCCGGGGCATCCCAAATCGCCAAGTAAAACTCACCTCTCCTCTGTCCAACGGCGAATGTGCGGGCTCTCGTCCAATCAGAGCTCTTTGTCGTGTTTACATGCTTTGCCAAAGGGCTCTGATGTCCCTCAATGGGGAGCACACGCTGCCACATCCTCCGCATTGTGCGCACACCTGCCCCAGCCTATTTGAATGGCAGGGGCGCACACACACTGCCGGGGATGTGACAACATACGCTCCCTATTCACAACAATAGGAGCAGTCTGCCAAATGACGTAAGCATGGCAGACGGCTCTCATTGGATGACAGCCCGTGGATGCGCTGTTGGGTTGGGGAAAGGTGAGTTATTACCAATGCCTCGGATGTTTCACACAGATTCAGGATTTTATATTCCAGGCCGGCCACCGGTGGGTTTCGTGAATGGATGGGTGGATGGTTCCGTCTCTGGAGGCCAACGGAAAGCTAAAGTTATCCACAAGGATTACAGCCAAATAAATAGATATAAATTATGGTTTAGACAAATTTAAAAGCAAAACATTTACTGGTGTTTGGAGTGGCCCTAATCCCTTTCCTCCCACACAAAGGGCTAAAGAATGACTTACAGAAAGACCATGGGTGTCGCCAGTATCATAGGATGTAATCAGTGGAACAGAAAGCCCATAGTTTAAGCTATAGTTTCAAGCCATAGGCCTCGATTCAATAAAGGTAGAAAAAAATTCTGATGATAGTAAAAGATTCAATTCATGAGAAAAAAACCCGAGAATGTCACCGTTACTGAATCACTAGCTAAGAAAACAATGAAAGTCAATGACACTTTTTTACTCCTAAGAAAAGTAGAGAACGGTTTACTCCTTTCTACACTGTAGTAAAAGCTGCCATTGACTTCCATTGTCTTTTTATCTGGTGATTCAGTAACAGTGACATTCAGGCTTTTTTCTCATGAATTGAATGACTGAATTTTTTACTACCAGGAGATTTTTTTTTTTCCTTTATTGAATCGAGGTCATAGTTTCAAGGTTTATTTTGAGTTAAAATGACTTTATGTCTTTGGTGAGCAGCGAGGAGGACCCCAGATAGACATAAGCAACCAATATAATTGCCATCCTGCATTCTAATCAGAGATGTTGCCAGATAGGCAGGAACAGGTAGGCCAGCGGCAGGTAAGTAGAGTTGGTCCATTGGGGAGGGGGCTGCGTTTTAAAGTGAACCAGTCACTGAAAAACCTCGTACAATACATTGTCCTTTTGCATCCCAGATACAAATTGCATAGTGTCAATAAGTCCCACTTGGCAGAAACACATAATCTAGCCCTATTGGCTGGCACTGGGCAGCAGAGGTAGGGCTTCCACTGGCCCTAAACCCAGGATCTCTGGTCCACTTTGGATGCCTAGCTGCGTGAAACCTTGAGATCGCCAGTATACTCCCATTGCCGGCAATCCCACGGCGCATGCACAGGCTCTCATCCAGTCCAATGTGCGCTCCCACCACCAACCGGAATAGCTAGACGCTGGGGCTCATCAGCCGAGGCTGCGACCCGCACATTCGCCATGGGATAGTCGGAAATGTAGGTTTGAAGGCAGTCACGGAGTATATCACACATTGGGGCATCTCAAATCTGGATGCATCCGGGATAGGGAATGGTCCAGCCCTGGAGTCTTCCATAACCAATGTTTGGCCGAATAGGGCTTGGCTCAGATATCTGCCCTATGGGCCTTTTTCAGTAAAAACGCTTAAACTGGTTACAAATAAATATACATTTAAAAAAAAGATTGAAGGCAGCAGACCGGCTTGCGCTATACTGTCCTCACATCTTCTCCTTCTAAGAATTATTCCCACTACAAAATGTGACAGGTACACAAATTAAAAAAAAAATAATAAGGGAAATGTGGTAACATTACAGGTATTCTATAGGTACTAGGGCTAATAGGTCAAGTCCAGGATACAGGGACCTATAGAAGAGCTTTCTGTTGGTAACTCTGTTGATCTTGGCTGGCTGCAGGCGGAGATAAAGCCGGGGGAGGCAGCGAGTAATTCGGGACCTGGGACATACTGGCACTAGTCTGATAAATAGTGAGATCTACTCCGGCAGCGACGGGGTTGGTGCTATAACCAGCGGCTGGGTTGATATATGTGCTTCCAGTAGTGGAACTGACCACTGGGGCCCTGTAAAGAAAGGAAAAATGAGAGGTCAGCAACAGAACCTCAACATAAACATGATGCAAAATGGAGCAAACAAATGAAAGCGGAACTAGCACAGCTCAATTTAAAGCTGGACAAAAACCTGGGAGTTTCATCATCCTTGATCCACTTTCCTCGGACATCCCCCACTGTGTGAGCCTCAGCAGATATATAAAAATATACATATATTTATTGGTTGTTTTCTTTTGCCTTCTTCTCTTTTTGATATAGTAAGGATGCAACTATGGCTGAATGCATTTGTCCTTTTGTTAAATGAGTAAAGCGGACCTTCACCCTGAATAAGAGCATATCTTATATGTTTCTCACACCCCGTACATACAGATTGCTCACATTAAAAACCATCCCACCCATGAGCCTTAAAACATCCAAGATGGCGGCACATTGAGTCTCAGGCAGCCTTAAACATGAAGTGTCTTCTGACTGTGTCGCTCTGCATTCTGGGATTGCTGTCCTTTCCCTGACCCTAGCTCTGCCCTGTCTGTGGAAAGCACAGCTATAACCCACCCCCTGTACTTTATCCCGCTCTCCACTCCTCAGTATGTGTAATGCTTCTGAGTCAAGATGGCGGCGGCTGTATCCTAGAGTTCTGAACAGAGTTGCAGCCCAGTGGGGGAAAGAATAAGTTACTACTTAATTTATACATGTAAATATTTTTTTGATGCATATACAAAACAGTTAAAAAAATCCATTAAAACATATACTAACATCACTTAACAACTAGAGGGCACTGGAAGCCAAGCAAGTCAAGGCACAATAGTCACAATCTCATATAAATCCCTGTGTAAAGACCGCTGGGTACTATCCATTCAAAAGTGCAACGTGCAAATCAAAAAATAATTACTAAGGTAATACAATTAATCTAATATGCATAACATGATCAAAGTCCATTTGTGCAAAATGGCATAATCTAACAAATAAGAGGGACACATCAGAGTAACAGGGACATAGACATAACACATGAGACCTTACGTGTTATGTCTATGTCCCCATTACTTCGTTGTGTCCCTCTTATTTGTTAGATTATGCCATTTTGCACAGTTCTTATGCTTACATTTTGCACAAATGGACTTTGATCATGAGATTAATTGTATTACCTTAGTAATTATTTTTTGATTTGCACTTTTGAATGGATAGTAACCAGCGGTCTTTACACAGGGATTTATATGAGATTGTGACTATTGTGCCTTGACTTGCTTGGCCGCCAGTGCCCTCTAGTTGTTATGGGATGTTAGTATATGTTTTTTTAATGGATTTTTAAAACTGTTTTGTATATGAATCAATAAAATATTTACATGTATAAATTACTCAGAGTAGTGCAGCCTTCTCCTTGAGTCTTTGGGGGCTGGGTGGAGGCCTCCCTATGTAGTTGTGTTCAGTTGTTTGCTCAAGGGGGCACATTCTCTTTGTTATTTAAGTTAGTGTGGCCATTTTTTGTAAAGTTTCACTAAAAACTTAATATATTAATGTTTTATGCTGGGGAATAGTTTGGGCTTTTCATTAAATCATGCTGAGGGTTCGGTTTAAGTGCTGCTGGGGCATCACTCAAGAAGTAGTAAAAGAATAAAGTTAGACATCTCAGAGAGTGATGGCTTCCTGAGAAACAGACTTGCTGTCTAAACACAATATCTGACAGTTATCTGGAGGAAGGAATAAAATGCTTTCCTATGGAGTGTCCCTATCTAAATAAAAAGTCGTTGACAGGAAACCCTCAGGAATGTCATTAGACATCAGTTCCTGCGGACGATACAGGAAAGGGAAATGCCCGCTCACCTATACGCCAAGGGCAGCTTCACCTCCAACACTATGTAGTAACATGTACGGCATGCTGACATAATGCCAGCCAGTTCATTCATTGTCACACGTGTGGATTTGTATCAGCATCAAGGTTTACAGTATAAATACATTTGCCCCACGCAGAGGAAGACCACCAACATTAGAGTCCCATAGACTCCAGGGGTGGTTTCCACTTTAAGTTTCCAATCACAGAGTATCAGTCTCCATTGCCAGAAGAACGTCTACCTCCTCCAAGATGGATGGCCGCCCCTCTGCATTGTCACAGTGATTGTGGCAGGCCCACTTCATTCACTCTAATGTAGTGACCATGCTCTGATGGATTACAATAGATGTATCACACACAGATCTGGGTTAGGGTAGGGCTAGAAACTGATTTTTTCTAAAAAGGGCAAATTTGCTCCTCTAAAGTCCCCCTTAGATGATCAGTGTCGTTTGCTGTTCGAGAGGACTGTACCAAAACCCAGGATTTTGACTATCCTGGGCAGTGGTCCTTGCCGCCGGGTTACCCCGATCAGCGGTGACCCGCTGTGTGAAACCCCCCAGGTCACCCAAACAAACTCACCTTCCCGGTCCTAAGACGCATGCACAGCCTCAAGTCCAATCCGCATGCTCGGATCTGCTTGAGCCCCTTTGTCCAGGAGCTCGTCTAATGCGGCCGCATCCCCCGATACCCTTTAACAGGGAGCAGCCATTCACAAATGCCTGGCGCGGACATGTGCCCTGCTAAAGTGATAGCGGGGATATGGACGCTGCTCGCATTTGCGCCATTGGACCGGGAACGAAGGTGAGTTTTCGGGTGACCTGGAGGGTTTCAAACAGCGGGGAGAGAGTATGCCTGCCCTGTAGTCTCAGACTCCAGGGTGGGTTTTGGTCCTTCTTCCAGGCCCAGCTGTTAGCTTGCCCCTGGGGTATCCTACACCTTATGCCTTGCTGTGCGAAACCATCCGGAGCGCTGGTGACCTTACCCGATCCTGGCGGGTCCCGCGAACTGATCTCCACTGGTGGCTACATCTCAGGCTTCTCTGCGGCAGAGCGCACTCCCACACCCAGGATAACTAAAAGGCTAGATGCGGGAAGGAACGCCTAATCAGTGTTCCGGGGATACGGCCAGCCAACTGCACCTCCTCACAGCTGCACAGGGTGTGGCTTCGGCAGCAGAAAACCCAGTTTTTTTTGAAAGCCGGGCCACCGCCGAGCCAACAGCAACACCAGGCTGCTAGGGCGGCACTGAGAGATAAGTGGTGGACCCAGAAACGGTTTTGCATCCACTTTAACCCCATGCAGTCTGGGATCAAACAAGAGAGATTTACCTCAAAAAAAAGGGATTAGCATGCCTGTCATGTTACACACACACACACTGAATCAGCAGCTGCTGGAGGAGATATATGTATGCATCAATGGCCTGTTAATGTTGATGCAATGTTTTAACCTCCCTGGCATTGTGAAAAAGACAAATGCAATGGTAACGAAAGCGTTACCATTGCATTTGTCTCTGACACACGGCTCCGCCCCCATGAGCCTCTGCGGCTCACAGAGACGGAACGCGGAAGCGGAGACGGACGCCGGCCGCCCGCTCTTGCTCCCAAATCGATCCCGAGCGTGACTCTGGGTTACCGCCACTTACAGCGCAAATTAACCCCGAGTCACGCTCGGGATCGCCGCCAAGGGGGTTAAGAGCTTTCTGAGCAGTGATGAGCCATTACAGCTGATGGTGTTTTACTTCTGGCTAGAAATTTTAAAAGGTAAGATTTAATAAAGGTAGAAAAATTCTCATGGCAGTAAAAGATTCAATTCATGAGAAAAAAAGCCTGAGAATGTCACTGTTACTGAATCACTAGATAAAAAGACAATGAAAGTCAATGGCAGCTTTTACTACAGTGTAGAAAGGACTAAACAGTTCTCTACTTTTCTTAGGAGTAAAAAAGTGCCATTGACTTTCATTGTTTTCTTAGCTGGTGATTCAGCAACACTGAAATTCTCAGGCTTTTTTCTCATGAATTGAATCTTTTACCATGAGAATTTTTTTCTACCTTTATTGAATCAAGGCCTTTGTCTATTACAGGGTGTTACAGCACAGGGGCAATCAGTAGCTGGGATGCCCCTCTGCTCAGGGAACACCCCTCATTTTGTTAAAAATGGGTGGTGTTCCGGTTTAAAGTGGACCATATCCCAGCTCCATTGGCCGAGGAATCTATAAGATTCCAGGCCCGATCGACTTCACCCCCCCCCCGGGGGATCCAAAATCGGGATGCCCCACTCTGTGAAACCCCCCCCCCCCAGGTCACCCTATTCACTTACCTGGTTTCCCGGTCCGACGGTGCGTCTAAGAGCAGCGGCCACATCCCACTATCCCTCTAGAAGGGCCCGTTCCAGGCACTTGTGAATGGCCGGTGCATCCACCAGAGCGCTCAGAGCCGCTGCTCTTAGACGCGACATGGGACCGAGAAGAGGTGAACTGAGTCTCGGCGTCCTGGGGGGTTTCAGGCAGCAGGGCACAGGGGGAAATGACCATAGTCAAAATCCTGGGTTTTGGTCCACTTTAAGAAAGTCATAGCTGGGATAACACCTTAAAAATAAAAACTATTCACGTTACTTATATGAAGCTTGTGGAGACTGGCCGGCCAGCTCGGGGGCTGCAGAATGTGGAGCAGCTGGTTGGCTTAGAGGAGGAAGCTGTTCTGGAGGAAGCGGGTAGTTCTGGATGTGGCCCATCTGCGTATTCCCGCTGACAATATAGGCGGCATTCGGATGTTGTCCTGGATAAGCCTAACAGAGAGACAAGAAAGTACAAAGCAGGAAATCAACACAAAACAAAGATGCTGAGCAGTCACTTCCTGCCATGATAAAGCGCTATCAACAGAAGCAACCAGTGTAAACCTGCCAGACACAGGACATGGCAGACATACCTGCTGAGGGGCGCCCCCTGCTGGCGGCATGTAATACTGCTGGTTCTGCATCTTGGCATACATTGCATACATGGGGTCTTCATTCATTAGTTTTGTGTACAAAGAAAGGGCCTCCATGACTTTCACATTAAGTTCCGATAGTTCTGAATGTTTCCTGGAAACAAAAACAAGTTACGGAATTTATTTCACAATTTTTTGCACGCTGTATAATTCAAATGTAGTGTTAATAAAGATTAGCGAACTTTCTAAAAATTCAATTCGGGTGTTTTGCTGAATTTCTTCGAATTCGGGTTCATCTGAATCGGATCTTTGAGAATCGCTCATCTCTAATGTCTCTGTACGACACACAGAACAGTGGGAGCGGGGGGAGCTGTGCAATTCAGCTTCCACTGCTCGCTGACAGTGCGGCCGGCCTCCCCCGCTCCCACCTTCCTACAGACACTTACCTATATGGCGGCTTCCCCGACATTCTGGTCCAGCGGCTGGCTGTGGGTGCAAGTTGGCTTGCACAGCTGACATTGCAGTCGGTTTCCCCGCTCCTCCCCTGCTGGGCAATACACACAGCACGGGGGGGGAGAGCCGGTTGGCATCCCACGCTCCCACCATGCTGTGTGTAGCGCACATTCACTTACCTACATCTACTGCTCTCAGATAACAACTGGCCACGGGGGGGAAACTCTACCAGCGCCGCAGTATAGATGGGCTAATGCTGCCCCCTTACCTAGGCGATGCCAGCCAACTAGCCACAACGGTCCCAAAAAGTTCTTTAAGGTAAGCCATTGTGGATAATATTAAGCCTGGGCAGTTTAAAACTGAAAACAATTAAAATAGCCTTCTCTCTCTCTCTCAGAGGGTAAATTCCATATCCCTGGCACATTTTTTCTGTATGCTCACAGGTACATATATTATTCTTCTGACAAAATATTAATGTAGATGCATTGAATGTTTCTTGTACTCGCCAGTTTTTCCCTTCTTTTTTATGTAAATACTGATATACTAATCTATTACTTCTAGACAAAAAGTATAATGTATCGCTGAGTCACTATTGTTATTATTTTTGAACAGTGTATGGGGTATTGAGAAAGCTGCTAAAGCACAGTATGAGAAAAAAAATACCGTTCTGTGATTACTCACCTGTAAAATGGGTATTATAAGTATGTCACACACCCCGCTTCAGAATAGTCATTACACTTGGGTTATACCGACCTGTAGAGGGCGATCTTGCAGAGAGGTCATGAAAAAAAGGGAGCCCCTCCCGGTCCATAAATACCTGGGACCTCCCACTCATTCCCCAGTATTAAGACAGCAGTAAGGAAAAAGGGACCAGGAAGAGCCAATAAAACCAGTAACAGTAAAAAAAGGTTCACCATATAAAGGATCCAGAATACCAAAGGGCGGGGTGTGTGACATACTTATAATACCCATTTTACAGGTGAGTAATCACAAAATGGTATTATTCTAAGTACGTCACACACCCCGCTTCAGAATAGTCATTAAACTTGGGACATACAATAGCAGTCTCCATAAAGGGCGGGGATCCACAACAAGGCAATAATGCACAAACTTAAACCACTGCAGCTTGCATAACTTTGCGGCCAAAAACAGCATCCGCTGAGGCCCGCACATCAACCTTGTAAAACTTGGAAAAAGTGTGAACAGAAGACCAAGTAGCAGCTTTACAAACTTGTTCAACAGAGGCCTGGTGCTGGAAGGCCCAAGAAGCCCCAACAGCACGAGTAGAATGAGCAGTAACACGAAAAGGGGGGGGGATCTTCCCCTTGGCAGAATAGGCCCCAACAATGGCCTGGCGAATCCATTTACTAATGGAAGACTTGGCGGGTGCCAAACCTTTCCTAGGCCCGGAGGGCACCACGAAAAAGGCGTCAGTCTTACGAAAGGAAGAAGTAGCCACCAAATAGTACTTCACACAGCGAACCACATCCAAAGAATGCAAGACCCTCTCCTAGTTATTGCTGGGCTTAGGACACAAGGAGGGTAGAACAATGTCCTGATTAAGAGGAAAGGCAGAAACCACTTTAGGAAGGAAATCTGGCTTGAAGCGGAAAACAACCTTGTCCTGATGCCTCTCAAAGTACGGGGCCTGAATGGACAAAGCTGCCGATACATGCCGAACGGAAGTGATGGCAACCAAAAATGCAACCTTCTGAGTAAGCGTAGAAAGAGCAATATCCTGCAAAGGCTCAAAAGGAGGACCCTGAAAAGCAGAAACAACCAAATTCAAATCCCAAACTGGGAGCAAAGGCTTCCTAGGAGTCTTAACCAGAGGATGAAGAGCAAAAGACCTTTGAAAGAAAACCGCCAGGGCAGAAACGTGCCCTTTCAACGTACTAAGCTAAGTACTAAGTACTAAGCTAACCCGAGTCCAGACCATGTTGCAGAAATTCCAAAACCCTAGGGATAGAAAACACCCTGCAAGGCAAGGCCCTGACCTCACACCAATCAATATAAGACCTCCAAATCCTATAGTAGATGGTAGAGGAAGACCTCTTCCTAGCACTAACAATCACAGCATCAGAAAGACCTTCCTCCTTTAAGATGGAGGTTTCAGCAGCCACGCCGTCAAAGCCAGCGTTGGTAAATTGGGATAGAGTAGTTGACCCTGAGTGAGCAGATCCGGCCCTCAGCTCCAGAACATTGATGGGATCGTGAGCCTCCTGAGGCCCCCACAGTCCCTGAAACTGAAGATCCTTCCAAACCCCCCCCCCCCCCCCCCAACCTGACAGGCTGGCATCCGTGGATCCCAACGAGGGGTCAGAAAGGATCTGCCCCTCATCAGATTGCTTGGTTCCAGCCACCACCGAAGGGAATGCCGAACCCGGGGGGACATCAGAAAAGACTGATCCAATGACAGCGGAGACCTGTCCCAGGCCGCCAAGAGATGGAGCTGGAGCTTCCTTGTGTGAAACTGAGCAAAGGGAACCGCCTCGAAAGAAGCCACCATCAATCCCACCAGTCTCATCCCCAGCCGGATGGACGGACGAGGGAGGGACAGAAGAAGCTGAGTCAATTCCTGAATCAAAAGAACCTGGGGCCGAGGAAGGAACACCCTGGTCTGAGAAGTATCCAGAGACATTCCCAGAAACACCACCACCCTGGAAGGAGAGAGGGAAGACTTGGGGTAGTTGATCACCCAGCCGAATCTCTCCAGAGTGGATACCACAGTCCTGGTATCTAGCTCCGCCTGGCTGAGAGAGGATGCCATAATAAGAAGATCGTCCAGATAAGGCACGATGCGGATACCCTGGGCTCTGAGGAGGGCCATCACCCCTGCTAGCACCTTATTGAAAACCCTTGGAGCCGAGGTAAGGCCAAAAGGATCTTCCACCACAAACCCGAGAAATCTCTGATGTGCCGGGAAGATTGGAACATGCAGATAAGCATCCTTGATGTCTATGGACGTTATGAAGTCCTCCTGACGAAGCGAATTTATGGCTGAACGCAGAGTTTCCATGCGGAACTTCCTGGGACGGATAAACCTATAAACCTGTTGAGGAGCTTCAGATCCAGAATGGGACGAACGGATCCGTCCTTCTTGGGCACCGTGAACAGATTGGAATAGTAGCTCAGGCCCCGGTCAGAGGGGGGCACCGGGCAAATGACAGTCATGTCCAGAAGATTTGCCACTGCCGCCAGGAGCCCCTGCGCGGCCAGAGGATCTGAAGGCACCCGAGACCTGAAGAATCTGGGAGGGGGCCCGGAACTCGACCTCCAGCTTGTAATCGGAAGACACCACTTCCCAAATCCATCTGTCCGAGACCTCTTGGACCCAGACCCGGGAGAAGAGTTGCAGCCGTCCCCCCACCCGCAAGGGTGAGGGCGCCCCCTCATTGCTGAGCTGGCTTGGCAGCGGCTTTAGGCTTAGAGCCCCAGCTGTGTCCAGGACGGGTACGTCCTCTGCCCCGGTTCCAGGAATCACCTCTGGAGGAGCAGAAGGCCAATCCCCTACCAACTCTGGCCCCACGAAAGTAAGGGGTGAAGGAAGCCGCCCCCCGAAAGGGACGACGCTGCTTCTTACGCTGAGGTAACTTACCTCCCTTTGCAACCGAATCCAATTTTTCTCCAAAGAGCCGCATCCCCAAAAAGGGAAGGCCCGTAAGCGACTTTCTGGACACAAAATCAGCCGCCCAGTGGCGCAACCAAACCGACCGCCGGATAGCCACAAGCAAGGCCGAAGTTCTGCTACACATCACCATTGTGTCATCCATGGCGGCTAGTACAAACGACAAAAACAACTCACACCGCTTAAGGGCGGTGAACTCCTCACTAGCCGGGTCAAGCCTGGAAGTAGTCAACAGGCCCCTAACAACCGACCTGGCAGCTACTAATAAAAGCGCCAAAGCACAAACAGGCCGCAAGGCCAACCCGACACTGGCAAACCCGTGACAAGCCATCTGGTCAATGCGTTTATCCTCACCATCCTTGAGGGTAGTGCAGTCCGGAGAATGCAAGATGGAGGTGCTGGACAACCCCAAAACAGGAGCATCCACCTTGGTAGGGAACGACCAGTGCTTCACCGCGTCCACCGGAAAGGGATATTCTTTGTCCCAACCCAGAGGAACACCTGGAAGTCGAGTAGGCCTCTCCCATTCCTTAAGAATAATGCCATCAAAATGCTTTTGATAAGGGAATTCCAAGCGCGGCTTGGTCGCCTCAAAGAACTCCCCCTTTTGCGGAGGAGCCACTTCAGGAGGAGAAATGGGCAAGACCTCAAACATATGAGGCAGGACCTTAGAGGTATCCAAAGAATCCCCCTGACCCTGCTCGGTATCAGCACCAATAAACTGCTGATCATCAGACCCATCAGACTCCTCAAACAGCTCTCCATCCTCTAGCGGGGAGCAATGAGACCAGTCCAGAGAGTCAAACTCATCAAAATCCGGAGCCAGCGTGGCTGGAGACAAATGTTTTCTCTTAGCCGGGGCCTTTCTGGCAACAGCACTAGAAAACAATTTTTCAAGATTGGCCAATCTGGCACACACCTCAGATTGCGGCTCCCCACCCATGACAACATCACATAGGGTACATATCAGGCGGGGAGGGGTAGGTGAAGAGACCGGCGGCGCAGAACCAGACGCATGGGATCCGGACTGCCGCGTAATAGTCTGCTGTGCACATGTATTTCTTTGCATACATCATCCCCCGAAAGGGATACTCCACACCCCAAACACTGCCTGGATTGCCCCGAGGGGAGCCCAAGTCCAGTATCCTGGGAAGCCTCCATATGGTGATTTTTTAAGTTAGTCACAATGACCAGAGGGAAATACGCAGCAAATGCTACCCGGGATGCCCCTTTAAGTCCCACGTGGGAGGAATTTATTAGGGCCCCAATAACCCAGGGACCGGGAGAACCCCCCTTTATGAGGAACAACGGTCCACCTGGAAGACAATACAGGGCTATTCAGCACCTCAATCATGGCCAAACACACAATATGCAGACATACTGATATGCAATAACATAAAATATATATATATATATATATATATATATATATATATATATATATATATATATATATATATAATGAAAGTAATGGGGTCCCAAAGGGCCACTCACGGAGGAAGATGGCGTCCGTCCTACCAGAGGTGAAAAGCACGAGAAGCAGAGGGAGAAGAAGGGCGGGCCAGCGCGGATCGCGTGTCGCGCCCGGCCCCGCCCCCCCTGACAACAACGCCGCTCCCGGCCAGTGGCCAGGCTCCGCAGCGGCGCCAGGAGCATGGGGGGCGGGCCGTAGGCGATCACGCCGAGCGCCCGACCCGGCCCCCCTACCAACCGCACCTGAGGGGAAGAAGCTCCCCCACCAAAGCTGCCACAACGGCCGGAGCCGCGAGTCACCATGAAAAATGCACCCAAGTGAATCACACACACACATACAACAAAAAGTACAGCTGTGACAAACACACAATAAAGACGATTACACTAAGGGAGAAAGGGCCCCCCCTCTAAGGAGCAAGGGCAATCCGGGAGAGAGGGAATCCTCGCTAGAACGTGGAAGGGCAAGGGACGGGGCATCCCAAACCGGGATCACCAACCCGGCAAACCGCCTACCCCTTAGTATAGGGTCTCACGGTGGAGCGTAGCTCCTAAACACCATTAGGTGCCGTCTACCCTTGCCCGGACCAGCAGCCTAGGCTGGGAGGCAAGGTGAAATACTAAGAAAGGGGGTCCGGGCAGAAATAGATCAAACAAGGGCCAGGGAGTCACCCCGGCTACCTGCAAGGAGGAGACATCCATCTTCTGACTTGCTCGCCGTCTGCAGAGATGAAAGACTGGGGAATGAGTGGGAGGTCCCAGCTATTTATGGACCGGGAGGGGCTCCCTTTTGTTCATGACATCTCTGCAAGATCGCCCTCTACTGGTCAGTATAACCCCAAGTGTAATGACTATACTGAAGCGGGGTGTGTGACATACTTAGAATAACATGAATTATCTATGTTTTATGGAATATAGCATCAGGCCTCATGAAAAACTTGTAAAGTATTAATATGACACTGCATGACAAATTAAGTTTTGTAAGAAATTATGTATAGATAAAGGGAATGTCTAACATTTAAGCAAATAAACTGTACATTTTATACATTTTTTGATGTGGTCAAGTAAATGGGCAAAATGTGGGGGGTGTAGGCCTAATACCTCCAAATGAGAGAATTTACAATGTACACAGCCCAGTACTTGAACCAATCAGTATTCCCTCGTTAGGGTGAGGTTGTTATATATATATTTTACTTTTTAAATTTAGTTTTTTTAAAGTGCCAGAATGCATAGCACAAAACTATGAAATAGGACCTTAATGCATATTCATTCTAACGTGACCCACCATCGGCTCACACAAAGAGGGTAAAATACTGATCAGTGATAGAGATGGTTCTACCCTAACAGATCCAGCTACACAATAGTGAGAGCGGAGTTATACTCGTCAAGCAGCAGAAGTCACCATGCTACGGACAGTTTTCTCTCACTGCCACTTATAGACAGTGGACAGTGCATTGTGCAATATACCAACCTGTCAATATCTTCCAGTTTTTCATCAATTAATGGTCCCATCTGGTGACAAGCAGCTGGAGAAAGAAAACACAGACAGCAAGTAAATGGAAATGTTTCAGAGAACACCGATTGCGTCTGAGGCCAAGGCCTTTCCTAGAGGTTTTTTTTTTTGTTCTACCAGTGTCCTTGCTGTCAGGATTTCCCTACGCTTCCCCTGCTTACAATAAAGCAAGAGAAACAGAATTATCATATTAGCTTTGAACAATTCACTGTAATGGTCTGATAATGGTAATGTATAATGTAATGGTCTCCACTCTGTGGAGTTTCAGCCTGTGTGAGAGCAGCTTGACATAAGTGCAGCAGGACACAAGTGTGTAGTTTTAAAAACTGCAGTAGTTACATTGGATTTGGTAAGTAACTGTATTTATATTTGAATCTTCCTTTTATAAGTCAAAAGTGTACTGTTTTAATTTGTCTTAAATGTGATTTGGATAGTATTGCATTGGTAGTAAAAGTTTTGGTTTTGGCCTGTTGCTGTTTGCTAAGCAGGTGTTGATTAAATAGGGTGGGTTCTAATTAACATAGCAAAAGAGCTAGCAAACTCTCATTAGCTTAACTTAGAGGGGCTTGTATATAAACAGGTGAGCTGCTCTGTGGAGTTTCACTCTGTGGAGTTTCAGCCTGTGTGAGAGCAGCTTGACATAAGTGCAGCAGGACACAAGTGTGTAGTTTTAAAAACTGCAGTAGTTACATTGGATTTGGTAAGTAACTGTATTTATATTTGAATCTTCCTTTTATAAGTCAAAAGTGTACTGTTTTAATTTGTCTTAAATGTGATTTGGATAGTATTGCATTGGTAGTAAAAGTTTTGGTTTTGGCCTGTTGCTGTTTGCTAAGCAGGTGTTGATTAAATAGGGTGGGTTCTAATTAACATAGCAAAAGAGCTAGCAAACTCTCATTAGCTTAACTTAGAGGGGCTTGTATATAAACAGGTGAGCTGCTCTGTGGAGTTTCACTCTGTGGAGTTTCAGCCTGTGTGAGAGCAGCTTGACATAAGTGCAGCAGGACACAAGTGTGTAGTTTTAAAAACTGCAGTAGTTACATTGGATTTGGTAAGTAACTGTATTTATATTTGAATCTTCCTTTTATAAGTCAAAAGTGTACTGTTTTAATTTGTCTTAAATGTGATTTGGATAGTATTGCATTGGTAGTAAAAGTTTTGGTTTTGGCCTGTTGCTGTTTGCTAAGCAGGTGTTGATTAAATAGGGTGGGTTCTAATTAACATAGCAAAAGAGCTAGCAAACTCTCATTAGCTTAACTTAGAGGGGCTTGTATATAAACAGGTGAGCTGCTCTGTGGAGTTTCACTCTGTGGAGTTTCAGCCTGTGTGAGAGCAGCTTGACATAAGTGCAGCAGGACACAAGTGTGTAGTTTTAAAAACTGCAGTAGTTACATTGGATTTGGTAAGTAACTGTATTTATATTTGAATCTTCCTTTTATAAGTCAAAAGTGTACTGTTTTAATTTGTCTTAAATGTGATTTGGATAGTATTGCATTGGTAGTAAAAGTTTTGGTTTTGGCCTGTTGCTGTTTGCTAAGCAGGTGTTGATTAAATAGGGTGGGTTCTAATTAACATAGCAAAAGAGCTAGCAAACTCTCATTAGCTTAACTTAGAGGGGCTTGTATATAAACAGGTGAGCTGCTCTGTGGAGTTTCACTCTGTGGAGTTTCAGCCTGTGTGAGAGCAGCTTGACATAAGTGCAGCAGGACACAAGTGTGTAGTTTTAAAAACTGCAGTAGTTACATTGGATTTGGTAAGTAACTGTATTTATATTTGAATCTTCCTTTTATAAGTCAAAAGTGTACTGTTTTAATTTGTCTTAAATGTGATTTGGATAGTATTGCATTGGTAGTAAAAGTTTTGGTTTTGGCCTGTTGCTGTTTGCTAAGCAGGTGTTGATTAAATAGGGTGGGTTCTAATTAACATAGCAAAAGAGCTAGCAAACTCTCATTAGCTTAACTTAGAGGGGCTTGTATATAAACAGGTGAGCTGCTCTGTGGAGTTTCACTCTGTGGAGTTTCAGCCTGTGTGAGAGCAGCTTGACATAAGTGCAGCAGGACACAAGTGTGTAGTTTTAAAAACTGCAGTAGTTACATTGGATTTGGTAAGTAACTGTATTTATATTTGAATCTTCCTTTTATAAGTCAAAAGTGTACTGTTTTAATTTGTCTTAAATGTGATTTGGATAGTATTGCAATGGTAGTAAAAGTTTTGGTTTTGGCCTGTTGCTGTTTGCTAAGCAGGTGTTGATTAAATAGGGTGGGTTCTAATTAACATAGCAAAAGAGCTAGCAAACTCTCATTAGCTTAACTTAGAGGGGCTTGTATATAAACAGGTGAGCTGCTCTGTGGAGTTTCACTCTGTGGAGTTTCAGCCTGTGTGAGAGCAGCTTGACATAAGTGCAGCAGGACACAAGTGTGTAGTTTTAAAAACTGCAGTAGTTACATTGGATTTGGTAAGTAACTGTATTTATATTTGAATCTTCCTTTTATAAGTCAAAAGTGTACTGTTTTAATTTGTCTTAAATGTGATTTGGATAGTATTGCATTGGTAGTAAAAGTTTTGGTTTTGGCCTGTTGCTGTTTGCTAAGCAGGTGTTGATTAAATAGGGTGGGTTCTAATTAACATAGCAAAAGAGCTAGCAAACTCTCATTAGCTTAACTTAGAGGGGCTTGTATATAAACAGGTGAGCTGCTCTGTGGAGTTTCACTCTGTGGAGTTTCAGCCTGTGTGAGAGCAGCTTGACATAAGTGCAGCAGGACACAAGTGTGTAGTTTTAAAAACTGCAGTAGTTACATTGGATTTGGTAAGTAACTGTATTTATATTTGAATCTTCCTTTTATAAGTCAAAAGTGTACTGTTTTAATTTGTCTTAAATGTGATTTGGATAGTATTGCATTGGTAGTAAAAGTTTTGGTTTTGGCCTGTTGCTGTTTGCTAAGCAGGTGTTGATTAAATAGGGTGGGTTCTAATTAACATAGCAAAAGAGCTAGCAAACTCTCATTAGCTTAACTTAGAGGGGCTTGTATATAAACAGGTGAGCTGCTCTGTGGAGTTTCACTCTGTGGAGTTTCAGCCTGTGTGAGAGCAGCTTGACATAAGTGCAGCAGGACACAAGTGTGTAGTTTTAAAAACTGCAGTAGTTACATTGGATTTGGTAAGTAACTGTATTTATATTTGAATCTTCCTTTTATAAGTCAAAAGTGTACTGTTTTAATTTGTCTTAAATGTGATTTGGATAGTATTGCATTGGTAGTAAAAGTTTTGGTTTTGGCCTGTTGCTGTTTGCTAAGCAGGTGTTGATTAAATAGGGTGGGTTCTAATTAACATAGCAAAAGAGCTAGCAAACTCTCATTAGCTTAACTTAGAGGGGCTTGTATATAAACAGGTGAGCTGCTCTGTGGAGTTTCACTCTGTGGAGTTTCAGCCTGTGTGAGAGCAGCTTGACATAAGTGCAGCAGGACACAAGTGTGTAGTTTTAAAAACTGCAGTAGTTACATTGGATTTGGTAAGTAACTGTATTTATATTTGAATCTTCCTTTTATAAGTCAAAAGTGTACTGTTTTAATTTGTCTTAAATGTGATTTGGATAGTATTGCATTGGTAGTAAAAGTTTTGGTTTTGGCCTGTTGCTGTTTGCTAAGCAGGTGTTGATTAAATAGGGTGGGTTCTAATTAACATAGCAAAAGAGCTAGCAAACTCTCATTAGCTTAACTTAGAGGGGCTTGTATATAAACAGGTGAGCTGCTCTGTGGAGTTTCACTCTGTGGAGTTTCAGCCTGTGTGAGAGCAGCTTGACATAAGTGCAGCAGGACACAAGTGTGTAGTTTTAAAAACTGCAGTAGTTACATTGGATTTGGTAAGTAACTGTATTTATATTTGAATCTTCCTTTTATAAGTCAAAAGTGTACTGTTTTAATTTGTCTTAAATGTGATTTGGATAGTATTGCATTGGTAGTAAAAGTTTTGGTTTTGGCCTGTTGCTGTTTGCTAAGCAGGTGTTGATTAAATAGGGTGGGTTCTAATTAACATAGCAAAAGAGCTAGCAAACTCTCATTAGCTTAACTTAGAGGGGCTTGTATATAAACAGGTGAGCTGCTCTGTGGAGTTTCACTCTGTGGAGTTTCAGCCTGTGTGAGAGCAGCTTGACATAAGTGCAGCAGGACACAAGTGTGTAGTTTTAAAAACTGCAGTAGTTACATTGGATTTGGTAAGTAACTGTATTTATATTTGAATCTTCCTTTTATAAGTCAAAAGTGTACTGTTTTAATTTGTCTTAAATGTGATTTGGATAGTATTGCATTGGTAGTAAAAGTTTTGGTTTTGGCCTGTTGCTGTTTGCTAAGCAGGTGTTGATTAAATAGGGTGGGTTCTAATTAACATAGCAAAAGAGCTAGCAAACTCTCATTAGCTTAACTTAGAGGGGCTTGTATATAAACAGGTGAGCTGCTCTGTGGAGTTTCACTCTGTGGAGTTTCAGCCTGTGTGAGAGCAGCTTGACATAAGTGCAGCAGGACACAAGTGTGTAGTTTTAAAAACTGCAGTAGTTACATTGGATTTGGTAAGTAACTGTATTTATATTTGAATCTTCCTTTTATAAGTCAAAAGTGTACTGTTTTAATTTGTCTTAAATGTGATTTGGATAGTATTGCATTGGTAGTAAAAGTTTTGGTTTTGGCCTGTTGCTGTTTGCTAAGCAGGTGTTGATTAAATAGGGTGGGTTCTAATTAACATAGCAAAAGAGCTAGCAAACTCTCATTAGCTTAACTTAGAGGGGCTTGTATATAAACAGGTGAGCTGCTCTGTGGAGTTTCACTCTGTGGAGTTTCAGCCTGTGTGAGAGCAGCTTGACATAAGTGCAGCAGGACACAAGTGTGTAGTTTTAAAAACTGCAGTAGTTACATTGGATTTGGTAAGTAACTGTATTTATATTTGAATCTTCCTTTTATAAGTCAAAAGTGTACTGTTTTAATTTGTCTTAAATGTGATTTGGATAGTATTGCATTGGTAGTAAAAGTTTTGGTTTTGGCCTGTTGCTGTTTGCTAAGCAGGTGTTGATTAAATAGGGTGGGTTCTAATTAACATAGCAAAAGAGCTAGCAAACTCTCATTAGCTTAACTTAGAGGGGCTTGTATATAAACAGGTGAGCTGCTCTGTGGAGTTTCACTCTGTGGAGTTTCAGCCTGTGTGAGAGCAGCTTGACATAAGTGCAGCAGGACACAAGTGTGTAGTTTTAAAAACTGCAGTAGTTACATTGGATTTGGTAAGTAACTGTATTTATATTTGAATCTTCCTTTTATAAGTCAAAAGTGTACTGTTTTAATTTGTCTTAAATGTGATTTGGATAGTATTGCATTGGTAGTAAAAGTTTTGGTTTTGGCCTGTTGCTGTTTGCTAAGCAGGTGTTGATTAAATAGGGTGGGTTCTAATTAACATAGCAAAAGAGCTAGCAAACTCTCATTAGCTTAACTTAGAGGGGCTTGTATATAAACAGGTGAGCTGCTCTGTGGAGTTTCACTCTGTGGAGTTTCAGCCTGTGTGAGAGCAGCTTGACATAAGTGCAGCAGGACACAAGTGTGTAGTTTTAAAAACTGCAGTAGTTACATTGGATTTGGTAAGTAACTGTATTTATATTTGAATCTTCCTTTTATAAGTCAAAAGTGTACTGTTTTAATTTGTCTTAAATGTGATTTGGATAGTATTGCATTGGTAGTAAAAGTTTTGGTTTTGGCCTGTTGCTGTTTGCTAAGCAGGTGTTGATTAAATAGGGTGGGTTCTAATTAACATAGCAAAAGAGCTAGCAAACTCTCATTAGCTTAACTTAGAGGGGCTTGTATATAAACAGGTGAGCTGCTCTGTGGAGTTTCACTCTGTGGAGTTTCAGCCTGTGTGAGAGCAGCTTGACATAAGTGCAGCAGGACACAAGTGTGTAGTTTTAAAAACTGCAGTAGTTACATTGGATTTGGTAAGTAACTGTATTTATATTTGAATCTTCCTTTTATAAGTCAAAAGTGTACTGTTTTAATTTGTCTTAAATGTGATTTGGATAGTATTGCATTGGTAGTAAAAGTTTTGGTTTTGGCCTGTTGCTGTTTGCTAAGCAGGTGTTGATTAAATAGGGTGGGTTCTAATTAACATAGCAAAAGAGCTAGCAAACTCTCATTAGCTTAACTTAGAGGGGCTTGTATATAAACAGGTGAGCTGCTCTGTGGAGTTTCACTCTGTGGAGTTTCAGCCTGTGTGAGAGCAGCTTGACATAAGTGCAGCAGGACACAAGTGTGTAGTTTTAAAAACTGCAGTAGTTACATTGGATTTGGTAAGTAACTGTATTTATATTTGAATCTTCCTTTTATAAGTCAAAAGTGTACTGTTTTAATTTGTCTTAAATGTGATTTGGATAGTATTGCATTGGTAGTAAAAGTTTTGGTTTTGGCCTGTTGCTGTTTGCTAAGCAGGTGTTGATTAAATAGGGTGGGTTCTAATTAACATAGCAAAAGAGCTAGCAAACTCTCATTAGCTTAACTTAGAGGGGCTTGTATATAAACAGGTGAGCTGCTCTGTGGAGTTTCACTCTGTGGAGTTTCAGCCTGTGTGAGAGCAGCTTGACATAAGTGCAGCAGGACACAAGTGTGTAGTTTTAAAAACTGCAGTAGTTACATTGGATTTGGTAAGTAACTGTATTTATATTTGAATCTTCCTTTTATAAGTCAAAAGTGTACTGTTTTAATTTGTCTTAAATGTGATTTGGATAGTATTGCATTGGTAGTAAAAGTTTTGGTTTTGGCCTGTTGCTGTTTGCTAAGCAGGTGTTGATTAAATAGGGTGGGTTCTAATTAACATAGCAAAAGAGCTAGCAAACTCTCATTAGCTTAACTTAGAGGGGCTTGTATATAAACAGGTGAGCTGCTCTGTGGAGTTTCACTCTGTGGAGTTTCAGCCTGTGTGAGAGCAGCTTGACATAAGTGCAGCAGGACACAAGTGTGTAGTTTTAAAAACTGCAGTAGTTACATTGGATTTGGTAAGTAACTGTATTTATATTTGAATCTTCCTTTTATAAGTCAAAAGTGTACTGTTTTAATTTGTCTTAAATGTGATTTGGATAGTATTGCATTGGTAGTAAAAGTTTTGGTTTTGGCCTGTTGCTGTTTGCTAAGCAGGTGTTGATTAAATAGGGTGGGTTCTAATTAACATAGCAAAAGAGCTAGCAAACTCTCATTAGCTTAACTTAGAGGGGCTTGTATATAAACAGGTGAGCTGCTCTGTGGAGTTTCACTCTGTGGAGTTTCAGCCTGTGTGAGAGCAGCTTGACATAAGTGCAGCAGGACACAAGTGTGTAGTTTTAAAAACTGCAGTAGTTACATTGGATTTGGTAAGTAACTGTATTTATATTTGAATCTTCCTTTTATAAGTCAAAAGTGTACTGTTTTAATTTGTCTTAAATGTGATTTGGATAGTATTGCATTGGTAGTAAAAGTTTTGGTTTTGGCCTGTTGCTGTTTGCTAAGCAGGTGTTGATTAAATAGGGTGGGTTCTAATTAACATAGCAAAAGAGCTAGCAAACTCTCATTAGCTTAACTTAGAGGGGCTTGTATATAAACAGGTGAGCTGCTCTGTGGAGTTTCACTCTGTGGAGTTTCAGCCTGTGTGAGAGCAGCTTGACATAAGTGCAGCAGGACACAAGTGTGTAGTTTTAAAAACTGCAGTAGTTTGAAAACAGCAGGGGTTGTACACAAGTAATAGTGGTGAGTACAGGATTTACTTTTTAGCCGTACCTATTCTTATTATCTAGAATGTCTGGTTTGGTGCAGTGTAACTCTTGCCTAGCCGTTGTGTTTCGTAGTACTCTGTGGAACTTGCGATGCTGTCCAATTTGTATGCAAATGAAGGGGTTGTATGACAAGATTTCAAAATTACAGTCTTTAGTTTCTACTCTTCAGTCTGAAGTTATGAAGCTATCCCAGCCAGTAAAGCAGCTTGTTATACAGCCACCACTCCCACAAAGACTTCACAAGAGAGGGGCAGAGTGGAAGACTGTTGGCTCTGGAAGATTGCGCATTGTAGAACAAAAACATCAACATTTTGGACTAAGCCAATATAACCCATTTGCTGTTCTTTCTGAGCTTGATGTGGATGTATCTGCTAATGCTCAGTCTGGGCAGGATTTGGTAAGATCAAAGGAAGTGGACTTAAATAAGGGACCATATAAAAGGAGTACAAAAGGGCAGCAAGGAACAGTTACCAAGCCAACCAATAGGCAAAGACATATTCTGGTTGGTGACTCAACAATTAGAGGTGTGGACTTTGGACAGGATAAAGATGAGCTAAAGGAAGTGAGGTGTCTCCCAGGTGCCACGGTTAATAGGGATAAGAAACGTATTATAAATATTGTGAAGTCTGCAAGCAAACATAACCAAGTGGACATTGTGCTACATCTTGGCACAAATGACTTATCCCAAAAAGAGTTGTTTGTTGTACAGAGGGACTTCCAAAATTTTAGTCAGGAACTTTGCAAAATAACAGGTTCCATCACATTTTCTGAAGTTTTGCCAGTATGTAATCAGGGAAAAAAGGCACTCAACATCGCCAAGTTCAACTTGTGGTTACGTCAGTGGTGTGAAGACAAAGGCTTTGGATGTATTAGTCATGATGTTAGAAGGTGGTCGAACAATGAGTTGTTTAAGAGGGATGGCTTGCATCCTTCACAGAAAGGCACAGAAGAACTTGGAGTGGAACTCAGAGCATTTTTTGATTTAAACTAGAGGAAGGGGACAGAGATGTAACTTGCGAGGGTGATTTCTGTCCCCTACCATTTAGGATGAAGCAGGACATTGAAGCAGGAAACCCGGTTAGTGGTAGGCTAGAGGTGGAAAAGATCAAGGACACACTAAAATACAATACCAACAACATCCACATGATGTGTACCAATGCTCGCAGCTTGGGCAACAAGCTCTGTGAATTAATGGCTATCATATCCAGAGATGAATTGGATCTTGTTGCAATAACAGAGACTTGGTTCAAGGATCACAATGACTGGGAGATAGCCATACCCGGTTACACATTGTACAGAAAAGACAGATTGGATAGAAAGGGCGGTGGAGTAGCCATTTATGTCAAGACTACCCTTCAATCAACAATAATTCAGCATACACATAATGAACTAGAAACTCTCTGGGTTACCATGCAGACTAAGGAGGGAGCTGTGGTCAGAATTGGTGTGATATATAGGCCCCCTGGACAATCTGAGGATCTAGATAACCTGTTAATAGATGAAATCAGTGGAATGGCAGAGAAGGGGGACGTTGTAATTACAGGTGACTTCAACATGCCTGATGTGGACTGGAATATCCCAAGTGCATCGGCATGCAAGAGCAGGACTATATTAGAGGCACTTAATGGAGTGTCTCTAAAACAACTTGTGACATTGCCAACTAGAGGAGATAACATTCTGGACTTAGTTCTGACCAATGGGGATCTGGTGTCCGAGGTCAGGGTTGAAGAAAATCTGGGTTCCAGTGACCATCAATGCTTATGGTTCAGAATAAAAACAGACATTGTGCAATCACACACCAGAACCAAAGTGCTAGACTTTAGGAAGACAAACTTCAAGGAAATGGCGGAGTATGTAGAAAGAAAACTAGGTGAGTGGAACAGAGTAGCAGAAGTGAGTGCCCAGTGGTCACTATTAAAAATGGCCATCTTAAAGGCAACTAAGCAATATGTGAAACAAACTAGCAAGAATAAAAGGAAGAAGAAACCATTATGGTTTACTAGGGAAGTCAGCACTATCATAAAAGATAAGAAGTCTGCCTATAAGAAGTATAAAGAAAGGGGAAGTGTAGCTGACAGAGAGGCGTATAAAATTAAACAGAGGGAAGCAAAACTAATTATAAGGACTGCTAAAAGGCAAAAAGAGGAAGAAATGGCCAAATCTATGAAGAGGGGAGATAAAACCTTTTTCCGATATATTGGGGACAGAAAGAAGAAAAACAATGCAGTCTCAAAAATTAGAAATAGGGAAAATAAATATATTGACGGAGATAAGGCTGTGGCTGACCATCTGAATAGCTACTTTTGTTCGGTATTTTCAGATAGTAGCAGGCATGGTCATAGCACAACATCCAGCTGGGAGGGCACAGCTCCGGAGTTTCTGGAGGCTGATGTCTTAGCCGAGCTGGCACATCTAAAGGTAAGTAAGGCAATGGGTCCAGATGGAATCCACCCCAGAGTTCTAAGGGAACTTAGGTTTGTGATTGCAGCCCCTCTGACTGATTTACTTAACCATTCCCTTTCAACTGGTGAGGTTCCAGATGATTGGAGAATGGCCAATGTCGTACCAATCCATAAAAAGGGGAGTAGAGAAGAAGCCAGTAATTACAGGCCAGTTAGTTTAACATCTATAGTGGTCAAATTAATGGAAACACTCTTAAAAAAACAGATAATTTCCCATCTAAAAATTAATGACCTATTGGACCAAAAACAGCACGGCTTTACTGAGGGCAGATCATGTCAGACCAATCTTATTGATTTCTTTGACAATGTCACTAAAGTGTTAGATGAAGGTGGTGCTGTGGATATCGCCTATCTGGATTTTAGCAAAGCCTTTGACACCGTACCACATAAGGAGCTCATAGATAAGTTACTGAAGGTAGGACTCAATCCCTGGATAGTTCAGTGGATTTCCAGTTGGCTGAGGGATCGGTATCAGAGCGTTGTTGTAAATGGCGTGCAATCTGAACAAAGGCGAGTTACAAGTGGTGTGCCGCAAGGCTCTGTCCTGGGCCCCATTCTTTTTAATATATTTGTAAGTGACATAGGAGAAGGCTTGGTAGGAAAAGTTTGTCTGTTTGCTGATGATACAAAGGTTAGTAATAGGGTGGATATTCCTGGAGGTGTCTGCAACATGGAAAATGATTTAGCTTTACTGGATAGATGGTCAAAACTGTGGAAACTAGAGTTTAATGTCTCTAAATGTAAAATCATGCACTTGGGTAGAAGGAATCCCTGCTCTGAGTACCGTATGGGCAGTACTGTGTTAGCCAGGACCTCGGAGGAGAGAGATTTAGGGGTACTGATTACTGATAGCTGCAAGATGAGTGGACAGTGTAGCCAGGCAGTGGGAAAAGCAAGCAGGATGCTTGGCTGCATAGCTCGAGGCATCACCAGTAGGAAGAGGGAGGTTGTGATGCCGCTGTATAGAGCCCTGGTAAGGCCACAGCTAGAATACTGTGTGCAGTTCTGGAGACCTTACCTGCAAAAAGACATTATTCAAATAGAACGTGTCCAAAGGCGGGCAACGAAAATGGTGGAAGGACTTAAACTTAAAACTTATCAGGAGAGACTTAAAGAACTTAATTTGTACAGTCTGGAGGAAAGAAGGGAGAGGGGGGACATGATTGAGACCTTTAAATATGTGAAAGGATTGAATAAGGTTCAGGAGGGAAGTGTTTTTAAGAAGAAACTTAACGATAGAACAAGGGGGCACAACCTGAAGCTAGTCGGGGGGAAGATCAGGAGCAATGTTAGAAAATATTATTTTACAGAAAGAGTAGTAGGTGCTTGGAACAAACTTCCAGCAGAGGTAGTTGAAACATCAACAGTCACTGAATTTAAACATGCCTGGGATAAGCACACATCTATCCTAAGATAAAGAGTACATACAGTATACACATAAGGGCAGACTAGATGGACCGTATGGTCTCCTTCTGCCGTCAACCTTCTATGTTTCTATGTTTCTATGTTTCTATGATAAACTAGGAGCAGACATTCACTAGTCATTTTTTAATCTAAAGTTATTGACCAGTGTATATAGCCATATTTTCAAAAAACCCTGGTTATGCTGATGTTATTTTGCTTTTTTTTTCAAATCATACATTTGAACTTTGAATTTAGATGTTCTTTTCCCTTACTGAATGCAAGGGTGTCTCTAGGACTGGCCCCATGCAAAATCGCGGCATGATCACAGCCGCACACCAGGTATGGGGTACTATGGTTCACAAGCCAGAACACCAGCCCCTATAACCTTCAGTGTGGGTCCATTGCTCCTCCAGGGGTTAACACCAGTCCTGTGTCAACAGTGATCTTTTGTACCCCCCCACAGCTGTTGGGGCTGCAGGTGACAACCGCTGCCATGTCGGCAGGTAACCTGTTGCCCCCCACCCTTTGGACAAGTATAGGGGTCCCCTTATTAGTTTAAAGTAGAAAAAGTAAGTAGGTAAGTAAAAAGACACAACAGAAGTCCTTTAATAGTTTAACAAACTCTACTCAACTCTGCCATCTTCATCCAGCTCTGGGTGGCATCCTCCAAGGGCTGCTCATCTATTAGCAGAAGAGGTCAAAATGACCACTCTGTCTGTGTGTGGATGTAAGGAGGACAGGGTTCCTTACAGGTTGGCATCTTGACAGCTCTGAGCGTTCCCTACTGAAGGGAGGGGCATTTATAATCCGGGCGTGGCTTCCTCCGGGAATCCCCTCTGAGGGAAGTCATGCCCTGGGGGATTTACCCTGGGAGTGCTAAGAACTGGACTAGTTCAGAACTAAAATGCAGTGACAAGAACATTTTGACTGTAAAGGGCTCTTATGTGACTAACCTTTCCCCAGGCTATCTAGAAATATAAAAGTTTGGGGCGAAGGAGCATTTAAAAAAAAAAAAAAGGCAGAGCTTTAACCCTGCAAAAACCCCAGAGGATCGCTTTTTAATGAGTTAATCAAAAACTGTATCAATTAATTTGCCTCCTTTTTTGTAGATTACCGAGCAGGCAAACTCACCCTCAAGATGTACGAGATCGGAAGCGTCGGGTAGGCCATCAGTGGGGTCTGCACTCTGCAGCATCTGTAGCAGCTGATCCATTTTCTCCTAGGACAAGATGAAGGCAACATAAAGGGTTAGAATCTACTCATGACTAGAACCCCAGCCAACATGAAGTCTCGTGGAACAGGTGGTTTAAAAAAAAAAATGCCAATTTGGTTCAAGCTCAGTTTCAATCGTTACAAATATTGATGGGCTTTGGAACAGTGCCAAAGCTAGATATGCTCCCATATACCACTTATTATCTGGCGTATCACGTGCAGATGCTGGCAGATAGCACACACCGACCATCACTACCCTGTGCTGGTTCTCCACTTTCTTTCAATGTGGAATATTATTAGGAGCTATTAGGAGACTAATAAGGAGACCAATCACATAAATGGAGAAGTGGCTTGGATATTGAGGTTCTGAACAAGATGGAACATTCAGTTTTACTGGTGCTGGAACACAGTGTGACATGGTTAAATAATCAAGCAGGGGAAATATCTAATTGAGCAAGTGCTGCAGTTTCATTCTATATAGAGGACCAAAGCCCAGGATAGTCAATACTATCCTACTATCCTACCCTGACCCTTGAAGCAGCATGGGGGCTGCGTGCGCGGGTAGTTCTAATTGAGGTTGGCCGGTCCGTTGCCCTGGGTGATACCATGTCACGTGAGATTTTAGTACTTGCATTGTTTTTTTGGCACTTGTATTTTATCATATTGTGATTTGGGTTTACATTTTCAGTATCCTTGATATGGGTTCCTGTGCAACATTAGGTGGATAGAGTGGGGGGTTTCTCTTGTGTTTGTTTTTGATTACCATATGCACTTGCACTCTTATTTGGAGTTCTTTGGATTTATTGCATGTTATAGTTTATTTAGTTATTTATATTTTTCATTGATTATCTGTATGATAGCACTTTAGTAGAGTTAGTTAAAAATTTAGTTTTCACATCAAGTGTTGTATTTATGTACGTGCATGTGTTCATATGTGCACACATTGGCATGTACATACACTTATATGTATAATTTTTGTATATATAAAAAAATTCATTTGTATATATTTGTATTTTATTATCTAAGATATGTGATTTGGGTATCACATACACTTTTTATACATACTTTTTTTCTGTTTTTTGTGCCGGCACAAAAGGATAGGTTCCTTTTTATATATCAATCATATTTTTGTTAATAAATAGAACATGTATAGTCTTCACCCATAGGCATGATATATATTGGATAGCCCCTGTTGTTGGGCAGTGTATATTAAATATTTGTTCTCGGCCATACCGATTGTTTTTAAATTGTCTTGTGGTGTGTATAGGTTTCATTGTTTTTTATTTTTGTACTAATAAAATATCTATTTGATTGAGAACTATTTGGTGGTGCTTCCTGTGGGAGAAAGGTGTGCATTTGCATGCCTACTCCAGATGGTCCAGGATAGTCAATAGTTTTGACTATCCTGGGTTTTGGTCCTTTCTCCGGAGGTGCCCCGCTGTGTAAAACAGTCAGAATACACACAGCTCAGCAACCTAAATGCCATTATTCTTAGTATGTCACACACCCCGCTTCAAGAATCCATAACATGTGGGTAATATCGTCCTGAAGAGGGCGTTCCTGCAGAGATGATAGCAAAAGAAAGCCCCTCCCTGATCCATAAATACCTGGGACCTCCCACTCACTACCCAGTTTTCCATCTCTGCAGACGGCGAGCAAGTCAGAAGATGATGGCTCCTCCTTGCACAGGGGGATTTCAGGTAGCCGGGGTAACCCCCGGCCTCTTATTTGGTTTATTTCCGCTCGGACCCCTGTTTGTCCCAAAATTTACCTCAGATTACATGCCTCCACAGTCTTGGCTGCTGGCCCGAGCGAGGGTACATTGGCACCTCTGGTGCTCAGGAGCAGAGCTCCACCGTGAGACCCTAAAAGAGAGGGTAGGCGGTTATACCGGGTAGGTGAACCCGGTTTGGGATGCCCTGTCCCTCAATATTTTTTTCCCTGGTTGGCCCTTCACTTTCCCTCCTAACTTAGTGGGGTCTGGGGGTCATTACTTAGGGTTAGGTTTATTCCACCTTATTTTGCATTGTTTTCACAGACAGCATACTTCTGTTTCCTTTTTAAGGATGTGTAGTGTGTGTTTTTTACTTAGCCGGCGCCCCGGCCGCCATTGCAGCCGGGGCGCCGGTTTTTACCTCAGATAGTTGTGAGGGGAAGTTCTTTTCCCCTCATACTTGGGGGCGGGGCCGGCCTTCGGCGCGCTGCCGCGGCCGGCCCTCCTTAACTCGTACCCCCCTCAGAGTTCGGGAGTGGGGCTGGTGCTTTGCCGCTTTATGCGGCTTTCACCCGCTCTGTATTACCGGCGCCGCGGGGCTTCAGCGGCGCCGGTCTCTTATCTGACAGGAGGGAGCTCTTTCCCTCCCGCATCTGCGTCGGGGAGGGGGCGGGGCTTTCGGCGCGTCGCCTCGGCCCGCCCCCTCTTCACTGGGCGCCGCTGCGGAGCTTGTCTCTCCGTGCTGGATGCTGGAAGGGGGCGGGACGGCGGTCTCGCGCTGTCCGCACTGGCCACGCCCCTTCCTTGCTCTTCCTTTTACCTCACGATCGTGTGAGGTAACTTCGTTCCCGCTCCCGCTCCTTAAGGATATGTGAGTGGCCCTGTGGGCCTTTATTCATTTATTTCATCTGTTCTTTAATCATGTTGATTAGGGATTGTTTTCTGTTTTTCAGACTTTGGATTGTCAGTGGATCTGCATTAGTATTAGAGGGTCTCTCCTAGTCCTGGGTCCCTGGGTCCATTTTTTATTGTCCAAAATCCTCCCACTCGGGACATTAAAGGGGCATCCCGGGTTGTCTAACTGGCGTAATTCCCTAGGTCATAGCGACCACTCAAAATTCACCTTATGGAGGCATCCCCGGATACTGGGACTAGGACCCCTTCGGGGCATCCCAAAAAGTGTATGTTGTGTGGGGTTTCCATTACTGGGGATGATGTTTTACTGTGTATACCATGCGCACAGCAAACTATTACGCGGCAGTCCGAACCCCTAGCGGCGGGGTCAGCACAGCCGGCTACCTCAACTCCCCCTCCCGCCTTGACTCGTGCCCCGTGTGACGTGGTCATGGGCAGGGATCTGCAATCCGAGATCTGTGCCAGATTGGCTAGCCTTGAGAAAATGCTCTCTAGCTCGGTCGCCCGTAAGGCTCCGTCTAAGAGAAAGCATTTGTCGCCGGCTCCGCCGGTGGATGATCTTGATGACAGAGACAATCTGGATTGGTCTGATTGTCCTCAGCTAGAGGACGGGGAAGTTGATGAGGATTCAGAATTTTCGGATGATGAGCAGTCTGCTGGCGCCGATGCCGAGCTTTCTGATTTAGGGAGATCCTTGGACTCTCCTCACGCTCTGTCTCTCATGCTGGAAGTTCTGAATATTTCCCCTCCTGAGGAGGCGTCACAGCAGAAGGGTGAATTGTTTGAGGAATCCAGGCCGCGCCTGGTGTTTCCTACGCAACGCCATTTTGATAGAATCATTGACAAGGAATGGGATAGGCCGGCTCGGCTCCCTGGCATCCCTCAGGGGTGGGATAGGAAATATCCCTTTCCTTCTGAGGCGATCAAGCGCTGGGCATCTCCCCCCGAGGTGGATGCACCGGTTTTGGGGTTCTCTAACTCCTCGGTGTTAAACAGACCTGATTGTTCCACTCTCAAAGATGGAGAGGATAAACGTATTGATCAGATGGCTTCTCATGGCTTTACTAGCATTGGGTCGGCCATCCGGCCTGTGTGCGCTTCGGAGCTAATGGTGTTGGCCACCAGGTCTGTGGTCAGGGACCTGTTGACTTCTTCCGGGCTTCGTCCTGGTAGTAACGAGTTCCTTAGCCTGAAACGGTGTGAGTTGTTTCTATCCTTTGTGTTGACCGCTTTGGATGATAATTTGATGATGTGTGGTAGGACTTCGGCTCTGCTTGTGGCTATTCGGCGCTCAGTGTGGCTGCGCCAGTGGGCGGCCGATTTCATGTCCAAAAAAATCACTGACGGCCTTACCCTTTGTTGGTCTACAGCTCTTTGGAGAGACATTGGACTCTGTCACCAAGGGTGGTAGGTTACCTCAACGTAAGAAACAACGCCGCCCCTTTCGGGGGGCGCCTGCCTTTAACCCCTCCTTTCGGGGGGCCAGATCTGGCAGGGGTTCTGCATTTCCCTCTTCCAGAGGAGATTTCGGAAACAGGGGCAGAGGACGTGCCCGTTCTGGTTACAGTTGGGGCTCTAAGCCCAAACCGGCTGCTAAGCCGGCCCAGCAATGAGGGGGTGCCCTCACCCATGCGGGTGGGGGGACGGCTGCAGCACTTCTCTCTGATCTGGGATCAGGAGGTCTCGGACAGATGGATCCGGGAAGTGGTGTCTTCCGGCTACAAGCTGGAGTTCGAGCTCCGCCCCCCTTCCAGATTTGTCAGGTCTCGGATGCCGTCGGAGCCTCTGGCGGCGCAGGGGCTCCTGGTGGCAGTGGAGAATCTTCTGGACATGGCTGTCATTTGCCCAGTGCCCCCTTCAGATCGGGGCAGGGGCTTTTATTCCAATCTGTTCACGGTTCCCAAGAAGGACGGGTTCGTCCGACCCATCTTGGATCTGAAGTTTCTCAACCGGTTCATCCGACCGAGGAAATTCCGCATGGAAACGCTGCGTTCGGCCATTCACTCTCTTTGTCAGGGAGACTTTCTGACGTCCATAGACATCAAGGATGCTTATCTACACGTTCCGGTTTTTCCAGCACACCATTGGTTTCTCAGGTTCGTGGTGGAGGATCGGCACTTTCAGTTTGTGGCACTTCCTTTCGGTCTCACCTCAGCGCCTCGGGTGTTCACCAAGGTGCTAGCGGGGGTGATGGCTCTGCTCAGAGGTCAGGGTATCCGCATCGTGCCCTATTTGGACGATCTACTGATCATGGCCTCTTCCTTCAATCAAGCGGAGTTGGACACCAAAGCGGTGGTGTCCACTCTGGAGAGGTTCGGTTGGGTGATCAATCACCCCAAGTCTTCTCTTTCTCCGTCCAGAATTCTGACCTTTCTGGGAATGTCTCTGGACACCTCACAGGCCAGGGTGTTTCTACCCCAGGCCAAGATTCTTTTGATTCAGGAGTTAGTTCGGCTTCTTTTGTCAACCTCTCATCCGACCATCCGGTTAGGGATGAGGCTGGTGGGGTTAATGGTGGCCTCTTTCGAGGCTGTTCCCTTTGCGCAGTTTCACACAAGGACGCTTCAGCTTCATCTGTTGAAGGTTTGGGACAAGTCTCCTCTATCGTTGGATCAGTCCTTCCTGATGACTCCCCGTGTTCGTCGATCCCTGCAATGGTGGCTGGGGTCGGTCAATCTGTTGAAGGGCAGATCTTTTCTGGCTCCGCGTTGGGAAACAGTCACCACGGATGCCAGTCTGTCAGGTTGGGGGGGTGTTTGGAAGGACCTTCAGTTTCAGGGTCTGTGGGGCCCGCAGGAGGCTCACGAGCCCATCAACGTTCTAGAGTTGAGAGCCATCAGGTTGGTTCTGTTTCGCTTGAATCATCAGTTGAGAGGCCTGCCAGTTCAGGTCCGGTCGGACAACAGAACGGCGGTTGCTTACATCAATCACCAAGGAGGGACTCGCAGCAGGAGTGCCCTCAGGGAAGTGTCTTTGATTCTGGACTGGGCAGAGACCCACGTCCCGTGTATCTCAGCAGTCTACATTCCGGGAGTGGAGAACACGGAGGCGGACTTGCTGAGCAGGGCCTCCTCTCGTCAGGGGGAGTGGTCTCTCAGTCCCAAGGTTTTTCATTCGATATGTCTCAGGTGGGGGGTCCCAGCGGTGGACCTCTTTGCCTCTCGTCACAATCACAAGCTTCCAGTCTTTGTGTCTCTCTCGCAGGATCCTCTGGCTCTGACAGTGGATGCCATGTCTCTAAACTGGAGGGATCTGGGGTTCCTTTACCTGTTTCCTCCGTTCCCAATGCTAGCCAGAGTGCTGCGCAAACTGGCCTTGGATGGTGCGTCGGCGATTCTGGTGGCCCCAAAGTGGCCAAGGCGAGTTTGGTTCGCAGACCTTGTAAGACTGGCAGAGGATCAGTTCGCCCTGCCTCTGCTGCCGGACCTGCTCACACAGGGTCGGCTGCGCTATCCCAATTTACCATCGCTGGCTTTGACGGCATGGCTGCTGAAACCGCCATCTTGAAGGAAGAAGGTCTTTCTGACGCGGTGATTCAGACTCTTATCTGTGCCAGGAAGCGCTCTTCCTCTTCTATTTACTACAGGACTTGGAGGGCCTATATTGATTGGTGTGAAAATAGGTCTCTCTCTTGTCGAGAGTTCTCCATTCCTAGAATTTTAGAGTTTCTCCAGCATGGTCTAGATCTGGGGCTCCAGCTTAGTACATTGAAAGGGCAGGTTTCTGCCCTGGTGGTGTTCTTCCAAAGGTCTTTTGCACTTCATCCCTTAGTCAAGACCTTTTTCCAAGGTGTTACACATGTTCGGCCTCCTAGGAAGCCTTTTGTTCCAGTTTGGGATTTGAACCTGGTTCTTTCTGCTCTCCAGGGCCCTCCGTTTGAGCCCTTGAATGAGATAGCTTTGTCTTCTCTTACGCAAAAGGTGGCCTTTTTGGTAGCTATCACTTCGGTTAGGCGTGTTTCTGAGTTGGCAGCTTTATCCATTACAGCTCCGTACTTCGAGAAACATCAGGACAAGGTTGTCTTTCGTTTCAAGCAGGATTTTCTTCCCAAAGTGGTCTCGGAGTTTCATTTGAATCAGGACATTGTTTTGCCCTCTCTATGCCCTAATCCCAGCAACGACAGGGAGAGGGCATTGCATTCCTTGGATGTCGTTCGTGTTGTGGAACATTATCTGGAGGTTACGTCTTCCTTTCGTAAGACTGATGCCTTCTTTGTGGTGCCCGGCGGGCCTAGGAAAGGTTTGGCTCCCGCCAAATCTTCCATTAGTAAATGGATTCGTCAGGCCATCATTGGGGCCTACTCTGCCAAGGGGAGGAGTCCCCCTCTTCGTGTTACTGCTCATTCTACTCGTGCAGTTGGTGCGTCCTGGGCTTTTCACCACCAGGCTTCTGTTGAGCAAGTTTGTAAGGCCGCCACCTGGTCTTCTGTTCACACCTTTTCCAAGTTTTACAAGGTTGATGTTCGGGCATCAGCGGATGCTGTTTTTGGCCGCAAAGTTTTGCAAGCTGTTGTGGTTTAAGGTTATGCATTGTTGCCTAGTTTTGGATCCCCGCCCTTGTTATGGACACTGCTGTTGGATGTCCCACATGTTATGGATTCTTGAAGCGGGGTGTGTGACATACTAAGAATAATACCATTTTGTGAATACTCACCTTGTAAAATGGGTATTATGAGTATGTCACACACCCCGCTTCAACCCGCCCTTTTGTATTTAGGATCCTCTTTATTGCGAACTTTGCGTGGTTGTTGTTTATATTTGCCTCTTCCTGGTCCCTTACCTTACTGCTTTCTGTATACTGGGTAGTGAGTGGGAGGTCCCAGGTATTTATGGATCAGGGAGGGGCTTTCTTTTGCTATCATCTCTGCAGGAACGCCCTCTTCAGGACGATATTACCCACATGTTATGGATTCTTGAAGCGGGGTGTGTGACATAATACCCATTTTACAAGGTGAGTATTCACAAAATGGTATTATGTGACAGTTTGGTTGTAAATTAATTAATTAGCATATGGCTGCCATTCACCATAACACCATCTCCTGTTTTTCCTGGTGTTTTTATGGATATTGAGTAACGGCGGAGATAAAGAAAGAAACACAGGCTGTTGTTTATGAGCACTGGGCTGTGGATGGAAGGTGACCACATATACTTCCTTTCCGAGTATAGGTAAAACACCATGATCAGAAGACGTCACATACCTCATCTATATAAACCGGCTCCGGCTCTGGTTCTATAGTCTCCACCTGCACTTCATCACTAAACTGGACCGTCTTCTTCTCTGTCTTCACTATAACAATTGAACATAAACAGAATATCACAATGGCATCAGAATCAAAGTGGCCAAATATGGAGCAGTGCTTATCACCAATAATTACCCATATACATTTATACTCTCCATTTGGTTTCTTGGTATAACATCCAAGAAGGTTATTGCATAGCAGACATTGATGGCGTTTTGCCTATTCGAAATTAGCAACGGTACATGCACCATGAATCTCAGAACGCTGACATGCAATAACTTTTCTGCAGGGAAAGAATACCTATTTAAATACCAGGAAGGAATGAGAACCTAAATATTAACCCTGTTGCCAGCTCCAGCGCCAACTCCTCTAGGTCCAGATTCAAGGCATATGTTACAACTCCCCCAACAGAGTAACCTGCGGTCAGTGACAGACTGGAATGCCTGGGGCCAGCGGTCGAACTAGACTTTTTCCAAAGGAGTAGAAATACTCCCCCAGCATCCCGATGTAGGATGCCCCACTGGTCGGAGGATATACAGGATATTCAAAGTAGACCAAAACCCAGGATTCGACTATCCTGGGTCTTGGTCCTTGCCACCCCCAATCGGGAAAGCCCCACTGTGTGAAATCCCCCGCCCCAGGTTGCCCAAACTGTTGGCACACGCACAACCGCCCGTTTAATCAGCACCCTGAACTGCGCTGATGCGAGCTTGTCTAAGGAGCCAAGTCCAGCCGAGCATGCCGACAGCTGCATCCCAGCTACCCTCTTGCAGGGATGTCTGCTGAAGGGATAGCGAGGATGTGGCGCTGCTCGTGCATGAGCTCTTGAACCAGGAGAAAAAGGGAATATACCAGGCGACCTTGGGGGGTTTCACATAGCGGGGACGATTCAGGATGCCCATGGGAGGGAATCAAGCAGCTCTGGAATCTTATAAATTCCAGGAGCGATTGTCGTGGGTTTTGGTCCACTTTCCTTGACACCCCTCTTCTGCATCTACAACCTGTGATTACAGAGATGCAGCATCTAAATTTTATAGGCTGTAAGTCTTTGTGTCTTTTTTCCAACCCCACCTGGCAAAGCTAGGAGGAACCCATTCAGCAGATGTAGCACCTCCTGCTGTTGCAGTAAGTTTGGGTTTGGGTAAGTTAAGCGGACCCCCTTTTGTCGTAAAAGCTGGTTGCACAGATCAATTTCAGACACTACTCTATTCTCCCCCCAATACGTTAAAAAGGCACGTACCAGCAGTTTGTATAGGCACTGCACCTTGGATTAGAGGAAGTGCTCACAGTGGAGTGCAGCATACACCAGAGCATTACTCAGCACCTCATACAGGCCTGAATACATGCGGCCAATCAGGAGCCTCGGAGTGACTGAGCCAGTTAGAAGGGAAATTGAAAGTGGGTTAGGGAGGGAGAGGGTATTGGAGTTGCCAGAAGGTGAGTTTTATGTGTCAGTGGGAGGTTGAGCACCTCTAAACTAGTTAGAGAACTGTAGCAGAAGTTGGGGGGTTCGGGGCAGTTTCCTGGGGGGGGGGGGGGGGGGTGTGTAATCGCTTCCAGGTTCAGGGAAGTGGCTCCTGTGCCGTTGCATGGGGGAGAAAAAGGGGAGCTTTCTGACTTAGTTTGTTTATTTTCTTTCCTTTATCACATAAAACTTTAAAGTAGACCAACACCCAACCCTGATCAGCTCCCTCCCCGCGGGGCAGCCGAAATCGGGATGCCCCGCTGTGTGAAACCCCCCCAGAAAGCCCCTAAAAATTTACCTTATCGGCGACGGATAAGCCGCCGCCGCCGCCGCCCCCCGTGCATCCCTCTAGCAGGGCGCGCACCCTGTAAGTGGGACACGCGAGAGGCGGTGACGGACAAGCGACGGATAAGCCGCCGGCGCTGCCTCTCGCGATGAGGTAAGATTTTAGGGGCTTTCTGGGGGGTTTCACACAGCGGGGCTGTTCCCGATTGGGGTGACCCGCGGAAGTGGACCAACACCCAGGATAGTGAAAATCCTGGGTGTTGGTCCACTTTAAAGCCTGTATCCAACTTATCCATCTTATAATGAAACAACAACAAGCCCCCCCATTATCTTTAAGTAATCTTGTCACCTTAACCGCCACACGCAGGCATCGCTATATTTGAGTAGAAGTACTGGAGGGATACCCCAGGTTTCAGGCAACAGGCACCTGAGAGAAATGACAAACTAAGTACGAAAGCCCCCCTTTATCTCCCCCATGCACTAGTATATTTTTGGAATGGCTCATACAATCACCCCATAAAACAGCCCCCCAACTTCTGCTATATCCAGCCACCGGACCTTGAGTTTGACACCTGCTCCGGATATAAGAAGAGATACAGAACCCTTGTCTGCAGTTAGATTTCGTGTTAAAAGACATGCATCATCTTAACCCTGCCAGCGGACTGGCCAGGGAAATGCAATAATCTGTAAGCAGAATCAAATGTTACACTTAAAGCGGACCAACAGTCAAAAAATGACAAACCAGACCAACGCAACAAACCGTGCTCATATGCATCCCTCCGCTGGCTAATTCAGATTGCTGCACATAAAAATTCATTTACCTTTTTCTAACCCTTGCTGGGGTCAATTTTAAAAACAAGATGACGGTTCGTGCATTTGCAGGCCACCTGCAAACAGGAAGTGCTGATGTACTGTGCATTATCAGTTATGTCAGTTGGGAGTGGAAGCTCTAAAATGGCCGCTACCTTCCTTTTCCAATTGTATCAGGCTGTTGGTCCGGTTTAATGTTACTCTGCTTCTCTAGCTCAGTACAAACGTTACATTTCCCTGGGAGGGAGAATGTCAGCTGTGCTCAGAGAAAAGTTGAAGTTGATACATTCAAAGTGTAGCCCTAGGCACTGAAGACTTGAGGATGTGTTACAGTATATGCGGCATTACAGTATATGTAACGTGTATATTACACATAAAAGTGGACCAATCTTCTCGATTACCTCTCCCCAGTGGATCCAGATTTGGGATGCCCCGGTGTATAAAAATCCCCAGGTTGCCCGGGCTAAAACTGAATTTATCCCCTCAATTGTCGCTTCTTAACTAGAAACCCCCTGACTGTTCAAGCTCTCAGTTTGATCTCATTAGGCACATTGATACGGCAGCTAAGTTGATTATAGCCCAGCCGTGGAAGAAACCAGTTATTCCCAGGGGAAGCCCTTATCACCCGGGTTAATGAAGTTATGATGCTTGAGAAGATGGCGGCTATGTTAAAGGGGGACTTTGCCCCCTTTTTATCCATCTGGGAAGGCTGGATTTCTCATTTCCATCCGGGTGGTCTCATTCTTCTCACAATCTAGAGCCCCGCCGTGTCTCTTCTGGCGGAATGACTGGAGGCCTGGAACCCACCTTTTACCCCTCCTTTTCTTTTTCCTTTCTTTTTCTTTTTTTTTTCCTGTTTGTCATGCATCTTGTTTATACTAGTCATATTGTTTGGACAATTGTTAATTCTTGGCGATTTTCAATGACTGTATGCGCAGTTGGAAAAATTTCCTTGACTATGTGATTATGCTGAGTTTTGTTCTGCTTTTATTCAAATAAAAACTATGAAAAAAAAAATCCCCAGGTTGCCCAGTAAACTCACATTCTGCCTAATCCAACATCGCACGTGAGCCGTGGCTGCCGCCCGCTATACCTCTAGCAAGGTGCATGCCAGGCGATTGTGAATGGCCAGAGCGGGCATGCAGCCCGTTAGAGGGTAGCAAGGATGCGGCCTCCAGCGCGTTTGGCTCTGCAGGTCTCTGGATTCAGCCTTCAACTGATCTGACGTGTGCTGAACCAAGTGCGCCGATTGGATGAGGGCATGCGCATGTGGCGTAGGACTGCAGAAAGAGGAGTTTACTGGGTCTGATCATGGCTGATCCCATGAACCACAAGAGTTAAAGTGGACTGTCCCTTTAAGGGGATGGGTTCAAGCGTTGATTCCCCATTACACAGAATGAACATGGTGGATAGGTTTTTCCACCAATACGAAAAAAAAAAAAAAAAAAACAACATAGCACTAAAGCTTCGATAAGTATGGAAAACCATTTACATACATCCAGACATCCGAAATGCATTCACTGTACACAAATAGAAACATCCTGTAGGGCTTTGTGGGCTTTCATGGCAGAGAGTGGTACAAAACCCACCAGCGGCAGGCCTGGAATCGGCTGACCGCTGGCTTTTCTCCAGGGCATCCCAGTGCGGCTGTGTGAAACCCTCCCACGCACCAACGGCACATGCGCGGCCTCTCTTCCAATGAGAGCCACCTGCTGTGACTACGCCATCCGGCAGCCAGCTCTCATTGTTTATAATGGAGAGCAAGCACTGACGCATCCCATGCATCCCCGGCGTCGTGTGCGCTCCCGCCCCAGCCAGTCAGTCAGTGACAGCCGTCTGCTGAAAGACATAGTCACAGCAGACTACTCATTGGGTGAGAGGCCGCGCATGTGCCGTTGGAGCGTGGGAAGGCACGTTTTTCAAGCTTCCTGGGGGGTTTCAGACAGCCGCGCATCACGTTTCGGAATGCCCCGGGGGCACGGAACAAAATCCGGGAAGGTCAAATTTCCAGGTTTGGTTTCACTTTAACCTATACACATTTCCAGCAACCAGCGTGGGTCAGCAAAATCAGGACAACACTTACTCATCTCAGGCTCAGCAGTCAGATCTGCTGTGACAAAATTGGAGGGGAATAATCCCGTGCCTTCATTAGTCTCACCTTTCCACCAATTAGGGTCACTGAAAGAAGAAAGGAAAAGAAGATATAAATTATATATATTTAGCCGATGTAGATTTTAGTTAACTGGCTCAAAGAAAAAAGTTGCGCTGGTTCCAAATCTGTACGTTCCTATGGACCAAGTAAACACCAAGTAAGGCAGACCTGCACCCTGCAGCAGTCACTGTGACCACAGAAACAACTGTGCGAAGGCTGGAAAAGTGGTCAAGACAAAAAAAAAAAAGTCGAGGAGGTATTTCACCTTTCAGCACGACAATGACCCAAATCATACCACAACTTCATCAAAACAACGGCTGCAGCCTGCACCCTGCAGCAGTCACTGTGACCACAGAAACAACTGTGCGAAGGCTGGAAAAGTGGTCAAGACAAAAAAAAAAAAAGTCGAGGAGGTATTTCACCTTTCAGCACGACAATGACCCAAATCATACCACAACTTCATCAAAACAACGGCTTTACCAGGAGGAAAAAGAAAGTTTTGTAATGGCCCAGGCAAAGCCCAGACATTGAAACCAAGCAAAAATCTGTGGTTTGACCTGAAAAGGCCTGTACAGGAGATGCACCTTCAGATTTGGAGCTTTTGTGTGAGCAAAGATTGCCAAGACTAGTGGCATGCTGATAAGACTCCTGTCCTGCTGTCATAAAATCAAATGCTCATTCAGCAAAGTATTAGTTTAAAGTGGACCAACACCCAGCCCTTTTTTTTTTTTATTTGAAGATATACAAAAAATGCAGCATAACCCGATTAACAATGTAAAGAAAAAAAAAAATTACCTCCGACGCTCCCTCGGCGCGTCGCCACAATTTAAATTTTCGGCCGCCATCTTCGATTTGGTCCGAAAGGAAGAGATCCTTTGACCTCTGCTGGCTGAAAATCGCGCGCATGCGCAGTAGTTAGGTGAAGCGCCGCTTGCATCGGGAACGAGCGGCGCTTCACCTGACACTACTGCGCATGCGCAATTCTACTGAGACGGGAGGGGACGGTGTCGAGGCGGGGGCGCGCGCGGCTCAGAAGGGGCGAGGAGCGCGCAGCGTCCAGACAGAGAGAGGAAGAGCGGTTCGCGAGGAGAAGCTGACGTCAGGAGAAGAGACAAGTAAAGCGAGAACAAAGAAGAGCTTGGACGGGCGACGGACAAGATATGTTAATGACCGGACAAGATATGTTAATGACCGGACAAGATATGTTAATGACCGGACAAGAGCTGGAGAGCGGGACTTCCGGTGGAGGATTCAGAAGATTCCAGGCGCAGCGAGGGACAGAAGGCTCCAACAGTGATCAAAAGGTAAGTGTCTTTTACTATTAAAGTGAATAGAGTTAAGTAGTTTTTGAGGTTGTTGGTCCACTTTAAGGGTACACAGAGTTAGACCACATTTATTCAATAGATTTTACACCTGAAACCTCAGTTTGTTGTAAAGATTCTAGGTGACTTTAAAGAGAACCAACGACCTTAAACCGGACCAACACCCTTACCTCCTCAAGGCAATTCAGACTGTTGCACATAAAAATTCATTTACCTTTATGTAACTACTGCAGTGGTTAATTTTACATAGAAAAGAATGTCACATTGAGCTGCAGGCTGTCTACAAAGAGGAAGTGCTGCTGGATTTCCTGTCGCTGTGCATTGTGGGTTATGTCAGTTGAATCCAGGCAGCAGCATGGCTAGGATGCTGGGGAAGCAAGCTCCAAAATGTCTACCAGGAGAGGCGGCATTTCATCTTTGGGTGGATGCCAAAGCAAATGTAAGTGTCGACAACGATTCAGTATCATGCATGACGACGGGGCAAGGGAGTTTTTTTTTTTTCTTATAACTGTGCAAGGCTATTGGTCCGGTTTAACCACCAGCCCTGTAGTCTAAAAGATCAGTCAAAACGCCAGCCTTAATCCAGTTTAAAGGATTAAATATCCACGTTTTATTCCATACAAAAATTCGATAAAAGCATTCCATCCATGTATATGAGTCAGGATAAAGCATAAGGGAGCTTAATCATGACACTATTTCCTGCTCCCATAAGGCACATTTAAATACTAACATCACGCATGCCATGTTAGTATTTAAATGTGCCTTATGGGAGCAGGAAATAGTGTCATGATTTAGGGCTGAGTCTGTGCCCGAAACGCGTTGGCATTCAAACTGCTCCCTTATGCTTTATCCTGACTCATATACATGGATGGAATGCTTTTATCGAATTTTTGTATGGAATAACACGTGGATATTTTATCCTTTGAACTGGATTAAGGCTGGCGTTTTGACTGATCTACATATGCATGCGAGTTGAGCACTCACAGCCGGGCCTCATCCTATGACCTTTTACATCCAAGGATTTGTGATACCTACAGGTGGGGCTGATCAATTCAGTTATCCTGTAGTCTAAAAGACTTACTACTCCTGGGGCATCCCAATTGGTATGCCCCATGGTGTAAAACCCTCAGAGTTCGCCATTCCCAGGGATCCCACACCACGTGGACCACATCCCAAGCATCTCCATTCAGATAGGCTGGGCCGAGGAGCCCCGAGATTAGAAAGAGGATCAACCACCTGAACGACCGGCCCTTGAGTGTAAAAAAAAAAAACCTGGCATTTTAACGGGGGGTGTGTAGACTTTATATCCACTATCGCTTAATTGTCCTAAAAGTGGAGCTTGAATTAAACAAAGTGATTTCACACTGCTCACCTGTCATCCAGCACAGTAACTATTTCACCAGCCTTAAACGTCAGTTCATTATCTTCTGCGGCTTCAAAGTCATAGATAGCGCGGACTTTCCTTCCCTCAGGTTTATGATTGGCCAGGAAGCTTGTACTTGGGTACAGACTGGACACAGCGCCTTGCTGCTTCTGCTCTTTTAGGGATAATTCAATAGCTGGAACACAAAATATGAAAATAAGAAAAGAACTACATAAAAATTATTAATATATTATATATTTAAATATATATATATATATATATTATTAATTATATATTTAAATATATATATATATATATATTATTAATTATATATTTAAATATATATATATATATATATATATATATATATTATTAATTATATATTTAAATATATATATATATATATTATTAATTATATATTTAAATATATATATATATTATTAATTATATATTATATATCATTAACTACCCAAATACAACACTAACTAGGTAACACAAAATAGTTTCCATGCCCCCTCCCAGTCTGCCGCTCCTCCATAGTTCAGTGTCCCGATGCATGGAGATTATGCTGCCAGTGATGGGGGGGGGGATTCCGCCACACTGCCTGTAATAGGGCGATTTGGGTTATGTGCACTGTCTGCATTAGTATCTTCTGCTTATAACCCCACATCAGAGGGCACATAACCCAAATTACTCTATTACAGGCAGTGTGGCAGAATTCAACTCCCCCCAATCTCCCTGCACCCCCCATACCGGAAAGAGGCTTGGCAGGAATTTTCTTGACACTGTGTATTAGTATCTCGTGCTAATAACCCCACATCACAGTGTCAAGAAAATTCTTGCCAAGCCTCTTTCTTTCAAAGGAAGGAAGAAGAATCTGCGGGGACAGGTTTCGAAAGAACTATTCTACTTTTACAAGGGAGATCTGCTCAACTCACACAGTACGTCCCCTGTGCCAGGATAATATCTTATCGCTATTGCAAATTGCATGACGGGTAAAAGTATCTCCACACATCAGATAATGAAGCCGCTTCCCAAAGGCTGGCTCAGGCGTTGGAATGGAGGAAATCACCCTTGTAAACGTGAAATGGAACGCTCAAAAACCTGACACTCCTGGATTTTATTTCTACCAGGAGAGGGAAAACGACAAGCTTTGTAGGGATTTATTTTTCTCACGATCCAGCAAGTTTATATAGATTTTAAATATTTGCCCATTTCGCAAGACAGCTCCTTTATATTCATTCAAAAAAAAAAACAGAAAAAAAAAAATGCAGATGTTGGAATGTTTGAGCATGACATCAAACACAAGCCACAACGAAGTGAGGGGTTCACTCTGACCACTGTGCCTTGCTCATTCCTACGACTGCTGAGTGACAGGGGTGCCCGTGTGACCACATTGGAGAAACTTTGGAGACCTGTTTGAATTGCTTTTACTGTAGAAGTAGTATTGTGTTCTGTGCAGAAGATATTACATAGAAACATAGAAGGGATGACGGCAGAAGGAGACCATACGGTCCATCTAGTCTGCCCTTATGTGTATACTGTATGTTCTCTTTATCTTAGGATAGATGTGTGCTTATCCCAGGCATGTTTAAATTCAGTGACTGTTTTTCAACTACCTCTGCTGGAAGTTTGTTCCAAGCATCTACTACTCTTTCTGTAAAATAATATTTTCTAACATTGCTCCTGATCTTCCCTCCGACTAGCTTCAGGTTGTGCCCCCTTGTTCTATCATTAAGTTTCTTCTTAAAAACACTTCCCTCCTGAACCTTATTATTCAATCCTTTCACATATTTAAAGGTCTCAATCATGTCCCCCTCTCCCTCCTTTCCTCCAGACTGTACAAATTAAGTTCTTTAAGTCTCTCCTGATAAGTTTTAAGTTTAAGTCCTTCCACCATTTTTGTTGCCGGCCTTTGGACCCTTTCTATTTGAATAATGTATTTTTGCAGGTAAGGTCTCCAGAACTGCACACAGTATTCTAGCTGTGGCCTTACCAGGGCTCTATACAGCGACATCACAACCTCCCTCTTCCTACTGGTGATGCCTCGAGCTATGCAGCCGAGCATCCTGCTTGCTTTTCCCACTGCCTGGCTACACTGTCCACTCATCTTGCAGCTATCAGTAATCAGTACCCCTAAATCTCTCTCCTCCGAGGTCCTGGCTAACACAGTACTGCCCATACGGTACTCAGAGCAGGGATTCCTTCTACCCAAGTGGATGATTTTAAATTTTACAGACATTAAACTCTAGTTTCCACAGTTTTGACCATCTATCCAGTAAAGCTAAATCATTTTCCATGTTGCAGACACCTCCAGGAATATCCACCCTATTACTAACCTTTGTATCATCAGCAAACAGACAAACTTTTCCAACCAAGCCTTCTCCTATGTCACTTACAAATATATTAAAAAGAATGGGGCCCAGGACAGAGCCTTGCGGCACACCACTTGTAACTCGCCTTTGTTCAGATTGCACACCATTTACAACAACACTCTGATACCGATCCCTCAGCCAACTGGAAATCCACTGAACTATCCTTATATTAATCCACTGAACTATATTATCCACTGAACTATCCTTATATTAATAACCAGTAGGTAGATACCAATCGCTCACCCAACTTTTTCTGCATACTACCATTGCTAGAGCAGACTACACTAAAACACCACAACAATTATAGTACTAGATGGCTTAAAGTGGACCAAAACCCAGGACTGTGACTATCCTGGGTTTTGGTCCTTTCGCCCCCGAGGCCCCCTGTGTGAAACCCCCCAGATCGCCGATGCCAACTAACCTCTTCCTGGTCCTACGGCACATGCGCAGCCGCTCATCCAATCGGCGAGCTCTGAGTTGCCGACATCACGTCGTCTAAGCCTTCGTCTAAGGCCAGCGTGCTGGCGGCTGCATTCCCAGCTTCCCTGGGGAGCATGCCCGCGCCCTGCTAGAGGGACAGTAGCGATGCAGCCGCAGCTCGTACATGCGCTGTTGGACCAGGAAACAAGGTAAGTGTATGGGTTGACCTGGGGGGGGGGGAATCGAAGCGGGGCACCCCGATTTTGGATGCCCCGGTGGGGGGGGGGGGGGGGGAATCGAGCAGCCCGGGAATCTTATAGATTGGTTTTGGTCCGCTTAAAGAATAGATCAGGTAAAGGGATACACAGTCTTTGATCATTTACCTTTGGCAAGATCATCTTCTTCCTTCTTAGTAGCAACTGTTCCCGGGTCTTTTGTGACTAGAGCAGGGCTGGCTTTTGCCTGTTCCGCAGCCTGTAAAGAAGCACGGGACATTATTATTATATCAGGCAAGTTACTTACAAATGGACCAAATGGGGATTTTAACCTTATGTGCAGGTTATGAATTACCTAAGCCCTGCTTTCGCCTTTCTAGAAATGGACCCTAGCTTTTGCCCCTCCCTAATTCCATGGCAAATGCAGGTTTTCTCTCAAGACTGGTTGCATCACTGCTCCCAAGCCCTCTGAAATTGCTTCCGTGCCCCCACAGCACATATAGCATCTCTCTTCCTAACACAGCTCCTTGATGACTAAATGAGTACAATAACCACACACGCAATGAAAATGACATGAAACCCATGCCTAAATCAATAAAAGCTTAATACCATCAAGGCTAAGTTGCTTAGTCCTGGGCTAATGGATAAACATACCACTGGGCCCCTTTTCCCCTCCCTGACCTAAAAACGATTGTCCATCCCCCCAAAAAAAATAAAAAAATAAAAAAAAAGTGCTATTCAACCTTTGTCAAGCTCAGGGACCTGCTGGACTACAACTTAACTTCATTGAGCGTTCCATCAGTGCGCTCCAGACCCAGATGGTGGGAATGAACATGTCGGGTATCCACCATACAGCACGTCTAATCCATTCATTGCAATGAAGAAGGCGTTCCCGCATAACCCCACCTCAGCACAGCCCCCCCCCCCCCCCCATAGCAATGGAGTGGACATGTTACAGGGCATATACCTGATAGGTTCACAGTCACCATCTTGGCCCGGGGCGAAGTTGTTAAGTTGTTCACATTGCCTGGGCTGTGCTCCCCTTTCTCTGTTGTAAGGCTACATTAGAAGCCAACAGCACTTCCACTCACGCATGCACGCACACGCACAGTTGATCACGCACTCACATGTGCACTCCCAACAGGCTCCCAGGGGGTTCTCTTGCCGCCACCCGCTCCCAATAACAGCAAGGGTTGTGCCCGGTTGGAGGGGTGCCCTTGCTGCCCCCAATAAATGTGGGGGAGCACCCTTGCCACTGGGAGGAGGTCATGATCATGATTTGGATTATAATATATATATTTCATTTTTTTATTCCTCCTCTAAATCTTACAAAAATATGGTATATTCAATTTGCATCAACAATGGCTCCAGCCCAGTACCTGTGACCCGACAGCCGGGAATGTGACGCCTTGTTCTTTGAGATTTTTAATCATGGCAGATATTAGACTAAGTTGCGGGTCGTTCTTGAATTCATCCGCCCATTCCACCATTAGTGCTTTCAATTTTTCACAGACTTTAGGGTGCCCCTGCAGAAATCAGAGAACAAATAGTATTAGTCACCTGACCTTGACGATTGCCAAGCTTTTTGTAACCCCACAGCCACCCCACCGTCTCCCTGTGCTAAGCCCAATTTGGCCATTACAGTGAAACTATAGGCAAGTCACCACTTCCTTATTCATGGTGAATGCCACAAAACGGCTGGTAAAATAATAAAACAAATCACCTAATCTCCACAATCCTCCCAACTCCAGCAGAATGGCAGCTGTAGATCTGTGTGACAGTTGGACCTGAGAAAGACCAGTACAGTCCCAATGCTGCAGGGAATTGGGTTAATAGACCTGCCACAGCATTTTCTCCAAGATGGCTGCACCCAGGACCCGAGGTGTAAGGCGATTATTTGTATAGGTTTCGTTTTGTAACCCCCCCCCCCCCGTCCTGCCTGAGCGCAAGGAGAGTGAGGCAGAGACTGGAATCCCTCTTTAATTGGAAAAAGAATAGCTAGTGTAATAAAAAAACAATCGCGGTTCAGTGTCCTTTTAGTTAAATGTAGGTTTGAGGTATGGTCCTCACATAAGGGAAGTAATGGAGTAATGATATGCAAATCTTTTATGTTTCTGTAGCCCATCATGATATTTTATTTTCACAGGGATTTAATGCTAGTTTTTAGGGGTGTCTGAAAAATAGATTCTGTCAAATATCGCAATATTTCATTCGACGATACTAGAATCGATTCTCTCTTTCTAGTATCGATTCGGACTTCAGTAAAAGAAAAGTAAACACACCGGTTCGATCCGGCCGGCTCTCCTCTGCTCCGGGGGGCCTCCGATCCCCTCCCCCCGGGGCTCTTCAGTCTTCAGGAGAGAGCCCAAAAGGCCCTCTCTGGCAACTACCGATGAGCCCCGCCATCTTCACGGCCAGCCCCACCCCTTCAGGGGCGGGCTGGATGACATCACCCCCGCAGGCTTCATCCCGGCTCCCAGCGGTTCAGCTGTCAGATGCCGGTGATCGCTGGGCAGAGGATCCTCTGATCTCCTGCCATCCCCCTCATCTGGGCGGTGATCACCGCATTTGCCATTGGATCAGCGATGGACACAGGAGCTGACATCTTCTTTATGTGGGTTTTTTTTACATTTAACCCTTTGTCAACTGGCAAGGGATCTATGTGACCCCCTATACCAGTTCATAAGCCTCTGGGCCTGGCAAGTCACCTGGAGCTAGCAGGTGACTTGACATTAACCCCGAACCCCCCACCATTACCTGCCTCCTTAAAGCCCGAGGGGGCAGAAGAGCCTGTAAGGTATGCCAGCTTGTAACCTGTGCAGGGCCAGGGGCCACCAAAGCTGGCCCCTGCGCCCTGTTCTACAAGCCCCCATAGCTGGTCCCGGGCTGGCTATGCTGGGTAAGGGGGACCTCAAGCCATTTTTGGGGGGATTTTTTACAGGTTTTTAATCCTTAAATTTCCCCCAAAAATGGGGTCCCCCGGCAAGGGGGCCCTATGTCATTTTTTTAAAACTAAAAATATAATGTAATAAAAAAAAAAAATTGCAATATATCTTCTTTGAGACAGAATCAGGATATATCGTATCGTCATATGTGTATTGCGATACGTATCGTTTTGCCAGATTCTTGCCAATTCACACCCCGACTAGTTTTTCTTAAAAAAAATAAAAAATGCGGGCCAGCAATTGCAGATATGACTCTAGACATTCTAGAGCCTCTTCCTATTCTTGTCCTCTAGGGATCAGGCTGAGCCAAGTTGCAAGGAAATGTCATTAGGAAAACCATTATCTTCCCTGCAAAGACAGACGCGCCTGGCCTGGGGGGTTTTCTTAGTCAATTAAAGCAACCGCAGGCTAAGTGAGACGCAACAAATGCCTCTCATCACATCAGAATACAGGACACAAATAAGAGGACGTGAAGTGCTATAATGTAGACCTGCAATGGCATCTGATCAACAGTTACATTCAGGTTCATATTATCAGTTTGACTCACCTGTAGAATTGGTATTATATGCATACAGCACGTCCTGCTCCAGATGTAGTAATTACATGTGGGTAATCCTCCGCCTCAGGCGCCGTTCACTGCAGACATGTAGAAAACAGGCTCCTCCCGGCCCTACATATACTGAGGGACCTCCCACAAATCCCCAGCATTGAAAAGCAGTGAGAAGGAGAAGCCGGGAGAAACCAACCACCCAAAAACTGGCAATAAAAACAATGATAACAATCACCAAACAGGGGATCCAGAACAAAGTGAAACCAGGGTGGGTTGGAGCAGGACGTGCTGTATGAATATAATACCAATTCTACAGGTGAGTATTTCACAGAATTGTATTATTCTAAGCATACAGCACGTCCTGCTCCAGATTGTAGTAATTACATGTGGGACATCCAATAGCAGTGTCCGTAAAGTAGGGTGGGATCCCCAACAGAAAAGGCAACAGCAAGCAGTTTAAACTACTGCCGCCTGCAACACCTTGCGGCCAAACACAGCATCAGCTGAGGCCCTAACATCAACCTTGTAAAACTTTGTAAAGGTATGAACAGAAGATCAAGTAGCGGCCTTGCAAACTTGTTCCACAGAGGCCTGGTGCTGAAAAGCCCAAGAAGCCCCAACAGCTCGAGTAGAATGAGCGCTAAGACGGAAAGGGGGAGACTTCTTCGTAGAATAGGCTTGAACCACAGCCTGACGAATCCATTTACTGATAGTAGACTTGGCAGGAGCCAAACCTTTCCTAGGCCCGTGAGGCACAACGAAGAGAGCATCAGTCTTCCTGAAAGCCTTAGTGATAACTAGGTAATACTTGACGCACCTAACCACATCCAAGGAATGCAAAACCCTCTCCTTAGGGTTACTAGGATTAGGGCACAAAGAAGGAAGTACAATATCTTGATTCAAATGAAATGCAGACACAACTTTAGGCAGAAAGTGTGGCTTGAAGCGGAACACCACCTTATCCTGGTGTCTCTCATAGTAGGGAGGCTGAATAGATAAAGCAGCCAACTCAGACACACGCCTAACAGAAGTGATAGCTACCAGAAAGACAACCTTGAGCGTGAGAACAGCGAGAGCAGCCTCCTGAATAGGCTCAAAAGGAGCACCCTGCAGGGCCGATAAAACCAAGTTTAAATCCCAAACAGGAACCGTAGGTTTTTGAGGGGGACGCACGTGAGTGACCCCCTGAAAGAAGGTATTGATCAGAGGATGCTGGGCAAAGGTCTTCTGAAAGAAAATACACAGGGCCGAAACCTGGCCCTTCAGAGTAGTGCATAATAGAGGTGTTGGACAGACTTAGAATTGGGGCATTGACCTCGGGTGGCGATGTCCAACACTTGACCAGGTCAGCAGGAAAGGGATATTTCTTATCCACACTTTTAGGAACCCCATGAAGTTTGCTGGGATGTTCCCATTCTTTCAGCACGAGGCTATTAAAATGAGTTTGTTCAGGAAATTCCAACCGCGCTCTAGCGGTGTGAAACAGATCACCCCTTTGCCGGGGAGCCGCGGCAGGGGAGAGAGGGACAATACGTCAAAGATCTGGGTCAACAGTCTATAAATGTCATCCGAGGACCAATGATCAGAACCAGACTCCTCCTGTCCCCTGGACTCGTCGTCGTATGACCCCGAGTCAGAGAACAGTTCCCCTTCATCTGAGGGGGGATGTGCATAAGAAAGCAGTAAATCATCAGATTCTATAGGAAAGATAGTAGATTCAGGATTCAGATGACGCCTCTTGGCAGTAGCCTTGCGCGCCAAGGAGCCAGCAATTACGTTTTCCACACTAGCCAGTCTAGTGGCAAAATCAGTATGAGAATCCCCACTGGTATTGGGGGTTAGGCTCAGGCTTGGGGGAGTAGGTGAAGCGAGGCGAGGTGCGGGCCCAGCCTCGGAAGAGGTGGGAAGACCAGCTAGCGCCTGCCTGGCACAAGGGACGCAGACCCGTGCATTGTCACCGCTGCTAGGTAAGACCCCAGAAGCTACACACAGACGGGCTTGTCCCGAAGGAACCCCGTTCACAATATCCTGAGATGCCTGGTGATTATTAGGTACAATATGCCAGTAGGGTTTGACGCTATAAAGCAACCCTGGATGCCCCAATGACCCGCTGGGAAGTGGGAGTGATTTTTTAATGGTCTGGACCGGGCGCTAGACCGGGCCGGGAGAAGCCACCGAAGTTCACGGTCTGAAAGACACAAGGGGAACAGGGATGTCAGAGCCAAGCGAGAAGAAGCAAAGGCCAAAGAAAAGTCGCCCATGTGGGCACTTACAGAACAGCGAGGGGAGGACAGTCTTCACCACGTGCACGTGAGAAAGAAATGGCGCCAAGCGAACCTCGAAGGGCGGGCCAGAGCTGAAGATGACGCGGAACGCGCCAAACCAGACCACGCCCCCCCGGAAAGCGCGAAGCTCGAAGCGCGTAGCCAATCAGAAAACAGTAGTTAGTAACTGAAACCAGACCGAGTGAATTACCTCAGAGACTAAACATGACAGGATAGAATACAGGAATAAACGCTGTAGCGTCTGCGAACAGAGCCGCCGTACGCGCCAAGTAAAATACAGTAAAGGCGCTGCGGCTAACGTTAACATCAATGTGAAGTGCGGCTCTGACACCCGGTAACCGTTAAGGGCTATAAGCTTACTAGTGTAATAGGGCAAGGTTAGGCCATCGTACACACAACCCCCCCCCCTCTTTTTCCCCCCACTAACGGGGGGGAACTAGGGAGGAAGGTGACCCAATACTCGTGGTTCACCGTTACATGGGGCGTGGGGCACTGATGCGGGAGGGGCATCCACTGAAGGCTCACCATTAGCCTTGACCACCTACCCTATGGTGGGGGACTGCAGTGGAGCATGGCTCCGTAAGCACACGAGGTGCTGCCTACCTTCACCCGACCAACGCAGCCCAGGCTGGGAGGCATTAATTCACAATGAGGACGGGTGGAAATAGTCCCGCAGGGCCTCGGGCTGTAAAGCCCTGCTCGCCTGCGAGAGCGTGATACTTCATGTCTTCGCAGTCAGCACTGCAGAGAAATCTAGGGATTTGTGGGAGGTCCCTCGGTATATGTAGGGCCGGGAGGAGCCTGTTTTCTACATGTCTGCAGTGAACGGCGCCGAGGCGGAGGATTACCCACATGTAATTACTACATCTAGAGCAGGACGTGCTGTTTGCTTAGAATAATGGTTAAAGTGGACCAACACCCAGGATTTTGACTATCCTGGCTTTTGGTCCACTTCGGCGGGGCACCCCGATCGGTGGTGCCCCGCTGTGTGAAACCCCGAAAAACTCCTCTCCTCGCTCCCACGTGACCGCCGCTGCCAATCCCCGCCGACGGACAAGCGGGAGGCAGCGACGGACAAGGGAGCGCGCCCGCCGCCTCCCGCGCGTCACTCTTACAGAGCGCACGCCCGCGCCGGCCATTCACAAACGGCCGGCGCGGGTGCGCGTGCTGATAGAGGGATGCGCGGGAGGCGGTGGTGGGCGCCGCTGGATCGTGGATAAGGTAGGGATTTAGGGGTTTCTGGGGGGTTTCACACAGCGGGGCACCCAGTCAGGGGTCTCATCGGTCCGGGAATCTTATAGATTCCCGGGCCGATCATGGGAGGGTGTTGGTCCACTTTAAAGACACCAGCGTTCTACTTATTTGATGCTGGGGACTCGGCTCTCCTTCAGTCTTGCTTTACATTTCCTTATACACTGTAGTAAACTCTCTTTTGCTCCTTCTTGCATGCATATGCCGGACATTTTTTTATTTTTGAGAGAACTCTTTATGACAAGCTCAATCACAAAAAATCAAAGTGCTGATTAATGAAAGCTGGACATTTAGCTTAAACGGGACCTTCACCCTGAATAAGAGTCTATCATATATGTTTCCCACACCCTGTACATACAAATTGCTCACATTAAAAATCATCCTACCTGCATCTACTGCATTTTCTGAGACTTTAAACATCAAGATGGCGGCTCATGGAGCATCAGGCTGCTTGCAAATAGGAAGTGTCTTCTGACTGTGCCGCTCTGCATTCTAGGATCGCTGACCTTTTCCTGATCCCAGCTCTACTTTGTCTGTGCAAAGCACAGCTATAATCCACCCCCTGTACTTTTGACCCCTCTCATCTCCTCAATATATGATGCTACTGAGCCAGGATGGCGGCGCCGGTATCCTAGAGTGCTGAACAGAGTTACAGGCCAGAGGGGGAATAAAAAGTGAGCGACTAAAAACGTAAATTAATTTTAGATGGGGAATAGTTTAATGGTTTGGGCCTTTCATTAAATGATGCTGAAGGTGCACTTCAAAATGACCATAGTCCCTCCTTAGTACACAGCAGCGGTCCAGTGTGACACAGGCCGCCCCACTGTGCATCACCACTGGATCTTGCCTCTTCCACAGCTACCTTGGGGCAGCCAGCATTGATAGGCTGCTCGTGCTAACTGCTAGTAGCCTATCAGCAAAGCAAGCAGCCGAGCCTATCAGCATTGGCCCTGGAGACCAATAGGCTGCTCCACGGCACTCACAGATGAGGAACCGGAAAACCCCAAATTAGGGCTTAGACGAGTAGCTCCTCCCACCTAAATAGGAAACACAAACTGGACAATACCCCGCCCCTTCCTCCTGGACCTCAGTGGTTTAACCGAGGAATCCCAGAAGAAAAATGTCTAAACCATAATAAGATGAATAAATATGGTTGGCACTCCAGAAAAGATCAAGAAAAAGGTAAAAAAGTAATTCTTAGGGTTCTACCTCCCAAGGCTCTGCCTGTGTATAAATACATATGTATAGAATCTGTATGATGGGGTGACATGATTACACTACAGATTCTCCTTTGATCTGCTATATGATGAGCTATTAGCTACCAATTCAGATATTGCTTTCAATAAGCTTTATTGGACAATTGAGTTTCTTATCCTTAATTCAATCTCAGTATTTTGGGCAATCCCGTATGTGACTAGCCTGAGGACCACTGTATATGCACCAGACTATATACCCTGTGCAGGGAAAGGTAACCTTTTACTATATATACTGTATAGCTTTGTATGTTTCTGTTAAGGTTATTCTATATTTATCACTACTCCTAGTGTTTTGGTGCATACAACTCCCTCAGCCCAACATACCTGGATTCCTATATACCACATGTATCCTTTTTTTGAGATATTTCTATATATGAATAAATGTACACCCCACATACTTTATTCATTGTGGATATTCGGCGTAAGTATATAGTTGGATATAATTTGTATGTAAATGTTATTTTTTTTGATAAAATATAATCTTTTTTGCAAACTTTAATGAATGGTGTGCTCTTACCCATTTATTTTGATTACCTAAACCAGAATATGAAAAATACCTAGCCTGGGTTGGATGTAGGACACCGTCCTGGAGGACTTCCGGAAATGCCATTACTGGTAAGTTGGACCAAAACCCAAATTTTTAAGTGGAACAAAAATCCAGGTAGACCGGCCCATCCTGAAATCTAAAAGATTCCAGGTCTTTCCCTAGGGCCTCCTGAATTGGCATGCCCCACTGAGTGAAACTCCCCAGATCGCTGGAATTGGCTTACCTTACAGGTCCAGTAATGTATTCATGGTCTCTAGCTCAATCAGACCTGCTTGCTTGCCTATGCAAGTCAAAAAAAATGTATCTAATGGTTTACAGCTGGGAGCAAGAGGGGCCACATCCCCCGAATCCTCGGGCTCTGCGTGCGCTCCCATCACAGTCATACAGGAAGCACGCGCATTGCTGGGAATGTTCTCACACCCCAATGAAGTCAATCAGAGCAGTTTGCCAAATGACATATCCGCAATAAATGTCTCTGACTGGATCAGAGCCTGCTGCACATGCGTAGTAGGAATAAGAGGTGAGTTTTTCTAGGCATTCACACAGTGGGGCATCACAGCGCGGGATAGTCAAAATCCCATGTTTTGTTCTGCTTTAAAGGGAGCAGCAAGCAGGCTCATTTCACTCATTGGCCTTGATTCAATAAGAGTTCTCATGGTAGTTAAAAATTCAATTCATGAGAAAAAAGCCTGAGAATTTCACTAGATAGGAAGACAATGAAAGTCAATGGCACTTTTTTTACTCCTAAGAAAAATAGAGAATTGTTTACTCCTTTCTACACTGTAGTAAAAGCTGCCATTGATTTTCATTGTCTTTTTATCTGGTGATTCAGTAACAGTGACATTCTCAGGCTTTTTTCTCATGAATTAAATTTTTTACTACCATGAGAATTTTTTTTCAACTCTTATTGAATCGAGGCCATCGTCTGGAATGTCCCTTTAACAGCTGTATGTAGCCGTAATCAAGACAGCCTCTCTCCATGTCCTACTCCAATAGGCAGAACCCTATGCTTGACACCAAAGCCCAGGTAAGCAAGTGTGAGATTCAGCACCATCATAAGACATTTGAATTTTCACTTATATTTATGTCCTGTCTTTAAAGTGGACCAACACCCTGAGGTGATCGGCCCGGGAATCTATAAGATTCCCGGGCCGATCACCTCACACAGATCCGAGATCGGGATGTCCCGCGGGGTGAACCCCCCCTGAACACCCCAAATCCACCTACCTGGTCTTCCCTCGCGCCCCTCTAGGCGTGCGCGTGCCCGCGCCGGCCGTCTCTGAATGGCCGGCGCAGGCGCGCACACGTCAAGAGTGACGCGCGGGAGGCGCCGACGGGCAAGCTGCTTGTACGTTGCTGTCAATCAGCTTGTCCGTCGGCGCCGATTGGACGGCGCGGCCACGTGGGAGCGGGGAGAGGTGAGTTTTGGGGGCTTTCTGGGGGGTTTCACACAGCGGGGCACCCCCGATCGGGGTGCCCCGGGGAAGTGGACCAATACCCAGGATAGTCAAAATCCTGGGTGTTGGTCCACTTTAATCTCGCTCACAAGTTCCCATTTGTGAGCTGTAGATCTGGCCCACTCACTGTTTAGGAGGGCAGGCCACATCCTATTTGACTCAACCACATGAGCCATCATCCCACTTTCAATGGAATAATGCTGCATCCAGAGTTTTACTGATCTTAGGCATGTTAGGAGCATAGATGTCTATTCTCAAAAAAAATAAATAAAATAAAAACACACACCTTATTTAATACACTGCTGACTTCACTGGCGAAATCTCTGGAGCACACTTCTAAATGGAAGATCTTTCCGCAATTTGAAACACAGGCACCAAGGAGCTGAAATACAAAGCGCAATCATGTTCGTTCACATTGTTTGTAAGTGGTGGGAGACCTCCAAAGAGCCAATTGGGTGTAGCCCAGTTTCTCTGTTGCACCCTTATGTTTTTCTGGTGCCCAAGTTAGGGTTTTGCCAATAATAAATACAGGCTCCGGATATTGTGTTAAAGAGATCAGATCATTACAAAAATAAAGATGTATTTTTATTACGAACAAAATCTCCGGGGCTTTGGTCAGTCACCCTGACCTGCATGAAACCCGGCCCGTCGCCCACTTTCCAAAGAGGCGCAGCTCTCTTCCAATCAGATTCTACGCCCCCACGCATATTAATGAGAAGCTGAATGGAATTCTAGAAGCACTCGCAATCGGCGCGTGGCTCCCCCTGCATCCCATGGCTGTGTGTGGCCATGCCAGCCATTCAGTTACGGTGGTGAGACCACGCAGAGCCAGAGAAGAATGCAAGCCACCGCTGGCCACCCATGCACCGTGGACTCATTGGCTAGGTAAGAGAAACGAGTGACTGGTAGGGCTAAATGGGACATTACAAGGGACTGGCAAACCCTGCTGGCTGCAAACTGCCTTACAAACCTCACTGGCTTTTTAGTAGTTTTCTCAAAAGGTGACATGGAGAAAGCACAATAATAGAGGGTTACATTTGAGATGATGGAGAGGGGTAAAGATTCTGGGGCTGATTCCCTTCCTTAGGGTCCCTGCGATGTGAAACCCCCTGGTTTCTCCATATACTTCCCCACTCTGCACGCTTGGCAGGCATAGATGTTTACCAGTAAGGCCTCACTAGCCAGAGTAAGCTAGAATGCTGCAGGATGTTGCCAGCGAATCATCATTGGATTTCAGCGAGTACAGTAAAACCCAGGGAGGAGAGGTGCAATTCCTGGGTTGAAAAAAGAAACCCACACACTTCACACCATTGGAGCTCAGGGGCGATGGGGGAAGAGTTGGTCAATATGTTCTTGTGTTTTAGTAAAGTGGGGCAGTTATGGCCTAGAGTAAGGTGGCAGGTTCGATTCCCAACCATGGGACATGACTTAAGTGCCCTTGAGCATGGCACCTAACCCCCAATGGCTCCCCGGGTGCAGAGTTTAGGGCAGCTCTGGGCACATGTGCACTTCACTGCCCCTTTTATTATATTATATTATGTTTATTCACTGGTGTGTACACAGAGTTGTGTTCACAGTGCACAGATGGGTAAAATGCAGAGAAGGAATTCCATGTGTGCGTTGGCATACAATGGCCACTATTGCACTATTATTATTATAAAGGAAAGTCTGCTGCAGAATAGGACAACACTAATTTCTAGGGGAACTTATTTCAGGAAGCCTTTCCTTCAGGACAGACAGGTTATTCACATTGATTGACATGGATCCATAGATAATACTCACTGTAAGCGCCTGCATAGCCACATGGGGGTCTTTGTGATTCACTCGCCTCATAATAGAGCGCAGACAATCTTTAGGTCTAAAAAAAATAGAAAAAAAAAAAAGCACAAATAAAATTAAAGGGTAAATACTGTACTGTATGCCTTTAAAGTGCACCTATACCCAGAGGGAAGTTTATGTTACCTTCCATCCCCAGCCCAGTGCCCCAAAACAGACTGTTTTTTTTTTGTTACTAATGCCTTTACCCAATATTCATAACAGCACCAACTGGATGAAGTTGGCCATATTGCTCCCTGGTCAAGCCCAAAGTTCCACCAACTGGATGAAGTTGGCCATATTGCTCCCTGGTCAAGCCCAAAGTTCAGTCACAGTACACGCAGCTCAGCAATGGGGAGCACTTCAACATAACTGCCATGAGGGCTGATTCAGTTTTTTCCTTTCATTCTTTTAGGAGAAAAAAAATCTTGATTTTTTTTTTTATAAATTTGCTAAGATGCTGAATTGTACGGTGGAAAAAAAAAAACTTTTTTGTCAGAATAAATGTGTTTAAATGATATTTTTAGGATATTTATTATTATTTATTTATATACCTTTGTAGCTGTGCAAATTACTTTACGTGGACCAACACCCAGGGGTGATAGGCCCGGGAATCTATAAGATTCCCAGGCCGATCACCTCCCTCACCGCGGGACATCCGAGATCGGGATGTCCCGCGGGGTGAAACCCCCCCCCCCAAAAGGCCAAAAAAACCTACCTCATCGGCGGCGGCAGCAGCCGCCGCCACCGCCTCCCGCGCGCTCCTCTAGACGTGCGTGTGCCCGCCGTTTGTGAATGGCCGGCGCGGGCGCGCGCCCTGTAAGAGTGACGTGCGGGAGGCGGCGGCGGACGCGCTGTCACCCGCTTGGACGTCGGCGGGGATTGGAAGGCGCGGTCACGTGGGAGCGTGGTAAGGTGAGTTTTTGGGGCTTTCTGGGGGGTTTCACACAGCGGGGGGGGGGGGGGGGGGTGTTGGTCCACTTTAAAAAAAAATCTGCAGAACTAATATGGTGCTAAAAATTCATTATAATGTTTTTATTACTGAAAAACACGAGAAAAAAATCCTCATGGTGTTGAATCAGCCCTAATGTAACAGTTTTGTTGTAATTGAACTAATTAGCATATGGCAGGCCATTTACCATAATACTACTTCCTGTTAGTCTTATCAATATTGGGCAAAAGCTTTAGTAAAAAAAATAAAAATCAGAGTTGGGGACGACAAACGTCCTGAGTATAGGTGCACTTTAAAACAAAAGCGTGATTTGATAATAGAGTCCTTTTCTTCATCTAAAGACCATAGATGAAAACTTTAGAACTCCAGACCTCACCTGCTGCAGTGTTCCAACATCACTTCGCAGCACCAGCGGCCAAGTGAGGTTCAACCACAGGGCTTCACATGAGGCCACATTCCAGTGGCCCGGGAAGGGGAAATGTACAAGTAGGTGAGAACTGGCCTGGGGATACATCCCCCCCCCCCCCTTATGCTTCCTATATCAGGGACTTTAACGCAGATTTAAGGGAGGAACAACACACAGAAATTGACACGCACGTGCTCTTTTAGCAAGTGTGCTATCAGCCGCATCCCCTGCTCAGCTTATTTGCATGCCCACACCTGCCAATCAGAAAAGACCTGATGTGGGTAAGTGCTCAGCTAGAGGTGGGCCACCACAGCACAGAGACGCGGCGAGGGCTCCGAGAGCAGGTGAGTGAAACTGGTGATCCGGGGTTGGGATTTACACATCGGGGCATCCCAATTAAAGGTCTACAGCTCCAGCTACAAGGGAGCGGAACTTGAATAGCCCTGGAGTTTTTTAGACCCCGGGGCCTCTTTAATACATTACGCTGTAAACATTTGTCAAGGTGAGCTGCAGAGTATTTCTTTAGTTTGACACTCGCCCCCAAACCGGGCATATAGTTCAGCAGGGGAGGGGGGCGGAGGAGAGATCACTGGCTGCTGGTACAATTTAATTGCTGTTCGCCTCATCCACACCTCCTCTCGCTTCACCAGTGTTGCCCCTAAACACAGGGTCAGTCCCTCCACTGCCTGAAACCAGTTTAAACCTCTCAACATGTCAACTTTACCTACCTAAAATGCAGCCTTTGCTCTGCCCAGGACCTCCTCCTGTCCTGAACCCTGATCACCTCCTCCATATCTCTTAAAATGGACCAAAACCCAGGATTTTGACTATCCTGGGTTTTGGTCCACTCCCCTGGGGCACCGCGCTATGTGAAACCCCCCAGATCGCCAGCTTCAACTCACCTCACCGCGGTCCTACAGTGCATTCGCGGGCGCTCATCCAATTATGGACGTTTAAGCTCAGCGGCTCCGAGCGCGCTGGTGGCCGCATCTCGCGCTTTCCTCTAACAGGGAGTGTGCCCGTGCCGGCCATTCACAAATGCCTGTCACGGGCACGCGTCCTGCTAGAGGGATAGCGGGGATGCAGCCGCGGCCCGCACACGCGCCGTTGGGACCGGGATTCAGGTAAGGTTAGCGGGCGTCCTGAGGGGGGGGGGGGGGGAGGGGTTCACACAGCAGGGCATCCAGAGTTTGGATGCCCCGGGGGAAAGGAATGGATCGGCCTGGGAATTTTATAGATTCCCGGGCCAAACCGACTGGTTTTCAGTCCACTTTAAACCAGACCAACACCCACTTTACAAAGCTTACCCGACAATTTGCTCCCTCTGGTAAATGCAGCACCACGATCTGCCAGCGGCTGTCACATGGCCAGCATCTGTCACATGGCCAGCATGAAGCCCGAGCACGGGAGATGTGACAGCCGCCGGCCAATCGGGCTGCCTTTACCAGAGGAAGCGTGTTGTCAGGTGAGCTTTGCAGGTTTTACATCACTCGATCGAGGGGGGGGCTGCCAATCGGGGTGCCCCCAAGCAGCAGAACAGCACCCATGTTTTGAAAAATGGGTGTTGGTCCGGTTTAATGTTTTTCTTTTCTATTTTTTCTATTTCTTGTTTGCAACTGTGTTATAAAAAAAAAAAAAAAAAACTTTTCTCTAGCAACAGTGTATTTACCTTAGCAACATACACCAACTGGAGTGCTTGGTGTACCTGGCAGAAATGGCCTGACCATCTGATTGGCTGAGGCGGAGACCATGGTCCACGTTCCTCCTGCACTAGATCAGCTTATTCGGGTGAGAGGATCAGAAATCGTGTGTTCCCGTAGCTAAAGGGTTACTGGCAGCATTCTCACCTGGGAACTGCTGCTTGATTTGGCCAAAGATGCCGATAGGCTCACGTATTAAAGTGGAAGGATTCTGGGACTTGTCAGTTTTTTACTGAAGGCCAGGAAAGTCGCTCCCACAGAACCACAGGAATATAAGAAACATGGAAACGGTATGCTGATAAGTAAATCACAGGTCTGGGGGCACAATCCTAACACACGTTTATTTCACCTTTCAAAAGAGGAAAACATTAACGCAGAACACCAAAAACCTGACAAAAAAGCAATTCTGTGAGTACTCACCTGTAGAATTGTTTTTGTTCTTGCATGGCACGGCCCGCTTTGGTATTCATAACAGTTGGGTTATTCTTGGAACAATCACCATAAAGAGGTAACCAAGAATAACGATAAGGGTGGGGCGAAGCGGGCCGTGCCATGCAAGAACAAAACAATTCTACTGGCGAGTACTCACAGAATTGCTTTTTTCTTTATTGCATGTCACGGCCTGCTTCGGTATTCATAACAGTTGGGACATCCAAAAGCAGTGTCCAAAAGTAGGGTGGGATCCCCAAAGAGTAACGGCCAGTAGTTCAAGTCACTACCGCCTGAAGCACCTTGCGCCCAAAAGCAGCATCCGCTGAGGCCGTAACATCAACCTTGTAAACCTTGGAAAAGATATGAACAGAATACCAAGTAGCGGCCTTGCAAACTTGTTCAACAAAAGCTTGGTGCTGAAAAGCCCAAGAGGCACCAATAGCACGAGTGGAATGAGCAGTCACCCTAAAGGGAGGTTTCTTTCCCTTAGCAGAATAGGCTTGAATCACCGCCTGATAGTGGACTTAGCCGGAGGCAAACCCTTCCTAGGTCCAGAAGTGAGAACAAAAAGAGCATCAGACTTCCTGAAAATCTCTGTAGCGACCAAATAAAACTTCAGAGCCCTGATCACATCCAGAGAATGCAATGTCCGTTCCTTGGAATTAGCAGGATTAGGACACAATGAAGGCAAAACAATGTCCTGATTGAGATAAAAGGCAGACACCACTTTAGGCAAGAAATCCGGCTTAAGCCGGAACACCACCTTATCCTGATGCCGCTCGAAATAAGGAGGTTTGATGGAAAGCGCCGCCAACTCAGAAACTCGCTTAAAGTGGACCAACACCCTGAGGTGATCGGCCCGGGAATCTATAAGATTCCCGGGCCGATCACCTCACACACCGCGGGACATCCGAGATCGGGATGTCCCGCGGGGTGTAAACCCCCCAAAACCCCCGAAAAAACCTTACCTCTCCAGCCGCTGCTTCCGCCGCCTCACTCGCGCTCCTCTAGACGTGCGCGTGCCCGCGCCGGCCGTCTCTGAATGGCCGGCGCGGGCGCGCACACGTCAAGAGTGACGCGCGGGAGGCGCCGACGGGCAAGCTGCTTGTCCGTCGCTGTCAATCAGCTTGTCCGTCGGCGGTGAGGTAAGTTTTTGGGGGCTTTCTGGGGGGTTTCACACAGCGGGGCACCCCCGATCGGGGTGCCCCGGGGAAGTGGACCAATACCCAGGATAGTCAAAATCCTGGGTGTTGGTCCACTTTAAGAGTCAGAATGGGCAAGGCAGCCTCACGGATAGGCTCAAAGGGAGGCCCATGCAGAGCAGACACCAGATTCAAATCCCAGACTGGTAGCAAAGGCTTACGGGGTCTACGCACATGAGAAACGCCCTGGAAAAAGGTTTTAACCAACCGGTGATTGGCAAAGGATCTTTGGAAAAAAATTGCCAGAGCTGAAACATGGCTTTTTAGGGTACTAAGTTGAAGGCCTAGATCCAAACCATGTTGCAAGAATTCCAGAATCCTGGGAATAGAAAAAACCCGACAGGGAAGAGACTTAGACTCGCACCAGGCAATGTAAGCATGCCAGACCCTGTAATAGATAAAGGACGAAGACTTCTTCCTAGCCCTAATCATGGTAACAACAACAGAAGCAGGCAACCCCTTTTCCCTCAAGATGGAGGTTTCAACAGCCAAGCCGTCAAAGCCAGCGTTTGTATATTGGGAAGCCGTAGCTGCCCGAGTGAGAAGATCTGGATCTTTGGGCAAGACGTACCGGTCTACTGCCAACTGCATGACGTCTGCGAACCAAACTCTTCTTGGTCAACAAGGGGCCACCAGGATGGCTGGTACCCGCTCCTGGGCTATCTTGCGCATGACCCTGCCCAGGAGAGGAAACGGAGGGAACACATAGAGAAGCCAAAACTCCGTCCAAGGCATTGCCAGGGCATCCGTGGCGAAGGCCAGAGGATCCTGAGATAGAGAGACAAATCTGGCAAGTTTGTGATTGTGACGGGACGCAAACAAGTCCACGTCCGACTGACCCCAGCGGTGACACAGGGAGAGAAACACCCGGTTGTTGAGGGACCATTCCCCCAGACGAGACGTCCCCCTGTTCAGGGAGTCCGCCATCTGGTTCTACACACCCGGAATGTTGACCGCTGAGATGCAGGGAACATGCCGTTCCGCCCAAGACAGAATCAGGGACACTTCCTTGAAGGCTCGCTTGCTCCGAGTCCCTCCCTGATGATTGATGTAGGCAACCGCCATCTGGTTGTCTGAGCGGATCTGAACGGCCCGACCCCGAAGGTGAGTGGTTAGGCGAGAAAGAACCAACCTGATCCCCTCAGTTCCAGAACGTTGATGGAAGCATGGGCCTCTTGTGGGCCCCACCGACCCTGGAACTTCAGGGACTTCCAGAAGCCTCCCCAACCGGTCAGACTGGCATCTGTGGTGACCATCTCCCAGCACGGGTTCCTCGAGTCCAGCAGAAGGTTCCTTGAGTCCAGCCACCATGAGAGGGACTGTCTGGCCATAGGAGACAGAGCAAATTCCTGATCCAGGGACACAGGGTCCCGATCCCAAACTGACAAGAAGTGCAACTGAAGAGGTCTCATATGAAACTGAGCAAAGGGGACTGCCTCGAAGCAGGACACCATCAGGCCCACCAACTGCATCCCCTGACGGATGGAGGGATGAGGACATGATAGCAGAGCCCGAGCCTGCATCTGAAGACCCCCCACCTTCTGCTGAGGAAGGAACACCTTGACCTGAGAGGTATCCAGAGTCATGCCCAGAAAGGACTACACCAAGGACGGGGACAGAGAAGACTTGGGATAGTGGATCACCCAGCCGAAGGACTCCAGAGTGGATGTCACCATCTGAGCGTCCTGCTCGGCCTGAGGAAAGGACTTGGCCACAATCAGGATGTCGTCCAGGTAAGGAATGATGCATATGCCCTGGTTCCTTAGCAGAGCCATCACCCTCGTCAGTACCTTGGTGAACACCCGAGGTGCCGAGGCGATAACGAAGGGTAGAATCACAAACTGGTAATGCTGATCCTGCAGCTCGAACCTTAGAAATCTCAGATGACCTGGGAAGATAGGCACATGAAGATATGCATCCTTGAGGTCCACAGTGGTCATAAAGTCACCCGGGCGAAGGGTACTGACAGCAGAGCGTAGCGTCACCATACGAAAATGCTTGAATCTGACAAATTTGTTGAGGACCTTAAGGTCCAGAATGGGCCTCAGAGAGCCGTCCTTTTTGGGGACCGTGAAAAGATTGAATATTACCCCTGACCCCGTTCTTGATGGGGCACCTGACGAATGACTCTTGACTCTAACAGGCATTGAACCGCCAGAAGCAACCCTTGAGCAGACAGGGGATTTAAAGACATCCGGGATATGATGAATCTTGGGGGCGGCCAGGCTGCAAACTCTATCTTGTAACCGGAGGACACTACTTCCTGAATCCACCGGTCTGAGACGTGAAGCCTCCAGATGTGAGCAAAGAGCCGAAGCTGTCCCCCCACCCGGATGGGTGAGGGTGCCCCTTCATGCCTGAGGGGGCTTGGGAGAGGGTTTGGCCTTGGAACTCCAGGAGAGACGGGGGTAACAACGGGATCTGCCACAGCCCCAAGAATCTCTGCAACCACTAGAGGAGGGAGCCACGGCCTCCTCTGGGAGCACGAAAGGAAGGGAGGGGGGACGGAGGACCCCCAAAAGGGCCGAGACTGCCTCCTACGCTGAGGTAGCCTGCCATCCTTGGCTAGAACATCAAGATGCTCCCCAAATAGCCGCAGCCCCGCGAAGGGGAGTTCAGTGAGAGCTTTCTTAGCAGCGGCGTCAGCTGCCCACTGACGTAACCAAACAGATCGGAGAATAGCCACCAAGAGCGCAGAGGCCCTACCACTCAGCCGCACAGCATCATCCATAGCAGTAAGGATAAAGGCCAAAAAATCATAGCAAACCAAGAGAGTCCTATACTCCACCCCCCCCCCCGCTATGATCCGTAGCGCCATCAAGGAGACGCTTGAGCAGTTTCTTAAAGTGGACCAACACCCAGGATTTTGACTATCCTGGGTCTTGGTCCACTTCGGTGGGGCACCCCCGATCGGGGTGCCCCGCTGTGTGAAACCCCCCCCGAAAAACTCACCTCTCCCCGCGCCGACGGACAAGCCGTGGACAAGCGGCTCCTCCGCCGCCGCCTCCCGCGCGTCACTCTTGAAGACAAGACAAGGTAAGGGGATTTGGGGTGTTTGGGGGGGTTTCACCCCACGGGACATCCCGATCTCGGATGTCCCGCGGGGAGGGAGGTGATCGGCGGGCCGATCACCCCTGGGTGACGGTCCACTTTAAGGGCAATAGCTGTAATGGCAGCCGCACAGGCCAGGCGTAATCCAGACCCCAGACAGGTAAAGGCATGGCAGGCCAACTGATCCATGCGCCGGTCCTCACTGTCCCTCAGAGTGGTAGTGTCAGGTGAAGGCATGACCGAAGTATTGGACAAGCCTAGCACGGGAGCGTCCACTTCAGGGGGAAATGACCACCTCTTAGCAAGATCAGCAGGAAAGGGATACCTCTTATCCAAACCCTTGGGCACAGCAGGCAGCCTGTTAGGACGTTCCCATTCTTTAAGCACCATAGTGGTGAAATGTCCCTGCTCAGGGAACTCCAGACGCTGTTTACTAGGACGAAACAGCTCACCCCGTTTCCTTTTAGCCGCAACACGGGCAGCAATGTGTAAAATTTCAAAAATGTGAGACAGCAAATTATCAGTGTCCTCAGGATACCATGAATCCTCCCCAGATTCAGGGTCACTATCACAACCCTCCTGCTGGTCCCCAGAGGAGTCCTGGAGCAGTTTCCCTTCCTCTAGTGAATAACGTCCAGCAGTGACATCAAATTCCTCATACTCTTCTGTAGAGCGTGAGGGAGTGGGAATCAGGTGCCGCTTCTTGCCAGAGGCCTTCCTAGGAACAGTCCTGGCAAGCTGCCTCTCAATGCTGGCCACCCGCAGAGCCAAATCAGAATGCGACTCCCTGCTCTTCACTAGGGCCCAGTTGCAGAAGCGGGGGAGTAGGTGAAGCCGAGGGAGGCGCAGAGCTGGGAAGCGAAGCAGGCAAACCAGCTTGGAGCGCAAGTACACTCTCAGCGCACGGCACGTACACCGTGACACCCCACACATGGAACACAGCCAAGCTTGTCCCGAAGGACCCCCAAGCACGCTGTCCCCAGAAGCCTCCATATGGTGATTAACACAGGCGCAATAGGCCAGCGGTGGGTAAACTAATACAGAAGCCACCCGGGATGCCCCCAGAAATCGGTGAAAGGTGGGGATGAGGGGGAGGAAGGAGTAGAGCCGGTGGAAACCACAACCCAATGGTGTCCAGCCTGAAAGACATAAGTAAAAACGACTCATGAGCATCCCGCAGCACATACCCCACGAGACCAATAAAAAAAACCCCAAGGGGGACTCACGGACCAAGGACACCGCAGGGTCACCAAGGCACAGACTGCAGGATGAAGCGACACAGGGGAGGAAACAGCGCTGCAGCCCAGAAGGGAGAAATCCAGACGCGCAGCTAATTCAAAATGGCGCCGACAGAGGTACCTCAAGGGGTGGGCTGAGGGGGGATGACGCGATACGCGTCATCCCCCGGCCCCGCCCCCCCCCCCCCGAAGAGCACGAAAACGGCGCCCATGTGACCCCGCTGGCGCCATGACAAAGCAAAAATGCCACAGGTTATAGCGCCCACAGCCGCGGAGCGCTGTACAAAATGGCGCGGCGGCCAAAAACACACTGTAAATGGGCAAAAATACCACTCGCCGCTACCACCCCCCCCCTCCGAAAGTCAGAGGGGGGGGGGGGAGAGAGACGAGAAGATGGGACCCCTGAAGGAAAAGAAGGGAAAGAAGGGGAAGTCCCCAAAACACTTACCCCCTCAGAAGCCAGGACAGGAACTCCGCATCCCTAGTAGGCTCACCATAAAGCCTATGGCCGGCTACCCTTTGTGGAACAGGGTCTGCGGCTTGGAGCAGCGCTCCAGGAGCACTTGACTCTAGTGCTCTTCTACCCTCACCCAATCTGTCCTGTGGGAGGCAGTGAGGGTCCAGAAACGGATGGAAATAGACTTGCAGGGCCGCAGGCTTGGTTGCCTCGTTCACCTGCGCAAGAGAGAGAGACATCTTCTACTTTGCAGTTCCACTGCAGAGGAAACACTGGGAACTCCACCTTGTGACGGAATAACCCAACTGTTATGAATACCGAAGCGGGCCGTGCCATGCAATAAAGAAAAAGTAGGATGACCCTGATGGGGCTGCCAGATTCCCTCCCCCCAGGGCACTGTAAATGCCCCGGGACCCCCAGTAAATCCTACCAGATCCCTGATCCAATGGGTCATGCTGGGGATGAGACCACACTACGCTTAACCTTTAGCAAGGTGCTTGCCCGGGCCAGGCATTTGTGAATGGGCAGCACGGACACGCCCCCTGTTAGAAGCTAGCGGGAATGTGGCAATCTGCATGATCGGCTGCATTTGGTCCTTAGCCGATGCTTAGCCGAAAGGTCTGTGCAGCTGCGCATGCGTCGTAGGACTGGGGAAAGGTGAGTTTTTATGGGAATCCTAAGGTGTTTCACAATCTGGGATGCATTGGGTTAAGGATCAAACCCACAAAAGCCAAAATCCTGGGATTTGGTCCAGCTTAAAGCGGACCTTCACCCTGAATAAGAGATCTTATATGTTTCCCACACCCTGTACATACAGATTGCTCACATTAAAAATCATCCTACCTGCACCTACTGCATGTTATGAGCCTCTAAACATCCAAGATGGTGGCTCATGGAACATCAGGCAGCCTGAAAACAGGAAGTGCCTTCTGACTGTGCTGCTCTGCATTCTGGGATTGCTGACCTTTTCCTGACCCCAGCTCTGCTCTGTCTGAGCAAAGCACAGCTATAACCCCATCCCCTGCACTTTATCTCGCTCTCCTCTCCTCAGTAAATGTGAAGCTTCTGAGTCAAGATGGTGGCGCCCATATCTTAAAGTCCTGAACAGAGTTGCAGCCCAGCGGGGGAAAGAATAATAAGTAAGTGACTAAAAACTTAAAATATATTAATTTTAGATGCTGGGGAATCGTTTGGGCTTTTCAATAAATTATGGTTAAGGTCTGGTTTAAGCTACCCACTTCATAGTCTTAAAGCAGACCAACATGCGTGCAGGCGTTGATCCAGCGGCAAAAGCTGAAGTGGGAGGAGTACCCACAAAATGCGTGGCTCCTGGTGTGGTAGGCGGTGGGGAGACTCCATGGTTAGGATTCATACTGCTGGTTATCTACCGTGGGGGTGATTGATTTTGATTTATAGCTTTTGACATTAACTTTTGTAGATGATGTTGTTTATGTTGCATTAATTGGTTATACTTTGGGGAGTTAAGGAATTATGTTTGGTTTTGATTCTATCTAGATTGTTTTGGTATTTAGATTGTCTTGGCACTTGCACTTTATTGTATTTATTTCCCTACTCGGTTCCGGATCATAGGCAGGCTTTGCACATCATATATAGTATTTTACCCTATTGTCTGTGCATGCTAGAAGAATATTTAAATATATATATATATATATATATAATTTAAAATATTATATATTGAATTATATAATATATATTTTTATTAATATATATTTTTATATATATACATCTGTATTGATTAATGCGCATGATGGTTCTCTCCCCATCACCTACACACCTTTATGTTGGTCTGTCCTGTGTGCCATTATCCTTTATATATGTTTTTAAATTGGTTTTAACATGTTTTGACATATGTGTTGTGGTCATTTGAAAATATTAGAATTTAATAAAGCTATTGCTATTTATTTAGAGATGAGAGTGCCTCCCTCTCTTTTCTAGTTTCAGCGGCAATAAATCAGGTTTGGGGGGTTGCATGCAGAATGCTGGAGCAAAAACCCCCCAGAACGCCCGTAATCCTTACCTTAGACTTGAGCCTCCGCTAGGAAAACAGTGCCGCGATTGACTGCCCATCGCTCACGTCGGAAAGCCTCGTCCATGTGAGTGTTGGTGGCCAATCACGGTGCTGTATTCCCGTGGAGGGTCAAGGCTAAGGTAAGGATTATTGGCTTTCTGAGGGATTGGTCTGCTTTAAAGGGGATGCACAGTCTGGTAACTTGCATTGCAGTGGTGGGCACTCAAAGGAAACCTCTCGGGGAGGGTTTTGGTAAGCTTTAAATCACTCTAGAGAGCTGTGTTCTTCATTGAGCAGATGAAATCCATTCTATGGCCTCAATTCAATAAAGGTAGAATAAAATTCTCATGGTAGTAAAAGATTCAATTCATGAGAAAAAAAGCCTGAGAATGTCACTGTTGCTGAGAAAACAATGAAAGTCAATGGCACTTTTTTACTCCTAAGAAAAGTAGAGAACCATTTCCTCCTTTCTACACTGTAGTAAAAGCTGCCATTGACTTTCATTGTCTTTTTATCTACTGATTCAGTAACAGTGACATTCTCAGGCTTTTTTCTCATGAATTTTTTTTTACCTTTATTGAATCAAGGCCTATGGATCAATCCTCCCCCCCCATTAAGAATAGAAAACTCTTACCCTGTGCGGGACTGGCAGACCTTGTCACACAGGTCCAGGATGAGGCTCCAGTCTTCAGCCGTGTTCAGCTCGCTTGTTGCTTTCTCTGATCAACAAAAAAAATTTTTTTTTTAAATGTTGATTTCCAGCAAGTCATAAAATGTTTGTTATGATGATACAGGTAAATTCTTTACACCAGGACTTCCAATTGTTTTTCATCAAATAGCACTTTTTCTATTTTCTAATGATCTCAAGTGCTACCTGGGTATGTGTGTTAAAGCATACAAAAACAACCACATGAAGCAGACCTAAAAACCTGGCAACTATTACTAGGAGAGTTCTAGTTCGCAAGGACACAAACCTAACCCCTCATGCCATCATTGAGCCCTGTATTAAAGAGTTTTCCTTCTCAGAGCTCCATCTAATGGGGGGTGAGGAATAGCCGTACACCCATGCAGCAGTCAATAGGAGACATGCACCATTGAAGTGCGCAGCCATTTCCTGTTTGCCTTCATATGGAGTTATTCACCCGATTCTGGCTTTAAAGTGGACCAAAATCCAGGATTTTGACTATCCTGGTTTTTGGTCCTTCCCCCCCCCCCCCCCCCGATCAGGGATGCCCTGCTGAGTGAAATGCCCCAGATTGCCAAAGGTAACTCACATCTTCCCAGTCCTACGGTGCATGCGCAACCGCTGGTCCATTCAGCGTGCTCGGACCCGCTGAAGTCAGGTCGTCTAAGCCTTCGTCTAAGGCCAGCGGCTCCAAGCGCGCTGAAGGTCGCATCCCCCGCTTCCCTAACAGGGAGCATGCCCGCGACCATTCACAAACGCCTAGTGCGGGCACGTACCCTGCTAAAGGGATAGTGAGATGCAGCCGCGGCTAGCGCATGCGCCGTTGGACTGGGAAGCAAGGCAAGTGTATGGGGCAACCTGGGTTTTGGTGCGTTTTAAGATGGGAGATCTGCTTTAACAAATGGTTTCCATCACATTTTGGATCAGCTTTGTACTTATGAAACATATCAGGCTTGGGTAAGGTACAGTAGATGGCCTCTGATCTCAAATTGGGTGTGTAAGTAGCCACACTGACAGCATAGTCAGCAAATCAGTGCCGCAGGCACAGGAAGTGCCCTGTTGGCACAGAAGCTGGTGTGATAACAAATGGCTGCATCCAGAAGGACCCTGGGAATCAAAGTGGATGAAAACCCAGGACTACGTTACGTGCCCTGTGGACACCCCAAATTGGGATGTCCCACTGTGTGAAACCCCCCAGCACAACTCACCTCTTCCCGGTCCAATGGCGAACGTGCGGACTCTCATCCAATCAGAGTTGTTTGCTGTGAATAGGTCATTTGGAAAAATGGCTTTGATAGGTTTCAGTGGGGAGTGAGAGCATCAGCAGTGGTGCGTGCTCTCGTCCCGGGCTATCTGAATGGCTGGGGCGGGAGCACCCGCACAGTCTAAAGATGCTTGGGATACAGCAGCTCCTGCTCCCTACAAAAAACAATCAGAGCCATTTGCCAAATTATATAGGCACGGCAAACGGCTCTGATTGGGAGAGAGCCCGTGCATGCGTAACCCCCTGCTTTCCTCTGACAGGGAACGTGCCTGCGTCGGCCATTCACAAATGCCTGGTGAGGGATAGCGGGGATATGGCCGCAGATCGCGCATGCGCTGTTAGACCGGGAAGCAAGGTAAGTGAATGGGGCATCCTGGGGGGTGTCAAACAGCGGGGCATCACGATTTTGGATGCCCCAGGGGGAGGGAATCAACCGGCCCGGCAATTTTGTAGATTCCGGGGCCGATCATGTGGGTTTTGGTCCACTTTAAATGCGGAAAGAAGACCTGAAATAGGCCAACGTGGAGAACGTTCCCATTGTCATGCCAGGTGTCACGCTGTCAAGCTTCAATCCAATGAGAGCTGCCAGCTATGACATCGTCATTCGGCAGACAGCTCTCATTCTAATAAAAGGGGTGCACTCGCTGCCGCATCATAGCAGGCAGCTCTCATTGGTCGACAGACCGCACATGCACCATTCGTATGTGGCGAGGTGAGTAATTTGAGGCTCCCTGGGGGGTTTCACGCAGCAAGGCATCCCTGAGTTTTGATCCGTTTTAACACATCATTTTGCCACAGGGTCATGTAGCTACCAGCTGAGTCACCAAAGTGCAATACAGTGTGTGAGCGTTCTATTCAGTGTGTGAAGGCAGAGATGGGCGTCACACAGGAGATGGGGGGGGGGCAGAGATGGGCGTCACAGGAGGAGAGGGGGGGTGGCAGTGATGGGCGTCACAGGAGGAGAGGGGGGGTGGCAGTGATGGGCGTCACAGGAGGAGAGGGGGGGTGGCAGAGATGGGCGTCACAGGAGGAGAGGGGGGTGGCAGAGATGGGCGTCACAGGAGGAGAGGGGGGGTGGCAGAGATGGGCGTCACAGGAGGAGAGGGGGGGGTGGCAGAGATGGGCGTCACAGGAGGAGAGGGGGGGGTGGCAGAGATGGGCGTCACAGGAGGAGAGGGGGGGTGGCAGAGATGGGCGTCACAGGAGGAGAGGGGGGGTGGCAGAGATGGGCGTCACAGGAGGAGAGGGGGGGTGGCAGAGATGGGCGTCACAGGAGGAGAGGGGGGGTGGCAGAGATGGGCGTCACAGGAGGAGGGGGTGGCAGCGATGGGAGTCACAGGAGGAGGGGGGTGGCAGCGATGGGAGTCACAGGAGGAGGGGGGTGGCAGCGATGGGAGTCACAGGAGGAGGGGGGTGGCAGCGATGGGAGTCACAGGAGGAGGGGGGCAGAGATGGGAGTCACAGGAGGAGGGGGGCAGAGATGGGAGTCACAGGAGGAGGGGGGCAGACATGAGAGTCACAGGAAGAGGGGGGCAGAGATGGGAGTCACAGGAGGAGGGGGGTGGCAGCGATGGGAGTCACATGAGGAGGGGGGTGGCAGTGATGGGAGTCACAGGAGGAGGGGGGTGGCAGTGATGGGAGTCACAGGAGGAGGGGGGTGGCAGTGATGGGAGTCACAGGAGGAGGGGGGTGGCAGTGATGGGAGTCACAGGAGGAGGGGGGTGGCAGTGATGGGAGTCACAGGAGGAGGGGGGTGGCAGTGATGGGAGTCACAGGAGGAGGGGGGGCAGAGATGGGAGTCACAGGAGGAGGGGGGCAGAGATGGGAGTCACAGGAGGAGGGGGGCAGAGATGGGAGTCACAGGAGGAGGGGGGGCAGAGATGGGCGTCACAACAGGGGGCGGAGCTGTGACCATAGAAGTTGCTGGCAGCAATGACTTACCCACATCAGGGTCGAAGGGGTTGGAGGTGAAGAGCGGCATGCTGGCTGGCGGTGTCCGGGGATGGCGGCTGCTTTCTCACACACACAGTAGGAGAGGCCGCCGTATGCTCACTATACTAGACAAACATCAGATCTCCATTGGGGCCATAGGACTGCATGGACCACCGAGCATGCCGGGAAACGCAGCTGTCTATCGCACTGCCTGTCAGCACAATGAATGGCAGCGCCAGGCTCCGGCTACCAATGGCAACAGCGGAGGGCAGACAAAGACGGCAGCTGCCTGGATAAAACAAGTCACCTGATCCCTGGACAGCTGCTGGGATAGGAATTTGATGGCGCTCCCTTGGAAAAGCAACGCGAAGGCGCATGCGCAGAAGTACAGGGTGCGGGCTGAATGGAAGGCGAATGGCAACTAATCGATGTGCGCATGCGCGCTGACTAAATGGTTCTAAAGTCTGAATGTTGTCATAATGTCACGAGTGTGCGCTATATACATGGCTGCAGCGGAAATGACCGGCTCTGTTGTGTTGTGGTCAATATGTGGCTCTGGCAGTATAGGTTATCCATACCTCCCAACGGTGCCTCATTTGGAGGGACTGTGGAGTCCATGTCCCCCTGGTCCTCATTGTTCTCAGTTGTCCCTCTTTGGGGTGTAACATGCAGATCTGCATCAATAAATGATTCATTTGCCTATTCATAATGTTTATATTACTTTATCCCAGAGGTGGGCAATTCTTTTTTCCATGGGGCCACATGAGAAACTAGGGCTGGGCCAAAAGGCTGAACTCAATTCTGCATAATATAATTGTATTTCTTTATAAAAAGCAGTAAATAGCATTACTGTGACAAGCTGGTACGAGTATATGTTATAGTTAAACAATGAAAAAGTGAGGCTGCCTTACAAAAAAATGTAATTTATTAAATAAACTGCATTTTGTGTGTCCAGTGAGGTCTCACACAGCAAATTGGGATGCCCCAGAGGCATGATGCCTGTAACCCAGCCCTGGATTCCTTCACACTCCAAAGGCTGGGTTACATGGGTTTTGGTCTGCTTTAAAACATGACCAAATCAGGTTAGGATGGAATAACCCCCCTCCTTTACATTATTATTAAAATAACACAGCGCTGCTCACAATTTTTGCTCGGTAGCAATGTGAAAAAATGCGGATTCCCTCACATAAAGCAGAACAAAACCCAGAGCGGCCACTGGTCTTCCCCCTGGAAATCCCAGATTGGGATGCCCCACTGTGTGAAACATGAAAAATGGCAGACTCCCTCAAAGCGGAACAAAGCCCCGATCTGGGATGCCCAGGTGGAAGACCAGTGGCTGCTCTAGCTTAATTTAAAAATTGTCCCTGTTTTCCACCCTAAAAAGTTGAACTGTATGGTTATAAGCTGGGGGGGGGGGGGGTCAGTGGCTAGCAAGAGGCTTTAGGTGAGGGGTGTGTATCAGAAACCGGGGAGGTGGGTTAGGTGAGAGGTGCTGGTTAGTGGCTAGGGAGCTGGGTTAAACCGGACCAACACCCGGCAAAGATAGGTGCTGGTCCGGTTTAAAATGGACCAAAACCCAGGATTTCGACTATCCTGGGTTTTGGTCCTTGCTCCCAGGGCACCCCGATAGGGAGTTGCCCCACTTTGTGAAACCCCCAGGTCGCCCCAACACGCTCACCTCTTCCCGGTCCTACAATGCATGCTAACCCTGCCTCACTTCTACCAACCTCTGCTCACCTCACCCTGCCTCACATTTACCAACCTCTGTTAACCCTTTCTCACCTCTACCAACCTCTGATAACCCTGCCTCACCTCTACCAACCTCTGCTCACCTCACCCTGCTTCACCTCTACCAACCTCTTCTAACCCTGCTTCACCTCTACCAACCTCTTCTAACCCTGCTTCACCTCTACCAACCTCTTCTAACCCTGCTTCACCTCTACCAACCTCTGCTAACCCTGCTTCACCTCTACCAACCTCTGCTAACCCTGCTTCACCTCTACCAACCTCTGCTAACCCTGCTTCACCTCTACCAACCTCTGCTTGCCTCACCTCTACCAACCCCTGCTAACCCTGCTTCACCTCTACCAACCTCTGCTAACCCTGCCTCACCTCTACCAACCTCTGCTAACCCTGCTTCACCTCTACCAACCTCTGCTAACCCTGCTTCACCTCTACCAACTTCTGCTAACCCTGCTTCACCTCTGCTAACCCTGCTTCACCTCTACCAACCTCTACTAACCCTGCTTCACCTCTACCAACCTCTGCTAACCCTGCTTCACCTCTACCAACCTCTGCTAACCCTGCCTCACCTTTACCAACCTCTGCTAACCCTGCTTTACCTCTACCAACCTCTGCTAACCCTGCTTCACCTCTACCAACCTCTGCTAACCCTGCTTCACCTCTACCAACCTCTTCTAACCCTGCTTCACCTCTACCAACCTCTGCTAACCCTGCTTCACCTCTACCAACTTCTGCTAACCCTGCTTCACCTCTACCAACCTCTGCTAACATGCTTCACCTCTACCAACCTCTGCTAACCCTGCTTCACCTCTACCAACCTCTGCTAACCCTGCTTCACCTCTACCAACCTCTGCTTGCCTCACCTCTACCAACCCCTGCTAACCCTGCTTCACCTCTACCAACCTCTGCTAACCCTGCTTCACCTCTACCAACCTCTGCTAACCCTGCTTCACCTCTACCAACCTCTGCTAACCCTGCTTCACCTCTGCCAACCTCTGCTAACCCTGCTTCACCTCTACCAACCTCTGCTAACCCTGCTTCACCTCTACCAACCTCTACTAACCCTGCTTCACCTCTACCAACCTCTTCTAACCCTGCGTCACCTCTACCAACCTCTGCTAACCCTGCTTCACCTCTATCAACCTCTGCTTGCCTCACCTCTACCAACCTCTGCTAACCCTGCTTCACCTCTACCAACCTCTGCTAACCCTGCCTCACCTCTACCAACCTCTGCTAACCCTGCCTCACCTCTACCAACCTCTGCTAACCCTGCCTCACCTCTACCAACCTCTGCTAACCCTGCTTCACCTCCCTTCAACCCCCAGGTCGCCCCAACACACTCACCTTTTCCCGGTCCTACAACGCATGCTAACCCTGCCACTTCTACCAACCTCTGCTCACCTCATCCTGCCTCACGTTTACCAACCTCTGTTAACCCTTTCTCACCTCTAGGCTAGGCTCTGTCAATCAAAATTTGAGGGAATATGAGCGGATTCAATATTGCACGGATTTAAATTGTAAAATATAACTATTTTTCCTTAAATATAAATAAATATTTCCTATTTTTCATAAATATAAATACATTTCTAGATTATATAAATATAAATAAATTTTAAATACATTTCGCATAAATTCATAAATTGATATTCATTCATTCATAAATTCCGTGAAATTTACTGGTGAATAAAAGTAATTTATTAATTATGATTAATAATTCTTAAAAAAAAATGTTTTAAAAAAAGACCCGGTTTAAAGTGGACCAACACCCAGGATTTTCACTGATCTCGGATGCCCCGCTGTGTGAAACCCCCCCAAATGCCCCAAAAACGTACCTTTTCTCCCGCTCGTCCCTCTTACAGGGCACGCGCCCGCGCCGGCCATTCACAAACGGCCGGCGCGGGCATGCGCACTGCTAGAGGGGCGTGCGGGAGGCGGCGGCTGCTAATCCGTCGCCAATAAGGTAAGGTTTTTTGGGGCGGGGTTTATAGATTCCCGGGTCGATCACCCCTGGGTGTTGGTCCACTTTAAGGAGCAGCTTCTTGTCTGGGTCCTCATACAGGATTGATACCTGTGCTGCTCTGATGGCTGCCCTGGTGAAGCAGTATCAGAAGTTTTATATTTAAGAGATCATACAAGGCCAGAGTTTCCCTTGAAATCAGTCCAGTTGTTTGTGCGAGGCTGGTAGAGGGGACAGCCAGGAAAATAGTGAGCTAGTGACAGGGTGGGGGGGGGGCCCTCTGCCAGCTTGTTAGCAATGACTATTGTTCTAGCTGAGTCACGGACGCTAGTCATGTGCTCGCACAGTCACGCTGCCTCTATGTATTTATCCCTGCGGGACATAATCCAGTCGGCATCCCGCACCACAGACATGTTACACAACACAGGTATTCTCTCTGATAGAGAAAGCCGGCTGTGAGCTGATCTCTCTTGTGACACTACAAGCCTCAGCAGTACACTGCCATTTACATAGTAACATAGTTAATACGGTTGAAAAAAGACATATGTCCATCAAGTTCAACCAAAGGTGTTGGGGTAGGGGAAGTTATTTTTTATTTTATTTTATAGGGGAAGCTATTTATTTTATTTTTTTCTAAATAAACATCTAATCCTTTTTTAACGCTGTCAGCGGTTGATGCTGTAACAAGCTTCTGTGGAAGGCTATTCCACAAATTTATAGTTCTTATAGTAAAAAACTATTGTCGCCTCCGGAGACTACATTTCTTTTTTTCCAATTGAAGTGAGTGCCCCCTTGTCTTTAGAGAGGATTTTACCTGAAATAGTATTCTCCCATATTTTTTGTATTGGCCATTTATATATTTATACAAGTTAATCATGTCTCCTCTCAAGACTAAACAGATTTAAATCTCGTAATCTTTCCTCATAACTAAGATCTAATTAGTTTGGTGGCTCTCCTCTGCACCCTTTCCATAGTCAGAGCGTCCTTTCTATGAATGGGTGCCCAGAACTGGACGGCATATTCCAGGTGAGGGCGCACCAGTGCCTTGTAAAGAGGCAAAATGACGCCTCTATCCCGTGATTCCAGGCCTCTTTTAATGCATGATAGTATCTTGGTGGCCTTGGAAGCAGCTGCTTGACATTGCATGCTGTTATTTAGCCTATGATCTACCAGTACCCCCAGATCCTTCTCAACAAGTGACTCAGGTTGTTAGACCCCAAGTGCATGACTTTACATTTTTCCACATTGACCTTCATTTGCCAAGTGGATGCACAGACACTTAAAGTGTCCAAGGCATTTGTAATCATTCCATAGTTATAGAGGGGGAAGTGATGGAGCCTTTTCAGAGTAGTTGTGTTTAATTTTAGCTTATCAAAACCTAGCTAGATCTAGAACCGTTGCCACCGAATGAGTGGTTATCTGTGGCTTAGGGAGTGAGCAGAAACAGCCTATGTGCTGTGCAAAGAAAAAATATATATGAGAGTGTTAAAGTGGACCAAAAGCCAGGATTTTGAGTATCCTGGGTTTTGGTCCTTGTGAACCCCCCCCAGGTCGCCGAAAACAAACTCACCTTTTCCCGGTCCTACGTCGCATGCATGGCCACTCGTCCAATCAGCACGCTCGGATCCGCTGGCGTGCCTTCATCTAAGGCAAGCGTCTCTGAGCGCACTGACGGCCGCATCCCCAACTACCCTCTAACAGGGAGCGTGCCCGCACCGGCCATTCACAAATGCGTGGCACGCGCCCTGCTATAGGGACAGCGGGAATGTGGCTGTGGCTCGCGCATGCGCGGTTGGACCGGGAAAGAAGCTAAGTGTATGGGCGACCTGGGGGGTTTCACACAGTGGGGCATCCCGATTTTGTATGCCCCGGGGGGGTGAGGGAATCAATTGGCCTGGGAATTTTATAGATTCCCAGGCCAATCGCTGTGGGTTTTGGTCCACTTTAATAGCATGTTAGTATTTCCACAGTTCTATCAGCCTTGTCTGTGTCTATGAATTTTCCTTTTCCAGCTTTACTTTTCTTAATCATCTGAGTTTTGATGCCCTAAATAGGAGCATCCCATTGGATTTTCGCTCAGTGGTGCATGCACAGGCTTCCGGCCAATCAGCATACATTGCCATGAATATTAATACCCAACAATCTATTCTATATAAATTATGCTTCGTGTCGGCCGCTCCTCTCTGGCTGTGATTGCCTGCACTGCACGATGGCCTGGCACAGGAGCGCACATTAGCCGGACTGATGCCATAGATGTCACTGTGGCCTGCACATGCCCCATGGGATCACCATCATTATTGCTGGATCATCTCTCCAAGAAAATTAGGTAAGTGGATGTTTCTTTTAAACCGACAATAGTCATTTAAAGCTGAATTCCTCAGCGCTCAATGCAAGATGGGGCGGGGGGGACAAAAAAACACTTAACTGGTCCCGGAATCTAGCGCTGTCCTTCAGTACTTTGGACGGCGGCCGAGCATTATCCCCTGCTCTGTGCTTGTCCCCAGCCATCATTCAAGTTAATTAGCAGATGGGCATGTGTACAGTGTGGGGCAGGGGGGTAGCTAGGGGGGAACAGGGGGGGCACGTGCCCAGGTGCAGCAGGTCGGGGGGGCCTGAGCACAGGTGGGGGTGCCATTCCGAATCTTTACCCGGGGTGCCAGAAAGCCTAGTTACTCTTCTGGTGTGGGGGGTGTCAAGATGGCCATGGCTAGAAACATATTTTTTTAAACTTCCTGCCCTGTCTAAGCACTCCAGGGGGACAGTGTTATATGGCTGGACCACTATGACTATGCTAGATAGGTAGGGCCACGAAAAACTACAAGCATTGGTTGGGCACTCAAAGAATTCTGGGATGCACTTTTGATGTGGGGCTTAGGACATAGTAAGTTTTCTGAGCATTGGCCTGTCTGGGAGCTGCTGCAGGGGACAAAATAGGGTTAATTCAGCACTGTGCGAGAATGCATTCTCGCATATTTTTTTCTCAAAATACGCTCTGGCGATTCTGCAGATTTTTACTTTCGCGTTCTTTTATGCACATGTAATCTTGCACAAGTGAATAAAGTATGCAGAAAGCAGAAAATGTTCTCCTGAAAAACGCTCATTGACTCTCAAGTCAGGTGATTCAGGTGAGTATGTTGTCACATAGCCAAAAGCAAGATTAAAAAGTATGAATCACAATCCTTGAACAAGCATCACAAACATGTTTTTTAATCAAATATTGGCATGGTGTGTCTCAATGACAAAGACTTGCAAGAGTGTAGCATATATTTTTATTGTTTAAAGTGGGGGGGGGTGGGGGCAATTATTTTTTCCATGGGGTCACATGAGAAACTAAAAATATTGTGAAGGTCCGGGACAAAAGGCTGAACTCAATTCTGCATAATATATAATATAATTGTATTTCTTTATAAGAAGCAGTAAATTGCATTGTTTTGACAAGCTGGTACGAGTATATGTTATAGTTAAACAATGAAAAAATGAGGTTGCCTTACAAAAAATGTAATTTATTAAATAAACCGCATTTTGTGTGTCCAGTGAGGTCTCACACAGCAAACTGGGATGCCCCAGAGGCATGATGCCTGTAACCCAGCCATCGATTCCTTCACACTCCAAAAGGCTGGGTTACATGGGTTTTGGTCTGCTTTAAAACACCATGACCAAATCAGGTTAGGATGGAATAACCCCCCCTGCTTTACATTATTATTAAAAGAACACAATTCTGCTCACACTTTTTACTCAGTAGCAATGTGAAAAATTGCGGATTCCCTCACATAAAGCAGAACAAAACCCAGAGCGGCCACTGGTCTTCCCCCTGGAAATCCCAGATCGGGATGCCCCACTGTGTGAAACCCTTTTTACTCAGTAGCAACATGAAAAATGGCAGACTCCCTCCACCATTTGTCAAGTTGCTACTAAGTAACAAGGGTTTCACACAGTGGGGCATCCTGATCTGGGATACCCAGGGGGAAGACCAGTGGCCGCTCTGGGTTTTGTTCTGCTTTCAAAGAAGGAGTCCGTCTTTTCTCACGTTGCTACTGAGTAAAAAGGGTTTCAAAAAGTGGAGCATCCGGATTTGGCCTTGGATAAAAGGCTGTGTGAAACCCTTCCCACCTTGCAGCATGGTCCCCCTGACCTCCCAGAGGCATTGGTCTGGGCAGAAATGGACTACGAGAGACACTGCACCATCAGGCGCTGCGTACGGCATGTAACACATTTGGTGTGGACTACAAGTGCCAGCAGCCTGTGACGTGAGGTACAGACAAGTGGCTGGAGAACCCCCATCTCCGGCGTCAGCTCCGCAGCGGCTGACACGTGCCACACAGTACAGGCCAAGGGCAGGAAGAGAAACTCCGCCCACAGCCAAACTTGCAGGAGGGAGCTGACCAATAGGACAGCAGGCTCTAATCCACACACGCCCCCGCTACATTAGACTCGCTACAGAGGGGCAAAAGTGCTGCTCAAACCCGGCACTATCTTTTCTGGCAAGACTGCGTGGACAGTGGGCGGGACTGAGCGGCGGCAGTGTGCGGCCGCGCACCTTACATGGAACGCTGGCCGCGGGCCGGTCAGAGCCAATCAAAGTGCCGTATGTGCCCCCCGCCAACTACGTCACTGCAGGGGAGATGGATTTCCTGGGGTATCCTTTCCATGACCATCCAGTAGATAGTGTAGCACACGGGTCCCTGAGCGGAATAGCTCCTCAGGCGTGTGGGGAGTGGTTTCTTTGTTAACGGGCTTGAGGGACCTCCCGATGTGGGCTTGCATTCAATAATTCCAAATGAGACCGACTTTATAAAAAGGGCACTTACTTTATTAGCAGGACTTTAGGTACACTTGTTGATTCACAGCAGGTCATACAGCCATTATCCACACCAGTTCCATTAGCAGTTTCCATAGCACAGCATTACATCCAGGTGGATTCCAACAAGTGGTGGGCACTCATTCTGGTCCCATAGCAGAACATTGAGGCCTTAGCTTCCTCTATGAGCATCTCAGGTGGATGGTTTACCTTTCCTGTGGTCACTTCTTAGGTATGAATGTTGCTCCTCTGCTCTCTCTTACACCAGTGACTGCTGACTGCTACCAGTGACTCTGCTGGTAGCTTCCTCACTCCCTGTTAATACAATCCTATCCTCAGGGCCTGTGCCAGCACAGGGCAAAACTGGGCAATTGCCAGGGCCCCTAGCATCTTCAGGGGCCCACTCAGGCTCACACTTGGCCATTTATTATTTTACAGTGGACCCAAACAATCAAATGCAGACTATTGTGTGCAGACCTGCTCATGGCTGGCCTCAGCAATAGGGGATGATCAGCAACATTGGAGAAGGTGGAATGGAATGGAGGGCAATTGATGGAAGCTCAGAAGGTGGTGAGAACCAGGTGACAACTGAAATGATGGAGTCTTTAATGGCACCAGAGCAAGCAGTATGGGCTGAAGGGTGTTGGTGGCAGTAGAGAATGCAACAAGGACTAGATAATAATTGGTGTCTATAGGGAAGGCGATAAGGACTGGAGGGAGATCAGCAGCAGAAGATGATCCATTTGTGGCAGCAGAGTTAAAAAAGGGGACATCATGTAACTCACTGCTTTGGGGCCCACTAAGACTCTCTTGCCCATGGGCCCTACAAACCTGGAGCCGGCCCTGACTATCCCACACTTCACTCCACTACTGAGGTGACTCTCCTCATGGCCTCCTTATATAGATTCCCTCTGGCTGGCTTCTAGAACCTTCTCTAGTCTTACTCACCTTAGCCAATGGCATCTCAGCAGTACCCCTATGTGGTTAGGTTATAGCCAACAGTTTGGTAGACCTGCAGTGTCACAATCCATTATCCATCCAACAGTGCCATCTTTGGTGTAACGCAACCGCAGGACAGATATGAACTACCACACTGAAGAACCCCAAATATAATTGTTGACCACTTTACGCCAGGCACAATAGTTACATAGGGGGAATCCACAGAGGCTCTGCTTCTGCAGTATGAGAGGGGAGACCTTTTTTCCCCTGTTCAATAGATGGCAGCAGGGTGTCTGCTTTAAACCCCAGTGCTGGGCATGGAGGAAACCCCCTAACCCAGGGAATCAGGAAGAGGACACTTGCCGGTGGGGACAGAAGAGGAAAGACACAGATCAGTGAGAACAGTTTAATTGAGAATATTTAATGTTTTTTGTGCTGCATATTTTTTAAAACTACCAAGGAACCCTTAACCCAGTTCAAAGGGTCGGTATGCCACCTACCAAGACCAGTGGGTGGCATGCCGGATCTGCTGCCCTATTACCTGCACTCTCTCTTGGGCACCAGGGGTGTGAAAGAGCACCATTCCCATTGGTATGGGCCTGGTTTCCTTCCAGGGGGACCCCCAGCACCCCTGGAAGCGCACCAACCTAGGGGCATAGTGGCTGGTGAACCATCAGGGCCAGGTCACTTGCTTGCCCTGCTGGCAGGCTACACTTGCGAGGAGCAGCCATTCAGCTTACTCACCACTGATGTCAGATCTGATTGGTAAAAGCTGAATGGAGTGTGAGCCACTGATTGCACACAGCGGGGCATCCCAAACCTAGCCAAGCCAAGTATGGCTTCCTGGAGAGGAACAATACCCATGACAGTATAAATATCAGGTGTTATTCCTCTTTAAAGGAAAACTACTTTTTGGCAGTTTTTTGGTGTCATTTTGGCTTTGTTAGGTTTTTTGGTGTTCTGTCTTTGTTGCCTATGTTTTCTTCTTTTGGAATGTGAAATAATAATGTGTGTTAGCATTTTCCCCCGAGACCTGTGATTTTTCAGCATGCTGCTTCCAAGTTTCTCATATTCCTGGGACTCTGTTTTGCTACAGTGGGAGCGATTTTCATGGCCTTCAGTAAAAACAATGGACTACAAGTCCCACAATTCTTCCAATGTAACAGGTGAGCTAATAAGAAGCTTTGGCTAAGTCTAAGAAGCCAGTCTCACCTGTCCAGGTGAACACTCTGCCAGTAACCCGTTTGCTACTGGAACATAAGACTGTGGTTATTCCAAACTGAGGAAGTTGCATTTCAGCATAATGGGTTAAACCTGTTATCCATGCATTAGCCAATCAGATGATTAGCAAGCTAGAGTGAGGAAGTCTCTGATATGTACTTGAAATCACCACTTTGGTTTAATATCTGAGCTAAACACATTTTTGCTATGGAAAACTGTTTTTGCAAATAAGTAGAAAAAAATAACACATAAGCTTAGCACATAAAAGTGGACCCAAACCCTAATCTATAAGATTCCCAGGCCAATCGATTCCCTCCCCCGAGGCATCCAAAATCGTGATGCTCCGCTTTGTGAAACCCCCCAGGTCGCCCATGCACTTACCTTGTTTCCTGGCGCATGCGCAAGACTTGGCTGCATCCCCACTATCCCTCTAGCAGGGCGCGTGCCTGTACCGGGCATTTGTGAATGGCCAGCGCGGGCATGCTTCCTGTTAGAGGGAAGTGGGGGATGTGGCCATCAGCGCGCGAGCCGTTGGCCTTAGACGAAGGCTTAGATGGTGTGACGTCAGCGGCTCTGAGCGCGCTGATTGGATGACCGGCCGCGCATGTGCCGTAGGACCGGGAAGAGGTGCTGGCTTCGGCGATCTGGGGGGTTTCACACAGATTTTTACTATCCTGGGTTTTGGTCCTATCCACGTCCCGGGGGAAAAGACCAAAGCTCAGGATAGTCAAAATACTGGGTTTTGGTCCACTTTAAAGACGTCATTTTGACACACAATAATGAAAAAAAAATGCCATCAAAAGTGGAATAACCCTTTAAAGTGGACCAACACCCAGGATTTTGACTATCCTGGGTTTTGGTCCACTTTGGCGGGGCACCCCGATCGGGTGTGAAACCCCCCAGAAACCCCAAAAACTCACCTCTCCCCGCTCCCACGTGGCCGCGCGGTCCAATCCCCGCCGACGGACAAGCGGAGTGACAGCGACGGACAAGGGGCTCGTCCACCGCTGCCTCTCGCGCGTCACTCGCGCCGGCCATTCACAGACGTCCGACGCGGGCGCGCGGGAGGCGGCGGCGGTGGAAGCGGCGGCGGATGAGGTAAGGAGTTTGGGGGGTTTTTGGGGGGTTTCACCCCGTGGGACATCCCGATCTCGGATGTCCCGCGGTGAGTGAGGTGATCGGCCGGGCCGATCACCCCTGGGTGTTAGTCCACTTTAACTTTGTATTTTTAGGATAGTTTGGTGTTCTTTTACAAATAGGCTTGTCATCTAGTGGCCATAGTTGAATAGTGCAGGGCCACACAATTATTAATCTATTTTTGCAGCTTCTTTAAAGCAGACCTAAACCATCCTCTGCAACTCTGTGTCAGAGAGGGTCCAGAACCACAGGATCTTCGTGGCCAACAAGTAGGACAGATTTCCTTTTGAGTAGAATATGTTTTTGTCTGCATGCGCCGCCCTCTGGCAGCTGAGCCCACCCCACCAGGAATATCTGAATGCTGGGTGGGTACATGGGTACGCACAGCCAGAGGGCATCAGCTGAAGAGCTGCTTTCCACTCATCATTCATTCAGTCACTCATTAAAGCGGACCTTCACCCTAAATTAGAGTCTATCTTATATGTTTCCCCCGATCTGTACATACAGATTGCCCACATTAAAAATGATTCTACCTGTAACTATTGCCTTTTCTGAGACTTTAAACATCTAAGATGGCAGCCCATGGAGGTGCAGGCTGCCTGCAAACAGGAAGTGTCTTCTGACGTGTGCCGCTCTGCATTCTGGGATTGCTGACCTTTTCCTGACCCCAGTTCTGCTCTGTCTGTGTAAAGCACAGCTATAACCCCGCTCCCCTGCACTTTTGACCCCTCTCCTCAGTATGTGATTCTACTGAGCCAAGATGGTGGCGCCCATATCCTAGAGTCCTGAACAGATTTGCAGGCCAATTGGAGGAAAGAATAAAAAGTAAGTGCCTAAAACGTTTAATATATTAATTTTAGATCTTGGGGAATAGTTTTTTAAGGGTTTGGGCTTTTCATTAAATGATGCTGAGGGTCCGGTTTAATATCTATAGCAAAGAACACAGATTGGTGCAGGGCCCATGCATAAGAAAACCCAGCGCACCGGGGGGTTTAACACAGTGGTGCATCCCAAATAGCAATATTGTGGAAACACGAAACAAAACCAGGGATGGTCAAAATCTCAGGCCTATTTAAAGCGGACCAAAACCCTGCTTAGAGTTTATAAGCCCTCCACCTGGGGCATCCCATTTTGGGATTCCCTGCTTTGTGAAACCCCAGGTTTCACCATATACTCTCCCCCCCCCCAGGAAACAATCCCACAGTGCATGAATGGGGCTCTGGTGGCACACCTTCATCTGACACATGCCCCCCCTCTAGCATATCTCCATGGCTGCTGGAGGGTGCATACAGTAGAGGGCAAGGGCCAGCGGGAGGCACCCAGCAATCGCTTCATTTAGATCTGCAAGAATTTACACAGCACATAGCTCATACTGTAGTGAGCCCACACATGCGTCATGGAAACATAGATTGAGGTACGCAAAGCAGGGGTCCCACACACAGGGGCATCCCAAATTGGGATACAGCTTTAAATCGGACCAAAACCCATGTACGTGAAAGTCCTGGATTTTTGTCCCTTTTAAACCGGACCTTCAGCATCATTTAATGAAAAGCCCAAACCCTTAAAAACTATTCCCCAGCATCTAAAGTTAATATATTTTACGTTTCAAGTAACTTACTTTTTATTCTTCCCCCACTGGCCCGCAACTTTGTTCAGGACTCTAGGATACGGGCGCCGTCATCATGACTCAGAAGCATCACATACTGAGGAGAGGAGGGGGGAGCAAAAGTACAGTCGGTGGGGTTATAGCTGTGATTTGCACAGAGAGAGCAGAGCTGGGGTCAGGGAAAGGACAGCAATCCCAGAATGCAGAGCGGCACAGTCAGAAGACACTTCCTGTTTGCAGGCAGCCTGAGACGCCCTGTGCCGCCATCTTGGATGTTTAAAGGCTCAGAAAATGCAGTAGGTGCAGGTAGGATGATTTTTAATGTGAGCAATCTGTATGTACAGGGTGTGGGAAACATATAAGATAGACTCTTATTCAAAGTGAAGGTTTGATTTAAGAAGCAGATGCCCCTGAGTTAGTGCCCTGGGATCCTGGCTGAGGAGGCTGTTCTCTGTATGTCTGGGGCAGGGGGTAAGTACATATTTTTTCTGTATTATAAACAAAAAGAACAGCATAGAGAGAAACCATCAACCATCAGCTGCTGCTATTGTAGTAAATGTACATGTATTTATTTTATATCCATTAAACAGTATAAAAGTGGGCTGAAACCCAGATGGATCGGCCCAGGAATATATAAGGTTCCCGGGCCGATCCATTCCCTCCCCGAGGGGGATCCAAAATCAGGATGCCCCGCTTTGTGAAAACCCTCAGGTCACCCGCTACACTTACCTTAATCCCGGTCAAACGGCGCATGCGCGGGCTGAGGCCGCATCTCCGCTATCCCTCTAGCAGGGCATGGGCCCGCGCCGGCCCTGTTAGAGGGAAATGCGAGATGCGCCCGCCAGCATGCTCGGAGCCGCTGAGCTAAGAAGTCAAATGGGTTAGACATCAATAGCTCAGCGACTCCGAGCACGCTGATTGGACGAGCGTCCGCGCATTCGCCGTAGTGAGGTGAGGTGATCCGGGAGAGCCCCGGGGGAGTGGACCAAACCTCAGGATAGTCAAAATCCTGGGTTTTGGTCCACTTTAAAATAGTATTCAAGTGGATCAAAACCCATGACAGGGATGCCCCGCTTTGTGACCAACCCCCCCCCAGAGTCGTCGCAAAACTTTGTCCTGGCTCCCGCAGCAATGTAAATATCAGAATCTCTGTGCTGAGGCACGTCGCCATGCCCAGCCATTCTGATAGGCTGAGGGGAAGAAGTTACTAGGGATGCCGCCACTCCCGATTCCTATTGAGCTTTGCGTGTAATCAGGGATTATTAATATGCACGGCATGCAACGCTTATTGAAAGAGTTTTACTGGGAACCCGGTATAGTGAAAATGCAGGGTTTTGTTCCGCTTTAAAATATGTTGCACCAAAAAAAGGTTTTACTTAATTTGTTCTTAACTGATATAAAATAGATGTAATTTCATCAATAGCAGCACCTGATGGTCTCTGTCTTAGTGACCAATGCTGCTTTTTTTTTTACTGTGGTCTAATTAGGATTCTGAGTGACCCCTTTATATATGTTAAAGCGGACCAAAATCCACATTTTAACTAGCATCCCCTAAATTCTCCCCCCCCATGAGGAGCACCTTTTGCCAATTTTCACTGCTTCTGCTTCAACCGGACCTTCAGCGTGATTTAATGAAAAGCCCAAACTCTTATTATTCTTTCCCCCACTGGGCTGCAACTTAGGATATGGGCGCCGCCATCTTAACTCAGAAGCATCACATTTACTGAGGAGAGGAGAGTGGGATAAAGTATAGGGGGGTGGGTTTTAGCTGTGCTTTGCTCAGACAGAGCAGATCTGGGGTCAGGTAAAGGTCAGCAGTTCCAGAATGCAGAGCAGCACAGTCAGGAGGCACTTCCTGTTTGCAGGCTGCCTGATAAGATGGCGGCTTCCATAAGCCGCCATCTTGGATGTTTAAAGACTCATAACATGCAGTAGATGCAGGTAGGATGATTTTTAATGTGAGCAATCTGTATGTACAGGGTGTGGGAAACATATAAGATAGACTCTTATTCAGAGTGAAGGTCCGCTTTCACTCTAATCCCAGATAATGGTGTCTGTTTTAGCGGTAAAGCTCCGCCTCCTCCATTCATTTCCAGTGTTGTGTGTGGCAATGATGTCATTGCCACACTTAGGCAGTGGCTGATCTCATTCAATATTACAGAGAGGAGCAGCAAAAAAACAGTGTTACGGGACGATTCGAATATCAAACATATCTATTTCTAGTTCTACACTCTAAGAAGCGAGTATAGGCAGAGGCTTTGGCTACATTTATTTCAGTGAGTTTTGGTCCACTTTAATTATTTCAGCAATAGCAGCACCTGATGGTCTTTGTCGTGGAGGCTGATTCACTACTAGCGCCAGGTATTGCCAGATGAGCGTCTGTATAGTGGCGCTTAGAGCGACCACTAGTAGACACTGTAATTGGGTATCAAGCGCTATAACCTAGCTCTAACAACAGTACAGCGCTGGAGCCAGCGAGAGGTAGCACCAGCTCAGTGCGTCCGGCGCTCGACGCTTAACACCATAAAACTGCACACACACACACAGTGTCGATGCTCTAAAGCTGGTCACTATAGCATAGAGCACCAGACACTGTGTGATTAAAGTCTGTTTTTGAACACATATCCACCAGTAACAAAGCGAAAACACATGGAATGACATTGTTTTAACACTGTGACAATAACACTTTAGTGCCAGACCTGTAATGACAATTCTGCATAAGAATATAAAAAGTCAAAAACATTTCTAAAAGTGTTTGCAGCCAGGAGAGGTCACACAATGATTGGAGCAAAAAAAATTTAATTGGCAAACACGCTGTTTATATACAAACAAATGAAACCCTATTGAAATGTATAGGAGAGCAACACTGAACGAAAGGTAATACCTGGCGCTCTTGAACCTAGAGCGCCAGAGCTATACGCTGAACTGCCTCTAGTAATACATGTGACGCTACATGACGCTGTTAGTCGCTCACCAGATTCGCTTTCTTAAAGCGGACCTTCACTCTGAATAAGAGTCTATCTTATATGTTTCCCACACACTGTACATACAGATTGGCCACATTAAAAATCATCCTACCTGCATCTACTGCATGTTATGCAGCTTGTAAACATCCAAGATGGCGGCTTATGGAAGCTGCCATCTTATCAGGCAGCCTGCAAACAGGAAGTGCATCCTGACTGTGCTGCTCTGCATTCTGGGACTGCTGACCTTTACCTGACCCCAGCTCTGCTCTGTCTGAGCAAAGCACAGCTATAACCCACCCCCCTGTACCTTATCCCACTCTCTTCGCCTCAGTAAGTGTGATGCTTCTGAGTCAAGATGGCGGCGCCCATATCCTAAATTCCTGAACAGAGTTGCAGCCCAGTGGGGGAAAGAATAATAAGTTAGTGACTAAAAACGTAAAATATATTAATTTTAGATGCTGGGGAACCGTTTTTTAAGAGTTTGGGCTTTTCATTAAATCACGCTGAAGGTCCGGTTTAACTGTGGTTTTGCGTACAGCGCCCATCGTTCACCAGACGCTGCCTGCCTCTACGAAGCACTACCTGGCACTATCCCTTCTTAAATAACCCCCTTTGAGACCAATGCTGCTTTTTTACTGTGGTCTAATTAGGTTTCTGAGTGAGCCCTTTATATATGTTAAACCTTGGGTAATCTTCATTTTTTTATATCTTTTCTATGCCTACAATTATTTTTTAACTGCTTATTTACTTCATGGTCTATATGGCTGATGGTAAAGCAGGAGCACGCCCGTTGCCTACATAGTGCTGTGATGAATGTCTCTCCCTTGTCTTCGGGGGAATTTGGGGATTATGTTGCTGGTGACAGTTTCATTCATTCTCATTGCATCCTTAGCGTCTCTGCTGTTACCGGAGAATGGACAAGACAAAGTGGCCGGGTGGCTCCTCCCCGAGGCTCTATTACTGGCCCAGCCATGTGCCACGACATGGGAGTGTAGTCTGCGCCAGCTGTCAGCTGTGCTTCACACTGCTGCCCGACCCTGCAGCCTCCCTGCCTGCGAAGCCATGGCATCCAGCGAGGAAGAGGTGGAGGAGAAGGAGAATGCCAAGAAAAAGCCCCTCGGCACCGTGGCCACAGTATGGCTAATCTTTTACAACATTGCCATGACTGCCGGGTAAGTACCACCTTGTGCTGAGGTTGGGGTTGCGGGTGGGAGGGGAGAGCATCTGATACAGCCTTTAAAATCTCATACTGATTTTTGTTTCATTATTCGACTAACAAGTTACAATGCTCAGACATTTTTATTTGTGCTATATATATATATATATATATATATATATATATATATATATATATTTATTTATATTTTTTAGTTGCTACAATTAGAATATATATATATATATATATATATATATAATTTATTTGCTACAAATAGAATGAATATATATATATATATATATATATATATATATATATATATATATATATATATATATATTATTTAGTTGCTACAAATAGAATGAATATATATATGTGTTTTTTTCCCGTATATTTTTTCTTTTGTGACTTTTTGGATTCTCCCCCAAATGTCTTTTGGAAAGTTCCGCATTCTCAGGCTCATCTATTCCCCGGCACAGGTGTGACAACACTTCTAACATTCCAACCCCAATCGTAACATTTGTCGCTGGGCTTCAAATTTGGCCCCTTTGTGTTTCGAAGTTTTATTGATCCACACAATTCCCTTCCGAGAGAAAAACACCCGGCGGCTGCCTTGTTAGCAGAGTCTCTGCTGCTCTCTGCGAGTCGCATTGCCTAATACGGTTCACCCCAGCAGCTGCGTCACCCTACCGCCGCACGGTGTGGTTAAGTATAGCCCGATAGGTCAGTGGGCGGGGAAAGTGCTTCCCTCGGCACATTTTACAGTAACACAAGCATGCGGCTCCCTCGACTCCGCATAGCGGGACGTCCGAAGTGCAACACGGCTAAAATAAGGGAGAGCGCTTGCTATTATATTTAGATTTGGAGAATTATTTGAATTACTTTGAGATGTTACTGGGTAACTGGCACCCTTTTAGGTGTAGGAGGACTACAAGTGACAGCATAACTACCTGCATCTATCATGGGAAAAAAAAAATGAATGTTGGGGAATCTGAGACCTGGGGAGAGGGGGATTATTGCATCCAAATGATGTCGGCCGGGGGAAGTCCAATCCTCTTGCCCCTATACCCACCAACATCACTGTTTGCTTATGACGGCTGCTGGATCGCAAACCCAACAGGGCAGGACCGGCATCAGCACCCGGCAAGCCCGGTCAGCTGCCAAGGGCCCCAACTCCCCAGGGGGGGCCCTTGGCAGCTGACACAATGTGGTTAAAGAACTTAAACTTTATTTGCCACTAACTTTGCATCGGGCCCCTGCGCCACCTCCCGCTCAGCTCTGCCCCATCCATCCCTGCCCTGCCAGCTCAGCCCCATCCATTCATGTCCCCCCAATTCTGCCCCATCCATCCATGTCCCCCCCCCCCAGTTCTACCCCATCGATCCTTGTCCCCCCAGCTCAGCCCCATCCATCTATGTCCTCCCAGCTCAGCCCCATCCATTCCTGTTCCCTCAGCTCTGTCCCATCCATCCATGTCCCCACAGCTCAGCCCCATCTATCCACGTCTCCCCAGCTCAGCCCCATCCATCTATGTCCTCCCAGCTCAGCCCCATCCATTCCTGTTCCCTCAGCTCTGTCCCATCCATCCATGTTCCCCCAGCTCAGCCCCATCCATCCATGTTCCCACAGCTCAGCCCCATCTATCCACGTCTCCTCAGCTCTGCCCCATCCATCCATGTTCCCACAGCTCGGCCCCATCTATCCACGTCTCCCCAGCTCAGCCCATCCATCCATGTCCCCCAGATAAGCCACATATTCTTCAAATATCTGGGAGCATCAGCATAGCCAGGGATAGTCTTCCAAGTTCCACTCCTTGGGACATCCCGAATTGGGATGTGCCGCTGTGTTAAACTCCCCCCCCCCCCCCGATCACCAGATCACTCACCTTCTCCTATAGCTCTCGTCACATCTGTGTGCTCCGGCTGCATCCCCGCTCACCTCTAGCTGTGCACATGCGGGACTTTCTGAATGGACAGCACGGGCATGCCATGGCTGCAAGGTGGGCAGGGGATGCGGCTGGTGGCACTCTTCCACCGTGGGGAAGAGAGCCAAGTGACGTGAGCACCCTGATTGGCTGAGCGCACCACTCAGCCAGTTAGCACACTCCCTCTCGCATGAGTCTGCGCCGTGTGAGCGGAAGAAAGGTGAGTGAAACGGGGCGATCTGGGGGTACACACAGCGGGGCATCCCAACTCGGGATGCTGCCTCACAGAGGAACAACACACAGGAAAGTGAAATTCCTGTGTATTGTTCCACTTTAATGGATTTACATACGTAGATGTGACAAAGAGAAGCTGCTGCAGACACAGCCAGGGCAGAATTATGCCAGTAAGAAAGATGCCTGCTGAAATGGCCTCTTTATTATGGGCCTTAGAACATTTAGAAAACGTCTACCTCAAGAAATAGAACCAAGTCTGATTGGTGGCCTGCTGCAGTAAGTGACCGGATTTCCTGAAAGCTTGGGAAGCAGGTTAGAAGTCCCAGAGCTATGATTAGGGCCTCTATAAATGACCGGGCCCCATACAGAAGTTATGCCTGTACTGCTCTAATGGCAGCACTGCCATTCTAACCAAGACGTGCACCTGCCACCAGTGTAACTGTATGGCTGGTGGTGGGTGCGTGCAACAGAGGGGAGCAACCAACGGGGGATGCACAACAGTCATTCCATTCAGAACACATTGCTGGGTATTCAGTTCTGATTGGACGTGAGCCTGTGGATATGCCAAGAGAGCATGAAACACAGGCGATCCCGGGGGTTTCAAACACAAGCATCCTAAATAGTGATGTCCCTGTGTAGACTAAAACACAGGTAAGTGAAATTCCTGGATTTTGCTCCGCTTGAAATGAAGCAATTAAATTCCAGTCTATATTTTTTCTTAGCAATGGGCATGATTGGGTATGCCTGATTCCAGTGACCACGCATGAAGTACAGTTACACATCCCCCCATGGGGTCACCTGGCTGCAGCAGCCAAACAATTCAGGAGGATCCATACCCCACCAGACCCACATTGAGCGTTACCCACCTCTTCCACGCCAGGTCTCTGTGCATCTGGTACTAAAAAAGTTAGTATTGCTTACTGCTAGTCTGGGAGGAAGCAAAAGGGTGGGTTAAGGTGCCAACGTAGTACCTAACTGGGTTAAAGTCTACTGAACATCCCCCTCCAGGTGCATCCTGATTGGAGATCCCCCCAGTTTAAAAATGGCCAGATTCACCAGATCCACATATTCTGTTATTAAAGCAGAACAAAACCCAGCAGTGACCTGCCTGGAATTTAATATCTAAAAGAAAGCCCCACTGTGTGAAAGCCCCCTGCCGGCACATGTGTGAGCTCTCGTCCAATTAGAGCAGTCTGCCGTGACTGCGTCATTTGGCAAACGTTTCCAGAGGTGAACTGGAGCCGATGGCCACCAAGCTCTTCAATACCCCCCCGGCCATTGGAGGATGGGTAATAGGGCTGGGGCTAGCCCCCTGCTGCCATGGTCCATTGGACCCCTTACCAGTTCACATTAGAAAAATTAAGTCCTATAATAATCTAACATTAAATTTTACTAATTTCCACCATCTTCATCCAGTACTGGGCTTTCTCCCACTGTCCAGCAGCTCTGAGCCCTGCTCTGCCTGCATTCGGATCAAAGAAGTACAAGGGCACCCCTTCTATCTTGCCTGGCTCTGAGTGTTCCCCGCCGAATGGAGGAACATTTATACCCCAGTGTTTGGCTTCTTCTGGGAATCTCCTTCCACTCCCTAGCTGTTCATTGATGCTAGGACACATATATATTTATTGACACATATTTTCATTCTTCTAAAACTTAGTATAATCACCAGCTTATTGTAGTCAGCCTTATTGTTAGATTACTGAACTTTAATACAATGTAACAGACAACAGATACTGTACAATTAATGATTGTTTGAAATTTTGATACAGTGTTGCAGCTAGTGTTCCCTGCAGGTGTAAGTAAAGAGGAACGAAACACAGGATTTTCACTATTTTTTCCTTTCCCATGTGGCAATTCTAATTTAGGATGCCCCGCTCTGTGCAATCCCCGAGGTTGCTGTAAAAACTCACCTTACCGACAATCCCACAGTGCATGTGCGGGCCTCAGCCATTTATTGGCTCACGCATTCATCTTTTCTATTAGAGCACATTCTGCTAGCCTTTCATACATGTGACAGTGATTTAAAAACACCTGCAGGGGGTATGCATGAGGTGAGCGAAGATTTGTTCGTGAGCCATGCATGGCATCCCCACAGAGATGTGTATACTGGACTATTCCAGGGGGTTTCACACTATGAGGCCTTGAAAATCAGCCCTAGCATGATTCACACACATATCGAGTAGTTACTTCACTCCTGAGCATATATGAGAGCATTGTGGTCACTTCTGGTAACCGAGGGGCAAAACTAAAAAAGGCTTCTTTGGCCCCACAGAACTTACAGTTCTGGCCCACGGCACACTGCTTATACCCCGCCCCATGAATTCTGTGCAGGCTTTATACAGGGTGGACTAGGGCCCAAAATGTTACTGGCAATAAGGTCTGGTAACAAGAATGGATAGATGGGGCTTGAGGGAGAGGGATGAATGGGAGAGAAGCTGTAAGGAAGAGGGATGGATGGACAGAACAGGAAGGGCAGGGAGGGATGGAGAGAGAGATGTGAGAAGGGATGGATGGGCAGAAGGACAGGAATTAATAGGCAGAGCTGGGGGGGATAGATGGCCAGAGCAGGAGGTAACAATAATGGATTGACAAAGCTGGGAGGCCGGGGATTGGATGGGCAAAACTAGGAGCACAGGAATGGATGGGGCAGAGAGACTGGGCTGGGTGGGGTAAAGCTGAGGGGACAGTGATGGATGGGGCAGAGCTGAGAGGACAGTGATGGATGGGGCAGAGCTGAGGGAACAGGGATGTATGGGGCAGAGCTGAGAGGACAGTGATGGATGGGGCAGAGCTGAGGGGACAGGTATAAATGGGACAGAGCTGAGAGAGTACGAATGGATGGAGCAGAGCTGAGGGGACAGTGATGGATGGGGCAGAGCTGAGGGAACAGGAATGGATGGGGCAGAGCTGAGGGGACAGGAATAGATGGGGCAGAGCTGGGGGGACAGGGCTGGATGGGTCAGAGTTGAGGGGACAGGGATGGATGGGGCAGAGCTGAGGGGACAGGGCTGGATGGGTCAGAGTTGAGGGGACAGGGATAGATGGGGCAGAGCTGGGGGGACAGGGCTGGATGGGTCAGAGTTGAGGGGACAGGGATAGATGGGGCAGAGCTGGGGGGACAGGGCTGGATGGGTCAGAGTTGAGGGGACAGGGATGGATGGGGCAGAGCTGAGGGGACAGGGCTGGATGGGTCAGAGTTGAGGGGACAGGGATGGATGGGGCAGAGCTGAGGGGACAGGAATGGATGGGGCAGAGCTGGGGGGACAGGAATAGATGGGGCAGAGCTGGGGGGACAGGGAAGGATGGGTCAGAGTTGAGGCTACAGGGATAGAAGGGGCAGAGCTGGGGGGACAGGGCTGGATGGGTCAGAGTTGAGGCTACAGGGATAGATGGGGCAGAGCTGGGGGGACAGGGCTGGATGGGTCAGAGTTGAGGGGACAGGGATGGATGGGGCAGAGCTGAGGGGACAGGGCTGGATGGGTCAGAGTTGAGGGGACAGGGATGGATGGGGCAGAGCTGAGGGGACAGGAATGGATGGGGCAGAGCTGGGGGGACAGGAATAGATGGGGCAGAGCTGGGGGAACAGGGAAGGATGGGGCAGAGCTGGGGGGACAGGGAAGGATGGGGCAAAGCTGGGGGGATGAGATGGTGGGACAGGGATAGATGGGGCTGAGATGGGGCGGGGGAAAGGATTGGATGGGGCAAAGAGACATAAAAACAAAGTTTGTGTGTTTACCTTTCAATGCCACTTCTCACCCGTGCAGTACTTCATATTGCAATGCTAGGTGCCAGGGAGCCATGACACTGGCAGGGAGACCAAGCACTACATAGCAGATCAAGGGGGCAGCTCTGAGCACGGCAGCAGGCTTGAGGAAGTGTATGTGTGGGAACATCAGCAATCTGGATGTTTCCCCCGCACCCAGCTACATGACCATCAACACCTATTTTCTAAAAAATGTCTGTATAAATGCTTTAAAACATCTGTATGTAAAGTTCAGAGATCAGCTTTAAAGTGGACCAAAACCCAGGATTTTAATGATAGAGGGTCCACTTTAAAGTGGATCAAAATCCTTCTCAGCTGGCTCAAGAGCTGTCTGATTTTCTGTCCCCAGGGCATCCTGCTTTGGGATGCCTCTGCTGTGTGAAACCCAGAGTTTGCCTGCTTTACTTACCTTGCCGGTGATCCCACGGTGCATGTGCCAACTCTCCTCCAATCAGTGTTCTATGCCATGCATATGAATAAACGGTATAGATTGCTGTTTGAATAGAGACATGGCACAGTGCTAAGAGCAGCCGTCATCCCTTTGTCCACTCCCCTGCGGCTGCGCGTGCCCATGCCGAAATTGCTGCCACAGCCCTGATGGTACTTCTTACAGAGATCCTGGGAGGGTATTTCACACAGAGAGGCACCCCAAATCGGGATTGGTCATCCCTGGAGTGTTTTACATTTTAGGACTGGCTGTAAAGGATTCTGGTCCACTTTAAAGTGGACCAAACCTAATTGGTTCAATTTTAATGCCAATGCAGCTAACAATTGCTGGCTAGAAGGGCAGGCCAAATCAGGATGCCTTGGTTGTGGGGGTGTAAGCAGAGTAAGCAGTCTTTTTTTACATTAGGTCTGCTTTAAGCTTTTATGACACAGATCGCCTGCTTTCAATGTAATGATTTGCAAGCCAACAAGAGAGAAATTCAAATACTCCCCCCCCCCACAGCATAGTAGAAGCATTATACACAAGGTACATGTTGGAGAAGGATGATGAAAGGTCTATTTTGAGTCTGAGGTCCTTGAAGGTGAAGATGAACCAACCATAAGCATGAACTGTGCTGACCTGAGAGCTAAAGTGGAGTCAAAGGCTGAAGGGTAAAGGGCTGGGTGAGGGGGGTCTTCTTAAAGCATATTTACCAGGACCTGTGCAAATTTAGCTATAGATTCTTAAAGAGGAACATAAGTTTTTTTTTTAAGTTTTTAATTACAGTACCGTCTCAATTTTTAATAAGTGCAGGGGAATTTTAATGTCGTTATCCTCTGATATTCCACTGTGCCCAACAGAAAAAAATGTGGGTTTTTTTCCCACCATGTGCTGATCAGCCATTCTATTCAGATTTCCCTTGCCATTTAAAAATTCCTGGTACGGGTACGCGCCCGAGCTTAAGGTATAGCCCTGGTCCAGATATGCGGTGTGGTACTAAGGAAAGGGGGTGTTCCGTGCAATCCCCGGGTTTCACATAAAAGGGTATCCACTCGCCCTAGGGTCTTATAGACAACAAAACTGGATCATAAATTGAGCCTACGTGGATCATCTTAAAGTGGCGACAATTCCTTTGCTTATGTCTAGGGGGCATTTCAGGATGCCCGACTGTGTGAATCCCCCCAGATGACCAGCAAACCCCTTGCATTTCCGCCAGTTCCTCACCCCAATAGCAGGCCACGGTAATTCTGGTAATTGGTCCATTTTAAAGTCATTGTCCAGGAACACTCAAAAGAATTCCATTGTGGGGTTACACATGGCAACGTTCTTTTTCTATTTTTAAAAAAGAAGCTATATTGCCAGAGTAATTCTAATTGCTTTGGAGTGAACTGAGATTGAGTCCAACCTATCACTAAGAGAGGGGGTGTCAACCTGACACAAGCCTTGGGATTGAATATGTGGTCAGGATCAGGGGGAGGTACTGGAGGCAAAGGAAGAAAAAAATCCCCTTCCTTTCTTTCTGTGACCAGACGAAAGCGACAGCATGGGACTGGCACTGCATCAGATAAGCTGCTAGGCAAATTATTTTACATTTTCAGTGTACAATAGGTTTAAAGCAGACTAAAACCCTTAATCCTCCCCCCCCCCATCAATGAAATGGAATCGCCATATACTTACCTCGACCAAGGATTCCTCAGCACATGTGTGACTCTGCACGGCATCCCCTGCTCTATGCCGGTGGGGGCACAAAGAGTGGTGGGTGCAGGGATGCCATAGGGTGCTGCATTCTAAAAAGTGCTCTGCTTTATGCCCCAGCACCCCGTAGAAGCTCCACTAGCAGACATTCAAGTCCAGTAGGCTATTACAGGGTGTCCTGCAGCTTCCTGTCAGCTGGGAGCAGCCCCAAGTTTTTCAGGTGTAAAATACACCAGTGTTCTGGTGTAATATGTCTGCGACCACTTACAACGTGGTTTGGAGTAATATGCAAGCGGCCTCTTATGACTTGTTAATGCTCTTTTTCTTGTGGAAAATGTAAACGGTTGTTGCAACCTATGAGCGTATTGTTTTGGAGTAACATGCCTTGTAAATACGGCATTCTGGGGTAATATGTAAGTAGCCTGTTATAGGTAAGTGTTAGCAGAGTATTCTGATGACGTGTAGGCTGATTCACTACTAGCGCCACGTATTGCCAGATGAGCGTCTGTATTGCGGCACTTAGAGTGACCGCTAGTAAATGCTGTAAGCGGGTATCGGGTACTGTAACCTAGCGTTGCGGTCACTGTAGTATCCTGGCCAGTATTGATGAATGTGATGTGTGTTGGCCGCTTTAACAACAGTACAGCCCTGCAGGGAGCGAAAGGTAGCGCCAGCTCAGTGCATCCGGCACTCGGCGCTCCACACCATATTTAACTAAAAACTACACACATCCAGCGTCGGCGCTCTAAAACTGGGCGCTGTAGCATAGAGTGCCAGACACTGTGTGAATAATGTCTGATTTTGAACACATATCCACCAGTAACAAAGCAAAAATATAAGGAATGACATTGTTTTAAAACTGGGACAATAACACTTTAGTGCCAGAACTGTAAATGCAATTCTGCATAAAAATATTAAAAGTAAAAAAATATATATAAAAGTGTTTGTTTGCAGCCAGGAGAGGTGACACAAAAAAAAAAAAGAAAAATAATTGCCAAACACGCTATTTATACACAACCAAATGAAAGCCCATTGAAATGTATGGGAGAGCAACACTGAGCGAAAGGTAATACGTGGGGCTCCTGAACTTAGAGCGCCGGCGCTATATGCTGAGCTGCCTCTAGTAATACATGCAACGCCACATGGCGCTGTTAGAAGCGCTAAGCAGATTAGCTTTCTTAAATGTGGTTTCTCATAGGGCGTCCGGCGTTCACCAGACGCTGCCTGCCGCTACGAAGCACTACCTGGCGCCAGGGCTGTATTTACCATTAGGCAAACCTAGGCCTGTGCCTAGGGTGGCCACCAGCAAGGGGGGGGCGGCGCAGATGTTACTGCTATATTATAAAGGTTGTTGCCGCGTTCATGCCTCCTTACAAATGCCATGTGACTCCCGTGTGTCTTGTAATATATAATAAAGTGCATGCTCCTCTGCATTTCTCTCCTTGAAACCTCTCCTCCCTATGAACATTTATTTTTTATATTATATTTTTCTTTTTCTATTTATTCTGTTTTTTTCACCTTTTCTTTCTTACTTACTTCTATAATTACTGTCAGTCCTTTAAATTTTTGTTTCTGTCACTCTATGCTTTCCTTCTATGCTTTGTTTTTTTTCCTTTCATCTGTTATGCCATATCTTTTCTTTCTTCTTTCCTTCTATTATTTTCTTCTGTCATTCCTTCTATTCTTTCTGTCTTTCCTTCTCTTTGTTTCTGCCAGTCCTACCACTCTTTTTCTCCTTCCAGCTCTTTTTTTTCCTCTGTCGGCCAAGGGCCTGTAAAAACCTGGAGCCGGCCCTGCTCAACGTTACATAACAAAAGGGGGGCACCAGCACTTGAAGTGCCTAGGGCGGCATGAACACTAAATACAGCCCTGCCTGGCGCTAGACGTTCTTAAAGTGGACCAACACCCAGGGGGGATCGGCCCGGGAATCTATAAGATTCCTGGGCCGATCAGATCCCTCCCCGCAGGGCATCCAAAATCGGGATGTCCCACGGGGAGGAACCCCCCAGGAGGCCCACAAACCTTACCTTATCCCCGTTCCAACGGCACATGCGTGGGCCGCAGCCGCATCTTGCACTTCCCTCTAGCAGGGCGCGCACCCCCGCCGGCCGTTTGTTAATGGCCGGCGCGGGCGCGCTCCTTGTTAGAGGGAAGTGCGAGACGCGGCCTCCAGCGCTCAGAGCCGCTGTGGTTGTCCGTCCCTTATACATGCATACCACAGCAACTCTGAGCGCTCTGATTGGACGAGCGATCGCGTAGGAGTGGGGTGAGGCGAGTTATTTAGGGCGATCGGGGGGGGTTCCATGCAGCGGGGCACCCCCGATCGGGGTGCCCCACGGAAGTGGACCAAAACCCAGGATAGTGAAAATCCTGGGTGTTGGTCCACTTTAAATAACCCCAACAAATGAGCAGCCACATACCACTTGTGATCACAGTGCACAAATAACATACTGTATACATGGCCTTACATACAGTAACTCGTAAGCACAGTGTACACGTGTAATATGGAAGACAGGGGCTGTCTTTACACTTAACTGGAAGTTTCCATGATGCAGGTGCAAGAAACCAACTTTATAGTTAGCCTTATAGTTTTCTTTCATGACAGGTTTCCTTTAATGAACATATTCCATTCCGTAACGGTTACTGATTCCGCTACTTTCCATGGGACCCTCTTACTGGCATCCGATCAGAGGTGGAAGGAAGAAGCACTTGTGGCCAGAACAGCGCATTTATTTCCCTTTCATGTTAATCTGTTACAAAGTACAAGGGAAGATAGTGTCTGCAACTTGAGCCGCCTCTAAACTACAGTACCTCCAATCCAGATAACCAAAGCGCTGCTCTATGAGAGTCAAAGTCTGGACTAAAATAACCCCGCAATGAAGCCAGCGGAAACAGCACGATGCCCCCTCGCTGCCCTATCATCTACGTAACGCACTCCTCAACTAACATTGACATTTTTTATTATATTTTTATGCACTAGCACTTTGTATATGTGTGTACTATTATAATTAGTATTTTGAGGATCCGGATCATAGGCAGGCACAGATTATCAGTTGACATTATTGGATTGATTATTGTGTAGTTGCACGTGGGTGGATTAATTCATTTGTTGAATTAGTATATATATATATATATATATATATATTTTTTTTTTTTTTTTCTCTCCCTACCGTCTACTCCTCCATTTATTTTGGTTTGTCTTGTGTGTCATTGTATTTATGTATTTTAATGGTTTTTAATATGTGAAGCTGTATATCTTGGATATTCTGGATATATTCTGGATGGATATTCTGAATAAAATTGTAAAAATGTATTGATTTAGATATTGGTGTGCCTCCCCTTAGGTTTTTGGTTCCCAATAGATATGATATTATAGCTTTAGGAGTGGCACCCGGTAATTGATTTGTTATGTTGGTAGGGGGATAGTGCAGGTTTATGCTTGTGACAAAGAAAACTCCCTTTTTGTCAGGTTTTTGGTGTTCTGCCGTATTGTTTTCCTCTTCTGGGATGAAAAATAAACCTGTGTGTTAGGATTGTGCCCCTATACCTGTGATTTACTTAGCATGCTTTATGTACATCTCTTATATTACAGTGGCTCTGTGTTAGTAAAGTGGGAGTGGCTTTCTTGCCATTCACCAAAGCTCCTAGCACCCTTGTCACTACAAATCCCAGAATCCATTAACTGTAACAGGTGGATTTATTAGCAGTTTTGGCTAAACAAAGCTGCAGCAAACATCCTTTTTCACCCGAGAACACTGCTAGTAACCCTTCAGCTTCTTGAACACAAGACTGATTCCCCCTATCTGAAGAGATTGAAATGATGCAGATGGGGTTAAATTTCATGTCATGTCTGCCTCAGCCAATCAGATTATTAGCAGGCCAGAGTGAGGAAGCTCCCTCCGGCTTGCTCACTCCAGTTTGAGGAAGGTTTCTAAGGTAAATACATTGTTGCTATGGAGAACTGTTTTCTTTTATAACATGGAGTTGCAAAAACATAGAAAAGTAAAAAATATAATAATAATATAATAGATAATAATAATAATAGATAAACTCATATTGGAAAACTAGATTGGAAATGTCATCGGAAGTGGAATTACCCTTTAAGTTTTATATAAACCCTAAAGTGCAAACAAATGAGCTAAAGCTATCAAAGCCCTTCTCCCAACAATGCCCAAAATAAACAAGTAATCAAAGCTGTACTACATGGTAAATAAAGGGATTGCCGGCAGGTGTTTATAACCTAACAGGAAGTGAAATATTCATCACAGACAGCAAAAATAGCTTATTTTTCCCAATGCATGGCACGGCCTGCTTCACGAAGTCATTACATCTGGGTTATTCCGCCACAAGGTGGCGCAGTGTACTGCAGAAGAGTTGTGGCTCCTCCCGGTACCATATAAAAATGGAATTATCATAGACTTCTCCAGTTTTTCCTCTGCAGTGATATCTGCGAAGATCGAAGATGGCTCTCTCTATGCGCAGGTGAGCGGGGCAACCAAGCCTGCGGCCCTGCATGGCTATTTCCTTCAGTTTCCGGACCCTCTGTGCCTGCCAGCCTCGGCTGTCGGATCGGGTGAGGGTAGCGGAGCACTGGGGCAAGTGCTCAAGGAGCGCTGCTCCAAGCCGCAGACCCTGTACAACAAAGGGTAGCCGGCCATAGGCTTTATGGTGAGCCTGCTAGGGATGCAGAGTTCCTGTACTAGCTTCTGAGGGGGTGAGTGTTTTGGGGTTTTATGTGACTTGTTCTGGCGTTCGCCCCCCCCCCACTGGCCGGCGGATGATGTGTATTGTGTCGTTCTCCTGCGGCCCGCCCCTCAAGGTTCCTCTGCCGGCGCCATCTTGCTTCTACTGCGTGTCTGGGGCCCTCTTCATCCCTGGGCTGCGGCGGTGATTTCTGCCTCTGTCGCTTCCTCCGGTGGTCTGGCAGCTGGCGATCCTTGTCCTGCTTGGTCCGTGAGTCCCCTCTGGGGTCTTTTGTTGTCCTTGGGGCATGGGCTGCGGGATACTTATATTTTTTGCTTATGTCTTTCAGGCGGGACACCAGTGGGTTGTGGTTTCTCCCGGTCCTGCTCCTTACTCCCCCCTTCATCTCCCCTTACTATTCTGGGGGCATCCCTATGCCATTACCCTGTGCTGGCATATTGTGTCTGTGTTAATCACCATATGGAGGTTTCTGGGGATAGCATGCTCGGGGGTCCTTCGGGGCATTCCCGGCTGTGTTCCATGTGCGGGGTATCCCCTATCAGTAACGCTGCGCTCCAGTCTGGGCTGCCCGCTTCGCTTCCCAGCTCTGGGCCCCCCTCGGCATCGCCTACCCCCCAACGCCTGCATTTAGCCCCCAGTGATGGGGATACTAGCAGGGGGTCACGGTCTGATCTGGCACTTTGTGTGGCCAGCATTGAAAGGCAGCTTGCTAGGCCTGTTCCACGTAAGGCCTCTAGCAAGAAGCGGCACCTTGCTCCCACGCCTGCCTGGGTTGCTGAGGAGCATGAGGAAATTGATCTTTTTGATGACCGTTACTCCCTAGAGGAGGGGGAGCTTTTCCTGGGCTCTGATTCCTCTGGGGACCAGCAGGTGGGCTGTGACAGTGATCCTGGGTCTGAGGATTCCTGGTTCCCTGAGGACACTGCTAATCTGTTGTCTCACATTTTTGAAATCTTGCGCATTGTCCCCCCTGAGGTGGCAAAGAGGAAACAGTGTGAGCTCTTTTGTCCTGTTAAGCAGCGTCTGGAGTTCTTTGAGCAGAGTCATTTCACTAATATGGTGCTCAAGGAGTGGGAACATCCTAATAGATTGCCCGCGGTGCCCAAAGGGTTGGATAAGCTGGCCTGCCATGCTTTTACATTTGTGGGGGGCTGGGCTGCGTCCGGCCTGTGCCTCTGCCATAACAGCCATTGCTCTTAAGAGACAGATCAATCGTCTCCTTGATGGCGCTACAGCTGGTAGGGAGGAGTATAGGGCTCTCTTGCTTTGCTCTAAATTTTTGGCCTTTATCCTTACTGCCATGGATGATGTGGTACGGCTGAGTAGTAGGGCCTCTGCCCTTTTGGTGGCTATGCACCGCTCTGTTTGGTTGCGTCAGTGGGCAGCCGACGCTGCTGGCTCTCACTGGGCTCCCCTTTGTGGGGTTGCGGCTCTTTGGTGAGCGTCTGGATGTTTTAGCCAAGGATGGTAGGCTGCCTCAGCGTAGGAGGCAGCCTTGGCCTTTTCGGGGGCCCTCCGCTTCCTTCTCCTCCTTTCTTGCCCCCAGAGGAGGTCGAGGCCCCCTCTTTATTAGGTATCTGCAAGGGTTCTTGGGGCCGTGGCAGATCCCGCGGTCATCCCAGGCTCTCTTGGGACCCCAAGCCCAAACCTTCTCCCAAGCCCCCTCAGGCATGAGGAGGCGCCCTCACCCATCCGGGTGGGGGGATGGCTTCGGCTCTTTGCTCATGTCTGGAAGCTCCAAGTCTCAGACCGGTGGATTCAGGAGGTGATGTCCTCCGGTTACAAGATAGAGTTTGCAGCCTGTCCGCCCCCAAGATTCATCAGATCTCGGATGTCTCAAAACCCTCTGTCAGCTCAGGGTTTGCACCTTGCGGTTCAACGTCTGTTGGAGTCGGAAGTCATTTGCCTGGTGCCTCCCCAGGAACGGGGTCAGGGTTTCTACTCCAATCTGTTCATGGTCCCCAAAAAGGACGGGTCCTTGAGGCCCATCCTGGACCTGAAGGGTCTCAACAGGTTTGTCAGGGTCAAGCACTTTTGCATGGAGACCCTTCGCTCGGGTTTCAGTACCCTTCGCCCAGGCGACTTCATGACCTCCGTGGACGTGAAGGTTGCTTATCTTCACGTGCCAATCTTCCCAGGTCATCAGAGATTTCTCAGGTTTGCTCTGGAGGATCAGCATTACCAGTTCGTGGCCTTACCGTTCGGTATCACCTCAGTGCCTCGGGTGTTCACCAAGGTGCTGGCGGGCGTGATGGCTCTTCTGCGGCATCAGGGCATTCGCATCCTTCCTTACCTGGACGACATTCAGATTGCGGCTCAGTCTCTTCATCAGGCCGAGAGGGATACTCAGGTGGTGACCTCCACTCTAGAGTCCTTCGGCTGGGTGATCAACTACCCCAAGTCTTCACTGTCTCCGTCTTTGGTGAGGTCTTTTCTGGGAATGACTCTGGATATTTCTCAGGTCAAGGTATTCCTGCCTCAGCAGAAGGTGGAGGGCCTTCAGCAGCAGGCACAGGCTCTGCTCTTGTGTCCTCATCCTTCCATCCGGCAAGGGATGCAGTTGGTGGGCCTGATGGTGTCCTGCTTCGAGGCGGTCCCCTTTGGTCAGTTTCACATGAGATCTCTCCAGTTGCACCTCTTGTCAGTTTGGGATCGGGACCCTGTGTCCATGGATCAGGAATTTGCTCTGTCCCCCCTGGCCAGACAGTCCCTCTCATGGTGGCTGGACTCAAGGAACCTCCTGGTGAGCAGGACAGATGCCAGTCTGACTGGTTGGGGGGGCTTTTGGAAGTCTCTGCAGTTCCAGGGTCAGTGGGGCCCCCAGGAGGCCCATGCTCCAATCAATGTCCTGGAACTGAGGGCGATCAGGTTGGTTCTTTTTCAGCTGACTTCACACCTTCGGGGTCGGGCTGTTCAGATACGCTCGGACAACCAGACGCCGGTTGCCTACATCAATCATCAGGGAGCGGCTCGGAGCAAGCGAGCCCTCAAGGAAGTGTCTCTGATACTGTCTTGGGCGGAAGAGAATGTGCCTTGCATCTCGGCGGTTTACATTCCGGGGGTGGAGAACCAGGAGGCAGACTACCTGAGCAGGGGGACGTCTCGGCTGGGGGAATGGTCCCTCAGCAACAATGTTTTTCACTCCCTGTGTCACCGCTGGGGTCAGCCGGATGTGGACCTGTTTGCATCCTGCCACAATCACAAGCTTCCCAGGTTTGTCTCCCTGTCACAGGACCCTCTGGCCTTCGCCACGGATGCGCTAGCTATGCCTTGGACGGAGTTTCGGCTCCCCTATGTGTTCCCTCCGTTCCCTCTGCTGAGCAGGGTGCTGTGCAAGATAGCCCAGGAAGGGGTACAGGGCCCTGTTGGCCAAGGAGGGTGTGGTTCGCCGAAGTCGTGCAGTTGGCAGTAGATCAGTATGCCCTGCCCAAGGATCCAGATCTGCTCACTCGTGCAACTGTGCCATCCCAATTTACAGACGCTGGCTTTAACGGCTTGGCTGCTGAAACCTCCATCTTGATGGATAAGGGTTTGCCGGCTTCTGTTGTTGATACCATGATTAGGGCTAGGAAGAAGTCCTCGTCCTTTATCTTTTACAGGAACTGGCATGCTTACATTGCCTGGTGTGAGTCCAAGACTCTTCCCTGTCGGGTGTTTTCTATCCCCAGGATTCTGGAATTTTTGCAACATGGTTTGGATTCGGGCCTTCAACTTAGTACCCTCAAGGGACAGGTGTCAGCTCTGGCACTTTTTTTCCAAAGATCCTTTGCCAATCACCGGTTGGACTTTTTCCAGGGAGTTACTTATGTGCGTCCACCATGTAAGCCTATGCTACCTGTTTGGGACCTGAATCTGGTGTTGTCTGCTCTGCAGGGTCCTCCCTTTGAGCCTATATGTGGGGCTGCCTTGCGCATTCTGACTCTTAAGGTGGCCTTTTTGGTGGCCATTACTTCTGTCAGGCGAGTTTCTGAGCTGGCGGCGCTTTCCATCAAACCTCCTTATTTTGAAAGGCATCAGGATAAGGTGGTGTTTCAGCTTAAGCCGGATTTCTTGCCTAAGGTTGTGTCTGCTTTTCATCTCAATCAGGATATTGTTTTGCCTTCTTTGTGTCCTAAACCTGCTAATGCCAAGGAGCGGACCCTTTATTCTCTGGATGTTAGGGCTCTGAAGTTTTATTTGGTTACTACTGAGACTTTCAGGAAATCTGACGCTCTTTTTGTTCTTCCTGCTGGACCTAGGAAGGGTTTGCCTCTGGCTAAATCCACTATCAGCAAGTGGATCCGTCAGGCAGTGGAGCAGGCCTACTCTGCTAGGGGGAAGGTTCCTTCTTTTAGGGTTACTGCTCATTCCACTTGTGCTATTGGTACGTCTTGGGCCTTTTAGCACCAAGCTTCTGTTGAACAAGTTTGTAAGGCCGCAACTTGGTCTTCTGTTCATACTTTTTCCAAGTTTTACAAGGTTGATGTTAAGGCCTCAGCTGATGCTGCTTTTGGTCGCAAGGTTCTGCAGGCGGCAGTGGTCTGACCTGTCTGTTGTTGCCTTTGGGGATCCCACCCTACTTTATGGACACTGCTTTTGGAAGTCCCAGATGTAATGACTTTGTGAACCAGGCCGTGCCATGCATTGGGAAAAAGTCAATTCTGTGAGTACTCACCTGTAGAATTGCTTTTACCATGCATGGCAAGGCCTGCTTCACCCCACACTTGTTATCGCTGTTCTTGGTTGCCTCTTTATGGTGATTGTTCCAAGTTAGTTGGGGTTCTATTACCTGTTTTACCTTTATTATCTCCCGGTTTCTTGATATAACTGCTTGTCAACACTGGAGAATCTATGATAATTCTGTTTTTATATGGTACCGGGAGGAGCCACAATTCCACCTTGTGGTGGAATTACCCAGATGTAATGACTTTGTGAAGCAGGCTGTGCCATGCATGGTAAAAGCAATTCTACAGGTGAGTACTCACAGAATTGTCTTTTTCAAGATAGCTCTCACTCCTCCCTTTGGTATAGGGATCCTTGTAAACCCAAAATACAAGCACCATGATTGCAACACATAGGTGTGAATCTAGCCTCGAAGTGCTTAGCTATAAAATCAGACAATTGGAAATGTTTTCTTCCTTATGACAGTTTGCTCTGTATACAGTAGAAAGGCTGTGCAGGTTCTACCATCAGATATCCTCATGTGCTAAGTCCACTGACTGCTGGCTGTGCCGCATAACAGGTGCCTGGGGTTGGGTGTCAGAAAACTCGCAGAGCACCACTTGTGTATTTGGCAGCTACTTATCTTCCTGTGTCTGAGAAAGCAAAAGGAGTTGTAGCTTGAGTTGAATTGCAGCATTGTAAATCTCTGTTATTAGCAGGAACATCCATTCATTTGCGTCTTATACTTGTATTACACTTTCCAAAGCCTTTTCGGCCTTGATTCAATAAAGGTAGAAAAAAATTCTCGTGGTAGTAAAAAATTAAATTCATGAAAAAAAAACCTGAGAATGTCACTGTTACAATGGCAGTTTTTTCTACAATGTAGAAAGGAGTAAACAGTTCTCTACTTTTCTTAGGAGTAAAAAAGTGCCATTGACTTTCATTTTTTTCTTAGCAGGTGATTCAGCAACAGTGAAATTCACAGGCTTTTTTCTCATGAATTGAATCTTTTACTACCATGAGCGTTTTTTTTTCTACCTTTATTGAATCGAGGCCTTCATTTTAAACCCCAAATCCCCCCAAAAATATTGCCAGAAAACTAATTAAAAACTAAGTAATCCCCTGACTGGCAGCCTTATGATCCAGGACCCTGAATGTAGGACTCAGCATTTTGAAAACAAAACAGTTAAAAAATATTGGTGGGGTGCACACAGACTGGCCACAGGAAGAATGAGGAGAATTATCAGTGGTCTGCACAGCTTTGGGGATTGCTGGGGTACTGCTTTTAACACCCTCATCCAATCCCTGCCTTTCTAGTCCCCAACCCTCCTAGCCAAAAACACCAGCTCATGTTCTTCCATTAGATAAGAACCCCTCCCCCCATACTGAAGCTTTGATCTTTCCTTGAAGTGCTATAGCTGCTGTACTCATGGAACACACTTATTAACTATCCGCAGAGCACACTGGAACGCTCAGCATTCATTTCAATTGAGGGGGCATTGCCTTTTTAACTTTGTTGCATGGACAGGGACTTCAAATAAACACCCAGACCTAAGCAATCCTAACCCAAAACAACGTTTGGCTTGGCTTGTCAATACACCCTGTCCAACTATCGGTAGCCCAACCATCTGGGGGGTGGTTGTAAGATCTCATTGCCCCATCACCCCTGAAATATCACTGGGCCTGTGCCAAAATGAATAGGGACTGGTAACTTGCCAAGGCTGGGGTGGCCTCTGAGACCTAGGTTACCAGCCCCTATGCCTGGGGCACTGAGCTGGCAGCCCAAGGGGTTAAAATAATTTGGCTAGATCTTTTCTCTTATAGCATTGTTTTATGCTCATCTCTAGTCAGACTGGATTTTCTATTATCAGGGTTTGTCCAAGATTTTAATTTTGTATTGGACCTACAGTAGTGTTTGGGTGGACCTGCTGACATGGTTGAAGAGTCTGTGTTGAATTGATATGTGAATAGGCAGGATTGACATTAATTGGATGACATCTCTTTGGACTCCTTGTGTAAGGTCTGTGGATCCTTTGTCACACAGAATCTCAGCATCATGTGAGTGTGTGGGGTGGGGGTGGGGGGCTCAAGGTTGGCTATGGGTGTCTGATTGTGATTCCCTATGTGAAATGCAAGTTTATTGGTCACATACACATGTCTACATGCATAGCATGACATGCAGTGAAATGTTGTTTTCCGACTGCTCAGTAATTAGGATACATTTCATGCAATACATAAGATGCAATAAAACAATGCAATACAGCAAAACCAAATACATTTTAGCAATGAAGGTATACAAACCTTACATTCAAGTACAATATGACTTGGAAGAGCCATGGTGATGTCCTGCATCAGGTACAGTATAGTTCAGTCATAAGCAAGACACTGCACCCTTTACCAGTTCAGCAGCATTGTACGGGCTAGACTAGTACGAGAGTTCTATTTCTGGTTGAAGAGGTGCTAGGGGCTAGATTAGAGAGGGCCTTGGTGTTGACTCAGTTGACTGCCGAATTAAAAAATATGTTCCTCATCCTCTGTGTGATAGCTCTCGTTGCTCTAAAGCAGCGGTTCTCAACCTGTGGGTTGGGACCCCGGCGGGGGTCGAATGACCAAAACACAGGGGTCGCCTAAAGCCATCGGAAAATACATATTTCCGAAGGCTTTAGCCACTGAGAAGTCGCACTACCGTCTGCAGCAGCGCGATTCAGCTGGAAGGCACGCAGTTATGGATGCGCATTCCAAACTGAATTCCTGCGCGCATGCGCAGACGTGATTGCATCATCCGTCAGGGGCCTAAGAGGCAGGGGAAGCATGGGGAACGCTTCACAGTCCATAGCAGCGCATTACGCGTGTCCGGCGCTTGCTGACGTCATCAGTGGGCGGACGCAGCAAGCGCCGGAGGACAGAAGCCTAGGAGGCGGAGAGGCAAGGGAGCCTACAAGACAGCCTGCTGGTGTAAAAAAGGTTAATCATGTAAAAGCAGTACCAACACCATACACACAATACTGTGTAAGTGTAAGGTGCTTTGTGTGTAATCATTACACAGTACACAAAGCAGCTTATCTCCCACTATTTTCCCATATTCTGAATGAGGAAACTGCTGAAATAAGCGGTTTCCGGCATTGAATCCGCCTCCTATTGATTTAATTGTGAGTGCGGCGGATTTTGTGGAAGAGAGCTCCCAAGAATCTCGAGTTACCACACAATCCGCCACAGCCTCCTATTAATTTCAATAAAAGGCGGAGAAATGACAGTTTCCGACACATGCTATGCCATGGTGAAATGTTATTTATTGGAATTAGTAATAAATATTTCTCAACATATAATTAAATATTGTTTTTGTGATTATTCACTATGTTTAAATTATGTTTGATTTGTAGCAATGAGAATACATAATGCATATTAGGTATTTACATTCCAAATCATAACTGTAGCAAAATTACAGTTTTGAAGTAGCCACCAAAATTATTTTTTGGTTACCGCAACATGAGGAACTGTATTGCAGGGTCACGGCATTAGAAAGGTTGAGAATCACTGCTCTAAAGCGTTTGCTTGGTGGGTGAGAAACACATTGCTGGGGCGGAACTTGTCTCCCAGTATCCTCTCTATCATTGTTTGACATTGCTTGTAGTAAATAGTTAGGGAGGTGGGAACAAATAGTGCGTTAAGCAATACGCACCACTCTTTGCCGAGTTTGCTTATCTTGATTGTTGCTGTTAATATACCAACATGTTATACACACTCTCAGGATGCTCTGGATGGTGCTGGTGTAAAAGGTCTTCAGTATTGTTGGTAGGTTAAAGTCTTTCAAGCATCTACAATGGTAGAGGAACTTTGTGCCTTTCTCACCGTTGATGTGACAGGTCTACAAGGGTGTCACGAATTTCTCAGCAGAGAAATCCCCAATTATAGAATGACTAGTAATTGAGAGCTGCAAGACAGAGGCAGATATGTGGCAAACCATGTTTAATGGTGATAAACAGAAACAAATATACATAGCACACACCAGCCAGGCTGCTGTACAAATACACAAGTGAACATAATAACATATATGTGCTGAGGTAACTGTACAATAATACAGGTGAACACTGTGTGCTATGGCTGCTGTGCAGAAATACAGGTAAACCCAGAAAACATACACACACTTAGGCTGCTGTACATATACACATGCGGAGCCTGCAAACATACATGCATAGGGATCCAGCTAAAGTTCACAATAGATATGAGGCTGAAACAGGGAAAGAAGACCACAAGGCTGTGGCAGGGGTCCTGGGTTCTAGGTTCTGGGTTCAGAATTCAGAGTTCAGCATCTGAGTACTGAAAGACAATGCAATGCTGATCCACCGACTGCAGGGGTGGATCAGCTTATAAAGGCCATGAAGTGACACAGGTGCTGGCAAATTACCAGCACCTCTGCAGGAGAGGGCCACCTGCTGGTGGAGCAGCATATAGAAGGGGAAAGTCCAGGAAAGGGAGCCATCCAAAAGCAGTACAGAACAGATGCATGCTCCCATGTTGCGGAGGAACTCCAGACCTGACAAAGAGGTCATGTGTGAGGTGTACTCCGAGGTACTTGAGCTCACAAAACTCACTCCACAGGGGCGTCCTTCATCACAAGAGTGTAGTAGCACCTCTCATTATTTTGAAATCTACAATGTATAGCATGGCTGATAACCCGGGGGGGGGGGGGGGGGGTCTGACTGCTTGCAGCTGTGTCTGGAGGTGTGGATATGCCATGTGTGAGGAAGCCATTCTATGGACTTACCAGGGAAAGTCATTTTTGGGGCCCACCAGAGAGAATCAGTCTTTAAGCCCACCATAGGAAGGTGGCAGCAGTAGGGTCAGGCAGCATGGTAGGCAGCGAGAAGTTACCCCTTGATATCTCTTCCTAATTTTATCGCAATGGAATATTCCTTCTCCAAAGTGACAAATAGGAAGGACAATGCAATAGGGAAGCAGTGAACAGGCCCTCATATTTGGGTCTCCTCTACTGCTCTGATGGTGGATATGGGTCACTGTCTGTAGGCAATCGGATAATCCAACACAGTGTCTGACACAACCCCTTGGAACAAGCTGTTGCACAGCCTTGAATTGTGGTAACTGGAATTGAGTCAGACACATTTTTCTTTCATCAGTGGCACTGTATAAATAGTTTAGGGTCAGCAGTTTCTGTCTGAAGCCTTGAATATCTGCCATATGATCTGAAGTGAGGGGCTTTGGGTGGAACCTCTTAGCATATGAACAGAAGGTTACCTTGCCAGGAGTCCCCCTGTACATTTAAACAGGGGAAAGACATTGTGGACGTTGTCATGAGGCATTACGTTGTCATTCACTTTGTGTTTTATAAACCCTGTAATGCTGTTTCCTTCTCAAAGTGATTACAAATCAGACCCCCTACCTGTGGCAGCATCAGCAGTGCACATTATGTCCCCCTTGGGTTTGATGATTCCCGCTTTTATGGCTCTGGCTCAGAAATATGTGAGGTATGTAGAAAGCAGTTTGGAGGTATTTAGTCTAAAATACTTCAGGGTGGCTGATTCCCTATCCCTGGGGCATCCCAGTTTAGGATGCCCAACTGTGTCAAATCCCCAGGATCACCATGTAAGCTCACTTTGCCATTGATCCCACGCCACATTTACACACGGATTCCCCCCTGGCTGATGCGCATATCTGCACCAGGTATTTAGGAGCATCACAGCCAAGTCTCCAGTATGAAGCCCGTGGGGCTCAGTCATGGGGGAAGAAGGGAAAAAATTGTATCTGTTTAAATTGGACCAAAACCCACTGAAGTTGTAAAATACATTTGGCTAAAGTAATTGGCAATATTCCCTTCATAGGGTGTAGAACTAGAAATGGATATTTTTGCTTTTCGAATCGTCCTGGTACACTTCTTTTTTGCTGTCCCTCTCTGTAACATGGCAGACGATCAGTCATTATATAGGTGTGGCAATGATGTCATTGCCACACCTATATGACGGATCGTACCAGCCGCAATGAATGGAGGAGGCAGGGCTTTAGAGCTAAAACAGGCGCCATTATCTGGAAATTAGAGTGAAGCAGGAGCAGTGAAAATTTGCAAAGGGTACTCTTCATGGGGGGAGCAACTCAGGGGATGCTAGTTAAAAATGTGGGTTTTGGTCCGCTTTAAGTCAGAAAAGGTAGAGCTTCACCCGGTGATTCTGCCTGTAAGCACTACCTTATCTACTATGATACTTTATGTTCTTTTGTATACAATATACTGATTTACCTATGCATATATGATGGGGGTTTACTTATGTAATCCCATTCTGTAATCGCTTAGAGCGACCACTAGTAGACGCTGGAAGCTGTAACAGTGTAAAAGTTTTTTCTTAAATATGGTGTTGAGCACCGAGTGCCGGACGCACTGAGCTGGTGCTACTTCTTACTCGCTGCAGCGCTGTACTGTTGTTAGAGTGCCCAAAACACATCACATTCATCAGTGCCGGCCATGTTACTACAGCAACCGAGACCCTCTGTTACAGCGCGTAGTAACATGGCCGGTTGGGCACTCTAACAACAGTGTAACGCTGCAGCGAGCGAGAGGTAGCGCCAGCTCAGTGCGTCTGGCACTTGCCGCTCCACACCATATTTAAGAAAAAACTAGACACACACAGCGTCGGCGCTCTAAAGCTGGGCGCTGTAGCATAAAGCGCCAGACGCTGTGTGATTAAAGTCTGTTTTAGAACACATATCCACTAGTAACAAAGTGAAAACACATGGAATGACATTGTTTTAACACTGGGACAATAACACTTTAGTGCCAGACCTGTAATGACAATTCTGCATAAAAATATTAAAAATCCCAAAAGTGTTTTTTTGCAGCCAGGAGAGGTCACACAATGATTTGAGAAAAAAAAATACACAACTAATGAAAGCCCATTGAAATGTATGGGAGAGCGCTACAGAGCGACAGGTACTACATGGCTCTCCTGAACCTAGATCACACTGAGCCGCCTGTAATAATACATCGGACGCTACATGACACTGTTAGAGGTGCTCACCAAATTTGCTTTCTTAAATGTGCCCGGCGTTTACCAGATGCTGCCTGACGCTATCCCTTCTTAAATAACCCCCTAAGTATCATTCCTACAAGTGCTTGAATATATACCTCAGAAAGGGTTACAGCAAAATGCTGCTGGCATCACCATATAGCGCCATCTAGTGGTCAGACTGTACATTTATTTGTCTCTTTGTAATTCTGCTTCCAGCATATGGTAATCCACTGTATTTTGCTACTGCTTGAATTATAAACTAGCTTATCAGTATTAGTATCACAATTTGCCAGGCTGGCAATCAAACCTGCAACCCTCCGGACACAAAATCGGTTCCTTAACCAAAGTCATGACATTTTGAGTGGACCAGACTTTAAAGATGTAGTGTGCAGTGGAAAAAAGTAATCTTTTTTCCGAGCTTTTAAGAAGATGTGATGGCTAGGAAGGGGGATAATATACAGAAGAATGCAGAGGATGGGGGGGGGGGGGGAATAGGTAGCACAAAGAAGTCCATGTCAAGTAGTTAACAAACTTCAGAAAGAGAGGATGTAAACTGCAAGACAGCAGTAAGAAGTCATTTTTGACCCTACCTTTCACAGGGGAGATTCTGCCCACTTTAGGAGGTCTCCCTGTGTGGGGATCTTCAAAACATGACCTGTTGGTGGAGCTAGAATTGGAGGGTTGGGGATTAATGTGTTTAGTCCATTAGACTAGAAGCAAGGTGCTAAATCTTCTTCCCTAATGACATGAATTTCTCTTGCAGGTGGCTGGTTCTTGCGATCGCCATGTGTCGCTTCTACATGGGGAAAGGAACACACAAGGGGCTCTACAAGAGTATTCAGAAGACTCTGAAATTTTTCCAAACATTTGCTTTACTTGAGGTACATACGCTTGGTACATACATATGCTCAGAAAGACTTTAGATCCACACAATGTAAACCAAAGAAAGGACTAAAATACTTACCATATTCTTTCTGTGTTCTGTTAACATTGTCCTTTATCCTATGCAACTGCCTGTACAAGCTGAATATGTATGAACATGAGAATGAGAAAATGATTACCACTTCCTTAGCCTTGGGGCTGCAGACAAGCAAACTGGGCTTTCCTCTGCTCTCTGCTTTTGATCGCTGATTTAGGCACTCACGTGTAGAGAGGAGGTGGTACCAATATCCAATTAAAGTGGACCAACACCCAGGATTTTCACCATCCTGGGTTTTGGTCCACTTCAGTGGGGCACCCCGATTGGGTGTGAAACCCCCCAGAACGCCCGGAAACACTCAACACACCACGCTCCTACGCGGGCGCTCGTCCAATCAGAGCGCTCAGAGCTGCTGTGGTATGCACGTACAAGCAGCGTCCAACCACAGCGGCTCTGAGCGCTGGAGGCCGCGTCTCGCGCTTCCCTCTAACAGGGAGCGCGCCTGCGCCAGCCGTTTGTGTAGGGGCTTGCGCCCTGCTAGAGGGAAGCGCGAGACGCAGCCGCGGCCCGCGCATGCGCCGTTGGAACGGGGTTAAGGTAAGGTTTCTGGGCTTCCTGGGGGGTTTCACCCCGCGGGACATCCCGATTTCGGATGCCCCGCGGGGAGGGATCTGATCCCCCCTGGGTGTTGGTCCACTTTAAGAAAAAAGAACACACATTTTGTCAAATCCACCAACTCTTAATGGCGCTATCCTTATAAACATACTAGTATGTATATACATATAGGCATGGGTGGCCTTTGGGGTGTGCAGGCTGTGCAGTCGCAGAGGGCTCTATCTTAACCTCTGTGTAAGGGGGCACCAGGAGCTCTCAACTGGAGCAGCAGGCTCCACTATCTCTTTTCTTTCTTTATAATTCCCTTTTTCCTTCTTCTTGAATTCCTCTTTCTCCTTCTTTCTCTTATTTCAGGAGCTCTCCATATTCCACTTGTTCTCTATCCCCCTTTACTTTTTTATGGCATTTCCACATTCTCTTCATTTTCCTTCTGTCTGCCTTTCTTTTCAACTTCTTCACATCTTTCTCCTTTTTACCTTTTTGCCATCTTTTGTTTCCAGTTTCTTTTTTTCTTTCTCTCTCTCTTTCCTTCTTTCTCTGCTAATCTATTTTGTCCCTCTCTTTTTCTAGCCATATTCAACGCCATTACTCTCGCTATATTTCTCCTCCACTCTCTTGTTTTTCTACATCTCTAATCTCATTCCTCATCTCATCGCATTCCTTCAGTCTTCTTCTCTCTCTCACTTTCAATGTCATCCTATCTTTTTTATCTTTAGCTTTTCCACATTCAGTCCATCCTTTTTCTTTTCACCTTCTCTTCATATTAAAGGGAATCTATAGGCAAAGTGCATAAACTGTCATTCAGCAGCTCCCCTCATCATGGCTGCACTCTCTCTTCCTGTCAGAATTCCTTTGCCATAGACCACTAATAATAAGGATAAGCTGGTGGTCTAAAGCTCTGAATCATCAGACTGTGGACTGTGGGAGAACAGCCAAGGAGATGAGAATGCCTGTCCTATAGAACAGTTTAGGACAATGGCAAACACAGCCTGACACTGGTCTTGATGGTCTAACAACTGGCTTTGCCTTCTGTATCAGTTTAATTTAATTTTTCTCTCTCCATTTCTTCCAACTTTCCTCTTGCCTACCTTCAATATTTTTATGTGTGTGTCTAGGGGGCGCCATCTTGAAATCTTGCAAAGGGCGACACTGATAATGGCTCTTTCTTTTCTTTTACAGTTGATTCACTGCGCACTCGGTAAGTAACTGTAAGTAGCAGTAGAAATGTTTATTTTTCTGTTGCTTCTCGTGTTACACATAACAAACTATTTGTATTATAACCATTACTACTATATATACATCTGAGTCAGATTTGGCCAACCAGGGCCTTCCTGTACCTTTTGCATAGTAGAGGAATTTTAGGACATTACGGGTTAATTTTCATGTATCCATGGAAGTATTCTAAGCTGCAGGTGAGCAAATCAATTGGGACGGAATTAATATTGGCCAAAGTTTTCTGTAAGGTCAAATCGAAAACATTCTGAAACTTTATGGATTTGTATTGGATGAATGAGTTACATTTTAGTTTAATTCAAGCGTAATAAAGATTTTAGAAATAGTTACATAAAAAAAGATTACAGCAAAGGCACAGTACATTAAACTATTGCAGAGAAATAATAAATGAACCAATAAATATGGATGCAGCCACCTACAGTACATATAATATAAGTAGAAAAGATCAAACAAATACTGACTCCATTTGCAGTGCATTTGTATAGATAACTAATTTATATTATGACTGGTACCTACAAGAGATTTGGACACTTCGTCACCCAATAATCCAATAAAAACTGACCTGGACCTGACAGCAAAATCTCACGATTTTGCCCCCTACTATAAGTCACTGGAGTGCTACCATGCCCTTTGCATTCATTACAATGGGGAGGGTGTGGTAATGAAAGGGGAGGCGCCTGGGGAGGTGCAGGATGAGACCCAGCATTTGAGTGAGTTGCTGATAGCCGGACTCAAGTGGAGTACCCTTTTGTTATTTTTATCAATCACTTTTAGTACCCCTTACTATTCTCTAAGTTGCTCAAGTACCCCTGGGTTGTCAGTCTTCAACTGTGTTACAAATGCACAACAACAACCAAAGTTTCCACCTGTTTTTAGGGCAGTTTTGTACTTGTTGAGCAAATAAGGTTTAAGTAAAATATACTGATCAGGCTGGGGTACAGGTCATTCTGCAACCTTGCTGACTACTACCAGCATCTCATGCTCCTCCAGTGTTACCCTTGCCATTAGTTGGGAACCCCTGCTTTAGACTCTAAAGTCTAAATTGGGGTAGTACAGTAATATCCTTTGTCACAGATATCACCATTGTTTCTCACCCAACTTCAGAAGCGACACTCTTACTTAAAATGTCACAACTGTACTCATGGTTGTCACGGACTGGGTGAGGCGGCACAGGTGTGGATCCGCTGTGACCGTGTTACTGATAGCGAGTGCCGCGTCAGGGGAGTGGAGTCTAAGAGGCCACCGGTATTCATCAGAGCCCGCCGCAAAGCAGGTTGGTCTTGCAGCGGTGAGTGACCCCCAGGTCGCTACCCCCCAACGATGGCTCAGCCACACAGTCAGCTGAAGTAATGCGTGGTACAAAGGAGGCAGGCAAAAGGCGATGTAAAAGTTCAAGCAGAGGTCAGGGCTGGCAGCACAGGTTCAGAGTGGGGGACAGGCAAAGGTCGGTACACGGGTGAGCAATACTGAAAACAACAGACTTTCTGCATACAAAGGAAGACCAAGATCCGGCACTGATGGAAAAGGAAGTGCCCCTTAAATAGGGGAAGTGGATGCAGGATTGGATGACCAGGCACCAATCAGTGGTGTACAGGCCCTTTAAATTTCAGGCGCGCGCCCTCTAATGGACGGGAGCGTGCGCACACCGAACCATTCAAGGAAGCCGCATGAGGAGGAGGAAGACGGCTGGGGGCAGCCGGCACACGGCCAGCCACCGCGCCTGAAGCAGCGGGCCCGCCGACAGGAGTGGGTAAGGAGAGGGACTGGGGAGTGCTGTGAGATGGGTGCGCAGCGCTCACCAGGGCAGCGGGAGCAACAACGGGGGTGAGGGGAGTGCTGCGAGATGAATGTTCTCCTCGGGTCCCCAAGATCTTTCGTCTGGACCACAGCCTTCCCAATCAACCAAAAAATATCTTTTGCCTCTGGAGACTTTAGAGGCCAGGATCTCTTTCACCTTGAAAACGTCCGCGGTACCAGAAATTGGAGCGGGCTCCAGGATTTTCGGAGAAAAACGATTGCAAATTACTGGCTTCAAAAGAGAGACGTGGAAGGACTTAGGGATACGAAGAGATGCTGGAAGGTGAAGCTTATAGCAAACCAAATTGATCCGTTGCTTGATCTTATAAGGACCCAGGTAGCGTGGACCCAATTTGTAGCTGGGAATACAGAAGCGAATATATTTTGCCGAAAGCCACACCTTATCTCCAGGAGAGTAAACAGGAGGAGTTCTTCTCTTTTTATCAGCGCTAATTTTCATACGAGCGGAAGCTTGAAAAAGAGCACGTTAAATCTCTTGCCAGGTGGACAAAGGCAAAGGCAGTGACAAAGGCAGTGACGGAAGAGGATGACGACCGTACACCACAAAAAACGGGGATTTTCTCATAGATTCAGAATCCTTAAAGTTATATGAGAACTCCGCCCAGGGCAGAAGGTCGACCCAATCATCTTGACGCGCGGAAACAAATTGGCGAAGATAATGGCCGAGGACTTGGTTTACTCTTTCCACTTGGCCATTTGACTGGGGATGATAAGCAGAGGAAAAGTCCAATTTAATCTTCATTTGCTTACAAAGAGCCCTCCAGAACTTAGAAACAAATTACACTCCTCTGTCAGACACGATGTGTGCAGGCAGCCCATGGAGTCGAAAGATATGCATAAGGAAGTGTTTTGCCAGCTGAGGAGCCGAAGGGAGACCAGGCAAAGGTGTAAAATGCGCCATCTTAGAGAACCTATCTACTACCACCCAAGTAACGTGTTGCCATGTGAAGGCGGGAGGTCCGAAATGAAGTCCATAGCAATGTGTGACCATGGAGTGTCTGGAATAGGTAGGGGAAGAAGTAAGCCTGCAGGTCTTTGACGAGGAGTCTTGTCACGTGCACAGATGGTACAAGCCAGAATGAATTCCGTCACGTCTGATTTTCTGATACCTGCATGGCCAGCTATATGAGAAGAATGCCCCCATTTTAATATTCTACAACGCTGGCGAGGAGGCACGAAGGTCTTTCCAGGTGGTGCCTGTACCAGGGTTGCGGGAGTGGACTAGACGTTCAGGAGGGATAATATGCTGTGGAGTGGATTCCGACCCGGAGACATCCGAGGAACGAGAACGGGCTTCCACCCTGATGTTCTTGACGGCTGGACGGAAGTGGATTTGAAAGTAGAAACGGGCGAAAAATAATGACCATCGGGCTTGTCTAGGGTTTAACCGCTTGGCAGTTTCTAAGTAAGACAGATTCTTGTGATCAGTAAAGATGGTAACAAGGTAGGCAGAACCTTCCAAGAGATGTCTCCACTCCTCCAATGCCAACTTGATGGCGAGTAATTCCCGATCTCCAATGGAGTAATTCCTCTCTGCCGGAGAAAACGTCTTCGAAAAGAAACCGCAGGTGAGAGTCCTGCCAGTAGCAGATGTTTGAGTAAGCACGGCTCCAGCTCCAATGGAGGAGGCATCTACCTCAAGGGCAAAGGGTCTAGCTGGATCTGGTCTTGAAAGCACCGAAGCAGAAGAAGATGCATTTTTAAGAGTATTAAAGGCCTCTTCAGCCTGAGGAGACCACGACTTAGCATTAGCTTTCTTCTTTGTGAGAGCCACAATAGGCGCAACTATAGTCGAAAAGTGGGGAATAAACTGGCGATAATAATTAGCGAAGCCCAAAAAGCGTTGGATAGCCCGTAGGCCAGAAGGACGAGGCCAGTCCAACACTGCCTTTAACTTGCTGGGGTCCATCTGGAGACCACGACCAGAAACTATGTACCCAAGAAATGGTAGAGAGGTCTGATCAAATATGCACTTCTCCAACTTGGCGTATAAACGATGTAGGCAGAGGCGAGACAGGACTTGCCGGACATGGCGGTGATGTTCTTCAGGATTAGAAGAGAAGATGCGTATATCATCCAGATACACTACCACGCAGGAGTAAAGCAAGTCCCGGAATGTGTCGTTCACGTATTCCTGGAATACGGTGGGTGCATTGCAAATTCCAAAAGGCATCACTAGGTATTCAAAGTGGCCATCGCGGGTGTTAAAGGCGGTCTTCCACTCATCGCCCTCACGTATACGTATCAGATTATAGGCCCCTCTCAGGTCGAGTTTAGTGAAGATCCTGGCACCACAAAGTCGATCAAATAATTTAGAAATCAAAAGTAAAGGGTAACGATTTTTGACGGTAACCTTGTTGAGGCCACGGTAGTCAATGCAGGGGCGAAGACAGCCATCTTTCTTGGCCACAAAGAAGAAGCCTGCGCCTGCAGGAGAGAAAGATCTCCGTATGAAGCCTCTTTGGAGATTCTCCTGTATATACTCTGACATAGCCTGAGTCTCAGGAGCCGAGAGAGGATAGATTCTGCCACAAGGTGGAGTAGTACCCGGCAAGAGGTCGATAGGATAATCATAAGATCGATGAGGCAGAAAACATCTGAGAAGGCCTGATAAATCGCAGGCAGGCCGGGAAGTGGAGCAGAGGCAGGAACAGGTCTGGCCGGAACGGACTTCAAACACCTCTTGTAGCAGCCTGCACCCCAACTCTTGATATCGCCTGTATTCCAGTCAAGAGTGGGGTCGTGATGTTGAAGCCAGGGTAGGCCGAGGAGAATCTGAGAGGTACAATGAGGGAGCACGTAGAACTCAATATTCTTTTGGTGAAAAAGTCCAATCTTTAAAAGGAGGGGCACTGTGCGATAACGCACGGTGCAATCAAGCCTGTCGCCATTAACCAAAGCGATGAATAGAGGCTTTGCGAGGCGATTCACGGAGATGTTATATTTATTTATCAAGGAGGCCTTGATAAAGTTTCCTGCAGAGCCAGAATCCACAAAGGCAGTCAGGTTCAAGGAGATGGTAGCTGCAACGGTGAGTTGCACAGGAACCGTAAGCCGTGAAGAGGTGGCACACACACCTAGGGACGCCTCTCCCACATTCACTAGGTGCGCCCGTTTCCCTGTCGCGGCGGACGAATAGGACAGTCTTTCAGGAAGTGCTCCGAGCCAGCACAATACAAACAAAGATTCTCATTCCTCCTGCGAGTTCTCTCCAGCTTGGTTAAACGGGATCGGTCCACCTGCATGGCCTCCTCACTGGAGGACTCATGTGCGGTCATAGGATGCTGAAACACAGGAGCCAAATGCGATGCCCTCCTAGGGGGCTGAGAGTCTCTTTCCAGGCTGAGTTCCTCACGTCTTTCGTAAAAACGCACATCAATGCGTGTGGCCAAATGGATGAGATCAGTCAAAGATGAAGGCAAATCACGTGCGGCTAGAGCATCTTTTATATTGCTAGATAGTCCCCTCTTGAAGGAGGCACATAAGGCCTCATTATTCCAAGACAGTTCAGATGCCAGGGTATGGAACTGAATGGCGTATTCACCAACGGACAGGTTGCCCTGAACCAAGTTCAACAGGGCCATCTCTGCAGACGAGGCTGGGCTGGTTACTCGAAGACCTGGCGAAACTCAGAGACAAAAGCAAGTATACTGGGTCCTCGCGATCCAGTCAGAGCTTTTCCTGAGAGCAGACTAATAACAAAGGCCACCTTAGCACGTTCAGTTGGAAATTGGTCTGCCAACATTTCCAAATGCGTAGAACACTGGGTAAGGAAGCCTCGGCATAACTTGGCATCCCCGTCAAACTTAGCCGGCAAGGAGAGACGGATTCTAGAGGTTAATGCTACTGGAGGCTGTGGCGGCAAAACTGGGGCGGCTGGTGGCAATTGCTGTCGCTGAATCGATAAGAGCTGCTGAACCATGGCGGAGACCTGGTTAATTTGGCGAGACTGCATAGCCACTATTGCAGGTAATTCAGAGGCATCAGGCAGTGGCACCTCAGCGGGATCCATAGCCGGATCTTACTGTCACGGACCGGGTGAGGCGGCACAGGTGTGGATCCGCTGTGACCGCGTTACTGATAGCGAGTGCCGCGTCAGGGGAGCGGAGTCTAAGAGGCCACCGGGATTCACCAGAGCCCGCCGCAAAGCAGGTTGGTCTTGCAGCGGCGAGTGACCCCCAGGTCGCTACCCCCCAACGACGGCTCAGCCACACAGTCACCCGAAGTAATGCGTGGTACAAAGGAGGCAGGCAAAAGGCGATGTAAAAGTTCAAGCAGAGGTCAGGGCTGGCAGCACAGGTTCAGAGTCGGGGACAGGCAAAGGTCGGTACATGGGTGAGCAATACTGAAAACAACAGACTTTCTGCATACAAAGGAAGACCAAGATCCAGCACTGATGGAAAAGGAAGTGCCCCTTAAATAGGGAAAGTGGATGCAGGATTGGATGACCAGGCACCAATCAGTGGTGTACAGGCCCTTTAAATTTCAGGAATCCGAAGCGCGCGCCCTCTAGTGGACAGGGGCGTGCGCGCACCGAACCATGCAAGGAAGCAGCATGAGGAGGAGGAAGACGGCTGGGAGCAGCCGGCGCACGGCCAGCCACCGCGCCGGAAACCGCGGGCCCGCCGGCAGGAGCGGGTTAGGAGAGGGACTGGGGAGCGCTGCGAGATGGGTGCACAGCGCTCACCAGGGCAGCGGGAGCAGCAACGGAGGTGAGGGGAGTGCTGTGAGATGGGCCAAGAGCGCTTGCCCTAACAGTGGTGTATTGACAACCCTGATGCCATCTTGCTCCTTACTAGTTGGCTCTACTTACTAGCTGACTCTGAATGGCCTTGGAGTCATATCTGGGGCATACACTGACCTTCCTAAAGATCCTTTTTGCAGAATCTATATTGAGGATCCCCCACTAGACATTGCATGTCAAAGAAAAACAGATCTTGGTCAACACAAGCTAAGGCCAGACTGGTTACAATACAACATTTATAGTCAGGGACTGTGCTGAAGCTGTTTCATGGCACAAACAAATGGAGAAGTGCTCCATTCATAACCTGGAAATGGCTACAGGTCAAAGTCTAAAATACTTTAGGGCTGGATAAAAGCGCTGCCTGTAATCTCACAATTCTTACCTTCCTCCTTACATGCCAGATATGGGGGCTTCCTTCAATGATCATTCAATGCCATGCCCCTCCCAATAGCCACTCTCTGAGACTAAGTGCACCTGCCACCAGATATGACTGGGGTGGGGTGAGCACAGTGCAGGGATCACATAACATAAATATTTTACTCCTGGAACTACTAATATCTGAATTATTGGTTTTGGGGAATGAGCCTTTTTAAAAAAAAAAAAAAAAAAACACACTGTTTTCCATGTCATTACGCAAATAATTACTCTGTAATCTTTTCCTCCTAAGGGTTAGTGCGTACATCGGTGCTAGTAACTGGGGTCCAAGTCAGTTCAAGAATCTTCATGGTTTGGTTTATTACCAACAGCATCAAACAGGTAGGTAAAATGTGCTGTTCTGTATGTTAAACGCTGATGAATGTATCTACCCTATCAGCAGCTAGCCAGAAAAGGTGCCTTTATGATGCATAAAACAATTTCATGGCAGTAAAAAGATCAGAGAAGTCTTAAAAAAATATACAACATTCAGGTTCAAAACATGTGCGAAACTGTTTCTACAGCATACGGTACATAGGTTCTCCCAACAGACTGTTGTCACCGAGTCCCATTTTCATATGGCCACACGAGCCTACTCACAGATCACTCAAGGACCCCCTGGGCACATTAGCCTCGATTCAGAGAGACACAAAAAACTTCCGTTTTAGTTCCGATCTGTGAAATGTTTCCGTTCTTGTATGAGCGTTCGAGCGATTCTATGCATGCATTGAAACCTTCTGTAAAGTTTCCGTCCGTTCGTACGGCAGATTACGAATTACGCGGATGTCATTTTCCATCCAGACTTTTCCGTTTCATTTTCACATGTTACAACGTAGCCTTTCGTTTTTGCCCTTTTCCCATCGTGTCCTCCAACGAATCCTTTACATTTCCTGTTAGTTTCTGTTTCCCTTTTTCAATAAATAATCGTCCAGATGGAAATCCTTACGATCTTGCGCCTTCGCACTACAAACTTAACTCATTAAAGTGCTCACCTACATATTTGCCACCCTCACTTCTACTACAATGTTTAGCTAAATCACTTAGCACTATCCTCCATCTTCCCTTTTGGCCCCTTAAAGCTCACCCAAACCACTTAGCACTATCCTCCATCTTCCCTTTTGGAACCTTAAAGCTCACCCAAACCACTTCTCGGTCATGTGAATATTCATCTTTAAATATTTCTGGGCTCATTAGTTTTGTGTTAATGTATTTTGTAAATGAAATGACAATGTAACATTTTTTGGGATGCCATCATAAAATATAAAATGTATCAAAATTTTGAAAATTTTACATTTTTACAACTATAAAAAACAAAATACATAGCAATGGCAGGCCACTGAACATTATTATTCATCTGTGGTCCCCAACGAGTTGCGCAGCTCCTGCATCTCACCCACCAACTGAAGGACCCTGACACTCAGTTGTGCCACTCTGGCACGTGTGGTCCCTGTTAAAAAACGTAAATTAAAATTTGGGTATAACCTTGTTGGGGTCATACTGCAGTGCCCCCCCCCCCCGTATGGTCCAAACACCTAAATCTGGACTTCAAAAGCCAGAGGGCCCTTGCCACCACGGCCCGGGTTTTGCATAGTGCCCGGTTAGAGAACCCCTCCCCCGCATTCTGCAGTCAAGGAACGGGCATCAGGAGCAAGGGCGAGTGGCACATCTTGCAGTTCCTGCAACCAGATATAAAATAATTACACAAAGCAAAGGTAACCAACTAAAACAATAACTCCTACAACAAATTAAGATTCAAGTTCAACAATCCAAATATAATTTACAAAGGACATAAGTCTAAAAAAAATTAGCAATTATATGGATGTGTGGGAAAATAAATGTTTACATGCTAAGGACTAATTAAGGTCAGCATTAAAATGCATCTATAAGGCATACATGAAATGTATTGATTCAGGTATGCATTGCTATACAATTTATGGCCTCGGCCATGCTGATACATGCAATGCCTTGGTGCTAAAGGCGCGCAGACTCCTCCACATAGCCGCAAAACATGTTCAACAATAGCAATCCGAGCCCTCAAAGGTCTCGTAAGTGGATCGGAAATGAAACGGATTTATAGGGTGGAGATCCGTCGGAAATCAGCTCTCCGAATCAGACGGAAGCTCTCTGAATCAACTGAAGTTTTCTGAAGGAACGGAAAATTTCCGATTTTGTTTGGAAAATGATCCGAACTATGACAAACACCCACCAAAACTTTCACAGACAGCTACGGAAGTCTGGACGAATGTGTCTCTGAATCAAGGCTATTGACCCTAATGTCCATATCTCGTGGTTCGGTTCTAGGCCTCTAGCGGGCCCAGCTTCTGGTGCCACCTGTACCCTGTAGCCCTCACAGCGGTTGGACTGTGAGTTCTTCTCAGCTCCAGTGCCGCCTGTACCTGGTTAGCCCACACCGCTGTGTGCAGTGCTCTCCTACACTTGGCTGCAGGTTCCATATGCACCTCAGTCAATTCAGTCCTCAGGTGTGGCTTCCTGAAATCCTTTTCCACTTCAACACAGCATTCCATCACAAACACAGGCTGATCTGTGCTATTTTTGCCACTCCATCTCTAGCCTTGAAAACTATAAATATATGATATATTAAACCCTGTTGAGAATCTGTGACTCATGGGTGGGTTGTTGGTATCGGGGTAGATTGACTATAGGGAGACCCTGGAGAATTCCTGGTGGAAGGCCAGTTGAGCTGCTGCTTATTGCTCCCCAGCTCATGATCTGTCCCCAAAGTTATAGCCTCAAAATAATGGCTGGGTGGGGGGAGCTCATTATCTGCCCCTACAATAGCAAACCTTTGTAAGCAACAGCACTTGGGGGTGCCCCCACGGGATGGGGTTGCGCTCCTCCAAGTTGGGAACCGGGGGTTGGCCTGGGAGAAGGTCTTAGCACTCACACCTGTGCAGCAATTGACGGTCAGTCTAGTCTGCGGCAGCCTTGAGAAGGAATTCAGAAACAGACAGCAGACTTATATTCAGCTAAGGGATGCCCTCCCTTTATTCAGGCAACATCCTTCTTCTGCTCTCTACTCTCTAACCGTACCCCATTTGTATCCTTCTTATAGCCTCTAGAAACTAACCAATCAGGGGAGTGAGCTGTACTTCAGTTACTTATATTATTCCTTATCCTATGGGGGCATATAGTGGCCTCTTTGAGTAATTACATCTACACACCATTCATCCCACCCAGGATATCCCAGGGCTTCCCCATCAACTCCACGGACCCGTCCTAGGTGCACCCCTAGCCAGGGGATTATCCTATTACACCTTCAGTACCATCTAGTCAGCCATATCCACCTCTAGTAATTTTTGTGTATTAAAACACTAATAACTTCACGGGGAGTTATTAGTGTTTTAATACACAAAAATTACTATTGTTTGAAGACTGCACCAATACGGTCTTATCAACTCCAGCGGAAGAAAGGACTGCCTTTATAATATGATTTAATTTAATTATAATTCACTGTAATATTTTTAGCGCGGTTTTAGAAGAAATTTCTTCCTTTTGTGGTTCATATCCACCTCTAGTCATGACCTTGCTGCAATGCTATAGCCTCAACCTTGCATGGCACTTCAGCTCAGCAGGCATGGCGTGAACTAGTCATGGGCTGGCCAGGCTGGTAAAATCCAGGGCTCGTTTTTGGCCCCGGTTCGCCACTGGTTGATAGTCATACAGCACTAAGATCTAATAGATAAATGCTTTGTGGTCTCACATTATTACATCTTAAGACATTAATAGCAAAGTGGGTAAGTTCACATTTTGATATTTATGTATTGTTTGAAATGCTTCTCCACTATTTTTAAATGTGTACTCTGTGTTCATCCCCAAAGCACCTGTCCAAAGAGTTCCACCTACCTACTAGTTGCACACCTAAATCATCCAAATGTACTTCGCACCACTCTCTGACCCACTTATACCATCCAAGGGTGCCACCTAACACCATGTAGCTCTCCTATCCTGTCCATTGAGTACAACTTACCCACCTATACCATCCTGCTGTACCACTTATATCAATGTGACAATTCTCTCTACAAAGGGCCTTCTAAGCACTTTGGAGACCACTTATGCTGTGCAAGGATCCCTTAATACTTTAATACTAAACGTTCATCAAAAATTATAGGTAGCAGTGACATTTAATGCCCATGGTGACATTTGCAGCAGAAATTGACTGAGCCCAATTTTGTAGTCAGACCTGCACTCCCCTGATGTAAATTAGCCAAATCTGTTCATTGCCAGCCCACCGCTCGCTATGCAGTAAATGTGGCATTTTTATAGCATTTATCACCAGATTGTAGTCAAGGTCCGTTACATTGATGATCAATTTCTAGATTGTATAGGTCATTATACTTACTACAGAGCATTGCTGATGGTTTTTTTCAGACTGTCATTTTGACCTAACTGCATTACCAAGTTGTTTTAAGGCACCTGTGTAAAATCCAAACACACCTTTAATGAATGTTCCGTTTTGGTTGGGGCTGGAAAGCGATTCTCGTTTAAGGTTACATTTTTATTTGAAGCCTGTGGTTCTTGGAGAAACTTTTGGCATGATATTGAAAGACTGGGCTGTTGAAGAAGCTTCATTCCCTGAGCTGCTGGGCGAAGTTCCAGGACTTTGCACTTATTGCAGATAGCAAACATTCCTGTAACGGATACACTTGTGTGCCCACTACTTATTTTTTCACACTGTCACCCTCAGATAGACATGTTGCTAAAAATGCTTAATGCCATATTGTGTACTTTATGCTTGAGTTGTGCACATGCTCCAGGCTTCTTCATTGGCTTGTTGTATATTGACAGTCAGTGAGTCGCATTGGACAAACACTTGGAAAATCACACAGCTGGGCGGGAACCTGTGCCACAAGGCCAGGCAATGGCAATAATAAGGCAACAAGTAGTTCACTTGAAGCCTCCTCGACTTCCTGCGGCATGCTTTAGATGCTTTAGCAAGTATCCAGTTTGTCCCTCCTTTCCTTTCCAATTTTCTCAGACCACACTGTTATGGTGCCTAGTGAGGTTCACCAGGCAGGCATGCACGTGCAGCAAAAAGAGCGTGCATATGCGGCCACCTTGGCCTATGGAATGCATATTGTTGTTCAATTATGAGCTTCCTAAAGGGGTATTAGCAGGGGCAGACTGGAGCCACAACCTATAATGGCAAAAGGTATATCTAGATATTGCACCAAAAAAAACAGCACAAACCATTCTATCCAATATATTACCTTTTCTATGTACAAAACAAATGCACAAAGACAACATATAATTTAGGTCCACATGAAAATGCGATATAGACCAAGCTTTTTTAATATGCTGTGTCAAACTTCCCTCCCCACATTGGCCCGGGTGCCCTCCTCAGTTGAACACAGGGGCCAGTGGTCTAACCCGAATTCCGTGAGCACCCCTGGACAGGGGAAGCAGTGTCAGACGCTGACTATGTGAGCATCCAGGAGTTGTTGTAGGTCACAACACGTGTGACCATAATATGGCTGCTATGCCAGCATATTTAAAAAGCTTGGTTTGTACGACTCCTCTCCTGAGGAGGGGTTTGGGGTATACTACCCCTGTGGCATCATTTCCGCAGTGTGGGGCATGATTCTAGAAACTGTTTTAACCTTATTTATCATGAATTTGGCAAGCGCCTAATGCAGACCTAAACTATCCACTCTATGGTGATCAAGACTAAGAATCAATTGTTACGAAAAACGTTCATTTAGTGGACGAATGAACAATCTTGGGAAAGCGTGACACAAGATGGATGACCAGGGCCGTATTTTCCCTTAGGCAAACCTAGGCACAGGACTAGGGCGAAGAGATTGTGGGAGGGGCGGCCCCTACACTAAAATATGCAGTTTTATTAAAAAAAATAAAAAATAAAAATAGTTGGTGGCTGCCCGCACCTCGCCTCAGCATATTCACCCAAAGCACCAACAACACAGCCTCCTCACAACCCCCCCCCCCCGCACTACAGAACAGAGGAAATGTGTTCCTGTACTTACATGGCGGGCTGCCACCCCGCCCCTCGCTCTTCTACAGGCTGCCTGGCAGTGGACCAATGAGAGGCCTCAGCCCCGCCCACTGACTCTGCAGGGGCAGCTGGGAAAGAATGACGTCTGTCCCAGTGTGTTACTTACTGAAGAAGCGAGTGCTGCAGAAGGCACAAGGTAGGAACTGCACTGCCTGGAGGAGCCGAGAGGCAGGAGAGACAGGGGGGGGGGGCAGCATAGATATCTACAGAGCCACCAAGCTAAGCTTTGTAATGTATATAGAGGCCATTGTAGTGCAACCGCGGGGGAGGGACAGAGAGAAGATGGCTGCACTGTGTGTAAAGGTCATGTCTGCTCCCTACTTAAAGGAGCACTATCGCGAAAAGATGGCCCAAGAATAAAAATCCATATAAATATGCTGGATGGAGGGAGGAGGGGTCACTTATATACCCGGTATCGAGAAATATCCAGCCAGGCTTGTTTTTTTTATTTTAATGAAAGGAAGAGGACATCTCGGGTGACAGACTCTGTCACCCCTCATAGACTACACCTTTAACCCCAGGATTTTATTCCTACCAGGGGAAGAAAACCAAAAGCTTGGTGGGAGTTTTATTCAGTTTGGGTATATAAGTGACCCTCCCCTCATTAGCTAAAGTGTTTATATGGATTTTTAATATTACACAATTTCGCGATAGTGCTCCTTTAACTCCACAAGTTTGTTTATCCCTCTGTCCATTCATTTATCAACCTCTCCCTCTGCCTGTCTATCCATCCACCCCTATATCCATCCATCCATCCACCCATCCCTCTGCCAGTCTATCTATCTATCTATCTATCTATCTATCTTATCTATCTATCTATCCATCTGTCACTTCTCCTCCCTCTCATGGCGCATGCATAGATTCTCACCAAATTCAATAGGGAGCGCATCCTGCCACATCCCCCATATCCGCCGCCAGGGATGCAGGGGATGCAGTAGAACATGCTCCCCATTGAAAACAATCAGAGCCATTTGCTGAAAGGCAAATAGCTCTGATTAGACGAGAGTCTGTGCGTTAACGTTCCCTCCCTGGGGCTTAACACAGCGGGGCATCCCGATTCAGGCTGCCCCGATAAAAAGCCAGTGGCCGGGTCTGGAATCTGCGCTGATGGCTTTAGTTCTGCTTTAAATGGACCACTAATGCAGCATGGCATCCCGAAAAAATAATTGTACTGGAGAAAGTGCTGCTATGGCTTTTATTCAAATTTCAAACTAAATTCTCAAAAATGTTCAGAGGTTTTCATGAAAAAAACAATCTGGCTTATTAATTCCGATAGTGTCCTACCTCCTACCACATACACAGAAACCTCTAATTGTCATTATCCCATGTACTACTGTGTGTACCATGTGTAATGTTTTTTAATGTCGTGCTGGACAATAATAGGGGGGGAGCGTGTCCAAAAAGTGCCTAGGGCAGCACAAGTCCAAAATACAGCCCTGTGGATGACAGAAATAAAGTGAAATAATATTCTTCTAATGATATTGTCTCAGTGGTCGTTAGCTCATGAGGACCTAAATTCAATGAAGTCTATATTGTAAGATAGAAGCCTCACATTTTCATGTGGACCTAAATTATATGTTGTCTGTAATTTGTTTTGTACATTTACCTTCCACATCTTCCAGGGGCATACAGGTTTCACGGGGCCCCATAGCAAAACTCAGAGTGGGTCCTCCAATAACAATGCACCCCCAGCATTAAAGTGGACCAAACCCACAACACCTGGCCCTAGAATCGGGATTGCCGAAAATCTTACCTTATTCCTAGTTCTCATAGTGCATGTGCAGGCTTTCCCAGGCATTTTGTGCACAGCCTCAGGCGCCTGAAATTCAACTAATTCAGCATTGTTTGTCAAGATTTATTAGGCACAGTAATCAATGCTGACTGAAGGAGAGCCTGTGAATGTGGTGTGGCAGATTTCAGATGATCTGAGGTGTTCACGCACACATAGGCCATAGGGAGACCCGGGACAATGCCGGGTGGGCCGCTTTGGTGCCAGTTGGGCTGCTGCTTATAACACTTTCAATCCCTGCCACCCTTAGTCTCCTTCTCAGCCCCCTATATCCAGCCCCACTGTACCCCCAAGCCAAGGAACCCCAGCCCCAAAGCTACAGCCCTGGCATCATGGTGGGGGGCTCAGCAATGATACCAGGGGCTGGTAAAATCCAGGGCTGATTTTTGGCCCTAGTCTGCCACTGCCCACCCACATGGGCATCCCAAATCAGGTTTGTAACCTGATTGGCGTTCTAGGCAATGTTGTTTCAGTGTGGGCCCTGAGTCAACAACACTGGGTCCCAATGAGGTCTGCTTCCTCACAAGGCGCTACCGCAGTATACAGTGTTGGTGCACTGTCTGCAGAGAGCACCAGGGGTCAGAGCTGTAGGTTTCACAGGGTGGATCTAAGACGCTATTGCTGCCACAGGTAGAGGGAGGCGGCTTGTATAGGGCCCCTTTCTCCCAAGGGCCCAGTAGCAGCTGCCTCCCCTGCCTCCATGGTATGCACGCCCCTGACATCAGCCCATACTGTGTCTGCCCCTGTATTTATTTCTATGTTCTCCCATTTCTACCCTTTGCTAGTGTCATGCTTCATTTTTCTATTACCAATGCAAATGTGCCAGCTACATGTTTTTTCTCTCCCCAGAAAGGTAACACACTTTTCTCATGTGGTGCTGAATCACTAGGTTAAAAAAGGACATACTATACTAAACTGCCATGCAATTTCATTGTCTACCATGGGGGTGGTTCAGGACCAGGAGGATATATAACCCTTTTTTTATTAACCTAATATAACCTTTTTTTTCACCTGGTGCTTTGTGTACCTATACAAACTAAATGAGCTATATTTCTCCCAGCCTAGCTGATATATTCAAAGGGAGAGGGTACCTAATCCTTCCTAACTGTAGTTGCTGACAAACCCCATAGTGGTATGCCTTAGATCAGGTTAGCGAAGCTTGGTGACACAAATGTCAAGGTGCGTATTTATGACACAACTTTATTTTGTGTGCGAATCCCTCTTCATCCTCTCAGATGTGTAAGCAAGTATGGATCCCCCACGCTCTATAAAATATTTGCCCCCTGCAATATCAACTATACCCCTAAAAGAATTAAAGTGGACCGAACCCCACATTTCTAACTAGCATGCCCTAAATTGCCCCCAACCCCCACCCCCCACATGAAGAGTACCTTTGCCAATTTTCACTGCTCAAGCTTCACTTTAATTCGAGCTTATGTTTTAGCTGTAAAACTCTGCCTCCTCCATCAATTGCCACTGTTGTGTGTGGCAATTATGTCATCGCCACACCTATGCAATGACTGATCACCTGCCATCTTACCTAGAGGCACAGCAAAAAGAAAGTGTTCCATGATGATTCAATTGAAAATATCCATTTCTAGTTCTACACCCTAAGAAGCAGGGGCGTACCTAGCCCTGTATATCCCTGCCAGGAAGGAAGTATTGTCATTGGCCAAATTTATTAAGTTCATTGGGTTTTGGTCCACTTTTAAATTAAATTGCTGAGCTGGCTAACTGCAGACATGTGCTGGCTTACCTGTTTCTGCAGCTTCTGTCCTCCATGTGGGAAACCCAAGTGCCAGTAAGCCAGCACACTTTTCCACCTCCCCATCTCTTGATTAACCCCAAGCAGCCCACAAGCCACACAGAGGGGCCCCATGGGACTCCAGAGCTACCTGCCTTAGATGGTATGTGGCCCCTTTTGTGGTAACAAGGACTGTGTGCACCAAATAATGTAATGGGCCCTTGGATGGTAGGGTAGCACATTTGCTTGTATAGGGCCCAGAAATGTAAAATACCCTAGTTTGCTTGAAAAATAGATCTAAAATAAAAAGAGAATGGTGTCAAGCTTCTGTTTTATCACAAGATATTAATACTTCATGCTCACCAGCAGGTGGTGGTCACGTCTCACAAGTGACATTCAGGTTTTATTATTGCTCATTAAACCAGAAGTCTCTTTAATCCTTTTGTATATCCTAACATGGGTCTATCCCTAAATTATTGTTTTTTTTACATTTATTTCTATAGTATATAAAGTTTCAATAACACTTATGAGCAGTAAGTTTGTCCATCTTATCTCGCACCACAATGCAAGTCGATTATATAGTCAGTACCTGGACCATTCAGCATAGCATCACTGCCAGTTAGTGCCTTTTCCAGCAGTGTCAAAAGTGCAGCCTAGAAGTACATACAGCACAGACATTAAATTCATAGCCGACCCAATAAAAATAACAAAAGGGTACTCACCTTTTGTCCTGCACAGCTGATAGGTCCTAGAACTTACCTGATTGCATACTGTACTGGCCAGACCCGAACTCCATTCACCAGCGCTTCCGTGTACTGCCATCAGTCACAGTAGTGCTACCACGACCTCTCCATTCACTACAATAGATGAGGGTGTGTCAGGCCCCGGCAAACCTCCTTCATTGCAATGAATGCAGAGGGCATGGCAGTGACTGATGGATCAGGCACATCACGACAGGTGAGTTGCTGTTCACCAAACTAGGACCAATCAGCTGTGCGGGACAAAATGTGAGTAGTCTTCTGTTATTTTTATTGGATGGTTTATCCCCTTAAATGCGGCCCTGCCAAGGCTCACTTTTCCTGTAGTGGATACAATACGGATAGTAAAGCCAGAGACAAATGGTGCTTTCTTTCTGTCCTTGAGTGCAAATTTGAAAGAAATAAGGAGGTGCAACAATCATGGGGCCCCCTGACATCATGGGTCCAATGCAGTTGCTACCTCTGCACTCCTTTTAGTTACGCCCCTGCATATGGGATACCTATATCCCTGCTTGATTTTCTTTCAACGGTATATTGGTCGCGTCGGGACTTCCATGAGATCCTCCAAGAAATCCCAACATTGATCAAGTCATCCGGTATTAGGCAAGAACTAAGGTTGGGAATTTGAAGACAGACTAGATATAGCCGACAACATTCTTCTGTTAAATGGCTCTTGCAAGCAGGGGAGGACTGGGGCCAAAAATCAGCCCGGGATATATTGCACCATGACCAGCCTATGCAGAGGCAGATCCAGGTTTATGTGGGCCCTCGGGTGGCATGGTCTCCGTGGGCCTCTTTGTGGTGGAGAGTCGCGGGTCAGGGGTCTATAAATTCCATGGCACAGAACAAGGGCAAGGGCCATCCTCTGTGCCCCCCGCCCTGCAGGCTACAAACGGCCAATTGCCAGCCCCTAAGCCTTGTGAACTGGTATAGGGGTCTCCTTGTACTTGTGCAATGACTTCCGGTTTATATCCTGTTGATATGGTGATGACATTTAATAATGTGTAAATTTGTACCTTGCAGATCCAGAATGAGGAGAGTGTTCTTCTTTTCCTGGTGGTATGGACTGTGACAGAGATTACTCGATATTCCTACTACACATTTAATCTTCTTAACCACTTGCCATACTTTATTAAATGGGCCAGGTAAGGAAATGTCTTCTTATTTATTTATTTTATTATTCTATAACCTACAAACATGTTCCACAGCACTTTTCACTGCAGCCCACAAAACAGTGTCTCTATATTACTGGCGCACAGACTAGCGAGTCATTTAGAAGTAGAATTACATTTCTAAGTTGTCGATAAAGGTCAGTAGGAACTTGTGTTACTCACCTGTTGGTCGGTGGTGTAGTATAGAGAGCCGTTCTCTAATCTGTGTGCCTGGTAGGGGACAAGAAACACACTGCCGCTGCACACCAATACAAATTGTCACTTTAGGATTTCGTTGTCAGAGTACGGCCACACAGGATTTTTTCAAACTGTAAATAACTTTATCCCACACATAACAGGACAAAGGATTACATGCACCAAACAGGTTAAAGACTATCCTGGGTTTTGGTCCTTTCCACCTGTGTGAACCCCCCAGATCGCAGAGGCCAACTCACCTCTTCCCGTCCTACGACGCATGCACAGCCGCTTGTCCATTCAGCGCGCTTGGAGCCCCTGACGTCACGTCGTCTAATTCTTCGTCTAAGGCCAGCGGCTCCAAGCACGCTGACGGCCGCATCCCCCGTTTCCCTCTAAAAGGGAATGTACCCACGCTATATATATATTAGGGGAGAGCTCACCCACTGACTTTGGGCCTATAATTCAGGGTCCTCCACAGCAGCTGGGCCCCACTTTTCACCCTGCGCATGTTAAGTTCCTGGGACACGGGCCACCCCACTACAAAGTCTCTATCATGGGGGATCAACTCGTCCACCCCAGTCACCCGTCCAGGCAATAGGCCCCAGAATTTACCTCAGGAAATGGTCACCTTAGGTGTTTCCCGGCAACAGCAGACTGGGGGCCTTTCTCTCCTCTCCCCCAAACTGGGGAGTCATCTTGTAGGGTGGGGTTGTTTAAATAATGGAATAAAACACACCACACCAGATAAATAAGAACCAATTTAGAATTTAACGGTTGAATACATTGAAAACAATAGTTGGTGTATATAGCCACTGGTTTAAGGTAATAAATGACTGTAGAAGAATCTAGTATAATTTCTACTTGAAGAATATGGGGGGGGGGGGGGGGGGGAAGGATGAATATGTTAAACAAAGGATAAACTTGTGTCTAGGTCACTTTATCATATATGGCTATTTGGATAACTTTAATACACACTGTATGCTCTGTGTAATTCAAACAATCTATCAATACATTCACAATCTATTTTAAATGTAAGATTAACTCTATATAATAAACTTCAGATAGATGATGCTCTAAATTTGTAACTATGCTTTAAATAGTGAGAAGAACTGAGAAAAGTTCACTTATCCTTAGACCAAACGAACTTGGTGGAAAATGTCCTGTTATTTCTGACTAAAATGATGCTGTTTCTTCAAATATTTTCTGGATATTTCTTTCTTCAACGGTCACAGCCTCAAAACTCTCCAAAATAGAATTAAAATTAAGGGCGTCCTCCAACCGCGCTGAGTCCTTTTCTTTGCGCTCCGCGGGAGGCTTCACACAGTGAATAATACACAAAAAAATAAGTCTTTACACCCCTCACACAGTCCAGCAGTGAGGTAAATAAGGAGAGAGTTAGTTTCAACCAAAAACTTCACTGTGGCCCTATAATTTATGTGCTGGGCTCAGAAACACATACAGACACAGAAGTGCTCCCTTTGACCCACCTCACGGACTCTGCTCCCTCAGAACTGTGCTGTGCCTTTTATAACCTGCTGGAATTACCTCACAAGCTTCTCTCTCATGGCTGGCTCCGCCCACCCCACACACACAGAAGAGTTTTTCAGAACCCTCCTAGCAGAGGTTTGTTATATGTCCGTTACACATTTCCCCCTTTTTTTTTATTAGCAGTCCTCTGCCTATAATTGATAATTTTCCAAGTATTGTGGAAGCTGCCCTCTAGTATCTCTTTTTGGATATCTAGATTCTATTTCAGAATCCCTCGCTTCCCCCCTTTCGTCCTCAGTCTGTTGGGGAAAATGTCCTTGGGGGTCTCCTATGAGGGATGAGGGCTCCACTCCCAATTCTATTTCTGCTACCTGTTCCTCTGTTAAATTTAGTTCTGTTTCCATGGGTCTCTCTTTTTCCTTGTTTGACCCTGCAGGAAGTTGGGGTTGGGTGACCCACCAGTCATCCTCCTCTGGCCAATTGTTTTTGTTGGTGGGACTATCCTCAGACGTCTTTACCAGCTCTTCTTCTGAAGTCATTATAAATCCACAGGGTCTAAGCAAGTTTCGGTGTAACCGCCGTTCTGATCCCTTCCCATCCTCTCGTTTCACGTCATACACAGGCAAATTAGGAAAAGGCTGCTTTATTACAACATAAGGATCAGTTTCCCATTTTGCAACTAGTTTATTTTTTCTTCGTGCAAAGGTCCGACGGACTAACACTCTGTCTCCAGTTTGCAGTAATGGGCACTTCTGGGTAGGATTTTCCTCGGTTTGTAACCGTTGATGGACCATTTCTTTACTTCGTAATAAGCGCCGCCTATGTTCCTTCACCCATTGATCAGTAGCTCTAGGTTCAACCACTTCTTGGGTCCCCAACACGAAGTCCAGGGGTAATCTTCCTGGTCGCCCAAACATTAAGTAGTACGGTGTAAATCCTGTGGATGAGTGTAACATATGGTTATAAATCCAAACCACATCATCGATATGTTCAGGCCATTGTTCAAGCTTTTCACTTCCCAGGGTTCTGATTAATTCCAACAGGGTTCGATTAAATCTTTCACAAACCCCATTTCCCTGAGGATGGTAGGGACTAGTGTGTACTTTACGAATTCCATGAAGCTGGCACAGTTCCTTAATTATTTGTGCTTCAGAATTAGCGCCTTGATCAGAAAGTAGTCTACGTGGGCAGGTCTGAATACATTTTTCCATAGTAGACAAGCCGTGGTATGGGCTGTTTGATCATGAGTGGGTATCACGATCGCAAATTTTGTAAAATGGTCTACACAGATCATAGCAAATTGATGTCCAGAAGAGGATTCGGCAATCTTGATAAAGTCCACGGTCAACAGGTCAAAAGGCTCATTAGCCACTATAGTCATAGGTTGGGTGTGTTGTTCTTGGCCTTTATGGATATTGCATTCTTTACAACTTTTACATGCTTGCTCTAGGTGCTCCCTCATCCGTGGGAAATAAAAGTACCTTCTTCCCAGAGCCTCCAATTTATCGCCTTGGAAGTGACCACCCATTTGGTGTAGAATTGAACTAATACCTTCCACCATTTCAATTGGCACTACAAACTGCCAAACACATCGCTCTTCTCCATTTTCCCATGCACGGCGATACAGAACTCCATCCTTGATGAACAATTTGTCCCATTGTCGACAAATGGCTCTTCCTCTATCAGTCAACAGTTTTCTCTCCCGGTAAGAGGGTTTATCACCAATTTGAAGGTGAGTCAAAATTTTCAACAAATCTGAGTCTTCAGACTGCCATTTCTGCCATTCCCCTTTGTCGCATATTTCTGCAGTTGTAGCATTTATCTGAACCTCCTCAATCTCTTTTTCTCTGATTTCCAATGGGCGAACTCGTAAGGGAGGAATTTCCACTTCTTCTAACATCTGATCGGAATCAGTGTCCAGTTTCCCCAAGGGGAAGCAAGATAGGGCGTCAGCATTGGTATGATTATGTCCTGGCCTATAGTAAATATGATAATCAAATGAGGCCAATCGAGCTACCCACCTCTGTTCAAGGGCTCCCAGCTTAGCAGTATTGAGGTATAGTAAAGGGTTGTTATCAGTAATGATATCCACTCGACCCCCGGTTAGATATTCACGAAATTTTTCAGTTACCGCCCATACAATTGCTAGGAGTTCGAGACGAAATGAACTGTAGTTACTAGGATTCCTTTCAGTCGGTCTGAGAGAGCGACTGGCATACGCAATGACTCTCTCTCTTCCTTCTTGCTTCTGTGCCAGAATTGCACCTAATCCCTGTAGACTGCCATCAGTTTGTAATATAAATGGCTTACTGTAATCAGCGTACTCCAAGACTGGAGCCTCTAAAAGTTTTTGCTTTAGTTCATTGAAACTTTTTTCCTGTTCCTCTTTCCATACAGATTGGATGTTTCCGGCCACACATTTGTTTTTACCTTGCGGTTTACCTCTAAGTAGTCAATGGAGAGGTTCTGCACTTTGAGCAAATCCTTTGATATACCGCCTGTAGTAGCCAACTAGTCCCAGGAAACCTTTTACTTCCTTCACAGTTTTTGGCCGAGGCCAATTTTTCACAGCCTCCATTTTTTCTGGGTCGGGTGCTATTCCCGATTCTGCAACTATATGCCCGAGATATTTGATTTGTTGTTGAGCGAATTTGCATTTGCTGGGTTGCAGTTTGAGTCCAAATGCAATAATTCTTTGTAATACTTGTTCAATATGTTCTAAATGTTCCTGGAAATTTCTAGAAAAAATGATCACATCATCCAGGTAGATGAGAACGGTTTGAAAGTTTAAATCTCCCAGACATCGTTCCATGAGTCTTTGGAAAGTACTGGGGGCATTTGACAGTCCGAATGGCATCCGGTTAAACTCATTCAGTCCCATGGGTGTAATGAACGCTGTCTTTGGTTTATCTTGCTCTCTAATAGGCACTTGCCAATATCCGCAGGCGAAATCCAGGGTAGTATATAAGGTAGCATTTCTTAATGCCGCCAATGATTCCTCTACTCGTGGCAAGGGATACGCATCTTTTAATGTCAAAGCGTTTAATTTTCTATAATCTACACAGAACCGGAGTTGTCCATTTTTCTTTCGGACCAGTACGATGGGAGAAGCCCAAGGACTCTGACTTGGTCTCACCACTCCTCCTTCTATCATTTTATCCAATATGTCCTTTACTTCTTGATAAAGTGCTGGGGAAATATTTCTATAGCGTTCACGACTTGGTTTGTCCTCAGTTGTGACTATATGATGTTCAATAGCTGAAGTATGTCCCACATCATCTTCTGTTAGGGCAAAAGCTGTTATATTGCGTCGCAGCACTTCTCAAAGTTCTTCTAATTGCTCAGGAGTCAAACATGAATCACCCAACCCCAGCTGTGTCCATAACTCCTCAAGCTGTGCGGTAATGGAGATTTCAGCATGTTTTTTCTGATGCGGTTTCTCTAGGACAGAATTAACAGTGGACTCTATTGCATGTACTTCAGCTATCAAGAAATGGCGGGGCAATGTTATAGGTATCTGTCCTAGATTGATGAGTCTGACAGAAACTACCCCTTGTGTGACATGGGAGAGAGTACGTCCTACCAACCATTCCCCATTCACTCCAAATTCTCTGATTGGTTCCACTAGCAAAGGGATACCTTGGACTCTACAATGACCCCCCACCCTCAAGGGTATGATTACCTCTTTTCTAGGGGGGAGGACTATTTTTTTCTTAGATGGTGTGCGTATGACTCCCACCCTCCCTCTGTTTTTACGCAAGGTGCAATGTATGCTACATACTCTTTTCAACTTGAGCAACCATTTTTGATCATTTCGTTTTTCAGAGATTTGGGACCAATATGCTGGTCCAAATTCATTAAACATTAGACCATCCAGTTCCCGAAGAACATTCATTCCCAATATTACTGGAGTAGATGGCAATGCAGTGTTTTGTGTGACGATCAACCCTTTTTGACCAATAATTTTATCAAAAAGTTCAATGTCCACCCAAGTCACCCCCAGTATGGGTAAAGGTTGGTCATTAGCAGCCTTTAGCTTAATGTCAATCTCATCTAATTTATCCAGGTTGGCAGCGATCTGAAGATAGGTTTCGTTATTAATTAATGACACCTCCGAACCAGTATCAATTAAACAACGTATCATCTGTCCATTAATTTTTGCTTTTATCACTGGGCAATTGCCCACTACCGCTGGAAATAACTCAGGGGTCTTAGTATCATTGCCTCCTACAGCTTGCCCCTCAGCTGTAGGATGCTCTAGTCGAGGGTGAAGAATACCAGACCCAGATGACCCGGAAACAGAACCTCCTGAACATTGTCTTGCTAGATGTCCAGGTTGACCACACCTCCAACATCGACGTTGGTCAGGTCCATGAGAGTCATATTCTGCTCTTCGATATCCCCGTCCTCCCGCCCCTTTACTCATAACGGCCTCTTTTAATGGGGCTAATTCTTTTTTTAAAACAGTAGTTAGGCTTTCCCCTAAACTCTTTATAGCATCTGTCAAAACTTTTGTTTCTTCCCTTTTTGCTTCCCTGTAGTCCTCCCCCTTTTCTTTGGTTTGTATTGGTTGAGTCCAATAGAGATTCATATTTCCCTCATCTCGATTTCGATCTAATGCTTCCACTAATATGCGATCAAATTCTACATCCTCATCAGCCCTGACCATATCTCTTAAGGACCTTTTCAGAGCAGGGTTTCTTATTCCATTAATAAATTGATCCCTTATTATTTGGTCAATTGCAGGGGTCTGATCATCCTCACTCCCCTCACTTTTGGAAATTTTTTTCCAAAATTTTTGTAATGTCACAGCAAATTTCTGAATTGACTCTCCATCCAACTGTTTGCGACCATAAAAACGACCCCACTAGTTTGGCTAAACATTGTTTCACTAGATTCACCGGCATCTACCGAGGACTTCATGGCACGGAGTTTTGTATCCTGCCGACTACGCCAAAAATATGTAGGGTGGGGTTGTTTAAATAATGGAATAAAACACACCACACCAGATAAATAAGAACCAATTTAGAATTTAACGGTTGAATACATTGAAAACAATAGTTGGTGTATATAGCCACTGGTTTAAGGTAATAAATGACTGTAGAAGAATCTAGTATAATTTCTACTTGAAGAATATGGGGGGGGGGGGGAGGATGAATATGTTAAACAAAGGATAAACTTGTGTCTAGGTCACTTTATCATATATGGCTATTTGGATAACTTTAATACACACTGTATGCTCTGTGTAATTCAAACAATCTATCAATACATTCACAATCTATTTTAAATGTAAGATTAACTCTATATAATACACTTCAGATAGATGATGCTCTAAATTTGTAACTATGCTTTAAATAGTAATAGTCTGCTCTAACTGACCACATGGTGGCCTTTTAACCTCTATACCAGAGGCCGTTCTGTATATTACAGTTCTTCTGGGCCCAGTGTTGTCCTGTCTCAGTGGCATTTCAAGGCTTCTGACCCACTGGTCAAGGAACCGATTTTGTGACAGGAGGGTTGTCAGTTCGATTCTGGCCCTACAACTTCTCCCACATAATGAGGGTAGCCCACCTATCTGGGCACATGTGCACTCACTGATTTTCCTTGTCTCACAGCACAGATGAGTTCAATGTAGAGGAAAAGCATATAAACAAGCATACAATGGCATATACAGTATGTATATAAAACATAAAGGTGTTCTGATCCTTATATACTCTCCTCCTGCTATACCTAGTTACAACATTGTAGCTGCCTTTGGCCATGACTCATTCTGCCAACTAGATCCTGTTACCTTGCTATTTTTTCTCTTGAATTTGAAACATATAACTTTACATAAAATAATTACTCTAGGCTTAAACCGGACCTTCACCATGATTTATTAAAAAGCCCAAACCCTTAAAAAACTATTCCCCCGCATATAAAATTAATATATTTTAAGTTTTTAATCACTTACTTATTATTCTTTCCCCCACTGGGCTGCAAATCTGTTCAAGACTTTAGGATACGGGCGCTGCCATCTTGACTCAGCATCACACTTACTGAGGATAGGAGTGTAGGATAAAGTACAGGGGGGCGGGTTATAGCTGTGCTTTGCTCAGACAGAGCAGAGCTGGGGTCAGGAAAAGGTCAGCAATCCCAGAATGCAGAGCTGCACAGTCAGAAGGCACTTCCTGTTTGCAGGCTGCCTGATGTCCCATGAGCCGCCATCTTGAATGTTTAAAGGCTCATAACATGCAGTAGATGCAGGTAGGATGATTTTTAATGTGAGTAATCTGTATGTACAGGGTGTGGGAAGTATATAAGAAAGGCTCTTATTCAGAGTGAAGGTCTGCTTTAATTAATTACTCTAACTTAATTATTACTTTTAGCTATTTGTAAGCATGCAGTAAGTAAACTACTGGAAAAAGAGAGCAATGAAGGAAATATGGGGAGTAAAAAGGAACATTAGGGCATGAGCAGGAGGGAAAGGCAAAGTGCAGAAGCAACACAAATAGCAGAGTGAATAGAGTTAAAGTGGACCAAAACTCACAGAGATTGGCCCAGGAATCTATAAGATTCCCAGGCTGATAGATTCCTTCCCCCGGGGAATCCAAAATCGGGATGTCCGCCCTAAACTCACCTTCTTTCGTGGTCCAATGGTGCATGCGCGAGCAGCAGCTGCATCAGTGCTATCTCTCTAGCAAGGCACACGCTCGCACCAGGCATTTGTGAATGGCTGACGCAGGCACATTCCTTGTTACAGGGTAGCAGGGGATGCTGCCGGATTAGACGAAGGCTTAAACTAAGGGGCGTGTGGGGATCCAAGCACGCTGATTGGACGAGCGGCTGCTCATGCGCCATAGGACCAGGAACATTTTGCGGGGCATCTCCGATTGGGGTGCCACGGGGGCAAGGACCAAATACCAGGATAGTCAAAATCCTGGGTTTTGGTCCACTTTAAAGAGGATGAATGGGGTTAAAGAGGACGAACCAACTAAAATAGTCTAAAAGACTCCAGCGCCAGAGGGTTTACTACCCCTGAGGCATCATGTATGAACCCCCCCCCCCCCCCCAGAAACCCCAACTCACATTCTCTGTGCATCTCTGGCATCTCCTGCCCCCATTCATTCTCATAGGCTGGGCACAGGAGCATACCACAGACTGCAGGGAGGCTAGGGATGTGGCCATGCCCTAATTCATATGCCGAAGCTCTGTTTGAAACATGCCATATGCTGTGCTTTAGTATGCCCAGCTTCCAGCTCTGATTTGACAAGGGCCGTTTGTGGGGCGATCTAGGGGGGTTTCACTCAGTGGGGCAAATTGGGGGCTTTTGCTGGGTGATATATCGCTCCGTCTGGAAGATCTAGTCAGTGGAGGTGATTGAGTGACGCCTGCAAAAACCCAGTAGTTTGACATGCCTGCATGTGAGACCAAAAATGACAATTTTAAACATTCACAAAAATTTTTTTTTATTTGCCCAGAGTTTAACATTTGACATTCCAAGATAATAAAGTGCCAGCCGTGAAGTATAAGCATTAAAATCATCCATCCTTTATTGTAGTCACTTTAAAAAGCCGTCACAGCATACAGAGCAATAAAAAGCATAGCCAGAGCAGACCCCGCGGGGTCTGCTCTGGCTATGCTTTTTATTGCTCTATATGCTGTGACTATTGCTCTGTATGCTGTGACGGCTTTTTAAAGTGACTACAATAAAGGATGGATGATTTTAATGCTTATACTTCACGCCTGGCACTTTATTATCTTGGACTGTGATCTCGTCAGAGGTGAGCGCTCTGTGCCCTGTGCCTTTTGTTTAAGCTTACATATATGTCCATGGGATCTGAGGCTGGCAACTTCTATATGCATTTAAAGTGGACCAACACCCAGGATTTTGACTATCCTGGGTCTTGGTCCACTTCGGTGGGGCACCCCCGATCGGGGTGCCCCGCTGTGTGAAACCCCCCCGAACCCCCCGAAAAACTCACCGCTCCCAGCGCCGACGGACAAGCCGCGGACAAGCGGCTCCTCCGCCGCCGCCGCCTCCCGCGCGTCACTCTTGACGCGCGCGTGCCCGCGCCGGCCATTCACAGACGTCGGGCGCGCGCATGGCTAGAGGGGTGCGAGGGAGGCAGCGGCGGCCAGCCGCCGCCGACGATAAGGTGAGGAGTTTGGGGTGTTTGGGGGGGTTTCACCCCGCGGGACATCCCGATCTCGGATGTCCCGCGGGGAGGGAGGTGATTGGCCCGGGAATCTTATAGATTCCCGGGCTGATCACCCGTGGGTGTTGGTCCACTTTAACATTTGACATACTTGCAGAGAAGATTTGGACCTCAGCAATATCTATCCCTCTTAGAACCTCAGCAATATTTCGTCCCTCTCTCACATTAGATGTGACCTATATTCTATATCTGATCGAACAGCCACATAGAGGTAAAGGACAGTCCACAAGGAGGCCAAAGAAAAATCACAGCGAGTGGCACCATTCCTAAATGGCAGGACATTTTGCCTTGATGTGTGTAAAGTTTATATATGAGCCTTGTTTCTGGCTATCACAGAGTTTGTCTAACTATACCATAGGGTCTTTTGAAGCTGTTTTCTTATGTGTAAACTAGTTATACACTTTTTAATAAAGAGGCACATTAACCTAAACTAAAGATAATAAATAGCACACAATATATACATATATACAGCCAACTGGCCCAAGAGCCACCCCATAGGCAAATCCCTAGACCCTACCCTGCATTGTCATGCTTTTTGCAGACATGTCAAGTCACCCAATTCTCCAGGGAGTCACCCACTCCACTTATCCCCTACTCCTATCACCAATGCATTTCACCCTATGAAACCAACAAAACTTCCTTCACATAATGACACACAATGAAGAATTAAAGCAGAGCAAAACCCACCAGCGATGCAAACACAAATTAGCAAATCTCCCTGCCCATAGTCCTCTCAATGGTAGTAAAATAATAAATAGCTATTTTTGCTTACCCTGTCATATTGTAAACCCTGTTTTTTGGCGTTTTATTCCCCTGCTCCTACATCATTGGATGGCAGTATTTCATACTTAGGGGTCGATTCAGAGCCTGGTGAGAAAACTGACTCCTTTTTTAGGAAACGAAACTGCCGTTCATTTTCATTGTCTACCTTGAGGACGATTCAGAGCCAGGTGAAAGTGTACACCAGGTAGACAATGAAAGTGAATGACAGTTTTCTCTCCTAAAAAGAAGTGAGTTTTATCACCAGGCTCTAAATTGGCCCCATAATGAAAGAGGACCCAGCGCTGTAAGATTTGAAAAACACCAGGTACTGGATCAAGGTCCTGCCGCTCAAACCACTGGCAACCCTAGGACTTTGGGTACATTTTCCAGATCTATGCAGGGAGAGCAGCAATGGGTGGATTAAAGAATAGCGCATCTGTTGCTAGCTATTATTATTTTATGTAATTTGTATGTAAAATATATTTGAAAAAAAAATGCCCAAGGTTCGCCTTTAAAGGCACTAACCAGTCCAGCACACTAAGAATAGGGGCTGGTAAACCCAGTGCTAAGGGCCCAACGGCCAGCCCCTGCCCCTGTATCATTAGCAGCTCCTATGCCCTGGCCCCCGGTGCTCTTGCAGAGAGCTGGGGATGTAGCTGCTCTCTCGCTTTGCTCTGCGTGTAAACAGCGCAGTATTGCTGTTCATTAATATTATGGACACTGTAAGACTGGGAAAGGAAACATTTTTATGGGCGGTCTGGGGGGTTTCACACAGCAGGGCAAACAACAGAATCGGGGATAGTCAAAATCCTGGGTTTTGTTCCTCTTTAAAGAAACTTTCTAGCAGAGGCAACAGTCATGCAGTGCCCTAATTGAAGCTCAATGACTGTCTGGCTTACATTTCTCTAAATCAGCGCTCATGGCTATATTTATCTGGAGGGAAGTAACGTTGTGTCTGCTTTTCCCCATCAGGTATAATTTATTTATTGTCTTGTATCCTGTCGGTGTAGCTGGTGAACTCTTAACAATTTATGCTGCTTTACCATACGTGCGGAAGACCGGGATGTACTCGCTGCGACTTCCAAACAAGTACAATGTTTCCTTCGACTACTACTACTTCCTGCTGGCTGTCATGTGTTCCTATATACCACGTGAGTCCAACCTTTTTTATTTGCTGTTATATTGCCAATAGTGTATTCAACTTTTTGGGGTTGTTGGATTTAACTGAAGGATATCTATCTGTGGACCTACAGCTAGGGCTATCCTGCTTACCTCCCTAAAATGTTATGAGTCAAATGTTACTTAAAGTGGACCAAAGCCCACGCCAATCGTCCTGGGCATCTATAAGATTTCTGAGCCGATCGATTCCCTCCCCACGGGGCATCCAAAATCGGGATACCCCGCTGTGTGAAACCCCCCAGGTTGTCCCATACACTTACCTTGTTGTACCAACGGCGCATGCGCAAGCCACGGCTGCATCCCCGCTATCCCTCTAGAGGGGCGTGTGCCCGTGCCAGACATTTGTGAATGGCCGGCACGGGCGCGCTCCCTGTTAGAGGGAAGCAGGGGATGAGTGGCCACGCATGTGCCGTAGGACCGGGAAAAGGTGAGTTGGCATCGGCGATCTGGGGGTTTCACATGGCGGGGCATCCCTGATCGGGACCAAAACCCAGGATAGTCAAAATTCTGGGTTTTGGTCCACTTTAATATGTGAATCAATGGTAAACAGTTTGGTTTGCTGACTGGAAATTCACATCACCATGTAGAGGAGAGTGGACCATGGTTGGGGAGAAGGGGAGGGAGGGGAGGGGGCCATCAGCGGAGGGGGGAATGGACCATGAGAGGGAGGGGGATAAGGCAAAATGGATCATCAGAGAGGCTAAGTGGAAAGTGGGCCATGGGGCAGGGGCTAGAGTGGACTTTAGGTGGGGCGAAGGGGGGGTGGACTAGGGGAGGGGGTGGGAAAAATAGACTATGGGAGAGGAGAAAGAGGACCATGGGAGGAGCAAAGATGAGATCAAACCATAGGAAAAGCAGAGTGGAGAGTTGAACATGAGAGGGGAAAATTCACCTAGGAAGGAGTAAAGGGGAGCGTGGGCCATGTGTGGGGATAGGAGAGATTGGAACATAGGAGAAGCAAAATGAAGATTGGACCATGGGGGATTGGACCATGGAAGGGGAATAGGTGATAATGGATCATGGGAGGCGGGATAGTGGACCATGGAAGGGGGAGAGTATACCATGGGGGTGGACCATGCGAGAGGTAGAGTATACCATGGGGGGAGTTGGACCATGGCAGAGGGAAAGTATACCATGGGGGGGTGAACCATGAGACAGAGGGGACAGTGGGCCATGAAAGGGACAGAGGGAAGAGTGGACCATAAGAGGGGAAAGTGGACCATGGGAGGTGGAAGGGAGAGTGGACAATAAGAAAGAGGCAGAGGGGAGAGTGGACCATAGGGTTGGGGAGAGTGGACTTTGTGGAGCATATTGAGTTTCTATTGATTAGAGGGGTTGTCAGAATGCCAGGATGGGAACATGAGCCAAATGGCAGGTAAGCTGTGCCATGAGCCCAGTGCCTATGTGACTTGTTATGTAACATGACATTCCCTTTACTGTACAATAACTGTGGGCCATCTCTCATTGCAGTGTTTCCCCAGCTGTATTTTCACATGCTGCGTCAGAGGAGAAGAGTCCTGCATGGAGAAGTCATTGTAGAAAAGGACGATTAGCCTGCCGTCACCATGTCACTGAAGGGCTCTCTGGAATGTTCATGCTGCATAGCCACTTAAATTTAGGTCTTGGATATTCTCACCATCGTCATCCAACAGACTCATTTTGAACAAAAACAAAACAACGTGGGATTCATATTGTAATTTTTGGGCCTTCCAGGTCCCAAATTGTGCCCCCCTGCACCCGGGCATTTTTTATAGATGTCATCCAACACCAACTCATGTTTTCATTGGGTTTAAAGGTGCTTTGTGATCTTTTTATAAAGAGAATGAAGACAAATCGATCTGCCATCACACGTCTGGTTTCTTTTTGGCACTGAGCTTGATCTCATTAAATGATCAACCGCCTGGTTAAGGTGGAGTTACCAGATCTTTACACTTAAAGGGGACCTAAATTCAAAACACGCTGTAGGTCAACTAACACACGCACCCTTAGGACCACCCTATTTGGCGTGCTGCACCTAAGGTTTAGTGGGAAGCATACACTACTGCACTGGCACATCCCTCCAGATCGGTTGCTGTTAGAGAGTTAGATAAGAGAGCTGTAGCTAATGAGTAATTTGGCCCAATTTAAGGCTTTACATGTGACGTTGGGTAGCAGGGTATACCAAACTTGGATGCCCTTGGGTGTGGGTGTCACTTCAAAGATCTTAAAGGACCTCTAAACTCATATTTTCATCCCCACATGTGCACGCATTCCGTAGAACCCAATCTGTAAGTACATTTTGGCACCCTAGGAAGCTGTTGTGGGGATGAAAAAGTTATGGACAAGGGGTTATCAAGCCAAAACATAGACCATATGTATCTTGCATTCAGCAGACTCAATCACATGTAGCCCTCTATATCCATGCCAATGTTATGTGGACAGTCAATGAGAAAACCTGCTCTCTTGACTGAAACCAGGCAGGGTGTGTGCTGCAAGGTTTGGGGGTCATGGACCCTCCAAGGAACCAATGAGGAAGCCTAGGATCCAGATGTTAATTTTAAATGAGCGACAAGACACCTGCATTTTACATAAAATGAGGTTGTTAGTCTGGTTCGGGGGGGGGAGGGGGCAATTATCAGGGTCCCAAACTCAATTGCCTTATTTTATGTAAAATGTTTGTTGGTCTGGTTTAAAATTTAACTAAAGGCCTGTGGTTTCTGGAAATGTGGACCAGCAATTATATCCCAAGGTCATGGCTAATGAACATCACTAATCAGAGGGAGGCAACTTGCAAAAACTTGCACTTAACTCTTATGTTAACTCTAAACTTCCATTGAGGATGTGTTGCAAAGCAGAGCCGCCACAGGGAAAAGTGTGTACCTGTGCATCCGTGGCCATGTGGAGTGTGGGCTGTGCTCTAAAAGAAGTCTAAAGCACCGAATCAGAGTGACAGTTAATGTACAGGAGTAGGGATGAGAAAACCCGCGGAAGTTCAGGTTCACCCAAACTTTAATGAAAAGTTTGGTTCAGGGCCACATAGAAGTCAAAAGGGCCCAAATTTTGGTGATGTAAAATGATTGTTTTAAGAGCTACGGGGCTGCTGTGAGTGGGATGGAGTGGGATGGTGTGCAGAGACCCCTTTAGGCAGCTGTGAGTGGGTGGGTTTTTCTATTTTGTGTAATTTTTTTATTTATATTATTATTATTTAATTTGTGAGGTCCCTGTTCCAAGGTACTAACCAGCCTGGCACACCAAGCATAGGGGCTGGCAAGCCTAGAGCCAAGGGACCCAGCGACCAGCCCCTGCTCTGGTTCATTACCAACCTCTATGCTCTCCGGCAGGGCCCTGTTGCTCTTCCAGTAACAGCATCTGGTCTGTGCTCTTCCACACCCCCATGGCTTATAGGGGTGTGGGTAATAGGGTGGGGGTACCTGCAAGACATCTACTGGCATGTCAGACAGGTAGCTTGCAGCTCCCCTACCCAATGAACTATATAGGGCTCCATTGGGCCCCTTACTAGTTCACAAAAAGTTAAAGCAATAGACAAAAAAAATCTTAATTCTCAATTTAACATATACTTACCCGTACCCTTGGAGCTTTGACAGGCACACCAGGGTGAATGTATGCACTTTGCTTTATTCCATGGTGCTTTACAATATAACAATTGGCAACAAAGTATAGACAATGCAGATACAAAGATACAAAAAAAATACACTGTGCAAAAGACAAACTAATCAATTACAATGGGCAGGAACGATCGTTTTTTTAAAACTAAATTTGGCCTAAACAGATTGTAATCAGCGGACGGATATAACAAGATTCAACCAAGTATGCCAAGGGTAATTTTTTCTTTCGTCCATCATAATGACCTAAATAACTGAAGAAAGTCACCTTTATCCAATCCAGCTGAACCTTCTCCTGGCAGAAATGTAATTCCCCACATATATCCCCACATCTGACTTTCTCGTGGAGTAAAATAGCTTGAGAAAAGGCCTTGTTCCTATTATCTTTAGGCCTGTTTCACACCTTGCTATTACAGGGCGATCACACTTTTAGAGTAATCTCCCCAAAATCGCTGTCAGTCTGCAGTCTTGCCAAGTACCACCTTAAATCTTGAGTACCACTGGTTTGGAAACCCTGGCTAGAGGTTTCTAACTTTTTTTAATCAAGTACCACCTGGTACATATGGATGGCCTGAACTTAACCAGTGTAAAAACACTCAATACAACTATATAAAGTGCATAACACAGAAACAGACGTAGTTTTCATCACCTTTTGGTTTGGATTTAAGAATCAGAATTGGAAATTGTTTAAATAACAGCAGATAAGCTGCCACCTTGCCGAGTACCACCGATTCAGAGCCAGGTGCGCAAACTCACTCCTTTTTTAGGAGAGAAAGCTGCCCTTCATTTCCATTGTCTACCTTGTGGCTGATTCAACAACTGGATGTAAATTTTCACCTGGTGTCAAATCAGCCCCAAGGTAGAAAATTAAAGTGAATGCCATTTTTTCTCCTACAAAAGGAGTGAGAATTCTCACCTGGCTCTGAATCGACCCCAGTATATAGAAAGTAAAACCTTTCATAATCACGGATATGTTCATTTACATTTTGCCGATTACATTTAGGAATATCTTTTACAGCACTGTGCAGGAACATCAGCCAAAGCTGGAAGAAGCGTGGTGCGCTATTCCCTAAGCCGTGTTTAATGGCGGATCACAGCGGTAGCCTGATGTTTCTTCTCTAATGAGGCTTCGGCAGATAATGTATTTTCCACTCTACAGGGCTGACAATGGCTCAAATAGAGAATTTAGAAAAGAAATCTGGATAAAACTAAAAACCTTTCTAAACTGTATAGCAGTGAAGCTGTTAACTTATTAACCATTCGATCAGATTTAGCATCACAGGATTGAATACCCCGGTGCTCAACACGTACAAAAGATTTGTGGGTAACAATGGTAATTGTATGTAACAACAGTGGGTTTGGGAAGATGTCAAAGGAAAACAAGCCACATTTTTGCCATCTGGACTTTTCGAAACAGTGCAGTTCAGTGATCACAGACCTCCAGCCCTACATTAAAGAGATCCTCACCTTCTCTAGCAGAGCTCCATTCGATTGGGTAACAAAAAACATTACACATAGCCCTATCTGTTCCGTGTGCTAAGAATATTTAACTGTAGGAACATCCCAAATCAGGTTCTCCTGGGTGCGATTGACATCAGCTGCTCTGATGAAATGGGGGGTTTCACACAGCGGGGCACCCCAATTGGATAGTCAGAATAGTCAAAATCTGCCCTGGGTCTACTTCAATGGACAGATATAGACAGGGCCAGAATATATTTGGTCCAATGGAGTTCCTGGCCTCCAGCACCATTATAACCTGGGCCGCATACCAGGGCCAAATAATAGATAGGGAGGGCACCATGGGGCCTCCACCACTTGCCAGTAGGCACCTGAGCCAAGAGCTGCAGCACAGCAAGCATCTTTGGCTGTTCTTGGCCTTTGGGTAGGCAAGTGTGTGTGTGTGTGCTATGGTCTGGTGTAATCAAGAGTTGTGAAGGCTGGTGCAGTTGTTATGGTCTGTTGTTGTCAGGTCTGTTGAAGTCTAGTCTGGTGTGGTCTTGTGTTGTGAGGTCTTGTGTGGCATGATGTAATGTGGTGTGGCGTAAATTTTTGTTTGTCTCTAGTTGCAGGGTGAGACAGAGACATGCCACCATAGAACTACTCCATGCCATGCCCCCTCCCAATCTGGACCCTGGACATAGGGCTAACAGCTGAATCCTTGCAAATAAAACAAGCTCCCCTGCTAGGTACAGAGATCTCCAGACAGATTGTGACTGAGATTAGTGCACTCAACATTCTAGGCACATTATTGTCTTGCCGGAAATCAGCTGGGGAATGACTAAGGGCAGGCAGCCCACATCATTAGAGACCTGATAACAGAAGAAAGGACTTGTATGATTTTACCATCACTGGTTCTGTGTGCCCTAGTGGCAGGGTAAGTATGGGCTGTTTTAAATACAGATTTAAACTGGACCTTTACCATGATTTATTAAAAAGCCCAAACCCTTAAAAAACGAAATTAATATATTTTACGTTTTTAGTCACTTACTTATTATTCTTTCCCCCACTGGGCTGCAACTCTGTTCAGGACTTTAGGATATGGGCACCGCCATCTTAGAGGCATCACACTTACTGAGGAGAGGAGAGTGGGATGATGTACAGGGAGGCAGGTTATAGCTGTGCTTTGCTCAGACAGAGCAGAGATGGGGTCAGGAAAAGGTCAGCAGTCCCAGAATGCAGAGCGGCACAGTCAGAAGGCACTTCCTGTTTGCAGGCTTCCTGATGTTCCATAAGCCGCCATCTTGGATGTTTAAGGCAGTAGATACAGGTAGGATGGTTTTTAATGTGAGCAATCTGTATGTACAGGGTGTGGGAAACATACAAGATAGACTCTTATTCAGAGTGAAGGACCGCTTTAAGGGTTGGGTGTTGGCAAGTTTAGTCTTAGCACTGGTGGTCTGTTGGCTGAAGTGAGACAATATTCCTCACCCTCATGAGCATCTCTGTTCTGGACGGTGGAGGTTGGCACCCGCATGTGCTGGTGTCACGGGCTGTCAAAAGTAGTGTTGGGCATTGGATTCAGAGGTAGATTCAAAGATACATGAAACCTGAATTTTGCTAATTTGGTTCACTTTGGGCAAAACAGAATATTGGCTAAAACCAAAAAAGTCAAATTCAGCCACTTTTTTTGTAAAAAAAAGAATGGTTTTAACGCCACAAATTTTTGGGAAACTAATACATTTGAAAGTGAACAAAAGCATAAAAAAAACCCTTTAACAGTATAGGAGGTGCCTTACCCTGCTGCATGATGCTGTGAACAACACCCATTTTGTAGAATATGGGTGTTGTTCCGGTTTATATTAGGTGAAAGATACTGAGGTTTACTACTTTTTAAGCTAAAAATAGGTTATTTTTTGTTTATTTTTGAAAGTGAACCAAAACCCAGGTTTTGTTTCTTGTCCCTGATCCCAAATCAGGATGCCCCACTGTGTGAAACCCCCAGGTTCGCCTGAAAAATGCACCTTTCTGCTTGTCCAACAGTAGATGAGCATGCTCTCATCCAATCAGTGCTGTATGACGTGCCATATTAATACATGGCATTCAGCTCTGTTTGGAACAGAGTGTCAGCACAGACGAACAGGAGCAGCCACATCTTCGGTCATCTGGTGGTCTGCGGCTTGTTCCTGTCCCCAGCCTAAATCGAAATGGCTGGACGTGGGAAAGTGCCTCAGCTGCAGGGAGGCTGGGGATGTGGCTGTGGCCTGCAGATTGCGGCATGGGACTAATAACCTCACTGTCTATCGATCCTGTGATCCCATTCTAAGACTTCTCTTTCTTGGTGTTTCAATTTCAATGTTGAGGAATATTGTACATCTCTTGTGAGAAAAACATATTTTGTTAGTAAAGCAATATCATAGGAGAGTTTAAAGCGGACCAACACCCAGGGGTGATCAGCCCGGGAATCTATAAGATCAGATCAGATCAGATCCCTCCCCGAAATCGGGATGCCCCGCTGTGTGAAACCCCGCAGGATGCCCAGAAACCTTACCTTATCCCTGTTCCAACGGCGCATGCGTGAGCCGCGGCCGCATCTCGCGCTTCTCTCTAGCAGGGCGGCCGTTTGTGAATGGCCGGCGCGGGTGCGCTCCCTGTTACAGGGAAGCGCGAGATGCGGCCTCCGGCCGCTGTGGTTGTCCGTCGCTTGTCCGTGCACACCACAGCGACTCTGAGCGCTCTGATTGGACGAGCGCTCGCGTAGGAGTGGGGTGAGGTGAGTTTTTTAGGGCGATCTGGGGGGTTTCACGCAGCGGGGTGCCCCGCGGAAGTGGACCAAAACCCAGGATAGTCAAAATCCTGGGTGTTGGTCCACTTTAAAACTAGCCCCCACTATTCCTTGCTTCCAGTGCGATTACACAGGGAACAACCCCCTTTCTGGACATTAGGGTTGATTCAGAGAGACATAAAATTAATGTCGTTTTTGTGTCGATCTGTTTTTTTTTTCGTTTTGGTTCCGCTTGCATATGAGTGTACGATTCTAAGCATGCATCGGGAGCCTTCTGTAAAGTGTTCGGCGGTGCGTACGCCAACGAGAATGTCATTTTTCAGCTTTCGTTTTTCGTTTACGTTACTTAGGAAACAGCGTAGGCTTCTGTTTTTTTGCTTTTTCCAACCTCGCCTCTAACGAATGATTTATGATTCCCGTTAGATTCTGAATTCCTTTTTCTATAAATAAACATCCAGACGGAAATCTTTCCGACCTTACGCATGCGCACAACCAAATTAACTAATTCATGTGCTCGTCTCAATATTTTTATCACTCACTTCTGCTACAATGCTTACCTCAATTCCATCTCGGTTTCTATATTCTTCCCTTTGCGCCCTTAATGCTTGCCTCAATTCCATTGCGGTTTTTATATTCTTCACTTTGCGCACCTAATGCTTACCTCAATTCCATCTCGGTTTCTATATTCTTCACTTTGCGCACCTAATGCTTATCTCAATTCCATCGCAGTACCCTTTGCGCCCTTAATGCTGACCTCAATTCCATCGCGGTTTCTATATTCTTCCCTTTGTGCCCTTAATGCTTACCTCAATTCCATCGTGGTTTCTATATTCTTCCCTTTGCGCCCTTAATGCTTACCTCAATTCCATCGCGGTTTCTATATTCTTCCCTTTGCGCCCTTAATGCTTACCTCAATTCCATCGCGGTTTCTATATTCTTCACTTTGCGCACCTAATGCTTACCTCAATTCCATCGCGGTTTCATTCTTCTTCACTTTTCGATTTTTTATTTTTATTTTTTCCTATGTTTTCCTGTAACCAACCCTTAATGAATTTTTCTTTTACATAAAATGACACAGAAACAAGTTTTTTTTATTTTTTATTATTATTAACTGCCAAATTGTTTGGCCTATTTTAGGGGGTTGTGGAATTATGTATTTACCAACTTTTTTTTTTTTTTTAGTAAAAATGTAAAATATTTTTAAAAACATTTTAAAATTTAAAATTTTGTTAAATATACAAAACTATATACAAAGCCATGGCAGGCTCTATGGTCCCCATCGAAGCTCTGAGCTCCTGTATATCGCCCACCAGCCGAAACACCATCGCAGTGAGTTGGTCTAATCTCGCCTGTGCGGTGTCTATAAAAAAAAGAGAAGAAAATTATTGTTCTGCAAATACATGTTTCACAGCTGTGGATGGAATGATTATTATGTTTTAATCTAACTATGTCATTATGCTAAGGAATGTATTAAAGGAAGAGGCCATATGTCAGTATGCTAAGGAATTTATAAAAGGAAGAGGCCATATGTCATTATGCTAATGACATTGCCAATGGATTTAGGTTGATTGGTGATGATGTCATTTTCCACATACTCCAAATATTTACATTACAACTTACTTCGGTGGTGGGCGACCTCAGCTTCAGGGACCACCCTAGGCTCTGGGGCCTGCCACTGCTGGGAATGTGAGGCTGTAGAGACATTTAAAATAGGCTCACTTCTAATGTCTGATTCAACAGTAACCAAATGACACTTAGAATGTGTGTGTGACATCACCCACCTTCTCCATGTTCCTCCTGGGCTTGATCTGCTGCACTCTCAGCTCCAGATCTTTCACCCCCTACATATTCATCTATAAAAAGAGATTAAGGAAATCAGCTTTTGTTTAAATAGCATGTATGTGTGTAGGGTTACATTCAGAGTCACATACCAGAGGGTAATGCCTGAGTCATGCCTGCCCATCCAGTGAGGCCCCTCCTCTGTTGATAGGTCCAGGGGCTGATCTCACGCAGCTACAGAGGAGGGGTAGGAAGTTGGCCCTGGAGATCCACCACCTTCAATTGGTGGTGCAGATTCATGCCGCACTGGCTGGACTGCGCGCCTCCGGGTGGGTCTTATGCGGTACTCCTTTCAGACACTAGAAAAGAAAAGCATTTATAATTAAAGGCCTACCTTCTGTGTTTGTTGCATCTAGCATGCAATCGGTATGTACTTACTTGGGAAATGGGTCGCCAAAAAACGCCGCACCCGGGGCATGTGCAGTTGCTTCAGGTCCGACCAGTGCTGCATGATCTGCGTATAAGTGAAGGTGGTTTCCGTGTCCTAGTGAATCCTGGCCACAATCTCCAGGGCCAGATTCCTCTTCTCAAAGGCGTTGGGCAGGTAGTCGTACCTGCGCTCCATCATAGTCTAAAAAACACAAAAATCAAAATAGTTGTTAGATCAAACAGCATACAAATATCATTCACAATTAGATCAGTTGACTAAATGATATTCCCCAACACATTTCTAGCCTTAACATATCCTTCTAGATGTAAATGAGTTGGTTCGCAACATGTGCGCACTAACTTCTGTTTAGCACGGAGTTTAAATCACTTTTAAAAACAACTGTTTCTTCCTGTGCTTCCTTAAGGCCTATGCATGCATTTAGATGTCAAATCAACGTCCTTACAATACACTTACGAGCATAATGAGATCTTGTTTTTGGCGGGTGAATATCGTGGGCGCCATCTTTGTTCTTGTCCACAGCAGATAGGTAGTGCCCCAGCGGTTTCCGGGGTCTGCACGGCCGGATGCACGCATACGCGAACTCCGTCATACCCAGTCATTTGTATTTAAAGGGTAATGGACACACAGCTCATTCTCTTTCTGATAGTCATCATGGCACCAAAAAACAAATAGTGGAAAGAAACCAAGAGGAGGCCAAGACAAAAAGGCCGGAGTGGCATGAGGACACATCATCCTCCAGACCGAGCACTCGGTCGCACAAATTGACTTCAAAGGGGCCTGAAACGCGAAACAAAAGTGGCCACCACAAGGCTACATTGTCCACAACTCCAGGCCCATCAAAAACTTCCAGCACCTGGAAAAGTTTAGAACCTTCCCCCAAGAAGAAGGCTCCCCGCACAACCACATCCAAAGTGCAAGGGAGCACAACGTCCAAGGGGAAAAGTAAGCAGAGGACGAGAAGCCCAAGCCCCCCAAGAACACCCTCTCCTGCTCCCCGCCCTACCACATCCAAAGAGAAAGGGAGCACAACTTCCAAGGGGAAAAAGAAGCAGAGGGCGAGAATCCCGAGCCCCCCAAGCACACCCTCTCCTGCTCCCCGCGCAACCACATGCAAAGAGAAAGGGAGCACAACGTTCCAAGGGGAAAAGTAAGCAGAGGGCGAGAAGCCCGAGCCCACCAAGCACACCCTCTCCTGCTCGCTCATATTTGCCACCGGCACACGTGGAAACAAGCGAGACCTATACCACATCCACGACTGCAAGTTCTGTGGCCACCCAGCCAATGACCCCCAGTCCTAATGACAGCCCAGTCCATTCTTTTTCCAGCGACATGACGGCCTATTCTTCCCCACACACCCAGCCAAGAGAGTCCCCTGAATTGCCACCAACCAGAGAAAAGCCAGAAGAACAACCATTAGGCCGAACCTTGCGGCGAGGCCACTTGAGAGGCCGGTTTGGTGAGGCACAAACCCTAGCCTTGGCAAGTGGGCTAACGCTGCATTTTGATGAGCTATATGGGCGCAATTCCAAAACAACTAGCAAAGTGCGAAAAAAAACAAATCTGGGAAGAGCTCACCAGACAGGTGAATGCAGCGGGGGACGAGAGGAAAGATGTGGAGCAGATCCAGAGAAAAATACCTGACCTCAAATACGCAGTAAGGAAGAAGCAGAATAAACGGCACAATCACAGGTACATATTTGATGTTTGCATTTTGCAGCTTGTTGTAGTGACCACAATGCCAAATAATTTTGATAATCTTATTTTCAGCTTGCAAACAGGCGGAGGCTTCCCCACAAATTTACAATACACCAGAGCTGAAGAAATGGTCCTGGCATTGATCCACCCTGTAGCATTACCGGGCCTCTCTGGCAGACACGACACGGGCACCCAGGACATTTCTGCAGGTTAGTAATGATTGTTTTAATGTGAGCTATTGTAAACTTTGCAAATGAGGCTCACAGGCAGATCTGAACACAGGCCCCTAGGGAGTGGCTTTGAGGGGAGGTTACTGTTGTAGGCAGGTGTTTAATGGCTGAGGAATGGGCTTAATGATGGACACTCTCCCAGGGTGCAGTAGTTCATGGTCCTTAGAAAGGCTTTCAGTCCATACACGACCTTTTACATTATTTCTGGAAAATATTAAACAATTTATCTTACCTAAGCACTGCATGTGATGTGAATATAATTGACAACACTTACTTCTTTGTCTTTCTACCACTGGGGTTCTAGCTGTGCTTTGGTCAGACAAACTTGAGCTGGGGTCAGGGAAAGGTCAACATTGCAAGAATGTACAGCAGCATACTCAGAAGCCAAATGCTATTTGCAAGCTGACTGTTGGTCCCTAAGGTGCCATTTTGGATGTGTAAAGCCTCCTAACATGCAGGACATGCATGTTTCTATTATTTAAGGTGACCAATCTGTAGGTACAGGGTGAGTCATACATATCATACAGGCTCTGAATGATTGTGAAGGTCAACTTTAACCGTTGGGGGAGTGGTAATTCCTGCTTGCCCACGTATGTTGTAAAGCATATGTACTCATCAGGCTCATCCAGGGATGATTGTGTGTTTACGGGCCTTCTACTTTTTACCACAGCACAGCATCCTGCCTCTGGAAGTGTGGAAGCCTCCTCCATTTTGAGCACGCCATCTACTTCCCTGCTGCCTAGGACACAGGACCAGATATATAGGGTAAGTGTACTTTGCTGAAACTGGTGATGCATGTGAATGCACATGACTAATTGTTCCCAAAGATATTTAGGCAAAAATCTGACACACTTTTTCACATGTCCCAACAGACTCGCCCACTAATGGATGTAATGCAGCATATGGAGGAGGAGGATGCCAGCCGGATTGGACCTTCGCAGATTACCCCCCTGGAACCTAATCTGCCACTGCCCCAGCATCCGACTGCACCAAATCCTTTGCAGCAGAGTGAAGCTGGACGCATGCTGCCAGCCCATTGTGGGCAGCAGGCTGAGACTGAGCCTACAGTCCCCATTGCTAGCTCTGCTGCAGAGGTTTTGCCTAGTACATCTGGTACTGATCGCCCTAGACCTCCAGCATATGCAGGCGCTCAAACCCAGTGAATTGGAAGACGCAGTCAACAATGTCAACCAGTTTCCCAGGGGAGGCGCGTGCCGATCCGAGTCAGCATGGCGCCATGACAGCCGTTACTTTAGGCAGGAAGACGCAGTCAACAATGTCAACCAGTTTCCCAAGGGAGGCGCGTGCCGATCCGAGTCAGCATGGCGCCATGACAGCCGTTACTTTAGGCAGGTGACTCAAAGAACAACAGAGCAGATTACTGCACAATTTGAGAACTTCAATACTACATTCACCACCATGCTGACTGAATTTAGGATGAGCAAAAGCCAGATGGCAGAACAAATGGCCACCTTAAACAGACAGATGGCAGAACAAATGGCCACCTTAAATACAAACTTCACTGCCATGCTAGATGAATTTAGAACTAGCAACAGACAGATGCTGGAGCAGTGGCAGATTATGAATGCCACACATGCCTAGGTGTTGGGCCACCTCCAAGGCCCACCACAACCTTATTATGGGCAACATCAATATTAATAATTTAACCTGGATCTGCAAAACATCTTTCCTCTACATTCCAACTCTATTTACCTGTGTGGTGAGCACAACCAAGATTGGGTGGTTTATGGCTTTGCTAGTTTGTTTTGGAATTCGCCCATATAGCTCATTAGAGTGCTCACATACCCCAGTAGCCAATGGCTGAGCTTAAGCCTCAGTGAAGAGGCCGCTCAAGCTCCCATGCAGCAGGCTTGTGCCTAAGGAAATGCTGGCTGCCTAATCCTGTTTGTTGGCAATATTGGGGGACATTCTTGGCTGGAAAAAATCAACATTTGGCCATGGCAAAGATTGGACTGGACTGACATGGGGACTGGCTGTCATAGGCTGGAAAAATTACAAGCAGGAGAGGGTGTGTATGTGGCCCTATGTATTCTTGGCCGACTATTCTCCTTGAAAGTCGTGCTCCCTATGGATCTTGATGTTGGTGGGCAGGTAAACTTCGTCCTGGAGTCAGTTACCTTAGAACTCCTGGATGTGGACAATTGCTATTTATACATATGTTTGAAAATGCATGTCCATGGAGTCTGCGAGTGCCCTTCACCCAAAATTTTTCATATTTCCTGAAAATGTATTGAATTTGACTTTAGCTGGTCTTGCCTAAGTTGATGCATTCATGTTTGTGTTGTTTTTACATTAATGAAGGTTTGTAATCACAAACATGAGAAAATAAACTGCATTACGCTCAAATCAGGTGTAAAATGTTTTGTAATTAAGGCATTACAACATTGTTAAACCAACAAAAAAAAGGCCTTCATATAGCCAACAAATACAACAAACAGAAAAAAACATAAACAAACTAAACAAATCTTAAGAAAAATAAGAATCAATAACATGGGCACAGACAGATTGCCCAGAGGCACTCGGGGAGCCATCATATATCTCATCTGCGTCCTGCCTGGGTGGAGAGGGGGCCATATCGACGTAACGGGGACATGCTGCATCAGGGCAAAATTATGGAGCACGCAGCATGCTAAGATTATTTGGATAACCTTGTTGGGGTCATACTGCAGTTCCCCCCCTGTATGGTCCAAACAACAGAATCGGGACTTCAGCAGTCCGAAGGCCCTCTCCCCTGCGGTTCCGGTGGGCCTGTTTATAGGACTCCTGGGCCGCATTCTGCGGGCGAAGAACGGGCGTCAGGGCATGAGTGGATATCCAGAATCCCCTGAAAGAATAACAAAATACTAACATAAATTACACATTCTAAGCCACATTATTGTTTAACATGTCAATCAACATCAAGGGATAAAAACAGCCATAGGTTAAGACATGGGTCATCAACTATATTCATAGTCATACAGTGAAAAAGGAATGATGGAATTTGAGCAAACTTACCCAGGAGCTATCCACCAGATAATTCTTCAGACTCAAACCGACTAAATAAACCGGAGCTCCTCAATATATACGCATCATGGGACGAGCCTGGATACCCTGCAAGGACACTGAGGAATCAAATGTCCGGGCCAACCACTGCTTGGATGTTCAGCGAGTGGCCCATCTTGCGGTTCCTGAATAAAAAAACAAAAAAAAAAAAAATACACCAAGCCAAAGTAACCAATAAAAACACAACTCCAAAAAAAAAAAAAACTGTTCTACAATCCCAAAATTAATAACATAGGACATAAGTAGTTTAAAAAACAAATATTATATGGATGTGTTGGAAAATAAAGTTGAACATGCTAAGGACTAATTAAGGTCAGCATTAAAATGCTTTTATAAGGCCTACATGAAAAGTATTGATGAAGGTATGCATTGTAAACTGTTTCAAAGGGACACTTGAGAAGGAAGGATTAAGGTATGCATTGGAAACTGGTTCAAAAGAACACTTCAGAAGGAGGGATTAATAGATAGATAAAATTAAGTTTGGCTAAACAATATTACAAAATGACATAATTAACTTACCTATAGATGTACTCATCGGCTGCGGGAGGGACCGATGCAACGTGGGTGCAATCAATCGCACCCATGACGTTGGGCATGTCGGCGATATTATAAAATCCCAACTTAATCGCGTTCCAGGCTACCATGTCGTCCGGAAAGGAAATATATTTGGGACTAAGTGTAGCCATGCCATCCAGAAACTTGGATAGCACGCGGCTCAGCGTAGGCTGGGACATCCCCACGGAGAGGGCACCCAGCCTCTGGAACGAGCCGTTCCCCAAAAATTGCAGGCAGCCAAGCATCTTGGTCATACCTGAAATTGCTTGCCCCTTCCTCGTGGTGCGGGCTAACCATGGCCGCAGCTCGCTATACAATTTATGGAGGGAAACGCGATTGAGACGGGTCAGCTCGAACAGCTCAACATCATGCATGCGATCGATATTCATGCGTTTTCGGTGCAATCTGGCCTCGGCCATGCTGATATATGTAATGCCATTGAGCTGAAGGCGCTCATACTCCTCCACATAGCCGCAAAACATGATCAACACTAATTCCGAGTCAAAATGTTCCTGTAAGTGGAGCGGAAATGAAACCGTTTTATAGGGTGGAGGTCCATTGGCAATCAGGTCTCAGAATCAGACACAAGCCCATACCAATAACGTAACTTATCAGAACTAACGCAAATTATCCGATTCAAATCCATTACTTATCAGAACTAACGCAAATTGTCCGATTTCGATCCTTCTATTGAAAGTGCATATACGCGTTAACGTGAACGAACATACGCATGGAAAAAGTAACTTAAAAAACAAAAAACAAGGCAAACATTTAAAAAAAATACACAGACACATGCGAAAGTGCATGCAAATGTGTCTCTGAATCAACCCTATTGTGTTACTTGTATCTGACATTTTTTAGCAGTTTTCCTCTATGCTTGCCAAACATCTAATTGCAGTTCTATATCTTTGGGGTTGTGCAATATCTTTGGGGTTGTTCCGGGAATCAGGTCTGATTCACAGAAATTTGAATGATTAATTATTGCTAATTTGTGCAGGAGTCTGAGCTAGAGTCGGATAATGTAGATTCAGCGTTGAAGTTGAAACTTTAACAATTGCCATTGGCAAGCCAAAGTGATCCTATACTCAGAGAGAAAGTTTATGTCATCACGTTATATCCCCTGTCTAGTTCTGCAGACAGCCTGTGTTTCTATTTTTTACTAAAGCCTTTGCCCAATATTTAAAAAATCATAGACCGGGTGCAGAATTGTTTTCCATATTGCTCCCTGGTGCTTTCCAGTGATGTTACATTCAGTTAAACACAGCTCAACATTGGGGGTCAGCTTCATCAGTTATAATAACTGCAATAAATCTGAAAGCCATTATGTGGCAGTTTACATTGGAACTGAATGAATTATCATATGGCATGCTATTTAGCATCATACTGCTCCCTGTTAAGTGTTTTTTGAATATTGGGCAAAGGCGTTAGTAAAATAAGAAACATGGGCTGTTTTGAGGCACTGGGCTGGGGATAGAAGGTGAGAACATATACTTCCAATCTGGGTATAGATAGACTTTAAAAGTGTATCTCTGGTAAAAAAAAAAATCCCACTGTGCCGCTTAGGCCTATTAATGGGCGATGCAGGTCTGCTATCACTTCCCTAGAAGAGCCAAAAACGAGCCATTAGTGCTCACCTCCTCAACAATCAGGTGCTGATATCCCACCCTCTTCTCACAGCCAGTGGGGTTTGTCAGATGGGCGTGTGCAGCATTGTACCCAGTCTCCTTTGCATTGGATGACCTATTCTTTAGCATTCTAATTCTTTTAAAATTTTTAAGAAGGTTTCTCCCAGTTAGACGGTGATGGCAGCTGGACCCGCAGGCTAGTAATGACACTTTAATGAGTCAGTCAGCAGATCAGTGAGTTCCAGATGTCTGACAAATCGGGAGATAATGATGAGACGTGTAATCCGTGTTTCTTCCCCGACATCTGTCAACACGGCTACTTTGCTGCAGAAAGGGACCTGCGAGTAAATCTCGTGCTCATTACAGAATATTAGAAGGGACTTTGTTCTCTAAGCATCCATGCTGAGGAATCAGACCAAGCCAGCAGGGAGACGTAATCCCTTAATGCGCATGCATTTGCTGCTGTAGTGTCAGTTGAGTGCATTATAATATAATATTCCCTCCTGACTTCTTCCTGCTGTCATTCATATTTCCCTGTGGCCCAATGTCCACCTTTTTCATGTTTTTATCATTAAACATTTTGAGATTTGTAAACTTTGACAACTTTTAGCCATTTTTTTCTCAACAAAATCCCCCAAAAAAGGGAAAAATTACTAAAACTTGTGGCTGGCACTTTCATTGCTAAAAAACATGCTGGATGCTGTCAACGTGTTTTAGGAATGAAATTAGCCTGTTGGTGAAGTTGGCAATTTATGCCAGGTTTCTTTGCCAAAGAAATTCACCCTGGAAATTGACATTTGCGCATGCTTTTCTGCCATCTCAACACCCCATAAATCAGTTGCAGGTGCCAGTTTGGGTGCCAAATTTCCACTTGCAGAGAATTTCAGGCGCAAGTCTCCACATTGGCTCGCACTTGTGTGCAAATTTCCACAATGCGCTTCAAATTTTAACAACCATAAATCAGGAGGAACCTGAGAACCTGCACAAATGCATAGGTACACGACCATGACCATGAGACCATACGTTAGAGGGGTCTAATACCTCTTTAAAGTGATATTTCAAGCATAGCAAATTGGTAAACCATTGTGTCGGCTATGTTTGGCACTCCTAAAAGGTTTTCCACTTTAAAATTGAAGAAGAAATGGACGAGATATCAAGCTTTACAATTTTACCCCATGACTTCTCTTCTGAAGCATGTGAGCGTGGCCCTTGGAGCTGTGATGCTGCATAATAATTAACATAATCGGTTGGGCATTGCTGGAAGGGAGAGCACAGGCTGGGTGGGGAGGAAGGGATTAACTGGGCTTGAATGGCAGCTCTGAGAGTGCTTTCAAGTCATCAGTACAGAGGGGGGCGTGGTCTGGACTAGCTCCTCGGGCTAATATTGGTGGCCCTCATTGTCAGGGTGGCGCTGGAGGGACAGATAAGTATATTTCCTCATTCAGGGCACTGAACTGGGAAAGGCACAGCACTGGACGAACACTTGGCAAGGCAAGATGCTGTTTGTCTTATTTCTTTTAACATTTTAAAGTGGACTAAAACCCAGGATTTTGATTATCCTGGGATTAGGTTGGGGGTGCCCCGCTGTGTGAAACCCCCCAGGTCACCGAAACCAACTCACCTCTTGCCGGTCCTATAGCACATGCGTGGCCACTCGTCCAGTTGCGGCTGATGGCCGCATCCCCCGATACCCTCTAACAAGGAGAGTGCCCGCGCCAGCCATTCAAAAATGTCTGGAATAGGCACGCACCCTGCTAGAGGGATAGAGGGGATGCAGCCGCGCCGTGGGGAAAGGCGCCGTTGTACCGGGAAAGAAGGTAAGTGTATGGGGCGACCTGGGGGGTTTTACACAGTCGGGGAGGGAATCAATCAGCCTGGGTTAGATTTATAGATTTTCGGGCCGATCACCATGGGTTTTGGTCCACTTTAAAAGAGTAGCATAACATTTGAAACACTTCCCACTATATCATTGCACATCTTCTTGTAGTACCTCAACTGTGTTGCTGCTCTATCAGGGGCTGATTTGATGGAAGGCTGCAGCTAGTACAAGCTGAAAGCCAAGCATGGTCCTAGCTTTCCAACCAGAACCAAGCCTCACTTTCAGCCTCCATATTGTATATTGCCACACAGCTGGAAACTACTTGGGGCAGGCTGCAAGCTGCTGTAAAGTTAAAATGCAGAGGCAGGTAAATGGATGTCTGGGACAGAGATGGGATGATTACTTGGAAAATGTAAAGTTTTCTGAGGCTGGAAGTCCCCTTTAAGACTACCCCGGACCTCTCTATCTGTGGAATAAAAGCAATCTTCTTGACATAGTGTATTTCTTGTTCTAATTTCCTCATCTCTGGCTACATTAGGAGACTGTCAACGTGCCAAGTCCCATTTTCAGTCTCTTTCAGATTAAACAGCAAGATGGGAGATTTGGAATTTCTCCATAATAATAAAATAGCCGCAAGGTTCTGCGCGGATTTTACGGCCTTCTTAATAAGTTCATTTAGGTGGCTCAGAAAAAAGAATAACAAACCTAAGAAAACTCCCGAGGGTCATAAAGAGCGTATCTGTCACCCATGTGTGATCTGTGTGATGCTTATTCCGCAAAGGATCAGAAAGACGGCCAATACAATCATTTGGGCGCTGAAGCTGATGATGATGGCAGATTTAAAGCATACCTCCCAAGTGTCCCTGATTTGGAGGGACTGTCCCTCTTTTGAGTCCTTGTCCTCCTGTCCCTTGTTGTTCTCATTTGTCCCAGTTTATGGTGTAACTGCATCCATAAATGATTGATTTGCCTATTTAAAGTATCTATATTGTAACTGTTACAACCTATCACCTATCCATCCCTCAATGAGGGGGCGTGGCCCAATTTACAAATTGTCCCTCTTTTCCAACCTGAAAAGTCGGACGATGTGGATTGAAAGATCTACTCCAGCCCTTCTTGGGGAGATCTGGCTTCAATTTCTATCTGGTCCAACAGATCATTTGTGGATCACATCACAATCATTTCCAGATTTATGAGGTACATGTGCCAGTATCACCCCCTCCCCCAGTCCCTGTGACCAGAGACGGCTCTAGGTTTGCGGGGGCCCTTAGGCAAGAGAGTCTTAGTGGGCCCCTAACTAGTGTGTCACATCTTTCAGCTCCGCTTCCTCAAATGGGTCATCTTCTGCGGCTGATTGCCCTCCAGTCCTTATTGCCTTCCCTATAGCCACCAATCATCCTCTAGTCCTTGTTGCATTCTCTACTGCCACCAAACACCCTTCAGTCCTTACTGCTTGCTCTGCTGCCACTAAAAACTCCATCATTGCTGTCAGATGTCACCTGGTTCTCGTCACCTATTGAGCTTCCATCAACTGCCCTCCATTCCCTGCCACCTTTTACAATGTTGCTGATCAACCCCTGTTACTGAGGCCAGCCATGAGCAGGTCTGCACACAACACCTGGGATTTGGTGGTTCGGTTCCACTGTAAAATGACCAACTGTGAGCCTGAGTGGGCCCCTGAAGATGCCAGGGGCACTGGCAATCGCCCAGGTTTGCCCTGTGCTGGCCTTCACGGCTCTTGTGTTCCCATTTGGCCACTACAGATGGGAAGCAAGATTCAATCTCCTAAACTGTCTTCACTTTCGTTTGAGTGCTGCTCTAACTTGTTACATATCAGACATGCTGAGTCCCTTTCCCCTATCCGGCAAAGGAAGGCGGGCAAGAGACCACCACTGTTCATTTAGGTTCACTGTACAGTTACATGTTTTCTGGAAAGAGGCAAGTATAAGTATGCCATGATTAGTGATGCCTTATATTGACAGTATTCTGAAAATAAGTATTTCTGAGGTGGACCCCAACAGGATAAAGTGGAACTCCAGTCAAATATGTCTAAAAGTCTAATGTAAACTACAGCCACGCTACAATTAAAATGCAACTGCAGCAGAGCTGTGCTCTACCAAGTCTTGGGGGGAGGCAGATCCCCGGTGACCCCTACCTGTCCCAAGGGCAACCAAAATTGGGAAGCCTTGGTCTGTGAAACTCCTGGGGATGCCTGTAAACTCATTTTACCCTGCAGCTCCTACAGTGCTACTGCCACCTGCGGCCATATCCCTGGCTTCCATGTAGCTGAGGCACACTCCCGTGCCCAGCTATTCAAATATGCTGGGGATGGGAGCACTTTGAAGACTACAGGGAAGCCAGGGATGCGGCCAGGGGGTAGGTCACCTCAGCCAGCATTACTTGAGCCAATCAGGGATCTTAAAAATGCCAGGATGGCATAGGCAGTGGAAAATGAGCTTTATTCAAACTGGGCCATGGTTGTGTTGCCCACATCTCTGTAGGTACTTGGGCAGAGGGCAGTTATTTGGGGGGGGGGGGGCGTTCTGGTCTTTGTGTAAAGTGACCCAAAACCCAGGATTTTGACTATCCTTTTGGTCTTTGCCCCCCAGGCCCCCCCCGATCGGGGTTACCCTCCTGTGGATCTGAGCGTGCTAGCAGCGGCATCCGCCACTACCCTTTAACAGGGAGCTTGGGATGTGGCCGCTGCTCGAGCATGCGCCATTGGACCTGGAATAAAGGTGAGTTTTCAGGCGACCTGTGGGGTTTGACACAAGAGGACATCCCGAAACTAGATGCCCCGTGGGGAGCCAGTATGCCTGCCCTGGAGTCTTATAGACTCCAGGGTGGGTTTTGGTCCACTTTAAAGAGGAACATCGGAGGCCCTGGAGTCTAAAAGACTCTAGGGTCGTGTGACTCCCACCAGGGGTAAACCTAGCCTCTCTGCTACCTAAGGCAAACTATAGAAAGGCTGGGGGGGGGGGTGCGTGTCCAAAGTTAGAGGTGAGTGGGAATGCTAGCCAGACAGCCGCTCCGATTGGAACCAAGCAAAACTGATTGGCCAAGCGACCTGTGTCTGTGCCGTGGGAGCACCAGAAAGGTGAGTCTCTGTCAAAATCAGGATGCCCTGCCTTAGAGGAACAACACTCAGGAGAGTGAAATTCATGGGTCTTTTTCCTCTTCTGCAAGTGCAAAGGTTGTGGTCTCTGTGCGTCCACATACTTGTGCCCATGCAGTGTGTATTGGGTTTGTGTAGTCGGTTGTGTGACATGTTATAATTACACAAGAATCTGGAGGGACATATGGATATTATGAAATGCGGGGGCGAGCACCAATCTCTGAAAATCCCACATGCTAAAGTCTGCAGAACAAACACAAGTGAGGAGGATATTACCTGCCAAGGCACCGGGCAAGATTTACAGCCCAGCGATGCACAGATCTTAACTCTTTACAACCGAGCCAGCATCAGAAATTCTTTTCAGCAGCCGCACCCAAGAGCGGACTGGCCATTGGGAGAACCATGAGTATTATCAGTCAGCAGCACTGCTTTGGGGCCATCTGGGCTGCTCCCTTTACTAAAACTCTCAAGCAATCCCTGCCTCTCCATTCCTGGCCCCACTGTGCCCCTCACACAAGAAACTCTGTCCATGTCCTGCCCCTAATGCTATAGCCTCAGCCTTGGAGCACACTGCTTGACTGGACAGGAAGCACTTAGGGGCAGGGGCAGACTGGGGCCACAGATCAGCCTTGGAATTTATTGATTTTGGCCAGCCCCTGACCATCCCCAGAGCTGATAAGCTCCACACCCTGGGTGCTTCTGAGCCGTTCTTCACCGGAGGCCATACCTTCCAAATGTTCAGGGTGGGAAAGAGGGACAATTTGTAAATTAAGCTATGCCCTCTTATTGAAGGATTGATAGGATTCAACTGTTACAACAATATAATCATTTATTGATGCTGATCTGCATGTTACACCTCAGAGAGGGTCAAATGAGAACGCCAAGGGGCATGGGACATGGACTCTAAAGAGGTACAGTCTCTCCAAATGAGGGACACTTTGGAGGTATGGCAAAGGCTATAGCACTGCAGGGGCAGATCTATGCGAGAGGTCTAAATGGCCACTTTTAAAGGAACAGCAATGAACCTTTTGTTTCATAGGAGCAAATACAGTGTCAGGAGTGGATATTACCCCCCCCCCCCCCACACACACACACACACACACACACACACACACACACACACACACACACTCATGATGTTGAGGCTCTAAGCTTTGTAGGGGGAAAAACAAGGACTGGAGTGTCTTAGCTTATAGGTACAATGAATGTGGCAAGGCTGTGGGGGCAGGGATGTAAAATGGGGGTAACCAGGGCTAGGACGGTGCACAAGGGAGAGGACGTGTTACCACTGTGCATGGTACACCGTCATCTGGTGCCAGCAGGTGCCAGGCTTTGAAGCGTATTCTTGTAGGCCCCAATACCGCTGCCAAAATAGTGAGGCCAGACCAATTTGAGGCATTCATATTAGATCAGAGGTTCACAACAGACGGTACTAATACCACTGTACTACAGTACTACAGTGCACGCAGGTGGTACTTGACAAAGCTGCAGTCTTGTCCTGCATCTGCACCCCAACTTGATCTGCTACCATCTGCATCTCCAGCATGATTTGCACCATTCTGTGTGATTCATTCACTTTAAAAAGGTGTTTTGTGTTTTTTGATTAAGGATTTAGGCGATTTACAACACTCACACAACACCCAGGTGGTACTTGATTTGATCAGAAAATTGAGTGAAAAACCCCTGGATTAGATGGCAAACATTGCTTCAAGTTCCAGTTCACCAGAGACATGTAAAGCAAACAAAAAACATTATTAGTATTATTATCTTTATTTATCGAGCACTATTTAATTCTTTGGCGCTGTACCAACTAAAATTGCAGGAGGGTGGGTCACTTCACCACTGTCCATGCCCAGGAACCCGCAAAGCAAACAGAAAAACATTGTCAGTATTAATATTATATATTTTTATTTCCATCCCTTCTCCCCCACTATTTTCTGTCTTCAACCCACTCCACTTCTGCAGAGACCTCCACCTGATTCCCCTTCAAATCAACATGACCAACCACGGGTCATGGAGCAGTTACTATTGCTCTATGATGACACTCCTAGTTGGGATTCCATGTGCCATCCACCTGCCCCTGCCCAGTTGCAGACATAGGGGTCCCCAGATGCCCAATAACTTGTGTTGTAGGATGAGGATGTGGAGTAGACTGACATCTACGATGAGGACGAAACCCAAGTGCGGACTGCTGCGGCTTTCTGCAATGTGGAGGCTGAGAAGAAGGATAGTGAGGAAGAGTGAGTGGAAGACGATCCGAGGGGTCAGGGCCGGCGTCAGCACCCGGCAAGCCTGGGCAGCTGCCAAGGGCCCCACCCCCTAGGGGGGTCCACTGACAGTTGGCACAATGTGATTAAAGAACTGCACACATTTCCTTTCTCTGTCCCTCTGCTCCATCCATCCCTGTCTCCTCGTCTGTGCCCCATCCATCCCTATCCCCTGACCCATCTATCCTTGTTCTCTTAGCTTTGCCCCATCCATCCATGTCCCAGCTCAGCCCCATTCATCCATGTACCCTCAGTTATGCCACATCCATCCATGCCCACCAGTTCTGCCCTATTTATCCCTGTCCCTGCAGTTCTGTCCATGCCTCTACCCTCAGCTCTGCCACTTCCCCTCAGCTCTATGCCTCCATCCCTGTCCTCCCAGCTTTGCTCATCTACCCCTCTTCCTTCCAGCTCTGCAAGTCTATCTTTTTGTCCAGCTCTTCCCATCTACCAACCCCCCCCCCCCCCCCACCAGCCATTCCTGTCCTTTTTATTTTGCCCACCCATCCCTTCCTCACAGCTATCTCTCCATCCATCTATTCCTGCCCTTCCTGTTTTGTCCATCCCTCTTCCTCAATACTCTCCCCATTTATGTGGTGCCAAACTAAAAAAAACAGGGTTAGAGGGCAAGCAGCCCTTCTTAGTTTTGGCCATGGAATTTAGAGACCATTGCTGCCCAAGGGCCCACATAAACCTGGAGCCGGCCCTACGAGGGGTGATGACGAAGCCCTAGACCCAATGTGGACTGAAGGCAAATCTAATTTTGGTGAAAGAGATGGTGGCCACCCAGACCCAGAAGAGAATGGTGCAAACCATCAGCACTCAGCCCCTTGCTACTACTGCCCACCACACCCAGGGACTGATCACAGAAAAAGCTGGCACAAAAGATCTCACAAGCATGGCATTTTTTCAAACAGTGGACAGATGAAAAGTCTTGGCTCATTTGCATGCTGTGCAAACAGTCACTGAAGAGGAATAATTGTGATTAATCTCTGCATGACGTCCATCACTAGGGACCTGCAAAGCAAACAAAAACAACATTGTTATGGTTTTGTATTATTATTCGTAGATCACTATCAAATTCTGTGGCACTGTACAAACTAAAAATTACAGAAGGGTGGGACACTGAATAATCTTCACCATGTCCATGGCCAGGAAGCTGCAAAGCAAAAAGAAAAACATATTAGTTTTTCCTGCCTCCTCATCCAATCATGGGATCCAGGAGCAGACACGGGTGGTTGCTGATGCTGAACCTGAAGCTTGGCAAGGTGGTGGTGTGTGACAATGGGCTGAACCTAGTAGCAGCCTTGGGCTGAGCTGGGTTGAGGCACATCCATTGGCAGGTGCATGTGCTTGGAAGTGCTGGTCTGCCCTGCGGCAAGTGTCCTTTCAGAATGTGTATTCAGCACCACAGGGGGTGCCACCGGCAAAAGAAACTACCTATCCAAAGCCAACGTGGAAGCCCTTACATTTGTGAAGATAAACCAGATGTGGATCCCACAGGACTTGACTGTGCCAGCACCCGAGTGAGCGGTTAAGGTGTTGGCTACCTCCATCTCTTCCATCTACCTGTCAGAAAACACACGGACTGGTGGAAGGTATAGAATATTTTTCATGTATAATGAAACATCAACAAGTAAAAGGTGATCTGTTTTCTATCTAGCGTGCCAGCCTTGCTGCCCTTTAATATGACAGATGAAGCCTCCTTTTGGAAAGGCGGCAACCGAGCGATTGAGAGCTGAAGCAGCACATGCAGGTGTTTCAGTTTTTTATCTAGTGTGCCAGCCTTGCTGTCCTTTAATGTACAGACGGATGAAGCCTCCTGTGGAACACCCGGCAGACCCGGATTGACCCTGTTCGGGTTAACGTGGGGCTGTCCGGACTCTTGTTATGGGCAGAGTTCTGTGTAAGGACAAGTCTGCAAATAGTGAGTAACCGGACTAAACATTGATGTGGGCTGTACATAGGAATCGGTCATGGGTGGGGTCCAAACATTGGGATATTGTGGCGTTGGTGAGTTCAGCACCAAAGTCCTTGGTTGGATGTGTGCACAGGTGCTTTGCTTTCTTATAGCTGGCCCAAGTTTCAATCTCTTTCCATGGAAGCTGATCGGAGAATCCACAATCTTCTGCACATCTATATCATCGTAAAAGGAGACAAAACCATAACCCTTAGAAACACCAGAGGCATCCCTAATAATTTTGACATTCTTTACAGCGCCATACTTTGAAAAGAAATACTTAATTTCATGCTGATTAATCCGACGGTCAATGCCCCCAACAAAAATAGTGTTTGGCATAAGTTTCCCTTCTGGAAAGACGTAACCTGATGGCTGATCCTCTTCTTGGCTTCTTGTAACAGACATGACGTGATGCAGACGCAACCCCTGGGTCTCCCCGACCAGTGGGCTGGAGTCGGCAGCTCGAGCTGGAGCCCGGGTTGTAACAGGGTTGACGCTGGCTGGCCCAGAGGTAGCGTAGGCAGAAGTCATTGGTCCTAGATCATTTCCCAATAGTACTTCTGCTGGTAAGTTGTCCATAAGTCCCACCTGTACCCTGCCGGATCCAGCGCCCCAGTCAAGATGTACTCGGGCAGTGGGGAGTCGAAACACAGCTCCTCCCGCCACCCTTACTGCAACGGTGTGTCCAGTGCGGTCTTTGTTCTTGACCAAATGAGGTTGGAGCAAGGTAAGTGTGGCTCCGGTGTCGCGTAATCCTTGCACGGTGCGCCCATTGACTCGTACCTCCTGGCAATGGTGCTGTCGGTTGTCTTGGATGGCCGCTTGTACGGGATCAGCTTCATACAGTACCCCCAGATACTCTTCCGAACTGCTCTCAGCTTCCAAACAGTGTGCCACAGGAGTACGGGAGGTGGAAGGTTGCTTTTGCCCCCACGTGTTTCGGGGAGGCTCTAGGGCGCAATCACTGCGATAATGTCCCCATTGTTTGCAACGATGGCACTGAACTGTGGAGAGGTTCGGTTGCTGCGCTGGCCTATGTGGCCCAGAGTCACGAGTTGGCGCTGAAGCCACAGGTGTTTGAAATTTGATGGGAGGTGGTGGTTTTGGAGTGGACTGTTCTATCCGGCACGCATCGGTGTACTCGTTGGCTAGACGAGCAGCCTCAGGTAGCGTTAGAGGCCTCCGGTCACGTACCCACTCTCTTAGCTCTGGTTGAAGGGCATTGAGAAAATGTTCTAGTAAAAACAACTGTAGTACATCCTCAGCGGTCGTGGCTTTGCATCCAGTGACCCAGTGTGATGCTGTACGATGGAGGCGACATGCCCACTCCGTGTAAGAATCCCCTCCCTTCTTTTGGGATTCCCAAAATCGTCGCCTGTAGGCTCCCGGGGTGACAGCGTACCGGGCTAACAAAGCCTCCTTTACCAGATGGTAGTGTGGTAGGTCCACATCAGGGATGGCCCGGAAAGCATCGGAAGCTTTCCCAGATAGTTTCCCTGATAATATGGTGACCCATTCCTCCGTGGGTACCCGGTGTAAAGCACACTGGCGTTCAAAATCGGCAAAAAATCCGTCAATCTCGTCGTCACTTTCCTGGAAGGATTTAAATGCTGCCAATGGAATCTTTCTCCCCCCAGTGTAACTGAGGCTGAGAGGCTGCTGGGTTGAAAGTCGCCGATCTTCCCTTCGCTTACTGGCCTCTGCCTCCGCTGCGGCGAAGACTTGGTCGATCAGTTCCTGTGATGGATTCGGGCCATAGACCGACAATCTGTTCTGAACCGCTTGAACAAGAGCAGCGTCTTCATCGATCTATATATTGGTTTCGGTCCTCACTGCTGCACGATCCATTTCGATCAGCTCGGCTATCAGTTCCCGACGTGGGCGGTTGCTAGCTGACCTTCCCCGGCTCTCGAGTAGATCCTTCAGGGTCAGCCTTTTCAACTTGTCATACTGACTCTCCATCAGGGTAGCACTCTCTCTGGGTAGAAAGGACCATCCCACCGCTGCCACCAATTGTAGCGATAACCCTTATCGCCAGAGGGCTTCACCGCCCGAGACGTCCTTTTCCCAATCTTAAGAAGTGCTGCTGGAATTCCAGAGTCGTCCGTGAGGAAACAGGAACAGCCCTTACAAAGGCTAGTGAATTGTAATATAGCGTTTCCCTCCTTTTGGAAAGGGGGCAACACAGCGATTGAGAGCTGAAGCAGCACATGCAGGTGTTTCAGCAAATATGATGAAGAAAAGGAACTCTCATAACACACATTGCAAGAACATGGGACCAAACAAACCAGTTTCTCAGCCTAGGAGAAACACCGTTGGCTGCTGGATACAACATGGTTGGAAAGAAGGCAGTGGCCCAATAACACAAGGGAAAGGATTTGTTTTAGATCAAGTACCTGTCAACCATTCCTTCTATCTTATTAAGCATGATGGGTTTGACTGTCTTTATGGGCTAGAACTCCACGAGGATGAAAGTGTATCTGCTCTTCAAGTTCCTCCAGATAGAGTTGCTTTATCCAGGATAAGCAATGCCCATTTGGCTGACACAATGGCTGGTAAAGCAGTGAAACATATGGTTGAAATGGAAGATGGTTCCGAAGACAAATGGTGAGGGATGGTTTTAGCCAGGGCATCAATCATGAACACATGGTTTTATAAAGCATATGAAAAAGTCTCTGTTCTATACATGTATCAGCTTTTAAATGACGATAAAGAAAGAGATCTTTGCATCATGCCTGACTCTAATGATTCTTCTATAGCGAAAAGAGAGCCAGAAGAGGTTGTGGATAGCCTAGTTGGGAAGCAAGTGGGATATGCCAAAGAATTTGGCTCAAAAAATGGCATATGGCATGGTAATTTATCAAATGGAAGCCAAACCTTCAGTGTATTTCATCACATTTGATGACAATTTCCATATTTATGCCTATGATTTGGTGAAGACCTCCTAAGTGAAGTTCTTGAGGTTGTGGAGATATCAAGTGCAATATTTATAGAAAATCCATTTGGATTACCTAAATTCATTCTTCCTTACATAGGAATAAACCACTTCTGACAAATGAGGGGCTTAGGGAAATAAGGAAAGAAACTTAAATCGGACCTTCACCCTGAATAAGAGCATATGTTATATGTTTCCCACACCCTGTACATACAGATTGCTCACATTAAAAATCATCCTACCTGCATCTCCTGCATGTTATGAGCCTTTAAACATTGAAGATGGCTGCTCATGGGACATCAGGCAGCCTGCAAACAGGAAGTGCCTTCTAACTGGGCTGCTCTGCATTCTGGGATTGCTGACCTTTTCCTGACCCCAGCTCTGCTCTGTCTGACCAAAGCACAGCTATAACCCACCCCCCTGTACTTTATCCTGCTCTCCTCTCCTCAGTAAGTGTGATGCTCCTGAGTCAAGATGGCGGTGCCCGTATCCTAAAAGCCTGAACAGAGTTGCAGCCCAGTGGGGGAAAGCATAATAAGTATGTGACTAAAAACTTAAAATATATTAATTTTAGATGCTGGGGAATCCTTTTATAAGGGTTTGGGCTTTTCAATGAATCATGCTGAAGGTCCAGTTTAACTTAAAATGAAAACGGGAGTTGTAAAAAGCATACGAATGGGATAGTTGTGTGGTTACTCATTTTAAAGGTTATTCGTAAGCACTCATTCTTTACCTTCAAGGCACTGTTTTGGTGTCTGTGTATTTTATCTTCCAGCATCCATGTTGAAGGCATTATGAGTGAACAGTAGGTTTATGTTGCCATCTACAGATAACAATGCACTCTAAAATCTTCGTGTGTGCTTCTTTGTATATTGCAAGTATTTAGTTCATCAAAGCCCAAAACGGTCTAATGCCAGGTGTGCCACAATTAAACAGTTTATCAAAGCTCAAAAGATGCCCCAAGGAGTGGAACCCGGATGGCCCTGGAGTCTTTTAGACGCCCAAGTGATCGGAGCAAGTGCTGTTAAAGAGTACCGACACTGAAGTGGTTTGAACCAGTGCACACTACACTAAAATATTTTAGTTTTTTTTTTTCTAGGGGGCCTTAACTGCCCTGTCCCAGTGCATATTCCAATAACAATTGGTATTAAAGAGTACTGACACACACATGGTTGGAGCAAGTGCTGTTAAAGAACACTGACACCCAAGGGAAACTACACAATTCTTTTTTTCAAGAGGGCCTTAACTACCCTGGCCCAATGCATACTCCAATAACAATTGGTATTAACCCAGCCTACCTAGAGTTTTTGTCACTCTATTTTGCCAGACCATTTGTCACTATTTTGCTCTACACATGTTCAACTGTAAATTTTGAAGGGATTTCCCAGGAAAATATATATTGTTTTTTTTACAGCAGTCGGGGGTTTAACATAAAATGTCTTGTCTTTCATTTTTTAAGTGTATTCTCGATATTTTTGGGTGAAATATGTGCAAATTTTTTTTTTTAATTTGTAGTGTTGTATTGCATGCAAAGTCCCCATTTCTCCCGGATACAACAGTACTATGTATGTATAGGTAGACACCCTTTCCTGCCCCGGAGACTCCCCCAAACTGAAAAATCACTTTAGGAGATTTTCAGATAAAATACAACTGCTATGTGCACCTTGCAGTTTTTCAAGAAAAACAAACCTTTATATTTGAAATATGCCCCACAAACTACATATTCTCTGTGTGTACACACCTCAAGCTTTCTAGGTGAATCAGGCTGGTTGATGTGAGCGCAGTTTTCTGGAAGTAACAAAACGCAGAATCAAAGCCACATTTTCCTAAAAAAACAAACAATATGCAAACAAGAAAAAAACAAGTTCAATCTGAGAAAGCAACAAAGTCCCCCGAACAGAACAATGCCCAACATGCATAGGTACTGCCAAGCAAAGAGTTGCCAAACACCCCAAAGTAAAGCATGGTCATTTTACTTGAAAATTTCAGCTCTGTAGACAGCATGTGCACCACAAACTATATATTCCCTGAAAGTACACACATTAAGCTTTCTAGGCATACCTAGCTTGTAAAATGTTAATATGCAAGCAAGAAAAAAATAGCTAAATCTGAAAGTGCAAAGTCCCGTGAATAGATACATAACATGCATAGGTACTTTTAACCCCTTTGACTGCCAGCAAACCTTTGGTCACCCTCTGTTGACAGGTAATTTTTCATCATTTTGCATTTTCAGGAATTTCCAGATAAATTATAAATATTTTTTTGCAGCAAAGTTTAGGCTTTAACATGAAATTTCTTGTCTGTAATTTTTCAACTGTTTTTTAAAAATATTTTTTAGTACAAAACTTCAAAAAAAATATATATATTTTCTTGTTGATTTTAAATAAAACATTTATTTTCTTAAAGAAAACCATATTGCATGTGAAATCCCCATTTCTCCTGATTACAACGGTACCATGTATGTATTGGTAGACCCCCGTTCCAACCCAGGAGACCCCCAAACTGAAAAGAACACTTTATAAAATTTACAAATAAAATACAAATACTATCCACACTATAAAGGGTGAAACATAGAAACATAGAAGGTTGACGGCAGAAGGAGACCATACGGTCAATCTAGTCTGCCCTTATGTGTATACTGTATGTACTCTTTATCTTAGGATAGATGTGTGCTTATCCCAGGCATGTTTAAATTCAGTGACTGTTGATTTTTCACTGCCTCTGCTGGAAGTTTGTTCCAAGCATCTACTACTCTTTCTGTAAAATAATATTTTCTAACATTGCTCCTGATCTTCCCCCCAACTAGCTTCAGGTTGTGCCCCCTTGTTCTATCGTTAAGTTTCTTCTTAAAAACACTTCCCTACTGAACCTTATTCAATCCTTTCACATATTTAAAGGTCTCAATCATGTCCCCCCTCTCCCTTCTTTCCTCCAGACTGTACAAATTAAGTTCTTTAAGTCTCTCCTGATAAGTTTTAAGTTTAAGTCCTTCCACCATTTTCGTTGCCCGCCTTTGGAGACGTTCTATTTGAATAATGTCTTTTTGCAGGTAAGGTCTCCAGAACTGCACACAGTATTCTAGCTGTGGCCTTACCAGGGCTCTATACAGCGGCATCACAACCTCCCTCTTCCTACTGGTGATGCCTCGAGCTATGCAGCCGAGCATCCTGCTTGATTTTCCCACTGCCTGGCTACACTGTCCACTCATCTTGCAGCTATCAGTAATCAGTACCCCTAAATCTCTCTCCTCCGAGGTCCTGGATAACACAGTGCTGCCCATACGGTACTCGGAGCAGGGATTCCTTCTACCCAAGTGCATGATTTTACATTTAGAGACATTAAACTCTAGTTTCCACAGTTTTGACCATCTATCCAGTAAAGCTAAATCATTTTCCATGTTGCAGACACCTCCTGGAATATCCACCCTATTACTAACCTTTGTATCATCAGCAAACAGACAAACTTTTCCTACCAAGCCTTCTCCTATGTCACTTACAAATATATTAAAAAGAATGGGGCCCAGGACAGAGCCTTGCGGCACACCACTTGTAACTCGCCTTTGTTCAGATTGCACGCCATTTACAACAACGCTCTGATACCGATCCCTCAGCCAACTGGAAATCCACTGAACTATCCAGGGATTGAGTCCTACCTTCAATAACTTATCTATGAGCTCCTTATGTGGTACAGTGTCAAAGGCTTTGCTAAAATCCAGATAGGCGATATCCACAGCACCACCTTCATCTAACACTTTAGTGACATTGTCAAAGAAATCAATTAGATTGGTCTGACATGATCTGCCCTCAGTAAAGCCGTGCTGTTTTGGGTCCAATAGGTCATTAATTTTTAGATGGGAAATTATCTGTTTTTTTAAGAGTGTTTCCATTAATTTGACCACTATAGATGTTAAACTAACTGGCCTGTAATTACTGGCTTCTTCTCTACTCCCCTTTTTATGGATTGGTACGACATTGGCCATTCTCCAATCATCTGGAACCTCACCAGTTGAAAGGGAATGGTTAAGTAAATCAGTCAGAGGGGCTGCAATCACAAACCTAAGTTCCCTTAGAACTCTGGGGTGGATTCCATCTGGACCCATCGCCTTACTTACCTTTAGATGTGCCAGCTCGGCTAAGACATCAGCCTCCAGAAACTCCGGAGTTGTGCCCTCCCAGCTGGATGTTGTGCTATGACCATGCCTGCTACTATCTGAAAATACCGAACAAAAGTAGCTATTCAGATGGTCAGCCACAGCCTTATCTCCGTCAATATATTTATTTTCCCTATTTCTAATTTTTGAGACTGCATTGTTTTCCTTCTTTCTGTCACCAATATATCGGAAAAAGGTTTTATCTCCCCTCTTCATAGATTTGGCCATTTCTTCCTCTTTTTGTCCTTTAGCAGTCCTTATAATTAGTTTTGCTTCCCTCTGTTTAATTTTATATGCCTCTCTGTCAGCTACACTTCCACTTACTTTATACGTCTTATAGGCAGACTTCTTATCTTTTATGATAGTGCTGACTTCCCTAGTAAACCATAATGGTTTCTTCTTCCTTTTATTCTTGCTAGTTTGTTTCACATATTGCTTAGTTGCCTCTAAGATGCCCATTTTTAATAGTGACCACTGGGCACTCACTTCTGCTACTCTGTTCCACTCACCTAATTTTCTTTCTACATACTCCGCCATTTCCTTGAAGTTTGTCTTCCTGAAGTCTAGCACTTTGGTTCTGGTGTGTGATTGCACAATGTCTGTTTTTATTCTGAACCATAAGCATTGATGGTCACTGGAACCCAGATTTTCTTCAACCCTGACCTCGAACACCAGATCCCCATTGGTCAGAACTAAGTCCAGAATGTTATCTCCTCTAGTTGGCAATGTCACAAATTGTTTTAGAGACACTCCATTAAGTGCCTCTAATATAGTCCTGCTCTTGCATGTCGATGCACTTGGGATATTCCAGTCCACATCAGGCATGTTGAAGTCACCTGTAATTACAATGTCCTCCTTCTCTGCCATTCCACTGATTTCATCTATTAACAGGTTATCTAGATCCTCAGATTGTCCAGGGGGCCTATATATCACACCAATTCTGACCACAGCTCCCTCCTTAGTCTGCATGGTAACCCAGAGAGTTTCTAGTTCATTATGTGTATGCTGAATTATTGTTGATTGAAGGGTAGTCTTGACATAAATGGCTACTCCACCACCCTTTCTATCCAATCTGTCTTTTCTGTACAATGTGTAACCGGGTATGGCTATTTCCCAGTCATTGTGATCCTTGAACCAAGTCTCTGTTATTGCAACAAGATCCAATTCATCTCTGGATATGATAGCCATTAATTCACAGAGCTTGTTGCCCAAGCTGCGAGCATTGGTACAAATAAAAAATAAATTTGTGTGGGGTTCCCTATCACCCTTAAAAACCCCCTAAAAATCCCCCCCAAAATAGCATGGGGTCCCCTCTACCCAGCATAACCAGCCCTGGGACCAGCTACGCAGGACTTGTAGAACAGGGTGCAGGGGGCAGCCTTGGTGCCCCCCCACCCTGCATGCTGCAAGCCTGCACAGCTTAAACAGCCCCAGGCTTTGCTGCCTTCCCGGGCTTTGGGAGGCCAGGTAATGGGGGGGGGGGGGGGCTGGGGGTTAAAGGCAAGTCACCTACTAGCCGCAGGTGAATTGCTAGTTCCCTAGACCTTGTGAACTGGTATAGGGGTCTCATGGATCCCTTACCATTTCACAAAGGGTTAAATTTTAAAAAACACACCCCACAGAGAAAAAAGAAATGTGTTTTTTTAACTCACCACTGATCCTCTGTCTCCCAGCGATCTGATGACAGTTGCTGAGGTGATTGCTGGAGAGGGATGGGGAGGCAAGGGATCCTCTCCAAACCTCTCTGGTGAACATCCCCGCGCCACTGAGGATGTTTGGGTGGGTGTGCGATGACATCACCTGCCCTGCCCACAAAAGGCGAAGCTAGTGGCGGGACAGCAGAGGTGAGGGAGAGGGTCAATTTTGGGTTCTAACGACAGAAGAGTCGGGGGGGGGGGTGATCGGAGTCCCCACAGGTGAGGAGGAGAGTGAGTAAATGTCATTATTTTTTTATTTTTTATTTTTACATCTGTAAGTGGTGGAAGGAGCAGAGGGGCTCTTTCAGGCCCTCTCCTGAAGCTGGAAGCCCCCCAGGTAAAGAGAAGACCCGGCCGGAGGGGTCAGGTGAATTTTTAGCTTTTTGAATTTTTAGCTTTTTGAATTTTTTTTCTTTGGGGGTTTAAAGTCAGCTATGTGAGTCTGACGTAGTTGGAACTTAACGGGAGGCAGCTACTTTAGACTCACATAGCTGGCACTAAAGGGTTAAGAAGTACTGACACCCAAGTGGTTTGAGCCAGTGGTATTAAAGAGTACTGACACCCAACCTATCTAGTCCTCACTCCAGCAGCACCTTTTGCTATCTACTATAGACTCCAGCACCAGCGCAGCGTGATGCAGACCCTGCCTTTAATACGGTGGGGTCACGTGTCCCGTCTGGCCAATGCTTGCTGGAGAAGGAAGAATGCTGATTGGCTACCTTTGTGGTTCGGGTTCGCCCAACCCTAGAGATAGGTTGCAATATTTACAACAATATAAACACTTTGCATAGGCAAATTAATCATTCCTTGTTGCAGATCTCCATGTTACACCTCAATGAGGGACAAAGGAGAACAACGAGGGACAAGGGGACATGGACTCAAAAGAGGGACAGTCCCTCCAAAGTCCCTCCACGGGCATCCTGACTGGAAGTGGAATAGTAAAAGCTTAAAGGAATGCGAGGTGGTGGGATCATGGGAAATTGCAGTAAGGTGAATTTATGGGCTATTTGGGGGATTTCATACTGCGGAGCATCTCAAAATAGATTTCCTCAAAACCTGAAATAGTGAAAATCCCAGGTTTTGTTTCTCTTTAATTGGGAAAAATGACTGTTTGGGGCCTCCACCAGGCTGGCTATATTTTCTGAGTAGAATGCAAATATCTGGAAGAAATCTTGGTTCTACGGCACATGGACTCTTTTCCAATGAGAGCCTTTTGCTGTACATATGTAATGGTTGGCACGCAGCTGCATCCCCAGAATGGCTGGGGATGGGAGCGCGCTAACAGCCGGAAGATGCAGGGATGCTGCCGCCAGATGTTAACATCACCAATGGCACCTGGAACAAGGTGAGTTTGTCTGCTCCTAGGGTGTTTCACACTAAGGGGAATCTGGATTCAGATTGCAGGCCCGGCCACAGTGGGTTTTGTTCTGCTTTAAGTGTGGTGGAGACCCCTGGGTAGAAAGTCTTCTTTTCTTTTCTGCCCTGGTTAACAAGTGGTGGATTCCTCCAATTGGTGGGGGCCCCAGGTTGGACAATAATAATTATATGTACATAAGTGTAATCTGGGGTGTACACAGGGCGCGATGTTGGGATACACAGAGAGGTGTGTAAGTGAGGGAGAGGAGCCTTCATATGTTCATCAGTGAATTCCGCTCCAGCCCCCGAGCCTCTCCATCATCTCTACTTCCATCTAATCAGGCAAATCAGCCCTCCATTGTTCAGACAAAATTGGCCAATCAAAGCAGAAGTAAAAAATAACAGATTCAGATTTTTCTTCCATTAGAGTTTTGCATTGTTATCTTGTTTATTGATGAGCTCAAAACTTTTTCTTTTTGATTGTTTAAAGTTGACAAAAAACCAGGATTTTGACAATCCTGGGTTTTAGGTCTTGCCCCTGGGGCACCCCCGCTGTGTGAAACCCCCCAGGTCGTCGAAACCAACTCACCTCTTCCCGATCCCACGGCGCATGCGCGGCTGCGTGTTCAATCAGTGCACTGATGGCCGCATCCCCCGCTACCCTCTAACAGGGAGCATGCCTGCACCGGCCATTCACAAATGCCTGGTATGGGCACACACCCTGCTGGAGGGATGGAGGGGATGTGGCTGCGCTCACGTATGCGCCATTGGACCGGGAAAGAAGGTAAGCGGGGCATCCCGATTAGGCATACGCCAGGGGAAGTAATCGATTGGCCAGGGAATCTTATAGATAGATAGCCATGGGTTTTGATCCACTTTAACAGCCATCCAATGGAGTCAGGAAGGGTTAGTACCAACTTAATTTTGTCTCTGCTGCTTATGACCTAACTGGGGAGATCTAGGCCCTTATTCATGAAGGGATAGCGTCAGGTAATGCCTTGTAAACGACAGGTAGCGTCAGGTGAACGCCGGACACGGCACGCAATTACACATTTATCAAGCGGATTCTGGTGAGTGACTGGGATAACGCCGTGTAGCTTCCGATTCATCTTTATCCCAGCCTGAGCGTACAGCGCCGCGTTCAACCTTGCAGAGCGCCACGTATTACCTCTCGCTATTTGTCGCTCTCCCATACATTTCAATGGACGTTCATTTACTTCTCAGGGGGGTTTTTATTTTTAATTTTTTTTTATTCTCAAATAATGTTGGGATCTCTCCTGGCCCTGAAAAATCTATTTTTTAAAAATTTTTTTATATATTTATGCAGAATTGACATTACAGGTCTGGCATTAATGTGTTCATGTCACAATGTTATTACAATGTAATTCCATATGTTTTCGCTTTGTTACTGGTGGATACATATTAAAAAAAAAGCCGTTAATCACATAGCCTCCAGCGTTCTGGGCTGCAGCGAAGCATTTTTGAGTGCCGGCGGTGTGTAAGGCTGTTTTTTTTTATGAATATGGTGTGAGATGGTCGCACTGACTAGTCGCTACTATTCGCTCCTATGCAGCGCTGTACTGCTCATATAGCGACTCCCCACAATGTATTCATCAATGCTGCACAGCGACTGAGACGCTCTGAACTAGCGAACCACGGCCGAGCACAGCGACTACTAGCGGGCGCTCTGAAATGCCTACTACAGACACTCATGTGTCACTACCTGCCACTAATAATGAATCAGCCTACCCGTTTCTAATTCATTTAAGAGAACATACCATTTTCAAATGCCACAAGTTTAGTATCCACCTTCAGGGTGAACCTGTTGTTGCTATTCCTGGTATGGCCAGTATGTGAGTTGGTAACTGCTAGAAGTGAGAAGGATTAGAGGCTTCCTGCAGTCACATTGAACTTCAGGTGGGAGAGAACTACATTAGATACATTTAGTATGAGGCCTAACCATACCATAGAACATAAACAATTACAGTCCCAGAATAAGATACAAGTTTTAGACAAGCTAGAAAAGTTGCACCAGTCTATAAGCCAAATGGTAAGCCAACAATAAAGCCAATAATAGTGTGCACACTAATCCCAGCACTCAAAACTCAATACACTGCAAGAAAAGAGGGACACCCACAGTACCCTCTAAAAAGTGCCAAGGATGAAACAGTTGCACCACTTTAAGGGTGTAAAAAATATTCAAATTTATTGACTAATTACATATATTTACAATCACAATGAACATTAAGACTATACAATAACAACTACATGACATAAACATTTTAAACCAAGGGGGCGCTGGAGGTCTGTCTCAGTGCAAAAAGTAAAATACTCTCCATTAAAAGTGTGTATCAAATCCTATATACTATAACTAGTATGCTCTCAGATGCAAAAGTGCAAAAATACAACAAAAAATGTGCTAAACCCACCTATTAATCAATTCAGGTCCACATGAGTGTACAAAAATAAAGCAGAATAACATACCATTGAGCAGGAAAACACGCCGTGGTGATGGAAGTGAAAGAGAAAGAAATGAACAAAAATGCATACAGACCAACCAGACGTGGACCCCCCACAGATAACAAGGCCGAGCGCGTTCGTAGTGTCTCCTGCACTACTTCAAGGGCGAGTGAGTGCAGACACCTACCCCACCTGCAATAAATGTGCATGCAGAGCACCTCCCAGGTCCCACCGCTCCAATCAATGTTAACAAAAAATCCCACATGGTCCTCCCAGCCCTCCCACACCCTGCCCAACGCACCTGTAGCCAACTCAGAATCAGAGGAAGGTGGTGGGCCGGCCCCACGTCATCGTACTCCGGCCGGAAGTACGTCACATGGTAAGCCGGCCCCCGTTGCTAAGTGACAATAAACAAAAGCAGATCACACCACAGCACGTAGTGTGATCAGACAGCAGCAGATGACAGCAGCGCTGCCCGGTCACATAGCCCAAATCACGGCCGGCAGAGACATGCGCCCAGCCGTGATTAAAACCACCAATGATGAGGATAAAAGAAGGCTATACACGGTGCGCATAAGAGCGGGTGGGAGAGGGAGGAGAGAAAAATAAGGGAGGAATCACAGAGAGAGCATTTGGAAGCCCACATGCTTAGGGAGCGAGGGCTGCTATGGGGCCCAAGCTATACAGATTAATAAATCCACTAATATGCAGAGCAAGTGGGACCCTGGGAGGCACATATGCACCACACACAGTGCGGTGGTGTCAAAATGAGCCTAATAAAATACATGCAAATACACATAACAGACAACCTATACAAGATAATATAAAAAATATATAAACTGTATAAATTCATTTCTATGTTGATATACCTATATACATATATTCACAATTATAATTAGATCCAAATAAGGTAATGTATATTGTGTCAATTCACAGATACCCAATCTTAGGGGAATGTAATAGGCCAAAGGTTTCATAGATCACTCTTTACACACATGATAAAAAGGATGCCAAAACCCCTAAACAAGGAAAGAGGGGGGGGGGGGCATAGCCCAAATAGGCCTTATCAGAATGGAAAAGGTTCCTAAATTGAGACATCATGGTACTGTTCCAACTGTGGCACACACAACTAGCCACATCAGAGCTGTATGTCACACGCCGTAATATGGTCAAGGGGAGGCAACCGCACATTCAAACGGGTGTAAAGCAGGCAATATTGTGGGCTCCTAGGTAGGCTAAAGTCCAACAAGAATGACAGGGAGACGTGGAATCCCAGGTGGGGGGGGGGGTCGGTCTCAGCTGCAATGGTGGAAACTCCTTTTCACTGGCATCCTCAGACTGTCCAGATGTTTCACAGCTGTTAGAGGTACGACCATATAAGGTGCACAATGTTCACGCCCGTGGCTGGTTCATCCTCTACGCAGCATAACCGGGATTACGTGTCTCCATCTATCCACCCCGTGGCCGTGCATCGTGCCAAATATATCTGAAAAGTAATTTAGACGTTACGTCTGTTTCCGTGAGTTGTTCCTGTAACAAATCGTTGAGATCCTCCAAGGCAGCCAATTCGACAGATGTTAGATTCCCGCCATTAGCTAGTGGATCATATTGTTTTTTCAGGAGAAGCTTCCTTTGATCAGAAGTGAGTGTAAGATCAGTAAGATTGATAATATTGAGGGTGTGGTTTGGGGGGGGAGTTGCCTGAGGGTCAATACTAGATTGATCGGGAGAGATTATGGGCTGGGATCCGGCCTGGAGCGTTTCTGCGCCAGTGATTGCAGGTGGCGTGCCCACCAGTTGCCTGTATGCCCTCGTTCTGTTCCGCCCCCCCCCCCCCCCCCCCCCCGGCGTGTCCTCCTGCTCGGCCCACGTCTAAAAAACGTTGGGAGGTATTGCTGATATCTGAGGTTCTGCTCGAGAAGGAAGACAGTCTGCTCCGGGACCGGGCCTGCCTATTAGACATAGGACGTCCATTGCCTTTGTGTACCCATTTATATATTTTACCTGTATCCGCATCTATTTTGTCCCTATTTAATTTCTGCATTTTGTTAGTAATTATGTCTTCCTCAAGCTTCTCCAAATCGTTATCCAAGATCTGTTGTAATCTATCAATGTCTGAGGTCAAGGCATCATTGGGTAAACGGTCATACAGATCGTTTAATCTCTGTGTGGTCTCAGTGAGATTAGCTTTATCCAATTGGATAAGTTCATTGATTAAATTGAGAGAGCAATTATTAAGATGAGCCTCCCACCTAACCTTGGCCTCTTCAGGAATCTCCCAAGCCTGGAAGATTTGAACCCGGAGGCCCCTTGGTATAAGCCCCTGTTCTTTATACAGCTCCAAGCTGTGTATATTCCACCACAACTTGGTCAGGCGGATCTGTTCTTTCTTAATTAGACAGAACATCTCCCTGAGACCAGACAATTTCATTCCCTCTCCATCACCTTGGCCCCTCCATTGTTGTAACCTGGAGGCCCAATTGCTTTCCTTATTGGACCAATTAAAGGGCATTATAGCTGTGCACACTTTGTAACGTGGGTAACAAGATACAAGTTTTAGACAAGCTAGAAAAGTTGCACCAGTCTATAAGCCAAATGGTAAGTCAACAATAAAGCCAATAATAGTGTGCACACTAATCCCAGCACTCAAAACTCAATACACTGCAAGAAAAGAGGGACACCCACAGTGCACTCTAAAAAGTGCCAAGGATGAAACAGTTGCACCACTTTAAGGGTCTAAAAAATATTCAAATTTATTGACTAATTACATATATTTACAATCACAATGAACATTAAGACTATACAATAACAACTACATGACATAAACATTTTAAACCAAGGGGGCGCTGGAGGTCTGTCTCAGTGCAAAAAGTAAAATACTCTCCATTAAAAGTGTGTATCAAATCCTATATACTATAACTAGTATGCTCTCAGATGCAAAAGTGCAAAAATACAACAAAAAATGTGCTAAACCCACCTATTAATCAATTCAGGTCCACATGAGTGTACAAAAATAAAGCAGAATAACATACCATTGAGCAGGAAAACACGCCGTGGTGATGGAAGTGAAAGAGAAAGAAAAGACAGGGAGACGTGGAAGTGAAAGAGAAAGAAATGACAGGGAGACGTGGAATCCCAACTCTGAGTCTGAGTTGGCTACAGGTGCGTTGGGCAGGGTGTGGGAGGGCTGGGAGGACCATGTGGGATTTTTTGTTAACATTGATTGGGGCCTGGGAGGTGCTCTGCATGCACATTTATTGCAGGTGGGGTAGGTGTCTGCACTCACTCGCCCTTGAAGTAGTGCAGGGGACACTACGAACGCGCTCGGCGTTTTTATCTGTGGGGGGTCCACGTCTGGTTGGTCTGTATGCACTTTTGTTCATTTCTTTCTCTTTCATTTCCATCACCACGGCGTGTTTTCCTGCTCAATGGTATGTTATTCTGCTTTATTTTTGTACACTCATGTGGACCTAAATTGATTAATAGGTGGGTTTAGCACATTTTTTGTTGTATTTTTGCACTTTTGCATCTGAGAGCATACTAGTTATAGTATATAGGATTTGATACACACTTTTAATGGAGAGTATTTTACTTTTTGCACTGAGACAGACCTCCAGCGCCCCCTTGGTTTTAAATGTTTATGTCATGTAGTTGTTATTGTATAGTCTTAATGTTCATTGTGATTGTAAATATATGTAATTAGTCAATAAATTTGAATTTTTTTTAGACCCTTAAATTGGTGCAACTGTTTCATCCTTGGCACTTTTTAGAGGGTACTGTGGGTGTCCCTCTTTTCTTGCAGTGTATACAGTCCCAGAATAAGACAGAAGATGGCAGTACAGGATAACAAGGTTTAACTTGAGAGATGGCGTTCCACTTTAGTGTCCTTCAGGAAGTATGCAGTTAGAAGCATTGCAGGAGATAACTGGGATTAGTAGTCTTGCCTCTGTGTACTGTGTTGGAGCAATACCCAAACCTTTCATAGAAGATTGCGAACCTTAAATATTGGGGGAAGCCAGATAGGAGAAGCCTGGGGTTGGAATAACACCTAGAATTAAGTCCTAAAGCATAGTAGGATAGCAGGAATCCATAGCCATTGGTAGACTTATGCCCTTATTCATCAAGCGATAGCGCCAGGTAGTGTCTGACGAGCAGCTACCGACTCAAGCACGCCCGGCGTCGGCCACAATGACGCATTTATCAAGCTAAATGAGGCTAGCGCTGGCGAGAGCGACAGCTACCGCGGGATTCATCATGTAGCCGACTGCAACGAACAGCGCCGCTGCTAATCCCATCACAGCGCCAGGTATGACCTGTCGCTCCCTGGCGATGTCCAATGCATTTCAATGGAGCAATCTTTAATTAATCATAATTAATTGCTATTAATGTTTTTTTTTTTTTTTTTTTTTTTTTTTAATGTCAAAAATTCTGTGGCCACTTCTGCAATGTTAGGATTTTTTTTTAAGGTAAAAAAAAAAAAAATGATTTTGTGCAGAATTGATATTACAGGTCTGATATTGTATTGATATTACAAAATGTTTATAAAAACTTGTATAATTTTACAATCAAAAAATATGGTTGTTTGGGGGTTAAAAACTATTTTAAATCCATCGCCGCCAGCGGTCTGGGGTTTAAACAAGGAATTCACAGCGCTAAAAAATTCGGAGCGTGATTTGTTAATGAATCTGCAGCAAGCCGTTCGCTCTGGCCATTCGTTGTCAGGCGCACCCATACAACGCTGAACCTGTGAAACAGCGACCCCGACTGAGTCGCTGTCAACAAGCAAACCCCGGCCAAGCACAGCGAATACTAGCTGGCGCTGTGAAAATCACGCTACTGGCGCTCATCTGTCGCTACCTGGCGCTATTAATGAATCGGCCTCCCCGAGTTTGGAGGGAAACCAGAGACAACAATGTTTTGATAGAAGGTTTTTAAAGGAGAACCCTAGAGAATACCTTGCCATTGTGTCCTGGCTTGGAACAATAGCCAGCACAGAGTTAGATCAAACCCTTCATAGAAGATTGAGAACCTAGAAGTTTTGGAGCAGCCAACTAGGAGAAACGAGGGTTGGAATAACACTTCACAGCAGACCAAGAATGAAGTAAGTCCTATAGATTGGTAGACTACCATTGGTAGACTAAGGTTTTGGATGGAAACCAGAGGCAATAATGTTATAATAGACCAGAACTGGTGATAATATTTGATAAGATAAGATATCTGTAGATTGTACCAGTAACCAAGACAAACTCTCTATGCTACTGCAAAGGAGGACAATTACGGGTCAACTTGCTTTTATTTAAAGAGAAACAAACCCCAGTTTTTGGCTACCCTGGGTTATGTTTCTTGCCACCCCAGGGCATCCTGATTTGGGATGCCCCATTGTGTGAAACCCCCCAAATTGTCCAATTAGAGCCATTTGCCGGACATATTAATGACATTGACAGGCAAGAATGCCAAATTAGATGAGTCTACCTGATGATGTCCAGACAGAAGGCCATAAAAATTGATCTTTTGCCAACACAGGGGCTTTTGATGGGAAAGATGCCCCTGGTTTTAGGGCTAGATGCATTAACAGTTGGCCTGGTCACGAGGCTAGAAGTCAGTCAGTCATTTACTAAACAATTCACCAGCCATTCGCTGTTTGCTATTTTCTGCATTTTCAATGCGCACTATGACATGTGCGCCTGGCGATGTCTGTGTTTGCTGGATTTATGTTGAAGTCATTTAGCATAGCGCATGCTGGTGAACACCTTTTCTGTTCACCTGCTTTTAGAGGGGAACCCCATAGGAGCCAATGTTATTTTCAGCAAGATATTGTTTTTAGCATCTTTAATATTTTTTTACGAGTGTGAACATCATAAAGTTACCCAGTATGTGAAAAACAACTAATGATACCGTTTTCACATTACTTTTATATTTTAAAATGTATATTTTATTTGGTTTTCAAACAACCCAGACACTCCCAAGACACCCCACATTTATTCTGAAACCCCTCCGATGCCGACATACAGTATGCTGCAAATGTGTGTTTTCAGCAACATTTCTCTCTTTTTTTTTCAAAACAAAATTTGCTGCAGCGTTTAACAAACAATTTTTCTTAGGCCCTTATTTAACAAGGGATAGCGCCAGGTAGCGAATGGTGAGCGAACGGTAATGACGGTCACCGCCACGAGAACGCCGGCTCCCCTCTGCAATCACACATTTATCAAGCCGATCCTGCTTAGCGACTGACAGAGCGCCAGATAGCGAATCATTCATCATTATTCCAGCCTCACCCCACAGCGCCAGCGAGCGACCTTGAACAGCGACAGGTATGACCTCTCGCTACCTGGCGCTCTCCAATGCATTTCAATGGAGCAATCTTTAAATATACTTAATTAATTGCTATTAATGTTTTTGTTTTTTTTTTAAATGTCAAAAATTCTCTGACCACTTCTGCAATGTTAGATATTTTTTTTAAGGTAAAAAAAAAAAAAGATTTGTGCAGAATTGATATTACAGGTCTGATATTAATGTATTCATATTACAAAATGTTTTGAAAAACTTGTTTTTTTCCAAAAATATGGTGGTTTGGGGGTTAAAAAACTACCCCCGATCGGGGGTGCCCCGCTGTGTGAAATCCCCCAGAAAGCCCCAAAATCTTACCTGTCCCCGCTCCCACGTGACTGGACGGTCCAATCCCCGCCAACGTCCAGGCGGGGATCAGGAACGTCCAAGCGGCTGCCGCCGCCGCCGCCTCCCTCGCTTCACTTTCGGAGCGCGCCCCCGCCGGCCATTCGCAGACGGCCGGCGCGGGCGCGCGCACGCCTACAGGGGCGCGAGGGAGGCGGCGGCGGCCGGCCGCCGCCGAAGATCAGGTAAGCGATTTAGGGTGTCTGGGGGGGTTTCACCCCGCGGGACATCCCGATCTCGGATGTCCCACGGGGTGGGAGGTGATCGGCCCGGGAATCTTATAGATTTCCGGGCCGATCACCTCTCGGTGTTGGTCCACTTTAAACAAGCATTTCACAGCGCGAGAATTTTTGGAGCGTGATTTGTTAATGAATATGCTGGGAGCCGTTCGCTATGGCCATTCGCTGTCATGCGCTGTCAAGCGTGGAACCTGTCAAACAGCGACTCCTAACCCCGTATTCAACATTACCGCACACCGACTGAGTCGCTGTCAACAACTGAACAACGGCCAAGCACAGCGAATACTAGCGGGCGCTGTGAAAATACCGCTACTGTCGCTCATCTGTCGCTACCTGGCGCTATTAATGAATCGGTCTCTTAGCAAATTGCACTCATTTCCACCATGAATTGCGTCGCAAGCACAGCAAAATACCAGCAGATAGGCAGTTGTCAGCAGTATTGGCCGCTTCGTTTAGAGCTCAATTCACTGCGGTATTCCACTCTTGCAGCGCACACGGTGCACACAGGATGTCGAGACTTGGGGAAAGCTGCAAATGTAGTAAATACTCTCTAATACCTTTTCGTCTGACATTAAAAACAACTTGGAAAACACTGCTGCATTCTTCCAGATGGGGTGCTGACAGGGCTGTCTTCCAGATGCCACAAGAAAGTGGACCTAGAGACCTGTAGTCTTGAAATGATGATTTATCAAGCACATAAAAGGGAAGATTTTTTTTTCGGGGAAATCAGATAGTAATAAATAATACACAACACAATGATTGCTTACAGGGAATCGCAGCTGTTCTTCTACAGTGATGTTGAGCAGAGCCAGCTCGGACTTGTTTAATTTGCAAGAAAAGGCTCTAATATTTTTGTCGCATAAAACCTGCAATTTATTTGACACGTTGCGCCATTATGTCAACAAGCCAAAAAAAATTCAGCGCTTCTAATTTGCTTTGGACAAATATTTTACCTTTGCGAGGCGCATTTGTGTCGTTATATCAGCTACTAATCTCTCTTTTATTTCTAGAAAACATTCAGCAAGCACACGGCTTGCACTAAATGAGAGATTTCCGAGGGGGGCAATCATTACTTTTCTGTGCATAACTTTTTATTGCGTCGTGCTTCAAGCTCTCCAAACTGCAATTTTTAAAGAAGAGTTTATTTTTATCAGGAGATAGCTCACTGCCACCAGCTAACAAGTGATTCTATCTATGCTCTAACGCAGGACCAGCTCCAGGTTTATGTGGGCCCTTGGGTGGCATGGTCTCAGTGGGCCCCTTTGTGGTGAAGGAGGTCGTGTCACATCACCGAGGGATGTCCCACATCTGGATGCCCCCTAAGGATCATGCTGTTTGGACCAAAACTCTAGTTTTGGTCTACTTTGAAGTGCACCAAACCCCTTTAAACGTGACCTCGGATTCTAAATGAATCTAGATTCTCCTGATTTTGGATGCCCCTGTGTGTGACCCCCCTCCCCCCCTTTGTTCATTACTTTCCTGGAACTGGTGAATGCACTGTGGGATCGCCAGTTTGAGTTAACGGCCAAACGAGGGGGGTTCTTTCACAAACAAGGGCATCCCAAATTGAGATGCCCCTGTACAGCAGACCAAAACTCAGGGGTGGAATTGCTTGCATAGTGGGTATGCCAGCGATCCCAGGGGGTTTCACACAGTAGGGTATCACTGATTGGGATGCTCCAGGGAGAGGAAATCAGCTGGGGTGTGCAACTTAAAAGCAGATCAAAACCCAGCACTTCCTCCCCTGGAATCTAAATCGAGATGTCTGTTGTGTGGAACCCCGCCATTCGAGGATATGTGGGCATCAGCTGTGGTGGTGGCCTCCCAGTCCGACGCCAGTCACGCTCCGTCACACACCCCAAAGGCCGGCCCAGTCAGTGGCTCCCCCAGAGAGTGGGGGCACCTGGCAGCTGCCCCGCCTTGCCGGGTGCTGACGCCGGCCCTGCTCTAATGTAATTCTGGCTATTTAAATTCTACAGCATAACACAATGCTGAAGGCTGGAGTTACTACAGCTACACTATCCCATAATGCTGGAGATTCTACATCATCACTATGACATAGTACTAGAGCTAGAAATCTAATATATCTACTGTATGCTATGACATAATGCTAGAGACTCTACTTCCAGTAGAGGAGAGAATCAAGGCTTTCATCCTGAGGTCTCCACCACTTGGTAACAATGGCAGCAACTTATCTACTGTTACTTCTGGGGATAGGGGGGGGGTGCTCCACTATACTTTCTGCTCAGGGGCCTCTGCCACACTCAATTCTGCCTGTATGATATATAGCTAGAGCTATTACATATGAATCATAATAAAACCTTACCAATATCTACATCATGGTATATTTCTAGATCTAATGCTCTATGCGGCCCGGCAGGGGTGCACCCCTGGGAGAGCCTGTCAGGTCCAATTCCTCCAAGATCAAGGATGGCACCCAGAGTACACACCCTGGGGCCTCAACCACTTGTTCACAGGAGGACAACATAGGAGTGTGCAGAGCAAAGTGGGAGAGCATGGCCTATTAAATAGGGGGAGCCTGTCTGGTTGGGAACTGCGAGATTATTATTAATATTATTGTTTATTTATATAGCGCCATCATCTTCTGTAGCGCTTTACAAAGTAGTAGTTACAGACAGGGTAGAAACTCATGGTACATTTATTTACATTTATTTTATTTATGAAGGAATAGCGACAGGTAGCGACTGGTGAGCGGCCGGTAATGACGGGCACCGCCTCGAGAACGCCGGCTCCCCACCACAATCACACATTTATCAAGCCGATCCTGCTTAGCGACTGAGATAGCGCCATATAGCCACTCATTCATCATTATTCCAGCTTCAGCCCACAGCGCCAGCGTCCGACCTTGAGCAGCGACAGGTATGACCTCTCGCTACCTGGCGCTCTCCAATGCATTTCAATGGAACAATCTTTAAATATTCATAATTAATTGATTAATTAATTATTAATGTTTTTTTTTTTTTTTTTTAAATGTGAAAAATTCTGTGACCACTTCTGCCATGTTAGATCATTTTTTTAAGGTAAAAAAAAAACAAAAAAAAAATTGTGCAGTATTGATATTACAGGTCTGATATTATTGTATTCATATTACTAAATTCTTTAAACATTTTTTTTTTTGGTTTCCAAAAATATGGTGGTTTGGGGGTTAAAAAACGACTTTTAACACATCGCCGCCAGCGCTCTGGGGTTTAAACATGCATTTCACAGCGCGAGAATTTTTTGAGCGTGATTTTTTGATGAATATGGTGGGAGCCGGTCACTCTGACCAGTCGCTATCATGCGCACCCATACATCGCGGAACCTGTCAAATAGCGACTCGTCACCCCGTATTCAACATTACTGCACACCGACTCAGTCGCTATCAACAACCGAACAATGGCCAAGCATAGCGACTACTAGCGGGTGCTGTGAAAATACTGCTACAGTCGCTCAACTGTCGCTACCTGCCGCTATTAATGAATCGGCCTCTATATCAACTTCAGTTTATCAGAAGGGAAAGTTGTGTAGCTTCCCTGGGGTGCCCACACAGTCTATGTGACAATACGTAAGCCTCATTTGTAATATTAAAGTGTCAATGATTCCTTTAAAGCAAAAAGATACCTGTCCTACTGCTGCCTTGATCAATGCTGTCGGGGCAGACCTGGTTTAAATTGGATCAAAACCCAGGATTTTGACTATACTGGGTTTTTGCAGCGTTGTCTTGGGCGATTTGGCCTCGGGACACCACCCAGTGTTCTCGATCGGCTCTGCAGTGAATCAGGGAGATGCTTCTACAGTGCCCTGCAGACATCACATTTATCAATGCTGGAGAGGATAGTACAGCGCCACCTGTCTGCCCACTAACCTAGGTCACAGCGCCAGACACCCGCTTGCAGCAACCACTTGCGGATGCTCTAAGCGATGCTACATAGACGCTCACATGGCGATACCTGTTAAATTAGCCTCAAGAAGTTTAAATAAAAGAGTGTAGGTTTGGAGGAAGTGCTGCCCCTCCATTTACCTCATTTAAACCTCTTTCAGGTGAGTTTGAAATCTCCCTAACAATAGCAAACCGAGAGAAAGCCCAGTGGACTGAGGTAAGTGGGAGTTAGGGGTAATAATGGAGATTAGAGGTACAGAATACTGAGCACTGAGAAATGCCAGAAAAGCAGTGTGATTTATAGAGGACCGTGATAATGAGCAATAACTATGGGTCACTTTAACTGTCATCGCTGTGGGTTGCCAGAAAAATGTATTGTCTTTGATGTCTGGATTTCTTAATTCTTATACCTGTATGAGTAAAATCTTCCTTTGTAATCTTATCAGGTATCATAGTGCATCAGACTTTGTAGTCGATACTCAGGAATTACTTTGTTAAAAAGAAAAGCCCGGAGGCAGACAAATCAAAGTCGCTTTTGATAAGGAAATTTACTGCATATAAATTCTTGGATAGCATATCTATGTGTCTGTAAGAACGATGGGTGCTTATTATTTAAACGTATCAAGGAAGACTTAAAGAGCTTAATTTGCACAGCCTGGAGGGAGGAAGACGAGACATGACTTTAAACAAATCTTAAGTTATACTAAAGGCGAGCGCCAGATTATGGGCCTTATTTATCAAGGGATAGCGCCAGGTAGTGTCTCACTAGCGGCAGGTATCGCCAGATATCGGCGGCTACCGACTCCAGAACGCCAGGCGGCGGACACAATCACGCATTTATCACGCTAAATGAGGCTAGCGCCGGCGAGAGCGTCAGCTAGCGCGGGATTCATCATGTAGCGGACTGCAACGAACAGCGCCGCTGCTAATCCCATCACAGCGCCAGGTATGACCTCTCGCTACCTGGCGCTTTCCAATGCATTTCAATGAAGCAATCTTTAAATCTTCATATTTAATTGATATTGTTTTTTTTTTTTTTTTTTTTTTTTTAAATGTCAAAAATTCTGTGACCACTTCGGCAATGTTAGATATTTCTTAAAGGTAAAAAAAAAAAAATTGTGCAGAATTGATATTACAGGTCTGATATTAATGTATTCATATTACAAAATGTTTAGAAAAACTTGTTTAATTTTTTAATCAAAAAATATGGATGTTTGGGGGTTAAAAACTACTTTTAACCCATCGCCGCCAGCGCTCTGGGGTTTATACAAGCTTTTCACAGCGCAAGAATTTTTTGAGCGTGATTTGTTAATGAATATGCTGGGAGCCGTTCGCTATGACCATTCGCTGTCAGGCGCTCCCATACAGCGCAGAACCTGTCAAACAGCGACTCCTAACCCCATATTCAACATTACCGCACACCGACTGAGTCGCTGTCAACAACCGAACAACGGCCAAGCACAGCGAATACTAGCGGGCGCTGTGAAAATCACGCTACTGGCGCTCATCTGTCGCTACCTGACGCTATTACTGAATCGGCCTCAAAGTCATATTGTTTCAGGCTACACGTTGCACTGTCCTAAACTTCAATCCGTTTTCAAAAAGACCCTGTAGTTCCTAAGTTATTTGTAAAAGTTTTAGAGCATTGGGGATGCAGAAAAAAAATTAGGAGAAACAGTAGGTGTGGCAACAGCGATGTGATGTAAGCGCACTGTGTGCTTTACATATATCATAGTAAAAAAAGTGCATTGTTTTGCCTCTAGTTATAACTGTCAGCACATAGTGTGATCAGAAAAAGAGGGTGACAGATGCTGCAGGCTAAGAGTGTCTCCAGCCTGCCAGCACCAAGTGTGACCAGAGAAGAGGACGTGGTTTCATAACTGCAGAGAGAGGCAGCCCATCAGGAGGTCTGGGGAGGGAATGAGGGGGGGGGGGGGGTATTTCCGTTCTTGGTCCACTGAAGGTTGATTTATGGACCCAATCAGCGGGGAGGGGATTGATAGCTGAATAAGGAAGTGATTTCCTAACTAAGGAGACAGACAGAGGAGGAAGCATAGTGCTGGAGCCACTTAATAAAAGGTAAGCTACTGATATATTTTTTTTAACTTGACTTGCTAATTACTTTAAATAAGGTTCAGGAGAGAAGTGTTTTTTTCTATTAAAAACCTAATGATAGAACAGGGGGGCACAGCCTGAAGCTAGCTGAAGGGAAGATCAGGAGCAATGTCAAAAAATATTATTTTGCTAAAAGAGTAGTAGATGCTTGGAACACACTTCTAGCAGAGGTACAGTAGTTGAAAAATCAGCAGTAAGTGAATGTAAACATGCCTGGCATATATGCAACTATCTATTCTAAGATAAAGAGGACATACACACATAAGGGCCGACTAGATGGACCATATGGTCTCCTTCTGTCGTCATCCTTCTATGTTTCTATGATAGATCAAAACTAGATCAAAGCATAAGATTAAAGAAGTATCCCATGGTCCATTGATTTGCTGGCTTACCTTGTGTATCCTAAGACAGTCCCTAAGGAACTATTATCTAAAAAATATCTATATTCTTGTTGAGGGCTACTATTTCATTAGATAGAGAGTTTTATTTATATAAGTATTTACATACAATATTTACATGGCACCTACAGACCAAGAATAACAGGATTACAGATGATTCTTACAAAGTGGAGCCATGAAGATTGGCTCTTTACATCTCTTTGCTTTCCCAAGCACCACTGTTGTCTGCAATGCTTGGACTTATTGTAGCTTGTAATATATACACAGCCATCAACTCCTACTAGTGTTTCGGCTTTTGTCACTTTATCTAGGCAAGGTGGCAATTTACCCCCAGTCTACTAACAGCCCTGGTATTCACTGGAGCTCCCCACAAGGGAAGACAGACTGTGCTTCAGGAACAGTCAGGGTGGTGCCCAGAGGTAAAGAAGCCCCAGAATAAGGAAGGTAAAGAAGAAGTCCAGAACTCGGCTTCAAAGCGAAGGTCAAAGGTTCAGAGGTGGTAATCCAAGCAGGAGTCAGGACAGGCAGCAAAGTCAAGTCCATGCCAAGGTCGTAACGTGAAGTCAGTCCAATTAGAGCAGGGTCCAAAAGAACCTTGCCAGGTCGTCCACAAAAAAGCAAGTCCAAGAGCAAAGGCAGATCACGGATCGGGAACCAGGAACTGAGCTGATCAAACAGAAATAAATGTCAGCGAGTGCCATCTTTCAACAGGCCTAGGGAACCAGGTTGTGCACCTTGCACTATGCGCAGGCGCAGTTTAGTGCGAGACCAGGCAGAGGCCTGAGACAGATTCTTTGACCCACCTGCGGCCCTTATGGAGACTTGGGTAACCTGACACACTTGACAGCACAAGGCTGGCGTTTGAGTGCCATGCGCCATGGGATTGCCCACAAGAAAAAGCCTATAGGGCGGCCAGCGAGGTTATACACCAGAAGTCATCCAACATTGGGATGCCCCAGGAGAAAGCAGTAACCCAGCCCTGGAGTATTTTACTCTAAGGTTGGGTTACAAGGGTTTTGGTCCTCTTTAGTCCACCTAACTTGCGATTGGGAGTCTGTATCAGCTTGGACTGATAGAAGTCATACTGAGTTTTTGGCGCAGCCATTTTGGTGAGGTTGCACAGAATGGCATTCCCGGCTCTATGGGCATGGCCACCAGTCATTAGGGTCGATTCATGGTTGGTGCGCATAAAAACCGAAACCAAGCGCAAACTATTCCACATGCGCCTAGATGCCTGATTCTAGGCGGGCACACGCTGGGCACACGTGCGGATAATACAAACTAATTTTGATATATATTTTTATACATTTTATGGGAAACATGGGAAAATTGCAACATTCTCTTGCTGACCTTTTGTCTGTACTATAAGCAATTAAGAAACACACTCTATACTATGTCCTTGTGTCTATTTGAAGTAGGTGTCCCTGAGCATATGTCTGGTTAATAACGCTGTTAACAGTGTTTACATCTGCTGTCTGTGTCTTAATCTCTGTAAAATCATTGTGTAATTAAGAGTGTTCTCAATGTTGTAACACTTGAGCAGGGAACCCACTCAAGTATGGGTTAATGATCAAGTGTTGATACCCTTGATACCATATATAATGGGAGCTGGAGGGGGCCAAAACAGAATGAGCTACTGTTCCTTGGCTGAAGTGAGCAGCGTTTTCAGATTTAAAGTGGACCAACACCCAGGATTTTGACTATCCTGGGTATTGGTCCACTTCCGCCAGGCACCCCGATCGTGGGTGCCCCGCTGTGTGAAACCCCCCAGAAAGCCCCAAAAACTCACCTGACCCCGCTCCCACGTGACTCGCTCGTCCAATCGCCACCGACGGACAAGGAGAGGCAGCGCCGGACAAGCTGAGCGCCGGCAATTCACAAACGGCCGGCGCTGGTGCGCGCCCTGCTAGAGGGACGCGCGGGGGGGCGGCGGCGGCCCGTGCATGCGCCGCTGGAACGAGGATCAGGTAGGATTTTCGGCGATCTCTGGGGTTTCACACAGCGGATCGGGGTGCCCCGCAGTCAGGGAGCTGATCGGTCCGGGAATCTTATAGATTCCCGGGCCGATCAGGGGAGGGTGTTGGTCCACTTTAAGTCCCTATAGAAAGGTAATGCTTACTTTGAACCTTCTTTAAGAAGCGTCATCATCATACAGCGCCACATTTTTTGCCTCAGCGCCACTCAGCATGCGATTTAAGGAGAGATAAAATGCCAATGCGGCCACCAGCTAGCGTCTTATTTAACACTAGCGCCAAAAATGATGCAAAGCGGGGTGCTCTGGTTGAAGCAGCGCCAGATGAAACCTGCCGTTGTAGCTCAAGATCCCATAAAGCACAATGGGCAGAACAATTTTAATTTTAATGCTTATAATTAATATTAAACACAATATTATTTGTATAGAACTTGCATTGGGATTGTCAATAATTGAAACACAGGTCCTAGGTGGTCCAAAATGTTTTTTTGGGGTGTTATTAAAATTTATTTAATGGCATTTTTGCTTGAAAATGTGTAATTTGGACATCAACAACTAACAAGCTGATTCATTACTAATGCCAGGTAGCGACAGATGAGCGTCTGTAGAGCGGATTTCAGAGCGACAGCTAGTCGTCGCTTGTGCTTGGCCATGGATCATTGTTTCAGAGCGCCTCAGTCGCTGTCTGGCATTGATGAATATGATGTGTGAGTCGAAGTACTACGCTGTATGGGACCGAACGATAGCGCCAGCTCAGTGCGACTGACTTACACCACATTCATCAAAAAAACAGCCTCAAACATCGCCGGCGCTCAAAATCATGTAGTTGTAGCCCACAGCGCCAGAGGCTGTGTGATTAAAGGCTGTTTTTGAACACATATCCACTAGTAACAAAGCGAAAACATATGGAATTACATTGTTATAACATTGTAACATGAACACTTTAATACCAGACATGTAAGGGCAATTCTGCATAAAAATATTTTCTTGCCCAGGATACATATCAGAAGCTTTGAGATTTTTTTTAGGAAAAAAAGAAAATTGGGATCAGGAAAGGGATTTAAGGATCGTCCATTGAAATGTATGGGAGAGCGCCAGGTAACGTCAGGTAAGCTGTGGTGCTCTGCAAGGCTGAACGCCATCGCTGTACGCTGAGGCTGGGATAATGATGAATCGGACGCTACATGGCGTTGTTCTAGTCGCTCACCGGATTCGGCTTCATAAATGTGTAATTGCGTGCCGTCTCCAGTGTTCACCGGCCGCTACCTAGCGCTACCTGCTGCTGTACAGGCACTGCCTGGCGCTATCCCTTCATGAATAAGGTCCTAAAATGCAACCTAAACGCCCTGTAAAGTTTGTTCCCAGCAATGATTTCTTGTAACTGTAATGAAAAAACACTGACCAATGCCGGAAAATATAGCACCAAATATTTTAAGGAGGAAATAATTCATAAATATGATGCTGAGCATCAGAATAACGGCAGTACAAAGTGGCGCTCACTGGCGCTGGAATAATCCAACAGATGCTGACATAGGCCGGCCAATACCTAGTGCAACAATCAAAGTTAATAAGTATCGTTCTGTGCTGCGACTATTAGTGCCAATGTAGTACACAGCACAGCGCCAGATAAAATGGAATAAGGTCCTATGTGGTGATGTTTTACTTGTTTTTCTTGTGTTTTTATATATTATAACCTTTGCTAACTTGCTCTTGTGTTATTTTATGTTATTCTTTTTATATATTTTTACAATGAAATAATTTCTTTATTGTTATGCTGATTTCCTTAAAGAGGAGAAACACACATGACTTGTGTGTTGTTCCTCTCTACGGCGGCATCCCCAATTGGGATGCTCCTGCTGTGGGTACCCCCCAGGTTGCCCCGTTCACTCACCTTCCTTCCGCTCACACAGCTCAGACTCAGACGAAAGCTTGCTCAGCCAATCAGCATGCTTGCTGTCACTCGGCTCTCTTCGAGACTGAGGACGGCTAAGCTGTCTGGGTGACTCAGCAGCTGAGAGGTGCTGCCATCCGCATCCCCTGGCCCCCTCGCAGCCGTGGCGTGACCGCGCTGTCCATTCAGGAAGGTCAGGAGTGGTTGCGTGCACGGCTAGGGGTGAGCAGGGATGTGGCCAGAGCACACAAACATGGCGAGGGCTCCGGGAGAGGGCGAGTGTTCCAGGGGGTTTCACACAGGGCAGGGCATTCCAATTCGGGATTCCCCAAGGACTGGAACTCGGGAGGCCCTGGAGTCTTTTAGATGCCAGGGCCTCAGATGTTCCTCTTTAAAACAGTATATGAACCTACATTTATTAGTTGCTCTGCCTTCTGCAGTAGTGAAATATTGGGTTGTGGCCTGGGCACTAGCAAAACAACCCCCTCCCCCGGTCATTCCTCAGGGGATCATAGCAGGGGGGTTTATGAGACTGGACTTCCACTTTAAATAGTGGAGTCTTGCCTTTGAATCCGCGCAAGTGAGTCGCTTTTGGAGACTGTGCAACACCTCACCCTGCAACTCATACACCAACATTGGGCATCCTGGGTGCAAAAACTTCCTCTCTTCACCAAACTGTCACTAACCTGGTGGTAGGTGTCCACATTTCGACCAGACCCCAGACCAGCAGTGGTATTGTGGCAGGAGGCTCCCCTGCTTTCCAGAAACTGCTCCCATGCCACACATAGTGCTCCTGAGGGTCCTGCATCTCTGTGAACTGCATGTAGGGTCAGCTTCGGCCTAGCTGAATGTGTGCAGTAGGGTATGCGAGCTATCCCAGATGAACATAAAAAATAATGCCTTGCTTTATAAAACCCCCTAAATGGCCCATATAAACTCACCTTTAGCCGGTTCTGGGGAAATCTCAGAAAGAAGGACAACTTATTTATATGAGTTTTGATAATTATTATGCTTATAAATTCCCAATTATACATGCTTTAAATGAATACTGCCCCAGCTTGAATGCCCATAGCAGAGGGCATTGCTTATCCTGGACTTATATTGTACAGTATATAAACTGCATGCATGGGACACCCCCCCCCCCCCCTATTTCTCCATCAGATTAGGCCACAATATATATGGCATTTTAGGAAATCCACCCCTGATAACAACGGGAATAAAATAATAGAGTTAATAATATCAGTTGCACATACAACATTTCCTGTACATTGTGGTTGTAATATCAGCGCAGAATAAAAATGTTCCCGGAAATACGTCTTTCCTTACAGCAGCCAGCTGTGTCTTAAAGGACGTTCTTTAGACCAGTTTTTCAAGTTACAATGCTAAACACCAGATAGAAACCAAAATCCAGCTGCACTGCTGTGATTTCCGGTCCTCCATACTGCCGGCTGCCTATCTGTGTCATGGAGCCAGATGTCGCTCATGAATTACAGCATGATGAGTATCAGCAGCCACAAGCAGCGAACAGAGCGCACGCTTCAGACACGGCTCATGCGGGAAACAATAGAAAGTGTTTATTACACTCGTATAATATGAGATGCTTTAGTTTGGACAGTGTCACAGATGTGATAATGAATGAAGAAATATCCTAGAAAAAAAAAAGGAGGGAGAGGAAAAAGGTACAGATGGAGAAAACAATAAAAGAACTAAGAAGAAAGAGAGAGAGGAAGGAATGGAGAAAGCAAAGAAAAAAAGTGGAAGAGGAGGACAAAGGGAGTGAAAAAAGAAAAAAAGAAGAGATGGAAGAGAGCAGGGAGGGGAAAAAAAGGGGCGATGAGGGAAAGTAATATAGTAAGAAAGGAAAGAAAGGAATAGAAATGAGGTTGGGGAGAAGGGAAAAAGAAAAGAAAGAAAAATGCACAGGAGAAGGAGGAAGGAAAAAAAGGAGGGAGAGGAAAGAACAAACAGATGGAGAATAGGAAAAAAGAAATAAGAAGAGAGAGAGGAGGGAATGGAGAAAGGAGAGAAAAAAAGTAGAAAAAAAGTAGAAGAGGAGGACAAATGGAGTGAAAAAAGAAAAAAAAGAGGAGATGGAAGGGAGCAGGAAGGGAAAGAAAAAGGGGACTTGAGGGAAAGGAAGAGAGTAAGGAAGGAAAGAAAGGAATATAAATGGGATGGGGGAGAAGGGATAAAGGAAACAAATGCAGAGGAGAAGGAGGAAAAATTTAAAAAAAAGGAGAGAAGGGGGTCAAAAATGGAAGAAAAAAAAAAGGCCAGGTAGGAGGAAGAGGAGAAAGGTAAGGGCTAAATGAGATAAAAGTGAGAGGCAAAGGCAGGATTGACAGTTATTGGAAAGAATGGGTTAAAGGAAGGCGATGGAAAAAAATAGACAAAACAGAGGAAAGAGTGAAAGGAAAAGAAAGTAGAAAAGCAAGAGAAATCAAGATTCAGCAAAAGAAGAAGCCAGTGGCACACAGTAGGACGAAACAAAATTAAAAACAAATGAACACATGATGAATGTAGTCAAAAGAAAGAGTGGAAGGAAGACAAAAAGGAGGGAGAATGGAGAAAGGAGAAAAGGAAGGAAATAGAAGGGAGAGGAGAAGGTAGAGAGTGAGAAAGGAGATACAAAAAAAGAAGGACAGGAAGGGCATGAGAATGGAGTGGAGAGGGATGGACAGAGAGAGAGAAAGAAAAGGATGGAAGGAATAAATAGGAGAAATGCAACAAAGAGCATAAGGAAGGGAGCAGGCTCGGACTGATCCACTGCGTTGCCAGGGAATCCCACAATGGGCCCCTGGACCCAGGGCCCCCTTTAAAGTGGACCAAAACCCAGGATTTTAATTATCCTGGGTTTTGGTCCTTTCCCCCCCGGGCACCCCGATTGGGCGTGCCCCACTGCGTGAAACCCCCCAGATCGCTGAAGTTAACTCACCTCTTCCCGGTCCTACGGCGCATGCTCGGCCGCTCATCCAATCAGTGTGCTCGGAGACGCTGACGTCACATCGTCTAAGCTTTCGTCTAAGGCCAGCGGCTCCGAGCGCCGCATCCCCTGCTTCCCTGACGTGTGCACGAGCCCTACTAGAGGGATAGCGGGGATGCGGCTTTGGCTCGCGCATGTGGCGTTGGACTGGGAAGCAAGGTAAGTGTATGGGGCGACCTGTGAGGTTTCACACAGCGGGGCATCCAAAATTGGGGAGGGAATTGATCGGCCCGGGAATCTTATAGATTCCCAGACCGATCGCGGTTGGTTTTGGTCCACTTTAAGAAACTTCATCACCAAAACTATGAAACTAAAACAACTACAGCTTATCTGTTGCATTCCAAGTGCACACACAAAGACAACACATTTTGTCATCATTTTTCTGTGCACAGGCTCTGAATATAAGCCAGTGTGATGTGGGCCCCCAGAGTCAGTTCTATTGGTGGGCCCGGGCATCCCATTTCAACATTGGAAGGGAGTGAAAAAGGAAAGCAAGACAAAGATAGGGGGGTAGGAGGAAGAGAAGAAAAGTAATGGCTAAAGGAGGGAGGCAAGTACAGGAATGAAAGGTAAAGAAAGGAATAGGTTAAAGGAAGCAGATAAATAAAAGAGACAACACAGAGGAAATGGAAAGAAAGTATAAAAACAAAAGGTTGGGTACCGGAAACAAACTCTTATTTAAAGTTTGGATGAACTTGTCAAACCCAAACTTAAAGTTGTTTGCCCAACAGTATTTATAATCACTTATAAAGCGCACAACTACTTGATCTCCCAAAAAGGCTCAGTGTTGTGGCGTGACAGATGTGTTGAATCTTTTCTACAGGAGTGACTAGTGGTGCAATTAAATAGCAATAAAATCAAATCAACCCATTAATAAAAATCCCTCTGTATTGTATTGTCAGAGCATGTGCGGGATGCGTCAGATGGTCTGGACACCCACCGCTGTAAGCCTAATTAGGAATAATTATGGATGAAGCACCACAAAGCAATAAGATCAGACAGCAGGATGCCTCATACCAGGGGAGATCCCTCTGCTAATTGATAAGGAGAGCAAATGATTGCATGCAATTAAAATCAATCTATTGTTTTAGCACTTTGAGCCTAATGCATTAACCCTCTCAAGACTGCAATATGCATATTTCAAGAGAACCTGTAAGGAAAGCTATTGTATTTAATTATTTTCCCTCCCCAGGTAAAGTACACATACTCCCCTTTTGTCCCCTGATGTTATTTTACCCTGGTCTGGTAGTATTAAATGTATTGAGTCTTGAGACAACATTCCTGCTCACCTGTGACTTCTAGGACGACTGGCCACCCCCTCCATTTAAATGAATGAAGTGTACGTGATAAGGTCACTGTGAATGACAACGGGTAGGAGGGCATTGCACATAGGGGTCATTAGTCAGGTTGTTCGGATGTGGATGCCATGGGACTTCGCTCGCAGCAAGTTTTTGTCTACCAGACAAGGACATGTGGCAAATGACGAGGTAGACCGCAGGGCTTGCCAACTGTCATGACAATGGTCAGCAGTAAGAAACAGGCTGCCCTTGAATGTAAGCATAGGATCAGCAGCAAGCTCAGTGGCACTGGATGTTTTCAGATACAGCAATGGTCAGCAACAAAGACCAGCATCTTAAGAAGTGATCTGGCATAGCAATGGTAAGCAACAGTGAATAGGGCTAGCAGCTCAAGACATGGTCACCCATATCAAACGTCAGTAATACACTCAAGATATGTCAGACATGGCTATGGTCAGCAACAAGGACCAGCAGCTCGAAACTTGGTCAGACATATCAAAGGTCAGAAACAAGGACCAGCAGCTTCATACATGGCAATAGTCAGCAACAAGAACAAGCGGTTCAAGATGTGGTCAGATATAGCAATGGTCAGCAACAAGGACCAGCAGTTGAAGATGAAGCCAGACATATCAATAGGACCAACAGCTCAATATGGAAGTCATGGAAGACATATTATTGGTCAGCAAATGGACGAGCAGCTCAAGATATGGTCAAACATAATATTGATCAGAAACAAGGACCAGCAGCTTAAGACAGGGGTCAGGCATAGTAATGGTCAGCACCAAGGACCAGAAGCTCAAGAAATGCGCAGACATAGCAATTGTCAGCACCAAGGACCAGCAGCTCAAGACATGCTCAGATATAGCAATCATCAGCTACGAGGGCCAGCAGCTCAAGACAGTTCAGACATATCAATGGTCAGGACAAGCAGCTCAAGACAAAGTCAATATATATGGTCGGTAATATGGACCTGTAGCTCAAGAACAAAGCAATGGTCAGCAACAAGTAACAGAAGCTCAAGAACTAGTTAGACATATCAGTGGTCAGCAAAAAGGACCAGCAGCTCAAGATGTGGTCAAACATAATATTGGTCAGAAACAAAGACCAGCAGCTTAAAGGAGCACTATCGCAAAAAAGGCCCTATAATAAAAATCCATAGCTTGGTCGGAATTTTATTCAGTGCGGGTGTATAAGTGACCCCTCCTCTAATTTTTAATATTACACAATTTCGCGATAGTGCTCCTTTAATATGGAGTCAGGCATTGCAATGGTCAGCAACCAGGACCAGAAGCTCAAGCCGTGGTCAGACAAAGCAATGGTCAGCAATAAGGACCAGCAGCTTAGGTAGTGGTCAAACAACCTCTTCACTCCTTGTAGTTACACCATTGTCTGGAACTTTTCTAGCTTTCAGTATGAGGGTAAGTGGAGCAGTGGTTCCGGCCCTTCCACATTAATGGGTGACACTGTGCTCCTGCTATGAAGCAGAATAAATAAGCTGCAGAACTGAGCAATTCCTTATTGCTAGAAGTCACCAAGGATGAAGAGCTTTGCCAGATGGAGAGCGGCACTTCATGAAATGTGGAGCGTGGCTGCACATGGAAGGAATTACCGCCATCCCCCGGCCTGATATCCCTACTGCCGGCTGCCACTTCAATGTGACGCATATCTGATTGCTGCAGTGTTCATTTATTCAGCCTCGTGCTGAGCAAAGGTTTCCAAGTCATTGAAATGCGCGGCAGCGATTGCTATGCATAAGGATTAAACTCGCCGCTAAGAAGCAGCAAGGGAACAATCCAAATAAACAGCTAATGCTGAATGCGGCGAGGGGCGGCCTGGCCCTGGGCAACGCGCTACCATGTGGTCTGTCACAGATCTTCCAGCACCCTCCACCCCCACCCCAGCCTGTACAAAGCAGGTTCCAGAATACAACTACTGAATGCATCTGCCTAGGTGTAGACATGAATTGGACAAAACTGGGGTGTGAAACTCACTCAATCCCCCCCAATCACCCCATTACAACCAGTAAGCGGCATCCCTCATTACCTGCAGTGTGTGGCATCCCCAATTACAGCCAGTAAGCAGCATCCCCCATTACAGCCAGTAAGTGGCATCCCCCATTACAGCCAGTAAGCAGCATCCCCCATTACAGCCAGTAAGCAGCATCCCCCATTACAGCCAGTAAGCAGCATCCCCCATTACAGCCAGTAAGCAGCATCCCCCATTACAGCCAGTAAGCAGCATTCCCCATTATAGCCAGTAAGCGGCATCCCCCATTACAGCCAGTAAGCGGCATCCCCCATTACAGCCAGTAAGCGGCATCCCCCATTACAGCCAGTAAGCAGCATCCCCCATTACAGCTAGTAAGCAGCATCCCCCATTACAGCCAGTAAGTGGCATCCCTCATTACTGCCAATAAGAGGCATCCCCCATTACAGCCAGTAAGCGGCATCTCTCATTGCCAGCAGTGTGTGACATCCCACATTAGAGGTAGCGTATGGCATCCCCCTTTAGAGGCAGCGTGTGGCATCTCCCATTAGAGGCAACGTGTGGCATCTCCCATTACAGGCAGCGTGTGGCATCTCCCATTACAGACAGTGAGGGGCATCCCTCATTAAAGACAGTGAGGGCATCCCTCATTACAAGTAGTGTACAGCATCTCCCATTAAGGCAGTGAGGGGTACCCCACATTACAGGCAGTGAGGGACATCTCCCATTACAGGATGTGAGTGGCATCTCCCATTACAGACAGTAAGCACCATCCCCAATTATAGGCAGCACACACAGACTTACTCCCCCTTACACTTACACTGCCCGGTTGCTGAGGCGATAGTGGGCATGGGCCAATGGCCCACCGGCAGTCGAGACTACCACCTGGAGCGTCTGCGAGAGGTAGAGGCAGCAACAGCAGCAGCGGCGGGCAGACAGCCAGGCATAAATCAGTTACCCTGCCCACCCGCTGCCTTATCTTTGTCCAGCGCTCAGGGGCTTGCTCCCCACCAGCCCTCCCGCATGCGCCTCCATCCACCCTCCTGCATCCTCAGTGGCCGTCCCAGGTGCCAGCCTACCAGAATACCATCCTGATACCATCCCTGCGGGATCCCGGGACACCCGCTACAACCTGTGAAGACCACAGAGGAATCAGGATGGTTGGGAGGTATGTTTAATATGGGGATATATACAGTAGTAGATGGTATGGTAGGTAGAGCAAGTAGGTGTTAGGAGCACAGTTGTTTTTTCTACTAGTTCACTCTGGGATGCCACATGAGGCCAGCTGTTGGAGAGTATACAGACAGTAAGTGTGTAGAAATCTGGAAACTGCCAGGAGGGCAAAATGTCTTTCTAGGCCCTGGTCTCTCCATTTCATCATGTACAGTTTGAATGCAGAAGCCTGTAGTAGACCCTATTATCTCTACCAGACTAAACACACCTCCCCCCCCCCCCCCCCCCCATCACACAGACGTGTGGCTGCATTCACAGAACTGTAAAATTTAATGGAAAATCATTCCTTGGGGTCTGGGGTCACTTTACAGCTCATAAAGTCAAGATGCTATTTCCAACTGTGTAACTCCTGTAAATATTTTCAATGCGGGCCTGAAAGTACAATGGACACCCTGAGAGGCGAGCGCCTGAGGGGCAACATGCGGTACCGCGCTAATGAGTGGGCCCAGTGGTTGAATGCGGGGACCCCCTCCATGAAATTGGTTATAAAAAGGTGGACACATTTAATGACATGAAGGGGCTGCTTGTTTCAGATTTCCAGTTGGTACAGACAGTTTCCAGCAAACACGGACAGCTTAAAGGGGAATATCTGCCTAAACATAGGACTTAACAAGGCCGGCTCTAGGTTTGTGGGAGACCTTGGGCAGGAAAGACAAAGTGGACCCTAAAGTATTGTGTCACATGATGTAACCTGTCAGCTCCACTGCCACAACTGGGTCATCGTCTGTTGCTGGTCCCCCTGCAGTCCTTAATGCCTTCCCTATAGCCACCAATCATCCTCTAGTCCTTAATGCCTTCCCTATAGCCACCAATCATCCTCTAGTCCTTAATGCCTTCCCTATAGCCACCAATTATCCTCTAGTCCTTAATGCCTTCCCTATAGCCACCAATTATCCTCTAGTCCTTGTAGCATTCTCTGTTGCCATCAAGTGCCCTACAGCCCTTACTGCTTGCTCTGCTGCCACTAAAGATTCCATCATTGCTATCGGTTGTCACCTGGTTCTCGCCACCTTCTGAACTTCCTTTAATTACCTTCCATTTCATGCCACCTTCTCCATTGTTGTTGATTTTCCCCTGTTGCTGAGGCCAGCCATGAGCAGGTCTGCACACTACACCCGGCATTCGGTGGTTTGGCTTCACTGCAAAATAATAAGTGTGAGCCTTAGTGGGCCTGAAGATGCCAAGGGTCCTGGCAGTTGCCCAGGTTTGCCCTGTGCTGGCGCCGGCCCTAGGACTTACCATCCCAATTCGGCCACATCCCCAGCCGTCCTTGACTGATGAATACGTCTCTGTTTGGACCAGAGCTCGGCAACTGAGAGTGAGAGCGACCGCATCCTCAGCCCTCCCACCATCTGAATGGCTAGGCATGGGCGCTGCTTCGGATGCCTTATGCAAGCTACTGTATGCACAGTACAGGGCTTCTTAATAAATAATATCATATAGTACTAGAAGGAACAGATTACATTGTTCCTAGCCACTCAATATACTGAGCATCAGTGCTGTTAGTACTGTGCAAACCAGGGCAGAGGGACCCTTTTGGGATGCAGCCCCCCCCCCCCCCCCCCCAGGGAGCCACTGGGGGATTCCTTTGCACCCCTGGTGGCCAGTACAAGCCTAAGTAAGGATGTTTTGGTTGTTGGGTATCTTGGCGCTTGGCAGGGTAGCAGCAGATAAGAAGGGATGTGGGTATCCAGGAGTGGGACTGCAGGAACTAGTACAGAAGGCATTTGGAAGGGCAGAGAGATTGGGTGAGTTAAACATTAGGTTTAGGCATCCAAGTAAGTAGCATAAATAAGTGTCTTTGAATGCTTACAAAATAGGTATATGTGCATCACCATGGACTGGCCCACAGCGGAACACTCTCACAACCAGGGGACCTTTTGGGGGCCATGTCTTTAAGAGGGGCCCCTACCTTGAGCACTCTGATATGCAAAGTGCTATCAGCCCCCAGACTCTTGTCTATTGAGCACCTGGAAACAACAAAGTCCACCATTTTTAGATTAGGTCCTGTGTACAGCCCCAGCCCTCAATCGATACTGCAGGGATGGTGTCTTATCATGCAACAGAATTAATGATTTATCTTTGATAGAAGCAGCAGGTAACACTGGATGTTACTGTTCTACAGACTATGGCCTTGATTCACAAAAAATTAAAAAAAACTCTCATGGTAGTAAACAATTCAATTCATGAGAAAAAAGCCTGAGAATTTCACTGTTAGTGAATCACCAGATAGGAAGACTATGAAAATCGATGGCACTTTTTACTACAGGTAAAAAGGTCAATGATTTTTCCAGGAGTAAAAAAAGTGCCATTGACTTTCCTTGCCTTCCTGTCTGGTGATTCACTGACATTCTCAGGCTTTTTTCTCATAAATTGAATTTTTTACTACCGTGATAATTTTTTTCAACTCTTATTGAATCAAGGCCTAAGAGTACAGCTTATCCACTCTCAGTAGGAACTCCAGGGGGAGCCCTAGAGTCAGTTCTATTGATGCAGGCAAGATCCCCCAGTCGAACACTGGGCATCCTGCAGGGAAGTAGAGGGGTATTTACATTCTGACATTTAAAATTGGAATTTCTCTTTGTGCTGCCTGGTATCTGTTGGCTGAGCGATTCCTGTCCCAATAGCAGGGCCATTTCAAGGGGCGAGTGAGCAGGGTAATTGTCCTGGGTGGCAAGGCTATTGCCATACCTCCCAAATTTTCAAAGCCGTAAAGAGGGACAAATTTAAGCCATACCTGGCCACACCCCCGACTACGCCCCCAGCTACACCCCTAAACAGAAACAGCACCTAAGAATTAAATAAAAATAAATAAATAATAATAAGACAGTGAGGGGCATCCCTCCAATCCAACCAGTGAGGGGCATCCCTCATTGCAGCCAGTGAGGGGCATCCCTCATTGCAGCCAGTGAGGGGCATCCCTCATTGCAGCCAGTTAGGGGCATCCCTCATTACAGCCAGTTAGGTATAACACAGCGCACACACACACACACACACACACACACACACACACAACACAGCACACACACACACCACAACACTAAACAGCACACAGACACAACACAGCACACGCAGCGCACACACACACACACAGCACACACACACCACAACACTAAACAACACACAGACACAACACAGCACACGCAGCGCACACACACACACACAACACAGCACACACACACCACAACACTAAACAACACACAGACACAACACAGCACACGCAGCGCACACACACACAGCACACACACACCACAACACTAAACAGCACACACACACACACACAACACACACACCACAACACTAAACAGCACAGAGACACAACACAGCACACGCAGCGCGCACACACACACACACACACACACACACAACACTAAACAGCACACAGCACAACACTAAACAGCACACAGACACAACACAGCACACGCAGCGCACACACACACACAACACAGCACACACACACCACAACACTAAACAGCACACAGACACAACACAGCACACACACACCACAACACTAAACAGCACACAGACACAACACAGCACACGCAGCGCGCACACACACACACACACAACACAACACAGCACACACACACACACCACAACACTAAACAGAACACAGACACAACACAGCACACGCAGCGCACACACAACACAGCACACACACACCACAACACTAAACAGCACACAGACACAACACAGCACACACACACACACAACACACAGCACCCACACACCACAACACTAAACAGCACACAGCACACACACACATACACACAACACACACACCACAACACTAAACAGCACACACACACAACACATAACACACACACTCACCAGTTCAGCTCCTGCAGGATCTTCAGTGAGGCCCCTTCCTGGAGCCCCGCCCCCACCCACTAAATCACCAATGAGAAAAATATAAAAAACCTGCCTCTCTGATGCCCCCTGCCACCGGCTCCAAGTATGCAGCTCAGCGCTCACACTCAGGGCCGGCGGAGGTGGGCGTCTGAGAGACCAAGGCAACCTCTGACCAGCAACTGGCGATGGTGTGGGACAAGGGCATGCGCCATGGGACCACCGGAGAAAAGTCGGGATTGTCCCGGGAAAATCAGTACGGGTGGGGTATGGCTATTGTGTATACGGGAAGGCGCCTTTATCCCAGCCATCCAGGTTTCCACAGGTGGGTCAGGGCCATGGTAATGGTGGTGGCCACACATCAGGCCCCTTATCCTAGGTTTCAGGCTTAGTTGTGGAGAGGGGGCACTACCTGCTGCTAATAAAGAGGCACAGAATGGAGCATATCTCTATAGTATAGGACAGCAGGAGCACCATAGGTTGCTGCATACTTCCCAAGTGTCCCTGATTTGGAGGGACTGTCCCTCTTTTGAGTCCATGTCCCCCTGTCCCTCGTTGTTCTCATTTGTCCCTCTTTGAGGTGGAAGATGCAGATCTGCATCAATAAAGGATTCATTTGCCTATTCAAATTGTTTATATTGTTGTAACTGTTACACATCTTGTATCTATCCCTCAATGAGGGGGCGTGGCTTAAAGCGGACCAAAACCCACTGAGCTTGTGAAATACTTTTAGCCAATGAACCTGCCAATACTCTCTCCTCAGGGTGTAGAACTAGAAATGGATATTTTTACTTTTTTAAATGTCATGGAACACTGTTTTTGGTAGTCAATGGCAGGCAATTAGCCATTACATCGGTGTGGCAATGACACCATTGCCACGCACTATGATGGCAAGAATAGAGGAGGCGGAGCTTTAAATCTAAAACAGGCGCCATTATCTAGGGGGGGCGCTTCATGGGGGGAGCAATTCAGGGGATGCTAGTTAAAAACGTGGGTTTTGGTTCGCTTTAATTTAACAATTGTCCCTCTTTACCACCTTGAAAAGTTGGTAGGTATGGATGCAGTGGTGTAACTAAACGTGATGGGGCCCTGGTGTGAACGTTAAATGAGGCCCTTTCAAGGCTCATACAGTTATCTCTTTTTCTGTCTTTCAAACCGGACCTTCAGCGTGATTTAAAGTAAAGCCCAAACCCTTAAAAAACGGTTCCCCAGCATCTAAAATTATTTATTTTAAGTTTTTAGTCACTTACATATTATTCTTTCCCCCACTGGGCTGCAACTCTGGTCAGGACTCTAGGATACGGACGCCACCGTCTTGACTGAGATGCATCACATACTGAGGAGAGGAGAGCGGGATAAAGTACAGGGGGCGGGTTATAGCTGTATTTTGCACAGACAGAGCAGAGCTTGGGGCAGGGAAAGGACAGCAATCCCAGAATGCAAAGCAACACAGTCAGAAGACACTGCCTGATTCTCCATGAGCCGCCATCTTGGTTATTTAAAGGCTCATAACATGCAGTAGATGCAGGTAGGATGGTTTTTAATGTGAGCAATTTGTATGTACAGGGTGTAGGAAACATATAAGATAGACTCTTATTCAGAGTCCACTTTAACTCAACTGGATGCAGCTAGACAACTGACTGACAAAAGACTAAAACAGCAGAGACAAATAGTGCTTCCTTTCTCTAAATGATGGCAAGTGATCACAAATATGATAAATAAGGTGGAGGAGCAACAATTATGGGGCCATCCTGATCTTCTGGGGATATGATGTGTGAGGAGGGGGTAGATGTCTTTTCCTTCCTGCACTTAAAGTGGACTGTCACCCACCCCTGATCGGCCCGGGAATCTATAAGATTCCCGGGCCGATCACCTCCCTCACCGCGGGACATCCGAGATCGGGATGTCCCCCGGTGAGGGACCCCCCCAAAACCCCCAAAAAACTCACCTCATCAGCCGCCGCCGCCTCCCGCATGCTCCTCTAGACGCGCCCGCGCCGGCCGTTTGTGAATGGCCGGCGCGGGCGCGCGCCCTGTCAGAGTGACGTGCGGGAGGCGGCGGCGGGCGCACTGTCTTGTCTGCCGCTTGTCCGTGGCTACGTGGGAGCGTGGTGAGGTGAGTTTTGGGGGCTTTCTGGGGGGTTTTACACAGCGGGACACCCCTAATCGGGGTGCCCCCCTGAAGTGGACCAAAACCCAGGATAGTCAAAATCCTGGGTGTTGGTCCACTTTAAAGCTATTTCACTTGGAAACTGCCTTTGCCATTGATTGCTGTAGGTAACAGGGGGCCTCTGGACGCCATATCAGAAGCTCAGCCCATGAGTATAGGAAGCATTGAGTCAGGTTACCCTGCAGCAATAGGCAGAATGTAGCATGTGAATGCAGAGCCATCCAGCAGCAGACAGGCCGGTTTATTGGGTCTGGGGTCCCGTCATTAAGCTGTAAATGGGAGCAGCAGCTAGCTGTGATGTCTGTAGGTGAATGGTAGGATCGCTATCATGAGCCTTTGATCACTGATATGCGGATGGAGGATGAGACAGTCGCTGGCCCAGCAGATCCTCCCTGTGGGCTTAACCCCCCTCCTCATTTATTGCCTAGATAAGTAGCAAGGCAGAGAGACAGTAATAACCCACCAGCACTGTGTCCTCCCAGAAGCTTCAATGGCAACACAAAAAAATAAAAAAAAACAAGACTGACAGGGCAAAAAAGAACTGAGCAACAATAAGGCTGCCCATTTAAAGCAAGGGGGGGACTGTCACTCCTAAAGGGGAACGAAGCACAGGATTTCCACTAAATGGATCCTGCGGCCACTGGAGTTCACTGAATTGGCATGCAGGGTATTGTGCGCGCCCATCTGGCACAACACCTTGGATTTTCACTATCCCTGGTATTGTTCCTTTCCTTTGTCCCTTTCCAGTGGGGCATCCCGATTCATGGGTTAGGGGCAATCTGGGGCAATTTCACACAGTGTGGCATCCCCAATTCCTCGCTGAAGATGAACAATACCCGGAATGATTACCTCTAGTGGGCCCCAAAAATTATTTCTGCTGATGGGCCCCAGGTACTCCAGTTCTACACTACACCATTCAGTAAGGGGCACAGAGTTATTAAAGTGGACCAAAATCGAGCGTGATTGGCCCCTGGGGCATCCAAATTCAGGATGCCCCGCTGTGTGAAACCCCCCAGGTCGCCCCATTCACTTACCTTGCTTCCCGGTTCAACGGCGCATGCACGAGCCGTGGCCACATCCCGTGGCCTATCCCTCTAGCAGTGCGCGTGCCCACACCAGCCATTTGTGAATGGCCAGCACAGACATGCTCCCTGTTAGAGGGAAGCGGCCGCCAGCGCGCCTGGAACCGCTGGCCTTAAACGCCATCTTAGATGGCATAACGTGCTGATTGGACGAGCGGCCGCACATGCGCCATAGGACCAGGAAGAGGTGAGTTAGATTGGGTTTCACACAGCAGGCACCGATCGGGGTGCCCCCGGGGAAAGGACCAAAACCCAGGATAGTCAAAATCCTGGGTTTTGGTCCACTTTAAACTAGTGAAGGGGTCTATTAGATTCCCATCGTCTCTGGCAGATGAATGTCTTTTTTCAGACAAATACTTCTACCCTTGAACCTAATGCTGCTTTCCTCCATCTAAACAGCAGCCATCCTGCCCTCTTCCGACCCATGTAAATGTACTGACACATGACATGTATATATATATGAAATACTTAAACGACATCAATAAAGCAGAACAAAACACAGGAATTTGACTTTCCCAGGTTTTGTTCCGTGCCCCTGGGGTATACTGAACTGAGATGACCCACTGTTTTAGCCCTGAAAGGTGGACGCACTAAAAAGACCGACAAGCAAAACAGGGAGCAGCTATCCCCCCTCTACACACAAGCAGCGGTGGGTCCTGTACTGTCTGATGCAAGAGGGGTGGAGATACAGTGGGTCCGACTCTCCATGCTAAAAAAGGTGGGCATCACACCAGGATTAAAGCGGACCTTCACCCTGAATAAGAGCATATCTTATATGTTTCCCACACCCTGCTCACAATCAAAATCATTCTAGCTGCATCTACTACGTTTTATGAGCCTTTAAACATCCAAGATGGCAGCTTATGGAGCATCAGGCAGCCTGCAAACAGGAAGTGTCTTCTGACTGTGTCGCTCTGCATTCTGGGATTGCGGTCCTTTCCCTGACCCCAGCTCTGCTCTGTCTGTGCAAAGCACAGCTATAACCCCACCCTCTGCACTTTATCTCACTCTCCTCTCCTCAGTATGTGATGCTTCTGAGGCAAGATGGCGGCGCCCGTATCCTAGAGTCCTGAACAGAGTTGCAGCCCGGTAGGGGAATGAATAATAAGTAACTGACTAAAAACTTAAAATATATTAATTTTAGATGCTTGGGAATAGTTTTTTAAGGGTTTGGGATTTTCATTAAATCATGCTGAAGGTCTTGTTTAATCCTCTGCATGGCAGGTAAGCAAACAATAATTCCTTTTTACACGCAGACTGGAAGATCCAGTGAATAATGGCTTATAGTCAAATTATCTGTGCAGCGGTAAACCAGATAAACCAGATATATTCCCCTCCCCCCAACATGCAGAAAGGCAGCCCATTCAATTGTACTGATTTCTTTGACAATGTTACTAAAGTGTTAGATGAAGGTGGTGCTGTGGATATCGCCTATCTGGATTTTAGCAAAGCCTTTGACACTGTGCCACATAAGGAGCTCATAGATAAGTTAATGAAGGTAGGACTCAATCCCTGGATAGTTCAGTGGATTTCCAGTTGGCTGAGGGATCGGTATCAGAGAGTTGTTGTTAATGACATGCAATCTGAACAAAGGCGAGTTACAAGTGGTGTGCCGCAAGGCTCTGTCCTGGGCCCCATTCTTTTTAATATGTTTGTAAGTGACATAGGAGAAGGCTTGGTAGGAAAAGTTTGTCTGTTTGCTGATGATACAAAGGTTAGTAATAGGGGGATATTCCTGGAGGTGTCTGCAACATGGAAAATGATTTAGCTTTACTGGATAAATGGTCAAAACTGTGGAAACTAGAGTTTAATGTCTCTAAATGTAACATCCTGCACTTGGGTAGAAGGAATCCCTGCTCTGAGTACCGTATGGGCAGCACTGTGTTAGCCAGGACCTCGGAGGAGAGAGATATAGGGGTACTGATTACTGATAGCTGCAAGATGAGTGGACAGTGTAGCCAGGCAGTGGGAAAAGCAAGCAGGATGCTCGGCTGCATAGCTCGAGGCATCGCCAGTAGGAAGAGGGAGGTTGTGATGCCGCTGTATAGAGCCCTGGTGAGGCCACAGTTAGAATACTGTGTGCAGTTCTGGAGACCTTACCTGCAAAAAGACTTAATTCAAATAGAACGTGTCCAAAGGCGGGCAACGAAAATGGTGGAAGGACTTAAACTTAAAACTTATCAGGAGAGACTTAAAGAACTTAATTTGTACAGTCTGGAGGAAAGAAGGGAGAGGGGGGACATGATTGAGACCTTTAAATAAGTGAAAGGATTCAATAAGGTTGGGGAGGGAAGTGTTTTTAAGAAGAAACTTAATGATAGAACAAGGGGACACAACCTGAAGCTAGTCAGAGGGAAGATCAGGAGCATTATTAGAAAATATTATTTTACAGAAAGAGTAGTAGGTGTTTGGAACAAACGTCCAGCAGAGGTAGTTGAAAAATTGACAATCGCTGAATTTAAACATGTCTGGGATAAGCACACATCTATCCTAAGATGAAGAGCACATACACATAAGGGCAGAATAGATGGACTGTATGGTCTCCTTCAGCCTTCAACCTTCTATGTTTCTATGTTTCTATTCACACTCATGTATTGCACTTTACCTGCGGTGTGGTGACCATACTCAAAACTTGCAAAAAGATATCTTAATTCTTTCCCTAATCTATTACTTATGTCACAAGGTTTAGGATAAACATATCATGTAAAGCAAGATTATCTCGGATAATGATCCCTCAATCCTTGCACATATCAAGCAGCCAGAACAAATGTCCATATTACACCATTCCACATGACTACGGTCATAATTAAAAAATGTCCTTCTTTAGTTCATCCATTTAAATGCATTTCATTGTCGTGGTCGTTATCACCATGCTTTCATGTACATTCCAGTACCCAAAGGGTGAACGCGTTTCATTGGATTAGGCTTGGTCACCACCCCTGAATCTCTATAATGATGAACAGCACATTATTAAAAAACGTTGTTGTATTACGTTAGATATTCCACATCAGCCTTATAAAGATCTTATAACTCACATGTCATTATAGATTATCAATACATATGAGCTTGTATGGTTTAGGAAACAGCCAGCCTATAATTAAAACAATTAAAAGAAAAACCCCTAATAGAAATCAAACCAGCAGACAAAGGGGGCGATATTGTCTTTATGGATAAAGAAGGGTACAAAAGTATGTGCCTCAAGAGTCTAAAAAACAAAAACTAGTATTGCAGGGTCCCCATGTCCAGGCTCGCCGAGGACAAGAAGGGAGTATGATGCCCTCATCCAGGATGCCTTTAATCTTCAAGTGATTGATTACTAAGCAGATATGCGAGTTCTTGACAGTAAATGTTTTACTTGTTGCCTAAAGTGCATAAGAATGTAATACCATCACCCATATGACCGATTAAGTCTGGATGAGGATCACTGATGGAGAAAGCAAGCAGATACGTGGACGTATTCTTACAACCTTTTGTAAGAGAACTCCCATATTTTGTGCAGGATACTATGCACATCTTGGGCATCCTGGATGAGGTGGTGTTGCCTCCCGATTGTGTCCTGGTGACCCTGGACGTGGAGGCACTGTAATTCAGTATACTGCACAAAGCAGGTATCAATGCACCTTCCTTGAAGAATTGCACACCGAGCAACAGGAACACAAATACCTTTAATTATATGTTGTGGTTCAGCCTCACCCACAACCTCTTCTCCTTTAGCGGTCAACTCTACCACCAGGTACAGGGGACTGCGGTGGGGACAACTTGTGCCCCATCTTTTGCAAATCTGTACCTGCAGTGATGGGAGAAGAGTTTGTGGGGAGACAATACTTTCTCAAGTCATAGCACAGGTACATTGATGATATTCTGTTGTTCTGGACAGGCACTATCAATTGCCTTAAATAATTTGTTATATTATTAAAATCTAAAGATCACAATGGACTACAATAGACAAAAGATTTCATTTATGGACATTGAGCAGGAACAAAGTGGTAGATTTGTGACTTTTTTTGTTTGTTTTACAGAGAACCAACCGCTGCCGATAATATTTTATGGGCAAAGAGTTGCCATCCCGTCCCATCAAAAAGGACTATCCCTTATGGAGAATACCTGAGAGCATGAAGGAACTCAGAAACACTGGAGGAATTCTCACTTGCAGCTAAGGGAATTAGGGATAGACTATTGGAAAGAGGCTACAATAAATAATGAATGAATAAAGATAGAGCGGAACTATCACATAAAAAGAAATCACCAAGAGAACAGGGACCACAAACAGCCTTTACTTATTCTCTGCATCACAAGGTGATACGGCATATACTATCCCGACACTGGCACATTTTATAAAAAGATCATTTGTTAAAAGAATTGGGCAATCAAACTGAAAACCCCTCAAGGCATTCTTACTATATTCTTACTAACGATGTATCACACAAGGTGGTTGTGTCTGGTGGCCCAACACATATGGTCCAAAGTGTATGGACGTCTGTCAACCGTATTCTATACCACATACTCACCTAATGCCTGGGAGGAATTGTTGCCGCTCAATGTCAACGGCTTTACCTCGACGTAATGGAGGCTTGTGGTCCACATATTTGCTGCAGCAAGATTTATGGTAGCTGGGAACTGGAAGAGCGCTGTTGAGCGGTCATTTCCAGAATCTCTGATATTTTGGTTATGGAAAAACTGAACACCATCTCCCATGACAAATATAATCAGTTCCCCGTGGATAAACCATCTCCTTGGTTGCCACGGCTTCATAGTTTTAAGTGATAGTGCCAGGGGTTACCGCAACAGGTTTCAGCAGCTTTACATCCAAGATGGGCATGGAGCGGGGCAAGTTGAGTTCGGGTAACCAGGGTGAGAGATCTCTGATTCCTGCCCCTGGGGCATTGCAAGTAATCAGCTTATCTCAGTTGTCCTTCAGTTGCCATGGGTTACTGCTTCCAGGGTGAGCGATCTCTGAGTCATGCCCCTGGCTCCCTTAGGCATTGTAAGCAATCAGCTTATCTTAGTTTTCCTTCAGTTGCCATGGGTTACTGCTTCCAGGTGTTTTAAAGTGAAGGTCTGGTTGCCAGGGATGCTACGGCTTTTCAGTTATATAAAATGATGACTTAGTTGTTGAGGTTATTGCTTCAGGTATGACAGCTTTGAGGTGGTTATGTGGCTATAAACTTGGGTAACTCAGGTGAGGGATGTCTCTGCTTGCTGCCTCGGATCCCTGAGGCATTGCATGACATCAACTCGTTCTCCATGTTCCAATGTCAGAACTGGTTGCCAGGGATTATGGCTTTTCACCTTTCTAAAGTGAGGGATCGGTTGCTAGGAGTTACTGCTTCTCAGTGTTCTTAAGCGATTAATTAGTTGCCAGGGGTTACTGCTTCTGTGTTCCTAAGTGATGGCTTTGGTGTCAGGGGTTACTGCAGCTTACATCTGAATTGGGCAGGGGGCAAGGGGATCAGGCTTGGGTACCCCAGGTGAAAGATGACCCTGCTTTCTCTGCCTCCGGATCTCAGGGCATTGCATGGCATCGGTGCTGTCTTCACATTCCATACTCAGAACTACCTCTCAGTGCTTTAAAGTTATGGATTGGTTGCTAGGGGGGAATCACTTCATCAGGTGGCAGCTAACATCTGAGGTGGGCATGGGGTGGGGGGATTTGAGCTTGGCTAGCCAGGGTGAGAGATGTGTCCACTTCCCGCCTCTGCCCCCCTGGGGCAATGCTTGGCATCAGCTCATCTCAGCCTTGCTTTCTCAAAACTGGTTGCTTCGGGTTGCCGCTTCTCAATGCTTTAAAGTGGTGGATTGGTTGCTAGGAGTTACATCTCAGCTGCTTCATTATCGAGCTTGATTAAGACTCAGTCCAATCCCAGCCAATAAGACACACCTTTGTTAATTTTCAGTCTTCTAAAATATTCCTTTTGTGGCTATGGATTTGCGGTTAATGAGTCATAGAATTCCACAATGTTAGATTGATTGCTATGGGTTACTGCTTCTAAACTTGGGTTGCTAGGGGTCACTTCTCAACCACCTAAATAATCAGTTCAAAAAGCTGATTGGGGTTAGAGCACATTGTAACCAATCATCTGTTCCCAGTACTTCAAACTTAAATGTAGGTTGCTATGGGTCACCGATTCTCAAATGATGGATTGGTTACTTCTGAAGCACCCAGAATTCATAAGGCTACTGGGTCCCCCTGTAGTAATGGGTCGCTTGATCATTTCTGGAAATGTTACTGTGTGAGGAGGGTCTCTTCATGTGGGATGGTGCCTCCTCACTCCCAACGGGTCCGGGCAGTGGAGCTGCAGTGGAGAGGAGTAGTGCTGTTTTTTTTACTTTTGGTTGGACAATCCCTTTAAATAGGAAGTATAAACATTTTGACATGCCACCCTTTCCTCGCCCTGTGAGAAGCCCAATTTGTGCAGCTGAAGCTGGGTCCTTGAGTGACCTGCCAGTCACTCAATCCTGTGAACCAGCGTCACTGTATTGGTCTGTCACTCAAGTCTGCGGCTGCCATGTATAGCCCTTCTCCTGCCAACATCAGTATTCATTGTATTCCAATAAATATGCACTACCGACTTCACTGCCCCGGCTGTGGGCATCCCAATGTTCCTTACCTACTGTATTTCCCCAATCTCTCGTTTCAGCCACTGTATTACAACCAGGCAGATGCACCGAACTGTGTAAGCCTGTGGATCCTAAATTGGGATGCCCCAGTAAAGTGGACCAAAAGCCAGATGAAAAACCTGAGTTTTGGTCCGCTTTAATGAGAGGCTTAGAAACTGTATGAACTGGCCATCTGCCGGGCACACCTATCCTATCAAAGCAAGGGTGCATGTAGTTGCTAGGGAAAAGCAGTCAATGTCAGCGGCACCCTGCACACGCACCACAGGATTGCATGAGAATCACCAGTTTCATAGAGCAGAGCTTCCCAAATTGAGATGCCCCAGGGGCAGAGAGCTGAGCGTCCCATAGACACTAGAGCCAGTTTTGGTACTTTTTAATTAGCCTCAAATAGTATGTGATGTCTGTGTTGTTACATAATCACAAATTTAAATAACTGCATATTTGATGTTCTATAACTACTAACCAGTGTGTGTCTTAGATGATCGGTGGCCACACAGATCTGTAATGTATTGAAGGACTCAGGATGATTCACAAGTAATAAACAGCAGTAATGGGCTGCATTGTTATTTAGACCCCTGCTGAGAAAATAAAAGGGCACTTCTCATTTAATTTCAAGGCAGTGCATTTGTACAAACACTCCTGGAGTGTAACACCTTGTGTGAAAAATAGAAATCCTAAATAGTAATTACGCATTGGGATGTTTTCGCATGTGCTGCTGTTTCAGGGGACCAGATGGTTTCTGAAGTCTTTGGCCTCGATTCAATAAAGGTAGAAAAAAATTCTCATAGTAGTAAAAGATTCAATTCATGAGAAAAAAGCCTGAGAATTTCACTGTTATTAAATCACCTGAAAACAATGAAAGTCAATGGCACTTTTTTTACTCCTAAGAAAAGTAGAGAACTGTTTACTCCTTTCTACACTGTAGTAAAAGCTGCCATTGACTTTCATGGTCTTCCTATCTAAAGATTCAGTAACAGTGACATTCTCAGGCTTTTTTCTCATTAATTGAATTTTTTACTACCATGAGAATTTATTTCTACCTTTGTTGAATCGAGCCCTATATATTAAAGGGAGAGCTGGGGAAAAAAATGAAATAATCATTTAAGGTGTGTTGCTTTAAAGCGGAACTAGACTCTTCCCTGCAAATAGGTGCCAGAGAGGACCCTGGTTTACAGGGACACTAAGGCCCTTATTTAAGAAGGGATAGCGTCAGGTAGCGCCTGGTTAATGAGAGGTAGCGACTGATAGCGACTGGTCAATGCCGGACACGGCACGCAATTACACATTTATCAAGCAGAATCTGTTGAGCGACTGGAATAGCGCCATGTAGCGTCTGATTCATCATTTTCACAGCCTCAGCGAACAGCGACAGTGTTCAGCCTTGCACAGCGCCAGGTATGACCTCTCGCTACCTGGCGCTCTCCCATACATTTCAATGGACGATCCTTTTCTTCTCTTTAAAGGGTTTTTTTTTTTTTTTCAAAAAAATCACAAATAATTCTGTGACCTCTTCTGGCATTGAAAAAGCAGTTTTTTCATAATTTTTTCATTTTTTAAATATTTCCTCAAAAATGACATTACCGGTCTGGCATTAAAGTGTTCATGTTACAATGTTGCTACAATATAATTCCATATGTTTTCCCTTTGTTACTAGTTGATAGATGCTTGAAAACACACTTTAAACACACCGCCTCCTGCGCTCTGGGCTTCAAACAACTATTTTTCAGCGCCAGAGATTTTTGGAGCTGTTTTTTTTCCTGAATATGGTGTGAGTCGGTCGCTATGAGCAGTCGCTAACATGCGCTCCCATACAGCGTTGTACTGGTCAAATAGCGACTCCTCACAATGTATTCACCATTACTGAACAGCGACTGAGTCGCTATAAAGTAGCGACTCACGGCCGAGCACTGCGACTACTAGCAGGCCTGCTACAGACGCTCATCTGTCGCTACATGCCGCTATTAATGAATCAGCCTGCCCGATAACCTAAGGTACCCCCTCACACCATGAATGAGTCCTGCATTAGAGATATGCTGACTTTTATTTAGCTGCAGCCATTGAGGGACAGTTAATAGCTACACACATGTGCGGAAATTCTCAGCTCATCCAACAGGTCTGCTGATCGGTTGCTAGGAGTTACTGCATCTCAGTGTTCTTAAGTGATGTATCAGTTGCCAGGGGTTACTGCTTCTCAGTGTTCCTAAGCGATGGTTTGGTTGTCAGGGGTTACTGCAGCTTACATCCGAATTGGGCAGGGGGCAAGGGGATCAGGCTTGGGTACCCCAGGTGAAAGGTGACCCTGCTTTATCTGCCTCCGGATCTCAGGGCATTGCATGGCATCAGCGCTGTCTCCACGTTCCATACTAAGAACTGCCTCTCAGTGCTTTAAAGTTATGGATTGGTTGCTAGGGGGGAACCACTTCATCAGATATGGCAGCTTACATCCGAGGTGGGCATGGGGTGGGAGGATTTGAGCTTGGCTAGCCAGGGTGAGAGATATGTCGAATTCCTGCCTCTGCCCCCCCGGGGCAATGCTTGACATCAGTTCATTTCAGCCTTGCTTTCTCAAAACTGGTTGCTTCGGGTTGCCGCTTCTCAATGCTTTAAAGTGGTGGATTGGTTGCAAGGAGTTACATCTCAGCTGCTTCATTATCGAGCCTGAAAAAAATGAAATAATCATTTAAGGTGTGCTGCTTTAAAGCGGAACTAGACTCTTCCCTGCAACTATGTGCCAGGGAGGACCCTGGTATACAGGGACACTAAGCTAACCTAAGGTACCTCCTCACACCATGAATGAGTCCTGCATTAGAGAGATGCTGACTTTTACTTAGCTTAGCAGCAACCATTGAGGGACAGTTCATAGCTACACACATGTGCGGAATTCTCAGCTCATCCAACAGGTCTGCCCCTCCTCTTCTGGGATGCATATAGGCTGCTTAGCACTACTCGCCACCCCCCAGAGGGAATAATATGATGGTTAGCAGGGTGAGCAGCAATAATCTCTCCCATTCAGGGGTCAGAGCAGCCCTCTCGCCTCTTCCATTACGATCCAATATTGAGAAGGAGGATCCCGGTTGGGGGGACGGGCAGGGAAGCGTCTGGGTGTGAAGAAGACAGCCGGGAGGAGGAGGAGGAGGAGGAGGAGGGGGAGGGCGGATGGTGGACGCCAGACACAGGCAGCCTGTGGGCTCGGGAGACAGGTGGGCAGATCGCCGGGCACCCAGCAGCAGCACCCATCAGCAGCAGCAGCATCAGCACAATGAGGAGGGTGGGCGTCATCTTGCTGGGCGCCAGTCTGCTGCTCGTCTTCATCACTGTCTGGCTGGCCATGGGGGAGATTCCTCGCTACAGGTACGTCAGCTTCCATGCCAGGTAGGCGCGGGGTGGGCAGAGGGGCTCTGAGCTCGGGTGACCTGGTGAGAGATGTCTCTGTTTGCTGCCTCTGGATCCCCAGGGCATTGCTTGGCATCTTTACCTTCCATTCTCAGAACTGGTTGACAAGCGTTACTGCTTCTCCGTGTACTAAAGTGATGGGTCGGTTGCTAGGGGTTACTGCTTCTCAGTGTTCTAAAGTGATGGGTCGGTTGCTAGGGGTTACTGCTTCTCAGTGTTCTAAAGTGATGATCGGTTGCTAGGGGTTACCGCTTCTCAGTGTTATAAAGTGATGGATTGGTTGCTAGGGGTTACCGCTTCTCTGTGTTCTAAAGTGATGGATCAGTTGTTAGGGGTTATCACTTCTCAGTGTTCTAAAGTGATTATCGTTTGCTAGGGGCTACCGCTTCTCAGTGTTATAAAGCGATGGGTCGGTTGGTAGGAGTTACCGCTTCTCAGTGTTGTAAGGTGATGGGTCGGTTGCTAGGAGTTACCGCTTCTCAGTGTTCTAAAGTGATGGGTCGGTTGCTAGGGGTTACCGCTTCTCAGTGTTATAAAGTGATGGACTGGTTGCTAGGAGTTACCGCTTCTCGGTGTTCAAAAGTGATGGGTCAGTTACCAAGAGTTACTGCTTAAGCACAAGGTGCACAAGGACCTGTCTGCTGCTGATTAACCATATCTCTGCCAGCCAGTCTGGGTCCACATAAGTGTATGTCCCCTGGACATAGGGACCTATCTGCTGCTGATTAACCCCTTCACCGCCAGCCAGTCTGGGTCCGCATAAGGGTATGTCCCCTTGGCACAAGGACCTGTGTGCTGCCGATTAACCCCTTCACCGCCAGCCAGTCTGGGTCCACATAACAGTATCTGCCCTGAGCAAGGGCAACAATTTGCTGCTGATTTACCCCTTCACCGCCAGCCAGTCTTGGTCCGCATAAGGGTATGTCCCCTGGGCACAAGGACCCATCTGCTGCTGATTAACCCCTTCACTGCCAGCCAGTCTGGGTCCGCATAAGTTATGTCCCCTTGGCACAAGGACCTATCTGCTGGTGATTAACCCCTTCACCGCCAGCCAGTCTTGGTCCGCATAAGGGTATGTCCCCTGGGCACAAAGACCTATCTGCTGCTGATTAACTCCTTCACCGCCAGCCAGTCTGGGTCTGCATAAAGGTACGTCCCCTGGGCACAATGACCTATGTGCTGCTGATTAACCCCTTCACCACCAGACAGTCTGGGTCCGCATAAGGGTATGTCCCCTGGGCACAAGGAGACCTATCTGCTGCTGATTAACCCCTTCACCGCCAGCCAGTCTGGGTCTACATAAGCGTATGTCCCCTGGGCACAAGGACCTATCTGCTGGTGATTAACCCCTTCACCGCCAACCAGTCTTGGTCCACACAAGGGTATGTCCCCTGGGCACAAAGACCTATCTGCTGCTGATTAACTCCTTCACCACCAGCCAGTCTGGGTCCACATAAAGGTATCCCTGGGCACAAGGACCTATGTGCTGCCGATTAACTCCTTCACCGTCAGCCAGTCTGGGTCCGCATAAGGGTATGTCCCCTGGGCACAAGGACCTATCTGCTGCTGATTAACCCCTTCACCGCCAGCCAGTCTAGGTCCGCATAGGAGTATGTCCCCTGGGCACAAGGACCTATCTGCTGCTGATTAACCCCTTCACCGCCAGCCAGTCTGGGTCTGCATAAGGGTATGTGCCCTGGGCACAAGGACCTATATGCTGCCGATAAACTGCCTCACCGCCAGCCAGTCTGGGTCCACATAAGGATATGTCCCCTGGGCACAAGGACCTATCTGCTGCTGATTAACCCCTTCACCGCCAGCCAGTCTAGGTCCGCATAGGAGTATGTCCCCTGAGCACAAGGACCTATCTGCTTCTGATTAACCCCTTCACCACCAGCCAGTCTGGGTCCACATAAGGGTATGTCCCCTGGGCTCAAGGACCTATCTGCTAGTGATTAACCCCTTTACCACCAGCCAGTCTGGGCCCGCATAAGGGTATTCCCTTGGGCACAGGGACCTATCTGCTGCTGATTAACCCCTTCACCACCAGCCAGTCTGAGTCCGCATAACGGTATATCCCCTGGGCACAAGGACCTATATGCTGCTGATTAACCCCCTTCACCACCAGCCAGTCTGGGTCCACATAAGGCTATGTGTCCTGGGCTCAAGGACCCTTCCGCTGGTGATTGACCCCTTCACCGCCAGCCACTCTGGGTCCACATGAGGGTATTCCCTTGAGCACAGGGACCTATCTGATGCTGATTAACCCTTTCACCGCCAGACAGTCTTGGTCCGCATAAGGGCATGTCCCCCTTGGCTCAAGGACCTATGTGCTGCCGATTAACCCCTTCACCACCAGCCAGTCTGGGTCCACATAAGGGTATGTCCCCTGGGCACCAGGACCTATGTGCTGCCGATTAACCCCTTCACCACCAGCCAGTCTGGGTCCACATAAGGGTATGTCCCCGCTACAAGGACCTACATACTGCTGATTAACCCCTTCACCTCCAGACAGTCTTGGTCCGCATAAGGACATGTCCCCCTTGGCACAAGGACCTATCTGCTGCTGATTAACCCCTTCACCACCAGCCAGTCTGGGTCTGCATAAGGGTATGTCCCCTTGGCACAAGGACCTATTTATCTGCTGACAAGGCCTTGGAGCCAGTGATGTGGTCCTTGTCATGTATTGTAGCACATCTTTGTATGCTTTTGAATGGTCCCACATGATTTGTACTATGATTCTGTGTTGCACCAGTGCTTCTCCACCTGGCTCCTCCATTTCCTGTCCACTGACATCCTGGCTATAATCATGGGTGACTTCAACATACCCGTTGACACCAACAACCCTGCAACCACCAAATTACTATCGCTAACCACCTCCTGCTAGCCCCACCCACAAAGATGGACATACGCTTGACCTACTCTTCACTCACCTCTGCTCTGTATCCAGTTTTTCCTCATCCACACTTCTATCTCTGATCACAACCTACTAGCGCTAACACTCTCTTCCCTCACCACTACCCCCCCCCCCCCCCCCCCCCCCACTGCACATAAACCTGATATTCTGTGCAGGAACCTCAGAAAACCTAGACCTTCAATCTTTCTTTAACACTTTACATCCCCTCCACACCCTGCCCTCATTCACCAGTGTAGACACTGTAGTTTCATACTACCATAATACACTGACCGCTGCCTTTGACTCTGTTGCTGTTCTCTGCTCCCCTTAACTACAGCCATCCTCAGGCCCGAAAAAGACAACCCTGGCTTAATACTAACAGTGCAACATTGAAACTGCATTCTCGAGTTGCTGAACGTCAATGGAGGAAATTCAAAGCCAAGAAGGATTCCTGCTATACAAGAAAGCCCTTCAGGAACCCAGGACTGCCCTTTCATCTGCTAAACAGGGATATTTATCATCACTCATATCAGCACAGGCCCGGAATCCTTAACAGCTATTTAACACTTTCAACTCCCTACTCCGCCCACCGCCACCTCCCCCATCTTCACAGCAGAGCAATTTGCCACATACTTTGCCACATACATTTAAAGATAAAATTGACATGATTCAAAGTGGCTTCACCTCTCAGAACACCTCTCTCCTACCAACTCCCATCCTGCCCCACTCATTAACTCATTTCACACAGTGCATAAGGTCTCTCCTCTCTGGTCTCAAAGGCCCACCTGACCACCTGATCCCTTGATCCCATTCCATCCCACATTATCCCTCAACTGTCCCCAGCTGTCATTCCAGCCCTAACCTCTTTATTCAACCTCTCCCTCTCCACTGGTACATTTCCTTCTTCCTATAAGCATGCTGTTATAACTCCACTCATCAAAAAACCCTCTGTGGACCCCTCTGCTCTCCCCAGTTACTGCCATATATCTCTGCTCCCTTTTTCTTCCAAGCTTCTTGAACAGCATGTCCACACAGACACAGACTGGCTCACTACCTGTCTACAAACTCCCTCCTAGATCCTCTCCAGTCTGGTTTCCGCTCATGTCACTCTACCGAAACATCCCTCACCAAAGTTACCAATGATCTACTGGCGGCCAAATCCATAGGCCACTACTCTGCTCTCATTCTTCTCAACCTATCTTCTGCTTTTGACACAGTCGACCATGCTCTGCTTCTCAATACTCTTTCTTCTCTTGGAATCCAAGGTCTCGCACTCTCTTGGCTCGCACATTTAGTTATCTTGCTCTAACGCAACTTCCTCTCCCCATCGTCGGTTGGTGTACCACAAGGCGCAGTCCTAGGTCCCCTACTTTTTTCAATATACACTTCTGGTCTCTGACAACTAATAACCTCGCTAGGCTTCCAATATCACTTTTATGTAGATGACACTCAGATCTACCTCTCTGGTCCGAACCTCTCTTCTCTCCTCTCTCGCCTTCCTGGCTGTCTAATCGACATCTCTTCCTTCATGACATCTCGCTCACTTTAACTAAACATGGACAAAACAGAACTGGTCATTTTCCCACCATCCCACTCCCCTCCCCTCCCCTCTCTAACACCACAATTTCTGTAAATACTTTAACAATAACTGCAACTCATCAAGCTCGATGCCTGGGCGTCATTCTGGACTCCTCTCTCTCATTCACACCTCACATTCACTCCCTAGCCACCTCCTGTTGCCTCCAACTCAAAATCCAGGGCGTGCACTAGCATTTTCTTGGTATCAGGTGAGAGGAGCCCGCATCTATCCAATCCTCTCCCTTGATACCACAAAAATGCTAGTGCACGCCCTGGTCATATCCCGACTAGACTACTGCAACACCCTCCTCTGTGGGAACAGACTAACAGACTGGCACCCCTCCAATCTGTTCTAAACTCTGCTGCTTGCCCCATCCACCTCTCTTCTCGCTTCTCCAGCACTGCCCTCCCCTGTCAGTCCCTCCACTGGTTACCTGTCTCTCAGAGAGTTCAGTTCAACCTTCTAACACTAACCTACAAAGCTTTCTCCAGCCAGGCCCCTCCCTACATTTAATCTTTGTTCCAGCGTTACCAACCCAAGCGCAACCTCCGCTCTGCCTCTGACATTCTCCTGTCCTCCTCCTTGGTCACCTCCTCGCACTCTTGCCTTCAAGACTTCTCCTGTGCCTCCCCACTTCTCTGGAACGCACTCCACCGCTCAGTCCACCACTCTCCATCATTCCAAGCCTTTAAAATTGCCCTCAAAACTCACTTCTTCAGACAACCATATAACCTGGCTTAAGCAATTCTTATAACCTTCAAATAGCACATGCAGCCCAACTCAAGCTCTACCATTTGTGATCCCTACCTTTGCCTCCACCCCCTTTACGCTTTAAGCTTGCAAGGGCAGGGCTCTCTCTCCTATTGTCTCCTGTGCTTACAACACTTGGTTTAAACCGCATAGCCTCTAGTTTGTTTTGTTCCCTGTGCTATATGTTTTACCTTGTCTGTAATCATACCTTATAAATTGCTATGGAAGATGATGGAGCTATATATATTTATATATATCATATGATAGAATAATATATCATATATATTAATAATAATAATAATAATAATAATAATCATCTGTTTCCAGTACTCCAAACTGACATGTAGGTTGCTATGGGTCACTGATTCTTAACTGATGGATTGGTTGCTAGGGGTTACTTTTCAACCACTGAATTCATTCGCCCAAACAATTCTTAATTGGACCTCCAGGGCCATCTGCTGGCTTTTCTGCCATGTAATAACCCTTAGGTTCCCACTAATAAGTCACTTTTACCCAGTTCAACGGTGCATACACCAGCAAACGTTTCCGATTGTTGTCAATGGGGAGCATGCGCTGCTGCTCTAGTGGCAAGCATGCGCTCCCACCCCAGCCATTCAGATAAAAGTAAACACAGCAAGGGGCTCTGATTGGGTGAGAGGCCACATATACGTTGATGTAGTAGGGGAAACTTGAGTTTTACTGGGCAAACTAAGGGGTTTTACACAGCTGGTCATCCCAATTCTGGATGCTTCGTGGGCACGGAACAAAACCCAGGAAAGTAAAATTCCTGGGTTTTGTCCCAATTTAAAGTTGACCAAAATCCAGAATTCTGACTATCCTGGGTCTTGGTCCTTGCCCCCGGGGCACCCTGATCGGTGAAACCCCCCCCCCCCAGGACGCCCGATCTGACTCACCCTTCCCCAGTCCTACGGTGCACACTGAGCCTCTCGTCCATTCAGCACGCTCAGATCTGCTCCTACCCCTTTGTGTAAAGTGAGCTGATGCAAGTGTGCTGACGACTGTATTCCCCGCTACCCTATAACAGGGTATGTGCCCGCGTCGGGCATTCACAAATGCAACATTGTAGAGAGCAGAGATGACATAAAGGAGCTGTTGAGGCTACAAAACACTTCAGAGCTCCCAGGAGAAGCTGAAGCAAGCATGAGGATAGGAGCTAGGAAAAGCTGTCCTTGGGGTGAATGTGAGCCGAGATTGGAGCCCTGCTGAGGTTGAGCACTGGTGGCAAATACAAGAGTCTGTCCGGCATCCGCGGTGGAGCAGGTCTCTGGCACTCGGCCCGTGCTGGTGTGGCCCCATTATACTGGGGGTTGTCATCCACGGGACCCTAAGTGCATAGACTGTGTTCCTGAGATAGTTCCATGCGATAGGCCGACTCCCTGTGTTGGGTGGACGGGTATTGAAGTCCCATAGACACTAGAGCCAGTTTAGGTCCTTTTTATTTAGCCTAGAATATTATGCGATGTCTGTGTTGTTACATAATCACAAATTTAAATAACTGCATATTTGATGTTCTATAAAATAGCAACTATAACTACTAACCAGCGTGTGTCTTAGATGATCGGTGGCCTCACAGATCTGTAATGTATTGAAGGACTCAGGATGCTTCACAAATAGTAAACAGCAGTAATGGGCTGCATTGTTATTTAGACCCCTGCTGAGAAAATAAAAGGGCACTTAGTTACTTTCTCATTTAATTTCAAGGCAGTGCATTTGTACAAACACTCCTGGAGTGTAACACCTTGTGTGAAAAATAGAAATCCTAAATAGTAATTACGCATTAGGATGATTACGCATGTAATCAGGGGACCAGATGGTTTCTGAAGGGGAAGCTGGGGGAAAAAATTAAAAAATCATTTAAGGTGTGCTGTTTTAAAGCGGACCTAGACTCTTCCTTGTAACTATATGCCAGGGAGGGCCCTGGTTTACAGGGGCACTAAGCTAACCTAACCTACCCCCCACACCATTAATGAGTCCTGCATTAGAGAGATGCCGACTTTTACTTATGCCCTTATTCATCAAGCGATAGCGCCAGGTAGTGTCTGACGAGCGCCAGGTAGCGGCAGCTAACGGCGACTACCGACTCAAGTACGCCCGGCGGCGGTCACAATGACGCATTTATCAAGCAAAATGAGGCTAGCGCCGGCGAGAGCGACGGCTAGCGCGGCATTCATCATGAAGCCGCCTGGACCGAACAGCGCCGCTGCAAATTCCCTCACAGCGCCAGGTATGAGCTGTCGCTCCCTGGCGATGTCCAATGCATTTCAATGGAGCAATCTATAATAATTCATGATTAATTGTTAATAATTTTTTTTTAAATTTTTTTAATGTCAAAAAATCGGAGAACACTTCTGCAATGTTAGGATTTATTTTTAAGTAAAAAAAAAAAAAAAAAAAATATGTGCAGAATTGATCTAACAGGTCTGAGATTAATGTATTCATATAACAAAATGATTCTAAAAACATGTATAATGTTACATTCAAAAAATATGGTTGTTTAGGGGTTAAAAACTAGTTAATACAGATCGCCGCCAGCGCTCTGGGGTTTAAACAAGGAATGGACAGCGACAGCACATTCGGAGCGTGATTTTTTGATGAATATGAAGCTAGCCGTTCGCTCTGGCCATTCGTTGTCAGGCGCTCACATACAACGCTGGACCTGTGAAACAGCGACCCCCCAGCCCGTATTCAACATTACCGCACACCGACTGAGTCGCTGTCATCAAGCTAATGCCGGCCAAGCACAGCGAATACTGGCTGGCGCTGAAAAAATCACGCTACAGTCGCTCATCTGTCGCTACCTGGCGCTATTGATGAATCGGCCTCCCCGCTTAGCTGCAACCATTGAAGGACAGTTAATAGTTAGCTACACACATGTGCGGAATTCTCAGCTCATCCAACAGGAGACTTTATTGGAAGTGTGCAGCTATTTCTTGCCCCATCAAAAGAGCTTAAAGTGATTGGCAAATCAAAAGTTAAAAAATAAATATCAGTAGCTCACCTTTCATCGAGTGGCTCAAGCATTGTGCTTCCTCTTCTGTCTGTCTCCTTAGTTAGGAAAATCACTTCCTCATTCAGCATTTAGTTTCCGGCTTTTAGTGTCCGGCGCTGCCTCTCGCTTGTCCGTCGGCGGGGATTGGCTGCAGCGGTCACGTGGGAGCGGGGAGAGGTGAGTATTCGGGCCTTTCTGGGGGGTTTCACACAGCGGGGCACCCCCGATCGGGGTGCCCCACCGAAGTGGACCAAAACCCAGGATAGTCAAAATCCTGGGTGTTGGTCCACTTTAAACCGGACCTTCAGCATCATTTAGTGAAAAACCCAAACTATTCCTTAGCATTTAAAATTAATATATTTTACGTTTTAAGTTGTTTACTTATTACTCTTTCCCCCACTGGGCTGCAACTCAGTTCAGAACTCCAGGATACGGGCACCGCCATCTTGCCTCAGAAGTATCACATACTGAGGAGAGGAGGAGGGGGCGCAAGAGCAGGGAGCCAGGTTATAGCTGTGTTTTGCACAGACAGAGCAAAGCTGGGGTCAGGAAAAGGACAGTAATCCCAGAATGCAAAGCAGCACAGTGAGAAGACACTTCCTGTTTGCAGGCAGCCTGAGACTCCATGGACCACCATCTTGGATCTTTAAAAGCTCAGAAAAGGTACTAGGTGCAGATAGGATGATTTTTAATGTGGGCAATCTGTATGTACAGGGTGGGGGAAACATATAAGATTTGTCTATGTATGTATTGCCTTTGATTAATAAAAATGAGTACGTTATTTCAAATCTATTAGTGGTGCGGTTATATTTCCAGCATAGTGGGGGGGTTTCTGGGCCACCCCTTAAAATTTCTTTCACGCCTAGCTGTGCGCACACCTGTGCCAGGCCAAGCCGGCTGGCGGCTGCCTAGCTGTTCAGACAGAGCCTAAGGGACCCGAGTGGTCCGTTCAGCCAATCAGCATGCTCGGTTTTGGCAGAGCCTACACCGTGGGAATGACAGTAAGGTGAGTGAATTGGCCGCTTGGGGGGGATACACACAGAGGGGCATCCCAATTCCGAACACACGGGAAACTGAAATTCCGCTGTGTTGTTCCTCCTTAAAGTGGAACAACACCCAGGGGTGACTGGCCCGGGAATCTATAAGAGAGATCGGGATGTCCCGCGGGGTGAAACCCCCCCAAAACCCCAAAAAGACCTTACCTTAACCCCTCTAGACGTGCGCGCGCCCGTGCCGGCCGTTTGTGAATGGTGGGAGGCGGCGGTGGACGCACTGTCTTGTCCGTCGGCGGGGATTGGACGGCGCGGTCACGTGGGAGCGTGGTGAGGTGAGTTTTGGGGGGTTTCACACAGCGGGGCACCCCCAATCGGGGTGCCCCCCCCCGAAGTGGACCAAAACCCAGGATAGCCAAAATCCTGGGTGTTGGTCCACTTTAAGCATGCACATGGACCTTCCCCCAGACCCCAATGGAAATTTGTACGTGCTTCCAGCAATGAAAAATAAATGCAGAGTGCCTTTCTTTACTATGGCTGGTGGGCCCCCTAGGGCTGCCTAATACGGGAATTTATTTGCATATATGGCCATTGCATGTTTCCACTTATTGGGGTTTTTCCTTCCCATTTAACCTGTGCAGTGAGTGTACACATGCCCGGAGTGGTGGGATGCCCTTATCATGGTACGCAGGGAGCAGTTGGGATATTAAGTGCCTTGCTCAGGAGCTTCATGTCCTAGCTGGGAATCACAACTGCCCAGTTACAAGATCGGTTCCTTCCTACTAGGCCCTTTATGGAGGCGGTGAAGGGATTTGGTTGGAGGTCCTCTTTAATCCACTAACATTTGGCAAAGCGGAGCACAGTAATCTTCCCCTTTTTCCTGAATAATAGCTGTTCCCTATTTTTGCACAGCATGTACAGCGCGTTTCTAGGCGGCTGGGCAGGATTGTCAGTAAATTAGCACTTGGCGTTTTTAAAGTCTAATCGGAAGGTTTATGTGGCGGCACAGCGGGGCGCCTGCCTGATGGATCTTTGTAGTCCCAAATAACTCCTTTCCTCCTCGCCTGTCGCAGTTTTTCTATTTCTAAGTGCAGCACCGCAGTGGTTTTTTATTGAAGTTATAGATGGAATAGGAAACGCTTTTATAATTCGTTTTATATAGCACCAACATATACAAAAGCGCTGTACAAGGTTGTCATCAAAAGAGTACAGATAGTGTAACTGCAACAACCCAAATCCTAGTGCTACAGTAAATACAGTAAAAAGAGATTTAGGCAGCGAGCCACTAAAATATGGGGATTTCTTCTCCTTATGTTGGAGAGCTTGTTGGCCCATGTGGAGAGCTCAAACTTTAGGGAATAACTACCGTATTTTCGCCCTATAAGATGCACCTGACCCTAAGACGCACCTAGATTTTAGAGGAGGAAAATAGGAAAAAAATATTCTAAACAGGCAGTGTGCAGAATCCCATCCAATCATCTCATAACAGCCAGTGTGCAGAATACCCCCCAGTCACCCCATAACAGGCAGTGTGCAGAATCCCCCTTGTCACCCCATAACAGGCAGTGTGCAGAATCCCATCCAATCATCTCATAACAGCCAGTGTGCAGAATACCCCCAGTCACCCCATAACAGCCAGTGTGCAGAATACCCCCCAGTCACCCCATAACAGGCAGTGTGCAGAATACCCCCCAGTCACCCCATAACAGGCAGTGTGCAGAATCCCCCCAGTCACCACATAACAGCCAGTGTGCAGAATACCCCCCAGTCACCCCATAACAAGCAGTGTGCAGAATCCCATCCAATCATCTCATAACAGCCAGTGTGCAGAATACCCCTAGTCACCCCATAACAGCCAGTGTGCAGAATCCCATCCAATCATCTCATAACAGCCAGTGTGCAGAATCCCACCAGTCACCCCATAACAGCCAGTGTGCAGAATCCCCTCCAATTACCCCATTACAGGCGGTGTGTAGAATACCCCCCAGTGACCCTATAACAGACAGTCTGCAGAATATCCCCCCAGTCACCCCATAACAGGCAGTGTGCAGAATACCCTCCAATCACCGCATTACAGGCTGTGTGTAGAATACCCCCCAGCCTCCCTTTTACAGGCAGTGTACAGAAGACCCCCCCAGTCACCCCATAACAAGGCAGTGTGCAGAATAATCCCCCTAATCACCCCATAACAGGCAGTGTGCAGAATACCCGCAGTCACCCCATAATAGGCAGTATGCTGAATAGTTCCCCCCCAGTCACCCCATACCAGGCAGTCATTTTTCCAATGAGGTAAGGATATTTGTTTTTAAGTTTGGAAATAACAGAAAACTATGGGCTATGCAGAAGAAAATGGTGAAGTATTTAGCATACTCCATAGGGTGCTGTTATTTTATAAATGTATAAATTTTATAAATATATACTTACATCACTGGAAAAATAATGTACCTAAACTGTAAAAATGTGCCATCACATGTACAGGTGTTTTTATGGGGGGGGGAATATGTAGGACAAATACTTCGTTTTGGGTGTTATCACTAAAAAGCTCACCAGGATGCAGATCCACACTGCAACACATACTGCAACGCTGGCTTCACCAAATATTTAGCATGGCCCGGTTGTCTCTGTGGACCAGCACCCTTCCTGACATAGGCCCTTATTTATGAAGGAATAGCGACTGGTGAGCGGCCGGTAATGACGGGCCCCGCCACGAGAACGCCGGCTCCCCACCACAATCACACATTTATCAAGCCAATCCTGCTTAGCGACTGAGATAGCGCCATATAGCCACTCATTCATCATTATTCCAGCCTCAGCCCACAGCGCCAGCGTCCGACCTTGAACAGCGACAGGTATGACCTCTCGCTACCTGGCGCGCTCCAATGCATTTCAATGGAACAATCTTTAAATATTAATAATTAATTGTTATTAATGTTTTTTTTGTTTGTTTTTTTTTTTTATGTGAAAAATTCTGTGACCACTTCTGCCATTTTAGATAATTTTTTTAAGGGAAAAAAAATAAAAAAAAAACAATTGTACAGAATTGATATTACAGGTCTGATATTAATGTATTCATATTACTAAATTATTTAAAAAACTTTTTTTTTTTGGTTTCCAAAAATATGGTGGTTTGGGGGTTAAAAAACTACTTTTAACCCATCGCCGCCAGCGCTCTGGGGTTTAAACATGCATTTCACAGCGCGAGAATTTTTTTGAGCGTGATTTTTTAATGAATATGGTGGGAGCCAGCCGCTAGGGCCAGTCGCTATCATGCGCTCCCATACAGCGCGGAACCTGTCAAGTAGCGACTCCTCACCCAATATTCAACATTACGGCAAACCGACTGAGTCGCTATCAACTACCGAACAACTGCAAGCACAGCGACTACTAGCGGGCGCTCTGAAAATGCCGCTACAGTCGCTCAACTGTCGCTACCTGCCGCTGTAAAATGACCAGACCAGAAATGTTTAGTGGCAGGGGAGTTCAGTGGATTACTCTTTTTTTTCTGCTGGCAATCGAGGATCCCTTGTATTGTGCTGTATTCTTTCTAACTCTAGTAGTATGCAGGTCCATTTTAACCCTTAATTTTCTCTGAATAATTGTATTATTCCCCTAGCAGCTTTGTTGTCGGGATAATGGTTTATAAAATCACCTGTACTAAATAAGTAGAAACATTGGAGCTACAAGATGTTGCCCTGGTTTGACTGCAGCCATTCGCTATTCCCTATGCTAAGTAACAAGCAGGGATTTATTACATTAGCGGGCAAGTGTTCCCGGACATTATGGCCCACTGCTGTCTGTAGTGTGTAATGCGTGCCTGTTTTTATGCATGGCAGACTTTTATTAGAACATAATTATGAATTATACTCCAATGGACAAGTCAAACAAGTTAAACAAGTCAAGGTTGGATTGGCTTATATAAGCATGGCATGGAATGGATCTGTCTCTGCACACAGGGCGGACCTTTGGCTAAGAGGTGCTCTGTGCAAGAATGGTGCCAACCCCAAAACACACACATTCATTCTTGGGCACAAATAGAGAAAGCATAAAAAGGAAAATAGAGGGAAAGTGGCAGAAAAATTGAGAGTGATAAAGGAATGGATGGGAAAGTGGGGAATAAAGGAGGCAGTGAGAATGATGGACAGAGCAAGAAAAAAGTGGGAGCAGGGGGAATGATGGAAAATAGAGGAAATGTGGAAAAGAGAAAATGAAAGGTCGTGTGAAAATAGAAATATTGGGAGAAAAAGAAGGGACTGTGGAAAAAAAGGAGAAGGTGAAAAATAAAGATGAAGGAAATGTGAATAAGAATGATGGAGAGGATGTGGAAAAAGAATGGTGCAGGGAATTTGAAAACGAGACAGCGATGGAGGGAATGTGAGAATTATGTAGGTACTATGAAAAAGAGACACAGATGGAGCGTGAAAAAAGAATGATGGAAGGATGTGAAAAATAATTATGTAGGGAATGTTAACAAGAATGATAAAGGGACTGTGAAAAAAACTGATTCTGGGAATGTGAAAAAATTTAATGGAGCACCCACGCTTCTCCATTTACCAGTGGCAGCCATTCAGATATTCCTGGAGCAAGTATGCGCCTCAGCTATAGGTACATCATAGATATGACCACCGCCCACTCTTGCTTCGTGGGATCACTGGTTGGTGCGTTTACTTAGCGATCCTGGGGCTTACTCTTAGCGGGGCATCCCAAATCGGGGTTCCCCAGGAATGATAAAATCTGCCTCTATGAGGTCTTTTAGACTCAAAGAAGTGATGAGATGACAATAGGTAAACAGAGGCAAGGTGAGCAAGTAGAGGTGAGGTAGCCAGATATATGCAGAGATTAGGTGGGCAGAGGTGAGATGGAAAGAGATGGGGAGAGGTGAGGTGGGGTGAGCAGAGTGGGGGGGGGGGATAGGTGAGGTGGGACAGCTAACAATAGAATACAGACTGTAAAGTGCCCAAGTGAGGGCAGATCTCATATATCACAGAAAACACAATTGGTTTCAAGCTCTTTCCACCTAAAACATTTTGCCTGGATTTGGGCTGTGACTTGTTGACACGATGCTGAAGGCCGTTACAGCCTCTTGTTTTCAACAATGCCTAGCAAATATCAAGATACAACATCCTCTGCAACCTAATAGCTACACAAATGTGCCACCCAACTCTAAAGAGAAGCTAATTTGTGCCTCACTTCCCTCTTCAGGAATTTGTGCTGGACTGCCTCTAGTGGCCTGCAGTGCTCACTGCAGACTCGGCAAGCTCAGTTTTTCAACTCTCTAACATTTAGGCCCTTATTTATGAAGGAATAGCGACAGGTAGCGACTGGTGAGCGACCGGTAATGACGGGCACCGCCACGAGAACGCCGGCTCTCCACCACAATCACACATTTATCAAGCCAATCCTGCTTAGCGACTGAGATAGCGCCAGATAGCGACTCATTCATCATTATTCCAGCCTCAGCCCACAGCACCAGCGTCCGACCTTGAACAGCGACAGGTATGACCTCTCGCTACCTGGCGCTCTCCAATGCATTTCAATGGGACAATCTTTAAATATTCATAATTAATTGTTATTAATGTTTTTTTTTTTTTTTTTTTTTTAATGTGAAAAATTCTGTGACCACTTCTGCCATGTTAGATATTTTTTTTAAGGGAAAAAAAAAATTGTGCAGAATTGATATTACAGATCTGATATTAATGTATTCATATTACAAAATTATTTAAAAAACTTATTTTTTTGGTTTCCAAAAATATGGCTGTTTGGGGGTTAAAAAACTACTTTTAACCCATCGCCGCCAGCGCTCTGGGGTTTAAGCATGCATTTCACAGCGCGATAATTTTTTGAGCGTGATTTGTTAATGAATATGGTGGGAGCCGGTCGCTATGGCCAGTCGCTATCATGCGCTCCCATACAGCGCAGAACCTGTCAAATAGCGACTCCTCACCCAATATTCAACATTACTGCACACCGACTGAGTCGCTGTCAACAACCGAACAACGGCCAAGCACAGCGACTACTAGCGGGCGCTGTGAAAATACCGCTACAGTCACTCAACTGTCGCTACCTGCCGCTATTAATGAATCGGCCTCCCCGAATCAGGGGTTCCAGGTGCCACAGCTGAGGGCAGCGTGGTCAACATGTGCCCCCCTGTGCTGGGGGTTGTGCATTCCTGATATAAAAGGAAGAGGAAAGGTACTCAAGATTATATCAAAGCGCCCTTGCATTAGTAAGTCAGCGAAATTAAAAAATATAATTTACATACTAAGTCACCATAACAGCCTATTAGAGATTTTCATTCCTTTCATCAGATGGACAAGCATCATTTGTGAAATGCAGATAATGCAGGAGGGGCTTATCACTCGTGCCTTCTTACTGCTCTAGTCAACATCCTTCCCCTGGATATTGTCAGATGCTTTTTTCCACATTCCTATAAACGGATCAAGGCTTGGGGCTGAGCAGTCCCAGGAGGTAAATAGTCACAGTCTTCTGGCCCAGGATGTAATAATAAACACTGGTCTTTATGGCATATAAGGGAAATAATCCTTACTGGGGTCATCTATACAAATGGCCTGACATGCGTTTCATCATAGCCTGACATCATCAGAGACAGAGCCTAAATAGTCAACCTCCAAAAGTTTTAATCTCAGGATTCAAGTGTTTATTCTGTAGTCACTTGAAACTACTCGAAAACACACAGATGATCACCCTTCAAGTAATGATGTGACATTTTGCCTAAAGATTTCCCATCAACAAACGTGGAATTCAATGTGGGCAAATAAAAGATAGCTGGTGCCTGGAAGCAACTTTACTTCCACATTAGAATTGTAAATGCATTGCTCCATGTGACTGATTTCATCCACCTGTGCCATCTTATACAATATCCATATTCCCAGATTCCTGTCACTTCCTGAGGGGAATCCTGACATAGAGGGGGAATCATAACCAGATGTCCTGTCTATGGTCATTGGCCCATCATCATTTCCATTTATTTTAAAGCGGACCTTCACTCTGAATAAGAGTCTATCTTATATGTTTCCCACACCCTGTACATACAGATTGTCCACATTAAAAATCATCCTACCTGCATCTACTGCATGTTATGAGCCTTTAAATATCCAAGATGGCGGCTTATGGAAGCCGCCATCTTATCAGGCAGCCTGCAAACAGGAAGTGCCTCCTGACTGTGCTGCTCTGCATTCTGGGACTGCTGACCTTTACCTGACCCCAGCTCTGCTCTGTCTGAGCAAAGCACAGCTATAACCTGCCCCCCTGTACCTTATCCCACTCTCCTCTCCCCTGTAAGTGTGATGCTTCAAGTCAAGATGGCGGCGCCCATATCCTAAATTCCTGATCAGAGTTGCAGCCCAGTGGGGAAAAGAATAATAAGTTAGTGACTAAAAACGTAAAATATATTAATTTTAGATGCTGGGGAACCATTTTTTAAGAGTTTGGGCTTTTCATTAAATCACGCTGAAGGTCCGGTTTAATTAAATAATAGAGGATCTTCTACATATCCCATTTCCAACCTTGTGGATTTTATCATGTTCCACTCAGGGACAGTGATAATGTCCTGAAAGCATTAAAGAGGAACATTGGGCCTAAAATATAAAGGGTCCGATCCCCCCCCCCCCCATCGGCCCCTACTTACCTTTTGTATGTCGCCACTGTCTGCTGCAGCGACATGCAGCTGCTTCAGGGCATGATCCTCACCCCGATGCCCACTTAGCCATTGCTAACTGACAATCACGTCCTTAACAGTGCTTTTTGTCCCTCCACTTTCACCCCCAGTGGCCTTGAGTACCATTGTATGGTAAACTCCAAATCCCTGCAGTGGCTCTTGGTCCGCAAGAATTTCAATATTAAGGAAATGTCCAGAATTGAGAAATTAATCTACTCTATTGTACTTTTTGGGGGGGATTATTGAAGGGCGGACACTGTTATATCTCATGATGGAAGGAAGGGAGCACAACCTGTTTGCCAAAATTGTTTTTCGGGGGGGGGCAGTCTGTTTTGTTGTGGGGGGGCATTCTGCAGTCATGCACACAATGGTTTCAACTCTGACTTGTTAAAATTCCAGGAAGTTCATGTTTTGAGGGCATCCCTGGACCAGTGCTGGATGGTATTGCCATGGCTTTTGTGTCTTATGGTTTCCAGCTTGTATGTTTGTTATGCCAGGCTGGTAGCCCTGGGAGGTTGTCCCCATTGCAAATGCAGGCTTTAAATGAACAAAATATGGTCACAAAATTTGCCCCTGGACCAGGGTTTACACATTGGTATTGGCATGTCTAGAGGCCCTCTGCCATGATGTGCCTTGGGGAATTCAGCTTGGAACTTGTAGACCTGGAAGGTGGGATCCCATATATGCAAATGCAGGCTTTAAATGAAGAGCACACATGTGGTCATTAAATGTGCATCTGGACCAGTGCTGAAGCTCATACAGGCTGGTGTTGGCATGTCCAGAGGCCCGCTGTCATGGTTTTTGGGCTTTGGGGTTTCCAGCTTGTATGTTTGGTATGCTGGGCTGGTGAGCCTAGAAAGTGAAACCCCATGCAAATGCAAGTTTTAAATAAAAAGACCCCATGCGGCCATTAAATATGCACCCAGGGAATAGCAAGCTGAAATGCACTTTGCACATAGGTGATCGTTAACTGGCCCATCTGCCTAATTGACTGAATCAAGACCATAGAGTGAATGTTAGAAGTGTTAGGACCGGGTTCCAGATGCATCTTTCTTTTAGCCCCTTCCTTTATGAAATGTGTGTCAAGTCTCCAAACATAACAATATTTTAAATACTGATTGTAAATATTATAATAATGTGGGATCCGTAAAAAAGCAAAAGGTCAAGTATTGAAACTTACAATAGGAAATGATAGACAGCATAGACAGCGTACTGCATTGTGAAAGCTGAGTAGCTGATCTCTGCCATAAATAACAACACTATGGCAGCAGCTGGGGTCTCTGTAGGCGAGTTAGGCGGGTTATGGTGGATAAAGACGAGAACACTATATTCAATTAATAGTCATTTTACTGAGATCGGAGAACATCTGCTGAATCATCTGGAAGAATACGGCGAGCTGACACAATGCAAATAGGATAAAGGCAAACGCTGGCACTCTCGTCAAATCCATGGCCTCAATATTGTACATGTATCCTCTACTACAATTCTTTTAAAGCGGACCTTCACTCTGAATAAGAGTCTATCTTTTATGTTTCCCACACCCTGTACATACAGATTGTCCACATTAAAAATCATCCTACCTGCATCTACTGCATGTTATGAGCCTTTAAACATCCAAGATGGCGGCTTATGAAAGCCGCCATCTTATCAGGCAGCCTGCAAACAAGAAGTGCCTCCTGACTGTGCTGCTCTGCATTCTGGGACTGCTGACCTTTACCTGACCCCAGCTCTGCTCTGTCTCAGTAAGTGTGATGCTTCTGAGTCAAGATGGCGGCGCCCATATCCTAAATTCCTGAACAGAGTTGCAGCCCAGTGGGGGAAAGAATAATAAGTTAGTGACTAAAAACGTAAAATATATTAGTTTTAGATGCTGGGGAACTGTTTTTTAAGAGTTTGGGCTTTTCATTAAATCACGCCGGTTTAAGGAAAGTTTTAGCGTGTACTGTCAGGTATTAACAATGTCTCATACAAGCATGTATAGCACAGTGAGCAAGCAGCATATAGAAAAAGTACATTGAGTCTTCCTACATGGCTTTCATTTTTACTATCCTGGGTTTTGGTCCTTGTCCTTGGGACACCCCGATCGGTGGTGCAGGTAAATATGTGCATTTGGATCTCTTTTACAGCGGGTGGGAGGCGATTAAAAAAAAAAAAAACTCTCCTATGCAAGATAGCAATTTACAAAATGAATGGCAGCATGCGAGTTCTGGCTGTTCTTTGTCTGTACCGAGTCCGACACTGACGGCAAGAGCCCCCCCCCCCCTTTTTTTTTTTTACATTTTTTAATTTTGATCTTTAAAAAAAAAAGCATGCCTGTCCAAGGGACTCCTATACCAGTTTACTGGCCAGGAGGATGGCAAGCCACCTGCATGACATATGGCTGGCAGCTTACCCATAACCCCAGCTCTATTACCCACTCCCAATGACCAGGGGCTCTTGGGGCTTCTCAGAATGGGCCCAGTTTTCGTCCTGGGGCTTTAGCACACGGAAACATTGTTGGGGCCCCCCCTCATTTCCTCCAACACTGTTCACGAACAATTTTTTTTTGGCTCACCATAGAGGCATAGACGCTTGACAGAAGGAGACCATATGGCCCATATATTCTGCCCTACATGTGTGTATGTTCTCTTTATCTTAGGATAAATGCATTCTTAAAGAGGAACATTAGCCAGTTTGGGGAGTTCTCAAAAACTCCCCAAACTGTGCCCTACGCTCCCTTTAATACTCCGACCCCACAGTTGCCAATGTAAACTTACCTGTCTTCTGCCCTTCCCTCTGCGCTTATCCATCCTCCTCCTGGCTCTATCCATGGGGCAGCACCATCTGTTGTTCCATCTTCAATCCCAGGATGCATGGTGCCACCCTGAGATCTCGCTCCTGCGCAGTGTATGGTCTGCGCTGCTCATCTTCGGCTACAGGACACATAGAAAAGCCGAGAGATTTCCCAACAGCTAGCGGGGTGGGGGGGGGGGGGGCAGCACAGCAGTAAAAGCAGTAAAAACTTAGGCTATGAGGCCGATTCATTAATAGCGCCAGGTAGCGACAGATGAGCGCCAGTAGCGTGATTTTCACAGCGCCAGCTAGTATTCGCTGTGCTTGGCCGGGGTTTGCTTGTTGACAGCGACTCAGTCGGTGTGCGGTAATGTTGAATACGGGCTTAGGGGTCGCTGTTTCACAGGTTCTGCGTTGTATGGGTGCGCCTGACAACGAATGGCCAGAGCGAGCGGCTTGCTGCAGATTCATTAACAAATCACGCTCCGAATTTTTTCGCGCTGTGAATTCCTTGTTTAAACCCCAGAGCGCTGGCGGCGATGGGTGTAAAATAGTTTTAAACCCCCAAACAACCATATTTTTTGATTGAAAAATTATACAAGTTTTTATAAACATTTTGTAATATGAATACATTAATATCAGACCTGTAATATCAATTCTGCACAAAATAATTTTTTCTTTTTTTTACCTTAAAAAAAAATCCTAACATTGCAGAAGTGGTCACAGAATTTTTGACATTAAAAAAAAAAAAAAAAAAACATTAATAGCAAGTAATTCCCGATTAATTAAAGATTGCTCCATTGAAATGCATTGGACATCGCCAGGGAGCGACAGGTCATACCTGTCGCTGTGATGGGATTAGCAGCGGCGCTGTTCGTTGCAGTCGGCTACATGATGAATCCCGCGCTAGCTGTCACTCTCGCCGGCGCTAGCCTCATTTAGCTTGATAAATGCGTCATTGTGGCCGACGCCGGGCGTACTTGAGTCGGTAGCCGCCGTTAGCTGGCGGGACCTGGCGCTCATCAGACACTACCTGGCGCTATCGCTTGATGAATAAGGGCATATGTTCACACCTATCCGTATTTCTTTGCGTTTCTGTGTTTTGCAAGTTATGTATCCTCTATGACCCCTTTCACACCTCTCCGATTTGATACAGTGCGGTTGGAACGTAGCCAAAAAAGCAAATGATCTGCAACTGTATAGTGTGAATGTAGCCTAAGTTTTAATCTTTTTGTGTCTTCTCCAGCGATGGTATTTTGATGGACTTTTCTTTTGGACTACTATTGCTCGCATTTCTAGTAAACTTATAGCAGGGGAGCATCCCAAATCAGCATGGACAGGGAATGTTCACACACCATTAGCTTTCATTCACAGTGTCCACAGGCTTCCTGTTTCCTGCTCTCGAATCACCTCTAAACTTTAGGATGCTATAACAAGCAGGCTGATTCATTACTAGCGGCAGGTAGCGACAGATGAGCGTCTGTAGCAGGCATTTCAGAGCGCCCGCTAGTAGTCGCTGTGCTCGGCCGTGGTTCGCTAGTTCAGAGCGCCTCAGCCGCCGTGCAGCATTGATGAATACGTTGTGGGGAGTTGCTATATGAGCAGTACAGCGCTGTATGGTAGCGACTGGTCAGTGCAACCGACTCACACCATATTCATCAAAAAAACAGCCTCACACAGCGCCGGCGCTCAAAAATGCTTCGCTGTAGCCGGAGGCTGTCTGATTAAAGGCTGTTTTTGAACATGTATCCACCAGTAACAAAGCGAAAACACATGGAATTACATTGTTATAACATTGTGACATGAACACATTAATGCCAGACCTGTAATATCAATTCTGCATAAATTTATTAAAAATGGTAAAAGTTTTCAAAAATGTCTTTTTCTAGGCCAGGAGAGGTCACAACATTATTTGAGAATATAAATAAAAAAAAAAAAAATTATAAAAACCCCCTGTTTAAAGAGAAGTAAAAGAACGTCCATTGAAATGCATGGGAGAGCGCCAGGTAGCGAGAGGTAAGACGTGGCGCTCTGCAAGGCTGAACGCCGGCTCTGTATGCTGAGGCTGGGATAATGATGAATCGTACGCTACATGGCGTTCCAGTCGCTCACCGGAATCCGCTTGAAATGTGTAATTGCGTGCTGTGTCCGGCGTTCACCTGTCGCTACCTGTCGTTTACAAGGCACCACCTGACGCTATCCCTTGATGAATAAAGCCCTAAGTCTTACTGGTTCCGCTTCATTAACTTTAAAAGTGCCCCTTGCCCATGAAAGATTATCAAAAGAATGCATACTTATAATGCCCAGCTCAGAAATCACTCCACCCCAATAATTATCATAAATCTGTGCCCCACTGTAAATGACTTAAACCGGACCTTCACCATGATTTAATGAAAAGCCCAAACTCTTAAAAAACGATTCCCCAGCATCTAAAATTAATATATTTTACATTTTTAGTCACTAACTTATTATTTTTTCCCCCACTGGGCTGCAACTCTGTTGCCATCTTGACTCAGAAGCATCACACTTACTGAGGAGAGGAGAGTGGGATAAGGTACAGGGGGGCAGGTTATAGCTGTGCTTTGCTCAGACAGAGCAGAGCTGGGGTCAGGGAAAGGTCAGCAGCCCCAGAATGCAGAGCAGCACAGTCACTTCCTGTTTGCAGGCACTTCCTGTTTGCAGGCTGCCTGATAAAATAGCGGCTTCCATAAGCCGCCATCTTGGATGTTTAAAGGCTCATAACATGCAGTAGATGCAGGTAGGATGATTTTTAATGTGAGCAATCTGTATGTACAGTGTGGGGGAAACATATAAGATAGACTCTTATTCAGAGTGAAGGTCCGCTTTAAGAGGTCCCTTGATAAAGCATGCGGCATCCTTGTTATCTATTTGAGTTGCCTATTCATGTGATTTTAGGGCATGGCCAACATGGGAAGTGAACCAGATTGGTCCTGTTCGAGTTGCTGATCACCGGAGTAGGACTGATCAGCTGCGGGGGACAAAAGTTGAGTATCATTTAATTTTTTACTTGGGTAGTGAATCCCTTTATAACCCTGAATAAGAGCCTACCTTATATGTTTCCCCCACCCTGTACATACAGATTGTTCACATTAAAAATCACTGTACCTGCATCTACTGCATTTTCTGAGCCTTTGAACATACAAGATGGTGGGCACATGTAGTCCCAGGTTGCCTGCAAACAGGAAGTGTCTTCTGACTGTGCCGCTCTGCATTCTGGGATTGCTGCCCTTTTCCTGACCCAAGCTCTGCTCTGTCTGTTCAAAGCACAGCTATAACCCCGCCCCCTGTACTTTTGCCCCCCTCCTCTCTTTAGTATGTGATGCTTCCGAGGCAAGATGGCGGCGCCCGTTTAGTAGAGTGCAGAACACAGTTGCAGCCCAGTGGGAGAAAAAATAAAAAGTAAGTGGCTAAAAACATAAAATATATTAATTTTAGATGCTGGGGAATAGCTTTTTAAGTGTTTGGGATTTTCAGTAAATGACGCTGAAGATCCGGTTTAATAGCTGGACCTGGGCATGGGCAGCCCTAGTAAGAACAAGAGGGGAACAAGAAGGAAAAACAAAGCTGCCCCCAAATAATTGACGCCAGAATAAATAAATCAAATTTACAGGGGTCTGTGCTCAAAATGGCTTACCATAAATCATTAAATGACATGATATGACTGTGAGTGCTTTGCCTGGAGTTCTCCTTTAGACACTCTTTCATAGAGGCTGATTAAGCCTTTGTGAAGCACTCAGGATAGCGGCATCAGGCGCAGGCTGACATTGATGTATCAGAATTGGGTCATATGCTGCTTTTGTCAGCCCTGATAGATGCTTCTTGACAGCCTGAGCCGGTTTTACCCACAAAGGCCGGTCATAGACAGGCAGATGTCTCACAGATGGAGAAAACATGCTGTAAGTTTCCTGGTACCTGCTGCTAGGACTCCTCTGATTGGCTTACAAAACATGATGCTGCACTTGTGTATTCTTTCTATTCTTTCTCTTTTCTCTAAAGAGCCATCCTGTTTTCTGCTGAGATGAGTCTAAGCCACTATAAGTGATTTCTGGCCATAAGACAATAGCCTCGACACATTCGTCCGGACTTCCTTAGCTGTCTGTGAAAGTTTTGGTAGTTGTTTGTCATTTTTTTGCTTTTTTTCGTCCATTTTCTACTCGCACGAACGTTCGGGAATGCGCTTCCGATGAACGGAAGCAAATCGGAAATTTTCCGTTCGTTCAGATAACTTCCGTTGTTGGGATGGGGTTCTGTCTGATTCAGAGAGCTGATTTCCGACGAATCACCACCCTATAAATCCGTTTCATTTCCGATCCACTTACGGGACCTTTGAGGGCTCGGATTGCTATTGTTGAACATGTTTTGCGGCTATGTGGAGGAGTCAGAAGTTGCAAATGAAACCAGCACTCCATGTGTGCATTTAACAAAAGGATTGTATTAGTGGCTAATACAATCCTTTTGTTAAATGCACACATGGAGTGCTGGTTTCATTTGCAACTTCTGGATCTGCGGCGTCACCGCTAACCGTGCACCCCCCATCTTAATTTCTGGTAGGCGTGCGGCGGCAAACGTGCCTATGTGGAGGAGTCTGCGCGCCTTTAGCACCAAGGCATTGCATGTATCAGCATGGCCGAGGCCATAAATTGTATAGCAATGCATACCTGAATCAATACATTTCATGTATGCCTTATAGAAGCATTTTAATGCTGACCTTATGTCCTTTGTGAATTATATTTGGATTGTTGAACTTGAATCTTAATTTGTTATAGGAGTTCTTGTTTTAGTTGGTTACCTTTGCTTTGTGTAATTATTTTATATCTGGTTGCAGGAACTGCAAAATGTGCCACCCGCCCTTGCTCCTGATGCCCGTTCTTTGCCTGCAGAATGCGGGCCAGGGGTTCTCTAATCGGGCACTATGCAAAACCCGGGCGGTGGTGGCGAGGGCCCTCTGGCTTTTGAAGTCCAGATTTAGGTGTTTGGACCATACGGGGGGGGGGGGGGGGGGCACTGCAGTATGACCCCAACAAGGTTATACCAAAATTTTAATTTACTTTTTTTAACAGGGACCACACATGCCAGAGGGGCACAACTGAGTGTCAGGGTCCTTCAGTTGGTGGGCGAGATGCAGGAGCTGCGCAACTCGTTGGGGACCACAGATGAAGAATAATGTTCAGTGGCCTGCCATTGCTATGTATTTTGTTTTTTATAGTTGTAAAAATTTGAAATTTTCAAAATTTTTTACAATTTTATATTTTATGATGGTATAAAAAAAATGTTACAGTGTCATTTCATTTACAAAATACATTAACACAAAACTAATGGGCCCAGAAATATTTAAAGATGAATATTCACATGACCGAGAAGTGATTTGGGTGAGCTTTAAGGTTCCAAAAGGGAAGATGGAGAATAGTGCTAAGTGGTTTGGGTGAGCTTTAAGGTTCCAAAAGGGAAGATGGAGGATCGTGCTAAGTGGTTTGGGTGTGCTTTAAGGTTCCAAAAGGGAAGATGGAGGATAGTGCTAAGTGATTTAGCTAAACATTGTAGTAGAAGTGAGGGTGGCAAATATGTAGGCGAGCACTTTAATGAGTTAAGTTTGTAGTGCACAGGCGCAAGATCGTAAGGATTTCCGTCTGGACGATTATTTATTGAAAAAGGGAAACAGAATCGAACGGGAAACGTAAAGGATTCGTGGGAGGATACGATGGGAAAAGGGCAAAAACGAAAGCCTACGTTGTAACATGTGAAAATGAAACGGAAAAGTCACGCTGGAAAATGACATCCTCGTATTCGTAATCTGCCGTACGAACGGACGGAAACTTTACAGAAGGTTTTCAATGCATGCATAGAATCGCTCGTACGCTCATACGAGAACGGAAACATTTCACAAAAAAAAAACAGATCGGAACTAAAACAGAAGTTTTTTTTGTCTCTCTTAATCGAGGCTAATGTTCTTAAAAAAGACCAACAGTTAAAAATGACTTACACCAAACCAACAAAACAAACAGTGCTCATATGTACCCCTCCCCAGGGCAATTTAGATTGCTGCACATAAACATTCACTTACCTTTTTATGCCCTGCTGTAGTAAATTTTAAAAACAAAATGACGGTTCAAGGATGTGTGGGCTGCCTGCAAACAGGAAGTGCTGCTTGGCTTTCTGTTACTGTGCATTGTCAGTTATGTCAGTTGAATCCAGGCAGCAGCATGGCTAAGATGTTGGGAGAGGAAGCTTACCACAACTGTGCCAGGCTGTTGGTCTGGTTTAAAAACTGTACATTATTAAGAAGAGCTCCAGCTTCACAGTACAGCTGTGGTTTTCCATGGCCAATGCTTACAGTCAGCAAAAAGCTGGCACAGACTTCTGACCTTAAACCGGACCTTCACCATGATTTATTGAAAAGCCCAAACTCTTAAAAAACGATTCCCCAGCATCTAAAATTAAGATATTTTAAGTTTTTAGTCACTAGGCAACCCTGTTAAGGACTCTAGGATATGGGCGCCGCCATCTTGACTCAGAAGCATCACACTTACCGAGGAGAGGAGAGTGGGATAAATTACAAGGGGGCGGGTTATAGCTGTGCTTTGCTCAAACAGAGCAGAGCTGGGGTCAGGAAAAGGACAGCAATCCCAGAATGCAGAGCAGCCCAGTCAGAAGGCTCTTCCTGTTTGCAGGCTGCCTGATGCTCTATGAGCCACCATCTTGGATGTTTAAAGGCTCATAACATGCAGTAGATGCAGGTAGGATGATTTTTAATGTGAGCAATCTGTATGTACAGGGTGTGGGAAACATATAACATAGACTTTTATTCAGAGTGAAGGACCGCTTTAAGGCAAATAAGCCTTGGCACCCTCATAGACCCTGGGGCTGCCAGCAGGTACAGACCTTTTACACTGAACTTAATTTAGGCTCTCCCTTGCTGCTCCTCTTTACAATTCAACAGCTATCTCTTCTTTTTGGGTGTCTAACTTACCTTGCTTCTGGTCCCAGCCATACAATACTTCTGCTCTGTCACATGGCTGACATAGCCGGGTCATGCTCCACATGTAACAGAACTGTGCTATGTGCCATCCCAGCACACCCAGGCTCATTGGTCCTAACTTTGAGGGCACAGCAACCACTCTAGGGCTCATTGGCTGAACTGCCTATCTCCATCAAGAATATGAGTACGATATTTTATATTTTATTTTTATTTGCTAAGTTGCCCCCCAGTGAAATTTTTTTTTTTTTTGTGACTATTGAGTGTCCCTTTAAATCAGAACAAAACCCATAGCAACTGGCCCTGGATTATAAAAGATTCCAGGGCCAGCTGGTGGCTTTCCCCTGGGGCATCCAAAATCAATATACCCTACTGTGTGAAATTCCCCCAGGTCGCTGGTAAACTCACCTTTTTTCAGGCAGCTCCCTCCGCATCCCCAGCATCTCTAGGCTGAGACGTGGCCTTAGCCATTCAGATAGGTTGGGCGTGGGAGCGTGCACATGCTTAAAGGGAACTGGGGATGCAGCTATGATTAGACAAGAGCCTGTGCATGTGCCATAGGACTGGGGAAAAAGTACATTTTTACAGGGGCCCCAGAGGATTTCACACTGTGAGCCATCCCGAATCGCGTTGCCCACTGGACAAGAAACAAAACCCAAGATAGTGTAAATCCTGGGTTTTGTTCTGCTTTGACTGATGAGCGATAAGGTGCTTTGATTGGCACATATAGCACTGAGCCAGAGAAGTACAAGGCTGGAGCCCATGAATAAGTCCTGATGACGAAACACGTTGGGCGGAGCTAAGGATAGTCACGTGTTTTCGGACGAGCAGCGCCGCTGACTACGGCCGGAGGAGGCGGTGAGCTGGGACTCTTTGTATGCTGGTGTGCGCGTACTATGCAGGAAAGTCTTTGATGACGCCCGTCCTTTTACAGTTTTATGCTTAATGCATGTTTGTCTTAAATATCTGGTGAGCGGCTAATTAAGGGTCCAGCGGCCATTTATTTGAATTCCCTTGTGTGGAACATACTTACGCTATTGGATCGCTTTTGTGCTTTTGTCTTTTACATGTGTTTTAATAAACCCGGAGAAAATTGCTATATTACCTTTGTGGAAATTGGATTTTATTGGTTAATAAGAGCATATTTTAAGAGGGTGACCATTCGAGTACCCGAATAGATAAGCATTAAATACAGCCAAAGGAGAAAAAGCGGAGCCATTAAGTGGAATCAGATGTGCTGAAAACCAGGATTGAATCTGGTACGTTATATATAAGAAGGCGGTGGTGATGTCACAGATTTGACACGAAGAGCACCTGTGGTGATAAAATTGCTGTCGCTGGGCCTGGTATACAGCTTTAGGGCTGTATATATATATTGTTAAGGCTGGAGACCCGCCACCAATCAGATTAATCACATGGTTTGGTATTGGCCAGCGACACGTCAGTGTCAAGAATAAATCAATCAGATGAAGTGCATGCTGCTGTATTTCAAATGCACCGTAGGTTAGAACTCATCTTAACCTTACAAGCGCGGCGGAATGGAAACTGTAATGGCGCCCTGTCTCTTGCCTGCACAATAGAGGACTGAATAGAAAAAGCAGGAGCCGACAGGGAGGTGAAGGTTGTCAGGATGCACACGGGTTCTGCTGGTTTGAAGTGGTTGGTTTCATTATTTGAAACTGGTTGAATGGATTTAATGGATAACAATGTCTCTTGGAGCGATGATTAGCTCATTATTGGGCGTTCATTGCATTGGAGTGTCAGCAGCTTGGTGCATGTCATGAGCCCTCATAGCTGCCTGTGCAGTGCTGAAATATGCGACATTCACTGGCAGACATAATAAGGGATACAATTCACATGGGAATTGTTATATATGTAGCAGAGCTGGAAACTACTTTTGAAAAAGATTGCATAAACCAGAATTGGTTTATTATGGCCATTGGCCATATATAACTGTATACAGGAGTTTCTACTGACAAAAGACAGAAAATGCTACATACTGTAGGATTACCTTCTGTAACAGTCATATACACTGAGTACAGCCAACATTAAAGCAGAGCCAAAAAACACCACGGATACAAATCCAAAGAGGGAGACTAGGGCCCTTATTTAACAAGGGATAGCGCCAGGTAGCGACTGGTGAGCGAACGGTAATGACGGTCACCACCACGAGAACGCCGGCTCCCCTCCACATTTTCACACATTTATCAAGCCGATCCTGCTTAGCGACTGAGATAGCGCCAGATAGCGACTCATTCATCATTATTCCAGCCTCAGCCCACAGCGCCAGCGAGCGACCTTGAACAGCGACAGGTATGACCTCTCGCTACCTGGCGCTCTCCAATGCATTTCAATGGAACAATCTTTAAATATTAATAATTAATTGTTAATAATTTTTTTTTTTTTTTTAATATGAAAATTTCTGTTACCAGAATTGATATTACAGGTCTGATATTAATGTATTCATATTACAAAATGTTTTTATAAAACTTGTTTTTTTTTGGTTTCCCAAAATATGGTTGTTTGGAGGTTAAAAAACTACTTTTAACCCATCGCCGCCAGCGCTCTGGGTTTTAAACATGCATTTTACAGCGCGAGAATTTTTGGAGCGTGATTTGTTAATGAATATGGTGGGAGCCGGTCGCTATGGCCATTCGCTATCATGCGCTCCCATACAGCGCGGAACCTGTCAAATAGCGACTCATCACCTTGTATTCAACATTACTGCACACCGACTGAGTCGCTATCAACAACCGAACAACGGCCAAGCACAGCGACTACTAGCGGGCGCTGTGAAAATACCGCTACAGTCGCTCAACTGTCGCTACCTGGCGCTATTAATAAATCAGCCTCTAGCAGCCCTACATTCTTACAGGTTGGTGCACCCCCCCTATTTAAAGTGGACCAAAATCCAGGACAGTCAAAAGTTTTGACTATCCTGGGTTTTGGTCCCCTCCCCGGGGGCCCCGCTGTGTGACCCCCCCCCCCCCCAGATCGTCACAGCAACTCACCTCTTCCCTGTCCCATGACGTGTCTAAGAACAGCAGCTCTGATGGTTGCATCCTCCGCCTCCCTCTAGCAGTGCGCATGCCCACACCGGCCACTCACAAATGCCTGGCGTGGGCACGCATACTGCTAGAGGGAAGCGGAGGATGTGGGCGTCAGAGCCGCTGCTCTTCGACGTGCCGTGGGATTGGGAAGAGCTGAGTTGGCTGCAGCGATCTGGGGGGTTTCACACATTGGGGCATCCCCGGTCAGGGTGCCCCCGGGGAAAGGACCAAAACCCAGGATAGTCAAAATCCTGGGTTTTGCTCCACTTTAAACCAGACCTTCAGCATTATGTAATGAAAAGCCCAAACCATTGAGAAAACTATTCCCCAGCATCTAAAATGAATATACCGTATTTTATGTTTTTGTCACTTTTTTATTCTTTCCCTTACTGGGCTGCAACTCTGTTCAGGACTCTATGATACGGGCACTGCCATCTTACCTCATGAGCATCACATACTGAGGAGAGGAGAAGGGGGAAACTGCAGGGGAGCTGGTTATAGCTGTGCTTTGCTCAGACAGAGCAGAGCTGGGGTCAGGAAAAGGAAAGCAACCCCAGAATGCAGAGCCGCATAATCAGAAGACACCTCCTGTTTGCAGGCTGCCTGAGGCTCCATGTGCCGCCATCTTGAAAGGTTTAAAGGCTCAAAAAATGCAGTAGATGCAGGTAGGATGATTTTCTAACGTGGGCAATCTGCTCTGTCTGTGCAAAGCAAAGCTATAACCCACAGCTATAACAGCTCTAAAGGGCACATGCCATAAAGCTCAATACTGACTGTTTGTGATCCTTCCCCCTCATCTCCTCCTCTCATCCTTTAGACTGTAAGCTCACAAGGGCCGGGATCTCTTTCCAATTGTATCTTGTATTCAGTATATTCATTGTAAACTCTGTAACACTGCGTTTGTAATAGTCTATGTACTGGATGTTTATACCCTGTCTGTAAATTACTACTTTGTACAGTGCTACTGAAGATGATGGCAATATATAAACAAACAATAATAAATAATTATGTTTTTAAAACCCCTATATACCTGCAAATTGCTATGGTGGTGATAAGCATGGCGAGCTCAAAAGCCAGCTAATAAGCTCCACCCCTAGATCACACCCCGCCACACCCATCACCCTGTCTCCAAAGTTGGCATCTCCGCTGTCCAGGTTTATAGCCAGTGGCATTTACCAGCAATCAGTAGTCACTGGTGGGTGATGTGACAGAAGGAGAGCAGAGGAGGTAAGTAACTTCTCCCATTTTAGGCATTTTCATTTAAACCGGATCTTCAGCATCATTTAATGAAAAGCCCAAACCTTTAAAAAACTATTCCCCAGCATCTAAAAATAAATATATTTTAAGTTTTTAGCCACTCACTTACTATTCTTTCCCCCACCAGGCTGCAACTCTGTTCAGGACTCTAGAATACGGGCGCCGCCATCTTGCCTCAGATGCATCACATACTATAGAGAGAAGAGTGAGATAAAGTACAGGGGGTGGGTTATAGCTGTGATTTGCACAGACAGAGCAGAGCTGGGGTCAGGGAAAGGACAGCAATCCCAGAATGCAGAGTGACACAGTCAGAAGACACTTCCTGCTTGCAGGCTGCCTGATGCTCCATGAGCCGCCATCTTGGATGTTTAAAGGCTCATAACATGCAGTAGATGCAGGTAGGATGATTTTTAATGTAATCAATCTGTATGTACAGGGTGTGGGGAACATATAAGAGAGACTCTTATTCAGGGTGAAGGTCCGCTTTAATGGATGAGCATTCCTGGCAATCCCAGGGTGAGGGGGGTGCAGCACGTTAGAAGAGTACAGGCTAGGTCTGCTGTAAGAGAGAAGCACGACAGTATTCATAATACATACTTCCAAGACAATATAAATAAACTATACAGTATAGACAGGCTCCACAGACAGGGCTACCAAGTACCTGAAAGGGTGGAGGGAGGATGGATAGGAGAACCAGAGGGCAGGAAGGACAGAAGGTAGGGCAGGATGGGACTGGGCACAGGACTATACTAACTGAAAGCAGGAACAGAACCGAAGGCTGAACAGAAACAGGTCCTGGAGATTCGGAAGAACAGGGCAGCAAGTCTGTAATGCAGGAAGGCAATCAGATACTGGAGCCCTTGTCTGTGGAGCGGATTTAAAGCCAGGTTATTAGTGGCTGCAGCTTAGCTGACAGGGCAAAAACCTGTCACCATCATTGAATTTGTGGCACCAAAATGGCACAGATCAGGGTAATGTTGAGTAATAGGAGAGATAAACGTTAAAATCCTGCACTTGGGTAGAAGGAATCCCTGCTCTGAGTACCGTGTGGGCAGCACAGTGTTAGCCAGGACCTCGGAAGAGGTTTAGGGATACTGATTACTGAAAGCTGCAAGATGAGTGGACAGTGTAGCCAGGCAGTGGGAAAAGCAAGCAGGATGCTCGGCTGCATAGCTCGAGGCATCACCAGTAGGAAGAGGGAGGTTGTGATGCCGCTGTATAGAGCCCTGGTGAGGCCACAGCTAGAATACTGTGTGCAGTTCTGGAGACCTTACCTGCAAAAAGACATTATTCAAATAGAACGTGTCCAAGGGCCGGCAAGAAAAATGGTGGAAGGACTTAAAGTGGACCAACACCCACGGGTGATCGGCCCGGGAATCTATAAGATTCCCGGGCCGATCACCTCCCCGCGGGACATCCGAGATCGGGATGTCCCGCGGGGTGAAACCCCCCCAAACACCCCAAACTCCTTCCCTCGCGCCCCTCTAGGCGTGCACGCGCCCGCGCCGGCCGTCTGCGAATGGCCGGCGCGGGCGCGCGCGTCAAGAGGGATGCGCGGGAGGCGGCGGCGGAGGAGCCGCTTGTCCGCGGCTTGTCCATCGGCGCTGGGAGCGGGGAGAGGTGAGTTTTTCGGGGGGTTTCACACAGCGGGGCACCCCGATCGGGGGTGCCCCACCGAAGTGGACCAAGACCCAGGATAGTCAAAATCCTGGGTGTTGGTCCACTTTAAACTTGAGACTTATCAGGAAAGACTTAAAGAACTTCATTTGTATAGTCTGGAGGAAACAAGGGATAGAGGGGACATGATTGAGACATTTAAATATGTGAAAGGATTGAATAAGGTTGAGGAGGGAAGTATCTTTAATAACAAACTTAATGATAGAACAAGGGGACACAACCTGAAGCTAGTCGGGGGGAAGATCAGGAGCAATGTTAGAAAATATTATTTTACAGAAAGAGTAGTAGATGCTTGGAACAAACTTCCAGCAGAGGTAGTTGAAAAATCAACAGTCACTGAATTTAAACATGCCTGGGATAAGCACACATCTATCCTAAGATAACGAGTACATACAGTATACACATAAGGGCAGACTAGATGGAGCGTATGGTCTCCTTCTGCCGTCAACCTTCTATGTTTCTTTAATCAGGGGTTTGAGTTGAATTTCAGGCGATACTAATGTCCATCTATTCCGATTGCCCCATTTCTTTAAAAAACCTCTGGACACAGACATGCTTAGACTGGCCCACAGGGTTAGCAGAGAATCCCACCATGGGTTCCATGGACTCTGGGGCCCCTTTGAGGGAATTAATTACCAAAACCTGTAAGTTGTTGTACCGTGTTAGCCATCGATGTAAGCAGGAAATCTAAGGTTAAGGTAATACCATTTATTGGCTAACTCAATAAGATTGAAAATGCAAGCTTTCGAAGCTGTTCAAGCTTCTTCTTCAGGCATAATACAGATCTGTAACTTAGACACACATTTATACAGAACACTACAAAGTTCTCTCCCCCTCTCATTCTTATCAGCCCACCATTAATTGTTATAATCCCCCTGATTTTTATCTCACAGTATACGATTTTACGACTTAGCTATTTTTCATGTGTGTCAGTGTAAAAACAATTGTCACTCCTTTGTAGTGTTCTGTATAAATGTGTGTCGGGAGGCCGATTCATTAATAGCGGCAGGTAGCGACAGTTGAGCGACTGTAGCTGCATTTTCAGAGCGCCCGCTAGTAGTCGCTGTGCTTGGCCGTTGTTCGGTAGTTGATAGCGACTCAGTCGGTTTGCCGTAATGTTGAATATTGGGTGAGGAGTCGCTATGTGACCGGTTCCGCGCTGTATGGATGATAGCGACTGGCCCTAGCGACCGGCTCCCACCATATTAATTAAAAAATCACGCTCAAAAAATTCTCGCGCTGTGAAATGCTTGTTTAAACCCCAGAGCGCTGGAGGCGATGTGTTAAAAGTAGTTTTTTAACCCCCAAACCACCATATTTTTGGAAACCAAAAAAAAAACAAGTTTTTAAAATAATTTAGTAATATGAATACATTAATATCAGACCTGTAATATCAATTCTGTACAATTATTTATTTATTTTTTTTTTTTAACCTTAAAAAAAATATCTAAAATGGCAGAAGTGGTCACAGAATTTTTCACATTAAAAAAAAAAAAATAATAAATTAATAACAATTAATTATTAATATTTAAAGATTGTTCCATTGAAATGCATTGGAGAGCGCCAGGTAGCGAGAGGTCATACCTGTCGCTGTTCAAGGTCGGACGCTGGCGCTGTGGGCTGAGGCTGGAATAATGATGAATAAGTCGCTATATGGCGCTATCTCAGTCGCTAAGCAGGATCGGCTTGATAAATGTGTGATTGTGGTGGGGAGCCGGCGTTCTCGTGGCGGGGCCCGTCATTACCGGCCGCTCACCAGTCGCTACCTGTCGCTATTCCTTCATAAATAAGGGCCTAAGTTACAGATCTGTATTATGCCTGAAGAAGAAGCTTGAACAGCTTCGGAAGCTTGCATTTTCAATCTTATTGAGTTAGCCAATAAATGGTATTACTTTAACCTTGGATTTCCTGCTTATCAAAACCTGGTAATCCCAAGTGCACACACAGAGATAATAAACTCTGGCATAACGTTTCTGTGCATGGACCCTGATATAAGCAGGTAATACTTGCATCTAAGTTTGAGGTGGGCCCCCAAATTCAGTTCTACTGGTGGGCCCCAGACATCCCAATCTGACACTGGACACAGAGACAGTAGCACAACTGAAACACAAGCGCTGCTTCTTCCCGCAATGGATCTGTGTGCGCAGAGCAAATGTAATGAGCTCATGTTCTATTCCTGCAGCCCGAATATACCTTCCTATATGTGTCACCACTGCTGCCTGAGCTGTCTCTTCACCTTGTTAGCCTGGATTTTAGAGCTGCTAAAATATTTACATATTCAGCTAATGCCGCTCATCCGCAGCCAATCGTATGTGCCGAGCTGCTGCATTTGGCACCGGAGACTGTACAGCAACAGATGCGCATATTACTCATTAAAATATCATTCCTTAGCCATGCAAGCCGGAATTAAAGAGGACCAAAACCCAGTGCACTTGTGATTTAAATTTACTAAATGCCACAGGAAAAATCATAATGGATGCTGAGAGGCGTTGTGTTTCCAGGCTTGGGTTTTGATCTTACACATGAGCATTTTATCTAGGGGATTATTCATCGAGCCATAGCGCCAGGTAGCGACTGGCAGCGACAGGTAGCGAACGGTTAACGCCGGGCGCTGCATGCAATACCACATTTATCAAATCGATTCCCGTGAGCGACTCTAACAGCGCCATGTAGCGTCCGATTCATCATCACAGACGGCTCAGTGTATACTGCCGGCGCTCTGATATTACCTGTCGCTCTCCAATACATTTCAATGGACGTTCCTTTTCTTCTCTTTAAATGGGATTTTCTTTTAATTTTTATTTTTTTTTTTAATCAAATCATTGTGTGACCTCTCCTGGCCTATTAAACGTTTTTTCATTTTTGAAAACTTAGATTTTTTATATTTTTATGCAGAATTGTCATTACATGTCTGGTATTAAAGTGTTAATGTCACAATGTAATAACAATGTCATTCCATATGTTTTCGCTTTGTTACTAGTGGATATGTGTTCAAAAACGGACTTTAAAGTGGACCAACACCCAGGATTTTGACTATCCTGGGCTTTGGTCCACTTCGGTGGGGCACCCCGATCGGGGGTGCCCCGCTGTCTGAAACCCCCCAGAAAGCCCCAAAAAACTCACCTCTCCCCGCTCCCACGTGACCGCGCCAGCCAATCACAGCGCTCAGAGCCGCTGTGGTATGCGCGTCCAAGGCCGCCTGGACGCGCATACCAGCTCAGCTGGCTCTGAGCGCTGGAGGCCGCGTCTCGCGCTTCCCTCTAACAGGGAGCGCGCCTGCACGGGCCATTCACAAACGGCCGGTGCGGGTGCGCGCCCTGCTAAAGGGAAGCGCGAGCCGGTTTGAGTCGCTCACACTGACCAGTCGCTACCGTTCGCTCCCATATAGCGCTGTACTGATGTTATAGTGACTCACACATCAAATTCATCAATGCTAACCAGTGACTGAGGCGCTCGGTAACAGCGAACCATAGCTGATCACAGCGACTACTAGTGGTCGCTGTGAGCGCCGCTATACAGACGCTCATCTGTCGGTACCTGGAGCTAGTAATGAATCAGCCTCCTAGTTTCACTTGAGGTTGCAAGTGTGGCCATTGCTCCACCCGAAGAACAGTGGACTACATGTGCGATTAGTATTGGCAGGGACATGTCTGCCTCGCAGGTATGCCAAAGAGAGGTTGATGGTTGGAACTGATTTGGCGTGATGCACGGAAGTTTTTTTGGATAGAGAAATGATGAGAAGCATCAGCACTGTCAGGCAATCATTCTCCCTGACATTGCACAGGACTCTCTCTGTTAAACACAATCAGCTTGCTTAGAGAATGTCTATACAAAGATATTATATCATCTCTGAGATCTGGTGACTCATTTATGGGGTTATTTATTAAAATGTGACGAGCTTCTCCAGACTCCAGTGAATATCCTTAAATGTCCTCTTTAGTTAAACATAAAAAAAGCTTCTACTTACCTTTCCACTTACCTTTGCATGCCATCCGAAGCAGATCCGTCTGTATCTGGATATTTAATACTTACCCAGTTTTTTCGGCAGACACCCACCTCTTGCAAGGGCTGAGTGGTGGCCAGAGTTATGCCCCCACCAATGTGCTGCAGGTCTGTTGGGGTATGTCTCTGCACATCAGTGGTGTAACGGGCAGGCTGATTCATCACTAACGCCAGGTAGCGACAGAAGAGCGTCTGTAGCAGGCATTTTCAGAGCGCCCGCTAGTAGTCGCAGTGCTCGACCGTGAGTCGCTAGTTTATAGCGACTCAGTCGCTGTGCAGTAATGTTGAATACATTGTGAGGAGTCGCTATTTGACCAGTACAGCGCTGTATGGGAGCGCATGGTAGCAACTGCTCATAGCGACTGACTCACAACATATTCAAGAAAAAAAAAAGCCTCACACAACTCTGCCGCAGAAAAATGCTTCTCTGAACCCAAGAGCGCAGGAGGCGGTGTGTTTAAAGTCTGTTTTCCAGCATCTATCCACTAGTAACAAAGCGAAAACATATGGAATTACATTGTAGCAACATTGTAACATGAACACTTTAATGCCAGACCTGTAATGTCATTTCTGAAGAAATATATAAAAAATGAAAAAATTGTGAATAAACTGCTTTTTCAATGCCAGGAGAGGTCACAGAATTATTTGAGATTTTTTTAAATAAAAAAAAAAAAAAAAAAAAAAAACCCTGTTTAAAGAGAAGGAAAGGATCGTCCATTGAAATGTATGGGAGAGCGACAGGTAGCGAGAGGTCATACCTGGCGCTGTGCAAGATTGAACGCTGGCGCTGTTCGCTGAGGCTGTGAAAATGATGAATCAGACGCTACATGGCGCTATCCCATTCGCTAAACAGATTCTGCTTGATAAATGTGTAATTGCGTGCCGTGTCCGGCGTTCACCAGTCGCTACCTCAGTCGCTACCTGTCACTACCTCTCATTAACCAGGCGCTACATGACACTATCCCTTCCTAAATAAGCGCCTAAATGTGACGGGGCCCTGGTGCGAACATTAATTGGGGCCCTTTCAAAGCTTAGAGAGTAAAAGTATTTTAATTCATTTGAAGAGACAAATGCTGCTTCCTTTATCTAAATGATGCCAAGTCAGCACAAATATGATAAATAAGGTGGAGGAGCAACAATGATGGTGCGGATCCCGGAGGCGTTTTGGCTTTCAGAGCGACTGGTAATACCTGTCGCTCTCCCATACATTTCAATGGACGTTACTTCTCTTTAAACAGGGTAATTTATTTTCTTTTGTTTTGTATCAAATCAAATTGTGTGACCTCTCCTGGTCTATTTAAATACATTTTTGAAAACTTTTTTGCTTTTTATTTTTTTATGCAGAAAACAGGTCTGGTATTAAAGTGTTAATGTCACAATGTAATAACAATGTAATTCCATTTGTTTTCGCTTTGTTACTAGTGGATATGTGTTCAAAAACGGACTTTAATCACAAAGCTTCTGGCGCTCTGGGCTACAGTGACATAATTTTGAATGCCGGCGCTGTGTGAGGCTGTTTTTTTGATGAATATGATTTGAGTCGCTTACAATGACCAGTCGCTACCGTTTGCTCCCACATAGCTCTGGTGTTATAGCAACTCACACATCCAATTCATCAATGCTGGCAATGTTACTACAGCGACTGAGGTGCAAGTCTGTTGCGGTATGTCTCTGCACATCAGTGATGTAACTAAATGTGACGGGGCCCTGGTGCGAACATTAATTGGGGCCCTTTCAAAGCTCAGAGAGTAAAAGTATTTTAATTCATTTGAAGAGACAAATGGTGCTTCCTTTCTCTAAATGATGCCAAGTCAGCACAAATATGATAAATAAGGTGGAGGAGCAACAATGATGGTGCCCCCCTGACCTCCTGGCAGTGGCTTGCTTAAAGTGGACCAACACCCAGGATATTCTAAGTATGTCACACACCCCACTTCAGACTTAATAATTACACTAGGGTTAACGCACCTCTAGGTGGCAGCATTGCAGAGAACTTCTCCAAAAAACTTCAACAGGCCCCTCCCGGTCTATACATACCTGGTACCTCCCAAGAACCTCCCAGTGTTGTTCTCTGCAAGGTGGCGACAAGACAGAAGAAAGAAGTCTCCTGCTTGCAGGTAGCCGGGGTATCCCCCCGGCCCCCCCCCCCCCCGTGGTCTATTTCTGCCCGGCTTTGTTTGAATGTGTTCTATGTAATGGCAGCCTCCCAACTTTGGCTGTAGGCCGGGCAATAAGGTAGCCGGCACCATTGGTGCCTAGGAGATTAGCTCCTCCGCTCGACCCTTCATTGCGGGGCATAGCGGGATTCCCGGAGTGGTGATCCGGATGTGGGATGCCCCATTTTATAGGAGTTAGTGGTCAGGTTTTGTCCTTGCCCTGGGGTATTGTGTCTCTTCCGGGGTGTGGGACGCGCTGGGGACAGTGTCATGCTTTTACTATGCACATGCTGTGTGAGTGTGCTGCTGCGCTCTTTCTTGTGATTCCCTTTGTGATTTTACTTGGTGATTTCACTGTCTGTTCTTTCTCCCATGGCTGTGTGTGTGTTTCTCCCCTCAGGAGCCGGGGGGGCGGGGCCTCGCGGCGTGCTGCGCCGCGGTCCCGCTGGTGGCTGGGCGCCGTATTCGGCGCCTGCAGCCTGCTTGCCCGGCTGCTCGGGGGGGACATTTTATCAGTGTGTGGGTCTGTGTTACTCCGGCGCTGTTCTCCGGGAGCCGGCGGGTGGCGCCGCCGGCCCCGTGATCGAGGTCTGATTGCGGTTCCCGCAGGCAGACGCTGACGCTGCCTGGGGGCGGGGTCGCGGGCCGCGCACGGATTGGACGGCCGGAGGGGCGGGGCCTTCTCGGCTCCCGCGCTCCCGGAGCTTCTCTTCCTCCGTCCTCGGTGTGCTGGCCGCCATCTTCTGCTGGCTGCGCGGTTCCTCTCCCCTCCAGGTAGGCGTTCTTAGGCTATGTCAGTGACCCCTCGGATCCTTCCTTCTCCCTTGCCTCCCTCCTCGCCCCGGCGCAGCTTGTTGGTGCTGGTTGGCATTAACCATTTCCGTTGCTCTGGTTAATGAGGGGGGGGGGTGTAGGGGGGTTTTGTATATTATGCGGTGTTTTGGCATGGTGCTGATTGACGCCTGTCTCTCTCCCTTTGTGTTTTTCAGATCCTGGGATCCCGTCTGGCAGGGCTCTCCCGGTCATATATACCTGGCTCGTGGGGGGTGTTTTTGTCTTTGCAATATATTTATATATATATACACTTATTTGTATTTTTATAAGGGTCTTATGCTATTCCCCTGGGTCAGGATCTTGTGACTGTCCTTAGACAAGTGTTAGGTTATTAAGGGGCATCCCGGGTCGCGTACCGCATAAATCCCTGGGTTCTGCAAATACCATAATTTCACCACATGGAGGTTGCCACAGATACCGGGAATGGTTCTTCGGGACAATCCGTCCTTTCGGGGAGTTGGCGCCGGTAGAGGTGCGGGCTCCTCGGCCCCCAGGGGCGGCAGTTGGAATAGGGGCAGAGGCCGTGGCCGCCCCACTCGCGTCTGGGGTGCCAAGCCCAAGCCGGCTGCCAAGCCCATCCAGCAATGAGGGGGCGCCCTCACCCGTTCGGGTGGGGGGACGGTTGAAACTTTTCTCCCGGGTGTGGGACCAGGAGGTCCCGGACAGATGGATCCGGGAGGTGGTTTCGGCCGGTTACAAGTTGGAGTTCGAGTCCCTTCCTCCTCCAAGGTTCTTCAGGTCTCGGGTGTCTTTGGATCCTTTGGCCGCGCAGGGGCACCTGGCGGCAGTAAGGAATCTTCTGGATTTGGCCGTCATTTGCCCGGTTCCTCCTTCAGAGGTGGGGCGCGGGTTTAATTCCAATCTCTTCACGGTCCCCAAAAAGGACGGGTCCTTCCGTCCTATTCTGGATTTGAAGTTTCTCAACAGGTTTATTCGTCCTCGGAAGTTTCGCATGGAAACCCTGCGGTCGGCGATCGGTTCGCTTCGGCAGGGGGACTTTATGACGTCCATAGACATCAAGGATGCGTACCTGCACGTGCCGATCTTTCCTGCTCATCAGCGGTTCCTCCGTTTCGTGGTGGGGGATCGGCATTTTCAGTTTGTGGCTCTTCCATTCGGTCTCACCTCTGCTCCGAGAGTGTTCACCAAGGTGTTGGCGGGGGTGATGGCCCTGCTCAGAGCTCAGGGGATTCAAATTGTGCCTTACCTGGACGATCTTCTCATCATGGCTCCTTCCTTCAGTCAAGCAGAGGGGGACACCAGCACGGTGGTGTCTATGTTGGAGAGGTTCGGCTGGGTGATCAATTACCCCAAGTCCTCGCTGGTTCCGGCCAGGGTGGTGACCTTTCTGGGGATGTCGCTGGACTCCTGCCAGCACAGAGTGTTTCTTCCTCAGGCCAAGGTTCTGATGATTCAGGAATTGGCCCGGCTGCTCCTCTCCCATCCTCATCCGTCCATTCGTCTGGGGATGAGACTGGTGGGGTTGATGGTGGCCTCGTTCGAGGCAGTTCCCTTTGCTCAGTTTCATACGAGGACTCTTCGACTTCATCTTTTGGCGTCTTGGAACCAGTGTCCGGGGTCGTTGGATCGGTCCTTCCGGTTGTCCCCTCGGGTTCGGCAGTCCCTTCTGTGGTGGTTGGTCTCGGACAACCTTCTGAAGGGCAGGTCGTTTCTGACTCCACTTTGGGAAACTGTCACCACGGATGCCAGTCTGTCAGGCTGGGGAGGTTATTGGAAGGATCTTCGGTTTCAGGGGCAGTGGGACCCTCAGGAGGCCCACTTGCCAATCAATGTTCTGGAATTGCGAGCCATCAGGTTGGTTCTGTCTCACTTGACGCATCATTTACAAGGTCTGCCGGTTCAGGTTCACTCAGACAATCAGACGGCGGTTGCTTACATCAATCACCAAGGAGGGACTCGCAGTCTGGGTGCCCACAGGGAAGTGTCTCTGATTTTGGTCTGGGCGGAGACTCATGTCCCCTGCATCTCGGCAGTTTACATTCCGGGTGTGGAAAACACAGAGGCGGATTTTCTGAGCCGGTGTGCGTCCCGTCGGGGGGAGTGGTCTCTCCATCCCCAGGTGTTTCGGTCACTTTGTCTCCGGTGGGGGACGCCGGAGGTGGATCTGTTTGCCTCTTGTCACAATCACAAGCTTCCGTCCTTTGTGTCCCTGTCCCGGGACCCTCTGGCTCTGGCGGTGGATGCCATGTCCCTGAGCTGGAGGGACCTGGGGTTTCTTTATCTGTTTCCTCCGATTCCCATGCTAGGCAGGGTTCTGCGAAAGTTGGTTCTGGAAGGAGTTCCCGCCATTCTCGTGGCTCCAAGGTGGCCAAGGCGGGTGTGGTTCGCGGACATCGTCCGTCTGGCCGTAGATCAGTTCGATCTGCCTCTTCGGCCAGATCTTCTCACTCAGGGTCATCTCTGTTACCCCAGTTTACAAACGCTGGCTTTGACGGCTTGGCTGCTGAAACCTCCATCTTAAAGGAGGAGGGTCTTTCGGATGCGGTCATTCAGACTCTTATTAGTGCTAGGAAGAGATCTTCTTTTTCCATCTATTACAGGTATTGGAGATCTTATATTGATTGGTGTGAGGCTAGGTCTTTGCCCTGCCGGGTCTTTTCTGTGTCTAGGATTTTGGAGTTCCTTCAGGCGGGTCTGGACTCTGGTCTTCAGCTGAGTACCTTGAAGGGGCAGGTTTCTGCTTTGTCAATTTTTTTCCAGAAATCTTTTGCTAGTCATTCCTTGGTCAAGACTTTTTTCCAGGGGGTCTCGCATGTGCGGCCTCCTAGGAAGCCTTTGCTCCCAGTGTGGGATTTGAATTTGGTTCTTTCTGCTCTTAAGGCTCCTCCTTTTGAGCCTTTGTGGGATGTTGCTTTGTCCATTCTTACTCAGAAGGTTGCCTTTCTGGTGGCCATTACTTCGGTTAGGCGTGTTTCAGAGCTGGCTGCTTTGTCTATTCAGGCTCCTTATTTTGAGGATCATCAGGACAAAGTGGTTTTTCGTTACAAGTCAGATTTTCTCCCTAAAGTGGTTTCTGCTTTTCATCTTAACCAGGACATTGTTCTTCCTTCTTTGTGTCCTAAGCCTAAGAATGTCAAGGAGAGTGCTTTGCACTGCTTGGATGTGGTACGTTGTGTCAGGTACTATCTACGTGCGACGTCTTCTTTTCGTAAGACTGATGCCTTTTTCGTTGTGCCATGTGGGCCTAGGAAGGGTTTGGCTCCGGCCAAGTCCTCCATTAGTAAATGGATTCGTCAGGCCATTGTTGGTGCTTATTCGGCCAAGGGGAAGGATCCTCCTTTCCGAGTTACTGCTCATTCTACTCGGGCGGTTGGTGCGTCCTGGGCTTTTCAGCACCAGGCTTCTGTTGAACAAGTGTGTAAGGCTGCAACTTGGTCTTCTGTTCATACCTTTTCTAAGTTCTATAAGGTTGATGTGCGGGCTTCAGCGGATGCTGTTTTTGGCCGCAAGGTTTTGCAGGCTGCAGTGGTTTGAATTTTTTCTGCGTTATTGCCTGTTAGGATACCCACCCTTTTCTGGACACTGCTGTTGGATGTCCCTAGTGTAATTATTAAGTCTGAAGTGGGGTGTGTGACATACTTAGAATAATACCATTTTGTGAATACTCACCTGTAAAATGGGTATTATAAGTATGTCACACACCCCACTTCACCTGCCCTTTTTGGTATCCTGGTTGAGGGTTAAATTGTTTGGTTCTGGTACCTTGTCTTACTGCTGTTCTAATACTGGGAGGTTCTTGGGAGGTACCAGGTATGTATAGACCGGGAGGGGCCTGTTGAAGTTTTTTGGAGAAGGTTTCTGCAATGCTGCCACCTAGAGGTGCTTTAACCCTAGTGTAATTATTAAGTCTGAAGTGGGGTGTGTGACATACTTATAATACCCATTTTACAGGTGAGTATTCACAAAATGGTATTTTTGACTATCCTGGGTTTTGGTCCACTTCGGTGGGGCACCCCGATCGCGGGCGCTCGTCCAATCAGAGAGCTCAGAGCCGCTGTGGTATGCACGTACAAGCGGCGTCCAACCACAGCGGCTCTGAGCGCTGGAGGCCGCGTCTCGCGCTTCCTTCTAACAGGAAGCGTGCCCACGCCGGCCATTCACAAACGGCCGGCGTCGGTGCGCGCCCTGCTAGAGGGAAGCGCGAGACGCGCCCGTGGCCCACGCATGCGCCGTTGGAACGGGGTTAAGGTAAGGTTTGTGGGCATCCTGGGGGGTTTCACCCCGCAACATCTCGATTTCGGATGCCCGTGGGGAGGGATCTGATCGGCCCCTGAGTGTTGGTCCACTTTAACCACCACGCATACCATGCAAATGCATGGGGCCCCCTGACTTCCAGTGGTGTGGTCGCACCCTCTATAGTTACTCCCCTGCTGCACATCTAGATCAGCTTTGAATATCAAAAGGCTGAATTTTTTCTTTGCAAAATAATTCTGGCTGAGATTGGAAGGAGACTGCGATCTGCAACTTTTAAAGAGGAACATTGGACCGAAAATAAAAAGTCGATTCCCCCCTCCCGCCCCCCCCCCCCCCATTGTCCCCTACTTAACTTTTGGATGTTGCCGCATCCTGCTGTGGTGACAACCAGCTGCTTCAGGGCCCCAGCGCTGGCCCCCGCACTGGCTTAGCTGTCTGTTAGTGACAGCATGGATTTAGCCGTGCTCTTCAATGTCCCACTCCAATCAGCGAAGATTCCGGGTGGATCCATTGCCATTCATGGGCACTGCAAGATGGCCCCACCCGTCGGAAGGTCACCCGGAAACCAAGGGACCTAGAAAATGGATCCCTTGGCAAGGTGAGTAAAGAATGCCCTAAGGTAAAACCGGAGGGTGGGGAGCCGATCAGTGAGGGACCTCAGAGGAAGTTTAAACCCCCCCGATGTTCCTCTGTAAGTCATGCCGCAGATCCTAAATGGGATTTAGGTCATGTGCAGGGGGGTACTGTCTGCTACTATGGTAAAGGCGCAGCATGGCACATACTCATATGGGACAGCAGCAGAACGATAGGATGGTTGAGGAGGGGGCAGATTTTTTCCTCCCCACACTATTTTGCCTAGAAACTGCCCTGATCTTGGCTGCCTGTGATTAGTGCTCTCCTTGCTTCAGTTTAGGTGGACGCCCATGTCTTGCAGTTGTATCATAGTCAATGAATTGAACACTTCTCTGTGAAATGTTCAGAGCTTGGGCTTTTGTTTTATAACCTAACCCTGGAGATCACTTCACCACAACTTTATCCCTGAGCTGTCCACTCTGTTCCTTGGTTTTCATGATGCTCTTTGTTCACTAATGTTCTAACAAACCTCAGAACAGCTGTAGTTATACACAGGGGTTTATTCATCAAGGGATAGCGGCAGGTAGTGCCTCGTAGCGACAGGTAGCGTATGGTGAACGCCGGGCACTGTATGCAATACCACATTCCAGTGAGTCGCTCTAACAGTGGCATGTAGCGTCTGATTCATCATCATGGACGGCTCAGCGTATACTGCCGGCGACCTAACTTTCAGAGTGCCTGGTATTACCTGGCGCTACCTGTCGCTCTCCCATACATTTCATTGGTCGTCACTTTTCTTCTCTTTAAACAGGGTTTTCTTTTTATTTATTTATTTTTTAATCAAATCATTGTGTTTTTATATTTTTATGCAGAATTTTCATTACAGGTCTGGTATTAAAGTGTTAATGTCACAATGTAATAACAATGTAATTCCATATGTTTTCGCTTTGCTATTAGTGGATATATGTTCAAAAACAGACTTTAATTACAAAAAAGAGCCTCACATAGCTTCTGGCGCTCTGGGCTACAGCGACACAATTTTGAGCGCCGGCGCGGTGTGAGGCTCTTTTTTTGATTAATATGGTTTGAGTCGCTCACACTGACCAGTTGCTCACACACTGACCACGACTCACACATCAAATTCATCAATGCCGACAATGTTACTAGAGCGACTGAAGCGCTCTGTAATAGCGACTCACGGCCGATCAGAGCGACCACTAGCGGTCACTCTTAGCGCGGCTGTACAGGCGCTCATCTGCCGTTACCTGGCACTAGTAATGAATGAGCCTGCCGGAAGAACTTACATACAGGGGGACTCTAGTTACGGGGAGGCCGATTCATTAATAGCGGCAGGTAGCCACAGTTGAGCGACTGTAGCGGCATTTTCAGAGCGCCCGCTAGTAGTCGCTGTGCTTAGCCGTTGTTCGGTAGTTGATAGCGACTCGTAATGTTGAATATTGGGTGAGGAGTCGCTATTTGACCGGTTCCGCGCTGTATGGGAGCGCATGATAGCGACTGGTCAGAGCGACCGGCTCCCACCATATTCATTAAAAAATCATGCACAAAAAATTCTCGCGCTGTGAAATGCATGTTTAAACCCCAGAGCGCTGGCGGCGATGGGTCAAAAGTAGTTTTTTAACCCCCAAACAACCATATTTTTGGAAACAAAAAAAAACAAGTTTTTTAAATAATTTTGTAATATGAATACATTAATATCAGACCTGTAATATCAATTCTGTACAATTTTTATTTTTATCTATTATCTAAAATGGCAGAAGTGGTCACAGAATTTTTCACATTTAAGAAAAAAAAAATTAATAACAATTAATTATGAATATTTAAAGATTGTTCCATTGAAATGCATTGGAGAGCGCCAGGTAGCGAGAGGTCATACCTGTCGCTGTTCAAGGTCGGACGCTGGCGCTGTGGGCTGAGGCTGGAATAATGATGAATGAGTCGCTATATGGCGCTATCTCAGTCGCTAAGCAGGATTGGCTTGACAAATGTGTGATTGTGGTGGGGAGCCGGCGTTCTCGCGGCGGGGCCCGTCATTAACGGTCGCTCACCAGTCGCTACCTGTCGCTATCCCTTGTTAAATAAGGGCCTAATTAGCTGAAAGCATTTGGTCACACTGGATTTTATTTATGGGTATCAGAGTAACTGAAGCTGAATACATATGCACGCCACGCTTTTCAGTTTTACATTTTTTTTTTTTTAGAAATTTTGAACAACATGTATCTTTTTTCTTTACACGTCACAAATACTTGCTACTGTGTGTCGCTCTATCACATAAGATCTCAATAAAATTCACGTGTGTGGTTTGCGGTTGTAACACCTAAGAATGAGGTAGAGTTCAAGGGCTATGAATACTTTTTCAAGGCACTGTATATAGATATATATAATATATATATATATATATATATATATATATATATATATAGCTGCTGGACACGAGACATGCTTGCTAGCAGCAAGTCTTCACCGGTTATGCCAGATGAGGTGATAGATTGGAGAGAGGAGTATGGGGTAGTGATGGGAGCCGTCGCGCTTTATATGCCGCTACAAAGCTAATGATGGGCTCAGTGACAGCAGAGCAGCATGGCGCTTATCCCTGTGTAATCTCTATTCACCCGCATGGCCTCACCTCTGGACCGGGCATGTATAATCTTGCTGACATTCTGCGGCCCGGCTTGAGGCTCCGGCAATTATCCCATTCGAGCTGGCCCTGCCAGATGAGCGCAGTGATGAAAGGATGTTATTACACGCGGCATTCTGAGAACAAAGCCCAACTCCCTTTCCAGAACATTTTGTCAGCTGCATTAAAAAAAAAAACTCCCGTTTTGTCAGGTTTATGTTTTTCTGCCTTACTGTTTTCCTCTTTTGGGAATGTAAAATAAACATTTGTGTTAGGATCATTCCCCCATACCAGTGATGGGCAGGCTGATTCATTACTAACGCCAGGTAACGGCAGATGAACGTCTGTACAGCGGCGCTAAGAGCGACCGCTAGTGGTCGCTCTGATCGTCCGTGAGTCACTATTACAGAGCCCCTCAGTCGCTGTAGTAACATGGCCGGCATTGATGAATTTGATGTGTGAGTCGCTATAACACCAGTACAGCACTATATGGGAGCGAATGGTAGCGGCTGGTCAGTGTGAGCGACTCAAACCATATTCATCAAAAAAACAGCCTCACGCCAGCGCTCAAAATTGTAGCTGTAGCATAGAGCGCCAGACGCTGTGTGATTAAAGTCTGTTTTTGAACACATATCCACCAGTAACGAAGCGAAAACACATGGAATGACATTTTTTTAACACTGTAACAATAATACTTTAATGCCAGACCTGTAGTGACAATTCTGCATAAAAATATAAAAAATCAAAAAGGTTTTCAAAAATGACTCTTTCTAGGCCAGGAGAGGTGACACAATTATTTTAGAAAAAACATTTAAAAAAAAACCCTGTTTAAACAGAAGAAAAGGAGGTTTAAACAGAAGCAACAGCTCTGGAGGCTAGAGCGCCGGTGCTATACACTGAGCTACCTGTAATGATAAATCGGATGCTACATGGCGCTGTTAGAGTCGCTCACCAGATTTGCTTTCATAAATGTGGTATTGCGTACAGCGCCCAGCGTTCACCCCTGCCGCTACGAGGCGCTACCTGGCGCTTTCCATTGATGAATAAACCCCACAATTTTGCCACACAATAATGGAAACTTTTAAAAATGCCATGGAAAGTGGAATTACCCTTTAAAATAAACGACAGAGCCAGCATTTGAAATCATCAGAGGAAATCTGTAATAAGATTTGTAGGACCAGGTAAGCCTGTCTTATAGTCAGTGGATGGTGGGGAGGTGCACCCAGGGCCATATTTGTTGTTCAATATGCCCTAGGCCAGTGGTGGCAAACCTATGGCACCCTTGCTAGAGGCGGCACTCAGAGCCCTCTCTGTGGGCTCCAGTCTTCTTTACAGCACATGCATTTTTTTTAATCTTCCGTCTGGCACCATAGCCATCGGGATGGCACTTAAATAACGTTTTGGGTGGTAGTTTGGGCAATCTCCCCTAAAAGGTTTGCCATCACTGCCCTAGGTTCTACCAGTACTAGTATTTGCACTTGATGAACTAGAGGCCGACTCATTAATAGCGCCAGGTAGTGACAGATGAGCGCCAGTAGCGTGATTTTCACAGCGCCAGCTAGTATTCGCTGTGCTTGGCCGGGGTTTGCTTGTTGTCAGCGACTCAGTCGGTGTGCGGTAATGTTGAATACGGGGTTAGGGGTCGCTGTTTCACAGGTTCCGCGTTGTATGGGTGCGCCTGACAGCGAATGGCCAGAGCGAATGGCTTGCTGCAGATTCATTAAAAAATCACGCTCAAAAATTTCTCGCGCTGTGAATTCCTTGTTTAAACCCCAGAGCGCTGGCGGCGATGTGTGTAAAGTAGTTTTTAACCCCCAAACAACCTTTTTTTTTATATTGAAAAATTATACAAGTTTTTCTAAACATTTTGTAATATGAATACATTAATATCAGACCTGTAATATCAATTCTGCACATTTATTTATTTATTTATTTTTTACTTTAAAAAAAAACCTAACATTGCAGAAGTGGTCACAGAATTTTTGACATTAAAAAACAAAAAAACAAAAACAGTAATAGCAATTAATTATGATTATTTAAAGATTGCTCCATTGAAATGCATTGGACCACGCCAGGGAGCACCAGGTCATACCTGTCGCTGTGATGGGATTAGCAGCGGCGCTGTTCGTTGCAGTCGCCTACATGATCGCCGGCGCTAGCCTCATTTAGCTTGATAAATGCGTCATTGTGACCGCCGCTGGGCGTACTTGATTCGGTAGCCGCCGATAACTGGCGGTACCTGGCGCTCGTCAGACACTACCTGGCGCTAGCCCTTGATAAATAAGGGCCCTAGTTCTTTATTTTGTACTGCAACACAAAATATATTGGTGCTATAAAATCACCTCCAACGATAATATATTGCGTAACAGTGTATTTGGCAGCGTGCAGCATGTGAGTGCCAAGCAGATGGGAGTCAGTCTGTGTTACTCGTTTGTCAGTTTAAAAGGCAGGCGCAGATGTCTCGCTAACACAATGTTCACATGTACGTTCTCATACAGAAGATCCGATATGTCACCACCTTGTCCCCGAGCCAGCGCTGCTCCTCTGCTGCCTTCACCAGGGACTTAGGAGTATGGAAAGAGGACCTGTCATGGGGGGGGGTCTATGCTTTCATTATAATTACTGGCAGTATTATGAAACTAAGAGGCTGATTTATTAATAGCGCCAGGTAGCGACAGTTGAGCGACTGTAGCGGTATTTTCACAGCGCCCGCTAGTAGTCGCTGTGCTTGCCCGTTGTTCGGTTGTTGATAGCGACTAAGTCGGTGTGCAGTAATGTTGAATACGCGGTTAGTAGTCGCTGTTTGACAGGTTCCGCGCTGTATGGGAGCGCATGAGACCCAATGGCCATAGCGACCGGCTCCCACCATATTCATTAACAAATCACGCTCCAAAAATTCTCGCGCTGTGAAATGCATGTTTAAACCCCAGAGCGCTGGAGGCGATGGGTTAAAAGTAGTTTTTTAACCCCCAAACAACCATATTTTGGGGAACCAAAAAAAACAAGTTTATAAAAACATTTTGGAATATGAATACATTAATATCAGACCTGTAATATCAATTCTGCACAAATTTTTTTTTTATTTTTTTCTTAACTTAAAAAAAAAATCTAACATGGCAGAAGTGGTAACAGAAATTTAAATTAAAGAAATTAATTAAAGAAAAATTAACAATTAATTATTAATATTTAAAGATTGTTCCATTGAAATGCATTGGAGAGCGCCAGGTAGTGAGAGGTCATACCTGGCGCTGTTCAAGGTCGCTCGCTGGCGCTGTGGGGTGAGGCTGGAATAATGATGAATGAGTCGCTATCTGGCGCTGGCTCAGTCGCTAAGCAGGATCGGCTTGATAAATGTGTGATTGTGGTGGGGAGCCGGCGTTCTCGTGGCGGTGACCGTCATTACCGTTTGCTCACCAGTCGCTACCTGTCGCTATTCCTTCATAAATAAGGGCCAAAAACTGGGACATGAGATCTGACTATTCATTCACTGAACAATCAGACCTAAGACTGACAGCACTGACGGCCTGGGAGCAGTTATTTTAAGAATATGGAATATCGAAAGACAAAATAAGCCAAGAGTGAAGAAAGTTCTCCTGAAAAACTTTCAAAACCAAAGGGCATAGGGGCTGGTTAAACGACAGGGCCAGGACTCGGCCAGTTGGCCTCAGAGCCTTTAAGTTGCCAGTCTATATGCCTGATTCTAGGGCTGGTTGGCTTAGCGAGAGCATGGCCTGCTTTTTTTTTTTTTTACATTTTTTTTAAAGTGGACCAAAGCCAGGATTTTGGCTATCCTGGGTTTTGGTCCTTTCCCCAGGGCACCTCGATCGGGGGTGCCCCGCTGTGTGAAACCCCCCCAGACCATCCGAAGAAAACTCACCTTGTGCCAGTCCTAGGCGCATGCGCGGCCGCTCGTCCAACACGGCCGCTCGTCCAATCTCAGAGCCGCTGACCTCACGCCATCTAAGACCAGCGTCTCCGAGCGCACTGGTGGCCGCATCCACTCCTCTCCTCTAACAGGGAGCATGTCCGTGCAGGCCATTCACAAATGGCTGGTGTGGGCACGCGTCCTGCTAGAGGAACAGCGGAGATGCGTCCCGCATATGCGCTGTTGGACCGGGAAGCAAGGTAGTTGAATGGGGTGACCTGGGGGGTTTCACACAGCGGGGCATCCGGACCTTGGATGCGGGGGGGGGGAGGAAATCGATTGGCCTGGGAATCTTATAGATTCCCAGGCCGATCAAGCTGGGTTTTGGTCCACTTTAAATAATAAATAAAAGCTGTACAGCATATATTTTTCAGTGAAAAGGACTCTCATGCCAGTCTGAAAAATCTTGCCCACCATCTCACACAAGAGGAAAATATTTGGGTGTTTCTCTGAATCACCCAATACCTGAACATGGTCAGCATGTGAGTGGGACCTTTTCTCTTGCACATTGCTGAATGGACCTGTCAGTGTTAATATCATGCAGAACTATCACTCTCTTGTACCAATATGTAGTGCTGTAATGGGGCCGCTGGAAGCACTAATCTGTGCGCTCGCAGAAAAGTACCCAGTATGCGTGCGCTAACTTGTGAGCACAGTGTGCGTGCATGAACTTTCTGCGCATCTGTGCATTCTCATTCTCATAAGAGGCTATGGCACCGGGAAATTTTTCTACGCTCCATCCTACCATGCTTTCTCTCTAGTTCTTGGAGACTCGTGATTCATCCTTTGACCGTTGCTGACCTTTGGCTTTGGATACCCGACCACGCTTGCTGCCTGCCATTGAACAGTAGGTTTTTCAATTGATTCTTTCTGCCTTCCTACAACTCTTTGCAATGGAGCTTGACCACAATTCTTGCCATCTGCCCCTGACCTAGGCCATGTCTGACCATGTGCTTATCATCCGGCTGCCTGTCCACTTTGGGTAAAGGATTCACTGCTTTTCTACCCAGAACCTCAGATTCCCTGGAGAACGATCTGGGGCTTCCCAAGCAGCCCAGCCCACCCTTCCTTACAGGAAGCTCTAGTGAGATTTCGGGAAACTGGGTCGACTCTAGTGCCTGTCTTACCAGCAGTGAGACCCTGGTTCCTGCAATCAGAACCTAGCTTGACGGTGATACACTCTATAATGATCCTCTCCTGCATATGCAGCACTCTCATGTAATGGGTTATTCTCTCTGATGACCTGCAGCACTCTCATGTAATGGGTTCTTGTCTCTGATGAATGACAGCCAGGGGCGGACTGGGGTTAAAAATGACCCGGGACTTTTCTGGTCACACCGGCCCTTCTGCAGTGTGTCCAGCCCGGTATTCACGTCTCACAAAACAGACAGTGTTCAGAACCCCTCCATCACAGGCTGAGTGGCAGAATCCCCCCATAATATGCTGAGATGCAAATCCCCCCATAACAGGCTCTGAGGAGGAAACCCCCCATAACATGATGTGAGACAGAAACCCCCTCCCCCATATCATTCCCCCCCCCCCCCCCCCCCGAAAAACACGCTGAGTGGTAGAGACACCATAACATGCTGGCTGGAAGAATTCTCCCATAACAAGCTGAGTGGCAGAATCCCCCCAATTTCCTAGGTTGTCTCATGAAATAGATTATATTCTCTTTGGTGACCAGCAGCACTCTCTTGTAATATGTTATTCTCTCTGCTGACCTGCCACGCTCTCTTGTATTAGATTATTCTCTCTGGTGACTAGCAGCACTCTCTTGTAATAGATTATTCTCTCTGGTGCCCAGCAGCACTCTCTTGTAATAGATTATTCTCTATGGTGACCAGCAGCACTCTCTTGTAACAGATTATTCTCTCTGATGACCTGCAGCACTCTCTTGTAACAGATTATTCTCTCTGGTGACCAGCAGCATTCTCTTGTAGCAGATTATTCTCTCTGATGACCAGCCACACTCTCTTGTAATAGATTATTCTCTCTGGTGACCTGCAGCACTCTCTTGTAACAGATTATTCTCTCTGGTGACCAGCAGCATTCTCTTGTAGCAGATTATTCTCTCTGATGACCAGCAGCACTCTCTTGTAATAGATTATTCTCTCTGGTGACCTGCAGCATTCTCTTGTAACAGATTATTCTCTCTGATGACCAGCCACACTCTCTTGTAATAGATTATTCTCTCTGGTGACCTGCAGCACTCTCTTGTAATAGATTATTCTCTCTGATGACCTGCAGCACTCTCTTGTAACAGATTATTCTCTCTGGTGACCAGCAGCATTCTCTTGTAACAGATTATTCTCTCTGATGACCTGCCACACTCTCTTGTAACAGATTATTCTCTCTGATGACCTGCCACACTCTCTTGTAGTAGATTATTCTCTCTGGTGACAAGCAGCACTCTCTTGTAACAGATTATTCTCTCTAGTGACCAGCAGCACTCTCATGTAATAGGTTATTCTCTCTGGTGACCAGCAGCACTCTCATGTAATAGGTTATTCTCTCTGGTGACCAGCAGCACTCTCTTGTAACAGATTATTCTCTCTGGTGACCAGCAGCACTCTCTTGTAATAGATTATTCTCTCTGGTGACCAGCAGCACTCTCTTGTAATAGATTATTCTCTCTGGTGACCAGCAGCACTCTCATGTAATATGTTATTCTCTCTGGTGACCAGCAGCACTCTCATGTAATAGATTATTCTCTCTGGTGACCAGCAGCACTCTCATGTAATAGATTATTCTCTCTGGTGACCAGCAGCACTCTCATATAATAGATTATTCTCTCTGGTGACCAGCAGCACTCTCCTGTAATGGGTTATTCTCTCTGGTGACCAGCAGCACTCTCATAAAATAGATTATACTCTCTAGTGACCAGCAGCACTCTCATGTAATTGGTTATTCTCTCTTGTGACCAGCAGCACTCTCTTGTAACAGACTATTCTCTCTGATGACCTGCAGCACTCTCTTGTAATGGGTTATTCTCTCTGGTGACCAGCAGCACTCTCATGCAGTTGCCCACTTTAATTCTCTGAATTTTCTGCAGCTTCCACCTACAGTTGCTATCATGCAGCACTCTCTGGAATAACATAGCTCTTTTTATTAATTTCCTAGAATATGCTGCAAGCTCTTGGGTCACGCAGCTGTCCTGTAACAAGCAGGTTTTCTGATACTATGAGGCACTATTTTTTTTGCAGATTTTGTGTTTAAAGTCGAACAAAACCCAACACGACCGCTGTCCTCCCCCTGGGCATCCCAAATCGGAAAGCCCCGCTTTGTGACACCCCTCCAATTACTTATTTTTTGCTCACTTTTTCCTGTGGCTCCCTCGCCAATGTAGACATAGGCTGCCGCATCCCTGGCATCTCTAGCCATTCAGATAAGCTGGGGATGGGAGCGCGACCACGCCTGGCGATGTGCCCACTCTCACTCATAAATTGAGGACCACAAATTTTCCGAACATTAATATACAAGACAAACTGCTCTGATTGGGCAAGTGCCCACACATGCACCGTAGGACCATGAAAAGGTGATTTTGTGCAATCTGGGGGGTTTCACACAGCGGGGCATCCTTAATTGGGATGCCCCGGGGCCAAGGAACAAAACCCAGGATAGTCAAAAGAGTTTTGCTCCACAGGTAACACTCACTGACTATAGACAACAGCTCTCTCCGCTCCAAGTAGCAGTCTCATGTACATATCTGTAGAATGTTTTGGTCATTCTGATAACACAACACTTTTTACAGTTTAACACTCTGTAGTAAAATGTAGAACTGACCTGTAGCATGTAGCAGTCACTTGTCAAATGCGGGTTCTACATTGAAATAAAGCAGTCTCTTGTAATATTAGGCTGAACCTGATGACATGCAGATCATTCTGGTGAATTTACTCTCCGATGACCTGTAGCAGTCTCTTGTAATAGCCATCTCTCTATGGTGACATGCCACAATCTTACAGTAGGTTTAGGTAATTCTCTCCTGTGGCAATGCAATGCCATGTTTCCTTTGATGACATGCAGCAATCGCTTATACTGTGTAGCACTCTACATAACACAGGGCACTGTAATCCACATATGGTATTTGTACCCCAGGGGGTGCACATCGCAGGGTGAAGGAATACTCAATGATGTTCAGAGCACATAAGAGGTCTGACAGGCTTAGTATATTACTTAAAGCAGACCTTCACCCTGAATAAGAGTCTATCATATGTTTCCCCCACCCTGTACATACAGATTGCCCACATTGGCGGCACATGGAGTCTCAGGCTGTGTTTTCTGACTTTGCCGCTCTGCATTCTGGGATTGCTGTCCTTTTCCTGACTCCAGCTCTGCTCTGTCTGAGCAAAGCACAGCTATAACCCCACCCCCTGAACTTCCCCTCCCCTCTCCTCTCCTCAGTATGTGATGCTTCTGAGGCAAGATGGTGGAGCCCGTGTCCTAGAGTCCTCAACAGAGTTGCAGCCAGCAGGGGAAAAAGTAAGCAACTAAGTGTTATTAAATTAATTTTAGATGCTGGGGAATAGTTTTTTAAGAGTTTGGGCTTTTCATCAAATGATGCTGAAGATCCAGTTTAAGAGGACCAAAACCCAGGATTTTCAAGTGGTCCCACACCCGTTCTCCAGCGAATGGATGCTGGGCCACATAGTGACAGACTCTGGGGGCAGGGGAGATTACGATTGCTGGAGCCTCCCCCCCTGCACAATACCCACTGCAAAACCTCTAAATTCTTATCTGAGCCTCGATCTTCGGCCAATGTGGTACCATTATTGGTCACCAGTGATCACATGGACGGGCCAGGAAAGATGGAGAACCGCATCTATGCCGAGGATCGAGTCTCAGGTTAGAATTTTGGGGTGTTGCAGGGGTAATGCAAGTTGGAGGGGCTCCGGAAATCTGAATGCCCACCAAGCATGTCACTATGTGGCTCCGCATCTGTCCCCTTTCACTTACCTGGGTTTTGGTACAGCAACAGGGGATGCCCCACTGTGTGTACCCCCAAGGATCGCAGATAAAACTCACCCTTCCGGCGTGCAGGCGTGCCGCCAATCTCAGCACCATTCAGCTTCTCTTCACTACATTGATGTTGGCGCATCACTGGCAGCATCATCATGTAACACGCAACATAGAGAAGCTAAATAGAAAGATTGTGCTAGGGACAGTGAATCAGCCATCCCTGGAGACTCCACTTTATTTGGGCCACGTTAACAGTAAAACATTATTTCTTCTTGCTTTAAAAGAGTTAGGAGACTTCTTTTAGTATCTTTTATAATTGATCTGCTCCTTGAGGGTACTTCTTGTTGCTAGGGGGTACTAGGTGTAAAAAGTTTGAGAACCATCGCTGTAATATATGAATGATTTCTCCCTTATGACCTGCAACACTCTCACTTCCACTGTATACCTTAGGGGGCGATTCAGTGGCAGGTGAAAAAAAAAAACTTCTATTGACATCTGGTGCTTAATCACCCCCAAGGTATACAATGAAAGTGAATGGCAGTTTTCTCTTCCTAGCACTGTAGTAACATATAATGAAACAGCACACTCTTATCTCTTATGACCTGCCCTGGGCCCTATTCTTTCTAATATGCTTGTAAGTGATGTAGGAGAAGGCTTGGTAGGTAAAGTTTGCATTTTTGCCGATGATACATAGGGAGAATATTCCTGGAGGTGTCGTGCAACGTGAATGATTTACCGAATAAATGGTCAAAACTGTGGAAATTAGAGTTTAATAAAGTCAATTCATGGTTGTGCACCAAAGTATTTGCGTACACCTTTCAGGAGCCAAAATGATTTACTCCAGTTTTTTTCTCTTTACTCATCTGTCCCAATTTTTGTGCGCCTATTTTTGGGAGTAAACATGTGCCTGGAGTAAGATTTCAGACGCAAAAAAGGATTATTTTCAAGGGTCAAAAGTGTGCGCAAGTGTCTGTTTTTCATGCGCTAGCTGAACTAGATGACATGCTTATTTTATTCATAATATGAATGCCATGCCGGCATGTTTTTTATGAATAAAAGTGTCATCTGCCCCAAATTTTTTTCCCCAAAAATTATTTTTAAAATAGTTTAAAAATTGTACAAAATTATTTTTGCTTAAAGCAACAAACCCTGAAATGGTGGACATTTGGGACAAAAAGGTAGAAAATAATAAAGGGGGAAAAAACGTATTATTATTTACCTGATGCGGTGGTTAAGTACTACAAAATACGTAGGCTTTTCCTAGTGCATAGCACGGCCCGTTTCATATAGTCCTTACGTCTGGGGTAGACGAAGATTTGTGGCTCCTCCCGGCCCCATATAAAAACAGGAATCACCAAAAGACCTCCAGTGTTTCCTCTGCAGTCATACTGCGAAGATAGAAGATTGCGCTCTATGTTTCGCAGGCGAGCGGGGCAACCAAGCCTGCGGCCCTGCAAGTCTATTGACACCCATTTCTGGACCCTATTTGCCTCCCAGCCTTCGGCTGTCGGATCAGGTGATGGTAGAGGAGCACCAGGGTCAGGTGCTCGGGGAGCACTGCTCCAAGCCGCAGACCCTGTACCACAAAGGGTAGCCGGCTATAGGCTTTTATGGTGAGCCTGCTGCGGGATGAAGAAGCACTGCTGTCGCTATGGTGTAGGGGGTGTGCTTGGGGGCTTGTGTTCCTAGCCAGTCTTCACTTTTGTCTTTCTTCCCTTTGGGGTTTGTCTCCTGCCCCCCTCCCTCCTCTCCGGGCCCCCTTTTAGTGGGCCCCCGCCGCTGCCTGCCCTCTCCTCTGCTCCCCCTCTCCCCGACGGGTTTTTTGTCGGGGGGTTAGCGGCGGGTGGTGATTTGGTGTGATGTCCCACTGTTGTTTTTCTCGCCGCCGCCGCAGGTGTACTGTGCTCCATGGCGGGTGGCACTGTGTGCCTGTCTGAGGACTTTCATGGCGCCAGCGCCGGGTCACGTCGGCGCTTTCCTTCACGCTCTTCGCGGGGGGCGGCGCCAGGGGATGACGCGTATTGCATCATACCTCCGCGACCCGCCCCTCGAGGTTCTTGATCTCGGCGCCATTTTGCTCAGGCTGCGTGCTTGTGACCGGAGGCCCAATTTCAGCGTGGCCTGCGGCGGTGACCTGCTTGTCTGATCTCCCATCCGCGGTTCATCCGGCTGTACTGCGATCGCCTGTGTGTGCTGCGCGCGCTGTGCCATTTGGTCCATGAGTCCCCTATGGGGGTTTTTTCTTCTTGGGGCATATAATGCGGGATGCTTATGTGTCTTTTTGCTTATGTCTTTCAGGCGGGATAACGGTGTATTGTGGTTTCTCCCGGTCCTATACCTCCCCCCTTTCCCCTCCTGGCACTCTCTCTGGGCATCCCTTGGGGGGCATCCCAGGTGGCTTTTTTATTAGCCCTTACCCTATTCTGGCCTATTGCGCCTGTGTAAATCACCATATGGAGGCTTCTGGGGATAGCGTGCTCGGGGGTCCTTCGGGGCAATCCCGGCTGTGTGTCATGTCCGGGGCATCCCCTTTGAGTGGTGGTGGCGCGGTTTGGGTGCCGTGCGCCCAAAGTATTATTGCGGACCAGGCTGGGATGAGCACTTCTGTTCCCAGTTCTGTGCTCCCTCCTGCATCTCCTACTCCCCCGCACATGCATTTAGCCCCCAGTGAGAGGGAAATTAGCAGGGGGTCCCAATCTGATCTGGCACTACGCATGGCCAGCATTGAAAGGCAGCTGGCCCAACCTGTAATGGGCAAGGCCTCTGGCAAGAAGCGGCATCTTTGCCAAGAAGGATGAGGGCCTTTATGTGTTTGGCGGCCGTGACTTCCTAGAGGAGGGGGAGCTTTTCCATGATTCAGACTCATCTGGGGACCATCAGGAAGGGTAAGACAGTGACCCGGGGTCCGCCTCTGATGAGGATACATGGCTCCCTGATGACACTGATAGACTGTTGTTGGACATTTTTGAGGCTTTGCACATCGCCCTCCCTAAGGTGGCGAAGAGGAAGCAGGGTGAGCTCTTTCACCCTGACAAGCAACGCTTGGAGTTCTCGGAGCAGGGTCATTTCTCCAATATGGTGCTCAAGGAGTGGGAAAGTTCTTACAGATTGCCCACGGTGCCCAAGGGATTGGACAGAAGGTATCCCTTTTCTGCTGACCTGGTCAAGCACTGGTCATGTCCCCCTGAGGTGGACGCTCCTGTTCTAGGGCTGTCTATGCCAGTGTCATGCCATCCCCTGACACTACTGCACTGCGTGACAGCACAGACCACCGTATGGATCAGCTGGCATGTCATGCTTTCACCTTTGTAGGGGCAGGCCTGCGTCCTGTTTGTGCAGCAGCCATTACGGCCATTGCCCTTAAGAAGAAGCTCAAGCGTCTCGCGGATGGCGCCATGGCTGGTAGGAGGAGGAAGGATTATAGGGCCCTCTTGCTTTGCTCTGATTTTGTTGCCTTTGTGCTGACTGTCATGGATGATGCCGTCCGGCTGGGCGCTATGCGCCGGTCTGTTTGGTTGCGCCAATGGGCAGCTGACACTGCTGCTAAGAAGTCCCTCACCGGGCTTCCCTTCACGGGGCTTCGTCTCTTTGGTGAGCATCTGGATGTTCTGGCCAAGGGTGGTAGGTTACCTCAGCGTAGGAAGCAGCCTCGGCCCTTTCGGGGGCCCTCTGCTTCCTTCCCCTCCTTTCGTGCTTCCAGAGGAGGTCGTGGCTCCCTCTTCTCGGGTAACCACAGAGATTCTTGGGGCCGTGGCAGATCCCGTGGTCGTCCCGGTCTCTCATGTGGATCCAAGCCCAAACCCCCTCCCAAGGCCCCTCAGGCATGAGGAGGCGCCCTCACCCGTCCAGGTGGGGGGACAGCTTCGGCTCTTTGCTCACATCTGGAGGCTTTGTGTCTCAGACCGGTGGATTCAGGAGGTGGTGTCCTCCGGTTACAAGATAGAGTTTGCAGCCTGGCCGCCCCCAAGATTCCTCAGATCCCGGATGTCTCAAAATCCTCTGTCAGCTCAGGGTTTGTGCCTAGCAGTTCAACGCTTTTTGGAGTCAGGAGTCATCTGCCAGGTACCTTACCAGGAACAGGGTCAGGGGTACTACTCCAATCTTTTAATGGTTCCCAAAAAGTACGGTTCTCTGAGGCACATCCTATACTTGAAGGGTCTCAACAGGTTTGTCCGGTTCAAGTTCTTTCGCATGGAGATGCTACGCTCTGCTGTCAGTACCCTTCGGCCGGGCGACTTCATGACCACTGTGGACATCAAGGATGCCGTACCAATCTTCCCGAGTCATCAGAGATTTCTGAGGTTCGCTCTGGGGGATCAGCACTACCAGTTTGTGGCCTTACCGTTCAGTATCACCTCGGCGCCTCGGGTGTTCACCAAGGTGCCGGCAGGCGTAATGGCACTTCTGAGGAACCAGGGCATTCGCATCCTCCCTTACCTGGACGACATTCTAATTGCTGCTCAGTCTCTTCATCAGGCCGAGAAGTATACTCAGGTGGTGACCTCCCCTCTCGAGTCCTTCGGCTGGGTGATCAACTATCCCAAGCCTTCAGTGTCTCCGTCTTTGGCGATGTCCTTTCTGGGCATGACTCTGGATACCTCTCAGGTCAAGGTATTTCTCCCTCAGCAGAAAGTGGAGGGCCTTCAGATGCAGGCACAGGCTCTGCTCTTGTGTCATCATCCCTCTATTCGGCAGGGGATGCAGTTAGTGGGCCTGATGGTGTCCTGCTTTGAGGCAGTTCCCTTTGCTCAGTTACACATGAGGCCTCCTCAGTTGCATCTCTTGTCATTTTGGGATCAGGGCCCTGTGTCCCTGGATCAGTTTGCTCTGTCCCCTCTGGCCAGACAGTCCCTCTCATGGTGGCTGGACTCAAGGAATCTTCTAGTGGGCAGGACCTTTCTGCCTCCATGCTGGGAGATTGTCACCACAGATGCCAGTCTGAATTGTTGGGGGGAAGTTTGGAAGTCTTTGAAATTTCACCCATCAACATTCTAGAACTGCGGGCAATCAGGTTGATTCTCTCCCAGTTGACCCCACACCTTCGGGGTCGGGCTGTTCAGATTTGCTCGGACAACCAGATGGCAGTTGCCTGCATCAATCATCAGGGGGGGACTCGGAGCAAGCAAGCCCTCAAGGAAGTGTCCCTGATACTGTCTTGGACGGAAGAGAATGTTCCTTGCATCTCGGCGGTCTACATTCCGGGGGTGGAGAACCAGGAGGCAGACTCCCTGAGCAGGGGGACGTCTCGGCTGGGGGAATGGTCCCTCAGCAACAAGGTCTTTCACTCCCTGTGTCACCGCTTGGGTCAGCCGGATGTGGACCTGTTTGCGTCCCACCACAATCACAAGCTTCCAAGATTTGTCTCCCTATCGCAGGATCCTCTGGCCTTCGCCACGGATGCGCTAGCGATTCCTTGGACAGAGTTTCGGCTCCTCTATGTGTTCCCTCCCTTTCCTCTGCTGGGCAGGGTGCTGCGCAAGATAGCCCAGGAGGGGGTACCAGCCATTCTGGTGGCCCCTTGTTGGCCAAGAAGGGTGTGGTTCTCAGACGTCGTGCAGTTGGCAGTAGACCGGTACGTCTTGCCCAAGGATCCAGATCTTCTCAGGGACAGCTGCACCATCCCAATTTACAAATGCTGGCTTTAAGGGCTTGGCTGCTGAAACCTCCATCTTGAAGGACAACGGGTTGCCGGCCTCTGTTGTTGATACCATGATTCGTGCTCAGAAGAAGTCCTCGTCTTTTATCTACTACAGGGTCTGGCATGCTTACATTGTCTGGTGTGAGTCCCAGTCTCTTCCTTGTCGGGTGTTTTCTATCCCCAGGATTCTGGAATTTTTACAACACTGTTTGGATTCGGGCCTTTAACTTAGTACCCTCAAGGGACAGGTGTCAGCTCTGGCTTATTTTTTTTCAAAGATCCTTTGCCAATCACCAGCTGGTGACTTTCTTCCAGGGAGTTACTCATGTGCGTCCGCCACGTAAACCTATGCTACCAGTTTGGGACTTAAATCTGGTGTTGTCTGCTCTTCAGGGTCCTCCCTTTGAGCCTATCTGTGGGGCTGCGTTGCCCGTTCTGACTCTTAAGGTGGCCTTTTTGGTGGCTATTACTTCGGTCATGCGAGTTTCTGAGCTGGCGGCACTTTCCATTAAATCTCCTTATTTTGAGCGTCATCAGGATAAGGTGGTGTTTCGGCTTAAGCTGGATTTCTTGCCCAAGGTTGTGTCTGCTTTTCATCTCAATCAGGACATACCTTCCTTGTGTCCTAACCCTTCTACTTCCAAGAAACGGACCCTTTATTCTCTGTATGTTGTCAGAGCTTTGAAGTTTTATTTGGTTGCTACTGAATCTTTCAGGAAATCTGATGCTCTTTTTGTTCTTCCTGCTGGACCTAGGAAGGGTTTGCCTCCGGCTAAATCTACTATTAGCAAGTGGATACATTAGGCGGTGGTACAAGCCTATTCTGCTAAAGGGAAGGTTCCTCCTTTCTTTCCTCCTTTACTTCAGGTGGTAGTGGTTTGAACTGCCAGCTGTTATTATTTAGGGATCCCACCCTACCTTACGGACACTGCTTTTGGATGTCCCAGACGTAAGGACTACATTAAACAGGCCGTGCTATGCACTAGGAAAAATACAATTCTGTGAGTACTCACCTGTAGAGTTGTTTTTACTATGCATAGCACATCCTGTTTCATCCCTCCCTTGTTATCATTTTTCTTGGTTGCCTCTTTATGGTGATTTGTTCCAAGTTAGTTGAGGGTTTTTTACCTTTTTTACCTTTATTACCTCCTGGCTTTTGTATAACTGCTTGTCAACACTGGAGGTCTTTTGGTGATTCCTGTTTTTATATGGGGCCGGGAGGAGCCACAAATCTTCTGCAGTCCACTCTGCCACCTTGTGGCGGAATATCGCAGACGTAAGGACTACATGAAACAGGCCGTGCTATGCATAGTAAAAACAATTCTACAGGTGAGTACTCACAGAATTGTATTTTCTTGACTTCTTGCCACTTGAAGGATTAGACGCCGCTCCCATAGTTTAGATCTGAGAATTCTGCTGTTTGTTTCACCTTGCGGTGTTGCTTGTTTGTCACATATGGTATTTTTATTCCCTTCAATCATTGTTGCTTCTCGACCTTACTTATCAAATTTATTCTCACTTGGCATCATTTAAATAAAGGAAGCGACATTCATCTTGCCCATTCCAATGTTAGCTGTTTAGTTGCATCCAAATGCGTTAAAAAACAGAAAAAAGTTTACTGTATAAGACTTGGTAGGGCCCTATCCTATATTTGCACTTGGCCCTTTTAGTTACACGTGTGTTAGCCATGAGTTCAGAAGAGGGAGATTTAGGGATACTGATTGCTGAAAGCTGCAAGATAAATGGATGATGTGGCCAGTTAGTGAGGAAAGCCAGCAGGACGCTCGGCTGCATAGCTCGAGGCATAACCAGTAGGAGATTGTGATGCTGCTGTAAAAAGCTCTGGTGGGGCAGCAGATGGAATACTATGTACAGCTCTGGAGACCTCACCTACAAAAATACATTATTCTAATGTAACAGATCCAAAGGCAGGCAACAAAAATAGTGGAAGGACTTTATTTTAAAACGTATCAGGAATAAGAATGAAAAATGTAATTTATACAGACGAGAAAGAGGAGACATGATTGAGATCTGTAAATATGTGAAAAGCTCGAATAAGTTTCACAAGGGAAGGAACCATTAATGGTAGTAAAAGGGAGCAATGTCAGAAAATATTATTTTACAGAAAGAGTAGTAGATGCTTGGAACAGACTTTCAGCAGAGGTGGTTGAACTACAACAGTTAGGGAATTTAAATCTGCCTGGGATAAGCACACATCTATCCTAAGATAAAGAGAACATACACTCATAAGGGCAGAGGAGATGGACCATATGGCCTCCTTCTGCCATCATCCTTTTATGTTTCTATAACCTGTAGCACTCTCATGCACACGTATCTTTCTAGGAAGCTCCCTTTTGTGACATGGCATTTTTTTTTTAAAGGAAAGTCAGCAGCCCTGCATACAAATGTTCTATGTCTAATTTTTCAGCCTCTCTTTGCTCTGTATCCTTCATCTCTATGAGAATCTCTTTGCCACCAAAATGCCTCTATGATACAAATGCATCCAGCACATTCAAGCGAATCCCACCACCCCGAGCGAGACAATAACCCAGGCGCCCGCTCTCCACCCCGCATAGCAGAATGCTTTATTTTCGAGTCGCTTGCTTTACTGTAATTTCATCAGCCTAATTTTCCTCCCTGCAGAAAATCTCTTGTAGATGGAAAATGAAACTGACTTTAATCAGCGCAAGAATCAAATCACCAGCCAGAAATACACACTGACTGTAATCGAGTTATGAGAGAATTTTGAAGTATTAAAGACGGACCTACAGCAGCAAAATACTAAATCAGGGCTGACTTTCTCCTCGCCCTTCTTCCCCCAAGGCAACTGCCTTGACTGCTCTTGGTTTAAATATAAAAACTCCCAAATCTACATCCTAAGCCTCAGAAAAGCCTTTAAATTGGACCAAAACCCAGCACGATCGGCCCGGGAATCTATAAGATGCCGGGACCGAATGATTCCCTCCCCTCGGGGCATCCAAAATCAGGATGCCCCACTGTGTGAAACCCCCCAGGTCGCCCCATACACTTACCTTGCTTCCCGGTCCAACGGCACATGCGTGAGCCGCGGCCTCAACAGTGCTATTACTCTAGCAGGACGCATGCCCACGCCACCAGGGGGATGCGGCTACCAGCGTGCTCAGAGCCACTGGCCTTAGACACTGGCTTAGACGGCGTGATGTCAGTGGCTCTAAGTGCGCTGATTGGACGAGCAGCCGCACATGCTTCATAGGATCAGGAAGAGGTGAGTTGTGCTCGGTGATCTGGGGGGTATCACACAGCGGGGCACCTCCAATCAGGGTGCCCTAGTGGAAAGGACCAAAACCCAGGATAGTCAAAATCCTTTAACCTACGAGCTAAACCAAGCTAAATACTTGGTCAGTGTAATAGCTTTGCTGAGACGCATTGTGGCCAACAGATGAGGCCCATTTTTTAGCTACAGTGAGACTAGTGGCCATAGTGCCCATTTTGCTTTTCCCTGTACGGATACAACTGCTTACCTGTTCCATATTCTAATCCTGGCTTCTACCAGGACATTATTTTACTCACCTCTTTATGCTCCTGGGATAGCAGCTACCTTCCTGTTATTATGCCAATATAAATACTGTATAATTTTGCCAAGTAACCCCTATTACCTAAGCTTCTATGGGGCTGCATGCCCTTTTTTTTGTACTTGTATACCGGACCTTATTGCTCTATTTCAAGGGGTCACGATACCATGAAATATACGAAAACAATTTACTGCAGGCAAGCTTTAACCTTAAAGCATTGCATTTGCTTATATGTATATGTAAATATGAGCAGTGTTGAGGCAGGAAAAGGTGGGATAGCGGTGGGGTGAGCAGAGGTTAGGCAGTAAGTGTTAAGCAGCAGGGGGGCAGAGTCTAAAAGACCACCCGCTAGCCTGCCCACTTTTCCTGGCAGCTCCCATGATGCTGAGGCTGCTGGCGGCTGCATCTCTGGCCCCGCCCTCCCTGTAGCTTTGGAACGCTCCCACCCCAAGTCATTCAGATAGGCTGGAGGTGGGAGCACTCCCCAGACTACAGGGAAACTAAAGATGGATCAGCCAATCGGCAGTCTCAAAATTGCCAGGTGGGCGTGGCATCGGTGGCAGAAACAATTCTTTTGTTAATATTAATCTACTGCGTTTGTTTTTTTCTTTTTGGAATTGGGTAAGGAAGGGGGGTAGTCAATGGGGGAGCGGGGGGAGGGATACGGGGAAGTAGGTATCGTGTCAGCTTGTGTTCGTTATCAGGTGGAGTCTGGTTTCTCTGAATTAATCAGAGTGAGACATACATGGGAGGGTTTTTTATTTTTTGGGGGGGGGGGTTCTGTCACGCGGGAAGGATAGGAGGAACACCTTCCCGAGTTCCAGAGGATCCCCAAAATTGCCAGTACTTCCACACTGATATTTTTGTCAAATTTTGTAGTTTTGTAGCTTATTTATTTGCTGGTTTAGTGCATTGCATATACAATCACATAGTTACGTTGGTGCCAAGGTTAATACCAAGACTTATTATGGGGTTTACCCATGTTTTTTTTGGCTTATACTCAGCTCAGGTTTGTAGCAAGTATTTTAAACTAGGCCACTGCTGAGCCAGCTGCAGGGGGGGTCGAATGTAAAAGATGAGGTGGGCAGAACTGAGACAGGAAAAGGTGGATAGAGGTGAGGGCAGACAGGAATAGATGGGTTGCGCAGGGGTGTGGTGAGCAGAGGTAAAGAGGGAATAGGTAAACAGAGGTGGGCAGAAGGTATGTAGGAAAAAGTGATGGACAGAAGTTGAGTCAGCAGATCTGAGGTGGGAAGAATTGGGAGAGAGGTGATGTAGAAAGAGGTAAGTAGAGGTAGGCAGAGGTATACAGAGGTGAGGTGAGCACAGGTAGGATGTAAAGATTAAATCAGATGTAAACAGAGGTCAGGTAGGCAAAAGTTATCCGGAATTCTACATGGGCATCTCTAGACACACCCAACACAAACAGTAGCACATGTGTGTCACCCACCTCTACAGAGAAGTTAAAGCAGAAGTTCAGTTAAAAAGCCCCCCCCCCCCCTCCTGCCCTGCCACACTACTCTGCCACTGAGACAGGACGGGGGGTTATAAAGAAAAAAAAAACATAGTTTAGCCAGGCGTCCACGCTTCTCCTCCAGTGGTCCGGATCCTGGGCACTTCCATCTTGGCTGGAAGACACAGAGCCGTATCCCCAGAGCCTGCCCATTCAAGTGAATGCAGAGCCGGGAGATGATGTGGCTAAGGTATGGGTTTTTTCTATGTAACCCCCCCATCCTGCCTCAGCGCCAGGGTAGCGTGGCAGGGCGGGTTCCTTTTTAACTGAAGTTCCGCTTTAATTGGTGACTCATTTCCAATTTAAGGAATTATCAAAACAAATTATCAAAAGCCCTCTAGTGGCCAGCTGCTTGCACTGCAGGCAAGGCAAGTTTAGTCCTCCAATTTCCTAGGGGTGCTGGGGGGCCGCTGGTTGTGCATCCCTGTTGTATACTTATATACATTAACCTAGGTTGTGTGTATTTTGTTTAGTAAATCTTTTTAACAATTACATGCACCCTAACTGATCTTAGGGGGTAACTATGGTTAATGCTTTGTACTACGTTACACATAATCAAATTATGTTTTCAACTTTACATTGTATACATTTCTGAATTGTGACATTTAAACGGTAAGCCTAGGCAGGTTTGTACTTTTTGTACCACTGATGTATTATGGAAAATGGCACTTGTATAGAATGCTATAAGACATTGTTTGTGACTTACAACGAGTCTCACTAAAAAGTGCAGGCCTCAGGCATTTAATATATTTAAATGTAATATACAGTGTAATAATGCTCATGCTAGGCCTCAGGTATAGAACAAAGGTGGTCATTAGACAGACCATCCAGGGGCTGGGCTACAGAAACATGGCTACATTCTGACAACCTCAACTTTATTCAGCACCACACCAGGATTGAACCTTTGTATGGCAGGTAAGCAAGCAATGAGTTGGTTTTATACTTAGAGGCTGATTTATTAATAGCGACATGTAGCGACAGTTGAGCGACTGTAGCGGTATTTTCACAGCGCCCGCTAGTAGTCGTTGTGCTTGTTGACAGCGACTCAGTCGGTGTGGCGTAATGTTGAATACAAGGTTACGAGTCGCTATTTGACAGGTTCCGCGATGTATGGGTGCGCATGATAGTGACTGGTCAGAGCGACCGGCTTCCACCATATTCATCAAAAAATCACGCTCAAAAAATTCAAGCACTGTGAAATGCATGTTTAAACCCCAGAGCGCTGGAGGCGATGTGTTAAAAGTAGTTTTTTAACCCCCCAAACCACCATATTTTTGGAAACCAAAAAAAAAAAAATATTTTAAATAATTTAGTAATATGAATACATTAATATCAGACCTGTAATATCAATTCTGTATAATTTTTTTTTATTTTAGTTTCCCTTAAAAAAATGATCTAAAATGGCAGAAGTGGCCACAGAATGTTCCACATTTAAAAAAAAACATTAATAACAATTAATTATTAATATTTAAAGATTGTTCCATTGAAATGCATTGGAGCGCGCCAGGTAGCGAGAGATCATACCTGTCGCTGTTCAAGGTCGGACGCTGGTGCTGTGGGCTGAGGCTGGAATAATGATGAATGAGTGGCTATATGGCGCTATCTCAGTCGCTAAGCAGGATTGCCTTGATAAATGTGTGATTGTGGTGGGGAGCTGGCATTCTCACGGCGGGGCCTGTCATTACCGGCCGCTCACCAGTCGCTACCTGTCGCTATTCCTTCATAAATAAGGGCCTTAGGGCCTTATTCATGAAGGGATAGCGACAGGTAGTGGCTGTTACTAGTGGCTAGTTAATTATGTTCCCCCTTAGGTGCCTTCTCTCAAGACTGAATATATCTAATTCCCATAATCTTTCTTCATAACTTTCATTCTCCTTAGCAGTTTGGCGTCTCTCCTCTGCACTCCTTTTAAAAAAGTGGCAAACATAGGTGAGAATTTGCCGTAAATGGCGAATGCACTTCTAAAATGCCACACAGATCTTTAGAAATGCCAGAAAGAAAATGTCTGAAAGGCTTGTGAGTAGTCAAGCTAAATAGTATATTTGAAATAATAATTTAATAATAATATAATAATATTTTGCAATATAAAATGTTTATACATTTCAGCTTTAGCACTATAATAAAGTAATGGAAGATTTGTCTAAGAACACCGGCGGCTTTATTACTCTCCTCTTGTCAGTTTTTTCAGGATTAACGGTCGTTCTTAATTAGTAACGTACATGAGAATTAGTGCTCGTCTTCATGGTCTTAGGATTTGCATTGTTTGTTATACAGCTCTGCCGCTTTTCAGAAATTATGTTTTAAATTAAATGAAATCATAAAAATTTACCTACTTGCAGTTTATTACCCAAGAAGAAGGCTGTCCCTAGAGGATAAATAGGTATCTCCACTGCACTTTGCACCCCCCCCCCCCCCCCCCACACACACACACACACAGCCTTCCTAGCACAACAGTTTGGCATATCTCTCTTACCTCTTTTTCTTCTCTCACCTCCTACTGGAAGGTTTCTGGTCCCGCAGTGCATAGAGACCTACCATGGGAAAAGTAAGTAGTGTGGAGGGGTGGTGTGAGAATAGGTTGGGATTGCTGAAACTAACTCTGTCCAACAGAGACACCTTTTGAGTTTTAGGTTCACCCCTTGAAACAGCCCAAAACCCAAAACCTCAGTTCTGGACCATTTTACTGTGTGTGAAACCGCTAAGGAAAGTCAAGTATCCTTACCTCTCGCATGCTCATACTTACATCAGCTCACACTTGGTTGCTCCATTCAGTTTATAGCCTAGGCTGGTGGTTGTTCCGTTCAGTTTTTGGTCTAGGCTGGTCGTTGTTCCATTCAGTTTTTAGTTAGACTGGTGGTTGTTCCATTCAGTTTTTAGTCTAGGCTGGTGGTTGTTCCATTCGGTTTTAGTCTAGGTTGGTGGTTGTTCCATTCGGTTTTAGTCTAGGCTGGTGGTTGTTCCATTCAGTTTTTGTCTAGGCTGGTGGTTGTTCCATTCAGTTTTTGTCTAGGTTGGTGGTTGTTCCATTCGGTTTTTGTCTAGGCTGGTGGTTGTTCCATTCAGTTTTTGTCTAGGCTGGTGGTTGTTCCATTCGGTTTTAGTCTAGGCTGGTGGTTGTTCCATTCGGTTTTAGTCTAGGCTGGTGGTTGTTCCATTCGGTTTTAGTCTAGGCTGGTGGTTGTTCCATTCAGTTTTTGTCTAGGCTGGTGGTTGTTCCATTCGGTTTTAGTCTAGGCTGGTGATTGTTCCATTCGGTTTTAGTCTAGGCTGGTGGTTGTTCCATTCGGTTTTAGTCTAGGCTGGTGGTTGTTCCATCCAGTTTTAGTCTAGGTTGGTGGTTGTTCCATTCGGTTTTAGTCTAGACTGGTGGTTGTTCCATTCGGTTTTTAGTCTAGGCTGGTGGTTTTCATCATTATGCTATTCCTTTGCATTAACCCATTGAGCATGCATTGAGTATAGCTTCTAAAAAACATACAGCTATAACTTCCTACTTGCAGACATGATTCAGGCTTGTGATCCTCATTAGCACATGTGTTATTTATTTGAGGTGATACTTGAGAGCATCATAATAGTGGAGCAAGCCGTCTTGGGAAGATACCCTTGTAAGGCCTAATACAGTGAGCAGTGTCAGGTGTACAAGCCCCAATGTGAAGTGGCAAACTCCCTTTTAGCTTTTTCTTAAAAAAAGTTTCCTTTTAAATAACACTTGGAAAATAATCATTCATTTTGAATCCATTTGCTGTACTGTACAGTTCTGTTGAGGATGATTTTAGGTGCATTTTTGGCTATAATACCGTTAATGCTCGGTGGATGTGGAAAATAACTGAAGGATATGGATTATACACAGAGGTAGTAATTGAAATTAGGTGGTGCACATTATGGCTTCAAGAACAACATCAGGGTTTACATTTTTTAAGGCCTTTATTGAAAAAAAACACATGACTTTAAAGCGGACCATCAACCAAACAACCGTGCGGCACAGGTGTTGGTCTCGGGGGGGGGGGGGGCTGCTCCAGCGTACCGTGTTTCGACACGCTCTAAGTATGGACTTTTGTTTACAATTATTATTTTGAATACAATATACAACACGAGAGAGAGACCTGCTCTTGCGAGCTTACAGTCTATTATGTAGAACCTATTATTTGAACAGATATTAAGAAAAAATGTGGATGATGGTTAAACCAATAAAGCTTTAAACAATTAGATAGGCCTCGAAGGGGCCAGTAAAAAATTGAACTTAGCTATCTAAAGAGGCTTAAGTGTAGAAATGGGTTATTCTTTTTTCAATGAGCTTGGGTATGGCTTCTGTGTGGTTCTTTGAATTAAAGCAGGATGTGGACTGACACAACGGAAAGTCTAAATACATCAATAACAGTCCATGATCTCACCAGACCCTCTTTGTTTTATCCTAGGCCGGGAAGCATCACTACCAGAACCGGGTTGGTCAAGCCTGAACAGAGCCACATGTAAGTCTGCTTTATCTTTCTTCTTACGATGAGCTTCAAAATAATGAAAGTGGCTTTCTGGATGAAGTGATGTGAGAGATCGTTCATATCCATCATCATTTCCTACACACCCAGTGCTTGCTCCAGGGTTATGTGGGCCTTTAGGCAATAAAGTCTCGGTGGGACCCTTTGTGGTCTGTCACATCATATGTCATGTCACATCACCCTTCAGCTCCTATACCACTGATGAGTGCTCCTCTGCTGCTGGTCACGCTCCAGTCCTCACTGGCTTCTCCACTGCTGGCCTATAGTTCTTGCCACTTTCTCTGCGGCCTACAGTTCTTGTCAACTTTTTGATTGCCAACAATAACCCTCCAATGCTTACTGTTTTCTCAGCCACAGCTATGGTTGCCACCTTTCCCTTAAAAAAATACCAGGATTGTGGGGGCATGGTCCTGTAGGGGGGCATGGTCTTCAATCAATACGAAGGTTGGAGCACACAGATGAGGGAGGAAGGTCGTGCACCGGGGGCGGGGCACATCTGACATCATGGCTGATGTCATGGCAGGCCAAGGAGGGAGGAGAGGGGATATAAGGCAGGAGCAGCAAATACTCATACAGCATGCTTCCCCAGCTTTCTGCAATGATGGAGTAGCCAAGACACCACCCTTGGTCGTCCAGGCCCCCCACTCCAGTTTGGAATACCGGCCTTTAACATTGGGAAATAAGGCAGGAGCAGCAAATACTCATACAGCATGCTTCCCCAGCTTTCTGCAGTGATGGAGTAGCCAGGACACCACCCTTAGCCGTCCAGGTCCCCCACTCCCATTTGGAATACCGACCATTAACATGGCTGGTGAAAAAAAATATCGGTACCGGCCGGGTGCAAGAAATACCTGCTATGCCAATGGAATACCAGCTGGGTGGCAACCCTAGCTACAGCTAATCATTCTCGTCTTCTACGATTGCCATTGCTGCCATTCATCCCCTGATGCCCACCTCCTTCCTCATTACTGCTAAGTGCTGCTGCTGCTGTTTGTCCTCTGGTCCTCGATACCTTTCCTTTTCTTTTCTTTCTTTGGTCCTGAAGCCAGCTGTAAGCTCCACATTTGACTCCTGGCTTATGTATCCTGTCAGTGGGAATCACTGTAGATTAATCAAAAGTCCAAACCTGACTTGCCCATAGCTGGTGGCAGCCCTGCATACGCCCATGATCAGCCCTGATGCGGATGAGTCTTGTACCTATTTATAATAGATTACTATATACAAATTCTGTACAAGGCCTAGAGGATGATAAAATTATCCCACATTATCCCAAATCAAGATTCCCCAGGGAGGGCGGGGGTTCAAAGGGGCATAAAGTAGTTTAAACAGGATCACATTAGAGCGCCCGCATTGGGGTTTGTTCCACTTTAAAGTGGTCCTGTTTAAATTAAAAGATTCCAGGGCTGGCTCCTGGCTTACTCCTGGAGCATCCCAAATTGGGATGCCCCCACTGTGTGAACCCCTTACCACCCATCACGGGGCGCTGCAAAACTCACCTGCTTCCTGGGTCCCTCACCAGTGTAAATATTGGATGGCCGCATCCCTAGCATCTTTGGGCTATACACGTGCTTCTGCCCCCAGCCATTCAAATAGGTTGAGGGTGGGATGACAGGAGTTCAATCGCTGCTGAGAAGGTGCCCACTCACCCTCCTGATAAACAGAGCCGTGTTGCCGGTCATTACATATGCACTGCAAATGGCTCTGATTGGACGAGACCTGAGAAAGGTAACTTTTTCTGTCCGTTCTGGGGGGTTTCACACTGCAGGGCACTCCAAATCGGGATGCCCAGAGGGCAGGAAAAAAAAACCTAGAATAGTCAAAGTCCTTAGAAGGTGCTGCATGTTTCCCCAGAATGCAAATACCCTACAACTGGCAAATATAAAATACTCACCCAGATGTGACAGGCTCTCTCGGGTATTTATTGCTGACCTTGTTAGAGAGATTTCCCCTAATGTTTTGTCCTGTTCTGACACAATGGACCTCAGCAGTATGTTCAGCTCACACTTTAGGCAAGTTCTCTTGGCAGTGCTTCTGGTTGGGTGGCAGTTTGCTTTATAAAGCAAGTATAGCTGAAATGTGCAATCCATTAGCAGCCCCAGTGTAGCCGATTTATGCAGATCCCCGCAGCCCTTAGCGGGATGCTACACACTTGTAAAGCAGTTTTATGAGTCGCACAATGGAACAGCGAGGCCATGCTTTTGTTTTACAAGATGCAAGGCGCAGATGTTAAATCATGATTGGATCCATGTTACTCGCACACTTCATACTTTAACTCTTTTTTTTTTAACTCATTTTGTGACATCTCGGACCTGCGTTTCAATTATTGTTGCCCCAATACAAGTTCTGTACAAATAAATGTGTTTAATATTAATTATAAGCATTAAACACTTCAATCCAGTTCTACCCATTGTACCGCTGAGGCCAAAAAAGTGGCGCTGTATGGTGCAGATGCTCCCTATTCCGGCCCCTAAAGTGGAACAATAAAGCAATGCAGCCCTTAGACAGAGAAAGGCTGTGCACCCCTGCCTAAAAGAGTTACAGCTGGAATGCCTATATACATTGGCTTCCTCCAGCACAACACTATTCACCTTACTTTAAAGTGGACCAAAATCCAGGATTTTGACTGTCCTGGGTTTTGGTACTTTCCCCCGGGACACCCTGATCAGGGGTCGCCCCCCTGTGTGAAACCCCCCAGATCGCAGAGCACAACTCACCCCTTCCTGATCCTATGGCGCATGCAAGGCCGCTCGTCTAATCACTGCGCTCGGAGCCGCTGCGGTATGCGTGTCAATGAGACGTCTTGCCACAGCGGCTCTGAGCATGCTGGAAGCCGCATCTCGCGCTTCCCTCTAACATTTGTGAATGGCACGCACCCTGCTAGAGAGAATCGTGAGATGCGGCCACCGCCCGCGCATGCGCCGTTGGATCGGGATCCAGGTAAGGTTTCTGGGCGTCCTGGGGGGTTTCACACAGCGGGGCATCCTGATTTTGGCTGCCCGCAGGGAGGGATCGGATGGGCTCGGGAATCTTATAAATTCCAGGGCCGATCCGCCTGGGTGTTGGTCCACTTTAAATAAGGCTCCCCATTCCTGCCCCTGAAGTGGAACAATAAGGCAATGCAGCCCTTAGACAGAGAAAGTTTGTGCACCCCTGCCTAAAAGAGTTGCAGCTGGAATGCCTATATACATTGGCTTCCTCCAGCACAACACTATTTCCCCTTACTTTAATGCATAGGTCTGCTGGAAACCCCATAGCAATCTAATGCTGATAGCACTTCAGTGCCATACATGTCTGGCTTTGGAGTGTGCAGTCTGTGCAATTCCTGTTTAAAGTGGACCAAAACCCAGTGCGATTGGCCCAGAAATCTATAAGATTGCCAGGAAGATCGATTCCCTCCCCCCGGGACATCCAAAATCTGGAAGGCGCGCTCTGTGAAACCCCCCAGTTCGCCCCATTCACTTACCTTGCTTTCCGGGCCAATGGCGCATGCGTGAACCGTGGCCGCATCCCCGTTATCCCTCTAGCAGGGCACGTGCCCGCGTCAGGCATTTGTGAATGGCCGGCGCAGGCATGCTCCCTGTAAGAGGAAAGCGGGGAATGCGTCAGCCAGCGCGCTTAGAGCCGCTGGCCTTAGGCGCTGGCTTACACGTCAGCGGCTCTGAGCGCGCTGATTGGACCAGTGGCCGCGCATGGGTCGCAGGACCAGGAAGAGTTGCGCTCAGCGATCTGGGGGGTTTCACACAGCAGGGCACCCCGGAAAAGGATAGTCAAAATCCTGGGTTTTGGTCCACTTTAAGGGTACACATGGAGCTGCCATTTATAGACACCTCTTTAGAGTGAAAACTTTCAGTTTGTTAATCAGATTTTTCTTTTTCCACATTTTTTCCATCACTCCCTTTTTCATTCTCCCTTTCTCTATTTTCTTTTTTTCTTTTTCTGCCCTAGTAGCCTCTATCTTCCCTACCTCATTCTTTTGCTCTTTTCTGTGAACAATCAATCTCTCTTTCTTACCTTATCACCTGCTTTCTATCACTTTTCCTCCTCCAACCTGCTCCACAATCCCTCCTTTTTCTTATCTTTTAGTCCATTGTGCTTGTTCTTTTTTTATTCTCTCTATCTCTCCATGTTTCCACCTTCTCCAAGTCATCCTCTTTTTTAACCTTCCTTCTTTTTCCTCCTGTCTTTTCCACATTTTCCCTGTTATTTTCCATTCACCACACTTCTTCTCTTTTCACATTTCCTCCTTCTCTTGTAATCATTCCTTCCATCTCTCTTTCACCTAATTCCTTCAACTTCATCTCTCTATTGTCACCTTCCCTCCATCGCCCCCTCTTTCTGCTTTCTCTGCTTTTTTTCTCTTTTTTCACCTTCACTCCTTTTTTCCACATTCACTTTTTTATTCTCCTTTACCCCATTTCTCTATCGGTGGGAACAAAACCCAAGATGAAAATCTTTTGTATGTTCCACTTTAAGCAGGATATAACAGTTTTTGTTTTTATAGCAAAGGTGTGCTTACTTTTCACATTTCCAATGTCATTACATATTGATATTTATTAATAATCTCCCTTTAGAATTCCTGCACAGAACTACACAGCAAATGTATTCTGCCGAGATGTACAAGATCGGCTTTTGTCGGTGTCTCTAAGGAAACGGTACGTATGAGTTATACTCGCTGATCAGCTTTAAAGGGCCATTATACACACGCACACACACACACACAGACACAGACACACACAGACAGACAGACACACACACAGACACAGACAGACACACACAGAGAGACACACACAGACAGACAGACACACACACAGACAGACAGACACACACACAGACACACAGACAGACACACACAGACAGACATACAGACACAGACACACACAGACAGACAGACAGACACACACAGACACATACAGACACACAGACACACACACACAGACAGACAGACACAGACACACACACACACACACACACACACACACACACGCACACAGACACAAACACACACACACACACACACACACAGACACACAGACAGACACACACAGACACAGACAGACAGACAGACAGACAGACACACACACACACACACACACACACACACACACACACACACTAATGCATCCAAACTGTACATTACTGCAATGTGGCATCTGGCCAGTTTGGATATATATGTGGCTGGTAGAGCTGGGGGGCACCAGGGCCAGATTAAGTGTGGTGGAGGCCCCTGGGCACAAAAGCCCCAGTATTTTTTCCATTAAAATAATATATAATAATAGTCCAGCCAAGTAACTGATTGGTGGTTGTCTGGCCCCGCCTACTTACTGGAACGTCAGATCGAGTCCCTTGTGCCCCCCTTGTGCGGGTGCGTGCTGCTCGGGAACTCCTGCTTTGCCATTCTGGGTGGGGGGTAGTGTAGTCGCCCGGCTGGTCCAGCAGAAAACAGTTCCCTGCATTGAGCTGCCAGTGGCTGTGCTTGGCGGCTTATGTGCCTCATAACCCGGCCCTGGGGGGCATAGTGGACTCCTCACTGTTTCTCGACCAGCCCCTTGTTTATTTCAAGCATATGCTTGTGCCAGCTTCCTCTTGCAGCACCCTATCTGCCCCAGCACACTGTTGGGAGGAATAAAGGAATGGTTGGCATGGCCCACTGCCTAGCAATGATGGTGTATCACTTTATTCTTGGATAGAAAACAGATGTAAATATCTTTCATTTAGAATTTTTTTTTTTACTTTAAAAGCCATTTAGTTGTGGGGCAGACCTGAATCTACCTAGGAGGGTTATTGTTTTTGCTATAGTGCTGCACAACCCCTATATACCTCAAGCCCTGAACCCCATACCCTAGGAAGACATAAGCCCAAAAAAAACGTTCTATGCAAATAGGAGATTTAAAGTGGACCAAAATCCAGGATTTTGACTATCCTGGGTTTTGGTCCTTTCCCTGGGGGCACCCCAATCAGGGGTGCCCCGCTGTGTGAAACCCCCCAGGATGCTGAGACCAGCTCACCTCTTCCTGGTCCCATGGCACGCATCCTTCGCTTCCCTCTAACAGCCTGCGCCGGCCATTCACAAATGCCTGGTGTGGGCATGTGCCCTGCTGGAGGGATAGAGGGATGCAGCCGCTGCTCGTAGATGCGCCGCGGGACCGGAAAACGAGGTAAATGAATGGGGCGACCTGGGGGGTTTCACACAGCAGGGCATCCCGATTTTGGATGCATCGATCGGGATGAATCGATCGTCCCGGGAATCTAGAAGATCTTATAGATTCCCGGGCCGATCGAGCTGAGTTTTGGTCCACTTTAAAGGAACAGTCCAAGCAAGGCAATAATAAGGCAGCTAGCCTGTCCTATGTGCTTAGCTTCATTTCCGACAGCACGCTGTAAATCCTGTAGCATAGTTTGCCCCTTCTTTCCTTTCCATTTTTCATATAAACATTTGTCCCTAAGCACACATGGGACATGCTTCAGATTAGCCTCTCGCTGCCTTGTTATTTCCCCACGCTGAAATGTCCCTTTGAACTTTTGGTCTGGTTATTATTATTCCTAGGGTCATCCTGATTTGGGATGCCCTACAGTCAGAACCCCTAGTTAACCCCCCAGCAAACTCGCCTAGCCGCTATCCACCTCTGTAGTTACATCACATGAAGCGCACATAGAGGTACCCCTGTTCCCCTTTGGTGAACCCCCCCCCCCATGCACCCCACATGCTTTCTGATGTGGCTGCCAGTCCATAACTTTGGAAACAATGAAGAGTAAGTATTTTAAAGTGGACCAAAGTAAAGATTATCCACAGGGTTGCAGCCAATCTCACTTGCCACGACCAGAGCCGTTTGCTGAGCTACATAGGGGGTCATGCTAATTATTTGGTGAAGCCAGTGTGACTTGCAGTGTGCATTATGGTGCGGATTGCAACCTGCATCCCGGTGAGCTTTTTAGTGTTTAGACACAAAAAAGTGCAAAAAAAATGTTTGTTCTACCCTTTTTCCCCCAAAATTACCTGTACCTGTGATGGGGCATTTTTACAGGTTAGGCACATCATAAGTAAGGTAAGGATATTTGTTTTTATGTTGGGAAACAACAGAACCCTATGGGCTATGCAGAATAAAATGGTGAAATCTTTAGCATAACCCATAATCTGGGCGATCTGGAGGTTTCACACAGCGTTTTCCCGATTCTGGATGCCCCCGGAGCACAGAATACCAACTGAGAGAGTCCAAATCTTGGGTTTTGTTCTGCTTTAAGTGCTTATTTCGCAACAACAAAGAGCAGCAAGGGGCTGTGATTAATATAGGTCTCCTTCAAATTCAGCATCCTGGAATTCTTCTTCAATATGTCAATATTCTTCTTGTATACAGTCCTCCATAAATATGTCTTCATAGAATGTCATTCCCGGGAAAACAGATGTGGGGGCAGGGGAGGAAGATTCTGCGTAATCATTTTATGACATGCCCTCTAGCAGATCAGCTCTCCCGGATCGCCGCCAGGAGCCTGTAACTGGCAGCGCTTCCTCCATAAAAGCTTTAATTGGGGTCTAGTGTTTTATTTTAAACATCCCAGAAGACCCGCACGGGCTAAAGGCTTTTCTTTTGCCGCCATCTCCTAACACTTGCTGACTATGGAGTCTTTCCCCAGCCAGATCTATAAGCCATTACGATTATGATTAATACATATGCTGTTACTAAAAATATGAACCGTTTGTGGCACACGAGGGGTCTGTTGCTCCAAGAAGCCTGTGTGTGCCGTAAATGATGTCGAATGCTTCTAATCCACTTAAGTAAGACATTCAGCATATGAAATATCCTGGGCTCAGCCAAGATTAATAGCGACAATGTCAAAGATCTAGAGAATCTTGAGCGCCACTTAATTCCAAATAGGAAGCGGAGTCTTTAGTCTTACACTACACACTTTTTAATTCGATTGATTTTCCAATTAGAAGTTATTGGGGTATGTTGATAAAATTGATTGATTCATCATTTTCCATGTATTCAATATGTATGACATAAAAATTGTGAATGTTTGCATTTACTCATCTCAGTCCAGGATTCCATGGCACATGTGCAGCTCGGCATCCAGACTCAGACTTGAATGACTACTAGCAGGGCCCAGAGAGGGAGCAGGGGAGCAGCACACTCTGCATTGTCGCAGCATCCTTCATGGTCTTGTTTTAGTGAACATCAGACCTGATCTCGGCCTCTAGGCTCTTTTTTAGTGCAGTTTAGCCAGAACCTAGTGATAATCACCACCAATGGCTGCCCTGTCTTCTTTTTTGTTATGACTTGATCTTCTGTGTGTGATTCAGTTTCTATTGCTCTTTGCTTTATCATGGATTGTTTTGCTGGCCCAAACTTCAACCTAGAACCTGAGCTGGCTTGGATCACCACTAGTGACTTGCCAAATTTGTCAGGAGCATCCTGCCTCCTTTCTTTAGACTCAACCTTCTTTGCTTGACTATGTTTTGTTTCACTCTTGGATTCATCAACCTTTGCTGCTCGTCTTGGGTTACAGTCTCAGAAGCATGACCCAAGTAGGCCTGGTACAAGCTGCTCTACAGCTTCAGTAAAATAAGACCTGATCACAGAATCCTGTGAGAATCAGGTACCAACTCCGGCCATCCTCTCTTGTCTGTGCCAGACACCTATTCTTAGCAAGGTGCTGAAAAGTGAGCACTGCAGGACTAGTTTACTCTCAGTGAGCCTCACCCAGGTACATGACACACACCCATGCGTGTAGTAGGCTTTTTGTTATCTTATGTATGATATCTTTAAACATGAATATATTCCCCATGCCTTGCAGCTACTCCGAAGATTTTTACATCCAGACTGTCAATGATGTACAGAATTGCTCGTGGAAGAAAAGCCCTCGGGAATACAGCCGATTTAGGTAAGATGGAAGCCTGAGATGGTCTCTAATATCAAAGCAGAACACAAACTTTTGGATAGAGCCACTTGCTCTATCCAGTCTAGTAATCACCCTCTGCCCTGCTTCCCTACCCTGGTGCTGAAACAGGGCAGAGGGGTTACAAGAGAAAAACAGCTTACTTTTCCGAAATCCAATGCCGTCACCAGCTTAGCTTTACATGTGTTCATACATAACACCCAAAAGAGAATACAGACTGTGGAAGTGCTTACAATCTATTACTGTACAAGGAGGACACTGATGTCAGAAGAGTTTTAATCATTTAGGATGTAGTTCCTGTTAAAACAATATTCTATTATAAGTAGTTTATGTGATGTAAGATACCCTGCTAGGTGTGTAGATGTATGTTTTTTGAGGGTCTATGTTACCTCTGTGATCTATATGAGGTTTGTAAATGAATGTGGCAATCTAGAGAGGTCCTTTAGTCTGGGTTTTTGTTTAGGATTGGAAGTCCCTAAATATTCAGCCAGGTCCAGCCACCTTAAATCTGTGCCCAGGAGGAAGAGTTTATAGTCTGTTGTATACGAGTTTGCAAAATGCAGAAAATCTATTAAGTATATCGTTTCGTAGAGTAGAGACATTGAGAAGGATTACATTTTATCGGGAAGCTACAAAAACGTTTCAGGAATTGGTATATGGGATACTACAGAATTTGGAAGATGTGTACAATCTATTAGGGTATAAAGAATAATGCAGAAGAGTTTAACATATTTCAGTGTATGGGAGCATGAAAGGAAGCAGCTCTTGCAGTCCATTGAGGTACACAGAACAAGGATTGTACACTTTATCTGAGTATATATAAAGATACTAAAGAGCGGTATAGCTAATCATATTTAAAGAGGCCCAAAACCCACCCTGGAGTCTATAAGACTCCAGGGCAGGCATACTTCCTTCCCTTCAGGGGCACCTCGATCAGGTGAAATCCCCCAGGTCACCCGAAAGCTCACCTTCATTACCGGTCCAATGGCGCATGCGCAAGCAGCGGCTGCATCCTCAATATCCTTTTAGCAGGACGCATGCCCGCGCCAGGAGTTTGTGAATGGCCGGCGCAGGCACGCTCCCTCTCAGAGGGTAGCGAGGGATGCGGCTGCCAGCTCGCCCAGATCTTCTCACATTAGACGAGCTCCTGGATGAAGGGGCTCGAGCGGATCTGAGCACGCCGATTGGACGAGTGGCCGCGCATGCGTCATAGGACTGGGAAGAGGTGAGTTTGTTCGGGTGACCTGGGGGTTTCACACTGCGGGGCAGTTCCCACCGATATAGGAGGGGATTTTTCTCTGTAAGAGCAGTGAGACTATGGAACTTTCTACCAAAGAAGGCAGTTATGAAAAATACACTAAAAGAGTTTGAAAGTGGCCTGGATGCCTTCCTTGCATTTAATAACATTACCAGCTACTAGACCACTGGAAGGAGATCTGAAGTCTGAACTGGATGGACTAAAGTAGGGTACACATAACATAGGTGCCAGTTACTTTGTCTGAAAAAAGATTTCTCAGGAGCTAATATAAAATCCAGTGCATTCTTCCCCTACCTTCTATGCAGCTGAACCCCCCCCCCCCCCCTACAGTGCTGCTGCATAATGCTGGCTTTTATGTACAGGTAATCCCTAAGTTCAAAATATAATTGTCTTACCGCCATGACAGATTTTTTTTTTTACCAGTCTGATCTCTCCGAAGATAACAGTTGAGATGATCTCTAGACTCTTGTTATACAGCCATTCTGCAGTTTTATGTGTGTCTCTGTGAAAAGCAGATCCAGATTGCTCCATTAGCTTCAGGGACACCCATGAGAAACAGAGGGTGACCTGGCATATGTGGGAACAATTTGTCCTGTCGACTGATTACCTAGAATATCTTCAGGCCTAGAGGACTCCAAATAGCAAAGGCTGCCCCCTCCCCGCCCTCCTCCCCCTGCCCCTCCTCCCCCTGCTCCCTCCTCCCCCTGCTCCCTCCTCCCCCTGCCCCTCCTCCCCCTGCTCCCTCCTCCCCTGCCCCTCCTCCCCCTGCTCCTCCTCCCCCTGCTCCCTCCTCCCCTGCCCCTCCCCCCCTGCTCCCTCCTCCCCCTGCCCCTCCTCCCCCTGCTCCCTCCTCCCCTGCCCCTCCTCCCCCTGCTCCTCCTCCCCCTGCTCCCTCCTCCCCCTGCTCCCTCCTCCCCCTGCTCCCTCCTCCCCCTGCTCCCTCCTCCCCCTGCTCCTCCTCCCCCTGCTCCCTCCTCCCCCTGCTCCCTCCTCCCCCTGCCCCTCCTCCCCCTGCCCCTCCTCCCCCTGCTCCCTCCTCCCCCTGCCCCTCCTCCCCCTGCTCCCTCCTCCCTAAAATAAGTGCCTTTTTTCCCCCTTTCTTTTTTCTTCTTTCTCTCTTTCTTTCTTTTTGGTCGTTTCCTCCTTTATGCACTTTTTCCACTACTCTTATAGTGGAAAAAGTTATATCTACTGCTTGTTTTGTGGTAGACTAACATAAAATGAGCTGCCTGTAATGATGAATTGTATGCTACATGGCGCTGTTAGAGTCGCTCACCAGAATCGGTTTCATAAATGTGGTATTGCGTACAGCTCCCAGAGTTCACCAGACGCTGCCTGCCGCTACGAGGCGCTACCTGCCGCTATCCCTTGATGAATAAACCCTGAATAAAAATCTATTTTGCTCCCCCACCCCAGGCACATTACCGTTTGGATGTTTCCTGCCCTCAATGCTGCTTGGTATTTCTGGTATAGTGATTTAATTTTCATTTTCTCCAGGTATGCCATTGGTTACCATTATTAAACTTGCAGGATACCATTGTTCTACGGGACACCATTGTAAGCCCCCCTCCTCTCCCCTTCTCGCAATCTAACGATGGAGCCTATTAAAAATAGTGCTAGAAGGAAGATAACGGACAAAAGAAGATTTAATTTTCTCCCAATTTTTCCTTCAAAAGCCAAAATAGTTTGTGCGTATTTTATATTCAATTCATTAGCAGGACACTAAGGAGAGTTGATACATGGGTGTTTTTTTTTTTTTTTATTTAACTTTCTATAGGACTTTCTATAGGTTGGTCCACTTTAAAAACTGACAGCTCCTGTGTGTTGATTGGCTACAGGGGGTGTCTATCACTGATAACTGCTTTTTCCCGGCTGCTCCTACATGCACCGGGGCCTGTCAAGAGTGCTCCCTTAACTTTGAGACTGCGTGCTGAGTGCTGCAACCAGACCAGTCTACAAGGGATCGAGTCTGCAGGCTGCCAGGTTAGTGAGCTTCATTTTTCTTCTTTGCCTGGACTGTCTCTTTGAAGTGGACCAAAACCCAGGATTTTGACTAACCTGGGTTTTGGTTCTTTCCCCTGGGGCACCCCGATTGGGTGTGCCCCACTCGGTGAAACCCCCCAGATTGCCAAGCCTAACCTCTTCCTGGTCCTACAGCGCATGCACGGCCGCTCGGAGCACGCTGGTGGCCGCATCCCCTGCTACCCTCTAACCATTCACAAATGCCTGGCGCGGGCACGCGCCCTGCTAGAGGGATAGCTGGGATGCGGCCGTGGCTCGTGCATGCAACTTTGGCCTGGGAATCTAGGTAAGTGTATGGGGTGACCTAGGGGGTTTCACACAGCGGGTTATCCCGATTTTAGATGTTCTGGGGGGAGGGAATCGATCGGCCTGGGAATCTTCTAAATCGTGGAGGTTTTGGTCCACTTTAAAGCAGCCCCACACCTATTTTCTACATAATGGGTGTGGAGCCGCACTGTAGCAGTCTCTGCACTTAGACCTCCGAAACAACCCTCAATACTGAACCTGGATCACTTACGGCCCAGCGCCAATCATGTAGAATCGGTGTGAAATTGGCCAAAAATATCACTGGGCTTGACTGAGAGCTTTATTCATCAAGCCATAGCGCCAGGTAACGTCTGGCAGCGACAGGTAATGACAGGAAGCGAACGGGGACCACCGGGCACTGTACGCAATACCACATTTATCAAAGCGAATCTGGTGAGCAACTCCAACAGCGACACGTAGAGACCAATTCATCATCACAGACGGCTCAATGTATACCGCCACCGCTCTGGCTTCCAGAGCGCCTAGTATTACCTGTCGCTACCTGTCGCTCTCCCATACATTGCAATGGACGATCCTTTTATTCTCTTTAAACAGGGTTTTATTTTTTTTTTTTAATTATCAAAAAACCTCTCATGGACTAGAAAAATAATTTTTGAATTTTTTGGGGAATTTTAATATTTTTATGCAGAATTGTCCTTACATGTCTGGTATTAAAGTTTTCATGTTACAATGTAATTCCATATGTTTTTGCTTTGTTACTAGTGGATACATGTTCAAAAGCAGACTTTAATCACACAGCTTCTGGCGCTCTGGGCTACAACAACCCGATTTTGAGCGCCAGTGCTGTGTGAGACTATTTTTTTGATGAATATGGTGTGAGTCGGTCGCACTGAGCTGGCGCTACCGTTCGCTCCCATACAGCGCTGTACTGGTGTTACAGCGACTCACACAATATATTCATCAATGCCGGCCAGCGACTGAGACGCTCTGAAACAGCGAAACATGGCCGAGCACAGCGCTTACTAGCAGTCACTCTCAATGCCTCGCTACAGACGCTCATCTGTCGGTACCTGGCGCTAGTTATGAATCAGCCTGTTAGAAAAAAGCTCTGATGTATGTGATAACCTTTTTTTTTACGTATAACCCTCCTAGCACTGCCCGTGGTGAATTTGAACAAAGGCTTCCCTCTGTTTCACAGCTTTATAAATAGACCCCTAATGTACTTACAATGACAGTTTCACCTCCCCCTGTACTTTAAAGACAAAAAGTTCCCTCTTCCCACTCCCCGGCTATTCCCGGCACAGAACCTCAATTTGTGAATTCAGGAGCTATTTATTATCGCAGATGGGAAGGATTGCGGAGGGATCTGGATTTATGGCGTTTTTTTTCTGTGTCTGCAGGCTGTACCTGTCTTCGTGCTGTAACGCCGTCAACAACTTCATCGTGTCTCAGAACAATACCTCGCTGGGAAGTAACATCACCTATGAAGTGGAAAGCAAAAAGAGCATTTTAATAGCAGAGGACATTTTCAGGATGCTGCCTAAGGTAAGGCGCGTAGGATGCGATTAGCGCTCGTGTTGGAAAATTAATTATTACCTTATCTCTGCTACTGTAAATTAAATGTCGCCTGTCGAGAAGCTGCTTTGGATTTAAACAAAAAAAAAGTCACGTTTCACTTGTTTTGCAACATAAAATGGTTGAACTTTTTTGTGTCTGTGTCACCAATGGCTGACAGATAGTATAACCGGGCAGAGTATGAGCGGAGGCGGAAAAACAAGCAGGGCCCCATTATCAGTGGTGTAATAAAACATCTAATCTGGGGCCCCACAGCTCAGGAGGGTCACACAGCTCCCAGGAGGGACAAGAATTAAAAAGGGCAAATGGGTCGTAAAAAGGACAAAACCCACTGAAAGTTGTAAAAAGAGAGGGGCGACATATGTAAAATAAAAAGGAGCATAACAGGAACACATGACTGAAACAAATTGAATAAAACAAAGCCATAACTGGAATGGGATGAAAAAAGCAATAAAAAAGAAAAATCTAAACTGTTAAAAAAAAAAAATGATAAAATGAAAGGGATTGCAAAGCCTTCCCTAGCTGCATCAGCTTCTGCCAGAAGAAGTGCCAGAGCGGCATCAGGAAGGGGAAATTGCTATTGATTTCTCCTGCTTCTGGCACCTCCCACCAAACCCAACCACCAATCAAAGCCCCCCTATGAATTTCCATGCCACCTTGGTGTCCTACTTTGTGTACACTGGAGAGCGGCCTCAGACTCCAACGCCAACGCCTGACAGTTCCCATGAGCGGGGCCGTATTTAGTGTTCATGGTGCCCTAGGCACTTTAAGTGCTTGCGCCGACCTTTTTTTAAGTTAGGTCACAGTCTAGGGGGAAAGGGGGAAAGGGTGCAATGGGCTAAATGCAGAGAATGTGTGTGGAGGAGGGCACAAAGGGGGAAATGCAGAGAAGCAGGGAAGCATATTCCATCTTTTACTGCATTCTGACATACAGGAGTCACATGACCACACCAATGGAGGCGAGATGCTCTGGCCTGTGTTCAACCCATTGCCCTCACAAATATACTCTGCATCCTTCTGTGGCTGGGGGATGTTTGTTGGGAGGCATTTATTTCCTGGCTGTATGATTTTTAATTTAGTTTCTTTACTACAGTAGTAAAGGCCGTGTCCTCCCCCCCCCTTTTAGGTTGCCAACCTAGGCACATGCCTAGGGTGGCCTAATGGTAAATACAGCCCTGCCCATGAGCGGCAACACCTTCACAATAGAGGAATGAATGAAGTGTGTACTTCATGGGGCCGTATAGGGCCGTCTGATGTGTCAAACTGAAATTCCCGACAAGAGGTCACAACTGGCTAGAAAAGGAAATATAACAGCAAAACTTATAGGTATGATTTGTGAGCTTTAAAAACACACATTTGGGAACATTAGCCTAACCAGGGCTATTAGAATCACCCTGGTTATGTTAACTGGATAATGACTAAAAGAAAGAAGAAGAAATGTATATTATGTTACCCCTGGCATATAGTGAGCCCACCTGTTTGGCAAGTAGAATCAGTGATAGATGGACAACAGCAATCCCTTTAAAGTGGACCAACACCCAGAATTTCACTATCCTGGGTGTTTGTCCACTTCCGCTGTGTGAAACCCCCCAGACAGCCCCAAAAACTCACCTGACCCCGCTCCTACGTGACTCGCTCCACCAATCACCGTCGACGGACAAGCGAGGTCCGTCGACGGACAAGGTGAGAGCGCCCGCCGCCGCCTCTCACGTGTCCCTCTTACAGGGAGGGCGCCCGCGCCGGCCGTTTGCATGCGCCCTGCTAGAGGGATGCGCGAGAGGCTGCGGCGGCCCTCGCATGCGCCGTTGGAACGAGGAACAGGTAGGATTTGCGGGCGTCCTGGGGGGTTTCCCACAGCGGGGCACCCCTGATCGGGGTGCCCCGCAGGGAGCTGATCTGCCTGATCTTATAGATTCCCAGGCCGATCAGCAGTGGGTGTTGGTCCACTTTAAGGTTGTAAAGGACACAAGGAATGGAAGAAATAAAGACGTGAAAGAAAAAAAGAGAAAAGGGTCCATTCAGCACCAGGCACAAAAAGTGCATTTTAGGGGTATAAAAGAACAAAACATAACAGAGAAAAAGGAATTTAAGAGTTAAACCGGACCTTCACTCTAATATAAGAGTCTATCTTGTATGTTTCCCCCACCCTGTACATACAGATTGCCCACATAAAAAAATCATCCTACCTGTATCTACTGCCTTTTCTGAGCTTTTAAACATCCAAGATGGTGGCCCATGGAGTCTCAGGCTGCCTGCAAACAGGAAGTGTCTGACTTTGCTAGTCTGCATTCCGGGATTGCTGTGCTTTTCCTGACCCCAGCTTTACTCTGTTTGTGCAAAGAACAGCTATAACCCCGCCCCCCTACACTTTTGCCCCCTCTCCTCTTCTCAGTATGGCAAGATGGTGGCACCCATATCCTAGAGTCCTGAACAGAACTGCAGCCCAGTAGCAGAAAGTGTAATAAGTAAGCAACTTAAAACTTAAAATATATTAATTTTAAGTGCTGAGTAATAGCTTTTTAAGGATTTGGCATTTCATGAAAGGATGCTGAAGGTCTGGTTTAAAACAATGAAACAAAAGGCATGAAATTAATGAATGAAGAGAAAGAAAGAGGAAACACTTGAAAAGCAAGGGATAAAAAAACGTCATGAGGAAATGGACAAATGAAATATTCCACATTGTATTTGCTTTTGCCCCCAGGCCTATGGGGGTCCCACCTGTTTGGTAAATAGAACCAGTGATGGATAAATGACAGATATCCCTTTAAGGCTGTAAAAATACTCCAGTTGTCAGAATTCCTCTCATCACTTCAACCGCGATCACATAACCACTAATAACAGCCCGGAACTCATTAATGGAGTTAAAAGGTATTGTTAAAGCGGACCTTCACTCTGAATAAGAGTCTATCTTATATGTTTCCCACACCCTGTACATACAGATTTTTCACATTAAAAATCATCCTACCTGCATCCACTGCATGTTATGAGCCTTTAAACATCCAAGATGGCGGCTTATGGAAGCCGCCATCTTATCAGGCAGCCTGCAAACAGGAAGTGCCTCCTGACTGTGCTGCTCTGCATTCTGGGATTGCTGACGTTTACCTCACCCCAGCTCTGTTCTGTCTGAGCAAAGCACAGCTATAACCCCTCCCCCTGTACCTTTTCCCACTCTCCTCTCCTCAGTAAGTGTGATGCTTCTGAGACAAGATGGCGGCGCCCATATCCTAAATTCCTGAACTGAGAGTTGCAGCCCAGTGGGGGAAAGAATAATAAGTTAGTGACTAAAAACGTAAAATATATTAATTTTAGATGCTGGGGAATTGTTTTTTAAGAGTTTGGGCTTTTCATTAAATCATGGTGAAGGTCCGGTTTAAAATCAGCCTATACCAAATAAACATTTTCATAGGTCAGTATTACTGGAGTAACAGCACTAGTTTGTTTTATTTGGACACAGTATATGGAAGATGATAGTGCTACGGAAGATGATAGTGCTTTATAAATTAATAATAATAATATTAATGGGTAACTCTAGGCAGTAAAAAACAAAATTAAAGCAGACCAAAACACCTTTTGCTCTTCCTGTCTCCTCGATCCGGACTCCCACTCGGAGAACCTGGAAGCGACGCTTCTTCCTTCTTTGTTCCCGTTCTTTGTGAATCGGGCAGGCTGATTCATCATTAGCGGCAGGTAGCGACAGATGAGCGTCTGTAGCAGGCATTTTCAGAGCGCCCGCTAGTAGTCGCAGTGCTCGGCCGTGAGTCGCTACTCTATAGCGACTCAGTCGCTGTTCAGTTATGTTGAATACATTGTGAGGAGTCGCTATTTGACCAGTACAGCGCTGTATGGGAGCGCATGGTAGCGACTGCTCATAGCGACCGACTCACCATATTCAGGAAAAAAACAGCCTCACAAATCTCTGGCGCTGAAAAATATTTGTTTGAAGCCCAGAGCACAGGAGGCGGTGTGTTTAAAGTCTGTTTTCAAGCATCTATCCACTAGTAACAAAGCGAAAACATATGGAATTACATTGTAACAACATTGTAACATGAACACTTTAATGCCAGACCTGTAATGTCATTTTTGAGGAAATATTTAAAAAATGAAAAAATTATGAAAAAAATGCAATTTCAATGCCAGAAGAGGTCACAGAATTATTTGTGATTTTTTTGAAAAAAAAAAAAAAGTTTAAAGAGAGGAAAAGGATCGTCCATTGAAATGTATGGGAGAGCGACAGGTAGCGAGAGGTCATACCTGGCGCCGTGCAAGGCTGAACGCTGGCGCTGTTCGCTGAGGCTGTGAAAATGATGAATCAGACGCTATATGGCGCTATTCCAGTCGCTAAACAGATTCTGCTTGATAAATGTGTAATTGCGTGCCGTGTCCGGCGTTGACCAGTCGCTATCTGTCGCTACCTCTCATTAACCAGGCGCTACCTATCCCTTCTTAAATAAGGGCCTCTATGCTTTTCCCCGATTAGCCACGCCCACCCAGTAAATTTGAGACAGTTGATAGATTGATCTCAAAAGTGTCGTGTGATGTATGCACTGGCCACATCCCCATACCTCTGCAGTGTGAGACACAGTCCTGCCCCCAGCCTATCTGAATGGCTGGCCACTGGAGAGCGCCTCAGCCACGAGATGCAGGGGATGCGGACGCAAAATGGCGTGCAATCGCTGAACAGGAAATATCTGAATCGACCATGGGGGGCTTACACAGCGGGGCATCCAAAAATCAGGATGCCCCAGTTATAGGCACTCTGCTGCTGGCTGAGCAGGGTTTTAGTCCGACAGAGTGCCTTAAAGTCCCTGGCAAGGCCAAAAACAAACTTCTTAGACTGACCTTTTTCTCCCAGTTCCCTCCTAATATGACCTGTGGTAGGTGTTTTTGTTTTTTTTTTCCCTTTATTGAGTATATTGCAGCAGCCTTAGCTCAGTGAGGTGAAGGAAGGTTAATAGATGTCATTCCCAACTTCTCCACTAAACTGTATTCATGTTAAAATGTACTTCACACATCAGGCAGGTAATATAGGTGGCACCCTACACCAAGCCAACTGCCTTGTCCCTTCCCTCTGCTACAACTGGGCATCGACCAAACAATATGGCTGCCCCCTCATAAAGAGATTTACTTAATGCACACTATTATCCATCAACAGCACATCGTTACCCCTAAGTCTTCCTAACCTAATTCCTACTTACCTTTTTTCCTACCTTCTGACTGAATAGGTGTTGGCTTCTGCTTTGCGTGGGGATTTGGGGTGACATCCCGATGGGTCTTGATTTAAATTCCACAAGTGCAAATTTGGTGCCCCAAACTGTCTCTAGCGCCTCATTTATGGTATGTTTAGAGGGAAGAAAAGTGTGCGCATATGTGGCAATTTGAGGAGTGAATTTCTTCCACCATAGGTGGAGAAAACTGCCGATTCCAGTGAGTTACAGGTTTATTTCATTCCGAAAACACATGCTGGCAGCCTCCGGCATGTTTTTTAACAATGGAAGTGTTAGCCACAAGTTCTTTTTAGGAATTGAACACTTTTTTTGGTTTTGGGTAAAAAAAAGTTAAAAGTTGTCAAATTTTGGCCCCAATGTTTATAAAAAAACAACTAAAAAACATTACTAAGCATTAATATGCAAACCAAAAGAGGGGGATAAAGAGAACATCTGGGACAAAACATTGGGCAAAAAAACCCTAAGGCTTAACTTGAATTACAGAATCCTGCCAAAAAAACACCCCAAATAAATTTAGAACACAGGTTCTCAAGATAATACACAGTAAAGGAAAGGGGAGAAACATGGGGGGACATCGGGACCAATTAAGGGCATAGCCAGCCAAATGCGCATGGGCCAGGGCCATTTGAATTTCAGGCAGAAGGCATCAGAAGAGGAGTTTTTTGCTTGCCCCGGGCGCATAAAATTTGGTGCTCTCCGCACATGCTCCATGCGCGTGCATAAAGCCATGAATTATGCGCCTAGGCGCATGCAGAATCGGTTACGCTTGGTTTGGGGATTTTGGCGCTGCCATCATGAGTCGACCCTATTGTGTAAATAGGGGGGGGGGGCACCTTTATTCCAGCCACCCTGTTTTTTTGCAAATCAGAGCCACTGTTAGCGGTGCTGGCTATATGCCAAGCCCCTCATCCCGCCATCTTGTTGGGTGGGTGGGTGAGCAGCACTGCCTGCTTCTAAGGGAGAGGCACAGCATGATATATATTGGTAGGAGACAGCAGCTAAAACGAGGCAGGGTTTTTTTTCTTACCACACAGAGCTATTTCACCTAGAAACTGCCCTGAAATTGGACCAAGCAACCAGAGACAGAGACTAACTAACCAATCAACACTAGAAAGAAAATAAGGAAAGTGAAAGTGGATAGGTCACACTCTAAGAAAACCACACAGATCCTTAACAAGACAAGTTTTAGAATGGAACCCCTTAGGCAGCGGAGAAGAGGGAGAGCAAGAAATACCTGGAGAATAGTTATTATAGAACTGAAGGTGATGGACCAAACACGGGACCAGCTAAAAATAGAAGCAAAGAAAGCCCACATCGACGTAAAAGGAATCTGACTGACTAACATATTTACTGCTACAAGAGCCTCCATTCTTTTCAGAATTTTTTCCACTATGGGGTTGATTTAGCACCATTTCTAAAAAGTTCACTTTGGGTGCTGAATCACCCCCTAGGTGGACAATGAAAGTGAACGTCACTTTTAACACCCGGTTCTAGTTCAAATTAATGATTCGGTGCCAGGTGTCAGCAGCACTACACTTCTGTTTTAAACCTCAATTCCACTTTTACTCCAAGGTGTACTTTTTGCGCCTGGTACTGCATCAACCCCTATATTTTGTCTGTGAACAGGGTACATGGCGAGGCTGCAGAATGAACAGTACCTCTGCCTTCTCTTAGAAATTTGGAAAGTGGAGTGTTCCCCAACCTTCTGCTGGAGAGCCACCAACAGGTCATGTTTTGCAGATCTCTATACAGATTCACATGTGAAGTAATTTGTGCGTCAGCAGAGTTATAGATGCGGCTATGTGAAGATCCACAAACATGACCTCTAGAAGAGGATTCTGGAACACTGATCTAGGGCAGGGGTTCCCAACTGGTGGTACTTGAGATCCTAACAGGTGGTACAAGACTGCAGACTGACCTGGATCCCAACCATCTATACCTTACCCAAGCCTAATTTATTTCTTACGAGAAGTACAAAGGGGCTCCAGAAGGTGATCCCAATTATTCCTATTTTTGATGCAATTCATGCACTTTGAATGGCAGTTTTAGGATTCAGTCGGTAAGTACAACCCAGGTGGTACTTGATATAATTAGAAGGTGGTACGTGATAATAGAAGGTTGGGAAACCCTGATCTAGGCTGTATCCTGTAGCTGGTGTTTGATGCTTAGTTAGATCCCAGAGGTATGTAACCTCCTACTAGTGTAATGTTGGCTCTTTCTTTATAATGAATTATTCATCTTAGCATTTCCTGTATGTTGATCCTGGGAGGAAACTGGGCAACAAGACGGATGTGGTATTGATGTTCTCATTATTTGTATATTTTAGTCACAGCCCTTTGATGGAATTCCCTTCAAGCAATGTGCCGTAGTGGGAAATGGTGGAATATTAAAGAGCAGCAGCTGCGGGGCTGAAATCGACCGGTCAGATTTTGTCTTTCGGTAAGGCAAAAAATTACATGGACTTTTTTTCTGCATGTAACGTGTATACAATTCATAAATCAGGTTTCTCATTTAGAGCAGATCTAAGCCAATGCACAAAGGGGTCCCCTAAAACAGTGGTCCCCAACCTTTTTAGCACCAGGGACCGCTTTTTTTGGAGTAAATAGGTCCACCTCAGGGTGGGTTTGGGGCGGGGCTGGGTGGGTTTTGGGGGGGTGGGGTTGGGGCATCCTAATTTGGGTTGGCGTGGGCTTGGGGTAGGGCCTTTCCTGGGGTTATCCAAATTTGGGATGTTCCGCTGTTTGAACCCCCCCTCCCGATTGCCCAATTAACCCACCTCTTCCCAGTTCTATTTAGGCAAATGGCTCTGACCAAGCGAGACCATAGGACTTGGAAGTGGTTAGTTAACAGGGCGATCTGGCGGGTTTCACACCGTGGGGGGTAGACAAAATCCCAGGTTTGGTTTTACTTTAAAAAGGACACAGACTCACTGTGCTGCTTACCATGTCACTCACTTCTTTACCAGTGGATCCCGCTGCTTTCAGTCACTGCCAGTTCGGCGTAGTGAAAAAAGCTGGGCCCCATTACTCCAGCTCCTCACACAGAGCCACAGAGCTGAGAGTCAGTGGACGGAGGAGAGGGAGGATAAGGGGAGGATGAGGCGGGGAGGAGATGGAGGAGGAACGTGGAGGAAGGCAGGCATCGGGCACATGCATCTGTTAGTTAAGGCAGTGCAGCAGCCGTGGCGGGAGTCTGGAGCCCCGATGTCTGCTCCAGTGCTGCCTTTTACATGCACCACACTGCACTGCGCCTGGGGCAAGAGACCACACTTCCCTCACTTCACCCAGCTCTTGATGCCATTTGCGAAGCCGTGGCCCACCTGACAGGACGATGTGGCCCGATAGTGGGCCACGGCCTGGGGACCCCTGCCCTAAAAGACCCCCACCCCTGTCCCCAAAACTAAGAGATACTTATGGTCTTATTTATGATCTGCACCATTTAGCATTTTTTTTGTGGCTATAGTGCGGGTTTGGAGCACCAGCATTTTTCTGGCGCTGTGCTGTGGACTACATTGGCGCTAGCAGTCACTGCGCAGAATGCTAATTGGCTTTGATTGTTGCACTAGCGGCCTTATTTATCAAGGGCTAGCGCAAGGTAGTGTCTGACGAGCGCCAGGTACCACCAGCTAACGGCGGCTACCGAATCAAGTACGCCCGGCGGCGGTCACAATGACGCATTTATCACGCTAAATGAGGCTAGCGCCGACGAGAGCGTCAGCTAGCGCGGGATTCATCATGTAGCCGACTGCAACGAACAGCGCCGCTACTAATCCCATCACAGCGCCAGGTATGACCTGTCGCTCCCTGGCGCTCTCCAATGCATTTCAATGGAGCAATCTTTAAATATTCATAATTAATTGAGTTTATGTTTTTTTTTTTTGTTTTTTTTTTAACTGTCAAAAATTCTGTGACCACTACGGCAATGTTAGATATTTTTTTTAAGAAAAAAAAAAAAATATGTGCAGAATTGAGATTACAGGTCTGATATTAATGTATTCATATTACAAAATGTTTAGAAAAACTTGTATAATTTTTACATTAAAAAAAATGGTTGTTTGGGGGTTAAAAACTACTTTACACACATCGCCGCCAGCGCTCTGGGGTTTAAACAAGGAATTCACAGCGGGAGAAATTTTTGAGCGTGATTTGTTAATGAATCTGCAGCAAGCCGTTCGCTCTGGCCATTCGCTGTCAGGCGCACCCATACAACGCAGAACCTGTGAAACATCGACCCCTAACCCCGTATTCAACATTACCGCACACCGACTGAGTCGCTGTCAACAAGCAAACCCCGGCCAAGCACAGCGAATACTAGCTGGCGCTGTGAAAATCACGCTACTGGCGCTCATCTGTCGCTACCTGGCGCTATTAATGAATCTGCCTCATAGTATTGGCCGGCCTGTCAGCGCCTGTTGGACCTGGCTGCCGATTATCCCAGTGCCAGTGAGAGCCACTTTGTACTGCCGTATTTCTACTGCTCCACAACATATTTATGAATTTTTCCCTCCATGAAAACTTTGGCGCTGTATTTCTCCGGCGCAGGTCGCTGTTTCATCATTACAGTTACAAGAAATCACTGCTGGAGACACACTTTACAGTGCTTTTAGGCTGCGTTTTAGTTGCCGTTGTCCTAATTACACATTGTTATGCAAAATAAGCCATTAAAATACATTTTTTTGACATCTCGGTCCTGCATTTCAACTAGTGACAAGTTGCAATGCAAGTTCTGTACAAATAAATGTGTGTAATATTAATTATAAGCATAAAACACTTCAATCCAGTTCTGCCCTTGTGCTCTATGGGATCTTTCACTACAGTGCAAGCATTTCGACGCTAGTGGTAAATAAGATGTTCGCCGGCGGCCTCATCGGATTTTTTATTTCTTAAATCACGTGCTGAATGCTGCCAAAAAAGTGGCAGTGTGTGGTGCTGAGGCTTTTTAAATACGGCTCCCAAACTTCTTCTTAAAGTGGACCAACACCCAGGATTTTGACTATCCTGGGTTTTGGTCCACTTCGGCGGGGCACCCCGATCGGGGGTGCCCCGCTGTGTGAAACCCCCCAGAAAGCCCCAAAATCTTACCTGTCCCCGCTCCCACGTGACTGGACGGTCCAATCCCCGCCAACGTCCAGGCGGGGATCAGGAACGTCCAAGCGGCTGCCGCCGCCGCCGCCGCGTCCCTCGCGTCACTTTCGGCGCGCGCGCGCCCCCGCCGGCCATTCGCAGACGGCCGGCGCGGGCGCGCGCACGCCTACAGGGGCGCGAAGATCAGGTAAGCGATTTGGGGTGTCTGGGGGGGTTTCACCCCGCGGGACATCCCGATCTCGGATGTCCCGCGGGGTGGGAGGTGATCGGCCCAGGAATCTTATAGATTTCCGGGCCGATCACCTCTCGGTGTTGGTCCACTTTAAGATGCTTAGACCATATGAAAGTAATATTTGATTCCACAGCTAATCCCCCGCCAGAGCAGCTCACTTACCTTGCCGTATTCCACAGAGTAGTCAAGTACGACTCAAGGAACATGTGCATGAGGAGCATTCACAGCAGGGGATGCAACAGTGCAAAGTGCTTCTTAATTGTCGGAATTACCAGTAGGGGAGGTTGTCGTTTAGGATGCCAAGACCCTACATGGCACAAAAAGGAGACTTGACTAAGGAGGACGCAGCACAGAAGAACCAACTCCTCTGGCCAGAATAGGACACAGGCACTTGATTTGGCCAAAGTGAGGTTTTTATCTTGGATACGGAAGAAGATGGGAGAAAAATCGTGTTGTGTGTAAAAGGCAAGAGTTAAATCCAAACAGTCGATGCGTTTCAGACCCAAGTTCGTTAATCATGACAGTGTTACAATAGTATACATACATACCTGAGCAAAAGGGCCAACAAAACTGCAGCCCAGCCCCTCCGCCACCTCCATCGCAGTGCCTGGAAAAGGCGACGTGGACTGGGGCAGAGAGTTCACCCAAAGTCACAGACGGACTAAAGGTCCTAGAAGGCACAAGCCCCGAGGGCCGGGAGCCATGCTGTGATCCCTCCATACATAGTGTCAGTTATGATGCTTTTGTAGTGTAGAATAAAGTAGGGTTATAGATGGTTTCATCCACCTACCTATCCCCCTCAGGTTTCCCCGAGCCTGGACTTCTGCTTTAAAGTGCGCAAAACACCTACATTTGGAGCAATTTTAAATTTATAAAGAAGATCATGCTTGAGTTTAGAAGGTAGAAGATCAGGTTGGGTTACAGGTCAGTCTGCAACCTTGCCACATTGCACTTGATAGGATCTTATGTACCACCAATGGTACAGATCATTTTAACCAAGGACACGTAGCACTGGTTGGAAACGCCTGGTCTGTAGAATGCATCATAAGCCTCAGGTCACATTAAACCGGACCTTCACCATGATTTATTGAAAAGCCCAAACCCTTATAAAATGATTCCCCAGCATCTAAAATTAATATATTTTAAGTATTTAGTCACTTATTATTCTTTCCCCCACAGGCTGCAGTTCAGGACTTTAGGATATGGGCACCGCCATCTTGATTCAGAAGCATTACACTTACTGAGGAGAGGAGAGTGGGATAAAGTACAGGGGGGCGGGTTACAGCTGTGCTTTGCTCAGACAGAGCAGAGCTGGGGTCAGTAAAAGATCAGCAGTCCCAGAATGCAGAGCAACACAGTCAGAAGGCACTTCCTGTTTGCAGGCTGCCTGATGTTCCATGAGCCACCATCTTGGATGTTTAAAGGCTCATAACATGCAGTAGATGCAGGTAGGATGATTTTTAATGTGGACAATCTGTATGTACAGGGTGTGGGAAACATATAAGATAGACTCCTATTCAGAGTTAAGGACCGCTTTAATAATCCAAAAGCAGCCCTTATTGTTGCTTGGGAATGACTAGAAGAAAGCTTTAGCAGTTACTAGGAACATATCCAAGTGGTGCAGGCTTTCCTAGAATTCTCTAGAAAGGAGAATGCAATATTTTAGCAACTTTATGAACTCAAAGACTTACATACAGAACTCCAGCTGACAAATGCAGAAAAAGAAGGAAAAATGGGTAACACCTGGGTCAAGTTATAAAAGGCATAATTAGGTCTACTTTTCTCTGTTACTCTACTTCTGTCAGAGATCAAGCATGACCCAATTTTCTCCTTGAGTGAGTCAAGTTCTTTTATTCATCAGCCTCTTCCATTCTTTAACCACAAAACCCATAGAGGCCCATTGTCAGCGAAAAAAGGTTGTTCTTCCCACTCCTAACTAACAGCTGCTCCAGAGGGGACAAGACAAGGTGACTGAAATACTAAAACACAATCACTCAATAAATACATTCGCTTCAAAAGAAAATTGGCTTCAAAAATTCAGTGGTCAAGAAATTGAGAATATGTTTTAAATGTTTTGCTCCTACAGAACATTTTGCCAAGGACAGTAACATTCCTAAGAAATGATAATGCTGTGGCTGTGAGTTTCATGTGCACATGCGTTCATGTACAGTCCATTACTGCCTTGCAATGCCTGAAGATTCTCTTTCTGATGACAAAGCATGGCAGAAAGAATAAATCCTCCAACAATATAGTCTTTGTGTAATGGAGGTGAAGGTCCAGTGCAAACATTGGTCAGTTTATACTCAAAGGAATCTATGCTCGAAGGAGTTACGCTCTTAAACAGAATAAGAACTCGATCGATCTAACATAAAAGACAATGCTTACCCCTGGACACTTTTAGTGGCCTTAGACAGGTTTTGTAAAAATGAATATTACTTACTATATGTTAAACCATAGTCACTTTTGGCCATGCTTGAATGCAACCAGCTAAAAGAGCATAGATTTTTACTCCTGATTTCCTATTCCGGGGGCATCTAACATTGCAATACCACGGCACATGCACAGGCGGCTTTTTTCAATCAGCACTCTATGCTGTATATATTAATGCAAGACATAGGCCTTGATTCAATAAAGGTAGAAAAAAATTAATGAGAAAAAAGCCTGGGAATGTCACTGTTACTGAATCACCAGATAAAAAGGCAATGAAAGTCAATGGCAGCTTTTACTACAGTGTAGAAAGGAGTAAACAGTTCTCTACTTTTCTTGGGAGTAAAAAAGTGCCATTGACTTTCATTGTTTTCTAACCTTTATTGAATACCTTTATTGAATCGAGGCCATAGAACTCTGTTTGTCCACAGAGCCCAGCATACAGAGTGGGGAGAAGCTGGAATTCATAGTTTCCCCGGTGTCCCTCCAGCGCGACAGCCGGGAAAAGCATGCGCCACTGGATCACTTCTGAGGTAAGTATATCAGCGATCTCGGGTGGTGTCATACAGTGCAGCACCCCACATTGGAATGCCCTGGGGATAAAAACACAGCCAGGAGTCTTTTCCCTATATCCAGTCCAGGTCGTCCCAGTGATGACATGTGGGCATTCCTCCCCCAGGGGGGTGCTCAACTGCAAGGTCAAAAGCTGTCGCTCCTACCGGGCCCTATAAAGGCAGGTGGCCCTCTATTATTCCCCAGTGTTCATCTTGCAGTCTGGCTGCTGAAGATCGTTGGATACTCTCTCTCGGATTTCGGCAGCAGAGCGGGGCCTCCTAGCCCGTCGGCCACTGCAGACCCTATTTCCACTGATCCCGCCAAAACCAATTCTGCCTCCCAGCCGCTGGCTGCTTTGGGATCGCGACGGTAGGGAGAACGCCGGGGTCAGGCGTTCGGTAGAGCTATGCTCTGGGCTGCAGACCCTGTTTAAAGGGTAGCCGGCCATAGGCTTATGGTGAGCCTAATGGGGGAACCACTTGCTAGGGTTTATTTGTGCCTGTATTGCCCTCCCTGCCCACAAGCTTTAATATTATGTGCTGTGTGTTGTTTGACTTGCACTGCTCCTCGCTGGCTCTACTGCCCTGGAGCTTTGGTCATTCTTACCTCCCTCGCGGTGAGCTCGCAGTGTCTTCTCTCCCTCCATCCTGACTCCGTCGCGCTGTGATGGGGGGGGGAGGACGGGGGACAACTTTGGCAGGCAGCGGCGCTGTTATGAGCGCCGCGCGGCTTCTGTATGGCCGCTCCCCCCGCTGCGGGGCCGCGGTGTTCCCAGACATGGTGGCCATCACTTGCCCCCTTGTGAGGGGATACTGGCCGCGCTGTGAGGATGGGCGGACGCTGTTTTTGAGCCACCTGGGGGGGGAAGGGGGCCCGGGGCCGCACGATGACGCGGATCACGTCATCGCGACGTGGCCCGCCCCTCGAGGAACGAGCTGGAAACAGTGCTGCGTGTACTGCGCTGTCCCTGTTGCCACCTTGCTGCTGCCTGCATCGCTCCCTTGAGACCTGTCGGTGTTGTGAGTCCCTCTTTTGAATGTTTATTTTGCTTCTCTTGCTTATCACAGTTTAGGGGTCTGATGGTCCCTTTTTTCTCTTTCGTCTTGCATAGGTTGTGGGCTTAGTGGTTGAGGGTTGTGGTTCCTCCCGGTCCCCCCTACCTTTTATTAAGAGAGATCATATAGGTTTGGGCCGTTAGTGCCTTGTAACCTTCATTGCCAATTTTTTTCTAATCACCATAATGGAGGCATCTGGGGATAGTGAGCTGGGGGCCCTATCTGGGCGGTGAAGCTCTGCCCCTTGTGCAGTGCAAGTCCTCTGGGCGTTTTCAGCACTGTTTGTACCACTTGCCCCAGGAGCATCATTTTGGATCATGACCAGGCGGCCGTCCCTGCCCCTAGTCCTTCACTGCCTGTTGCCAGATGATTCCCTTTCCACGGCGGATTATTCTGCTGGGTGATGACAGTTTGTCTGGTTCTGCCTCGGATAAGGATGCGTGGCTCCATGATGATACAGAGAAATTGCTTGCTTCAGTTTTTGAGACTTTGCACATTGTCCCTCCCAGAGAGGCTAAGAGGAAGCATGGTGATTTGTTTAAGCCTGAAAGACAGAGGCGAGTCTTTCTGGAGCAGGCCCATTTTTCTAATATGATTTTCAAGGAATGGGAAAGGCCTAACAAGCTACCGTCGGTGCCTAAGGGCCTGGATAGGCGGTATGCCTTCCCTGAGGAGCTGGTCCGGCTATGGTCTCGTCCTCCCGAAGTGGATTCCCCTGTGTCGGGGTTGTCCAACACTACTATTATGCTGTCACCTGATACCGCTTCCTTACGTGACCCGGCTGACAAGCGCATGGATCAACTGGTCTGTCATGCCTTCAGAGAAGGACGGAACTTTAAGACCAATCCTGGACCTGAAGGGTCTTTACAGGTTTGTAAGAGTCAGACATTTCCGCATGGAAACCTTATGGTCAGCAGTGAGCTAGCTTCGGCCGGGCGATTTTATGACCACGGTGGACATCAGGGATGCTTATCTGCACATCTCGATTTTTCAGGGGCATCAGAAGTTCTGAGGTTTGCTCTGGAGGATCAGCATTACCAGTTTGTGGCACTTCCATTCGGGATATCCTCAGCCCCCCCGCTTCTTCACCAAGGTGCTGGCAGGCATCATTGCTACCAGGACATTCGTGTGCTGCCCTATCTGGATGGCTTGCTGATTGTGGCCCAGTCCTTGCAGCAGACCAAGAGCGATACACGGACGGTAATGTCAACCCTGGAGGCCTTCGGCTGGGTAATCAATTACCCAAAGTCTTTTTTCACTCCCTCAACGGTGAGATCCTTCCTGGGAATGACGATAGACACCGCTCAGGTAAAGGTTTTTCTACCACTGCAGAAGGTTTCTGGTCTCCAGACGCAGGTGCAGGCCTTGCTGTCTTTTCAGCGGCCGTCGATATGTCTGGGGATGAGATTGGTGGGCCTAATGGTGTCATGCTTCGAGGCGGTGCCCTTTGCCCAATTTCACATGAGACCTCTTCAATTGAACCTGCTGACCGTCTGGAACCGAATTTTTGCTGCCCCCCCTGGCCAGACAGACAGGGAGTCACCCATGTCCGGCCACCGTGTAAGTCAGTATTACTGGTGTGGGACTTGAATTTAGTACTTTCTGCTCTTCAGGGTCCTCCTTTCGAACCTCTGAGCGATTCTGCATTGCCTATTTTGACTCTCAAGGTGGCCTTTTTGGTAGCGATCACCTCGGTGCGTCGCATATCAGAGCTGGCCGCGCTTTGTATGAAGCCTCCCTATTTTGAGCGGCATAGGCATAAGGTGGTTTTTCACTTTAAACCTGATTTTTTGCCTAAGGTCGTTTCTCCCTTTCACCTTAACGAGGAAATTGTCTTGTCTTCCTTGTGTCCTGCACCGACTAATTCTAAGGAAAGGACCCTCCATGCTTTGAATGTGGTCAGAGCCATTAAGTAGTACCCGGTTTGCGACTCCCTAGGAAAGGTTTGCCACCAGCCAAGTCCACTCTCAGTAGGTGGATCAGACAGGAGGTGGTGCAAGCATATTCTGCCAAGGGGAAGGAACCCCCTTTACGGATCACAGCTCATTCTACCAGAGCTATTGGGGCCTCTTGGGCTTTTCAGCACCAGGCATCCGTTGAACAAGTTTGTAAGGCCGCCACTTGGTCTTCAGTTCATACTTTTACAAAGTTCTACAAAGTTGATGTCAGGGCCTCCGCTGTCTTTGGCCGAAAGGTGCTTCAGGCGGTAGTGAAATGAACATGCTGTTCCACACTGGGGATCCCGCCCTATATGGACACTGCTTTTGGATGTCCCACATGTCATCACTGGGACGACCTGGACTGGAAAAATACAATTCTGTGAAACTCACCTGTAGAATTGTTTTTGAGTATATCCAGTCCAGGTCATCCCACCCCGCCCTTGTTCATTATCTCTTGTTTGCCTGTTATGGTGATTACCATTTTTTATTCTTGGACTTGAGTCCTTAAGTCTTGTTTAGAGAGAGTACAAACTGAAGCTATGTGAAGTAACATGGTTTCTTGGCCTCCCGGGCCTGTCTCCTCTTTTACTGCTTTTTAACCACTGGGTAATGATAGAGGGACACCTGCCCTTATAGGGGGCCGGGAGGACCGACAGCTTTTGATCTTGCAGTCGAGCGCCCCCTAGGGGCGGAATACCCACATGTCATCACTGGGACGACCTGGACTGGATATACTCAAAAACAATTCTACAGGTGAGTTTCACAGAATTGTATTTTTTGACTTTAGGGCTGGCAAATACGGGTTTTGCTGCTGGTCCACTTACCCCTAGCATCAAGCCTGACACTGGAGGAACTCCCCCACTGTCTGTCAGTTCACCACCCCACATGGGAGGTCACATGGGGCAATGAACTGCCAGCCAAAGGCTAGGGCACACTTCTGCAAGTGGATACCTCTGCCTCGCATCAGGGAGTTTGACAACCATGTGGGGCAGTAGGCAGGCAGAGAGGAAGCACAGAAGTGTGTTGGGGGGCGCCATGCTACAGCACAGGGTGACCGCACAGGGTGACCTCCATTTTAAGGAAGCATCTTCATGTCAAACACCCTCCCTTCTTCTTCCTGTCAGTCACAGTGATTGGCTTTGGCCACTCTGTTCACTGCTGATATGGGGAGGGGCTCAACCATTTGCCTTGGTGGTCACCAGTAAGTGTGGACTTAATCTCAGGACCCTGTAAGAGCTATAGCACCGGTTTAGGACAGAAACAGTGTGAGGGACAAAGGGCGAGTAGGTGTGATTTTTGCCTGGACAGGGACGTTACACGCACAATCCTTTGGGTTCTGTGGGCAATCGCAAGAATGTGCTGCTTCGTAAAATTGAAGGTCTGCTTGGGACAGCCTGATTTAGGGTGTATCAACCAGAAGAAAAAAGGCGAGCTCAAAATTAGGCAACATAACTTGCTGAGTCTCAGGAGCTTTACATGTTGGTCAGCAGCCAATGAATGGTTGCCATGCACGGGGCATAAATGGCCGACCATGGTCACCAGCCACTGTATGAGGAAATATTGGAACTCGAGATCTGCAGAGAATGAAAGGCCAGGTGCAGCTGCAGCTGTGGAAGCGCAAATATTTTTCCTTCTTTTGGGTTTCCTTTTTAACTGGCGGGGTATCCCCAGGGTGCTTTTAATCCTTCTTGACTGGAGGTTGGTCCACTTTGACTGGAGAAGCTGATTGGAGGTTCTATAGCGGCTTTCCTAGATACTGCAGAATAAGCAGCTGGGAGGGCATGACTATGCCCAAAATACTTGTCCACAGTTCACTAAGTGATGTCATCGCATTGACAACTTGACCTGCTGGGTCTGAATGTTCAGTCAGTAAAAAGTATTTCCATGTGGACTGGGGAAAGAGGAGCACTCAGTTGGAAAAGCAGTAATGTCACCATCCAGCCAGGCTGAGGAAGGGGAGCACCACCCACTGAAATAGGTAAGAATTAATGTCTGCAACATGCTATTTAGGGCTATGTGGGTGGATGGGCAGGTGCTGAAAAAAGTCCTCTTAAAACCAATTCATCCATGAGAAAATGAAAATCAATTTCGCATAGGCTTTAATTAAATTTGTAAAGGAGAGAAGGAAGATTCCACAAAATTGTAACAAATTGCTTTAGTGGAAAAGCAATGTTTTACTTAAACTCTTCTTGGAAGACGGCAACATTTCATCAATGCTCTGCGGCCGGACAAACTTTAAATACAAAGAGGAAATGTACGACCCTGACTTCTTTATTAACCGTAATAAATGAGCGCAGTTAAAGTCACTTTGTTATCTTACAATGAGCTGCTGGGTAAGCAGGGCTATTTATGAGCCTTATTAATTTTTTTAACATTCTCTTCTCGATGTCGGCCGAGTCTTTAGAAGCCAATTTAGCGGGATAGAATGCTCAGATTAATTTTTGATGGAGGGTAAGTTTCTGTCAGTAAATCATGAGGCTGTAATGACCTGCTAGATTGGCGAAAGCTTGGGATCAGGAGTTTATTAAGCTGTGTCCTTTGCTTTGTTCTTGAAGACTAGCAACTTTCTCAATAATTTGTAAGACTGCAGCAGTTTATGTCCTGAAATGAGTCTCGCGTATCCTTTAGACTGGGGGTGATGTGACCACAGAGATTGCTGGGACAATGAGTAAATAAGCCAGGGGATATCAAATATACCTTTCTGGTACCCCTATAAATACAAAGGCCAGTCGCAGACCCAAAGGAAATTCATTTTCACAATCCAAGGTCATGATGACCACCTCCCCTTTGGGTAAAGCAGCTCCGGGGGTGCTGGGTTATGCTACTGTGACACTTCCATCTTCACTCCAGTTGAACCACTGATGCAGAGAGTGGCTTTGACCAGATTTTAAGGAGGATCAAAACCCATTTTATCCCCCTGCAGTGGTAGAGGAATAGTTTGATAATGGAACATCTTTCATAATTTACAAAGTATAATCTTGACCCCAATCAGGCCTGTGAAATCCCAAGAGCTCAGGATAAACCTATAGACACAGCAACTACAGAATCAGCAGCTAATATCGAATAGGAAAAATAATCAATTCCATAATTCCCACATTATTAAGTAACACAGAAATAACAGCTTATCAGGCTATGTGCACTGTAAGCTTCTTACTGATTCTAAATTTGTATAGACTGTCAACAAGGGGCTCTGGAGAATTCAAAGACATTAGATAGACTCTAAAAGTGGTAGCTATTTACAATTTGGTCTAATTCGAAAGGGCTGGTCCAGAAAATCTGACTTCTGAGTCATCGTAGCCAATGAGTCCAAAAAAACACAAATCCATTAGGAACCAGAATTGACCTGGAAGCTGTTGGTTTCAGCCTCCAAAAGGTATTTGAAGGGAGGCAAGGGTGGCTTAAAAATGGAAAGGATTTCCATCTCAGGGGAAGCTTTAATAAACAGATTGCTATGCATTTTTGTGGACCACCACAGCAGGAGCCTCACTGGACCAAGGTCAGAATGTTATGTATTGTTAATCTTAATGTATCTGAATAAGCACACAAGCCATCTTTTGTTGTCTTTTCTAACGTTTTTTCATCTTTGTAGCTATTTTTATATATTGTACATATTTTACTTGTACTGGGTAATGTACAATTGTAACTCTGTATGGAATTTAACCGCAGAGCTTCCCAGGACACCCCCACATAAACACTTTCCTAGGGGACATTTCCATTTGGGATGCCCTACAGCGTAGAACTCCATGGCCTTGCCATATATCACCTCATTCCAGATTTCCATGGTGGCTTGCTGCTCCGCAGCGGCATCCCTGTTCTGTGCACTCTATAGGCTCGATTCAGAGAGACACAAAAAAACTTTCGGTTTGGTGCTGACGTCGTAACATTTTCAAAATTTCCCGCTCTCGTATGAGCGTACGAGCGATTCTATGAATGCATTGAAAACCTTGTGTAAAGTTTCCGTCCGTTCGTACGGCAGATTACGAATTACGCGGATGTCATTTTCCATCCAGACTTTTCCGTTTCATTTCCACATGTTACAACGTAGGCTTTCGTTTTTGCCCTTTTCCCATCGTATCCTCCAACGAATCCTTTACGTTTCCCGATAGATTCTGTTTCCATTTTACCAAAAATAAACGTCCACACGGAATCCTTACGATCTTGCGCCTGCGCACTACAAACTTAAGTCATGAAAGTGCTCGCCTACATATTTGCCACCCTCACTTCTACTACAATGTTTAGCTAAACCACTTAGCACTCCATCCTCCATCTTCCCTTTTGGACCCTTAAAGCACACCCAAACCACTTCTCGGTCATGTGAATATTCATCTTTAAATATTTCTGTGCCTATTAGTTTTGTGTTAATGTAGTTTGTTAATGAAATGACAATGTAACTTTTTAAAAATAATTAACAGCATCAAATATGCATTTTTAAAAAATGTTTTAAATTTCAACTTTTTACAACTATAAATAATTAAATACATAGCAATGGCAGGCCACTGAACATTATTCTTCATCTGTGGTCCCCAACGAGTTGCACAGCTCCTGCATCTCGCCCACCAACTGAAGGACCCTGACACTCAGTTGTGCCACTCTGGCACGTGTGGTCCCTGTAAATTACAATTTTGGGATAACCTTGTTGGGGTCATACTGCAGTGCCCCCCCCCCCCCCCCCCGTATGGTCCAAACACCTAAATCTGGACTTCATAAGCCAGAGGGCCCTCGCCACCACGGCCCGGGTTTTGCATAGTGCCCGATTAGAGAACCCCTGGCCCGCATTCTGCAGGCAAAGAACGGGCATCAGGAGCAAGGGCGAGCAGCACATCTTGCAGTTCCTGCAACCAAATATAAAATAATTACACAAAGCAAAGGTAACCGACTAAAACACTAACTCCTACAACACATTAAGATTCAAGTTCAACAATTCAAATATCATTCACAAAGGACATAAGTCTTCAAAAATATTGCAATTGTGTGGATGTGTGGAAAAATACATTTTTACATGCTAAAGACTAATTTAGGTCAGCATTAAAATGCATCTATAAGGCATACATGAAATGTATTGATTCAGGTATGCATTGCTATACAATTTATGGCCTCGGCCATGCTGATACATGCAATGCCTTGGTGCTAAAGGCGCGCAGACTCCTCCACATAGCCGCAAAACATGTTCAAAAATAGCAATCCCAGCCCTCAGAGGTGTCGGAAGTGGTTTTACAATTATACGATTTTATAGGGTGGTGAGCCGTCGGCAAACAGCTCTCTGAATGTGACGTAAACCATCCCAGCAACGGAAGTTTTCTGAAGGAACGAAAATTTTCCAAATTTGTTTGGAAAAGTTCCGAATTGCTTTCGCTAATCGAAAGCGCATATACGCATTCTCCCGAACGTTCGTGCGAGTGAAAAATGTACGAAAAAAAGCCAAAAAATGACAAACACCCAACAAAACTTTCGATTGCAAATACGAACATAATGACATTTGGGATTTTGAATCGAGCCTTATGTGCCAAAACAATGTGTTCTGCTCTTCCACACAACACAACACTGTGGGATCCTGGAGGAGGTGTGTATATGGCGATTCCCCTAAGGGAAGTACTTAACTTTGAGTAGGATTTTCTAGTATTCAGTCTAGGTTTTGGACTTCTTCTCAATAGACTTCATAATACACCTTTAGAATTACAATTCGAAACAGCCCAGAGAGGCATTTTTTTTCTTGAGTTTGCAATGTACTTTTTTTAATACATTAAAAAAACAGCTGCTGATTTTATTCACTCCTTTGCCTTATTTTTGGGACACTAAAAAGTAATTCTACCTAGTTGCACGCCAAAGCCAAAGGCTGGGTATACTGTCCTTTGGCCTATACCAACAGTTAGAAGGCTTTGGAACTTCAGATTCAGGTGTTAGTGGCTGATTCAGGGGAATCGTGGCCCAAGCGAATAGGGGTGGGTTTAGCTAGTCATGATCATGCTGTATGATTCAAACTAAAAGGAGTGTGTATATTCACGTGCAGCCAAAAGATAAAACCTTGCATACCGAGTATCAAAGTCGAATGGGTCACATGGGGGGGGGGGGGGGGGGGTATTTCTTCAGTGAAGCTTCAGCAGCTTTATACTACAAACTGAGATGTGTGTTGATAATGTTTTTGTTCTGTTTTCCAGGTGTAACCTCCCGCCCACCTGGGGTAACGTCAGCGCTGATGTTGGAAATAAGACAGACCTGGTCACAGTAAACCCCAGCATCATTGCTCTCAAGTAAGTTGATCTCACTTACATTGGACCAAAACCCAGGATTTTGACTATCCTGGGTTTTGGTACTTGCCCCCAGGGATGCCCTGCTGTGTGAAACCCGCCAGGTCTAACTCACCTTTCCCCAGTCCTAAGGCACATGTGTGGCCTCTCGTCCAATCAGCGCGCTTGGATCCGCTCACGTCAGCTCATCTTAAACTCGGCTTCAGCCAAGCATGCTGGCGGCCGCATCCCAGCTGCCCTCTAACAGGGAGTGTGCCCGCACTGGCCATTCACAAATGCCAAGTGTATACCCGTGCCCTGCTAAAGTTACAGCAGGGGGCAACCGCTGCTTGCGCATGCATCGTTGGATCGAGGAAGAAGGTGAGTTTACCAAGCACCCTAGGGGATTTCACACAGCGAGGCATCCCGAATCAACCTTCCCTGGGTTTTGGTCCACTTTAATTCCTTAGCCCTGCCATATAATCAAACCTGAATAAACTGTTAAGATTGTAATGATTTTAAGCAGTATGATTATTTTGATCTTTGTTTTCTGTTTCCTTTTTTTTTGGCTGACCTACACTTAAAGTGGACCAACACCCAGGATTTTGACTATCCTGGGTTTTGGTCCACTTCGGTGGGGCACCCCGATCGCTGTGTGAAACCCCCCAGAAAGCCCTAAAAACTCATCTGTCCCCGCTCCCACGTGACCGCTGCAGCCAATCCCTGCCGATGGACAAGCGAGCGCCTGCCGCCGCCTCCCGCGCGTCACTCTTACAGGGAGAGTGCCCGCGCCGGCCATTCACAAACGGCCGGCACGGGTGCGTGCCCTGCTAGAGGGATGCGCGAGCGGCGGCTTGATCGAGGAGCAGATAGGGATTTCGGGGCTTTCTGGGGGGTTTCACACAGCGGGGCACCCCCGATCGGGGTGCCCCGCAGGCCCGGTGCTCTATAAGATTCCCGGGCCGATCAGCATCGGGTGTTGGTCCACTTTAAAAGTGAAGCCTGTAAAGCACAAGCATCCCTAGTGATCATATTCCCCACTATTTCAACAATGGAGAAAACTAGTCTATCTTCAGAAACAATGGGGTGTGTTAAGTCCCCTGTCACCACCACATAAGGTTCAATTCAGCATCAGGTGAAAAAAAAGTATAGCCAGGCAGTGGGAAAAGCAAGCAGGATGCTCGGCTGCATAGATCGAGGCATCACCAGTAGGAAGAGGGAGGTTGTGATGCCGCTGTATAGAGCCCTGGTGAGGCCACAGCTAGAATACTGTGTGCAGTTCCGGAGACCTTACCTGCAAAAGGACATTATTTGAAGAGTACATAACAGTATACACATAAGGGCAGACTAGATGAACTCTATGGTCTTCTTCTGTCGTCAACCTTCTATGTTTCTAAAACTTTGTTGTGTTGTGAAATAACATTATAATTTTTGTACATTATTTTTCAGGTATGGAAAACTCAACGACATGAAAGCTGCCTTTCTGAGAAACCTCACCAATTATGGTTACTCCTTTCTATTGTTGCCTGCATTTTCCTACAGCAGTAATACCGCCATCTCCTTCGAGGTCCACCACCTACTAAAGAAATATCAGGCTAAACAGAGAGCTATATTTTTCCATCCAAATTACCTTAAAAGCCTGGCTCAGTTTTGGAGAGGGAGAGGCGTTCGGGCTTACCGCCTCTCCACTGGATTCATGATAACCAGTGCAGCCATAGAACTCTGCCAGGAGGTCAAACTTTATGGATTCTGGCCTTTCTCTAAAAACCTGAATGGGAAGCCAATCAGCCATCACTACTACGACAACCAGCTACCAAAGCCTGGCTTTCATGCTATGCCCAAAGAGTTCTATCAGGTCCTACAGCTTCATCATAAAGGAGTTCTAAAACTTCAAATTGGAGAGTGTGAGAAAAGATGAGAAGAGAAAAAAATCTTTTCTGATTACTTTAAATACTTAACTGCTCATTGGAAATCTGTTTTGGACGCATATGTGTTCTTGCTACACTGGCTATCACAGACTCCATTATCGGACCAATGAGTTAAAAAGCTGCCTATTTATGAACTGGATTAAGAAGTGTTTGGCTTCACAGGCCAACATAGCTCTATGGTTAAGCTCATGAGTACAAGAAGTTGCCTGCTGTGAACTTTTTCTGAAAGGGTATCACAAGCCACCTTAGGTTCCATTATTGAACCAATGAGTAGAAAAATGCTTATAATGAGTTTTTGCAAGTAATGTCTTGGCAGGTCAGTGAGGCTATTCCATTCTATAACCAGTGTATAGACGTCACCTATGGGGGACCTCTTCTGGAAGAGTTTTGAAGTCACAAGCCACCTTAGGTTCGGATGAATGAGTAGAAAAACGAAGGACTATAGTTAGTGTTTTCAAGAAGCATTTTGATTTTACAGGGAAACAATGTTTAGAAGAAGATGTCTTTGGTAAACCTCTCCTGGAAATGATTTGACTGCAGAGGTTCAATTATTGAACCGATGAGTAAAGCATGCCTCTATTAAGCTTCTTCAAAAAGTGTCTTGACTTGACAGGGCATGGTGTTCCCTTTCTATAACTGATGTGTAGAAGTTGTCTATGGCAAACTTCACCTGGAAGTGTTTGACCTCACAAGCCACCATAGGGCTTACAAAATGCCTCTAGTGAGCTTTTTCAAGAAGTGTCTTAACTTGGCAGGTCAAAATGTTCCATTCTAGAACCAATGTAAAGAAGAAGTTGCCTAAGGTGAGCTCTTTGAAGAAGTGTCTTGTCTTGATATGTCACAAGAGGTTCTATTATTGAACCAGTGAAAAGAACACAATGCCTGTAGTGGGATTTTCAAGAAGAGTTGATTTGATCAGTCATGATGTGCCATTATATAATCATGGAGCAGAAACAGTTGCTTGTGGTGAAGCTCATCTGGATGTGTTTTAACCTCACTAGAGGTTCCAATAATGAGCTGATGAATAGAAAAAAGTTGCCTACTGAACTATAATTTCAAGAAGTGATTTCACTTTGCAGGTTCCATTGTGGAATTGGTGAGAGGAGAAAGTTGCCTGTTACAAAATATTGTATGTTTAACTTCAAAGCCCACCATACTATTGGTTTCCGAATTGCCAAATTGAGCCAATGAGTAATGGCCACTACAGATATTTATACTGGATACCTGGGACCTTGTTGGCCATGGCCTATTTCTGTACAAGGTTTAGTGGGTACCCAGAAGAGATAAACAGGAGAGCTTTATGATGAATAGAAACATCATCAGATTCCAAGTTTGCAAATGTTGGAGAGGAATTCATTGTCATTGCTGCTGATTTTTTTTGTCTTCTTTTAATGAACACTTGCGCTCTTTACTGTGCCATACAGACCTTACTGTTTGTAGCCCAAAACGGAAGTATCACTTTTGCACATTGTCTGGATAGTTGAAATGGATCCATTAGTTAAAAAATGGATACCGAAAGAAGAGAAGTCTTCTTATGCTCCAGGTCTGCGAGTGTCACCAAAGCGTTCCATAATTGGGTGCTCCTCCTGCACTGCCACATAGCGAATACCAAACAGAACAATTAAACCTACCCCCGAATCATCTAAATAAGGGCTAGATACAAGATGGGTACATGCTTTCCCTGAAATAACCCCCCTATCTAAAATACCCCACTACCAACAAAAATTATAAAACTATATCATACAAATATCACATTTTAGAATCATCAACAGCAGATGTGGCCCATATATTATGATAATAGGTCACACATAAAAATATGTAACACAACTCTAAAGCCTTATTTAATATAGATCAAGATATATAACACATTTGATATATATATCTAACCCAACACCAAATAGTGCCATACCATTAGCATAATGCCAGGGATCAGGGCTGGATTAACTGTGGTACAGATCCTAGGCAGAAAGTCTGGGGGAAGCCCCTTAAAGTCGGTGGTCAGTCGCCAAGCAAAATCTGGAAGCCACATCGACCAAGGTCCTAACAAAGGATAGAGGAAGTGGTAAGTACTTGCTGCCCAGGAACAGGCTTGTGGGGGTGGTAAGTACTACACTGTATATAGAGAACTTTTAGAAAGGTGAATAGGTAGGTCAGGTAATCAAGTGTACTTACATATTATGAGCCTTGATGGGTAGGTATTTTTATAAAGAGGGATCAGCACCACCCTTACTATAATAGACAATAGGAAGTGCACTAATCTGCTCCTTAACACTATACAATCAAAGAAACCTCTTAATGGAGCCGAATATAAGTCAACAACAACCTAATTATATAAAAATATAAATTTTATTCAAGTTTCTATTACAGGTTAAGCCACCAAATATATAAAAACATACAAACACACAAAGGACATGATTAAAAGACTACAAAAGCTGTCTATCCTGGACCCAATATAATAATTGAATTATATTATAAATTTATCTATAGCAAATATCCTGTTGAATTTCGCACTAAAGGATCCCTCTTATTAATTCATGAGTCCCTCCTTTTTCCACCATGCAATTACTACACAATAAATTCTAAAGATTAGCAGCAGGTAAACACACATGGTCTACTCTCACTAGACAGTTAATGTAACAGGGTGTAAGAAAGTACTAATAATTGATATATTTTAGTAGACATGTGAACCATAAAGTGCAAAGTGCAACAAAATAAATTATTCAAAAAAACCTAAAGTGCAACTAATAATACCTATGCTCACATTTAAGGTCACAAAGCTGTGTAACAATTATATTCATATGATAAAGATAAATATCTCTCTTGTGCAAATATCACTTCAACAAGGAGGAAGCTCGATGGGTTGGTAGGTAGCTTGACATATGATAGATGTCTGTAGCCCAGAACTGTAAGTATGATTGCTTGCTTGGTCTGCTCACAGCATTGCAACACCACAGTAAGTGGTGGAGGCCCCCAAGTGCTGGGGGCCCTGGGGCAGGAGCCCTATGTGCCCACTGTATAATCTGGCCCTGCCAAGAATACCATCTAACTATAAGTAATATAAAGCTGACATCTTAAAGCCTGCAGGCCAGCTGAAGCCAGTATAAATAGCAAAGAATATGTCCCTGTGATCTGAACTGTCGGCAGATCTGAACTTGCGCCACACTTCTAAGACCTGGCTGCATTTGCAGACTTTACTTTTCAAAGAGGTGTCCATGATGTTACAATGGGTTTATGTGATTGCTGGGTTGGCATTACACTCTTCTTTGATGGATTTTGTTTTTGTGCTTTTTAATGATTTGAAATGTAAAGATATATTTACTTATTTATCTACACACCAAACAAACTCAGGAGCTGGGTTGATGAAATTCTCAACTTGAAACTGTTTACATTTTTTATGCTTTTAAAGAGACACGAAGAGTATTTTTGTTAGCGAACGGACATATCACGTGAAGAAAGCCAAATTAACAAGGATGAGGACTGCCGACGACGAATCCTTGTTTTTATACCTACGGAATTGTCTTCTAATTCTATGAAATGTTCTTTGTATAGATAGAGGTGTTTGTCTTTATTAGAGGTGTTAAATAATTACTTTATGACGCACTTTTCAGGAGTTTGTATTATTTATCTGGCCAAAATGAAGAAGTTGCAGTATTAGAGTGAGTGTCGCATTTTTGTTTTGGCGTTTATGGGAATGGGTTAAGCCATTGCAGATTTGCCTTAGGGAGACCTTCCCAATGGACCAGACTGCTTTGGGGCCAGTTGGGCCGCTGTTTATTACACCCCCATACAGTGATGTACTGGGGACAATAATCACCCTGGGATTTTATAAGCCCCTGGCCAGCCCACAACATCCCCACTGAACCCTCCCAATGTTTTTTCTAGCCAGTGGGGGGTGGGGCCTATCAGCAGGCTTTTCAGGGGTGATCTAATAACGGGGAGGCCGATTCATTAATAGCGGCAGGTAGCGACAGTTGAGCGACTGTAGCAGTATTTTCACAGCGCCCGCTAGTAGTCGCTGTGCTTGGCCATTGTTCGGTTGTAGATAGCGACTGAGTCGGTGTGCAGTAATGTTGAATACGGGGTGACGAGTCGCTATTTGACAAGTTCCGCGATGTATGGGTGCGCATGATAGCGACTGGTCAGAGCGACCAGCTCCCACCACATTCATAAAAAAATCACGCTCAAAAAATTCTTGCGCTGTGAAATGCATGTTTAAACCCCAGAGCGCTGGAGGCGATGTGTTAAAAGTAGTTTTTTAACCCCCAAACCACCATATTTTTGGAAACCCAAAAAAAAAAATTTTGAAAGAATTTAGTAATATGAATACAATAATATCAGACCTGTAATATCAATTCTAGAGATGAGCGAACTTTTGAAAAATTCGATTCGACTGATTCGCCGAATTTTCCGACAAAAATCGTTTCGACCCGAATTTATTCGCGACGAATCGCTATTAAAAACGGCTATTTCTGAGCCTCCTAGAGCCTCAATAGGGTTGTAAACCATTCTGCCTTGCTGTAACACGCACAGGATGCGTGCTGGGTTAGTTAAATAATACTTTGAATAAATATCACATGCAGATCAGGGGCATCGCTAATAGAATCGCAGAGCGGCACAATTGCATTCAAGAGAGTTGAAGTGGCATCACTATGAGGGGCAGGAGCCCAAACATTGTTTAAAGAGACACTGGAGTTGGCAGCAGCAGGAGCCCAAAAATTGGATGAATCACACCCTGGAGTTGCAAGCAGCAGCAGGAGCCCAAACATTACTTTAAAGAGACACTGGGGTTGGCTTCAGGAGCCCAAATATTGGATGAATCACACCCTGGAGTTGCAAGCAGCAGCAGGAGCCCAAATATTACTTTAAAGAGACACTGGAGTTTTCTTCAGGAGCCCAAAAATTGGATGAATCACACCCTGGAGTTGGCAGCAGCAGCAGCAGCAGGAGCCCAAACATTACTTTAAAGAGACACTGGAGTTGGCTTCAGGAGCCCAAAAATTGGATGAATCACACCCTGGAGTTGGCAGCAGCAGCAGCAGGAGCCCAAATATTACTTTAAAGAGACCCTGGAGTTGGCTTCAGGAGCCCAACAATTGGATGAATCACACCCTGGAGTTGCAAGCAGCAGCAGGAGCCCAAACATTACTTTAAAGAGACACTGGGGTTGGCTTCAGGAGCCCAAAAATTGGATGAATCACACCCTGGAGTTGCAAGCAGCAGCAGGAGCCCAAACATTACTTTAAAGAGACCCTGGGGTTGGCTTCAGGAGCCCAAAAATTGGATGAATCACACCCTGGAGTTGGCAGCAGCAGCAGCAGGAGCCCAAATATTACTTTAAAGAGACACTGGAGTTGGCTTCAGGAGCACAAAAATTGGATGATTCACACCCTGGAGTTGGCAGCAGCAGCAGCAGGAGCCCAAACAATACTTTAAAGAGACACTGGAGTTGGCTTCAGGAGCCCAAAAATTGGATGAATCACACCCTGGAGTTGGCAGCAGCAGCAGCAGGAACCCAAGTATTACTTTAAAGGGACACTGGGGTTGGCTTCAGGAGGCCAAAAATTGGATGAATCACACCCTGGAGTTGGCAGCAGCAGCAGCAGGAGCCCAAATATACACTGGACTTGGCTTCAGGAGCCCAAAAATTGGATGAATCACACCCTGGAGTTGGCAGCAGCAGCAGCAGGAGCCCAAATATTACTTTAAAGAGACACTGGGGTTGGCTTCAGGAGGCCAAAAATTGGATGAATCACACCCTGGAGTTGGCAGCAGCAGCAGGAGGCCAAATATTACTTTAAAGAGACACTGGAGTTGGCTTCAGGAGCCCAAAAATTGGATGATTCACACCCTGGAGTTGGCAGCAGCAGCAGGAGCCCAAATATTACTTTAAAGAGACACTGGAGTTGGCTTCAGGAGCCCAAAAATTGGATGAATCACACCCTGGAATTGGCAGCAGCAGCAGCAGGAGCCCAAATATACACTGGAGTTGGCTTCAGGAGCCCAAAAATTGGATGAATCACACCCTGGAGTTGGCAGCAGCAGCAGGAGGACAAATATTACTTGAAAGAGACACTGGAGTTGGCTTCAGGAGCCCAAAAATTGGATGATTCACACCCTGGAGTTGGCAGCAGCAGCAGCAGGAGCCCAAATTTTACTTTAAAGAGACCCTGGGGTTGGCTTCAGGAGCCCAAAAATTGGATGAATCACACCCTGGAGTTGGCAGGAGTTGGCAGCAGCAGCAGGAGCCCAAACATTACTTTAAAGAGACCCTGGGGTTGGCTTCAGGAGGCCAAAAATTGGATGAATCACACCCTGGAGTTGGCAGCAGCAGGAGCCCAAATATTACTTTAAAGAGACACTGGGGTTGGCTTCAGGAGGCCAAAAATTGGATGAATCACACCCTGGAGTTGGCAGCAGCAGCAGCAGGAGCCCAAATATACACTGGAGTTGGCTTCAGGAGCCCAAAAATTGGATGAATCACACCCTGGAGTTGGCAGCAGCAGCAGGAGGACAAATATTACTTGAAAGAGACACTGGAGTTGGCTTCAGGAGCCCAAAAATTGGATGAATCACACCCTGGAGTTGGCAGCAGCAGGAGCCCAAATATTACTTTAAAGAGACCCTGGGGTTGGCTTCAGGAGGCCAAAAATTGGATGAATCACACCCTGGAGTTGGCAGCAGCAGCAAGAGGCCAAATATTACTTGAAAGAGACACTGGAGTTGGCTTCAGGAGCCCAAAAATTGGATGATTCACACCCTGGAGTTGGCAGCAGCAGGAGCCCAAATATTACTTTAAAGAGACACTGGAGTTGGCTTCAGGAGCCCAAAAATTGGATGAATCACACCCTGGAGTTGGCAGCAGCAGCAGCCCAAATATACACTGGAGTTGGCTTCAGGAGCCCATAAATTGGATGAATCACACCCTGGAGTTGGCAGCAGCAGCAGGAGGACAAATATTACTTGAAAGAGACACTGGAGTTGGCTTCAGGAGCCCAAAAATTGGATGATTCACACCCTGGAGTTGGCAGCAGCAGCAGCAGGAGCCCAAATTTTACTTTAAAGAGACCCTGGGGTTGGCTTCAGGAGCCCAAAAATTGGATGAATCACACCCTGGAGTTGGCAGGAGTTGGCAGCAGCAGCAGCAGGAGCCCAAACATTACTTTAAAGAGACCCTGGGGTTGGCTTCAGGAGGCCAAAAATTGGATGAATCACACCCTGGAGTTGGCAGCAGCAGCAGCAGGAGCCCAAATATACACTGGATTTGGCTTCAGGAGCCCAAAAATTGGATGAATCACACCCTGGAGTTGGCAGCAGCAGCAGCAGGAGCCCAAATATTACTTTAAAGAGACACTGGGGTTGGCTTCAGGAGCCCAAAAATTGGATGAATCACACCCTGGAGTTGGCAGCAGCAGCAGCAGGAGCCCAAATATACACTGGAGTTGGCTTCAGGAGCCCAAAAATTGGATGAATCACACCCTGGAGTTGGCAGCAGCAGGAGCCCAAATATTACTTTAAAGAGACACTGGGGTTGGCTTCAGGAGGCCAAAAATTGGATGAATCACACCCTGGAGTTGGCAGCAGCAGCAGCAGCAGGAGCCCAAATATCCACTGGAGTTGGCTTCAGGAGGCCAAAAATTGGATGAATCACACCCTGGAGTTGGCAGCAGCAGGAGCCCAAATATACACTGGAGTTGGCTTCAGGAGCCCAAAAATTGGATGAATCACACCCTGGAGTTGGCAGCAGCAGCAGCAGGAGCCCAAATATTACTTTAAAGAGACACTGGGGTTGGCTTCAGGAGGCCAAAAATTGGATGAATCACACCCTGGAGTTGGCAGCAGCAGCAAGAGGCCAAATATTACTTGAAAGAGACACTGGAGTTGGCTTCAGGAGCCCAAAAATTGGATGATTCACACCCTGGAGTTGGCAGCAGCAGCAGGAGCCCAAATATTACTTTAAAGAGACACTGGAGTTGGCTTCAGGAGCCCAAAAATTGAATGAATCACACCCTGGAGTTGGCAGCAGCAGCAGCAGGAGCCCAAATATTACTTTAAAGAGACACTGGAGTTGGCTTCAGGAGCCCAAAAATTGGATGAATCACACCCTGGAATTGGCAGCAGCAGCAGCAGGAGCCCAAATATACACTGGAGTTGGCTTCAGGAGCCCAAAAATTGGATGAATCACACCCTGGAGTTGGCAGCAGCAGCAGGAGGACAAATATTACTTGAAAGAGACACTGGAGTTGGCTTCAGGAGCCCAAAAATTGGATGATTCACACCCTGGAGTTGGCAGCAGCAGAAGCCCAAATTTTACTTTAAAGAGACCCTGGGGTTGGCTTCAGGAGCCCAAAAATTGGATGAATCACACCCTGGAGTTGGCAGGAGTTGGCAGCAGCAGCAGGAGCCCAAACATTACTTTAAAGAGACCCTGGGGTTGGCTTCAGGAGGCCAAAAATTGGATGAATCACACCCTGGAGTTGGCAGCAGCAGGAGCCCAAATATTACTTTAAAGAGACACTGGGGTTGGCTTCAGGAGGCCAAAAATTGGATGAATCACACCCTGGAGTTGGCAGCAGCAGCAGCAGGAGCCCAAATATACACTGGAGTTGGCTTCAGGAGCCCAAAAATTGGATGAATCACACCCTGGAGTTGGCAGCAGCAGGAGCCCAAATATTACTTTAAAGAGACACTGGGGTTGGCTTCAGGAGGCCAAAAATTGGATGAATCACACCCTGGAGTTGGCAGCAGCAGCAGCAGGAGCCCAAATATACACTGGAGTTGGCTTCAGGAGCCCAAAAATTGGATGAATCACACCCTGGAGTTGGCAGCAGCAGCAGGAGGACAAATATTACTTGAAAGAGACACTGGAGTTGGCTTCAGGAGCCCAAAAATTGGATGAATCACACCCTGGAGTTGGCAGCAGCAGGAGCCCAAATATTACTTTAAAGAGACCCTGGGGTTGGCTTCAGGAGGCCAAAAATTGGATGAATCACACCCTGGAGTTGGCAGCAGCAGCAAGAGGCCAAATATTACTTGAAAGAGACACTGGAGTTGGCTTCAGGAGCCCAAAAATTGGATGATTCACACCCTGGAGTTGGCAGCAGCAGGAGCCCAAATATTACTTTAAAGAGACACTGGAGTTGGCTTCAGGAGCCCAAAAATTGGATGAATCACACCCTGGAGTTGGCAGCAGCAGCAGCCCAAATATACACTGGAGTTGGCTTCAGGAGCCCATAAATTGGATGAATCACACCCTGGAGTTGGCAGCAGCAGCAGGAGGACAAATATTACTTGAAAGAGACACTGGAGTTGGCTTCAGGAGCCCAAAAATTGGATGATTCACACCCTGGAGTTGGCAGCAGCAGCAGCAGGAGCCCAAATTTTACTTTAAAGAGACCCTGGGGTTGGCTTCAGGAGCCCAAAAATTGGATGAATCACACCCTGGAGTTGGCAGGAGTTGGCAGCAGCAGCAGCAGCAGCAGGAGCCCAAACATTACTTTAAAGAGACCCTGGGGTTGGCTTCAGGAGGCCAAAAATTGGATGAATCACACCCTGGAGTTGGCAGCAGCAGGAGCCCAAATATACACTGGAGTTGGCTTCAGGAGCCCAAAAATTGGATGAATCACACCCTGGAGTTGGCAGCAGCAGCAGCAGGAGCCCAAATATTACTTTAAAGAGACACTGGGGTTGGCTTCAGGAGCCCAAAAATTGGATGAATCACACCCTGGAGTTGGCAGCAGCAGCAGCAGGAACCCAAATATACACTGGAGTTGGCTTCAGGAGCCCAAAAATTGGATGAATCACACCCTGGAGTTGGCAGCAGCAGCAGCAGGAGCCCAAGTATTACTTTAAAGAGACACTGGGGTTGGCTTCAGGAGGCCAAAAATTGGATGAATCACACCCTGGAGTTGGCAGCAGCAGCAGGAGCCCAGATATACACTGGAGTTGGCTTCAGGAGGCCAAAAATTGGATGAATCACACCCTGGAGTTGGCAGCAGCAGGAGCCCAAATATACACTGGAGTTGGCTTCAGGAGCCCAAAAATTGGATGAATCACACCCTGGAGTTGGCAGCAGCAGCAGCAGGAGCCCAAATATTACTTTAAAGAGACACTGGGGTTGGCTTCAGGAGGCCAAAAATTGGATGAATCACACCCTGGAGTTGGCAGCAGCAGCAAGAGGCCAAATATTACTTGAAAGAGACACTAGAGTTGGCTTCAGGAGCCCAAAAATTGGATGATTCACACCCTGGAGTTGGCAGCAGCAGCAGGAGCCCAAATATTACTTTAAAGAGACACTGGAGTTGGCTTCAGGAGCCCAAAAATTGGATGAATCACACCCTGGAGTTGGCAGCAGCAGCAGCAGGAGCCCAAATATACACTGGAGTTGGCTTCAGGAGCCCAAAAATTGGATGAATCACACCCTGGAGTTGGCAGCAGCAGCAGGAGGACAAATATTACTTGAAAGAGACACTGGAGTTGGCTTCAGGAGCCCAAAAATTGGATGATTCACACCCTGGAGTTGGCAGCAGCAGCAGCAGGAGCCCAAATTTTACTTTAAAGAGACCCTGGGGTTGGCTTCAGGAGCCCAAAAATTGGATGAATCACACCCTGGAGTTGGCAGGAGTTGGCAGCAGCAGCAGCAGGAGCCCAAACATTACTTTAAAGAGACCCTGGGGTTGGCTTCAGGAGGCCAAAAATTGGATGAATCACACCCTGGAGTTGGCAGCAGCAGGAGCCCAAATATACACTGGAGTTGGCTTCAGGAGCCCAAAAATTGGATGAATCACACCCTGGAGTTGGCAGCAGCAGCAGCAGGAGCCCAAATATACACTGGAGTTGGCTTCAGGAGCCCAAAAATTGGATGAATCACACCCTGGAGTTGGCAGCAGCAGCAGCAGGAGCCCAAATATTACTTTAAAGAGACACTGGGGTTGGCTTCAGGAGGCCAAAAATTGGATGAATCACACCCTGGAGTTGGCAGCAGCAGCAGCAGGAGCCCAAATATACACTGGAGTTGGCTTCAGGAGGCCAAAAATTGGATGAATCACACCCTGGAGTTGGCAGCAGCAGGAGCCCAAATATACACTGGAGTTGGCTTCAGGAGGCCAAAAATTGGATGAATCACACCCTGGAGTTGGCAGCAGCAGCAGCAGGAGCCCAAATATACACTGGAGTTGGCTTCAGGAGCCCAAAAATTGGATGAATCACACCCTGGAGTTGGCAGCAGCAGCAGCAGGAGCCCAAATATACACTGGAGTTGGCTTCAGGAGCCCAAAAATTGGATGAATCACACCCTGGAGTTGGCAGCAGCAGCAGCAGGAGCCCAAATATACACTGGAGTTGGCTTCAGGAGGCCAAAAATTGGATGAATCACACCCTGGAGTTGGCAGCAGCAGGAGCCCAAATATTACTTTAAAGAGACCCTGGGGTTGGCTTCAGGAGGTCAAAAATTGGATGAATCACACCCTGGAGTTGGCAGCAGCAGCAGCAGGAGCCCAAATATACACTGGAGTTGGCTTCAGGAGCCCAAAAATTGGATCAATCACACCCTGGAGTTGGCAGCAGCAGCAGGAGGACAAATATTACTTGAAAGAGACACTGGAGTTGGCTTCAGGAGCCCAAAAATTGGATGATTCACACCCTGGAGTTGGCAGCAGCAGCAGCAGGAGCCCAAATTTTACTTTAAAGAGACCCTGGGGTTGGCTTCAGGAGCCCAAAAATTGGATGAATCACACCCTGGAGTTGGCAGGAGTTGGCAGCAGCAGGAGCCCAAACATTACTTTAAAGAGACCCTGGGGTTGGCTTCAGGAGGCCAAAAATTGGATGAATCACACCCTGGAGTTGGCAGCAGCAGCAGCAGGAGCCCAAATATACACTGGAGTTGGTTTCAGGAGGCCAAAAATTGGATGAATCACACCCTGGAGTTGGCAGCAGCAGCAGGAGCCCAAATATACACTGGAGTTGGCTTCAGGAGCCCAAAAATTGGATGAATCACACCCTGGAGTTGGCAGCAGCAGCAGCAGGAGCCCAAATATTACTTTAAAGAGACACTGGGGTTGGCTTCAGGAGGCCAAAAATTGGATGAATCACACCCTGGAGTTGGCAGCAGCAGCAGCAGGAGCCCAAATATACACTGGAGTTGGCTTCAGGAGCCCAAAAATTGGATGAATCACACCCTGGAGTTGGCAGCAGCAGCAGCAGGACCCCAAATATTAGTTTAAAGAGACACTGGGGTTGGCTTCAGGAGGCCAAAAATTGGATGAATCACACCCTGGAGTTGGCAGCAGCAGGAGCCCAAATATACACTGGAGTTGGCTTCAGGAGGCCAAAAATTGGATGAATCACACCCTGGAGTTGGCAGCAGCAGCAGCAGGAGCCCAAATATACACTGGAGTTGGCTTCAGGAGCCCAAAAATTGGATGAATCACACCCTGGAGTTGGCAGCAGCAGCAGCAGGGGACCAAATATACACTGGAGTTGGCTTCAGGAGCCCAAAAATTGGATGAATCACACCCTGGAGTTGGCAGGAGTTGGCAGCAGCAGGAGCCCAAACATTACTTTAAAGAGACCCTGGGGTTGGCTTCAGGAGGCCAAAAATTGGATGAATCACACCCTGGAGTTGGCAGCAGCAGCAGCAGGAGCCCAAATATACACTGGAGTTGGTTTCAGGAGGCCAAAAATTGGATGAATCACACCCTGGAGTTGGCAGCAGCAGCAGGAGCCCAAATATACACTGGAGTTGGCTTCAGGAGCCCAAAAATTGGATGAATCACACCCTGGAGTTGGCAGCAGCAGCAGCAGGAGCCCAAATATTACTTTAAAGAGACACTGGGGTTGGCTTCAGGAGGCCAAAAATTGGATGAATCACACCCTGGAGTTGGCAGCAGCAGCAGCAGGAGCCCAAATATACACTGGAGTTGGCTTCAGGAGCCCAAAAATTGGATGAATCACACCCTGGAGTTGGCAGCAGCAGCAGCAGGAGCCCAAATATTAGTTTAAAGAGACACTGGGGTTGGCTTCAGGAGGCCAAAAATTGGATGAATCACACCCTGGAGTTGGCAGCAGCAGGAGCCCAAATATACACTGGAGTTGGCTTCAGGAGGCCAAAAATTGGATGAATCACACCCTGGAGTTGGCAGCAGCAGCAGCAGGAGCCCAAATATACACTGGAGTTGGCTTCAGGAGCCCAAAAATTGGATGAATCACACCCTGGAGTTGGCAGCAGCAGCAGCAGGGGACCAAATATACACTGGAGTTGGCTTCAGGAGCCCAAAAATTGGATGAATCACACCCTGGAGTTGGCAGCAGCAGCAGGAAGACAACTATTACTTGAAAGAGACACTGGTGTTGGCTTCAGGAGCCCAAAAATTGGATGATTCACACCCTGGAGTTGGCAGCAGCAGGAGCCCAAATTTTACTTTAAAGAGACCCTGGGGTTGGCTTCAGGAGCCCAAAAATTGGATAAATCACACCCTGGAGTTGGCAGGAGTTGGCAGCAGCAGCAGCAGCAACAGGAGCCCAAATATTACTTGAAAGAGACACTGGAGTTGGCTTCAGGAGCCCAAAAATCGGATGATTCACACACTGGAGTTGGCAGCAGCAGCAGGAGCCCAAATATACACTGGAGTTGGCTTCAGGAGCCCAAAAATTGGATGAATCACACCCTGGAGTTGGCAGCAGCAGCAGCAGGAGCCCAAATATACACTGGAGTTGGCTTCAGGAGCCCAAAAATTGGATGAATCACACCCTGGAGTTGGCAGCAGCAGCAGGAGGACAAATATTACTTTAAAGAGACCCTGGGGTTGGCTTCAGGAGCCCAAAAATTGGATGAATCACACCCTGGAGTTGGCAGGAGTTGGCAGCAGCAGCAGCAGCAACAGGAGCCCAAACATTACTTTAAAGAGACACTGGGGTTGGCTTCAGGAGCCCAAAACTTGGATGATTCACACCCTGGAGTTGGCAGCAGCAGGAGCCCAAATATACACTGGAGTTGGCTTCAGGAGCCCAAAAATTGGATGAATCACACCCTGGAGTTGGCAGCAGCAGCAGCAGGAGCCCAAATATTACTTTAAAGAGACCCTGGGGTTGGCTTCAGGAGCCCAAAAATTGGATGAATCACACCCTGGAGTTGGCAGCAGCAGCAGGAGGCCAAATATTACTTTAAAGAGACACTGGAGTTGGCTTCAGGAGCCCAAAAATTGGATGAATCACACCCTGGAGTTGGCAGCAGCAGCAGCAGGAGCCCACAAATTGGCCTAAAGACATAAATATGTTTTGCACCATTTGGAAAGTGTAAAATGTGGCACCATGCTGAATCTAGTCGCATGCATCAGGCATTGGTGGGTGGAAATCCTGGCTGATCCATCCCTGATTCATTTTGACAAAGGTGAGTCTCTCCACATTTTTAGTTGACAGACGAGTTCTCCTCGCCGTAACTATGGCCCCCGCCGCACTAAACACCCGCTCAGATGGCACGCTACTTGCCGGGCAGGACAGCTTTTCCAGGGCAAACTCTGCTAGTTGCGGCCACAAATCAAGTTTGGCTGCCCAGAAGTCCAGCGGATCCTCAAGGTGTGTTGGCATGGTCATGTCAAAGTATGACATGACCTGCTGGTTCAGGTCCTGCTCCAGGTCTTCCTGCTGCTCATGAGTAGCCTCACTATAGAAGTGTAGAAAGCTACTCATTAGCGACTGAAGACTGAGGCTGCTGCTGCTGATGGAGCTGCTGCTGCTGCTCCTGCCAACCCCCCCAGCGGCCATGGCAGTGGAAGGTGAGCGCAGAGGTCCCCTCGAGTCAGACCTGCGAGAGTATGGACCATGGCGCAGATAGGCATCGGCCAACTGCCTACGTAGAATGTCTTTGTAGTAGTTGAGTTTGTCCTCCCTCTCGGTGGGTTTAAAAAATGCCCCCATTTTGTGCCGGAAGCGAGGGTCCAATAAGGTGGACAGCCAGAAGTCATCCCGCCGACAGATGGAAACAATTCTGGGGTCACTACGCAAGCACGTGAGCATGCTTTGTGCCATTTGCGCAAGTGACTCGGATGGACTACCTGTCTCCATCTCCACTGCATACTGCCACGGTGTGCCCGGGTCCTCTGTCTCGCCTTCCTCAAAAACCTCTAGCTCCTCTGGCTGCTCCTGCTCCTCCTCTCCTGTCCGCTGACTAGATAAACCAGCCATTTCGCCAAGCCTAAACTGTGTTTCGCTGGGCAACTCCTCCTCTTCCTCCTCCTCCTCCAGTTCAGCTCCAACGGGGTTCATGTGGCCGTAAGCTGTAAACGCCATGTCTCCAGTGCCCTGACCAGCCATGGTTTCCAACATGTGCTGTAGTACATGAAGCAGTGGAATCACGTCGTTCATCCCGTAATCCTGCCGACTGACAAATAAAGTGGCTTCCTCAAAGGGCCTGAGCAAACGGCAGGTGTCACGTATGAACTGCCACTGGTTGACATTGAAGTTACACAGGGGAGTCCCCCTATCTGCTTGGATCATCAGGAAATCCGTGATGGCTTTTCTCTGTTCATATAATCGGTCCAACATGTGAAGGGTGGAATTCCAACGGGTGGAGACATCGCAAATCAGACTATGTTGGGGGATACCATTCTGACGCTGTAGCTCAAGAAGGGTGTGTTTGGCGGTGTATGAGTGGCTGAAGTGCATGCAAAGTTTCCTTGAAGTTGTTAGGATGTCTTGCAGATGGGGGGAACACTTCAGAAACCGCTTGACAACCAGATTGAAGACGTGAGCCATGCAGGGGGCATGGGTCAGGCTTCCTTGGCGCAGCGCAGACAAAATGTTCTTCCCATTGTCGGTAACCATGATTCCCATTTTAAGTTTTCTTGGAGTAAGCCATGTTTGGATTTCCTGATGAATACATTTAAGCAGTTCCTCCCCTGTGTGACTCCGTTCGCCAAGACAAACCATGTGAAGCACTGCGTGACACCTCCGTGCCCTGCACACATGGTAGACTGGAGGGGCACTGAGACTTGAGCCTACAGTGGAGGGTGAGGAGATGGCGGAGGATGAGGAGGCCGAGTTGCACGGTGTCACAGGCCCAACGGGCAGGGAGCGCGGAGGCCAAAGCGGCGTGACCTGTCCAAGTTGCTGCTGCTGCTGCAAAGGGACCACATTCACCCAGTGGGCCGTAAACAACATGTACTGTCCCTGACCGTAGTTACAGCTCCAGATGTCGGCGCTGCCATGCACTTTGCTACACACCGACAGGCTCAAGGACTGGTCCACCTTCTGTTCAACAAAAGTGTGCAGCGCTGGTACTGCCTTCTTGGCAAAGAAATGACGGCTTGGGACTCTCCACCTCGGCTCGGCACAAGCCATCAGTTCTCTGAAAGGTGCAGATTCCACCACCTGAAAAGGGAGCGACTGCAGCACCAGCAACTTGGACAGGAGCACATTCAGCTTCTGCGCCGTAGGATGAGTGGGCGCCTACTGCTGTCTCTTGGACATGGCTTCGCTGATGGATTGCTGGCGGGATGCATGACTTGGAGGAGGAGGAGGAGGAGCAGGAGCGACAGAGGATGGGTATGACGCACAGCTGCCTTCGGCTGAGGTGCTGGAGCCTTGGCTGGCAGAAATTGGGAGCTCACTTGGTGAGGAAGCAGACTGGACCACCCCTTGGGAGCCTCGGTTCTCCCAGGTCGCTTTATGGTGACGCATCATATGTTGACGCAGGGCCGTGGTGCCAACATTTGGACCCTGGCCATGCTTCACCTTTTGCCTACATATCTTGCATGTGGCCATGTTACCCTCCTGCGGATGCTTCAGGAAAAACTGCCACACTGCCGAGTAGCTACTTTTCCCACCCCCTGGCCTCACTGATTCACTGCTGCTGTTGCCAACTCCAGGAACCCCTGCTCCACTACCTCCCAATAAGGTAGACTGCTGCACAGCAGGTGCTCTACCCCGGCCCCGGCCCCGGCCGGCTCCAGCCTTTGGAATTGTGCCCCCATGCTGACTGCTACCACCTTGCTGCCTCAGCTGCTGACTCCGGGGCAACCTGCGCCCCTCTTCTCCTGATGATGACGATGAACCCCCCTCATCACCCGGCTCCCAAGTGCGATCGGCTTCATCGTCATCATCATCATTGTGGCTGTACGTCACTGATGTTCGTGGATTCGTCAACAGTGTCTGGCGCAGGAGCTGGAACGCTCGCAGCACCCACGACACTGTCCACATCACTATTTGTCTGCCTAGCTAGAGAAGCCACCTCCATTTCTTGGCTGGGCAGTAGCTGCTGACTGTCCTCTATCTGATGGTCCTCCTCACTAAAGAGTGGAGCTGAACCCAAAGCATAGGATACGTCGCTGGGGGAGGGAACAGCGTAGGACAGAGGCAATGGGAGGACATGGACTGCTCTCGGGGCATGCCAGCTCAGGGTTGTGTCAGAGGAACCTACCGACCCTAGACTGGGGGTCTCAGACGTAAGTTGTGATGATGTTGTTGATGAGCGCGTCAACCAATCTACCACGGCAGATGCGTTACTGGTGGAGACCCGACCGCTAGCAGATACTGGCAGATTAGGTCTCTCAGCGTGACTCCTGCTGCTACTGGCCCCCAGTCTTTTCACTTCCAGGCACTTGTCTGCCCGACATAGTCTAACTGGCGTGGTAGTAGGTGATATTTTAAGAACCCCCAGGCAGCGGTGGGTCTATATGAAACAGAATATAATGCACACCAAAAGTGAGCAGTAACACTCAGCCTCCAACAGGCCTGCTTAGTGTAAATAAGAGAGCTGCTTAGTGTAAATAAAGAGGGGTATGGTATGTTACAGAATGGGATGCCCCAACAGGAGTGCACCTGGCAGGCAGTAGTACTATGCACAGCAAAAGTGTCTTTATCAGGCCTAATTTCAATTAGAATAAGTGCAAATGGTTATGTTCTTAAATAGAGGCTGGTGTAGTCACAGAATGGGATGCCACAACAGGAGTGCACCTGGGACCAGTAGTAGCATGCACAGCAAAAGTGTCTTTATCAGGCCTAATTTCAATTAGAATAAGTGCAAATGGTTATGGTCTTAAATAGAGGCTGGTGTAGTCACAGAATGGGATGCCACAACAGGAGTGAACCTGGCAGGGACCAGTAGTGCTATGCACAGCAAAAGTGTCTTTATCAGGCCTAATTTCAATTAGAATAAGTGCAAATGGTTATGGTCTTAAATAGAGGCTGGTGTAGTCACATAATGGGATGCCACAACAGGAGTGCACCTGGCAGGCAGCAGTAAGTCTATGCACAGCAAAAGTGTCTTTATCAGGCCTAATTTCAATTAGAATAAGTGCAAATGGTTATGGTCTTAATTAGAGGCTGGTGTAGTCACAGAATGGGATGCCCCAACAGGAGTGCACCTGGGACCAGTAGTAGCATGCACAGCAAAAGAGTCTTTATCAGGCCTAATTTCAATTAGAATAAGTGCAAATGGTTATGTTCTTAAATAGAGGCTGGTGTAGTCACAGAATGGGATGCCACAACAGGAGTGCACCTGGGACCAGTAGTAGCATGCACAGCAAAAGTGTCTTTATCAGGCCTAATTTCAATTAGAATAAGTGCAAATGGTTATGGTCTTAAATAGAGGCTGGTGTAGTCACAGAATGGGATGCCACAACAGGAGTGAACCTGGCAGGGACCAGTAGTGCTATGCACAGCAAAAGTGTCTTTATCAGGCCTAATTTCAATTAGAATAAGTGCAAATGGTTATGGTCTTAAATAGAGGCTGGTGTAGTCACATAATGGGATGCCACAACAGGAGTGCACCTGGCAGGCAGCAGTAAGTCTATGCACAGCAAAAGTGTCTTTATCAGGCCTAATTTCAATTAGAATAAGTGCAAATGGTTATGGTCTTAATTAGAGGCTGGTGTAGTCACAGAATGGGATGCCCCAACAGGAGTGCACCTGGGACCAGTAGTAGCATGCACAGCAAAAGAGTCTTTATCAGGCCTAATTTCAATTAGAATAAGTGCAAATGGTTATGTTCTTAAATAGAGGCTGGTGTAGTCACAGAATGGGATGCCACAACAGGAGTGCACCTGGGACCAGTAGTAGCATGCACAGCAAAAGTGTCTTTATCAGGCCTAATTTCAATTAGAATAAGTGCAAATGGTTATGGTCTTAAATAGAGGCTGGTGTAGTCACAGATTGGGATGCAACAACAGGAGTGCACCTGGCAGGCAGTAGTACCATTCACAGCAAAAGTGTCTTTATCAGGCCTAATTTCAATTATAATAGGTGCAAATGGTTATGGTCTTAAATAGAGGCTGGTGTAGTCACAGAATGGGATGCCACAACAGGAGTGCACCTGGCAGGCAGTAGTACTATGCACAGCAAAAGTGTCTTTATCAGGCCTAATTTCAATTATAATAGGTGCAAATGGTTATGGTCTTAAATAGAGGCTGGTGTAGTCACAGAACGGGATGCCCCAAAAACCAACAGGAGTGCACCTGGCAGGCAGCAGTACTATGTACAGCAAAAGTGTCTTTATCAGGCCTAATGTCAATTAGAATAAGTGCAAATGGTTATGGTCTTAAATAGAGGCTGGTGTAATCACAGAATGGGATGCCACAACAGGAGTGCACCTGGCAGGGACCAGTAGTACTATGCACAGCAAAAGTAACTTTATCAGGCCTAATTTCAATTAGAATAAGTGCAAATGGTTATGGTCTTAAATAGAGGCTGGTGTAGTCACAGAATGGGATGCCACAACAGGAGTGCACCTGGCAGGGACCAGTAGTGCTATGCACAGCAAAAGTGTCTTTATCAGGCCTAATTTCAATTAGAATAAGTGCAAATGGTTATGGTCTTAAATAGAGGCTGGTGTAGTCACAGAATGAGATGCCACAACAGGAGTGCACCTGTGACCAGTAGTAGCATGCACAGCAAAAGTGTCTTTATCAGGCCTAATTTCAATTAGAATAAGTGCAAATGGTTATGGTCTTAAATAGAGGCTGGTGTAGTCACAGAATGGGATGCCACAACAGGAGTGCACCTGGGACCAGTAGTAGCATGCACAGCAAAAGAGTCTTTATCAGGCCTAATTTCAATTAGAATAAGTGCAAATGGTTATGTTCTTAAATAGAGGCTGGTGTAGTCACAGAACGGGATGCCACAACAGGAGTGCACCTGGGACCAGTAGTAGCATGCACAGCAAAAGTGTCTTTATCAGGCCTAATTTCAATTAGAATAAGTGCAAATGGTTATGGTCTTAAATAGAGGCTGGTGTAGTCACAGAATGGGATGCCACAACAGGAGTGCACCTGGGACCAGTAGTAGCATGCACAGCAAAAGTGTCTTTATCAGGCCTAATTTAAATTAGAATAAGTGCAAATGGTTATGGTCTTAAATAGAGGCTGGTGTAGTCACAGAATGGGATGCCACAACAGGAGTGCACCTGGCAGGGACCAGTAGTGCTATGCACAGCAAAAGTGTCTTTATCAGGCCTAATTTCAATTAGAATAAGTGCAAATGGTTATGGTCTTAAATAGAGGCTGGTGTAGTCACAGAATGGGATGCCACAACAGGAGTGCACCTGGGACCAGTAGTAGCATGCACAGCAAAAGTGTCTTTATCAGGCCTAATTTCAATTAGAATAAGTGCAAATGGTTATGGTCTTAAATAGAGGCTGGTGTAGTCACAGAATGGGATGCCCCAAAAACCAACAGGAGTGCACCTGGCAGGCAGTAGTACTATGCACAGCAAAAGTGTCTTTATCAGGCCTAATTTCAATTAGAATAAGTGCAAATGGTTAGGGTCTTAAATAGAGGCTGGTGTAGTCACAGAATGGGATGCCACAACAGGAGTGCACCTGGCAGGGACCAGTAGTGCTATGCACAGCAAAAGTGTCTTTATCAGGCCTAATTTCAATTAGAATAAGTGCAAATGGTTATGGTCTTAAATAGAGGCTGGTGTAGTCACAGAATGGGATGCCACAACAGGAGTGCACCTGGGACCAGTAGTAGCATGCACAGCAAAAGTGTCTTTATCAGGCCTAATTTCAATTAGAATAAGTGCAAATGGTTATGGTCTTAAATAGAGGCTGGTGTAGTCACAGAATGGGATGCCACAAAAACCTGCAGTGCACCTGGCAGGGACCAGTAGTGCTATGCACAGCAAAAGTGTATTTATCAGGCCTAATTTCAATTAGAATAAGTGCAAATGGTTATGGTCTTAAATAGAGGCTGGTGTAGTCACAGAATGGGATGCCCCAAAAACCAACAGGAGTGCACCTGGCAGGCAGTAGTACTATGCACAGCAAAAGTGTCTTTATCAGGCCTAATTTCAATTAGAATAAGTGCAAATGGTTATGTTCTTAAATAGAGGCTGGTGTAGTCACAGAATGGGATGCCACAACAGGAGTGCACCTGGCAGGCAGCAGTAAGTCTATGCACAGCAAAAGTGTCTTTATCAGGCCTAATTTCAATTAGAATAAGTGCAAATGGTTATGGTCTTAAATAGAGGCTGGTGTAGTCACAGAATGGGATGCCACAACAGGAGTGCACCTGGCAGGGACCAGTAGTGCTATGCACAGCAAAAGTGTCTTTATCAGGCCTAATTTCAATTAGAATAAGTGCAAATGGTTATGGTCTTAAATAGAGGCTGGTGTAGTCACAGAATGGGATGCCACAACAGGAGTGCACCTGGGACCAGTAGTAGCATGCACAGCGCAAAAATGTCTTTATCAGGCCTAATTTCAATTAGAATAAGTGCAAATGGTTATGGTCTTAAATAGAGGCTGGTGTAGTCACAGAATGGGATGCCACAACAGGAGTGCACCTGGGACCAGTAGTAGCATGCACAGCAAAAGTGTCTTTATCAGGCCTAATTTCAATTAGAATAAGTGCAAATGGTTATGGTCTTAAATAGAGGCTGGTGTAGTCACAGAATGGGATGCCACAAAAACCTGCAGTGCACCTGGCAGGGACCAGTAGTGCTATGCACAGCAAAAGTGTATTTATCAGGCCTAATTTCAATTAGAATAAGTGCAAATGGTTATGGTCTTAAATAGAGGCTGGTGTAGTCACAGAATGGGATGCCCCAAAAACCAACAGGAGTGCACCTGGCAGGCAGTAGTACTATGCACAGCAAAAGTGTCTTTATCAGGCCTAATTTCAATTAGAATAAGTGCAAATGGTTATGTTCTTAAATAGAGGCTGGTGTAGTCACAGAATGGGATGCCACAACAGGAGTGCACCTGGCAGGCAGCAGTAAGTCTATGCACAGCAAAAGTGTCTTTATCAGGCCTAATTTCAATTAGAATAAGTGCAAATGGTTATGGTCTTAAATAGAGGCTGGTGTAGTCACAGAATGGGATGCCACAACAGGAGTGCACCTGGCAGGGACCAGTAGTGCTATGCACAGCAAAAGTGTCTTTATCAGGCCTAATTTCAATTAGAATAAGTGCAAATGGTTATGGTCTTAAATAGAGGCTGGTGTAGTCACAGAATGGGATGCCACAACAGGAGTGCACCTGGGACCAGTAGTAGCATGCACAGCGCAAAAATGTCTTTATCAGGCCTAATTTCAATTAGAATAAGTGCAAATGGTTATGGTCTTAAATAGAGGCTGGTGTAGTCACAGAATGGGATGCCACAACAGGAGTGCACCTGGGACCAGTAGTAGCATGCACAGCAAAAGTGTCTTTATCAGGCCTAATTTCAATTAGAATAAGTGCAAATGGTTATGGTCTTAAATAGAGGCTGGTGTAGTCACAGAATGGGATGCCACAAAAACCTGCAGTGCACCTGGCAGGGACCAGTAGTGCTATGCACAGCAAAAGTGTATTTATCAGGCCTAATTTCAATTAGAATAAGTGCAAATGGTTATGGTCTTAAATAGAGGCTGGTGTAGTCACAGAATGGGATGCCCCAAAAACCAACAGGAGTGCACCTGGCAGGCAGTAGTACTATGCACAGCAAAAGTGTCTTTATCAGGCCTAATTTCAATTAGAATAAGTGCAAATGGTTATGTTCTTAAATAGAGGCTGGTGTAGTCACAGAATGGGATGCCACAACAGGAGTGCACCTGGCAGGCAGCAGTAAGTCTATGCACAGCAAAAGTGTCTTTATCAGGCCTAATTTCAATTAGAATAAGTGCAAATGGTTATGGTCTTAAATAGAGGCTGGTGTAGTCACAGAATGGGATGCCACAACAGGAGTGCACCTGGCAGGGACCAGTAGTGCTATGCACAGCAAAAGTGTCTTTATCAGGCCTAATTTCAATTAGAATAAGTGCAAATGGTTATGGTCTTAAATAGAGGCTGGTGTAGTCACAGAATGGGATGCCACAACAGGAGTGCACCTGGGACCAGTAGTAGCATGCACAGCAAAAGTGTCTTTATCAGGCCTAATTTCAATTAGAATAAGTGCAAATGGTTATGGTCTTAAATAGAGGCTGGTGTAGTCACAGAATGGGATGCCACAAAAACCAGCAGTGCACCTGGCAGGGACCAGTAGTGCTATGCACAGCAAAAGTGTCTTTATCAGGCCTAATTTCAATTAGAATAAGTGCAAATGGTTATATGGTCTTAAATAGAGGCTGGTGTTGTCACAGAATGGGATGCCTCACAGCAGACTTAAGATCAGTTCAGTATATATGCACAGTTAGTGTATAAGCAGCCTTAAAACGCTAACAAAGCCAGTCAGCCAGCCAGTAACAAACACTCAGGCTGGATGAAAAAAAAAAAAATCTCCCTGTGACTGCCTCCTATTTTTCCTAACTTTCCCTGTTTTTCGCTGACTTTCTGTCTGTCTCCTGCCTGTCTCCTGCATGTCTCCAGCCTGTCCCTGTCTGTCCCTGTCTGTCTAACTGTCCCAGCTTGCACTGGTGCGGGGTTGATGTCTAGACATGTCCCGTCCGCCATCTTAGAATGCCTGTATGTAAATGAATGGATGTTAAAGGAAAACTTCGAGCGATCGAATCGCGGGGAAATTCGGATTCGATCCGAATCGAATTTTTCATGAAATTCGGATCGAATCCGGGTTCGTCCGGATCGATTCGCACATCCCTAATCAATTCTGCACAATTTTTTTTTTTTTTACCTTAAAAAAATTAACTAACATGGCAGAAGCGGTCACAGAATTTTTCACATTTAAAAAAAAAAAAAAAAAAAACATTAATAACAATTAATTATGAATATTTAAAGATTGTTCCATTGAAATGCATTGGAGAGTGCCAGGTAGCGAGAGGTCATACCTGTCGCTGTTCAAGGTCGGACGCTGGCGCTGTGGGCTGAGGCTGGAATAATGATGAATGAGTGGCTATCTGGCGCTATCTCAGTCGCTAAGCAGGATCGGCTTGATAAATGTGTGATTGTGGTGGGAGCCGGCGTTCTCGTGGCGGGGCCCGTCATTACCGGTCGCTCACCAGTCGCTACCTGACGCTATTCCTTCATAAATAAGGGCCTATGTATCAATATATCTGTGGTCAACACAAAGATTTGTCCCACAATCTATTTATACCCCGGAGTGTAACCATAACCTGAGGGCATCCACTAAGGTTAGAGAAAAGGTGCTTCTTTCACCGATATACGAGGGGATTCTTCCCTGTAAGAGCTGTGAGACTATGGAACTCTCTACCAGAGGAGGTAATTATGAAGAATGCACTAAAATTCAAGTTAAAAGGTGGCCCGGAGGCCTTCCTTGCATGTCATAACATTACCAGCTATGGCTATTAGACCACTGGAAGGAGATCTTCTTTTCTATACAGGCTGGAAAAAAAGTTTTTTTTTAGCCTTACCTACTATGTTACCTAAACATCTACTGTTTTATATGGCTTATCCTCTGTTTGTAGGTGTAGCCCTGTCCTTTTCATATGTTTAAAGAGACATAAGCGAACATAAGCAAAAAAGAGATGTACAAGCTTTTTTTTTACCCCACTCCCCCTGTGCTAAGCTCAATTTGGGCCATAAACAACTCACCTGATTACCAAAATCCTTTTCTTTTGCTAGTGAGAGGAGCTTTGCATGGTAGCTATGAGCTTGAATGACAGTTGAACTTCAGTGAAAAACCAGGAATGGTTGACTGATGCGGCACTTGGGGTCCCAGCTTCCATGCAGATTGCCCCGACCCCTGTGAATAGTTTTTTATGTTATTGCACAAATTGGACTTAGCCTGTTGGGGGACTTGTTACAAATTGCTTTTTGAAGGTCTCCTTGAATTAATTCTTATTTTGAAGAACAGTCAGTATATAAGGGGCACAGTGTTGAAGAGACCACTCACATATGCAAGTGATCATTTGTTAATACACTTAGCCTGGACAACCTCTTTAAACCGGACCTTCAGTATCATTTAATGAAAAGTCCAAATCCTTAAAAACTTTTCCTTAGCGTTAAAATTAATATAAGTCGCTTACTTATTAATCTTTCCCCCACTGGGCTGCAACTGTGTTCAGTAAACCAGGATACGGGCGCCGCCATCTTGCCTCAGGAGTATAACATAGAGGAGAGGAGGAGGGAGGGGAGTGCAGGGGGCAGGTTATAACTGTGCTTTGTATAGACAGAGCAGAGCTGGGGTCAGGAAAATGACAGATTAGAAAAAATCGAGGATGGTTGAAGCACACCTTTTAAAATATTTTGAAAATTTAAAATTTTTACAACTATAAAAAACTAAATACATAGCAATGGCAGGCCACAGAACATTATTCTTCATCTGTGGTCCCCAACGAGTCGCGCAGCTCCTGCATCTCGCCCACCAACTGAAGGACCCTGACACTCAGTTGTGCCACTCTGACACGTGTGGTCCCTGTTAAAAAACGTAAATTAAAATATTGGTATAACCTTGTTGGGGTCATACTGCAGTGCCCCCCCCCTGTATGGTCCAAACACCTAAATCTGGACTTCAAAAGCCAGAGGGCCCTCGCCACCACGGGCCGGGTTTTGCATAGTGCCGGATTAGAGAACCCCTGGGCCGCATTCTGCAGGCAAAGAACGGGCATCAGGAGCAAGGGCAGGAGTGGATATCCAGAATCCCCTGAAATAATTTAAAAATACTAACATAAAATACACATTCTAAGCTACAATATTGTTTAACATGTCATCAAGGGCTAAAAACAGCCATAGGTTAAGACATGAGTCATCATTTATATTCATTGCCATACAGTGAAAATGGATTGATGGAATGTGAGCAAACTTACCCTGGAACCATCCATCAGTTAATTCTCCTGACTCAAACTGATGAAATAAGCCGGAGCTCTGCAATATATAAGCACCATGGGACGACCCTGGATGCCCTGCAAGAACACTGAGGAATCGCATAGCTGGACCAAAGACTGCTTGTATGTTGTGTGAGTGGCACATCTTGCGGTTCCTGCAACCAAATATAAAATAATTACACAAAGCAAAGGTAACCGACTAAAACAATAACTCCTACAACAAATTAAGATTCAAGTTCAACAATCCAAATATAATTCCCAAAGGACATAAGTCTAAAAAAATATAGCAATTATATTGATGTGTGGGAAAATAAAGGTTTACATGCTAAGGACTAATTAAGGTCAGCATTAAAATGCATCTATAAGGCATACATGAAATGTATTGATTCAGGTATGCATTGCTATACAATTTATGGCCTCGGCCATGCTGATACATGCAATGCCTTGGTGCTAAAGGTGCGCAGACTGCTCCACATAGCCGCAAAACATGTTCAACAATAGCAATCCGAGCCCTCAAAGGTGCCGTAAGTGGATCGGAAATTAAACGGATTTATAGGGTGGTGGTCCGTCGGAAATCAGCTCTCCGAATCAGACATAAGCCCATCCCAACAACGGAAGTTATCTGAACGAACGAAAAATATCAGATTTTGTTTGGAAAATGATCCGAACTAACGGAAATGTTCCGATTTGCTTCCGTTCATCGAAAGCGCATATACACATTTTCCCGAACATTCGTACCAATGAAAAATGCACGTAAAAAAACAAAAAAAGACAAACACCCACTAAAACTTTCACAGACAGCTACGGAAGTGCAGACGAATGTGTCTCTGAATCGAGCCTATTGTGATCATGGGGTGTCCACACGTCACTAATGCTATCATACCATTACTTGCTTTACATGTATGATGTTGAATGATCTTTTTGCACTAGCAGCTGCTAGCTAAAAGTGTGTGTCATTACACTGATTGCTGATCTCTGGAGCCACCTAGCGGTCATTTGTTTTGGGTCTGTTACCCATTATATACTATATGCTGTGTTCTTACGGTATATTGTATATATCAGCACTTGTGTACACTGATCCCGATTGCAATCCCTATGTTTTTTTGCATACAAATCTTGGTTGTTCGTCTCTCTTCCTCCATAGTCATGAAAATGACAGCAATCCCAGAATGCAAAGCAGCATAGTCAGAAAACATTTCCTTCTGCAGGCAACCTGAGACTCCATTGGCCACCATCTTGGGTGTTTAAAAGTGCAGAAAGGCAGTAGATGCAAGTAGGATGATTTTTAATGTGAGCAATCTGTATGTACAGCGTGGGGGAACATACAAGATAGACTCTTATTTAGAGTAAAGGTCCGGTTTAAATTGTATTTTATAAGTCTGAACTATGAATATAGAAAGAGTTCTATTGTAAAATCTGGCTGTATAATGTCCCTGAACCTACTAGCTTGACTCCTAACCAGCATAGCCTGGCCGTCTTTCAGGGTGTACACTTGCTGATTTTCTAGGATGGTGCCACAGCCACTGAGTCAGCTGGAAAGAACAACTTGAACTTCAGCTGATATGTTAGATGTTAATGTGTTTGGCTGATTTATATAAATAGTTGATGTGCTGGCTTGTCACTCTTCACCCCTGATCAGAGCGGTGCTGGAGGGAAGCTTTTAGGCATCCTTGTATTCACCTTCCATGATTGGTCTTGTGATCTGCGCTGTGTAAACACCAACTCTGGCAATTTAGCTAAACAGAAAACATTTTTAGAGAGATCAGGCACGCGAGCATCCCAGCCCACAGGAAAGTTACCGGGAAACTCTAAACATAAATGGAAAAAGCTGCTTTGCTGCTTGGATATGGGTTAAAGCTGGCAGGCTGATTCATCACTAACGCCAGGTAGCGACAGATGAGCGTCTGTAGCAGGCATTTTCAGAGCGCCCGCTAGTAGTCGCAGCGCTCGACCGTGGGTCGCTACTTCATAGCGACTCAGTCGCTGTTCAGTAACGTTGAATACATTGTGAGGAGTCACTACTTGACCAGTACAGCGCTGTATGGGAGCGCATGTTAGCGACTGCTCATAGCGACCGACTCACACCATATTCAGCAAAAAAACAGCCTCACAAAACTTAGGCACTGAAAAATGCTTGTTTGAAGCCCAGAGCGCAGGAGGCGGTGTGTTTAAAGTCTGTTTTTCAGCATCTATCAACTAGTAACAAAGCGAAAACATACATTGTAGCAACATTGTAACATGAACGCTTTAATGGCAGACCTGTAATGTCATTTCTGAAGAAATATATAAAAAATGAAAAAAATGTGAAAAAACTGCTTTTTCAATGCCAGGAGAGGTCACAGAATTATTTGTGATTTTTTGAAAAAAAAAATAAACAAAAACCCAGTTTAAAGAGAAGAAAAGGATCGTCTATTGAAATGTATGGGAGAGCGACAGGTAGCGAGAGGTCATACCTGGCTGTGCAAAGCTGAACGCCGGCGCTGTTCGCTGAGGCTGTGAAAATGATGAATCGGACGCTACATGGCATTATCCCAGTCGCTAAACAGATTCTGCTTGATAAATGTGTAATTGCGTGCCGTGTCCGGCGTTTACCAGTCGCTACCTGTCGCTACCTCTCATTAACCAGCCACTACCTGATGCTATCCCTTCTTAAATAAGGGCCTAAATCTCACTGATTTATTTCAGTTCAGTCCAAACAGATTCCTTGGTAAAATTCAAGCTTTTATTTTTAATTAAAAACTAAATTAAATGCCAGTAATTCATCTTTAAATTCTTTTTGGCCAACTAGTACTGTATATTTTTGCATTGAAAAAGATAGAAGCATCACATAAAGAGTCTGTTTCGACAGAGGCACTGCAACACCAATGCTGCAGAATTCCCGATTTTTACCCGCTAGTGGTCGCTCTGATCGGCCGTGAGTTCCTATTTCAGAGCGCCTCAGTTGCTCTAGTAACATTGCCGGCATTGATTCATTTGATGTGTAAGTTACTATAACACCAGTACAGCGCTATATGGGAGCGAACAGTAGCGACTGGTCAGTGTGAGCGACTCAAACCATATTCATCAAAAAAAACAGCCTCACACAGCGCAGCGCTCAAAATTGTGTCGCTGTAGCCTAGAGCTCCTGAAGCTGTGTGATTAAAGTCTTTTTTCAGCATCTATCTACTAGTAACAAAGCAAAAACATATGAAATTACATTGTTATTACATTGTGACATTAACACTTTAATACCAGACCTGTAATGACAATTCTGCATAAAAAATAAAAAAAGTTTTCAAAAATGTATTTAAATTGGCCAGGAAAGGTCACACAATTTTTTGATACAAAACAAAAAAAAATTATTGAAAGAAAACCCTGTTTAAAGAGAAGAAAAGTAACGTCCATTGAAATGTATAGGAGAGCGACAGGTAGTGACAGGTAATACCAGGCGCTCTGAAAGCCAGAGCACCGCCGGGATCCACTGAGCCATCTGTGATGATGAATCGGTCGCTACGTGACGCTGTAAGAGGCACTCACCAGAATCGCTTTCATAAATGTGGTATTGTGTGCCGCGCCTGGTGTTCACCAGACGCTACCTGCCGCTACCTGTCGCTTACAAGCCACTACCTGTCGCTATCCCTTGATGAATAAATCCCTATATATATTGTTTTAAATATTAAAAGCTTGACATTTTTAAAATATATTTTTATATTAGTTTTTGTACATAGTTTTACTATAATCAATTACTTTCAACTTGACCTAAAAAAGTTCATATATTGTCATGCTTTGGCTTGCTATTTTTCAACAGCTTCCCAAATATCCATGAATTATTGGATGCATTTTGCCAGCCACATGGGCTTCCTCAACATTTTTTTTATTGCGACATATATATATATATATATATATATATATATATATATATATTTGCTTTTGATAGGTAATACCACAATACATGGGGAAATTGGTGTAACAACCTTCAAATTATAAAGATATAACTACACAAGTAAAAACAAAAGGGGGAAAGATACCCAAAAGGGGTGACCACCCTTTGAAATAATGCACGCTTAAAACTGGTCGCACAATGAAAAGTATATACAAATATGTGTAGAATGAATAATGTACCTTTTTATTCCAATAGTGTTAAAACGGTAACAAAACCCATTTTACCTCCCCTCATCCAATCAGCACTTTGAGGCTGATTCATTAATAGCGGCAGGTAGCGACAGTTGAGCGACTGTAGCAGTATTTTCACAGTGCCCGCTAGTAGTCGCTGTGCTTGGCCATTGTTCGGTTGTTGATAGCGACTGAGTCGGTGTGCAGTAATGTTGAATACGGGGTGACGAGTCGCTATTTTACAGGTTCCGCGATGTATGGGTGTGCCTCTCGTGCGTTAGAACCAAAAAGCTCACCGAGATGCAGGCTGGAGTTCATTAAATAGTGAGCTATTTAATTTTAGCACACGCAATAAAATGTTTTTGTTTGCCATGCGGATTAATTTGTCCTTTTTTCTGCATACCCCATAGGGCCCTGTTGTCTCTAAATATTGTAAAAACAATTGGGATCAGGAAAGGGATTTAAGGATTGTCCATAGAAATGTATGGGAGGTAGCGACAGATGAGCGTCTGTAGAGCGGATTTCAGAACGACCGCTAGTAGTCGTTGTGCTCGGCCATGGTTCTTTGTTTCAGAGCTCCTCAGTCGCTGCCCGGCGTTGATGAATATGTTGTGTGAGTCGCAGTACTACGCTGTATGGGAGCGCCAGCTCAGTGTGACCGACTCACACCACATTTATCAAAAAAACAGCCTCAAACAGTGCCGGCGCTCAAAATCATGTAGTTGTAGCCCATAGCGCCAAAGGCTGTGTGATTAAAGTCTGTTTTTTAACATGAATCCAGTAGTAACAATTGAAAACATATGGAATTAAATTGTTATTACATTGTGACATGAACACTTTAATACCAGACATGTAAGGACAATTCTGCATAAAAGTATTATTAATCAAAAAAGTTTTCAAAAATTTCATTTTCTAGACCAGGATTTGAGTTTTTATTGTAAAAAAAAAAAATTGGGATCAGGAAAGAGATTTAAGGAACGTCCATAGAAATGTATGGGAGAGCCAGGTAGCGAGAGGTAAGATGTGGCGCTCTGCAAGGCTGAACGCCTGCTCTGTAAGCTGAGCCTGGGATAATGATGAATCGAACGCGTTGTTCCAGTCGCTCAACAGATTCAGCTTCATAAATGTGAAATTGCGTGCCGTGTCCGGCGTTCACCTGCCGCTACCTGCCGCTTACAAGGCACTACCTGGCGCTATCCCTTGATAAGTAAGGCCCTATGTCTATGTTACTGCTTTTTCTTGCCTAATATGGTATGGTTTGTATGCAATTACAATACAAGTGTTCTTACCCACACTGCCCCTGCCCTATGTCTTACTATATATTGTCTGACCTAATCACCATTTGTGACCATATAGCTTCCGGCTCTCGCTTTTATGCTCAAACTAGTTCTCTAATTCTAATTCGGTGTTAGCCATTCTGGTCCATTGCCCATACCCTTAATGGGATACTTAGAGGCCGATTCATTAATAGCGGCAGGTAGCGACAGTTGAGCGACTGTAGCAGTATTTTCACAGCGCCCGCTAGTAGTCGCTGTGCTTGGCCATTGTTCGGTTGTTGATAGCGACTGAGTCGGTGTGCATTAATGTTGAATACGGGGTGACGAGTCGCTATTTGACAGGTTCCGCGATGTATGGGTGCGCATGATAGCGACTGGTCAGAGCGACCGGCTCCCACCACATTCATCAAAAAATCACGCTCAAAAAATTATCGCGCTGTGAAATGCATGTTTAAACTCCAGAGCGCTGGCGGCGATGTGTTAAAAGTTGTTTTTTAACCCCAAAACCACCATATTTTTGGAAACCAAAAAAAAAAAACATTTTTAAAGAATTTAGTAATATGAATACAATAATATCAGACCTGTAATATCAATTCTGCACAATTTTTTTTTTTTTACCTTAAAAAAATTAACTAACATGGCAGAAGTGGTCACATAATTTTTCACATTTAAAAAAAAAAAAAACATTAATAACAATTAATTATGAATATTTAAAGATTGTTCCATTGAAATGCATTGGAGAGCGCCAGGTAGCGAGAGGTCATACCTGTCGCTGTTCAAGGTCGGACACTGGCGCTGTGGCCTGAGGCTGGAATAATGATGAATGAGTCGCTATATGGCGCTATCTCAGTCGCTAAGCAGGATCGGCTTGATAAATGTGTGATTGTGGTGGGGAGCCGGCGTTCTCATGGCGGGGCCCGTCATTACCGGTCGCTCACCAGTCGCTACCTGTCGCTATTCCTTCATAAATAAGGGCCTTAGAATAAGCAAACATTTTTATAATATCTTTAGGTCAAAGTAAAGGTCAAAATGTGACATGTCTCTAAGAATTAATTACCCCATACAATCCTGGTATTAGACACCATACATGTTTTACATGAGGATATAAAAATGTCGATGTCCAGAGAGTTCTAAATCTGACCCAACTCTTCTTCTAGCCTTTGTTAGACTGTAGTGGAGGTAATATAACAGGACACAGAAGTTAAATTGCTTTTGGTAATATCTATTAAATATTTATTAGATTAATATCTAGCAACACTGATTATAGTAACTTTTGAAGTAACGGGTAACTTTTCTATCATAACGTTAAAATGATCTAGCAGCATGGAACAGAGAATGCAATGGTGGGCCCCAGGCATTGACCCAGGGCCACCATTTGGGCAGTACATGAGATACAAGAGATCCAAAACTAAAACTGTGCTAATGGCTGACCTGAAATGTTCCCTGAGATTGTTTATTCTTCAGTTACATTTGTTACTTGGTCAATAAACATTGGAATTTAACGTGATTATAAAGGCAAAAAAAGAAAAAAAAAAACAGCAGCTTACCTTGCCAAATGTTCCTCCAGAGCTGTCATTCTTCTTTGCTCGGCGCTATGAATGATGAACACTGGACACACCCGCCGATGTGGCACCCCATTCAACTTCGAGGTCCCATGACGGAAGCACGTCCCCCCTGCCTCTGGCTTCAGTGAGAAGCCATGAAGCATATCCAGCCCCCCCCCCTCCCTGCGCAGCCTCCTGCTAGCGGTGCATGGAGCCGCTTCCCCCCGCTGCTCAAGCCGAGGGAAAGGAGCCGCTTCCCCCCGCTGCTCAAGCCGAGATAAAAGGAGCCGCTGCCCCCCGCTGCTCAAGCCGAGGGAAAGGAGCCGCTTCCCCCCGCTGCTCAAGCCGAGGGAAAGGAGCCGCTGGGAAAGGAGCCGAGGGAAAGGAGCCACTGCCCCCCGCTGCTCAAGCCGAGGGAAAGGAGCCGCTGCCCCCCGCTGCTCAAGCCGAGGGAAAGGAGCCGCTGCCCCCCGCTGCTCAAGCCGAGGGAAAGGAGCCGCTGCCCCCCGCTGCTCAAGCCGATGGAAAGGAGCCGCTGCCCCCCGCTGCTCAAGCCGAGGGAAAGGAGCCGCTGCCCCCCGCTGTTCAAGCCGAGGGAAAGGAGCCGCTGCCCCCCGCTGCTCAAGCCGAGGGAAAGGAGCTGCTGCCCCCCGCTGCTCAAGCCGAGGGAATGGAGCCGCTGCCCCCCGCTGCTCAAGCCAAGGGAAAGGAGCCGCTGCCCCCCTGCTGCTCAAGCCGAGGGAAAGGAGCCGCTGCCCCCCGCTGCTCAAGCCGATGGAAAGGAGCCGCTGCCCCCCTGCTGCTCAAGCCGAGGGAAAGGAGCCGCTGCCCCCCGCTGCTCAAGCCGAGGGAAAGGAGCCGCTGCCCCCCGCTGCTCAAGCCGAGGGAAAGGAGCCGCTGCCCCCCGCTGCTCAAGCCGAGGGAAAGGAGCCGCTGCCCCCCGCTGCTCAAGCCGAGGGAAAGGAGCCGCTGCCCCCCGCTGCTTGGGCCAGGGGAAACCTGCCCCCGTCATTCGGGCAGGGGGAAAAATGCAGCATTTTTCAAAGTTTCCATTGGTTCTGAGCTTATTTATTAAACCGGACCTTCAGCACGATTTAATGAAAAACCCAAACCCTTCAATAACTATTCCCCAGCATCTAAAATTAATATATTTTAAGTTTCTAGTCACTTATTATTCTTTCCCCTACCGGGCTGCAGCTCTGTTCAGGACTGTAGGATACGGGCGCCGCCATCTTTTCTCAGAAGCATCACACATACTGAAGAGAGGAGAGGCGGATAAAGTACAGGGGGCTGGGTTATAGCTATGCTTTGCATGGACAGAGCAGAGATGGGGTCAGGAAAAGGACAGCAATCCCAGAATGCAGAGCAACACAGTCAGAAGACACTTCCTGTTTGCAGGCTGCCTGATGCTGCATGGGCCGCCATCTTGGATGTTTAAAGGCTCATAACATGCAGTAGGATGATTTTTAATGTAAGAAATCTGTATGTACAGGGTGTGGGAAACATATGAGATAGGCTCTTATTCAGGGTGAAGGTCCGCTTTAATTTGTTTCTTTTCTATTTATTTTAAACTCAGTGTTATAAAAGAAAACACATTTCCATATCAACAATGGGCCTCGTTTATGATGTGCGCCATTTAGCATCTATCTGGTAGCCATAGCACCAAATTTGCTTTGATTATTGCACTAGGTATTGGACGGCCTGTGTCAGCACCTGCTAGATCTGAATGCCGATTATCGCTGCGCCAGTCAGCGCCACTTTGTACCACCACCTTTTGGCGCTGCATGGTGCATTTTTTTCCTCTTTGAAAAGATTGGTGCTGTGTTTTTGGAGGCGCTAGTCGGCGTTTCATCATTAGAAGCTGCCGCTGGAACCAGGGAAAAGAGCCTGCTTGCACCCCCACCTGTATGCTTGCACATGCACTTTAAGAGTGCGCATATGCACTTTGGGAGTGCACTTTGGAAGTACAATCATGTGGCTTTGGGAGTGCGCTCATGTGGCTTTGGGAGTGCGCTCATGTGGCTTTGGAACGTTTTAGAGTGCGCTTTGTGAGTGATCTCAAGCACCCTTGGGAGTGTGTTCATGTTGGAGAACTCTCCGCCAGGGGAGCAGAGGGTTCGCCCAAAGCAAGGGAATGCTGAAAACACGGGGGGGTTATTAATAAGTCAAAGGAAACAAACAAAGGTCTTCAATTCAGATATAACAACAACAAACAAGGCTAACTAGAGGAATAACTAACAAATGGAAAAACGGAGACCCTAAGGTGCTGGCGCACTCACCCAAAGGCTCACTCTGGTTCAGGTTCAGATTCAGATAAACTCAGGTTCCAATACAGATACAACAAAGCAAACAAAATCCTGCTGCACCAGGTGGAGGGCTGAGCCCTTTAAATAGCCCTCACACCAGGTGCAGCACATGCTGGTGGCTGGCGGATGGGGTAAGAATTGACGCCAGCCACCAGCTGCGCATCAGCTGAACCCGGGTTCTAACAGTGTTCATGAACGTTTGGGCATGCGCTCATGTGCGCTTCGCAACCTTGTTTATCTAGGGGTGCTGATCTGGGCTCCCATGTTGTCTATCAATAGGGTGGAAGGGGAGAAGCACAGCCTGAAGCAAGTAATGGCAATTTTACAAACCCACCACCCATTATGCTGATTATTATGCAGCCTCACAGAGCCAAGGACCACGCCCACTTCAGAAGGAAATCGTGAGGGGAACCTGTAAATCTGAATACCTCAGCCATTTCGTCTTCAATTTAAAAATTGAAAAGTTTAAGACAAACGTACCCATACGCAATGGTGTAACAATTTCCTTTGCCTTTAATATCACATTAAATAGTTACATTGGAAATGTGTTTTAGTTGTACTTGATGGACATATGTCATTTTTCCAACTGTTTTCTGCTTGACCAGCTGGGTGACCACACTACCCCCACCTACAATGCTAAAGCAGGAGTTCCCGAGCAGCACGCACCCGCACAAGGGACTCGATCTGACGTTCTAGTAAGAAGGCGGGTGCCAGACAACCACCAATCAGTTACTTGGCGGGATTCCTGTTTTAAAAGAAAAAACTACTGTATCTGGGGCCTCCACCAGGTTTTGTGCCCAGGGGCCTCCACCACACTTAATCCGACCCTGGTTAGATACAATGGCCAAGATTCAATATGAGTTAAAAGAAATTCTCATGGTAAAAAAAATCACTTTATGAGAAAAAAAAGCATGAGAATGTCACTGCTGCTGAATCAGCTTCTAGGAAAACAATAAAAATCAATGGTAATTTTTTATCCCTAAGAAAAGTAAAGAACTTGTATCCTTTGTGTGCTGTAATAAATAGTGCCATAGTCTTCAGTTGTCTTACTATCTGGTCATTTAGTAACAGTTACATTCTCAGGCTTTTTTTCTCATAAAGTTAATTTTTCTCTACCATTTTTCAACTCTTGAGACCAATGGTTTTATTAGAATAAACTACAGGAATAGTAGCAGGACTCTGCTGCCGCCTACAGGACAGAAAATAAGTGAGCATTTTACTCTGGTTAGTTAAATTTGGATGAGCATGGGACACTTTAAAGCCATGCTTCAGGCAAAGTTAAAGTGGACCAACACCCAGGGATGATCGGCCCGGGAATCTATAAAATTCCCGGGCCGATCACCTCCCTCACCGCGGGGCATCCGAGATCGGGATGTCCCGTGGGCTGAAACCCCCCCCAAAGGCCCCAAAAAACCTTACCTTATCGGCGACGGATCAACCACCGCCGCCTCCCGTGTGCCCCTCTAGCAGTGCGCGCGCCCGCGCCGGCCTTTTGTGAATGGCCGGCGCGGGCGTGTGCGCCCTGTAAGAGGGTGTCGCTTGTCCGTTGCCGAAAAGGTACGTTTTTTGGGGCTTTTGGGGGGGTTTCACACAGCGGGGCATTCTGATCTCGGATGCCCCGCTGAAGTGGACCAACACCCAGGATAGTGAAAATCCTGGGTGTTGGTCCACTTTGAAGACAAAGCTGAGCATAATAAACTTACCAAGCAATAAAGTGAAACCGGAGGTGCAGAGGAAGAAGAGAAAAACGAAATAATAATAAAATACTATGCTCAGCTTTGTCTTTTGCCTTGCCTAAAGTATGACTTTAAAGTGGACCAAAACCTACGGAGATCAACCCGGGAATCTATCATTTGAGCTGAACGATTCCCTCTCCCCCGGGCATCAAAAATCGGGATCTCCACTGTGTGAAACCTCCCAGGTCGGCCATACACTTACCTTCTTTTCCGGTCCAACTGCGCATGAGCGAGCTGCTGCCCCATTCCCAATATCCCTCTGGCAGGACGCATGCCTGCGCCAGGCATTTGTGAATGGCCGGCGTGAGCACACTTCCTGTTAGAGGGAAGCGGTGGAGGTGGCATTAAAAAATATATAAAGGTTGAAGCACACCTGTAGAAGTGTAGAGAGAAAGCAAAAATATTCTGAAGGTGTTCTGTCCCCTTATCCTGTGTACTACCTCACAGGGACGAATCAAATGGCAAATATTATGAAAGAAGGCGAACAACCAAATGTATCGTTTGCAAAAATGATAGTGGGATTTAATTGTGAAAAAAGAACACAAGTGCTGTACATATTATCAAGGCATATGCATATAGAAAATTCATAACAATATGAAGCAATAAATTGTAACACTACAGTTTGACCGCTAGATGGCGCTTCTGTAAGGTATCAGCAAAAAATGTTCTTAAACAAAAAATGAAGCAGTGCTGAATAAATCCAGTAACTTGTAGTCGGGTAATAGGAACCCATAACATACTACATATACAGTAAAGGCAAGTACATGGTAAGGAAGGGAGTCCAGGTCGGGCTCAAGCAAAAGTCCACAAGTTACCCAGCACTCATTAAGCAAACACAGCGAAAAGGACAAAAAAGACAAAATAGCTTACAGGCAGCGCAGGTGGATGTAATCCCTCAACATTTCGGCTGGAATAGCCTTTGTCAAGAGGGGGAGCGGTACCAGTTAGGTCAGAGGCTAAGCCTTAAATGGTCTCCATGCTGTTTGATGCGGTGGACAGGCGCGCTCGGTGCGGCGCGTGTTGTCCACGTCATCAGTGGTGGCCGAGGTCCGTCCCGACCGGCATCAGCTTGGTTTCTCAAAAATTCACCAAGCCGGCGTCGGCGCACGGGGCGGGCCCTGGTTCCACAAGGCCTATAGTAGTAAATATGCTAGAGCGTTAGATGTGGGCAAAGATTAGCAAAGAAGAAAAACAAAGATGGCGGAAATAGCGTCCCTCTTCTCATTATGACGGCTCCTGTCGGAGGGGCGGAGTCCTGTTGCGTGTCAGAGCGCAGGATGTATTGTCGTCTTAGTTGCCGTGGCGACGCGTCCATCTGCCTGCCAGACATGCGCACAAGGGAAAACTGGCTGGATGCAGGGCGCGATCACAGCCACATCAGCAGCGGGGGTAAAGTCCATGATGTAATCCTTAATATGGATGCAGCGCAGTGGGCAGCAGTGCATAATACGCCCACTAACGGGTAAAAGTTATCCCATCAAGTCTTTTGCCAATTGTTCCAGCACAGGGGTTGTTTACTTACTTAAATGCCCTTGTGGGAAAGGATATGTAGGTAAAACTAGAAGACAATTGCGACAAAGGATCAGTGAGCATAGGTCCAATATTAGGAATCATAACCTTGATTCCCCCATAGCCAGGCACTTCATTGAGGCACCACACCATATGACCCAACTGCGCTGTACAGTGATAGAGGTTGTTAAACAATCAGCCCGTGGAGGTAATCTTGAACAGAAACTTCTACAGCGAGAACTGTATTGGATACATCAATTACAGACTAAGAGTCCATACGGCCTCAATGAAGAATTTGATTACTCCCCTTTCTTTTAAATACCCTTTCTTTTAAATACCCCTTCTTTTGAATACCCTTGATTATATAATTTCCCCCGACCTACCCTTAGTTGGCACTCTATTTACCTGAATTCTCTCTTTAAGCATAATGACCTTAGGTACATACAACTACGGTCATCTGTTATGGTCCCATTCCTGCCTTCTTGATTGTAATAGGACCAGGTTTTCCCCTGATCATTGTGCTTTAATGTTGTTGATTGATTACAGTCTCAGTTGAGGTGTTATCAATCCTTTTTACCAGTTTTTTAACTCACATATCAATCACGTTTTTATCTTCACAGACATATCTTGCATACTTCAATTCTCCATTGGTCTCCATGCTTATGACAAATGGTCTCCGCTGCCCCATTATGGAGCGTCTGGCTTTGCTTTCTCCAGCCGGCACCACTTAGGAGCGTATTATGCACTGCTGCCCACTGCGCTGCATCCATATTAAGGATTACATCATGGACTTTACCCCCGCTGCTGATGCGGCTGTGATCGCGCCCTGCATCCAGCCAGTTTTCCCTTGTGCGCATGTCTGGCAGGCAGATGGACGCGTCGCCACGGCAACTAAGACGACAATACATCCTGCGCTCTGACACGCAACAGGACTCCGCCCCTCCGACAGGAGCCGTCATAATGAGAAGAGGGACGCTATTTCCGCCATCTTTGTTTTTCTTCTTTGCTAATCTTTGCCCACATCTAACGCTCTAGCATATTTACTACTATAGGCCTTGTGGAACCAGGGCCCGCCCCGTGCGCCGACGCCGGCTTGGTGAATTTTTGAGAAACCAAGCTGATGCCGGTCGGGACGGACCTCGGCCACCACTGATGACGTGGACAACAAGCGCCGCACCGAGCGCGCCTGTCCACCGCATCAAACAGCATGGAGACCATTTAAGGCTTAGCCTCTGACCTAACTGGTACCGCTCCCCCTCTTGACAAAGGCTATTCCAGCCGAAACGTTGAGGGATTACATCCACCTGCGCTGCCTGTAAGCTATTTTGTCTTTTTTGTCCTTTTCGCTGTGTTTGCTTAATGAGTGCTGGGTAACTTGTGGACTTTTGCTTGAGCCCGACCTGGACTCCCTTCCTTACCATGTACTTGCCTTTACTGTATATGTAGTATGTTATGGGTTCCTATTACCCGACTACAAGTTACTGGATTTATTCAGCACTGCTTCATTTTTTGTTTAAGAACATTTTTTGCTGATACCTTACAGAAGCGCCATCTAGCGGTCAAACTGTAGTGTTACAATTTATTGCTTCATATTGTTATCATGAATTTTCTATATGCATATGCCTTGATAATATGTACAGCACTTGTGTTCTTTTTTCACAATTAAATCCCACTATCATTTTTGCAAACGATACATTTGGTTGTTCGCCTTCTTTCATAATATTTGCCAGCGGTGGAGGTGGCGTCAGCGCGCTCAGAGCCGCTCTCCTTAGACGAAGGTTTAGATGTGCTGATGTGAGTGGATCCGAGCGTGCTGATTGGACGAGCGGCCATGCATGCTCCATGGCACCGGGAAGAGGTGAGTTTGTTTTGGTGACCTGCGGGGTTTCACACAGTGGGGCACCTGCGATCCGGGTGTCCTGGGGGCAAAGACCAAAACCCAGGATTTTGACTTAAACCGGACCTTCAGCATCATTTAATAAAAAGGCCAAACCCTTAAAAAACTTTTCCTCAGCATCTAAAATTAGAATATTTTAAGTTTTTAGTCGCTTACCTATTACTGTTTCCCCCACTGGGCTGCAATTCTGTTTAGGAAACTAAGATACGGGCGCCGCCATCTTGCCTCAGAAGCATCACATATTGAGGAGAGGAGAGAGGTGAAAAGTACACGGGGCGGGGTTATAGCTGTGCTTTGCACAGATAGAGCAGAGCTGAGTTCAGGAAAAGGTCAGCAATCCAAGAATGCAGAGACTTCCTGTCTGTAGGCAGCTTGAAATTCCATGGGCCGCCATCTTGGATGTTAAAAGGTTAAAAAAACACAACAGGTGCAGGTAGGATGATTTTTAATGTGAGCAATCTGTATGTACATGGTGAGGGAAACATACAAAATAGACTCTTATTCAGGGTGAAGGTCCGCTTTAAAGTGGACCAACACCCAGGATTTTCACTATCCTGGGTGTTGGTCCACTTCCGCGGGGCACCCCGCTGTGTGAAACCCCCAAGAAAGCCCAAAAAAACTCACCTCACCCCGCTCCTACGGCGCATGCGCGAGCGTTCCGCCAATCAGCGTGGACGGACAAGCTGGAATATGGACCGGACAAGAAGAGCGCGCGCGCCGCCGCCTCTCGCGCTTCCCTCTAACAGGGAGCGCACCCGTGCCGGCCATTCACAAACGGCCGGCGCGGGTGCGCACCCTGCTAGAGGGAAGCGCGAGAGGCGGCGGCAGCCCGCGCATGCGCCGTTGGAACGAGGAAAAGGTAGGATTTTTGGGGGTCCTGGGGGGTTTCACACAGAGGGGCACCCCCAATCGGGATGCCCCGCGGGCAGGGAGCTGATCGGCCCGGGAATCTTATAGATTCCCGGGCCGATCAGCAGTGGGTGTTGGTCCACTTTAAGCAATTTGGAAACTGGTCGTTGGCCACAATGAATAGGTTCAGAATTTTGAATGTTTTATTTTAAATAGCAGAACGTATGTTTTCTACAACAATCAGGATAATCACTCCTTCCGCAAACTCCATTAGACTGAGTTTTTACACCCGGATGACCTTACACCCCCCATTACCACATTTATATCTAATGACCCCACTACTGACTGACACCCCATACTGACTCCTGTGCTGACTGTAACCCCATACTGACCCCTGCGCCCCCCACTACTGACTGACACCCCATACTGACCCCTGTGCTGACTGTAACCCCATACTGACCCCTGTGCCCCCCAATACTGACTGACACCCCATAATGACTCCTGTGCCCCCCACTACTGACTGACACTCCATACTGACCCCTGTGCTGACTGTAACCCCATACTGACCCCTGTGCCCCCCACTACTGACTGACACCCCATAATGACTCCTGTGCCCCCCACTACTGACTGACACCCCATACTGACCCCTGTTCCCTTAACTACTGACTGACACCCCATACTGCCCCCTGAGTCCCCCCACTACTGACTGACACCCCATACTGCCCCCTGAGTCCCCCACTACTGACTGACACCCCATACTGACCTCTGTCCCCCCACTACTGACTGACACCCCATACTGACCTCTGTCCCCCCACTACTGACTGACACCCCATACTGACCCCTGTGCCACCCCCCCCCCCCCACTACAACTGACACCCAATACTGACCCCTGTCTGGGGTGGCGGTCTTGGTGTGTATAGTGATATGTAGGTTTTCACTGACCTGTAGAAGGGAACAGCGCCTGCAGTGGTTTCCTGTCCTCTTCCATGGAATCCTGGCACAGGTAGTAGTTGGTGCAGAATCTTCCGGCACAGGAGAGCTGTGTGCAGTGGTTTCCTGTCCTCTTCCGTGGAGCCCTGGCACAGAAAGTAGTTGGTGCAGAATCTTCCGGCACAGGAGAGCTAGGAAAACAATGAACGTCAATGGCACTTTTTTACATGTAAGAAAAGTAGAGAACTGTTTACTCCTTTTTGCACTGAAATAAAACGTGCCATTGACTTTCATTGTATTCCTAGCTGATGATTCAGCAACAGTATCATTCTCAGGTTTTTTTTCTTATAAAGTGAATTTTTAACTACCATGAGAACTTCAACTCCTATTAAATTGAGGCCATCAGCTGTCCAATGTGATGTGCCGGAGGTGGTGGAAGGAGTTGGGTTCCTGCATCACATTTTAGGTCTACTTTGAAGTGGACCACAGCGATCCCAGGTGAGCATTACACTTCCTTCTTGACACATGTGCGCTCAACATAACGTAGATATCTTTTCGTCAAATTGCTGCCTCCTAAAGGGGAAACTCAACCTGACTACCACAGGAGGAGGCTAATAGCCCCAGATGGAGGGTGGACTTAAAGCGGGCCTTCACCCTGAATAAGAGTCTATCTTATATGTTTCCCACACCCTGTACATACAGATTGCTCACATTAAAAATCATCCTACCTGCATCTACTGCATGTTATGAGCCTTTAAACATCCAAGATGGCAGCATATGGAGCATCAGGCAAGTGTCTTCTGACTGTGTCGCTCTGCATTCTGGGATTGCTGTCCTTTCTGGGATTGCTGTCCTTTCCCAGAGCTCTGCTCTGTCTGTGCAAAGCACAGCTATAACCCCGCCCCCTGCACTTTATCCCGCTCTCCTCTTCTCAGTATGTGTGATGCTTCATGACTGTGCTAGCGTTCCATACGCCTTCAGCTGTCACCAACCCACCCACACTCCCAAATAACGGAGCCAACAACCATTTCTTTGGAATTGATGGAATTTTAATCGGCCGCAGCCTCAACATAAAACACAGTAACAAATAACAATGCACTGAAAACAGAAGCCGATTCGTGAGCCCGGCCGCATCCCTCCTAGGCCTGGTAGCTCAAGGGGGCTAACTGCCAAGATCCACCTTAACCCCTCTCATTTGTCCCTCCCCTTAAAATCAGTCACCTATCCTCCTGGCCCGTTTCAGCCGAAACAGCCGCTTCCTTGTAACCTACCCCCACTTTCCGTGCCATCTCAGACCCGAACCGAGCAGAGGAGACCGCCAAAGCTGTGACAAATAAAATAATACAGTAAACAATGTATGTACAACAATCCCCCGATACATACGCATTGACACTTATACCCAATAAATATCCCCACAAATTATACATAGCCAAAAACCAAATTTAAGTACCCTGGTAACTTAAACAAATAGCAATAAATATATTAATCGCCTTTCTCTATTTCTTATTTTTATATATATGTATATATATATATATATATATATATTTATATATGAAAATACACTTCTTCCCTTCCTCCTTTTCTTTCTTTCTTTTTTATATATATAACATAATACAACACCTATCCCAAAAAAAAGCCCCCCGAAACCCCAACCAGCCTTCCGCTGTGACCAATCGACCATTCCATCACCCCCAACAAAAAGGCAGGCGGGTGGGAAAGCACGTTCCAGCGAAGAGATCGGGGGTCAAAGAGGAAGGGGAGGGGGCAACCAGCCCCTTTATACTCCCCCCTCCCCCTCCCCTGAGGTCACTCGCCCCCATCCAATAGGCTGGTCAGCTTCCAGCAGGAAGTACAGGCCAGTCATGGGGCTGCCAACCTTAAAAGGCCGGCGACTTTCTAGATGGCGACGACTGTATCCTAGAGTCCTGAACAGAGTTGTAGCCCGGCGGGGGAAAGAATAATAAGTAAGTGACTAAAAACTTAAAATATATTAATTTTAGATGCTGGGGAAACGCTTTTTATGGATTTGGGCTTTTCTTTAAATCATGCTGAAGGTCCGGTTTAAAAAGGGGGAGAAAAGAGCCACCTGGCCAGAATTTTATGAGAAATGGCCTCAAAAATACGAATGCAGAATATTAAGGCTCATTCCTTGCCCGGGGCCAGCTGCTCCTTCAGCCAGCAGAGCAGGATGCTGATGCTGATGCTTGACCCCACCTCAAGCTGGCCCTGCTTCAACAGAATTGGCTGCAAGGGCAGCACCAAGGCGGACATGACAGGCCTACAAGTGCCTGTTGCCGCCCCTGGCCTGTCTTCCTTCACCTTACCCAGTCTGGCCCTACCGCTGTGCCCACCCCCTCCCCTGACAACTAGTCAAGTCAATGTACAGGTGTGTGGTATGAAAGGCGGGCCCCCACGAGGCCTAATGTATGTACATCACACCCCCCAACCGTCACGGATTGGGCGGGACCATCCCAGGAACACATTGTGATCCCGCGTCACGCCCGATTACCCGCTTACCGTGGGACGGTTTGGGCTTATGCCGGGCATAGAGCCTACATGCCCACCACAGCGCTGCATCCTCTACCATCACCCACCGCTCCATTCCCTTTTCAGTGTGGGCAGACGTCTCCGTTAGTGCTTCCTGCAATGAGAAGCGTTAGCCAATCAGCTGCCGCTCTCCAGTGTGAGTGGGTGTGTCCTCTGTTGGGATCGGACGAGGAGCAAGTGGGCGCGGCCATCACCGGGATTGGTGCGTGTGATCAACTACAGCCAAGATCAGGTTAGCCCAAAGCTCAGAGGGGGGGGGGGGGGGGGGGGGGTCAAAGACCAGCATCCACCCCTTACCTCCCAAGTGTCCCTGATTTGGAGGGACTGTCCCTATTTGGAGTCCATGTCCCCCTGTCCATCGTTGTTCTCCTTTGTCTGTCTTTGAGGTGTAACATGCAGATCTGCAGCAATAAATGATTCATTTGCCCAAAGTGTTAATATTGTTTGTAACTGTTACAATGTACCTCCTATCCATCAATCAATCAGAGGGTGTGGCTTAATTTACATATTGTCCCGATTTCCCATTCTGAAAAGTTGGGAGGTATGTGTACATCGCTGTTGGCAGTTGTTCTTTTCTGTGCTTACAAAGTTGCAGCCAGCCCAGATTCTTCTGGAAGCCTCTACTGATATGATCTGATATGGACTTCTTATACTATCCTGAGAGGGGGCGACAACCTGCATGTGATCAGAAGCAGGGGCCAGGGCCGACATTGACTCAATACCTTCCATAAATAAAATAAATATTTTCTGCATTATTAGTCAGCCCCAGGCTTAACCAGAAAATACTCACCTTTTCTCCCTCAGTTGCTTCATCCAGGTCTGGTGTTTAGAACCGTACCCGTTTCTGAGATCAAGTCCCATGGCTTGCATATAGGCTTGGACTGTATGCAAAAGTGTTAGGCAATATCCACAGCACCACCTTCATCTATCTGGATTTTAGCAAAGCCTTTTACACTGTGCCACATAAAGAGCTCATAAATGTTATTGAAGGGAGGACTCAATCCCTGGATAGTTCAGTGGATTTCCAGTTGGCTGAGGGATCGGTATCAGAAAGTTGTTTTTAATGACATGCAATCTGAACAAAGGCGAGTTACAAGTGGTGTGCCGCAAGGCTCTGTCCTGGGCCCCATTCTTTTTAATATATTTGTAAGTGACATATGAGAAGGCTTGGTAGGAAAAGTTTGTCTGTTTGCTGATGATACAAAGGTTAGTAATAGGGGGGATATTCCTGGAGGTGTCTGCAACATGGAAAATGATTTAGCTTTACTGGATAGATGGTCAAAACTGTGGAAATTAGAGTTTAATGTCTCTAAAGGTAAAATCCTGCACTTGGGTAGAAGGAATCCCTGCTCTGAGTACTGTATGGGCAGCACTGTGTTAGCCAGGACCTCGGAGGAGAGAGATTTAGGGATACTGATTACTGATAGCTGCAAGATGAGTGGACAGTGTAGCCAGGCAGTGGGAAAAGCAAGCAGGATGCTCGGCTGCATAGCTCGAGGCATCACCAGTAGGAAGAGGGAGGTTGTGATGCCGCTGTATAGAGCCCTGGTGAGACCACAGCTAGAATACTGTGTGCAGTTCTGGAGACCTTACCTGCAAAAATACATTATTCAAATAGAACGAGTCCAAAGGTGGGCAACAAAAATGGTGGAAGGACTTAAACTTAAAACTTATCAGGAGAGACTAAAAGAACTTAATTTGTACAGTCTGGAGGAAAGAAGGGAGAGGGGGGACATGATTGAGACCTTTAAACATGTGAAAGGATTGAATAAAGTTCAGGAGGGAAGTGTTTTTAAGAAGAAGCTTAATGATAGAACAAGGGGGCACAACCTGAAGCTAGTCGGGGGGAAGATCAGGAGCAATGTTAGAAAATATTATTTTACAGAAAGAGTAGTAGATGCTTGGAACAAACTTCCAGCAGAGGTAGTTGAAAAATCAACAGTCAGTGAATGTAAACATGCCTGGGATAAGCCTCCATCTATCCTAAGATAAAGAGAACATACAGTATACACATAAGGGCAGACTAGATGGACCGTATGGTCTCCTTCTGTTTCTATGTTTCTATGACTGGCCCAGAGGGCTACCAGGAAAAAACCTGAGAGGCTCCTGGTCCCAAGGGCCACATTGAAGGCCTCCACCCCAAATCTGAACTATGTATAGCTCATTTGTGACATTCCACGTGCACAGAGACAATACAGTTTGGCAGAATGTCTCATGGGCCCTAAATGTAAGCGGGTAATACCCCAGAGTCAGTTCTACTGGTGGGCCCCAGGCATCTCAATCCGACACTGCTTGCATGTGCCCCAGGATTGCTTCTACTCCTCACCAGCAACATGGGGATGTGGCCTTGCAGCCTTGCCGCTCATATCAATCACAAGGACTGGATCATGCCCAACATCATTGACTCTCTGGCCATGGGCACGCGCTCTGGGGAGCGAGGGGGGGGGGTTCTTGGACCTAGGGTAGGGCATCCCATGTTGGTGTGACATGTGTGGGTGGAGGTGCACTTACTGGCTTCAGCCGTCGCTGGTCTCCAGAGACACTCTTAGGTGAACCCAACATGGTCTTTATTGATAGGCTTCCATCCATGGTTCAGTACAGGCGTAATCCAAAGCTTACAGCAAACAGTACATACCATTGGTTTCCTCCATGGCTGTCTCTCAGCTCCTCCACTACATTGAAACGCTTCCCCTCATGAGCATAGTCTTGGCAAAGAACTTAAGAACACTCTGGAAGGGTGGGTCACTCCCTTATATAACCTCTGTATTGTTGCTATTACAACTAAGTTGCGAGTCCCAACCAATGGCAGGGCAGGTAATGTTGCCAATGCCACCTGGCTAAGTCTCTATTTCCCAAACTAAAGGGGAACGTCAGACCATTAAAGTGTTGGTTAGGTCCATTCCTTAGGCAACACTGCCATCATGTGGTTTCATGATGCAATGATCCCAAGAGATGCATCTAACAGGTTTCCAACTAAAACTATGGAGGTTTCTATCATTATCAGGGGCCAATTCCACTGACAGGGTTCTAATGGTTCCTACTTGTAGTGTTGCCCATGGTTTCCACCCATCACATCTTTGTAGTGGAACAGAAACTAGGGAACCAGACCACAGAGAGCAGCATGTTTCTTAGAAGAGGAGGAAGCTACTGCAGGGGATGACTGGTGAGTATCTGCCTACACAGCCCCAAATGAGAACGAGAGACAGGGGGACATGACCCCAAAAGAGGGACAGTCCCTCCAAATCTGGGACACTCAGAAGGTATGGTGTTACTGAGGGGCATTACACATTTTACAGCTATGGTGGAATGAGAAAGGGGTGAGTATTTTAAAATAATTCCGGGCTTTCCTTTAACAGAGCTTTAGCTTGCAGGAATGAAAGTGTTTAAAGACGAAGTCCAGTGTAGGGGGGAATGAAACACACTAGTGGACAAGGTGATTCTACTGGTGGCATAGAAATGAGGATGGTGGTATCAGAATTGGGGTTGACCTTGGTGGAGGATGGGAGACCCAGTGTGGGACTGTGGGACCCAGAGGGAGGGGCGGACTGACCATAAGGAGACCAGGGACAATGCCCGGTGGACCGCATTGCTTTGGGGCCAGTTGGGCTACGGCTTTTAACACCCACATCCAATCCCTGCCCCCTTAGTCTCCCACTCAGCCCCCTGTACCCAGCCCCACAAGCCAAGAAACACTAGCCCCCAATGCTATAGTGCCGGCATAATGGTTTAGGGGGGCCTCCGCAGGGATATCTTGGGCCAGCCAGGAGCTGGTAAAATCCAGGGCTGAATTTTGGCCCAAGTTCACCACTGCATAAAGTCCCTCGATTTTAGTGGAACATTGTTAGAAGCCGTCTGACATTACTGTTGTATACCCGAGGTAGTGCCTGAGGACTCTGGGGCCGGGTTACTTGGGTTCTGGCTCTCCTTGAGGTAAAGTTACCCCCAGGGCATCCCAGTTTGTTTAAAAGATCAGAAAAACAGCTCAAGGGTCAGCACTCCTTAAAATTGATATTTATTGAAGTCCTTTAAAAACTATAACAAATCAAAAGCAGCCATAAAAACATATTACCAGACTCCGACAGCAGTCCTAAATAGTGCAGCTCTTACGCGTTTCGGACGCCACCTGGTCCTTATTCATAGATGATGATTACAAGATCAGTAGGATCTGCACACTGTGCACATGTACAAACCCCTATGGCTGCTGGCAGTCCCAGGGGGTGCCTGAGCATCACAGGAGCAGGGGTTGGATAAGTCATCTGGACAGTTTTTAGACTTCTTTCTAATCTTTAAACAGAGGCCATGCCGGGGGGAAAGGGTGGGAGGGGACTCTGGCACTCTTCTGATTTGAATCTTTATTTTATATTGTTGTGTTACAAATGCATCCACAGTCTCTGGGCTGCTTTGTGCTGCTTTATTAATACACAACAAATGATAGTGAGTCTCATATCAGATCTTCTCGAAATTAGAAATCCTAAATCAATAGTCAAATAATTTGCTACCCCTGAAGTGTGTGCAGTGCAATACCTTTTATCTGCCACATGGTGTCAGTGTCTCCTAGGATTGAAGTTCTAACAATATTAGTAAAGTTTCCAGTGAAGCATTGCTGTCCCTTTGGAATTTAGGGCTTTATTCATCAAGGGAAAGCAACAGGTAGTGCCTTGTAAGCGACAGGTAGCGGTAGGTTGCGTCAGGTGAACGCCGGCTGTGGCACACAACACCACATTTATGATTATGAAGGCTATTCTGGTGAGCGACTCTTACAGCGGCACGTTGGCAGCGGCAGCGACCGATTCATCATCACAGGCGGCTCAGCGGATCCCAGCGGCGATCTGACTTTCAGAGCGCCTGGTATTACCTGTCGCTACCTGTCGCTCTCCCATACATTTCAATTGACGTTACTTTTCTTCTCTTTAAACAGGGTTTTCTTTTAATAATATTTTTTTGTTTTGTATAAAATCATTGTGTGACCTCTCCTGGCCTATTTAAAGCGGTCCTTCACTCTGAATAAGAGTCTATCTTCTATGTTTCCCACACCCTGTACATACAGATTGCCCACACAAAAATCATTCTACCTGCATCTATTGCATGTTATGAGCCTTTAAACATCCAAGATGGCGGCTCATGGAACATCAGGCAGCCTGCAAACAGGAAGTGCCTTCTGACTGTGCTGCTCTGCATTCTGGGACTGCTGACCTTTTCTTGACCCCAGCTTTGCTCTGTCTGAGCTAATCACAGCTATAACCTGCCCCCTGTGCTTTATCCCGCTCTCCTCTCCTCAGTAAGTGTGATGCTTCTGAGTCAAGATGGCGGCGTCCATATCCTAAAGTCCTTAACAGAGTTGCAGCCCAGTGGGGGAAAGAATAATAAGTAAGTGACTAAAAACTTAAAATATCTTAATTTTAGATGCTGGGGAATAGTTTTTTAAAGGTTTGGGCTTTATAAAACAGATTTTTTTATATTTTTATGCAAAATTGTCAGGTCTGGCACTGAAGTGTTAATGTCACAATGTAATAACAATGTAATTCCATATGTTTTCGCTTTGTTACTAGTGGATATGTGTTCAAAAATGGACATTAATCACACAGTGTCTGGCGCTCTGGGCTACAGCGACACTATTTTGAGCGCCGGCGCTGTGTGAGGCTGTTTTTTTAATGAATATGGTTTGAGTCGCTCACACTGACCAGGCACTACTGTTCGCTCCCATATAGTGCTGTACTGGTGTTACAGCGACTCACACATCAAATTCATCAATGCCGGCAATGTTACTACAGCGACTGAGGAGCACTGTAATAGCGAACCATGGCCGATCAGAACGTCCACTAGCGGACGCTCCTAGTGCCGCAGTACAGACGCTCATCTGCTATTACCTGGCGCTAGTAATGAATCAGCCTGTCCGTATATGGATTTCCTCCCTGATGCTAAAAGGCTTCAGGGAGGCAATTTTCTGCATCCTTCAGGCATCACAATTTGGGGTGTCTCACTTTGTGAAATCCACAGATCGCTGCATAAACTACTTGCGGCGTGACCTCGAGTCTGCATCCTTGGCTTTTTTTGGCTGAGGCGCATACCCGCGCCAGACGTGTCTCAATGCCTGAATGCATTTATGTAACAGAAGCATCTAGAACATGTAGAACTTTTTACTGTATTATATGCACCTCAGCATGATCAAGATACAAGGTATGGTATAGATCACAGGAAGGTAAGACAAGTAATATACTTACCTAGAAAATTTACCTGGCACTGCGCAAGTATAAAGTGTTGGTCCACTTTAAGGTGCTGGGCTTATCTGTGAATTTTTTTTTTTGTGTTTTCTTTAGCAAATAATGTGTTGACTTTGTATATAAAGAAGGATAGCTCACCAGGTCCAGTGCACCGAGCCAGGAGAAAGCCGGCCACACTCCAAGATTCATCAAAGAAAGGTAACTCCGGCTGCTTTCTTTATTTCAGAGCTTTAAAATCATCACATAGCCACCCATGGAATACAGTACAAATTGACGCGTTTCGGGGGTATCCTTCCAACTTAGTCCTATATCTAATAATGAAATATGGGTGTGCATCCATCCCGGTCATTGCGCCAATTGGGGAAAGGCAGGGATTGGATAGTGGCTGAACCCTCGCCAGACACTGGTCCGGATCAATGCCACGTTTCACGGGGTCGACACCCAGCACAGGAAACGCCTCCCCAGCTAGGAGCTCAACATCACTATATGCTGCATTGCACAGCACCCTCATTCAGCAGAGGGGCACCCCATCCACCCCTCCCACCTCAATGCTCTATGTTAAGAGATAGAGATGAGCGAGTAGTATTCGACCGAGCCGGTATTCGATCGAATACTACGCTGTTCGTCATACTCGATTTCGATCGAGTACAGCGGCGATGGCGCACTCACAATTTGTTTCCCCTCCCACCTTCCCTGGCGCGTTTTTTACACCAATCACCATGCAGGGGGGGTGGGACAGGTCCTGGGAGGACGCTGGCATCGCGGCATGGCATGGAAAAACCATGTGACCTCGAATATACAAAACTCAGCACTTCCTCTTCGTCAGCATTAGCAGCTTGAACTTAGTGAGGGACAGACGCTCACAGCAGGGAAAGACAGGCTGTCGCTGGCAGGGCCCCAGAAGCTCGGAATATCGCTTTTACCACCATCTATACCAGCTACCAGAAGACAAGAGAGTCATTAAGAGCCCTTATTAGGGCTACTACGCTGAACGGTATATGGCTCATATGTAGGCAGGCAGGGCCCCAGAAGCTCAGAATATACCTTTTACCACCATATATACCAGCTACCAGAAGACAAGACAGTCCTTAAGAGCCCTTATTAGGGCTGCTACGCTGAACAGTATATAGCTCATATTCTATGTAGTCAGGCAGGGCCCCAGAAGCTCAGAATATACCTTTTACCACCATATATACCAGCTACCAGAAGACAAGACAGTCCTTAATAGCCCTTATTAGGGCTGCTACGCTGAACAGTATATAGCTCATTTTCTATTTAGTCAGGCAGGGCCCCAGAAGCTCAGAATATACCTTTTACCACCATATATACCAGCTACCAGAAGACAAGACAGTCCTTAAGAGCCCTTATTAGGGCTGCTACGCTGAACAGTATATAGCTCATTTTCTATGTAGTCAGGCAAGGCCCCAGAAGCTCAGAATATACCTTTTACCACCATATATACCAGCTACCAGAAGACAAGACAGTCCTTAAGAGCCCTTATTAGGGCTGCTACGCTGAACAGTATATAGCTCATATTCTATGTAGTCAGGCAGGGCCCCAGAAGCTCAGAATATACCTTTTACCACCATATATACCAGCTACCAGAAGACAAGACAGTCCTTAAGAGCCCTTATTAGGGCTGCTACGCTGAACAGTATATAGCTCATTTTCTATGTAGTCAGGCAGGGCCCCAGAAGCTCAGAATATACCTTTTACCACCATATATACCAGCTACCAGAAGACAAGACAGTCCTTAAAAGCCCTTATTAGGGCTGCTACGTTGAACAGTATATAGCTCATATTCTATGTAGTCAGGCAGGGCCCCAGAAGCACAGAATATACCTTTTACCACCATATATACCAGCTACCAGAAGACAAGACAGTCCTTAAGAGCCCTTATTAGGGCTGCTACGCTGAACAGTATATAGCTCATATTCTATGTAGTCAGGCAGGGCCCCAGAAGCTCAGAATATACCTTTTACCACCATATATACCAGCTACCAGAAGACAAGACAGTCCTTAAGAGCCCTTATTAGGGCTGCTACGCTGAACAGTATATAGCTCATATTCTATGTAGTCAGGCAGGGCCCCAGAAGCTCAGAATATACCTTTTACCACCATATATACCAGCTACCAGAAGACAAGACAGTCCTTAAGAGCCCTTATTAGGGCTGCTACGCTGAACAGTATATAGCTCATTTTCTATGTAGTCAGGCAGGGCCCCAGAAGCTCAGAATATACCTTTTACCACCATATATACCAGCTACCAGAAGACAAGACAGCCCTTAAGAGCCCTTATTAGGGCTGCTACGCTGAACAGTATATAGCTCATATTCTATGTAGTCAGGCAGGGCCCCAGGAGCTCAGAATATACCTTTTACCACCATATATACCAGCTACCAGAAGACAAGACAGTCCTTAATAGCCCTTATTAGGGCTGCTACGCTGAACAGTATATAGCTCATTTTCTATTTAGTCAGGCAGGGCCCCAGAAGCTCAGAATATACCTTTTACCACCATATATACCAGCTACCAGAAGACAAGACAGTCCTTAAGAGCCCTTATTAGGGCTGCTACGCTGAACAGTATATAGCTCATTTTCTATGTAGTCAGGCAGGGCCCCAGAAGCTCAGAATATACCTTTTACCACCATATATACCAGCTACCAGAAGACAAGACAGTCCTTAAGAGCCCTTATTAGGGCTGCTACGTTGAACAGTATATAGCTCATATTCTATGTAGTCAGGCAGGGCCCCAGAAGCTCAGAATATAGCTTTTACCACCATATATACCAGCTACCAGAAGACAAGACAGTCCTTAAGAGCCCTTATTAGGGCTGCTACGCTGAACAGTATATAGCTCATTTTCTATGTAGTCAGGCAGGGCCCCAGAAGCTCAGAATATACCTTTTACCACCATATATACCAGTTACCAGAAGACAAGACAGTCCTTAAGAGCCCTTATTAGGGCTGCTACGTTGAACAGTATATAGCTCATATTCTATGTAGTCAGGCAGGGCCCCAGAAGCTCAGAATATACCTTTTACCACCATATATGCCAGCTACCAGAAGACAAGAGAGTCCTTAAGAGCCCTTATTAGGGCTGCTATGCTGAACAGTATATAGCTCATTTTCTATGTAGTCAGGCAGGGCCCCAGAAGCTCAGAATATACCTTTTACCACCATATATACCAGCTACCAGAAGACAAGACAGTCCTTAATAGCCCTTATTAGGGCTGCTACGCTGAACAGTATATAGCTCATATTCTATGTAGTCAGGCAGGGCCCCAGAAGCTCAGAATATACCTTTTACCACCATATATACCAGCTACCAGAAGACAAAACAGTCCTTAATAGCCCTTATTAGGGCTGCTACGCTGAACAGTATATAGCTCATTTTCTATTTAGTCAGGCAGGGCCCCAGAAGCTCAGAATATACCTTTTACCACCATATATACCAGCTACCAGAAGACAAGACAGTCCTTAAGAGCCCTTATTAGGGCTGCTACGTTGAACAGTATATAGCTCATTTTCTATTTAGTTAGGCAGGGCCCCAGAAGCTCAGAATATACCTTTTACCACCATATATACCAGCTACCAGAAGACAAGACAGTCCTTAAGAGCCCTTATTAGGGCTGCTACGCTGAACAGTATATAGCTCATATTCTATGTAGTCAGGCAGGGCCCCAGAAGCTCAGAATATACCTTTTACCACCATATATACCAGCTACCAGAAGACAAGACAGTCCTTAATAGCCCTTATTAGGGCTGCTACGCTGAACAGTATATAGCTCATATTCTATGTAGTCAGGCAGGGCCCCAGAAGCTCAGAATATACCTTTTACCACCATATATACCAGCTACCAGAAGACAAGACAGTCCTTAATAGCCCTTATTAGGGCTGCTACGCTGAACAGTATATAGCTCATTTTCTATTTAGTCAGGCAGGGCCCCAGAAGCTCAGAATATACCTTTTACCACCATATATACCAGCTACCAGAAGACAAGACAGTCCTTAAGAGCCCTTATTAGGGCTGCTACGTTGAACAGTATATAGCTCATTTTCTATTTAGTCAGGCAGGGCCCCAGAAGCTCAGAATATACCTTTTACCACCATATATACCAGCTACCAGAAGACAAGACAGTCCTTAAGAGCCCTTATTAGGGCTGCTACGCTGAACAGTATATAGCTCATTTTCTATGTAGTCAGGCAGGGCCCCAGAAGCTCAGAATATACCTTTTACCACCATATATACCAGCTACCAGAAGACAAGACAGTCCTTAAGAGCCCTTATTAGGGCTGCTACGCTGAACAGTATATAGCTCATATTCTATGTAGTCAGGCAGGGCCCCAGAAGCTCAGAATATACCTTTTACCACCATATATACCAGCTACCAGAAGACAAGACAGTCCTTAAGAGCCCTTATTAGGGCTGCTACGCTGAACAGTATATAGCTCATTTTCTATGTAGTCAGGCAGGGCCCCAGAAGCTCAGAATATACCTTTTACCACCATATATACCAGCTACCAGAAGACAAGACAGTCCTTAAGAGCCCTTATTAGGGCTGCTACGTTGAACAGTATATAGCTCATATTCTATGTAGTCAGGCAGGGCCCCAGAAGCTCAGAATATCGCTTTTACCACCATATATACCAGCTACCAGAAGACAAGAGAGTCATTAAGAATTTAAGAGCCCTTATTAGGGCTACTATGCTGAACAGTATATAGCTCATTCTAGCTATATACACACTGCACACAACGGCTGCTTTAGTGAGGGGTAGCTGCTGCTGCTGGAATAGGGACAGAAAGACTTCAGTGGTGTATTAGCACCTATATACAAAACTATATACACTCTGCTCAAAACGGCTGCTTTAGTGAGGGGTAGCTGCTGATGCTGGAATAGGGACAGAAAGACTTCAGTGGTGTATTAGCACCTATATACAAAACTATATTTTGCACTACTGTTTTGTGTCCTCTGTGCCAACAAAACCTTGTTATATACCCGGTGCGTATAGGCACCATTTCACCTTCTGGCAGTATACGGCTGTATAGCCAGGTGTTTTTCTTAAAAATATTTTTATATTTGGCACTACTGTTTTGTGTCCTCTTTACCAACAAAACCTTGTTATATACCCGGTGCGTATATAGGCACCATTACACCTTCTGGCAGTATACGGCTGTATAGCCAGGTGTTTTTCTTAAAATATTTTTATATTTGGCACTACTGTTTTGTGTCCTCTTTACCAACAAAACCTTGTTATATACCCGGTGCGTATATAGGCACCATTTCACCTTCTGGCAGTATACGGCTGTATAGCCAGGTGTTTTTCTTAAAATATTTTTATATTTGGAACTACTGTTTTGTGTCCTCTTTACCAACAAAACCTTGTTATATAGCCGGTGCGTATATAGGCACCATTTCACCTTCTGGCAGTATACGGCTGTATAGCCAGGTGTTTTTCTTAAAAATATTTTTATATTTGGCACTACTGTTTTGTGTCCTCTTTACCAACAAAACCTTGTTATATACCCGGTGCGTATATAGGCACCATTTCACCTTCTGGCAGTATACGGCTGTATAGCCAGGTGTTCTTAAAAATATATTTATATTTGGCACTACTGTTTTGTGTCCTCTGTGCCAACAAAACACGGTGCGTATAGGCACCATTTCACCTTCTGGCAGTATACGGCTGTATAGCCAGGTGTTCTTAAAAATATATTTATATTTGGCACTACTGTTTTGTGTCCTCTGTGCCAACAAAACACTGTTTTATACACGGTGCGTATAGGCACCATTTCACCTTCTGGCAGTATACGGCTGTATAGCCAGGTGTTCTTAAAAATATATTTATATTTGGCACTACTGTTTTGTGTCCTCTGTGCCAACAAAACACTGTTTTATACACGGTGCGTATAGGCACCATTTCACCTTCTGGCAGTATACGGCTGTATAGCCAGGTGTTCTTCTTAAAAATATTTTTATATTTGGCATAACGCGTGGCCAAAAAAGTGAAACGTCTGAAATGCGGAGGGCTAGCGCAAAGGGACGTGGACGAGGACGGGGGCGCGGAAATGCTGGTGGGGGCACAAACCACGTTGAAGCCAGTGGGGATACAATGCGTGCTGGTGAGGGGCAGCCAGCATTACGCTCATCCAGCTTCCCTGCCTTTATGGGACAGTTATGCGGGGGGCGGGGTACACCTCTGTTAAGGCCTGAGCAGCGTGAACAGGTGGTGCAATGGATGGCCGATAACGCTTCCAGTCACTTGTCCACCACCCAGTCATCCACACAGTCTCACTCTGACCCTCCTTCCTCCCAACCTGGCCAACAGAGTCAGCCCAACCTTGACCCCTCCCAGGACCTCTTTTCGGGTCCTTTTCCAGATGTGCTGCAAGAATCCCAGGAGCTAGCAGAGGAATTTGTTTGTAGTGATGCCCAAACACTTGAGTATCCGCCATCTGCTAGTGATGTGGACCCGGAACCAGCATCTGCTATCATGAGCGATGATGATGAGACGCAGTTGCCATCAAGGGAGGCTGTTGGAATGTCCAGTGGGCAGGAGGAGGAGCAGAGAGAGGAAGTGGAAGAGGAGGTGGTGGACGACGAAATGACCGACCCCACTTGGACAGGGGTGATGTCCAGCGGGGAAAGCAGTGGAGATGCGGTCTGCGCATCACCGAATAAGGCAGCAAGAGGCAGAGGACAGTCCAGAGGCAGAGGATAGTCCAGACAGAGAAGGCAGGCCACAGCCAGCAGGGCCGAAGCTCTTCCCGGCAGCAGGCAGTCGCGCGAAGCTCCCCCATCGAGGCCTCGTACTTCTGTGGTGTGGAGATTTTTTAACGTTTGCGCGGATGACAAACTGAGCGCGGTTTGCGCAATCTGCCACTCAAAACTGAGTAGGGGCTCTGAGAAGAGCAATCTGACCACCTCAGGCATGCGCCGTCACTTGGAATTCAAGCACTGGGCTGAGTGGGAGAGAGCAAACGCAATACAACCTGCGCCCCCGTCTTGCTGCCACTGCCTCTTCCCCTTTGTTGTGTGCTGCCACTGCGGTCCAGACCTCCAGCCAGGACACCTCCACATCTGCCTCTGCCTCGGCTACTTTGGGGCCTTCTCCTTCAGCCCCACCTTCCCCCGCATCTTCGTCTGCACCTTCCATCTCTTCGTCCCATCAACTGTCCATCTCGCAGGCGTTCAACCGCAGGCGGAAGTACGCCTCCAGTCACCCCCAAGCCCAAGCCTTAACCTGCCTCATCTCCAAACTGCTGGCCCTGGAGATGTTGCCGTTTAGGCTTGTGGAGACGCAGGCCTTCCGCGACCTGATGGCGGCTGCCGCACCTCGCTATTCCGTCCCTAGCCGCCACTATTTTTCCCGGTGTGGCGTCCCCGCCCTGCACCAGCACGTGTCGCGTAACATCAGGTGGGCAAAGGTCCACTTGACCACCGACTCGTGGACAAGCGCTTGCGGCCAAGGACGCTACATCTCTTTGACGGCACACTGGGTGAATGTTGTGGAAGCGGGGACGGGGTCGCAAACAGGGACGGCCTACATACCACCCCCGCCCAAGATTGCCAGCACGGGTTCTGATAGACCCCCCTCCTCTTCCTCCTCCTCCTCCTCCTCTGCCTTAACATCGCCCTCAGCCCCTAGCTGGAAGCGTTGCAGCACTGGCGCGGGGAGACGTCAGCAGGCGGTGCTTAAGCTCATCAGCTTGGGCGACAGGAAGCACAGCGCCGCAGAGGTGAGGCACGCCATATTGCAGCAGACAGAGATGTGGCTGTCGCCGCTGCAGCTAGGACCAGGCATGGTCGTGTGCGATAACGGCCGTAACCTGGTGGCGGCTCAGGAGCTTGCAGAACTCAATCACGTACCATGCCTGGCCCACGTTTTTAATTTGGTAGTACAAAAGTTTCTAAAGACTTACCCCAACCTGGCAGAGCTACTGGTCAAAGTGCGGCGCTTGTGCGCTCACTTTCGGAAGTCAACTGTAGCTGCTGCTAGCTTAAAAAAAATCCAGCAACGCCTCCATTTGCCTCAACATCGGCTGTTGTGCGACCTGCCCACTCGCTGGAATTCCACCTATTGCATGTTGGCCAGGGTGTGTGAGCAGCAGAAAGCATTGATGGAGTACCAGATGATGCATCCACGCGTGCCTCCAACTCAGCTCCCTCAGTTTGCCAACCACGAGTGGCCATGGATGGCAGACATATGCAATGTATTGCGTATCTTTGAGGAGTCCACTAAGAAGGTCAGCAGCGAGGACGCTATAGTGAGCGTAACCATCCCGCTCCTATGCGTCCTTAAAGAATCGCTCATCGCAATAAGGGAGAACGCATTGCACACAGAGGAGACGGGGGTAGGAGGAGACGCAACGCAGGTAGACAGTCAGACCACACTTTTGTCTGCTGCTCGGTGGCAGTTGCAGGAGGAGGAGGATGAGGAGGAGGAGGACAACGTGGAGGTGGCTGTGGAAGAGGATGCTGGCGGCGAGGGTAGCAGTCAGGCTGTGTGCGTCCCATTGGTTCAGCGCGGATGGGGCGGAGAGGAGGAGGAAGAGGAGGAAATGGAAAATGATCCTTCTGGTGGGGGCAGTGAGGTCATGCCTACTCAGAGTCTGGCACACATGGCTGACTTCATGCTGGGCTGCTTTTCCCGGGACATACGTGTTGTCCGGATATTGGAGAACAAACTATACTGGGTCTTCGCACTCCTGGACCCCCGGTATAAAGATAACTTCTCCTCTTTTATTCCGGTAGAGGAGAGGACGAATCGATTACTGGAATACCAGAGGGAACTCTTGCAGAACATGATGCAGATTTTCCCACCCAGCATCGCTGGCGGCAGAGAGGAGAGTGTCTCCCAGAGTCTGACAACATCGATCAGGCCCACAGCCACCAGGGGAACACTCTCCAAGGTGTGGGACACGTTCATGTCACCCCCTCGTGCAACTTCCATCACTGCGGGGCCCGCTATCAGCAGGAGGGACAAGTATCGGCGGATGTTGCGGGACTACCTGGCAGACCACACCCCTGTCCTCCCCGATCCCTCGGCGACCTACACTTACTGGGTCTCCAAGTTGGACACGTGGCTGGAACTGTCCCTGTACGCCTTGGAGGTGCTTGCCTGCCCTGCCGCCAGCGTGCTATCAGAAAGGGTGTTCAGCGCAGCCGGGGGCATTATAACCGATAAGCGCAGCCGCCTGTCAACCGACAGTGCCGACAGGCTGACGCTAATCAAAATGAACAGCAAGTGGATTGACCCGGACTTTGCTTGTACAACAGTGGAAAGCAGCCAAGAGTGAAGTGCCATCTGTATGAAGTGCCATTTCCTCCTCCTCCTCCTCCTTAACCGCCGTAGAATTGCTGTATTAATAAAAAAAAATTATGGCTCACCTCTTGGGCTTAATACAATCAATTTTTAAGAGGTCTCAGCTCGTGGGACTCCACACAATTTTTAAGAGGTCTCAGCTCTTGGGACTCCACACAATGTTTGAGAGGTCTCAGCTCTTGGGCCTCCACACAATTTTTAAAAGGTCTCAGCTCTTGGGCCTCCACACAATTTTTAAAAGGTCTCAGCTCTTGGGCCTCCACACAATTTTTAAAAGGTCTCAGCTCTTGGGCCTCCACACAATTTTTAAAAGGTCTCAGCTCTTGGGCCTCCACACAATTTTTAAAAGGTCTCAGCTCTTGGGCCTCCACACAATTTTTAAAAGGTCTCAGCTCTTGGGCCTCCACACAATTTTTAAAAGGTCTCAGCTCTTGTGCCTCCACACAATTTTTAAAAGGTCTCAGCTCTTGGGCCTCCCCTACTGCTGGGGTGACACACTGTAACAAACCTCCTCCTGTAAGCTTCCCCTACTGCTGGGGTGACACACTGTAACAAACCTCCTCCTGTAAGCTTCCCTGACTGCAGGGGTGCCACACTGTAACAAACCTCCTCCTGTAAGCTTCCCCTACTGCTGGGGTGACACACTGTAACAAACCTCCTCCTGTAAGCTTCCCTGACTGCTGGGGTGACACACTGTAACAAACCTCCTCCTGTAAGCTTCCCTGACTGCTGGGGTGACACACTGTAACAAACCTCCTCCTGTAAGCTTCCCCTACTGCTGGGGTGACACACTGTAACAAACCTCCTCCTGTAAGCTTCCCTGACTGCAGGGGTGCCACACTGTAACAAACCTCCTCCTGTAAGCTTCCCTGACTGCAGGGGTGACACACTGTAACAAACCTCCTCCTGTAAGCTTCCCTGACTGCTGGGGTGCCACACTGTAACAAACCTCCTCCTGTAAGCTTCCCTGACTGCTGGGGTGACACACTGTAACAAACCTCCTCCTGTAAGCTTCCATGACTGCAGGGGTGCCACACTGTAACAAACCTCCTCCTGTAAGCTTCCCCTACTGCTGGGGTAACACACTGTAACAAACCTCCTCCTGTAAGCTTCCCTTACTGCTGGGGTGCCACACTGTAACAAACCTCCTCCTGTAAGCTTCCCTGACTGCTGGGGTGACACAATGACACAAGAGGACATGTCTGACCACATCTCACACACACACACACACAATGACAATTAGGGGTGGGGTCTATTTATTTTCCCCCTTGCCTATGCCATCTGTGGTTGTCATTAGGCAACGTGATTTTAAGGGGTGCAGAATTTTGTTCTTTTTTGTACAGTTTGGCTTGGGGCCCATGGCAATGTAGAGGAAAGAAGGTTTCCTTGTCTTGTCTCACTTTACGTAGAAGTAATATTGTGTTTGGAGTGTATTGTTGAGAGGCTGTGATAGTGGCGTAATAGTGCGACTTGGGCGCGTTATATGCACCCAGACATGCTTCCCCTGCTGTCCCAGTTGCATTCCAGCAGTGTTGGCATCATTTTCTGATGTTTCAGGGTGGACTTGGTGACCTCCAAGTGGTCGAATTGAGATTTCCAAGTGTCGAGCATTTTTTTCCCATAGACTATAATGGGATTCGATATTCGGTCGAGTAGTCGAGTAACGCGGTCTATTTGAATCGAAATTCGAAATTTCGAATATTTCACTACTCGCTCATCTCTATTAAGAGACAAAAATTATCACAGCGCAAAAGCACTGATGGCGTATGGACCGGTGAGTACCCCCCGGCAAGATACCATCTGTTTAAAAACACTACAATATCCATGATTACAATACAGGTCACCAATAGCCTTATCTTAATACCTTATAAATTAGAAGGATTAGGACAATACAATTCCAGTAGATGCATTAAAGAATAATTCCTACTGCATTCTGTGCCCATAAGTCAAATAAAAAATGTACATTCTATATATCCAAATTAGATTATCTTTATATAGTGTTCAAATCCTAATTAAATAGATGTTAAAAATGTTCAGCAGTGGCATACCTCCAGAATTCCTTTGCCATAGACCACCAATCAAAGGGCTCTCCTCGTGATTTATAGCTCTGCCCCCATTTGTCAGCTCAGCAAAACTGAGCACACTAGTATTCTGAAGCCATCTTTCCATTTAGCTTTCCCCCCCTCTGCTGCGACCCTAATTAGTATATGAATAGCTGCATCTAATTAGCTTTTTCATTTCCACTGCATCTAATTACCGTTTTAATCAGTGCTGCACCTATTTAGCATGTGAATCACCAGTGGTTGTTTGTGTGCTTGTGGTAGGTGGCAATCACAGCTTTGGAACAAGACAATAGAGCCTGCACCCCCTCCCTTCATCAAACTGTCATCAGACATTACTCTGCTGGTGGGTAGAAACTAATTCTATCCAGTGTATAAGAACACTAGCAACAGGGAGAGAGGCAGGAGAACAGCCTCTCAGCCTCTCAAACACAGAGTGTTTGAAGCATAAAGTTGGGCTCTTACAGACCCTGCCTATTACGTTGATTATTATGTAGCATCACAGCTCCAAAGACCACGCCTCCTTTTCAACAAAATAAATCATAAGGTGAAACTGTAAGCCTTGATATCTCTGACATTTCTTCTTGAATTTAAAAACAATGGTCTAACAATTGCCTTTGCCTGCTGTATCCCTTTAAATATATATATATATATATATATATATATATATATATATCCCATAACACATAATCAAACCTTTCATCTCCATATCTATGTTGTAAAGGAATTAGTGAATAAAGTAACATCCCATTTTTTTCATACCTCTGGGAATGTGAGTGTCGAGGATGAAAATCCATTTCCATTCCCCAGCAAACAGCAGGCTTTGGCGATTTCTCCTCTGGGTTCCAATTTAACCTGCTCTATGATTTATATGCCCAGACCTGTAAAAAGAAACTCCAATGACATCAGTCCAATGTTTGAAGACTCCTCCTGATTCCTCCTTACAGCTTATAAAGGATTTTATTTTATATTGGCTCCTAGATGACAGTGACACAACCATATCACCTTGGTCTACAAACTGGCAGACCCCACATCGGGCCATGCCACATCTGTAGCAGGGCCAGCTCCAGGTTTATATGGGCCCTTGGGTGGCATGGTCTCAGTGGGCCCCTTTGTGGTGAAGAGTCGCATCACATCACCGAAGGACGTCCCAAATCTGGATGCCCCCTGGATGCACCGCCACCGCTGTCATTGCTAGAGTTACCTTTCCAAATAATTTGAAAGTTAAAGTTATTAATGACACAAAAATATTAAAAGATATTGTCCCAGTACCTAGTACCGTCTCACATAGCAAAGGCAATTCCCGGGTACCCAGTGGCCTGTTTCAGGGGCTGCTCCGCAGAAAGCACGTTCCTACATATCTGGTGGGAGTGCTCCAAAGTTAAATGGTTCTGGTCAAGGGTCTTCGGTCTGCTATACACCCTCCTGCATACTAATATACGAAAAGACCCCTGGATGGCATTGCTACATGTGTAATCGGGGGGCATTACTAAATCCCAGCACGCCCTATTGACCCAAGTCAAGCTGGCTGCAAAATTAGTAATCGCAAGCTCGTGGAAGAAAGCCAATGTCCCGTTCCAGGTGGTAAAGAATAGGCTGAACAGGATCTTTATCAACAAAAAATTGACTTCTTAAAAGGGGTCTTAAAAGATTCCCAAGAGAAATTTATGAAAGTGTTGAGCTTGTGGGAGGAATACTCGTTTCCGGACGTAGGGAACGCTTTGCTGCAATGAGGGATGGCTCTAAACCCCTGCTTTTCTAACTTCCCCCTCCCCCCTCCCCCCTTTTCTTTCCTTTTATTCTCTTCTTTCCTTCCCTTCTCTTTTTCCCCTTTTCCCCCTCCCCCATTCCTGGCCTGCCCTGACCCCCCTTCACCCCGAAGCTGAGGGACGGCGGCGTGGAAAACCCTGGATCGGATGGGTTGGAGGCGCACTACCCGTTCACCAGTCTGCGATATGACCACTACATAACAGCTAACGTCAGACTAGTCCCTCTAATACCGACGCTTAAAAGAGTCTGAAAGTATCACAGTTTTTTTGGGACGTGTGTTGACAATAAGTTAAAGTTGATAAGTGCGAATGAGAATGTTAAAGAGCAACGACTTTTAATCCAATTTTTATTCTTTAACACTTTATTATGCTGTACAATCCAGTTGTTATAATATAAAATGACAATGAAAAAGATTGAAACAGAAAAGATATTGTCCCTATAGGGGTTCTGATGTCCAAGAATGTGGCGCTTTCCCAATCATCCCATGTACAAATTAGCCAGGGATGGTGAGAAGAGCGAACTCATAGAAGCACCTCATCCCTGGAGCTAGAACTCCTCCTGAAACATGAAGTAATTATGTGTCAGTAGAAAAGCAGAAGCCATCAACACAAACTCTGAGTGATCATCGGAATATCAAATGAAATTCTAGGGCTACCAAAGCTAAATTATGGGGGGAAACTGGGGTACAAAAATGCCTCTAAAATCCTCCAGCATGCCCCCAAAGGCCACCCGATCTTAGATAGTATCTGCAATACATGCGTTGTGCCCTTCGTGTATTTACCTTAGCAACAAACACCATCTAGTATGTTTAGTGTGTGTAGCAGAGACTTCCTGACTCTGGCTTACTAATCATCTAATTGGCTGGGTCAGGGACGACACTCCACATTCCTGTGCTCACAGATTTAAAATCCTCCAGCATGCTCCCAAAGGTCACCTGATCTTAGATAGTATCTACAATACATGCGTTGTGTCCTTCGTGTCTTTACCTTAGCAACAAACACCATCTAGTATGTTTAGTGTGTGTAGCAGAGACTTCCTGACTCTGGCTTGCTAATCATCTAATTGGCTGGGTCAGAGACGACAATCCACATTCCTGTGCTCACAGATTTAAAATCCTCCAGCATGCTCCCAAAGGCCACCTGATCTTATATAGTATTTGCAATACATGCGGTGTGCCCTTCGTGTCTTTACCTTAGCAACAAACACCATCTAGTATGTTTAGTGTGTGTAGCAGACACTTCCTGACTCTGGCTTGCTAATCACCTAATTGGCTGGGTCAGAGACGACACTCCACATTCCTGAGCTCACAGATTTAACACCCCTCCACCTTGTAATTCAGCTTCTTCAGAGGATTACTGGCACCTGGGAAGGCCATTGCCGCTACCTGATTTACCCAAAGCTGCCGATGAGCTCAATTAGAAGGATTGGACTTGTAGTCAGTCATTTTTACTCAAAGCCAGAAAAGCCGCTCCCATTTTAGCAACACAGAGTCACAGGAATATAAGAACCTTGGAAACAGTATGCTGATAAGTAAATCACGGGTATGGGGGCACAATCAATAAGGCAGAGCACCAGAAACTTGAAAAAAGGGAGTTTTCCTTTAAAGTGGACCATCACCCTCGGGTGATCGGCCCGGGAATCTATAAGATTCCCGGGCCGATCACCTCCCTCCCCGTGGGACATCCGAGATCGGGATGTCCCGCGGGGTGAAACCCCCCCAAAACCCCCAAACCCCCTTACCATAGCTTCCCTCTAGGCGTGCGTGCGCCCGCGTCAAGAGGGACGCGCGGGAGGCGGCGGCGGAGGAGCCACGGACAAGCGGCTGTCAAATCGCTTGTCCGTCGGCGCTGGGAGCGGGGAGAGGTGAGTTTTTAGGTTGATCGGGGGGGTTTCACACAGCGGGGCACCCCGATCGGGGGTGCCCCACTGAAGTGGACCAAGACCCAGGATAGTCAAAATCCTGGGTGTTGGTCCACTTTAAGGGTTTTTTTAAGAAACCTGAAGCCGCCTCCTAGCATAGGCCTGTGACTACACACAATGAAAGCCTGCTACAACTGGGCCTGGCCAAGAGCAACAGGGTCAGGATTGGTGTTGAAGGGGCCCAGTCGCCGTCATTGGCCCCCGGTTGGCAGTAGCAGCGATTGGTCACCCGGCCAATTAAACCGCACCTACACTTGTTTTTTCTTTAATGGCACACGTGAGGAAGTAGCTGCCTGGTTGCCAATCGCGGGACTCCTTTCCCATCACAGGCTTGAGGGAAAGGATAGGTATATCGGATGTTCTGGGGGAGTTATGTGCGGGGGAGCTCCAGCATTCTGGATGCTCCCCAAGCTAATTTTTATGCACTGTCTTATGGACCAACACCTGTTAAAGAAATAAATGGGTGTTGGTCCGGTTTAATGCTGCCTCTCCATACATCAGTGTGGGGCAGTAGAGGCCATTAATGCTGCCTCTCCATACATCAATATGGGGCAGTAGAGGCCATTAATGCTGCCTCTCCATACATCAGTATGCCAGCAGCTTGTTTCCCCATTTGCTCTGACTATAGAGCCCTTAGGAAACAAACTGCTGGGGCTGGCTACAATGATCAATACAAAGGGCTCTTTTCTGCACATGATGCCGTGTGAGCACAAATCAGATAAATAAGGTGGCTGAGCAACTATGGTGATGCCCCCTGACCTCAGGTGCCCCCGATGTGGTCGCAATCACTGCACCAAATAGTTTTAAGCCTCTGCTCTTGACATGTGTAAGGCAAGTCAATACAATAGATGCAGGGCCCCACTGTCATCATGGTTCTATTCCCTACTGCCCTTGTGGTACTGGAATTTACCAAGGCGGCATCAATAAAGCTAAAACATATTTTCTCTCTCAGTTTATCTGCCTTACTCTGTGGTTTTGTTGACCACTAAGAGTGAAAAGCGTATCTAAAGTCATCTCGCACAGTGGGTGTATGTTCAATCAGGGAGCTCTGCTGGTGGCTGGCAGTGTGATCATCAGCAGTTCCAGCCATTGCAGAAAATGTGAAAGGATAAATATTTTGCCCAATGTTGGGCTTCAAATGGATCACTAACTGGCAGGGCATCTCAAATTGGGATTCCCTGATGGTAGCTGTCACAAGCAAAAAAGACAAAAAACAGAAGAAAAGAAAAAGTCAGAGAAGCACAATGAAAGCTGGAAAAAAAGCCAGAGGAGGTTGAGGAGACCTAAAGGACAAAAAATGAGAAAAACCAAAATGCCTTTAAAGAATCTGGCATGAAAAAGCTAGACGTGGACTAAAACAAGAGCGCACAATGAGTGGCCATATTTTACTAATGGACGTCATGGAAGGGTCCAGCAGAGGGCAGTGGGGGACTAGGCCAAAAATCAGTCCTGGATTTTACCAGCCCCTGGCCTGCTTACACATCCCTACTAACCCCCTAACCATGATGATGGGGCTATAGCATTGGGGGCTGGGGTTCCTTGGCTTGTGGGTACAGTGAGGCTGGGTACAAGGGCTGAAAGTGAGACTAAGGGGGTAGAGATTGAATGTAGGTGTTAAAAGCAGCAGCCCAACTGGCCCCAAAGCAGTGCAGCCCACCTGACATTGTCCAGGTCTCCCTACGGCCAGTCTGCCTTTGGTGGAGGTAACCCACAATTATTAATATAGATTTCATTAGAGTTATGTCTGGACAGAGGCAACAGAAGGAGGGGCAGGGCCGGATTAAGTGTGGTGGAGGCCCCTGGGCACAAAATCTGGTGGAGTCCCCGAAAAAAGTAACTAATTGGTGGTTGTCTGGCACCTGCCTACTTACTTAATGTAAGATGGCATCCCTTGTGCCACCCTTGCGTGGGTGCGTGCTGCTCGGGAACCCCTGCTTTGCCATTGTGGGGGGGGGGTGTAGTCGCCCAGCTAGTCCAGCAGAAAACAGTTCCCTGCATTGAGCTGCCGGCGGCTGTGCTTGGTGGCTAATGTGCAGTGACAGCTCTGCACACACCCATCACTGTAACATTGCTATTGGCCCAAAGGTTGGTGGAGGCCCCCTTTGTAGGGCAAGTGGTGGAGGCCCTGGGGCTCGCGCCCCTTGCGCCCCCCTCATAATCCGGCCCTGAGGAGGGGGGTGATATATGACCCTTTAAATGTGGCTGCGGACAACTTAGACTGAGACATTGCATGCCCACTATATACACTAAGCCGTGAAAGGCCCCCTCAGTTATATTTGCCATCTGGGCCTAAATCCATCACTTCTCACCTGGACCTAATGGAAGTAGTTTGGACTTCCTGCTGGCTTCGATGCCATGGCCTATAAATCAAGCAGACGTGACCTGAGAAAAATGAATAACTCCACACATCTCTTTGCTTGGGAATATCGTCATCATATTGATAGATTCTGGAGTCTGCCGTCCTCTGTCACATTCAGTCTTTGGCAGATTGATAGAATAATTAATCACCTTTGTTTTTGTGGCATATTTAAAAAAAAGTTCTGAAAAGGGATTTCAATGTAGATTTCTATCAAACAAATGTCCCCTCTCTGTGTATTTTCTGTGAGGCACATTTTGAGTTGATTGAAGACTGGGAACATGGCCAATATTGGCAGGATACCATCCTTCTCTATGGCGTGTCCCTGTGTAGCCTTCATGCACCGGGGTGTCCGGCGAGTGACGGCAGGGAGCAGATTCTTCTGGGCCCAGGGTGATCAGCGTGTGTGTTGTGAGTAGGTAAGGGTTAAGGTTGCGGGGAAGGTTAGTACTCACTGTTGCCACTTGGAAAGATGTATAGCAGTCCAGTAGATGAAAGCTATTTTATTTATTTATTTATTTTATTTAATCCACAAGCAAACAGCAAACACGGAACAAGTAGATGTCCATCCAATTACAGTTCTGGTTCTGTCCATAGTCACAGGTACAATTATAAAGCATCGCTTCCCATAGAGAATAATGTCCTTTGCTGGATCTGTCCCTCCTCTCTCTGTTAGAGTCGGTGCACCTGCTTCTTTACAATTCAAGATGGTGAATCACACTGGCTTATATCCCTTCTCACTACCTTCCAGAACCTTCTATCACATGTTCAGCCTCATATCCGACATCTGATAGGTTGGTTGCTATAACCTCTGACCAATCACGATCTTTCTAGTTATAACTGTGTTACTACTCTACCTCCTGTTATGACTAGGGATGAGCGAATTGGTTCTAACGAACCTGAATTCGCTCCGAATTTCAGGGAAAATTCGATTCAGCACGAACCCGAATTTTTAGTGGTTCGTGCTGACCAAATTTTCCCTGAAATAACAAAAAAAAAAAATGCCGGCATGGTGGGAGCGGGGAGACCGGCTGCGCTGTCAGCTGTCATCAGAGGACGCGTCATCAGAGGAAGCGCAGGACGCTAGCGCTTCCTCTTCCTCTTCAGAGTGTGCATTGTAAAAAGGAGGGAGAGGAAGCGCGTGCGGGAGACGTGACAGGCAGGGGAGAAGCCGGAGGGGGCGGCGGCCCAAAGAAGACCGAGCAACAGGCCGGCCAGTGAGATCGTGGGACTGGGAGGAAGAGGCGAGAAAGAAGTGTCAGTGGCGGGGGTGGCAGGTAGGTGACATCATGGCAGAAGAAGTAAAAGTATTACTTTGAAAGTATTGTGTTTTAATTCTTGACCCACGTGCCTGCCCACTAATCCATCTACCAACCTACCCACCCACCAGCCTACCTACCTGCCCACTCACCTACCTGCCCACTCAATACACCAACCTACTAGGCTACCTAACCTACCTTAAAGTGGACCAAAACTCATGGCCATCAGCCCCCTGGGGCATCCAAAATCATGATGTCCCTCTGTGTGAAACCCAGTATACTTACCTTCTCCCTGCTATCCCTTTAGCAGGGCATGTGCCCCAGCCAGGCAATAGTGAGGGCATGCTCCCTGCCAGAGGGTAGCGGGGATGCGGCTGCTGATTTGACCGGGGGAAAGGTGAGTTAGTTTGGGCAACCTGCGGGTTTTCACATAGTGGGGCATGTCGATTTTTGATGCCTTGGGGGGGAAGGGGCTAAAACCCAGGATAGTCAAAATCCTAGGTTTTTGTCCATTTTAAAGCATAACAAAACCCACCAGCGGCCAACCTGGAATCTAAAAGATTCCAGGGTCGGCTGCTGGCTTTTTTTCCCCGGGGCATCCCAAGTGTGAAACCCACCTAATTCGGCCACTACAACGCTATGCTCCAACGGCACATGCACAAGCTCTCGTCCAATGAGAGCCGCCGACTTTGTCATTCGGCAGACTGCTATCATTGATTTAAATGATTAAGTGCACACAGCTGCATCCCCAGCATCACTGGCGTCATGAACACGCTCCCACCCCATGCATTGAGATCTATCCAGATCTATGGGAGCCACCTGCTGAATAACGTAGTCACGGCAGATGGTCATCATTGAACAAGAGCCCACACATGTGCCTTTGGAGCTTGGAAAGGTGAGTTGCTGGGGGGTTTCACACTGCGGGGCATCCCGATTCTGGCATGGAACAAAACCTGATAGTCAAATCCCTGGGGTTTGTTTCACTTTAAAGTAGACTGACCACATCCACAGTTTCCCTGTAGTTTGGGGAGCGATTCTGTCCCCAGCGTTTCTGCATGGTTGGGTGCTGGAGCATGCCTGAGATGCAGGGAAGCCGAGGATGCGGCCCCCAGCAAAGTCAGCACTGTGGTGGGAGCAGCCAGTAAAGGTGAGTCTACCAGCAACTTCCGGTTTCATACAGCGGGGCAGACTAGTGGTGGGCCCTACATTGGGGCAGTTGTGGCCTAGAGGTAAGGGAGCAGACTTGTGACCAGAAGGCGACAGGTTTGAATCCCGGTCCTGGGACATGACTGAATTGCTCTTGAGCAAGGCACCTAACCCCTCAACTGCTCCCCGGGCGCCGTAATTAGGGCAGCCCACCGCTCCGGGCATGTGTACACTCACTGCACGGATGGGTTAAATGAAAAAATTAAAAAAAAAAAAATTAATTACATTTTTTTAGATGGTGTTGTACTTTCAATGAAGAAAGTCATGTATTATAATACAATCCATGAAAGATGTCTCCAACTTACGGGGGTGTAGACTTCTATGTGGCAGGTTATTAAATGTGATATATAAACTAGAAGGAGTAACATTCCTCATTGCTGAAATAATATGAGGTCTCTGTAAACCTCAGATTTAACAACAGCTTATAATGCCAATCAGCTACTTCTAAAGCCAGCTAATCCTCCCTTGTATTAAAATGGGATGCAGAGACAGAAACATTATTTTACCCCTTAAAAACCTTTAATAAGACCTCATCTAACATATGCAGATTGGTTTTAGGTTTATAGATATAATGCAAATTTAAGCACACTTTGTTGAGATGTTTTGCCTTCCCTCTTTATCAAATAGTGCCCCTTTATTCTCAAAAGTTTACCTTAACTATAAATTCAAGAGACTTGACTTTTTCTTTAAAATTACTAAGCTACCAAGTGGTCCTGGAAATCTGCCACCAGCCCTTATCAGGCAGCAACAGATGTCTTGTGCCTGACATGGGCACCAGAAATGAGTGGTAGTAACGTGCGTGTAGCAGGCTTGATAATTGGCAATTAAATCAATATTTTAATTGGCATAAAAAGGACCCTATTTCAAAGGTCAGCTTTATGGAAGGGATAGGCCAGTTTAGTTTTGTGGTTATTATGATTGTTTATTCATCTAGCGCCATATTCTTTCCTAGCATTATACAGCTTAGCCAATACTGAAAGACAATACTGAATAATTTTAAAATGTGCAGTGTCCCTGCATGACAAAGACAAACAATTCAGGAATACATGGCTCCTGTGGCTGATCTTTCAGGAATCAGGAGAGTTTCGAACATTAGCAGAGGCTTAGACTCACAGGAGCAGTGCTAGCCTAGGTGACTGGGGAGAAGATATTTTGCGAAGAGGTCCTGACCCCTGCTATAGCTATAACTGGAGGGCAGCGAGAAGGGGGATCACCAACCTATTGTGCTTTTTTACGCCATAACCCTTCCCCATTCCCTGCCCACATAATCTACCCCCTTTACACCTGTAGTCCGAACGGATCCGAGGATGACAAAGCATGATATAGTAAAAGGCAAACAATCAGTCCTTCCGGCAAAGATAGGTGGGAAAAGGTCGCGCCAGGACAAAGTTCCTCACCAAGCACTTGCATGCCCACAGTATTAGGTAGTGTATGCCAAAAAAAAAGTTCCCTAAAAGGTCCAGGTGACTACACAAGTATTGGAACGATCATATATTTATAATATTACCATTGTTAAATATTGGCTTGATAATGACATTGTTCCCAGTGTATTGAGAATGGAAGTTGTGACAGAATCCATGGACAACCCTACCCCTATTTCTCTGTTAACCTTCCCCCTTGTTTGTATGCGACAAAACTAAATAAAGAATATTAAAAAAAAAAAGTGCAGTGAATATGCTAGTAGTAATGAGCTGTTATGCAGCACAGCCAGCAGGCAGCAGCAGCAAATAAATTCACTGGCTGCAGTGAATTTGCTGCTGCATCATTTACACAGGGCTGCTGCATTCTTTATGTTCACGCTGTTGTTTTATTTTATTTTTTTTTCGTTCAGACTTTTCTGCCTCTTTGCCTTAAATTGTTTTTGTCTATCCCTCTAACTCGTTCACTTTGCCTTTATTCTCCTCCTATTTCCTTAACTGACATCTTTTTCAAGTTTTCCATTCCATGTTGTCTCCTCTGATATTTCTCTCTTTTCAATGTTTCTTCCATCTTATGCTCATTTATCACCTTCCATTTTCCTCTTTCTTGCCATCACATTCCTCTCTTTTGTGCCCCCCCCCCCCCCCCCCCCATATTTTGCAGTTCTAGAAGCAGCAAGTATTTTTGGGTGTTGCAGCTCTACAGCAGAGGAGCACAGCTTATCTGCTCATGGTAGTGGAGGGCTTAGTGTAAGCTCGGCGGCCCATGCAGAAAATCTGACGTGTGGGCAGCCTTACTTGAAACCCCATATTTGAAACCCCATAGAAAGGCACTCAAAATCAGGAGAAATACCCAACCTTCTGCATTTTCTGGTTAAGTAGAGGTCATTTACACCATTGGTAGACTGGCACTCAAGCTTGCAAGATTTCATGAATGCCCTTCCCACAAACCCCATTGGTCATTGACAGTGACATGTGGACTATGTGCGTAGGTGGTGAGTTTTATTCCTTATAATGGGCTCCTGCCTTATAATGGGGATTCCAGTGAATAGACATTCCAAATTGGACATCTAGCCTCAGTAAGGACATAACAGGCTCTCTCAATGAACAGTCAATTTATATGTTTATGGAAATGGGCCAATAACCCCTCAGTGTTAGCAGCGAAATCAATAGGCTCTTTAATTAATTACCCGGATGCCCTCATCAATGTGTCCTCACAGAATGTGACATCATTCTGCACAATATGGGCTATTACATCACTGACATCTGCTTCTACATCACAACCAAGAGCACACACAGTCGCACCAACAGCCTGGAAAATATCAACCCGTTTTTCCATCATTCCGTGGGCAATGTTTGTTGGTGGAAGGAAAATCTATGGCTTCCATGGAAAGTTTGGAAATCTGCATGTGTTATGTGAGGAACCTCTGCTACGATATGCTGGAAAATATGACCTAGGAAAATGTAATTATACATTTCACTGGTTACCTCCATGCAAGTGCATATTTTTCCAGGCTTTGCTGTTTTATGAAAAGAAAATCACAGTAATTGACCTAAAAATAAAAACTCTGCATTGATCAGGAAACCTCTCACGTGTGTTCCTTCTACATTGTACGTAGTTTTTGAAGAGGAAACAAGAAAAGTCTTCTCAAATTGCTGGACTGGTCATCTATTAAAACTATTGTAATAAGGGGGGAATTGATTAAAGGATTATTCCAGAGTAATGACACATGCTACCTCACAGCAACCTTGCTGTCTGAATAGCCAATATGTCTAAGAAATCCGGCCCTAAAATTATTTATTTTAAGTTTTGAGTGTTGGGAGGAAGATCTAATTATAGATCCAACGGTCTGCTACAAGCTCCAAGAGGGAGACAAGGGTTATGGCCTGCTTTAAAAGGCCCTACTTTTTGTCCAGCACAGAGATGGGGAGAGTTGAGCAAAGGTGAGATATGAAAAGAAGTGATGGATAAAGATGAGATGGGAAAAGGTTTATAGAGATAGGTAGAGGTAAAGTAGCATAAGGTCAGGAGAGGCGAGATAGACAGGGCTGAGGTTAAAATGGTGTAGTAGAGGTGGGTGGCAATAGGTAGAGCTGAACAGAGTTGAAGTGAGCACAGGTAAGGTGAGAGGAGGCTAGCGGTGGTGAGTTGAGAAGAGCTGGGGCAGCTAGCAATAGAATATAGATCTTGAAGCACTTCTACAGAGCCCAAAATGGGAATGATGCTAAAGCACTAAACTGGTTTTAGTCCTTTCCCACCTGAAACATTGTAGCAAGGGTGGCGGGCTAGCCACCACCCCTCTAAGGGTTAATTTGTTAGAGTAGCCCAGGTTATGGGGTTACAGAGCTGGGCTAGGAGCAGGAGGTAGGGGGTCTATGGGGTGGAGGTACTAGAATAGCTAAGTCCGGTCCCGCCCTCATAATGGATTGGCAGCTGAGGGAGGCCCAGCAAGTACTGACTTTATCCAGTGGCGGCAGGAGAGCTGTGCAGAAGTGCCTGAGCAGAGATGCGTGTGTGGGCTGTGAGAAAGGAGGCTGAAAAGGTCTGTGAAATACTAGCCTTGGCCCTCAAGGGGGACGTGGGGGGCCCCCAAGAAGAAGAAGCCTGGATGAAGGAGGTTGTACCCGTGCTGAGCACTGCACTTATCCCTTGTGGGGGAGCTGAAGGTCGCACTTCCCACCTGAGGTCAGCCCAAGTGCGGCCTGTCCAACTAGGAGGTGAGCATCTGGGATGTCCTGGGAAGTGTCAGGGACCCCCTGCCTAGGCTACTGAAGTGCCAATAAAATGGGTGCTTGTCCAAGAAAGAAATCTGTGACTGAGTGGCCTTTTGTGTTGTTGACCACCTGGAGTCTGGACACGCCTTGGACAGCTGCTTGAGGGGGAACCTGAGTGAGTACTGCCTACTGGGGTTTCTAAGTCCCAGCATGTCATCCTATGGGGTCTGCTTCTGAACCTGAGTCTTCCCTGTCTACATGGACCCTGTTCCCTTGTGGGGGCATCCCAAAGTCACCTGGGGTGTCCTCCACAGAATGACGTCACAAACAGGATCTGACATTTCCATGTGTGAGGCCCCCGGTGTTGACTGGCCAAGATTGTGTTCCTCCCTCACCAGCGTTTGCTGTGACTGTTGCGGGCTAACATTGTGCTTAAACCGGACCTTCACCATGATTTATTGAAAAGCCCAAACCCTTAAAAAACGATTCCCCAGCATCTAAAATTAATATATTTTAAGTTTTTAGTCCTTTACTTATTATTTTTTCCCCCACTGGGCTGCAGGGGGGTGGGTTATAGCTGTGCTTTGCTCAGACAGAACAGAGCTGGGGTCAGGAAAGGGTCAGCAGTTCCAGAATGCCGAGCAGCACTGCTTCCTGTTTGCAGGCTGCCTGATGTTCCATGAGTCGCCATCTTGGATGTTTAACATGCAGTAGATGCAGGTAAGATTTGTAATGTGGGCAATCTATATGTACAGGATGGGGGAAACATATAATATAGGCTCTTATTCAGAGTGAAGGACCGCTTTAAGCTGCGTCACCTAGCTGAGAAAAGACATACTGGAACTGGTAGCTTGCCCCCTGTGTGAGCAGGGATGGTTTCAGCCCTTATCTGTGGGGCCTCAAGATGGCGTCGAGGACTCCAAGGTGTTAAGCATGAAGGTGTGCGACACTGAGACCCCTGGAAGAGGGGTTGCGCTCGCCTGATGTGAGACCTGTATGCTGTGAAATGGATCGAGGAGGTATGTGAGACAGAGAGACCTCCGACTGGTGAAGGTAGGGTAGAAGGGTGGAGACTGAGACATCAATCCCCTGGGAGGACTCAGAGCTCCAGGCCATCCCCATAGGCCCGCTGGTGATCCTGGTGGACCCGTTCAGCCGCCAAGAGAAGTTTATTCCCTTCTACCCCCCGATGTAGGCAACTTGAAGGGACCTCTGTTGTGGGGGGGGGGTGTCTGGTCCCACGGTACCTTCTTAGCGCTGGGGCCCTCTAGCTCCTAGTTGGATGATGAGGAGACCACTGAGGAATCCAAGGATCCCCCTGAACTGGCTGCTCTGTTTACCCACGGCCATAGAGCTTTTTACTCTTGGATTCCCCCAGGCCGAGGGAGTGGCCATCAGCTAAAGTATCACAAACAGTTTTTGGGTTATAGCTGGGAATACTCATGTCTTACTCCTGACCTTTTCCCTGCGGGAAGTGGAACATTATGTGAAGGGTTGGGTGGAGGATATACTCTGTAAAAAGTGTAACATTTTGGGCCTACCTGGGCCTACACCCGACACTCCTGCAAGTACCTGGCCCTTAGGACCAAGTGGAGCATGGGAGTCGGAATATCCCATGCACATTAAGCTCCGCTCCCTGTATGCACCTCCACCAGATCTTTTTTTTTCTCAGTCTGGAATGGTAAGAGGGTGCAGTTACCAGATATGGTAATTACACACTATGTACCAGTAATGTTGGGACATTTCTTCTTTAGAGACATTACCTTGTTGGGATTTTTAATGTTGCTTGTGTTTTTTTCAACACAATTTTCATGGAGTCATTGCATTTGCTTTTATACTTACTGCTGAGTATCTGCTATGTTGAGGGTTTTATGCTGATGTTTTTGGGTCCGGGTAGTTAAGGATGCGCTAAAAGTGGCACATGGGGTGGGGGGTCCAGAGCAGTATGGGGGAGGCTTTCCATCGTTCCTCTCCATGGGCTGCACCCGAGGTTATCGGGCATCCTCAGGTAAGCTGCTCCCAGTTTATCCATGGCATTGTATGTCCTTAGCGTCTTGGTGGTGCAGCTTTAGCATACTTCTGCATATGTGTATTAGAGGAACAGAACCGTGAAGGAACTGGGGTGGATCAAAGCGAGAAGGCATTTTTTAAAGGCCCAGGTATTCATGTGACAATTGTGATAGTTATGCTGTGTTTTGTTGATCCTGTGAGTGAGGGCCTTCTGCTGTTATACCAGAAAGTTATTTTTGGTGTTTTCCCGCAAGTTGTGCTGCAGTTAATCTTCAATAAAGCTCCTACAAACTACCAGTCCTGTTTGGCTCTGTATCCCAAGAGAACAAACTAATGCATTATGTTCCACACAAAACACCTCAGGGCCCTTAGTATTCACTACCCACACCCAGCTGCCCAACCCAGTTAGTGTGTAGCACTAAGCCGCCATCATTCCTGGAGGTCTCAAATGGCTGTGTTTTTTATATCTACTGTCCATTTTTCAACCTCATTTCCAAATACTGTGCCACCAGTCAACGGAGTGCTACCACATCCTCTCCATTCTGTACAAAGGAGGGGGCGTATCAGGTCACAGCACAGCCCTTCCATTGCAATAAAGAGAGGGTTTGACAGCGCTCCTGTGATATATGGTGTGGCAGTGAGCCTGACATGCCATCAATTCCAATCGCTGCTTTAGCCCAGGATGCGATCAGGTGAGTTACTGATCGTTACTGACCGTCATGCACAGGAAAAAAATACCCCTTTGTAATTTTTTTTGGGTGGTCAATCCCTTTAATTAAAAATAATTGTATACTGACCTGCAGTGTGTTACAAATGTATGTCTTGTACCAGAGCAGTCCTGAAATCACCCACAGCTCCAAGCTTTAAAAGCTGCTCCTCTAGGTCCATGGTCAGGAGACAGCTCCCGAGATACAAATCCATGCCATAGTCCACACGCCATAGTCCACAGATGAATAGTAATAGTTGGTTGAGTATACATTTCATTACTAATCAGCTATAGGCACTGGCAATAAACAAATGTTATGGGGCAGTCATGGCTTAGTGGTCAATGAAGTGGGCTTGTGACTGGAAGGCTAGATTCCCAGCCGGGACATAACCCCCAACTGCTCCCCACTCCGTGCCATTACTAGAGCAGCCCACCACTCCAGGCATGTGTGCACTCACTGCTTGGATGGGTTATACAATGGTCATACTGCATATGTACAAAAATAAAATAGTAATAAAAATAAAGAGACAAGACAAATTGTATTTCTTAATTTTTATTAAAGCACTGACAGGTTGCTCAGAAGTAAAAAGCTTTTCTTCGGACTTTTAAAAACAGTATTGCGGCACAAGATATCACTCTTACACCTTCTGTAAACTAGACCACTGCCATTTAATGTGGACTCCAGTGTCTGGAAATCCAGTGGCTAATTAATCTATACTGCAGGCCAAGAAAGGCCCGTGACTCTCCAGTTGTTGCGGAAGATGAAGCCAGAGAATGCCTTGCCAGCCAGAGGCATGCTGGGACAGGAACTACCGCTACAGCTGAAGAGTCTGGCGTCCGCTACCTCTGTCCTACAGGATGTTTATATCCTGCGTTTCAATGATTCAGCATAAGGCACTTGAAAGCTGGATTTTCTTCAAAGATTTAACAGGGGACAAGAATTTGTTGCTGGTCAAGGTTTCTCAAGTTGGAAAGAAGTGTCTTCATTCCTGATAGTCGTCGTGGTGCTGAGAGCTCTCGTTAATAACCTGCCAAAATAAAATGATACCATTAAAATTAAAGATATCTCTGACTGGCTGTAATAGAGTGGACCAGAACTCATGCTAATGTCCATACAGGAATAAAAAATTGAACTTGAAATAGAAAAATTGAAATTGAAACAGTGTAGGATGCACATTAGTGATGTGATGCGCCCCCCTACTCCCCATCAGCAAGGGATCATGCTCCCATGTGAACAGTCGCAACCATTATGTGCTGACTTTGATTCAGTGTGGGGGGGGGGGGGGGGGGGAGAAGCATGCTGTCAGCACTGCAGGCCAGCTAAATAACCAGAACTCTGTAGTGATGCCAGCTGCCGGCTGGCAGGTAAGGGTCCTTTCTATTTAACAACCTGGAGTGTCCCTTTAAAGAGGAACAACACACAATAATTTGACATTCTTGGCTTTTGTTTCTCTATAGTGGGGCACCCCACTGATGTGTGTATTCTCCGGGATCGCCTGTGAACTCACATATTCCTCCTTCCCATAGAGCATGCACAGGATGCTCTGCCGATTACCGGCCCTTGTTCAATTCAGATTTCCTGCTGCACTGAGTTTAGAGGGGTGAATGGAGTGAGAGCCACCAGCCGCATCTTCACAGGCCTCCAGCTTTGAGTGTGGCAGCGTCGGCCATTCAGAAAGGCCTGGGGTGGGTTTGTATCTAGCGCTAGAGGTATGATGGGGATGCAGAGACATGGTGAGGGCTTGAGGAATAGGCGAGGGGGGGAGGGGTCAGCACAGCAAGGCATTCCAATTCAGCATGCCCCATAAAGAGGTGGACCCCCCCCCATTAATTTTATAGACTTGAGGGGGTTGTTGCTCTTCTTTAAATATACATGGTTAGGGAAGATAAACATAGTGTCAAAACAGAGGAGCTCTTTTTGGTTTAGAAGAGTGTGGAATATGGTAGAACTTTCTGAGACTGGATTGTGTATATTTTGCCTTTCATCCCCCATCTGTGATGGCCAAAGAAGAAGTTCAGCTAACCAAAAGTCATAGGTGTACAAAAGACAAGAAGGGCTTTCACTCTTCAATCCTGGTGACACCAAAGATGTTTTGGTTGGATGGATCTTTCTTTCTCCACAGGCAGCAAAAATAGTAATTAGGAAGTCTAAACCCTTCAACACACTGAAAACTGGAGAAATGGAAAATTGAAAATTGAAGAAGTAGGGCTGCAGAGGAAATGGATCAATGGAGTTGTCTGAAACTACGTGGGGGGTTCTCTAGATCATATTGACCACAGGTGATTAAACTGTAAACTAGAACTATACTATTACGCCACCAACCTGTCCATCCCTGGTCTCCACAGTCTTGATCAGAAGTGTTCTTTTGGAATGGCTCTCTAGTGGGTGGGAGTCAAGGTTTGTTTCTGAAAAATAAAGAGATGTTTTAGAAAGTTTTTACCATATTCTTTTTAAAGTCGACATATACCCAAAAAGTCTGAATTAACTGAAGTGGACCAAGCATCCTAAGTTCAGACAATACACTGTGGAAGACAATACCATGCATCTCCACGAGTGGAACACCCAGGAATTCTAGCTGGTGGGAGGGTATGCATTAGAGTTAGGGGTGTGGCACAGATGGGCGTGGCCTCTGGGTTTCCTTGTTGAATTGGTGAACATGAGGATTTGACTGGACCATTGATAAGTATGACTCCCCGGGTGCTCCTACTGCTGCTGAACTCTTTGTGGCCAGGCACACATTCAAAGCACATTTTGAACCTCTTTTGTATGCAATGTATCCTGGGCTTAATGAACTTCCGGCTCCCATGTAGCCTCCTCTTTTTTCTGCTTCCCCATTGTTGCAACCATGCTGCACTCAAGAGTTTTGTAAAAAGGCAGCCACAGGCACTTTAAACCACCAGGTTCGGGGGGGGGGGGGGGGGGGGGATCCAACCGGTTGGGTGCTCCCCTGATTCCCACTGCCTTTTTTCCTTTGTAATGACAGTAGCCTTTTATTCCAGGAACAGAGAGATAAGGGAATATTTATCTGCAAGAACTGTGAGCAACCTGTGCAGCACTGTGCTTCACCAATTTTCTAAGTAAATATGTTTCTAAAGGTGATATTGTGGTCGATTCACAGAGCCAGGTGAGAATTCTCATTTCTTTTTTAGGAAAGAAAACTGCAATTGACTTTCATTGTCTACCGGATGTAAATTTTCACCTGGCTCTGAATCAGCCCCAGGGTAGACAATGAAAGTCATAAAAAATACAATTCTGTGAAACTCACCTGTAGAATTGTTTTTGAATATATCCAGTCCAGGTCGTCCCAGAAGTAATGACAGTTAGAAACATAGAAGGTTGACGGCAGAAGGAGAGCTTACGCTCCATCTAGTCTGCCCTTATATGTATACTGTATGTACTCTTTATCTTAGGATAGATGTGTGCTTATCCCAGGCGTGTTTAAATTCAGTGACTGTTGATTTTTCAACTATCTCTGCTGGAAGTTTGTTCCAAGCATCTACTGCTCTTTCTGTAAAATAATATTTTCTAACATTGCTCCTGATCTTCCCCCCGACTAGCTTCAGGTTGTGCCCCCTTGTTCTATCATTAAGTTTCTTCTTAAAAACACTTCTAGCACTTTGGTTCTGGTGTGTGATTGCACAATGTCTGCTTTTATTCTGAACCATAAGCATCCCTCTTAAACAACTCATTGTTCGACAACCTTCTAACATCATGACTAATACATCCAAAGCCTTTGTCTTCACACCACTGACGTAACCACAAATTGAACTTGGCGATGTTGAGTGCCTTTTTTCCCTGATTACATACTGGCAAAACTTCAGAAAAGGTGATGGAACCTGTTATTTTGCGAAGTTCCTGACTAAAATTTTGGAAGTCCCTCTGTACAACAAACAAATCTCTTTGGGATAAGTCATTTGTGCCAAGATGTAGCACAATGTCCACTCGGTTGTTTGCTTGCAGACTTCACAATATTTAGAATACGTTTCTTATCCCTAATAACTGTGGCACCTGGGAGACACCTCACTTCCTTTAACTCATCTTTATCCTGTCGAAAGTCCACACCTCTAATTGTTGAGTCACCAACCAGAATATGCCTTTTCCTATTGGTTGGCTTGGTAACTGTTCCTTGCTGCTACTCATTTTATATGGTCCCTTATTTAAGTCCACTTCCTTTGATCTTACCAAATCCTGGCCAGACTGAGCATTAGCAGATACATCCACATCAAGCTCAGAAAGAATAGCAAATGGGTTATATTGGCTTAGTCCAAAATGTTGATGTTTTTGTTCTACATTGCGCAATCTTCCAGAGCCAACAGTCTTCCACTCTGCCCCTCTCTTGTGAAGTCTTTGTGGGAGTGGTGGCTGTACACAAAGCTGCTTTACTGGCTGGGATAGCTTCACAACTTCAGACTGAAGAGTAGAAACTAAAGACTGTAATTTTGAAATCTTGTCATACAACCCCTTCATTTGCATACAAATTGGACAGCATCGCAAGTTCCACAGAGTACTACGAAACACAACGGCCAAGCAAGAGTTACACTGCACCAAACCAGACATTCTAGATAATAAGAATAGGTACGGCTAAAAAGTAAATGCTGTACTCACCACTATTTCTTGTGTACAACCCCTGCTGTTTTCAAACAGCAAAAACCCTATTTAATCAACACCTACTTAGCAAACAGCAACAGGCCAAAACCAAAACTTTTACTACCAATGCAATACTATCCAAATCACATTTAAGACAAATTAAAACAGTACACTTTTGACTTATAAAAGGAAGATTCAAATAAGTCAAATACAAAAACAGTTACTTACCAACTCCAATGTAACTACTGCAGTTTTTAAAACTACACACTTCTGTCCTGCTGCACTTATGTCAAGCTGCTCTCACACAGGCTGAAACTCCACAGAGTGGAGTGGACAGTTGGGTAGTCTGCCACCAGGTGGCGCAGTTACTGCTAGATCCAGAGTTGTAACTCCTCCCGGCCCCATATAAATTGAGCTGTCTCAATAGAATTCCCAGAGTGTCAAAAATCAGTAAAAGGAGACAGGCGGGGAGGCCAAGAAACCATGTTAACTCACATAGCTTCACAATGTACTCTCGCCAACAAAACTAAGGACAACGGTCCAATATAAAAGGTAATCACCTTAAAAGGCAAACAAGAGATAATGAAATAAAGGGAGGGTGGGACGACCTGGACTGGATATATTCAAAAACAATTCTACAGGTGAGTTTCACAGAATTGTATTTTTCACTATATCCAGTCCAGGTCGTCCAAGAAGTAATGACAGTTGGGACATCCAAAAACAGTGTCCATTAGGGCGGGATCCCCAGTGCGGAACAGCATGTAGTTCATTTCACTACCGCCTGAAGCACCTTTCAGCCAAAGACAGCATCAGCTGAGGCCCTAACGAAGACCAAGTAGCCGCCTTACAAACTTGTTCAACTGAGGCCTGGTGCTGAAAATCCCAGGAAGCACCAATAGCTCTAGTAGAATGAGCTGTAATACGAAAAGGGGGTTCCTTCTCCTTGGCAGAATATGCTTGCACCACCGCCTGTCTAATTCACTTACTGAGAGTGGACTTGGCCAGAGGTAAACCCTTTCTGGAACCTTCAGAGAGAACAAAAAGTTAATCCGATTTCCTGAAAGATTCAGTCGCAACCAGGTAGTACTTAATGGCTCTGACCACATCCAAAGCATGGAGGGTCCTTTCCTTAGAATTAGACGGGTCTGGACAGAGAGAAGGCAAAACAACCTCCTCATTAAAATGAAAGGGAGAAACGACCTTAGGCAAAAAATCAGGTTTAAAGCAAAACACCACCTTATCCTTATGCCGCTCAAAGTAAGGAGGCTTTATACAAAGCGCGGCCAGTTCAGACCCGCGACGCACCGAGGTGATAGCAACCAAAAAGACCACCTTTAGGGTCAAAATAGACAATGCAGCATCGCACAAAGGCTCAAAGGGTGGACCCTGGAGGGCAGAAAGCACCAAATTTAAATCCCACACCGGTAATACAGGCTTACGCGGTGGACGTACATGGGTAACCCCTTGGAAAAAAGTCCTGATCAGCCTATGATTGGCAAAGGATCTTTGGAAGAAGACAGCCAAGACCGAGACCTGGCCCTTGAGGGTGCCCAGCTGTAGACCCAAGTCTAAGCCGTGTTGTAAAAATTCCAAAATCCTAGAAATAGAGAAAGTGCGACAAGGGAAACTCTTGGATTCACACCAAGCAATGTAGGCATGCCAAACTCTGTAGTAAATCATGGAAGAAGACTTCTTCCGCGCCTGAATCATGGTCTGAACAACCTTAGCAGACAACCCCTTCTCCGTCAGGATTGAGGTTTCAATAGCCAGGCCGTCAAAGCCAGCGTCTGTAAAATGGGGTGCAGCAGCGACCCCTGTGTGAGAAGCCCTGGGTCGTCGGACATGATGTAGCGATCCACTGACATCTGAACTATATCCGCAAACCAACTCCTTCTCAGCCAGCGAGGAGCCACTAGGATGGTTGGAACCCCTTCCTGGGCTATCTTGCACAGCACTCGGCCCAGGAGGGGAAAAGGAGGGAATGCATAAAGGAGCCCGAACTCCGTCCAAGGAAATGCCAGAGCATCTGTGGCGTAGGCCAGAGGATCTCTTGACAGCGAGACGAACCTTGGGAGCGCTTGTGATTGTGTCTCGACGCAAACAGGTCCACGTCCGGCTGACCCTAGCAGAGACACAGAGCGTGAAAGATCTTGTTGCTGAGAGCATTCCCAGAGACGAGAGGCCCCCCTGCTCAGGGAGTCTGCCTCCTGGTTCTCTATCCCGGGGATGTAAACCGCCGAGATGCAGGGAACATTCTCCTCTGCCCAAGTCAGGATCTGGGTCACCTCCTGGAGGGCTCATTTTCTCTGAGTCCCGCCCTGGTGAGGGCTGAATGCAGCAGTGGGGGGCGTTGGTGAGGCCGCAGGTAAAAGAGGGCTAGGGGCAGGGACGCCCGCCCTAACGTGTTCCAAAAGTAGGCTCCCAGCGCAAGTGACACAAAACCATGCTGAGTACGCCCAGGGGGCTGGTACCGCACATGTGCAGAGCTTCACCCGCCCAGATGGGGCCCCTAGCTCACTATCCCCAGAAGCCTCCATTTTGGTGATTATAGAGGAAAAATGCAGGTTACAAGGCACTAACGGCCCAAACCTGAGCGATCCCCAATTTAGTCCCTCTCTTTATGATCCCTCTTAAGGGAGGAAGGAGTGGAGAGATATGTGGGGGATGGGGGGTGTAGGAGACCGGGAGGAACCACAACCCACAGCTGACAAGGGATCCCACCTAGAAGACACAAATAGGAGAGGCCATGAGGATCCCACAGCGCATGCACATATAAAGTATAACCAAAAAAAGAGGGACTCACGGACCGACTGCACGGGAGGGCGTCCTAATGGCTACAAAACTGGAGCAGCAGGCAGGCACAAGGCATCATCATCAGCACAAAAAACGGGCCCAGATGCAGAGCAGCATGAGAAAATGGCGCCGGGATGCGGTGACAAACGAACCGCGAGGTACGGGCCGCGCAGCCATGACGTAAAACGCGTCATCGCACGGCCCCACCCCCACGAAAGCGAGTGCCCTCAGCCCCCAAAATGGCGCCGAGAGCAAGAAGAAGGGAGGACGGCCCACGGAGAGCGCGCCCCGCACAACCACCGAGGCCGCAGCCTCCAAGACTAGCCCGCCGAGACGCCGCTCCAGGCCCCCCTCACAGCGCGCTGACAAGATGGAGGGGAGAGGAGAAGGAGCCGAGGGAGGTAAGTATGCCAGTGAAAAGTAGAGAAGGTGGCAAGCCACACACACAAGTAAATAAAGCTGTGGGTACAGATAAGGGTATAACCCAGGCATTAGGTGGTTCCCCCCCCCCCAATAGGCTCACCATCGACTATGGCCGGCTACCCTTAAGGGAGGGTCTGCGGCCCAGAGCCTAGCTCTGTGAACACCTGACCCCGGCGTTCTCTCTACCTTCACCTGTCCCGTCAGCCAAGGCTGGGAGGCATACATGGGTCCACGGGAACAGAGGTAATAGGGGTGCAGCGGCCGACAGGCTTAAAATGCCCCACTCAGCTGCCAAATCCAAAGAGAGTATCCAAGTCAATCCTAGCAGCAGCTTACTGCAAGATGAAATCTGGGAATTCTATTGAGACAGCTCATTTTATAGGGGGCGGGAGGAGTTACAGCTCTGGATCTTGCAGTAACTGCGCCACCTGGTGGCGGACTACCCAACTGTCATTACTTCTGGGACGACCTGGACTGGATATAGTGAAAAAAGGAATGAGAATTCTTACCTGGCTCTGAATCAACATTACATTCTCACCAGATGTCTGTAACAACCCCATCCAATCCACACATGACAAGAAATCAAACCATAGATGTCCATAAATTATGTGTAATAATGAGAAATGACACAGGGAAAAAGTATTGAATATGAATAATTATATGTATTGAAATACAGCTTTAAGACCCTCCTGTATGGAGAAACTAGTCGCATGCATTGCTCTGGCATGATTTTGGCCAATATTTCTACACAAACACTCTTTAAATGCTGAAGGATGCCTTCTGACCTTTGAACATGCTATGTATTATGGCTTCCAAAGAGTTCTGTTTTGTTCTCACCTGAACAGATTATATTCTTCCAGTATTTCACATGCTTGTCTAAATGTTGCTGAGCAAATTTCAAATGTGCTTCAGCATGCTTTTTCTTCAGCAATGGAGTGTTGCGTGGTAAGCATGCATACAGACCATGATGGTGAAGTGCATTACTTATGGTTTTCTTTGAAATTACTGTACCAGCTGATTCCAGGTCTCCACATGTGGTCCTTGGCTCCTGCACCAACTCCCACTCCTCTGTTGGAAATCTTGTGGGCAGCAGCTGGGCATGCCTGGGTCATGGTAAAATGATGTTCTTTCCATATTTGCAACAGTGGAACCTTCAGCAGTTTTGAGCTTATTCTGTAACCAATGCCATCAGTGTGTTTTGCAACAATTAAATGGCAAAGGTCTTAAGAGAGCTCACTGGTTTTAACCATCATGATATGATCATGTTGGGCAATGAGAGACCTTTTTATAATTGAATCAGCTGATATTAATTGGCACTGATTTTCAAAAGAATGGACATCTATGGTTTGATTTCTTTGTATGTGTTCACTGGATAGGTTGTTGCCGACATCTGGTGAGATTTTAATTTCAATAGCTTTAGAAATATATTTACTTAGAGAAAATTGTTGACGTGTTCAATACCTATTGCACCAGCTGTCTTTATATAATGCTAAGTAAGCTGTAAATGGAAATTCCAAGTCATGTCCTGCAAGATCTGTTACCTCCCCTGTTTACATTTTGCAACCCCTGCCATTTTGTGTATACTGTAGGTCCAGTCTGGGACTCCAAATCTAGTAAGTCCCAAAGAAAGTTTTTATAAACCACCACTGTAAATAAATAAAACATTACCTCTCAAGCTCAGGTTAGAGAAGGAAGGGACTGGAATGCAAATCCTGAAATAAAAAAATATTAAAAATGATTAGATATCAAAACAAGCCTCACATATGGGAAAGCTCAGAGACAAAATTATGTATTTGCATAGATCACGTAAAACACATAATACTGTAGTTAATTTCACTTTATTCAGCAGCATGTGGACATTGCCTGTTCCTGCCTTTGATGTCACAGAAAAAGGTTTGTAGACATGATTGGCAAAAATCTCTTGTCACAGCTGCCAAGTTAATTTTTTTTTATCTTGCCAAAAAAGCAATGAGGGAAGATAAAATGTCTACAGAAGACATATACTGGCAAATATTTGGCCGCTATTTCAGTAGATAAAGAGGCAATGCACTAAATAAACCAATGGAAGTGCACTTGAGAGTTGCGTGTTAAGTGATTATAATCTGCTTATCAGGACTGCTGCAAAACTCTTTCCCACTTATGTAGTCCTTGAATGTCTTCTTGTTCTAGCAAGCTTCACACTCCCCACCCAACTTTTATTTATGAAGTACCCCTTTCCAATTTTAAATGAGGTACCTTCTTTAAAAAGCACAAAACACCACATTTAAAGGAGCACTATTGCGAAAAAATGGCTCAATAATAAAAATCCATATAAATATGATGGATGGTAGGAGGAGCGGTCACTTATACACCCCTCATCGAGAAATATCCAGCATGGCATGTTTTTCATTTTTCTTAATAGAAGGAAGAGGAAATCGGGTCACCCCGATACACTAAACCTGACACGCATGAAATGTATTCCTACCAGGAGAAGAAAACCACAAGCTTGGCAGAAGTTTTATTCAGTTTGGGTGTATAAGTGACCCCTATCTCATTAGCCAACATGTTTATATGGGTTTTTAATATTACACAATTTCCTGATAGTGCTCCTTTAAAGTGCAAGAAATGCACACTTTGAAATTTTGGAGTAGTTTTGTACTTATGGACCAAATCAGACTTGGGTAAACTATAGATGGCAGCATATCAGGTTGGGGTACAGGTCAGTTTGTAGACTCGCCATGCATGACCTGCTAGGATCTCACGTACCACCATCGGTATGCAAACCACTGGTTGGGAACCCTTGCTTTAGACCAGGGGTCTGGGAAGATGCATTGGTCGCTAAACAGGAAGACTTACAGGGATCAGATTGCGTGGTGGGAGATTTCATTTAAAGCGGACCAAATTTAACTAGCATTCCCATTAATTGCTCCCCCCACGAGGAGTCCTGTTGCCAATTTTCACTTCCCCTACTTCACTCTAATCCCAGATAATGGCGTCTGTTTTAGCTGTAAAGCTCCGCCTCCTCCATTTATTGCCACTGTTGTTTGTGGCAATGATGTCATTGCCACACCAATGTAATGACTGATTGCCTGCCATCTTACAGAGATGTTTTCCAGGATGATTTAAAAAGTGAAAATATCCATTTCTAGTTCTACACCCTAAGAGGGGAGTACTGGCAGGGGCTTTGGCCAAATGTATTTCACAGGTTCAGTGGGTTTTGGTCTGCTTTAAGCCCCAGGTGGCCTTTTAAAGGATACAACGCTACAATACAATAGTATGCAGCAAGATGTCCATATTATCAATGGGAGCATTCGTTCTTCTCTACAACACTATACAAGAAAACACTGTTACCTGCTCTCCTCTCCCTCCAGCAGTTTCCTGTAAGTAGCAATTTCGATGTCAAGGGCCATCTTTACGTTGAGCAGGTCCTGGTATTCACGCAGATGGCGAGCCATCTCCTCCTTCATGTTCTGGATCTCCTCCTGGAGGCGGTTAATAGTGTCCTGGTAGTTAGCAGCTTCAAGTGCAAAGTTCTCCTCCATCTCACGCATCTGGCGCTCATAAGACTCATTCTGAAGAGCAGGAAAATTTATTTGTAGAGTGAAAACCACTGGACATACTAATAATTCCTATATATTGAGTATGACGCATTGGGCACCCATATTGTGTGTCTCAGCCAACAGGGATACAAGGAATCATATAATGATACAGAATGTAATAAGGAAAAAGAAATGGAAATAAAGTCTGCACAAATGGAGTTTGAAAAACTAATTATTAGAGATACTATATCAAATCCTCAATGGTTCTACAAGTACTACAACTCAGGGAAGAGGAAAATTATGACATAGGTCCTCTTGAAGATGAAATAGGAAAGTATGAGTAAGAGATTGGCAGAATATAATGGGCATCACTCAATACCTTGGAGTTGGTAGTACAGCTTCAACATACTTCAGGTAATGTATGCCAACCAAGACCCCTATTTTAATCCAGATTATATGAGTGGTTGCTAGCTAACAGGGTTTGGTGATGTTGCTCCTTTAACCTTTTTGCATCCACTTAAATTGTTTAGTTACAATCTACTAGGACACACAGTACAGTCTCTGCACAGTCCACTATAATGACTCACTGCCCTGGTACAAGCAAGTACTGAATATGTAAAGAGGAAGGAGAGACCACATAGTGATAGATGGTCAGCTTATATATGCATGTCACCTTGTGTGTAACCCAGTACCCGTACCTGTTATAACTACACCACATAGTAACCTACTCACAAATGCTCAAAGTACAATGGCTCTGTCTGGTTTTACTTACAGATCCTTTCATTGCATCCACCTCGCAGGTAAGGGCTTGGATCTGGCGGCGGTATTCATTGGTCTCCTGCTTAGCCTGGCGCAAGGCATCGTTGTTGCGATTAGCAGCTTCAGACAGATCAGCAAACTGAAATAGACAATATAGAAAAGATATTAAATTAAGAGAAAAGGGCAACTTAAAGAATAACAACCACCAATCTGGCCAGACCTGGAGGCTACAAGACTCAATAGCCGGACAATCAAGTTCCCTTGGGACATCCCAATCCCAAGAGATGCCCAGGCTGGAAAGTACCACAGACCAAAGGGAAGTGGCCGCTCCCATTTCTCTATGCCGGTGCTCTGCTTCAAACAGCGCTACATGGCATGCAATCATATGTATAGTGGACAGCGCTGATTGGATGAAAGCCCACGCAAGCACCTTGGGACTGGCAGAAAGGTACATATCTAGGATGATTCGGGGGTTACACACCGTGTATGCCCAAGGGACAAGGACTAAAACCTGGGATAGAGAATACATCAGGTTTTGGTCCAACTTAAAGGGAACCACCAAGATCCTCGTGTATGGAGATGGCCACTGAAGTCAGTGGGGGGCGCTCTGTACTCTGAGACCACTCCCACTCACAACACAAGCTTCTCTTACCCACACTGCGGGTGAGAGATGTGCGGCACAGGAGCAGATGGCAGGTAAGTAGGAAGTCTTTTGCCTGGGGGTACAGCTGATTTGAGATTTGATGGGAGTGCCCCATCAATTAAACACACAATAGGGCTATTAAATGCAACAGCATTATCACTATCTAATTTTGCTGTGATCAGGCACCACATTGCATTTGTGATTCACAAATATTTTTTCAAAGACCCTGCCAAGGTAAATACAGTTTAAGCTGGAGGAAACTGCCAGATACTGGTAAATGCCAGAATAACGGGTTTGTAAGTCAGCCCCTGAATATTTTCGAAGTAGTAACAGGATAATGTTGCTTTGCTAGAAAAAAAGCATTGAGGGAAGCACATTAGAGTGGTGCAATAGACTGAGTTATAATATCTTAGTATAGGAATTTTATTTATGATGCCATTTCTGAACTACCCAAATAAGCACAGAAAACTTCAACTCCCCTTAAAGGCAATTTGGAGGAAAAGGTTCTGTATTGACTAAAAAATAAAAATAAAAGATAACATGAGGTTTATATTAATGATGTACAGTACCTTGGATTTGTACCATTCCTCGGCATCCTGAAGGTTCTTGCTAGCAACATTTTCATACTGCTGGCGAACTTCACGCAGGGCCTGTGTGAGATCGGGCTTGGACACATCCATGTCAACCTGGATGTGTTGTTCCTGGATTTGAGCTTGAAGTTCACGAATTTCCTAAAAGAAAGAAAGCCATTGCCATTAAGGAAATGCATGCTCATATTTGAAAATTAGTGATACATTAAAGGGCTTGACCATCAAAATAAAAAAGGTTACTCGCCTTTTGTCCCCCACAGTCCAACTCGGGTGATTGCTGTCTCATGCTCCTGGGCCATCAGTTACAGAGGTGCTTCCATGCCCTCTCTATTTACTATGATGAAGTGGGAGTGTCAGTCCTCAGCCCACACCCTCCAGGGAATGGAGAGGGCAAGGCCGGCAGGGCCTCTGTGACTGATGGCGGTGGGGGGGGGGTCGGCGTGAGTCCGACACGGAAGTGCTGGTGACTGGAGTTCAGGGCGGACAGATGACCAACCTGATAGCAAATAGCTAGGACTATTATTCTGAGCCATCTTTCTCTTATAATATGTCAGTAAACATTTATGACCAACAAGTAACTACTAAAACCCAGGATGGTCAAAATCCCTTTAAATCTATGGTACTGAAAGCTTTGTATTGTAGGGGTAGATACAATGGCAGGGGTGGGTATGCCTCCCCCACCAATCCATAATGCTGAGCACCTACCATAGCATTGCAGGAAGGGAACATTGACTGGGGCGGGTGGACAGGTAGAGGTTGGAGGGAGACACTAGAAGCAGAAGGTGTGAGTTAATTCTAGTACAGACTTTGGGTGGATAGGTGGACGGTGTGCTGGTGGATATATCAGCCCAGCCAGCCAGCATTGCTGCCCACTGGGATTTCTCCCTGTACTTCCTTATGGCCAGTCCGCCCCTGGTCAGAGGCATAGCTTCTGGGGGATTATATCATTCACCCAATCATCACAAGGCTGTTTATTTTCTTTGTCTATTTTAGAAAGTGGAAGAAGTGTGTGGGTCCTGGTAGGAATACATTTTGTCACACGGTTCAGGACTATTTTGGTTTGGGTGCAGATAGATTAAGTTGGTATTTTAAGATTAGGGATAAGGGATAGGTTCATTTATTATCACCAGGTTTAGGTTTGAGACGGTTTGTTACTTTCCCTTGCCACACTAACCCTGGGCAATCTGATAACAGGGCAAGTAAAAAATACCAGTTTTTGAAGGGTTAGTGGGGGGACCATCCCACGGCAGGAAAACCATCCCTGGAATGTGGCTTCATATAAAATAATCTGTGTCAACTAACAAGAGAAGATTACAAATCCTTAACTCACCTCATCATGTATCTTCTTCAAGAAGATGATCTCCTCCTGCAGAGATTCCAGTTTGCGTTCCAGGTCGATACGCGCCAGAGATGCATTGTCAACATCCTGAGATACAGAAGAGTAATAATGTCAGCCATTCAGTCCTGATGACACGTATGTATTTTTTGTATAGCACCTAGTGCACCACTAATAAAGTACTAAGTCAAGGCATGCTTAACACTAAACCATCTATACCAGCAAAAAATGTGGAGCCTGGGGTGTGAGAACCTCCCCAAAGCCCACAAACTAAAGGAGCACCACCAATAAGAGTATATACAATGTTTTTATTGTAGAAAAAGCACACCATAACATACAAAAACGACAACCATATAACACATTAAAAAAACCCAACCTGCTCCATGTCCTGTATTATCAAAAATCCTTTTTACATATATCAACCTCATGAATAACCTGATGCCTGCTTTCATTGTATAGCTGAGTATTCTCTTTTTTTGTATATTCACTCTTGCGTTCAGAATGTGCTTTTATTTAGCACACGTGTCACTGTAATTATTTATGTTGTTTTAATGAGGTTTAATTGAACATTTGGGTTTTTCTTATCACCATCAGTTTTGCACATGTATATATCTTTTAACCTATTTTTCACCAGGTTCAAGAGTTTTTTGTCACTTTTGTTGCTTATTGTTAATATGAATTGATTGTGCACATAAATGATAGGGGTTCTTTGTGCCGGCACAAAGGGTTTATATATTAGCATTGTTGTATGTGATAGTCTTTATAAGTTGATAGTGTCTAGCAGGCTAGGACTATATACTACACGGGTTATTCATGAGGTTGATATATGTAAAAAGGATTTTTGATAATACAGGACATGGAGCAGGTTGGGTTTTTTTAATGTGTTATATGGTTGTCGTTTTTGTATGTTATGTTGTGCTTTTTCTACAATAAAAACATTGTATATACTCTTATTGGTGGTGCTCCTTTAGTTTGTGGGCTTTGGGGAGGTTCTCACACCCCAGGCTCCACATTTTTTGCTGGTACATATGTATTTTTTGTTAAGGAATTTTCTATAATTGTTACTTAAAAGGGATGATTTGATCTACCACCTCCAGGAATACCAATTTTGAATGCAAAAATCTCCAAAATACTCATCCACATTCCCACTCTTTTGGCATCCAATACGGTTTTTCTGTAAACACCATGGGTGGTCATAAGGGATTTGAGAATGGACCTGTGTTTTCTGACCAATTATTGTCTCAACTTGGCTCAGCTCAGCTTGTTATAGGGCTTGGAGCAGATGAGCATCCCAAAACTAGATCCCTTGGGGGGGGTGGGGGGTGGAACGGCCCTATGGTAGATGGAGGTCTATTTTAAACAGGGACTGAATTTATACTTTTACTATGGTGTCACTGATTGAATAGGGAAAGTAAACACTAAAAAATAGAAATGGTCATCTCTACTTCTTTTATTGGGCATCGAAACTCCACAGCCACCACTGAAACTATAGAAGATTGCCGGAAGCCTCACATTGCAGATAGTTCCCCGTTTATCCCTCATTTCATACTAATTAAAAAACTTTCGAATTCTCTCATTTGCTAACTGGTAACTGGTTATAACTTCTCGAATTATTTCGGATACTTTCGGTGCAATGGCTTATCTATTATTGTGTGAGGATGTCTGCCATTACTTTAATACTTACTTAAATACTGAAGGGAGTTATTACATAAAGTCTGGAAATGTCTCACATCAGGACCTCATCTGGAGATCTTCCCCAGTTCCGACCCAAACCAGGTTCCAGGAATTAAAAAAGTAACACTTGCCCGGGTTCTCTTCGGACTTTATTTGACAAGTCCAAGCTCCTCAGAAACACACTATACTTAAAGTGGACCAACACCCAGGGGTGATCTTCCCGGGAATCTATAAGATCACCTCCCTCACCGCGGGGCATCCGAGATCGGGATGTCCCGCGGGGTGAAACCCCCCCCAAAAGCCCCAAAAAAACTTACCTTACCGTTTGTGAATGGCCGGCGTGGGTGCACGCCCTGTAAGAGGGACGCGCAGGAGGCGGCGGCGGCTTGTCCGTTGGTTGTCCGTCGCCGAAAAGGTACGTTTTTTGGGGCTTTTGGGGGGGTTTCACACAGCGGGGCATCCTGATCTCGGATGCCCCGCTGAAGTGGACCAACACCCAGGATAGTGAAAATCCTGGGTGTTGGTCAACTTTAAAGTGATACTGCAGGCAAAGGTAATTGTTGCACCATTGCGTGGGGCTACATTTGGCACTGTCCTAAATCATTTTCTGTTTTTAAATTGAACAGAAATGGCCGTGATATCGGGGTTTACAGGTTCAGCCAATGACATTCTCTTTTTCATCCTGTCTCCCAATCAGCTCAGCAGAACAGGACAGGATTGCTGGTCCCTCCCTCCTCCTCCTCCAGATTCATCACATTGCTGATTATTATGCAGCATCACAGAACCGAGGGCCACGTCCACTTTTTTCAGAAGAGAAGTCAGTGAGGTGAAATTGTGATCCTCAATATCTCATGGATTCCTTCTTAAATCTCAAAGCGGGAAACAGTGCCAACTTTAGCCCGACACAATGGTGTAACAATTACCTTTGCCTGCAGAAGCACTTTAATAACCCTCTTATTGACAACAAATGTGATGCTAGTAGCAGTAAAAACTGCAGCCTACGCGTATTGTTGAGGCCTTCCCAAAGGCTTGCGCATTCACTGTATTCACATTAAAGAGTCTTTACATATGAAAGAGCGCAACACAAAAAGCGCAATGTTGGGAGGACAGCTGTGACTGCAGAATCTCCCAGCAGCTAATCCACCATTGTGACTCCTGCTCCCCCACACACAATGGTACCCAGAGCCTGGTAGATGGTGCAAATATATATGACGTTTTACTGTTCTTTTGAAGTTAAACTCCAGACAACCAAACAAAAATCTTAAACCAGACCAACAGCCTGGCACAGAAAAATGGAAAAGTGAGGTAGCTGCCATTTTGGAGCTTTCTCTCCCAGCATCTCAGCCATGCTGCTGCCTGGATTCAACTGACATAACTGACAATGCACAGTAACAGGAATCCTAGCAGCACTTCCTGTTTGCAGGCGGTCTGCAGATGCATGAGTCGCCATTTTGTTTTTAAAATTTGCCAAAGTAGGCATTAGAAAAGGGTAAACTAATTTTTATGTGCAGCAATCTAAATTGCCATGAGGAGGAATGCCTTTGAGCAATGCTTTTTGTGTTGGTCTAGTTTAAGTCATTTTTGACTGTTGGTCCGCTTAAACGGACCATAGTCAAGGCATCCGTTCATCATTCACATGTTTGGCAGCAAATTAAAGCCAATCATGTGACCCCCAGCAATCTTCAATTTGACACGCAAGCCCACTCTGCAAACCTGATTGGTTATCATCAGTCACGTGACTGGCAGCCATAGAATTAATGAAGAAGTTGGCTCATTTGACTATAGTGCTGCTTTATCTAAAAGTAGAACTAAATAAGGAGCAGAGACTTATCAATGGCAAAGGCACATCATATATATGGGTCATGTCCTCACCCATAAGCTACCTGCTAAATGAAATTGTAGTCCCTGGTGGCCACCTAATGAAACTATCCAATTAAAATGTTTTAGCGGGATATGGGCTTTAAAGAGGACCAACACCCATTTTAAACCAAATGGGTGTTGGTCAGTAACTGCGCAGGGTGAGTATGCCCATTTGCGCCTACACTGCTGCCAACTCAAGATATTTTTACCTGCTCCTTGTTCTCCCTCTGCAATGTGGCCATGTGATTGTTCGCCAGCAGTTGCGCAGTCTGCACTGTTTTCTGTTTTGCATGCATAGACCTCTGGCAGCATTCCTCTAATGCAGGGGTACTCAACCACTTCTTGTAAAGGTCCATTTAAAGGCATCTGGTGAAAGGTCCAGGTCCGGGGGGTGGATAGGTATAAATCAGCATACTAAAAAAGGCCGCTTGGCCCCCCACTCCACCTGAAAAATCCTATTGGGCACTGGGAAAAATAGGAGCTTTTTGTGTACTTTGCAATGCCACTTCCCGCCCCTGTAGCACTTCATATTGCAATGATAGGTGCCAGGGAGCCATGACACTGGCAGGTAGACACTACATCGCTAATCAAGGGGGCAGCTCTGAGCACAGCAACTGAGAGCAGGGCTGTCAGGGCAGGGGGCCGGAAATCTGGCTCCGAGGTCTGCATTCGGACCCCAGTCTGCCAGTTGAGTATCGCTGCTCTAATGTGTGCTATATGCTACAGGATGCAGCTAAGCTGACCTGCAGCCATGAGATCGAGGACTGAGATGAGTATATGGGGAAACCAGGGGGGCTTTACATTGCAGCACATCACAAATGGGAGTTCCCCTAAGGAATCTCTTAAAAAGGGTCAGCACATGCATGAGTTCTGGTCCACTTTAAACATCTGTCATGCAGTACAGTAAATCACACCTGCTCTAGATGTGTAATTTATGTGGCAGTATTAGGTGAGACCCCGGCAGCCATAATGATGAGGCTATAGCACTGCAGGGGCAGAACATGGGCTGGGATGTTTAGAGGGGTTACAGTAGAACCAGGGGGTTTGGGGGGGGGTAGATTTAGGAGGCAGGATTGGAGAGGGTTGTTTACGGAGGAATAAGTGAATTCTGGCACAGGCACTGGGTAAGGTGTGTTGTGTGCTGGTGGATACACCCAACCTATCTGCCCTAAAGCAGTGCTGCTCACCAAGAATTCTCCCTGTGTTCCTATTGGCCAGTCCACCCCTGGAGATACTTGCTGCAGGCAGGGTAAAATTTGCCACAAAGTAACACAATGCCTATTATGTAGCTTACTCAACTCACTTAGATTACAAGTTTTGAAAGAGTGCTTGAAACTCGGGTTGAGTACAACCGTCCAATAGCAGTAGAGACATTAAAGGGTTTAGCAGCACTTAATAATCAGTAAAATGCCAATGATAGACCGCTGAGGTTACACAGGCCACCCCTCCCCTTTCCCTGCAGATAGGGGTGGGGGGGGTTTCTTTTACCCCAAGAACTGACAGCCTTAAAGGCTCTACACACATCTGTCTGATGAGAGCCGGCTGCAGAAGCAATGTGACATCCGGGCCCGATGGGATGGGTAAGAAGCAGCTGCACAGGGTGGGTCCGGCCGCCACATCAGCTATCGCCACATTGCACAACTTTATATTTTTTTTATCCACATAAACTGCCGGCCTCGTGATGGGAGTTACGTAATGCAGAGGGGCCTCCTCCCCTGTGCTTGTGATGATCGCCTGCCGGAAAAATGTCTGAAATGTTGATGCGTATTAGGGCGGCAATGGGGATAGTATTATTCTTTATTTCAAGGCATGAATTTAATTAAAAGGGAGGTCCAAGCATTTTCTAATGCTTCACCCACCCCTTCTTCCCCCTGTCCTGAGCCTGGTTTGGGCAATAACATAAACACTTACTGGGGGGAGGGCGGCTGGCTTTTCCCCAGGACATTCCGGATTGGGATGCCTTGCTGTGTGAAACCCCCCCTAAAAACTTACCTTTCCCCACGCCAAAGGATCTCGTCCAATAGGAGCCACCTGCGATGACTACGTCATTCAGGCGGCTCTCATTGTTTACAATGGAGAGGACGGAATACATCCCCAGCATCTTGTGCATGCATGGCTGGGGATGCGGCAGTGCATGTTTCCCATCCTAGTAAATGTGAGCCGCATGCCAAATGACGTAGGGGGCGGCTCTCAATGGACATAAGGCCGCGCATGCGCTGCTGGAGCTTAGACAGGTGAGTTTTTTCCTGGCTTCCTGGGGGGTTTTACACAGCGGGGCATCCCACTCCAGGATGCCCGTGGGGCACGGAACAAAACCCAGGAAAGTAACATTTCCGCTTTAAGAGTGAAAGCAAGAGGCGGGATTTAAAGCTCTCTTTTAATGGAGAATAGGACCTATTTTATTCACTAAAAAGCAAATCTTAAAGCAGACCAAAACCCACTACTACAGCCAGCGCCTTGGAGTCTAAAAGACCCCCGGTCCAGGAGAAATCCCCTCTATCACCAAAACGGCTGTGAAAACCCTTGGTTTTACATATATACTCCCCTTGGGAATCAATCCCACAATGCATGTGTGGGCTTCCAGGGACATTCCCAGCACTAATCCATTTGATGAGCCCACCCGCACCAGCATAGCTGAACGGCTGAAGGCGGGTTAAGGCAGCAAAGGGGAATGGCCATCAAGAAGTGTCTGATAATCTATTTATAAAAGATTGCCAGGCATTAAAATGCACCGCAATGTATTCTGATTAGACAAGAGTGAACATGCGCCATGGAGCGAGGAAGGGAAACTGGCAATCACAGGGGTTTCACACATGGGAGATCCCAATTTGAAATGCCACAGCTAAGCATACCAAAACTCAGGAGGGTGAAAATCCTGAGTTTTAGTTCACTTTAATTTAATGTTACAGTCACTGGATCTTTAGGCCAGCCAGGGTGACATTTTTGGGTGTTCCAAATGAACATATGAGCTTTGGCATTCTCTCTTTTCTAAATCATGTTTGATTAAAAGAGTCTGTCTGTCCAGGCTAGGTGCAAAATGAAGACATGTCTTACCACCAGTCCCCCCCACCAGATTTCTGACAGTCTGCTGAGTCAGAAGACTGGTTTTTGTTATAGTATTATAGTATAGTATTATCTCCTATTTTAAAGATATGGCTTTTCTTTTTTTTTTTTACATTTTCCAGCAGTCTGTGTAAGTGCAGCAAATGTCACTGCCGTTTGTTGTGAGCACAGCCAGAACGTTACATATCAATCTCTGAAAAGAGGGGTGCCCCCTGTCTCTCTTCCTGTCTACTATTATTTTAGCGTAACATGAATGCAGCGGAATGTATTGTTTGACTGGGAGTTAACTTCAAAATAAACTAAAACACAGAGTAATAGGCTAGATCTCCCCTACACTGGTATGTCACAGATGGTCTGATCCGAATGGATGCACATAGGTCCATCTTACTGTTCTGAAGGTGGTCACACATAAATAAAATCTGGGCACTATGCTACAGTAAAGTGGCTATATCTCAGCACCCACATCTTTATAGAGCAGAACACCAGGCTGAATCCTCTGCATGGTAAGTAATACAATTTTCTTTTAGAGCCTGGACAATCCCTTTAAAGCAGAAGCTAATAAATGCTATACAATGCATCCACTGACAAGACAGCTTTGTTGTACAATGAGCTTCATTCTTTATAGTCGATGCCTGAAGTATTATTCCTGAATTAGCATTCCACAGCGTGAGAACGCAGCGGCCTGTCAGGGGGGAGGAAGGAGTTGAACTACGGCTCTGCCCTGTATGTCTTCATAGCCACAGCTGCTTTTGTGCCTCTCTATGCCAAGATCCGCCATTGTGTGGTGGAGCAGCCATAGGGCTGGGGAGGGGGATCTGCTGACCACCATCTATTCTCACACAAGTGGCTTTCTATTGTGCATTGCACAAGCTGTAAAGTAAGGTTATGTGGGTCATGCCCTCAGGATTCAAATACAACTCTTTGAAAGACTCAAAGAAAGTGACTGTTAAATAACTATTTTTGGAAGGTTTTGAGGGTCCTAACACTCCCTGGAAACTCAGGTAGGTCTGCAGCCCACCTACTCACACTGCAGATGGGCCTTAAAGTGGACCAACACCCAGGATTTTGACTCTGGTCCACTTCAGGGGGGCACCCCGCTGTGTAAAACCCCCCAGAAAGCCCCCAAAACTCACCTCACCACGCTCCCACGTAGCCACGGACAAGCGGGTGACAGCGGCGGACAAGACAGCGCGCCCGCCGCCGCCTCCCGCGCGCCCCTCTGACAGTGCGCGCGCCCGCGCCGGCCATTCAGAAACGGCCGGCGCGGGCGCGCGCACGTCTAGAGGGGCGCGCGGGAGGCCGCTGCCGCCACCGATGAGGTACGTTTTTCGGGGGTTTTTGGGGTGGTCCCTCACCGCGGGACATCCCGATCTCGGATGTCCTGCGGTGAGGGAGGTGATCGGCCCGGGAATCTTATAGATTCCCGGGCCGATCACCCCTGGGTGACAGTCCAGGATCAGGATCAGGATTAGGATCACCCCTAAAGGATCAGGGGTGACAGGCTCTGGTGTTCTACACATCCACCAGCACGTGCGCACAGCAGGAGGTACCCATGATAATCCAATAATTCAGCAAAGGTTGCCAGGCATACTTATGCACCACAATCTATTCTGATTGGATAAGAGCCTGGGCATGCGCTTTGCAGCAAAGTGGTCTTCGGAGGGGTTTCACACACAAGGGGTGACCCTGTTAAGTGGAGCAAAACCCAAGGGAACTAGTTTTTGATCCCCTTTAAGTGTGGAGAATTTCATAGCTCATGAAAGTTGCAAACCAAAAAGAAATTGCACTGATCGGTCGGCTTCAGAAAACCTTTCAGATTGATAAATTCATCATTACATCATTAGTCCTCATTGGGATTAAAGTGGACTAAAATCCAGGATTTTCCCATGCTGATATCCCTGTGTTTTAAAGCCCCTGGTTCGCCTGGTAACTCAATTCTTTCTCACTTCTCCACCAATGAGCATTGATTGCAATGCATATTCATCTGTGGCAGTGAATGCGCATTATAAGTGGACCTACTTTTAATGCACATTCACTGCCGCACATTAATATGCACTGCAATGAATGCTCATTGGTGGAGAAGTGAGAAAGAATTGAGTTTGATGGCCCTAAAACACTTGCAAATACTCACACTCACTTTATGACGATTTCACACATATGGTGAACTGGGGTTTTCATACATACGGAGGCATCCCTTGGCCCTGTAATCTAAAAGACTCCATAGCAGGGTGATGCCCCTGTTGAGAAGGGTTTGGGCCCAAATTAAAGTATTAACCATCACTTTATTCATCATCATCAAGAATATTTCTCAGTAAGGGAGAGATTCATATCACGTGCACAGGAAGAGAAGGGGGTTAAGCAGCATTTCCTGACATCTGATGACATTTCCTAAACCACAAACCTGTCTGAATGACTGCAGGTTGCTCTCGGCCTCCTCTCTCTGGATCATTTCATCTTGTAGCCTGAAAGGGACACAAAAATGTTTATTACTCATTGTGACATGGTGGATATATAAAAAAGAAACAGCTGCATTTGCAGAAAAAATACTGTCAGTCCAGTTATAGTGCATATGAAACATCTAGGACACTGGTCATCAACCTTTTTATGCCAAGTACCTCCTATCGATAAGCAGTTGCAACCAAGCACCCCGAAAGGGGGGGGGGGGGGATTGGCAACTAATGTTACAGAAAGAATTAGGTCACTGGTCTTGAGGCACTTTTTGAAGCAAGAAAGAGTAACGTTTTACTGTTAAAGTAATATACCAGACCTATCAGAGCGACTTGGTGCACACTTGAACTTTCCGATTACCCCCAGGTTCTGCAAACCGTAGGTTGGGAAACAATGATCTAGGAGGAACAACTGCTCAACCACAAATCTGTAGCCAGAAAAACTAAGAGTAAAGGAACTGCCTCATTGCTCTGAGTTACCACCGTGTTTCTGGAACTGGATACAGTATCCTTTTTGAAATATGGCTAAAGCTCTATATAGTGGAACCAGAACGGCCTTGCTTCTGGTGGTGATTATTCTAGAACTGCACCCAAGAGTTCTGCTGATTCCTCTATAGTCAGGGTGTGGTTTTAAACACTTCCCCGCTTCCTGGCTGCAACGTTAATTCATTCTGCCGTCATCTAAAATTATTAGCCTTTTTTTCCTCTGTAGAGGCACCGGCTAATGGCTTTAGGAAACTGGGACAATGCATCTGTTTAGTGGATTTGTTCAGACCCTCCAATCAGGAGGGGTCTGTACTCGATAATGACATCATACATTGTCTGACTCATGCAATGTCCAGTCAGTGAGACATCTGTTTCATTTTGGACTGTGGAGACAGACATCTTTGAGAGATCAGGGGACCTATCAAAACTGTGAAAGCTGAGTCTTTCTGACATCCTGATTGGTGATGCTCCTAGTGATCCTCGTCCCTGGATCCCTGTTAGTCACTCTGTCTCCACTTGACTACTTGACACAAGACTTGCCTCTAGAGGTGACATGGGTCACTAGTCAAAGGATCCAGGAAGAGGCGAGTATCAGGGCTTTGAGACATGGACTTGCAAGGAGGCCATGCACAAATCTGAATGACCCCCACCCACGATCCTGTCAGAAGCCTGAAAGTTATTCAGCATGCAAAATAACAAGACATTTTGTCCCCTCACCACTGCACAGAGCTAGTCTGGTGATCAGCAACTCAATCCCGCGGCATCCCGGGCCCAAATATGGGGGTAGAATTGATGCCGTGCCAAGCTTGCGACACGCCATCAGTCACAGGTATGCTGCATGCGCTCTCTATTCATTTTCATAATAGTAGAGTCCCAAACCCAGACACGCCCCCCCCTCCACTGTAGTGAATGGATAGGGCGTTGGTGTGCCCCAGTGACTGACGGCAGGGGGCGTGAGCCAGGAAAAAAAGAGTTCAGGCTGTGGTGATGCAGGAAGGGAAGGCTGCGGTGCGGGCTCGGATCCAGAGATAAAGCGCGTTGCTGATCGCTAGACTAGCACCGATCAGCTGTGCAGGACAAAAGGTGCATACCATGTTGTTGCTTTTTGCCTGCTGAATGACTTTAAATTATAGGACTGCTTTACAGTGAACCTACAGTCCAAATGGCCGATTTGGGATTCCACCAGTTTACCGTCCCTTGTGACCACTGACAGCCAATAGGGTTCATCACGCAGGGGTGTACCCAGTGCTGTGCAGGCCTGCCGGTGGTTCTTATGGCACAAAACTTTCACAGAAGTAGGTAAGTACCACTGCCCACTATCAGGCTTGATGCTAGCGATTGCACAACAAAGCATTCCAAATGGAGGGGGGGGTCCCCTTCCACTGCTGCAAAGCTTAGTGGACCTGCTGTCTTGGACTGTCAGTCCACTTTAATAGCAGATGGCCATCATACAGTAAATCCGAATTCCTGGGATGGTGAGGGCTAGGACAACCCTGTGAGTTTATTTAGTTCTGTGCTATATGTTGGATGTAATAGTCACTTGCTTGCATAGTCACATCGTTAATACCATTGAAAAAATACATATGTGCATAATGTTCAACCAAGGGTAACAGGAAAGTTACAGCAGGCAATGGCAGTATGTAAAGATAACAATAAATATAAAAAAAAAATCCTAAAAATACATTTCAATTCCGTTAAAAAAGTTCCAGAATGATTTTCTTGAGATGAGATCACATCTTCAACTATGAACTTCCATGCAGCGGCCACAGCGAACTACCAGCTCATTTTGAATGTGCTGCCACACCCATCCAGACGCTGCGTGCGATAGCATATTGGAAGCGGAGATCTTGCCAGTGGCATGACGGGCACCTCTGGCTGCCCTCTCCAGATTCCAGCCCCAGCATTATCCTGCATGGCTGGACGTTTTCACAGTGTTTTGCTGGAACAGCAACCTAGACAATCAAGGATAAGCTGTCCTCTTGTTCCATGAACCGATGACCAAGGTGGGTGGGGGGAAAGGAGCGAGGGTGACCTACATATTTTAATCACACTTTGGCCAGAAAATTTAAAAACTATTTCATAGGAATCTTTACAGGATGAAGGCCTTTTACATTCTCTTGCCAAAATGCAAAGGGTTAAACGTTTTAGATCTTTGCGGGATTGAATAGAAAGTATCAGAAAGGTACTAAAAAGTACAGTTATATTCTTTGGAAGTTCTGTAATAAACAGGATACAGAAGTTTTAGCATCAATTGCTGCGAACGTGGAGGATTGTTCACAATGTTGCAGAACAGGAAACAGTGTCAAAGCTAAATATAAAAAAAATTATAAATATAATATAAAGATAACTGGATGATGGAGACATGTCGTAATGTGGAGGATTCGGCATCAGCACAGTGCTGCCTGGAAAGGTCATTATATGAGTAGGAGTCTCTTTAATGGGACTGCACAAAGAACAATGAGCAGCAACAACCAAGAAAGGCAGTAGAGACCTCAGAAATTCTAATCTGCAGACCTTCCCCCACCAGCAGGACTAGATTAGTGGTCAGCCACACAGACGTGTGCCTACAGGCTCCATTGCTGGAGAGGCACACAATGCATTCAGTCTGGCATTAGCCAATGTGAAGGATAAACTTAAGGAGACCTCTATTTAAGAGGTTGGTAGTGTCTTCTGGTGCCTAAGGACCAATCTCAGGATTGGGTGAGTATTAAAAAGCCAGACTTCGCCAAAGCAGCTGTTCTTTGCTGGACCTTAAAGTGGACCAAAACCTGGGATTCTCACTATCCCAGGTTTCCCTTTCCCCTGGGGCACCCTGGGTTGGGATGTCCACACTGTGTGAACCCCCCCAGTACCCCACACTAACTTACCTCTCCTCAAGCCCATGGCACAGGAGCAGCCACTCGTCCAATCAGCTTCTACCACTGCACATATTAATGTGCGGCTTGAGAAGCTGAATGGAATCCTAGCCGCACATACCAGTTTGAGATGCCCTCATAGATTCCAGGGTGGGTTTTGAACCACTTTAAGAAAAATTCTGATACAGGGTGTAGAGTCACTTTAAAGTGTACTTACATAGAGTTAAGTACTAAGATCAAACATGGACAGACTACGGGAAAGGCTTTAGCTTAGAACCTAACTGTTCTCCAGCTTCACACTGCAGAAATACTCACGTTTTCCTGGTGGGCCTCCAGGAATATAAAACTGCTGTGAATTACTGCAGCAGTCGTTGCCTCCTATTGGAGGAGGTGCTGGGGGCCATAATGTGTGTAGTATGATCAAGAAACAATTAGCATCTCTGCACTGCTAAAGCTGGAGGATAGAGGCAAAGGTTGGGTTAGGGCTGCAGCTTTATGAGGTCCTTTGGGTTCCAAGCTTTGTGACATAGCAAGGGTCTACCTGACAGGCTCTGTTAACTGAAGTTCTGTTAGGTTAACTGAAGTTCTGAGAGATTCAAGGTACCTCCTTACTATTACAGGTAGAGATAACAAGCCCAAAACCAGCACATCATAAGAGAATGTATTACAACCTCAGAGCAGGTGTCCTGCCCACACTGACCTAACTCATAACCCAGATCATCAGAACCAGAATCCAACCAACTCGAAACTTGAAAATGAAACATGTACTCAAAGTTCCAAACATGTCATCAATGTCCTCTAATGAATCACTTGGAATACCCCTACATCCTAAAAGGAGATAATCATCTAAAGTTAATAATGCTTTGCACAGGAAGATTTGTAGGTCCATCGATAGACTTACAAAGATTTCTAAATCTAAAGCGAGCAGTATTGCATGTGCTGTGGCAAGAAACAAGTTGGTCCTGAAGTGTCCATGATACATAGTTAATCTCTTATTAGTGCGTAGCCTTAGTTGCTGCCTGTGTCCCGAGACCCAATGTCTAACGTTCTTACAGTAGCCAATCAGAGAGTGTCTTCCATTGTTCTCATTGTTCTAAACTTTTGTGTCTTGTTGGCAGAATGTGAGCGTATGTGCACACAATGGCCAGTTACATACAGTCAAGTTTTTGGTACAACTAAACAGGGCTGTGCATGGAGCAGATGAATGGGGCCCAGGACTGATAGAAAAGAGGAACAGAGTTTCAGGTTGGGACAAATTTGGATGGACTGGGTAGTTACTTGTGTCGCGGAAAAATAGGGCACAATTCAGGTTGTGGCATATATGAACTGGGCTTCAGGTTGGTGGTAGAGTAATCATGAAGGTTGCATTATGGCACATATGGACAGAAAAACGCAAAAAATAAAAGGGATGGAGGCTGAGCTGTATGCAGTATAGGTAAATCAGATTTCAGGTCAGGTGGTGGTACAGGGGAAACAGCCAATGACATGGGTTGGGCAGCACAAGTGGCAGCATATTCTGCTACAAATATGGAGATGATTTGTTTGTTAAATTGCAGATAAATAAAGTTAGAGGTTAGAGAGCAAAATAGATTCATAGAGATTCAGGTTGGGAGGTGGTACAGATGAATCAGTCTGTGGGACAGATAAATACAGCTATGGACTGGGTTGCATTACAAATACTGTTCAGTTGTAGCGTGTAGAAAGTAGATAAAGGTTAGGGAATGGTGGAAATGAACTGGGCTGCAGGTTGGGATTTGCCAAAGAAAGTCATGTGTGAGTGGTGTCATTACCTATATACTGCACAGGCTGATAAGCCAGCAACATCTAAGCCCCACTCACACCAGCCTGTGAGCCAGAAATTAGGGAGATACTCAACTTTTCCAAACAGACCTCCATTCATGTGTGTGGCAGCTGCACCTCCAATAGGAGTTCCAGCATACAATGGTCGATGAGGTAAAGGTGTGTATCTCCTAATGTACATATGAGGCTCACGGACGGGAGGAGGAGGTAGGGTACCTTGCAGACCTGGGTCCTACTTTGCAGAGTGGGACCAAAACTCACGTTTTTCACTGGGTTCAGCTACGTTTCGGAATCTACCCCTGGAGCATCCCAATTTTGAACAACTAAACTGACCTTTTCTGGGGTCCTTAAAGTTGGACAGTTTAAAAGAGTTTGTGTGTGATGGGTGTGGTCAAGCATGTGGCTTAACTAGGAGTCACATGGTATAAGAATATTTGGCCCATAAAAGATGTTGGTGATTGAGCCAATGCTCAGGTCCCTGCAGTCTACTACCACTACTGGGGAGTGGCATTGCAAGGTACACATAAAGCAGCTTTTTTTTTTTGTTTTGCCTGGGGAATCTATAGCCTCTCCCCCAGTTTGCTGATTTCTAAGTAACCACCCACCATGACAGCCCTCTGCCCAGACCTTCGCCTCTCATTGGATGCCTTTAAAGTGGACCAACACCCAGGATTTTCACTATCCTGGGTTTTGGTCCACTTCCGCGGGGCACCCCGATCGGACCCGCTGCGTGAACCCCCCCAGAAAGCCCGATAAAACTCACCTCGCCCCGCTCCTATGGAGCATGCGTGGCAGCTTGTCCAATTAGCGCGCTCGGAGCCGCTGTGGTATGCACGTACAAGAGGCGTCCAACCACAGCGGCTCCGAGCACGCTGGCGGCCGCATCTCATGCTTCCCTCTAACAGGGAGCGCGCCCGCACCGGTCATTCACAAATGCCTGGCGCGGGCACGCACACTGCTAGGATAGTGGGGATGCGGCCTGGCTCAAGCATGTGCCGTTGGACCGGGAAACAAGTGAATGAGGTGACCTGGGAGTTTTCACACAGTGGGGCATCCTGATTTTCGATGCCCCAGGGGAGGAATCGACCGTCTTGGAAACGTATAGATTCCTGGGCCGATTGGCGTGGGTTTTGGTCCACTTTAAACGAGTTTGTGTGCGATGGGTGTGGTCGAGCATGTGGCTTAACTAGGCGTCACATGTTATAAGAATATTTGGCCCATAAAAGATGTTGGTGATTGAGCCAACGCTCAGAAGTCCATGCATTCCACTACCACCATTCAACCATAGAGTCAGAGCAGTGGTAAACCACCCAGACACCCAGCATTCTGCATTTGGTGGGACAGTAGTCTTCCTATGTCAGCAAAGTGGGGCGTTTAGGTGTTCCCAGAGTTTTTTCGGAGGGACAGGGGGCCTCAAAGTGGGACTGTCCCACCAAAATTGGGACATCTGGTCAGTTTATGGACACCCCACTGTGTGAAACTCTCCCTGAACAATGGGGAGGGTCCCTGGCCAAGCAAAACTCACATTAATGCATAGAAATGCTCTATATTGTTGGAAGTAGCGCAGCAGGGCGCGGAACTCACTTGTCGCGGAGCCGCTGCAGGTCATCAGCCAGGTTGTCTCGGTCCACCTCTATCCGCGCCTTCTCATTGGTCACTTGGTCGATTTGTCTGCGCAGCTCGCGCATCTCCTCCTCGTACATGTCGCCCACGCGGGACTGGCCTTTGCCCCTGACCTGCTCCAGCTCGGCCAGAAGAATCTTATTCTGCTGCTCTAGGAAGCGAACCTTATCGATGAAGTTGGCGAAGCGGTCGTTGAGCTCCTGCATCTCCGCCTTCTCATTGGTCCGGTTGGCTTTGAATTCCAGGTTGATGGCATCGGCCAGAGAGAAGTCCACGGCGTCCTGCACCCGGGCGGGCGGCATGCTGCTCCTCAGGCGGACAGAGGAAGACTTATAGACGGAGGGGGGCGAGGAGCTGCTATACACCACCCGGCTACTGCTGCTGCTCGGGCGCAGGGCGCTGCCCAGAGAATAGCGGCTGCTGGAGGTGGTGACATAGCGGCTGCTGGAGCCCGCCGAGCCGGAGCGGGGATTCCCCCCGAACAGCCTCTTGTAAGATGAGGAGCGGACAGACATGGTGACACTTCTGGCAGACAGCGGACCCGGGTGCGGAGCGACGGCTGGACAAGCGCTATATATATACCCGGGGGAGATAACGGGACTCACGACCCGCCAATCTGGACCTGCCCTGCATCACTTGTGGCCAATAAGGACGCAGGGGGCGTGGTCAAACCCTCGACTGGAACGCAGCATCTTACTGTCTTACTTCTGTCAGCTACTCCAAGTTTTCTCATCTGTCCACCGATCGCGAGTCAGAGAGACTAATGATATACTAATACTACTCACCCCAAAAACAGACCCTCCTGATACTACTCACCCCAAAAAAAGACCCTCCTGATACTAACCCCAAAAACAGACCCTCCTCCTGATACTACTCACCCCAAAAACAGACTCTCCTGATACTACTCACCCCAAAAACAGACCCTCCTGATACTACTCACCCCAAAAACAGACTCTCCTGATTCTACTCACCCGAGACACAGACCCCCCTGACACCCTCTCTGCCTAAACAACTGATAAATCGCCCAGATCATTCACTAACTGCCAAACCTCAGCCTCAGCAATTTGAACCGGACCAACACCCGTTTTTACTTTAACAGGTGTTGGTCCCGCTATTTGGTGATCGCAAAGAGGGGCATCCACAATGCTGGCTCGTAAGGAAAGTGAACATTCTCAGCATTCTGTGCAATTAGGTGCGAGGGGGCTCCAGCGTTCTGGATGCCCCTCCCCCGAGGTTCTTGCTATCAGCAGAGAGAGAGAGAGAGAGAGACCAACACCCGTTAAAGTAATAACGGGTGTTGGTCCAGTTTAAGCTCGTAATACTCACATTCATTACGAGCCTGCGCCAAGATCGGAGTCCCGCGATTGGCCGCCGCGCCGGGTGGTCATAGAAATAACAGGTGTTGGTCCAGTTTAGGCTCGTAATACTCACATTCATTACAAACCCATGCCAAGATTGGAGTCCCGTGATCGGCCGCCGGGCAGTCATAGTAATAATGGGTTTTGGTCCAGTTTAGGCTCGTAATACTCACATTCATTACGTGCCCGCGCCAAGATCGGAGTCCCGTGATTGGCTGCCGGGCGGTCATAGCAATAACTGCTGTTGGTCCAGCTGAAGCTCGTAATACTCACATTCATTGCGAGCCCGCGGCAAGATCGGAGTTGCGCGATTGGCCATCAGGCGATCATAGTAATAACGGATGTTGGTCCAGTTTAAGCTTGTAATACTCACATACATTACGAGCCCACGCCAAGATCGGAGTCGCGCGATTGGCCATTGGGCGGTCATAGTAATAATGGGTGTTGGTCCAGCTTAAAGTGGACCAACACCCAGGGGTGATCGGCCCGGAAATCTATAAGATTCCCGGGCCGATCACCCCCCACCCCGCGGGACATCCGAGATCGGGATGTCCCGCGGGGTGAAACCCCCCAGAAACCCCAAAAACACCTTACCTGATCCGCCGCTGCTTCCGCCGCCGCCGCCTCCCGCGCACCCCTCCAGACGTGCGCGCGCCCGCGCCGGCCCTCTGTGAATGGCCGGCGGGGGCGCGCGCGCGCCGAGAGTGACGCGCGGGAGGCGGCGGCGGCGGAAGCGGCCTGGACGTTCCTGATCCCCGCCTGGACGTTGGCGGGGATTGGCTGCGGCGCTCACGTGGGAGCGTTGAGAGGTGAGTTTTTTGGGGTTTCTGGGGGGTTTCACACAGCGGGGCACCCCCGATCGGGGTGCCCCGCCGAAGTGGACCAAAACCCAGGATAGTCAAAATCCTGGGTGTTGGTCCACTTTAAGCTTGTAATACTCACATACATTACGAGCCCGCTGCAAGATCAGAGTCCCGGGATTGGCCGCTGGGGTGTCATAGTAATAATGGATGTTGGTGCAGTTTAAGCTCGCAAAACTCACATACATTACGAGCCCGCTGCAAGATCGGAGTGGCGCAATTGGCCGCTAGGCAGTCATAGTAATAACAGGTGTTGGTCCAGTTTAAGCTCTTAATACTCACATTCATTACCAGCCCGCGGCAAGATTGGAGTCGCGCGATTGGACGCTGGGCAATCATAGTAATAACGGTTGGTGGTCCAGTGTAAGCTCGTAATACTCATGTATTACAAGCCCGTAGCAAGATCGGAGTCCCACTATTGGCCACCGGACGGACACATGGGTAGGTCCTGCCGGTGGCCGGCGCAGAGGATGCGACTGCGGCCCATGTGATAGCCCGTTGGCCAATCGCGAGACGCCATTTTTGCCACGGGCTCGTAATGAATGTATTATCAGCTCAATGTGCTGTTAGCTACGAGGGGGGCTCCAGCATTCTGGATGCCCCCCCTAAACTTTTTGCAATCACCAAACAGTGGGACCAACACCCGGTAAAGTAAAAACGGGTGTTGGTCCGGTTTAAACTTCACACGCCACAGTGGGCCCCACACAGCTGCCCTAGGGCAAGAGGCTGACAACATCCACACCATGTCCAGCCCCCCAACATGCCACTCGGCTGTACTTCACAGCCTGTATAAAGCAGCAGACCAAGGTATTAAAAAGAAAATGCACCAGCCATACATTCAAAGATCACACTGTCCAATGATCCCCACCAGTGACCTTATCCTCATCTGGACCAGGAAAGAAGGTGAGTTTCTGGGCAACCTGGCGGGTTTCACACAGCAGGACATCCCGATTCTGGAAGCTCCGGGGAGAGGGAATCTAAATAAGATTCCAGGCAATCGGAGCATGGGTTTTGGTCCACTTTAAGTCTGAAAGACTGGCGCGAGCTTGGTGTACCTTGTTGTGTGAAACCCTCCTAGATCGCCTGTAGCAATGTTAGATTGGCTGGGACAGAAAGAGAGCGCTCCTGAAGGGTTCATCTGCCTGCAACCCGACACTGCAGTATCACAAAGCAGAATTGGACCCCCTTTTCCCCTCTTTACTAACCTCACATGTGGATTCAGTCCCTTGGTATCCATTTCTCCATCACCTGGGAAGCCAGGAGTAGATGCCTTGTGACATACATCTGTTAATGTATGGGGGGGGGTGGAGCCCGAAATGTTGACTGTGTGTTCTGCTTTCCTAGCAGCTCATAGAATCAGTGGAGGCAGCAGCGTGCATACAGTATGTGGAATGAGCTACTCACTGCTCCCGACTACTAAAGTCTACCTGCCGCTGTTAGGCAGGGTGCTAACCTTCTTGCTGTGCGTTATGATAAAAAACTCTGAGCGCAGCCGCTCTGTTTACAGGGAACACTGGAACTGACCCCCCTGATAATACTCACCCGAGACACACACCCTCCTGATACTACTCACCCGAGACACATACCCTCCTGATACTACTCACCCGAGACACAGACCCTCCTGATACTACTCACCCGAGACACACACCCTCCTGATACTACTCACCCGAGACACATACCCTCCTGATACTACTCACCCGAGACACAGACCCTCCTGATACTACTCACCCGAGACACACACCCTCCTGATACTACTCACCTGAGACACATACCCTCCTGTTACTAATCACCCAAGACACAGACCCTCCTGATACTACTCACCCGAGACACAGACCCTCCTGTTACTACTCACCCGAGACACAGACCCTCCTGTTACTTCTAACCCGAGACACAGACCCTCCTGATACTTCTAACCCGATACACAGACCCTCCTGATACTACGCACCCGAGACACACACCCTCCTGATACTATTTATCTGAGACACATAACCTCCTGATGCTACTCACCCGAGACACAGACCCTCCTGATAATACTCACCCGAGACACAGACCCGCCTGATACTACTCACCCGAGACACATACCCTCCTGATACTACTCACCCGAGACACAGACCCTCCTGATACTACTCACCTGAGACACATACCCTCCTGTTACTAATCACCCAAGACACAGACCCTCCTGATACTACTCACCAGAGACACAGACCCTCCTGATACTACTCACCCGAGACACACACCCTCCTGATACTACTCACCTGAGACACATACCCTCCTGTTACTAATCACCCAAGACACAGACCCTCCTGATACTACTCACCCGAGACACAGACCCTCCTGTTACTACTCACCTGAGACACAGACCCTCCTGTTACTTCTAACCCGAGACACAGACCCTCCTGATACTTCTAACCCGATACACAGACCCTCCTGATACTACGCACCCGAGACACACACCCTCCTGATACTATTTATCTGAGACACATAACCTCCTGATGCTACTCACCCGAGACACAGAACCTCCTGATAATACTCACCCGAGACACAGACCCTCCTGATAATACTCACCCGAGACACAGACCCGCCTGATACTATTTATCCGAGACACATACCCTCCTGTTGCTACTCACCCGAGACACAGAACTTCCTGATACTATTTATCCGAGACACATACCCTCCTGATGCTACTCACCCGAGACACAGAACTTCCTGATACTATTTATCCGAGACACATTCCCTCCTGATACTATGCACCCCAGGCACAAACCCCCTGACACCACTCACCCGAGACACAGAACCTCCTGATACTACTCACCCGAGACACAGACCCTCCTGCTACTATTTATCTGAGACACATACCCTCCTGATGCTACTCACCCGAGACACAGAACCTCCTGATACTATTGATCCAAGACACACACCCTCCTGATACTACGCACCCGAGACACAGAACCTCCTGATACTATTTATCCGAGACACTTACCCTCCTGATGCTACTCACCTGAGACACAGAACCTCCTGATACTATTTATCCGAGACACAGACCCTCCTGATACTACGCACCCCAGGCACAGACCCTCTTCATACTACTCACCTGAGACACAGACCCCCCTGATACTACTCACTCGAGACACAGAACCTCCTGATACTATTTATCCGAGACACATACCCTCCTGATGCTACTCACACGGGACAGAGACCCTCCTAATACTACTCACCCAAGAAACAGACCCTCCCCATACTACCTACCCAAGACACAGAGATACAGACCCTCTCACACTAATGAATTCAGACACAGCCCCTCCAGACAGGGATGCATTTGGTGTTCATGCTGTCTTTGGCACTTTTAGTGCTTGCACTCCCCCTTTTGTCTAGTCAGGTCTGTCGGGTCTTAGTCCGTGAGCATGAATGAAAATAATCCACACCCCTGGCTGTACCCTCAGCATGAGAACTTATTGCACCCCTGCCAGAAACAGGGCCATAATTTACCATTAGGTAACCCTGCCAAAATTCAGTGCAGGGGAAGGCGCAAGGTTAAAGTGAAAGTGCAGTCACCTTGTAATACCCTCGCCTGGCATTGACGCAGAATGGGGGGGGGGGGGGGGGGTTACAATAAAATATAACTACTAACCTGGCCCAGAACCCAGCGAAGTCCCCAGCACTTCTGCAATAGCCAATAACCCATTTACTTGTAAGGGACAGAGCAGTGGAAACCTCTTTGTGAAGCTGATTCAGATGGCAACATCCAGTGCTGGAACAGCTGTGTGCAGGGTGTGGGGGGGGGGGGGGGGGGGTTAGGAGCACAAGGCAAGCGTAGAAAAGCATATACTTCTTAATGGCTTCCAACACACCGGAATTAGGTGACCACAACATTAGAGGTAGGGAAAGCAGGCCCTGTTGACAGCTGGAAGATGCTGTGACTATAGACTGTGTTTGACCCCTTGAGCTGTCAACACACACAATGGAGTCAATTCAAAGCCAGAGAAGAAAAAATCTGGTGTTGAATCAGCCCCAAGCTAGACAATGAAAGTTAAAGCAGACCAAAACCCACATTTTTAACTAGCATCCCCTGAGTTGCTCCCCACATGAGAAGTACCTTTTGCTAATTTTCGCTGCTCCTGCTTCACTCTAATCCCAGATAATGGCGCCTGCTTTAGCTGCAAAGCTCCACCTCCTCCATTCATTGCCACTGTTGTGTGTGGCAATGATTTCATTTTGCAATGACTGATCGCCTGCTAACTTACAGAAAAGGACAGGACGATTCGAAGTGCGACAATATTCATTTCTAGTTCTACACCCTAAGAAGTAAGTATCGGCAGGCCAAATATATTTCACAAGTTCAGTGTGTTTTGGTCTGCTTTAATGGCAGTTATATTTCCTAATAATGGAGTGAGTTTTCTCACCTGCCTCTGAATCGACCCCATTGTCTGCTTCCTTCTGTGGCTGGGTCTATTACAGTGCGGGTAACAGGACTTTTTTTTTTTTTACTACAGTCACACCGCCCTTTGCAGGTTGCCTAATGAGAAATATGGCCCTGCTTCCAAATTCTACTGACACCGAGGGACAGATCCTCCAAATACTACTGAGTCATCACAGATGTTTAGAACTACAAATCTGGTTTCAAGAAACTGGGATGTGTGTATGGTTTGCAGTGCAGGGAAGAATTCAAGTCCAGTCTGGGTCACCACATCCTCCCTGCTTCCTTCACCTTACCTCGCAGCACAAATTGGAGCTATGGGTCTGGTTACTGTACAAAAGAATAGACCCATGGGCAACGTTGTAATACGGACAATAAGGACTGTGACTTAAGTGACAGGACAGATTTATTGGGCTGTGGGTCAGGTTGTGGTCCAAAGGAAATAGACTATGGGGGTTATTTAAGAAAGGATAGCGCCACGTAATGCTATGTATCAGCAGGTAGCGTCTGGTGAACGCCGGGCGCTGTATGTGAAACCACATTTAAGAAAGCGAATCTGGTGAGCACCTTTAACAACTTACTAGAGGAGACTCAGTGTATAGCGCCGGCGCTCTAGGCTCAGGAGTGCCATGTATTACCTTTTGCTCTGCCATACATTTCAATGGGGTTTGATTTAAGAAAGGATAGCGCCATGTAATGCTATGTATCAGCAGGTAGCGTCTGGTGAACGCCGGGCGCTGTATGTGAAACCACATTTAAGAAAGCGAATCTGGTGAGCACCTTTAACAACTTACTAGAGGAGACTCAGTGTATAGCGCCGGGGCTCTAGGCTCAGGAGTGCCATGTATTACCTTTTGCTCTGCCATACATTTCAATGGGGTTTCATTTGGTTGTGTTTAAATAGCGTGTTGGGCAATTAAAGTTAGTACATTTTTTTGCTCAAATCATGGTCTGGTGCCGGACGCACTGAGCTGGCGCTACCTCTCGCTCGTTGCATCGCTGTCCTCTTGTCAGATATGGTGTAGTCCTGGGCGCTTTGACCTTAGGACACCACCTAACGTTCTCCATTGGCTCTGCAGTGAATAAGGGAGAGCGCTTCTACAGCGCCCACCACACATAAAATGTATCAATGCCGGCCAGGATACTACAGCGACCGCTAAGCTAGGATGCAGTGCCCGACACCCGCTTGCAGCATCTGCTAGCGTTCGCTCTAAGCGGCGCTATACAGAGGCTTACATGGCGATACTTGACGCTAGTAATGAATCAGCCTCCACATTGCACAAGTTTGTTTGCAGTACATTTTCCGTTTCCGCTTAGGATGTGTATAGATAAACATGTCTGTAGGTCAGGTTGTAGTGCTTGGTGGATTGTGGTAGAGCTAAATGGTGCTATGGCTCGGGATGGTAGAAAAAAATCATTTATACATTGGTTGGTAGCCAGACACTGGGCAACTGTAAATGGACCTACGTATTCAACTAGTTTAATTCCTATATAGTCATTGAAACCCTTTTGGTATATGGTTTTATAACTATAATAATAATATATGGTTTTGGTAAGATTGCCTGATCATTACATGTTGCCTGGTGTGTGGCGTTTTACTATGAAATCATCCCGGTCCATGTGCTGTTTTTTGGACTACATGCTCTCTCCTCTTTCCTGCCTCAGGAAGTTCCCTCCATGACATGTGGGTGATGAGGTCATATACAAAGCACCCCCACCCCTCCCCGATTGTGTGTTACCATAGTAACGCCAAATACCAAGACAAAGTTTCCTCTTTTTGGATGAATACGTTTGCCCACATTCATTCTCGCTGGGTGTGCCTGACGGCGTTTGAATCACATTATCCTCCGGGATCCCTTGTTTTTCAAGAAATTAGGAACCTTTAAGTTATAAATCAGCTATTTAGTTTGATAGTATTATCAATAAATAATAACATAATAATTATTTGTATTGATGTATATATACACTGTCATATGTTGTGCTGCTCTACAAAGTTTAATTAAAGAAAGTGAAAAAAAAAAGTATAGTAGAAAAGTACAATCAATACTAACCACAGATACGCACGTCACTTTTTTGGTGTGAATGTCCATTTCAAGTGTATCTACATTCCAACAGAGCTGTCCATTCTTTTACCAACCTCTCTTCCTTCATCTCCTGCCACAGGATCAATCTAATCGGAACAATTGGCGTTACAGGCCTATTCTAGGGTCAAATTATACAAAAAAAATATTCTATTCACCATTCATCCCCTACAGCAGAGCCTGTAATCAGGCATGATATAATGCATAATCCATGGTAACCAAATAAAGTCCATAGTACCAACGTTTCGGGGGTGCAATCCCCCTTCATCAGGGAAAAGAGACAAAGTGAATGGCCCCTTTAAATAGAGATTACCATGGTTACCATGAGATGGATTGTGCATTATATCATGCCTGATTATGTGAATAGTCTTTTTTGAATAACACTGGAGTGCTGGTCTCTTCTTCATTTTTGGATTTAAAAGCGGCGCCACCGCTGACCTGGCACCTATACATATTGGAAGTGTGCACCAGCAACTTAAAATACTTGAACTACAGCAGAGCCCCGGTATCCGGATCTTTAGTATTTTGAGGATTCAGCCATATGAGCACATGCCCCTGCTGCCCTCCCATCCCATCCTCACACATGACACCTCTAGGGATAGACTAGTGAAACACTCTCCTCTGTGGTCTACCAGCAAACAAACTGGCACCTCTCCAGTCTATTCTGAATTTGTCTTGTGCACCTTTCCTCTTACTTCTCCAGTACTGCTGCCCTTTGCTAGTCCCTCCACTGGTTGCCAATATTTGAGAGAATTCAGTTTAAAATACCCTACTCTATGCTAAAAAGATCTCTTCATTGAAGCTCTCTTCTCACACAAAGCTAATCCAAATATACCAACTTCTGCTCTGTTCACAACTTCCGCCTGTCTTTAACACTCATCACCTCCTCCCAACCTTGTCTTCAGAACTTCACAAGCTCTGCTTCAGTGGACAATTTTTTGGGGGTCTCAAAGTGGATCTCTTTAAAGTCCCTCTCCAGGCAAACACTAACTTTCTTCCACCTTATTCCGATTGGGAACAGTAAATAATAAGCCATTTCAAAGCACCTGAAAATCTCTGATTGAAGGTAAATACTTGGGTTTCTGGGATTGTGGCTTAGCTGGGAAGGACGTGTCACGGCGCAACTTTATGTGTCTTAATCATGCTCTGCTGTGGTCAGAGACAGATGTGGAACCACTTTGGTTCTCCCTCACACTGAGAGCACCTATGGACAAGGTGACTGTTTTCACTTTGTTGCATGGTCCTGAAGGAATAAAATTGACAAAAGGGCACACTTTGGAGCCTGGCAAATGCTTCTACCCTGCACTGCAGGAAACGGAGGAGTGGCACATGGGGCAGGCATCAGGTGATCTGCTTTCTGGCTATTTATTGCTGTTGGGTTTAGAGTCCCTTTACTGTGCCTCCTTAGTTCCATCATATACTTCTCTTGATCCTAGATCCTATGGCTGTAGCAAAGTTTTTCCGCACTCCAATAAGACCTGTCAGCATCCCCGCTCCATTTGGCTTGCATAGACCTTTTGGCAGACATTCAGGCGTGCTGAGCGTGGCAAGCAATACAGAGCAGGGATGCATGTTCTTGAGTGATCAAAAATTTAGATATATAGGAAAATCATGGGGTTTCACACAGTGGGGCATCCTGAATTAGAATGTCCCTAGGAAAGAGAAACAGGCTTTGAATCCTCTTTATTGGACACAGACCGATGCAAATGCTTTAATGTGCTCTATGCTCCACTAGTGAAGCACTTTGTGTATCATATTGTGCCTACATATACATCACTGTGGTGGTATCATCATTGCCTACACTTTAGCGACCATGCCTGAGGATGTGGAGGTGCAGTGAGGACCACTGAGGCAGCAGCAGGACCCGGTGGAAGAGGACTCCAAAATGAAGACCCAAAGGTGCTGGCGAGGACAAAAGACCTAGTGGGGACAGTCAGGCAAACAATAGATACTATGCATTATGGGCCAGGTGCCATTTTACCTGCATTGGCATGGCTGGATTGTGCTTGCACTGCGGGCAAAATGCAGCATATAGATATGAAAGCTAATTTGTTTCAGCAGGCGCAATTCTCTTCTCATTAGTATTACATTGGAGTATTCCTACTACAAAACGAAGCAGACACAAGGCTCTGCAGAAAATGCCTGCACTGTATACAGGGCTGGCGTCAGCACCCTGCAAGCTCAGACAACTGCCGAGGGGGGAACTGGCATCTGGCACAAAATTGTAGAAAAAAAAAAACTTTTACTCAGCAGTGGCTGCAATCCCTCGTATTTTGCCCTCTCCTCACCTCGGAGGAGTCCGCCGGGGGGGGGGGGGGGGTGTGGGCGGGGGCGATCGAAGGCCCTGACAGTGAAGAGGACACTTGGCAGGGCCTCCAATACCCCCCCCCCCGGGCACTTCTGCATTCGCCCGGCCACTATTACGTCATTGCACACCCGCCCCAGAGGCACAGTAGCACCGGGAGAGCTGAGGTGAGAGGGTCGATGATGGCTGTCGGGTGATCGGTGGAGGGGGAGAAGGGATCACAGCCCTTTCTCACAGAGCTTCGTGGGACAGGATCACCTGGGGACAGCGGAGGATCAAAGGTGAGTAATGACAAAAAAATGTCATTTTTTTCTGTGTGTGCCTGTTATCCCACTATGAACTGGTAAGGAGTCTGTGAGACCCCTATATGAGTTCACAAGGCTTAGGGGCTGGCAAGTCACCTGCGGCTAGTCGGTGACTTGCCATTAACCTCTGGCCCCCCCAATTACCTCCCAAAGGCCAGGGAGGAGCCCGGGCCCACAGAGGCTATGCGGATTTGTAGCCCCCATAGCTGGGTAGGGGGGACTGCATGTCATTTTTTTCCTGGATTTTTACGGGTTTTTAACCCTTAAAATTCTCAAAAAAATGGGGTGCCCTATGTCATATTTTTTTTAAATTAACCTCTTATGTCCTGTCAGCCAGAAGGTATAAAAGGCTTCAACCCTTTGTGAACTGGTAAGGGGTCCAGGAGACCCCCTATACCAGTTCACATGGCTTAGGGGTTGGCAAGTGCAGGTTTGTAGCCTGCAGGGCATGGGGCACAGTGGCTGGCCCTTGCACCCTGTTCTATTATTATTATTATTATTGTTTATTTATATAGCGCCATCATCTTCCCTAGCGCTTTACAAAGTAGTAATTACAGACAGGGTAGAAACATACGTACATATACTATTTCAAATGCAGTTTTACAGTTCTATGCCATGGAATTTATAGACCCCTGACCCACGACTCTCCACCGCAAAGGGGCCCACTGAGACCATGCCGCCCGAGGGCCCACATAAACCTGGAGCTGGCCCTGACTGTATAAATGTATAAAAAAAAGGACAGAGAGAAGCTATGAAATAAGAACATAATTAGCGCTAACTTAGGGGTTTAACAGACCAAAGCGAGTCCAAATAAAAAGCAGTGAGCTGGCAGATGAGGAGCTTTGTGTGGCGACGTGATTGGATAGAGGTCAGAATCCTGGCAATACCCTGCCAAGCTGTAGACAAAGAATTTTCAGGGAAAGCATTAGAGTACAGGGAGGACCAGGCAGCTGCGGGCCACCCTCCCTTCCAAATCGGTCCTCCCTCTCAATCCGTCCTCCCTCCCAATTCTTCCCCCCTCCCAATCTGTCCTCCCTCACACATATGAATTTCATTACAAGTAATCCAAATATCCACCCAGCACTGAAACAACAAAAAAGTTATGAAATGAGCATGGGAGCCAATTGCAAGGGGGTTCTCAGCCAAGACAGAGCCAAGCTTGCAGCCATTAGGCAGTAATGAGCAATTGAACAGTCTGCTCCTCCACTGTTTATTTGTTTATTTTTCAATGTCACTATTTGTACAGTAAATATACACACTACATTAATAAACAATAAAACATTCAGGGAAATGTATCATCAGCAAAGAAAAGGTCAGATGAATCTGCAGATTGACTGCTGTGCAGCATTACAGTGGCCATACATGGGGCAACCCTTTGCCCCCCACAACAGATCCTTTCTTCAATACTTACTGATTCTAAAGCTTCAGCCATGGGAGTAATGAGCCATTTGCCCTGTTGCCTTGTACAGAGGGAGTTTATTGTCAAATTAGCTGAAATTCTCCCTATGTACATAGTGAATGGTGCTGTGACATCAGCCAAGGGGGTTCCTCTTGCAATTTGTGGTTGGACTCCAGAAGCCTGACAGAGGGCCATGCAATTTGAGATACCCAGAGGGTGGGGAATGGCTGCTGTAGGAGTTTAGGCTGGAGTTCCACCTTAAAGCAATCCTATCTACCTCTGGTCAGCCCTGGAATCAATAAGACTCCAGGGCTGGCCAATTACCTCCCCTGGGGCATCCCGATTTGTGTGACTCCCCCTCTAGAGCATGCATTCTATACCCTTCTGGAAGGTCCCACACCACACATGGCTGCGTCCCCAGCATCCTTGCGTCTGGATGCAGTCCAGCTGGGGAGGGCAGGGGGCAGGAGTGCGCCACAGACTGCCAGGAGACCAGAGATGTGTCCACTTTGCTTTCTCTATGCTTGTAAACAGAGCTGTATGAAATGCGTTACTACTTACAGCATAAAGTGCTAATGAGACAAGAGCCCATAAGTTCTGAGGGCGATAAAAGGATGCCCCAGAAAAGTGAACCAATCACCAGGATGGTGAAAATCGTTTTCTCCCCAAACATTACCTTTACCTATGATGGAACATTTTTAAAGCTGAGGTACATCATTTTTCTAATGAGGCAAGGACGATTTTTTTAAGTTCGGAAACAACCGCACCCTGTGGGCTATGCAGAAAAAATGTATTAATTCTTTAGCATAGTCCAAAGATATCCTTACCTCATAGGAAAAATAATGTCCTGCTGTGTGTACCCCCATGGAATGCCCAGCACCCTTTCTGTCTAAAAGACTCCTGTGCCGGCTGACTAGGTGAGATTCCATTCAGCTTTTCCAGCTTCACACAGCTTCTGGCGCTCTGGGCTACAGCGACACAATTTTGAGCGCCAGCGCTGTGTGAGGCAGTTTTTTTGATGAATATGGTTTGAGTCACTCACACTGACCAGTCGCTACCGTTCGCTCCCATATAGCTCTGTACTGGTGTTATTGCGACTCGCATATCAAATTCATCAATGCCCGCCATGTTACTACAGCGACTGAGGCTCTCTGTAATAGCGACTCACGGCCGATCAGAGCGACCACTAGCAGTCGATCTTAGCGCCGCTGTACAGACGCTCATCTGCCGTTACCTGGCGCTAGTAATGAATCAGCCTGCACATGTGCAGTTGCCAGTAGCAACAGATTGCAAAAAAAGAAGATAGTGAAAGCTTCCAGATGATCAAGGAGAAGCGATTCAGTGATCAGGTGAGTTTTTGACTGCTGGAGTTGGACTAATCAGTTGCGGGGGGGGGGGGGGGGGGATGTGAGGACCCATTTGTTTTTTTGTTTTTTGTACGTGGTGATCAATCACTTTAACAATGAGCTGCCATAGACTTCCATGTGCTTCTTTGCTGTTGAAGCACTTCAATCCACAGGCAAAGCAATCATACTGTACTTCCCTGTACTTCCCCTAGTCCAGTGGTGCCCCCATCACTTGACTGTTGAGTAAAGTTAGGAACAATGTAGTATGATTATTGTACTTTCTTGTTGCCTGTTATCTTCTCAGAGATTGCGGCGGGTGTCCCATGGATGTCAGACAGAGGCGTGCAGCTAGTCATCTCTTCATTCAGGGATGTCCTATCTATGAGGCACTTCCTTCCTCCTCACAAAGCGGGAAACCTTGGGAAAAAGGCCAAACTAAGAGGAAAAAAAAAGTTACATTCGAGACTGAAATCTGCATCCCAGACTTGCGGAGAATAACCCATCCTCCCACAATTATTCATGCTCTGAAGTCTGGAAGTTTCCATGACTAATGCCAGAGGCCGGCGCTTTGACTTAGTCAATGTTACCAAGAAACGTACGGAGGAGCTTGGCTTCCATCCATCAACGGACACATAGCCCAGGCCGCAGCATCCTGCAGATAGGGGAGGGTGTCTGTCATTCATGTCATGCAGCCAGAGCAGCCCTAACCTTCTTACATTGCAGCACTGGGGTCCGAGCTTTATTTCCCGCCATAGAAAATCTCTGGATGCTCTGCTTGTGTTTTCAATTAATTTTCCACCCACAGCCAAAAAAGAAGTGGAAATAACTTGTCCTTTAACCCTTTCCCAGAGGGAGTAATGCTCGTCTGTTAGCACCGCAGCCTGGGGATAATCACAGTAAGCATATGGAGAGTGTGAATGGCCCCCATACTCTAAATATTCAGCGGGCAAACCAGCAATAGGGGCAAGTCTATGCCAGAGGGGTCCTGGTTGACAAAATGAAATCCCCCTCATCATACTATTAATATGCCATGCATTAGAGATCATTACCTTTTCCTAGCAAAGCTCTATTCACTGGGTGAAAGGAAAGAGCTGCACATATACGCAGCAGCCACAACCCCTCCAATATGAGGTGCACATCACTGCAGTGTGCAACAGTTTCTTGTCCCCAGCCATACACAGCTGAATTCTTGGTTTTGCCTTCCTAGCAGTCTTTAATTAGGGCTGCCTTCAGGGCAGTATAGGCAGGACTACTGTATGGGGTCCAGTCAGAAAGCAGGACCAGAGGACAGCTCTAATGCCAGCCCTATCTACCTGACTCATCGACTCAACATTACTCACCCCTCCCAAGCTCCACTTACCCATCCTTCCTCCCAGCTCCACTAATCCAACGTTCATCCCAGCTTCACTCCTTCATCCTTTCCCCCCAGCTCAACTCATCCATCCTTCCCCCCAGCTCCTCTCATCTATCCTTTCTCCTAGCTCCACTTTTCCATCATCCTTCTTCCCAGGCTCCACTTATCCATAGTCCCTCCAAGCTCCACTCATCCATAGTCTCTCCCAGCTCCACTCATCCGTACTCCCAGCTCCACTTATCCATCCTTCCTCTCAGCTCCATTCATCCATAGTCCCTCCCAGCTGCACTCATCCATAGTCCCTCCCAGCTCCACTCATCCATGGTTCTTCCCAGCTTCACTCATCCTTACCCCCAGCACCACTCATAAATAGTTCCTCCCAACTCTACTCATCCATACTTCCCCCAGCTCCACTCACCCATCCTTTCATTCAGATCAGGGTCAAACTGGAGCCTACCAGAAAAAATCGTCCTAGGGGCCCACCCTTCAGCTTAAACACAATGAGACCGTAATAATATAAACTATTGAAAAATAACTAATGTAACTTACTGAAGAAATTCCAAACTCACAGAGCACTCTAGGCAAGCCATAAACTATGTGTAAGGCTCTATTTATACCTATCCACTTGTGTTGGGCAACGCAGTCATAACGCAACTGGACCATTAACAATAATGGGCAGTATCTTTCTTGCATTGAGACTGCATTGCCTAACGCAACGCAATGGATAGGTGTGAATAGAGCCTTAGTCATGAATCTCTTGTACTGCCCTGGGTCACTGCCTAAGGCCCAAAGGAGGATCCTCTGGTGGGCCAGTCCAACACTGGTCCAGCATCAGTCATCCACCCCTCGTGCTTGCCCCACTCATCCTCCCACTCCCTAGATCTCAGCCACATCAATCTGTTACTCAGCTTGACACCAGCTCCAACCATTTGTATCACAAATTAACCAGTTGCAGCCCTTACCTCTACAGCAGCCCGGTCCATGCACATTCTAACCCACCTCCTTCCTCTGAATTTAAGAGATACTTGCCTCCTCCTTGCAGAGCTTCGCCTGACAGGGGCCCAGAAATGGTTGCACACACCTCTCTGAATAAGGGTTTAAAGCAGATGGAAACCGATTTCTGATTTTCTTGCATTGTGGGACCAGACCGTGTAGGATGCCCCAGGGGTAGGCTAGTGGCTGGGCCTGGAATCTTTTAGATACCAGGGCCCAGCAGCAAGGGTCTTGACCTGATTTAAGGTGTGCAGCACTGCATTGTGCAGCCATTTCCAGGTCCATTTCAAAGGAGGGCCCAGATATGAAGTTTATAGGGGGTATAGAATCCCAGAAATTTCTGATGGTGGTCCTTTAACTGTAGGGGCATGCCAAATCAAGATGCCCTGGTGGCAGCTGTTTAAGAGGAACAAAATCCGGTGTTTTCACTATGCCAGGTTTTGTTCCGCCTGCCTGGGAAATCCCCATTTGGGATGCTTCGCTGTGTGTATACCCCGAGATCAACTGGAAACTTACCTGTGATTTGTTCGTACATGTAATATGCAGCTTGCATTTCATTCAGAGTTGTTTTGCCGCTCTGAGTTTAGAGACACACAGAAAAAAAACTGGAAGGAGAGCACACCCCAGCTCCTCCACGTGCGTGCAACAGCCATTCAGAAATGCCTGGCACAGGTAATCGCCTAGACCAGCTATACTCAACTGGCGGACCAGGGTCCAAATGCGGACCTCGGCACCAGATTTCCGGACCCCTGCCCTGAGAGTCCTGCACTCAGTTGCTTCTGTGTTGCTGTGCTCAGAGCTGCCCCCTTTACTTGATTGGCAATGTAGTGCTTGGTCATGCAGTGTCATGGCTCCCTGGCACCTAACATTGCAATATAAGGTACTGCACGGGTGGAAAGTGGCATTGCAGGGTACACAAAATTTTGTTTCTCTGCCTTTTTGCCCCATCCATCCATGTCCCCTCAATTATGGCCCATCCGTCCCTGTCCCCTCAGCTCTGCCCCATCCATCCCTGTCTAACAATTATGCCCCATCCATCCCTGTCCCCTAATCTCTGTCCCATCCATCCCTGTCCCCTAAGCTCTGCCCCATCCAGCCCTGTCCCCCCAGCTCTGCCCCATCCATCCCTGTCCCCCCAGCTCTGCCCCATCCATCCCTGTCCCCTCAGCTCTGCCCCATCCATCCCTGTCCCCTCAGCTCTGCCACATCCATCCTTGTCCCCTCAACTCTGCCTTGTCCCCACAACACCCTGTACATAGGAGAAAGCTACTGCCGGGAAAAGAAGGCATCAGCATTTATTTTATTTTTCATACAGACAGGGATTTTAAAGCAAAATAAGATTTGGGATGCCCCTGTTTGTGAAACCTTCAAGATTGCCAGTTTTTTTTTTTACCTCGCTCACACACACAGGCTCCTGTCCAGTCAGTATAGATTGCAGTGCATATGAACAGATTGCAGTGCATATGAACAGATTGCAGTGCATATGAACAGATGCCGGACACCTCCCGCTGGCTGCTACCCTCCGCCAGCCATTCAGGTATGTTAGTGGGGGAATGTGCATTGGTTGAAGGAGTGCCAGGGGCAAAACAAAGGTTTCAAAACCAAGATAACCCAGCAGGTACCTAAAGGGACTAACCCCAAGCAATACTCACTAACGCTGCAAGTATCCCAAAACTCTATAAAAATTCTGAATATATAAGGGAAGAATTAAGAGGGTGCAACCTCACAATACAAACTAAAGCCAGTTTATCTGAGATATAAAAGCTAATAGTACACAGTTCTGTAAAACAATCTGTCAATGTCTTTAGGGCTTGAACACATGTAGAATTGTCAATATTCTGATTAAACACGATTTGACGTAATCCATAGATAGAGAAAAGATGAGATGTTAAAGCGATGTCTGGCACCACCATGTCTGGCAATGTAATGGTGGGAACATGCTGCAAAATGCTTTGCATGGCAGTGGTTATTTATTGCTGCAAACAAGAAAATGATCAACACCCATCTCAGATCCACGTGTAACTCACTGATAAAGTAGTAGGGTGGTAAGAGTAGTCGTCATGTCCAAAAAGAAACAGAAACTATTAACCATTTATGCAGAAGAACTAACACACATATACAGGCTCTATTGAGGACATAGGTACCACCAAAACAGCCCATGCAGCATTTAACAGGGAATTAGGGCACTGGGGAGGATATATATATATATATATATATATATATATATATATTTATTTACCCATTTCTAGGGGGGTCCTACTAAACTGCATCTTCTCAGCCCGTGTGTTGCCTAAAATGCTGCCCCTTACATGTTATAATTTAATATATGACTGGTCCATACTGATAGGCTTATGCGTAAAACATTTTGTTGCCTCGCCAAATTTCCCTGCTGATATAAGGGGCTCATTACCAGACCAGCCACACTGAGTGCTCTTATATGTAAGTGGCCAGTCTGGTGCATGCAGCAGCCTGGTGGTAGATGTTCAGTATGACAAGATTCTGCTGCCACTGCCCCCAACCCTAACACTTGGTGCTGAGCCCTTTTTGACATGTAAAAATTAAAACGAGCTCCACCTTACCTGGAACATGTGTAGTAGGATCATGGGCGTTCCCCGGGGATACACACAACAGGGCATTCCAAATCAGGAAGACAAAGCGCAAGACCACTGTTTCTAGAGTCTTATAGTGGTGGCTCCTATTTACAGTGGACCAAAACCCATAATCTATAAGTGGACCAAAATCTATAAAATTCCAGGGCCGCCTGTTCCCTTACCCCTACCAGATTCTGGATACCCCACTGCATGGGCGTAGCCAGGGGGGAGCAGGGGGGGGGGCACTTGCCCCGGGTGGAGCAGGTCAGGGGGCAGCAAAGGGAGCCTGAGAACAGGTAGGGGGGCACCATTTCGAATCTTTGCCCCGGGTGCCAGAAAGCCTAACTATTCCTCTGCCCCACTGTGTAAAAACCCCCAGGTCACCCAGTAAACTCACCTCCCCTATACATTTAGCAGGACGTGTGCCCAGCACCAGGCATCTGTGAGTGGCTGCCGCGGGCGTGCTCCCTGTCAGAAGGTAGCAGGGAAGCAGCCGCCAGCACACTAGGTGTCGCTCGACTGGACTTGGCTGGCTTAGATGAGTGAGCGTGAACTGATCCAAACGCACTGTTTGGACGAGAGGCCATGCAGGACCAGGGAAAGGTTAGTTAGACTGGGTGACCTGGCTGCAGATCGGGGTAAGAACTAAAAACCGGAATAATCGAAATCCCAGGTTTTGGTCCACTTTAAGTGCATATAGTGTAAGTGCATATAGTTTTAGCCTCCTGGGCTGGTATGACTGGATTTTGGTTTGCTTTAAATCAGAACTAAAACCGTCCATGTAGGTTCCTGGTCCACAACTTAATCCACACCCTAATGCCATCATTGATCCTTGTAATAAAGGGATACTGGTCTTTTACTAGCGGAGCTCTTTTGGACGGGGGACAGGGAATGGACATACCCACGGGTGGACTGGCCATAGGGAGACCCAGGCAAACGCCCGGTGGGCCGCACTGCTACCTTTACTAACACTCCCATCCAATCCCAGGCCCCCATCCCCTTCACCACTCTATCCACTCACCCAAGCAACCCCAGCCCATGTCCTCACCCTAATGATATAGCCTCAGTCTTGGAGCACACTGGTTGACTGGCCAACAAGAACACAGATGATGCCACTTGCTGGTCATGGGTAGGCCAGATGCTGGTAAAATCCCGGGCTGATTTTTGGCCCTAGTCCACCAATGGCTATACACAAATGACAGCTGCATCTCTATTTGGAGCATTCAGCTGTTTTAAGGGCCCTTCAGAAAAGGTGAGCATCTTCTAAAGTCCAGGTTCACTGGGAGGGTTAGGGACCTTGTAGACTTGGAGGCCGATTCATTAATAGCGCCAGGTAGCGACAGATGAGCGCCAGTAGCGTGTTTTTCACAGCGTCCGCTAGTATTCGCTGTGCTTGGCCGTTGTTCGCTTGTTGACAGCGACTCAGTCGGTGTGCGGTAATGTTGAATACGGGGTTAGGAGTCGCTGTTTCACAGGTTCCGCGCTGTATGGGTGCGCCTTACAGCGAATGGCCAGAGCGAACGGCTCCCAGCATATTCATTAACAAATCACGCTCAAAAAATTCTCGCGCTGTGAAATGCTTGTTTAAACCCCAGAGCGCTGGCGGCGATGGCTTAAAAGTAGTTTTTTAACCCCCAAACAACCATATTTTTTTATTTAAAAATTAAACAAGTTTTTCTAAACATTTTGTAATATGAATACCGTATATACTCGAGTATAAGCCGAGTTTTTCAGCCCACTTTTTGGGCTGAAAAAAGCCACCTCGGCTTATACTCGAGTCAATACGGTAATTGAGCTGCACTTCCAGGCTGCTGCGTGCAGGTCGTCGGTGGGCGTGCCCCATATGGCCGGCGTCCAATGAAAACATTGGACGCCGGCCATATGGGACACGCCCACCGACGACCAGCGCGCAACAGCCAGGAAGTGCTGGCGGCGGCGGGAGCGGCTGACGGCGGCAACGGCGGAGGGAGCGGCTGACGGCGATGGCGGCTGGCGGCGGCGGGAGCGGCTGACGGCGGCGGAGGGAGCGGCTGAAGGCGGAGGCGACGGCGGCGGATGACGGCGGCTGGCGGCGGCGGGAGCGGCTGACGGCGACGGCGGCGGAGGGAGCGGCTGAAGGCTGAGGCGGATGACGGCGGCGGGAGCGGCGGCGCTGAATGGAGAGAGCGACCGGCTGGAGGAGGAGGTTGGTGGCGGCAGCAGCAGCAGGTACCGTTTGTGTGTGTGTGAGTGTGTGTGTGCGTGCGCGCTGGTTCATGCTGACCTCCCTCTCATCTCTATGCCCAGTCCTTTAGAGCAGGGGCAGGGCCAAAAAATGTGCCTTTCCTGTCCACAGCAGCATTAACCCTGCCTGTCCCTGCTTTCCCCCCAAGAATGTTTAATGCCTCGGCTTATACTCGAGTCAATAGCTTGTTCCACTTTTTTGGGGTAAAATTAGGTGCCTCGGCTTATACACGGATCGGCCTATACTCGAGTATATACGGTACATTAATATCAGACCTGTAATATCAATTCTGCACAAATTTTTTTTTTTTTTTTTTTTTACCTTAAAAAACAAATCTAACATTGCCGTAGTGGTCACAGAATTTTTGACAGTTAAAAAAAAAAAAAAAACAGTCATATCAATTAATTATGAATAGTTAAAGATTGCTCCATTGAAATGCATTGGAGAGCGCCAGATAGCGAGAGGTCATACCTGGCGCTGTGATGGGATTAGCAGCGGCGCTGTTCGTTGCAGTCCGCTACATGATGAATGATGAATCCCGCGCTAGGTGACGCTCTCGCCGGCGCTAGCCTCATTTAGCGTGATAAATGCGTGATTGTGTCCGCCGCCTGGCGTTCTGGAATCGGTAGCCGCCGATAGCTGGCGCTACCTGGCGCTATCCCTTGATAAATAAGGCCGTTGGACTCTACCTGGTATAGGGCTGAGGGGGAGGGATTAGCTGTGGAGAACTGGAAAAATAAAAATGATGACAAAAAGTGCCATTTTTTTATGCACATCTTAATCCGAGCAACAAACACATAAATAAAAGTAATCCTGTAAACTATTCCGGTGTAACTAAATCTACCCAAGTGACAGTCATAAGCCCTCTCTTGCTAAGTGCAGGGCTTTGCTGGGGGTCCCTTGGAAAACATCACCTCAATATAAGACTAGCACCATGTATTGCCATGTGAGCATCTGTGTAGCAACGCATAGAGCAGCCGCTAGTAGACGCTGCAAGCGGGTGGTGGGGCGCTGTGACCTAGCTTAGCGGCTGGACAAGAGGCGCTGTACTATCCTGTTCAGCATTGATAAATGTTAAGTCGCTGTAGAAGCGCTCTCCCTGATTAACTGCAGAGCAAATCGCGAATGCTAGGTGGTGTCCTGAGGTCAAAGCGCCCAAGACTACGCTACATCTAACAACAGGCCAACGCTGCAGCAAACGATAGGCAGCGCCAGCTAAGTGTGTCTGGCACTCGGCGCTGACACAACCAGTGTCGGCACTCTAAAACTGGGTTCTTTAGCGTCGAGCACCAGAAGCTGCTTGATAAAAGTCTGTTTCTCAACACATATACACCAGCACCAGAGAGAAAATTTAGAACATTACTTTAGGAAAACGCTATTTATATACAACCATAGAAATGTATGGGAGAGTGACCCTGAGCGACAGGTGCTACATGGTGCTGCTGAACATACAGTGGCAATGCTTTACACTGAGCCACCACTAGTGATACATGTGACGCTACATGGCGCTATTAGAGGTGCTGACCATATTGACTTTCATATATCAGGCTGATTCATTACTAAAGCCAGGTAGCGACAGATGAGCGTCAGTAGCGAGAATTTCAGAGTGACCACTAGCAGTCGCTGTGCTCGGCCATGGTTAGTTGTTTCAAAGCGCCTCAGTCGCTGGCCGGCATTGGTGTTGCCGTGAGTCGTGTTGTGTGAGTCGCAGTACTACGCTGTATGGGAGCGAACGGTAGTGACAGCTCAGTGCGACTGACTCACACCACATTCATCAAAAAAACAGCCTCAAACAGCAACGGCCCTCAAAATCATGTAGTTGTAGCCCATAGCGCCAGAGGCTGTGTGATTAAAGGCTGTTTTTGAACATGCGTCCACTAGTAACAAAGCGAAAACATATGGAATTACATTGTTATTACAATGAACACTTTAATACCAGACATGTAAGGAAAATTCTGCATAAAAATATTATTAATCAAAAAAGTTTTCAAAAATGTCATTTTCTAGGCCAGGATACATGTCAGAAAGATTTGAGATTTTATTAAAAAAAAAATTGGGATCAGTAAAGGGATTTAAGGATCATCCATAGAAATGTATGGGAGACCGCCATGTAGCGAGAAGTAATACATGGCGCTCTGCAAGGCTGAACGCTGGCGCTGTACGCTGAGCCTGGGATAATTATGAATCGTACGCTACATGGCGTTGTTCCAGTCGCTCACCAGATTCGGCTTCATAAATGTGGAATTGCGTGCCGTGTCCAGCGTTCACCTGCCGCTACCTGCCACTTACAAGGCACTACCTGTTGCTATCCCTTCATGAATAAGGCCCTATATGGTTTTCACATACTGCGCCCAGCGTTCACCCGACGCTACGTGGGTGGCGCTACGTGACACTACATGGCGTTAGCTTTTCTTAAATAACCCCCTTAGTTGAGCCTTGATCAGTAAAGGCAATTGTAAATGCAGCAGAAGGGAGTTTCATCACTGAGCAGCAGCTCCAGGAACTCAGTATGATGTCAGTGCTGAGGAATGAGGGGCGCTGCTGATGGCCGGCTGGACAGGAAATAAAACTCTGACCAAAAAGAATCCAGCACAGGGGCCACTGGGGAGCCGACCCTGATCACACAGGACTTCCTTCATTCGCTTTAGCTCATACTGTACATCTGTTTAGGATAAAACAGGAAGTGGGTTATGTAGTGACAGTGGCAGACTGGCCATTGGGAGAACAGGGACAATTCCTGCCGGGCTGCAATGCTATGGGGCTGACTGGACTGAATGTAGCTCCAAGTACACAGCCCAGCTCACATAAAGCCTGTACTAAAATTCACTCTACTTACACTACCCTGCAATTCCTGCTTTCCAAACCCTCCCCAGAGAGGACAACATAACGAATGTTTTGCTCCAAAAATCCTATAGCCTCAGCATGTCTGGGGAGTATATGGATTCCCGCTATAGTATCTGCTTCTACAACACTAAGGTTCCTTTTACACCGCAGCGCTTTTGCACTACATTGCGTTTTACTTGCGTTTGTGCTGCATTGCCATAGACTTCTATGGAGCTGCATTTGTATTGGAAATGCAGCATGCAGGACTTTTCACAATGGCTAGGTGTGGAAGGGGCCTTAAAGGAGAATGGAGAATTTCAAATGGACCAAAATCAAATGGATTTTTGACTATCCTGGGTTTTGGTCCTTGCCCCCAAAACCCAAACTCACCTCTTCCGAGTCCTCTGCCGCATGCACGGCCGCTCGTCCGTCAGCACGTTTGGATTCTCTCGAGCCGCTTTGTCCAGGTGCTTGTCTAATACGAGCTTATCCGAGCGTTGGTGGCCGCATCCCCTGCTACCCTCTAACAGGAAGCATGCCCTTCCGGCCACTTACAAATGCCTGGCGCGGGCGCGCTCCCTGCTAAAGGGATAGCGGGGATGCACCCGCTGCTTGCGCATGCGTCGTTGGACTGGGAAAGAAGGGGTGTCCCAGGGGGAGCAAGTATACCTGCCCTAGAGTCTGATAGACTTCACGGTAGGTTTTGGTCCTCATTAAGAGTAAGGAAGATTCTGAAATGTACATCTAAAGAGCACTTTGATGTACGATTCTAAGGTAAACACCTAGTTGCTATGGAAAACTGTTTTCTTTTATAACATGGAGTTGCAAAAACATAGAAAATTAAAACATTAATAGATAAACTCAGCACCGTGAGCACATCATATTGACACAATAGACTGGAAACTTTTAAAAATGCCATTGGAAGCTGAATTACCCTTTAAAAGTGGACCAACACCCAGGGGTGATCTATAAGATTCCCGGGCCGATCACCTCCCTCACCGCGGGGCATCCTAGATCGGGATGTCCCGCGGGGTGAAACCCCCCCCAAAAGCCCCAAAAAACCTTACCTTATTGGCGACGGATCAGCCGCCGCCTCCTCCCGCGCGCCCCTCTAGCAGTGCGCGCGCCCGCGCCGGCCGTTTGTGAATGGCCGGCGCGGGCGTGCGCCCTGTAAGAGGGACGCGCGGGAGGCGGCGGCGGCGGCTTATTCGCCGAAAAGGTCCATTTTTGGGGGCTTTTGGGGGGTTTCACACAGCGGGGCATCCTGATGAAGTGGACCAACACACAGGATAGTGAAAATCCTGGATGTTGGTCCACTTTAAACGTCATTGTAGGCCTGCATTCACGCGGATGCTGTTTCTGTTCCAGTTGTAGTTCAGATCTATAATCAGGCCAGTTGTGAAGGAAGCCAAACTGGAAGAGAAACTGGATATGCACAGGTGTGAATGCAGGATGAGTGATCCTATACACACCATGCCCATGATCTGTCCTGCTATTTTACTCACAACGCAGCTCACAAATGTACTTGTTGACTGGCTGAGAAGCCCATTGTAGGCAGGGTTCAGAAGCTTCTGGGCAGATCACAGGCTGACCAGGGCCTCAAGTCAAATGTGGACCTCAAGTCAAAAGTGGACCTCAAGTAAAAAAAATCAAAACTTAATACATTTCTCCCCTTAAGCCCCCCCCCCCTCATGTTTATGCGGCAGCCGCCATAGAGGTCCATTGTAACATTTTCCCTCACAGTTTTCCTATGCTATATTAGCTGTTTATTCAGTGCCTGTCTGTGTGAAAAATGACAGGTAAGCTTCTCCTTGTTTCTGAGGCATATATCTCTCTCAATTTGAAGTGAATTGCTGCTGGCAACACCCCCTCCCCAATTCTCATGTGTAAGCAGGACTATCAAGTGTGTGGCAAGATGGCCGTCCCCATGTAATTCAAGAGCAAATAATCTTTATGCCAATCCACAACCTCTGCATGTGTTAAGTCCTCTCAATCTGTTTATGCCACTGTTCATAACAAGAGAAGAAATTTACTAAATTTCCTTATATTGACAGGAGGTCCGCTTTAAGACGTGGGGGAAGGGGGAGTTAAGAAGAATGGTCCCAGGGGAACAAAACTAAACCTGGGAACTTCCTGGGATTATTATTATTGTTTATTTATATAGCGCCATCATCTTCCGTACCGGCTTTACAAAGTAGTAATTACAGACAGGGTAGAAACATACGGTACATATACTGTTTCAAATGCCGTTTTACAGATTTGACAGTGGATATTCTGAGTACAAGATACAATAGGGGAGAGATCCCTGCCCTATGAGCTTACAGTCTAAAGGAAGAGGGGTGAAGACGAGGGCGAAGGATCACAAACAGTCAGTATTGAGCTTTGTGGCGTATGCCCTTTAGAAGATTGGTTAGGCCAGATTGTATGCTTGTCTGAATAAGTGAGTTTTAAGGGCGCCTTTGAAGGTTTTGAGGGTTGTGGAATGGCGGATTGGGTGCGGGAGGGCATTCCAGAAGATTGAAGTTGCACGTGAGAAGTCCTGGAGGCGGGCGTGAGAGGAGGTGACCAGGGTGGAGGACAGAAGGTCAGCAGCAGAGCGGAGGCTGCGTCTAGGTTGATATTGTTGGATTAGAGATGAGATGTAGGGAGGGGCCTGGTTGGAGAGAGCTTTGTATGCGACAGTTAGAGTTTTGAACAGGATTGGCTGTGGGACTGGCAGCTAGTGTAGGAATTGGCAGAGAGGCGCAGAACTGGAGGAGCGAGTGGAGGGATGGATGAGGAGAGATGGATGGGATTCACTGTAAGCTTCATGAACACATTAAAGCACAAGCTGCTCAGCCTTTATATTTTTAATATAACAAATATCATTTACATCTGCATACATCCCAACTGTCCCTGATTTGGTCAGACTGTCCCTCTTTTGAGCCCATGTCCTCCTGTCCGCCATTTGTCCCTCTTTGATGTGTAACATGCAGATCTGCATCAATAAATGATTAAATTGGCTATTCAAGGTGTTTATATTGTAACTGTTACAACCTATCTCCCCCTCAATGAGGGGGTGTGGCTTCATTTAACGATTGTTCCTCTTTCCACCCTGAAAAGTTGGGTGGTATGCATCTGTAGAATTTTAACCACAAGGAACCATGTGAGCTAAACTGAAGATCTCTCCTACGCACCACCATCATGACGTGAGCGGTTATCAGTGGGGACAGAAGGGGAGTATAGCTGGGAGCAATTTAACCTATGTCTGAATTTTTTTTTACTTACATTTGTCAGTGAAAGGAAACAGATTTGGTTTTGCTGTAATGGATGTTATCTCTCCTATCAGCTCATTGCTGTCTGTCTGGTCAATGGAGATATGAAGTTTACCTTAAAGTGGACCAACACCCAGAGGGGATCGGCCCGGGAATCTATAAGATTCCCGGACCAATCAGATCCCTCCCCGCGGGGCATCCGAAATCGGGATGTCCCGCGGGGAGGAACCCCCAGGAGACCCACAAACCTTACCTCAGCCCCGTTCCATCGGCGCATGCGAGAGCCGCGGCCGCTTCTCGCGCTTCCCTCTAGCAGAGCGCGCACCCGCGCCAGCCGTTTGTGAATGGCCGGCGCAGGCCTCCAGCGTTTAGAGGCGCTGAGCTGCTATGTTGCTATGCGCTGTGATTGGCTGGAGCGGTCACGTGGGAGCGGGGAGAGGTGAGTTTTTGGGGCGTTCTGGGGGGTTTCACACAGCGGGGCACCCCCGTTCGGGGTGCCCCACCGAAGTGGACCAAAACCCAGCATAGTCAAAATCCTGGGTGTTGGTCCACTTTAAAGGGACTGTCCAGACTAGAAAATAAAAAAAGGTATAGTCACCCCCCTCCAGCTCTTCCATTTGGCTCTGATGTTGTAAAATTTACCCTTACAGCTCCCTTCACCTGCTATGTACCCCTCGCCTAAGTCCCCTTCCCAGCTGCTGACCTGTGTCCCCCATCCAACACCCCTCCCCAGATGCTGACCCATACACTCACCTAACCCCCTAGTGGGTGCTTAGTGCAGTGGCCTATCGGAACCTCTTATCTAACCCCCTTCTATAGTTGCTGAATCGAACCACCCACCTAACCCCCTCCCCAATCTGTACCCCTCACCTAAGCTCCTATCCCCACCATTAACCCAAACCCTTCACCTATCCCCCATTCCCAAGCTGCTGACCAGAACCTCTTACCTAACCACCCCCTCAGCTCTTGCCACCAAACACCTCTTCCTGTCAAAACTCTAGCTACACTCTCACAGTTTGCTTCAGCCACTGACCTACACACCTCACCTAATGCCCCGACCAATGACCCCCACCCCTCGCCTCACCCCATACCACCCAACTGTCACTATATTCGGGTTGCCGTCCCATGTTCCACGGCCTGAAAAAAATTCCTGCGATGCCCTCGAACAAGCGGCTATGTCCTGGGCTGGCGGTGCAACTAACTAGCTGTGTGCTGACCGCGCACTGCCCAACGGAAGGACGGAGCCGGGCATTGGAAAGCATGTCCGCTGTGCCACCAATGTGCAGCAGTGACTGCTGGCTGTGGGCGAGGAGGATGGATGGCAGCGAGCTATACTGACCCCCAAATGTCTGGCCAGGTAAGTTAATTCATGGGGGGGATAAACAGATGTTTGGGCCAGCTGGGTCTTAATTCAATTGGGCAGGGTGGGGGTTTGGTGGTGTTAACAGGCGGGAGGAGGTTAACTGCATGTAGGGAGTGTTTTGACAGGTGTCTATGGCGGGCTTGACTGTGTGTGAACACCAAATGAGGTGGGTTTTTTAATTACCTGTTGATTGACCAATTTTTCTGGGGCATCCCTAATTGGGATCCACTGCTCCACTGTGTGAAACAACCCAGATTGCTAAACACCCCATATCGCTCTGAAGACTCATCTTTATGCCTGTCCCACGGCACATGAACAGACTTGTGTCCAATCAGCGCTGTACGCTGTGCATAATAATGCATAACATGCAGCTCTATTTACACACAGAGATAAGGGAGCACCCACATCCCTGATCTCACTGCGGTCTACATTGCGCTTCTGCCTTTATCCTATCTGAATACATGCTTAAAGTGGACCAACACCCAGGATTTTGACTATCCTGGGTGTTGGTCCACTTAGGTGGGGCACCCCGATCGGGGGTGCCCCGCTGTGTGAAACCCCCCCGATCGCCGCAAAAACTCACCTCTCCCCGCTCCCACGTGACCTCGTCCGGTCAATGACAGCGCTCAGAGCTGCTCTGGTATGCGCGTCCAAAGCCGCTTGGACGCGCATACCAGAGCGCTGTCATTGGCTGCGTCTCTCGCTTCCCTCTAACAGGGAGCGCGCCTGCGCCGGCCATTCACAAAACGGCCGGCGCGGGAGCGCGCCCTGCTAGAGGGAAGCGAGAGACGCGGCCGCGTCTCGCGCATGCGCCGTTGGATCGTCGGTAAGGATTGTGGGCCTCCTGGGGGGTTCCTCCCCGCAGGACATCCCGATTTCGGATGCCCCGCGGGGAGGAATCTGATCGGTCCGGGAATCTTATAGATTCCCGGGCCGATCCCCCCTGGGTGTTGGTCCACTTTAAAGAAGCACTATCCTGAAAAATGGCCCAATTATAAAAATCCGTATCCTGATCGCGGGAGAAGGGATCCCTTATATACCCGGCATCAAGAAATATCCAGCCAGGCTTGTTTTTTTTTTTATCTTAATGAAAGAAAGACGAACTGTGACAGGCTCTGTTCAGTTCGGGTATATAAGTGACCCCTCCTCTCATTAGCTGATGTGTTTCTATGGATTTTAATATTACAAAATTTCGCGATAGTGCTCCTTTAAGCTGCAGGGGGGCAGAGATTATTTTGCAAGGGACTGCCAAAAGGCAAGCTGTGCAGGCAATCAGCGGGATTTCACAAAGTGGGGCATCCCAAATCCGGATGCCATGGGGGGGAGGTGACCGGCCAGAAGATAGACCACCTTAACTATTGTAGTCTTTCAGACTCCGGAACAGTTCATTTCAGTCCCAATTCAGGATACCCCCTGTGTGAACCCTCCCTGATAGGCTGGGGACTCCGCAGAAAGCCCAGCCTCACTCCGCAGGAAGCCCGGGGATGCAACTGCTCTGGCTCACTATGTTCTGGTCTAAACGGGCCAAATTGGGATGCCTTGGGGTCAAGCACCAAAACCCAGGATAGTGAAGATCCCAGGTTTTGCCCCACTTTAACAGGTGTGTCTGGGAGGGGTTAGCGGGTTAACTGTGTGTGCGGCAACATCTGGCTGCTTCGGAGCCCCATCCTTAGCTGGCTTAGCTGTCTGGAAATGACAGCTCGGCTTTAGCCATGCTCTTCAAAGTACCGCGCCGGGCTTCTCCATTGTATTACATTCATGGGCACAGGTGCTGGCGCAGGGGAGACACAGCAATTATGAATGTGGGACATCCCAAGTCGGGATGCCCCCTAGAAATATTAAAATACAGACCAAAAGTCAAATATGACTCTTGGTCCACTAAAATTGTGGGGGTCTGGGTAAATCTGCTTTGTATTAATATCTATTGTGGGATCAGTATTCAGGAGCCTAAAACATAGAATAAGCACAACACTGACACCCTCCAGCCTGGCCGAAGGAAAGATGGCGGCGAGCAGTGCCAATATCACCTGACAATTGGCGTTGGATTTATTTTTTTTTCGCCCCAGAATGCTGCATCTGTATACCCTTCAGCATAATTTAAAGAAAAGCCAAAATCCTTAAAAAACTCTTCCCCAGCATCTAAAATTAATATATTTTACGCTTTAGTCACTTTTTATTCTGTCCCCCACTGGGATGCAACTCCGTTCAGCACTCTAGGATACGGGCATCGCCATCTTGCCACAGACGCATCACATACTGAGGAGAGGAGGGGGTTATTTGGTCTAACAGAGCAAAACTGGGGTCAGGAAAATCCCAGAATGCAGAGCGGCACAGTCAGAAGACGCTTCCTGTTTGTAGGTAGCCTGAGACTCCATGTGCCGCCATCTTGGGTGTGTAAAAGCTCACAAGATGCAGTAGGTGGCGGTAGGATGATTTTTTTAATGTGGCCAAGCTGTATATACAGGGTGGGGGTAACATATGAGATATGCTCTTATTTAGGGTGAAGGTCTGGTTTTATCAGTGCCAATGAGTGGGCAGTGGTGTGCTTTGCCAGCACGCAACACATGCAATTGCATGGGGCCCCAACCTCTCAGGGGGGCCCCCAGAACTCTGCTGAGTGAACACTGGAAGCGGTTGACATGTAATAGTGGTGTAATACTGGTGATGCTGTCAGTGCTGAGGTAAAATGAGAAAGCTGCTTCTCTCCATCATTTGTTCCTCTTTATTACTGTAATTTATTATATAAAAATGATTTTTATTACGGCCCCTCAGACCCCACAACTTTGAATGGGGCCCCAGAAATGATAAGCCTGGCCCTGTGGGTGGGAAATTTGGCTTGGCGCACTGCTGGGTATGTCCCTCTTCATCAACTTTTCAGGGTGGGAAAGAGGGACTTTTGTTAAATTAGGCCACACCCCTCATTGATGGAATGATAGGAGCTTGATTGTAACAGTTAAAACAATATATACATTTTAAATAGGCAAATGAATCATTTATTGCTGCATATCTGCATGTTACACCTCAAAGAGGGACAAATGAGAAGGAGCGACCGGGGGGACATGGACTCAAAAGGACAGTCCCTCCAAATCAGGGACAGTTTAGATGTATGCTAACAAACCCCCCCCCAATTGACCGATTCCCTTTCCAAGCCACTGACCCATACTACTATGGAGTTTATATTTTGCCCAGGGCGATATTTTGTCTAAGACCAGCCCTACAAGCGCTGTCCACATAGGTTGCTATGAGCAACACCTCACTCCACATGAGTTGCTATGGGCAACACCTCACTATCTGGCTAGCTATATGGTCCGCTAGAGGAGCGCGGGAAGCTGCATGTCAATATCTCCCTGACACCCTCCCGGTACAAGGCGGAACTGGCAGCAGCAGAGCCGCCCGAAACAGGAGGCCGGGCCCGGGTGAGCAGGCCGCCATGGAGCCGCTGCGGGTGTTGGAGCTGTATAGCGGGATAGGCGGCATGCACTGCGGCCTCACAGGTAATGGCGGGACCGGGAGAGAAAGGGGCGGTGTAATGGCGAGCAGCTGCCTGCACTTCCTGTCAGCTTGTGTGTGAGTGACCCGGCCATGTGCCGCCCCGGCCTTGCTTATATCTGCACACCGGGGCCAGCATGGCAGCTAGGACATCACTATATACACCCCCATTAATGCCCATTCATTTATTAGAACCTGCTATTAGAGGGACATGTTTCCAACCAAGACTGGCGGGATGTACAGGAGGCAGAAGAGCTTACAATCCACTAGGGGAGGATATAGAAGAGTTCACAATCTGCTGGAGGGGGAGAAGAGCTTACAATCTACAAGGGAGAATACAGAATAGTTTATAATTTGCTGGGGGGGGATATATAAGGCAGAAGAGCTTACAATCTACAAGGTAGAATACAGAATAGTTTATAATTTGCTGGGGGAGGATATATAAGGCAGAAGAGCTTACAATCTACAAGGGAGAATACAGAATAGTTTATAATTTGCTGGGGGAGGATATATAAGGCAGAAGAGCTTACAATCTACAAGGGAGAATACAGAATAGTTTATAATTTGCTGGGGGAGGATATATAAGGCAGAAGAGCTTACAATCTACAAGGGAGAATACAGAATAGTTTATAATTTGCTGGGGGAGGATATATAAGGCAGAAGAGCTTACAATCTACAAGGGAGAATGCAGAATAGTTTATAATTTGCTGGGGGGGGGGATATATAAGGCAGAAGAGCTTACAATCTACAAGGGAGAATACAGAATAGTTTATAATTTGCTGGGGGAGGATATATAAGGCAGAAGAGCTTACAATCTACAAGGGAGAATGCAGAATAGTTTATAATTTGCTGGGGGGGGGGGGGATATATAAGGCAGAAGAGCTTACAATCTACAAGGTAGAATACAGAATAGTTTATAATTTGCTGGGGGAGGATATATAAGGCAGAAGAGCTTACAATCTACAAGGGAGAATACAGAATAGTTTATAATTTGCTGGGGGAGGATATATAAGGCAGAAGAGCTTACAATCTACAAGGGAGAATACAGAATAGTTTATAATTTGCTGGGGGAGGATATATAAGGCAGAAGAGCTTACAATCTACAAGGGAGAATACAGAATAGTTTATAATTTGCTGGGGGAGGATATATAAGGCAGAAGAGCTTACAATCTACAAGGGAGAATACAGAATAGTTTATAATTTGCTGGGGGATGATATATAAGGCAGAAGAGCTTACAATCTACAAGGGAGAATGCAGAATAGTTTATAATCTGCTGGGGGAGTGGGGGAGGATATATAAGGCAGAAGAGCTTGCAATCTAATAGGGAAGGATATAGGAGGCATAAGAGTGTAATCTACTAGGAGAGTATATTGAAGAACTTACAATCTACGAGGGGAGGATATAGGAGGCAGAAGAGCTTACAATCTACGAGGCCTCAGGCGTCCTTAGTTCTCATGACTTCCCTCTGGGTGGGCTTTCCTATCTCTTATCACCCGTAGATTTTTTTTTATACCAATGACAGATTTTTGAAGAAAGGCTGCGTGCACAGGTGACTGGGTCTCTTAGTCTTCCTGCTGAATTGTGTATAGTATAGTGTTAGGTTGTATATAGAATTATGGATATGGCATATTATATGCCGAATTGTTTAGGCCCGTTTCTTTTGTTTAGTTATTATTTATTTTATTTATTATTGTAATTTTGTATATATTGTATATGATTGCTTGATTTTACTCAATACAAAAGTTACAATCTACGAAGGGAAGAATATTTGAGGCAGAAGAGCTTACAATCTACTGGGGAAAATACAGAAAAGTTTACAATTTGCTGGGGAAGAATATAGAAGGCAGAAGAGTGTACAATCAACTAGGGGAGGATATAGAAGGCAGAAGAGTGTGCAATCAACTAGGGGAGGATGTAGAAGAGCTTAAAGTGGACCAAAACCCAGCTCGATCGGCCCGGGAATCTATAAGCTGTGTGAAACCCTCCAGGTCATTCACTTACCTTGTTTCCCAGTCCCATGGCGCTTCTAAGAGCAGCAGTCGCATCCTGCCATCCCTCTAGCAGGGCGCGTGCCCGTGCCAGGCATTCGTGATGGTCGGCGTTGGCACACTCCTTGTTAGAGGGATGCGGCCATCAGGGCCCCTGCTCTTAGACGCGCCATGGGACCGGGAAGAGGTGAGCTGGTCTTGGCGTCCGATCAGGCTGCCCCAGGGGAAAGGACCAAAACAAAAAGATAGCTTTCCTCCACACATAGTTTTTGCCATTTAGGGGAAAAAGTTCAACTTTGGTCTCATCTGACCACAGCACTTTCTTCCACATGATGCTGTGTGCCTTACAGGCAAACTAAACCGCAAATTGAACTTTTTATGGCTTGCTTTCAAAATGTCTATATTTTTGCCACACTTCCATAAAGGCCAGATTAAGAATAGTTGTCCTGTCCACAGATTCTCCAGCATGAGAGAGGCCGGGCGCCATCCCTCCAGCATTAGAGAGGCCGGGCGCCGTCCCTCCAGCATGAGAGAGGCCGGGCGCCATCCCTCCAGCATTAGAGAGGCCGGGCGCCGTCCCTCCAGCATGAGAGAGGCCGGGCGCCATCCCTCCAGCATTAGAGAGGCCGGGCGCCATCCCTCCAGCATGAGAGAGGCCGGGCGCCGTCCCTCCAGCATGAGAGAGGCCGGGCGCCGTCCCTCCAGCATGAGAGAGGCCGGGCGCCGTCCCTCCAGCATGAGAGAGGCCGGGCGCCGTCCCTCCAGCATGAGAGAGGCCGGGCGCCGTCCCTCCAGCATGAGAGAGGCCGGGCGCCGTCCCTCCAGCATGAGAGAGGCCGGGCGCCGTCCCTCCAGCATGAGAGAGGCCGGGCGCCGTCCCTCCAGCATGAGAGAGGCCGGGCGCCGTCCCTCCAGCATGAGAGAGGCCGGGCGCCGTCCCTCCAGCATGAGAGAGGCCGGGCGCCGTCCCTCCAGCATGAGAGAGGCCGGGCGCCGTCCCTCCAGCATGAGAGAGGCCGGGCGCCGTCCCTCCAGCATGAGAGAGGCCGGGCGCCGTCCCTCCAGCATGAGAGAGGCCGGGCGCCGTCCCTCCAGCATAAGATAGATGGTGGCGCCATCCCTCCAGCATAAGATAGATGGGGCGCCATCCCTCCAGCATAGATAGATGGTGACGCCATCCCTCCAGCATAAGATAGATGGGGCGCCATCCCTCCAGCATAGATAGATAGATGGGGCGCCATCCCTCCAGCAAAAGAGAGGCGGGGCGCCGTCCCTCCAGCATAAGATAGATGGGGCGCCGTCCCTCCAGCAAAAGAGAGGCGGTGCGCCGTCCCTCCAGCAAAAGAGAGGCGGTGCGCCGTCCCTCCAGCAAAAGAGAGGCGGGGCACCGTCCCTCCAGCATGAGAGAGGCCGGGCGCCGTCCCTCCAGCATGAGAGAGGGTAAAGCGTTGTAACCGGGAGAAATTGTGATTTCACACACCATAACATTTATTGACAAACTTACATTTTTTATTTCAAAACATACTACAAATTGCAAATAATAGTCTGGCAACAGATGGTGACAAGAATTCTAGATAGGTTGGCACTTAAAGGGTTAAACCATTCCATTGTAGCTTTAGCTGTATGTTTAGGGTCATTGTCCTGCTGGAAGCTGAACCTACGCTCCAGTGTCAAGTCTTTTGCAGCCTCTAATATGTTAACCTCCAGGATTGCCCTCTGTATTTAGCTCCATCCACCTTCCCATCAGTTCTGACCAGCTCCCCGGTCCCTGCTGAAGAATAAAAGCCTCCCCACAACATGATCCCACATGATCCCACTTCCACCATGTTTCACTGTGGTGATGGTGTGTTCAGCGTGAGGTTCCGTGTTAGCTTTCCTCCACAGCACTTTCTTCCACATGATGCTGTGTGCCTTACAGGCAAACTAAACTGCAAATTGAACTTTTTATGGCTTGCTTTCAAAATGTCTATATTTTTGCCACACTTCCATAAAGGCCAGATTAAGAATAGTTGTCCTGTCCACAGATTCTCCCAGTTGGGCTGTGACTCTTTGCAGCTCCTACAATGTAACCCTGATCCTCTTGACTCGTTCCCTTACCGCTCTCCTTGACTGTCAGTTTAGTTTGGATTTGCAGTTGTGCAATACTTCCATTTACGGATGAAGGATTAAATGATCACAGCTATCATGGGCAATTTTTATAACCTAACCCTGCAATACATTTCACCACATCTTTATCCCCAAGCTTTCTGGTGTGTTCCTTGGTTTTTATGATGTTCCTCTGTGACCTTCACAGAACTGGACTCTTTTTATGGATTTGGTGACCTCTAAGGGCAATTGGTCACACTGGATTTGATTTAGGGGTATCTGAATACAGAGGTTTTTATTTAAATTTTAATTTAGACATGTATAATGCTCTTAAAGCGGACCTTAACCCTGAATAGAAGCATATCTTATATGTTTCCCACACCCTGTACATACAGATTGCTCACATTAAAAATCATCCTACCTGCATCTACTGCATGTTATGAGCCTTTAAAGTGGACCAACACCGAGAGGTGATCGGCCCGGAAATCTATAAGATTCCCGGGCCGATCACCTCCCACCCCGCGGGACATCCGAGATCGGGATGTCCCGCGGGGTGAAACCCCCCCAAACACCCCGAATCACCTACCTTCCCTTCCGCCGCCTCCCTCGCGCCCCTCTAGGCGTGCGCACCCCCGCGCCGGCCGTCTGTGAATGGCCGGCACGGGCGCGCGCGCGCCGAAAGTGACGCGAGGGAGGCGGAGGCGGCGGAAGCCGCTTGGACGTTCCTGTTCCCCGCCTGGACGTTGGCGGGGATTGGGCCGGGCAGTCACGTGGGAGCGGGGAGAGGTGAGTTTATTGGGGTTTCTGGGGGGTTTCACACAGCGGGGCACCCCCGATCGGGGTGCCCCGCCGAAGTGGACCAAAACCCAGGATAGTCAAAATCCTGGGTGTTGGTCCACTTTAAACATCCAAGATGGTGGCTCATCTGCAAACAGGAGGTGTCTTCTGAGTGTGTCACTCTGCATTCTGGGATTGCTGCCCTTTCCCTGTCCCCTGCCCTTTCCCTGACCCCAGCTCTGCTGTGTGCGGAACACAGCTAAAACCCCGCCCCCTGTACGTTATCCACTCTCCTCTCTTCAGTATGTGTGATGCTTCTGAGTCAAGATGGCGGCGCCCGTATCCTAGAGTCCTGAACAGAGTTGCAGCCCGGTGGGGGAAAAATAATAAGTGACTAAAAACGTAATATATATTAATTTTAGATGCTGGGGAATAGTTTTTTAAAGGTTTGGACTTTTCATTAAATCACGCTGAAGGTCTGGTTTAACACTTTGCTACTTTGTGTTGCTCTATGACATAAAATCTCCCAAAAAATACATTTTAGGTTTTTGGCTTTGATGATTAAAAAGTTAAAGGAGTTTAAAAACCTTTTCAAGGCACTGTGTAGTTGCTCCAGGGCTAGCTCACATTTATTTATGCACTAGGCTACTCCACCTGGTTGTTTACTGTATGTACAACCATGATTAGACACACATTAGATAGACATGTTTCTATGTGTCTTATCATGGTTGGGTCGGCGTTTTTTCATCTCACACAATGTTCACGGATGGAGCTCTAACCATCGTCATTCTGTGGAATGAAAAAACGCCGACCCTGCTCGCCGACTCAGGTAAGTGTACAGTTGCTTACTATCTGCCTCACACTCTACATTATGTTAAAGGACAACCCTCACTCGCAGCGCCCGCCTGCCGCAATTTTTTTTTTAGTCAGTCACAGTCTAATTCTGCCTCTGGGGGGCCCTCACTTTCAGTGGTACCCAGACCAAACTCTTGTTCAAAGTTCAGCCAAACCTGCTGAACCTTTACAGGTTGGCTCAGCACTGCTAACTTTTATACATGTGGAGTCTGCCATGTACCAATACAGCATGCATCACACGTCGATTATTTATGTAAATGTAATTTCTCACTTTTTTTTGTTTTTAAGAAAGTAAAGTGGCAGCTGAAGTGGTGGCAGCTGTAGATGTCAATACCATCGCCAACGAAGTCTACAAGTACAATTTCCCAAAGACTCCATTATGGCCTAAATCTATAGAGGTAAGTCACTCCATAAATGCTAAAGGGATTGTCCAGCCATGTGGTGAAAGTACATGCTGACGCCACTTATCTTCAGCTGCATCAGCTCTGTGTGCTCTTTTTACCCAGCGCCACGTCAAGAAAGAAAAATCTTAATAGATTTCTCTTGCCTCTGGTGCCTCCTCAGCAAACCTGACTCCCTATCAGATCCGCTGGGCATGGCAGAACCACTGTCCTATTCAGATTTACATGATTATACATGTGGTAGAAGAGGAAATCCCCCTCCCAGCGTGTTGCAAGGGCTGACAGCCTTGTTTTACAAAATAAAGTTGTGCATCAGCATAATTGGGGCTATAACGAAAATGGTGGAAGGACTTAAACTTAAAACTTATCAGGAGAGACTTAAAGAACTTAATTTGTACAGTCTGGAGGAAAGAAGGGAGAGGGGGGACATAATGGAGACATTTAAATATGTGAAAGGATTGAATAAGGTTCAGGAGGGAAGTGTTTTTAAGAAGAAGCTTAATGATAGAACAAGGGGGCACAACCTGAAGCTAGTCGGGGGGAAGATCAGGAGCAATGTTAGAAAATATTATTTTACAGAAAGAGTAGTAGATGCTTGGAAAAAACTTCCAGCAGAAGTAGTTGAAAAATCGACAGTCAGTGAATATAAACATGCCTGGGATAAGCACACATCTATCCTAAGATAAAGAGAACATACAGTATACACATAAGGGCAGACTAGATGGACCGTATGGTCTCCTTCTGCTGTCAACCTTCTATGTTTCTATTTGAAAATGCTATTCTTACCTCTGCCATTTTCATCCAGCACACGGCGGTTTCCTCTTGCCCCCTGACGCCTCTGGGGTCCCTCATTGTCCCTCAGAATGACCACTCTGCCGGCTTTTGGAGTTTATTGTCCCCCATTCCTTCCAGGCTGGCACTCTGCCAGGCTCTGCTTGGAATCTCCCTAGCGTCACTTGACTTCTAGGGAGATTTTCACGCCAAAGGGCATAGGGGCTGGTGTCCTGGCAAGGTCAGAGGCCATTCGTTCAGCTTCCGAGCCATGAGAAACCCGGCCTCTGCAATGCCCAGTGAATGCACTGAATATTTGCATAATATTTCCACGCTGATTCTACGCACAAAACCTACTTGCGACACAGCGACTCTCCCGTGCCCTCCCCTCGGGCACATCATCCGGAAGCACATCATCTCTTATTGTGATAGCTCAGTGGTCACTTCTTCTTGGGCGAGCTGGGGGGGGGGGGGGGGCACAGCAGGACATCCCAAATAAGGATGCCCCCAGGGAACAGAACAAATCCCGGGAAAGTCAAAATACCAGGTTTAGTTTTGCTTTAATGCTTTAGGATGTGTTTTAGTGAACATTTATTGGCATTCATTGTAAATTATTTCGCAGCTGGTCACTGAATTACTTTGGTTTTCATTTAATCTTAGTGTTGGTAGTTGTAAGAGGGAGTATCCTGATGCCGTGCTTGTTGGGGGATTGAATTGCCTGAGGAAAGAAGCTGTTCCTCATTCTTTCTCTGATAGAATTCATTGATTGAAGGCGCTTGCCTAATGGTCATAATCCTCTCTGTTGTACAAACTATTAAAAAAAAGAAAAAACAAACTCTATGCTCACCTTTTGTGTCAAACGGATGATTGCTTCTAGTCCAGCGTTCTGGCTCTTACTTAATTGGCAGATTCCCGGGTTGCTTTGGCCTGATCGCCAGTCTGCAGCACCTTTATGATGGGTAGCCACGCCGCTCTTGGTTACATTGAAACTGGCATGTGTCACTGCATTGTTATACATACACTGCTTCTTTATGATTGAAATCAGGAGTGTGCACCCGAGCCAGCCTGGTAGCATGCTGTCAGTGACAGAAATGACAGTGCCAAATCGGGCAAGCTGCAGATAAAGGATCAAGGCAGACAAACTGTGTCTACCTAAATGAAACCTCCTGGTCCCTGTTGCATACTCACCTAGTTCTGGCATCCCTAGAGTCCTCCACTTTGCAGCATGAGTGGGAATGCCAATGCATGGCGGATGACTGCTGAATGTCGCGTTTGACCACTTATTGGTGGCCCCTCTGCTAGACCCCACTCCGTGACTCACGTGAATTTTTCAACCCCTTACTACTTTTTTTGCTTGTATTGTCTGTTATTATATGTGCGCCTTCTATTTTGGCTCAGTTTATTGTCACTTTGTTTTGGCTCGCTTACTTATAGGTGTTCATGATCATTTTCTTTAGGTTATTTTATATATGTGTATGCACCCAGCATTTTCACTTTATTTGATAGAATTGCAGTGTTATGGATGTTGTATGTAATATTTATTTCTTCATGGTTATGCACTGTCACTTTATATTCATATACATATTGGTATTAGCGTAGTTTGTAGGGGTTATTTGTGCCGGCACAGTAGGTATTTATTACTTAGGGGTTGTATACGTGTTTATACTAGGAGTTTTCCCAGGTATTTATGCTGCATTTTACAGCACTGGATGTCATTTTGGGGTATTTAGCAGTGTTTTTAAATTGTTTGTCTTGTATAGTGTGTTATGTAGAGTATGTTGTATATTGATTTTCTATTAATAAATTACATGAATTTTGAATATTGTCTGGTGCTCCTGTCCTTAGACTCATGGAGATTTACTCCATGTGCCTAATTGTTTCTTGTATTCTTAGTGTTGCAGTGTAGCACAACCCTATTGATATTTGTGGTGCACCACTTTGGCTTTTTTTGACCACTTATTACCTACCAGTCCTCCATTATCTTGTGATGTGGCACGGTCACTACTGCAGTGCTCCCCATATTCTGCAAGGAAGCTGCTTTGTATGACCTATTAGTTATTTTTTTCCAAAGAGTGTGCAACCAAATATTAAGGGTGCCAATAATTTTGTCCAGCCCATTTTTGGAGTTTTGTGTGACATTATGTCCAGTTTGCTTTTTTCCTCCCTTTTTTGGTTTAGTTCAAATACACACAAAGGAAATAAATGTGTATAGCAAAACGTGTTAATGCAATCCGTTTCTGTGAGAAATGCTTCATTTTCTTGAAAAAAATTTAGGGGTGCCAACATTTACAGCCATGACTGTAACATAACACACATTTGTGCACTACAAGTACTCAAAAAAACAAAACAAAAACAAAGGGGGTTGGGGAAAACACTGGAAAATCTAGAATTAGAGAGGAGGTCCCAAGGTCAAGAGAGGCCATACAACCCCAGTAATCAGGTGGGTATGTCCCTTTTCTTTTTTTTCTGTTTGTTTTTCTATTGCAGCCATAGATGTTGTCCGAGGCCATACCTTCCCCAATTCTTACTGCTTTGGGACATCCCAATGTTTAGAATAAACAAATAAAGTGTCTTCATCCTCCACATGCAACAGAACAAAAAAAAAAGTTGTAGCACTGTACTCAGCGTGAAGGTTCATGCATGTGGAGGATGCAGAAGCAGGATAGGTTTATTCTAAATGCTGGGTTCTGATGACGTGTTCATAGGAATACAAATAAATACAAATAAAGTTGTGTAGCTTCTAAGCACATCAAACTCTCCCCTAGCAACACTTGCCAGTTTATAAATAGCAGTAACCCAAGAGAGCTTCCTAAGTAAATCATAAAAAAAACTAATCAAGATTCCAACAGTCATAAAAATAATGAACAAGAAAATATGCAACAAAGATAGCAGCAAGGAGGGGGGGGGGTCTGCATCCTGCACATAAGAATACACAATAAGTTCTAAAATGTATATTGCTTCTAGAATTGCAAGTATTAAACCGGACCTTCAGCATCATTTAATGAAAAGCCCAAACCCCAGCATCTAAAATTTATATATTTTAGGTTTTTAGTCACTTAGTTTTTATTCTTTCCTTCGCTAGGCTTCATTTCTGTTTAAGACTCTAGGAAATGGGAGCCGCCATCTTGCCTCAAAAGCATCACACACACGGAGGAGAGGGACATGGGGTAATGTGCAGGGAGGGCGGGTTATAGCTGTGCTTTGCACAGGTGGAGCAGGGCTGTGGTCAAGAAAAGGACAGTAATCCCAGAATGCAGAGCGGCAAAGTCAGAAGATACTTCCTGTCTGCAGGCTGCCTGATGCTCCATGAGTCCTGCTCTGTATGTACAAGGTGGCAGAAACATACAAGATAGACTCTTATTCAAGGGGAAGGTCCGATTTTAAAAGGCTCTATTATCTTTTGGGTTAAAGATTATTATTATTATTGTTTATTTATATAGCGCCATCATTTTCCATAGCTCTGTATAAAGTAGTAATTACAGACAGGGTACAGTACATAGACTATTACAAACGCAGTGTTACAGAGTTTACAGTGAATATTCTGAATACAAGATACAATAGGAAAGAGATCCCGGCCCTTGTGAGCTTACATTCTAAAGGATGAGGGGAGGAGATGAGGGGGAAGGATCACAAACAGTCAGTATTGAGCTTTATAACATGCACCCTGTAGAGAATTGCTTAAGACAGATTGTATGCTTGTCTGATTAGGTGAGTTTTAAGGGCACCATTGAAGGTTTTGAGAGTTGTGGAATGGCGTATCGGGTGCGGGAGGGCATTCCAGAAGATTGGAGTTACACGTGAAAAGTCCTGGAGGTGAGCATGAGAGGAGGTGACCAGGGTGGAGGACAGGAGAAGGTCTGCAGCAGAGTGAAGGCTGTGTCTAGGTTGGAGAGAGCTTTGTAGCCAAAATGCCACATGGAGGCGTCCTTGTCTATATGTATTAAAATAGGTGGACCCACCACAGATGCCCTTGCCTGGTCTTTTGTTCCTCGCTGCTTCCCCTACTGACATCTCTGGGTACTCCAAGGATGTCAAAGGGTCTTCCATTTTTGCCGAATATCCTCCGCTTCTCACTGCCACCTCTAGGTCCTCAAATTATGTTGCCTTATCCTCTGTTGCTGCTGATTGTCTTCCGATCCTCGCCATCTCCCCGTCCTCTGTTGTGGCTGGTCTTCTGATGGCTGGTCTTCTGATGGCTGGTCTTCTGGTGGCTGGTCTTCTGATGGCTGGTCTTCTGGTGGCTGGTCTTCTGGTGGCTGGTCTTCTGGTGGCTGGTCTTCTGATGGCTGGTCTTCTGATGGCTGGTCTTCTGATGGCTGGTCTTCTGATGGCTGGTCTTCTGGTGGCTGGTCTTCTGATGGCTGGTCTTCTGGTGGCTGGTCTTCTGGTGGCTGGTCTTCTGGTGGCTGGTCTTCTGATGGCTGGTCTTCTGATGGCTGGTCTTCTGGTGGCTGGTCTTCTGATGGCTGGTCTTCTGATGGCTGGTCTTCTGGTGGCTGGTCTTCTGGTGGCTGGTCTTCTGATGGCTGGTCTTCTGATGGCTGGTCTTCTGGTGGCTGGTCCTCTGGTGGCTGGTCTTCTGGTGGCTGGTCTTCTGTTCCTCACCGCTGCCTCTCTTAGTATGGGTGCTGAGAACAAGATGAAGGTGGTCACACACTCAATATGAGACAGAACCCCTCTGTATGTGGTGATTTTCCAAAGATACACTTATTCTTTAATCTTTTTATTATGTTTGAAATATTTCGGAAACAAAGTACAATGAAATTGAAGAATTAGTGGGAAAGGATATTTCTGAGAAAAGTATCATCAGCAGGGTTACCTGTGTGCAAAGGTTGTCTGATAAGATAACTCCACAGTCATTATTTCCACATGTCACAGTGACACGTCCAGGCATTTTTCTCCTGTCGCCTCATAGTGTGTTCAGCTGTACTCCAATTACTCCTAAATTGGACCCAAACCCTGCCCATCTGGGCCTGGACTCTAAAGGGTGTGATTTAGGCTGTCCCCATGTGTGAAACCCTTGGGATTTCCACATATCTTTCCTTGTTCCTTGCTCACACGGTGCAATCGTTTAGCGGCAGCCCCTGCACTCCTCCAATATCTGAAAGACTGTTGGCACGTGTCCGCAGCTTGAGGGAGCGCCCAGAATTAATTCCGATGCAACGTGGGAGCATGGAGCAAGGTAAGATTTGTGGCAATCCCGGGGGTGTCACAAATCGGGATGCCCCTATTGCTACATGTACTGAAACGTCTAACTGCCATCCTGGAGACGGAATCACCTAAAGAAGACCAAATCCCACTGAACTTAAATAAATTCAGCCAAAGCCTCTGCCGATACTCTTCTCTTAAAGCAGAACTAAACCCAGAATTGTGACTATCCAGGGTTGTTCCTTGCCCCCTCCCCCACAGGCATTCCAATTTGGGATTCTGGCTGTTTTAATTCGCCCAGTACAACTCATCTCGTCCCGGTCCAATGGCACATGTGCGGACTCTCGCCCAATCAGAGCTGTAAGCAACGGGTGTACTTCCGCTCCAAGCCTATCCAAATGGCGTCTGCCTGATGTTTATATCGGCGAAGGACCCAGGAAGGAGGCGAGTTTTGTGGTGCCCCGGGAAGGGGGTTCATACAGTGGGATAGCCTGATTTGGGATGCCCCGGGGGAAGGTCAGCGGTCGGCCCTGGAATCTTTAAGATTGGCCGGCCACACTGTGTTTTGTTCCACTTCAAGGTGTAGAACTGGGAATAAATAAAACGCTGATATTTTCTGCCCCTCTCCCTACATCATAAGCTTGCTCTGCTGTGGTCGATGCAACTGTGGGGCCACTGTGGCTTCCCATGCTCACTAGCACTGAGAGCCCCAAGGGACAGAGTGGCTGTTAGGCCACTTTTTATGTGGTCCTGGAGGAATTAAATTGAAAGAAGGATAAACTTTGGAGCCCTGCTATAGTTTCTACCTGGCACTGCAGGAAATGCAGGAGAGGCACATGGGACGAGTATCAGATGAGTTGCTTGCTGCCTTATTATTGTCAGTGGGTTTACATTTCCTTTAAAGCGTAATAAAACCCAGGATCTTTTGACTTTGCACCTGTTCCATAATCTTTCGGGATGCCCCATTGTGTGAAACGTCGTTTACCTTTCCCCGGCCCAGCGGTGCATGCATGGGCTCTCATCCAATCAGAGACATTTGCAGAGTTTGTCATTGGGGAAACGACCCTGATGTTTTGCAATGGGGAGCACAAATGGCTGCATCCCCAGCAGCGCTCAGTCTATCTGAATGGCCGTGAGTGGGAGCGCGCACACAACCCAAAGTTGCTGGGGGTTAGCCACTAACACAGCAAATGGCTCCGTGTAGAGGAGAGCTTGCGCATGCGCTGTTGGTCTAGGGAATTATTACTGGTGATTTGGGGGGTTTCACACAGCGGGGCATCCCAAGTTGCATAGGTGCGACAGTGACATCACCTGCCTCTCTCACCGGCAATTACTCATGAAGGTGGGGCTGGTGACTAAACTGGTGACTGAACTCCACTATACCTTTAGCCGGATGCGTGCCCTTCCCAGACATTTGTGAATGGCAGACATGGGCACACCCTCAGTTAGAGCATAGCAGAGGAGGTGGCCGGCTGTGCACTCGGCCTATTTCGTCCCTTATTTCAGCCAACAAGAGCTCTCGGTGGCTAAGAAAAGCCAAATTGGCTGCATACATGCGATGTTGGATAGACAATTCTTCAATAAATATCAAGGTTGGCCTGACACTGCGTCCAAGTTTTTAATTTTGCTACTGTGTATTTGAATTTGACACCCCTGAGTAAAGTGATTGTATACCCAGAAAGGAGGTTTATGTAGTCACCTTCTATCCCCAGCCCAGTGCTCAAAACAGCCGGTGTTTCTTTTTTTACTAAAGGTTTTGTCCAGTATTCATAGAAACATAACCTGAGTGCATTATGGTGTTCAGATGCCAGCTGTTTGACTCCCCGGCCATGCAGCAGCACCCCCTGGTGCTCTCCAGTGATGATACATTCAGTTAGGAGCTAAACTGCCATGTGAGGTGTATGTGGCAGTTTAGCTTGTAGTGTTTTTAGATTTATATATAAGGCTGATCCCCTATTCTGAGCAGTGTGTAACCGAGCACCAGGGGGCACTGCTGCGTATGGCTCAGGGCTGGGAATAGAAGGTGACGACATAAACTTTACTTCAGGTATAGGATCACTTTAAAGCCTTGCTCAGACATTGCAGCACTGTAACCTCTATACTTTCCTATCATCTTGGCACTGGAAAATTACTGCCCTGGCAGCCAGGTTGTTTTATGTCTGCTGACAGCTTATCACTAGGTGCAAGTAAACATTGTCTTGATATGCCTGGCTTTCAATAATCAATTTGGCTGCCTGGCCTCTCCTCTAACCAGCAGTGAAGTGGAAGTCCAGTCTTGGGGTAACCCCACCGCCCTGCCATCTTCCCCTGGCACGATGGAGGGGATTACAAAGCAAAAAAAAAAAACCCTTACCTCGCCGGCAGTCTAGCGTTGTTCTCCCAGGCTCTCAAGGTTATGGGCGCCGCCATCTTGAGGAGAAATCACAGAGTGGCTTCCCCCTTTCTGTTCACGAACCCTTCCCCCGATTTACTTGAATGGGCAGGTGGGAGTGCACACATAGCAGGGGATGCCACTATGTGCAGCAGCCGCACATTCCCGGGAGAACGCCACTGGATGATGGGCAAGGTAATTTTTCTTTGTAATCCCCCCGTCTTGCTTCAGTCCCAGGGGAGGGTGGCAGGACAGTGGGGCTACACCGAGACTGGACTTCCAAGTCATTCAGCAGGTGCAAAAAATAAGAGGGTGCTAGTCCGACATTCAGCAACTCGCCTGATCTGGATCTGAGTCTATGTTGCAGCCCTTGCTTTCCCCCCCTGTCTGTGACCTCAAACGTCATTCACTGACGCTTCCGTGCCAAACCACACACACTCCGCCATCACTAACAGGGGTGTGGCCACATCCTCTCCATTCACTACAATTATTCCCCTTCTTATAGATCGGTATGACATTGGCCATTCTCCAATCATCTGGAACCTCACCTGTTGAAAGGGAATGGTTAAGTAAATCACAAATCCGAGTTGCTTTAGAACGCTGGAGTGGATTCCATCTGGTAATTATTTTAGTTACCATTAGATGTGCCAACTCGGCTAAGACATCAGTCTCCAAAAACTCTGGAGCTGGATGCTATGCTATGGCCATACATGCTATGGGTTTGAAAGTCACCATCTGACAATACTGAACTAAAGTAGTTATTTAGGCTTTTTCATTTTTAAGTTTTGCTTCCCTGTGTTTAATTGTATATGCCTCTCTGTCAGCTACACTTCCACTTTCTTTCTTTATACTTCTTATAGGCAGACTTTTTTTTTTTTTACTATAGTGCTTACTTCCCTAGTAAACCATAGTGGTTTCTTCTTTCTTTAGTTTGTGTTAGTTTGTTTCACATATTGCTTAGTTGCCTTTAAGATTCTTAGTTGCCATTCTAATAGTCACCACCGGGCACTCTCTTCTGCTGCTCTGTTCCACTCACCTAATTCCCATAGCAGGTCTATGTATTTATTGTCAATGACTCATGCATAGACCAGGCCTTTATGGCTGCAGCAACCAATCACAGAACAACCATACTGTAGGTGTCAAAGGGAGCCCGTTGGACCAAAGGTGTGTCAGCATTAGATTCAAATTATGTGCTAGTTTTTTGGTGATACCCTTTGTTTTTTGGTTACCCGGAATGTCTTTGATCAAACTGGAAGCTACTTATCCTCAGCAGAATATACAGCGGACCTATGTTTACAGGCTTCCCCTTCCCAGTGTGAATATGGCTTATGCAGCTCCATTGTTCTGCCGCCTCCATTCAGATCCACACTGAATAAACTTCCTTCTAGGATGCAGCGGCATTCTAACAATGGAGCCACCTGGGCGATGAGTTCACGGCGCCACTGCTGCATCTGCCAATAGCTGAACAGCGGGGCCTACCGGGTTGTGGGTAATTGTAGAATTTACCTTTTGCCTTCTCAAGTGCCTCTAACCCTATATCTTATGCTAAAATGAAAAGTTGAACTTTCAAGATAATCAGGACTAAATATACAGCAAATCGGATGTATTTAGTAACTGTGTTTCGAGGGACTAGGGCACAGAGGGAGACTTTATTTTCTAGAACTAGAGCCAGGTTGCAGTAAAATAATGATATCATTTTATGTCAGGGGTGTACAACCTTTTTTGGTTTAAGGGCCGTATTGTATTATTGTTCCACCTCAAGGGGCACCAATAAAATGTAAGCCATGGAAATGCAAACTGTTTACTGTAGGCAAGCTTTAAAGTTTTATACTAAAGGCAATCCCGTGGCAACAGTGATGTGATGTAAGCACACTGTGTGCTTTACATATATCATAGTAAAAAAATAAGTGCATTGTTGTGTCTCCTAGTTATTACTGCCAGCACATAGTGTGATCAGAGAGGAGGGTGGAGGGTGGGGTTTCATAGATGCAGTGAGAGGCAGCCAATCAGGACGTCTGGGGAGGGAGGGGGGTGTTTCCATTCTTGGTCCACTGAGGGTTAATTAAAGGACCAAGTCAGCAGGGTGAAGACTGAAAGCTGAATGAGGAAGTGATTTCCTCGTGAAGTAGACCAGCATAGCAGGAAGGAGAGGAACTCCATGTAAGGTAAGCTACTGATATTTCTTTTTTAACTTTTGACTTGCCAGTCATACAGCAGGTAAAAAAAAAACAAAAGGGTACTTTAAAGCGATTAGGTGAGGTCTGGAGCACCAATCCTGCAGTGACCAGTGGCACAGAGCAAAAGGTAAGCCCAATTTTGTTTATTTTCTCTGCTGTATGACTTTAACCTTGAGGCATTATATATATGCCTTTTATGTATATGCAATGGTGAGGCAGGAAGAGTTGGGGTGAACAGAAGTGGGAAGAGATTAGGTGAGTAGGGGTGAGACTGGAAGAGATGAGCAGAGGTGACAGGGCCAGAGGTAAGGTGAGGACAGGATGTGGCGTGCCAGACAGGGGTCAGGGAGAGGTGGGTGGAAATGACATTGGCAGAGGTGAGGTGATGTGGGCAGAGGTAAAGCAGGGAGAGGTGAGGTGGGCAGAAGTGAGGCAGGAAGAGGTGAGGTGGGCAGAAGTGAGGCAGGAAGAGGTTTGCTGGACTGAGGTTAGCTGGGGTGGACAGGGGAGAGGTAAGCAGAGGTATGATGGGTTGAAGCAGGGAGAGGTGATGGACAGAGGTGAAGTTGAAAGTGGTGAGCGAAGATATGTAGAGATAAGTAGATGCAAAGTGAGCAGAGGTAAGTTGGGAAAGAGGTGAGTAGGGGTAGGCAGAGGTAAACAAAGGTGAAGTGGTGTCAGGTAAGGTAGGAAGAGGTAAGCAGGGGTTAGATGGGAAGAGTCTAAATCTCCACACGTACCCAACAAACCAGTGGCACATGTGTGCTACCCACCTCTCCAGAAAGAAGTTCATTGGTGACTTTTAGCTTTTGGAATTAGTGATGCAATGCCCCAGCTGATGGCATTGTAGGCTGCAGGTTCTGCATCCCTTACATATGGGGTTAGGTCAACACAATAATCTTTGCTTTTCATTTAAGTTTGTGGTTTGGTTCTTTTATTTAGAATCTACAAATATCCTGCATGGCATGGCTGACCTTCCCCTGACCCTGTGACTGAATGAGCCTTTTCCTTCTTTTGTATTAGGGAATAACACTGAAAGAACTGGACTCCTTATCGTTTGATATGATCTTGATGAGCCCGCCCTGCCAGCCATTCACACGGTATGTTATAATAAATATTCTGTGACCCATGTGGGGCAAAACATAGGAGTGAGTTAGTAGTTAGTAATTAGTTTGGACATGTTCCCATTGCAGTTACTTTATAATTCATAAAACAACCCCTATTGCAAAATCCAAACACACTCTCTATAGCTTGGGCTTCATTTTCTTGTGTATGGCTTTATGTTATTAAAGCTGACCAAAAATTGACTTCAATAGTGTGTCTGCAGGGATATCAAATTATAACAATAGGGTGGGCAAACCCACGGTTCCTTTGTAATGTTAAAGTTGACCAATCATCAGGATTTGAATGTCCTGGTGATCCTTCCTTGTCCAGAGGAATCCCGCTGTAGGATGCTCCGCTGTCTGGAAACCCCCAGATCACCCACTCCACTGACCTTTCCACTGCTCGCACGTTGCATGCACTCATCCCATCATCGCTTTATGCCGTGAAACGCATAAAGACGTTGTTTTGTACTGCACATCGGCATAGGGAATGCCATCGGCCGCATCCACATTACCCGAAAATGGGATAGTTCACACATCTACACTGGGTTGCGCAACACATTAAAAAAGCATTGCAGATAACTTTTTCAGTGCAATGTTGTAACAGCGCAGGTCAATAGAAGGCTCTGTTCACACCTCTGTGTTTTCCCTGTGTTGCTTCAATTACAATGCAGAGACAACACTGTTCATTATTTTAGATGGGATAGTGCACACATCTGCGCTGTGTTGCACAACGCACTAAAAAAAAGCGTTGCAGATACCTTTTCAGTGCAACATTGTAACAGTGCAGGTCAACAGAAGTCTATGGCAACACGTGGGTATAACACAATGTGCCTGCATTGCGTTTGTGTTGCCATAGACTTTACCATTTACTTATTATGCAAAAAATATTTTTGCATTGCTAACGCATCAAAAGCACAATGTTTGTTTTTATACAATGCTCCTCTGGTATATGTAAAAAACGACGGCCTAAGGCTCTATTCACACCTCTGCGCTTTCTCTGTGTTGTTGGGCTGCCTTGCAACGCAGTTATAATGCAGAGGAAACATTGTAAATGATTCTACATGGAGTAGTTCACACGTCTGCGCTGTGTGTAGCACATTAAAGCGGACCTTCACTCTGAATAAGAGTCTATCTTATATGTTTCCCACACCCTGTACATACAGATCGCTCACATTAAAAATCATCCTACCTGCATTTACGGCATTTTCTGAGCCTTCAAACATCCAAGATGGTGGCGCATGGAGCATCAGGCAGCCTGCAAACAGGAAGTGTCTTCTGACTCTGTCACTCTGCAATCTGGGATTGCTGTCCTTTTCCTGACCCCAGCAGCTATAAACCGCCCCCTGCACTTTATCCCGCTCTCCTGATCAGTATGTGTGATGCTTCTGAGGCAAGATGGCGGCGCCCATATCCTAGAGTTCTGGACACAGTTACAGCCCGGTGGGTGAAAGTATAATAAGTATGTGACAAAAACGTAAAATATTTTTAGATGCTGAGTAATAGTTTTTTAAGGGTTTGGTCTTTTCATTAAATCGCGCTTAAATCACCTTTTTTAGTGCAACATTGTAACAGTGCAGGTCAATCGAAGTCTATGGCAATGCAAGAGCAATGCAGATATAACACAATGTACCTGCATTGCGTTTGTGTTGCCATAGATTTTACTGTTTACTTATTATGCAAAAAATATTTTACTTTAAACGCAAACCTATTGCTAGCGCATCAAACGCGCAGTGTTCTGATACAATGTACCTCTGGCATATTTACAAAATGCTGGCTCTCAACAAAAAGGAGAGGTGTGAACAGAGCCTAAGAGAGTTCCCTAGGGGCAATTTGGAATTCACCACAGTGTGACATCTCTTGCACTCCCTGTCAATTCCCCCTGACCCCTAAATGACAACCTAAATGGCCATGTCACTAAGAAAGGAATGACTCGACCCTAGAGCCAACCAAAACGGGTTCTGGCTTCAATGCCTGGCATAGAGATCAGATTGACAACAGAACATGGCGAGGCCCCACCCCAGTTTCCCTTCCTGCTGACGCATGCTCCCACCCCCAGCCTATCTGAATGGCTGGATCCTGGGGGATTTTACACAGTGGGGCATCCCTATTTGGGGATATGAAATCATCTGGCCCTGTGTTCCTATGTAAAGAGTAGACAGAGCTGTCAGAAGAGACCAACCAGTAAAGCAGGGATGAAGGGGTTTTGGCTGATAGTATGTGGCTTTAGATCTTCCTTGTGCATTTGGAAATCATGCCTGTCATTTGTAACTGCCATCAAATACAAAAAAAAAAAATACTTGTTCTGTCTGTTTGTTTTCTCAGGATTGGCCTGCAGGGCGACGTGTCTGACCCCAGGGCAAAGAGTTTCCTCTATATTTTGGAAGTTCTTCCAAGGTGCAACGTCTGCTCTTTTACAGATAATTCTTGGCTGAATAACAAAGAAATCTGATACTGTTACTTATTATTTATACAAAACCTGTGCATGGAATCTACTAGGATGTTATGAAGAAATTATTTTAATAGTTTAGATTATACTAGACCAATTATTAGCAGATCTGAAGTCAAAAATTACTTAAAGGGATTGTCCAGGAAAAACGAAATGAACAGCTTTGCTCACCTTTGTTCAGCGCAGCTTCTCATCCGGACTTGCTGGGGTGGAAAACCAGTGGGTCTGGGCAGTGAATCTGCGCTGGACAAAAGGTAGGTACAACTGTACCCCTCCCAGGACATACTAATTTGGCATGCCCCTCTGTTAAAAAAAAAAAACGAAAACAGAAAGCAGGGTTTAAAATGGACCAAAACCCATCTCGGATGGCCCTGGAGTCTATAATAGTCAATAATATGTATAGTATTATTATTGTTTATTTATATAGCGCCATCATCTTCCGTAGCGCTTTACAAGGTATGATTACAGGCAAGGTAAAACATATAGTACGGGGAACGATACAAAACTAGATGCCACGAGGATCAAACCAGGTGTTGTGAGCACAGGAGACAATAGGAAAGAGAGCCCTGTCCTTGCAAGCTTACAGTCTAAAGCAGCGATACTCAACTGGCGGACCGGGGTCCGAATGCGGACCTTGGCACCAGATTTCCGGACCCCTGCCCTGACAGCCATGCACTCAGTTACTTTTATGTTGCTGTACTTTGAGCTGCCCCCTTGATCGACACTTGATGTAGTGCTTTGTCTCCCTACCAGTGTCATGGCTCCTTGGTACCTCACATTGCAATATGAAGTACTGCATGGGCGGCAAGTGTCACTAAAAGGTAGACACAAACTTTTTGTTTGTCTCTTTGCCTCATCCAATACTTTTCCCCAGCCCCAGCTCAGCCCCATCAATCCCTGTCCCGCCATCTAGTCCCCCCAGCTCAGCCCCATCTATTTCTGTCCCCCCAGTTTGACCCATACATCCCATTCCTGTCCCTCCCAGCTTTGCCCCATCCGTTCCTGTCCCCCCCAGCTCTGCCTCATCCATCCAAGTTCCCTCAGCTTTGACCCATCCAGCCCAGTGTATCTGCTTCATCCATTCCTGTCCTCCCAGCTTTGTCCATCCAATCCCTGTCCCCTCAGCTCTGCCCCATTTTTTACTATTGCCTGGGGAATCTATAGCCCCTCCCCCCAGTGTGCTGATTTCTAACTATTCACCCCCCGCGATAGCCCTCTGCCCGGACCTTCTCCTCTCACTGGATGCCTTTAAATGGACCTTTACAAGAAATGGTTGAGTACCCCTGGTCTAAAGGATGGGGGTGGAGACAAAAGTGTTAAGATATTGGGTAAATACACCATTAGATTATTAGCCAATTATACGATTAATACATTGATTAAACAATATACATATATACAAGAAAACTCATTACCAAGAGATTATCACCATTCTCATTGTGGTGCTTATTGACCCCTTGGCTTGGAAGCCCTCTTGCAACAGCCAGGTTAGGTCCGGTGAGTGACATGTTGATAAATGTAAGTTCTCTGTGAAGAGTTCTCTTATGTATGTTGTTTAGCCAATTTGTTATTTATATAATTGTATGGCAGCATGGGGGCATCCCAATTTGATGCTCCGCTGCATCCTGTCCGCTGTACAAAAGTTGAATCTGGCACCTTGAGTGACTGGTCTGACACCCAATGTTGTGCAGCAGTGTAACTGTACTGGTCTGTCTCAAGTCTACGGCTGCCATGCAGAGGGAATGCAGAATGCTGGGGAATAAAATATGCCGACCCTGACAGCCAGCATAGGGCAAACAGAAAGCAGGCTGATTTAAAGAGGAACTCCGATCGGAAATGACCAGCAGTGGGGTCCGCTATACTACTGAACGGGGGCCACCCTTATACTCCCCTCTTCCAGGATTCTTCTACAGCAGCCGTGGAGCAGCCTATCAGGCTTGCAGGGCCAGTGGTTTCACAGATGCGGGCTTCCCCACTGCTGCATATTAAAAAGGAAGTCTGGTCATTTCTGACCTTTAACCCTTTGCCTTGAATGTCCCTTTAAGCTAGGCCTTCAAGTGGAACAAAACCCAGGATTTTTACTATCCTGGGTTTTGCTCCTTGCCTCCCGGGCATCCACATTTAGGATGCCCCACTGTGTGTAAAAACTCACCTATTCCTGGTCCAACAGCACATGCACAGGCTCTTATCCAATTAGAGCCATTTGTGGTAAGCTTGATATATCTCAGATTTCCCCAGGCGTCCTCCGGGACCGCTTGCCATTCACTTCCTCCCTCTAAACAGGAATTAACATGAAACCATCTGACAGAGTATTAAAGCCTTGCCCCTTCCCCCTCAGCCCTTTTGTATTTCTTCCCAGGAAACATGTGATGGAGTATATTCGTGGATTGAGGGTTGATGGCGGATCCGGATCCCTCTGGTGCCCATGTGTTCCCCCTATTTTTTTTTTTATTGCAGAGCCTCAGCTAAGTCGGGTATGTGCTGTAGGTTTTTTCTGTACCCCTAAGGGGGGGGGGGGGCTGAACATTGTGGGCACTATCTCTTCTTTCCTGTGTTTCCCCATATCCAGTGTAGGTCCTGGCCAGGTGTCATGCTCCCTACACAAGAGCTCCAAGGTATGGTGTTCCCTGGCAGGTGGCAGGGCGGGGGCGTCGGACAATGGGCGCTGCTGCTGAACGCGAGTCGGGTACCTGGTTCGCAGCAGTGTCAGGGTAAGTATGGCGTTCTGGATCAGGCTCCGGAGGTGCTTCCAGCCAGTAGGAGGGCAGTGGGCTGGAGGTGCTCTTTCTCTTCTGGTCTGTGACAGCGCTGCGTCGAGAGGCATGTGACATCACTTCCGGGTCGGGGGGCGTCATCGCACTGGGTGTGCATGACATCATTCTTAGGCGTCCAAACTGGAGAAAGGAGCTTCTGGGGTTTTCTCTGCTGTGTGCTAAGCAGGGAAAGGAGAAGCACAGCAGAAAGACTCGGGAAAAGCTTGGTGGCAGAGGGGGAGCAGCGGTAGTATTAAAGTGGACCAAAACCCAGGATTTTGAGTATACTGGGTTTTGGTCCTTTCCCCCGGGGCACCCCCGATCGGGGGTGAGACCCTCGAATCGTCGATGCCAACTCACCTCCTCCCAGGCCTACGACGCATGCATGGCCACTCGTCCAATCGGTGTGCTTGGAGCCGCTGATGTCACATCGTCTAAGCCTTCCATTCACAAATGCGTGGCACGCGCCCTGCTAGAGGGATAGCGGGGATACGGCTTGCGCATGCGCCGTTGGACCGGGAAACAAGGTAAGTGTATGAGGCGACCTGGGGAGTTTCACACAAAACTGGGATGCCCCGGGGGAGAGAATTGATCGGCCCCACGGCCTGGGTTTTGGTCCACTTTAAAGGGCACCGACTGCAATTCAGCAACATGGGCGGTGGTGATTCGCAGGATTATGGTGCAGGGGAGGGAGGAACCTAGGTCCCCAGTAAACAACCTTATGTTATTCCCTTTGAGGCTAAGGAGGGAAAGTTTTACATCATTTACCTGTTGTATATTTATGGTCATATTTAGACTTCAGAAAGCTCCAAAATATATGCTGCTGGAAAACGTGAAAGGATTTGAATCATCGGAAGCGAGGTGAGACTGGAAACACGTTCATTTTGTTGTCATCTTTTTCTATACTAGATAACCCTGAACTAAACAAACAAGGGTAAATCCCCAAAAATCTCCTGCACCTTTTTTACAGGTGGGGAGCTTCCGTTTTCAAATGAGGACATTTTTGGAAACAGAAACACCCTATGGGCTTTGCAGAACAATTTGGTTTATTCTTGTGCACGGGGGGCTGTTTCCATAGCTTTACCTCAATGGAAAAATCATGTCCCTCACCTATATAAATGCCCCATCACAGGAACAAAAAAATACAATTCTGTGATTACTCACCTGTAGAATTGTTTTTACTGTGTACAGCACGGCCTGTTTCATTTCATCCTTACTTCTGGGTATTCCGCCACAAGGTGGCGCAGTCGACTGCAGAAGATTTGTGGCTCCTCCCGGCCCTGTATAAAGCCATGAATCACCCATAGACCCCCAGTGTTGAAAAGCAGTTATGCAAGAAGCCGGGAGATCAACCATGATAAACACAGGCTCTAAAAAATTAAACATTTGAACAAATCACCATTAAGAGGTAACCAAAGATAACGATAACAAGGGAGGGATGAAACAGGCCGTGCTGTACACAGTAAAAACTATTCTACAGGTGAGTAATCACAGAATTGTATTTTTCCAAGTGTACAGCATGGCCTGTTTCATTTCATCCTTACTTCTGGGACATCCAATAGCAGTGTCCGTAAAGATAGGGTGGGATCCCCAAAGAGTAACAGGCAGTTAAAACCACTGAAGTACCTTATGGCCAAAAGCAGCGTCAGCTGAGGCCTTAAAGTGGACCAACACCCAGGATTTTGACTATCCTGGGTTTTGGTCCACTTCGGCTGGGCACCCCGATCGGGGGTGCCCCGCTGTGTGAAACCCCCCAGAAACCCCAAAAAACTCACCTCTCAACGCTCCCACGTGAGCGCCGCAGCCAATCCCCGCCAACGTCCAGGCGGGGATCAGGAACGTCCAGGCCGCTTCCGCCGCCGCCGCCTCCCGCGCGTCACTCTCGGCGCGCGCGCGCCCCCGCCGGCCATTCACAGAGGGCCGGCGCGGGCGCGCGCACGTCTGGAGGGGTGCGCGGGAGGCGGCGGCGGCGGAAGCGGCGGCGGATCAGGTAAGGTGTTTCTGGGGTTTCTGGGGGGTTTCACCCCGCGGGACATCCCGATCTCGGATGTCCCGCGGGGTGGGAGGTGATCGGCCCGGGAATCTTATAGATTTCCGGGCCGATCACCCCTGGGTGTTGGTCCTCTTTAACATCAACCTTGTAGAACTTGGAAAGGTATTAACAGAAGACCAAGTGGCGGCCTTACAATCTTGTTCAACAGAAGCCTGATGCTGAAAAGCCCAAGAGGCGCCAATAGCTCTAGTAGAATGAGCAGTAACACGGAAGGGAGGTTCTTTCCCTTTAGCAGAATAAGCTTGCACCACCGCCTGACGGATCCACTTGCTGATAGTAGATTTGGCTGGAGGCAAACCCTTCCTAGGTCCAGCAGAAAGAACAAACAGAGCATCAGATTTCCTAAACGACTCAGTGGTGACCAAATAAAATTTCGGTGCCCTGACAACATCCAGAGAATGAAGGGTCCGTTCCTTAGAATTAGAAGGGTTAGGACACAAAGAAGGTAAGACAATGTCCTGATTGCGATGAAAAACAGACACAACCTTGGGAAAGTAATCCGCTTTAAGCTGGAACACTACCTTATCCTGATGCCGCTCAAAATAAGGAGGTTTCATGGAGAGCGCCGCCAGCTCAGAAACTCGCTGGACCGAAGTAATAGCCACCAAAAAGGCTACCTTAAGAGTCAGAATGGGCAACGCAGCCTCACGCATAGGCTCGAAGGGCAGACCCTGTAGAGCAGACAACACCAAATTTAAGTCCCAACCCGGTAGCAGAGGCTTACGCGGCGGACAGACATGAGTAACTCCCTGGAAAAATGTTTTAACCAACCGGTGATTGGCAAAGGATCTTTGGAAAAAAATTTCCAGAGACGAAACCTGTCCCTTGAGAGTACTAAGTTGAAGGCCTGAATCCAAACCATGCTGTAAAAACTCCAGAATCCTGGGAATGGAAAACACCCGACAAGGAAGAGACTTTGACTCGCACCAGGCAATGTAAGCATGCCACACCCTGTAGTAGATAAAGGACGAGGATTTCTTCCTAGCCCGAATCAAGGTATTCACAACAGAGGCTGGCAAACCCTTGCCCATCAAGATGGAGGTTTCAGCAGCCAAGCCGTTAAAGCCAGCGTTTGTAAATTGGGATGACGCAGCTGTCCCTGCGTGAGACGCTCTGGATCATCGGGCATGACAAGCCAACTGATACATACGCCGGTCCGCGCTATCACGCAGCGTAGTACTATTGGGGGACGGCATGACCGAAGTGTTAGATAGTCCCAGGACCGGAGCGTCCACCTCAGGAGGGCACGACCAGCGCTTAACCAAATCAGCCGAAAAGGGATAACTTCTATCCAAGCCCTTGAGCACCGAGGGTAATCTATTAGGACGTTCCCACTCCTTAAGCACCATATTGGAGAAATGGCCCTGTTCCGGGAACGGCAAGCATTGCTTGCCAGGGTGGAAAAGCTTCTTCTTCGCCGCCTTAGGGAGGGCGATGTGCAGTGTCTCGAAAATCGACGACAATAACCTATCCGTATCATCCGGGAGCCAGGCATCCTCATCAGAGGAGGACCTTAGATCACTGTCATAACCGTCCTGACAATCCCCAGAGGAGTCCGAGTGACGGAAAAGCTCCCCCTCCTCCGGGGAGTCACGGCCGCCATACACATCAAGGCCCTCATCCTCCTTGGCAAATAGGGACAGCGCGGCGTCAAGGTGCCGCTTCTTGCTAGAGGCCTTGCCCGCCGCCAGTCGGGCCAACTGCCGTTCAATGATGGGCACACGCAGCGCCAGATCTGTTTGCGACCCCCTGCTAGTATTCCCCTCACTGGGGGCTAAATGCAGGCACGGAGGAGTAGGAGATGCCGTAGGAAGTACAGAACTGGAAAGAGAAGCTCTCAGCCCAGCCTGGTCCGCAATAATACTTTGGGCGCACGGCACACAAACCGCACCACCACCACTCAGAGGGGATGCCCCGCACATGACACACAGCCGAAGGCTGCCCCGAGGAGCCCCCAAGCTCGCTTTCCCCAGAAGCCTCCATATGGTGATTATTAGCGGCACAATAGGCCAGCACAGGGTAATGGCTAATAGAAACCACTCGGGATGCCCCCCAAGGGATGCCCACAAAAAAAGGGGGCGACCGAGGGCGCGCCAATGCAGGGCGTGAAGGCGGCCCACACTCTAGAAAAGGCGCCAAGCACCATGACAGGGCGCACCGCCGCCCCCAAGCCCAGTTATAGCGCCTCCCCCCGCGGAGCGGAGTACGCCCGCGGCGGCGCAAGAAGCGGAAGAGACAGCTCGCAGTGTCAAAAGACCCCACCCCCGACAAAGGCCACGCCGTGAAGAGGGAAAGGGGGGAGAGGCGAGAGGACAATACGAAGGCAGCGGACTAACGGAGCGGGGTGGAGAAGAATAAAGGCGAGAGAAGGATAGGGAGCCCGGACAACAAAGAGCCCCCAAGTAAAACACTCACCCCATCACACGACACAAGTTAGCAGGGTCTCTCCCATCCCTCTGTAGGCTCACCAAACGCCTATGGCTGACTACCCTTCAGTGCATAGGGTCTGCAGCCTGGAGCAAAGCTCTCCGAGCACACGACCCAGGTGCTCCCCTACCATCACCCGATCCGTCAGCCGAGGCTGGGAGGCAAGAGGGTCCAGAAATGGGTGGAAATAGGCTTCCAGGGCCGCAGGCTTGGTTACCCCGCTCACCTGCGAAACATAGAGAGCCATCTTCTGGTCTTCGCAATATGACTGCAGAGAAACACTGGGTGATTCATGGCTTTATATAGGGCCGGGAGAAGCCACAATCTTCTGCAGTCGACTGCCCCACCTTGTGGCCGAATACCCAGAAGTAATGATGAAATGAAACAGGCTGCATTTAACCCATCTGTGCAGTGAGCGTACATCACTCCTATTCCGGCGTTCACCATTCACCCAATCACTGAACCGCATCCTGCACCAACTGGGCCTGAGTCACCGGCATTTCCGTGTCAGGCCCACACCCCTCCACTATCGGTCACAGGGGTGCTGCCATGACCTCTCCCTTCACTACAATAGAACAGGCATGTCAGGCCTCGTTACACCCCCTCCATTGCAGTGAATGAAGAGGGCGTGACATCCTGTCTGTGGCTGATGGTGGAGGGGTGCGAGAGCGACCCAAAAGTGGTGGTGACTGGCACTCGGGTCTGGGCGGTGCGGCATATGATCCAGGGCCCCGCTGATCGCGGAGTAGGACCGATCAGCTGAGAAGGACAAAAGATAATTAAGTGGACCAAAACCCAGGATTTTGAGTATCCTGGCTTTTGGTCTTTGCCGCCGCTGTGTGAAACCCCCAGGTAGCCGAAACATACTCACCTCTTTCTAGGCCAACGACGCATGTGCAGCCGCTCTTCCAATCAGATCCGCCTAAGGCCAGTGGATCAAAGTGCACTGAAGGCCCCATCCCCCGCTACACTCTAACGGAGCATTCACAAATGCCTGCTGTGGGAACATGCCCTGCTAGAGGAATAGCAGGGATGTCGCCGCGGCTTGTGCAAAAAAAAAAAAAAAGAAAAACTATACTATAAATATATATACCTATAAAATAAAATAAAAAATAACTTCCCCTACCCCAAGTCCCTTGGTTAAACTTGATAGACATATATCTTTTTTCAACCGTATTAACTATGTAACTATACTTACCTTTTGTCTCCTGCTGATGATCACTCCTGCACCCTGGATCTTACCTGAGTCCTTCATCACGCAGGCTGATCGGCAGTCACATAGGCATTTACTAGAGAGGGCCCCCCACCATTAGTCACAGCGACGCTGGCATGCCCCGCTCCATTCACTGCAATGGGGGGGGGGGGTCCCAGGCCTAGCCATGGCCCCTTTTTGCAAGTCAATTGTTTGGCTCTGCTCTGGATGATGGGACTGATGGCGGCCCACCATGATAAAGCCAGATGTGACTGATGATCGGCACGCACAACGCAGGACTCGGGTAAGATTCCTAGTGCCACTCTATCCGAAAGGGAGGAAACGGTTGCATCTCCACCAATGTGAGGCAATGCTTTACTGCACTATGTAGCTAAAATCTCATCCACCCATAAGCTAGATTCAGGGATTAAAAAAAAACTCACCTGCCCCACACCTGGTCAACGTTTGCCCATGTGGGAGCAGCTCTGCTTCTGCTTCTGTGTTCCAAGCTGCTGCCCTGAGATGGAGTGATTGCTTAATCACCCTATCAGTGAAGCGCTGCCACTGTGCAATGATTGGGTGACTAACAGTCACTCCAGCTGTTTGCAGCAGCTACCTCCCAGCAGCAGCTGTCACCATGAATGCAGAGAGAAACATGTGCCCTGCTTCTACATTAGTATTGGATGGCCACCACTGATCAGGTGAGTCATTTTATTTACTACAGCTCCATTCAGGGCCGGTGCTAGCACAGGGCAAACCTGGGTTATTGGCAGGCCCCCTGGCATCTTCAGGGGCCCACTCAGGCTCACAGTTGGCCATGGTATTATTTAACCCAACCACCGAATGCCGGGTGCTGTGTGCAGACCTGCTCATGGCTGGCCTCAGCAACGGGGGCTGATCAGCAACATTGGAGAAGGTGGCATGGAATGGAGGGCAATTAAAGGAAGTTCAGAAGGTGGCGAGAAGCAGTTGACAGCTAACAAAGACTGGAGGACGATCAGCAGTAGGAGATAACCCATTTGTGGCAGCAGAGCTGAAAGGTGACATCATGTGACGCACTACTTTGGGGCCTGTTAAGACTCTCTTGCCCAAGGGCCCCCTCAAACCTGGAGCTGGTACTGGCTCCATTACTGCACAATTCTTAAGCCCTTTCAAGCCAGGTCTCAGACACAGACTCAGACTCAGCTTAGTGCACCCCAGCCGACAATGCTAATATTTATTTGTGTGATTGTTTTGGTCATGTGCTCATCCCTCCAATCAGCAAGGGAGCCTTCTTCAACATGATTGTGGTCAGAAGAACAGTGCGGTTTGGGGGCGCTGTGTGTTTTTTTGGGGGGATACAGTTGTCACCGCTGGGTACTATATAAGGATCCAGCACAGCTTGCTGGTTGGTTTATTAGTTTTTGGTGATAAATGCTGTTTGGTTATGTTTGCACTAACTTCAAAAGTCTAATGTCATAAAATAATGAAGTTGTGTTCTATTCTTTCATGTGTGACAGAGGTGCCTTGATCAGAACATTGCAGAGCTGCGGATATGATTACCAGGAGTTTCTTCTCTCGCCAACATGTGTGAGTGAATTGCTTTGTACTGCCTCACACACTTTATTGCCTTGGCTTATTTTACGATAGTACGGATCACAGATGAAACACATGCCTCAGACCTTTTTCCAGGCTCGTACCACTTAGATTTTAGTTTCCCAGCATTTTCCCATATGTATTAGACTCCTTTTCGGCACAAAATAGGGGGTTGGGGTTACAGATTCCTGACAATCTTTTGTTATAAAAAGCTTTACCGTTTTTTTTTTAAATAAAATATAACGCCACCCAGAAGCCAGGCCACTCTGATAAAGTGACGGTGACCTGTCATGGAATGCGTAGGGGCTGCCATTGATTGGATTCTGCCACAACCTCTTCATCCATTGGGTCTTTCTGTCTTTGTAATATTTTTGCCTTTTTGATTTTTGCCGTTAGCATTAGTGTGTGTGTGTGGGGGGGGGGCAGCTATTATAGGGTCGAGAGTCAGGGGAATAGACACTGGCCACACCTGCTCCATTCATTTCAAAGAAGGGGGCTGACACCCCCCTCTATTGTAGTGAATGAAGAGGGCGTGGCCAGTCACCTTCATTGACACAAGATGGGGAACGCAGGGCTCCAGGCCAAGGGGATGCCGGAAACGAGATCACTGATACAGGTAAGATTCAGAATATTGGCATCATGCGATTCAGCTGTGCAGTACTATAGGTAAGTATGTGCTGTTCATTGTGTTTGCCTGTACAGGGACTTTAAAGCGGACCAAATACCCATCAAGCTGGCTTTCAAGTCTAGAAGACATCAGGGTTTGGTTACAGCCTGCCCCTTAGAAGACCAATCCCATGGCTCCTCAGCATTCCTCCATCAGATGTCTACACCCACCCCACCCCCTTTTTATCTGACTGGCTGGTGATAGATGTGTGCACAGCAGAGGTGAGCAGTTGTTCGTTCAGAATTCACATGTGAATAAGCACGGTGGTGGGTTCTGATAGACGAGAGCCTGCAAATGTGCCGTGGTAAGGTAAGCAAACATGCGATCCTGGGGGTTTCACACCCTTGGACATCCCATATCGTAATGCCCCTATAAAGCAGACCAAAACCCAGGTGCTTAAAAATCCTGGGTTTTGGTCCACTTTAAACAGTATTATTAAAGCAGAGAATATTTGTTTACCAGTGTCCATGACAAATCTCTTTAAGGTCCTGGGTTTTGGTCCTTTCCCCTGTGTGAAACCCCCCAGATGGCCGAGCGCAACTCACCTCTTCCCGGTCCTACGGCGCATGCGTGGTCACTCGTCCAATCAGCGTGCTGACGCCGCTCCGTCTAAGCCAGCGTCTAAGGTCAACGGCTCAGAGCACGCTGACGGCCACTTCCCCCGCTTTCCTCTAACAGGGAGTGTGCCCGCACTGGCCATTCACAGATTCCTAGAGGGATAGCGGGGACGCGGCCACGGCTCATGCATGCGCCGTTGGACCAGGAAGCAAGGCAAGTGTACGGGGCGACCTGGCGGATTTCACACAGCGGGGCATCAGGAATCTATAAGATTATCTATCATGCTGGGTTTTGGGCCACTTTAAAGCGGACCTTCACCCTGAATAAGATCATATCTTATGTTTCCCACACCCTGTACATACAGATTACTCACATTAAAAATCATCCTACCTGCATCTATTGCATGTTATGAGCCTTTAAACATCCAAGATGGTGGCTCATGGAGCATCAGGTAGCCTGCAAGCATGAAGTGTCGCTCTGCATTCTGGGATTGCTGTCCTTTCCCTGACCCCAGCTCTGCTCTGTCTGTGCAAAGCACAGCTATAACCTCACCACCTGTACGTTATCCCGCTCTCCTCTTCTCACTACGTGTGATGCTTCTGAGTCGAGATGGCGGCACCCGTATCCTAGAGTCCTGAACAGAGTTGCAGCCCAGTGGGGGAAAGAATAATAAGTAAGTGACTAAAAACTTAAAATATCTTAATTTTAGATGCTGGGGAATAGTTTTTTAAGGGTTTCAGCTTTTCATTAATTCATGCAAAGGTCTGGTTTAAGTGTAAAATCTGTAGCAGGCTTTATAACTGAGCAAAACAGAAAATCAAAGCAGGATACACAAGATGGAAAAAAATCAAACTTGCCTTGTAAATACCAGAGCAAAAGAAATTGTGCACCTCCTGTTCTGCCCCCCCCCCCCCCCCCCTCGGTTGCTATGGGCAGCCCCTGTTGTACTCCATTCATAACACAGTGTGTGGCTGCCACATTTCCATGCTAGGCCTTCATTACATCTTTTTTGCTTTTATTTTTTACCAGCTCGGCATTCCAAACTCAAGGCTGCGGTACTTTCTGATTGCTAAGCTTCAGGCAGAGCCATTTGCTTTCCAAACCACCACTGAAGTAAGCGTCCAACTTTTTTTCCCTTTATTGTATAAAATAAAAATAACTCTTAACCGTTTAGAGGGAAAGTCAAATTTCCTTGGCATGTTTGAAATGGTAAATTATTGTGTCCTCAAGGTGCTAAGCTGATCTTTTTTTTTTATATCGTTTTATGTTAACAAATGTGTTTTCTAAAGGGAAAGTCCTGTTTTGATTTAATTTTTGAAAGTGTTACAGTATTTTTTGTGTGGCAAAATGATGTCCTCAAGGTACTGAATTGATTTTTTTTTAATTCTAAGTATACAGTACGTCCTGCTCCAGATATAATACTTACACGTGGGTAATCCTCCGCCAGATGGCGCTGTGCACTGCAGACATGCAAAAAACAGGCTCCTCCCAGCCCTTCATATACCCAGGGACCTCCCACAAATCCCCAGATTTCTCTGCAGTGCTGACTGCGAAGACATGAAGTATCACTCTCTCGCAGGTGAGCGGGGCTATTACAGCCCGCGGCTGTGATGCCCAGCGGGACACCAGCCTTCTGTAAGCAGGCAACCCCCAATCTCCACCGCCGCTTCTGCCTATAGTCAAGCCCCCGTTTGCCGGGATGCTAGGTACGCCTCACCGGACACGGTTGCCCCCAGGTCTTAATAGGCGCAAAGGATGGCTGCTTACGGTGAAGGCCGATGAACCACGAGGGTATCCCAAAGCCGAGGTCGTTCACAGGTAGTCAATCCGGAGGGTGCGTCAGAATACAGGGATGAGACAGGTGCGTAGTCAGGGGTAGCCAAAGGGTCAAGCCGGGAGGTCAGAGATCGCAGGGTATCCAGAGGGGCAGGCAGGTACGTGGTCAGACAAAGGCAGAGGTCGGTACAGGCAGCAGACAGGGATGGTCGATCAAGCTGGGTAGGAACCAGATAACAACTAACAGAATCACACCCTAATCACAAGCGACTATCACGGGCACAGTGCTGGGCTGACTCCATATTTATTGGGGAATCGAACAATGGCCACCCTGGGGGGGAGTGTATGTGCTGATTGGTGCAACTTACAACACTGTGAGTGATTGGAGGCACTATCCAGGGGCTGGTCAGTCTTGGCTGCAAGGCTGGTCAGCCCCTGATTCCCATCAGGTGTGGAGCACTCTGTGCTGCCTGCGACTCGCAGCACAGCGCCTCCTAGTGGCGAAATCTACAGACTGCGGGACGCGCGCCTGCACAGCTAGAGAGGGGCGAGGGAGGCTGCCAGAGTGACGCGCCGCGCTCCCAGCAGCAGGAGTGCTGCGTCGCCCTACGGACGCTCGCCGCCGGCCCCCTGGCAGAGGTAAGTTCCTTACAGCGGCCCTGTGGGACTATTCCCACCCGTCCTCTTTGTGATTTGCCTCCCAGCCTGGGCTGCGTTGGTCGGGTGAAGGTAGGCAGCACCATGTGTGCCATGCTCCACCGCAGTCCCCCACCAAAGGGTAGGTGGTTAGGCTGATGGTGAGCCTCTAGTGGATGCCCATCCCGCATTATTGCCCCGTGTAGCGGTGGACCCTGTGTAAAGGGTCGCCATCCTCCCTCGTTTCCCCCAATAGTTAGGGGGAAAAGAAAGGGGGGGGTTATGTGTGTGGCGGTCCCAGTGTACTGTAATGTCACGCTTATGGCCATAGTATTGTCCTTGATTTACAACTGGGTGTCAGAGCCGCGCTGCTTGCTCCTTATTATTGTTTGGTTGCCGCCGTACGTGTGTCCTTTCTTTTACTGAATAGTGTGCTTCTCCGGGCGGCGGCGTCGTATAGACGCTGCGGCGTCTTATTTTTACAAAGGCTTATACTATGTGATTTTATCCTTTGCGTGTTTGACTACTACCTCAGAGCTTCGCGCTCTTTGGGGTGGGCGGGGACTTGGCTTGGCGCGCTCCGCATCCCGGCCAAAGATTGGGCCCGCCCTTCGAGGTTCGCTGGGCGCCATTTTGATGATCTTCGCGCGCGCGCCTGGTGGCGGTCCCCCTCCTCCTTTGGTCTGTAAGTGCCCTCGCGGGCCATTCTTTATTAAATATTTGTCCAGCTGCGCATGGCCCTGACACCTCTTATTCCCTTTATGTCTTTCAGACGTCAAGTCTCCGGTGGCTTCTCCCGGCCTTATATATATATATATATATATATATATATATATATATATATATTTAGCGGGCTTAACTACAATTCTCCCACATTAATCAGCGGGTCTTTGGGGCATCCAGGGTTGCCTATTGCGTAAATCCCTGTTAGCATATTGCTTAGATAATCACCATATGGAGGCATCTCAGAGTTATGTGACCGGGGTCCCTCGGGGACAAGACCGGCTGTGTTCAGCGTGTGGACAGCCCCATGCTGATGCTGACAGAGCACGGGTCTGCGGGCCCTGTGCTGAACAAGTACTGGCCCTGCAATCAGGGTTGCCAGTGGCTGCACCTCGGTTTAATACACCTGTTTCCCCGTGCTTAAATCTTACGCCTGATGACCAGCAAGTCGTGCCGCGCATTCTGCCTACGGCTGATCAGGTTATCTAGAGGTTGGCAGAGCGCTTGGGCTCTGGGAAGAAGCGGTCCCTGACGCCCCCGGGTTCTCTCTTTCCTACTGAAACTGAGGAGTTCGCTGCTCCGCAGGGCTTTGCTCCTTCTGATGACGGTGAGCTTTTCTCCGACTCGGGTTCCTCTGATGAGATGCTGTGGAGTCGTGATGATTCTGGCCCTGGTTCTTGGGGCCTGTGTGACACTGATGAATTACTGATAAAGATCTTGAGGTCTTGTCTATCTCTCCACCTGTGAGGCTCCCAAGCCTAGAAGGGAGAGTTTCCACACAGCGACACCGCGCTTGGAATTTCTGGAGCAGGATCATTTCCAGGCTCTAATATCCAAGGAATGGGAATTCCCTTGTAAACTTCCAGGGGTTCCAGGGGACTGGGATTGGAAATACCCTTTTCCCCCTGATGTGGTTAACCGTTGGTCAGCACCTTCCGTGGTGAATGCACCGATCATATCGGTTGTTAACCCCCCCCCCCTTCCTGGCAGCTCCTACTTATTGTACCCTTCGGGATGCTGAGGACCGGCGCATTGATAGACTGGCTTCCCACGCCTTTTCTTGTGCAGGGATGGCGCTGCGCCCGGTCTGTGCTGCGGCCATCACTGCGGTGGCCGCGAGAACCCTCATCAGAAAGATGCTTGATAATCAGCCTGAGGATCTCCCCTGGGAGGTCTTTAATGCACTCTCCAATTGTGATGTATTTGTGAGGTTTATCCTCTTAGCGCTGGATGACACCATTAAGATGTGTGCAAGATCTTCTGCCCTTGTGGTAGCTATACGCCCCCTGGTCTGGCTGCGACAGTGGGGTGCCGACGATGTTACAAAAAAGGCTCTCACTGGCCTTCCCTTTAGAGGGCGACGACTATTTGGGGCCCGTTTGGACCTTTTTGGTAAAAAGGGCAAAACACCCCTACGCAGAATGCCGTCTCGGCCTCCTCGGGGCAGGGACACCCCTCCCCCTCCCTATGTTAGTGTCAAACACGAACCAGGGGTGTGCTTCCAGCTATTCGGCGTAGACTCCCGCTCCAGGGTTGGCAGACAACGCCCTGGCCCCTCTGGCAGGACTAAGTCCAAACCTTCCAAAAACTCCCCAAGCATGACGGGACGCCCTCGCCCGTCTGGGTGAGGGGACGGCTGTAGCACCTTGCTCCTATCAGGAGGCATCATGCCTCGTTCTGGTGGATCCAGGATAGAGTTTGCGGGGCGGTACCTTCCCGAGATTGTCAGGGTGCTTCGCGTCCCTGTCTCTCTTCAGATGCTGGTGCAGGCCTTGCACTGCCTGCAGGGTTTGGGGTCACTTGCAGGTTGCCCTTAACAGGCAGAAGCAGGGGCCTCTTCACCATCCTTTCCACATTCCCCCAAAAGGATGAGGCAGTCTGGCCCATTCTGGCCTTCCATAGGCTTGGCATTTCTACATTCACAGGCAGTTTTCTGCATGGAATCTCTGAGTTGGGCCGCCAGCGCCATGCGCCCAGTGGGCCTCTTGCCGTCTGCGGAGACCTAAGATGCTTATTCTAATACCCCTGTGTCTTCTGGACACAGAGGCTCTTACAGGTTAGTGTTGGTGGGCCAACACTGCTGATTGCGGCCTTATCTGGCCTTTCTTCTGCTCCCAGAGTGCTCGCCGAGGCACTGACGGGGGTGATGCCTCTGATGAGACCAAGGGGCGTCCGTGCAAGGACCTACCTGGTTGTCCTTCCTTACTTCCCAATCTCCACGCCAGGCCGAGTTGGTTTCTCGGCCGGTGGTGTTTTTTGGGAGTCATTTGGATGGGTGTTCAGTCACCTCAATTCCTCATTGTCCCCTTTTTTGGTATCTCCATTCCTAGGGTTGTATTTGGATTCGGTTCCTGCGAGAACCTTCTTCCTTGGCAATAAGTGGACAATCTGGTTACATGGGCTCTGTCCCTCATTGCTGTCCCCGTACTTTCACCAGGCAGGATTGCAGCTGGTGGGCCCATTGGTGGCTGCTCAGAGGATGTCCCTTATACTCAGTGCCCTTGGGCTCTTCTGCAGCTTATATTGTTAATACTGGACAGGGTTCCAGCACCCCTGGAGCTGGGTCTGTGTACCTTCCCCCTTGGTACGGTGGTTCCTCTTGAGTCGGTTGAACTCAAGGATCCAGTCAGGGGGCACCCCCCCTTTCTTGCATCTTCCTGTAGATGGATACCAAATCTATCAGGTTGACGGGGGGGGGGGTTCTTTTAAAATCCCCTGTGGTTCCGGGGGAGGTGGGGCCTTTAGGGGTCCATACACCTTTCTATTTTCTGAAGCGGTGAGCCTTCAGTTTGGCTCTGTCTCGCTGGACTACTCCTTTTCAGGACTGGTCTATTTGGGGGCTCTTGGTCTGTCTGACGACAGTGGCCTGTATTATTTATCCGTGTGGGACTCGGAGCAGGATGATCCTCCAGGAAAGTATCTGATCCTGATCTGGGTGGAGGACAGCGTTCCCTGCATATCAGTGGTATTCGCTCCGGTGGATGTCCTTCTGCGACAGGATGTGTTGACCCTTGTGTCACTATGGGATCCATCTAGTGTGGATCTGTTGGGGCCCCGTCACTTTCATAGGTTCTCGGCCCTTGTTCCCTGTCCCAGATTATTCTGACTGTGGTCAGGAGGCTTAGTTACGTTATGGCTGGACATTATGTTCTGTTTGTCTTATCTTCATTCACCCTGCTAGGCGGGGTTCTGAGCTAAGTTTGCTCTGGAAGGGGGGACCAGTGATACTGGTGGCCCCTGGGTGGCCCAGTGGAGTGTGGTGTGCAGACGTGGTACTATGGACAGCGGACCTGTACGTTCTGTCAGGAGTGCTGATCTGCTCACTCAGGCCCCCTTTTTATTTCACCCCAATCTACAGGCTCTGGTCTAGATGGCCTGACGGCTGATTCATCCACCTTGATGGGGGCTGTTGCTTCAGTCAGGCGTGTGCCTGAGCGGGCGGCTCTGTTTGCTGGCCCTCGTTCATTGATATATACACCTTGATGTGGTGGTGTTCCGCTTTATGCCGGACCTTATGCCTGAGGTGGTGTCTTGTGCTCATGTATTCAAGACATTTGTCTTTCTTCTGGGCCTTATTCCTAGTAACGCTGAGGAAAGGGGGTCTACATTCCCTCAACAGGTGTTGGAAGTTTTTCCTGGATTGTCTCTTGTCCCTTAGGGGGACTGATGCCCCTTGGGGTTTGCGAGCGTCTGCATCCGTGTGTGCCTGATCTCGTCTGCTTCCAGGGTTTATGCGCCCTTTGGCCTGGTTTTTCCTTGAATGGATTGTCCCTTCTGGTCCTAGGGAAGGTTTCGGCTTCTAGCTGATCCTTGTTAGTATACTGGTCCGTATCCCCGCCTGTCACGCGGGAGACCAGGGTTCAATTCCCCGATGGGGAAAGCTCTAAAATTCCCCGATAGCCTTTGCCAAGACTATTGTTAGCATTTGGGCTGGTCAGCCCGTTACTCAGGCCTATTCTTTTAAGGGGAAGAATCTTCTTCTCACTTTTTCTGATTATACTTGTGCTTTGGTATCTTTGGGCCTTTCAGCACCAGGTTTCTGTTGAACAAGTTTGCTAGACCGCTACTTGTTTTCTGTTCATACCTTTTCAAAGGTTTTTATGAGGTTGACGTTAGAGCTCTTGCTCATGTCGCTCTTGGTAACAAGGTTGCAGGTGACAGTGCTTTCAACTGTCTGCTGTGCCTTTTTTGTTAGGGATCCCACCCTACTTTATGGACACTGCTATTGGATGTCCCACGTGTAAGTATTATATATGGAGCAGGACGTACTGTATGCTTAGAATAATACAATTCTGTGAAATACTCACCTGTAGAATTGGTATTATACGCATACAGTATGTCCCGCACCACCCCACCCTGGTTTTACGTTATTCTGGATCCCCTGTATGGTGATTGTTATCATTGTTATTATTACCAGTTTTGTTGGTTGGTTTCTCCCGGCTTCTTTTTCTCACTGCTTTTCAATGCTGGGGATTTGTGGGAGGTCCCTCGGTATATGAAGGGCGAGGAGGAGCCTGTTTATTACATGTCTGCAGTGCACATCGCGATCTGGCGGAGGATAACCCACGTGTAAGTATTATATATGGAGCAGGACGTACTGTATGCGTATAATACCAATTCTACAGGTGAGTATTTCACGGAATTGTATTTTTTCCTCCTAGCCTTGGCTGCGCTGGTTCGGGTGAGGGTAGGCAGCACCGCTGTCAGGTGCTTAGGAGCGCTGCTCCACCGCAATCCCCCACCAAAGGGTAGGCGGTATAGGCACATGGTGAGCCTGCATGGGATGCCCCTCCCGCACTTAGCCCCTCGCCCCTGTCTGTTGGTGGGTCCCATAGTGGTGGCCGCTACCCTCCCTCGCTCTCCCTTGTAGTTCTTGCGGGGGGGGGGGGGGGGGGGCTGTGCGTGTAGGTTTGCAATTTCACTTGTTGTATTATGCCTTTCCCCTGTCACCGCAATGAATTGGTTGCATGGTTGCCTTTTGTATTTGCCGCCACCGCGCGCGCTTGTGCGGCGTTCCGCGGTTGGCGGCGACATTACCTCAGGCGCTGCTGCGCCATCATTGGTTCCTGTTGTCACGTGTGTGGCCTCATGCTCTTTGGGGGGGGGCTGCGGATGGCGCGTTCCGCATCACTGTGTCCGCGGCCCGCCCCTCGAGGTCTGCTCGGCGACATTTTGCTTCCTGGTGCTGGCTGGCGTCTACCTACCGCAGTCCGTGAGTGCCCCTGCAGGCTGTTGTTCATGTTTTATATATAATTATAGGCATTGTCACTTACGGGGTCTTCACCTTGTGCTTTGCAGGCGGGTCAGATTATATTGGTTTCTCCCGGTCCTGCCCCCTCTTTTAGTTTTACTAAACTTATTGAGGCCTAGTTTGCTAAATCCTCCCACTTCCCTAGCGGGCTATTGGGGCATCCCAGGTTACTTTACAGTGTGAATCTCTATCGGCCGATTGTGCCGCTATAATCACCATATGGAGGCGTCCCAGGATAATGTGCTCGGGGTTCCTTCGGGACAAGCCCGGCTGTGTGTGGCGTGTGGGGTGTCCCCTACAAGTGATGACAATGTGCGGGTTTGTGTACCTTGTGCCCAGCAGGTGCTTGCGTTGCAGCCTGGTTTACCTGCGGCTGGGCCTGCGCCCCGTATGGCCTCGCCTACCCCCCCACGCTTACATTTGACTCCCAGTGAGGTGTGCACCAGTGGGGAGTCTCAGCCTGATGTGTCTTCTAGACTGGCTAGTGTGGAGAAGCTGCTCGCTAATACCTTGGCGCGTAAGGCCTCGGCTAAGAGGTGGCATTTGGCACCCGGTGTCACTCTTTTCCCTATGGAGGCTGAGGAGTTCATGGACTTGTCTGGTTATACTCCCCTGGAAGACGGGGAATTGTTCTCTGACTCAGAAAAATCTGATGAGCAGCCTAAGGGTTATGCTGATTCTGGCTCTGACCCCTGGGCCCCAGATGATACTGACAGACTGTTGGCTCCGATTTTTGAAGTGCTTTCCATCTCTCCCCCTGCACTGGTTCCCAAGCAGCAGGGGGAGTTGTTTCATACTGCTAAACCACGCTTGGAGTTCCCTGAACAATCCCATTTTAATAATCTTGTGTCCAAAGAATGGGAGCGTCCAAGCAGACTTCCCGGAGTTCCTAAGAGCTGGGATAAAAGATATCCTTTTGCCGCTGATGTGGTTAGACGTTGGTCACCCCCTCCCGAAGTGGATGCACCAATTCTGGGTTGCATTCTCCTGACTCTACTACTCTGAAGGATGGTGAGGTCAGGCGTATTGATCAGCTTGCTTCCCATGCCTTTGCCTGTGTGGGGACGGCACTGCGCCCGGTTTGTGCCTCTGCCATTACAGCTGTGGCTATCAGGACTCTGGATGATACCATTAGAATGTGTGGCAGGGCCTCTGCCTTGGCGGTGGCTATACGTCGTTCGGTTTGGCTGCGCCAGTGGGCAACTGACGACAACGCTGCCAAGAAGGCTCTCACCGGTTTTCCCTTTAAGGGTCTACGTCTATTTGGGGACTGTCTGGACCTGTTTGCTAAGGGAGGCTGCTAAGGGAGGCAAGCTTCCCCAGCGTAGAAGACACTCTCTGCCCTTTCGGGGTTCAGGCTCCTTTCCTTCCCTTTACCGTGGATCTAGAACGGGGAGAGGGGCCTCCTTTTCAGGGGCCCGAGGAGATTTCTGGGGAAGGGGCAGGGGACGTGGACGGCCTGGCCCATTCTGGGGCTCCAAGCCTAAGTCTTCCCCCAAGCCCCATCCGGGTGGGGGAACAGCTTCGGCTTTTTGCTCACGTCTGGAGGCGTCATGTCTCAGACCGGTGGATTCAGGAGGTAGTGTCCTCCGGTTACAAGATAGAGTTTGCTGCCTGGTCGCCCCCAAGATTCATCAGATCCCGGATGTCGCAGGACCCCCTGTCAGCTCAGGCACTGGTTTTGGCTGTGCAAAGCCTTCTGGAGCTGGGTGTCATCTGTCAGGTTCCCTTACGAGAAAGGGGCAGGGGTTTTTATTCCAATCTTTTCATTGTGCCCAAAAGGGATGGGTCAGTCAGACCCATCCTGGACTTGAAGATTCTCAACAAATTTGTCAGATGCAGGCGCTTTCGCATGGAAACTCTGCGCTCAGCTATCAGCTCACTGCGCCCAGGGGACTTCATAGCCTCTGTGGACATCAAGGATGCTTACCTTCACATTCCCATCTTTCCAGGTCATCAAAGATTCCTCAGGTTCGCCTTGGAGGATCAGCACTACCAATTTGTGGCATTGCCCTTCGGTCTCACATCAGCTCCCAGAGTGTTCACCAAGGTGCTACAAATGTGGTGGAAGGTGCACCGCAGCACAATTATGGGTAGGTGCCAGCCATGAGGGAAACACAGAACATGAAATATATAAATGAGAGATCCTAGACTGATCTCACAAACCCTTACTAAAAAGGCCGCACTTTTTAGTAAGGGTTTGTGAGATCAGTCTATTATCTCTCATTTGTATATTTCATGTTCACCAAGGTGCTGGCGGGAGTGATGGCTCTGCTCTGATCTCAGGGCATTCGCATTCTTCCCTATTTGGACGACCTTCTCATACTCAGCTAGTAGTGTCCACGCTGGAGTCATTCGGCTGGGTGATCAACCATCCCAAATCTTCCCCGTCTCCCTCCCTGGTGGCGCAGTTTCTGGGAATGAATCTGGATACGGTTCAGGCAAGGATCTTCCTTCCTCAGCAGAAGGTGGACAGTCTGCTAGCGCAGGTTCAGTCCCTCTTATCTTGCCTTCATCCCTCCCTCAGGCAGGGAATGCAGCTGGTGAGCCTGATGGTGTCATGCTTCGAGGCAGTTCCTTATGCTTAGTTTCACATGAGGCCTCTTCAACTCCACCTCTTGTCAGTGTGGGACAAGGATCCTGCATCCCTGGATCAGGCTTTTGCTCTGTCTCCCCTAGTCAGGCGGTCCCTCTCGTGGTGGCTGAACTCCAGGAACCTGCTGGCAGGCAGATCCTTTCTGGATCCCTGCTGGGAGACAGTCACCACGGATGTTGGGGGGCTTCTGGAGGTCCCTACAGTTCCAGAGGCGGTGGGGCCCTCAGGACCTCACACCCCTATCAACATTCTGGAGCTGAGGGCGATCAGGTTGGTGCTGGCTCACTTGACCCCACACCTTCGGGGTCTCCCTGTTCAGGTACGCTCGGACAACCAGACGGCGGTTGCCTACATCAATCACCAAGGAGGGACCCGGAGCAAGGGGGCCCTCAAGGAAGTGTCCCTGATTCTGTCCTGGGCGGAGGACAATGATCCTTGCATCTTGGCTGTGTACATCCCGGGGGTGGAGAATCCGCTGCCAGACTCTCTGAGCAGGGGGACCTCTTGTCTGGTAGAATGGTCCCTCAGCGACAGGGTGATTCACTCTCTGTGTCACCATTGGGGTCAGCCAGATGTGGATCTGTTTGCGTCTTGTCACAATCACAAGCTTCCAGCCTTTGTCTCCCTGTCCCAGGATCCTCTGGCTTTGGCCACAGACGCTCTAGCAATGTTGTGGCGGGACTTTCAGCTTCTGTATGTCTTTCCTCCATTCCCCCTGTTGGGCAGGGTTCTGCGCAACATTGCTCAGGAGGGGGTGCCAGCAATTCTGGTGGCCCCCGGTGGCCAAGAAGACTGTGGTTCACAGATATCGTGCTGTTGGCAGTAGATCAGTACGATCTGCCCAGGGTTCCGGACTTGCTCACTCAGGGGCCGCTACTCCATCCCAATTTACAAAACGCTGGCTTTGACGGACTGGCTGCTGAAACCTCCATCCTGATGGAGAAAGGGTTGCCTGCTTCTGTTGTTGACACTATGATCAGGGCTAGGAAAAAGTCCTTCTTCCATCTACTGTAGGACTTGACGCACTTACATTGACTGGTGTAAGTTTAGGTCTCTTCCCTGTCGTGTGTTCTCTATCCCCAGGATTCTTGAGTTTCTCCAGCATGGGTTGGAGCTGGGGCTTCAACTCAGTACTCTGAAGGGTCATGTCTCTGCCCTGGCTGTTTTCTTCCAGAGCTCCTTTGCTATGCATCGTCTGGTCAAAACCTTCTTTCAGGGTGTTACCCATGTGCGTCCCCCACGTAAGCCTATTGAACCTGTACAGGAGGCTGCCTTGGCCATCCTTACTCTCAAGGTTTTCTTGGTGGAGATCACTTCTGTTAGGAGTGTTTCTGAGTTGGCAGCGCTTTCCATCCAGCCCCCTTACTTTGTGAGACACCAGGACAAGGTAGTGTTTCGCTTCAAACCAGATTTTCTGCCCAAGGTTGTGTCTGCCTTTCATCTTAATCAGGACATTGTTCTGCCTTCCTTGTGTCCTAATCCTAGTAACCCTAAAGAGAGGGTTTTGCATTCTTTGGATGTGGTCAGGAATCTGAAATACTATCTGGTGGCCACTGCTCCTTTCAGAAAGACTGATGCTCTTTTCGTGGTCCCTTCTGGTCCTAGAAAGGGTTTGGCTCCTGCTAAATCTACTATCAGCAAATGGATCCATCAGGCTGTGATTCAGGCCGACTCTGCTAAGGGGAGGAATCCTCCCTTCCGTCTTACTGCTCATTCCACTCGTGCTATTGGTGCCTCTTGGGCTTTTCAGCACCAGGCTTCTGTTGAACAAGTTTGCAAGGCCACTACTTGGTCTTCTGTTCATACCTTTTCTAAGTTTTACAAGGTTGATGTTAGGGCCTCAGCTGATGCTGCTTTTGGCCGCAAAGTTCTGCAGGCGGCAGTGGTCTAAACTGCCCGTTGTTGCCTTTTGGGGATCCCACCCTACTTTACGGACACTGCTGTTGGATGTCCCAGAAGTAAAGAATTATCATCTGGAACAGGACGTACTGTATACTAAGAATAATACAATTCTGTGATTACTCACCTGTAGAATTGTTATTATGAGTATACAGTACGTCCTGCTCCACCCCACCCTTTGTTTATTCTTGGATCCCCTGTATGGTGATTGTTATCATTGTTGGTTTGCTGGTTGATTTTGTTTTCATTCTCCCGGCTTCTTGTTTACTGCTTTTCAATACTGGGTAATTGTGGGAGGTCCCGGGTATTTATGGGTCCGGGAGGAGCCAATTTCTCTGTCTCTGCAGTCCAGCGCCATCTGGCGGAGTAATACCTAGAAATCAAGAATTATCATCTGGAGCAGGACGTATTGTATACTCATAATAACAATTCTACAAGTGAGTAATCACAGAATTGTATTTTTTTAGTTTTACCGGTGCCACTGCATAGCGGTTCAGCCCGGGTCACGCTGCCCCACTTTTGTATAGTAAAGAGAGACTAAGTGATGCCCAGTGGGACACCAGCCTTCTGTAAGCAGACAACCCCCAATCTCCACCTCCGCTTCTGCCTATAGTCAAGCCCCCATTTGCCGGGATGCTAGGAACGCCTCATCAGACACGGTTGCCCCTAGGTCTTAATAGGCGCAAAGGATGTCTGCTTATGGTGAAGGTCGATGAACCGCGAAGGTATCCCGAAGCCGAGGTCATACACGGGAAGACAGTCCAGAAGGTGCGTCAGAGTACAGGGATGAGACAGGTGCATAGTCAGGGGAAGCCAAAGGGTCAAGCCGTGAGGTCAGAGATAGCGGGGTATCCAAAGGGGCAGGCAGGTTTGAGGTCAGACAAAGCAGAGGTTGGTACAGGCAGCGGACGGGGATGGTCGATCAAGCTGGGTCGGAAACAGATTATCACTAATGAAATCACATCCTAATCACAAGAGACTATCACGGGCTGACTCCATATTTGTTGGGGAACTGACCAATGGCCGACCTGGGGGGGGGGGGGGGGGGGTGTATGTGCTGATTGGTGCAATTGTGATTGGTGTGACTGGACAATTATCCAGGGGCTGGTCAGTCTTGGCAGCAAGGCTGACCAGCCCCTGATTCCATCAGGTGTGGAGGACACTGCGCCGCCTGCCACTCGCAGCGCAGCACCTCCTAGTGGTGAAACTGAGAGACTGCGGGGCGCGCGCCTGAGCGTGCGCATGCACAGCTGGAGAGGGGAGGGGGAGGCTGTCAGAATGACGCGCCTCGCTCTCCATCATCCAGGAGAGGCGGCCGCATTCAGCAGCACAAGCGGCTCCCAAATACAGGTACGTTTCTTACAGACTATACCTTCTATAGAGCGTTAAAGGTCTGTTAGTATTGCAGCCATCGTGATATTACACATTCAGGCCCTCATGTTTCCTTACATATGTAACAGAGGGGCTTGAGGGACACGCTGAAAGTCCAGCGTATCCCGGCCCTGCCATTGGAGGGCTTCTGCCTCCTGTGTCGTCTGAAGGGAGGAAATGTTATTCTGTGTGTTCTTTTCCATATTAGATCATTGAAGCTTTTCCAAGTATAAATGAATCCAAATTGGAGAGATCCAGCTCTGATCCATGTTTGGAATGTAACGTGACGTCAGATGGCGATAGGAAGATGGAAGGATCCAGTACACACGGCTCAGATAGGAAGATGGAAGGATCCAGTACACACGGCTCAGATGGAGGAGTCTTATACAAGCTGGAGACGGCAGAGGAGCTGCAGAAAAAACACAATCAGGACCATGACTTGTCTGTACAAACACTACAAGACTTTTTAGAGGAGAACATTGAAGAGGTCGACCAGTTCCTTCTGCCTCCCAAATCCCTATTAAGATATGCTTTGATATTGGATATTGTTCAGCCCACATGCAGAAGATCAACCTGTTTCACAAAGGGGTAAGTGTGCAGGACAGCATCACTTGTGTGAGTTATCAATAGAATTTACCATTATACAAACGGTACATGGTACTGCTGCCGTACACATGACTGCCAGCAGCCAATCAGGTTTGCTGGGCTGGTGGTCACACACAGTGGCAGGCCTTCCAGGTGAACCCGATAAGCTGATGTCAGCCATGTGGTCAGCAAACTGGCAAGGGAACATGGGATCAGTGAGTTTGGGCTTCTCAGTGGGTGCTGTGCCTCCATGTTGAGAGGACCTTCATTTACTGTTGATTGACTGTGCTTTTTAACTTGTTTTTTTTAATATTTTTAAGCTATGGGCATTACATAGAAGGAACAGGGTCAGTTCTTCAGACAGCAACAGACGTAGAGGTAAGTTTATTAGGTAGAAATTGTTCAATGGCTCTATTTTCTGCACAACAAAACCCCATGTTTATGTCCCAGTCAAGGCAAAAGAAACGAATCACTCGGCCAGCCCACAGGCTCGATTCCATGGAGTCCTACAGGCTGCAACGTTTCCTACTTCAGCCAGCCTTGGTGTGCCTCCCTGCTGGCAGCCCTTTTGATGGGGCTCCCTCATTGATTCACAGCACGGGGCACCCACCGCTGAAATGCACTTGTTTTCAGCTTCTTTGCTGAAAGTGCAATAAGCAGGCTCAACCTGACACCCCTCAACCAGCAGCGGCAGCAGCAGGACTGCCAGATTAGCCAATGAGAGAAGCCCAGGGCCAGTCTTTGCCTAGAGAGCTTCTGTCTCCTGCTGTCCTTAGGGATGACCTTGACTTAAAGCATATCAAACAAAATCCTCCAGGGCCGGGTTACAGCTTGCCCCCGTGGCATCCTGATGAGGATCCCATGGCTCATGCTCAGACTTCCCCTCCCCAGCATTCCTCCCTCTGATGTATGGATGATGATGAGGAGAGTAGCCAGCAGGAGGTTTCCAACAATTGCTCTATTCAGAACTAATTGCCGGGCATAAATATCTGTGGTAGTTGAGTGGAGAGGAATCCTAACATACACTACTAAACTAGGCTACACCTTCACTCATACATCCAACCGCACTCATACTCGCCTGCTACTGGCCTTATTTCTCTATAGGAGGTAGGTATCGCAAGGTCCAAGGGAGAGAGATAAATGAGTAGACAGGTAATTGGTTGCTTCTAATCATTCACGGAGTTGGAGACGTTAAGCCATGCTCCCTATACACGCTTACATTTGTTGGGGCATCCCCTGGCCTCATAAGTCATCTTATACAAGACTAGGTTCCCGTCCACTAGACTTTTCCAGCCTGATAAGGTTGGCGCACTCGGAATTTTTCCAATTTAGTAGGATACATTTCCTTGCGTAGAACATTAGTATCTGCAGGAAGACCTTCTGGGGGCCATTATCTAGCATGGGCTCAACAATACTTAAACAGCAGGCAGCTGATTTCGTAACTGGCAAGCCTAGAGACGTATATATAAAATGAGATACCTCCTCCCAGAATAATGAGATCACTTGACATTCCCACACCATGTGTATCAAAGTTCCCGGTCTGGTACTGCATCTAGGACATAGGTCTGACTCCACTTGGCCTGAATCAGTCTGTCTCTCGCGTCTATGACGTGGTAGTTGAGTTCTGCTTGGAGAGCTTGTGCATACACCGTGGGAGCATGGAGCAAGAAGCAACATGGGTAGCTGCGTGCGCAGGTGTGACTGAGCTGCTCCTTCCCCTGTGGACGGCTGTGCTGGCATCTCCCCCCTGATTGGTAACATCGTATCTCCAAATATACGTGGTATCTCTCTTTGGTGCTCATTCTGTTTCCTGCACTTGTACTTTGTATCCATGAATACCTGAAGGGATTTAGCTTTTTTATCTTTTGGTGTTACAAAAAAAAAAAAACTTTAAAATATTTAGATAAGTTTGGTAATCTGCTATTTTTTTTTCAATCCTTATTTGCTTTTGTTAAGGGCCCCCGTCCATATATTGTTGTATTCATTATATAAGTATGTAAAATAGAGGGGAAGGTACAGCTCTTTTTTTAAACTGTGCTTTGCGTTATGTGTGTGTTGTTTTTAAAGGAGTATGTGTATTTGTCCGAATAAAGCTTAGGGGCAGGTGTGGTAGCACCACCCCTTTATGGTTTATAGGAGCAAGGTAAGAAAAAAAGCAATCCCAGGGCGCACAAATTGGGATGCCCCTGTAAAATAGAAGACCTGGGTGGATAAGAAACTTAAATGAGACAAACAGTCAAAAAATTACTTAAACTTGACCAACACAACAAACAGTGCTCATATGTACCCCTCCCCAGGGCAATTTAGATTGCTGCACATAAAAATTAATTTACCATTTTCTAACTCCTGCTATAGTAAATTTTAGAAACAAAATGGCGGCTCATGCATTTGCAGGCCGCCTGCAGACAAGACGTGCTGCCAGGCTTCCTGTTACTGTGTATTGTCAGTTATGTCAGTGGAATACAGGCAGCAGCATGGTTGAGATGCTGAGAGAGGAAGCTCCAAAATGGCCGCTACCTTTCTTTTCCAACTGTGCCAGGCTGTTGGTCCAGTTTAATGATAGAACAAGGGCGCACATTCTGAAGCTAGCAACGTCAGGTAATCTCATTTTACTGAACTAGCAGTAGAAGCTTGAAACAAACTTCCAGATGTAGTAAGTGAATTTAAAGATAAAAAGAACATATACAAGTTAGGGCTGACTAGATGGACTACGTGGTTTCTATTCTGCAGCCAACCTTCTATGTTTCTCATCTGTTGTCCCTGGGGCTGTTCCATCCTACTCTGGTACTCCCAGCCTCCCCAGTGACCGGTGGCCTCCATGTGACAATGACTGACCACGTCTGCTCCATTTACTGCAGTAAAGTGGGCTGATGCCAGGGGATGGCCGTGTGACACCGTGGTTGCTGGTCAGCTGGATTGCGGGCCTGCTCACTGGGACACTCATTTCTGGGATCTGGTTTTACCTAACCAGACAGGAACAGACCAGCTGCAGGGTAGTAAAATTTGTTTTATTTACCTGCTTGCACTGTCCCTTTTATGTGGACTTGATAGAAAGATGATAACAACAGATAAAACTTAAAAAGTTCTACAAAACCGCGCTTTAAAACAATTAAATTGTCCTAATGCAGAGTCTTTCGCTCCAAGCCTTTAGACTGTTGTCACCTCAGTCTCAATATTCAATATTCAATATTCAGCATGTATATATATATATATACACAGCCCTAGAGCTGTATATAAGGCTCAGCGAAGCAATAATATCACCACAGGTGCTCTTCCAATCAATTCAGTGACTTCACTTCACCACCACCTTCTTATATATAACGTACCAGATATATTCTTGATATTTTGCACATATAATTTCCCTTTTTTTAGGGCTCCACAATTTCTCCTTTAGCTAGGATGAAACGCTTATCTATTTAGGTGCTTAATTTTTCACCTTCTCAAAAAAGACCAAGGAACTCCAATCTCCACAAAGGAATATATCAACTTGCTCCAGATTTATTGTAACATATACCAAAGACAGAAGACAAAAACACAAAGTGCTCCAATAGCGTAAGTACGTTCCACACAAAGGGAATCAACTCTATGGCCACTGGCCCTTTAAAAAGCCGCTCACCAGATATTAAAAGCAAATAAGCATTCAGTGTAAAAACACAAAGGAGCAGGCGTCATCTAAACCTTCCAGTGAAGACGCGCGCACCAGTATGCAAGGGAATACGAGTTTCAGCTGAAAGCTGAAACTCATTGAGCTGAAACTCGTATTCCCTTGCATACTGGTGCGCGTATATATATATATATATATATATATATATATATATATATATATATGCTTGATAGAAAGATGAATGATTAATAATAAGCACCAGCCCACTGACAGATTTGTGCAGCAAGAATGTTGGCAGCCGGGGCCCTGTCTGCGCCGCTGGACGCTTTATTGCTTTTGGACAATGGCTCTGTCATTAAGTGGATGATTAACATGTCCAGCCAAGTGGGCAAAAAAGTCTCACAACTATCAGGCTGGCTGGCTGGACGTTTATTAGGAGGATTCTGACAAAATAATGTGAGCAGTCCTTATATAGTCAGTGATTGAGGTGAACTTCCCTGAGATCAGACTACAGCAAGCAGCTTTCCCATGCTGGTGAAATATCACCTTTATGTCTCGCAATTTATTGCTTTTATTAATAGGCCCCGTCGCTGCTCATGAGACTTTTGTTTTTTTTCTTTTCCCATGCAGATCAGTGCTGCATATAAATCCCTGGAAACATTGTCTGATGAGGAGAAACTGAACAGACTTTCCACACTAAAACTGAGGTATTTCACGCCAAGAGAAATTGCAAATCTTCATGGATTCCCAGAAAACTTCGGTATGTGGGGCAAATCGCTGAGCTATAATATAAAGCGATAAGTGTCAGTTCTCTTATACAGCACATTTTCCCTTTTCAGCTTTCCCAATATAGCGCCTCTACTTTCCCTGTGTCACAAGGGCTCTGTATATGTCTCTGCTGCCTTGTTTACATTTAGCCTGTCTCCCACAGGATGGAAGCATCAACAATGTTGATGTTTCTATCTATTCTGTCCTTATACATTATATCATTTTTCCTTTTACCATCTCCTTCATTTTCCTTGTTCTGTTTCTTGGTTCCTTTCTCTGTTTTTTTTTTTCTGTTTCTTGGTTTGGATATAGGACAATAGTTCATTGATGGGATTAGGCCCAAAAAATGAATGGGTATGTAGGGCCAATTAAAAAAAAAAAAGTAAAAACAGAAACCGGATTGCTTTAGCCCACAGGAAGATACTGTAATTTTTTCTTTTATCTTGACAAAATCTTTAACCCTTTAACTTCCAGCCTACCTTGTCACCCTCTTTTGTCAGACCATTTTTCACTATTTTATGTTACACGTGTTTATCTGTGATTTTTGATGGGATTTCCTGGGGAAATTATATATTGTTTTGGGGTCTGGGAGTCTTAAAGTGGACCAAAACCCAGTGCGATATAGATTCCCGGGCCGATTGATTCCAAAATTATGCATGACGCGCCAGTCATTTGTGAATAGCCGGCGCAGCCACGCTCCCTGTTAGAGGGAAGCGGGGGGATGCGGGAGCCAGCACGCTTGGAGCTGCTTTACTTAGGTGACTTGCCGGACCCAGAGCCTTGTGAACTGGTATAGGGGTCTCATAGATCCCTTACCAGTTCACAAAGGGTTAAATTTAAAAAAACACACATGGACACAGAGAATAAAATTATTTATATATATATAATATATATATATACCGTGTTTCCCCGAAAGTAAGACACCCCCGTTTGTAAGACGTATGGGGTGTTTCAGAGGGTTGGCCTAATATAAGCCGTACCCCGAAAGTAAGACGTATGTCTTACTTTCGGGGAAATAACATTGTTGTCGAACGGGACCTACCTGAGAGGAGGAGAGGCGGCGGTGGATCCGGGGCTGCGAGCAGAAGACGAGCGGCGGTGGATCCGGGGCTGCGAGCAGAAGACGAGCGGCGCCGGGTACAGAGGCTCTCACTGCAGCTGCGGGTGCTGCGAGGAGCCTGACGTGGAGATCATCCCTGCGCATGGGGCACGCCCACCGACCTTCGCGCAACACCCAGGAAGTGCCGGTAAGTGCGCGCGTGTGTGTGTGTGTGTGAGAGAGCGGCGTCAGGGGGCCAGGCTGACCCTCTGCTGGTGCTGTGCTGTCAGAGGCCGGGGGGAGAAGACGGATTCACAGCGGAACTCGCAGGTGGGTGATGTGAGGGGGACGCAGGGGGTATGACGAGGGGGGCAGCTTGGGCCGGGGGTTCCCTCCATGCTGCCCTTGTGTCATCTGTAAACTACTGCAGCACCCTTACTTGTCTGACCCACACAGATGCTGCAGTACTACAAGTCCCAGCATGCCTTGTTTATCCTCTGTAAAGGCAAGGCATACTGGGAATTGTAGTTCTACAGCATCTGGGTGATCCCTACTTTACAGTCTGACTGTGGAATCTTTGTGGTGGCCATCTTGCACAGACAGGACAAGCAAAGGCTCCAACATTTAAAGCGGAACCCCAGCCAGAGCTGATCAGTTTGAATTAGGTCCACTTAGATGTGGGCAGGGTTACAACCCTTTATCTGTCTTTGACTCCTCTGGGGAGATCTAGGGGCTCATGTACTATCATGATCACCCTATGGGGTGAGCTTGTCATTTTTTCCAATATAAGACATACCCCGAAAGTAAGACGTAGTGGGGCTTTTGGGGATAAAAAGACGGTGTCTTACTTTCGGGGAAACACGGTATATATTTACCTCACATTCATCCCGGAGAACTGTGTCCCATGCTGATCAATTTGGGTTCTGCTCTCTTGCTGCTGCTGGAAGCCTTTTATACCTACTGGGTGACAGGTTACACAGGGTTAATAAAAAAAAAAAAAAATGACCCAATTTTTTTTGAATTGTTTAAAAAACATTTTTTTGGTTTTAAAGCCTTAAAAATCCCCCCAAAAATGGTATAAGGTCCCCCTTACCCAGCATAAACAGCCTGGGCACCAGCTATGGGGGCTTGTAGAACAGGGCACAGGGGCCAGCTTTGGCCGGATCAAACAAAGGGGTCAGGTAAGTGGCTTTTTTTTTACTTTGTCCGCTAGCAAGGGGGGAAGGCAGTCACGTAGAATTTACGTGGCTGGCAGTTAAAGGGTTAATGGTGTTGGTCTTTACTCACTCTGAACAAATAGAGCCTGTGGCATGACTAACAAAACTAGAACATTATGGCAAGACCAGTTGCTTTGGCTTATTACTGCTGGATCTAAGAACCTGCACAGACATGTGCTTTATCTACAGTGTTTCCTGCACTATTGGGATGCCCTGGTGTTTGAAAACCACACGGTTTTCCATTTACTCCCCTTGATTTGGTCTATCCCATTGTGCATGTATGGGCCACCCAGTGGCATCCCTGGTCTGCTGGATCAAGGTGAGTATACAGCGGAGCAGGGTTTTGGTCTGCTTTAATTCCCCTTACACAGGTAATGGTCACCATCAGAAGTTAAACATATATTCTAAGCATACAGCACGTCCTGCTCCAGACATATTCATAACGTATGGGTATACCTCCGCCTTCAGCGCCGTGCACTGCAGATCATGAAGAAAACAAGCTCCTCCCGGCCCTACATATACTGGAGGACCTCCCACAATCCCCAGATTTCTCTGCAGTGCTGAAACTGCGAAGACATGAAGTATCACGCTCTCGCAGGCGAGCGGGGCTTGACAGCCCGAGGCCCTGCGGGACTATTTCCACCCGTCCTCATTGTGAATTAATGCCTCCCAGCCTGGGCTGCGTGGGTCGGGTGAAGGTAGGCAGCACCTGGTGTGCTTATGGAGCTAGACTCCACCGCAATTCCCCAACCATCGGCTCTATGGTACGTTAGGCCTGCTGGTTGCATCCTTGCCTTATTTTTTTACTTCAGAGCTTCGCGCTCTTTAGAATGGGTGGGGCCTTAGTTCGGCTCGCTTCGCGTCACGGCGGAGTATTTAGCCCGCTCTTCGAACTTCGCCGGGCACCATTTTGGTTAGCTTCACGCGCACGCGTCGTGGCGGTCTCCTCCTCCACCTGAGCTGTAAGTGCCCTTGCGGGCGAATCCCTCTCATTTTTGTCTGCCCATCTGCGCATGTTCCTGACATCTCTTTCCCATTGTGTCTTTCAGACGCTGAGTTCCCGGTGGCCTCTCCCGGCCTCATATACATATATACCTATATACCTATCCATATATTTACTATATACGTATACATTGCTATACTCATACGTATAAGGAGCGGGCCTTCCCAAAATCTCCCACATTGATCAGCGGGTAGTTGGGGCATCCAGGGTTGCTTACGGCATAAATCCCTATCGACATCCTATATTTAAACAATCACCATATGGAGGCATCTCAGGATTTTGTTACCGGGGTCCCCTTGGGACAGGACCGGCTGTGTATATCGTGCGGTCTCCCCCATGCTGAGGCGGACGGGGCACGGGTCTGTGCGTCATGTTCTGAACAGACGCTGGAATTGCGAGCGACGCTTGCGGTTGTACCTCGCTCCTTCTCCCCCCTTTCCCCTTCCCTAAACCTCACTCCTGTTGAGTCTTGTACAAGTGGCGAGTTACAAATAGATTCCTCTCCTAGACGGCCCACGCTTGCCCAGATTGTGGAAGGTTTGTCTGGCCGGATGGGCCCAGATAGACAACGGCCTTGTACTCCCGCGGCTTCGGCCTGTGCTATGGGCTCTGAGGAGTCCTTTTCTACACGTGCTAGTGCCACGTCGGCAGAAGGGGACCTGTTCTCTGACCTAGGCTCCTCTGACAAGAGACCGAGGGGTCAGGATGATGCTGGTCAGGATGACTGGGACCAGCTTGATATAGGCGGGATGTTACTCAGGATTTTTAATGTATTGTCCGTTTCGCCTCCCGGTGCGGTCTCCAGGCCGAGAGGGGGGCGCTTTCATACTGCGCCTGCGTGCTTGGAATTTCTCGAGCAGGCTCACTTCCATGCTCTTGTACTTAAAGAGTGGGAATGTCCCGCTGCTCTTCAAAATACCCCAGAGGACTGGGTTTGGAAATACCCTTTTCCCCCGAGATGGTAGATATTTGGTCCTCGTCCCCATTAGTGGATGCTCCGATTATTGGGGTCCCTAACCCCCCCTTCCTTACATCTCCGGCTTACAGCTCCCTGCGGGATGCCCAGAATCGGCGTATCGACAGGCTTGCTTCCCACGCCTTTACCTGTGCTGGCACGGCGCTGCGCCCTGTCTGTGCCGCAGCTATCACGGCAGTGGCCGTTAAGACTCTTATAAGAAAGATACTGGAGCATCAGCCTGAAGATTTACCCTGGGAGGTGTTTTACGCACTCTATAGCTGCGATATTTTTGTTAAATTTATCCTTTTGGCTCTGGATGACACCATCAAAATGTGTGCGAGGACTTCGGCCCAAGTGGTAGCTATACGTCGCCTGCTCTGGCTTCGTCAGTGGGGGGCAGACGATGACGCCTAAAGGACCTTGACGGGGCTTCGCTTTAGAGGGCATCGCCTGTTTGGGGCACGTCTGGACTTATTTGAGAAACAGGACAGTCCACCCAGTCAGAGGCGGCCGTTGCGCCCCCCGCGGAGCAGGGATACCCCTCCTCCTACGTATAATTCTGTTAAGCAGGAACCGGGGTTGCCCCCTGCAGGGTCTGGTTCGGTATCCTGTCCCAGGAGTGACGTTCAATGCCCGGGGCCCTCCGGTCGGGCTAAGCCCTTTTCCTTCCCTGAAAACCCTCATGCATGATGGGACGCCCTCACCCACCTGGGTGAGGGGTTGGCCACAGCACCTTACTCCTATCAGGAGGCATCCTGCCTCGCTCTGGTGGCTTTAGGGGATAGTTCCTCCAGATATGGAATAGTGTTTGCTGGGTGGTCCTTCCCTGAGTCGGTCAGGAGGACTATGGTTCCATGCCTTTCTTCGGGTATGGGTGCAGGCTTAACTGGGCCTGTCAGGTATGGCTTCCCTGCAGAACGCCATTATCATATAGAAACTGGGGCCCCTGAGCGGGTCTGCCCCTCTCTCCCTTCAAGGATGAGGGAGTCTATCTGCCTAACCTCTAGGGGGGTGTGGCATCTGTACCATAAGCTTTCGGCCTGGCGCCCTTGACAGGGCTGTCTGTGCCCCATGCTCCAGGGGTCCTTTGGCTGCTGGTGGCGTGTTCGGATTTCTTTCTAGACTCCAAGGAGCCTTCTGGATGTTGAGCCCACTACTGCTGGGTATTGGTGATCACTAACACCGTTGAAGCTTAAGCTAAGCCCCCTGTTGCGCCCTTGTACGCACTGGGTTCTGGAAGGGTGTGATGTCTCACACGGCACCAAGGGGCATCTACCAGGGGACCTATCAGGCCCTCCTGTTCCTTCGCGAAAGCGGTTGTGGGATGGAACTTGGCAAAACCTGGGCTCTACTCTGCTCCACCCTCTAGATTTTGGTTGCGCCTGGATTAGGCTTCACCCAGTGCCTTTTTTTCCTTGGCTATAAGGATTTTACCGGTATGAGGCCTCTGGTCCTCCGTCCTGTATAGTTATTTCTCCAGACAGAATTGCTTATGGTGCACTGGTTGGCGGCTCGTCCTATGACATCACTTGTTTTGGTGATCCTTGGGCTCTGAGGTGCTTTAGCCATTAGCCCTGGATGAGGGGTTTGCACCCTGGGTCTGGGTCCGCTTACCTTACTCCTAGTGGAGGCGGTTATTCTTCTACTGGTTACTCGAGAGTACCGTGGGGGAGCATTCCATACCCTTTTGTTCTTCCTCGTTTGGTTACCATGGTACCTAATCTGGCAGGATGACAAAGGGGGCTTATTCTTCTGAAACCCCAGGGGGTTCCTAGGAAGGGACCTCGAAGGTTCTGGTTTCCTAGGTGAATTTTTGGTCATAAGGAGCATGTAGTGGGTCCTAGTTGGGGACTAATCCTTCTTGTACCTGTCCATTGGGGGACATTTTGCCCATGGTAGGACAGTGGTTGCTCCTTGTTCCTGCGGAATTCTTGGGCCTGGATCTATTCCAGGGGAGCCCTGATTCCTTAGAGGACTTGATATTCCTTGTCCTCCCTGTAGTATCCCTCCCGTGGGAGGTTCTCTGTTGTGCCTCTGGGCTCACCCTGGCAGGGTTCTGTGGGACATCGTCTCTATTGCAGGGGTCTACCCCTGTTATTGGCCAGATTGGTCTGCCCTGGTTGGGGTTAGTGGTTCTGGCTGGGTAGTTTACTTGAAAGACGTTATACCCTTGCCCTACTGGGCGTGGGGAGAGCTTGCGCTAGTCTCTGATGGCAAGCAGCACCTTATGCTAGGGGCCTGGGTGGCCCAGTGGGGTGTTAAATCTCAGGGAGTTCTGCTGAGAACAGTAGGACGGTAAGTTCCCTCATGAGGACTATTTTTAACATAGTATGGTGCCCTTTCTTTAGACCTACTTTAGCGTTGGCAGGATCTGGGGCTTACCCTGTTGGAGACAACAGATCTCGGGGTGTCTTGTTCCTTGGAGGCTCTGGACTTTGTCTTCCTCGTTATTTTCTTCCTTCTGCCACGCTAGGTTAGCTTATGTTGTCCCTATGCTATTTCGCTGGGTCTAAGCTCCTTCCCTGGTGGGACGATATCTGCTCCTGGGATTAGGGTCCTACAAGCAGTGTCTGGTATTGGCTCACGACTTGACTCGGTCTATGGTTGGGGCCTGATCTGTTCTTCTATTACGAGACCTGATCCAATCTTTTGTTCGCATTCTTCAGGGTCAGCTCAGGTACATTCCTGGGGGATTCCTAGTTCCCCTTTTTGGGGAGGATTTATTCTGAAGCCCTACTAAGGGTTCCCATGGGTCTTAGTCAGGTCCTCATCTGACCTGCTCCTTCCATCATGTTGCTCTTCTGGGGAGGTTACTCCAGTCAGTGGTGTGCCATAAGGAACGGCACTATTTGCGGTCCTAGTCATTATATATATTTATTATATATGCATACCTTGGTATAGCTCTATACCATGAGGTGAGGTTACCCGCCTCACACTAAGTTGGATTCAGGCGATATTACTTTCCCTTCTGCCTTGGCCGGATCCTCTGGTCTCTGGGCTATGGTCTAAATTACTATGAGATGAAAGGGATCTGTGCCCCTCTACTGGGGTTAGAGATCTGCCGGAAATGTCTTGTCCCTGATAGGGATCTTATCTTGGGGTCTACCGGTGTCCCCTTCTTGAAGTACCGGATTGATTGCTTCCATGGGCTAGGGCCCTCTGGCTTGGTCCTATTCGGTTGGTCGTCCTTCCGGACCTGTAGTACTCTTTCGGCTTCTGCTGAGTATTGTTGTTAGCACTTCTGCTGATTCCGTCTGCGACCTGGACATGTATTCCCCGTTGGGAAAGGTTTTGAGTTGCCATGGCTACCCTCTCTTGTAGTAGCTTGGTTAGGCAGTTACTTTGGCCTTTTTCTTTTAGGGGAAGATTCCTCCTCCCTATTGTTTTTCGTTCTCTTACTATTAGTGCTTGGCTTGCCCTGTAGCACTATGTTCTGGTGATCAAGCTGGCTAGTCCGCTGCTTGCGCTCAGTTCTCCCTTTACAAGGTTCAAAGGTTGAGGTTAGAGCATTGCTCTCGTTGTTGATAGCATGGTCAAGGGTGACAGCGCTTTACTGTTGGCTGTGCCTTTTCATGGGGATCCCACCCTATTGTGGACACTGCTATTGGATGTCCCATACGTTATGATTATGTCTGGAGCAGGACGTGCTGTATGCTTAGAATAATACAATTCTGTGAGAATCTCACCTGTAGAATTGGTATTATATGCATACAGCACGTCCTGCTCCACCCCACCCTGGTTTCACTTGTTCTGGATCCCCTGTATGGTGATTGTGCTCGCTTGGTGTTATTGCCAGACATTCTGGGTGGTTTGTTTCTCCTGGCTTCTCTTCTCACTGCTTTTCAATGCTGGGGATTGTGGGAGGTCCTCCGGTATATGTAGGGCCGGGAGGAGCTTATTTTCTTCATGATCTGCAGTGCACGGCGCTGAAGGTGGAGGTATACCCATACGTTATGAATATGTCTGGAGCAGGACGTGCTGTATGCAAATAATACCAATTCTACAGGTGAGATTCTCACAGAATTGTATTTTTTCTACACATTTCTGGATAATCTACGTGCAAACATTTTAAGAATACCTATCTCCTATTTATTGACTTTTATTTTCTTGTAGGATTTCCAGACAAGATAACAACAAAACAGAGGTATCGCCTGCTTGGAAACAGTCTTAATGTTCACGTTGTGGCCAAACTCATCAGCCTTCTCTTTCAGTCACTGTGACTCGGTGAGAATTGGGACCCACATTACATAGGAGTTATTTTATAGTTGTGTAATACGAATAAATGAAATTAATAAAATCCGTTTTGTATGTTTTTATTTGCTCGTTTAGGGCTTAAATATGTATATCTGTTGCTTTTCTGGGATACAGGAAGGTTTACTTGTGCTCTGGTGGTCTAATGAAAATTAAACTAGAGTTTTATGTCTCTAAATGTAAAATCGTGCACTTGGGTAGAAGGAATCCCTGCTCTGAGTACTGTATGGGAAAAGCAAGTAGGATGCTTGGCTGCATAGCTTGAGGCATCGCCAGTAGGAAGAGCGAGGTTGTGATGCCGCTGTATAGAGCACTGGTGAGGCCACATCTGGAATACTGTGTGCAGTTCTGCAGACCTTACCTGCAAAAAGACATTATTTAAATAGAACGTGTCCAAATACGGGAAACAAAAATGGTGAAAGGACTTAAACTTAAAACATATCAGGAAAGACTTAAAGAACTTAATTTGTACAGTCTAGAGGAAAGAAGGGAGAAGGGGACATGATTGAATAAGGTTCAGGAGGGAAGTGTTTTTAAGAAGAAACTTAATGATAGAACAACCTGAAGCTAGTCGGAAGGAGGATCAGGAGCAGCATTAGAAAATATTATTTTACAGAAAGAGTAGTAGATGCTTGGAACAGCGGTGGTTGAAAAATGAACACTGAATTTAAACATGCCTGGGATAAGCACACATCTATCCTAAGAAAAAGAGTACATACAGTATACACAAAAGGGCAGACGTGTTCTTACTCCATAAGGCTTGGCAGATAGCTTACTATGCAGCTTACTCAGCTGATAATGAGACACGTAGATTCGTTCCTGAATGGCTTTATTTTAGTCCATACTCTTGGAATAAACACCTCTTAAAGCAGTAATCTTGAAATGTACGTGCAGTACATAAGGAAACTTGTTATATACATCCATAGCAGCAGGTAAAAAGACTGTTGACTGCTACTGCAGGCAGCACAGCTGTGCACTGCCTAAATGCAAAACTAAAAATGGGAGGAGAGGGAGAAGGGGGAGGAGTTGCTTGCATTACAACTAGACTACAGAGGCTAGGAAGAGACAAAAGGTTTAATTGCATGTAGTTCCCATAAAGTGCGGAAAGTTGTCCTATAGCTCCTTCTTGTAATAACACATTATTAGTAGTCTGTGTAAGAGTAACTTGATGGGTCGAGATTTGGTCTCCCATTGCTGTGTGATTGTCTGACCGTTGACCTTGACTCTCAAGATTCTCTTTCACTTTCAGTGTAGGCTTAAAGTGATACAGCAGGCAAAGGTGATTGTTACACAGCATTGGGGTACATTTGGCGCTGACCAAAACTTTTTTCCATTTTTAAATTGAAGCAGAGATATTGGGGTTTACAGGTTCAGCTTTATTCTTAGTATACAGTGCGTCCTGCTCCAGATATAATACTTACACTTGGGTATTACTCCGCCAGATGGCGCTGCACTGCAGAGACATGTAAAAACAGGCTCCTCCCGGCCCTTCAAATACCCAGGGACCTCCCACAAATCCCCAGATTTCTCTGCAGTGCCGACTGCGAAGACATGAAGTATCACTCTCTCGCAGGTGAGCGGGGCTATTACAGCCTGCGGCCCTGTTGGACTATTCCCACCCGTCCTTCGTTTGATGTGCCTCCCAGCCTGGGCTGCGCTGGTCGGTTGAAGGTAGGAAGCACCATGCGTGCTTATGGAGCCATGCTCCACCGCAGTCCGTCACCAAAGGGTAGGCAGTTTAGGCTGATGGTGAGCCTCTAGTGGATGCCCCTCCCGCATTATTGTCCTGTGCCCCGTGTAGCGGTGGGCCTTATCCAAAGGGTCGCCATCCTCCCTCGTTCCCCCCCCGTAGCTCGGGGGGAAAGAAAGGGGGGGGTGGCGGTCTCAAGTGTACTGCGATTACACGATTATGGCCTTAGTATTGTCCTTGACTTGTGACTTGGTGTCAGAGCCGCGCTGTGCTTTTTTATTGTGTATCTGCCGCCGCCGCACTCGTCTTTCCTTTATTGGATGTTTGCCCCAGACGCTGCGGCGTCTCCATTGGCAAAATCAACTATGCTATGTGTGTCATACACTTTGCTTCTCTTTACAATATTGACTACTGCCTTAGAGCTTCGCGCTCTTCGGGGGGGGGGGGGGGGGGGGGCGGGGACCTGGTTTGGCGCGCTCCGCTTCACGGCCCGCTCTGGCCCGCCCTTCGAGGTTCACTTGGCGCCATTTTGATGCTAGTCGCGCGCGCGTGGTAACGGCCCTTCTCCTACCTTGGTCTGTAAGTGCCCTCACGGGCGATTTTCATGATTCTTATTACTGCGCATGGCTCTGACACCCTTTAATTCCGTTTATGTCTTTCAGACAGTTGAATCCAGTGGCTTCCCCTGCCTGGGTTCAATTATAGCGGGCCTTGTAAAATTCTCCCACCTTCCTAGCGGGTCTTTGGGGCATCCAGGGTTGCCTATTGCGTAAATCCCTGCTGGCATATTGTGCCTAGATAATCACCATATGGAGGCATCTCAGAATTATGTGACCGGGGTCCCTCTGGGACAAGGCCGGCTGTGTATAGCGTGTGGTCAACCCCATGCTGATGCTGACAGGGCACAGGTCTGCGCACCATGTGCCGAGCAAGCACTGGCCCTGCAATCGGGCTTGCCAGTGGCTGCACCTCGTTTCAATACACCTATTTCCCCATGCTTAAATCTCACTCCTGCTGAGTCGCATACACGTGGGGATTTGCAGCCTGCTGTGTCTTCCAGACTGCCTACGGCTGAACAGATTATGGCGAGGTTGTCAGGGCACAGGGGCCCTGGTAAGAAGTGGCCCTTGACGCCTCCTGTTTTCTGTTTGTCCTATGGGAACTGAGGAGTTCACTACTCCGCGTGCCTATACCCCTTCTGATGAAGGAGAGCTGGTCTCTGACTCAGGCTCATCTGATGAGATGCCGAGGAGTCATGACGATTCTGGGCCTGAATACTGGGACCAGTGTGAGATTTGTTGATTAAGGTCTTTTAAGGTCCTGTCTATCTCTCTCCCTGGTGAGGCCTCCAAGCCGAGAGGGGAGCGTTTCCATACAGCGACAGCACGCTTGGAATTTCTAGAGCAGGCTCGTTTCCATGCTCTTGTACTCAAGGAATGGGAATTCCCCAGTAAATTCCAGGGGTCCCAGGGGACTGGGATAGGAAATACCCCTTTTCCCCCTGAGGTGGTCAATTGTTAGTCATCACCCCCCCCGTGGTGGATGCACAGATCGTAGGGGTTTCTAACCCCCCCTTTATTACAGCCCCTGCTTATAGTACCCTTCGGGATACTGAGGACCAGCGCATTGATCTGTGGCCTCCCACGCCTTTTCTTGTGCAGGGACGGCGCTGCGCCCGGTCTGTGCCGCGGTCAGCACTGCAGTGGCCTCTAGAACCCTCATCAGAAAGACATTTGATCATCACCCTGAGGATCTCCCCTGGGATCTGTTTAATGCGCTCTCCAGTTGTGATGTATTTGTAAAATGTATCCTATTAGCACTGGATGACACCATTAGAATGTGTGCAAGGACTTCTGCCCTTGTGGTGGCTATACGTCGCTTGGTTTGGCTGCGACAGTGGGGTACTGACGATGCTGCTAAAAAGACTCTTACTGGGCTTCCCTTTAGAGGGCAATGCCTGTTTGGGGCCCGTCTGGACCTGTTTGGTAAAAAAAGGGCAATTCACCCCAACGTAGGCGGCCGTCTCGGCCCCTCCCCATCCCTACCATAGTGTAAAACAAGAACCAGGGGTGTCCTTCCTGGGGGCTCGTGCAGACTCCTGCCCCAGGAGCGGCATATAACGCCCTGGCCCCTCTGGCGGGACTAAGCCTAAATCTTCCTCCAAAATCCCCTCAAGCATGTTGGGGCGCCCTTGCCCGTCTGGGTGAGGGGATGGCTGCGGCACTTTGCTCTTGTCAGGAGGCATCACGCCTCATACTGGTGGATTCAGGAGGTAGTTTCCTCCGGATACAGGATAGAGTTTGCTGTGCGGCCTCCCCCAAGATTATCGGGTCCCGGGTGCTCCTAGTCCCTGCCTCTGTTCAGGTGCTGGTGCAGGCCATGCAAGGCCCGCGGGGTCTGGGGGTCTCTTGCAGATTGCCCTTAATAGGCAGAGGCAGGGGCCGACACACCAACCTTTCCACAGTTCCCCAAAAAAGGATGGGTCAGTCTGGCCCAATCTGGTCTCACAGATTTTCAGCAATTCGTCAATTACAGGCGGTTTCTGCAATGGAAACGCTGTGCTCGGCCATCAGCTCCTTGCGTGTCGGGGGCTTCTTGCCGTCTGTGGAGCTCAATGCTGCTTATTTTTACTTCCCTGTGTCTTCTGGACACCGAGGTTCTTCAGATTCGCTTTGGTTGACCAACACTGATAATCGTGGCCTTGTCATCTGGCCTCTCTTCAGCTCCCAGAGTGCTCACCAAGGTGCTGACGGGGGTGTGGTCTCTGATGAGACCAAGGGGCGTCCGCGCGATGACCTACCTGGACGTCCTCATCACTTCCCAGTCTCTACGTCTGGCTACGTTGGATACTCGGCTGGAGGGTGTCCATTTGGGAGTCATTTGGAGGGGTGATCAAACACCCCAAGTCCTTATTGTCCCCTTCATTGGTAACTCCATTCCTGTGAATGAATTTTATACAGTTCAAGCAAGGATCTTCCTTCCTCAGCAATAAAGTGGACAATCTGGTTGTATGGGCTCAGTCCCTCATAGCTGTCCCTGTCCCTCCACCAGGCAGGGGATGCAGCTGGTGGCGTACTCCGAAGAGGCCCCTTATGCTCAGTTCCCCCTGGGGCCTTCTGCAACTTCTCCTATTTGTCCTACGGGACAAGAACCCAGCATCCCTGAAGCAGGGTGTGTGTGCCTTCCTCCCTGGTGAGGAGGTCCCTCTTGTAGTGGATGAACTCAAGGAACCTGCCTGGGGGCAGTACCTTCTTGCCCTTTCCTGGGTAGACAGTCACCATGGATGCCAATCTATCAGGTTGAGGGGGGTCTTCTTCTGGAAGTCCCTACGGTTCCAGGGGAGGTGGGGCCCTTAGGAGGCCTATACACCTATCGATGTTTGAATCTATGAGCGTTCAAGTTAGTTCTAACTCGCTTGCCTACTCCTCTTCAGGGCCTGCCTGTTCGGGGGAGCTAGGCCTATCTGACGGCCTTGGCCTACATTAAATATTCAGGGAGGGACCCGGAGCAGGAGGGTCCTCCTGGAAGTGTCTCCGATCCTGATCTGGGTGGTGGACAATGTTCCTTGCATATCAGTGGTATTCGCTCCGGTGGAGGTCCCTCTGCGACGGGATGTGCTAATCCTTGTGTCACTATGAGGTCCAACCAGTGTGGATCTGTGTGTGCCCTGTCACTATCACAAGCTCTCTGCCCTTGTTTCCCTGTCCCAGGATTCTCTGGCCGTGGTCATGATGATTTAGTAATGTTATGGCAGGACATCCTGTTCTGTATGTCTTTCTCCATGCCCCTTGCTAGGCAGGGTTCTGCGAAAATTTGCTCTGGAAGGGGGGGACCAGTGATTCTGGTGGCCCCCGGGTGGCCTAGTGGAGTGTGGTTCGCAGACGTGGTACTGAGGACAGTAGATCTGTGCGTTCTGTCAGGAGTGCCAGCTCTGCTCACTCAGGGCCCCTTTACATCACCCCGATCTACAGACTCTGGCCTAGACCTAGGGGTTTTAGTTGACAATAAGCTCAACTGTAGTAATCAATGCCAGGCAGCTGCTGCCAAGGCAAACAGGATCATGGGGTGCATCAGGAGGGGCATGGGTGCTCATGACCAGAACATCATTTTACCCCTGTACAAGTCACTGGTCAGACCCCATATGGAATACTCTGTACAGTTCTGGGCACCTGTGCTTAAGAAGGACATATCAGAACTGGAGCACGTTCAAAGAAGGGCAACAAAGTTAATAAAAGGAGTGCGGGGGCTAGAGTACCCGGAAAGATTGTCCAAGTTAGGCTTATTTAGTCTAGAAAAAAGACGATTGAGGGGTGATCTAATAACTATGTATAAATATATTCGGGGTCAATACAAGGATCTGTCCCACAATCTATTTATACCCCGGAGTGTAACCATAACCCGGGGGCATCCACTAAGGTTAGAGGAAAGGTGCTTTCTCCACCGACATAGGAGGGGATTCTTCTCTGTAAGAGCAGTGAGACTATGGAACTCGCTGCCAGAGGAGGTAGTAATGAGGGATACATTAAAAATGTTCAAAAGTGGCCTTGATGCCTTCCTGGCATGTAATAACATTTCCGGCTATGGCTACTAGACCACTGGAAGGAGTTAAACAGGCTGAACTGGATGGACTAAAGTCTTTATTCAGCCTTACATACTATGTTACTATGTTACTAGACGGCCTGACTGCTGAAACATCCATCTTGATGGAGACAGGCTTATCTGTCTCGGTAATTGAGCCTATGGGAAGACTAGGAGCAAGCTTCTTCTTCTTCTTCCATCTATTATAGGGTATGGCGTACCCATATTGATTTGGTGTGAGTCTAGGTCTCTTCCCTGTCAGGCGTTCTCTGTTCCCAGGGTTGGAGTTGGAATTCTCCAACTCAGTACTCTAAAGGGTCAGGTTCTGCCCTGTCCGCCTTCCTGTAGAAGTCTTTTGCTCAGTTCCCTTGGTTAAGGCTTCTTTCAGGGGGTTACTCTTGTGCATCCCCCTCGTAATCCTATGGTCCCTGATGGATTTTGAATTTGATTCTGTCTGCCTTGCGGGGTGTTCCCTTTGGACCTTTTCAGGATGCTGTCTGGCTGTTCTTACCCTCAAAGTTGTCCTTCTGGTGACTGTTATTTCAGTCAGACGTGTGTCTGAGCGGGCGGCTCTGTCTATCTAGCCCCCGTTCTTTGAGATACACCAGAATAAGGTGGTGTTCCACTTTAATCCGGACTTTCTGCCTAAGGTGGTGTCTTATGTTCAAGATATTGTTCTTCCTTCTGTGCCTTATTCCTAGCAACGCTGAGGAAAGGGTTCTGCATTCCTTGAACAGGTGTTGGAAGTGTTTCCTTGGTAGTCACTGTGCCCTTTAGGAGAACTGATGCTCCTTTGGGTCTATGGCCAATTCCATCCTGTATGTGCCCGATCTCGTCTGCTCTCAGGGGGTTAGGCGGCTTTGGGCCTGGTCTTTACTTGGATGGGATGGTTCCTTCTGGTCCTAGGAAAGGTTTTCGGCCTCTGCCAAGGCTACTGTTGGCGTTTGGACTTGTCAGGCTGTTACACTGAGGGGAAGAATCTTCTTTTTCGCTTCTCTTCTTATTCTACTCGTGCTCTTGGTGCCTTTTGGGCTTTTCAGCACCAGGCTTTTGTTGAACAAGTTTGCTAGACCGCTACTTGGTCTTCTATTCATACCTTTTCAAAAGTTTTATAAGGTTGACATTAGAGCCTCAGCTCATGCTGCTCTTGGCCGCAAGGTATTGCAGGTGACAGTGCTTTAAACTGTCTGCTGTTGCCTTTTTTGTTGGGGATCCCACCCTACTTTATGGACACTGCTATTGGATGTCCCAAGTGTAAGTATTATATCTGGAACAGGACGTACTGTATACTAAGAATAATACAATTCTGTGAAATACTCACCTGTAGAATTGGTATTATGAGTATACAGTACGCCCTGCTCCACCCCACCCTGGTTTTTGCATTATTCTGGATCCCCTGTATGGTGATTGTTATCATTACCAGTTTTGTGGTGGTTAATTTCTCCCGGCTTCTTGTTCACTGCTTTTCAATGCTGGGGATTTGTGGGAGGTCCCTGGTCATTTGAAGGGCCGGGAGGAGCCTGTTTTTACATGTCTCTGCAGTGCAGCGCCATCTGCCGGAGTAATACCCAAGTGTAAGTATTATATCTGGAGCAGGACTTACTATATACTCATAATACCAATTCTACAGGTGAGTATTTCACAGAATTGTAATTTTTTTTTTTTTGCAGCAGAGTTTAGGCTTTAACATCAAATGTCTTGTTTGTACATTTTATTTTGTTTTTTACAATATTATTAAGTAAAAAAAATAAATAAATACATTTTTTTTTTAGAAAATTGACTATTTTAAATAAAAAATGTATTTTATTAAGGAAAACCATTTTGCATGTGAAAGCCCCATTTCTACCGATTAGAACGGTACCACATATTTATCGGTAGCCACCCGTTCCTGCCCAGGAGACCCGCTAACTGAAACAAGTATAACATTTACAAATAAAATACAACTACCATCCACACTACAAAGGGTTAAATCGAGAAAAAAATGACAGAGTCCCCCCTCCCAGGGGGGACCCCATCTTTTGGGGGGGGGGGGGTTTAAGGGTTAAAAACCCTTAAAAATTCCCCAAAAAATTGACATGGGGTCCCCCTTACCCAAAGTAACCAACCCGGGACCAGCTATGCAGGCCTTGTAGAAACAGGGTGCAGGGGCCAGCTTTTGTGGCCCCTGGCCCTGCAGGCTACAAGCCTGCATAGCCCGTGGGCCCGGGCTCTTCTGCCCCCCCCCCCCCCCCCCCCCCCCCCCCGTGGGCTTTGGGGAGGCAGGTAATGTGGGTGCCGGGGGTTAATGGCAAGTCACCCGCTAGTCGCAGGCGTCAAAATGCCTAAAGGGAAGGAACCTCCCTTCCGCCTTTCTACTCGTGCTATTGCCACCTCTTGGGCTTTTCAGCACCAGGCTTCTGTTGAACAAGTTTGCAAGGCCGCTACTTTGTCTTCTGTTCATACCTTTTCTAAGTTTTACAAGGTTGATGTTAGGGCCTCATCTGATGCTGCTTTTGGCCGCAAAGTTCTGCAGGCGGCAGTGGTTTAAACTGCCGCTGTTACTTTTGGGGATCCCATCCTACCTTACGGACACTGCTATTGGATGTCCCAGGAGTAAGGACAGGACGTGCTGTATACTTAGAATATTACAATTCTGTGATTACTCACCTGTAGAATTGGTATTATGAGTATACAGCACGTCCTGTTCCACCCCGCCCTTGTTATTATTATTCTTAGTTACCTCTGTATGGTGATTGTTCAATTTGAGTTCTTGTTATTATTGTCCTCCTGGCTTCTTGTTAACTGCTTGTCAATACTGGGGATTTTGTGGGAGGTCCCTGACTTATATAGGCCACAAGCTGTTTTCTTCAGTCCAGCGCCATCTTGTGGATGTATTATATTCTGGAACAGGACGTGCTGCATACATATAATACCAATTCTACAGGTGAGTAATCACAGAATTTTATTTTTTCAGGGTGAAGGTCCGCTTTAATGTGAGGAAGAGCACACCTCGTAAGCACCTAAAAACAAAACTCAGCCGGTATCATATAACGCACTGACCCAGTTACGGGGTAAGGAGGGTATTGGAAGAGCAGCGCTGTTCCTATAAAAATCAATAGATCCAGTAACAGAACTGGTGCACCATGTAGAATGGCAGGTGAGCTACTGGTGTGAAGAGGCAGGAATAAATTATATAGGTTCAAAGCGGAACAAATCCCGTGAATTTGATGAATCGGGATGTCCCCCCAAGGCGTCGGTAATCACCTTTCCCAAGTCCAACCGGGCATGTGTGGGCTGTCGTCTAATGAGAGTCATCTACCATGACTATGTCATTCATAGTAGGATGGGTTAAATGCGGAGAAAGAACTTTTATGTTTGCGCAAGCATACAATGCCCACCTATGTGCAGGGGATTCGGCAGTGTGCAGTCCCCCATTGAAAACAATGAGAGCCATTTGCCGAATGACATAGTCAGGGGCAGACAGCTGTCATTGGACAAGAAATGTTCCGTTGGATCAGGGGAAAGCCAGCGACCAGCCTTGGAATCTATTAGATTCCAGGGCAGCCACTAGTGGGATTATTTCTGCTTTAAAGGGTAATTCAACAGTTGAGAGCATTTTTTAAAGTTTGCATTATTGTGTGCCAAAATTATGCCCTCGGGGTTCTGAGCTTCTTTTTTCTCTTATTGGTTTGCAAACTTGTGTTTTAAAGGAAAACCGTTTTCTCTAGCAATAAAATGTTTACCTTAGCAACGTACACCAAGGGGTTTCTTCATCAAGCCATAGCGCCAGGTAATGACTGGCAGCGACAGGAAGCGAATGGTGACCGCCGGGTGCTGTACGCAATACCCCATTTATCAAAGCAAATCTGGTGAGCGACACGTAGCATCCGATTCATCATCACAGACGGCTCACCGTATACTAAAGGCGCTCTGGCTTCCAGAGCGCCTGGTATTATCTGCCACTCTCTCATACATTTCAATGGACGACCCTTTTATTCTCTTTAAACAGGGTTTTATTTTTTTTTTTAATTATCAAATAATTGTGTCACCTCTCCTGGCCTAGAAAAAGTCATTTTTGAAAACTTTTTTGATTTATAATATTTTTATGCAGAATTGTCCTTACATGTCTGGTATTAAAGTGTCCACTTTACAATGTAATAGCAATGTAATTCCATATGTTTTCGCTTTGTTACTAGTGGATAGTGTTCAAAAACAGACTTTGGCGCTCTGGGCTACAACGACCCGATTTTGAGCACCGGCGCTGTGTGAGGCAGTTTTTTTTTATAAATATGGAGTCGGTCGCACTGAGCTGGCGCTACCGCTCACTCCCATACAGCGCTGTACTGGTGTTAGACCGACTCACACAATATATTCATCAATGCCGGCCTGCGACTGAGACGCTCTGAAACAGCGAACCATGGCCGAGCACAGTGACTACTAGCGATCGCTCTCAATTCCTCGCTACAGATGCTCATCTGTCGGTACTTGGCGCTAGTAATGAATCAGCCTGCAACTGTGCATGTTGGGTATTTTTCTGTTCAGGGGACCTTGCTTTTTCATATTTAACTTGTTTTTTCTTGTTTGCATTTTTTTGTTGGAAAAGGTGGCTTTGATTCTGCTTTTTTACTCAAGGTGGAGGTGCTAATCCAGGCAACCAAGAGGTTTTTCTTGCATCATATTAAGCCTAACATGTGTCTCTCCACATACTGGCCATATACTTGACCAAGTCTCACCCCCTCATACAGCCAGAAACATGCGCCTAGTGCTAATGAGAGCCTAAACCTCGAAACACGTGTCCACTACTTGGATGTGTTTGGCTGTGTAAAATTTAAAGCTAATCCTTGGCATTGCACCCTTAGCGTTTCTAAGGGCCTTGGGTGGCACAGAGACATAAAGAGATGATTTGCATAGCCCCATCTACTGCAAGGATAGATGGGTAATGCTATCTGTCCTTGGCCTGGGTAATGTGCAAATACTTTACGTTCTAGGAAAGCTCCTCTTTTCCTTTACCTAAGTAGAAGGTTTTTTGTCTCTTTAGCCCCCCTATATTAAGCCTAACATGGGTCTCTCCACATACTGGCTTGCGACTCTGTTCTTGCATCACATAATGCTGCAGTGAATATTCCAAGCACATTGCATTCCAGTCAGCTGCACTCGCCTTGCCTGACATCTCTGTAAACCCGCATCTCCTGCATTGTGGCAAAGGTCATAAGGCTGATGGATAACAGACAAGTCCTCTGACATTACTTATGAGTAAGGCCAAAGTACAGCTCCTCATGCATAGATACTTCTCGGCTTTGACAATTACTTTGAACTCATTGCCTGGGGAAGGCTGGCTGCAGACATGCTTGCTCCAGGCCAGGCTACTCTTCATTTCTTGGGAATAATATTGATACTGGCTGGATTAATATGTCATCTTGGGGAGCCGTTGGAAGCAAGGCAGAAACGGGACACCTACTATGACCAGTAAGTGCTCCAATGTTGTTGCGTAGATAGTTGTCCAAAGCCTATTCAGAAGGGTCCTGCAGCAAAGAGGACCCAATAATGATTGCTCCTCTGGCTTATATCGCTGCCTTGTGCAGCATTTTTCTTCCTTTTAAATTCAGTTTTCTTCCTCTTTATACCGCTTAAAATGACTAGTCCAGTGGTTCTGAACAATTAAAGCGGACCAAAACCCACTGAACTTGTGAAAAACATTTTCCCAAACCCCTGCCGATGCTACCTTCTTAGGGTGTTGAACTAGAAATAGGCAAAAGTTACCATTCATGGGGGGAATTCAGGGGATGCGGTTAAAAATGTGGGTTTTGGTCCGCTTTAAGGTTACAGTTGGGTGAACATGGTTTTAATATGGGCTTCCGTTAAGAGTCTGTGTAAGGGTTTCAATGGGAAATGTCCTAGATGAGAATTTAAAAAAAGTGCTTCACATTATAACTTTAGTGGCAAAGTTTCAATGTCCTAAATCTGCATACTAGCTTCTAGAAGGCAGCGTGCAGCTCTGGGTTAAAGCGTGGCAAAACCCACATTTTTAACTCCCATCCCATGAATAGTAACTTTTGCCTATTTTTACTGCTGCCGCTTCAATATAATCCCAGATAATGGCGCCTGTTGTAGCTGTAAAGCTCCGCCTCCTCCATTCATTGCTACTGTTGTGTGTGGCAATTATGTCATTGACACACTAATGCAATGACTAATCACCTGCCATCCTACAGAGCAGAAGAGCAAACAAATTAGTGTTTCAGGGTGATTGTGAAAATATCCATTTCTAGTTCTACACCCTAAGAAGAGAGTATTGGCAGGGGCTTTGGTCAAATGTATTTCACAAGTTCAGTGGGTTTTGGTCTGCTTTAACCTGACCCCTAAAATTACAGATAAGGTGGACCTGTAGCCATTGAGGAAACCTGGCTCTCTGGCATCCCCCCCCCCCACGATGGGACCAGGTTTGAGGGTTTGATAACAGTATCACTATGGATCCTCTTTAACCTCCTTAGTGGTGATCCCGAGCGTGACTCGGGGTTAACTTGCGCTGTAAGTAGCGGTAACCCCGAGTCACGCTCGGGATCTATTTGGCAGAGGAGCAGGGCGGCGCAGCCTCCTTACCTTCTCCCTGCAATCCAGCGATGTCCCCGCTGCGATCGCAGGTGAGAGCCGCGGCTGCGGCGTCCATCTCACTTCCGGGTTCCGTCTCTGTGAGCCGCAGAGACTCATGGGGGCGGAGCCGTGCGTCAGAGACAAATGTAATGGTAACGCTTTCGTTACCATTACATTTGCCTCTATCATAACGCCAGGGGGGTTAACTATATCCTGCCTCCTAAACCTAAAGCAGACATACACATTGGAACACAGGATTCCCCTCAACCATACAAATCCTGCCTCCCTTCAGCTTCCCTGTTGGCTGCTACCTCCTCAGAATCTGGAGATTCCTCTGCAAGTCATCAGCAATCCAGAAATAGGTATGACTCTGCATTTAGTGGCAGCAGAGGCTATGGCTTCCAGTCTCACTATGAATACGGGTGTCAACACTGGAGAAGGTAAGCAGAGATTAAGGCGGGTAGCAGGGGGATTGATAGGGAAGTCGCTGGTTAGGCTGGGCCCAGCATGCAGCCCTCCTCACCCAAAGCCTGTGCAAGCATTCATCTCTTCTGACACGCCATCCACTACCTACTTTCCAAATCTCCCCCAACACCCTCCCCCCATAATCCCCCAACAGGCAGGCTGATTCATTACTATTGCCAGGTAACAGCAGATGAGCGTCTGTACAGCGGCGCTAAGAGCGACCGCTAGTGGTAGCTCTTAGAGCGCCTCAGTTGCTGTAGTAACATGTCCGGCATTGATGAATGAGTCGCTATAACACCAGTACAGAGCTATATGGGAGCCAACAGTAGCGACTGGTCAATGTGAGCGATTTAAACCATATTCATCAAAAAAACTGCCTCACACAGCGCTGGCACTCACAAATTGTGTCGCTGTAGCCCAGAGTGCCAGAAGTCTGTTTTTGAACACATATCCACTAGTAACAAAGCGAAAACATGGAATTACATTGTTATTACATTGTGACATTAACACTTTAATACCAGACATGTAAGGACAATTCTGCATAAAAAAATAAAAAAAGTTTTCAAAAATGTATTTAAATAGACCAGGAGAGGTCACACAATGATTTGATACCAAACAAAAAAAAAATTATTAAAACTCAGTTTAAAGTGAAGAAAAGTAACGACTATTGAAATGTATGGAAGAGCGACAGGTAATACCAGGTGCTCTGAAAGCCAGAGCGCCGCCGGGATCCGCTGAGCCATCTGTGATAATGAATCGGTCGCTACGTGTCGCTGTAAGAGGCGCTCACCAGAATCGCCTTCATAAATGTGGTATTGCGTGCCGCGGCCGGCGTTCACCTGACGCTACCTGTTGCTATCCCTTGATGAATAAAGCCCTAAGGCTTCTTTCCCTATGTCCTGCCATCATAATGCTGCAGCCTTAGCATTATGGCTATGGGGGGGATACTCACCCCTGACAAAGTATTTGCCCCTATAATACTAAAGCTTTAGTTCCATTGCTTTAAAATTGATTATATTCATACGCGACTATGGCCTGCCCCTGAAATGCTACAGCCTCAGCTGATCAACACACCCAGTAACCACCTGGGAATCACAATGTGGCCAGGGCTGAATCTAGCCGAGCCGAGCGTGCCAGCGGCTGCATCCCCGCTACCCTCTGACAGAGGGAGTAAAGAAAAGCCAGTCTCACTGGAAGGGTTAAAAGCTGCACCTACTCTACTATTCTACTTCCTGCTACTGAGTTACATACTCCCAGGTGTAGCAAGGGGGTTTGGGGGAGTCAGGGGTCAGGGAAGGTGAGTAGGTCCTTAATAAGCATTCAGCGGTTTGCATGCTTATTAATGACCTTTTTTTATGATTAAAAGTAAAAAAAAAATATGATAGACCATATTTTAACCACTTCCTCATTCACGAGTAGGCAATCACATGATTGCCGATGACCAATCTGGAACTCTCAGTGGGCTTGCCTTGCACACCACCTGAATGGTTTCCGTTGGTCAATTGATTAACTGCTATTTGGTGCCATACATCATGAAAGAGGAAGTGGTGACTGTCGTCGGACTGAGTATACTGTCGTTTAGGGGTTCTCTAAAAACAACAGGGATCTAACAGGGAGCGTGCTCGCGCTGGCCATTCACAAATGCCTGGCGCGGGCACATGCCCTGCTAGAGGGATAGCGGGAATGCGGTCATGGCTAGCGCATGCGCCGTTGGACGGGGAAGCAAGGTTAGTGAACGGGGCTACCTAAGGGGTTTCACACAGTGGGGCATCCCGATTTTGGATGTGCTGGGTTTTGGTCCACTTTAATTCCATGTCTGAACCCTATCTTTACAGTTTTTTCAGGTTTCCATATGTAATGTGTAATATCTACATCATTGCTTCCTAACCTTTTTTAAAGTACTTCTTTCCAATATTCCCTACCTAAAGGTTATGTTCCCTCACCTAAATTAGCCTTAAAAATCCACAAAACAACAATTTGAAGTGGAATAAAACCCGGGTAATTGACTTTCCCAGGTTTTGTTCCAGTCCCTTGCAGCATCCTGAATTGGGATGCCCCGCAGTGTGCACCCCCAAAACGCCTCTATTCACTCACTTCCTCTTTCAAATGGTGCATGCGGGGGTTCCAATGACAGCTGTCTGCCGTGACTATGCCATTCGGCAAATGTCTCTCATTTACTAGAATAGAAAGCGTGCACTGCTGCATCTCCAGCGGTGTGTACGTTCCGATTCCAGCCTATCTGAATGGCTGGGGCAGAAACGCGATCATGTCGCAGGGGATGTGGCAGCGTGTGCTCCCCATTGACAACAATGAGAGCTGTTTGCTGAATGATATAGTCACGGCAGACGGCTCTCATTGGACGAGAGCCCACACATGTGCTGTTGGAGCAGGTAAAGGTGATTAGCGGGGCATGTCGATTGGGGATGCCCCAGAAGAAGGCCAGTGGTCAGCCCTGGAGTCTTTTAGTTTGGAGTTTTGTTCCACTTTAAAATGCACACAATGCACATAATGGGTTTCATCACCATTTAGAGCAATTCTGTACTTACAGAGCCAATCAGCTTGCCCTCTTCCGGAAGAGTTGATTTATTTCCTTGAAGTAGCCAGACAAATTCCAGTGACTTACAACCTTGACTATCAATTATTTCAATTAGATAATATAGATTGCAAAAGGTTTTACAAAATCACACATGAAATAAGACATTTTCTACTCCACAGACCCCGGATGGCATCAGAAAATGGAAATTTAATATTTATTGTAACTGAGACAAAAAATATTGAGTTCAAGACCAGTGTGAACGGAAAGATTAAAGTTAATGAAGATGACCTCACTGCGCTACTGGCCCAGGTATTTATGTACAGGTCGCAGTGCTTGCCTTACCTGTCTGCTGTCCCTAATTTGAAGGGACCTCCCCTTTTTGAGACCATGCCTTGTCTTCATTTGTCCCTTATTCAGGTTTGAAGTGCAGATCTGAATAACTAAATTGTTTATTTACCTAACCATTGATTTAATTTGTGCTGTTACTTCTAACCTTTTGAAATAGTGTATTTGTTGCATTTTAATGCAATTATAAAGCTAGTATAGATAACACAGTAGTTGCTGTTTAAAGATTTCTGATAAATTAAATAGTTAAAGTGGACCTATATTTAAAAAAATCAAAGCTTAAAATGGACCAAAAGCCATGATTTTGACTATCCTGGGTTTTGATCCTTTTCCCTGGGGCCCTGCTGTGTGAAACCCCCCAGATCACTGAGAGCAACGCACCTCTCCCCGGTTCTGTGGCGCATATGCGCCGCTTGTCCAATCTGCGTGCTTGGAGCCGCTGACGTCAAACCTTGTAAGGCCTGCGGCCCAGAGCGTGCTGGCAGCCGCATCCCCCGCTTCCCTCTAACAGGGAGCATGGCTGCGTCAGCTATTCACAAATGCCTGGCACGGGCACACGCCCTGCTAGAGGGATAGCCGGATGCGGCTTGTGCATGTGCCTTTGGATCGGGAAGCAAGGTGGGGGGTTTCACACAGCGGGGCATCCCAAATTTGGATACCCCGGGGGAGGGAATCGATCGGCCCGAGAATCTTATAGATTCCATGCCGATCGGGCTGGGTTTTTGTCCGCTTTAAGGAAATGCTTCCCTAAACTGGCAATAAGTGACATAAACTTTATGAGAGAGCTTAACCCCTGCAGACATTGTGGAAAAGCATGCAGATCTTGCCCTCCTGAACAGAATGGGAGCCGCCATCTTGTTATACACCTGACAGCCCTGCTTCTGCAAAACCTAGTCCCATGGTCAAAATTGCAATAGTCCCTTATCACTAGCCAGAAGTAGAAAGCCATTAATTATAATTATTATAATTATCATTGTGCAGAGGGCTTTGTAGCAACTGTTGGTACAAAACTGTCGGTTGTGCAGCTTCTGCTCATAGAGATACATACCGTGTTTCCTTGGTAAATAAGACAGGGCTTATATTTTTTAATGCTCTGAAAAAGGCACTAGGGCTTATTTTCGGGGGATGTCTTACTTATTTCCAGAGCCATGTCTGGACGGAAGCAGCAGCAGCAGCAGCTGCAGGCTGTCAGCAGGGAGAAGCCAGCATGATGGACAGAACAGCAGCGGCAGTGGAGGCAGCTTCATGGCCTGCAAAGCAGGGTGTCAGCAAGGAGAAGGGATGGGAGCGGCAGCAGCAAAATCATCGCTTGGCGAGTGATCAAGAGACCGGGGCATGGCCTGTGACAAGCGGGGAGATACCGGCCCAGTTGAGGTGGCCGAACACCAAGGGGAGCAGCGGCTTCAGCAGAGGGATGGGGACAGCGGCTTAGGCAGAGGGACGGGGCAGCGGCTATAGCAGAGGGACAGGACAGCAGCTGCACTTGCAGAAGCCTTCTTTCTAGGGCTTCATTTCGGGTTAAGGCTTATATTTATAAATATTGTTGAAAATGCTAGAAATTTCTACCAGGGTTTATTTTTAGGTAAACACTGTAGTTACATAATCAGCACTCTTATTGATTCATTGTTTTTGTGCTTGCAGCATAATAGAGATGCTGCCCCGTTTTCAAAAACCTATATCTCTTTCAGTTTGGTTGGGACTGCCTGCCTTGTGTGGAGAGACAGAATCACACAGACACACTGCAGTGTAGCCAGGAACCTTAGTTTGATCATTGCAGCCAGCTAGGGAAATCTTTTATCTCCTTCTAACATTCTGGCTGGATGTACTGAAGCTCCAAGCTCAGCCACATTGTGTCTGATTGCTAGCAGAGGCCCTCTCCCAGCATGCATCACTCATGCTCATGTGTAAGCAGAGCTTTCAGGTATCTATTAAATAAACACTAAGAAAACAAGGTTCAAAGTGGGACTGGCACAAAATTTCTGGGAGGTCAAATGACGTTATGTACAATAGCTTTAATGATTATCAAAAAGGCACAAACACTTATACCATCAACAAGATAAAAGACATATAAGGTGATTTAAAAACCCTGACGAAGCTCCGGTGGGCGGAGCGAAACACGTGTCGGCGGACGGCTGGCCAACCCGCGCTCCCCGCTCCTCAGCCTCCAGTGCTCGGTGCCTCCACGTGTACCTCCAGTGTATCCAGCGCCAGTGGTGGACCTCTGTTTGTCGCGGCAGAGCCGGCGGGAGGTCGGCGGCAAGCGTTTTGTTCCTCTTCAGTGAGCGGTGGTGAGACGCCGATGCGCTGTAGCGCAAGGATCAAGCTAAGTACTTTCATTCATCTGGGCGGGAGTCTTGCTGTATGCCCCGGTTCAGTCCATCTTGTGAGCACATGTACATTTATAGGACCCTAATCCCGCGGGTACCTCTTACAGTTTTGGACTTGGGGCGCACACCCCTGGACACAAGTTTGAAGTTCAACGAGTTGGATCCTGCTTTCCCACACACTCATTACATCTGGCCAGATACCGGTAAACAGCGCTGATAGAGACTATTTTTACAGTCCCCGGAAGGGGTGGAGTATGATTTGGATCTCTTTAAACTAGGCCAGTGAGCTGTGAGGTGTGGAGTGGTGGTGGCGTGACTGTGTGGCTGTGGCTGCATGTATGTGGGGGCCCCCGTTTTTTAAATCACCTTATATGTCTTTTATCTTGTTGATGGTATAAGTGTTTGTGCCTTTTTGATAATCATTAAAGCTATTGTACATAACGTCATTTGACCTCCCAGCAATTTTGTGCCAGTCCCACTTTGAACCTTGTTTTCTTAGTGTTTATTTAATAGGTATTGATTACGGTTTGTGGGACGCCTAGAACATTGGAGGTAGTGCACAGGCTGGTAAATAGTGGAATCTCCCCTTCCTTTTATTTGTAAATAGCTTTCAGGTATGTAGGAAGATGGCAGCTCCCATGTTGTCCAGGAGTGCAGCATCTGTAAATACTCCACAACATCTGTATCTATAAACTTTTTTATTTGACTGGAGGCCCACTGTAAGACGTATTGTTGAGATACTGTTTATTAGAAAGTTGGGAGGTATAAGTTAGCCAATGTACTGTAGAAGCACTTTATTAGGCTAGGTTAAGTTAGGACATTTTATACAGGCATGACTGTATATTATTCTGAAAAAGTAATAAAATATTTGCAATACTAATTCAATATTTATCAGATTTCATGCATTGTTTCAGACCCCAAAATGTGCAAGAAGGAATATGTATTGCCCCGGATACTCCCTTGCAGTGTTGTGAGCAGATACAAAGCGCTGCTTTTTTACTAGATAACATAAGACTGAAAGTGGACCAACAATCTATTAAACAAGACCAACACCCTTATTACAAACAGTGCTCATATGCATCCCTCCTCAGGGCAATTCAGATTGCTGCGCATAAACATTAATTTACCTTTTTTCTAACTCCTGCTGTGCTCAATTTTAAAAGCAAAATGGCGTCTCTAGGAGCTGCAGGCCGCTTGCAAACACAGAGTGCTGCTGGGCTTCCTGTTACTGTGCATTGTCAGTTATGTCAGTTGAATCCTGGCAGCAGTATGGCTGCAATGCTGGCAACGGAAGCTCCAAAATGGCCGCTGCCACTCGAAAATCTGTGAGATGGTGTTTGCTTTGAGTGGTTGTGCTTTGAATGGATTCAGGAGCAAATGTAAGTGCTGACAATGATTGAGGGTCATGAAAGCAAGGAAGTTTTGGTGAGTTTTCTTTTCATCTATTGAAGCAAACAGTGTCACCAAAACAGCAAAATGAGAATTAAATTTAATGCAATCCTTCCGGACTGTTTTCAAAACTATCACTTCAAGGGCCAAGAGACTTTTAAATAAGAAACGCTATTGGTTCTCTTTCTGTTTCAGATACATAAAAATAAAGAAGAAATTGCTGTATTAAAAGAAAATGTTCTGGGAGCAAATCAGAGTGTTGAACACCAGATTGCACAAATCAACACAAAGGTACAGTATTACCAAATCTTGATTTGCCCTTTTTCATTTAGGGTCCTATTTCCTTTTGGGGGCCAAACTTACAGTCAAAACATTTATTTTAGTTTTTCAAAGAGTAAGGAAGAATTCAAAGCGTCTATGTAGCGGCGCTTATAGTGTCCGCAAGTGGCCGCTGCAAGCGGGTGTCTGGCGCTATAACCTAGCTTAGCAGTTGATGAATGTGATGTCTGGAGGGCGCTGTAGAAGTGCTCTCCCTGATTCACTGCAGAGTCAATTGAAAATGCTAGGCGGTGTCCCGCGGTCAAAGTGCCCAAGACGGCACTATATCTAATAATAGGACAACTCTGCAGTGAGCTATAGGTAGCGCCAGTTAAGTGCGTCTGGCACTCGGTACTGAAGCCTATATTTAATAATAAATTAGATTGATCAACAGAGAGAAATATACGGCACCAAAAAAAATATATATATTGACGTTATAATACCCAGGTGCCCTGCTCTGGTATAGCCCAAGAAGAATGCTACAAGTAGAAAGAAAGAAGGGGATGCCCCAGATCCCCTGAACAAGGGGTAAAACCAGAGACTAACGCTGGCACTCTGTTATATATAAATCATATTAAAGTTTATTTGAAAATCTAAATCACATACTAAGACACATTAAAAGGATTTTGCTATTAAAAGACATAAAACATTTATATACATACTGCCGAACCACAAAATGGGGAGGGGGGGGGTTTGCAATTATCTCATAATATATACCAGTGGGGAACTACTATAAACTATAAACCAAGAAGTAATTATTTCATATATATACAACTGTGAAAAAAGTGTCACGTGCTATTAAAGTGCATCAAGATCAACTAGGTAGAGCCGTGTAGATAACAATAAAAATATATAGATGAAAGTCCAAATCACAAAATAAATACACCATTAAATACCTCACTCATCCATAAAGTGCTAAGTGCTTGCCACCACTGGAGACCCCCACAATGAAAAGCCCTGCGACGCGTTTCGTGACGTCACCGTCACTTCCTCAGGCAGAGTATGCACTACGGATTGGTGAGGTATTTAATGGTGTATTTATTTTGTGATTTAGGGGATCTGGGGCATCCCCTTCTTTCTTTCTATTAATAATTAATTACACACAACCAGTGCCGGCGCTCTAAAATTGGGCTCAAGCACCAGACGCTGTGTGATAAAAATCTGTTTCTAAACACATATACACCAGCACCAGAGCGAAGACACATGGAATTACATTGTTTTTTTTTTTTTTTTCAATATTTTTTTATTTTATTCAATCAAAAGTGAACGATACAGACACGGCCTTCAGCGGACCAAATGTAGTACAGAGGCCATCCCACGCAGGGGAGGTCATTATAGCTGAGCATACAAAGGTTACAGGATTTTGTTACTATAGGAGAGAATTCAGCTCAACGAAGCTATCCAATATGTATAACAGTACCACTGCAACAGATTTGTAATGTCAATAAACTATTAACTGACCGCGTCTGTCTCCAGTAAGTCCTTGCTCCCGCCCCCCCCCCGCGTCGGGGAAGCCACACCAGCCCCCGCTCGCCCGCCGCGACCCACCCCCCGCCGCCCCCCCCGGCCCCCGGGGCCAGGCCACCCAGCAAATGCCGGACGCCCCCACCCCGGTGGCCCGGGAGGGCAGCGCGGGGCAGGCCACCGCGCGCCCACGAAGGGGTCACGGAACAGAGGGAGAAAGGACAAGGGAGAGGGAAGAAAGAACGAAATGATGTGGAAGGGTAGGCTAGGTTGGGGAAGGAGAACAGGGGAGGAAGTAAGGGGGGGGGGGAACCTCGCAAACCAGCCCGCCTCCATCAACTAACCAAGCGTGCCCGCTGGCGCATCGGGCCAGACATGTTGTATCCATGGATCCCAAGTGGACAGGAACTTGTCCTGGGCGTCGGCCAGTATACTTGAAAGCCTCTCATTAATTAAAAATCCGTTCATCCTGGCCGACACCTCAGAGAATGGTGTAACCTGTTTTTTCCACCCTCTGGCGATAGTTTGTTTAGCCGCCAGGAGCAGATATACGAATAATTTATGCTGCTTATGGGTGAGCTCTGGGGGTTTGCAATGGAGGAGGGCCACCCAGGGGTCCTTTTTGATTGTTGTTCGAAATATTTTGCCCGCTATCTTATAAACTTGTGCCCAAAAGCGGGTCAGCATAGGACATGTCCACCAAATGTGGAGGAAAGTGCCTTCTGTATTACAACCCCTAAAACAGGTGTTTGCTTGTCCCGGAAACATTCTACCGAGGCGGCTTGGTACCAAGTACCATCTGTATAGGATTTTGTAGGCCGTGGAATTACATTGTTTTAACACTATGACAATGACACTGCAATGCCAGACCTGCACATACAATTCTGCATAAAAAAAAAAATTAAAAAATCAGTATAAGTGTTTGGTTGCTGGGCAGGAGATTTGAGCCAAAAATTTAAAACATTACTATTTATACACAACCAAATAAAACACCATTGAAATGTATGGGAGAGCGATACTGAGCGACAGGTACTACATGGGGCTTTACAGGTACTACAAAGCGCCTGCGCTTTACACTGAGCCACCGCTAGTGATACATGTGACACTACATGACGCTATTAGAGGAGCTTACCAGATTGACTTTTATATATACGGTTTTCACATACTGTGTCCAGCGTTCACCCGACACTACTTAGCACTACCTGGCATTAGCGTTTCTTAAATAACCCCCTTAGTTGGTTAACCAATGCAAGAATATAATTTAAATATTATAATACCAAGAAATAACAAGTGAAAGACATTGGAGTTCAGTTTTTCTTGTTTACAGGCTACACATACAATATGAATAGTCAGATAAACAATGGATAATGGCGTTGCACCTCTCTGATGCCTCATTATTTGCACTCTCAACAGATAATACCTTTGTCACCTAACAGAAAAAGTAAAAAAAGAGAGACATGTCATAGGGGAAAGCGAGACTCCCAAGACCCCAAAATGGGGTTAGTAGACTGCCCTATATATGCAAAGCTATTGCATTAGCAGTGTTATCATGAAACCAAAACCTTACCCCAGCCCAAAATGGCACCTGGAAGTACAGAAGGGGTCTGTCTGGTGTTATCATGTATAGGCCCAAAGTGCAGGTTATTGTGGCTTAGCAAGGATGCTAAGCCAGCTAGGCCCTGGCTCATTGGTGTACAAGTAGCAGTAACTTGACGTGGGGGCTAATGAGGGCCTGGGAAAAGGGTGAAGGGGTAGTTGGCCATTCAGGTCTCATATAGAGTTGGAAGGAGATACATGGCATCGGGCAGGAAAGAGCTTCACATTCAAGTAACTGTGAGAAAAAATATATAACAAAGAAACTAAACTAAATAGTGAAGGGCTCCATTCTAAGATCATTTAGCAAGTGGAATGGCTCTTCTAGTGTCCACTGGACACTGTCGTGGAAGGCATAACCTATAACTAACATGCAGTGCATTTGCTGTATCTCCCATCAGATAATTGGCTGGAGGTAGGCTTTAAAAATGTTTATACACTAAATAGCTAAAAAAGTAACTAAAAAACATCACTGCTACACTGCTAACTGATTCTAAAGTATAAAGAGAACCTAAACCTTAAAGGCCAGACCTGGAGTCTAAAGGAGCCCAGGGTCAGATGATTACTTTTCTCTGCTGTGTGAAATCCACTAAATTTACCAATCCGATGAATGCACAGCTGAAACGAAGCTGCTAAAGGGATGCTGGCTGCTACCAGCCTTCTAGGCCAGCTCTGAATGCATTCCAAAAGCATTCCATGCCATGTATTCATATGTACAACATAGAACTCACATGTGCTATGGGATCCCTGGCGAGTTGAGTATGCGTGGCAAACTGGGGGTTTCCCACAGCAGGAGCAACCTGAATAAGGATTCCCTCTGCAAAAGCTCTCTGTGCCAGGGAGGGTCCTGGTTCAATGTGACACTAAACTAACCTAACTTGCCTCTTGATGCCATCAGTGAGCCCGGCATTAGAGAGAGAACTCTATAAAGCTCTCACAGATGGCATTTCCTGGATGGATCCAAATCAGGATGCCCCTGGGGTTTTTAAAAGTGGCCTAAAGTCATTCTTGACTCTAGGTTGCGCATTAGGGGTAGGGGTCTCTCTACTGTATTAAAATTAACATTTTGAATAGAACATATTAAAATATTTAATAATAATATAAACCTGTATTAACGTTTTGATTTTTATCTTTTAGTTATCTGATATTGAAAACAGAGTTCAAGTTCTTCAGGAGGTAATGAGTTCTGTTCTCTGCAAATGTTTTTTGATTGCCTGTATGAGGAGTTCCCAATCAAGTACCACTTTCCATTTTTCGAAGTACTATTAGGATGTCAGTCACCTAAAACTGTATTTAAAATGTACAAAGCAACCTCTTGGAGCAGTTTTGTACTTGTGAAATACATCAGGCATGGGGTAAATTATAGATGGCAGCATATCAGCTTGGGAGACAGATCAGGCTACAGGCTCATCGCATAGCACCTGAGAGGATCTCACATGCAATCAGTGGTACTCATGTTTGACAACCCCTGGACTATATTAATAACATTTTCTCTAGCTTGAATAGGGTGATTCCTCATCACAGAATCTGTGGCCTGGGCTCTGTACAGGGCAATCAGATCCTTTCACCCCAGACTCTTTACTTGAATTAATTATGAGCATCCGCGGCTTTTCTACTAGATAACAAGACTGGAAGTGGACCAGCAGTCTTTTAAACCGGATAATGTGGCCCTCTATGAGCATGGGAGAAGCCTGCTCCTGACTGACATGCTTTGTCTTAGCACCAGGCTTTAATTCTGTACTAAAAAAAAATTGCCCTTTGAAGGTGACCAGAATCCTGATGTGGCCTTCAGTAAAAATGAGTTTGATACATCTGGACTAGAGGCCCCCATACACACTGTGTCAGCAGCTGTAATTGAGTTCACCAGACTCCTCTTCCTCTCAAGGTTGCATTTGTTGACTGTCAAAAGAGCAGAAGGATCAGAGGCAGGGGAAATGAGTACAGAAAGGTAATTTGGCCTGCAGAGAAGGCTGATTTTATTAAGGTGTAGGTCTGCCTTAAGCCATACCTCCCAAGTGTCCCTGATTTGGAGGGACTGTCCCTATTTGGAGGCCGTGTCCTCCTGTCCCTCGTTCTCATTTGTCCCTCTTTGAGGTGTAACATGCAGATCTGCAGCAATAAATGATCATTCGCCTATTCAAAGTGTTTCTATTGTTGTTACTGTTACAATGTATCTCCTATCTATCCCTCAATGAGGGGGTGTGGCTTCATTTACATATTGTCCCGATTTCCCAATCTGAAAAGTTGGGAGGTATGCTTAAGCTGCAAAGAAATTTCAAGAAACAGCCCCAGATTAGTATTCATCTACCTCCAAAAACTTCAGCTGGCAATACAACTACTGGCTGGTGGCATCTGCTATATCAGATGAGGCCGGTGAACCTTTGCTGTGTGGCTCACTGGATATCTGGCATTAATAAGAGTCAGACAGGTGGAGAAATGTACCGGCTTACCTGCACGTTTCTAAGCTTTTCCATGCACATGATGGGAGCTGCAATGGCAGTTAAATGGGCCTATTTCTCCATCTATCCAACTCTGCCATTTAAAGCGGACCTCCAAACCTCCAAAAGAACGTTTAGAAAATTGCTTCCTTTCTTATGATAAGAGGTATCAACCGGACCAACACTCATTTTTCAAAACATGGGTATTGGTCCACTGCGGGGAGGGGGGGCACCCTGATTGGTGGGGTCCCCCCTCTCAATTGAGTGCTGTAAAGCCTGCAAAGCTTACCTGACAACTTGCTCCCTCTGGGAAATGCAGCCCCGTGATCGACAAGGGGCTGTCACATCTCCCATGCTCGGGCCTCTGCTTTGCCGGCTGCTGGCCATGTGACCGCCATCGGCAGATCGCAGGGCTGCATTTCCCTGAGGGAGCGATTTGCCAGGTAAGGTTTGCAGGCTTTACAGCCCTCGACAGAGGGGGGGCTGGCAATCAGGGTGCCCCCTCCCCCCAGCAGTGGACCAGCACCCATGTTTTGTAAAATGGGTGTTGGTCCAGTATAAGCAGTTTGAGAGGGCTTAACCCCATACAGATGTTGTGGAATGGCATAGAGATTATTCACTCTAGAATTAAATGGGGACGGCCATCTCACCTGATAGTCCTGCTTACACATGAGAATTAGGGGGTGCTGTGTCAGCAGCGATTTACACCAAATTGTGAGAGATATGTGCCTCAGAAACAAGGAGAAGTGTGCCTGTCATTATTCACGCACACAGACACTGAATAAACATCTAATGTAGCAAAAGCAATCTGTGTGAGGAGAGCTGTTACAATGTATCTCTATGGTGGCAGCAGCTGCAAAAGCTCACAGTCGGGGATACAATGTATACAATGTATTTTATTCAGTGATGAGCAGGGCTGTATTTAGGATTCAGGCTGCCCTAGGCACCTTTTGTCTTGCGCCCCCTATTGTTAAAGAGGTGCCCCGGGGAGACAGATTTTGGATGCCCCGCTTTGCCAGTGTTCTTACATCTGATCTCTCATCTCTGATCAGCATACTTAGCCATGCACAGAACTCTGAATAGAAGGATGCTGCAGACATCCCTAGGGTGCTGTATCCCTTTGGCTGTGCATGCCCATGCTAGCCATTGTGATACATGCATCAGTTAGAGAGATGAGGGGGAACCTGCCAGCAGCCTGAACATGCACCGTAGGATCGAAGGAAGAGGAATCAAAGGAAGAGGAAGGAATACTTGGGGGTTTCACAAAGCAGGGTATCCTGAATTGGCAAACCACTAGGACAAAGCTCAACACTAATTATGAAACCCCTTGGGATCACTGTAAACTCACCTCAATTCTTGCTCTTATGTCATGGTGTCCCTGCTGTGCATGCACACTTGATCATCTGCTAGCAGGATGACAAGGTATGCTGTAAGTTGCACAGCTTCACTTAGCCACACACCCCAAGCCTTTTATGCTCCTTGTGCACTTGTGCTGTCAGCCATCAAAGTTCTGGTGTTCAAGAGAGGCCTGCATATGAACTGCAGGATCACTGGAAGGAGGTGATTATAAGGTCACCTGTGGGGTTCACACTGCAGGACATTCAAATCGGGATTGCTCATGATTCAGGGGGCACCCAGATGCAGGCAGGGGTGCATGTTTTGTAGATCGTAGTGGACAGTGGACGGTGGTGCATGTGCTTCGAGGCTTGGCAGTGGTGCACCAGAATTGGTTGGCAGTAAGCATGATCATCTGGGAAATAGGTGCTCACCGACAGAGCATGTGCAATTTAATCACTTTTCATATCAGCTAATCGATGCACATCTACCAAGCACTTATTACACATGTATTATTAGTTTTGTGATCTGGTTGGTTATGGCCTCATTGACGCTATTTGATTTACAAATGAAAAATCTGCTGAGAATGGATCTATGGAAATTCTCATCACAGGACCAAGTACAGACAGAACAAAAAATAAATAAAAACAATAAATTTGTTTTCACCTCCTTACCTTTTCCTCCGCGGTTCTCTCTCCTCAGGTCTCTGCCTCTGCTGCAGTCACGAGTGGTCACGAGTGGTGGGCGGAGCTTGATGCAGTGAGGGTGGGGGAGGGAGGGCTTTGGGTGAAGAGCAGCCGATCGGCGTGCATGCTAACCAATGGGGGCGGGAGGGGGGGTGCAGAGCAGTCGGACCTGCTTCATTGCCGGGCACACCCGCGAGCATCGCACGCTGCGGGCACGCGCGCACCGCATGCTAACCAATGGGGGCGGGAGGGGGGCGCAGAGCAGTCGGCCCTGCTTCATTGCCGGGCACACCCGCCGCGAGCATCGCGCGCACCGCATGCTAACCAATGGGGGCGGGAGGGGGGGCGCGCGCAGAGCAGTCGGCCCTGCTTCATTGCCGGGCACACCCGCGAGCATCGCGCGCTGCTGGCTCGCGCGCGGAAGGATCTTTCCAGCTAGTGGATCCGCGGATGAGCCAGTGGGTGGATCGTGGAAGAAATTCAACTACACCCCCCCCCCCCCCCCCCCCCCCTTCGCTGCTCAGCTGGCTTCGTCCGGTCGCTCGTCCGGCAATCATTTTAATAATTTTTTTTTTTTTTTTTTTTTTTATGTTTGCTATATCGTAAAGATCCGCCCCCTTGCCAGTTTTGCCGCCCTAGGCACCGGCCTAGAATTGCCTTAAGGCAAATACGGCCCTGGTGATGAGTCATTACAGCTGAAGGCTTACTACTTCTGACTATAAGTAAGAGATGATTGCACAGAGATATGATGAAATTTTGACTAAGAAAAGTGTGTCAAGATGGCCGCTGCCATGCATGTTTAAGACTGCAGAATCTGCCTGCTATTTCAAACATCTGTGTGTTAAAACCTCTCAATGTGTGTTAAAACCTCTTATGTCACTGATTGCCACAAGAAGGACTTTAGTAGAGCAATTCACTAAGCTTTGATTTTTTGACTGGAGGCCCGTTTTAACTTCTATGGGGCTGGGGGATATGCTTGTTGGGAGTACATTTTTGGGGGGTTAGTTAACCAAAACATATTTAAAGAATGCTTTCCACTACAAAAACAAACAAACATGCATTATATTAATACAATGGGTCACATAGCTAAAAAGGATACACATATTTTAAAGTTATTTAATTTGATCAAGCAGTCTGTGAATTGTAAATCACTTGCAAGACTACAGTAGTAGTAAGACAGACTAATAGTTAACCACAGTAGACAGAAGCATATACAATAACAAGGTATAATGAATACATGGTCCATAGGACATAGTTATACAGGCTTCATGCGCAGTCCACAGTGCTGGGGTCTGATCAAATAGTATATGACAACTAGTTAAAGTGGAAAAAACATTGAATTTGTTCCATTCCTCTATGTGAAACCCTCCAGAACACCACTTCTGGATAAAAATGAAAGCCAGCTTCCATACAGAATGGTGCCGAGGCACAGAATAGCCCAAGAGGGTCACTCACGGAATAACCATCTACATTTCGGGACACGCTTTAGGATGATTTAATTTTAATGACTGCCAACATGAACCTGCTTATGGCTGGTGATAGTCACACCTTTCTTTTAATATTAGCCGTTATAAATGATCATCTTTGTTTTTCAAACTAAACAGATTCCTTTTTTTTTTCATTACAACAGACGGTAAACCGTAAAGCCTGCAACAGTAACCCCTGTCACAATTCAGGAACATGTCTGAACCTCTTGGACTCATTCTTCTGCTTGTGCCCCAATAACTGGAAGGTATTGACACATTAGTCTCCTGTTTCATCCAAGGCTTTCTATAGATCACTACTGTTCATACTGTTTACAAGTATTGTAATTTTGTATTTAAAAAAGAGCATTATTTAAAGCTAAATTAGCGTGTCTCCGTCTCCGACTAAGAACCATGGTTAAATCTTGCTTTTTGGGCAGGTTGAATTATTACTAGCGCCAGCTATCGGCAGATGAGCGTCTGTACAGAGGCGCTAAGAGCGACCGCTAGTATACGCTGTGATCGGCTATCGGGCGCTGTAACAGAGCGTCTCATTCGCTGTAGTAACCTGGCCGCCATTGATGAATGAGATGTATGTTGGGCATTCTGACACCAGTACAGCACTGCAGGGAGCGAAAGGTAGCGCCAGCTCATTGCGACTGACTCTCAGCGACTCCATATTCAACAAAAAAACAGACTCACAGAGCGTAGGCGCTCTGGATCTGGTCGCTATAGCATAGAGCGCCAGACGCTGTGTGATTAAGGTCTGTTTTTGAACACATATCTACCTGTAACAAAGCGAAAACACATGGAATGACATTGTTTTAACATTGTGACAGTAATACTTTAGTGCCAGACCTGTAAAGACAATTCGGCATAAAAATATAAAAAATTTCAGAAATTACTCTTTCTAGGCCAGGAGAGGTGACACAATTATTTAAGTGAATAAAAAATTAAAAACAAAAAACCCTGTTTAGACAGTGAAATGTATGGGAGAGCGACAGGTAATACCTGGCGCTCTGGAAGCTAGAGCTCCGGCGCTATACGCTGAGCTGCCAATAATGATGAATCGTACGCTACATGGCGCTGTTAGAGTCGCTCACCAGAATCTCCTTCATAAATGTGGTTTCCTGTACAGCGCCCGGCGTTCACCAGACGCTGCCTGCCACTACGAGGCACTGCCTGGCGCTATCCCTTGATGAATAAACCCCTAGGTCTCTATGTGGCATGTAAATACTTTCTGTTTTAAGAAAGTACTTTTTACCATGTGTCCTTGAAAAGGGGTCATTTTAGCCCACTATATTAAACCTAGCATGGATCTTTACCTTAATGGTTGTCCTCTTTGTTTTATTTCTTTATGAACATAATGCCTGTGCAATTTATCTGGTGTTTAATGTGCAATAGCTTATTGTTTAATATAAAGCTTAGTGTTTTAAAACATATATTAATTGTCTCCCTCATAAGCACAGGGCTGGATGTTTATAGCACACTTAAAGGAGCACTATCGCGAAAAATTTTGGCCCAATGATAAAAATCCATATAAATATGCTGGATGGCGGAATAAGAGGTCACTTACACAACCGGCATCAAGAAATATCCAGCCAGGCTTGTTTGTCATTCTTTTAATGGACGGAAGATAAGGGGTGACTGGCTCTGTCACCCCAGATAGACTAAACCTGTCACCCATGGATTTTATTCCTACCATGAGAGAATAAACCACAAGTTTTGTGGGAATATTATTCAGGTTGGGTGTATAAGTGACCCCTCGTCTCATTAGCCGATGTGTTTATATGGATTTTTAATATTACACAATTTCATGATAGAGCTCCTTTAAGCATTGTATGCTCATCTGGTTCTTACATAAATACTCACCTTTCCCCACTCCAACGGCGCATGAGCCTGCTCTTGTCCAATGACAGCCACCCGCTATGACTACATAATTCAGCAGGTGGCTTTCATTGTTCTTAATGGGGAGTGCGCACTGGCGCATCCCTGGTGTTGTGCGCATACTCCTACCCCAGCCAATCAGACAGGCTGGGGTGGAAGTGTACACCCTCCTGGGGATGCTGGGGATGTGGCAGCGTGTGCTCCCCATTAAAGTCAATGAGAGCTGTTTGCCAAAACAGAGCAAATGGCTCTCATTGGCTGAGCATCCACACATGCACCATTGGAACACAGAAGAGGTGAGTTGTTTAGGGCTGAGTAGTTTCACACAGCATAGCATCCCCAATCAGGATGCACCTGGGGAACCGGAAAAAAAACAGGAAAGTGAAAATCACTGGTTTTGTTCTGCTTTAAGGTAAAACAAGCAATGAAAATAGACACATTTCTTGGCTACAAACTCTGTTTAAAGTGTAATTCCACTTTTGATGCCATTTTAAAAGTTTCCATTATTGTGTGGCTATATGATGTCATCAATGTGCTAAGCTTATCTGTAAATTTTTGGGTTTCCTATTTGTTATACAAGAAAACATTTCTCCATAGCAACAATGTGTTTACCTTAGCAATGTACATCAAAGTGTGGTGTTAAAAGTACAGATCAGATCAGACACTTCTTGACTCTAGTTTGCTAATCATCTGATTGGCTGAGGCAGAGACAAGAGTATTAACCTGCTCTACTTCAACCTCTTCAGCTGTGAGGAAAACAATGTTGTGTTTCAGTAGCTAAAATGGTTACTGGCACTATTCTCAGCTGGAGAGATGATTGCTGCTGTGTGATTTGGCCAAAGCTTCTAATGACTGTTCACCTGTTACAATGAAGTGATTGTGGGAGTTGTCGTCAGAAAGGATACTAAGAGTTTTACTATAGGGCAAGAAAGCCACTCATGTTTACCAGGACTCAGCGGGACATAAGAAACAAGGAAACAGCATGCTGATAGATAGATAGATAGATAGATAGATAGATAGATAGATAGATAGATAGATAGACAGACAGACAGACAGACAGACAGACAGACAGACAGATAGATAGATAGATAGATAGATAGATAAATCACAGGTCTGGGGGCACAATCCCAACACAAATGTTTATTTTACATTCCAGAAGGGGAAAACAATAAGGCATTGGCTCTAAATAATGGTCAAGTCCATAAACAATTAACATCTTACCTCAGACTGGTAGCTTTTTCCAGTTTATGGTGATTCTATAACCAGAAAGGAAGTTTATGTCATCACCTTCTATCCCCAGCTCAGTGCTGCAAAACTGCCTGTGTTTCTTGTTTTCACTAAAGCCTTTACCCGATATTCATATAAACACTAATAGAAAGCCGTATGATTTACGAATGGCAGACGTATGCTTACTCATTCAGTTACAACTAAACTGTCACATAATAGCAGTTAGGCTGATGTTTCTCCTAATTCTGAGCTGTGTGTAAGGTAACTGAAAGTTTAATCGCTGACAAGCACCAGGGGGTGGGGCTGCTCAGCCAGGGAGCAATATAGCCGACTGCATCTTGTTTGTTTTGTTATGAATATTGGGCAAAAGCTTTTCTAAAAAAAAGAAACAGAGGCTGTTTTGAGCACTGGGCTGGGAATAGAAGGCGGTGTCATAAACTTTTTGGGTATAGGATAAGTCTCTGCTCTGAGGCCACTTTTAAACTCAAGTTAAGCTCAAGTGTTTGAAGTGTGTGGTGCACAGAAACATATCGCATATATCTGTCACCACCTCTGGCTTGAGTATTCAATGTGCGCTAAAGGGCTATTCACCCGGCCAAGGAAAGAAGGTTTTTAGGGAAACCCTGTGCAACCAAATAATTAATTAAGGGATTACTTCCAGAAAACTGCACCCGCATCAACAAGCCTGGTACACCCAGAAAGCTTGGGGTGTGTACTTCCAGACAGTGGCGTACTGGGGCCAAGAACCAGCCCTGAATTTTACCAGGCCAGCCAAAAACATCCCTGATTAGGCCCCCCCCCCCCCAACCATGATGCCGGGCTATAGCACTGAGGGATGGGGTTCCTTGGCTTGTGGGTACAGTGGGGCTGGGTACAGGGGGCTGAGAGGGAGACTAAGGGACCAGGGATTGAATGTAGGTGCTAAAAGCAGCAGCCCAACTTGCCCCAAAGCAGTGCGACCCGCCAGGCATTGTCCCTGGTCTCCCTATGGCCTCCTCTGCTTCCAGAGAATATATGGTGTGTTGGAGGTATTTTAAATGTAAAGGGTTGTTTTTTTGAATAACTGCAACGTGCGCATAGCAGTTGTATTTTATCTGAAAAGCTCCTAAAGCACTGTTTCAGTTTGGGGGGAGCCTCCTGTGCAGGAAAGGGTGTCTACCAATAGGTATGTGGTACCGTTGTAACTGGGAGAAATTGGGTTTTTACATGCAATAAGATTTTATTGAAAAACGTATTTTCTATATTTATTATTAGAAAAAACACTACAAATTGTAAAAAAATTAGTTTCAACATATTTCACCCCAAAATATTGAGAATACACTTAAAAAATGACAAACAGTCCAGCCAAAAAAAACAATATATCCCTGGAAATCCGTTCAAAAATCACATTTGAACATGTGTAGCGCAAAACAGTGAAAAACGGTCTGGCGAAAGAGGGTAACAAAAACTCTAGGTAGGCTGGTAGTTAAAGGGTTAAAAGGAGACATATTTGCAAATATTATAGAATGATATGTGTATTCAGCTAGGTTGGGGCAGGACATATAAATCTAGTCTAGCCTTATTACTCCTCAAAATTTTAAAATGTGTTTTCTGTAACAGGGTTCTACATGTTCCGAAGATGTGGACGAGTGTCAGATTTATAGCGGGACCGCTCTGGGCTGTCAGAATGGAGGTCTATGTGAGAACACAGCGGGAAGCTACAGGTACATCTGCTGCTGTGTGCTGCCTGTGTAACACCACATAATGGAGTGACATTACACTGACAAATCCATTCCATGGCCATGGCATAGCAAAGGGACACTAGACGCTAGGCAGAAAAAACTAAACATGGAGTGGATTTTATTCCTGACTATTGGCAAACCTGGCTAGGAATTTAAAGGTGGATGGAATGGAAAGGGCACATTTGGAGCCCTGCTACAGCATCTACAGCACACTGCAGGAAAGGAGAGACAAATGGGTCAGGTATCATTTGACCTGTTTGCTGTCTTATTATTACCATTGCCTGAACTGCCCCTTATACATATTATACATATATACCGTATTTTTCGCCCTATAAGACACTCCTTCTTATAAGACGCACCTAGGATTTTGGGGAGGAAAATAAGAAAAATAATATTTTTAACCAAATAATAGGCAAAGTGCAGTATCCTCCAATTACAGTAATGCCCCGGTGTGCCATTCCCCCTTCCCATAGGCAGAGTGGAATTCCCCCTCATCCCATTCCCCATATAGACAGTGTGGCATTCCCCCCTCCCATTCCCCATATAGGCAGTGTGGCATTCCCCCTCCCATTCCCCATATAGGCAGTGTGGCATTCCCCCTCCCATTCCCCATATAGGCAGTGTGGCATTCCCCCCTCCCATTCCCCATATAGGCAGTGTGGCATTCCCCCCTCCCATTCCCCATATAGACAGTGTGGCATTCCCCCCTCCCATTCCCCATATAGACAGTGTGGCATTCCCCCCTCCCATTCCCCATATAGGCAGTGTGGCATTCCCCCCTCCCATTCCCCATATAGGCAGTGTGGCATTCCCCCTCCCATTCCCCATATAGGCAGTGTGGCATTCCCCCCTCCCATTCCCCATATAGGCAGTGTGGCATTCCCCCCTCCCATTCCCCATATAGGCAGTGTGCCATTCCCCCCCTCCCATTCCCATAGGCAGTGTGGCATTCCCCCTCCCATTCCCCATATAGGCAGTGTGACATCCCCCCCTCCCATTCCCCATATAGGCAGTGTGACAGTCTTCCGGCAAGGGCAGAAGTGGACAGCCGGGTGGGGGCCACGCCCACCCGCTGCACGGACCCGGCTGTTCACTCCTGCCCTTGCCGGAAGAGGCAGCAGCTGGAGCGCAGGAGATGATGGTAGAGCGGCAGGCGCTGCCTCTGTCCCTGCCACTGCTGTCGCTGCCGCAGCGGCGGGGACAGGGACAGAGCTCTTCTGTCTTCTTCTGCCCCCCCCCTCGGCAGGCAACGCTTGAGCGCCGGTAAAGGGTGAGTTTAATTTTTTTTTTTTTTTTTTTTTTTTACATTCGCCCGATAAAGTGCACTGACATTTTCCCCCCACTTTTGGGGGAAAATAAGTGCGTCTTATAGGGCGAAAAATACGGTAATACATGCATAATACAGGTGTGTTCTTCCAGAAAAGATATCGTTTGAGGGGGCTATTTCAATGTAAAAAGTAGTTTTCTTTGAAAAGGTGCACTTTTTTTAAAATAAAAAAAATTGCACATATTTTACCACAAAAATATTGAGAATACACTTAACAAATAACAAACAAGACATTTCATGTTAAAGCCCAGACTCTGATGAAAAAAAAAAAAAACAATATATAATTTTCCTGAGAAATCCCTGGAAATCTCTTCAAAAATCATAGTTGAACATGTGTAGCACAAAATAGTGAATAATGGTCCGACAAAAGAGGGTGACAAAAACTGTAGGTAGGCTGGCAATTAAAGGGCTAATTTGAGCTGGGATTGAGTCAGTGTGAAGGGCTCCATTTTACTCCATCACTATATCACTAAGAGAGGGGGGTGTCAACCTGACACAAGGATTATATTTGATCAGGATCAGTGGGGGGGAGGGGGGCACTGGTGGCAGGGGAAAGGAAGAATAAATCCCCCTTCCTTTCGGTGACCAGAGCTAAGCATGGGACTGACACTGCAGCAGGCAAATTATTTTGAAATTTAACTGGACAATCCCTTTCAACCACTCAACCGTAAACTCAAGCCTATGGAAGTGTTTAGGCATTTCCTTCAGTCATTGTGCCTATTAGATTTATGCCTGAAGAATAATTCATAAGCTTGCCTCTTATATTACTATATATAGGACAGTCTAGGCACTGGCAAAAATAAAGCACCCAGGAACTCACCTAAAGCTCACCCTATGTGCCTCTCCTACAATTTCTGCAGCACACTCTAGTAGCTGTAGCAGGTCTCCACAAAGATTTCCCCTCCTCCATGCTGGAAGCGCTGAGGGACAGAGGCAGCTTAGGACTACACTTGGAGCGTGGTCATGGAAAAATGGAAAGGAAAGGAGGGGTGTAGCGATAACCCTTATCGCCGGAGGGCTTCCCCGCCAGAGACGTCCTTTTCCCAATCGTAAGAGGTGCTGCTGGAATTCCAGAGTCGTCCGTGAGGAAACAGGAACAGCCCTTACAAGGGCTAGTGAATTGTAATATAGCGTTTCCCCCAATAAGAGACAGAACTTCAGTATTGAGGGTGAAGGTGAAGTGTGCTTTATTAGTGCCACTCTAGGCCTTATATGCAATGCTCCATGCAATGACAACCACACTGACCAATAGCAGCAGGGCACACAATCCCTCAACTCTGCCGGTGACGCAATCAGTAGAACAATAGCAGGCCGTAATACAATCAATCAGGACAATGCCATTGACTGTGACGTAATCAACAATACACAATGGCAATCAAAATACAATTACATTGTCTGGAACCTAATTAAGAAAAGGCCAGTGAATGACCCGGTGGGCAACTGAATAGTGATGACATCCAAAAGACAGAGCGTCTGTCACAAGGGGCAAAATTTAGAGACCTGCTACAGCATCTACAGTCCACTGCAGGAAAGGGAGGAGACGTACACAGGACAGGCTTCAGGTGACATCCTTGCAGCCTTATTATTTTCATTACCTAGACTGTCCGGCCTGTCTGGGGGGTGTCGAGTACAAAACTAGACCAAAGAACCTATTATTGTTTATGGGCACCTTAGCGTAGTCTCATACTACACCTTACACTTCCAAAGATATTCGTTTGCAATCGGACCAAAAACTCCATCAAAGCAGACCTTGCCTTTAAAGTGGATCAAGACCCTGGATTTTGACTATCCTGGGTTTTGGTTCTTGCCCCCGGGGCGCCCCAATTGGGAGCTGTGTGAAACCCCCCCCAGGTTGCCGAAACAAACTGACCTCTTTCCGGTCCTACGAAGCATGCACGGCCATTAGTCCAATCAGCACACTCGGATCCACTTGGGCCCCCTTGTCCAGGAGCTTGTCTAATGCGAGCGGATCTGAGTGCGCTGGTGGCTTCATCCCCCGCTACCCTCTAACAGGAAGTGTGCCCGCTCTGGGCATTCAGAAATGCCTGGTGCGGACACCCGTCCTGCTAAAGAATTAGGCCCTTATTTAACAAGGGTTAGCGCCAGGTAGCGAATAGTGAGCGAACGGTAATGACGCTCACCGCCACGAGAAAGCCGGCTCCCCTCCGCAATCACACATTTATCAAGCCGATCCTGCTTAGCGACTGACAGAGCGCCAGATAGCGAATCATTCATCATTATTCCAGCCTCACCCCACAGCGCCAGCGAGCGACCTTGAACAGCGACAGGTATGACCTCTCGCTACCTGGCGCTCTCCAATGCATTTCAATGGAGCAATCTTTAAATATTCATAATTAATTGCTATTCATTTTTTTTTTTTTTTTTAAATGTCAAAAATTCTGTGACCACTTCTGCAATGTTAGATATTTTTTTAAGGTAAAAAAAAAAAAAAAAAATTTGTGCAGAATTGATATTACAGGTCTGATATTAATGTATTCATATTACAAAATGTTTTTTTTTTTTCTAAAAATATGGTTATTTGGGGGTTAAAAAACTACTTTTAACCCATCGCCGCCAGCGCTCTGGGGTTTAAACAAGCATTTCACAGCGCGAGAATTTTTGGAGCGTGATTTGTTAATGAATATGCTGGGAGCCGTTCGCTATGGCCGTTCGCTGTCATGCACTCCCATACAGCGCGGAACCTGTCAAACAGCGACTCCTAACCCCGTATTCAACATTACCGCACACCGACTGAGTCGCTGTCAACAGCCGAACAACGGCCAAGCACAGCAAATACTAGCGGGCGCTGTGAAAATAACGCTATTGTCGCTCATCTGTCGCTACCTGGCGCTATTAATGAATCGGCCTCTTAGTGGGGATACGGCTGCTGCTTGCACATGTACCATTGGACTGGGAACAGAGGTGATTTTTCAGGCGACCTGGGGGGTTTCATACAGTGGGGCCCCCCCGATCAAGGTGGGGGGGGGGTGATTATGCCTGCCCTGGAGTCTCATAAACTTCAGTGTGGGTTTTAGTCCTCTTTAACGTCGGAATTACTGTTTACATCAATGTCTAACACAGTACAACAACTTACTAACGCCTTTCTTTAAAAAAAAAAAAAAAATACTATTTAACAAACACCGTTTCCCGTAGATGCTCTTGTACTCCGGAATGGTCTGGCCCACAATGCACCTCAAAATATGATGACTGCAGAGGGGCTACAGCAGGTCTGTGTGTCCATGGAATCTGTGTTGACTTAGACAGAGTCCAGCAAGGCCAGGTGAGCACATTTTTGGTTCCTGCTGACAATTTTTCTTGAAGGGGAAACATCAATGTTAAATCTTTTTTTTTTTTTTTTTTTAATATTTAATCTGATATATTTTCAAGAACATCTCTCATGACCCTAACTGAGCAGTTTATTGTTACATATCTGAAAACTTTTTTCTTTTTACAGATTGTTATAGTTTACCTAGCAAAATATTTCTTGTATTAGAGGTTTGCCCTGCCTCTGGTGTTCAGTGTGCACTATGACAGAAGTGTAATGCCACATTCTGACAATAGTTGAAGCACACTCCCACAGCAAATGAGAAACACACCACTTTCATCTAGGGCCAGCGGTGGCCAGCACTGATAGGCTGAGTCACTGGCTGTGCTTATAGTCTGCTTGTGGTCACATGGGAGCGTCACCCATCGGCGCGGCCAAGCCTATCAGCGCTGGACCTGGATGCTGATAGGCTGCGCCACAGTAGAGACCCGGAATCGGTGAGTATCTGGGCGCCCATTTTTATTTGTTTTATCCATGGCGATGCACCATAGGGCAACCCGGGTCATGCTGCCCCGCTGCTATATAGTAAAGTGGAACTATGGTCAAATTTTGACCATAGTTCGGATTTGAAGGGTAATTCAACTTTCAATGGCATTTTTTTAAGTTTCCTTTATTGTGTGCAGGAAATCCAAGGTTAAGGTAATACCATTTGGATAATACCATTAACCTTGGATTTCCTGCTTACATCGATGGCTAACACGGTACAACAACTTACTGACACTTTATTGTTTGCCAAAGTGATGCCCTCAATGTGCTTTTTTTTTAGTTTCTATTTGTCTGCAACTCTGTGTTATAAAATAAAACTGTTTTCCCTAGCAACAAAGTGTATACCTTAGCAATGAACATCAACTGGTGAATTTGATGTACAGATCAGAGACTTCCTCACTCTGGCTTGCTAATCATCTGAATGGCTAAGGAAGTGATGACATGTTTAACCCATTCTGCTGAAATTCAACTTTTCAGCAGCGTTCTCACTTGGGGGGGGCGTATCGAATGCTGTTCAGATTTAGCTCACCTGTTACATTGGAAGAATTCTGGGGATTGTAGTCAATAGTTTTTACTCACGGCCATGAAAACCACTCCCACTGTGGCAAAACTGAGCCCCGGGAATATGAACAATTTAGGAAACAGCATGCAGATAAGTAAATCGCAGGTATAAGGGCACAATCCTAACGCAAATGTATTTATTTAACATCCGAAAAGAGGAAAACAATAAGGAAGTAAACCAAAAACCTGCCAATAAGTTTTTTCTTTAAAGTGGACCAAAACCCAGGGTTTTGACTATCCTGGGTTTTGGTCATTTCCCCCGGGGCACCCCGATCACCGAAGTTAACTCACCTCTTCCCGGTCCCACGGCTCATGCGCGGCCGCTCGTCCAATCACGGTGCTTGGAGCCGCCGATGTCATGTTGTCTAAGGCTTCGTTTAAGGCCAACGGCTCCACGTGCGCTGGTGGCCGCATCCCCCGCTTCTCTCTAACAGGGAGCGTGCCCGCTCCGGCCATTCACAAATGGCTGCCGCGGACACGTGCCCTGCTAGAGGGACAGCCGGGATGCGGCGGCAGCTTGCGCCGTTGGACAAGGAAGCAAGGTAATTGTATTGGGCGACCTAGGGGGTTTCACACAGCGGGGCATCCCGATTTCTGATGCCTCGGGGGGGGGGGGGGTGGAATCGATTGGCTTGGGAATCTTATAGATTTACGGGCCGATCGCGGTGGGTTTTGGTGCACTTTAAAAGTTCGGTGCAGGCTGCCAAAAAAACAAAAGGCACTTACCTGCCTGCTGACAAACTCAGATTTCAGCCCCTGTACTACATTGAATGTAAATCGGTGTAGGGCACTCTTGAGCATCCATGTCATGCACCCCTTGCTGATAATCAATAAGGGAGCCTGCTCCCATGTGACCGGCAGCAGGCATTCACAGCATAGCAGAAGGGAGGTGTGCTGTTCGATGAAGCCAGAGGACAGTTGTTTGCAGGATTTTGTGAGATCTAGTCTATAGGCTGGCAGAAGTGTCTTTTTTTGGTAGTCTGGATTGTCTATTTAATGATGGTACAGTTGGCACCCTCTTGTGTTGGTTTTGCTGTGTGACAGCAGGTGTGCTGTTACATACTTGATATGAGAGGGAGCTCAATTATATACAAAACTACACAGAAGGTGCTCATTTTACCATATTCTATTTGTTTTGTAAAAATAAATTTAAAAAACTTGAGAAACAGAGTCAAGTGTGCCCCATTCTGGATATACAGCGCTCTGTAGGCTAACTTTGAGGTTGATTTACTACTAGTGGCAGGTATCGGCATGTGAGCGTCTGTATAGCGCCGCTTAGAGCGACCGCTAGTAGACTCTGTAAGCAAGTATCAGGAGCTGTAACCTAGCGGTCGCTGTAGTGACCTTGCCGGCATTAATGAATGTGATGTGTGCTGGGCACTCTAACAACGGTTTAATGCTGCAGCGATCGAGATCGCCAGCTCAGTGCGTCCAGCACTCGGCGCTCCACACCATACTTAAAGAACTACACACACACACACACAGCGTCAGTGCTCTAAATCTGGGCGCTGTAGCATAGAGCGCCAGACGCTGTGTGATTAAAGTCTGTTTTTGATACTTTAATCACAGGGCAACCTCAGGTAAGCCTGCTCCCAATTTATCTATTGCACTGTATGTCCCAGATGGGCTCTCAGACATTAGAGTTAGGACTGCACCTCACAGAGGCACTTTGGCGTAATGGTGCAGCTTAAGCATACTTCTGCAGATGTGTGTGACCGAGTCCTCTGTTTGTAACCAAGTTTAGAGACAGATTATAGGCTGGCCTGCAAGCTGACAGGGTTGAGTGCTGTGGCTCCTTTAAAGTGGACCAACACCCAGGATTTTGACTATCCTGGGTTTTGGTCCACTTCGGCGGGGCACCCCGATCGGGGGTGCCCCGCTGTGTGAAACCCCCCAGAAACCCCAAAAAACTCACCTCTCAACGCTCCCACGTGAACGCCGCAGCCAATCCCCGCCAACGTCTAGGCGGGGATCAGGAACGTCCAAGCCGCTTCCGCCGCCGCCGCCTCCCGCGCGTCACTCTCGGCGCGCGCGCGGCCCCGCCGGCCATTCACAGAGGGCCAGCGCGGGCGCGCGCACGTCTGGAGGGGCGCGCGGGAGGCGGCGGCGGCGGCGGATCAGGTAAGATGTTTTTGGGGTTTCTGGGGGGTTTCACCCCGCGGGACATCCCGATCTCGGATGTCCCGCGGGGTGGGAGGTGATCGGCCCGGGAATCTTATAGATTTCTGGGCCGATCACCCCTGGGTGTTGGTCCACTTTAAGACTTGTGTGTACTAATTGCCCTGCTTACGTGCACCTCCCAGGTTAGTTATAAAATGGTCTGAGCGGCTGCCACCCCTCCTTTTGTTTCTTTTAAAGTCTGTTTTTGAACACATATCCACCAGTAACAAAGCGAAAACACATGGAATTAACACTGAGACATTAACACTTTAGTGCCAGACCTGTAATGACAATTCTGCATAAAAATATAAAAAGTACAAAAATGTATAAAAGTGTTTGTTTACAGCCAGGAGAGGCCACACAATGATTTAAAAAAAAATTGCCAGAGCAACACTGAGTGAAAGGTAATATGTGGCGCTCTGGAACCTAGAGCTTCGGCGCTATACACTGAGCCGTAATACATGTGACGCTACATGATGCTGTTAGAGGCGCTCATCACATTTGCTTTCTTAAATGTGGTTTTGTGTACAGCGCTCGGCGTTCACCAGACACTGCCTGCTGCTCCGAAACACTACCTGGCGCTATCCATTCTTAAATTACCCCCTTTGTTTTTGTCTATTTGCAGCCCAACTACAGCTGTATCTGTCAAGCAGGATGGACTTCATCTTCTGGAGCTGCTGCCTGCACTGAGGATGTAGATGAGTGTTCTCTGCCCAACCCACCCTGCTCCCAGAATCCTCCAGTCCAATGTGTTAACACTCCGGGATCCTTCAACTGTGGCCCATGCCCTGCAGGTACTAACTGCTGAACAGAAATGTCAAGCTTACTAATGGTAATCAATGGAATCAGGCTTTAGTCATAGTAGTGAACCTAAACCAGAACAAAACCCATTGGTTTTGTACACCTCTAGACTGAGTGTGGGGCATCCCAGTTGTACATACCCTCCCTGCCAGCCTGTTTTTCTTACTTTTCTCCATGGTCCCCCGGCGTTTGGCTGCTGGCAGTCATGTTGGCTGAGTTTCCTTCATCAGCCAGAAACAAAGAAAGGTAAGCCTGGAACACATGATTGCCGGCGGCCAATTGTGGGGCTGGTTTTCGCTGGGGGAGTGAGGTGCAGGTAAGCAGATTGAATCTTGCGGGTGTAAGTTCGTCTTTTAAAGCTCCATGTGATGATGGGCAGATAATAGTTGCACACATATGCGGCAGCCCCAGCTCCTCCAATGGGAGGTGTGCAGCACTGTAAATAGGCAAAGTGCCAAAGGCAAAAAAAACTGACTGGTTGATACAGTCCACTCCACTGCACTACAGAAAAAAGCATGACTTGACATTATAGAAGGCCTTACACTTACTTTCCAGAAATCCACTTTAAAGTGGACCAAAACCCACAGAGATCGGGCCGGGAATCTATAAACAATATATGCATATATTATGATTGTTAGAAAGCGTTGCCTTCCATTCATCTCTTTTTAAATATTAATTTTCTAGATAATAGTTTCTTATAACATTTATTTGTTCCAGTTATTAGTAAATATATAGATTTTTTGCTATTAAATCAGTTTTGAAGCAAATAGCCGCCGTATCTCCTGTGAATGGACAAGGAAAGCAGACAGTTAACATTGGACCCGACGTCACCGAGTGAGGTGAATAAATTACTGACGAGGTGGTGGGCCCGCAGCCTATGAGAAAGTCCTGGAGACGAAACGCGTTGGGCGTGGCCTCACCACATACGTCAGACGTCCTTCCTAGTCAGCTGTGCGCGCTGGAGTTTAGCTGCGTTACCCACGGCCGGGGTAGCGCGGCATTGCAAGTTCAATTTATTCCCGCAAATCTATACAGAGGAGACTTTGGAAGGCAACGCTCTCTTCTCATACTTTGAAGATTGTTTTAGATGTGGATACGTGCGCATTTTAATCTCGCCCTTTGGTAAGCGCAATAAAGTTGCAATTTTTATAATTTTAAAGCAGTATCACGCTATGTGTTCTTTCTGATCTCTTCCCATTTACACTCAATGACCCTTAAATAAATTAATGGAGTTCTGAAGGAGGAAATTAATACCTGTATCAACAACAGAGGAAGTAATTAAGCTTGTGGAATGATTATGCTGTATTGAAAGAGTATTTCTGGTACGTGCATTTAAAAATCTGGTGTTGGGACACACAGTGAATTAAGAGCACAGGTGGTGAAGTTTATCCTGGTTTGATTGTGGAATGCAAGGATCTAAAAATCCAATCATTATCTCCACTCCGCGGAGTCACGCTGTATTTTTGTATATAGCCTTTTTCTTGTAAATATACGCATATAAGCCATATGCGCCGTAGGACCTGGAAGAGGTGAGTTCGTTCGGGCAACCTGGAGGATTACACACAGTGGGGCATCCCTAATCGGGGTGCCCTGGGGGCAAGAACCAATACCCAGCATAGTCAAAATCCTGGGTTTTGGTCCACTTTAATACAGCTCTTTTTTCCTACTATCGCATTTTTCATACTTTAGCATCCTATATTCGACCCATGCTTTAATAGGTCTGACAGGTACAACAACTGAAGGAAAACCCCTGCTCTTTTGGAGACATGTTGTTACTTTTCTTAGACAATTGTATGTAACAGCCACATTCGTAACCCTCTACATTGGTCAGATTAATGTAACTTATCTGCTCTATCAAGAAAACAGTTTCCTTTTTTTTCAGGTATTAGCTTCTTGAACTGATAACTGTGGCAGCATTTATAGGATCCTGTTTCTGTCTGAGGGAGTATAAATAAAGGACTATAAGAACGTTTTCCTTTTCTTTGTCTTCAGGTTGGCAGGGCAATGGATACAGCTGCCAGGATATCGATGAGTGCCAGAATGACAATGGCGGGTGCTCAACTGCCCCACTGGTGACCTGTATGAATACAATGGGCTCTCACCACTGCGGCTCTTGTCCACCAGGTAACTTGTTGATGTTCTTGATGTTGTAAATCAATCACAGTAGTCTGTGTGCACAACAACAACATACATAATTACTGGGGACGTTAATGGATCAGAACATGAATGAATTTCTAACTCCATAACTCACATGTTCTCAGTCGAGAATTTCCTGGTTCATCCTTATAGTTGCTAATAAAGCAACTCCAAGTCCCTCCAAAATCCACAGAGATCTCTGTTGGCACACATTTGCAAATGTATGTGGAAGCTGCACTGCCACGCCACAGTGCCCTTGTATTATGTATTATGTATTTACTTTTCCACATGCATTGTGCTTCATTTGATACTAATGTTTTTTTTAATGGTACTTGTTATTAACCATATATTAACCCTATTAACCATATAATTATGGTAGCAATAGGACTTTTTTTGGGTTTATTCACTTATATAGGCAATACTAGCTTAATCAATTAGATAACTTTATATATTCGATAGGATAATTATATATTTATAATATATTTAGTTACCACATATATTTATTGCCTTTATTATTTATATTTATTGACCCCCGGTTCTAGCAATATTTGTCAAATATACGGTATATACTGTTTGTTACCCCTTCTATGGTGTTGTTTTCTTTGCATGATTTTAATTGATTGGTTTGAAGTTATGCAAATAAAATTGTTATTCTGCATTCATCTTTGCCTATTTCCCCAGGGCATGTGGGGTCAGTGAAGGGAAGGGGATTAGCTCTTGTGTATTAGATGCAGTCCTAAGTTCTTTGAGGGACCCACATTTGGGACATACAAAGCGGTGGATACATTTGGAGCTGGTCTACCTGAAGTTGCCCCTTACCTCCTGTGCTGCACATGGAGAGGGGTTGAAAGCCGTCCCTGTTTAGCTAAACCCCCAATGTGCTTGCAAATCTCCAAATTATACATATAAGTAAGCCTGTTGCTACTCATCCCATTTATAACTAACCTAGGGGCACCTGTACAGAGCAATTAGATATAAAATAATTTTAAAAGAGCTGCATCACTAAAACCCTGTTAGCTAGCAAGTCATATAATATGTATATGTTTAAAATCTAGTTACAAATGATCATCCATAATAACACAGTCCTACCCTTCCCAATGAGGTTTCCCTATACACAACCTTGATAACATGGCACCCCTGGTACTCCTAGCTACTAGGTGGACTATATCATTTTTCCCCTCATGCTGCTGCTTGTCAAACCATGGTGTTCTTTCCTCCTGCCAATTTTTGTCTAGAGTGTCTGTAGGGATGGACACATGCGGGTAGGTCATCATAAAAGGAGCTGCAGGGAGGCACGCTTGAAAGAGATGCCAACTGGACCCATTCTTGTAGGGTAATTTTTCTCCAGCCCTACAGTTAGCACTGACCATGTTCCTGAACACACCTGGGCTCAACCAAAAAACTGGGTTGAATAGGAGTTCTAATTATTAAAAGCGGACCAAAATCCACTGAACTTGGGAAATAAATTTGGTCAAAGCCCCTGTCTATATTCCCTTCTTAGTGTGTAGTACTAGAAATGGATATTTTCGCTTTTCGAATCATCCTGAACCACTGATTTCTTTGGTGTCCCTCTGTGTGAGATGGCAGGCAATCAGTCATTGCATACGTGTGGCAATGACATCATTTCCACACACAACAATGGCAATGAATGGAGGAGGCGGAGCTTTACAGCTAAAACAGGAGGTATTATCTGGGATTAGAGTGAAGCAGGAGCAGTGAAAATTGGCAAAAGGTGCTCTTCATGGAGGGAGCAATTCAGGGGATGCTAGTTAAAAATGTCCAGGTGTGTTGAAGTAAATGGTCAATGTGAAGTGCAGGACTAGAGGAAAACCACCATTCAGGCAGGGGTCAGGTTGGTGCCTCTGCCATGACTGTGTGAAGGCCAATCACTATCCCACAATAATCCTATTTTTAATCTGGCCTTTCTTAGAACTCATTAGAACCCAGTTTCCATCTCTTCTGAAAGGACCTTGAACCTATAAGAAATGCAGAGACTGATGTCAAATCATCCAGTATTTCAGCTCTCACATTCTGCACTGTGCCCGATATTTGGGTAAATATTAGGCAACTACTACTTGATTCTTGAGAAAGCTGAGGTGGCAGAAAGAAACAGGAAACATCAAATAATTTCCCGTTTTTATTTTACCATTGAATTACATTATATAGATTGGTCTGTTCATAAAAGTAGAAAAAGTCTATAGAGGATCAAATCCCTTCACGTCCAGCACTGGAGTTTAAAGGACTCTTGAGCCGACTAATTTCCTGTACCCAAGGCATCTGAATTTTATATGGCCCTCTGTGTAAAATCGCCCAGGATCATCAAATCGGATAACCCCACAGTTGCAAGCACTGCTGGTTGATGCGCACACTGATGCCAGGCCTATCTCAATGGCTGCTGCGTGCATGCACAGTCAGAGGGGGAGGCCACATGTGCTCTGTTTACAATCAGCGTCCTATGCCATTCATTGATATGCACAGCATAGAACAATGACTAGACTAGAGCCCGCGCAGCGGTGAAGAGGTAATCAGATGCAGGGAACCAGAGGGGCTTCACAGAGCAGGGACTCCTAATTTGGGACAGGGACCAAAACCCGGGATGTGCAAAATATCAACTTTAATGTTTTTTTGGCTCTCATTTGCCACAACCCTTAGGACTTGTCCTGTACCACATGCGTCCATGCAGTCCTGCTTGCTGCATCTGGGATGCAACCACGCATACTGAGCTCAGACATACTGTAATCTCATAGAAGCCTATTGTGAGCAAATCCATGTAAATACGCAGATTTTGCATGAATTTGGATCTGCGTTGTGTGTTTTTCATATAAACAAATTTACATAGGGCTGAGGTCCCCATGACTTGGAACACAAACACTGCGCCTGTGCCGTTGGACTGGTCCATGGGGGTACTGGTAATGGGGTGGGGCTAACAGCAAGTCACCCGCCACCATGTTTGCAGGTAACTTGCCACCCTTCTACCCTTTAAACTATTATAGACCCTTTACCATTTCACAAGTAGAAAAAGTAAAAAAAAACACAAAGTCCCTTAGTAATTTAACATTAAACCACCATCTTCATCCAGGCCCGAGCAGCATCCTCCTGCTCTGGGCCGCTCCATTGGCTCCTCTTATGCCTTACAGCTCCTCTTCGACTTCCTTACAGGCTGGCATCCTGGCACTGGCACCAGTGATTCTCCCCCCCTCCGTGAAAGAAGGGGCAGGATGGGGTTCCCCCAGTGTCATTGTACAGCTAAGGTGGGAGGAGATTCCCAAAGAATTCTGGGGTATAAATGCCCCCCCCCCCATCGATAGGGAAGCACAAGCACCATGTTCACTGAAGGAGCACAGGACCCTTGGCGAAGGGCATAGGGGCTGTTGTTCTGGCATGGCTAGAGGCTAGCTATTCGACCTCTGAGCCATTGGGACCCCAGTCTACCAGCCTATGCCTGGTGTGCCGGCTGGTAGCCTTTGCTGAGGGGGGATCTCATGTCATTTTTTTTACCGAATGGAAATGCAGACACAAAGAAAACGCATGCAAAAAAATGCCACACATGTATTTATAACTCCTGCCGCAAGTCATTAAAGCAAAATACATGCCACAAAAGCATCCAGACAGTGAGAGCCATATTCAGGACTGAACGATGGGGCTCATTCCACATTATTTGTAAAAAGTTCACTTTAGGTGAGAAAAATAGCAGTGTGCCATATACACCTGGTGCTAAATCCCACACTAAGTAGACAATGAACGTGGATGGCACTTTTTACTCCCCAAAAAGTAGCACACAGTAGTGCTAAATATTCATTCATTCAGCACTCACTTTACTTATTTAGGTGGCAATTTAGCACCAGTTGTAAATAAAACACCTCATTTTTTTCATCTAAAGTGAACTTTTTACAAGTGATGCTGCAGCAACTCCATTATGTGCATATCGTATAAGCCATATAACTCTTATGTAACAGGAAATAACTGTAAACCATTCTATACTTTAATGCAGTTTTAGACAAACAGGGCAAAACTGTGCAAAATTTAAAAAATATGGCCCCCAATCTAATAGTGGGGTAAGTTGAGGAATGCGGCTGGGGAAAGTGCATCTAGGAAAGGGGGGATGGGTGAGCATGTGAGTCAGTGGCTGGCGGATGAGGGTCAGCAGCTGGGAAGGGAGCTCATGTGAGAGTCAATCCCCTCGATTCAAAGAGCAAAAGTTAATTGATTTCGGATCGAGAATCGTAAGTTTGGGTGGGTGTTAGTCATTTTTTCCTGTTTTTTTGGCCATTTCCGACTCGCACGAGCCTACGTTCGAATGCGTATATGCACTTACGATCATCGCAAGTTCGTTCCTAAATTTTAGGATCAAAACGTAAAACTTAGGATCAAATCCTAAAACTTAGGATCAAAACGTAAAACTTAGGATAATCGAATGTGTTTCCGTGTGATTCATAGAACAGTTTTCAAACCTCTAAATACGTTTTAAAAGAAAGCCACTGCCGACACCTTTTAGCAGTCGGATTGCTGTTCTTGAACAGGTTTTTTGGCTATGTGGAGGAGTCTGCGCGTCTTGAGCTCCAATGAACTGCATGTATCAGCATGGCCGAGCCCATAAATTGTATGGCAATGCATACCTGATTCATGTATGCCTTATAAAAGCATTTTAATGTGGACCTTAATTAGTCCTTAGCATGTAAACCTTTATTTTGCAATATATTTGTGTTAAGTAAAGAAACTTATGTCCTTTGTTATTTATTTTTAAATTGATGTACTAGAATCATATTTTTAGATTGCATTTATTGGTGTAGTTGTTTACCTTTGCTTTGTTTAATTATTTAAGCACATCTTTGGTCAGATGCATCACACTTACTGAGGAGAGGAGAGCGGGATAAAGTGCAGGATGTGGGTTACTGCTGTATTTTGCACAGACACAGCAGAGCTGGGGGCACGGAAAGGTCAGGAATCAAAGAATGCAGAGCAACACAGTCACAAGGCCCTTTCTGTTTGCAGGCTGCCCGATAATACCTGAGCCGCCATCTTGGCTGTTTCTAGGCTCATAACATGCAGAAGTTGCTGGGTGTTTTTTTATATTTGAGAGCAATCTGTATGTAGAGGGTGTGGGTAACCACACACAAAATTTTAAGTTGTACCATTTGAAGCCAAAATATTAAAATTAAATCCACAAGTAAAAAATGCAAGTTAACTAAAAATTAAACAAAGTAAGATTTACTTTTAAATGCATTCATTAATGGTTGGTTACTACAAAATGAATGAAATAAAGAAAAATAAAAGACCAAATATTTAGAATGCACTTTAATGAGGTAAGTTTGTAGTGCGCAGCCGCAAGATCAGAAGGATTTACGTCCAGACAAAAAAGGAAAAAGGGCAAAACCAATGTTGCAACCTGAGAAATGAAACGGAAAATTCAGGATGGAAACTGACATAGGTCTGATTCCCGAACTGCCATACGAACGGACGGACATTTTAGGATAGAAACGTATTTGCTTATAGAATCACTCGCAAGTTCATACGAACGCACGAGCGCACGGGAAAAATAGGATGACCGGCACCAAAATCCAAGCTGTTACATGTTTCTTTGAATCGACCCTAATGACTGGGATTAAGTGGGTTAGATGGTTGGCAGCGACTGGGGAGGTGGTTAGGTGAGGGGTGCAGGTCAGCAGCTTGGGGGAAGCTTAGGTGAGGGTCATCAACTAGGAAGGGGGGCTAGGTGAGCGGTACAGTTCACTGGATGGGAATGAGGGTTAAATGAGGTTTTTGGGTCATTGAATTTAAAGGGGAAGTTAGGTGAAGGGGCAGGTCAGCAACCGGAGAGGTGGGTTAGGTGAGGGTGCAAGTCATTGACTAGGGAGGAGGTGGTTCAACAGTAGGCAGGGGAGGGTAGGTGGGGGTCACCATTGGGCAGAGGTGTTTAGGTAAGGGTCAGCAACAGTGGAGGGGGTTAGGTGAGAATTAGCAACAGGGCAGGGTGGGTTAGGTGAGGGTTAGGAAATGAGGAGGGTGGTTAGAGGAGATTTCATGGTTGGGTTGGTTAAGTGAGGGTCAGCGACTGAGGAAGGGGCTTAAAGAAGGTGACAGAGCAGGGGGCTAGATAAGGATCAGTGACTGGAGAGTGGGGTTAGGTGATGGTCAGCTACTGGGGAGGAGGATTGGGTGACGGTCAGCAAATGAGGAGGGGAGGTTATATGAGAGTCAGCAACTGGGGAGGGGCTCACTCTGCAACCCCACTGAGTACCACCATTAGGATCCTGAGTACCACCAGTAATACTCAAACCATTGGTTAGGAACCCCTGCTGTGGGTGAATGCCTGGACTAATTTACAATAATAGCCAAAGACTTCCAGATCACCTGTATAGTATATACTGTATGTGAATCCGAATTAGCCCTAAAAGCTACATTTCTTTCATCAAATTGAGCAGCATAGAGAAATGGAATTTGGTGTAACCACAGTACCCCTAAAACCACTAAAACCACTATTCACACCCCACAATCTGTACACATATAATACAATTTTATAAAAAATATTGTAGTATGATTAAATTATTAATATCCTAATTTTTACCTGTAAGTCTTCATAACAATTGTAGACTGCATAGTGTATGATTAGTCTTTAATTCTGCTGTGTGTACTAATAATTTTGGTATCACCAGGTTATGAAGGAGATGGTCAGACATGCAATCAGATTAATGTCTGTTCAGTGAATAATGGAGGCTGCCATCCTCTTGCTGCCTGTGCTCCAACTGAAGGTAATTTTTCAAACATAGCATAACCTTGTAATGTTTATTAATTGAAGAGGAGTTGATATTGTCTAAAATAGAAAAGTGCAACTAAATCATGAGTTTAAAAGACCTAACCCAAGAAATACCTTACCTTAGTTAATTTACTGAAAGTGGACTTTTACCCTGCAGTGCCTTTTAATTTAGACAGTTTCCCAGCACTGCGATACGTGTACCTTAGAGGGGTACACATCAATACGGGTCTGGTATATTATTTTAACTGTTGGGCTAGAGAGCTCATGATTTTAGTAACATTTATAATTCATCCACCCCTAGGGGTACTCCTTTGGATGGAACGTCTTGTGGCTAGGAGGTATTTGGCATAAAGGTTAAGAGCCACTGCTTTAGATGATACAGTGTTCCTGTTGTGCCATTACATTTTTGTATATATGGAATACTGTAAAAAAATATTTGTTGTGTTTGACTCCATTGTGGACAGTCTTCTTTCAGTGGCATATAACATAAAGGTGCATACACATGAACCACGTATCTTGTGTTTTACTGTGGATATAATTGTTTCTGGTGACTGCAGCGTCAAAATAATAATAATAATAGTAATAATAATAATATAATGATGGTGCTTGAGATGGGGGGGCCACCAAGTAAGTGCTTTTTTTCCCCGCCTGGGATATATACTGTACGGTGTGTGTATGCATGTGTGTTTAAATATATATATATATTGGATTTATCGTTCCTGTGACCAATTAGGAAGAGATGTGAAATAACCCCGATTTACAGACACAAAATAATCTTCACTGTTTCCAAATCAAAATAAAAAGGGCTTATTAAATGAAAGGCTAATATAATTTATTATTATTGGTCCCATCCAGGAGTTGCGTAAAACATTTAGCATATATACTGCATATTCCAGTGTATTTATGTTTTGCTTGATTCATGTTCACAAATAATTGAAATAACTTTATTTCCTTTCAGAGGCTCTTGTGCCAGTCTGTGTCTGTCCTCCAGGATATGCTGGAGATGGATATGGGGTCAATGGTTGCCAGTCTGTTCATGAAATCTGCCAGCAGCAAAATCCCTGTGTCAATGGCATCTGCAAGGTAAAGTACGGTACCAGATATTATGATATTTGTTTCATCATTCTTTGACAGATCAGTTTCTCTGTTTTACATTTATTTTGAATTATATTCATAAACCCTGTTCGACATGAATTCACCAATGGCTTTGAAAAGGTTAGAAACATTTAAAAATGTAAAAGAAAAGTCAGTACAAAAGGGTTGGGACCCAGCACAGCTACTATACACACTATAAGTGAATATTCAAACGGGTGCTGGCCTTCAAAGGACCAAAATACATTAAATACACATTTAATGTCAAATACACATTAAAGCACAAAGGTAGGGCTGCCAGATCAGCTCAATATGGCCCTTTCAGAAAAAGCCGCACAACCAAATTAGTGTATGATATGAATAAGAAAATCTTGGAAATTGTGGATGAAAAATTCAATCACATATATGAAACAGCATCACAGCTGCCAAGAATTATGGGACCTATTAAATCCTAATAAAAAATTATTATTATTGTGCATAGCCCTCCCAATGTTTTAACAATAGTATTTAAAGGCCCAATCTACCATACGCTGAGATTAGAAGTGAATTATGTGACAATTCTAAGAAAATTGTTTTTTTTGTTAAAAATATTCCATAATGCAAATAGTGATTAATATGTGGAAAAATATCAAAGAAAACACTATCCAAACATAAAAGACAATAATAATAAGACCATAAATACAAAGTGCTAAGTGCTCTTGTTCAATAATAACCCATCAAAAAGCTGCATTGGAAGCCATATGGTCAAAATAATTTTTTTCTTAGAATTGTCATATAATTCACTTCTAATCTCAGCGTACAGTAGATTGGGCCTTTAAATACTATTGTTAAAACATTGGGAGGGCTATGCGCAATAATAATAATGTTTGATTAGTATTTAATAGGTCCCATAATTCTTGGCAGCTTGTATATGTTTTTAATTGTTTTTAAATTGTTTTTTTTGTCTGTGATGCCGTTTCATGTATGTGATTGAATTTTTGATCCACATTAAAGATTTTCTTATTCATATCATGCACTAATTTGGTTGTGTGGCTTTTTCTGAAAGGGCCATATTGGGCTGATCTGGCAGCCCTACCTTTGTGCTTTAATGTGTAAAAGAAAAGTCAGCGTAAACAAGAAACTACAGAGTAGGATTTAGGTGGTACAAATATTCTGCTAAGCTAGACTAAAATATGTTATGTAAAGGTTACAAATGGCCACTGACAAGGTATACCAAAAGACTCAGGTAGAGGTATAAAGTGACTGAGCTTCTGGTCAGACTAGGACAGGGGTCCCCAACATTTTTTATTGCAGGAGCCAGGTTTAGCACTGACAGATAGTTTGGAGCCACATTCAGCTTAAATAAACTGTAAAAGCCATTTAAAGCGGATGGAAGCCAAGAAATGTGTCCACCGCTCATCCATTGCAGCCACCCCACCCAAACAGCCTGGCGCTATTGTTGGCTCGGCGGTGGCCCAGTTTTCAAGGAACACGCCCTGCGGCACTTTTTGAGAGAGCTGATTGGGGCTCTCAAAAGTGCAACTGTGACAAGGGTGCAGCTGACTGGCCGCATCCCCGCCATGCTGTTCGGGCATGCTCAATGCCGCTGCTAGAATGGCTGGGTGTGCGAGCATGTGTGCGGCCTTAGGGAATCCGGAGACACAGGTGGAATCGCATTGCAGGACACGTCGTGATCAGGTAAAATCGCTGACACCCTAGTGGGTTTCACACTGCACATATATTCTTAGTATACAGTACGTCCTTCTCCAGATAGATTACTTACACTTGGGTTATCTTCCGCCAGATGGCGCTGCACTGCAGAGACATGTAAAAACAGGCTCCTCCCGGCCCCTCAAATACCCGGGGACCTCCCACAAATCCCCAGATTTCTCTGCAGTGCTTACTGCGAAGACATGAAGTATCACTCTCTCGCAGGTGAGCGGGGCTATTACAGCCTGCTGCCCTGTTGGACTATTCCCACCCATCCTTCGTGTGATGTGCCTCCCAGCCTGGGCTGCGCTGGTCGGGTGAAGGTAGGCGGCACCATGCGTGCTTATGGAGCGCTGCTCCACCGCAGTCCCCCACCAAGGGGTAGGCGGTATAGGCTGATGGTGAGCCTTTATGGGATGCCCCTCCCGCATTATTGTCCCATGCCCCGGTAGGGGTGGGCCCTGTACAAAGGGCCGCCATCCTCCCTCATTCTCCCTGTAGCCTTCGGGGGGGCGAAAGAACGGGGGGGGGGGGGTGTGGGTGAGCGTCGTGATTCGTGCATACGACCTTTTGTCATGTTTTTTGGACTAGTATATTTGGTGTCAGCCGCCGCCGTGCACACCTTTTCCTTCATTTGGATGTTCCGCGCCGGGCGGCGGTGTTACCTCAGACGCTTCTGCGTTCTCATTGGCTGCTTGTCGGTGGACTTCGCGCTCTTTGGGGGGCGGGGCCTGGCCTGGAGCGCCCTGCGTCACGGCTCGCTCTGGCCCGCCCTTCGAGGTACTCGGCACCATGTTGTCAGGTCGCGCGCGCGTGTGACGTTCTTACTTACCGCGGTCCGTAAGTGCCCTCGCAGGCGGCTTTATACTCATTGTAGTGTGTTTGGTTCTGACACCCTTTCTTCTCATTGTGTCTTTCAGATGGGTGAATCCATTGGCTTCTCCCGGCCCGGTGTAATTGATAGTTGGGCCTTGTAAAATTACTCCCACTTCCCTAGCAGTTCATTGGGGCATCCAGGGTTGCTTTATAGCGTCAATCCCTACTGGCATATTGTGCCTAATAATCGCCATGTGGAGGCATCTCAGGATAATGTGACCGGGGTCTCCTTGGGACAAGACCGGCTGTGTGTAGCGTGTGGACAGCCTCATGCTGACGCTGACAAGGCATGGGTCTGCGTACCCTGTGCTGAGCAAGTGCTGGCATTGCAATCTGGCCTGCCAGTGGCTGCACCTCGTTTCATTACTCCCCCCAGCTTAAATCTCTCTCCTGTTGAGTTGCATACTTGTGGGGATTCTCAGCCTGATGTGTCTTCTAGACTGCCTACTGCTGAACAGATTATTGCGAGGTCTTTAGCGCGTAAGGGCCCTTGTAAGAAGCGGCACTTGATGCCTAATGTTACTGTTTTCCCTTTGGGATCTCAGGAGTTTATGAATCTGTGTGGCTATACCCCATCTGATGAAGGAGAGCTCTTTTCTGATTCAGGCTCATCTGATGAGAGACCAAGGGGTCATGACGATTCTGGCTCTGACCCCTGGGCCCTGGATGACACTGACAGATTATTGACCCAGATCTTTGAGGTTCTGTCTATTTCTCTCCCTGGTGAGGCTCCCAGGCAAAAAGGGGAGCGTTTTCATACTGCTACATCACGTTTGGAATTTCTAGAGCAGGCACATTTCCATACCCTTGTGCTCAAGGAATGGGAGTGCCCCAGTAAACTTCCCGGGGTCCCAAGGAATTGGGATAGGAAGTATCCCTTTCCCCTTGAGGTGGTTAAATGTTGGTTATCCCCCCCCCGAGGTGGATGTCCCGATCCTAGGGCTATCTAACACCCCTGTCATGCATTCCCCTGATTCTACTACCCTGCGGGATGCTGAGGACCGGTGCATTGACCTGCTGGCCTCCCACGCCTTTGCATGTGCGGGGACGGCACTGCGCCCGGTCTGTGCCTCTGCTATTACTGCTGTGGCCACTAGAACTCTTATCAGAAATATGCTTGATGGTGCCCCTGATGATCTCCCTTGTGAGGTGTTTAATGCACTCTCCAGTTGTGATGTTTTTGTAAATTTTGTCCTATTAGCATTGGATGACACCACCAGAATGTGTGCAAGAACTTCTGCCCTCGTGGTGGCTATACGATGCTTGGTTTGGCTGCGACAGTGGGGTGCTGACAATGCTGCAAAGAAGGCCCTCACTGGGCTTCCCCTTAAGGGGCTACGACTGTTTGGGGCCCGTCTAGACCTTTTTGCTAAGAGAGGTAAGTTACCGCAGCGCAGATGGCTGTCTCGGCCCCTTCGGGGCCAGGGCTCCCCTTCGCCCCCCTACCATGGTATTAAACAAGAAACAGGGGTGTCCTTTGCGGGGGCTCGCGCAGATTCCTGTCACAGGAGCAGAAGGCAACGTCCTGGCTCCTCCGGGGGGGCTAAGCCCAAATCCTCTCCCAACCCCCCTCAAGCACGATGGGGCGCCCTCGCCCGTCAGGGTGGTGGGACGGCTGCGGCACTTTGCTCAAGTCTGGAGGCATCACGCCTCAGACCGGTGGATTCAGGAGGTAGTGTCCTCCGGCTACAAGATAGAGTTTGCTGTGCGGCCTCCCCCAAGATTTATCAGGTCCCGGATACTTCAGGACCCTGCCTCTGCTCAGATGTTGGCGCAGGCCCTGCTGGGTTTGGGGGTCATTAGCAGATTTCCCTTAAAAGACAGAGGCAAGGGGCTCTACTCCAACCTTTTCACAGTTCCCAAGAAAGATGGGTCAGTCAGGCCCATTCTGGATTTAAAGATCTTCAACAAAATTGTCAAGAACAGGCGTTTTCGCATGGAAGCTCTGCGCTCGGCCATCAGCTCCTTGCGCCCCGGGGGTTTCATGACGTCTGTGGACATCTAAGATGCTTACCTTCACATCCCTGTGTTCTCAGGACACCAAGGTTCCTCAGATTCGTGTTTGAAGATCAACATTACCAAGTTGTGGCCTTGCCATTTGGCCTCACTTCAGCTCCCAGAGTGTTCACCAAGGTGCTGGCAGGGGTGATGTCTCTGATGAGGTCAAGGGGCATCCTCGTGCTGCCCTACCTGGATGACATACTCATCACCTCTCGGTCTCTACAGCAGGCAGAGTTGGACACTCAGCTGGTGGTGGCCACCCTGGAGTCCTTCAGCTGGGTGATCAATCACCCCATGTCTTCTCTGTCCCCTTCCTCGGTGGCCCCTTTCCTGGGAATGATTAGGGAAACGGTTCAGTCAAGGATATTCCTTCCTCAACAGAAGGTGGAAGCTCTAACTGCGCAGGTGAGGGTCCTGCTGTCGTGTCTCCATCCCTCCCTCAGGCAGGGAATGCAGTTGGTGGGCCTGATGGTGGCGTGCTTCGAGGCGGTGCCTTTTGCTCAGTTCCATTTGAGGCCTCTACATCTTCACCTTCTGTCAGTATGGGACAAGGACCCAACGTCCTTGGACGAGGTCTGTGTGCTCCCCCCCCCCCCTTTGGTCAGGCGGTCTCTTTGTGGTGGCTGGACTCCAGGAACTTGCTGGGGGGCAGGTCCTCCTGGCCCCCTCCTGGGAGACGGTCACCACGGATGCCAGTCTGTCAGGATGGGGGGGATTATGGAAGTCCCTGCGGTTCCAGAGGAGGTGGGGCCCCAGGAGGCCCACTTACCCATCAACATTCTGGAACTACGGGCGATCAGGTTGGTACTGGAGCAGTTGACCAATTACCTGAGGGGTCTGTCTGTGCAGGTGCGCTCAGACAACAGGACGGCGGTTGCCTACATCAACCGTCAGGGAGGGACCCGGAGCAGGGGGGCCCACCAGGAGGTGTCACGAATTCTGACATGGGCGGAGGCCAATGTTCAATGCATTTCGGCTGTGTACATCCCGGGAGCAGAGAATCTACTGGCAGACTCTCTGCAACAGGGTATTTCAGTCCCTGTGTCACTGTTGGGGTCTACCAGATGTGGATATGTTTTCATCCCATCACAATCACAAGCTCCAGGCTTTTGTCTCCCTGTCTCAGGATCCTCTGGCCTTGGCCACAGATGCTCTGTCCATGTCATGTCGGGAATTTCGGCTCCTGTATGTCTTTCCTCCATTCCCCCTGCTGGGCAGGGTCCTGCGCAAGATTGCTCTGGAAGGGGTGCCAGTGATTCTGGTGGCCCCCAGGTGGCCAAGAAGAGTGTGGCTCGCAGATGTGGTGCAGATGGCAGTAGACCAGTACGTTCTGCCAGGAGTGCAAGATCTGCTCACTCAGGCCCCTTACGCCATCCCAATTTACAAACTCTGGCTTGACGGCCTGGCTGCTGAAACCTCCATCTTGATGGAGAAAGGCTTGTCTGCCTCGGTAGTTGAGACCATGGTGAATGCTAGGAAGAATACTTCTCCTTCCATCTTTTATAGGGTATGGTGTACTTACATTGACTGGTGTGAGTCTAGGTCTCTTCCCTGTCGGATGTTCTCAGTTCCCAGGGTTCTGGAGTTTTTACAGCATGGGTTGGAGTCGGGTCTCCAACTCAGTACTTGAAGGGTCAGGTTTCTGCCCTGTCTGTCTTCTTTCAGAAATCTTTTGCTCAGCATTCTTTGGTTAAGGCTTTCTTTCAGGGGGTTACTCATGTGCGTCCCCCACGAAAACCTATGGTCCCTGTTTGGGATTTGAGCTTGGTCTTGTCTGCCTTGCAGGGTGCTCCCTTTGAACCTATTCAGGATGCTGCTCTGGCTGTACGTACCCTCAAAGTTGTCTTTCTGGTGGCTATTACTTCGGTCAGGCGTGTGTCTGAGCTTGCGGCTCTGTCTATCCAGCCTCCATACTTTGAGAGACACCAGGATAAGGTTCCGCTTTAAGTCGGATTTTCTGCCTAAGGTGGTGTCTGCTTTTCATTTGAGGAAACAAAGAAAGTTGGGGGCCCTAGATATATCCCCCTTGTTTCCCCTCTAGCCGCCGCACACTGCACTATAATAACACAAATATTTATAAAAGTATATAATTTTATTTTATTGAATAGGGGCTTTAAAGGGATTACATACATAGAAAGACATATTAAAAAACATATATGGACTCAACAAACACTGAAGGGGGACTCTTAAAGAGGCTTGTGTCACTATCAAGAAATGAATAACATTAGACTAATATAAAATACTTTTTTAGTATTTTGTATTTTATATTAGTGTATTTTATATTAGTCTAATGTTATTCATTTATTGATAGTGACACAAGCCTCTTTAAGAGTCCCCCTTCAGTGTTTGTTGAGTCCATATATGTTTTTTAATATGTCTTTCTATGTATGTAATCCTTTTAAAGCCCCTATTCAATAAAATAAAATTATATACTTTTATAAATATTTGTGTTATTATAGTGCAGTGTGCGGCGGCTAGAGGGGAAACAAGGGGGATATATCTAGGGCCCCCAACTTTCTTTGTTTCCTGGTTTGATTATACCTTTCCCCCATATTGCCAGCACCTCTATAATTGTGGCTATAGATTTTTGGTTGTGCATACCTACAAAAAATACCTCTGCTTTTCATTTGAATCAAGATATTGTTCTTCCTTCATTGTGCCCTAATCCTAGCAATGCTAAGGAAAGGGTTTTGCTTTCCTTGGATGTGGTCGGGTGTCTGAAGTATTACCTAGTAGTCACTGCGTTCTTCAGGAAAACTGATGCTCCCTTTGTGGTCCCTTCTGGTCCTAGGAAGGGTTTGACTCCTGCCAAGTCTACTATCAGCAAATGGATTCGTCAGGCTGTGATTCAGGCCTATTCTGCTAAGGGGAAGAATCCTCCCTTCCGCCTTACTGCTCATTCTAATCGTGCTATTGTTGCCTCTTGGGCTTTCCAGCACCAGGCTTCTGTTGAACAAGTTTGCAAGGCCACTACTTGGTCTTCTGTTCACACCTTTTCAAGGTTTTACAAGGTTGATGTGAGGGCCTTAGCTGATGCTGTTTTTGGCCGCAAGGTTTTGCAGGCGGCAGAGATTTAAACTGTCTGCTGTTACCTTTTTGTTGGGGATCCCACCCTACTTTATGGACACTGCTATTGGATGTCCCAAGTGTAAGTAATCTATCTGGAGCAGGACGTACTGTATACTAAGAATAATACAATTCTGTGAAATACTCACCTGTAGAATTGGTATTATAAGTATACAGTATGTCCTGCTCCACCCCACCCTGGTTTTTGCATTATTCTGGATCCCCTGTATGGTGATTGTTATCATTGTTATAAGTTACCAGTTTTTGGGTGGTTAAATTCTCCCGGCTTATTGTTCACTGCTTTTCAATGCTGGGGATTTGTGGGAGGTCCCCGGGTATTTGAGGGGCCGGGAGGAGCCTGTTTTTACATGTCTCTGCAGTGCAGCGCCATCTTGCGGAGGATAACCCAAGTGTAAGTAATCTATCTGGAGCAGGACGTACTGTATACTTATAATACCAATTCTACAGGTGAGTATTTCACAGAATTGTATTTTTAGATACTAGGCTATTCAGTATGCACAACCCCCCCCCACCCAGCACCCAAAAATTAAAGGAGCAGATCCCCTCTAATTAAAGTGGACCAACACCCACGGGTGATCGGCCCGGGAGATCACCCCCCACCCCGCGGGACATCCGAGATCGGGATGTCCCGCGGGGTGAAACCCCCCCCAAACACCCCAACTCACCCACCTTATCTTCGGCGGCGGCCGGCCGCCGCCGCCTCCCTCGCGCCCCTGTAGGCGTGCGCGCCTCCGCGCCGGCCGTCTGCGAATGGCTGGCGCGGGGGGCGCGCGCGTTCAAAGTGACGCGAGGGAGGCGGCGGCGGCCGCCGCCGCTTAGACGTTCAAGATCTTCCCTTGTACGTCGGCGCTGGGAGCGGGGAGAGGTGAGTTGTTCGGGGGGGTTTCACACAGCGGGGCACCCCGATCGGGAGTGCCCCACCGAAGTGGACCAAGACCCAGGATAGTCAAAATCCTGGGTGTTGGTCCACTTTAACAAATTCCTCAATACCCCTTCAGTCCCTAAATGTAATATGCAGTGTGTGATTCCCCCAAGCTCTCAACAAAGATTAAGCAGAGTGAACACTTATCTCCCCAATAAAATTATATCTTAAAGTGGACCAACACCCAGGATTTTGACTATCCTGGGTTTTATTCCACTTTGGCGGGGCACCCCGATCGGGGGTGCCCCGCTGTGTGAAACCCCCCAGAAACCCCAAAAAACGCACCTCTCCCGGCCCCCACGTGCCCGCACCGTCCAATCCCCGGCGACGGACAAGCGGGTGACAGAGACGGACAAGAGAGCCCGTCCGCCGCCCCCTCCCGCGCGTCACTCTTACAGGGCGCGCGCCCGCGCCGGCCATTCACAAATGACCGGCGCGGGCGCGCGCACGTCTAGAGGGGCGCGCGGGAGGCGCCGGCGCCGGCGGCAGGTAAGATGAGGTAAGGAGTTTTGGGGCTTTTGGGGGGGTCCCTCACCGCGGGACATCCCGATCTCGGATGTTCTGGAGCTACGGGCCATTTGGTTGGTTCTGTCCCGTTTAACTCTTCATTTACAGGGGCTGCCAATTCAGGTCCAATCGGACGGCTGTTGCTTACGTCAATCACCAAGGAGGGACTCGCAGCAAGAGTGCCTTCAGGGAAGCCTCTCTGATTCTAGCCTGGGCCGAGGAAAATGTTCCTTGCATATCAGCGGTTTACATTCCGGGAGTGGAAAACTCGGAGGCAGACTCCCTGAGCAGGAGCTCAGCTCGGAGAGGGGAATGGTCTCTCAATTCCAGGTTATTCCAGTTCCTGTGTCAAAAGTGGGGGACTCCGGAGGTGGACCTCTTTGCCTCAAGGCAAACTTCCGGTTTTTGTGTCCCTATCCCTGAATCCTCTGGCATTGGCAGTGGATGCCATGTCACTGAGCTGGAAGAATCTGGGTCTTCTGTACCTATTTCCCCCCTTCTGCATGTTAAGCAAGGTGATTCAAAAGCTAACTCAAGAGGGTGCACCAGCAATTCTGGTGGCCCCAAGGTGGCCAAGACGCCTGTGGTTCGCAGACGTCGTGCGACTGGCGGTAGATCAATTGTATCTGCCCCAGCTTTCAGACCTTCTCACTCAAGGTCAATTACGCCATCCCAATTTACGTACGCTGGCTTTGACGGCGTGGCTGCTGAAACCTCCATCCTAAGGGAGGGGGTCTTTCTGATGCGGTAATTCAAACCCTTGTTAGAGCAAGGAAGAAATCTTCCTCTACTGTTTACTATAGGACTTGGAGGTCCTATATTGACTGGTGTGAGGCTAGGGCCTTGCCTTGTAGGGTTTTTTCCATTCCTAGGATTCTGGAATTTCTACAACACGGTCTGGACTTGGGGTTCCAGCTTAGCACCTTGAAGGGACAGGTCTCTGCTTTGGCGATTTTCTTTCAGAAATCTTTTGCTCTTCGTCCTCTGGTTAAAACCTTTTTTCAGGGAGTTACGCATGTGCGGCCTCCTAGGAAACCTTTGCTCCCTGTCTGGGATCTGAATTTGGTGCTATCTGCTCTTCAGGGGCCTCCTTTTGAGCCCTTGCAGGATACTGCTCTTTCTATGCTTACTCAGAAAGTAGCCTTTTTGGTTGCTATCACTTCAGTTCGGCGGGTTTTGGAGTTGGCAGCCTTGTCCATTCAGGCCCCTTATTTTGAGAGGCATCAGGACAAGGTTGTTTTCCGCTTTAAGTCGGATTTACTGCCTAAGGTGGTCTCTGCCTTTCATCTTAATCAGGACATTGTTCTACCCTCCTTGTGTCCTAAGCCCAGCAATGACAGGGAGAGGATGTTGCATTCTCTGGATGTTAGATGTGTGAAATATTATTTGGTGGCTACTTCTGCTTTCCGTAAGACGGACGCCTTTTTTGTTGTGCCCGCTGGGCCTAGGAAAGGTTTGGCGCCCGCCAAGTCTACCATTAGTAAATGGATACGCCAGGCCATTGTTGGGGCCTATTCTGCCAAGGGGAAGGTTCCTCCTTTTCGTGTTACTGCGCATTCTACTCGTGCTGTTGGAGCATCTTGGGCTTTTCAGCACCAAGCTTCTGTTGAACAAGTATGCAAGGCTGCTACTTGGTCTTCCGTTCATACTTTCTCTAAGTTTTATAAAGTTGATGTGCGGGCCTCAGCGGATGCTGTTTTTGGCCGCAAAGTTCTGCAAGCCGCAGTGGTTTAAGTTTGCACATTATTTCCTTGGTTTGGATCCCCACCCTTTATGGACACTGCTATTGGATGTCCCAAGTGTTATGACTAGTTGGAAGCGGGGTGTGTGACATACTGGGAATAATACCATTTTGTGAGTACTCACCTATAAAATGGGTATTACAAGTATGTCACACACCCCGCTTCCCCCGCCCTTTTTTGTTCTGGGATCCTTTATATGGTGAACTTTTTTGTTGTACTCTTGTAATTGGCTCTTCCTGGTCCCCTTACTGCTGTCTTATAACTGGGGAATGGTGGGAGGTCCCAGGTATTTATGGACCGGGAGGTGCTCCTTTTTTTTCAAGTCATCTCTGCAAAGATCGCCCTCTACAGGTCAGTATCCCAAGTGTTATGACTAGTTGGAAGCGGGGTGTGTGACATACTTGTAATACCCATTTTACAGGTGAGTACTCACAAAATGGTATTTTTTAGAAACTTCTTTATATATTTTTATGCAGAATTGTCATTACAGGTCTGGCACTAAAGTGTTAATGTCACATGTGTTCTCGCTTTGTTACTGGTGGATATGTGTTCAAAAACAGACTTTAATCACACAGCGTCTGGCGCTTTATGCTATAGCAACCAGATTTAGAGCGCTGACGCTGTGTGTGTGCCCTTTTTTGATAAGTATGTTGCGGAGCGCTGAGAGTCGGCTGCACTGAGCTGGCGCTACCTCTCGCTCCCTGCAGCACTGTACTGGACTTAGAGCGCCTAACATAAATCACATTCATCAATGCGGGCCATGTTACTTCAGAGACTGAGGTGCTCTGTTACAGCGCCGATACCCGCTTACATAGGTTACTAGCGGTCACTCAAAGCGCCTCTATACAGAGGCTCATCTGCCGATACCTGGTGTTAGTAAAGAATCAGCCTCCACGTCATGGACACTTCTCATAAAAAAACATGGGCCTAAATGTAGGCCTATGGACATTTTTAGTCTGAAATTCATGATTGTGTTTATCCATTGTATATTTCTAGTCACATGATCCTAACATTTTAACTAATGTCTTGTTCCCATTTTGGTGTTTCCAGCCCGGTGTATCAAGCTACATATGTGAATGTGATCCAGGATGGACTGGCACCAACTGTTCAGTGAAAATCAGTAATTGTTCCAGCAACCCATGTCTAAATGGCGGCATCTGCATTGAGAACATGGATGGTTACATGTGTAACTGCTCCAGCGGGTGGACTGGATTCCATTGTGAAACTCAGACACAAGGTAAACGGGTTCAGCCAGTGTTTCACTGTTGGATCATTTCCCTATCAGTGTTCTTTCCCCCTCCCAGTATTCATAAGGCTGAATTTATATCACAGACATTGACCCTTATACACGTGCAAGAGAAATTTAAATCTATAGTATTTTAGATAAGCCTTGTGTCAGAAAAATAGAGCCTATTATTCCACCTAAGGGTCCATTTAAAGAGGAACAAAACCCAGGATTTTCACAATACCCGGTTTTGTTCCTCTCCAACAAGGCCCCCCAACTTCGGATGACCCGCTGTGTAAAATAATGACGGAATCTACCATGGTTTAATGTGCTATGACTTTCAAAAACCTTTGTGTGTCTGTGTGTGTGTGTGTGTGTGTGTGTGTGTGTGTGTGTGTGTGTGTGTGTGTGTGGGGGGGGGGGTGTAGGCAGTGTTTATGTTTACTAGGGAAGTAGTTGAATAGAAGGAGCTTTATTTTATGGTAAGTCATTATTTAACCTTTTCACCAACAGCCTGTGGAGGCAATTTACTTGGTTTAAATGGTACGCTGAGTTATCCCAACAATCCAGGCGATGAAGCTTATGGTCACATGGTGAGCTGTTCTTGGGTCATAAGAACGGAACCTGACAAGGTGAGCAAATAACGTTCTCTTTTTTTAGTCTGTTGGAGACTTTGGCTTATCTGGTAAAATGGGTAAAGTACATGGCCATAGAGGGTTTCATAAAGGTAGCAATGTTTTGACCTAAGACGTGCATAGATAGATAGAGAGATAGACGGTTAACGCACACATTGATCAGAACAGAACACATTGATATACTGACAAATTATGTTAGTCACTATAGATTACCTGAACTGTATCGTTATTCTTGTTATACTCTGTCATGTATGTAATTGTTATAGCTCTCATGGTGTATCTCCTTGCCAAAAAAGCATTCCTTGTTTGTACCTTGTACTTACTTGGCGGTTCAATAAAGTATTGAAGTATTGAACCATTTCCCTTGATAATAATTACAACTTCTATTGTTAATTAAAGCAACTTTGGATATGCAACATTTCCTCTTTTTACCCTGGTCACAGCTTTGGGTTGTAAGTCATACACAGCAGTCTTATAAGCCATTTTAATACACTTGGCCAACCATGAGATACACATTGACCTCCTATTACCTGCCTAGTTAACTCCCTAACTTCGCCTTTTCTGATAAAAGGAACTTTTACGCTTGGTTGAGCAGACTGTTGTCCCTTACTGCCCCCTCGCCCTGAACCTCACGCTCTGCACTGTGGGCCTGGAGCTACCCCTGGTAATGGACACATTTTTAACAATTTGGAAGCTTTCACAAGGACAGTTGGGGGGCTAATACACAAATAATGTCTGTGCCACAGGCTGTTTTCCAAGTTGGTCTCCAATTTGATACAAAGACGTAATATAAATAACCATATTTTTCTAAATTGTTTGGACATGTGATACCTTGCTGGGCAAGGGAAAGTGTGTTTGTTGTATTGTGTGTATACCTGGAAAGGTAAGCTAAAAAATGGCATATGCTTATTGTAATGTTTGTCCCAGAGTAGTTAGGTGTTCTGTGGTAGATTCTTAGGACTAATAATGTGAACAATTAGATAGTGTAATGTGGTTTCTAACTAGGGTCAGGGGTGGACTGGATTAGGGACGAATTATATGCAGGACTCAGGGGCATGTGCTCTGGGGCCCCACCATTTGCCCTGCTAAGAGGGCCTCCACTAAATGACAAGAGATCATGGTGGTATGGCGGGACCCTGAATAGATGGGCGGCAAGCCAGCCGGAGTGTGTGCACTCTGCAGCTAGGGCAGGATGGGGGGTGGGCGGGAACAAAAAACGCACCCGCTGCTAGAAGAAACTAAGGAAAACTAATTTCCCCACCCCATTGTAGAGGGAGCACAGTGGATAGAATAAGCCACCACTTCCCTCCAGTCACCAGGCATGGTGTCGGCGGACTTGGCAGATATAATAGGCATCAAGAACTTGGGAGTGAGTGGCATGGTGGCTGAGCAGGCCAGCGTTTGGGCAGCATGGCGAGTGGTTGGATGGCATGGCAGGGGAGTGGGTAAGTGGCATGGTGGGCAGCAAGGATGGCCGAGCGGACAGGCAGCATGTCCGGGGAGTGGGTGGATGACGCGGCAGGTAGCATGGTAGCCGAGCAGGTGGACGAGCCGGCGGCATGGCGGGCAGTGTCAGTCAGCTGAGCTGAGCTGAGCTCTGAGAGAGAAGGACGGTGCAGCACAGAGAGCACTGTTTCTGTTTATATGAAAAATATTAAAACTTCTGTTGATGTTTACATTGCACCTACCTACCTGTCCATACCACCTACCCACCTATCTGCCCAATCACCAACCCAGCTACCTACATAGACACCCACTTACCTATTTACTTACTGACCTACATACCTGCCCACTCACCCACCTACCTATCTGTCTACTCATCCACCTACTTATCTACTCACCCACCTACCAACCCACTCAGCTACCTACCCACATAAATGAAAGAAAAATGGCAAGCTTCTCTGAGAAATGAATAGGTAGTGTGGGAGGCCCCAAAGTGGGCCCACCCATCAGTCTCATCTCATTATTAAGCACCAAGCATGTCTAGCCATGTGGAAAGACAGAGGTTTGGTTGCATATATCTGCATATATTTTGTATAAATAGTAGTGATGGAGCGACTCTCACCCCTTTACTCCTACCCACCCATATAACTGCCAACTGATACCCAGAAGCTTTCCCTCCCTCTCACCTACCTGCCTACCTACCCAGGTCCTAGTGCTGCAGTGGCAGCCATAAGCCCAGGAGTGAAGATGAAATTGTTGGTTCCTGGAGCAGAGATGGTAGTCACCCACCCCCCTACCTGCTTGCCCACTCATTTAACTACCTGCCCACTCGCACATCTATGTACCCACCCACCAACCTATCTACCTGTCCACCCACCTACGTATCTTTCTGCCTAACTATCCTATATACCTTACCACTGACCTTCCTACATACCCAATTATATACCTGCCCACTCACCTACCTACCAATGTATTTAAATGTCTACCCACCCACATGCCTAACTGACCTAAATGTACACATACTACCTGAATACCTCCTGTCCATCCACATACCTACCCACCTACCAACCTATCTGACTACCCCCACCTGCCTGCTCATCTAACCACCTACATCACCACTCTTCTACCTACCTACCAACTCACCTATCTACCTGCCTATCCACCCACCTTACCTAACCCACCTACCTACCTAGGAGATACCGAAGGTGATCTTAGATTTGGCGGCTCCACACACAGCACAGATGTACAGCACTAGGTAGAGTAATTTCAAAGTAGGAGCCCAGCTTTTGCAAGTGCCCAGCTGCTAGAAGCTACCAGGAATGCGGCCGTCGCCACACTTGGCTACATTCATCTATCTCAGACTATTTTCTCTTCTCGAAATGACAATTGGAGCTGAGCGAATGCACCGCAGGACCAGGGAAAAGTAAAATATGTCGGGGCACCGACCGAAACCCGGAATAGTCAAAATCCTGGGTTTTGGTCTACTTTAAGGGTGTGAGACTTGCTGTCCCCTTTATGTGGGGTATAGGTATTTTGAATGGTATGCCTATTTGGGATGCCCCACTAGGTTAAAAATAACAGCCTGTTTTGTGCTGTTTAGTTATCCCCGCTTCTGGGTCCGTGGGCTGTGGTCTCAGCAAATGGCATCCTCCGCACCCTCCTCTGTAATGGGATAGTAGCAGCTTATGCACAGCTGAAGGGCGTGGAGGAAGCCGCACACATGCACCATGGTGGTTTGTTGTTTGCGTAGAAAAGCAAGTAGACATAGCCTCCTGCATCCCTATACACCATATAAAGGGGACCAAAAGTCTCATTGACCTGAGCTGGGGGACAAAGGGCGAGCATCTATTTTGTCAAGTTATTTGGCTGGACTGTTTCTTTAAAGTCGCTGTAAAGCTGCGCGGTCTTGGAGTCTAAAAGACTCCAGGACCAGTGAAAACCCAGGGTCGCCGGTAAACTCACCTTTCCCAGCCACTCCCATGATGCCTCTGCTACCCACGGCCGCATCCCTGGCTTCCCTGCCGTGAAGGCACGCTCCCACCCCCAGCAATTGAGATAGACTGGGGGTGGGAGCAGAAGCCAAGGATGCGGCCAGCGGGCTGGTCACGACATCCAGCATTCTTGAGATTAGCCAATCAGCAATCTCAAAAATGCCTGGGGTGAAAAAAAAACATTTTTTTTTTTAAACTGAGCCATCGCCAAAGCAGCAACACAGCTGTAGGTACTCGGGCAGGTAGGGCTGGTTTGTGGCAAGGGCAAGGAGGATCAGTGGCTTTTGTGCTGCTTTAAAGAAAAAAATACTGCATCTGGGACCTCCACCAGATTTTGTGCAGAGGGGCCTCCACCACACTTGATCCAGCCCTGGACTGGATATAGGGAGACCTGGGACAATATTTGGTGGACCACACTTTTTGTGCCTGCTGGAATGCTGCTTCTAACTTTCCCATCCAAACCCTGCCAACTAAGTCCCCTCCCCAGTCCTACTGTACTCATATCTGCCCTTGCAATGCTATAGCTGCAGCATCATGGCCATAAGGTGAAATACCCGACGCTGCCTTTGATCGAGGAATGGCAATATTCAGCCCTGCCCATGATCGCTCCCTGCAATACTATAGCCTCACTATTGCTAAATTACCCCGCTAGGTCACCCTGGATTGGGATGCCCCTCTGTGTGAAACCCCTTGGTTCCTTTTCCGGTTGGGCATGGTCCTACCCACTGTAACTGAATGGTTGTAGGTGGCCACGCACAGCCAAAGAATGATACCGCGCACCACTCGTTTGTGGGGCTGGAATTCTATTCAGCTTCTCCAGCTGCACATTAATATGCCTGGGCGGAAAAGCTGATTGGACTAGAGCTGTGTCTGTGCTATGGGCTCAAGCAAAGGTAAGAACAGCGGGGGGAACCAGGGGGTTTCAGTGGTGGGGCAATCCAAACCAGACAGACACAAAACCCGGTGTAGTGAAAATCCTGTTTTATTGGTCAACTTTAAAGTGGACCAACACCCAGGATTTTGACTATCCTGGGTTTTGGTCCACTTCAGGGGGGCACCCCGATTAGGGGTGTCCCGCTGTGTAAAACCCCCCAGAACCCCGAAAAACTCACCTCACCATGCTCACGGACAAGCGGCGGACAAGACAGTGCGCCCGCCGCCGCCTCCCGCACGTCGCTCTGACAGGGTGCGCGCCCGCGCCGGCCGTTCACAAGCGGCGGCGCGCGCGCACGTCTAGAGGAGCGCGCGGGAGGCAGCGGCGGCTGCCGCCGCCACCAATGAGGTGAGTTTTTGGGGGGTTTTGGGGGGGGTCCCTCACCGCGGGACATCCCGATCTCGGATGTCCCGCGGGGAGGGAGGTGATCGGCCCGGGAATCTTATAGATTCCCGGGCCGATCACAGGAGGGTGATGGTCCACTTTTCTAAGGGGGAAAAAGATGGAGAGTGACTGACAGTTTCAGTGGTTGAGTTGGTGGTTGCCAGAGAATTTTGAGCTAGGCCTAATTCTGTATCCTCAGAGGCAGAGCCCTATGAGATATGGAATATAAACTTACAGACTCTTTACTATATACTATATATAACTGTGCCTTTTTATTATGAAACACCTATAAATGAGCAAAAGTAGGGTAGATCAAAATATCCCAGTGTCTTGATACCTGACTGAACCTAGGTTTATGTTATCACCCTTACCTTAAACTTATCTTATCTCTAAAGGCAACCTCTGTCCGAACCACCCCACAAAATACTCGCAGTATTGATTTTATTGTACAGCGATGCTATACAGGTGCCTAAACTGTCTATGCTTGTTATTATTATTTTTAATTTTGATGTTTATAATGGCATCATATTCCATGGTGCCTTACAAATCAATTGTAAAGCAGTTAAAAGACAATGCACAAATAAAGGAAAAATAATAACAAGAAATTCTGAAACCAAGATGCCCAGGCACTGGGTTAGCTACTGGAGACTTCAATAAATCAAACGACTTAACAGTGTTTAAAGTGGACCAAAACCTGGGATTTCACCATTCTGGTTTTAGTCTGTCCCTCTGGGGCATCCCAATTTGAGATGCTCTGTTGCATGAAAACCTGCCAGTCGCCCGCTTTTTTTATCTTTCTAATGAGCCCACGGCACAGATGTGGCTCTTTTCTAATTTATTAGCTTCTTATGCAGTGCATATCCAAGAGGAACAACACACAGGAATTTCACATTCCAGTGTGTTGTTCCTCCATGCGGCGGCATCACAAATTGGGATGTCCTGCTGTGTGTATCCTCTCAGGTCGCCCCATACACTCACCTTCCTACTGCTCCCATGGCACAGACTTGGACAAGATCGAATGCGCTGATTGGCTGAGTGGCACGCTCAGTCAGTCTGCCCGCTCGCTGACTCTCAGTTCCATTTGGAGCAGTTGACGGTTAAGCCGTCTGGATGGCTAAGCACCCAAGCAGCTCCAAAATGAGCCGAGTGTGTGATTGGGGATGCAGCTAGATGTGATTGGGGATGCAGCTAGATGTGATTGGGGATGCAGCCGCAGTGCCGAGATGCGACGAGGGCTTGGGAGAATGTGAGTGGATCTGGGCATTGGGGGGGGGGGGGGGGGGGGGGGTTTAAACTGTGTGGCATCCCAATTCGGAAAGCCCCAAGGACAGGAACCTGGACGGCCCAGGAGTCTTTTAGCCTCCAATGTCCCTCTTTAATGTACAGCTGAAGAAACTGAATAGGATACTAACATCACACGAGGTCGTCGTGTGGCACACCCCTGCACGCTTTGGCTTTGCGCGGCCACGTCAGCCATTCAGTTATGGCGCGCCTAGCTAGAGAATGATGCCACCACCAGTCGCCGTGCACTGTTGGCTCGTTATATAGGTAAAAAAAGCAGGTGACTAGTGAGGTTTCAAGCAGGGGGCATCCAAAACCAAGATACCCCAGGTGAACAGACCATAACACAGGATTTGGTCTACTTTAACTACATTGTATACTCTATATTGGGGTTCTCAACTAGTGGTTCGGGGATTGGCTGCAGACTGACCTGTACCCCAACCTGATCAGCTGCCATCTATACTTTGCTTATCCTTGATATGCTCCATAAGTACAAAAGTGCTCCAAAAAGGTGACTATTTTGGCATTTGATGGAATGGAAAGTGGTGCTTGATAATAAAAAAAAAGCTCATAACACCTACATAGGTCAGGGTTTTATTTGGTAATGATAATGAGGGCAGAGACTATTATACCGAAGCAGCCCTTGAGAAAGTACTGGGCCCCCATACTTTCCGGCACCATAGCAGTTTTCTAGTCATTTATTTGTGCCGTTACATCCATCATTGCTTCTGTATGTTGTTTTGCTGTATTGAAGTAGAACTTGGGACTATTGTAAAGGTGTTTCATTTTTTAATATCATTAAAGTCGCTGATTGCCGTTTGCATTTAAAAGAAACATTTTAGCCAGCAAAATGTTTTGCTCATTTATTTAGAGTTGATACTGGCATTATATCCTATTTTACACACTTAGAAGTCTGTGGGCATTTTCACTGGCAAGCTATTCCTATGTCTCAGCTTCACACCCACTGCTTGAAATTTTGCCCTGCCATAGCGTTACAAAAGCTGCCATTGTGATGCATTTCCATGATCCAATATATTTTGAGATAGTTGTATTTATGAAGGTTTTTGGCTCTCAGCGATCATTTCATTATAGGCTGCCAACACACAGCACATTTTTTTTTTTGTTTTTTTGACTTCTGTGTTACTTTTTGACCAGATGTTTTTATCATCAGGTGGATTTGTTTTTCCATTGCCTGGGGCTAGAATACAACACTGGCCTATATATATAAATACCCTTAGTGGAGGGAACAAAAAAATGTGTAAATAGAAAATCCTTGATGTATAGCACAAAATAAAGAGATACAGTTAATACTTTCAGAGGCTACATTGACACCTGTCCAGAATTTGTCCTGAAATAAAAATGACGTGGGTTACTCCTTCTCCAATCCTACCAGCTGGCACACAAGGCAAAAGGGCTGGGTTCCCCATGGAGGCCCTATGCCCTTCAGCGCTGGTCTGGTGCAACCCTAGGGGTGAACATTGGGCCCGCGTCTATGGGTACTGGGCTTGTCCGTACTTGCTTGCCAGTGGCAGGGAGCGAGCTAGACTGGGGCAAAGGGGAACCTCGTCCTTCCTTCCAGATGCCAGCAGAGTAGTCATTTTGACTGCTTCTGTGGCTAAAGAGTTACCTGCCGACATGACAACGGGTGACTTGCCGGCAACCCATCACATTCAATACTCGTAACTACAATGTCCTGGGGGTATCGAAGGGGGAGCACCGGACCTGCACTAAAGGGCCATAGGGAACCCAGCCCCTATTAAAAGATGCAGATGTAAATTCATGTTAAATCTGCATTTTTAAATTGGACTTCTATGGGGCTGCGTCTGGACTTGTTGTGGCCACATTTTTCCCCCTGCCACATCGGAGAGGTGGGAAAGGGGCATTAGAGAAGCTATTGCAGCATTTTTCTTCTGGTACCTCTGTGTTTGCGGCACATATACATTCATGACCTGACCAGTGTGAACAAGAGTAGACTCTGAGTGTTAAGAAATGTTTTTAAGACTTCTATAATAGTAACAATTTTGTCACTTTCACTGCGGGAGATAATATCCTGGATATATAGCTGAATATGAATGGTCATTAGTCATTGCCAAAAGAAAGAAAGAGAATTCCAAGTTCTTAACTAGTTATCCTATCTCAAAATGTGTAAACAAAATAGTAATTTAAATTCAGTGGTTAGCCAGGACAGTCAGCGTGTAGAGATGAGCGAATCGATTCTGACGAACTCGAATTCGTTACGAATTTCATGAAATATTCCATTCGTTACGATTCCAATTTCGCCGCGATTCGATCGATCGAAGCGCTTCCTTAAAACTCCATTTACTGCTTATACAGTCCATCTAAAATGGTGGATCCACATGTCAGGACATGTCCCATGGGGCAAGGAATGCTGGGTAGGTGTCACATGCTACCTATCAGCAGACAGGCTTACCGATTATGTCACAGCCCCATATAAACAGCGGCCATCTTGCGGAAGATCATCATGATATTGTATTGCGGCCAGAGCTGATCAGGCAGGGAGAGAGCGAGGGATAGATAGATAGATAGATAGATAGATAGATAGATAGATAGACAGACTGATGCAACAGAAGAAGCGCAGGACAGATAGAGAAGGAGAGAGCCTGTGACAGTGACAGATAAAGACGGGGACAGTTTAAACTGTTTGCATTAGCTTTCAAGCTTATTTAGGGTTAATAACACTACTGCCTATTTAGCTTTTCCTTTACCTGGTGCCATTCTTTAAAAAGCGTGCTAGCATTAATATTCTAAGACTACCTGTGTAATAACTGCTTGCATTTTATAATTAACGTCACTTTTCCAAAATCAAGGGAGGTCTCCTCTGTATGTGAGCAGGGGGCATCCCAAACACTAGCATAAATATATCAAGACTACCTGTCTAATAACTGCTTGCATTTTATAAGCAAAGTCACTTTTCCACAATTAGGGGGAGGCCTGCTCTGTATGTGAGCAGGGGGCATCCCAAACACTAGCATAAATATTTCAAGACTACCTGTCTAATAACTGCTTGCATTTTATAAGCAAAGTCACTTTTCCACAATCAAGGGAGGCCTGCTCTGTATGTGAGGAGGGGGCATCCCAAACACTAGCATAAATATTTCAAGACTACCTGTCTAATAACTGCTTGCATTTTATAAGCAAAGTCACTTTTCCACAAGCAAGGAAGGCCTGCTCTGTATGTGAGGAGGGGGCATCCCAAACACTAGCATAACTATTTCAAGACTACCTGTCTAATAACTGCTTGCATTTTATAAGCAAAATCACTTTTCCACAATCAAAGGAGGCCACCTCTGTACGTGAGAAGGGGGCATCCCAAATACTAGCACGTGTCTTTTAAGAGTACCTGCCTACTAACCTTTTGTCTTTTGTATAAAACAAGTCTGGTTTACAAGTTTAAAGCACCCATTGCCTTACACCGGGGGGCCATTGTCAGTGCTAGCACTTATCTTTTAAGAGTACCTGCCTACTAACCTTTTGCCTTTTGTATAAAAAAGTCTGGTTTTAAAGTTTAAAGCATCCATTGCCTTTCACCGGGGCTTTTAATAGTACCTGCATCTTTACCTTTTTTACATTTTGAACAAAAAACACATTTTAAAACTGCCTGTGGTGCATTTAACTCTGACCAGGGGCATCCTGTGTACGACCATCTGACTTTTTGCATTAGCTTTTAGCTGCAGTGTGTGCCTATTTTGATGTAACTTTTCTACACACCTGCTGTTACAAAAATACTGTTGTAGGTGTAGTGTAGTATATTGTTTTCCCCTCCTAAACGCAGTAAAAATGTCAGGCAGAGATGTGCCAGGATGTGCACCGAGGAGAGGCCTAGATTCATCAGGCAGAGGTCGCAGCAGACTAGGGGCGAGTGGCAGCAGGAGTCGCGGTGAGAGGCCTGATCTCCCGGTATCTGCTAGCGGTCGTGTCTCGACCAGAAACACATCTGCCGTCATCGATTGGTTAACGCGGTCATCAACCTCATCACAAGTGACATCTGACACCCCCAGTCAACAGTCCGTAGGTTCCTCAGACACAACCCTGAGTTGGCATGGCCCGGGAGCAGCCCCTGTCCTTCCATTGCCTCTGTCCTACGCCCCCCCTCCAGCCGCTGTATCTTAGGCTTTGGGTTCAGCTCCACTATTCAGTGAGGACGATGTGTTAGAGGACAGTCAGCAGCTACTGCCCAGCCAAGAAATGGAGGAGTTCCTGGAGTTGGCAGCAGTAGCAGTGAATTAGTACGGACTGTTGGAGGGAAAATTAGCTACTCGGCAGTGTGGCACTTTTTCCTAAAGCATCCGCAGGAGGTAACCTGGCCACATGCAAGATGTGTAGACAGAAGGTCAAGCGTGGCCAGGGGCCCAATGTTGGTACCACGGCTCTGCGGCAACCATGCAGCGTCACAATAAAGCGGCCTGGGAGAACCGAGGCTCTGAAGTGGGGGTCCAGCCTGCTGCGTCAGCCAGTGCCACCCGCTTCCAATTTCACCCAGCCAAGGCTCCAGCACCTTAGCCGAAGGTAGCTGTGCGTCATAGAAACATAGAAGGTTGACGGCAGAAGGAGACCATACGGTCCATCTAGTCTGCCCTTATGTGTATACTGTATGTACTCGTTATCTTAGGATAGATGTGTGCTTATCCCAGGCATGTTTAAATTCAGTGACCTCTGCTGGATGTTTGTTCCAGCATCTACTACTCTTTCTGTAAAATAATATTTTCTAACATTGCTCCTGATTTTTCTTCAGGTTGTGCCCCCTTGTTCTATCATTAAGCTTCTTCTTAAAAACACTTCCCTCCTGAACCTTATTCAATCCTTTCACATATTTAAAGGTCTCAATCATGTCCCCCCTCTCCCTTCTTTCCTCCAGACTGTACAAATTAAGTTCTTTAAGTCTCTCCTGATAAGTTTTAAGTTTAAGTCCTTCCACCATTTTCGTTGCCCGCCTTTGGACACGTTCTATTTGAATAATGTCTTTTTGCAGGTAAGGTCTCCAGAACTGCACACAGTATTCTAGCTGTGGCCTTACCAGGGCTCTATACAGCGGCATCACAACCTCTCTCTTCCTACTGGTGATGCCTCGAGCTATGCAGCCGAGCATCCTGCTTGCTTTTCCCACTGCCTGGCTACACTGTCCACTCATCTTGCAGCTATCAGTAATCAGTACCTCTAAATCTCTCTCCTCCGAGGTCCTGGCTAACACAGTGCTGCCCATACGGTACTCAGAGCAGGAATTCCTTCTACCCAAGTGCATGATTTTACATTTAGAGACATTAAACTCTAGTTTCCACAGTTTTGACCATCTATCCAGTAAAGCTAAATAATTTTCCATGTTGCAGACACCTCCAGGAATATCCACCTTCACTTACAAATATATTAAAAAGAATGGGGCCCAGGACAGAGCCTTGCGGCACACCACTTGTAACTCGCCTTTGTCATACCCATCCTCTGCCGCTCCAGATGCTCCTGCTCCTCCTACTAAAAGACACTCATCCCACCAGCAATCCATCAGCAAAGCCATGTCCAAGAGACAACAGTATGCGCCCACTCATCCTACGGCGCAGAAGCTAAATGTGCTCCTGTCCAAGTTGCTAGTGCTGCAGTCCCTCCCTTTTCAGGTGGTGGACTCTGCACCTTTCAGAGAGCTGATGGCTTGTGCTGAGCCGAGGTGGAGAGTCCCAAGCCGTCATTTCTTTGCAAAGAAGGCAGTACCAGCCCTGCACAAATTTGTTGAGCAGAAGGTGGGCCAGTCCTTGAGCTTGTCGGTGTGCACCAAAGTGCACGGCAGCGCAGACATCTGGAGCTGTAACTACGGTCAGGGACAATACACGTCCTTTACAACCCACTGGGTGAATGTGGTTCCTGCACAGCAACTTGGACAGGTCACACCGCTTCAGCCTCCACGCTCCCAGGCCGTTTTGCCTGTCACAGTGTGCGACTCTGCCTCCTCATCCTCCGCCATCTCCTCAGCCTCCTCTGTACGGTCAATTCTCAATGCCCCTTCAGCCTACCATGTGTGCAGGGCAGGGCGGTGTCACGCTGTGCTTCACATGGTTTGCCTTGGCGAACGAAGTCACACAGGGGAGGAGCTCCTGAAATTCATTCATCAAGAAATCAAAACATGGCTTACTCCGCGAAAATTGGAAATGGGTACCATGGTGACTGACAATGGGAGTAACATCTTGTCTGCGCTGAGACAAGGAAGCCTGAGCCTTGCGCCCTGTATGGCACACATGTTCAACCTAGTTGTCAAGCGTTTTCTGAAGTCTTTCCCCCATCTGCAAGACATCCTAACAACGGGAAGGAAACTTTGTATGCACTTCAGCCACTCCTACACCGCCGAGCACACCCTTCTGGAGCTACAGCGTCAGAACGGTATCCCCCAACATAGTCTGATTTGCGATCTTCCCACCCTTTGGAATTCCACCCTACATATGTTAGATCGACTATACGAACAGAGAAAAGCCATCACTGATTTCTTGATGATCGAAGCAGATAAGGCGACTCCCCTGTGTAACTTTAATGTGAACCAGTGGCAGCTCCTACGTGACCGTTTGCTCAGGCCCTTTGAGGAAGCCACTTTATTTGTCAGTCGCCAGGATTACGGCATGAACGACGTTATTCCGCTGCTTCATGTAATACAACACATGTTGGAAACCATGGCTGGTCAGGGCACTGGAGACATGTCGCATACATTTCACGGCCACATAAACCCCGTGGGAGCTGAGGAGGAGGAGGAGCAGCACAGTGAAGCGCAGTTTAGTTTTGGCGAAATGGGTGGTTTATCTAGTCATCTGACAGGAGAGGAGGAGCAGGAGCAGAAGCAGCCAGTGGAGCTAGAGGGTTGTGAGGAAGGCGAGACAGAGGACCCAGACACACCGTAGCAGTATGCAGTGAAGATGGAGACAGGTAGTCCCTCCGAGTCACTTGAACAAATGGCATGATGCATGCTAACGTGCTTGCGTAGTGACCGCAGAATTGTCTCCATTATTCTGCGGGAGGACTACTGGCTCTCCACCTTATTGGACCCTCGCTTCCGGCACAAAATGGGGGCATTTTTTAAACCCGCCGAGTGGGAGGACAAACTGACCTACTACAAAGACATTCTACGTAGTCAGTTGGCCGATGCCTATCTGTGCCATGGTCCATACTCTCGCAGGTCTGACTCGTGGGACCTCTGCGCTCACCTTCCACTGCCATGGCTGCCGGGGGGGGGGGGGTGGCAGCAGCCTCAGTCTTCAGTCGCTAATGAGTAGCTTTCTGCTATCGCATAGTGAGGCTACTCATGAGCAGCAGGAAGACCTGGAGCAGGGCCTGAACCAGCAGGTCGTGTCATACCTTGAAATTGCCAACGCACCTTGAGGATCCGCTGGACTTCTGGGCAGCCAAACTTGACCTGTGGCCGCAACTGGCAGAGTTTGCCTTGGGAAAGCTGTCCTGCCCGGCCAGTAGTATGCCATCTGAGCGGGTCTTTAGTGCTGCGGGGGCCATAGTAACGCCAAGGAGAACTCGTCTGTCCACGAAAAATGTGGAGAGACTCACCTTTGTGAAGATGAATCAGGCATGGATCATCCAGGATTTCCACCCACTAATAGCTGATGCATGCGAGTAGCTGATGCATGGTAGCTCCTTCTGCTTCTGCCATCTCCTGGGTGTGTCTTTCAGGCAATATGAGCTCCTTTTGCTGCTGACAACTCCTGGGTGTGTCTTTCAGGCAATATATGAGCTCCCTATGCTGCTGCCAACTCCAATGTGTCTTTCAGGCAATATATGAGCTCCCTATGCTTCTGCCAACTCCAATGTGTTTTTCAGGCAATATATGGGCTCCCTATGCTGCTGCCAACTCCAATGTGTTTTTCAGGCAATATAGGGGCTCCTAATGCTGCTGCCAACTCCTGGGTGTGTCTTTCAGGCAATATATGGGCTCCCTATACTGCTGCCAACTCCAATGTGTTTTTCAGGCAATATATGAGCTCCCTATGCTGCTGCTGCTGCCAACTCCTGGGTGTGTCTTTCAGGCAATATATGGGCTCCTAATGCTGCTGCCAACTCCAATGTGTTTTTCAGGCAATATATGGGCTCCTAATGCTGCTGCCAACTCCAATGTGTGTCTTTCAGGCAATATATGAGCTCCCTATGCTGCTGCTGCTGCCAACTCCTGAGTGTGTCTTTCAGGCAATTTATGAGCTCCTAATGCTGCTGCCAACTCCTGGGTGTGTCTTTCAGGCAATATATGGGCTCCCTATACTGCTGCCAACTCCAATGTGTTTTTCAGGCAATATATGAGCTCCCTATGCTGCTGCTGCTGCCAACTCCTGGGTGTGTCTTTCAGGCAATATATGGGCTCCTAATGCTACTGCCAACTCCAATGTGTTTTTCAGGCAATATATGGGCTCCTAATGCTGCTGCCAACTCCTGGGTGTGTTTTTCAGGCAATATATGGGCTCCTAATGCTGCTGCCAACTCCAATGTGTTTTTCAGGCAACATATGAGCTTCCTATGCTGCTGCCAACTCCACTGTGTTTTTCAGGCAATATATGGGCTTCCTATGCTGCTGCCAACTCCTGGGTGTGTCTTTCAGGCAATATATGGGCTCCTAATGCTGTTGCTGCTGCCAACTCCTGGGTGTGTCTTTCAGGCAATTTATGGGCTCCTAATGCTGCTGCCAACTCCTGGGTGTGTCTTTCAGGCAATATATGGGCTCCTAATGCTGCTGCCAACTCCAATGTGTTTTTCAGGCAATATATGAGCTCCCTATGCTGCTGCCAACTCATGGGTGTGTTTTTCATGCTATATATGTGCTCCCTATGCTGCTGCCAAGTCCAGGGTGTGTCTTTCAGGCAATATATGGGCTCCTAATGCTGCTGCTGCCGCCAACTCCTGGGTGTGTCTTTCGGGCAATATATGGGCTCCTAATGCTGCTGCTAACTCCAATGTGTTTTTCAGGCAATATATGGGCTTCTAATGCTGCTGCCAACTCCAATGTGTGTCTTTCAGGCAATATATGAGCTCTCTATGCTGCTGCTGCTGCTGCCAACTCCTGGGTGTTTCTTTAAGGCAATTTATGAGCTCCTAGTGCTGCTGCCAACTCCTGGGTGTGTCTTTCAGGCAATATTTGGGCTCCTAATGCTGCTGCCAACTCCAATGTGTTTTTCAGGCAATATATGAGATCCCTATGCTGCTGCCAACTCCTGGGTGTGTCTTTCAGGAAATATATGGGCTCCTAATGCTGCTGCCAACTCCTGGGTGTGTCTTTCAGGCAATATATGAGCTCCCTATTCTGCTGCCAACTACAATGTGTTTTTCAGGCAATATATGGGCTCCCTATGCTGCTGCCAAGTCCAGAGTGTGTCTTTCAGGCAATATTTGGGCTCCCTATGCTGCTGCCAAATTCAGGGTGTGTTTTTTAGGCAATATATGGGCTCCCTATGCTGCTGCCAACTCCTGGGTGTGTCTTTCAGGCAATATATGAGCTTCCTATGCTGCTGCCAACTCCACTGTGTTTTTCAGCCAATATATGGGCTTCCTATGCTTCTGCCAACTCCTGGGTGTGTCTTTCAGGCAATATATGGGCTCCTAATGCTGCTGCTGCTGCCAACTCCTGGGTGTGTCTTTCATGCAATTTATGGGCTCCTAATGCTGCTGCCAACTCCTGGGTGTGTCTTTCAGGCAATATATGGGCTCCTAATGCTGCTGCCAACTCCAATGTGTTTTTCAGGCAATATATGAGCTCTCTATGCTGCTGCCAACGTATGGGTGTGTTTTTCATGCAATATATGTGCTCCCTATGCTGCTGCCAAGTCCAGAGTGTGTCTTTCAGGCAATATATGGGCTCATTATGCTGATGCTACCTCAAGGCTCTGTAATTGTGCCGCTCTGCGTCAGCGAATCTAATAGCGACACCTCTGATCTGCTTGTCATACTTCTTTACAATAGTATTTCACTAACATGTATTCGATACATTTGTAACAAGTATTAAATGGATATCTTCTTAAAGGCACAGAATAAACCAAGTTGCTGGTGCACACTTACTAGTTTTGCATGGGTGCCAGGTCAGCGGTGGCCCCGCTGTGAATCCAATCTGTACAAATGACCAGCACTCCGTTATATAATTCCACCAAGTGTATCATAGAAAGACAAATGTGGTATGAAACATCCATCACAAAGTGTCCAAAGTCCATATTAGGTCAAATGGTAAACAGTGTCCTGAATTCCAACGTTTCGGGGAGCAGCCCCCTTCATCAGGGACAGACAAACAGACATGTGCCAAGAGGGAGGCTGGAATTCCTGACTACAATGTTTATAAGGACCTCCCTCTGGACACTTTGTGATGGATGTTTTATACCACATTTGTTTTTCTATGATACACTTGGTGGAATTATATAACGGAGTGCTGGTCATTTGTACAGATTGGCTTCTTAAAGGCACACTGAGTATTTTTTAGGAAATATTCCATTTTAGAATTGTGTTGTTGGGTTGCTTTTGAGGGTAAGGAATATGTAAATTCAGAGCAATGTTGTCTCATTTTCTAAAATATCAAACTGTCTGACGTTTCATTCATAATCTGTTAAAATTAAACCGGACCAACAGCCTGGCACAGTTGGAAAAGAAAGGTAGCAGCCATTTTGGAGCTTCCTCTCCCAACTGACATAACTGAAATCCACAGTAACAGGAAGCCCAGCATGCCTTCCTGTTTGCAGGTGGCCTGCAAGCCCATGAGCGCCCATCTTGTTTTTAAAATTCATCCCAGCAGGCGTTATAAAAAGGTAAATTATTTTTCATGTGCAGCAATGTAACTTGACCTGGAGAGGGATGCATATGAGCACTGTTTGTTGTGCTGGTCTGATTTAATTCATTTTTGACTGAACGCTTGAAGTGGTTGGTAAGCTTTAGAGGGGTGAGGCCACACTTTTTTCAGTGGGAATATTATTTAAAAATGTGCCCCCCAATCCCAATTTTTCAAAATCAAGGTAAAAAAAACGTGTAACCCTCTAAAGCTTACCAATATGGTAAATGAAGCATACTGGTGGTAATCCCCAGTTCAAGGGCCGAACTGCCGGACCTAGTCCTAGTCATTACCAGCCCTTATGCTCTACAGCAGCTCTGCACTGGGCCCATGCTAATGGGGCACTGGGCTCATCTGCACTGCCCTGGCTATTGGTGGTGCGAGTAATGGCATTAAACTAGTATAGGGGTCCTTTGGGGGTCCTTGAGACCCCTCACTAGCCTGTGAGTAAAGATAAAAAATACACAACACTATAAATTATTCTTAATTAACTGATATCTTTCTTTTGCTGTGCTCTGTCCAGCACTGCATCACTAAGAATGATGCCTATGGGTCTAATAAATACTCCTCCAGCATCTAGAGGGAAATGAGGAACAGGTCCCCCTCTTTCTGTCCCAGCTTCCAGCTGGGAGTCGTGACAGTTGCCAGGGGAGCAGAGCTTTTTTACAGAGAGGCGTAGACTCCCCACGTGGCTCACAGGAGAGGAGGTGAGTGGAATGGGATTTCCCCAGGACCCTTCCCCCCACTCCTCTGCCCTCCTGTGATGTATTAAGTCACATAGGGGTGAATTATCAGTGGCTCCTCCTCTGAGGTATAAAAGTCTGGCAAAAAGGTCATAACCCTGGCTGGCAGACGGGGATGTAAGGAGAGAGGACCTGTGTTTCCCTGTTCTACAGATGGCAAAAAGGGCCTCATATTTTGATGCCTGCCGCCACCTAAAGAAGACAGCTTAGGGGCCCCGAAGATGAACTAAAGAATGAAGACCCTGTCGGACCAGATCAGTAGGTTGCCTAACGAGAGACAAAAGAAAACAAGAGGTGGACCGGTAAATAGTGAATTTCAGAGTAATGTATTTTGTGTGTGTGGTTTTTTTTTATACTTGGGGGGTGAACTAGTAAGGGGTCCATGGGACACTTATAACTAGTTCAAAGGGTCAGGGGATGTCCTATCACCTTTCTGCAGTGGCGGGTGACATGGTGGTATCCCGTCTGATTACCCGCGTCCCTATTTAGGACACTGGGGGTGTCTGTTGGTATGGCCCTGAGGTTCTTCCAGGGGTGGCCACGGAACCTTTATCGAAGGGCAAAAGGGCTGGTATACTTGCACATTACCACTTTATCGGGTGCATGGGCTAGTTTGCTCTGGGTGTGGTACACATTTTTCTTTAATTTAATTAAGTTTGTCAAAAAATTAAAAACAATGCTGCCTGTCATTTTCATTGAAAACACAAAATGCTGAAAATTGTGGCATGGCTTTTTTTAAAAAGGCATATCAGTTAGTAAATAGCCCCCCGTTATAAACTGACTGTGCACAAATGTCACCATTCAACAATCCCTAAATCACAGGAGTTTACACTTTTTGCCAGAATTTACATCTCGCACCAAGCAGAATGTCACTAAAAAGAAAAATCACGCACCAAAAAAATGTCTACTTTATCAGGAGGGAAGGTAAAATGTGTTTTACGCATGAAAAAATGTGCACAAATGCCTTTATGAGCGGTGCTAAATTGACCCTAATGGGTGACATTGAAACAGCCTGTTTTATCCATATTATCACATCAAAGTGCATGCGTCAAAGACAGAGGGGAATGGAAACTTGCTAATTGGAGACCTCCTTTAACCCTTTTGCTGCCAAGCACGTAACACCTACGTGCTGGCTTGGCTGGGCCTTAAGTGCCAAGCCCGTAGGTGTTACGTGCTTGACTTTCCTCGCTTGTAGTTTAAAAAGTAAAAACAACAAATACTCACCTGACCCCTTGTTGGATCCGGCCGGGTCTCCTCTTTAATTTGGTGCCATCCGATCCCCCGTGGGGGGTCGGATGGCTCCAGGAGAGCCCCCGGAATAGGCCGCCCCCCCCCCCCCCCGCTTCTGCAGCAGCAGCTTCTAACTGTAAAAAAAAAAAAAAATAAAAATGACATTCACTTACCTGTGTGTGCGCTGGCTCCCGCTGTCCCTCCTCTTCACCTGGGGGGCCTCCGATCCCCCCCCAGGACTTACCGATCTTCAGGAGAGAGCCTGGGAGGCTCTCTCCTCTCTTCTTCACGATGGCGGCCGCCATCATGCCTCTAAGCCCCGCCCCCTTGGGGGCGGGGCTTATGAAGTCATCCCGGCCCCGATCTCAGGCTTCAGCCTTCTCAGCTTCTCAGATGCCGGTGATCGGTGCCCTGGAAGGAGGTGGCAGGAGATCCTCTGATCTCCTGCCTTCTCCTTCTCTGGATGCCGATCACCGGCATCTGTCAGCTGAGCGGCGAGGGACAAGAGCTTGCAATCGAAGGTAAGTACAGTAAAAAAAATTTTTTTTTTTTTCTAATAAAATACTTTTTATTATTGTGTGGTGTTTTTTTTTCACATTAACTCTTTGTGAGCTGGTAAGGGGTCCATGAGACCCCTTATACCAGTTCACAAGGCTGGGGGGGTGGCAAGTCACCTGCCCTAGCGGGTGGCTTGCCATTAACCCCCGCACCCCCATTACCTGCCTCCCCAAAGGCCAGGGGGGGGCAGAAGAGCCCGGGCCCACATAGGCTATGTGGGCTCGTAGGCTGCAGGGTGGGGGGGCCACCAAAGCTGGCCCCCCCACTCTGTGCCTACAAGCCCCCATAGCTGGTCCCGGGCTGGTTACTTTGGGTAAGGGGGACCCCACGTCATTTTTTTTTTTGGATTTTGAAGGGTTTTTAACCCTTCAAAATCCAAAAAAAAATGGGGTCCCCCTCCCCGGGAAGGGGGACCCTATGTCATTTTTTTTCTTAATTAACCATTTGTCATCCAGCAGCTATAAAAGGCTTCTGGGCAGGAAAGGGTGTCTACCTATACATATGTGGTATCGCTGTAACCGGGAGAAATTGGGGTTTCTCACGCAATAAGATTTTATTGACAAACTTACATTTTTTATTACAAAAAAACTCTACAAATTGTAAAAAAATGTTTTTTTTTTATTTTTTTTCACACATTTCACCCAAAAAAATTGAGAATACACCTAAAAAATACAAACAAGACATTTCATGTTAAAGCCCAGACTCTGTTGAAAAAAACAATATATAATTTTCCTGGGAAATCCCTGGAAATCCCTTCAAAAATGACAGTTGAATATGTGTAGCGCAAAATGGTGAAACATCGTCTGGCAACAGGGAGTGGCAAATGCTGCAGGTAGGCTGGCAGCGAAAGGGTTAATAATTTAAGTGGCCACCAAGGACAATACCTGGAGATGTTGGAAGATGAGGAGACATGGGACAGCTCAGGGACTTCAAGACTTGGAACCCCCAGAGGCATCTGGTCTTCTCCTGGCTCTGTTGGTGGGGGTGATATGCTGCAGATGATCTATCTACTTGGATTAGATAAACCCTTCACGGGCATCAGGGGCCTACAGTTTGCTGACTGGTAATTTGGGACCTCTTTGAGTGTTACACAATTCACTAGTATTTTTGTGTCTGTGTATGTGTCAGATGATGCTACTTAGAAGTCACAGTAGAAAAAATAATAGTTGGAAAGATCTGCTAAAATACATATAGGTTTGGGTCCATCGCAATTGTGGACATCATTGAATTTAACGTAAACTATAAGATGATGCTACAGGCAACTTTATCTCTAAAGTAAATAAAGTCTAACAGGTTTCACGTTTTTGTATTTTTTAGATCCTGCGTATCACTTTCCCCTATTTTGATTTGGAAAATAGCTCCAGGTGCAGCTTTGACTTCCTGCAGATACATGACGGAGACTCTACATCGGCACTTATGCTAGGAAAATTCTGTGGCAGCAAAGTCCCCAATGAATTGCTCAGTTCCCACAATGCATTGTACCTTTGGTTCAAATCTGATGAGAAATTTAGTGGTGGAGGATTTCAGGTTAACTGGGAGTCTCGTCAACCAGGTGATTTCTCATTATGCCTTTTTTTCGAAATTGTTAAATGTAGCTGGTATTATATTATATTGCTCCTTATATAAAAAATGTTTGTTTTGTTGTATTAATGACTGCTATTACTGCTCTCCTCTCTCTCTAAATAGAAATAAATCACTTTAATAATGTGCCATTTTTAATTAGAGTGCGGAGGTCATCTGTCAGATGGTCATGGACTCATTACATCCCCTGGCTATCCTGGAAACTATCCTCCAAATCGAGACTGTTATTGGACAATCTCCACCGAGCCTGGCCTTTATATCACATTTGCTTTTGGAACGCTAAGTCTGGAGCACCATGAATCCTGTGAAAATGACTACCTGGAAGTATGTTTAATATTACATTTTCAAGTGTTGATGTAACTTTTAGGAAATAAATATTTTGTATGTACATGTTGATTATGTCCTAAAACAAAAATGACACTTCCTTACAGAGGAACAAAGTAAAAAGAGGGAGATGCCTCCATTTCTTGACAAACAAGGACAGATTTCTACATAGATCAATAGTGTTTTTTCACCATTTATTAACGAAAATATCATATAAAAAACACTTAGCGCTCAGCCAGTTATATGCTTGTCATTGTATCCCTGTTTGTACTGTACCCAGGCCTCCATCAAGGCTGGCATGCGCAGTGGCTCGTCCAATCAGCACGCTCGGATCTGCTCGAGCCCCTTTTGTCCAGGAGCTCGTCTAATACCAGCAGATCCTAGCGTGCTGACAGCAGCTAGGATCTCTCCCCCCAGAGTTTATGGATGACCTGGGGGGTTTCACACAGCAGGGTATCCCTATTCTGGATGCCCCGGGAGGAGGAAATCAATTGGCCCGGGAATCTTATAGATTCCTCGGCTGATCTCCATAGGTTTTGGTCCACTTTAAGTCATATAGTGCATATGGTTAATAAAATGCAACATACCATGGAGGTAACAGAATCTAGCATTTTTAATACTGTAATGGGGTAATAGGTGGGCTTAAAAGAGCAAGGTTTGTGCCTATAGGATACCCAGAAATACTTCTGTCCCTGGCTACCATCATCCACAGCTTTTATATTTCAAAATATTTTTAGTTTCATTTTTCATTACAACTAATTACAGTATGGTGATGGGTTATTAGATAAAATAAACATCCTCCTCGTGTAATTACCTAGATTCTGTCACATTTGTTATAATCATCATTTTTCTATAAATACAAACAAAGTAAAGGTAATTAGCACAAAAAAGGGAAATAAAAATAAAGAATAAGAGAAAGAAAGAAAGGGAAGATGGGGGAGGTGGTATCAATGTCAGAAAGTGGTATCAAAGGGGGGCGTGGGGGACATGATAGGCAGGAAATGAGGGAAAGGGAGATTCTATTCAGCTTGTGGCCCAGGGTTCAGAGCCAACTAATAATTCTAGAGTATATAGCAGGAAGCCCACGGTCTCCATATTTTGATAATTACACAGCTTTTAATTGATTTGTTTAATGCCCTGTTTATTCTTCCAATGCTTAAACAGTTTTGTGTCCAGTAGTTTTCATTTGTAAAATAATTGTTCCTAGCGTATTAGTTTATCTATTATTCTTGTCTGTGATTTTTTCATCTCTATACTTTAGATTTGGGATGGACTTGAGTCTCAAGATACTCTTCTTGGAAAGTACTGCAGCACCCAGTCTCCAGCCCCTCTCCAGACATCGGGCCCATATGCCTGGGTTCATTTTCATTCTGATGCCACTTTAACTGACAGAGGATTTCATATTAGCTACACCACATCATCATGTAAGAAAGAACAAATGTAAAAATGAGCAGTAATAAAACTGAAATGTTCAAAGCAAGCATTTATATTATCTATCTAAATTTCAATAAAGCATTGGTATTGAAAAGCTAATCTCATCACAATAGTTCAAGTCCCTGCTCAGCCTAGAAAACAAAAAATACATTTATAGATCTTCTGTCCATCTCTAATGTTTTAAACACATGATGAGATCCATCACCAATTCTCCTGCACCTCTAAGACAATATTACGCCCCTTGGCATGCCCACTCAATTCATTGCAATGCATTGATGATTGAGTTTTTGGTTCTTTTTTCTCCTAATCACAACTGCAAAGCTAATGAGAGACTAACAGGCCCCAAAGTCTGAAATGAGCGTCCCTTGCCAGTGGCATTAGCTGCTGTGCTCTTCAGTAAGAAATATTGTTTGGCTTATGTCCGTCTGAGGAAGTAGTGGGGCTGTATGCTCATGCACTTTTTATTACACAATAGTCATCCCTCGATTTTGTTCTGATGTAAATTTCATAACTTCATGTTTTTCAGCTGGCCCTTCTTGTGGAGGGAACTTTACAGACACTGAAGGTTTTCTGACATCTCCATCATGGCCCGATGCTTACACAGGAAACAAAGAATGCATTTATATTATCACACAAAAACGGGGTGACCAGATCAACCTTAGATTTACTCATATGAATTTACAGAGCAGTACTGGATGTTCCCTGACTGTTATTGAGGTAATTTATATAGCTGGGACCAGGGGCGTACATAGGTTTCGCAGGGCCCCATAGCAAAGGTCAGAGTGGGCCCCACTAAAAAAGACCTGACCCCCGGCAGTAAATTACCTGCAGGACTACGGTCCTGGTTTGTGAGTATACCAATCAGTCAGGAGACCAGGTTCAGGATGGTTCACTAGGCTACCGGGGCCCCCATCTCCAAATGAAAGACAGCAAATACTATGCTGTCCATTTGTCTATAAAAGAAGTCGTAGGTGATACTGGGTGTCCCTGATCTATGGCAGGAGAGCACGTTATTCACTCACACTCAATACTGTAGGTTTAATGTCTGTGTAAATGAGCTCTAAAAATAAGCCAGTAATATTTGCATCTAACTTTAAGGTGTGCCCCCAGAGACCCTTCTCATTTTGGGCCCACAACGCTCCAGTATGACACTATGGTCTAATTGGAGTTCTAGGAAGTGTTGGAGCTCTGTGAGGCTCAGGTTTGTGGGGCCGGGTGAGGTCCGTTAATTCCTGGGGTGCTTGTTTTATTCGAGTGCCCTATACAAAAAATGATGGGGGAGAACAATACATCATGCAGAACTTATCACACTCCTTGTGGACAGTGCACAAACACTGCATACTGCTGTGACCCCAGTCCGATGATGTTGCCACAGGTGCTTCTGGGGGGGCAGACAGCTTGCATTGGGCCCCTCTTCTGCCATGGGCGCAGTAGGACAATACTGTGTTGTCCCCTCCTTTCTTCTGAAGTAAAAATGACTCCTTTTTGGTTCCTTTTAATGTCCCTGTCTAGTTTGGAACAAAATACAAAGAGTACTCACCTTGGCTTCCGCACAGCAGCTGAGGCCCTGTTCACCGCTCGGAAGCCTCCGCTTTTGTCAACCAACAAGGTTGCAGTGTGATGAAGTACAATGGGGTATCCGGAATAGGGATATTGGTGCAATTGGGCCTCCAGTTGGGCCTCTCTGGAGCCACGATCCATATTTTTTATACATTTTTAATGTGTGTGTTTACATTTAAGGCATTTTTACTATTATGTAGGTTAAAGATGGCGATACACAGATGGCACCGCTGATTGGCAGATACTGTAACAGCACCATTCCTGCCCCAATCACATCAAGCTCAAATACATTGTGGCTGAAATTCAGGTTAGATGCTTCTGCCACAGCATCAAGTTTCAAAGCCTTTTATCAAGTGGGTAAGTAGAGTAAAGTGTCATTGGATGTCAGTGGTTAGAATTAAAAATGAGAGTCTGCTGTTACTACAAATTCTCTATGGAAAAACTGACTCCAGAGAGGATGGATGGAGGTGATTGAGGACCTCTTTTTTTTTTAGTTACACAAGTAAACCAACTGAAAGGGATAAAAAAAAAAACCCATGTTGCACTGGCTTCTCAAACTTCCCTCATCCACTACCCCCTGTAGATGCGGCTGGTTGGTGTTGAGAATCAGCAAAGCTGCCTGAAATCTGAAACTGGCAGAGCTGGTTGTCGTTGGTTCCTATGTATGTGCTGAGCCTACAATAGCCCAGGAATAAAGCCTCTGCCTAATATAATGATGTTTAAAATAATCCGTAGGCACTGCAGACGAGGTTGCTACAAAGCTACACAGATTCCAAGTTCAGCTTTAACATTTTTAGTGCCCCTTTATTCATATGAAGCTAGAGGGTTCTTGAACTAGGCTGTTGATGACAGAGGCTCCAGCATCGCCCCTACCCTGTTGTGGATCTGCTAATAGACCTACAGCAAGCCCAAAATTCAAGCAGAAAACTCATAGGGTTTGCTCTCCAGTAATATTTGCTGGCTCCACATAAGTGCTAGCAAGCAACAGGGTCACATAGAATGTGCAAAGCCACTCACGACACATGCTCTGCAGTTACCCTGACTGCACCAGAGCAGAATGGTGTGTATGTTGCCCAGTTTTCTGTCTTTCCATAGGCTTTTCAGTGAATAAGAATCCCGATGAAGAGTAAATTGGTCCTGTAGGCCATTTCGACTATAAGTCTACTTAAAGTGGACCAAAATACACCCCGATCGGCCCCGGAATATGATTCCCAGGCCAATCGATTCCCTCCCCCCGGGGCATCCAAAATTGGGATGCCATGCTGTGTGAAACCCCCCAGGTTGCCCCATACACTTACCTTGTTTCCCGGTCCAATGGCGCACGTGCGGGCCGCGGACATCCCTGCTATCCCTCTAGTAGGCCATGTGGCCATCGCCAGCTATTTGTGAATGGCTGGTGCGGACACGCCCCCTGTTAGAGGGTAGTGGGGGATGCGGCTGTCACCGCGCTCTGAGCCGCTGGCCTTAGACAAAGCTTAGACAACATGCCATCAGCATCTCTAAGGGCACTGATTGGACAAGCGGCCGCGCATGCGCTGTAGAACCGTGAAGAGGTGAGTTCTCGGCGATCTGGGTTTTTTTTTACGCAGCAGGGTGCCCCAAGGGAAAGGACCAAAACCCAGGATAATCAAAATATTTAAGAGAGATATTTAATAATATCTATTTTTATTTCAAAGGATGCACTGTTTAATGTTATTGATAATTCTAGCTGTTAAAAAGTATTGACCTCATTATGTGTAACTGACTTGTTCATCTCCAGTATGTGGGGGGATGTTATCCGGCACCGGAGTCATCCGCACCCCTCATTACCCAAATCCTTACTATCGAGAGAGGACCTGTGAATGGATTATTGCTCAGCCAGAAGGAGAAGTGGTTCAGCTCAACTTTGACTCATTTAACCTCCTGCCGGGTACCAGGTGCAGCTCAAATTACATTGAGGTAAGTCAGGATAAACTCCATTTAAAGGAGAACAAATCCCAGTGCAGCAAGTCCTGGATTCTAAAAGACTCCAGGGACAGCCACAGGCATTCCTCCTGGAGCATCCCAAATTGAGATGCCCCACTGTGTGAAACCCCCTGAGTCACCGCAAAACTCACCTTAGCCTTCGTTCCCATGGCAATGTGAACAACATTGGCTGCATCCCCAGCAACTCTGGGCTGTGGCGCTCTGTATGACTGGACCCACACCTAAAGGGAAACGTTGTTGCCGCTCCTACTCACTATTGCTGAGCTCTGCATCTAAACAAAGCGGTATGCGAACATTTATATGCACAGCATACGGCACTGATTAGATGAGAGCCTGCGCATGCGGCGTGGAACCAAGGAAAGGTACATTTATACATGTGATTCAGGGGGTTTCACACAACTCTAGAAATAGGGATGCCCCCGAGGCAAGTAACAAAACCTGGGATAGTGAAAATACCAGGTTTGTTCTTTTTTCTGCTTTAATCCTGCTCTAAAAATGTATCTACTATATGTATTCATGTAAAAGTTAAAGTGTGCTTTCTTAAAACAGAACATACTTACATGCCACATGCACATGCGCTGTAGGACTGGGTATAGGTGGGTTTTATGGGCAATCTAGGGGGTTTCATACAGCAGGGCATCCAAAATCGGAATTCCCCCTGGAGCAGAAAACAAAACTTAGAATAGTCAAAATCCTGAGTTTAGTTCTGCTTTAAAGTGAAAAAAATGACACCAGTGGACAGCCTGGAATGTAAAGCTGGATCAGGATGCCCCACCGTGTGTAGCCCCCCAGGGTGCCAGCAAAAGTCACCTTTCCCCCTTTCCAATGGTGCATGCGCAGTCTCTCATCCAATCAGAGCCATTTGCCTTCTGATTGACCAGCGCTGTCACGTCTAACTCAGCAGGAACAAATAATGCTTCTGTTCTCTAAATGATGCCAAGGGAGAACAAATAAAAATAGGGTCACAGAGCAAAAAGGATGGGGCCCTTAACCTCCTGGGCCCCATTGCAGTGGCCCCCCTTGCAGCACCCCCTATAAATATGCCCATGTCCGGGTATAGCGATTAATAATTACACAATCATCATCTTCCACTTGTCGACACGTTTAGGGCTGTTGGACCTCATTAGCACAAGCCTGGAATTTGATTGCTGTATAAGAGGCGAGGATTGAGAGAGCAAGCCACTTTAAGGTTTTTTCTCAGAGCTTGGAATAACTCAAAAATTTGAGAGATGATTTGCATGACTCCGCCCACTCACTAAGAAATAATAGTTGTAGACTATATTCTTAGTGAATGGGTGGAGCTATTCAAATCCCTTTATTATCTTTTATGTATACCAAATTGCTAGGAAAGAACCCTAAGATGTCTTGCTCCTGTGTTATGGCACTCTCAAGTCTCGCTCCTCATACAGTCATCAACTTCCTGCCTTGTCCTGATAAGGGCCACTAGTCTTAACACGTGTCCACATGTAGGAAATTATGGCTAAATGCTAAAAGCTATACCCATGGCACACTGAGCTTCCCTTGCTGGTCTTGAGATAGCATAAGAAATAAAAATGGATGATTTTCATGGCTCCTACACTGGCCACTTAGTCATCCACCCACTAGGCATCCCTGATAAAGGATACCCATCCCTGGAACCTATTATCAAAGTTCATATACCTAGCCCCCAGCACTGCTGAGTTGCAAGCACTGGACATGTATTCCCCGAAACTAGGCATCCAGGTTCAGAATACACATCACTGGGGCCCATCAGAGCTCATATACCTAGCCCTCTGCACTGCTGTGTTGCAAGCAAAAAGTATCAGAGCTCATATACCTAGCCCTCTGCACTGCTGTGTTGCAAGCAGCAAGTATCAGAACTCGTATACCTAGCTCACTGCACTGCTGTGTTGCAAGCAGCAAGTATCAGAACTCGTATACCTGGCTCTCTGCACTGCTGTGTTGCAAGCAACAAGTATCAGAGCTCATATACCTAGCCCTCTGCACTGCTGTGTTGCAAGCAACAAGTATCAGAGCTCATATACCTAGAACTCTGCACTGCTGTGTTGCAAGCAACAAGTATCAGAGCCCATATACCTAGAACTCTGCACTGCTGTGTTGCAAGCAACAAGTATCAGAGCTCATATACCTAGAACTCTGCACTGCTGTGTTGCAAGCAACAAGTATCAGAACTCGTATACCTGGCTCTCTGCACTGCTGTGTTGCAAGCAACAAGTATCAGAGCTCATATACCTAGCCCTCTGCACTGCTGTGTTGCAAGCAACAAGTATCAGAGCTCATATACCTAGCCCTCTGCACTGCTGTGTTGCAAGCAACAAGTATCAGAGCTCATATACCTAGAACTCTGCACTGCTGTGTTGCAAGCAACAAGTATCAGAGCTCATATACCTAGAACTCTGCACTGCTGTGTTGCAAGCAACAAGTATCAGAGCTCATATACCTAGCCCTCTGCACTGCTGTGTTGCAAGCAACAAGTATCAGAGCTCATATACCTAGAACTCTGCACTGCTGTGTTGCAAGCAACAAGTATCAGAGCCCATATACCTAGAACTCTGCACTGCTGTGTTGCAAGCAACAAGTATCAGAGCTCATATACCTAGAACTCTGCACTGCTGTGTTGCAAGCAACAAGTATCAGAACTCGTATACCTGGCTCTCTGCACTGCTGTGTTGCAAGCAACAAGTATCAGAGCTCATATACCTAGCCCTCTGCACTGCTGTGTTGCAAGCAACAAGTATCAGAGCTCATATACCTAGCCCTCTGCACTGCTGTGTTGCAAGCAACAAGTATCAGAGCTCATATACCTAGAACTCTGCACTGCTGTGTTGCAAGCAACAAGTATCAGAGCTCATATACCTAGAACTCTGCACTGCTGTGTTGCAAGCAACAAGTATCAGAGCTCATCTACCTAGCCCTCTGCACTGCTGTGTTGCAAGCAACAAGTATCAGAGCTCATCTACCTAGCCCTCTGCACTGCTGTGTTGCAAGCAACAAGTATCAGAGCTCATCTACCTAGCCCTCTGCACTGCTGTGTTGCAAGCAACAAGTATCAGAGCTCATCTACCTAGCTCTCTGCACTGCTGTGTTGCAAGCAGCAAGTATCAGAACTCGTATACCTAGCTCACTGCACTGCTGTGTTGCAAGCAACAAGTATCAGAGCTCATATACCTAGCTCTCTGCACTGCTGTGTTGCAAGCAGCAAGTATCAGAACTCGTATACCTAGCTCACTGCACTGCTGTGTTGCAAGCAACAAGTATCAGAGCTCATATACCTAGCTCTCTGCACTGCTGTGTTGCAAGCAACAAGTATCAGAGCCCATATACCTAGCTCTCTGCACTGCTGTGTTGCAAGCAACAAGTATCAGAGCCCATATACCTAGAACTCTGCACTGCCGTGTTGCAAGCAACAAGTATCAGAGCTCATATACCTAGCTCTCTGCAATGCTGTGTTGCAAGCAACAAGTATCAGAGCTCATATACCTAGCTCTCTGCACTGCTGTGTTGCAAGCAACCAGTATCAGAGCTCATATACCTAGCACTCTGCACTCCTGTGTTGCAAGCAACAAGTATCAGAGCTCATATACCTAGCTCTCTGCACTGTTGTGTTGCAAGCAACAAGTATCAGAGCTCATATACCTAGCTCTCTGCACTGCTGTGTTGCAAGCACAGGCCATGTGTTCCACACCCACGTGGCATTCCTGATCAGGTTACCCATTACCAGAGCCCATTATCAGGGCTCATATACCTAGCTCTCTGCAATGCTGTGTTGCAAGCACAGGCCATGTGTCCCACTGGCAACCAATGTGGTTCTTTGGCAGGGTGTGCAAGGCACAATGCATGGTAGCATGCACATTCACTGGGTTCACTAGCAGGTAATATATGGCTAACCAAGACATTGTAGGATCATACAGGGTAAAAGTCTAAATACAGATAGACTAGTCTAAATAACTAAATGCATGAATTTCTTTTAACATTACAGATCAGAGATGGTCCATCCTCTGATTCCACACTGATTGGGACATACTGTGGCCCTGATATACCTCCACCAGCATACTCTACCCAAAGGAGCCTCTATATAAAGTTTGTTACCGATGCTTCTTCCACCAATGGTGGATTTTCAGCAACCTACAGATCTGTACCTGAAGGTGAATACAGTTTCTTATTATACTACCTATTATTGTCATTCTCTTTTCATTGTGTTTGGTAAGGCAAATAATTGCTTTCTAGTATTTGTAAAGTGATGACATCTCAATCATTGCTCTAACATCGGAGACCTGCCACAGGTCCCAATCCAGAGGATCTTATAATTGAAATTACTACCAAGGGGTGGATCTTGCTATGTTCATTTGAAGAAGCATAATCTGTCCTCTCACAGCTACATTAGCTTAAATCGGCATAAAAACTAAATTTCTACCTCAGAAACCTACCCAGACAGAGCCGGTGTGTGAGAGAGGAGGAGGGGAGAGAGAAGGTCAGACAGGCTGGGCCATAACTGAGAAGGGACCATCTTGTGCCCCCTGCATATGCCTTATGTGTAATCAGGAGAAGGCCAGGGACACGGAGCCACTGCCTGGAAAACCATAAGGGTGGTTCCGGATCCCGTCCCTGCCTAGGGCAATTGTGAGCATGGCCCTTCACCCTCCTGCTCGTCCGACAACAGCGAGGAGGATCGCTGGACTCACCTCCCTAACCTTCATCTTCCAGAGATCTCTCCCTCACCTCGCGGGCATCGGGGACTATGAGAGGCTGGGGTGCCCTCCCCATGGGACCCCTCCCTGACCTTCAGGCCCTACCTGAACATCCCCCACAGACACCGGGTGAAGGAGCCTGGGCCGGGGATGGTGAAAGACAGCATACCCACTGCGCCCTATTCAGCAGTGGGGTCTTGGAGCGGCCTCTGGGCACACATGATCCCTAATATCATGACCCCCTGTCACCTGGGGGAGAAGCCTCACTGGGACCTGCTTCGTGACCTGTGACTCTGAGGACTGGGGGACGCAGTGCTCCACTGTCTGAGTGGCACACGATGGGCAGTTGGGCCTCCTCCTGATCTGCGACTACCATCTTGACTGTGACACCTCTTCTTGGCTGAGAGCCTCTGGCCCTGGAGTCTTTCAGACTCTAGATCTGATTTACAATGGTGTTGATCCTCACTAATGCTACTGGTACCCACATGCTACCTTAAGAGACAGATACAATTAGGAGTTAAAATTAGAAGTTCTCCGCTGTACAAATCAAATAAAACTCTCAAAAATCTGTCACCCCTATATCTAACTGCTACCAGGCTTGGCTCGGATTTTATTTCATTTGTGTTCTGTCTTATTGTTTTCCTGTTTTGGAATGTAATCTAAACATTTGTGTTATTATTGGGCTACATAACTGTGATTTACTGATCAGCATGCTGTTTCAATGTTTCTTTTATTCCTGTGGCTCTGTGTTACTAAAGTAGGAGCAGCTTTCCTGGCCTTGAGTAAAGCCCTTACTGTAGCTTTTGCCTACAAATCCCAGAATCCTTCCACTGTAACAGGTGAGCTCATCAGCAGCTTTGGCAAAGATGAGCATGTTTCCAGCAACCCTTTAGCTATTGGAACAGAAGGTTATGATCCTCTCATCTGAAGAGGCTGAATTAGAGCAGGAGGGATTAAACCCATGAGCTCAGGAGTTTGGTGCATCATCTCTTATTCAGATGATTAGCAAGCCACAGTCAGGAAGTCTCTGCTCCGTAGACCAAACACACCAGTTGGTGTACGTTGCTAAGGTAAACATATTGTTGCTAGAGAAAACAGTTCCAGTTGCAAACAAATAAAATAGATATATTTTGAGGACATCCTTTTGGTACACAATAATGGACACTTTTAAAAATGTAATCAAAAGTGGAATTCCCCTTTAAATAACCCCTCCTTTTTATTATGTGGCATATTTATATGCATTTTTAATATGGGACAGTTGCAATGGAGCTTATTTAAGCGACTTTTGAAACTCAATGTAACCATGTTTGGTTATTTTTTTCTAGGTTGTGGAGGAACACTTACAGCCCTTGAAGGCACCATTGCAAGTCCCAGTTACCCTGCTGTCTATCCACATGGTCTCCATTGTACATGGCTTATCTCAGTGCCGCCAGGCAATCTAATTCGGTTGACATTTCACATATTTATCCTTCAACAGGCTCAAGGCTGCTCTACTAATTATCTGGAAATATATGACAATGCACCAGATGCAACTGGCAATAAAATTGGAAGGTATTTTTATTCTTAGCCCTTTATACTTTCCCACCCTGGTCCTTGGAGCCATGGGCTGTACTGGTGTAAAGACAAAGGAAAATGAAAATTTTTAGCCCACTCGGTTTTATTGATGCCAATCATTTAGATGTTGCCTCCTGTTCTTCAATATTACCAATATTACCACCAGTGGTACAATGGGGCAGAAAAACAGCCCCGGATTTTACTGATTCCCAGCCAGCCCATGACCAACCTGCCACATCCTTGCTAAGCCGCTCAATGTGTTTCCCCAACAGTTATTGGGTGTGTTTCAAGGCTGAGCACAGACAGATTATGGGTAGGGGCAAAGCAGCCCAGATGTGTTTTAAAGTGGACCTTCACCCTGAATAAGAGCATATCTTATAATCTTAGTGTACATCCTGTCCCGTTCCGCAAGATATCCTTACTCATGGGGTTAATCATCTTCAGATGTCACGTGACTGCAGTGCAGAAAAAGGGGCCCCTCCCGGCCCATATATACCGAGGCACCTCCCACAGAACCCTAGTTTTTCTCTGCAGTCTCGGACTGCCAGGACGAGAAAGTGGCTCTCTCTTTTTCAGGCAGGTGAGTTGGGTCTTTGGCCCTATGGACCTGTTGAGCTATTCCCACCCGTTCTGTTTTTACTATACTGCCTCCCAGCCTTGGCTGTAGAGTTCGCCGGTAGACAACACCATATTTAGGTGCTAAGGAACTATGCTCCGCCGCAACCCCCCCACTAAAGGGTAGACGGTTCAGGCCATGGTGAGCCTTATGGGATGCCCTGCCCGCATTTTGTGTGCCTGTCACCCCCTATCCCTCAATAGTGGTTCCCTTGTGACCGCTGCCTCCCCTCCTTCCTCTGAGTCCCTTAGTGTTCCTTGTATTAGATGTTGTGTATCATGTATTGTGTGGCACCTTTTGTTTTTTATGCTCTGGCTCCTGTGGAGCACATTATGCAGTGATCCCGGTTTGAATTGGTTGCACTGTTTTCTTTTTCTCCAGTATCGCGCTATTGTACACCGCTTTGTATAGGGCGGCGACATTTACCTCAGGCTCCTTGGCGCAGCCATTGGCTGTTTAGGTCACGTGGGCGCATCCTTTTTCGCACTCTTCGGATTGGCTGATCTGGAGAGGCGGATGGGCGGTTATGAGCCGCGCAAGGCTATTGGCAAGACACGGCATTTGATTGATAATACATATGTTTGCCCTATGGCTTCTGAAGCGCTAGAAGACATTGTTGGTTTTTCCCCTGAGGGGGAATTATTCTCTGAGTCTGAATCTGAGGATCAGAATAGGTCTTTTGATGATCCAAGGACCGGGTCCAAGCCTTGGGATGCAGCTGATACTGACAAGCTACTTGCCCATTTATTTGAAGTGCTTGAAATGTCTCCCCCTGTTGCCCCTCCGCAGCAACAGGGAGAATTATTTTATGCTGCTAAACCACGCTGGGAGTTCCCTGCACAGGCACATTTCAACAATCTCGTTTTACAGGAATGGGAAAAGCCTAGTAGACTTCCAGGTGTACCTAAAAGCTAGGACAAGAGGTATCCCTTTCCCCTGGATACAGCTAAATTATGGTGTTCCCCACCGGAGGTTGAGGCACCAATTCTGGGACTATCTCATACCTCTGTGGTGCACTCACCTGATACTACCACCTTAAAAGATGTGGAAGACCAGCGCATTGATCAGCTGGCCACCCATGGTTTTGCCTGTGCGGGGACCGCGCTGCGTCCTGTGTGTGCATCTGCTATTACAACTGTGACGATTAGAAGATTGATCAGAAGTGCCTTAGAGGGTGGTTCTGCGGCTTTGGGCAGAGATGTATTTAACTGACTTATGTATTGTGAGGAATTTACTTCATATGTTCTTGCTGTCCTAGAGGATGCCATTAGAATTTGTGGCAGAACCTCTGCCCTGCTGGTTGCTATATGCCGTTCTGTTTGGCTGCACCAATGGACGGCTGATACTGCTGCTAAGAAGGCTCTTACTGGGGCCCCATTTAAAGGACTGCACTTTTTTGGAGAACGTGTTTACCAAGGAAGGCAAACTGCCTCAGTGCAAGAAACCACTCAGGCCCTTTCGGGGGTCCAGAGTTGCTCTGTCCCCCTTTTATTCTCCCAGAAGAGGAAGGGGGGCTTCCCCCGCGGGAAGCCGTGGTAAGTCGTGGGGCAGAAGCAGAGGACGTGGCAGGCCCAGTCCTTCCTGGGGTTCTAAGCCAAAATCCTCTCCCAAACTACCGCAGGCATGAAGAGGCCTCAACCATCTGCGTGGGGGGACGGCTTCGGTTTTTTGCTCACATCTGGAGACGTCTTGTCTCAGGCCGGTAGATTCAGGAGGTAGTCTCCTTCGGTTACAAGATAGAGTTTGCAGCCTGGCCGCCCCCAAGATTCACAAAATCACGGATAGCTCAGGACCCCCTTTCAGCTCAGTGTCTGTGCTTGGCTGTTCAAACTCTACTGGAATTGGGGGTCATTTGCCCGGTCCCTCTGCGGGAAAGGGGCATGGGCTATTATTCCAATCTTTTCACTGTTCCAAAAAAGGACGGATCAGTCAGGCCTATCCTGGATTTAAAGCTCCTCAACAAATTTGTCAGATTCAGGCACTTTCGCATGGAGACTCTGCGTTCTGTCATAAATTCTTTTTGCCCGGGGGACTTCTTGGCCTCTATAGACATCAAGGATGCTTACCTTCATGTGGCAATTTTTGCAGGCCATCAAAAATTTCTAAGGTTCGCAGTGGAAGATCAGCATTACCAGTTTGTGGCTCTGCCATTCGGTCTGCTCCCAGGGTGTTCACCAAGGTGTTGGCAGGAGTAATGGCTCTGCTGAGATCTCAGGGCATTCGCATTCTTCCTTATCTGGACGACATTCTTGTAGTTTCCCAGACTTTGCAACAAGCAGAGTTGGATGTTCAGACGGTGGTATCCACTCTGGAAAAGTTTGGCTGGGTGATCAATCTTCCCAAATCTTCCCTGTCTCCTTCCAGGGTAAAGCTTTTTCTGGGCGTGACTCTGGATACCTATCAGGTCAAGGTCTTTCTCCCTCAGCTGAAGATAGAGGGTCTTCTGGCACAAACACAGCTCCTTCTGTCTTGCCCTCATCCGTCCATCAGACAGGCTATGCTGCTGGTGGGTCTGATGGCGTCCAGCTTCGAGGCTATCCCATACGCTCAGTTTCACATGAGGCCTCTCCAGGTTAATCTCTTGTCAGTATGGGATCGGTACCCAGGATCCCTGGATCAGGTATTTGTTCTGTCCCCTCTGGTCAGGCGGTCTCTGTCATGGTGGCTGGACCCAAGGAATTTGCTAGTGGGCAGATCTTTTTTGACTCCCTGCTGGGAGGTGGTCACCACAGATGCAAGCCTGACAGGTTGGGGGGGCTTTTGGAGGTCCCTGAAATTCCAGTGGCAGTGGGGTCCTCAGGAGGCCCATGCCCCAATCAACATTCTGGAACTGAGGGCAGTAAGATTAGTGCTTTACCAGCTGACCATGCACCTTCGGGGTCTGGCGGTTCAGATCCGCTCAGACAACAAGACAGCGGTTGCTTACATCAATCATCAGGGAGGAACCAGGAGCAAGAGGGCTCTCAAGGAAGTATCCCTGATTCTGTCCTGGCAGATTACAATGCTCCCTGCATCTCAGCGGTGTACATTCCGGGAGTGGAGAATCTGGAAGCAGACTCTCTGAGCAGGGGGGCCTCTCGCATGGGAGAATGGTCCCTCAGCAACAGAGCGTTTCACTCTCTGTGTCTCCGTTGGGGCCAGCCGGATGTGGATCTCTTCGTGTCACGTCACAATCACAAGCTTCCAGTCTTTGTATCCCTGTCACAGGATCCCCTGGCCCTGTCAGTGGATGCTCTGGCAATGTCTTGGAAGAGCTTTCAGCTCCTTTGTGTTTTTCCTCCATTTCCTCTGCTGGGCAAGGTGCTGTGCAAAATAGCCCAGGAGGGAGTGCCAGCCATTCTGGTGGCCCCATGTTGGCCAAGAAGAATTTGGTTCGCAGAAATCGTAAAGTTGGCAGTAGATTAGTTCGTCCTGCCCATAGTACCGGACCTGCTCACTCAGGGGCGGCTCCGCTACCCCAATTTACAAACGGTGGCTTTGACGGCCTGGCTGCTGAAACCTTCATCTTGATGGACAAGGGGTTGCCGGCCTCTGTAGTTAATACTATGATCAGAGCTAGGAAGAAGTCTTCCTCTACCATTTACTACAGGGTTTGGCGTGCTTACATTGACTGGTGTGAGTCTAGGTCACTTCCATGTCGGGTGTTCTCAATTCCCAGGATATTGGAGTTTTTTACAAATCTGGTTAAGACCTTCTTTCAAGGTGTTACTCATTTGCGTCCTCCATGCAAACCCATGTTACCTGTTTGGGATTTGAACTTGGTTTTGTCTGCCATGCAAGGGTCTCCCTTTTAGCCCTTGCAGGAGGCGGCTTTATCCACTCTCACTGTCAAGGTAGCCTTTTTGGTGGCTATTACCTCGGTCAGGCGTGTTTCTGAATTGGCGGCGCTTTCCATCAAGCCTCCTTATTTTGAAAGACACCAGGACAAGGTGGAGTTTCGCTTTAAAACTGACTTTCTGCCTAAGGTTGTGTCTGCTTTTCATCTCAATCAGGACATTGTGTTGCCTTCCTTGTGCCGTAACCCTGGTAACCCCAAGGAAAGGGTGTTACACTCTCTTGATGTGGTTAGGGCTGTGAAGTTCTATTTGGTGGCTACTGAACCTTTCAGGAAGACTGATGCTTTCTTTGTGCTTCCGTCTGGTCCTAAGAAGGGCCAGGCTCCTGCTAAATCCACTATCAGCAAGTGAATCCGTCAGGCCGTGATTCAGGCCTATTCTGCTAAGGGAAAGAAACCTCCTTTTCGTCTTATTGCTCATTCTACTCGTGCTATTGGTGCCTCTTGGGCTTTTCAGCACCAAGCTTCTGTTAAACAAGTTTGCAAGGCCGCAACTTGGTCTTCTGTTCATACTTTTTCTAAGTTTTACAAGGTTGATGTTAAGGCCTCAGCTGATGCTGCTTTTGGCCACAAAGTTCTGCAGGCAGCAGTGGTTTAGACTGCCGCTGTTACTTTTGGGGATCCCACCCTACCTTACGGACACTGCTATTGGATGTCCCATGAGTAAGGATATCTTTCAGAACAGGACGGGATGTACACTAAGAATAATACAATTCTGTGATTACTCACCTGTAGAATTGATATTATGAGATTACATCCCGTCCCGTTCTGCCCCTCCCTTGTTGTTCTTGTTACTTCTTTATGGTGATTGTTGGTTATTTTCTCCCGGCTTTTGTTAACTGCTTTTTAAATACTGGGGTTCTGTGGGAGGTGCCTCGGTATATATGGGCCTGGAGGGGCCACTTTTTCTGCTCTGCAGTCACGTGACATCTGAAGATGATTAACCCCATGAGTAAGGATATCTTGCGGAACGGGACGGGATGTACACTCATAAAATCAATTCTACAGGTGAGTAATCACAGAATTGTATTATGTTTCCCCCCACCCTGTACATACAGATTGCCCTCATTAAAAATCATCCTACCTGCATCTACTGCATTTTTTGAGCCTTTAAACATCCAAGATGGTGGCTCATGGGGCTTCAGGTAGCCTGCAAACAGGAAGTGTCTTCTGACTGTGTTGCTCTGCATTCTGGGACCGCTGTCTTTTCCTGACCCCAGCTCTGCTCTGTCTGTGCAGAGCACAGCTATAACCCTGCCCCATGTACTTTATCCCGCTCTCCTCTCTTCAGTATGTGATGCTTCTGAGTCAAGATGGCGGCGCCTGTATCTTAGAATCTTGAATCGAGTTGCAGCCCGGTGGGGGGAAAGAATAATAAGTAAGTGACTAAAAACTTCAAGACTAGCGACATTCAAGGGTGCACCAAAAGAGTTTGGTATATTATTGTAACAGTAAAACATTCTTTCTTGCTCCAAAAGGTGCTTCAAGTCCAGTGACCTACTTATTTTGGTAACATTAGTCATCGATCAACCCCCCCCCCCCAACCTTTTCAGGGTACTCGATTGCAAATGCTTGTCACAAGGGGGTACTTGGCATAGAAAGGTTGAGAACCCCTGCTCTACATTGTACAATATATAACATTAAAATGTTCCTTACAATTGGGTTGATTCAAAGAAACATGTAACAGCTTGGATTTGGGTCACGATCATCCTATTTTTCCCGAACGCTCGTGCGTTCGTATGAACTTGCGAGTGATTCAATAAGCAAATACGTTTCTATCCTAAAATGTACGTCCGTTCGTATGGCAGTTCGGGAATCAGACCTATGTCAGTTTCCATCCTGAATTTTCCGTTTCATTTCTCAGGTTGCAACATTGGTTTTGCCCTTTTTCCTTTTTTGTCTGGACGTAAATCCTTCTGATCTTGCGGCTCCGCACTACAAACTTACCTCATTAAAGTGCATTCTAAATATTTGGTCTTTGATTTTTCTTCATTTCATTCATTTGGTAGTAACCAACCATTAATGAATGCATTTGCATAAGTAAATCTTACTTTGTTTAATTTTTAGTTAACTTGCATTTTTTACTTGTGGATTTAATTTTAATATTTATGCTTCTAATGGTACAACTTTAAATTTTTAGTGTGGTTACCCACACCCTCTACATACAGATTGCTCACAAATATTAAAAAACACCCAGCAACTTCTGCATGTTATGAGCCTAGAAACAGCCAAGATGGCGGCTCAGGTATTATCGGGCAGCCTGCAAACAGAAAGGGCCTTGTGACTGTGTTGCTCTGGATTCTTTGATTTCTGACCTTTCCATGCCCCCAGCTCTGCTGTGTCTGTGCAAAATACAGCAGTAACCCACATCCTGCACTTTATCCCGCTCTCCTCTCCTCAGTAAGTGTGATGCATCTGACCAAAGATGTGCTTAAATAATTAAACAAAGCAAAGGTAAACAACTACACCAATAAATGCAATCTAAAAATATTATTCTAGTACCTCAATTTTAAAATAAATAACAAAGGACATAAGTTTCTTTAATTAACGCAAATATATTGCAAAATAAAGGTTTACATGCAAAGGACTAATTAAGGTCCACATTAAAATGCTTTTATAAGGCATACATGAATCAGGTATGCATTGCCATACAATTTATGGCCTCGGCCATGCTGATACATGCAGTTCATTGGAGCACAAGACGCGCAGACTCCTCCACATAGCCAAAAAACCTGTTCACGAACAGCAATCCGGCTGCTAAAAGGTGTCGGCTGTGGCTTTCTTTTAAAACGCGTTTAGAGGTTTCTCTGAATCACACCTAAACACATCCAATTAACCTAAGTTTTACGTTTTGATCGTAAGTTTTAGGATTTGATCCTAAGTTTTACGTTTTGATCCTAAAATTTAGGAACGAACTTTCGCTGATCGTAAGAGCATATACGCATTCGTACGTAGGCTCGTGCGAGTCGTAAATGGCCAAAAAAACAGGAAAAAATGACTAACACCCACCCAAACTTACGATTCTCGATACGAAATCAATTAACTTTTGCTCTTTGAATCGAGGGGAATGAGTATGAAGTGGCTCTAAAGAAACCAGCATACTGACTTAAAGGACACTTAAACCGGGCCAACAGCCTGGCACAGTTAGAAAAGAAAGATAGCGGCCATTTTGGAGCTTCCTCTCCCAGCATCTCAGCCTTACTGCTGCCTGGATTCAGTTGACATATGCACAGTAACAGGAAGCCCAGAAGCACTTCCTGTTTGCAGGTGGCCTGCAGATGCACGAGCTGCCATTTTGCTTCTAAAATTTAGTACAGCAGGAGTTCGAAAAAGGTAAAAATAATTTTTATGTGCAGCAATCTAGATTGCTCTTGGGAGGGATACATATGATTACTGTTACTTGTGTTGTTCTGGTTTAACCCTTTAAATGCCAAGCATGTAGTTTCTACGTGGTTGCTTCTCCTACCCTTAAGTGCCAAGCACGTAGAAACTACGTGCCTGGCATTTCCCCCAAACAGTTAAAAAATAGAAAAAAAAAACACTTACCTCCGGTATCCCCGTGAAGCTTGGGGTCCCCTCTTCCTGCGGGGGGCATCCGACCACCCCGCCGTCGTCATCCGTCTTCAGGAGGGGGCCCGAAACCAGCCGCCCCCCCCCCCCCCCCACGTTTCCAGCGCTGACACCGGCGCTGTAAAAAAAAACAAAAAAACAAACTATCATTTACTCACCTCCGCGCCCGAGCCTTCTGTCGGGTCTCCTCTTCACCAGGGGGGGATCCGATCCCCCCCCTGGGCTGCGCAGTCTTCAGGTGAGGACCCTCTTCCGGGTTCTCACCTCTAGTAATGGCGGCGATGGCCGCCGCCTCCTAGCCCCGCCCATTGTGGGAGGAGCGGGATGACGTCATCCCGCTCCTCCTATACCCCCTCCGAGCTCCGGCATCTGTCAGATGCCGGTGGTGATCGGAGCAGGGCGGGTGTCAGGTGAGGAGGCTCCGATCGGAGCCCCCTCGCCTGTCACCCGCCCTGCGCCGATCACCACCGGCATCTGTCACTGACATGAGCGGCGCGGGACAGTGGCGAGGGACGTCGAATCGGAGGTGAGTACAGTGTAAAAAAAAAAAAAAATAAAGATTTTTTTCTTGTGTCTGTGTCTGATTATTTACTTTTAACCCCTTGTGAACTGGTAAGGGGTCCATGACGCCTATACCAGTTCACAAGGCTGGGGGGATGGCAAGCCACCTGCGCTAGCGGGTGGCTTGCCATTAACCCCTGGCACCCTCATTACCTGCCTCCCCAAAGGCCAGGGGGGGGCAGAAGAGCCCGGGCCCACGGGCTATGCGGGCTTGTAGCCTGCAGGGCCAGGGGCCACAAAAGCTGGCCCCTGTGCCCTGTTCCTACAAGCCCTGCATAGCTGGTCCCGGGCTGGTTACTTTGGGTAAGGGGGACCCCACGTCAATTTTTTTTTTGATTTTTAAGGGGTTTTAACCTGGGAGGGGGGACCCTATGTCATTTTTTTTCTCGATTTAACCCTTTGTAGTGTGGATGGTATTTGTATTTTATTTGTGAATGTTATAAAATACTTGTTTCAGTTAGAGGGGTCTCCTGGGCAGGAACAGGGGGCTACCGATAAATATGTGGTACCGTTCTAATCGGTAGAAATGGGGCTTTCACATGCAATATGCTTTTCCTTAATAAAATACATTTTTTATTTAAAATAAAGGAGTCAATTTTCTAAAAAAATTTATTTATTTATTTATTTATTTTTTTTTACTTAATAATATTGTAAAAAAAAAAAAAAAAAATTTACAAACAAGGCATTTCATGTTAAAGCCTAAACTCTGCTGCAAAAATATATATATATAATTTTCCTGAAAGTTCCAGCAAAAATGGCGCAAAACATGGCGCAAAACATGACGCAAAATGGGGAAAAATGGCCTGTCAACAGAGTGACAAAATCTCAAGTAGGCTGGCAATTAAAAGGGTTAATAGTACCTCTGCATGTTGGGTATTGTTCTGTTCGGGGGACCTTGCGCTTTCAGACTTGAGCTTGTTTTTTCTGGTTTGCATATTTATAGTTTAGGAAAAGGTGTTTTTTATTCAGCTTTTTTATAAATTTTTTAGGGAAACCCTGCGCAAACAAAGAATTCTTTGAGGTAATAATTCCAGAAAGATGAGCCCACTAGAACAAGCTGGGTACCCTTAGAAAGCTTAACGTGTGTACTTTCAGGGAATATATGGTTTATGGGGGATATTCCAAATGTCAAGGGTTGTTTTGGTTGAAAAATCGCAAGGTGCGCACTTTGTCTGCAGAGCTGAAATTTTCAAGTAAAATTACCGTTACGCACATGCTTTACTTTGGGGTGTTTGGCAACTCTTCCCTTGACAGTAGCTATGCATGTTGGGTATTGTTCTGTTCGGGGGATGTTGCGTTTTCAGATTAAACTTGTTTTTTCTTGTTTGTATATAGTTTTTTTAGGAAAATGTGGCTTTGATTCTGCTTTTTTATCCTTTTTTTAGGGAAACTGTTTGCAACCAAAGAATCCATTGAGGGATTACTTCCAGAAAACTATGGCCACATCAACAAGCCTGGTACGCCTAGAAAGCCTGAGGTGTGTACTTCCAGAGAATATATAGTTTGTTGGGGGTATTTCAAATGTAAAGGGTTGTTTTTCTGGAAAAACTGCAAGGTGCGCATATTGCGTAGCATAGTTGTATTTTATCTGAAAATCCCCTAAAGCGCTGTTTCACTTTGGGGGAGTCTCCTGGGCAGGAAAGGGTGTCTACCTATACATATGTGGTACCGCTGTAACCGGGAGAAATTGGGATTTCACACGCAATAAGATTTCATTGACAAACTTACATTTTTTATTACAAAAAAAACTACAAATTGTAAACATTTTTTTTTTTGCACATATTTCACCCAAAAATATTGAGAATACACCTAAAAAATGACAAACAAGACATTTCATGTTAAAGCCCAGACTCTGCTGAAAAAAACAATATATAATTTTCCTGGGAAATCCCTGGAAATCCCTTCAAAAATCACATTTGAACATGGGGAGCGCAAAATAGTGCAAAATGGTCTGGCAACAGAGTGTGACAAAAACTCCAGGTAGGCTGGCACTTAAAGGGTTAAGTAATTTTTTGTCTGTTGGTTCGCATTTTCCTCTTTTTCTAGTGACATGCTGGAAATGTTTTCATTATACATAGTCTTCTGCCTCTTAACAAGCAGACAAGCAGAATGTAACAATGTTTTTTTCAGCTAGAGCAGCATGCAATGTAACAACCACGCAGCTGTTACTCAGCTGATCAAAGTTTGTTACATTCACCATTGGTATTTCCTGTTTTGGATCAAAATTCAAAAGGAGCCAATTGATATGGAGACTTTTATCTTGTTATTAATGTTGCCAATCTTTATGCATTACAGATATTGTGGAAAGTCCATTCCTCCATCAATAACCAGCAGTGACAACCTTATGGTGCTGATCTTTGTTAGCGATTCCGGCACCTCCGCTGAGGGCTTTTCTGCTAATTACATATCCATCAATGCATCCACAAGTAAGCTACAGTAATTGTCGTCATCATCATCATTATTATTAATTTATTATTTATAGCTGTTTTTCAATGAAAGATTCTGGCTCTGAAGGCATTCCTTGAGGGGCAAAACCCTTACCTTTTTTGGGTCTTGCTTGGAGTGTAGTAGTTTGTAAGCTGATTAGGAGGATAGATCTACTTGAAGAGAATCTTTTAGAATAGTTTAAGAAACACAGTCTTGTTATATTAAGAAGTGTATTTTGTTGAACGTAGACTGCTTTGTATTTAGAGTTTTTATAATGAGATGTAAAACTACATATAATATATTACAAATATTGAAATACCATCCTCAATACTTGAATACGTTATTTAATCCATTAAGTAGATACTGTATACATACAAGGAATGCTTTTTGGCAAGGAGATACACCATGAGAGCTATTAACAATTACACACAATAACATAGTAGTAACTGGTATTAGGTACAGTGCAGAAAATAGCCACGATACATAGTGGAGTTGAGTTCAAGAACCTCTCACACTAGATTTGTCTAGAGCCATAACTGCCAAAGGTTTTTGTGCCTAGAGGTTTTAGTCGAGTGAGCCATGAATCTGCACCCAGAGCGCAAGAGCCTAAAGAAGGAATTCCCTGGGTGCGTGGAGTCCTCAGTTATTTTCTTAGCCCTTGAAGTGATTCTGCTCATGAATTGCTCATCCAGAGATGGTAAGGGAGATCCAATTATCCGCTCGGCAGTCCTGGTTATCCTCTTCAGCCTAAGCTTGTCTTTGGCTGTAGCCCCACCGTACCAGACTGTGAATGAGGTGGTCAAGATCGATCCTATGGCAGCAGATTCTAAGATCCTCTTAGACAAACCTCTCTCAAATAGTCATTATCAACCTCCTTCCTGCTGCTATACAGCACTTGCAACATTATATATAAAATGACTTCAAGTTCATATATAGTATGAATTCAGTTCCAGATTTAGCCTACATTAAACCCTAGACTGGACCATGATCGCTGGGTGCAAGGGTTTAGATAGCCTTGCTTTACTCTTGGCATATTTACTATGTTTGTGATCAGCATCATTTTTTCTTGGGAGATAATGTGACTTCATGTAAGCCCCTTTGCAATGTCCCAGTGTTATAAATTCTTCTACTGCTCCAGGGGATGGAAGGTAGGTGTTTCATGGCAGCCTCTTTTTGGGTTGAAGCAAAAATTAGTAGAGGTGTTGTGGATAACCCTCAAGAATGTGGCACATACAGGTGGCTAATATACAACTATTTTTAAAAAACACTTCTAATTTTCTACTTCAGAGGTCCACTCACATCCCCACCCCTAGAGCATATGAATTAGGCAGTTAAAAATGAATACGAAGCCCAAAATTTGGCAAAATAACTTACTAAGTAAATAACTTACATAAAATGTTCTAGTTTGTTGATGGCGGAGTGTGGGGTAAAACAATGGAACTTGAGTCTATCTTTTATGTTTCCCACACCCTGCACATTAAAAATCATCCTACCTGCGTCTACTGCATGTTATTAGCCTTTAAACATCCAAGATGGCGGCTTATGGAACATCATGCAGCCTGCAAACAGGAAGTGCCTTCTGACTGTGCTGCTCTGCATTCTGGGACTGATGACCTTTTCCTGATCCTAGCCCTGCTCTGTCTGAGCAAAGCACAGCTATAACTCACCCCCCTGTACTTTATTCCACTCTCCTCTCCTCAGTAAGTGTGATGCTTCTAAATCAAGATGGCGGCACTCGTATCCTAAAGTCCTTAACGGAGTTGCAGCCCAGTGGGGGAAAGAATAATAAGTAAGTGACTAAAAACTTAAAATATATTAATATTCTAAGTATACAGCATGTCCTGTTCCAGAAGATATTCCTTACACTTGGTATATACTCTAGTAGATGGAGCTGGACTGCAAAGGCAGAAAAGTGTCTCCTCCCGGCCCCATAAATACCCGGGACCTCCCACAAAATCCCCAGTTCTTCTCTGCAGTCCTGGCTGCGATGACTAGAAGATGGCTCTCTCTACTCACAGGTGAGCGGGGCTATTAGCCTGCAGCCCTGTAGGACTATTCCCACCCGTTTCCTTCTACTGCCTCCCAGCTCAGGCTGCTCTGGTTCGGGTGAAGGTAGGCAGCGCCGCTGTCAGGTGCTAAGGAGCACTGCTCCAACCGCAGTCCCCCACCAAAGGGTAGGAGGTACAGGCCCATGGTGAGCCTTATGGGATGCCCCCCTGCACTTTATGCCCGTCGCCTCTCGGAGGGGGTTCATGTCCTTGTATTTATTATGTGTGTGTTGTATCTTATACCCTGTGAATTGATTGCACTGGTTTCTTTTGCCGCCGCCACACGTTTGTACTGCGCTCCGTGGTCGGCGGCGACATCACCTCAGGCGCTGCTGCGCCATCATTGGCTGGTCTGGTCAGGTGGGCGCGTTTTTGCGCTCTTTGGGGGGGGCAGGCCCTGTGGATGGCGCGTTTTGCATCACGGTCTCCACGGCCCGCCCCTCGAGATATATTTTAATTCGCCATTTTAATTCTCTGCTGCGTGTGCCTGCCGTCTCACTATCGCGGTCCATAAGTGCCCCTGCGGGCTGATATATATATATATATATATATATATATATATATATATATATATATATATATATACCGTATATACTGTATATATTGCATATCGCTTATGGGATCTTTTGCTTATGTCTTGCAGGCGGGTCAAACTTTGTGGTTTCTCCCGGTCCTATCCCCTCTATTTAGTGTTAACTCTTATCTTACATAAAATTACTCCCACTTCCCTAGCGGGTTATTGGGGCATCCCGGGCTGCTTTTATTAGCGTCAATCCCTATTGGCTTGTTGTGCCGTGATAATCACCATATGGAGGCTTCTCAGGATAATGTGCTCGGGGGTCCTTTGGGACAAGCCCGGCTGTGTGTGGCGTGTGGGGTAGGTACTTGCCCTGCAGTCTGGTTTACCTGCGGCTGGGCCTAGTTCTGCGCCCCCTCTACCCCCCCACGCTTACACCTGACTCCCAGTGAGGTGCATACCAGTGGGGAGTCTCAACCTGATTTGGCTACCCAGGTAGCCAGCATTGAAAGGCATATTGCTGGTTCTGGTCCGCGTAAGGCTCCTGCTAAGCGGCGGCATCTGGCACCCGGTGTTACTCTCTGTCATATGGAAGCTGAGGAGTTTTTTTATGTTACTGGTTATACCCCCCTGGAAGAAGGGGAATTATTCTCTGATTCAGAATCATCTGATGATCAGCCTAGGGTTATGCTGAGTCTGGGTCTGACCCATGGGTTTCAGATGATACTGACAGACTTTTGGCTCACATTTTTGAAGTGCTCTGTATTTCTCCTCCTGCCGTGGCCCCGCGGCAGCAGGGGGAGCTGTTTCATACTGTTAAGCCATGTTTGGAGTTTCCTGTACAAACCCACTTTAATAATCTGATTCTCAAGGAGTGGGAAAGGCCTAGCCGGCTTCCCGGGATACCAAAGAGTTGGGATAAGAGGTATCCCTTTACTGCTGAAACGGTTAAACGTTGGTCATGTCCTCCAGAGGTGGATGCACCAGTTCTGGGGTTGTCTAACACATCCGTCATGCATTCCCCTGACACTACTACCTTGAGGGATGGGGAAGACAGGCTCATGGATCAGCTAGCTTGCCATGCCTTTGCCTGTGTTGGGACCGCGCTCCGTCCGTTCTGTGCCTCTGCTATCACGGCTGTTGCTGTTAAAAGCCTGCTCAGGGGTCTCTTAGATGGGGCCCCTGATAATGCTGGTAGTGAAGAGTATAGAGCTCTTCTGCTTTGTGAGGAATTTGTAGCATATGTTCTCTCTGCCCTGGATGATACCATTAGAATGTGTGGCAGGGCTTCTGCCTTGTTGGTGGCAATACGCAGCTCGGTCTCGCTGCGCCAGTGGGAAACTGACAATGCTGCCAAAAAGGCCCTCACTGGTTTTCCCTTCAAGGGGCTGCGCCTCTTTGGGGAACGTTTGGACTTGTTTGCTAAAGGTGGCAAATTACCTCAGCGTAGAAGGCAGCCCCGGCCCTTTCGGGGTTCGGGTGCCTTTTCTCCTTCCTTTGGGGGCTCCAGAATTGGACGGGGAGCTTCCTTTCCTGGAGCCCGTGGAGACTTTTGGGGCAGGGGCCGAGGGCGTGGCCGTCCGGGCCCTCCCTGGGGTCCCAAGTCTCTAAGTCCTCCCCCATGCCCCCTCAGGCATGAAGGGGCGCCCTCACCCATCTGGGTGGGGGGCGGCGGCTTCGGCTCTTGGCTCACGTCTGGAGGCGTCATGTCTCAGACCGGTGGATTCAGGAGATAGTTTCCTCTGGTTACAAGATAGAGTTTGCAGCCTGGCCGCCCCCAAGATTCATCAAACCTCGTGTATCTCAGAACCCCTTGTCAGCTCAGTGTCTCTCCCTGGCTGTCCAAGGCCTTCTAGACCTAGGTGTCATCTGCCGGGTGCCCTTGAAGGAAAGGGGCAAAGGCTATTATTCCAATCTTTTCATTGTGCCCAAAAAGGATGGGTCCATCAGACCTATCCTGGATTTAAAGCTTCTCAACAAGTTTGTCAGATTCAGACACTTTCGCATGGAGACTCAGCTCAGCTCTGACTTTCCTACGCCCAGGGGACTTCATGACCTCTGTAGACATCAAGGATGCTTACCTTCACGTCCCTATCTTTCCAGGTCATCAGAGGTTCCTCAGGTTCGCTCTGGAGGATCAGCACTACCAATTTGTGGCCTTGCCCTTCAGCTTCACCTCGGCCCCCAGGGTATTCACCAAGGTGCTGGCCGGAGTGATGGCCCTGCTGAGATCTCAGGGCATTCAAATTCTTCCCTTCCTGGATGACATGCTTACTGCTTCTCAGTCCTTCCATCAGGCAGAGCTGGACACTCAGAGGGTGGTGTCCACACTGGAATTATTCGGCTGGGTGATCAATCACCCCAAATATTCCCTGTCTTCTTCCAGGGTGAAGTCTTTTCTGGGCATGATTCTGGATTCAGCTCAGGTCAAGAGCTTTCTTCCTCAGCAGAAGGTGGAGGTCCTTCAAGAGAAAGTTCAGCTCCTGCTGTCTTGTCCCCATCCATCCATCAGGCAGGGAATGCAGCTGGTGGGCCTGATGGTGCTTCAAGGCGGTTCCATATGCTCAGTTCCACATGAGGCCTCTTCAGCTTCAGCTTCACCTCTTGTCAGTATGGGATCGGGACCCTGTGTCCCTGGATCAGGTGTTTGTCTTGTCCCCTCAGGTCAGGTGGTCTCTAGTGTGGTGGCTGGTCTCAGGGAACCTGCTGGGGGGGGGGGGGGATTCTGGAAGTCCCTGAAATTCAAGGGTCAGTGGGGCCCTCAGGAGGCCCATGCCCCTATCAACATTCTGGAATTGAGGGCAATCAGGTTGGTTCTCGCCCACTTAACCCCTGACCTGAGGGGTCAGTCTGTTCAGGTCCACTCAGACAACCAGACGGCGGTTGCCTACATCAATCATCAGGGAGGGACCCGGAGCAAGAGGGCCCTCAAGGAAGTGTCCCTGATACTGTCCTGGGCGGAGGAAAATGTTCCCTGCATCTCAGCTGTGTACATCCCGGGGGTATCCCGGGGGTGAAGAATCTGAAGGCAGACTCTCTGAGCAGAGGGACCTCTCGTCTGGGAGAGTGGTCCCTCAGCAGCAGGGTGTTTCGCTCCCTGTGCCACCGCTGGGGTCAGCCGGACGTGGATCTATTTGCGTCTCGTCACAATCACAAGCTTCCAGTCTTTGTCTCTCTTTCCTAGGATCCTCTGGCCTTGGCCACGGATGCCCTGGCAATGTCCTGGACGAGGTTCCAGCTCCGGTATGTGTTTCCCCCATTTCCACTGCTGGGCAGGGTGCTGCGCAAGATAGTTCAGGAAGGGGTGCCAGCCAATGTTCCCTCTAAGCCGGAGCAGCTTCTGTGCGGAGTAGCGAGGGAGCTGGGCAATGTCCCATGAAAGGTGGGCAATTCTAAACCTAAGATAAAAACACTAGTATATCTACTAATAAACTAAAATAACGTATTAAACAAAAAGATATGATAGAATAGTTAATTTACATACTAGAGTTGTACTTGGAAATTTAGTACAATAATCCCCCTCGTCAATGCCATGCCACACCCCATACCTCACCAAATTTCCCACCCATCGACACCATTTCACACTCAAACTTCTTCAATGATATTGAGTGTGCTAGCACTGGCATTCAGTTCAAAAGAATTGCATTGGTATGCACGGCATACTGCACTGATTGGATGAGAGCCACACACATGGGAACAGCTGGTTGTGTGGGAAATCTGGGGGGTCTCACACAGCGGGGCAGCGGGGACAAGAACCTATCACCAGGATATAGTAAAAATTCCTGGTGATACCACTCCTGCAGCCTTAACGTATTACTTATAAATGAGAGCTTGCAGAGAAAATTTTCACCTTTCCCCAGTCCCATGGTGCATGCACGAACTCTCATCCAATCAGCACATATTAATGCACGGCATAAAGTGCTGTTTGTATGAGAGCTCTGGCAAAGGGGAGTGGGAGCAGGCACATCCTGGTTACTCTGTAAACGGTGGAGTGCTCCTGCTCCTAGGCTCAGCTACAGAGAGGCTGGGAATACAGCTGTGGGAGGCTCACACAACCACCAGCCCTGGAGTTTGAAAGACTCTAGAGAGGCCCAATTAAATGACCTTTGGGCATCCCGAGTTGGTAAACAGTGTTAAACTCCCCACACACAGTGTTAAGCACCCCCCCATGCAGACTTACCAGGGTCAACAGTGCCAGACAGCCATCAGTCTCCTTCTAGCTGGCCTGCCAGCCGGCCAGCGTGCACTTGCAGTGGCGCCCCCCTCCAAAACTCCAACATGTAGCGGTGCGCTGCTCCTCGTCAGAGGAGGCAGTAGACGAGCAGGGGGAATGGGGGCGGGGACTACACTCATCGTCGCGCCGCTCCGCTCAGCCAATGCTGCGGCGGCAGCGACAGATGGGGGTGGGATGTAGGGTCCACTGAGCCACCAATGTAAAAAAAAAATGACAGCTGCATGACGTGCGCGGACGCCGGGCAGAGCTGGCGGTGTGCAGCCGCGCTCCCGCGCACCTTACAGGGAACACTGGTGCCAGCCATCCTGGTAGGCCCCTGTTGGCCAAGAAGAGTGTGGTTCGCAGACATCGTGCAGTTGGCACTAGATCAGTACGCTCTACCACAGGTTCCAGATCCGCTCACTCAGGGATACCTACGTCACCCCAATTTACAAACGCTGGCTTTGACGGCCTGGCTGTTGAAACCTCCATCTTGATGGAAAAAGGGCTGCCTGCCTCGGTGGTGAATACCATAATCAGGGCTAGGAAAAGGTCCTCTTCTTCCATCTACTACAGGGTTTGGCATACTTACATTGACTGGTGTGAGTCCCACTCCCTTCCCTGTCGTGTGTTTTCTATTCCTAGGATTCTGAAATTTCTCCAACATGGTTTGGATCTGGGTCTTCAGCTCAGTGCTCTGAAAGGCCATGTGTCTGCTTTGGCTATTTTCTTCCAAAGATCCTTTGCTCAGCATCCCCTGGTCAAGACTTTTTTCCAGGGGGTTACTCACGTGCGTCCCCCACGTAAGCCTATGTTACCAGTCTGGGACTTGAACTTGGTCTTGTCTGCCCTGCAGGGGTCTACCTTTGAGCCCTTGCAAGGGGTCCCTTTGTCCATTCTTATGCTTAAGGTGGTCTTTTTGGTGGCTATCACTTCTGTTAGGCGTGTTTCTGAGTTGGCGGCGCTTTCCATCAAACCTCCTTATTTTGAGAGACACCAGGACAAGGTGGTGTTTCGTTTTAAGACAGATTTTCTACCTAAGGTTGTTTCTGCCTTCTAGTAACCCTAAGGAAAGGGTTTTGCATTCTTTGGACGTAGTCAGAACTTTGAAGTTCTATTTGGTGGCTACTGAATCCTTCAGGAAAACTGATGCTCTTTTTGTGCTTCCCTCTGGACCTAAGAAAGGCCTGGCTCCGGCCACTATCAGTAAGTGGATACGTCAGGCTGTGATTCAGGCCTACTCTGCTAAGGGGAAGGAACCTCCCTTCCGCCTTACTGCTCATTCTACTCGTGCTATTGGTGCCTCTTGGGCTTTTCAGCACCAAGCTTCTGTTGAACAAGTTTTCAAGGCCGCTACTTGGTCTTCTGTTCATACCTTTTCAAAGTTTTCAAGGTTGACGTTAGGGCCTCAGCTGATGCTACTTTTGGCCACAAGGTTCTGCAGGCGGCAGTGGTTTGAACTGTCTGCTGTTACTTATTGGGGATCCCACCCTACCTTACGGACACTGTTATTGAATGTCCCAAGTGTAAGGAATATCTTCCGGAACAGGACACGCTGTATACTTAGAATAATACAATTCTGTGATTACTCACCTGTAGAATTGGTATTATATGTATACAGCATGTCCTGTTCCACCCTACCCTTGTTATCATTATCTTTAGTTACCTCTTTATGGTGATTGTTTTTATGTTAAAATTTTCATATAATGGTTATAGTTCTCCCAGTCTCTTGCTAACTGCTTTTCAATACTGGGGTTTTTGTGGGAGGTCCCGGGTATTTATGGGGCGCGAGGAGCCACTTTTCTGTCTCTGCAGTCCAGCGCCATCTACTGGAGCATATCCCAAGTGTAAGGAATATCTTCTGGAACAGGACTTGCTGTATACATATAATACCAATTCTACAGGTAAGTAATCACAGAATTGTATTTTTAGATGCTGGGGAATCGTTTTTTAAGGGTTTGGGCTTTTCAATAAATCATGGTGAAGGTCCGGTTTAATACGTAATTCCAGCATTTCAACTAGTTTTTTCTCCAGTATTTGCTCGTGGACTTTCACATTGGATGCAACAGTGAAGAGTGAAAGTTGCAGCCATGAGGCTCTTTATGTATTTCCTAAAGCAGCAATATCTGCCTACTGTATGATGTGCATGATTAAAGGGGACCTTCAGCATCATTATTGAAAAGCCCAAACCTTTAAAAAAACTATTCCCTAGCATTTAAAACTAATATATTTTAACTTTTTAGCCATTTACTTTTAATTCTTTCCACCACTGGGCTGCAACTGTGTTCAGGACTCTAGGATATGCGTGCCGCCATCCTGCCTTTAGAAACATCACATACTGAGGAGAGGGGGGAAACGTACAGGAGGCGGGTTATAGCTGTGCTTTGCAGAGCTGGGGTCAGGAAACGGACAGCAATCCCAGAATGCAGAACAGCATAGTCAGAAGGCACTTCCTGTTTGCAGGCAGCCTGAGACTCCATGGGCCACCAGCTTGGATGTTTAAAGGCTTATAAAATGCAGATTTTGAATATGGGCACTCTGTATGTACAGGGTGGGGGAAACATATAAGATATGCTCTTATTCAGGGTGAAGGTCCGCTTTAAGGATGCATATGGTCTTTGAAATGCATGGAGTTCTGGACATTTTAACTTGATAAATAAATGGAAAGTTTTACTGGAGTTGTAACCAGCATATCTTCTTCTTATCTGCATACTGTACTTTATCACAACTGCTTTGACAAGTAACACCCTTATGATAACTATGCTTTGTCTCGGATGGACCTGTGATTCCAGCGGGTCATGCGGATTTGGGATACCCTTCTGTGGGCCCCCCCCTGTCAATCAGTGGCTCACTCTGCCATTCATCTTTGCTATGCCACTTTGACCTCAGAACAGCCAAAAAGCTCCTTCACGCCCCTGGCTTAGCAATTCAGAAATGCAGGCACATCAGCTGGAGATGAGCGGGTATGTGGCCCACTCATGCCCATGGGGTTGCCAATGATTATACTTGCCAGATCTGGGGGTTTCACACACAACATGACATCCCAAATTGGTATGCCCCACACGGAGGGAGACCACCGATCCTAGAGTCAAATAGACCCTGTAAAACCCATGACCCAAAAACTGGGTCAAAACTTTTTATTTTTAGACATCCTGCTAGATTCGTATTCAGGAGCATCCGCTCTACTCACAACAGCTTCATGAATGTCACAGAACGTTTTAAATTGATAATCTTATTGATAATCTTAAAGCAGACCAAAACCCACATTTTTAACTAGCATCCCCTAAATTGCTCCGCCCATGAGGATTACATTTTGCCAATTTTCACTGCTCCTGCTTCACTCTAATCCCAGTTAATGGTGCTGTAAAGCTCTGCCTCCTCCATTCGTTGCCACTGTTGTGTGTGGCAGTTATGTCATTGCCACACCTATGCAATGATGGATTACCTGCCATCTTACAGAGAGGAACAGCAAAAAATAAAGTGTTCCAGGGCAATTCAAAAAGCAAAAATATCCATTTCTAGTTCTACAATCTAAGAAGGCAGAATCAGCAGAAGTTTTGGCCAAATGTATTTTACAAGTTCAGTGGGTTTATGTCCGCTTTAAAGTGGATGCCCGGTTTGTCTTCCTGACGATTCCATATGACAGCAGCCATCTTGGAGAGTATGCACAGAGCAGAATCCCCTGCTTTGTGTGTGTGTGTGACAGGGGATGCTGCTTTGTGCAGCCGCTGCCCCCGAGAGGTAAGCTTTTTTTTTTTAACCCCCAGTTCTGCGTCAGTGCCAGGAGAAGAAGGAAAGCCAGGGGAGTTCAAGACAGGCTGGACATCAGCTTAAAAATGTTATTTTACTGTATAACTTTACTGAACCTTGTTCTGTCTGAAATAAACTGATAGGCTGGCGTCCTTACAAGCAAGTAAACATGTTTGAAAAACACCAGATGAAGCTGTGTGTGTTGCGGCTGTTCTTTTCTGGCACCAGCAGCGGGCTCCCTGTAAGGGGCCCTTTGTGCTCTGCTTCTTTTTCATTCCTTGCGGGCCCGCAGGCTTTGGCTGTAAGTCTGCGCCAGCCCTTGCTGTCAGCTTCCAGGAATCTGAGCTCTTGCTGCCCGCAGTCCTCTAGCCCTGCAGGAATATGGATTTTGTTACATTTTGCAAACCTGCCATTCTAAAATAAAACCCTGACTGTGCATGGACTCTGGGAACGAGGGCTGCTATGGATAAATCTAAAAACACAGCAGAATTTGTGTGTGTGTTTGTGTGTGTGTATGTGTGTTTGTGTGTGTGTGTTGTAATTTAGATTTCCGTTAAATGACTCATTGTGAGGTTTTATGCAGAAAAATGTCTTTTAACAAAAGTACTGAAGCCATGGCATCGCAACAGGGGTGGTTTTGGAGAAATATCACTTTATAAAGTTCCCTGGTTTTGGTCATTGCATGACAAACAGCCCTGTTTAGTCAGAGCCCAGCATAAGAGAGTGGAACAGGCAGACATAAAACCAAAAAACCTATACTCACCCTTTATCTCCCACAGCTCTTTCAGCAATTGGAAATTCGCTCGATCAATCCAATCCCGCACCATCGACCTTGACCCCCCTTCCGTATGGCACATATGCCCATCGGCCATCAGTCGCATAACCCCTCCATTGTAGTTAATAGGGCAGTGGAAACATTACTGGGAATAAAGGCGGATAAATGTGTGTGTCCCATACAGAAGCACACATGCACTGCATCCCTGGTTTACCTGCTGTGTGCTCTTGCATCCAGCCTATCTGCACCTCAGCTTCAGGGAGGCTGGGGGATCAGCCACAGCTTATGAACCTGGTTCTTTTAGACAATTAGACAATCTTTTAGAAAATTGCCTTGCCTTTCAGACAGATCATTTCTGCTTATCAGTTTCTAAGAAGAGTTTCTTAGTGATATTAATCTCCTGTTCTGCATCCATGCCTCACATTTTTCGCTGCAGTCTTTTGCATCAGAGGCTGAAATCTTTGAGAACAAATAGAAGAGGGCTTCTTTTTTCTATATTGCATGGCACGGCCTGCTTCGGTATTCATAACAGTTGGGTTATTCCGCCACAAGGTGGCGCAGTGGTACTGCAGAAAGCTGTGGCATCTCCCGGCCCCCTATAAAAACGGGATTAACCATAGAGTTCCCAGTGTTTCCTCTGCAGTGAAACTGCGAAGTTAAAAGATGGCTCTCTCTCTTGTGCAGGTGAGCGAGGCAACCAAGCCTGCGGCCCTGCAAGTCTATTTCCACACGTTTCTGGACCCTCACTGCCTTCCAGCCTTGGCTGACAGATCGGGTGAGGGTAGAAGAGCACTAGGGTCAAGTGCTCCTGGAGCGCAGCTCCAAGCCGCAGACCCTGTTCCACAAAGGGTAGCCGGCCATAGGCTGGTGAGCCTCCTAGGGGGGCGGAGTTCCTGTCCTGGCTTCTGAGGGGGTGAGTGTTTTGGGGACCGTGTCCCTTTCTTTTCCTTCAGGGGTCCCCCCACCCTCCTGGCTTGGATACTCGCTGCTGCCTTCTCGGCTCTCTCTCTCCCCCCTCTCCCTCTCTGACTTTGTTCGGGGGGGGGGGGGGTGTCAGCGGCGAATGGTGTTAGTTGTGGTGTTTTGGCGTTTACAGTGTGTTTTTTGCCTGCCGCGCCGCTTTGTACTGCCCTCCCCGGCTGTGGGCGCTATAACCTGTGGCATTTTTGCTTTATCATGGCGCCGGCGGGGTCATGTGGGCGCCGTTTTCGTGCTCTTCGGGGGGGGGGGGCGTGGCCGGGGGATGACGTGTATCGCGTTGTTCCCCCGCGGCCCGCCCCTTGAGGTACCTCTGCTGGCGCCATTTTGGATTTGCTGCGCGTCTGGATTTCTCCCTTCCGGGCTGCAGCCCTCTTTCCTCCGGTGTGTCGCTTCATCCTGCGGTCTGTGCCTTGATGATCCTGCATTGTCCTTGGCCCGTGAGTCCCCCTTGGGGGTTTTTTTATTGCTCCCGTGGGGCATGTTCTGCGGGGTGCTCATGTGTCGTTTTTACTTATGTCTTTCAGGCGGGATACCAGTGAGTTATGGTTTCTACCGGCTCTACTCCTTGTATTAGCCTTTACCCAGCGCTGGCCTATTGCGCCTGTGTTTATCACCACATGGAGGCTTCTGAGAATAGCGTGCTAGGGGGTCCTTCAGGGCAATCCTGGCTGTATTCCATGTGCAGGGTATAACCTATCAGCAATGATGTCACGGTGTGCGTGCCGTGCGCTCAAAGTGTCCTTGTGCTCCAGCTTGGTTTGCCTGCATCGCTTCCCAGCTCTGCGCCCCCTTCGGCATCACCTACCGCCCCCCCCCCCCCCCCCCCCCCCCCACTGCTGCAATTAGCTCCCAGTGAGGGGAATGCTAGCAGGGGGTCACAATCTGATCTGGCACTTCGTGTGGCCAACATTGAGAAGCAGCTTGCCGGGCCTATTCCTAGGAAGGCTTCTGGCAAGAAGCGGCACCTGACTTCCACACCCTTCCGCTCCACTGAGGAGTATGAGAAATTTGATGTCACTGGTGGACTTTATTCCCTAGAGGAAGGGAAACTGTTCCAGGACTCGCTATGGCTGGTATGAGGAGGGAGGATTATAGGGCCCTCTTGCTTTGCTCTGATTTTGTTGTATTTATCCTTACTGCCATGGATGATGCTGTGAGACTGGGTGGTAGGGCCTCTGGACTCTTGGTGGCTATGCACCGCTCTGTTTGGTTATGTCAGTGGGCAACTGATGCTGCTGCTAAGAATGCTCTCACTGGGCTCCCCTTTGCGGGGCTGCCTTAGGAGGCAGCCCCGGCCTTTTCGCGGGACCTCCGTCTCCCTCCCCTCCCTTCGTTCTTCCAGAGGAGGTCGTGGCTCCCTCTTCTCAGGTAACCGCAGAGAGTCTTGGGGCCATGGCAGATCCCGTGGACGTCCCGGTCTCTCCTGGGGTTCCAAGCCCAAACCTCCTCCCAAGGCCCCCCAGGTATGAGGGGGCACCCTCACCCATCCGTGTGGGTGGACGGCTTCGGCTCTTTGCTCACATCTGGAGGCTCCACGTTTCAGACCAGAGGATTCAGAAGGTGGTGTCCTCCGGTTACAAAATAGACTTTGCAGCCTGGCCGCCCCCAAGATTCATCAGATCCCGGATGTCTTTAAACCCCCTGTCAGCTCAAGGGTTACTTTCGGCGGTTCAATGCCGGCTGGAGTCAGGTGTCATTTGTCCGGTGCCCCATCAAGAACAGGGTCAGTGGTACTATTCCAATCTCTTCATGGTCCCCAAAAAGGATGAGGCCCATTCTGGACTTGAAGGGCCTCAACAAGTTTGTCAGATTCAAACATTTTCTCATGGAGACGCTACGCTCTGCTGTCGGTACCCTTCGCCCGGGCAACTTCGTGACCACCGTGGACATCAAGGATGCTTATCTTCATGTGCCTATCTTCCCAGGTCATCAGAGATTTCTGAGGTTCGTGCTGGAGGATCAGCATTACCAGTTTGTGGCCTTACCATTCGGTATCACCTCGGCGCCTCGGGGGTTCACCAAGGTGCTGGCGGGAGTGATGGCTCTGCTGCGAACCTGGGGCATTCGCATCCTTCCCTACCTGGACGACATACTCATTGTGGCTCAGTCCTTTCATCAGGCCGAACAGGACACCCAGGTGGTGTCCTTCGGCTGGGTGATCAATTTTCCAAAGTCTTCACTGTCCCCGTCCTTTGTGAGGTCCTTTCTGGGCATGACACTGGATACCTCTCAGCTCAAGGTGTTCCTTCCTCTGCAGATGGTGGAAGGCCTTCAGAAGCAGGCACGGGCTCTGCTCCTGTCATCCGTCTGGGGATGCAGTTGGTGGGCCTGATGGTGTCCTGCTTCGAGGCAGTCCCCTTTGCTCAGTTCCACATGAGACCTCTTCAGTTGCACCTCTTGTCAGTTTGGGATCGGGACCCTGTGTCCCTGGATCAGGAATTTGCTGTCTCCTCTGGCCAGGCAATCCCTTTTGTGGTGGCTGGACTCAAGGAATCTTCTGGTGGACAGGACCTTCCTGCCCCCGTGCTGGGAGACTGTCACCAGGGATGCCAGTCTGACGGGCTGGGGGGGGGGGGCTTTTGGATGTCCCTGCAGTTCCAGAGTCATTGGGGCCCCCAGGAGGCCCATGCTCCCATCAATGTCCTGGAACTGAGGGCGATCAGGTTGGTTCTGTCCCACCTGACCACACACCTTCGGGGTCGGGCTGTCCAGATCCGCTCAGACAACTAGATGGCGGTTGCCTACATCAACCATCAGGGAGGGACTCCGAGCAAGCGAGCCTTCAAAGAAGTGTCTCTGATACTGTCTTGGGCGGAACAGAATGTCTCCTGCTTCTCAGCCGTATACATTCCGGGGGTGGAGAACCAGGTGGTGGACTCCCTGAGCAGGGGGACGTCTCGTCTGGGGGAATGGTCCCTCAACTACCAGGTGTTTCTCTCCCTGTGTCACCGCTGGGGTCAGTTGGATGTGGACCTGTTTGCATCCCGTCACAATCACAAACTTCCCAGGTTTGTCTCCCTGTCACAGGATCCTCTGGCCTTCGCCACAAATGCACTGGCAATGCCTTGGACGGCGTTTCGGCTTCCCTATGTGTCCCCTCCGTTCCCTCTACTGGGCAGGGACATGCGCAAGATTGCCTAGGAGGGTGTGTCAACCATCCTGGTGGCCCCCTGTTGGCCAAGAAGGGTGTGGTTCGCAGATGTCGTGCAGTTGGCAGTAGACCAGTACGTCTTGCCCGAGGATCCAGATCTTCTCACTCAGGGATGGCTACGCCATCCCAATTTACAAACGCTGGCTTTAACGGCTTGGCTGCTGAAACCTACATCTTGACAGAGAAGGGGTTGCTTGCCTCGGTTGTGGATACCATGATTCGGGCTAGGAAGAAGTCCTCGTCCTTTATCTATTACAGGGTCTGGCATGCTTACATTTCCTGGTGTGAATCCAAGTCTCTTCCCTGACGGGTTTTTTTCCATTCCCAGGATTCTGGAATTTCTGCAACATGGTTTGGATTCTGGCGAATTTCTGATTTATTATTATTTTGATAGGCATCAGGATAAGGTGGTGTTTCGGCTTAAGCCGGATTTCTTGCCTAAGGTGTTGTCTGCCTTTCATCTCAATCAGGACATTGTCTTGCCTTCATTGTGTCCTAATCCTGCTAATTCCAAGGAGCGGACACTGCATTCTCTGGTTGTGGTCAGGGCTCTGAAGTTTTATTTGTTCGCTACTGAGCCTTTCAGGAAATCTGATGCTCTTTTTGTTTTCACTTCTGGACCTAGGAAGGGTTTGTCTCCGGCTAAATCCACTATCAGCAAGTGGATCCGTCAGGCGGTGGTTCAAGCCTATTCTGCTAAGGGGAAGGAACCTCCCTTTAGAATTTCTGCTCATTCCACTCGTGCTATTGGTGCCTCTTGGGCTTTTCAGCACCAGGCTTCTGTTGAACAAGTTTGCAAGGCCGATACTTGGTCTTCTGTTGATACATTTTCCAAGTTTTACAAGGTTGATGTTAAGGCCTCAGCGGATGCTGCTTCTGGCCGCAAGGTGCTTCAGGCGGTAGTGACTTGAACTGCCGGCTGTTACTTATTGGGGATCCCACCCTACTTTTGGACACTCCTTTTGGATGTCCCAACAGTTATGAATACCGAAGCAGGCCGTGCCATGCAATAAAGAAAAAAGCAAATCTGTGAGTACTCACCTGTAGAATTGTTTTTCTTGCATGGCACTGCCTGCTTTGACCCACCCTTGTTATCATTATTCTTGGTTGCCTCTTTATGGTGATTGTTCCAAGTTAATTGTTTTTTTTTTACCTTTTTTACATTTTTTACCTTTATTCTCTCCTGGCTTCTTGTCTCACTGCTTGTCTACGCTGGGAACTCTATGGTTAATCCCGTTTTTATAGGGGGCCGGGAGATGCCACAGCTTTCTGCAGTACCACTGCGCCACCTTGTGGCGGAATAACCCAACTGTTATGAATACCGAAGCAGGCCGTGCCATGCAAGAACAAAAACAATTCTACAGGTGAGTACTCACAGAATTGCTTTTTCTGCCTGTCTTTTTATTTCAATACTAATCAGCAGTAAACTTAACATAACTGGATATCTTTTGGGCTGTAACCTTTGCAATGAACTAAAGAGCAAAGAAGAAACAGATATACTAAGGAAAAATCATGTATCCCCCTTGTAGACAACTAGTCATACTGGATAAAATAAAGGGTGACTTGGTAATAAAAAGGGGATTTGAAACCAGCAAAATCATCCTTATTACATTTTAACACAGGAAGATAAACCGGTTGCTTGGGGGGGGGGGGTAAGGAAAGAGTCAAAACCTTTAATTTATTAAAGCCAACTTCCAGTCAAATATGAATGGAGGTTAGCTTAGTAGCCACCCGGCATGCATCCCAATTGAGGATGCTCACAATCTGAATACAGGAAAAGAGCAGAGCAGTGTTGCAAGTAGTGATGTGCTATATCAGGGGATCTTAACATATTTTCATCATTTTTTTTTTTTTGTCATTCTGTCTAGGTATATATACATGGTATGTATGGGTTATCGCTCAACTTGAAACATGTTATAAACACAAAACAGCCATTAAAACTAAATAAAATGTGCAACAATGCACATAAATATTTTTCACCACCTTTAGAAGCAGTTGTGTACATGGGAAATTCTGGCGTGAGTAAAGTATAGATGGCAGCAGATCAGATTGGGGTACTGTGAAGCCTTGCTGTGTATCACCCAGTAGGATGTCACATACCACGAATGGTAGAAACCCTAGTGTACCCACAGGTACATTGCCTGATGGCAAGTAGTGTCTGCAACTGTTCTGTGTCTCACACTCACCTAACCCACCCAACATCCTGCCATAGCTGAGGGTCCTACATGTGCTGCAGGGGTTATTGTTAGGTGGTGTGGGACTTGGGAAAGATTATTCAGTGTCTGCATCTGTCCTGAACAAAATAATCGTGCATCTGCATCTGTCCTGAACAAAATAATCGTGCATCTGTCCTGGCAAAATCATTTAGTGTTTACATCTTTCCACTGGCCAAAATAATTCTGTAGCTATATTGGGCAAAATAATTTAGTGTCTGCATCTGCCCTGGGCAAAATAATCCTGCATCTGTATCTATCCTGGCAAAAAAAGAATAGTGTTTATATCTCTCCCTTGACCAAAGTAATTCTGTAGCTATACTGTGCAAAATAATTTAGTATCTGCATCTGTCCTGGGTAAAATAATCTCATGGCTATTTTTCACAACATAATTCAATGTCTGTACCTGCCGCGGGAAAAGTATTTCAGTGTCTGTCTGCATCTGACCTGGGCAAAATAATTATGTGTCTGTAACCATAGATAATGGCCGTGTCAGCAGTTTGTTTTGCGTTTTTTTTTAACCGGCCATTTGAAGGCAACCAGAAAGCGTATGTGGCCCTCTGTGAAAATGAGACCCCTGTGCTATATGAATAGATGAGGAGAAGGGCAGTGGTAGATCAAGGGAAACTGTAAGGGTGTACTGAAATGGTAAATATTTCTATTTATGTCTAAATATGTAAATATTTTGTGGTTTATATGTATGTGTGCATCACAGGTAACGCACAAGTATTGCACTTTACTTGTGTCCCGTTATGGGGCACAGATACTCACCACCACCCCCCAGGTCCATCGCTGACAGTGCTGCACCTGCCAGTGTTCAATCCAGTGCCTGCTGCTGTTACCTTCTTCTAATATCTGGTCCTGCCTGGAACCAATAACCATGATTTAAAGTGTGTGTGCAGTTTCACCCTTTCCCCAGCTGAATGCATCGCTTACCTTTTGCCCTTTGTCACAGCGCTGGCCTTTGTAAACCTCACAGTAGATTGGATATCTACACCTTCTTCCTGGCCAAACAGCACCTCCTCTCACATCCCGTCCCCCAATAGCTCAGCTTAGCTGAGCTGAAATTGGTAATAGCCTCCACACAGGGCCCCCCCTGTGTAGCCAGAACATCTCCCTTCCTGCCTTCATTCATTCAATGTTTCCCCCATATGCCCGCCCCAGTGAAGCCGCCTCCTCCCTCATTGGCTCCGGTGTCAGCTGCTTGTTGATAGTAATGCAGCACACACAGCATGATGGCCTCTACCTCCACCGCTGCTCTCAGCTGTCCCCGCTCTGTACAGCCTCCTTAGCACTCCTGTGACATGCGCTGGATGTGCTGCAAACATTTGAGATTCCCTGCTGCTGCCCTTCTCTTCCCCTCTTCCCCTTGGCGATGCCCCCCCCCCCCCCAGCAAGTACTGGCCACCATGCATGTGCATGGGAGTGCATGCATGTGGGAGTGTGTGCATAGGAGGTCGTGCATGTGCATGGGAGTTCATGCATGTGTGTCTGGGAGTGTGTGTATGTGGGTGCATGCATGTGCGTGTGGGAGTGTGTGCAAGGGAGCATGTGCATATGGGAGTGTGTGCATGTGCATGGGAGGGCATGCACGTGCTTGTGGCAGTGTGTGCATGGGAGTGCCCACATGCACTTTTGGAGTGCCCGCATGCACATTTAGGAGTGCGCATGCAAGTTTGGGTGTGCGCACATGCACTTTGGGAGTGTGCGCATTGACGTTTGGGAGTGTGGGCATGTATGTTTGGGAGTGCATGCATAGACATTTGGGACATTGTGTGTCTGGGAGTGCTGATCTAGGCTCCAATTTCGCCCTAGAAACAGGGAGAGAGGGGAGAAGCACAGCCAGGGTGCCTGAAGCAAGTTCTCAAGCTCTTACAGACTCCACCCATTATGCTGATTTTTATGCTGATTATTATGCAGAATCACAGATCCAAAGGCCACATCCATTTACTTCAGAATAGAAATCATGAGGTGAACATGTAAACCCCAATATCTCTGTAATTTCTTCTTCTATTTAACAAAATGGAGAACCATTTAGCACAGTGCTAAATGTAGCCCAACACAGTGGTGTAACAATTACCTGTGTCTGCTGTAGCACTTTAAAGGAAAACTCCCTTTTGGTAGGTTTTTGGTGTTCTCCCTTATTTTTTTCCTCTTTTGGAGTGTAAAATAATTATTTGTGAAAAGGATTGTGGCCCCAGACCTGTGATTTACCTATCAGCATGCTGCTTCCAAGAGTCTTATATTCGTTGGACTCGGTTTTGCTACAGTGGGATTGATGTTCGTGGCTTTGAGTAAAAAACATGGACTACAAGTCCCATAATTCTTCCAGTGTAACAGGTGAACTCTTTAGCAGCTTTGGCTACGTCTAATGACCTATCCATCTGAGAAACCGGCCATTAACCCTTTTGCGACTACAAAACAAGACTGTGATAGTTCCAAACTAAAGAAGTTGAATATCAGCAGAATGGGTTAAACTAGTCACCCATGCACTAGCCAATCAGATGATTAACAAGCTAGAGTGAGGAAAATATGTACTCAAAATCACCACATTGGTGTACATAGCTAAGGTAAACACATTGTTATTCCGATAGGTAGGGGCGCTGAGCCCATACCAATGGGCATAAGGTTGTAATTTGAAGGGCTGGGGGCACCTGGTGTGAACTATGTGTCCTGAGTTATTAGCCCTTATGCATAGTGCATGGTCTGGGGGGAACCCCAAGCGGCTAGAGCGGCATTCATTTTATCAATGAAAACTAGAACAACGCACTGACGGTATGTTAGGGCGAGCGCTGCACGCCCGTCTCACAGCATTTCACCTACCTCCATGGCTTCATGCAGCTGTGGATGACATCTTCCCTCAGGGCTGCTTACAGCTGCCGCCCTTCCCCCAATGCTTCCTCCTTGCATGGTCAGGTGCGCACACGTCTCCGTCCACTAGAGGGCGAGCGCACAGGATCCCTGAGATTTAAAGGGCCTGTACAGCACTGATTGGTGTTTATGTCATCCAATCCTGCATCATCTTCCCCTATTTAAACAGGCACTTCCTTCCTTCAGTGCCGGATTTTGGTCTCTCCATGCTTGTTGAAAGTCAGACATACTTGGATTGCTCACCTGTGTACCGACCTCTGCCTGTCCCCGACTCTGAACCTTTGCTGCCTGACCTGACCTCGGCTACTCACCTTTTCTGTGAACCTGTGCTGCCAGCCCCGACCTCTGCCTGTACTTACTACGCCTTTTGCCTGCCACTTGTGTACCTCGCTGAACCTCGGCTGACTGTGGGACTGGGCCGCTGTTGGGGGGTAGCGACCTGGGGGTCACTCGCCGCACAAGACCAACCTGCCTTGCGGTGGGCTCTGGTGAATACCGGTGGCCCCTTAGACTCCGCTCCCCTGACATGGTACCCGCCATCGGTTCCACAGTTAAAGCGGATCCACACCCGAGTCTGCTCCATCCGGTCCGTGACACGATAATTGATTCAACTGTCATGCAAGTTGTATAATCACAGATGGAAGCGAATATTCTCACCTCAAATTCTCGCTTTAATCCGCCCAAACCATAAAATATCAGGCGAGTTGTCTAAAAATCTCGCCGTCGATTTGCATCGGGGCAGTAATATGTTTTGCAATATTATGTTATGCATTAGGAGGGCAGTGTGTAATAATAACACATTTTTGATTGGAGTTAATTAGGTCCCTTGGCAGCTGATTTATGTGTTTCTTAATTGTTTTTAATGTGTTTGTGTTTATGTGATGTTTTTTATGTACTTGATTCTTTGACACATAATTAAGGACATATACATTCTTTGAAAACTGCCTCCTTTGCAGGCTAGCACCCGTTTACTATCTATGATTGAACACTAGCTGTGCTGAGTCCCAACCATTTTTGTGTAGATTTGCATCGGGGCCCCTGTGAGATTTTCGGCTCTGAATCAACCCCTTGGTGTTCAAATTGCTTTTTGTTTGCAGCCTAACAAGGCCTCAGTTCTCCCCTGTATGCCCAAATAAAGTATGGAGTGTCCGAGTATTATACAGCTCTAGTTTAGTTTCCAGTTTAAGGCTGGTTTTCATTAGCAGAAATCTGTCTACTGTTTAGATTAAAAGTTATGCAACATTTATGCAAATATACTGTGGATGAGAGCTAATGCCAAAATAAATAGGAGCAGAACTATTCATAGTTGCATTAGGAGGTTTACATATGCTCTTTTTAGAGGGTCATATGTACTTTAAGATTGCAGTCATTACCCATAACTGTCCCTATAAGAAAAAGTATGTCATCATGTCCAAACCATCCAAAAAGAGAAGGTTTACAAGGCAATAGTATAAAAAGTGGAAATACATTTCTTCACTGTGGCCAGTTTAAAGCCTATGCAGGCTTGGTCCACAGAGTTACCAGGGATTCCTCTGGTGGGCCGCTGGACTCAGAAGCCATTTGAGGGCCTTCTACACCACAAACTGAACTATGTATAACTAAACTGACCAGATGTCCCACTTTCGGTTGGACAGTCCCACTTTAAGGCTGTCAAGCCCTGTGGGACACCCGTCTTCTAGGTAAGTCCACAACCCCCAATCTCCACTGCTAGCTTCACCTATAGACAAGTCCCCGTCTGCCGGGACGCTTTACAGGCCTTACCAGTCACGGTTGCCCCCAGGACTTCGTAGCATAAAGGATGTGGACTTACAGGGAGGAAGGCGGATGAACCCAAGACAAGACTGGGCGATGTCGGATAAGCCGGGGTCATACACAGGTAATCTGTCCAAAATAGCGCAGCACCAAAGGGAAGAGACGGGAGAAGAGTCAAGATCGAGCCAGGGGGTCAAGCTGGGAGGTCACGGATACGCAGTACAGAGGATGAGACGGAATAGTGGTCAGGAAACAAGCATGGGTCAGTCCAGGCGGCAATCACAGGAAGGTCAAACAAGGCAAGGTCGGCAACAGAATGGAATCTTAGTACAAAATCACGGGTAAGGGATACGTGTGGGGAAACAACCTTTAATGGATGGGAGTCAACAGGATTGTCCAGAAGGAAGTTTGGTGATTGGTGCATATTTAATCCCTGGGCTGATTGCCCCACTTAAACTTTAAAGGGCGTTTTCGCCCATAAACGCTCTGGACTCATTGGCCCTTTAATACAGCCTCTGGCGGGCGCGCTGAGTACAACTGCGCCGGAGGTCATAAGAGAGAAGCCAGGGACGCGGCCGTGAGGAGAGGAGACGACCGTGCTCGAGCCCCGGTCAGTCTCCTGGATACACTGTGAGACCGACCCCTAGGTAAGTTGATAGTGACAGAGGCCCACTGTCCCTCTGAAATAAGGAACAGCACACCCAGTTTTGGGGTGTATCCTGAGTTGGAATGCCCGCTATGTGTATCCCCGTGCAGGTCGTCCCATACACTCACCTTCATGCCACTCACACAGCGCAGACTCTGGCTTCACTAAGCTCACTTTCGCTCAGCTCCCTTTGGCTCCGTCTTTTAGACTCCAGGGCCTGCGAAGTTCCTCTTTAACTGTACTTAGGCCTTTGTTCATCTAAGAACCAGAAATAAATCCAGGCACTGTTGAGAGCATTCAATACAGTGTGTTTGTTTTGAATTCTCATGGAAATGTCATCCAAGCTCATAAAATGGTCTGAATGCACAATCCTGTCTTGATGCCCACTCAAAGCAAGGTCCAACAGCAAACAAGCGTAGACAATCACAGCAAAGCTTAAAGGTCACAACTAGGAACAGTCTGGAACACAGAAAAAGACATTATTCATCCTTTGACCTTCTAGACGTTATTTGGTTGACTGGGATCTCAATGTACAGTTTATTCAGTGGAGCCATGGGTGTCCGGCATAGCGTACACCATAACATCTTGTAGGTTCTGATAGTGACATGTAAAATGCAGTGTGGGTGGGAAAGGAAAAATGTTTTTAAGCGGAATTTGCAGAGTTTCTGGCAGTGTTACGCTGAGAGCTTTGGTCAGCTTTTTAGATACAGCAAGGGCAAAGGTTTCAGCATAATCACAAGAATTTATATTATATATATATATATAATTTCTTCACCTACTCTTTTTTTTACACATCTATTACTTCTGACAAAATAACCCCAAAACACCTCTCAAAGATACAACATGATTTGCATTAAATAAAAGGAAATTATAAAAATATCTATTATTTTGCCTAAAAGCATGCCACCCACATTAAAACCAAATAATATTGCTACAGTAAAAAGCACTGGAAATACTCAGCCTTATTTATGAAGCGTCAGGGCCAACACAGCTCAACTTTTTTGGCCTCAGCAGTGCTCAGCTTCCGATTTAAGTTAAATTTAGAAGTGCGCACATGTGCATTCGGGAGTGAACACAAAAACTGCAGTGTCGATGCAGACGCCAGCTAACGTCTTATATAACACTAGCGGCCAAAAGGTTGCAGCGCCGGGCACTCTGGTTGAAGCAGCGCTAGTTGACACTGTAGGTCATGATCCCATAGAGCACAATGGGCAGAACTGGATTGTAGTGTTTCATGTTTATAATTTATATTACACACATTTATTTTTACTGAACTTGCATTGTGACTTGTCAGTAATGGAAACGCAGGACTTAGATGTCGCCAAATAACTTTTTTATAGAAAACTTTATTTTTCATGGCTTCTTTTTTTTTACAAATGTGTAATTTGGACAACTAAAACAAAGCCTAAATGCACTGTAAAGTTTGCCTCCTTTGCCCCTAGCAATGATTTCTTGTAACTGTAATAATAAAAACGCTGATCACCACCAGAAAAATACAGTTCTTTTCAGCCAATCTTTTCAAGGAGAAAAAAAATCTCATAAATACGCTGTGCAGCTCCGGTACAAATTGGCGCATACTCGCGCAGGGATAATTGGCAGTTGGGTCTAACAGGCACCATCCAGCCAATACCTAGTGCAACAATCAAAGCAAGTTCGTTAGCATTCGGTGCTGTAACTTCTAGCACCATTGTAGTCCACAGCACAGATGCTAAATGGTGCTCATCATAAATTCTTCAAAATACTAAAATAACAATCCAAAGCCAAAAAATGTAAAATGTTTAAAATGAAAAGACACAAGCGGAACACCAACCACTAACTAATCTGTGAAAAAGTGAAACTACAGGCAATCTATGACCCCCCCCCCCCCCCCCGAGGCAGGACAAGGGGGGTTTCAAAGAAATACAAGTCTTAAAGGAGCCACAGCACTCAACCCTGTTAGCTTGCAGACCAACCTAAAATCTGTCTCAAAACTTAGTTAAAAACAGAGGTCTCGGTCACACACATCTGCAGAAGTATGCTTAAGCTGCACCACCAAGCGCCAAGGTGCCCCTGTGAGGTGCAGTCCTAACTCTGATGTCTGAGAGCCCCATTTGGGACATACAATGCAATAGATAAATTGGGAGCAGGCTTACCTGAGGTTGCCCTAAACCTCGAGTGCAGCCCATGGGGTGAAAGGGTCGAAGACCTTGCAATACAGCCTAGACCCCACACCCCATGTGCTTGCACAAATTCAAAAGAAACAGAGGAGGGATGGCAGCCGCTCAGACCATTTTATAACTAACCTGGGAGGTGAACGTTAGCAGGGCAATTAGGATACAAAAGACTAAATTTCTGTTGGGCAAGCCTCTAAAAGTATTTAAGATTTCGAAGGGAGTCTCCTGTAGCTATAGCAGTCCTCCTGGGTTCTGGTTCCTGCAGAGATACACAGGCTGATACTAGAAACAACAGGGCAAAACTGGAGTAGCCCCTCTAAATAATCAGTTTTAAAATTCTTTTTTTAAAAAAATGACAAAATCTCATTGGTTGCTTTTTCCATGTGCCAGTTGTGATATATCTTTCCCAATTTACAGTATCTTTATGCATTTATTAATCTTTTTAAATTATTTTTCAGCCTGTGATGTGGTCTATACAGAGGCATCCGGTGAGTTCACCTCACCCAACTATCCTGATACCTACCCTAATAATAGGGAGTGTGTGTACACCATCACAGCTGAAGTCAACAAGCAGATCATGTTGAACTTTACTAGTTTCAAGCTCCACTGGTCCACAGATTGTACCGGAGACTTTGTAGAGATCAGGCAAGTAATGTAAAAATTATTGTGACTTACTAGTTCACTTAAATGTTTTTTTATGAGAACAGACTCCTTAAGAACTATTCCTATTCTCCTGGGAAATGCATCATTATCAAAGGTAGAGCTATATTCCAAGTATACAGCATGTCCTGTTCCAGAAGATTCATTACACATGGGTTATACATCCACAAGATGGCGCTGGACTTCAGAAAACAGTTGTGGCTCCTCCCGGCCCTATATAAGTCAGGGACCTCCCACAAATTCCCCAGTTCATTTCTGCAGTCTGCGATGAGAAGATAGAAGATAGCTCTCTTGCGGCACAGGTGAGTGGGGCTTATGGCCTGTGGCCCTGCAGGACTATTCCCACCCGTTCCATAATATATACTGCCTCCCTGCCTCCCAAGGTTCGGGTCAAGCAAGCACCAGTAAAAAAGGTGCTGAGGAGCTATGCTCCTACCGCAGTCCCTGCTCCAACAGGGTAGGCGGTTTAGGCTAATGGCAAGCCTTTTTGGGATGCCCCCACTGGCTCATGGGTATTACCAGGTTATCCTGTGCAGTTAAATCCTATTCACATATATATTTCCCCCTCCACCCTCACTTCTCATATTAGTCCTCTGGGCACCATTTTCCCTGGGAATTCGGCTGATTTATTACTGTATTTCACTCTTGTCATATTATAATACGCCGCCGCCACGCTTTGTACTGCGCTCCGAGCCTGGCAGCCTCATTCCCCTCAGAGCTGCCGGGCCGCTATTGGCCGGCCGGATCACGTGGGCGCATTTCCCGCTCTTCGGGGGGTGCGGGCTCAGTGGATGATGCAATTTTACCTCACAACTCCACGGCCCGCCCCTCGAGGTCTGCGGATGCCATTTTGTCTCCTTGCTGCATGCTGCTGGCTCTCTGCGGTCTGTGAGTAACCCCGGTGGGGTGATTTTTCTCTGCCTTATTCTCATGGGAATGTCTGATTATGTCTGTCAGGCGTGTGAAAACTTCAGTACTGTGGTTTCTCCCTGGCCATCTTCCCTCACTAACTCCCACTTCCCTAGTGGTTCTTGGGGCATCCGGGTAGCTCTTCAGCGTTAACCCTTGCTGGCCTGTTGTGCCATTCAATCACCATATGGAGGCTTCTGGGGATAATGGGCCTGGGGTTCCTTCGGGACAAGCCCGGCTATGTGTTGCGTGTGGGGTATCCCCTATTAGTGATAAGGTCAAGGTGTGTGTACCCTGCACCCAGCACTGCAGTCTGGGCTGTCTGTTACTCCTGGTGGTGCGCCCCCTCCGGCCTCACCAACCCCCCCCCACGCTTACATCTAACCCCTGCTGAGGGGCATACTAGTGGGGAGTCTCAACCTGATTTAGCTGCACGGGTGGCCAGTATTGAAAAACATCTTGCTGGGTCTGCCCCGCGTAAGGCTTCTGCTGATAAGCGGCATTTATCACCCGTGGTTTCTCTCTTCCCTGTGGAAGATGAGGGCCCTTACTCACTCCCAGGTCCCTACCCCCTTGAGGAGGGGGAATTATTTTCTGATTCCTCTGAAGAACTACCTAAGATATATGGTGGTACTGGGACTCCCTTTGGGGAAGACCCGTGGTCCCCTGTTGACAGTGACAGATTGCTGAGTCACACTTTTCAAGTGCTTTGTATTTCTCCCCCGGCAGTGGCTCCGCAGCAGCAGGGTGAGCTTTTTCATACGATTAAGCCATGCTGGGAGTTCCCTGAGCAGTCTCACGTTAATGATCTAGCGCTCAAAGAATGGGAACGGCCTAGCAAGCTGCTAGGGGTGCCTAAGAGTTGGGACAAGAGGTATCCCTTTCCTGCTGATGTTGTTAAGCGTTTGGACCAATTGGCCTGTCATGCCTTTGCCTGTGTGGGGATGGCACTGCACCCGGTTTGTGCCTCTGCTATTACGGCTATTGCCATTAAAGGTGTGCTTAAGTGTCTTTTTGATGGGGCATCTGAGGATGTGGGTAGAGAGGAGTATAGATCTCTCCTGCTTTGTGTGGAATTTATTGCATATATCCTCTGCCATGGATGATGCCATTAGAATGCGTGGTAGGACTTCTGCACTGTTGGTGGCTATACGCCGCTCTGTCTGGCTGTGTCAGTGGGTAACTGAAAATGCTGCTAAGAAGGCTCTCACTGGTTTTCGCTTCAAGGGCCTGCGCCTCTTTGGAGAACGCTTGCACTTGTTTGCTAGGGGTGGTAGGTTACCTCAACGCAGGAGGCCATATCGGTCCTTTCGGGGGACAGGTGCCTTTCTCCCATCATTCCATGGTTCCAGAACTAACCGTGGAGTCTCTTTTACTGGGGCCCGGCAGAGACCATTGGGGAAGGGGCAGAGGACGTGGCCGTCCTGGCCCCTCCTGGGGTCCCAAGTCAAAATCCTCACCCAAGCCCCCTCAGGCATGATAGGGCACCCTCACCCATCCGAGTGGGGGGACGGCTTCGTTTTTTTGCTCACGTCTGGAGACTTCACGTCTCAGACCGGTGGATTCAGGAGGTACTGTTGGTTACAAGATAGAGTTTGCAGCCTGGCCGCCCCCAAGATTCCTCAAATCCCGAATGACTCGAACCCCCCTTTTAGCCCAGGGTCTGCGCCTTACTGTCCAAAACCTTCTGGAGTTAGGGGTCATCTGCCAAGTGCCCTTAAATGAAAGGGGCAGAGGCTATTATTCCATTCTTTTCACTGTTCCCAAAAAAGACGGGTTCATCAGACCCATCCTGGATTTAAAGCACCTCAACAAATTTGTCAGATTCAAACACTTTCGCATGGAGACTCTGCGCTCAGCTGTAAATTCACTATGCCCAGGGGACTTCTTGACCTTTGTAGACATCAAGGATGCTTACTTTCATATACCAATCTTTCCAGGTCATCAGAGATTCCTCAGGTTCACTCTGGAGGATCAGCACTACCAATTTGTGGCCTCCCCTTCGGTTTCACCTCTGCTCCCAGGGTTTTCACCAAGGTGCTGGCGGGCGTAATGGCTCTGCTGAGATCTCAGGGCATTCGCATCCTCCCTTACTTGGACGACATTCTCATCACATCTCAGTCCTTCCAGCAGACAGAGCTGGATACCCAAATGGTGGTTGCCACACTGGTGTCCTTCGGCTGGGTGATCAATCACCCCAAGTCTTCCCTGTTCCAGTCATTGGTGAGGTCCTTTCTGGGCATGACTCTGGATACATCTCAGGTCAAGATTCTTCTCCCTCAGTAGAAGGTGGAGAGTCTTCAAGCTTTAGCAAGGCTTCTTTTGACTTGCCCCCATCCCTCCATCCGGCAGGGGATGCAGCTGGTGGGTCTGATGGTGTCTTGCTTTGAGGCGTTTCCATACGCTCAGTTTCATATGAGACCTCTTCAACTTCACCTCTTGTCAGTATGGGATCGGGACCCTGTGTCCCTGGATCAGGTGTTTGTTCTGTCCCCTCTGGCCAGGCGGTCTCTTTCGTGGTGGCTGGACTCAAGGAACCTGTTGATGGGCAGATCCTTTCTGACCCCTTGCTGGGAGACAGTCACCACAGATGCCAGTCTGACAGGTTGGGGGGGGCTTCTGGAAATCCCTTTAGTTACAGGTCAGTGGGGCACTCAGGAGGCCCATACCCCTATCAACATTCTGGAACTGAGGGTGATAGGACTAGTTCTCGCTCAGTTGACTCCACACTTTCGGGGTCGGGCGGTTCAGATCCGCTCGGACAACCAGACGGGCCCTCAAGGAAGTGTCCCTGATTTTGTCCTGGGCGGGGGAGAGGCAGACTCCTTGAGCAGGGGGATGTCCCGGCTGGGGGAGTGGTCCCTTAGCAACAAGGTGTTTTGGTCCCTGTGCTGTCCCTGGGGGCAGCCGGATGTGGATCTGTTTGCGTACCGTCACATTCACAAGCTTCCAGTCTTTGTCTCTCTTTCCCAGGATCCTCTGGCCTTGGCCATGGATGCGCTAGCAATGTCTTGGAAGAGCTTTCAGCTCCTTTATGTTCTTCCTCCGCTCCCTCTGCTGGGCAGGGTGCTGCGCAAGATCTCCCAGGAAGGGGTGCCAACCATTCTGGTGGCCCTCCGTTGGCCTAGAAGAGTGTGGTTCGCAGACATCGTGCAGTTGGCAGTAGATCAGTCTGCCCTACCCAAGGTTCCAGATCTGCTCACTCAAGGACAGCTACGCCATCCCAATTTACAAACGCTGGCTTTAACGGCCTGGCAGCTGATACCTCCATCTTGATGGAAAAGGGGCTGCCTGCCTCTGTTGTTAGTCCATGATTCAGGCTAGGAAGAAGTCCTCGTCATCTATCTACTATAGGATATGGCATACTTACATTGACTGGTGTGAGTCTAGGTTGCTTCCCTGTCGAGGGTTTTCTATCCCCAGGATTCTGGAATTCCTGCAACATGGTTTGGATTTGGGTCTTCAACTTAGTGCCCTCAAATGTCATGTTTCAGCCTTGGCTATTTTCTTCTAAAGATACTTTGCCAACCATCGTCTGGTTAAGACCTTTTTTTCAGGAGGTTACTCACGTGCATCCTCCTCGCAAGCCTATGTTACCAGTCTGGGATTTGATCTTGGTATTATCGGCCTTGCAGGGGTCTCCCTTTGAGCCCTTGCGTGCGGCCCCTTTGTCTATTTGACGCTTAAGGTAGCCTTTTTGGGGGTTATCACTTCTTTTAGGTGTGTTTCTGAGTTGGAGGCGCCTTCTATCAAACCTCCTTACTTTGAGAGACACCAGGACAAGGTGGTGTTTCGTTTTAAGCCAGATTTTCTGCCTAAGGTTGTGTCTGCTTTTCTTCTCAATCAGGACATTGTCTTGCCTTCTCTGTGCCCTAATCCTAGTACTCTAAGAAGCAGGTATTACATTTTCTGGATGTGGTTAGAACCCTGAAGTTCTATTTGGTAGCTACTGAACCTTTCGTGAAGACTGATGCTCTTTTTGTTCTCCCTTCTGGGACTAAGAAGGGTTTAGCTCCAGCTAAGTCCACCATCAGCAAGTGGATCCGTCAGGCTGTGATTCAAGCCTATTCTGCTAAAGGGAAGGAGCCTCCTTTCCGTCTTACTGCTCATTCTACTCGTGCTATTGGTGCCCCTTGGGCTTTTCAGTACCAAGCTTCTGTTGAACAAGTTTGCAAGGCCGCTACTTGGTCTTCTGTTCATACTTTTTCTAAGTTTTCAAGCTTGATGTTAGCGCCTTAGCTGATGCTGCTTTTGGCCGCAAAGTTCTGCAGGCGGCAGTGGATAAAACTGCCCACTGTTGCTTTTGGGGATCCCACCCTACCTTACGGACACTGCTATTGGATGTTCCATGGGTAATGAATCTTCTGGACGTGAGGACGTGCTGTATACTTGGAATAATACAATTCTGTGATTACTCACCTGTAGAATTGGTATTATAAGTATACAGCACGTCCTCTTCCATCCCACCCTTGTTATCATTATTCTCAGTCACCTCTGTATGAGTATGTATGTGTGATTGTTCATTGTTCTTTTGGGATTTTTGTTATTATAGTTCTCCCGGCTTCTTGTGTTACTGCTTGTAAATACTGGGGAATTTGTGGGTGGTCCCCGTCTTATATAGGGCCCGGGAGGAGCCACAAGCTGTTTTCTGCAGTCCAGCGCCATCTCGTGGATGTATAACCCATGTGTAATGAATCTTCTGGAACAGGACGTGCTGTATACTTATAATACCAATTCTACAGGTGAGTAATCACAGAATTGTATTTTTTTCTTTTTCTACATAGCTTTGGTCATACATATGCATTCAATAACCCCCTCCTTTTTTCCGTTTACGGTAAACAGGTGGTGTGGATTGGAGTTACTACTTGTGTTATTTATTAGAGGGATACAGAAGGCAAAGGCAATTGCTAGACCATTGTGTCAGGCTACGTTTGGCACTGTTCTAAGCTGTTTTACATTTTTAAATTAAAGAATGGCAGAGATATCGATGTTTACAGTTTCACCTTAAAATTTCTCTTCTGAAGCATGTGGGCATGGCCCTTGGCTCTGTGATTCTGCATAATAATCAGCATAATGAGCGGGGCCTGTAAGACAGACATTCTCATCACCCTGGCTCTTCTCCCTCTCCCCCAGTGTCCACAGTCTGATGATGTGGAGCGTTAGACCACCAGCTTATCCTTATTATTGGTTGTCTATGGCAAAGGGATTCTGGGTGTGTGCCACTATTTTTGCCTTGTTTCTACTTTTAGAAGCAGCTGTGTTCTGACAGGAAAGGTGAAGGCAGCCATGATGAGGTGACCTGCTGAATGCACTTTGCCTACAGAGTCCCTTTAAGCAACCCTTTACCATAAATATCACATTTGTGCAGTGCATACAAAATAGAGGTCGGCATCATGCCTGTTTGCATGGACCCTTAAAAAAGGGTCATATTTGCATTTAAATAAAGGCTGGGTCCCTAGAGTCTACTGGTGGCCCAAGACATTCAAGTCTGAAACTGGAAGGGTGAGTGGGACAACCTATTCCCGGGCTCTTTATTTTTGAATTGCCTTTCAACCGCGCTTTTTGTTAACATTTCTTTTTTCCAATGTCAGTCATATCATAGTCCTTCTGTATAGTCCTTCAGACAAGGCTTTGCCTTGCTCTGCCCCTCTTCTTTATCATATTTGGCAAAAAAAAAATATATAGCATGATTAGCCTGAAAGGAGTGAGGTTTATGCAAAGCCGTTATTGTAACATATAACACCTTACATGATTGTTTTCTTACAGAGATGGTGGCTATGCAACTTCTCCATTTCTTGGTCGGTTCTGCAAAGAAAGTCCTCCACTAGTCATATCCCACAGTAATAAACTTTGGATAAAGTTTAGAAGTGACTCCAGTATCACAAATGCTGGATTTTCAGCTCACTGGAATACTGCAACCACAGGTACAAGTAACTATAGGGGTTCAGGGGGTCATCATTTTGGCTTATTTATCCGATTTGTGCTCACGTGGCATCATGTGCAGAAAAGCATACATAGCCATACAGACAAGACCATTAAACAAGGAACATAATGATATTGGCTCTAGGAATGTCTGCTCGTTTCAGCATATTGCCTCATGGTAATTTCTCGTCCTTTCCATTCCGGGGCACCACCATCAGCAACACGTGGGTTAACCTCAGACTGGGACTGCAAGAAAAACAAACTAAGATCCTCCCGGCCTTTATAGGGCAGGCTGTGGCCGGACACCCCGAGTTCTTTTCTTGCAGTCGACAAGACTGTAAAGAGGACTTTATTCCTTTGTTTCCAGTATTGTTGCTTTGACAGTGCTGATCTGGTGCGGGGGATTCGACTCCCAGACCCTCACTCTCTGCACTTTCCTGGAGACTAAAGACTTAAAGGAGCCGCAGCACTCAACCCTGTCAGCTCGCAGACCAACCTATAATCTGTCTCCAAATCTGGTAAAAACAGAGGCTCGGTCACACACATCTGCAGAAGTATGCTAAGCTGCACCACCACGCCAAGGTGCCTCTATGGGTGCAGTCCTAACTCTAATCTATGAGAGCCCCATTTGGGACATACAATGCAAGAGATAAAAAGGGAGCAGCTTACCTGAGGTTGCCCTAAACCTCATGTGCAAGCCATGGGGTGGAAGGGTCAAGACCTTGCAATACAGCCTAGACCCCACACCCCATGTGCTTGCACAAATTCAAAGTGAACAAAGGGGGAGTGGCAGCTGCTCAGACCATTTTATAACTAACCTGGGAGGTGCAAGTCAGCAAGGCAATTAGGTTACTAAAGACTTAAAGGAGCCGCAGCACTCAACCCTGTCAGCTCGCAGACCAACCTATAATCTGTCTCCAAATCTGGTAAAAACAGAGGCTCGGTCACACACATCTGCAGAAGTATGCTAAGCTGCACCACCACGCCAAGGTGCCTCTATGGGTGCAGTCCTAACTCTAATCTATGAGAGCCCCATTTGGGACATAAAATGCAAGAGATAAAAAGGGAGCAGCTTACCTGAGGTTGCCCTAAACCTCATGTGCAAGCCATGGGGTGGAAGGGTCAAGACCTTGCAATACAGCCTAGACCCCACACCCGAGGTTAGTTATAAAATGGTCTGAGCAGCTGCCACTCCCCCTTTGTTCACTTTGAATTTGTGCAAGCACATGTAGGTTGATCTCCGTTGTCAGTCGGTGTTATTTCTTTTTGTGTAGTAAGGGCAGGTTGGATCACTGGCTACAGGCAGGGAGGTGTGGGGCCTAGCACACCAGCTGTACTGGCTAGCGATCAGGCAAGCCATCTTACCATGTCAGAGGCATCAGGGCTTTTTACCTTAATGGAGGGTGGTGCTGTGTGTCCCATGTGTCGGCAAGGACACGAGAGTCTTCCGCAGAAGAGAAAACAGAGGACCTCGTTTCAGAAGTTGGACAATTTTCACCCCTTCCGGAGGATCAGAGGATCTACTTACTCCAGACACCGGACAATTCGGGAAAGAGGAAGCCACAAGGGAAGCCCAAGTTCCCGTGGGGCAATGGGCCCAAGCCCTCAGCCAAGCCCCCTCAGGGTTGACAGGGCACCCTGACCCGACCAGGTGGGGGGACGGCTGCTGCACTACGCACCAGCGTGGAGGGATCGCATATCCAACACCTGTGTCCGGACAGTTGTCTCTTCCGGGTACAAGATTGAGTTCTGGACCAAGCCTCCACACCGGTTTGTGGGGTCCAAACCTTCCCAAGCGCCAGAAAGGTTGGCGGCTCACAAAAGTGCAATAAATCTCCTGCTGGACCGGGGAGTTGTAGTACCTGTGTCCCCATCAGAGCAGGGCTGCGGCTTCTACTTGATAACCTTCGTCATGCCCAAGAAGGACAGATCCATTCGGCCGTTCTAAACAGTTTTGTTTGGGTGCAGAAGTTCCGCATGGAATCTCTAAGAGTGGTCATGATGTCGCTGTAACAGGGGGATTTTGTGGATACGCTGGACATAAAGGAGGGATATCCTGATTCACCAGCGGTATGCATGTTTTGCGGTGGGATCCATCAATTTGTGGTGCTGTCGTTCAGCCTGTCCACGGCCCCACGGGTGTTCAGAAAGTCTTGCCGGTGGTGATGGGTCAGGGGGAGCACATCACCCCATACCTCGACGACAGCTCATCAGGACGCAATCACTGCCAGAAGTGCTGCAGGACAGTGCTGTTCAAGCTGGAACTCTTTGGGTGGTTTATCAACTACCCCAAGTCCCAGGTGGTCCCCTCCAGGGTGGCAACTTACCTGGGCATGACTTTGGATACTCACCTGGCCCGGGTCCAGTTGCACAGCTCTGCAGGAGGGAGTGCGTCCAGGGGTACTCAACACGCGGACCATGGTCCGTTTGCAAAGCGCGGCTGCTAGGTTTCCGGACCCCACGGCCAGGCGGGCAGGCGGAAAGAAAGCGGGCGGCAGGCTGGAGGAAAGACAGTGGACGGGGCGGGCAAGCGGGAGGAAAGTATGCAGGCGGGGAGCAAGGGAGGAAAGACAGCGGACGGAAAAGGAGTAAAGAGAGCGGGTGGGGTGGGGCGTGGCCGGCTCAAAAATGGTGGTCCGGGAGCGGGAGAAAAGACGGTGGGCGGGTGGAAAGACAGCGGGGCGATGGGTGGACAGGGGACAGGGCGGCTGAGCACGAAGAAAGACAGCGTGTGTGATGGGGCAGGAGGAAAGACAGAGCGGGGTGAGTTATAGACGAGCAGCTGCGTCAGCTGCCTGCTTCGATCGCACTGAGCGGTGCTCATTAAAAGACGTTCTGCAGTGCACTTTTCAGTATTCTCCGGGCAGCAACAAGCAGGGGGATGTATTAGTTTTGCCCTGCACAGTTCCATTTGCAGCTGCCCGGCAGATATAAAACAGTGCACGAAGCAGGACGTTTATGATTGTGCATTGCTCAGCCTCCTGGGATAGTAGCAGTCGGCTGAGCGTGCCTTTTATCACCAGCCAGCAACCAGTGAATAAAGGTAAAAGCTGGTTGTCTGTCAATGATGGGGTTGGTGGGATAAAAATTTAATGTGGGAAGAAATAGGCAAAAAATTTGTTATTTGGGGGGGGGGGGAAATTGCAGGGGTTTGGGACGCCCAGTGATACCTTTGAAGGTCTGGCCTGGAATCTAAAAGATTCCAATGCTGGCTGCTGGCTTTGTCCTGGGGCATCCTGAATTGGGATGCCCCCGATGTGTGAACTCCCCTCCCCCAAGGGTACCTGTAAAAACTCACCTTTCCCCGCTCCAACTCTCTTTTCCCAGCTCTGCCCCATGCATCTCTCTTTTCCCAGCTCGGCCCCATCCCATCTCTCTCTTGCCAGCTCTGTCCCATCCCATCTCTCTTTTCCCAGCTCTGCCCCATGCATCTCTTTTTTCCCAGCTCGGCCCCATCCCATCTCTCTCTTCCCAGCTCGGCCCCATCCCATCTCTCTCTTCCCAGCTCTGCCCCATCCCATCTCCCTTTTCCCAGCTTTGCCCCATCCCATCACTCTTCTCCCAGCTCTGCCGCAGCCAGCTCTCTCCTCTTAGCTCTGCTCATTTAAAATCAGTGCACCAAAGGTAAGAGCTGTAGGTTCCACATGGTCAAACAAATTAAAAGTTGCTGTTTGTCCCCCCCCCCCCATGCCCAATATATATAATGCTGGAGGGGGAACAAGCAGCCTTTATTTAGTTATTCTTGTGGAATATATAGCCCCCTGGTGCGCTGATTTTAACCTACCCCCCGATTCTGGACCTTCAGCTTGCGGCATACTGCTACGAGTGGACCTCTACAAAAAGTTCTTGAGTACCCCTGCGCTACACCTTCACCAAGTTTTACCGAATTGATGTCCAGGCATTGGCCAATGACGTGCTGGGATGTAAAGATGCAGACGGTGGTGAACCCCTCACCAGGGGTCTAGTCTTGAGGTTTCAGTTCCACCGTTCCTGGTTTTCTTGATGCAGTTGGCTGGTTGCTGTTTTAGCATGTTCCCACCCTTAACGAGGGTACTGCTTTGGGACGTCCCACGTGTTGCCGATGGTGGTGCCCCGGAATGGAAGGGACGAGAAAAGGGAAATTTGTGTACTTAACTGTAAATTTATTTTCTTGTCATCTTCCATTCTTGGACGCCACACCCGCCCTACTGTTTTGTTGCGAAGGTTGCTGTTAATGTCTTCTACAGTGTTGATGTAAAGCAAATTATCTCCTTTCTTTCTTACTGCTACATAAGCAGTAAGTTCTATCTATCACCTCTAACAATTACTGTAGCTCACAGTTGCAATAGGTTTTAATTTATTGGCAAGCAGTGCAGCAACATTTAGATATGTATTATGGAATAGTAAATACATATAGAAAATTATGGCATATCATATGGTATAATACAGAGGTTCTAAAATATTTTACACCAAGTACTTTTACAAGAAGCTCCAACAGAATAACCCCAAAGAGGGGATCAATTATAAATGTTACCAAAATACGTAGGCCACAGGCCTCATGGTACTTTTAAGGCAGATGAATAATTTTTTACTGTTAAGATAATATAACAGACCCATCAGACCCATGATGTTGGTGCACCTCTAAACAACCTGCGTAACCTCTGGGATCAACCTGGGATAATATATCTTGTATTTGTTGTGCTGTTTTACAGGTTGCAGTTCTACCTTAACTGAATTATCTGGTGCATTTGCATCCCCTAACTACCCCATGCCATACTATGGAAATTCAGAGTGTTACTGGATCCTGAAAGCCTCGAGGGGAAGCCGGATCCAGATTGAGTTTGAAGACTTCCATTTGGAATCTGTCAAAAACTGCATAAATGACTATCTGGCTGTAAGTATTTTGTTCCATTGGTTTGCCCAATCCAACTTTACCCACTGTCACTGGTGTTTCTGGATTTGCAAATACTTTTTGTCCCCCCTGACAGTGCCATGAATCCAGCCCAAAACAAATGCCCTCTTGTTGAATAGATACTTAAAAGGTACTTATAAGAGATCCAACAAGAAAATAGTCAAAAATCTACAGAAAATATTCCAGATTCAATGAGAAGGGTTTACTTATACACCCGTCATCAAAAAAAATCTAGTCAAGCTTATTTTTCTCCCCTCGTCTTTCAGGACGGCCAGGGAGAGAGAGGCTCCACCCCTTAGAGAGGACACACAAACTGGAACAGTTTTAAAGGCCCACCCCTTCCTCCTCAGTTTTTGTGTTTCCTCTTCAGGAAACTGCTGGGATATCATTGTCCAGTTTGTTGTTTTAGTTTGTTATTTTCAAACTTTGGGGGGGGGGGGGGGTGTTTGCCAATCCGGGGCTTTACTCAGACAGGGCAGGGTACCTGTGGCCTTGAGGGTTCCGCTGGAGCACCAAGTCATTGGGGCGTCTGCTGGGCTCTGTAGTTACTCAGCGGGACAGGGAGAGCTGCATCCGGTGGCGGCAGTAAAAAGACACTTTAGCTGGGCCTGGGATGATGTCATTTCCAGGCACCTGTGTTACAGCACCATTTTGGATGGCTGCTCAGTGAATCAGCTGTTAACCAGGTCTGCAGCGGTGATCTCAGCCTGCAGTTGTGTCCGGGTGTCACAATTCTGCTGCGGCTGAGGAACGAATAGATGGAATGGCTAACCAGCAAACGATACCTTCCAGGATGCCTTATCAGGATAAGCTGGTGAGACTTATTTATGCAATTTTTTTTTTATTCAGGAATTGATTGACTTTTGTGGTAAAATTTAGTCTAATGCTTCCTGGAGCTGACTATATTTTCCTATGTTTTTTTCTTAGGCCACCCCCGTGGTCAAAACTAAAGAAAAGTAAAGAGACAGGGAAAAAGACAAGTAGGGCCATCACAAGCTAAAACAGGATCCTAGACCAGTCAGACTCTGTATTAACTGCCTGAATATATTGCCTGACTCATGGAATAAATCATGTTGTCAGCTGTGTTTGGAACATAGAATGGGGCTGGAAGCAATGGCATTATGGAAGGAGATGCTAGCCATGAGTTCCAATGTGGCTTCCACTTTGCAGGTCCGCGCGGTGCAGTTGAGACCTCCCTATCCACCCAGAGGGGTCTGCCACCTCCAAACCCTCAGGTTTCTCTGACTGGACCCAGTCAAACATCTCTATTGGATACTCCAGATCCTTCTAGAGCTGTGATAAGTGAGGGAGAAACCTCATTTGATCAGGACTCCCTTAATAAAGGAATCCATCTAGGGGTTTCGGATGAAGAGGGAGAGGGTTCCTCCCCACAAAATATGATGTCTGAGGAGAATTCAGTCCTCCTTGAGGATATTTATGACACCATGAATATCCAATGGGTGAATGAGACCTTATTTGTTCAGTATTCCATGTATCATAAGTTGTTGATAAAGAAAGAGAAGAGTTTTCCTATTAACTCTTCTCTAACTCATTTTTATGAGATAATGTCCAGAAAAGAAATCTTCTTACCTGGTTCAGTTAAGAGAAAACTTTATTTCGAATGTTCAGACATTTTGGTTTTGGTTTGCGCCTATGGACAAACCTCAGTCCTGATGCCGACCCCCCAGTGGGAGGCCTTCTGACCTCCTGACAGCCTGGCAAAGCATCTTTTCAAATCATGTATGGGACTGTTCCCTAGACTTTCTATACAACAAATCCAGTCTAGATCCTGAAGGATCTAGAATGGTGGTTGAACCCTTCCATCCTTCAGGCAGGTCACCAGTGGTGGCAGATCAAGACGATCATTGTGGCTACAGATGCCAGCACCTGGAATTGAGGAGCCCACTTGGGACCGCATCAGGTATAGGAACCTATATGAAACAAGTCCTCCAACTACATGGACTTATTGGCAATACACAGAGCTCTTGCTTGCTTCAGCCATCTAATAAGGGGCAAAGAGGTACAGGTCCATTCGCACAACGTCGCAGCAGTAGCATACATCAATCACCAGGGCAAAAGATCGATCAGTCTGTAAAGTTTGACTTACTCCTTCCTAGTACCCCATCAGGAGCAGATAAACTCCATTTCAGCAGTATATCTAAAGGGAACTCTTCATGGAGTTGCAGACTTCCTGAGCAGAACTCTTCTGCTGCAGGTAGAATGGGTGTTGAATCAGCTAATATTTCTTCAAATAGTGGCAAGATGGGGTCTACCTTAAGTAGACCTATTTGCCACAGCAGAAAACAGAAAATGCCATTGGGTTTTTTCACCAAGAAAAGGGGACAGAGCCCTGGGGAAAGATGCCTTTGCCCATCCTTGGCACTTCCATCTAGCCTGCAGGTGGTAAGGATGCCTGTCGCCCTTTCATGCTAGTCCTGTAGGTGGTAAGGGTAAGAGTCATCCTCTTAGCTCCCGCCGTGCCAAGAAGAAGCTGGTTCTCCATCCTCAGAAGTCTGTCAGAGGAAGATTACAGGGAACTTCCTCTGATTCCAGACCTGCTTTCCCAGGGTCCAGCTTACTACCAAAACCTAAGAAGTCTGAAACTGTCGGCTTGGATCCTGAATAGGAGATCCTGATGGCTAAGGGTCTGTCCCATAGAGTTATTGAAACCTTAATCAATATCAAAAAGTTGGCAACTAGATGCATTTATTTAAAGATATGGAAAAGATTATCTTTGTTCTGTGAAGTTAACAATCTGAAGAAGGGTCTCTCTGCCACAGTTCTGGAGTTTTTACAGGAGGGTTTTGAGTTGGGACTAGCAGTAAGTACACTCAAGACACAAGCCTTGGCGCTATCTGTCTTCCTAGACAAGAGTCTCAGAAGTGAAGGTTTAAATAATAGATCCTTTATTGCAATTGCTAGGAAAAGACCCATTCCTTACAGTCAAGTACCCTCTTGGGACCTATCTAAGGTTCTGAGGGGCTTACTCAGACCACCACTTGAGGAGGCTACAGACAAGGTTTTATTCTTTAAAACTGTTTTCCTCCCAGCCATTACTTCTGCTAGAAGGGTTAGCGAACTTTAGGCTCTCTCCATGTGGGAACCTTACGGTATGCTTCTTCCAGATACTCAATCTTAAGCCAGATCCCTTATATCTGCCCAATATATTCTCTAAATTTCACTGTACTCAAGATATTATTTTACCTTCATTTACACTTGAGGAGAATGCCTAATCTCTAGACGTCTGTATATGCCATATATATATATATATATATATATATATATATATATATATATATCCTACTTAGAACATACTCATGATTTCTGTAGAACAGATCATTTATTTATTTCCTTTAGTGGCAAGAATAGAGGTCTTACGGCCTCGTAGAATACCATTGCCACATGGATTAAACAAGCCCTCTCCTTGTCCTACAACTTTATGGATACTACACCTCCTTATATTTCAGCCCATTCCACAAGAGCGGTCTCAACATCCTGGGCAGAAAACAAGGGGACATCTACTGATGACAAAACATTAAAACATTACCGCATAGACTTATTATCTGATAAGAAACAATCTTTTGGTAGGAAAGTTCTACAGGCAGTATCCCACCCTTATGAATGCATTTCTTGTTTGTCCTCTTTATGACCGTCTTAAAGGACGAGGGGAAAAAATCCCTGTTAGGCTTACCAGTAACGGTGTTTCTATGAGTCCTTCAGGACAGCCCATACGACCCTCCTGATTAGTAGAACGCTATTAGTGTTAGTTTCTTGCTTGATACTGAGGTGTGGGAGGCTTTTAAACTGTCCCAGTTTGTGTTTCCTCTCTAGGGGGTGGAGCCTCTCTCTCCGTGACCCTCCTGAAGGACTCCTAGAAACACTGTTACCAGTAACCCTAACAGGGATTTTTTATTACTGACTGGAAGAAGATTACACCCTAAAAAAAACAAAACTTTCCAAGCTTGTATTTTCATCTACTGTTAGGAATAAAATCCAAGGGTGACAGATAAGAACGTACAATTCTTTTACAGGGGAGGGCTGCTGGAATAATGGAATATTTCTATGGCAATTATTCTGATGTTTGAAGCTGCTTTTACCCATCATGCATTGCTTTGGGCAGTTATTAGAATAGTTAATACTACTATTTACCACAGGCTGGCTCAATTTATTCCTACCATTATATGAAATCTACAAGCTTGGCATGATTATTTTAAGGTGGGGTGTATAAGTACCCCCCCCCCTTCTATCTAGCTTATTTATATTGATTTTTATATCATTTCAAGATGTACCGCTTTTAACTGAAAGCCTATACCTTGCCATAGGCATACATTTTTGGTCCTAACAAGAGCCATTACTTTTTTTTTTAATGAATGAACCTGCCCCAAGTGACTAAATGGAAAAGTGGATAAATCCTTAAACACCTGGTCATGTCGTTTTGCATAACATTTATCTACTCAGTCTATGCCACTGTTGCTGCATCACCGCCAGAGAGTAGTAGGGTACCTTCCTTTTGTCCCGCAAAACTGATTGGTGTTATTCTGGACTCCGGCTGTGCTGGTTCCCGTTCCCCACCATCAGTCACAGGGGTGTGCCCTCGCTACTTACTATAATGGACAGATGCGTCAAGCCTCAGAACACCACCTGCATTGCAGTGAAAAGAGAGGAGCGCAGTGCTCCTGCGATGGCTGCAAACCCAACATGCCATCAACATGCCACTATTTTGGGGCTCCAGATAGCGCGGGATGCAGCGTGGGCTCAGATCCCGTGATCAGATGAGTCACTGATCACTGGACTAGCACCAATCAGCTGTGGAGGGCAAAATGTAAGTATCCTTTTGTTTTTTTATTTGGCTGTTGAATTACTTTCCTATGGCCAGCCTCACTGAATCTTTATTGCATGATGTGTATTCTGTTTTTCAAGGTGTACAATGGCAACAGCACCAATTCAGCTTTGCTTGAGAAACTCTGCGGGAGGGACCTGCCAGCCCCAATACAATCCACCTCCAGTGACATGTATGTCAAACTCAGGACAGACATGGCTATTTCCTACAGTGGATTCCTGGCCACCTACAAACAAAGTGAGAACTTTTCTTTTTTAAATTTTTTAAACTAATCTTTAAGGTAAATGACACTTGTAGACACGTGTAGGTACATTATAATCTGCAGGGGGGGGGGATTTGTTTTCTTCACTGGGTTGCAGAAGCCATTTTAAAAAGGAAAAAATATTCTTCATTCTTGATTAGATTCTTAATTAGAAGATCCATTAATACCTTGGGAGAATGGGGAAGCACAGCAATTCTACCTACCTGGGAAGACATGTCAACATCCTACGGCGTAACCACTGCACTGGACAAAGAGTAATGGCCATTGCCATTGGGTGCGGGCCCTTATGGGCACGGGTCTACATAGCCCTGCTGAGGCCTCATAGCAGTGCCCCCATCAGAAACCCCCCCCCCCCCCCCGCGGATATTTACCGGCCAGGTCTGCACACGCCAGCGAGGAAGAGGACACTCACTGGACATTTCCATCTAGGGCGGTGCAGCAGTGTTGGAGAGGTGCACACAGGGCGCCGGTGGGAATGTGAGGTGTGCGTGTGGCAATGGAGGTGTGGGCCTGGTATGTACGCCCCTGCTTATGGACAACTGTTTCTCTAATAGGAGTTTTAGTTTAGCTGCAAAATACACCCCTGTAGCTGCACCTAAAATTACCTTGTCTGTGTTTGCTCAGAATGGCAGTTGCAATGTCCAAACAAGGACCAAGGCATGCAGTTAAGCTGCAGACAGTGCAGCTATGCAGAGAGTATAAAGCAGAGAGGTGTAAGAAGCTTATTGGTTATAGGAAGCTAAAGATTTCAGTTATTTTTTCCAAAGGGTGTGCAACCAAATGTTAAGTTAAGGGTGCCACTAATTTTGTCCAGCCCATTTTTGGAGTTTGGTGTGACATTATGTTCAATTTGCTTTTTTCCCTTTTTTGGTGTAGTTTCAATACACACAAATGGAATAAACGTGTATAGAAAAACACGTGTTACTGCAATCCTTTTCTGTGAGAAATGCTTCATTTTCTTGAAAAATTTGAGGGTGACAACATTTACGGCCATGACTGTATCTTTATCTTTATTGAGTATCTGGATCTTACTGTAAATTAAAAATCTAAATGAATTGTAACTGTTTTAATAGACAGAAAACTTGTCTAACTATTTTGTGCTACATGACCTTAATTTCAGTTTGCCAAGGAGTTCTGATTGCCAACCGCAGCAGTGGCATCTTAGAGAGTCCGAACTACCCAAATTCATATCCTGCCAACCAGCATTGCAACTGGACTATACAGACCACAACTGGGAATACCATCAGCTATATGTTTACAGCCTTTTATCTAGAGGGCGTATTTAGCTGCAACTTTGATTATGTCAAGGTATGATAAGTGAATTTTATATTGTGGATACTAAGGCATCCTGCTTTCTGTTAGATAGAAACACTAGGAAGCAATAGACAGAGGCATTGTGAATGACCTTTGGTCCAGGGGTGATATGGTATTACAGCCCCCTCCCCATCATGGTGTGAAATTAAAGCAGAGCAAAAACCAGAAGGGCCAGCCCCCAAGTCTAAATCGAGATGCCTCACTGAATGATCCCCCCCCACGGTCACCTCAAAACTGACCCTAGTCCTGGCTCCCACAGTGCTGAGGCATGCATTCATATAGGCTGGGGGCTTTAGAACGCCGCAATCTAAAGGGAAATGGGAATGTGATAGCTCTTGCTCTTGATTGCCGAGATGTGTTAGAAACTGCGCTGTATTGACGTTCATTAATAGACATGGCATATGATGCTGATTGGATGAGAGCCCGTACATGCGCTGTAGGACCTGGGAAGAGGGGGAGGCCGATTCATTAATAGCGCCAGGTAGCGACAGATGAGCGCCAGTAGCGTAATTTTCACAGCGCCAGCTAGTATTCGCTGTGCTTGGCCGGGGTTTGCTTGTTGACAGCGACTCAGTCGGTGTGCGGTAATGTTGAATACGTGCTTAGGGGTCGCTGTTTCACAGGTTCAGCGTTGTATGGGTGCGCCTGACAACGAATGGCCAGAGCGAACGGCTTGCTGCAGATTCATTAACAAATCACGCTACGAATTTTTTAGCGCTGTGAATTCCTTGTTTAAACCCCAGAGCGCTGGCGGCGATGGATTTAAAATAGTTTTTAACCCCCAAACAACCATATTTTTTGATTGTAAAATTATACAAGTTTTTATAAACATTTTGTAATATGAATACATTAATATCAGACCTGTAATATCAATTCTGCACAAAATCATTTTTTTTTTTTTTTACCTTAAAAAAAAAACCTAACATTGCAGAAGTGGTCACAGAATTTTTGACATTAAAAAAAAAAAAAAAAAAAAACATTAATAGCAATTAATTATGATTATTTAAAGATTGCTCCATTGAAATGCATTGGACATCGCCAGGAAGCGACAGGTCATACCTGGCGCTGTGATGGGATTAGCAGCGGCGCTGTTCGTTGCAGTCGGCTACATGATGAATCCCGCGGCAGCTGTAGCTCTCGCCGGCGCTAGCCTCATTTAGCGTGATAAATGCGTCATTGTGGCCGACGCCGGGTGTACTTGAGTCGGTAGCCGCCGTTAGCTGGCGGTACCTGGCGCTCGTCAGACACTACCTGGCGCTATCGCTTGATGAATAAGGGCATTAGTTTTTATGGGCGGTCTGGAGAGTTTCACACAGTGGGGCATCTCAAATAGGGATGCCCCTAGGGTAAGGGACAAGACCCAGTATAGTGAAAAGCCTGTTTTTCAGCTTTAAAGGGGAGTCCCACTTAGAGAAAATAGAACTGCTTGAAGCTAGTATATCCATATTTATAAATCAAGGCAACAGAGCTTGCTGTTCCCTTATGCAGGAACATCAAAAGGTAAAAAAAACACAACTAATAAGCTAGTTAGTCTGCTATTTAAAACAAGCCTGAAGGCTGAAAATAATTCTGGTCTGCTTTAAAGTGCCTTAAAGCACCACAGGGTGCCATTCTCAGGCTATTACCTTACATTCGGCTCCCCCAAAGCAACTAAAAGCAGCAACGGCCTCCCTTTTCAGCGCTGGCTGCTCTTCAGCTGGTGCACTTAAGTCTGCTGGAGGTCAGCGGGCACAACTGCCAATGTTAGCTGCTTTAGGAGACCTGGAAGTAGGTCAGTAATAGCCTTTTTTGTGGGCTCTATTTTTACATTGCGTGACATCCCGGGGGCACTTTTAGGCACTGTAGACTTGTGCATAGGAATTCCACAAGGACTATCAAAGTGTCTAAAGACCTGCGGTCCCAATGGACCACTTGTAGTTAATGTAAATAAAGCTACTTGAATTGCAGCTTAAATGAAATAAACCAAAGCTGCTCTATACAGCGCTCATCACCACGCTCTGCATCTCAGTTTGAGATGCCTATTCCTTAATCGCTATAAGGGCAAACTCGATGGACCATGTGATCTTCTGCCTTACACTTCTATGTTGTCTATGTGCCCACAATCATGCATTAGTAATTACCCCTTAGTCCCTGGGTCACTCCTGTGTGCCACGTGACCACTTGGGGACAATAGAGTTTGCCCAAAGCACACAAACACTCACCTGGACAGCCCTATTGGTCACCAACAGTAATGTTCAGGAGCAGTTGTGGGTGCCAAACCTCAAGTAATGCGCAATCCTACAATACGTACTAATGCTTGGTTTTGGTCATTTATAGGGAACAGATAGTAGACAAGCATTATAATTTAGGTTGCCCATAGGGACGGTAGGTAAAATGGCCCCCTGGACCCAAAATCTTGTGTCCTGCAGGAGCTGGTGGAAGCCAACAGAGGTCATGTAAAGAAGTGGTCACTGATAAGCTCAAATGTATTTATTTTGACTGACATAAACAATTATAGTTTACTAAACCGTAAAACATTTGGATGGGATAATTTAGTTCTTCGCATTTCCAGCATACAGTTAAAAAAAAATACTTTCACATCTGCTTCTTCATCACTAAGAATTAGAGGGTAATCCAAATAAGTAAAATGTACAACTTGTGATGCCAGTGGGGGAACTGACTCACTGTGGTCGCAGAAACAGGATGTGTCTATGTGTGCCAGCTTTACAATGTGACTGTTATCGTGAATCACTATACTACTGGCATGTAGTGAACGTTAACATACAGTCATGTGAAAAAATTAGTAAATTATGTCTGTTCAGTATATTTTATATAAAAAAGCTCCACTTTTTGTATGCAAAATGAAGTTTGTTTCTTCCCTTTTTTTTCTTTTACTAGCTTGCCCCCAGTTGTTGGGAGGAGTGAAAAAAAGCTCTTCCTGCTTTGCCGGCAGCAGACATTCTAGTTTATATGCTTCCCCAAAAAACTGCACATCCAGATCTTCACATTACTTACTCTGTCCAACCCTCCGCACATGATAGGGATTACGAATGAAAGTTTCTGACTCTGGTCATAACTTGCCTCCTTATCTTTTACCATACCCAGGCTTTTCTTAAGCAACCTCAACCTGTCCATGTAAGACACTGGAGTTGCCCTTCCCAATATATGTGCAAATGTTACCTGTAGTCTAGTAACTGCTTTACCACATATCCACATAGCCACAGTTGCCCACCCAGATTTATATGTCTGTTTAATATCTAAGGCAAAGTAGAACTGAAAATTTCCCATAGCTGAGACAGGACCTAGCAGACACATGCAATAACCAATTAGGCAGGATATGGCCCAAAACTGGAATTTATACACAATAAAATAGTCCTTAATAAAACAGGGGAATAAATCCTCTTAACCTTAATTAGGTTCGATAGGAGGGTCAGAAAAATCTGAAGACCTTGATGTATTACTATAGATATGCCATGACCAGGATGAATGTGAAGCTTTTACAGTCAAACAAGTCAAGAGTCCTAGTTATGTATTTGGACTGAAAAAAATATACTACATGCTCAGTTGGTCAAGGGGAATGAGATCAGACTACAACCATGCTTACTACAAATAATCCAAATACATTAATCAGGGAGCACCTGAGAGTCCTGCAAATCAACACATAGTATGACAAATTTCTCATTTGGCAAATCCCTAGGTTGCTGGTAATTGCTGCCAATTTGGCAACTGAAATTTGGCTTACCAGCACCAACCCCACCATCTGAGAGTTCTGGGACAGAGAAGCAAGGGTAAATCTCTGTTGAAAATGCAATTAGCAATCAAAAGACAGACCTCTCTTGTTCCATTTTCAAGATCGTGGGGGCTTTAGATACTTTAGCTAGAAATATTTTAGGCATTTTTGATGGTGAATTACAAATTACAGGCTCATGTAACATAGAAGTAATGAATCAGTATAAACAATAAAACTATTAAAATGTATATTTACATATGTGTGGTATGCTGTTTGGTGCTTCTTTTCCATAATTCACCCAGCTAAATATATTTAGTAAGAACAGAGCAGATTTGCTTTAAAATTAGAGTAGAAGCGTCTCATAATTTGCTATGCTTTTCATTCAAACCGTGGCATGAATGACTCACTTCTCTTTTTTCTTTTTTTGTTCTGAAAAAGCGGCCCCACCCTGCCAGCTCAGAGTAATGTGACTTTTGGCCATTGGTAATTTAAATGAAAGGCTTGTTTGTATCTGACCATTACATAAATCAGAACAGTGTGTGCAGATAAAATGCAGGCCAGACATTGGGGATCATAAAACGGTTGATATAAAACTGTTTCACTCTGTTACCCTCCACTTATTTTCCTCCACTTCAGTTGAGCCAGACACAACTAAAGAAATAATTCATAAGATGCTGAAGTACATTAAAGCGGAAATCCAGGCAAAATTAAGAAAAAAAAACCTACATTCTTACTACTGGTGGTAAGCCTGATTTGGGATTTTAAAATGAAAATAACTTGAGTGCCCATAGTGAGTCGGCTGTGAAAGCTGCTGCCCTGGCTTTGATTGACTGCTTAGTTAACCAATCTATAGCCTAAAACCAAAGTATACTAACTATACCTCCCAGCTGATTTTACTTAGTAGGCTCTCTCAGTAGGCTTTAAAAAAGCAGAAGCTTCAGTTGCACACACTCGCACGCATGCAACAACTGCATGCCCTGTAAAGCATATTAAGTCCATATTAAGTTGGGACATGCATTGCAATAATTAGCTATGTACTCACCACCTCCTTTTGAATCACTATGCAGGTGGTGGGAGTGTGGGGAGATGTTCTGTCCTCCGGACATTTAGAATGTCTCTCTTATCGTTCTGGTGTTATTACAAGAGGCTACTAGATGGTGTCAGAGTGTATTTTGTTATGACAAGATATATTGGTTTCAGCTTCATGTGTTTACTCAGTGCGCCAACTGCAAACAACTTAAATTGACCTCTACGCAGTCAAGCCATGTCACAGAGCCGCTCATCTTCCTTCGGTACAAGGTCCCAGGTCAGTGGCTCTACCAGGTCTTCTATTAATAATGCTGCCACGATTGCAAAAGCGAAAGCTCTATCAGCCCAGGCATGTTCAGTATTTCAGAAGGCTCGCCTTGAGGCTCAAAGAGAGCAGCAGAGGGTATGTCTAGAATCTGAGAGAGTGCTACAGAGAGCCTTTCTGGAAGCAGACCTAGCGAGGCTAGCTGTGAAAAAAGAGACTGCTGCTGCCACAGCTGAGGTATATTTCCTTGAACTTGATGCATGCAAGAGTGAGAACAGCGGGAGAAGCCACATACTCGGCGCAGGACTATCAGGATTTACTGCAGCAAAAATCACAATATGTCTATCAACACTTCACACCTGTCAGCAACCCTCAGCCTGAGCAATAAATAAAGAATATTTTCTGTGGTACATCATACAAAGCAGGAAGCTGACCATGAACCTCAGCACCGCAAGCAGAATACTGTAGGACAACGTGACCCTGCTTACATCAACTGCTTCACCCTGCAAACACCCAGCTTTTGCTGTAATGGCTATAATGGAATTTGCCAATTTCCTTAATCACTAAGGGACTTGTGAAGTTCACTGATCGTCCTGAAAGCTAAAGAGCATGGCACTCTACTGTTCAGAATGTAACCAGAGACTTAGACTTGTTGTGCAGCGAGAAGGTAGATCTCCTAGTTAAATGACTTGGGAACGAGTCTGCTGAACACACTAAGAGAATCAGAGACATTAACATAAACTTCCCAGAGACAGGCCTTAAAATCATCTGGGACAGACTTGATTAGTGCTATGGTTCACCAGAAGCCATAGAAAGTGCATTATTCAAAAGAGTCGAGGACTTCCCAAAAATGCCTAACAGGGGTTAACGGAAACCAGGAACTAAGTGGTCTTCTAATGGAACTGCAAGTAGCCAAAGCTGAAGGAGATTTGTTGGGACTGGCTTACCTTGACACAGCTAAAGGTGGTAACCTTATAGAGCAAAAGCTTCTCTACAATCTACAGGAGCAATGGGTCATGCATGGCTCTAAGTACAAACAGGGCCACAAGGTATCATTTCATTTGTGTGTTTGTAGACTTTGTTGCACAGCAAGCAAGTATTTCAAACAATCCCAACTTTGATCTTACACTGTCATGTGCCACTTCCCTTGGTCCTAAGGCTCATAAAGCACCAGTGGCAGTTCATAAGACTAATGTTTCTTCAACAGATCTTACAGGTCTTCGACATCCTCTCACTCAGGGGACAAAACCACATCCCCTCTTGAAATGCAGGGGCCTTAGGGATATGGCCCATAGAGGACCGCAAGGTCTTTCTGAAAGAGAACAACATCTGCTACAAATGCAGCTCATAAGTGTCACACTTTGCCATGGGCCGTAAGGTCGGTGTAAGATGCACAGACTATGACAGCACAGATCACAACACTGCTTTGCACCCTGGGCCACCCCCATGGAACTCAGATGAACAGTGTCCATGAAAATGGTGGGAAACAAAGGAACCCTAAAATTGATATGCCAGCAGTTACATCCCAATGCACCAAGGTCTGCAAAGAACTCATAGGTTGTAGGTCTTGCTCAAAAATTTGCCTGATCAGGGTCTACCCAACATACAATTCCATACAAGTCCCTAGCTAGATCTACCTTTTTTTTTAATTTTCAGAGGGTCCCAGCTCTTCTTACTCCTAAAGACAGGTACTGTTGAGACGACAGGGAGAAAAGCTACTGGCTACTAAGTTGTGTCCATAGATGGTCAAACTCTTGCCAATTATAGATGAGCGTAACCAGATCCCTGACAATGGGTCTGAATTCCCACACTATATACTACTGCACATCACTCCATCTTAAACGCATAGCCCATCTCATACCAGAACTCGACCCCCAAGCTCAGATAATTCTGCTACTAGCGACAGACATACTACGAGTCCACAAGGCTAGAGGTCAGTTTAGTGGTCCTCACAATGCTCCCTATGCCCAACGACTTGACTTGGGGTGGGTCATTATAGTATATGTGTGTGTTTGGGGAGTGTGTACAAACCTACCTCTGTCAATAATATGCTTACCAGTACACTAGAGAATGGTCGCCCCTCATTTTTTAAGCCATGCCAAAATTATTTCCTCATAAAGGAACTGCTGCACAGCACCCATTTACAATGTCCCTTCACAGACTCTTCTAGTGACAAACATGCCTGTGACAGTGAACAATACCACTTAGGATGCTCAGTCTTCCAGAGTACAATCAGGTCGCCCAACAACAGGGAACAGGTCCTTAAACGCGTCATATCGCTTAAACACAATTTCCAAGGGAAACTAGAGATGGGAGTCCATTTTTTACCTTCATGGAGAAGATATTTCAGAATGGTCATGCAGAAGTAACTCTTGCCCTTAAAAAGCTTACCCATATTTGGGGTGTATTACCCGAGGAAACCAGGCCAAATCAGAGTAGTTTTTAACTCCAGGGGGTGTATCTTTAAACAATGTCCTTCTGTCAGGCCCAGACCTCAATAACAGACTTCGCTTCCGCAGAGACTGTGGCCTTTATGACTGATAACCAGCAGATGTTTCATTGCTTCCTTGTCAAAGAAGAGCACGTAACTTCATAAGATTTCTCTGGTTTTAGGACAATGATCCCTCAAAAAACTACGGCATGAGGGTACACTTCTTTGGCAAAAGTCCTTCCCCTGTAGTTGCCATTTAGGGGCTCAGACATTCTGCTCAGGTGGGGGAGAAAGAATATGGGTCAGATGTTAGACACTTCATGGAAAAGGACGTGTATGTCTAAAATCACTGTCCACAAAGGAAGCAGTAGTCAGTCTCCTTAAAGTGGACCAAAACCCAGCTGGATCCATTCCCGATCCATTCCCTCCCCGCGGGACATCCAAAATCGGGATGCCCCGCTGTGTGAAACCCCTCAGGATGCCCGCTACACTTACCTTAATCCCGGTCCAACGACGCATGCACGGGCTGCGTCTCACGCCTCTCTCTAGAAAGTGCCCGCGCCAGCCATTTGTGTTAGTGGGAAGAGTGAGATGCGGCTGCCAGCGCACTCAGAGCTGCTGAGCTAAGACGCCGCTAAGACGTACATAGCTCAGCGACTCCGAGTGCGCTGGTTGGATGAGCGCCCGCGCATGCGCCGTAGGACCGCAGTGAGGGGAGTTGATCCGGGCGATCTGGGGGGTTTCACATAGCGACTGGGACTGGACCAAATCCCAGGATAGTCAAAATCCTGGGTTTTGGTCCACTTTAAGAGAAACCCATGGAAGGCTTGCAAGTTCCAATCTGAGACTTCACAACATTGCTTCCAACAGTAAAGAGTTAATGGAAGCATTTCCTTCCTTTCCAAATGACTTGAGGGACTTAGACTTGGGTACTGACACTCTTCCTACGCAGCGTGGTCTTGAGTTGCTCTGGGACTTTTAATCTGATAGCTTTACCTTCCAATGCAGCGGGGAGGAGAAACCCTTTACTCACAGAGGTTTCCTGTCTGCTATAAACAGCCTTTACAAACCCTTAGGGTTTGCCGCTCATGTCACCATTCAGGGTAAGGCAATACTCAGAGACTAGAATTCTGCCCTGCTGTATTCGCTTTTGAGCCAGCTGAACTGAACGCCACAGAAATTAGTATCAAGATCAGAGACACTGAGTTTTTCACTGACAGCAGTGGTCCTAGGTTATATTTGCAATGATACCAGACATGTCTATGTCTAGAATTCCACCTGCCCCAAACAATGGCACTTTGTACCTACTGACCTCAATCCTGCAGACCAAGCAACCAAATCTGTTGCTCCCACCCACCTTAAAGACACAACAAGACATAGAGGTTCTGCATACAATCCCATACAATTCAGATAATGTCAATCCTTACTGTGTATTCAGTGTAGTATGTATTTTGTACTTTTTATATGTTTATTAAAGCTAGAGACTACAACCTGATCTTGATTATTATTCTGTAGGAAGGTGTTATCTGCCTGTAAAGCTGAACATGGATTCTGGGAATACATGTAGTGGGAGCAGGACAGGGGAGTTTCCAGACCTTGCTGAACCTTAATGGTGGGGTTCCAGACCTAGCTGAACCATAATGAGGCAAGCAGTTTTCACATGCCTCTTTTGTATATTACTTAAAGTCATTCTCTAGGCTGTCCTAATGTGCACCGCCTAGCCTCTGATGAAACTGGACATTCAAAAAAGCAGACCTTTTTGGGATGTCCCTGTTGAAAGCTGTTTAGCTGTCCTATATTATTTTTAAGCTTGTAGTGATTGTCCAAGCAAATTTTTTTTAAAAAATCAAAACTTACCTTTTGTCCCCTGGCAGCCCCTCCATACGGCTTTGGTTTTTTAAAACCTACCGAAAACAAGCATCCTGGCATCCAGTGCCAGTCAGACATGGTGACCTCCATCAAGTGGCAGTCATGACCTAGTGGGTAAGGAAGCGGCCTGTGACCCCAGGGTAGCAGGTTTGATTCCCAGCCAGGACATGACTAAATTGCTCTTCAGCAAGGCATCTAACTATCTTGCAAATGCAGAGGAAAATGCCCCCAAAGAAAGATAGAATTGCGCCTCTCCGTTTGCCCACTCTATTGCAATGGAGAGGATGCTTCAGTGCCTGAACTGCACCACCTCCATTGCAATGAATGGAGTGGGCGTGTGGAAGGGCAAAATTGCATCTTGGAGGAGGAAAAGTTTAAAGGACAGCGCAGGTGGGTATCAGTGCATTTTAAAAAGTGCTGTGGAGATTTTTTTTTGTATCTTGCCTGGATAGGCACAGAGAAAGGTGCACAGAATTAACGGAGCTGCCTATACTCTCTGATGTAGGGAGGGGGTCTGATTCATGCGACAACTGTGCTCTTAGCTCTGCTTGTGAAGATTTATAGACCTGAGCAGGAGGCAGGGGAATAAAAGCATAGGGCTGTATAAAGGGCCTGAAACAAAGAATAGTGAAAGCCTAAACAAATAAACTTTGTAAAAACACCGAGAGTAAATCGATGCTGTTGCTTTTTTTCAAAACACATTTTCTTTATTATCTTTGACGTGAATATAAAAAAGAACAAGCAGTTTGGTTCTTGTCCTGTGATACCCGCTAGTTGTGCTGAAATGGTACACATGATGGTTCCTCATTTGGTGATCGCCTTCCCCACATCTCTGCACTGAGTGATGTCAGTTTACTGAGAGGTTTCCATGGTGATGGATGTGTGTATACTTTGTACATATGTGGTCAGGAAATGGTGTCAGCTCTATACACTTAACAGGACGAAAGTAGGAAAGCGCTGTTTCATTCTTATTGGTTGTTACTAGGAGACAAGGAATGCACCAAAATATGTTTGTTCTCAGTATGACACATGTGCAGTGATTTTGTGTCCGATATGAAATAATTTAAGTGAATGAATGTCCTGAATCCTTCTCCCCCCATACTCCCACCCAGGGATAGATTGGTCATAGGGAGACTCGGGACAATGCCCGATGGGCCGCACTGCTGAGGGCCCAGTTGGGCTGCTTTTAACACCCACATTCAATACCTGCCCCTTAGTCCCTGTTTAAGCCCCCTGTACCCTGCCCCACTGTAGCCACAAGCCAAGGGACCCCAACCCTCAATGCTACAGTCCTGGCATCATGGTTGGGGGAGACCTTAACAGGGGCTGGTATAATCCAGGGCTGCTTTTTGCCCCAGTCCATCACTACTCCCACCTCTTTAATATTCTCTACCCTACTAATCAATGTCGATTCAGGGCCATTCTCACTCCTTTTTTAGGAGAGAAAACTTTCATTGTCTACCAGGTGTAAATTTTCACTTGGATCTGAATCAGTCTCAAAGTTGACAATGAAAGTCAATGGCAGTTTTCTGTCCTAAAAAAGGAATGAGAGTTCTTACCTGGCTCTGAATTGATCCCAATGAGAACTGTAAGTCACGAAGGTTTTTAGCTCCGCTAACACCCCCCCATTACCCTAAGGAATCGTGATTTGTGATGCCCCTCCGGGTTAAAGCAGATCAAAACCCCTCTTTTTGAATAATATTCTCCGCATCCCTCGCCCAACATGCAGCACCTTTACCAGCAATAGATCTGTCAAATACCGCCAAAGTCCCAGACTTGAGTGGCTGGACCAATGATTGCATGATTATCCATCACCTGGTATTTACATCACTAGGTCCTCTTTCATTGTGTATGAAATGCCAGTAATCTGGGCTACGATCTGTTGACGTAGGATCATGGAAATAGAACACTAAAAACAGAGATTACAATATGTCAGAGTAAGTGAAAATAGCGATTGGGGCTGGTTGGTTTTGCAACCCTGTAGGACCTGGTATACTTTAACAATTGCTAGGAAGACCAAAGCGGCTGCATGACCTGCCAGTGGGCAGTGGGGTTCAGGTGGAACCGAAGTGCATGCTCAGGCTGTGTCTGCCATAGCCCCTGAAACAAGGAAAGTTGACCTAATAGGGTTTGTTAACTAGGAGCCCTGGGAGTTGACCGAGTGTTAGTGGACCCAAAATAAGCTGACCATTTTATGTAGTATCAAAGTAGGACATTTGATAAAACCGGACAGTTTACAAGGTGATGGGTGTGGCAGCGATGTGATTTAGGGTTGGCTTACTAGCCTTTGAGGCACAAAGATCTACAGCATTCTAGGCCATTCCACTTTGTGTATGTAGGTGTTGCTCTGCCCCTACAACTTGGGGATCTCCAGCCCATAAAGAATGTTGGTGATTGACCTAACACTCAGCTAGTCCATAGCGTCCATACAATCATACCTGCTAACTGTCACTCATTTAGGGGGGACTGTCCCTCTTTGGAGTCCATGTCCACCTGTCCCTCATTCTCATTTGTCCTTCTTTGAGGTGTAACATGCAGATCTGCACCAATAAATGATCCACTTGCCTATTCAAAGTCTTTCTATTGTTGTAACTGTTACAACCTCTATTATCCATGCCTGAATGAGGGGGTGTGGCTTAATTTAACAAGTGTCCCTCTTAGCCCCCCGAAAATTTGGAAGGTATGCCCAACATACTGTCACAGCAGAGGGTGCGGCAACTGCTGCAGTGGTTATTGCTACTAGCTTTTGCTAGGTGGATAATGAAAAATTATAATTGAGTTGCCCTAGGGAAAATAAATGCAGTATCTGTATTTCTCCTGGGTCTGATTCTGTCCTGGGCAAAATAATTAAATGGCTGCATTTGTCCTAAGCAATATAAAGTTGTGGCTGTGCTGGGAAAAATTGTTCTGCATATGCACCTGTCCCCGTGCAAAATATTTCATTCAGTGTCTGTAATCATATATTTGAATGGTGATGATATTTATTGGCCCTTTGAAAGTGACCAGAATGCTCATGTGGCCCTCAATGAAAATTAGTTTTTGACACCCATGCCTACCCTATTTTATTAATGGGGGACATTGATGACTTTCCCCCTTACATTGGCCAGGGGATCAGAGATGAAGAAGAGATATTTTCCACAAATTAGGAAATAACTACCCCTCCCCTATAGTATTCACTAAGGTTAGGAAATCTATCAACGTGAGGCAGCTACATGCGGTAAGACAATCTTTCACATGAGATGAAGAGCATGTCACATTTATTGAATTTACTCCTGAAAGCTTTAAAATACCCCCCCCCCCCCCCCCGCCCAAAAAAAAAAAAAAAAAAAAAAAAAAAATACAGTTTTAAAATCGACTTAATCTTTAGCTAGTAAACATGTTTTTACAAATTATCCTTTTTTTTCAGCTCTATGATGGACCCAATGACAAGGCCAATCTTACTGGAACATACTGCAGAAATGAGCTCCCACCAAGTGGCACCACTAATGGTACAAGCCTCCATGTCGTCTTCCATTCGGATACAAGTGGTGCTCACCAAGGCTTCCAGTTAATGTGGAATGTGAATGGTAAGTCATTTTGCATATATATCCACAATCAACACATTACACCAGTACATAGAAAGTTGCTGGCAGAAGGGCAGCAGGGAGTCTGATTCGGATGGCCAGGCTCTCCGATGTTTCTGTTCAGTAACTCATTCATGGCAATGACTAATCTGCAAATAAATCCTTTGTTATCTGTAGGTTGTACTAGTCTTTAGGAGTTAAACCGAACCAACACCCTTACAACAAACAGTGCACATATGCAGGGCATATGCAGTGCCCCAGGACAATTCATTCCTCCCCAGAGCAATTTAGATGGCTGCACATAAAAATGAATTTACCTTTTTCTGTCTCTTGCTGTGGTCAATTTTAAATACAAATTGGTGTCTCCTGGAGCTGCAGGCCACCTGCAAACAGGAAGTTCTGCTGGGTTTCCTGTAGTTCTGCATTGTCAGTTATGTCAGTTGAATCCAGGCAGCAGCACGGCTGGTATACTAGGAAAGGACGCTCCAGAATGGCCGCTACAATTAGAACGTCGGCGAGGCGGTGTTTTCACTATATCCAGTCCAGGTTGTCCCAGAAGTGATGACATGTGGGTATTCCACCGCTAGGTGGCGCTCGACTGCAAGATCAAAGCTGTCGCTCCTCCCGGCCCCCTATAAAAGCAGGTGTCTCACCATGATTTCCCAGTGTTCATCTTGCAGTCTGCTGCTGAAGATAGTTGGAAATACTCTCTCTTGGATGTTGCAGCTGAGTGGGGCCTCCTAGCCCGTCGGCCGCCTCCCACTGCTCCCGTGGACCCAATACTGTCTCCCAGCCTTGGCTGATCGGGACTGTGATGGTAGGGAGAACGCCAGGGTCAGGCGTCCTACAGAGCTATGCTCTGGGCCGCAGGCCCTGTCTAAAAGGGTAGCTGGCCATAGGCTGATGGTGAGCCTATGGGGGGGAGGAACCACTTATGCCCTTGTTTTTCCCTCTGTCCCACAAGCTTTATTATTTAGATGTGTGTGTGTGTGTGATTGCACTTTACTTCTGCGCAAGCCTTGTCCCCGGCGCGGGGTGTGTGCACACGCGGCGCGCTGTGCGGGCTGCCCTGCGACTTGGCTGCTTGGAGGTCGGCCTCCATCTTGTCTGATTGCTGTGAGGAGGCAGGAGGCGGGCGCTGTGTTCGCACCATCGGGGGCAGGGCCGCAATATGATGCTTTTTGTGTCACTGCCAGTGCGGCCCGCCCCTCGAGGAACGCGCTGGCTGCGGGTGCCATCTTGCTGCTTCTCCTGCCTTGCTGCTCTTTGGCTTGCTGTGTGGGACCCCTCCGGTGATCCATCACTGTCGGTGTCATGAGTCCCTTGTTTTATATTTCTTTATTCTGCCATGCACATGTGCTGTGGGATACTTATGGCCCCCTTCTCTGCTTGTGTCTTTCAGGTGGACCCTTATAGATTTGGGTTATGGTTCCTCCCGGTCCCCCTCCCTCCTCCCCCCTTTTTTTATTAAGAGGGATCACGCTAGCCCGTTATTGCCTGTGGCCTTTCCAGAACCCCAGCTACTGCATTCAGCCCCCAGCGAGGGGGAAGCCAGCAAGGGGTCCCAAGTTGATTTGGCATACCGGGTGGCCAGCCTTGAGAGACAGATCTCTCGCACGGCTCCTAAGAAGGCCACGAGTAAGAAGCGGCACATCAAGCCCGTTTACTCGGGTAATGATGATGATGATCTTTTTGGAGGTCTGGGCTCCATGGAGGAAGGCGAGTTGCATGAGTACTCCATTTCCCCTCTGGATTATTCTGCCGGCTATGACAGCGGGCCTGGTTCTTCCTCGGGCGAGGATATGTGGCTCCCTGATGATACGGAGAAGTTGCTGCCTTCAATTTTTGAGACGTTGCATATTGTCCCTCCTAAAGCGGCTAAGAAGAAGCAGGGTGATTTATTCTCAGTGTGTCACACACCCCGCTTCCCCTTTAATTCTGACGATAGGGTTATCCTCCAGCAGGAGGCAACGTTGCAGAGAGAAGTATTGAAAAACGATCCGCTTCCGGCCTACATATACCTGGGACCTCCCACTTAACACCCAGTGTTTTCTCTCTGCAAGATGCGACAAGACATAAGAAAGAAGTCAAACCCCGGCATCCCCCCATGGTCTATTTCTGCCCAGCTACTTGTTCACTTAGTTGATATTGGAAGCCTCCCAGCCTAGGCTGCTGGCTGGGCAATGGTAGCTTATCTCCTCCGCTCGGGGGGGGGGGGGCGGATAGCGTTTGTGGGGTATCTTTAATATTGTGTATTCTGGCCAGGATGATGTGTGTATTTTTCTGTAGGCAGCTAAACAGGTCGGCGCTGCGGTCTGGTGTTTTATGTCCCCGGGCTGCGGGGGCTCCGTGTGTGCATTCTGTGGGGCTGTGCTGCGCGGCCAGGCGGGGTGCCTGTTTCTGGCAACCGCCTCGCTCGTACGTGCGGCCGCGGTGCTCGTCTCTAGGGGGCGGGGCTGCGTTCCTTCGTGGCCCGCGCCGGCGTAAGCGAGGGGCGGGCCGGAGCGCTTCGCGCGCTTTGCCGGCCAGCCCTTCGTCTCCTCGCTCCGGTGTGGAGCGTCTGGAAGTAATCCCTCAGGTGTGTGCACGGGTCCGTCTGCGGTCTGGGGTCTGCTGGAGCCCACAGAGAAGGCACTCCACAACAGGCCAGCGAAAGAGCTCTGTCGGGCAAGTTTTCTTTTTACCTTTATTTTCTGTGCTGCGCATGCATATTAAGTATTTTACCCTATGGTGATATGGCCAATTTGGAAGTAATTCCTCTAGATTGGTTGCACTGATTTATTACTGTGCTGGTGCACTCTTGAGCCCATTGGGGGTATAGAGGGCTGCATATTGATTTATATATATATATATATATATATATATATATATATATACATATATACACATATTTTTAGGTGATTGCCAGTATACCTTGGGTATTTAATGTTTAGTACTGTTTGTGTGTGAGTGTGTCTGTTTACACTTGCTGCATACCTTTTGTATCTTCTGGAGGCTGATTGTGGTCTCTTTCTTACAGGTCCGGGGATTCCCGTGCTGCTGTGGGTCTCCCGGTCTGATATACCTGGCTAGTCTTATTGTTTAAAAATCCTCCCTCTCCCGGGACTTTAATTATAAAAGGGGCATCCCGGGTTGCTTAATGCGTAAATCCCTGGGTTATTGCGAATGCCATAATTTCACCATATGGAGGCTTCCGACATTACCGGAAACGGCTCTTCGGGGCTATCCAGGCTGTGTGGGGGTTGTGGGGCTCCGCTCCCAGGCGATGATGTCATAATATGTATTCCATGTGCACAGCGGAATATTGCGCGCCAGTCCGGCACTCCAGCTTCTGGCTCCTCGCAACCTCCGTCATCTCCTACACCCCCCCCACCTATTCCGGACCCCGTGTGACGTTGTCAAAGGTGGGGATTCGCAATCCGAGGTGTGTGCACGGTTGGCCAGCCTTGAGAAAATGTTCTCCGCCGCGGTGGCTCAGAAGGCTACGGCTAAGCGGAAGCACCTTTCTCCGGCATCGCCTGTTCCGGAGGATGAGGTGTTGGAAGTGTTGGATTGGTCCGATTGTCCCCCGGCTGAGGAGGGGGAGCTCCTAGAGGAGTCGGACGAGCCTGCAGACCAGCAATTGTTTGGTACCGCTGGCGATCAGGCTGCGGGGGTGTTCCTTGACACTCCTTCCATTTTGGCTCAAATGTTTGAGATCTTGGCTTTGGATCCGCCTGAGGCGCCCCCCCCGCCAAAGGGTGAGTTGTTTGATGTGCCCAAGCCACGTTTGGTGTTTCCCAGACAACAACACTTTGTGAGGGTTGTCCTTAAGGAATGGGAACAACCTACGTGCCTTGTTGGAGTTCATCCTAGTTGGGATAAGCGTTATCCCTTTCCGGAGGATTTGGTGAAGCTTTGGTCGGTTCCCCCTGACGTCGATGCCCCCATGTTGGGGCTGTCTAACACGGCTGTGTTGCACTCCCCTGACACTACTACCATTAAGGATGGTGAGTATCGTCGGATTGATCAATTGGCTCGCCATGGTTTTATCAGTGCTGGATCGGCACTGCGACCGGTTTGTGCTTCGGCGCTTCTTTTGATGGCTGTCAGGTCCATTGTTAGAGATTTGTACGCAGATCTTGATCCCACTTGTGATGAGTTCCTTTCTCTCAAGCAGTGTGAGTCGTTTATTTCATTTGTCATGACCGCCCAGGATGATGCACTTGCGATGTGTAGCAGGACCACAGCCCTGTTGGTTGCTATTCGTCGGTCGGTGTGGCTACGTCAGTGGACAGCGGTTCGTGATGGAGGATCGGCATTTTCTATTCCTGGCACTTCCGTTTGGCCTTACCTCGGCTCCAAGAGTGTTCACCAAGGTGCTGGCAGGGGTGATGGCCATTCTCAGAACTCAAGGCATTTGCATCGTACCTTATCTGGACGACCTGCTCATCATGGCTCCTTCTCTCAATCAATCGGAGACGGACACCAGGACGGTGGTCTCCACGCTGGAAAGCTTCGGTTGGGTGATCAACTATCCCAAGTCCTCCCTCGCCCCTGCCAGGGTGGTGTCCTTTCTGGGAATGCGGTTGGATTCTTGTCAGCACAGGGTGTTTCTGCCTCAATCCAAGATTTTTCTGATTCAGGAATTAGCTTGGTTCCTTCTTTCCAATCCTCGACCGTCCATCCGTCTGGGGATGAGACTGGTAGGGTTGATGGTTGCCTCTTTCGAGGCAGTTCCTTTTGCTCAATTTCACACAAGGACGCTTCAGCTTCATCTGTTGGCGTCTTGGGACCGGCGACCACGGTCGTTGGATCGGCCCTTCCAGTTGTCCTCCCGGGTCCGGCAGTCCCTTCAATGGTGGTTGGTCTCGACCAATCTCTTGAGGGGCAGGTCTTTCCTGACTCCTCCTTGGGAAATTGTCACCACGGACGCCAGTATTTCGGGATGGGGGGGGTTCTGGAAGGATCTTCAGTTTCGGGGGCAGTGGGGGCCTCGAGAGGCCCACTTGCCCATCAATGTTCTGGAACTGAGAGCCATCCGTCTGGTTCTTGTTCATTTGACTCAGCATGTTCTGGGCCTTCCGGTTCAGGTTCGCTCGGACAATCGGACAGCGGTTGCTTACATCAATCATCAGGGAGGGACTCGCAGTCTGGGTGCCCTCAGAGAGGTGTCCCTGATCCTGACCTGGGCGGAGGCCCATGTTCCTTGTCTCTCGGCAGTTTACATTCCGGGTGTGGAAAACAGGGAAGCGGATCTGTTGAGCAGGTGCTCTTCCCGTCTGGGGGAATGGTCTCTCCATCCTCAAGTTTTTCGGTCTCTGTGTCTCCGGTGGGGGACACCGGAGGTGGACCTGTTTGCCTCTCGTCACAATTGCAGGCTTCCGACCTTCGTGTCGCTCTCTCAGGATCCTCTGGCTCTGGCGGTGGATGGCATGTCTCTGAGCTGGGGGGATCTGGGATTTCTGTACCTTTTTCCTCCGATACCCATGCTAGGCAGGGTGGTACGGAAGCTGGCTCTGGAAAGGGTGACCGCCATTCTCGTGGCTCCAAGATGGCCAAGGTGAGTATGGTTTGCAGACATTGTTCGGCTGGCGGTGGATCAGGTCGTTCTGCCTCTTCGACCCGATCTGCTCACTCAGGATCGGCTGTGTTACCCCAATTTACCAACGCTGGGTTTGACGGTTTGGCTGCTGAAACCTTCATCTTGAAGGAGGAGGGTCTTTCTGACTCGGTTGTTAAGACTTTGATTTGTGCCCGGAAGAGGTCTTCTTCTACCATCTACTATAGGACTTGGAGAGCTTACATCACTTGGTGTGAGATTAGATCTTTGCCTTGTAGGGTCTTTTCAGTTTCCAGGATTTTGGATTTTCTGCAATCAGGGCTGGATTCTGGTCTCCAGCTGAGTACTTTGAAAGGGCAGGTTTCTGCCTTGTCTATCTTTTTTCAAAAGCCTTTTGCGCTTCATCCTTTAGTCAAAACTTTTTTCCAGGGGGTTACGCATGTGCGGCCTCCCAGGAAGCCATTGCTCCCTGTTTGGGACTTGAACTTGGTTCTTTCTGCTCTTCAGGCTCCTCCCTTTGAGCCCTTGCAGGATATTGCTCTTTCTACCTTGACTCAGAAGATGGCCTTCTTGGTGGCTATCACTTCGGTTCGGCGTGTCTCGGAGTTGGCGGCCTTGTCGATTCAGGCGCCCTACTTTGAGAGGCATCAGGACAAGGTGGTTTTTCGTTTCAAACCGGACTTTCTTCCTAAGGTTGTTTCTGCTTTTCATTTGAATCAGGATATTGTTCTTCCCTCCTTGTGTACTAAGCCTAAGAATGACAAGGAGAGGGTTTTGCATTGTTTGGATGTGGTACGCTGTGTTAAGTACTACTTGCTTACTACTTCTCCTTTTCGTAAGACTGATGCCTTTTTTGTTGTGCCCTGTGGGCCTAGGAAGGGTTTGGCTCTGGCTAAGTCTTCCATTAGCAAATGGATTCGTCAGGCGGTTGTTGGGGCCTATTCGGCCAAGGGGAAGGTTCCCCCTTTTCGTATCACCGCTCATTCTACTCGTGCTGTTGGTGCGTCCTGGGCTTTTCAGCACCAGGCTTCTGTTGAACAAGTTTGTAAGGCTGCTACTTGGTCTTCCGTTCATAAGTTTTACAAGGTGGATGTGCGGGCTTCAGCGGATGCTGTGTTTGGCCGCAAGGTTCTGCAGACTGCAGTCGTTTGAGTTATGCTTCATTTTGCTGTCGGATACCCACCCCTTGTGGACACTGCTTTTGGATGTCCCTATCGTCAGAATTAAAGGGGAAGCGGGGTGTGTGACACACTGAGAATAATACCATTTTGTGAGTACTCACCTGTAAAATGGATATTGTCAGTGTGTCACACACCCCGCTTCACCCGCCCTTTTTTGGTATCCTGGATCCTCTATATGGTGAAGCTTTCCTTTATTTTATTTTGAGGTTACCGTTGGATTTCCTGGTACCTTGTCTTACTGCTGTTTGAATTCACTGGGTGTTAAGTGGGAGGTCCCAGGTATATGTAGGCTGGAGGATAACCCTATCGTCAGAATTAAAGGGGAAGCGGGGTGTGTGACACACTGACAATATCCATTTTACAGGTGAGTACTCACAAAATGGTATTATTTTGGCCTGAGAGACAGAGACTTGTCTTTCCTGAGCAGGCCCATTTTTCTAATATGATCTTCAAGGAGTGGGAAAGGCCTAACAAGCTACCGACTGTGCCTAAGGGCCTGGACAGGCGGTATCCCTTCCCCGAGGAGCTGGTCCACCTATGGTCCCGTCCCCCCGAAATGGATTCCCCCGTGTCGGGGGACCATGTACGGTTATGCTGTCACCCGATACTGCTACCTTGCCCGATCCAGCTGACAGGTAGCTAGTTAGTTTGTCATGCCTTCACCTTTGCCGGTGCTTGGTTTCGCCCTGTGTGTGCCACGGCTATTGTCTCCTTAGCCATCAGAAAGAAGGTGAGACGTCTTGTGGATATTGCTAAGTCTCGCAAGCGGGAGGAGGCGTATAAAGACCTCAAAGCTTGCGTGGATTTTATTGCCTTTGTTGTCTCTGCCATGGGCGATGGTGTCCGGCTCGGTGCCAGGGTTTCAGCCCTGCTTGTTGCGCTTCGTCGTTCGCTCTGGTTGCGGCAATGGTCGGCTAATGTCGCGGCCAAGAAGTCGCTCACTAGTATCCCCTTCATGGGGCACAGGTTGTTCGGGGAGCGTCTGGACCTCCTGATTAAGGATGGTAGACTCCCTCAGCGACGGAAGCCTGCGTGGCCCTTTCGGGGTTCTTCTGCCTATCACTCCTTTCGTGGAGGAAGAGGCTCTTCATTTTCAGGTGGCCGCAGAGATTCCTGGGGATGAGGTAGGTCCGGTGGCCGATCCAATCCCTCCTGGGGATCCAGGTCCAAGCCCCCTGCCAAGGCTCCTCAGGCATGTGGAGGCACCCTCACCCATCCGGGTGGGGGGACGGTTTCTTGTTTTTTGCTCATATCTGGAGACAGCGTGTCTCGGATCGGTGGATTCAGTAGGTGGTGTCCTCCGGTTACAAAATAGAGCTGGCAGTCAGGCCGCCCTCAAGATTTCTTCAGTCTTGCATATCCCAGAACCCAGTGAAGGCACAGGGCCTGAGAATGGCCGTGCAGAACCTCCTGCTGTTAGGTGTGATTTCCCCTATACCTTTTCGGAAGCAGGGTCAGGGTTTTTGCTCCAACCTGTTCACGGTTCCCAAGAAGGACGGAACGTTAAGACCTATCCTGGACCTGAAGAGTCTCAACAGGTTTGTAAGAGTCAGGCATTTCTGCATGGAAACTTGACAGTCAGTGGTGAGCTCGCTTCAGCCCGGCGACTTCATGACCACGGTGGACATCAGGGATGCCTATTTGCACATCCCGATATTCCAGGGACATCAGTGGTTCCTGAGATTTGCTCTGGAGGACCAGCATTTCCAGTTTGTGGCTCTGCCATTCGGGATATCCTCAGCCCCCCGGATATTCACCAAGGTGCTGGCGGGCATCATGGCTATTCTGAGGAATCAGGGCGTTCGTGTGCTGCCCTATCTGGACGATTTACTGATTGTGGCTCAGTCCCTTCAGCAGGCGGAGAGAGACACCCGGACGGTGTTATCCACTCTCGAGGAGTTCGGATGGGTAATCAATTACCAAAGTCTTCGATCACTCCCTCAATGGTGAGGTCCTTCCTGGGCATGACGTTAGACACCTCCCAGGTCAAGGTATTCCTGCCACAGCAGAAGGTGGTGGGGCTTCAGACGCAGGTGCAAGCCTTGCTGTCTTCTCAGCGACCTTCGATACGTCTGGGGATAAAGCTGGTGGGCCTGATGGTGTCATGCTTCGAGGCAGTGCCCTTCACCCAGTTCCATATGAGACCTCTTCAATTGAACCTGTTGACCGGCTGGGACCGGATGCAGAAGTCGCTGGACAGGAATTTTCTCTGTATCCTCTGGCCAGACAGTTCCTCCTGTGGTGGCTGGACCTCGGAAACCTGTTGGTGGGCAGGTCCTTTCTGACTTCCTGGTGGGAGATAATTACCACGTATGCCAGTGTGAACGGCTGGGGAGGCGTTTGGCAGACGCAGAGAATCCAGGGTCAGTGAGGTCCGCAGGTGAACCACTTGCCCATAAATCTCCTGGAGTTGAGAGCGATCCGGTTGGTGGTTCTACACTTGACTCCCCATTTAAGGGGTCGTGCGATCCAGGTTCGCTCGGACAATCAGACGGCTGTCGCCTACATTAATCACCAGGGCGGGACTCAGAGCAAGCGAGCCCTCAAGGAGGTGACCCAGATTCTGACTTGGGCAGAGGAGAATGTATCTCTCCTGCATCTCGTCGATTTACATCCCCGGGGTAGAGAACCAGGAGGCAGACTCCCTGAGCAGGGGGGCCTCTCATCTGGGGGAATGGTCTCTCAGCAACAAGATCTTTCACGCTCTGTGTCTCCGCTGGAGTCAGCCGGATATGGACCTGTTTGCGTCCAGACACAATCACAAGCTCCCAAGATTCGTCTCCCTGTCAAGAGATCCTCTGGCCTTTGCCACAGACGCTCTGGCAATTCCTTGGACGGAGTTCAGGCTCCTGTATGCATTTCCTCCGTTTTCACTCCTGGGCCGAGTGCTGCACAAGATAGCCCAGGAAGGGGTCCCAACCATCCTGGTGGCTCCTCGCTGGCCGAGAAGGAGTTGGTTTGCGGACATAGTTCAGATGTCAGTGGATCGCTACATCATGCCTGAGGAAACAGGGATTCTTACACAGGGGTCGTTGCGGGACCCCAGTTTACAGACGCTGGCTTTGACGGCCTGGCTATTGAGACCTCAGTCCATGATATATTACAGAGTTTGGCATGCCTACATTGCTTGGTGTGAATCAAAGAGTCTCCGTTGTTGCACTTTCTCTATCTCTAGGATCTTGGAGTTTTTACAACACGGCTTAGACTAGGGTCTCCAGCTGAGCACCCTCAAGGGCCAGGTCTCTGCCTTGGCCATCTTTTTCCAGAGATCCTTTGCCAATCATAGATTGATGAAGACCTTTTTCCAGGGAGTCACCCACGTACGTCTACCGCGTAAGCCTGTATTACCGGTGTAGGACTTGAATTTGGTACTTTCTTCTCTCAAGGGGCCTCCCTTTGAGTCTTTGTGCAATGCTGCATTGCCTATTTTGACCCTCAAGGTGGTCTCTTTGGTAGCGATCACCTTGGTGCGTCGCGTGTCAGAGCTTTTTCTTCGCTTTAAACCTGATTTTTTTGCCTAAGGTCGTATCTCCCTTTCATCTTAATGAGGAAGTGGTCTTGCCTTCCTTGTGTCCAGCACCAACTAATGCTAAGGAAAGGACCCTCCATGCCTTGGATGTGGTCAGAGCCATTAAGTATTACCTGGTTGCGACTGAATCCTTCAGGAAATCGGATTTGCTCTTTGTCCTAACACGGGGCTCTAGGAAGGGCTTGCCACCAGCCAAGTCCACTCTCAGTAAGTGGATCAGACAGACGGTGGTGCAAGCGTATTCTGCCAAGGGGAAGGAGTCCCCTTTTCGGATCACAGCTCATTCTACTAGAGCTATTGGTGCCTCCTGGGCTTTTCAGCACCAGGCATCTGTTGAACAAGTTTGTAAGGCCGCCACTTGGTCTTCAGTTCATGCCTTTACCAAGTTTTACAAGGTTGATGTCAGGGCCTCAACTGAAGCTGTCTTTGGCCGAAAGGTGCTTCAGGCGGTAGTGAAATGAACTACATGATGTTCTGCACTGGGGATCCTGCCCTAATGGACACTGCTTTTGGATGTCCCACATGTCATCACTTCTCGGACGACCTGTACTGGATATAGCGAAAAATACAATTCTGTGAATTTCACCTGTAGAATTGTTTTCATTATCTCTGGTTTGCCTGTTTATGGTGATTACATTTTATATTGGACCGTTGTCCCTTCTTGGCCTCCCGGCCTGTCTCTTTTCTTACTGCTGTTTAACCACTGAGAAATCATGCTGAGACACCTGCTTTTATAGGGGGCCGGGAGGAGCGACCGCTTTGATATTGCAGTCGAGAGCCACCTAGCGGTGGAATACCCACATGTCATCACTTCTGGCATGACCTGGACTAGATATATTCAAAAACAATTCTACAGGTGAGTTTCACAGAATTGTATTTTTAGCTTTGAGTGGATGCAGGAGCAAATGTAAGTGCTAAGAATGCTTCTGTATCATGTGTGCATATAAGGCAAGTGAGTTTTGGGGAGTTCACTTTTTCAACTGTGCAAGGCTGTCGGTCCAGTATAAGTCGCTTCCAACCAATCATATTTCTTGTTTGGTAAATGTACATTCCCTGTCTACTAAAAGGCATCTCAGCAGTCCCTATTTACTAAAAGCAATCTCAGGCTGCAGGAAAACGCAATACATTACTAGCCGATTTTGTATGCATGCAAAGCTTTTTCACTTTTGAATGGCTTTAATCAAATTACACTGGGTCCAAACTGGACCTGGTGGTGCTATACAAAGTCCTTAAAGTGATTGACCACCCAACTTAAAAAACAAAAGGGTTCTCACCTTTTGTCCCAGCTGATCAGTCCTACTCTGACAATCAGCAATTCACCTGATTGTTTGCTCGAATTCGGAGCTGGCATGTTCGGCATTCTATTCAGCAGCATGAAGGTTGTGTGCCAAGACCTGACACACATGCTTCATTGTAGTAAATAGACTGATGTGACTGATGGCAGAAGGGCACAATCCCAATAATGAAGTGATGGTGAATAGAGTCGATTGCCAGAGTAGGACTGATCAGTTGTAGGGAACAAAAATGTGAGTATCATTTTGTTTTTTTTAGTTGGGTAGTCAATCCCTTTAACACTCCACAGGATGGATGGTAGAGGACATTATGGGGCCATCAATGGTGGTAGGGATGGATCAGGCCACCAAATATGTCCCTGAGGGCCACATGTGCCCCCTATTCAAGCTGTTTTAGGCACAGGTCTACTTTGTTTGCTACCCTGGTAAATCTGGCACATAGTTGATGATTTTTGTCCACAACAAAATGGGCACACTTAAAACACATCTCATTGAATCGGTACATTTACAGCCCGCATTGTGCACCCCTCTAATCTGATAACAAGAGTTGCTGTTTAAACAAGCATGAGTTGGAGGAAAGCACATGCCATTCATTTCCTGTAAGAGAGGCTTTGTCTATGTGGTGCGAGAAATATGTGTTGAACAGCCAGCATTTAAATGCTGATCACTTGTTGCCAAACTGCGCCCACCAGCGGGCCAAAAATTGCATATTTGTGTATCCCGGTAAAGACTATACTTTGTAAATGGAGCCACATGAAACACGAGCTCAGCGTGACTCATCAGCGGCCTCAATCCGTGGTGATTGCTGACATTATTGAGTAAAACTGCTACGCTGGAAACTTCTGGAAACAATTTATTTATTGACGGGTTGCTCCGCAACAGACTCCGAGCCAGACGTTTTGCTGTCATTTCCCCCGGGGATCTCCTTACCCCTCAAAAAGATTTTTTTCTTCAGTTTTACGCTGAATTTTCCAGTTTCCAGAAATAAGTCTTCATACAGGGGTGGGGAATTTGCGGGTAATTTAGAAAGCACAAAAAGTAGCTTTTCATGTAACCATCTTAGCAACGCATAAATAATGCTTTGTTCAAGAAGGACTTGTGCACCACTATCAATTTTTGTTTGTGCCATTTTATTTTAATCCAGCTGCACTAAGTAATACTTTATTGAAATATGCAAAAAAGGAATCATTTAATTACCTTTTTTGGTTTATTCTTTCCAGAATCTCAAATTAAATTTGAGCTTTTGAAGTGACCAAGCCTATTGCTTGTTGGGCGCTCTTTGGAGACAGCAACATTATGGATTTTAACTTTATTTAAGGCAGAGAGTGTTTTCTTAAAATTGTAAAAAAAAATACGGGCCTACGCAAATTATCCCTATATCCAAAGTGTCTGGATCTGCCAGGGTGTGCAATGCCCTGCAATAGCATATAATAAAATAAGTCACCATCCACTTGTGGATCAGTGTTTCGGCCGTTTCACCCTCGTCAGCACAAGGCTGGAGTTAGAATGCTTCAAAACAAACTGATGCAGCAAGTCATTAATGCAAAATACAGGCAGCTAACATGCCTAAGAGTCAAGAAGAAGCTATGACTCTAGGAGTACTTGCAGTGCAACTGCTCACACAGGCCCAGCCACCAGAAGGGTCAATGACAGCCCTGTTGTGGTTGGTTGTGGTGCCTAGAATGTGGTTTAGTCTGGTGGATTTGTGGCTGATAATGCTTGCTACAATTTGAAGATGCTTCAGGTGCTGGACATATATGCAGACCCAGCAGTTAAAGCAGACCAAATATTGAAACCCTTTTGTTTTGGATTCTTTTTTATTTTATATTTATGGGTAAATCGGTTTGACTACAAGATGTTAAAGTAGACCAAAAGTCTAAATTGTCTTCTGGTCCACTGTTTAAGGCTGCAAGGGGCATCCAAATATTTGAGATACCCTACAGTAGTTCCTGTGGCAATTCTATGACCAGCACCATGCTGCTGTATTTAGATTCTGTATAGAAGCACAGCAGTGTTGGAGAATGTTGGTGCTGGGTGCAGAGAAGTCAAATCTAGATAGACATTTGTGGTGTAACAGGAACTGGCTTCACTGGAACATGCATACAGTATGAGAATGTCACCTTAACATGGTGGCTAACACAGACAGGAAAGTAGTAAAGAGCAGCTGAATATACAGGAAATACAGCACATAAGAAAAAATGCATACAGAGACTACAGTAAAGCATTGGTAACAGTGACATCTAAGGCTCGATTCAGAGAGACAAAAAAAAAACTTCCGTTTAGTGCCGATCTGTTTTTTTTTGTGAAATGTTTCCGTTCTCGTATGAGTGTACGAGCGATTCTATGCATGCATTGAAAACCTTCTGTAAAGTTTCCGTCCGTTCGTACGGCAGATTACGAATACGAGGATGTCATTTTCCATCCAGACTTTTCCGTTTCATTTCCACATGTTACAACGTAGGCTTTCGTTTTTGCCCTTTTCCCATCGTATCCTCCAACGAATCCTTTACGTTTCCCGTTCGATTCTGTTTCCCTTTTTCAATAAATATTTGTCCAGATGGAAATCCTTACGATCTTGCGCCTGCGCACTACAAACTTAACTCATTAAAGTGCTCGCCTACATATTTGCCACCCTCACTTCTACTACAATGTTTAGCTAAACCACTTAGCACTATCCTCTATCTTCCCTTTTGGACCCTTAAAGCACACCCAAACCACTTAGCACGATCCTCCATCTTCCCTTTTGGAACCTTAAAGCACACCCAAACCACTTAGCACTATCCTCCATCTTCCCTTTTGGAACCTTAAAGCTCACCCAAATCACTTCTCGGTCATGTGAATATTCATCTTTAAATATTTCTGGGCCCATTAGTTTTGTGTTAATGTATTTTGTAAATGAAATGACACTGTAACATTTTTTTTTGTATTCCATCATAAAATATAAAATGTAAAACATTTTTGAAAATGTCTAATTTTTACAACTATAAAAAACAAAATACATAGCAATGGCAGGCCACAGAACATTATTCTTCATCTGTGGTCCCCAACGAGTCGCGCAGCTCCTGCATCTGGCCCGCCAACTGAAGAACCCTAACACTCAGTTGTGCCACTCTGGCACGTGTGGTCCCTGTTAAAAAACGTAAATTAAAATATTGGTATAACCTTGTTGGGGTCATACTGCGTTGCCCCCCCCCCCCCCCCCCCCGTATGGTCCAAACACCTAAATCTGGACTTCAAAAGCCAGAGGGCCCTCGCCACCACGGCCCGGGTTTTGCATAGTGCCCGATTAGAGAACCCCTGGCCCGCATTCTGCAGGCAAAGAACAGGCATCAGGAGCAAGGGCAGGAGTGGATATCCAGAATCCCCTGAAAGAATTTAAAAATACTAACATAAAATACACATTCTAAGCTACAATATTGTTTAACATGTCATCAAGGGCTAAAAACAGCAATAGGTTAAGTCATGAGTCACCAACTATATTCATTGCCATACAGTGAAAATGGATTGATGGAATTTGAGCAAACTTACCCTGGAGCCATCCACCAGATAATTCTCCTGACTCAAACTGATGAAATAAGCCGGAGCTCTGCAATATATAAGCATCATGGGACGACCCTGGATGCCCTGCAAGAACACTGAGGAATCGCATATCTGGACCAATCACTGCTTTTATGTTGTGTGAGTGGCACATCTTGCGGTTCCTGCAACCAAATATAAAATAATTACACAAAGCAAAGGTAACCGACTAAAACAATAACTCCTACAACAAATTAAGATTCAAGTTCAACAATCCAAATATAATTCACAAAGTCTAAAAAAATATAGCAATTATATGGATGTGTGGGAAAATAAATGTTTACATGCTAAGGACTAACTAAGGTCAGCATTAAAATGCTTCTATAAGGCATACATGAAATGTATTGATTCAGGTATGCATTGCCATACAATTTATGGCCTCGGCCATGCTGATACATGCAACGCCTTGGTGCTAAAGGCGCGCAGACTCCTCCACATAGCCGCAAAACATGTTCAACAATAGCAATCCGAGCCCTCAAAGGTCCCGTAAGTGGATCGGAAATGAAACGGATTTATAGGGTGGTGGTCCGTCGGAAATCGGCTCTCTGAATCAGACGTAAGCCCAACCCAACAACGGAAGTTATCTGAACGAACGGAAAATTTGCGATTTTGTTTGGAAAATGATCCGAACTAACGGAAATGTTCCGATTTGCTTCCGTTCATCGAAAGCGCATTCCCGAACGTTCGTACGAATGAAAAATGAACAAAAAAAAAGCAAAAAAATGACAAACACCCAGCAAAACTTTCACAGACAGCTATGGAAGTCCGGACGAATTTGTCTTTGAATCAAGGCTCTAGTGTCCTAACTGTAAGCTGCATTAAATCTAGCAAAAGTCACTCCAGCAATAGACTAAGCTAGAAGTTGTATCTCTAACACGCCTTCTTCTTAGTCTGTTAAAACCCATCTTCTTTTTAAGGCTCAAGTATTTTTCAGTGATCAGAGGCTTGGTAAAAATATCTACTGTCATATCCTCAGTAGAGCAATAAAGTAACTCAAGAAGTCCCTGCTCATGAAGATCCTTGGTCTCAAAGTGCTGACTTAGGGTTTGTAATATTTCTGTCTCATCCCCTTCTTGCTCAAAACAAACTAGGCGTAATTACCCATATTAACAAGCACATAGATCCATCTGTCTGCCAATTTCTTTGTGCATAAGCAGGGGTCTGCTTTACTCCTCTGAATGCACTTCCTCAGACCATAACTACCCGTAACTACACTACGGGACTAACTACTAGACTAAGGAGGGAGCTGTGATCAGAATTGGTGTGATATATAGGCCCCCTGGACAATCTGAGGATCTAGATAACCTATTAATAGATGAAATCAGTGGAATGGCAGCGAAGGGAGACATTGTAATTACAGGTGACTTCAACATGCCTGATGTGGACTGGAATATCCCAAGTGCATCGACATGCAAGAGCAGGACCATATTAGAGGCACTTAATGGAGTGTCTTTAAAACAACTTGTGACATTGCCAACTAGAGGAGATAACATTCTGGACTTAGTTCTGACCAATGGGAATATGGTGTCCGAGGTCAGGGTTAAAGAAAATCTGGGTTCCAGTGACCATCAATGCTTATGGTTCAGAATAAAAACAGACATTGTGCAATCACACACCAGAACCAAAGTGCTAGACTTTAGGAAGACAAACTTTAAGGAAATGGCGGAGTATGTAGAAAGAAAATTAGGTGAGTGGAACAGAGTAGCAGAAGTGAGTGGCCAGTGGTCACTATTAAAAATGGCCATCTTAAAGGCAACTAAGTAATATGTGAAACAAACTAGCAAGAATAAAAGGAAGAAGAAACCATTATGGTTTACTAGGGAAGTCAGTACTATCATAAAAGATAAGAAGTCTGCCTATAAGAAGTATAAAGTAAGTGGAAGTGTAGCTGACAGAGAGGCGTATAAAATTAAACAGAGGGAAGCAAAACTGATTATAAGGACTGCTAAAGGGCAAAAGGAGGAAGAAATGGCCAAATCTATGAAGAGGGGAGATAAAACCTTTTTCCGATATATTGGTGACAGAAAGAAGAAAAACAATGCAGTCTCAAAAATTAGAAATAAGGAAAATAAATATATTGACGGAGATAAGGCTGTGGCTGACCATCTGAATAGCTACTTTTGTTCAGTATTTTCAGATAGTAGCAGGCACGGCCATAGCACAGCATCCTGCTGGGAGGGCACAGCTCCAGAGTTTCTGGAGGCTGATGTCCTATCCGAGCTGGCACATCTAAAGGTAAGTAAGGCGATGGGTCCAGATGGAATCCACCCCAGAGTTCTAAGGGAACTTAGGTTTGTGATTGCAGCCCCTCTGACTGATTTACTTAACCATTCCCTTTCAACTGGTGAGGTTCCAGATGATTGGAGAATGGCCAATGTAGTACCAATCCATAAAAAGGGAAGTAGAGAAGAAGCCAGTAATTGCAGGCCAGTTAGTTTAACATCTATAGTGGTCAAATTAATGGAAACAATTTCCCATCTAAAAATTAATGACCTATGGACCCAAAACAGCACGGCTTTACTGAGGGCAGATCATGTCAGACCAATCTTATTGATTTCTTTGACAATGTCACTAAAGTGTTAGATGAAGGTGGTGCTGTGGATATCGCCTATCTGGATTTTAGCAAAGCCTTTGACACTGTACCACATAAGGAGCTCATAGATAAGTTATTGAAGGTAGGACTCAATCCCTGGATAGTTCAGGGGATTTCCAGTTGGCTGAGGGATCGGTATCAGAGCGTTGTTGTAAATGGTGTGCAATCTGAACAAAGGCGAGTTACAAGTGGTGTGCCGCAAGGCTCTGTCCTGGGCCCCATTCTTTTTAATATATTTGTAAGTGACATAGGAGAAGGCTTGGTAGGAAAAGTTTGTCTGTTTGCTGATGATACAAAGGTTAGTAATAGGGTGGATATTCCTGGAGGTGTCTGCAACATGGAAAATGATTTAGCTCTACTGGATAGATGGTCTAAACTGTGGAAACTAGAGTTTAATGTCTCTAAATGTAAAATCATGCACTTGGGTAGAAGGAATCCCTGCTCTGAGTACCGTATGGGCAGCACTCTGTTAGCCAGGACCTCGGAGGAGAGAGATTTAGGGGTACTGATTACTGATAGCTGCAAGATGAGTGGACAGTGTAGCCAGGCAGTGGGAAAAGCAAGCAGGATGCTCGGCTGCATAGCTCGAGGCATCACCAGTAGGAAGAGGGAGGTTGTGATGCCGCTGTATAGAGCCCTGGTGAGGCCACAGCTAGAATACTGTGTGCAGTTCTGGAGACCTTACCTGCAAAAAGACATTATTCAAATAGAACGTGTCCAAAGGCGGGCAACGAAAATGGTGGAAGGACTTAAACTTAAAACTTATCAGGAGAGACTTAAAGAACTTAATTTGTACAGTCTGGAGGAAAGAAGGGAGAGGGGACATGATTGAGACCTTTAAATATGTAAAAGGATTGAATAAGGTACAGGAGGGAAGTGTTTTTAAGAAGAAGCTTAATGATAGAACAAGGGGGCACAACCTAAAGCTAGTCGGGGGGAAGATCAGGAGCAATGTTAACAATATTATTTTACAGAAAGAGTAGTAGATGCTTGGAACAAACTTCCAGCAGAGGTAGTTGAAAAATCAACAGTCACTGAATTTAAACATGCCTGGGATAAGCACACATCTGTCTATCTAAGATAAAGAGTACATACAGTATACACATAAGGGCAGACTAGATGGACCGTATGGTCTCCTTCTGCCGTCAACCTTCTATGTTTCTATGTTTACCCCCCTGAAGCTTGCATACTAGGTCTGGCCTTTGTTCATCTTGGTGGTTGTTCCATGTAAATGTCTTGTTAACTCACCATGTAGAAATGCTGTTTTCACATCAAACTGTTTAACTTGCATTTTCCTTGTGGCGGTCACTGTCAGCAAAGTCCTTATTGTAGCATGCTTGACTACTGGAGCAAAAGTCTCATCATAGTCCTCTACATACTTTTTTTTATCCCTTGGCTACGAGTCTTGCTTTGTAGCGCTCCACTGTGCCATCTGCATTGTACATCACTTTAAAAGTCTATTTATAACCCAAGGCTTTCCTTTCAGGTAGTAGTTCTGTAAATGTCCATGTTTTGGTGTCATGCATGGATTGTATCTATTCCTTTGCAGACTTTATACATTTACTGGCTTCCCCTTCAGAAAGCTGAGATATGTCTTCCCAAGTTGAAGGTTAGTTGGTACTGGCAGTGCTTGTCATGTATGAAAGACATACAGGTGGTTAAGCTCTGTTTTCTCTCTGTGAGTGTCTTGGTTCTGTGTCTGAGCTTGCTTGTGCCTGCTCTTCAGTACTGGTAGGTTCAGCACTCACTTCTTGTTTGTTCAGAAGTTACAGATGATGGCTGATCAGTGTCCGTTTTCTATTCTGTTCTTACTTCCTCAGTTGTCATCATATTGTCTCTCAAATCTTCAACAAAAGTTGTTGCTAATGGTAACCTTGTCCATTTTGGGATTTAGGATTCAGTATCCCTTAACATTATCACTGCATCCAACAAAGATTCCCTCAAATTCTCTGTTTTGGTGCTTGGCGCATTTTTCCTTTGGAATGCAGATGAACACTTTGCATCCAAAAATTCTTAGGTGTTTTACCCTTGGTTTCTCATTGTTCCACAGTTTATATATTTTTTCACTGTTCTAGAAAAGAGTCTGTTCTGTAGATAAGTGGCTGTCATTGCTGCCTCACCCCAGTATTTTCGTGGTAGTCCAGAGTCTGCCAGCATACATCTTATCATTTCAGTCAGCGTTTGGTTCTTTCTTTCAGCTACCCCAATTTGCTCTGGTGTGTATGGGACTGTCTTTGGATGCTCTCTTCTATTCTGCCTTAAATACTCTTGTACTTTGTGTCCTGTGAATTCACCTCCATTATCACTCTGAAGTATGAGAGGTTTCCTCTGAAACCTGTTACTACATAGGCCTGTAATTTTTCAAGAACTCATTCTCGTGTTGCATTAGGTAAGTGACTGTGTATCTTGAATAGTCTTCTATGCGAGTCACTATGTACCTGTTGTCCCCAGTTGTAGCACATTTTTGCCTTAATTCCAGTAATGACAGCTGTCTGCTAATGGCAGCAATGTCTGTATTACAAATTAAGGGGGCCAGGTATATGAGATAATTCTGCTTCAGTCAGGAAACTTGTTCGGACCTGTGATGAGAAGATCAGCTCTTAAGTCAGTAACTTCACTTCCTTCCACACCAATTTTAACTCTTTTTGAAACACTTGCGGCTATTTCAACACCCATGTGAACACTCCTGGAAACACTTGCGGTGGTTTCAGACCCAATTTGAACACCTCTTGAAACACTTGCGGCTGTTTCAGACCCATGGTTAACCCTTTACAAGACACCTTCGGCTGCAGCCTTAACTCAAGCTCTTTTACAAGTAAACATTTACACTCTTTCTCAAGGACCACTTGCCTCATCTAGGAGGGGAAGGGTTAGTACTGGCTGGTCTCCCTTTAACCAGGCTGATGCCCAAATTCCTAAAGAGCCTCAGCGCGCAGATGATCAAGCTGCACTGCTGAAGTGACACCTCAAGATACACACCATGACATAAAATATTTGCCACTATCATCATTAACTACTTTAATAAATCAACAGTTCAAAACCCAGGTTGCTGTAAAACGCTTTTATTTACTGCCAAGCAGGAGTTTACACTAATGCAACCACAATAGATTCTTCAGCCAATGCTGCAACACAGTGAGGTATGACGGCCACCCTCCCCTGCTTTTACAAGGGTGCTGGCGCAGTCTAACCTTAAAACATAATCATCAAGAAACATAAACCTTATGACTCTACACATGGTGGATACCAGGCAAATACCTTAAAATAAAACTTGTGCATATATAATTTTTAAAGTGCAATAAACATCCTAAAATAAATCAGTTTTCTATTTAGCAATAGGGAACATCTCTCCTTCAAGGGGCATAATAGGCTGGATCAGGCAAGGAGACCAGCTTACCATCTCTCCACCTGCTAACACTGTGCAGCCTTGGTCCAACATTCGGACTGTTAACGGTCAACCGGTCACAGTAAATGTTGCGGCCCAAGTGCATTTGATGATAAATGTCCTGAAATTTGTCCCAATCTTCTTGACTCAGTTCGTTAAGGGACACTCCCTCAGGCAAATGCATTTTCATCCTATTACGTTCCTCAATCCAAGAGTCTCTCTGATCTTCCTTATAGAACAGTCCCCCTTTATCTAGGTACGGGTATTCCAGCCCTAAACGCACACTGGGTGTGAACCCACCTTTGGGCCTCAGACAAACTTGTAAGTCGGGAAGGGTCCCCCAATCCCGGCAGCACATAGGGATCATCAGCTCTCACTGTAAAATGTTTATACTGCGGGCCTCTGCGAACTGGCAAGGGGCAGACTGGGGTCTCAGGGTCTGACTGGCTCTGTCCTGGGGCAGGGGTTGAGCAACCGTTTCCCCGAGGGTCAGGGGTAACAACCACAGTTCCTTGCTGTTGGACCACCTCTGTGGCGTTGGCAGACTTCCGACAGGAGGCTTCCGCCCACTCCCGGATGCAGGCCTCGCACCTCTCCTCCTCGGTGCGACCATCCAGCTTTCCACTCCTCGACAAGGACGCGGACATCAGGCTGGTGACCGACGGCTCCGGCTCATCATCTGACGATTCTTCAAACAGGGCAAGGTTGAGGACTACAGGTTTCACTGCATCCTCCTCCTCCGGTACCGACACTTCGCTCTCAGCGGTGGCAGGCTTCACCTGTGTTGCGACTTCCCTTGCTTTGACTGGCTCGGCAAATCCGTCCTCTACGGCAGCTCCAGCAGCAGACTCAGCAACAGGCTCATCAGCAGTCTCCTCTAAGGTAGGTTCAGCAAGCGGCTTCTCCTCAGCAGGCTCAGCAGGTGGCTTCTCCACGGCAGGCTCAGCGGCCTCCGGCTCCGCAGCTGCTGGCTCCGAGCTCTCCGGCTTCTCCTTTGGCAGTGGGGTCTTCTTCCAGGGCAGGCTGTAACGGGCTACCATCCCTTTCTCCCCACGGACCATGGTGATCCACTGGGTCGTTCCTTGATATGCTCCCGGTGGCGTCATCGCAGTACGGGCAGCAGTGGCAGGTTGTAGCGGGGCCTTCCACAGCAGTCCCATTGTAGGATTGCGGCGGTACTGCGTGGGGCCTTCTCCGGTACTCACCACCTCTCAGAAGCTATGGTGGCAGAACGGGCATTGGCACAATCCAGTCCTCAGCGCCACGATGTGGCCACACTCTCGGCACAGCGGAAACAGCTCCTCCTGCCCGGCAGTGGTACACAGCACGAACTCCGGCAGCAGGCGGACTCGCGTGAAAGTGTCCTCAATCACCGTTGCTCGCTCCAATGTCTCCCCGATGTTGGCGTCTAGGCCACCTTCCACAGACATCGGGCTCATGCAGCCATCTCAGTCCAGGACATGCACTCCTCGTTAGCAAATGTCTCTCCACTCAAGTGGTCGTTGGCTGCACTGCTCTCCTCACTCTGCATCACCGAGCAGTCTTGTGGCGGGCTTTTCTTCTGTTAGCCCCGCCCCCTCCTACTCCGCGCGGGAAGGTCCAAGACACGTGAGTTGAAAAGGGCACGAACCCAAACAGCACCAGGCGCTGAAGGAAAATGGCGGGAAAACGCTGGCTGCGCAGTTTACCCGTTCAGCAGCGCGTCCCAGCCGTAATGTCATTCTGCTCATTTTCAGACGGCCATAACTTCAGCATAGACAGTCCAAACACATCCAAATATGGCAATACAGCAGGGCAGGGGTCGGATGACGCTTCTCTCCAAATTTCAGCCAAAATGAAGCACTTTGAGAATTCTCTTAAAGGGACAGCGTCCAAATGATCAAATTTACTCTGGATTAATTTTGACAGTCCCTGGGGTCTTCTGGCACCTTGGGACACCACCACACACAGCTAGCACAGTCCATTCACTTCCGGAGGGCCAAACAGTAAAGGTTCTCGGATTGGTCCCAAATTCGGCACAGTGGTCCCTTGGGGTCCCAGCACCTCAGCAACACCTGTTTAAACCCTTTAGGTTCCCGTACGGGCCACCAAATGTAGCCGGCACCTACCTGGCCAGGGGCACGCACCTGGGGAGCGAGGGGGATTCTTGGACCTAGGGTAGGGTATCCCATGTTGGTGCGGGCATGTGTGGGTGGAGGTGCACTTACTTCTGTAATAGCAGCTTGCATCTATACACGACACCCTTTGGTGAATTCACTTGACGTTTATTTGATGCATCCATTCTCGGTAATATAACAAAGTCCAGTAGTACAGTCCAGCAAGTTACAGCAGCATTCCCTCTTCGCTCCTCACTACATTAATAGAACTAGAAGAACCGACTAGAAGGGTTGGTCTCCTCTTTATATAACCTCTGTAATGTTTCACATACACCAACAGCTGCAAAGCTTGGCCAATGGCAGGACAGCTAATGTTGCCAATGCCATCTGGTCAAGGCTTTGTTTATTTAACCTAAAGAAGTACACCAGACTACTTTAATCTAAGAGACCCATTTCTTAGGCAACGCTGCCATCATTTGGTTTCATGATGCAATGGGCCCAAGAACTGCATCTAACAGATTTCTATCACCATCAGGTGCTATTCCACTGACAGAGTTCTAATTCTTCCTACTTGTAGTGTTGCAACAGGTTTTTGCCCATTACACTAGCCATATATAAATGATATAAAATATATTTCAAAAATTTGTACTGTAGTTTTGCTTTAAATTAATTATCCCTATGTGTGATTCAGGTTTTAACTTTATATATCATACCACTGTTTGGCAGAGCTTTATTATATATCACTGGAGTCCCATCTTGGCGGGAAGAAAATAAGGTATGCAGATATGGGTACGTGGAATCTCCAGCTCATGAACAGTAATAGTGGGATCACAGCAATAAATCTATGATGTGGGAACATGGTGATATTTGGAGGGGGAGATCAGGAATCATAGGAAATAGCAGCGGCCAACATCACTGCCCAGTTTTCCACAATTCTATTCCACTGAGGCTCGCTGAGTCACAGCCAGTGAAACGGAGGCTCAGATATCATATACACTGCTTTGTGTATTCAGTGGGCACTGCAGGAATCCAAGTTGACTCACTACGGATATCTCTCAATGGAACTTGAAAGCGGTTTCTATAGTTTAAATCTAATGTGCTGTGTGCAGAACATTAGATACAGTGACTGTGCTGGCTTGTTAGGTTGGACCATCATTAAAGGAAAAGTATATTTTTGTTGCAAGGCAAAAGCAAGGCCTATAGTTGTGAAGGGAATTTCTGGACAAGCAGATGGTAGACATACAGGTCGGGTGTGTAATGTTTTGGCTACTATTGCCTGTGAACCGAATCGCTTGCCTACTAATGTTGTACTTGTGAAACACCCTTATAATGACCATGTAAGGCCTGCTAGAATCCCTGCAGGACCAGCCATTTAAAAAGGATCCCCAGGGTATCCCAAACTAAGATGCTCCACTCTGTGAACCCTCCCCCCCATTTGCCCGATAAGTTTACCTTTTCAATGAACCTATGGCTGGCAGCGGCATCATTCGCATTCTCTTTCAGCTGTGCATGGCCACACCCGCCGCAACTGAATGGCTGTGTGTGGCCGCACTCAGCCAAGGGTTATGAGTAATGCCGTGTGCCACCAAGGTGTGTGGCTGGAGGAGCTTCATGGAATTCCAGCCGCAGACCTTGGAGAAGCAGATTGGACAAGAGCTATGGCCTGCACAGGGTTTCACACATCCAGGCATCCCAAACTGGGGTGCCCTAGGAGGACAGACCGTAACCCAGGATTTTCACTATCCTGGGTTTTAGTCTGTCCCGATAGGGCACTTTAGGTACACACTTACATCTATCAGGGTATTTGGGCAACATAAGGCCTTCACTACAACTTTGAGAGCATATCCACATCAGCACCAAAATCAGATTAAAAATAAATTCACATTTTTCAAATACTTTACACCTGATTGTGAGCTGAAGTTAGTGAACAGTAGTAGCGCTGATACATCTAACTTTTTTTTCTGTATGCTTGTTTTCCTGCCATATTTTAAGGTGAGGTTCTCCAGGTCAGATTTTGAGGTTTTCTGGTGAAAATGCCAAAATCAGGCATGGAAGTGCTGTTGATGGGGGACAGATAATAACTGTACAACGGATGGAAACAGCATGCCTTCTATTGGAGGAGGTGTGTCTGCGTCAGTGGTGTGCTACCATCTCCTTCCCCTATCGGATGGATCTGGGCTAGAAAAAGGTATCTCTCTAATGCAGGGGTAGGTTAGGTTAGTTTAGTATCCCTGTGCATGAGGACCGTCTTTGGAACAGACTTGCTAGGGAAGGAGTAAACCTTCTTTAAAAGTTACACATGGAGGAGCATGGAACCTCCAAAACAATTTCATAGAGCCTCTAGGTTAAAAAATACATTTTCTTTGAAGGGACTGGCTCATTGCAGAACAGTGCTGTGTTGCTGACTTATATGACTAATACAAGACCTAAGGCTTTTTACATTATAAATTCTCTGATTTATCTTGCTAAGCCAATAATTACTTAGTTGAGGAAATAATTAAATTACTAATATTTTATATTGTGACTACCAAGTATTGTATTTTAAATTCATTGAATGTCTTTGAAATCTGGCCAGTAGTATACTAGGTAGTAAACTAAGAGACCAACTTACATTACAGTATGAGGTTTGAGCGATGAACCCCTTAAATGAAAGCAGACAGCAAGGCAGAATTTGTCAATCTTGAGATAGCATCCATGCCTTTAAAGTGGACCAAAATCCAGCATGATCGATTCCCTCCCCCCAAAATCGGGATGCCCTGCTGTGTGAAAACCCCCAGCTCGCTCCGTTCGCTTACCTTGCTTCCCAGTCCAACAGCACATGTGTGAGCCGCGGCCGCATCCCCGCTATCCCTCTAGCAGGGCGCGTGCCCTCGCCAGGCATTTGTGCATGGCCAGCAGGGGCAGACTTCCTGTTAGAGGGAAGCGGGGGATGTGGCCGCCAAGTCTTAGTTGCCGGCTTAGATGGCGTGACGTCAGCGGCTCTGAGCACGCTGATTGGCCGAGCAGCTGCACATGCGCCATAGGGTCAGGAAGAGGTGAATTGTGCTTGGCGATCTGTGGGGTTTCACACAGCAGGGAACCCCTGATCGGGGTGCCCGGGGGAAAGGACCAAAACCCACTTTAAGCAGATCTAAATCCCCTCTGGCAACTTTCCACCCCCATCAGGCAAAGCAGAATGAGAAGGTAAATACAGAGCTTGCGGGTGACAAGTGGGTGGGTGATGTAAATTTGCCAGCAGGAAAAAGTGATTCAAAATCTTCTTCCCTGGATTCCTGATTCCTTTATCAGGCTCTATGCCTCTTTAAAGGGTAATTCCACTTTCCAATTGTTTCTATCTTTTGAGACAAAATGATGTCCTCAATGTGAGCTGAGCTCATCTGTTAATCGTTTTCTTTTTTATTTGTTTGCAGTTTTGTGTTAGACAAGAAAACTGTTTCTCTAGCAAAAATGTGTTCACCTTAGCAGTGTACTCCAACTGGTGTATTTGGTGTACCACATTCCTGAGCTTACGGGTTTAACCCCTTCTGCTTTCATTCAGCCTTTTCAAATAAGGGGATCATAATCTTGTGTTAAAGTAGCTAAAGGGTTACTTCTGCTTGATTTCGCCGAAGCTGCTGATGAGCTTACCTATTTCAGTGGAAGGTTGTAGTCAGAAACTATACTAAGGACATTACTCAAGGCCAGGAAAGCTGCTCCCACTTTAGCAACACAGAGCCACAAGAATATAAAAACTTGGTATGAAGCACAATTCTAACACAAATGTTTATTTTAAATTACATAGGTTATGTGTGGTACATCTCAGGCCCCTTTTTCGTACTCTGTGGGGTGCATCTCAGGCCTCATAATGCAGGATCTGTATGGTTCCCCTAATGCGGAGTGTGAATACCAAGTGCAGCGGAGTCAAATCCAGACATTTGTGGTGTAACAGGGACTGGTTTTACTGGAACATGAGTGCAGTAAGAGAAAGTTTTACATAGTGAATAATAGAGACAGGAAAAAGAAATCATGGAGATCACCTCAAAAGTACAAGAGACACAACATGCAGTAGAGAATGTACAACAGATACTGCACATTGACATATGTAAGAGCGCCATCTACTGTCATAAATGTAAACTGCACTATCCTAGCAATATAGATGCAGATCACATACAGAGACAAGCTGTAAGCTGTTGCACAGTATCTTCGACACCCTCGAAACCTGTTTCTACCAGAAGGTTTAGGATCAAGCTGACCATTATATTGTCATACAGGCACTCATTTGTCATTCTTTAAAAATGTTTTACCTCAAATATTTAAATGGCAAATCATTTTTTAACAGGATGTGGCGGAGATTTGTCAGGCCCCAGTGGCTCTTTCAACAGCCCTGGATATCCCATGAACTATCCACACAATAGGGAATGTATCTGGCATATCGTCACCTCTCCGGGGAGCAGCATTCAGATCAGTTTGCTCGAGTTTATTATAGAGTACCATGATACATGCAGTTATGATGTCTTGGAGGTAAGTGCCTGCATATTTAGTTTTCATGTTAAAGTGACTTGTAAGAGGGGTAGCCATACCCATTTGCTCATAAATTTTGTCAGGCTGGCCCTCTCAACAGCAGCATATGCAGAATGCTGCTTCTGCAGCGATAGTGAGGCTGAGTTGTCAAAAAGTAGATGCAAACAAATATAAAGGAACAATATAGTAAATGATTACTATTTGGGATGCCCCTCTATGTGAAATCCCCCAGATTGTTGTGCACTTACCTACTTGACGATCCCGAGGCACATGGGCATCCCCGCTTACCTCCGGTTGAAGTGCATACCCGCACCAGGCATTTCTGCATGGCTGATGTGGGTACATTGAGGAGTGCCAGCAGCTAATGCTCCATTAAGTTCATTAAGTTAATATGTGGTGTGCTTTCCCTATATAATTTCCCCTTGGTATATAATAGGGTTTCCCAACATTTACCACTTTACCATTGTGCATCTTAAGTGCCACCCCTAACGCCAGTAATACAGACTTCCCCTCAAAGGGTAGAGGTCCTATACTGGTCCAACAATGTAAGCTCATCATAACCCCTCTGCTTTCACCTCCAGTAGCTTTGACTACTGTCAGAGTTACTGGTGTATAAGGCTCCCATGAAGCTCAAAAATGTAAATTTAATTTTTAATATTAAAATAATCAAGTGTATTTAATGGCTACATATACACAAAATAAAATCAAATATGTCAGGCTTTTTGCAGGTAACAAAATTCCAGCAGTGTCCTGCAGCCAAAAATATTACCTGTATATAGCCACTCCTGTAAATTTGTGTGTTTGAAATAAATGGGCTTGGCTAGGCTGCGCTGCACTATTCCATACTATGCCCGCTAAGCCGACGAACAAAGATCCGTATTTACTAATTTGTGCAGTCTGGCATAGTCAGGTGCAGCAAAGCATCCTGCCCGATGTCCCTGCTCTGCATGGTGGGAATTCCACACCGTCTTTGGGGTTTGGGAGGGGAAATGCCACGCTGCCTATGGTGAATGGCAGGGGGGGGGGAATGCCAGCCTGCATATGGGGATCAGGAGGGGGGAGAATGCCAAATGCCAAACTGTACTCAATATGGGGTGACTTATTGAAAGTTACCCCAAACGTGTGACCCTTCCAATCATTCAAATGTCAAGTTAATACATGGTCAAGCTATATAAATACTATGCTGACTCTGGGTTTAGGCTACTCCCGGTTTTAGTAATGACGCTTTTGCCCATGACCACACTAATTATATGCAATGATATTTATTTATACACTTTCACATTAAAAAACATACATATTAAAATCTATTCATTGATTTCATGTACATCAATTCATATGTGCTTATATAATATACATCAATTAATATCTTATTACACATGTCTAGCATTAAATATGTGGGTGATGTCATTACATTACATGCTCCCTTTCCATTCTTTATCAATCAATTTTTTCATTCTGACTTTTCTGTTGGGCAGACATGTTTTGCCTGTTTTTCCGGCTTTATCAATGCCCTTATGTTGAAAAAAGGGGGGCAACAGGACATATATTAGTTTGCTATAAAGGTTCCGCATATTTGTTTGTTGTACAAATTGAATAAATTTTATATACCTCATTAGAAAATCCATGAATGCATGATTCCGTTTGTCTCAATAATCATTATACTTTATATACATGATTCTATAAACGTATTCTTCCCCAGAGGAACGTGGCACAAACACCATATTAGTATGAAGTCATCGAATGCTGGCCCTTTAAGAGAAACCATATGCCCTTTAATCCAGTATTATACACATATACTGTGCAGAATAGTTTTCATGCATTTAAATTGCATTGTAAATGTACCTTTCAGTGATGTTACAGAAGTTTGTAGTGGAAAACTGGCTTTAGATTGATTTCAGAGGTTTTCCTCTTAGGGACACTATAAAGAGATATAATTAACAGGATGGAAGAGGATATCAGTATAACCATCCTTCAGTATAGAGTATATGGGGTTATGGGTATTAAAGCCATGAATGTACCTTTGTAAGTGCACGCTCCGTGCGCTGGTCTGCAGTTGTGGCGTCCAAGAGGTCCCTCCCACGAATGCACCCCGCTCCTGTCCTCCCTTCGTTTCCTTGGCAGGGATGCTCGTCGGTCTAGGGGTACGTGCAGCGCCCCTCCGGTAACGCTTTTAAGCTCTCCGGGGTCCGGAGCGCACCGCCCCGTCGGCCTTGCCGTCATGCCAAACTGCCTATGGAGAATGGGAGGGGATTATGCCACACTGCCTATGGGGATCGAGAAGGGGGGAATGCCACACTGTCTATGGGGATTGGGATGGGGGGGAATGCCACACTGCCTATAGGTAATGGCATGGGGAAAACCACACTGCCTATGGGGAATGGGATGGGTGAATTCCACACTGCCTATGAGGAATAGAAGGGGGAAATGCCACACTGCCTATGGGAAATGGGATAGGGGAATGTCACACTGCCTATGGGGAATGAAAGGGGGAAATGCCACACTGCCTATGGGGGATGGAAGTGGGAGGGGGTGCCACACTGCCTATGGGGAATGGAAAGGGGAAATGCCACACTGCCTATGAGGAATGAAAGGGGGAAATGCCACACTGCCAATGGGGAATGGGATGGGGATGCCACACTGTCTATGGGGAATGGGGTGGGGGGATGCCACATTGCCTATGGGGAATGGAAGTGGGAAATGCCACACTACTTATGGGGAATGGGAGGGGGGAATGCCACAGTGCCCATAATAGGCAATGGGGGGAGGTGCCAAATTGCCTGTAATGGAAGGGGGGAGAATGCCACACTGTTTATGGAGATTGGAATGGGGGAATACCACACTGCCTATAGGGGATGGGATGGGGGAATGCCCCAATGCCTATAATGGGGAATGGGAGGAAGATGCCACACTGCCTATAGGGAATAGGAGGGGGGATGCCACACTGCCTATGGGGATCAGAAGGGGGGGGAATGCCACACTGCCTATGGGTATCCGGAGAGGGGAATGCCACACAGCCTATGGGGATTGGGAAGGGGGAAATGTCACACTGCCTAAGATAAATGGGAAGGGGCATGCCACACTGCCTATGGGGGAATGGAATGGGGGTAGAATGCTGCACTGCCTATGAGGATTGAGAAGTAGGGAGAATGTCACACTGCCTATCGGGATTGGGAGTAGGGAGAATGCCACACTGCCAGTTCCAAGGCAAGTCCTTGTGAAAGAAAATTGTTTAAGCTTTAGCAGCTTTAAAATGACTGTTTACTGTGAGGGTGTTAAAAATATAAAAATAGGGCTGGTTTGCTTTTTGAAATGAATTTGTATAACAAAAAAAGCCTACAGATGTAAGCAATAGACGAGAAAATACAATCCAGGAAAGAAAACACTTTATATTCCAAGTATACAGTACATCCTGCTCCAGAAGATTCCTTACACATGGGTAATACATCCACAAGATGGCGCTGGACTGCAGAAAACCGCTTGTGGCTCCTCCTGGCCCCATATAAGCCAGGGACCTCCCACAAATTCCCCAGTTCTTATCTGCAGTCTGGGCTGCGAAGAATAGAAGATGGCTCTTTATGCTGCGCAGGTGAGCGGGGCTATTAGCCTGCGGCCCTGTAGGACTATTCTCACCCGTTCTGAACCCACTGCCTCCCAGCTTAGGCTGAACTGGTTCGGGTGAAGGTAGGCAGCATCAGGGTCAGGTGCTAAGGAACGCTGCTCCAACCGCAGTCCCTGTCTTAAAGGGTAGGCGGTATAGGCCCATGATGAGCCTTATAGGATGCCCCTCCCGCTCTCTGGGGTCCCCCTTTACTCCATGTCCCCTTTAGTTGGGCCCCTTCCTTTAGGTTGGCTGCTGCTCCCCCTGCCTCGCTTTCCCTGGGGACATCTCCGGGGGGGGGGGGGGGGGGTGTATGTGTGCTGCGGCAGTCAATGCAGGGTTGTAGAATTGCTTTCTCTTTGATCAGCTTTATGTGTTTTTTACTTAATGCCGCCGCCGCCGCCGTGCGCTTGTACTGCGCTCCGTGGACGGCGGCGACATCGCCTCAGGTGCTGTCGCGCCATCATTGGCCGGCTCAGTCACGTGGGCGCGTTTTCATGCTCTTCGGGGGGGGCGGGCCTTGCGGATGACGTTTTCCGCATCACTTCTCCGCGGCCCGCCCCTCGAGGTATATGCGGGCGCCATTTTGACTCCTGTGCTGCGTGGCTGCTCTCTACCTACCGCGGTCCGTAAGTGCCCCTGTGGGGTGGCCTTTTTTATGTCTGATTTATTTTAAGTGTTTGCTTATGCTTATGTCTTTCAGGCGAGTCAAACTTTTTGTGGTTTCTCCCGGTCCTCTCCCATTGTTTAGCCCTAATCCTAATATTGGAGGGCTATTGTACTTATATATCTCCCACTTCCCTAGTGGGCTCTTGGGGCATCCCGGGTAGCTATATTTAGCGTTAATCCTATATTGGCCTGCAGTGCCACATTAATCACCATATGGAGGCTTCTCAGGATAATGTGCTTGGGGTTCCTTCGGGACAAGCCCGGCTGAGTATTGCGTGTGGGGTATCCCCTATAAGTGATGATGTTAGGGTGTGTGTACCCTGCGCCCAGCAGGTGCTTGCGCTGCAGTCTGGGTCGCCTGCTGCTGGGCCTAGTGCTGCGCCCTCTCTGGCTTCACCTACCCCCCCACGCTTACATCTGACTCCTAGTGAGGTGCATACCAGTGGGGAGTCTCAACCTGATTTGGCTGCACGGGTGGCCAGCATTGAAAAGCATATTGCTGGGTCTGCCCCGCATAAGGCTTCTGCTAAGAAGCAGCATTTATCACCCGCTGTTTCTCTCTTTCCAATGGAGGCCGAGGAAATACTCCCCTGGAGGAGGGGGAATTATTTTCTGATTCAGAATCATCTGAGGAACAGCCTAAGGCTTGGGTAATGGTGATACCGGGTCTGGGGCTGACCCATGGTCCTCAGATGACACTGACAGGCTTTTGGCTCATATCTTTGAAGTGCTCTGTATTTCCCCTCCTGCCGTGGCTCCGCAGCAGCAGGGTGAGCTTTTTCATACGGCTAGACCACGCTTGGAGTTTCCTGAACAAACTCACTTTAATAATCTGGTGCTCAAAGAATGGGAACGGCCTAGCAAGCTTCCTGGGGTGCCAAAGAGTTGGGATAAGAGGTATCCCTTTCCTGCTGAGGTGGTTAAGCATTGGTCATGTCCTCCCGAAGTAGATGCACCTGTTCTGGGGCTGTCCAATACTTCCCCTGACACTGCTACTCTGAAGGATGGTGAGGACCGGCGCATGGACCAGCTGGCTTGCCATGCTTTTGCCTGTGTGGGGACCGCGCTGCGCCCGGTTTGTGCCTTTGCCATTACAGCTGTTGCTATTAAAATCCTGCTCAAGAGTCTCTTACATGGGGCCTCTGATGACGCGGGAGGAGAAGTGTACAGTTCTCTCCTGCTTTGCTATGAATTTGTTGCATATGTTCTGTCTGCTATGGATGATACCATTAGAATGTGTGGGAGGACATCTGCTCTGCTGGTGGCTATACGCCGCTCTGTCTGGCTGCATCAGTGAGTAGCTGATAACGCTGCTAAGAAGGCTCTCACTGGCTTTCCCTTTAAGGGGCCTGCGCCTCTTTGGTGAACGCTTGGACTTGTTTGCTAAGGGCGACAGGTTACCTCAACGTAGGAGGCAGTCCTGGTCCTTTCGGGGTACAGGTGCCTTTCTCCCTTCCTTCCGTGGTTCCAGAATTGGGCGAGGAGCCTCCTTTGCTGGGGCCCGCGGAGATTATTGGGGAAGGGGCAGAGGACGTGGGCGCCCCGGTGCCTCCTGGGGTCCCAAGCCTAAGTCCTCCCCGAAGCCCCCTCAGGCATGAAGGAGCGCCCTCACCCGTCCGGGTGGGGGGACAGCTTCGGCTCTTTGCTCACGTCTGGAGGCATCACGCCTCAGACCGGTGGATTCAGGAGGTAGTGTCCTCCGGTTACAAGATAGAGCTTGCAGCCTGGCCACCCCCAAGATTTATCAAATCCCGAATGGCTCAAAACCCCCTGTCTGCTCAGGGTCTGTGCCTTGCTGTTCAAAACTTTTTGGAGTTGGGGGTCATCTGCCCGGTCCCTTTCAGGGAAAGGGGCAGAGGCTTATATTCCAATCTTTTCACTGTCCCCAAAAAGGACGGATCCCTCAGACCCATCCTGGATTTAAAGCGTCTCAACAGGTTTGTCAGATTCAAGCATTTTCGCATGGAAACCCTGCGCTTTGCAGTCAATTCACTGCGCCCGGGCGACTTCATGACATCTGTAGACATCAAGGATGCTTACCTTCATGTACCAATTTTTCCAGGTCATCAAAAATTTCTCAGGTTCGCTCTGGGAGATCAGCACTATCAGTTTGCAGCCTTGCCTTTCGGTCTCACCTTGGCTCCCAGGGTTTTCACCAAGGTACTGGCGGGAGTAATGGCTCTACTGAGATCTCAGGGCATCTTTCCTTACTTGGACGACATTCTCATCACTTCTCAGTCTTTCCAGCAGGCAGAGCTGGATACCCAGAGGGTGGTGTCCACACTGGAGTCTTTCGGCTGGGTGATCAACCACCCCAAGTCTTCCCTGTCCCCGTCCTTGGTGAGGTCCTTTCTGGGCATGACTCTGGATACGTCTCAGGTCAAGATCCTTCTCCCTCAGCAGAAGGTGGAGTGTCTTCAAGCTCAGGCCCAGCTTCTTCTGTCTTGCCCTCATCCCTCCATACTGCAGGGGATGCAGCTGGTGGGCCTGATAGTGTCTTGCTTCGAGGCGGTTCCATACGCTCAGTTTCATATGAGACCTCTTCAGCTTCACCTCTTGTCAGTATGGGATCGGGACCCTGTGTCCTTGGGTCAGGTGTTTGTTCTGTCCCCAATGGCCAGGCGGTCTCTCTCGTGGTGGCTGGACTCAAGGAACCTGTTGGTGGGCAGATCCTTTCTGACCCCTTGCTGGGAGAGTCACCACGGATGCCAGTCTGACCGGTTGGGAGGGCTTCTGGAACTCCCTGCAATTCCAGGGTCAGTGGGGTCCTCAGGAGGCCCACACTCCTATCAAAATTCTGGAACTAAGGGCGATAAGGTTGGTTCTCGCTCAATTGACTTCACACCTTCGGGGTCAGGTTCAGGTCCGCTTGGACAACCAGACAGCGGTTGCCTACATCAATCATCAGGGAGGGACCCGGAGCAACAGGGCCCTCAAGGAAGTGTCCCTGATTCTGTCCTGGGCGGAGGAGAATGTCCCCTGTCTCCCAGCTGTGTACATCCCGGGGGTGGAGAATCTGGAGGCAGATTCTCTCAGCAGGGGGATGTCTCGTCTGTGGGAGTGGTCCCTCAGCAGCAGGGTGTTTCACTCCCTGTGCCACCCTTGGGGTTGGCCGGATGTGGATCTGTTTGCGTCCCGTCACAATCACAAGCTTCCAGTCTTTGTTTCTCTGTCCCAGGACCCTCTGGCCTTGGCCATGGATGGACTAGCAATGTCTTGGAAGAGCTTTCAGCTCCTTTATGTGTTTCCTCTGTTCCCTCTGCTGGGCAGGGTGCTGCGCAAGATCTCCCAGGAAGGGGTGTCAACCATTCTAGTGGCCCCCCGTTGGCCAAGAAGAGTGTGGTTCGCAGACATTGTGCAGTTGGCAGTAGATCAGTATGTCCTGCCCAAGGTTCCAGATCTGCTCACTCAAGGACAGCTACGCCATCCCAATTTATAAACGCTGGCTTTAACGGCCTGGCTGCTGAAACCTCCATATTGATGGAAAAGGGGCTGCCTGCCTCTGTTGTTAGTACCATCATTCAGGCTAGGAAGAAGTCCTCGTCATCTATCTACTATAGGGTATGGCATACTTACATTGACTGGTGTGAGGTCGCTTCCCTGTCGGGTGTTTTCTATCCCCAGGATTCTGAAATTCCTGCAACATGGTTTAGATTTGGGTCTTCAACTTAGTACCCTCAAAGCCTTGGCTATTTTCTTTTTAAGATCTTTTGCCAAGCATCGTCTGGTTAAGACCTTTTTTCAGGGGGTTACTCACGTGCGTCCTCCTCGTAAGCCTATGTTACCAGTCTGGGATTTGAACTTGGTATTATCGGCCTTGCAGGGGATCTCCCTTTGAGCCCTTGCGTGCGGCCCCTTTGTCTATTTTGACGCTTAAGGACGCTTAAGGTAGCTTTTTTGGTGGCTATCACTTCTGTTAGGCATGTTTCTGAGTTGGCGGCGCTTTCTATCAAACCTCCTTACTTTGAGAGACACCAGGACAAGGTGGTGTTTCGTTTTAAGCCAGATTTTCTGCCTAAGGTTGTGTCTGCCTTTCATCTCAATCAGGACATTAGCCTCAATTCAAAGACACATTCGTCCGGACTTCCGTAGCTGTCTGTAAAAAGTTTGGGTGGGTGTTAGTCTTTTTTTTTGCTTTTTTTCGTTCATTTTTCATTCGTACGAACGTTCGGGAAAATGTGTATATGCGCTTTCGATGAACGGAAGCAAATCGGAACATTTCCATTAGTTCGGATCATTTTCCAAACAAAATCTGATATTTTTCTTTCGTTCAGATAACTTACGTTGTTGGGATGGGCTTACGTCTGATTCAGAGAGCTGATTTCCGACGGATCACCACCCTATAAATCCATTTCATTTGCGCTCCACTTACGGGACCTTTGAGGGCTCGGATTGCTATTGTTGAACATGTTTTGCGGCTATGTGGAGTAGTCTGCGCGCCTTTAGCACCAAGGCATTGCATGTATCAGCATGGCCGAGGCCATAAATTGTATAGCAATGCATACCTGAATCTATACATTTCATATATGCCTTACGGATGCATTTTAATGACCTTAATTAGTCCTTAGCATGTAAACATTTATTTTCCCACACATCCATATAATTGCTATATTTTTTTAGACTTATGTCCTTTGTGAATTATATTTGGATGGTTGAACTTGAATCTTAATTTGTCGTAGGAGTTATGGTTTTAGTTGGTTACCTTTGCTTTGTGTAATTATTTTATATTTGGTTGCAGGAACCGCAAGATGTGCCACTCACACACCATACAAGCAGTCTTTGGTCCAGCTATGCGATTCCTCAGTGTTCTTGCAGGGCATCCAGGGTCGTTCCATGATGCTTATATATTGCAGAGCTCCGGCTTATTTCGTCAGTTTGAGTCAGGAGAATTATCTGGTGGATGGCTCCTGGGTAAGTTTGCTCCATCAATCCATTTTCACTGTATGGCAATGAATATAGTTGATGACTCATGTCCTAACCTATGGCTGTTTTTAGCCCTTGATGACATGTTAAACAATATTGTAGCTTAGAATGTGTATTTTATTGTTATTGTTATTATTTTTAAATTCTTTCAGGGGATTCTGGATATCCACTCCTGCCCTTGCTCCTGATGCCCGTTCTTTGCCTGCAGAATGCGGGCCAGGGGTTCTCTAATTGGGCACTATGCAAAACCCGGGCCGTGGTGGCGAGGGCCCTCTGGCTTTTGAAGTCCAGATTTAGGTGTTTGGACCATACGGGGGGGGGGGGGGGGCACTGCAGTATGACCCCAACAAGGTTATACCAATATACCAATATTTTAATTTACGTTTTTTAACAGGGACCACACGTGCCAGAGTGGCACAACTGAGTGCCAGGGTCCTTCAGTTGGCGGGCGAGATGCAGGAGCTGCGCAACTCGTTGGGGACCACAGATGAAGAATAATGTTCTGTGGCCTGCCATTGCTATGTATTTTGTTTTTTATAGTTGTAAAAATTTGAAATTTTCACAATTTTTAAAAATGTTATATTTTATGATGGAATAAAAAAAATGTTACAGTGTCATTTCATTTACAAAATACATTAACACAAAACTAATGGGCCCAGAAATATTTAAAGATGAATATTCACATGACCGAGAAGTGATTTGGGTAGCTTTAAGGATCCAAAAGGGAAGATGGAGGATAGTCCTAAGTGATTTAGCTAAACATTGTAGTAGAAGTGAGGGTGGCAAATATGTAGGCGAGCACTTTAATGAGTTAAGTTTGTAGTGCGAAGGCGCAAGATCGTAAGGATTTCCGTCCGGACGAATATTTATTGAAAAAGGGAAACAGAATTTAACGGGAAACGTAAAGGATTCGTGGGAGGATACGATGGGAAAAAGGCAAAAACGAAAGCCTACGTTGTAACATGTGAAAATGAAATGGAAAAGTCCCGATGGAAAATGACATACTCGTATTCGTAATCTGCCGTACGAACGGACGGAAACTTTACAGAAGGTTTTCAATGCATGCACAGAATCGCTCGTACACTCATACGAGAGCGGAAACATTTCCAAAAAAAACAGATCGGAACTAAAACTGAAGTTTTTTTTGTCTCTCTGAATCGAGCCTATTGTCTTGCCCTAATCCTAGTAATTCTAAGGAGCAGGTTTTACACTCTCTGGATGTGGTTAGAACCCTGAAGTTCTATTTGGTGGCTACTGAACCTTTCAGGAAGACTGATGCTCTTTTTGTTCTCCCTTCTGGGCCTCAGAAGGGTTTAGCTCCAGCTGAGTCCACCATCAGCAAGTGGATCCATCAGGCTGTGATTCAAGCCTATTCTGCTAAGGGGAAGGAACCTCCTTTCCGCCTTACTGCTCATTCTACTCGTGCTATTGGTGCCTCTTGGGCTTTTCAGCACCAAGCTTCTGTTGAACACGTTTTCAAGGCGGCTACTTGGTCTTCTGTTCATACTTTTAAGTTTTACAAGGTTGATGTTAGGGCCTCAGCTGATGCTGCTTTTGGCAGCAAAGTTCTGTTGTTGCTTTTGGGGATCCCACCCTACCTTACGGACACTGCTATTGGATGTCCCATGTGTAAGGAACCTTCTGGAGCAGGACGTGCTGTATACTTGGAATAATACAATTCTGTGATTACTCATTATATGGTGATTGTTCATATGTTCATTTGAATTATGGTTATTATAGTTCTCCCGGCTTATTGTTAACTGCTTGTCAATACTGGGGAATTTGTGGGAGGTCCCTGGCTTATATGGGGCCGGGAGGAGCCACAAGGTGTTTTCTGCAGTCCAGCGCCATCTTGTGGATGTATTACCCATGTGTAAGGAATCTTCTGGAGCAGGACGTGTTGTATACTTATAATACCAATTCTACAGGTGAGTATTCACAGAATTGTATTCTTTTGGCCTCCTTAGAATCCCTCTATGTTGGATTTATTGTATAGATTTTGTGATAAGTTTTGCTCATGAAATTGCTCATTTTTGTTTGTAGAGATGGATTCTTTCTCTCTCATCAACACATCAGGGCCGGTAAACTCTATACAGGATCAACCCCTCCTTCTGTAATTATTATCCAGCCATAGACGCATGCAGGGCCAGTATTGAGCTCAATTACTTTCTGCCTCATGCTGCACAAATCAGATCTTCCATTGCTCAGAACATCGGAATGCTGAGCGAATCCTCCACTAAATGGAGTTATCCAGGCAGAAGAAAATGCTTATAACAGATTTAAGTACTGTATGTGCTTCACTAAAAACACAGAGAAAACTAGATGAACACGTAAATAACTTTCACTGCACATTAGCCATCTCTAGAAATCCTTATTTCTAATAATTATAGTAAACATCATTATTTATTTTACTTGCTCATTTTTTATTATGTGCTGCTCGTCAGACTTGATTTTCTTTTAAGAACCTAAAAAATGTGTTTATGAAAAAAAACAATTTAACCCTCTACCCACTACTAGCCAATAAATGTTAAAGTGAACCTACAGAGGAGACAATCCTTATAGAGTCCTTCCCATCCCACAGTGCGATGCACACATCACATTGCAATGTTTACTACATGTATATCTACATTCCAATAATAGGCTTAGGACTGCTTTAGAAAGTATCACAGCTAATTACAATAATTCAATAATTAGCTGTAATAAGTCAATTAAAATAATTACTATCCGGCTACTACAGTGTTACACAATGGACGACCTAGTTGGGAGCTGGCAGGCATTCAGAATGACTCATCTTGTTTGTTATAGCCCCAGCAGGAGAGAGAGATAGCCCATCCCATAGTCTCAACATCCCATCTCAGTATATGGCTCCCTGATGCTTGATCATTATCCGTCCCGTTTAAAAAAAAAAAAAAAAAGGGTTCCACCGTCGAGGAGACACCCACCTGAAATTTTTGAGATTCCTATTATCTGATCTTAAGAATGCTGGCTGACATGACTCAGCCCACTAGCCACATCCTCGGCTTCCCTGTAGACCCGCCCCCAGACTAGCTGAATGGCTTGGTGTAGGAGTGCACCACAGGTACAGGGAATCCGGGGAGGAGGTCACTGGTGTAAGGCGCAGTCGGAGCGGCCAGTAAAGCTGAGATTTACTCGCGACCTCGGGGGTTTCACAAAGCGTGGCAGCTAGTCTTTAGACTCCAGGGCTGTCCTTCATGGATTTTGGGCAGCTTTAAAGCCCTCGTAATGGCGTTTGACAAAAAACAACCCAGTTTATAATTACCATGATTAGAGGAACAGCACACAAAGAAACTGTTATTTTGATATAGTGTCTGTTATGTACATATGAATAGTAATTGTAAAAAATAAAAATTAGCCTTTGACTGGATGAGGTGCAATAATGAAACTAGTGAAAGGATTAAAATATAGCTTCCTAGGATTTTGCAGCTAATATGGTATTTGCTTCTATTTTCAGATCTATGGAGGTCATGACTTGTCCTCCCCAAGGCTTGCTCAGCTTTGTGGCCCTCGAGCTCCAGGAAATCCCCTACAAGTGTCCAGTACAGGAAATATGGTCACTGTGCGATTTAAGACTGACTCCAGTAGCAATGGGAAGGGTTTTAATGCAACTTGGAGTGAAGTTCCTGGAGGTATATAGTTATAACTTTTTCGTTTTGTCATCAGACATTCTGTCTGGGTTGCAAAACAACACTATGACTCTGCACCACTATTTAAGTGAATGGTGTGCCGGTTATATACAGGTCCCAACCTCGAGGGTATGGGACATATCCTGTTGCACAAAAGTGGGGTGACCCAGAACACCCCCACACTATACCTGTATAGTATAACCGCACCAGCCAAGAAGTATAGAATTGATAAAAACCCTTTATTTGTATACGGGTGTTGTTACAATGCTAGGTCACACTTATTACATTAAAATACAATTAAAACACATCAGAACCCCTGGATAATTATGTAACGCTCTATTATATTGGCCAATAATATTAGGTCCCTAAAAATACAAACTAATGGCTATGGATACAAAGTGCATTAATCAAAAACCCTATGTGCTATAATGTGCTATGTGCAAACTGTGCTTATTAATAAATATATAAATAAACGAATAAAATGAATGAAATAAATAATTACTTACAGTGTTATTATCCAAAACGCAACATATATACATGAATAAAGTGCCAAGTGCTGAGCTGCCCTTATTACCCAAATGCAAACATGACTGACAAGTCTGAATGATTACCCAAAGGGACTAAGAATGAAAAAAGTGATATGGTACTTCACCCAATCTCCTGAGCTATCCTGCTGGGGGTCCGAACAAGCGAAAGGCGACGCGTAGCGTGATTCCCCTGAATCACTTCCTCAGGCCGTCTCGCTCTAACTACCGCCATGTCTTCTTTTAAGCTGCAGTGTGTGCGGCTCCAAGTGACGCGAGCACGGAGCACGTCACCACGCACCCCGCCCGCCCCCCTGATTGGGGAGCGTAAGGGCCACGTGACGGCGCGCCCCCCACACGCCCCCGGAGCGCACCTGCCGGGAATCTGACAGCCTGGGGCTGCGCGCGCGCCCGGCGCGCAGGCGCACTCCCCTGCAGTAGGAGGCACCCGCGCGCCGGGACGCACGGCAACACGCGCGGTCCCCCGCCACCCCCCCGGGTGCGTCCCGGAGCGCGGGTGCCTCCTACTGCAGGGGAGCGCGCCTGCGCGCCGGGTGTGGGGCTTGTCAGTCATGTTTGCATTTGGGTAATAAGGGCAGCTCAGCACTTGGCACTTTATTCATGTATATATGTTGCGTTTTGGATAATAACACTGTAAGTAATTATTTATTTCATTCATTTTATTCGTTTATTTATATTTTTATTAATAAGCACAGTTTGCACATAGCACATTATAGCACATAGGGTTTTTGATTAATGCACTTTGTATCCATAGCCATTAGTTTGTATTTTTAGGGACCTAATATTATTGGCCAATATAATAGAGCGTTACATAATTATCCAGGGGGTCTGATGTGTTTTAATTGTATTTTAATGTAATAAGTGTGACCTAGCATTGTAACAACACCCGTATACAAATAAAGGGTTTTTATCAATTCTATACTTCTTGGCTGGTGCGGTTATCATATACAGGTATGGTGTGGGGGTGTTCTGGGTTACCCCACTTTTGTGCAACAAGATTCTGTCTGGGTTGTTCACAGCACTCAAACCGCTTCTTTCAGTGCAGAATAGGAAAAATGAATCAGTTCATCAGGGGTCTTAGACTAAATATATTATATGGTTATCTAAGTTTTTGAGGCATTCAGTGGTGTGAACGAAAAATGAAGGTTTACATCCTATTAACATTTTGAAAAAAATTAGAAAAGTATCATAGTGAGAGATGTCTCCTATAAAATAACATAAGAGGTCAGTAGGTTGATCTGCTTGTCGCTATTACTAACTCTACATTTCTTTGAACTGGTTTTCATCAAACCTCCACATCTGTACATCACAAGACAATGACCACTAGTGTATCTCGTTGTGTAAAGTGTTTTTAGACATGTTGACACCTCTGTAGCAGTCAATGGTGGTATCATGAGCATGTGATGCGGCCCAAAATCACCCCCCATCCCTTTTCCATAGAAAAGGCTGGGATGAATAACAGCTGCTAGAGATTTAGGGAAGGTAAGTACAAGGTTTAATAATTATGGGGAGTGAGAATTATCTTATACCAGGAGACATAAACCCAGCATTGCAAGGCTATACTCACTAATTTCGGCATAGCTATGATCCACCTTCAGCATCATTTTAGTTAAGATGTATAGAAATAGACACAATAGCCTGAACTTTGAATATCTGATATTTTGATCAATGAAAAGAAGGTATTTAGCTATGTGGATGCCCCCACCATCAGTCACGGTGAGCTGGCACAGCCCCCTCCATTGCAGTGAATGGAAGGAGGCGTGGTAGCTCACCATGACTGATGGTGGGGACGTCACCTTGTCAGAGGGAGACAGGAAGAGAAGCCCAATGAGAGAGCAGTGCTGATGGACCTGGATGAAGCCTTTCAGGTAAGCTCTGTAAGGTCTGCGTGGGAGAGAAGGTGACTATAGCTTTTTTTAAGTTTTGACTAAAAATTTACTTTAAATCAGAGCTGTATTGTGTTTTTCCATGTTAGCCATTCTCTTTTTAAATCAGAGCCCCTCCCGGTAGAATTTCATACTAAATACTTTTATATGTCACTTTGTCTTAATTTTATTTGCACGTCTTATACACATAAAAATACTATTAAAAATGGTCATACTTTTTGTAAAGATTTGCTTAGGCTAACTTGTATTTTGTAATTTTATTCGTAAACACTGCCCAACCCACTGTGGTCCAGGCAGCAGTTGCACTTTCTAATGGTTCATTTATCTAGCCGGTATTTTGCATGTAATTATATATTTGCATCCATTATTGTTGTGTAGGTTGTGGTGGAATATTTCAGTCGCCGAGTGGGGAGATCCACTCTCCAAATTACCCACGACCTTATGATGACAACACTGAGTGTTCCTGGCTGATCAGAGTTAGTTCCGGTCACAGAGTCCTGCTCAGCTTTACAGATTTCGACGTTGAACCTGATTCATTGTGTAGTGCTGACAGTGTCATGGTAAGTTATGAATAGGCCTTAATTTGCTTGACAATACCTTTAAACACAAAGCCAGCTTCATCAAATGTTGTTTTGGAGTGGAAAAGCTTGCCTGATCTGCTCAGAACCTATACCTAAATCTTTTTTTAACACTTTTGTAATGAACTGGACCACTGGATACAGGCTGGGCCTCCATCCAATATTAGTACCTTGCCTCACTGATGCTTTGAGGTCTAAGGGGTTTACATAAGCAGATCAGTTGGCTGTTCGCTTAGCGACTAGTCGACCAGTCGACCATACAAATTTGCGATTGACGCTAAAGTGATCGCTTGTTCTCATAGAAAAAACTTTTTTTTTTTGGAGGGCGACTTCTGTTTCCACATTCCAACCATCAAACAATGAACAAGAAATTTTTGGTTAGCTGAAACAATACGACGCCCGACCGATTAATTAAAATTAAAATAATTAAAATCTGTGGAAATCTTTGCCAGAAAAGAAAGCTGATAGAAGAGCAACTGAGGTTACAACTCCATGCTAATGCCTCTGATTGTGAACTGCATAATGAACATATTAATGCTGTGTTCACATGCACAGATAGTGTTGATGCATTTTCTTTAATGCATGGCACGGCCTGCTTCCGTATTCATAACAGTTGGGTTATTCCGCCACAAGGTGGCAAAGTGGTACCGCAGAAAGCTGTGGCAGCTCCCTATAAAAACGGGATTAACCATAGAGCTCCCAGTGCTTCCTCTGCAGTGCTACTGCGAAGTTAGAAGATGGCTATCTCTCTTGCGCAGGTGATCGGGGCAACCAAGCCTGCGGCTCTGCATGTCTATTTCCATCCGTTTCTGGACCCTCACTGCCTCCCAGCCTCGGCTGACAGATCGGGTGAAGGTAGAAGAGCACTAGGGTCAAGTGCTCCTGGAGCGCAGCTCTAAGCCGCAGACCCTGTACCACAAAGGGTAGCCGGCCATGGGCTTTATGGTGAGCCCATTAGGGATGCGGAGTTCTAGGGCCTGGGACGGCTTCTGAGCGGGTGAGTTGTTTGGAGACTATGTCCCGGGCCAGGCTGCTCGCCGCTGTTTTGTCGTCTCTCTCTCTCCCCCGACTCTGTTCGGGGGGGGTGGCGGAAAGTGTTTATGTCTGGGGTGTTTTATTCTTAGTATACAGTACGTCCTGCTTCATATATAGTACTTACTATCAGGTATTACTCCGCCAGATGGCGCTGGACCGCAGAGACATCGAAAATAGGCTCCTTCCGAACCCTCAAATACCCAGGGCCCTCCCACAAATCCCCAGATTTTCTCTGCAGTCTGGACTGCTAAGGACGAGAAATGGCTCTCTCTCTACTCGCAGGTGAGCAGGGCTATTAGCCCGCGGCCCTGTAGGACTATTCCCACCCGTTCCATTAGTACTAGGCCTCCCAGCCTTGGCTGCGCTGGTCGGGTGAAGGTAGGCAGCACTGCTGTTAGGTGCTTGGGAGCGCTGCTCCACCGCAATCCCCCACCAAAGGGTAGGCGGTTCAGGCTTATGGTGAGCCTCTATGGGATGCCCCTCCTGCACTATTGCCCCTTGCCCCTGCCTATCGGTGGGCCCTATTTAAGTGGCCGCTGTCCTCCCTCATTCTCCTTGTAGCCTTGGGGGGAAAAAGAGGGGGGGTGTATCGGTGTGTATGCTATGCATTTACATGTTTTAACCTTATACTTTATTTCATTCTGCCTTGTGTCAGCCGCCGCGCTGGCTTGCCGTTCTATCACTGTATTTAAAATTGCCGCTGCCACGTGCCTTTTCTGTCACTATGTTCCGCACTTGACGGCGGCGTTACCTCAGGTGCCAGCGCGCCGTCATTGGTTGCTTGTCACAGGCCTGGCTTTGCGCTCTTCGGGGGGGTGGGGCCCGTCTATGGCGCGTTCCGCGTCATTGCTGATACCGGCCCGCCCCTCGAGGTATACCAACGCCATCTTTGTCTGCTTGGTTGGCTTATGCGCGACGGACCCCTACCTACCGCGGTCCGTAAGTGCCCTCGCAGGCTGCTTAATTATCTACCTTTTTATTACAGTGTGCTTACGGCCTCCTTTTATTATGTCTTTCAGGCAGGGCGAATCCATTGGCTTCTCCTGGCCCTCTATTAGTTTTATTACTTGTTAGGCCTAGTGTAATTTACTCCCACTCCCTAGCGGGTTATTGGGGCATCCAGGGTTGCTGTACAGCGCTAATCCCTATTGGCCTATAGTGCCGCTATAATCACCATATGGAGGCATCTCAGGATAATCTGACCGGGGTTCCTTCGGGACAAGCCCGGCTGTGTGTAGCGTGTGGGCAGCCTCATGCTGATGCTGACAAGGCGTGGGTCTGTGCACCCTGTGCTGAGCAGGTGCTTGCACTGCAATCTGGCCTTCCAGTGGCTGGACGTGCACTTCGTATTACTTCACCTACCCCCCTCAAGCTTAAATCTCACTCCTACTGAGTTGCATACTAGTGGGGATGCTCAGCCTGATGTGTCTTCTAGACTGGCTACTGTTGAGAAGTTGATTGCTAATACCTTGGCGCGTAAGGCCCCTGCAAAAAAGCGGCACTTAACGCCTAATGTCACTCTTTTCCCTATGGAAACTGATGAGTTTTTAAATCTTTGTGACTATACCCCTTCGGATGAAGGGGAGCTCTTTTCTGACACAGTGTCAGGAATAGCCTTGTTACGCCTGTCTAGTTTGGACTGTTTCCCTCATGTTTTCCCTTAGTTAAGATGGTGGATTGTGTCTCAGCTGGGTGCCATCTTACTTCCTGTCATATATAAACCTTTCAGGCCTGTTGCTCAGTGCTTGACTATTGTGTTTGACTTCCTGCTTGTGCAGTTCTCTAGCCTGGAACTTGCTCTCCAGTTTGTTCCTCCTCTTGCGGTTTACCCTGCAAATCCTTGCTACCTGCTGTCTCGGATTGGACTTTGACTCTGCATTGATCTGCTTCCCTGTTGCTGACCCGGATTGGACTTTGACTCTGCATTGATCTGCTTCCCTGTTGCTGACCCGGATTGGACTTTGACTCCCTGCGTTTTGGCCTAGTCTCTGCCATTGGACTCCAGCAGTATTCACCAGTATCGTGACACACAGGGTCATCTGATGAGAGGCCAAGGGGTCATGACGATTCTGGCTCTGACCCCTGGGCCTCGGATGACACTGACAGATTGCTGACCCAGATTTTTGAGGTCCTGTCTATTTCTCCTCCTGTTGCGGCTCCCAGGCAAACGGGGGAACTTTTCCATACAGCTAAATCACGTTTGGAATTTCCCGAGCAAGCACATTTCAATAACCTTGTGCTCAAGGAATGGGAGCGCCCTAGTAAACTTCCCGGGGTACCTAAAAGTTATGATAGGAAGTATCCCTTTCCTGCTGATGTGGTGAAGTGTTGGTCATCCCCTCCCGAGGTAGATGCCCCGGTCTTAGGGCTATCTAACACCTCTGTCATGCATTCCCCTGACTCTACTACACTGCGGGATGCTGAGGACCAGCGCATTGACCAGCTGGCATCCCATGCCTTTGCATGTGCGGGGACGGCGCTGCGCCTGGTCTGTGCCTCTGCCATTACCGCTGTGGCCACTAGAACCCTTATCAGAAATATACTTGATAGTGCTCCTGATGATTTTCCTTGTGAGGTGTTCAATGCACTCTCCAGTTGTGATGTTTTTGTAAATGTTGTCCTCTCTGCTTTGGATGACACCATTAGAATGTGTGCCAGGACATCTGCCCTTTTGGTGGCAATACGCCACTCGGTTTGGCTGCTCCAGTGGGCTGCTGACAACGCTGCCAAGAAGGCCCTAACTGGGTTTCCCTTCAAAGGACTGCGCCTGTTTGGGGACCGCCTGGACCTTTTTGCTAAGGGAGTCAGGTTACCCCAGCGCAGGCGGCAATCTCGGCCCTTTCGGGGTCAGGGTTCCTTCTCCTCCCCTTACCGTGGTGCTAGACAAGGGAGGGGGGTTTCCCTTACTGGGGCCCAGGGAGATTTCTGGGGTAGGGGCAGAGGACATGGACGTCCTGGCTCCTCCTGGGGTCCCAAAGCAAAATCCTCTCCCAAGCCCCCTCAGGCATGATGGGGCGCGGGATGGCTGCAGCACTTCGCTCACGTCTGGAAGCTTCATGTCTCAGACCGGTGGATTCAGGAGGTAGTGTCCTTCGGTTAAAAGTTGGAGTTCGCTGCCGCCCCCAAGATTCATCAGATCCCGGATTCCTCAGGACCGCGTGTTAGCTCAGGAGCTGGTGCAGGCAGTGCAAGGCCTCCTGGAGCTGGGGGTCATCTGCAAGGTCCCTTTAAGAGAAATGGGCAAGGGTTTCTATTCCAACCTATTCACAGTCCCCAAAAAAGATGGTTCAGTCAGGCCCATCCTGGACTTAAAGATCCTCAACAAATTTATCAGGGGCAGGCGCTTTCGCATGAAAACTCTGCGCTCTGCCATCAGTTCCCTGCGCCAAGGGGACTTCATGACTTCTTTGGACATCAAAGATGCTTACCTTCATATTCCTGTATTTCCAGGTCATCAAAGATTCCTCAGGTTCGTTCTGATGGATCAACACTACCAGTTTGTGGCGTTGCCCTTTGGTCTCACCTCAGCTCCCAGGGTGTTCACCAACGTGCTGGCTGGCGTGATGTCTCTGCTCAGGTATCAGGGCGTCCACGTGCTTCCCTATCTGGACGACATTCTCATCACCTCCCATTCTCTACATAAAGAGAATTGAATACTCAGCTGGTGGTGTCCACTCTGGAGTCATTTGGATGAGTGATCAACCACCCCAAGTCCTCACTGTCCCCTTCCTTGGTAACTCCATTCCTAGGAATGAATCTGGATACAGTTCAGGCAAGGATTTTACTTCCTCAACAGAAGGTGGACAGTCTGATTGCACAGGTTCAGTTCCTGCTATCTTGTCCTCATCCCTCCATCAGGCAGGGGATGCAGCTGGTGGGCCTGATGGTGGCATGCTTCGAGGCGGTCCCTTATGCTCAGTTCCACTTGAGGCCTCTTCAACTTCACCTATTGTCAGTGTGGGACAAGGATCCAGCGTCTCTGGACAGGGTCTGTGTGCTCTCCCCTCTGGTCGGGAGGTCCCTCTTGTGGTGGATGGACTCAAGGAACCTGTTGGGGGGCAGATCCTTTCTTACCCCTTCCTGGGAGACGGTCACCACGGATGCCAGTCTGTCAGGTTGGGGGGGGGTTCCTGGAAGTCCCTGCGGTTCCAGGTGAGGTGGGGCCCTCAGGAGGCCCACACACCTATCAATGTCTTGGAACTGCGAGCGATCAGGTTAGTTCTGGCTCACTTGACTACTCACCTTCTGGGCCTGCCTGTTCAGGTGCGCTCGGACAACCAGACGGCAGTTGCCTACATCAATCATCAGAGAGGGACCCAGAGCAAGGGGGCCCTCCAGGAAGCGTCTCTGATCCTGACTTGGGCTGAGTCCAATGTTCCCTGCATATCAGCTTTGTACATCCCGGGAGTGGAAAATCTCCTGGCAGACTCTCTGAGCAGGGGGACCTCTCGCCAGGGAGAATGGTCCCTATGCAGCAGCGTGTTCCAATCTCTGTGTCGCTGTTGGGGCCAACCAGATGTGGATCTGTTTGCATCCCGTCACAATCACAAGCTACCAGCCTTTGTCTCCCTGTCCCAGGATCCTCTGGCCTTGACCACGGATGCTCTAGCAATGTCATGGCAGGACTTTCAGTTTCTGTATGTCTTCCCTGCATTCCCCCTGCTGGGCAGGGTTCTGCGCAAGATTGCTCTGGAAGGGGTGCCAGCAATTCTGGTGGCCCCCAGGTGGCCAAGAAGAGTGTGGTTCGCAGACGTGGTGCAGCTGGCAGTAGATCAGTACGCTCTGCCTCTGGTGCCAGATCTGCTCACCCAGGGCTCTCTACGCCATCCCAATTTACAAACTCTGGCTTTGATGGCCTGGCTGCTGAAACCTCCATCTTGATGGAGAAGGGCTGTCTTCCTCGGTTGTGGATACTTTGATAAAGGCTAGGAAGAAGTCTTCTTCTTCCATTTATTACAGGGTTTGGCGTGCCTACATTCACTGGTGTGAGTCTAAGTCTCTTCCCTGTCGTGTGTTCTCTATTCCCAGGATTCTGGAGTTCCTTCAGCATGGGTTTGGACATGGGGCTCCAACTAAGTACTCTGAAGGGGCAGGTCTCTGCCCTGGCTGTTTTCTTCCAGAAGTCCTTTGCTCAGCACCCTCTGATCAGGACTTTTTTCCAGGGGGTCACTCATGTGCCTCCCCCACGTGCCTGTTTGGGATTTGAACTTGGTTTTGTCAGCCTTGCAGGGTGCCCCTTTTGAACCTGTGCAGGATGCTACCCTGGCCATTCTTACGCTCAAGGTTGTCTTTCTGGTGGCTATTACTTCTTTTAGGCGTGTGTTTGAGTTGGGGGCGCTTTCCATTCAGCCCCCCTACTATGAGAGACACCAGGACAAGGTGGTGTTTCGTTTCAAACCAGATTTTCTGCCTAAGGTAGTGTCTGCCTTTCATCTGAATAAGGACATTGTTCTCCCTTCTTTGTGGCCTAATCCTAGTAATGCTAAGGAGAGGGTTTTGCATTCTTTGGATGTGGTTAGGTGTCTGAAGTACTATCTGGTGGCTACTGCACCCTTCAGGAAAACTGATGCTCTCTTTGTGGTTCCTTCTGGTCCTAGGAAGGGTTTGGCTCCTGCCAAGTCTACTATCAGCAAATGGATCCGTCAGGCTGTGATTCAGGCCTACTCTGCTAAGGGAAGAAATATTCCCTTCCGCCTTACTGCTCATTCCACTCGTGCTATTGGAGCTTCCTGGGCCTTTCAGCACCAGGCTTCTGTTGAACAAGTTTGCAAGGCCGCTACTTGGTCTTCTGTTCAAAGTTTTACAAGGTTGATGTTAGGGCCTCAGCTGATGCTACTTTTGGCCGGAAGATTCTGCAGGCAGCAGTGGTTTAAACTGTCTGCTGTTGGCTTTGGGGATCCCACCCTACTTTTGGACACTGCTATTGGATGTCCCAATAGTAAGTACTATATATGGAGCAGGACGTACTGTATACTAAGAATAATACAATTCTGTGATTACTCACCTGTAGAATTGGTATTATGGGTATACAGTACGTCCTGCTCCACCCCACTCTTGGTTTTGCATTATCTTGGATCCCCTGTATGGTGATTGTTATCATTTTTATAGTTGATAGTTTGGGTTGTTTTTATTCTCCCGGCTTCTTGTTAACTGCTTTTCAATGCTGGGGATTTGTGGGAGGTACCTGGGTATTTGAGGGGCCGGGAGGAGCCTATTTTCGATGTCTCTGCAGTCCAGCACCATCTGGCGGAGTAATACCTGATAGTAAGTACTTTATATGGAGTAGGACGTACTGTATACTCATAATACCAATTCTACAGGTGAGTAATCACAGAATTGTATTTTTGACGTCTTTTTGGGTGTTTTTAGCGGCCGCGCCGCTTTGTACTACGCTCTGCTATCGCCTGAGGTGATTTATGCGGGTGGCCAGCATTGAGAAGCAGATCTTGCCAGATCTGTTCCTAGGAAGGCCTTTGGCAAGATGCGGCACCTGACTTCAACTCCCTCACGCTCTACAGAGGAGTATGAAGAATTTGATGTCACTGCTGGACGTTATTCCCTAGAGGAAGGGGAACTGCCTCTGGACTCTGACTCCTCTGGGGACCAACAGGAGGTTTGTTACAGTGACCCTGAATTAGGGGATCCATGGTATCCTGATGACATTGGTAATTTACTGTCCCACATTTTTTAAATTTTGCACATTGCCCCCCCCCCCCCCCCGTGGAGGCTAAAAGGAAACAGGGGGAGCATTTTCGTCCTGTTAGACAGCGTCTGGAGTTCCCCGAGCAAGAACATTTCACTTCCTTGGTGCTTAAAGCATGGGAACGTCCTAACAAGCTACCTGCTATGCCCAAGGGTTTGGATAAAAGGTATCCCTTTCCTGCTGATCTTGTTAGAAGATGGTCCGTTTCCCCGGAAGTGGACGCTCCCGTGCTAGGTTTGTCCAATACTTCGGTCATGCCTTCCCCGGACACTACCACTCTGCGGGACGGTGAGGATAGGCGCATGGATCAGCTGGCCTGCCATGCCTTTACCTGTGTGGGGGCTGGCTTACGCCCGGTCTGCGCTGTGGCTATTACGTCTATTGCCCTTAAGTCACTGCTCAAGCGCCTCCTTGATGGCACTTCAGCTTATAGAGGGGGTGAAGAGTTTAGGACTCTCTTGGTTTGCTCTGATTTTGTGGCCTTTATCCTCCATGATGCTGTGCGGTTGAGCGGCAGGGCCTCTACGCTCTTGGTGGCTATGCGCCGCTCTGTCTGGTTGCGTCAGTGGGCAGCTGACGCTGCTGCTAGGAAGGCTCTCACTGGTCTCCCTTTCGTGGGGCTGCGGCTCTTTGGGGAGCATCTTGATGTTTTAGCCAAGGATGGCAGGCTGCCTCAGCATAGGAGGCAGTCTCGGTCCTTTCGGGGGCCCTCTGCCCCCCTCTCCTCCTTTCCTGCTCCCAGAGGAGGCTGGGGCTCCCTCCTCCCCAGTGGTCGTAGAGATTCTTGGGGCCGTGGCAGACCCCGCAGTCGTCTCGGTCTCTCCTGGAACTCCAAGCCCAAACCCTTTCCCAAGCCCCCTCAGGCATGAAGGGGCGCCCTCACCCATCCGGGTGGGGGGACGGCTACGGCTCTTTGCTCACGTCTGGAGGCTTCACGTTTCAGACCGTTGGATACAGGAGGTGGTGTCCTTCAGGGGCACCTACTCCATCCCAATTTACAAACGCTGGCTTTAACGGCTTGGCTGCTGAAACCTCCATCTTGAAGGAAAAGGGTTACCTGCTTCTGTTGTTGATACCATGATTAGGGCTAGGAATCTATTACAGGGTCTGGCATGCTTACATTGTCTGGTGCGAGGCCAAGTCTCTGTTTTCTATTCCTAGGATTTTGGAATTCTTGCAACATGGTTTGGATTTGGGCCTTCAACTTAGTACCCTTTATGGCCATGTTTAAGCTCTGGCAATTTTTTTCCAAAGATCTTTTGCCAATCACCGTCTGGTCAAAACTTTTTTCCAGGGTTTTCTCATGTGCGTCCACCCTGTAAGCTTTTGCTTCCAGTCTGGGATCTGAATCTGGTGTTGTCTGCTATGCAGGGGCCTCCCTTTGAACTTATCCATGAGGCCGCCTTGCCTATTTTGACTCTTAAGGTAGCCTTTTTGGTGGCTATCACTTCGGTAAGGCAAGTTTCTGAGCTAGCGGCGCTTTCCATCAAGCCTTGTTATTTTGAGAGGCATCAGGATAAGGTGGTGTTTCGGCTTAAGCCAGACTTCTTGCCTAAGGTTGTGTCTGCCTTTCATCTCAATCAGGACATCGTCTTGCCTTCATTGTGCCCTAATCCTGCTAATTCCAAGGAGCGAACACTGCATTCCCTGGATGTGGTTAGTTTTATTTGGTTGCTACAGAGACTTTCAGGAAGTCTGATGCTGTTTTTGTTCTCACTTCTGGACCAAGGAAGGGTTTCCCTCCGGCTAAATCCACTATCAGCAAGTGGATCCGTCAGGCGGTGGTTCAAGCCTATTCTGCTAAGGGAAAGAATCCTCCCTTTAGAATTACTACTCATTCCACTCATGCTATTGGTGCCTCTTGGGCTTTTCAGCACCAGGCTTCTGTTGAACAAGTTTGCAAGGCCGCTACTTGGTCTTCTGTTCATACTTTTTCCAAGTTTTACAAGGTTGATGTTAAGGCCTCAGCGGATGCTGCTTTTGGCCGCAAGGTGCTTCAGGCGGTAGTGTTTTGAACTACTGGCCTTTGCTCTTTGGGGATCCCACCCTACTTTTGGACACTGCTTTTGGATGTCCCAACTGTTATGAATACTGAAGCGGGCCGTGCCATGCATTAAAGAAAAAAGCAATTCTTTGAGTACTCACCTGTAGAATTGTTTTTGTTCTTGCATGGCACGGCCCGCTTCGCCCCACCCTCATTATCGTTGTTCTTGGTTGCCTCTTTATGGTGATTGTACCAAGTTAATTTGGGGGTTTTCTTACCTTGTTACATTCTTTCCTTTATTCTCTCCCGGCTTCTTGTCTCACTGCTCGTCTACGCTGGGAACTCTATGGTTAATCCCATTTTTATAGGGAGCCAGGAGCTGCCACAGCTTTCTGCAGTACCACTGCTCCACCTTGTGGCGGAATAACCCAACTGTTATGAATACCGAAGCGGGCTGTGCCATGCAAGAACAAAAACAATTCTACAGGTGAGTACTCACAGAATTGCTTTTTTGTCCTCCTAAAAGACAAAAAAAGGGAAACATGGGTTTCCTATATCTATTTCTGTATTCTGTAAATGTATGAAGAATGCACCTGCTAAGGTTTTTGTTCTGCCTTTAGTTTGATTATCACATAATGATGCTAAAAAAATGCTCCTGTCAGCTGGCAATTACATCCTTGGTACTTTAGCTAGAGCAGGAATTCCCAAACATTGGTACAGTACCAAGTACCGCTGATTGTACGCAAGATCCTATCGGGTGGTAATCAATGAGGCTAAGGACTAATCTGTACTCCAACCCAGTCTGCTACCATCTATACATAACCTAGGCTTGCTTTGTTCCAAAAGAACAATCCTGATAAAAATATTTTTGTGTGCACTTTAAAATGGCTGCTTTGTGTACTTTAACATGGTTTTAGGTAACTGACATCCTATACGGACCTTCCATCCAGAGAAATTGGTTGTTATTATTGGGTGCCTTCATCTTCTCTGGCGCTGGACTAGGTAGAAATTACAGTAGGGTAAAACAAGTAATGTGCTTATAATATAGGCAGATGTGACAGAAAGGCAACAAATACACATTGATGAGTATAATACAAACACACAGTCATAACATCACTGAGCACCAACAGCAGTTTAATTCAAAGGAAGTTTTTTTTTATTGTAACAATTTTAGTGGTTCCCTTTAAATACATATCTTATGAGGCAGCAGCCATAACCAATGACTGAATTCTCACTGCGCAGTCAAATAATTCCATGCAGATTATTCTATTTTTCAAAACAAGCGCCATCCCACTGCAATGTCACCACCAGCCTGTGGTTCGATACCCACTTGGGATGAACGAGGACCTTTAGGTTAGGCCTTCTTTCCAGTATTTGGTGTTCCTCCTCACACTTTCTCCTTTTCAGTTACCCGGCCTAGCCACTCAACCAAATCGCCTGGCCACCTGGAAAAATTCACTATTTTCTTTGGGGACACCTAAATTGACTACTTTACAGGGTAATGGCTGTTGCGGGGGTGTGTTTTGGAGGTTTGGCTTATCCAGAGGCTTTTGAGGAACAAATATCCACAGCATTCTATGATGCTCCTCTGGGTGGCCCCTCATATATAAGCTTAAAGCACAATTTGTATACTTCTGGTCCGTAAAGGATGTCAGTGACTGACCTAGTGCTTATCCATACATTCCAGTACTACCATTCAGCCAATGACTCGGAGCAGGGCCTCTGCTGTAAATTGACCAGACGTCCTGAATTAGGGGGGGCAATCTTCCTTCTAATGTCAGCAAAGTGGGATATTAAGGTGTCCACAGAGTTTTTGGGTGGACAGTGGGACAAAATGCCTCAAAGAGGGACTGTCCCACCAAGAGGAGCCACCACTGGTGTTCCCCCCATTAGGGGCATCACAATTTGGGGTGGTCCACTGTGTGTATACCCGGGGTCCTCTCAGTACACTCACCTTACCAGCAATCCCACAGCACATGCATACCAGCTCACCTCTATCTGAGGCATGTACCTGTGCTAGGCTACTGTCAATGTTTTTTCGTCAATGCTCAGAGCTCAGAGAAAGAGCTGAATGGAACACAAGGAATTGTTTGGCTAGCAGTCTGGGCATGCCCCGTGGAATTACTAGAAAGGTTTCTGGGCAATCTGGGGGATTTCACACAATGGTGCATCCCAAACGAGGAGGAACAAAACCCAAGTTAGTGGAAACAGGTCTTGTTTCTCTTTAATGGTGTCACCTCCCGACCAGCTGCCTGATTATGATAAGCTCTAGTCACCTGGAAGTGTTTTCATAGTCTGCACAGGCCACAAGATTCTGGTCCCCCACATGTTTGGTTGCAGGGTGCGGTGGGTGTTCCTGTCTCTTGCCCATAAGCAAGATGGAGAAGAGAGCAACATCCTGGCACCTGCCTCATGAGTACTTAATTTCCCAGACTCAGCACACAGTGTCTGTGTTTCTCTCTATGTGATTATATGCCTGTGCCCCTGTTTGTACTGGTTTTAGCACTATTTTCTTGTATTTTTTACACTAGTTCTCCTGTGAGCTTTTAGTATAAAGAGTTAAATTATTATATTCTGCTTTGTCAAACTTTCAAAACTGTAAACTATGCTGAGAGTTATATGCTGCTTCTGTGCAAAATAGGAGGTACAGATAATGAAGACTTACCAGCCTGAAATGTAATTAATCACCAAAGACTGGATACAAGTCTTTATTTACAGGCTGGACAATGGGGCCTTTGAAGAGTTCCGTGCACTAGGCTGCTGGAATACATGCAGAGAGAATAGAGAGAATGTGCTGTGGCTTGTCAGAATCATCAATATAGTATTGTCTTCTAAGAAGGGGCATATTATTACACAGGGGTCAGCATAAATGAGTTATGCTGTGTATGTTAAAAATGTTATCCATAGTGGAGAAGTGACAGTATAGACCAGAACCTAATTATGAATGATTAAATGCCTTAAACTGTCTTGGGGATGTGTATGGTCTGCACAATAGCCCCAAAACAATAAACTTTTCTTTCAATAAGGAGGAGATTGGAGGAGGAGAGTACAGTTTTGTTCTTCAGTAGGTTACATTTGTTATTTGGTCATTATTTATATTATTACTATCAAACAGTGATTTAGTTGGAGGATGGGCTTCAAAGAAAAATTTCTCTGGTGGGCTCCAAGATTGATTTCCTTTGGTGGGCCCAAAGTGCTCAAATTTTACTTTCTTGGAGTGAAAACTCTAGGCTTGCCTGCAAGGTCAAATTATATGCTTGCATAGTAGGAATGGAAAAAAAATGCCTGTTTAAAAAGGGAATTAATGGAAAAATCCAGTAAAATGTCAGTAAAAATGTCCAGTAAAATATAAAATGTGTTACTATTCCCACATTGGTCACTAGATGGGAGTATAAGACCACAAATAGAAAAGAGAATTTAATTTAGACTCTTAGAATCTCTGTGTAGGATTCACCTTTACTGTGAGCCAGTTGGCATAAGATACATTTGTGGAACAACGGAAAACTGCTGTGAAACTGGCGATACCTCTAACCCAGTTTGGTGGGTTTCACACATCGGGGCATCCCGATTTGGGGTGCCCCAGGGAAGCAGAACGAAACCCAGGAAAGTAGACAAACCCGGGTTTTGTTCTGCTTTAAACCTTTCTTTTCATAACCCTGAAGCGAGTTGATGCTTTCACCTATCCTGCTTGCCATTGAGTGCCTGTCTGCTGTGATACCATCTTGTCACCCTCCATGCTGCAGTCCCATTAAACCTCGGCTACCATACCTGTGTACTGTGACATTGCTTGAGATAAGATGACGCTGTGACATACTTGGGATTGCAATTAAAGATGACAGTGATTACTCCTTGTTAACCCCGATAACTACATTTAGACTTGCTATTTGCTTTAATGGAAAACACCATCAGTGGTCTAACATATCCCTGATCAGTCCACTCCCGAAACCCTACTTACCCACCACCCCTCCCATAGGGCTGCAGCTACCTCTCTACTATCGTCTGTCTACTTTGTCTTTGGCAACTGTTCGCCAAAGTTGGGGTTTGCTGATGAAATCTCCAGTACTGCCAATGTGAGTCTGTCTGTGCAGAAGAAATGGAAGGTTAGATTGTGCTAGCTTGGGGCGGAGGTGGGGCACGAGAAGATGTAGGTGACTTTTTTTTAATTTTGCCCCTAGGTATATGATGGTGAATCTGGTGATGCAGCAGTTCTTGCGGTTCTTTGTGGCGAACAACTTCCCAGTAACATTACCTCCTCTCTGGAGACCATGTTTGTCCGCCTGCGCTCTGACAGAAGCAAGCAACACAAAGGATTCAGCGCACGTTTTAATGAAGGCAAGTCTTCTCAGACTTTTACTATTTATGACATTCTGCTAAAGACAGCCATATAAGTTTAGAGTGTATCTGCCATTTTTTGAAGCTAAAAAAACCTGACTGCCAGCAGGCTCGATCTTAAAGGGGGGGGGGGGTGCACCCTGTGACACTCCATTGTTTGTCCACTATTGAAATGGTATTAGAGGTAGACTGGTGTTGACTGTTTCAAAAATTAGTCCAGGATTTTACTTGCCACATCAGTGCCTCATTTGGTATTCTTCTCCCTGGTCTCTCACTTTCGAGTCATTGCTTGTGCTGGCTAGTGGGATAGCAGCGTTGCCATTATAGTTGGAACAAAGATCGCTGAACGGCTGATCTCAAAAGGACCGGGTGATGTGCAAACACTGTCTGGACACATACTCGGCTGTCATGCTGGTCGCGCTTGCTCCCGGGCCCAGCCCCTCAGATAGGCTGGGTGCAGGAGCGTGCACAGCTACAGGGAAGCCGAGGATGTGGCAGCCCGTGATCGCAGCATTGTGAGAACCGTGGGGAAAAGGTAAGTATACTGCCACCCAAGGGTTTTACACAGCGGGGGATCCCGCTATTGAATGGCCTGGGGTAGTCCCGCTTTAAAACACAATATTGCTGAAAACCAGTAATATATACCGTCAGGCATTAGACAACCATACTAGTGGAAGGGCAAACATAACCACCCCCTACAACTGTTATTTTAGGGATGTCCTGTGGACTGACATCCCCTCCATTGCATGGAATAATGCAGGCATGGCTATTAACTGTGACTGACTGGAGGGCATTCAACACTGTGGTTGACAGTGTAATTGTTGTGCTGCCCGCCGCAGAGCCCGAAGATGTCGTAAATGTGGCCACTTGTTCTCCCTGTTGAAAACAACCAGAGCCATTTGCCAGATGACATAGTCATGGCAAATGGCTCTTATTGGACAAGAGCCCCTTAAGATTCCAGGGCCAGACGCTTAGGGTTTTGTTTCGTTTTAAACAACTGGACTACAACGCCTTAAAGGTGAGTATTCAGGTTTATTTTTTCTGCCTGTACTGTCCATTTTCCAAAAAATACAAGACTGTATTTGGGACTGACCATTACACAATATGAATTTACTGTGTCAGTGACACTCTTGCATGAGATAGAAAGTATGCGTATTTACCCCTGGGGACTGGACTAGCCATTTAAACCTCAGAAAACCGAAAGATCATTTTCCTCAAAAAATAAAATAAAAACTCCAGTGGAGTCTTTTGGAATGATAGACCCCATGGTTGAGATTTAGCTTTTTGACAACAAGTTTCTTGCCTACCTGAAGTTCAGACTTCAATCTGACAACACAATATATATATCATATATATATATATATATATATATATATATATATATATATATATATACAATATATATCTCAGAAACCTCATTTAGTATTTCTTCCATTAAAGGTAAGAATTTAATGACGGTGTGACCTTAATTTACTTACTGGTCTTTTTCCTATAGTGTGTGGAGGCAGTATTGTTACTGATGCCATTGGGGGAACAATTTCCTCACCATTATATCCCGGCAAGTACCCAAACGATCAGAACTGTACATGGATTATTCAAGCTCTGGAGCCATGTAAGTTAACGCAACATATTAGTTCCACATAGCCGATCTGGCTATTAAAGTGTTCCCAGAGATTTTGTGGGTTCAGTGTGACAAAATGCCTCAAATCCGACAACTGGTTAGCTTATTTTTACCTGATTTCCTCAAACATGAACCATTCTTTTTAACCACGCTTTTCAGTGCTCCAATAGCCCTTATAATTCTCTTAATCGTAGCCATTGCACAGCACAAACATTTCTCTTCGACAGGCTCTATTTTCTAGGATACACTCCAAATGGTTCACAAACCTATTCTTTTTTAAAATGTTGATACAATTACTGACAATACACCACTTGCTTTCTAATCTTTTATTTCTTCACCACCATCTCCTGGCCCTGTCCACTCCTCCGACTATTTTATGTTGTGTTTCCTGACGTTTCTATTCTATACTTGCTTACACAGGGTCTTTTTTCTACTTGACTCTCTATTGTGTCTGTTTTACATTTATAATCTGACTACCTAATGTACTGTAGTGTTGCAAAACATGCTGCCACTTTAAAAATTAAGGATACATTCATCAGTGGAAGCTGGAGTGCTTCCTATTATGGTGGTGGGTGACATCCAGTAAAATGTTAATTTTTATTGTCTTAATAATATAATTTTTTCTTATCAGTTAACCATGTTACCATTTCGTTCACGGACTTTGACACTGAAAACAGAAATCGTAATTGTTCCGAAGACTTTGTAGAGATTTTAGATGGGAATAATATTGGGTCACCCTCGAAAGGTATGTTTATTGTTATTCCTTTTTAATGGTACTATTAGTTCATAAATCTATATTTACTATTGTAAATACAAGTACAGGCACCTATTGAAGTTCTCCCCTAGTGGCGAACGTGGGACAGAACTGGCCTGGGACTTCACCTGCCCCAGCCCATGCCCAGCTTGTAACATTAAAGTGGACCAAAACTCTGCCCGAACGATTTCCTTCCCCCGGGGTATCCAAAATCAGTATGCCCCGCTGTGTGAAACCCCCAGGTCGCCCCGTTCACTTACTTTGCTTTCCGGTCCAATGGCGCATGCGGGAGCCGCTGGCCCATCCCTGCTATCCCTCTAACAGGGAGCATGCCCACGCCAGGCACTTGTGAATGCCCGGGCACGCTCCCTGTTAGAGGGAAGTGGGGATTCGGCCACCAGCGCACCACTGGCCTTGGACACTAGCTTAGACGGCGTGATGTCAGTGGCTCCGAACGCACTCTGCGGCCACGCATGCGCCGTAGGACCAGGAAGAGGTGAGTTGCGCTCGGCGATCTGGGGGGGGGGGGGGGGGGGTTACACAGCGGGGCACCCCCAACCTTTTACATTTGGAATATGACGTCAGGTGCTCCCGTTGAAGAAAAGACCCAGCGGGATGGATCGCACACGGAGGTAAGCAAATGTCATTTCTTTTTCTGTCAATGGCAGGTAGCTGGGGCATATTTCTGGGCCCTCTTCTGAAGCCGTAAGAGGCCCCCCGGGTGAAAAGAAGACCCCGCCGGATCGATCGAGGGGTCAGGTGAGTGATTTTTTTTTGGGCCATTAGCAGGGGGGGAAAGCCAGGTACGTAAAATTTACGTGGCTGGCGTTTAACGGTAGAAGAGGCAGCTACGTACATTTAAAATAGCTGTCGTTAGAGGTAGGCTACAGCGCTGCAGGGGCAGATCATGAGCAGGGATAAATACACCCAAGTCGTCCAAAACCCACCATGAAGTCTATGAGACTCCAGGGCAGGCATACTCGCTCCCCCCCTCGGGACATCCTGAACTGGGATACCCTGCTGTGTGTGAAGTAGCTGGAAATCATGAAAGTCTGAACGATTGAAGAAAATGTCCTCTTCCATCCTCGCCTGTTTTTATCTGCTTAGGAAAAGGTCCAGACATAAATGAATGAAAAGAGCTGGATGTGAGCTCACAGGAAAGTGTAGCATGGAGAAAAAGATTTAATGGGAGCCAACAGTTTTTCGCTGCGTATGTCAGATTCTGCAAGCCCCAGTTTTCTTACTTTGTCCTTGCTGTCCCAGAAAAACCAGGCCTAGTGATTGGCCGCCAGTGCTCATGTGGTTTGGTGCAATGGTTTAAAATATTTTATCTCGAAAGTACATAAAAGTGGTTGCAATCAAAACTAGACTGTCTATGGCACTGTTTCTCAACCTGAGATATGCGTACCCAAGTGTACACTTAAGGCAGACCAAAACCTAATGAAATACACTGGCCAAGGCCCTGCAAAAGATCAGCAATTGCATAGATGCAACAATGACATAACTGTCAAACAACAGTGGCATTTGAGGAAACGGGGCTTTACTACTAAAATAAGCAGCATTAGCTGCGAGCAGAGTAATGCAGGAGCAATAAAAATTGTACTATTAATGGTGCGAGCAATTCAGGGGATGGTAAAATTGTGGGTTTTGGTCCACTTTAACCTGGATAAAATTTTTAATTGAGTTGTTTAATGATACATAACTTCCTAAAAATATATATTTTTATTTTTTTTAAAGGTCGGTTCTGTGGCCAGGTACTTCCTCACCCTGTGACATCATTCAGCAATGCCCTTGTGATAAATTTTGTCTCTAATAACTTTTCAACCTACAGAGGATTCCACGCAACCTACGCTGCATCAACCTCAGGTGAGAAAGAGTCATACCCAATGACTTTCATTTGTTTGGCTTGACTGACCTGTTTCCAGGACTGGAACCAGGTTTATATGAGCCCTTCCCTCTGAACACTAAAAAAATTAAAAAATTAAGGCACAGTGGGCTCTGGCATCTGCTCAGGTTTACCAGGTGCTGACACCAGCCCAGCCTGCCTCCATGCTGCAGTGTTTAGATGTCTTTAACTGTATATAACTGCGCTCCCCTTTATTTATAATATATGACCATGCCTTGTCACTTTGGTCTAGTCCAGTGGTACTCAACTGGCGGACCTCTGTGTCAGATTTCCGGGACCCTGCCCTGACAGTCCGGCACTCAGTTTCTTCTGTGTTACCATGCTCAGAGCTGCCCCATTGACCAGCAATGTAGTGCTTAGTCTCCCTACCAGTGTCATGGCTCCCTGGCACTTAGCATTGCAATATGAAGTACTGCACGAGTGGGAAGTGGCATTGCAAGGTACAAGCAGCCGTTTTTAGTTTTGCCTGGGGAATTTATAGCCCCTCCCCCAGTGTCCTGATAGTCCTGCTAGTCTGTATAAATATATATTTGTTCTTTTTGTCTTCAGCATGTGGAGGAGTAATGCACATGGAGAACGGAGCATTCAACAGCCCTGGCTATCCGGAAAACTATCTGGCCAATATGGAGTGCATCTGGAATATTCTCAGCTCTCCTGGAAACCAGCTGCAACTGTCTTTCATGTAATCCCCTTTTCAGCATCCTTTATACTTCTCTCGTCTTAATGGCGTTATTGGAAGGAAGGGCTGCATCCGGCAGGAAAACGGCTTAAATGTTTCCAATACAATTTGATAGAAATAAAATACCACATAAGTGTCACACAAGATATTACAAAAAGGCTGTAAAGGATCTTACTCTGATTCATTGTTTTTTATTTGATCAATCTAATATTCTTAGTATACAGTACGTCCTGCTCCAGATAGATTACTTACACTTTGGTAATCCTCCGCCAGATGGCGCTGCACTGCAGAGACATGTAAAACAGGCTCCTCCCGGCCCCTCAAATACCCGGGACCTCCCACAAATCCCCAGATTTCTCTGCAGTGCTTACTGCGAAAACATGAAGTTATCACTCTCTCGCAGGTGAGCAGGGCTATTAGCCTGCGGCCCTGTTGGACTATTCCCACCCGTCCTTCGTGTGATGTGCCCCCCAGCCTGGGCTGCGCTGGTCGGGTGAAGGTAGGCGGTAGTTGCATACTAGTGGGGATTCTCAGCCTGATGTCTTTTCTAGACTGGCTACTGTTGAACAGATTATTGCGAGGTCTTAAGCGTGTAAGGGCCCTGATAAGAAGCGGCAATTGACACCTAATGTTACTGTTTTATCTATGGGAACTGAGTTTATGAATCTGTGTGGCTATACCCCGTCTGATGAAGGGGAGCTCTTTTCTGCTTCAGGCTCATCTGATGAGAGACCAAAGGGTCATGACGATTCTGGCTCTGACCCCTGGGCCCCGGATAACACTGACAGATTATTGACCCAGACCTTGAGGTTCTGTCAATCTCTCTCCCTGTTGAGGCTCCCAGGCAAAGAGGGGAGCTTTTACATACAGCAAAATCACGTTTGGAATTTCCAGAGCAAGCACATTTCCATAACCTTGTGCTCAAGGAATGGGAGCGCCCCAGTAAACTTCCCGGGGCTCCAAAGATTTGAGATAGAAAGTATCCCTTTCCTGCTGAGGTTGTTAAATGTTGGTCATCCCCACCCCCCCCCCCCCCCCCCCCCCGAGGTGGATGCCCCGATCCTAGGGCTGTCTAACACCTCTGTCATGCATTCCCCTGATTCTACTACTCTGCGGGATGCTGAGGACCGGTGCATTGACCAGCTGGCCTCCCACGCCTTTACATGTGCAGCGCCCGGTCTGTGCCTCTGCTATTACTGCTGTGGCCACTAGAACCCTTATCAGAAATATGCTTGATAGTGCCCCTGATGATTTGCCTTGTGAGGTGTTTAATGCACTCTCTAGTTGTGATGTTTTTGTAAATCTTGTCCTGTCAGCATTGGATGACACCATCAGAATGTGTGCCAGAACTTCTGCCCTCGTGGTGGCTATGCGCCGCTCGGTTTGGCTGCGCTAGTGGGCCGCTGACAATGCTGCCAAGAAGGCCCTCACTGGTTTTCCCTTTAAAGGACTGCGTCTGTTGGAGACCGCCTGGACCTTTCTAGCTAAGGGAGGCAGGTTACCCCAGCGCAGGCGGCAACCTCGGCCCTTTAGGGGTCAGGGTTCCTTCTCCTCCCCTTACCGTGATGCAAGACAGGGAAGGGGGGTATCCTTCCCTGGGGCCCGGGGAGATTTCTGGGGTAGAGACAGAGGACCTGGACGTTCTGGCTCCTCCTGGGATCCCAAAAGCTAAATCCTCTCCCAAGCCCCCTCAGGCATGATGGGGCGCCCTTACCCATACGGGTGGGGGGACGGCTGCAGCACTTCACTCAGGTCTGCAGGATTCATGTCTCAGACCGGTGAATTCAGGAGGTAGTGTCCTCCGGTTACAAGTTGGAGTTTGCTGCCGATCCCCCTCCAAGATTCATCAGGTCCCGGATTCCTCAGGACCCTGTGTCAGCTCAGGAGCTAGTGCAAGCAGTGCAAGGCCCCCTGGAGCTGGGGGTCATCTGCCAGGTGCCTTTAAGAGAAGAAGGCAAGGGCTTTTATTCCAACCTATTCACAGTACCCAAAAAAGATGGTTCTGTCAGGTTCATCCTGGACTTAAAGATTCTTAACAAGTTTTTGTCAAGGGCAGGCGCTTTCGCATGGAGACTCTGCGCTCTGCCATCAGTTCCCTGCGCCAAGGGGATTTCATGACTTCTGTGGACATCAAAGATGCTTACCTTCATATTCCTGTGTTCCCAGTTCATCAAAAGTCCCTCAGGTTCACTCTGATGGATCAACATTACAAATTTGTGGCCTTGCCCTTCGGCCTCACTTCAGCTCCCAGAGTGTTCACCAAGGTGCTGGCTGGCGTGATGTCTCTACTCAGATGTCAGGGTGTCAGTGTGCTTCCCTATCTGGACGACATCCTCTTCACGTCTCTACATCAGGCAGAGTTGGATACTCAGCTGGTGGTGCCTATTCTGAAGTCATTTGGATGGGTGATCAACCACCCCAAGTCCCCACTGTCCCCTTCCTTGGTAACTCCATTCCTAGGAATGAATCTGGATACAGTTCAGGCAAGGATCTTCTTACCTCAGCAGAAGTTGGACAATCTGATTGCACAGGCTCAGACCCTCCTTGCTTGTCCCCATCCCTCCATCAGGCAGGGGAGGCAGCTGGTGGGCCTGATGGCGGCGTCCTTCGAAGCGGTCCCTTATGCTCAGTTCCACTTGAGGCCTCTGCAACTTCACCTATTGTCTGTATGGGACAAGGACCCAGCGTCCCTGGACAGGGTCTGTGTGTTCTCCCCCCTGGTCAGGAGGTCCCTCTTGTGGTGGATGGACGCAAGGAACCTGTTGGGGGGCAGATCCTTTCTTGCCCCTCCCTGGGAGACGGTCACCACGGATGCCAGTCTATCAGGTTGGGGGGGGGGGGTTCTGGAAGTCCCTGCGGTTCCAGGGGAGATGGGGCCCTCAGGAGGCCCACACACCTATCATTGTCTTGGAGCTGCGAGCGATCAGGTTAGTTCTGGCTCGCTTGACTACTCACCTTTAGGGCCTGCCTGTTCAGTTGGTGCTCGGACAACCAGACGGCAGTTGCCTACATCAATCATCAGGGAGGGACCCGGAGCAAGAGGGCCCTCCAGGAAGTGTCTTTGATCCTGACCTGGGTGGAGGCCAATGTTCCCTGCATATCAGCGGTGTACATTCCGGAAAAATCTGCTGGCAGACCCTCTGAGCAGGGGGACCTCTCGCTAGGGAGAATGGTCTTTCTGCAACAGGGTGTTCCAATCTCTGTGCCACCGTTGGGGCCAACCAGATGTGGATCTGTTTGCGTCCCGTCACAATCAAAAGCTCCCGGCCTTTGTCTCCCTGCCCCAGGATCCTCTGGCCTTGACCACGGATGCTTAGCACTGTCATGGCAGGACATTCAGTTCCTGTATGTCTTTCCTCCATTCTCCCTGCTGTGCAGGGTTCTGCGCAAGATTGCTCTGGAGGGAGTGCCAGCAATTCTGGTGGCCCCCAGGCGGCCAAGAAGAGTGTGTTCGCAGACGTGGTGCAGATGGCAGTAGACCAGTACGTTCTGCCAAGGGTGCCAGATCTGCTCACCCAGGGCCCCTTACGCCATCCCAATTTACAAATTCTGGCTTTGATGGCCTGGCTGCTGAAACCTCCATCTTGATGGAAAAAGGCTTGTTCGCCTCGGTGGTTGATACCATGGTGAAGGCTAGGAATAAAACTTCTTCTTCCATCTATTACAGGGTATGGCGTACCTACTTTGACTGGTGTGAGTCTAGGTCTCTTCCCTGTCGGGTGTTTTCAGTCCCCAGGGTTCTGGAGTTCTTACTGCTCGGGTCGGGACTCCAACTCAGTACTCTGAAGGGTCAGGTTTTCTGCCCTGTCTGTTTTCTTTCAGAAGTCTTTTGCTCAGCATTCTTTGATTAAGACCTTTTTTCCAGGGGGTCGCTCATGTGTGTTCCCCACGTAAACCTGTGGTCCCTGTGTGGGATTTGAACTTGGTTTTGTCTGCCTTGCAGGGTGCTCCCTTTGAACCTATGCAGGATGCTGCTCTGGCTGTTCTTACCCTCAAGGTTGTCTTTCTGGTAGACATTACTTCGGTCAGGCGTGTGTCTGAGTTGGCGGCTCTTCTGTTCAGCCCCCATACTTGGGAAGACACCAGGACAAGGTGGTGTTCCGCTTTAGGCCAGATTTTCTGCCTAAGGTAGTGTCTGCCTTTCATTTCAATCAAGATATTGTTCTCCTTTCTTTGTGCCCTAATCCTAGCAACGCTAAGGAGAGGGTTTTGCATTCCTTGGATGTGGTCAGGTGTTTGAAGTATTACCTGGTGGTCACTGCGTCCTGCGTCCTGCTCTTTTTGTGGTCCCTTCTGGGCCCAGGAAGGGTTTGTTAGCAAATGGATCCGTCAGGCCGTGATTCAGGCCTATTCTGCTAAGGGGAAGAGTCCTCTCTTTCGCCTTACTGCTCATTCTACTCGTGCTATTGGTGCCTCTTGGGCCTTCCAGCACCATGCTTCTGTTGAACAAGTTTGCAAGACCGCTACTTGGTCTTCTGTTCTTACCTTTTCAAAGTTTTGCAAGGTTGATATTGGGCCTCAGCTGATGCTGTTTTTGGCTGAAAGGTTTTGCAGGCGGCAGTGGTTCAAACTGTCTGCTGTTACCTTTTTTTTGCTGGGGATCCCACCCTACTTTATGGACACTGCTATTGGATGTCCCAAGTGTAAGTAATCTATCTGGAGCAGGACGTACTATATACTAAGAATAATACAATTCTGTGAAATACTCACCTGTAGAATTGGTATTATAAGTATAAAGTACATCCTGCTCCACCCCACCCTTGGTTTTGCATTATTCTGGATCCCCTGTATGGTGATTGTTATCATTGTTATAGTTACCAGTTTGGGTGGTTAAATTCTCCCGGCTTCTCGTTCACTGCTTTTCAATGCTGGGGATTTGTGGGAGGTCCCGGGTATTTGAGGGGCCAGGAGGAGCCTGTTTTACATGTCTCTGCAGTGCAGCGCCATCTGGCGGAGGATAACCCAAGTTTAAGTAATCTATCTGGAGCAGGACGTACTGTATACTTATAATACCAATTCTACAGGTGAGTATTTCACAGAATTGTATTTTGATGTGATCTAATGTTTAAAAGCAACTGAAGATCTTTGTTCCGTAGCCTTTAGCTCATTTTAATTAGAAATTGTTTCATATATAGTTACATAGTTAATACGGTTGAAAAAAGACATATGTGTTTCAAGTTCAACAGGGTATGGTAAAAAAGCATCCTCGAGTCTGGAGTTTTTTCTGTAAATCGAGGTAGTGCCACCTTTTCTCTAGAGAGGATTCTACTTGAAATGTTTTTTCTCCATTTTTTTGGCATTGGTTATTTATACAAATTAAGTATATCCCCATTCAGGCATCTCCTCTCAAAGCTAAGGGGGTTATTTAAGAAAGAATAGTGCCAGGTAGTGCTTTGTAGTGGCAGGTAGCATCTGGTGAACGCTGGGCGCTGTACGGGAAACCACATATAAGAAAGCAAATCTGGTGAGCGCCTCTAACAGCGCCATGTAGCGTCACATGTATTACTACAGGCAGCATAGCGCTGGCGCTCTAGGTTAAAGATCGCCCTGTATTACTTTCGCTCAGTGTCACTCTCCCATACATTTCAATGGGCTTTCATTTGTTTGTGTTTATATAGAGTGTTTGCCAATTATTTTATTTTTTTTTTTTTTTGCTCAAATCCTTATGTGACCTCTCCTGGCTGCAAACAAACATATTCCAAGTATGCATCACACACTGCTCCAATAATGATTCATTACGTCTGGGTTATAGTCCACAAGAGGGTGCTTTACTGCAGAGATGGCAAAAAAGACACCCCTCCCAGCCCATATATACCCGGGACCTCCCACTCATTTCCCAGTTTAGTCTCTGCAGTCGGCGTCGACAGTCAAGATGATGTCTCTCTCTCTCCTTACAGGTAAGCCGGGCTGAACAGCCCGGCCCCTTTTGTCCTATTTCCACCCGGGTCATTTTATATGCCTCCCAGCTATGGCTGCTTGGTCCGGGTGATGGTAGGAAACACCTATTAGAGGTGTTTTATTGCCGGAGCTAGGCTCCACCGCAAATCCCCCACCAAAGGGTAGGCGGCTTCAGGTTGGTGATCCTGACATGGGATGCCCCGTCCGTTCCTAGCCCTCATTACATGGCAAGCAAATGTAACCATGGGCTTATTCCCCCCTGCTTACCTACTCCCGATTAGCTGGGGGGGGGGGGGATATATATATATATATATATATATATATATATATATATATATATATATATATACTTAATTGTGTATGTGAGCTGTTTTACTGTCATTGGTTTGTGTGTGTGTTGTTTACTCTGGCGCTGGCCAGCGCTTCTCTCTTTTTATCCACATGCTGATTCCTCAGCCCACGCGTGCGCCTTCCATGACGGCGGCGGGCCGGTGACGTCGCAGCCGGCTCCCGCATTGGCGGGGAGCTCAGCTGGGTTGTAGTTGCTTGGGGAGGGGGCGTGGCCTAGCACTCGGCACGCTATCCAGGCAGCCCGCCCCCTTCGCTCCCTCTAGCTCCTGTCACCGGCGGAGGGCCGGTGATGTCTCGGTCGGCTCCCGCGTTGGCTGGGGAGCTCGGCGGTTTGTGGTCCCTGTGTTGGGAGGGGGCGTGGCCTAGCTCTTGGCGCTACACAGGCGGCCCGCCCCCTTCACTCTCTCTAGCTTCTGTCACCTGGCGGAGAGCCGGTGATGTCTCTGCCGGCTCCCGCGTTGGCGGGGGAGCCCGGCTGATTGTGGTCCTCGCGTTGGGAGGGGGCGCGACCTAGCGCTTGGCGTGTTACACAGGCGGCCCGCCCAGTTCGCTCTCTCTATCTTCCACCTCCAGTCGCCATCTTGGTTCACGTGGAGTCGGTGAGTGCCCCCCCCCTTTTTTCTAGAGATATATATATATTTTTTTTTTTCATGTATATGGTGCTCTTCAAGTTTTGGTTATCTTGGGCACCTACTGTGGCCTTGGGGGTTGCATCTTTATATGGATGTAGTGTATATATAGATATGTTTTTGGTGCGGTCCAGTATGCGGGTGATTGCTGTTCTTATGGTTACCCTATTATGTCTTCCGGGGGACATCCCAATTTAGTGTTTTCCCCCGGTCCTGTGGCCCTATCCCTCAAAACTAAGGAGGTATATTGCTATCGACATGTATTATCTTATATTAAATCCTCCCACTAACGGACATTTAAGGGGCATCCCGGGTAGCTCAACAGCGTAATTCCCATTGGTCATTGCGACTACCAAAATCACCTTATGGAGGCTTCCCAGGATACTGTGCTCGGGGTCACCTCCGGGCAAGCCCGGCTGTGTGTGGTATGTGGGGCATCCCTTGTGGGTAATACTGTGCAGATGTGTGTACCATGTGCGCAGCATGCGCTTGCGTGGCAATCTGGGCCCGTGCGGCTGGATCAGTTCGGCTGGTCTCGTTCCCCACACCCCCGCACCTGGATATGACCACTAGTGACACTAACACTAGTGGGGAGTCGCAATTTATGTTTGCGCTAGCTTGGCCAACATTGTGATATTGATTGCTAGCCTTGCAGCCCGGAAGGCTCCGGCTACAAGTCGGCATATGGTGCCTGATGCGCCGGCCTTACATTAACATCATGATTAATATTATCGTTTGCCTGTACACCCCTCGTGTAAGGGGAATTATTTTGGTTCTGCTCCCCCTGATGATCAGCCTGCCATGGCACTGATGCCGCCTCAGAGCAGTGGGATGCTGATGACTCCTATATACTTCTTATCGAGGTTTTGAAGTACTTTCCATTTTCCCCCCTGCTGCGGTTCCTTAGCAGCGGGGGGAATTGTTTGGTACCGCAAAACCGCGGTCGGACTTACTAGAACCGACGCTGATTATTTTCTGGTTCTTTAGGAATGGGAACGCATTAGCCGGTTCCCGGTATACCTAAGGGGTGGGATAGAGATATCCCTTCCCTGCGGTTTGGTCTAGTGTGGGTCCATTCCCCCCGAGATGGACGCCCCCATGTTGGGGTTGTGTATTACGTCTGTGGTGCATATCCCTCGCTGGATAGTGAGGACTGACGTATCGACTAACGGGCCTACTATGCCCTTGTCTGTGTGGCCTGGCGCCCGGGGGGTTCCTTCGATATTAAGGCTCCCATGTGGTTCCTTCTAGTGCTGAATTTAGAGCTTGTCACAATATGAGCTTATTACTTCCTATGTTCTCTCAGCCTTAGATGACGCCATTCGAAGATATGGCTGACCTCGGCTTGGTGGTATCATCCAGTCGCTTGGTCTGGTGGCGGCAGTCGGCAGCTGACAAGGCTGCTAGAAAGGCGTTCAAGGGGCTTCCCTCTGTTGGGTTGCGCCTGTTGGTGATCATTGGATCTCTTGCTAAAGGAGGTAAGTTATGCTTCCTCTTTTCTTGGGCCTTGGTTAGGCAGGGAGGTACCCTTTGCGGGACAAAGGGGTGATTCTGGGGAATAGGCAGTTGCCGTGCCCGACCCGGATCCTTCTGGGATGCCAAGATCATATCCCTGCTTGCCCGCTCAGCATTGAGGGGGCGCCTTAATCCCTTTGGTGGGGGGACGGCGGTTGCTCTTCACTCCTCTTCCAAGATTCTCATCACGGGTTTTATGGACCCTTGGGCAGCCCAGGCCCTGTTGCTGGCGGTACAAAGCCCTCTGGCCATGGGGGTCGTATGTCAGGTCCCCCGGGAGATAGAGGTCAGTGTTAGCAAATTCTTTGCAGTGACCAAAAGGGATGGTTCCGTCAGACCCATCCGGGTATTAAACTTCTCAACTCTTTTAAAAGTTCTTCTGAACCTGGCGTTGTCGCATGGAATCGCTGCGCTCCTTCTTCAGTTCCCTGCGCCCCGGGGAACTTTATGACTTTGATAGACGTTTAGGATGTTTATCCTCACGTGCTGGTTTTTCAAGGGCACCAGCGGTTCCTCTGGTTTGCAGTAGAGGAACGACATTACCAGTTGTGGCACTCCCCTTCGGGCTCACCTCTGCCCACAGGGTATCACTCAATGTGTGGGCAGGCGTAAGGCCTTCCTTGGAACCTGGAGTTATTCGTTATCTGGACATTATGTCTCCTTCACTCCATTAGGCGGAGCTGGACTCCCGGATGGTGGTGGTGACACTGGAGTGGTTCGGGTGGGTGATCAATTACCACTAGTCCTTACTCTCCTTCGTCCCGGGTGATCGCCTTCCTGGGTGTGGCTCTGGATACCACTCAGGCCAAGGTTTTCCTCCCTCAGCAGAAGGTGGTCGCTTTTCAAGCGCCAATTAATGTCATGTTGTCCAACCCTCATCCATCCATCCATCCGGTAAGGAATGCAGCTAGTGGGACAGATGGTGGCCTGCTTCTAGGCAGTGCCCTATGCTCAATTTCACGTGTGGATTCTTCAGTTCCATCTTCCTTCAGCTTGGGACAATTGTCCCCTGTCCCTGGTTCAGGCATTTGCTTAAATAGATACCCTTGTATCCGACGGTCCCCTCTCGAGTGGCTGGACTCGAGAACCTTCTGGGGGCAGATCATTCCTGACACAGTGCTGGAAGACGGTCACTACGGATGCCAGTCTGTCTGGCTGGGGGGCTACTAGGTGAGCCCACCAATTCAATGGGCTGTGGGGCCCTCAGGAGGCACACGTCCCTATCAATGTTCTGGAGTTGAGGGCGGTTCGGTTGGCGCTGGCACAGCTGATGCCTCACCTCCAGGGCCTACCGGTTCAGGTCCGCTTCGCCTACAGATCTGTGGTCGCTTGCTTCGATTACCAGGGAAGGACTTAGAGCAAGACTGCCCTTCGGGTGATGTCGTTGGTCCTATCCTGGGCCGAGTACAATATTCCTTGCATCTGGGCGGTTTACATTCCGGGAGCGGAAAACCTGGAACCAGATTCCCTGAGCGGGGGGGGGGGGGCTCTTCGCCGGGGAGGATGGTCCCTTAACAGCAAGGTCTTCCTCTCTCTGTCACAGCTGGGGGATACCGGATGTTGATCTGTTTGCTTCTCATCACAATCGCAAGCTTCCGGCATTTGTATCACCGTCCCAGGATCCTCTGGTTCTGGCGGTGGATGCCATGTCTTTATCCTGGCAGGGTTTTCGGTCTCCTGTACCTCTTATCTCCGTTCCCCGTCTGGCCTAAGTCTTACGTAAGCTACTTCAAGGAGGAGTGCCAGTTGTTCGGGTTGGCCCTCAGGTGGCCAAGACAGGTGTGGTTCGCAGACGTCGTGCAGCTGACGGTCGATCAGTACTCCCTGCCCTGGTTTCCGGATCTTCTCACATCCATCCTAAAGGAGAGGGTCTGTCTGATGCTGTTGTGCAGACTTGGTCAGAACTAGGAAGAAATCCTCTTCTAGCATCTACTACAGGTCCTGGTGGACCTACATTGACTGGTGGGAAGCTAGGGCTTTTCCTTGTCGGGTGTTTCCCTTTCCTCGGATACTGGTGTCCCTTCAACATGGCCTTGATTTGGATTTTTTTCAGCTCAGCAAGCTGTAGGGGCATGTTTCCGCCTTGGCTGTTCCCTTCCAGAGGTCCCTGCTCTTCATCCTTGTTGCAAGTTTGGAATTGAGTTTGGTATTGTCTGCCCTTCGGGGTCCTCCATTAGATTATGTGCATTAGGCTGCACTGTTTATTCTCACCTTGAGATTTGCCTCTTTTGTGGCTATCACTTCTGTCCGGCGTGTTTCTGAGTTGGCGGCTCTGTCCATTCAGGCCCCCTACTTTGAGAGACACCAGGACAAGGTGGTTTCCTATTTAAACCGGACTTCTTGCATAGGGTTGTCTCTCCCTTTCACGTTAATCAGGACATTGTGCTTCCTTCCTTATGCCCTAATCCTGGTAATGACAGGGATGGGGCTTTTCTTCTCTTAATGTTGTCAAAAATTTGAAATGCTACCTGGTGGCTTCAGTGCCTTTCAGGAAGTCTGTTAGGGGAAAGGATCCTCCTTTTTCCGAGTTACTGGTCATTCTACCCGTGCTGTTGGGGCCCTTCGGGCTTTCAGCACCGGGCTTCGGTTGAATGAGTTTGTAAGACTGCTACTTGGTCTTCTGTTCATTCTTTTCCAAGTTTTACAAGGTTGATGTTCGGGCCTCAGCGGATGCTGTTTTTGGCCGCAAGGTTCTGCAGGTTGCAGTGTTTTTAACTGCACGTTGTTGCCTTGTTTTTGGGATCCCCACACATTGTTTAGACACTGCTATTGGATGTCCCAGACGTAATGAATCATTATTGGAGCAGAGTGTGATGCATACTTGGAATAATACCATTCTGTGAATACTCACCTGTAGAATGAGAATTATAAGTATGCATCACACCCTGCTCCATCCCGCCCTGATTTTTATTATTGGATCCCCTATATTGTGAATGTTGTTAATTTTGTTTTTGGCTTCTCCTGGTTCCCTTACTGCTTACTTATACTGGGAGTGGGAGGTCCTGGGTATATATGGACTGGGAGGGGTCTCTTTTTTGCCATCTCTGCAGTAAAGCGCCCTCTTGTGGACTATAACCCAGACGTAATGAATCATTATTGGAGCAGGGTGTGATGCATACTTATAATACCCATTCTACAGGTGAGTATTCACAGAATGGTATTTTTTTCTTGGGACTTTTTATATTTTTATGCAGAATTGTATTTACAGGTCTGTCACTAAAGTATTATTGTCCCAGTGTTAAAACAGTGTCATTCTATGTGTTTTTGCTTTGTTACTGGTGCATCTGGCGCTCTATGCTACAGCACCCAGCTTCAGAGCACCGACGCTGTGTGTGTCTAGTTTTCTCTTAAATGGGGATTGGAACGCCGAGTGCCGGACACACTGAGCTGGCACTACTTCTTGCTCACTGCAGTGTTGTGCTGTTGTTAGAGCGCTCAACACACATCATATTAATCAATGCTGGCCAGGTTACTACAGCGACCGCAACTCAAGGTTACAGCGCCCGATACCCGCTTACAGCGTCTACTAGCGGTTACTCTAAGCCCCGCTATACAGACACTCATCTGGCAATACGTGGCACTAGTAGTGAATCCGCCTCCACATAAATTTGATTCCCATAATCTTTTTTCATAACTACGATCCTTCATTCCCCTTGTCAATTTAATTGCTCCCCTCTAAACCTTTTCTAAAATTACGGTGTCCTATCTATGAATTGGTGGCCAGAACTGAAAAAAAGACATATGTCAAGTTCAACGGGGTTGAGGAAGTTATTTTGTATTATTTACAGATAACAGCTAATAGTAACTGTTAATGTTATTTTCCTCACAAGGGATCTAATTAATAGTTCTTATGGTAAAAAAGCATCCTCAAGTCTGCAGATTGAATATTTTTTTTCTCCAGATGGAGGGAGATGGAGGGAGTGCCTATTTGTCTTTTCAGAGGATTTTACTTGAAATAGCTGTTCCCCTTATAAGTTTCATTGGAGTCTTTTAGACTCCAGGTTCTCCGATGTTCCTCTTTAAAAGAGAATATAGTGCTTCTCACACGTCCCTCTAGCAGGGCGCGGCCGTTGTGAATGGCCGGCGCGGCCACGCTCCCTGTAGGAGGGACGCGCGAGAGGCGGCCTCCAGTGGCCTCAGCTTGTCCGTTGCTTGTCCGTCGGCGGTGAGGTGAGTTTTCTGGGGCTTTCTGGGGGGTTTCACACAGCAGAAGTGGACCAACACCCAGGATAGTGAAAATCATGGGTGTTGGTCCACTTTAAATAAGCCAAACACTCTGCTGGACATAGTTACTTCTAACAGCCCACATACCATAGCTGATGTATTTGGAGATATCTGGGAAATAGGGACAATGGCAGTAATTTTAACATGCTTGTTTGTCCACAGTGCAAAATTACATTTTGTTTCAATCAGTATAACCAAAATTGTAGTTATGTTTAACAGGATGGCTTAAGCCTCTCTGTAGTCTAAAATAACAAACAACCTTTACTTATTTACCCCCCCCCCCCCCCCCGACTATCTGGTCCAGCACTGGCCTGACAGCAGAGGACTTCTCTGGCATCAGCTGTCTGATGGCTACAGTGCATAAGCTGATCATTTGTGGGCCAAATTCAGAAATTCAGGATGCTTAAATTGTGATGGCTTTACAAATTACTAGGTTAATTTGCGATAAAGACAACATTGTATGGCATTGTATGGAGACCAATGTTGTCAATGAATCTAGCAATTTGTTAACAGGCCAGTTTTTATCCTATCTTTCAAATCTGCTAACAGGTCATTCTCTCTGCAAGAAAGTGAGAACTGTGCAAAGGACTATCTGGAAATTAGAGAAGGCAACGCCACAGGAGCCCTTTGGGGGAAATTCTGTGGCAACACATTGCCAATTAATGTGTCTTCCATTTTTGGCCACGTATTGTGGATAAAGTTTGTGTCTGATGGATCGATAAGTGGATCTGGGTTCAGGGCCTCATTTTCACACTGTAAGTAAATACCCAATGTAATTTACTGTAAGTAAATATGTATGTGTTGTATTTTGAATTATGTGCATTTTTCATTTTCTCATTTACATCAAGCTTTTGTTTTGGATTCCTTGAATTTTACATATCCTTTTTCCCCACCCAATTAAACGCATCTTTTCTTTTACATTTTTGTTGTTGAAAACTGTAACTCCATTGGAAAATATCGAAAATTTTGTAATGCTTTTTGTACATAGATACAGTTTCTTTTATATTTTAATATTTCTGGACTTTAGGCATAATAAAACATACAATTCAAACATTATTTCTTACAACAAAAATTGTAGATTGTGTAGAAAAAAATAATAAATAAAAACAATTACATTTCTTGCTATTTAACATGTTTCACTTTAAGATATAGAGTAGTCTTGCAACATAAATACAATAAATGTTGAGCTAGGGCTTGATACTAAGAGTAAAAAACAAGAAAAGAGACAAAATAAGAAAAAGGAGAGAAAAATAAAAACAAAGTAAAAAAGGTGAGGGATGGTTCTCTACTGATGCCCTTCTGCCTCTACAACCAGCTAGATAAATGTGAGTCTAATTGTGGTGTGAAATATTTGATATAAGACTCCAGTAGTTTGTAAATGTTTAATATACTTGTCAATGTTTCATTGACCATTTATCTATGACATACTTGTTGAAAGAGAGCCCTGTTATTTTCCCTTTGCTTTGCCTTGACTGCCAAAAATACTACGGTCCTTAGCTTGCAGCGCTGGGTCATGATGATCTGGTGGGTCCTGCCACTCAAACCCTTGGCAATCTGGGAAATTTCCATATCTATCACTGGGAAAAGAAAATAGACAGGAAGGTGAAACCACCCAAAAAGCACTGTCTATGGGGTGAGGAATGCAGGGGTTTTTATAGTCAGAAAATATGGAATTTGAGTTAGCAATGAAATGTAGTGTAGGGTTTGGTCAAAGATAGAATTGTAGGTTAAGATAAGGTTCAAACTAAATTTGTTCAGAGTTGAGAATAGATGGAGCGTTGCCAATCTGTTTGCTGGTAGATCACAGAGCAGAGTATTGCAGAAGTCTAGTCGGGCTATGAGTCGGGTTTAGGAGATGTATTTAAGTTGGAGATGACCTTAGGCAGCTAATGAATGAATGTGAGGTGTGAATGAGGGAGAGGAGCTGTTGTGATAGTGCAGTTTGTTGACAAATATTGTCATGCTGGTGACAGAAGCAGAATTGGATGGCAGGAAAATGACAAGCTCTGTTCTGTTCATGTTTAGTTTGAGCGAGCGAGATTGCATAAATGAGGAGATACAGTAGCTGTTAAAACGGGAAGAGATGTTTGGGCCTGAGAGTTATTTGTGAGTGTCATCTGCTTAGTGATATTGGACATTTTTGAATGATTGACTTGATATTTAAATCATTTTTTGAGTTGGCCAATACCATTGGTTTAATCTGTCATTCTAAACCTCAATCCACACACTATTCACATTCTTCATTGAGCTGTTGGGCTTTAGCAAAAGGGGGTGCAGCAATAGTTACTGCATTGGGGCCCAGTCCCCCAACATATGTATGCCCACAATAAATTATGTTATAGCATATTAGACTTCCAACTGGTAATTTAGCAACTTTCTCAATATTTAGCACTGTATATAGTACAGGTATGTTTTTTTACCTTACTATATACCTCTGGTGACTATTGCAATGATTTATTTTATCATGTTTATGTTGTCAGTACAACAAAAAAATGTTGAGGGGGTGGATGTAATCCCCCTTAGCTGAAGTAATCCCACCTTCCCAAATGTACCAAATAAATACATTTATTAAATAAATCCAGAGTGAAAAAAAAATACAAAACCTACATAGACACAATCATTTTTTACCATAAGAACTATACATTTGTGGAATAGCTTCAAAAAAGGATTAGATGCTTTTCTAGCAGAAAGTAACATTAACTGTTACAATTAGCTATTATCAGTTTTTTTTTTTTAAATACATAAAAATAACTTTCCCCAACCCTGTCCCTCGGTTGAACTTGATGGACACCTTACTAACTATGTAACTATAGACAAATTCATTTACTATCTCCCTGATGTGTAAGCTTGAAGCGAGTACGTAGTGGGGTGCCATTTCTTCCTGAGGAGCAGGTCTATGGTTCTCATTGGGCTCACTGTGGGTAGTTAGTTACTATTTCTTTGAGAATGTTGTTTGTACACACTAAGTAGTTCTTAAGCTAAATTCTCTGATGTTTGTTAAATGGTTTGGTATATATGGAAGGATTCAATATTTAGGTTTTAATCATTAAGTGCATGTCACTTTAGCACATAGATTCATATTGCTGCACTTCAGTATTCAATCAGGTGTTTGTGCATTGATTCTTTTCTCTTGCTCATTGATTATCATCATAGGATTATTAAGATGCATTGTGGTGCTCCTCCTGTTTTTATTATCATCACTGTATATACCGCTTTATAAGATATTGTTAGTATTTGATTATATTATAACTCCACTGGTTCCTTCTTCTTTTAGGTTTTTAATTTGTCTGTAGTGTCTATGTAGCTTTTGTATTCATTCTCTCTGGATTTATTTATTAAAAGTATTTATTTAGTACATTTGGGAAGGTGCTCCTTGTGTGTGTGAGATTTCTTCAGCTAAGGGGATTACGTCCATCCCCTCATCATTTTTGTCTGTGCTTAGTTTTTCCCTCAGTGAGTACGCCAACTCAAATAGTTTTATTGGTAATATTGGTGTGCATTAACTATTTTTTCACTTGTATTTATGTTGTCAGTATATGGGAACAATCTAGAAGGAAGCTATGGACAGATTGCATCTCCACTGTGGCCCAGACCATACCCTGATCATTCCAGCCATATCTGGAAAATTAATGTGGAGTCCCATCAAATTATTGAAATCAGAATTCTGGAGATAGACATTGAATACCAAGCAACATGCATCCATGACAGGTTACGGGTACGAATAAAAGATACTTTTCTGAGCTTATTACAGGTATATTTGTATATTTATCGAGAGGTATGGCTTTCTGTGTTGTAGATATATGATGGTCCGGACATTCACTATCATATTATGGGCACGTACTGTGGGGCTGCGCCTCCACCTTCCCTTTTCTCCTCTGGAAGTTCGGTGACTGTTCAGTTTATAAGTGATGGAAGTATCCACAAAAGGGGGTTCCTGCTGGAGTGGACAGCAATTGACATCTCCACGCAACCACCACCAACCATCACTCCAGGTATGATGTAGTACTCACTGCACCACAATCCCAAGCCTTTGCTTCACAGTATGGAGGAGTGTTCCATAAATGTATTATAGACAGGGTTCAAAAGGAATCGTGGAATCATATGCATATTTATCCCACCATAAGACGCACCTGACTATTAGGTGCACCTAGGATTTAGAGGAGGTTTCTGGTAACCTGGTGCAAAGTGATCGTCGGTGTGCTGGATACTTACAAGTCCCAGTGTCATGAATGACTTGCCTTCAGTCCGTGCCCGTGGTGTCCCTAGGCAACTGGCCAGGGTTTCTCCTGCCCAGCAGCCGCCTCTGCCTCCGGTGCCATCCCCAGCGGCGCGTGTGTCGCCGAGTAAGTCCTCCCCCCTTGCCCATTGTCACTCAGTTTGTGCTTGCTGGCCTATACAATCAGCTCATGTCCTCCGGTGGTGCAATACTCAGAATGGCCACCGGAGGCTGTTTAAAAGAACGAAGTCTAGAAGGTGCAGCTCTGAGCAGTTTGCCTGGGAAGCTCAGCTGGAGCAATCAGCCCAGAGCTCACCAATCAGACCACAGGGCCAGTGCTCCAATCTGCCGTCAGATCCTAAGTGCACCAATCCCAGCCACTGTCTCCCTGTCCAATCCTGCCGGTTTTCCCACTATAAAGGGATTTCCACTGCAGTGTGTCATTGCCTGTTATAGCGCCTAGTACCAAGCATTGAAGCTCGATTGATTCCTGTTGTCGACCTCAGCCTGAACCGACCTTTTGCCTGCCTGACCACGATTTTCGCCTGACCCCTCTGATACCTCGCCCCGTGACCTCCCGGCTCTGACCTCGGCTTGTAATCGGACTTCCGCCATCCGGCATCCTCGCTTGGGACTCCCTGCCGTTCATCAGTCTCCACCTTAAGCTGATAATCTTTGCGCCCTATAAGTCCTGGGGGTAACCGAGTAGGAGAGGCATTACCCGCGTCTCCTACAAGCGGGGACTTGTCTATAGGCAGAAGAGGCGGTGGAGATTGGGGATTATCAGCTCAAGACAGACTGGTGTCCGGTATAGTCCTTACACCCAGCTCCTGCGTGTGGCTCCTAGGGCCTCTGTGTGACCAAGCAATATGACACAGGATGTCTTGTAACGCTTGTGTTATAGTGCTGAATCGAGCATCAGAGGCCGGGGAGCCGCATGCAGGAGCAGAGATGTATGTATCCTGCACACCCAAGCCCAACAGCAGCTACTGCTCCCTGAGTGACCAGACATTCACTTCATAAGACACACAGATACTGAGGGAAAACGTGTGTCTTATGGAGTGAATAATAAGGTAGGTAAACTTAAATAAGGCAATGCTTTCATTAATAAACGGAGGTTACTTAGCATTCAGCAAATTCTGGGATCAGAGAATATGGTGCATGTCCCACCACAGATTGATAAGAAAACCCCTCTGTGGTATCCCAAATGAAAACAAAACAAGAAAATCCCTACATGAATAAATTACAGAGCATGCACAGATGCAGGTAAGATTCAAACTACCAGCATCACACATCGCGCTAGACTATAGGTGAATATGTGCTGTTTAGTGTTATTGCCTGTACAAGGACTTTAATCAGGAATATTCTTCAATTTAAACCACGATATGTTGTTTTCGCATAGAGTTAAGTTAATACCTCCTTACACAGGAAATTAGACACCACTATATAGTATATAAGTATAAAGCAGACATCCAGTAAGTTCCCTCAATGATGTATGTGAAATAGATGAATATGCACTTGAGTCACCCCCCTCCTATATTCCTAGTATGTCACACACCCCGCTTCCAACATTCATGACACTTGTTTAACCAGCCTGTAGAGGGCGATCTTGCAGAGATGACATGAGAAAAAGGAGCCCCTCCTGGTCCATAAATACCCGGGACCTCCCACTATTCCTCAGTCTTTTCGTCTCTGCAGATGGCGAAGCATTCAGAAGATGACTCTCCTTCCTGCAGGTAGCCGGGTTACGCCCCGCCTTTTTCTATTTCTGCCTGAAGCCACATTTTTGTATTGTGATATTTATGTTATGCCTCCCAGCCTTGGCTGATGGGCTCGGGCAAAGGTAGATACACCCTTGGGTGTATATGGGAGCTTGCTCCCTCCGTGAGACCTCAAATAAGGGGTAGGCGGAATCTGGGTTGGTGTCCCCCGGCATGGGATGCCCCGTCCCTTTAAATCTCCTTGTGCCTATTGGGTGCTTATTGTTTTGGCCCTCCTGGACCCTGCTGGAATTATGGGGGGGGGGGAATCTTTATTTAGGGAGTATCTTTTGGCCTATGCATTTGTTTTAAAAAAAAAAAAGGGAAAAGATAAGAAAGTTACATACCTGTTTTGGGTTTTTTAAATTTCCCTCTCTTTTTTTCGTTCGGCCCCGTTCTATGATGTCATGCTATTGTCCTTGGCTGGCCCGCCCTCTGCTCTCTGAGCAGTGCTAGGTGGTTCGAGTCGGTGTCACATTTCTGCTTCCTCTTCCTGTTTGACATGTGGTTTGCTGGTTCCTGTTCTGGTGCTGGCCTCCACTGGTCCTGGCTGCTGCGTCGCTGGGCCGTTGTGGTCACTGTGAGTACCCTTTAGTTATACTAAAGGGAAATCTTTTTTATTTACTGTCATTTCTTTCTTGCATATGCATAAGGCTTATTGTGTTTTCTCTATCTTCCAGGGGGAACTCTCTTAATAGGGGTTTCTCCTGGTCCTTGTTTAAAATCCTCCCACCTAGGGACTATTAAGGGGCATCCCGTGTAGCTCTGGCTGTAAAAATCCCATATACTTGGCGACTATAAAAAATGTAAGTATTTAATAATACCATATGGAGGCATCTCAGGATACTGGCTTTTTAGTACCTGCGGGACAGACTCGGCAGTGTTTGCGATGTGGGGCATCCCTTGTTGGGGATAACGCATTTTTTTTTTGTGTATCTGGTGTTCAATTGGTTATAATGCAGCAGTCAGGGGCCCAAGCCTCAGGGTCGGTGGCTCCTGCCTCTTCCTCCACACCACCTTGTCTTGTCCATATCCCCAGTGATATTGTCATGGGTAGAGAGTCGCTTTCTGATGTATGTGCCTGATTGGCTCACATTGAAAAATAAATGTCTAGCTCTGTGGCCAAGAAGGCCTCAGCTAAAAGAAAACATTTCGCTCTGGCCGTTGAGGCAAATGAGCTTGATTGTAGCGAGCATTTTTGATTGTACTCCGTTTGAAGAAGGAGAATTCTTTGAAGAATCTGATGTTTCGGATGTTCAGCAATTTGTGGGTATTGACGCTGAACAAGGTGAAGGGGAGAATTTTTACACCCCTAAAGCTCTTGCTCAATTATATGAGGTCTTGGCTATCGATTTTCCAGAAGCAGTCCCTCCTCAGTAAGGGGAGTTCTTTGGAGCCTCCAAGCCTCGTTTTGAATTTCCTAATCAGAAACATTTTGAAGATATCATTCTTAAGGAATGGGAAAAGCCTGCGCGGCTTCCTGGCATTCCTTTGGGATGGGATAAAAAATATATATATATATATATATCCCCTGTGGTGGATTCACCTGTGCTCAGTTTGTCCAATTCCTCTGTTTTGCATTCTCCGGAATTTACTTCCCTTAAGGATGGGGAGGAAAACGTATTGATCAAATGGCTTGCCATGCGTTTGCTAGCGTTGGCTCGGCCTTGCGGCCTGTGGGTGCCTCGGCACTTATGGCAGTCGCTATTAGGTCTGTTATTAGAGACCTATTGAATACCTCAGGGCTTGATCCAGCCTCTGATGAGTTTTCCGCTCTCAAGCGATGTGATTTATTTGTGTCTTTTGTACTTTCTGCTTTAGATGACTCCATGGTCTTGTGTAGCAGAACTTCTGCCTTGCTTGTTGCGATTCGGCGGTCTATTTGGCTACGCCAGTGGGCGGCTCACATGGTGGCAAAGAAGTCACTTACAGCACTTCCCTTTGGGGGATTATGCCTCTTTGGTGAGAAGTTGGATTCTGTCATTAAAGGAGGCAAATTGCCTCAGCGTAAGAAGCAACGTCGTTCCTTTCGGGGATCGGCTTCCTTTTAACCCTTCCTTTCGTGGTTCCAGAACGGGCAGAGGATCGGCCCTTTTCAGCCCCAAGGGGGACTACATGGAACAGGGGAAGAGGACGTGGCCGTCCAGGTCAGAGTTGGGGATCTAAGCCCAAGTCCACTTCCAAGCCTGCCCAGCAATGAGGAGGCGCCCTCACCCGTACGGGTGGGGGGACGGCTGCGATTCTTTTTTCCAGGCTTGGGTCAAGAGGTATCAGACAGATGGATTCTGGAAGTTGTGTCCTCCGGTTACAAGCTGGAATTTGAGGCTCGGCCTCCTCCCAGATTTTTCAGGTCTCGGACGCCCGCAGAGCCGGTGATCGCACAGGGGCTCCGGGCAGCTGTGGCAAACTTTTTAAACATGGATGTTATCCGCCAGGTTCCTCCAGCGGAAAGAGGTCTGGGGTTTTACTCCAACCTATTTACGGTTCCCAAAAATGGGACGGCTCTGTTCGGCCTATTCTAGATTTGAGACGACTCAATCAGTTTATTGGTTTCCGAAAGTTCTGCATGGAGTCGTTGCATTCAACGATCGACGCTCTCCGCCAGGGGGACTTTATGACGTCCATAGACATCAAGGATGCTTATCTGCACATTCCTATTTTTGCCGCTCACCAAAGGTTTCTCAGATTCACAGTAGAAGACCACCATTTTCAGTTTGCGGCTCTTCCATTCGGTCTCACTCCATCTCCAAGAGTGTTTACCAGGGTCCTGGCAGGAGTAATGGCTATTCTTAGGGTTCAGGGCATTCGCATCATGCCATTGCTGGACGACTTGCTCATCACAACGTCATCTTTCAATCAGACGGAATTGGACACCAGAACAGTGGTGACTACACTAGAGAGGTTTGGTTGGTTGATAAACCATGCCAAATCCTCTCTTTGTCCCGTAAGGGAGATTCCCTTTCTGGGCTTGATTCTGGATACCCTTCAAGCCAGGGTATTTCTTCCTCAGTCCAAGATTGTTCTGATTCAGGATTTAATTCATCTGTTCCTGTCCAATCCTCATCAGCCTATCCGCTTGGGGATGAGATTAGTGGGGTTGATGGTGGCCACACTCGAAACGGTTCCTTTTGCTCAGTTCCACATGGGGACGCTTCAGCTCTTTCTCCTGGCGAAGTGGGACAAGCACCCGTTGTCTTTGAATCGGACTTGTCTGTTGTCTCCCCTCGTCCTGCAGTCCCTCCAGTGGTGGCTGATTTCGAGCAATCTCAGGGACGGCAAATCATTTCTGACCCCTTGTTGGGAGTTGGTCACCACAGATGCCAGCTTTACGGGCTGGGGGGGCATCTGGAGGAGACACCGGTTTCAGGGGTTGTGGGGGCCTCTGGAGGCTTACTCCCCAATCAATTTATTGGAACTTTGGGCCATTCGTCTTGTTCTGCTTCCGACTGACTCATCTCTTGCTGGGTTTGCCGGTTTAGATTGGGTCAGACAACCGAACATCAGTTGCATACATCAATCACCAGGGAGCGACTCGCAGTTGGAGTGGCCTCCGGGAAGTGTCTCTGATCCTTCAGTGGGCAGAGATCAATGTTCCCTGCATATCGGCAGTTTACATTCCGGGGATAGAGAAGGTGGAGGCAGACTCCCTGAGCAGAGCATGCGCTCGCCAGGGAGAATGGTCTCTCAACCCCGAGGTCTTTCAGTTCCTTTGTCACAAGTGGGGGACCCCGCGGTTGGACCTGTTTGCGTCTCGCCACAACCACAAGCTTCCAGCCTTTGTGTCACTATCCCAGGATCCTCTGGCAGTGGCAGTGGATGCCATGCCTCTTGCCTGGAAGGATCTGGGGTTCCTGTATCTTTTTCCCCCATTCTCCATGATAAGCAAGGTGGTGCGCAAGTTGGTTCTGAAAGGGGCACCAGCAATTCTGGTGGCTCCAAAGTGGCCAAGACGCCTGTGGTTCGCAGAGGTCACAAGGCTGGCAGAGGATCTGTTACCTCTGCCTCTTCTTCCAGATCTCTTAACTCAGGGTCAACTTTGTTACCCCAATTTACCAACGCTGGCTTTGACAGCGTGGCTGCTGAAATCTCCATCTTGAAGGAGGAAGGCCTTTCTGATGCTGTCATTCTGACTCTTGTTTGTTAGAGCTAGAAAGAAGTCTTCCTCTGTGGTTTATTACAGAACTTGGAGGTCCTATATTGACTGGTGTGACACTAGGTCCCTGCCTTGCAGGGTATTTTCTATCCCTAGGATTTTGGAGTTTCTGCAACGGGGTCTGGATTTGGGCTTCCAGATTGGTACTTTGAAAGGGCAGGTTTCTGCTTTGGCTATTTTCTTTCAAAGGTTATTTGCTCTTCACCCGTTGGTTAAGACTTTTTCCAGGGGGTCACGCATGTGCGGCCTCCTAGAAAGCTCCTACTTCCAGTTTGGGATCTTAATCTGGTGCTCTCTGCTATGCAGGCGGCTCCTTTTGAACCTTTACAGGAGGTTCCTCTTCATATTCTCACTCAGAAAGTTGCCTTTTTGGTTGCTATTGCCCCTGTCCGTTGGGTTTCTGAATTGGCGGCCCTGTCAATACAGGCTCCTTACTATGAGAGGCATCAGGATAAGGTGGTTTTCCGTTTTAAACCAGATTTTCTTCCTAAAGTGGTGTCTGCCTTCCACTTAAATCAGGATATAGTTCTTCCTTCATTGTGCCATAATCCTAGTAATAACAAGGAAAGGGTTTTACATTCTTTGGATGTTGTTCATTGTGTTAAGTATTATTTGGTTACTGCTTCTGCTTTCCGTAAGACAGATGCCTTTTTTGTTGTGCCTTCTGGGCCTAGGAAGGGTTTGGCACCTGCCAAATCTTCCATTAGTAAATGGATTCGTCAGGCCATTGTTGGGGGCCTATTCTGCTAAGGGGAAGGTTCCCCCTTTTCGTTTTACTGCTCATTCTACTCGTGCTGTTGGTGCATCCTGGGCTTTTCAGCACCAGGTTTCTGTTGAACAAGTTTGCAAGGCTGCTACTTGGTTTTTCTAAGTTTTACAAGGTTGATGTGCAGGCCTCAGCGGATGCTGCTTTTGGTCGCAAGGTTCTGCAAGCTGCAGTAATTTAAGCTATGCCTTATTTTCCTTGTGGGATCCCCGCCCATTATAGACACTGCTTTTGGATGTCCCAAGTGTCATGAATGTTGGAAGCGGGGTGTGTGACATACTAGGAATAATACCATTATGTGAGTACTGACCTGTAAAATGGGTATTACGAGTATGTCACACACCCCGCTTCCCCCGCCCTTTTTTTGTTCTGGGATCCTTTATATGGTGTTTCTTATTATTTTTCACTATATAATTTGCTCTTCGTGGTTCTTCACTGCTTTTTTAAAAGACTGAGGAATAGTGGGAGGTCCCGGGTATTTATGGACCAGGAGGGGCTCCTTTTTCTCATGTCATCTCTGCAAGATCGCCCTCTACAGACTGGTTACCCAAGTGTCATGAATGTTGGAAGCGGGGTGTGTGACATACTCGTAATACCCATTTTACAGGTCAGTACTCACAAAATGGTATTTTTTCACCACACTTCATTTTATCACTGTCTATTTTTCTATTATGCATTGCCCCCCCCCCCCCCCCCAGGTCCACTTTGGAGATCCCAGTTACCCATTTCTGAGAAATGCATTTGCCTCCCAATCCTATCTTCCTTCTAGTAATCCCTGTTCTGCAACTCCTTTGTTCTCCATCTCTTTTTGGAGGTATACCTGTTCTCTCTTCCATTTTTTCCTTAGAATGCAGCAGGACTGCCATCAGAAGAATAAAGGCAGGACTCTATGGGGCCAAGCTGCCAGCCCTGATGGTAGCTCTGCAGCAACTTCTGTCTGATATACTTCTAATGACTTTAGCCTATTAGGGTAAATCGATCCCTGAGCTCCACTCACCCACCCAGCTCTACTCATCCATCCCCCTCTGACCTCTTTAGAAGGAGGCCCAGAAATGTAAGTTTTAGAGGTTACAGAAATTCTGATGGCCCTGGGAAGCAACACTTGACCCTTATGAGCCTATCCAGCTTGTCGTAGAACTGTGTTTCCTCTAAAATATGTTAAATATGCAGTGAATGATATTTCATTAGCACTAGAGAATTTGGACTCTAGAAGCAAATTATGATGGTGTGGTGTGCCTTAGACAGCAGTGAGGCAGATGAGGAAACAGATAACAAACAACTGCTCAATGGCCTACTTCTTTTGGTCTGTATTTTCCTTCAACCTAATATGGGTTATATAATGAAGCTTTCTTGTTACATTGTTATCTTTTGATTTAGTAATCTTTTGATAAAGTGGACAATTTGATACTATCTTTACTTACAACTCTTATTGCTATTTCAGGCGCATGTGGTGGAGTATTAAGGACTGGAGATACTCCATTTTTTTTGTTCTCTCCTGGCTGGCCTAATGACTACCTTTCAGGCCTGACGTGTACCTGGGTCATTAGATCTCCAGAATCCACTGTGGAACTTAACCTCCTGACTGTAGATATTGAAGCTCACAGCTCATGTAATTATGACAAGCTGGTCATCAGAGACGGTATGATGAAAACAATGCAGCTACTCTGCACCACTGTCTATATTTTACACAGATCAATGTCTCTTAAAGGCCGAGTCTCATCAAGGCTGATGCAGCACTTCTAAGTAGTATTTTTTGTAAAACGCAATAATTTATTTCATGCTGGCACACTATCAAGGTTATAAAGGTAGAAAATTAGAAGAGATCTTGAGCCTTATCTGGAAGGGTCAGGTTAATATTTCATAGGCACTGGTTACTTTGCTTTTTAACTATTATTTTGGAGTTAAATGTAGCATGCAGAAGCAGGGCACAGAGAGACTCAGTTGCTTTAGGTAAGTTCTAGGCTTGGTCAGACATCAGGAATCCTATAGTAGTTCTGTGGAGTTCCTAGAATTCATACAGCTACTGGCCGTGGTAGACTGGGTCCAAAAATCAGCATGGGATTGTACTGGCCAGCCATCCCTGCTGAGCCCCTCCCCCAATATGTGGCCCAGCCAGTCAATAAGTGTGCTCTACAGCTGAGGTTATAGCATTGCAGGGGCAGATCATGGACAAGGGTGGATATGGTGGAACTAAATCTTTAATATTATAGGGGCAGATACTTTGGCAGGGTTGGGTTTGCCCTATAGCATTGCAAGGGTACAGTTGGGCCAATGCATGGAGGAGAGGGAAGGGCTGGGAGGAGACTCGGAATACAGGGAGTATAGTGGTTGGTAAAATCACCAGTATACCACCAGCAGGAGAGTCTACAGCTGAGGTTATAGCATTGCAGGGGCAGATCATGGACAAGGGTGGATATGGTGGAACTAAATCTTTAATATTATATGGGGCAGATACTTTGGCAGGGTTGGGTTTGCCCTATAGCATTGCAAGCGTACAGTTGGGCCAATGCATGGAGGAGAGGGAAGGGCTGGGAGGAGACTCAGAATACAGGGAGTATAGTGGTTGGTAAAATCACCAGTATACCACCAGCAGGAGAGTATGAATTATTCAATGGACTCCAGGCTCTACACCCAGCCAGCGTTGTGGCCCTCTGAGAATCTTCCAACCACTCCTATCTCCAGTCTACCCCTGGCCACTAGTTTCTTTACCAAAATCATTAAGTAAAACAGAGGAAAGGTTTAGGTCAAACTTGACCAAAATGGACCAGTCTAATGTGCTCCGGGATGGCTTTTCAAATCTACTGTGGCCTATGTGAGAGTTGTCATTTAGTTTTGCTGTATGTGATTCTATTGGGGCGATCTAGCCTTTAGTATATCCTGTTTGGTCAATGAGAAGTAAATTTAATTGAAAATCCAAAGGTGTTATTTATATTGATAGATGGTGACCATCATAAAATATAGGGTTCCTGTGCCAATAACAGGGCCTGACTAAAGGAAGTAGTGAACCAGGGATCCTATAAAAGCAGCAATTGGGTCACAGTTACTTATGCAGGCCCTCCACTAGATTAGCTGGTTCTCTGCCATCAGTAAGTATGAAGATGCTGCAAGAACACAGGACCTGCATGGAGGAGCTGGGGTGGGGGGCAGACTGGAAGTGAACAATCTCTTTAAATTCCTGTAAGTTTCATTCATTGTAACTGAGGGAATTGGGGATCAGAAGGATACTGAGTATAAGGGACAGGGGAGACTGGAGAACACATTATCTATCACCCTATAGAACACCAGGATGCTGCTGTGTATCATTGATTGTTATAAACAAGGGCTTTTGATTGAGAGAACATAAAATATATATTCCTAGTATGTCACACACCCCGCTTCCAACATCCATGACACTTGGGAAACCGGCCTGTAGAGGGCGATCTTGCAGAGATGACATGGAAAAAAGGAGCCCCTCCTGGTCCATAAGTACCTGGGACCTCCCACTAATCCCCAGTCTTTTCGTTTCTGCAGTCGGCGAAGCATTCAGAAGATGACTCTCCTTCCTGCAGGTAGCGGGGTAACTCCCGGCCTCTCTATTTCTGCCTGAACCTCATTTTTTACTGTTATGCTTACGATATGCCTCCCAGCCTTGGCTGAAGGGCTCGGGCAAGGGTAGATACACCCTTGGGTGTATATGGGAGCTTCTCCCACGTGAGACCTCAAATAAGGGGTAGGCGGTATCCGGGTTGGTTTCCCCTGGCATGGGATGCCCTATCCCTATAAAACTCCCTGTGCCTTAGGGTGCTTCCTTGTGCCTTCCCCCTCTGCTCTCCAGGGCCCTGCAGGGGTGATAAGGAAGGGGGGGGGGTCTTTATTGGAAGGGAGTGTTGTTGTCCTATGCACTTTTGAAAATCTAGTGAAAAGAGTAAAGTAGAGAGGATAAGATCTGGTGAGATTTTCCTTTTGTTCTCTGGCATACCTGCGTTTTTTTCCTGGTGAGGGATTTAAATTTTCCTCTCTTTTTGCAGCTTGCGGACCTGGATGTGGGCAGGGCTTGGCGCGTGGCGTCCGGCCCCGTTCTATTGCGTCCTGCCAACTGTTTCTTTTTGGCCCGCCCTCCGTTCTCTGCAGTTCTGCGTGGTGGGCGGGGCTTCTCGACGGCGCCGCATATGGATGGCATTTTCTCTCTGCGTACACGCGGTTTTGCCTGCTGGCCCGCTGGTTCCGGTTGCCTGGTCTGGTCGCCTGTCCTGTCGCTGGTGCTGTGAGTACCCTTTAGCCCTGCTAGGGGTAGGGATGTTTTTTGTTGGTCTCTTTGCTCTTTAAGTGCATAAGGTTTATTATTACATCTTCTTCTAGGTGGAAATTCTTCATTAGGGGTTTCTCCTGGTCCTTTAATAAATCCTCCCACTTGGGATTATTTAGGGGCATCCCGGGTAGCTTTTTGCGTAAATCCCACATACTTGGCGACTATAAATAATTAAGTATTTCTTAATAAACACCATATGGAGGCATCTCAGGATACTGGGCTTTCAGTGCCCTCGGGACAGACTCGGCAGTGTTTACATTGTGGGGCATCCCTTGTTGGGGATAATGCATTTCTTTGTGTATCTTGTGCTCATTTGGTTATAATGCAGCAGTCAGGGGCCCAAGCCTCAGGGTCGGTGGCTCCTGCCTCTTCCCCCACACCACCTTGTCTTGTCCATACCCCCAGTGATATTGTCATGGGTGGAGAGTCGCTTTCTGATGTATGTGCCAGATTGCCTCACATTGAAAAATTAATGTCTAGCTCTGTGGCCAAGAAGGCCTCAGCTAAGAAAAAACATTTAACTCCTGCTGCTTCGGCTACTGAGTTTGATAGTTGCGAGCGCCTTGATTGGTCGGACCTTTCTCCATTGGAGGAAGGGGAATTTTTTGAGGGATCTGATATTTCTGATGCTCAGCAATTTGTGGGTATTGACGCTGAACTAGGAGAAGGGGAGGTTTTTGACACCCCTAAAGCCCAGCCGACACTGTTAAGCGTTGGTCATCTCCCCCTGAAGTGGATGCTCCTGTGCTCAGTTTGTCCAATTCCTCTATTTTACATTCTCTGGAATCTACTACTCTTAAGGATGGGGAAGACAAACGTATTGATCAAATGGCTTGTCACGCTTTTGCTAGCGTTGGCTCGGCCTTGCGGCCTGTGGGTGCTTCGGCACTTATGGCAGTTGCTATTAGGTCTGTTGTTAGAGACCTATTGAGTACCTCAGTGCTTGATCCAGCCTCTGATGAGTTTGTCGCTCTCAAGCGTTGTGAATTGTTTGTGTCTTTTGTACTTTCTGCTTTGGATGATTCCTTGGCCATGTGTAGCAGAACTTCTTGCTAGTTGCTATTCGGCGGTCTATATGGTTACGCCAGTGGGCGGCTGATACTGTGGCTAAGAAGTCACTTACCGCACTTCCCTTTGGGGGATTGCGCCTTTTTGGTGAGAAGTTGGATTCTGTCATTAAAGGAGGCAAATTGCCTCAGCGTAAGAGGCCTCCTTTAACCCTTCCTTTCGTGGTTCCAGATCTGGTAGAGGATCAGCCTTTTCAGCCCCAAGGGGCACTGCATGGAACAGAGGTAGAGGACGTGGCCGTCCAGGTCAGAGTTGGGGGTCCAAGTCTAAGTCTACTTCCAAGCCTGCCCAGCAATGAGGAGGGGCCCTCACCCTTATGGGTGGGGGGACGGCTGCGGTTCTTCTTCCAGGCTTGGGTCAAAGAGGTATCAGACAGATGGATTCTGGAAGTTGTGTCCTCCGGTTACAAGCTGGAATTCGAGTTCAGGCCTCCTCCCAGATTTTTCAGGTCCCGGATGCCCGCGGATCCGGTGATCGCGCAAGGGCTCCAGGCGGCAGTGGCGAACCTCTTAAACATGGATGTCATCCATCTGGTGCCTCCAGCAGAAAAGGGCCTGGGCTTTTATTCCAACCTTTTTACGGCACCCAAAAAGGACGGCTCTGTTCGGCCTATTCTAGATCTAAGGCGACTCAATCTATTTATCCGTTTCAGAAAGTTCCGCATGGAATCATTGTGTTCAACGGTCGACGCTCTCCGTCAGGGAGACTTTATGACGTCTATAGACATCAAGGATGCTTATCTGCACATTCCCATCAGTTCCGCTCACCAGAGATTTCTCAGGTTCACAGTAGAAGACCAGCATTTTCAGTTTGTGGCCCTTCCATTCGGTCTTACTTCGTCCCCAAGAGTGTTTACCAAGGTGTTGGCAGGAGTAATGGCTATTCTCAGGGTCCAAGGAATTCGCATTGTGCCATTCCCGGACGACCTTCTCATCACAGCCCCGTCCTTCAATCAGGCGGAATTGGACACCAGGACGGTGGTGGCGACGCTAGAGAGATTCGGTTGGGTGATAAACCATGCCAAATCTTCTCTTTGCCCCATCAGGGAGATTCCCTTTCTGGGTCTGATACTGGATACCCTTCAGGCCAGGGTATTTCTTCCTCAGTCCAAAGTTGTTCTGATTCAGGATTTAATTCGTCTGTTCTTGTCCAATCCTCGTCAGCCTATCCGCCTGGGGATGAGGCTAGTGGGGTTGATGGTGGCCACATTCGAAGCGGTCCCGTTTGCACAGTTTCACATGAGGACTCTTCAGCTCTTTCTCTTGGCAAAGTGGGACAAGCGCTCGCTGTCTTTGAATCGGGTTTGTCTGTTGTCTCCCCACGTTCTGCAGTCCCTTCAGTGGTGGCTGACTTCGAGCAATCTCAGAAGCGGCAAGTCATTTCTGACCCCCTGTTGGGAATTGGTCACCACAGATGCCAGCCTCATGGGCTGGGGGGGCATCTGGAGGGAACATCGGTTCCAGGGTTGGTGGGGGCCGCAGGAGGCTCACTCTCCAATTTATTGGAGCTTCGGGCCATTCGTTCAGTCCTACTTCGATTGACTCATTTCTTGCGGGGTCTGCCGGTTCAGATTCGGTCAGACAACTGAACAGCGGTTGCATACATCAATCACCAAGGAGGGACTCGGAGTTGGGGTGCCCTCCGGGAAGTGTCTCTGATCCTCCACTGGGCAGAGATCAATGTTCCCTGCATATCGGCAGTTTACATTCCGGGGATAGAGAATGTGGAGGCAGACTCCCTGAGCAGAGCATGCGCTCGCCAGGGAGAGTGGTCTCTCAAACCCAGGGTCTTTTAGTTTCTTTGTCACAAGTGGAGGACTCCACGGATGGAACTGTTTGCTTCTCGTCACAACCACAAACTTCCAGTGTTTGTGTCTCTATCCCAGGATCCTCTGGCAGTGGCAGTGGATGCCATGTCTCTGGCCTGGAAGGATCTGGGGTTCCTGTATCTGTTTCCCCCATTCTCCATGATAAGCAAGGTGGTGCGCAAGCTAGTTCTGGAAGGGGTGCCAGCAATCCTGGTCGCTCCCAGATGGCCAAGACGTCTGTGGTTCGCAGAGGTCACAAGGCTGGCAGAGGATCAGTTGCATCTGCCTCTTCTTCCAGATCTCATCACCCAAGGTCAACTCTGTTACCCCAATTTACCAACGCTGGCTTTGACGGCGTGGCTGCTGAAATCTCCATCTTAAAAGAGGAAGGTCTTTCTGACGTGGTCATTTAGACTCTTGTTAGAGCTAGGAAAAAGTCTTCCTCTGTTGTTTACTACAGGACTTGGAGGTCCTATATTGATTGATGTGAGACTAGGGTCTTGCCCTGTAGGGTATTTTCTATCCCTAGGATTTTGGAGTTTCTGCAACATGGTCTGGATTTGGGTTTCCAGATTAGTACTTTGAAGGGGCAGGTTTCTGCTTTGGCTATTTTCTTTCAAAGATCTTTTGCTCTTCATCCTTTTGGTTAAGACCTTTTTCCAGGGGGTCACACATGTGCGGCCTCCTAGAAAGCCCCTACTTCCAGTTTGGGATCTTAACTTGGTGCTTTCTGCCATGCAGGCTGCTCCTTTTGAGCCATTGCAGGATGTTCCTCTTCATATTCGTACTCAGAAGGTTGCTTTTTTGGTTGCTATTACCTCTGTCCGTCGGGTTTCTGAACTGGCGGCCCTGTCAATCCAGGCCCCTTATTTTGAAAGGCATCGGGATAAGGTGGTTTTCCGTTTTAAACCGGATTTCCTTCCTAAGGTGGTGTCTGCTTTCCACCTTAATCAGGATATAGTTCTTCCTTCACTTTGCCCTAATCCTAGTAATAACAAAGAAAGGGTTTTGCATTCTTTGGATGTTGTTCGTTGTGTTAAGTATTATTTGGTGACTACTTCTGCTTTCCGTAAGACGGATGCCCTTTTTGTTGTGCCCTCTGGGCCTAGGAAGGGTTTGGCGCCTGCCAAGTTTCTGTTGAGCAGGTTTGTAAGGCTGCTACTTGGTCTTCGGTGCATACTTTTTCTAAGTATAACAAGGTTGATGTGCGGGCCTCAGCGGATGCTGCTTTTGGACGCAAAGTTCTGCAAGCTGCAGTAATTTAAGTTATGCCTTATTTTTCTTCTTGGGTCCCCACCCATTATTGACACTGCTTTTGGATGTCCCAAGTGTCATGGATGTTGGAAGCGGGGTGTGTGACATACTAAGAATAATACCATTTTGTGGGTACTCACCTGTAAAATGGGTATTACGAGTATGTCACACACCCCGCTTCCCCCACCCTTTTTTGTTCTGGGGTCCTTTATATGGTGTTTCTTATATTATATAATTTGCTCTTTCTGGTTTCTCACTGCTTTTTTAAAAGACTAGTGGGAGGTCCCAGGTACTTATGGACCAGGAGGGGCTCCTTTTTTCCATGTCATCTCTGCAAGATCGCCCTCTACAGGCCGGTTTCCCAAGTGTCATGGATGTTGGAAGCGGGGTGTGTGACATACTCGTAATACCCATTTTACAGGTGAGTACTAACAAAATGGTATTTTATGATTAACATATTGAAACATCCTATAAAAGTTACATTCATTATACAATATTAGTAAGTGTTTTTCTTTTCCCTACATCCAGTCCAGGCCGTCCCAATATCTCACGATTGGGTGTTCGCCCCTAGGGGGCGCTTGACTGCAAGATCAAAGATGTAGCTCCTCCCGGCCCCCTATATAGGCAGCTGTCCCTCTTTCATTCCCCAGTTGGCACTCTCTCTCGGATATTGGCAGCAGAGCGGGGCCACCTAGCCGGTCGGCCGCTGCGGACTCTATTTCCATGGATCCCTTCTGACCCATGCCTGCCTCCCAGCCCTTGGCTGCTACAGGATCTGTGACGGTAGGGTGAACACCGGGGTCTGTGGCGTCCGGCAGAGCTCTTGCTCTGGGCCGCAGACCTTATGCTAAAAGGTAGCCGGCCACAGGCTTATGGTGAGCCTGAGGGGGAACCACTAGGTATATATATATTTTTTGTATGTGTCCCTCCCTGCCCACAAGCTTTATTATCTTTGTATTCACTGCTGTGCTTGGTGTGATTTTACTAACGCCCCTCACTGGCTGTGAGAGATGGGGGGGGGGAGCGCGTGGCCGCGCTGTTACATGCGGCGGGCCTCACTACAGGCGGGAGGCAGCGTTCCTCTTGTGATGCATCGCGGAGGGGGGCGGGGCCCGGCGTCGGTGCGCCCCCCCGAGGATCCTTCTAGAAGGCGGCTGGGCTGACTCGTGTTCTGCTGCTGCTGCTCTGCTGCTGCTGGGGACCAGGCTCAGGCATCCTGCTGCAGACGCTGCTGTTATCCCCTATGCTTTTGTATATGCTAAGGCTGACCAGGAGCTCTCTCTCTTTTTGTATAGATCGTGAACTAAGGTTGAGGGTTGTGGTTCCTCCCGGTCCCCCTTTTTAATAAGATAGATCGTTTATAGGCTTGGGCCGATAGAGTCTTGTAGCCTTATTTAATTTTTACTATTCTTAATCACCATAATGGAGGCATCGGGGGACAGTGAGCTGGGGGCCCCATTTGGGCAGGACAGGCTCTGCCCCTTGTGCAGAAGGAATCCTCTGGGCGGATTCAGCACTGTTTGTACCACTTGCGCCAGAGGCATTATTTTGGACCATGAGGGGGCGGTCGTCCCTGACCCCAGCCCTGTATTACCTTCGGCCTCTCCGGACCCTCCGCTGTTGCATTTAGCCCCTAGCGAAGGGGGAGCCAGCAAGGGGTCCCATACTGATTTTGCGCATAGGCTGGCCAGTCTCGAGAGACAGATCTCGTTGACAGCCCCTAAGAAAGCCTCGAGTAAGAAGCGGCATCTGGAGCCGATTTACTCGGATGACGATCTGTTTGATTGCTTGGGTTCTGTGGAGGAAGGTGAGTTGCCAGATGATTCACGCTCAACTGTGGAATATTCCGCTGGCGATGACAGTATCTCTGGTTCCTCCTCGGATGAGGATTCTTGTCTCCCGGATGATAAGGAGAATTTGCTATCCTCCGTGTTTGATACCCTACACATTGTTCCTCCCAGAGCGGCTAAGAGGAAGCAGGGTGATTTATTTGGGCCTGAGAGGCAAAGACGGGTCTTCCCGGAGCAGCCTCACTTTTCTAACATGATCCTTAAGGAATGGGAAAAGCCCAGCAAGTTACCATCGGTCCCTAAGGGCCTGGATAGGCGGTACCCCTTCCCTAATGAGTTGGTTCGGTTATGGTGTCACCCTCCCGAGTTGGATGCTCCCATGTCAGGCTTGTCCAACACTACTGTTATGCCGTCGCTTGACAATGCTTCCTTACATGATCCTGCAGACAAGCGCATGGGTCAGCTGGTCTGCCATGCGTTCACCTTCACTGGTGCCCTCTTTCGGCCTGCGTGTGCCTCGGCAATCGTCTCATTAGCCAACAGGAGAAAGGTTAGACACCTTGTGGCTAGGGCTAAGGCTAGCAAGCGGGCTGAGGGGTGTAAGGAACTCAAGGTTTGTAAGAGTCTCCAGGGCCATTGAGCGATGCTGCATTGTCTATGTTGACACTCAAAGTGGTCTTTCGGGTAGCGATCACCTCGGTGTCGTGTATCTGAGCTGGCCGTGCTTTGTATGAAACCACCCTACTTTGAGCTGCACAGGGATAAGGTGGTTTTTCACTCCAAACCTGATTTCTTACCTAAGGTCGTTTCTCCCTTTCACCTTAATGAGGAAGTTGTCTTACCTTCTTTGTGTCCAGCACCGGCTAATTCCAAAGAACCGACCCTCCATGCTTTAGATGTGGTCAGAGCCATAAAGTATTACCTGGCTGCGACTGAATCCTGCAGGAAATCAGATTTGCTCTTTGTCCTAACAGAGAGTTCTAGGAAAGGATTGCCACCAGCCAAGTCCACTCTCAGTAAGTGGATCAGACAGCCGGTGGTACAAGCATATTCTGCCAGGGGGAAGGAACCCCCTTTTCGGATCACAGCTCATTCTACCAGAGCTATTGGTGCCTCTTGGGCTTTGCAGCACTAGGCATCGGTGGAACAAGTTTGTAAGGTCGCAACTTGATCTTCTGTTCATACTTTTACAAGGTTTTACAAGGTGGATGTCAGGACCTCAGCTGACGCTGTTTTTGGCCAAAAGGTGCTTCGGTGGTAGTGAAATTAAGTACATGCTGTTCGGCACTGGGGATCCCGCCCATATGGACACTGCTTTTGGATGTCCCAATCGTGAGATATTGGGACGGCCTGGACTGGATGTAGGGAAAAATACAATTCTGTGAAACTCACCTGTAGAATTGTTTTTGTATACATCCAGTCCAGGCCGTCCCACCCCGCCCTTGTGTTCATTATGTCCTGTATGCCTTTTTATGGTGATCAACCATTTTTGTTCATAGGACACTGGTTTTTCTAGTTGTTTACTTAGAGAGAGTACAAACTGAAGCTATTTGAAGTAACATGGTTTCTTAGGCCTCCCGGCCTGCCCTCTTTTTGTTGAATACCGCTTTTAAACCACTGGGGAATGATAGAGGGACAGCTGCCTTTATAGGGGGCCGGGAGGAGCGACATCTTTAATCTTGCAGTCAAGCGCCCCTAGGGGCGAACACCCAATCGTGAGATATTGGGACGGCCTGGACTGGATGTATACAAAAACAATTCTACAGGTGAGTTTCACAAAATTTTATTTTTTTATGCTGGAAAGTTGTATTCAAAACATTTTATACCAACTTCGACTCCAGTCAAAACTAGCTCCGACTCAGATTAAGTGGCATTCCCATCACTTTAAAATAACTTGTCGTAGATATATTACATTATTGGGATAAACTTAAAAGTCCTAAAATGATTATTTACATAATGGTACATCTGTGGCAAGTAGTGTCCTGTTTCTTTATGTTATAACAAGTCATTTTATTATATTTTTAGGAGACAACATTCTTGCCCCTGAACTTACTACAGTCTGTGGTAGAGAGATTCCGGGACCCATCCGCTCATCTGGGGATTCCATGTTCCTGTATTTTACCTCTGACAGAAGTGGATCAGGAAGAGGCTTTAATGCATCATATCATAAAAGTAGTTTACCTCTTGCACTTTAGTATACAAAAATATAGCATACCTACCGTTAAAAAATGCTTACTTTATTATCAGGATATATGGTGTACTTTTGTAGAAATAACACAAGAAATTTTTGGATGTTTAGAGCTCTCAATGACTATTTCAAACCAGTAAGTATTTTTTTTGGAAGCATGTTATGGTCTCTCTCATTTTGCTTCTCGCTTTGCTGCAATAGTGCAGTTTATATACACTCTGGGAAGAGGGACGCAGCAAACCATTTTTGCCACTACAGGGCACGAAGACAGGACAGGTCATAACTGGCCTGTCAGTCTGATTCCTAATTTCTGTCTTTTTATGGGGATTTTGTTTTAACTACTCACTGGATATTAAACACACATAGAAGAGATCTATTTTTCTGCAGGAAGAATTGTGCATTCTTAAGATAGGAAGTATAACATGTGCATACGAAGAAAAAACAGAATTAAGTAGCCACACAAATTATCTCTTTATATATCTATGTTATCCCAAGTGTTCAAAAGCCACTAAGAAGCTACAACGTTTCTGAAGAATCTAAATAGCGAAATGTGGTAACTAAACACATCTGTCTTAGATAGATTGCTTTTTTTTTTCCTATTGCATGGCACGGCCTGCTTCAAGAAGTCCTTACGTATGGGATATTCTGCCACAAGTTGGCGCAGTGTACTGCAGAAGAGTTGTGGCTCCTCCCGGCACCCTATAAAAACAGGATCACCAATAGACCTCCCCAGTTTTTCCTCTGCAATGATACTGCGAAGATAGGAGATGGCTCTCTGTGTTGCGCAGGTGAGCGGGGCAACCAAGCCTGCGGCCCTGCAAGTCTATTTCCACCCGCTTTCTGACCCTCTGTGCCTCCCAGCCTCGGATGACGGATCGGGTGAGGGTAGAGGAGCACTAGGGTCAGGTGTTCAAGGCGCGCTGCTCCAAGCCGAAGACCCTGTACCACAAAGGGTAGCCGGCCATAGGCTTTATGGTGTGCCTAATGAGGGATGCGGAGATCCTGTCCTAGCTTCATAGGGGGTGAGTGTTTTGGGGACTGTGTTCTGGTTATACCCCTTGTTTTGCCTTGTTTGGTTTCAGGGCCCCCCCCTACCCTGGCCGGGCTCCTGCCACTGCCTGCTCGCTCTCCTGACACACGCCGGGGGGGGGGGGGGGGGGGGGACGGGTGGCAGTGGCGAGGTGTTTTTAAGTAGAATTGTGTTTAGCGTTGTTTTCGCCGCCGCTGCTTTGTACTTCGCTCCACGGTGGGCAGCACTATGGCGGTGAGGCGTTTTTGGAGTGTGATGGCACCGGCGCGGTCACAAGAGCGCTGCTTTCGCGCTCTTCGGGGGGCGGGCCGGGGGATGACGCGTATCGCATTGCCGCGGCCCGCCCCTCGAGGTTCTTCTGTCGGCGCCATTTTGAGCCTGCTGCGCGTCTGGGGCCCCTCTTCCTTCCTGGGCTGCGGCGGTCAGCGGTCGCTTCCTCCCGTGGTCTGGCGGTGATCCTTCGGTCTCCTTGGTCAGTGAGTCCCCTTTGGGGGTTTTGTTTCCTTGGGGCATGGGGCTGCGGGATGCTTATGTGCTTTTTACTTATGTCTTTCAGGCGGGACAACTGTGGGTTGTGGTTTCTCCCGGTTCTGCTCCTTACCCCCCCATCATCTCCCCCTTCTGGGGGCATCCCTTGGGGGGGCATCCCGGGTGGCTTTTTATTAGCCCTTACCCTGTGCTGGCCTATTGCGCCTGTGTTAATCACCATATGGAGGCTTCTGGGGATAGCGTGCTTGGGGGTCCTTCGGGGCAATCCCGGCTGTGTGCCATGTGCGGGGCATCCCCTTTGAATGATAGTGCCGCGGTGTGTGTGCCGTGCGCCCAAGGTATCATTGCGGCTAAGGCTGGGCAGAGCGCTTTCCTTCCCAGTTCTGCGCTCCCTTCGGCTCCCTCCCCCCCGCGCCTGCATTTAGCCCCCAGTGAGGGGGATACTAGCAGGGGGTCACAATCTGATCTGGCACTTCGTGTGGCCAGCATTGAAAGGCAGCTTGCCAGGCCTGTTCCAGGTAAGGCCTCTGGAAAGAAGCGGCACCTGGCTCCCATATGGTGCTCAAGGAGTGGGAACGTCCTAATAGATTGCCCGCGGTGCCCAAAGGGTTGGATAAGAGGTATCCCTTTCCTGCTGACCTGGTCAAGCGATGGTCATGTTCCCCTGAGGTGGATGCTCCCGTTCTAGGGCTGTCCAACACCTCAGTCATGCCATCCCCTGACACTACTACACTGCGGGACAGCGTGGACCGGCGTATGGATCAGCTGGCCTGCCATGCTTTTACATTTGTGGGGGCTGGGCTGCGTCCGGTCTGCGCCGCTGCCATTACAGTTATTGCCCTTAAGAAAAAGCTCAAGCGTCTCACTGATGGCGCTATGGCTGGTAGGAGGAGGGAGGATTATAGGGCCCTCTTGCTTTGCTCTGATCTTTTTGCCTTTGTCCTTACTGCCATGGATGATGCGGTTCGGCTGGGTGGTAGGGCCTCTGCCCTCTTGGTGACTATGCGCCGGTCTGTTTGGTTGCGCCAGTGGGCAGCTGACACTGCAGCTAAGAAGGCTCTCACTGGGCTCCCTTTTGCGGGGCTACGGCTCTTTGGGGAGCGTCTGGATGTTCTAACAAAGGATGGTAGGTTACCTCAACGTAGGAAGCAGACTCGGCCTTTTGGGGGCCCTCCGCTTACTTCCCCTCCTTTCGTGCTTCCAGAGGAGGTCGTGGCTCCCTCTTCTCGGGTAGCCGCAGAGATTCTTGGGGCCAGGGCAGATTCCGTGGTTGTCCCGGTCTCTCCTGGGGTTCCAAGCCCAAACCCCCTCCTAAGGCAGGCATGAGGAGGCGCCCTCGCCCATCCGGGTGGGGGGGCGGCTTCGGCTCTTTGCTCACGTCTGGAGGCTCCGCGTCTCAGACCGGTGGATTCAGGAGGTGGTGTCCTCTGGTTACAAGATAGAGTTTGCAGCCTGGCCGTCCCCAAGATTCCTCAGATCCCGAATGTTTAAAAACCCTCTGTCAGCCCAGGGTTTGCGCCTTGCAGTTCAATGCCTGTTGGAGTCAGGAATCATTTGCCTGGTGCCTTCCCAAGAACAGGGTCAGGGGTACTACTCCAATCTTTTCACGGTCCCCAAAAAGGACGGGTCTTTGAGGCCCATCCTGGACCTGAAGGGTCTCAACAAGTTTGTCAGGTTCAAGCACTTTCGCATGGAGACGCTACATTTGGCTGTCAGTACCCTTCGCCCGGGCGACTTTATGACCTCCGTGGACATCAAGGATGCCTATCTTTATGTCCCAATCTTTCCAGGTCATCAGAGATTTCTCAGGTTCGCTCTAGAGGATCAGCATTACCAGCTTGTGGCTTTACCGTTCGGTACCTCCTCGGCACCTCGGGTGTTCACCAAGGTGCTGGCGGGCGTGATGGCTCTGTTGCGGAACCAGGGCATTCACATCCTCCCTCACCTGGACGACATTCTGATTGCGGCTCAGTCTCTTCCTCAGGCTGAGAAGGATACTCAGGTGGTGACCTCCACTCTCGAGTCCTTCGGCTGGGTGATCAACTTTCCCAAGTCTTCACTGTCTCCGTCTTTGGTGAGGTCCTTTCTGGGCATGACTCTGGATACCTCTCAGGTCAAGGTATTCCTGCCTCAGCAGAAAGTGGAGGCCCTTCAGGAGCAGGCACGAGCTCTGCTCTTGTGTCCCCATACCTCCATCCGGCAGGGGATGCAGTTAGTGGGCCTGATGGTGTCCTGCTTCGAGGCGGTCCCCTTTGCTCAGTTTCACATGTGACCTCTTCAGTTGCACCTCTTGTCAGTTTGGGATCGGGACCCTGTGTCCCTGGATCAGGATTTTGCTCTGCCTCCCCTGGCCAGACAGTCCCTGTCGTGGTGGCTGGACTCAAGGAACCTTCTAGTGGGCAGGACCTTTCTGCCTCCGTGCTGGGAAACTGTCACCACAGATGCCAGTCTGACCGGTTGGGGGGGCTTTTGGAAGACTCGGAGCAAGCGAGCCCTCAAGGAAGTGTCCCTGATATTGTCTTGGGCGGAAGAGAATGTCCCTTGCATCTCGGAGGTCTACATTCCGGGGGTGGAGAACCAGGAGGCAGACTCCCTGAGCAGGGGGACATCTTGGCTGGGGGAATGGTCCCTCAGTAACAAGGTATTTCACTCCCTGTGTCACCGCTGGGGTCAGCCGGATGTGGACCTGTTTGCGTCCTGCCACAATCACAAGCTTCCAAGATTTGTCTCCCTGTCGCAGGATCCTCTGGCCTTCGCCACGGATGCCCTAGCAATGCCTTGGACTGAGTTTCGGCTCCTCTATGTGTTCCCTCCCTTTCCTCTGCTGGGCAGGGTGCTGCGCAAGATAGCCCAGGAAGGGGTACCAGCCATTCTGGTGGCCCCCTGCTGGCCAAGGAGGGTGTGGTTTGCAGACATCGTGCAGTAGATCAGTACGTTTTGCCCAAGGATCCAGATCTTCTCACTCAGGGACAGCTGCGCCATCCCAATTTACAAACGCTGGCTTTGACGGCTTGGCTGTTGAAACCTCCATCTTGATGGATAAGGGGTTGCCGGCCTCTGTTGTTGATACTATGATTCGGGCTAGGAAGAAGTCCTCGTCCTTTATCTACTACAGGGTCTGGCATGCTTACATTGCCTGGTGTGAGTCCAAGTCTCTTCCTTGTCGGGTGTTTTCTATCTCCAGGATTCTGGAATTTTTACAACATGGTTTGGATTCGGGCCTTCAACTTAGTACCCTCAAGGGACAGGTGTCAGCTCTGGCCTTTGCCAATCACCAGCTGGTTAAGACCACGTAAACCTATGCTACCGGTTTGGGACTTGAATCTGGTGTTGTCTGCGGGCGGCGTTACCCATTCTGACTCTTAAGGTGACCTTTTTGGTGGCTATCACTTCAGTCAGGCGAGTCTCTGAGCTGGCGGCGCTTTCTATTAAACCTCCTTATTTTGAGGGGCATCAGGATAAGGTGGTGTTTAGGCTTAAGCCGGATTTCTTGCCCAAGGTTGTGTCTGCTTTTCATCTCAATCAGGACATTGTCTTACCTTCCTTGTGTCCTAACCCTGCTAATTCCAAGGAACGGACCCTGCAGTCTCTGGATGTTGTCAGGGCTCTGACATTTTACTTGGTTGCTACTGAGTCTTTCAGGAAATCTGATGCTCTTGGATTCGCCAGGCGGTGGCTCAGGCCTATTCTGCTAAAGGGAAGGTTCTTCCTTTCTGGATTACTGCTCATTCCACTCGTGCTATTGGTGCTTCTTGGGCTTTTCAGCACCAAGCTTCTGTTGAACAAGTTTGTAAGGCCGCTCCTTGGTCTTCTGTTCATACTTTTTCAAGTTTTACAAGGTTGATGTTAAGGCCTCAGCTGATGCTGCTTTTGGCCGCAAGGTACTTCAGTGGTTTGACATTTTTCTCTAATAAATGATGGTATTAAACCATAAACTTGGCTTTTAGTGACATGGATATCCTTATTGTACATTCACAGGGGACAGAATAGCACACGGTTAGGTCTTCTGATGTATTCTTTATGTACAGTATATACCAAACTGATAAACTAGAAAAGGAATACGCTCCCTACATAGCAGCAGATTTAAGGTACTATGCCTTTACTATGGAATCATGTTTGTGATACAATGTACTGATGCATACAATGTATATTTACTTTACACATATTTTCCTTAATCTAGGGCATTGAGAAAGCCCGAGCAGGGTGAAACATGTATGCCTGAATATCGAAATATGATAGATCTAAGGAATGAAATCAACATCATTTATCTCTGTTTTTTATAAACTTGAATCTCACACACTTTTTGTATGACAAACTCATGTTAATTGATACGCATTTAATGCATGCTTTGCGCGGAACAAAAGAAATTTGACTCAGATTCAATAAACTGATATTTTAATTTAAAGTACCATAATGTATGGTCATATTTAATAAAGCTCATCACAAAACAAACCCAGATTGAGCCTAGCCCTGGGAAAAGTATCCTATGACCAGAGCTTAAATATGTACCAACTTTGGTAATAGAGGTGGGTCCCCACAAAAAATTAGGAATACCATTTATGTTTTTTTTTTCCTTAGAGTATTGAACTTTAGTAAATAACTTAATGATTTATGCCGTGATACTCGGGTCCTCTTAACCAGTAAGTAAGGATTCCTGCTACTTTGTAGCAATATTGTATTCATATTTTTCTTCTATATTCAGGCTGTGGTGGATATCTGCACGCTAACAGAGGACTGATTACTTCACCAAATTACCCAGGAAAGTATCCCCCTAATCAGAACTGTACCTGGCATGTGCTAGCTACCCCAGGCTTTACCATCACGGTTCATTTTGAACCAGCTTTCGAAATACAAAGCTATGATGCTACCTGCAGCAAATGGGACTATTTAGAGGTAAGTGCAGCAGATACCCTGTGTCACAGAATGGATAGGGGTTGGATTGCTTTGAAGCAGGCCTAAAATCCAACAAAACTATGGTCTGCTGAGTAGCCTCCCTCTCAGGGTACTTGATTTGGCATGCCCAGTTGTGTAAAAAGCCTTAGAAATAATTACTCACTTGGTTCTCGCTGCTGCACTACTTTTGTAGCCCATGTATGCACTGGTGGCCACAGGGAAACTTAAATGGGTGCTGCATTATACACGGTAGAAAGGTAATTTTGGACTAGCATTGCAAGTTTTGGTTAGGGTTAAAATAATAAAAAAAGCAAACAAATATTTATTTTTAAATCTCACTTATCTAATCCGCATTCTGAGTTCTATAGGGTCAGAAATATTTCAATAATGTAGAGGTATTTTTTACAAATAAGGAAATAATTATCCCCATGGGGTATTTGGCCTCTGTGGTATAAAAGCCTCACTGTCCAGCTCCTGCCATTACTCCTGTCTGGGAGCTGGGATGGAAGGAGAGCGGCCTTTGCACCCCCCCCCCCCCCCCCCCCCAATTCAGTGCACTGCAAGGCGCCTGAAGAGATGCCTTCCATCATGGATACTGATGATTTGCTCTCTTCATATTCTCTTCTTGACTCTCCTAGGGTGTCAAGGTTCCTAAGCGGCCTGGGGCAGTTCCTCTTCCCTGTCCTGTGGACATCTCTATCTGATAGAGATGCCAGAATGATCAAATAGGTTAAGGGAGTCCATTAACTACTACCAGCCAGACCCAACATGTTATACTATAGGACCTAACCACCCTTTGGTTACCTCATTTCCTTCATACCTGAAATCCAGGGTACATAACATTTTTCCTAAAAGAGCAGGGTACAGTTTTTGTTTCTTTGACCAATAAATTAGCATTAGTCCATCAAACCTGCTTGTCATGTTATTCCAAAAATATCCAGATGTTAAAGAAGCCTAGCACCAAATTATTGAGTGAGAAGGCTGTACAGTGTCGTAAAAGGACAGAATGTTTGTCCACAATTATAGATGTTTTTCTGTCCTGTCCTCATTTCTGCCCCTAATCTAATATTGCCACAGGTACCTGACTCAACACAACTTTGAGGCCTATCTTTAGAGAGAAAAGGAGCCTGAGATTGATTTTTAACTTTTCAAAAAACATTTGCCAGACTGACATGCTGCTCCAGCTGCATTTATAGTTAAGAAGCTACTGACTTGGAACAACCAAAGAAAGTCTGGCAAGTGATTGGATCAGGGTGAGAAGCAATTTTCTGGCAAGAGGAGAATAGTGTAGCAGCTCTCGTGTTATATATTTAATGAATCAACTGGTTATCCAATAAATTCATTTCCTGTTTCCTAGGACTTTTCTGGACAATGTGCAGGAGCTAATGGCTGCATACAATGGTGTTACTGTCTTTGCTAAGCTGTTATGCTCTCTTGTGTTGCTAGCTACGGAATGGTCCAGATGCTTTGGCCCCTCCGCTGGGGAATGCTGCCAACAATGGGAAGTTCTGTGGCTGGGACGCGCCATCCAGCATGCACACCACAAACAATGAGCTGTTTGTCCATTTTAGCTCTGATACCGCTAATGAAGCCAAAGGGTTTAAGCTGCACTATGAGGCCAAAGGCTTGGGTAGGTGTTGGTGACAAAAGCCCTGGTTCATAATTGTCCATATGATCAATATGTTATATTTTATTTAGTGCTACACCCTTATGTTGAATTTATAAAGATTTCTTTCTCATTTTTTTAACCAGTTCATTTTCAATAGGTTTAGACATGGACTCCATAATCTATACCAGTGTATATGTCACACGGCTCAGGCACTGGTTATTTTTCATTGAAAGACACATGAAATGGCTTTGGTGTATAGGATCAGCCTATTGTGACTGTAAAGACCGCACCCCATGGGTTACACTGAGCTCAGACGTTCACACTTTACTTAGTTCAGGTCACCACATAATTAAAGTCGGCCAAGAGCCTCCGTGGCCTGGTCTAGAGTCTAAAAAACGTGTACAGGCCATCTTGATTTTGGATGCTCTGCGTGCACTGCCACATCCTTTGCATCTCTGGCCGTGCATGCATCCCAATGATAGCATGCTGTGACTACGTCTCTCATTGACTGGAATGGAGAGTGCACATTGCCTCCCCGTTGTATGCAAGTCACTGAAGGCCGTCTGCCATATGACGTAGTCACAGCAGGCTGCTCACATTGGACCACATAATTTTGACTATCCTGGGCTTTGATCCTCTCCTCCTACTGCACATGCTTGGCCTCTCGTCCAATCAGCACACTCAGATCTACTCACGCCAATTCGTCTAAGCTCCAGCCGAGCGAACCCAAGCATGCCAGTGGCCACATCTCCGCTATCCTCATACATGGACGGTGCCTGCGCCAGCCATTCACAAATGCCTGGCGTGGGTGCGTGTCCTGCTAGAGCTATGGGAATTAATGATCCCCTAGGATGGAAGAAGAGAGAAAAACAGTGCTAGAATTCACAGAACTGATATTCTTCTTCCAATCCATTCCAGACCCTCCTTACACTTGGGATTACCTCCTTGCCGATTGGATGTGACTGCAAGACAAAAAAGGTGTGGCCCCTCCCAGCCCCATAAGTAGCAGCTGCCTCCTAACCTAGATCAGTTTTTCTTTCTTGCAGTTGCAAGTGACTGTGAAGGTTGTTCAGGATTAGCTCTCAAGGATTGGCAGCAAGCGGGGGAAGGCGCCCTGTCGGCTTCCTGTGTAGCCTTATTACCACGGATCCCCTAGACCCAATTGTGCCTCCCACAGCATCTGGCTGGTTTGGGGTTCGTGAGGTAAGGTGGAAGCGCCGGGGTCTTGGGGCGCTTACAGAGCTCTTGCACTCTGGGCTGCAGGCTTCTTGGAAAGCACGCCAGCCGCAGGTTTCTTTCTGGCATACCTGCTGAGGAAGGTTTTTATTTTTATTTCAACCCATCCTACTTTCTTGTCAGGTTAGGTTTTTTCTTTAGAAAAAAAAAAGGATTTTTTTTTTCAAATTAAAAAAAAAAAAAAACAAAAAACAATTTGCCTTTAAGGGGCGTGGTCTGACGCCACACAGGGGGTGGGGCTTAAATGCAGAGGCACGAGGCAGTTTTTTTTCTCAGTGTGTCTCTCTCTCCGGCTGGAGGGAGGTTGTATTCTGGGCTCCCCTGCAAAGTTACCTTGCTATGGAGGTAGGTGCACAGCAGCCCCGGAGTGTTAGCTGCGGCGGCGACGGCGGTGGCCATCGCTGGCCAGGCCGCTATCCAGGGGGACCCAGGTTCTTCTGAGCCTAGAAGGGCTCTCTCTCTGGGCAGTGCAGCCGCTGCAGTATGCGGCTGCGGCTGCGGCCATCGCAGACCAGGCTGCTATCCAGGGGGACCCAGGTTCTTCTGAGCCTAGAAGGGCTCTCTTGCTGGGCAGTGCGGGCGCTGCAACATGCGGCCTTCATCATATTGGCCCTTTCGGACCGGTAGAGGTGCCTTCCTTTCATGCTCCCGTAGAGATTCTTGGGGCAGAGGCAGAGCTCGTAATAGGGCAAGAGGGGCCTGGAGAAGTAGGCCCAAACCTCCAGCCAAGCCCACTCCAGCATGAGGGGGCGCCCTCACCCAAGCTGGTGGGGGGACGGCTCTTGCATTTTGCTCCTATCTGGAGATGCCACGTGGTGGATCTTTGGATCCAAGAGGTGGTGTCATCAGGCTACAAGATCGAGTTTGCAGCCAGACCACCCGCAAGGTTCCTTTGGTCAGGGCCATCTTGGAACCAGGTAAAGGCAGATGCCCTGAGAGCCTCTGTTCAGCATCTACTTCAAAAAGGGGCAATTTGTCAGGTACCCCTTCAAGAGGAAGGTCGGGGGTTTTACTCCAACCTGTTCACTATCCCCAAAAAGAACGGATCGATTCGTCCCATTTTAGACTTTAAAGAGTCTCAACAGGTATATCCGGGTGAAGCATTTCCGCATGGAGACACTAAGGCCAGCGGTAAGATCAATTATGCCCGGGGATCTTATGACTACAATAGACATAAGGGACGCATATCTTCATGTTCCCATTTTTCCAGGGCATCAGAAGTTTTTGAGGTTTGCCCTGGAAGGCCAGCACTTCCAGTTTGTGGCACTTCCATTCGGGATATCCTTGGCTCCAAGAGTATTTACCAAGGTCTTGGCAGCTCTCATGGCCATTTTCAGAAGCCAGGGGATATGCATCATTCCATATTTGGACGATCTCTTAATTTCAGCCGGGTCTCCTCAGCAGATCATGAAGGATATGCAGACGGTCCTATCAACTCTGGAAGAGTTCGGCTATGTGATCAATTATCCGAAGTCCCATATCACTCCGGCACCAGTAAGGAATTTCTTAAGAATGACTCTGGACACAGTTCAGGTCAAGGTGTTTCTGCCAGAGCAGAAGGCTCTGCTAATTCGGAATCAAATAGAGTCCTTACTGGCCTGCCGGCAGCCGACCATTCGGCTAGGGATGAATCTAGTAGGCCCTATGGTGGCCTGCTTCGAGGCCGTGCCTTTTGCCCAGTTTCACATGAGGCCTCTTCAGTTAAATTTGTTGGCAAGCTGGGATCGAGCCCCGCAGTCGTTGGATCAAGTCTTTGTTCTGACACCCTCGGGCAGGCAATCTCTCCTGTGTAGGATGGGCCCTCTACATCTGTCTGTAGGCAGGTCTTTTCTGACCCCGCAGTGGCAGATCGTTGCCACGGATGCCAGTCTCACAGGCTGGGGGGTATCTGGCAGAGCCAGAATATCCAGGGACAGTGGGGGCCGAAGAAGAAGCAGCTTCCCATAAATATTTTGAAATTAAGAGCAATCCGGCTAGTGCTTCAGTACCTGACCCCCAGGCTGTCCAAGTCCAGTCAGACAATCGGACGGCAGTAGCCTATATCAATCATCAGGGGGGTACTTGGAGCAAGAGTGCTCTAGAAGAGGTAAGCCGGATTCTGACTTGGACAGAGGAGAATGTTCCCTGCATCTCGGCAGTTTACATCCCGGGGGTAGAAAACCAGGAGGCAGACGCTTTGAGCAGGAAGGCGCTGCGTCGGGGAGAATGGTCCCTCAGTCAGAAGATCTTTCAAGCCCTTTGCCTTCGCTGGGGTTGTCCGGAGGTGGATCTCTTTGCATCCAGGCACAATCACAAGCGGCCGAAATTCATGTCCCTGTCAAGGGACCCTCTGGACATTGCATCGGACGCCCTGTCAGTTTCTTGGGTAAGGTTCAAGCTTCTGTACGTTTTTCCCCCGCTCCCGCTCCTGAGCCGTGTACTATGAAAGATAGCTCAGGAGGGGGTACCAACCATTCTGGTGGCTCCTCGCTGGCCAAGGAGAAGTTGGTTTTTAGACGTAACAAGGATGTCGGTAGACCATTGGCGCCTACCAGACAAGCCAGATCTTCTCACACAGGGGGCGCTTCGGCACCCGAATTTTCAGATGCTGGTTTTGACGGCCTGGCTATTGAGACCTCGATTTTAGTAGAGAAAGGTTTATCGGTTAAGGTTATTCATACCATGATTCAAGCCCGGAAGAAGTCATCTTCCATGATATACTACAGGGTCTGGCGGTCGTTCATATCCTGGTGTGAGACTAGGAAATTTTCATGCAGAAAGTATTCAATTTCTAGAATTTTAGAATTTCTACAAGATGGCTTAGAAATGGGCCTACAATTAAGCACCCTAAAAGGGCATGTGTCGGCCTTATCTATTTTTTTCCAGAAGTCTATCGCTAGCAATAGGCTCATTAAGACTTTTTTTCAGGGAGTCACTCATGTCCGACCACCGTCTATTTTATCGGTGTGGGACTTGAATCTGGTATTGTCGGCTCTTCAGGGTGAACCTATGATTGACGCTCCATTGAGCATTTTGACACTTACGGTGATATTTTTGGTGGCAATCACCTCTGTGCGGCGAGTTTCTGAATTAGCCGCCTTATGTATGAAGTCTCCTTATTTTGAGTTACACAGAGACAAGGTAGTTTTTTGGTTTAAGCCTGATTTTTTACCTAAGGTCGTCTCTCTCTTTTTCACCTTAATCAGGAGGTAATTCTACCTTCTTTATGCCCAGTTCTGGCTAATGCTAAGGAAAGGGCGCTTCATTCTTTAGATGTAGTCAGAGCCATAAGATATTACATGGCAGCTACAGACTTCCGCAAGACGGATTTTATTTTTGTTATATCGGAAGGGACGAGGAAGGGGCTTCCGCCAGCTAAAGCCACTGTCAGTAAGTGGATTAGGCAGGCAGTAGAAAGAGCCTACTCGGCCAAGGGGAAGGAACCCCCTTTTCGGGTCATGGCCCATTCCACTAGGGCCATTGGTGCTTCCTGGGCTTTTCAGCATCAGGCTTTGGTGGAACAGGTTTGCAAAGCTGCCACCTGGTCTTCGGTTCATACATTCACCAAGTTTTACAAGGTGGATGTTAGAGCCTCAGCTGATGCTGTTGTTGGTCGAAAGATTCTTCAGGCGGTAGTGAAATGAACTACCTGCTGTTCTGCGCTGGGGATCCCGCCCATAGATGGCACTGCTTTTGGAGATCCCAAGTGTAAGGAGGGTCTGGAATGGATTGGAAGAAAAAACGCAATTCTGTGAGTACTCACCTGTAGAATTGTTTTTTCTGGGAACCCATTCCAGACCCTCCGGCCCACCCGTTTTGGGTCATGATCTATCTTTTGATGCTTTTTTGATGGTGTTAAGTCCACTTATTATTTTCATTGGCATAAAAAAAAAAAGAAGAAAAGAGATTTATGTTTTGAGAGTATTCTGGCGGAGTTTGGTGTGAAGTAACATGGACTCCTATATAGGGCCTCCTGGCCTGCCTCTGAATTATGTTTTTCTGCTTTTTAAGTAATGATCTAGGTTAGGAGGCAGCTGCTACTTATGGGGCCGGGAGGGGCCACGCCTTTTTTGTCTTGCAGTCACATTCAATCGGCAAGGAGGTAATCCCAAGTGTAAGGAGGGTCTGGAATGGATTCCCAGAAAAAACAATTCTACAGGTGAGTACTCACAGAATTGCGTTATTTCAGAATACAGCATGATATAAAATAAGGTGTCACTTAAAAAGGAGAGAATGATACAGGAGGGAAATACTTAAAAGGGCACATATTATAGTCATTAAAGTGGAACAAAACCCACCAGCTTTTCCTGGGGCATCCCAAATCGGCTTTGTGAAACTCCCAGGACACCCATAAAAACTCACCTTTCTCCGTTCCAGTGGCGCATGCGTAAGCTCTCGTCCGATGAGAGACGCCCAGTATGACTACGTTACTTGGCAGGTAGCTCTTTTTGTTTAAAATGGACAGCACGTGCTGCTGCATCCCCGGAATTGTGCTCGCGCTCCCGTCCCAGCCATTCTAGTAAATGAGAGCTTCCTAACGAATGACGTAGTCATAGTGGGCCACTCTCATTGGAGGAGAGCCGGTGTATGCACCACAGTGGGGCATCCACCCGGGTAACGGAGCAAAACTCGGGAAAGTCAAATTCCTGGGCTTTATTCTGCTTTACCACCTAAAACTTTTACTTCTGGACTGTCACTGAAAACTACTGAAGTTTTACATTAAAAAGCCAATTGAATAAAATTGTCACATGGTCTAGTGAAAGTGTTAGGCTCAAATAATGGTTTCATGTCCTCTTCTTATTTGATCACATCTTATTTCTCATGCTTATATTGAAATAAAGCAAGAAGGAGTCCAAATTTTAATTATATATTTTAGGCAAGTTTACCTTAGCCTTTAAAATTGTTATATTCAAAGATAATCAAACAGGAATACATTTTAATATTTATGCAATGTATTACATTCCTGAAAAAGTAGGTAAAATATATATTGGTACTGGTCTATGTACAGTATGTAAACAGATTTATTATTTTGTCCAAAAAAAAAAAAAAGTTTTTTTTATGTACAATTTAGAGTGGTTTTGTCATGGCCCCACCTAAGTGACATTATTGACATCTGAAGTTTTGTGTTTTCATTCAGCGTGTGGTGGCACCATCCATGTCACAGATTCCAATCCAGTTGGTTCTATTACATCTCCCAACTATCCTAATAATTATCCTCAAAATTCAGATTGTCTTTGGACTATCATAGTGCCAAATGGAGAAGCGGTGCAGCTCGATTTCCAAGATCAGTTTCATATTGAACCCTCTGAAAAGTAAGTACACTTAGCTTTTTTTGCCTCTGGAATACTGTTAGCCCTTTTCATCTATTGGCATGTTTAGGCATAACGGTAACATAATATCTTCTAATGTAATCTACATCTGATTAAAGCTCTGGAGAGCCTGGCATTAGACTAAACAAATATGCTGCCTTTGCTCCTATTCCTGGGCATGAGTGAGCTGGAAAGAGCGTGTCATGAGGCTTATTTAGAAGTCAGGCGCTACTGTGGTCAGAGACAGCTGTGGGACCACTGTGACCTGTCGTGCTTGCTTGCACTGAGAGCTCCAATGGGCAGAGTGGCTGCTAGACCACTTTTTTCATTTTATATATGTAACACTCGGTCTTACACCTGCCATTGGTCAGATTGCAAACTCCAATCTCTGCCACTGCTTCTGTCTATAGACAAGCATCCAGCCACCGGGATGCTTTTAATTCTTCACCGGAAGCAGCTGTTCCCCGGGACTTCGATTCCACAGAGGATGCATTCTGACGGGATGGAAATAGCTGAATCCCCCACCCCCAAGGCGCAGGCTCCATGTTGTAAATGGAAATTGGAGGCCTAATCCAGAGAGGAGCTGTGGACTGAATCTGGGATGTAATAGACTGAAGCTACATGGTACCGAAGGGTGAGACTAAAGATAGTAAAGGTCATGCTAAGGGTCAAGCTGGGAGGTCCAGTATCTAAACGCAGTGCCGAAAGTTAAAATGTTAACAGTGGTCAGGGTCAAGCGGAAGTCGAAACTACAACCATCAAGTTGAGACACAGTCGGGAACAAGCACTGGAAGCGCAAACTAGCAAAAGCAATTGGCATGGAACTGGGGCACATGACATGATTTATTCCATAGGTTCCCAACCCTCTCCTCAAGGGCCATCAATAGGTCATGTTTTAAGGATTTCCATGATTTCCATCTAGCTAACTCTACAGCACTGTCTGAGCATTCCACCTAGGCATCTGTGTGGATATCTGCAAATCATGGCCTGTTGGCGGCCTTTGAGAAGAGATGCATGTGTGCCTTCAAATTCTGACCAACTCCTTGGGCCTGAGATGATTGGTCAGAGGATAGGTAAAAAGGAGTTAACCATTAATGGCCAGTGGACCAGGACTGACAGCTGAGAGGCTCAACCTTGTGAGCTTCTCTAGATCTTAAGAGGTTAATACCTCTGGTGGCTCATTTGCCCGCCTTCTCCGATAGAGAACCAGATAGATGGCATCCTTGGCATCTGCATATGCTCCCATCACTTCTGGCCATACAGGGGATGCGGCCCACCACAGTGGCCGTAGACTGGCGATGCGAGAGTGACGCAGGCTGGTTGGGAGGTAAATTCCTTACAATATTTTGTCATATCGTTTTGACGAGATTTCCCATGTTGAACCAGATTGCTATGTGTATGGGAAGCATATGGCATAGTGTTTTTTTTTTTAAATAAATAGGCAGCATTGGTGCCTGCATAGTTGGCAAGAGAGCTGTCAAACTTTCAGGTTGTTTTCTACTGACAAGGCTTATAAAATGTACTTGGCAAGATGGAGGGCAGAGCCAGCATGAATTTTAGGTGCTTGGAAGCAGATGGGGAGATTGGGCTGTTTTTGGGGATTTTAAAGTCAATAATTATTGCTAAATGAGTGGACAGGGAGTATGAAAGCTGGGCAACAAAGTATTCCAGGAACGGGATTGGTGAGGGTATATAACTGCCACTTTGAGGGTGAGAGGGTTGGAAGAGTCTAAGGGTGTGGACCACAAGAGATGGGACTGAGGGTAATGGTACTGTGGGAGTGACCTGGAAAGTGCAATGAAGGTAAAGATGCTTGCCAACTCTCCACCATATCTGTTGTCTGGTCGTGGGGGGGGGGGGGGGGGGATGTAAGATGTAAGCCACCATAAGACAGGGCAGCAGGGGAAGCACTGTCCAATTCTTGGATCCAAGTTTCAATGAAAGCTTGTAGGCTTAGAGAATAGGTAATAAAAATATAAAGGGGAGTTTGTTGCAAGAAGAGTGTGGCTTCCATAGTGCTTAAGTAAAAGAGAGCAACGAAGGCATGCAGTGGATTTTGGTAAGGTTTGTGGGGTGCCTATCTCATGGTTCATTCACAGGCCACAGCTCCATCCCCGGCATCTTCATCTGAGGCACATGCCTGCACCAGGCATGTGTGATTTCCTGACACAGGTTCGCCCCACAGGAAGAGATGAACGGGCATTTGGTGCACTTGCTCCATCCAGTGCTGATGTCAGAGTGGCTAGCAGAAACTGTATGTAGTGAAGCTTGCTTACTGGCTGCCCAGGGATCGCCAGATCCTCCACGATACATGGGGAAGCACAAAGCAGGGCATCCTAAATCGGGATTCTCCGCCAAAGAGGAAGAACACCCAAGAGAGGGTTGTAAAAACCTTTTATTTTTTATGTTTACTGTTTTTATTTAAATTAAAAAAAGGAACTGGGTAGTAAATAAGCTTCTTTTGAAGCTTATAAAATATAGAGGCAGATACCACTGTGGAATCCCCCCATTACATTACTAGAGAGGAAGGACATGGGGAGGATTTTCTGGGGTACCAGGAGACCACGGTTGTGTAGTATTTAAGCTTTCCTCCCCGGCGGCTGATATTACACCTGGCTAAATGCCAGGGTAGAAGCAGGGGGAGACCTATGTCCTCCTATAACCTAAATGCCAGCAGCAGCAATCAATTTGATTGCTGCTTCAAGCTGCGCAGGAGTCGCCAGCAGGCGTGGGAGTCAGTCAGATGTAGGTTTGGTTAATGTTGCTAAAAAATGTGTGGGAAACAGAGCCCACCTGAGGGGCCTGTGCTCTCTTTTATTTAAATAACATGCAGGAATGTGAAGAATACAGAATTTTAAAAAGTAATCAAAAACTAGTATCCACAAAACATTTTATGCGGGTATGAGATTCCATGAGTGCAAAAAACAGGCGAAATAACAGAAAGATGAAAAAAGTAAAAAAATTGCACATTTGACAGAAAAAAGTGTGACAATACATTCATGTTTTTATTGCATCAACAACACCTTCATCTCCACATTTTCAGAATGAGGTGAAAATGTGTTAGGTGCTTCTGTTAATTAGTCCACCCTATATATAGTAAATCTGCCATGTTATTGTGGTTGCCTCTTTTAAAATATGTATTAGTAAAGCTGTAACATTTATACCAGCTGCAGCTCTAGTTATTTGGAATTACGCGATGGTGCAGACTCCAATCAAAGACTTTTGGCAAAATTATGCGGCAACACATTGCCAGTCACCTACAAATCCCTGAAAACTGCCATGTATTTAAGGTTCAGAACTGACAGCCGCAATCCTCGTCTTGGGTTTAAAGCTCAGTATTCCATTGGTAAGTTTATACTGGTAGTGTGCTTAGAAGAACTTGTGTCGCAGTGTTTGGTTTTATGCAGTGGACTGCAGTGTCTCCCGAGGCTCTTGCAGATTTGGATTCTACAATCATTCTGGACCGTTTCAGACCGGCACGATTGTGTGATTACCCTGCAATTGCATGTGAAACGCTGCCCATAGTAATCTATGGAAACTTTCACATCTGCATTTGGTGTTTGATGAGCGATCACAAAAGCATTGTCTGCAGCATTTTCAAGGCCGCTAGGTGTGAAATGCGCCTCCGTGTTTTTGTTTTTTTTTGTGCTATTTTATATTTTCAGATCCTAAACTCAAGGACAAAAATCAAGTTGGGATTTGACCAGCAGCTGGCCAATGCATGTCTTGGACAGTCAACGAGTGTTCTGCACTGAGGCTTTAGCATTAGGGTACAACATGGGCTAGGGGTTCTTGGGGGAGTGGGGCTGAGAGTAAGGGAGCTGGGGGGTCCATGGATTGAATTGAGCTGTAAGAAATGGCAGCACAGCCAGCCCAAAGCAATGCAACCAACCAGGAATTCTCCCGGTTTCCATATGGCCTGTTCGCCCTTAAATGGACTCTAAAACAAACAGCAATAATTAGCCAGGTAGCAGTTCATCTGGTAGGCACCTGTCCCATGTACCTTTCCTCCATTTCCTGCAGTGAAGGGTAGGAGTTGCAGTTTGCCCTTTTTTCCATTTTATTCCAGAAAAAAGTGGTCCTACGACTACTCTTTCCCTAGGTGATCTCAGTGTGAGAAAGCATGGCGAACCATAGCGGTCCCCCAGCTGACCACAGTAGAGCTTGCTCAGGAGTCATAAATCTGCACCATGACTTGCCCTTCCCAGCTCAGCCAGCAACCAGAAACTGAATAAAAGAAATCAGTTTTGGACGGAATGCATGAGGCATTTACATACAATGAGAAATTTTCAGATGCTTTGAAATGGCTAATTATTTACTGTTTCCAAGGGGGGATACGGTGGGAGAAAGTTAGTGTTTGCCCTGAACAGGGACTTTATTTCTAGTCCTTCTGTACGCTTTTGTTCAATTTACATACCTAGATTTCCCTCTGCCCTGACTTGGGCCTACAAGCCTTCTAGGTATAGTCATAATTTTGCTCTGGAACCTGTTCACCCTTGGGTCAGCTGGCCCCTTCAACACTTAACCCTACACACTAATTAATTAACTACTGTACCACATGTTCTTCATGCAACCTTAGGATGCCTGCTCATGACTTTGGAAGGGGGACACCACCCTTGGTTTACTATTTTCCTCAGAGTGAGTCGCTCCTTCTATTTCTGGATCTTGACATATTCCTTTTTTTCTCATACCCATAGCTCTGCCTTTTTTATTTGTCTCTGCCCCTACTCTCTCTTTAGACCCTGTCTTCTTTCTGCTATGTCTCTCTTTCTACTTCCAGGGTTTCCATGGTTGCATTTTTCCCATCCTGTGAATCTATGTGTTACCCTGGTATGTCACCACATGCATTTTCTGGCAGCAACAAATTTTGTTCATCCAAATATCATTGTCTGCCCGAGCATTGTGTTACACACTCGACCCTATGGAATAGTAACAGTGGGTGCAGCTAGTAGATTCTTCCGGGCCCTGAGGTGTTTCTTGTGGGATGTGAGTACAACCAAACTAACACCCTTTGCAGTGGTACACACAGTCCCAGATTAATATTAAGGTAGTGCCGGGTACTTTATCTAGGGCCAACATCAAACTGTTGTACCAAAGTTGATTTTTATTCCAGCAGTTTCAGAATAACTCGATTTACTTCCAGCTGCTCTCACTGGTACAGAACAGCTTGACTCACAGGGGTGACAGTCACACAAGTACTTTAGTGTTCAAACCAGGGCCTTGCGCTTCTTTCACACATTCTCTGGAACTGCTTCTTGGCCTAGCTTATGCTTCTGTTTTTTTCTAGTTGCTTCTGGATGCTCATTCATTCTTCCTCCTGCACACTGCTTACCGGGCTTCGCTATCAGTAACAACTGCTCTGGCTAGAGGCCAACATAATTTACTCATCTTTCCTCCTACATTATAACAATGTCTATATTTATGACTGATACTTCACATGTCTTCCCCACCCCAGCTTAACTATTTAAATAATCCTACTCCAAACCATCTCTAATGTCCATGTCCCATAATTTAACCCTTTAAACGCCAGCCACGTAAATTTTACGTGGCTGCCTCTCCAACAGTTAAACGCCAGCCACGTAAAATTTACGTGCCTGACTTTCCCCAGTAATAAAAAAAAAAGTAAAAACAAAAGACACTTACCTGACCCCTCGTTCGATCCGGTCGGGTCTCCTCTTCAGCCAGAGGGGCTCCGATCGCCCATCGGGGCTCCTCCGGCTGCAGGGGAGGGCCCGGAACAGGGTGCCCCCCCCCCCGTTTCAGCAGCCGCCCGGTTTCCTGTCAAAAAAAAAAAAAAAGAGACAGTCACCTACCTTTGTCCCCGCCGGCTCCCGCAGGCTCTCCTCTTCACGGGGGGGGGGGGGGGCTCCGATCCCCCCCCCCCCCGCTCTTCTGTCTTCTGGAGGGGGCATAACAGCCCTCCTCCCTTTGTTTTCCGATGGCGGCCGCCATCTTGGTGACGTCATCGGGCGGGGCCAGATGACGTCACCGCCGGGTGTCATCGGGGCACCCGGCAGTTGAACTTTCAGATGCCGGTGATGGCTGGGCGGGGAAGGAGGGAGGTAGGCGATCCTCTGATCGCCTGCCTCCCCCCTTCTCTGCCCAGCCGTCACTGACAGCAGATCGCCGCGGGACACAGAAGTTGAAGATCGGAGGTGAGTAAAGTAAAAGTTTTTTGTTTTTTTTTTTAATAAACTTTTTTTAAAAAACGTGTGTGTCTTTTTTTTACCTTTTAACCCTTTGTGAACTGGTAAGGGGTCCATGTGACCCCTATACCAGTTCACAGGGCTCGGGGGTCTGGGAAGTCACCTGCGCTAGCGGGTGACTTGCCATTAACCCCTGGCCCCCCAAATTACCTGCCTCCCAAAAGCCCAGGGGGGGGCAGAAGAGCCGTGGCCCTAGGCTATGACGGCTTGTAGCCGCAGGGCCAGGGGCCACTGAAGCTGGCCCCTGCGCCCTGTTCTACAAGCCCCCATAGCTGGTCACAGGCTGGTTACACTGGGTAGGGGGGACCTCACGCCATTTTTGTTTTGGATTTTTAAGGGTTTTAACCCTTAAAAATCCAAAAAAAAAATGGGGTCCCCCTCCCTTCGAGGGGGGACCCTATGTCATTTTTTTTTTTAAATTAACCCTTTATTACCTGTAGCCCAGTAGGTATAAAAGGCTTCCAGCAGCAGCAGGAGAGCAGAAGCCTAAGTGATCAGCGTGGGACACAGGGATGGATGGGAGGTAAGTATTAAAAAACATTTATTTTTTTTTAATAAAGATTTTTTAAAAAGTGTGTCTGTGTGTTTTTTTTTACTTTTAACCCTTTGTGAACTGGTAAGGGGTCCATGTGACCCCTATACCAGTTCACAGGGCTCGGGGGTCTGGCAAGTCACCTGCGCTAGCGGGTGACTTGCCATTAACCCCTGGCCCCCCAAATTACCTGCCTCCCCAAAGCCCAGGGGGGGGCAGAAGAGCCGTGGCCCTAGGCTATGACGGCTTGTAGCCGCAGGGCCAGGGGCCACTAAAGCTGGCCCCTGCGCCCTGTTCTACAAGCCCCCATAGCTGGTCACAGGCTGGTTATGCTGGGTAGGGGGGACCTCACGCCATTTTTTTTAGGGATTTTTAAGGGTTTTAACCCTTAAAAATCCCAAAAATAAAATGGGGTCCCCCTCCCTTTGAGGGGGGACCCTATGTCATTTTTTTTTTTTAATTAACCCTTTGTTACCTGTAACCCAGCAGGAGAGCAGAAGCCTAAGTGATCAGCGTGGGACACAGGGATGGATGGGAGGTAAGTATTAAAAAAAAATAATTAAAAAAATATTTTTTTTACTAAAGTTTTTTTTAAAGTGTGTCTCTGTGTTTTTTTTTTTACTTTTAACCCTTTGTGAACTGGTAAGGGGTCCATGTGACCCCTATACCAGTTCACAGGGCTCGGGGGTCTGGCAAGTCACCTATGGCTAGTGGGTGACTTGCCATTAACCCAGAGACCCCCCATTACCTGCCTCCCAAAAAAACCTTAAAATTCCCCCAAGAAATGGTGCCCCCCCCCCCCCCTGTGAAGGGGGACCCCACACCAATTTTTTTTTTATTTAACCCTTTATTATGTGGATAGTAGTTGTATTTTATTTGTAAATGTTATAAAGTGCTCTTTTCAGTTTATGGGATCACCTGGACAGGAACGGGGGGCTACCGATACATATGTGGTATCATTGTAATCGGGAGAAATGGGGCTTTCACATGCAATATGGCTTTCTTTAATAAAATAAATGTTTTTGTTTAAAATAAAGGAGACAATTTAAAAAATATATATTTTTTTATTTATTTATTTATTTGAAAATATTTAAAAAAGTAGAAAAAATACAAACAAGACATTTCATGTTAAAGCCTAAACTCTGCCACAAAAAGAAAATATGCCATTTTCTTGGAAATTCCTGCAAAAATCACAGTTAAACATCACGCAAAATGGTGAAAAATATCCTGTCAGGAGAGGGTGACAAAATCTCAAGTAGACTGGCAGTCAAAAGGTTACAGGTACCTATGCATGTTGGGTATTGTTCTGCTCGGGGGACCTTGCGCTTTCAGATTTAGCTTGTTTTTTCTTATTTGCATATTGATATTTTAGAAAAATGTGTTTTTTATTCTGCTTTTTTATACATTTTTTTGTGAAATCCTGTGCAACCTATGAATTCTTCGAGATATTACTTCCAGAAAGATGAGCCCACTACAACAAGCTGGGTACGCTTAGAAAGCTTAACATGTGTACTTTCAGGGAATATATGGTTTATGGGGGATATTCCAAATGTAAAGGGTTGGTTTGGTAGAAAAAGCACAAGGTGCGCACTTTGTCTGCAGAGCTGAATATCTGAAGTAAAATTACCGTTATGCGCATGCTTTACTTTGGTGTGTTTGGCAACTCTTTCCTTGACAGAACCTATGCATGTTGGGTATCATTCTGTTTGGGGGATGTTGCTTTTTCAGATTTTCTGTTTTTTTCTGGTTTGCATATAGTTTTTTTTAGGAAAATGTGGTTTTGATTCTGCTTTTTTATTCATTTTTAGGGAAACCCTGTGCAACCAAAGAATACATTGAGGGATTACTTCCAGATAACTGCACCCATGTCAACAAGCCTGGTACGCCTAGAAAGCTTGAGGTGTGTACTTCTAGGGAATATATAGTTTGTGGGGGGTATTTCAAATGTAAAGGGTTGATTTTCTTGAAAAACTGCAAGGTGCGCATATTGCAAAGCATAGTTGTATTTTATCTGAAAATCTCCTAAAGCGTTGTTTCAGTTTGGGGGAGTCTCCTGGGCAGGAAAGGGTGTCTACCAATACATATGTGGTACCGCTGTAACCGAGAGAAATTGGGGTTTCACACGCAATAAGATTTTATTGACAAACTTACATTTTTTATCACAAAAAAACACTACAAATTGTAAAAAATAGTTTATTTTTATTTTTTTGCACAATTTTCACCCAAAAATATTGAGAATACACTTAGAAAATGACAAACAAGACATTTCATGTTAAAGCCCAGGCTCCGCTGAAAAAAACAATATATCACTTTCCTGGGAAATCCCTGGAAATCCCTTCAAAAATCACAGTTGAACATCGGGAGCGCAAAATAGTGCAAAATGGTCTGGCAACAAAGGGTGACAAAATCTCAAGGTAGGCTGGCGGTTAAAGGGTTAATACAACTGCTCTGGAACCTGTTCACCCTTGGGTCAGCTGCCCCCTTCAACACTTAACCCTACACACTAATTAATTACGGTAACTACTGTACCACATGTTCTTCATGCAACCTTAGGATACCTGCTTATGACTCTGGGAGGGGGACACCACCCTTGGTTTACTATTTTCCTTTTGTTTTACACAAACTCAGAGTGAGTCGCTCCTTCTATTTCTGGATCTTGACATATTCCCTTTTTTCTCATACCCATAGCTCTGCCTTATTTATTTGTCTTTGCCCCTACTCTCTCTCTAGACCCTGTCTTCTTTCTGCTATGTCTCCCTTTCTACTTCCAGGGTTTCCATGGTTGCATTTTTCCCATCCTGTGAATCTTTGTGTTACCCTGGTATGTCATCACTTGCATTTCCTAGCTTCTTCTGGCTCATTTGTTGCTGGGAGCCAACGTCTGGGTTCAACTTCTTGGCTAAGGAACTAAGATTGACACTTTTGCATTTTCTCTCCTTTTTTTTTTTATTTTGCCCCGAGCTCGGCTTGTATCCATTATGTCACCCACTGGTATCAAGAAAGTTGACGATAAGAAAAAGGCTGTACATGTGTGCCAATGAAAGTGTTATAAACTTGCATTTGTAGAGCTACAGTAGCTTGATCATAGGCAGAAATATATATAATAGGGAAAGAAACAATGTGTGGTGGTGATAGTAGACCTATTGTGATGATGATGTCTGTAGTTGTTCAAAATATGCATCAAATTACAAAAACAGTGTTGTAGCACTTACGTCATGCAACACAACAAGTATTGGACCTTCACCCTGAAAAAGCATCTTGAATGTTTTCCCCACCCCATACATACAGATTGCCCACATTAAAAATCATCCTACCTGCACCTATTGTGTTTTCTGAGCCTGGCGGCCCATGGAGTCTCAGGCTGCCTGCAGACAGGAAGTGTCTTATGCTGTTGTGCATTCTGGAATTGCTGTCCTTTCTCTGACCCCAGCTATAACCCCGTCCCCTGCACTTCACCCCTCTCCTCAACATGTGATGTTTCTGAGGCAAGATGGCGGCGCCCATATCTTGGAGTCTTGAACAAAGTTGAAGCCTAGTGGGGGAAAGAATAATAAGTAAGCGACTAAAAATGTAAAATATATACATTTTAGATGCTGGTGAATAGTTTGTTAAGGGTTTGGGCTTTTCATTAAATAATGCTGAAGGTCTGGTTTAACTTTACAAATCATATAGTAATCACACATAATTAACCTATACGATAAGCTGGCTGCTAATGTATTTTTTTTTTACTTCTGCAGCATCTTGTGGTGGAACACTTTTTGGACAAAGTGGTGTTATTCAGAGCCCAGGTCACCCTTCCAAAAATTACTCAGATTCATTTTCGTGTAATTGGTCCTTCAATGGGCCTACAGGACACTACCTAAATATTTCTTTTGAGTCTTTGGATCTTCAGAGCTCACCAAACTGTTCAAACGATTACATTGAAATCCGGGAATATAATGAATCTGGTGAGTAAAAATTGATTTGTTCACGAAAATGTGTAGCATGTGCAGCAGGACAGCTCATTGTCTGCTTCCTCTTAATAGTGTCTTGCAAATTGAGTATTGTTCTGCTCCTCAACTCAGCAAGAAAGTTTATAGTTTGGGTTTAACCAAGAAATCACGGACAGTAGATCAAGTGAAGCCAAGAAACAGTAGTCTTTTTTTTTTTACCTAGAATAACAATCTTTGAATTCTGAAGGGGGGTGATCAGATTTTGAATGCCTCTCAAATTCAAATTGAATTATTGTGTACTGAATTTAGAGAGCTAAACAATATAAATACAACAAAAATGCCCTGTGTCTGGATTTTGTGTTGAAGCATAACTGCAAGTACAAATCATTCTAGAGATAAATATGGTCAGCCCTAATGTTTCTGTAGAATTTTACATATTCTAATTATGTCACACACCCCGCTTCAAGACATTCATTACACTTGGGTATACTGACCTGTAGATGGCGATCTTGCAGAGATGATATCAAAAAAAGGTAAGACCCTCCCGGCCCATAAATACCTGGGACCTCCCACTCATTCCCCAGTCTTTCATCTCTGCATTGGCGAGCAAGTCAGAAGATGATGTCTCCTCCTTGCAGGTAGCCGGAATGACTCCCGGCCCCGTTTTTTCTTCTATTTCTGCCCGGATCCCATTGTTTAATATTCCCTGCCTCCCAGCCTAGGCTGCTGGTCCGGGCAAAGGTAGTCGGCACCCCTGGTGCTTAGGAGCCATGAGACCCCATAACAAGGGGTAGGCGGCTATCCGGGTTGGTGATCCCGGTTTGGGATGCCCCGTCCCTTGGCCCTTCCCTGGCATGGATTCCCCCTCTCCCAGGTACCCTTAGAGGAGGGGGGTCGCCGGGTCCCTTATGGATTCCTGTCTTAATTTGTGTGTGCGTGTGTTACATGTGTGCGCTTTCACTTTTATGTCACTTTGTTTCATTTTCATGGCCCTGGAGGTCCCGCGGCGCCGACCATGCAGGGCTTCTTCTCCTCCGGGCTGGGGGGGGGCAGGGCCGGGCGCGTGCGCCTACGGCCCGCCCCCGTGCTGCAAGCGCGAGACGGGGGAGGGGCGGGGCCCAGGCGCGACGCGCCCGCCCTCCCTCCTCCTACTGCACACAGTGCACCGTTGCCTGCGGTACCGAAGGTCGGGTGAGGGGCCTGCTGGCCATCACTGTCATTGTTATTATCTCCTGTACATTTGCCATGGTCTGAGTGTGTGCTTGTGTTCTTGTGTTCCAGGTGGACCATTGATCATATTAAAGGGGGTTCTCCCAGTCCAGGGTCCCTGGTTAATTTTTGGCTGGCTTAAAATCCTCCCACTCGGGACTTAAAGGGGCATCCCGGGTTGCATTATTGCATAATTCCCAAATATAAAAAGAGCATTGTACACATTTAATTGTATTTACTATATATAATACTAAAAAATCACCATATGGAGGCTTCCCCGGATACTGGGCTTATGCCCCCCTCGGGGCAATCCAGGCTGTGTTTGGGGTGTCGGGTATCCCTTCTGGGGGATGATGTATTTCTATGTGTACCCTGTGTGCAGCGGTCTATTACGCGGCAGACCGGATCTCAGGCGTCTGGTTCTGCTCCGCTGCTCTCCTCCCCGTCTCCCCCTGGCCTGACACAGGCTTGTGATGTGGTCATTAGCGGGGAGTCGCAATCTGAGGTGTGTGCCAGATTGGCCAATCTTGAGAAATTGTTTTCTAGTGCCGTCGCAAAAAAGGCCACGGCAAAGAGGAAACATTTGTATTCGGCTGCACAGGCCTTTGATAGGGAGGACTTTGACTCCCTGGATTGGTCTGATTGCTCCCCGCGTGAGGAAGGGGAGCTGTATGAGGGGTCTGATGACTTAGACGATCAGCAGTTTGTGGGTGCTGATGCCGAGCAGGGCCAGGGGGATTCCTCGGATACATCTAGGGCCCTGGCTCAGGTGTTTGAGGTCCTGGCTATTTCTTCCCCCGAGGCGGCTCCTCTGCTGAAGGGGGAGTTCTTTGAAGAAACTAAGCCCCGCTTGGAATTTCCTTATCAAAGGCATTTTGATGGTATCATTCGCAAGGAATGGGAGAGGCCGACGCGGCTTCCGGGTGTCCCACCGGGTTGGGACAAGAAATATCAATTTCCGGCGGACGCAGTGAAGCACTGGTCGTCTCCCCCCGAGGTGGATGCTCCTGTTTTGGGGTTGTCCAGCTCCTCAGTCCTCCATTCTCCGGAGTGCACTACTCTCAAGGATGGTGAGGATAAACGCATTGACCAGATGGCTTGTCATGGTTTTGCCAGTGTTGGATCGGCCTTGCGGCCGGTTTGTGCTTCTGCGCTTGTATTGGTAGCTGCCAGGTCGGTTGTTAGAGGATTATTGACCTCTTCCGGGCTTGACCCGGCTAGTGAGGAGTTTGCCGACCTTAAGCGCTGTGAGTTATTTTTATCCTTTGTGCTGTCCGCCCTGGATGACACATTGGTGATGTGTAGCAGAGCTACTGCCCTGCTTGTGGCTATCCGCCGGTCGGTTTGGTTACGTCAGTGGGCGGCTGATTTTGTGTCCAAAAAGTCGCTCACGGCCCTTCCCTTCGTGGGACTGCGGCTCTTTGGAGAAAAATTGGATTCTGTGGCAAAGGGAGGTAGGTTACCTCAGCGTAAGAAGCAGCGTCGCCCTTTTCGGGGGGCGGCTTCCTTCTCTCAGTCCTTTCGTGGGGCTAGAGTTGGCAGGGGTTCGGCCTTCCCTTTGTCCAGAGGTGATTCCTGGCCTAGGGGCAGGGGTCGGGCCCGTCCAGGACACAGTTGGGGCTCCAAGCCTAGAGCCACTGCCAAGCCGGCTCTGCAATGAGGGGGCGCCCTCACCCGTGCGGGTGGGGGGACGTTTGCAACTCTTCTCCCAGGTCTGGGTCCAAGAGGTCTCGGACAGGTGGATTCAGGAAGTGGTGTCTTCCGGTTACAAGCTGGAGTTTGAGTTCTGGCCCCCTCCCAGATTCTTCAGGTCTCGGGTACCGTCAGAGCCTCGGGCCGCCCAGGGGCTTCGGGTGGCAGTAGCAAGTCTCGTGGACATGGCTGTCATCTGTCCGGTGCCCCTCTCAGATCGGGGCCTGGGCTTCTATTCCAATTTGTTCACGGTGCCCAAGAAGGACGGTTCCGTTCGTCCCATTCTGGATTTGAAGTTGCTCAACAGGTTCGTCCGTTCCCGGAAGTTCCGTATGGAAACTCTGCGGTCAGCCATCCATTCACTTCGTCAAGGGGACTTCATGACGTCCATAGACATCAAGGATGCTTACCTGCATATTCCAATATTTCTGGCACACCAGAGATTCCTCAGGTTTGTCGTGGACAATCAGCATTTTCAGTTTGTGGCTCTTCCGTTTGGCCTTACCTCGGCTCCAAGGGTTTTTACCAAGGTGTTGGTAGGAGTGATGGCCATCCTCAGAGCCAGGGGTGTCCGCATCGTGCCCTATCTGGACGATCTTCTCATCATGGCGTCTTCTCTAAGTCAGGCGCAGATGGATACCAGGACTGTGGTGTCCACTCTGGAGAGTTTCGGTTGGGTGATCAACTATCCCAAGTCCTGCCTCACTCCCTCCAGGGTGGTGGAGTTCCTGGGAATGTCGCTGGACACTTCTCAGGCCAGGGTGTTTCTCCCCCGAGCCAAGGTTCTTCTGATTCAGGAATTGACTCAGCGTCTCCTATCCATCCCCCGTCCGTCCATCCGGCTAGGGATGCGACTGGTGGGATTGATGGTAGCGTCGTTCAAGGTGGTTCCCTTTGCCCAGTTTCACACAAGGACGCTCCAGCTCCATCTCCTGGAGGCCTGGGACGGGTCCCCGCTGTCATTGGATCAGTCCTGATGTCCCCCCGGGTGCGGCGTTCTCTTCGGTGGTGGCTAAAACCAAGCAATCTGACGAGGGGCAGATCCTTTCTGACCCCTCGTTGGGAGACGGTCACCACGGATGCCAGCCTTTCAGGTTGGGGGGGATTTTGGAAGGATCTTCAGTTTCAGGGGCTGTGGGTGCCTCAAGAGGCTCACCATCCCATCAATGTTCTGGAGCTGAGAGCCATAAGGTTGGTTCTGGCTCACTTGACTCCACAGCTGCGGGGCCTACCGATTCAGGTTCGGTCAGACAATCGGACGGCGGTCGCCTACATCAATCACCAGGGAGGGACTCGCAGCAGGCGTGCCCTCAGGGAAGTCCCTTGATCCTTGCTTGGGCAGAGAGCAATGTTCCATGCATCTCGGCGGTGTACATTCCGGGAGTGGAGAACATGGAGGCGGACTCCATGAGCAGGGGGTCATCTCGCCGGGGGGAATGGTCGCTCAGCCCCAAGGTGTTTCGGTTGCTTTGCCACCGGTTGGGGGACTCCGGAGGTGGACCTCTTTGCCTCTCGGCACAATCACAAGCTTCCGGCATTTGTGTCTCTCTCGCAGGATCCGCTGGCTCTGGCAGCGGATGCCATGTCTCTGAACTGGAGGGATCTGGGGTTTCTGTACCTGTTCCCTCCGTTTCCCATGGTGGACAGAGTGGTGCGCAAGCTGGCCCTAGAGGGCGCGTCTGCAATCCTGGTGGCTCCAAGGTGGCCAAGACAGGTTTGGTTCGCAGACGTGGTAAGGTTGGCAGAGGATCAGTTAGACCTGCCCCCTCTGCCAGATCTGCTCACTCAGGGTCCACTACTCTATCTCAATTTACCAACGCTGGCTTTGACGGCGTGGTTGCTGAAACCTCAATCTTGAGGGAGGAAGGTCTTTCTGATGCTGTCATTCAGACTCTGTTAGGGCTAGAAAGCAGTCTTCCTCTGCCATCTATTATAGGACTTGGAGGTCTTTTATTGATTGGTGTGAGGTAAGGGCCTTGCCTTGCAGGGCGTTTTCTGTCCCTAGGGTCTTGGAATTTCTGCAACATGGTCTGGACCAAGGTTTGCAGCTTAGTACGCTGAAAGGGCAGGTTTCTGCCCTGGCCGTGTTCTTTCAAAAGTCTTTTGCTCTTCATCCTCTGGTTAAGACCTTTTTCCAGGGGGTTACGCATGTGCGGCCTCCTAGGAGCCTTTGCTCCCAGTGTGGGATTTGAATTTGGTTTTGTCTGCCTTGCAGGGTCCTCCGTTTGAACCTTTGCAGGATATTGCACTTTCTACGCTTACTCAGAAGGTTGTTTTTCTGGTTGCCATTACTTCTGTTCGGGCGTGTTTCGGAGTTGGCAGCCTTGTCTATTTCGGCTCCTTACTTTGAGAGGCACCAGGACAAGGTTGTTTTCCGCTTCAAGCCAGATTTCCTTCCTAAGGTGGTCTCTGCTTTCCATCTCAATCAGGATATTGTTCTTCCCTCCTTGTGTCCTAAGCCCAGCAATGACAAGGAGAGGGTTTTGCATTCTTTGGATGTGGTTCGCTGTGTGAAGTACTATTTGGTGGCTACTTCTCCTTTTCGTAGGACTGACGCCCTTTTTGTGGTGCCCTCTGGGCCTAGGAAGGGTTTGGCTCCTGCCAAGTCTTCCATTAGTAAATGGATTCGCCAGGCCATTGTTGGGGCCTATTCTGCCAAGGGGAAGGTTCCCCCTTTTCGTGTTACTGCTCATTCTACTCGTGCTGTTGGGGCGTCCTGGGCCTTCCAGCACCAGGCTTCTGTTGAGCAGGTTTGTAAGGCTGCTACTTGGTCTTCGGTTCACACTTTTTCCAAGTTTTACAAGGTTGATGTTCGGGCCTCAGTGGATGCTGTTTTTGGCCGCAAAGTTTGTGGCTTGTTGCCTTGTTTTTTGGATCCCCGCCCTTTATGGACACTGCTGTTGGATGTCCCAAGTGTAATGAATGTCTTGAAGCTTGGTGTGTGACATACTTAGAATAATACCATTTTGTGAATACTCACCTGTAAAATGGGTATTATAAGTATGTCACACACCCCGCTTCACCCTGCCCTTTTGTATTCTGGATCCTTTATATGGTGAACCTTTGTTAGTTTTAATTGGCTTTCCTGGTCCCTTGATCTTACTGCTATCTTTATACTGGGGAATGAGTGGGAGGTCCCAGGTATTTATGGGCCGGGAGGGTCTTACATTTTTTTGATATCATCTCTGCAAGATCGCCATCTACAGGTCAGTATACCCAAGTGTAATGAATGTCTTGAAGCGGGATGTGTGACATACTTATAATACCCCTTTTACAGGTGAGTATTCACAAAATGGTATTTTTAGAATGAAAGCTAAATAAATTTAAACCTAATGGTTTTCATTTCTTCCAAAACACAGATACAGATATTGAATAGCCTCTGTGTAAGACGTTAAAATAGACCTCTAGTCAAAAATAACTGAGGTCCATTCACCCCTCCCACCCCCACACACAGGACATCCACATTTGTGATTCTCCACAACTTAAAACTTAAAGGGACTGTAGACCTAATTGCAATAATAAGCCAGCAAGCAGCTCACTTGAAGGCTGTCCCATGTGCCTCTTCTCTATTACCTGCCGGGTCAGGTAAAAGCCTTCAATGGTCTTCAAAGTTTGCCCTCCTTTTATTTCCATTCCTCCAGGACCACACAAAAAATCGGTCTAACCAGCCACTATTTTCCTTGGTGCTCTCAGCATGATGATTATGGCATGCCTTAGTGGTCCCACAGCTGACTCTAACCACAGCACAGCATGCTGATGATAAAGCTGCACCATGATACACCCTTCTCAGCTCAGACAAGATCCAGCAATTGAAGCGATAAAAGTAGCTTTGCTTTGAATACATAAGATACTTACATATAATCTGAGATTTTAAGATTGGCATAACTCATTTTAAACTATTCCCACCAGAGAAATCGAACAAAATATCGTAACATATCAGGGCTCCACTCTCCCACTGCTTCCATGTCTCACATGACTGCTGGCATCCAATGGAGTTCACAGCTGCATTGATTGCCAGCAGCAAGGGGAACGTAAAATCAAGGAGCAGGCATGGCAGACACAGGAAAAGATGAGGATTGTAGGCTTGCTGAGTTTTAGTCGGTGGGGCATCCAAAATTGAGACGCACCCGCAATGCTTTTTCCTGACTTGCCATCTTGAGGTAGTATTTCAAATGCGGAATTTCCCAATAGCATACTTTTCAACTTTTCAGGATGTGAAAGAGGGACAATATGTAAATTAAGCCACGCCCCTCATTGAGGGATGGAAAGGAGATCGATTGTAACAGTTACAACAATAGAAATACTTCAAATAGGCAAATTAATCATTTATTGATGCAAATCTGCAGGTTACAACTGAAAGAGAGACAAATGAGAGCAAGTAGGGACAGGGGGACATGGACTCAAAAGAGGGACATTCCCTCCAAATGAGGGAAATTTGGGAAGTAGATATTTCAAAGATATTGTAGAGTTGCCTTTTGGATTGAAATTTTTCTCTCATTCAATCGTATACAAGTAAGAATATTTCAAGGGACAAATCATTTCTTTGTATGTTTTATATTTTCATGTGTGGAATTAGTGACATGATGATGATGTCATGAATATTAGCACATATAATAAGGGAAATCCTAGAACTAATGCAAAACAAATGAATTCTCTTCAAATTGGGGGTCTACATGTCTCCCATATAACAACTACTAAAAGACAATTAAACATGGGGATTGGGTAAGTCCCATGAAGCCATGATCGTATAGTGAAATCACCTAATATTTAAAATCCATATAAATATTCTATATCAGGGAACCTTTTGACGAGCCCGGGCCGCTTAAATGATTTGGAACCTATCCGCTGGCCACAATGAATAGGTTGAGAATTTTTTCATTTGGAATAGCATAATGAAGGTTTTCTACAACAATCAGGATCCTCGCTGTTTCCACAAACTCCACTCGTATGTCATTCCACCACACCCTTAAATCAATTTGCAACAACCCCACATGCAAGCATTGCACATTCGTATTGGCTTGACTCTCTGAATATAGGCTCCCTTATTTCTACCCCCCCCCCCCACCAGTCCCACATCTTAACCACGTTCCCATTACTACTACCACATCTAAGCTCCCACCATTGCTAAGCATATAATTCATATAGAAAAACAATTTTACCAAATGTTCTGCCAAAGATGAAGCCAGTGTTGTGCAATAAATGTCACTGTGTTCCTCCAAGCCACCACTGTCACCTCTATTTGCTAATGCTTCCCCTCATATACCACTCCTGGGGCAACCTCCCATCCTTACTGTGCCCCTATTTAACTGCCTTCACCTACCACGTAAGTTCTATTGATCCCTCCCGCAGGTTGAGCACATGTGTTCTACATAGTAAGGGGAGGAGATACTTATACACCTTAACGGAAAGAAACCCCTTCCAAGATTCTGGTAGTAATAATAGCCAGCGGTGTCTGTCTGCTGAGCCAGCCTTTGGGGTTGCAGCAGCATTAACCACTCTAAATATCTGCCTATTGCATTGCATGATAGGTAAAATAAACACATCAGAAGAATTGCAATAGCGAAGAGCTATTCCAGCACAGGGTGGCTCAGGGGACTGGTCATTGAGGTGAGCAATTCTCCCCTAAAAAAGGAGACTGGTGCATTACAAACCTGTCACCCATGATTGTTCTTCCTTGTATTAAAAGTAAGAAACATTGATGCAGTGCACATGGGTAACCCCTCCTTTTGCTATTTAGCACATTTATGAAAAATGTTTACCTGGACTCGCGATAGTTCTCCTTTAATACTGTATGTTAAGGCTGAAAAAACAACAGGTAAAAGATTCTAGGGCCGATTGCTGGCCTTCTCCTGGGGCATCCTAAAACGTGGTTCTCTGCTGTGTGACCCCTCGCCCTGAGGGGCTACAAAACTCACCTTCTTCTTGGCTCCCTCTCCAATGTAAATTTAGGGCAGCCACATCTTCAGCATCTCTGGGCTGTGGCATGCTTCCGCCAACAGAGACGGCGCTCTCGCTCCTAATTGCCGTAAATAGAGCTGTTTGCCAAAGCATTATTCATAGCAAATGGCTCTAATTGGACAAGAGCCCACGCATGCACCATATCCAAGGAAAGATGAGTTTATATGGGCTATCCCAAATCAGGATGCCCCTGGGGCAGGGAAAAACCCAGGGTAGTCAAAATCCTGGGTTTTGTTACCCTTTAAAGTTTACAGCAAGCTTGCATTCATTGCTCAAATTTTCCCTTATGCTTTACAATTAAACCAGTAGCTATCGTTGCTCTGTTTATACATATAGAAGTTATTTCCAACTTCTTAAATGATGGAATGTGTTTTTGTTTAATACAGTTTTCCTTTATTTCCAGGGAATATACTGGGAAAATTCTGTGGTAACAAAATACCTGACTCATTAAGAACCTCTGATAGCTTTGCCTACGTGAAGTTTGTGAGTGATGAATCAATCACTGCCAAAGGTTTCCGTCTGCAGTATGAAGCAAGTATTGAAGGTACCTATGGAACACGCATTTGTTTGTATCATCTTCCTCTTATGGCGACTGGGCTGGGGATGTATTCTTAGTATACAGTACGTCCTGCTCCAGATAAGAATCATTACACTTGGGTATTACTCCGCCAGAGGGCGATGGACTGCAGAGACCGCGAAACTGGCTCCTCCCGGCCCCTCAAATACCCGGGACCTCCCACAAATCCCCAGAATTTCTCTGCAGTCTGGACTGCAAAGGACAAGAAGATGGCTCTCTCTTCTTGCAGGTGAGCGGGGCTATTAGCCTGCGGCCCTGTAGGACTATTCCCACCCGTTCCATTCTTAATGTGCCTCCCAGCCTTGGCTGCGCCATTTTTCTTTGGATTTGGCTGCGGCGTGGCTGGCATCTACCTACCGCGGTCCGTGAGTGCCCTCGTGGGCATTATACATGTCACTTATGGCGTTCTCTTCCCTGATGTTTTTCAGACGGGTCGAACTCTATTGGTTTCTCCCGGCCCTACTCCCTCTATTTAGTTATTAAACTTGTGAGGCCTAGTGTGTAATTTACTCCCACTTCCCTAGCAGGCTATTGGGGCATCCCGGGTTGCTTTTATAGCGTGAATCCCTATCGGCCTATAATCACCATATGGAGGCGTCTCAGGATAATGTGCTTGGGGTTCCTTCGGGACAAGCCCGGCTGTGTGTAGCTTGTGGGGTGTCTCCTACTAGTGCTGACAATGCGCGGGTCTGTATACCCTGTGCCCAGCTGGTGCTTGCGCTGCAGCCTGGTTTACCAATAGCTGGGCCTGCGCCTCGTATGGCGTCACCTACTCTCCCAAGCTTAAATTTGACTCCCATTGAGTTGCATACCAGTGGAGATTCTCAGCCTGATGTGTCTTCCAGACTGGCTAGTGTTGAGAAGTTGCTTGCTAATACCTTGGCGCGTAAGGCCTCTGCTAAAAAACGGCACTTGATGCCTGATGTCACTCTTTTCCCTATGGAGGCTGATGAGTTCTTGGAGCTGTCTGGTTATACCCCTTTGGAAGAAGGGGAGTTATTTTCTGCTCTGAGTCATCTGATGAGAGGCCCAGGGGTCATGATGATTCCGGCTCTGACCCCTGGGCCCCAGATGATACTGATAGGCTGTTGGCTCAGATTTTTGAGGTACTGTCTATCTCTCCCGGGTTGCGGCCCCCAGGCAGCAGGGGGAATTGTTTCATACTGCTAAGCCACGATTAGAGTTTCCTGAGCAAGCCCATTTTAATAATCTCGTGCTCAAGGAATGAGAGCATCCCAGCAGGCTTCCCGGTGTCCCTAAGAGTTGGGATAAGAGGTATCCCTTTCTCTGCTGATGTGGTGAAGCGTTGGTCATCCCCTCCAGAGGTGGATTCCCCAGTCCTAGGGTTATCTAACACCTCTGTCATGCATTCCCCTGACTCTACTATGCTGTGGGATGGTGAGGACTGGCGTATTGATCAGCTGGCGTCCCATGCCTTTGCCTGTGTGGGTACGGCGCTGCGCCTGGTCTGTGCCTCTGCCATTACGGCTGTGGCTATTAGGACCCTGCTTAGAAGTGTACTAGATGGTGCTCCTGATGTGTCTAGTGAGGAGTTTAATGCACTCTCTCATGAGATTTTTGTGACTTATGTTCTCTCTGCTTTGGATGATACCATTAGGATGTGTGGCAGAACCTCTGCCCTTGTGGTGGCTATACGCCGCTCGGTGTGGCTGCGCCAGTGGGCTGCTGACAACGCTGCCAAGAAAGCTCTCACTGGTTTTCCCTTCAAAGGACTATGCCTGTTTGGGGACCGCCTGGACCTGTTTGCTAAGGGAGGCAAGTTACCCCAGCGCAGGCGGCAGTCTCGGCCCTTTCGGGGACAGGGCTCCTTTTCTTCCCCCTACCGTGGAGCCAGACAGGGAAGGGGGGTCTCCCTTACCGGGGCCCGAGGAGATTTCTGGGGTAGCGGCAGAGGACGTGGACGCCCTGGTTCATCCTGGGGCTCCAAGCCTAAGTCTTCTCCCAAGCCCCCTCAAGCATGAAGGGGCGCCCTCACCCATCTGGGTGGGGGGACGGCTTCAGCATTTTGCTCACGTCTGGAGGCTTCATGTCTCAGACTGGTGGATTCAGGAGGTAGTGTCCTCCGGTTACAAGATAGTTTGCTGCCTGCCCCCCCAAGATTCATCAGATCCCCGATCTCTCAGGACCCTATGTCAGCTCAGGCTCTAGTTCTGGTGGTGCAAAGCCTTCTGGAGCTGGGGGTCATCTGTCAGGTCCCCTTACGACAAAGGGACAAGGGTTTCTATTCCAACCTTTTCACTGTGCCCAAAAGAGATGGGTCAGTCAGGCTCATCCTGGACTTGAAGATCCTCAACAAATTTGTCAGGTGCAGGCGCTTTCGCATGGAAACTTTGCGCTCTGCCATCAGTTCCCTGCGTCCAGGGGACTTCATTACCTCTGTGGACATCAAGGATGCTTACCTTCATATTCCTGTTTTTCCAGGTCATCAAAGGTTCCTCAGGTTCGCTCTGGAGGATCAGTACTACCAATTTGTGGCATTGCCGTTCCGTCTCACTTCAGCTCCCAGAGTGTTCACCAAGGTGCTGGCAGGGGTGATGTCTGGGAATTCGCGTGCTGCCCTATTTGGATGACTTTCTCATCACTTCTCAGTCCCTTCAACAGGCAGAGCTGGATACTCGGCTAGTAGTGTCCACTCTGGAGTCATTTGGCTGGGTGATCAACCATCCCAAATCTTCCCTGTCTCCCTCCTTGGTGACAGCCTTCCTGGGAATGAATCTGGATACAGTTCAGGCAAGGATTTTTCTTCCTCAGCAGAAGGTGGACAGTCTGTTAGCGCAGGTTCAGTTCCTGCTATCTTGCCCTCATCCCTCCATCAGGCAGGGAATGCAGCTTGTGGGCCTGATGGTGTCGTGCTTCGAGGCGGTCCCTTATGCCCAGTTTCACATGAGGCCTCTGCAACTCTACCTCTTGTCAGTATGGGACAAGGATCCTGCGTCTCTGGACCAGGTCCATGTGCTGCCCCCCCCCCCCCCCCCCCCCCTAGTCAGGCGGTCCCTCTCATGGTGGCTGGACTCCAGGAACCTGTTGGTGGGCAGATCCTTTCTGGCCCCCTGCTGGGAGACGGTCACCACAGATGCCAGTCTGACAGGTTGGGGGGGTTTCTGGAAGTCCCTGCAGTTCCAAGGGCGGTGGGGCCCTCAGGAGGCCAACACACTTATCAACATTCTGGAACTGAGGGCGATCAGGTTGGTTCTGGCTCACTTGACCCATCACCTTTGGGGCCGGCCTGTTCAGGTGCACTCGGACAACCAGACGGCGGTTGCCTACATCAATCATCAGGGAGGGACCCGGAGCAAGGGGGCCCTCAAGGAAGTGTCTCTGATCCTGGCCTGGGCGGAGGACAATGTTCCCTACATATCAGCTGTGTACATTCCGGGGGTGGAGAATCTGCAGGCAGACTCTCTGAGCAGGGAGACCTCTCGCCTGGGAGAATGGTCCCTCTGCGACAGGGTGTTTCAATCTCCGTGTCACCGTTGGGGCCAAACAGATGTGGATCTGTTTGCGTCCCGTCACAATCACAAGCTCCCGGCCTTTGTCTCCCTGTCCCAGGATCCTCTGGCCTTGGCCACGGATGCCCTTTCAGCTCCTGTATGTCTTTCCTCCATTCCCCTTGTTGGGCAGGGTTCTGCGCAACATAGCTCAGGAGGGGGTGCCAGCAATCCTGGTGGCCCCCAGGGGACCAAGAAGAGTGTGGTTCGCAGACGTGGTGCAGCTGGCAGTAGATCAGTACGCTCTGCCCAGGGTGCCAGATCTGCTCACTCAGGGTCACTTACGCCATCCCAATTTACAAACTCTGGCTTTGACGGCCTGGCTGCTGAAACCTCCATCTTGATGGAGAAGGGGCTGTCTGCCTCTGTTGTTGATACCATGATAAAGGCTAGAAAAAAAGTCTTCTTCTTCCATTTACTATAGGGCTTGGCATGCCTACATTGACTGGTGTGAGTCAAAGTCTCTTCCCTGTCGTGTGTTCTCTATTCCCAGGATCCTGGAGTTCCTGCAGCATGGGTTGGAGCTGGGGCTCCAACTCAGTACACTGAAAGGTCATGTCTCTGCCCTGGCTGTTTTCTTCCAGAGCTCCTTTGCCCAGCATTCTCTGATCAGAACTTTTTTCCAGGGGGTTACTCATGTGCGTCCCCCATGTAAGCCTATGTTGCCTGTTTGGGATTTGAACTTGGTCTTGTCTGCCTTGCAGGGTGCTCCCTTTGAACCTGTGCAAGAGGCTGCCCTGGCCATTCTTACTCTCAAGGTTGTCTTTCTGGTGGCTATCACCTCTATTAGGCGTGTGTCTGAGTTGGCGGCGCTTTCCATCCAGCCCCCCTACTTTGAGAGACACCAGGTGGATGGTGGTGTTTCGCTTCAAGCCAGATTTTCTGCCTAAGGTCGTGTCTGCCTTTCATCTGAATCAGGACATTGTTCTTCCTTCCTTGTGCCCTAATCCTAGTAATGCTAAGGAGAGGGTCTTGCATTCCTTGGATGTGGTTCGATGTCTGAAGTACTATCTGGTGGCTACTGCACCATTCAGAAAAACTGATGCTCTTTTTGTGGTCCCTTCTGGTCCTAGGAAGGGTCTGGCTCCTGCTAAATCTACTATCAGCAAATGGATTCAGGCCTACTCTGCTAAGGGGAAGAATCCTCCCTTCCGCCTTACTGCTCATTCCACTCATGCTATTGGTGCCTCTTGGGCTTTTCAGCACCAGGCTTCTGTTGAACAAGTTTGCAAGGCCGCTACTTGGTCTTCTGTTCATACTTTTTCAAAGTTTTACAAGGTTGATGTTAGGGCCTCAGCTGATGCTGCATTTGGCCGCAAGGTTCTGCAGGTGGCAGTGGTCTGACCTGCCTGTTGTTACCTTTCCACTGCTATTGGATGTCCCAAGTGTATTGATTCTTATCTGGAGCAGGACGTACTGTATACTAAGAATAATACAATTCTGTGATTACTCACCTGTAGAATTGATATTATGGTTATACAGTACGTCCTGCTCTACCCCACCCTTGGTTTTGCATTATCCTAGGATCCCCTGTATGGTCTCTACAGTCCAGCGCCCTCTGGCGGAGTAATACCCAAGTGTAATGATTCTTATCTGGAGCAGGACGTACTGTATACTCATAATAACAATTCTACAGGTGTGTAATCACAGAATTGTATTTTTCATTACACACACTCCTCTGCCTCTAACCAGCAGAGAATGTAACAAACTTTTATCAGCTGAGGTCCGGTGTTCCCCCCCAGCTTCACCATGCAACACCATGTCCTACCAGTCATACTTACCGATGGCAGGGAGCCAGTGACTGTCTCCTCCAATGCCGACGGCTTGCATGGTGGCAGCCATCGAGCCTTGTTTACACCCCAACAAGCCCACTCCATTCATTTAAATGTAGGCAGCGTGTCAATGAAGGCTTGGCATGCTCCACCTTGGCACCCCCCTTTATTGTAATGAATGGAGCACGCGTATTAGGGGAGCATAAATCCAATTTGTAAAGCTTGTTAGTTTGGGAGCAGCACATATTTACATGTTGGGAAGACACAGCTTTGAGAGATGGAAGGAGCACTTTTGTTTCATTTATTAACCTAAAGTGCACTTTTTGCACCTGGTGCTGACTAGACACCAACAAATTCTGGTTTAGCTTTATAAGCTGTATATAAAATACCATACCATACACATGTCAAATCATTAATTTATATATACTATTATGGCCAGGTCCAGGTGGCTAAGGGGGCCCATAGAAGTTTTTTTGATCTATCATGGCTTTGGCTTTCAATACAATCTTGCTTGTTTAAAGATATTATTGATGCTACATAGTGAATAACAATATATATTCTAGAATGTGGAGGAGATATTAATGGACTCACAGGCTCTCTAAAATCTCCAAATTACCCCAACTTGTACCCCCATGGTCGTGTTTGTGAATGGAGAATAACTGTACCACAGGGAAGACGGGTGACATTAACAATCAATGACCTGCGGCTGCAAGACCATGAAAGCTGTGATAACGACTATGTGTCAGTAAGTGGCCTGCAAATATGAAATGTTCAGCTGGACAAAGCTGTAAATTAAATACATTATAATAATCATGTACACTTAAATATCTTAACCCCTATGCTTACCACCACCTATAAGTGTCTAAAAACAGCTTCCGCCTTACGCACTTATCTTTATAGTCCGTCACATGAATATACTATGTCTTCCACTGAAATAGTAATGTATAGGCACAGAGCTCCCTTATGACCAAGCGATATGTGTAAGCCAATCCCAAAGCATATACACTGCAATCAGGATACACCAGTGTGTCCTCCACCAAAATATTAAGCCTCTTATTGGACTTCAAATCCAAAGAGACATGGCAATCTGATGGTAGGGTTCCTTATAATTGTTCCAAACTCTCATGTGGTTAATCAGCTTATGGTCAATCACACCAAAGACTCCAGCATAAAAGGAATGACCCTCCACAATTTTATCCCCGTGTTGATTGTACAAATGATAAAATCATATATGCAGGGAAAAGAAACAAATAACGCACCTAGCGTGATATTGTATTAAAAAGGCAACTTTAATCCTAAGAAATGCACTTACATGCACTACAAGTGTGTATAGCTTTAAGAACAATTAGGTGGCTCTCACCAACCCCTGAATGTTAGACCTGGCCAGATCCAATAAAAGCAGAAGAGGAGATTTTGGGTCACGCCCACCTGAAAAGCGCTTCCACCCCTGGCACCCTGCTCAAGATATTTAGCGTTTTTCCTCCTTGCCGCCAGCCTCGGTAAAGTTGCCACGAGCAACAAAACGGTCGTCGTCGGCGGCGGCAGGCGGTCTTTTCACGTTCATCTATGCTTTTGTTGGATCTGGCCAGGTCTAATGTTCTGGGAGTTAGTGAGAGCCACCTAATTGTTCTTAAAGCTATACACACTTGTTTTAAATATAAGTGCATTTCTTAGGATTAAAGTTGCCTTTTTAATACAACATCACGCTAGGTGCGTTATTTGGGCACACAATCCGTGTTCGCTGTCAGTCGTGACCCTTTCCCTTGAACCATAAAACCTGTGCATGCCCAACTCCTTCACTGCAATAGAGAGGTTGTGCACAGGGCCTGTGACTGATGCAAGTGGCGGGGGGGGGGGGGGGGGGGCATGCGAGGAGTTCCATTCTTAGTACTGGACCCGAGCTACAGCAGAGCACAAAATGTGAGTACCCTTTTTTTTCTTTGGATTTACAGACCCTTTAAATAAGATGGAAACACAGAAATGGGTCCATCGCTCAATCTCCGCACCCCCCCTGCCCGAGCAGCCGTAAAAAAGTGAAAAACTCTCACTTTATCCTCGGGCCAGACCAGTCCCCCTGGTCTCTGGGTGGCCACCTCTGCGATTGGCACTCCCGTAGCCCATTCATTAAATGGGTGGGCAGCAGTGCGCACGTAGCCAGGGGATAGGGCTCTATGTTTTCATTCAAGATGGCGGCGCACAGAATCCGGAGCAGCGGAAGAGCTACACGGGCCCCTGGATAAGGTAAGGGGTCTCTCTTTGTAACCCCCCACTTGCGGGGCACTTGGTGACTGTAAAAGTTCCATTTTAAGCTTTGTTTACTGGTAGTCAGTGGGGTTCTTCAGTAGGATGTGCACACCATGTGCATGTCCAGCTAGCAAGCTCTCCAGTCTCATTTGACAGGAGTGTCCCTGTAACTACTGCATCTGAAAGTGAAAGAAAAGGTTTTAGTAAATTTTAGTGGATGACATGAGATAATATTTTACCTTTAATACAGCTGTATCACCTTGCCTGTTACGTCTTGGATGATTCTAGGTGTACAATGGTTACTGGAACCAATCACCACTCTTGCACAAGCTTTGCAGCAATGTGGCTCCAAATACCATGATCAAGTCAACTGGCAACACCATGAAAGTCTTGTTTGTCACGGACGGCTCTGTTTCCAATGGAGGCTTCAAGGCCACATTTACTTCAGATGAAGACGCAGGTAAGCAATAACCTTTTTCATAAATACTATTGTAGAGGTAAAATTAACCTAATTTTAAAATTTCAAGCAGGTCATTTAACAACATGCCAGCCTTCTGTTGTAATAGCAGCCTAACTGATGAGATATACAGTATAACTGTCATCATAAGACCCCCGACCCCCAAAGAGCACTATTGGCCATATTAAAAAAAACTTTTCCCATTCAACATTTTTTTCCAGAATGCCATTATTTTTGAAAAGCACTATAAGTGTGTGCACTAGTAGCTTAAAAAAAGTTGTTTGGTAAGAGGTATAGTGTCATGTCTTAATATAGTTGGCCAATGGACTCTAGGACAGAAATTCCCAACCTTTTTAAATTAAGTACCACATTTTAAAATTAAGTACCTAGTTGGTGCGTGTGGGTTGTCATTCACCTAAAACAGTTATTTAAAGTGAATAGAACACACAGTAAATGCACATAAATTGTTTCCATAACCTTTAGGAACAGTTTTGTACTTTTGAAGTAAATTAAACTTGGCTAAAGTATAGATGGCAGCAGATCAGGTTGGGGTACAGGTCTGCAGCCTATCCAATCACCACCCAATAGTACTGCCAGTGGTACTCGAGATACAACAGAGAACACATGGATATATAATTAAAAAGGGGAGCAGAGGAGGGAGGAAGGGATAAGAGGGAGATGATGGGAGGAGAGGGCATAGGGGGAACTCCATCCATGTTCAACCAACAATGCTGTCACCAGTTTCAGATTTAGAAATATTTGGAGTAATAATGTCATCACATTTTTTATATTTTTGTAGTCTGCGGAGGGTTGTTAACTGAACCTGCTGCAGGTAACTTTACTTCTCCTGGATATGATGAGTTCACTTTTTATGCCAAGAACCAGACATGCGAGTGGATCATTCAAAATCCAAACACCCAGAATTCAACTACGTTTATAGAGTTCAAGAAGCTGCAACTGGAGCAGCACCAGAACTGCCTGAATGACTTTATCGAGATTCGATTAGGTGAGTAAATAATAAAAAAAAATTAAGTCCTTTTTAATGTGATCTTACAAGAGTACCGCTATAATACAATCATGCCTACACTACTGCAACATACTGTGCAATTACAGATGTTAAATCCTGTTCACCTGTGTTTACTGTATATACATGTTTTGCTGAAAGGGAGACTGTATTTCAAATGCTCAATTTAAAAAGTGTAAAGCTGAACAGTAGGCAAACCAAACTGTGATTTACAGCAATTACATGGAGGGGGGGGGGGGGGGGGGGGCAAAGATCGCCAGCTGGTACTTCCCACTTTACATCCGTAGAAACAAATGAAGGCACCTGGACTTGCTGTTTATTTTCTTGAAGATGTTTTGCTTGTCATCTAAATGGCTTACTCAATTCATAGTGACTAGTACAGCAATCTGGCAGCAACAAAATGGTAATTTCAATCCACATCCTATGGATACCATAAACAGTAAGGCGGTGCAGATTGCATTGGCATGACTAAAGTTATACAGTGTAAGTAGCTACCTTTGGTGTCAACACAGTATTGCAAGTTTCAGGCAATGGGAAGAAATGTGAGATGGCAGGCGATCAACCTTTGCTTAGGCGCTGCATTACATCACTTGCCATTCACAAAAGCGGCAATGGCTCGGGGAGACAGGCATATGGCTAAAACAGATCCAATTAGTGTGGAGCAGAGAAAAGCAGAAGCATCAAAAATTGCCATAAGTTGCTCTTTGTGGGGAGAGCAATTCAAGGGATGCTACTTAAAAATGTAGGTTTTGGTAAGATAAAACAGTTTGCATGTCAGGGGTCCAATAGCATACCTAAGTGATAGTCTTTCTGTAACACATTGCTGTAACACAGATTCACAATTAATGCGCAAATTACATTGGTGTAAATGAAGAATAACTATACACAGATCATTAATTTATATTTTTCATCAGATTATTTTTTTATTGTAGATAATGCAAATGGGGAGTTAATAAAAAGGATATGTGGAAGGAAGATTCCCGCTGTCCCCCTCGCTCTTGTTGCCCCCCAGATCTGGGTACGCTTTGTCAGTAATAATGAGGTTGAAGACATTGGATTTCATGCTCAATATTCATTTACAGGTAAATGACATATATTGGGGCTCTGTGTTGCACAATTTATTGTGTGACATGAGCCCTCAAAAGCACATAGCATAAAACTCTTACCCATAGGTAGAGAAGGGTAATCACTGATTATTAATATTATTATGGTTTATTTATAGAGTGCTCTCATCTTCCGTGGGGCTGTACAGTAGTAGTAGTAGTAGTAGTATTGATCAGATGTGACAGAGATGCAACAAATACAAATTATATAATGGAGTACAATAGGGGTGAGGGTGAGCCTTTGCAAGCTTACAATGGTGGGGTCACAAGTAGTATGTATGGTGGTGAGCGCTCCAAAGGTTGTTGAGATTGCTTTGCTCAAGCCAGATGATTAGGCTTATCTGAAAACGTGAGTTTTAAAGAACTGTTTGGAGCATTGTAGAGTGGTAAATTGCATTCCAAAGGAGTGGTGCAGTGTGTGTGTGAAGTCCTGAAGACAAGAAATAGGAGGAGGCAATGAGAGTTGAGGACAGGAGCCTGTTTCTGGGCTGGTGTCTTTGGACAAGCAATGCAGTATGGGGGGGGAGAGGTGTTTCCAGATAAAACTTTGTATGTTAGAGTTAGAATCTTTAACTTAATTTTGTCAATTATTGGCAGACAATGGAGGGAATGAGAGAGAGGAGCTGCACTGGGGAAGCAAGTGGAGAGGTGCCGCAGATGAGCATCCGAATTCAGAATAGATTTCCTGTCTGTGTTCTGGTAGGCCACTTAAGCGTGTTTTGCAGTATTCTAGTTGGGATATGCACTAGAATTTTAGCAGAATTGGCGGGAAGAAGGGATGTATACTGGAGATTTTTTGAGCTGGAGACAGGAGGTGGCTAGTAACTCAATGGGAGGTGTGAGAGAGGAGATAGAGATAAATGATTGTGCTTGTGGAGCTACAGTGATTATTGTGAGATATTGGAGACGGGCAGAATTGAATGGAGGAAAAAGGACAAATTTTGATTAGTCCATGTTCAGTTCAACTAAGCAGATGACATGAATGAGGGAGTAACTGTGAATCATTTGGTACACAAGATAGAAGATAAGGAAATTAGATCTGAGATTATGATGTATATGTGTGTGTTATCTGCATTGAAGTGAGGTTGGAAGCTAAATTAGTTTTTGAGTAGGCCAAGGCTATAGGTTTAGACTGAGAAGTGTATGTGTCCAAGGACAGAACCTTGTGGTATACCAGCAGATACAGGTCAGGAAGAGGAATCAATGTTAGGGTTGGATACACTAAACGTGTGAGCTGTGAGGTAGGAGCAATAAAGTGCAAGAGCTTGAATTCTTAGTGAGATGAGCATTAAAAGTAGAAGGGAATGGTCAATTGGTTATGGTGACTAGGCAGCTAGTTAGGAATGGCTTTGATGGTAATATATAGAAAAAGCTCTTTGTTCTCTACCTATTTCAATACAGATTTGTTATGGTTGTTTGGTCTTTCAGGGTGCGGTGGGATGCAGATCGCTGAAGCTGGGTTCATAATGAGTCCTAGCTTCCCTAAAAATTACCCAGCTAGGAGCCACTGTGCCTGGCATCTGGAAGCCCCAGAAGGACATATAATCACTGTAAGTCTATTTCTCTTATTCTCTATTCGCTTTTCCATAAGTTAAAATAAAAATATTATTAAAAACTATATGTTGGATGTTATTAAAATGAGATAATTACATTGATAAAGAAGCTCTCATACCAATAAGATTTCAGTAAAGTGAATAGTAAATGGCCAGTATCTGGCACATGCAAAGGGTAAATAGATATCATCTGTATACCTCCATGCCCCCTTGCTCATCAGATCTCTTTGACATCATAGCTAGAAACCCTGTTAATTACTGCTTCCACTGCTGAATTTTTAAAAATCTCATTATTCCAGACCTCATAGAGCATCATGGGGTTCTGTTGCAGCGATGCACAGTAATACACATCTCGCTGCAATATCTACTCAACATTGTCATACTGCACATTAAACACTAGAAGATGCACACTCCTAAAGCATCCCCGCTATTCCCTTATTTGATCCATGCCAGGTATTTCCGTGGGGGAGCTGGAGTGTGGCCATGTTTACTATTCCAAACTAATACGGACATAGGAGGGGATTCTTCTCTGTTAGAGGAGTGAGACTAAGATGCCTTCCTGCTATGGATCCTGACCACTGGAAGGAGATCTCCTCGTATATACAGGCTTAACTAGATAGACTAAAGTCTTTATTCAGCCTTACATACTATGTTACTATGTAGTTTAGTTGGACAAAAATTAGGAATTACAAATTATAACATATCGACTGTTTAATAGTCAAACAGCAACAGCTAAATAAATAATAGGAATGGGATAAGTGATACTTTGAAGTCCTACTGAGGTTGGCAGAAAGCAACGTTTCTGACTAAACAGAGTCCTATCAACATAGAGGATGGCTCTCTGTGCCTTTGTCTCTTCTGTCAGATATTCAGGGGAGCTCCTGGCTGCTATCAGACAAACTATTTCAGGGCATCTTCTAGAGGGGTGTGAGATTCATTCTCCAATGCAAGGCTAGAGAGGGATTTTGTATTGTATCCCTGGCTGGAGTGGTTTGGTAGAGTCCTAGTCTGTATATCTACTGTATTATGTAACCTTGCCCTTTTTGAAAACTGGCACAATTTTGTCCAGGTTTGAGCTAAATATGGGAGGTCTTCCGTGTGGCAGGAGTGATGCACGTTACACAGACAGAGCATAAAAGCTATTGCCATATTTTTCGCCATATAAGACGCACCTGCCCATAAGACACATTTGATTTGGAGCAGATAAATAAGAAAAATAATATTCTGAACCAAAATGCTGTGGATCAAATAATAGCCAAATGCAGAATCCCCCAATCGCAGGCAGAGTAGCATCCCACTTCCCAATCCCCATAGACAGTGTGTCACCCCCCAATTCCCCATAGGCAGTGTGTCATTTTCCCCTCACATTCCCCATAGGCAGTGTGTCATTCCCCCCCTAACATTCTCTTTAGGTATTGTGGCATTTCCTTCTCCCATTCCCATAGGCATTGTGACATCCCCCCTCCCATTCCTATGGTCATACCAATACTATTATAGCCACTGCATAGGAAATGCTTGGATATAGTTTTTAACATTTACAAAGCCTTCAACTCCTACTTGTGGACACGTGTTTTACTACTTTTCTATCTTTTACCCTTGAAAAAGTGGAACAAAAGTCTTTTTTATAAAACAAAAAGATCCCACCCTCACCGCGCTATTAAAATATACGTTTAAAAACGATATGCTTACTTCCGGATTATGCATAGCGGCACCCGCTGGAGTCCTTTGCTATAAGGCCAGCAGTCCATGCCGTTGTGAGAGTTGGGGGGGGATGGGGTTGGGCATTGGAGGCAACGGCAGAGAGGTGGTGCAGGATCTTCTCGCACCCACACCTGGTGGTCACTGAGCAGGCGCAGGATTTCTATCAAAGGATAGCTACACCTTTCAGGTGATTAGGGTGTTCAAATAATGGTGACACACAGCACCCAAAAGCCAAGGTATCATGGAAGAAGAGGGAGATGCTGTCATAGATACATTTATGGCCATTTCATAGACTGAACTAATACAAGTACGTTGTTATATTATTATATATTATATATAAACAATATTTATTTGTGCGTGTGCTTCTGGTCCATGTAAAGCCACTAAGAAAAAGCCTAGCGTGGGTCTCTCCCTAGGGTGGATTGCTCCTCTGTTATGACCCAAGTTTCACCCCACCCCCCCCAATATTGTAATTGATTTTCCTGCCCTAGTCTGATGAGGGTCAGAGACCTGCTGAAACACTTTTCTACAATGGTCTGTCAAGTTCTATCAACATGCTATCATGGTCCAATTTACTAATGACTGCACTGTATTCCCAACTAGTAAATCTGGTAGGTACTTTTTTCAAAATGACTGCACCTAAAGAGGGTTAAATATTGTACCTGTGCTGGTGTTAGTGGTTGTGTATTTGTGTTTGCGTTGCTGAGATCAGACGTGTGATCAATATGTGATTATTTCGGCTATAGTTTATTTACTCTGTTTACTCCATGTATATGATTTAGTAACATAAGCAATGTCTCATCATTTCCCTTTCTAGCTGACTTTCACATACTTTGATTTGGAATATCACTCAGTGTGCCTGTGGGACTCAGTGACAATAGTGAATGGCGCGTTGCCTGGCTCACCACTAATAGGACAATATTGTGGTACCACATCTCCAGGAACTGTTCAGTCGGGCTCTAATAAACTGCTAATTATTTTCAATGCAGATAATACTATACACGGGGGCGGATTTTCAGCAAACTGGACATCAGATTCTTTGGGTAAGTTAAAAACTGATGCAACTATTAGTTGGCCTCATGTATGAAACTAAATAGCTGGCTATCTGTGGCATAGAGTGTTCTAAAACTTGTTTCAATAAATTATAAATTAAATAAATAAACTGACAGGGTTTTGGTAGGAGGGGAAATGAAGGATACCCTGAACCACCAATGATTCAAATAGCCTTTTTATTATTGTTACAATTGTAGTTCCTTACATTCGGAATGTACATCAGGCCAACCCCCACATGAAAAAGCGCTCATCAATATGCTATTCTCATTAAATAACTGCATGCTTTCCTAGGTACTCCTTTCATAGATTCTTAGTAGCATGTGTCGGTGATGAGGAGAAAATAAAAGGGAACATAGTGTAATCCCATAAAAGCGACTTTTTAATAAATAAAATAAATTGCACTTACGTTATGTTCCAAAGATCATGCGCATATAGGAAATATACTTCCAAGAACTTCACATCGGACGATGTCCAGCTTGTGACCACCCCGCTTGCGGCCACTAAGCTACCAAAGCTGTATTCAATATACAGCAAAAGTATATCTGGTCTCCCCGCTGACACTTTTTGTCAGCTCTGATTATCCTTTGGAACCGCCCCTGGTAAGGTCGTACCCACACCTGGAACTCCACCTTGCTCTGCTGACCACCACTAACTTTATTGCAGATGGCCAGCCTGATATAAGCCAAGGTAGAAAGGGATACATCAGTATAAGCACAGTGACAGTCCCATTTTCTTATATAATGTAACAGCCTAAAGGAAGTGGTTCCTTCTTAAACTTGAATTGCATTGGCAGTGGTAACCCCTTCCCACTTTAAAATGTAAACGTCCGCCTATAGATTTTCTGTGAAATTAAAGGGTCCAACATTGGGGTCACTGGCGGCACATGATGGTGGGTCACATAACCGCCATCCTGGAGGCAGAGTAGTGCAAAAATCAGGGGCGAAGGTTGGCTTGGCTGGTTGTAGCTCCCAGCATTAAAGCAACACTGGTATTCACTCACTGATCTTTTAAAACCTCCCTCCCTGCCTGCTGATATTCAACCCCACCCCATCCCCCCACCTGGCCCCACCGTAGCCCACAGCCAGTGCACTGCCCCTGCAATCCTTTAGGGTTAAGCATTGTGGCATGGCCACACATTATCTGCCCCTGTAATACAAAATCTTCAGTACCATCACTGCTCATATCAACCCCTGCCCATGATCTGCCCCTGCAATGCTACAGCATTATCTATGAAGCTTACATATTGACTGGCTGGCAAGCACACTGGGGACAGGGTATGGCAGGGCTGGTAGGGGCCAGTAAAATATTGGGCTGATTTATTCTCTGAGACGAGGCAGCCATTTACTGAAAAAAAGTTATGCTTCTACTTTCTGACGTTGGGCCTTATGTGCCTAGGTTGCCCTTATTGTGGTTACAGTGTGTGTTTCACTTTTTATTAGGTTGCGGTGGATACCTCCATGCAGATAGCGGTGACATCAAAACTCCAGGCTGGCCTCTAAACTTTCCCATAAATAGCAGGTGTACATGGACAATCCAGACTCATGAAAGCAGCCATTTTGAGATTACATTTAATGAGACCTTTAACATTCCTGATAGCACTGGACAATGCCTGAGAAGCTTCGTGAAGGTAGGAAAGAAACCGATTGTGACTGTTAAGGCATATTAAGAAATTTAAAACTGTCCCACTATAGTTACAGCGACAGTCCAGGCAATGCCAATAACAAGGCTGCAAAGAGCTCACCTGAAGTCTGCCCTATGTGCCTCTCCTCAATTTTCTGCATTGTGTTGTAGATGCTGTAGCAGGTCTTCACAGTTTGCCACTTGCCATTCTATTGCTCCACAACCATGCACAAATGTGGTCACATGGGCACCCCTATCCCTTGGTGCTCCCAGCATGAGCTCGCCTGTTAAGCCACAGCGCTTGGCGGGCTTGTTTATGCATGGACCGTCGAGGGACAGGACTGGATGTGCGTCCACATTTGGAGCGGGGGGAGGAAAGGAAGGGGCAGATTTGGAGATCTGCTACAGCATCTACAGTAAGCTGCAGGAACTGGGATGGGCTGTGGCCATTTGCCATAGATATGTAATGCTCAGCAAACTGCTCTGTTTACATGAGGGGCTTTGTCAGTCGGGAGCGCACCAGATGCATCCCCAGCCGCGTGCACGCTCCCGTCCCGAGCCTTTGAATGGCAGGATTTAGGAGTGCGCTCACAGCTCAAAGATGTGAAGATGCAGCCTGGTGAGTTCTTCTGTGGCCTGGGAGGGAGGTCAGTTCACACACCTGAGGGCCAGTGGCCAGCCACAGTGGGTTTTGTTCTGCTTCTGCAGAGCTCCAGGCAAAAAAAAAAAATGTAGTAATTGTTCACCTACACCCCTCCCCTCCCCTGAAGTTCAGTCGTGTATGCTGTTTGAGAGGACTTAACCCCATGCAGATGTTGTGAAATATATTTTCAGATGCTGCGCTCCTGGACTGCATGGGAGCGGCCATCTTGCTACACAGTTGACAGCCCTGCTTACAAATAAGCATGGAGGGGCAGCGCCAGCAGAAAATGTGCGAAAATGCATTCTCACACGGGGCAGAATTTACCATTATCAGTCCCTGTTTTTAATTGCTAGCTAGTTTCTCAGCAGTATTGTTTGAGTTTACAGAGGGTAAAACCTACTATGCTTGCTTTGGATATCCTCCTCTGCTGTTGTGCCGACATGTTACTTTTCACTTTAGGTCTGCTTTAGTCTAAGGGAACATTTCCACAGCACTTAACCTGCCCTAACCTGCAGGGTCCCATTACATTGCAATATGTTGCAGTGCCTTCAATTCAAAACAATGATTATCTGAATGATTATCTGCTTTTGGGAGAAACTGAGTTTCCAGCGACTTAACAGAATCTTTTTCCCCTGTAGGCAAATCTGCACTTTAAACCGGACCTTCAGTGTGATTTAATGAAAAGCCCAAACTCTTAAAAAATGTTTCCCCAGCATCTAAAATTAATATATTTTACGTTTTTAGTCACTAACTTATTATTCCTTCCCCCACTGGGCTGCAACTCTGTTCAGGAATTTAGGATACGGGCGCCGCCATCTTGACTCAGAAGCATCACACTTACTGGAGGAGAGGAGAGTGGGATAAGGTACAGGGGGGCGGGTTATAGCTGTGCTTTGCTCAGACAGAGCAGAGCTGGGGTCAGGTAAAGGTCAGCAATTCCAGAATGCCGAGCAGCACAGTCAAGAGGTACTTCCTGTTTGCAGGCTGCCTGATAAAATGGCGGCTTCCATAAGCCGCCATCTTGGATGTTTAAAGGCTCATAACATGCAGTAGATGCAGGTAGGATGATTTTTAATGTGAGCAATCTGTATGTACTGGGTGTGGGAAACATATAAGATAGACTCTTATTCAGAGTGAAGGTCCGCTTTAAGAGGAGCTGGCAATATGTTCTTAACCAAGAAGTGTATAGGAGCCTAGTAGCTATTTGTACAATTTCACGACCAAACCTAAAGCTGAGTGGGCTTGGCTTCAAAAAGGTGCAGGCTGGCCATAGGAGGCACAGGGAGAAATCCCGGTGGGCCACACTGCTCTGTGGCTTGCTGGTCATGATGCAGTCACAGCACACAGCACACCGCCCACTGCCTGTGCCTGGATTTACTCATTCTGCTTTTAATTCGCCCTGTCCCTTCTCTGCCTTCTTTTAAAGTGGACCAAACACATAATTTTGACTATCCTGGGTTTTGTTTCTTGCCCCCGTGGCACCCCCCGATCGTGGATGCCCTGCTATGTGAAACCCCCCAGGTCCACCGATCTGATCCTCCCTCGAGTCCTACGGCACATGCACAGCCTCTCGTCCAGTCAGTGTGCTCAGATCCGCTACCTTTCCTTCGTCTAAGGCGAACGGATGCAAGCGTGCTGGCGGCCACATACCCCGCTACGCTCAGGGGACCGTGCCGGCGTCGGCCATTCACAAATGCATGGCACAGGCACGCACCCTGCTAAAGGGATAGCGGGGATGCAGCCGCTGCTCGCACATGCGATTTTAGACCGGAAAAGAAGGTGAGTTTCCGGGTAACCCTGGGGGTTTCACACAGCAGGGTATCCAGATTCTGGATGCTCTGGGAGGAGGGAATCTAGCGGCTCTTGATATAGAGATTCCATGGCCATTGGGGCATGGGTTTTGGTTCACTTTAAACCCTACCTGTACCCATCCTTTGTCTATTCCCCCCAGCCAAGCCGCCCCAGCCTATGTTATGCCCCTTCAATGCTATACCCTCAGCTGAATAATGCACTCATTGACTGGCTAAGAAGCACATTGGCTGAGCTCAAAAGCTCATGGTCATGGACTGCCTGGAGCCAGTAAAATTCCATGTTCCAGTCTTCCTCAGCCGTAAATATACAACCCTCCCTCAATAATTTGGAGTGGGCGTGCAAAGAACACACCAATCTCCCAAAGGAAGCACCACTACAATCAACAGTATATATTAATGATTTTATTAGTACAAAAAAACAAAGGATTAAAATACATACACCACAAGACAAATTTAAAAACAACCAGTATGGCCAAATGTATCTATATCAATGTATATGGCCCCTAAGGGCCGCTTAAATAACTGCCCTATGGGTGAATAATATTGATTATCCTAGAATAGTCATAACCCATCCTTTTTGTGCCGGCACAAAAAATCCTAACCACATGTAAATATATGTGCAAATTCATGAAACCAATACTACAAAAATATTAATAATATATATAGCAAAAATATGTGCAAAAACAGTGAATATACAATAAAAAAATATCAATATATAAAGTGCAAATACATGAAAAACACATAAACCTAAAACACTACCTAATATTGCACAGGGAAACCCATACCAATAAGACTTTAAAGTGCAGACAATAACAATATATGATATAAATGCAAGTGCCAGCAGAGAGAAAATAAATGGTTAAATCTCACGTCATAAGATAACACCCAGGGCAACAGTCAGGCCAACCTCAGTGAAAAATGTCTGCGCACGCAGCCCCCACCCTTGTCCTTGAAGCAGCATGGGGGCTGCGTGCGCAGACATTTTTCACTGAGGTTGGCCTGACTGTTGCCCTGGGTGTTATCTTATGACGTGAGATTTAACCATTTATTTTCTCTCTGCTGGCACTTGCATTTTTATCATATATTGTTATTGTCTGCACTTTAAAGTCTTATTGGTATGGGTTTCCCTGTGCAATATTAGGTAGTGTTTTAGGTTTATGTGTTTTTCATGTATTTGCACTTTATATATTGATATTTTTTTATTGTATATTCACTGTTTTTGCACATATTTTTGCTATATATATTATTAATATTTTTGTAGTATTGGTTTCATGAATTTGCACATATATTTACATGTGGTTAGGATGTTTTGTGCCGGCACAAAAAGGATGGGTTATGACTATTCTAGGATAATCAATATTATTCACCCATAGGGCAGTTATTTAAGCGGCCCTTAGGGGCCATATACATTGATATAGATACATTTGGCCATACTGGTTGTTTTTAAATTTGTCTTGTGGTGTATGTATTTTAATCCTTTGTTTTTTTTGTACTAATAAAATCATTAATATATACTGTTGATTGTAGTGGTGCTTCCTTTGGGAGATTGGTGTGTTCTTTGCACGCCCACTCCAAATTATTGTGGATTGCATTTTTTATGGGTGAGCACACAGTTGTATACATTTTGTAGGAAGATTTGGGCGGTGCACCCTTTGTTAGTAAATACAACCCTCCCTCCACACATTAAAGTGAATGGGCGGGCAGGCAGGCAGAGCCAAGCACAGGTAATGCCGCTCTGTGCATTTCCCCCAGGATGGTGGTGTCCAGGACTCAAACTTCTGAGGACTGGCACTGGATCTCCAGTGAGGTAAGGGCTTTTTTTTTTGTAAACTCCCTCCCTGCCTTGCCCTGCCCTCACCCTGCAGTGTGTGCCTCCATGCCCTCTGTTTTTTGGGGGGATATTCGCAAGCTCACTGTATTCGCGACTATGCTATTCACCTAGCGAATACAGAGGGCCGGCTGTACATTTTTAGAAAGCAGCAGATAGCGTAAGTGGCTGATTTTTTTTTCTATTAGAAGTTTATAAATGTATATATGAATATATAATATAATATATGAGAATGTACAAAATAAAATGTCATGTTACAAGATATGGAAAAATGCAATTGTGTTAAAAATATCTTTCAGCATATGATTGATGACATGAGCTTTCATGCAGAAATGAAACCAGCAAGAGACAATAGTTCTGTGAAAAATGTAGTATTTTAAAAGTATTCTTTAGCTGAACTTTCCCCATAAAGACTGATTGTATGCAGTTATCTGGCCATTTTATTTTTTTTTTTGTTTATCATATCCGAAGCTGGATTTAGACAAAACAGCTCCTAGTGACAATAGGCGAAAAAAAACCCCCAATAAACCAAGCCAAAAACTAATTTTTAAAGAGGATCCACCACTGACCTAGAGTCTCCAGGGTGCTCAGTCTCCTTTTTTTATGTCGATTTAGGATGGCCTGATGTGTGAAACTTACCGTTCCGGCATCCCAGACGGCTCTGCTGCCTAGATCAAGGAGCTGTCTCCTCTGTGTATAATCCCTGTACTGTATAGAATGACAGAACAGAAATCATATGCGGAGAAAACAGCGCCATCTAGTACAGCTGATGTGCTATGTAGTAGAGGGATCATTCACAAAGTTGCCAGGGAGAGTTTTTAGAAATTCTGTATGAGTTGTGAGCAGGTCAGGTTCTAGTTGAAGGGGAGGTAAATAACATTCTGACCCTACTCACTAAGCCTATGGTGGTGCTGCTATCCCATAAGGCAGTTCCTTAGCAGCAGGCAGTGGCCCATCTCTGTGACTGAGCCTAATACAAAGGGGTGAGGGGCCTGGTGTATGGTCAACACCACTAACCATGGCCCTGACCCATCTGCGGAAAACAGGATGGCTGGGATAAACTCACCTTGGTACCCAGGATGATCTCCTTGCTCATCCATGCCTAGAAACACCCCAGGTTGTAAGTGCAAGTCCTGCTGGGTTGAGCAGGTTTCGGGGTCCACAGAAACAAACCCGTGCTAGGCCCAACTACTGTTTAAGCTCTCTGCCAAATCTCCTGGGCCAGCTCAGAGGATGGCCACACATTAGTGTAAGGTCATTGATTAATGAACATTTGAAGTTTTTACTACCATACTTTGGTCTCTTATATTGTTTTTTATTCTCTCTGTCCAGTTGACATGTACTGTAAGAACTTATTTTGTCTGTGTGTCAGGTTTGGAACGGTGTTGTAGAGACTGAAGAGTCCTTGTTACAGTCAGTTTGTGGCAACTCTGCTCCAGCTCCAGTGATCTCCCAGGCAAATATTGCAAAATTTACATTCCAGTCACAAGATGATCCTGCTAGTGGCTTCTCAGCCAGGTTCATCAGAAGTAAGTACAGATCTTTTTTTTGTATTATCAATTTGCAAGATAATTGTACTAATGTACTAATAAATATGTGTAGAGTCTATAAAACTTGAGGTTGTGTTAAATACCTGGCCCTAGTGCATTCCGATTTGAGATGCCCTGATGTGTGAGTTGCCCATTATACGTATCATAGTGATAAATCCATGTTGCATGTGCGCCCAGCACCAGCATCTCCTATATCTTATTTAATCTGTGCATGGCCACTACAGCTGCATAGCTAGAAAGATGCAGGGGGTGGCTCTTGTCACATTCAGCTTTTTTTGCTGCTCATTTATATGATCGGATGTGAGCCGAGCCTGCGCAGCGGGATCTCCATCGAGGTATGTAAGTCGGGTAACCAGCAGGGTTTCACATAGCGGGGTATCCCTGTGGTACAGACCAAAACCTGAGATAGGAAATCCTGGGTTTTGTTCCTCTTTAAACAATACAATTAAGCAATAAGGTAATCTATATAATTAAGCAATATGAGTGGAAGCTAAGCAGGGGGTCAGCAGAGATAATATTTCATTTGAAGAACAGTTGCCAGTACAAAACGGCACTCTCCAGTGGCAGAATTGAGTAGTGAATGCAAGTCACATCATACACAGCACCCTCCAGTGGCAGAAGGGAGTAGAGATTGGGAGTAAGGGAGCGGGGCGCAGTTGAGGCATTTTGCAACCTTCACTTTCGGGGAAGGATACTGTATTTCATGGCCAAGCCAGGCTACTGACCAGATTTGTTCTAGAAAAAAATTGGTTCCAGTTGCTCCTCTGTGGCACTGTGCCAGTTTCCCATAGCAACAGGTTTGTCTGCTACCAATTGTATTTTTTGGGCCTAGCTAGTTGAAACTACCGAATGTCCCTGCCACACCCTGTATTGTAGAAGCATACAAGCTGGACCCTTTGATGAGCCAGGGTTGGTCTATATGGGCTCTAGTCTAATATCTGCAGCAGTGCTCGAGTGCTCCTCCTATAATAAAATTAGGGTGTGTTTTTTTTTCCTGAGTAGGGATGGGGTGAAACTGAGACATAAGATAAAGAGTACATTGCTAAGGATATACTGACCATGGTCCAGTTCAGTAAAAACTTAGGGACATGCGACAATAAAGTAGACACATTCATAAGGAGGATTTGTAAGTGCCTGAGTACTGTGCATACAATTTTTTATTTTCCTAAAGCAATTTTAAGCTAAAGTACACTGTGCCATCATGGGTACCTTCTACATAATTTGTAGGGGGTCAGTGTGTGTTATTGCACCTGTTCTTATACTGCAAACTAGACACTAGCGAAAGAACATACCTATAACAAGATGCTTATGATGGCACTAGGACACTTTTAAAGTGAATTAGTCAGCAAAAGGGCCCCAGGATGGCAGTTATAAGAGTCAGGGCATGCAGCACCAGGTTTGAAATCTATACCCTAGGCTAGTCTGACAGCATAAGCTGGGGTATTTATGCAAATATAAATGTACTAGATTGTGCAGCTTCATTAAAAAGAAAAAAGCTGACATATTAACTATGCATTGGGAGGTGTATATTCATACTGTTTTTCAGAGAATTTGTTGACAGGCACACTTTATATAAATAAATAGGAGACATAGGTATACAGAGAGAGGAAACGGTTGACTGAATATCAGTGTACAGAAAATGAGTGACAAGAAAGCAGTACAGAGTGTGATGGGAACTAAAAAAACAGATTCCCAGGGAGCTATGGATGGGACATGGGCAGTTATAGAGAATTGGAAAGAGACAATTCTGGTATTGACTTATTTTGGTAAACAATCCCCATTATGGTTTTGCAGCTTGTTTAAATGTAGCCCCTCCCCTAAACACACACGCTACAGTTTCTGCAGCTCCCAGGAGCACTCCTGGTTGGACAATTTCCCCTTTGTTATTCTAAGAACCGCCCATGAGGAACCATATGTGCATTCCTTCCATGTATATGATTTAGTAACATAAGCAATGCCTCATCATTTCCCTTTCTAGCCAACTTTCACATACTTTGATTTGAAATATCACTCAGTGTGCCTGTGGGACTCAGTGACAATAGTAAATGGCGCGTTGCCTCGCTCACCACTAACTGGACAATATTGTGGTACCGCATCTCCAGTCTTTCTCCTGCAATGCTGCAAAGTACCATTTTAATGTTGAGTTTTCTGTATTTACAGGATGTGGTGCTGTTTTCACTAAGCAAAGTGGCCAGATCGTCTCTTCAAATTACCCAGACAGATATGAGAACAGTTTGATGTGCAATTATACCATCCATGCTGAGAGCAACATGTATATTGTGTTGACCTTCGTCAGTTTTGAACTAGAATGTGAGTATGATCAATAAATTACATTCAGCTGACAAATATTACGGCTGATAAACTAACTGTAATTGTTCCTATAAAAAATTAAAGTTACATTTCAGATATAGTAACTGAAATATAAGTGGCTTTTCATCACTGAATATTGCTCCTAATAGCCCTAGTATATAGGCTTAGCTACAATACATCAAAAAACATCTAAAAGCATTTAAAACACAAGACACCATGGCATTGTTAGGCCGTACAATGCCTTAGCAAATTTACCAAAAGTATCCAGTAATGTCTACCTTTTGTCCGAACCAGATCCCTATCAACTACTCATAATGCTAAACATACATATCCAAGTGCGCAAATGATATTGGTCACAACCAAAGGTAGTGATGCATGCCCCCCTCCAAACAATGAGTTTTCTGGCTGCTTGCTTGTTTCACCATCTGTCATATTTAGGAGATTAAAGCAGGTTCCTGCGTTACATTTTAGACCTAATGACAACACTGGGCTCCCTTACATATCATTCTGTATGCATTCCATAATACTTGTTAAGGGGGAAAGGAAGTGTAATAATTATATATTTATTATACTATATATTATTACAGATATTCCCCAAATTATACTGAATTCCTAATAACAACCAAATAGGATGTGAGCCTGAGACCCTGCCATTCAATCCCTTTGAAATTTGGTTAAAATGGCTGGATCCGCTAACTCTCATTACCGGATTGGGATGCCCAACTGAAAAGACATTCAATAGGTGCACAGGCCAGACTGCGTTAAAACGTGTTCATTCGGTGTATACATTTTTTCATTTGTTTCTTATTGCATTCTGTTAGTAATATCAGGCCAAGGGAGCAGCACATACTGCACAGTTTATGTATTGTAAGGTCAGAGGGATACTGCTCAATCTATCACCCCCCCCCCCCCCTTCACCCTTGGTGGACAAGCCTTTTCGGGATGCTGTAATCGCCTACCTGTGTATAGTTGCCCCTGAGGACTTAGCAAATAATATTCCCTGAGCTATGGCACCACACATTAGCGAGAGATCATGGAAAGGTAAAACAGGTACTTCAGGAAAGCCAAGGTCATTCTCAGGAAGCCAGGTGTCATATACGAGAAATCGCCAGTTGGGGTACCAGGGCAGTAACAAAGATGAGGTTAGCAGAACGTCATCCACAGGTACTACTTCATGACACACTAGCTGAAGAGTAACGCACCCAAGCAGAATACTATAAGGAGCATCAGAGATATAACCAGGATCAGTTTTACAGTAACACTGACCAATGGGCTGGAGCTACCAAAGAAGCTAGCAATTGGTCAGAATGTAAGGAGGACTCATTGGCCCCAACAATATCAGATAATTAGCCCAATGCAGCATAAGGACTAACAAACCTTCTATAACCATAGGGCTTATTGGTCTATTCCAACAAAACCTGAGGTAGTTAGCCCAATTCACCATGAGGCCTTAGAGCCCTTTATTAACCCTCCTACAGAGGGTGCATGCCGAGGCAGTGTCTTTCACTATGAGGGACTTTGGGAGGAAGGGCTGGATTAGCTCCAAAAGTGTGTGCACAATGAAGGACCCAATCATGGAAATGGGTGTGTTTCAGCAAACTATAGTTAGAAACAGAATCTGGGAATGAAAGGTTCTTTTTTTTGTGCCCGAACCCCCTTTACCTTATTTATTTAAACTATTACACGTGAACAGAAATATAGAAAACCCCACTAACTATGGTTCTCTACTTTTTTCAGCCAGCTCGGGTTGTCAGAAGGACAGCGTGAAAATTTATAGTGGAGCGCCCCCCATAGGCAGGCCTTTGGAAATACTCTGTGGCAGCTCAGTTCCTGCCCCTGTCAGCACCAAAGGCACAATGTTGATTACTTTCAACACAGACTCAGATACCTCCATGCACGGGTTTCTGGCCAACTACATGTTCATTCGTAAGTATTCAAGACCAGGGTGTTGTGTCTTGGGACACTTTTAATAGTTCACTGATAAGTGCTAAACAAATAACTCTAGAAACCTAATTTCTTCAAAACCAAAATGAATTGGTTGGCACAGGTCAGTCGCTTCCAAGTTTTTTTCACCCACTAGAACAGACATTGTTATAGACAAGGCATAGACTTTATCTTTTACTTTTTGAAATGCGTGAATGTTTAATACTATTGTCTGTTAATTTCTGTCTGTTACTCCAGGGTAGATGTAACTTCATTTACTGGTTGCAGTAACCAAATTGGAGGTTCGTTATGGCTGGCAAAAGGACCCTTTGTTTTCTGCTTTTTGTGAAATAGTTTTCTGCTCCGTCCAAACATTAAAGTTATCTAGCAGCCAGAAAAGCAAAAACAAAAGGCTAATATTTTGTTCCCCACTGCTGATTGGTGCTAGTCCAGCAATTGGCAACTCACCTAGATCTGAGCCCACACTGAAGCCAACACTTCCTTCATCGTCAGGGGCCTCAAACTGCATTTACTGTCACTTTCCTGCCGAGTCACCCCCCGTTTGTGAATGGCCGGTGCAGGCGCGCTCCCTGTTAGAGGGAAGCGCGAGACGCGGCCTCCAGCGCTCAGAGCCAGCTGAGCTGGTATGCGCGTCCAGGCGGCCTTGGACGCACATACCACAGCGGCTCTGAGCGCTGTGATTGGCTGGCACGGTCACGTGGGAGCGGGGAGAGGTGAGTTTTTTGGGGCTTTCTGGGGGGTTTCAGACAGCGGGGCACCCCCGATCGGGGTGCCCCACCGAAGTGGACCAAAACCCAGGATAGTCAAAATCCTGTGTGTTGGTCCACTTTAAAGTGGACCAACACCCACGGGTGATCGGCCCGGGAATCTATAAGATTCCCGGGCCGATCACCCCCCACCCCGCGGGACATCCGAGATCGGGATGTCCCGCGGGGTGAAACCCCCCCAAACACCCCAAACTCCTTACCTTATCTTCGGCGGCGGCCGGCCGCCGCCGCCTCCCTCGCGCTCCTGTAGGCGTGCGCGTGCCCGTGCCTGATCCTCGCTTGTACGTCGGCGCTGGGAGCGGGGAGAGGTGAGTTTTTCGGGGGGTTAGGGGGGGTTTCACACAGCGGGGCACCCCGATCGGGGGTGCCCCACCGAAGTGGACCAAGGATAGTCAAAATCCTGGGTGTTGGTCCACTTTAAAGGGCATTTATATTTTGGGAATGAACCTAGAAATAGCCTCAGAAGGAACAAAAGGAATTTGAAACATTCCCCTTCATTAGGTAAAGGAAGTGAGCCAGGCATGTTGTGCCCTAGTGGTAAGGAAGTGGCCTTGTCACTGGAGGGTGGCAGGTTTGATTCTCAGTCGTGGGACATGACTGAAGTGCTCTTGAGCAAGGCCCCTAACCCCCCAACTGCCCCCCCCCCCCCAATTGGGTGGCAAAACTAGGGCAGTCCACCACAGTGTGTGTAGACTCACTGCACGGATGTTTGCGCAAGCATACAATGGCCACCCTTGTTCCAAAGGTCCAGGAAATCCCCAGATCATTCTGGGAATGCTGTTTGACAGAGGCAACCATGGGAGCACATTTGGAGCATGGCCATTAAGGAATGGAAAGCAGAGGCATATTTTGGAGCCCTGCTACTGGATCTACAGTGCGCTGCATAAACTGGAGAAAATTATTATCATTGCAATTGCCTGGGCTGTCCATTTAATAAATCCTACTCTCCCTCCTTCTGCAGGGTGGCTTATCAATTCATGTCTCAATGTCTCAGTCCCCTTAGAAGTTTATTCAATTTGAGGATTGAGATAAATTAGTCGACGGAAGGCAAGTTCTATAGGGTGCATATGCTGTGCATATGAATGAATGGCATAGAATGAATGGCATAGAATGCTGTTTGTAAGCCTGGTGCGTGAGTTGTGCACAGTGCTCCCCTTCTGGATGTGTTTTGCCATTCAGATTTGCATCAGCTGAAGGAGTGCCAGGGATGCCGTGGGATTGCCTTAAAGGTGAATAAACAAGGCAAACAGCTGGATTTCACACAGCGGGGCATCCCAAATCAGGATGCCTCGGAGGGGATTATCTGGCTCTGAAGTCTTATAGATGCTAGGCTGGGTTTTGGTCCACTTGAATACATTTAGCCCAATGTTTAATTTGCTAGTTTCTTTTTTTATTTTAAACTTTTGAAAATTGACTCCTTATTTCCATTTCAGCATGTGGAGGAACTTATAACAGGACCTTTGGAATTATAAGAAGCCCAACTTATTCCTACACCGATTACCACCCGAACATGAATTGCACCTACCACATAACTGTGCAGGAGAACAACATTATTGAACTAAAGTATGCCAAACTTTCTCTAGCATGATTTGTTGGGGGTTAATAATAATACCATTTTGTGAATACTCACCTTGTAAAATGGGTATTATAAGTATGTCACACACCCCGCTTCAAGAATCCATAACATGTGGGTAGTATCGTCCTGAAGAGGGCGTTCCTGCAGAGATGATAGCAAAAGAAAGCCCCTCCCTGATCCATAAATACCTGGGACCTCCCACTCATCACCCAATATACAGAAGCAGTAAGGTAAGGGACCAGGAAGAGGCAAATATAAACCACAACCACGCAAAGTTCACAATAAAGAGGATCCTGAATAAAGAAAGGGCGGGTGAAGCGGGGTGTGTGACATACTCATAATACCCATTTTACAAGGTGAGTATTCACAAAATGGTATTATTCTAAGTATGTCACACACCCCGCTTCAAGAATCCATAACATGTGGGACATCCAATAGCAGTGTCCATAACAAGGGCGGGGATCCAAAACTAGGCAACAATGCACAACTTTAAACCACTACAGCTTGCAAAACTTTGCGGCCAAAAACAGCATCCGCTGATGCCCGAACATCAACCTTGTAAAACTTGGAAAAAGTGTGAACAGAAGACCAGGTAGCGGCCTTACAAACTTGCTCAACAGAAGCCTGGTGCTGAAAGGCCCAGGACGCACCAACTGCACGAGTAGAATGAGCAGTAACCCGAAAAGGGGGACTCCTCCCCTTGGCAGAATAGGCCCCAATGATGGCCTGACGAATCCATTTACTAATGGAAGATTTGGCAGGAGCCAAACCTTTCCTAGGCCCACAGGGCACCACAAAAAAAGCATCAGTCTTACGAAAGGAAGACGTAACCTCCAGATAATGATCCACAACACGTACTACATCCAAAGAATGCAATGCCCTTTCCATGTCGTTGCTGGGATTTGGGCATAGAGAAGGCAAAACAATGTCCTGATTCAGATGAAAAGCCGAGACCACTTTAGGAAGAAAATCCGGCTTGAAACGAAAGACAACCTTATCCTGATGCCTCTCGAAGTATGGAGCTTTAATGGATAAAGCTGCCAACTCAGAAACACGCCTAACCGAAGTGATAGCCACCAAAAAGGCCACCTTTTGCGTAAGAGAAGACAAAGCTACCTCATTCAAGGGCTCAAACGGAGAGCCCTGGAGAGCAGAAAGAACCAGGTTCAAATCCCAAACTGGAACAAAAGGCTTCCTAGGAGGCCGTACATGCGTAACACCTTGGAAAAAGGTCTTGACTAAAGGATGAAGTGCAAAGGACCTTTGGAAGAACACCGCCAGGGCAGAAACCTGCCCCTTCAAGGTACTAAGCTGGAGCCCCAGATCTAGACCATGTTGAAGAAACTCTAAAATTCTAGGAATGGAGAACTCTCGACAAGAGAAAGACCTACTTTCACACCAATCAATATAGGCCCTCCAAGTCCTGTAGTAAATAGAAGAGGAAGAGCGCTTCCTGGCACAGATAAGAGTCTGAATCACCGCGTCAGAAAGACCTTCTTCCTTCAAGATGGCGGCTTCAGCAGCCATGCCGTCAAAGCCAGCGATGGTAAATTGGGATAGCGTAGCCGACCCTGGGTGAGCAGGTCCGGCAGCAGAGGCAGGGCGAACTGATCTTCTGCCAGCCTTACAAGATCTGCGAACCAAATGCGCCTTGGCCACCTTGGGGCCACCAGAATCGCCGACGTGCCTTCCAAGGCCAGTTTGCGCACCACTCTGGCTAGCATTGGGAACGGAGGGAACAGGTAAAGGAACCCCAGATCCCTCCAGCTCAGAGACATGGCATCCACTGCCAGAGCCAGAGGATCCTGCGAGAGAGACACAAAGACTGGGAGCTTGTGATTGTGACGAGAGGCAAAGAGGTCCACCGCTGGGACCCCCCACCTGAGACATATCGAACGAAACACCTTGGGACTGAGAGACCACTCCCCCTGACGAGAGGAGGCACTGCTCAGCAAGTCCGCCTCCGTGTTCTCCACCCCCGGAATGTAGACTGCTGAGATACACGGGACGTGGGTCTCCGCCCAGTCCAGAATCAAAGACACTTCCCTGAGGGCACTCCTGCTGCGAGTCCCTCCTTGGTGATTGATGTAAGCAACCGCCGTTCTGTTGTCCGACCGGACCTGAACTGGCAGGCCTCTCAACTGATGAGTCAAGCGAAACAGAACCAACCTGATGGCTCTCAACTCCAGAACATTGATGGGCTCGTGAGCCTCCCGCGGGCCCCACAGACCCTGAAACTGGAGGTCCTTCCAAACACCCCCCCAACCTGACAGACTGGCATCCGTGGTGACTGTTTCCCAACACGGAGCCAGAAAAGATCTGCCTTTCAACAGATTGACCGACCCCAGCCACCATTGCAGGGATCGACGAACTCGGGGAGTCATCAGGAAGGACTGGTCCAACGATAGAGGAGACTTGTCCCAAACCTTCAGCAGATGAAGTTGAAAAGTCCTTGTGTGAAACTGCGCAAAGGGAACTGCCTCGAATGAGGCCACCATTAACCCCACCAGCCTCATCCCTAGCCGGATGGTCGGATGAGGGGTTGACAAGAGAAGCCGAACTAACTCCTGAATCAAAAGAATCTTGGCCTGGGGTAGAAACACCCTGGCCTGTGAAGTGTCCAGAGACATTCCCAGAAAGGTCAGAATTCTGGACGGAGAAAGAGAAGACTTGGGGTGGTTGATCACCCAACCGAACCTCTCCAGAGTGGACACCACCGCTCTGGTGTCCAACTCCGCTTGGTTGAAGGAAGAGGCCATGATCAGTAGATCGTCCAAATAGGGCACGATGCGGATACCCTGAACTCTGAGCAGAGCCATCACCCCCGCTAGCACCTTGGTGAACACCCGAGGAGCTGAGGTGAGACCGAAAGGAAGTGGCACAAACTGAAAGTGCCGATCCTCCACCACGAACCTGAGAAACCTCTGGTGTGCTGGAAAAACCGGAACGTGAAGATAAGCATCCTTGATGTCTATGGACGTCAGAAAGTCTCCCTGACGAAGAGAGTGAATGGCCGAACGCAGCGTTTCCATGTGGAATTTCCTCGGCCGGATGAACCTGTTGAGAAGCTTCAAATCCAAGATGGGTCGGACCAACCCGTCCTTCTTGGGTACCGTGAACAGATTGGAATAAAAGCCCCTGCCCCGATCTGAAGGGGGCACTGGGCAAATGACAGCCATGTCCAGAAGATTCTCCACTGCCACCAGGAGCCCCTGCGCCGCCAGAGGCTCCGACGGCATCCGAGACCTGACAAATCTGGAAGGGGGGCGGAGCTCGAACTCCAGCTTGTAGCCGGAAGACACCACTTCCCGGATCCATCTGTCCGAGACCTCTTGATCCCAGATCTGAGAGAAGTGCTGCAGCCGTCCCCCCACCCGCATGGGTGAGGGCGCCCCCTCATTGCTGAGCCGGCTTAGCAGCCGGTTTGGGCTTAGAGCCCCAACTGTATCCAGAACGGGCACGTCCTCTGCCCCTGTTTCCGGAATCTCCTCTGGAAGAGGGAAATGCAGAACCCCTACCAGATCTGGCCCCCCGAAAGGAGGGGGTAAAGGCAGGCGCCCCCCGAAAGGAGCGGCGTTGTTTCTTACGTTGAGGTAACCTACCACCCTTGGTGACAGAGTCCAATGTCTCTCCAAAGAGCCGTAGACCAACAAAGGGTAAAGCCGTCAGTGATTTTTTGGACATGAAATCGTCCGCCCACTGGCACAGCCACACCGACCGCCGAATAGCCACAAGCAGAGCCGACGTCCTACCACACATCATCAAAGTGTCATCCAAGGCAGTCAACACAAAGGATAGAAACAACTCACACCGTTTAAGGCTAAGGAACTCGTTACTACCAGGACGAAGCCCGGAAGAAGTCAACAGGTCCCTGACCACAGACCTGGTAGCCAACACCATTAGCTCCGAAGCGCACACAGGCCGGATGGCCGACCCAATGCTAGTAAAGCCATGAGAAGCCATCTGATCAATACGTTTATCCTCTCCATCTTTGAGAGTGGAACAATCAGGTCTGTTTAAAACCGAGGAGTTAGACAACCCCAAAACCGGTGCATCCACCTCGGGGGGAGATGCCCAGCGCTTGACCGCCTCAGAAGGAAAGGGATATTTCCTATCCCACCCCTGAGGGATGCCAGGGAGCCGAGCCCGCCTATCCCATTCCTTGTCAATGATTCTATCAAAATGGCGTTGCGTAGGAAATTCCAGGCGCGGCCTGGATTCCTCAAACAATTCACCCTTCTGCTGTGACGCCTCCTCGGGAGGGGAAATATTCAGAACTTCCAGCATGAGAGACAGAGCGTGAGGAGAGTCCAGGGATCTCCCTAAGTCAGAAAGCTCGGCATCAGCGCCAGCAGACTGCTCATCATCCGAAAATTCTGAACCCTCATCAACCTCCCCTTCCTCTAGCTGGGGATAATCAGACCAATCCAGATTATCTCTGTCATCAAGATCATCCACCGGCGGAGCCGGCGACAAATGCTTTCTCTTAGCCGGAGCCTTACGGGCGACCGAGCTAGAGAGCATTTTCTCAAGGCTAGCCAACCTGGCACACATCTCAGATTGCAGATCCCTGCCCATGACCACGTCACACGGGGCACGAGTCAAGGCGGGAGGGGGAGTTGAGGCGGCCGGCTGTGCTGACCCCGACGCTTGGGGTTCGGACTGCCGCGTAATAGTTTGCTGTGCACATGGTATACACAGTAACACATCATCCCCAGTAATGGAAACCCCACACAACATACACTTTTTGGGATGCCCCGAAGGGGTCCCAGTATCTGGGGATGCCTCCGTAAGGTGAATTTTGAGTGGTCGCTATGACCCAGGGAAATACCCCAATTAGACAACCCGGGATGCCCCTTTAATGTCCCGAGTGGGAGGATTTGTGAAGCTAAAATGGACCCAGGGACCCAGGATCAGGAGAGACCTTCCAATACTACAGAAGATCCTCCTGAATAACCTCCACCTAAAAGACAGAGAGAGACCAATAAGTCCCTACAATAAGACTTAACAGAAAATGAAAAGAAGAAATAAATGAGGCCCACAGGGCCACTCACAGACGCTGCGATGAACGATCCGCCTCAGAACAATGGCGACCTTGCTGAGGAGAAGGAAGAAGAACGACCGTGTCAGGGGCGTGGTCGGCGCAGCCCGCGCAAAACTGAGCTGTGCCCCCTTAGTGACATAGTAACAGGGAGCTCAGCTCCGCAGCGGTGCCAGTACAGAGGAGGGCGGAGCCGCGGCGACGCGCCGAAAGCCCGGCTCCGCCCCCCCTCTGAATGAAGCGTGAGGGAAGAAGTCCCTCACACACCAGCCCCAGAGACCGGCGCCGCCGAAAACCGCGGCGCCGGCTGCCGTGACAACGGGTGCGTCCGCTGTTACTAGCGGAGCACCCGTCCCGCTCGCTGCGGGAGGAAAGAAGGAGAGAACGGGGGCTGGCCGCGGCAGAGCGCCGAGTGCCAGCCCCGCCCCCCCAAAGCGCGTGAGGTAAAATATCTCCTCACAAGACTGAAAGACCCCGGCGCCAGGCTGCAATGACAGCCGCGGTGCCGCAACATAGTAACAAACAGAAATAAAGTCATTGAGGAATTACTCCCAGATACACCACATCAACAAAGAGATAGTGAATAAAACGAAACCCTATGAGAGGAACCCCCAGCCCCCATAGTTGGTAAAAGGCAAGGGCCCCCCCCAGGGGAAAGTCAAGGGACGGGGCATCCCAAACCGGGATCACCTACCCGGTATGACCGCCTACCCTCTCTTTTAGGGTCTCACGGTGGAGCTCTGCTCCTCAGCACCAGAGGTGCCAATGTACCCTCGCTCGGGCCAGCAGCCAAGACTGTGGAGGCATGTATTATGAGGTAAATTCAGGGACAAACAGGGGTCCGAGCGGAAATAATCAAAAAAAGAGGCCGGGAGTTACCCCGGCTACCTGAAATCCCCCTGTGCAAGGAGGAGCCATCATCTTCTGACTTGCTTGCCGTCTTGCAGAGATGGAAAACTGGGTGATGAGTGGGAGGTCCCAGGTATTTATGGATCAGGGAGGGGCTTTCTTTTGCTATCATCTCTGCAGGAACGCCCTCTTCAGGACGATACTACCCACATGTTATGGATTCTTGAAGCGGGGTGTGTGACATACTTAGAATATATAGGGAACCTCTCGGGCTGCCTTCCATATTTCCACAGCTAGGCTGTAGCCACTTGCGGCCTATAAAAGGCACCATGAATCATCATGTTCTAACCAAACTAGGTAATGTTTACCTCATATTATTTCTAACAATAAACGTGTGGCCTAAACTCAAAGTCCCACTCCAGAATGTAGAAAATTGTAATATACGATTCCAGGGCTTTCCAAGCTTTTTCCTGGATTACCACTTTCCATTTCATTTCATTCCAATTATATCAAATAGTAGTGGATTATCAGTAACCTGAAACTGTGGTAAAAAAACCAATAAGCAGCTATTTATAGTGAATTGCCAAGAGAAAAATACACCTAAATAGTTTTTATCACCGTTTGGCGCAGTTTAGTACTTGGGGCAAATTGGGCTTGGGTGAGGCATAGACGGCAACAGATCCTTCCTAACTGTAGTTGCTAACTCTTCTAAAAACCATTACAAATGCTACATCTTTCCTTCATGCACACTGGGGCACTGCCATCCTCTGTCTATTCTCTTTAATTTCTCTCCAACTGTCTTTCTCTTCAACTTTTGGGAGAGTTATCTGCATCCTCCTATATTATATTACAACAACAGGAAAAAACATTGACTTGATGTACTTGGAAGACTAGCATCCTAAAGATGGGAAGCATGCAGCTTGGATTTACCCAAACAACCCTTTAAGTGCAGGCTACGTGAGACTCACCATAAAAAAAAAATAAAACGTTAAAAATTCACCTGAGCCTGCAATCGATACGGCCGTGTTCTTCTCTTTACCCAGGGGGCCTCTAATCCCCCCCCCCCTCGCCGGGCACCACCCTCTAGTTTCTAATACCGCTGGCTGCTGCGTAGCTCTGCCTTTTCTGCTCAGCCAGATGTTGATAGTTGCAGTGGAGAGGGCACGGTACGCTGATCCTCTGCCTGCCCTACATCAGATACTACAGGGATCTGTCATCGGATCGGCACTGGACAGGATTGATTGTGTGGAACGTAGGATCGAGGTGAGTAAAGAAAAAAAAAATTTTTAAATAAATGTCATTTTATCTGTGGTGTGTGTATTTTTTTTCAACTAAAAAATTAATCGAGGGATTACTTCCAGAAAACTGCTCCCACATAAACAAGCCTGGTACACATAGAAAGCTAGAGGTGTGTACTTCCAGAGAATATATTTGTGGGGGGTATTTCAAATATAAAGGGTTGTTTTTCTTGAAAAACTGCAAGGTGCGCATAGCAGTTGTATTTTGTCTGAAAATATCATAAAACACTCTTTTCAGTTTGGGGAGTCTCCTGGGCAGGAAAGGGTGTCTACCAATATATATATATATATATATATATATGATACCGTTGTAACTGGGAGAAATTGGGCTTTTACATACAATATAATTTTATTGAAAAACGTACATTTTTTTATTACAAAAACACTCCAAATTGTAAAAAATAGATTGTTCACACAAAAATATTGTAAATACACTAAAACAATGACAATCCAGGCTGCTGACAAAAAAAGACAATATATAATTTTTCTTGGAAATCCCTTCAAAAATCACAGTTAAACATGTACAGTATAGCAGAAAATAGTGAAAAATTGTCTGGCAACAGTTTTAATGTGTTAGAGCGTTATATATTAAGTGACATGTTTTTAAATCTATTTTACAGGTTCAATAACTTTGATTTGGAGGCCTCCTCGCGCTGTGCATATGATTATGTTGCTGTCTATGAGGGGTCAGACATCCATGGCCCGCTGCTTGGAACGTTTTGTGGAAAAGTCCTGCCGCCTCTTATCAGGAGCTCCAGCAATAACCTGTTCTTGGTATTCCATACTGATACTACTGGCGCTGCTGGAGGCTGGACAGCAACATTTAGACAAACATTAGGTAAGAAATAACATAAGCAACAGAAAGCAACTGATTAGAGGTTCAGTATAGGTGATATTTAGTAGGTTTAGTATTGTTCCATCCAGAAAATTAGATCACCAGAAGTGCTTCCCCCAGAAAGTAAAGTGGCCTACTTTAATTTTCTGTGGCATATCAACAAGGCTGGCCCCAGGCCAAAGAGGTGCCCTGTGCAAGGTCTCAAGCATGATGGATATGCAAGAAAGGAAAGGACAGAAAACAGGTGATTCAGCACTGTATTATTTTTACTCGCTTTTTGAGAGTAAACACAACTTTTTAAAGTTTTTAAAAAACATTTGTGCATTTGAATCAACCCTAATGTGGCTGATTCATTACTAGCGCCAGGTATCGACAGATGAGCATCTGTAGCGAGGCGCTTAGAGCGACCGCTAGTAGTCGCTGTGATGGGCTATGGGTCGTTGTTACAGAACGCCTCAGTCGCTGGCTGGCATTGATGAATATGTTGTATGTGAGTCGCCCTAACACCAGTACAACGCTGTTTGGGAGCGAACGTAAGCAACTGCTCAATGCAACTAGACTCACACCATATTCATCAAAAAACAGCCCCACATAGCGCCGGCGCTCAAAATCGTTGTAGCTCACAGCGCCAGAGGCTGTGTGATTAAAGTCTGTTTTTGAACACATATCCACTAGTAACAATGCCAAAACCCATGGAATGACATTGTTGTAACATTGTGACATGGACACTTTAATACCCGACCTGTAATGACAATTCTACATAAAAATTTTAAAAATCAAAAAAGTTTTCAAAAATGACTTTTTATAGGGCAGGAGAGGTCACACAAATATTTGATATTAATAAAAAATAAATAAATAAAATAAAACCCAGTTTAAAGAGAAGAAAAGGATCGTCCATCGCAATGTATGGGAGAGCGACAGGTAGCGACAAGTAATACCAGCCAGAGCGCCGGTGGTATATGCTGAGCGTCTGTGATGATAAATCGGTCGCTGCTAGAGTCGCTCACCGCTTTGATAAATGTGGTATTGCGTACAGCGCCCGGCGGTCACCGTTCTCTACCTCGCGCTACCTGTCACTGCCAGTCGTTACCTGTCACTATGGTTCGATGAATAAACCCCTAAGGTAATTGTCCTGGCAAAAAAGGATGAGGCAGAGATTGAAAACCATCACATGACATTTTCCAGTATTGCTCATTTTTAAAACACAGACGCTGGATGGAGGAACTGAGGAGGACATAAGGTAAGTATAGTTTTTTTTTTTTTTGGCCAGGCAATCCCTTTAAAGGAATGGACTAGCTAAACTTTCCTGTCAGCTTACCTGATTTAGTGTCAGTTCCAAATTGTCTCTTTTCTTTTGTCACAGAAAGCAAGGGGAATTTATTTTTTTCTATATTCTTAGTATGTCACACACCCCGCTTTAAGAATCCATAACATGTGGGTAATATCGTCCTGAAGAGGGCGTTCCTGCAGAGATGATAGCAAAAGAAAAGCCCCTCCCTGATCCATAAATACCTGGGACCTCCCACTCACTACCCAGTTTTCCATCTCTGCAGACGGCGAGCAAGTCAGAAGATGATGGCTCCTCCTTGCACAGGGGGATTTCAGGTAGCCGGGGTAACTCCCGGCCTCTTATTTTGTCTATTTCCGCTCGGACCCCTGTTTGTCCCAAAATTTACCTCAGATTACATGCCTCCACAGTCTTGGCTGCTGGCCCGAGCGAGGGTACATTGGCACCTCTGGTGCTGAGGAGCAGAGCTCCACCGTGAGACCCTAAAAGAGAGGGTAGGCGGTCATACCGGGTAGGTGATCCCGGTTTGGGATGCCCCGTCCCTTGACTTTTCCCCTGGGGGGGGGGCCCTTCCCTTTACCAACTATGGGGGCTGGGGGTTCCTCTCATAGGGGTTAGCTTTATTTTCTTTCTCTTGTTGATGTGGAGCGTCTGGAAGTAATCCCTCAATGAATTGGTTGCACTGTTGTTACTATGTTGCAGCACCGCGGCTGTCATTGCAGCCGGGTGCCGGGGTTTTTCAGTCTGTGAGGTAATTTTTTTTACCTCACACGCTTTGGGGGGGCGGGGCTGGCACTCGGCGCTCTGCCGCGGCCAGCCCCCGTTCTCTCATTCATTCCTCGCCGCAGCGAGCGGGGCGGGTGCTCCGCTAGTGATAGCGGGAGCACCCGCTGTCATGGCAGCCGGCGCCGCGGTTGTCGGCGGCGCCGGTCTCTGGGCTGGTGCGTGAGGGACTTCTTCCCTCACGCTTCATTCACACTGGAAGGGGGGGCAGAGCCGGGCTTTCGGCGCGTCGCCGCGGCTCCGCCCTCCTCTGTACTGGCGCCGCTGCGGAGCTGAGCTCCCTGTTACTAGGCAGCTCCCTGTTACTAGGCAGCTTAAGGGGCACAGATCAGCTTTGCGCGGGCTGCGCAGACCACGCCCCTGACAAGGCAGTTCTTCTTCTCTTCACTTCACCTCAGAAATCGCCATTGTTCTGAGGCGGATCGTTCACCGCAGCGTTTGTGAGTGGCCCTGTGGGCCTCATTTATTTCTTCTTTTCTTTATCTGTTAAGTCTTATTGTAGGGACTTATGGGTCTCTCTCTGTCTTTTAGGTGAAGGTTATCCAGGAGGATCTTCTGTAGTATTGGAAGGTCTCTCCTGATCCTGGGTCCCTGGGTCCATTTTAGCATCACAAATCCTCCCACTCGGGACATTAAAGGGGCATCCCGGGTTGTCTAACTGGCGTAATTCCCTGGGTCATAGCGACCACTCAAAATTCACCTTATGGAGGCATCCCTGGATACTGGGACTGGGACCCCTTCGGGGCATCCCAAAAAGTGTATGTTGTGTGGGATTTCCATTACTGGGGATGATGTGTTACTGTGTATACCATGTGCACAGCAAACTATTACGCGGCAGTCCGAACCCCAAGCGGTGGGGTCAGCACAGCCCGCCACCTCAACTCCCCCTCCCGCCTTGACTCGTGCCCCGTGTGACGTGGTCATGGGCAGGGATCTGCAATCCGAGATGTGTGCCAGATTGGCTAGCCTTGAGAAAATGCTCTCTAGCTCGGTCGCCCGTAAGGCTCCGTCTAAGAGAAAGCATTTGTCGCCGGCTCCGCCGGTGGATGATCTTGATGACAGAGACAATCTAGATTGGTCTGATTATCCTCAGCTAGAGGAGGGGGAAGTTGATGAGGGTTCAGAATTTTCGGATGATGAGCAGTCTGCTGGCGCTGATGCCGAGCTTTCTGATTTAGGGAGATCCTTGGACTCTCCTCACGCTCTGTCTCTCATGCTGGAAGTTCTGAATATTTCCCCTCCCGAGGAGGCGTCACAGCAGAAAGGTGAATTGTTTGAGGAATCCAGGCCGCGCCTGGAGTTTCCTACGCAACGCCATTTTGATAGAATCATTGACAAGGAATGGGATAGGCCGGCTCGGCTCCCTGGCATCCCTCAGGGGTGGGATAGGAAATATCCCTTTCCTTCTGAGGCGGTCAAGCGCTGGGCATCTCCCCCCGAGGTGGATGCACCGGTTTTGGGGTTGTCTAACTCCTCGGTTTTAAACAGACCTGATTGTTCCACTCTCAAAGATGGAGAGGATAAACGTATTGATCAGATGGCTTCTCATGGCTTTACTAGCATTGGGTCGGCCATCCGGCCTGTGTGCGCTTCGGAGCTAATGGTGTTGGCTACCAGGTCTGTGGTCAGGGACCTGTTGACTTCTTCCGGGCTTCGTCCTGGTAGTAACGAGTTCCTTAGCCTTAAACGGTGTGAGTTGTTTCTATCCTTTGTGTTGACTGCCTTGGATGACACTTTGATGATGTGTGGTAGGACGTCGGCTCTGCTTGTGGCTATTCGGCGGTCGGTGTGGCTGCGCCAGTGGGCGGACGATTTCATGTCCAAAAAATCACTGACGGCTTTACCCTTTGTTGGTCTACGGCTCTTTGGAGAGACATTGGACTCTGTCACCAAGGGTGGTAGGTTACCTCAACGTAAGAAACAACGCCGCCCTTTTCGGGGGGCGCCTGCCTTTACCCCCTCCTTTCGGGGGGCCAGATCTGGTAGGGGTTCTGCATTTCCCTCTTCCAGAGGAGATTCCGGAAACAGGGGCAGAGGACGTGCCCGTTCTGGATACAGTTGGGGCTCTAAGCCCAAACCGGCTGCTAAGCCGGCTCAGCAATGAGGGGGCGCCCTCACCCATGCGGGTGGGGGGACGGCTGCAGAACTTCTCTCAGATCTGGGATCAAGAGGTCTCGGACAGATGGATCCGGGAAGTGGTGTCTTCCGGCTACAAGCTGGAGTTCGAGCTCCGCCCCCCTTCCAGATTTGTCAGGTCTCGGATGCCGTCGGAGCCTCTAGCGGCGCAGGGGCTCCTGGTGGCAGTGGAGAATCTTCTGGACATGGCTGTCATTTGCCCAGTGCCCCCTTCAGATCGGGGCAGGGGCTTTTATTCCAATCTGTTCACGGTACCCAAGAAGGACGGGTTGGTCCGACCCATCTTGGATTTGAAGTTTCTCAACAGGTTCATCCGGCCGAGGAAATTCCGCATGGAAACGCTGTGTTCGGCCATTCACTCTCTTCGTCAGGGAGACTTTCTGACGTCCATAGACATCAAGGATGCTTATCTACACGTTCCGGTTTTTCCAGCACACCTGAGGTTTCTCAGGTTCGTGGTGGAGGATCGGCACTTTCAGTTTGTGGCACTTTCGGTCTCACCTCAGCTCCTCGGGTGTTCACCAAGGTGCTAGCGGGGGTGATGGCTCTGCTCAGAGGCCAGGGTATCTGCATCGTGCCCTATTTGGACGATCTACTGATCATGGCCTCTTCCTTCAACCAAGCGGAGTTGGACACCAGAGCGGTGGTGTCCACTCTGGAAAGGTTCGGTTGGGTGATCAACCACCCCAAGTCTTCTCTTTCTCCGTCCAGAATTCTGACCTTTCTGGGAATGTCTCTGGACACTTCACAGGCCAGGGTGTTTCTACCCCAGGCCAAGATTCTTTTGATTCAGGAGCTAGTTCGGCTTCTCTTGTCTATCCCTCATCCGACCATCCGGTTAGGGATGAGGCTGGTGGGGTTAATGGTGGCCTCATTCGAGGCAGTTCCCTTTGCGCAGTTTCACACAAGGACGCTTCAGCTTCATCTGTTGAAGGTTTGGGACAAGTCTCCTCTATCGTTGGATCAGTCCTTCCTGATGACTCCCCGAGTTCGTCGATCCCTGCAATGGTGGCTGGGGTCGGTCAATCTGTTGAAGGGCAGATCTTTTCTGGCTCCGTGTTGGGAAACAGTCACCACGGATGCCAGTCTGTCAGGTTGGGGGGTGTTTGGAAGGACCTCCAGTTTCAGGGTTTGTGGGGCCCGCGGGAGGCTCACGAGCCCATCAATGTTCTGGAGTTGAGAGCCATCAGGTTGGTTCTGTTTCGCTTGACTCATCAGTTGAGAGGCCTGCCAGTTCAGGTCCGGTCGGACAACAGAACGGCGGTTGCTTACATCAATCACCAAGGAGGGACTCGCAGCAGGAGTGCCCTCAGGGAAGTGTCTTTGATTCTGGACTGGGCAGAGACCCACGTCCCGTGTATCTCAGCAGTCTACATTCCGGGAGTGGAGAACACGGAGGCGGACTTGCTGAGCAGGGCCTCCTCTCGTCAGGGGGAGTGGTCTCTCAGTCCCAAGGTGTTTCGTTCGATATGTCTCAGGTGGGGGGTCCCAGCGGTGGACCTCTTTGCTTCTCGTCACAATCACAAGCTTCCAGTCTTTGTGTCTCTCTCGCAGGATCCTCTGGCTCTGACAGTGGATGCCATGTCTCTAAACTGGAGGGATCTGGGGCTCCTTTACCTGTTTCCTCCGTTCCCAATGCTAGCCAGAGTGCTGCGCAAACTGGCCTTGGATGGTGCGTCAGCAATTCTGGTGGCCCCAAGGTGGCCAAGGCGAGTTTGGTTCGCAGATCTTGTAAGACTGGCAGAGGATCAGTTCGCCCTGCCTCTGCTGCCGGACCTGCTCACCCAGGGTCGGCTGCACTATCCCAATTTACCATCGCTGGCTTTGACGGCATGGCTGCTGAAACCGCCATCTTGAAGGAGGAAGGTCTTTCTGACGCAGTGATTCAGACTCTTATCTGTGCCAGGAAGCGCTCTTCCTCTTCTATTTACTACAGGACTTGGAGGGCCTATATTGATTGGTGTGAAAGTAGGTCTTTCTCTTGTCGAGAGTTCTCCATTCCTAGAATTTTAGAGTTTCTCCAACATGGTCTAGATCTGGGGCTCCAGCTTAGTACATTGAAAGGGCAGGTTTCTGCCCTGGCGGTGTTCTTCCAAAGGTCTTTTGCACTTCATCCCTTAGTCAAGACCTTTTTCCAAGGTGTTACACATGTTCGGCCTCCTAGGAAGCCTTTTGTTCCAGTTTGGGATTTGAACCTGGTTCTTTCTGCTCTCCAGGGCCCTCCGTTTGAGCCCTTGAATGAGATACCTTTGTCTTCTCTTACCCAAAAGGTGGCCTTTTTGGTGGCTATCACTTCGGTTAGGCGTGTTTCTGAGTTGGCAGCTTTATCCATTACAGCTCCGTACTTCGAGAAACATCAGGACAAGGTTGTCTTTCGTTTCAAGCAGGATTTTCTTCCTAGTGGTCTCGGAGTTTCATCTGAATCAGGACATTGTTTTGCCCTCTCTATGCCCAAATCCCAGCGACGACAAGGAAAGGGCATTGCATTCCTTGGATGTAGTTCGTGTTGTGGAACATTATCTGGAGGTTACGTCTTCCTTTCGTAAGACTGATGCTTTCTTTGTGGTGCCCTGCGGGCCTAGGAAAGGTTTGGCTCCTGCCAAATCTTCCATTAGTAAATGGATTCGTCAGGCCATCATTGGGGCCTATTCTGCCAAGGGGAGGAGTCCCCCTTTTCGTGTTACTGCTCATTCTACTCGTGCAGTTGGTGCGTCCTGGGCCTTTCAGCACCAGGCTTCTGTTGAACAAGTTTGTAAGGCCGCTACCTGGTCTTTGGTTCACACCTTTTCCAAGTTTTACAAGGTTGATGTTAGGGCATCAGCGGATGCTGTTTTTGGCCGCAAAGTTTTGCAAGCTGTTGTGGTTTAAGGTTGTGCATTGTTGCCTAGTTTTGGATCCCCGCCCTTGTTATGGACACTGCTGTTGGATGTCCCACATGTTATGGATTCTTGAAGCGGGGTGTGTGACATACTAAGAATAATACCATTTTGTGAATACTCACCTTGTAAAATGGGTATTATGAGTATGTCACACACCCCGCTTCAACCCGCCCTTTTGTATTCAGGATCCTCTTTATTGCGAACTTTGCATGGTTGTTGTTTATATTTGCCTCTTCCTGGTCCCTTACCTTACTGCTTTCTGTATACTGGGTAGTGAGTGGGAGGTCCCAGGTATTTATGGATCAGGGAGGGGCTTTTCTTTTGCTATCATCTCTGCAGGAACGCCCTCTTCAGGACGATATTACCCACATGTTATGGATTCTTGAAGCGGGGTGTGTGACATACTCATAATACCCATTTTACAAGGTGAGTATTCACAAAATGGTATTTTCTCTGCCTCCAGCGCCTCCCCTTGATCCTGACCACCAATCCTGAAGCTCATGTCATGTTGACACCCTCCTTATGTTAGTGATAAACTAGAATGGAGCTATCCAAACTGCGAGTCACAGTTAATCTTAATTCAGTGGTAAACTTAGACTCTGCCGATAAAGGTGAACTATAGAACAGCCCCCCCATGATATGCAGCTCCACTCCTCAATAGGGCAACACAGGAGGCGAGGCCGAGGCCATTGAGCCACCAATAATTGACTTAGAAACACAACAGTGTGCGGTGGTGCATCCGATTTCCACTGAACCACTAAATGAAATAGTAAAAACATAATATAACATAATAAAAACTAAAGGTCCAGCAATTTGCACCCTCTTTGCAGTGCCGTCTAATGCAGGCGTTCCAAACCAGTGATACGAGTTGGAAAATTCTAATTAAAGTTTTAGGTGTGAATTTTATAGAGAAACAGATTTTGTGTTGTTTATGTTTTTGTTTTGTTTTTTTACCTTAGTTGCACTCCCAGTTTTACTTCCCTCTGGCTGCGGTAAATGAAATCACGTGCCACACGTTGTATCTATTGCTGCATCCTCAGGAGACGTCTTGCCAGCGACTAACTCGATTTGGGTTGCTGATAGAGTTTGCATGACACATTTCCATTGCAGACAAGTTTCGTGGTGGCCTGAATCAGAATGCAGAAATAATCAGATGTATGCAGAATCCTTTAAAACATCTTAGGGACGGTTTAGATACACTTACACAAATAGACTTTTCCAAGACATAAATGAACCGAGGTAAAATGAATACAGCACTTTCAGGGTGTACCTGTAATAAGGCCAGGTTTCAGGTTTCTCTGTTTCAACACTAATGTATGAGCTGAACTGCTGACAGCATATTTTATTTCCACATCTACAGCATCTCCAGACCAGGGGGGTAATGAAAGAATAAACTAGTATTTTATTTTAGACGTCGTGGGCAGTAGACAGTTAAAGCGGACCTTCACCTTGAATAAAAGCTTATCTTATATGTTTCCCACACCCTGTACATACAGATTGCCCACATTAAAATCATCCTACCTGCAACTACTGCATGTTATGAGCCTTTAAACACCCAAGATGGCTGCTCATGGAGCATCAGGCAGCCTGCAAACAGGAAGTGCCTTCTGACTGTGCTGCTCTGCATTCTGGGATTGCTGACCTTTTCCTGACCCCAGCTCTGCTCTGTCTGTGCAAAGCACAGCTATAACCCCGACCCCTGTACTTTATCCTGCTCTCCTCAATATGTGATGCTTCTGAGTCAAGATGGCGGCACCCATATCCTAGAGTCCTGAACAGAGTTGCAGCCCAGTGGGGGAAAGAATAAGAAGTAACTGACTAAAACTATATTAATTTTAGATGCTGGGGAATAATTTTTAAGGGTTTGGTATTTTCATTAAATCATGCTGAAGGTCTGGTTTAAAGACACATTCTAGATTGTACCAAAAAATATGTCTGACCTTCAGGACCGGATTAAAGGAGGGACGAACCAGGGCTCCCGTTCCAGGAGCTTCACCACTTGGGGGTCCCTACCTTGTGTTTTCAATGGCAGTGATTGATCTACAATTACTTATCGGGGGGCCTCCACCACATTTAATCTGGTTCTACTTTACACTAGCGTACACTGAGGGCTGAGTTTCCACCATAACTCTGGCTCCTTACACAGCACTGTTCTACCCTCTTCAAGCTTTAGGCACCTCCTCTAGTGAGGCAGGACTGTGCATTCCCTTGTTAATTGGAGGAATAAGCAATTGCCCTGACCAACAGTACTGTGTAATGTGCTGGCTGTTCTTAATGGGGTGGGGGGCATTTTGATTGCTGATGCTAGCCCACAAGCATGGTTTCTGGAGCCTTGCTACTAACTCGCCTGTTCCTGGATCCCATCACTAGGCGGCTGGCTGAAGGACTAGCGTCACTTCCTGCATCCTATTGCATTCGCAAATGGCAACTGGTGGTCATGTGGGTCCAGGTCTCAGGGGAGGAGCGAGGATTAGGTCACTTTTGGGGTCCAATGAGAGGGCTTTGAGGAGGGAGGGGCTATGCAGTGGGGGCATCAACTGGGATGCCCCCATCAGTCACAATCAACATTGTATTTCTGTTTTTTTAGCAATCCCTGGTGTGGGATCACTTATAATGTAATACTTTAAAATCAGAGCATAATTGGCGCAACTAGCAGGCTTTGATTTTTAGAATCTTCCTTCCAAGAGGGGTGATTTCTTTTTCTCTAAAGCAATGCCTAGACTGAAAATGCTACTTGCAATATGCGAAGGAAGGGGGGCTCATTCTATGCATTAAAACAATACTCAGCAGCACTATAACAGCATAACAGGATGCCCCGGGGAAGGGTTTAGACTCTAGTCTGGGGTTTAGTCGACTTTAAACATATATTTTATAATATCTTCTGTGGTATATTAAATAGGCAGGATGTCATGCACACATTTCACCTGAGCTTTACACAATCTGACCACATTACAAAACTTTGTGAAATGTTTGTGGTGTTCTTGGGTTGGGTTTAGCACCAGCTAACTATGAATGACTGCTATTACTAATGCGCAGAGTATGACTGTTAGTCATCATAATGGCTAATTTCTGGGCATAACATGGGCATAACATGTGGCTCCTGTCACAAGAATGGACTGAAGCTATGAAAACTTCCCCTGTGTCTGATGATCTTCCTCATAAATATGCAGAATCTCAGGATATTAAAGTTTAGTACACAGTATGTAGGGTGGGGCTAGGCATTGTAAAGCTGTTGCCACTAAATATATAGTATATTGTGTTTCAGATAAAAGCTGAGAGTTCTGGTGCAAAAAAAAACTAGCAACATACAAGAACATGTTCCTTTTAAAGTGGACCAAAATCTCACTGCGATTCCCAGGCCGATCGATTCCCTCCCCCTGGGGCATCCAAAATCAGGATGCCCTGCTGTGTGAAACCCTCCAGATCACCCATACACTTACCTTCTTCTCTGGTCCAACGGCGCATGTGCGAGCCGCATCCCCGCTATCCCTCTAGCAGGACGGGTGCCCGCGCCAGGCATTTGTGAATGGCCGGTGCTGGCACGCTACCTGTTAGAGGGTAGCGGGGGATGCAGCCATCAGCCGCTTGCCTTAGACAAAGGCTTAGACGCACTGGCGTGAGCGGCTCCGAGCGCACTGATTGGACAAGCGGCCGCACATGCGCCGTAGAACCAGGAAGAGGTGAGTTTGTTTCGGCGACCTGCGTGTTTTCACACAGTGGGGCACCCTTGATCGTGGTGCCCCGCAGGCAAGGATCAAAACTCAGGATAGTCAAAATCCTGGGGTTTGGTCCACTTTACCCTTGTGGCTGTTAATTATTAAAGGAGCACCATTGTGAAATTGTGTAATATTAAAAATCTATGTAAACACGTTGGCTAATGAGAGGAGGGGTCACTCAAACACCTGACCTGAATAAGAGTCCCACGAAGCTTGTGGTTTCTTCTCTCCTGGTAGAAAAAAAATCCAGGGGTGGCAGGTTTGTCTATCAGGGGTGACAGAGCCTGCCACCCCAGAATTCCTCTTTCTTCCATTAAAATAAAAAAAAAAAAAACACGTCTGGCTGGATATTTCTTGTTGCTGGTTATAGCAGTGACCCCTCCTCCCACCATCCTGCATGTTCCTATGAATATTTTCTTTTTTCACGATAGTGCTCCTTTAATAACGAGCCCTTAGTGTCGGTTTCTAACTGTATGGCTAGAGGCTGACCTCTGCTGCTCATGCACCATTAGAGATGCACATTTTTCTTTTGGTTCATCAGATATGCTATATGTTAGCACCCTCTATAGGTGCACTTTAAATTTGCATCACATATAGTGTAGAATTGAGGTTTTTTTGCGTGTTGCTTTTTATAAATGTGTAAAAAAAAAAAAAAAAAGATCTCTACCTCATTGGAAAAATCTTGCATTTTACTTGTAGAATTGCCCATCACAACGCCCAATCAGGTGCTGAGGATTTTTTTATTAATTTTTGCTCTTTATTGTGTGCACAGGTACCTATAAAAAAAACTGCAAGGGACAATGGAGCATTTTCCTCTTAGTAAAAGCAGCATAAATAATTTTTTATATGTCCATTTTTGTGCAGCAAATAATTGCACCAAGGGTCCCTGGGTTGTATGTATTTTGTACCCATTACTCTTTCAAAAGACCTCATCTATTTAAAGTTCCTATCCAGTCATTAAAATTAAAAACTCAATACTCAACTTTTGTCCCCCGCAGTGCCTTCATGCAGTGTCTCCCTCTTCATACTCACCATTGAGAGAGAACGAGCGATTCCATCATCCAGTGCTGGGCAGACATGGCAGCATCCATGAAATCAACTCTACACCCCCTCTTACACACTTACTCCATTTATTGCATTGGAGGCTGCATGCCATACTCATCCTGGCACACTGCCTCCTTTGCTTTTAGATGTGGGGCGTAAACAAGGCCCCACGAATACAGTCATGCAAGCCCACCATCTCTGGGAGCCAGAATTGCTGGATCCCCGTCCTTGGTGACTATGATGAAGCAGGTGCTGAACGGAGGTGTTGCGTGGGCACATTGGACCAGCAGGGGACAAAAGGAGAGTTTAGGCTTTTTTATCCTGTTAAATAGTCCTTAATTGTTTAGGGATAGTTTGGGACAAATCTGAAAAACAAATACTCACATACATACAAATCTCTAAAATGGGATCACATGGTGTGCATGTGCCAGGGGCATTCTTGGCCATTTGTTCAATATTAGCACTTTGGTGGATAAGGCCAAGTTTTCTTAGCCTTTACCGCCACTTTCCTAGCTGGGGCCTTAATGCAGCCATAACCCCCTCCTATCAGTGGGGTGATTGGTTTCATCTCACTGTTTGGTTTTAGCCGCTTTGCGAGTCTCTGTGTTAGTTTTGCACCTTTGTGGCTCATGGATTTTTAACATGAGAAATGGGGCACACAATACACCGTGTCCGAAAACCATAACTCCACAATCAGTTTTCTTGTTGAACTTGACAGTAACCTACTACTCATCTACAGACTTTAGTCACAAAAAAATGATTTACCACCTTCACCTTCAGCGCAGGTATAGCAGCAGCAATCAAACCATGACTGCACATACCTAATGTATATTATTATTATTGTTTTTTACCCTTTCTCTTCTTTTATTTGCAGGTCCTCTGCAAGGTTGTGGGGGTTATTTGACCAACACCAGTGGGAGCTTCAGCTCTCCAGACTCAAATAATGATGGGAAATATGACAAAGGCATGAATTGTGTCTGGACTATAGGGGCTGCTGTAAACAAAGAAATAAGACTGGAATTTAGTGGGTTCAGCCTGGAAGCTGCTGCCTACAGGACCTGCAGATATGACTTTGTCAAAGTAAGTTCCGGAAAGTTTTCTCACTGTGTTTTCTGGTGTTAATGTGATGCCTCTAAAATTATTCACCCTCTTGTTTTCTAGTAATAAAACATTTTGTTACAGTTGATTTAACTAATTGATGTCTGTATAGACTTCTTACGGCAAAAATACCCTTTCATGTAAAGTCAAAACAGATCTCTGCAGCTTATCCTATGATCATTTGAGAGGGGACAAATTAACTTCTTTGGACCCCCAGCCCCCTCCAATGTAGGTTCAGACTGAGGGATTAACATATAGGCCCAGATAGAAAAGGCTTCCTCTTGACACAGCTATGGAGCACCATCTGGGACGTTTGGGGGGGGGGGGGGGGGGTGCACAGGTGGGATGTGGCTTCTGCATTTACCAGCTGGTAAAATTGAGGATGTAGATGTAGCACAAACAATGATGAGTGTCTTGGGTGCTTCTTAGCTGCTGAAGAAATGTTTGTGGTCAGGCATCCACTCACCACACCTCATGAACTGTGACAGCCTGCTCCTCTTCCTGAGTTGTATCTTTAGCTCCATGAAATTGCTGCTCTCCTTACATAGTCATTGCCTGGCTGCTCATGTCGCTAGGATTCCCCTAATGCAAACAAACCCCCCCTCGTATGGTGTTGATGCAGAACCACAAAGAAACTGTTGTTTGGACTTTTGGAAATGTGTTGACAGACTATTCTTACTCTCCTAGATCTTTGATGGCAGTAGCACAGACAGCAGTCTGCAAGGTACCTACTGTGGATCTGCTGGCCCTGCAAAGTTCACATCCAACAGCAACTTCCTAACAGTATGGTTTGTCAGCGATGGAACAGTGGAGCTTGCAGGATTCAATGCCACCTATGAGATAATGGACTGTGAGTAGTAATAAAAGTCACAATCTGTTGTGGCATTAGAGCAAAAGTTGAGGAACTCCAATGAAGGAACCTCTGGTGCATGCCACTGTGAATGTTGGTTTTGGGTCAGACCCTTATCTTTTAGTAAACAGGATAATCTCACAACAGCTACTTTGCTTCTGGGGTTTACTCACTAACACTGTGGCCTAGCAGCACTGGAGCAATGTTCGTCTCTCAAAGGATAATGCTTCCCTAGAGCAATGTGGCTGTTTTACCACAACTCCAAAAAGGTCATTTTATGGAAAGTTACTTTGACCCAATCACAGTTTCTAGGTCAATAAACATGTGACACACAGGCTAGCCTAATCAAATTTATCCATCCTATGAAGTTTAGACTAGAGGAGAAAAAAAAAACAGCCCCCTCATGATCAGCCTAAATGGTTTTTAGTTAAACTGGACCTTCAGCATGATTTATTGAAAAGCCCAAACACTTAAAAAACTATTCCCCAGCATCTAAAATTAATATATTTTAAGTTTTTAGTCACTTAACTATTATTTTTTCCCCCACTGGGCTGCAAATCGGTTTAGGACTCTAGGATATGGGTGCCGCCATCTTGACTCAGAAGCATCACATACTGAGGAGAGTAAAGTGCAGGGGGTGGGGTTATAGCTGTGCTTTGCTCAGACAGAGCAGAGCTGGGGTCAGGGAAAGGACAGCAATCCCAGAATGCAGAGCAGCACAGTTAGAAGACACTTCCTGTTTGCAGGCAGCCTGATGTTCCATGAGCCACCATCTTGGATGTTTAAAGGCTCATAACATGCAGTAGATGCAGGTAGGATGATTTTTAATGTGATCAATCTGTATGTACAGGGTGTGGGAAACATATAAGATAGACTCTTATTCAGAGTGAAGGACCGCTTTAATCTGTTAAATGTGGCTCCTGATCCTTTCTGAGTGCTGAATATGGTAAGAAAGGTTGGGACCCCCAGCTTTAAAACATACATACCGTACTTTTGTTCACTTGCACGGAAAACACAAAGCAATGTAAACATGTATTTTAAACAAACATGTAGAATTAATGTGGAGAATCCTTTTTTTTTGCCTGTGAAACTTCAGAGGTCCATCATATGTTGTGGCAAACATGGCCCAAATATCAGCCCAGGATTTTACTGGTCTCTACGCCAGCCCCTGAGACCTGCTGAGCCTCCCCAGTGTGCATGTCAGACAGTCAACAAATGAGCTCCGGGGCTGAGACTATAGCATTGTAGTGTAGCATCATGCACAGGGGGTGGATATGGCCACTCTTAAATGATAGTAGTATAGCTTTAGTATTATAGGGGCAGATAATGTGGGCATTTCCCCCCTCCACATCCATGATGCTCCACTGTCGGCTAAGTACAGAAGCAGCGGGGGGGGGGGGGGGGATTAGGGAGGTAGGAATTAGATAGGGGTGATATAAGCAGCAACCCATTCAGTCCCAAATCAGTGTGGCCAATGGAAATGATTCCAGGTCCCCATTTGGCTTGTCTGCCCCTGAGTATATCTTTGATCCTGGTAATGTGCTACACTGCTGGAGGCATTTGGGAACCACCCGTATGAATAATTTATCTTTTGGCATGTGAGAAATAGGTACATTATCAGCAATCCAACAAATCTGTGTTCTATGTTACTAGTCTCATCATGTTATTTTTCTCTGTTTTCAGTGTTATGTGGAGGCATCTATAATGCAACATCTGGAATAACAACAATGACCTCCCCTGATATCTACCCACCATTTACAACATGTGTCTGGACTATTGACTCACCACCACGCGAGGGCGTGAAACTGAGTATCCAGATGTTTCACCTCCAGCCTGGCCTGGACTGTGCAGAGAATTATCTGGAGCTCAGAGACTCACCTGTGGTAAAGATGCTCTAGATCAGGGGTACTCAACCACTTCTTGTAATGGTCCATTTAAAGGCATTTGGTCAGAGGTGAAGGTCCGGGCAGAGGGCTGTCGCGGTGGGGGGAGGAGGATAGTTAGAAATCAGCACACTGGGGGAGGAGCTATAGACTCCCCAGGCAAAATGAAAAAAGGCCATTTGCCCCCCGCACCAAAAATCCTAAATCTCTGAGAAAACAGGTCTACATCGCTAATCAAGGGGGCAACTCTGAGCATGGCAACACAGAAGCAACTGAGTACAGGGCTGTCAGGGCAGGGTCCGGAAATCTGGCTCCAGGGTCCGCATTCTGACCTTAGTCCGCCAGTTGAGTATAGCTGCTCTAGATCAACTCAGCCATTGACCATTTTCACATTCTCCCCTAACCAGGGTTCCCCCGCGGCTTATTGTGGCCATGGTTAGGCTTTAAATAGGAGCAAACCCCCCAAGGAGCATTCCAATTTTGGCTGTCCTGGATTTTGTTCCATGCCCCCGGAGGCATCCCGGATTGCAATGCCCCACTGTGTGAAACACCCAGAAAAAACTCACCTCTTCCTGGTCCAATGGCGCATGCGCAGACTCTCGTTCATCAGAGGCGCTTGTCGTGACTATGTCATTTCGCAAATGCCTCTGATAGACTTCAATAGGGAGCAATTGAGGCCACATCCCCTGTGCTGCGAGTTCCCACTTCAGCCTATCTGTATAGCTGGGATGGGAATGCGCGCACAGCCTGACGTTGCAGGGGATGCAGCGGCTCTAGTTCCCCATTGTCAACAATCAGAGCCGTTTACTGAATTACATAGGCACAGCAAACCGTTCTGATTGCACGAGAGCCCACGCATGTGCCGTTGGACTGGGGAAAGGTAAGTGTTTATTGGGGATCTGGGGTGTTTCACACAGTGGGGCATCCTAATTTGGGATACAGTCATTGTCCAGGCAAAAAAAAACGATTTACTCACCTTTTGTCCCCCTTTCTAGTATGGCACTCCTGATTGCTGGATGCAAGTTCCACACAGCCTGTCCTGATCTTCCATTGCTTCCTTATTCTAAATAGGGTGCTGCCATCTCCCATCAGTGAATGTGTTGCTTGAAGGCCTCCTCCATTCAATGGAATGGGAGTGTCAAGACCTTCATTGCAGACCCACAGTGACTGATGGTGTGAGGCGGCACCCCATTGAGTATAAAGAGGCAAAGGATGATTTCGGCGGCAGTGGACTTAGATCCTTAGATCAGGTAGGAGTGAGGGTGCCGGTCCAGGAGTAATCATCTGTGCGGGACAAAGGGTGAGTATGTTGTTTTTCATTTTTCTGGACAATTACTGCATGATATTTTAGAGCAAGTTTATTTAATCAAGTCCCCTGTGCGTTGTTCTTATTGCCAGCCTTTTGGGGTGCTTAGATGGAGCGCCTGCATGGGGCATCATTCTGGGGATGCAGTTGGGACACCAAACTTGCTGCTCGCTGAAATACCCCTTTCTTCTGTCAGCTACCTTATTGTGACAAAACTGGAAGTTCAGTTGAAGAACCATAGGTGACGTTGGAATGCAAATCCCCATTTTCCACATTCCCTGCTTCTCTATTGTTCCCACATTCCCTCCACCTTTTTCTTTTACACTTTCCCATTTTGTCTCTCCTTTCTCATATTTTTCTCTCTTTTATACATCCCGTTTCATTCTCTCTCCTCCACATTTCCTCTGCCTCGATCCATTCTTTCACATTCTATCTATCTTCCTCTTTTCCACACTCCATTAATTTTCCCCCCTTTCCACATTTCCTCTGCCTTTTGTTTCACATTATCTCCATCTATCTCTCTTTTCCTGCATTCCCTACTTTGTTTTCTTTTTCACACTTCACTCTCCCCTATTTTTCACACTTCACTCTTCCTCCACATTTCCCCCATCCAACTTTAATTTCTGCTCTCCATTAATCTTACTAATTTCCATTAATTCCCTTCTCACTTTCATGTTATCTCACTCCATTTGCTTTCCCTCCTTTTTTTTTTCATACCTTCTCTCTATCTATCGCTGTTGTTTTCTGAGAGTGACTGTGTGTGTGTTTGAGGGCCATCTTTTTGGAATTCCTGCACAGAGCGCCTCTTTTCCTAATGCCAGCCCTGGCTTGTCCTTACCTACTTGCAGCTAGTTGCTCTCTGTACTTTTTACTGGTTTTATTATATTTTATTAATTTTATTTGTGCGATTGTTTTCTTTTTCTGTAGGGTGACTATGGACAAGTCCATAAATTCTGTGGCAGTGAAACACATCAGATTCCTGACTTTTATTCTTATGGACGCACAGTTGTGGTAACATTTAAATTGCAAGAATTTGTGTCAGGCAATAAGCTCAACTTCACCTACCAAACTGCAAGTAAGTCTTACCGCTGTGTCTCTCTCCTAATCTTTAGATCTAGTCCCAGGATGCACGGTCACAGATGCCTCCACAACAGTAGGCCACCCCCTGCCATCATTCACAGCATCTAGTGTTCGCCCACTATATTAACTGCAATTGCATTGAATGGCGGGCCTGTACCAGCAATACTGTGATTGATGCCCCCTGGGAGGAGCCTGCTATCGTGGAGGTGCCTGTGACTAGCATTCTGCCTGGATTATTGCCTGGACAATCACATTAAATGAAAAATGCTATACTCCCCATACCCCTGGCAGCATTGGCCACAGGTACCTTTATTTCTGCTGTATCCTTTTTATCTTCTGGAGTTTGTGCTCCCTGAGCTGCAGCAGCACACACTCCTTCCTTCAGTCACGAGACAGAATGCTACTTCAATAATTGGCGGAAGGACTGTGGGCCCTGCATAGTAACTTTTAGATCAGCCTTTTTAGGAGAAGGAAGAGGAGATAGCTGTGTAGGAGTGCATGCTTGAGAAGATAAAACAATACAGAGGAAAGTGAGTAAGGTGAGTGTTTTTTCATTTAAAGCATGGGTGCTCACCCAGAAGTGCGGTGGTCACCTAAGTGATTTGGTAGCTGGTTGTGGGTAACAATTAAGTGAAATAAAAATTGACAGAACAATACCGCGCTGCTTACAGAATGAATTGAAGCGCAAGCTCAACGTGCAAATTAAAGGGCCCCTCACCCCTCCTTTACAACCGTAGATATAAATTTAAACAAGGTATACAAAACAAATTCAGAGTTTAAGGTTTCACAGTCAGGTATTTCAATTCCCGAGTGATAATCAAACACACTAAGTGATCCGCCACCATCTGAATAAAGTGCTTACCAGAACACTATTATGCGAATGCCAATCAATATATCAGCTCATACAATCTTCACAGTATGTCCAGGGAATTTTTCCAATGTTTCATGTAATGTGGACAAAATATGATGCACAAGCCATAGAGAACAGATCTTGCACTCTCCAAAATATGCCAAAGAAATTAATCCAATAGCTTAACAGGATAGTAGAAGCACTCCAGGTTTATGGCATGTAAAAATAAATATAAGAGAAAAATCTAGTGCAACACTTTAGGGGCTAAAACTAGATTTAATAATAAAAAAATGCACTCACAAAATTCCATAAAAGACAGGCTATCTACATAAATATTCTTGGTGTGCCACACACCCCGCTTCACCTTTAATATTCTTCACGATTGGGTTAACTCACCGCCAGGTGACGCTGTGCAGACAGGAAGTCTTGTAACGAGCCCCCTTCCGGCCTATATATACCTGGTACCTCCCTTCAATCACCAGTATTTTTCTCTCTGCTTGACGAAAAGACAGAAGATTGAAGTCTCCTGCTTACAGGTAGCCGGGGTCTTACCCCGGCACCCCCTTTTGGTCTATTTCTGCCCGGTTTTGATTTTTTATACCTTTATGGTGGAATGGAAGCCTCCCAGCCAAGGCTGCTCACTGGGCAATTGGTAGACGGCACTATAGGTGCCTAGGAGCTTATCTCCTCCGCTCGACCCCCTCTTTTGGGGGCAATGCGGCTATCTGGCATGGTGATCCGGAAATGGGATGCCCCTGTCCCGAGGGTCCCCTTAGCCCCTTACTCTCCCGTTACGGTCCCTTCTCCCTTCACTAATTGATTCAGTCGCAAAAGGTGGTAAAATGCCGCAACGCAAGAGGCCTCGTCGTCCCTTTAGGGGGGCAAGTTCTGGTAGGCCTTCATTTCGGGGATTCAGAGCGGGTAGGGGGGCTTCCTTTCCCGCTACCAGAGGTGCAGGTTGGACTCGGGGGAGGGGCCGTGGCCGTCCCGCTCAGTCCTGGGGCACCAAGCCCAAGCCTGCTGGTAAACCCGTTCAGCAATGAGGGGCTGCCCTCACCCGTGCGGGTGGGGGGACGATTACGACACTTCTCCCAGGTTTGGGACCAGGAGATTCCTGACAGATGGATCCGGGAGGTAGTGTCGTCCGGTTACAAGCTGGAATTCGACTCTCGCCCTCCTTCACGGTTCTTTCGGTCTCGGGTGCCCATCGATCCTTTGGCCGCACAGGGGCTCCTGGCGTCGGTAAAGAATCTGTTAGAGATGGCGGTCATCCGGCCGGTACCGCGCTTAGAGACGGGCCTCGGGTTTTATTCCAATCTTTTCGCAGTCCCCAAGAAAGACGGGTCAGTCCGTCCCGTCCTGGACCTGAAATTACTCAACAGGTTCATCCGTGTTCGGAAGTTTCGCATGGAAACCTTGCGTACGGCCGTCGGTTCCCTTCGGCAAGGGGACTTCATGACGTCCATAGACATCAAGGATGCTTATCTTCATGTTCCCATCTGCCACGCTCATCAACGTTTTCTTCGATTCGTGATGGAAAATCAACATTATCAATTCGTGGCACTTCCGTTTGGCCTTACCTCAGCTCCAAGAGTGTTCACCAAGGTGCTGGCAGGGGTCATGGCCATTTTCAGATTTCGGGGCATTCGTGTCGTACCTTATTTGGACGACCTTCTCATCATGGCTCCGTCGCTCAATCAGAGACAGACACCAGGTTGGTGGTCTCCACGCTGGAAAGCTTTGGTTGGGTGATCAACTTCCCCAAGTCCTCCCTCGCTCCGGCCAGGGTGGTGTCCTTTCTGGGGATGCAGTTGGACTCTCTTCAACACAGTGTTTCTCCCCCAGTCCAAAATTCATCTGATTCAGGAATTGGCTCGGGTCCTACTTTCCGATCCTCGGCCGTCCATCCGTCTGGGGATGAGGCTGATAGGGTTGATGGTCGCCTCTTTCGAGGCAGTTCCTTTTGCTCAATTTCACACGCGGACGCTACAGCTTTATCTGTTGGCGTCCTGGGACCGGCAGCCTCGGTCGCTGGATCAGCCCTTCCAGTTGTCCTCCCGGGTCCGGCAGTCCCTCCAGTGGTGGTTGGTCTCGACCAATCTTGTGAAGGGCAGGTCTTTCCTGACCCCTCTTTGGGAAATTGTCACCACGGACGCCAGTCTGTCGGGTTGGGGCGGATTCTGGAAGGAGCTGCAGTTCCAGGGGCAGTGGGGACCTCAAGAGGCCCACTTACCCATCAATATTCTGGAACTGAGAGCCATCTGTCGGGTGCTTGCTCTCCTGACTCAGCACGTTCTGGGCCTTCCGGTCCAGGTGCGTTCAGACAATCGAACAGCGGTTGCTTACATCAATCATCAGGGAGGGACTCGCAGTCTGAGTGCTCTCAGAGAGGTGTCCCTGATCCTGACCTGGGCAGAGGCCCATGTTCCTTGTCTCTCGGCGGTATACATTCCAGGAGTGGAGAACCAGGAAGCGGACCGGTTGAGCAGGGGCTCTCCATCCTCAGGTGTTTCGCTCACTGTGTCTCCAATGGGGGACACCAGAGGTGGACCTGTTTGCCTCTCGTCACAATCACAGGCTCCCGAACTTCGTGTCGCTCTCCCAGGATCCTCTGGCTCTGGCAGTGGACGCCATGTCCCTGAGCTGGGGGGATCTGGGATTTCTATACCTGTTTCCTCCGATACCCATGCTGGGCAGGGTGGTTCGGAAGTTGGCTCTGGAAAGGGTGTCCGCCGTTCTCGTGGCCCCAAGGTGGCCAAGGCGAGTGTGGTTCGCAGACATCGTTTGGCAGTGGACCAGTTCGTCCTGCCTCTTCGGCCCGATCTGCTCACTCAGGGTCGGTTGTGTTACCCCAATTTACCAGCGCTGGGTTTGACTGCCTGGCTGCTGAAACCTCCATCTTGAAGGAGGAGGGTCTTTCTGACTCATTTGTCAAGACTCTGATCAGTGCCCGGAAGAGGTCTTCTTCTATCATCTACTATAGGACTTGGAAAGCCTACATCGCTTGGTGTGAGATGTTTTCCTTGTAGGGTCTTTTCGGTCTCCAGGATTCTGGAGTTTTTACAATCAGGGCTGGACTCTGGTCTTCAGCTAAGTACGTTGAAAGGGCAAGTTTCTGCCTTATCTATCTTTTTTCAGAAGCGTTTTGCGCTTCAGCCTTTAGTTAAAACTTTTTTTCCAGGGGGTTACGCATGTGCGGCCTCCCAGGAAACCATTACTCCCGGTTTGGGATTTGAATTTGGTTCTTTCTGCTCTTCAGGCTCCTCCTTTTGAGCCTTTGCAAGATATTGCTTTGTCTACCCTGACTCAGAAGATTGTCTTCTTGGTAGCTATCACTTCGGTCCGGCGTGTCTCAGAGTTGGCGGCCTTGTCTATCCAGGCGCCCTACTTTGAGAGGCATCAGGATAAAGTGGTCTTTCGGTTCAAGCCAGACTTTCTTCCCAAGGTTGTTTCTGCTTTTCATTTGAATCAGGATATTGTTCTTCCCTCCTTGTGTCCTAATCCTAAGAATGACAAAGAGAGGGGTTTGCATTGTTTGGATGTAGTACGCTGTGTTAAGTACTACTTGATTATCACGTCTCCTTTTCGTAAGACGGATTCCTTTTTTGTTGTGCCCTATGGGCCTAAGAAGGGTTTGGCACCAGCCAAATCTGCCATTAGCAAGTGGATACGTCAGGCCGTTACTGTGGCCTATTCTGCTAAGGGGAAAGTTCCCCTTTTTCGTATCACTGCTCATTCTACTCGCGCCATTGGGGCGTCTTGGGCTTTTCAGCACCAAGCTTCTGTTGAACAAGTTTGTAAGGCCGCCACTTGGTCTTCTGTTCATACTTTCTCTAAGTTTTACAAAGTTGATGTGCGGGCCTCAGCGGATGCTGTTTTTGACCGCAAAGTTCTGCAGACTGCAGTCATTTAAGTTATGCTTCACCTGGTCTTGAGATGCCCATCCCTTGTGGACACTGCTTTTGGATGTCCCAATCGTGAAGAATATTAAAGGTGAAGCGGGGTGTGTGGCACACCAAGAATAATACCATTTTGTTAGTACTCACCTGAAAAATGGATATTATTGGTGTGCCACACACCCCGCTTCACTCCCACCCTTTTCGGTATTCCGAATCCTTTATATGGTGAAGCTTTCGTTTATATTGATTTATTCTGAGGTTACCGTTAAAATACTGGTACCTTGTCTTTCTGCTTTTTAATACACTGGTGATAAATGGGAGGCACCAGGTATATATAGGCCGGAAGGGGGCTCGTTACAAGACTTCCTCTCTGCACAGCGTCACCTGGCGGTGAGTTAACCCAATCGTGAAGAATATTAAAGGTTAAGCGGGGTGTGTGGCACACCAACAATATCCATTTTTCAGGTGAGTACTCACAAAATGGTATTTTCCAGAACGCAATATAGCAGCTCACACTGCCAGATCTTCCTCTCGTCCAGACTAAGTATGCTGATGCACAAAGTCAAATAAATTTCCAGCTGCTCACCTCCTACGCGTTTCGTCCCTCCTTTGGACTTTGGCCAGGATAACAACAAAAATCCGGTGCTGAAGAAGCAGTTAGACAATGGTTTCAGCCAGGCACAATCTCATTAACACTCACAGGCTCGGGAGTGGCAATAGCGGAGGTGAGGCGGCGTCACGGGTGAGCTGTCATTGGGCGGCTGGAGTGAAATAGCTCAGAATTTTTAATAGCATAAAGAAAGTTTTAAGCATCTAACCAGATACCCTTTTGGGTTATGGCCTGGTCCAGGAGGCTTTTTAGTCTTTGGTCTGACTGTCCAGCAACAAAGAATCCCCCCCCCCCCCCCGCACCTGGGCAGGTTTTATTTGTTTTTGCAAACCTGCTACCACAGGGCAGGATGGAGAGTCTAGAGCAGCAAAGCTGCCGCCATCAACGCTACAGTGATGGGTGGGTGCAGAGCAGCGGCCGCTCACTGCACATAAGCCACAAAACACAGCCGCTGGAAGCTCAATGCTGGGAACTGTTTTCTGCTGGACCAGCTGGGCGACTGCACCCCCCACCCCCACCCAGAATGGCAAAGCAGGAGTTCCTGAGCAGCACGCACCCGCACAAGGGTCGACTCGATCTGACGTTCCAATAATTAGGCAGATGCCAGACAACCACCAGTCAGGTACTTGGCCGGACTATTGTTTTAAGGAAAAAGAAAATACTGTATCTGGGGCCTCCACCAGATTTTGTGCTTAGGGGCCTCCACCATACTTAATCCAGGCCTGGGCATACCCCCTTCACACCCACACAGCAATCCGAATACATTTAAATGACACATACAGTACCTTCTCACCATCACATGACCATCGCACACCCACAACCCCTGCAAGCACCCACACTCATGCAGATATTTACCCTCTCACAGAAACCTCCCACACACAATTCTGACTTATATTAGCACACAAAATGAAGTGAATTATTACCCTCTATTGTCCTTCCACCACCCTATTAACACATTCATATGTAACATTCCCCACATGCTATTAATACACATGCTAACTACATGAGTTCTTTGAATATATGTGTCCCAAATGTATAGCTCTTCCCACTATGGTTCCATGAGGTAGACCAAAACCCAGGATTCTCACTAACCTGGGTTCAGGTCCATCCCCCTGGGGAATCCCAATTTGGGATGCCCCGCTGTGTGAAACCCTGCCAATGGCCTGATTTTTTTACCTTTCTGAGCTTACGGAGCAGGCGCAGCTCTCCTCTAATCAATTTCTCCCACCACGTATGGTGATGTGCAGCCGGAAAATCTGAACACAGAACAACCCAAATCGGGATGCACTGGGGAAAAGGAAAGAAAATCAGCCATAGTCTAAATTCTTGGTTTTGTTCCACTTTAACTACCTTTACATGTCAGTTCTACCAAACTACAAAGCAAAGCAGCACAACTGAAGTGTAAAAATGTGCTTTACTCTGTTGCCAAAACTTTGCATGAAGCAGTTTTCAAAATGCAGCGCAAAGTTCATTTCAATGAGTCTGTGCTACATTGGAGTATTCCTTTTCCAATGCGAAAAAAGCTGGAAGGTATGAAATGGGCCTAACAAGAATGAATTAATTTGTCCAGAGTCCAGTTTTAACCTATAACCTGTTAACCAATTGTTTCTTTTTTTCTGAAGCCTGGTGGACTGCTGATAGGTTAACTTTACTCTTTACTTATTTCCATGTTGATCTTTGGGACACATATTCCATAAAGCTCTATGTCTTACTACAACTACTACTAACACTGATATATATATATATATATATATATATATATATATATATATATATATATATATATATATATATATATATATATTATGTATGGCTAATTTCCTTATTTTTCTATGCCTGTTTAAGACTGCAACCGGGAATATAACCAGTCGTTTGGTAACCTGAAAAGTCCAGGATGGCCGGAAAACTATCCATATAATATTGAATGTACAACAATCCTAAGAGCTCCAGACAACCATTATATCTCGCTCTTCTTCTACTCATTCCAACTAGAATCAATAGGTTCCAGTTGCCATGATTACCTAGAGGTAAGATGCCCCATTACACTATATTTCACCATATATCAACTGGGAGAAAGAAATGTGCTTATTAAAGTAATCAAAAACCCTTTAAATCACCCCCTATGTGTTCCCTAATGTAGAGGGGCATCCTGATTTGGGATACTTATCTCACTAGTGATACCATGTTGTATGAAAGGGCTGTTACCCAATAAGAATTCTATGCCGTACATGTAAATAACCGCAAAGAATTCTGATTACACACAGAGCCTGGAATCGAGCACTGGGATCAGCGGACATCCATTCGGCTGCTCCCCAGATTACTGGGATGTTGCTGGAGTTGTCGCATGCGCAGTGGGTTTGCAGGATCACTATACACAGTGAACCATGCAGTATCCTTTATTGGGATGCCCCAGGGACTACTAATCAGCTAGTCTTTTGAACTAGGGCCCAGCCATACAGGGTTTTGGTCCTATTTAAGCAATGAGGAATGGGTACAGCTTTAGATGATTCTGAATCTGCTGCATAACATAATTATGTTACATAAACTACTAGCACCAGGGACGTAACTTGTGGGGGTGCAGGGGGCCCAGAAGGTCAGGGTACCCCATTATTGTTGCTCTTCCATCCCTTTTATCATATTTGTACTCACTTTTTATACCAGAAACACCAAAACTGCCATTTCATATAGCACCTATTTCCTTGCTAACCAGTGTGTGTCCAGCTATATTGAAACAGGCTTGGGGGAGCATCCAGATTTCTGGAGCGCATTGAATGCCCACCCCCAACACTCGCAATCCTTACCTTATCCTCCATCTACAGCCCTGCGATTGACTGGCGTCAGTCACGTGGACAGAATCTTTTGGAGGCCAGGACTGAGAACGCGACCCTGACCCACATGACCACCAGTAGACAATAACGAATTGGGGGGGGGGGGGGGGGGCGATGCAGGAGGGGGTTCCAGCAATCTGGATGCCCCCCCAAGCCTGTTTCAATATGGCTTGACACACACCGACATCGGTTAGCAAAGAAATGGGTGTGGGTCCGCATTAACAAGACTGATAGTAATATACTTTATTACAATTTACTACCTTGTCTTTGGATGCAGTGAGCAATTCAGAGCCTGGAGAGCTGTAATAGAAACACAGCCACTGGGCAGGTGTTATGGCTTTTATGCTGCTTTCACATAATGCTGTTTCTTTCTTATTTTCCAGATAAGAAATGGCAGTTCCCTCGACTCCCCTGCGCTGAACACCTATTGTGGAAATAAACTTCCTAACCCAGTATTTGCTAAAAATAATGCCCTCCGCCTCTTTTTCAAATCAGACATTTATGGTGCTGCCAGTGGTTTCGTGATGACATGGACCTCATCTTTAACAGGTAAAAGCAGTAAACATACAGCCAGGCCCCCTGGGAACAAAGTACCTTTTGAAGTAAAAATTAAGACACATACTCGCCACATGTCCTCAATAGCTGGCACAGTCTCTAGAGCTTATACAGGTTTCTGAGCATGTGTTAGGCAGCATCTGGGTGTGCATCTTCAAAAGGAACACCTCCTCCGCAGGGCCGTATTTCTCAGTAGGCGACCTTAGGCATGTGCTTAGGGCACCAAAGAGTTCACAGCTACTGCTAAAGTAAAAAAAAAAATGCCATAGTCAATGCCCCCTCTTGAAGACCCCAATCCAGTTCCAGAAAGCAAAGAGTGTGTGAAGAAGACAGCACATGGAAGTAAATTCAGTCTACAGGGTGTCAACAGGACATGATTACACTGCTTCCACTGCTGTGATCATGTGAATTGTGTTCCTAGAGAGCCAGTGGGCTGGTAACATATATAGACTTGTCCTGAAACTCTTCATTTAGCTCCTTGCGCCCACTTTCCACACACACACACACACACACACACACACACTATTTTTGAGGGCCTGTATACATGTACATCCATATACACATGCTGTGGGGACAGCTAGGGGTGTGGGAAAATTATAGCCAGACCCCACAACTAATAGACACTTTCTGTCACCCCCCTGCTTTTTGATGGAACAGTGAGTACTTGCTGTGGCTGTGGGCTGTACCAGGGACTTAAAAGACAATAATCCACACCTCCCGCCACCCATAGCCGAAGCAGGAGCCTACAAAGCAGGACTGCACAGCAAATATTGGAGAAGGTCAACTCTGGGCTGGGGGCCTTTGGTCCACAGAGACCTAAAGCACACATAACCCACCCTCTCCCTTGATGGTGGCCCAAAATTTGCTGCACATTTTCCCTCCATGCGTATGCTGACTGCTGTACCTGAGATAAATGAGGAGCAACATCCACTGCCTCAATGCTGAAGCACGGCTAGTATTTTTTTTTTGTTTGGTTTTGTTTAGGGCATAGATGGGCACTGTAAGCTTGCACACACAGGAATGAATTTTTCCTCCACATTTAACCCATCAGTTACCCATCAGAGTGTACACATGCCCCGAGCGGTGGGCTGCACTAATTATGGTGACCAGGGAGCAGTCTGGAGGTTAGGTACCTTGCTCAATAGCACTTCAGACATATCACATAACTGTGAATCAAATCTGCCACCCTCTGGTCACAAGGCCGCTTGCTGATTTGACCCATCACAGTGACCTCATTGACCCATCACAGAGGCAGGCTACTTGTTTATCACTTAAAGTGGACCAACAGTCTAATCAAATTCAATTAAAAAAAACAAAAAAGGTAATTAATAAGCATGCAAACCGCCGCCAGCTCCTGGACATCCCGCTTCCTCGCCGCCATTTTGCTACACCTGGGAGTATGCAGCCTTTGACCCAGTGAGCCAGCTCCTCATAGAGAGCAGTTGGCTCTGACACCGGGAGCAGCGGCAAGGATGCAGCAGCATGCTTCTTAATTCTAAACAATGGGTTGATGGGGTATCCATAGGAGATTGCAGGCACTGTTCAAATAAAGTTGATTCAATCATTGACTTTTTCTCTCAGCTATATATATATATATATATATATATATATATATATATATATATTTCCACCTAGTTCTCATACTAAAGTGACAGTTTCCCTCCAATAGATCCATCAGGGAATGCCTTATACTGTGCTAAGACTTTTTATTGGTGCGAAAAATTACTCGTGCCTACATATATTTAAACTGGACCAACAGTCAAAAATAACCTAAACTGATGGCCTGCAAATGCATGAACCGCCATCTTGTTTTTCAAGTTGACCCCAGCAGGAGTTAGAAAAAGGTACATTAATTTTTTTATGTGCTGCAATCTAAATTGTCCTGGGGAGGGATGCACTGTTTGTTGTGTTTGTCCGCTTTAAACCAGACCAAAACAACAAACGATGCTCATATGCATCCCTCCCCAGGGAAATTTAGTTTTCTGCACATAAATATTATTTTACCTTTTTCCAAATCCTGCTGTGGTAAATTTTAAAAGCAAAATGGTGGTTCATGGATGCGCAGGCTTCCTGTTACTGTGCATTGTCAGTTTTGTCAGTTGAATCCAGACAGCAGCATGGCTGAGATGCTGGAAGAGGAAGCTCCAAAATGGCCGCTACCTTTCTTTTTTAACTGTGCCAGGCTGTTGGTCCAGTTTAAGTTTAAATCTATGTATATTTGTTATTTCCATTATGCTATAAAACATACCTCTTGCTTGAAGGCTTACAGTATATTACCAAATGGGAGTCCTTCATGTTGTATGGGCAGCAGGGAGCACCGCTTGCACTTTCTGAGGTAATTTCGCTGTCTTGTTTGGTGGTTAACCTTTCTTTGGAAGCACATCTTTCCAGGGAGGTGAAGCAGCAAAGAGAACTTTATGTAGTTCGGAGCCATACTGTCAGCCTGTTACTCTTCTTCCTCAATGTTCTAAGGTAACCTCTGGTTGTTTTCCAAGTTTGGCTGGCTCTATTTGCTGAAACTTTTTTGGGTGGTGTATATCATATACATATATATATATATATATATATATATATATATATATATATATATTTGGTGTGTCTTGCAGAGTCTGCCATATACTAGTATCATGCAAGTTAGTGTACACTTGGTTGTGTGCTTCTGGGTATATCAAATTATCACCCCCCCTCTCCCCCTCTTTTTCCATTTTCAAAAAAATCTTTCCTTTATTTCTTTCATGGAAAAAAATGGGGGACCTTTGTCCCATAAAATTAAAGCATATCCCAGCAAGACACTAATAGCTCTCGGCCATATATTGTGTGCGTTTTTCACTGCCTTTTTCACCTGTGGGAAATGTAGTGACATGCTCAGTCTGGTATAGCCAAAACTTACTACAAAAACTATCTACGGGTCTTTTTTCCTTTTTTCTTATTCCATTTGGAATAGCATAATGAAGCATAATGAAGATTTTGTACAACAATTAGGATACACATTCCCCTCGATTCAAAGAGCAAAAGTTAATTGATTTCGGATCGAGAATGGTAAGTTTGGGTGGGTGTTAGTCATTTTTTCCTGTTTTTTTGGCCATTTCCGACTCGCACGAGCCTACGTACGAATGCGTATATGCTCTTACGATCATTGGAAGTTCATTCCTAAATTTTAGGATCAAAACGTAAAACTTAGGATCAAATCCTAAAACTTAGGATCAAAACGTAAAACTTAGGATAATCGGATGTGTTTAGGTGTGATTCAGAGAGCAGTTTTCAAACCTCTAAATACGTTTTAAAAGAAAGCCACTGGCGACACCTTTTAGCAGTCGGATTGCTGTTCTTGAACAGGTTTTTGGCTATGTGGAGGAGTCTGCGCGTCTTGAGCTCCAATGAACTGCATGTATCAGCATGGCCGAGGCCATAAATTGTATGGCAATGCATACCTGATTCATGTATGCCTTATAAAAGCATTTTAATGTGGACCTTAATTAGTCCTTTGCATGTAAACCTTTATTTTGCAATACATCCATATATTTGAGTTAATTAAAGAAACTTATGTCCTTTGTTATTTATTTTTAAATTGATGTACTAGAATAATATTTTTAGATTGCATTTATTGGTGTAGTTGTTTACCTTTGCTTTGTTTAATTATTTAAGCACATCTTTGGTCAGATGCATCACACTTACTGAGGAGAGGAGAGCGGGATAAAGTGCAGGATGTGGGTTACTGCTGTATTTTGCACAGACACAGCAGAGCTGGGGGCACGGAAAGGTCAGAAATCAAAGAATGCAGAGCAACACAGTCACAAGGCCCTTTCTGTTTGCAGGCTGCCCGAGAATACCTGAGCCGCCATCTTGGCTGTTTCTAGGCTCATAACATGCTGAAGTTGCTGGGTGTTTTTTAATTTTTGAGAGCAAATCTGTATGTAGAGGGTGTGGGTAACCACACACAACATTTTAAGTTGTACCATTTGAAGCCAAAATATTAAAATTAAATCCACAAGTAAAAAATGCAAGTTAACTAAAAATTAAACAAAGTAAGATTTACTTATGCAAATGCATTCATTAATGGTTGGTTACTACAAAATGAATGAAATAAAGAAAAATAAAAGACCAAATATTTAGAATGCACTTTAATGAGGTAAGTTTGTAGTGCGCAGCCGCAAGATCAGAAGGATTTACGTCCAGACAAAAAAGGAAAAAGGGCAAAACCAATGTTGCAACCTGAGAAATGAAACAGAAAATTCAGGATGGAAACTGACATAGGTCTGATTCCCGAACTGCCATACGAACGGACGTACATTTTAGGATAGAAACGTATTAGCTTATAGAATCACTCGCAAGTTCATACGAACGCACGAGCGTACGGGAAAAATAGGATGATCGGCACCAAAATCAAAGCGGTTACATGTTTCTTTGAATCGACCCTATTGTCTCCACAAATTTCACTTGTATGTTCTTTCACCACACCCCTACATTTATATGTAACAATCCCCACATGCGAGCAATATCTCTCTGAAAATATGGGTCCCTAATTTATAGCCCTCCCCCATCAGTCCTGCATCTTAACTATGTTCCAATTACTCACCTCATCTAAGCTCCCAACAATGCTAAGCATACAATGATCATATAAAAAGTATTTTACCAAATTATTATGCCAAAGATTTTACCCAGGGGTTGTGTTGTACAATCAATGTCACTATGTGCCTCCAAGCCACCCCCGTTGCCTCTATTTGCCAATGTGCCAATCCTATATTACTCTCCGTGCAATCACCCATCCTCACTTTATATGGACATTTAACTACCTTTATACGTCAGTTCTACTTACACCTCCCACTTTCCCCACATTGTGTGCACAATCATACGATGGCCATATATGCACAAAAATATATATCATTTTGATCCTTCACTTTCACTTCAAATTTGCTGCAGGATCCTATTCGATTTTCTCAGATCAACCAAGCAGTTCAAGAGTTATTTCAGGAGTTATTGTTCCAGTTCCCCTTTTAAAGTAGGGTACTGGGTCTTAAGCAAATATTTTTGTGGTCCCATCTTCATCAAGGTTTTTGCCACGGCGATGGTGATTTTACAGTGCAAAGGAATTCAGGGAACCCCATACATGGATGATGTTTTGATTAAAGGAGCGTCAATAGAGCAGAAATTTCATCTAATGTCCTTGGCTCTATGAACTCTGAAGCTATTTATTTGGCAATTTATTTAGCACCATGCCCCCCCCCCCCCCCCTTCACTGCCTAGGAAAATGTGTTTTTTTTTCTTCAATATTATTTCTATTCCTAATTCCTATTCCCCCTATTCTAACTAAGCAAGTCTCCCTACTACCATCTAGTGTCTATATTCCTAACTGCATCTACTGCAACTACATTCTAAAACTCTTAAGCAAAGATAATTCCCGCACCGCTACCGGTAGTCATAATATTCTGGATGCTGGCGTGGAAGGAAGCAACCCCGCAGGGTTAATTACATCTAAGAGAAATGGATGGTGGGTGACCAGCCCAACTCACCAATACCTCCCTCCTAAAAATACTCAAGGCCGCTCAACAGAAAATAATTATTACAGTATAAACATAACTGAATTGTTTTATTACAAGCCACAAGAAAAAAGGACATACATTTAAAATACAGACATTAAAAACCCAAATGTGGGGTGTGGCGGATTTTAAATGGACTTATTGCAAAATATCTATAGTATAATAACTCCAACTGCAAATATGCATCAAAAATTCTTAACACAGTGTTTGTAATTCCATGCTAATTATAATGCTAGCAGTATATATTTAGAGCAGGAGATCTGATTGATGCCACAAGAGTTACCCCTGAAATGCTGTGAGAACTGTGAAAAGCAGTGCTAAGTACATGCAAATGTGAATAGATAAACTAAAATTGTGATTTGCAAGAACAATAGTGAAAACAAAACAAAAGTGGCTATAAAGAAGAGGGACAAAGTGTCCCAATAATAAATGAAAGTACTAGCACCAGTGAGAGTTCAAGTGCTGGGTGCTGCTATAAGTGAGAGAAATTAATATAAAAAAGAGGGGTAAATGCTTGGGCATATGTTAATCCAATTAAAAAGTATATTATAAATTTAGCATGTGCTATGAATTACCACAATGTGCAAACCTACATTTCACTACATAAAATACAAATAAAATGCAGAGTGATGTACATTACCGTGTTATAATATCCAAATGTCCAAATCCACACACTCCCTCACAATGCCATCACTGACGCGTTGCGTGACCGGTGCATAGGCCACTTCATCAGAGTGTGGCATGTGTGTACACAGTCTCATGCCACACTCTGATGAAGTGGCCTATGCACCGGCCACGCAATACAATATTATGGATATTATAACGCGGTAATGTACATCACTCTACATTTTATTTGTATTTTATGTAGTGAAATGTAGGTTTGCACATTGTGGTAATTCATAGCACATGCTAAATTTATAATATACTTTTTAATTGGATTAACATATGCCCAAGCATTTACCCCTCTTTTTTATATTAATTTCTCTCACTTATAGCAGCACCCAGCACTTGAACTCTCACTGGTGCTAGTACTTTCATTTATTATTGGGACACTTTGTCCCTCTTCTTTATAGCCACTTTTGTTTTGTTTTCACTATTGTTCTTGCAAATCACAATTTTAGTTTATCTATTCACATTTGCATGTACTTAGCACTGCTTTTCACAGTTCTCACAGCATTTCAGGGGTAACTCTTGTGGCATCAATCAGATCTCCTGCTCTAAATATATACTGCTAGCATTATAATTAGCATGGAATTACAAACACCGTGTTAAGAATTTTTGATGCATATTTGCAGTTGGAGTTATTATACTATAGATATTTTGCAATAAGTCCATTTAAAATCCGCCACACCCCACATTTGGGTTTTTAATGTCTGTATTTTAAATGTATGTCCTTTTTTCTTGTGGCTTGTAATAAAACAATTCAGTTATGTTTATACTGTAATAATTATTTTCTGTTGAGCGGCCTTGAGTATTTTTAGGAGGGAGGTATTGGTGAGTTGGGCTGGTCACCCACCATCCATTTCTCTTACATTCTAAAACTCCCTAGACCTAGCTGATTAGAGGGCCCATGACTTACAGCATATTGTCACAGACCGGGTGGAGCGGACTTGGGTGTGGATCCGCTTTAACTGTGGAACCGATGGCGGGTACCGTGTCAGGGGAGCGGAGTCTAAGAGGCCACCGGTATTCACCAGAGCCCACCGCAAGGCAGGTTGGTCTTGTGCGGCGAGTGACCCCCAGGTCGCTACCCCCTAACAGCGGCCCAGTCCCACAGTCAGCCGAGGTTCAGTGAGGTACACAAGTGGCAGGCAAAAAGGCGTAGTAAGTACAGGCAGAGATCGGGGCTGGCAGCACAGGTTCGCGGTAAAGGTGAGTAGCCGAGGTCGGGGCAGGCAGCAAAGGTTCAGAGTCGGGGACAGGCAGAGGTCGGTACACGGGTGAGCAATCCAAGAATGTCTGACTTTCAACAAGCATGGAGAGACCAAGATCCGGCACTGAAGGAAGGAAGTGCCTCTTTAAATAGGGGAAGTGGATGCAGGATTGGATGAGCAGGCACCAATCAGTGCTGTACAGGCTCTTTAAATCTCAGGAATCCAGTGCGCTCGCCCTCTAGTGGACAGAGACGTGCGTGCACCTGAGCATGTGAGGAGGAAGCATGGGGGAAGGGCGGCAGCTGGATGCAGCCATGAGGAAGTGCTGCAAGATGGATGACGGCTGCATGCAGCCATGGAGGTAAGTGACTTGCTGTGAGACGGGCGTGCAGCGCTCGCCCTAACACATATCAGCCTCTCCAAATATGAACTGCACGCTGACCTAGCAAGGTACCAGCGGTTGATCCCAGCACTCCACTCAACACACACTCTCAGTTCAACAACCATACTAGCTGTGATCTCGACACCCATGGTTACCATATGAATTTGCTGTAATGTAGCATAACCCGATTTTGTCTTTTGTTTGAAAATGCTGCAGGTTGTGGAGGCACACTGTTTGGAGATTACGGCTCGTTTACTAGTCCTGAATATCCCGCCAGCTACACGAACAACACAGATTGTGAATGGACAATAGTGGCTCCCATGGGAAGAAGCGTTCGAATTGAATTTACAGAATTAAGCATTGATGATCCTGGAGACTGCGAGAATAATTATATCCGCTTTAACAATGGCCCCCTTTCTACCTCTCCCGTGATTGGCTCTTTTTGTGGCTTGGTAAGATTCCCTCGCAACTTTATTTTATAATTAGCTATGAGCGAGCAGCCAGTGGAGGTTCGGTTGGGTCTCCAAACCCGAACCCCATTGAAGTCAATGGGGACCTGATGTTGGGGGGCCAAAAATGTCTGTAAAATGGGGGTAGCAAAGGTTACAGGGCTGCAAATCAAGGGGAACTTAAAAAAAAAAAACCTAAAAAAATAAATAAATATTTGTGGTATCAGAATGAAATATACTGGTGTCAGAGGCCATATTGGGGGGGGGGGGGGGGAGTAGCACCAGGTTTGCCTTGCACAAAATGGGGTAGGTAAAGTGCTCAATAATCCTAATGCACAAATAAATACATTTACAAATTATTTTTGAAGAAAGTCCTTTTTTTATGGGTGTGGGAGGCCAAATCAGGTGGGTAACACCTGGGCGAGTGCATTTGTACGCCCTCATCTTTCTATCCCAGCAGGGTGGCTACTCAGTAATCGGCACTAGTGACTATGTGGGCAACTTTGCAAGCATTGTGCAGACACTGGAGCATGTACTGTCTCATGTGAGGCAGGCTGCCCTGAGTCAAGAAGAAGTTGTGCTCAGTGTCAGGTGTCTCCTCCTTCCTCTAGCCACACTCCATTGATATCCATGAGCTGCGTTGGATGCCACCCTACGGTGAGAGTATGTCCTTCCCCTCTTCCCCCACCTCTGAATCCTCCAAAACTGTCTGCTGGCTGGACAATGGATTACAGCAACCTACCCTGCAAGCCATGTGTGCACTTCCCTGCTGCTTGTGAAAATGGACCTTCCTCTTTCCCCTCATGGCCTGAAGGGTTTTTTCCAGCAGGCAAAGGATGGGGATAGTCGCACTCACGATGGTGTCATCCGCACTGACCATATTGGTGAGTGCTAGAAGCACTGCAGCACTGCGCAGATGTCCCTCATGGAGGCCCACTCATTGGTGGTGAACTTCTACTCACCTGGGCATTTTGGACCTGGAACTCCACAATTGCCTGCTGCTGCTCACACACCCTTTCCAACATATACAAAGTTGAATTCCACCCAGTTTGCAAGTCACATATGAGGCGGTGGGTGACGCCGAAGTTCCTCTGCAGTGCAGAGAGGTGAACGGCAGCAGGGTGGGAACACCGAAAGTGTGTGCACATGCCACGCACTTTATACAGCAGCTCCGGCATGTCCGGATAATGGTCCAGGAAGCTTTGCACCACCAAGTTGAGCACATGCGCAAGGCAAGGGATTTGCGTCCAACCGGTTCAGCCCAAGACTGCTACAAGGTTACGCTCATTGTTGCACACCACCTTGCCGGGCTTCAGGTGGCATGGCAGCAGCCACTCATTTGCTCCTGGATGCTGGTCCACAGTTCCACAGTTCCTGGGTGGTGTAGGACCTTTCATCCAGACAGATGAGTTTTAGCACCACGTGATGCCGTTTCCCAATGGCAGTGCTCAAATTGGTGGTGCACGGGCTATGCTGACTGCTTGAGGAGGAGGAAGCAACAGGAGGCACTGACTGATGTACAGCAATCCTGGTGACAGAGGGATCTGCGCCAAAGTGCTTCCCAGCCACCACTACATTGACCCAGTGGGCAGGCACATGCCCATGCTTACTTGTCAACTTGCCAGTGGACACTGGAACTAATGGCATTGCCCAGTGGGCACCTTATTTTGTCAACAACCTGTTGGTGCAGGGCAGGGATGGCTTGCCAAGTAGCGGCAGCTGGGAACAGCGTATTGTGGTACAGCCGCCACCATCAGATTTTAAAAACTTCATCTCCACCAAGTGGAATAGGAGCATTTCAAAGGCCAGCAACTTCAAAATGCTCGCATTCAGGGCCAGGGGTCTTGGGTGAGATGAGCCCATCTTCTATTTTCTCTATAAAATTTGCGGGATGGAAAGCTGAACACTTCCCTGGGATGATATGGACACACTTGGTAAAGGTGGTGATGCTGGTGGTGGTGGTGGTCTCGCATCCTCCCTTTGGGGGGGGGGGGGGTCAGGTGGCCTTGTCATTGGACAGGGGGTGGTAGCAGCTGAGTTATCCAAAGCAGCCGAGGGAGCCTCAGGTGTTTGCATGTTTTTAAGGTGTTTCTGCCACTACAACTTGTGTTTGGATTGCAAGTACTTGGTCATAGACGTGGTGCAGGATTATTAAGACTTTTCCCTCGCTTCAGGGTCTGATGGCACAGCGTGCAAATGACCCGTGTCTTTTTGTCTCTGCATTGCTTGAAAAAAAATGCCACACTGGGGGCATCTTTTGAGCTAGTTTTTGGTGTGCTCAGTCCCTGGGCGTGGCGGGCAATGTCAGCAATGGGCTGCCTGCTGGCACCCTTCTCTGCTGGCTGTCTGGGACTGTGTGACCACCACCTCTTCCTTCAAACTTTTATGGCCTTCAGTCAGTGTTGGGTCTAGGACTTTGTCATCAGTCCTGGGATCATCTTCCACCCTCCTCCACACTACCCTCACTCTTCTTCTCTACAAAACGGTGAGTGCCGGAGTAGGCACTAAAGTTTCATCACCATCGCAGGTGTCCTGTGATGGTCAGCTGGCCACATCCTCATCCTCCAACACAAGTTGTTGGACATCTGCAAACACTAGGTCTGCAACTAGGGCAGGGGCAGGTGGGTGGCCCATGGTATCCCAGCTAAGAGTGTCATTATAAAACATCAGTGACTCCATGACTTGTGGCTGGGACGGCCTTGCTGATTTGAAGAGGGTTGAGAAGGGGGGCTTAGCACTCTTGGCAGAAGTGGAGTGGGTGGAAGACCATCCCATGGAACTGGTAGCACTGTGTGCCATAGAATTTACAACTGCCCCAACTTGTTCTTGCCTCACCACTATGGCAGCAGTACTGGGACCTACAAAAAGCCACTGCAAACCCTGGCACCTGCTTGCACCAGAGGAAGATGTAGCTGGCACAGATGAGGCACGTCCTTTCTCTGCAGCACCAGCTCCATCACCACCAGCTGCAGCAGCACCACAGCCTTGTCCCTGTCCCTTATTTGCTGCTTTCTTCTTTGTTGAACAAAGTGTATATGCTGCCTGTCCCAGTAAGTGAAATGCAGGTGGGCCGAGGTGGGTAATTCTATCAAACCCCCAGTAAATGTTATGCAAGGAGTGTTAACAAGTAACTAGTTTTATCAAACCCCAAAAGGGTCTAATGCAAGGTGTGCCAACAAGTAACTAGTAGTAACAAAGCCCAAAAGGGTCTAATGCATGGTGTGCCAACAAGTAACTAGTAGTAACAAAGCCCAAAAGGGTCTAATGTATGATGTACCAACAAGTAATTAGTTTTATCAAAGCCCAAAAGTGTCTAATGCATGGTGTACCAACAAGTAATTAGTTTTATCAAAGCCCAAAAGTGTCTAATGCATGGTGTACCAACAAGTAATTCGTTTTATCAAAGCCCAAAAGTGTCTAATGCATGGTGTGCCAACAAGTAACTAGTAGTAACAAAGCCCAAAAGGGTCTAATGTATGATGTACCAACAAGTAATTAGTTTTATCAAAGCCCAAAAGTGTCTAATGCATGGTGTACCAACAAGTAATTAGTTTTATCAAAGCCCAAAAGTGTCTAATGCATGGTGTACCAACAAGTAATTCGTTTTATCAAAGCCCAAAAGTGTCTAATGCATGGTGTGCCAACAAGTAACTAGTTTTATCAAAGCCCAAAAGGGACTAATGCAAGGGGTGCCCACAAATGTCTATTTTTATCAAAGCTCAAAAAGGTCTAAGGCAAGGGGTGCCCACAAGCAACTAGTTTTATAAAAGTCCAAAAAGGTGTAATGCAACGTGTGCCAACACGTAACTAGTTTTATCAAAATCCAAAAGGCTCTAATGCAAGGATTGCCCACAAGTAACTAGTTTTATCAAAGCCCAAAAAGGTATAATGCAAGGATTGCCCACAAGTAACTTGCTTTATCAAAGCCCAAAATGGTCTAATGTAAGGTGTGCCAACAAGTGACTAGTTCTATCAAAACCCTGAAGGATCTAATGCAAGGTGTGCCCACAAGTAAGTAGTTTTATCGAAGTCCAAAAGGGTCTAATGCAAGGATTGCCCACAAGTAACTAGTTTTAGATTCAGCAGCCAATCAACCAGCGTCCTAGTTTCCGGGTTCAGACTGGCGCCAAAATTGAGCACAGACTTTTCTCATGGGGGCCAGAGTTTGCAAAGTTCGGTATAAACCCAAATTTTGCAGCTAAGGCTCGTTGATTCCTATATATAATCTATATATTATGACAGGACTGCCATCTAGGGGCCATTATGTGTATTGCCATATGTCACTGCAAATTATGTTTATCCATCATTCAAAGTGTGCCTAAAGCAAAGAATTCCGGTCCACTGAATAACCTCCCACCAGGACATCCCAATATGAAAGACCCATTTACCTGCTCCTGTTATCTAGTTAAAGCGGAACAAAATCCACCAGCAGCCAGACTGAATCTAGTGCTGGATGACTGGACTGGATGCCCCGCTGTGCCAAACCCCCAATTCAACCACTAAAACTCACCTTTCCACACTCCAGCAGTGCATGCATGGGCTCTCATCCGATCAGAGCGGCAAACGACTCTGGTTGTTTACAATTTGACCACTAGAACTCAACTTTCCACCCTCCAGCATCACATGCATGAGCTCTCGCCCAATCACAGCAGTAAACGACTCTGCTCCGGCCATTCAGATAGGTTGGGGTTGGAGCTCGTAAGCGCCAGGGATAAGGGGGATGGGGCAAGGCAAGCTTCCCTTTCAATTAGGGCCCTTTGCCGAATGCCGTAGTCAAAGCAACAGGCTCTGATTGTACAGAGCCTGCACGTGCATCGTTGGAGCAGGGTAAGGTGAGTTTTAGTGGGTGAATTGGGAGGTTTCACACAGCACGACAGGTTTTGTTCCACTTTATCTGCCCGATTAGTCGATGTAGTTCTCAGTGTGGAGTATCCTGGATGGATAGCTATTAAAACCTCCCATAGGGTAAAAAAAAGGCTAAACTGCTTCTTTAAAGTGGACCAAAACCCTGGATTTCTGCACCTCATTGGGTTTTGGCAACCCAGTTTGGGATTTCGTGCTGTGTTAAACTCCCCTGTAATTACAATTGTATTAATTTGATCAAATGACACATACACGCGCCTCCCATAGCGGCACTGCACCTCCTGGAGCCATTGTGATGCAGCAAGCACACAGTGCATTGATGGTGCCAGAGGCCTATGCATGCACTGTGAGTTCAAGATAAGAGGTGGTTCCCATAGTGGGGACTTTTACCCTGTCCATATGTCTTTTAGGCTTTTAAGACTTTAGGTCCAATTACCGTAGGTATCCCCTTGGAATGCCAAGTCAAATATTAATATGTAAGCCCAAGAATGAGCTAAACAAATTACTTGTCCAATGAAGTGACTATGCCCCGGGCAAGAGCAGCTGCAGCGCCCACCGCTGAAGTGATGCTCATCCTGTACCCGTCTCTGCTTGTGACCACAAATAGCTTGCCATTGGCTACCTGCAGAGGAGGAACATGGATGTGCTTCTCTGCAGGGCAGCATTGGAACTCAGCAAGGGTAAGAATTGTATCCTCTTCTCATGCTTGCATTTAGAGAGGATCAAAACTGGCCCTGGAATCTAAAAGTAGTTTTTAGTGTGTACTTCTTGCTGGGGCAAAGAAAGTATGGGAAATCGCAAAGCATAATATGAGAGAAGTACATTTTTATAAATAAATTAAAGAAGCTTTATTGTGAAAAGTGATTGATCTGCTAAGATGGTAAGAGGAGGGGTTATATTTACACCCTGCACCATAAAGTTGCGAAAAGAGGAGGAAAAAAAAATACAAAGAATTAAATAAGGTAGAAAACATAAAAGGAGAGTAAGACATAAGGAAGTTTCAGGGATGAAAGGAGTTTGGAAAACAGAGGAAGAAGGGGAGAAAATAAAAATGTGGAGAAGGTGAAAAGAGAGAGCAAAATGTAGGGACTGTTGCAGAGTGTTGGGTGCTGGGTGCAACATAGTCAAATCCAGACATTAGTGGTGTAGCAGGAACTGTCTTTAATGGTACATTCATGTAGTATAAAAATGTCACCTTAACATGGTGACTAACACAGACAGAATATGTATTAGGTAAGCTGCACAATAACATGGCTGCGGCTTGACTTATATTCTCACTGACTGATATGAGTAGTGCGATCACTTCCAGCATGGCATTTATAGGCTCATTCATGTCCTGCTCTTTGCTTATCCTCATTTTGTAAAGCTTCCTCAGCAGAAACAACTTGCTGTTTAAGCTGCATCTCTCATGCAGTCTTTTTAGTACATGCCACATGTCTTTCGCTGTATTCTCACTGCATATGTGAATAAGATGATTCTCTTAAATTAGTAAGCTTATGGTGGCTTGTGTCTGTTTTTCCTGTCCCAATCCTGATAACAGCATTTCTATTTTAAACTTCCATAGCTAATAATTGCCTTTTTTCCGCTTGGCCACTGAGAATTTAAGCTCTGAGCTGCTGGTCTTTATATATGAGAACAGTCTTATTTGTATACAGGAGATGTCTCTGGAAAGCTTCCTTATGTCTATCTCCACACCGACCGTGCTGTCTCCCATTCTAGGCTTTGCTCTGGCCATCGCTGTGGCTTTGCTTGGTCACTGATACTTTATTCGGTCACTGGGCCCATAACCTGTTGCAGAATGTTGGGGGCTAGGTGCAGCGGAGTCAAATCCAGATAGACATTAGTGGTGTAACAGGAACTGGCTTTACTGGAACATGCATGCAGCCACCTTAACATGGTGGCTAACACAGACAGGAAAAAGAAAAGGCTTAGAGCAGGGCTGAATACACAGGAAACAAAACGGCGTAACAGCGCCATCTCCTGTCCTCACTGTAAACTGCAGCAAATTTGGCAAATATAGACAAAGCTATGCTGTTGTATCTCCAACAAGGAGAAGGAAGAGGCAATGTGAAAAATAGAAGGAGGGGCCATTTGGAAAATAAAGTAAAAAGGTGGTGGCGGGGGTTGAAACAGAGAGGTACAGTATGAAGGGATAATACAGAACATAGATGGAGGAAAAGACAGGAAGTAAGAATAAAAAAGAAAATAGGAAAAAAAATAAAAGAAAATGCCGGGAATAGAGAAAGTAAGAGAACATAATGGAGGATTGTGCAAAGAAGGGCGATAGAGATGAGGAAAATTTGCAACAGAGAGGCCTGCTAAGCCAGCTGAAGAGTTTCTGAATGGTGTTCCTGGTTGGTAGATGCCCTGTGTGACCGCACATCTTGCGCACCCCATGTATACAGGTCACTAGTGTTATGGCCTCGCTATGTCATGTGTTTTATACAGCACTGTATATTAAAGTAATAACATTGCATTTTCAATCTTTTTTAGGGTATAGACATTGCATTCAATACCACATCTCATCAAGTGTTTGTGAAGTTCCATGCAGACACTGTTACACAGCCATCAAACTTCAGAGTCATCTGGAAGAGTTTTGTGTAACCAATTAATGCGCCACTTCTGCTCTGCCCTATCCTTGTATATATTTAGATAAATCTTTTACAATAAAAGTGTTATCTCAAAGTAAGGTTTGTTCTGTTGTACAGATATGCTCCAACCTGCAAGATATAGGAATGGTGACACCTGTATGATAAAGCCGACAGGGCTGCAATTAAACCGGAGCAACACCCGTTTTTCCATTAACGGGTGTTGGTCCCGCAGACAGCGAATAGGAACAGACTCAGTGGGGCATCCAGAATGCTGGAGCCCTCCAGAACGCCCGATATCCTTACCTTCAAGGAGTCCCGCAAATGGCTGCTGGGCTGACAATCGTGGGACTCCGTTCCCGAAGATAAGGGGTAAGGAAATCGGGCGTTTCGGGGGGTTCTAGTATTCTGGATGCCCCTCCCGAGCTTGTTCTTATTCGCTGTATGCGGGACCAACACCCGTTAAAAAAACGGGTGTTGCTCCGGTTTAATAAAATATTGTGTACAGCTTAATATTGTTTTAAAGCGGTACAAAACCTGGGATTTTGGCTATCCCGTGTTTTGCTCCATGCCCCGGATCTGAAATTCCCCAGATCGTCCAGAACAACTCGCCTCTTCCTGGTACAACAGCACATGTGCGGGCTCTCATCTAATCTAATCTCATCTAACTGTCTTCGGCAAACGGCTTTAATGTCCTTCAGTGGGTAGCGCAAGCATCCCCTAGCCTATCTGGCGCAATAGCATGTGCAACCAATCAGAGCCATTTGTCGAATGACATAGTCATGACTCAGATTGGATGAGAAACGGGAAAAAGGTGAGTTATTATTGCCGATCTGGGTGATTCACACAGTGGGACATACCAAATGGAATGCCCTGAGAGGAAGGCAAGCAGCCGCCCTGTGAATCTTGTAGATTCCAGCGCTGGCTGCTCAGGGTTTTGTTGCAGACATCATAAATGCATGAAGTTATAAGCTTGGGTTATTAACTTTAAAGTGATTGACCAGCCACGTAAAAAAAGGATACTCATCCTGGATTGCATCCCACGCCGCCTGGGGCTGGAAGTCGGTGCTCAGTCAGTAGTTGGTACTTCCATGTCGGGCTTGGGTCCTCTATAGACAAGAAAGAAATCATACCCTCTGCACACTCATACTATTGAAAAAGCCTAGCTATCACTTGTTAAAAACATGGACTGTTAGTTAACATAGATTGCAATGAATGTAAAAGTGAGTTAGCCACGACAAGGCCGTACAATTTATACCCCGTCCATAAAATTACTAAGTCTAAAACAGTTTGTGCAGACATTGCTAATTCTTTGCTTGTGTGTGCACAAGCAATGCAATTCATGAACTAGCCTGTCTAAAGACATTGCAATAACTTGCCTGCACACACACAATGAAAAATGCTTTAAATGCCTGCACAGTGTTACAATTCAGCAGAGGGGCTTTAGGTAGAGGCTAGTTGGACTCCCTGTTGCATTGGGGGGCTTAGTCATGTTAGGGATGGGGTATAATTTGCACAGCCTTGTCATGGCTACGTTTTTACATTCATCGCAATCTATGTTAACAGTCCGATTTTAACAATAGTATGAGTGTGCAGAGGGTTAAATTTCTTTTTTGTCTATGGAGTATCCAGGGAACCCTTACATTCGACCAAAACCCACCCTGGAGTCTATGAGACTCCAGGGCAGGCATACCCCCCGCGGCATCCAGATTCAGGATGCCCTGCTGTGTATTACCCCCCAGGTTGCATGCGTCCAACGACATGCGTGAGTGGCGCCACTCCCTGCTATACCTTTAGCAGGGCGCGTGTCCATACCACGCATTTGCAAATGGCCGGTGCAGGCACGCTCCCTGTTAGAGGGCAGCGGGCACGCTCAGGTCCTTTCATCAGGACTCAGCTGGAGCCGAGTCTTAGACGATCCTTAAGGCCAGTGGGCGAGAGTGGATCCGAGTGTGTTGAATGGACGAGAGGCCGCACATGTGCCATAGGACAGGGGAATGGTGAGTTAGATTGGGCAACCTGGGGGGTTTCCCACAGTAGAGCATCCCCGATTGGGGTGCCGCAAGGGCAAGGACCAAAACCCAGGATAGTCCAAATCCTGGGTTTTTGTCCACTTTAAAGACTGTACTCATGTATTGTCCCCTGAAGTTCCTCCGAGCAGCACCACCATTTTAATACTTACCGATAGCGGAGAGCTAGTCTTCCATCATCCAGTGCCGTACATGAAGTCCATAAAGGTGGTTTTATACCCCCTATAGCACTCCCTCTACATTGCAATAAATAGACGTTAGTGGCGTAAACAAGACTCAGTGGTAGCGTGCATGAATGTCCTCTTCTGCAGGTGCTGTGGATCTCTCCCTCCTCTCTCTGTACTCCTGCTCCTTTACAATTCAAGAATGATGAATCACACGGCTTTAGGATTGGGGCTTCCCTATATCCTATATCCCTTCTCACTACCTTCCAGAACATTCCATCACATATTCAGCCTCATGTCCGATATCTGATAGGTTGCTCTCTAAACCCTTAAACAATCACTACTAGTTTTAACTATGTTTCTACTCAGCATCATGTTATGACTAACCACCCTTCATACCTCACATTCTAGAACAATCCCCATTAAAGCCTATGGCCTAATCCCACTACTGCCATCTTGAGTCTAATTTAGGGTATTGAACCATATATGCACTTTTATGGTTGGAAACCCTAAGAATACCCAGCTAACCAGTGGAGATCACAAATTGGAGTATTACAAATACATCTGCCCCGAGGAGAGAGAATAGGGCAGATGAAGAGACATTTAGACTCTAGGGCCGGGCAAGCAGGAATTTGGTCCACTTTAAAGAGGCACAACCCCCACACCAAGTTTATTAGACTCTTAAGGGGGTTGTTATACCTCTTTATGTGGCATCCCGAATTAGTATGCTTCGCTGTGTGAGCCCCCATCGCACAATTCACTCACTACTTTGAGGTGCCAGTGCCGTGTTCGCATCCCTGGCACACCTCTATATGCTGTCCTGTGCCGCTGGTCACTGTAGGTGCAATGCTCTACAACCCTCACAGCCTCCCGCGCCTTCCACGTCCAGACCCCGGGGATGAGATTGATGGCTGGACAGAATCACGACTTGGCCACACAACCTGTGAATGATGGCAGGGGCGTGGTCTGCCGCCACAGACGGGCCAGAGAATTGAGTTTCAGGCCCCGGGAGGCAGTGGGGTGCCCGGAGAAAGCTATCGGGTGAGGTCTGGAGAGCCGGACCTTCGGTGACCAGTGTTGCAGGGCTAAAGGTAGATAAACTTTTGTTTTTTGATTTCCCTGCTGTAGGACTTTAATATCCCCAGCATCCCTCATGCAGCGTGAGTCACCCGTGGGGGAAGAAGTGGCACTGTGCTTGTCCCTCGAGGGGTACGGTGCAAAGTATCCCTGGGGTGTGCCCCACCTGCTGGAACCTTTGGGAAGAAGGTGCCCTGAAAGGTGGAACAGGTAGGGGCCTGTGCAGTTCTCTGGAAGGCGCTAGGGAAAGCCTGAAGTCGTGCCAGGGTCCCAGGTCAATTGAAGAAATTCTCCTCTTACCCCCTTTAAATAAACTTTTGGACTGTGTGTTTTTCTTCTGTGGACTCCCGGAGGAATGATCCCGCCTGGGTCTGTTGGGGATTCTGATTGAGCAGTGCCACCCCCTATCCCTGGGTCACTGAGTTACATCCCCATGGAACTTGACGACAGCTCCCCAGCAGGGGCATCCCATAGTGTGCGGTTGCCCTTCCATTACAGCCAGACTAAGCTCAGTGCAGCAAAGGAAATCTGATATCTGGAACGAGTATGGCTGATTAGCGGAGTGCCGGCCTGCACATATACCCTGGGAATAAGGAAAAGATGAATTTATGGGTGATCCTGGGGGATAGCGGGGGTGCCCCCAACAGATGAAACATAACTCTTTAAATCTTTAAAGGAGCCCAAACTCTCAAATCCTTTCAGCCAGCTTATCTCTGAAATACGGTAAGTCCAAAAACAGAGGCCTCCTTTGTACAGATGTGCAAACCCCTGTGGAATCTCTTGGCAGTCCCACCAATAACTAGAAACAACCTAACATTCCCGTGCCCTCTGTTGCCTCCCATCAGCCCACTTCCACCAATTAATCCCCCCTTTCCCACAATACAGGGACATCCCCACTCCCTCCTTTCTGTGCGCACATGCCAGAAGCCAATCAAGTATGCCTGGCACAGACCATTGATGCCATCACAGGCTCGTCATCATCATATTGAACTGCCGGGGTTTCACAGAGCAGGGCATCCCAAATCAAAATGCCCACAGGGCAAGTTTTTGACTGGCCCCAGAGTCTTTTAGATTCTAGGAAGGTAACAAGGCTTTAGGACACAGTAACCGATGAGAGTCTTTCTTGAAGCGGCACGTGCAGATCATTACATCTGAAGCCAATCTTTCCCCAGCAGCAGGACTATTACTGGCTGCCTGCATCTGGCAAGGTGGTATGTTGATCCAGGCATGCTGTGCAATCTACTGACAGATTATAGAAGCCATCTACTTATAGAACAGGAGACAACTGGTTACTTTAGGTCCGCTAAATAGCTTAACCTAAATAGCAACCTCATGCTGCCTAGAAACTGTTTAGAGACTTGAAATTGGCTTTTAATTCTCAATGACCCAGGATCTTACAGCACAGCAGCCACAACTTTTCATCCAGCAGTCAGTCGGGTTCGTCAGTTGGCGCTGCTGGCAGTCATGTGGACTGTCTGAGGTATTAAAGAGACTGTCTATGCATTAAAGCAGAACAAAGCATGGGATTTTGACCTTCCTGTGCTACTTCTCCATCCAGCAAGGGATGCTGAGGCAGTCTGGGGGGGGGGGGGGGGGGGGGGGTAAAAAAATGCCCTTGTGTTAGGTAAGGGCATGCTAATCCCTAAACCTGAACACTTCTGAGGCTGGATTAGATGTCGGACCTGGACCAACATGACTGCCAGCGGCCATTTGCTGTGGCCCACCGGGGACAGCAATTTGCCACTGCTGGTCAGGTGGCCCTGGAACCAGGAAGAGGAGAGCAGAAGAAGTGAGTGTCACAAAATCAATCGTTCAATGTTGATTTGACATGTGTGTGTGTGGGCTGCTTCGAGCACGGAGAGCTATCACACCAGAAACACCCACACACAAATGCAACTAGCTGCCGCCGCCACCACTGTTAACTACACTTTAAAGTGGACCAACACCCAGGGGGGATCGGCCCGGGAATCTATAAGATTCCTGGACCGATCAGATCCCATCCGAAATCGGGATGTCCCGTGGGGAGGAACCCCCCAGGAGGCCCACAATCCTTACCTTACCGTCGAGACGCGGCCGCGTCTCTCGCTTCCCTCTAGCAGGGCGCGCTCCCGCGCTGGCCGTTTTGTGAATGGCCGGCGCAGGCGCGCTCCCTGTTAGAGGGAAGCGAGAGACGCAGCCAATGACAGCACTCTGGTATGCGCGTCCAAGCGGCTTTGGACGCGCATACCAGAGCGGCTCTGAGCGCTGTCATTGGCCGGACGAGGTCACGTGGGAGCGGGGAGAGGTGAGTTTTTGCGGCGATCGGGGGGGTTTCACACAGCGGGGCACCCCCGATCGGGGTGCCCCACCTAAGTGGACCAACACCCAGGATAGTCAAAATCCTGGGTGTTGGTCCACTTTAAACAATTAAATTAGGCCGATGGAACCCCCAATCACCATCCCATCAAACTTTGCTGGCGAGTAATCAAGACAGTCACCACACACACCTACACACATACAAGCAGGGCACAGGCAATCCACACTGATTCTGTCCCAATAAGAGTCTAATTAGTTTTGCTGTCAAACTTTCAGATACAACAAGTAATCGTAAGTCATTCACCATTGTTACACTATATGATTAGACACACTTTTCCAATCATACAACAGGGCACAATCGATCTTACAGTCTATGGGTTTATACAAGCATTTACGAGCAGTCATACAATATTCAAACAGGGTAGTTTTTAGAGCTTCAAGAGAACCACATTAGAAATGTTCTAATTGTTAAAGTTATAAAAAACAGTTATACGTTATAAAAATAAATTGCAGAAAAATTACTGAAAGATCCTATACATCACCAAGCGATACAGAATCCTCAGTTCCAGGGGTTGCAAGGAGTTGAGTTGACACACCGCTATTAAGCAAAAAGCTTGCCTCTCCTGGACCAGGATGAGCCATCGAATGGTCCTGGACTTGGCCACTGACAGTCATGTGGGTCTGGAACTAGGAAGAGGAGCACAGGAGAGTAATAATGGGCGATCCCAAACCGCAAGGTTCGGGTTCCCAAAACTGAACACGCACTTCAGCCAAGAAACCATGTTCGACTTCGGCTGAACCCAGAAAAGCTAGCTGATGAACTCACTTAACCTTATGCAGAGTGTGCAGCAGCAGGAAGCGGCTGTACATCTTATCTGAGCCCGGGCTTCAAAACGACGTCTGTCCCCATGAGTTGAGAACACTGGCAGCAGCTAGCTGCACTTCTAGTGCCATCGTCCTCAATCATAAGGGGGGCCATCTTTTTGAAGGAAAGAACGCCGACCTGATCGCGGTGCTCATTTAAAGTGGACCAAAACCCACGGTGATCGGCCCTTATAGAGTCTCGGACTGATCGATTCCCTCCCCCAGGGGCATCCAAAATTGGGATGCCCCAATGTGTGAAACCCCCAGGTCACCCATACATTTACCTTCTTTTCCTAGGTTTCCGCATGTGCAAGATGTGGCCACAACCTCGCTATCACTCTAGAAGTGCACATGTTCGCGCCAGGAATTTGTGAATGGGTCCCCATTGTTTTCAGTGAGAACCGGGTCCAGGTCAAGTTCAGTACCCAAACTTGCCACACAACAATACAGGAGAGGTGAGTCCCCGAGGTTGTGGAGGACTATTTGGTTGGGGGGAGACTCACAAATCAGGTTGCCCCCTTTTCCCAAACCGAGCACACAGTGTGGGATCACTTTCACAGAGTGGGGGCACTTGACAAATAAACTGGATTCTGGGACCATTACACACCTTCCAACTTTACAGGGTGGGAAAGAGCGACAATTTGTAAATGAAGCTACGCCCCCTTATTGAGAGATGGATAGGAGATTGAGTGTAACAGTTACAATACAAACACTGTGAATGGGCAAATGAATCATTTATTGATGCAGATCTGCATGTTACACCTCACAGGGACAAATGAGAACGAGGGACAGGAGGGCATGGACTCAAAAGTGGAACAGTCCCTCCAAATGTGGAGGAGTGAGTTAAGAGATTTTTTTTTATTCTTATCCTCTCATCCTGGGGCAGTGGGGTTTAAAAGAGACAGCACTCAAAGCTTTAGAGCAGACTAAAACCCTTGCTGCTCAGCCCTAAAGGCTAAAAGACGCCATGTGCCTCTCCATAAACTTGTATCCATATGTGCGGCATAGAATGCTGATTGGAGGGATCAAAGCTATGGCCATACCTCTCAAGTGTCCCTGATTTGGAGGGATAGTCCCTCTTTTGGAGCTGTGTCCTCCTGCCCCTTCCTATTCTCCTTTGCCCCCCTTTGAGGTGTAACATGCAGATCTGCATCAATTATTGATTTGCCTATTTAAATTGTTTATATTGTTTTAACTGTAATAACCTAAGTCATATCCATCCCTTAATGAGGGGGTGTGGCCTAATTTAACAGATGTCCCTCTTTCCCACCCTGAAAAGTTGGAAGGTATGTCTATTGCACCTTAGTTTGGGATGCCACCTGCAAAAGTGGGCACATGGGGGAGTTCCTCTAAAATAAGGAGAGTCAGGAGTCCTGGCTGCATTGTCCTGATGTCAGCCCTGGACCCGGCTCCAGAGGGATAGTGACAGTATCAGCCGACCACGCCAGTACCTCTCCATGCTGCCCTGTTCTCAGTTTAGCATTTAGGATTCAGTGATTGGCTGTTTCAACGTTCCATTGCTTCTCATTGGCTGTCACAAATCTACTGTACACGCTGCTTAGATGTGCGAGACGTTCGCAAAGCAGCTAAACGCTGATTAGTCAACGTTTTCCGTGGCCAATTGGCTGATCAGTTTTCCGTACAGCGCTGATTGGTCGGTTTTCCGTACGCTGTGTACGGTGCTTTGTTAGGATCAGCTCTCAGGAGTGGAATTCGCCTTATTTGGCTGGTGAGTAAATTTACAGCCCGGGGCGCTTCCTGTAGGGTGGTGCCTTCACTTCGGGCGTCCCCCCCCCCCACAGGAGTTGCAGCTCGGGTGTGTTCGGGAGCGCTACTTTAGGTAATGAAACTTCTCACTTCCTTCCTATAGCGGCGGAGAGGAGGAGGGTGGAGAATGGCTGTTACCCATAGTAACCGAGCAGGCTCTGTGCACTCATTCTCCGTGGAAAAGAAGTTCAATGAACAGGTTGCTATGGGCAACAGCGCCACTTCTGCCCCCTCATAGCTTTTCCTGTGGGGAGGAGAGGATGCTATTTACTATCAATGACTTCTCACAAGATGCTGCCATCAATAAAGGGGGACCTGTCACTAGAGAAGCATGGGAGGGGGGATGTATAGAAGCAGCCACCATATATAAGACTTTAGGGACGGTGGTCTCCCTCTTTGTGTGCTGCGTGAAACCCCTGGAATCCCCTGGTATACTCACCTTACTGTTGATCCCGCGGTGCATGCTCGGTCTGTGGCCACGTCCCTGATCACGTATCTCTCCAGGCAGTTTTGAATGGCTGTTGTGGATAAGTGCAGGAGCGTGCCAGTGGCTTGCATTCCATTCAGGTTTTACTTGCCGGCATATTAAAGTGGACCAAAACCCAGGATTTTTACTATCCTGGGTTTTGGTCCTTTCCCCCGGGTCACTCTGATCGGGAGTGCCCCACTGTGAGAAACCCCTCAGATCGCCGAGCGCAACTCACCTCTTCCCAGTCTTATGGCGTATGTGCAGCTGCTCCTCCAATCGGCTCTCTGGCTGCTGCATCCCCCGCTTCCCTCTAACAGGGAGCATGCCCGCGCCAGCCATTCACAAATGCCTGGCACGTGTGCCCTGCTAGAGGGATAACGGGGATGCGATTCGCCCATGCGCTGTTGGACCGGGAAACAAAGTAAGTGAATGGGGTGACCTGGGGGGGTTTCCTGATTTTCGATGATCTGGAGGGAGGGAATCAATCGCTGTGGCTTTCGGTCCACTTTAAATACTGAATGGTGCCCAATCTGTAGTGATCTGGGGGAAACTCGCACAGTTGGGCATCCCAAATAAGGATGTCCTGGTGAGGAAGAACAAAACCCAGTGCAAAACATTCCGGGGCCCTCCACTGATGGGCATTGGGCATCCTAAATCAGGATGTTCTGCTGTGAGCCCCCCAGGTCACTGCAAAATCCGACCTTGCCCTGGCTCCTAGCAAAGTAAACCTCGCCATCCGCATCCCCACATCTTTGGGCTGAGTCGCACTTCCTCACCCAGCCATTCAGATAGGCTGGAGGTGAGATGTGTGGCCATGTCTAAAAAGAACTTGGGATGCGGCTGCTCGCTACAGCCGAGCTCTAAGCAGAGCTGTATTGCAAATCGTTAATATGCATGGCATGTAGCGCTGATTAGATGAGAGCCTGTGCATGCACTGTGGGACCGTAGAAGGTACGTTTTTACAGGCGCTTTGGGGTGTTTCACACAGCGGGGCATACCTGGGGGCAAGGTACAAAAGACCTGGGATAGTGAAAATCCTGGGTTTTGTTTTGTTCCGCTTTAAAGTGAACCAAAACCCAGGATTTTCACTATCCTGGGTTTTGGTTCTTTCCCCGGGGGTACCCTTATTGGGGGGTGTTCTGCTGTGTGAAACCCCCCAGATCTCCCAATCTAACTCACCTCTACCCGGTCCTATGGCGCATGCGCGGCTGCTCATCCAATCGGTGCGCTCAGAGCTGCTGACGTCACGCCATCTAAGACGTTGTTTATAGTGGACCAACACCCTGGGGTGATCGGCCCGGGAATCTATAAGATTCCCGGGCCGATCACCCCCCTCACCGCGGGACATCCGAGATCGGGATGTCCCGCGGTGAGGAACCCCCCCGAAAACCCCCCAAAAGCTCACCTCCTCGGCGGCGGCTGCGTCCGCCGCCGCCTCCCGCGCGCCTGCGCCGGCCGTTTGTGAATGCCCGGCGCGGGCGCGCGTGCTGTCAGAGGGACGTGCGGGAGGCGGCGGCGGACGCGCTGGCTTGTCCGTCGCTGTCAGCGCTTGTCCGTCGCTGTCACCCGGCCACGTGGGAGCGTTTTGAGGTGAGTATTGGGGTGTTTCTGGGGGGTTTTACACAGCGAGGCACCCCTGATCGGGGTGCCCCCCTGAAGTGGACCAAAACCCAGGATAGTCAAAATCCTGGGTGTTGGTCCACTTTAAGGCCAGCGGCTCCAAGCACCCCCCCACTACACTTACCTCTTCCTCAATCACACTATGCATATACAGGCTCTCCTCTAATTAGCACTCTTTGCCATGCATATTATTCGGTGGCATAAAACATTGAATGGAAGGAGATCCACGATGTCAGGGATGCTTCTCTGGTGGTCGTATTGCCGGATAGGTCTGTTTCCAGAGCATCCCAAAATACGATGTCCCACAATTAGGGCAACTACCGGCCTTAGTCTTAGTCTTATAGATGGTTACTCCTCTTTAATGTGGACTAAAAAATGACTCTACAGATTGGGATGCCTCTACAGTTAAAGCTTTAGACAAACGTGTGTAATTCTCTAATGCTGGGCTCCCTGAGAGCAGAAGAGGCTAGGCCAGGTGGGTCCCTGTTAGGACCCACCTTGGCACATAGTTGCAACAGGGGTCGATTAGGTCCGCCTTAAAAGCCTTAAGTTGAGGGCCTGTCAAGCTGCATTTAAAGGGATTGTAAGGGTAATATCAAATCATTGTTTGCGTGCCTGCCATACAGAAGGTTGTTCCTGGTGTGCTGCTGCATAAAGCTGTTTAAGCTAAGATCCAGGACCTTTTCTGTAGCTCAGCCCCTGAACTGTATTAGTAACCACTTTTTTTTGCACTGAAAGGTGGACCTATACAAAGAAGCGGGGGAAAAAAAACAGACAAGCAAAGCAAGGAGCAGCTATCCTCCCCTGCACACACAAGCATTGGTGTCCCCCCCCCCACACACACAGTATAATGCCAGAGGGGCTGATATAAGTCCAGCTCCCAATGCTAAAAAAAAGTAGTCGTGCATAAATAAAATACTGGGACTGGTCTAAGTTTAAAGTGGACCAAAACCCAGGATTTTGACTATCCTGGGTTTTGTTCCTTGCCCTCGAGGCACCCCGATGTGTGAAACCCCCCAGGTTGACCAAACTAACTCGCCTGCCCCCGGTCCTACAGCGCATGCGCGGCCTCTTATCCAATCGGTACGGTTCGGCTCGGATCCGCTCCCGCCTCATTGTCTAAGAGCTCATCTAAGGGCGAGCGCATCCCTTGCTACCCTCTAACAGGGAGCATACCCGTGCCGGCCATTCACAAATGCCTGGCAAGGGCACGTGCCCTGCTAATGGGATAGTGGGGATGCGACCACTACTCATGCATGCGCCGATGGGAGGTGGGGTTTTGGTCCACTTTAACTATATTAAACCTCAAGCGCGGGTTCTAGTAAACCTGAACCAGCCCTGTACAGTACGGATCATCAAAGTACAAAGTAATACCAACAGGGAAATACTGAAGCACCACAAATAGTGTTTGTTGCAATAAAGCTTTGTATTGAATAATAATCAAACACATAATCAAACACCCAATATATTACAATTGGTGGGCTATCACATTACAGGTGCATATAAAGACCTAACATGGTTAAATACATCAGAATATGGCATGGATTATATAGTAGCAAGCAGCGGAACAGTTAACCACATTTGTTACAAGTGAAGATAATAAATAATAAGGGCAGGAAATGAAAGCTTTGTGAAAATAACAGTGGAGTGGAAGCTGAAACTACCCCTCACCAATATGGAATTTAGGATTGCGGATTTAGACGGTATATCTGTGTCTAATATAGGTAAAAGATATTTACAGGCTAAAGGACTATATATATATATATATATATATATATATATATATATATATATATGGACCCTAGGACGAACCTAAACTTCATTACTATTATAGAGGGGCATCCCAAAACCAATGAATTCATGTAATCCATTTAGGCCCATAAACACTGTCAGGGGCATACATAGCCCTGATGGGGCCCATCATCAGCTGACTCAACCCCCTGCTTGCATGGAGATGTTAGGGAGATGGCCACACGTCCTTGAGCCAAGGAGGTGGCATGACTAGATAAGTATTTTAAGCAGGCACATACTGCAGAGACGATGGAGGCAGTTTGCGCCTAGCCCCCTTGTTACACAAGCCCGGGGGCACGTTCCTGCACTGCCCCTGTGGTATGTACGCCCCTGAACACTATTACAGATCTAGGTAGCTGGAAACGACCCTCAAGGCAATTTTGAAGCCAACCAGATAGTTTGGTGCACAGGAAAGGGTCAGACCTTGAAGCCAGAAAGATCACAGTCTTCATTGAGATCCTTAGGATGTAGTGTGTCAAGTCTATATATCCATGTGCTCTCCTTGGGCAGCAGAGCAGCCTGCACCAAACCCCCTCTTTTGCTGGGTACAACCCTGTCTGTATTCATAGATCTGAGTTGTGATATGTGATGGCCAGTTATCAGAAAATGTCGTGCTAGGGGGTACTCAAGATTATTGCTAATGTTGGATTGGTCTTCACAGATCCTGGTCCTGATTTCTCTTGATATTTGGCCTATGTAGGCTTTTCCACACGGGCACTTGATCATATATACCACATTAGATGTTGAACATTTGGCAAAAAGTTTAATTGGTAGACCTGCCCTGTCAATGTAAAGAACTTGGTCTTTTGCACAAAACTGCACTGAGTGCGTGGTCCACAGGGGGAACATGTCTGTGGGTTCTGGTCCAACCAGGTAACAGTTGACTGACCTGAGGTGGGGGGATTTGTATTCTGTCTTAACCAGTCAAAGCGGAGCAGGAGCACTGAAAGTTGGCAAAAGGTGCTGGTTGCAGGAACTGCAAGACGTGCCACTCGCCCTTGCTCCTGATGCCCGTTCTTTGCCTGCAGAATGCGGGCCAGGGGTTCTCTAATCGGGCACTATGCAAAACCCGGGCCGTGGTGGCGAGGGCCCTCTGGCTTTTGAAGTCCAGATTTAGGTGTTTTAAGGTTCCAAAGGGGAAGATGGAGGATAGTGCTAAGTGATTTAGCTAAACATTGTAGTAGAAGTGAGGGTGGCAAATATGTAGGCGAGCACTTTAATGAGTTAAGTTTGTAGTGCGCAGGCGCAAGATCGTAAGGATTCCGTCTGGACGATTATTTTTTGTAAAATGGAAACAGAATCTATCGGGAAACGTAAAGGATTCGTTGGAGGATACGATGGGAAAAGGGCAAAAACAAAAGCCTACGTTGTAACATGTGGAAATGAAACGGAAAAGTCTGGATGGAAAATGACATCCGCGTAATTCGTAATCTGCCGTACGAACGGACGGAAACTTTACAGAAGGTTTTCAATGCATGCATAGAATCGCTCGTACGCTCATACGAGAATGGAAACATTTCACAGATCGGAACTAAAACGGAAGTTTTTTGTGTCTCTCTGAATCGAGGCTCTTGTGTATAAAGCTGCATCTCCTCATTGTGGGCCATGAACAAATTTGCATAGCTAGGAGCGACCTTTGAACCCATTGCTTTGCCCTAATTTTAAAGAGGAAATACTTTTTGGTCAATATGATACAGGATACATAGACTACCTCTATCCCTTCCTCATGGTGTATTGCTGTATATAGGCTGGATAGGTCCATGGTACAGAGAATACAGTCATGTGGTAGGGCCCCTATACTGCCCAGTTGGTTTAAAAAGTCTGTGGTATCCAAATAATAAGATCTAGTCTTCGTGACTATGGGCAAAATCCCGGGTTTTCTTCTGCTTTAAAACACAACCTAAGTGCATTATAAAGATAGCTGCTAGGTGGTGCCAATTGCTGTGACATTGATAAACAGCAATAATGAATGTTAACTGTCAGAGATGTGGTTCTTAAAGTTTTTATGCCAAGTACCCCCTAGAGACACAACGTTCCAAAATTGCAGGGGATGAATTATAAATGTGGACCTCCTAGTATATTTATATCAAAATGGAATAATGTTTTAATGTCAAAGTAATATACCAGACCCTCCTGTTTGTCCACCCCTGAATATTCCTGCGTACCCCCTGGGGAATGCATACTGCAGGTTGAGAAACAGATATGCAGGACAGTTAGGGCCAGCAGGCGGAACTCGAACCGTACACTACTACTGTACACACTAACAGGCATAGTTGTGTTTGAACAGCACACATAAGACAGATTATAGTAAAGTGGGGAAAAGAACATTTTTGGCTGCTCCGCTTATGCTAAGGGCATCCCACCCGGGCAGCTGGGCGATGCTGCCGACTCGGCAGTGGCCTGGTTTTCAAAGGTAACTGGGTTTTTCCACCACCTAAGCCTCGCCCAGCAGCACTTGAGATCGCCGATTGGGTGATATCATACGTGCTGCAGCGCCGCACTCCATCCTGCTGGCCGCATCCCTGACTCTCTGCTCGGACGTGCCCTCCCACGCCAAGCCTTTCTGAATGGCGCATGGCCAAGTGGGATTGGTAAATAGAATATGTAAAGGTAGTTTAATAGGGCAAAGTAAGGATAGTAGGTTGCACAGAGAGTGATATGGGAGGGTGCTTTGGCAAATAGAAGCGATGGCGGGGGCTTGGAGGAACACGGTGATATTGATTGTACAACACCACATCTTTGGTAAAATAGTTTTTCTGTAATAATTGTGTGCTTAGCATTTATGGGAACTTAGAGGGGTTGAGTATTGGGAACATGATTAAAGGGTCACTTCAAGTTTACATTTTATATTTTATTACATTTAATTTTAAAATGCCCCCTCACCGCCCTGCCACCCTCCTCTAGCGCTGAAGAGGGGCTAAGGGTTAAAATAAAGAGAGATGCTCCCTGGACCCCGAATCCAGTGGCGAAATCGGGCAGTGCTGCAGATTCCGCCGCCATCTTATTGAACACCATGGATATCCTGATAAAATTATGAACCCATTCACTGTGGCCCGCGACCAGGTTCCAAATAATTTAAGTGGCCTGACAGATTACTCTGTGCCTCGCCCCCGATCCTAAATAAAAACTGAGGCTCGTGTCCCGTTGATGCCATCTTTGTTAGCGATAGGTTAGAAAGGAGCTCTCCACACGTTAAGTCAAGTTCAGCTCACTCCAATGCAGTGCACAGTGTGCTTGCATCACTCAGCCCTGCCATGTCCATCACAACATGACCTTATTTTATAATTATTCTGGTAGTCATGACTTTAAAGTGGCACAAAACCTTAAGTGGTGCCCCCCTGCACCCAATCTGCCTCCCACCCTTTAGGACAATGCTACCGGCCTGGCGTTTCCTAATTTTTGTTTTTTTCAATTGTTTTTACACTGCCGAGTCTACGCCCACATGACATTTTTGAGATTGTCAATTGGCTGATCTCAAGATCACCGGCTGACATGATCAGCCCACTGGCCACATCTACCTGTAGTCTGGGGAGTGCACCCGTCCCCAGCGTATTTGAGTAACTGGAAGCGCAGGAGGGCGCCCCAACTACAGGGATGCGACTGCTACACCATTGTGGAAGCCTCCGGGAAAGGTAAGATTCCTGGCAACCCCGGGGGTTTCACACAACAGGGCAGTCTGATTTAAAATGCCCTGGGGGACAGGCTAGCAGGTGGCCCTGGATCCCCCCCCCCCCCCCCCATGTTCTTCTCCAGTGCTGAGGCTTAATTAAGGCCAGGAAATGAAAGGAAAAGTTTGCCCTGTGGACTTTTCCTCAAACTTCAGGGCAGCTCCGGCAGTAACTAGATCTGCTAACCTTATCTCCAATTGTCCTTCTGGTTGGTGGGTGGGTGTGGACGTGGTCGGCTCCCATTTAAAACAAAAGGTGCCTCCGTACTACAGTAACTTCCTCAAAGAGACGCCCATTGTTTTCAGTGTTAGCCATCCGATCCCGCCAGCTGGAAACCGGAAGCGCAGCTCCCGGCTTCACAAACCGGGGCTGCGGGAAGAATAATCAGTGGTGTGGGATGACTGGTTAGTGGGAGTTTAGAGTGGTTGAGTATTGGAACCTTGATTAAGATGTGGGACTGATAAATATAGGACCCCCTATATATGTATAGAGGTAAGCCAATTGGCATGTGTATTGCTAGCATGTGGGGATCGTTAAATATGAATGTAGGGGTTTGGTGGCAGGGCATACGAGAGGAGTTTGTGGAGGCAGTAAGTATCCTTATTATTGTAGAAAATCTTCATTTTGCTATTCCAAAAGAAACGAATTCTGAACGATTTATTGTGGCCCGCCAGCAGGTTTCAAATCATGTAAGTGGCGCGCACTGATCAAAAGGTTGAGCACCTATGCTTTAAAGGAATTGTCCAGGGAAAACAAAAAAGGTCTGTACTCACCTTTTGCCCCCAGACATGCAGGTCCGGTGTTCTACCACAGCTCCTCCATGCAGTATCGGCATCTTCATACCTAGCGATGACGGGGAGCCTATGCTTCTATCCTTCAGCACCTGGGACCTCTCATGACAGCCTCCATGGGGCCTTGTTTACGCCCTGACACATCTACTCCAGACGCGCCGCACCTCGGCACACACCCTTTATTGCAGTGAATGGTGTAGGCATGTTTGGGGGGCATAAAGCCATATGAATGGATGCCACCCTGTCTTCCCGGCGATGGAGGTTGGAATTGCTCCCTTATCGATAATTACGCAATCTTGAATTATGAGAAACGTTGGCTTACCATGCTTATGGGCAAACACCATGGTAGTGCTGAGGGGAAACCTGTTACTGTGGGACTGAACTGTGATCCATAGAGAATGCTCTTTTTTTTTTTCAGCCTGACTACTTCTGTTGCTCGATTATTTACAGCTATGTTTTTACTATATTTACAGTAGGTATCAAGATGTCAAAATCACTGAAGAAGATAGTGGAGGAGAGCAAGGAGAAGAATATCACCGAGATTGACATGTGTGACCGAGGCATCAGCAACATGCTGGACATCCCAGGACTGTGTAAGTGGGCTTCACGTAACTCTACATTCTCTCCAGCCTGAATATTCATTAGTTCACATTTTAAATGCCCCTGTTGCCCTAGGAGCCATTCCCTGTCCTATGGGCATAGTGTCCAGTATACAGATGAACTTGGGGGTTTCACACAGGCTAGAAAACTGGTGCTTTTTAAAGCGGAACAAAACCCAGCGCAGCCAGCTCGGTAATCTAAAATATTCTAGGACCAGCTGCTGGCCTTCCCCTGGGACATCCCAAATCGGGATGCCCCGTGTGTGCCCTGGGGTGTTTTACTGGGCAATTTGGGAAGTTTCAGGCAGCCAGGCATCTCAAATCAGTGTGCCTGGGGGAACAAGGAACAAAACCTGGGATAGTCAAAATCCTGAGTGGTGTTCTGCTTTAAGGAAAAACTAGAAATGGGTGAAGAACCCAATGGAGAGAGTGTGTAAATGACAGCAGCCTCTTAGGCAGAACAGGAATATTCAGCAATATGTATTAAAGCGGCCTTTACCATAGTAACTCTATGCCTGGTTCACTGGGACTATCCTCACTAAACTATCCTAACCGACTGCCTCACACCATCAGTGAGTCCTGAGTAATACTCCGCTTTCTCTATGAGAGCTCCAGCTCTAATGGTTACAGGAAACGGACGCACACACATACAAAACCTCCAATAGGAAATGGTCCCCATCATGCAGAGTTCCATTCCTGCTTTTAAATTAAAGTGGCCCAGTTGCCAAAATTTAGAATTTTTACCTGCAAATCAGGGTGCCCTAAGATCGCCCACACAGCCACCTTTTCACCTCTCCCACAGCACATGTGCGGTCTCTTGTACAATCAGCGCTTAATGCCGTGCATACAAATGCACAGCATAAAGCACCATTTTGAACAGAACAGCTGCATCTCCAGTGCAGTATGCGACGCGCTTCCTTCCCCGGCCTCAGCTACAGGTATGTGGCGTGGCCCACGATCACGGCGTAGAAGCACCAGAAAAGTAGGTGACTGCAGGCCTGTATAGAGGGTTCACTCAGTGGGGCATCCTGAATTGGGATGCCCCAGGGGCACTTAGTCAGCCAGCCTGGACTCCAGGGCCAGCTGTGGTCTTCATTATGTGCTGTATGGTTCTATGCTGGAAACTGATTGCCTGCGCGTGCATCGCGGGCTCGTGCATATACCAGTGATCTCAGGGGGTTTCACACTGTTGGGCATCCTGCAAAATGCAGGATGCTAACAATCCCTAGTTCTGTTCCACATTAATTCAGGTGACCTGTATACAACAGTCTTTTCTTGAGGAAACTCTATGTGGTTTGAAGTGCTATACATATGCCTAGTGCTATATGCATATGCCTTGCTAGAAGGGGATGTGCAGGAAGTCATTCCAAATCAGAATGCCCCATGTTGTGAGGGTTAGAGTCTCTTTTGACTTTAGTACAGCTTTAAAGGGACAGTCTGGTCAATGTCAATAATAAGGAAGCAAGGGGCCCATATGAATCCTGTCCCATGTGCCTCTCCTCCATGTCCTGTAGCATGCTGTAGCTCCAAAATATGCTCTTCCTTGCCAATCCTCCCAGACCACTTCCAAATGTGATCAGCTTGGCAGTCCATCCCCCTGCGCTTCCAATCTGAACGAGTCCGGCAAGCTAGTGTTTGCACTTGCTGAGCTCACGCACGCTGGGCATGTAGAGGGACAGGGCAATCGAGTGACATTGGAGCTTTGTCATTGAAAATGAAAAGTAAAGGACAGGAGGGTAAACTCTAGAGACCTGCTACAGCATCTATCAATGGAGGAGAGGCACATGGGACAAGCTTCAGTGAGCTCCTTGCTGCCTTATTATTGCCATTGCCTGGACTGTCCCTTTTAAGGTCTTGGCTTACAGTGCATATGGTAGTTTTAGATGGTGCATCTTATGTTATTTATATCATGTATACCCCCAATAAAGAAACAAACCTCTTTCTTTCTTTCCACAGTTACCCTGTCTCACATCACGCAGCTCATTCTGAGTCACAACAAGCTAACCAGTAAGTACAGTTCTTATCTTTCAAAATGTCTATGGTGATTCTGCTACACATGACCCCCCCCCCCTCCCCCTTACTGAACCTGCTAGCAGAACATGGCTGCATTAGAGTATGGCCTGTGATCTACTATATTATATGATGGTAATGATGACATGTGATATGTTTTTGTTTTAGTGTTTTAAAGTGGACCAAAACCCACGATTTTGTCTATCCTGGGTTTTGGTCTTTTCCCACGGGGCACCCTGATTGGGGGTACCCTGCTGTGTGAAACCCCCCCAGGACGCCGAGACCAGCTCGCCTCTTCCCTGTCACGTTGCGCATCTAAGAACAGTGGCTCTGACGGTTGAATCCTCTGCTTTCTTCTAACAGGGAGCGTGGCCGCGCAGGCCATTCACAAATGTCTGGTGAGGGCACGAGGTATAGCGGGATGCAGCCACGGCTCTTAGATGCTCCGTGGGACCGGGAAACGCGGTAAGTGAATAGGGCGACCTGGAGGGTTTCACACAGCGTGCAAAATCGGGCATCCCGATTTTTGATGCCTGGGGGGGGGATAGATTCCCAGGCTGATGAAGCTGGGTTTTGGTCTACTTTAAGTGAAGCAAAATTGGACCTAGCATCTATAAGACACTAGGTTTGGTTAGACATCCACCCCTGGGGCACCCCGATTTTGGTTACTCCGCCATTTGCCTAATTTTCTCACATCGCCAAAGAGCCGACGGTGCATGCATGGCAGGCGGCGGCATTTCTCACATCTTTCTTGTGCTTACGTGTCCGTAACTAATTGGACGGCATAGGCGCGCATAGCCTTAGAGGGATGCACGGGGTGCCACGCACCAATTGTGAGTGTGCTTACATTCAGCCTCTCCAGCTGCATCTTGATATGCGTGTTCGAAGAAGCTGATTGGAGGAGAGCTGTGCCTGCGCTGTGGGAATACAAGCGAGATATCTATAGTGTTCGACCGGTGGGGTTTCACACACTGGGCAGGGATATTTCTAGGGTAGGGCAAGCAGGGCAATCCCAATGGCCGCAAGGCCATTAAGGGAAGACTTTATTCCAGCCATACTGTTTTCTGCAGATGAGACAGGACCACTAATAATGGTGCAGGCCATAAGACCTCCTGCTTCTATGGTAGAGGCACAGTATAGTACATACCTGTATGGGTCATCTGCAGCACCAAAGAATGGGTGAGGAGGGGGCAGAAATGTTTCCTTCCCGCACTATTTTGCCTAGAAACTGACAGCGGGGCCTCCAAAATCAGGATGGCAGGGGGGCGGACCAAAACATAGTATAGTAAGTATCCTGGATTTTGTGCCACTTTAAAAGGGCACTATACTCAATTCGCCTGATCCCCCATCCAACAGCGCATGTGCAGGCTGTAGTTGCACTATACCTTAAGCCAGACGCATGCCCGCTGCCCTGTCAGTTGGGTGGCGCCCTGTGGCAGCTGCCCTGTCAGTTGGGTGGCGCCCTGTGGCGGCTGCCCTGTCAGTTGGGTGGCGCCCTGTGGCAGCTGCCCTGTCAGTTGGGTGGCGCCCTGTGGCGGCTGCCCTTTCAGTTGGGTGGCGCCCTGTGGCGGCTGCCCTGTCAGTTGGGTGGCGCCCTGTGGCGGCTGCCCTGTCAGTTGGGTGGCGCCCTGTGGCGGCTCCCCTGTCAGTTGGGTGGCGCCCTGTGGCGGCTTCCCTGTCAGTTGGGTGGCGCCCTGTGGCGGCTCCCCTGTCAGTTGGGTGGCGCCCTGTGGCGGCTGCCCTGTCAGTTGGGTGGCGCCCTGTGGCGGCTGCCCTGTCAGTTGGGTGGCGGCTCCCCTGTCAGTTGGGTGGCGCCCTGTGGCGGCTGCCCTGTCAGTTGGGTGGCGCCCTGTGGCGGCTGCCCTGTCAGTTGGGTGGCGCCCTGTGGCGGCTGCCCTGTCAGTTGGGTGGCGCCCTGTGGCGGCTGCCCTGTCAGTTGGGTGGCGCCCTGTGGCGGCTGCCCTGTCAGTTGGGTGGCGCCCTGTGGCGGCTCCCCTGTCAGTTGGGTGGCGCCCTGTGGCGGCTCCCCTGTCAGTTGGGTGGCGCCCTGTGGCGGCTCCCCTGTCAGTTGGGTGGCGCCCTGTGGCGGCTGCCCTGTCAGTTGGGTGGCGGCTCCCCTGTCAGTTGGGTGGCGCCCTGTGGCGGCTGCCCTGTCAGTTGGGTGGCGCCCTGTGGCGGCTGCCCTGTCAGTTGGGTGGCGCCCTGTGGCAGCTGCCCTGTCAGTTGGGTGGCGCCCTGTGGCGGCTGCCCTTTCAGTTGGGTGGCGCCCTGTGGCGGCTGCCCTGTCAGTTGGGTGGCGCCCTGTGGCGGCTGCCCTGTCAGTTGGGTGGCGCCCTGTGGCGGCTCCCCTGTCAGTTGGGTGGCGCCCTGTGGCGGCTTCCCTGTCAGTTGGGTGGCGCCCTGTGGCGGCTCCCCTGTCAGTTGGGTGGCGCCCTGTGGCGGCTGCCCTGTCAGTTGGGTGGCGCCCTGTGGCGGCTGCCCTGTCAGTTGGGTGGCGGCTCCCCTGTCAGTTGGGTGGCGCCCTGTGGCGGCTGCCCTGTCAGTTGGGTGGCGCCCTGTGGCGGCTGCCCTGTCAGTTGGGTGGCGCCCTGTGGCGGCTGCCCTGTCAGTTGGGTGGCGCCCTGTGGCGGCTGCCCTGTCAGTTGGGTGGCGCCCTGTGGCGGCTGCCCTGTCAGTTGGGTGGCGCCCTGTGGCGGCTCCCCTGTCAGTTGGGTGGCGCCCTGTGGCGGCTCCCCTGTCAGTTGGGTGGCGCCCTGTGGCGGCTCCCCTGTCAGTTGGGTGGCGCCCTGTGGCGGCTGCCCTGTCAGTTGGGTGGCGGCTCCCCTGTCAGTTGGGTGGCGCCCTGTGGCGGCTGCCCTGTCAGTTGGGTGGCGCCCTGTGGCGGCTGCCCTGTCAGTTGGGTGGCGCCCTGTGGCGGCTGCCCTGTCAGTTGGGTGGCGCCCTGTGGCGGCTGCCCTGTCAGTTGGGTGGCGGCTCCCCTGTCAGTTGGGTGGCGCCCTGTGGCGGCTGCCCTGTCAGTTGGGTGGCGCCCTGTGGCGGCTCCCCTTGTAGTCTGGCTGGTGTATTCTAAGTATGTCACACACCCCACTTCAATCATTAAATATTACACTTGGGTAACTCCACCAGCAGGTGGCGACGTGCAGAGAAGTCATGAAAAACGAGCCCCTCCTGGTCTATACATTCCTGGCACCTCTCACTCATTCCCCAGTGTTTCTTCTCTGCAAGATGGCGACAAGACAGAAGAAAGAAGTCTCCTGCTTGCAGGTAGCCGGGGTAACACCCCGGCCCCCCCCTTTCTGGTCTATTTTTGCCCAGTCCTTTTTTGTTTGCCAATAACAATAGAAGCCTCCCAGCTTAGGCTGCTGGCTGGGTAATGGTAGATGGCACCTAATGGTGCCTAGGAGATTAGCTCCTCCGCTAGACCCCACAAGTGGGGCAACGCGGTTATCCGGCCTGGTGATCCGGATTTGGGATGCCCCGTCCCGCTGTCACCTTATTGGTGCTGTCCCTGTCCCCCGCTTGGTCCCTTTCTCCCTGCGCTAGAAAGAGGGGGGGGGGGGCGCTATGTGATTACTAGTACTTGCTGAGTGTGATTGCTGTGTGTTTGTGCTTGATTGTATTTTTATTTTACTGACATGAGGTGGATTTTGGAGAGCCTCCCCATCTCAGGCGGTGGGCAGTTGTATGGTGCCTCCTGACTGTACTACTATTTCGTGCCTGGGTAGGTTCTGCCTTGATGGGGGGCGGGGTTTGGGCGGCGCGTTTTGTCACTTTTCCGCCCGCTCCCGTTTTGCACAGGTTTTTGGGTAAGGTGCGGAGGTGAGGCTGGGCGCCATGTGTGTGCGGTGCCCGCTGCCTCCACTTGTGTGGTGTTATGCGGCTGTCTGGCGGGGCCGCGGCTCGCGCGGCCCTCGCTGCACTGTGTCCGGGAAGGGGGGCGGGGCCGGAGCGCTTCGCGCGCTTGTGACGGCCCTTCTTCTTCTTCTCTTCCTCATTCATTCTCCCACCCCCCCCATCTTGACGCAATCGCATACTGCGATGGGAGTACGCTGCCTTCTGCCGCCGTGGTGAGTTTATTCTTGTTGTGGGGCACATGTATGCTGTTGATGTAGCGCTTTTGGAAGTATTTCCTCAATGAATTGGTAGCCGGCTGCACGGTCCAGCGGTTAGAGCATACGCTTATGGAGTTTGTTCCCCGACGGTGCCGGTTCGAATCCCACTCTGTCCTTAGGTTTTAATATGTATGCATTTAGTTGCCCGTTAGTTTTTGTTGTGCATAACTTTGCATTTTTTATTCCTGTGCTGCTGCATGTTTGATTGTCTATGGGCCATGGAGTGAATGTCTTCTTTTCCATAGCAGATCCTGGGTTCCCATACTGAAGGGGTCTCCCGGTTTTTAGATGCTTGGCTAGTTGGGGTACTGTCCCTTTATAATTACAATTCCCCCACACGGGACATTTAAAAGGGGCATCCCGGGTCGCTTATGGCATAAATCCCTGGGTAATTGCGAATACCATAATTTCACCATTATGGAGGCTTCTAGTATAACGGAAACGGCCCTTGGAGCAATTCAGGCTTTTTGGGGGTTGTGGGGCTCCTCTCCCAGGGGATGCTGTCATAATATGCATTCCATGTGTACGGTGGAATATTAAGCGCCAGTCCGGTACTCCGGCTTCTGGCTCCTCCCCGCCCCGTGTCATCACCTACCCCTCCCCGCCTGTTCCGGACCCCATGTGACGTGGTCATGGGTGGGGATTCGCATTCCGAGGTGTGCGCCGGGTTGGCCAGCCTTGAGATAACGTTTTCCGCGGTGGTTGCTCAGAGGGCCACGGCTAGCGGAAACACTTTCCCCCGCTCCGCAGGGTCACGATGTTGATGTGTTTGAGTCCTTGGACTGGGCCGATTGCCCCCCGGCTGAGGAGGGGGAGCTCTTTGAGGATTCGGATGGGCCTGATGTCCAGCAATTGCCCGGCGCTGCGGGTGACCAGGTTGCTGGGGTGGCCTTCAACACCCCTTCAATATTGGCTCAATTGTTGAGTCGGTTCCTACGCCTAAGGGTGAGTTAATTGACGTGGTCTGGCCACGCTTGGAATTCCCAGTCCACGAATTTTTGAGGATGTCCTACTTAAGGAATGGGTGCAGCTTACCCGTTTTGCTGGTGTTACGCCTAGTTGGGATAAAGAGTATCCTTTCCCGGCGGACTTGGTTAAGCGATGGTCTTCTTCCCTGTGGTCGATGCTCCGGTTTTGGGGCTGTCCAACACGGCTGTGTTGCACTCTCCTGACTGTACTACTATTTAGGATGGTGAGGATCGCCGGAGTGACCAGCTGGCTAGCCACGCCTTTGTCGGTTTTGGTTCGGTTTTGTGGCTGGTTTTTGTGCTTCGGCACTTTTGATGTTGGCTGCAAGGTCCTTTATCAGGGACTTGCCGTCGGGCCTTGATCCTGTTTGTGAAGAGTTTGTGGCTCTCAAGTGTTGTGAATCTTTTGTTCTTGCCGCTCAGGTTGATGCCACGGTGATGTGTAGTAGGACCGCGGCCTTGTTGGATGGCTTTCCGGCGGTTGGTGTGGCTGCGGTAATGGACTGCTGATTTTTATTTAAAGATAAAAAAAAAAAAAGACCATCATGACTCTTCCCTTTTAGGGTTTGTGACTCTTTGGTGAGAAATTGGATTCTGTTGCCAGAGGAGGTAAGTTGCCTCAGAGCAAGTGACTATGCCGTTCCTTTCGGGGGGGGCGGCTTCTTTTAATCTCTCCTTTTGGGGAGCCAGAGCTGGCAGGGGCGCGGTCTTTCCCTGTCTTTAGGGGTGCCGGTTGGAACCAGGGTAGTGGCCGTCCCGGTCACTCCTGGGGCTCCAAGCCAACACCCGCTGCCAGGCCCGCTCAGCAATGAGGGGGCGCCCTCATCCATGCGGGTGGGGGGACGGTTGCGACACCTCTCCCAGGTAAGGGACCAGGCGGTCTCGGTTTGATGGATTCGGGAGGTGGTGTCGTCCGGTTACAAGCTGGAGTTAGAGTCCCGACCTCCTCCAAGGTTTTTCAGGTTTCATGTGCCCACGGATCCTTTGGCCACGCAGGGGCTCCTGGCGGCGGTAAGAAATCTTCTGGACATGGCAGTCATCTGCCCGGTTCTGTCCTTGGTTGTGGGCCTCGGGTATTATTCGAATCTCTTTACAGTGTCTAAGAAAGATGGATCGGTGCGTCCTATCCTGGATCTGAAGTTCCTCATCAGGTTTATACGTTCTTGGAAATTTCGCAGGGGAACTCTGCGCTCTGCCTTCACTTCTTTTCGGCAGGGGGACTTCATGACGTCCGTAGACATCAAGGCTGCCTGCCTTCATGTTCCTATCTTTCCGGCTCATTAGGCCTTATCTCGGCTCCAAAGGTGTTCACCAAGGTGCTGGCCGTAGTGATGGCCCTTCTCAGGGCTCAGGGGATTCGCATCGTGCCTTATCTGGATGACCTTCTCATCATGGCTCCTTCTTCGGTCAATCGGAGACGGACACCAGGTCCTTGGTGTCCTCTCTGGAGAGTGACGGCTGGGTGATCGTCTATCCCAAGTCCTCCCTCGCTCCGGCCAGGGTGGTGTCCTTCCTGGGGATGTCCTTAGATTTTTGTCAACACAAAGTGTTTCTGTCTCAGCCCACGGTTCTCTCGATTCAGGAATTGGCACAGTTTCTTATATCCAATCCTTGCCTGTCCGTCCGGTTGGGGATGAGACTGGTGGGGTTGATGGTAGCCTCCTTCGAGGCGGTGCCCTTTGCTCATTTTCGCACAAGGACGCTTCAGCTTCATCTTTTGGCGTCTTGGGATCGGCGACCGCGGTCGTTGGATCGGTCCTTCCGGATGTCCCCTCGGGTTAGGCAGTCTCTTCTGTGGTGGATGGTCTCGGACAATCTTCTGAAGGGTAGGTCATTTCTGACCCCGCTTTGGGAAACTGTCACCACGGACGCCAGTTTGTCAGGATGGGGAGTTTTCTGGAAGGATCTTCGGTTCCGGGGGCGGTGGGGCCTTCAGGAAGCCCACTTGCCCATCATTGTTCTGGAGTTGAGAGCCATCAGGTTGGTTCTGTCTCACTTGACGCAGCATTTACAGGACCGGACGGCGGTTGCTTACATCAATCACCAAGGAGGGACTCGCAGTCTGGGTGCTCACAGAGAGGTGTTTCTGATTCTAGTTTGGGCAGAGACTCATGTCCCTTGCATTTCGGCAGTGTACATTCCAGGAGTGGAAAACACGGAGGCAGACTTTCTGAGCCGGTGTTCGTCTCGCCGGGGGGAATGGTCTCTCCATCCCCGGGAGTTTCGGTCGCTTTGTCTCCGGTGGGGGACGCCGGAGGTGGATCTGTTTGCCTCTCGTCACAATCACAAGCTTCCGACATTCGTGTCGCTGTCTCAGGATTCTCTGGCTCTGGCGGCGGATGCCATGTCCCTGAGCTGGAGGGACCTGGGGTTTCTTTATCTGTTTCCTCCGATTCCCATGCTAGGCAGGGTGCTGCGAAAGTTGGTTCTGGAAGGAGTTCCCGCCATTCTCGTGGCCCCAAGGTGGCCAAGGCGGGTGCGTTTCGCAGACATCGTTTGTCTGGCGGTGGATCAGTTCGATCTGTCTTTTCGGCCGGATCTTCTCACTCAGGGCCAACTGTGTTACCCCAGTTTACTAACGCTGGCTTTGACGGCTTGGCTGCTGAGACCTCCATCTTAAAGGAGGAGGGTCTTTCGGATTCGGTCATTCGGACTCTTATTAGTGCCAGGAAGAGATCCTCTTCTTCCATCTATTATAGGTCTTGGAGATCTTATATTGATTGGTGTGAGGCTAGGTCTTTACCTTGCCGGGTCTTTTCTGTTTCTAGGATTTTGGAATTTCTTCAATCAGGGCTGGACTCTGGTCTTCAGCTGAGTACTTTGAAGGGGCAGGTCTCTGCCTTGGCTATCTTTTTTCAGGAGGTCTTTTGCAAGTCATCCTTTGATCAAGACTTTTTTCCAGGGGGTTTCGCGTCTGCGGCCTCCTGGGAAGCCGTTGCTCCCTGTTTGGGATTTGAATTTGGTTCTCTCTGCTCTTCAGGCTCCTCCTTTTGAGCCTTTGCGGGATATTGCTCTGTCCACTCTGACTCAGAAGGTTGCCTTTCTGGTGGCCATCACTTCGGTTCGGCGTGTTTCGGAGTTGGCAGCCTTGTCTATTCAGGCTCCTTATTTTGAGAAACTTCAGGACAAAGTGGTTTTTCGTTTCAAGCCAGAGTTTCTCTCTAAAGTGGTTTCTGCTTTTCATCTGAATCAGGACATTGTCCTTCCCTCCTTGTGTCCTAGACCTGGGAATGACAAGGAGAGGGCGTTGCATTGTTTGGATGTGGTACGTTGTGTCAAGTACTATTTGTGTATTACGTCTTCGTTTTGTAAGACTGATGCCTTTTTCGTGGTGCCCTGTGGGGCTAGGAAAGGTTTTGGCTCCGGCTAAGTCTTCCATTCGTAAATGGATTCGTCAGGCGTTTGTTGGGGCCTACTCTGCCAAGGGGAAGGATCCCCCTTTTCGTGTTACTGCTCATTCTACTCGTGCGGTTGGAGCGTCCTGGGCTTTTCAGCACCAGGCTTCTGTTGAACAAGTTTGGTCTTCGGTTCACATTTTTTCCAAGTTTTAGAAGGTTGATGTGCGGGCCTCAGCGGATGCTGTTTTTGGCCGCAAGGTTCTGCAGGCTGCAGTGGTTTGGGTTTTGCATTATTGCCTGGTTGAATACCCGCCCTTTTCTGGACACTGCTGTTGGATGTCCCAAGTGTAATATTTAATGATTGAAGTGGGGTGTGTGACATACTTAGAATAATACCATTTTGTGAATACTCACCTGTAAAATGGGTATTATAAGTATGTCACACACCCCACTTCACCCGCCCTTTTTTGGTATCCCGGATTCTTTATAGGGTGAAGTTTTCGTTTACAGTTTGAGGGTTTTTTCCTGGTACCTTGTCTTTACTGCTGTTTGAATACTGGGGAATGAGTGAGAGGTGCCAGGAATGTATAGACCAGGAGGGGCTTGTTTTTCATGACTTCTCTGCACGTCGCCACCTGCTGGTGGAGTTACCCAAGTGTAATATTTAATGATTGAAGTGGGGTGTGTGACATACTTATAATACCCATTTTACAGGTGAGTATTCACAAAATGGTATTTTTACAGCTTGCTATCAGGCGGCCATAGCAGTGAGCAGTTTATACCTTTTGTTTTCCACTTCCTGTTTTTCTCCTCCACGTTCTCTAGCTGTCTAAAGAAATTAAATCAGCCGACAGATCCAGCATTCCCGTATGTCCGGCCTCACACAAACAGAGATTCCGACATTTCTGACCTAATCTGATAAAATCCACTAATTAACTGTCTCCTCAGATGGCGCGTCTTGTGATTGGGAGCGGCCGGGCCGGGTGGGGGGCTGCTCTTCTAAGGTCAAATTAGCATCTTCTCTGTAATTTGTGCCAACTCTGTTTGTCGCACTTTGTCTAGATTTGGCAGCAAATTTTCCTTTTGATCCATAAATATTTTAGCAGAAACCTGCTCCCTTCTTAACCCCTACAAGACCAGAGTCTTTCTTTCTCTTGACAGATTTGACTTTATTGTAGAAACACAGTGGAAGACCTGTCTGCGGTGCTTTGCTGGCTGGACAGGAATAGAGAAAAAATAAACAGAAACAAATATTTTGCCACTTATATTGCACTGTTGTTTTTAAAAATGAGACCCACCCCCGCCCAGCCTCCCATCTTATATTCAGCAATTTGTGATCTTTTTGCAATATGTATAACTTAAAAGGGAGAGGTACTATGGTGTGCTAGGAATGTTGGGTAAAGCTTCTGCCTATGGTAGGGGTCACTCCTTACATAATTAGAGAATATCTAAGTAGCTCATCTTTTTATGAGGAAAAAAAGAATCCGTTTAGGCGCGCTTGAAAATGTTGCGTTAGAGGTGTCTTTAGCCCAAAACAACCACAATTGTTTTGGAGTCTCTAAAGAGCCCTTCTGAATGACTATTCGTTCTCAGTTATGTTAATTTGTTATCATAACTTTATAATGTTACAATAAGTTACCCGTATTGCAATTGTATGTAATATTACCAGGTTTTGATCCACTAAAGTGGAACAAAATCTAAACAGGCCAGCCCTGCAATGTAAGATTTCCCGCTGTGTGAAACCCCATGGATTCCAGCAAAACTCACCTTTACTGGTGGCTCCTTCGGCAATGTAAACAATAGGGAGTGAAAGAGGCCATATCTCCAGCATCTCTGGGCTAAGGGACGGTCCTGTGTCCAGCCATTCAGGTTCCAGTCATAGAAAAAAGATTCTTGTTACTTTTTTTTTTTTGTACTGAGTAAGGGCTGGGAGGGGAGTGTGATTACTAGAGCCTTTTTAAAGTGGACCAACACCCAGGGTTTTGGTCCGCTTCAGGGGGGCACCCCGATTAGGGGTGTCCCGCTGTGTAAAACCCCCCAGAACCCCGAAAAACTCACCTCACCACGCTCACGGACAAGCGGCGGACAAGACAGTGCGCCCGCCGCCGCCTCCCGCACGTCGCTCTGACAGGGCGCGCGCCCGCGCCGGCCATTCACAAACGGCCGGCGCGGGCGCGCGCACGTCTGGAGGAGCGCGCGGGAGGCGGCGGTTTGGGGGGGGTCCCTCACCGCGGGACATCCCGATCTCGGATGTCCCGCGGGGAGGGAGGTGATCGGCCCGGGAATCTTATAGATTCCCGGGCCGATCACAGGAGGGTCGTATGCAGTTTAGGAAAAAACTTCCTGATCCTCCCTATCCTCCTCCTCCTCCTTACTTGTGTCCAATATTCATTACAACACAAACTGGATGCAGCCGGCCATATTTCTTCCTGGCTGAGCAGCCCTGCCCACTGGTGCTTTACACTGATGATACATTCAATTAGAGTACGCACAGCTCTTAAAGCGGACCTTCACCCTGAATAAGAGCCTATCTTATATGTTTCCCACACCCTGTACATACAGATTGTCCACATTAAAAATCATCCTACCTGCATCTACTGCATGTTATGAGCCTTTAAAGTGGACCAACACCCAGGATTTTGACTATCCTGGGTTTTGGTCCACTTCGGCGGGGCACCCCGATCGGGGGTGCCCCGCTGTGTGAAACCCCCCAGAAACCCCAAAAAACTCACCTCACCCCGCTCCCACGTGAACGCCGCAGCCAATCCCCGCCAACGTCCAGGCGGGGATCAGGAACGTCCAAGCCGCTTCCACCGACGCCGCCTCCCGCGCGTCACTCTCGGCGCGCGCGCGCCCCCGCCGGCCATTCACAGAGGGCCGGCGCGGGCGCGCGCACGTCTGGAGGGGCGTGCGGGAGGCGGTGGCGGATCAGGTAAGATGTTTTTGGGGTTTCTGGGGGGTTTCACCCCGCGGGACATCCGAGATCGGGATGGGGTGGGAGGTGATCGGCCCGGGAATCTTATAGATTTCCGGGCCGATCACCCCTGGGTGTTGGTCCTCTTTAAACATCCAAGATGGCGGCTCATGGGGCTTCAGGCAGCCTGCAAACAGGAAGTGTCTTCTGACTGTGTAGCTCTGCATTCTGGGATTGCTGTCCTTTGCCTGACTCCAGCTCTGCTCTGTCTGTGCAAAGCACAGCTATAACCCTGCCCCCTGTACTTTATCCCGCTCTCTTCTCCTCAGTATCTGATGCTTTTGAGTCAAGATGGCGGCGCCCATATCCTAGAGTCTTGAACAGAGTTTTAGCCCGGTGGGGGAAAGAATAATAAGTGACTAAAAACTTAAAATATATGAATTTTAGATGCTGGGGAATAGTTTAAGGATTTGGGCTTTTCAAGAAACCCTGCTGAAGGACCGGTTTAAGCATTAAACCTAGCTAGATGCCATTCCCCATCATGCTGCTTTCTGTTGTTATAAATATTGGGCATAAGAAAAAAAAAAGAAACCCAGGCTGTTTTGGGCCACTGTACTAGGGATAGAAGGTGATGTCCAACCAGCACTCCAGGGATGGTGGTTTCCCTCTTTAAGTTGCATCCTATATTGGGATGCCCCGATGTGTCAAACCTTCTGAATTGCCCCCGTTTTACTGACCTCTTCCCGGAGCCTTCTGCGCCACATCCCCAGCATGCCTCTTTTTGGGGTGTGTACCCGCATTAGGCCTTTCTGAATGACCAGCAAGGGCAGCCCTATAGCTAAAGGTGAGTGGGGATGCAGAAATCTAAATGGAACAAGCGGCCCACGTGTAAACCGGGAATTGGTGAGTTTTTCTGTGATCACACAGCGATGCATTCCAGATCGGGATGCCCTGTCAGGGAGGAACAAGACCCAAGAAAGTGAATTTTTCGGGTTTTGTTCCTCTATAAAGTGGGCCTAAATTCAGGACTGTATTTGGTCTTCAAGCTGCCCTCTGCAACTTTAGTGCTTTTGTTGAGTTATGGCTGAGAAAAAAAAAAAACAGCACCCCTGTCAGGCCCCTTAGAAAGCACACAAATTGCCCCCCAGCCTTTCACATAAATCTGCAGCATATGTGTAACCAGTGAGTGTGTGTGTGGGGGGGTCCGACTGGGTAAATGCAGACCCTGTATATAGGGAAGAGAGTTAAAGTGGACCTTCACTCTGAAATGGAGTCTATCTTATATGTTTCCCACACCCTGTACATACAGATTGCCCACATTAAAAGTCATCCTACCTGCATCTATTGCATGTTATGAGCCTTTAAAGTGGACCAACACCCACAGGTGATCGGCCCGGGAATCTATAAGATTCCCGGGCCGATCACCCCCCACCCCGCGGGACATCCGAGATCGGGATGTCCCGCGGGGTGTAACCCCCCCAAAACCCCCGAAAAACCTTACCTGATCTTCGGCGGCGGCCGGCCGCCGCCGCCTCCCTCGCGCCCCTGTAGCCGTGCGCGCGCCCGCGCCGGCCGTCTGCGAATGGCCGACGCGGGCGCGCGCGCGTCAAAAGGGACGCGCGGGAGGCGGCGGCGGCGGCAGCCGCTTAGACGTTCCTGGACCAGGCTTGTACGTCGGCGCTGGGAGCGGAAAGAGGTGAGTTTTTCGGGGGGTTAGGGGGGGTTTCACACAGCGGGGCACCCCGATCGGGGGTGCCCCACCGAAGTGGACCAAGACCCAGGATAGTCAAAATCCTGGGTGTTGGTCCACTTTAAACATCCAAGATGGCGGCTTCTGGAAGCCGCCATCTTATCAGGCTGCCTGCAAACAGGAAGTGCCTCCTGACTGTGCTGCTCTGCATTCTGGGACTGCTGACCTTTACCTGACCCCAACTCTGCTCTGTCTGAGCAAAGCACAGGTATAACCCGCCCCCCTGTACCTTATCCCACTCTCCTCTCCTCAGTAAGTGTGATGCTTCTGAGTCAAGATGGCGGCGCCCGTATCCTAAATTCCTGAACAGAGTTGCAGCCCAGTGGGGGAAAGAATAATAAGTTAGTAACTAAAAACGTAAAATATATTAAATTTAGATGCTGGGGAACCGTTTTTTAAGAGTTTGGGCTTTTCATTAAATCACGCTGAAGGTCCGGTTTAAATGCAGTCACAGTCCTGCATATTTCTCTTGTAAGCTTTCTGGCTCTGGGCATACAGGAGTTACATGACCACAGCAGTGGATACCGGGCTCTGTTGATAGCTGGGAGATGCTGCGGCTGAGGACTGCGTTTAACCCCTTGCACTCTCTCCCTCCTTCACAAAAGCATATACACACTCTGTGTCTTTTAGTCGGGGGGTACTCATAAGTGGGCATTATAGCACTGGCAACTGGACTTTTTTACTATACAGGTAATGACACACGCTACACTGCCCCCCGCAGTTGGCCGCCCTAGGCACAGGTCTTGGGTTGCCTAACAGGAAATACAGCCCTGCCTACAGTCAAAGAAAACTAGGTCCGCTGAACACCTACCCCAGAGACATAATGATTCAGGTTGCCTATGTGTAAATAAAATATTGTTTGTGGCAAAAGTCAGCACGAAGGTCTGGACGGAAGAGTCTATCTGATAAAGTTCCGTTACCATGCATGAGTTTTCTGGTGTGACCAGCAGGGGGCAGTGTTGTTACAATTTTTAGCATAGAGATTATAGACACAATTATTAAACACTCCTAAGCTTAGAAAAATAGCAAACCTGAGACAAATGTAACTCGTGTTAACTAATACAGGCGATTCTTAAGAGAACCTGTATTATATGCAAGCTGATTGTCTATTATGAAAGGGCAGAAGATGTTGCATTGGGCAGGCAGCTGGGTGACATGCTACCGGCAGAAGAAAACCAAGGATGACTTTACCAGTTTGGGCTGAGATTTCTCCGGGAGGTTTGCAGATAAAGCAACATTTCCTTGCCACTTCTTTTTCTCATGGTGCTTAAACCGGACCTTCAGCATGATTTAATGAAAAGCCCAAACCCTTAAACTATTCCCAGGCATCTAAAATGAATATATTTTACATTTTTAGTCACTTACATATTATTCTTTCCCCCATCGGGCTGCAACTCTGTCCAAGACTCTAGGATACAGGCGCCGCCATCTTGACTCAGAAGCATCACACAGACTGAGGAGAGGAGAAGGGGATAAAGTGCAGGGGGGTGGGGTTATAGCTGTGGTTTGCACAGACAGAGAAGAGCTGGGGTCAGGTAATGGTCAGCAGTCCCAGAATGCAGAGCGACACAGTAAGAAGGCACTTCCTGTTTGCAGACTGCCTGATGACCCATGAGCCGCTATCTTGGAAGTTTAAAGGTTCATAACATGCAGTAGATGCAGGTAGGATGAATTTTAATGTGGACAATCTGTATGTACAGGGTGGGGGAAACATATAAGATAGACTCTTATTCAGGCTGAAGGTCCGCTTTAACAAAGTTCCTCTTTAAAGCATCTCAAAAGCCAGGCAACAAGGTCCTGGGGTCAGAAAGACTCCTGGTCCGGCCACTAGTCTACGCCTGGGGTACCAAAATTCTAAATTTGCAGAGATCACTGGTAAGCTCACCTTTACCCACGGCTCCCACGTCTCTGGCACTTCAAATGATCTTTTTGATCAACTCAAGCTGTATTCAAATCCACAAACAAAAGCAACTTGTCATGCTTATAGGTCAGCGTTTCGGGGGTCTGCTTGCCCCCATTCATCAGGACTAAGCAGTATGTTTTTGCTGGTGCCTGCTTCCCTGTAGCTGTGATGCACGTCTGCACCCAGCTATTCAAGTGAAAGTCCAGTCAAGGGTTAATCCCTCATCCCTGGCGCTAAGGCAGGACGGGGGTTACAAAGAAAAGAACATCAAAAAGGGGTTTTGTGCTTATCAGGATTTTCACTGCTTTGATGAGTCCTTGTCCCTGGGCTGCCTCGCTGTATGAAACCCCCAGATCACCCACACAACTTACATTTCCACCATTCCCATTACGCATGTAGTGCGGGTACCTCAGGCGATGCTATTGGTTCAGCGGTGAAAACAAAAAGTAAAACAAATTGTCTGATCTGAAGATTGCTGTATTATGTGCGTCACCCATCTGGCCCCCCATTTCCTGGTGGAGTGCGCACTCCTGAATGGCTGGCCGCAGGAGCGCACATAGCTGCAGGGAAGCCGTGGATGCGGCCGTCGGCAAACACAGTATTGCAGTAAAGGTGACTTTACTGGTGCCCCTGGGGGTTTCACACAGCAGGGCATCCCAGTATAGGGGTTTTGATCTATTTTAAAGTGGACCTAAACCCAGGATTTTGACTATCCTGGGTTTTGGTCCTTTCCCGGGATCGGGGTGCCCCGTTGTGTGAAACCCCCCAGATCGCCGATGTCAACTCATCTTTTCCCGGACCTACGGCGCGTGCACGGCCATTTTTCCAATCAACACGCCCGAAGCCGCTGACGTCAAGTCGTCTAAGCCTTCGGCTCTGAGTGCGCTGGCGGCCGCATACTCCGCTACCTTCTAACAGGGAGCGTGCCCGCGTCTCGCGCATGCACCGTTGGATCGGGAAACAAGGTAACTGGGGGGTTTCACACAGTGGGGCATCCCGAATTTGGATGCCCCGTGGGGAGGGAATCGATCGGCCCGGGGAATCTTATAGATTCCCAGGCCGATCGCTGTGTGTTTTGGTCCACTTTAAAGAGTCCACTTTCTCTGAAAGTGTATATTTCTGTGTGCCAAAATAATACCCTCAAGGTGCTGAACTGATCTAATTTTTCTTCTTATGTTGGCAAATGTGGGTTTAATGGAAGTTTTCACTACCTGTAATCTGTTGCTACAGGCAATTGTATCTACAACCACATTGCAAGAAGAGCAAAGTGACATACATAAGGCTGTGCAAGGCTGCGTGAGCTCCCTCCCTCAGCAGTGGGCACAGCAGCAGTGTTCTATGTGTATAGGAGTCATTTTTCTATTCTTGTAGATCTTGGTGTATGGTTGCCAGTAGCAACAGATTTGCTTCCATAAAAGCCACATTTGCTACCATAAGAAAATAGGGATTTATTGATAAGCTCAGCACCTTAAGGACACTTTCTGGCACAAAAAAAAACATCTTTCAAAAATGCCATTGAGAGTGGCCTTTCCTTTTAACTCACCTTTGCAATGCTTTATGGGAGAGTCCTGGTCCACAAGAACACTGAACTTATCTAACAATGATGTCACCTGAAAACCTTTATGGAAGGCACTTGGCAGCCGCAGCCCACCTTCCTCTTGCTGTAGGTTTAATTTAAGCTAATTACTTTTCCAAATCCTGAAGGTGTGAACATCTAGACATGTGTTACTTTTTTATTCAGTTTGATGCGCTTTCTAGGGACAAACAGAGTCAGGGTATTTGCGTTGCTGTCACCATTCACACGATTCCCCTTTCGGGGGCGCTGACATAGCTGCCGGCAGGTTTGTTAAGTAAGGTCAGAAAATATATATTGCTTGTGAACTCCAGCCTGAAGTTTTTTTTTTTTTTTTTCCAAAAAAGCAGCAGAGTCTCTGGTTATATATACATCTTATAGCCAGTTATATTTATACGCCGGTGACACGCATCACCCGACCGAGCTCCAACATTTTTACTTTTAATTACTCGATATCTGCCGCTTCTGTCAAGCTGATTTCTCCTTGCTAGGATAACTCCGCTTAATGCTCTGAAAATTCCCGGCTCCTCTCAGCTCATTTTCTTTTTCTGTTATAGAGAATTTGCCTCTTTGCCTTAAAGCTGCCTTAAATTACAAAAATAAAGATAAAATAATATTCGCCATTGGGTTATCCTGATTTGTGCTGCCCCTCCAGTTAAAGGGTCTGTCCAGGAAAGTATACCTTACTCAACATTTGTCCCCTACAGCTGATCTGCCTTAGTCCCACAATGTAAAGCTCACCAGGTGCCAAGACCCGTCCTCGCCCGCTCCCCATTCACCGACAACCACAAAGGGATGCCCCCCTGCTTCAACATACCTTCTTTTTGCAGTAAATGGAGTAGGCATGCTATAGACACTGTGACTGACGTGGGTGGGGGGAGTGTATGGGGAATGGGCCTACATGTTATGGTAATCCATCTCTGCCCTTGGTAAGTTTTGCATTGCAGGACTATGACTGATAGCGGAGTAGGTGAGTAAGGTTTTTTTAATTTACTTGCCTGAATAGGCCCTTTTAAGATCCATAGGGAGCCTGAAATTGGGGAAAACCCCACTTAGTCTTACCTGTAACAGTATTTTCAATAGTTCCCCAAGATGGCATCCTACACCCCAACCCATTTTTTCATACCTGTTCTGGCTTGGATGCACGAATGTTACTTCTATCCTGTCTTTTTCCCCTTGGGTCTTGGATGTTTCCTGTATGACTGCTTAAAGTGGACCAACACCCAGGATTTTCACTATCCTGGGTGTTGGTCCACTTCAGCGGGGCATCCGAGATCAGGATGCCCTGCTGTGTGAAACCCCCCCAAAAAAACCCCAAAAACCTTTTCGGTGACGGATAGGCCGCCACCGCCACCTCCCGCGCGTCCCTCTTACAGGGCGCGTGCACTGCTGGAGGGGCGTGCGGGAGGCGGCGTCTTTTGGGGGGGTTTCACCCCGCGGGACATCCCGATCTCGGATGCCCCGCGGTGAGGGAGGTGATCGGCCCGGGAATCCCGATCCCCCCCTGGGTGTTGGTCCACTATAAAAACCCTGAGGGCTGAGGGGAAGGGGTGGGGCTATTGTTAGTTTGTGTTTCCTGGTTAAGGGAGAGAAAGTGAGTGGCTAGCTGTCCTGGAGAACTATTGGAAATACCGTTACCGGTAAGACTAACTGGGTTTTTTTTAAATTCTATGTGTTTTCGACTCTGTTGCTATGGAAAATTGTTTTCTTTTATAACACAATGGCCTCGATTCAATAAAGGTAGAAAAAAATTCTCATGGTAGTAAAAAACTAAATTAATGTGAAAAAAGCCTGAGAATGTCACTGTTACTGAATCACTAGGTAAAAAGACAATGGAAGTCAATGGCAGCTTTTACTACAGTGTAGAAAGGAGTAAACAGTTTGCTACTTTTCTTAGGAGTAAAAAAGTGTGCCATTGACTTTCATTGTTTTCTTAGCTGGTGATTCAATTCAGCAGCGGTGACGTTCTCAGGCTTTTTTCTCATGAATTGAATCTTTTTCTACCATGAGAACAAAGGGGGGGGGGGGGGAGAGAATACCAGTATGGAAGGGTATGAAGGGGCAGTCCCCATATATCTGTACTATCACACATCCCATGGATCCACCAATTATAGCAAGCTTATTTGTACAAAAATCCAGCCCAACACCCATAATAGGGTCTACATCCCACAACTGACCCCTCCACCCAGGATGCCTGGCTGGCGAGAACAAATAAATGTACCCCCAATTTCTACTGGGGAGACATAAGGAGGGAGGGGGATAGAGAAAGGGGTTCATAGCAATCTCTCATTCCTCAACAACTATTCAATACAGCAATATTGGTTTCTATTAGGTTCTTGGACAGTTGGTCTCTAGAGGATGCCCCATCGCACGTCCAATCGCCCTGATTCCCTTGGAAGTATCTTCGATGTTCCTGGGTTATTCTGAGGACAGCGTGACATCTCCAAAACCTGTGTAACTAAAAACACACTTTAATAATCCCATTAACACCATCACCCTAGTGCTCAAGATCCACAACACTATGTGCAACTATAAACCCGTGCACCCCACCCCCATAAGGCCCACCCTAAGGTGGTTGAACCCCAACCTAATAAATGACCCAACCCTTACATCTAAAGAATTAATTCCCCCCTAAAAAAGGTGTGAAAGAAAGGTCCTCATTCAAACCCCTCGGTGTCTGAGAATCCAAGTTGAAAATCCAGCGCAGTTCTCGCTGTAGTAGACGGCGTTTCACATCCCCTCCTCTCTGACCCATACTTACCTTTTCTAACCCTACCACTCTCAGACTACTAATATCGCTATTGTGTTCATGTAGGAAATGTAGCGCCACAGGTGGCACAACCCTTCCCAATTGTAAATTCCTTGCAGCCAGCTTGATATTGGAGATGTGGGCCTGTATTCTAGCTTTTAAGGTGTTTTTAGTTTCCCCCACATAAAGTTTAGGACAGCCACACATCAACCCATATATTACTCCCACTGATCTGCAATTAATAAACTGTTTAATTTTGTATTTTGTCCCTGTATGTGCATTGGTTATCCATTTTTCTTTTTGCATATAGGGGCAGATGGAACATGCCCCACATCTATAGCTACCCCCCCCCATCTCTATTCTCACTCAACCAATTCCCCGGTCTCTGATAATGGCTTCTGCACAATTTATCCTTGATGTTGGGGGCCCTCTGTGCCGTCAAAAGTGGTCCATCTCTAACCCATCTTGCTAATTGGGGATCCGTCTTAAGTATATTCCAATTATCCTTCAATATTTGTCTCAGTCTTCCCCAATCGCTATTGTATTTAGTAATCAACCTTACCTGTGTCACACTCCGATCCCTTTGCTTGGGTATCAGAAGTCTCTCCCTCGGGGTATCCCTAGCCCGTTTAAAGGCTTTCGCAACCACTTGTTTCGGGTATCCCCTTTTCTGAAACCGCTCCGTCAAATCTCTGGCTTGGGACTGAAATTCCTCATCCCGGGAACAATTTCTACGTACTCGAAGAAATTGTCCCACTGGTATCCCACATTTCAAACCAGCCGTGTGAAAGCTGTTGAAATGAAGGAATGAATTTACCGCGGTCTCCTTCCGGTATAGTCCCGTTTCCAGGGAACCATCTCCTGTTAGTTTGATGTCCAAATCCAAAAAGGTAACTTGTTCATGAGAAATGTTGGCTGTTAAGAAGATATTAAGTTCGTTAGTATTCAAAATATTCAAAAATTCAATGAATAATTCCTCTGTACCCTGCCACAGTATAAATATATCATCAATGTACCGGAAAAAACCTAGTACATGCTGGTGATAAGTTGCCAAATTTTCATGGAATACTACCTCCCTCTCCCACCAACCCAAAAAGAGGTTGGCGACAGAGGGAGCACACCGTGCCCCCATGGCCACCCCACAGATCTGGCGGTAATAAGTGAGATCAAAAATAAAGAAATTGTGTGTAAGTATGAAAGTTAGTAGTTTTAAGATGAATTGTTGGAGACCCGGTGACTCCTGACTACTTGTTCCCAAGAAATACTGACATGTCCGTATAGCCCAGCTATGTGCTATATTTGTGTACAATGACTCTACATCCAGAGTGATTAACATCACATCAGGTGGTACACATAGTGCATCCAGGCATTTCAGGAGATCCATTGAATCCCGCACGTAGGACGGTAAGGTATGTACATGGGGTTGTAGATATTTGTCCACCAATATACATGCCTTTTCCGTTAGCCCCCCAATTCCTGCCACTATAGGTCTTCCGGGGGGGCAACGTGCATTCTTATGAATCTTGGGCAACATATAAAATGTTGCCACCACCGGGGCCTCCACTTCCAAAAACTCATAGCATTTACGGTCAATTACCCCATCTACCCATGCCTCATGGATCAACTCATCATACTCCTGTTTATACCTCAGAAGGGGGTTGGTGGGGAGCTTCTCGTAATTGTGGATGTTTTGTAGTTGCCGTAAGGCCTCTGTACGGTAGTATTCGCTTGTCATTATTACAATATTCCCCCCCTTATCCGCCTCCTTAATAATTATGTCTGACCTGGACTGCAGATTTTTAAGAGCATCGAACTCACCCCTGGTCAGGTTCTGGGGGCTTCTTCCAATCGGTAATCTTCGGATTTCCTCACAAACCACTTTGAAAAAAGTTGCAACCGCCGGGCTAATTGACCACAAGGGCATATATGTGGAGGGTTTACGTAAGGTCCTACAAACTTCTTCTTGTGGGTCTTGTTCATCTAACAGGGTCCTTAAATCATCCAATGCTTCCCCCTCCTCCCAAGTAAGCTCCACATTGGGCATCCTGGGGGTGTCAAATTGTTTTTTGAGAAGAAGTCTCCTACAAAACATATACAAATCCTTTATCACCGTGAATTTGTCCATCCTATTGCTTGGTGCAAAACTGAGCCCCTTGGCCAATACTGACCTCTCATCTTGTGTTAACGGTATCTCGGTCAGATTGACCACTGTAAGACAGTCTTTATCGGCACTCCCTTCTGCCACATGCTCAGATGGACACAATTCAAGGTTCAAGGACTGGGTTCTGTTCTGGGGCGTTTGTTCGCCCAGGATCACAGCCTGCGATGGTCCCAGCGACCCATGTTCAGGCCTTGATCTGTTTCCCTTCTTCCCCCCCCGGCGCGTCCTCTTGTACCGTTTATACCTAAAAAACGGTGGGTCCCACTGCTCTCCTCTGAAGATCTACTTGACACCGAAACACTACGACTAGGTGGACGACTCTCCCTATTCTGATATCTCCTTGTGTTTCCTATATGTTTCCATCTGTATACACGCCCGGTTTCAAAATCCACCTTGTCTCTATTTAATTTATCCATCTTTACACCAATAATTTGGTCCTCAAATTTCTTTAAATCCGTGTCCAACAATTCCTGACATTATTGATCTCCTCTTGGGGCACATCCCTGGGAATACTATCATACAATTTCACCAGTTCCTCTTTAGTTTTAATGAGTGCAGCTTTATCCAAATTTATTAACTCATCCATTAGACTCATAGCACACCTATTAAGGTGTGCTTCCCATCTCTCACGTGCTTCCTCAGGTACTTCCCATGACGGGAAAATTTGTACCCTCAACCCTCTGGGTATGAGGGACTGTTCTTTGTAGATTCCCAGGCTCTGCACATTCCACCAGAGCCTGGTTTATCTCATATGTTCCCTCTTAATGTGTCTAAAAATCTCTTTTAAGATGGGAGGTTTGCCTCCCCCCATATTACTCCCTCCCTCTAGTCTCCATTGATCAAGCCTAGAATTCCAATCCTGTTCTCTGGTTTCTAAGTTCCTAATATTTGTTGTGCTGGTCATGATATCAGGGCACCAAGCACCTGGTGCACCTGAATAGTGGGCTAATAGTAATTAACAAAGAATATGGCCGCACTAACTAGTAATTAGGACGTGCTCCACTGGCCGTACATCTATCAATTTAAACCATAGGAGGAGATCCCACAGTCCCCTCAAAAACGCCAGAAAAACAGCACTATTCCAGGGACGATTGATTTCCTCCCTTGGGGCATCCAAAATCGGGATGCCCTGCTGTGTGAACCCCCCCCCCCGAGGTCGCCCGATTCACTTACCTTGTTTCCCAGTCCAATGGCGTGAGCCGCGGCCGCATCCCCGCTATCCCTCCGTGCCAGGCATTTGTGAATGGCCGGTGTGGGCCTGCTCCCTATTAGAGGGAAGCAGGGGATACGGCCGCCAGCGCACTCGGAGCCACTGGCATCAGATAAAGGCTTAGACGATTGGCGATCTGTGGGGTTTTAGACAGCGGTGCACCCCTGATCGGGGTGCCTGGGGGGGAAGGGACCAAAACCCAGTATAGTCAAAATCCTGGGTTTTGGTCCACTTTAAATACTGGCCAAGGTGCCTGCCCCTATGTCCATTGTCTCGTGAGAAACCCAGATATTGCTTCTTTAGCTTGGGTCACCACTTTCCCACAGCGCATTTGTGTCTCGCATTCCATTCAGATTTTTCTTGCCACTCTGAGGTGAGCTGCGGCCGTGCATCAAGTGCTAGGAGACTTCTACTTGTGATCCACCTTGTGTTCCTTCTCGTTGTCAGACTCACTTAACCATCATCGTTTTTGTAAAAACGCCTCCCACAGCCAATTTACATGCCGAACAGATGTTGGCGGGCGATTTAGAAAAATGAGGTGAAAGGTATCAATTCTGAAGTGCGCCCAGAACGCTTTCCCCATAATTCACCGCTTTAAATTACAGGACTGATGTAGAGAGGAGAGCTGGAATAATCTCTCATTCTGTCAGGAGGGTAATACCTTAGATCCAAATTTAATTGCATCGCGACAGAGACGCGGGGAGTCCTGCCTGTTCCAGGAGGAACTTTTGTCCTAGTTACATTTCATTTCATACATGCCACAATGGAGGGCCACTACACTGATAAATGAGGGGTGCAGTGTAAACGCATTCGAGATGAATTGCGTTATCCTAGTACGGCTATTAAATACAGTTATTGGCCCTGTAGAGGCTCTGGATGCCGAGTTAGTACGTGAAAGTCCAGACAAAATGTAACTATTTATATAAAGCTATGGGCTTATGAAATTCTTGGACTCTTTGTTAGAGTAGCAGTAATCAGCCACTTTTCTGTATCCGTTTCCTTTAAAGGAAAGTCCACTCTGAAAGGGTCCAAAAAAAATCCTTAAAGCAGACCTTCACCCTGAATACGAGCATATCTTATATGTTTCCTACACCCTGTACATACAGATTGCCCACATTAAAAATCATCCTACCTGCATCTACTGCATGTTATGAGCCTTTAAACATCCAAGAGTGGCAGCTCATGGAGCATCAGGCAGCCTGTAAACCGGAAGTGTCTTCTGAATGTGTCGCTCTGCATTCTGGGATTGCTGTCCTTTCCCTGACCCCAGCTCTGCTCTGTCTGTGCTATAACCCGCCCCCTGTACTTTATCCCGCTCTCCTCTCCTCAGCATGTGTGATGCGTCAAGATGGCGGCGCCCTTATCCTAGAGTCCTGAACAGAGTTGCAGCCCAGTGGGGGAAAGAATAATAAGTAAGTGACCAAAAACGTAAAATGTTATCAATTTAGATGCTGGGGAATAGTTTTTTATGGGTTTTCATTAAATCATGCTGAATGTCCAGTTTAATAAGCTGAAGCTACAGAAAGTGCATGGAACAGCGTTCCCTGCTCTGTACACAGCTCCGTCCATGGGGATGCAGCTCCATGCACCCTCTTTGCGACCGGTGGCAAATACACCAGTGGAAGCATTGAATTCTGGGTGTTTTTTTTTGTAACCCCATCCTGCTTTAGCATCAGGGAGGGTGGAAGGCAGGGTCAGTGTGATGAAAATTCATTCATTCAGAAAAATAATTTCTAGTTATGTCCAGCTCATGTCTGGAAACGTTAGACCCCATTTCAATGCAAGCCTTAATCAGGTTTGTCGAGCGTCCGAGTGGGGGGCATACTTTAAAGGTAACTGGTACCGTTCACACCTAGAATGGAAAGGCTGGGGCAACAGCTGAGCTCGCAGAAAGTTCCTGAGCGTGAGCCTGTGCTGGCATTCTTTAGTTCCTGGCATAATTCCAAACATTCTGGGGCTAGTATTTTCTGACTGTAACTACCCATTTGTATTTGCCTATCTGACCTGTATATATATCTATTCATTGTTTGTCTCTAGTTTTTCTAGTGCGCTCTTAAATCAATTAAATATATAAATTAATCTTGGGCTTCTCTGTTATCTTGAACCTGAACCCACTTGTCTGTGCTTCCTGGCTATAGTACATGCTATCGGACTCTTTTCTGACCCAATATAATCCCATTAGCTTTCCGAGGCTACATCAAGCAGAACTAGTGGCATTCCTGCTGGCTGGCAGGGCTCTGTTCACTGGTGGTAGTTCAAGGGCTCTACAGCCTGTCAGGGTTTTGAATGGCCTGTATCAAGAGACCATACAGTGGGATCTCTGTGTTGCAGTGACATCATTTGAGGCCACCAGGTACTATTTGTGACAGACGCTCTGCCTTTTGGATGTCTTCACTATTCATTCCCTGGCCTTTTCATAATTAGGTTCCAGACAATGTCATTGTATTTTGATACTGTTACAGGCAATGTCATTGTAGTTTGGATTGTATTATAGACTGCCATTGTGTTGATTGATTACGTCACAGACAATGGCATTGTTCTGATTGATTGTGTTACAGACATCGATTGTGTTGCTGATTGCGTCACCGGCAGAGTTGAGGGATTGTGTGCCCTGCTGCTATTGGTCGGTGTGTGTGTCATGCAGTTCTCCATCAGGTCCACCTTGCATGGAGACTTGTGTATATAAGGCCTAGAGTGGCACTAATAAAGAGACTTCACCTTCACCCTCAATACTGAAGTTCTGTCTCTTATTGGGGGAAACGCTATATTACAATTCACTAGCCCTTGTAAGGGCTGTTCCTGTTTCCTCACGGACGACTCTGGAATTCCAGCAGCACCTCTTACGATTGGGAAAAAGACGTCTCGGGCGGTGAAGCCCTCCGGCAATAAGGGTAATCGCTACACTATTCTTCACAGTCGAGGCTCCATTTGACTGGACAGCCAAGCCAGGGGGAAGAGCTGAAACTTCTCATAAAGAAATAAGCACTGTAAATGTGCAGGTTGCAACCATAATGCGAGGGTGGGGGCATGGGAGTAAGGGATGCGTGAGTTGTAGATACACAGGACAGTTAAACCGGACCCTCAGCATGATTTAATGAAAATCCCAAACCCTTAAACTATTCCCCAGTGTCTAAAATTAATATATTTTGAGTTTTTAGTCACTTATTTTTCTTTCCCCCACCCGGCTGCGACTCTGTTCAGGACTCTAGGATATGGGTTCTGCCCTCTTGACTCAGAAGCATCACACATACTGAGGAGTGGAGTTATAGCTGTGCTTTGCTCAGACAGAGCAGAGCTGGGGTCAGGGAAAGGACAGCAATCCCAGAATGCAGAGCGACACAGTCAGAAGACACTTGCTGTTTGCAGGCTGCCTGATGCTCCATGAGCTGCCATCTTGGATATTTAAAGGCTCATAACATGCAGTAGGAGCAGGTAGGATGATTGTTAATGTGAGCAATCTGTATGTATGTGTGGGAAACATATAAAATATGCTCTTATTCAGGGTGAAGGTCTGCTTTAATAGCGTAAGACATTATCTGTGATGGTCCTTATTTATTCTATTCATTTCACAGCCCTATTGGGGCAGTTTCTTTAATGATTTTACAAGAAATGATGAGCTCTGCAGTACTTTTCAGAATTATCAGTATCCATGTTTTGTAGAGGAACGATGATCAGGACAGATGTGTATTTTTCTTTGTGGTTTTATTTCCTTGCAGCAGCAATTACCCTGTGTCCTCTGGATGGTGCAGGTCTCCTTGCAGATGTATTAACCTTTTATCTGCAGCCTGGTATTCACCCTGCGCTGTCAGGAAACTTCCTTGTGTTTCCAGATAATAGCCAGGCATTGATCTGCCGCTAATCTCGTGTAACCTTTTGTGTGTATTGATCAGAGGCGCGCACTCGAGGAGGATGAGACCAGAGAGCCTAACAACGGCCTTGCCTCTTATTATGGCAGCTCTGTTCTAAAGTTAGATACAGACTTACAATAGGAGGTCTCCAAAACAAACTGTTTTCTTTGGATCTTTATCATGTAGCAAACCATAGAGAATGTTTAGGAGCCTGGACAGTCGCAGCAGTGTTTGGGCATGCTGGTCACATGACATAGTAACGTTTGTAGAAAGCTGTGCTGCGTTGCATCTTGCAGTCTCCCCGAAACATGTAATTGTCTGGGATGCTGGGATTATCATGTGACACTGTGTTGGGCGGGCCAGTTGTTTTCAATTTATACCAGTAAATGTTATGTTTTAAGGACCTAGCTTGATACTTTTGAGATTTGCACACTACCTGTTGGTGGTACAGAGGAGACAATCCTCACAGCGTTCTCTCCATCACAATAGCGTGATGCACATATGACAGAAAGCTATCTGAGAGCTTTTTAAATTTCAATAGCAGACTCATGACTGCTTTAAAATGTATCACAGTTGATTATAATAGAAACACATATGAAATATCAGCTGCCCCTTGGCTATGACAATGTAACTGTCACCAGGAAGCTGTCAGGCTTTCCAGAATGACTCATTTTGTTTATTATAGGCACAGCAGGATGGAGAGGGAATGTGTCCCAATATTTTAAAATCCTATCGCAATATATAGCACTGTGAGATCTGTTGCCTCCATACTTGAGGACAGAATTTGAAAAACTTGGTCATTGGTTTTATCCTGATTTTGGATGCACCTGTTTTCTCCGAGGTCCCAGTTTGCCGGGGGTTTATGTAGCAGAACCAGCGATTGCCAGATTGTATCACGACCCAGCACCAAACCGGGGTTTGCAATATATCAGAGAAGACAACAGAAGTGATTAGATTTTTTACTCCCAGGGAGAGGATAATTGGCAGGGAGATAGGCTGATTTGTTTTTCTATCACTGGTGGTGTTGGTCCGCTTAAAACCATTGCATGCAGTTGATATTAAAAACATTGAGCAGGTTATTTTCCTTTCGCACTGGATTGAAGGACCACTAACCTCCACCAACTCCGTGATGTCCTCACAGAGGAGTGGAAGAGGATTCTAGTATCGACCTGTGAAGCTCTAGTGAACTCCATGGCCATGAGTGTTAATGCAGTGCTGAAAAACAATGACAGCCACACAAAATAGTGACATTTTGGGTACAATTTTCTGGGCTGTGTATCCTTTTAAACTCTTCGCTCTTCAAACGTATTCAAGTATTTCACATATTTAAATGTCTTGATCATTTCTTCTTTCTCCTCTTTCCTCCAGGCTGTACAAATGACTGTAAGTTCTTTAACCCTTTAAGTGTCAAGCCTGTAAATTTTACGTAGTTGCCCCTTGGACCCTTACATTTTCGGGCCTGGACTTCCTTAATCTATCAGCTACTGATAATACAAACTATACATATAATGTATCATTGAAGAAAAATTAAATATGCACCGTTTTTCCCACTCCATAAGATGAACCTGACCTTAAGATGCACATAGGGTTTGGAGGGAAAAGGGGACAAAAGTTCAAAAATAAGAAAAAAAATATTCTGAACCAAAAAGTGTGCCCATCCCATTATAGCAAGCAGTGTGGCAGAATCCCCCCAATCCCTCTATAACAGGTATTGTGCAGAATCTCCCTCAATCACCCCATAACAGACAGTGTATGTTTTTGGTTTGCGCACAGGCGTGTTTAGTATCCGTTGATGTTAGCAATTTTGGTTGGTTTTGCAGTTGTGGGTCTTTTTGGGAGATTTGGAATTGTGTTGACTAGCCACTAAAGTAGCTTAACCTACCGGTGGGGGTGGCATGTGGGGCTTTTTTAGTCTTTGGTCCGCACTCGATCTGTGTGGCCTTTAGATTTATGTTGCATGTCCTTCTGATGTAGCTCAATGAGGATGCTGCAATATATTTCATGGTGTCGTACCACAGTACAGTATATGTATATGTACTACTGTACAGTATATGTAAACCGGGCCTAATCCCAGGTTTGAGGGCCATATACAGTAGTTGACTTGGATTTGGTATTTGAAGCCACATTATCCATCTGCACCTGCAAACTTGGAAGTATGCTTTGAATCTTATGTAATAAAATAATGTTAAAATCTGTTAATGTTTCACATGAATATACCGCATTACTTTGACATTTCTGTGAATTTTACATGTGTAAAAAATAAAATAAAACATGTGCATACAGGCATGTGTTCCTATGTATATATTGTTCTTCATGTAACCTTTATGGTCCTTTTTTCCTTGTCTAGGTGTACCAGCCAACATTGCAGATTTGAAAAACTTGGAGGTGCTCAACTTTTTTAACAACCAAATTGAGGAACTTCCAACACAGATCAGCAGCCTCCAGAAGCTGAAACATCTGAATCTTGGGTAAGACCCTCCAGCGCAGATTGGAAATGTGAAAATGTTAAAGCAGATGTCAAAATATTTGGGACCTGAGCCTCTGGTGGGACTAATTATAGTCTGAGGGACTCTTTAGGGTTCATAGTTCATTCCAGATCTGCAATAATAATGTCAGCACCCACTTACCTGCGCCCCGTTCCTGTCGCGCTCCCCGTACCGCCGCGCGGCTTCCTGGTCGGCGGCCGCGGCGGGCGGCGGCTCTCCTTCCTCCTGGCGCGCGCGCGCCTGGTTCCTCTCTGGCCGGCGTCCCCGGCTCCGGCGCTCGTGCTCGCGCACACGCGCGAGCACGTTGTGTTTATGCCCTCCGGCGCCGCTGTTCCCAGCGCGGCCGCCGGAGGAGAAATAATTAAAGAGACAGGTGTGGGTGGGGGGAATGTTTCCCTTGTCACTGGCCAATCCCATCAGCACGTCACGCCCTCACTACTTCCCTCCAATCAGCTCTCTCTGAATTCTGGGCAGCTCGCCCCATGTGTCCAATCTGTTTAAAGTTCCTGGTTGCACCAATCACTACACTGACTCTCTTTGGCCAATTATGTCTGTTCCCTATTTAACCTCAACCCAGTCAGTCTGTCATTGCCTGTTATAGCGCCTAGACCCTTGTAGCTGTTTATCCTCGATTTTGATCTCCGTTCCTGTTGCCGACCCTCGCTTGTTTGACCATCCTCGATCTCCACTCCTGTTGCCGACCCTTGCCAGTTTGACCATCCTCGATCTCCACTCCTGTTGCCGACCCTTGCCAGTTTGACCATCCTTGATATCCGTTCCTGTTGCCGACCCTCGCTTGTTTGACCATCCTCGATCTCCACTCCTGTTGCCGACCCTTGCCTGTCTATTGGACTGCCATCCTTACGCTCACATACCGGCTACCCGATTCCACTTCCAGCCGCGGGCTCTCCAGCACTCTGTACCGTAAGACCTCATCCTTTGAGCCATAAAGTCCTGGGGGCAACCGATCCCGAGCAGGCGTGTTCTGCGTCTCGGCAAGCGGGGGCTCCTATAGGTGAAGCTGGCTGCGGAGATTGGGGGTTGAGGCCCTTACCAAGAGAGCTGGAGTTGTCCAAGTGGTAATTGAGGTTCCGGGAGCGTGACATTATAACAGGCCCAAAAATATCAATATGGAAGACCTGGTACAGCAAGTGCAGGCGATGGCCACCGCTATCAATCAACTTGCCCAGAGGGTGGCCAACCAAGAAACCCGCCAGACTTCAACACCCGCTGTATCACCTCATATTCCTGAGCCTAAGGTTCCTTTGCCCGAAAAATTCTTTGGAGACCGGGCCGGCTTTTCAAATTTCAAGAATTCGTGTGAACTCTACTTTAGGCTGCGGCCTTTATCTTCTGGCACAGAAACCCAACGGGTGGGTTTAATTATTTCTTTGTTACAAGGAGATCCCCAGTCATGGGCTTTCAGCTTGCTCCCTGAAGATCCTGCCTTACACTCCGTGACATCTTTTTTTTCTGCTATGGGAGTGTTGTATGCGGATCCAGATCGTCAGTCCACGGCGGAAAACAGGCTTCGGGCCTTGAAGCAGGGTCGGAATTCCGCCGAGGACTACAGCGCTGAGTTCCGGCGCTGGGCAGTAGAATCTACCTGGAATAATCCAGCCCTGTGTAGCCAATACCGTTTGGGGCTGTCCGAAAATATTAAAGATGCCCTGGTCAACTTTCCTACTCCAAAAGATTTGGACCAGCTTATGCAGGTCTCCATCAGGATCGATAGGCGTCTTAGGGAGAGAGCCAGGGAAAGGGTTAGAGCTACTACGCCCTTTAGACCTTCACAAACTCCCAGCCCTTCAACCTCTGGTGGGGTAAACTCCTCCTCTCCCTCTCAAGAGGAGCCAATGCAGGTTGGCAGAGCCCGTCTTTCTCAGGACGAGAAACAACGAAGACGGTCTTTGGGTCTTTGTCTCTACTGTGGGTCCCCGGGGCATTTTGCCAGGTCTTGCCCAAATAAGGGATATCCGGCGGGAAACTTTCTTGCCTAGGTCAGGAAGAGGGTGCTGACCTAGGTGAATTGAAGCATTACCCTCACCATGATAAGATGTTAATCCCTACAGAGCTTTTCTGGGGTCCTTCCAAACAGGCAGTATCTGCGTTTGTAGATAGTGGAGCTGCAGGTAACTTCCTGGATCGGAACATAGTCTCCATCCTGGGAGTTCCACTGGTACCTCTAGAAAAGTCTCTTCAGGTTTTGGCCATCAACGGGAAGGCCATCCTGGGAGGGCCGGTCAGTCACAAGACCCCCCCTCTCAGATTGGTGGCCGGCTCATCTCATACTGAACTTATAGAATTTCTGGTGTTTGATTGTCCGGAAACACCAGTAGTTTTGGGATACCCATGGCTAAAGCTCCATAACCCCGTATTCAATTGGCAGTCCGGTGATCTGATTAAGTGGAGTAATTTCTGCAGATCACATTGCTTCTCCACCATCCTTAAGAGTGTGCAGATTTCGCCCCAAGAACTGCCTCTGCCTTATATAGATTGGGCAGATGTCTTTTCTGAGCGGTCCGCTGACAATCTTCCCCCACACAGACCCTATGACTGTCCCATCGACCTACTTCCTGGAACCATTCCTCCTAGGGGCAAAATCTATAATCTGAATCGAGCTGAAGAGCAGGCCATGAAAGAATATATTTCTGAAAATCTGAGTAAAGGCTTTATCCGCCCATCTACTTCACCGGCGGGTGCCGGCTTCTTTTTTGTGGAGAAGAAGGATGGGGGTTTAAGGCCTTGCATAGATTATAGAGCCTTGAATAAGATCACTATTAAAAATCGTTATCCTCTTCCCTTAATAGGTGATTTATTTAATCAGGTAGTGGGGGCTCGAATTTTTTCTAAACTAGATCTAAAGGGGGCCTACAACCTGATCCGTATTCGGCAAGGGGATGAATGGAAAACGGCGTTCAATGTTAAGGATGGCCATTACGAATATTTAGTGATGCCTTTTGGCCTTTGTAATGCTCCTGCGGTCTTTCAAGACTTCGTTAATGACGTGTTTCGTGACTTTTTAGGTAACTTCGTTGTGGTTTACTTGGATGACATCCTCATCTACTCTAAGAACCTTTCCGAACACAGGCAACATGTAAAACTGGTCCTCCAGAAGTTGAGAGAGAATAACTTATACGCTAAAATTTCTAAGTGTATGTTTGAGGTCGCCTCCGTTCCCTTCTTGGGATATATTATTTCTAGTCAGGGGTTGGAGATGGATGGGGGAAAAGTTTCGGCAGTACGGGATTGGGTGCAACCCAAATCCTTAAAAGAATTACAACGCTTTTTAGGGTTTGCCAATTTCTATCGACGCTTTATCAAGGGTTTTTCTAGTATCGTCGCACCTCTCACCAATCTCACCCGCAAAGCCGCGTTCACTGTTAACTGGTCACCATCAGCTATTGAAGCCTTCCGTGTCCTAAAACAGGCTTTTACTTCGGCGCCAGTTTTAGTGCACCCCGACGTCAACAAACCTTTTATTGTTGAGGTTGATGCGTCTGAATTGGGTGTGGGGGCTGTTTTATCGCAATTCTCTGGATCTCCTGAACGTATGCATCCATGTGCCTATTTCTCTCGGAAATTTAATACCGCGGAACAAAATTATGACGTTGGCAATAGGGAACTATTAGCTATTAAACTGGCATTTGATGAATGGCGTCACTGGTTAGAGGGCTCTCTGCATCCTATCACTGTATATACCGATCATAAAAATCTTGAGTATATAGGCTCCGCCAAGAGGTTGAATTCTCGACAGGCCCGTTGGGCATTATTTTTTTCACGTTTCAATTTTATTATTACTTTTAAACCGGGTGTAAAAAATACTAAAGCCGATGCTCTATCGCGTATGTTCGGTGAGTGTAAAGATCGAGGAGATTTTGGGGAACCTATTTTACCTGCAGGTTGTGTGGTCGGGGCCCTACTCCCCGATCTTTCTAATGTTCTTGCGCCGTTCCAAGATGATTCCCCTGTAAATGTACCAGCAGGACGTCAATTTGTGCCACCGCATTTGCGTTCCGACGTAATCCGCGAATTCCACGACGCCAAAACTGCCGGGCATCTGGGAATTCGTAAAACTTTTATTTTAGCTCGACGTCATGTATGGTGGCCTTCTATGAGACGTGATATCACTACCCTTATCGACGCATGTCCTGTTTGTGCACGAAGTAAAGGGGTACACAAGGCCCCTAGTGGGTATCTGATTCCGCTTGAGATCCCTAAAGAACCGTGGTCTCACATCTCGATGGATTTTATTGTTGATTTACCCCTCTCGCATGGGAACACTGTGATTTGGGTAGTCGTTGATAGATTTAGTAAGATGGCTCATTTTATTGCTTTACCCAAGCTACCCTCGGCTCCGGAACTTTCGCGCTTGTTCATCTCGCATATTTTTCGTCTTCATGGTATTCCAGTAAATATTGTTTCCGATCGGGGTGTGCAATTTATATCACAATTTTGGAACAATTTTTGTTCACGTTTGGGGATTCAGGTTTCTTTGTCCTCCGCGTATCATCCCCAGTCTAATGGGCAGACCGAAAGAACGAATCAGAGCCTAGAACAATATTTAAGATGTTACATCTCTGACACTCAGGAGCAGTGGTCGGAATTTATTGACTTTGCGGAGTTCGCGTATAATAATGCGCCGAGTGATAGTACCAAAATATCCCCGTTCTTCTGTAATTATGGAAAGCATCCTAAGGCTTCTTCTTTTTCTGCAGCACCTTCTGATTTTCCGGTCTTAGAAGAGTGGCTTCAGAAACGGAAAGAGGTTTGGGCATGTGTCAAGAAAAATTTAGAAACTATGCGCGTTAAATATAAAAAGTTTGCTGATCGTCACAGGTCTCAGGAACCTACCCTTCAGTGTGGAGACCTTGTTTGGGTTTCCACTAGGAATATCGCTCTCCGTCAGCCTTCTTATAAATTGGGTCCTAAATTTATTGGTCCTTATCCTATTATCAGAAAACTTAATAATGTTACCTATAAAGTACAGCTTCCTTCTACTATGAAGATCTCCGACTCATTTCACGTTTCTCTGTTGAAGCCTGCTAAAGACTCTTCTCCTGTTGGTCCTCCTCCGGTTTTAGTAGATAATGCACAAGAATATGAAGTAAACAAGATTTTGGATTCTCGTAGAGTGCGTAATACTATACAGTATTTAATTGACTGGGTTGGTTATGGTCCTGAGGAGAGATGCTGGGTTTCTTCTAGGGATGTTCACGCCAGGGCTCTGGTAAAGAAATTTCACCGTGACAATCCGGAAAAACCTGGTGAGGGTCCGGAGGCCCCTCGTGAGGGGGGGGGTAATGTCAGCACCCACTTACCTGCGCCCCGTTCCTGTCGCGCTCCCCGTACCGCCGCGCGGCTTCCTGGTCGGCGGCCGCGGCGGGCGGCGGCTCTCCTTCCTCCTGGCGCGTGCGCGCCTGGTTCCTCTCTGGCCGGCGTCCCCGGCTCCGGCGCTCGTGCTCGCGCACACGCGCGAGCACGTTGTGTTTATGCCCTCCGGCGCCGCTGTTCCCAGCGCGGCCGCCGGAGGAGAAATAATTAAAGAGACAGGTGTGGGTGGGGGGAATGTTTCCCTTGTCACTGGCCAATCCCATCAGCACGTCACTCCCTCACTACTTCCCTCCAATCAGCTCTCTCTGAATTCTGGGCAGCTCGCCCCATGTGTCCAATCTGTTTAAAGTTCCTGGTTGCACCAATCACTACACTGACTCTCTTTGGCCAATTATGTCTGTTCCCTATTTAACCTCAACCCAGTCAGTCTGTCATTGCCTGTTATAGCGCCTAGACCCTTGTAGCTGTTTATCCTCGATTTTGATCTCCGTTCCTGTTGCCGACCCTCGCTTGTTTGACCATCCTCGATCTCCACTCCTGTTGCCGACCCTTGCCAGTTTGACCATCCTCGATCTCCACTCCTGTTGCCGACCCTTGCCAGTTTGACCATCCTTGATCTCCGTTCCTGTTGCCGACCCTCGCTTGTTTGACCATCCTCGATCTCCACTCCTGTTGCCGACCCTTGCCTGTCTATTGGACTGCCATCCTTACGCTCACATACCGGCTACCCGATTCCACTTCCAGCCGCGGGCTCTCCAGCACTCTGTACCGTAAGACCTCATCCTTTGAGCCATAAAGTCCTGGGGGCAACCGATCCCGAGCAGGCGTGTTCTGCGTCTCGGCAAGCGGGGGCTCCTATAGGTGAAGCTGGCTGCGGAGATTGGGGGTTGAGGCCCTTACCAAGAGAGCTGGAGTTGTCCAAGTGGTAATTGAGGTTCCGGGAGCGTGACAAATAATTTTATTCTACCAGTAGCAACTTATGATTCCCTCTGTGATGCCCTCTGCCGCCGGTCACGGTGATGCCCTCTGCCGCCGGTCAAAACCTGGGCAGTACAAGGAGTAGTAAATTCGGCTGGATGGTGGTCGTGGTCTGTGTTTGGGCCGCTACCTTTGGAACCAATGGGGGCCTCTGTACGCCAGGAACCTCTGTGTATGGAGGCCTCATTGTTTATAATGGGAGTCGGCCATACACAGGACATGCTCACCCACCAGATGCAACCCAGAAGCACAGCTCCAGACCACGAACGGGGGCTGTAAGAAACTGATCGGTGCTGGAGAGGCGGTAAGGTAAGCGAATCTTCTAGTGACCCTTTGGACTGGCTGGTGCTTTAGTATTAGGAAAAGTCCACAGAAGTGGACTTTTCCTTCAAAGTGGTTCTATGCTCAATTCCTAGGGTTAAGATGCCTCACCGTGTGAAACCCTTCTTTGCCGCTAATTAATGTGCAATGTGGGATCATGGAAGAGGTAAGGAAACCCACAATAATCAGTGGCTTGCTTTGCCACCACCCAACCCATGCAATTGCATGGGGCCCCCACTCTTCAGGGGCCCCACAGAATACTGCTGCGTGAACACTGGAAGTGGCTGGTATCTGTAATTCTCTGTCAGTTGTTCTTCTTTAATATTTTATTTTGTTATATAAAAATGCATTTGATTAGAGCCTCCAGACACGACTTGCAGGGACTGAATATCATGGGGAAAAAGGAAACCTTATCCCCCTAATGGTTTTGCCAGAGTTTCTCTCATATTCCACTCCAGGGCATCAGCGAATCAGATATGAATGCATTAACTGCAAGATAAAAAGGTGTGGCTCCTCCAGGCCTATATATACTTCCGGCTGCTCTCCGAAATCCAGTTTCATACTTGCAGTTGAACTGAACTGCGACGGTTGTGCTTGGATTTATTTTCTTTTGTCTTTTAGAGATTATGGATAAGGGAATTAGGTTGTGGTCCACCCCTAGCGTCTTGGAGTAGTCACATATTGATTATCGAGATTCCTCATATACATCGTTCTTGGGCCCTCGTGGATAATAGACTGACCTCACCATGACTGAGGCATCTGTGGCGTCCGGATCTGGTATGTTATCAGAGAGTCTCGCCCAGTGTCCTGTGTGCCTGCAAAGGCCTCCGTAAGAGGACAGCCCTATCTGTTCATAATGCACTGACGTGTTAGTACTCTCCAGGTTAAGGAGACAACTGCCATCCCTGTAGGTATTTTCCGCCATGGAAGTCTCTGGGTCCGCTCCTATGGCAGCTCTACCTCGTTCTGATAATCCAGGTTTTCATATCCAGCTGGATATGGTGGAAAGATTAGCCCACGAAGAGGAGGATATTAATGCTTCCATAGAATCTCAGGAAGATTATTCCGAGGGGGAGCTCTCATCCAGTGGGGAAGAGAGTAATTCAGATTCAGTGTCTTCTGAACAGGTACTTTCTATGTTTAAAGTGCAGATGGGTAATCTGATTTCTTCTATTCTAGAAGTTTTGGGTATCCCAGTTCCTAAGGCTACAAAAAATAAAAATGAAGGGAGACCCATACAGACGCGACAAGCAGAAGCAGCTGTTTCCCGAGCAGTCTTGTTTTACCAGGTTTATCCAAAAAGAAAAGGAAAAGCCAGACGAGCTCCCCACCATTCCCAGATCCCTGGATACTAAGTACTCTTTTCTACAGACCTGATTAAGTTATGGTCTTTTTCTCCCGAGGTTGATTATCTGGTTTCAGGACTGTCCAAGAGCACTGTTACTTCTGCTACGGACAGTGCTTCCCTAAGAGACCCGGTGGATAAGCGTCTGGATCAGATATCCAGGCATGCCTTTTCTATGGTAGGGTCGGCCTAACGACCAGGCTGCGCCGCATCCATGGCGCATTTGGCAGGCAAGAGGTCTCAAATTTGGGCTGGTCACTCCTGTAGTTTATGCTCGCAGTTGATAAAATCCAACATGGAGTACTTCATCGCTTCTTTCGATTATATTGTTAGACTAAATGCCAAGGGTTTAGCTCCCTTTTTGGGGGGTTGTAAAGGGTATCCCGGAATCCGGAAAAAGTAGAAGCATTGAGATCCACTGTAACTCACTTGTTGCAGTTAGGAGTAGTTCGTTCTGTTCCTCTTTCAGAGAGAGGTCACGGATTCGACTCCAATTTGTTTGTGCGCCCAATATTGGACCTCAAAGGCCTCAACAGTTTTGCATGGAATCTTTAAGTTCCACAATGGTGGCACTTTATTTTATGACTTACCTACATATCCCTATCTTCCCAAGCCATAAAATCTTTTTGCGTTTCGCAGTATATGGCCTACACTTTTAGTTTGTGGCTCTGCCTTTTAGCCTGTGTCCGGCTCCAAGGGTTTTTACCAAGGTTCTGAGGAGTCATCCCATCAGGTTTCAAGCAGACATGACAGTGGTCGCATATATCAACCACCAGGGGGGCACCAGAAGCAGGAGAGCTCTCAAGTAGGTGAGCTGGATCTGGGCCGAGAGGAATGTTCCATGCATCTTGGTGATCCACATACCAGGAGTGAACAACATGCAAGCCGATCATCTTAAGCAGGGCAACCTTGGATCAGTGAGACTGGTTGCTCAGTCAGGGGATTATTCTAAGTATGTCACACACCCCACTTCAATCATTAAATATTACACTTGGGTAACTCCACCAGCAGGTGGCGACGTGCAGAGAAGTCATGAAAAACAAGCCCCTCCTGGTCTATACATTCCCGGCACCTCTCACTCATTCCCCAGTGTTTCTTCTCTGCAAGATGGCGACAAGACAGAAGAAAGAAGTCTCCTGCTTGCAGGTAGCCGGGGTAACACCCCGGCCCCCCCTTTCTGGTCTATTTCTGCCCAGTCCTTTTTTGTTTGCCTAATAGATAACAATAGAAGCCTCCCAGCTTAGGCTGCTGGCTGGGTAATGGTAGATGGCACCTAATGGTGCCTAGGAGATTAGCTCCTCCGCTAGACCCCACAAGTGGGGCAACGCGGTTATCCGGCCTGGTGATCCGGATTTGGGATGCCCCGTTCCGCTGTCACCTTATTGGTGCTGTCCCTGTCCCCCGCTTGGTCCCTTTCTCCCTGCGCTAGAAAGAGGGGGGGGGCGCTATGTGATTACTAGTACTTGCTGAGTGTGATTACCTCCTGACTGTACTACTATTTCGTGCCTGGGTAGGTTCTGCCTTGATGAGGGGCGGGGTTTGGGCGGCGCGTTTTGTCACTTTTCTGCCCGCTCCCGTTTTGCACAGGTTTTTGGGTAAGGTGCGGAGGTGAGGCTGGGCGCCATGTGTGTGCGGTGCCCGCTGCCTCCACTTGTGTGGTGTTATGCGGCTGTCTGGCGGGGCCGCGGCTCGCGCGGCCCGTGCTGCACTGTGTCCGGGAAGGGGGGCGGGGCCGGAGCGCTTCGCGCGCTTGTGACGGCCCGCCCTTCTTCTTCTCTTCCTCGTTCATTCCCCCCCCCCATCTTGACGCAATTGCATACTGCGATGGGAGTACGCTGCCTTCTGCCGCCATGGTGAGTTTATTCTTGTTGTGGGGCACATGTACGCTGTTGATGTAGCGCTTTTGGAAGTATTCCCTCAATGAATTGGTAGCCGGCTGCACGGTCCAGCGGTTAGAGCATACGCTTATGGAGTTTGTTCCCCGACGGTGCCGGTTCGAATCCCACTCTGTCCTTAGGTTTTAATATGTATGCATTTAGTTGCCCGTTAGTTTTTGTTGTGCATAACTTTGCATTTTTTATTCCTGTGCTGCTGCATGTTTGATTGTCTATGGGCCATGGAGTGAATGTCCTCTTTTCCATAGCAGATCCTGAGTTCCCATACTGAAGGGGTCTCCCGGTTTTTAGATGCTTGGCTAGTTGGGGTACTGTCCCTTTATAATTACAATTCCCCCACACGGGACATTTAAAAGGGGCATCCCGGGTCGCTTATGGCATAAATCCCTGGGTACTTGCGAATACCATAATTTCACCATTATGGAGGCTTCTAGTATAACGGAAACGGCCCTTGGGGCAATTCAGGCTTTTTGGGGGTTGTGGGGCTCCTCTCCCAGGGGATGCTGTCATAATATGCATTCCATGTGTACGGTGGAATATTAACCGCCAGTCCGGTACTCCGGCTTCTGGCTCCTCGCCGCCCGTGTCATCACCTACCCCTCCCCGCCTGTTCCGGACCCCATGTGACGTGGTCATGGGTGGGGATTCGCATTCCGAGGTGTGCGCCGGGTTTGCCAGCCTTGAGATAACGTTTTCCGCGGTGGTTGCTCAGAGGGCCACGGCTAGCGGAAACACTTTCCCCCGCTCCGCAGGGTCACGATGTTGATGTGTTTGGTTCCTTGGACTGGGCCGATTGCCCCCCGGCTGAGGAGGGGGAGCTCTTTGAGGATTCGGATGGGCCTGATGTCCAGCAATTGCCCGGCGCTGCGGGTGACCAGGTTGCTGGGGTGGCCTTCGACACCCCTTCAATATTGGCTCAATTGTTGAGCCGGTTCCTACGCCTAAGGGTGAGTTAATTGACGTGGTCTGGCCACGCTTGGAATTCCCAGTCCACGAATTTTTGAGGATGTCATACTTAAGGAATGGGTGCAGCTTACCCGTTTTGCTGGTGTTACGCCTAGTTGGGATAAAGAGTATCCTTTCCCGGCGGACTTGGTTAAGCGATGGTCTTCCCTGTGGTCGATGCTCTGGTTTTGGGGCTGTCCACGGCTGTGTTGCACTCTCCTGACTGTACTACTATTTAGGATGGTGAGGATCGCCGGAGTGACCAGCTGGCTAGCCACGCCTTTGTCGGTTTTGGTTCGGTTTTGTGGCTGGTTTCTGTGCTTCAGCACTTTTGATGTTGGCTGCAAGGTCCTTTATCAGGGACTTGCCGTCGGGCCTTGATCCTGTTTGTGAAGAGTTTGTGGCTCTCAAGTGTTGTGAATCTTTTGTTCTTGCCGCTCAGGTTGATGCCACGGTGATGTGTAGTAGGACCGCGGCTATCCGGCGGTTGGTGTGGCTGCGGTAATGGACTGCTGATTTTTATTTAAAATTTTTATTTAAAAATAAAAAAAAAATAAAAAAAAAGACCATCATGACTTTTCCCTTTTAGGGTTTGTGACTCTTTGGTGAGAAATTGGATTCTGTTGCCAGAGGAGGTAAGTTGCCTCAGAGCAAGTGACTATGCCGTTCCTTTCGGGGGGGCGGCTTCTTTTAATCTCTCCTTTTGGGGAGCCAGAGCTGGCAGGGGCGCGGTCTTTCCCTGTCTTTAGGGGTGCCGGTTGGAACCAGGGTAGTGGCCGTCCCGGTCACTCCTGGGGCTCCAAGCCAACACCCGCTGCCAGGCCCGCTCAGCAATGAGGGGGCGCCCTCATCCATGCGGGTGGGGGGACGGTTGCGACACCTCTCCCAAGTAAGGGACCAGGCGGTCTCGGGAGGTGGTGTCGTCCGGTTACAAGCTGGAGTTCGAGCCCCGACCTCCTCCAAGGTTTTTCAGGTTTCATGTGCCCACTGATCCTTTGGCCACGCAGGGGCTCCTGGCGGCGGTAAGAAATCTTCTGGACATGGCAGTCATCTGCCCGGTTCTGTCCTTGGTTGTGGGCCTCGGGTATTATTCGAATCTCTTTACAGTGTCTAAGAAAGATGGATCGGTGCGTCCTATCCTGGATCTGAAGTTCCTCATCAGGTTTATACGTTCTTGGAAATTTCGCAGGGGCACTCTGCGCTCTGCCTTCACTTCTTTTCGGCAGGGGGACTTCATGACGTCCGTAGACATCAAGGCTGCCTGCCTTCATGTTCCTATCTTTCCGGCTCATTTGGCCTTATCTCGGCCCCAAAGGTGTTCACCAAGGTGCTGGCCGTAGTGATGGCCCTTCTCAGAGCTCAGGGGATTCGCATCGTGCCTTATCTGGATGACCTTCTCATCATGGCTCCTTTCTTTGGTCAATCGGAGACGGACACCAGGTCGTTGGTGTCCTCTCTGGAGAGTGACAGCTGAGTGATCGACTATCCCAAGTCCTCCCTCGCTCCGGCCAGGGTGGTGTCCTTCCTGGGAATGTCCTTGGATTTTTGTCAACACAAAGTGTTTCTGTCTCAGCCCACGGTTCTCTCGATTCAGGAATTGGCGCAGTTTCTTATATCCAATCCTTGCCTGTCCGTCCGGTTGGGGATGAGACTGGTGGGGTTGATGGTAGCCTCCTTCGAGGCGGTGCCCTTTGCTCATTTTCGCACATGGACGCTTCAGCTTCATCTTTTGGCGTCTTGGGATCGGCGACCGCGGTTGTTGGATCGGTCCTTCCGGATGTCCCCTCGGGTTCGGCAGTCTCTTCTGTGGTGGATGGTCTCGGACAATCTTCTGAAGGGTAGGTCATTTCTGACCTCGCTTTGGGAAACTGTCACCACGGACGCCAGTTTGTCAGGATGGGGAGTTTTCTGGAAGGATCTTCGGTTCCGGGGGCGGTGGGGCCTTCAGGAAGCCCACTTGCCCATCATTGTTCTGGAGTTGAGAGCCATCAGGTTGGTTCTGTCTCACTTGACGCAGCATTTACAGGACCTGCCGGTTCAGGTTCGGTCGGACAATCGGACGGCGGTTGCTTACATCAATCACCAAGGAGGGACTCGCAGTCTGGGTGCTCACAGAGAGGTGTTTCTGATTCTAGTTTGGGCAGAGACTCATGTCCCTTGCATTTCGGCAGTGTACATTCCAGGAGTGGAATTTCTGAGCCGGTGTTCGTCTCGCCGGGGGGAATGGTCTCTCCATCCCCGGGAGTTTCGGTCGCTTTGTCTCCGGTGGGGGACGCCGGAGGTGGATCTGTTTGCCTCTCGTCACAATCACAAGCTTCCGACATTCGTGTCGCTGTCTCAGGATTCTCTGGCTCTGGCGGCGGATGCCATGTCCCTGAGCTGGAGGGACCTGGGGTTTCTTTATCTGTTTCCTCCGATTCCCATGCTAGGCAGGGTGCTGCGAAAGTTGGTTCTGGAAGGAGTTCCCGCCATTCTCGTGGCCCCAAGGTGGCCAATCCGACATCGATCGTCTGGCGGTGGATCAGTTCGATCTGTCTTTTCGGCCGGATCTTCTCACTCAGGGCCAACTGTGTTACCCCAGTTTACTAACGCTGGCTTTGACGGCTTGGCTGCTGAGACCTCCATCTTAAAGGAGGAGGGTCTTTCGGATTCGGTCATTCGGACTCTTATTAGTGCCAGGAAGAGATCCTCTTCTTCCATCTATTATAGGTCTTGGAGATCTTATATTGATTGGTGTGAGGCTAGGTCTTTACCTTGCCAGGTCTTTTCTGTTTCTAGGATTTTGGAATTTCTTCAATCAGGGCTGGACTCTGGTCTTCAGCTGAGTACTTTGAAGGGGCAGGTCTCTGCCTTGGCTATCTTTTTTCAGGAGGTCTTTTGCAAGTCATCCTTTGATCAAGACTTTTTTCCAGGGGGTTTCGCATCTGCGGCCTCCTGGGAAGCCGTTGCTCCCTGTTTGGGATTTGAATTTGGTTCTCTCTGCTCTTCAGGCTCCTCCTTTTGAGCCTTTGCGAGATATTGCTCTGTCCACTCTTGCTCAGAAGGTTGCCTTTCTGGTGGCCATCACTTCGGTTCGGCGTGTTTCGGAGTTGGCAGCCTTGTCTATTCAGGCTCCTTATTTTGAGAAACTTCAGGACAAAGTGGTTTTTCGTTTCAAGCCAGACTTTCTCTCTAAAGTGGTTTCTGCTTTTCATCTGAATCAGGACATTGTCCTTCCCTCCTTGTGTCCTAGACCTGGGAATGACAAGGAGAGGGCGTTGCATTGTCTGGATGTGGTACGTTGTGTCAAGTACTATTTGTGTATTACGTCTTCGTTTTGTAAGACTGATGCCTTTTTCGTGGTGCCCTGTGCGGCTAGGAAAGGTTTTGGCTCCGGCTAAGTCTTCCATTAGTAAATGGATTCGTCAGGCGTTTGTTGGGGCCTACTCTGCCAAGGGGAAGGATCCCCCTTTTCGTGTTACTGCTCATTCTACTCGTGCGGTTGGAGCGTCCTGGGCTTTTCAGCACCAGGCTTCTGTTGAACAAGTTTGTAAGGCTGCTACTTGGTCTTCGGTTCACATTTTTTCCAAGTTTTATAAGGTTGATGTGCGGGCCTCAGCGGATGCTGTTTTTGGCCGCAAGGTTCTGCAGGCTGCAGTGGTTTGGGTTTTGCATTATTGCCTGGTTGGATACCCGCCCTTTTCTGGACACTGCTGTTGGATGTCCCAAGTGTAATATTTAATGATTGAAGTGGGGTGTGTGACATACTTAGAATAATACCATTTTGTGAATACTCACCTGTAAAATGGGTATTATAAGTATGTCACACACCCCACTTCACCCGCCCTTTTTGGTATCCCGGATTCTTTATAGGGTGAAGTTTTCGTTTACAGTTTGAGGGTTTTTTCCTGGTACCTTGTCTTTACTGCTGTTTGAATACTGGGGAATGAGTGAGAGGTGCCGGGAATGTATAGACCAGGAGGGGCTTGTTTTTCATGACTTCTCTGCACGTCGCCACCTGCTGGTGGAGTTACCCAAGTGTAATATTTAATGATTGAAGTGGGGTGTGTGACATACTTATAATACCCATTTTACAGGTGAGTATTCACAAAATGGTATTTTTCAAGTCCTATGTATGTGCTGGGGGTTCCCAGATGTGGATCTCTTCCCATCTTGCCACAATTGGAAAGTTCAGTTTCCTGGGTCATGTACAAAAGAAGATAGCCTGGAAGGGGGTCTCAACCACCCCATTGGCCAAGGAGAATTTGGTTTTCAGACATATTAAGGATGTTGGAAGGCAACCACTGGCAGCTGCTCACCTCACACAGGGGCCTCTACGGCACCCCGATTTGCGAGTTCTTGCTTGGATTGCCTGGCTATTGAAACCTCCAACCTGACAGAAAGATGCTTATTTGTAAGAGTCATCTGGACAATGATTCATCAAAGATTTATCACATAGTTTGGCAGGTCTTTATCACCTGGTGGGAATCCAGGAATCTTGCTTGTAGAACTTTTTCTGTCTCCAGAATCCTAAAATCTTTGCATAAGGGTCTCGATGAGGCTCTTCAATTGAGCACTTTACAAGGACAGATTATCTTTATCCATCTTTTTTCAGAAACCCATTGCTGAAAATAAACTTATAAGGATGTTTTTGCAAGGGGTCACCCATGTGCGTCCTCCCCAAAAGCTGCTTCTGCCTGTTTGGGACTAATATAGTTTTATCGACCCTTTGGGGTCCTCCCTTTGAACCGATGGCAGAAGTTTCACTAAGATCTTCCTAGTGGCAATCACCTGTGCGGTGGGTTTCTGAATTAGCAGCTTCACATGTTAAACCCCTTTACTTAGTTCTACACAATGACAAAGCTGGCTTCCATTTCAAACAGGACTTTCTTCCTAATGTGGTATTCCCATTCCATCTTAACAGGGAGGTGGTTTTGCCTTCCTCATGTCCTGCTCCGGTTAGCCGTAAGGAGAGAGTCCTCCACTCTCTGGATGTAGTGAGATCTCTTAAATATTATAGACAATAATGCTTACACTTTGCTCAATGTCCCTGAGGGATAAAAGAGAAATCTCGCAATGTCAACTAACAGATGATGTTATCTTTCTGTCTCCCATAATGCTCAACAGTAGCGAAAGTATCCATCTGTTATCAGAAACGGGTTTCATACAGGACTTTGGTAGATACGTCAGTAGAAGAAGACAATAAAATCTTTTAGCAGCCATAAATATATCTGATAACAAGTGTTTTCTGGCAAAAATAGAATGCAATATAGTACCAGCCGGGTTATTCAAACTTCTATATTGCTTTGTGTGAGCACTCCATCAATTTCTCCTGAAAGCTCCTTCAACATACAGGTGTTGTGGTGTAAAGGCTCGAAGAGTTGGGTAAGAAATAATGGTCATAAATCATATTTTTGTGGCAAAAAATCATTTTAAGAGACTTATTTTCTTCCTCAATAACATGATTAAAGGCTTACTGTTGCATGCACATGGGGGATATCATTCATGAGAACCGGAGAGCAGATATGTGTTGTAGTTTGATGCCCATTTATAAAGAAGTCAAAAGGTGAAAATTGTCAGAAAAAGTGCAATTCCATGGCTCTCCTGCTCATTTGGTTCTTATTCTATTCTTAGTATACAGTACGTCCTGCTCCAGATAGATTACTTACACTTGGGTTGTACTCTGCCAGATGGCGCTGCACTGCAGAGACATGTAAAACAGGCTCCTCCCGGCCCCTCAAATACCCAGGGACCTCCCACAAATCCCCAGATTTCTCTGCAGTGCTAACTGCGAAGACATGAAGTTGTCACTCTCTCGCAGGTGAGCGGGGCTATTAGCCTGCGGCCCTGTTGGACTATTCCCACCCGTCCTTTGTGTGATGTGCCTCCCAGCCTGGGCGGCGCTGGTCGGGTGAAGGTAGGCGGCACCATGCGTGCTTATGGAGCGCTGCTCCACCGCAGTCCCCCACCAAAGGGTAGGCGGTATAGGCTGATGGTGAGCCTTATGGGATGCCCCTCCCGCATTATTGTCCCATGCCCCGGTAGCGGTGGGTCCTGCACAAAGGGCCGCCATCCTCCCTCGTTCTCCCTGTAGCCTCGGGGGGGAAAGAAAGGGGGGGTGGTGTCAGTGTATCGTGATTACTTGCATATGACCCTTTGTAATGTCTTTTGGACTAGTATATGTGGTGTCAGCCACTGCGCTGACTTGTCTTTTTACTCTTGTAAATGCCGCTGCCGCTCGCGCCTTTTCCTTCATTTGGATGTTCCGCGCCGGGCGGCGGCGTTACCTCAGACGCTTCTGCGTCCTCATTGGCTGCTTGTTGGACTTCGTGCCCATCGGGAGGGCGGGGCCTGGCCTGGCGCGCCCCGCGTCACAGCACGCTCTTCGAGGTACTCGGCGCCATTTTGTCAGGTTGCGTGCGACTTTCTTAATTACCATGGTCCGTAAGTGCCCTTGCGGGCGGCTTCATACTCATTGTAGTGTTTTTCGGTTCTGACACCTTTTCTTCTCATTGTGTCTTTCAGACGGGGGAATCCATTGGCTTCTCCCGGCCCGGTGTAATTGATAGTCAGGCCTTGTAAAATTACTCCCACTTCCTTAGCGGGTCATTGGGGCATCCAGGGTTGCTTTATAGTGTCAATCCTACTGGCATATTGTGCCTAAAAATCACCATATGGAGGCATCTCAGGATAATGTGACCGGGGTCCCTTCGGGACAAGACCGGCTGTGTATGGCGTGTGGACAACCCCATGCTGCCGCTGACAGGGCATGGGTCTGCGTACCCTGTGCTGAGCAAGCGCTGGCCTTGCAATCTGGCCTGCCAGTGGCTGCACCTCGTTGCACTTCACCTACTCCCCCAAGCTTAAATCTCACTCCTGCGGAGTCGCATACAAGTGGGGATTCTGAGCCTGATTTGTCTTCTAGACTGCCTACGGCTGAACAGATTATTGCGAGGTCTTTAGCGCATAAGGGCCCTGGTAAGAAGCGGCACTTGACGCCTTATGTTACTGTTTTCCCTTTGGGATCTCAGGAGTTTATGAATCTGTGTGGCTATACCCCTTCTGATGAAGGAGAGCTCTTTTCTGACTCAGGCTCATCTGATGAGAGACTGAGGGGTCATGACGATTCTGGCTCTGACCCCTGGGCCCCGGATGACACTGACAGATTATTGATCCAGATCTTTGAGGTTCTGTCTATCTCTCTCCCTGGTGAGGCTCCCAGGCAAAGAGGGGAGCGTTTCCATACAGCAACATCACGTTTGGAATTTCTAGAGCAGGCACATTTCCACCCTTGTGCTCAAGGAATGGGAGTGCCCCAGTAAACTTCCCGGGGGTTCCAAGGGATTGGGATAGGAAGTATCCTTTTCCCCCTGAGGTGGTTAAATGTTGGTCATCCCCCCGAGGTGGATGTCCCGATCATAGGGCTATCTAACACCCCTGTCATGCATCCCCCTGATTATACTACCCGGGATGCTGAGGACTGGCGCATTGACCTGCTGGCCTCCCACGCCTTTGCATGTGCGGGGACGGCGCTGCGCCCGGTCTGTGCCTCTGCCATTACTGCTGTGGCCACTAGAACCCTCATCAGAAAAATGCTTGATAGTGCCCCTGATGATCTCCCTTGGGAGGTGTTTAATGCACTCTCCAGTTGTGATGTGTTTGTAAAATTTGTCCTATTAGCATTGGATGACACCATCAGAATGTGTGCAAGAACTTCTGCCCTCGTGGTGGCTAATCATCAGGGAGGGACCCGGAGCAAGAGGGTCCTCCAGGAAGTGTCTCTGATCCTGACCTGGGTGGAGGCCAATGTTCCCTGCATATCAGCGGTATACATTCTGGGGGGGCCCTCTGCAACAGGGTGTTCCAATTTCTGTGTCACCGTGGGGTCCAACCAGATGTGGATCTGTTTTGTGTCCCTTCACAATTTCAAGCTCCTGCCCTTGTCTCCCTGTCCACAGGATCCTCTGGCCGTGACCACGGATGCTTTAATAATGTCATGGCAGGACATTCTGTTCTGTATGTCTTTCCTCCATTCCCCTGCTAGGCAGGGTCCTGCACAAGATTGCTATGGAAGGGGTGCCAGTGATTCTGGTGGCCCCCAGGTGGTCAAGAAGAGTGTGGTTCGCAGACATGGTGCAGATGGCAGTAGACCAGTACGTTCTGCCAGGAGTGCCAGATTTGCTCACTCAGGGCCCCTTACGCCATCCCAATTTACAAACTCTGGCTTTGACGGCCTGGCTGCTGAAACCTCCATTTTGATGGAGAAAGGCTTGTCTGCCTTGGTGGTTGAGACCATGGTGAAGTCTAGGAAGAAAACTCCTTCTTCTATCTATTATAGGGTATGGCGTACCTACATTGATTGGTGAGGGTCTAGGTCTCTTCCCTTGTAGGGTGTTCTCAGTTCCCAGGGTTCTGTAGTTTTTACAGCATGGGTTGGAGTTGGGTCTAACACTCAGTACTCTGAAGGGTCAGGTTTCTGCCTTGCCTGTCTTATTTCAGAAGACTTTTGCTCAACATCCCTTGGTTAATACTTTCTTTCAAGGGGTCACTCATGTGCTTTCCCCACGTAAATCTTTGGTCCCTGTTTGGGATTTGAATTTGGTTTTGTCTGCCTTGCAGGGTGCTCCCTTTGAGCCTATTCAGGATGCTGCTTTGGCTGTACTTACCCCCAAGGTTGTCTTTCTGGTGGCTGCTACTTCGGTCAGGCGTGTGTCTGAGCTGGCAGCTCTGTCTATTCAGCCCCCATACTATGAGAGACACCAGGACTAGGTGGTGTTCCGCTTTAAGCCAGACTTTCTGCCTAAGGTAGTGTCTGCTTTTCATTTAAATCAAGATATTGTTCTTCCTTCATTGTGCCCTAATCCTAGCAACGCTAAGGAAAGGGTTCTGCATTCCTTGGATGTGGTCAGGTGTCTAAAGTATTACCTGGTAGTCACTGCGTCCTTCAGGAAAACTGATGCTCTTTTTGTGGTCCCTTCTGGGCCCAGGAAGGGTTTGGCTCCTGCCAAGTCTACTATTAGCAACTGGATTCGCCAGGCTGTGATTCAGGCATATTCTGCTAAGGGGAAGAGTCCTCCCTTCCGCCTTACTGCTCATTCTACTCGTGCTATTGGTGCCTCTTGGACTTTACAGCACCAGGCTTCTGTTGAACAAGTTTGGAAGGCCGCTATTTGGTCTCCTGTTCATACCTTTTCAAAGCTTTACAAGGTTGATGCTAGGGCTTCAGCTGATGCTGTTTTTGGCCGTAAGGTTTGCAGGCGGCAGTGGTTTAAACTGTCTGCTGCTACCTTTTTTGTTGGGGATCCCACCCTGCTTTTATGGACACTGCTATTGGATGTCCCAAGTGTAAGTAATCTATCTGGAGCAGGACGTACTGTATACTAAGAATAATACAATTCTGTGAAATACTCACCTGTAGAATTGATATTATAAGTATACAGTACGTCCTGCTCCACCCCACCCTTGGTTTGCATTATTCTGGATCCCCTGTATGGTGATTGTTATCATTGTTAAAGTTACCAGTTTGGGTGGTTAAATTCTCCCAGCTTCTCGTTCACTGCTTTTCAATGCTGGGGATTTGTGGGAGGTCCCTGGGTATTTGAGGGGCCGGGAGGAGCCTGTTTTACATGTCTCTGCAGTGCAGCGCCATCTGGCGGAGGATAACCCAAGTGTAAGTAATCTATCTGGAGCAGGACGTACTGTATACTTATAATATCAAATCTACAGGTGAGTATTTCACAGAATTGTATTTTTCCTTCCTTTCTGGGTTTCCCTTCATGCTTTCCTCTCCCAATGTATTATCTTTGTATTCTCTGGGTAACAAGTGAAAAGAAATTATACTTATGCTGGAGTGATCTGTGCGGCAAAATCCAACCCTTAGTGCGGGGTCAAAGTCTAATAAATCAGTAGAACATTTCTGGATGTGCTTTGTGGAGCACAATGTGATGTGTATATTGCCTTGTCATGAAACAAGCCCCCAGATCAGTATGTCAGTCACCTGGCTGCTAATTTATAGAGGTAACATAGAGTTGTCTGGCACCTCCCATTAGAGCTCGGGGGAGGGGTTTGGCAGATGAGCCCAAATTTGTCTGAGAGCCCCAGAGTCCACCCAGTTATCCAAGCCAGGCCGGGAATATGATTTTTCGGACCAGCACCTCATGCTGAATTGAATGAAATCAAATAAAAGATGGCAAAGTTTCTGTGCTCAGAACCCCTTGGGAGATTTATTTGAGTTCTAGTAGTTTTTGAAATCGCAACCTGTGCTGGTCTCCTATCATTCTGTAGCTTATAGTCTAAGCTATTCAGTGAGAGAGTAGTATCCAATGTGGAGTACGGTGTGATTCATATCTGAAAAGTTATTCGATATAATAACTTTCCTTTGTACTTTTGTCAGGAAACCCTAGAATATTGGGGGTCTGTTTCCCTGATGTGCTGGGAGACAGATGCCTACACAGGGGGGGGCTTCCTTGTGGTGAAGTTTGTTTAATGTTTTTTTAGCACCTAGCTGTAAATGAGCGGTCCCCTTTAGAAGTGCAGAAACCTGCTACAGCACAGATGCAATCTACCATTTATAATGTCAGTAACCCTGGCATTGCGAAATTTGTCCCAATCATTTGTGGCCAGATGTTCTTACAAATGCCTGATACATGAATAAGCCCAGCTGTCATATCTTTATGTGGAATATGGCATAATGCACCATGTGAGCGAACCTATGCTTAACCCATGCTAATATGGCCCAGGAGAGCTAGAGCTCTCTTCTTGGTAGATGACTTTTTACATATAGTTTTAGATTTATATTTACAGCGTAGTAAAGATTAAAGCTGACAAAAACTCTGCTCGCCAGCCCTGGGTTCACAACACTTACTTCGCCAGCGATCGCATGATGCTCCCATGGCTGCATCTCTAGGCTGAGGAACATTCCGGCTGACAGCCATTTGGATAGGCAGGGGCAGGAGCACACCTCAGAATGTAGGGAAGCGGGGTATGTGGGCAGATGTCATCCCTATCAACCGGCTAATTTAAGATCAACTTATCAGTTATCTCAAATTTGCTGGGTGGAAGTGGCTAGCTAGGGCAAAGGAACAGGCTCCATTAGGAACAAAAATGGAAACCAACGAGGAGTAAAGGATGTATCCAGGTAATTGAGGTGGGAGGCGGATCAAGGGGAGAGGGGGGCAAAAGCTGAGTTTTGGTCTGCTTTAAGAGCATTCATCATCAGTAATGATTCTTGTTAGTTTTTCAAGATTCAGACAAATTGGGGGGCCGCATTGTGACAGTCTTGGTGGGGCATCCAGATTGCTAGAGCCCCTACCTCTCATAGACCCCCACAAACTCCTGCAATCTTTACCTGATTCTCGATCTGCTGGTGATGACGTGGGCTGAGCTGGACCGGCGGCTTGGACAGAAAAAGCGACCCTGGCCCACATGACCACGGGTGGCCAATCGGGGGGGGGGGGGGGGGGGGGCACTTCCCCCAGAAAATTAGTTCAGGTAAGGGTTGAGGGGTCTTTCGGTGGGAGGAAGGGGGCCACAATGCTTGTCTAAAAAAAGTTTTGGGACTGCTTTAAGTTTCCATGAACCCTTACAATTAAAGGCCTATATATGTAATGGTTGGTATATTATTGCTAGATAATAACGTATCCCAATGTTACAATATTAATGGCCGCCCCTACTACTTTTTTTATCTGCCTTCAATCACTTTGTATTCACAAACAAGTGTGTCTTGTGTCTCTCCATTGGCTGATGCTCTCTTTCAGTCGAGTTATTAGTGACCCTAACTTAAAGCATACCTCCCACAAGTATTATGGGGGGATAATATGAGTGGCTATGCCCCCACACAGCCATGATGCTCAGGGTATAGCATTCCAGGGGCAGAACGTAGGCTGGTATTGGTGGGGGGGGGACTAGGTAGGCAGGGATTGGATAACAGCAGCCAAACCATACCAAAAGCAGTGCGACCCACTGGGAAGTCCTTTGGGAAGTCCACCCTGGTCGGTCTGTTTTGGACAGGGATTTTATAAGCAGCATTAATTTTCATGGACTTCCTCTACAGACCCCAGGTCAAAACTGCCAAGTGGTATAACCTTATTCTAAGTATGTCACACACCCTGCTTCAAGATAATCATTACATGTGGGTAGTATGGTCTGAAGAGGGCGATCTGCAGAGATGATTGGAGGAAAGCCCCTCCTAGTCCATAAATACCTGGGACCTCCCACTCATTACCCAGTTTTCCATCTCTGCAGATGGCGAGCAAGTCAGAAGATGATGTCTCCTCCTTGCACAGGGGGATTTCAGGTAGCCGGGTTTATTCCCGGCCCGCTTTTCTCTCTATTTCCACCCGGTTATGTTTTTTAGAAGTCCCAATACACATGCCTCCCAGTCTAGGCTGTATCCCGGGTGAGGGTAGAATGGCACTTTTAGTGCTCTGGAGCCATGCTCCACCGCGAGACCCTGTACCAGAGGCTAGGCGGTTATCCGGGCTGGTGACCCCGGTTTGGGATGCCCTGTCCCTTGGCCCCCCTTTCCTGATGCCCTTCTCCTGTGGTGGTGGGGATAAAATGTCGGGGGCCACCTTTTTTACCTCAGAGTTAGGATTTATTTATTGAGCCTTGTTTCACTTTAACAGCGGCGCTTGCTGCTACTGGCGCCAGAGCTGAGGAGAACTTTTCTCCTCAGAAGTTGTAGTTGGGGGGTGGGGCCGGCTGTTGGCGCTGGCTTGTCCCCCTGGCTTTACTGTATTTTGTTGCGGTAACTACCGCAATGGCCGCGGCGCGGTTATTTGCGCTGGCGGTTCCCTTAATCTTGTGAGGGGAGATCTCCCCTCACGCGCTGGCCACAGTGGGCGGGGCCGGGCGATTGCGCGTCGCCGCGGCCCGCACTCATTACATCCCTGGGGTCTTTGTGGTTACCGGCGCCGCGGCTGCTGTTCTTGCCATGGCGCCGGTATATGTGTGCGCTATAGTGTTTTTCTGAGGTAATTTACCTCACACATTTTGCCATTAGGGGCGGGGCCGGGCTGTTGAGCGGGACGCCACGGCCCGCCCCTGTTAGGCAGACCCACTGCGGAGCCCGCTTTCCGCTCTGTAAGTGGGCGGAGCTACGCATATCGCGCGCTCCGCGCTGGCCATGCCCACAGGATCCTCTCTGCCTCTGTGAGCTGCGTGTGTGGTGGACGCCATTTACCTCACGCAGGAAGGCACAGTGAGTGGCCCTATGGGCCCCCTATATTTCTCTCTCTCTCTCTCTCTCTCTCTCTCTCTCTCTCTCTCTCTCTCTCTCTCTCTCTCTCTCTCTCTCTCTCTTATTTATATTTATATATATATATATATATATATATATATACTTATATGTAACCCTTTATATCCGGCAGTCTTTCAGGTAGAACGCCTTAGGTTTTAAGGGGTCTTCTTCCGGTCCCTGGGTTAAATTCCATGTTAAAATCCTCCCACTTGGGACAATTATAAGGGCATCCCGGGTTGCTTACTAGCATAATTCCCTCGGTCATTGCGACTACATATAAGTTCACCGTATGGAGGCATCCCCAGATACCGGGCTCCCCTCGGGGCAATCCCGGAAGTGCATGGGCTGTGGGGTATCCCTAACAGGGGATGACTTATTTCTATGTATACCATGTGCACAGCAGACTATTACACGGCAGTCAGAACCCCAGGCGTCTGGGTCAGCACCGCCGGCGTCATCCCCTTCCCACCCCGTCTTGGCCCGTGTCCCGTGTGACGTTGTCACGGGTGGGCAGTCGCAATCTGATGTGTGTGCTAGATTGACTAATATTGAAAAATTTATTTCTTCTGCGGTTGCCAAGAAGGCTCCAGCTAAGAGAAAGCATTTGTCACCGGTCCCACCGACATTTGAATATGACGATGAGGATCGCCTGGATTGGTCAGATTACTCCCCTCTGGAGGAAGGGGAGCTATTTGACGAATCGGATTATTCAGACGACCAGCTATTTGTTGGCGCGGACTCTGAGAAGGGGTCAGGGAGTTCTTTGGATACTCCTAACGTCCTTGCTCAGATGTTTGAGGTTCTGGCTATTTCTCCTCCAGAGGTTGCTCCTCATCAACAAGGGGAGTTTTATGAGGAATCCAAGCCGCGCTTGGAATTCCCTAATCAAAGGCATTTTGATAAGATTATTTCTAAGGAATGGGAGAGGCCGGCTCGGCTCCCAGGCATTCCTCAAAGATATCCTTTCCCTTCGGACACGGTTAAGCGCTGGACGTCCCCCCCTGAGGTGGACGCATCAATTCTGGGGTTATCCAATTCAGCCGTTTTTGAATAACCCCGATTGCTCTTCTCTTAAAGATGGAGGGGATAAACGAATTGGCCAGATGGCTTGTCATGGTTTCGCCAGTATTGGGGCAGCCATACGGCCCTTTTTGCGCTTCGTCTCTGCTGGTGGTGGCTACCAGGTCGGTGGTCAGAGACTTGTTGTCATCTTCCGGTTTGCACCCGGACAGTGACAAATTTCTGGGACTTAAACGTTGTGAGTTATTCTTGTCTTTCATGTTAGCCGCCTTGGAGAGCTTCTGCTCTGATGGTGACTATAAGGCGTTCAGTTTGGTTGCGCCAGTGGGTGGCCGACTTTGGGCCAAAAAAGTCGCTGACGTCTCTCCCATTCGTGGGGCTACGGCTTTTTGGAGAAAAATTGGATTCAGTAGCTAAGGGGGGTAAGTTACCTCAACGCAAGAAGCAACGACGTCCCTTTCGCGGGGCGGCTTCTTTCAATCATTCCTTTCGCGGATCCAGAGCAGGAAGAGGTTTCGCCTTCCCTTCCACTAGAGGAGATTCCTGGAATAGGGGCAGAGGACGTGCCCGCTCAGGATACAACTGGGGTTCAAAACCCAAAACCTGCGAACAAGCCTGCTCAGCAATGAGGGGGCGCCCTCACCCGTGCGGGTGGGGGGAAGGCTGCGACACTTCTCTCTGATCTGGATTCGGGAGGTTTCGGACAAACGGATCCGGGAAGTCGTGTCTTCCGGCTACAAGTTGGAGTTCGAGTCCCGTCCTCCTCCGCTTTTCTTCAGGTCTAGGGTGCCCCCGGACGCACCTGGCGCACAGGGGCTTCGGGAGGCGTTTTTCAAGTCTTCTGGAGATAGAGGTCATCTCGCCAGTGCCCCTATCAGATCAGGGTCGGGGATTTTACTCAAATCTGTTCACGGTCCCCAAAAAGGATGGCTCTATCCGGCCCATCCTGGATCTGAAAATCCTCAACAGGTTTATCAGGCTGCGAAAATTTTGCATGGAATCGCTTCGTTCAGCTATCCGCGCTCTCCGTCAGGGGGACTTCATGACGTCCATAGACATCAAGGACGCTTTCCTCCATGTTCCGATTTTTTCCCGCGCACCAGAGATTCCTCAGGTTTGTGGTGGAAGATCGGCACTTTCAGTTTGTAGCTCTTCCTTTTGGTCTCACCACAGCTCCAAGGGTTTTTCACCAAGGTGCTCGCTGGGGTGATGGCTCTTCTTAGAGTGCAGGGAATTCGCATAGTGCCATATCTGGACGATCTCCTCATCATGGCATCATCATTCAGCCAAGCGGAATTGGACACCAGGACGGTAATATCCACTCTGGAGAGGTTCTGCTGGGTGATCAACTACCCCAAGTCCTCCTTTTACCTGTCCAGGATAGTATCCTTTCTGGGAATGTCTCTGGATACAGATCAGGCCAGAGTGTTCCTTCTTCAATCCAAGGTTCTTTTGATTCAGGAATTGATTCGGTCGCTCATGTCCATTCCTCGCTCGACCATTTGACTAGGAATGAGACTGGTGGGGTTGATGGTGGCCTCCTTCGAGGCAGTCCCCTTTGCCCAGTTTCACACGAGGACGCTACAACTCCATCTATTGTCTGTCTGGGACAGATCTCCTCTGTCGCTGGATCAATTCTTTCTGATGTCTCCCCGGGTTCGCCGACCACTCAGGTGGTGGCTGAACTCAACCAATCTGTTGAAGGGCAGGTCTTTTCAGACTCCTCGTTGGGAGGTGGTCACCACGGATGCCAGCCTCTCAGGATGGGGGGGCTTCTGGAATGATCTGCAATTTCAGGGGTTGTGGGGACCCCTGGAAGCCCACGAGCCTATCAACATTCTGGAATTGAGAGCCATCAGAATGGTTCTTTTTCGTTTGACTCATCTCCTGCAGGGCTTGCCGGTCCAGGTTCGGTCGGACAATCGGACGGCGGTTGCCTACATCAATCACCAGGGAGGGACTCGCAGCAGGAGTGCCCTCAGGGAAGTGTCGTTGATTCTGGACTGGGCGGAGAGCCACGTCCAGTGCATCTTGGCAGTTCACATTCCGGGAGTAGAGAACTCGGAGGCGGACTCTCTGAGTAGGTGGTCAGCCCGCAAGGGGGAGTGGCCTCTCAGTCCCAAGGTGTTTCCTTCGATTTGTCTCAGGTGGGGTTCACCGGTGGTGGACCTCTTTGCCTCCCGTCACAATCACAAACTTCCGGTATCTGTGTCTCTGGCGAAGGATCCGCTAGCCTTCGCGACGGACGCCGTGTCCCTGAACTGGAGGGATCTGGGGTTTCTGTATCTGTTCCCTCCGTTTCCCATGGTAGCCAGAGTAGTGCGCAAGCTGGCTCTGGAAGGAGCGTCAGCAATTCTGGTGGCTCCAAGGTGGCCAAGACAGGTTTGGTTCGCAGACGTGGTAAGGTTAGCAGAAGATCAGTTTGTTCTGCCCCTGCTGCTGGATCTGCACACACAGGGTCATCTACGTTGCCCCAATTTACCAACGCTGGCTTTGACGGCGTGGCTGCGGAAACCTCCATCTTGAAGGAGGAAGGTCTTTCTGATGCGGTTATTCAGACTCTTATTAGCGCTAGGAAGAGGTTTTCTTCTTCCGTTTACTATAGGACTTGGAGGTCTTATATTGATTGGTGTGAGACTAGGGCTTTCCCTTGCAGGGAATTCTCTATTTCTAGAATCCTGGAGTTCCTGCAACATGGTTTGGATCTAGGGCTCCAACTTAATACTCTGAAGGGGCAGGTGTCTGCCCTGGCGGTGTTTTTCCAAAGATCTTTTGCGCTTCATCCGCTGGTTAAGACCTTTTTTCCAGGGGGTTACGCACGTGCGCCCCCCTAGGAAGGCTCTGATTCCGGTTTGGGATTTGAATTTGGTTCTTTCTGCTCTTCAGGGTCCTCCCTTTGAGCCCTTGCATGATATTGCCTTGTCTTCTCTTACGCAGAAGGTAGCCCTTTTGGTAGCTATCACTTCCGTTAGACGTGTTTCTGTGTTGGCGGCTCTGTCTATTCAAGCCCCATATTTTGAAAGACATCAGGACAAAGTGGTTTTTCGTTTTAAGACGGACTTCCTTCCTAAGGTGGTTTCGTCCTTTCATTTGAATCAGGATATTGTTCTGCCCTCTCTGTGTCCCGATCCCAGCAATGACAAGGAGAGGGCCCTGCATTCTTTGGATGTGGTTCGGGTTGTGAAGTATTATTTGGTGGTAACGTCTGCCTTTCGCAAGACTGATGCATTTTTCGTGGTGCCATTTGGGCCCAAGAAGGGTCTAGCACCCACAAAGTCTACCATTAGCAGGTGGATTCGTCAGGCCATTGTCGGGGCCTATTCTGCTAAGGGGAGAGATCCTCCCTTTCGTGTTACAGCTCATTCTACTCGTGCGGTTGGGGCTTCCTGGGCTTTTCAGCACCAGGCCTCTGTTGAGCAAGTTTGCAAGGCCGCTACCTGGTCTTCTGTTCACACTTTTTCAAAGTTTTTACAAGGGTGATGTTTGGGCCTCAGCGGATGCTGTTTTTGGCCGCAAAGTTCTGCAGGCTGCAGTAGTTTAAGTTGTGCTTTATGCCTTGTTTTGGATCCCCACCCTTTATGGACACTGCTTTTGGATGTCCCACATGTAATGATTATCTTGAAGCGGGGTGTGTGACATACTTAGAATAATACCATTTTGTGAATACTCACCTTGTAAAATGGGTATTGTAAGTATGTCACACACCCCGCTTCAACCCGCCCTTTTGTATTCTGGATCCATCGTTTTGTGAACCTTGCGTTGTTATGACTAATATTTGGCTCTTCCTGGTCCCTTACCTTACTGCTTTCTTTATACTGGGTAATGAGTGGGAGGTCCCAGGTATTTATGGACTGGGAGGGGCTTTCCTCCAATCATCTCTGCAGATCGCCCTCTTCAGACCATACTACCCACATGTAATGATTATCTTGAAGCGGGGTGTGTGACATACTTACAATACCCATTTTACAAGGTGAGTATTCACAAAATGGTATTATCTAAATCTGTTCCTGCAGCATCTGTTGCTGTATTCTGGTCATGGTGCGTGGAATACAAGCTCAGACCCTGGCACCTAGTAGTTTCCATGGGCTCTTTGGCTGTAAGTGTAGAACCTGGTGAGGAGCTCATGAAGGCTGGGACCCTGAGGACAATGAGAGAAGACACAGCAGCATTTACAGGTAAGCCTTCCGATCTAGAGTCTGCTGGGGAAATTCCAGCATCACAGCCTATTGGCTGTGTGGGAGGTAAAGTAATAAAACTTTGATTTTACACTTAGCCACGAGAAACCCCTTAGTCATTATTATCAATGTTTAAAGACCATACTGTATATTTTATATTTTTCAGATTTTTTTCCATTGTGCTCTCAGCTTTCTATTTTCTTGTGTCTTTCAGCATGAACAGGTTAAACACTCTACCAAGAGGATTTGGCTCCTTGCCTGCTCTAGAAGTGCTTGACTTGACTTACAACAATCTGAGTGAAAGCTCCTTACCCGGGAACTTCTTTTATCTTAGTAAGAACATTCTCTAACCTTACATTTCATCTGTAGAGAAGAAGGGTGTCTGAATCCACATCCATCCACTCCCAGTGCTGCCAAAATTCTTGGTTCTAGTCCTGCTTCGATTTTAACTCATTGTTCTCATATCCATCCTTTTGCTCAAGCGATACATAACTAAAGTGTTTAAAGCATTTTTTTTTCTGTCCGTGACCCCATTGACCCCATTGAGTTTGCCCAATTACGGGATGCCCCAGTTCTTTGAAAGTGAATGGACATCTAGTCAATTTTTACTGGAGGCCCTCTTTAAAAGAATATCCTGTTTCCAGTCCCTACCTTTCCACTTAGCTTAAAAAGGAGCTTAAAAGGCATCTGTGTTTAAAAAGAAAACAAAGCATATACCATATGTTTCGCCATATAAGACGCACCTTCCCCATAGGGCAGTGTGGCATCCCCCTATCCCATTCCCCATAAGCAGTGTGGCATCCCCCATCCCATTCCCCATAGGCTGTGTGGCATCCCCCATCCCATTCCCCATAGGCTGTGTGGCATCCCCTTATCCCATTCCTCATATGCAGTGTGGCATACCCCATCTCATTCCCCATAGGCAGTGTAGCATTCCCCCATTTCATACCCTATATGCATTGTGGCACCCCCATCCCATTTCCATAGGCAATATGACACTCCCCTCCTATTCCCCATAAGCAGTGTGGCATTCCCCCTCCCATTCCCCATAGGCAGTGTGGCATCCTCCCATTCTATTCCCCACATGCAGTGTGGCATTCCCCCATCCTATTCCCCCCAGACAGTGTGGCATCCCCCCATCCTATTCCCCATTGGCATTGTGGCATTCCCCCTCCTATTTCCAATAAGCAGTGTAGAACCCCCATCCCATTCCCATAGGCAATGTGGCATTCCCCCTCCCATCCCCCATAGGCAGTGTGGCATCCCCCCATCCTATTCCCCACAGACAGTGTGGCATCCCCCCATCCCATTCCCCACAGACAGTGTGGCATCCCCCCATCCCATTCCCCACAGACAGTGTGGCATCCCCCCATCCCATTCCCCCTAAGCAGTGTGGAATTCCCCCATCCCATTCCCCATTGGCATTGTGGCATTCCCCCTCCTATTTCCAATAAGCAGTGTGGAACTCCCATCCCATTCCCATAGGCAATGTGGCAATCCCCCTCCCATTCCCCATAGGCAGTGTGGCAGTCCCCATAGGCAGTGCGGCAGTCCCCATAGGCAGTGCGGCAGTCCCCATAGGCAGTGCTGCAGTCCCCATTGGCAGTGTGGCAGTCCCCAATGGCAGTGTGGCAGTCCCCATTGGCAGTGTGGCAGTCCCCATTGGCAGTGTGGCAGTCCCCATTGGCAGTGTGGCAGTCCCCATTGGCAGTGTGGCAGTCCCCCATCGGCAATGTGGCAGTCCCCCATCGGCAATGTGGCATTCCCCCATCCCATTCCCCATAGGCAATGTGGCATTCCCCCATCCCATTCCCCATAGGCAATGTGGCATTCCCCCATCCCATTCCTCATAGGCAGGGTGGCATTCCCCCATCCCATTCCCCATAGGCAGGGTGGCATTCCCCCATCCCATTCCTCATAGGCAGGGTGGCATTCCCCCATCCCATTCCCCATAGGCAATGTGGCATTCCCCCATCCCATTCCTCATAGGCAGGGTGGCATTCCCCCATCCCATTCCCCATAGGCAGGGTGGCATTCCCCCATCCCATTCCTCATAGGCAGTGTGGCATTCCCCCATCCCATTCCCTATAGGCAGTGTGGCATTCCCCCATCCCATTCCCTATAGGCAGGGTGGCATTCCCCCATCCCATTCCTCATAGGCAGGGTGGCATTCCCCCATCCCATTCCCCATAGGCAGGGTGGCATCCCCCCCTAATCCCATTCCCTATTGCTGTGGTAGCCCGGCCAGCTGCGCTGGAGTGCTGAGACATGTGAGTTTACTTTTTTTTTTTTTACATTTGCCCCACAAGGCGCACCCACCCTCACATAACTTCTTAGTAATCATCACATTTTCCCCTACAATTGGCCTTGGCTAAAAACAAAACAAAGTTGTAGCCTCTTGATCCTATTGGGTGTTCTTCTGGGATAGCATTGACCTATGTTATTGCCCCATGTCCAGTCATACAGCTTCTGGGCCATGGACATTTTTGGCGAATAATAGTTTAACAGCGAGCAGGTGAAGGAAGGATCTACTTAGCATCCCCCCCCTTCCTTTTAGGCATCTTGTTAGACAAATCTTGGCTTTCAGATTGTTTATGGTCACAAACGTTACAGACTTGCATGCTGCATTATTCTTTGTTAGCTTGGTCTTTATTTTGTCATTAATATTGTTAAAGGGCAATTAAAATGTCAATCGCTGTTATGTACACTGCCATCCCGCTCCTTAATGGTTCTCCCGTGTGCACTTTAGGATCACCATGGCAGTTCACAAGGTCCATAAAATCTTAATGAGTCTGTAAACACAGAAGACTCTTTGAATGCATGCGAGGCCCAAAGTACATAATACCATGGTTCACATTTGCTATGGTGCAGGAGACCATACAATATGAGGAACAGCCCCTGCTTAACTTTAGGTTTGATTTAATCTAAATCTCAATTGTTAAGAGACCCCTTGTCTAAATGAATACTGCCTTAATCCCTTAAAGCGGAACAAGAACGTCCTATGGAAGGTAAACAAGGTAAAAAAAAAAAGATAACTTCCCTTAGTGTCTTCATAATGAATTGGATAAAAATACTCACAAACAATTTTGGCTTCAAAGGGAAAATTAAGAGAAAATTCTATCTTGATTTGGCTCTTTTGGCCCTATTTTCAACGGGCTCTAATTGTTCCCAGCACAAGATTCTGAAGAGGGGTCTTAAAGTGGACCAACACCCAGGATTTTGACTATCCTGGGTTTTGGTCCACTTCGGTGGGGCACCCCGATCGGTGTCTGAAACCCCCCAGAAAGCCCCAAAAAACTCACCTCTCCCCGCTCCCACGTGACCGCGCCAGCCAATCACAGCGCTCAGAGCCGCTGTGGTATGCGCGTCCAAGTCCGCCTGGACGCGCATACCAGCTCAGCTGGCTCTGAGCGCCGGAGGCCGCGTCTCGCGCTTCCCTCTAACAGGGAGCGCGCCTGCACCGGCCATTCACAAACGGCCGGCGCGGGTGCGCGGCCTGCTAGAGGGAAGCGCGAGCCGCGCCCGCCGCGCCGATGGAACGGGGCTGAGGTAAGGTTTGTGGGCCTCCTGGGGGGTTCCTCCCCGCGGGACATCCCGATTTCGGATGCCCTGCGGGGAAGGGATCTGATCGGTCCGGGAATCTTATAGATTTCCGGGCCGATCCCCCCTGGGTGTTGGTCCACTTTAAACAGCTAGTTTAGAACAATGGTATCGTGTCAGAAACCAATGGCATACCTGGGGAAAATGTAAAATTAAAATCACTATAACCAGCATAACGAGCAGCATTGAGGGCAGAAAACATCCAAACGGTAATATACCTGGGGTGGGGTAGCAAAATAGATTGAATTGTTTTGGGGGATTCTGGTCCACTTTAAGTATATTCTCAACCCAGTGAAATGCTTCTTTATCTACTGTGTACCTATATTCTAGAAGCAATGTCTATTGCCAATTAAATACACTCCTAAATTAAAGAGAAACAAAACCTGGGTTTGTTTATTTTACCAGGATTCATTCCGCTTCCTGAATCGGGATACCCCACTGTGTGAAACCCCCCAAATCACCTGTTCTACTTACCTCCGCCCGGTCCAATGGTGTAGGCTCCCCGTTCAATCAGAGCTGCTTGCTGTGATGATGTAATTCGATGATTGAGATGAATGGGGAGTGCGCACACAAGGCCGGCATGCGGGAGCGTGTGCTCGCCATAGAAAGAATCAGAGCCATTAATCATGTCATTCGAGCAAGCGGCTCTGATTGGATGGGAGCCTGCACATGTGCCTTTGGACCTGGGGAAAGGTGATTATTTATTGGTGCCCTAGGGAGTTTCACACAGCTGGGCATCCTGAATCGGGATACCCCCAGGGAAAGCCAGCGGCCGACCCTAAAATCTTTTAGATTCCAGGCCCGGCCGCTGCCATTTTGTTCTGCCTTCTTAACCCAATTAGATATGTTGAAGCCAATAAATACCTCACAATCCATAGCTTGTGATACTCCGCAGCAAAAAGAGTAAGCCCCAATTTCTTTACTATAAATAAATACACATCAATACATTTTCGCCAAATGAATATCTTAGGAGATTTCCATCAATCCAATTGGTAATCACAAAAATCTTTGAACCAAATAAGTATTTCCAGTCCACAGGAGAGCACATAGCCAAATAAATACCTTTTAATCCGCAAGGACCCTCATCTAAATGAATACATTGCAATCCTTAAACCGGACCAACAGCCTGGTACAGTTGGAAAAGAAGGGTAGCGGACATTTTGGGGCTTCCCCTCCCAACTGGCATAACTGACAGCACTTCCCGTTTGCAGGTGGCCTGCAAATGCCGGAGCCGCTATTTTGTTTTTAAAATTTACCACAGCAAGAGTTAGAAAAGGGTAAATGAATTTTTATCTGCAGCAATCTAAATGGCCCCGGAGAGGGATGTATATGAGCACCGTTTGTTGTGTTGGTCTGGTTTAAGTCCTTTTTGACTGTTGGTCCAGTTTAATTCCATCCAGATAAATAGCTCCTAATCCATCCCTTCAGCCAATCCAGAAGAGATCCCCTCATCCAAGTAAATGCATACCTATCCATCAGAGACTGCTTTCAGTCCAAATAAATGCCGCTCAGTCTGTAAGAGGCAACAGTTTCCATATGAATACTCCACAGTACAAAAGGAAGTCCCTTTTATTGTTAATAAACTCTACCCAGTCCAATACACCCATTGGCTTAAACTAGGCCAACAGCCTTGCACAGTTTAAAAAAAAACTCTCCCAAAAATTGCTTTTCCCATCTGCATGCACAATACTGATTCATTGTCGGCATTGCATTTGCTCCTGTATCAACACAAAGCTGAAATGCTGCATAACCAATTTTCCCCTGGTCGCAGCCATTTTGGAGCTCTTCTGAGGTTGCCTTTCCCATTATCTCAGCCATGCTGCTCTCTGGATTTAACTGACATAACCCACAATGCACAGCAGCACTTCCTCTTTGCAGGCTACCTGCAGGTCCATAAGTTACAAAAAGGCAAATGAATTTTTATGTGCCACAATCTGAATTGCCCTGCATATTAGCACTGTTTCTTGTAAGGGTATTGGTCCTGTGTAATGATTACTCCAAATCTATAACCCCCAATTCACAGCCAAATAACACACCCATAAAAAGTCCCCCATCCCAGTGACTACCTTTCAATCCAGAAGGGACCTCCTTATTCAAGTAATTTCATAGCAATCTGTAGAAGACTACCTTCATTTCAAATACATAGCACTCAATCCATATACGTTAAGAACCCTTTGTACAAATGTATCCATCCCAAACCATAAGGCTCTTCATCCAAATTAATATATTACAATTCATAAGGGACCCCTCATCCAAATAAATACCCCTCCAACCCTAAAGTTGACCAATCATCAGGATTTTGACTATCCTGGTTATTTGTTCTGGCCGCGAGGGCATCCCGATGTAGGATATCCCCTGTGTGTAACCTCCCAGATCGCCCACTTTCACTCATTCTTCAAACTTTCCAACAGCACATGCACGGGTTCGCATCCAATCAGAGCTGCTTGCTGTTATGATGTAATTCAGCAAGCGGCTCTAACTGGACACGCACAATGCCAGGAATGTGAGAGCGCACGCTGCCCATAATGCTCATTCGGAGCGGTTTGTCAAATCACGTAATTTGAGCAAGCGGCTCTGATTGGACTGGAGCATCATCCAAATTAATCCTTAAAGTGGACCAAGATTTTTACTATCCTGGTGATTGGTCCCTGCTCTGGAGTCATCCTGATGTAGGATACCCCCCCCCTGTGTGTAACCTCCCAGATCGACCACTTCTACTTACCCTTCCAACGTTCCCACACCATTTTGTGCGACACATACTAATGCCACTGATTTGAACTTCGTATCTGGCTTAGGTGTGCCCAGCTCCCGTGCGCCTGGCCTATTCAAGTGGCTGGTCGCAGGGAGCGCGCACAGCTACAGAGAAGCTGGGGGATGCAGCTGCCTGCGAAGACAGCGTTGCAGGATCCCCCGAGATTAGGTTCGATTACCGGCACCCCGCAGGGTTTCACACAGCGAAGCATCCAGTATACGCTTCCGACTGGCCCTGGAATCTTTTAGAGATCTTATCTTAATAGATATATTATAATTCATAAGGGACCCTTATAACAATATTCTAGCTCATAAGAGACTTCCCTCAGTCCAAATAAATGTCACCCTGTCCATAACAAACCCACCAGCTAAACTAAATCTCCAAATCTATAAGCCAGCATCCTTGTCCAAAAAGATACCTCCTAGTGCGTAGTACCTCCTAATCCAGCAGAGACCCATTCAGCCAAATGATGACTTTTGTATTTATAAAAAAACTCCTTCATGTAAGTAAATGCTTACCCGTGCATCAGACTGCCTTACATCTAAATAAATACCACTTAATCCATAATAGATGTCATTCAGTTCTAACAAATAATTCCCCAATCTACAGAACAAGGCCTTCTGCCCAAATGAATACCCTCCAGTCCCTCGACCAAACCAATACCACCAAATCAATGAGACCCCTCTGTTGGGATCCCTTAATCCAAATAAATACAATGCAGTCCATATAAGATCCCACATTCAAATAAACATACTCAGATTTAGAGGAGACCCCATCATTCCAAAAAAGCAAAAACATTCCATTAAGAGACCCAACAGCTACAAAAATCTCCAGATCTATTATTCCAAATCCTCATCCAAATAAATACCTACCAATTCATAGACTGTCCCTCAGCCAAATGATGTTCATGAATACCACCCACACTGACTTGGCAGTCAGTCTGTAGGAGACTCTCTTTCCAATTAATTACCCATTTGGTCTATGATCCTAGATGTAAAGGACACCCAAATGACCTGTAATAATTTTGTATGTATGGCCACTTCTCCTAGCATCAAAGACGTCCTGACCCACAGCCAGTGCAAAAAAACCCTGTATGCTAATGGAAATGATAAAGCAGAATTCTAGTCCAAAAATGAAAGCATAGTAAATTGCCCCCCTCTGGAAATCGGTGATGTAAATTATTTGGGAGGGCCTCAACCCATGCAGATATTGTGGAATAGCTTGCGGTTTCTGTGCTCTTGAACTACATGGGAGCAGCCATCTTGATTTACACCTAAGAGCCCTGCTTCTGAAAAACTCTACTAATTGTTACACCATTGCGTCAGGCTACATTTGGCAGTGTCCTAAACTGTTTCCGTATTTTAAATTGAAGAAGAAATGGCAGAGATATCAGGGTTTACATGCTTAGTCAATGACCTTCTTTTTTACAATCGGCCCTCCAGCAGAGCGGAACAGGATTGCTGTTCCTCCCTACTCCCGCGCATCCTCCTCCAGATTTATCACATTGCTGTCAGCACAGAGAATGGATTATCATGCAGCATCACAGATCCAAGGGCCACACCCACTTTTTCTCAGAAGAAAAATCATAAGCTGAACCTGTAAACCTCGATATCTGTGCCATTTCTGCTTCAATTTAAAACCATAAAACAGTTTAAGACAGTGCCAAATGTAGCCCCACACAATGGTGAAACAATTAACTTTTCTTGCAGTAGCACTTTAGTTACTCGGTCGACATAACATGAAAAAACAATGTAACTGCTTCCCCTCACACAGAATTTCTCCAGCAGCTGTTCATTGTGTAGAATGATAGACAGGCTTTCTTGTGTTTCTGAGTCAAAGCTCTCTCTCTCTCATGCTCCTGTGTAAGCAGGAGTGTCAGGTGTGTAGCAAGATGGCTGCTCCCATGTAATTTAGCAGGACAGCTATTCCACAACATCTGCATGGGGTAAAGCCCTCAGCTTATGCTACTGATCATCAGAAGGGCAGTTTAGGGAAGCAATTTACTAAACTTTTCTTTTTTAGACTGGAGGTCCGCTTTAACTGAATAACAAGCTCAGCCTTGTGCCTTATCATTGAGGCAAATGAATAATTAGGTATATCATGGATGACTGGCGTCAGTTCTTACCTCAGAAACATAGAGTAAGTTGATGATCAGTTCTTGTTCGGCAATGAGTAGCTCATTTGATGGCTGGAACCGAGCACACACCGCATTCCCTAACTTCCTGCCCCACCCTGGGGCATAAACTCCATTCACCAGCACTTGCTGAGCAGTCTTGCCCACCGCCATTAGTCTCAGGGGAGCATTCAAGCCCTCTCTATTCACTACAATAGAGGGGTGTGTGTCATTTCAATGAATGTAGAGGGCTGTGATCACAGGACTAGCACAGGTGAGCTGCAGGGGACAAAAGGTAAGTATCCTTTTTGTTTTGTTTTTTTGACTGCTGAATCACTTTTACCCCATGTTTGTCCTTAATTTACATATAACCCATCTTAGCAGCTTAATTATGCTTCCGGTGAGGCTGCCCCTGCATTGTGTGCATGCCAGGTCCTCTTTAATTGTCATTCTCTATTTATATAGATGTCTTCCTGTACATGCAAGGTGTACAATAAGCCTTTAAATCTGCGTTTGACCTCCTTGTTATTACCGTAAGCCCCGGCGATGTCAGAGGCTTTTCACCGAGCCGGGACTATTAATCAGAGCTGACTGCCGCTATTGATCTGCAGCTCCGGGCTCCAGCTCCACGCCACTCTGTTTATATATTGCTGTTTAATTTGCAGCCACCCTGCGTGCTCTCTATCTAAGTGACAACGATTTTGAAAACCTGCCGGCCGATATTGGGAAGCTCACAAAGTTGCAGATAGTAAGTAATTTATCTAAATTCCTGGAAGATCAATTCACTGGCACAAACCTTTTTTTCTTTTTGTGAGGGTAAACTATAGTCACTTCAAGAAGTAACTGGACTTATTTCTCAGGATTAAACCTCAGATTTGGGGAGCATCATCCTGCTCTTAGTGCAGCTCCAATGGTGGCCAGCTGTGCCCAAATTATACACTACAGAGCCAATCTATGTTTTTTGTTTTTTTTTTGAGGTAGCTTTAGTTAAGAAAAAAAAAAAAAAAAAATCCTGAGTTTAAAATGCTTGCTTCAAACTCTCCCCTATAGTGCAATAATAAAACCTTTTCCTACCTATTCATGTTGCTGTTTTATCATGTTGTTTTTGGATATTGTTCCTTCTAGTGGATTAAAGTGGACCAAAAATCACATTTTTAACTAGCATCCCCGGAATTGCTCCCTCCATGAGGAGCACCTTTTGCCAATCTTTAGTGCTCCTGCTTCACTCTAATCCCAGATAATGGCACCTGTTATAACTGTAAAGCTCTGCCTCCTCCATTGTTGTGTGTGGCAATGATGTCAATGCCATACCTAAGCAATGATTGTTCACCTGGAATCTCACACAGAGGGAAAATATCCATTTCTAATTCTACACCCCAAAAAGGGAGAATCGGCAGGGGCTTTGGCCTAATGTTTTTCACAAGTTCAGTGGGTTTTGGTCTGCTTTAAGTTTTAGCCACCCAGGTTGGTGATGATCCCCCTCCCGGGAGCCCTGTCCCCAGAGCCACCATGACCCCATCCTCGCTTCAACTCCCAGACCTGGCCCCGCATGAACACCAGTGGCCAGTCACTTTCCCCAGACAGGATAGTACATCATTTTGCAAACATAATTAGCCACTGGATGTGATGTGGGCCCTGCAGCCGACTGACAGGGGAAGGGATTGAGGAAGAGGTGAGTATCTGGGCTCCAGTGACCTTCTGGAGGAAGGGGGGCATCATCAAATGGGATGCCCATACCAATCAGGGGCAGTAGATGCAGCCTTAAAAGTAGGACGAGGGGATCACTTTGAGTGGACCAATAGTCTGCTTGGAATCCTTTGATTCCTCTATTTGTCCCACTTAAGTCAGATGAGAGAATAATTCAAGAAAAACAAAGTCCCTGCTTCTGCAATAAAATCCAGGGGTTGTGAGCAACAGTTTAGTTACCAAGTAACTGCAGAACTGGGGGGTGGTGGTGAGAGAAGAGCAGTTTTGATTGTAGGGTTGCTTTAAAGTCCAATTGTAGGCAAAGTTTTATATAATCATAATAAAATTACCTTCCTATAATAAACCAAACCTAATACCCGTATGAGCTTCTAAACCATTAGAGATTAAATCCAGGCCAGAACTGTAAAGTGTGGTCTGGTTTTGGCCACTAGGGGGGAAGGCTAGCCGAGATTAGCCAATATTATCAGGAAAACTACTGTAAATAACATTTTCTTACTAGCACTGAATGGGAAGATTGAAGGGGCTTATTAGCACTAAGAAATCCAATTTTAGCATGAAGTTTAAAAGATTCCAGGGCTGGCCACCTTCCTACCCCTCCTGGCATCCTGATTTGGGATGCCCCAGTGTGTGAAATGCAGGCAGTTCGGCAGCCATCCAATCAGAAGTCTCTCCATTTAGGTCTGCTAGCCACTGTGATGTCAGAGCAGTGATTGAGCTGAATGAACCCAAGTGCACGGCCGGCAGAATTCTGGCTCCCCTTTAGCTAGGGGGATGTACCTGCGCCAGCCATTCACAAATACCTACCGTGGGTATGCGCCCAGCTAAAGGTATAGCAGGGGTTCTAGGTGAGGTTACCGAGTTTCACGCAGCGGGGCATGCCAAATTGGGACGCTTCAGAAATAGGGGATATGCCAGCCCTGTAGTCTTTTACACTCCAGGCCAGGCAAAGTTTCGCTTTAAAATCAGCCTTGTCATTTTCTTTCTTATCTTTTACTTTTACAGATCAGTCTTCGGGACAATGACCTGATTGCTCTCCCTAAAGAGGTGGGGGAGCTGACCCAGCTGAAGGAACTCCACATACAAGGGAATAGGCTGACTGTGCTGCCACCTGAGCTTGGTAGGTGACTGTAACACTGCCATCTTTACACAGCATGTCCCTCTTCTCGCTATACACTGCCTGACCTTCCCCCTCCACCATCACTGATCGCTGTGATCCTGCAGGGAACCACTTTTCCTTGGACTCCTCCATGGTTGATGCTGCTCAGTGTCTTTGGAGAGGGTCAATACAGTGAGTAGGGAGTGCTTCCTGTTTTTGTAAGGCACTGCACCTCCCCTGTTTCATATGTACCTGTTAAAGAGAACCAAGACCTACCCTGGAGTCTTTGAGACTCCAGGGCAGACATACTCGCTCCCCCCCCCCCCCCCCATGGCACCCCAATCAGGAGTTTCCCCTCTGTGTGAAACCCCCCAGGTCGCCCGAAATCTCACCTTTGTTGCTGGTCCAACAAATCATCCCCACTATCCATTTATCAGGGTGCGTGTTTGCACCAGGCATTAGCAAATGACCGGCACGGTCGCGCTCCCTGTTAAAGCTCCGGGGCGAAGGTGCTCAAGCGGATCTGCTGATTGGATGAGTGGCCGCGCATGCGCCGTAGGACCTATAGGAGGTGAGTTTGTTCAGGTTACCTGGGGGGTTTCACACAGTGGGGCACCCCCGATCGGGTCAAGGACCAAAGCCCAAGATAGTCAAAATCTTAGGTTTTAGTCCACTTTAAAGCAGAACAAAACCCGGGAATTTGACTTTCCCAGGTTTGAAACTTACCACTGCCTGAGATTTAGTCCCTGCATCCTGACGCCCCCACAGCGAATGACCGCTCCCCACCTCCGACCCCCAGTGTCAGTCACTGGCAATGCTTTCTCTATTCACTGCATTGTCAGTCCTCCGCGCACCCCGTGTGTTAAAATGAATAGAGCAGGTGGGGCCAGTTGCTGTGACTGATGTGAGGACGAGTCCTTGGTCACAGAGGCCTGTGGATGCTGTGTGTCTGGATCTCGGGCAGTGGTCAGTTTCATACTAGCTGACTAGGATGGATCATCTGCATAGGACTAAGTATTTGTGCACCCACATCCTTTATATGTTAGTAGTGATGTCAGTCAAGCGTTGCCTCTCCTGTTGACTGTGAGGGACCGGAATCTGGATATCCTGGGCAGGGCCTGGATTAAGTGTGGTGGAGGTCCCTGGGCACAAATTCTGGTGCAGGTCCCAGATACAGTATATATTCCAAGTATGTCACACACCCCGCTTCCATAATCATGACATGTGGGTTATGGCCAGTAGAGGGCGAACTTTGCAGAGATGACAGGAAAAAAAGGAGCCCCTCCCAGTCCATAAATACCTGGGACCTCCCACACATTCCCCAGTAATCGTCTCTGCAGACGGCGAGCAAGTCAGAAGATGGCTGTCTCCTCCTTGTAGGTAAGACGGGTTTACACCCGGCCATTTTATTTCCCTATTTCTGCCCGGACCTTGTTTTTTATTAAGCCCCTATGCCTCCCAGCCCTGGCTGTTGGTCCGGGTGAAGGTAGGATACACCTTAGTGGTGTGATAGCTTGGAGCCATGCTCCTCCGTGAGACCCCCTCCAAGGGGTAGGCGGATACCAGGTTCGGGATCCTGGTTTGGGATGCCCTGTCCGTTATTTTCCCTGCGCTGCATTAGGTGACTTGGGACTTCCCCCACCCGTTGCTCCCTGTCCCTGGATCATTGGGGGGGTGGGGGCATGTCCCTCCAATTTTTTACCTCAGACTTTGCCTGGCCAATTAGCTGTCAGTGTGGTATGAGTGTAATGGTGTGTGTGGCTGTTTGCTTCACTTGTTGCTGGGCCGCGTCTGTTAGACAGCGGCCCGGATCATGGGCTGGCTCCGCAACCTTGTGGGAGCGCAGCCATGTTTTTTGCTTCTCATGTTAGTTAGGAGAGGGGGTGGGGCCGGGCGCTTGGCGCGCTGATGCGGCCTGCCCCCCTCTTTTTTGGCGCCCACGGAGGTTCCCAGTAATGGCTGGGAACCGCGGTTACTCTTCCCAGCAGGAGGGGGCGGGGCCACATGCGGCACGCGATCTTCGCTGGCCCGCCCTCCTTCTCTTCCCCTGGCCTGGCTGATGCTGCTGCTGCTGGGTGTCCGGTCGCCATCTTGCATCCTAACTGTGAGTGCCCTGCGGCTCGTTCTATTATCTGCCTTTTTTGTTATGCATAATCGTATTTCTATTGTGGTGCCTTGTATGCTGCGTTATCCTTGACATATACTTTAAGGTTATACAGATATATTGTATGACTGTGATTATATCTGGATGTATGATTGCTGTAATGACTTCCTGCTTATGGTACCCTTTTATATTATGTCTTCCAGGGGGATTACCTTCCTTGATAGTTAAAAGGGGGTTCTGCCGTTCCTTAGGTCCCTCACTCAAATAGGGGCTTTACAAATCCTCCCACTAACGGACGTTAAGGGGCATCCCGGGTAGCTTACTGGCGTAATTCCCACTGGTCATTGCGACTACCATAAAAAATCACCATATGGAGGCTTCCCAGGATACCGGGCTCGGGCTCTCTTCGGGGCAACCCCGGCAGTGTGTGGTTTGTGGGGCATCCCTTGTGGGGGATAATGTGTTTATTCGTATTCCATGTGCACAGCGGGCCATTACGCTGTAGTCGGGGTCCCAGGCGTCTGGGTCCGTGCCGCCGGCCTCATCACCTACCCCACCCCGCCTTATCCGTACCCCAAGTGACACTGTCATTAGCGTGGAGTCGCAAGCTGATGTTTGTGCTAGGCTGGCCAACATCGAAAAGTTGATTTCTAGCTCTGCGGCCAGAAAGGCCCCAGCTAAGAGAAGGCCTCTGTCGCCGGCCGCGCCGGTACTGGATTTTGATGACTATGATTCCTTTGACTGGTCTGATTATTCCCCACTCGAGAAGGGGGAATTGTTTGAGTAATCTGATGCTGAGGATCAGCAGTTTTTTTGGATACTGATACTGGGCAGGCGCTGGGGGATGCCGTGGATACCCCCAAGATCCTGACCCATCTATTTGAGGTACTGGATATTTCTCTGCCAGCGGAGACCCCCCCCCCCCCCCCCCCCCCCCGCAGAAGGGGGGATTTTCTGGGACTTCTAAGCCCCGCTTGGAGTTCCCAAATTAGAATCATTTTGATTGCATGATTCTTTAGGAATGGGAGGGGCCTAGCCGGCTCCCAGGTGTTCCTCAGGGATGGGATAGGAAGTATCCCTTCCCGGTAGACGCGGTGAAGCGCTGGTCGTCCCCTCCCGAGTCGATTCGCCCGTTCTGGGATTGTCCAACACCCCAGACGCCGCCACTCTTAAAGATGGTGAGGACAAACGCTTTGATCAGATGACATGCCATGCCTTTGCCAGTGTGGGTTCAGCCTTGCGGCCTGTTTGTGCCTCGGCGCTCGCGACTGTGGCTACCAGGTCTGTGGTTAGGGGCCTGTTGAGTGGTTCCCAGCCTAACCCGGCCAGTGATGATTTCACAGCCCTTAAGCGGTGTAAATTATTTGTGACCTTTGTTTTATCTGCTAAGGATGACGCGATTATTTTGTGTAGCAGAACCTCGGCATTGCTGGTGGCTATTCTCCGATAGGCCTGGCTACGCCAGTGGGCGGCTGACATTGTGGCTAAGAAATCACTCACAGCGCTACCCTTCCTTGGTATGAGGCTGTTCGGAGATAAATTGGATTCAGTGGCGAAAGGTGGAAAGTTACCTCAGCGTAAGTAGCAGCGTCGCCCCTTTTGGGGGGCAGGCTCCTTCAATCCTTCCTTTCGCGGTGCCAGAGCAGGCAGAGGCTTTGCCTACTCTAATTTCAGAGGTGATTCCTGGAACAGAGGCAGAGGACGCGCACGTCCAGGCCTTAACTGGGGTTGCAAGCCCAAGCCTGCTGCCAAGACAGCTCAGCAATGAGGGGACGCCCTCCCCTTGCGGGTGGGGGGACGGCTGCGGAACTTCTTCCTGGTCTGGGCCCAGGAGGTCACAGACATATGAATCTTGGAAGTGGTCTCTTCCGGGTACAAACTGGAGTTCGAGTACCGGCCTCCTCCCAGATTCCTAAGGTCTCGGGTCCCCTCGGATCTCCGCGCTGCGCAGGGGCTCCTGTTGGCTGTAAAGAATCTTCTGGTCATGGATGTCATATGCCCGGTGCCTTTCTCAGAGAGAGGCTGGGACTATTATTCCAACCTCTTCACGTTTACCAAAAAGGATGGATCCATAAGACCCTTTCTGGATTTGAAACTTCTCAACAGGTTCATCAGAACCAAGAAGTTCCGCATGGAGACTCTGCGCTCAGTCATCAATTCCCTTCGTCAGGGGGATTTCATGACATCAAGGATGTTTACCTTCATGTAGCGATCTTCCCAGCACACCAGAGATTCTCAGGTTTGTGGTGGGAGATCAGCACTTTTAGTTTGTGGTCCTCCCTTTCGGGTTGACTTCGGCACCAAGGGTGTTCACCAAGGTGCTGGCGGCATAATGGCCCTTCTCAGAGCCCAGGGCATTAACATTGTTCCGTATTTGGACGACCTCCTCATTACGGCATCCTCTCTCAGTCAGGCGGAGCTGGACACCAGGTATGGTGGTGGCGACGCTGGAGAGGTTCGGCTGGGTGATCAACCATCCCAAGTCTTCTCTCTCCACCTCAAGGGAGATCTCGTTTCTGGGCATGAATCTGGATACCATTCGGACCAGGGTTTTCCTTCCTCAGTCCAAGGTACAGATGGTTCAGGATCTGATACGTCTTCTCCTATCCAACCCTCGCCCGTCTATCCGGCCAGGGATGAGACTGGTGGGATTGATGGTGGCTTCCTTCGAGGCAGTTCCCTTTGCTCAGTTCCAGCTCCATCTATTGTTGGCCTGGGACAGATGTCCGCAGTCATTGGATCAGTCATTCATGATGTCTCCCCGGGTTCGGCAGTCCCTTCAGTGGTGGCTGGAACCAAGCAATCTGATGAGGGGCAGATCATTTCTCACCCCTTGTTGGGAGATGGTTACCACGGATGCCAGCCTGTCAGGCTGGGGAGGTTTTTGGAAGACGCATCAGTTCAAGGGGCTGTGGGGTCCTCTGGAGGCTCACACCCCCATCAATGTCTTGGAGCTGAGAGCTATTCGGTTGGTTCTGTCATGCTTGGCGCATCACCTACGCGGCTTACCGGTTCAGGTTCAATCAGACAATCGAACTGCGGTAGCTTACATCAATTACCAAGGAGGGACTCGCAGCAGGAGTGCCCTCAGGGAAGTTTCTCTGATTCTTGCATGGGCGGAGAGCAATGTTCCATGCATCTCAGCAGTGTACATTCTGGGAGAAGAAAACAGGGAGGCGGACTCCCTGAGCAGGGGATCCTCTCGCCGAGGGGAATGGTCTCTCATCCACATGGTATTCCGGTCCCTCTGTCACATGTGGGGGTTTCCGGAGGTGGATCTCTGCCTCACGTCACAATCACAAGCTCCCAATGTTTGTGTCTCTGTCTCAGGATCCTCTGGCCCTGGCAGCGGACGCCATGTCTCCTGCCTGGAGGGATCTGGGGTTCCTGTACCTGTTTCCCCCTTCTCCGTGGTGGGCAAGGTGGTGCGCAAGCTGGCTCAAGAGGGTGCGCCAGCAATTCTGGTGGCCCCAAGGTGGCCAAGACAGGTTTGGTTCGCGGACGTTGTACGGCTGGCGGTATATCAGTACAGGTTGCCCCTGTTTCCGGATCTGATCACTCAAGGTCAACTTTGTTACCCCAATTTACAAACGTTGGCTTTGACGGCGTGGCTGCTGAAACCTCCATCTTAAAAGAAGGTTTGTCTGATGCTGTGATTCAGACACTTGTTAGGGTTAGGAAGTGATATTCCTCTAACATCTACTACAGAACTTGGAGGTCCTATATTGATTGGTGTGAGGCTAGGGCCTTGCCTTGCAGGGTGTTTTCGATCCCTAGGATTTTGGATTTTCTTCAACACGGTCTGGACCTGGGGCTCCAGCTTAGTACCTTGAAAGGGCAGGTCTCTGCCCTGGCGGTCTTCTTTCAAAGGTCCTTTGCTCTTCATCCTTTGGTTGAAACTTTTTACCGGGGGGTCACTCATGTGCGGCCCCCTCGAAAGCCTTTGTTGCCGGTTTGGGATTTGAATTTGGTTCTGTCGGCCCTCCAGGGGCCTCCTTTTGAGCCGGTGCAGGATGTTGCACTTTCTATGCTTACACAAAAGATTGCCTTTTTGGTGGCTATTACCTCTGTTCGACGTGTCTCTGAGTTGGCAGCTCTTTCCATTCAAGCCCCTTACTTTGAGAGACACCAGGACAAGGTGGTTTTTCGTTTTAAAGTGAACCAACACCCAGGATTTTGACTATCCTGGGTCTTGGTCCACTTTGGTGGGGCACCCCCGATCGGGGTGCCCCGCTGTGTGAAACCCCGCCGATCACCCGAAAAACTCACCTCTCCCCGCGCCGACGGACAAGAGATTTGACAGGCGCGGACAAGTGGCTCCCCCGCCGCTGCCTTCCGCGCGTCACTCTTGACGCGTGCGCGCCCGCGCCGGCCATTCACAGACGGCCGGCGCGGGCGCGCGCACGTCCAGAGGGGCGCGAGGGAGGCGGCCGGCCGCCGCCGAAAACAAGGTAAGGGGATTTGGGGTGTTTGGGGGGTTTCACCCCGCGGGACATCCCGATCTCGGATGTCCCGCGGGGAGGGAGGGTGATGGTCCACTTTAAGCCAGATTTCCTTCCTAAGGTGGTTTCTGCCTTCCATCTCAATCAAGATGTGGTTCTCCCTTCCTTGTGTCCTAAGCATAGCAATGACAAGGAGAGGGTCCTGCACTCTTTGGATGTGGTTCGTTTGTGTGAAGTACTATTTGGTTGCTACTTCTTCCTTTCGTAAGACGGATGCCTTATTCGTGGTGCCCTCCGGGCCCCGGAAAGGTTTGGTTCCTGCTAAGTCTACCATTAGTAAATGGATACATCAGGCCATTGTTGGGGCCTATTCTGCCAAGGGGAGGGCTCCCCCTTTTAAGTTCACTGCGCATTCTACTCGTGCTGTTGGTGCGTCCTGGGCTTTTCAGCACCAGGCTTCAGTTGAACAGGTTTGTAAGGCTGCTACTTGGTCTTCCGTTCATACTTTTTCCAAGTTTTACAAGGTTGATGTGCGGGCTTCAGCGGATGCTGTTTTTGGCCGCGAGGTTCTGCAAGCTGCAGTGGTTTAAGTTGGTACATTCTTTTACTGTTTTCGGTTCCCACCTATGACGGACACTGCTATTGGATGTCCCACATGTCATGATTATGGAAGCGGGTTGTGTGACATACTTGGAATAATACCATTTTGTGATTACTTACCTGTGAAATGGGTATTATAAGTATGTCTCACACCCCGCTTCATCCCGCCCTTATTGGTGTTGTGGATCCTTTATATGGTGAACCTTTTGTGATTTATGATTGTTTATATTGGCTCTTTCTGGTCCCCTTACTGCTGTCCTATACTGGGGAATGTGTGGGAGGTCCCAGGTATTTAGGGACTGGGAGGGGCTCCTTTTTTTCCTGTCATTTCTTCAAAGTTCGCCCTCTACTGGCCATAACCCACGTCATGATTATGGAAGCGGGGTGTGTGACATACTTATAATACCCATTTTACAGGTGAGTAATCACAAAATGGTATTTTTTTCCTTTAAAATAATAGTCCAGCCAAGTAACTGATTGGTGGTTGTCTAGCACCCGCCTGCTTACTGGAACGTCCGATCGAGTCCCTTGTGCCTCCCTTGTACGGGTGTGCTGCTCGGGAACTCCTGCTTTGCCATTCTGGGAAAAGGGGGTGTAGTCACCCAGCTGGTCCGGCAGAAAACAGTTCCCTCCGTTGAGCTGCCAGCAGCTGTGCTTGGGAGTCACATCACCGTAGCGTTGCTGATGGCGGCTTTGCTGCTATAGACCTGCCCTGTGGTGGCTTTGGCTTCAGGTTAGCAAAAACAAAAGAAGGCTTGCCCAGGCGCGAGGGGCCCCTACTGCTGCCGAGCTTTGTTGCCAGCCCATCAGACCAAAGACTGAAAAGCCTCCTGGTCCAGACCATAACCCAAAGGTTGGTGGAGTCCACCCTCATAATTCGGCCCTGATCCTGGGTGAGGCTGGGGTCTAAGCCCGCCATGCTATTCCTCCCTCCCTGATTTTCCTGTGTATGGCTAATATCTGGAATATTTGAACACTTCCAGGGGATCGTGTGTTGCACTTCATGCATCATTTAATTACGGTTCTGAGTTAAGCATTTTACACTACAGATTCTTTATCATTTAACCTCTCATATAAAAATAACACAAGTTCTAGGTCAACAATGGTGTAATAAAATCATGCTGGTAATAATTAGGTGTGTTTGGCATCTGCATGGCGTCTTATGTGCTTGGTTATAACCTTTGTGAGAAGTAATAGCGGCTTAATTGATGTAATACAGGAAGATAATAGTTGTTTATGATGGTGCTGCCGGGCTCTCTAGGCCTGACTGCTGATTAGAAGAGGAGAAGCTGTATTGATCAGCGGAGTTAATTAGCTCTGGCTTCAGCAAGGCAGACAGATCCCTGTCATTATTAACATGCTGAAGGCAAGGTGGGAGAATGACAGCATGGCAGTGTGAAGTCTTTCTTTCACAAGTGTACATTCTAAAAGGGGTAGATATTAAAGTCCCTGTCCAGGCGCACGCTAACTTCCACCTTATCCCCTTAGGAAATGTGTCAAATGAACAATTTCAAAGCATCTTAAGCTTTCTAATTATATGTAAACCCTTATGTATTCTAAGCGAAGCGACTTGCTTTTCTTCCATTTCTGGGTTGTGGCTGGGAAGTGCATGTCATGGCGCAGATTTGAGTCATGAGAATGCTCTTCTGGGGTCAGGAAAAGGACAGCAATCCCAGAATGCAGAGCGACTTCTCCTTCATGGCCAGGCCCTGGAATCTAAAAATCCTTTTACTCTAAGTACCCCCCTAGCAAAAAGACGTCCCCAGGGAGGCAATCAATTTAAACCGGACCTTCACTCTAAAGAGCCTATCTTGTATGTTTTCCCCACCCTGTACATACAGATTGCCCACATTAAAAAAAAATCACCCAACCTGCATCTATTGCATGTTATAAGCCTTTAAACATCCAAGATGGCAGCACATGAAGTCTCAGGTTGCCTGCAAACAGGTAGTGTCTTCTGACTGTGTCGCTCTGCATTCTGGGATTGCTGTCCTTTTCCTGACCCCAGCTCTGCTTTGTCTGTGTAGAGCACAGCTATAACCCACCCCCCCTCCCCTCAGTATGTAATGCTTCTGAGGCGCCCTGAACAGAGTTGCAGCCCAGTGGGGAAAATAATAAAAAGTAAGCAACTAAAAATCTAAAATATATTATTTTATTGCTGGGGAATAGTTTTTTAAGGGTTTTGGATTTTCATGAAATGATGCTGAAGGTCTAGTTTGAGAGAAAAAAAGAGCATAGGCCTCGTAGCACTTTTAAAGCAAGATGGAATAATACAATTCTGTGATTACTCACCTGTAAAATTGGTATTATAAGTATACAGCACGTCCTGTACCAGAAGATTCCTTACACATGGGTTATACATCCACAAGATGGCGCTGGACTGCAGAAAACAGCTTGTGGCTTTTCCCGGCCCTATATAAGACGGGGACCTCCCACAAATTCCCCAGTATTGACAAGCAGTTACACAAAAAGCCGGGAGATTGATAACAAAAATCCCAAATGAACAATCACCATACAGAGGTAACTAAGAACAATGATAACAAGGGTGGGAAGTATACAGCACGTCCTGTTCCAGAAGATTCCTTACACATGGGTTATACATCCACAAGATGGCACTGGATTGCAGAAAACAGCTTGTGGTTCCTCCCGGCCCTATATAAGTCAGGACCTCCCACAAATTCCCCAGTATTGACAAGCAGTTACACAAGAAGCCGGGAGAATGATAATAACAAAAATCCCAAATGAACAATCACCATACAGAGGTAACTAAGAACAATGATAACAAGGGTGGGATATAACAGGATGTGCTGTATACCAATTCTACAGGTGAGTAATCACAGAAAATAAAGTATTATTCCAAGTATACAGCACGTCCTGTTCCAGAAGATTCCTTACACATGGGACATCCAATAGCAGTGTCCGTAAGGTAGGGTGGGATCCCAAAAGTAATAGCGTGCAGTTTAAACCACTGCTGCCTGCAGAACTTTGCGACCAAAAGCAGCATCAGCTGAGGCCCTAACATCAACCTTGTAAAACTTAGAAAAAGTGTGAACAGAAGACCAAGTAGCGGCCTTGCAAACTTGTTCAACAGAAGCTTGGTGCTGAAAAGCCCAAGACGCACCAATAGCACGAGTAGAATGAGCAGTAAGACGGAAGAGAGGATTCTTCCCCTTAGCAGAATAGGCCTGAATCACAGACTGACGGATCCACTTGCTGATAGTGGACTTAGCTGAAGCTAAACCCTTCTTAGGCCCAGAAGGGAGAACAAAAGACCATCAGTCTTCCTGAAGGATTCAGTAGCCACCAAATAGAACTTCAAGTTCCTGACCACATCCAGAGAATGTAAGACCCTCTCCTTAGGGTTACTAGGATTAGGGCACATAGAAGGCAACACAATGTCCTGATTGAGATGAAAGGCCGACACAACCTTAGGCAGAAAATCTGGCTTAAAACGAAACACCACCTTGTCTCTCAAAGTAAGGAGGTTTGATGGAAAGCGCTGCCAACTCAGAAACACGCCTAACAGAAGTGATAGCCACCAAAAAGTCTACCTTAAGCTTCAAAATGGACAAAGGGGCCGAAAGCAAGGGCTCAAAGGGAGACCCCTTTAGGGCAGATAAGAGCAAGTTCAAATCCCAGACTGGTAACATAGGCTTACGTGGAGGGCGCACGTGACTAACCCCCTGAAAAAAGGTCTTAACCAGACGATGGCAAAGGATCTTTGGAAGAAAATAGCCAAAGCTGAAACATGACCTTTGAGGGTACTAAGTTGAAGACCCAGATCCAAACCATGTTGCAGGAATTCCAGAATCCTGGGGATAGAAAATACCCAACAGGGATGCGACCTAGACTCACACCAGGCAATGTAAGCATGCCATACCCTATAGTAGATGGATGACGAGGACTTCTTCCTAGCCTGAATCATAGTGCTAACAGAGGCAGGTAGCCCCTTTTCCATCAAGATGGAGGTTTCAGCAGCTAGGCCGTTAAAGCCAGCGTTCGTAAATTGGGATGGCGTAGCTGCCCCTGAGTGAGCAGATCTGGAACCTCAGGTAGTGCGTACTGATTCACTGCCAGCTGCACGATGTCTGCGAACCACACTCTTCTTGGCCAACAGGGGGCCACCAGGATGGTTGGCACCCCTTCCTGGGAAATCTTGCGCAGCACCCTGCCCAGCAGAGGAAACGGAGGAAATGCATAAAGGAGCTGAAAGCACTTCCTAGACATTGCTAGTGCATCCATGGCCAAGGCCAGAGGGTCCTGGGCCAGAGAGACAAAGACCGGAAGCTTGTGATTGTGATGGGACGCAAACAGGTCCACATCCGGCTGCCCCCAGTGATGGCACAGGGAGCGAAACGCCCTGTTGCTGAGGGACCACTCCCCCAGCTGAGACATCCCCCTGCTCAAGGAGTCTGCCTCCAGGTTTTCCACTCCAGGGATGTAAACTGCCGATATCTGGGGGACATTCTCCTCCGCCCAGGACAGTATCAGGGACAACTCCTTGAGGACCCTCTTGCTTCGGGTCCCTCCCTGATGATTGATGTAGGCAACCGCCGTCTGGTTGTCCGAGTGGATTTGAACCGCCAGACCCCGAAGGTGTGGAGTTAATTGGGCGAGGACCAATCTTATCGCTCTCAGTTCCAGAATGTTGATAGGAGTATGGGCCTCCTGAGGGCCCCACTGACCCTGGAACTTCAGGGATTTCCAGAAGCCCCCCCAACCTGTCAGACTGGCATCCGTGGTGACTCTCTCCCAGCAAGGAGCCAGAAAGGATCTGCCCATTAACATGTTCCTTGAGTCCAGCCACCACGAAAGATACCGCCTGGCCAGAGGGGACAGAACAGACACCTGATCCAGGGACACAGGATCCCGATCCCAAACTGATAAGAGGTGAAGTTGAGGAGGTCTCATGTGAAACTGAGCATATGGGACCATCTCGAAGCAAGACACCATCAGACCCACCAGCTGCATCCCCTGCCGGATGGAGGGATGGGAGCAAGACAGAAGAAACCTTGCTTGAGCTTGAAGACTCTCCACCTTCTGCTGAGGGAGAAGAATCTTGCCCTGAGATGCATGCCCAGGAAGGACCTCACCAAAGACAGGGACAGGGCAGACTTGGGGTGGTTGATCACCCAGCCGAAGGACTCCAGTCTGGACACCACCATCTGGGTATTCAGCTCTGCCTGCTGGAAGGACTGAGACGTGATGAGAATGTCGTCCAAGTAAGGAAGGATGCGAATGCCCCGAAATCTCAGCAGAGCCATTACTCCCGCCAGCACCTTGGTGAATACCCTGGGAGCTGAGGTGATACCGAAGGGCAAGGCCACAAACTGGTAGTGCTGATCTTCCAGAGCGAACCTGAGGAATCTCTGATGACCTGGAAAGATTGGTACGTGAAGGTAAGCATCCTTGGTGTCTACAGAGGTCATGAAGTCGCCCGGACGCAGAGAATTGACCGCAGAGCGCAGGGTTTCCATGCGAAAATGCTTGAATCTGACAAATTGTAGAGACACTTTAAATCCAGGATGGGCCTGAGGGACCCGTCCTTTTTTGGGACAGTGAAAAGATTGGAATAGAAGCCCTTGCCCCTTTCCCTTGAAGGCACTGGGCAGATGACTCCCAACTCCAGAAGGTTTTGGACAGCAAGGCACAGACCCTGTGCTGACAAGGGGTTTTCAGCCATCCAGGATTTGACAAATCTTGGGGGTGGCCAGGCTGCATGCTCTATCTTGTAACCGGAGGATACTACCTCCTGAATCCACCGGTCTGAGACATGAAGCCTCCAGACGTGAGCAAAGAGCCGAAGCCGTCCCCCCACCCGGATGGGTGAGGGCGCCCCTTCATGCCTGAGGGGGCTTAGGGGAGGACTTTGGTTTGGGACCCCAATTCTAGAACCACGGAAGGAAGGGAGAAAGGCATCTGTCCCTCGAAAGGACCGTGACAGCCTCCTACGTTGAGGTAGTCTGCCACGCTTGGCAAACAAGTCCAAGCGTTCACCAAAGAGGCGCAGCCCCTTAAAGGGAAAGCCAGCGAGAGCCTTCTTAGCAGCATTATCAGTTACCCACTGACGCAGCCAAACAGAGCGGCGTATAGCCACCAAAAGGGCAGAATTCCTCCCACACATTCTAATGGCATCATCCATAGCAGACAGAACATTAGCAACAAAGTCATAGCAAAGCAGGAGAGATCTATACTCTTCTCCTCCCGCGTCATCAGAGGCCCCATCTATGAGACACTTTAAGCAAACCTTTAATAGCAATAGCTGTAATGGCAGAGGCACAAACCGGGCGCAGCGCGGTCCCCGCACAGGCAAAAGCATGGCAGGCCAGCTGGTCCATGCGCCGGTCCTCACCATCCCTCAGGGTAGTAGTGTCAGGGGAGTGCATGACAGATGTATTGGACAGCCCCAGAACGGGCGCGTCCACCTCGGGAGGACAGGACCACCGCTTAATCACCTCAGCAGGAAAGGGATACCTCTTGTCCCAATTCTTGGGCACCCCAGGGAGCTTGCTAGGCCATTCCCATTCTTTGAGCACCAGATTATTAAAGTGAGTCTGCTCTGGGAATTCCAAACGTGGTTTAACCGTATGAAAAAGCTTACCCTGCTGCTGCGGAGCCACAGCAGGAGGGGAGATACAGAGCACTTCAAAAATATGAGCCAAAAGCCTGTCAGTGTCATCTGAGGACCATGGATCTTCCCCAAAGGGGACCCGGTACTACCATAAACCTGCTCCTCAGATGATTCTGAATCGGAGAATAATTCCCCCTCCTCCAGGGGGGAATAACCAGAGATGTCACAAAATTCCTCAGCTTCCAAAGGAAAGAGGGAAACAGCGGATGATAAATACCGCTTCTTAGCAGAAACCTTATGGGGGGCAGACCCAGCAATATGCTTTTCAATGCTGGCCACTCGTGCAGCCAAATCAGGTTGAGACTCCCCACTGGTATGCACCTCACTAGGAGTCAGATGTAAGCGTGTGGGGGTAGGCGAAGCCAGAAGGGGCGCAGGCCCAGCTAAAGGTAACCCAGACTGCAGCGCAAGCACCTGCTGGGCGCAGGGTGCACACACCCTAACATTACTTATAGGGGATAGCCCACACGCCACACATAGCCGGGCTTGTTTCGAAGGAACCCCAATCGCATTATCCTGAGAAGATCATGGCACAGCGGGCCAATATAGGATTAACGTTAAATAAGTTACCCGGGATGCCCCAAGAGCCCGCTAGGGAAGTGGGAGATATATAGGTACAATAGCCCTCCAATATAGGTTAACGCTAAACCGGGAGGACCGGAAGAAACCACAAAATGTTTGACCCGCCTGAAAGACATAAGCAGACATCCCCATAAGAAGACAATCAAACTATATTAATATAAAAAAAGGCCACCCCACAGGGGCACTTACGGGCGCCGCGGTAGGTAGAGAGCAGCCACGCAGCACAGGAGTCAAAATGGCGCCCGCATATACCTCGAGGGGCGGGCCGCGGAGAAGTGATGCGGAAAACGTAATTTGCAAGGCCGCCCCCCTCAGAGCGCGAAAACGCGGCAACGTGATTAAGCCGTCCAAGCATGGCGCAGTAGCGCCTGAGGCGATGTCACCGCCGTCCGCGGAGCGTAGTACAAGCGTGTGGCGGGGGCGACATGAAGTATAAAAAAGTGGCAACGCACAAGTACACAACACCCCCCCCCCCCCAGAGATCTCCCCAGGGAGAGCGAGGTGAGGGGGCAGCCACCAACCTAAGAGGGGCATCCCATATGGCTCACCACGGGCCTATACCGCCTACCCTGTTAAGACAGAGACTGCGGTTGGAGCAGCGCTCCCTAGCACCTGACCCCGGTTCTGCCTTCCTTCTCCCGAACCAGTTCAGCCGAAGCTGGGAGGCAGTGGGTTGGAAACGGGTGGGAATAGTTCTACAGGGTCGCAGGCTAGTAAGCCCCGCTCACCTGCGCAGCATAAAGAGCCATCTTCTATCTTCGCAGCCCAGACTGCAGATAAGAACTGGGGAATTTGTGGGAGGTCCCTGACTTCTATAGGGCCGGGAGGAGCCACAAGCTGTTTTCTGCAGTCCAGCGCCATCTTGTGGATGTATAACCCATGTGTAAGGAATCTTCTGGAACAAGACGTGCTTTATACTTGGAATAATGTTTTACTTAATAAATAAATTAATATATTAGACCCAACAAACACCCCCTGCTGGTGCACCCCTGAACATCGCTGAGTACCCCCCTGGGGTTCATATACTGCAGGTTGAGAAAGTGCTGTGGAGTGACTGATATAAATCCCATTCCCTCACCAGCCCATTAGCAGTCTCGTACATAAATCAACACAAAATCACTAAGCTGTCTCTTTCTGTATTCATTCTGTTTCACAATTAGTGGGGTTGTTTGACAATTGAGCTGGAAAGTCCGGTCTATTGACAGATAAAATTGGTTAGATCCATCTTGTAATTTTCCCTGTAGTCATCAGCAATGTCACTCATAGTGTTACTATGATTCTATCGGTGCAGTGCATCAGTTTTCAGTAATTTGCTTAAATGAAGTCAATGGTACAAAAAATACCCCTTGAGGTAAAAAATACACTTTAGATGAAAAATAAAGTGGTGCTGAATTGGCCCCTAGGAAGACGGTGACAGTGAACCCTTTTAGTGACTCGCCAGAAAGGAAAACAATGAAAGTCAATCCCCTCGATTCAAAGAGCAAAAGTTAATTGATTTCGGATCGAGAATCGTAAGTTTGGGTGGGTGTTAGTCATTTTTTCCTGTTTTTTTGGCCATTTCCGACTCGCACGAGCCTACGTTCGAATGCGTATATGCTCTTACGATCATCGCAAGTTCGTTCGTAAATTTTAGGATCAAAACGTAAAACTTAGGATCAAATCCTAAAACTTAGGATCAAAACGTAAAACTTAGGATAATTGGATGTGTTTAGGTGTGATTCAGAGAACAGTTTTCAAACCTCTAAATACGTTTTAAAAGAAAGCCACTGCCGACACCTTTTAGCAGTCGCATTGCTGTTCTTGAACAGGTTTTTTGGCTATGTGGAGGAGTCTGCGCGTCTGGAGCTCCAATGAACTGCATGTATCAGCATGGCCGAGGCCATAAATTGTATGGCAATGCATACCTGATTCATGTATGCCTTATAAAAGCATTTTAATGTGGACCTTAATTAGTCCTTTGCATGTAAACCTTTATTTTGCAATATATTTGCGTTAATTAAAGAAACTTATGTCCTTTGTTATTTATTTTTAAATTGATGTACTAGAATAATATTTTTAGATTGCATTTATTGGTGTAGTTGTTTACCTTTGCTTTGTTTAATTATTTAAGCACATCTTTGGTCAGATGCATCACACTTACTGAGGAGAGGAGAGCGGGATAAAGTGCAGGATGTGGGTTACTGCTGTATTTTGCACAGACACAGCAGAGCTGGGGGCACGGAAAGGTCAGAAATCAAAGAATGCAGAGCAACACAGTCACAAGGCCCTTTCTGTTTGCAGGCTGCCCGATAATACCTGAGCCGCCATCTTGGCTGTTTCTAGACTCATAACATGCAGAAGTTGCTGGGTGTTTTTTTATATTTGAGAGCAATCTGTATGTAGAGGGTGTGGGTAACCACACACAAAATTTTAAGTTGTACCATTTGAAGCCAAAATATTAAAATTAAATCCACAAGTAAAAAATGCAAGTTAACTAAAAATTAAACAAAGTAAGATTTACTTATGCAAATGCATTCATTAATGGTTGGTTACTACAAAATGAATGAAATAAAGAAAAATAAAAGACCAAATATTTAGAATGCACTTTAATGAGGTAAGTTTGTAGTGCGCAGCCGCAAGATCAGAAGGATTTACGTCCAGACAAAAAAGGAAAAAGGGCAAAACCAATGTTGCAACCTGAGAAATGAAACGGAAAATTCAGGATGGAAACTGACATAGGTCTGATTCCCGAACTGCCATACGAACGGACGGACATTTTAGGATAGAAACGTATTTGCTTATAGAATCACTCGCAAGTTCATACGAACGCACGAGCGGACGTGAAAAATAGGATGATCGGCACCAAAATCCAAGCTGTTACATGTTTCTTTGAATCGACCCTAATGGCACTTTTTTTACTCCTGGGAAAATGATTGAATTTTTTACTCTGTATTAAAAAGTGCCATTGACTTTCATTGTCTTCCTATCTGGTGATTCACTAAAAGTGAAATTCTCAGGCTTTTTTCTCATGAACTGATTTGTTTTCCTACTATGAGAATTTTTTTTCATGCTTTAGTTTAATTGGAAAACAAAAAAATTACATCTATATGGCACTTTAATTCAGTTTGCATAATCATTTTAAAGTGGACCAACACCCAGGATTTTGACTATCCTGGGTCTTGGTCCACTTCGGTGGGGCACCCCTGATCGCAGACGGCCGGCGCGGGCGCGCATGCCTAGAGGGGCGCGAGGGAGATAAGATAAGGTAAGGAGTTTGGGGGGGTTTCACCCCGCGGGACATCCCGATCTCGGATGTCCCGCGGGGAGGGAGGGGATCGGCCCGGGAATCTTATAGATGGGTGTTGGTCCACTTTAAACAAAGTATAATAAAACCTTGCCTAAACCCCCGCCAGCCAGGGGTAGTCCTGTCTTTGGCTTCTGAGCCATTTCGCCCCCAGCCTTTATGTGTGGTGCATGACTTGCCTGGGCCTTCAGCTGGGCTGCCTATGTAAGCAGCGAGCAGGACCTTTTTCCGTAATGTTCATCCTGTCATATTGCACAGGAAGTGGCCATAGAGGATTCAATGTAAGACATATTCAGTGGATGTGGTGTGTTCAGCGCAGCCTCATGAAGGCACAGAAATCCGCATAGGTCATAATAGCCTAAGACAACATGGAAAGCTCTTTTCAGTGCCGTTGTCCCCTCGCACAACACATTCTGTTGAACTTCTCAAACATATTATTCCTTTTACTCTATTCACTTATTTTTACAAAACACACATGCAATAGGTTTCTGTTGTTCAAGGAAAAGCCCACTTTTTTGGACTTTTCAAAAATTTCCAGGGCCGGACAGTGCCAGGAGAACTTTGTGTACAGAGGCACCCATCGTTTTTGCTGGTCGCTGACCATACACAGGTCACATCCACCCTGCAACACAGCTCTCAGCTTCACAAACCTGGGCTAAAGTAGGAGAATTGGCAGTAAGGTGAATGGTACGTTTAGTGCCCTCTGGCACTGCCTGACCCTGCAGTCCACAAAAGTGTACTTTTGTTTTAATATAGTATTGGTGTACTGTTATATGTTGTTATGGTTATGTAATTATTAAAAAGGAGCAAAACCCAGTATTTTGGCTATCTGGGGTTTTGATCTGTGCCCCAGGGGTATCCTGAATTGGGATTCCCAGCTGTGTGAAACCCCCCCCCCATGTTATGAGCCTTTAAACATCCAAGATGGCGGCTCATGGAACATCAGGCAGCCTGCAAACAGGAAATGCCTTCTAACTGTGCTGCTCTGCATTCTGGGATTGCTGACCTTTTCCTGACCCCATCTCTGCTCTGTCTGAGCAAAGCACAGCTATAACCCGCCCCCTGTATTTTATCCCACTCTCCTCCTCAGTAAGTGTGATACTTCTGAGTCAAGATGGCGGCGCACGTATCCTAGAGTCCTGAACAAAGTTCCAGCCCAGTGGGGGAAAGAATAATATGTAAGTGACTAAAAACTTATAAATATATTAATTTTAGATGCTGGGGAATAGTTTTATAAGAGTTTGGGCTTTTCAATAAATCATGGTGAAGGTCGGGTTTAATCAGAGACGTTAGCCGCGACTTCGTCATTTGAAAAAATGGCTCTGATAGGTTTCAATGGGGAGCGAGAGCGGGCACATCCCCAAGGGCACGCGGGCTCCCATACCATCCTTTCTGAGTGGCGGGAGTGCGCACACAGCTGGAGGATGCAGTGGGGGGGGGGGGGCATCTGCTCTTGCTCCCCATTGTAAACAATAACAGCTGTTTGCCAAACTAAATAGACATGGCATACGACTCTGATTGGACCAGAGCACAAATATGTGCCGTTGAACTGGGAAAAGTTAGTGAATACTGGAAACCTGTGGTATTTCACACAGTGAGGCTCCTGGGGGAAGTCCATCCCTTGGCTTTGTTCTGCTTTAATTTTATTAATAGCGATTACCCTGATCAGATGAAGTGACTAATGTGAATTGCTTGAACTGTAACATACTGGTGTTTTAGATGTACTGTTGCTTTAATGACATGACCCTCACCCCCCCTCCCATCAGCTTGTTTGCAGTGGAATTGCTGGGAAAATCAAGTACCTGCAGCATAGTCTCTGACACTTTTTGAATCCACTGAGTAACATTGAGATTTCATTATTTTTATTTTGCTCATTGTCCGTCTCCATCCCTGCAGCTTCCCGGGACAATGGATTTCCCAGGGAAGTGATGTGCACGTTGATGCATCTCTGTACGGCGCATTTGGGACAGCTGAAAGCCAGGAAAAATGACAGTTGGGGGAAAAAAAATGACTATTTAGCGGCACTTGTTTATTTCTTCAGATAACCCTGCGCTGAATGACACATGAGAAGTCAGATAGAAACTTAATGAGGTTTAGCTCGCTTTTTTTCCTCTGAAATTGCCAACGCTCAAAACATTTTCTTCTGCGCCCTATAGCGGGAAATGTATCCATGCTGTTATGTATGACGAATTCCTGGGAGGGCCATGGGGGCAGAATGGATTGAGCGTAGATGACCTATGGCTGCTATAAAGTTTCAGCAACACAGATTTGCAAGAAAGAATTTACCCTTCAGCTTGTTCGTCATTATTCTTCTTTGTTTTCAACCCCCCACCACAGAAGGAGCTTTGTCCATATTATCCTTCTGAGCCATGTTAGAATACTGCCTGGTTCTGCAGGGCCACACTATAGCAGATCCCGAGCAATGATAAAGTTAATGCATTCCAAAAAGCACAGGGAAAAGTTTTACTGTAACTATTTTGATGCTGTCGGTCTGATAATGAAGTATCTAAAGCAGGGTTTCACAAGCTTTTTTTCCATGAAGTACTACTTCTTATTTCGTAGTTATTCTGGCCTAACAATACAAGATCTTCTACCTGCAATGCTGTTATCCTAAGATGTTCCACTTATGCACTTCTGCAGGTTGTTTACTTGGCCGCCTGGCATATTATTTTGGAGCAGTAGCTTGTCTGCAGTGTTTAAAGTGGACCAAAACCCAGCATTTTGTCTATGCCCAGTTTTGGTCCTTGCCCCAGGGCACCCTGGTTCAGGATGCCCACTGTGTGAACCCCCTCCCACCAGGTCACCCAGGAAACTCACCTTTCCCCTGATTTACAGCCTTTCGTCCAATCAGCACACACAGCTGCGTTCACGTCAAATCGTCTAAGACTCAGCTAAGAGCTAAGTGGAGTGGAGGCGAGTACGCCGGTGGCCGCATTCCAGCTACCCTGTAATAGGGTGCGTGTGCGTGCCCTACCAAAGATACAGCAGCCGGTGGCCTCTGCATGTGCCGTTGAATCAGGTAGAAGGTGAGTTTAGCGAGCGACCTATGGGTTTTTATGCAACAGGATATCCAGAATCTGGATACCCAAGGGGGACCAGGCGGCCCTGGAGTCTTAAAGTACAAAGCTCGAGCACTAATACCACTTGTCGGGGAACCCCTGATTTAAAGCAAACCTGAATAGAATGTTTGGCTGTCTAAATGAAACCTTTTATAAAAAGGACAAAATGCGGTTTTTCTGGCTCCCATCCGGGGCCTGAATCTGTTATTCCAACCCTCACCTCTTCGTGTGGAACCAGTGGTTCCCAAGCTGTTAATCACTTTGACAGCCTATCAGTTGTTAATGCTTAAAAAAATGCGCTATAATAAAGCTATTCAAGTCTCTGGAGAAGCCCCTTTTGCTGAGAAAAGTCTAGTTAGACACATAAGGTGACCAGAAGAAGGGGTTGAGAGATGCTGCGGGCTAAGAGCATCTCCAGCCTGCCAGCACATAATGTGACCAGAGAGAAGGGAGGAGGCCAGGGTTTCATAGCTGCAGAAGAGAGGCAGACAATGAGGACTTCTGGGGAGGGAGTGGAGGTTGTTTCCGTTCTCGGTCCACTGAAGGTTGATTGAAGGACCAGGTCAGCACGGTGGAGACTGAAAGCTGAATGAGGAAGTGATGTTCTCACTAAGGAGACCAACATTGCAGGAAAGAGAGCGCTGAAGAGATTCGATGTAAAATATTTATTTTTTAACTTTTGACTTGCCAATCACTTTAAGTGTCCAGATGAACCTTCCATACATTGGCCTAAGATAAACCCCCTGTGTTGGCATCTAGATATGCAGACGCTCACTGTGCCAGCAAAGAGATTGCCGGGCTGGACTGTTGATCTGTATTTAAATAGTTGAATGTACATTAAATTAGACAAGGGAAGGCTGCTGCCACTTTGGTAATAAAATTAATTGGATCCTGAGCACTATTGCTCTACAGGTAAATTAAAACTAAATAAGGGCAGAGGAAGGTGCGGGATGGCCGTAGGCAGTAAGAATTAAACCTATAATCTGCCAGAAACCCTATGTCTATTACAGCCTTGTCACCTGTTTTAAAGAGACTGTAAACCCAGCGGCAATAATAGGGCAGCAAGCAGCTCATCTGATGTCTGTCCTATGTGAGTTTTCTCCATTTCCTGTAGTGCCAGTTAGAAGCCATAGCAGGGCTCAAAAGTTTGCTCCTTCTTTCTATGTCATACCTCCAGGACCATGGAAAAAGTGATCTGACAGCCACTCTGTCTCTTGGTGCACTTAGAATGAGTGAGCAACGGCAAGACATTTTTGTCCCGCAACGGTTTCTGACCACATCACCACACGATTCATCAAGCTGTGACATGCCCTTCCCAACTCAGCTGTGACCCAAAAATGAAAGCAAATATAGCTAGCATTGGTTAGAATACATGACATATTTAGATATAATCAGAGATTGTGTGATGCTTTGCTTACACTGTCCCCAGAGACATTTCTCCATCCCTAGGGTTCCTGATTTGGAAGCCTTGCTGTGTGCAACTCCTCTCAATCGCCTGGTAAACAGGCCTTGCCGGCAATCACATGGCGTATTTATGGGCCGAGGCCACATCCCCATTCTGGCCTGAGGGAGCAGCCGGCAGGACATGCTTCATTTATTTTTAATACACTGCCCTGGTGTCCGAGTGGCTAATAAAAGGTGAATGGGCCACAAGCCGCATGCACTGCAGAATCATCTGAAAGCTGTCCCATGTGCCTCTCCTCCATTTCCTGCAGGGCTGGGTAGAAGCCGTGTTAGGGATCCATTGTTTGCCCTCCTTTGAATTCCATTTCTCCTGGACCATACCAAACATTGGCCTAACAACAACTCCTTGTAGGTATCATGGCTTAAAGTGGACCAACACCCACGGGTGATCGGCCCGGGAATCTATAAGATTCCCGGGCCGATCACCCCCCACCCCGCGGGACATCCGAGATCGGGATGTCCCGCGGGGTGAAACCCCCCCCCCAAACACCCCAACTCACCTACTTTATCTTCGGCGGCGGCCGGCCGCCGCCACCTCCCTCGCGCCCCTGTAGGCGTGCGCGCCTCCGCGCCGGCCGTCTGCGAATGGCCGGCGCGGGGCGCGTCAAAAGTGACGCGAGGGAGGCGGCGGCGGCCGCCGCCGCTTAGACGTTACAGATCTTCCCGTGTACGTCGGCGCTGGGAGCGGGGAGAGGTGAGTTTTTCGGGGGGTTAGGGGGGGTTTCACACAGCGGGGCACCCCGATCGGGGGTGCCCCACCGAAGTGGACCAAGACCCAGGATAGTCAAAATCCTGGGTGTTGGTCCACTTTAAACCATGACATGCCTGTCCCAGCTCAGCCACACACAGGAATAGAAGCAAAGCTTAGAATATTAGCTTAGAATATATAAGGTATTTCCATATAAACATAGATTTTGAAAGCCCTTAAAATGGACCATTTTGCACAGTTCCCACAGCGAATAAAGGGGGAGAGATCCAGGTGAATGACTAGTGCCATGTTTTCAAGGAAAGCACAGCAAGTTGGGTGGCTTTGATGTTTTGTTGTAGCTATACCATGATCTGAATGAATGAGAACCTTCATAGAAAACTTTGAAGTGATTTTACTATGGTTCCTGAACTGGGTTATTGCTAGTGAAGAATATGTGTATGTCTGGGAAGGGTTTACGGATTTATTGGTACTCTTCTTTTCTTTCAATGTTTGAATGTCTCCAGTTAGTTCTTGAACTCACCTGTGCTGGCAACACTTTTTTATATCACCATTTCATTATTGCACTGTTGTTTAGGGCACATAAATGTGCATCCACGTTGTGGCAGATCTTGCCAATGTGCACACACATACACAGATGTTTAAATGAAGTTGAGCCCCGATCAGAGATACAAGTTGGCCATGTTTTGGACCCCAAGTTGGGTGTTGAGCTTGATCCAGGGGCAAAAGGGATGCAGAGGTAGTAAACGTATTGGACCCATGTGGTAAGTGGGGCTCCACCAATGTTGCTCCTACTCTATATTTATCAGATTTGTGGTCACATGCCATTGTGTACAGAAAGAAAGCACCATATATCTCTGCTGTTTCATTATTTATTGTTATTTAAGGTGTCATGATCCTGTGGGTCCAGCTGGTTCTCCGCAGGTGCTGTCAACACGTTTGATTCTGCACTTGTATAGCTAGCAGTTAGTAAGACAATAGTTAAGAGACAGATGCACCTGTTATGTCAGCTGATGTGTGTATCCACCGTACCTGTCAGCTGATGCATCTGACATGTCTGCTGACGTTTATATCCAATCAAGGCACACCTAGGTCGTTATTAGTAAATCAAGGACAACAAGATGGTGCCAGAAAATTCTCCCCAGTTTTGACTGTGCCACCAATGTGTCTTTGCTCTTGGATAACCTTTGGATTTCCTGGCTTGAGCTCAGCCCGCTTCTCGTTTACGCCTCCTGGATTAACCCTTTGGACTTTGTTTTGATTCCTGGTTTCAACTCTGCTTGCCTTCCGACCATCTCTTTTGGATCATACCTTGGACTGCTTTTATCGTGTATGATCCCGGCTTTGTTTACTACTTCATCTCTGCCTATTACCCCAACCTCTTGGCTCTGTCTTTGTTCTTTGCTTCTGTGTCTGTGACCCCGAATATGTCTTGTCCTGGACTGAGCCCGTTGTCGCCTCTGCTCGGACAACCACTGCCTTCCAGCTCAGGTACTTGATTACTCCCCATGGATGACCTGGGACCCCAAGTTGAACCACTTTTTCAGGAGGCTCTAGTAAAGACCCGGAGGGGGCCTTGGATTCTAAGGCCATGGGAGCTTCTTGGGCACTGGGCAGTAGGTTACAGCCCTCAGTGGGGACCCAGGTGATCTCTGCATACCGGTTCTCTGTCTCCTGGTATATGACAAAAGGTTACTGTATGAGCCATTGGTGAACCTTATCTCATGGCCAAATCAAGGCCTTACATTTAGTTAAACCTCTGGCTTGGTTTGTTCATCTCTGCTATCAGAGTTCTACCTAAAAGCTTGGTTAAAATAAAGCACTTTTTGCAGTTCCCTATGAGTTCATTGGGATCAAGTCGACAAAGATTTTCTAAAAGAAAGTAATATGTGGTCGCGATGTTCGATTTCCTGAATGGTAAAGTGATTTTGCATGTAAGTTCCCCCAATAGGGGCAATCATAAACTGCTCCTATTTTTCCCAAAATGATTGCAATTAGACATATTTTGGTGTATAAGTATTTTTTTCCAACCAAAAAGACAATAAAGCTAAAAATATATATATATATATATATATATATATATATATATATATATATATATATATAATTTCATGCCAGGAAAATGTACTGGCACCCTTAACTTAAATGTGAGTATGATGTAAGCACACTGTGCTTTACATTTATCTTATTAAAAAAAAATAGGTGTGTTGTTGTGCCTCTAGTTATTACTGCCAGCACAGTGTGATCATTACTGACACTGTGATCAGAAAAAGGGGCTGAGAGATGCTGCAGGCTAAGAGCGTATCCGGCCTGCCAGCACATAATGTGACCAGAGAGGATGGAAGGGTTTCATAGCTGCAGAGGCAGCCATTCAGGACATCTGGAGAGGGAGTGGGGGTGTTTCTGTTCTTGGTTCATTGAAGGTTAATTGATAGACTAGATCAGCAGGGTGGGTACTGAAATCTGAATAAGGAAGTGATTTCCCCACTTAGCAGACAGACAAGAGGAATCGCAGTGCTCCAGCCACTCAATGTAAGGTAAGCTACTGATATATTCTTAGTATACAGTACGTCCTGCTCCAGATTAGATTACTTACACTTGGGAATTACTCCTCCAGATGGCGCTGGACTGCAGAGACAGCAAAATTGGCTCCTCCCGGCCCCTCAAATACCCGGGACCTCCCACAAATCCCCAGATCTTCTCTGCAGTCTGGACTGCGAAGGACAAGAAGATGGCTCTCTCTTCTCGCAGGTGAGCGGGTCTATTAGCCTGCGCCCCTGTAGGACTATTCCCACCCGTTCCATTATTAATGTGCCTCCCAGCCTTGGCTGCGCTGGTCGGGTGATGGTAGGCAGCACTGCTGTCAGGTGCTTAGAAGTGCTGCTCCACCACAATCCCCCACCAAAGGGTAGGTGGTATAGGCATATGGTGAGCCTCTATGGGATGCCCCTCCCGCCCTATTGCCCCTTGCCCCTGTCTATCGGTGGGCCCTTTGTTAAGTGGCTGCTGTCCTCCCTCGCTCTCCCTTGTAGCTCTCGGGAGGGGGTGTGTGCATGTGAATTTGGCTTGGTGCTTCACTGTATTTTGTTTTTGTCTGGTTGGTGTCAGTTGCCGTGCTGACTTGGTTGCACTGGTTGCTTTTTTAAATTTGCCGCCGCGTGCACTTCCACTGTGCTTCGCGCTTGGCGGTGGCGTTACCTCAGGCACTGATGCGCCGTTATTGGCTGCTTGTCACGTGTGCCGCTTCGCGCTCTTGGGGGGGTGGGGCCCGCGGTTGGCGCGTTCCGCGTCACGGTCTCCGCAGCCCGCCCCTCGAGGTATGCCCGGCGCCATTTTCTCTGGATCCGGCTGCTGCGTGACTGGTATCTACCTACCGCGGTCCGGGAGTGCCCTCACGGGCGGCTTTATTTACCCTATGTCATTTTACATGTCACTTACGGGTTCCCCTTTGCTTATGTCTTTCATGTGGGCCGACCTCTATTGGTTTCTCCCGGCCCTACTCCCTCTATTTAGTTATTTTACTTGTGAGGCCTAAATTACTCCCACTTCCCTAGCGGGCTATTGGGGCATCCCGGGTTGCTTTTATAGCGTGAATCCCTATCGGCCCATTGTGCCGCTATAATCACCATATGGAGGCGTCTCAGGATAATGTGCTCGGGGTTCCTTCGGGACAAGCCCGGCTGTGTGTAGCTTGTGGGGTGTCCCCTACTAGTGCTGACAATGTGCGGGTCTGTGTACCTTGTGCCCAGCAGGTGCTTGTGCTGCAGCCTGGTTTACCAGTAGCTGGGCCTGCGCCTCGTATGGCTTCACCTACTCCCCCAAGCTTTCCTGTTCGTCGGGGGGGGGGGGGGGGGGGGGGTGCTAGTGCCTGTGAGTGTAAGTGCTTTGCCTTACACCGCTTTGCAATGATGTGGCTGTGTGCTTTTACATGCTTGCGCTGGCACTCTCACTAGCGCTGCTCCTTTCCCCTTCACATATTTGAATCTCCCACCGCTGACTCGCGCGCCCTGCGGCGTCAGCGGCAACGTCACTCCAGGGCCTGATGTAGGCTGATTGGCTGCGGGGTGGCTGACTTTCAGCCTGTCCCCGCGCTTCCTGGAGGGGGCGGGGTTTAACGCTGGGCGCTCTCTGCGTTTTCGCCTTATGCGGCCAGCCCCTTCAGAGCCCTCCAGCACCATCTTGCCTCTGCTGCCGGATCGATGGCGAGCTCTTCGGCGGTCCGTGAGTGCCCCAGCGGGCCTTTTATTATACTTGTATTATACTTTTATTTTCTGTATAACTGATTGGGTGTATTGTCTTTATGTCTTTCCGGCGGGAAAACTGGTTAGAGGTTTCCCCCGGGCCTGTGCCCTCTATTAGTTCTAGTTAACTTTATTAGAGGCCTAAACAATGAAATCCTCCCACTATCCTAGCAGACATTTAAGTGGCATCCCGGATAGCTGTACAGCGTAATTCCTATTAGCCAGTTGTGCCACCAAAAATCACCATATGGAGGCTTCACAGGATATTGTGCTCGGGGTCCCATCGGGACAAGCCCTGTTGTGTGTGGTGTGTGGGGCATCCCCTGTGAACGATGATGTGCAGGTCTGTGTACCCTGCGCCCAGCAGGCGCTTGCGCTGCACTCTGGGCTGCCTGTGTCTGGGTCTGCGCCCACCATGTCTTCTCCCACACCCCCTCGCTTAATTATGACTTCCAGTGAGATCAATAGTAGTGGGGAGTCTCAGCCTGACGTGTCTTCCAGGCTGGCCAACATTGAGAGATTGATTGCAGCTAAAGGACGGCACGTGGCGCCTGCTGCGTCAGCTTTTCCTATGGAGTCTGAAGAATTTCTCGATTTATCTGACTATACCCCACTTGAGGAAGGAGAATTGTTCTCAGATTCAGAATTTTCTGATGATCAGCATTACCTTGGCGCTGATACTGGCTCAGAGCATTGGGATGCTGATGACACCCATAGACTTTTGACTCAAATCTTTGAAGTACTTTCCATTTCCATTCCTGCTGCGGCGCCTAAGCAACAGGGGAAATTGTTCGGTACCGCAAAACCACGTCTGGAATTTCCAGAACAGGCACATTTCAATAATCTGGTTCTCAAGGAATAGGAGCGGCCTAGCCGGCTCCCTGGTATCCCTGAGGGATGGGATAAGAGGTATCCTTTCCCCTCGGATGTGCTCAAATGTTGGTCAACTCCCCCAGAAGTGGATGCCCCCGTGCTGGGGTTGTCCAACACTTCTGTGGTGCATTCCCCTGATTCCACTACCTTAAAGGATAGTGAGGACCGGCATATTGACCAGCTGGCTTCCCATGCCTTTGCCTGTGCAGGATCGGCCCTGTGCCCGGTCTGTGCTTCTGCTATTACTGCAGTGGCCATTCGGACTCTGGTCAAGGGCATTTTGGAAGGCTCTCCCAATGATTCTTCTAGTGCTGAATTTAGAGCCTTATCACAATGTGAGATGTTTATCGCTTATATTCTTTCTGCCTTAGATGACTCCATTAGGATGTGTAGCATGACCTCGGCTCTGGTTGTTTTTATTTGCCGCTCGGTCTAGCTGCGCCAGTGGGCAGCTGACAATGCTGCTAAGAAGGCTCTCACAGGGCTACCCTTTAAGGGGCTGCGCCTTTTTGGTGACCGTTTGGACCTTTTTGCAAAGGGAGGTAAGTTGCCCCAACGCAAAAGACAGCCGCGGCCCTTTCGGGGTTCAGGGTCCTTTACTCCCTCCGTTCGTTGATCCAGGTCAGGGAGGGGGGTATCCTTTGCGGGGCACAGGGGAGACTTCTGGGTCAAGGGCAGAGGCCGTACCCGTCCCGGATCCTCCTGGGGCTCCAAGCCCAAATCTGTCATCAAGCCCGCTCAGCCATGAGGGGGCGCCCTCACCCATCTGGGTGGGGTGACGACTGCGGCTCTTTGCTCATGTCTGGGGACAGCAGGTCTCAGACAGGTGGATTCTGGAGGTTGTGTCCTCCGGCTACAAGCTAGAGTTCGCTGCATGGCCCCCTCCAGGATTCCTCAGGTCTCGGATTCCTCTAGACCCCCTGGCTGTTTCTGGCTGTACAGAATCTATTGGATATGGGGGTCATCTGTCCAGTCCCTCCGGGGGAGAGAGGTCAGGGTTATTATTCCCCAAAAAGGATGGTTCCATCAGGCCCATCCTGGACTTAAAGCTTCTCAACAAGTTCATCAGAACCAGATGCTTTCGCATGGAGACCCTGCGCTCCGCGAACAGCTCTTTGCGCCCGGGGGACTTCATGACCTCCATAGACATCAAGGTTGCTTACCTTCATGTGCCAGTCTTCTCAGGGCATCAGCGGTTCCTCAGGTTTGCCGTGGAGGACCAGCACTACCAATTTGTGGCACTTTCCTTCGGTCTCACCTCAGCCCCCAAAGTGTTCACCAAGGTGCTGGCGGGGGTGATGGCCCTCCTCAGAGCCAGGGGCATTCGCATTCTCCCTTATCTGGATGACCTTCTCATTACATCTCATTCTCTCCTGCAGGCAGAATTGGATACCCGGACGGTGGTAACTGCCCTGGAAACGTTCGGATGGGTGATCAATAAGTCCGCCCTCTCCCCGTCCCGGGTGACCCCCTCCCTGGGCATGAATCTGGATACCATTCAGGCCAGGATTTTTCTTCCTCAGCAGAAGGTGGATTCTCTTCAAGCTCTGGTTCATTTCATGCTGTCCAGTCCTCGCCCTTTCATCTGGCAAGGAATGCAATTGGTGGGACAGATGGTGGCCTGCTTCGAGGCAGTCCCTTACGCCTGTCTTGGCCACCTGGGGGCCACCAGAATGGCTGGCACCCTCTCCTGTACCAACTTGCGCAAGTCGTACTGCTGGCAGTGTATCAGTACACTCTACCCTTGGTTCCGGACCTTCTCACTCAAGCACGGCTCTGTTATCCCAATTTACCAACACTGGCTTTGACGGCCTGGCTGCTGAAACCTCCATCCTAAAGGAGAAAGGACTGATTCGCTTGTTCATACTCTTGTCAGGGCTAGGAAGAAATCCTCTTCTACTATCTACTATAGAACCTGGCGGACCTACATTGACTGGTGTGAGTCTAGGGCCTTTCCCTGTCGTGTGTTTTCCTTTCCTAGGATCCTGGAGTTCCTTCAACATGGTTTGGATATGGGTTTTCAGCTCAGCACTTTGAAGGGTCACCTGTCCGCCTTGTCTGTTTTCTTCCAGAGGTCCTTTGCTCTACATCCTCTGGTCAAGACCTTCTTCCAGGGGGTCGCTCATGTGCACCCTCCCCGCAAACCCATGTTACCGGTTTGGGATTTGAATTTGGTATTGTCTGTCCTTCAGGGTCCTTCATTTGAACCTGTGCATGAGGCTGCCTTGTCTATCCTTACCCTGAAGGTTGCCTTTTTGGTGCCTATCACCTCTGTCCGGCGTGTTTCTGAGTTGGCGGCTCTGTCTATTCAGGCCCCCTACTTTGAGAGACACCAGGACAAGGTGGTTTTTTGCTTTAAACCAGACTTCTTGCCCAAGGTTGTCTCTGCCTTCCATCTCAATCAGGACAATGTGCTTCCTTCTTTGTGCCCTAATCCTGGTAATTCCAAGGAGAGGGCCTTGCATTCTCTGGATGTTGTCAGGAATTTGAAATACTACCTGGTGGGTACTGCGCCTTTCAGAAAGACGGACGCCTTGTTTGTTGTTCCCTCGGGTCCCAAGAAGGGTTTGGCTCCTGCTAAGTCTACTATTAGCAAATGGATTCATCAGGCTATTGTTGGGGCCTATTTTACTAGGGGGAAGGATCCTCCTTTCCGTGTTACTGCTCATTCTACCCGTGCTGTTGGGGCTTCCTGGGCCTTCCAGCACCAGGCTTCTGTTGAACAAGTTTGTAAGGCTACTACGGGGTCTTCTGTTCATACCTTTTCCAAGTTTTACAAGGTTGATGTTCGGGCTTCAGCGGATGCTGTTTTTGGCCGTAAGGTTCTGCAGGCGGCAGTGGTTTGAACTGCACGTTGTTGCCTTTTTGGGATCCCCACCCATTTATGGACACTGCTATTGGATGTCCCAGATGTTATGAATCATTATCTGGAGCAGGACGTGTTGCATACTTAGAATAATACAATTCTGTGATTACTCACCTTGTAGAATTGGTATTATAAGTATGCAGCACGTCCTGCTCTATCCCACCCCGATTGCTTTATTCTTGGATCCTCTATATGGTGATTTAGTGGGGGGTCCCGGGTATATATGGACCGGGAGGGGCCTCTTTTTGCCATCTCTGCAGTAAAGCGCCCTCTTGTGGAGGTATATCCCAGATGTTATGAATCATTATCTGGAGCAGGACGTGCTGCATACTTATAATACCAATTCTACAAGGTGAGTAATCACAGAATTGTATTTTTGAGCTTTCCTTCACCCAAATGCCTTGAACTCATCGGTGGAAGGCTATAAAAACCCACCTTCATTCGCTTTAGAGGGCAGCTTGGATGCAAAATTAGGTCTTCTTTAGTGATGATGGATGGATGATTAGGGCGGGTAAAAGATTACTCTGATTTGCATGTATTTGATCACAAGCATTTGGTCTTTAGCTTTTTAATCTCTTGGCTGTTTATTGCGTTACAGAAATAATGTATTGCTCAACCCTCCTCCGCTCTCTCTAATGATCCTCACAACCTTTCTTGTGATCTTGAAAATTATACAGTGCTGTCATGTGTTTCTTTTCTTAGATTTTGTGGCCTTTCACTTTTTTGTCTCTTGTCACTATTTATCTTTTTTTTTTTTTTTTTTTGTATTTTACCAAATGTCTTTGCATTTTTTCTATGCAGTATACTGCATAGATGCAGCAGAAATTGTGGACCCTTATATTGCACTGGGCTTTTTTTGTTTAATCTTTATTAAAATTTTTGTGCAGTACAGAAAAAATACAGGGGGAAAGCAGCAGCACAGGTACATACACAAATAAAGAAGGGTGGCAAACGCAGTAACCCCATACGGAGATCAGCTCAACCCCGCTTACAAAATTTGACAATATTATTTCCCTTCTCTCCTCACCCATCAGGAGGCGCCGACGGAGGGGTGGGGGACAGAACAGCTCAGCGATAATGTTTGCATCTCATACTTCCATCAGTCGTCCTTTAGCAGCAGGTTGCACAGAGGCCGGATAGATCCAAGGTATGCGTATCTGGATATTTCGGCAAAAAACGGCACCCGGGCCTGGAGGGAGAGAAAGAGGGCTGTCTGGCACGCTGCTCTTCATCGGGCACTCGGGTCTTGACCTTTTTTAATTGGTAAAGGAAAAATTGACAGAAAGGACAGGGTAATCCCAAAAAGAAGTTAATGACCTCAAAGGTAGCCCTTATCAACCACAATTACAAACACTAAATGACTATTTATTTGAGAACATTGGTTGTCCCAAACCATTAATTATGATAGTCCTACTGGTTCTCAATTTGTGAGATAATTTAGGCTGAACAAATAGTCTTCAAAACATTTTGTAACAGGCAGTTGTGAATACTCTGTATTGTGCCTTACTGTAATAATAATAAAAAAAACGCAGAAAAATTGTAAACAGGCATCGCCCGGGTTTGCAAACCTGCCCTGGGGTTAGTGATGTTACTGTTTACTGTTTTACAGTTACTGTTTCCACAGCTGTGGCTAAGTGTGCGTCCACCTCCCGAGTTTACCACTGGTGTGCACCGTTATCAGAAATGGGGCTGCTATGGATATTTTTAAATCATTTATTGCAGTAGGTGCATATTCAGCTTCTTTTCTCTGAGAAAACACTTACTGCGTAAACAAAACAAACAGCTAATGTCCTCCCTCTGTTATGTACCGCTGCTAGTGCGGCTCTGTTATCGATTCGCGTTTCGTCCTCCTGACGTTTTCAAGGTGCCATCTGCGCAGATGTCAAGTCCTCTTATTAACCTGGAGTTGCTGCACTAGAAAATGCTGGGAACCATAGTTTTGACACCCTGTTGTATTCTGGGCTCTTGACTGTTTACCCCCTTTTCATTTACGTTTATGGTTTGTTCTCTTGAAACTTGTCCAGAATTCAACGCAGGAGTGGTGCTGATTTTTTTAATATAATTTCAATGCAGATATGCGGCTGAAATGTAATGCCTCTGCCACCTCCAAACCCCATATTATGCATACAGGTTTACATATGCAACACTTTTTAAGGCATTGTCCCATTTCACAGAAGTCCAGACTCCTTCAACCAGAAGTCCAGACTCTAGTAAACATGCCCTTCACCCTTCCAGCCCCCCATTTTGAGCTCAGTAATGGTGTTTTAAATAGAAACGGAATTCAACTGCTGCCATCTGTTCACCTTCCAGTCGCAGTGGTTCTACTTTCTAAGCAGTCGCCCTGACTCTGACCGACAGTAAATGGCAAACTAGGCAGGCAATTGCTGCAGCAGCCCCAGACACAGAAGGGGTGACTGCGCCTTACAGATAAGTTCAAGTTTAAAGAAAAATGTTTCAGATGCAGACACATGGCTGAAATGAACACACAAGGGATCCTGTCGCCTTGATACCCCCCCCCCCCCCCCTTACACATTGGTTCTTTTATTATTCCCATAGGTTTCAAGATGTTGCCCTTTCCAAGACATGGGCCGATTTAGGACCCCGCCCCCCCTTATCTAGTCCAGGTTTCTAATGCTGATGTTTTTCTTTCTTTATCTTTCTGCTTATAAGTTAAGTACATCCAATCAACTCTCTGCCATGAGAAATATCTATTCTTATGTCTGCAAGTATTTCCCTGTCTGGTTGTCCATCCAGGGACCCCAGTAGTATTCATAATGGATGGGTTAATCTTGTAGTCTGATGGCGTGACTAGAGCAGGAAGCTAGTTATGGCTCCTCTGCGGTGCCAGTATAAGACCCAACTAGGTCGTAGACTTCACTTTTCTGCTCTAGTCTTTGTCAGGGAAGGCCACATCATCTGTTAGAAGAACAGTCAGAAGTTTGTGGTTCCTACTGGACTCAAGAAAGGGGTTGAGTACCGCCAAACTCACTATTAGCTGTTGGATTAGACAGGCCGTTTCTCTGGCCCATTCTGCTAGGGGTAAGGATCATCCTTTTCATGTAAAACAGCTCGCTATACTAGAGAGCTGTATGTGCAACCTGGGCCTTTCAGGATCAGGCTTCTGTGGACCAAGTGTGGAGTCACATGACCATCTGTCCACACTTTCACTTCTTTTTATAAGGGGGATGTCTGAGCATCGGCAGATGCAGTGGTTAAATCCCCTACCAAGGTCTGCTCTCTCCATCATTATTTCTCCAGATTGAATATGGCTCTCTATGCAGACTTGGTGTATGTTGCCAATAGCAACAGATTGCAAATTGCACAGAACACTGCTGCTGGGCATGTGTAAGGCTCCTCTCACACCACTGTTCTTTTATGCTGTGTTGCACTGCATTGCATTTTATTTACTTTTCGTTGCCATAGACTTCTATGGAGTTTCTTTCAAAACGCAGCATGCAGGAATTTTCCAACGCAAATGGCTAGTCTGGTGTACAGACTTGGTATATGTTGCCAATAGCAACAGATTGCAGGTAGTGAAAACTGCTTCCATAAAACACACATTTGCTAACATAGGAAAGAATAAAAAAAATACTAAATCCCCTCAGCACCTGGAGCATATTCAGCACCACCGAAAGTGAAATTACCCTTTAACATGGACCAAAACCCATGGCCGCTAGATTCCCTCCCCCAGGGCATTCAGAATTTGGGTGGCCCGCTGTGGAAACACACCTTGTTCCCCGCTCCTACGGCACATGTGCGAGCAGTGGCCGCATCACCGCTATCGCTTTAACAGGGCGCGTACCCCCGCCAGGCTTTTGTGAATGGGTAGCGGGGGATGCTGGCATGCTCGGGTCCCCTTCCTTATACGGAAGCTTAGATGAAGGGGTGGGAGTGGATCCAAGCACGTTGATGGTCATGCACCATTGGACTAGTGAAAGGTGAGTTTGTTCGGGTGAACTGGAGAGTTTCACGCAGCGGGGCATCACCGATCAGGGGGCAAGGACCAAAACCCAGGATACTCAAAATGCTGGGTTTTGGTCCACTTTAAAGTTAATATTCATCAAAAAGGTTGCGTTTAAAAAAATGTGTTAATCTGAAAGCCTAAATCTAAAGCTTTCAGATTAAAGCGGATCAAACCCAGATAACCCAGCTTTAGAATCTCGGGGTGTGTCGAGGCCTGACATGCCCCCCTTCATTGTAGCAAATGGAGAACATGTGACCGCACCCATTTGATGGTGCAGGGAGGTTCCCCGGCGCTGGTCAATGGGGTTTGGGTCTGGGCCTGGCACCGGCTTGGATCCAGCAATCAGTTGCTTTGCTGATCACCAGTAAGTGCCCTTTAGTTTATTTTTATCGGGTGATCAATCACTCTAACCCCTTAATATCCCACTATTTGTTGTTTTTTTCTAAATGCACTTTTGTTGTCACAATTCAGTAAGAAGCTGTAATATACATTTCTAAATGTGAGGGAAAGAATGTCGCATGAGACAGCGGAGCACATGATATGTGAGCTGCAATTATTTATTTTCTCCTTTTTGTCCTTTTTTCATAATGTTCCCATACTCCAGCGGACTCCTCACGCTGCCTTAACTCCAAGCTCCAAAGTAATAAAAATTCATAGCCCTGGAGTAAAGCGAGGAATTTAGGAAGGTGCCTGGACTCCTCGGGTTTTACATTGGGCTTTTTATTTTCTTTTTTCGCTGTGCCGCTACGTGTTCTCTTTTATCCCTTACTTAACCTTTAATAAAACTGGAATTAAGTTACGAAGGTTATTCTGGAATATTACACTTATATGTCAGTCCCGCTCTTAATTAAGCGGATAAATCTTCATATCATGTAGTGTTCTTTGGTAGACAATCCTTATTATAAAGGGAGAGTCTGGGTGGTTTACAAGCTTGGCAATGAATAACTGTGGTGTACCTCCAGCTTTAATTTCTTAAAGGTGGGGGCCATTTTGGAGCTTCCTCTCTCAGCCTGGATTCAACTGACATAACTGACAATGCACAGTAACAGGAAGCCCAGCAGCACTTCCTGTTTGTAGGCGGCCTGCAAATGCATGAATCGGCATCTTGTTTTAAAAATTTACCTCAGCAAAAGTTAGAAAAAGGTAAAATATTTTTTATGTTCAGCAATTTAAATTGCCCTGGGGAGAGATGCATATGAGCACTGTTGGTTGGTTTGGTTTAAGTCATTTTTGACTGTTGGTTCACTTTAAGTACCCCTCCCCATTGCAAATACAACTCTTGGTTGAATTTTATAGACAGCTGCTTTTTATGAACCTAAATAACTGTAATTTAAGATAAAATAGTATTTGCTGTGCAGAATATTAATTTTTTGGCTTATCCCGAGGCTAGGCCCCCTCAGGGTTAGAGCTATGACCACACCTTATTATCTTTAACCCTTTCGCTGCCAACCTACCTGCAGCTTTTGTCACCCTCTGTTGCCAGACTATGTTTCACTATCTTGCGCTACACATGTTCAACTGCGATTTTTGAAAGGATTTCCAGGGATTTCCTGGGCTTCAACATGAAATGTCTTGTTTGGCCTTTTTTTAGTGTATTCTCAATACTTTTTGGTGAAATATGTGCAAAAAAAAAACTATATGCAAACAAGAAAAAACAAGTAAAATCTCAAAAAGCAACATGCCCCGAACAGAACGATACCCAACAGGCATAGGTACTGTCAAGGGAAGAGTTGGCAATCACCACAAAGTAAAGCGTGCGCATAACAGTAATTTTACTTAATAATTTCAGCTCTGCAGACAAAGTGCGCACCTTGCAATTTTTCAACCAAAACAACCCTTTACGTTTGGAATATCCCTAATAAACAATATATCCCTTGAAAGTGCACATGTTAAGCTTTCTAAGAGTACCCAGCTTGTTGTAGTAGGCTCACCTTTCTGGAAGTAATCCCTCGAAGAATTCTTAGGTTGCACAGGGTTTCCCTAAAAAAATGAATTAAAAAAACGGAATAAATAACATGTTTTCCTAAAATATAAATATGCAAACAAGAAAAAACAAGCTAAATCTGAAAGCGCAAGGTCCGCCGAGCAGAACAATGCCCAACATGCATAGGTACTATTAACCCTTTTAATTGCCAGCCTACTTGAAGTTTTGTCACCCTCTGTTGACAGGTCATTTTTCTCCATTTTGCGCCATGTTTAACCGTGATTTTTGCCGGAATTTTCAGGAATATATATATATATATATATATATATATATATATATATATATATATATATTGCAGCTCATGGGGGGCCTAGCAGCATTATCCAGGGTTACATAATTGGTGGCAGATTATAGGGAGGGTGTACCCACAGGCCTCCACTACTTTCCACAGAGTGAAGGGCCTCCAACACTTGTTCCCAGTGGGCCCCTGAGCTGCGATTAAGGTGGCCCCTGCCCTATGGCACTTTGCAGTATTTTTCATTTATAAAAGTAGCCATTGATATATCAGCACTTAATCACCCCCCCCCCCCCATAGTCAATGGAGGGCCCAATAAAAGAATAGCCCCATGGACACCTTTTGTAGAGTTATTAAGTAAAGTAAGAGTTATAAAAAAAATTGTATGAATGAATGGCCGGCACCAGCACGCTCCCTGTTAGAGAGTAGTAGGGAATGCGGCTTCCAGCATGCTCGGATCCGCTCGCCTTAGACGAAGTAGCGGGAGTGGATCCGAGCGCGCTAATTGGATAAGAGGCTGTGCATGTGCCGTAGGACCGGTCGATGGGGAACTCAAATCGGGCAACCTAGGGGTTACACACAGCGAGGCAGGTAGCGATAGTCAAAATCCTGGGTTTTGGTCGACTTTAAAGAGAAACATACAGCATTTTTCCAAGTATACAGCACGTCCTGTTCCAATAATTCCTTACACTTGGGATATCCGCCACAAGGTGGCGCTGTGGACTGCAGAAAGACTTGTGGCCACTCCCGGCCCCATAAATAGCCAGGTACCTCCCACCAATTTCCAGTTTAGTTCTGCAGTCTGGACTGCAAAGATAGAAGATGGCTCTCTAATGCGCAGGGAGTGTGCTTTCCAAGCCTATGGCCCTGCAGGCTTATTTTCACCCGTTCCAGACCCACTGCCTCCCAGCCACGGCTGCCTGGTTCGGGTGAAGGTAGGATAGCACTAGGGTCAGGTGCTGAAGGAGCGCTGCTCTGGGCCGAAAAACCCTGTACCTAAGGGTAGTCGACGACAGGCTTTGTTATGGTGAGCCTCTTTGGGATGCCCCTAAATCTTGGGTCCCCTTTTTTAATATCCCCTTCCCTCCCTTTCCCTAGAGGTTGTCGGGACACCCTTACCATGGCCCACGCGGCTGCAGGGGGTGCCCGGGGGAGTACATTATTGTGTGTGATTTTAATGTTGCGTTTATTGCTATGGCGTGCGTGCAGGCCGTTGTACGGCGCTCCGCTGGTGTTGGTGCTTTTTTACTAAGTCTTTTGGCTTCAGTCATGGCGCCGGCGCCCCTCGTGATCTCAGTTTCGCGCTCTTCGGGGGGGGGGGGGGCGGGAACCGCGGTTTGACGCGCCCGCGGTCTGTCCCTCTAGCTACTGCTGCCGGCGCCATTTTGTGGCCTCATCCTTGCGGTGCTGCGACGTGGTCTGGCTGTTCTGCTTCTTCGTGCTTCTGTCCGCTTGGTCCGTGAGTCCCCTACAGGGTTTTTTTTTATATGGATTTAATCTGTATGTGCTGGGGATGCTTATTTTATGCTTGTCGTGTCTTGCAGGCGGGTCACCTTTGACTGTGGTTCTCCCGGCCCTGCCCATTGCCAATATCCCACCTTCCCTAGCGAGTTTTAGGGGGCATCCCACCAAGGGTGGCTATAGTTAGCTGTGTCCCTGTACTGGTTTGCGCCTGTATCAAAAATCACCATATGGAGGCTTCCGGGGATAATGTACTTGGGGTTCCTTCAGGACAAGCCCAATTGTGTATCATGTGTGGGGTATCCCCTGTGAGTGACGGTGTCAGGGTTTGTGTGCCCTGTGGCGTCTGCTACGGGCCCTGGTACTGCGCCTCTTTCTGCTTCGCCTACCCCCCCATGCTTGCATCTGACCCCCCAGTGAGGGGCATACTAGCGGGGAGTCACAATATGACTTGGCTGCACGGGTGGCCAGCATTGAAAAGCATATTGCTGGGTCAGCCCCGCGTAAGGCTTCTGTCAAGAAGCGGCATTTATCTCCCGCTGCTTCCCTCTTTCCTGTTGAGGATGAGGGACCTTACTCATTGTCTGGCCTTTACCCCCTTGAGGAGGGGGAGTTGTTCTCTGATTCAGAATCCTCTGAGGAACAACCTAAGTTACATGGTGGTACCAGGTCTGCTTTTGGAGAAGACCCATGGTCCTCAGATGACACTGACAGGTTATTGACTCACATTTTTGAAGTGCTTTATATTTCCCCTCCTGCCATGGCTACACAGCAGCAGGGTGAGCTTTTTCATACTGTTAAACCTCGCTTGGAGTTCCCTGAGCAGAGCCACTATAATAATCTGGTGCTCAAAGAGTGGGAACGGCCTAGTAAACTTCCTGGGGTGCCCAAGAGTTGGGACAGGAGGTATCCCTTTCCTGCTGATATAATTAAGCGTTGGTCATGTCCTCCCTAGGTGGACGCGCCCGTTTTAGGGTTGTCTAATACATCTGTCATGCATTCTCCTGACACTACTACCCTGCGGGATGGTGAGGACCGGCGCATGGACCAGCTGTCCTGTCATACCTTTGCCTGTGTGGGGACTGCGCTGCGCCCGGTTTGTGCCTCTGCCATAATGGCTATTGCTATTAAAGGGCTGCTTAAGTGTCTCTTAGATGGGACCTCTGATGACGCGGGAGGAGAGGATTATAGATCTCTTATGCTTTGCTATGAATTTGTTGCATATATTCTTACTGCCATGGATGATGCCATTAGAATGTGTGCTAGGACCTCTACCCTTCTGGTGGCTATACGATGCTCTGTCTGGCTACGTCAGTGGGTAGCTGATAATACTGCTAAGAAGGCCCTCTCTGGGTTTCCTTTTAAGGGGCTGCGGCTCTTTGGTGAACGCTTGGACCTGTTTGCCCGGGGCGGTAGGTTACCGCAACGTAGGAGGCCGTCTCGGCCCTTTCGGGGGACTGGTGTCTCTCTCCCCTCCTTCCGCGTTTCCAGGCTGGTCGAGGAGTTTCCTTTGCTGGAGCACGCGGAGACTATTGGGGCAGGGATAGAGGACGTGGCCAGCCTGGCCTCTCATGGGGTCCCAAGCCCAAATCCTCCCACAAGCCTCCTCAGGCTTGAGCCCGGATGGCTCAAAACCCCCTGTCAGCTCAGGGATTGCGGCTTGCGGTCCAAAACCTTCTGGAGTTGGGGGTCATCTGCCCTGTGCCTCTCAAGGAAAGTGGCAGAGGTTTCTACTCCAAACTATTCACTGTTCCCAAAAAGGATGGGTCCCTCAGGCCATCCTGGATTTAAAGCACCTCAACAAGTTTGTCAGATTCAAGCATTTTCGCATGGAGACCCTACACTCAGCAGTCAATACTCTGCGCCCGGGCAACTTCATGACATCTGTAGACATCAAGGACGCTTACCTTCATGTACCAATCTTCCCAGGTCATCAGAAATTTCTCAGGTTTGCTCTGGAGGATCAGCACTACCAATTTGTGCCTCAGGGCATTTGCATCCTTCCTTATTTGGACGACATTCTGATCTCGTCTTTCCATCAGGCAGCCTCTGCAGCTGCACCTCTTATCAGTGTAGGATCTGGACCCTGTGTCCCTGGATCAGGTGTTTGCTCTGTCCCCCCTGGCCAGATGGTCCCTCTCGTGGTGGCTGGACTCAAGGAACCTCTTGGGGGGCAGAACCTTTCTGTCCCCTTGCTGGGAGACTGTCACCACAGATGCCAGTCTGACAGGTTGGGGGGGGGGGCTTCTGTAAGTCCTTGAAATTCCAGGGTCAGTGGGGCCCCCAGGAGGCCCATACTCCTATCAACATTCTGAAACTGAGGGCGGTAAGGTTGGTTCTCGCCCAATTGACCCCTCACCTTCGGGGTCGGGCTGTTCAGATCCGCTCGGACAACCAGACGGCGGTTGCCTACATCAATCATCAGGGAGGGACCCGGAGCAAGAGGGCCCTCAAGGAAGTGTCTCTGATACTGTCATGGGCGGAGGAGAATGTTCCCTGCATCTCGGCAGTGTACATCCCGGGGGTGGGAAATCTGGAGGCGGACTCCCTGAGCAGAGGGACTTCTCGTCTGGGAGAATGGTCCCTCAGCAGCAGGGTGTTTCGCTCCCTATGCCATCGCTGGGGTCAGCCGGATGTGGATCTGTTTGTGTCCCGTCACAATCACAAGCTACCATTCTTTGTCTCTTTGTCCCAAGACCCTCTGGCCTTAGCCATGGATGCACTAGCAATGTCTTGGAAGAGCTTTCGGCTCCTCTGTGTTCCCTCCGTTTCCTCTGCTGGGCAGGGTTCTGTGCAAGATTGCCCAGGAAGGGGTGCCAACCATCCTGGTGGCTCCCTGTTGGCCAAGAAGGGTGTGGTTCGCAGACATCGTGCAGTTGGCAGTAGATCAATACGTCCTGCCCAGGGTTCCAGACCTGCTCACTCAGGGGCAGCTACGCCATGCCAATTTACAAACGCTGGCTTTAACTGCCTGGCTGCTGAGACCTCCATTTTGATGCCTCTGCTGTCACTACCATGATTCGGGCTAGGAAGAAGTCCTCGTCCTTTATCTACTAAAGGGTATGGCATGCTTACATTGCCTGGTGTGAGTCTAAATCTCGTCCCTGTTGGGTGTTTTCTATTCCCAGGATCCTGGAATTCTTGCAGCATGGTTTGGATTTGGGCCTTCAACTTAGTACTCTCAAGGGACATGTTTCAGCCTTGGCTATTTTCTTCCAAAGATCTTTTACCAACCATCGTTTGGTTAAGACTTTTTTCCAGGGGGTTACTCACGTGCCCCGCCAGGTTAGCCTATGTTACCAGTCTGGGATTTTAATTTGGTTTTATCTGCGTTGCAGGGTCCTCCTTTTGAGCCTCTACGTGAGGCTGCTTTGCCTTTTTGGTGGCTATCACTTAATTATTAATTAACCCTCTTTTACTTTTCATCTCAATCAGGACATTGTCTTGCCTTCATTGTGTCCTAATCCTGCTAATTCCAAGGAGCGGACTCTGCATTCCTTGGATGTAGTCAGGGTTCTGAAGTTTTATTTGGTAGCTACTGAATCTTTCAGGAAGACTGATGCTTTTTTTGTTCTCCCTTCTGGACCTAGGAAGGGTTTGCCTCTGGCTAAATTCACTATCAGCAAGTGGATCCGTCAGGCGGTGGTGCAGGCCTATTCTGCTAAGGGGAAGGAGCCTCCTTTCCGCCTTACTGCTCATTCCACTCATGCTATTTGTGCCTCGTGGGCCTTTCAGCACAAGACGTCTGTTAAACAAGTTTGTAAGGCCGCAACTTGGTCTTCTGTTCATACTTTTTCCAAGTTTTACAAGGTTAATGTTAGGACCTCAGCTGATGCTGCTTTTGGCTGCAAAGTTCTGCAGGCGGCAGTGGCTTAAACTGCACGCCTTTGCTCTTTGGGGATCCCACCCTACCTTATGGACACTACTTTTGTATGTCCCAAGTGTAAGGAATTATTGGAACAGGACGTGCTGTATACTTGGAAAAATACAATTCTGTGAGTACTCACCTGTAGAATTGATTTTATAGTATACAGCACGTCCTGTTCCATCCCTCCCTTGTTATCATTTTTCTTGTTTACCTCTGTATGGTGATTGTTCAAAGGTTCTTTTGGGGTTCTTATCCATTTTTGATTCTCCCGGGTTCTTGTATAACTGCTTGTCAACACTGGAAATTGGTGGGAGGTACCTGGCTATTTATGGGGCCGGGAGTGGCCACAAGTCTTTCTGCAGTCCACAGCGCCACCTTGTGGCGGATATCCCAAGTGTAAGGAATTATTGGAACAGGACGTACTGTATACTATAAAATCAATTCTACAGGTGAGTACTCACAGAATTGTATTTTTGCCAGCCCTGGAGTCTAATCGGCTCCATAGCTGATTAATACACTCTCCTTGGTCAACCTGGTTTGGGAAACCACAGTGATTACCACATAAACTAACCTAGCTGGTGATCCAACAGCCCAAAACCTGTGCCTGACATTTGTGAGTAGCAGCATGGGTACTCCTACAGCTAAATGTGAGCGTAGTTGCGCACTGATTGGCTGCCCGTCCATGCCATAGGATCACCGGAAGGTGAGATTTCTTGGTGATCAACAGGGCTTTATATCACCAGCTCCATACATTAAATACGTACTAGGATATTGTTGTGGCAGATAGGGCTACAGCGATACAACAGGTAGGGGAACTGACAGTTAACAACTTCAGCAGAAGCAGATAAAGGAATAAAGTAAACTGCAGCAACAGGATTAGAAGGTACTTGGGTTCCCGGGAGGAAGAAAAAGTACTACTGGGAGTAAAGAAATAGAATAAGAATGACTCCTTGTGGCAGGTGCCTCCCACCCAGGCAGCCATTTCATTCTAGGTGCCACTTGATGAGGGTCCTTGTCTAGTCACGGAAAGCGGTATGAGATAAGTTTAGAATGAATAGTAGTAATACACGAGGGAAGTACCTGATGGAGATATGGAGACAAAGGTTGAAACATAAAGGCACAGCAAGAGAAACAAGTGAAACACAGCAGGATGGGTAGAGAGAGTGACAATTCTGGGTGTTGAGAAAATACAGCCTCCCAACACTGTCATCTCTGGAATCCCAAAGCCTGACATGACATGTTGTATGTTACAAGGCTAAAATCTCTACAATACCAATGAAAAAAAAAATCAATGGAGTTGCTCTAACCCTACTCTCAAAAAAACAAAAAGCTAAGGACTTGCATCAAATCTTTCCTTACCACCATGTAACCAGACATAATGGCCCCTGTAGTTCATCTGGTGAGAAATAAGCCACTTTTGCACAAGTGATCAGAAATAAAATGAAATAGCTTTAAGTTTAATCGGAAATATGAGGGGCCATTGTTCCTGTTGCAGACAGCGTACGGATGTCCTTTTATCATCAGAGTTTCTGCCAGCTAGTCCCCGGAATTGCTTTGTGTTTTATGAGGTCTATTTTAAAGTGGAAAAACAATTTTAGAAACTTTCGTTCTCTCCTCCTGTATCTCTTAAGCCCATAATATAATATTCTGCTGCTTCTCTGTCGGCCCTGCTGCTCCTGCTTAGCAGATTTCACCTGAGAATCCATCTGCTTGCCACCCTGAGTGTTCAGAGACCGGCAAGATTTGAGGGATTTTTTAATAGTCACTATTATCATTCAGAAGACTAAAAACGACCCAAAAATTATAGACAAGGACAGTGGACGCCTGATGTAAAGAGGACCTATACTGTTTGTACTGCTCCAACATTGCAATCATTCCAAGATTCTGCACATCAGCAGCTTGATGACTTGATCACTCGTCCTTCCAATTGGAGGAGCATGCAGAATTTTTGGGATGCTAGCATTGCTGGGGAAAGAGCTTGTAATGGCAGGTACACCAGTAAATGTCAGACAGAAAGGCCCACAAACAAACTGCAACTGGAAGCTGCTGCAGTAAAGGCCTGGCAGAGCATTAAAAAGGAGGAAACACAGCAATGTCTGGTGATGTCCATGTGTTTAAGACTTCAGGCAGTCATTGGTATTAGAAATTAACATTTTACAATTATTTGATTTGTCCAATTTTTTGAGCCCCTGGAATGAAGGGATTGAGTTAAAAATGCCTTGGTCCCTCACATTTTAATGCAATCATTTGGTTCAATCCACTGAATAAAAGCTGAAAGCCTGAATTTTTTGTTCAGAATTCATTGTGGTAATGTACAGAACCAAAATTAAAAAAAATGTTGTCTCTGTACACATATAATTTATATATATCTTAAGCTCCTCAATTAACCCCAGTGATGGAAAAGAGGTATAAAATGGGACTGTTAACAAACCTCCATTACATTATAAAAGGGGCTTACTTGCACTCTGTGGCTGGTTAATAGAGGGTTTCTACACAATTATTCCATAAAAGGATGGGAGTGGGCCTCCCTTTTCTGATATATACCCTGCAGTGGTGAACAACTTGGTATTTTTTCTGGTGGGTGGAGCCTATGTAAACATAGTAATGAATTAAATTCATTTTGCAGCAACATTCCTGGTATAAGCACACATCTATCCTAAGATAAAGAGTACATACAGTTTACACATAAGAACAGACTAGATGGACCGTATGGTTTCCTTTTGCCGTCAACCTATGTTTCTAAGTGTAAGAGCAAATCATGTGTTTTTGCTTACCTGCCATGCAGAAGTTCCATCCCACCATGCTGCTCCATAAGTATGTTGTTGCAGAGATCCAGCACCTCTTTTGTAGCCTGGACTATGGATTTTATATATTTATAACCAGTTTTTGGCCACTAACAGGTGGACTTGTTTTCATCCTTCCTGCATAATACTGCGTGGGGCATGTCTTTCATTTGGGCAGAGGAGGATTGCTGCTCCTTGTTTTGCTCTTCTCTTTTCCATACATCTTTTTATACTGCAACGTTAACTGATGGCAAATAAATAAATCTTTTTTGTCGTGGAAGTACGGTATATGGCTACACAGACCTGATGAAAAGAGGCACCCCTGTTTTACAGACACATGCAGCAATCAGAGCCTTCTTTTAACACAAAGAAAGCTGCAGGCATGACAGTTTATCAAGAGATAAGAAATCATCTCAACTATTCCTTTTTGGGATTGGCAGAAGACAACTGTCCGACCATAAATTGTGACTTTAGGGCCTGTCTGCGTAGTTTCTTCAAGTGGTGTACTTTAAGGAAAGAATTTTAAGGTACTAACATGTATCTGGAAAATTGGTTTGACCCATAGAGAGGGCTTCCTTTGTGTGTTGGTGACAAGTCCTCTTAGATATTCATCATTATATTGCCATATTGGTTCTCCTATACAACCTTGTACTTTTTATTATTTTTTGACATGGGTTAGCCCTACTTTTAAATGACTTTGGAAACAGACATGTTGTTCCATTTTCGAGCAATAAACACAAAATCCAATTTGCAATTGCAGAGGCAGCCTTTTGAGTGATATATATCTTTATGGCGGAGCTGGTCAAGGGGTGACTGCTAATCACAGCACACCTCCTCTCCTGCGGTCTCGGGGGCTGCAAAGCGAATAGAGAGAAGAGAAGCATCTCCTTGCAGCCGAGGAGGATCATTTCAGAATCAGCAGCTCCCGGCTTATTAGGTTCTCTTTGTCAGGCTGCTTAATCTAGCTGCCTGCTGCTTGATCCTTGTTAAACACTATTGCTTTTGAACACTCTAATAAGGGAGACAGTTTGAGGCAGGACCACTCAAGCGGGGAGCATTTAGGGCAATTGCAGCTTGATTGGTGGAGGGTGAAATGCCTTGCTCATTCTGCTCTCTTATTTAACCTCTGATGGTGCGCACATGTCCAATGGGAGCTCTGCTCAATTGTCCTAGAGAAGTGCACTTGAGTACTGAGCTAACGTAATTAAAGGAGCACTATTCTGAAAAAAATGGGTAAATGGCACAAGTCCACAATAATAGTCTAGATGGCAAGAGTTGGGGGTTATTTATACACGCTGCAGTTTGAGGTGAGTAGTTCTCGACAGTAAGAACTGAAATTATTCATTCACAAACATGTCACCCTGGATTTTATTTGATTCCAAAACAAGACATCATTAGCTGTTTTTTTGTTTGTTTTTTGAGCTGGGGTGTACCCTGCTCTCTTTTTCTGGAGTGTTTTAAGCAGATCTTCACCCTGAATAAGAGCATGTCTTATATGTTTCCACCACCCTGTACATATGGATTGCCCACATTAAAAATCATCCTATAGATTCCCGGGCCGATCAGCGGTGGGTGTTGGTCCACTTTAAGTGGATTTTTACTATTAGACCATTTCCCAATATAGCTTCTGTAAAGTGGACCACAGAGTCATTTTCCTACCATTTCACTCCCCTCCCCTCTCTAACACCACAATCTCTGTAAAGAATCTTACACTAGCTGCAACTCCTCAAACTTGGTGCCTGGGCTTCATGCTGGACTCCTCTCTCTCATTCACACCTCACATTCACTCCCTAGCCACCTCCTGTCGTCTCCAACTCAAAAATATCTCCCGCATCTGCCCCTTCCTCTCACCTGATACCACTAAAATGCTAGTACACGCCCTGGTCATCTCCCGACTGGACTACTGCAACACCCTCCTCTGTGGTTTGCCAACAAACAGACTGGCACCCGTCCAATCTGTTCTAAACTCTGCTGCTCTCCTCATCCACCTCTCCTCTCGCTTCTCCAGCATTGCCCTCCATTGTCAATCCCTCCACTGTTTACCTGTCTCCAGAAAGCTCAGTTCAAACTTCTAACACTAACTTACAAAACTCTCTCTAACCAGGCCCCTTCCTACATTTCATTTCTGATCCAACGGTGCCAACCCATGTGCAACCTCCGCTCTGCCTCTGACATTCTCCTGTCCTCCTCCTTGGTTACCTCCTTGCACTCCCGCCTTCAAGACTTCTCCCGTGCCTCCCTACTCCTCTGGAATGCCCCCGCTCAATCTGCCACTCTCCCATCACTCCAAGCCGTTAAAAGTGCCCTCAAAACTCACTTCTTCATACAAGCATATAAACTGGTTTAGGCAACTCCTATAACCTTCAAATGGCACATGCAACCTAACTCAAGCTCCTACCACTTGTGATCCCGCCTCTTTTTTCTTGGTTTCCTGCTCGGGTCGCTTCATTCTTGACAATTGGGTTTCCCCCACAAGGTGGCACAGTTGACTGCAAGACAAAACTTGTGGCTCCTCCCGGCTCATATAAAGGCAGCTGTAACCCTAATAATCCTCCAGAGTTCTCTTGCAGTCTGACTACGAAGATGGATCTATTTTCTCTCCATGGATATCACAGATAAGCGGGGCATCCCAAGCCCGTCGCCCGCTGCAGCCCTATTTCCACCTGTTTTCAGTGGACGCTTCTGCCTCCCAGCCTCGGCTTCTGATCAGGTGATGGTAGGGGAATGCCAAGGGTGAGGCTCTGGGCCGCAGACCCTGTCACAAAGGGTAGCCGGCCATAGGCTATAGTGAGCCTATACGGGGGCGGGAGGAACCACCTTGGGACCCCATTTTATTATGTCTCCCACAGCTTTATTAGTTTGTGTGTATTTGGTGCACTGTACCTTTTTGACACTCATTACTCACCTTTCTCTTCTCTCCCCTCTCCCTGCATCCAGGCTGCGAGGGGGGGGCGCGGGCCTCGGCCGGGGGCGTCAGATTGGAGGCGGTGTTGGGGCCTTCGCAAGCTCCGCAGCGATCTCCGGCACTCCTGTCATTGTGGCAGGGAGGGCCATGTCTCCCCTGCTTGTCCTGTTGCGGTCCGGAGGCCGCCCTCTCCCTGTTGCTGTGAGTGGGGGGGGGGGGCACGGTGCCCTTTCGGGGCTCTTCTTCCTTTTGCCCCTTTCGAGGGGGACGAGGTTCTTCCTTCTCTGGTGGCCGCAGAGATTCCTGGGGGCGAGGTAGATCTCGCGGGCATCCCGGTCCCTCCTGGGGGTCCAAGTCCAAGCCCCCTGCCAAGCCCTCTCAGGCATGAGGAGGCACCCTCACCCATCCGGGTGGGGGACGGCTTCTGCTATTTGCTCACGTCTGGAGACAGCACGTCTCGGACAGGTGGATTCAGGAGGTGGTGTCCTCCGGGTACAAGATAGAGCTGGCAGCTTGGCCACCCCCAAGATTTTTGGGTCGCAGATCTCCCAGAACCCCTTGTTGGCGCAGGGTCTAAGATTGGCTGTCCAACGACTCCTGTCGTCCGGAGTGATTTGTCCTGTGCCTAACCAGGAATGGGGTCGAGGGTTCTATTCCAATCTTTTTACAGTGCCCAAGAAGGACGGCTCTCTGAGGCCTATCCTGGACCTGAAGGGTCTCAACAGGTTTGTCAGATTCAAACACTTTCGCATGGAGACCTTACAGTCAGCGGTGAGTTCTCTTCGGCCTGGCGATTTCATGACCACGGTGGACATCAGGGATGCCTACCTGCATGTCCCTATTTTCCGGGGACATCAGAAGTTCCTGAGGTTCGCTTTGAAGGATCATCACTACCAGTTTGTGGCTCTGCCGTTTGGAATCTCCTCTGCTCCTCGGATGTTCACCAAGGTGCTGGCGGGTGTCGTGGCCCTGCTGAGGAGCCAGGGCATCCGTATTCTTCCTTACTTGGACGACTTGCTGATTGCTGCTCAATCTCTTCAGCAGGCCGAGAGCGACACTCAGAAGGTATAGTCCGCTCTCGAGGCATTCAGTTGGGTGATCAATTATCCCAAGTCCTCGATCACTCTGTCATTGGTGAGGTCTTTCCTGGGTATGACGTTGGACACCTTTCAGGTCAAGGTGTTCTTCCCTCAGCAGAAGGTGGAGGGTCTTCAGACGCAGGCGTGGCCTTGCTGTTGTGTCCACACCCATCCATCCATCTGGGGTTGCAGTTGGTGGGCCTCATGGTGTCTTGCTTCGAGGCTGTACCCTTCGCCCAGTTCCACATGAGACCTCTTCAGTTGAATCTCTTGACCGTTTGGGATCGGAAACGGGAGTCCCTGGGGCAGGAGTTTGCTCTATCCCCTCTGGCCAGACGGTCCCTATTGTGGTGGTTGGACTCGAGAAATCTTCTAGTGGGCAGTGTCCTTTCTGCCTCCGCGCTGGGAGATAGTCACCACTTGTGATTGTGTCGGGACGCAAACAGGTCCACGTCCGGACCTGTTTGCGTCCCGACACAATCACAAGCTTCCAAGGTTCGTCTCTCTGTCAAAAGATCCTCTGGCCTACGCCACGGACGCGCTAGCAATTCCTTGGACGGAGTTTCGACTCCTCTACGCCTCCCCTCTTTTCCCTCTCCTGGGTCGCGTGCTGTGCAAAATAGCCCAGGAAGGGGTCCCGACCATCCTGGTGGCCTCTCATTGGCCGAGGCGGTGTTGGTTCGCGGACATAGTCCAGATGTCAGTGGATCGTTACGTCATGCTCAGGGTCTGTTACTCTACCCCAATTTACAAACGCTGGCTTTGACGGCTTGGCTGCTGAAACCTCCATCCTGACGGAGAAGGTGTTGTCTTGCTTCGGTTGTGCGTACCATGATTCAGGCTCGGAAGAAATCCTCTTCCATGATTTATTACAGGGTCTGGCACGCTTACATTGCCTGGTGTGAGTCTAAGAGTTTCCCTTGTCGCACTTTTTCCATTTCTAGAATTTTGGAGTTCCTACAACATGGCTTGGATTCGGGTCTCCAGCTGAGTACCCTCAAGGGACAGGTTTCGGCATTGGCTTTTTTCTTCCAAAGGTCCTTCGCCAATCATAGACTTATCAAGACCTTTTTCCAAGGAGTTACTCATGTATGTCCACCACGTAAGCCTATGCTTCCGATGTGGGATTTGAATTTGGTGCTTTCTGCTCTTCAGGGGCCTCCCTTTGAGCTCTTGTGCAATGCTGCCTTATCCATTTTGACTCTGAAGGTTGTCTTTTTGGTAGCTACCACTTCGGTGCGTCGTGTCTCTGAGCTGGCGGCGCTTTGTATGAAGCCGCCATCAGGATAAGGTGGTTTTAAGCCGGACTTCTTACCCAAGGTTGTTTCTGCCTTTCATCTCAATGAGAACATTGTCTTGCCTTCCTTGTGTCCCGCGCCTTCTAATTCAAAGGAGCGGACCCTCCATTCCCTGGATGTGGTCAGAGCCATTAAGTACTACATGGTTGCTACGGAATCCTTTAGGAAGTCCGATTCTCTTTTTGTCTCTTGAAGCCTGGTTTAAATGCTAAAGTTAAAATGTATATTATTTTTTTAAACTTGGGAACCTTTAACTATTTCACATTATTTACTGTACTAATAATAAATGACCGGAAGGTTTTCTAAAACTTTTGACTGGTATAGGCCAGATGTTTATCACTAGTGATATTTATCACTAGTGCCCAATAAACTTGTGGAAAAAGCTGGGAGACTTAATTGTATTCCAAATCAGTTCTACAAATTGAAAACTGCCATTGGAAAGAAAAAGTTTTTGGCTGATGCAGCCCAACCAATTTTAGAACACACTTGATTCCCATCATCTTCTCGCAGCATGATGAGTATCATTATTGACAGTCAAAGTGTTAAGCCAAGCAATCGCAATGAAGGTTTCACATGGAAATAACTGCTGCAAGAAAATCTAAAGTTGGAAATAAAGTGAAGATTCCACAACAGGTGTGTGCGCGTTGTCTGGCTGTGCGTGATGGCACACCGCTGATGGTACCTGTGGAGGGGAGACATTTGTAGCGTGCGTGGGAAGCTGCATTTATTAATGCACACCTGTTACTTGTTACCAGCCTGCTACAGAAATAATCTACCACATATTTCTGTCTTGCAGGGATGTTTCCTGTCCACAAACCAAGAAGGCTGCATTGTATATGGGTTTGTGCTAATATCCTAGTTCACCCACAAGCATGTACACAATCTGGTGCCATTAGACACCTACTAAGGTCTAGCCCACAGCCACAGGAAGCATCAATAGGGAGGCACATGCCAAGGCTTCTTCATTGCTGTTTAAGGTGATCAAACTTGACCTTTTTCAAGCCCAAACCCTTAAAAAAAACAATTCCCCAGCATCTAAAATTAATATATTTTAAGTTTTTAGTCACTTCTTATTCTTTCCCCCACCGGGCTGCAACTCTGTTCAACACTCTAGGATACAGGCGCCGCCATCTTGGCTCGGAAGTATCACATACTGAGGAGAGGAGAGCGGGATAAAGTACAGGGGGCGGGGTTATAGTTGTGCTTTGCAGAGAGAGATTTGACAGTTTACCTTATCATATTTTCCCTCTTTCGTTCTGTGATTTTGACTGGTGGTCTATAACGTGTAGCCGCCTGTGTTTTGCAGCATTGTGATTAGTTGTCAAGGTAGGCTGATCTAAACACACTGCCTGCTATTGCACTGGAGAGAAGCCACGCCCACTGGCTGGAATTTTTTTAAAAAGAATTAAAAAATAAAAATACGTTCCCTCTGCTTTGAGGGGTTTGTTTAAAAAAAAAATGAAGCAATGAACCTTAGGAGACTTAAAGCTATGTGATTATATGATCTATATAGTTGCCTGGACAATCGTATCTGTAAAGTTCTCTTTATAAAGGAATATTGTGCTCTGAATTTTGCCTTCTTTTAATTGTATTAGTTCTAGTTCTACACCTTAAGAGGGGTGTATTCACAGGGGCCAGGGGACCCTGGATAAGGTAAGGGTTTTTTTCTTTGTAAACTCCCCAACCCTTCCACTTTGACTAAGGTTCCGATTTAATATGCTCAGTAGGATGCCCTGTATAATTGCTGTCTGTAGTAGCAGTAGTGATTGATCTTTGATATTTTTAGTTAAAAAATATTTTTTAAATATTGGTGGGTATGACAATAAGTTAACTAGTGGCAGCCATCTCTGATTGAACCAAAGCCAGTTGGCCTTGTGACACATTTTACTCAGGTGTTGCTATAATTTCTGTAACTCTTATTTATATTTTGTTTCTCTGTTGCTTTATAATTTATGGACGCCATGAGCATCAGCCACCAGTTGTGTACATTTTACGCCTTTTTTCTTTATATATTTCCTATTTCTATATTTATTATATTGATCTATTTCCTTTTTTGTGGTTTGATGATGGGGCCGCTGCGTAACCCTGAATTTTGCTCATGATTATTTCATTGGTGCAATTCAGCACCATATTTAGCTTTGCAATATGTTTGAAAAATCACACTGCTAAATAGTCTCTTTTCTGCACTTTTTTGCTTTCTATGCCAGACGCACTCTTTAGCCAACTATGACATTTTTTTTATGAGGTATATACTTTCGAGCAGAAACAAAACCTGCCAGGCCTAGCCCTGGAATCTAAAATATTTCAAAGGCGGCGGCTGGCCTTCTCCAGGGGCATCCCAAATTGGAATGTTGTGAATGGGGAGTGTACGCTGCCGCATCCCCTGCACCCCTAGTGGCTTGCGGGAATGAAGCAGTGAATGCCCCCATTCTAGTCAATGAGAGCTGTTTGCCGAATGGCACGGCAGGCAGAGCCCACCCATGTGCTGTTGGAACCAGGAAGAGGTGAATAAAAAGATCTGGGGGGTTTCACACAGCTGGGCATCCCAACTAGGGATGCCCGGGGCAACTGGAACAAAAACCGGGACTGTCAAGTTTCCAGGTTTTGTTCCATTTAAGGACATCTGTAACCTAATTACCTTACCTCTGATTTCTCAGAAGCATGTCATTACCGAATAATAATGATTGTTCTGTTGCCACATATTCCAGGTTTCTTTCAAGCCATAGCACTTTACTTTGTGCTAGAAGCAGATGTTGGTCTGAACTCTGCCCCTGCCTGCATCACAATTTATAAGTTTCTCCATTCACTGTACGCAGGGAGGCATGTTCTCCTTCTACCTATTTGTTCATCCACTTCACGGTCAGCATAGAATGGACCCTGTTTAGGAAGCTGGAGTAAACAGATAGGCAGAGGGAAAGGCAAATTTAAAAAGAGGCTCAGAAAGGACAGGAGGCTGCAAGGAGAGTGCTCGAGGAGGGGTAAACTGGCAAATGGGCAGCTTGGAAGATCAGGGAGACATTGATTGATATCCCATGATTTATTTTCTCCCCTTGCTATGAGACGTGAACTGATTAGTTGAATTAATGCATTTAATTTACATTTTGTACTCTAATTAGAGTTGTGTTTCATGATTTTTTCCCTTTTTTAAATTCAGGAAATCTGGACCTCACAGGTCAAAAGCAGGTCTTCAAGGCTGAGAACAATCCCTGGGTCACACCGATCGCTGATCAGTTCCAACTAGGAGTTTCTCACGTGTTTGAGTACATTCGCTCTGAAACCTACAAATAGTAAGTGCAGCTCCTCGGCCTGTGTTATACAGCACACCACAACCAGAACCAATGTATTTTAGTGAATTAAGCCTTTTTTACCAATACCTGGTTTTCCTTAGCTTTTTGTACCAGTAGGGTCCCTGTGAACCTTTTGTCTTTGACAGTCATGGAATCTAACATATTGGACATATTGGAAACTAAAGCCAATAGTGAAATCTAAAATTTTGCTCCTGAAGCTTTTTTTCAAACACATTTTTTTTTTCTCATCGGAAATAGCTTTTTGTGTTTTGGTCGTGGGCCACAACTAAATAAAAAGCTTCCAAACATTTTTTTTTATCTTAAATAACACAATAACCTGGCTTACACTATTACACAATTAAAGTGATATTTAGTGATATTATCACATTCTTATTTAACATTTTCCACTCACTACCAATGCAAATGCTGATTGTCTTAGTTATTTGAATATTTGGGCCATAAAGTCATTGCTCATTCTCCATTAGTCTCATATCCTAACCCTCTAACTGTCCTAGTGAAATAGAAACAACTTCTTAAACATCCAAAAAATGTGTCTCTATTAGCAGGGTCAACTCCAGGCACACAGTGCAGAGAGTGTGGGGTCCTGGAAGTGCCAACAAGGGTCGGCAGCCTGCTCAAACAAACATTAAAGCTTTTAATAAAATGGCAAAATACATCCAAAACCGTTAAAGGGGTTAATCTAATTTCCACCCCCAACTCAATTAATCAACCTAATATTGCACCAGAAATTTCTACCCAAGGGCTTCAGTGGTGCTGTACAATAGATTTCCCCCTTTATTGCTATCTGGTCTTGTCTTGGGTTACTGCCTTCAATCAATGTCTCCTTGATCTTCCAAGCTGCCGCTGCCCATTTGCCAGTTTGCCCCTCCTCGAGCACTTTCCTTGCAGCCTCCTGTCTTTTCTGAGCCTCTTTTTAAATTCCTTTACATGTCAGTTTGATTTACCCCCTCCCACTCCCTCCCATTTTCCCCTCAGCAGTGTGCTTGCGCCTTACTCACATAATGAACCTATCTATTATGCGTTATATCATAACTTCCTCCCATCCCTTCATTGTACTGTTGGTCTTCCCCTGCAAAACATCATTGCTCAAGTAAAACTGGTCCAAAGGTGGGCTCCAAAAATAGTGGTGGGACCTAAACTTAAAATGTATCAGGATTTTGACTATCCTGGGTTTTGGTCCTTGCCCCCCGGGGCACCCCGATCGGGGATGCCTTGCTGTATGAAACCCCCCAGAACGCCCAATCTCGCTCACCCTTCCCCGATTCGATGGCGCTTGCGCCGCCTCTCGTCCGGTCAGCACGCTTGGATCTGCTTCCGCCCCTTCATCCAAGAGCTTGTCTAGGGCAAATGAATGCGAGCGCACTGGCAGCCGCATCCCCCGCTAGCCTTTAACAAGGAGCGTGCCCGCGTCGACCATTCACAAATGCCTGGCACGAGCATGCATCCTGCTAAAGGGATAGCGGGCATGTGGCCGTTGTTCGCGCATGTGCTGTTGGACCGGGAGGGAAGGTGAGTTTCTGGGCAACCTCAGAGGTTTGACACAGCGGGGCATCCTGAATCTGGATGCCCCGGGGGGGTATGCCTGCCCTGGAGTCTCATAGACTCCAGGATGGGTTTTGGTCCACTTTAAAGAACACAATTTTACAATTTGGAAACATCCGAGGAGCCGAATCCAGTCGAGCCTGCCAGCAGCAGCATCCCTGCTACCCTCTAACAGGGAGTGTGGCCATGCTGGCCATTTACAAATGTCTGGCGTAGGCATGCGCACTGCTAAAGGGAAAGAGGTATAGCTCATACATGCGCCGTAGGACTGAGTTAGAAGGTGTGCATACTAGGCGACCTAGGGGGTTTCATACAGTGGGGCATCCCAATTCTAGATGTCCCGTGGGGAGGGAATCATTCGACACTGAGTTTTGGTCCTCTTTAAATATGTGAAGTTATTGAATAAGGTTCACAAGGGAATTGTTTTTAGGAAATATCAAGGGGAGGTAATGTAAAAAATGGAATCCCTCAACGGAACCCCCCAAACACTTGCCTCTTCAGTGATTCTTGTTTCGTGGATGTTGACTAACTCAAAATCGGGGACTGCTTCAAGGTCACATGGGGCGAAGAAGGTGGAATATGTATATTTGTATTGTCAGGATCTGGGGCCAACGGCAATGACTCTGAAGACAGTTCTTATTCAAATAATAAGCTATTTATTGAAAACAAAGTCCAACAGGCAACATCTCTTAACTTCAGAGTATGATGCGGGAACAATGCAGTACAGCAAGCGGTTACCTCACCAACTTTAGCAATGTCCAGTGTAGGATAAATACAGCGTATTGCAAGTCCTTGATATCACAGGTCCTCTTTCGGGGCATACAAGTCCAGTCTATTAATCCACAGGTTCCAAGAACAGATAACACATAAAGTCCTTCAGCTGCAATTCAGCACTGTCAGTACTGGGAGCAACAAGGCACGGACTCCTCATCCCAGTCTGTCCAACTCCACACTGGAAGCCTCAGCAACTCCTTTTATAGGGCTTCCTTCCTTCAAATAGTCTCATCACCTGGGAAGACCTGTGAGTAGGGGAAAAACCAGTAGAGGACCCGGGATGTGGATTGGATCTCTGGTATCCCGGCATAGATCGTGCCTGGCTGGAAAACTCATGGGAAATATATACCCCATCCACCACTTTTCCATACACTTTACCACAGTATATATATGAGTATCATATATACATATATAGGAGCCCATTCTACCACTTATTGGAGCATGATTTGCATATGAAATGGAGAGTCCAGTCTATTCTAAGCATACAGCACGTCCTGCTCCAGAACATATTCATAACGTATGGGTATACCTCCGCATTCAACGCCGTGCACTGCAGATCATGAAGAAAACAAGCTCCTCCCGGCCCTACATATACCGGAGGACCTCCCACAATCCCCAGATTTCTCTGCAGTGCTGAAACTGCGAAGACATGAAGTATCACGCTCTCGCAGGCGAGCGGGGCTTGACAGCCCGAGGCCCTGCGGGACTATTTCCACCCGTCCTCATTGTGAATTAATGCCTCCCAGCCTGGGCTGCGCGGGTCGGGTGATGGTAGGCAGCACCTGGTGTGCTTATGGAGCAAGTCTCCACCGCAATTCCCCAACCATAGGGTAGGCGGTTTAGGCTGATGGTGAGCCTCCAAGGGATGCCCCTCCCGCATTATTGTCCCGTACCCTGCGTAGTGCTGAGCCCTATTCGGGTCGCCATTCTCCCTCTTTTCCCCGTCTACGGGGGGAAAAGAAAGGGGGGGGTACACGTGTGGCGGTCTCAGTGTACCGGTGTGTCACGCTCGTGGCTTCTATTCTGCCCTTACTAGTGTCCGAGATGTCAGGGCCGCGCTGCTTGCTTCCTTTCGACTGCCCGTGTGTGTTTTTTCTAATTGACTGCCACTTAATATTGTTGCCGCGGTGCCCGAGCTTACTGTCGGTGTCCGCTCTATGGTACGTTAGTACGGCTGTTGCACCATTGCCTTATTTTTTACTTCAGAGCTTCGCGCTCTTTAGAATGGGCGGGGCCTTTGTCTGGCGCACTCCGCGTCACGGCGGAGTATTTAGTCCGCTCTTCCAGCTTCGCTGGGCGCCATTTTGGTTAGCTTCCCGCGCACGCGGCGTGGCGGTCTCCTCCTCCACTGGAGCTGTAAGTGCCCTTGCGGGCGAATCCCTCTCATTATTGTCTGTCCATCTGCGCATGTTCCTGACATCTCTTTCCCATTGTGTCTTTCAGACGCTGAGTTCCCGGCGGCCTCTCCCGGCCTCGTATACATCCTATATACCTATTCATATATTTACTTTATACTTATACATTGCTATAATCATAAGTATAAGGAGCGGGCCTTTCCAAAATCTCCCACATTGATCAGCGGGTAGTTGGGGCATCCAGGGTTGCTTACGGCATAAATCCCTATCGACATCCTATAATTAAACAATCACCATATGGAGGCATCTCAGGACTGTGTTACCGGGGTCCCCTTGGGACAGGACCGGCTGTGTATATCGTGTGGTCTCCCCCATGCTGAGGCGGACAGGGCACGTGTCTGTGCGTCATGTTCTGAACAGAAGCTGGAACTGCGAGCGATGCTTGCGGTTGTTCCTCGCTCCTTCCCCCTTCCCGAAACCTCACTCCTGTTGAGTCTTGTACAAGTGGGGGGTTACAAATAGATCCCTGTCCTAGATGGCCCACGCTGGCCCAGATCGTGGAAGGCTTGGCTGGCTGGATCGGCCCAGTTAGACAACGGCCTTCTTCTCCCGCGGCTTCGGCCTGTGCTATGGGCTCTGCGGAGTCCTTATCTACACGTGCTAGTACCGCGTCGGAGGAAGGGGACCTGTTCTCTCACCCGGGCTCTCCTGACGAGAGACCGAGGGGTCAGGATGATGCTGATCTGGATGTCTTGGACCAGCTTGACATTGACGGGATGTTACTCAGGATTTTTAAGGTACTGTCCGCGTCGCCTCCCGGTGCGGTCTCCAGAACGAGAGGGGGGGCGCTTTCATACCTCGCCTCCTCGCTTGGAATTTCTCGAGCAAGCTCACTTCCATGCCCTTGTTCTTGAAGGGTGGGATTGTCCCGCTGCTCTTCAAAAGACCCCGGATGATTGGGCTTGGAAATACCCTTTCCCCCCCGAGATGGTAGATATTTGGTCCTCGTCCCCAGCCGTGGACGCTCCGATAATTTGGGGTCCCTAACCCCCCATTCCTTACAGCTCCCTGCAGGACGCCGAGGATCGGCGTATCGATAGGCTTGCTTCCCACGCCTTTACCTATGCTGGCACGACGCTGCACCCTATCTGTGCCGCGGCTATCACGGCAGTGGCCACTAAGACTCTTATAAGTAAGTCACTGGAGCATCAGCCTGAAGATTTACCCTGGGAGGTGTTTTATGCACTCTCTAGTTGCAATATATTTCTTAAATTTATCCTTTTTGGCCTTGGATGACACCATCAAAATGTGTGCTAGAACTTCTGCCCAAGTGGTGGCTATACGTCGCCTGCTCTGGCTTCGTCAGTGGGGGACAGACGAACTAAAAGGATCTTGACGGGGCTCCCCTTTAGAGGGCATCACCTGTTTGGGGCACGTCTGGACTTATTTGAGAAACAGGCCAGTCCACCCAGTCAGAGGCGGCCGCTGCGCCCCCCGCGGAGCAGGGAGACCCCTCCCCCTCCATATAATTCCGTTGAACAGGAACCGGGGTTGCCCCCTGCTGGGTCTGGCTCGATTTCCTGCCCCAGGAGTGACGTTCAGGGCCCGGGCCCTCCGGTCGGGCTAAGTCTTTTTCCTTCCCTGATTTCCCTCATGCATGATGGGATGCCCTCACCCACCTGGGTGAGGGGATGGCCACAGCACATTACTCCTATCAGGAGGCATTCTGCCTCGCTCTGGTGGCTTTAGGTAGTTACCCCAGAGAGGGAACGGCGTTTGCTGGGTGGTCCTTCCCTGAGTCGGTTAGGAGGACTATGGTTCCATGCCCGTCTTCGGGCATGGGTGCAGGCTTAACTGGGCCTGCCAGGTATGGCTTCCCTGCTGAACGCCATTATCATATAGAATCTGGGGCTCCTGAGCGGGTCTGCCCCTCCTTCTCTCCCTTCTAGGATGAGGGAGTTTATCTGCCTATTTTTCCAGGCTCTGGGGAGCCTTCGGGGGTACTGAGCCCTCTACGACTGGTATTGGTGTTCACTTACACCGTCGAGACTTAAACTAAGCCCCCTGTTTGCGCCCTTGTACGCTCTGGGCTCAGGAAGGGTGTGTTGGCTCACACGACACCAAGGGGCGTTTTTTACAGGGGACCTTTTAGGCTCTCCTGTTCCCTCACACGGAGCTGTGGGGATGGAACTTGGCAAAAACCGGAGTCCTACTCGGCTCCACCCTCTAATCCCTGGTTTACACCTGGCGTAGGTTTCACCCAGTCCCCCTTTTTTTCCTTGACTATAAGGAGTTTACAGGTATGAGACCTCCGGTCCTCCGTCCTGTATAGTGATTCCTCCAGACAGCTTCGCTTCTGGTGAGCTGATTGGCGGCTCGTCCTTGGACACCATTCGTCTCGGGGATCTTGGGCTCTGAGGTGACTTAGCCATTAGCCCTGGATGAAGGGTTTGCACCCTGGGCCTGGTTTTGCTTACCCTACCCCCTTGTGGAGGCACGTATTCTTCTACTGGTTACTCGTTAGTACCGTGGGGGAGCATTCCATACTCCTTGCCTTTCCCTGATGGTTACCATGGTACCTATTCTGGCAGGATGACAAAGGGGGCCTTTTCTTCTGAATCCCCCGGGGGTTACTAGGAAGGGACCTTGAAGGTTCAGGTTTCCTAGGTGAATTTTGGTCAAAAGGAGTCCTAGTCCTAGTTGGGGACTATTCCTTCTTGTACGTCCATTGGGGGACTTTTTGCCTTAATAGGATAGTGGTGGCTCCTTGTTCCTGCGGAATTCTTGGGTCTGGATATTGTCCCGGTGAGCCCTGATTCCTTAGGGGGCTTGTTATTCCTTGTCCCTCCTTAAGTATCCCTCCCTTGGGAGGTTCTCTGTTGTGCCTCTGGGCTCACACTGGCAGGGTTCTGTGGGACCCCGCCTCTATTACAGGGGCCTACCCCTGTTGTTGGCCAGTTTGGTCTGCCCTGGTTGGGGCTAGTGGTTCTGGCTGGGTAGTTACTTGAAGATGTTATACCCTTGCCCTACCGGGCGCGGGGAGAGCTTGCGCTAGTCCCTGAGGGCAAGCAGCACCTTATGCCTGCGAGGCCCAGTGGGGTGTGGGTTCTCAGGGAGCCCGGCTGGGTACAGCTGGACGGTAAGTTCCCTTACGAGGACTATTTGTAACATAGTATGGTTCCTTTCCCTTAGACCTACCTTAGCGTTGGCAGGATCGGGGGCTTACCCTGCCGGAGATCATGGCTCTTGGGGTGTTCTGCTCCTTGGAGGCTCTGGACTTGGTCTTTCTCGTTAATTTTCTTCCTGCGGCCACGCTGGGTTAGCTTATGTTGCCCCTATGCTATTAGCTGGGTCTAAGTTCCTTCCCTGACGGGAGGGTATCTGCCCCTGGGATTAGGGTCCTACAAGCAGTGTTTGGTTTGGGTTCACTACTTGACTCGGTCTATGGTTGGGGCCTGATCTGTTCTTCTCTTACGAGACCCTATCCATTCCTTTGTTGCATTCTTCAGGGTCTGCTCAGGAGCGTTCCTGGGGGATCCCCAGTTCCTCCTTGGGGGAGGACTTATCCTGATGCCCTACCAAGGGCTCCCACAGGTCTTAGTCAGGTCCCTGTCTGACCTGCTCCCTCCATCAGGTTGCTCCTCGGGGGAGGTTACCCCAGGCAGTGGTGTGCCATAAGGAACGGCACTATTGGTGGTCCTAGTCATTATTTATATTTTATTATACATATGCATGCTTTGGTATAGACCTATACCATGAGGTGAGGGTACCCGCCTCACTCTAAGTGGGATTCAGGTGTTATCTCGCCCTTTCTGCCTGGGACAAATCATCTGGTCTTGGGACTATGATCTAATTTACTATGAGATGAAAGGGATCTGTGCCCCTCTACTGGGGTTAGAGATCTGCCGGAACTATCTCGTCCCTGATGGGATCTTATCTTGGGGTCTACTGCCCCCTTCTTGAGTACCGGATTGTTTGTTGCCATGAACTTAGGGCCCTCTGGCCTGGTCCTTTTCGGTTGGTCATTCTTCCGGACTTGTAGGACTATTTCGGCTCTGCTGAGTATTCCTGTCAGCACTTCTGTTGGTTCCGTCTGCAACCTGGACATGTTTTCCCCGTTGGGAAAAGTTTTGAGTTACCATGGCTACCCCCTCTTGTAGCGGCATGGTTAGACAGTTATTTTGGATCCTTTTTAGTGGAAGATTTTCTTCCCTATTGTTATTCGTTCTGGTATTTTGAGTGCTTGGCTTGCCATGTAGCACTATGCTCTGGCGATCAAGCCGGCCAGTCCGCTGCTTGAGCTCAGTTCTCCCTTTACAAGGCTCAAGGGTTGAGGTTAGAGCATTGCTCTCGCTGATGATAGCATGGTTTAGGGTGACAGCGCTTTACTGTTGGCTGTGCCTTTTCATGGGGATCCCACCCTATTGTGGACACCGCTATTGGATGTCCCATACGTTATGAATATGTTCTGGAGCAGGACGTGCTGTATGCTTAGAATAATACAATTCTGTGAGAATCTCACCTGTAGAATTGATATTATATGCACACAGCACGTCCTGCTCCACCCCACCCTGGTTTTTACTTTGTTCTGGATCCCCTATATGGTGATTGTACTCACTTGGTGTTATTGCCAGACATTCTGGGTGGTTTTGTTTCTCCTGGCTTCTCTTCTCACTGCTTTTCAATGCTGGGGATTGTGGGAGGTCCTCCGGTATATGTAGGGCCGGGAGGAGCTTGTTTTCTTCATGATCTGCAGTGCACGGCGCTGAATGCGGAGGTATACCCATACGTTATGAATATGTTCTGGAGCAGGACGTGCTGTATGCATATAATATCAATTCTACAGGTGAGATTCTCACAGAATTGTATTTTTTTGACTGGACCTCCTCTTATATGATAGAACAAGATGGCACAAGATCTGCAGCTGGTTGGAGAGAAGATAAGGAGCAATGTTATAAATTGTAGTAGATGGTTTCAACAGCAGCAGAGGTAGTTGGAATATCTGCCAAACTTCTATGTTTCTGTCTAAGTTTGTTTGTCCACCTTTGATCTCATATTGGAGGTGGACGAACAGTATTTTGTGTCACAATGTAAGTCCCTACTGCTAATCAACGAGTAAGCCTGGTCCCCCGTGATTGGAAGCATGGGTGCGCACAAACAAATGTTCATCCAGGGCCAGCACCAGCACAGGGCAAACCTGGGCAATAGCCAGGGCCCCTGGCATATTCAGGGGCCCACTCAGGCTCACACTTGGCCATGGTAATTTGGTAAACCACCGAATGCTGGGCTTTGTGTGCAGGCCTACTCATGGCTGGCCTCATCAACAGGGGATGATCAGCAACATTGGAGAAGGTGGCATGGAATAGAGGGCAATTGATGGAAGCGCAGAAGGTCACAGGAACCAGTTGAGTTTTTAGTGGCAGGAAGCTGGAAGGGCTGAAGGGTGCTTAGTGGCAATAGAGAATACAATTACGACTAGAGGACAATTGGTGGCTATAGGGAAGGCAAAAAGGACAGGAGGGCGATCAGCAGCAGAAGATGATCCACTTGTGGCAGCGGAGCTGAAAGGTTACATTATATGACACACTAAGACTCTCCTGCCCAAGGGCCCCCACAAACCTGCAGCTGGCCCTGTGTTCAACCCACAGGACCCTGGGGTACCGAGCTGACAGGCAGTGTCTGATCCTTGATATGTTATTGTATGTGGTCTGCTAATGTGACAGCGCTCATCTGCGAATGCCAGAAGTTATACTATCCAGATTCTCATTAAGCTAATCTGCGCAATGAAAAGAAGGTTTTTTAATCCTTTCCAAAAAATCACTAACCTTATGCTAAGCTGAACCCTTTGAAGCAGCAGAATCAGCCAAGCAAGATCAAACCCTGAATGTTGACCCACCTGGAACCATGGGGCAGTTCTGCTCGTTTATTGATTGTAAAGGATGGCAGCCTGGAGAGAAACAAAGAAGTTCTTAGTTATAAATGTTTATCAAGATTTAGTGGGCAATGCTGCAGTCTAACTTATATCTGTCGTTTAAACAGACCAAACCCCATGAACCCTGGCTCTATAGTCTGAAAACTTGTTGCACCCTGGTTTGGGATACCTTTTTTGTGTCGCCTAATTTGCCCAATACACCCAGTGATAATTTAGCAAAAAGTGGTCCTGCACAGCTCAATAATTAAGAAATATGGTGCCAGCTAGCAAGAAAGAGCCCCAATGGAGCAAAACACAAAGTGCGGTATCTAAAGTATGCGGGCTACCAGTATAGTCCGCAATAACTTGCTAAAAAAGGGAGCCGCACTACATATAAATATTCAAAAATATACACTTAGCTTTATTGTAAAGAATTTCACTTGGGAATGTAACCGTTAAAGACAAACTTTCTGATTGGGGCATCCCTATAACCAGTAGGCAGCCCTGCTCTCTTTTGCTCTATTGCTATTTTGCACTTGCTCCTCTGTACTAATTACTTTAATATTGTGCACTGGCACTATATAACTCTGATACACCATGAAGGTAGCCTCCTAAACTCAAGTATAAATATTAGAGTCTATCAGGGTCCATTTCCTCACCCGTAACTGTTTCTTTTTTTTAAATGCTTTTAATTGTGTTTGTCTTTAATGGTTACATGCCCATGTAAAATTCTTTACAATAAAGCTACGTGTATATTTTTGAATATTTATATGTAGTGCGGCTCCCTTTTGTAGCAAGTTATTGCAGACTATACTGGTAGCCCGCATACTTTAGATGCGGTCATTTGCCCAATACTTACCTTCATTCAGTGATCTCACGGCGCATGCACAGGGTATTATAGCTCAGATATGGGAGTGAAGGCCCTGTCCTTCCCACTTTACTCTCTAATGGAGACAAGTCACTAGTAGCCACAATTAGTATGTACTGAGTATTTGTTTTAGGCGATGGACAAACCATAGCTGCCACCCAGGAAATAAGAAAATCTCAATTTGGGATGCTCCAATGCGCATACTGTAACAGGTTGCAAGCCCAAGACCGGGTCTCAGACCAGACAGTGCTAAACACCTCATGCCAAACAATGAATTTTGAAGATTTGCTGGGCAGGTCACTCACCCGGCAAACCAGAGTGTTCACCTATAGTTATGTGAGGAACCACCAGCAATGTGGGGGCATGGAATTTGCTCTGTCCAGTCTCTGGCTTGCTGTTACATTGTTCGTAATGGTGTGTTTGATATTGGGATGCCCCCTTAAATGTGGGTGTAAACAAACCCTACGGTCATTTTTGACTGGTGGTCCATTTTTAAAGGGTATTCATTGTCTTTTTTAATCAATGCAGACCAAAACCCACATTTTTAACTTGCATCCTCTTAATTGCTCATCCAATGAATAGCACCTTTTGCTCATCTTCACTGCTCCCACTTCACTCTAATCACAGATAGTGACCCATGTTTTAGCTGTAAAGCTCCGCCTCCTCTATTCACTGCCACTGTTGTGTGTGGCAATGATGTCATTGCTGCACCTATGCAATGACTGATTGTCGGCCATATTACAGAGAGAGACAGCCAACAAACACGTGTTCCAGGATGATTCGAAAAGCAAAACTATCCATTTCTAGTTCTACATGCTAAAGAGAGAGTATCGGCAGGGGCTTTGGCCCAATGCATTTCACAAGTTTAGTGGGTTTTGGTCTGCTTTAAACAGCACACTTTTCTCAACTATTGTCTATTAAGTTACTTACCACACTTTTATTCTTGGGTGAAATTAGCTGAAATGACAGAATTTTAACTCGTCCTATTAATATCCACCCCCAGGAGTGGTGTCTTGCTCGCCTCTCCGTTTTACATAAACTTCTTTGTTGAAAGGCTGTTTGCACGTGAAACTAATTAACAGCTGGGAAAGTGACATGTTTTCCCACTTCATACACAACTGTCAGTCCAAGCTGCGAGTCTTCGCTCTGTTAGACGTTGTGCACACGAATGGGTGGAGAAAGATGTGCTGCATTGTTTGCCCTGGTCCATCTCCGGGTCTAAAAAGAGATCGGACAATGCACACAAGCCAAAAAGCCATTTTCTTATCCCAAATACCGCTAATATGGACAATTGCATGCACACCAGAACCAATCAGGAGCGTGCATTCCACACTTTGGAGCTGAGAGCACTACAGCCAGACTGGCTTAACCTGCAGGACTAAAAGTGATGGAGGCTGTGCGCTGGCAATTAAGTGTTTTGTTATTTTTTTTCCTTTACAGTCCATTTAAAGCACACCTAAACCCTATATTTGCAACTCTGTGTCATGGAGTCTCTTGGTCCACAGGGACGCTAAACCAAATCACCCCCCATGCCATCAGTGAGCCCTGCAATCAAGAGAAATACTTACGGTTTCCTAGTGAATTTCTATCTGATGGAAGACAGGAAGAAACTGCTACATGTGTGGCAGCCTCTCCCCCCTCCTGTTATGTGCATAGGAATAGCTGGAATACATTTTCTCTTGCATTCACCTTATAACCCTTTTTCCTACCTACTGTATATAATTTGTACCATTTAGGTTTTTGTTTTTTTACAGTTCGTATCTTTTGCCTTATTAAGAGAGCATATATGTTTTAAAACTTAACTTTCCTCACTCCAACAGCACATGTGCGGACTCTCGTCCAATAAGAGTCACCTGTTATGACTACGTCACGTTCCCGTTCCAGCCTATCTGACTCGCATTCAAGTAAATGAGAGCCACCTGCCAAATGACGCAGTCACAGCCGACATCTGTCATTGGACGAGAGCCCCCGCACGCATCGTTGGAGCCTGGACAGGCCAGTTTTTCCATTTCATACTTCAGTCTGACCACACGGAGGCTCCACCCCCTGGGGGGAAACACAAACTGAACAGAGATTAAACGCCCCACTCCTTCCTGTCTACCTCAGCTCTTTGTGTTTCCTCTCTCGGGGAACCACTGGACAGAGTGTCTAAAGACTTTTAGTCAACGGCTGACCAGGGTGGTTTCACCGAACAAAACCCGTGAAATTCAAATTCCCATTTTTTTTCCGCTTTAATAATTGCCTGGACAATTTTTTTCTCCCTTTGAACCTGGAGTCCTAGGAAGGTCTGACATTAAATTCCCCAGCTCTAGGTTTCAGAGCACTGTGATAGGCTGACATTATATTTTAACCTTGCATTGTTCTAGTTGCCGGATGAATCCATGCATGGATAAGGCAAACCCTTTGTTTACTGATTGCAGGTTTGTTGTAAAATCATGTACTCCCATTAAGGATGTGCGCGGCTTGTTATTGGGGCACAGCACTTTGATAAATTAGCCCTTGTTTGTTGCCTTCTCTAAAAGCTTCTGTCTAAGCAGTTTCAGGTCTCTCTGTGTACTCTGACATGGGTAAAGAAGATTGATGTCCTGGAACATTTTCAGTATTAATCTTACTCCCCAATCTGTCCCAGAGAGACAAGCAGTCTGTGTTCTCGGGTTTAGGAAGCATAGACAAGAGTGAAAAAAAACCCTGTTGTCATCGCATTGTCCAGAATTCGTCATTATCCATCATTACTACTTGTCAATGTGATTTAAATTTCTTGGGAAGTAGATGAATTGCCCAAATCTGAATAATATTGAGAGTCATAAAGTAAAGCTGGAGGGTGAGAAGAATGTTGACGAGCAAAACATCAGCTGGGACAACAACTTCTTAACGACTGTTGTCTCCTTGGCTGACCTCCCTTTTCCAGTTTGAGCTCAGGCCGTGATGGAAAAGTCAACAGTTGTTACAGATGAGAAAGATGGTCTCCCGGGGGGCAGTCAAGTAACAATCAAGATCTCCAGCCTGATCGCTTTGGAAAGCACAGATCGTCTTTTATAAATGTATCAGGTAGATGTAATGGGCAGATAGTCATTAAAGAGAGAGTTGTCCTTAAAATGGCAAAACTTTAGAAATTTTCAGTTCATACGGATGAGCCTCTCTCCTCTGGGCTGCCAGTACAGTTTGGCTTTTAGCTTTGCACAAGTACATATATATTATATATATTTTTAACAAACATTTAAACGCTCCGGGCTGAAAAAAAATTACACTTGCCCACTAGCCCCCAAGGGCTTGGTCCCACAGAATCCTGTGGGCTACCTCTCACTGTACTCACAACGTTCTCTCAGCCCAGGCCTGAGAATCCCACACCTTATTCATATCAATCTTCTGTGAAAGCAACCTGTCCAGTTACAAAGCAACAATGATTGTGAACCAATTTCTCTTAAGCGCTGATGCCCTTTATTAGATATGGGGGAGCAGCCATGTCTAAAAAGCTGAGATACAGGATGCAATATATTTGACCACAGATGGCCTTTTAAGCAGTGTAATTTCCCCTTGGGGGGGGGGGGGATGATTTGGGATGCCTGGCTCCATAAACTTCATTAACCAGAGTATTAGAGAGCAGACAGTCACTGTTGGAGGTCCTGTCCTCATGTGCCCTGGGGCAGCTGCTAACTGTGCAGGTTTGATTTAAGCATCACTTTTTACTAAGTATTGCAGACAATTTTTTACCGCCAGCCTTTACTGATGCATCTACAGACAGATTCATATTGAAAAAAAACTAATGCTAATGATTTCCAAGCTCATTCTAGCTCTCCAGTTTGCCAGCTGCCACACTCAGGCAATACCATATTGTCCTTCTGTCCCAAGGGAGGTCTAGTGAAATATTTACTGTTCATTAAATGTGGACACAGGCCAACACGTATACCTCTCAATGCATAATCAATTCTCCTCCAAACCGCAGGCAGCCTGCACTGATTTACTTTTCTTTAGTCATTATGTATTGAAGAGGTTTTATGTGTATTAGATGCTTTGGAGCAATTTTTGAATTTGGATTTTTGGAGGCATTTATGGTCATTGAGTGCATATGCACACACAGGAATTTATTCCATCCGTGCAGTGAGACAAACGCAAGCAGTGAGTGTACACATGGCCAGAGCGGGGGGATGCCCTAACCATGGCACCCCCGGGGAGCAGTTGAAGGGCTGCTTAGATGCCTTGCTCAATATCCCTTCATTCATATCCTGGACGGAAATCTAACCTGCAACCTTCTGATCACACAATTGCTTTTATAACTCTAGGCCACCAGCAGGAATTCCACTAGTAGTTGTTCCACTCCAGCTGTATGAATTACCCAGATTGCAGTAAGAAACTCTCCTCCTCCAATCCCACATTGCATACAAAATTTGCTTTGCTTCAGCTTGCTCACCTTCCAGATTTTACTATGCCACCCTGAGGTCAGGTTGATGGTATCATAACTGATATGTACTACCCTTGCATTCTCCGCACCTCTAGCCCCAGGTATACCGGTTCAAGCCATACAAAGCTTTCCCTTGATCCATGCTGAAATATTTGTTGCACCCCAAGGTGTTGTGGTTGTGTCGTCCTCATAGAATACTTGCCCCAAAGAGTTTAAAACAATCCCACACAGTGCAGTGCCACAGCTCAAAGGCTGGGAGAGCCACTTTTGTAGGGCATATATTTTATGTGAAGGAAGGATCCACATGCATTATACTATTTCATTTTTGGTGGCCTGAGGGGGATGCAAGCTCACGGTTCTTATTCATGGTTGGGAATTACTGCATTATTTTTTGGAACCATATTCAGCTATTGCCTGTTCTAAAAGGGTTATATGGCCCCTATGAACTGTTTGTGTGGAATGCCGCCCCTGGCCATCTCTTTTTGCTGAATGTGGCTCTCTTGGTAAAAAAAAAAACACTTAGCACACACTGTAGCACCCGCATTACTCTGTAGCCATTGATTCCCCTCTACTCATCTCTTCATAAGAAAGTATGACCTGCTCTAGAGCCAACAGAACATTCTCTATGGATAAAAAGAAATCCAAGCTCCTTGGTGAAATGGGACACAAACTCCTGGTAGACTTAAAGCAAATCTGACTGAAGTTCCCTTCTTCCTCCCAGCATGGAGGCTGTCCTCCCCCCCCCCCCAGGAAGCCCAGACTGCAACCTATGCTCCCCTCTTCTGCATACCCTCTGACATTCAGCATCAGGAGCAAATTAGGTTCAACAATGGGCTCAATGTAAGCAGTGAGATAGGACAGTGAACTGCCAGGGGAACATGGAAACTGTGAGTATATGCGCTGCCCAAACTCATGCTTCCAGGCTGGGGTATGCCTAGCAGAGCATCCAAACTGGGATTCCCCCCGTATTGCTATAAAGAACATTTTTTAACTACATCTCCATCATGCTGCCTCACCTGTTATGCTCATTTCACACCTCTGCAGCAGCAGCGGTAAAAAAAACTTTTTTGTGTTGCTTTTACCTGCACGTGTTGAATTGTGTTTTGTTCCTTTGAAAGCTGTATTAAAAAATAAATAAGACATTTTTAAAATGCAACACAAATGCAGTGTATTGAATTTTACCTGTACTTGTGTTGCTTTCCGGTAGGCTTCTACGAGCATGAGGTTTGTACAATTGAAAACAGTGGCATTGTGGACTTTTCCTAATGCAATTTTGACGGCTAGGAGTGGAGAAAGCCATTAGTGTGCTCTGGTCATTTAACTTGTTTACTGTTGTATGTTGCCAGCTTTGTGGTGCGTAAACTGGGTTGGCTTTGATAATTCTGAATGTAAATAAAAAGAGGTAAATAGAAGCACGATAAAATTGCCCGGACACCATTTTTATTCCTGGTTTTATGGGAGATGTAATATTCTTCCAGGCGGTAATTTACTTTGATGCGTGAATCCTTGACAGTCTCGATGCTTCAGATATATTAATCAATGTAGACAGCACCCAAGCAATTTTATAGGAGTTACCGGTCATCAGAAATTCATGAGCTTGTAAATCAAAGGAGCAACTTGCTCCTTAATAGGCTCAACATGGCAGCATTTTGTGCACAGTTATACGTGGTGTATTTTGTTCTGCACTTGAAAAAAAATGGGTGATTTTTTTTTAAAACTTGGTTAATCAAGGTACAAATATGTTTTAGAAGAAGAGAACCTTTCAAGTCACTGCTTCTCTGTTCTGCCACCTTTACTAGTGACTATGTATAGGTCAACAGAGAGATAACTGCTGTCACTCATCGCCAGAAAGGTCCCTAACTTTTACTGCAGGGATAGCGTAAAACTGAAAAGAAAAATTCTCATTAGAAGGGACCATATACACGATAACACATGCTATACAAATATATACATGACAGAATAAGTATACGATATTTGCTGTACATACAGTAGGAGAGATTCAGCATGTTGCTGCACTTCTGTTTTAGCAAATGTGCTTCTTGTAGTGCAGCAACATGCGCAACTGTGAAAGAAAAAAGTTTATTATATTTTTTACTACTCTAATTTGCACCAATTTGGCACTGTCTGGCAGAAGTGTTTGATAACTCATAATAAGGGATGATTTTAAGGGTTAGTAATAATTAGTCTAAGAAAATGGCTTCTAAAAAGACAGGGCTTACTAAATCATTGGGTTAGGCTATGATGTCTACCAGAGAACAAATAAAAAAAAAATGCAAACTTCAGATAGAAGATAAATAGGAAAGCTCAACATGTGCTCAATACATGTAAGGGAATGAAGCATCATTAGAAAGCGACAGTGTTTTGTTACCGAATAACTCAATAATACCACCCTTCCGATTAAGTGTTAAAGCTCAACGTGTAAATGATTCCCACTCTCAAGTCCAAATAATCAGTAATAAACAACACAGGGCTTCTCCAAACGATTTGTTTAACTGGTGATTAATCCAATAAAGAATCCCAAAGCGCATGCTTTTAAACAAAGTGTTATGATACCAACAGAACAGAGAAATGTAATTAGTGTAAAAAAAGGAGATAATCTGTCATTTAGCTGAAAGTATCTGGCTGGGGGAAGAACGCCAAGATTCCCAATTTTAGAGCCTTTCCATTTGGAAATAGAACAGAGATATGCGTACCCAGAGGCATGAATGGATTTTAGGATTTTTCATTAAGTCCAAGGAACACCTGCGCTGTAATGCACCCAGTTATGAGAACCCTTACTACTTTCAAAAAGGTTTTCTATAACTCTCTAAACATATGAGGTACTCTTGTGTTTAATTGGGGAAAGCTTTACATTAAACCAATAAGAATGGCCCCTACATTATTTATAAAATAGACGTCCACAACAGGGATTCCTGTTTGTCACTAAATGATATAAAATTGGGCTTTATCCCAAGATGTGTCAGGTTACCATGAAACAGGTATGTTACTCCGTAGAGTTTTTACTTTTTTTTTAAAAAACGGCAGCCCACAAACTTATATTAATATAGTATATCAAAATATTAAAGTGGACCAAAACCCGACCTAGGATCTATAAGACAGGGGGGTGGCTCCCTCTGGGTGTTTGTCCTACCATTTAGATATAACTGGCCCTGGCATGTGCAGCAGATGGAGGGATACCCCTAGTGGCGCCCTGGGATTGAGGAACAAAGTAAATTTACCCACAGTCCTTGAGATTTTACTTAGCGGGGCATGGGGGAGGGCTTTCACCCAGCCCTGGAGCCATTTAGACTCTAGAGCCAGGTATTAAGGAATTTGAACCACTTTAACATAGCAGGAATGAGGCAAGGTGGGATATATATATATATATATATATATATATATATAACTAAAGCAAATTTGGGGCAGTTGCTATCACATTCATGGATTTTTTTTTCAGGCACATTGATGAAAAAACATTTGGGACGTTTTGCTGCTTCTTAATATATAAGAAGCCGCTGATCTCGAATACCTGCTTTTGAAAAGGAACCTTTTTTAACTTAGAGTAGCCACCAGTGTTGCCTCTGTTTATGAATAAAAGAAGCTATTTGGCTTTAAACGTTTCTTTTATATCACTTATGCCAAAGGAAAAAAAAAATAAAAAGCCATTTATTTATTAAATCTATCAGGCAGTTATAAAAAAGGCGATAGCGCAATATTAGTGGCTCGCTGACAGCTAGACTAATTACAGATGGTAGCAGTAGAGAAGGTGTTGAAAAGTGTAGCATGCTTCCAGACAGGTGTTAATAAGAGCCGGGACTTGATGTGTTTGGAGATACAACACGGGGCATGTCAGGATTTAAAAATATTCCTGCATCACATACTCTCTGGTAGTTTATGACTTGGTAACGGCTTTAAACATTAATTAGAGTTGCCATGTTTTTATGAAGGCGTCTCATTACACAAATATCCAAGTAATATTTATTCTTTTTTTTTATGATAATTGCTTCTTAGTTTTTGAAGTAGATCTAAAGTCAGACTTTATGATCTTTTATTCCGCGTCTCCCTGGGGCATCTTGATTTTGGGTGCCTTTCCATGCTTAAACCGGACCTTCACCCTGAATAAGAGCCTATGTTGTATGTTTCCCCCACCCTGTACATACAGATGGTCCACATTAAAAATCATCTTACCTGCATCTATTGCATTTTCTGAGCCTTTAAACATCCAAGATGGCGGCACATGGAGTTTCAGGCTGCCTACGGACAGGAAGCGTTTTCTGAATGTGCAGCTCTGCATTCTGGGATTGCTGTCCTTTTCCTGACTCCAGCACCGTCCTGTGAGGGCTTCTTCAACACCGATCAGATTTCAGAATATAACATAGCAGGACTCTGTCCAGATTAAAGTACAGATAATTAAGCACCATTCAATAAAGCATTATAATGTACTAAAGGTCTAAGATGCAAAAATACCTCCTTTCACTGGCCATAACAATGTAGCATGGGTTCAGCGGAGCAAATATATCAGAATTGGGTCCGGCCTAGACCTAATACAACCCTCTTCCTTGCTAGTACAAAAGTTTACAGGTGGAGTACATACAGTATAGGTTCTCTTTGAAGCAGACAGTCATCCTCCTTGGGTATTAGGTGGTACTTGAGATAAATGAAAAATAGAAAGTGGTTCTTAAGTATAAAACCTGGACTTTTTTTTTGGGGGGGGGTTGGCTGCCCCCCTTCATTTCAGAGAAGGGAAATCTTAATAGAAAATCAAATAAGAATCATGCAATGGCTCCTTTATGGCCCCTTTCACACCTCTCTGGTGTACCGAGTGAACAAAAACGCAGCCGCAAATATCATGCCTGCTGCATCCAGGACGCAACTGCACCCCATTAAAGTGGACCAACACCCAGGGGGGATCGGCCCGGGAATCTATAAGATTCCCGGACCGATCAGATCCCTCCCCGCGGGGCATCCGAAATCGGGATGTCCCGCGGGGAGGAACCCCCCAGGAGGCCCACAATCCTTACCTTACTGGCGATCCAACAGCGCATGCGCGAGACGCGGCTGCGTCTCTCGCTTCCCTCTAGCAGGGCGCGCTCCCGCGCCGGCCGTTTTGTGAATGGCCGGCGCAGACGCGCTCCCTGTTAGAGGGAAGCGAGAGACGCAGCCAATGACAGCGCTCTGGTATGCGCGTCCAAGCGGCTTTGGACGCGCATACCAGAGCGGCTCTGAGCGCTGTCATTGGCCGGACGAGGTCACGTGGGAGCGGGGAGAGGTGAGTTTTTGCGGCGATCGGGGGGGTTTCACACAGCGGGGCACCCCCGATCGGGGTGCCCCACCTAAGTGGACCAACACCCAGGATAGTCAAAATACTGGGTGTTGGTCCACTTTAAAGTTGATGGAGATGCAAACACATGTTCCTATTTCATGCAGCACCGCATGAATTTTGTGTTTGTGGCACCAAAGATTTTAATGGGATTCAATAAACAGGAAGGCAGGCAGACTCAGGTGCAAATGCGAACACATATGTGCAACACAATTTTAAACGCATGTTTTTCAGCTTCAAAATGAACCTTGACCTCAAGCTGCAAAATGCTTCATTCAAGTTCATCCAGTCAGGTGTGAACGTAGCATTATGCCTCCAACTTTTTAGGAACAGTTTGACATACAATAAAAAGGGTCTGGTTCTGATCATTGGTCCTCGGACGACATTGATAGACTGCTGACTCAGATCTTTGATGTGTTATCCCTCTCTCCCCCTGCCGCGGCTCCCCGGCAAAGGGGTGATCTGTTTCACACTGCTAGGGCGCGGTTGGAGTTTCCCGAACAAACTCATTTCAATAGCCTTGTGCTGAAAGAATGGGAACATCCCAGCAAACTCCATGGGGTTCCTAAAGCTGTGGATAAGAAATATCCCTTTCCTGCTGACCTGGTCAAGTGTTGGACATCGCCACCCGAGGTCGATGCCCCAATTCTAAGTCTGTCCAACACCTCTATTATGCACTCCCCCGACACTACTACGCTGCGGGATTTAGAAGATCGGCGAGTTGACCAACTGGCATGCCATGCCTTTGCATTTGGGGGAGCGTCGCTCCGCCCAGTTTGCGCCTTAGCCATTACGGCGGTGGCGCTCAGGACTGTGGTTAAGACTGCTCTTGAAGGGGCGGATGACTTGCCCTCTGATGCTGCCAATGCTTTGGCCACCTGTGAGACTTTCGTGAACTATATCCTATCCGCATCGGACGATGCTATTAAGCTGAGCGCTAGATCTTCTGCTCTGGTGGTAGATATACGCCGAGCGGTCTGGTTGCACCAGTGGGCCGCTGATAACGTCGCTAAGAAGGCCCTTACGGGGCTTCCATTTAAGGGGCTGTGCCTGTTTGGAGAAAGGTTAGATATTTTTGCCAAGGGGGGCAAGTTGCCTCAGCGCAAGCGTCAGATTCGGCCCTTTCGTCGCCCAAGCTCCCATTCGACCCCCTACCGTGGGGCCAAGCAGGGTAGAGGGGTGGCTGGGTCTCGCGCAGAGCCCTGGAACAAGAACAGAGGACGCCATCCCAGTTCCTCCTGGGGGCCCAAGCCCAAAGCCCCTCCCAAGACTCCCCAGGCATGAAGGGGCGCCCTCGCCCGTCAGGGTGGGGGGACGTCTACAGTACTTCGAGCATGTCTGGAGACGCCTTGTCCCAGACCGGTGGATTCAGGAGGTAGTGTCCTCCGGTTACAAGATAGAATTTGATCTGTTTCACACTGCTAGGGCGCGGTTGGAGTTTCCCGAACAAACTCATTTCAATAGCCTTGTGCTGAAAGAATGGGAACATCCCAGCAAACTCCATGGGGTTCCTAAAGCTGTGGATAAGAAATATCCCTTTCCTGCTGACCTGGTCAAGTGTTGAACATCGCCACCCGAGGTCGATGCCCCAATTCTAAGTCTGTCCAACACCTCTATTATGCACTCCCCCGACACTACTACGCTGCGGGATTTAGAAGATCGGCGAGTTGACCAACTGGCATGCCATGCCTTTGCATTTGGGGGAGCGTCGCTCCGCCCAGTTTGCGCCTTAGCCATTACGGCGGTGGCGCTCAGGACTGTGGTTAAGACTGCTCTTGAAGGGGCGGATGACTTGCCCTCTGATGCTGCCAATGCTTTGGCCACCTGTGAGACTTTCGTGAACTATATCCTATCCGCATCGGACGATGCTATTAAGCTGAGCGCTAGATCTTCTGCTCTGGTGGTAGATATACGCCGAGCGGTCTGGTTGCGCCAGTGGGCCGCTGATAACGTCGCTAAGAAGGCCCTTACGGGGCTTCCATTTAAGGGGCTGTGCCTGTTTGGAGAAAGGTTAGATATTTTTGCCAAGGGGGGCAAGTTGCCTCAGCGCAAGCGTCAGATTCGGCCCTTTCGTCGCCCAAGCTCCCATTCGACCCCCTACCGTGGGGCCAAGCAGGGTAGAGGGGTGGCTGGGTCTCGCGCAGAGCCCTGGAACAAGAACAGAGGACGCCATCCCAGTTCCTCCTGGGGGCCCAAGCCCAAAGCCCCTCCCAAGACTCCCCAGGCATGAAGGGGCGCCCTCGCCCGTCAGGGTGGGGGGACGTCTACAGTACTTCGAGCATGTCTGGAGACGCCTTGTCCCAGACCAGTGGATTCAGGAGGTAGTGTCCTCCGGTTACAAGATAGAATTTGCTGTACTGCCCCCTACCAGGTTCGTTGGGTCTCGGATCCCACAGGATCCTGCCTCACCTCGAGTCCTGATGCTGGCTGTGCAGGACCTTCTGGAGTTCGGGTCATCTGCGAGGTCCCCTTAAGAGACAGGGGCACAGGGTTTTATTCCAACCTGTTCACGGTGCCCAAAAAGGACAGGTCAGTCAGACCCATTCTGGATTTGAAAATCCTTAACAGATTTGTCAGAAACAGGCATTTTCATATGGAAACTCTGCGCTCGGCCATTGCCTCGCTGCGTCCAGGGGACTTCATGACATCTGTGGACATCAAGGACGCTTACCTGCACGTTCCGGTGTTCCCAGGGCACCAAAGGTTCCTCAGATTTGTGCTGTTGGATCAGCATTATCAGTTCGTGGCCCTGCCATTCGCCCTTACGTCGGCTCCCAGGGTGTTCACCAAGGTGCTGCTTGTGATGTCTCTCTTAAGACTAAAGGGCATACGCGTATTGCCCTACCTGGACGATATACTCATCACCTCTCGGTCTCTGCGGCAGGCAGAGCTGGACACTCGGTTGGTGGTGTCCACCCTGGAGTCCTTCGGCTGGGTGATCAATTACCCAAAGTCCTCTCTGGCCCCCTCCTCAGTGACCCCGTTTCTGGGGATGATTCTGGACTCGGTTCAGTCAAGGATATTCCTTCCTCCGCAGAAGGTGGAAGCTCTGACAATGCAGGCGAGGTCCCTGCTTTCGAGCCCTCATCCCTCCATCCGGCAGGAAATGCAGTTGGTGGGCTCGATGGTGGCAAGCTTCGAGGCAGTGCCCTTTGCCCAGTTCCATTTGAGAACTCTGCAGCTTCACCTTCTGTCAGTCTGGAACAAGGACCCAGCGTCCTTGGACGAGATCTGGGTGCTCCCCCCCTCGGTCAGGCAATCCCTTGCGTGGTGGCTGGACCACAGGAACTTGACAAGGGGCAGATCCTTCCTGGCTCCCTCCTGGGAGACCGTCACAACGGATGCAAGTCTGTCGGGCTGGGGGGGATTCTGGAAGTCCCTGCGCTTCCAGGGGAGGTGGGGCCCTCAGGAGGCCCATCTACCCATAAATGTCCTGGAACTCAGGGCGGTCAGATTGGTGCTGGAACAATTGACCCAGCACCTGAAGGGTCTGGCGGTTCAGGTACGCTCAGACAACAGAACGGCGGTTGCCTACATCAATCATCAGGGAGGGACCCGGAGCAAGGGAGCTCTCCAGGAAGTGTCTCTGATTCTAACATGGGCGGAAGCCAATGTCCAATGCATCTCGGCTGTCTACATTCCAGGCACGGAGACCCTTCTGGCAGATGCTCTGAGCAGGGGATCGTCTTGTCAGGGGGAATGGTCCCTCTGCAACAGGGTGTTTCAGGCCCTGTGTCTCCATTGGGGAGTGCCAGATGTGGATCTGTTTGCGTCCCGTCACAATCACAAGCTCCCGAGCTTTGTATCTCTGTCTCAGGATCCTCTGGCTCTGGCCACGGATGCCCTGTCAATGTCTTGGAGGGAGTTTCGGCTCCTGTATGTGTTTCCACCAATTCCCCTTCTGGGCAGAGTTCTGCGCAAGATTGCTCTGAAAGGGGTACCCGCGATTCTGGTGGCCCCAAGGTGGCCAAGAAGAGTGTGGTTCGCAGACATGGTTCAAATGGCAGTAGATCAGTACGGTTGCCAGACCTCCTAACTCAGGGGTCTCTACGCCATCCCAATTTACTAACTCTGGCTTTGACGGCTTGGCTATTGAAACCTCCATCCTGAGGGAAAAGGGTTTGTCTGCATCTGTAGTGGCTACTATGGTGCAAGCCAGGAAAAAGACTTCTTCTGCTATCTACTATAGAGTTTGGCGTTCTTACATTGACTGGTGTGAATCCAGGTCTCTTCCCTGCCGGGAATTCTTAGTTTCCAGGGTGCTGGAGTTCTTACAACATGGTCTAGACTTAGGTCTTAAGCTTAGTACCCTGAAGGGTCAGGTTTCGGCCCTGTCTATCTTCTTTCAGAAAACCTTTGCCCAGCACCCTCTTATCAAGACTTTCTTTCAGGGGGTCACTCATGTGCGGCCTCCTCGGAAACCTATGGTTCCTGTTTGGGATTTAAACTTGGTGTTATCGGCCCTGCAGGGTACTCCTTTTGAGCCTATTCAGGAGGCTGCTCTCGCTGTTCTCACGCTCAAGGTCGTATTCCTGGTTGCTATCACTTCTGATAGACGTGTATCTGAGTTAGCGGCTCTATCTATTCAGCCTCCCTACTATGAGAAACACCAGGATAAGGTGGTGTTTCGCTTCAAGCCAGACTTTCTGCCTAAGGTTGTGTCTGCATTCCATGTGAATCAAGATATTGTACTTCCTTCCTTGTGCCCTAATCCTAGTAACCCTAAGGAAATGGTTTTGCATTCCTTGGATGTGGTTAGGTGTGTCAAGTATTACCTGGTTATCACTAAGGCTTTCAGGAAGACGGATGCTCTCCTCGTTGTGCCTCACGGGCCTAGGAAGGGTTTGGCTCCCGCCAAGTCTACTATCAGTAAATGGATTCGTCAGGCTGTGGTTCAAGCCTATACTACTAAGGGGAAGACTCCCCCCTTTCATCTTACTGCTCATTCTACTCGAGCTGTTGGGGCTTCTTGGGCTTTTCAGCACCAGGCCTCTGTGGAACAAGTTTGCAAGGCCGCTACTTGGTCCTCTGTTCATACCTTTACAAAGTTTTACAAGGTTGATGTTAGGGCCTCAGCTGATGCTGTGTTTGGCCGCAAGGTTTTGCAGGCGGCAGTAGTTTAAACTGCTTGCTGTTGCCTTTTCTGTTGGGGATCCCACCCTACTGTATGGAAACTGCTATTGGATGTCCCACATGTAATTACTACATCTGGAGCAGGACGTGCTGTATGCTTAGAATAATACAATTCTGTGAAATACTCACCTGTAGAATTGGTATTATACGCATACAGCACGTCCTGCTCCACCCCACCCTGGTTTCACTTTGTTCTGGATCCCCTGTTTGGTGATTATTGTTATTGTGGTTATTGCCAGTTTTGGGTGGTTGGTTTCTCCTGGCTTCTCATTCTCACTGCTTTTCAATGCTGGGGATTTGTGGGAGGTCCTTCGGTATATGTAGGGCCGGGAGGAGCTTGTTTTCTACATGTCTGCAGTGCACGGCAGCGGAGGATTACCCCACATGTAATTACTACATCTGGAGCAGGACGTGCTGTATGCGTATAATACCAATTCTACAGGTGAGTATTTCACAGAATTGTATTTTTGAGACTCTCCCAGACTTTAAAGAGGAACTTTGGAGGCCCTCCTTGGGGCACCCTGAATTGGGATGCCCCACAGTGTAACCCCCCCAAAAAGTCGGGTTTCACTCACCTTATCCCGGAGTCCCCCCCCCCCCCCCCAGAATTCCCGTTTCACTCACCTTATCCCGGAGTCCCCCCCCCAGAAGTCCCGTTTCACTCACCTTTTCCCAGAGTCTAAGCCATGGCTGCATCCTGACTCACCTCTAGCTTTCCACTCACCCAGCCTTTCTGAATGGACAGCCCAGGCACGTCAACGCTAGAAGGTGGGTGGGGGATGCGTCTGGTGGCCTTAGCCATCAGTGGAGTGAAAGCAAGCATTCTTGTCAGAGTCTGCATGAGTGAATGGGGGCGACCTGGGGGGGATACATACAGTGTGGTATCCCTATTTGGGATGGCTCAATATAGAGGAACAATACCCCAAAAAGTATGTGTTGTCCCTCTTTAAATCAACATTGTCAGTCTGAGGGTTTACTGGCAGTAGGGTGACACAGAGTCTGATTACGAAAGAAGATGTGAAGTCCCCACCATGCTGAATGTTTTGCTTGAGAGTATGCCCCATCCTAATAATTTAACTAATAATGAAAATGGGATTTTTTTTAATACAACCCGCCTGTACAGCTGGTCAAGAGATCGAGCCATTGCCACTAAATGACCAATTTCCATGTCTGCCTAGCAGAAAATGCCACAGCCATCATGGATGTCACTAGACTTAGTTGTCTGTTGCTCACATAGCAATAACTGGTTCCCACCCTGGAGCTAGTCCAGATGGTTATACATATGTCACTGTTAGATGTCAAGTTTGGACTCTCTTATGAAGCTTTTACATGATCAAACCAATAATATATCCAGGTCAAAGTTTTTCATTTAAAAGTCAGCTGAGGATGGTTAGGAAACTTTTTGTTTTTCTTTTGTAATTATTCCTCTTAAACGTGTCTTTGTCTTCTGCTGTCATGACTACATGAAAAGCCCTCCAGATTTCATATTATAATATTTCCTAAAATAATTTCGATGCTGCAAACCTATACATATGGTGCTCTTTTGAATCTGATATCTTGCTGATTTTAGTCCACATGTGCCAAGAAAATAAAGGCTAAATATATCATAGGTAGCTAGTTTGTATCCTTCTATCATGCTGGGCATATCCTGTTTAGACAGCTCCACGGTCTGCATCATGTTTACTAGTTGAGTTATGAAAAGCGCCACATGCTCAGCAAAAGTTGGAAAGATTGAAGTAAAGGTTGAACTTTAAGTAGGAGATGGGAAATGGTTAAAGTGGGACTAGCATCGAAAACATTTAATAGAATTGAAAGCGGACCTCCAGTCAAAAAATTAAAAAAAGCTCCCCTATATGAGAGGGCTTCACCCCATGCAGAAATTAATTACACGGGATTGGCCATCTTGATTTACACCTGAGAGCTCTGCTTTTGAAAACTTGGCCAAAATTGCATCAGATCTTCCCTTATTTCTAGCCAGAAGTAGAAATGCATCAGCTGCAATGACTCGGCATTGCTCTGAGGGCGACTAGTTACAATTAAGATACATTAATTACACTGTGAATGTTTTGCAGCTGCTGCACCATTCACATAACCTTAGCATATAATTCCCACAGCAGTAGAGTGATAGAAAATATCAAAAAGAGTGATAGAAAATAGTGATAGTGTAGAAAAGCTTCCCATGTCTCTGAGGCAGGTCCGCCATCAAGGGGGGTGGGGTGGACCTGGTGTCCTGGGCCCAGGGCCTGCGTACCACAGAGAGGGGCCCGGGGGTGTTGAGACTGACCAGCTGGGGCCCAGCGAGTTGGGGGGGTGAGCGGCTGTGAAGAGCCGACCTCCAGGTTTACAGGAGGGAGGAGCCAGAGCACACGTTAATCACCTATCAATGCAGACTGTGTGTTCCTTTTCCCCTTCAGTTAATAGATCCCTTCCTTTCAACACAGCCCACCAAGTGCTGAGTATGGGAGGAAGTGAGCCAGGGGGCAGGGCTATCTCCCTGGGGGAAACGAGAAGTCCTCCTTACGGATACAATCGGGGGTGCCCTGCTGTGTGAACCACCCCCCCCCCCATCACCACAGCCGACTCACCTTATCCGGGTCCCACGGCGTGTCTAACAGTAGCGCCTAGAACAGCCACATCCTCTGCTTCCCTCTAGCAGTGCGTGTACCCGCGCCAGGCATTTGTGAATGACCATTACAGGCATGCTCCCTGTTAGGGGGAGGCGGAGGATGTGGCCGTCAGAGACGTGCCGTGAGACCAGGAAGAGGTGAGTTACTGTAGTGATTTGGGGCGGTTTCAGACAGCGGGGCACACCAGATCTAGCAGTGCGCATGCCCATGTCAGGCATTTGTGAATGGCGTGGGCATGCTCCCTGTTAGAGGGAGGCGGAGGATGCGGCCGTCAGATCCGCTGCTCTTAGACGCGCCGTGAGACCAGGAAGAGGGGAGTTACTGTAGTGAGTTGGGGCGGTTTCAGACAGCGGGGCACACCAGATCTAGCAGTGCGCATGCCCATGCCAGGCATTTGTGAATGGCGTGGGCATGCTCCCTGTTAGAGGGAGGCGGAGGATGCGGCTGTCAGATCCGCTGCTCTTAGACGCGCCGTGGGACCGGGAAGAGGTGAGTTGCTGCAGCGATCTGGGGGGGGGGGGGGGGGGGGTTCACACAGTGAAGGGAACAAAACCCAGGATAGTCAAAACTTTTGACTATCCTGGATTTTGGTCCACTTCAATGCCTTAGTAAAAGTGATTAGAGTGATCAGGTGCAGCTGGACAAACTTGGAATTTGCTTACTGCTATGGACCGACTGTGGTTCACCAAGGGTTAGTGGGCTAGGTTTTTCTTTTGTACAAGCATTTCTTCCAGTTTGACTGTTGGTGTCACAGACTGTGAAACTATTTTATTCCAAGTATGTCACACACCCCGCTTCCATAATCATGACATATGGGTTATGGCCAGTTGAGGGCGAACTTTGCAGAGATGACAGGAAAAAAAGGAGCCCCTCCCAGTCCATAAATACCTGGGACCTCCCACACATTCCCCAGTAATCGTCTCTGCAGATGGCGAGCAAGTCAGAAGATGGCTGTCTCCTCCTTGCAGGTAAGCTGGGTTTACACCCGGCCATTTTATTTCCCTGTTTCTGCCCGGACCTTGTTTTTATTAAGCCCCTATGCCTCCCAGCCTTGGCTGTTGGTCCGGGTGAAGGTAGGATACACCTTAGTGGTGTGATAACTTGGAGTCATGCTCCTCCTTGAGAACCCCTCCAAGGGGTAGGCGGATACCAGGTTCGGGATCCTGGTTTGGGATGCCCTGTCCGTCATTCTCCCTGCGTTGCATTAGGTGGCTTGGGACTTCCCCCATCCGTTGCTCCCTGTCCCTGGATCATGGGGGGGCGAGGGGGGGGCATGTCCCTCCAATTTTTTACCTCACTTTGCCTGGCCAATTAGCTGTCAGTGTGGTATGAGTGTATGTGTGTGTGGTGTGTGTGGCTGTTTGCTTCACTTGTTGCTGGGCCGGTTCCGCAACCTTGTGGGAGCGCGGCCATGTTTTTTACTTCTCACGTTAGTCAGGAGAGGGGGCGGGCCGGGCGCTCGGCGCACTGATGCGGCCCGCCCCCCTCTCTTTTGGCGCCCACGGAGGTTCCCAGCAATGGCTGGGAACCGCGGTTACTCTTCCCAGCAGAAGGGGGCGGGGCCACTCGCAGCGCGCCATCCGCGCTGACCCGCACTCCTTCTCTTCCCCTGGCCTGGCTGATGCTGCTGCTGGGTGTCCGGTCGCCATCTTGCATCCTAACTGTGAGTGCCCTGCGGGGATCGTTGTATTATCTGCCTTTTTTATTATGCATAATCGTATTTCTATTGTGGTGCCTTGTATGCTGCGTTATCCTTGACATATACTTTACGGTTATACAGATATATTGTATGACTGTGATTATATCTGGATGAATGATTGCTGTAATTACTTCCTGCTTATGGTACCCTTTTATATTATGTCTTCAAGGGGGATTACCTTCCTTCATAGTTAAAAGGGGGTTCTCCCGGTCCTTGGGTCCCTCACTCAAATAGGGGCTTTACAAATCCTCCCACTAACGGACGTTTAAGGGGCATCCCGGGTAGCTTACTGGCGTAATTCCCACTGGTCATTGCAACTACCATAAAAAATCACCATATGGAGGCTTCCCAGGATACCGGGCTCGGGCTCCCTTCGGGGCAATCCTGGCAGTGTGTGGGTTGTGGGGCATCCCTTGCGGGGAATAATGTGTTTATTTGTATTCCATGTGCACAGCAGGCCATTACGCGGCAGTCGGGGTCCCAGGCGTCTGGGTGCCGCTAGCCTCATCACCTACCCCACACCGCCTTATCCGTACCCCAAGTGACACTGTCATTAGCGGGGAGTCGCAAGCTGATGTTTGTGCTAGGCTGGCCAACATCGAAAAGTTGATTTCTAGCTCTGCGGCCAGAAAGGCCCCAGCTAAGAGAAGGCATCTGTCGACGGCCGCGCCGGTACTGTACAGGATTTTGATGACTATGATTCCCTTGACTGGTCTGATTATTCCTCACTCGAGGAGGGGGAATTGTTTGAGGAATCTGATGCTGAGGATCAGAAGTTTTTTGGATACTGATACTGGGCAGGCGCTGGGGGATGCCGTGGATACCCCCCAAGATCCTGGCCCATCTATTTGAGGTACTGGATATTTCTCCGCCATTGGAGACCCCCCTGCAGAAGGGGGAATTTTTTGGGACTTCTAAGCCCCGCTTGGAGTTCCCAAATTAGAATCATTTTGATTGCATGATTCTTTAGGAATGGGAGAGGCCTAGCCGGCTCCCCGGTGTTCCTCAGGGATGGGATAGGAAGTATTCCTTCCCGGTGGACGCGGTGAAGCGCTGGTCGTCCCCTCCCGAGGTCGATGCGCCCGTTCTGGGATTGTCCAACACCTCCGTTGTACATTCTCCAGACGCCCGGTGCCTTTCTCAGAGAGAGGCCGGGGCTATTATTCCAACCTCTTCACGGTTCCCAAAAAGGATGGATCCATAAGACCCATTCTGGATTTGAAGCTTCTCAACAGGTTCATCAGAACCAAGAAGTTCCCCATTGAGACTCTGTGCTCAGTCATCAATTCCCTTCGTCAGGGGAATTTCATGACATCCATGGACATCAAGGATGCTTACCTTCATGTACCAATCTACCCAGCACACCAGAGATTTCTCAGGTTTGTGGTGGGAGATCGGCATTTTCAGTTTGTGGTCCTCCCTTTCGGGTTGACTTCGGCACCAAGGGTGTTCACCAAGGTGCTGGTGGGCAAAATGGCCTTTCTCAGAGCCCAGGGCATTCACATTGTTCCGTATTTGGACGACCTCCTCATTGCGGCATCCTCTCTCTGTCAGGCGGAGCTGGACACCAGGTATGGTGGTGGCGACGCTGGAGAGGTTCGGCTGGGTGATCAACCATCCCAAGTCTTCTCTCTCCACCTCAAGGGAGATCTCGTTTGTGGGCATGAATCTGGATACCATTCGGACCAGGGTTTTCCTTCCTCAGTCCAAGGTGCAGATGGTTCAGGATCTGATACGTCTTCTCCTGTCCAACTCTCGCCCGTCTATCCGGCTAGGGATGAGATTGGTGGGTTTGATGGTGGCTTCCTTCGAGGCAGTTCCCTTTGCTCAGTTCCACATGAGGTGGCTTCAGCTCCGTTAACTGTTGGCTTGGGACAGATGTCCTCAGTCATTGGATCAGTCATTTCTGATGTCTCCCCTGGTTCGGCAGTCTCTTTAGTGGTGGCTGGAACCAAGGAATCTTCTGAGGGGCAGGTCTTTTCTGACTCCTTGTTGGGAGACGGTCACCATGGATGTCAGCCTGTCGGGCTGGGGGGGTTTCTGGAAGGAACATCAGTTCCAGGGGCTGTGGGGTCCTCGGGAGGCCCACACCCCCATCAATGTCTTGGAGCTGAGAGCTATTCGGTTGGTCCTGTGACGCTTGACGCATTACCTCCAGGGTCTACCGGTTCAGGTTCGATCAGACAATCGGACTGCGGTCGCTTACATCAATTACCTAGGAGGGACTCGCGGCAGGAGTGCCCTCAGGGAAGTTTATCTGATTCTTGCATGAGAGAAATGTTCCATGCATTTCAGCTGTGTACATTCCGGGTGTGGAGAACACGGAGGCGGACTCCCTGAGCAGTGAATTCTCTCGCCGAGGGGAATGGTCTCTCGACCACAAGGTATTCCGGTCCCTTGGTCACAAGTGGGGGATTCCGGAGGTGGATCTCTTTGCCTCACGTCGCAATCACAAGCTTCCTGCATTTGTGACACTGTCTCAGGATCCTCTGGCCCCGGCAGCGGATGCCATGTCTCTTGCCTGGAGGGATCTGGGGTTTCTGTACCTGTTCCCCCCCCCTTCTCCATGGTGGGCAAGTTGGTGCGCAAGCTGGCTCAAGAGGGTGCGCCAGCAATTCTGGTGGCCCCAAGGTGGCCAAGACAGGTTTGGTTCGCAGACGTCGTACGGCTGGCGGTAGATCAGTACAGGTTGCCCCTATTTCCGGATCTGATCACTCAAGGTCAACTTTGTTACCCCAATTTACAAACGCTGGCTTTTACGGCGTGGCTGCTGAAAACTCCATCTTAAAAGAAGAAGGTTTGTCTGATGCTGTGATTCAGACACTTGTTAGGGTTAGGAAGTGATATTCCTCTAACATCTACTACAGGACTTGGAGGTCCTATATTGATTAGTGTGAGGCTAGGGCCTTGCCTTGCAGGGTGTTTTCGATCCCTAGGATTTTGGCTTTTCTTCAACACGGTCTGGACATGGGGTTCCAGCTTAGTACCTTGAAAGGGCAGGTCTCTGCCCTGGCGGTCTTCTTTCAAAGGTCCTTTGCTCTTCATCCTTTGGTTAAAACTTTTTTCCAGGGGGTTACTCATGTGCGGCCCCCTCGAAAGCCTTTGTTACCTGTTTGGGATTTGAGTTTGGTTCTGTCGGCCCTCCGGGGGCCTCCTTTTGAGCCGGTGCAGGACAGGGTGGTATTTCGCTTTAAGCCAGATTTCCTTCCTAAGGTGGTTTCTGCCTTCCACCTCAATCAGGTTGTAGTTCTCCCTTCCTTGTGTCCTAAGCCTAGCAATGACAAGGAGAGGGTTTTGCACTCTTTGGATGTGGTTCGTTGTGTGAAGTACTATTTGGTGGCTACTTCTCCCTTTCTTAAGACGGATAACTTGTTCGTGGTGCCCTCCGGGCCCAGGAAAGGTTTGGCACCCGCCAAGTCTACCATTAGTAAATGGATACGCCAGGCCATGGTTGGGGCCTATGCTGCCAAGGGGAAGGTTCCTCCTTTCAGATCACTGCTCATTCTACTCGTGCTGTTGGGGCTTCTTGGGCTTTTCAGCACCAGGCTTCCGTTGAACAAGTTTGTAAGGCTGCTTCTTGGTCTTCCGTTCATACTTTTTCCAAGTTTTATAAGGTGTGGGCGAGCCTCAGCGGATGCTGTTTTTGGCCGCAAGGTTCTGCAAGCGGCAGTAGTTTAAATTTGTGCATTCTTGCCGTATCGGGATCCCCACCCTTGATGGACACTGCTATTAGATGTTTCACATGTCATGAATATTGGAAGCGGGGTGTGTGACATACTTAGAATAATACCATTTTGTGATTACTCACCTGTAAAATGGGTATTATAAGTATGTCACACACCCCGCTTCATCCCGCCCTTTTATATTCTGGAACCTTTATATGGTGAACCTTTTATTGTTAAGTTTGTTATAGTTGGCTCTTCCTGGTCCCCTTATTGCTGTCCTATACTGGGGAATGTGTGGGAGGTGCCAGGTATTTATGAACCGGGAGGGGCTTCTTTTTTTCCTGTCATCTCTGCAGAAGTTCACCCTCTACTGGTTATAACCCACATGTCATGAATATTGAAAGCGGGGTGTGTGACATACTTATAATACCCATTTTACAGGTGAGTAATCACAAAACGGTATTTTTGTGGATCTCCACACAGACACACAGGGGAAGTAATTGATGCAGCAGGAGAGCTATATGTGAGCTATATGCTATATATGGAGAAAAATGGCCTGTTATAGGGCCTTGAGGAGGAGGGTTGGGGAACCTAGAGGTGTTCCAACACTGTTTATATAAAATCAGAGGATGTAAAATCATCTCCAAAAGTTGAGACACCTGTAGAAATATTTCACATCCAATTTCAGGCCACAAATCAGAATGCATTGGGAGCCAGGGACGTAGCTAGGAGGCAGGGGGGGGGGGGCACCCGATGCAGCAGGTCAGGGCGGCGCCAAAGGGGGCCTGAGAACAGATAGAAGGCACCATTTTGAATCTTTGCCCCAGGTGCCAGAAAGCTTAGCTACTCCTCTGTTGGGAGCAATACTATAAAAGGCCCTAAAGTCATTATAAACTAGAGGTAATGAATTTCAACATATGTGATTTCGGCTGAATTAATTTAGCCGACTGTGATTGAATTTAATAGATTGCTTAGGTCTGTATTTAGGGATTGCTCAGAAAAATGTTCGCGTATGGCCCAGATAAAACACATTCAGACAGGAGTAACACATTTCAACGTGCCATTCAGAACTCTGCAGACAGATGTTATGCTGCAGTACAGTGAGAGGAAGTTGAAAAAGAGCACTCGGGTCTCGCCTACTTGGTGACATTTGCCTGCCGTTCTGATATCCTGAGCTTGGCTCTTTTTCTTTCTTCCTCTCGGGGCCCTGATGACAGCTCAGTGTAATTTCCAGCTAATGGTTCATAATCATTATTTCCAGACAGGTGAGCGTCCTGCTGCTCGCGCTCCCTTCCTATGGCAGATGGGCTGCCATGACAGAACTCTGAAAAAATGGATAAAATAGGTTCATATACAATTGCAGAGAAGTTTATAACCTTCCAGCCAGCAGTTAATTAGCGGTTGGTAGTAATCCACTCACCCAGGGTTATGCGCTTTGTTATATCGTTTGTTTTCATTTGAGCGGCCTGTTATCTAAATTGCTCTCCAGTTGTGGTAATCGAGATCGGGCTTCGCACTCTGTCTTCATTTGTGCTGCGTGCATATTTTTCCTGTTAGTAATTTGTACTCCTGATTCAGGGGTGCGGTAAAGCTGCTAATGGGGGTGAGCTGCTGGGTAATTAAAAGGTTGCAGAGGGCAGTTTATCTTTGTTAAACCCAAACACCTCCACCTCACTGACAATGCAGTTTAACACTAGTCATATGGCTGAAAGAATTAAGGCAGAAAGTCAGAAAAGAGTCTACTTCCTCTGTACAGTCCTGAACATTGGCATATGGCATCCCAAATTGGGATGGCCCGCTACCCAGCATGCCCTGGTAGGCACGGTCTTTGTGCATACTGTTTCCTGACCCTCGCTGACCAGTCTAGTTCACTGGGTTGCCTGGGACATATTAATGACCTACCCACCCAGCAAATCTGAATGAACAGCCGAAGTCTCTTATTTGGCTGCCATCGCTGGATTGCGGAAATAGTATGTATGGGTGTACCTGATATCAGGCATGTGATGTGGGTGGCTCGAGTTGGGATATAAAGTATATTCTTAATATACAGTATGTCCTGCTCCAAATCTAATACTTACAGTTGGGATATACTCCGCCAGATGGCGCTGGACTGCAGAGACATCGAAAATAGGCTCCTCCCAGCCCCTCAAATACCCAGGGACCTCCCACAAATCCTCAGAATTTATTTGCAGTCTGGCTGCGAAGGACTTGAAATTGGCTCTCTACTCGCAGGTGAGCGGGGTTATTAACCTGCGGCCCTTTAGCACTATTCCCACCCGTTCCACTAGTAATATGCCTCCCAGCCTTGGCTGCGCTGGTCGGGTGAAGGTAGGCAGCACCGCCGTTGGTGCTTAGGAGCGCTGCTCCACCGCAATCCCCCACCAAAGGGTAGGCGGTTCAGGCTTATGGTGAGCCTCTATGGGATGCCCCTCCCGCACTATTGCCCCTGCCTATCGGTGGGCCCTATTTAAGTGGCCGCCGTCCTCCCTCATCCTCCTTGTAGTCTTTGGGGGAAAAGGGGGGGAGTGTGTATGTGTATAGATATGTATGTTATGCACGTCTGTGCTTTCCCTTTTCACATGCCTTTATTCTTGTGTCAGCCGCCGTGCTGACTTGTCTTTATTGCCTTTTAAATTTACCGCCGCCGCGCGCTGCCTTGGTTCCGCGCTTGGCGGCGGCATCACCTCAGGCGCTGGTGCGCCATCATTGGCCTTTCTGGCTTCGCGCTCTTCGGGGGGAGGGTGGGGCCTGCTATTACTGGCCCGCCCCTCGAGGTATACCGACGCCATCTTTTCCGCTTGGTTGGCCTATGCGCGACTGACTCCTACCTACCTCGGTCCGTAAGTGCCCTCGCGGGCGGCTTTATCTGCTTCACTTTTGTTACGATGTACTTAAGGTCTTGTCTGCTTATGTCTTTCAGGCGGGACGAACCCTTCTTGGCTTCTCCCAGACCTGTTTTTAGCATATTACTTGTAGACCTTGTAAAAATTATACTCCCACGTCCCTAGCGGGTTATTGGGGCATCCAGGGTTGCTTAGCGTTATTCCCTATCGGCGTATAGCGCCGCTATAATCACCATATGGAGGCGTCCCAGGATAATGTTACCGGGGCCCCTTTGGGACAAGACCGGCTGTGTGTAGCATGTGGGCAGCCTCGTGCTGACGCTGACAAGGCGTGGGTCTGTGTACCCTGTGCTGAGCAGGTGCTTGCATTGCAATCTGGCCTGCCAGTGGCTGCACCTCGTTTCACTTCACCTACTGCCCCAAGCTTAAATCTCACTCCTACTGAGTTGCATACTAGTGGGGATTCTCAACCTGATGTGTCTTCTAGACTGGCTACTGTTGAACAGATTATTGCGAAGTCTTTAGCGCGTAAGGCCCCTGCTAAGAAGCGGCACTTGACGCCTAATGTTACTGTTTTCCCTATGGGAACTGAGGAGTTTTGGAATCTGTGTGGCTATACCCCATCTGATGAAGGGGAGCTCTTTTCTGATTCAGGCTCATCTAATGAGAGACCGAGGGTCATGACGATTCTGGCTCTGACCCCTGGACCCCGGATGACACTGACAGATTATTGACCCAGATTTTTGAGGTTCTGTCTATCTCTCTCCCTGTTGAGGCTCCCAGGCAAAGAGGGGAGCTTTTCCATACAGCAAGATCACGTTTGGAATTTCCAGAGCAGGCACATTTCCATAACCTTGTGCTCAAGGAATGGGAGCGCCCCAGTAAACTTCCCGGGGTTCCAAAGCATTGGGATAGGAAGTATCCCTTTCCTGCTGAGGTGGTTAAATGTTGGTCAACCCCCCCCCCCCCCCCCGAGGTGGATGCCCCGATCCTAGGGCTATCTAACACCTCTGTCATGCATTCCCCTGATTCTACTACACTGCGGGATGCTGATGACCGGAGTATTGATCAGCTGGCATCCCATGCCTTTGCATGTGCGGGGACAGCGCTGCGCCCAGTCTGTGCCTCTGCCATTACTGCTGTAGCCACTAGAACCCTTATCAGAAATATGCTTGATAGTGCCCCTGATGATTTGCCTTGTGAGGTGTTTAATGCACTCTCCAGTTGTGATGTTTTTGTAAATTTTGTACTATCAGCATTGGATGACACCATCAGAATGTGTGCCAGAACTTCTGCCCTCGTGGTGGCTATACGCCGCTCGGTCTGGCTGCGCCAGTGGGCTGCCAAGAAGGCCCTCACTGGTTTTCCCTTTAAAGGACTGCGTCTGTTTGGAGACCGCCTGGACCTTTTTGCTTAGGGAGGCAGGTTACCCCAGCGCAGGCGGCAACCTCTGCCCTTTCGGGGTCAGGGTTCCTTCTCCTCCCCTTACCGTGGTGCAAGACAGGGAAGGGGGGTGTCTTTCCCTGGGGTCCAGGGAGATTACTGGGGTAGAGGCAGAGGACGTGGACGTCCTTGCTCCTCCTGGGGTCCCAAAGCTAAATCCTCTCCCAAGCCCCCTCAGGCATGATGGGCACCCTCACCCATCCGGGTGGGGGGACGGCTGCAGCACTTCGCTCACGTCGGGGCTTCATGTCTCAGACTGGTGGATTAAGGAGGTAGTGTCCTCCGGTTACAAGTTGGAGTTTGCTGCCGATCCCCCTCCAAGATTCATCAGATCCCGGATTCCTCAGGACCCTGTGTCAGCTCAGGAGCTAGTGCAAGCAGTGCAAGGCCTCCTGGAGCTGGGGGTCATCTGCCAGGTCCCTTTAAGAGAAAAGGGCAAGGGCTTTTATTCCAACCTATTCACAGTACCCAAAAAGGATGGTTCTGTCAGGCCCATCCTTGACTTAAAGATTCTCAACAAGTTTGTCAGGGGCAGGCGCTTTCGCATGGAGATTTTGCGCTCTGCCATCAGTTTCCTGCTCCAAGGGGATTTCATGACTTCTTTGGACATCAAAGATGCTTACCTTCATATTCCTGTGTTCCCAGGACATCAAAGGTTCCTCAGGTTCGCTCTGATGGATCTACACTACCAATTTGTGGCCTTGCCCTTCGGCCTCACTTCAGCTCCCAGGGTGTTCACCAAGGTGCTGGCTGTCGTGATGTCTCTGCTCAGATGTCAGGGCGTCCGCGTGCTTCCCTATCTGGACAACATCCTCATCACTTCCCAGTCTCTACATCAGGCAGAGTTGGATACTCAGCTGGTGGTTTCCACTCTGGAGTCATTTGGATGGGTGATCAACCACCCCAAGTCCTCACTGTCCCCTTCCTTGGTAACTCCATTCCTAGGAATGAATCTGGATACAGTTCAGGCAAGGATCTTCCTTCCTCAGCAGAAGGTGGACAGTCTGATTGCACAGGCTCAGTCCCTCCTAGCTTTTCCCCATCCCTCCATCAGGCAGGGGATGCTGCTGGTGGGCCTGATGGTGGCGTGCTTCGAAGCGGTCCCTTATGCTCAGTTCCACTTGAGGCCTCTGCAACTTCACCTATTGTCTGTATGGGACAAGGACCCAACGTCCCTGGACAGGGTCTGTGTGCTCTCCCCCCTGGTCAGGAGGTCCCTCTTGTGGTGGATGGACTCAAGGAACATGTTGGGGGGCAGATCCTTTCTTGCCCCTTCCTGGGAGACGGTCACCACGGATGCCAGTCTGTCAGGTTGGGGGGGTTTCTGGAATTCCCTGCGGTTCCAGGGGAGGTGGGGCCCTCAGGAGGCCCACACACCTATCAATGTCTTGGAGCTGCGGGCGATCAGGTTAGTTCTGGCTCGCTTGACTACTCCTCTTCGGGGCCTGCCTGTTCAGGTGCGCTCGGACAACCAGACGGCAGTTGCCTACATCAGTCATCAGGGAGGGACCCGGAGCAAGGGGGCCCTCCAGGAAGCGTCTCTGATCCTGACTTGGGCGGAGGCCAATGTCCCCTGCATTTCAGCGGTGTACATCCCGGGGGTGGAAAATCACCTAGCGGACTCTTTGAGCAGGGGGACCTCTCGCCAGGGATAATGGTCCCTATGCAGCATGGTGTTTCAATCTCTGTGTCACCGTTGGGGCCAACCAGATGTGGATCTGTTTGCGTCCCGCCACAATCACAAGCTCCCAGTTTTTGTCTCTTTGTCCAGGGATCCTCTGGCCTTGACCTCGGATGCGCTAGCAATGTCATGGAAGGACTTTCAGTTCCTGTATGTCTTCCCTCCAATTCCCCTGCTGGGCAGGGTTCTGCGCAAGATTGCTCTGGAAGGGGTGCCAGCAATTCTGGTGGCCCCCAGGTGGCCAAGAAGAGTGTGGTTCGCAGACGTGGTACAGCTGGCAGTAGATCAGTACGCTCTACCCTTGGTGCCAGATCTGCTCACTCAGGGCTCACTACGCCATCCCAATTTACAAACTCTGGCTTTGACGGCTTGGCTGCTGAAACCTGCATCTTGATGGAGAAGGGACTGTCTTCCTCGGTTGTGGATACTTTGATTAAAGCTAGGAAGAAGTCTTCCTCTTCCATTTACTACAGGGTTTGGCGTGCCTACATTGACTGGTGTGAGTCTAAGGCCCTTATTTAAGAAAGGATAGCGTCAGGTAGCGCCTGGTTAATGTGAGGTAGCGACTGGTGAACGCCGGACACGGCACGCAATTCCACATTTATCAAGCAGAATCTGTTTAGCGACTGGGATAGCGCCATGTAGCGTCAGATTCATCATTTTCACAACCTCTTCTGACATTGAAAAAGCTGTTTTTTCAAATTTTTATGATTTTTTAAAAATTCTTCAGAAATGACATTACAGGTCTGCCATTAAAGTGTTCATGTTACAATGTGGTTACAATGTAAATCCATATGTTTTCGCTTTGTTACTAGTGGATAGATGCTGGAAAACACACTTTAAACACACCGCCTCCAGAATAGTAATAACATGTGGGTAATCCTCCGCCTCAGGCGCCGTGCACTGCAGACATGTAGAAAACAAGCTCGTCCCGGCCCTACATATACCGGAGGACCTCCCACAAATCCCCAGATTTCTCTGCAGTGCTAAACTGCGAAGACATGAAGTATCACGCTCTCGCAGGCGAGCGGGGCTTTACAGCCCAAGTTCCTGTGGGACTATTTCCACCCGTCCTCTTCAGAAGAATATGCCTCCCAGCCTGGGCTGCGCGGGTCGGGTGAAGGTAGGCAGCACCTGGTGTGCTGAACGGAGCCATGCTCCACTGAAATCCCCCTCCATAGGGTAGGCGGTCAGGCCGAAGGTGAGCCTCTAGTGGATGCCCCTCCCGCAATGTTGCCCGTGCCCCTCACAGACTTAGTCCATGGATGCCATCCGCTTCTCCCTCGCTTCCTCCCGTAACTCAGGGGAAAAGAAGGGGGGGGGGGGTATGTGTGGCATCCCTAGTGTTAAGTATCACGTTTAGACTTTGGTTTTTAAATTATTGGGTCAGTGTCGCGCCTTGCTATACAGTGCGAGCCGTTTGTCTTCATTAACAACTGCCTAGACGGCAGCATCATTCCAGCGTGTCAGCATCTTATGCATACGCCTTATATTCAACTGTTCTACATTTTTTCTGTTGGTTGGAGCTTCGCGCTCTTTGGGGGAGGCGGAGACTCGGCATGACGCGCTCCGCGTCACAGCCTGGCCTGGCCCACCCCTCGAGGTTCGCTTGGCGCCATTTTGACTATCTTCGCGCGCACGCGTGGTGCGGTTCGTCTCCTCCCTTGGTCATGTAAGTGCCCTCTGGGGCGGCATGGTTCTATGTCTATCAGGCTGCGCATGGCACTGACTCCTCCCCTCTTGTCCCATTATGTCTTTCAGACGCCAGGACTTCGGTGGCTTCCCCCGGCCTAACATATATTACAGCGGGTCCACAAATTCTCCCACATTACTAGCGGGTCTTGGGGCATCCAGGGTTGCCTATTGCATAAATCCCTGCGGGCATACTGCTTGATAATCACCATATAGAGGCATTTCAGAATTATGTAACCGGGGTCCCTCCGGGACATGACCGGCTGTGTGCAGTGTGTGGTCAGCCCCAGGCTGAGGCTGACAGGGCACGGGTCTGCGGACAGTGTGCAGAACAGGCAGGTTTGCCAACGGAGGCACCTCCCTTCCTTACCCCCATCTCCCCAGAACCAAATATCACTCATGACGAGCGGGGATGACCTACAATCCGTGCCACGCGTGTTGCCTACGGCGGAGCAGGTGCTTTCTGGATTGGCGGAGCGTATGGGCCCTGGTAAAAAGCGGTCCCTGACGCCTCCTGGCTCCCCGGTTCCTGCCGATACCGATGACTCTGCTGATATGCAGGACCTTGACCCTTCTGAGGAAGGTAAGCTATTCTCAGATTCGGGCTCCTCGAATGGGATGCCCGGGGGCTGTGATGATTCTGAGCCCGGTTCTTGGGGTCTGTGTCAGGGTGGATTTGATTTAAATCTAACTGATTTAAATCACGATTTAAATCACTAGTCAGTAAGGCTTGATTTAAATCAGTGATTTAAATCAAAGTTTCTACCTAAACTAGTTCTTGCTATTTTAACATGCAAGTAGATGAAGATTTTTAGAATCACTTTTTATATTACTTTTTTCTCCCCAGTTTAATGGGTTAATCATTCATATTAGGACACCACTGTTCTGTTGTACTTAGGAAGGAGAAAAATAATCCTGACCTTAATAACAATTTAAATAGATTTATTCAACTGAAACAATAACAACATTACAGCACAAGTTATTTGCTTAAACAAACATCCATGTTTTGTTAACTAATTTGGCTAAACAAAATATATATATATTTTAAGAAACTTAGACTGTCAGCCCAGCCGACACATGAAAAACTTAAATACTACTGTCCCTGCTGTCCTCTGTAGCTCACTAGTCATAGGTTTGTAGAACAATAGGATTAAGGTATTTTTCTCAACTCTGTTCATGTTGTAATATTTGTGCTGTGAAGAAGAGGCTGGGACCTCTGCGGAGTCAAATTCAGTTTTGAGAACTGCGTAAGTAAAGCGAGCGTCTGTGATAATATAGGAGAGAAACTGCCCACTAATCCTACAGAAACCTCTGGAAGAGCATGGCATTGTGAATGTTACACATATACAGCCTTTATTCTACTGAGTTAAACAACTCAGCTTTATCTCATGATGGAAGAACCTTTGGATGGTAAAATATTTTCCTCAAAAAGCAGTTTATTGAAAAAAAAATTCGATTTAAATAAAAAAAATCCGATTTAAATCAAAAAAATCCGATTTAAATCAAAAAAATCCGATTTAAATCAAAAAAATCCGATTTAAATCAAAAAAATCCGATTTTTTTAATTTAAAAAAAAAAAAACATTGATTTTTATCCACCCTGGTCTGTGTGACACAGATGAAATTCTTATTAAGATCTTTGAGGTTTTGTCAATCTCCCCCCCTGGGGAGACCCCCAAGCCTAAGAAGGAGAGTTTCCATACAGTGCCGCCGCGCTTGGAGTTCCTAGAACAGGAACATTTCCAGAGTCTTATATCCCAAGAATGGGAATCACCTTGTAAGCTTAAAGGGGTCCCAGGGGTCTGGGAATGGGAGTACCCTTTCCCTCCTGATGTGGTTAATTTGTAGTCAGCACCCCTGGTGGTGGACGCACCGGTTATAGGGGTCACAAACCCCCCTTTCATGACGGCTCCTTTTTACCGTACCCTTCGGGATGCTGAGGACCGGCGCATTGACAGACTGGCTTCCCACGCCTTCTCGTGTGCTGGGACGGCTCTGCGCCCGGTTTGTGCCACGGCCATCACTGCGGTGGCCGCCAGGATTCTTGTCAGAAAAATACTAGATCACCGCCCTGAGGACCTCCCTTGGGGAGTGTTTAATGCGCTATCAGACTGTGATGCGTTTGTGAAGTTTATTCTATCAGCAGTGGACGACACCATTAAGATGTGTGCTAGAACCTTTGCCCTTGTGGTAGCTATTCGCCGCCTGGTCTGGCTGCGACAGTGGGGTGCTGACGAGGCTACAAAAAAGGCTCTCACTTGCCTTCCCTGCAGAGGACGGCGGTTATTCGGGGCCCGTTTGGACCTTTTTGGTAAAAAGGGTAAAGCACCCCTGCGCAGAAGGCCGCTCCGGCCTCCACGGGGCAGGGTCACCCCCTCCACCTCTCTACGTTAGTGTCAAACGCGAACCTGAGGTGTGCTTCCAACTGTTCGGTGTGGATTTCCACCATGGGGTGGGCAGGCAGCGCCCTGGGCCCTCTGGCAGGACTAAGTCCAAATCTGCCAAGACCTCCCAAGCATGAAGGGGCGCCCTCACCCTTCTGGGCGAGGGTACTGCTGCAGCAGCTGTCTCCCATCTAGGAATATACCTTCTCCTTCTGGTGGTTCCAGGACGTAATTCCCCTGGACACAGGATAGCTTTTGCTGGGCGGTCCCTCTCAGTGATTGTCAGGGTGCTTCTAGCCCCTGCTTTTCCCTCAGGAATTGGTGCAGGCCGTACTGGGCCTACAGAGTTTGGGCTTACTTACAGGTTGCCCTTGGGGCTATGGCCTCTATATTAACCCCCCTCCTTCCCTCAACAGCATGAGGCAGTCTGAGCCACGCCGGCCTATGGTAGGCCTGGCAATTCTACTCTCACAGGTAGTCCCTATAGGCCACCTCTGTCTTGGGACACAGGCGTCCTGTGCAAGGGGGGCTTCCGGCCTCCTGTGAAGTACCAGATCTTCTTAGTTCCCCTTGTGTCTGCTGGACACCAAGACCATTACTAGACGGTGTCGCAGGACCATCCCTGCGGATTGAGGCATTATTTGGGGCCCCTCTTTCGTTCCCAGGCTCCCGCCATGGCACTAATGGGGGTGATGTCTCGGACATACCTGGTGGGGACGTCTGCGTTAGGACCTACCGGGTCGTCTTTCCTTACTCCCCAGTCTCTACGTCAGGAGGAGTGGATTGTTCGGCCAACGGAGTCCCCTGGGAGTTACTGGATGGTTGCTCAGTCACCTCAATCCCTCATGGTCCCTTATCCGCTATCCCCATTCCTGGGATTCGGTTCAGGTTTGAGCCTTCTTCTATGGCAACAAGGGGACTCCCTGTTACGGGGGCTCTGCCCCCCCTTTACTGGCATCTTACTTTCACCAGGTGAAATGGCAGCTGGTGGGCCCGTCGGTGGCATATCAGATGATGTCCCTTATATACCGAGCCCTTCGGCTCTTCGGCACAGTAGGTTTTTGAGCTTACATGGGGTTCCAGCACCCTGGGGCTTGGTCTGTGCTCATTCCCCCTTGGAGAGGTGGTTCCTCTTGAGCTGATCATATTCAAGGGCCCCGTCAGGGGGCACCCCCTTCCTTACTTGCATTTCCAGTGAATGGTCACCTTGGGTACCAAGTCTCGCAGGTTGGCGGGGGAGGGGAATTTCTTCCACGATCCCCCGTGGTTCCTAGGTAGGGTCCCCTAGAGGGTCCATCTTACCTGCTGGTTCTGTTGAAACAGTGTGCCTTCCGTTGACTCTATATGCTGGACTTCTCCTCTTTAGGATCTGTCTGTCTATTGGGGACTCCTGGTCTGTTGGATGACAATGGCCTGTTTTATTATTGGTCTAGAGATTGAGGCAGGATGCTCCCTCTGGAGGGTCCCTGATCCTGCCTTGGGCGGGGGTCTACGTCCCCTGCTTCTCAGCGGTATTCGCTCCAAGGGATGCTCTTTAGCGGCAGGTTAGGCTGTCCTGGTGTCGCCCTGGGAGCCTACTAGCATGGCTCTGTTGGGTCTCCCTTATAGCACAGGGGCTCTGCCCTTGCTTTTACTGTCCCAGAATATTCTGACTCTGGTCATGGGGGCTGAGTAATCTCAGGCATAGACCTGCTATTTTATATGCCTTCTCTTCATCACCCTACTTGTGGGGTTCTGCGCACGGTTGGCCTGATAGAGAGTCCCGTGAGATGGATGGCTTGGGTGGCCTTGTCAGCTGTGGTTCGCAGATGCCTCTGCAGAAGTCTGCTGACCTGTTCGCTCTCTTCAGGAGTGCGGTTCCGCCCTTGTCAGGCCCCTTCCTTTGTCGTCCCAATATAGGGTGTCTTGTCTGGGGATTGACAGCTGATTCATTCACCCCTGGAGACGGGCCTTATCTTCTGGGTGACTCTGTATAAAGGGGGGCTGGGAGCAAGCTCCCCAGCTTCCCCTTCCTCTCTCTATTGGGGTTTTGTGGTAACCCATATTGATTGGCATGTGCCTTGGTCTCTTCCCTGTTAGACGTTCTCGGTTCCCAGGGCTTTTAGAGTCATTACAGCGTAAGTTTGGGGTTGGCTCCCCATCTGGGGGCTCTGAAGGAGCAGGTTCTGTCCTGGCCCTTCCTGCAGGAGTCTGGTTCTGTCGCCCTTGTGGGGAATTCTTTTGGGGATTGCTTAGCTGCATCTCCCAAGTAGTTCCATGGTCCCTCTGGGGATCAATTTTTCATTGTTTACCCTGCAGATTTTTCCTGGGGACTCTTGCTGGAGGTTGTCTGAGCTGCCTTGTAGTCCAGGTCGCTTCTCTGGGGGCTCTGGTTACTTAACCTTGGCTCGATGTGTATATATATATATATCCTATATACAGCCTCTTCCCTGTCGTGTGTTCTCTATTCCCAGGATTCTGGAGTTCCTGCAGCATGGGTTGGAGATGGGACTCCAACTCAGTACTCTGAAGGGTCAGGTTTCTGCCCTTGCTTTTTTCTTCCAGAAGTCCTTTGCTCAGCACCCTCTGATCAGGGCTTTTTTCCAGGGGGTCACTCATGTGCGTCCCCCACGTAAGCCTATGGTGCCTGTTTGGGATCTGAACTTGGTTCTGTCAGCCTTGCAGGGTGCTCCCTTTGAACCTGTGCTGGATGCTGCCTTGGCCATTCTTACGCTCAAGGTTGTATTTCTGGTGGCTATCACTTCTGTAAGGCGTGTGTCTGAGTTGGCGGCGCTGTCCATTCAGCCCCCCTACTATGAGAGACACCAGGACAAGGTGGTGTTTCGTTTCAAACCTGACTTTCTACCTAAGGTAGTGTCTGCCTTTCATTTGAATCAGGATATTGCTCTCCCTTCTTTGTGCCCTAATCCTAGCAATGCTAAGGAGAGAGTTTTGCACTCTTTGGATGTGGTTAGGTGTCTGAAGTACTATCTGGTGGCTACTGCACCCTTCAGAAAAACTGATGCACTTTTTGTGGTCCCTTCTGGTCCTAGGAAGGGTTTGGCTCCTGCCAAGTCTACTATCAGCAAGTGGATTCGTCAGGCTGTGATTCAGGCCTACTCTGCTAAGAGGAAGAATCCTCCCTTCCGCCTTACTGCTCATTCCACTCGTGCTATTGGTGCCTCTTGGGCTTTTCAGCACCAGGCTTCTGTTGAACAAGTTTGCAAGGCCGCTACTTGGTCTTCTGTTCATACCTTTTCAAAGTTTTACAAGGTTGATGTTAGGGCCTCAGCTGATGCTGTTTTTGGCCGAAAGGTTCTGCAGGCGGCAGTGGTTTAAACTGCCTGCTGCTGATTTTCTTGGGGATCCCACCCTACTTTATGGACACTGCTATTGGATGCCCCAACTGTAAGTATTAGATTTGGAGCAGGACGTACTGTATACTAAGAATAATTCAATTCTGTGATTACTCACCTGTAGAATTGGTATTATGAGTATACAGTACATCCTGCTCCAACCCACCCTTGTTTTGCATTTTCTTGGATCCCCAGTATGGTGATTGTTATCATTGTTATAGTTGATAATTTGGATTGTTTAATTCTCCTGGCTTCTCATTAACTGCTTTTCAATGCTGGGGATTTGTGGGAGGTCCCTGGGTATTTGAAGGGCCGGGAGGAGCCTATTTTCGATGTCTCTGCAGTCCAGCACCATCTGGCGGAGTATATCCCAACTGTAAGTATTAGATTTGGAGCAGGACGTACTGTATACTCATAATACCAATTCTACAGGTGAGTAATCACAGAATTGTATTTTTCTGACTTTACTCCCTCTTTAGAGAAACTGCACAGGCAAACCTATAGTGGCAGTATTAGTGTCACCTCCTTCACAGTTGATTTCTGGCAGAAGAGGATTATTGGGATGATTTAAAGGACAAGTATAATTTGCCAACTGCTCTGTATTTTCATCAATGACACTTCTCTGCCTCTGATAAATACATTACCTCTCCCAGTGCAGGGGAAGCTTGTTACATTCAGATACATATGTATCAGAAACCAGCCAGCTGTATTTAAAGCAGTCCTTTAGCATCATTCAAGGTTTTGACCACCCTGGGTTTTGGTCCTTTCCCCCGGGGCACCCTGATCGGGGATGCCCCACTGTCTGAAACCCCCCAGATCGCCGAGCGCAACCCACCTATTCCCGTCCTATGACCCATGTGCGACTGCTCATCCAATCAGGATGCTCGGAGCCGCTGACGTAACGTCGTCTAAGCCTTCGTCTAAGGCCAGCGGCTCAGAGCGCACTGGCAGCCGCATCCCCCACTTCCCTCTAACAGGAAGCGTGCCTTTGCCGGCCATTCACAAATGCCTGGTGTGGACAAGCGCCCTGCTAAAAGGGTAGCCGGGATGTGGCCGCGGTCGCGGCTCACGCATGCGCCTTTGCATCAGGAAGCAAGGTAAGTGAATGGGGCGACCTGGGGGCTTCACAATTATCCCTATTTTGGATGCCCTGGGGGGCAGGGAATCGATCAGCCCAGGAATCTTTTAGATTCCAAGGCTGATCACGCTGGGCTTTGGTCCACTTTAAATGTAACAAGTTACCCCTGCACTAGGAGAATTTATCAGCTGTGAGGCAGAGAAGTTTCCTGTCAGAGCAATTGGCAAACAATACTTGTTCTTTAAAGTGGACCAAAACCCACGGAAAACGTCCCAGGAATTTATAAGATTCCCGGGCCAATTGTTTACCCCCCCCCCCGGGGCCATCCAGAATCAGGATGCCTCGCTGTGTGAAACCCCCCCAGGTCTTCCATAAACTCACCCTCTTTCCTGGTTTAGCGTTGCATGTGCGAGCAGCGGCCGCATCCCCGCTATCCCTCTAGCAGGGTGCATTCACAAATGCTTGGCGCGGGCACACTCCCTGTTAGAGGGCAGCAGATGGATGTGGGCATCGGCGTGCTCAGATCCGCTCATATTATCCGAGCTTGTGGACAAAGAGATCTGAGCGCACTGATTGAATGAGTGGACGCGCATGCGTCATAGAACCGTGAAGAGGTGAATTTGTTTTGGCGTCTAGGGGGTTTCACACAGCGGGCCCCCCTTGATCGGGATGCCCCGGGAGCAAGGACCATGACCCAGGGTGGTCAAAATCCTGTGTTTTGGTCCACTTTAATATCAATGTTAGTAGATCCAGGGGGTTTCACACTGAGAGACATCTCAAATCAGGATGTGGGGGGCTAGGGAGTGACTCGGACAGTTCCAGAGTATTTTGATCCACTTTTAAAGGGGATCTAATCTGTTTCTTTTAGATGTTTTCAGCGAGGATGTCTGGCCATTTCAAACTTTTGTGGGAAAAGAATGCTCTGACACAAAGAGTTATACCTAAACAGGTCCTTTAAATTGATAATTCTCCTGTACACTATACAAAATTAAAATGATTTCCATGGCGCATTATGGACAGGGTAAATAATATACTAATAATTATGGGTCAGATGTGACGGGGATGCAACAAAAACAAGGTAACAAAGGCGTACAATAGGAGTAAGGGCCATGGCCTTATAAGCTTACAATCGAAAGGAATTGGAGACATCCCTTTTAGGCTGTGTTCACACCTCTGCTTTCTCTGCGTTGCAACATTGTGCATTATTCTAGATGGGATAGTTCACATAGCTGCGCTGCGTTGCGGCAACGCATTAAAAAAGAGCTGCAGACACCTTTTTCTTTATTGCATGGCACGGCCTGCTTCGGTATTCATAACATCTCCCGGCCCCCTATAAAAACGGGATTAACCATAGAGTTCCCAGGGTTTCCTCTGCAGTGAAACTGCGAAGTTAGAAGATGACTCTCTCTCCTGTGGCCTGTGGCCCTGCAAGTCTATTTTCACCCGTTTCTGGACCCTCACTGCCTCCCAGCCTTGGCTGACAGATCGGGTGAGGGTAGAAGAGCACTAGGGTCAAGTGCTCCTGGAGCGCTGTTACACAAAGGGTAGCCAGCCATAGGCTTTATAGTGAGCCTACTAGGGATGCGGAGTTCCTGTCCTGGCTTCTGAGGGGGTGAGTGTTTTGGGGACTGTGTCCCCTTCTTTTGCTTCAGGGGTCCCACCCCCCCCCCCCCTGACCTGGATACTCGCCGCTGCCTACTCGTCTCTCTCTCTCTCCCCCTGACTTTGTTCGGGGGGGGGGGTAGCAGCAAGTGGTGTTAGTTGTGGTGTTTTGGCGTTTACAGTGTGTTTTTTGCCCACCGCCACGTTGTACTGCGCTCCGCGGCTGTGGACGCTGTAACCTGAGGCATTTTTGCATGTCATGGCGCCCGCGGGGTCATGTGGGCGCTGTTTTCGCGCTCTTCGAGGCCCTTGAGGTACCTCTGCCAGCCCCATTTTGGATTAGCTGCGCGATTTCTCCCTTCCGGGCTGCAGCGCTGTTTCCTCCGGTGTGTCGCTTCATCCTGCGGTCTGTGCCTTGGTGACCCTGTGGTGTCCTTGGTCCGTGAGTCCCCCTTGGGGGGTTTTTATTGGTCTCGTGGGGCATGTGCTGCGGGATGCTCATGTGTCGTTTTTACTTATGTCTTTCAGGCGGGATACCAGTGGGTTGTGGTTTCTCCTCCTTCCTCCCACTCACCCCCCCCCCCTTTTTGCTGATCTGGGGGCATCCCGTGGGAAGGCATCCCGGTGGCTTTTGTATTAGCCTTTACCCAGCGCTGGCCTATTGCGCCTGTGTTAATCACCATATGGAGGCTTCTGGAGATAGCGTGCTCGGGGTTCCTTCGGGGCAATCCCGGCTGTGTTCCATGTGCGGGGTATCCCCTATCAGCATGTGTGCCATGCGCTCAAAGTGTCCTTGCACTCCAGCTTGGTTTGCCTGCATTGCTTCCCAGCTCTGCGCCCCCTTCGGCATCACCTACCCCCCCACTGCTGCAATAAGCTTCCAGTGAGGGGGATGCTAGCAGGGGGTCACAGTCTGATCTGGCACTTCGTGTTGCCAACATTGAGAAGCAGCTTGCCGGGCCTATTCCTAGGAAGGCTTCTGGCAAGAAGCGGCACCTGACTTCCACACCCTCACGCTCCACTGAGGAGTATGAGGAATTTGATGCTACTGGGGGACTTTATTCCCTAGAAGAAGGGGAACTGTTTTAGGACTCTGCCTCCTCTGGGGACCAGCAGGAGGGTTACATTAGTGACCCTGGGTCTGCGTCCGGGGAGGAATCATGGTACCCTGAGGACACTGACAATCTGCTGTCACAAATATTTGAAATCTTGCACATTGCTCCCCCTGAGGTGGCTAAGAGAAAGCAGGGGGAGCTTTTTCGTCCTGGTAAACAGCGTCTGGAGTTCCCTGAGCAGGGCCATTTCACTTCTATGGTGCTTAGGGAGTGGGAACGTCCTAACAGGCTGCCCACTGTGCCCAAGGGATTGGATAAGAGATATCCCATTCCTGCTGATCTAGTAAAGCATTGGTCCTGTCCCCCTGAGGTGGACGCTCTCGTGCTAGGCCTGTCTAATACTTCGGTCATGCCTTCCCCTGACACTACCACTCTGAAGGACAGCGAGGACCGGCGCATGGATCAGCTGGCCTGCCATGCTCTTACTTGTTTGGGGGCTGGACTGCACCCGGCCTGTGCTCCTGCCATTACTGCTATTGCCCTTAAGAAACTGCTCAAGCGTCTCTGCCATGGCGCTATGGCTGGTAGGAGGAGGGAGGATTATAGGGCCTTTTTTTTTTTGTGGCTATGCGCCGCTCTGTTTGGTTACGTCAGTGGGCAGCTGATGCTGCTGCTAAGAAGGCTCTCACTGGGCTCTCCTTTGTGGGGCTGTGGCTCTTTGGTGAGAGTCTTGATGTTTTGGCCAAGGATGGCAGGCTGCCTCAGCGTAGGAGACAGCCCTGGCCTTTTCGGGGGACCTCCATCTCCCTCCCCTCCCTTCGTTCGTCCAGAGGAGGTCGTGGCTCCCTCTTCTCAGGTAGCCGCAGAGAGTCTTTGGGCCTTGGCAGATCCCGTGGACGTCCCGGTCTCTCCTGGGGTTCCAAGCCCAAACCCCCTCCCAAGGCCCCTCAGGCATGAGAAGGCGCCCTCACCCATCCGGGTGGGGGGGGCGGCTTCGGCTCTTTGCTCATGTCTGGAGGCTCCACGTTTCAGACCGGTGGATTCAGGAGTTGGTGTCCTCCGGTTACAAGATCCGGGATGTCCTTAAACCCCCTGTCAGCTCAAGGGTTACTTTCGGCGGTTCAGTGCCTGCTGGAGTCAGGGGTCATTTGTCCAGTGCCCCATCAAGAACAGGGTCAGGGGTACTATTCCAATCTCTTCACGGTCCCCAAAAAGGACGGCTCTCTGAGGCCCATTCTGGACTTGAAGGGCCTCAACAAGTTTGTCAGATTCAAACATTTTCGCATGGAGACGCTACGCTCTGCTGTCGGTACCTTCGCCCGGGCGACTTCATGACCACCGTGGACATCAAGGATGCTTATCTCCATGTTCCTATCTTCCCAGGTCATCAGAGATTTCTGAGGTTTGTGCTGGAAGATCAGCATTACCAGTTTGTGGCCTTACCATTCGGTATCACCTCGGCGCCTCGGGGGTTTACCAAGGTGCTGGCGGGAGTGATGTCTCTGCTACGAACCCGGGGCATTCGCATCCTTCCCTACCTGGACAACATCCTCATAGTGGCTCAGTCCTTTCATCAGGCCAAACAGGACACCCAGGTGGTGATCTCCACTCTGGAGTCCTTCGGCTGGGTGATCAATTTTCCCAAGTCTTCACTGTCCCTGTCCTTGGTGAGGTCCTTTCTGGGCATGACACTGGATACCTCTCAGGTCAAGGTGTTCCTTCCTCAGCAGAAGGTGGAGGGCCTTCAGAAGCAGACACTGGCTCTGCTCTTGTGTCCTCATTCTTCCATCCATCTGGGGATGCAGTTGGTGGGCCTGATGGTGTCCTCTTCAGTTGCACCTCTTGTCAGTTTGGGATCGGGACCCTGTGTCCCTGGATCAGGGATTTGCTCTGTCTCCTCTGGCCAGGCAGTCCCTTTCGTGGTGGCTGGACTCAAGGAATCTTCTGGTGGGCAGGACCTTCCTGCCCCCGTGCTGGGAGACTGTCACCACGGATGCCAGTCTGACCGGCTGGGGGGGCTATTCTAAGTATACAGCACGTCCTGCTCCAGAGATAATTCCTTGCGTGTTATACATCCACAAGATGGCGCTGGACTGCAGAGACCGCAAAAAAGTGGCTCTTCCCGGCCCCTTATATTCCAGGGACCTCCCACAAAATCCCCAGTTCTTCTCTGCAGTCGCAGGTGAGTGGGGCTATTAGCCTGCGGCCCTGTAGGACTATTCCCACCCGTTCCTCTTTTTTCTGCCTCCCAGCTTTGGCTGCACTGGTCGGGTGATGGTAGGCAGCACCAGTGTCAGGTGCTTAAGGAGCGCTGCTCCGACTGCAATCCTCCACCAAAGGGTAGGCGGTATAGGCCCATGGTGAGCCTTATGGGATGCCCCTCCCGCACTATTGCCCCTCGCCCCTGTCCATCGGGGGGGGGGTCCTATTAGGTTTGCCACTGCCCTCCCTCGCTCTCCCTGGCAGTTCTCGGGAGGGGGGGGGGGTTGTGTGTGTGTATTCGTCACTCCTTGGGATTGTATTCGTGGTATGCTTGGCTTGTGTTGCCGCGTGTGTTGGTTGCACTGGTTGCTCCTTTAAAAATGCCGCCGCTGCCACGCGCGCCTGTACGGCGTTCCGCGGTCGGCGGCGAAACATTACCTCAGGCGCTGCTGCGCCATCATTGGCTGACATGGTCACGTGGGCGCCTTCGCGCTCTTCAGGGGGGGCGGGCCTTGCGGATGGCGCCTTCCGCATCACTGTCTCCGCGGCCCGCCCCTCGAGGTATCTGCAGGCGCCATTTTGCTCTCCTCGTGCTGCGTGGCTGGCGTCTACCTACCGTGGTCCGTAAGTGCCCCTGCGGGCTGGCTTATTTTATATATATATATATATATATATATATTATGTATGCATACCGCTTACGGGACTCTTCTGTTTATGTCTTGCAGGCGGGTCAAACTTAATTGTGGCTTCTCCCGGCCTATCCCCTCTATTTAGTTGCTATTAGAGGCCTATTCTGCCTTTACCTCTCACTTCCCTAGCGGGCTATTGGGGCATCCCAGGTGGCCTTATAGCGTAAATCCCTACTGGCCTGTGGCCGCGATAATCACCATATGGAGGCTTCTCAGGATAATGTGCTTGGGGTTCCTACGGGTCAAGCCCGGCTGCGTGTGGGGTGTCCCCTACAAGTGATGACAATGTGCGGGTTTGTGTACCCTGTGCCCATCTGGGTTACCTGTGGCTGGGCCTGCGCCCCGTGTGGCTTCGCCCACTCCCCCACGCTTACATCTGACTCCCAGTGAGGTGCATACCAGTGGGGAGTCTCAGCCTGATTTGTCTACCAGGGTGGCTAGCATTGAGAAGCTGATTGCTGGCTCTATGGCGCCTAAGGCCTCTGCTAAGAGGCGGCATCTGACGCCTGGTGTTAACCTTTTTCCTATGGAGGCTGAGGAATTCTTTGACCTGGCCGGCTATACCCCCCTGGAAGAGGGGGGGGGGGGCGTTTTCTGATTCAGAATCATCTGATGAGCAGCCTAAGGGTTATGCTGATTCTGGCCTTGACCCATGGGCTTCAGATGATACTGACAGGCTTTTGGCTCACATTTTTGAAGTACTTTCTATGTCTCCTCCTGCCGCAGCTCCTCGGCAGCAGGGGGAGTTGTTTCACACTGCTAAGCCACGTTTGGAGTTTCCTGAGCAAACTCACTTTAATAATCTCATGCTCAAAGAGTGGGAACGACCGAGCAGGCTCCCTGGGCTGCCTAAGAGTTGGAGTAAGAGGTATCCCTTTCTTGCTGAAGTGGTTAAGCGTTGGTCGTCCCCTCCCGAAGTGGATGCACCAATTCTGGGGTTGTCCAACACTTCTGTCATGCATTCCCCTGACTCTACTACACTGAGGGATGGTGAGGACCGGCGCATTGATCAGCTGGCTTCCCATGCCTTTGCCTGTGTGGGGTCCGCACTGCGTCCTGTTTGTGCATCTTACCATTACAGCTGTGGCTATTAGGACTCTGCTCAAGAGTATTTTAGATGGAGCTCCTGATGATGCGGCTAGTGAAGAGTATAGAGCCCTTCTGCGTTGTGAGGAATTTGTTGCATATGTCCTCTCTGCCTTGGATGATACCATTAGTATGTGTGGCAGGGCTTCTGCCTTGGCGGTGGCTATACGTCGCTCGGTTTGGCTGCGCCAGTGGGCAACTGACAACGCTGCCAAGAAGGCTCTCACTGGGTTCCTCTTTAAAGGACTGCGTCTATTTGGGGATCACCTGGACCTGTTTGCTATGGGAGGCAGGTTACCCCAGCGCAAGAGACAGTCTCGGCCCTTTCGGGGTTCAGGTTCCTTTCTTCCCTTCTGTATGTATTTCCCCCGTTTCCCCTGTTAGCAGGCTTCTGCAAAAGATAGCTCAGGAAGGGGTGCCAGCAATCCTGGTGGCCCCCCGTTGACCAAGAAGTGTGACACCAGCCTTCTGTAAGCAGGCAGCCCCCAATCTCCACCGCCGCTTCTGCCTATAGTCAAGCCCCCGTTTGCCGGGACGCTAGGTACGCCTCACCGGACACGGTTGCCCCCAGGTCTTAATAGGCGCAAAGGATGGCTGCTTACGGTGAAGGCCGATGAACCACGAGGGTATCCCGAAGCCGTGGTCATTCACAGGTAGTCAATCCGGAGGGTGCGTCAGAGTACAGGGATGAGACAGGTGCGTATTCAGGGGTAGCCAATGGGTCAAGCCGGGAGGTCAGAGATCGCGGGGTATCCAGAGGGGCAGGCAGGTTCGTAGTCCGACAAAGCAGAGGTCGGTACAGGCAGCAGACAGAGATGGTCGATCAAGCCGGGTCAGGATCAGATAACAACTAAAAGAATCACACCCTAATCACAAGCGACTATCACGCACAGAGTGCTGGGCTGACTCCATATTTATTTGGGAATCGACCAATGGCCACCCTGGGCGGGAGTGTATGTGCTGATTGGTGTAACTTACAACACTGTGAGTGATTGGACACACTATCCAGGGGCTAGTCAGTCTTGGCTGCAAGGCTGATCAGCCCCTGATTCCCATCAGGTGTGGAGCACTCTGCGCTGCCTGCCACTTGCAGCACAGCGCCTCCTAGTGGCGAAATTTACAGACTGCGGGACGCGCGCCTGCACAGCTAGAGAGGGGCCAGGGAGGCTGCCAGAGTGACGCGCCATGCTCCCAGCAGCAGGAGTGCTGCGTCGCCCAGCGGACGCTCGCCGCCGCCCCCCTGGCAGAGGTAAGTTCCTTACAAGAAGAGTGTGGTTCGCAGACATCGTGCAGCTGGCGGTAGATCAGTACGCCCTGCCCAAGAATCCAGACCTGCTCACTCAGGGGCGGCTACGCTACCCCAATTTACAAATGCTGGCTTTAACGGCCTGGCTGCTGAAACCTCCATCTTAATGGAAAAGGGGCTGCCTGCCTCAGTTGTTAACACCATGATCAGGGCTAGGAAAAAGTCCTCTTCTTCCATGTACTATAGGGTTTGGCATAACTACATTGACTGGTGTGAGGCTTAATCTCTTCCCTGTCGTGTGTTATCTATTCCTAGGATTTTGGAATTTCTCCAACATGGTTTGATCTGGGACTTCAACTCGGCACTCTGAAAGGTCATGTGTCTGCCTTGGCTGTTTTCTTTCAGAGATCTTTTGCTCCGCATCATCTGGTCAAGACCTTTTTCCAGGGGGTTACTCGTGTGCCCCCCACGTAAGCCTATGTTACCAGTCTGGCACTTGAACTTGGTCCTATCTGCCTTGCAGAGGTCTCCGTTTGAGCCTGTGCATGAGGTTGCTTTGTCCATTCTTACGCTTAAGGTAGTCTTTTTGGTGGCTATCACTTCTGTTAGATGTGTTTATGAGTTGGCGGCGCTTTCCATCAAGCCCCCTTACTTTGAGAGACACCAGGACAAGGTGGTGTTTTGCTTTAAACCAGACTTTCTGCCTAAAGTTGTGTCTGCTTTTCATCTCAATCAGGACATTGTTCTGCCTTCTCTGTGCCCTAATCCTAGTAACCCTAAGGAGAGGGCTCTCCATTCCTTGAATGTGGTTAGGAACCTGAAGTTCTATTTGGTGGCTACTGAGCCTTTCAGGAAGACTGATGCTCTTTTTGTGGTCCCTTCTGGTCCTAAGAAGGGTCTGGCTCCAGCTAAGTCTACCATCAGCAAGTGGATCAGTCAGGCTGTGATTCAGGCCTATTCTGCTAAAGGGAAGGATCCTCCCTTCCACCTTACTGCTCATTCCACTCGTGCTATTGGTGCCTATTGGGCCTTTCAGCACCAGGCTTCTGTTGAACAAGTTTGCAAGGCCGCTACTTGGTCTTCTGTTCAAAAGTTTTACAAGGTTGATGTTAGGGCCTCAGCTGATGCTGCTTTTGGCCGCAAAGTTCTGCAGGCGGCAGTGGTTTAATCTGCATGTTGTTGCTTTTGGGGATCCCACCCTACCTTACGGACACTGCTATTGGATGTCCCAAACGAAAGGGATTATCTCTGGAGCAGGACGTGCTGTATACTTAGAATAATACAATTCTGTGATTACTCACCTGTAGAATTGTTATTATACGTATACAGCACGTCCTGCTCCACCCCGCCCTTGTTTCATTATTCTTAGTGCCTCTGTATGGTGGTTGTTATCATGGTTTAAATTGTTTGATTATGGTTGTTATTCTCCCGGCCTCTTGCTAACTGCTTGTCAATACTGGGGATATTGTGGGAGGTCCCTGGAATATAAGGGGCCGGGAGGAGCCACTTTTTTGCTGTCTCTGCAGTCCAGCTCCATCTTGTGGATGTATAACCCAAACGTAAGGAATTATCTCTGGAGCAGGAAGTGCTGTATACTTATAATACCAATTCTACAGGTGAGTAATCACAGAATTGTATTTCTGGAAGTCCCTACAGTTCCAAGGTCGTTGGGGCCCCCAGGAGGCCCATGCTCCCATCAATGGCCTGGAACTGAGGGCGATCAGGTTGGTTCTGTCCCACCTGACCACACACCTTCGGGGTCGGGCTGTTCAGATCCGCTCAGACAACCAGACGGCGGTTGCCTACATCAACCATCAGGGAGGGACTCGGAGCAAGCAAGCCTTCAAGGAAGTGTCTCTGATACTGTCTTGGGCGGAACAGAATGTCCCCTGCATCTCAGCGGTATACATTCCGGGGGTGGAGAACCAGGTGGCGGACTCCCTGAGCAGGGGGACGTCCCGTCTGGGGGAATGGTCCCTCAACTACCAGGTGTTTCTCTCCCTGTGTTACCGCTGGGGTCAGCCAGATGTGGACCTGTTTGCTTCTCGTCACAATCACAAACTTCCCAGGTTTGTCTCCCTGTCACAGGATCCTCTGGCCTTCGCAACGGATGCACTGCCAATGCCTTGGACGAAGTTTCGGCTTCCTTATGTGTTCCCTCCGTTCCCTCTGCTGGGCAGGGTCATGCGCAAGATTGCACAGGAGGGGGTGTCAGCTATCCTGGTGGCCCCCTGTTGGCCAAGAAGGATGTGGTTCGCAGACGTCGTGCAGTTGGTAGTAGACCAGTACTTCTTGACCAGGGATCTCACTCAGGGACAGCTACGCCATCCCAATTTACAAATGCTGGCTTTAACGGCTTGGCTATCACTTCTGTAAGGCGAGTTTCTGAGCTGGCGGCGCTTTCCATCAAACCTACTTATTTTGAGAGGCATCAGGATGAGGGGATGTTTCGGCTTAAGCCGGATTTCTTGCCTAAGGTGGTGTCTGCCTTTCATCTCAATCAGGACATTGTCTTGCCTTCATTGTGTCCTAATCCTGCTAATTCCAAGGAGCGGACACTGCATTCTCTGGATGTGGTCAGGGCTCTGAAGTTTTATTTGGTCACTACTGAGCCTTTCAGGAAATCTGATGCTCTTTTTGTTCTCCCTTCTGGACCTAGGAAGGGTTTGCCTCCGGCTAAATCCCCTATCAAGCAAGTGGATCCGTCAGGCGGTGGTTCAAGCCTATTCTGCTAAGGGGAAGGAACCTCCCTTTAGAATTACTGCTCATTCCACTCGTGCTATTGGTGCTTCTTGGGCTTTTCAGCACCAAGCTTCTGTTGAACAAGTTTGCAAGGCCGCTACTTGGTCTTCTGTTCATACTTTTTCCAAGTTTTCGCAAGGTGCTTCAGGCGGTAGTGACTTGCCGGCTGTTACTCATTGGGGATGTCACCCTATGTTTGGACACTGCTTTTGGATGTCCCAACTGTTATGAATACCGAAGCAGGCCGTGCCATGCAATAAAGAAAAAAGCAATTCTGTGAGTACTCACCTGTAGAATTGTTTTTGTTCTTGCATGGCACGGCCTGCTTTGACCCACCCTTGTTATCGTTATCCTTGGTTGCCTCTTTATGGTGATTGTTCCAAGTTAATTGGGTTTTTTACCTTTTTTACATTTTTTACCTTTATTCTCTCCCGGCTTCTTGTCTCACTGCTTGTCTACGCTGGGAACTCTATGGTTAATTCCATTTTTATAGGGGGCCGGGAGATGCCACAGCTCTTCTGCAGTACACTGCGCCACCTTGTGGCGGAATAACCCAACTGGTATGAATACCGAAGCAGGCTGTGCCATGCAAGAACAAAAACAATTCTACAGGTGAGTACTCACAGAATTGCTTTTTTCATGACAACATTGTAACGGCAAACGCATTTCTAATGCATCAAAAGCTCAGTGTTTGTTTTGAGACAATGGCTCTCTGGCATATTTACAAAACGCTTTCTCTTAAACCGGGCCTTCAGCATCATTTAATGAAAAGCCCAAACCCTTAAAAAACAATTCCCCAGCATCTGAAATTAATATAGTTTGTAGTTGCTTACTTATTCTTTTCCCCGCCTGGCTGAAACTCTGTTCAGGACTCTAGGATATGGGTGCCGCCATCTTGCCTCAGATGCATCACATACTGAGGAGAGGAAGGGGGGTGGGCAAGTGCAGGGGGGGCGGGTTATAGCTGTGCTTCACACAGACAGAGCAAAGCTGAGGTCAGGAAAGGGTCAGCAATCCCAGAATGCTGAGCGGCATATTCAGAAGACACTTCCTGTCTGCAGGCAGCCTGAAAATTCATGGGCCACCATCTTGGATGTTAAAAGGTCAAAAAAACGCAATAGGTGCAGGTAGGATGAATTTTAATTTGGGCAATCTGTATGCAGGGGGTGAGGGAAACATACAAAATAGACTCTTATCCAGGGTGAAGGTCCGCTTTAACGCAGTGGAGAGGTGCTGAATAGAGCCTAAGGCTCATATATTTTCCAAATATTATCATATTCCAAAAACCAATTTTTTTGCTACACAGGCTGGGGAATTGGGTGACTTTGTTGCTCTATTTTTGAAATCCATTAAGCAACATTTTACATACTTACCTTTAATAAATGTTGTGAATGAGAGCAGATGAGTGAGTGATAAATCTCTGGCCCATAATGTAGAAAATATGATGCCACATACATCACGCTGACGCCAAGAAGGAAAACTATTACGCATTCTCTTTTATCCCACGAGCCGAGCGGATGCCTCACTCAGACCTGGCCCTCGTATTTTTTCCCTTTCTTTTTCTGACACCTTGCTGTTCATTTTAAACTGTGTGATCCATCATGGACTTCAAGCTGGGAATCTACTCACATCATTTTATCTTAATAGACCCAGTTTTTATTTTAACAAACCCAAATCCCCAGCTGTAGAAGAATGAAAACAAACACGTTTTGAGCATCTATAAACCATATATGGTTTCGGAACTTGTTGGCTCTGTCCATTTGTTATAGGAAACAATTACGGACAATCATAAGAGTATAACAGCTTGCTGCAGTATACCATCCTCCCACAAGGACTTACCAGAGTTTTCCGTACCTCCATGATCGCTTTATACCCACCCTTTCATGCTGCCTGAAGCCTTGCCGTTAGGTATACTCATCCATTCCATGCTGGGTCTCCATGCAAAAGGCAACCTGAAGCTGCAGCATAGACTGTGCTAGCCAGGACCTCCTCTGCTACAAAGGAATTTGGTCCCCTGTCTCAAAGAGACCCTGCCTGTTAAAGATGACCTCCGGTCACTCTATTCACTCCACCCTCCCCCTGCGCCAAAATCGATTAGGGCAATACAAAAAATTAAGGGTGTAAATTGGCAAGAATCTGGCGACTCACATGTGATACGATATATCCCGATTCTTTCTCAAAGATATATTACGATTTTTTTTTTATTAAATTTTATTTTTAATTTTAAAGAAATGATATCGGGTTAAAAACCTTTAAAAATCCCCCAAAAATGGCATGAGGTCCCCCTTACCCAGCATAACTAGCCTGGGCAGCAGCTGTGGGGGCTTGTAGAACAGGGCGCAGGGGCCAGCTTTGATGGCCCCTGGCCCTGCAGGCTACAAGCCGGCATAGTCTCTTCGGGGAGGCAGGTAATGGGGAGGTAGACTTGGGGTTAATGGTAAGCCACCCGCTAGCTGCAGGTAGTCCGATTCTGGTATCGCCTAATGAAATATTGCGATATTTGACAGAATCGATTTTTCTGACACCCCTACAAAAAAACGTTCTACCTGATCAGCGCAATCCTACCTAAGCTGTGGGATGGAAACTTGAATGACAGGTCACCCACCCAACCCCTGAGCTGCTGCTGAGATCAGGTGACTGACCTGTCACCTAGGATCCAAATCCCAGGGTCATGGGGGAGTATTTTCTTGTTATTAAACCAACACTGCGGCCCAGCTCACATACACCTCCACTTTCCGCAGATACTGTAATATCCAATACAGTTCATAACTCCACACATCTTGAGTACGATCTTGGTCTCCTCAGACTATAACATATTTTCTCACATCAGAAAAAAAATGATAGATTAGCTCAGCACTTTGAGGACATCTTTTTGCCAAACAATAATGTACACTTTCTTTTTAAAGTAGGTTTTGGCAAATCATAGTGGGGCTTGGATGTTTTTCTCGTTTGTGCAAGGAAAGGCTTCTGTTTATCCACCCTGCTCCACAGTCCAGATATATGAGCAACAATGAGGAATACAGAAGTATACATAGAGTACACAACAGTTTCTTTCACACCAGGGCATTTAACTTTGAAATCAGCAGTGAAACTCTACTTATAGTAATCTATGGGCCCCTTCACGTTTTCACATTTTAACTGGGATCACAAAAAAAAGAAATAGTTTTCAGTCCAAAGAAATAGAATTGCAAATGCAAATCATGGCAAAAACGTGGTCATTATATTGATAATGCTATTGCATCAAATCGCCTTTTTTTTTTTTTTTTTTGCCAGAAATTCCTACAGCTCCCTTAACATTGCTGTAAGCCTTTTTGCTGCCTCTCAGAACAATTGTTATGTTGACTTTTAATGTATTTATTGAATTATTTTTGCCTAGTCCTTCATAACATCCCTGGTTTTCCCATTTAATCTATTTCTTCTACCATAGTATATCTAATGCTTTGGAATGTTTTTGATCAGAATCACTTTTAATGATGGCAGCTGTGCACTGACTACTATTTTCCATGCCCTTAAATGTGATTAATTCTGAATACAACCACACCCCCAGTTAAAAGAGGGGGTTCACACTATTTGAGTTTTGTTCTTATCTTTTTCCTCCTTTAAATGATTCTATGTATTTTCTTCTCAATGAAATCGTACAGACAATGGGTCACATAAAAGGTGGAAAAAAATTATTCCTTTTTTTCTGATTTTTTTTTCCAATAAACCTTACATCATACCAGGGGCTTGTAGACTATTTTTCATTTTGAATAGTATGCAATTTCCTATTAAACTTCCGTTCTAGTAAATACTTCAAGAAGCTGTGTCCCCAAGTGTAATTTTATGGTGAGTGAGAGTTTAAAGGAGCACTATCGCGAAATTGTGTAATATTAAACATCCATATAAACACGTTAGCTAATTCGAAGAGGGGAACTCAATAAAACTCCCGCCAAGCTTGTGGTTTATTCTTTCATGGTAGGAATAAAATCAAGGGGTGTCATCCCTCATTTCTTTTTCCTTTCATTTAAAGAAAAAAAAACAAGCCTGGCTGGATATTTCTTGATGCTGGGGGTAGAAGTGACACCTCCTTCCCAACATCCATCATATTTATATGTATTTTTATCATTGGGCCATTTTTTGCAATTGTGCTCCTTTAAAGAGGAGCAACCCCCTCCCTAGAGTCCATAAGTCTCTCTAGGTCTGGCGGTCTCCCATTTTATGGGGCATCCCGAATCGAGTTGCCCCACTGTGAGACTCTCAGGATTGCCTGGAATTCTCACCTCGCTGGCAATCCCATGCTGCATTTGAGATGCCCCCAGCAGGAAGAACTAAACCCATTGAAAATCTGGGTTTTGTTCCTTTTTTTAAAGGAAAGTACACTAAATCACCTTATTTATAAGTAATAAGAGTTTGAAACTTTTTCTCATATTGTATCTTGTATTCAGAGTATTCATTATGAACTCTGTAACACTGCATTTGTAATGTTTCTACCCTGTCTGTAATTACTACTTTGTACAACGCTATGGAAGATGATGGCACTTTATAAATAAATAATAGTAACTTCTGTTCCACTCTAAATGACCTCTAAGGCTGCACAAATCTCTGGGCTCCAGGATGTGTACTACAACCTGTAGCCATCGCTCATGCAGTGCTGGTGGACCATAAAAACCATTTCTCTGTCTGGCCCCCACAGTCAGATTGAAAGTGTCAGATTGCTTCTCTCTTTACTGCGCTGCTGTAAATGTCCAGTGTAAACTTTTATGAACACTCCTTAAAATAAAATCCGGATGTTATATATGAACCAATCTGTCGAGATGTGGATTTCTGCTGCCAAGAGGAAGGAAAATGAAAACTGCTGCATAAATTTTTGTCTCGTAGCTTAACTGAGCAAGGACGACGTGACCAAGTATCAAAATATTTGTACTTCTTGGGATAACAGGTTATGTAACTAATTCCTCGTAAAGGAATCCCTGTTTACATGTCTCGCTGGCAGTTTGACAGTTGTCATTTTCCAAGTATACAGCACGTCCTGTTTCACTAAATTCTTTACGTCTGGGTTATCCGCCACAAGGTGGCGCAGTGGACTGCAGAAAAAACATGTGGCATCTCCCGGCCCTATAAAAGGACAGGAACCTCCCACAAATTCCCAAGTTATTTACCCTGGGATTTTCATGTGCTGCGGGATGCTCATGTGTATTTTTACTTATGTCTTTCAGGCGGGATACCATTGGGTTGTGGTTCTCCCAGCTTACTCCTCACTCCCCCTTCTCAAAATAGACTTCTGGAAGCATCCCGTGGGAGGGCATCCCGGGTGGATTCTGTCTTAAGCCTTTACCCACTACTGGTCTATTGCGCCTGTGTTTATCACCATATGGAGGCTTCAGGGGATAGCGTGCTTGGGGGCCCTGCGGGGCAAGCCCGGCTATGTTCCATGTGTGGGTATCCCCTGCGAGTAACAGTGTCACGGTGGTTGAATGCCGTGTGCTGACCGTGTCATTGCGCTACAAGCTGGTTTGCCTGCTTCGCTTCCCAGCTCGGCGCCTCCCTCTGCTTCCCCTACTCCCCCACTCCTGCAACTAGGCCCCTGTGAGGGCACTGTTAGCAGGGAATCTCATTCTGATTTGGCTCTGCGGGTGGCTTACATTGAGAGGCAGCTTGCCAGGCCTGTTCCTAGGAAGGCCTCTGGCAAGAAGCAGCACCTGGATCCCAGGCCCTCCCCCCTTGCTAAGGTGTATGTGGGGATTGATGAGTTTGGTGGCTGTCACACCCTTGAGATGGGGGGACTTTCCCAGGATTCTGACTCCTCTGGGAACCAGCAGGAGGGTTGCGATAGTGATCCTGGGTCGGTGTCCGGAGGATTCATGGTACCCTGAGGACCCTGAAAATCTGCTGTCACATATTTTCGATATATTACACATTGCTGCCCCTGAGGTGGCTAAGAGAAAGCAGGGGGAGTTTTTTCGCCCTGGTAAACAGCGTCCAGAGTTCCCTGAGCAGGAACATTTTACCATTTTGGTACTTAAAGAATGGGAACGTCCTAGCACGCTGCCTGCTATGCCCAACGGTTGGATAAAAGGTATCCCTTTCCTGCTGATCTTGTTAAGAAGGCTTGTCCAATACTTCGATCATGCCTTCCCCTGACACTACCTCTCTGAGGGATGGTGAGGACCGATGCATGGATCAATTGGCCTGCCATGCTTTTACCTGTGTGGGGGCTGGATTGCGTCCGACCTGTGCCGCTGCCATTACTGCTATTGCCCTCAAGAGGCTCCTCAAGCGTCTCCTTGATGGTGCTACAGCTGGTAGTGGGGGGGGGGGACTATAGTACTCTCTTACTTTGTTCTGATTTAGAGGCCATTTCGGGGGTCCTCCATCCTCCTCCCTTCCTTTCGGCTCCCAGAGGAGGTCGTGGCTCCCTCTTCTCTAGTGGCCGCAGAGATTCTTGGGGCCGTGGCAGATCCCGTGGTCGGTCTGGTCTCTCCTGGATACCAAGCCCAAACCCTCTCACAAGCCCCCTCAGACATGAAGGGGCGCCCTCACCCATCCGGATGGGGGGGGGGGGGCGGTTTCGGCTCTTTGCTCACGTCTGGAGGCTTCACGTCTCAAACCGGTGGATACAGGAGGTATTGTCCTCCGGTTACAAGAAATGCTTGAATTGTCGGATTCAAGCATTTTCGTATGGAGACGCTACGCTCTGCTGTCAGTACCCTTCGCCCGGGCGACTTCATGACCACTGTGGACATCAAGGATGCTTATCTTCATGTGCCTATCTTTCCAGGTCCTCAGAGATATTCCAAGTATGTCACACACCCCGCTTCCACTATTCATGACATATGGGTTATGGTCCAGTAGAGGGCGCTTCAGAGATGAAAGCAAAAAAGAAGCCCCTCCCGGTCCATAAATACCTGGGACCTCCCACACATTCCCCAGTTCCTTCTCTGCAGGACGGCGAGCAAGTCAGAAGATGTCTGCTTATCTTCCTTGCAGGTAAGCCGGGCTTACGCCCGGCCATTTCTTGCCCTATTTCTGCCCGGACCTTTATACATTAAGCCTAATATTAGCCTCCCAGCCTTGGCTGCAGGTCCGGGTGAGGGTAGCAGTCACCTTAATAGGTGCTCAGGGAGCCATGCTCCCCCGTGAGGCGGAATCCGGGTTGGTGATCCCGGTTTGGGATGCCCTGTCCCTAATTGTGTGTGTGGAGGCGCCCTCACCCTTGCGGGTGGGGGGACGGCTGCGGCTCTTCTTCCAGGTCTGGGCCCAGGAGGTCACAGACAAGTGGATATTGGAAGTGGTCTCGTCTGGGTACAAACTGGAGTTCGAGTCCCGGCCTCCTCCCAGATTCCTAAGGTCTCGGGTGTCTTCGGATTCTCGGGCGGCGCAGGGGCTCCGGTTGGCTGTGAAGAATCTCCTGGATATGGCGGTCATATGCCCGGAGCTTCTTTCAGAGAGAGGCCGGGGCTTTTATTCCAACCTCTTCACGGTTCCCAAAAAGGATGGCTCCATAAGACCCATTCTGGATTTGAAGTTTCTCAACAGGTTCATCAGAACCAAGAAGTTACGCATGGAGACTCTCCGCTCAGCTATCGGTTCCCTTCGTCAGGGGGATTTCCTGACATCCATATGCATCAAGGATGCTTATCTTCATGTACCAATTTTCCCAGCACACCAGAGATTTCTCAGGTTTGTGGTCAGAGATCAGCATTTTCAGTTTGTGGCCCTCCCGTTCGGGCTGACCTCGGCACAGAGGGTGTTTACCAAGGTTCTGGCAGGCATAATGGCCCTGCTCAGAGCCCAGGGCATTCGCATTGTGCCGTATCTGGACGACCTGCTCATTCCTCCCTCTGCCAGGCGGAGCTGGACACCAGGACGGTGGTGACAACGCTGGAGAGGTTCGGATGGGTGATCAACCACCCCAAGTCTTCACTCTCCCCATCAAGGGAGATTTCCTTTCTGGGCATGAATCTGGATACCAGTCAGGCCAGAGTGTTCCTAACTCATCCAGAGGTGCAGAGGGTTCAGGATCTGATACGTGTTCTCCTGACTAACCCTCGCCCTTCTATTTGGCTAGGGATGACTCTGGTAGGTTTGATGGTGGCCTCCTTCGAGGCAGTCCCCTTGGCTCAATTCCACATGAGGTCGCTACAACTCCATCTATTGCTGAAATGGGACAGATGTCCACAGTCCTTGGATCAGTCATTTCTGATGTCTTCCAGGGTTCGGCAGTCCCTTCTGTGGTGGCTGGAATCAAACAATCTGATAAGGGGCAGATCGTTCCTGGCCCCTCGTTGGGAGACGGTTACCACGGATGCCTGCCTGTCGGGCTGGGGAGGCTTCTGGAAGGATCATCAGTTCCAGGGGTTGTGGGGTCCTCAGGAGGCTCACACCCCCATCAATGTCTTGGAGATCAGAGCTATCCGCTTGGTTCTGTCGCGTCTGACACTTCACCTACAGGGTTTACCGGTTCAGGTTCGATCAGACAACCGTACTGCGGTAGCTTACATCAATCACCAAGGAGGGACTCGCAGCAGGAGTGCCCTTAGGGAAGTCTCTCTGATTCTGACATGGGCGGAGAGCAATGTTCCTTGCATCTCGGCAGTGTACATTCCGGAAGTGGAGAACACGGAGGCGGACTCCCTGAGCAGGGGATTCTCTCGCCGAGGGGAATGGTCTCTCAACCACAGGGTATTTCGAGCCCTGTGTCACAAGTGGGAGACTCCGGAGGTGGATCTCTTTGCCTCTCGGCACAATCACAAGCTCCCAACCTTTGTATTCTAAGTATGTCACACACCCCGCTTCAAGATATCCATAACATGTGGGTAATACTGACCTGAAGAGGGCGTTCTGCAGAGATGATAGGAAAAAGAAAGCCCCTCCCGGTCCATAAATATCTGGGACCTCCCACTCATTACCCAGTCTTTCATCTCTGCAGTCGGCGAGCAAGTCAGAAGATCATGCCTCCTCCTTGCACAGGGGGACTTGAGGTAGCCGGGATCATTCCCGGCCCGCTTTGTTTTCTATTTCTGCCCAGATACCCCTTTTATTTACTATACATGCCTCCCAGCCTTGGCTGAGGTCTGGGCGAGGGTAGAATGGCACACTAGGTGCTCAGGAGCTAAGCTCCGTGAGACCCTGTACCAGAGGGTAGGCGGTTATCCGGGCTGGTGACCCCGGTTTGGGATGCCCTGTCCCTCGGCCCTTCACCCCAGGTAGTGTTCCCCTCTCTGGATGCCCTTCTCCTTGAGGGGGGGGGGTGTTGGGGGGCCTTTATTAATGTAGTGTGTGTGTTTAGTGCTTTTACTGTCATTTGCTCGGCTGAGGAGATCCCTCTCCTCAGCTTTCTGCTTGGAGGCGGGGCCGGGCACTGGCTCGTCGCCGCGGCCCACCTTTATGCTGCGCTTTTACTAGGTACCGGCGCCGCGGCCACCGCCATTGCCGCGGCGCCGGTCCCCTGTCATCTTGTCGGCGCGCGGGTGAGGAGAGTGTCTCCTCACATGCCGGAGTGGGGGGGACGGGCGTCGGAGCCAATCGCCCCCCTCCATCCTGTCTGTCTGCTTTACCGGCGCCGCAGCCGCTGTATACCGCTGCGGCGCCGGTCTTTGGCCGGGTCTTGTGCTGTGAGGGGAGATCTCCCCTCACGCTTGTGTTACAGGGGGCGGGACAGGGCTTTCGGCGGGCCATGGACAATTGCGCTCTCCGCGCTGGCCACGCCCCCCTTCTCCTCTCTGCCTCCATGCTGCTGCTGCTGCTGCTGCTGCTGGCTCCTGTGAGGGCGGACGCCATCTTGAGCGGAGGAAGCACCGTGAGTGGCCCTGCGGGCCCCATATCTTTTTTATTCCTTGTTGCTCTTTTTTCATGTGCTCATAGCTTATTCTAATTGTGTCTTTCAGGTAGACCTACGTTAGGTTTAGGGGGTTTCTCCCGGTCCTAGGGTCCCTGGGTTAAATTTACCTACTTCAAATCCTCCCACTTGGGACATTAAAGGGGCATCCCGGGTTGCTTATACGCGTAATTCCCCTGGTCATAGCGACTACTTATAAGTTCACCATATGGAGGCATCCCCGGATACTGGGCTCGGGATCCCCTCGGGGCAATTCCGGAAGTGTATGTTGTGTGGGGTATCCATTACTGGGGACGATGTACTTCTGTGTATACCTTGTGCACAGCAAACTATTACGCGGCAGTCCGAACCCCAGGCGTCTGGGTCAGCACCGCCGGTCGCTTCCTCTCCTCCTCCCAGCTTGATACGCACCCCGTGTGACGTTGTCATGGGTGGGGAGCTACAATCTGAGATGTGCGCCAGATTGGCCAACCTTGAAAAATTACTCTCCAGCTCGGTCGCCCGTAAGGCTCCGGCTAAGAGAAAGCACTTGTCGCCGGCCCCGCCGGTGGATGACATTGATGATGTTAATAATCTGGATTATTCTGATTACTCCCCGAGGAAGGGGAGGTTTATGAGGACTCTGATAATTCAGACGATGAGCAGTTTGTTGGCGCTGATGCTGAGCTTGGGGACTTGGGGAGATCCTCGGATACTCCTAACGCTCTGGCTCAGATGTTTGAGGTTTTGGCTATTTCTCCCCCTGAGGAGGCTCCACAGCAGAAGGGGGAGTTTTTCGAGGAATCCAGGCCGCGCTTGGAATTTCCTAATCAAAGACACTTTGACAAAATTATTGCTAAGGAATGGGACAGGCCGGCTCGGCTCCCTGGTATTCCTCAGGGGTGGGATAAGAAATATCCCTTCCCTTCGGATACGGTTAAGCGTTGGGCATCCCCCCCCCCCCCCGAGGTGGATGCACCGGTTTTGGGGTTGTCCAACACTTGTGTTTTAAATAATCCCGATTGTTCCACCCTCAAAGATGGAGAGGATAAACGCATTGACCAGATGGCTTGTCATGGCTTTGCCAGCGTTGGGTCAGCCATGCGGCCCGTTTGTGCTTCGGCGCTGATGGTGGTGGCTGCCAGGTCCGTGGTCAGGGACCTGTTGACTTCTTCCGGGCTTCGTCCGGGTAGTGACGAGTTCCTTGGCCTTAAAAGGTGTGAGTTGTGGTAGGATGTCGGCTCTGCTGGTGACTATTCGGCGGTCGGTTTGGTTGCGCCAGTGGGCGGCCGATTTTATGTCCAAAAAGTCGCTGACGGCTCTACCTTTTGTTGGATTACGGCTCTTTGGAGAGAAATTGGATTCTGTCACCAAGGGTGGTAGGTTACCTCAACGCAAGAAACAATGCCGTCCCTTTCGTGGGGCGCTTTCCTTTACCCCTTCCTTTCGTGGGGCCAGATCTGGCAGGGGATTTGCCTTCCCCTCCTCCAGAGGCGATTCCGGGAATAGGGGCAGAGGACGTGCCCGTCCAGGTTACAGTTGGGGCTCTAAACCCAAACCTGCCGCTAAGCCAGCTCAGCAATGAGGGGGCGCCCTCACCCATGCGGGTGGGGGGACGGCTGCGACACTTCTCCCAGGTCTGGGATCAGGAGGTCTCGGACAGATGGATCCAGGAAGTGGTGTCTTCCGGTTACAAGCTGGAGTTCGAGCTCCGGCCCCCTCCCAGATTTTTCAGGTCTCGGGTGCCTTCGAAACCTCTGGCCGCGCAGGGACTCCTGGTGGCAGTAGAGAATCTTCTGGACATGGCTGTCATTTGCCCAGTGCCCCCCTCAGACCAGGGCAGGGGCTTTTATTCCAATCTGTTCACGGTACCCAAGAAGGACGGATCGGTCCGACCCATCTTGGATCTGAAGTTTCTCAGCAGGCTCATCCGGCCGCGGAAATTCCGCATGGAAACGCTGCGTTCGGCTATCCACTCTCTCCGTCAGGGGAACTTTCTGACGTCCATAGACATCAAGGATGCTTACCTGCACGTTCCGATTTTTCCAGCACACCAGAGGTTTCTCAGGTTCGTGGTGGAGGATCGGCATTTTCAGTTTGTGGCACTCCCTTTTGGTCTTACCTCGGGTTTTCACCAAGGTGCTGGCGGGGGTGATGGCTCTACTCAGGGTTCAGGGTATCCGCATTGTGCCCTATTTGGACGATCTTCTAATTATGGCATCTTCCTTCAGCCAAGCAGAGTTGGACACCAGAACGGTGGTATCCACTCTGGAGAGATTCGGTTGGGTGATCAACTACCCCAAGTCCTCTCTTTCCCCGTCCAGAGTAGTGACCTTTCTGGGAATGTCTCTGGATACTTTGCAGGCCAGGGTGTTTCTGCCCCAGGCCAAGCTTCTCTTGTCGGCCCCTCGTCCGGCCATCCGGCCAGGGATGAGGCTGGTGGGGTTGATGGTGGCCTCATTCGAGGCAGTTCCCTTTGCGCAGTTTCACACAAGGACGCTCCAGCTCCATCTGTTGACGGTTTGGGACAAGTCTCCACTATCGTTGGATCAGTCCTTCCGGATGACCCCCTGAGTTCGTCGATCCCTTCAATGGTGGCTGGGGTCTGTCAATCTGGCACCGTGTTGGGAGACAGTCACCATGGATGCCAGTCTGTCAGGTTGGGGGGGTGTCTGGAAGGATCTTCAGTTTCAGGGTCTGTGGGGCCCTCAGGAGGCTCACGAGCCCATCAATGTTCTGGAATTGAGAGCCATCGGGTTGGTTCTGTTTCGCTTAACTCATCAGTTGCAGGGCCTGCCAGTTCAGGTTCGGTCGGACAATCGGACGGCGGTTGCTTACATCAATCACCAGGGAGGGACTCGCAGCAGGAGTGCCCTCAGGGAAGTGTCTTTAATTATGGACTTGGCGGAGAGCCACGTCCCGTGTCTCTCAGCAGTCTACATTCCGGGAGTGGAGAACACGGAGGCGGACTCTCTGAGCAGGGCCTCCTCTCGCCAGGGGGAGTGGTCTCTCAGTCCCCAGGTGTTTCGCTCGATTTGCCTCAGGTGGGGGTTCCCGGCGGTGGACCTCTTTGCCTCTCGTCACAATCACAAGCTTCCGGTTTTTGTGTCTCTCTCGCAGGATCCACTGGCCCTGGCGGTGGATGCCATGTCCCTGAACTGGAGGGATCTGGGGTTTCTTTACCTGTTCCCTCCGTTTCCAATGGTAGCCAGAGTGGTGCACAAGCTGGCCCTGGAGGGCGCGTCGGCGATTCTGGTGGCACCAAGTTGGCCAAGACAGGTTTGGTTTGCAGACCTGGTCAGACTGGCAGAGGATCAGTTCGTTCTGCGTCTGCTGCCGGACCTGCTCACCCAGGATCGGCTACGCTATCCCAATTTACCATCGCTGGCTTTGACGGCGTGGCTGCTGAAACCTCCATCTTGAAGGAGGAAGGTCTTTCTGATGCGGTGATTCAGACTCTTATTAGCGCCAGGAAGCGGTCTTCCTCTACCGTTTGCTATAGGACCTGGAGGTCCTATATTGACTGGTGTGAAGGTAGGTCTTTCCCGTGTAGGGAGTTTTCCATTTCCAGGATTCTGGAGTTTCTTCAACATGGTCTGGATCTGGGGCTCCAGCTCAGTACCTTGAAGGGGCAGGTTTATGCCCTGGCGGTGTTCTTTCAAAGGTCTTTTGCACTTCATCCCTTGGTCAAGACTTTTTTCCAGGGGGTTACGCATGTTCGGCCTCCTAGGAAGCCGTTGGTTCCAGTTTGGGATTTGAACTTGGTTCTTTCTGCTCTTCAGGGTCCTCCGTTTGAGCCCTTGAATGATATTGCCTTGTCTTCACTTACTCAAAAGGTGGCCTTTTTGGTGGCTATCACTTCTGTTAGGCGTGTTTCTGAGTTGGCAGCTTTGTCCATTAAAGCTCCGTACTTCGAAAGGCATCAGGACAAGGTGGTTTTTCGTTTCAAGCCGGATTTTCTTCCTAAGGTGGTTTCTGCCTTTCATCTGAATCAGGACATTGTTCTGCCCTCTCTATGTCCTAATCCCAGCAACGACAAGGAAAGGGCTCTGCATTCTTTGGATGTGGTTCGCGTTGTAAAATACTATTTGGTGGTTACATCTTCCTTTCGTAAGACTGATGCTTTTTTTGTGGTGCCTTCTGGGCCTAGGAAGGGTTTGGCACCTGCCAAGTCTTCCATTAGTAAATGGGATTTGTCAGGCCATTATTGGGGCCTATTCTGCTAAGGGGAGGAGTCCCCCTTTTCGTGTTACTGCTCATTCTACTCGTGCGGTTGGAGTGTCCTGGGCCTTCCAGCACCAGGCCTCTGTTGAGCAAGTTTGTAAGGCCGCTACTTGGTCCTCTGTTCACACTTTTTCCAAGTTTTACAAGGTTGATGTTCGAGCCTCAGTGGATGCTGTTTTTGGCCGCAAAGTTCTGCAAGCTGTTGTGGTTTAAGTTGTGCCTTGTTGCCTTGTTTTGGATCCCGCCCTTTTATGGACACTGCTATTGGATGTCCCACATGTTATGGATATCTTGAAGCGGGGTGTGTGACATACTTAGAATAATACCATTTTGTGAAATACTCACCTGTAAAATGGGTATTATAAGTATGTCACACACCCCGCTTCACCCGCCCTTCTCGTATTCTGGATCCTTTATATTGTGAACTTTGCGTTGCTTTGGTTTATATTTGCCTCTTCCTGGTCCCTTACCTTACTGCTTTCTTTATACTGGGTAATGAGTGGGAGGTCCCAGGTATTTATGGACCGGGAGGGGCTTTCTTTTTCCTATCATCTCTGCAGAACGCCCTCTTCAGGTCAGTATTACCCACATGCTATGGATATCTTGAAGCGGGGTGTGTGACATACTTATAATACCCATTTTACAGGTGAGTATTTCACAAAATGGTATTATCTCTGTCTCAGGATCCTCTGGCCCTGGCAGTGGATGCCTTGTCCCTTGCCTGGAGGGATCTGGGGTTTCTGTACCTGTTTCCCCCCTTCTCCGTGGTAGGCAAGGTAGTGCGTAAGCTGGCTCTAGAGGGGGCACCAGCAATTCTGGTGGCCCCAAGGTGGCCAAGACAGGTTTGGTTCGCAGACGACGCTTGCTTTGACGGCATGGCTGCTGAAACCTTCCTCCTGAGGGAGGAAGGTTTCTCTGAGGCGGTTATTCAAACCTTGATTAGAGCTAGGAAGAGGTCTTCCTCTACCATTTACTATAGGACTTGGAGGTCCTATATTGACTGGTGTGAGGCTAGGGCCTTACCTTGCAGGGTGTTTCGATTCCTAGGATTTTGGAGTTTCTTCAACACGGTCTGGATCTGGGGTTCCAGCTCAGTACTTTGAAGGGTCAGGTTTCTGCCCTGGCTGTCTTTTTTCAAAGGTCTTTTGCTTTGCATCATCTGGTCCAGACTTTTTTCCAAGGGGTCACTCATGTTCGGCCCCCTAGAAAGTCTTTGGTTCCCGTTTGGGACCTAAATTTGGTTTGTTTGGCCCTCCAGGGGCCTCCTTTTGAACTGATGCAGGATGTGCACCTTCCTTGTGTCCTAAGCCTAGCAATGAGAAGGAGAGGGTTTTGGACTCTTTGGATGTGGTTCGTTGTGTGAAGTACTATTTGGTTGCTACTTCTCCTTTTCGTAAGACGAACGCCTTGTTCGTGGTGCCTTCCGGGCCCAGAAAAGGTTTGGCGCCCGCCAAGTCTACCATTAGTAATTGGATACGCCAGGCCATTGTTGGGGCCTATTCTGCTAAGGGGAGGGTTCCTCCTTTTAAGATCACTGCTCATTCTACTCCTGCTGTTGGGGTTTCCTGGGCTTTTCAGCACCAGGCTTCTGTTGAACAAGTTTGTAAGGCTGCTACTTGGTCTTCCGTTCATACTTTTTCAAAGTTTTATAAGGTTGATGTGCGGGCCTCAGCGGATGCTGTTTTTGGCCGCAAGGTTCTGCAAGCTGCAGTGGTTTAAATTGGTGCATTTTTTTGCTGTATTTGGATCCCCACCCATGACGGACACTGCTATTGGATGTCCCATATGTCATGAATAGTGGAAGCGGGGTGTGTGACATACTTGGAATAATACCATTTTGTGATTACTCACCTTTAAAATGGGTATTATAAGTATGTCACACACCCCGCTTCATCCCGCCCTTTAGTATTCTGGATCCTTTATATGGTGAACCTTTTATTGTTATGAATGTTTTATTAGCTCTTCCTGGTCCCCTTACTGCTGTCATATACTGGGGAATGTGTGGGAGATCCCAGGTATTTATGGACGGGGAGGGGCTTCTTTTTTGCTTTCATCTCTGCAGAAGTTCGCCCTTACTGGACCATAACCCATATGTCATGAATAGTGGAAGCGGGCTGTGTGACATACTTATAATACCCATTTTAAAGGTGAGTAATCACGAAATGGTATTTTCTAAGGTTCGTGCTGGAGGATCAGCATTACCAGTCTGCACCTCGGCACCTCAGGTGTTCGCCAAGATACTGGCGGAAGTGATGGCTCTGCTACGGATCCAGGGCATCCGCATCATTCCTTACCTGGACGACATCCTGATTGTGGCCCAGTCCTTTTCTCAGGCCGAGCAGGACACTCAGATGGTGACATCCACTCTAGAGTCCTTTGGCTGGGTGATCAACTATCCCAAGTCTTCTCTGTCCCCTGTCCTTGGTGAGGTCCTTTCTGGGCATAACTCTGGATACCTCTCAGGTCGGGATGTTCCTTCCTCAGCAGAAGGTGGAGGATCTTCAGATGCAGGCTCGGGTTCTGCTATCTGTCCTCATCCCTGCATCTGTCAGGGGATGCAGTTGGTGGGCCTGATGGTGCCCTGCTTCGAGGCAGTCCCCTTTGTTCAGTTTCACATGAGACATCTTTAGTTACTCCTCTTGTCAATTTGGGATCGGGACCCTGTGTCCTTGGATCAAGAGTTTGCTCTGTCCCCTCTGGCCAGACGGTCCCTCACGTCGTGGCTGGACTCAAGGAACCTTCTAGTGGGCAGGACCTTTCTGCCCCCGTGCTGGGAGAAGGTCACCACAGATGCCGGTCTGACCGGTTGGGGGCTTCTGGAATTCCCTGAGGTTCCAGGCTTGGTGGAGCCCACAAGAGGCCCATGCTTCCATCAAAGTCCTGGAACTGAGGGCGATCAGATTGGTTCTTTCTCACCTGACCACTCACCTTCGGGGTTGGGCTGTTAGATCCGCTCAGACAACCAGACGGCGGTTGCCTACATCATTCATCAGGGAGGAATTCGGAGCAAGCGAGCCTTCAAGGAAGTGTCCCTGATCCTGTCTTGGGCAGAACCGCATGTTCCCGGCATTATTCCAGGGGTGGAGAACCAGGAGGCGGACTCCCTGAGCAGGGGTAGGTCTTGTATGGGGGAATGGTCCCTCAACAACCGGGTGTTCTCTCCCTGTGTCATCGCTGAGGGCAGCTGGACGTGGACCTGTTTGCGTTTCGTCACAATCACAAACTTCCCAGATTTGTCTCTCTGTCTCAGGTTCCTCTGGCCTTCGCCACTGATGCATTGACTATTCCTTGGAAGAAGTTTCGGCTTCTCTATGTGTTCCCCCTGTTTCCTCTCCTGGGCACGGTCATGCACAAGATAGTCCAGGAGCAGGTACCTGCCATCCTGGTGGCCCCTTGTTGGCCAAGAAGGGTTTGGTTCGCAGACGTCGTGCAGTTGGCAGTAGACCGGTACATCTTGCCTGGTGTGAGTCCAAGTTTCCCTGTAGGGTGTTTTCTTTTCCCAGAATTCTTGTAACATGGTTTGGATTTGGGCCTTCAACTTAGTACCCTCAAGGGCCATGTTTCAGCTCTGGCAATTTTTTTCTAAAGATTTTTTGCCAATCACCGGCTGGTTAAAACTTTTTTCCAGGGTGTTTCTCATGTGCGTCCACCCCGTAAGCATTTGCTACCAGTCTGGGATCTGAATCTGGTGTTGTCTGCTATGCAAGGGCCTCCCTTTGAGCCTATCCGTAAGGCCACCTTGCCCATTTTGATTCTCAAGGTAGCCTTTTTGGTGGCTATCACTTCTGTAAGGTGAGTTTCTGAGCTAGCGGCGCTTTCCTTCAAACCTCCTTATTTTGAGCGGCATCAGGATAAGGTGGTGTTTCGGCTTAAGCCAGATTTTTTGACTAAGGTCGTGTCTACCTTTCATCTCAATCAGGACATTGTCTTGCCTTCATTGTGTCCTAATCCTGCTAATTCCAAGGAGTGGACTCTGTATTCTCTGGATGTGGTCAGGGCTCTGAAGTTCTCTTTGGTTGCTACTGAGACTTTTAGGAAATCCGATGCTCTGTTTGTTCTCACTTCTGGGTCTAGGAAGGGTTTGCCTCCGGCTAAATCCACTATCAGCAAGTGGATCTGTCAGGCGGTGGTGCAGGCCTATTCTGCTAAGGGGAAGGATCCTCCCTTCCTCCTTACTGCTCATTCCACTCGTGCTATTGGTGCGTCTTGGGCCTTTCAGCACCAAGCTTCTGTTGAACAAGTTTGTAAGGCCGCAACTTGGTCTTCTGTTTATACGTTTTTTTTACAAGGTTGATGTTAGGGCCTCAGCTGATGCTGCTTTTGGCCACAAGGTTCTTCGGACAGCAGTGGTTTAAACTGCCCGCCGTTGCTCTTTGGGGATCCCACCCTACTTTACGGACACTGCTTTTGGATGTCCCAGACGTAAAGAATTTAGTGAAACAGGACGTGCTGTATACTTGGAAAAATACAATTCCGTGAGTACTTACCTGTAGAATTGATTTTGTAGTATACAGCACGTCCTGTTTCATCCCTCCCTTGTTATCATTATTCTGGGTTACCTCTTTATGGTGATTTGTTCAAATGTTTGGTTGGGGTTTCCTTCATTATTATTCTCCTGACTTCTTGTCTAACTGCTGGGAATTTGTGGGAGGTTCCTGGCCTTTTATATGGCCGGAAGAGATGCCACAAGTCTTTTCTGCAGTCCACTGCGCCACCTTGTGGTGGATAACCCAGACGTAAAGAATTTAGTGAAACAGGACGTGTTGTATACTACAAAATCAATTCTACAGGTAAGTACTCACAGAATTGTATTTTTGGGGGGGGGGGGAATTTTTTTTTCATCACATTTTCTAGTGCTATAGGGCACGTTTTTTCTGTCCCGCTAGTAGCTCTCCCAGTAGGAGTAAGATGCCACTACAGGAAGTGAGTAGTTATGAAGCAGGGTTTGTATTATCCATACCAGGGGCCCTTATAGCAGAGGAACCAATTCCAAATAACAATGCAGTTCTTGAAATCACCAATCATTATTGAGCGAGGGCCCCCTATTACCCAAAAAATAAGTAGAGTGTGCACATTTTTCCTTCGCATTACTTACCCCACATGAGCAGATTCCCTCAGCCCCAAAGAGGCATAACTGGGCAGACAGAGAAGCATGCTGGTCTACTGTACCATTTCTCAGTTTGCGTTCTCCTCGCCTCCCAGGAATGTACACAACCTGTACTTGCCAGAAAGTCCTGTAGCCCCTTTGTTGTTTTCTGTAGGCCACCTTCTTCTTGTAAACCTGGACCAATTTTATTCTTGCCTCACTGATCAATGGCATTTATCTGGGCGGACAGTGAAGTGTGCTGGCCTGCTGCACTCTGTTTCCCAGCTTCCATCCTTGCATCCCATGTGTGCCATGGGGGGGGGGGGGGAGGGGGGGACTAGTATGACACTGGTTAGCTGGCGCATTTTCTCCTCCGGCTTGGCTCCTTGTTAAAACCCTCAATAAGTATACTTTTACTAAAGCTTCACCATGGACCTAAAGTAAGAAAAAGCCTATATAGCCCCCTCCCCAATTTAGGAATCCTGCACCACTGGCAACCAATGAGATTTGATTGTCATGCCCGATAGCTACTAGGAGGTTGTGGTACAATGAAAATGTTTTCTGATCTTTAAATGCTTGGGGATGAGGCCTGAGCTCTGCTGGCAAGTCAAGTTCTTCTGCTTCCCTATATAAGAGAGGGAAGCACCAATGATTTTTTTTTTCTGTAGTCTGTCTACATGACTTGTTTGCTCCCTCATACCAAGAGGTAAAAAAGACAGCAATCAAGCAATCAAAGGCTACTTTGTGAACAGGCTAGGCTTCTAAAATAAACACTATTGCTATAAATGGTCCAGTAATAAAAAATCCACATAAAAACATAAATCCACATGAAGAAGTCGTAATAGAAACTGGCTATGACATGAAGCCTGGTCCGAAGAGATTCTCTTTTTTTGTTGTTTGTTTTGGCCTTTTTTTTTAGACGTGGGAATAATGTTTGAAGCGTAAGACAGTTATTCAGATTATTCTTTTTGCTTATGCGGTAACTTGACTGGAATAGAAATGAGTATGGTATATAGAGGTTGTTATAGAGTAATAAATGATTGGGATACGTACTCTGCTTAAGTTGGTGAGCGTAGTATATTTTAGAATATTGGAATGACTGTCTTTAAGTGTTAAACGTGGAACGTAATATTTTTTTCTCTAAATGTAGCGTAACTCAATCACTTAAAAGCAAACACGACTTTTAAAGTGTTAAGAAATGCACTCATATATAATCAGTGTGCATATCAGTAACCAATATTACACAGACATCCAAAAAGATATACCACTCACAGTCCTCACCTGTGGCCTACAAGGATAAAGGCTCTCTCGAGTCCTCTCCCACGTTTCCACTCGCCACCACCGCTTTTTCACAAAGGCTTTTTAATAGTGGGAAGAGGACCCAACCCTGTGTGGTCTGATATTGATGGTTGTTGTAGGGGAAAGAGGTTACAACCCTGGGTTTGTGTTGATGTTGTACATCTCCCAAGAAATGATCCTAGCTGAAAACATTACCTGTTAGGAAACTGAAAGCTGGAGTGGCTGTTGCATGCATGTTTTATCTGGTCCCTTCATTAGAAAGGACTCTGGTAAGGAAAGTGTTAGGTTCTCTATAATACAGGGTTCACCGGTCGTGGGTTAGTCTAGTGTCCTTTTAGGCCAGGTCCATCTGGCGGACAGAGCTGGCAGAAACGGTTAGGTCCAATATGGAAACATAGAAGGTTGACGGCAGGAGAGCATACGCTCCATCTAGTCTGCCCTTATGTGTGTACTGTATCTTAGGATAGATGTATGCTTATCCCAGACACATTTAAATTCACTGACTGACGATTTTTCAACTACCTCTGCTGGAAGTTTATTCTAACTATACAGCACGTCCTGTTCCAGAAGATATTCCTTACTCTTGGGTTATACTCAGTAGATGGCGCTGGACTGCAGAGACAGAAAAGTGGCTCCTCCCGGCCCCCATATATACCAGGGACCTCCCACAAATTCCCCAAATTCTCTGCAGTCTGGGCTGCGATGACTAGAAGATGGCTCTTTCTACTCGCAGGTGAGCGGGGCTTATTAGCATGCGGCCCTGTAGGACTATTCCCACCCGTTCCTTTCTCTGCCTCCCAGCTTAGGCTGCGCTGGTCGGATGATGGTAGGCAGCACCGCTGCCAGGTGCTAAGGAGCGCTCATCCTACCGCAGTCCCCCACCAAAGGGTAGGCGGTATAGGCCCGTGGTGAGCCTTATGGGATGCCCCTCCCGCGGCCGTGTGCCCTTCGCCCCTGTCCCCTCAGTTAGGCTCCTTTTAGGTGGTCCGCTGCTTCCCCTTCGCTCCCCCTGGGTAGATCTCGGGGGACGGTGTATGTATATTAATATGTGTTTGTTGCTACGTGTTTTGCATTGGTTGTACTGGTTTTGCTATTTCTGCCGCCGCGCGCTTGTGCTCTGCTCCGCGGACGGCGGCGACATCGTCTCAGGCGCTGCTGCGCCGTCATTGGTTGGCCTTGTCACGGGGCGCATTTTCAAGCTCTTCAGGGAGTCTGAACCTGATTTGGCTGCTCGGGTGGCCAGCATTGAGAGCACTACCAATTTGTGGCCTTGCCTTCGGTCTCACCTCGGCTCCCAGGGTATTCACCAAGCTTCTGGCAGGAGTGATGGCTCTGCTGAGATCTCAGGGCATTCACATTCTTCCCTACTTGGACGACCTGCTTATCGCTTCTCAGTCCTTCCATCAGGCAGAGCTGGACACTCAGCGGGTGGTGTCCACACTGGAGTCATTCGGCTGGGTGATCAACCACCCCAAATCTTCCCTGTCTCCTTCCATGGTGAAGTCCTTTCTGGGCATGATTCTGGATTCATCTCAGGTAAAGATCTTTCTTCCTCAGCAGAAGGTGGAGAGTCTTCAAAAGAAATCTCAGCTCCTTCTGTCTTGTCCTCATCCATCCATCAGGCAGGGAATGCAGCTGGTGGGCCTGATGGTGTCCTGCTTAGAGGCGGTTCCATATGCTCAGTTTCACATGAGGCCTCTTCAGCTTTCACCTCTTGTCAGTATGGGATCAGAACCCTGTGTACCTGGATCAGGTGTGTGTCTTGTCCCCTCAGGTCAGGCGGTCTCTAGTGTGGTGGCTGGACTCAAGGAACCTGCTGGGGGGCAGATCCTTTCTGGCCCCCTGCTGGGAGACTGTCACCACGGATGCCAGTCTGACAGGTTGGGGGGCTTTTGGAAGTCTCTGAAATTCCAGGGTCAGTGGGGCCCTCAGGAGGCCCATGCCCCCTATCAACATTCTGGAACTGAGGGCGATCAGGATGGTTCTCACCCACTTAACCCCACACCTGCGGGGTCGGGCTGTTCAGATCCGCTCGGACAACCAGACGGCGGTTACCTACAACAATCATCAGTGAGGGACCCAGAGCAAGAGGGCCCTCAAGGAAGTGTCCTGGGCGGAGGAGAATGTTCCCTGCATCTCAGTTTTGTACATCCCGGGGGTGAAGAATCTGAAGGCAGACTCTCTGAGCAGGGGGACCTCTCGTCTGGGAGATTGGTCCCTCAGCAGCAGGGTGTTTCACTCCCTGTGCCACCGCTGGGGTCAGCCAGATGTGGATCTGTTTGCGTCCCGTCACAATCACAAGCTTACAGTCTTTGTCTCTCTGTCCCAGGATCCTCTGGCCTTGGATGCACTGGCAATGTCTTGGACGAGGTTTCAGCTGCTGTATTCGTTTCCCCCTGATGGGCAGGGTGCTGCGCAAGATAGCTCAGGAAAGGGTGCCAGCCATACTTGTAGCCCCCTGTTGGCCAAGAAGAGTGTGGTGCGCAGACATCGTGCAGCTGGCAGTAGATCATTACGCCCTGCCCCAGGTTCCAGATCTGCTCACTCAGGGGCACCTACGCCACCACAATTTACAAATGCTGGCTTTGACGGCCTGGCTGTTGAAACCTCCATCTTGATGGAAAAAAGGCTGCCTGCCTCGGTTGTAAATACCATGATCAGGGCTAGGAAAAGGTCCTCTTCTTCCATCTACTACAGGGTTTGGTGTACTTACTTTGACTGGTGTGAGTCTAACTCGCTTCCCTGTCGTGTGTTTTCTATTCCTAGGATTCTGGAGTTTCTGCAACATGGTTTGGATCTGGGTCTTCAGCTCAGTACTCTGAAAGATCATGTTTCTGCCTTGGCTGTTTTTTTCCAAAGATCCTTTGCTCAGCAACCCCTGGTCAAGACCTTCTTCCAGGGGGTTACTCATGTGCGTCCCCCACGTAAGCCTATGTTACCAGTCTGGGACTTGAACTTGGTCTTGTCTGCCCGCAGGGGTCTCCCTTCGAGCCCTTGCAAGGGGCCCCTTTGTCCATTCTTACGCTTAAGGTGGTCTTTTTGGTGGCTATCACTACTGTGAGGCGTGTTTCTGAGTTGGCGGCGCTTTCCATCAAGCCTCCTTATTTTGAGAGACACCAGGACAAGGTGGTGTTTCGTTTTAAGCCAGATTTTCTGCCTAAGGTTGTTTCTGCCTTTCATCTCAATCAGGACATTGTTTTGCCTTCTCTGTGTCCTAATCCTAGTAATTCTAAGGAGAGGGTTTTACACTCTCTGGAAGTTCTATTTGGTGGCTACTGAATCCTTCAGGAAGACTGATGCTCTCTTTGTGCTCCCGTCTGGACCTAAGAAGGGTCTGGCTCCGGCTAAGTCCACTATCAGCAAGTGGATCCGTCAGGCTGTGATACAGGCCTACTCTGCTAAGGGGAAGGAGCCTCCCTTCCGCCTTCCGCCTTACTGCTCATTCTACTCGTGCTATTGGTGCCTCTTGAGCTTTTCAGCACCAAGCTTCTGTTGAACAAGTTTGCAAGGCCGCCACTTGGTCTCCTGTTCATACTTTTTCTAAGTTTTACAAGGTTGATGTTTGGGCCTCAGCTGATTTTGGTCGCAAAGTTCTGCAGGCAGCAGTGATTTAAACTGTCTGCTGTTACTTTTGGGGATCCCACCCTACCTTACGGACACTGCTATTGGATGTCCCAAGAGTAAGGAATATCTTCTGGAACAGGACGTGCTGTATACTTAGAATAATACAATTCTGTGATTACTCACCTATAGAATTGGTATTATATGTATACAGCACGTCCTGTTCCACCCCACCCTTGTTATCATTACCTCTTTATGGTGATTGTTCAACTCTTTATAATGGTTATAGTTTTCCCGGTTTAATTTTAACTGCTTTTCAATACTGTGGAATTTGTGGGAGGTCCCTGGTATATATGGGGCCGGGAGGAGCCACTTTTTTGTCTCTGCAGTCCAGCGCCATCTACTGGATGTATAACCCAAGAGTAAGGAATATCTTCTGGAACAGGACGTGCTGTATACATATAATACCAATTCTACAGGTAAGTAATCACAGAATTGTATTTTTCCAAGCATCTACTACTCTTTCTGTAAAATAATATTTACTAACATTGCTCCTGATCTTCCCCCTGATTCCCCATTGTTCTATCATTAAGTTTCTTCTTAAAAACACTCCCCTCCTGAACCTTATTAAGTCCTTTCACATATTTAAAAGTCTCAATCATGTCCCCGCTCCCCCTTCTTTCCTCCAGACTGTACAGATTAAATTCTTTAAGTCTCTCCTGATAAGTTTTAAGTGTAAGTCCTTCTACCATTTCTGTTGCCTGCTTTTGGACCCATTCTATTTGAATATTGTCTTTTTTTAGGTAAGGTCTCCAGAACTGCACACAGTATTCTAAATGCAGCCTCACCAGGGCTCTATACAGCGGCATCACAACCTCTCTCTTCAGACTGGTGATGCCTCGAGCTATGCAGCCGAGCATCCTGCTTGCTTTTCCCACTGCCTGGCTACACTGTCCACTCATCTTGCAGCTATCAGTAATCAGTATCCCTAAATCTCTTTCCACCGAGGTCCTGGCTAACACAGTACTGCCCATATGGTATTCAGAGCAGAGATTCTTTCTACCCAAGTGCAGGATTTTACATTTAGAGACATTAAACTCTAGTTTCTACAGTTTTGGCCATCTATCTAGTAAATTGTAATTTTTTTCATTTTCCACGTTGCAGACACCTCCAGGAATATCCACTCTATTACTCACCTTTGTATCATCAGCAAACAGGCAAACATTTCCCACCAAGCCTTTTCCTATGTCGCAAACATTTTAAAAAGAATGGGGCCCAGGACAGAGCCTTGCGGCACACCACTTGTAACTCGCTATAATGTTCAAAAGTGAAATAGGAAGGTTGAATTGTTGGTGTGATATTGGGAGTCATGCAAATTAAGATACACTTTAGATGTGTCTTGCTGTGTAAATTTCAGCTGTAGCCGCCAATCTCATGGTGCAGGAGTGGGCTGACGCATCCCCTCTATACCTTGTACTTTTTGTGTCTTCTACTTAAAATGCTCACACTGCAAGGCATTCCCAAGGTGCACCTTGTGTTACCAAATAAATGGCGTTACCCCCGATGTCAAAACAATGTGGTGCAATTTGTTCATGGAGATACCACTAGTTAGGAATCCCTGATTAGATATGTGTCTGCGAGCATAGGGAAAACGGACAGCTCAACAAGGGCAAAGCGGACCAAATGAAACCGGGGCTAGAGTTCATGCCCGTTAATGTAGAGCAACATTTCTAAAAGATCACAAAGAGCACATTTTCTAAATCCACCAGCGGTCCTTACAATTTACTGCCGCTGAAGACAGAGTGATTTTGGGTTACGACCATTGCTATATTGCATCTATGGTAGATGAAGTTGTTTGACAAATTTGGGCCTCTGGAGGGCTGGCAGCAGATGAAAACGTCTCTAGCGATAAAGCTTTATGTCCGCTTCTCACCTGCTAGGCTTCATCTATCACAGGGTGACGCATCAAGGACCTGGCTTCGATAAGTAATGGTGAAAAAATCTAAAGCGACTGTACTGCTGTATATTTACAGGCAAGCATTTCATATAGTCTAGGTAGTGGTAGATATATATATATATATATATATATATATATATATATATATGAAATCTTTTAGGCTTCCATAATACCTTTATGTGCTAAGCTGAATTAAAAATGTATGTACCTTATTTTTCACCCCATAAGACACACTTTTTCCCCCCCATAAGACACACTTTTTTCCCCCAAAAGTGGGCGGTGATGGGCTGGTGTCATGCTGCCTATAATGGGGGATCGGGAGAGGGGAGAATTCCACACTGCCTATAATGGGAAAAGGGAGGGGAATACCGTAGCACCTAATTTCGATCAGTAATCTTCAAAATTGGACACCTGAATTGAGAGTATGACTTACAGGCATCAGAGAATTGTTTGACTGACTGTTTTAAAAATTGCCTAGATCATGCTCTTTCGTGAAGGATCTCTTTATAGGAAACAGTTACTGACCCACTTTGCTTCAGTGAATCTGGGAGCCGTCCAGTCACTGTTACCAATGCAGGGGGTGCAGCAACATCCACTGTTTCATCTGTGAATGCTGGACCGCGCACTCTATTTCAGGAGCGGGGGAGTTTCTGAGCACCGGACCTGAATGGAGCAGTTTGTTATTTGCACAGTACCCAATACAAGGACAGATAGCATTGCCCATCAACCCTTGCAGCAGGCGGAGCTATGCAAATCCTCTCTTTATGTCTCTTTGCCATCCAAGGCCCTTAGAAACTCTCAGAGAGAGGGACATTCTGATTATCTTTGGCTCAGGGGTGGGGAATGCAGCAGCCTCAAGGGCTATTGCAAAAATGTTGACTGTTTTGAAAATTGTCTAAAACCAGCTTACCTGTAGCGCTCAAACCAAAAAGTGGTAAGTATTTTCATGTTTCCTATTAAGCATTAAACTCACAAATTGGGATGCCCTAAAGGAAAGCTGTTTAACGTTGCAAAGAGGAAGCATTACAGTGGGGGATACATAGGACACAATACAAGTGTCATTTCCAGCAGGTTACACTCAACCACCCTGCAGTTTGACTAATTCTGAAACCACTGAGAAGCCCAGCAGCAGGCTTTGGGGGTTTGGAATAGCTCTAGCTTCCTTTTAATGCTATTAGGCATGTGGTGACTTTACTGGAGGTCTGACGTTCATCAAGGTTTGCCCACAGCATCTGGAATTTGCCCTCTGTCCTTTGTATAGCTTATGGTGTCAGGAATCTGCATGTGGGTTCGGTGCACGTCCTCCTACCTGGCTGCCTGGCTCATCACTGGACCATGAATGTTTGTAAGACGTTCTCCGGTATTGGATAAGTTAATTTATGCTCTGGGGAGTGACAGATCTTGAAATGCTGCGAATCTTCAGAGATATAAAACTAACGATCACAGAGCTGGCTTTTTACCCAGCAAGCACCTCTCCGCCATTTGATGTCTTTCAGTAGTGCAGCCAGCAAAGGGATTTCTCAGGGACCGTGTGCCAGTCAAGTCAGCAGGCCTAAATGCACTTACAGAGTTACCCGGTGCCTACAAAAGCTAGGTGTAATAAAAAATAGCTCGGTGATGATTCCAGGAATTCTATTCCTGTACAGGTATTCCATAGAAAGAATGCATGCAGAACCGTCTGTGGAACTTTTGTCCCCCAGAACACATGAAAGGTGAGTATGCTTTAAAATAGTTTAAATTAATTTAATATATGCAAACAACTTTAAAAAAAAACGGCGGCAGAGAGAAATCATACGCCTCACATTGTAATTGTCAGCATTACAGGAAGAAGTCCCTTTTAGCCTGGCGGCTATTGTATGGGATGAGAGGGAGCTGTGTTTTCATTATTCTACACGTGTGTCTTTTTTGTAAGTGCATTTTATTATTCTATTAAAGCTTTTCCTTTACTGGATTACACTATGTCTGCTTCCTGTTAATCCCTCTTTTGGCCACTGGTCAGTATGAGGTGGTTTCAGTGCATATAGCGTAATTGGAATGACCTGATTGAATGGCTTTTGGGCCATGTATTGGACTTACATCAGATGATATAAATGCTGAATGCAGATGTGCAAGTTGGTGGTCTAGTAAGCATTTTGGATTCATTTGAGTTGAAGGTGTGGTGTCCACTGAATTTTGGATGAGACAAAAATGTTTTTAATAGACTTTGAGGATTTGCTCCATGCTAATTGTGTGTTGTATTTACATTTAGTGTGATCCCTGGGGACTCAGAATCTTTTAGTGCATGTTCCGAGCAATCATTAACAGATTGAAAATGATATATTTGCTGTTTTTTTTTCATAATTTTCTTGAGCAAAGGAGCACAGTAGCTTTTGTATAACTTTAAAAACCTGCCTACATTCTACATTGTTTACATTCTGCCCAGCTCCAGTAGCAACTAAAAGAGTATTTTTGCACTATGACCATAAGATGCACAGAGGAGGAAAATAAGGAAAAAAAAGGCTTAACCAAACGATGTAATAAAATAGCTAAAAAAACCTATAATAGGCAGTGTGCAAACCCCCCTAATAAAATAAACAAGCAGTGTGCATAATCCCCCCACCATCACACCATCCCAGGCAGTGTGCAGACCACACACACCCAGTATACTATTTTTCTGTTTGCCATATTACATATGCTCTTTCACACCCTGCCTTTATGACTGTAGCCTGCTGATTTAAGCAGACCAGAACCTGAGATTTTGCAACCACCCCCCCCCCCCCATTTTGATCCACTTCCCAGGGCCCACTGTGTGCCCTTTACTTTCCTAGAGTCAGTGATGCCATGGTGCATGCGTAGCCATCACCCAGCTTCCCTGCTGTGTGTGTGCTCACCAAGCCGATTCATCTCTAGATGACATTGTCTACTGTGACCCTACATTGACCCTTCCCTTATTTTTATCTTCTGATTGTGTTAATCTTAACTATGACTCAACCCTTTAGATTTCCTGGCATCCTCCAAGTGACACCTACAATGGTTTCTTAGCATGGAGAACTTTTCTATCCCCACCAATTAAAAACCCACCATGGCTAGCCTAGAATCTAAACGTTAGGCCGCTAGCCTACTCCCGGATTCCCCACTGTGTGAAACCCCCTGAGTCACTGGTACGCTCATCTTTACTGGCGACCCCCGCAGCGCTGAAATTGCTGGCCTGCCACTTCCCTGTAGCAGTGCCTGCTTCGCAGAAATGGATGCGGTCGACATGAAAGCCAGGGATGTGGCCAGCCCGCTTGCGCACATCTCCCCACACCTTTGAGATCAGCCAATCGGCAATGTCAAAGGTGCCAGGGGCGTATCATCGGCGGTGGGAAAACAGAGCCAGCCACGCTGCCGCATGTACTTGGATGGCGGGGGCAGGTTTTTTACTTTCCATCTGCTTTAACATGATGATTGGGCCAATTGTTTCCTATTGTACCTTCTATTTCCCATGTGTATGCTTCACCTCCTATAAAATGTATTTGCTATCTTGCCACCAGCAATGTACATCATTGGCAAATAATAAAGTGATTCTAATATTGACCAATAGGCGAACCACGTCGGCAGCATGTTCAATTTGGGGGTGGCCAAGGGGAATGGGAGAATACAGCGCCCCATGTGCCAATGGCAATATTCCTACAATATTCCTACCGTTCAAAAATTTAGCAAGCAGACATAAAAGCTTTCTCTGTGTATAAGGCGGTAACCCATGAGAATGCCTAGGGATCTATAGAGACAATCTATATACACGTATTGTTTGGTATATATTTTCTATCCTGTGAAGTTCTTCTGAAAATAAATTATGCATCACAGAGGACAAGTCTTTGATTAAACCAGCTGAGGTGCGGTCAGTTTGCCTGTTGCTCTTGTCTGTCTTCGATTGATGGATTGTTTTAGCTCTCAGTGTCTGTAATTTATGATATCTCCATTCTGTAATGATTACCGTTGTGCTGGAATAGGGCGCAGGAAATTTCCTGATTTCTTTTGTTCCTCTTTAGATATAGAAGGTAAGCAGGAACAAAGGGCGGCAATAGGATGCCTTTTATGCATGTCAGTGGGGATGCTGATGTTATTTTGTTTGAAAAAGTTAGCGAGGACCACTGAGCAAGTTAGATTAGAAACATTTGAATGCAGTTCAAACAACAAGGTCAGCTTAATTTACCCTACAACGTAAAGTGTACCTAAACCCTACAGTGGCTATAGGGCTTTCTGCTTGAAATGCCTAAAATGCAGGCTGGAGACTAAACTCCAAGCCCCCCACCACATACCTGCTGCAGCCACACCGATGGCCCATGTAAATGTCAGCAGTCAGGGGGGTTCACCTAGTGTTTTTATAAGTGGTTTCACACATGCCCACTCTGTGTGCCCATTGGCCACCAGAGATCAGGTGGGCCCTGGGAGCACCACAGGAGACATGAGGAGGTGCTTTCTTCAGGTTCAGTTGGACAAGCATCACATGGGGGTGTGGGATTCAGAGTTTCTGAGGGCTGCTGTGATTTATTTGGACTCAGGTTTGCTGTAAAAGGTCAGTCCAGGCAATGGCAATAATAAGGCAGCATGCAGCGAACCTGAAGCCTCTCCTCTATTTTCTGCAGAGTGCTGTAGATGCCGTAGCAGATATGCAATCTTTGCCCCTCCTTTCCTTTCTGTTTCTCCATGACCATCTCCAAAAGTGGTCGCATGGCTGTTCCTGTCCCCAGCGTGGACGAACCCAGCAAGTGCGAGCACTCTGGTTTGCCTGGCTCCTCATGATGTGAGCCCTGCGGGACCGGTACAGTTGTCAGATTGCATTTGCGTGTGGTTGTGGATGAATGTAAAGGGGAGGTTTACTACCACTAAGTATACTTTCTGTACACATCAATGTTAGGTAGCCAAGCAGCTAGTAGGTGCAAGCTTCCCCCGTTTATTCAAGTTCCACTCTACTAAAAACTTGTGGAGATTGCCCACGTAAATCAAACCTGATTGAAGCAAGCTGCTAATTCCAGTAGTGTCGCTCGGGAATGCTGGGCATTAGTTCTACTTAGGGCTTCATAGATATTGTTTCACTGTGAGCATGGTGGAGCACTTGATGATTAACACACAATTACAAAACATATAATTGGTCATTGATTTTGTGCCCTAGGTTACGGCAACTTACAAACTAGAAAAAGTGCAAGGGAAGCTTTTCTCTCATACTTTGCTTCATAGAAAGCAAACCACACCTACTAACACCCTAGAAGAAAAGCTTTCTCCTGTGGGACAGGCATTCTGTCAACTTTGTAATCCCAGCAGAGAGTCATATTGCTCACTTCCATGCTGCTCAGTTCCATTTCACTCAAAGAGCATCTGTTCATCTAAGTTTTAAAGCAATTCTACACTGTGGATTGCTTTGCAGCAGCTTGTGTTTGTGGGAAGGACCAATCAGGATGCCCTTGCCTGGACTGTTAGGTGGATGGCCATGTCTTGTAGGGTTACAGTTGTGCCATACTTCTTCCATTTACAGATGATGGATGGAACAGTGCTCGCTGGCATGTTCAGAGCATGGGCTATTTTCAAAATGTTGAATTGCACAATGCATAAACAGCCACCACTCAAAGGCTGCCCCATCGGTGTGTAGTCCGCCCCTCTCCCTCCCTGGGAGCATTCATTATCCTAAATAGCTTCCAAGCTTGACGGGGAAAGGAGCTGGTGCTGGGGGGAAGAGCGGGCGAAGAGGCGAGCAGCAATAGGGATAAGCGACAGGTAGTAGCCAGTGCAGGTGAGCGGCAGGGAGAAAGGCAAGTAGCAGCGGGCATGTCAAATGACACCACCCTGCGCCTGGCTGTATGTGATGCCGGGTGCTCTCCCCAACCCTAGTGTAAGTAAGCCCCAAACGGATGCAATCATCCCGCCACTACCTTTCCCCCTTCTGCAACTTTTGCTCACCCCTCCCATCCCCACCAACCTTCATTCTCTTTCCCCAGCGCCCCTGCCCTCTATTTTCAAACAGAGGTGCACCCCCTCCATTCTCTCTCCCCCCACTACTCTTTTCCCCCTGGCAGTGCTCAGCCCCCTCTAACTAACCACCCACCTAATTGCTCGCTCACCACCTTGAGCCTACCTGCTCAACCCACCCTATACTTCGAGAGTCCGCACATACTCTTTAGGGTTATGTGCATGTGCTTCAGGAGTGCGTGCATGCATTTTGAGATTGTGCGTCAATATCTCAGCTATTTCTTCTTCAATTTAGAAATGGAAAACAGTTTAGGAAAGCGCCACATGTATCCTGACCCAATAGCATATTCTCTCCAACATTGTCCCTGACTTGTATCTTGTTGGTCTTCATGGTGGTGTTTGGTTAGTGGTGCCCCTTGCCCCATGGTGTTGCAGCCTCTGGGGCCTTTCAGCAAAGGTGTATATATACCGACAGACCATGGGACTCTTAGATTTCGCACATAAGGACTTCATTTTACTAAGCGTGTGACCTCTGAAGGTAATTGGTTACATCTAAACTTTTTAGTGGCCCGATAGCAAAGAGGGTGAATACATTTGCATGGGCCAATTTTTTTATTTCCAAACATTTTTGTGTTTGTGTATATAATATATATATTTTTTGTATATGTATATATGTTACCAAATTAGACTATTTTGTGCAGATGCATCACATGCAATTCAGATTAAAAACACCTAAATACAGGTTGTAATATAACAAAATAGGTAAAAAGGTGGGGGTGAATACTTTTGCAAGCCTCTGTATACCTAAACTCAAAAAGTATTTGAAATGTATAATATATCTAAACAAAAGCTTACATCTAATCTAGAGTATAACTTTCTTTGCCTGTATATGATTTTTATCTATGCTGTGATTGCTGGAACATACAGGATCCTGCACAGAAATTCCTTGAGTTGTTGTTTTAATAAGTTAATACCAAATACTTTTATTGGGATTTTCTGTTTAGCTGGGCGGAAATTTTAAGTGGGAAATTACAGCATTAAGCACAGAGCCATTTAATGTGAAAGAATCACCCGTTTCCCTAAATGCCTAAGTAATGTGCCTCGCTTCAGTTATTGATTGCCTTCTGCATTTATTATGTGCATGGCAAGTCCGCTGTTTTCTCCAGAGAGGCCGCCTTGTGAACTGCTCGCTCGCCGGTGACAGCTCCGACCACCTGATACATAGGCAAGGACATGGCCTAATATAGCAGCAATTGCTCTGAGAATTTATATTAAGTAAAAGCACCATTAAATCCGACAGGATGATGAAGCTTAATGAGCTGCTCTCTCACCTGATAGTTCACGTTTGTTACACTAGCCACAGACCTGCAATTCTCTTGCCCCTGTTGGGGTAGTAGAGGGGAATAGTTAACATGCTCCATAGACAAACACTAGCTGTGCAATCGCAATGCATTCTCAGATTATTGGAATTGCTAAATTTACCTCTGGCATCTGATCATTCTTAGTATACAGTACGTCCTGCTCCAGATATAGTACTTACACTTGCACTGCAGAGACATGCAAAACAGGCTCCTCCCGGTCCCTCAAATACCCGGGGACCTCCCACAAATCCCCAGATTTCTCTGCAGTGCCGACTGCGAAGACATGAAGTATCACTCTCTCGCAGGTGAGCCGGGCTATTAAAACCTGCAGCCCTGTTGGACTATTCCCACACGTCCTCCCTGTGATGTGCCTCCCAGCCTGGGCTCCGCTGGTCTGGTGAAGGTAGGCAGCACCATGCGTGCTTATGGAGCGCTGCTCCACCGCAGTCCCTCACCAAAGGGTAGGCGGTTTAGGCTGATGGTGAGCCTCTAGGGGATGCCCCTCCCGCGTTATTGCCCCATACCCCGTGTAGCGGTGGGCCCTGTACAAAGGGTCGCCATCCATAGCTCGGGGGGGGGGGGAAGAAAGGGGGGGGTGTGTGGTGGTCTCAGTGTATTGGGTTTACACGCTTATGGCCTTAGTATTGTCCTTTGACTTATATACCTGGGCCGCGCTTCACGCTCTTTGGGGGGGCGGGGACCTGGCTTGGCGCGCTCCGCGTCACAGCCAGCTCTGGCCCGCCCTTCGAGGTTCGCTTGGCGCCATTTTGATACTGGTCACGCGCGTGGTAACGGTCCTCCTCCTCCCTCGGTCTGTAAGTGCCCTCGCGGGCGTTTTTCATCATTCTTGCTTACTGCGCTTGGCTCTGACATCCTTATTCCCATTATGTCTTTCAGACGGTTGAATCCAGTGGCTTCTCCCGGCCCGGTGTAATTGCCAGTTGGGCCCAGTATAATTACTCCCACTTCCCTGCGGGTCTTTGGGGCATCCAGGGTAGCTTACAGCGTCAATCCCTACTGGCCTATTGTGCCTATTAATCACCATATGGAGGCATCCCAGGATATTGTGACCGGGGTTCCTTCGGGACAAGCCCAGCTGTGTGTAGCTTGTGGGGTCTCGCCTATCAGCGGTGACAATGCACGGGTCTGTGTTCCTTGTGCACAGCAGGCACTAATGGTACTTCCCACCCCTCCTGTGGCTGGGCCTGCACCTCGCCTCACTTCACCTACTCACCCAAGCCTGAGTCTAACTCCCAATACAAGGGGGGATTTTCATCCTGATGTGGCTACTAGACTGACCAGTGTTGAAAAATTGCTTGCTAATACTCTAGCACATAAGGCCACCGCAAAAGAGCAGCACTTAATCCCTGACTCTGCTCTTTTCCCTACGGAGTCTGATGAGTTTTTGCATCTATATGGCCATACCCCCTCGGACGAAGGGGAGCTGTTCTCTGACTCAGGGTCATCTGACGAGAAGTCAAGGGGTCATAACGATTCTGGTTCTGATCACTGGACCCCGGATGATACTGCCAAACTGCTGGTTCAGATTTTTGAGGTTTTGTCCATCTCTCCCCCTGTTGCGGCTCCCAGGCAAAGGGGTGAGCTATTTCATACTGCTAAGGCTTGATTGGAATTTCCTGAGCAAACCCATTTCAATAACCTCGTGCTTAAGGAGTGGGAACATCCCAGTAGACTTCCCGGGATCCCTAAGAGTTTGGACAGAAAGTATCCCTTTCCTGCTGATATGGTCAAGTGCTGGTCATCGCCCCCCGAGTTCGATGCTCCTATTCTAGGGCTGTCTAACACCTCTATTATGCACTCCCCTGACACTACTACGCTGCGGGATTCTGAGGACCGGCGCATTGACCAATTGGCATGCCATGCCTTTGCATTTGGAGGGGCGGCGCTGCACCCGGTTTGCGCTTTGGCCATTACTGCTGTGGCGCTCAGGGCCATGGTCAGGAATGCACTTGACGGCCCAGACGAGTTGCCTCCTGATACTATTAATGCACTGTCTAACTGTGATGTGTTTGTGAACTTTATCCTGTCTGCATCAGATGATGCTATTAGGATGTGTGCCAGATCTTCCGCCTTGGCGGTGGCTATACGCCGCGCAGTATGGCTGTGCCAGTGGGCTGCTGACAATGCTGCTAAGATAGCCCTTACTGGGCTTCCATTTAAGGGGCTGCGCCTGTTTGGGGACCGCCTAGACTTTTTTGCTAAAGGTAAGTTACCACAGCGCAGGCGGCAGCCTCGGCCCTTTCGTAGCCAGGGCCCCCTTTCAGTCCCCTACAGAGGCGCTAAGCAGGGGAAAGAGGTGTCCTTCGCGGGGGCTTCTTCTGCCATCTATTATAGGGTATGGCGTACCTACATTGATTGGTGTGAGTCTAGGTCTCTTCCCTGTAGAGAGTTCCTAGTCTCTAGGGTTCTGGAGTTTTTACAGCATGGATTGGAGTTGGGTCTAAAACTCAGTACTCTGAAGGGTCAGGTTTCTGCCCTGTCTGTCTTCTTTCAGAAGTCTTTTGCTCAGCATCCCTTGGTTAAGACCTTCTTTCAGGGGGTCACTCATGTGCGTCCCCCACGTAAACCTATGTTCCCTGTTTGGGATTTGAACTTGGTTTTGTCTGCCTTGCAGGGTGCTCCCTTTGAGCCTATTCAGGATGCTGCTCTGGCTGTACTTACCCTCAAGTTTGTCTTTCTGGTGGCTATTACTTCGATCAGGCGGGTGTCTGAGCTGGCGGCTCTGTCTATTCAGGCCCCATACTATGAGAGACACCAGGACAAGGTGGTGTTCCGCTTTAAGCCAGATTTTCTGCCTAAGGTGGTTTCTGATTTTCATTTGAACTGGAGCAGTTGACCGATCACCTGCAGGGACTGTCTGTGCAGGTGCGCTCAGACAACAGGACGGCGGTTGCCTACATCAACCATCAGGGAGGGACCCGGAGCAAGGGTGCCCTCCAGGAAGTGTCGCGGAGGCCAATGTTCAATGCATTTCGGCTGTGTATATCCCGGGGGTAGAGAATCTTCTGGCAGACTCTCTGAGCAGGGGGACTTCCCGTCAGGGGGAGTGGTCCCTCTGCAACAGGGTATTCCAGTCCCTGTGTCACCGTTGGGGCCTACCGGATGTAGATCTGTTTGCATCCCGTCACAATCACAAGCTCCCGGCCTTTGTCTCCCTGTCTCAGGATCCTCTGGCCTTGGCCACGGATGCCCTGTCAATGTCATGGAAGGAATTTCGGCTCCTGTATGTCTTTCCCCCGTTCCCCCTGCTGGGCAGGGTCCTGCGCAAGATTGCTCTGGAAAGGGTGCCAGTGATTCTGGTGGCCCCAAGGTGGCCAAGAAGAGTGTGGTTCACAGACGTGGTACAAATGGCAGTAGACCAGTTCGTCCTGCCAGGGGCGCCAGATCTGCTCACTCAGGGCTCCTTACGCCATACCGATTTACAAACTTTGGCTTTGACGGCCTGGCTGTTGAAACCTCCATCTTGATGGAGAAAGGCTTGTCTGCCTCGGTGGTGGATACCATGGTGCAGGCTAGGAAGAAAACTTCTTCTGCCATCTATTATAGGGTATGGCGTACCTACATTGATTGGTGTGAGTCTAGGTCTCTTCCCTGTAGAGAGTTCCTAGTCTCTAGGGTTCTGGAGTTTTTACAGCATGGATTGGAGTTGGGTCTAAAACTCAGTACTCTGAAGGGTCAGGTTTCTGCCCTGTCTGTCTTCTTTCAGAAGTCTTTTGCTCAGCATCCCTTGGTTAAGACCTTCTTTCAGGGGGTCACTCATGTGCGTCCCCCACGTAAACCTATGGTCCCTGTTTGGGATTTGAACTTGGTTTTGTCTGCCTTGCAGGGTGCTCCCTTTGAGCCTATGCTGCTCTGGCTGTACTTACCCTCAAGGTTGTCTTTCTGGTGGCTATTACTTCGATCAGGCGGGTGTCTGAGCTGGCGGCTCTGTCTATTCAGGCCCCATACTATGAGAGACACCAGGACAAGGTGGTGTTCTGCTTTAAGCCAGATTTTCTGCCTAAGGTGGTTTCTGCTTTTCATTTGAATCAAGATATTGTTCTTCCCTCTTTGTGTCCTAATCCTAGCAACGCTAAGGAAAGGGTTCTGCATTCCTTGGATGTGGTCAGGTGTCTGAAGTATTACCTGGTAGTCACTGCGGCTTTCAGGAAGACTGATGCTCTTTTTGTGGTCCCTTCTGGTCCTAGGAAGGGTTTGGCTCCTGCCAAGTCTACTATTAGCAAATGGATTCGTCAGGCTGTGATTCAGGCCTATTCTGCTAAGGGGAAGAGTCCTGCCTTCCGTCTTACTGCTCATTCTACTCGTGCTATTGGTGCATCTTGGGCCTTCCAGCACCAGGCTTCTGTTGAACAAGTTTGCAAGGCCACTACTTGGTCTTCTGTTCATACCTTTTACAAGGTTGATGTTAGGGCCTCAGCTGATGCTATTTTTGGCCGCAAGGTTTTGCAGGCGGCAGTGGTTTAAACTGTCTGCTGTCACCTTTTGTTGGGGATCCCACCCTATTTTATGGACACTGCTATTGGATGTCCCAAGTGTAAGTACTATATCTGGAGCAGGACGTACTGTATACTAAGAATAATACAATTCTGTGAAATACTCACCTATAGAATTGATATTTTTTGTATACAGTATGTCCTGCTCCACCGCACCCTGGTTTTTGCATTATTCTGGATCCCCTGTATGGTGATTGTTATCATTGTTATCATTGCCAGTTGTGTTTCAATTTTCCTGGCTTCTTGTTCACTGCTTTTCAATGCTGGGGATTTGTGGGAGGTCCCCGGGTATTTGAGGGGCCGGGAGGAGCCTGTTTTGCATGTCTCTGCAGTGCAGCGCCATCTGGCGGAGGATAACCCAAGTGTAAGTACTATATCTGGAGCAGGACGTACTGTATACAAATAATATCAATTCCACAGGTGAGTATTTCACAGAATTGTATTTTTTGGGGTTGAATCTGAGGCCCAAATCTGATTCTTTGGGCATTAACATGGAGGGTTGTGCTGCATAGCCAGTATTATCCTATTATAGAAGAAGGACCTAAGGTTATATATATTAAGGACATTCTGCTTGTTTACCCCCGGGGCATTCCGATTAGGCAGTGTGCAACCCATCGCAGTGCATTCTCAGATGCTTGGAATTGCTAAGCTCACCTCTGGCATCTGATTTTTGGGGTTGAATCGGAGGCCCAAATATGATTTTTTTCACACTCTTGGGCATAAACACGGAGGGTTGTGCTGCATGGCCATTATTAGCCTCTTAGAGAAGAAGGACCTAAGGTTATATATATTAAGGACACCCTGTTTGTCCGTCCCCGGGGCATTCCGATTGGGCAGTGTGCAACCCATCACAGTACATTCTCAGATGATTGGAATTGCTAAACTCACCTCTGGCATCTGATTTTTGGGGTTGAATCTGAGGCCCAAATTTGATTCTTTTACACTCTTGGACATAAACATAGAGGGTTGTGCTGCATGGCCAGTATTATTTTTATAGAAGGAGGACCTAAGGTTATATATATTAAGGGTACCCTGCTTGTCCACCCCGGGGCATTCTGATTAGGCAGTTTGCAACCCCCTGGTTCGTTATATACCTTAATCTGGGATCACACGGTGCATGCGCAACACACACCCAACATCCCTGCTGTGTACCTTTCACATGCAGGATGGAGTTAACATGGCTGCGGCAGATAAGCCTAGCTGTGCCTCCTAAGTCATTTCTGCTCCCTTCGACATGTGCCTCAGAGTATATTGTATTGTATATTGTGCACACAGCGAGTGTGCCCAGTGAAAGCAGCGCATACGATGTGGGATCTTGGATTCAGGCAGGTGTCTTGCAAATTAGGAGGGGCTTCACTCTGTGGGTTGGGGGGTCCTTAAATTATATATGTTTTGTTCTACTTTAAAGTGGACCAAAACCCAAGTCGCCCATTCTCCCTCACCCTTCACCGGTCCTATTGTGCATGCGCAGCCTTCTCGTCCAGTCAGCATGCTTGGATCCGCTCCTGTCCCCTTTGTCTAATAGCGCCGGTGCCTGCATCCCCCCGCTACCCTCTAAAATTTCCCGTAACAGCCATTCACAAATGCCTGGCATGGGCCCTGCTAAAGAGATAGCGGGGATGCGGCTGCAGCTCGCGCATGCGCTGTTGTACCAGGAAAGAAGGTGGGTTTCCAGGCGACCTGGGGGGTTTCACACAGATTCTGGATGCCCCAGGGGGAGGGAATCCGGCAGCCCTGGAATCTTATAGATTTCAGGGCCATTGGGACATGGGTTTTGAGCCACTTTAAATAATCTGTTCAGGCCAACTGTAAAATCAAAGCATTCTTTCCTTGCTTCCAAGGCAGCTCTTTTGCTGATTTTTAGCCTCTTTTCTATTTCCAACCCTTTATCTAGAACCACCCATTGCTAGACTTAGAGGTGGTCGTATCCTGTCCCCCCTCCTGAATCCCACTAAGTGAATGACACCATTCAAGTGTGTAGCATTTTACCTGCCCCCATTAAATAAAGCTCAACTAGGGAAAAGGTGAATATTTTTCCAATGCAGGACTGACTGTGGAACTGGTGGGTTCAGTTAGTTTAGTGTCTCCTTGAACCAGGACCGTTAGGGAGGGTTTGGGCCCATAGACATTACCTTCCATCTGCGCTGCACATCTCAGTTCAGCATATGAGGAACTTTTCTGAATATAGGTGCACTTTAAATAATATTAAATCCATAGCCCTGATGTGTAGACCCCGCGCCTCCTATTTACAGGGTTTCATCTTCAGATGTAAACAACCAGTCATCTTTCTGTGTTCTACAAGATGTTGAGGTAGTTCTATAAGAGGGGCACGTTTGAGTTTGGATGTGATTAATGATGTTTGTCATGTGAGCCTGAGGGATCTGACCTTATTACCAGAATGTCAGACTTCTTTTCTTTCATTAGGATTTCATCAGTTTGCCGCACACTGAAACCATTTGAAAATGTATCGTTATTTTATGGTTTTTATTGATCACCGTTGAAAGTGAGCATTTTACAGGGGCCCCCACTGTGACATTTGCACATAAACAAAATATAAAGAGCAATAAAAACAAAATTCCTGAATGGAGATGAGGAAGAAAAAAAAGATAAGAGGTTTGGTATGTCTAGCTGTTATCTTCGTATAACCATTGTGATGGTCTAGTATGCAAACAATTGAAGTCTTGGAGACACTCACAGAAGTTTTGTCCAGGACTAAGTACGGTATGTTTATGTTCACACTTTAGATACAGTTTTAACTGGTGTCAGGATCTTGGGTGCTAATGGCAATGACACTGGAACTAGTTCTTAGTTGAAATAATAAGCCGTTTTTTGAAGACAAAATCAAACAGAAAAATCTCTTAAATTCAGAGTATAACGCAGGGTACAATGCAGTAACATCAGCGGTTTCCTCACCTGATTTAGCAATGTCCAGAGTCTGATAGGTACAGAGTATTGCAAGTCCTCAAATATCACAGGTCCACTTTCAGGGCATACAAGCCCAGGCTGCTAATCCACAGGCTCCAAAAACATAACACTTAAAGACCTTTGGATTTTGGAAGCAGCACGCCACGGACTCCTTATCCCAGTCTCTCCTTCTCCAAACTGGAAGCCTCAGCAGCTCCTTTTATTAGGCTTCCTTCCTTCAATTAATGTAATCACCTGGACAGACCTAGTATTAGGGGAAAACCCGTAGAAGACTGGCAATGTGGACTGGAGGTCTGTTATCCCGGCATGGATCGTGTCTGGCTGAAAAAAACCAAGGGAAATATATACACCATCTTGCAATTTTCCATACACTTTGCCACACAGGTTTTTACTTATTGTAATTAAAAAAAAAAGTATCCAATCCGATATGTCAGTCTTTTAGCAATGGCACGAATTGAAAGGCTTATGAAAAGATATAGCATTTTTTATATTGTTTGTCTGGACAAAAACATACTCCCCTTTTGTCCCCTCAAATTATTCGCCCTACTCTAGCAGTATAAAATGTACCTGGTCCTCAGAGTCCTGCAGTATTCATGCCCCCCCCTATTCAATGCTGACGGCTGGCTTGCTCCTTAAACAGGACCTGATTTAATGAAAAGCCCAAACCCTTAAAAAAACTCTTCCTCAGCATCTAAAATGAAAATATTTTAAGTTTTTAGTCACTTATTATTCTTTCCCCCACCGGGATGCAACTCTGTTCAGGACTCTAGGATACGGGCGCTGCCATCTTGACTCAGAAGCATCACATATTGAGAAGAGGAGAGTGGTATAAAGTACAGGGGGTGGGTTATAGCTGTGCTTTGCACAAACAGAGTAGAGCTGGGGTCAGGAAAAAGACAGCAATCCCAGAATGCAGAGCTACACAGTCAGAGGACACTTCCTGTTTGCAGGCTGCCTGATGCTCCATGAGCCACCATCTTGGATGTTTAAAGGCTCAGACAATGCAGTAGGTGCAGGTAGGATGATTTTTAATGTGAGCAATCTGTATGTACAGGGTGTGGGAAACATATTAGATTTTTTCCTTATTCAGGGTGAAGGTCCGCTTTAATTGCAATGAATTGTGTTGGCGTGCTGGTCATTGTGACTGATGCAGGGAGTGGCCTTTCATTCCTTATGTCCCTGGTGGACAGGGGACATCTGTGGACACTGCAGGACGTCGTTCAGGACCTGGTAATATTTCAACCACCAGACTAAAGCAGAACTTCTGTGGACAAAAAGGGAGTTAGTTGGGTGCTGGGACAGACCCTTTAAGAACCTCTGTAGCACACTTAGCTGTCTGTGAATATCTGAAATTTCAGTCTGTTCTACTACAGTATTAAGTGGTTTATAGCAGAAACTCGTATATCTTTTTGTCGTCTGTGACATCTTTATGTCTTTATAGCAGAAACTAAACCCACCAGTGGACGGCGTGGAATCTAAAAGATTCCAGGGCCAGTGGCTGGATTTTCTCTGCTGTGTGAAGCCCCCAGGAAGCCTGAAAAAACTCACCTTTGCCACACTCAAACGACCCATGTGAGGGCTCTCGTCCAATGAGAGCTGCCTGCTGTGACTACGTCATTCGGCAGGCGGATCCCATTGTTTACCTCGGCGTTGTGTGCGCACTCCCAGCCCTTCAGATAGGTCAGGGGCGGGAGCACACGTGCAGCCAGGGATACAGGGAATGGGGCAGTGCGCTCTCCCATTGATTTGAATGAGAGCCCATGCATTCACCGTTGGAGTGTGGCGAGGTGAGTTGTTTTTGGGCTTCCTGAGGGGTTTCACACAGTGGGGCACCCCGCTTTGGAACGGAACAAAACCTGGGAAAGTCAAAATTCCAGGTTTTGTTCCGCTTTAAAGTCCCTGTCCTGACCGAAGGAACTTTCCGCATAGGGACTGTGTAAAATTAACCATTTCCAGCTTCAAATCTCAATTATTTTATTATAAATATTTATCTAGTGTAAGTAAGCTCTGGCTTTGCACCCATTTCCGGGTGTGGTAAAGTAGGGGTGTATGTGTCATGGCGTATCTTTGAGTCATGCTGTGCTATGATCAGAGATAACTGTGGGACCACTGTGGCTTGCCATGCTCACTTGTGCTCAGAGTTTCAGGGGACAAAGTGGCTGTAAGTCTTCGTTCCAGTAACACATGCGTTTTTACGGGCGCAGCAGTACCGCAAAAAAATCCAATCGATGGCCATCAATGGCACCTCTAGAACCTTTCACACGTCTCAGGTGCATCAGAGAGGGGCAAAACGCGGCCGCAATAAGTCCTGGCCCCAAAAGCAACCCTTGATACAGAGATATAAAACACATGTGTACGACCACAAAATGTGGTGTGAACGTAGCCTTAGACCACTTTCTTTCTTGTGTGGTCCTGGAGGAATGGAATTGAAAGGAGGGCAAGCTTTGGAGCCCTGCTACGGAATGGGACAGACATCAGACATCAGATGAACTGCCTTCCTTACAGGAAGAACATGGCTGTGTCCAACACTGAACCCCCCCCCCCCCCCACCACCAGCACCTACATCTAACATTATGTAGCTCCACGTTATTGGTTATTACTTCCTCTTGTATGTGTATAGTATTCTTTGCTGTGACTATGTCCAGTTAAATGGTCCAGACAGAATCTCCTCTGTAAACCTTGAGCACGGATACTTTCATCTGTGACAATTTCATGTGCTCTTCTTCTCTGGGTGAGAAGTTATGAGCTTGACATGTTGTTTATCGTGTTCCTGCTCATTAACCTCTATACATGGCCAGAGAGTAGAACAGCAAACTGCATGTGTCGCTGCTTCCTCACCAGGCAATTTCCCCAATGCTGTTTAGTTACACAATATAGCTGTACAGGCACAGCTGCAGCTTAGGTAGATAGATAGACAGACAGACAGACAGACAGACAGATAGATAGATAGACTGAGGGATAAACAAACTTGTGGAGTTAAGTAGCCATAAATAAGGAACAGACATGACCTTTACACACTGTGCAGCCATCTTCCACCGCGGCTGCATTACAATACAATACAATACATTTACATTAGACAGCTTAGCATTGGTGGCTCAGCAGATATTTAGTCTGACACCCTCCTTATCTCCCCTGTCTCTCAGCTCCTCCAGCCACTGCAGTTCCTACCTTGTGCCTTCTCCTGGAGCACCTCGCTTCTTCAATAGCATGCTGGGACAGACGTCATTCATTCCCAGCTGCCCCTGCAGAGTCAGTGGGCGGGGCTGAGTCCTCTCATTCGTCCATTGCCAGGCAGCCTGTAGAGGAGCGAGGGGCAGGGTGGCAGCCCGACATGTAAGTAAACACACATTTTTTCTGTTCTGTAGTGCAGCAGGTGGGGGGGATGCGAGGAGGCTGTGTTGGTATTTGTTGGTGCTTGGGGCGGACACATTGAGGCGAAGTGCGGGCAGCCACCAACTAATTATTTTTAGTGTAGGGGGCCGCCCGCCACCCCAATCTGGCTGCCCTAGGCCTGTGCCTAAGTTTGCCTAAGGGAAAATACGGCCCTGCCCCCAGGTGGCCCAGTAAACTCACCGTGCTCTCATCCAATCAGTCTCGGCCTGCCAGACAGGTAACTAACACAGCGGGGCAATACTGAATCTGGATGCCCCAGGGGGAGGGATTTAACATACCTTCCAACTTTTCAGGGTGGAAAAGAGGGACAGTTTTTAAATTAAGCCACGCCTCCTCAATGAGAGATGGATATCGGAGAGGTTGTAACACTCACAACAATATAAACACTTTAAAAAGGGGAAATAATCATTTATTGATGCAGATCTGTATATTAAACCTTACACACAACGAGGGACATGTGGCCATGGACTCAAAAGAGGGACAGTCCCTGCAAATGAGGGACAGTTGGGAGGTATGGATTCAGGTCCTTTTGGTCCACTATAAGAAGTGCATATACAGTACATATTTATACAGTTTAGGATGATGTCTATCTAACCCTACTGTTCTATGGCCCGGAGAACTATTAAGACCGTAAACCCAGGATCATAGACAATCACAGGCAGTCATGTACTCAACAGATATTTGAAAATGACGGCTCTCCTCTGGTGACATATAGTATTATCAGCTTTTTAGATCTGCATGTTTACATGTACTGTATCTCTTTAAGAAACTAATGCCAAGTCCAAAACATTCTCAGTTGCGGGTTCAGTGGCCTCTGCTAGCCTCAGGTGTCTTCATATTTAAATTGTTCTTTTTTATGTAACGTTTTCTGTTTTTACTCTACACATGTATTATTGGCATTTGCTGGCTGCCATTCACTGCCTCTTGTTTTATCTATTCCCTGTAACCACTGTAGCTGGGGCAGTGGGCTTGGCAAGGGATACAATTGGTTACATTTGTGGCAAAGATGGCTCGGGGATGAGTTACAGATTTGCTCTTTACCTTTGCTATCAAAATAAAATGAAAAAATAACTTCTAATCCACTGTGTTGTGCATCACAGTCACAGCACAAGGGAAAATGTGCAAAGCAACTACCAAATTCCTTATGATGTACTGGCTCTGTAGTAGATGCCTTGATCCTGCCTGCCAGCACAGCCTCATGGCAGGGGTTTCCTGCCGGCTAAGGCTAATGGCCGATCAGGCTGATAGAGGTGTGATCAGTACTAGCAAGGTCATTTAAAGTGGAGGCCCCTTGTGGGGCACAGTGTTTACCCAACTGCTTATGAGCTGGCCATTTGCAACTAATTTCTTAGAGCTGTGTGATCAGATGGCATTTTACATGAGGTCTTTGTTCACAGACGAGTAGGTCAGAGAGGTGATATAATATTTCCCGTCCTATTCATCACAGACCCCATTAAGGTGTTACTTTTCTTAAGGCTGCCAATTTTTCAAGGCAAAGTATTTGTTTTTGTTCAGGTATGATTCTCACTACATCACCTTTTTGTTTCTATTACGAAAAAATTTCCAACCGTTAAGTATCAGCGTATAAATGGATATATAACTTCACAGCGGCTTGCAGGGCCAAATGGAGCAGAGTGAAACCGAGCACGCTTATTGGCTGATTGGCCAGTGCATGTGCCATTGGGATGACAGGTTTCCCTGGCTTTCCATACGGATACTCACAGGGAATGTCAGTATTACCCCATCAACGATCCTATGGTGCATGTGGGGGCTTTTATTCCAATAAGCTTTCTATGCATTTACTGAGTGGCATAGGAAGCTGAATGAAAGAGGAGTGGTAGGCATCACTGCAGCTGTTTTACTCCAACTGTGGGTGCCCACATTGGCCATTCAGATAGGCCTGGCACAGCCACATGCGTCAGCCTGGGCAAAGGTGCTGCAGCCCTCACCTGACAGCGACCCCAAGGATTTCACACGACAGGGCATCCTAAATTGGGATGTCCCAAAAAAGAGATTACTGGCCCTAGACTATTATAAACTCTAGTCTGCTGGTTGTTTCTCTTTAATATATTTTAACCAAGGAGAATAGATTCCTAAAATCTGTTATGAGAACTGCTGTAAGTTTCTCATTGTATCGCAGAGCCAATTTGATGGCCCTGGAGGACAGACTAGTTTGTTTTTGCAGATGGGTATGTATGTAGTATGAAGACAGAGGACAAAAGGTGAGTATATGCTTTTTTAGAGCCTGGACAGGGGATTTAGGTCCTGAGCCTTCTGGGTTCAGCACTATTGGGATCTGTGAAACAGTCTACACTGCAGTAAGGTCATTATCTACAGGTCAACCAAGCCTTCCTAATATTTCTGCAAAATAGGAGACCCCACACCAACAGTGTTCTAAAACAATCCTAAAAATTCTTGGGCTACCTTTTGACCCCACACAGATTTGCTCAGAAAGTAATTTAAAAGTCTACCTATCCTCCCCTATGGCTGCATGGTATAGACCCTTGTTATCATCTGTCAGCTTGATTCTCTTGTATAGTAATTTTGAAAACCAAGAGAAAGCAAAATGAAACTTTTCTTCCTGTTCAAGCAAAACTTCAAGGGACAGTGATTTAAAGTTATATTTTTTATAGTTAACCTGAAGTGCTCACAATTCACTAAATAATTTGGGTAAATTAATATGTGGCATTGTAACATAACATGTGTCCTCTGCAAATATCAACTGCTTATTGCTCGATATCTTGTAAAGCTGCATTGTTTCTCAGTTAGATCACCAATGGTTCCAGTGCCAGGATAAACATGCTGGATGATGATACTGCTGATGCTGGGTTACTCTGCCTTGTGCCCAATGGATTTTAAAAGAGAATTGAATTCCTCTGCATTTAACTGTAGCTGTGGGATTGGCATATAGGGCTTTAACCCAGGTTTGAAGCTCTTCATCCTAAACCCCATATTCCAAGTGTGACATACACTCCGCTTCAATTCTTCATGACATTTGGGTTATTTTCCAGTAGAGGGCGAACTTCTGCAGAGATGAATGCAAAAAAGGAGCTCCTCCCAGTCCATAAATACCTGGGACCTCCCACCAATTCCCCAGTTTCTTCTCTGCAGGAAGGCGAGCAAGACAGAAGATGAAGACTTCTCTTACTTGCAGGTAAGCCGGGTTCGCGCCCGGCCATTTTTTGCCCCTATTGCTGCCAGGACCTTTCCTAAATTATCCCTATTCGAGCCTCCCAGCCTTGGCTGCGGGTCCTGGTAAGGGTAGGTAGCACCTTATGGGTGTGCAAGGAGCATTGCTCCTCCGTGAGACCCCATTACAAAGGGTAGGCGGTTGCCTGGGTTTGGTGATCCCAGTGTGGGATGCCCTGTCCCTGTCATTCCTATGGCTAGATTCTGGCTGGGATTCCCCCCTTCCGGGTCCCTTACTTCCCTCTGGGGGGGGGGGGGCGTCGGCCTGTATACCCTGTTGGTTTATATGTGTGTATGGCACTGTGCGTGTGTGTGTGTTTTTACTTGTGTTGGGTGCTGACAAGATGTTTGCTTATACTTAGGGCCATAACGGTGCTGGCCTCCTTCACTCAGCCTGGGGAGCTTATCCCCCTCAGGCTTGTTCGGGGAGGGGGCGGTAGCACCGCCCCCCTGGTTTGGCGCGATGCTGCGGGCCAGCCCATGGCTGGGATCCGCGTTGCTGGGAGGGAGGCGTGGCATGGTGACGCGCGTTCTGCGCTGGCCCGCCCCCCCTCCTCTTCCTCCTCTTCTCACCAGGCTCTTCTCCGGGGGCCATCTTGGTGCTGCTGCGGGATCCTGTGTGCTCCTGGCCGGTAAGGGCCTGTTGGCCGCTTCCTTAGCTTATGCGGGGGCCCCTCTTCAGCAGGGGGGCCTCCTGTTTTATCGCATGTGTGTGTATGGATATATGTTATTATACATGTTATTATATATGTTATTATATGTGTGTATATATATATATATATATTTTTTTTTTTGTGAGGCAATTTTGACTTAGATGCTTCATTGTCTGTTTCAGATTGCATCGTTTATGTGCATGTTAAGGGGTTGCTCCTAGTCCTGGGGTCCCTAGCCTTATATAGATCACCACAAATCCTCCCACTGGGACTTTTAACCCTTTAAGTGCCAGCCTACCTTGAGATTTTGTCACCCTTTGTTGCCAGACCATTTTGCACTTTTTTGCGCTCCCCATGTTCAACTGTGTTTTTTGAAGGGATTTCCATGGATTTCCCAGGAAAGTGATATATTGTTTTTTTCCGCAGAGTCTGGGCTTTAACATGAAATGTCTTGTTTGTCATTTTTTAGGTGTATTCTCAATATTTTTGTATGAAATATGTACAAAAAAACCCCCCAAAAACTATTTTTTACAATTTGTAGTGTTTTTTTGTAATAAAAAATGTAAGTTTCTCACTAAAATCTTATTGCGTGTGAAATCCCAATTTATCCTGGTTACAGCGGTACCACATATGTATAGGTAGACACCCTTTCCTGCCCAGGCGACTCCCCCAAACTGAAACAACGCTTTAGGAGATTTTCAGATAAAATACAACTATGCTACGCGCTAAGCGCACCTTGCAGTTTTTCAAGAAAAACAACCCTTTACATTTGAAATACCCCCCACAAACTATATATTCTCTGGAAGTACACACCTCAAGCTTTCTAGACGTACCAGGTTTGTTGACATGGGTGCAGTTTTCTGGAGTTAACCCCTCAATATATTCTTTGGTTGCACAGGGTTTCCCTAAAAAAGAATAAAAATGCAGAATCAAAACCACATTTTCCTAAAAAAAACTATATGGAAACAAGAAAAAAACTGAAAATCTGAAAAAGCAACATGCCCAGAACAGAACAATACCCAGCATGCATAGGTCCTGTCAAGGGAAGAGTTGCCAAACACACCAAAGTAAAGCATGTGCGTAACAGCAATTTTACTTCAAAATTTCAGCTCTGCAGACAATGTGCGCACCTTGTGCTTTTTCTACCAAAACAACCCTTTACATTTGGAATATCCCCCATAAACCATATATTCCCGGAAAGTACACATTTTAAGCTTTCTAAGCGTACCCAGCTTGTTGTCGTGGGCTCATCTTTCTGGAAGTAATCCCTTGAAGAATTCTTAGGTTGCACAGGGTTTCACAAGAAAATGTATAAAAAAGCCGAATAAAAAACACCTTTTCCTAAAATATCAATATGCAAATAAGAAAAAACAAGCTAAATCTAAAAGCGCAAGGTCCCCCGAGCAGAACAATACCCAACATGCATAGGTACTATTAACCCTTTTAATTGCCAGCCTACTTGAACTTTTGTCACCCTCTGTTGGTCATTTTTCCCCATTTTGCGCCATGTTTAACCGTGATTTTTGCCGGAATTTCCTGGAAAATATATATATATTTTTTTTTGCAGCAGAGTTTAGGCTTTAACATTAAATGTCTTGTTTGTAATTTTTCTGCTGTTTTTTAAATATTTTTGCGTAAAAAAAACAAAAAAATAAATAAAATAATATTTTTTAAGCAATTGTCTCCTTTATTTTAAATAAAACATTTGTTTTAGTAATGAAAACCATATTGCATGTGATAGCCCCATTTCTCCCGATTACAACGGTACCACATATGTATCGATAGCCCCCCATTCTTGCCCAGGAGACCCCCCCAAACTGAAAATAGCACTTTATAACATTTAAAAACAAAATACTACTATCCACACTATAAACGCAAGGGGTTAATTTAAAAAGAAAATGACATAGGGACCCCCCTCCCGGGGGGGGGGGACCCCATTTTTTTTGGAATTTTAAGGGTTAGGGTTAGGCTAAGCCTAACCCTAACCCTTAAAATTAAAGAAAAAATGACATAGGATCCCCCCTCCCAGGGGACCCCATTTTTTGGGGGGAATTTTAAGGGTTAGCGTTAACCTAACCCTAACCCTTAAAGTGGACCAACACCCAGGATTTTCACTATCCTGGGTTTTGTTCCACTTCCGCGGGGGTGCCCCGCTGCGTGAAACCCCCGAGAAAGGTATAAAAAAACTCACCTCACCCCGCTCCTACGGCGCATGCGCGAGCGCTCGTCCAATCAGAGCGCTCAGAGCCGCTGTGGTATGCACGGACAAGGGGCGGACAACCACAGCAGCTCCGAGCACGCTGGCAGCCGCATCTCGCGCTTCCCTCTAACAGGGAGCGTGCCCGCGCCGGCCATTCACAAACGGCGCCCTGCTAGACAGAAGCATGAGAGGCGGCGGAGGCCCGCGCATGCATCGTTGGAACGAGGATAAGGTAAGGCGAATGGGGCGTCCTGGGGGGTTTCACACAGCGGGGCATCCCGATTTCGGATGCCCCGCGGTGAGGGATCTGATCGGCCCTGGAATCTTATAGATTCCCGTGCCGATCAGCCTGGGTGTTGGTCCACTTTAAAAAAAAAAAAAAAAAGAAAGACGTAGCATCCCCCCTCCCGGGAAGGGGGGGGGGGACCCATTTTTTGGCAGAATTTTAAGGGTTAGGCTAACCCTAACCCTTAAATTTTTTTAAAAAAATGTAGGGTCCCCCCCCCCCCCCCCCCGGGAGGGGGGACCCTACGTCATTTAAAAAAAAAAAATTAAGGGTTAGGGTTAGGCTAACCCTAACCCTTAAAATTTAAAAAAAAAATGACGTAGGGTCCCCCCTCCCAGGGGGGGGGGGAACCTCATTTTTTTTTTGAAATTTAAGGGTTAGGGTTAGGGTTAGGCTAACCCTAACCCTTAAAATTAAAAAAAAAAATGACGTAGGGTCCCCCCTACCCGTCATAACCAGCCCGGGACCAGCTATGGGGGCTTGTAGGCACAGAGTGGGGGGGGCAGCTTTTGTGGCCCCCCCACCCTGCAGCCTACGAGCCCACATACCCTATGTGGGCCAGGGCTCTTCTGCCCCCCCCCTGGCCTTTGGGGAGGCAGGTAATAGGGGATGCCTCGTGAACTGGTATAAGGGGTCTCATGGACCCCTTACCAGTTCACAAGGGGTTAACAGTAAAAATAAACACACTGACACTTTAATAAAAAATTTTATTAAAAAATAAAAACTTTTTTTTTACTTTACTTACCTCTGATCGTCAGCTCCTTTGTCCCTCGATGTGTTGACAGATGTGATCATGCTGGCTGCAGTAGCAGAGGGGCAGGTGATGATCTGATCACCTGCCCCTCTGCTCCTGTGGCCAGCATGATCGCATCTGAAAGAACAACAGCCGGGAGCCAGGACGGCACCCGGTGAGTGACGTCACAAAGGGGGCGGGGCTTCGAGCCGGGATCACGATAAGCCCCGCCCCCAAAGGGACGGAGCTTGAGCGAGGGACGCGATAAGCCCTGCCCCCAAAGGGGCGGGGCTTATCACAAGATGGCGGCGCCCGTCGGAGCAGGAGGGGGGAGAGCCCTTTCAGGCTCTCCCCTGAAGCTGAAGAGCCGGGGGGGGCGATCGGAGGCCCCCCCAGTGAAGAAGAGACCTGTCGGGAGGCAGCGCGACCTAAGGTAAGTGAATGTCATTTTTTTTTTTTTCACAGATAGCAGCTGCTGCTGCCGAAGCGGGGGGGGGGGCACTATTCCGGGGGCTCTCCTGGAGCCATCCGAGACCCCACGGGGGATCGGATGGCACCAAATTAAAGAGGAGACCCGGCCGGATCTAACGAGGGGTCAGGTGAGTATTTTTATTTATTTTTTTGCCCACTAGCAGGGGTAGATTCCAGGCACGTGAATTTTACGTGGCTGGCACTTAAGTCCAGGAGAAGCAACCACGTAAAATTTACGTGGCTGGCATTTAAAGGGTTAAGGGGCATCCCGGGTTGCTTATTGCTTAAATTCCCTGCGGTCTTGCGACTGACCACAAAAATCACCATATGGAGGCTCCGCAGGATACCGGGCTCGGGCTCCCACTGGGACAATCCCGGCCATGTGTGGGTTGTGGGGCATCCCTTACGGCTGAGAATGTGTTTATTGTATACCATGTGCACAAAAAGCCATATTACGGCAGTCGGGTGCCCAGCCTTCTGGGTCGGCGCCCCCCGCTTCATCGCCTTCCCCTCCCCACCTTATCCGTACCCCAAGTGACATTGATGGTAGCGGGGAGTCGCATTCCGATGTTTGTGCTAGGTTGGCCAGCATCAAGAAATTTATGGTTAGCGCGGTGGGCAAGAAGGCCCAGGCTAAAAAGAGACATTTGTCGTCAGTCCATGCGACTTGGGATATTGATAATGATTCTTTTGATATGTCAGATTATTCCCCGCTGGAGGAGGGGGAATTGTATGAGGAGTCAGAGGCTGACGATGTACGGTTTGGCGAGGCTGATGTTGGGCAGGCGCTGGGGTATGCTGTTGACACGGCCACGGAGGTTTTGGATCTTGCGCCGCCTGAGGCGCCTCCTCTCAAGAAGGGGGAATTTTTTGGGGCCCACAAGCCTCGTTTGGAGTTCCCTACCCAGGGTCATTTTGATGCACTGATCCTTAGGGAATGGGAGAAACCTAGTCGGCTTCCGGGTGTTCCTCAGGGATGGGATAAGAAGTATCCTTTCCCGGTGGAAGCAGTTAAGCAATGGGCCTCTCCTTCCGAGGTCGATGCGCCAGTTTTGGGGTTGACCAATTCCTCCGTGCTTCACACCCCAGATGCCACTTCCCTAAAGGATGGTGAGGATAGGCGCCTTGATCAGATGGCATGCCATGCCTTTGCCAGTGTTGGTTCGGCTTTGTGGCCTGTTTGTGCATCTGTGCTAGTGGCGGTGGGTGCTAGGTCTCTGATTAGGGACTGGTTAAATGACGCTCACCTTGATCCGGCCAGCGCTGAGTTCACTACGCTTAAAAGATTTGAATTGTTCATGGATTTTGTCTTGGCTGCTATGGAAGACACTATTGTTATGTGTAGTAGGACTTCAGCCTTATTGGTGGCCATGCGCCGCTCGGTATGGCTCCGTCAGTGGACGACGGACTTTGCGGCCAAGCAATCGCTCACAGCTCTTCCCTTCTTGGGTACGCGGCTGTTTGGAGATAAGTTGGATGCTCTGGCAAAGGGAGGTAAGTTACCTCAGCGGAAGAAACTGCGCCGTCCCTTTGGGGGGGCAGGCTCTTTCAATCCTTCCTTTCGAGGTGCCAGAGCTGGTAGAGGTTTGGCCTTCTCGGGTGTCAGAGGCTCTTCCTGGAACAGGGGCAGAGGTCAGGCCCGTCCCGCTTCTGCCTGGGGTTCCAAACCGAAACCTACACGTAAACCAGCTCAGCAATGAAGGGGCACGGCTGCGGCTCTTCTTCCAGGTCTGGGCTCGGGAGGTCACAGACAATTGGATCTTGGAAGTGGTCTCCTCCGGGTACAAACTGGAGTTCGAGTACTGGCCTCCTCCAAGATTTTTAAGGTCTCGGGTGCCCGTGGACCCTCAGGCGGCACAGGGGCTCCTGTTAGCAGTGAAAAACCTTCTGGACATGGGAGTTGTATGCCGGTGCCTCCGTCGGAGAGAGGCAGGGGTTTCTACTCCAACCTTTTCACGGTTCCCAAGAAGGAAGGTTCTGTAAGACCCATTTTGGACCTCAAGGTCCTCAACAGATTCATCAGATTCAAGAAGTTCCGTATGGAGACTCTGCGCTCGGCCATCAGTTCCCTTCGTCAAGGGGATTTCATGACATCCATAGACATCAAAGATGCATATTTGCATGTTCCAATTTTTCCAGCGCATCAGAGATTCCTCAGGTTCGAGGTGGACGATCAACATTTTCAGTCTGTAGCCCTTCCCTTCGGGTTGACCTCAGCGCCGAGGGTCTTCACCAAGGTTCTGGCGGGCATAATGGCCCTATTCAGAGCTCAGGGAATTCGCATTGTGCCGTATCTGGACGACCTATTGATTTCAGCGTCTTCCCTCCGTCAGGCGGAGCTGGACACCCACCAGGTGGTGTCGACCCTGGAGAGGTTCGGGTGGGTGATCAACCGCCCCAAGTCCTCTCTCTCGCCATCACGGGAGATTTCATTTCTGGGCATGAATCTGGATACCATTCAGGCCAGAGTGTTTCTACCCCAGACCAAGGTGCAGGGGATTCAGGATCTGATCCGCCTTCTTCTGGCCGATCCTTGCCCCTCTATCCGGCAGGGGATGAAACTGGTGGGATTGATGGTGGCCTCCTTCGAGACGGTCCCGTTTGCGCAGTTTCACATGAGATCTCTTGAACTTCTTCTATTGACGCATTGGGACAGGTGTCCGCTGTCATTGGTTCAACCGTTCAGGATGTCTCCCGGGGTTCGGCAGTCTCTTCGGTGGTGGCTGGAGTCGAGCAGCCTGTTGAGGGGCAGATCCTTTCTGGTTCCTCGCTGGGAGAGGGTTACCACGGATGCCAGCCTGTCGGGCTGGGGAGGTTTCTGGAAAATTCATCAGTTCAGCGGGGTGTGGGGCCTCAGGAGGCTCACAACCCCATCAATGTTTTGGAGCTCAGAGCCATCCGGCTTGTTCTGTCATGGCTGACGTCGCACTTACAGGGTCTTCCGGTTCAGATTCGTTCAGACAATCGGACGGCGGTAGCCTACATCAATCACCAAGGGGGGACTCGCAGCAGGAGTGCTTGGAAGGATCTGGGGTTTCTGTACCTGTTTCCTCCCTTCTCCATGCTGGGCAAAATAGTTTGCAAACTGGCCCTGGAGGGGGCACCAGCAATTCTAGTGGCTCCAAGGTGGCCAAGAAGGGTTTGGTACGCAGACGTTGTAAGGCTGGCGGTAGATCAGTACCGGCTTCCCATGTTTCCGGATCTGTTATCTCAGGGTCAACTACGTTACCCCAGTTTACAAACGCTGGCTTTGATGGCTTGGCTGCTGAAACCTTCATTTTAAAGGAGGAAGGTTTGTCTGAGGCTGTGGTTCAGGCCTTGATTAGAGCTAGGAAGCGGTCCTCTTCTGGCATTTACTATAGGGCTTGGTGGTCCTATATTGACTGGTGTGAGGCTAGGGCCTTGCCTTTACAGGATATTGCTCTTTCTGTTGTCACTCAAAAGGTTGCTTACTTGGTGGCTATTACCTCTGTTCGGCGTGTTTCTGAGTTGGCGGCTCTGTCGATTCAGGCCCCTTACTTTGAAAGACACCAGGACAAGGTGGTCTTTCTCTTTAAGCCAGATTTCCTTCCTAAGGTGGTTTCTGCTTTCCATCTCAATCAGGATATTGTTCTCCCTTCCTTGTGTCCTAAGCCTAGCAATGACAAGGAGAGGGTTTTGCACAATTTGGATGTGGTTCGCTGTGTTAAGTACTATTTGGTGACTAAAAATATATAATAAATAAATATAATAAATATGATATAAAATAAATACCGCGCTGCCCCAATGAGTAAGCTCAAACGTGCAAAAAAGGATCCCTAACCCTTCAATTTAAAACATAACAAACACAATAAAGCACAGAGCTGTGAATAAATAACAAAAACCCGTGTTTAAAGACTTAAATATACAAAAAAGTCCATAGGTAAGTCCAAATAACAAGTGAAAATCCTCAGATTATGGTGTCCACCCGTGTAGTCTTAACCAAGATAAAGTGCTCCTTCACCATCTGAATCAGACTCTTACCAGAACCAATTCAAAAACGCGCCATAAGCCTTAAATCTTCTCATATGTAAATGAGCAATATTCATATGCCAATCAAAAGCGCAGTCAGATCAATTGAGACTATTTGGTGACTACTTCTTTCCGCAAAACGGATGCCTTTTTCATGGTGCCCTGTGGGCCCAGGAAAGGTTTGGCGCCCGCCAAGTCTACCATTAGCAAATGGATTCGTCAGGCCATTGTTGGGGCCTATTCTGCTAAGGGGAGAACTCCCCCTTTTAGGGTCATTGCGCATTCTACTCGTGCTGTTGGTGCGTCCTGGGCTTTTCAGCACCAGGCTTCTGTTGAACAAGTTTGTAAGGCTGCTACTTGGTCTTCCGTTCATACTTTTTCCAAGTTTTACAAGGTTGATGTGCGGGCTTCAGCGGATGCTGTTTTTGGCCGCAAGGTTCTGCAAGCTGCAATGGTTTAAGTTGGTGCGTTCTTTACTGTTTATGGTTCCCACCCATGACGGGCACTGCTATTGGATGCCCCAAATGTCATGAATTGAATCGGAGTGTATGTCACACTTGGAATAATACCGTTTTGTGATTACTCACCTTTAAAACGGATATTATAAGTGTGACATACACTTCGCTTCACCCACCCTGTTTGGTATTCTGGATCCTTTATATGGTGAACCATTGTTTCTTGGTTGTTATTATTGTTATATTTGGTTCTTCCTGGTCCCCTTACTGCTATCTTACACTGGGGAATTGGTGGGAGGTCCCAGGTATTTATGGACTGGGAGGAGCTCCTTTTTTGCATTCATCTCTGCAGAAGTTCGCCCACTACTGGCGAATAACCCAAATGTCATGAAGAATTGACGCAGAGTGTATGTCACACTTATAATATCCGTTTTAAAGGTGAGTAATCAGAAAACTGTATTTTTCTAGTTCCTTTTTTTATAATTAAAAAAAAAAATTGAAGAATTTCTTACATTTTACTGTAACTGTGAAAGGGGTTAAAAAAACCTCTAAAGGCTGAATGAAAAATCAAAGAAAAGTTTTAGCTCCCCGGGCAGCTGGGCAAGTGAAGTTTGATTTTTTTTTTTCCATTATTCTCTCTGTTTGCAACTGAAATTGTTACATTCACTCTAAAAAAAAAGGGTGACATCCATCCTCTCTGTGTGTCTTTTCCTTTCTAAAATTTCAACATAACATGATTCTTATTTATTAATGAGATAGTAACTGTTTGAAAAGAAACCGAGCAGAAGAAGAAGCAGCAGCAGCCCCCCCCCCCCCCCCCAGCCCGCACACAGTGAGTGGTGCCTCGCACAATGTGATTCAGATGTATGTGGTCTATCAAAAATCTAGTAAAAGGTGGTTGTGCTAGAAAAATATCTGGATGTTTGGCTGTAGAAAATTATTTGAAAATCAATATTATCAGCACAACAGAAAGGATCAGCTGCATGATAGGTAACAAATGGCATACTTTGATTGTACACTTAGCCTGGAGAAACCATTTAGCATTCTCCCATAAAGCCAGCTTTTATGTTGGTTGGTTCGTTTCTTCCTGGATATTAGGGAGGAATATTATTAACAAGCAAGAAGTGTTATTGCCCCTAAATCTTTCTAAAGAAAAATGTAACTTGTAAAATAAATGTAATGGTATAGATAGAATGTGCAATGATGCTCTTTATGTTGGCAATGATGTCATTTATTTTTTCTTTCATGTTTTCATTTTTGGACACTGGGTTGTGTTTATTCCTCTGGTGCCCCAGGTCATGAAACTGCCGATAGTTCTGCTGGAATATGGCACTTAACCAACTTAGATGATGCGGTGCTGCCGGCAGGTGGACAACTTAAGATGCAACCAAGCGTGCACTTATGTGCCATGACTGTAGAACTCCTCTCCGCAAATGTTGTCAGAACAGACGTCTTTGCCTACGAGGCAAGATTATCACAGGCTATCATCTGGAGCCAAATGGAAGCTTCTGGGCAACCAGATGAGAAGAAGCTGGTGTCAGGCAATCCTTTCAAAGATCACCTGTCACCTTACATTTGTTGCCGCAATAGAAAGAACAGAAGCAAACGGTTCTTTCAGTTTGATTTTTACAAGATTCAATGATCATGTGTAATACAAGTAACCTGAATTAAAAATAAATACACATACAAGTTATATATTCTTAGTATACAGTACGTCCTGCTCCAGATAAGATTCATTACTCTTGAGTATTACTCCGCCAGATGGCGCTGGACTGCAGAGACCACGAAATTGGCTCCTCCCAGCCCCTCAAATACCCGGGACCGCTGTCACGTGCTTAGGAGCGCTGCCCCACCGCAATCCCCCACCAAAGGGTAGGCGGTATAGGCATATGGTGAGCCTCTATAGGATGCCCCTCCCGCACTTTTGCCCCTTGCCCCTGTCTATCGGTGGGCCCTACGTTAAGTGGCCGCTGCTCTCCCTTGTAGCTCTCGGGGGGGGGGGGGGTGTTATGCTTTGGTGCTTCACTTGGATGGTGTGCTTGTTGACTTTTGTTCAGTCTCCGCACTGACTTGGTTGCACTGGTTGTGGTTTTGAATATGCCACCGCCAAGCGCGCGCTCTTCCACTGCGTTCCGCGGTCGGCGGCGGCATTACCTCAGGCACTGATGTGCCTTCATTGGCTGCTTGTCACCTGTGCTGCTTCGCGCTCTTTGGCGGGGGCGGGGCCTGCCGATGGCGCGTTCCGCGTCACTGTCTTTGCGGCCCACCCCTCGAGGTATACTCAGCGCCATTTTTTCTCTGGATTCCATCTGCTGCGTGGCTGGCATCTACCTACCGTGGTCCGTGAGTGCCCTCGCGGGTGGCTTTATTTACCCTATGTCATTTATGGGGTCCTCTTCGCTTATGTCTTTCAGGCGGGTCGAACTCCATTGGTTTCTCCCGGCCCTACCCCTCTTTTAGTTACTAAACTTGTGAGGCCTAGTGTGCTAATTACACCCACTTCCCTAGCGGGCTATTGGGGCATCCTGGGTTGCTGTTATAGCGTGAATCCCTATCGGCCTATTGTGCCGCTATAATCACCATATGGAGGCGTCTCAGGATAATGTGCTCGGGGTTCCTTAGGGACAAGCCCGGCTGTGTGTAGCTTGTGGGGTGTCCCCTACTAATGCTGACAATGTGCGGGTCTGTATAACTTGTGCCCATCAGGTGATTGCGCTGCAATCTGGTTTACGAGCGGCTGGGCCTGCGCCACGTATGGCTTCACCAACTCCCCCAAGCTTGAATTTCATTGAGTTGCATACCAGTGGGGATTCTCAGCCTGATGTGTCTGCTAGACTGGCTAGTGTTGAGAAGTTGCTTGCTAATACCATGGCGCGTAAGGCCTCTGCTAAAAAGCGGCACTTGACGCCTGATGTTACTCTTTTCCCTATGGAGGCTGAAGAATACTTTGAACTGTCCGGTTATACCCCCTTGGAAGAAGGGGAGTTGTTCTCTGACTCGGAGTCATCTGATGAGAGGCCCAGGGGTCGTGATGATTCTGGCTCTGACTTCTGGGCCCCAGATGATACTGTTGGCTCAGATTTTTGAGACACTGTCTATCTCTCCCCCGGTTGCGGCCCCTAGGCAGGAGGGGGAATTGTTTCATACTGCTAAGCCACGTTTAGAGTTTCCTGAGCAAGCCCATTTTAATAATCTCGTGCTCAAGGAATGGGAGCGTCTTAGCAGGCTCCCCGGAGTCCCTAAGAGTTGGGATAAGAGGTATCCCTTTCCTGCTGAGGTGGTGAAGCGTTATCTAACACCTCTGTCATGCATTCCCCTGACTCTACTACGCTGCGGGATAGTGAGGACCGGCGTATTGATCAACTGGCGTCCCATGCCTTTTCCTGCGTGGGGACGGCGCTGCGCCTGGTTTGTGCCTCTGCCATTACAGCGGTGGCTATTAGGACCCTGCTTAGAAGTGTCCTAGATGGTGCTCCTTACTCTCAAGGTTGTCTTTTTGGTGGCTATCACTTCTGTTAGGTGTTTTTCTGAGTTGGCTGCGCTTTCCATCCAGCCCCCCTACTTTGAGAGACACCAGGACAAGGTGGTTTTTCGCTTACACGCCAGATTTTCTGCCTAAGGTCGTGTCCGCCTTTCATCTGAATCAGGACATTGTTCTTCCTTCCTTGTGCCCTAATCCTAGTAATGCTAAGGAGAGGGTTTTGCATTCCTTGGACGTGGTTAGGTGTCTGAAGTACTATCTGGTGGCTACTGCACCTTTCAGAAAAATTACTGCTCTTTTTGTGTTCCCTTCTGGTCCTAGGAAGGGTTTGGCTCCTGCTAAATCTACTATCAGCAAATGGATTCAGGCCTACTCTGCTAAGGGGAAGAATCCTCCCTTCTTTACTGCTCATTCTACTCGTGCTATTGGTGCCTCTTGGGCTTTTCAGCACCAGGCTTCTGTTGAACAAGTTTGCAAGGCCGCTACTTGGTCTTCTGTTCATACCTTTTCAAAGTTTTACAAGGTTGATGTTAGGGCCTCAGCTGATGCTGCTTTTGGCCGCAAGGTTCTGCAGGCGGCAGTGGTCTGACCTGTCTGTTGTTACCTTTGGGGATCCCACCCTACTTTATGGATACTGCTATTGGATGTCCCAAGAGTAATGAATCTTATCTGGAGGAGGACATACTGTATACTAAGAATAATACAATTCTGTGATTACTCACCTGTAGAATTGTTATTATGAGTATACAGTATGTCCTGCTCCACCCCACCCTTGGTTTGCATTATCCTTGGATCCCCTGTATGGTGATTGTTATCATTGTTCTAGTTGGTTCTGTTCTCTTTCTCCCGGCTTCTCGTTAACTGCTTTTCAATGCTGGGGATTTGTGGGAGGTCCCGGGTGTTTGAGGGGCCGGGAGGAGCCAATTTTGCGGTCTCTGCAGTCCAGCGCCATCTGGTGGAGTAATACCCAAGAGTAATGAATCTTATCTGGAGCAGGACGTACTGTATACTCATAATAACAATTCTACAGGTGAGTAATCACAGAATTGTATTTTTCATATGGACAGCCTCTGAAGTGTGCATCCATACAAGTCCCTCTGTAACAGGGGCGCCAGAAGACACCATTCAGTTGTAGGCAAAATCTTTCATATAAAAAGCTTTCTTTACAGTGTTTTTCTTTCCAATCCATTCCAGGCCGTATTCACAGCTGTGTAACTCCGCCCGATAGGGGGTGTGGACTGCAAGATCAAAGATGTGGCTCATCCTGGCCCCCTATAATAACAGCTGCCTCTCAACCAAGCCCAGTTTACTTCTTGCAGTGGAGCTGCACAGATCGCTTACACTCAGGGATTTTGCCAGCAAAGCGGGGCCTTCTAACCTGTCGGCTTGCTGCAAGGACCCTATTTCCGCGGATTCTTCTGGCCCATCTGATGCCTCCCTGCTTTGGCTGTTTGAGATCCGTGACGATAGGGTGAAATGACGGCGTTTTACAGAGCACATGGCTCTGGGCTGCAGGCTTCCATAGGACAAGCAGGTCAGCCGCAGGTCTCTTATGGTGAACCTGATGAGAAACCATGATATACTTTTGTATGTCACCCTCCCTTCTCCCACGTTTTTTATTTTATGGTGCGTGCTTGTGTTACTATTGCGTGGGGGAGCGGCGGAAAGCTCCGTCGCCATAGCTGCACTACGGCGAGGAGCGGTCCGCTGCCGCTCCTCCCACATACTCACCTCCCTCGTTCCCTCGCCATGCGGAGGCCTCTGGATGGGGACGCGGGCTCCTCGCGTTTCGGTGGGGGGGGCATTCTGCGATGCTGGGCCGCTATTGGTACTGGCCGGGGGGGCGGAGTCAGGAGCGAGCGGCACATCGCTCCAGTGACGCTCCCCTGTCCAGAAACTTCTCGAAGACACGTGGTTCTTCTCCACTGCGGCTTCTGCGGTCCCTCTAGCGCTGACGAAGCACGGTTTGTGAGTCCTGTCTATCTTCTTTCTTGTTGTACCATTTTATCATAAGGGAGGAGAGGGGCAATGCTTATATGTCTATATGCATATGTATGATGAGAAGCATTTCTATGATAAGAATATTTTGATATGTGTATTGTCTATTTCTGTTATTTATGGCAGTGTGGACATATTGTGATTCTGTCTCCTCTCTTTTTGATTTTAGATTGTGGGAAGAAGGTTGAGGGTTGTGGTTTCTCCCGGTCCCCGTTGTAGGGGGTCGGATATAGGCTTAGGACATTAGTGTCTATTTTGCCTTTTAAGAATATTACATATTCCAAAATCACCATAATTAAGGCATCAGGGGATAGTGAGCCGGGCACCCCACTTGGGCAAGACAGGCTCTGCCCTTTGTGCAGACGGAATCCCCTGGGTGGGTTCAGCACAATTTGTTCCACTTGCGCCAGAGGCATTGTCGCGGACCATGAGAGGGCTGTTGCTTCCGCCCCTATTCCGGTGTCTGCTCCTGTCTCTCCGGATACCCCGCTGCTGCAGTTAGCCCCTAGCGAAGGGGGAGCCAGCAAGGGGACACACTCAGATTTGGCGCAGAGGTTGGCTAGCCTCGAGAAACATCTCTCCTTGGCAGACCCTGGAAAAGCCTCGAGTAAAAAGCGGCACTTTGAGCCGGTTTACTCAGACGATGATTTGTATGCTTCTTTTCGCTCCGTGGAGGAAGGGGAGTCGCCAGATGACCCACTCTCCGGCGGAGAAGACAGCATCTCTGGTTATCCCTCGGAGGAGGATTCCTTCCATCTGGATGATACGGAAAGCTTGCTTTCCTCTGTTTTTGTAACTTTGCACATTGTTCCTCCCAAGATGGCCAAGAGAAAGAAGGATGATTTGTTTTGGCCAGAAAGACAACGACGTTTTTTTTCCGAACAGCCGCATTTTTCTAACATGGTGCTTAAGGAGTGGGAAAGGCCCAACAAGCTGGTTCCTAAGGGCCTGGAGAGACGATACCCTTTCCCTGCCGAGTTGATTAAAGTGGACCAACACCCAGGATTTTGACTATCCTGGGTCTTGGTCCACTTCGGTGGGGCACCCCCGATCGGGGTGCCCCGCTGTGTGAAACCCCCCCCCCGATCACCCGAAAAACTCACCTCTCCCAGCGCCGACGGACAAGCGTTTTGACAGCCGCGGACAAGCGGCTCCGCCGCCTCCCGCGCGTCACTCTTGGCGGGCGCGCGCAAGTCTAGAGGGGCGCGAGGGAGGCGGCGGCGGCCGGCCGCCGCCGAAGTCAAGGTACGGGGATTTGGGGTGTTTGGGGGGGTTTCACCCCGCGGGACATCCCGATCTCGGATGTCCCGCAGGGAGGGAGGTGATCGGCCCGGGAATCTTATAGATTCCCGGGCCGATCACGGGAGGGTGATGGTCCACTTTAAGTTGTGGTCGCATCCTCCCGAGGTGGACCCTCCGGTTTCAGGCCTGTCCAACTCCACTATTATGCCGTCACCTGACAATGCTTCCTTAAGAGATCCTGCAGACAAACGCATGGATCAGTTGGCTTGCCATGCTTTTACCTTCGTAGGTTCCCTTTTACGCCCTGCGTGTGCCACGGCAGTTGTTTCCCTAGCCACGAGGAAAAAGGTTAAGCATCTTGTGGCTAAGGCTAAGTCTCGGATGTCTCCCCAAGATCTCAACTAAAGAGAGTCCGACAATTTAAGTATCTGGGGATTGTGATCAGTGGGCGGACCGACGAGTTTGTCTCCCTTAATATCTCCCCGGTAGTGGCGAAATTAAAGCAAAGAGTCACCCAGTGGGCGAACCTTCCGCTGTCGGTCATGGGCAGAATCAATATATTTAAAATGATTTTACTCCCTAAATTCCTGTACATATACCAGGCCTCCCCGGTGATGCTTCCTGTCTCCCACTTTAAAGCACTAGAGTCAATTATCTTTGGCTTTATATGGGGTCACTCCCCCCCAAGGCTAAATCGGCAAATAATGAAGGCGCAAATAGATGCCGGGGGCCTGGCGGTGCCACACATGCAAATATACTTCTATGCAACGCAGCTCTTGTTTGTCCACTGGTGGCTATGCCAGCCGAAGGACAACCCTGTGGTATGCTTAGAGGTGGCGCTTCTGGGCTCCCCGGAAAGGTTAGCCTCCCTGGTATACAGGGGTACGAGAGGGATCCAAGCGGCGACCACGTGTATGAGGGCGACGTGCAACATCTGGGAGAGGGCAGCGAAGCTGGGGATGAGGGCCGGGGAGACTCCGACGTGGTCCCCATATACCCCCATATGGGATAATCCCAGGCTACCAGAAATGAGTGACATGCAGGACCCGCTGTTCTGGGTGAGGAAACACGTTCAGCAGATTGGGCAACTATATAGAGGAGGGGTGCTGGTGCCCTTCGATCAACTTAGAGCGGAGTTCCAGTTGTCCAACCAAGACTTTTTTCGATATCTACAACTCAGACACGCATTGCAAGCCCAATTCCGTAGAGAGGGCCCAAGGATCTCGGAATCCAAGGTTGAATATGTACTCAGAGATGGGAACCTTAAAAAGCCTGTGTCCGTGTTGTATAGATGTTTGATGGGAGAGCTGGAATCCCCTAGGGGCAAGATTGAGGCTAAATGGCAGGACTTGGACCTAAGCCTAGATCGGGACGAATGGGAGGAGATAATGGAGAACCTGCATACGTCGGTAGTAGAAGCTAGGGACAGATTCATCCAAACTAAATGGATTCATCAGGCTTACATCACCCCGGTTCGTCTGCACAGAATGGGCTTAACAGATACGGATGTATGTCCTAGATGCGGGAAGAGTAGTGGCTCATGGATACATATGATCTGGTCGTGTGAGGTCCTGATGGCCTTTTGGGAGGGGGTGATGGGTCTGATTGGTAGGGTGGTGGGTTTTCGGGTGCAGGGGTCTGTCTCGCTGTGCCTTCTTGGGGTGGTGGAGTCGCTCTCGGAGCAGAGTGCCCTGAAGGCGCTGGTCCGGTTGCTGCTCTTCTACGCCAGGAAGTGCATCCTGATGAACTGGAGACACCCGGCCAAACCATCAGTGCAATACTGGAAAAGACTCATTAATCAGAAACTCACCATGTATAAATTGACGTATGTAGCAAGAGGAGTGCCTGATAAGTTCGAAAAGGTCTGGGATCCATGGCTTCAGAGCCAAGAATCAGCATATGATGCCGAGTGAAACCGGGGGGGGGCCTGGCGGGGGATCTATGGGGTCAAGGGTGCCATCTGCGTGATATTTGGGGGGATGAGAGGGGGAGCTGGAGCCTGACCAGCGAGTAATGAAGGAGGCTTTAGAGAATGTAAGCCCCGACCAATAACTAAGGTACATCAGCTTCCGTGTCCGTTAGTGCACCGTGAGGGCAGCAAGAATTACCAGAGGTCCGGTATGAAAGTTGTGTGAGTGGTTGTTAGTATTGTCACCTATATGCCAGTTATGAAGTTGGGTGCCTGCGGCACCTTAAATTCTTATAAATGATTGTCTTGTTATGTCATGCTTGTATGTTTATTGCAAAATAAAAACTTTTAAAAAAAAAAAAAGGCTAAGTCTCGCAAATGGGCGGAGGATTACAAGGAACTCAGAGCCTGTTTGGATTTCATCGGCTTTGTTGTTTCTGCTATGGATGATGTAGCCAGGCTGGGTGCCAAGACTTCGGCTTTGCTTGTAGCATTACGCCGTTCGCTGTGGTTGAAGCAGTGGTCGGCCGATGCGGCTGCCAAAAAGTCCCTCACAAATGTACCCGTTGTGGGGGGTCGGCTGTTCGGTGAGCGGCTGGACCTTTTGGTCAAGGATGGTAAGCTCCCTCAAAGAAGGAAACCTACTCGGCCCTTTCGGCACTCCTCTTCTTACCAGTCCTTTTGGGGGGGGGGGGGGGGGGGAGAGGTTCTTCATTTTCCGTATGATTTTTCAATCCCGCCTGGGGAGCTAAGCCCAAACCTCCAGCCAAACTTACACAGGCATGAAGGGGCGCCCTCACCCGTACAGGTGGGGGGACGGCTACTGCTGTTTGCTCCAATCTGGAGGCGTCACGTCTCAGATCTTTGGATTCAGGAGGTGGTGTCATCGGGTTACAAGATATAGCTGGCAGCCAGACCGCCCACAAAATTTCTATGGTCAAGGGCATCCCGAAACCTGCTAAAAGCGGAGGCTTTGAGAGCCACTGTTCAGCACCTCCTGCGGATAGGGGTGATTTGCCATGTGCCCCGGCAGGAACAGGGTCAGGGATTTTACTCCAACCTATTCACGGTTCCCAAGAAGGACGGATCGGCGCGGCCGATCTTGGACCTAAAGGGCCTCAACAAATTTATAAGGGTCAGACATTTCCGCATGGAAACATTGCGGTCGGCGGTGAGGTTGCTCCGGCCCGGCGACTTTATGACCACGGTGGACATCAGGGACGCGTATCTACACATCCCGATTTTTCCGGGACATCAGAAGTTTTTGAGGTTTGCATTGGAGGGTCAGCGTTTCCAGTTTGTGGCACTCCTCTTCGGCATATCCTCAGCTCCCAGAGTGTTCACCAAGGTGCTGGCGGGCATCATGGCTATCCTGAGGGGTCAGGATATTCGTGTGTCACCCTATCTGGACGACCTTCTGATCTTGGACCGTACTGTCAACTCTGGAAGCCTTCGGTTGGGTGATCAACTACCCCAAGTCGCATATCGCACCGTCAACAGTGAGATCCTTTCTGGGGATGACCCTAGACACCATTCAAGTCAAGGTCTTTCTGCCACAGCAGAAAGCCTTGTGTCTCCAGACGCAGGTACAGGCCTTGCTGGCTTGTCAACAGCCAGCGGTGCGTCTAGGGATGAGATTGGTGGGCCTAATGCTGGCTTGCTTCGAGGCGGTGCCCTTTGCCCAATTCCACATGAGGCCTCTTCAGCTGAACCTGCTAGCCAGCTGGGATCGGTCCACGAAATCCTTGGACCAAGTATTTGTGCTGTTCCCCCATGCCAGGCAATCCCTCTTGTGGTGGTTGGATACTCAGAATCTGCTGGTAGGAAAGTCTTTTCGGACTCCCCAATGGGAGATAGTTACTACGGATGCCAGTCTTACAGGCTGGGGAGGCATTTGGCAGACCCAGAAGATCCAGGGTCAGTGGGGTCCAAGAGAGAACCGGTTGCCCATAAATCTCTTGGAACTAAGAGCAATTTGGTTTGTTCTACTACATCTGACCCCCCATTTAAGGGACCATGCGGTTCAGGTCCGCTCGGACAATCGGACGGCTGTGACCTACATCAACCACCAGGGTGGTACTCGTAGCAAGAGATCCCTCAAGGAGGTAAGCCGGATTCTGAGCTGAGCAGAGGAGAACGTTCCCAGCATCTCGGCGGTTTACATCCCGGATGTGGAGAACCAGGAGGCTGACTCCCTGAGCAGGAGGTCCTTGCGTCTGGGGGAATTGTCTCTCAGCAGGAAGACCTTTCAAGCTCTATGCATCCGCTGGGTTCGACCAGATGTGGATCTCTTTGTGTCCAGACACAATCACAAGCTTTCAAGGTTCGTATCTCTTTCAAGAGACCCTCTGGTCATAGCAACAGATGCCCTGGCTATTCCCTGGACAGGGTTCAATCTTCTGTATGCTTTTCCTCCCTTTCCGCTCCTGGACTGAGTACTATGCAAGATAGTACAGGGGAGGGGGTACCAACCATCCTGGTGGCTCCTCGTTGGCCAAGGAGGAATTGGTTTGCGGACATAGTAAGGATGTCAACAGATCACTGCATCATGCCCGACCATCCGGAGCTTCTCACACAGGGGTCGCTTCGGCACTCGAATTTACGGACGCTGGCTTTGACAGCTTGGCTATTGAGACCTCCATCCTGACGGAGAAGGGTTTATCGCCCACGGTTATTCACACAATGATTCAGGCATGGAAGAAGTCTTCTTCTATAATATACTACAGAGTTTGGCGGGCCTATATCGCTTGGTGCGAGGCCAGGAACCTTCCTTGCCGGATTGGGATGCCCAGATTGGGATGCCTACGGTGTAAAACACCCCAGTACGCCCTTTCTCTAGGCATGGGCTCTCATCCAATCAGAGCCATTTGCTGTACATATGTAATGCTAGACAAATGGTTCTGTCTGGCATTGCATATGGGTCTCGGCAATCGAAGAACGAGGGGTTGCATCCCCTACAGTGTGCTCACTCCCGCCCCCAGCCTATCTGAATGGCCAAGGGCTGGAGCACGCTCAAAGCCTGAAGATGTGGGGGAGCAGCTGCCTGTTTACATTGCGGAGAGAGCTAGAAAGCAGGTGAATTTTGCGGCACCCGGGGAGTTCACAAAGCGAGACATTTCAGTTTGGGCCAGTCCTGGGTTTTGTTTCACTTTAAAGTGGACCAACAGTCAAAAATGACTTAAAGCGGACCTTCAGCATCATTTAATGAAAAGCCCAAACCAGCACTCTATGTTCAGCACTCTATGATATGGGCCCGCCATCTTGGCTCAGTAGCATCACATACTGAGGAGTTGAGGGGGGTCAAAAGTGCAGTAGAGGGGGGGTTATAGCTGTGCTTTGTTTGTGCAAAGCACAGCTATAAACCCCCTCTACTGCACTTTTTGGGGCCAGGAAAAGGTCATCAATCACAGAATGCAGAGTGGCACAGGCAGAAGACACTTCCTGTTTGCAGGCAGCCTGCACCTCCATGGGCCGCCATCTTGGATGTTTAAAGTCTCCAATAGATACAGGTAGGATGATTTTTGATCTGTATGTACAGCGTGGGAGAAACATATAAGATAGACTCTTATTTAGGGTGAAGGTCCGGTTTAAACCGGACCAACACAACAAACAGTGCTCATATGCATCCTTCCCAGGGCAATTCAGATTGCTGCACATAAAAATTAACTTACCTTTTTCTAACTCCTGCTGTGGTAGGTTTTAAAAACAAAATGGCTACTCGTGTATCTGAAGGCCTCCTGCAAACAGGAAGTGCTGCTGGGTTTCCTGTTACTGTGCATTGTCAGTTATGTTTGTTGAATCCAGGCAGCAGCATGGCTGAGATGCTGGGAGAGGAAGCTCCAAAATGGCCTCTACCACTAGAAGATCGGTGAAGCTGCGTTTCAGCTTTTAGTGAATGCAGGAGTAAATGTAAGTGATTCAGTATCATGTATGCAGATGGGGCAAGGACGTGGTGGAGAGTTTTCTTTTCCAACTGTGCTAGGCTGTTGGTCCAGTTTAGGCAACCAGTAACGTATCAGTGGGCACACTGTCCTTTAACTCCCAATCCTATAATCGGTCATCATTGCCATATTCAAACATCTTGGTGTACAACGTATTACATTATCTTGAGGCCACACTGGACTAGACTAGTGTCTTCCTTAGTCTTTAATCACATAGTGAAGGAACTCTTGCCAGGCTGGCATCCATTCAACGTATTAAAATTGCACTTGCACACAATTATCGAACTGCAGTGCTGTTTCCTTTAGATTCCAAAAAGATACAGTTACAACTCGAAAACCTAACCCTGCCGCTTAAAGGCTAACTTGGCTAACAAAAGCACATTAGTGACAGCCCTGCACCCTAACAAAGATATTTACAGTGCAGTGAGCATGAAGCTCTGCCAAAATGCCTGGCGGTTCAGCGATGTGACTGAGCAATGCTGTCAGACTCTTCCCGCATGATTGATTGTAGGGACCCAGCTACCAGCACATCAATGCCATGATAATAAGTGCTACTGATTGCATGTTGACAATGTACAATGGAATTAGAATAACTTGTACTCCAGGCCACTTTCCTGCTCCATGCAAACTGTAAAAGTCTAATAACAAAGGTAAAGATATCTTAAAACCTTCCTGTCGGTTGTATTGTTTTTTTTTTTATTAGCCATATAGTTGCTTTTAACTATTCTGCTGCTCACCTCATTGTGTTTGCGGTATCCCCATAGCATGGAACAAACAGAACTTTAACATTCCCCATTTGTATCGTTTATAATTCAATATTCTGTGAGGTGCTTAAGGGAGAACATAGGTACATTTTTGGCTCCGTTTTTGCTTTATTAAAATCTCAGAAACACAAATCAAAAAGACAGGCATGAAGATATACCTGAAGAATGTCTATAATGTATACAGAGACACTTCTAATGAGGAGCATGTTTCGCTTTGTGTACACATGGATACACAAGAAACAAAAATTTAATTGGTTATCTAATACAGGGGTTCCTAACCAGGGGTATGTGGACTGGTCTGTACCCCAACCTGCCATCTAAACCTTATCCAAGCCAGAGTTGCTTCACACTTAGAAACCGGCTCTGAAAGGTGATGAAAGCGATATATGTGCATTTTGGGACATTTTGTGTGCTTTATATGGTTGTCTTGTCAGAAATTCGAAAATTAAATATTTGCCTTGATTAAAAAAGTGGAGAACCCCTGATGTAATAGGTCACACAGTTGTTGGTTCTAGTTGGCACAGTACACCCCACCCCTCAGTGACGTCCGCATTCCTCTAACAGGGAGCGTGCCCGTGTCGGCCTTTCACAAAGGCCTGGCATGGGCACGCGTCCTGCTAGAGGGATAGCAGGGTTGCGGCTCGTGCATGCGCCATTGGACTGGAAATAAAGGTAAGTGTATGGGTGACCTAGGGGGTTTCACACAGTGGTGCATCCTGAATTTTGGATGCCCCAGGGGTAAGGAATCGATTTGCCCGGGAATCTTATAGGTTCCTGGGCCGATTGCCGTAGGTTTTGGTCCACTTTAAAGGTAGGTGTTTGGGTATTTGCCTTAATCTGCACAGCATGATGTCACCCCTAAGTATAGATATCTCATTCAGGCTTGGGTGGTCATCGGAGATTGAACATTGCATATACTTTTTTTTGCTGGGTCCTGGGCTAGTGAAGAGTGCTTCTCAAAAACAACTTCTTAGTAATAGAACCAAAGTTTACAGTGCACTTGCTGAGAGTTGCCGCAATACTGCAACAAAACTAAAAGTCAGATTGTCATCACTAGGGGCCAAGGGTTACAGGGGTGAATAGGAGCAACACACCAGGTGTCGTTGATAAGTACAATAAGGATATATCTAGGTCCTACTCTGTCCTATGGTTTACATTGTATTAGGGGTTTAGGATAAAACATTAAAGAATATACAATAATCCATTAACCAACAATAGAAATGTCTGTCTATCCCCCATACAGATATTTTATAGCATTTACTTGACTATTTAATACATCACTCCACACAAGCCACCAACCACTGTATTGTGAATATTTAAAATTCAATTTATTTTTTCATCCATTAAAATTCCATCATTGTATTTTTTTATTTCATGATTGCAATAAATTCATCCACTAAATGAACGCGTTTCGTTATAATATATCATTAACCTTGAGCGCCATAAAGTGGATCTGTATGTACACAAAATACCTTTAAAATACATCTAAATAGATGGTTAGGTTTTGTTTTATCAATATAATTTACATATGTATATTCACTTAAAAACTGTGAGTCTACACAATACAGTGGTTGGTGGCTCGTTTGGAGTGATGTATTAATTTGTCCAGGTACATGCTATATAATATCTGTATGGGGGATAAACTGACATTTCTCTTGTTGGTCAATGGACTATTGTATGGTATCAATGAATTCAGACAATGAAAAACCATAACTAACAAGCACCCACTGATACATTATCTCACTGCCATCACTTGGGCATTGTCTGGACTGCCAGGTCTTTATACCCACTCTGCTGCTGACACTGGAACTTGTCCCTATCCTATGGCCCATATAATACTGCTGCTATTCTTCACATTAACAGATCAGCAGTCATACACTATATCTAATAAAAATTATGTTGCAGCAGACGGCTCTCATTGGACTAGAGGCCGCATATGTGGAACCTGGAGTTTTTCGGGCCTCCTGGGGGGTTTCGTACAGTGCGGCATCACGATTTGAGAGATTTGAGAAAAGCCAGCGGCTGCCCCTGAAATCTTTTAGATTCCAGTCCGGCTGCTGCCGAGGTTTGTTCCACCTTAAAAAGTTGATGAAATGATGTGTCATGTTCAAAAGTTCAAGCTGTGAATTGCACCTTCATTTTAAGCATTAATGTGAACCTTATTTTCTGAAGGAATATAAATGTAGGTATTTTGAATTGTGTGTATATATATATATATATATATATATAGTTATTTTGTATCCTACATGAAAAGAAAGTGGGCCAGGTAGTTGTCACTTGAATATAATCTGACATATCAATAAAATCCGAGCCCTTGGTGACAGATGTGATGTGATAAGCTTGTCTTACAGCTCTATAGTTCATATTAAGCCATTCATCCAAACACTAAATAGAGAATTTGCCAGAATAAACCTCATTTTTCATGTCAGACTTTTCATTTTAGCAAGGTCTGATTTTGAATCTGATAGGCCACTGGCTGCTTTTTACAGGTCCATGACCACCTCCAGACCGTGTTCTATTCCTGGTTTAATTTTTCTTTTTTTTTTACAAAACCCCTCAATGCATTGTTTTTACATTCACATGTCAATAATTGGATGTACAATGGAAATGCAGCACATCATCTATCAACAGCTATGTAGAGGTAGAAATTAAATTGCTTGTTTTGCCCTATTTACAGGTGAGCAACAGTAAAAGATAACTGTGGGCAGGGAAGGCACCGGCACTGGGCATACCTGGGCAGGTGCCCCCGGCCGTTGCACCTTGGGAGGGTCCACCTCATTTCTTCTACCCTATGCAGCCACTATGCAGGATGCAGGGTCGTGCAGTAACCAGAACCAAGGACTGTCAGCCAGCGGCAGTTTAGCCATTGGGAGATTGATTGTTTCTTTCTATAAGTCCTTCTATTCTTTCTATAATTTCTTTCATCTGTTCTTTCTGCCATTCCTTTCTTTCTTCTTTCATTCTATTATTTCTGTCAGTCCTTCTATTTTTTTTCTAATATATCTTACTTTCCATCTATTCTTTCTTTCTTTCATCTGTTAGTTTTGCCATTCTTTTGCTTTCTTTTTTCCCCTATTTTTTATTCTGTTTTTTTTTTCTGCCATTCCATCTCTATAAATTCCTGCTTTCTTTTTTTCTGGTCATTCCTTTTGTTCGTTGTTTGTACCCAGCCTTCATTCTGTCTTTTTTTTTCATTTATTCTATGCTTTTGTTCTTTGTTTCTTACCTTAAATATTTCTTTGTCTTTCTGTCTGTTTTTTGTATCTGTCTTCAATCTATTTTTTTTGTAATTTTTTCTTCTTTCCTTATATTCTTTTTTTGGTAATTGCTTTCCCTTTTTTTCTGTAATTTCATCTATCCTTTGATTACTTCATTCTTTATTTCTCTTGCTTTCTGTCATCCCCGCTATTTCTTCTATACTTTCTTTCTGTCATTCCTTCTATTGTTTTCTTTCTATTATTTGCCAATATTCACTATACATCCAACTTTACTTCCATGTACATAGTGTTTTACCACACTGCAAGGTGCCCACTGAGACACTATCGCCGAGGGGCCCACATAAACCTGTAGCCCGCCTCTGCTTAGTCTCGCAATAGGGGAGTGGTACCCCATTTAGGATGTCTGTCCATTTATACCCCCTCGCAAGCTTACTATTGGGCAGCCCTTGCTTTCATGTAATCACCGACAGCAAATGACATTTACCAGGTGGACGGGCAAAGTAAGCTGTATAAGCCCAGTTAGCTGCTGACAGTCATGTGGGACGCCAAACCGGCAAGGGAATGTGGAAGCAGGTGAGTAGATCTACTCATTCCCGGGCTTGCAGGGGAAGTATGTGCAGCAGAGCATCCAAAATAACAATGGATGTCCGCTTCAAACCCCATAGGAAGGAAGGAAGGGGGGGGGGGTGAAGGGTGGAGTCACTAAGTAACATTAAGGAATATTATATTACTTTGAGTATTGAATGTTTTACATGCATTAGCCACGGAGGCCAGTCTTCATTGTTTTGTATTTTAAAGCCACTGTCAATAAGTAAAATAGGAGCTGTAAATTCCGATCAATTGCTTTGAAAATTGCTCCTATTTTTTATACCTTTACAAAACTCTTAATGCATTGTGTACCTTTTTCTATTTGTGAGTATACTAAACATGTTCCTATAATTTGTGTTTTCTAGCTTGTACGGGAGACACATGCAGGCGAACCCAGAACCCCCGAAGAAGAACAACGACAAGTCCAAGAAGATCAGCCGCAAGCCCTTAGCAGCCAAAAATAAATAGAGATCTGATGGGTGTTGTGTTGTTTCACACCATCTCTGCATGTGCCTAATTATTTCTATTTATTTCTCAAGATATCATATCAGGGAGAAAGCGATATTACTCTAAGGCCATAATAGAATTGACCTTGGGATGCCTTACTTTTTCCCTGGCTTTGGAAGAAGCATTATTAGCTATCCATCTATAACTGTTACACATTTATATTCAATTATGTGCACATCACCTGCATTAGCGGATAATGCTTACCCACATTTATATATTTCATAATTGTCTTTTGTTTATGTTTATTGTATACTGTCCTAAAATATGAATATTTTAATGCAACGCTGTCATTTTTATTAAAGGAAAGCAATTTAAAGTAATATTAAAGGTTAAGCTTTTATTAAATGTCATAGAATTGTTTTAATGTTACCTAATTGAAGATGGATTAAAGCCTAACTCCTTTTTTTTTTTCTTTCTTTTTTTTTTATGGATACCTTGTTTACGTTACATTTATTTTTAATCAGAGCCACACAACACGTTTTCCTGAATTGTTACTCCAGCAAGCAGACTGACTGCTTGAGAAAACTTTTCCCTGCTTTCAGATTTTCAAAGTTTTCTTGCCCTTGTTAGATTTTGACCAACACATTACGTTAAAGCTTCCACACTTAAAGGGAAAGTTTACTTTTTCTGGACTCAGATCAGGCATGATGCTTCTCATCTTGCCAACAGGTGCTCCAGATATGATGCTTGAGGGGGCATGTGTGGAATACAAGGCCAGACAAAGGTGTTTATTACTCTCTGTGAGCGCCCCGCTGGGCTTTGTACGGCATCTACGCCGCAATCAACGTTGGACATTGGGCCCTGATCTGAAATCCAAACAACGTGGACTTTCCTTTTAAAGTGGTCCAAAACCCAGGATTTTGACTATCCTGGGTTTTGGTCCTTGCCCCGCTATGTGAAACCCCCATGTAACCGAAACCAACTCAACTGTTCCCGGTCTTACAGTGCATGCTCGGCCGCTCATCCAATTGGCGTGCTCGGATCTGCTGACGTCATCTAAGCCTTTGTCTAAGGCCAGCGGCTCCGAGCGCACTGACGGTCACATCCCCCCACTACCCTCTAACAGGGAGGAGCGTGCCTGCGTTGGCTATTCACAAATGCCTGGCACCCGCCCTGCTAGAGGGATCACGGGGATGCGGCCACCATTGGACCAGGAAAGAAAATAAGTGTATGGGTGACTGGGGGGTTTTACACAGGGAGGAGGGAATCGATCACCTGGGAAGCTTAAACATTCCTGGGCCAATCGCTATAGGTTTTGGTCCACTTTAAAGGGTTTTTTCCAAGCAAAGCATAAAAATAGTGGCGAGGCTGTCGCACCTTATGTTGCAGCCTTTCTAAGTGCTTGCAGCTCCATGCAATCAGCCAGGAAGTGATTAGGCTATGCCAAAACCCACCCGCCCTTACTCCCCCCCTTACGCATGGCAAGCAATGAGGATGCTCGACTTCTGGACGCATAGACGCCCACTAATGGTTATGTTATATTGATCAAATAGCACGGTCAGCATGATGCCTGCCATGTCCAGAGGGGCACTCATCTGTCCCCACTCTATGGAGGCAGCAGAGAGCGGGGACTGAGAGCAGCGCTGGACGCAGCTGGCATCTTTCCCCGTGACTACGGCCACCGACGCCCCCCCGCCAAGAGTATGGAACCGTTGCCGCCTTCTTCCTTTCTGAGTCCCCTCCCCTCCTTGCCCCCACATTTACAGCCCACTGCTTCCCCCCTCCCCCCCAACAAGTACAACCACTCAGCAGCGCCGGATTAAAGGGGGAGGGGGCTCTACCACTTGTTAATATAGGCATTTAATCTGCAGTTACTTATGGAAGGCATCCAGGAGTCTTTATGCTCTAGGTCTGCCAATCACACCTAATCCAGTCCTGGAACCCAAAATATACTTGCCTACTTCTCCATTCCTCCTATTCCAGCTGCCCCAAGTGACTGTCCAGGAGCATAGAAGTTCTTTAGGTGGCATCCATCCACATGGTCAGTAATGCTGGAAATGGTCATATCTGGCAAGGTGATTATCATGTGGATGGCCAACTTTACTGACGTATCAAGTCCGAGCCTTAATAAGGTTTAAACAAAATAGCAGTTGCACCGGCTGGGTTTTTAGTTAACCAGGAGTTAGGTTACCTTTTTTTTTTACATCTTCTACAACCTCACTTTTTAAAAACTGGGATGTATAACCTTCTGTTCTGCCATTACATCATTTGTCTTAAGGCAAATAGGCTCTAGCGGCTTTTGATTTAAAAACCCAGCATGGCTCAGGCTAATCATTCGGGAGCAACCCTGTATAAAAACTTGAAATTCAAGACAGAAAAATTAACCGAGGTGTTACTTTGCCTCCTTAAAGTGTTTGGCAAGTCAGAAGTTAAAAAAAAATATCAGTAGCTTATCTTTCATTGAGTCCCTCCAGCATTGTCCTTTCTGCTCTCTCAGGCTCTGTAGCTAAGAAATCACTTCCTTGTTCAGCTGTCAGTCACCAGCCCACTGACCTGGTCCTTCTGTCATAATCTGGTGTCTGAGCTGAACAGGCTGCAATCTCTGCCTGCAACACATCTCTCACTGTCATGATCTGATCAGACTGAGCTGAACAGGCTGCAATCTCTGCCTGCAACACGTCTCACACTGTCATGATCTGGTCACACTGAGCTGGCAGGCTGCAATCTCTGTGAATAAAGGGGGGGGGGGGTGGGAGCAGCTCAATCACTATTATTTATACAAAATTATTATTATTATTCAGGGCCTGGGAACTAATTTACTGCCCAGTTTAACCCTCTCATCAACTAAATATCAAGCAACAAACATGTCTAGCTATGTGGAAAGACAGAGATTTGGTTGCATATATCTGCAGATACATGTAGAAGCCACACTGCCCCGGCAAGGCACTCTGTGTTTAGTGTGGTCCCTACTCTTAATTTTGAGTCTCCAACATTGGGACATGCAATGCAGACAAATATTTGAAAGCTGCTCACCTGGGAAGCTGCCAGCCTCCCTTTAGAACACTTCACAGGGAGAAATCCATATTAACTGAATTCCTCCCTGCTTGTGCTCATGGCAATTCAAGTGAATAAATGTTGCTTGATATTTAGTTAATGAGAGGGTTAAACTGGGCGGTAAATTAGTTCCCAGGCCCTGAATAATAATAATAATTTTGTATAAATAATAGTGATTGAGCTGCTCCCACCCCCCTTTATTCAGGCTGCAATCTCTGCCTGCAACACGTCTCTCACTGTCATGATCTGGTTACATCGAGCTGAACAGGCTGCAATCTCTGCCTGCAACACATCCCTCACTGTCATGATCTGGTCACACTGAGCTGAACAGGCTGCAATCTCTGCCTGCAACACATCCCTCACTGTCATGATCTGGTTACATCGAGCTGAACAGGCTGCAATCTCTGCCTGCAACACATCCCTCACTGTCATGATCTGGTTACATCGAGCTGAACAGGCTGCAATCTCTGCCTGCAACACATCCCTCACTGTCATGATCTGGTCACACTGAGCTGAACAGGCTGCAATCTCTGCCTGCAACACATCCCTCACTGTCATGATCTGGTCACACTGAGTTGAACAGTCTGCAATCTCTGCCTGCAACACATCCCTCACTGTCATGATCTGGTCACACTGAGCTGAACAGGCTGCAATCTCTGCCTGCAACACATCCCTCACTGTCATGATTTTTTCACACTGAGCTGAACAGGCTGCAATCTCTGCCTGCAACACATCCCTCACTGTCATGATCTGGTTACATCGAGCTGAACAGGCTGTAATCTCTGCCTGCAACACGTCTCTCACTGTCATGAACTGGTCACACTGAGCTGAACAGGCTGCAATCTCTGCCTGCAACACGTCTCTCACTGTCATGATCTGGTCACACTGAGCTGAACAGGCTGTAATCTCTGCCTGCAACACGTCTCTCACTGTCATGATCTGGTCACACTGAGCTGAACAGGCTGCAATCTCTGCCTGCAACATGTCTCTCACTGACATGATTTGGTCACACTTACTGTACGTCACATCACTGTTGCCACACCCACTGTTTCTCTTCATGTGTTCTATGAATTGCCAATGCTCTAATACTTTTAATGATAACTTAGAAACTACTTTTTTTTTAATGGATTGAAGTTTGGGACAGTGCAACATGTAGCCCAGGACAATGGGACAGCAATTGGGCTTGCCTTTAGTATAAGTTTTATTAAAGTTTTATTTTGAAATCTGTAATTTTACGTACATGTTAAATTGGGTAAATTGGAATACATTTGGTGCTGCATTTCCCTGATCTGATGTGTCGGGCCATTAAATTGCAGTCCAGTTCACTTTCGATTGAATTTTTGAAAGTGTGTACCAAAATGTCCACAAGATTCTGAGCTGATTTAGTATTTCTTTTATTTTTTTCTTACGTTACAAAATGTGTGTTTTTATGGAATTGGTTCCTGCAAATCTTTTGCTGTCGGCAATGTACACTAAGTCTATATAACAAAGAAAGGTGAGCCCTGTACACACAGGACACTGCTGCTTGCATGTGTAAGGTTGAGCGAGCTCCCTCAACTCAACAGCAGACATAGCAGCAGTGTTCTGTGTGTACACAACTCACTTCTTTCTTCTTGGTGTACAGACTTGGTGTGTGGTTGGCAATAGCAACAGATTGCAGGTAGTGAAAACTGCTTCCATAAAACACACATTTACTGACATGTGAAGCACTAAATAAGCTCCGTACCTTGAAGACCACCTTTTGGCATGAAAAATATACACCTTCAAAAATTACATAGGAGGTGGATTTACCCTTTCAATTTCAGAAATCCACTGTGATCCTGGCCAACATTTATGGTGTGTGTGTGGTCCGCAGTCTCTGTGTAGGTAGGTGGCCCAAAATCGTGGCCTGCTGCTTTCTCTGCTGCTGAGCCCCTGACTAGGACTGACTGGTCAGCAAACCAGCAATTGCATCTTTTGGGTTATGTTTGTGGATAATCAGCTAATTGACAGTACTATAAATATAACCAGCTCAGATCAATAATGTTTTAGCTCCTCTAAGCTACACACTTTATTTTATCATCTTCAGACCATAAAATACTCCGAACATGCAGGTTGACCTAAGCTTTTATGTTTGATGATAAATGAAAATTAATTTGACCTGCATTTTGTGTATAAATTGTTGTTTGTTTGCTGCAGGTGACACATCTAATGGCATCCTGATAATGGAATGTGATTGTGTGTTCATTATACTGTTTCTAAACTTTTTGCTGCTCTTAGTGCATATGTTTTGGCCCATTGTGGTGGTATCCCACCAGGGATTCCCAACATGTGGTCCTTGAGATCCTCTCAGGTGGAACTCGACCAGGCTGGAGACTGGTCCTGCACCTGTACCCCAGCCTGATCTGCTGCCATCTATACTTCACTCAAATGTGACTGAATGACTGACAACACTCACGGACCACCCAGGCGATACTTGATTTATTCAGAAAATAGAAAGTAGTATTTGATAAAAATATGTTGGGAAGCCCTGACCCCTTTCTCTGTGATTCACTGTTCTCTCCAGGCATTTATTAAGCTGAGTTCTAAAGCCTAATGTAAAAAGAAAAATAATACTTATTTGGTAATCTGTAATATGATTACATTTATTAATAGAGCTGACAAATCTGCTTTTGTGCAGATCCTGGAGGAGCCGCATGCAGACCCCCGCACTTGTGAGTATACAGCATGCTTCACGCTGCACACAAACCCACTATAGGCACACACCAAGAACATCAGGGGGTGGTGGGGGGTTGCTAGCACACTGGGGAACCTTCCACCCAGGGCCTGGGGCCCTGGCCATGATGCGGGCCTTCCACTTCTGGAGCCAAAGGCAATTGCCTCACAGAGAGCCCAGCACTTAAAGTGATTGGTACGTCAAAACAATAAATATCAGTAGCACACAGTGTGCTTACATCACATCTAATACTTTTAAAGATAATTTAGGAACTACAGGGTCTTTTAAAAATTGATTTAAACTTACCACCCCCTGGGAGGAAACACAAACTGAACAGAGGTTAAAAGCCCCACCCCACCTCAGTCTTTGTAAAGTAACCCAAGTAACTTTAGGGCTATGGGTGGATAATAGGTGGTCATGCTGATGGATTCTTATAAAGTCGGTAACCGTAGTCCGTTACCGGTAAGTAAGCAGGATTAGGCGAGTAATTATACCTTAAGGGGAAGCTGGAAGTAGTAACCTTCTACTGAAGGCCTGGTGTTTTGTAGATAGTAGATCAAGTTTGAGAAAATGTTTGAGGAAGTTGTGGGGTGATGACCACATTGCTGCTTTGCAGATCTCTTCCAAAGAGGTACCAGTCCTCTCTGCCCAAGATGCTGACATTACTTTCATTGAATGGGCAGACACATCTGGGGGAGAGACTCCTCTAGTAGAATAAGCTTGTGCAATATTCTGTTTCATCCATTTAGCTATAGTGGACTATTGTTTTCCGCTATACACCTTTCTCTGGGTCTTCCTTGCCTGCTCCTATTGGTAGCATGTCGGAATCTCCTGCGTCCTGTTAGCTGAAGTCATTATTCTTGGCAAAAACAATGGATTAGGTCTAAGTATAAGTTAGTCTGGGAGCACAGAACAATAGGGCTCCTTCATAGACAAGGCCTGCAGCTCGCTGGAACTTCCTATAGAAGTTCAAAATGAGGTTCTTTTAGCCCTTTTAATACAAGTGACAAGTCCCAGGTAGGAAACCCCTTAAAGGGTGCAGATCTTTGGCGAATAACTGACTTGAAAAAAAACTATTGATTAGTTCATTCTGTCTCTTTTTTTTTACTGAGGAAACACTGATAATGCAGTCTGAGTCTTTAAAGTACTCACTGCTAGCCCCTTGGCATCTCAGCCAAGCTGCTGTCTGACCTGAGCTGACATAAACCACAATGCACAGCGGCAGGAAACCTAGCGGAACTTCCTTATTGCAGGCTACTGACAGCTCCATAGGATGCCATTGAGGGAAGGGCAATAGACTACGGCAGGATTTACAAAACTAATAATTTTTTATGTGCAGCATTTGAATTGCTCTGTAATACATATGAGCACTGGTTCTTGTAAGGGTGGTCTCCCAGTTTAAAGGAAGCATCCTCGGGAACATGGTGCTGGAATACAATTGGCAGCCAGGGGAGACTCCCTATACAAGGAGCAATGGCCATTCTCCTTTATGGTGTGTATCCTGAGTAATCGGTGGTCTGTAAGAAGGTGTGTGTGGGTGTGATTTGCATCTTAGATTTAATGAACCTAATTACTGCTGCTGTCATTAAAATATGAAGAGGTGATAAACTCGGACATTGCAGTTACATAACCGTTCAGTATCATAAGTGTCCCTTGAGTTGCATTGCTGTGTGGACATACTGACATAATTACCTGCTGTGTGTTTTGTAATTCTTTTTACTACTAAAGCATTGCGCATTATAAACTTCAAGCTGCTGTTTCTTTCAGGACTGGAGTTTATTGGTGCACACAATGGAAGAAATGTAACAAAAGTAGCAAACCACGTTACAGAGAGACCCATGTTAGGACTAATAAAAGTGGGTTACAAGGGACCAAAAAGCACAAAGGATACAAGGTAACGAGCGCAAACAAAGTATTTACAGACCAAGAACAGGCTAATCCCGTTATTCTTAGTACATAGACAGAGCCATGCAAATCTCCATGCTATTCCAAGTACCCGGAAATAAGCTGCTGAGTGTGCGATGCTTGGGTTGAGATCCCAATATTTACATAGCCATCACTACCTACTTGGAAGTGGACATGTGTTTCAAGCTTGTGGCCCTTCTCAGGACAAGGCTGGGAGTAAGAGCTGTATGGGGGAGAGGGGGCTTTGAAGTGCCATAACAGAGTAGCAATCTTAAAGTGGACCTAAACCCAGGATTCGACTATCCTGGGTTTTGGTCCTGCTGTGTGAAACCTCGTAGGTCCGCCGAACAAACACACCCCTTCCCAGTCCTACGGCGCATGCGCGGCCCCTCGTCCAATGCGATCGGATCCGCTCACATCTGCATGTTTAAGGCGAGCTGCTCCAAGCGCGCTGGTGGCGGCATCCACCCCCTACCCTCTAACAGGGAGCCTGCCCACACCGCCATTCACAAATGCCTGGCGCGGGCACGCGCTCTGCTAGAGGGAAGCGGCCAGGACTCGGGCATTCACCGTTGGACCGGAAAAGAAGGTAAGTGTATGGGGTGTGGAGACTTATTATTGCTAACATTGTTACCAATATAGTTACCTTTGTATATGCTAACTAATTTTTTTTCATAGGATAGCGGAGAACCTTAACCTTGTTTTATTCTCCCTTCCAGCCTGCCATTACTAACCAACCATTTTATCCACAGCGCACCTACGCTAATCTTTTTTCCTTTTAGGTCCACACCTGAATTGGAACAGATTAATACACCACAAGTGTGTGGGGAGACCTGGGGGGTGTCACACAGTGGGGCATCCCAATTTTGGATGCCCTGGGGAGAGGAAATTAGTCGATTATAGATTCCTGGGCCGATCACATGTGTTTTGGTCCACTTTAAGAAGGGACCCATGGTAAGCTTAAGGGGTAAATTCCACTTTTGATGGCATTTTTTAAAAAATTCCATTATTGTGTGTTTCCAATATTGTATGAAAATTTCGTGTCTGCATTTTTTTTCTTTTCTATTTGATTGCAACTCAATGTTATAAAAGAAAACCATTTTCTCTAGCAACAATGTGTTTAGCATAGCAACCTACACCGACTGGTGTGTTTGGTGTACGTAGCAGAGACTTCCTGACTCTGGATTGCTGATCATCTGATTGGCTAAGGCAGAGATGATGCTTCACATCCCTGAGCTCACGGGCTTAAAGAGGAACATTGTAGGTATTGGGAGTTAATAAAAACTCCCCAAACCTGGTTGCTTGTCCCCCTGCCCCTCCGGTTTTCACAATTTACAACTTGTCTCGTCCTGTCCGGTCACATCTCCCTCTGGCTTCCCTCGGTCCGGCACCATCTCCGTAGGGCAGTGCTATCTTGCTGTCCCATCATGCTCTGCACCGCCCCTCAGATCTTGCACATGCGCAGTGTCACTGCATAGGCTGCAATGACACTCAGGGCAAAGATTTAAGAGGGGTGGTGAAAGGTAAGTAGCTAGGCTACAGCTGCAGTTATCTGTTAATTTATAATGCATTGCTTTGCCCATGCACCATGGAAGCATGGCTCAAGGTGGGTAATAGAGTGAACCAGGGGATTTCACACACACCAGGAGGCATCCTGATTTTGGATGCCCCTGTGTGTTAAACCCTCTGGCTCGCACCCATTTTACTTTCCCGAGCCAAACATATCTTGATTGACCAGCAGGAGGAGCTGCTCATGCTCCATTCAGTGCTACAGTGCTTTCCTGATGTCAGAGCGGGTAGAGGAAGAGTGGAACGTGAAACGCTGATTGGCTGACAGCCTGCGCATGTGCTGTAAAAACAAAATGGCGTCCCATGGAGCTGCAGGCCGCCTGCAAAGAGGAAGTTTCCTGCTGCTGTGCATTGTGGGGTTATGTGAGTTGAATCCAGGCAGGAGCATGGCTTGGATGCTGGGAAAGGAAACTCCAAAATGGCTGCTACCAGGAGTAAACCTGTGAGGCGGCGGTGTTTGAGTTGGTGCAGGAGCAAATGTAAGTGCTGACAATGATTAAGTATCATGAATGAAGATGGGGAAAGGGAATTTTGGGGAGTTGTTTTCCATATGTGCAAGGCTGTTGGTCCTGTTTAAAGAGGAACTCTGATGCCACCCTGCCCTCTTCCTGTGCTAAGCTTAATTTGGTTGTTAAAAGGATAAAACAGAGACCAGAGTTCCGCTTTAAAGTTCCTGTTCAGACACTTGCTAACTTCCTCCCACCTTATTCCCCATGGCAGCAGTGCAAAGTGACCGATTTCTCAGCATCTCTAAATATATGTAAATACAATACGATTCTAAGTAAAACCACTTTCTATGCTCCAGTTTCTGGGCTGTGACTGAGCTGGTAGGGGTGCGTCATCGCTCAGAGTTATGAGTCATTATCATGCCCTGCTGTGCTCAGAGACATCTGTAGTACCACTGTGACTTGCTGTACTCGCTCACACTGAGAACACCAAGGGACAGAGTGGCTGTTAGACCACTTTTTAAATGACAATGAAAGGAGGGTCATCTTTAGAGCCCTGCTACGGCTTCTATCCTGTGCTGCAGGAAATGGAGGAGAGACACATGGGACAGGCATCAGGTGAGCTGCTTGTCTCCCAAGTGTCCCTGATTTGGACTGTCCCTCTTTTGAGTCCGTGTCCCTTTGCCCCTTATTGTTCTCCTTTGCCTCCCTTTGAGGTGTAACCTGCAGATCTGCATCAATAAATGATTCATTTGTTTATTTAAAGTGTTTCTTTTGTTGTAACTGTTACAATGTATCTCCTATCCATCCCTCAATGAGGGGGCGTGGCTTAATTTAACAAATGTCCCTCTTTCCCACCCTGATTGTAGGTATGCCTAAGCTATGGGTGCAGTGTATTATTGTGTGTCTCTAGGTTCAGCACACAGACACACAGTCAGACACACACAGACAGACAGACAGACACACACACACACAGACACAGACAGACAGACAGACAGACACATACACACACACTGAAACACAAACATACAGACACACACATAGACATACACACACATGCACACACACACACCAACACATACACATACACAGACACATACACACACAGGCAGACACACACATAGACACACAGACACACACATACACACACACAGACACACAGACAGACACACACACACTGAAACACAAACATACACACACATGCACATAGACACACAGACACACACATACACACACACACATAGACACACAGACACACACATACACACACACAGACATGCACACCCCCCCTCTCGGATGCCTGTCCATCTATATGCAGGTAGTCAGCAATACAAGTTATAGATTTCAGAAACGTTGCAATGGTTATTGTTATTGGCGGCCGCCCTGTAACCCGCAATAAAGCCGCGGCAAAATAACGTGTGATTTATGATGTGTGCATACCTGATAGAATTATCTATTGGGAACAGCAAGTGTCATTGAACAATACCCTCCAAGGAATGGCGGATCAATCGCGGCACGCACAGCTCATCCTCTGTCAGATTGCGCATTTTAGCCTCCACTTAACCAATTAACCTTTTATTGCCGGAGGAGCTGAAATGCAATAAAGCTGGGACGTCCCTAGTCGCCGCTCCCACACTTCATTCAATGGCATTTCATCAAGGGGCCAGGATTGAGCTGCCTTCAGATTTATTTTGCTCTTTTGTCATTGTCTTATTGATAACATTATCTCACTTTTTTCTCAGTTTTTACATTTAAAATCTACAAAATGATCCCGCACTGCCCACAAATTTCAAGGTGTATGGTGCTGGCCCGCAAGGACACCCTTATGGGGTAATTTACAATATACACAACTAAAGTAAGATGGACTACCAGTCTGGTCCACCAAACCTTGCCAAAAGAAAGCAGCCAAACTACATATAAGATTTTATGTTAAACATGTTTCAATTTTATTATGGAAAAACTTTTACATGAACATGATCACAATGAGACAAAGACAGGTTAAAAACAATTAAAACATGAAAACGGGAGTAAGAGGAATTGGACCATACAAACTAAATGCTTAATTCATAAGTATATATAAGAGAGTTCAAGCAATCACTCTATGGTGTATATACACAACCCGCTGCAAATAGAGACACTGCTTTCACTTCGTTTTGGACAGGAAATTCTCTTCCTGGTCCAACACATTCTTTTTAGATTTGTGTACCAGTGGGTTTTCATGTTTTAATTGTTTTTAACCTGTCTTTGTCTCATTGTGATCATGTTCATGTAAATAATAATTAAATTGAAACATGTTTAACTTAAAATCTTATATGCAGTGCGGCTGCTTTCTTTTGGCAAGGTTTGGTGGACCATACTGTTAGTCCATCTACTTAGTAGTTTATACATTTAAAGCGGAACAAAACCCAGGATTTTGAATACTCTGGGTTTTGTTCCTCCCCCCGGGCACCCTGATTTGGGGTGCCCCGCTGTATAAAACCCCCCAGAATTCCCAAACTCACCTCTTTCAAGTCCTATGGCGCATGCACAGGCTCTCATCCAATCAGAGCTATTTGCCGTGTATATGTAATGACACTCACATGGGAGCGCACTCCTTCCCCAGCCTGAGATCTGGGGATGCAGCAGCCCAATCTATACAATGACGAAGGAGCCAGGAAAGAGGTGCTGCAAAAGTCACAGAATTTGAGGGGTGATTAAATAAAAAAAATTAAAATCCCCAATGACGACACCACAAACACTCTCTTCGTGGTTTCTATCAATGACTATCAGAACCCTAATAGGTCAATGAGGCCTTAGACCAGAAAAGATTGTACACACCTGGTATAAACAGACTCTTGGTCCACACCCTAACATCCTATAGCGCATTTGCGGGCTCTTGTCCAATCAGAGCTTTTTGCTGTGCCTATGTAATGATTGGCAAACTCTGGAGCGCTAGTGGGCGCACTCCTTCCCCAGCCTATTTTGAGATCTGTGGATGCAGCAGCCCAATCTGTACAATGGCGAGTGAGCCAGGAACAAGGTGAGTTTTGCAGCACCTCGGGGGGAGGGGAGTTTTGTACAGCGGGGCATCCCGACTTGGAGTCTTTTAGATTCCAGGGTCGGCCACAATGGCATTTGTTCTGCATTAAAAGGAAATGCAGCTTTTATACACCTATGTACCTGGGTGTGTGGCCCCCGAAATGTTTGTTCTGATAGGAGATTTTTTTAAGTACTTCCATATGGGGATGAGAGTGAAGCCAGACAGAACCAAGCCTCACTCTCTATACAGACACTTGGGCTTTCCTGGAAAGAATGTTGGATCAGTGACATGTCTCCAGAACCACATCCGCTGGTTCCTCCCAGAATTCATTCACACATCCACTGTAGCCAGCCACCTTCTTCTGCTGCTGGGTCCTTTACTGTGTCCTCCGTGCTGCCACAGGGAGAATTTGGAGAATTCTCGGTGGCCCGTACTGATTTGGGGCTATCTGCTTTTAACACCTCTATTAATTATCTGCCTCCTTAGTATCTTCTCCACCCCCACTTCTCCCCCCTAACCAAGAAACCCTGGCTCTTATTTTGCCCCAATGCTCTAGCCTACCCACAATACCTGCCCTTACAATACTAAAGCTTTAGTAGCATCATATTAAGAGTGTCCATATCCATTCCACACATGATCTGTCTCTATTGCTTTAGCATCAGCTGCAGAGCAGACTTGCTGACATGTTGGTAGGCACATAGGGCGGGGGGTCAGCAGGGATGTCATGAGCCAGCAGGAGGCCGGTAAAGTCCCAGTATAATTTTTGACCCCAGTCTGCCACTAACTGCCACTCCCTCCTTCTTCACAGGGTCTTACCGGCACTGGTTGGTCCTCATTCTCCCTCAAACCCCAAGGCCACCAGGCTTGGCCACAGCAACGCCATCTGTAAGACCTGTCACCACATTAATGCCCTGAAATGCAGCCAGATAAAACTGTACTTCATAGCCTCAGAGTGGAAACGCAGTGTGGAGAGGCCCTAAGACTTTGGCTGCAATTCAGTAAACTTTCCTTAAAGAGGAACTTCAGTCTATAATGACTCCCCTGCCCTGCCACCCTACCCTGGCACTGAGGCAGGACGGGGGGTTACAAGGGAAAAAAAGCCTTACCTGACCCTCGGGCCAGCACCGCTCCTCCAGCAATATGGATCCTTGGGACGGAATGACACAGAGCCGTGGGCACTCCTGCTGCTCATTCACTCTAATTCACTCAATTCAAGTCAATGAGCATCGGGAGTGCAGGCAAACCCGGGGGAAAGCGGCCCTGTGTCATTTTGAGTGGTAGTAGTAGCAGTAGGAGCGGCGCTGGCCTGAGGATAAGGTAAGGGTTTTTTTTCTTTGTAACCCCCCCATCCTGCTTAAGTGCCGGGGGGTCATTACAGACTGAAGTTCCTCTTTAAAATATCTCATGAAAATAAGGGCTTTATGCTGTATTTTAGAATAATACATTAGAAAAAATAAGGTGTGATTCAAAGAACATTACAGGCGTTTATAAATGGTTAAAATGGCCCAAGTGCTATTTTATTTTTTACCTAAAACATTCACTTCTGGGAGATTTAAAGATCCCTTTACCAAAAGTCATTGTTCAGGCAAGAAAAAAAACGGTAAACTCACCTTTTGTAATGACTTTACTAAATACCAAAACTCCCTCGTCCCATCTGCATGCATGATACTGAATCATTGTCAGCACTTACATTTGTTTCTGCACCCATTCAAAGCTAAAACATCGCCCCACCAATTTCCTTCCGGTTGCAGCCATCTTGGAGAACCAGGGAGGCTTCTCCTTCCAGCATCTCAGCCGTGCTGCTGCCTGAATTTAACCCACAATGCAACTTGGCAGGAAACCTTCCTCTTTACAGGCCACTGGTTACTCCATAGGATGTCATTAAGTGGGGTGGGGGTGACCACAGCAGGAGTTACAGAAAGGGAAATGATTTTGTATAAGCAGAAATCTGAATTGCCCTGGGGGCACATGATCACTGTGTCATGAATGACTTGCCTTTAGTCCGTGCCCGTGGTGTCCCTAGGCAACTGGCCAGGGTTTCTCCTGCCCAGCAGCCGCCTCTGCCTCCGGTGCCATCCCCAGCGGCGCGTGTGTCGCCGAGTAAGTCCTCCCCCCTTGCCCATTGTCACTCAGTTTGTGCTTGCTGGCCTATACAATCAGCTCATGTCCTCCGGTGGTGCAATACTCAGAATGGCCACCGGAGGCTGTTTAAAAGAACGAAGTCTAGAAGGTGCAGCTCTGAGCAGTTTGCCTGGGAAGCTCAGCTGGAGCAATCAGCCCAGAGCTCACCAATCAGACTACAGGGCCAGTGCTCCAATCTGCCGTCAGATCCTAAGTGCACCAATCCCAGCCACTGTCTCCCTGTCCAATCCTGCCGGTTTTCCCACTATAAAGGGATTTCCACTGCAGTGTGTCATTGCCTGTTATAGCGCCTAGTACTTAGTTGTCTAGCTTGTCTCTAGTGATTGAACCGACCTTTTGCCTGCCTGACCACGATTCCGCCTGGCCCCTCTGATACCTCGCACTGTGACCTTCTGGATTTGACCTCGGCTTGTTTGACTACTCTTCAGGCACAGAAATGCAGAGGGTGGGCCTGGTTATCTCTCTGCTCCAGGGTGATCCACAGTCCTGGGCGTTTGGCTTAGCGCCCACAGATGAGCCCTTGCAATCTGTCTCAGCCTTTTTCTCCGCTATGGAGATCCTATATTCGGACCCTGACAGGACTTCGACCGCTGATGCCAGGCTTCGAAGCCTGAAACAGGGGAAACGCTCAGCAGAGGAATATAGTGCCAAATTCCGCCGCTGGGCGATTGAATCCCGTTGGAATGATCCTGCTCTCTGTAGTCAGTATAGAATTGGTCTTTCAGAAGGTGTTAAGGATGTTCTAACAAATTTTCCTTACCCTAAAAGCCTGGATGAACTCATGCTTATGGCCATTAAAATTGACAGACGGCTACGGGAGAGACATATAGAGAAGAATCACTCTCACTTCTGGGAATCTTCCCACCAGGAGTCGTCCTCTATGGGTGTTGTCTCATCTTCGCCCCCAGAAGAGCCTATGCAACTTGGTGCTACTCACCTTTCCCCGGCTGAAAAGAGTAGACGTCGCACCTTAGGCCTATGCATGTACTGCGGGGTTTCAGGTCACCTGGTTAGGACCTGCCCCAATAAAAGACCTTTGGTGGGATTGCAACGTCCTGACAAGATAGAGAAAGTTTGTCAGGACGGTCAGGTAACTTCCCTTCATAGAAGTAAAATGTTGTTACCTGCTACTGTGGGTTGGGAGTTGTCCAGGAAATCCGTCTCTGCTTTTGTCGATAGCGGAGCAGTTGGCAACTTCTTGGATAAATCCATAGTAGCCGCCTTAGGCATTCCCTTAATTCCCCTTGGGAAGCCCCTTCAGATTTTGGCAGTAAACAATACTCCTGTTCCTAGAGGAACTGTCACCTCCAAAACCCCTTTAATTAACCTAGTTGTGGGACCTTCCCATTCTGAGAACCTTGAATTTTTTGTCTTAGACAGCCCTGAAGCCCCGGTTGTCTTAGGGTTCCCAACCTGCACAACCTTACCTTTAATTGGGGAATTGACAGGATGGAGCCCGCACTGTGCAGAACATTGCTATAGTATCACTGTTGGAGCAACCCAAGTCTCAGAGCTTATTTGTCCGTCTGCCTCTCCATCCATGAGGGTACCTCATGTATCTTTATTGAAGTCCGCCGGAACCATTCAGGGTGATAATCCTGTTAAGTCTGGTGAGGGTCCTGAGGCCCCTCGTGAAGGGGAGGGTACTGTCATGAATGACTTGCCTTTAGTCCGTGCCCGTGGTGTCCCTAGGCAACTGGCCAGGGTTTCTCCTGCCCAGCAGCCGCCTCTGCCTCCGGTGCCATCCCCAGCGGCGCGTGTGTCGCCGAGTAAGTCCTCCCCCCTTGCCCATTGTCACTCAGTTTGTGCTTGCTGGCCTATACAATCAGCTCATGTCCTCCGGTGGTGCAATACTCAGAATGGCCACCGGAGGCTGTTTAAAAGAACGAAGTCTAGAAGGTGCAGCTCTGAGCAGTTTGCCTGGGAAGCTCAGCTGGAGCAATCAGCCCAGAGCTCACCAATCAGACCACAGGGCCAGTGCTCCAATCTGCCGTCAGATCCTAAGTGCACCAATCCCAGCCACTGTCTCCCTGTCCAATCCTGCCTGTTATAGCGCCTAGTACTTAGTTGTCTAGCTTGTCTCTAGTGATTGAACCGACCTTTTGCCTGCCTGACCACGATTCCGCCTGACCCCTCTGATACCTCGCACTGTGACCTTCTGGATTTGACCTCGGCTTGTTTGACTACTCTCTGTTCCTCCCATTGGATACCTCGCCCCGTGACCTCCCGGCTCTGACCTCGGCTTGTAATCGGACTTCCGCCATCCGGCATCCTCACTTGGGACTCCCTGCCGTTCATCAGTCTCCACCTTAAGCTGGTAATCTTTGCACCCTATAAGTCCTGGGGGTAACCGAGTAGGAGAGGCATAACCCGCGTCTCCTACAAGCGGGGACTTGTCTATAGGCAGAAGAGGCGGTGGAGATTGGGGATTATCAGCTCAAGACAGACTGGTGTCCGGTACAGTCCTTACACACTGTTTCTTGTAAGAGTGTTGGTCCAGTTTAAGATGTACTTACCTTTACCTTATTTTATCTTATGTCTTATTTTGAAGTAAAGCAAGTAACATGTTCATAATACTCATAAGCTATTTTGCATCACATTTACTGAATCGAGGCCTCTGACTGCCTTTAATTGCAAATTAACTTTGTGCCGGCATTGCGCTGGTAAGTCACAGCAGAGGAGAGTGATGTTGCCCTAATTGCCATAATGAGCCCTTGTCGGCCTAGAAATTGTCGCCAGCCTCTGGGATCACAGATCAGATCACTTCATTAGGGGCCAGTTCATCAATAGCAATGACTTGCCGCTTTCCTCCTGGTCAATATGACCTACTGAGTGTATTAGAAAAGAACATCGACGAGACGTGTAGCGGGCCAGTCATTGCCATTGATCTGCATGTAGAGATTTTCATTTCCTGTCAATGTGTCAGGCATGGGGGCAACTTGTTACAAGGTTTGCTCGGCAATTAGCAAGTCTTCTAATTAGAGCGTCGCTGGGATATTAGTGGGGGGACCTTTAAGGTAAAAGTTATTTCACTTTCCGTCTGCTTTAGTTTTATAGACTTGCTGATGCCTGGGATGAGCTTGACCAGCAATAGTGCAGCAGTTAGTATGTACATAGAGCAACGGTCCAGGGTTCAAACCCCCAACCACTCTGTCTGACTTTGGTAGTGTAGTGGTTAGGACACTGTTCTAGGATCTACATAGAGCAATGGTCCAGGGTTCAAACCCCCAATCACACTGTCTGACTTTGGTAGTGAAGTGGTTAGGACACTGTTCTAGGATCTACATAGAGCAACGGTCCAGGGTTCAAACCCCCAATCACTCTGTCTGACTTTGGTAGTGAAGTGGTTAGGACACTGTTCTAGGATCTACATAGAGCAATGGTCCAGGGTTCAAACCCCCAATCACACTGTCTGACTTTGGTAGTGAAGTGGTTAGGACACTGTTCTAGGATCTACATAGAGCAATGGTCCAGGGTTCAAACCCCCAATCACTCTGTCTGTTATTGGTAGTGTAGTGGTTAGAGTAGAGGCTTTGGGAACCTGGGGCAAAGATTCAAAATTGCGCCCAGCTGTTCTCAGGCCTCCCTGCGGCACCTGTGGCAAGTCCTCCCCCCTGGGTTAGGACACTGTTCTAGTATGTATATAGAGCAACAGGCCAGGTTTCAAGCCCCCAATCACTCTGTCTGTTTTTTGGTCGTGTAGTGGTTAGAGCAGAGACTTTGGGAACCTGGGGCAAAGATTCGAAATGGTGCCCCACCTGTTCTCAGGCCCCCCTTTGGCGCTTGGGTTAGGGCACTGTTCTAGTATGTACATAGAGCAATGGTCTGACTCTGCCTGTCTTTGGTAGTGTAGTAGTTAGAACTTGTAAAGAAAGTAAGAAGTACATTGTTTGATTACTATATAGTAGTAATATAGTTATTAAACACTGGGATTTAAAGACTATTTCCACTTTCAATGGCTTTTTTTTTTAAGTTTCCATTATTGTGTGCCAAAATGATGTCATCATGATGCCGAGCATATGTTTTTTTTTCTTTTCTTTTTGTTTGCAACTGTGTTATTCAAGAAAACAGTTTTCTCTAGTACAATGAGTTTTCCTTAGCAATGTACACCAGTTGGTGTGTGTGGTGTACCTGGCATAGACTTCCTGCCTCTGGCTTGCCAATCATCTGAAGGCGGAGATGACACTCCACATTCCTGACTCACAGGTTTAACCCTTCTTGCTTTTACTCGTCCACTTCATGTGATGGGGACACAAACTTGTATTCCAGTTTTTTACCTGGGAAGGTCATTACTGTTGCTTTATTTTGCCAAAGCTGCTGATGAGCTCACCTGTTACAGTGGAAGGATTCTGGGATTTGGAGTCAGAAATTATACCAAGGCCTGGAAAGCTGCTCCAACTTTAGCAACACAGAGCCACGGGAATATAGGAAACCTGGTAACAGTGTGCTGATAAGGAAATCACAAGTATGTAGGCACAATTTTACATTCCAAAAGAGGAAAACAATAGGAAGGGACACCAAAAACCTGACAAGAAAGGACCCTGCACTGCTGTCCCATGTTACATAGCATACAGTTATAGTACATTAACCACTACACAACACAGAAAGAGAGACAGGACTATGGCCTGCTTGTTTTATTTAGTTACAATATTACCTATAGGCAGGAGGCTGACTTGCTGATTGGATGGATAAGCACAGCACCGGATATTCCTAGCCGCCAGGGGACCTTACTGACAGATCAGGAATAGCGGAGGTTCAGCATGCTCGGTGCAAGGATTAAGGCCCTTATTTAACAAGGGATAGCGCCAGGTAGCGAATGGGGAGCGAACGGTAATGACGCTCACCGCCACGAGAACGCCGGCTCCCCTCCGCAATCACACATTTATGAAGCCGATCCTGCTAAGCGACTGACAGAGCGCCAGATAGCGAATCATTCATCATTATTCCAGCCTCACCCCACAGCGCCAGCGAGCGACCTTGAACAGCGCCAGGTATGACCTCTCGCTACCTGGCGCTCTCCAATGCATTTCAATGGAGCAATCTTTAAATATTCTTAATTAATTGCTATTATTTTTTTTTTTTTTTTTTTATGTCAAAAATTCTGTGACCACTTCTGCAATGTTAGATTTTTTTTTAAGCTAAAAAAAAAAAAAAATTAATTTGTGCAGAATTGATATTACAGGTCTGATATTAATGTATTCATATTACAAAATGTTTTGAAAAACATGTTTTTTTTTTCTAAAAATATGGTTGTTTGGGGGTTAAAAAACTACTTTTAACCCATCGCCGCCAGCGCTCTGGGGTTTAAACAAGCATTTCACAGCGCGAGAATTTTTGGAGCGTGATTTGTTAATGAATATGCTGGGAGCCGTTCGCTATAGCCGTTCGCTATGGCCGTTCGCTGTCATGTGCTCCCATACAGCGCGGAACCTGTCAAACAGCGACTCATAACCCCATATTCAACATTACCGCACACCGACTGAGTCGCTGTCAACAGCCGAACAACGGCCAAGCACAGCGAATACTAGCGGGCGCTGTGAAAATAACGCTACTGTCGCTCATCTGTCGCTACCTGGCGCTATTAATGAATCAGCTTGCCCGCCTGCTTAAGTTCTTCCAGCTTGGTCATCCCAATTTGGGATGCCCCACCCAATGTTAAAGCACAGATCTGAGTCCAAAAGACTCTAAGTCTAGGACCAGCTCAATTCCCCGTACACCCCCAAACTCACCAGCACCGGAAAAAAACAGGGTCTGGCAGCTTTTTGAAATCAACAGGGCAGGCAGAGCCAAATCTTTAGATAGAATCCAGAAGTAGGTGAGTCCAGGCTCTGGGCAGGGGGTGTAGACAATGCCTTACTCTGCAGGGCGACAAATCAGGATGCCTTCCATGAGTTAGGAAAAGCTTTTGACTTTTGATCCACTTTAAGCCCTAGGAAGCCTGAAAAGAATTGCAGAGGCATCCCGATTCAAATTGCCCACTGAGTATCTACTCCACTGAGAAGCCCAAAACCGGGCAGCCGCTATTGACCAATTCTGTATTACATTATGCCCCACAGGACCACTAGGAGCTTATTCCCCCAGTCACAGGGAACCCAACTGGATGCCTTAGGAGGTAAGTATGGCCTACCTAGACTTTGGTTACCCAGCAGGGGAATGCACAAATCATGATGCCCCCCATGCTGCAGCTTTGTCCATGCAGGAAAATCAAACTATATACCCACTTTCCCCCGTAGACAATTGTTACTAGTTTAAAGTGGTGCTTTAAACCTTACTTGATTCGAAAATCACGCCCCGTGCCACTTGGTCATATCATATCACTTGGTCATAGTCTTGACAGTGACAACATAGATGGTACATCCCCCATTCACTGCAATGGAGGGGACGTGCCATTGTGGGGCACAAATGGCATAGGCTGCAATTTGCCGATCAGATATGATTCAGAACGCTGGACTAAGGGCCGCTGAACCACCAATTAATAAATGTATTCTAAAAAAAAAGCAGCATAATGCCATACCTACCAACTTTTCAGGGTGGGAAAGAGGGACATTTGTTAAATTAGGCCACACCCCCTCATTGGGAGATGGATAGGTTATAACAATTACAACAGTATAAACATTTTCAATAGGCAAGTGAATCATTTATGGATGAAGATCTGCATGCACCTCAAAGAGGGGCAAAGGAGAACAACGAGGGACACGGGACATGGACTCAAAAGAAGCACAGTCCCTCCAAATCAGGGACACTTGTGGCACAGTGGTGCCCCTATCCCTGCTGAACCATCAATGAACTAGTAGAGAAAAAAACAGGTTCAACAATTGCTGCTGCCCTGTCCTCTAGCTGGTGCCGCCTCACCTGGCCTCATGGTGCATCCATAAAAGCTGTGAGCCTTGGTGCCTCCGTTTTCTATAGTGTGTTTGCCTCATTAATTGGGGAGATATGTGCCTGCAATTTCCATCTGATCTCATTGATTAAATCTCGAGATGTAACAAGCAGCCTACACTCACAGTGAAGCAGGCCAAATGCTGCGTGCATGCGGCAGATGGGAACGCCATTAGATAATAAAATGAGATCTCGCAGCCAGGAAACAAGCATTTAGACAGGTCGAAATATGTTTTCTTGCTGTTGTTGTCGGAGAGCAATCTGGCCGTGGGAAAGGAGCACGCGGAGGAGCGGCTGAAGGATCTGACCCCCAGGCTACTTAACTCGGTGACAATGGGCACATCCCTGAATCAATCACAGGAGCATTACTTCCAACCATATCACTGTTATTACAGCACAGCATAAGCTCACAGTATGGGGACCAAAACCCAGGATTTTGACTATCTTGAGTTTTGGTACTTGCCCCCAGGGCAGATATGGCCGCCAGCGCGCTCAAATAATCCACTCGCATTAGAGGAGCTTCTGGGCAGCACATTCGCCGTAGGACCGGGGGAAGGGTAAGCGAGATCGGGCGACCTGGGGGGTTTCACACAGGGCACCCCCAATCTGGGTTCCCGGGAAGCAAAAAACAAAACACAAGATAGTCGAAATCCTGGGTTTTGTTCCACTTTAGGGACCTTCCTACTTCTTATACATCATTGTTATTGCAGCTGTTGTTTACACTTGATTTAATGACTATTTATGATATAATTGGTACACTTGCAATGATTAAACCGCAGTTGTCAGTTGCTATAGTTTCTATAACAAACAGACCCCTGATACCTTCACACTTCAGTTTTAGCACCTGTGTTCTCGCCTCTTGTATCTTCTTTGCATATATCAGATTTTTCTTTGCTGCAGAAGGATGAGTCCAAACAATCTAAACAACCTCCAATCAATTGGGTGACCACAATATGGTTTCCTTTAACCCCTTTGGGAAATGTTTGTATTGGGAAGGTTTTAATCTTTCCTGTCCGCAGTGACTGCACAATAAATGCATCTAACAGAAAGGTCTTGGATGTCCTTGTATGTAAGAAAGTGTTCCTTTAAATTTCACCAAGTGCATATACATATTGGCCCTAATATTCGGCCAGTCACCGGCGGGTTTGCAGCCTTTGTCTGTAGCTGAAGTTTATCTATTGTGCAACAGATGGACGTCAAAGAGAAGAATATTCATTCCTTGGAAATTATTACATTATTTTCCATGCTCTAAGAGTTAACCCCAATTAAAAAAATGTTATATAATTTCACTGTAGATATGGGGCTGAATAAGCCACCTTGTGGTACCGTAACTCTGGCTGTAGTGCAGGGATAAAGTACATGTCTGTGGTGTGACGGATGGAGGTCGGCATAATAAAAATAATATATATTGTAGTGAAATCCCCTCCCTCCCTTTCCATGTGTCTCTCTGTATTGTATAAGGGCAGGCTGATTCATTACTAGCGCCAGGTATCGGCGGATGAGCGTCTGTACAGAGGTACTTAGAGCGACCGCTAGCAGATGCTGTGATCGGCTATCGGGCGCTGTAACAGAGCTCCTCAGTCGCTGTAGTAACCTGGCCGGCATTGATGAATGAGATGTATGTTGGGCGTTCTAACACCAGTACAGCGTTTCAGGGAGCGAAAGGTAGCACCAGCTCAGTGCGACCGACTCTCAGCGACTCACGCCATATTTAACAAAAAAACACACACAGTGTAGTCGCTCTGGATCTGGTCGCTATAGCACAGAGCGGCAGACGCTGTGTGATTAAAGTCTGTTTTTGAACACATATCCACCAGTAACAAAGCGAAAACACATGGAATTACATTGTTGTAACATTGTGACATTAATACTTTAGTGTCAGACCTGTAATGACATATAAAATATAAAAAATATAAAAAGTTTTCAAAAATGACTTTTTCTAGGCCAGGAGAGGTCACACAATTATTTGAGAGAAAAAAAAAATAAACACAAAAAACCCTGTTTAAACAGAAGAAAATGAATGGTCATTTAAATGTATGGGAGAGCGACAGGCAGCGGCAAGTAATACCTGGCGCTCTGGAAGCTAGACCGCCGGCGCTATACGCTGAGCCACCTGTAATGATGAATCGGATGCTACATGGCGTTGTTAGTTGAGTCGCTCACCAGGATCGCCTTCATAAATGTGGTTTTGCGTACAGCGCCCGGCTGCCTGCTGCTACGAGGCACTACCTGGCGCTATCCCTTGATGAATAAACTCCTTAGTGGCTAATAAAGGTAAAATAAACCCCAAGCAGCCACTTGCCTGAACTCAAGGTAGTAAGCAAATATAATTGCAGTGTATGCTTCTACTAATACATTACTGTACCATTTATGGTGTCGGTGCCACTGTTTGTCCTGCCTCTGGCCATAGCTAACATTCCAGAGAACGCACTTGTTCAGCATGGCAGACCAATCACTGAGACATTTTACCTTATATAATGTGCTTCCTGTAGATAACGTATGTTGTGTTTTGTACCTTTGATATAACATAGGGAGCCACTGGGAGGAAGAGCCAGAGAACTTTCCTCCTTGTAGCAGCTTGAACTCGTTCTCTGTGTGCGCTCTTTCTGTTGCTTGTACCTCTTTGTTTAGGTTGATTTGGAAGACTGAACTGAACCCCTGTGTTGGGCGGTTATTGAGGGGTCCTGGGATGGACTGCCGTCCCCAACAACAGTATATCTGTTGAAATACATCAAGGCAACTGGACCTGAAAGAATCCTGTTGACTTGATCCACCGCCCATTTACACTTGCCTTTTTTTTACCAGCTGTGGATACGTTTTCCTTGACCTGGACGCCCAAGTCTCTTTTGGTGACAGTTACAGTATCTCACGGAAGGAATCCTGTCACCTTGATCTGTCACTCATAACACACATACATTGAATTTTTGTTATGTGTTGCTCCTCCTAAAACCCAAACACACAAATGTCATGTCTCATAAAAAATGGCATTAAACATGGCATTGGCATGCTCCCCCTGTGCAAAGAAGGGGTTAAGGCATGGATCCTACAACCAGATCTTTAAACCAGACCCTCAGCCTGAATAAGAGCCTATCTAGTATGTTCCCCCACCCCATACATACAGATTGTCCACATTAATCATCCTACCTGCACCTAGTGCGTTTTCTGAGCCTTTAAAACATCCAAGGTGGTGGCCCCTGGAGTCCCAGGCTCCCTGTAGAATCAAAGTGTCTTCTGACTTTGCCGCTTTGCATTTTGGGATTACTGACCTTTTCCTGACCCCAGAACTGCTCTGTCTCTGCAGAGCACAGGTATAACACACCCCCCTGAACTTGCCCCCCTCTCCTCTCCTCAGCATGTGATGTTGGAAAAGAACAAGGAGTAGCTTCTGAGGCAAGATGGTAGTGGCCGTAGTCCTGAACAGTCCTGAACAGAGTTGTAGAACAGCAGGGGAGGGAATAACAGGCAAGCAACTAAAAACCTAGGAGATATTACAGGGATACAGGAGGCAATTGTTAGACCATTGTGTCAGGCTACGTTTAGCACTGTCCTAAACTGTTTTCTGTTTTTAAATTAAAGATTGTCTGAGATATCAAGCTTTACAGTTTCACCTTATGATTTATTTGAAATATTTATTTGAAATGTATTTGAAATATTTGGGCGTGGCCCTTGGCTCAGTGATGCTGCATAATAATTAGCATAAATGTAAGAAAGGCATTCTCATCGCCCTTCTCTTCCACTGTCCACAGTCTGATGATACAGAGCTTTAGGCCACCAGTTTAGCCCTATAATTGGTGGTCTATGGCAAATGAATTAGATGCTGGGGAAGGGTTTGGGCTTTTCATTAAATGATGCTGAAGGTTTGTTTTAAAATGGGAGAGATTGGAACATCCAGACTCCGAGGGAGCATTCCACTACTGGAGAAAAAAAGTGAGCATGTCTCCTATTTTTAATTTTTTATATTAGAGTTACCCTTTAAAGCAGTCCTACACCCTGCACGGTGGTCTGGGACCACAGCTTGTCTGGGGCTGGCACCTTAAATAGAGCAATCCCACAATGTGGGTCTCTCCAAGCCAAAACTACTCTAGGCCCCTTTAGTCCCACACTGCTGTTCCATCCAACTGGCAGTATAAAGCTTACCGGTTCCTATGCTTGCCATACATACCTGTACCACCAAATTATTACTTGTATAGCACCATCTTCTTCCGTAGCGCTATACACAATAGCAATTACAGACAAGGTAGAATATACAGGATGTCTCTGTGCAATCAGAGGCAGCTCAGTCAATTTTTAAAGGTCAAGTTTGGTAACAGAGGGGCTTTAAAGTGGACCTACATCTCTGGGATGGCAAATTGTCCACTTTGAAGAAAACCACTGGAGTTTAGTGATAGATAGGGGGGTGCAGAGGTCAGTCGAGTATGCGGCCACAATACTATGCTAGTGTCATTTATAGTGTGCCAGTGATAAAAATCCTGTTGACTTGATCCACCACTCATTTACACTTGCCTTTTTTTACCAGCTGTGGATACAGTTGCCTTGACCTGGAGGCCCAAGCTTCTACCTCAAGAGTTCCATCTTGAAATGTCTTTAACGAGACCTATGGGCCAGTCTGAGCTTCTAGAGCCTGTAGTGCTCCAGCCTCTGTCTTGGGCCCACCAGTGGTCCAGGGGCTCACTTTGCGGTAAACTGCTACCTAGACTGAATAAACCAGGGGTCTAGGGAAGGGGTCATTTTGGAAATTGGGACCATGAGTCCAGGTGACCACCAAGGGAATTCCCTGTTCTTCTGTTGGCTAGTCAGAGCCTAGCCAAAATGAAGAAACTGACCATGCTGCTCAACAGAACATTGGGGCTGCTAAAGCTATGTGAACTGACACCTTTAGAGATCAGGGCCCCCAAAGGACCCATGGGTCCATGGGACAGCCAGGTGATTATCCTGTTCCCCTGGGCCAGTCCGAGACCGAAATTGAGCATAAACCAGAATACAAACACTATTTTTGACCTACCCAATTGCATCCATTGGCCGCTCTGGCTCAGTGGTTCAGTGGGCTGGGAAGTAAATTGCAGACATATTGTTCTTTCCTTCTGGAATAATCTTTCATAAAGTCTTGCCTTATATTTTCAATACTTTAGTAGATTTGGCAACTTTCTATTTTTTGAGCTTTTACAAAACTTTAAAACTGTCTCCTCTTGATACTTTTTGTTCAGTTTCCTCAACGTTCTCGGAAGGATCCAGAGAGAAGATTTTCCATTGCACGCACACTGATTCTTATTAGTTTTCTTTGCTCCTGGCCGTTACGCAGCACCGGGCCTGCATGGTCCTACGGGGAGACTCGCTGTTTGGTTTCTTACACTGCTCTTTCTCAGAGTTTTCCTTGCTGCTATTGTTTTACTTTCCTTTCAGCTTTTCAGTTTGTGTGTGTTTGTGTAATGAGGGTGAAAGAATACAAAACTAGCAGACGACGTTAGACATAATCCAAAAACTGAAGAGGCTAGACCAGGCCCAAACTGGTACCAGGAGGAAAAAGGGAATCCACCACTGGGCCCTTGAACTTAGAGGTCCCTTCGGGGCCCCAACATAACCTCCTGCCTATGTCTGGTTTAGGCCCACTGACAGGCCGACAAGGGAACATGGCCATCCTTGCTTGGTGCTAACAGCCCCAATGTTCTGCCTAGGGCCAGTTTTGAGCAAAGTGTGGCCCTGGGCAATATTTAAAAAGGGGCCCTAAGTAAATATATGTTTGAAAATCTGTGCTCAGTCCTTACTATCCTTCCTCTACTTGTGCTTTGTTACTGACATCCTCCACCTCATGCTCATTCCCTGACATCCTCCATTGTGGGCCTAGATCTTTTATGAGGTTCCCAAAACTGGTGGACCCATCTGTAAACATGCACCATCACATTTGCTGATTTTACAGGGTTAAACTGGAACAGCATTTTTTATTGGACTTTCATGTGTGTTAAATGGTCACCTAGATGCACGTTACATTTCCCATCGCGTGTCACCCCCATAGTGCACCTTGCTTCACCTAATAATTAGCATGACTAACCCCCCCCCCCCCCAACAAATGGCACTTTTTACCCGAATCAACCCTTTGGTCTGGTTTAAGACATGTACCGTATTTTTGCCCTATAAGATGCACATATTTTTTTCCCTGAAGGGGGGGGGGGGGGCTGACAGCGTCATTGGATGCTGGCACGAGTCACAGGCCACGCCCCACCCAGTGGCCGGAACTGGCTCGCTTTGAACTTGCGGCGTCTACGGCTATTTTGCCGCAAATCATTTTTCTCATGTGGGAAACCTCCTTAAATGCAGGAATTTCTTGCATGAAAATCTCTGAAACTGAAATGTATGTGATTCCAAAAGTTATTTTTTTGAGAGAGAGAGAGACTGTCCTTTTACCCCTGGTAAGAGAAAGTAAAAAGTCTGCTTCACCAAGTGGCCTGCATTTAGCACAGAAATAGTATGCGGCAAATGTGTTTTTTTTTTCAATAAAAGTAACATGGTAGATCTGGTTTCTTTTCCCCTTTTTTCTTTTCGTTTCTTTTTCTCTTCTCTATTGTTACACAGTTGTTTTTTTTGTATAAGGCTTTGGCCCATGGGGAGAAAGCTGGTGCTCCAGGCACATACTGGTAGGTACTGGCGCTTCTGTACCCCTGGTGCCCCAAGAGGGGTGCGGGTAATCCAATTATACCCAATACCAGTTCACAGGGCAGGAGGGGCTTGCAAGTCACCTGCCAGCAAGCGGGTGACCTGCTATAACCCCCTGCCCCATTACCTGCATCCCCAAACGCATCAGGACTATGCGGGCTGGTTGCCTTAAGGGCCAGTGGTCGGCCATTTGGCCTCCACATCCTGGTCTACCAGCCCCCATAGCTTGTGCCTGGGTTGGTTTTGCTTGGATAGGGGGACCCCCACACAGATTTTTTACATTTTTAAGAATGTAGCCCCTAATTTTTTTTTTTTTTTTACGTGGTGGGCTGTCACTTCCTAAACTTTCACGCAATTCAGGAAAATGCATGCCGGCATTTGTTCCTTTTTTGTTTTCTGGGAAAATCAGTTGATGATGCTCTTAGCAGTAGTAAAAAGTCAGCACAAAAAAATACCTGAAAAACTCCCTGAATAACAAGTCTAACTCTTTGAGAGATTTTCATACAAGAAATTCCCACACTTGGCGAAGTTTCCCGCATGAGAGTAATTATTTGCGAAAAAAATGTTCTGCTTAATTGAGAGAGAGAGAGAGAGAGAAAATCTGGACATTTAAAAAAAAAAACATGCAAGAATGCTTTCTCTCACGGTGCTGAATGCACCCTATGGAGAGAGAGAGCAACATTCATATTCTGTATATTTTCCATCTTTTCTTAGTTTTCACTTTGTATTTATTTATAGGCAGCAGACAGTTATGCTTCCAACATGCTACGTGTTATATCTCACCTAAATGAAGACGGAGCGATAATCGGAACAGGCTAATTAAATTCCTCTTATATACTTTTAATCTTTATTTGCAAAACAGCTGTTCCTCCCACATCATGCTCAGGAGTTTGAACTCCTCCGCGCTGAGACAAACACACCCCCAATATTTGCCCGCGCTGCCATGGCACGCCAGACGCAGGCGCTTCTTGTAGCGCTGCTGAAAAATATTTGAAGGCAACTGAAGACTGACTCATGTGAAAGGCTGAGAATTATGTATAAAGGGGGGTGGGAGCAGCTCAATCACTATTATTTATACAAAATGATTATTATTATTCAGGGCCTGAGAACTAATTTACCGCCCAGTTTAACCCTCTCATCAACTAAATATCAAGCAACAAAGATGTCTAGCTGTGTGGAAAGACAGAGATTTGGTTGCATATATCTGCATATACATGTGGAAGCCACACTGCCCCGACAAGGCACTCTGTGTTTAGTGTGGTCCCTACTCTTAATTCTGAGTCCCCAAAGTTGGGACATGCAATGAAGACTTTTTTTTTTTTTCTGAGAATTATGTAGTATGAAAAACTTTTTAGATATATTTTTAAAGTCTGAATGTACAAATGAGGAATTACTTATATAGACTGTAAAGATGGAGTTTGTCCTTCTCAGAGAAAAGCTTAAAGGGTAATTCTACTTTCAATGGCATTTTTAAAAGTTTCCATCAATGTGTGGCAAAATGATGTCCTCAATGTGCTAAGCTTTTCTGTTATTTTTTTAATTTTGGATTTGTTTGCAACTCTGTGTTATAAAAGAAAACAGTTTTCCCAGAGCAATAATGTGTTTACCTTAGCAATGTACACCAAAGTGGTGATTTCAAGTACATATCATAGACTTCCTCACTCTAGTTTGCTAATCATCTGATTGACTAAGGTATGGGTCACTGGTTTAACCTATTCTGCTGAAATTCAACTTCTTCAGTTTGGAAGGATCACAGTCTTGTGTTCCAGTAGCAAAAGGGTTAATGGCCGGGGTTTCAGCTGGATAGGTCATTAGGCTGCTTAGACTTATCCAAAGCTGCTAAAGAGTTCACCTGTTACACTGGAGGAATTGCGGGATGCCATGAGGCCATGAAAACCACTCGCAATGTAGCAAATCAATCCCAGTAATATGAGAATAATGGAAACAGCACGCTGATAAGTAGATCACAGGTCTGGGGGCACAATCCTGACACAAATGTTTATTTTACATAAAGGCAGAACACCAAAAACCTGACAAAAAGGGACTTTTCCTTTAAATATGTGGATCATCAGTGGTGGCACAATATTTAAAGGGATACTTTAAATGTATTTGCCTGTCAGTCCCATGCAGTCTCTTTGCTCAGATCCCAAAAAGTAAGGGGAATTTCTTCTTTTTCTGTGTCCAGCACCTCCGCCCTGATTCTGACCATAAATTGAAGCCTGACACCTCTTTAAAATGGACCAACACCCAGGGGGGATCGGCCCGGGAATCTATAAGATCAGATCCCTCCCCGCGGGGCATTCGAAATCGGGATGCCCCGCGGGGTGAAACCCCAGGACGCACAGAAACCTTACCTTATCCCCGTTCCAACGGCGCATGCGTGGGCCGCGGCCACATCTCGCGCTTCCTTCTAGCAGGGCGCACCCGCACCGGCCGTTTTATGAATGGCTGGCGTGGGCGCGCTCCATGTTAGAAAGAAGTGCGAGACGCGGCCTCCAGCGCGCTCAGAGCTGCTGTGGTGCCCCGCGGAAGTGGACCAAAACCCAGGATAGTGAAAATCCTGGGTGTTGGTCCACTTTAATGAATGAGGCCCTCCAAACTATCACTAGAGCCCACCTTAATCTACTGCAATGCACACAGTTTGCTTGCATCGCTCAGACCTCCCACTCCCATCTAGGAGGACACGAAGAACAAAAAGTGAAACTTTATTTTATAATTACTCTACCAATATAGCTTTGTTTTCAAAAAAGAAAGAAAAATTAGAACATTGCCATGTTTAGCCTTAGACAATGGAGATACATATTAGTGTGGACAATGGCGCATGAACTCATGAAGGTCATACCATGATCCCTATACTGACCTGACCCATGGCACAATTCATAGCTGACCTGCAAGACTTTGGTGTCCTTAAAGTGAAACAGCTCTGATTGTCCAACACGGTCACATAGCTGCCAGCACTCCAAACAGAGATTTCTCTGTCTGACCATGGAGAAGGCAAAATTCTTCCCATTTGATGCCGTTAATGCGCAGGGGGGCATCCACAATAGGGATGTCTACCTTTGCTCAGTACACCGATTTCATGAAAAAATGGGCATTGTTCCAGTTTAAAAGGGAACTGACATCAAACAGCCAGTAGGGTCAATTTACCTTCTACTCACATGAACATCCCAACTGTAGACACCCACCCAGCATACCCTATTGGCCACTGTTGGTCACAGAAGCACTCTAGAGAATCTCTAACCTATAGGCATCTGCTTTCTAAAAAAGGGAATTCAGTGCCCCCTTGACTGTTGCTGGAACTTTGGCTGGATACCTGCTTCAAAGAAGCACTAATAGAAAAAGAAGAATTTGGGGTGACAGGTTTTTTGAACATACGATTCCCCCTAACTCCAATGACTTGTCTCCTGAGCCAGCCTGTGCTTAGATAATAGCTTATTGCTATCGCAATTCTTCTCATGTGTGTAGATGCTTTTACTCATCTTGAAAGATCTTGAAGATCTTGATTAGAGATGAGCGAACTTTTGAAAAATTCGATTCGGCTGATTCTACGAATTTTCCGGGAAAAATCGTTTCGGTCCGAATTTATTTGCGATGAATCGCTATTATAAACGGCTATTTCTGGGTGTCCAAGAGCCTCCATAGGGTTGCAGAACGTTTTGCTTGGCTGTAACATGAAGAAGTGTGACATGCAGATCAGAGGCATCGCTATAAGATTCGCTGACGCAGAGCGGCACAATTACAGAGCCTTGAGGTGGCATCAGCATGATGAGCCCATATATTGCCTGAAAGACACACAGTGGAGTTGGTAGCAGCATAGGGAGCCCATATATTGCCTAAAAAACACACCCTGAATTTGGCAGCAGCATAGGGACCCCAAATATTGCCTGAAAGACACACTCAGGACTTGGCAGCAGCATAGGGAGCTCATATATTGCCTGAAAAACACATTGGAGTTGGCAGCAGTATTAGGAGCCCATATATTGCCTGAAAGACACACCCTGGAGTTGGCAGAAGCCGCAGCAGGAGCCCAAACATTGCTTGAAAGAGACACTGGACTTGGCAGCAGGAGCCCAAAAATTGACCGAAAGACACACCCTGGAGTTGGCAGCAGCAGCAGGAGCCCAAACATTGCTTGAAAGAGAAACTGGAGTTGGCAGCAGCAGCCCAAAAATTGGCCTAAAGACACCCTGGAGTTAGCAGCAGCAGCAGCAGGAGCCCAAACATTGCTTGAAAGACACTGGAGTTGGCAGCAGCAGCAGCAGGAGCCCAAACATTGCTTGAAAGAGACACTGGAGTTGACAGCAGCAGCCCAAAAATTGGCCTAAAGACACACTGGAGTTGGCAGCAGCAGGAGCCCAAACATTGCTTGAAAGAGAAACTGGAGTTGTCAGCAGCAGCCCAAAAATTGGCCTAAAGACACACCCTGGAGTTGGCAGCAGCAGCAGGAGCCCAAACATTGCTTGAAAGAGACACTGGAGTTGGCAGCAGGAGCCCAAAAATTGGCCTAAAGACACACTGGAGTTGGCAGCAGCAGCAGGAGGAGCCCAAACGTTGCTTGAAAGAGACACTGGAGTTGGCAGCAGGAGCCCAAAAATTGGCCTAAAGACACACTGGAGTTGGCAGCAGCAGCAGCAGGAGGCCAAACATTGCTTGAAAGAGACACACTGGAGTTGGTAGCAGCAGCAGAAGTCCAAACATTGACTGAATGACACCCTGGAGTTGGCAGCAGCAGCCCAAAATTGGCCTAAAGACACACACTGGAGTTGGCAGCAGCAGCAGCAGGAGCCCAAACATTGCTTGAAAGAGACACTGGAGTTGGCAACAGCAGCAGCAGCAGGAGCCCAAACATTGCTTGAAAGAGACACTGGAGTTGGCATCAGGAGCCCAAAAATTGTCCTAAAGACACACTGGAGTTGGCAGCAGCAGCAGCAGGAGCCCAAAAATTAGCCTAAAGGCACACTGGGGTTGCCAGCAGCAGGAGCCCAAACATTGGCTGAAAGAGACACTGGAGTTGGCAGCAGCAGCAGCAGGAGCCCAAACATTGGCTGAAAGAGACACTGGAGTTGGCAGCAGCAGCAGCAGGAGTCCAAACATTGGCTGAAAGAGACACTGGAGTTGCCAGCAGGAGCCCAAAAATTGGCCCAATATGGGATGCCCTGTGGGCAGGGGTTTTTACAGCACACAAAAACAATTCAAACTGTAATCTAGTTAGAAGAAATCCCCTTTAACAGCTGCTTGTGTGTAACAGATAGGGTCAAATGTGCTAATATGGGATGCCCAGTGGCCTGGGGTTTTTACAGCAGACACAAAAACAATTAAAACTAATCTAGTTAGAAGAAATCCCCTTTAAGAGCGGCTTGTGTGTAACAGATAGGGTTAAATGTGCTAATATGGGATGCCCAGTGGGCAGGGGTTTTTACAGCAGACACAAAAACAATTAGAACTGTAATCTAGTTAGAAGAAATCCCCTTTAACAGCTGCTTGTGTGTAACAGATAGTGTCAAATGTGCTAATATGGGATGCCCTGTGGGCAGGGGTTTTTACAGCAGACACAAAAACAATTAAAACTGTAATCTAGTTAGAAGAAATCCTCTTTAATAGCTGCTTGTGTGTAACAGGGTCAAATGTGCTAATATGGGATGCCCTGTGGGCAGGGTTTTTTACAGCAGACACAAAAACAATTCAAACTGTAATCTAGTTAGAAGAAATCCGCTTTCAGAGCTGCTTGTGTGTAACAGATAGGATCAAATGAGCTAATATGGGATGCCCTGTTGGCAGGGGCTTTTACAGCAGACACAAAAACAATTCAACCTGTACTCTAGTTAGAAGAAATCTGCTTCAAGAGCTGCTTGTGTGTAACAGATAGGGTCAAACCTGCTACTATGGGATGCCCATTAGCCTGGGGTTTTACAGCAGACAGAAAAACAATTCAAACTGTAATCTAGTTAGAAGAACTACGCTTTGAGAGCTGCTTGTGTGTAACAGATAGGGTCAAATGTGCTAATATGGGATGCCCTGTGGGCAGGGTTTTTTACAGCAGACACAAAAACAATTAAAACTAATCTAGTTAGAAGAAATCCCCTTTAACAGCTGCTTGTGTGTAACAGATAGGGTCAAATGTGCCACTGCCAACATGGAATGCACAGTGTCCGGGGGTTTTTACAGCAGAAACAAAAGCAATTTAAAACTGTGATCTGGCTATTAAATGAAATGCAAATAAAAAAAAGCTTTCCCTGTTACTTTCTCTGCTGTCCCTGCCTCGATCTTTCCCTATCTTTCCCTGTCTGGCACTCTGTGGGTCTCCCTGGCTCTCTGTTAGTCTCTCCCTGGCTCTAAACAGCTCCGTTCTGGCTGCAATACAACGCTGAAATAGCACAAGCAAGATGGCTGCCGTTTATATAGCACTGTGACGTCACCGGGGTTCCTGGCTGCTGATACCTTTCCCCAGGGGATATGTCCAGACATGTGCATCCACCATTTTACAATGCCTGTAATTCAAGTAAATGGAGTTTAAAGGAAAAATTTGATCGATCGAATCGCGGGGAAATTCGGATTAGTTCAGAATCGAATATTTCCTGAAATTCGGAATGAATTCGGGTTCGTCCAGATCGATTCGCTCATCTCTAATCTTGATAACTGTAAAAGTAGAAAAGTACACTCAAAATCATGTCACTCTGGCAAAGTAGAAAAAAAGGTTAGTAGAACAAAAGGTGTATTAAAAAATCCTCATGCCACTAAGATCTAGCAGGTTTATATAGATGTTTAAGGCTTGACAATTTCAAAATAAAGCTTATTTAATTTATAACATGGCAGCAGTTTCTAGCAAGATGGTGGAAGTATAATCTGCTGTTGGGTAATGAATTTTGCAGGCTCAGTAGGCGGTTGGAGTAGGGTTCCAAGTTTAGGCTATGTAGGTCTTTGCCAATCACAAGCACTGCTAGCAGTTGCTGAATTTCGATGATATAGCCCATCGTCACTCAGACACAGCTGGGCCTTGGAAAAAGCAACAGGGTAACTCATGCTGATCAAATGTGTTGCTAAACATTTCCAATGCTTAGTACTGGCCACCTCAGGGTAGGTTCCCATGTACAGCATCTGCAGGTTTGGTTTAAGGAGCGAGGAGCAACCAGAGAAAAGTTACAGTTAAAAGAGAAGGGCTGGTGACAGGCTAGGTATGTTTTCATTCCACCCACAGCAGAGAATGTAACACGTTTATCAGCTGGAGTAACATACAATGTAACTGCCACTCAGCTGTTTTCTGAGCTGATAAAACTTTGTTACAATCTCTGTTAGTTAGAGGCAGAAGAATGTTTGTAATGAGGAAAGCAGGGAGTGAAGAGGGGTGTAAGAGGAAGGCAGAGAGGGGAGAGGGGTGTAAGAGGAAGGCAGGGAGTGAAGAGGGGTAAGAGGAAGGCAGAGAGGGGTGTAAGAGGAAGGCAGGGAGGGGTGTAAGAGGAAGGCAGGGAGTAGAGAGGGGTGTAAGAGGAAGGCAGGGAGGGGGAAGGGGTGTAAGAGGAAGGCAGGGAGTGGGAAGGGGTGTAAGAGGAAGGCAGGGAGGGGTGTAAGAGGAAGGCAGGGAGAAGAGAGGGGTGTAAGAGGAAGGCAGGGAGTGGGGAGAGGTGTAAGAGGAAAGCAGGGAGGGGAGAGAGGTGTAAGAAGAAGCAGGGAGTGGAGAGAGGTGTAAGAGGAAGGCAGGGAATTGAGAGGGGTGTAAGAGGAAGGCAGGGAGTGGAGAGGGGTGTAAGAGGAAGGCATGGAGTGGATACGGGTGTAAGTGGGAGGCAAGGAGAGGAAACAAGTGCAGAGGGGTGTAAGAGGAAGGCATGGAATGGAGAGGGATGTAAGAAGAAGACAGGGAGTGGGGAGGGTTGTAAGAGGGAGGCAAAGAGTAGAATGTGGTGTATGAGGAGGACAAGGTGTGGAAAGGGGTGTTAGAGGAAGGATGGGATTGGAGGGGGGTGTTAGAGGAAGTCAGAGAGTAGAGAGTGGTGTAAGAGGAGGACAAGGTGTGTTAGAGGAAGGCACATAGTGGAGATGGGTGTTAGAGTAATGCAAGGAGTGGATAGGGGTGTTAGATTGAGGCAGGAAGTGAAGATGAGTGTAAGAGAAAGGTAGTGAATGGATTTTGGTGTTTGAGGCAGCAGGGCAAAATCAGAAGAGAGTGAATTTTGTAACAGGCTCTGGGTGGGGCCTGTAGCGGGTCCCAAAGCAGTGTGATCCACTGGGACCTCTCCCGGTCCTCTATTTGGCCAGTCCGCCCTATCCTTCCTATTTTTTGTCTTTTTTGCCTTTGTGCGTTTTTTTTTCTCTTCTTTGCTGACAACTCGAACAATAAATCATAACTTCTGCCTCTTTGGTTTTGTTTAATCTGATCAGTCGTCAAAAGTTTTTCAAACGCCAAGCCATTGACTTTCAGTCCAGCTCTCGGAGCTCCCTGTTCTTTTATCTGTTAAATTCGAGATCCATTTGACAAAAGCAGCAGTGTTGTATCCCCTTCATGGCTTCCATACCTCCCAGACCGAATCGCTCTGGTGAGAGAGCGCCCCGCGATGCGTCTGAGACAGATAATAGCTTGCGCGCTGACAGACGCCGGATGGGACAAATACAATATTTACAAATGAAAAGATGAAAAGCTACAGCCAAAGCTTATCAGCCTGATGGGGGAGATATGAGAAGGAAGCAGGATCTTCAGGTTCCCTTATGAATATACAGCCGCCATTCTCCCCGAAAGAAGCCTGGCTGCTATCTGACATTTCTCTTTAAGCGCCGAGGATCGATAAATCTTTGTTTCCTGGTGTCAGGCTCTTTGACCTTATTGTGTTTCTACATAAAAATGGAAATAAAGGCAGAGTGCGATAGTCAAATATCAAGCGAGATCAGGAAACAGGGTGAATCAGATTTGTTTGTTTCTCTGTTTGTTAAGGTTCATTTTGGATTCCGAGCTTCATCCTACCGCTTGTGTTCTGGAAGGAGCATCACTCAGTTATAGTCAAGCAAATGTCATTGTGCCATGATTGACAAGCTCAGCACCACAAGAGGAGGACTAAAGAATCAATCTGTCTGATGTAGCCCGATCCGGACTTTCTGTACCATTGATCCTCTGTGCCTCCATGATGTGACTATTACCTGTCATGACAGATAAGGGCATTAGCATTGCAGATTCGGCACATTTAATTGATGGGCGATATGATGGGCTTATCAGCAGCAATCTAACTACTTCCTGAACTGAAGGATCCAGCTTCTGTTACCAACTGCTTGGCTTTACGTGTCATAACTGAGGCCAGATTATAGGTAGGGCTCCTGGGATGTGCGTCTCAGGGCCTCCACCACTTGCTCTTAAAAGAGGAGGCTCCACCACCTGCTATATTTTTTTTTAGCTAAATCTTTCGTTTGTGAGCTACTGTTTCTAAAAAAATAGTAGGAAAAACTTACTGCCCAGAGGCCTCCACTACACTTAAAGGGGACCAAAACTGACCTGGTAATCTATAAGATCCTCAGACCGATCAATTCCCTCCCCATCGGGGCATCCAAAACCAGGATGCCCCGCTGTGTGAAACCCCCCAGGTCGCCCATACCATTACTTTGTTTCCCTAGTTTTTCCGGTAAGAGGTGAGTTGGCTTCGGTGATCTGAGAGGTTTCACGCATCCGACCTTATAGTTATGCAATATTACCAAGCTGGTTTACCTTGTAGTTTTTTTATATACCTAACATACAAAAAAAATCTGTAAAACCATTTCAGATATTTAATTTACTGAGTTCTAGAGGCCAGAGACACTTCTGATGTGTTTTGCCAAGAACTGGCTTCCTTTGGGTAGGTGATCTCGTCTCATTGTGTACTAAATTTCAATGTGTACCTACAGACGCACCATTACTCAAAGGGGTTAAACTCGCGCTTTTACTGTAAGTAATATTTGATTGTGAGCAGGTGCTAAACTTTGCCCTGTGCAAGATCTCAGGATGGCACCCTCCAAACACATGTAGTGAGGGGTGATCTGGATAACGGAATAAAACACACCACACCAGATAAATAAGAACCAATTTAGAATTTAACGGTTGAATATTAGGCCAAGCATTGAACACAATAGTTGGTGTATATAGTCACTGGATTAAGGCAATATATGACTGTAGAATAATCTAGTATAATTTATATTTGAAGAATATGGGGGGGGGGGGGGATATCTCAAACAAAGGCTAAACTTGTGTCTAGGTCACTTTATCATATATGGCTATTTGTATAAATTTAACACACACTGTATGCTCTGTGTAATTCAAACAATCTATCAATACACACACAATCTGTTTAAAATGTAAGAATAACTCTATATAATAAACTTCAGGTAGATGATGCTCTAAATTTGTACATATGCTGTAAATAGTGAGGAGAACTGAGAAAAGTTCCCTTATCCTTAGACCAAACGATCTTGGTGGAAAATGTCCTGTTATTGCTGACTAAAATGATGCTGTTTCTTTAAGTATTTTCCGGATATTTCTTTCTTCAAGTGGACACGGGCCTCAAAAACTCTCCTAAATAAAATTACCAAGGGCGTCCTCCAACCGCGCTGAGCCCCTTTCTTTGCGCTCTGTGGGAGGCTTCACACAGTGAATAACACGCAAAAAAATAAGCCTTTACACCCCTCACACAGTTCAGCAGTGAGGTAAATAAGCAGAGTGTTAATTTCAACCAAAAACGTCACTGTGGCCCTATAATTTATGTGCTGGGCTCAGAAACACATACAGACACAGAAGTGCTCCCTCTGACCCACCTCACGGACTCTGCTCCCTCAGAGCTGTGCTGTGCCTTTTATAGGCTGCAGGAATGACCTCACCAGCCTCTCTCTCATGGCTGGCCCCGCCCACCCACACACAGAGGAGTTTTCCAGAACCCTCCCAGCAGAGGCTTGTTATATGTCGGTTACACACATACACACAGGCACACCAGGGCAGTTTCTTGTTCCGTGTCAGGTGAGCCATCACCCAGGGTGCACCCCCACCACCTCCCAGGATAGTGTGGGGTGCCACTATTAAAAGTTAACCCCCATGGCTGTTGCAAGCAGGGTGCAGGGAGCCAATAACAGAGTATGCAGGCGGGTGGCTGGTTATTCTGATGACACAACACATGTCACATGACATCTGATGTCATCAAGCAGAGGTACACAGAGGCCAAGGAGAGATGTTTGCGGGAGCGGAGCTGTAAGTATAACCGGCCACCCACCTGCATACTATGTTACTGACGCCCGCACAGACAGGGAAGGGCTTATCATTTCTGGGGCCCCATGCAAAGTTGAGTCTGGGAGCCCTGATCAAAGACAAAATTTTGTATAGTGAAATATAGGCCCTTATTTAAGAAGGGATAGCGTCAGGTAGTGGCTGGTTAATGAGAGGTAGCGACTGGTAGCGACTGGTGAATGCCGGACACGGCACGCAATTACACATTTATCAAGCAGAATCTGTTTAGCGACTGGGATAGCGCCATGTAGCATCTGATTCATCATTTTCACAGCCTCAACGAACAGCGCCGGCGTTCAGCCTTGCACAGCGCCAGGTATGACCTCTCGCTACCTGGCGCTCTCCCATACATTTCAATGGACGAAACTTTTCTTCTCTTTAAACGGGGTATTTGTTTTTTCTTTTTTTTTTTTCAAAAAAATCACAATCAAAATTCTGTGACCTCTTCTGGCATTGAAAAAGCAGTATTTTCACATTTTTTTCATTTCTTATATATTTCTTCAGAAATGACATTACAGGTCTGGCATTAAAGTGTTCATGTTACAATGTTATTACAATGTAATTCCATATGTTTTTGCTTTGTTACTAGTGGATAGATGCTGAAAAACAGACTTTAAACACACCGCCTCCTGCGCTCTTGGCTTCAGAGAAGCATTTTTCTGCGCCAGAGTTGTGTGAGGCTTTTTTTTTCTTGAATATGTTGTGAGTCGGTCGCTATGAGCAGTCGCTACCATGCGCTCCCATACAGCGCTGTACTGGTCAAATAGCGACTCCTCACAATGTATTCAACATTACTGCACTAAACTAGCGGCTCACGGCCGAGCACAGTGACTACTAGCGGGCGCTCTGAAAATGCCTGCTACAGACGCTCATCTGTCGCTACCTGGCGTTTGTGCTGAATCAGCCTGAAAATGTTAACGCACCTTGTCTGGGATGTAACCAGGCCTGTTCATGTGCTATTGGAGAGAGCAAACAAAGAAGGGCTCACACAGAGGGGCATCCTGGCATTGTAGCATAGGGAATTGTCCAAGATCTGCCCATATGGCCATCTGATTTCTACACCCTTTGGCATTCCAAACTAGGATGTGTGAGACCCCGTTAAATCACTGCACCCATTTACCTAACCTCATTCCAATGACACATGCGCAGGTCACTGCCTCGCTATACCTTTAGCTAGACGCATACCCGGGGCAGCCATTTGTGACTGGCCGGCCTGGGCACACCCCCAGCTAGAGTTCAGCGAGGATGCAACCAGTGGCCGGCTCTGTACCAATCAGATCGCTAGCTGCTGTGATGTCATAGTATATTGTATAACTGAATGGCGCACTGATTGTGCAGTAGCTGGATCATATAAGTTTACAGTGGCTTCCTATCTGCTGCACACTCTGCATTGTGTTAAATGGCCCCTCACTCACCGCAGGCCACTCTAACACTTATTATTTATTTTTTTAAACTAAAAAGTTGCTACTGACCTGACCCTGCCTCTGGGGCCCCCTGGCAGGTGGGGGCCCCATGCATTTGCATGGTATGCGTGGTGGATAAGCACGCCACTGCACCCGTACCCCACCCACAGCAGCCATGCTTTAAATACCGGCGCCACAGAATTATACGGTAGCTTTCAGTTCTGCTTAGCCTATGACCGCCCTATCTCGACCTGTCCCCTCCCTTCCCCCCCTCTTTTTTATTTTCTTTATTTTTCTCTAATTGTCTGTCTTCATGTATCTTGTTTAACTAAGGAGGTTATATAAGAAAGGCTAGCGCCAGGTAATGCTACCTAGTGGCACGTAGTGTCTGGTGAACGCTGGGCGCAGTATGTGTAAACCACATTTAAACTGATCTGGTGAGCACCTCTAACAGCGCCATGTAGCGTCACATGTATTACTAGAGGCGGCTCAGCGTTCAGGAGTGCCACGTATTACCTTTCACTCAGTGTCGCTCTCTCATACATTTCAAAGGGGTTTCATTTGGTTGTGTTTAAAATAGAGTGTTGGCCAATAAAATTGTTAATTTTTTTGTTTAAATCATTGTGTGGCCTCTTCCGGCTGACAAAACTTTTAGACATTTTTTTTTATATTTATATGCAGAATTGTCAATACAGGTCTGGCACTAAAGTGTTATTGTCACAGTGTTAAAATAACGTCATTCCATGTGTTTTCGCTTTGTTACTGGTGGATATGTGTTCTAAAACAGACTTTAATCACACAACGTCTGCTGCGCTATGCTATAGCGCCCAGCTTTAGAGCGCCAATGCTGTGTGTGTGTAGCTTTTTGTTAAATATGGTGTGGAGCTCCGAGAGCCGGGCGCACTGAGCTGGCGCTACCTATCGCTTGCTGCAGTGCTGTACTGGTGTTAGATGTAGCGTAGTCTTGGGCGCTTTGACCTTGGAACACCATCTAATGTTCTCCATTGGCTCTGCAGTGAATCAGGGGGAGAGGTTCTACAGCGCCCACCACACATCAAATTCATCAATGCCGGCCAGGATACTACAGTGACCGCTACACTAGGGCCCTTACTTATGAAGGAATAGCGACAGGTAGCGCCTGGTGAGCGGCCGGTAATGACGGGCCCCGCCACGAGAACGCCGGCTCCCCACCACAATCACACATTTATCAAGCCAATCCTGCTTAGCGACTGAGATAGCGCCATATAGCCACTCATTCATCATTATTCCAGCCTCAGCCCACAGCGCCAGCGTCTGACCTTGAACAGCGACAAGTATGACCTCTCGCTACCTGGCGCTCTCCAATGCATTTCAATGGAACAATCTTTAAATATTCATAATTAATTGTTATTAATGTTTTTTTTTTTTTTTTACATGTGAAAAATTCTGTGACCACTTCTGCCACTTTAGATAATTTTTTTAAGGGAAAAAAACAGAATTGATATTACAGGTCTGATATTAATGTATTCATATTACTAAATTATTTAAAATACTTTTTTTTTTTGGTTTCCAAAATTATGGTGGTTTGGGGGTTAAAAAACACGCCGCCAGCGCTCTGGGGTTTAAACATGCATTTCACAGTGCTTGAATTTTTTGAGCGGGATTTTTTGATGAATATGGTGGAAGCCGGTCGCTCTGACCAGTCGCTATCATGCGCTCCCATACATCGCGGAACCTGTCAAATAGCGACTCGTAACCTTGTATTCAACTTTATTACTTTATTACTCCACACCGACTGAGTCGCTGTCAACAACCAAACAACGGCCAAGCACAGCGACTACTAGCGGGAGCTGTGAAAATACCGCTACAGTCGCTCAACTGTCGCTATTAATAAATCAGCCTCATAGTTACAGTGCCTGATACCCGCTCACAGCGTTTACTAATGGTCGCTCTAAGCGCCGCTATACAGACATTCACCTAGTAGTCACTGTGCTCAGCCATGGGTTGCTACTTCATAGCGACACAGTCGCTGTCCAGTAATGTTGAATACATTGTGAGGAGTCGCTATTTGCCCAGTACAGCGCTGTATGGGAGCGCATGTTAGCGACTGCTCATAGCGACCGACTCACACCATATTCAACAAAAAAACAGCCTCACAAATCTCTGGTGCTGAAAAATGCTTGTTTGAAGCCCAGAGCGCAGGAGGCGTTGTGTTTAAAGTGTGTTTTCCAGCATCTATCCACTAGTAACAAAGCAAAAACATATGGAATTACATTGTAGCAACATTGTAACATGAACACTTTAATGGCAGACCTGTAATGTCATTTCTGAAGAAATATATAAAAAATAAAACAATGTGAAAAAAAATGCTTATTGAATGCCAGGAGAGGCCACAGAATTATTTGAGATTAAAAAAAAAAAACAACAAAAACACAGTTTAAAGAGAAGGAAAGGATCGTCCATTGAAATGTATGGCAGAGAGTCAGGTAGCGAAAGGTCCTGACGAAGTGCTGGGTGACCCCGCACGCAACGCGTTGACGGTCTATGGGGCTGTTTGGTGAGGGGACTTGGTTCCATTTCCACTGACCTGGTGATACCATTTTCATCCTTATTTTTAGCAGTCATATCACAATGCATGTTGTATAGCACTTGGTATCTATATAGCATTTGACATTTTATTTTTCTTTTTTAATGTCTTTTAAACTTTTGTCAGTCTTGTATATGTATATGTTTTCAATAAAGGCATGGTATATCAATTTTTAAAGAGGACCAACACCCAGGGGTGATCGGTCCGGAAATCTATAAGATTCCCGGGCCGATCACCTCCCACCCCGCGGGACATCCGAGATTGGGATGTCCCGCGGGGTGAAACCCCCCAGAAACACCAAAAACATCTTACCTGATCCGCCGCCGCTTCCGCCGCCGCCGCCTCCCACGCGCCCCTCCAGACGTGCGCGCGCCCGTGCCGGCCCTCTGTGAATGGCCGGCGGGGGCGCGCGCGCGCCGAGAGTGACGCGCGGGAGGCGGCGACGGCGGAAGCGGCCTGGACGTTCCTGATCCCCGCCTGGACGTTGGCGGGGATTGGCTGCGGCGTTCACGTGGGAGCGTTGAGAGGTGAGTTTTTTGGGGTTTCTGGGGGGTTTCACACAGCGGGGCACCCCCGATCGGGGTGCCCCGCCGAAGTGGACCAAAACCCAGGATAGTCAAAATCCTGGGTGTTGGTCCACTTTAAACTACTGAGTGCGGCTCACTTTGATAAAGGCTTTTGGGACTGTGCTGGCAGCCCACCACCTTTTCTGGTATTTAGCAGCACGCCAGGATGAGTCCTCTGCATGGCGGATAAGCAAACAATGGTTTGTTTTTACACTTAGCCTGGACAATCCTTTGAAAGATGTCTGTGCATTTGATGTGCATTGCTGCCTGGCTGTTTCCTATACTCCCCTTCTGGCAGTTTGTATATTGCACACATTGTACACTCACATGTATATATTGCTTCCTCCTGGACTTGAAGACAGACTGAAGGTAAGAGGGGTCATTCTCCCACAATTCCTCTGGGTGGATCTGGAAAGGAAATGTACCCTGGGGGTTAGAGTCACACAATACCTGGGCTGCCTTATGCTCCACTAGAGGTAACTGGATTGTAAAAGTAACCCTAATTTTAAGACCCATATTATAATCTTATCAAAGGATATTGATTGGCTTTTATATTATCCTTGTCCAGATAAATGTAGAAAAAAAATGATGGCTAAAATAATATGAAGAAAAAGGGACCATTGTCAAATCAATTTTTTAGCTGCCCTGGATAGCGTATTGGTAAAAACAATGGCTTCTTAACAGATAATCCCTGAGGAATCCGCGGTGCAGAGAATGCATTGCTGTCACTTTGATTGGACATTATTGCACTACTGCGCTAGGTACAGAGTCACATATATTTACATAACTTCAGTTAAAGCCTTTTTTTAGATATACTTTATGTATTTAGGTTACATGTTGTGTTCTTGATACCTGTGCTTTAAAGTGGACCAAAGGACCGGGCCACCACCATCTTCTCCTCAAAGCCAGTCATCTGTCGCCTTCTTTACCTCTATACTGGGCCGCCCCTCCTTCTTTTCCTGGATGTTGGGCCACAACTGTCTCTTCCCCCATGGTCCTTACGCCACTGGCCTTGGATGAGGACTGGAAATTGAGATATAGGAGCAGTGGAGTACATGAAAGCTGATTTTTACATTTACTATTAAAAACAGGACACAGACACAGTGTATTGGATCTATGGGACTAAAGTTCATGTGCGGTTTGTTGGAAATGTTTCATGCAGGACCTTTTCTAATGCAACACCAAAGTGTGAAATGGCCCAGGGGAAAAAGGAACCAGATTTACTTTTCATTCTGCAGAAATGTACAAAAAATGTTTAGGTGTAAAGCCTTGCTGCCTTTACATCTCTGTGCTTGCGGGAAACAGTCTGCTTTTGCATTGTGTTTGCGCTGTGTTTTATGTTTGTTTTACCTGCACTTACATTGAATTGCGTTTGTTCCCCTCGAGTTTTATTGACAAAAATTACAAAAGCAATCCTTGGGTTTTTAATTTCCAGAATCTATTGTAAATTGGGATGCCCCCCACGAAGGCTTTCATCTGGCTATGAAGACTCTACCTAATGCTCCTTTAAAAAGGGATTGTCCAGGCTACAACAAAAAAAGCCTATACTCACCATTCGTCCCCGCAGGTTCACTGTGCAGGTCCAGCATTCCCTCGCAGTTTCTCCATCCAGCGCTGGCATCGTTAGACGTACTGAGGGCAAGGATCCTGTCTCCCAGCATCAGCAGCCTATCATGGCAATAACCATGGAGTCTTGTTTTAGCCCCCACATGCTAACTCTATTCATTGCAATTCCCTTCCTCCAGAGCCGAGCAGACATTGCAGTGTCTTCAAACCCACCTAACACACCTAGTACATTAATTGCAATGGTGGGGGCTGGGTCATGCTAAACCTGCCTTGGCACACTTCTCCCCCATCATTGCAATTAATGTAGTGGGCATGTTAGGCGGCGTGAAGACGAGGAAGGGAATTGCTTGCTCTCCCTCATTGTTAAGTATGAAAATGGTAGTGCACAGAGGACAAAAGGTGAGTATAGTATTTTTAAAAGTGGTCCGTGCTCCCGGGGCACCCCGATGTGGGGTCCTCTACGGATCATGCGCAGCCTCTTTTCTCATTAGCGCGCTCAACAGTGCTGACGTCAAATCGTCTAAGACTTGGCTCCAGTATAGTCTAGCTGAGGGGTGCCAAGTGCGGTGATGGCCACATCCCTGCTACCCTCTAACAGGGTACATTCCCACGCTGGCCATTCACAAAGGCCTGGCATGCACCCTGCTAAAGGTATAGTAGGTGGTGACTGCTGCTTGCACATGCGAGAAGGTGAGTTTACTGGGCAACCTGGGGAATTTTACACAGCAGGGCATCCTGATTCGGCATGCCCAGGGAAGAGATCAAGCCTGCCCTGGAATCTCATAGACACCAGGTGGGTTTGGGTCCCCTTTAGTGCCTGGACTGGGACTTTAAAGGGTTCTTTTTCTGTAAATCTCTGTGGAATATCTCCGTGCTTTGCTATAAAAATGTTTCCAAACAAATCCAATCTTAATACAAATTTCCATTATGTGGTCATACCCAAGATCTCAGTGCAGCAAGGAAATAGTGCTGCTGTTTTGTTCAACAATCCCTGTTATAATTCCGCACTTCCACCTCCTTCTCCTCCTCTCTGCAAGCATGAATATTATCCAGCGATCCCCCTGGAGAGGATATGAAGGGAAAGGGATCTCTGTGGATCTGGGAGGGGGCTTTTGATCTACAGGTGCTGCTGAATCCCCCCGGCAGGCTGGGCTTGGCTGTGGCTGTGTGTGCCATAGATAGAGGATTGCGGGGAGCCCTGCTTCATGACTGGCAGCTACTCCTCTGCTCATTGCTGGAGGGAGAACAGGCAGGGAACAGGCAGGGATGCAGAGCTGAGGGCTCCTGTGCTGGCACCTCCCAGTCCATCCATCTCCAGGACCCCTCCTGACACATAGCAGCTGCGGTCACCTCCTCGGTGAGAAGACAGGGGAGCCAAGAGCTGGAAAGTTCATCGGAACTAGCAGCAAAACAAAACAAGAAAATAAAGTAACTGCTAATGAGAAAGCTGAGCTGTGCGGGGGCAACACGTGGGCTATAGCTTCCTGGACGTGGGAGAGGTCCCACCATCAGAAGCATCACCAGCCATTGATATTTGGAGAAGAAAAGAAGCTCAAAGCACTCTGAGGCTTTACCGGCAAAAGAAGCTTCAGCACAGCCTCCTGGGTGTTAGACAGCAAGCTATATAGGAGAGACCTACAGCAGGTATCTGGATAGAGCTTAGGAATCTCATCGTGTTGTCCATTCTCTTTGCCTAGAACACTCAAAGGGTTTATGGAAGCTGCTCATTTTTAAAGAAAGAGTTAGATCATATCGAGACTTTTCTGCTTCATTTTATCACCTATACGGAAAACTTGTTAGACAACAAATCTGAAGTGGACTCACAGCCAAAACAGAAAGATCAGAAGAGCTCTGGGGACCACCTAACCCAGACCCCCCTCCCAGCTTCCTCCCCAGCAGGGCACCGATCCTGCAAAAAAGGCGAATCCCAAGGAGCTAGAGCAACCCTATGTGAAACGAGACTTCCTTCCTCTTCCCTCTAAACTCCACCAGCAAGCAAAGCAGAGATCGCTTTCCTTTTAACCCCCACCCCCTTGGAAAACTTGTTAGACAACAAAGCTGAAGTGGAGTCACAGCTGAAGTAGAAGGATCTGCTCCGCATTCTGCTCTGCGCACCGCCTGTCCCGGGCAATCCCACCCCTGTGGGGCTCTGGCACCCGACACTTTTGATCTGCAAAAGAGCCAAATCTCAAAAGGAGCTAATGTGCCGTGTGTGCGCTTTTTATTCTTAGAAGAAACTAGACTGTCCTACTCTTAAGCCTTGGGAGAAAAAATATTGCTTTCATTTTCACCCCCACCATAGTGGTCATCGGAGAGACAAGTTGACGTGGAGTTAATATCAGAGACAGTCCATCAGAACAGATCCAGCTTGTGCTCCGCCAACACAGACCACCCTCCAGCTGTCTCCCCGGTGGGGCTTTGTTTAGAGCTACTTCTTTTGGTCTGTCCCAGGAGCAGAATCTGTCAAAAGCAGCAGTTTGTGTCTCATTTTCTTAGAAGAAAGCGAAATCAAAGCAATAAGCGAACCTTGTGATACCCCACCTGATCAGGAGAGCACCAAGGACAGCTCCTGACTCCGCGTTCAGTCTCGGAGGACACCCAGGCAGCGTTATCCAATCTCCAGCGTTGGCCGTCCTCATCCCCATTTATGCCTAAAAAGTCTCTCAAGACTCATCTGAAAGTAGAGAAGCAACTTTAAAAACAAAAGAGCCTTCCATCTACCAAACACCACCCAGAAACCAGAAGAAAAAGTTGGACAGGAAAGACTTGTCGAGAGAAGGTCCATCAGAAGAGGTTCAGCACCAAGGACAGCTTCATACTCTCTGCTCCAACGGCTCAGTTGTTACAGCTTTAGGATCCTTCCTTAGTGTAGGTGTGCCCAGGCACGTAGAATAGAATACAACTTTAAAGACTTTGCTGTGAACAAGAAAAAAAAAGGACAGCCTTCCCCTTAACCCCCTAGAGACCACCCAGGGGAGAGACGACAAACTTGGACAAGAGAGAGCGGGGCCACTTGTTTAGAGCCAGAGTCTAAGCAGGTCTATCAGGAGAGGTTCAGCACCGCGGACAGCTCCCAGTTCCGCGTAGCCGGGGCTGTTGTTCAGTCGGCACCCCCGCGGGACTCTAGTTTCGGGTTACTTCTTTCGCTGGTGGTGCCCAGAAAGGCTTCAAGATTTCGTCGAAAAGCAGACAGGAGGAACGGCCAGCTCTAAGCCGGCTGGTTGCCAGGAAGAGGGTGGTGGCGGCAGGAGCCCTGGGGGTGGTCATGGTCCTCTTGCTGGTCATCCTCATTCCAGTTTTGGTCAACTCAGCCGGGACTTCAGCCCACTACGAAATGTTGGGCACTTGCCGCATGGTGTGCGACCCCTACGGGACCAAACCCCCCAGCACGGCCACGGCGGAGACCGTGAGGGATCACAGCCTTCTGCAGTCCTTGCCCACCTTCATCCAGGGCTCCAAGGGAGAGCCTGGACGACCAGGAAAAGCCGGACCCAGGGGACCGCCGGGGGAACCAGGACCTCCGGGACCCATGGGACCACCAGGTGATAAAGGGGAGCCGGGAAGACCAGGGCTGCCGGGACCACCGGGGACTCCGGGGCTAAACGCTGCTGGGGCCATCAGCGCAGCCACCTACACCACCGTGCCCAAGATCGCCTTCTACGCCGGCCTCAAGCGCCAACACGAGGGCTACGAGCTGCTCAAGTTCGACGATGTGGTCACCAACCTGGGCAACCATTACGACCCAACCACCGGCAAGTTCACCTGCTCCATTCCCGGCATTTACTTCTTCACCTACCACGTCCTGATGAGGGGTGGGGATGGCACCAGCATGTGGGCTGATCTCTGCAAGAACAACCAGGTAAGTCGGGCAACCTGGGGCTGGGCTCACTGTATATTGAGAAGAGGCCAGAAAGTAGAAAGACATGGACCTTTACCCGGCACAGCTAGACTTTATCATTACACTGTCTTCTCCATATATTTATTATATTTAGATCTTACACTCAGTTTAGTTAATTATCCAATCATTTGACCACATACCAAAAAACAACGATCTCCCCAGTTTTAATATGTTAGCGCTTGCTCTAGGTTGTCTATCTATTTTTTAGATACTGATGTTTCCAGTGCACCCTTCCATGAATGTTAGGCTTTGTTTGAAAACTTACCTTTAGCTTGTCTTCTCCAACGTGTCCATGATTCTTCGGTTCCGTTGGACAAGACAGTGTAAATGTAGGTTATCAAACAAAACCTGACATTTATGGAAAGGTGCACTGGCAAAATAGAGATAAAAAAAGTAATTTTGGTTGAACAAATACTACAGCAATTCTCGAAACTACTGTATCAGCTTACTGTTTATGGGGAAGGAGTCACATGGGGAATGCCATGAGCCTCTGTTCATTCCGAGCCAGGCTATATCATGCCACTGTCCTCTCAGAGTGACCATACAACTTTAGATCTTAGATTGCGTTAAATCCCTCGTACAATCTTTTCTGCTGATCAAATTCTACACAAACATTGACTTTACAAGCTTTGATGTACTGATACACTCTCTGGGTTATCCATTAACTTTTTTAGATCCAGATGTTGTCAGTGTACTTTTCCATGAATGTTTTTTATGATAACTTACCTTTTCAGTGTTTTGCCTAAGTGTCCACAAACCTTTACATCGCAGATTTAGTTTGGCCATTCATACAGTCATTTTGGCTGATCAAGTACTACAGCAATTATGGCTCACTGTACACTGGGAAGGAGTCAGATAGGGAATGCCATGGACCTCTGTCTATTACCAGTCAGCCTTTATCATTATTTGACAATCCTGTCCATAAATATTTAGATCTCAGATTTAGTTTCAGGTTTCCTGATCCCTCATACAATCATTTTGCTTTATCAAATACCGTGCTATAGAAACTATCTTATTAGCTTTAAGTTGTTAATGCTTTCTTTAGATTGACTACCCACCTCTTGTGCATCATCTTCTATGTGACTTTAGAAGTTACATTAAGTTTGGGCTTCCTTGATCCTTTCTATGAGCAATCATGTTGGATTGATTACATGTTTAATTACAGATCGTTTAGTCCTACCAACTATATTTCAGTTGTTAACTAAAGTTGTTTATCTAATATTTTGAGGTCCCAGTGCTGCCCATACACTTTTGAATGAATGTTAGATTTTGATTGCAAATCACGTTTTCATTTCGTAGATTATGATTATTTGTGGTTCTTTGGGTTGGTGGACAACTATAGCAATCTTCCAATGAAGCACTATCTCAACACTTTATTGTTTTATAAACCCTTGCTTGTAAGGTGTGAACAATACATTTCTATGCTGCTCATACACCTTCATTAATTAACCTGTCATACATACTTCAGCTGTACATGCTTCCTTAGATTGTCTATATCCTTTTTACATCTTAGAAGTCATAGATTTAGTTTGAAACTTTCATACAGTAATTTTGGTTGATCACATGCTAGAGAAATTCTCAATCCTACTAGTTGTAAAGGCTTTTAGATTAGCTTTTTTTAGATCCTAATGTTTGAGATCCCATACATTTGTCCATGTATATTAGACTTTGATAACTTACATCTATATGCATTATTCAATCAGGTTGCAGGAATACTCAGTCCAATCACATACTGGTCGATATAATTTATTTTAAATATATTGTGCAAATCTACAAGCTGTCCATAATCCTGCTGATCAGGTGTTCAGCAGTACAATATATAATCCACTACAAAAATCTTGCTATACAAATCCTCCAGTCAAGTGCCATACACAAACTTTTTTGGTTTACCAGCCCTTGCTGGTTTGATTTAATCAATGGATTCTTATGCTGTCCATGCAATCTTCGAACTTAGATCTTGAACCTTCATCCACCATACAATCATTTTCAGTTGATCAGATACTATAGAAATTCTCTATCTTATTGGCTACCCTTCAGTGGCCAATGCTTTCCTTAGATTGGCTATCCACTTATTTTAGGTTCTAATGTTACCCATATATTCTTCCATGAAAGTATCCTCTTTATACAATCAAGTTACAGCAATCCTTTATCCTCCCACATACTCAGATGGCCAGATGTGTTTTACTCCTCAGCATATATTTCTTTATACAAGTGGTTTTGGTTGGCTGAAAACTATAGAACAAAACTATAGAAACCTTCCAATCAGGAACTATATTACATCTAGTCCAATCCTTGCTTGTTACAGTAGATGTGATCAACAGATTCCTGTGCTCTCTATATGCCTTTAGATTAACCATAGATTTTTATGTACTTCTTTATGAAATCTTTGTTTCTTTTTGTTGTCCCACAAATCTAACCCTTGTTAGTTCCACCGGATTTTTTAGTTTCTCCCTTACTAATCAAATGTAATAAAAATTGTGGCATAGATGAATCATTTTACCATATATTTCTAATGATCAGAACCTAGTTGAAACAACTTAATGAGATCTTTTTAAAATAACCAAGGTAAAAAATATTAAACAAAATTGGTAAAGTTAGGTCGCTAAACTGTTTACATTTTGATTGAATCCTAAAGACACTTTCGAGCACATGGGTAGGTTATCAAAATATTTTTTTTCTATAAACAATTGGGCAATCTATTATATATCTATTATAAAGGTCACTGGATATCCAATTATTTGAGATATATGATATTTTTTATTTAAACCAAAAAAACGAAATTGATATGAAAGAAAAGTTGTTATTTTTATATATTTCAATCAAAATCCAAATCAGAATAAAAGACAGCACACACTTGTCGGTGGGCCTGAAAGTAATTTTCTTCTGGAAATCACTGGTTTGAATAATAGTATAAATACACTTCTGTAAAAATACACTAAATTGTGTGTGAGCTTTTTACAGTCCACATTTGCTATATGCTAATCAATCTGATAATATGCAAAACAATCAGCTGGGATAGAAAGTTCATCAGTCTGACCCTTTCACGTAAAAAAATGAGCTCTGAATCACCTGTGTTGTGATCAATTGAACTTATTAGACGTTTGAGGGACATTTTTTATTGATATTCTGATAAAATGGAAGCGACCAACTGGTCTCTGGTTTCCATTCAATAATTTAATCCCACTGAGTAAGAGATTGTAATAAACAATGATTTCAATATATCTATTGAAATGGGATTGATATTGACCAGATGGCTGATTTCTTATATACAGTGGCGGACTGGGGTCAAATGTCAGCTCAGGATTTTACCAGACCCTGGCCGGCCCAAGACATGCTTGCTGAAGCCCCCCCCCCCACCATGATCCAGGGCTATAGCACTGGGGGCTGCGGGTTCCTTGGTTTGTGGGTACAGTGGGACTAGGTTTAGGGGGCTGAGAGGGAGACTAAGGGGGCTGGGAATAAATGTGGGTGTTAAAAGCAACAGCCTAACTGGTCCTGGGCATTGTTCTGGGTCTCCCTATGGCCAGGCCGCCCCTGCATATATGTATATTCATGAGGCTTGGTTGACTTCTTATGTGATATTTCATACACATGCAGATCTTTTTTTCAATTGATGTATTATGGAAACATTGGACTCAATGCAACATTTAAAAATACTTTTCAGGAAAATTAAATTAAATTAAAATCCTGCATGGTGGAGATTTTCTGATCACTGAGCAATTGTTCCCCCCTGTAGAAAGGGCCCCATAGACCACCCTGGACCACAAAGATGCCAGGAAGTATTCAGGATTTGTGGGGATTCCAACCGATCCCATCCCACAGGTCAGGAGCCCCCTTAGTACAGAAACACTTACCTCTCTCTAGTGCTGCTCTGTCTGAAGGGGAACTGCCATGCCTGTTGCTAGTAAGGGTTTCGAGCCTATTCAAAAAATGCATCTCCTGCGTTCCCCCTAGCGCTGTATTTATCCATAAAGTTATGGCCGGCCTTAGGGGTGCGCAGATCGAGCGGAATCACAGGGCCCTGGAATCCTAGGGGTGCTGGCGGGGCACCAGGCTTGCCGCTTGCCATTAAGTTTTGGATAAAACAAAACCATATTTCTCTAATTTACACCTTCCATCTTCCTTTCTCACATTCCCTCCATCTTTCTCTCTTTCTCACATCCACTCCATCTTTCTCCCTTTTTTAACATTCCCTCATTCGTTTACTATTTGTCACATTCCCTCCAACTTTCTTTCTTTTTTACATTATTTCCATCTTTTTCTCTTTTTGAATCTACACTTCTCTCTTCTCACATTCCCTCCATCTTTATCTATTTCTCAGATTCCCTCCATTTTTCTCTCTTCTCACATTCTCCCCATCGTTCTCTCTTCTCACATTCTCTCCATCTTTCTCTCTTCTCACATTCTCTCCATCTTTCTCTCTTTCTCACATTCCCTCCATCTTTATCTATTTCTCAGATTCCCTCCATCTTTCTCCCTTTCTCACATCCCCGACATCTTTCTCCCTTTTTTTTAACATTCCCTCTTTCGTTTACTGTTTTTCACATCCCCTCCATCTCACTCTGTTTTCCACATTCCATCTCTCCTTCCAATCTCATACAGTATCTATTGTTACTTTTACATTTTAATGATTGCTATACCCAGAACTTTCTAATGACATCTCTCTTATGCAGATACAAACTTCATACACAAAACATGACACATTTCCTAATTCACAAATAAATAGAAACATAGAAGGGTGGCGGCAGAAGGAGACCATACGCTCCATCTAGTCTGCCCTTATGTATATACTGTATGTTCTCTTTATCTTAGGATAGATGTGTGCTTATCCCAGGCATGTTTATATTTACTGACTGTCGATTTTTCAACTACCTCTGCTGGAAGTTTGTTCCAAGCATCTACTACTCTTTCTGTAAATTAATATTTTCTAACATTGCTCCTGATCTTCCCCCCGACTAGCTTCAGGTTGTGCCCCCTTGTTCTATCATTAAGTTTCTTATTAAAGATACTTCCCTCCTCAACCTTATTCAAACCTTTCACATATTTAAATGTCTCAATCATGTCCCCCCTCTCCCTTCTTTCCTCCAGACTGTACAAATTAAGTTCTTTAAGTCTCTCCTGTTTTAAGTTTAAGCCCATCCACCATTTTTGTTGCCCGTTCTATTTGAATAATGTCTTTTTGCAGGTAAGGTCTCCAGAACTGCACACGGTATTCTAGATGTGGCCTCACCAGCAGCATCACAACCTCCTTCTTCCTACTGGTGATGCCTCGAGCTATGCAGCCGGGCATCCTGCTTGCTTTCCCACTGCCTGGCTACACTGTCCACTCATCTTGCAGCTTTCAGTAATAATCCCTAAATCTCTTTCCTCCGAGGTCCTGGATAACACAGTGCTGCCCATACGGTACTCGGAGCAGGGATTCCTTCTACCCAAGTGCAGGATTTTACATTTAGAGACATTAAACTCTAGTTTCCACAGTTTTATCTAGTTTCCATCTATCCAGTAAAGCGAAATCATTTTCCATGTTGCAGACACCTCCAGGAATATCCCCCCTATTACTAATGAACGCTGTCTCTCCGGTAGCAGGGCACATCTGATTTTGGATACTCCCTGGTGAAGCTGGATTTCCCAGCCCTATTTTGGGATCACTTCACCCAACCGCCGGATCTAATCCTATGTGAGCACTTTCATTGGGGCTTGGCAGTCGGATGTACACACAGTGCTGTGCAAGCCGCACCAGATGAACTATACTGGCTAAATACAGTTCATAAACAGCTCACCGCTTGTGCATTTGGGGAAGCCTGGTATTCTTTGAAGTCTGTTATATGGTTTGAGCGATCCACCGTCATGCTCCTAAAAAGGAACATTAAACCAAAATGTAAAAACCTTTCTATAGGCTAAATGTTATGTTTTATGAGTATGAAGCTAGATCACTTTAACCCTATTGTGAATATCACTGGCTGCCGGTGGTCACATGGGGCCACAATGCAACCTGGTCCCCAGGAGGTAGGTGAGTAACAACGGTGCCAGGTAACAGGCCTCCCCGCCAGTACTGTATGTGGTGCAAGCCAATCAGCAATCAGATCCTCCTCCCCACTACCAACGTAGGGGAGGGCTTACACTTATTGTGTATCTTAGTGTTGTTCCACTTAAAAGAAAAGGCAGTGTGTGTATACATAAGTTTATATCTGCATGTGGATGGGGATATTTAAAAGGCTGTTATAAATGACAGATTGCAGCTCTTGCAGGTCTCCTTTAGGCAATTGCTTTATAGTAGTTTTCTTAACTAGCCTCCTGAACTAGTCTATAAAAAGAAGAGTCTATATGAGCGCACCATCTTGCAATGGGGTGGGGGGGTGACATTGTACTTAATGTCTAATACAGTGACAGGTTTACTTCAGGGACCGTGGGAAGTAGGCCGCTGTTGTGTGTTGTGAGTCTATAAAAGGAAAACTCCCAGTATCGCTCCTATTTACTAAGGTGTGGAGAGATCCTCACTTATCAGCAGAGCACAGGCAGCTGATGTTTCATCAAATCCATGGACATGGACTCAAAAGAGGGACAGTCCCTCCAAATCAGGGACACTTGGGAGGTTTGCCTTACGCCCTGCCATCTTCTCTTGGAGGAGGCAGGATAAGAGGGTTACAAAGAAAAAAAACTGACAGACACAAGGCGGTAACCCCTGACCCTGCGCACACCCGCCGCCTGTTCAAATAAAAAAAATCAGCCTTTAGCCTGTCTAAACACCTTCATACCTTAGCCATACCTCCCAACTGTTTCTTATTAGGTAGGGCTGTCCTCCTTTTGAGTCCATGTCCCCCTGTCCCTCTTTGAGATGTAATATTCAGATCTGCATTTGTAAATGATTAATTTGCCCATTCAAAGTGTTTATACTGTTGTAACTGTTACACCCTATCTGCTATTCATCCTGCAATGAAGGGGTACGGCTTCATTTAAAATTGCCCCCATTTCCCACCCTGAAAAGTTGGAAGGTATGCCATAGCATTTGCTTTAAAACATGCAGCAATGAAATCTACTGTATGCTAGTGTGAGCATTGCCTTTTGCAAGCACTTTGGGGTCGATTCCACACCATTGAAGGGCAATTCCACTATTGATTACATTTTTAAAAGTTTCCATTATTGTGTGTCCAAATTATGTTTGTGGTTTTAAAAGATTTCTCTAAGGGAAATGTGTTTACCTGAGCAACAGTACACAAACGGGTGTGTCTGGTGTATAGAGCAGAGACATCCTGACTTGAGGCTTGAGGCAGAAATAACACTCCACATTCCCGAGATCACAGGTTTAACCCCTCATGCTCTAATACAGGTGAGAGGATCACAATGATAGGGTCAATTCAGCACCAGGAGAGAAAACACTACTACTTTTTATGCATGGAAACTGCCCTTCACTTTCAGTGTCTACCCTGGGAGGTATAAAGCAACCGTATGTGAATTTTCACATGATGCTGAATCAGCCCCAAGATAGACAATGAAAGTGAAGGGCAATTTCTCCCCGGAAAATAATAGATTTTTAAAAAATAGATTTCAAATAGATTGTGTCACCTGGCAATTTAGTCTGCATGACTGGAGTACCAGGCATCTTTACTCTGGCAGCACCTTAAAGTGGACCAAATCCCAGGAATTTGACTATTCTGGGTTTTGGTCCTTTCCCTCGGGGCACCTCGATTGGGCGTACCCCGCTGTGTGAAACCCCCCAGATGGCCCGGAGAAACTCTTCTCAGCTCGTCCAATCAGCGCGCTCGGAGCCGCTGACGTCACACCATCTAAGATAACGTCTAAGGCCGCATCTCCTGCTTCCATCTAACAGGAAGCGTGCCCCTGACAGCCATTCACAATTGGCTAGCACATGCACACGCCCTGTTAGAGGGATAGCGGGGATGCAGCCGTGGTCCGTACATGCACCATTGGACTGGGAAGCAAGGTAAGTAAACCGGGCGACCTGGGGAGTTTCACACAGCGGGGCATCTTGATTGTGCATGCCCCGGGGCGAGGGAATCGATAAGATTCCCAGGCCGATCGAGCTGGGTTTTGGTCCGCCTTAAACCGGACCTTCACCATGATTTATTGAAAAGCTCAAACCCTTAAAAAATGATTCCCCAGCATCTAAAAGTAATATATTTTTATGATTTTAGTCACTTACTTATTATTATTTCCCCTACTGGGCTTCTACTCTGTTCAGGACTCTAGGATACGGGCGCCGCCATCTTGATTCAGAAGCATCACATACTGAGGAGAGGAGAGCGGGATAAAGTACCGGTGGTGGGGGTTATAGCTGTGCTTTGCTCAGACAGAGCAGAGCTGGGGTCAGGAAAAGGTCAGCAGTCCCAGAATGCAGAGCAGCACAGTCAGAAGGCACTTCCTGTTTGCAGGCTTCCTGATGTCCCATGAGCCGCCATCTTGGATGTTTAAAGGCTCATAACATGCAGTAGATGCAGGTAGGATGATTTTTAATGTGAGCTATCTGTATGCACAGGGTGTGGGAAACATATAAGATAGGCTCTTATTCAGAGTGAAGAACCGCTTTAAAGTGGACCAACACCCAGGATTTTGACTATCCTGGGTTTCGGTCCACTTCGGTGGGGCATCCCAGAACGGGGGTGCCCCGCTGTGTGAAACCCCCCAGAACGCCCGGAAACACTCACCTCACCACGCTCCTACATGGGCGCTCATCCAATCAGAGCGCTCAGAGCCGCTGTGGTATGCACATACAAGCGGCGTCCAACCACAGCGGCTCTGAGCGCTGGAGGCCGCGTCTCGCGCGTCCCTCTTACAGGGAGCGCGCCCGCCATTCACAAACGGCCAGCGCGGGGGCGCGCCCTGCTAGAGGGAAGCGCGAGACGTGGCCGCGGCCCGTGCATGCGCCGTTGGAACGGGGTTAAGGTAAGGTTTGTGGGTGTCCTGGGGGGTTTCACCCCGGGGGACATCCCGATTTTGGATGCCCCACGGGGAGGGATTCCCGGGCCGATCTCCCCTGGGTGTTGGTCCACTTTAAGGCTGATGCCAGACATTTAGATCAGGTGTGTAGGTCAGGTGTGGGAGCGCACATCTGCCGGAAACCTATGCTCCATGAAATTGCTGGATCACTGAGTATACAGATCAAACCAAGGGTTTTCATATAATGGGAATGGGTCGGCCCTGGAGTTATTTAGATACCAGGACCGGCCAATATGGGTTTTTGTTCACTTCAAAGACAAGGGATATTCTTCTTTCAGCCAATCAAAATATTGCAGATGATTGGAGTGCAAGGCTCTCCCTGATCAGCCGGAGGGACGCCGGTAATGCTGCCGCAGCCTGAGTATGGAATGTGGGATAGCCAAATCTCTGCCTATACAGTTCGAACCTGGGGATTTCACACAATGGGGCATCCCAAATCATCAGCCTAATCGAATCATCATCATCAAACCAATGCAAACCTCATAGTAGCTCGCAAGGGCAGGGCACTCCTCCCTATTGTCTCCTGTGCTCACAACACTTGGTTTTAACCTGTGGCATCTAATTTTGTATTGTTCTCTGTGCTATATGTTTTACCTTGTCTGTATTCTTAACTTGTAAAGCGCTACGGAAGTTGATGGCGCTATATAAATAAACAATAATAATAATAGTGCCCCGCCCTGGAGTATAAAAGATTCCAGGGCTGGGTACTATGGGGTTTTGAATTGGTTCTCTCATCTCTAAGGTGAACAGGTGGGTGCGGCTGCCAACACTGCAGGAGTAGAGGGTGGAGTATTTTGCCCAACTTTAGAGCTTTAGGGGCATTCAAGCAGAGCAGCATCACTAATCTGGATACCCACATGTGGGGGACTGTTATTTTGTATTAGGTGAGCTTTAAACCAGACCTTCGGCATCATTTAATGAAAAGCCCAAACCCTCCAAAAACTATTCCCCAGCATTATTCTTTCCCCCGCTGGGCTGCAACAGGACTCTAGAATATGGGTGCTGCCATCTTGCCTCAGAGAAATCAAATCCTGAGGAGAGGAGAGGGGGCAAAAGTGCAGAAGGCGGAGTTTTAGCTGTGCTTTTCGCAGACAGAGCAGAACTGGGGTCAGGAAAAGCACAGCAATCCCAGAATGCAGAGCGGCACAGTCAGAAGACATTACCTGTTTTCAGTTAGCCTTAGTCTCCATGTGCCGCCATCTTGGATATTTAAAGGCTCATAAAATGCAGTAGATGCAGGTAGGATGATTTTTAATGGGGGCAATCATACAAACATACAAGATAACCTCTTATTCAGGGTGAAGGTCTGCTTTAAATGAGAATGGCCAATGTCTAGGCTCGAGTGTGACATCTCTGTTATAGGCTCAGAGTTTTCTGTGCATAGGATTTGCCCTGTAAATGGCGACTGTATAGAAGATGTATAACTGTGTCATCGCTGCCATAAATCCCAATGCCTGTGTGTAATTGGATCACAGTCCTCCATTCACAGTAATTTGCGGGGGAGTGGAATCTAGATGACAGAGGGGGCTCTACATACAATGCACTGACAATTAGGCTGCGGGTGACATAACAGCTTCTCCGATAATAAAATCACAGCGGCTCCCGGGACCCTCTGCCAGCCGCCGGCCCCTCGCTCGGCAATTTAAATAATCGGCCACTTAGTCATCTTGTTACGTAATTATGTATCTGCGGCTTTATATAACGTCTGTTACACCCGTCATACCAGGAACCGCGACTAAAATAAACTTCTGGGCCAGATCTCCCTTAGAGGACAACTATCATTTAACACATGTTAATAGTAAATGATGTTACATGATTGGCTATAGAAAAATAAATATTTTATTTGAAGAAAAAGCCTCCCGGTACTTTCTTCCAGTTGAATTTCGAAAATAATAAAAGTGCTGAAAAAAGCTGAAAATTATAGGGTTTATGGTTGCCAAAGGCTGCTTACAAAGCTTACAAGTACAGTAATTTGTCTTCAGACACACATATAGCAAGCCCTAGTCCATCATAAGTTTCCACTATGGGGGTTATTTAAGAAACACTAACGCCAGATAGTACCATGTAGCGTCAGATGAACGCCGGGAACAGTATGTGAAAACCATATATTTGAAGGTGAATCTGGTCAGCACCTCTAATAGCGTCATGTAGGGTCACATGTAGAGATGAGCGAACTTCTTGAAAGTTCGATTCGGGCGATTCGCCGAATTTCCCCAAGAAATTCGGGTTCGCCCGAATCGAACTTTCACGAATCGCTCATCTGAAGAAAAAAAAAATGCTGGCATGGTGGGAGCGGGCAGGCCGGCTACGCTGTCAGCGGGCGGCGAATTTTCCCTGAAATTCGGAGCGAATTCCGGTTCGTCCGAACCGGTTCGCTCATCCCTAGTCACATGTATCACTAGCGGTGGCTCAGTGTAAAGCGCAGGCGCTGTATGTTCAGCAGCGCCATGTAGCACCTGTCGCTCAGCAGCGTTATCCCACACATTTCAATAGTGTTTTTTTGCTTGTGTATAAATAGCATTTTAATTAATTATTTTTCTCAATTTTAGGATCAAATCATTGTGTGGCCTCTCCTGTCCAGCAACCAAACACTTATATATATATATTTTTATGCAGAATTGTATGTGCAGGTCGGCCATTGCAGTGTCATGTCACAGTGTTAAAACAATGTCATTCCATGTGTTTTCGCTCTGGTGCTGGTGGATATGTGTTGAGAAACAGGCTTTTATCACATAGCTTCTGGCACTCGATGCTACAGCGCCCATCTTTAGAGAGCCGACACTGGTTGTGTGTAGTTTTTTCTTAAATATGGGCTCCAGCGCCAAGTGCCAGACGCACTTAAGTGGCACTACCTCGCTGCAGCGTTGTCCTGTTGTCAGATGCAGCGTAGTCTTGAGCCCTTATTTAAGAAGGGATAGCGCCAGGTAGTGGCTGGTTACTGAGAGGTAGCGACAGGTAGCGACTGGTGAACGCCGGACACGGCACGCAATTACACATTTATCATGCAGAATCTGTTTAGCGACTGGGATAACGCCATGTAGCGTCCGATTCATCATTTTCACAGCCTCAGCGAGTAGCGCCGGCGTTCAGCCTTGCACAGCGCCAGGTATGACCTCTCGCTACCTGTCGCTCTCCCATACATTTCAATGGACGTTCTTTTATTTCTCTTTAAAGAGGGTTTTTGTTATTTTTTTTTTTTCATAAAATCTCAAATAATGCTGTGACCTCTTCTGGCATTGAAAAAGCATATTTTTGAGAAATTTTTCATTTTTCAGATATTTCTGTAGAATTGATATTACAGGTCTGCCATTAAAGTGTTCATGTTACAATGTTGTTACAATGTAATTCCATATGTTTTCGCTTTGTTACTAGTGGATAGATGCTGAAAAACACACTTTAAACACACCGCCTCCTGCGCTCTGGGCTTCAAACAAGCATTTTTCAGCGCCAGAGTTTTGTGAGGCTGTTTTTTTGCGGAATATGTTGTGAGTCGGTCGCTATGAGCAGTCGCTAACATGCGCTCCCATACAGCGCTGTACTGGTCAAATAGCGACTCCTCACAATGTATTCAACATTACTGCACAGCGACTGAGTCACTCTGAACTAGCGACCCACGGCCGAGCACAGAGACTACTAGCGGGCACTCTGAAAATGCCTGCTACAGATGCTCATCTGTCGCTACCTGGCGTTAGTGATGAATCAGCCTGCCCGGCGCTTTGACTTCGGGACACCACCTAGCGTTCTCTATTGGCTCTGCAGTGATTCAGGAAGAGGCTTCTACAACACCTCCCAGACATCACATTTATCAATGCTGGACAGGATACTACAGCGTCACTTGTCCAACAGCTATGCTAGGTTATAGCGACAGACACCCGTTTGCAGCGGACGCTCTAAGCGCCGCTACCTGAACCCTCAAATGGCAATATGTGTTTCTAGTGTTAAATTAGCCTCTCCATTTACACATGTGTATAATGTTAGTTGTCCTTTAGGCCCTGTGCAAAGTTTCAAGCAGGTGCCCCCCAGATATACACACATTCCCACTCAAGACCAAGCAAATGAAGGGGAAGAAATGCAGAAAATAAATAGAGACAGAAGAAACAGAGAAGAGAGAGAGATGGAGGGAAATAAGAAAAATGGAAGCGGGAACGCAGAAATCACAGAGGCAGGGAGATGGCTAGAGAAAGACAAAAAGGCAAGAAAGCAGAAAACAAAAGAAAGAAAAATAGTGAAAGAAGGACTGAAGTAAGGCAGAAGGGAGCGTGAGACAAGGAAATATAGGAGGCAAGTTAAAAAAAAAGCAGAGGAAGAAAATGTAAAAACTTAGGCAGATGAGAGGAGAGGAATGCTACATAAGGGGCGGGGGGGGGGGGGGGTATTAAGGGAGTTAGATCAAGAGAAGAAGATACAAATGTGCAAAAAAGCAGAAATATGGATTGAAATAACAACAAGATGAAGGGAATATGTAAAAGAGTTAAAAAGGGAGGAGGGACATAATAAAAGAGACAGGAAAAGAGAAAAATGACAAATGAAGAGAGAAAAAAAGAAGATGCCGGGGAAAGAGAATGAGAGAAAGTAATGGAAGCAATATAAAAAAGAGAACTGTGAGGCCTGCTGATCCAGCTGAGAGCTTTAACTCTCTGAAGGGATGTCTGAATGTTGTCTCCTGGTGCCCATTCAGAGAAAGGTTAGGAACCTCATAGATTGCACACCCAAAGGCCAGCTTTCATTACAGGGGCATAGATAGGGGGGGCATGTGCCCCAGGTGCAGCAGGTCAGGGGGGTGCCGTACACAGTTACTTTACCTCCAGTTTGGATGAAGGCTCAATTTACTGCTTTAAATACAATATCCATCTATGCCCTAAAGGGTCAGTGTACATAACAATCCCCTGCTGGGCTCCCATAGACACATAGTACAAATGACAAACAATCTCCTTGTAACAGTGTCATAAAAACAAAAAATGGCCACCCCACAGAACACATTGATCACAATATAACTACCCATGAGAAAAGAAGCAAGTGGACACATCTGTAGAAAGATAGATAATAGATAGACACATTGTTAAAGCAGACCAATACCCTCTGCGACAATGGTGTTGGTGACCACTGGCACTGCCGCTAAAATGACAATCTGGGGGGGCAACCAGAATGCTGGAGCCCCCTCCAGACAAAACCCCCACCATTGGCTGCCCAGCGCTTAAGTGTGCAGCGACAGCGTTGCGATTGTCTGCTCGTGCTCACGTGACCAGGATATTTGGTGGCCAGAATGTAATTGCTCACGTGAGCGCCCGGCAGCCAATCGCAGCGCTGGATTAAGGTAAGGTTTACGGGCATCCTGGGGGAATATGCATGAGGGGGGCAACGTTCTGGGTGCCCCCCCCCAGATATTAGCAGTGGTGTTGGTGGTCACCAACACTCCCGCTGCGGAGGGTGTTGGTCCACTTAATAATAGATAGATAAATAGATAGATAGACAGACAGACAGACAGACAGATAGATAGATAGATAGATAGATAGACAGACAGACAGACAGACAGACAGACAGACAGACAGACAGACAGACAGATAGATAGATAGATAGATAGATAGATAGATAGGGATACATACCTAGGATATGCATATACGGTAAATAGACCAATAAGAAAAAAATGGCATATTGATGATCAGTAGATAGATAGATGCATGAATATATAAATATGTATAAAACATATTAATATGTATATTGATAAAAATAGATGGTAGATATGGGGGCGGACTGGCCACAGGGAGGCCCAGGAGAACAAGTGGGTCACCCAGTAGAACAGGTGGGTCACACTACTTTGGGGCCAGCTAGCCTGCTCCTTCAAACACCCCCATCCAGTTGCTGCCTCTCTAGTCTCCCCACAAGCTCCCTTGTACCCAGACCCCTGTACCTCCATCCAAAAACACCTCAGCCTGTGTTCTGCCCTCAATGCTTTACCCTCAACATCATGGCTGTTGGGGGGGGGGGGGGCATACCCACCCCTGCCACATTATCTACCCTACAATACTAAAGCTCATAGTCTGTCCATACACTGCTATAGCCTCCTCCTTGACCTTCCAAGAAGCACATTTTAAGTCTATAAAACATTATGGAGTTAGGAGGACGGAGAGCAAATATTTTTAGTCTGCTTTAAGATAATGAAATGAGATTATATTTAATTCTTCTTTCTGAGTCATTAGGGTGCACTCTAGCCTTGGGTAAGTATTTATATGGTGGGCTAGCTGATGTTTTCAGACAGTGATTTGTGAGCTGGAACTGCTACACTATATGTCTGTGAGAGGAAGAGGCAGCAATCACAGAGGCCTTATTATGAGTAGAGAGGACATTGCACTGAAGACTTTTATATAAAGTGGCAATTACCTGGTAATGAGTGCAGGGCACACACAGAATAGTCCCAGCGTCTTGATATTGTAGACTGACTCATCAAACAATACCAACATTACGTATCTGCTCACCAACTGTATGTGATATTCCATATAGTCCTATTACATCATTCCTTGACCATGATAAACATACCGGTATATATTATATATTTATACACATGTATACAAAAAGATGACAGACACCTGGTAAAATCAGGACTGGAGAGTCGGATGCCAAAGTCCCGCCGCCGACTCCAATTCCTCTTATAATTAGTAATAACACATTTACTGTAGAAAAATAGTAATGTCTGGCCTTTTCTCATCATTATCAAGTGACTTAAAGCAAGTTATCAAGTGACTCAAAGCCGACCTAAAGCCACCAAACTTGTGAAATACATTTAGGGGGTTATTTAAGAAGGGATAGCGGCAGGTAGTGCTTCGTAGCGGCAGGCAGCGTCTGGTGAACGCTGGGCCCTGTATGAGAAACCACATTTAAGGAAGTGAATTTGGGGAGCAACTTTAACAGCGCCATGTAGCGTCACATATATTACAAGAGGCGGCTCAGTGTATAGCGCCATCGCTCTAGGATCAGCTGCGCCATGTAGCACCTTTGTAGCGCTCAGTGTCCCTCTGCAATACATTTCAATGGGGTTTCATTTGGTTGTGGTTAAATAGCATGTTGGGCAATTAAAATGTAACATTTTTTGCTCATGTCATTTTGCGGCCTCTCCTGGCTGCAAACAAACACTTATATATATATTTTTTTTTTTATATTTTTGTGCAGAATTGTATGTGCATGTCTGGCACTAAAGTATTAATGTCACAGTGTTAAAACAATGTCATTCTATGTGTTTTCACTTTGTTACAGGTGAATATGTGTTCAGAAACAGACTTTGATTACACAGCGTCTGGCGCTCTATGCTACAGTGCCCAGCTTTAGAGCGCCAATGCTGGTTGTGTTTAGTTTTTTGTTAAATATGGTGTGGAGCGCTGAGTACCGGACGCACTGAGCTGGCGCTACCTATAGCTTGCAGCGTTGTCCTGTTGTTAGATGTAGCGGGGAGGCCGATTCATTAATAGCGGCAGGTAGCGACAGTTGAGCAACTGTAGCAGTATTTTCACAGCGCCCGCTAGTAGTCGATGTGCTTGGTCATTGTTCGGTTGTTGATAGCGACTGAGTCGTGTGCAGTGTTGAACACGGGGTGACAAGTCGCTATTTGACAGGTTCCGCGATGTATGGGTGCGCATGATAGCGACTGGTCAGAGCGACCGGCTCCCACCATATTCATCAAAAAATCACGCTCAAAAAATTCTCGCGCTGTGAAATGCATGTTTAAACCCCAGAGCGCTGGAGGCGATGTGTTAAAAGTAGTTTTTTAACCCCCAAACCACCATATTTTTGGAAACCAAAAAAAAAAAATTTTTAAAGAATTTAGTAATATGAATACAATAATATCAGACTTGTAATATCATATTTTTTTTTAACCTTAAAAAAATTATCTAACATGGCAGAAGTGGTCACAGAATTTTTCACATTAAAAAAAAAAAAAAAAAACATTAATAACAATTATTTAGGAATATTTAAAGATTGTTCCATTGAAATGCATTGGAGAGCGCCAGGTAGCGAGAGGTCATACCTGTCGCTGTTCAAGGTCGGATGCTGGCGCTGTGGGCTGAGGCTGGAATAATGATGAATGAGTGGCTATATGGCGCTATCTCAGTCGCTAAGCAGGATTGGCTTGATAAATGTGTGATTGTGGTGGGGAGCCGGCGTTCTCGTGGCGGGGCCCGTCATTATCAGCCGCTCACCAGTCGCTACCTGTCGCTATTCCTTCATAAATAAGGGCCATAGTCTTGGGTGCTTTGACCTTAGGACACCACCTAGAGTTCTTCATTGGCTCTGCAGTGAATCAGGGAGAGAGATTCTCCAGCGCCCACCACACATCACATTCATCAATGCCGGCCAGGATACTCGCTGTAAGTGCCGCTATACAGACACTCACATGGCGATAAGTGGCTCTAGTAATAAATCAGCCTCTTGGTTAAAGCCCCTGATGATACTCCCTTATTGGGGTGTAGAACTAGAAATGGATATTTTCACTTTTCAAATTGTCCTGGAACACTGATTTATTTGCTGTCACTCGGTGTAATATGGCAGGGGATCAGTCATTGCTTAGGTGATGACACAACAATGGCAATGAATGGAGGAGGCGGAGCTTTACAGCAAAAACCGGCGTCATTATCTGGGTTTAGAGTGAAGCAGGAGCAGTGAAAATTGGCAAAAGGTCCTCTTCATGGGGGGAGCAGCTCAGGGGATGCTAGTTAAAATGTGGGTCTGCTTTAAAAAGAACACAAAGCCTATTTTTTGGAAAAACATGTCTAAACAAATAACCTAAAGTTCCTGTTCAAAGTCAGGAGGGCAGAAGGTGAGTATAGACTTTCTGTTTCTGTCTGGACAATCCTTTACATTTCAGGCATTGTAACTAATGGCCTTGGGGTAACATGAAGATCCCGAGTGTCTGCAACAGGGGAGATTGGAGAAGTCAGTATCTATCACCACTAGAAAACCCGGCTGCTGCTTTTCACTGTATTGTTATAAATAAGGGCCTTGGATTAGGAGAACATAACATATATTTATGATTTCTAAACTTCCTACACACAGTTAAATTAATTATACCATATTAATAAAAGATTGTCTTTGTTTTGCTGGAGTCCGAACATTTCTGCCGACTCAAATACTGTGTGCAGTTCTGGAGACCTTACCTGCAAAAAGACATTATTCAAATAGAACGGGTCCAAAGGCGGGCAACGAAAATGGTGGAAGGACTTAAACTTTAAACTTATCAGGAGAGACTTAAAGAACTTAATTTGTACAGTCTGGAGGAAAGAAGGGAGAGGGGGGACATGATTGAGACCTTTATATATGTGAAAGGATTGAATAAGGTTCAGGAGGGAAGTGTTTTTAAGAAGAAGATTAATGATAGAACAAGGGGCCCAACCTGAAGCTAGTCGGGGGGAAGATCAGGAGCAATGTTAGAAAATATTATTTTACAGAAAGAGTAGTAGGTGTTTGGAACAAACTTCCAGCAGAGGTAGTTGAAAAATCAACAGTCACTGAATTTAAACATGCCTGGGATAAGCACACATCTATCCTAAGATAAAGAGTACATACAGTATACACATAAGGGCAGACTAGATGGACCGTATGCTCTCCTTCTGCCGTCACCCTTCTATGTTTCTATGGCCCTTATTCATCAAGCGATAGCGCCAGGTAGTGTCTGTCGAGCGCCAGGTAGCGGCAGCTAACGGCGACTACCGACCCAAGTACGCCCGGCGGCGGTCACAATGACGCATTTATCAAGCAAAATGAGGCTAGCGCCGGCGAGAGCGACGGCTAGCGCGGCATTCATCATGAAGCCGCCTGGACCGAACAGCGCCGCTGCAAATTCCCTCACAGCGCCAGGTATGAGCTGTCGCTCCCTGGCGATGTCCAATGCATTTCAATGGACCAATCTATAATTATTCATAATTAATTGGTATTAATTTTTTTTTTTTTTTTTTTAATGTCAAAAAATCGGAGACCACTTCTGCAATGTTAGGATTTATTTTTAAGTAAAAAAAAAATTAAAAAAAAATGTGTGCAGAATTGATCTAACAGGTCTGAGATTAATGTATTCATATTACAAAATGATTCTAAAAACATGTATAATGTTGCATTCAAAAAATATGGTTGTTTAGGGGTTAAAAACTAGTTAATACAGATCGCCGCCAGCGCTCTGGGGTTTAAACAAGGAATGGACAGCGACAGCACATTCGGAGCGTGATTTGTTGATGAATATGAAGCTAGCCGTTCGCTCTGGCCATTCCTTGTCAGGCGCTCACATACAACGCTGGACCTGTGAAACAGCGACCCCCCAGCCCGTATTCAACATTACCGCACACCGACTGAGTCGCTGTCATCAAGCTAACGCCAGCCAAGCACAGCGAATACTGGCTGGCGTTGAAAAAATCACGCTACAGTCGCTCATCTGTCGCTACCTGGCGCTATTAATGAATCGGCCTCCCCGTTTCTATGTTTCCACAGCTGGTTAAAATTTTATTTTTCCACACACTCCTGCAAATGATATATTCCCCTTTGGATGTATCCTTTCAGGTAAATCCTTAGGCTTTGCTGAACAGAAAACCAGCAGATCTTATTATGGGGATATTATCTTATCTTATTATTTAAGAAAGGCTAGTGCCAGATTGTCAGGTCCCAGTGCAAAAGGTGTATTTATCAAGTCAAAAATCCAGAGTGCCTGTGATAGTAGCAGGTAGTGTCTCATCTATCAACAGTGCTGGCAATGTGATGAGTGCTGGCGAGGGAATTAGTTCCCTACAGTACCAGATAGGAACAGGCGCTCACCCTGCATCGTGTGGCCTTATCTCATACATTTCAATGGGCTTGAATGGTTACAATTATTTAGGCATTTTATTATCATTTTTTTAATTTTTGGGGGGCTGGTGCATGTGCCACGGGATCTCTGGGCTAGTTGGGATTATTTTAGATGCATTTTTAGCACTGTTGTGTTGCACTGCAAACTTTTGATTTGGGGCGTGAGAAAGCTGTGTCATATCTTTCAAGTGTCCCCAATACAATTCCCATTTAAAAGAAAAAATGTAAAATTGGGATTCCAAAAGACACTGTGTGCCTGGAATCCTGTTTCTTGATTCCTGAAGCCGGTGTTGCAGTGCGGGTACTGCCGAGCATCTCAGGCAAAGCGCTCAAATGCCGCCCGCACCTTGTAGAATAAATTAGCATCTCAATTCTAATAAAAGTCTCAATTCTGTACGACCACTAAATTGAGGGCATGGAAATCACCAGTGTTGGAGGATAAAGAGGTGAGAAAATAGAAGCAATTCTCACAAACGCTATGTCTCATTTTATAAGAACTTGAGAACCTTGTTATAAACCAGGCATGCTTAACCTGTGGCTCAAGGGCAATATATGTCCCTCAGAGCCATCTGATGTGGCCCCCAACCTCAAACCACAGAGAAGTGTAACACTGCATAGATAGGGACATTAGGTGGAGAAGAACATAAGTCTGCTGCTGTGGGGAAAGTGGGAAGGGTAGATAGAACTCGCACATAAAGCGAGCGAATCCAAGTGTGCTGATTGGACGGCCACACACGCTGGGCGCCCACACATGCGTCATAGAGCCGGGAGGAGGTGAGTTTGTTTGGGTGACCCGGGGGGGTTTCACGCAGTGGGGCACCCCCGATTGGGGGCCCCGGGGGCAAGGACCAAATCCCAGATAGTCAAAATCCTGGGTTTTGGTCCACTTTAAAGCTTGTGGGTGATGGATGTGGCTGGGTGGGATTTAGGGTTGCTTACTTATGGGCTTTTTATACTGCTCATGTGTATGTAGGTCTAGAGCCACAGAACTTCAGTATTTTATGCAAAAAACTTGAAATGCTAAATCATTTCATTTAATTGTGGACCATGTCCGGTTTCCAGTCAAGAAAAAACGTTTATCTATTTGCTCTACAAAAGCCTCACTTTGATGAGTGGCGTATGCTGTTTAGGAGGGCTTAACCTCATATGTGGAATAGCTGCCCTCCCAGAATCACATGGAGAGCCCATGTGCATGAGTGGGGGGATGTAGGAGAGCCTTTGCTAGCACACAGACACACTGCAGTGGAGCTGGAAGCTTTCTTAGGATCATCCCAACCAGCCAGAGAGAGAAATGTTATCTGTTTCCACACAGAATGTTAGAAGGAGATAAAATCCTTCTCTAGCTGGCTGCATTGATGATGTGATATTGTTTCTTCACAGTGTGAGCTAGCAGCAGAATATTTATCTCAGAAAATGGATCAGCATGTCTTTCATGTTACACTCACAACACCTGCTGTAGAGGATGAGTGTAACTCTGTGTTAGTCAATGGCCTTGGATGCTGCAGATGATGATTCAAGTTATACTAAAGGCAGGCCCGATTATCGCCCCAATATTTCGGGTTACACATTGCACTGTCCCAAACTTCAATCCGTTTTCAAAAAGACCATGTAGTTCCTAAGTTATTTGTACATATTAGATTATAGGTAATGAATAGAAACATTGAGGATAAACAGTGGGTGTGGCAACAGTGATGTGATGTAAACACACTGTGTGCTTTTCATTTTCAGAACGTGCGGTCTCCAAAGCGCGTGCCCGAGTTCGCTCTATATCATAGTAAAAAAAATAAGTGCATTGTTGTGTCTCTAGTTATTATCGCCAGCACATAATGTGATCAGATAAGGGGGGTGAGAGATGCTGCAGGGGATCAGAGAGGAGGGAGGTGGGGGGTTTCATAGCTGCAGAGAGAGGTAGCCACTCAGGGTGCCTGAACAGGGAGTGGGGGTGTTTCCGTTCTTAGTCCCCCAACTAACACATACGTGGGGTGGGGAAGGAAACCAGAATGGGGAAGTGATTTTTCTCACTAAGGAGACAGGAAGACAGGAGAGAAAGGACAGCGCTGGGGCCACTCAATGCAAGGTAAGCTACTGATTATTTCTTTCTTACTTTTGATGAATCACTTTCATTACAGCGGATGGCTTTTTACTTCTGGCTAGAAATAAAGCATTATTTCAAAGAGATTTAGGGTAATTTTGACTGGAGGACTGGGTTTTTCAGAAGCAGGGCTGTCATAATTGTGGCAAGATGGACGCTCCTATGTAGTTCAGGAGCACAGAATCTGCATGCTATTCCACAACATCTGCATGGAATTAAACTGAAAAATAGGTGTTGTTCCGGTTTAAGCCCCCTCAAATAGCTTACACTAATTGTGAGAGGGAATTTTAGGGGAGCTATTTACTAAACTTTGATTTTTTTGACTGGAGGTCTGCATTAAGTGGCCTGCGCTCTTCAAAAGGTTAGGCACCCCTGGTGTAAACTATATGGCCAATATCTAGAACTAGTCTTTCAATGTGATATTTGATACAAGGTCCTGTAACTTGTTTGAAAGTTATTGTTGGTTTTGTTGGTCTCTTAGGCCTCTCCGCCAATTTATAAATATTGTATATATGTTACATACTAGTGTGATTTGACCCCTTCTCCCCGCCTTACTTTCCCTGGCATTGTGTGTTTGTCAGTTTTTCTGTATTTCTTAGATTTTCTGTTTTTCTATATTTTGTTAGTTTGCTCCTCGTGTGCTGTACCATCTCTGAGCTATTTTTGCGTGGATCACAAGGCAGATAAAGTATCCATCTTTGATTAATAATACTTTTGTCTCTTTTTTAACAGCTTTACAGCGAACCAAAACCAGCCCTGGAATCTATGAGACACCAGGGCCTGCTAATTCCCTCTAGCCGGGGGCATCCTGAACTGGGATGAACTTTGTGAAACCCTGCTATTTGCCCAGAAATCTTACATGTTCAATGATCCCACGGTGCATGAGCAGCCAGCGGCGGCATCATACGCATCCTCTTTCAGCTTTGTGGGGCCACGGCCACCGCAATCACGCACAGACGAGGTATGATGCGCGCCACTGATGTATTCAGCTGAGAATTTATTCAGCTGCACATTATTATGCACAGCCGGAGAAGCTGATTGGATGAGAGCTGCACATGTTCAGTTGGACCAAGGAGAGGTGAGTTTTACTGGACCAACAGCGGGGTATACCAAACTGGGGTGCCCAAGGGGAATGCACCAAAACCCGGGATAGTGATAATCCCGGGTTTTGGTCCACTTTAAAGACATACTGTAGACAACAAAACAATGCAATACTCACCTTTAATCCCCCGCAGACGATCGCTGAAAGTCCAGTGCTCAGACACTTAGGCCCTTATTTATGAAGGAATAGCGACAGGTAGCGACTGGTGAGCGGCCGGTAATGACGTGCCCCGCCACGAGAACGCCGGCTCCCCACCACAATCACACATTTATCAAGCCAATCCTGCTTAGCGACTGAGATAGCGCCATATAGCGACTCATTCATCATTATTCTCAGCCCACAGCGCCAGCGTCCGACCTTGAACAGCGACAGGTATGACCTCTCGCTACCTGGCGCGCTCCAATGCATTGCAATGGAACAATCTTTAAATATTAATAATTAATTGTTAATGTTTTTTTTTTTTTTTTTTAAATGTGAAAAATTCTGTGACCACTTCTGCCATGTTAGATAATTTTTTTTAAGGGAAACATTTTTACAGAATTGATATTACAGGTCTGATATTAATGTATTCATATTACTAAATTATTTAAAATATTTTTTTTTTGGTTTCCAAAAATATGGTGGTTTGGGGGTTAAAAAACTACTTTTAACACATCGCCTCCAGCGCTCTGGGGTTTAAACATGCATTTCACAGCGCTTGAATTTTTTGAGTGTGATTTTTTGATGAATATGGTGGAAGCCAGTTGCTCTGACCAGTCGCTATCATGCGCACCCATACATCGCGGAACCTGTCAAATAGCGACTCGTAACCTTGTATTCAACATTACGCCACACCGACTGAGTCGCTGTCAACAACCGAACAACGGCCAAGCACAGCGACTACTAGCGGGCGCTTTGAAAATACCGCTACAGTCGCTCAACTGTCGCTACATGTCGCTATTAATAAATCAGCCTCTTACTGGATCACCTGATCCAAGTCCTGCACCACTCTTGCACAAGCAACTAGTGATGGCCCACCCCACACCATTCGTCACAGGAACTATGGCACATCCCCTCCATTGCAGTTGGCGTGTGGCCGTCTGTCAGCTGTAAAATGAATGTGAATGCAGATAGAAGTTGGCGGCAGCTGCACAAGCGGCGCGGGACCAGAATATGGTGATGTCTGAGAGTTGGACTATCAGCAATCACCTGATTAAATAATTGAATAATTTAAGTGTTGGGCATAGGGAATTCCAGAGAGAAGGTGCAGCTCAGAAGAAGTCTTGGAAGCCGGAGTGGGAGGTGCAGACTAAGGTGGATGTTAGTTGTAGATCATTTGCAGAGTGCAGGGCACGAGTAGGGCTAGACAAAGATTAGGGAAGACACTACGGGGATGCGGGTGAGCTTAGTGGTGGGTGAGAATGAGCAATTTAGACAATTGAAATTGGTGTCATACGTTCTGAAATGATTCTTCTTGTTCTGAATTATTACATGACAAAAACCAACCAGGTGTGTTGACATTTTACACCCACTGTAAGTACATACCTATACATAGAAAAGCACAAGTACAATACAGTACATTGAAACAGACCGAGCCCAGTGTTTGATGTATAAGGCTTCGACAAATATGCCGTGGGGGTTATACAAATGCTTTTGAGAGCTTCTGCAATTTATTTTTTCATGGCAATGCCCTGGGGCAGTTCTACAAGTGAGGAGCAGTATAATTCCAATGATTTAGTTTCTACAGAATATTTTAAATATAGTGGCCTATTGGGTATTCAAAACAGAGAAGTTCAAGTACCCAACAGGGTATCTACTGCGTTAGAAAACAAAAGAACTTTAGTTGTAAAACTGATCCATATGAAAAGCCAACCGGCGAAGAAGTTTGTTTTTAATCATTTGTTTAGTGAAACAGTTTCAAAACATTTTCTTTCTAAAAAATCCTTAGGCTGTTTAAATGACCTGTGCACCCCACCCTGTTTAATGTAACATTGCTTGTGATGGAATTAGCAATGCATTGACTGCACATGGTTATTGGTGCAGTTTATTTTCTGCAAACTTATGTATTTCAGGATGGTGCCCCCCAGACACACACTCTATAGTAAAGTAATGAAGGGAATAGCAAAAGCAGAGAGGGACACAGAAGGAACAGGGAAAGGAGAAAGACAAAAAGACGGATGGGGCAAGAATATGGGAGAGAAGAATAAAGCAGGAATACAGACTGAAATAAGGCTGAAAAGAGAACTAAAAGAAGGACATGTGAAAAAGAGAAAGAAATAGAGAGACACACACACACAGAAGGAGGGATTTATAAAAGAGAAAGGGAATGTGTACAAAGAGAATGATAAAAATTGGAATGTTAAAGAGATAGAGAAGAGAGTAAGACAGAATATGAAAAAAAGAGATGAATATGGATGAAAGAAACAGAGAGATAGTGAGAAAGAGAAGGATTGATGTGTAAAAGAGAGAGAGGGGGGGGAGAGAGAAGAAGAGAATGTCAAAAAAGGGGAGAGAGAGAGGGGGAGAGGTTGTGGGATATAGAGAGATAGAAGGGGGGATTTAGAAAAAGAGAGAGATAGAAGAGGGGAATGTGAAAAAGAGAAAGACATATTAATCGCTATGGTGCTATGGGACATCTGCACCTGCACCGGGAAGGCTAGTAAGTCCTCTGGGCTTTTTTTACTTTAGACTTTTGGTCCACTTTAAGGCTGAGGTTGTGCATGCATCAATAGCATAACAAACTAAAGAGCAAATAAAGTAGTGGTATATTACACATATCTGTAAATGCAAATACTGTATACACAATTCAAACTCTATATTACATTGCTGTTGAATTATGTGATCCACTAAAAGGAAAGATAAATACATATTTTTCTTAGAGGAGCGCTATTGCAAAATCATGGTCCAATATTAAAAATTCAAATAAAAAATCTCCTAATAATGGAAGCAGGGGTGGACCTAAGGGGGCGGGGGACTTTTTGATATATATATATATATATATATATATATATATATATAAAAGTGGATGCACGCCATAGACATGAAAATATTTAAATCATGAATTGCAGTTGTAGGTTTTAAACACAGAAATGAGATCTGGCCATTTAGATACATATTGTACTACAGAGGTGATCACTATGAGAGATTGTAACACTTTTCACAAAATAATCTTATACAGGCAGCAGTGTGTCCCATTTGTAACAAGACAAATGTAACACAAATAAAGATACATTATATATATATATATATATATATCAAGCTGCCAAGCATCATGGTGTGTCTGATACAATGTATATCCTGTTCACACTGGATATTACAATCCATTAAAGACAACTACTTGTAAAAATAATGCTAAAAGAAGAAGGGACTATTAACATTTATTTACAATGGCACTATCTGAGCCCATCAGGGTTAAAAAAATAGGCTATTTACAGGGGGTAATATAAAGCCTCTATTGCAAGAGTAGACTGCCTCTCCACACTAACGCCTTCACTTACTGTGCTCCATGGGGATTATAATAAGAAATATGGTCTGAGATCTCCTGTGTCATTAAGGCCCAATGCGGCCACACACTCACCTAATTGCATGATTCAGTGCTGTTGAAATGTGGCCACGAGTTGCCGCATCCCCATCCCTTCATGTGTGTCCCCCTGGCAGACCAGCAGGGTTACAGCTGCGAAAGAAAGCCCCTCTGATATAGCATTTGAACACTGTGGGATCCCGAAATGATATGACTATGTGATTCTGACTTTGGGGGTCCATAGGGTTTTGGACTGTGGAGCATCCCCTAGGATGCATTCTTTTAAAATGGACTGAATTCTGCTATTTTGACTATCACTATCTGATTTAGGATGCTCTGATGTGTGAAACCCCTGCCACTGTCATCTACACCCGCTCACCTAACCCCTCCACCCTCTGCTGCTGCCCTTTACCCCCTGCTGCTCTCGTCTACTGCTCACCTAACCCCTCCACCCTTGCCGTTGCTCTCTACTGCTCACCTAACCACTTCACCCTCTGACACTGTCTTACCCCCTCACCTAACCCTGCCACGCCCTGCTACTGTCTTCCACCACTCACATAACCCCTCTACCCTTGCCACTCACCTCCACTGCTCACCTAACCCTGCCACCTCCTGTCACCGTCCTCTACCACTCACTTAGCCTGTTCACCCTCTGCCACTGTCATCTATCACTCACCTATCACTCCTCTATCACTAACCCCTCCACCCCTTCTGCTGTCCTCTAACACTCAACTAACTCTTCCACCCCCTGCTGCTTTCTTCTACCATTTCCTAACCCCTCCACCCCTTCTGCTGTCCTCTACCACTCACCTAACCATTCCTCCTGTGCCGCTCTCCTCCTCCATTTACCTAACCCCTCTACCCCCTGACGCTGCCCCACTAACCAAACCGATCCACCCTTTGCTTCTGTCCTCCACTGCTCACCTAAACCTTCACCCCTTGCCGCTGTCCTCTGCTGCTCACCTAAACCTTCACCCCTTGCCGCTGTCCTCTGCTGCTCACCTAACCCCTCCACTGTCCTCTACCCCTCACCTAACCCCTCCAGCCCTTGCCACTGTCCTCTACCACTCACCCCTCTCCCGGCAACTAACCTAACCTATCAGAAGGCTCAGCAGCAGCAGAGTCAGGGGGGAAAATACTGGAGGTCCAGACGGGACAGCAAGTACCACAGGGCAATCAGCAGCAGAGAAGGGAGACTGACAACAAGGATCTGGAGGTAGCAGTGAGTACTGAGAAGCTGACCCACAATGCAGTGCAACACAGGTAACTGTAAATACACCTTACCCAGTGTGCAACCAATTCCAGGTCCTTCTTCAAATAAAGCACCAGGAGAAATAAGTAGGTATCTTTGGCTAAATAAAAATATTTTGAACCATCTAGGCCCTGCATTTCAATTATTAATAAATTCAATTAATAAATTAATAAAATAAGTTCTGTTCAAATACATTTGTTTAGTAATAATAATTATAAACATTAAACACTACAATCCAGGTCTGCTTATTGTGCTGTATGGGATCTTGACCTATAGCACCAGGTTCAATCTGGCGCTGCTTACACCACTGCATCCGCGCTGCATGCGTTCCAGGGCTAGTGTTAAATAAGACGCTGAGTGGCTGCCGCATCGGCATTAACTTTTTTTTAGTTGTTAAAGTGGACCAAAACCCAGGATTTTGATATCCTGGGTTTTGGTCCTTTCCCCCGGGGCATCACAAATGCCTGCCGCTGGCACGTGCCCTGCTAGAGGGATAGCGGCGATGCGGCGGCACGCGCATGCGCCAATGGACCAGGAAACAAGGTAAATGTATGGGCAACCTGGGGGGTTGCACACAGCGGGGCATCCCGATTTGGAATGCCCCGGGGGAGGGAATCAATCGGCCAGTGTATCTTATAGATTCTCAGGCCGATCACCGTGTGTTTTGGTCCACTTTAAATTGTGCCACTGAGGCCTTAAAAGGGGCGCTGTGTGGCGCTGATGCTGCTTTAATAAGGCTCCATTTGTTGCTGGAGAGGAGATACGGTGTAGTGCTGGAAGTGGATGCGGGGACTGATGTTCTGTGGTGTCAGATTGTTAAAAAGAATTTGTGGCCCACTTTGCCCTTATACCAGTGTCAGGAAACCGCGGGTCATGTGATCTAACTATCAATCAGGGACCTCTGATCATGCAGCTCGCCTTCCCAAAACCCTGTCCGTTTCCCCCCTTAGCAGGACTACCAGGCCCAAAGCCTACGGCCATCCAGATTCTTGGCTAAGGCAAAAAGATTGCTCAAATTAAATATAGGTTTTAATGCAATGAGCGCACACTAGGCAGTGATAACAAACATTTAATTATGGTGGAATATGAATGAATACAAATGTTCTGAGAAGTGGGTTACAGGTTACAGTCAGTTACACACAGAGATACAATAGTCAGAGTTACCTTACAATGCAAATGCTGAGTAGTGATGATGACGAGCTCCCACAAGGGGTATGTCAAGAGCTTATAGATGGTTTGGGCACCTCCGGCACGCTGCAGCACGACCCCTCTCCAGAGAATGACCCTCACTGGCTCAGCGTCATCCCCCTTTATAGCTCCATCTCTGCCCCTTCACCCTCTCTCCTCCCAGACACAGGTCCTGTATAATTCTTTTGAAGCCCCATATGCTATCACACCTCCCCAGTGAAGAAGGATGCTGGTTCCTGGCAGTCTAACCAAGGTGTTAGGGGAGCCGCAGAGGGGCTTTCATCCTCAAACTGTCTTTTCAGAGTGTCAGAACCTCATGCCCATATATGGACTATCTTTTCCTGCTAAAGTCTTAAAGGAGCCACAGCACTCAACCCTGTTAGCTTGCAGACCAGCCTATAATCTGTCTCTAAACTTGGTTAAAAACAGAGGACTCGGTCACACACATCTGCAGAAGTATGCTTAAGCTGCACCACTACGCCAAAGTGCCTCTGTGGGGTGCAGTCCTAACTCTAATCTCTGGGAGCCCATTTGGGACATACAGTGCAATAGATAAATTGGGAGCAGGCTTACCTGAGGTTGCCCTAAACCTCTCAAGTGCAAGCCATGGGGTGGAAGGGTCAAAGACCTTGCAATACAGCCTAGACCCCACACACCATGTGCTTGCACAAATTCAAAAAGAAACAAAAGGGGGGGGGGGGGGGGTAACAGCGGCTGCCACCCCCCCCTTTTGTATCCTTTCCTGCTAGCCTTGTAAGGGTGACATTTGCTAAGAACAGAGAAACTTAAAGGGGGATGCCGGGCATCAGCCATAAAATGACATATAATATTGGCTCTATTACTCATAACCAGTGTGTCAACCTCTTTCCTGCAAGCTTCCACTCAGCACCCCAATGTTCTCCTTTCACCGCCCTCAACCAGTCATCAAGGGGCACTAGTCTCACTAGCAGATCAAAGATAAGGGTTGTTATAATATTTGAGAGAAAAATAAAGGCATAAGCTAACATATTGTAGCAGGGTTGGCAAACATATATAAGTATATGGGCAGAGAGACATACATATATGTATATCCTTCATACAGATCATAATGGAAAAGTATGGGACCTAGGTCAATGCTAATGGACAGTGAGGAGAGGTAGTTCCTAAATCTGAGATGCTGACTTTCCATACAGAAAGAGAATAATTAATTTAACATCAAGCCTTCCTTTGGTACATTTCATCTCACTATAAATATTTCTGAACATTAGGAGACATGTCAGCCAATTCACACCTTTTTATATAGTGAATGGCTTGAATGTGAAAACAACATTTTTTAATCTTTAAAAATAGTTTGTTTATAGGAAGATGCAGACTAATAATTCAGGCTTTACAGGCTGAAGCCAGGAAATGTGAGCACCCAATAGATGTTTTACTTCCTTAAAGGAGCAATATCCCAAAAAATAGTCCAGTACTAAAAATCCATGTGAATATGCTAAATAGCAAGAGAAGGGTTTGCTTATAAAATTCAGCCAAGCTTGTAATGGAATGAATAAGTATCAGGGGTAACAGGTGTTGAATGTTCAATTCCACTTTTACTGGGGAGATCTTCTCAACTCCAATGGCCTGTCCCCTGTGCCGGCCTGTGCTTGAATAAGAGCTTATTGCTATTGGAACCTAAACACTTACATAGCACCGTTTATAATATGGTACACCAGAAAACTGCTCTAGAGTTTATAAGACTCAAGGACTGTTGGCAGTGGCGTAACTGAATGTAAAGGGGCCCTGGTGCGAACATTAAATGGGGCCCTTTCATGGCTCATACAGTAATCTTTTTTTGGACTTGGATGCAGCTAGACAACTAAAAACTGAAACAGCAGAGACATGTGGTGCTTCATTTATCTAAATAATGCCAGTTGAGCACAAATATGATAAATAAGGTGGAGGAGCAGCAAATAATGGGACCCCCCCTTACTGTCTGGGCCCCAGTGCGGTCGCACCTCCTGCACCCCCTCAAGTTACGTCCCTGGCCGGTGGTCTCCCTCTTTGTAGGCCATCCCAATTTGGGATGCCTCAATATGTGAAACCCTGGGATTGCCATAAATGTACATTTCCATCGATCCCAGCTTCCCTACAGCTGCTGCATGCTCTTGCCCCAGGCTTATCTGAATGGTTGACACTAGTATGCAAAACCATAGGGAATTGGTACTTCCATGCTCCCCTTCTAGAGAGCCCACACATGTGCTGTGGGTTCATAGGAGGGGTCGGCACAGCTCAAACCAGGATGCCCCAAGATGAGGAACAAAACCTAGGAGAGTAAATGACTCAAAATCCCCTGGAGTGTTATATGTAGGGGGTTATTTAAGAAAGGCTAAGGCCACGTAGTGCAGGTAGTACCAGATTAGTGTCAAGTCAAAAATCCAGAGCACCGGTGATAGTGCCAGGTAGTGTCCCATCTATCAATAGTGCCGGCGATGGTGTGAGTGCCAGCGCTGAGTTTCCTACAGCTCCAGATAGAAGCTAGCACTGTGTGGCCTTATCACATACTTTTCAATGGGCTGGGGTTACAATTATTTGACCATTTAAGTAGAATTTTTTTTTTAAATGTTGGGATGGTGCATGTGCCATGGGATCCTGGCCGTGATAACGATATGTCATGTTTAATGTCCTTAATGTAATTCACATTTTGAATAAAAAAAAAAAAAGAACCCAAAAAATAAAAAATAGGGAATCCAACAGGCGTCGTGTGCCTGAATTTCCCTTGCCTCTTGGAGTGCCTGGTATTTTTATCTATAAATTTTATATACATTTTCTCAGCTTGTGGCGGGGCTAGGTATTGCTAGTGCATAGGCTTATATAAGACGTGCACTGCGAGCACTGCCTGGCCAGGAACGCTACAGCTGACAGCGCCGCCGGGCAGAAGCCGATGATGTGGTCTGGGCGCTGCTGAGTGTCTCGGACGAGGCGCTCAAGTGGCGCCCGCACAAATAAAAGTAAATTAGCCTCCCCGTGTGCATGCAGCCTCTTCACTCATAGGATAGATTGTTGTGGAAAAAACATTCAGAAGCAAAATATCTTCAGGAAATACAATGTTTATTCGGTCAACTGGGGGCCCGATATGCCTCTGCCCGTATTGCTGGCTCTTCTTCTTGCTTAAATACAGCTTTAGATAAAGAAGCTTAAATTACCATTCGGATTGGATGCCTGAACACGTCATTTTCCCATTGGTCATTTCAAACATATACAGATACACATATATGGACGTTGTAGTTCAGACATAAAGAACATCTGTTTCTCATCAAGCAGACATAACATTCTTGGTAATGGTTTAAACCTATGAGGAGGGAGGGGTGAAAATCCCCCTAAACACTGACAATGTGTGAGATGGCATACAGGTGGCTAGAACTAAATAATACAAATTATAATATTTAATTTTCCACTTCAAGATGAGCGTCTGTATAGCGGCGCTTAGAGCGAATGCTAGTAGGCTCTGTAAGCGCGTATCAAGCGCTGCAACAGATGGCCTCAGTCGCTGTAGTAACCTGGCCGGCATTGATGAATGTGATGTGTGTTGGTAGCTCTAACAACAGTACAGCACTGCAGCGAGAGGTGGCGCTAGCTCAGTGCGTCCAGCACTCGACGCTCCACACCATATTTAACAAAACACTAGAAACACACAGAGCGTCGGCACTCTAAATCTATTCACTATAGCATAGAGCGCCAGACGCTGTGTGATTAAAGTCTGTTTTTGAACACATGTACACCAGTAACAAAGCAAAAAAACACATGGAATGACATTGTTTTAACACTGAGACAATAACACTTTAGTGCCAGACCTGTAATGACAATTCTGCATAAAATGTTTGTTTGCAGCCAGGAGAGGTCACACAATGATCTGAACAAAAAAAAAAAATTGTCAGACACGCTTTTTATACACAACTAATGAAGCCCCATTGAAATGTATGGGAGAGCGTTACAGAGCGACAGGTAATACACGGCGCTCCTGAGCCTAGAGTGCCAGCGCTATACACTGAGCCGCCTGTAATAATACATGTGATGCTACATGGCGCTGTTAGAGTCGCTCACCAGATTCGCTTTCATAAATGTGGTTTCCCGTACAGCGCCCGGCGTTGACCAGACACTGCCTGCTGCTACGTGCTGCTACCTGGCGCTATCCCTTATTAAATAACCCCCACTATTGAAAACCAACTTCAGAAACACATTTACACTGAAAACAATATAACTCAACTTGAAGTTGAATTGCAGTTGAACTGTCACTATCACAGCTGAGATGTACATAGAGCTGTATTTCACATCTGGCAATTTCCAGGCCTGCGCCTATGACGGACAGACACATTCAGGCGCACACGGGTGGTGTCACTACAATCCCATGAACCCCAGAGCAGAGCAAATTCTGTGCTTCTAATGCCCATGATTAATGTTACCCTCCAATCCAATTGGTGTCCTTGTACCAGGTGGTGGTAATGCTTTAAACCGGACCTTCAGCGTGATTTAATGAAAAGCCCAAACTCTTAAAAAACGGTTTCCCAGCATCTAAAATTAATATATTTTACGTTTTTAGTCACTAACTTATTATTCTTTCCCCCACTGGGCTGCAACTCTGTTCAGGAATTTAGGATACGGGCACCGCCATCTTGACTCAGAAGCATCACACTTACTGAGGAGAGGAGAGTGGGATAAGGTACAGGGGGGCGGGTTATAGCTGTGCTTTGCTCAGACAGAGCAGAGCTGGGGTCAGGTAAAGGTCAGCAGTCCCAGAATGCAGAGCAGCACAGTCAGGAGGCACTTCCTATTTGCAGGCTGCCTGATAAGATGGCGGCTTCCATAAGCCGCCATCTTGGATGTTTAAGGGCTCATAACATGCAGTAGATGCAGGTAGGATGATTTTCAATGTGGACAATCTGTATGTACTGGGTGGGGGAAACATATAAGATAGACTCTTATTCAGAGTGAAGGACCGCTTTAAGGCCTTCGATTGCTGAGGAGAAACAAAGCCTTTGGGTAGAGTGTTTCTTGCATGTTATAAATGCAAAAGAGAAGAGATACAAAATAAGAATGTGATGGAATTAGCCGTTGTAAGCGCTTTCTGTTAGCATGACTGTCCTAGCGGGAGGTGAGGAAACCCAGGCACAGGATACGGATGTGTGAATTAATGGTGACAGGTATCTTCTCTGAGACTCAGGTGTTTCATTTTAGCTGTCCCCTTTTTTGGCCCGCTGGATTTCTTACAGCTTCTCATGAAACCAAAAATATTTCACATTAACTATATATGGAATACAAAATCCCGAATCTTTCTGCCATGAAATGAGCTTTGTAAGTCATTGTACTGCCAGTTCCAAATTTTTTAAACTAGTCTCACTGTGGAATAGGCTGCCACTTAAACACCCCCACATCCCGATAGTAAAGCATATGTTTATTTTGGGGGGCGGTGTTTAGATAGATAAAAGGAAAGTCCGTTCCAAAGGGGCTACTTTACATTCCCTGTATCCATTAAATCAGTATATATTAACTAAAATAAAATAAAAATACACTTCTGCTGTATAACTCTGCCTTTATTTTTTTATATGAATAAAAACTATATTAAAAAATAAATAAAAATGCATATATATATATATATATATATATATATATATATATATATATAGGCTAATTTAAGACTAGTGCCATGTATTGCCATTTGAGCGTCTAAGTAGCAGCGCTCAGAGCGTCTGCTGCAAGTGGGTGTCTGGCACTATAACCTGGTGTAGCGGCTGGACAAGTGACGCTGTACTATCCTGTCGCATTGATAAATGGGATGTCTGCAGGGCGCTGTAGAAGCGCTCTCCCTGAATCAACAATATAGAGCCAATGGAGAACGCTAGGAGGTGTCCCGAGGTCAAAGCGCCCAAGACTGCGCTACATCTAACAATAGGACAACGTTGCAGTGAACGATAGGTAGCTCCAGTGAAGTGCGTCCGGCACTCAGCGCTGAAGCCCATATTTAAGAAAAGACTACACACAACCAGCACCTGCGCTCTAAAACTGGGCGCTCTAGCGCCAGACGCTATATGCAACAAGCCTGTTTCTCAACACATATCCACCAGCACCAGAGCGAAAACACATGGAATGACATTGGTTTAACACTGTGACAATGACACTGCAATGGCCGACCTGCACATGCAATTCTGCATAAAAAAAAACACAACAAAAGTGTTTGGTTGCTGGGCAGGAGAGGTCAAAAAATGATTTGAACCAAAAATTTAGAACATTACTTTAGGAAAACACTATTTATACACAACCCCATAAAACACCAGAGAAATGTATGGGAGAGCGCTACTGAACGACAGGTGCTACATGGCGCTGCTGAACCTAGAGCGCCGGCGCTTTAAACTGAGCTGCAGCTAGTGATACATGTGACTCTACATGACGCTATTAGAAGTGCTCACCAGATTGTCTTTAATATATATGGTTTTCACATACTGCGCCCGGCGCTCACCTGATGGTGGTGCTACTATGTGGTACTGCGTGGCATTAGCGTTTCTTAAATAACCCCCATAATGTGCTTATTAATGTGTTATGCCCTAGCCACGATAATTGAGGAATGGTTGATGGTTAATTTCCTTGCTCTAGAAGCCCCAGTCATACCCAAAATACCAGCCAGGCCATGTTCTGCCCCTGTAATGCAATAGCCTTAACATCATGGCTGTAGGGGCATAACAACCCCTGGCACTGTCCCTAGAGTACAAATATTTCAGTTTAATTCCCTCCCCATGTCTTTTCCTGCAATGCTGTAGCCTCAGCTGTGGAGAATACACAAAGATCAGCTGAAGAGAATAGTGGGGGCAGGACCCAGAAGATCATAGACATAGTGGTGGGATGTCCGGGGCCAGTAATGCCCCGGACTGATTTTTGGGCTCAGTTTATCCCTGGTAACAGGTAGAGTGGGTATTGAGTTCTTTTGGGTCCAGAGGTGTGGCACATATGTTTTTAGGCGTAGCATATGCTTCTCATGGTACATAAGGAGTCACAAGCTACTTGTCCCAGAGTCATTTAAGACCACTTTAATAACAGTATTCAGCATTCTTACGGCACAGTACTTACCCAGTTCCATCATTGCGACAAAACACTCTTAGTAGCTCTGCTGAGTACATATGGCCTCACAAGTATCTTAAAGTGGATCAAATCCCACGCCCCAATGGCCCTGGAATATATAAGATTCTAGGGACGCTAGATTCCCTCCCCCCGGGGCATCCAGAAGCGAGATGCCCCAATGTGTGAAACCTCCCAGGTCGTACGGAAACTCACCTTCTTTTCCAGACCCAACAGTTCATGTGCGAGCAGCGGCCAGATTCCCTGCGATCCCTTTAGCAGGGCCCGTGCCCGCGCCAGGCATTTGTGATTGGCATGCTTCCTGTTAGAGGGTAGCACGGAATGTGGCTGCCAGCGGGCTTGGATCCACTTACCTTAGACAAGGTCTTAGATGAGGGGGCGGAAGCAGGTCCAAGTGCGCTGATTGGATGAGAGGCTGCACATGCGTCACAGGACTGCAGATGGGTTACTTGGGGGCTTTCACACAGTGGGGATCCCCAAATCTGGGTTCCCCCGGGGCAAGGACCAAAATCCAGGATAGTCAAAATCCTAGGTTTGGGTCCACTTGGCCCCTAGGCCATAAGCTCATAAGCTCCCTCCTCTGGTTTTACATGTAACTTGGTAATAACACCTGGGCAACAAGCTTCCTCCTCAGATTCCCTGGAGCTGCCTCCTGACTTGGGGCTTTGGTTGCTTAAGATCCTGACCAGGCTTCGCTCATCCTTCCTCTTGCACACTGTTGGGTTCCTCTGCATGCATCAACTTTTTTGTTCTTTCTTTAATGAGCTACAGGTCTAACTTCAACTGTTCAGGAAACAAAAATAATCACTGAGCGTCCCCGCTAGCTGCTCTATCTCACTCTGGTTGAATAAAACATGTTCCTGAGATCAAGTTCTGCAGTATGCAGGCCCATTCCTCCACTCACCAAGACCATAGGCCTACATCATTCAATGACTCCAGCATGTCCACACCCACTCTATTCGCTGCAGTAGATGATGTGTGGCAGGTCGGGGCTGCCCTACATCGTGGAGATTGCTGGTAAGCATGAACATCAGCAGCTGTGAGGGACACAACGTGAGTTTGACTTCTCTAGCTGCATCCAACTGAGTTAAAAGACAGAAAAAAGTTTATTGTATGAGCCTTGAAAGGGCCCCATTAAATGTTTTCCCTCAGGGCCCGTCCCATTTAGTTAAGTGTCCATTATGTACTCTCCCAAGCCAGAATAGCTGTGCTGGGCTCTACCCCTATTATTGAGCATTTCCCTTGGCTTGTTGCCCCTTATCTACCTATCCAGTGTATTTTAGGCCCAGCCCTCCCTTTAACTTATATACCTGAAGAGTTCTCCCCAGGGATTAGGCTAGCCTCTCTGCTGCCTGAGGCAAGCTTTACATCCACCTTAACATCAGTAAATTACCTGTATAACAAATATCACTGGTGGCTCAGCATGCCTGCCCCAGGGTGGGTGGTAGGTTGCTGTGCTCAATTGGTTGAATTTAATTTAAAAAACAACACCATGACTTGCAGTGGTGTCCTGATCTCCACTGAACCACTAATAAACTAGGGGTCCAAAGATTGCCGCCACTGCATTTCTCTGAATGGGGACTGCCTGAGACGGCTGCCTCACCTGGCCTCATTACAGCGGCATTCTTGGTTCCCCCTGAAATGTACCTGCTACATCCTTCCTTCATTCCCCTATTTATAACTAAGCAGGCTTCCTTGCTAGAGTAAATTGTTACAGTCCATAAATCTTTTGACTGGAAGCATAATTCATTGATCTTTTACTTGGATGGATGCATTTCATCAAACATTCTCAACTTACCTTATATAGAATGTATATATAATACTATATTGACACACATAAAAGCATAGCACACACTTCAGTCACACATCAATTCTCCAAGGCTTATACAGGATTGTTACAAATTTCCTGCTTGACTTAGCATACTCGCTTCCATTACACCTCTGGCGATTTTACATTATTAAATGGGGACTGAATGACTCCTGGAGGACTCAATGGTTCTTGTATGTCAAGGTTTAACCTATAGAGTTAATTAAGTTAACCTACAGAGGTAATTAAAATATTACTACAACTCCCTTGCTTCAAATGAGGTTTCAAGCAAGCAGTGGTATCAGATTGGCCCCTTATCTCGAATTATAACACTGAAGTGCCAAAAATGATGCCCAAGAATACTGGAGGCCATTCCTCGGTCAGCGTCGGTGGGTGCATGTAGAGCAGAGGAAGTGGGGATGCTGCGGCAAAGCAGAGCGCCAAGTTTTGTGCCACTACATGCCGTTGTGTATATGGCCAGCTAGGAGTTTAGTCTGGGTTTAGGTCTCCTGTATGGGGCCAAGGTTCCTTCTTACTGTTTCTGCCTACCGCAGCCCTGCAAGTCCACCCTGCTGGGAAGGATTGGTATTTTGATAGCTGAGCAGACAGGACACCTATCTTAGCTGGATGAGGGTCCAAATTGCAGCATGCTATGGAAATATGCAGCTTCTGCAGATCAATGGGAGCTTTGACGTTTTTAGGAGCTGGCTGAGGGGAGCTCCTTCTCAAGCCACTGTCTCCTGGAAACTGCAATTCACACTGTTGTCTAGCTCCTGAGATCGAGCTTTTATGCCAAACTGCCTGTTATGTTCTATAACAGCCACACAGTGCAATATCAGAATCAGAGCAGAGCCACTGGTGAGAGCTCAGATGGCTGTATGGACTGCAGAGGTCCATCGAGGTAATGGTTTTCGCCCTAGAATACTGGAGGCCATTTCTCGGTCAGTGTCGGTGGGTGCATGTAGAGCAGAGGGAGTGGGGATGCTGCAGCAAAGCAGAGCGCCAAGTTTTGTGCCACTACATGCCATTGTGTATATGGCCAGCTAGGACTTTAGTCTGGGTTTAGGTTTCCTATATGGGGCCAAGGTTCCTTCTTACTGTTGCTGCCTACCACAGCCCTGCAGGTCCATTCTGCTGGGAAGGATTGGTATTTTGATAGCTGAGCAGACAGGACACCTATCTTAGCTGGATGAGGGTCCAAAGATCGAGCTTTTGTGCCAAGCTGCCTGTTATATTCTATAACAGCCACACAGTGGAATATCAGAATCAGAGCAGAGCCACAGGTTCGTCTAGGTAATGGTTTTCGGTTCAACAATCCTAGCCTCAAATGCCGTCTAATGATACATCTGCATATTTACACCTCCGTGGCAAAAGCACACTGAAATATTAGGGTTGATTCAGAGCCCCTTTCTTGCTGTTTTTTTGTAGATCTTGCTGCCAAATGAAAAATCATGCAAAAATGAAAACATTTCACACTAAAATTCTCGCAGAAAAAAAGGCTCTGATGAATCAGATGAGGGGAAAATGGACGAGAACGGAAATTTTTTAGCCAAAAAAATGGTGTGAAAGAGGCTCTGAATCATCCCTTCTATGAGGCTTTTTTGTGAAACGTCAGCGCCACACAGCGCCATTTTTTGATTTAAGGCAGCTCCGATGCAGCCGCCGTCTAGGGTCTTATTTAACACTAGCACCAGAAAGTATGCAGCACCAGCGTCAGATGAAACCTGGTGCTGTAGGGCAAAATTCCATAGAGCACAATGGGAAGAACTGGATTAAAGTGGTTAATGCTTATAATTAATATTACACGCATTTATTTGTATAGAACTTGCATTGCGACTTGTCAGTAATTAAAACGCAGGACCTAGATGTCACAAAATAATTTTTTGGAGGGTTTTTAAAATTGACTTTAATGGTTTCTTTTGCTTAACAATGTGTAATTTGGACACCAAGAACTAAAACGTAATCTAAATGCACTGTAAAGTTTGTTACCTTTGCCAAAGACTTCAAGGTGGAAAAAATCGTAAATATGTTGTTGGGCGCCGGAAAACTGGCACTCACTGGCTTGGTTAATCTGCAGCTGGGTCCAAGAGGCGCTGACATAGGCCGGCAAATACCTAGAGCAACAATCAAAGCTAATCAGTTAGTGTTCTGCGCAGGGACTGCTAGCGCCAATGTAGTCCTCAGCACAGCGCCAGATAAGACCAAAATACCGGCGCTCTGGGAACTGGCGCTATAGCCACAAAAATAACTGGGGCACATTATAAATGAGGCCCTATCTGTCTCTCTTCCATTTGCATATGCCTTTTGCCATTGTTGTGCTGCTTTCTTAAATCAATTGTATCCCTTTACATTAGATTGCAGGCCCAGAGGACAAAGGGTAAGGCCTGTCGGTGCTTATGAAGGACTTACCATAACAGAAGCTAGAAAAGATGCCCAGTGCATCCCAAGGCGCTCACTATTCCCTGTGATTGACTCATCCAACTGCAGGGTAAAATGTAGTTAGTCCAGGGATCCCCAATGCCCATAGCTACAATCAGCAGAACGCTATGCGTTGCTGTACCATCCATGCGCCACGCAATGCGCCTGCGCCACAGACCTGAATTCTGCTGGTGGGAACACACAGAGCTCTTTACTGTAATGATGGTTACAGGACTAGGTGAGTTTTACACTGCAGGGAGGTCCCCAGGGAAGGATTTAGGCCAGACTTTTAGACTCTGACTGAGGCAATATAATATGTCACTAAAACTCTCAGGCTGATTCATTACTAACGCCAGGTAGCGACAGATGAGCGTCTGTAGCGAGGATTTCAGAGCGAACGCTAGTAGTCGCTGTGCTCAGCCATGGTTCGTTGTTTCAGAGCGCCTCAGTCGCTGGCCGCCATTGTTGAATACGTTATGTGATTCGCAGTACTACGCTGAATGGGAGCGAATGGTAGCACCAGCTCAGTGCGACTGACTCACACCACATTCATCAAAAAAACAGCCTCAAACTGTTCCAGCACTCAAAATCGGGTCGATGTAGCCCACAGCGCCAGAGGCTGTGTGATTAAAGTCTGATTTTGAACATGTATCCACTAGTAACAAAGCGAAAACATATGGAATTACATTGTTATTACATTGTAACATGAACACTTTAATAGCAGACATGTAAGGACAATTCTGCATAAAAATATTATTAATCAAAAAAGTTTTCAAAAATGTCATTTTCTAGGCCAGGAATACATGTCTGAAAGATTTGAGTTAAAAAAAAAAAATTGGGATCGGGAAAGGGATCGTCCATAGAAATGTATGGGAGAGCGCCAGGTAGCGAGAGGTAAGACGTGGCGCTCTTCAAGGCTGAACGACGGCGCTGTACGCTGAGCCTGGGATAATGATGAATCAGACGCCACATGGCGTTGTTCCAGTCGCTCACCAGGATCGCCTTCATGAATGTGTAATTGCGTGCCGTCTCCGGCGTTCACCTGCCGCTACCTGACGCTTACAAGGCACTACCTGGTGCTATCCCTTCATGAATAAGGCCCCAATTTTCCCAGTGTAAGGATAGTCAATATTTTTTGTAGCAGTAAAGTTTAATGTAGTTTGTAGCCTTATAAGTCTAGCTTTCACAGATGGAAATAGTTTTAAAATCTAGTTACACTCCAAATTAGTTGATCAGTGGTAATCTGTACAACAGTGCAGATTAACTACACCTAACTGCTGAACAACCACCATGACGAGATGACCGTTTTTGCAATTGATCACATGAATGTTGTACATGTGACCAAACAGCAGTATATTCATTAAAAGCTTATGCAATTCCTATATGCAGGAAGACGTAGAGGCTGATTTACTACTAGCGTCAGTATTGCCAGATGAGCGTCTGTATAGCCGCGCTTGTAGATGCTGTAAGCGGGTATTGAGCACTGTAACCTAGCATTGCGGTCACTGTAGTAACCTGGCCAGCATTGATGAATGTGTGCTGGGTGCTCTAACAACAGTATAACGCTGCAGCGAGCACACACACAGCATCGGCACTCTAAAGCTGGGCGCTGTAGCATAGTGTGCCACACGCTGTGTGATTAAAGTCATATACACCTGTAACAAAGCGAAAACACATGTTTTAACACTGTGACATTAACACTTTAGTGTCAAACCTGTAAATGCAATTCTGCATAAAAATATAAAAAGTCAAAAAAATGCATAAAAGTGCTTGTTCCAGCCAGGAGAGGTAACACAATGATTTGAGCAAAAAAAAATAAAAATTGCCAGACGCTATTTGAACACAACCAAATGAAAGCCTTTTGTATGGGAGAGAAAGGTAGTACGTGGCTCTCTTTAACCTAGAGCGCCAGCGCTATACGCTAAGCCGCCTGTAGTGATTCATGTGACGCTACATGGCGCTGTTAGAGCCGTTCAGCAGATTAGCTTTTTTAAATGTGGTTTTACATACAGCGCCCAGCGTTCACCAGACGCTACCTGCCACTACGAAGCACTACCTGGCGCTATCCATTTTTAAATAACCCCCTAAATAAATTAAGAACCATGTGCTAGTACTGGAAGTGCTTTATAGCCAGAATTCCATTCACTCCAAACTGCACATAAAAGGTGATTGTTGTCAGTGAAGAGACCAGCATATGTCCCTTCCCCACATAAATTAGGCCAGTGGGGCCAGTGGGGAGTTTGTTTTTTCCACCTGTGCAAGGCTGTTGGACTGGTTTAGATTTCCTCCTAAGGTTCACTAGAATTGCCTCCTGGTCTTGTTTCCATGTCTAGTCCCACAACTGCTGCTGGCTTCTTACTCCATCTTCCTCCTGTCTGCTTCTCAGGTTCCACTACCAGTAACACTAATACCAGTCCTAACTAGAATGCTACATTAGCATGCTACATAGGACACACTTGGCCAAACCACCGGGGGTCATGCTAATTATTTGGTGAAGCCAGTGTGACTTGCAGTGTGATTGTAGTGTGGATTGTTAGCTGCATCCATCCCCATGAGCTTTTTAGGGCAAAACAAGTTTTTCAACTACTTTTTTCAACTACTTTCCCCCCATAATAACCTATACCTGTAATGGGGCATTTTACAGGTGAGGTACATCGCTTTCCTATGAGGTAAGAATGTTTTTTTAAGTTTGGAAACAACAGCATCCTATGGGCTATACAAAAATTGGTCAATTCTTTAGCATAGCCCATAGGATGCTGTTATTTCCAAACTTAAAAAAAAATATATCCTTACAAGTGAAGATGAAAAATGATGTACCTGGCCTGTAAAAATGCCCCAGCACATATACAGGTCATTTTTGGGGAAAAAGGGGTGAAAAAACATTTTTCTGCACCTTTTTTGTGTCTAAACACTAAAAGGCTCACCGAGATACAGGTTGCAATCCACACTGCAATCACACTGCAAGTCACACTGGCTTCAGCAAATAATTAGCATTGCCCTTTATGTGTGTAGACCTTTCCAGAGCTCTTTTGCAGTCTGGGCACAAGCTTGGCTGGTTTATAATGAAAGTAAGTGACTCCAATTGTCTAACACAGCTGCTACTGACATTCTAGGGGGAGAGTATTTCCTTTTCACAGTTTTCTGCTTTCCATGTGTTGATTTAGAAATACTCCAATGTGACACAAGTGGGAATATGAATATGTTTTACAGAAACCCATAATCAAACCCATAATCAATACAATCAGAAATCACTATGGGTATATACGAGACATGGTCACTGCACGCAGCACACTGAATGAGCAGGAACTGTGTAACCTAAAAATAGCGCACAGCGTGATATTGGTCATGTGACAAAACACAGCTTGCAGAAATAGCTTATATCAGCAATATCTGAACTAGTTATCTCGCTACTTTATAGGAAAACTCAATGTTGTTATGTTGTTGGTGTTCTGCCTTATTGTTTTCCTCTTTTAGAATGTAAAATAGTCATTTGTGTTAGGATTGTGTCTCCAAACCATTAACTTATCAGCGTGCTGTTACCATAATTCTCATGTTCCTAGACTAAAAAAACATGGACTACAAGTCCCACAATTCTTCCAATGTAACAGGTAAACTATTTAGCAGCTTTGGCTAAGGCTAAGCAGCCTAATGACCGATCCAGCTGAGAACCCGGCCATTAACCCTTGTTACTGTAACGCGAGACTGTGATTGTTTCAAACTTGTTGAATTTCAGCAGAATGGGTTAAACCAGTCACCCACGACTTAGCCAATCAGATGATTAGCAAGCTAGAGTGAGGAAGTCTATAATATGCACTCAAAATCACCACTTTAGTGTACATAGCGGAGAGGCTAATTTAAGACTAGTGCCACGTATTGCCATGTGAGGGTCCCTGTAGCGGCGCTTAGAGCGTCCGCAAGTGGTCGCTGCAAGTGGGTGTCTGGCATGTGACCTAGCTTAGCGGCCGGACAAGTGACCCTGTACTATCCTGTCCAGCATTGATAAATGTGATGTCTGGTGGGCACTGTAGATGCGCTCTCTATGATTCACTGCAGAGGAGAACGCTAGGTGGTGTCCCAACGTCAAAGCGCCCAAAACAACGTTATTATCTAACAACAGGACAACGCTGCAGCGAGAGATAGGCATTTAAGTGCATCCGGCACTCGGGGTTGAAGCCCATATTTAAGAAAAAACTACACACAATTAGCGTCAGCGCTCTAAAACTGGGCGCTCTAGCGTCGAGTGCCAGAAGCTATGTGATCAAAGTCTGTTTCTAAACACATTAACACCAGCACCAGAGTGAAAACATATGGAATGACATTGTTTTAACACTGTGACAATGACACTGCAATGGCTGAAATGCACATACAATTCTGCATAAAAAAACAAAAATCACAATAAAAGCATTTAGTTGCTGGGCAGGAGAGGCCACACAATGATTTGAACCAAAAATTTTGAAGATTACTTTAGGAAAACGCTATTTATACACAAAAAAAAAAAAAAACACCATTGAAATGTATGGAACAGCGATATTGAGCGACATGTGCTACACTTCCACATCAGCAGTTAAATTCTGCACCACATATATTTCAGGCTTCCCCTCTATAGCTGATCTTCTCTGCCATTAGGTCTTTATGGCTGCCACGGGTCTTCTTTTCCCATCAGTTTCTCTATTGTCTTCTGCCCTCACTCTGCTGGCTTTCCCGGCTGGTCTCCATATTCCTCAGCTAACATTGCTTGTTCCCCTCTAGATAACTAACTTCTAGAACACTGAACCTAAAATTAAACCTAAATAATCTCTTTCACCCACAGGATCACGCCCACTCACATGTGCTTGATAATCACCTGCTCTATGTGAGTTGATGTTACTACCTAGTAGCTATCCTGTTCTATCTATTTTACCCTTCATAGACCATTACCTCCTATGAGGAATCTAGTGTCTAATTTATAATATTACTATTCCCATTAAACTCAAGGCTGGATGCGGCCCTCCAAGCCTTTTTAGGTGGCCCTCTGACAGGTGTCAGGCGGTGGCTGGGTGGCACCCTTCTAGCCGGCCCAGTTACAAAGGGTGCAACAGCTGCTGCAGGGTTTTGTGGGGGGGGGGGGGGGAGGCAAAATAATTCAGCGTATGCATCTGTCCTGGGCAAAATAATTCAGTGTCTGCATGTTTGCTGGTCAAAATGATTCAGAGCCTGCATCTGTCCTGGGCAAAATCATTTAGGCCCTTATTTAAGAAAGGATAGCGTCAGGTAGCGCCTGGTTAATGTGAGGTAGCGACAGATAGCGACTGGTGAACGCCGGACACGGCACGCAATTCCACATTTATCAAGCAGAATCTGTTTAGCGACTGGGATAGCGTCATGTAGCGTCTGATTCATCATTTTCACAGCCTCAGCGAACGGCGTTCAGCCTTGCACCTCTCGCTACCTGTCGCTCTCCAATACATTTCAATGGACAAACCTTTTCTTCTCTTTAAACCGGGTTTTTGTTTTTTTTTTTTTTCCCCAAAAAATCACAAATAATTCTGTGACCTCTTCTGACATTGAAAAAGCAGTTTTTTCAAATTTTTTTGTTTTTTTTTAATTTCTTCAGAAATGACATTACAGGTCTGCCATTAAAGTGTTCTTGTTACAATGTGGTTACAATGTAATTCCATATATTTTCGCTTTATTACTAGTGGATAGATGCTGGAAAACACACTTTAAACACGCCTCCAGCGCTGTGGGCTTCAAACAAGCATTCTTCAGCGCCAGAGATTAGTAAGGCTGTTTTTTTGCTGAATATGGTGTGAGACGGTCGCTATGAGCAGTCGCTAACATGCGCTCCTATACAGCGCTGTACTGGTCAAATAGCGACTCCTCACATATGTATTCAACATTACTGAACTGCGACTGAGTCGCTATGAAGTAGCGGTCTACGGCTGAGCAAAGCGACTACTAGCGGGCGCTCTGAAAATGCCTGCTACAGACGCTCATCTGTCGCTACCTGCCACTATTAATGAATCAGCCTCCCCCGTTTCTGTTCCTGTCCTAAGCAAAATCATTTTGTTTCTGCATCTGTCCTGGGCAAAATAATTATATAGCCATACATTTGAATGGTCGTGCTTCCATTTTGTTTTGTGTTCGGTATTTACTGGCCGTTTGAAGGTGACCAGAATGCTGATGTGGCCCTTGGGGGAAAGAGTTTTACACCTAATAAGTTTTACATCTAATAAGTGAAGTTTCTCTCCTATGAGTGGGTTCTAATCTTTCCGTTTACCCTGGATACTCCCCTCTTTCCAACCAGCTACACATGCACCTTGTAATGTTTTTAATGTAGGGTTTTGTCACAATAAATTAATTTTATGTATCTACTCTACTGAAATAGAACCCAATTTAGTTTCCACTGTACTCCTGTGGGTAATAAACATGGTTGCTGATCACTGATAGTAAAGTGGACCAACACCCATGCATGTTTGGGTATTGGTGTCGCCACTTCAAGACTGCTTGGTAATCTTATCTTAGCCTCTATCCCCTTTGGAAAGTGCCGTGATTGAATGCCGGCGCTCACATGGGTAGTGATGTTCCGGTCGCCGGAAAGCCTCACCCAAGTGAGCACTGGCAGCCAGTCACAGCAATGTATTTCCAGCAAGGATTGAGGATAAAGTAAAAATATCGTTTTGGTGGATTATGTGTGGGGGGGTCTCCAGTATTCTGGATGCCTAATTGCGGTGAGACCCATGCTCGGATCCGCACGGGTGTTGGTCCGCTTTAATGTTTGCATGTTTGTATGGATTACACATTTTATAATAGAGCTCCTATAAGTAATCATTGTGCTGCCTTTTGTACAGGCTGCATATGCTGTGATCTCACTGTTATAATGACACCAGACACAGCTTGCTACACTTTACGTGAACTGAGAATAAATGGCTTCCTTGGCAGCTCTCGTACGCAGTCTTCTCAGACATTCATGTTATGCTGGAAATTGGCATACAGTAGGTTTTCGTTTTTTTTTTTCATATGACTCATTCCCTTTTCTCTTTTTTTAGGTTCGAGCCAGCGCCATCGCTCAAGACGCAGACCAGAACTACGACTACGCCAGCAACAGTGTAGTCCTACATCTAGAACCGGGTGATGAGGTATACATTAAACTAGATGGTGGAAAAGCCCATGGTGGCAATAACAACAAATACAGCACATTCTCTGGATTTATCATCTACGCCGACTGAGGATACCTCAATTTCGGAAATAAACTGATAAACCTTTCGACAGCCCCATTGTCACAGGCTGCGGCTGCAAAAAAAACTAAAACAATATGGGGACCACTATGGAGATCCACAGCTACCTGATTAACACCTAAAAGGACATCAAATATCCAATCCAGTATATTAATGTTGTACATGTTACAAAGATGTGTCACCCCTTAACGTCCAAGCCAAATCTCCTCGTATGTATGCGTGAGAATGAAATCCCATAGGAAAAAAAGTTTTTGTACTCAAAATAGACAAAAAAGAACTAAAATTCCTAAGTATATATCAATCGATATCCTGTATCCTTGCTGCTATAGCCATCTGTCAGCTTTGAACTTTGTGACTTGCTTGCCGTTGATAACGCTTGGCGTGGATTCGCTGTATGGTCAATGGATGGTCCTTAAGGTCTATTTGCAATAATGGAAGATGCACAGGATGGCCTGTAGTAGCTTCTAGAAGGGAGGGCTGGGGGTGACTTGAATTTGATGGTTTGCGTGGTAAAAGGTGGTATATGGGTTGCTTAAAACCACAAAACTACTGAATATTCTGCCAAACATATTTCACAATGCATATATATATATATATATATATAAAATATAAGACATTAAAAGTGGCTAAATTTGTTCATATAAAGTTTATATTTAATACCAAAAATATAATTGTTTTATTTCATGTATACAATTGTGTCTATGGCCATTTCGTGCCTGAAAGTAAGTAGCACTCAAGACGTCCATAGGAAGCATTACTCTAGCTTAGTCTTCTTTCAAGTTTATAGTCAGGTGTTCAACTTTCATGCAGAATGTCCACCCCCCAGTGACTTGTCTTTTATGTTTTTTCCCAAACTGGCCTTAGCACAGGGTGGATGAAGTATTACAAAATGCTTGGGCTTCGTCTTTAATGTTAAAGTGGACCAACACCCAGGATTTTGACTATCCTGGGTGTTGGTCCACTTAGGTGGGGCACCCCGATCGGGGGTGCCCCGCTGTGTGAAACCCCCCCGATCGCCGCAAAAACTCACCTCTCCCCGCTCCCACGTGACCTTGTCCGGCCAATGACAGCGCTTAGAGCCGCTCTGGTATGCGCGTCCAAAGCCGCTTGGACGTGCATACCAGAGCGCTGTCATTGGCTGCGTCTCTCGCTTCCCTCTAACAGGGAGCGCGCCTGCGCCGGCCATTCACAAAACGGCCGGCGCGGGAGCGCGCCCTGCTAGAGGGAAGCGAGAGACGCGTCCGCGTCTCGCGCATGCGCCGTTGGATCGCCGGTAAGGTAAGTATTGTGGGCCTCCTGGGGGGTTCCTCCCCGCGGGACATCCCGATTTCGGATGCCCCGCGGGGAGGGATCTGATCGGTCCGGGAATCTTATAGATTCCCGGGCCGATCCCCCCTGGGTGTTGGTCCACTTTAATTTTACTGTGTTGTGACCTGAATGTGTTTCATCAGTATTCCTGTCTGATGGAACTAGAGGTGGGCTTCAGTTTCATGGAAGAGCTATGTTCAACCTAAATATTGATGATTCTGTTCAGTCTGGCCAGACCATAATAGATGCAATATTAAAGTGGACCAACACCCAGGATTTTGACTATCCTGGGTTTTGGTCCACTTCGGGGGGGCACCCCGATTGGGGGTGCCCCGCTGTGTGAAACCCCCCAGAAAGCCCCAAAAACTCACCTCACCACGCTCCCACGTGACCGCGCCGTCCAATCCCCGCCGACGGACAAGCGGGTGACAGCGACGGACAAGACGGCGCGTCCGCCGCCGCCTCCCGCACGTCACTCTTACAGGGCCCGCGCCGGCCATTCACAACCGGCCGACGTGGGCGCGTGCACGTCTAGAGATAAGGTAAGGTTTTTTTTGGGGTTTTGGGGGGTTTCACCCCGCGGGACATCCCGATCTCGGGTGAGGGACGTGATCGGCCCGGGAATCTTATAGAGATTCCACAGAGGTGGGCTGCTCTGCCCAAGAGCCCTGGGTTACCAGCCTCTATGCCATTTGGCTCCTCTGGAAGAGCACTGGGCCCGCCCTGAAGGGTGTGAGGGGCTGGTAATTTGCCATGACCAGAGGTAGGCTGCTCTGCCCAAGAGCCCTCGGTTACCAGCCTCTATGCTCGGGAAGCCAGCTAGTAGCCCAGAGGGAAGTGGGGCCTTCAAACTGGAAAGTTCAGAAAAGGATTCACGGTTGCTCACCGAGCATATAAAAGTACTGATATGTCAGTGTGGAGCAGCTCAGCAAGGCTTACTGCTGGAGCCCTAGATATGCTTATATGCTTACCTAAACCACATTTTCATGAATTATTCAGTATTGGCTTAGTCTTTATACTAAACTATGCAACAGAAAAAAACAATATTTTTGTTTACAGTCTCTGTTAGTGGGGACGCATCACTGAGCTGGTCCTCACAACCACATCCCCAAACCATGCTTGTTGTACCTTTCCTTTTGTGGAGTACCTTTACAATACTGCGGTAGCCAAACACCCTGCCACACCTCCAGGGGGTGGGGCCCATGAGTATTGGGCTGGTCCAAACCCCCTGCATCGAGTTTAGGCCCCAATCTCCCCCAGACCACTGTTTTTTTTATCCTTCTTTTTTCCATTGGTGGTCCAGTAGGAATTAGTCTGTGCAGCACCACACAGTTTATCTTAAAGTGGACCAACACCCAGGATTTTGACTATACTGGGTCTTGGTCCACTTCGGTGGGGCACCCCCGATCGGGGTGCCCCGCTGTGTGAAACCCCCCCGAACCCCCCGAACTCACCTCTCCCCGCGCCGACGGACAAGCCGCGGACAAGCGGCTCCGCTGCCGCCGCCTCCCGCGCGTCCCTCTTGACGCGCGCGTGCCCGCGCCGGCCATTCACAGACGGCCGGCGCGGGCGCGCGCACGTCTAGAGGGGCGGGAGGGAAGCGGCGGCGGCCGGCCGCCGCCGAAACTGAGGTAAGGAGTTTGGGGTGTTTGGGGGGGTTTCACCCCGCTGGACATCCCGATCTCGGATGTCCCGCGGGGAGGGAGGTGATCGGCCCGGGAATCTTATAGATTCCCGGTCCGATCACCGGTGGGTGTTGGTCCACTTTAATAATCTAGTCCTTGATGGCATAGCAGCTGTGGTGCTCCTCTTTGAGGCTCTCTATTAAATGGGAGCACATCTTATATGCCCCCCCGTACATACAGATTGCCCACATTAAAAATCATCCTATCTGCACCTAGTGCATAAAACACCCAAGATGGCAGCCCATGGAGCATCAGGCTGCCTGCAAACAGGAAGTGTCTTCCGACTATGCCGCTCTGCATTCTGGGATTGCTGTCCTTTTCCTGACCCCAGCCTTGCTCTATTTTCGCAAAGCACAGCTATAACCCCGCCCCCCGCACTTTCCACCCTGCTCTCCTCTCCTCAGTATGTGATGCTTCTGAGGCAAGATGGCGGAGCCTGTATCTTAGAGTGCTGAACAGAGTTGAAGCCCATCGGGGGAAAGAAAAAAAGTAACTAAAAACTTCAAATATATTAATTTTAGATGCTGGGGAATAGTTTTTCAGGTCCGGTTGAAGTAATTTCCAACTTTAGATCCTCTTTAATTATTTTCTGATGAGAAATATAGGAATTCATTATACTACTGTGTTTGAGGGGTGGGGGAGGGCGGTGCATTTGTGGAAACCTTATCAGCTATGAAACTCATACATTGATTTTTTCTCATATCACAAAGACACAGAAAATTATTATTTTTATAATGATTATTTCATTAATTCCATTGTTATTACAAATCTGCTACCTAGCTGTATCTGCAGACACATAGGCCCTTATTTATGAAGGAATAGCGACAGGTAGCGACTGGTGAGCGGCCGGTAATGACGGGCCCCGCCACGAGAACGCCGGCTCCCCACCACAATCACACATTTATCAAGCCAATCCTGCTTAGCGACTGAGATAGCGCCATATAGCGACTCATTCATCATTATTCCAGCCTCAGCCCACAGCGCCAGCGTCCGACCTTGAACAGCGACAGGTATGACCTCTCGCTACCTGGCGCGCTCCAATGCATTTCAATGGAACAATCTTTAAATATTAATAATTAATTGTTATTAATGTTTTTTTTTTTTTAAATGTGAAAAATTCTGTGACCACTTCTGCCATTTTAGATAATTTTTTTAAGGGAAAAAAAATAAAAATTGTACAGAATTGATATTACAGGTCTGATATTAATGTATTCATATTACTAAATTATTTAAAATACTTTTTTTTTTTTGGTTTCCAAAAATATGGTGGTTTGGGGGTTAAAAAACTACTTTTAACACATCGCCTCCAGCGCTCTGGGGTTTAAGCATGCATTTCACAGCGCTTGAATTTTTTGAGCATGATTTTTTGATGAATATGGTGGAAGCCGGTCGCTCTGACCAGTCGCTATCATGCGCTCCCATACAGCGCGGAACCTGTCAAATAGCGACTCATAACCTTGTATTCAACATTACGCCACACCGACTGAGTCGCTGTCAACCGAACAACGGCCAAGCACAGCGACTACTAGCGGGCGCTGTGAAAATACCGCTACAGTCGCTCAACTGTCGCTACATGTCGCTATTAATAAATCAGACACATATACAATCTGCCCCCCTCCCCCCAATTTTCAGTTACACAATGTCCAGTACACAGCGGCCTTATCTGGGTTATTTCAAATGAAACTATTAGGCGCTATTGTCCAGACTTCTCGTACAGCCGAAAGCCATTCACACGGCTATGTTCCGTATCAAACATTAATTAAAGAACAGCGGGGTAATTACAGGCATCATCAATATTACAAGCAACATCAAACTGTTCCAGAGGGGAGTCATTTAATTGGAATCACTTTACTTTTCTACTAGTTGTGCATTATTATTATTACTTGCTTCACAGTACCCTTGATTCTCGCTGCCGCTAGGAATTCAATGAATTGTGTTTAAAGACAATTCTTTTACAGTGTTTGATACTGAAAGGAAGGGAAGGGAAAGGAAGGGAAAATCTTCTGCAGGGACAGGATTCTAGATACGCACCTGAATGCTGATGCTTGCCCGCAAATAGCCGGAGGCTCTGTTATTTTCTCTCATATTAGAAAGGTCTCTCATTTGAGAAATGATAGGGAATATCAACTGGGCTTTGTCTGCTCCTGTCAGACCCAGAATTTGAGGCTGATTCATTAATAGCACCAGGTAGCGACAGATGAGCGTCTGTAGCAGGCATTTTCAGAGCGCCCGCTAGTAGTCGCTTTGCTCAGCCGTGGGTCGCTACTTCATAGCGACTCAGAGGCCGATTCATTAATAGCGGCAGGTAGCCACAGTTGAGCGAGTGTAGCGGCATTTTCAGAGCGCCCGCTAGTAGTCGCTGTGCTTGCCCGTTGTTCGAGAGTTGATAGCGACTCAGTCGGTTTGCCGTAATGTTGAATATTGGGTGAGGAGTCGCTATTTGACAGAGCGCATGATATTTGGGAGCGCATGATAGCAACTGGCCCTAGCGACCGGCTCCCACCATATTCATTAAAAAATCACGCTCAAATAATTCTCGCGCTGTAAAATGCATGTTTAAACCTCAGAGCGCTGGCGGCGATGGGTTAAAAGTAGTTTTTTAACCCCCAAACCACCATATTTTAGGAAACCAAAAAAACAAGTTTTTTAAATAATTTAGTAATATTTTTTGTGGCAGAAGTGGTCACAGAATTTTTCACATTAAAAAAAAAAAAAATTAATAACAATTAATTATGAATATTTAAAGATTGTTCCATTGAAATGCATTGGAGCGCGCCAGGTAGTGAGAGGTCATACCTGTCGCTGTTCAAGGTCGGACGCTGGCGCTGTGAGCTGAGGCTGGAATAATGATGAATGAGTTGCAATATGGCGCTATCTCAGTCGCTAAGCAGAATAGGCTTGATAAATGTGTGATTGTGGTGGGGAGCCGGCGTTCTCGTGGCGGACCCCGTCATTACCGGCCGCTCACCAGTCGCTACCTGTCGCTATTCCTTCATAAATAAGGGCCTCAGTCGCTGTTCAGTAATGTTAAATACATTGTGAGGAGTCGCTATTTGACCAGTACAGCGCTGTATGGGAGCGCATGTTAGCGACTGCTCATAGCGACCGACTCACACCATATTCAGTAAAAAAACAGCCTTACTAATCTCTGGCGCTGAAAAATGCTTGTTTGCAGCCCACAGTGCTGGAGGCTGTGTGTTTAAAGTGGACCAACACCCACGGGTGATCGGCCCGGGAATCTATAAGATTCCCGGGCCGATCACCTCCCTCCCCGCGGGACATCCCGATCTCGAAACCCCCCCAAACACCCCAAACTCCTTACCTTACCTGTGAATGGCCGGCGCGCTACATGGCGCTATCCCAGTCGCTAAACAGATTCTGCTTGATAAATGTAGAATTGCGTGCCGTGTCCGGCGTTCACCAGTCGCTATCTGTCGCTACCTCACATTAACCAGGCGCTACCTGACGCTATCCTTTCTTAAATAAGGGCCTTAGACCCACTTAGTAGGAAACCTTCTCATTAGGAGTCCTCAGGACTCTTTCAGCACTGTGAGAATTTTTTTTATAATGATATTTTTGCTTTTCAGCACCATTTTTAGCTTTACAATTTTTAAATAAATTCACATGACTACATATGGGTCTCGATTCAATAAAGGTAGAAAAAGATTCAATTCATGAGAAAAAAGTCTGAGAATGTGACTGTTACTGAATCACCAGATAGGAAAACAATGAAAGTCAATGGCACTTTTTTCTCCTAAGAAAAGTAGAGAACTGTTTACTTCTTTCTACACTGTAGTAAAAGCTGCCATTGACATTCATTGTCTCTTTATCTAGTGATTCAGTAACAGTGACATTCTCAGGCTTTTTTCTCATGAATTGAATTTTTTACTACTATGAGAATTTTTTCTACCTTTATTGAATCAAGGCCTTGGTGCTGAAATGCACTAAGGAGGTTATTTAAGAACGGATAGCGCCAGGTAGTGCTTTGTAGAAGCAGGCAGCATCTGGTGAAAGCTGGGCGCTGTATGCAAAACCACATTTATAAAAGCGAATCTGGTGAGTGCCTTTAACAGCAACATGTAGCATCTGATGTATTATTACCAGACGGTTCAGCGTATAGCGACGGCGCTCTAGGTTCAAGAGCGCCAGGTATTACCTTTCGCTCAGTGTCGCTCTCCCATACATTTCAATGGGCTTTCATTGGTTTGTGTTTAATTAGCGTGTTTGGCAATTAATTATTTTTTTTGCTGAAATCATTGTGTTACCTCTTCTGGCTGCAAACAAACATTTTTATAAATTTATTTGGCTTTTTATTTTTTTATGTAGAATTGTTCCAGCCTTAAAGTGGACCAACACCCACCGGTGATCGGCCCGGGAATCTATAAGATTCCCGGGCCGATCACCTCCCTCCCCGCGGGACATCCGAGATCGGGATGTCCCGCGGGGTGAAACCGCCCCAAACCCCCCAAACTCCTTACCTTAGTTTCGGCGGCGGCCGGCCGCCGCCGCCTTCCTCGCGCCCCTCTAGACGTGTGCGCGCCCGCGCCGGCCGTCTGTGAATGGCCAGCGCGGGTACACGCGCGTCCCTGTTGAGAGGCGGCGGCGGAGGAGCCGCTTGTCCGCGGCTTGTCCGTCGCCGCGGACAGAGGTGAGTTCGGGGGGTTCGGGGGGGTTTCACACAGCGGGGCACCCCGATCGGGGGTGCTCCACCGAAGTGGACCAAGACCCAGGATAGTCAAAATCCTGGGTGTTGGTCCACTTTAAAACAATGTCATTCCATGTGTTTCCGCTTTGTTACTGGTGGATATGTGTTCCGACACAGACAATAATCACACAGCATCAGGCGCTCTGTGCTAGAGCATCCAGCTTTAGAGCGCCAACGCTGTGTGTAGTTTTTGTTAAATATGGTGTGGAGTGCCGAGTGCCAGATGTACTGAGGTGGCTCTACCTCTCGCTCGCTGCAGCGTTGTGCTGTTGTTAGAGTGCCCAAAACATCACATTCATCAATGCCGGCCAGGTTACTACAACGACCACAACGCTAGGTTACAGCGCCCGATACACACTTACAGCGTCTACTAGTGGTCGCTCTAAGCGCCGCTATACAGACGCTCATCTGGCAACACATGGCGCTAGTAGCGAATCAGCCTCCACGTAAAAAAATCATAATACATTTGTTCTCACGAAAAAAGTGAGCAAAAAATTCTCATGGTTCTGCATCTGCTCTTATTAGCTCTTGCACTCTCTCACTGCCAATCTGGGCTGTGGGGTCTAATTTACATCTCCCCATCCCTTGCAATACCCAGCACTCCTGCCGAATCCGGGGGCTTTGGATATTGTTTTAGGAGGTGAAAAGGAATAATTTGCATGGACCTCCCTACTGAAATGGGTTCTGGGAGGAGTTCCATTATCCTTGGTTGTATGCTCATGCATTCTCTGCCTTGTAACTTTAATAGAGGTCTTTTTGATCCCTATAATTGCCCTATATTGCCTAACCAGGCTTATGACAATATTTTGGGCACTCCAAGCCTTACTCCCCATGTCACCATCTATCTCCAGCCCTGTGCTGAGGAGGGTCAAAGGCCTAAAAAATGTGTACACAGGTAGAAGGAAATGGTGAGATATTATTGTATATACTATTCCAAAGCAATGTAAAACCTGGTGTATCTGAGCACTTTGGATAATAAATGGATAATTGCTTGGTTGTATCCCCCATGCAAAAGTCTTTGAGGCCGATTCATTAATAGCGCCAGGTAGCGACAGATGAGCGACAGTAGCGTTATTTTCACAGCGCCCGCTAGTATTCGCTGTGCTTGCCCGTTGTTCGGCTGTTGACAGCGACTCAGTCGGTGTGCGGTAATGTTGAATACGGGGTTAGGAGTCGCTGTTTGACGGGTTCCGTGCTGTATGGGAGCGCATGACAGCGAACGGCCATAGCGAACGGCTCCCAGCATATTAATTAACAAATCACGCTCAAAAAATTCTCGCGCAGTGAAATGCTTGTTTAAACCCCAGAGCGCTGGCGACGATGGGTTAAAAGTAGTTTTTTATCCCCCAAACCACCATATTTTTAGTTAAAAAAAAAACATGTTTTTCAAAACATTTTGTAATATGAATACATTAATATCAGACCTGTAATATCAATTCTGCACAAATTTTTTTTTTTTTTCCCTTAAAAAAAAAATATAACATTGCAGAAGTGGTCACAGAATTTTTGACAATTTAAAAAAAAAAAAAAAAAAAAATTAATAGCAATTAATTATGAATATTTAAAGATTGCTCCATTGAAATGCATTGGAGAGCGCCAGGTAGCGAGAGGTCATACCTGTCGCTCTTCAAGGTCGCTCGCTGGCGCTGTGGGGTGAGGCTGGAATAATGATGAATGGTTCGCTATCTGGCGCTCTGTCAGTCGCTAAGCAGGATCGGCTTGATAAATGTGTGATTGCGGAGGGGAGCCGGCGTTCTCGTGGCGGTGAGCGTCATTACCGTTCGATCACCATTCGCTACCTGGCGCTATCCCTTGTTAAATAAGGGCCTTTGTTTTTAGGAAAGCATTCTCTGCCCAGCTGTCCTAGCAATAGAAACACCCAGAGATTCCAGTAAAAACTGCTTTGCTGTCAAGTCTTTTGCTGCTGGACAACAAGTAAATTCTACCTTGTACAGCGCTCCGGATTATGATGGTGCTTTATAAATAAACAATAATAATAATTATAATAATAGTTAAGAACACTCTGTTCTAGCGTTTCTGAAATTCTCTACTTGCTAGACAGACAGGCTGATTCATCATTAGCAGCAGGTAGCAACAGATGAGCGTCTGTAGCAGGCATTTTCAGAGCGCCCGCTAGTAGTCGCAGTGCTCGGCCGTGAGTCGCTACTTTATAGCGACTCAGTCGCTGTTCAGTAATGTTGAATACATTGTGAGGAGTCGCTATTTGACCAGTACAGTGCTGTATGGGAGCGCATGTTAGCGACTGCTCATAGCGACCGACTCACACCATATTCAGGAAAAAAATAGCTTCACAAATCTCTGGCGCTGAAAAATACTTGTTTGAAGCCCAGAGCGCAGGAGGCTGTGTGTTTAAAGTCTGTTTTCAAGCATCTATCAACTAGTAACAAAGCGAAAACATATGGAATAACATTGTAACAACATTGTAACATGAACACTTTAATGCCAGACCTGTAATGTCATTTTTGAGGAAATATTTAAAAAATGAAAAAATTATGAAAAAAATGCTATTTCAATGCCAGAAGAGGTCACAGAATTATTTGTGATTTAAAAAAAAAAAAAAAAAAAAACAGTTTAAAGAAAAGAAAAGGATCGTCCATTGAAATGTATGGGAGAGCGACAGGTAGCGAGAGGTCATACCTGGCGCTGTGCAAGGCTGAACGCTGGCGCTGTTCGCTGAGGCTGTGAAAATGATGAATCAGACGCTACATGGCGCTATTCCAGTCGCTAAACAGATTCTGCTTGATAAATGTGTAATTGCGTGCCATGTCCGTCGTTGACCAGTCGCTATCTGTCGCTACCTCTCATTAACCAGCCACTACCTGACGCTATCCCTTCTTAAATAAGGCCCAGAGATGCTTAACAAATGACAAACTTACAAGTGCCACACACCCCCTATCTGAATTAATGTTATCCTTAGCAGTGACTTGTACAGGGACATATCTTTACTGGCATGGCAGGCTCTAGTCTTATGTTTTATACATTTACTAACCACAGCACTGTTCAAGATTTATTAAAAAGTATTTAAAGATATTAAAATAAATACAGTTACAAAAATAATTTAAAATTAATTAGACAGACAAAGACAGGAATGCACGTGTAGACAATGTGGAACTGTTGGTTATTTATTCAAATCACTACCTAAATGGAGTTTCACAATACATCAAATGTACAGGATACAAGTGTTTAAAACATATTACTTATTTGTTTCTTAGGCCGTCTTAGTCTGACACCTTTATCTCAGAATGACCCAGCAGATGCACATAGAAAGACGCCATACCAAAAATACAATACAGTAAACCTGCCATAAAATGTCTACTGAAAATAAGGTCTGCTTTATGCTTTCTGAAAAATACGCCTTGCATTAAAATAAGGTGGGAGGGAAGGAAGAGCATAAATTACATCTACAGTTTTCATTACAGCAATGTGACAACTTATGTTTATTTGTTTTTTTTTATTTAAAAGAAGTTAGGGATAGTTACTGGGTCTATTTAACGGACCACAGTGAAAGTTTCTGGGGTTAAAGAAAACCAAGATATGAATACTTTCAAGTTTTATAAACTCTTGTAATGTTATTTCTTATTTCTAATTGCCTTATTCTGAAATAAAGCAAGAAATGGCCCTCATTTTTGTTAGATAGTTTAAGAATAGTTTATTGGATCAAGGCCTCAGTAAGATTACATACATTTAGTAAGAATTAATTAAAGGTCATGTGTTTAAAATATTCATTTAGCTAACCTTAAAGTGGACCATCACCCTCCTTTGATCGGCCAGGGAATCTATAAGATTCCCGGGCCGACCACCATCCCGAGATCGGGATGTCCCGCGGTGAGGGACCCCCCCCAAAACCCCCCAAAAACTCACTCCATCTCTAGACGTGCGCGCGCCTGCGCCAGGCGTTTGTGAATGGCCGGCGCGGGCGCGCGCGCGCCCTGTCAGAGCGACGTGCGGGAGGCGGCGGCGGGCGCACTGTCTTGTCCGCCGCTTGTCCGTGAGCGTGGTGAGGTGAGCTTTTCGGGGTTCTGGGGGGTTTTACACAGCGGGACACCCCTAATCGGGGTGCCCCCCTGAAGTGGAACAAAACCCAGGATAGTCAAAATCCTAGGTGTTGGTCCACTTTAAAATGTGGGGGCAAAGAAGTACTTCAGTAATACAAAAATCCACTGCAATGATTTTTAGTTGTGAAAATGTGCATTTTAATCTCAATCTTTAATCTCTTTCAATCTTATGAATCGCAAGTGTTGCCACAAGAATAGATAGCTAAAAATCTGATTTCCAATACCAGCATTTTGTTCTGAAATCTAATGAAATCTATACATCCGGCACAAGTAGGAGTCAAATAATCTCGTTAATTCATAGCCGTTCCCCACAAATACAAAAAACATTCTTAGAATTAGCATGTATCTTATAATTTATGTGATCACAAAGAATAACTTTCATGTCTCATTGACTACATTTTTGATGTTATAAATTATGAACCATATTTTCTTCGAGCCATGGAGTTTGGAGACAGTATTCTGAAACCTCCATATCCTTTTATCCTCAATGTCTGCATGGGGATGTTCTGATCACCTGTACCCCTCCTAAAAGTTTGAAGCATCAACCTAAGGGACTGTCCTTTCAAGTACCAATTTCTACATGACATTTAATCTGAACTACCTTAAGGCTGTTTACATCTGATAAAGCTAGTTAATCTAGTTAATCATCTGCAATTGCCAGCGATGGTCATGTGGACCTTTTCTCAAACTTTCCTGGAATGAATGTGCAGGGAGGCACTGGCAAGTGTGATGCCCCCTGTGTACAATACTTCTTTTGTTGTTCTGCTTTAAATGAGGCTACATTCTATCATTGCAATCTATGGCATTTTTCTTTTCTGCTACATGGCATTTTATCTCACATTACTACAGAGTACTTGTGTTGCAGCTATGCTGGGGGCATCTTGCTGAGCCGAAAGCAGAGTTGGACGCAGTCTAGCTTGTTAAAATGTAACAGTGGTAATGTGTACCTACTTGTTACAATGTAACAGTTGGGCAGGAAGAGACTTCCTCTAAGTCAATCCAGACAGTTCCTGTCAGGGATCTCTCAATGGAGAAATCCTCTATTAAAGAGTGACCAGAAATTTGAGAACTGTAAGACAGAGAGACTATGAATTTGCAGCAAACTGTTTAATTGTGACAACCAGTGAACAACACACACATCAAACAGGCTGCTGTATATATATTACATGTGGAGTCAGAGTGCATACATACAAGAAACAGGTTCAGTTTCAGAAGTCCAAAAACTGAGTCCCGTTAAGCAGTTCAGAAGAAAGATTTAATGCTGATCCACTGAGGCCATGAGTGGATCAGCTTATATAGGCCAGGTGATTTCACAGGTGCAAGCTGATTTCCAGGAACTCTGCAGAACAGCGCCATCTGCCTTGTCAAGCTGCATACAGCAGAGAAAAGTCCCAGGAGGAGCAGCTGAAAACTAAGGAGGAACTCCAGGCATGACAATTCCTTTCATTTCCTCATTCATTGTATGGCTGCAAATCACATGAATGGTGGTGACCAATCGGTTTTGCCAAGTGGGCTCACACATCAAACCTGAATTTTGCAGGCAGCTACATGATTGTCTACCATTTGCTGCCATACATGTGAATGAGGAAGCAGTGACTTGACTTTACTTCTTCTTTAAACATATCCTTCATAGCAACGCTGCATCTGTAGAATTGTTGAAGCCCAAGAAGGGTTACAACTAACCTATTGTACTGTATGTGACCCCCATTGGGTCAGTTTCTGCCTGCAGTAACTAAACAGAAGGTCTGTATTTGGACACCCCAGCAATGCCCTCTTGTTCATCTTCATGTTCAGTAGTGGCTGCATGTGTCGATAGCAGCTGCTGAATTTAATAAACTAGCAGTTCTATTGTCAGAACACCATGTGTATGTGTGAATCGGCATTGCTAGGACATCTGTTCTGCCCTTCTTCTACTAAAGTCCTGTTTGGTGACCTCATTGGTGAATTTGGGTCCATGGATGTACCAACAGCAATATTACTTCTTTCCTGTGCCATCCCATGTTTCTTTAGGTGTCCTCTCCATTCTAAATAACAGGGCCCTTGAGAATCCACACGACCAGAAAATGGAGTACGGGTGTCCCCTGACAGCTAAGACAAAATGTACAACAGAAACGTTGAAGAGGAACTGGCTGCTTCTGAAATTGAATATTGCTGCATGCACTACTCATCATATGCAATTTTGCTCAGAAAATAGCAATATCGATGTAAGGCAAGGCTAGGAGTACTTTAATGTAAAAGAAGAAGTACCTGAGTTAGAGAAGTAGGCAGCATAAACAGAAGCAGGCAGTAAGGAAATTTGGCCTGCCTCCTGTCCTTCTAGTGCTGTACAATGTAACAAGCAGGTTAAGTCATGCTCTTGTACAAGGCAAAAAGTCAGCCACCTCTCTGCTGTGTGTTACATTGTAGCAGTCAGGCTTGTGGCTGCCTTACATTGTAACAAGAGCCGCGTCCTGGTGTGATACATTGTATAACAATCACAAGCCTTCTATTACAAAGTAAACAGTATACAGTAGACTGTAACACATCTGTCAATTGCACTAGAATGTTGCATCTGTAGTGTAGTTCCTAACACCCCCATTTGTAATTCTTAACTCCCCCAATTACTTCCTGAATTTCCGTGTTTAAGCATTATGTAGGTCATACACAATGTGATTCATTTGATCATTTATTAACAATTAATTTTTTCAAGAACGGAAAGAACATGAATAACCTAGTTGAGCATTTCTTAAAGCCTAGTCTTGAAGTAACACCCCCCTGCCTAGCACTGAAGAAGGATGGGGGGGATACCTTACCAGAAATCCCACACTGTTCCTCTGGCATTTCTGGCCCTGGGCACAGCCAGCTTGGAGAGGCTTGTCATCCCCCCACAGCTCTGTGCAGCCTCTATGTTGGCAAGATAAGGGAGACTGGACATCCGCTTTATGAAATCAAATGGAAATTAATTAGTGTGTGGCTGATTGAGGACCAAAAATGTGTTAGCCATTTGTTTTAAAAATCATAACTAAGTATTAGACAGCCATTTTTGACTTGGAAGACCACCTAGGGCAGGGTGCTCCATCAATAAGCATCCATTAATGGATTGATATTTGGCTCTGACCAGATGATGTCTGGTGATTATATATCAACAAATAAGACACATTAGGCCTAGTCTATAATGACTTTATAGGCTATTATAGGGGGCATGAATATAGGTGGCAAGGTATTTCTAGTCTAGCTGTCATTTAATCTATTTTGTTCAATAAACATCTTATTACTTGAATGTGAGCCACTTTTTGGGGTTCTCGACTAATATCTTATCTATATTTTCCTGGGATATTCCTCTCAGCAACATTTTGGGAACAATGTTATTGAGGATATGCGAGTAGCCATGACCTCCATATTTCACCAGCCGATTCTTGGTATGAATGTCGTGAGCAATTGCAATTTTGTCTTCATAGCCGTGATCTATCAGCAATTTCAACCTGAAAAAAAAATACATTTTTCACTTTCACCAGACATTGCTGCAGAGCTAGAATGGCTTCAGTCTTGCTACAACATTATGACATTATGGAAAACTGTATAAATATGTGTTTTCAAAATATTCTGGAAAACTGAGCAACTTTACCAGTAAAGCTCTATGTCAATATGTGTGTAAATCATATCTGAAATATTTGCATGCAATGACCGTTAACGCCATAGAGAAGATCAGCCAGTGGAATTCCAGCTGGCTGAAAGAAAAGCTGCAATGTGACATCATGGGGCAGAAGAAGCAGCAAAGAGGGCGAAAGCCATAGAATTGAAGATTAGTGAGGATACGCCAATGGAATAGAGCAGCAGAGAAAGTGACAGCTAACCAGGAGAAAAGTGGCAGCAGAGAAGATATCTGGTAAGTACACACATCTTAAAGGTGCCACATGACTCAATCTACTAGCTGGCAGCCAATCCTATAATCCAGGGCCACATCATTCAACCTGTTAGCTTGTAGCCAATCCTAAAATCTTTCTCCAAATCTAGTTAAAAAACAGGACTCAATTGGCACACATCTACAGACGTATGCTAAAGATGCACCACCAAACACTAAGGCGTCTCTGTGTAGGTGCAGTCCTAGCTCTAACCTATGAGAGCCCTATTGGAACATACAATGCAATGGATAACTTGGGAGCAGCTTACCTGAGGTAGCCCGATAAGCTTGAGTGCAGTCCATGGGGAGGAAGGGTCAAAAGCCTCTCCCATAAAGTTTGATATCCTCCACCCCATGTACTTGCACAGAATCAAGAGATACAAAGGAGGGGTGGCAGCCACTCACACCAATTTATAACTGTCACGCTCGGGGTAACTCCAGCCCTTTGATAAGCCCACAACCCCCAATCTCCGCAGCCAGCTTCACCTGTAGGAACCCCCGCTTGCTGGGACGCAGAATACGCCTACCCGGGATCGGTTGCCCCCAGGACTTAATGGCTCAAAGGATGTGAGCTTATATGTAGGAGGTCTGGAGAACCAATAGTTAGAGCAATGGCAGAGGAAGTCCAGAGACAGGCCAGAGGTCGACAGCGGGAGGACAGAGATCGTAGCGGCACCAGGGATCAGGCAACTCGTAGTCTGGATACAGGCAGGGGTCGGCAACAGGGGTTCAGGATCGAGAGTGGTCGGTACAATCAAGGTCGGCAACAGGAGTTCAGATCGAGAGTGGTCGGTACAATCAAGGTTGGCAATAGGAGTTCAGATCGAGAGTGGTCGGTACAATCAAGGTCGGCAACAGGAGTTCAGATCGGCTACAATTCACAAGGAAGACTAGGTTCTAGGCGCTATAACAGGCACTGAACAAGTGACGGGGGTGAACCTTTATAGGGACTAGGTATGATTGGCCATGGGGAACCAGTGAAGTGATTGGTGCAATTCAGAACCAGACAAGGATTGGACAAAAGGGCGAGTAGCCCAGAACCTCCTTTGGGCTCATTGGCCCATAGCCAGAACCAAGGGGCGTGCCTGTGCCCCTTGGTTCAACCCCTCCCTACTACAGCCTCCGGCATAAAGATCATGTGCTCGCGCGTAAGCACGCGAGACAGTGACGCGGGAGCGAGGAAAGAGGGCGGCCGTGCTCGGCGCCGCATGAGCCCAGGTAAGTGCCGATTCCTGACAATAACAATGTCAACAATGTTCTATTACCATGATTAAGTTACTCATAGAGCAACAAGATAAGCAAATCAAGGAAATAGAACAACAATACAAAGACAACTGTCAGGACACCAACACACAAATTGGGCACAGTACGATACACGCAACACACAAATCACGAAATAAATAGCAAGATTAAATAAGGAAGTCTGGGAGAACAAAACAAGAAAGTTTGAAAGAGACCTACTTGCCTATCAAGAGGGCACAGCATATAGGTGGTATAGAATCCCAAGGCCTAGGGGAGGCACTGGGAGTCACAGCACATATTAATACAAGGAAGAACCCCCACCCACATATAGGGATAGACAGCACCACAGACAGGGACAAACTAAAAGGTACCCACAGTCACAAACAGAGAGGGAACCGGTGTACATCGAAAATAGATTCTCATAGAGGAAGAAAACATACCCACCACCAGATCAACAACACAGTGAAACCTCATCAGAGGACAGTTTTTTAGGATTAGATTCAAATCCAACTCTACCCCCACTGGTACAACCGCTAAAACGATCCACCATAGCCACAAGGAGCCAAGCTCAACTATACCCCAAACAATAGAGGAAGAAAACCAGATAGTGAACCTAGCGAGCATTCCCCTAACGAAGGAATCTTATAGTTTCCCGGGCTGATCCAACTGGGTTTTGGTTCACTTTAAGCAGCCAAGATAAATGCTGCGTCCTTTCTCTAAAAGCTGCCAAGTGAGCACAAATATGATAAATAAAATAGGCCCCGGTGTGGTCGCACAACATGCGCGCTCTCAAGTTATGCCCCCGATGTTATACAATACAATGCTGCAGAATGTTATGCTGAAATCTTAAATGCATTTCAGTGGCTCCTGTGGAAAATTATTTGCCTAGCGAGTTACAGATTAAACCAGAACAACAACCATTTATTACAAAATGGGTGTTGTTCCCTGTGCAGGGGTGCATTCCGATTGCGGGCGGTCACTGCACATTATTGCCCAATAAACCAAGAAATCTTACTTTCCATCTTGGTCCCGAAAAGATATCAAGCCCCCACCTGAACTTAGCGACCAGTTGCTGGGCCTGATTTCACGCTTTGGGGGGGGGGGAGTGTTGTGCGAGTTGAAAAGTAAAATGACTCAGTTTACCAACCGTGTAAGTGTAGAGGGGGCAATGGAAATCGGGATGCCCCCCCCGGACAGGAAACAATACCCATTTTGAAAAACACAGTAGCGTCAGGGATGGCATGCTTAAAGCAAAATGATAAAAAGTAGTTTGGATCACGGGCAGTGGTCAAATGGTTAATGGCAACTGAGACTGGAATTTTGTGACAGAAGGATGTGTAAAAATTAAAGGATCACTGCAGGTGATACTATATCCAAAAAGGAAGTTTATGTCGTCATTTTCTACCCCCAGCCCAGTGCTCAAAACAGATTGTGTTTCGTTTTTTACTCAAGTCTTTGCCCAATATTCATAAAAACACAAGATGCAGTCTGCTGTTTGATTGTTCGGCCATATTGCTCCCTGGTGCTTTGCAGCGATGATATATTCAGTTAAACACAGCTCAGCATTGGGGGTCAGCCTTATCAGTTATAAGAACTGCAATAAATCTGAAAACACTACAAGCTCAATTGCCGTTATGTGGTATTTTACCTTGCAGCTGAATACGTTTACATACGGCTGCTATTCAACATCATACTGCTTCTCATTAGTGTTTTTATGAATATTGAGCAAAGGCTTTCCTATAAAAAAAAAAGAAACACAGGCTGTTTTAGGGAACTTGGCCTGGGATAGAAGATGATGACATACATTTCCTACCAGATGATCCTGGTAAACAAGGTTAGTGCTTTTGAAGATACTGTGCAACAGCTTACAGCTTTCTCTGTGTGTGATCTGCATCTATATTGCTAGGTTAATGCAGATCACATTTATGACAGTAGATGGCCCTGTTACAAATATCTGTAAGTAGTCTCTGTTGTACATTCTCTGCTGCATGGTGTGTTTCCTGTACATTGAGGTGATCCCTGTGGCTTATTTTTCCTGTCTATCCATCATGTAAGGTGACCTCTTACTGCACTCATGTTCCAGTAAAGTCAGTTTCTATTACACCACAAATGTCTATCTGGACTTGACTCTGCTGCACCCAGCACTCACAATCTATAACACGTGCTGTCCTATTGGCCAGAATCAGGCCAAAGCTTAGAGCTCTCTGCTACATTGTAGCTTAAATTCACTCTCCTGGGTTGCAGTCCCTGGAGTGGAATGGAGTGATGTGCGCCTCCTACTGTTTGTCCTTTCCTTCCAGTTGATGCATGTCCATGCCACATATTAGGAAATGCCTGCTGCAACCCTCACAACAACAGAGAGATTGCCGGATTGGGAACTTGGGGGATTCACAGAGAGAGATTTGGGATTCCCTGAAAACAGCAACATAGTAAATAAAATAGGTGGAAATACATTTTTATTAAAGGGGTTGTCCAAGCATAAAAAAACTCAACCAATTGCTCAGTCTAGTCCAGTGCCATCAGATCATGTCAAGCACAGTGACATGGTCAACCCGCTCTGTTCATGCCAATGGAGGGGGCGTGTCAGGCCAGGCCTCCATTGCCTTGAATGCATTACAATAGGAGCGATCAACTTCTATTAAAGGCTTTTTTGTTTTTATGCCTGGACAATCCCTCTATATAGGAGAGATGAAGGGAGGGGATTTTTAACTGCAGGATATTTATGTTTATCTTCAATAAAATGTTCATTTATTATTTACTATAGAGGCTAGTTGGCAGGCACAAAGTGCTAAAAAGACTTTCTTTTGCTGCACTTTTCATGATAGCAGTAACTTGGCTCCGAGAAGCTTCAGTGTGCCGGCAAGCCGGGTATCAATAGGAATATTTACCATTCATCAAGTTAATTAGCAGAATAAATACTGCTATTGACTGCAGCGCAAAGCGTAATTGATCAACATGACTGGACTCCCTTCAATTAACTGCTGGACTCAATATGGCTAAATGGCAGACAGTCCTGGTGTGTTTTGACTTGCAGGAGACGTTCATTATTATGAAACCAGCGGCTCGCTGAGGAAGCTTCCAGATTATTAGTATAGATACATACAACAATAACCATTGTGATGCCTTGGCCAAGGAGGACTAAATAAGCGTAGGGCCCCTGGGGAATGGGTCTAGGGTGTCAGTAGTAGAACTGGGATAAATTAGAGGCCCTCTTAGGCGATGAGTGCTGTTGAGAGTGATGGAATTCATAAAACCAGGGGCAGTCATAGCCTAGGAAGTGAACATTTGACCGGAGGGTTTCAGATTCGATTCCCGGCTGGGATATAACTGGAGTGCTCTTGAACAAGGCACCTAACTGCCTAACTGATTCCTGGGCACTGGGATAAGGGCAGCCAACCATTCCAGGCATACGCACACTCACTGCTTGTTGGGTGATGGGTTAAATATGGATGAAAAGATGTGCGCAAGCAACATCCAATGGCCATATATGCACAAATGCTTCATATTATGCAGTTAGGTTACCCTACCATAAAAAAAACTTAGAAATAGTGAAACGAATCAATCGCCCCATATGTACATTAACCCCCCCCCCAAAAAAATACAAGGGAATGGTCCCATAACCGTGCTCCCAAAACAGTCTCAGGATTCTAGTAGGTCAGGATTCTAGCAGGTGATAACTCCCTTGTCGTTTTAGATAAAAATTAGTCAGTGTAGGTAACCAAAAGAACACAAGATTGCAGCACTACGAACATGGATCATAGCTAGCATAGGATCTAGCTTTAAGGGAAAAGGAGAATAGTGAGAATTGAAGGAAAACAAGAAGCAGCTTGGACTAGATCTGGTTCAGGCAGGCCTGTGAGGAAGTCATGGCACATGTCAAGCATATCGAGTACATGTGAGCCATGTGACATGGTCGTTACAGTATTTTAGCCTGGATGGGACCAGAGCCTATATAAAGGAAAACCTAAGTGAAGGAAGTTGAATTGCAGCAGAGAAGTACTGGGAGTGAGTTGGAGACCAAGACCAGAGCTAACCTGGGGGAGGTGGAAGATCAGTGATGGCTGCCACAGGGCCTGGATAGGTAGCTAAAAACCTGGAAACCACCAGCTGCGAGGTCATTGTGTACTGCTGGTGAAGTTGTAGGAGGAATAAAGTTTTTTTCTCTAAGGTTTGTTCAGCTGAGCTGTGTGCACTCAAGGACTGCATGTAGCACCACACCCTAGAATATCTGCCCCTCTCCTCAACGCCACTTGTCTGACACACATGAGTTATAGATAATTTAGTTGCTGTAGTTTAGAAGGGGTCACATATACAAGCCTGACACAGTGGAAGCTTACCCTCGGATCCGGTCATTATCACTGGGCATATCCACAGAAGTGTTAAACTGGTAATTCAGCAGTTCTGTTCCAAACAAATCATATTCCAGGATTGAGCCAAGCTCTGCAAACTCCAGCAGTTTGTTCTCATCAAATATGGTCCTAGAAGAGAAAACCGATATTAATTACATAAATGTTGACTTTGAAGGCTTTCTATTAATGGGGATTAAGGCTCCCTATAACATCAACTAGTGATTAAATAAAGTAGTCAAGTGATGAGCCTAATTTTTTTATAGACAGATTAGTCACAGAGGCATTTACACAGGGCTGTCTCTCTACATGAAAAACATTTATAGTGACCCACAAAGCAGGAAGGAGACATGTGGGTTGGGGGTAGTTATTGGCCCCTACAAGGCCATACTTTTTTATTTACAGTAAGAATGAATAGGAAGTGGGAAAAGAGTCGCTAAGATCTTCTTGCTGACTGACCTCAATGTAAGGATTTAGCTTGCTCTGACCCAAAAGGCCATCTTTCAAACAGAAGAATTTGCTCTTTTATAGAGCAAATGCTATTATTTGCTATTATACTTTGCTATTATGAAAATCGTGCTGTCATTTGCAGGTAAATATATAATTTGTATAATAATTTGAGATGTTGTGTAGAAAAGTTAATGCACCAAGTGAGATACTGGCATGGACTGGGTGATAGAGACTTTCTTTACTCCAACAGTAAATCTGCCGGGAAAAGATACAGTTTCAGCAGTAACTGGCAGAGCCATCGCATTGCTGCCCTTCTTTGTTACACATGGAAATGGTCCGCCAAGAACTTCATATATATTTGGTAAAAGTTGAAAACAATTCCCAGGCTTGAAATAATCCGACCAAGAAATTGGATGCAGTCTTTTTCTGCCTTGCTATAAAGTCTCTGCTCACTGAGCCTCTCCAGTACTCTACCTACAGTACAGGGTTCTGGTGTGCACTGGGAGAAGGAGAGAAAATAGGATTGTTATTAAAATGATAATAAAATTGACAAGGGCATTTTGAAAATAAAGAAGTTAATGAAATGCCGGGAAATCGTTACAACATTACAAAGTGTCTAAACCTATATTTGAACAGACAGATCTGGGTTCAAAAAATTCTAGTACATTTTCCTCTCTGATCTGTTCCAAATTTTAGTTCATACAAAGATCATGAATCTGTACAAAACTTCAAGCATGAGTGGCAATCTGTCCTGAACAATGAGTAATTTATAAAATGTAAAAATGACAAAAATTGGCAACACCAGGCAATATTTAAAGCCATCTAGGTTGCCTATGGGATTTTGAACAACAATTCAGAAGAGTCCTTTGTTCTCGTATGTAAACCATGTCGAGAATACATAAAGTTTGGTCGAGGGAAATTTCAGAAAGGGAAACACCCCCATTATACTGTATGTGTGAAACCAATGTAACCAACAAAATGACATTTTCTGTGTTTTACATTGTATGAAAGTAATGGTTACATTTGAATATGCAGATTATAAAAGTATTCAGATTCAAATTTAGTTTATTTGCCAAGTATATTGAAAATATATATATATATATATATATATATATATATATATATATATATATATATTGTGACATTCATGCAGGTCTGATAGTAGAAGACAGGTATATTTCTCCCAGGTTCCGTTCCTATGTGAGGTAATAGCTGAGCCTCTCACCTGTCAGGTAATTAATTAGGGGGAATGAGAGGCTGACAAAAGGAGGAAGTCAGGGGGCAGATCTGTCTCTCTCTGGCTGAGGACACAGCCCAGGTCTGTGGAGAGATTCATGTGAGTAAAGGTTGCTGGAAGTGTTTTTTGTAGCTGGCAGAGAGAAGCTCTCCAGCTAGTAGTGAGGGTTTTCACTTGTCTAGTTAGTGCCGGACAGGCAAGGATTTTCTTTTGTTGCTGTGTTATCTTTATTTTGCTTTTGCAACCTTTACCAATAAAGCTGACCAAGAGTCAGATTGAACAAACTTTCTGCTGTTTGCCTGATTGGACAAAGACCAATACGTGTCCCTTGACATCAGAAAAGGGCGATCCCTGACACATCTCACATGATATATATATATATATATATATATATATATATATATATATACAGCTTATAGTTCAATTCTGGCAGATGGCTAGATTTAAATATGGATTATTTGCAATGACAATTACGTTGTTTGTTTTGTTTAAATATCTGGTATAAATAAAAATTTGGAAATTGAGCACTCTTCAGGAAAAGACAGGAGTGGGTGGTAGGGGTGTGGCAGGAAACATATTACAGATATCATAGTAAATAAAGCATATCACTGATCACAATAAACAATGTAATTTATGGTTTTAAAGACTTATTGCTTGAGCTGATAACATGACATGTGCTCTCCCTATATCATTTCACCTTAGTATATCAGGCTCCCGTGAGACTCCACGGAGTCAGCTGCCGGTCATATTCTAGGCCCTCTCTGCATTCAGCAATGGGGCCGTCTTTCAATACATATTTTTTCCACAAGGCTGCAGAGACGTCTCCATGTTGCGCTCCTACTAATCTCATCATGTTCATCGATGAAACTAGTATTGTGTGACCCCCCCCCGTCACCTCCATTGTTTTAATTTATTTAATTATAAAAAGGGACAGACAGTGTGTGCACGTGCTTACAGCAGCAGGGAAGGGGGAGGTCAAAGCTCGACGGAAGCAGGCGAATCACCCGAGATCTTGCGAGAGACGAGATTTCAGACAGACAGAGCCGAAGTGCTGGCCTTATAGGCAGACATTATCAGATAATACCCTCTATGGTTGTGGCTGCCACAGCACACAAGAGGCCTAAGGACTAGATCCAGGTGGGGGGGGGGGGCTTTAAAGGGCATAAATAGTTTTAATCAACCCTTGGAGCAGCTTTGTACCTATGGGGCAAAATTAGGCTTGGGTAAAGTTTAGATAACAGCAAATTGGGGATACAGATAATTCTGTGACCTTGCCGAATAATACCTAATCGGCTCTTGAGTACCATCAGTGGTGCCCGTACGAGTAGTTGGGAACCCCTAGCATAGAGTGTTAAATCGGACCAACAGTCAAAAATGAATTAAGCCACGCCAACACAACAAACAGTGCTCATATGCATCCCTCTCCTGGGCAATTTAGATTGCTGCACATACAAAATAATGTACTTTTTTCTAACGCCTACTGGGCTAAATTTTAAAAACAAGATGGCCGCTCATGGGCTTGCAGGCCACTTGCAAACAGGAAATCGTGCTGGGCTTCCTGTTACTGTGCATTTCAGTTATGTCAGTTGGGAGAGGAAGCTCCAAAATGGCCTCTACCATTCTTTTCCAAATGTGCCAGGCTGTTGTTCCGGTTTAAATATGGATTTCCTTCAGTGTGTGCTTGCTGAACACTTGGTCTGCTGTGCATGGTATGCTGGGCTATGCTGACATATGCTGTACTGGGGAAACCTGGCATAGCTTTAGGTAATCAGGCCTTTTATTCAAATCCCAATTCTTTGTGATGCTGAGTCTTCTAATAAATGAGCTTAAACCTCCAGCTTGCTTGAAAAAAAAACATTTCTGCTGTAAACTAAAATAAAAAAAAACATCAGAAGATGTGAACATTGTAGTACTGTGTCTCACTTTTTAGTGCACCACAGAATGTGGATCCTGATTTTCAGAGCATGAACAATATTTTGAAAAACAGCTGCTTGCTAAAGACAAGTGGCAAATTTGAAAAGTTATTTTAAGTGTCAGTACCTATCTAAATGTGACATGACTGTTTTGGACACATCGGCTCCAGCTTCCTGGAGGATCCGCACAATTTGAAATGGAGCATCGCTGTTTCTGCCAGGATGGATAATTGTCGGGCATCCAAGCTTGGTCTGAGCCTCGGCAGTAGCCTGAAGAACTTTCTTTTCACTGCTGCTCAGAGGCCATGAACATCCTATCTCTCCAATGACACCACACTTGATATCTGTCTTATCTGCTCCATGGAGGATCTCATCAACCAGAACCTGGGTAAGCTGAAAAAAAGTGAGTTATGTTATTTAACACATATCTCTGTCTGTAGGAAAGTTTAACATTTTTTTTTTGTAATCATAATGATTCGCTAACCTTTAATTTGAGATACAAAAAATGTGGCTTACGAAACCCAATTACTTATTTACCCATTAGCTAAAAGCTAAGACCAAAAAGGAGCCTCTATGGGCTTTAGTAGAAAACTTACACATTAACAAATAAGTCCTTCATGGCATAGACCCAATACTTTCGCCAATAATGACCGAGATGCATTCTAATACATGTAGCCAAAAATATGAAAGGGCAACAGGGTAGTAGACGTAAAATATCTTACAAATGCACTTATATGCTGTGGAGCTAGCCTCAATATCTTATAATATATGCGGCAGAACCTCCAAAGAACACCATTTACACACAAACTAGAGGCATATGTTAGATCCTCTTTGGCTGACCAACTATTCTAGGGACCCTTAGTTTTAGCTGTGACAATGGGGAACAGCTAACCTGAAAGAACATCCTAATAAAGGCCCATGGTTCTGAGCATCTGCATTAGTCTTGTGCAATCTTCTTTTGGTAGTTTTAGGGTCAGGTAGGGAAATATTTAACTATGTGCTCAATGTAGTTTGGATAGTTCCACACACCTAATGCATAGTTATGTAGAGTCTATAAAAAGTAAGGTCTGGTCAGAAGTAGTTATTAACAGTTCTGAGCATGAAGCCTGTGAGATCTGTAGGCAGGAGGATAGGAGAACCAGATCTAGGTCTGAGAAGAAAATAGGAGCTGAAGTAACCCCTGATCCAGGACTAGGCCAAGTGGCAACCACTAGGACCTGTCGAGGGAGCTACAGGCCCAGGTAGTGAGTGGAACTGTACTTTGTCAGTTAAATTGTGCCCAACCACTGTATTGTAGTCCACCAGCAAAATGGCACTGGTCATCCTAGACAGCCCCAAAAATGCAGTACCTGACAGGTTCAGTGGGTGGAGTCCTCCTAGTCTTGCTGGAAGAGCTACTACTGTGTTGAAGGACACTGCTGAAACAGTTTTAGGTTTGTTCAATGCAGCCTTCCCTAAAGTTATACTAAAAGCAAGTCCGATGTTGTCCCATTATCTTGGGCTACATGTCTTAAACTTTAATCCAATCCAATCCAAAAGGTGTGAGATTATGCAGGCTAAGAGCGTCTCCAGCCTGCAAGCATACAGGGTAACCAGAAAGAAGGGAGGAGGGCTGCAGAGCTGCAGAGAGAGGGAGCCAATCAGGACTTCTGGGGAGGGAGTGTGGGTGTTTCTGTTCTTGGTCTACTGAAGGTTGATTGATGGACCAGATCAGGTGGGGTGGGGATTGAAAGCTGAATGAGGAAGTGATTTGCTCACTAAGGAGACATACAGAGGAGGAATCACAAAGCTTCAGACACTCAATGAAAGCTATTTTTTAAACTTTTGACTTGGCAATCACTTTAAAGGAGGTGTATCACGAAAGTGAGTAATAATTAAAATACATATAAACACGTCTAATGAGAAGAGGAGTCACTTATACACCCAAATTGAATAAAATTCCTGCAAAGCTTGTGGTTTTTCGGCTTCTGGTAGGAATATAATCCAGGGGTGACAGGTTTAAGTGTATCAGGGGTGACAGAACCTCTTCTTAAAAGAAAGAAACAAGCCTGGTTGGATATTTTTTGATGTCGGGTGTGTAAGTGACGCCTCCTCCCGCCACATTTATATGAATTTTTATCATTTGGCCATTTTTTAGCGACAGAGCTCCTCTAAGAGACACCTATAACTGGGCATGGATGGGCAAGATGGGGGGTTTAAAAGGCTGCTTTGGGCTGACCAAATAGGAACATGCAGGGAACATTGCTGGGGTCTAAAGAGACTGCATACTGGATACATTTACATTTACAAGTTGAATTTTGGCAGGTAATAATGTACAAAATCACTTTTAATCATTGCATTTCCTACGTTAGCTGCCAAGCTATTTTTACATGAAATCCGCACAGCTCATACTAATGGGTTCCCATTTTATTATAGGGTACAATATCTGGGGCTCTGTATCACATCCCACTCACAAAAGAAAGCGGATGCCTTTAACATGAGATGGCGAGCAAACTTCCTTTACGCACAGCATTGTGTTTCAGCTAATAAGGGAAGCACTGTGTCAGCAAATGTAATGAAGTATAAAGAGAAGCCCAACACCCTGAACGATTGTCTGAAGCTACAGATGGCAAAATATAGACCATTTAAACCTGCCAAAAATAATTTACAAAAAATGCTACATAGAAAAATGTATTTAAAGCAGATATTCCATAAAAAAGAAATCCATTCCTACATTATAATGGCATCTAACATGTCCTGAGGACCGTATTACAAAACTAACGTGTAGCCCTTCACACTCCTCAAGTACTGGCGGTGGCACTGCCTATAGAGCCTCTGTACCAATCACATTTCAAGGCAATGTCTCCACAATAAATCTACCTGACCAAAAGTACTAAGTAAGAGAAAGTGAAGAAATAAGGCAATACCTTGAGCTTGAGTTGAGCTTTCAACAATAGCGAGTTCTCTTTTTCAGCCACAATGTTATACAAGAAACAGGGACAATCCGGTTTGGAAGCCCCCGGCTGATACTCCCGAATGCCGGATGCATCCCATGTACCAATTCACACACTGTTCAAATAAGCAACTAAACCAAGAATAAACACAATAAATCGCCTCTCTGGGTCTATCTTCTTCACTGCAGGTGAGGTACATACGGGAGATTCCCTAGGAAATCCCCCTCCATGTTCCTCCCCCTCTAGAGATTTCATTAGTCACATGGGGGGATTTCACAGAGGATGCTACTCTGTGGTATAAAATCCCTCCTACCCCAAAAGCCCAGCATTAGTTTGGTGGGGCAGCAAATAAGGAGGAAGGGGCACCTGTGTCCCGCCTTAGTACAGACATCATTAGTCACATGGGGGATTCCACAGAGACCTCTCCTCTGAGGTATAAAACTTCCCTGCCCCAGCAAGTGGGCATTAGCTTGGTGGGATGCCAAGAAAATGGAGGGGGGAAACATTATTACAAATGCCGATGGGGTGGCTGTAATAGCTGCGCCCTGTATCAGCAAACCACCACCTGCCAACCAAAAAGGAGCCCCTGACAGGGCCAACCCAAAGAGAGGCCACCATCCAACAGGGGACAGAAGGAGGAGAATGCCAAGAGGTGAGTTATTTTTTTTAATGAATTTTAAATTTATTTTTTAACCAGTCTATGAACTGGTAAGGGTCCAAGGAACCCCTATAGCAGTTTACATGTCGAAGCACCGGCAGATAGAATGCCGGATGATTTGACCCAGATCTGGACTTCCACTTTAAAATGTGTCTCGGTAGCTACTCAGAACTGAAATTATATAACTTGACCCAAACAACACTCAAATGTACCGTAAATATGCCACTAATACTTTACCTGCTCTACAGGCATGGCCCGGGTTTCAGGGGAATGAGTATTGTCCACATAAAACCCTGCTCCAGCCACAATGTGAACTCCAGTCTCCTCAGCCAGGTTTTTCAGTGTCTTTACGTCCCTACTTATGCCGGTTGTGGTATTTTCCACTATGCAGCCTCCGCCTGATGCCTTGAAGGACCTTAATTCTTCTTTTATAGCCTCCACCTCCTGGTTCAAGAGCAGGTTCTCTTGATGACTATAGGGGTTCTGTTTCAGCCAGTAAAGGTTCTCCATTAGGATGGGTCCATGGGACAAGGTGGCCTGGCTGGCCGGAGGAGGACAATAGCAGCAGGTGAAGGTCATGGTCAGATGTTCATGAGTCAATGTTCTGCCAAGCTGATCCGGATGAACGAGCCCCAACACAGTCTGAACTTTGCCACTCAGAGATGCCATGTCCTAATGCCAACAATAAAATAGAAATCAATACAGGCATGTAGGCCAATCACATGGAGAAAACAGGCAACTTTGGAAATGGGTACACATCAAAGAAAATGTACTATAAAAATCAATGTACCTGGTCAGTGGTGGGGTAACGAGGCCTGGGTATTCCGGGTGTCTGGTATAGGTGGTTGAGGTGGTATTGGTGTGGCAATGGTCCCCAAAATATTGACAGTTCAACTGTACCAAGTCAGAGACAAGAACTTTTTTGGAATAGGTTACGACTTTCAGCAGTAGTACAATTCCGAGGGCAACATACACAGACAGCTTCATACACTATAAGATAACACAACTACCCCAGCAGGCAGTTGGTCAGAGCTGAACTTACACCTTGCTCCCACTAGGCTGACACTGATCTTCCAGTTCCTGCTCTGGTTCTCTCAGCTGGGTGTTCTCAGAATCTAGTCTTAATCAGCTGCGAGACACTAAGGGGTTCTATCTTAACCCCCTGACTATCGCAGCAAAATAAAATAAATCCTCCTGAAAATGGCAGTTTTTTTAAAATTGCAGATCTAGAATCTATGGGGTGAGAAAACTCACTCCATTAAAAAAAAAATAAAAATACCATTCAATTTCATTGTCTATCTTGGGGCTGACTGAACAACTGGATGTACATTTTTACAAGGTGTTGCATCAACCCCATGGTAGACAATGAAAATGAATGGCAGTTTGCTCTCCTGAAAAGAAGGTGTATTTTCTCACCTGGCTGGTGAATCAACCCCTATGTCTCATATTGGTGCATATCTCAGGTTTTAAAAAGGATTATTAACAACCCAGCAAAATTAAACCTTATGGACCAGTAATTTGTTTCCTCTCAATGTTCCAGCGGTCATATTTTTTTTACTTTTTATTCAGTATAGACAAATAGTCTCTTTTATCTTATGGTAGTAGTTGTAGTTTGTAGGCACAGTAGAAACTATACATCTGCGAGGAAAATTTGAATCTATATGGACTTATAAATGTGAATTAATCTTTGGATATGGATTAGTGATGGATGTGGGGCTCTAGGAACTTATGAATGTGTTTAAACCTAATGTGGGATTAAAGGTTTTTGAATATATTCTTTCCTGGTGGGTGGGAGGTAAAAAATAATCAAGTGGCTCATTTGATAACAGGATCCATGGAGAGGAGGATAGACAAATCAGAACAGAAGATAACTGATACAAATACTTGGCTAACTGCCACAATGAAGAGTATCATTCACAGGGTCGTTGGAGCTCATCCAATACCTTCCCCATTCCACCACGGTGAGTGAATCTTTTTATTAATTTTGAAATATACGCTGCTAATAAAATAATTAGATTTATATTGTAACCTATATCATTACTACACCAATAGTATTGTATATTAAGAGATTTAAAGTGCATGAAACACATCTAAAATCATCACATAAATAGTTTTAAATTACATTTTGAAGCTTTCGTAAGAAATGAAAAAAATGAGAAATCAAAGTTGAGGCAGCACACCACAAATCTTCAAGATAAGCTATATTCCATAGACAAAATTGTGTACAATCACACACTGTGTCAAGCTGATGTTTCAGAGCAGCGCCTTCCTCCCTTAGTATCAAACACTTAGGCCCTTATTTATGAAGGAATAGCGAAAGGTAGCGGCTGGTGAGCGGCCGGTAATGACGGGTCCCACCACGAGAACGCCGGCTCCCCACCACAATCACACATTTATCAAGCCAATCCTGCTTAGCGACTGAGATAGCGCCATATAGGGACTCATTCATCATTATTCCAGCCTCAGCCCACAGCGCCAGCGTCCGACCTTGAACAGCGACAGGTATGACCTCTCGCTACCTGGTGCTCTCCAATGCATTTCAATGGAACAATCTTTAAATATTCATAATTAATTGTTATTAATTGTTTTTTTTTTAAATGTGAAAAATTCTGTGATCACTTCTGCCATTTTAGATAATTTTTTTTAAGGTAAAAAAAAAAAAAATGTACAGAATTGATATTACAGGTCTGATATTAATGTATTCCTATTACAAAATTATTTAAAAAACTTGTTTTTTTTGGTTTCCAAAAATATGGTTGTTTGGGGGTTAAAAAACTACTTTTAACCCATCGCCGCCAGCGCTCTGGGGTTTAAACATGCATTTTACAGCGCGAGAATTTTTTGAGCGTGATTTTTTAATGAATATGGTGGGAGCCGGTCGCTAGGGCCAGTCGCTATCATGCGCTCCCATACAGCGCGGAACCTGTCAAATAGTGACTCCTCACCCAATATTCAACATTACGGCAAACCGACTGAGTCGCTATCAACTACCGAACAACGGCCAAGCACAGCGACTACTAGCAGGCGCTCTGAAAATTCCGCTACAGTCGCTCAACTGTCGCTACCTGCCGCTATTAATGAATCAGCCTCCCCGCAAAGGGATTGGACATCCTATTATAGCATCAAATAGCCAATTACAGACTTGGCATAGATAACCAAACTGACATACTCATACTCACTGTAGTACTGCATGGAAAAAATGGTGTGTCAGGAGAACGCCACTTCTAACACCCCGTGAATTACCCACTGGGTCCTACGTTCAACATGGGGCACCAAGGACACAAGATGAGGGTAAATCTTAGATGCAGTTCTAGAACGATGTCAGCATCTAACACCTCCCCCATCTTTCCAAGTAAAAAAGTTCTCTTTTTGGGCGTGTAACATACAATTACAATAACAAAAAATGTTCCAATACTCAATCATGATCAGCCTGAGTTAGGTCTTAAAGAGAAGCAACTGAATGGCCTAGTCTATAAGACTCAATGACCAGTGGACCCCAAATTAAGGATGCCCAATGTGTGAAATCCCCTGGATGGTAGTGATACTCCCCTTACTGACAATCCTGCAGTGCATACACAGATATACTGCAGCATCCGCAGCATTCCTGTGCCTGATGCATGCACCCATACCAGGCCTATCTGAAAGACTATGCGGAAGCGAAGGAAGGAGGCCTGCAGCTTCCCCTTCATTCAGCTTTCTATGTGCTTATCAATATGCATGGCATAGAAAGCTGATTGGAGAAGAGTCCATCGGGATCGCTGATGAGGTAAGAATACTGCTGTTATCTGGGGGTTTCACACAGAGGGGCATCTCAAATCGGGATGCCACCATGGGAGAGTGAAAATGCTGAGATTGTTTCATTTTTAAAGCTGATGTTCTTTTTTATTCCCCATATTTGCTGAATTCATATCCATTCACAGTTGGAAAGATTCGAAAAAGCAAGTGTGTCCCTCCCAAGAATATTTCAGCCCCGATCCGGCCATCAATGTTTATGATTCAGAATAAGGTTTTACCGCTCAGCCAGAAGATTTCATTCTGCCGGGGAAACATTTTACAGTTGCAGATGAAAGTGTTTATTGCCAGAGCTATACCGATTGTCCCCGAAACTACAACATAAAAATGTCAGCTCTGCTTCCTGCAAGTTTTAATACAGAAAGTTTAAATCCACCTCTGCTGATATGAGCGTGGTTATCCACAAGGCAACCTCAACAGATGCCATGGGGCTGAGCTCCTTATATACATCCTCTTTCTGACAATCCATTTATGTTACATTGTGTCCCCCATATACCACAACTAGTTGTAAACACTGTGGTGAGTGTGTTCCTTTATACCACAACTAGCTGTAACACTGGGCGGAGTGTGTCCCCTTATTCCACAACTAGCTGTAAGCACTGGGGCGAGTGTGTCCCCCCTTATGACACAACTAGCTCTAAGCACTGGGGCGAGTGTGTCCCCCCTTATGACACAACTAGCTCTAAGCACTGGGGCGAGTGTGTCCCCCCTTATGACACAACTAGCTCTAAGCACTGGGGCGAGTGTGTCCCCCCCTTATGACACAACTAGCTCTAAGCAGTGGGGCGAGTGTGTCCCCCCTTATGACACAACTAGCTCTAAGCACTGGGGCGAGTGTGTCCCCCCTTATGACACAACTAGCTGTAAGCACTGGGGCGAGTGTGTCCCCCTTATGACACAACTAGCTGTAAGCACTGGAGCGAGTGTGTCCCTCCTTATGACACAACTAGCTCAAAGCACTGGGGCGAGTGTCCCCCCCCCTTATGACACAACTAGCTCTAAGCACTGGGGCGAGTGTCCCCCCCCTTATGACACAACTAGCTGTAAGCACTGGGGCGAGTGTGTCCCCCCTTATGACACAACTAGCTGTAAGCACTGGGGCGAGTGTGTCCCCCCTTATGACACAACTAGCTCTAAGCACTGGGGCGAGTGTGTCCCCCCCTTATGACACAACTAGCTCTAAGCACTGGGGCGAGTGTGTCCCCCCCTTATGACACAACTAGCTCTAAGCAGTGGGGCGAGTGTGTCCCCCCTTATGACACAACTAGCTCTAAGCACTGGGGCGAGTGTGTCCCCCCTTATGACACAACTAGCTGTAAGCACTGGGGCGAGTGTGTCCCCCTTATGACACAACTAGCTGTAAGCACTGGAGCGAGTGTGTCCCTCCTTATGACACAACTAGCTCAAAGCACTGGGGCGAGTGTCCCCCCCCCTTATGACACAACTAGCTCTAAGCACTGGGGCGAGTGTCCCCCCCCTTATGACACAACTAGCTCTAAGCACTGGGGTGAATGTGTTGCTGTAACTACAGGTGTCTAATAATGCAGAAAGCAGCAGCAAATAAAGGACAGGGCCGGGGCCATGGTGCTTCTGCTGCTGCTGTTGCTGGTAATGGAGCTGTGCTCGTCCAGTCTCTGGTGCTGCAGGGAGAGCTACATCTTTCTCTGGTGCAAGAAGGTGAATTTTGTCCCAATGCTGCTGGCAGATTGATGAGGCCAGAACTAATTGAGGCAGTCATTGATCATATGGCACGCAGTGCTACCAGTTCTAGGGGATTTTCTTCTACCCACTTCACTGCACCTCCCCCCCCCCATAAAATCTGTAAGGTCGTCCCAGCCAGAAGTCACTAATGTTATATGATGACACGCCTGGCTGGGATACCATCCTTCTGCCCCTGTCCCAGCTGCAGACCTAGCATACCATCACAGGTACACCCAGGATGATGATGAGACCCAAGTGCCGACTGCTGCAGCTTTCTGCAATGATGAGGCTGAGAGGGAGGCTTGCAGGGGGAATGGGTGGAAGAGGATGGTGAAATCCTAGACCCTATGTGGACTGAAGGCCATCAGAGGAAGTCACACAATCCCAGGCAGCCAACAGAAGAAGAAGGGTGCAAACCCTCAGCGATCAGCCCATTGCTGCCACTGCCCCCCACACCCAGGTACTGAGTGCGACAAGGCATGCTCACAGGATCTCACCAGCATGGCATTGTTTCACGCAGCCCACAGCGTACAAGACAGAGGTCATTTGCAAGCTGTGCCAGCAGTCGCTGAAGTGAGGCAAAACTGCTAATCATCTCTGCAGCAAGTGCATGACCAGGCATCTGCAAGCAAAACATAAGCTGCAGTAACAGAACTACCAGAAAAATCTGCAAACACCTGCATCTCCCTTTGTCTTAGCCTGCAGCTCCATCTCCCCAACAATAAGGCACCTGTCTCCCTCCAAAGGGAGAATGTGGGAACCCCACCACCTTCAGCACCACCACCAAGCCAGTCCACATCATCCCGGGGAAGCGTTCAGCTCTCCATCCTGCAAAGTTGGAGAGAATGTGGAAGTTGGACCCATTTCACCCATGAGCCCTGGCCCTGAATGGGATCATTTCAAAGTTGCCGGCCTTTGAAATGCTTCCATTCCACCTGATGGAGATAGACAGTATTGGCTGTCCCACAATATATTGTTTGCAGCCACCATTAGTTCCACTGTCCACCTCACCATGGACATGTGCCCACTGGGTCAATGTAGTGGCGGCTGGGACTGAGGTGACTGTGGCGCACATCCTTCCACCACCCAGAATTGCGGGACATCAGTTGGTGCCTCCTGTAGCCTCCTCCTCTAGCATTCAGCACAGCCCCTGCACCACCAATTTGAGCACTGCCATGGGGAAACAGCAGCATGCGGTGCTAAAACTCATCTGTCTGGACAAAAGAATCCACACCGCCCTGGACCAAACAGAGTGGCTGCTGCCGTTAACCCTGATGCCTGGCAAGGTGGTGTACGACAATGGGGGGGACCTTGTAACAGTGTTGGGCTGAGGCTGGTTGACACACATGACGCATGTGCTCAACCTGGTAGTGCAGAGCTTCCTGGACCATTATCCAGGGAGGCCGGAGCTGCTGCATAAAGTGATTAGGGTGTACTCGCACCTTCGGTGTTCCCACACTGCTGCCGCTCGACTGTCTGCATTGCAGAGGAATCTCGCCCTCCCCACCCACCAGGTGGAATTCTATGTTGTACATGCTGGCAAAAGTGTGTGAGCAGCAGCAGGCCATAGTGGGGTTCCAGCTCCAAAATGCCCGGGTGAGTCAAAGTACAGACCAGCAGCACTTCATCATCAGTGAGTGGGCCTCCATGAGGAACGTCTGAGTGGTGCTGCAATGCTTCCAGTATGCCACCAATATGGTCAGCGCTGTTGGCCCATCATCAGCGCTACCATCCTCATCCCCTGCATGCTGGGAAAACCATTCAGGCCATGATGGAGGATGAGATGGAGTCAGAGGAGGAGGAAGGCCCATTTTCCCTGCTGTCATGGCAGTGCACACATGGCTCGCAGGGTGGGTTGCTGGGCCGACAGCAGGCGGATATGCCAATGTTCAGCAGTGGACAGTTTTGGAGGAATTATAGAAGGAGGGGGAGGGGGAGGACTTGACTCTGGACTTGGCACTACATGCTCCAGTACCTGCTCAATGACCGCAGAGTTGCCAACATATTCACCAGTGCTGATGTATGGTGTCCACCCTGTTTGATCCCAGCTATGAGGACAACATCACCTCATTGATTCCAACACTGGAGTGGGATTGGAAAATGAGGTGGTGCATGCACTACTGGCAGAGTTCCCAGCTCACTTTGAGGGCTCAGTGGTTTCCTGGCTGTACATTTGCATAAATGCGCTGCAAGATTACTGGCATATATTGAGTGACCAGCAGGGTTTTGAGGAACACATTTCTGCAGTATTTGTCCTCCTGCTGGTTTGGTGTTCCCCAGCAGCTCCTCTGTCCAGCGAGCACATCTGAATACTTACCGAGGACTGGGATCAAGCTATTTGGTCTCTCCCAGAGTGAAGGGCCTCGTATGGTAGCGCTCGTGTGGAGCATTGCAATAAAGGTTTGCCCCCCCCCCCTCCATTGCAAAGAATAGAGAGCTAAAGGGGCTTAAAGCTGTTTTGATGGACACTGCCATGTCTGCCAGGGGCTGAATAATTTAATCACTTGTTCTCCCTCATCAGTAAGTATATAGACAGTTCCCATGCCCTGAGGAGCTGCAGGGTGCAAACTTTTTACATTTTAATGGTTGAACAAGCACAACTTGGATATCTCTGGTTCATAAAGGATATTGTTGTTTGATCTAAAGCTTATGTAGGGCATGTATAGGTAGTAACAGTGAAACTAAATAAAACCATATAAAGAGGTTATGACTATTTGTGTATAGTGACATTATGATGGAGATACAGTAAATGGCCACAAGAGGAGAGTGGATAACAAATGGAATTAGTTCAGAAACAGAAGGCCATAATACAGAGAGAGACAGTAATAAAGTGTCGAGTGTAAGCTCTTGTGATTGTACTACTAGTTAAGGCGGGAAGCCACCAGAGGGTATAAAGGGGACACGTAGTAGAGGAAGAGGCAGATGTTTGAGAGAGACTCTGAGGGACAGACTTGTATTGGAATGCTGAGAGAGATCCCCAGTGTTTGCTGAGAGAACAAGAGGCTCTAATGGAGAACCATATGCAGCCTTGGTGAACTTGTGAGAGAAGCTGTATATGGATTGTACTGGATGTAATGCTGGATGTGAACTTATGAAGAGACCAATAAAGAAGTGCTACCTCACCACCTGAGTGTCCTGTATTGCTTAAGGCGAGGATCTAAAGATCTAAAGATCCCCCAGCTCCTCTAGCCCCCATTACCTTGCTGGAATGGACCTGTAACAATGGTGGCCGTGTGTATGGGGATTTAGGAAGAATTGGGCTCAGTAAGAAGAACTGTATGTGTGTGTGTGATGGCTTGTTTCATGTGTGGTGAGAGACTGGGACTGAAGGCGTTATCTAAGGCAGGAAATGTGAACAACAGTGTAACCATGGTCCAAACCACCCAGAGACCTCCTAAACCTTATAGGGTCAATTCTTCATGTGGGGGAGCTGGGAGGTGGTCCCAGATACATGTTGGACACATGACAGTGACAGTCAGGGAGAAGAGACAAATCTGGACAAGACCTGCACATGTAGTAACTACTCAGAGTGTGACAGAGCCTGTGGGCATTACTGCCACTGGACAGAGGAGATGTCTGGCACTCCCAGTGATTCAGGCACCAAGGGGCGAGATGACTACTCCACCTGCCCACCGGTGTTTGACTGTAGTGTGCCTAGTGCAGGGGAAGCTACAGTTCCTGCAGTTTAATGCCGTGCTGAAGCTCCAGTTGGGGACTGCCGACCCAGTTGAGCTGCAGGAGCCCCTGGCCATACTCAAAGGGGTAATAGTGGCGCAGATGACAGTGACTGTCTCCAAGGAGGGGGAAGCTGTACTGTTGGGACACTTGTCCAGTGAGGCTGCCCGAGCCCACCCCAGGAAAACTTTAATTTACACAGTACCCTGGAGGGTCTTGGCATCACCCACCATCCCCACGCCAGAAGTGACTGAGCCCTGGGTAGTGATCAAAGCACTAGAGGTGACCGAGCCCCAGGGAGTGTTCAAAGCACCGGAGGGGATCGAGCCCATGGCCAAGGCTGAGGGTGCAGTGGAGGCCCTTGAAACCAGTGAGATTTTTCCTGCCGTGTTGGAGGAGTCAGGGCACAGGCTGTCGCTTGAGATAATGTGGATAATTTGCCTGTTGCTGCCCACACCTCATCATGGGACATGATGGTGAGCTTGCCCAGCACCCCGAGCAAAGGGGAAGTGGGGCAGCAGCTGGCACTGGTGTAGCTGTGCTTGCGATGGAAGACACAGAGGGGGGGATGACTACGTACGCCACGGCTTGATCCGAGAAGGACAACAGCCATTTAATACAGGTACCGTTAGCATCGCATAGGAGAGAGAACCTTTTTGGGCACCAGAGGGGGGACACCGTCGGGATTGGGCTCTTGTTGTGTGTGTATACACAACACGCTGAGTTCCCCTATGTTAGAAAGGGAAGGGGAAACCCAAAAACTTTAACCCAGTTTTCCGAGGCGCAGCGAGAGATGTACTGGGAAGTGGCATTTCAGACAGGCCACTACTATCCCTAGCTCAGTGAATAGAGGATGGTTTGGGTACAATCCGGACGATTGGATAGAGAAACTGGTGAGGCACAAGTTGGGACTTGCATACAGCCTAGACCTTTTGTCCCAGGCAGACTGGGATAACTGGCAGAAAACTTTTAATAGCGTGCACCATGGAAGAAAAATTTTTATGGACAAGGTCATTCTCTACGGTCCTTGTAAGGGCAGAACTCAGAAAAGGAGGACTTCCCAGATCCAGGCTACTCCCGCCCCTAAATGTGCAGATAAAGAGAGCACACTACTGCTGTTATGCATAGTTTTGATCCTTCAGTGTGTTTAACTTGTTTTCTTTCCAGTTTTAGAGTAAAAAACTGCAAGATAGTTGGACTACTGTAATATGTTATTTGATTTTGTGCTTTTAAATGTTGGAAATGTTTTTAAAGAGATATGCACAGGAGGAATGAAGTGGTGGATATTGTGATTCCGAAGTTAAATAAGGCCCTTATTTAACAATGGATAGCGTCAGGTAGCGACTGGTGAGCGGCCGGTAATGACGGGCCCCACCACGAGAACGCCGGCTCCCCACCACAATCACACATTTATCAAGCCAATCCTGCTTAGCGACTGAGATAGCGCCATATAGCTACTCATTCATCATTATTCCAGCCTCAGCCCACAGCGCCAGCGTCCGACCTTGAACAGCGACAGGTATGACCTCTCACTACCTGGCGCTCTCCAATGCATTTCAATGGAACAATCTTTAAATATTCATAATTAATTGTTATTAATTTTTTTTTTTTTTAAATGTGAAAAATTCTGTGACCACTTCTGCCATTTTAAATAATTTTTTAAGGTAAAAAATTTTTTTTAAAAATGTACAGAATTGATATTACAGGTTTGATATTAATGTATTCATATTACAAAATTATTTAAAAAACTTGTTTTTTTTTTGGTTTGCAAAAATATGGTGGTTTGGGGGTTAAAAACTACTTTTAACCCATCGCCGCCAGAGCTCTGGGGTTTAAGCATGCATTTTACAGCGCGAGAATTTTTTGAGCGTGATTTGTTAATGAATATGGTGGGAGCCGGTCGCTATGGCCAGTCGCTATCATGCGCTCCCATACAGCGCGGAACCTGTCAAATAGTGACTCCTCACCCAATATTCAACATTACAGCAAACCGACTGAGTCGCTATCAACTACCGAACAACGGCCAAGCACAGCGACTACTAGCGGGCGCTCTGAAAATGCCGCTACAGTCGCTCAACTGTCGCTACCTACCGCTATTAATGAATCGGCCTCTAAGTTAAAATGGTTATCATGTTTTTAGTGCAGCAGTTGGTTTTAAGGAGCCAGGGAGAGATACTCTCTGTGCCCAGTTAAAGGGGACCAAAAAAGACTATCCTGGGTTTCGGTCCTTTCCCCCGTTTAGGGGTCGCTCTGCCCAAAAATCGGTGCAGAGCGACCAAACTTAGATCAAAGTTGTCCGCTGGACAATAAAAAGCTTCCACTTGTAGGGTGTCTCTCTACCCAAAGTCGTGTGTGGAAAATAGGTCAAAGCTGATCCTAAATGGGAGCAAAAAGTTTCCAAGAGAACAAAAGTGTTTAATGTTATGGTCACAAGGAACCCAAACTCACCCTAGGTGATATTCACTAGGAGGTGAAGGTCCTTAGTGGGTAGACCTACAGCAACCCAGAGACACGGGCAGGCCGATTCACTATTAGCGTCAGGTAGCGACAGCTGAGCGTCTGTAGCAGACATTTCAGAGCGCCCGCTAGTAGTCGCTGTGCCCGGCCGTGGGTCGCTAGTTCAGAGCGACTCAGTCGCTGTGCAGCATACATTGAATACATTATGGGGAGTCGCTATATGACCAGTACAGAGCTGTATGGGAGCGAAGTTTAGCGACTGGTCAGCGCGACCGACTCACAGCATATTCATCAAAAAAACAGCCTCACAAACCACCGGCGCTCAAAAATGCTTCTCTGAAGCCCAGAGCGCCGGAGGCTATGTGATTAAAGGCTGTTTTTGAACATATATCCACCAGTAACAAAGCGAAAACATATGGAATTACATTGTTATAACATTGTAACATGAACACATTAATGCCATACCTGTAATATCAATTCTGCATACATATATAAAATGTAAAAATAAATGGAAAAATGGCTTTTTCAAGGCCAGGAAAGATCCCAACATTATTTGAGAATAAAAATAAAAAAATAAAACAAAAGCCCTGTTTAAAGAGAAATAAAAGATTGTCCATTGAAATGTATGGGAGAGCGACAGGTAGCGAGAGGTAAGACGTGGCGCTCTGCAAGGCTGAACGCCGGCGCTGTACGCTGAGGCTGGAGTAATGATGAATCAGACGCTACATGGCGTTATCCCAGTCGCTCAACAGATTCTGCTTGATAAATGTGTAATTGCGTGCCATGTCCGGCATTCACCTGTCGCTACCTGTCATTTACAAGGCACTACCTGATGCTATACCTTCATGAATAAGGCCCTCAGTAGGGGGAGGCTGGGAGGTGCACCACAAGTGTAGGTGTAACGTCATGATCTGTAGAAGAGATGGCTCCAAGTACTGATAAACTGTGTTTTGTGTACATCTAGTGCTGCTCAGCTGATAATCACGCTCCTCTCGCTTGTTGTGCGGTCTCTTCCTGGGTTCTTGAGATGAAGCGACGCCTCTGCCATCAGTCCTGTTGAGATGCCGCACCCCGCTCCATTCATTGCAATGGAGGGGGGGCATGGCAGCTCACCGTGACTGATGACAGGGGCGTCACCACAGCTGATGGACCCAGAAAGAGGAATCTAACAATGATGTAAGCCCTGCAGCCCCAGACTAGCAGCTATGGCCTACGTGGGACTTAAGGTGAACGTGGCATTTTTTTTTATTGGCTGAAAAATGACTTGTCTTTTTCAGATTCTTGATTAAGATCTTCCCTGTTGGAGAAAAGAGAACCAGTAGGTATTCTGGAAACAGGGCCGGCGTCAGCACCCAGTAAGGAGGGGCAGCAGCCAGGAGTCCTCAGCCTCCAGGGGGGTCCACTGACAGGGCCGGCCTTTGGGGTTTGCGACGGCGCTTGACTGGCGGCAGACTGGGAGGGCACCGCCATAGCTGGTGCCCACATCTTGCAGCATGCTGGCGAAGACTGAGGTGGTGGTGCAACTTCTTTTCCCCCCGGGCGGGAACAACACTATGCAGCAATAAGGTTCCATTGCAGCCTGTGCTGTCCCCACCGGGGAGAGAGGAGGATACTCCACACCATGTGCCGGGAGAGAAAACACTGTAGAGGTAATTTTTTTTTGAAGAGGGTTTATTTTTCTTTTCTTTTGTCCTTAGGGGGCATCTAGATTTGGGATGTCCCTCTGTGAAGTGATGCGACGCGTCACCACAAAGGGGCCCACTGAGACCATGCCGCCCAAGGGCCCACATAAACCCGGAGCCGGCCCTATCTGGTAAGCTTGCATACAAATATAGTAAGTGGATGAAAGGCGTCAACTTGTTTTTTCACCTTATCTCTTTTACAATACACGGTACAGTTATTGCAGTACAGGAATGAGGGAGCTGAGCTTCCAGCAAACCTTGTGTGTTCCATAATGAACATCTGATTAGCAGCTTTGGCTGTCTCCATCATTCTGATCCAGGTTTGAGGTGCAAAACCCCCCAAAAAACAGGAGACATGCTACATTAAACACAGATGGGGTTAGGCAAAATTATTTTGACAGGCTCATTTAAAGCGGATTGAAACCCTTGCAGCCGGGCCCTAGATTCTAAAAGATTCCTGGGCCGGTCGCTAGCCTGCCCCCGGGGTATCCTATAGCGGGATGGCCCACTGTGTGAAAATAACTAAATAATTTATTTATTAAATATTTTTATAGCTATTTTAAACATTTTAGGAGCACTTTTGTGCATATCTTTATTTTTAGAAATTTTACTACTAAATTTTGTGATAGTGCTCCTTTAAAGTGGACCAAATCCCACAGCGATAGATTCCCGGGTTGATCGATTCACTTCCTCCTGGGGCACCCAAAGTCGGGATGCCCCGCTGTGTGAAACCCCCCAGGTTGCCCATACACTTAGGCCCTTATTCATCAAGCGATAGCGCCAGGTAGTGTCTGACGAGCGCCAGGTAGCGGCAGCTAACGGCGACTACCGACTCAAGTATGCCCGGCGGCGCTCACAATGACGCATTTATCAAGCAAAATGAGGCTAGCGCCGGCGAGAGCGACGGCTAGCGCGGCATTCATCATGAAGCCGCCTGGACCGAACAGCGCCGCTGCAAATTCCCTCACAGCGCCAGGTATGAGCTGTCGCTCCCTGGCGATGTCCAATGCATTTCAATGGAGCAATCTATAATTAATTATAATTAATTTGGATTAATTTTTTTTTTTTTTTTTTTAATGTCAAAAAATCGGAGAACACTTCTGCAATGTTAGGATTTATTTTTAAGTCAAAAAAAAAAAAAAAAAAATAAGTGCAGAATTGATCTAACATGTCTGAGATTAATGTATTCATATTACAAAATGATTCTAAAAACATGTATAATGTTACATTCAAAAAATATGGTTGTTTAGGGGTTAAAAACTAGTTAATACACATGGACAGCGACAGCACATTCGGAGCGTGATTTTTTGATGAATATGAAGCTAGCCGTTCGCTCTGGCCATTCGTTGTCAGGCGCTCACATACAACGCTGGACCTGTGAAACAGCGACCCCCCAGCCCGTATTCAACATTACCGCACACCGACTGAGTCGCTGTCATCAAGCTAATGCCGGCCAAGCACAGCGAATACTGGCTGGTGCTGAAAAAATCACGCTACAGTCGCTCATCTGTCGCTACCTGGCGCTATTGATGAATCGGCCTCTTACCTTCTTTTCCGGTCCAACAATGCATGCTTGAGTCACGACCACATCCCTCTAGCAGGGCACGTACCAGGCATTTGTGAATAGCCGGCATGGGCTTGCTTCCTGTTAGAGGGTAGTAAGGGATGCGGCTGTCAGGCACCCGCCCTAGAAGAAGGGACGTCAGCGGATTTAAGCGCTCTGATGGGACAGATCGGACCGCATGCACCATAGAACCAGGAAGAGGTGAGTTGTTTCGGTGACCTGGGAGGTTTCACACAGTGGGGCACCTGGGCGCAAGGACCAAAACCCAGGATAGTAAAAATCCTGGTCCACTTTAAAGAATTGTTGGTGGACTATTCTTGTTTTGCAGAAGTCCCTATTACTGTAAGCTTGCTTTATCCTAGAGAGATTGCTACATTGAGAGGCTGCATATATTGTATTATATCATCATATTATATCATCTAACAGCATGCAATGTCAAGCAGCTGCTTCCAAGGCCACCAAGATACTATCATGCATTAAAAGAGGCCTGGAATCACGGGATAGGGATGTAATTTTGCCTCTTTACAAGGCACTGGTGCGCCCTTCTATGGACGATCCTTAAATCCCTGATCCCAATTTTTTTTTTTCTTTTTTAGAAAATTACATTTTTAAAAACTTTTTTAATTAATAATATTTTTATACTGAATTGTCCTTACATGTCTGGTATTAAGTGTTCATGTTACAATGAAATAACAATGTAATTCCATATGTTTTCGCTTTGTCACACAGCTTCTGGCGCTGTGGGCTACATCGACCCGATTTGGAGCGCCGGAACTGTTTGAGGCTTTTTTATTTTATGAACGTGGTGTGAGTCAGTTGCACTGAGCTGGCGCTACCATTCGCTCCCATACAGCGTAGTACTGCGAATCACATAACGTATTCAACAATGCCGGCCACCGACTGAGGTGCTCTGAAACAACGAACCATGGCCGAGCACAGCGACTACTAGCGTTCGCTCTGAAATCCACCCTACAGACGCTTATCTGTCGCTACCTGGCGTTAGTAATGAATCAGCCTGCCCGTCTCTGGAGGCGACAATCATTTTTACTATAAGAAATATAAATCTGTGGAATATCCTCCCACAGAAGCTTGTTACAGCATCAACCGCTGACAGCTTCAAAAAAGGATTAGATGCTTTTTTAGAAGAAAATAACTTTTTTATCAGTAAAAAAAAACAAACAAAATAAATAACTTCCACCTATAAAATAAAATAAAAAATAACTTCCCCTACCCCAACACCCTTGGTTGAACTTGATGGACATATGTCTTTTTTCAACCGTATTAACGGGGAGGCTGATTTATTAATAGCGACATGTAGCGACAGTTGAGCGACTGTAGCGGTATTTTCACGGCGCCCGCTAGTAGTCGCTGTGCTTGGCCGTTGTTCGGTTGTTGACAGCGACTCAGTCGGTGTGCAGTAATGTTGAATACAAGGTTACGAGTCGCTATTTGACAGGTTCCGCGATGTATGGGAGCGCATGATAGCGACTGGTCAGAGCGACCGGCTTCCACCATATTCATCAAAAAATCACGCTCAAAAAATTCTCGCGCTGTGAAATGCATGTTTAAACCCCAGAGCGCTGGAGGCGATGTGTTAAAAGTAGTTTTTTAACCCCCAAACCACCATATTTTAAATAATTTAGTAATATGAATACATTAATATCAGACCTGTAATATCAATTCTGTACAATTTTTTTTTACATTTTTTTTCCCTATCTAAAATGGCAGAAGTGGTCACAGAATGTTTCACATTTAAAAAAAAAAAAAACATTAATAACAATTAATTATTAATATTTAAAGATTGTCCCATTGAAATGCATTGGAGCGCACCAGGTAGCGAGAGGTCATACCTGTCGCTGTTCAAGATCGGACGCTGGCGCTGTGGGCTGAGGCTGGAATAATGATGAATGAGTCGCTATTTGGCGCTATCTCAGTCGCTAAGCAGGATTGGCTTGATAAATGTGTCATTGTGGTGGGGAGCCGGCGTTCTCGTGACGGGGCCCGTCATTACCGGACGCTCACCAGTCGCTACCTGTCGCTATTCCTTCATAAATAAGGGCCTATGTAACTATCACAAGTCTGGTTAGCGAGACAACCATGTTAGTTGGTATAGGAGGATTACAAAGATCAAAACGCCTTCTATTTAAAGGTACAAGGCAGGGGGCACACAAGCCAAGTATAATGGAATTTCTCCCAGAATCCCTTGCAGTACACAAGCTGTATATCCAAAGCGCCTGGATCCGCCTGGAATAGAATTTCTGCCATTATATAAAATATATTACTGGATTAGATGAGTCTGAACAGCAACACCAATGTAGACAAAGCAGTGGTGTGTCCTTAGAACCTGCTTAGCTTTAATGCTTACAGTATCTTTAAATTTACAGTCTTCTTAATGCACTTTTTCCAGCTTTCTATGGCAAACACAATAACTGTTAAGCTTTCATTTTGAACACAATTCTCCCACTTACCAAATTGTGATGTGGGGGCTGGAGGAGAGGAGAGCGGAGCTGCGTCTGGCTTGCACAGAGAAACACACTTCCCCCAGTGTAAATCAGGAAGCGATTGGCTGCTGGAATCTGCGCTGTGATTGGTCGGCACAGTCACTTATCTTGTACTTTGCTCATGTAACGTTCCGCTAAGCATGTGCTGGGTGCAGGGAAACATTACACAGCTGCTGGCACAACTCTACACAATGGGACAGGAATTCCAGCATGGATTCCTCCAGTCATTCCTAACTTCTCATATTTCTCCTTACTTAGGAAAGGGAGACACTTTAGGCAAAGTTGATTAATTTGTTTCTTTTGGGGGATTACTTGCAATATAATTTGTCAGACTGTTGGGGAATTGATTCTTGGTTGTTTATTTAATACGGTACAATCATGTTCATGCGGGATCAGGATTTTGTATTTTGGTGTATTTATATGTTGTGCAGCTAATATTTATTGGGGAGGCCGATTCATTAATAGCGGCAGGTAGCGACAGTTGAGCGACTGTAGCAGTATTTTCACAGCGCCCGCTAGTAGTCGCTATGCTTGGCCATTGTTCGGTTGTTGATAGCAACTGAGTCGGTGTGCAGTAATGTTGAATACGGGGTGACGAGTCGCTATTTGACAGGTTCCGCGATGTATGGGTGCGCATGATAGCGACTGGTCAGAGCGACCGGCTTCCACCATATTCATCAAAAAATCACGCTCAAAATATTCTCGCGCTGTGAAATGCATGTTTAAACCCCAGAGCGCTGGCGGCGATGTGTTAAAAGTAGTTTTTTAACCCCCAAACCACCATATTTTTGGAAACCAAAAATATATATATTTTTTTAAGAATTTAGTAATATGAATACAATAATATCAGACCTGTAATATCAATTCTGCACAAATTTTTTTTTAACATGGCAGAAGTGGTCACAGAATTTTTCACATTAAAACAAATAAAAAAAACATTAATAACAATTAATTATGAATATTTAAAGATTGTTCCATTGGAGAGCGCCAGGTAGCGAGAGGTCATACCTGTCGCTGTTCAAGGTCGGACGCTGGCGCTGTGGGCTGAGGCTGGAATAATGATGAATGAGTGGCTATCTGGCGCTATCTCAGTCGCTAAGCCGGATCGGCTTGATAAATGTGTGACTGTGGTGGGGAGCCGGCGTTCTCGTGGCGGTGCCCGTCATTACCGGTCGCTCACCAGTCGCTACCTGTCGCTATTCCTTCATAAATAAGGGCCTATGTATTATTATAGAGCCTTATTCATGAAGGTATAGCGCCAGGTAGTGCATGCACAGCGGCAGGTAGCGGCAGGTGAAAGCCGGAGATGGCACGCAATTACACATTTATGAAGCTGGTGAGCGACTAGAACACCGCCATGTAGTGTCCGATTCATATCCCAGCCTCAGCGCACAGCGCCGGCGTTCATCCTTGCAGAGCGCCACGTCTAACCTGTCGCTACGTGGCGCTCTCCCATACATTTCTATGGACGAAACTTATATCCCTTTCCTGATCCCAATTTTTTTTTTCCCCCCAAAAAAACACAAACCTTCTGACATGTATTCCGTGCAAGAAAATGACATTTTTGAAAACTTTTTGAATTACTAATATTTTTATGCAGAATTGTCCTTACAGGTCTGGCATTAATGTGTTCATGTTACAATGTTAAAACAATGTAATTCCATATGTTTTCGCTTTGTTACTAGTGGATACATGTGCAAAAACAGCCTTTAATCACATAGCCTCTGGTGCTATGGGCTACAATTACATGATTTTGAGCGCTGGCGATGTTTGTGACTGTTTTTTGATGAATGTGGCGTTAGCCAGTCGCACTGAGCTGGCGTTACGGTGCGCTCACATACAGCATAGTATAGCGACTCACATATCATATTCATCAATGCCAAACAGCGATCCATGGCCCAGCACAGCGACTACTAGCGGGCCGTCTGAAATCTGCTCTACAGACGCACATCTGTCGCTACCTGGCGCTAGTAATGAATCAGCCTGCCCGTGTATATTGGGTATTTTTGGAACTATTTAATATTTATTTCTTTATAGAAATCATAGTAGAAACATAGAAACATACGGTAGAAGGAGACCATACGGTCCATCTAGTCTGCCCTTATGTGTATACTGTATGTACTCTTTATCTTAGGATAGATGTGTGCTTATCTCAGGCATTTTTAAATCCAGTCACTGTCGATTTTTCAACTACCTCTGCTGGAAGTTTGTTCCAAGCATCTACTACTCTTTCTGTAAAATAATATTTTCTAACATTGCTCCTGATCTTCCCCCCGACTAGCTTCAGGTTGTGCCCCCTTGTTCTATCATTAAGTTTCTTCTTAAAAACACTTCCCTCCTGAACCTTATTCAATCCTTTCACATATATAAAGGTCTCAATCCTGTCCCCCCTCTCCCTTCTTTCCTCCAGACTGTACAAATTAAGTTCTTTAAGTCTCTCCTGATAAGTTTTAAGTTTAAGTCCTTCCACCATTTTCGTTGCCCGCCTTTGGACCCTTTCTATTTGAATAATGTATTTTTGCAGGTAAGGTCTCCAGAACTGCACACAGTATTCTAACTGTGGCCTCACCAGGGCTCTATACAGCGGCATCACAACCTCCCTCTTCCTACTGGTGATGCCTCGAGCTATGCAGCTGAGCATCCTGCTTGCTTTTCCCACTGCCTGACTACACTGTCCACTCATCTTGCAGCTATCAGTAATCAGTACCCCTAAATATCTCTCCTCCGAGGTCCTGGCTAACACAGTGCTGCCCATACGGTACTCAGAGCAGGGATTCCTTCTACCCAAGTGCAGGATGTTACATTTAGAGACATTAAACTCTAGTTTCCACAGTTTTGACCATTTATTCAGTAAAGATAAATCATTTTGCAGACGCCTCCAGGAATATCCACCCTATTACTAACCTTTGTATCATCAGCAAACAGACAAACTTTTCCTACCAAGCCTTCTCCTATGTCACTTACAAATATATTAAAAAGAATGGGGCCCAGGACAGAGCCTTGCGGCACACTACTTGTAACTCGCCTTTGTTCAGATTGCACACCATTAACAACAACTCTCTGATACCGATCCTTCAGCCAACTGGAAATCCACTGAACTATCCAGGGATTGAGTCCTAACTTCAATAACTCCTATGAGCTCTTTATGTGGTATATGTGGTAGTAATCTTTGCAAAGTTTGTGCATCATTATTATTGGTAGCCTGATGACTGTCCCCCTTTTGTATATACATTATTTTTAAATGTTTTGTCAGGTGTTTAATGTACCCAGGATAGTCTTAAAAAGGAGCAACAACCGCCTCAAGTCTATCAGACTCTTTACAGGCATTCTAAATTGGGATGCCCTGCTGTGGGAATCCCCTGGATCACCCGATCCACGCACCTCTTCCATGAGCCTGTGCCGTAGTCGCGTCCACATGATATCTCTATCTAGGTGTGCACCTGCGACAGACCTGACTGACCGGCATGGGCATGTCTACAGCTAGAGATGGGGGGCAGGGATGTGGGCGGCAATGCTTGTACCATTAAGATTTCCTTCCATCCATGAGGCAAAGGAAATCTGAATGGAATGAGCGCCGCTGATTGGCTGATCAGCCCATACATGCGCCATAGGGACGAGGAAAAGGTGAGTTTGCGAGTGATCTTGGGGGATACAAACAAATTGAAGTTAATTTCCTGGGTGTTGTTCCTCTTAAATGTTATACTTGTCTTGTGTGGCCAGGTTTTGGCTACTTGTAGCTTGGAAGGTGACTGGATGGCCTCTCACCCCTAGCTACGTTTATTTTTGGTATTTGGCCCATTGGCCAGCACAGTACTATGAGGCCGATTCATTAATAGCGGCAGGTAGCGACAGTTGAGCGACTGTAGCGGCATTTTCAGAGCGCCCGCTAGTAGTCGCTGTGCTTGGCCATTGTTCGGTAGTTGATAGCGACTCAGTCGGTTTGCCGTAATGTTGAATATTGGGTGAGGAGTCGCTATTTGACAGGTTCCGCGCTGCATGGGAGCGCATGATAGCGACTGACCCTAGCGACCGGCTCCCACCATATTCATTAAAAAATCACGCTCAAAAAATTCTCGCGCTGTAAAATGCATGTTTAAACCCCAGAGCGCTGGCGGCGATGGGTTAAAAGTAGTTTTTTAACCCCCAAACCACCATATTTTTGGAAACCAAAAAAACAAGTTTTTTAAATAATTTAGTAATATGAATACATTAATATCAGACCTGTAATATAAATTCTGTACAATTTTTTTTTTATTTTTTTTTCCCTTAAAAAATCTAAAATGGCAGAAGTGGTCACAGAATTTTTCACAAAAAAAAAAAAAAAAAAAATTAATAACAATTATTAATATTTAAAGATTGTTCCATTGAAATGCATTGGAGAGCGCCAGGTAGCGAGAGGTCATACCTGTCGCTGTTCAAGGTCGGATGCTGGCGCTGTGGGCTGAGGCTGGAATAATGATGAATGAGTCGCTATATGGCGCTATCTCAGTCGCTAAGCAGGATTGGCTTGATAAATGTGTGATTGTGGTGGGGAGCCGGCGTTCTCGTGGAGGAGCCCGTCATTACCGGCCGCCCACCAGTCGCTATTCCTTCATAAATAAGGGCCTAAATTATTTGAAGCTGTGCATCCCATGACGTCAATCATAACATTATATTTTACTATACAGCTGCAACATCCATTTAAGTGTTCCAAAACTCATATTTTCACCCACTTGGGTTTTGGCCCACTTAACAGGGGCATCCTAATTTGGGATCCCCTGATGTGTATATCACCACAGATCGCCAGTAAAACTCACCCCTCTAGCATTCGCACCGTGAGGCCAGTGCAGGCTGCTAATCACTCCCTTGCCTCTATCTGGTGATGTGCCCGCACTGGCCATTTACAAAAGCCTGGCATAGGTAAGTACCTAGCTAAAGGTATAGCAATATAGCAAGGCTGTGACCCTCACATTCGGCATGGGATCACCGCTAGTTGAGTTAATGTGGTGATCGCTGGGGTTTCACACAGGAGGGCATCCTAATTTGGAATATCCCAGAGTGAGAGATTCCAAAAGACTCCAGGGCCGGCAAAGCTGGGATTTGGTCCACTTTAAAACAGACTTAAGGAGTCCCAAAGTATGGGACTTTTACTTCTACTATTGTGCATTGTATTGCTCTGCAATGCCAAATCAGCAGCCGAGGACTACCCAGTAACTGATGTCACCCAGTCCTCAGCTACCACTAGTCTTGTGCTGCCTAACTACGGCACACATTGATTTATGAATGAATCGTGTGGCCAGCGCTCAGGCGCACAACTTTGAGAATGTGCCTGGGAGGAGATATATATATATATATATATATTATATACATACTGATATATGTGTATATGTGGGACACTTTAGGACTGCTTTATTGCACTGGCGCAATGTTCTATGTTAAAATTTTCAATGTGTCTCATTTTCTTGTGTACTGAGATAACACAATTCGTTAAGCTAAGCTCTAGAGTTTAAAAATTGCAACGTGTTTATTAATAAAAGTGCGCACTCTTCTATAACATCAGATTTAAAGTCATTTTAATTCCATAAATAAAATGACATTACATAGCATGATCCTCTTCAAACTATACACAGACAAAGAATAACTATAACACGGCAAGGCTGATTCATCACTAACGCCAGGTAGCGACAGATGAGCATCTGTAGCGGGCATTTTCAGAGCGGCCTCTAGTAGTCACTGTGCTCAGCCGTGGGTTGCTACTTCATAGCGTCTCAGTCGCTGTTCAGTAATGTTGAATATATTGTGAGGAGTCGCTATTTGACCAGTACAGCGCTGTATGGGAGCGACTGGTCATAGCGACCGACTCACACCATATTCAGCAAAGAAGCAGCCTCACAAATCTCTGCCGCTGAAAAATGCTCGTTTGAAGCCCAGAGCGCAGGAGGCGGTGTGTTTAAAGTCTGTTTTCAAGCATCTATCAACTAGTAACAAAGCGAAAACATATGGAATTACATTGTAACAACATTGTAACATGAACACTTTAATGCCAGACCTGTAATGTCATTTCTGAAGTAATATATAAAAAATGAAAAAATTGTGAAAAAAATGCTTTTTCAATGCCAGAAGAGGTCACAGAATTTAGACTGTGATTTTTTGACACCCTGTTTAAAGAGAAGAAAAGATTCGTCCATTGAAATGTATGGGAGAGCGACAGGTAGCGAGAGGTCATACCTGGCGCTGTGCAAGACTGAACGCCAGCGCTGTTCGCTGAGGCTGTGAAAATGATGAATCAGACGCTACATGGCGCTATCCCAGTCGCTAAACAGATTCTGCTTGATAAATGTGGAATTGCGTGCCATGTCCGGCGTTCACCAGTCGCTACCTGTCGCTACCTCTCATTAACCAGCCACTACCTGACGCTATCCCTTCTTAAATAAGGGCCTAAATTTTAAAAAATGTAGATGGTGACATATAACTACATGTTCAGCTAAAGGAACGTAGCATAGCTCGACAGTAACATATTGCACTTCTCTATAGCAGCTTATTTGTATAAAATAAATAGATAATTAATTCAAATCACATTGTTGTCATTCAATAACGTGCATCCGTGTGTTAGCAGCTAACAGAATCCAGTTCATAAATCAGTGAAAAGTGTTCAGCAGTTTTGCACTTCAAAAATTGCAGCTCTCAGTATCATATTGCACCTGAAGATAATATGATTATTGGCTTTCGGGCCAAAAGTGTCAGTTATTTCTGTAACTGTACAGTTGGTAAACTGTTTGCGCATTGCTTTGTGTAGTAAGTGGACATATGGCACCATTGCTAATTAGTGACATGGAAACGGAGCACCACACTGCAGAGCACCACATGCTTTGAATGGGGGAGGTGAATTTCGACTACGAAAGGTGAGCAAGACCAACAGGCTACAGTGGAGCAACTTAAAGGAGCAGTATCGCAAATTTTTCTTGGTGACATATTTATGTTTAATCTTGTTTTTATGTTAAGTTTTTTAAGCGTATCACAGTTTAACAATTATACATGACACAAAACACAATACAATACACATTTCAATACAGTACAATACCCCCCACACCACGAACCCCCTTTCCCCTCATAACCAGCCACTGTCCTCCTACCCAGCCCGTGGGTCTGCTAATACCAGCCGCCCGGCCAAACATTCCCCCCACCCGTTTCCCAAGCACGGAGCATGGGGTGTCTGCCCACCCATACTATGACCAAAATGACGCGAGCCAGGCCCGCGTACCAACAAAACGTCCCAGGGTAATCCCCCCTATGCCCTCCGGCCTGAGCCTGCAGTCATCCGGGGCTTACTGCCCCTCGGCCCTTGTTCAATTTTAAGCCAGATAAAAGGTGAAAGACTCCAACACGCAAGTAAAACAACTACAAACACCTCGACAGGAGCACACAGACACGGGCTTCCTACCCAGAGGGGGGGGGGGGGCACGAATCCCACGTCCACCCTTACTACCTGTCTGAGCCCGCTACAGCCCTCTCCTCCTACTATTGTAATTCTAATACTCTCTTTTGCCCGACATCCGAACCCTTGAACATTATCCAGGCTTCCCATGTCTGCATGTACGCCTCCCCCTCCCCCCGTAGATCCGCCGTTAGTTCCTCCATCCTCATAATATTATTGAGTTCTTCATACCACTCTAGCAATGGGGGGGCCATCGTGCTTTTCCAGTATCTCGGGATCACCATCCTACCTGCTGTCAGAAAGTGTCTCAGGGCCCCTCTCCTCCCAGCCTCCTTACCACCGGGGAGCATGGACAGCAACGTAATTTCTGGCGTATTTGGGATCCGTGTCCCGTACACTTCCTCATACAGGAGCAGAACTTTAGTCCACAAGCTATGTACACTCGGGCACTCCCACCACACATGTAGCAGTGTACCCCGAGCTGTGTTGCATCTCCAGCACGTGTCCGGCACCGTGGGGAAAATCTGGTGTACCCGGACTGGGCTACTGTACCACCGAGAGATCAGCTTAAAGTTTCGCCATTTTATGTGTGAGGTAAAATGCCTTTTCCCAGTCCTCATCCTCAAAAGTCTTCCCGATGTCCCTCTCCCACTCCGCTGCAAAGTCTAACTTCCCCGAATCCTCCTCTCCCAGAATAGTGTATAGGGTCGAGATTACTCTCATGGGTCGTTCCGTAGCCTCCAGTATAACCTCAAATTGGGTCTTGTCTCTTGTTATGTCTCCTAGATCCCCTAAAGAGCCTAGGTAATTACGTAATTGGTTCACGGCCAGCCATGACACCCCTCCCCTCCCCCCAGCCCTCAGCTCTCCCTCCGTGGGCGGTCTGCCATCCACAAGCGTGTGTCTCAATTTAGTTAGCGAGGACGCTTCCCATCCCAGGAACCTCGGAACCCCCAAACCAGGTAAGAACTCTGGGTTACCGAACAACTGCAGCAACGGGCCCGGCCGTGTTGCTATTTTCAGGTTCCCGAGACAGTCCTCCCACATCAAGAGGAGCTGGGCCGTTAAGAACGGCAGCTTATCTTTTTGCAAAGTTTTCGGGTCCACCCAAGGAAGAGACGTCACGTCCCAAGCCAGCGAGTCCTGCTCAATCGTAACCCATTGTTTAGACCCCTCTCCATGATACCAGTCTACCATCCTAATCAGCACCGCTGTCCTGTGATAATTCTCCATGTCCGGGAGCCCAGCCCCCCCCCTCCCCCTGGGCCTTGCCAATTTACATAGACTCAGTCTTGGGTGCCCCCCTCCCCCCACAAACCACACAATTAAAGACCTCAGCTGCCTGAAGAAACGTTTGCTGCCATACACAGGTACTGCCTGGAATACATATAGCAGTTTGGGCAGTACGTCCATCTTCAGCAAGTTTATTGGTGACTTATATTTAAATGGTACTTTGAATGTAGGTAAGTGTTGGAGTAAGAATTACAAATGTAGAAAAAAATGATGTCTGTGTTGTGCAGCTGGAGACTAATAGCTCATGTTTATGTCTGCTGAGTGTCGGGCCCGACACTCTGGCCTGTTCCATGCTGAGGAGAGGGGGAAACAATGTAACTAAAGTATCAGCTGTTCAGTGCTGGCAGCCGTCCAGGATCAGATAACAACATTGCAACATTGCCTGGCCAGAACTTATATATCTAAAACAGAGAGAAAAGCTCTAGAAGTCATTTAGCTGATTTTGACAGTTTTCCCTTCATGTTGGCTCTGCTGCAGAATCTTTCAGTTTACCATTTTCTCTCTCTTTTCTCAACACATTTTTCCATATGATCTTTCTTTCAGCTTTGTGTGTTTTGAGCAAAGCCCAACCCAGGATTTTCACTATCTGGAGTTTTGTTTTGTGCCCCTAGGGGCATCCCGACTTGGGATGCCCTGATATGTGAAATCCCCAAGTTCGCCTGTGAAAACGTACCTTTCCCTGTCCCACAGCGCATGCGCGGGCTCTCATCCAATCAGCTCTGTTTGCACACAGATAGGGAGCCTGAGCAGTAACCTTCCTGGCCGCCCGGCCTGTCTAAATGACTATCTGCGTGAGCGCGCCAGAAAAATGGGGGGATCTGTGGTTATCCAGGGGTCGTTTCACACAGTGGGGCATCCTGATTTAGAATGCCCAAGAGGGAAGGTCAACTGATTACAGTGTCAGCCTCTGAGGTAAAGTGTTGCTAGGAGACCAGTGGGCTAAATGAAGCAGCTCAATAAATACAACCCAGCAGATCCCCCTATTCAGCAAATGGACTGAGCCATTGTCATTATACAATTTAAAAGAAAGGCAGATATTTTTTCCTTTTTCTATCGCCACATTATTTATACACGTTAGAAGCTATTGTGTGGCTATTTAATTATTTATCTTTTTTAATGCAAATTTCGCGATACTGCTCCTTTAACACCAAAATGAACCAGGAGGCTACCAGATGTTTATCCAAAACAGCAGTTCAGTGAACCCGGCTGTGTATGGGGCCCGGAAGCAGATGAATGGTCACGGTACCTCTGCTAATGAAGTAGCTTCAGCAGAAAATGCTTAAAATGTTATGGACCTTTGTTTATTAACAAAGGGTTTTCTAAATCCTATGAGTCACTTTTTTACTTTACCTGAATGGATGGATTTTGGGGTTTTAGGAAAGAAACACCAGACAACACCCTGTAACACAAGTTGTGGTGGCAGTATGGTTAGGGGGATGTTTTCGTGGCATTCTCTGGGCCCATTCATCTACAGCAGAGATGCACAACCTGCGACCCGGCTCACAGTGCCCTTATTTGCAGCGCCTGGCACCCGGGCAGGCTGATTCATTACTAGTGCCAGGTATCGGCAGATGAGCATCTGTACAGCGGCACTAAGAGCGACCGCTGGTGGTCGCTATGATCGGCCGTGAGTCGCTTTTACAGAGCGCCTCAGTCGCTGTAGTAACCTGGCCGGCATTGATGAATTTGATGTATGTCGGTCGCTCTAACACCAGTACAGCGCTATATGGGAACGAATGGTAGCGACTGCTCCGTGTGACCGACTCACACCATATTCATCAAGAAAACACAGTGCCGGGTCGCTGTAGCCCAGAGCGCCAGAAGCTGTGTGATTAAAGTCTGTTTTATAACTTATATCCACTAGTTACCAAGCGAAAACATATGGAATGACATAGTAATAACATTGTGACATTAAAACTTTAATGCCAGACCTGTAATCACAATTCTGCATAAAAATATAAAAAATTAAAAAAGTTTTCAAAAACTGACTTTTAAAAGGCCGTAAGAGGTGGCACAAGGATTTCTTTAAAAAAAAATTAAAATAAAACACTGTTTGAAGAGAAGAAAAGTAACGTCCATTGAAATGTATGGGAGAGCGTCAGGTAGCGACAAGTAATACCAGGCGCTCTGGAAGCCAGAGCGCCGGCGGTATATGCTGAGCCATCTGTGGCAATGAATCGGATGCTAATGGCGCTGATAGAGTACATCGCCCAGCGTTCACCAGATGCTGTCTGACGCTTACAAGTCACTACCTGCCGCTATCCCTTGATGAATAAACTTCTTAGTTCTTTCAATGAGTTGTAAAGCTGAGACAACCTTGCCTGGAGTGCAGGTAGCTGGCCACTAGAGGCAGTGCAGTGCTAATTCCTAAAACAGGGCCCACCCCACCTCAGCTGCCCACATGACCTCAGTATAGCGCTGTTTTGGGGGGGTGATGATAAACACCCCACTCAAGACAGGTAATGGTGCTGACCTGTTGGTAACAAAAAGAGACTGAGCATTCGCTGAGTGGAAGAGTGGGTTAAATGTTTTGTGTGCTGGTGCCTCCACCCAGAATAGGGCCCTTGCAACTGACAGTGAACACCTTTTTGGGAAATAGATCAAGTTGTCTAAACAAAACAATAAATTGGGAGCAGAGGGACTACTGCTCCCAGCTTCCATTTACCTAAGTCACTCACCGACACAGTCAAGTATAACAGTACTATGAACTTTATGCAGTAAAGGTTAACTTGGTAATAAAATATGAATCATACACAGTATAACACGATGAAAGTCCCAGCTGGGTCTTTAGTTAGTCTGTGCACATATACCCGGGTATATACAGTATAGGGTCTTATTCATGAAGGTATAGCGCAAGGTAGCGCCTTGTAAGCGGCAGGTAGCGGCAGGTGAACGCCGGAGACGGCACACAATTACACATTTATGAAGCCTAATCTGGTGAGCGACTAGAACAGCGCCATGTAGCGTCCGATTCATCATTATCCTAGGCTCAGCGTACTACGCCGGCGTTCATCCTTGCAGAGCGCCACATGTAATCTGACGTTACCTGGCGCTCTCCCATACATTTCTATGGACGATCCTTAAAATGGACCAACACCCAGGATTTTGACTATCCTGGGTTTTGGTCCACTTCGGGGGGGCACCCCGATTGGGGGTGCCCCGCTGTGTGAAACCCCCCAGAAAGCCCCAAAAACTCACCTCACCACGCTCCCACGTGACCGCGCCGTCCAATCCCCAACGACGGACAAGCGGGTGACAGCGACGGACGAGACAGCGCGTCCGCCGCCACCTCCCGCACGTCACTCTGACAGGGCGCGCGCCGGCCATTCACAAATAGCCGGCGCGAGCGCACGCACGTCTAGAGGGGCGGGCGGGAGGTGGCGGCGTCTGCCGCCGCCGCCGATGAGGTAAGATTTTTGGGGGGATTTGGGGGGGTCCCTCACTGCGGGACATCCCGATCTCGGATGTCCCGCGGCGAGGGAGGTGATCGCCCCGGGAATCTTATAGATTCCCGGGCCGATCACCCCTGGGTGATGGTCCACTTTAAATCCCCTTCCTGATCCCAATTTTTTTTTCCCTAAAAAAAAACACAAACCTTCTGACATGTATTCTGGGCAAGAAAATTACATTTTTGAAAACTTTTTGGATTAATAATATTTTTATGCAGAATTGTCCTTACAGCTCTGGTATTAAAATGTCCATGTTACAATGTTATAACAATGTAATTCCATATGTTTTTGCTTTGTTACTAGTGGATACATGTTCAAAAACAGCCTTTCATCACACAGCCTCTGGCGCTATGGGCTATAATTACATGAATTTGAGCGCCGACGATGTTTGTGGCTGTTTTTTTGATGAATGTGGTGTGAGTCAGTCGCACTGAGCTGGCGTTACGGTGCGCTCACATACAGCGTATAATAGCAACTCACATATCATATTTATCAATGCCGGACAGCGACTGAGGCGCTCTGTTCCATGGCCGAGCACAGCGACTACTAGTGGGCGCTCTGAAATCCGCTCTACAGACACTCATCTGTCGCTACCTGGCGTTAGTAATGAATCAGCCTGCCCTCTATGGCTAAATACCTCCAGGAGAAAGTTGGCACAGGGTGAGAGCTGCAGGGGCCCCTGATCTTGACTAGAAGAGATGATTCACTCTTGACACGCAGGAGTCAATGATCAGACATGCAGAGCAGTCTAAGCGCACCACAGGGCACACAGCAGCTGGACACACAAGTCAGCAGGCAGAAGATAATAAAGAAGCTATAGAAGATCTCCCACGTGGCGCCATCAGCTGGACATGCAGGTAAACAGAGTAGTAGTCTGTGAAGTGATACAGGCTCCGCTGTGAGGCTGTGTATGACGATGGAAGCAGCACAGCTCCTGGCAGCAAGCCGTGTGCTCAGTTCTCCCATCATACAGGTAGTCTGTCCTGTGTTTATAGTCTTTTATACATCCAGAAAGGGTCTGCAAACCCCAACTAGCAGGGGCAGGAAGTGTACCATCAGTAGCTAGAGAGAGTGATCCATGATCTACTGCAGGCCTGTAATGTTCCATTTGCAACTCTGTGGTACTGAGCACTTCTCTACATCAGCTCACCGCACCTTTGTCTACCACTATCTATCTCTTCCCCTCCTCACTTATGCCCACCTCATCTCTTCTAATCTCGGCTCACCTCACTTTTACTCTCCTCACCTCTTCCCACCTCATCTCTGCCCACTTCTTTTCACCTCACCTAGACCCACATCTGCTCTGCATATACATACAAGCATATATATTGCTTTAAAGTGGAACAAAACCCGGGAATCTGACTTTCCCAGGTTTTGTTGGACCCCCCGGGACATCCTGATTTGGGATACCCCACTGTGAGAAGCCCCACAGAATTCCCAGTACAACTCACCTCTTCCAATGAGAGCCCTTTGCTGTGTTTACCTATTTTGGCAAATGGCTCTCATCGACTTTAATGGGGAGCGCGCACTTCTGTATCCCTTAGTCATTGATTAAGGATATCTATCCTTAAAGTGGACCAACACCCAGGATTTTGACTATTCTGGGTTTTGGACCACTTCGGTGCCCCGCTGTGTGAAACCCCCCAGAAATCCCCAAAAACTCACCTGTCCCCGCTCCCACGTGACCGCTGCAGCCAATCCCTGCCGACGGACAAGCGAGGTCCGTCGACAGACAAGCGAGCGCGCCCGCCGCCGCCTCCCGCGCGTCTCTTACAGGGAGCGCTCCCACACCGGCCATTCACAAACGGCCGGCGCGGGTGCGCGCCCTGCTGGAGGGATGCGTGAGCGGCGGCGGCTCGTGCATGCGCCGCTGGATCGAGGAGCATGTAGGGATTTCTGGGGGGTTTCACACAGTGGTGCCCCGCAGGCCCGATGCCGATCAGCATCGGGTGTTGGTCCACTTTAAATATACTCCAAAGAGCTTATTGATATTCTGTATCTTCCAAGATTGGGTGCCACTGACCACCAGTGATCACAATAGCCAGACAGTGACAAGCAGATTGGGGTTTGTAAAGGCTTGGAACCAACAACACACCTAACATTTCATACGTCTTTATTATTTGATATGTTATTTCTCTGTTATCAACATGGTTTACTGACAATTCTGGCCCCCAGAAGCCAATATTTGTTGCCTCTGTAAATATCATCAAAGTTGCAATGGTGTTCGAGTCAAAATGCATTTTTTAATCATACAGCTTGGAGGAGTGATGATGAAGGATGCTAAAGATTAAATAAGAAACAGCAGGAAGTCTCATTAAGGAAATAGAAACAGTGGAGGAGATAGCGGAGCTGTACTGAGAGGGGTCCTGTAAAGGCCAATCTCCCGCTAGACAAACTCAACTCTATAAATAACAGCTCTCACTGCATTTACCAGAGTAATATATGTAGCTTTACAAACAAGTTACCAAATCCAATTCTACATCTTTGTTTAAAGGATTTCATCATTTTCACACATATTCACTACTTGGCCATAAGTAGGTAAGTCATCCTTTCTGGGGACACTAAATCCAACCATGAACATTTTAGGAAAAGTTCATGAAAAAACACATGAGCTGGGGGAATGTATTACGTGATCCTTTCTGAGCTTTAGGTTATCAGTTACCTGAAGTAGAGAGTGGATGTATGTGACTATATAGCTGGGGGAAAATTCTCATTTTATAAAAAGCTTGAGGAGGGTGAAGACCCCAAAGAGGTTCTAGGGCCATCCATAGCTGAAGAGCTGATGAGGGGTGAGAATGGATCAGGTTTGTCAAGACACAGAGTGGGACCAATCTGCAATAAGGGCAGGCTGATTCATTACTAACGCGAGGTAGCGACAGCTGAGCGTCTGTAGGGTGGATTTCAGAGCAAACGCTAGTAGTCACTGTGCTCGGCCATGGTTCGTCGTTTCAGAGTGCCTCAGTCACTGGCCGGCATTGTTGAATACGTTGTGTGATTCGCAGTACTACGCTGTATGGGAGCGAATGGTAACGCCAGCTCATTGCGGCTGACTCACACCACATTCATCAAAAAAACAGCCTCAAACTGTTCCGGCGCTCAAAATCGGGTCGATGTAGCCCACAGCGCCAGAAGCTGTGTGATTAAAGTCTGTTTTTGAACAAGTATCCACTAGTAACAAAGCGAAAACATATGGAATTACATTGTTATTACATTGTAACATGAACACTTTATTACCAGACATGTAAGGACAATTCTGTATAAAAATATTATTAATCAAAAAAGTTTTCAAAAATGTCATTTTCTAGGCCAGGATACATGTCTGAAAGATTTGAGTTTAAAAAAAAAAAAATTGGGATTGGGAAAAGGATCGTCCATAGAAATGTATGGGAGAGCGCCAGGTAGCGAGAGGTAAGACGTGGCGCTCTGCAAGGCTAAACGCTGGCGCTGTGCGCTGAGGCTGGGATAATGATAAATCGGACGCTACATGTCGTTGTTCCAGTCGCTCACCAGAATCGCCTTCATAAATGTGTAATTGCGTGCCGTGTCCAGCGTTCACCTGCTGCTACCTGCCCCTTACAATGCACTACCTGGCGCTATCCCTTCATGAATAAGGCCCTAAGACTTCATTATGGGCTATGGGCATAATCTGCAGATGTTGACACATCAGAAGATTTGCAATATCAGTAAGCTGTAATTCTAGCGCAATCTACCTCAGGAGACAGGCCATTAAAGTTGAGCAGAAACTCAGACAAACTTGAAGCAGAGTTGTATGTTAAAAACCTGTCACTCCAGGTTCAGATACAGCGTTTAGTTGAGATAATGGGCATTGAGGGAAGGGGGAAATGGTAAGTTGTCCTGCCCCCCCCCCCCATTTAAAGGGACTTTAAACCCAACGGCAATAATAAGTTGGCTTGCATATTAGTATGTTAATAAAATTAATTGTTTAGATGAACAGCTGCTGTTAGAGACAAGGTTGAAGTGTTAGGTATCAGACTGCTGGGTCGGGGATGCCAGTTTTTAGTGAAGGTACTACTTAAGATATTTAGGCTAAAACAATGTGGGCAACTCGGGCACCCATAACCCACCTTTCTCCGCTCCAATAGCACATGCGCTTTTGGCAAATGGCTCTGATTGTTTACAATGGGGGGGGCGCACGCGCTGCTGCATCCCTTGCGTCCCTGGCGGTGGGTGCTCCGCCATTAAACCGGAGAAACACCAATTCGAGTTCGCCAAGTTTGGCTGAACTTGCTCGAACCTCATTGAAGTCAATGGGGACCTGAATTTTAACGGCTCAATCCATATATACATATATACATTGTGATTAGTGAGTCCAACCTTACTCTAGCCCTCCAGTCGCTATTCCTGACTATAGTTTGCCCTGAAAAGTTTTTTAATAATAGAGCCTGTCTGTCCCTAAAACACTGGCAGCAGGAACCTCTCCCTATCTAATTCAGAGCTGCAATGGCGCTGGGACATATGGCCATGCCTTTTATACGGCGTGTCCCGCCTGGCCTAGGCAAGAAAGAAGGCAAATCAACCTTCTTCCTGGTCCAGGCCGAAACACAGACCCTGGCTCATTCACCGATCTGCCACTGTGCTTGTGGTCCACACACTTAAGCTTGTTTTCAGACTTCAATACATACCCAGTCCAGCCTATCCAGTACTGTGCTAACTTAGCCTAGTGTTTTGATGGTTCAATCCCTGGACCTGGGCCTTTGCTGCAGCCCAGCCCTCCTCGCTCTTAGTACTCATCTCACTCGTCAGCATGACATGTATTTTCTGAGCACACCACACTGCATTGTTTTATGGTAAATCTTTATGTGTTAACTTATTTGTTTTTTGTGCCTTTTGGAATCCTCAATTTAGTTATTTTTTTTAAGAACTGGCTTATTAAAATTTTTTTTAACATTTTAAACCGTATAAAATGTTTAAAATAAAAATAAAACTGTTGGGGCTCAGCTTGGAATATGCACCTGTAAAGAGAAAACAAAGGCAGGACAACGTCTGCTTCAACACATCTCCCGGTTATCCCTGACAAATGCCCACAATTGCTATTTACTTGCTTCTGTTGTTTCCCGTTTTAGGGAGTCACCCTCCACTTTGGCACCATGACTGGGGTCTGTTAGGACATAGAAACATATTTCAGAACTAGGCACATGTGTGATGTTAGGCATGCTCCTCAAGGCAGCAGCTTGTGTTTTGGTTAACCCACCTGAGTCATGGGAGGATCCTCCTCGGGTGGCCCCTTTGCTGCCATTTCTCCTGAGTTTAATGAGTCTGCAGAGATAGAGGAGCAAAAAACACAAGCGCTTGGCAGACATGTCATTGGGAGTTCCTTGCCTTGAGGAGTGTGTTGGTTTGTCTGTTGTCCTACCTGAGTTCTCTGGCTCTGACTGGAGCTCCAGGTCCAGCACCTGGGCCTCCTCCTCTTTGGATTGGACTGAGGATGAGGCCCTTGGCAGTCTTCTAGGGTGACGTCTTACAAGCACACCCAGTCTTTGGCGAGGCACTGGTCGGACCCTACAGCTCCAGATAGGCTTTATCATCTGCCAGAACATCTACTCTAGAAGAGAAGCACAATTATGTAACACAGCTCTACATTAATGGTCAACTTATCTATCTACCAGCCCCTCACCCAGGGCCTCTTGGTTCTTTTCAGGTCTGACCAATGCTGCATTATCTGGGTGTGCGTGAAAGCTGTCGGCCCCCGTGCATTCAGGTGGTCTGCCACCTCCAGTGCCAACATCCTCTTGGTGTGGGTGTTGGCTTGAAGTCGTACTTCTGCATCATAAAAAACTGCAATGCAAAAATGTCCCTTTAGTGTAGGGGCAAGTGTTCCCCACCAGTCTATCACAGGATCTGCTGCTTCTTCTTTGATGATGTATTGACCTGGTTTAGCTACACACGCACACTAACCTTCCCATGATTGGTGGGAGAAGTGTCAGGGCACAATATTTCCCATTTAAATACCTGTGTCTCACATCCCCTCATGTGCAGCAGGCCAATGCATGTATTGGCCTACACGATTTGGCTAGAGGGGGACCTCTCCAGTATGTTCATATGCATCACTGAGTAGGCGCATGTCGCTACTCCAAAACAGCATGTGCATAGGCATCTCCTAATCACTCCCTGCTGCTGACACACCTAGGAAATCACTGACACACCTAGGAAAACTGGCGGACACAGCTCTCCAGGCACCTTTACTGAAATTTTGGAATGCCTATGGCCTTGCTCCTGTCTCAACCTGCAACTTTGTCCCATACCCCTGGGTGTCCACACAATCATATGCTCAGTCATTTATTTGGTTTTAGCTTACAAACGCTGGAATTTTCCCCTGGGCAGAGCGGCGGGTATATGGCCTGCTGCAACCCCAAACAGATGTATTTCTCCTGCAGCGAAAAATGCCATCAAGAAATTTAGTCAGGCAAAGGCTGGGACATGCCAACAGACAGTTCCCGCAGCCTCTGGAAGGAGCCATTCGCTAAATATTGAAGGTAGACAACCAGTTTGGTCATGCCATCAATCGCATGCCCCTTTCTTGTGGTGGAGCCTAACCATGGCCGCAGTTCTGAGCAAAGCTTCTTGAGAGAAAGGTGGTTCAGTCAGGTCAATTCAAACAGATGTTCATCAGACATGTGATCAACATTGAGATGATGCAGGTGTGTGTGAGCTCTGGCAGGTACAGGGTGAGCAGCCCTTAGCACTGCAGATGCTCGTACTCTGCAAGATACTCATCTAGTGGCTCCATCACACATGTTGTCGGGGAGGCCGATTCATTAATAGAGCCAGGTAGCGAAAGATGAGCGACTGTAGCGTGATTTTTACAGAGCCAGCCAGTATTCGCTGTGCTTGGCCGGCGTTTGCTTGATGACAGCGACTCAGTCGGTGTGCGGTAATGTTGAATACGGGCTTAGGGGTCGCTGTTTCACAGGTTCAGCGTTGTATGTAAGCGCCTGACAACGAATGGCCAGAGCGAACGGCTTTTTTTTTTTTTTTTTTTTACTTTAAAAAAAAACCGAACATTGCAGAAGTGGTCCCAGAATTTTTGACATTAAAAAAAAAAAAAAAATTACCAATTATTTACGATTAATTAAACATTGCTCCATTGAAATGCATTGGACAATGCCAGGGAGCGACAGGTCATACCTGGCGCTGTGAAGGAATTTGCAGCGGCGCTGTTCGTTCCAGGCGGCTTCATGATGAATCCCGCGCTAGCTGACGCTCTCGCCGGCGCTAGCCTCATTTAGCTTGATAAATGCGTCATTGTGACCGCCGCCGGGCGTACTTGAGTCGGTAGCCGCCGATAGCTGGCGGTACCTGGCGCTCATCAGACACTAAGAGGCCGATTCATTAATAGCGCCAGGTAGCGACAGATGAGCGACTGTAGCGTGATTTTTACAGCGCCAGCCAGTATTCGCTGTGCTTGGCCGGCGTTTGCTTGATGACAGCGACTCAGTCGGTGTGCGGTAATGTTGAATACGGGCTTAGGGGTCGCTGTTTCACAGGTTCAGCGTTGTATGTGAGCGCCTGACAACGAATGGCCAGAGCGAACGGCTTGCTTCATATTCATTAAAAAATGACGCTCCGAATTTGCTGGCGCTGTCCATTCCTTGTTTAAACCCCAGAGCGCTGGCGGCGATGGGTGTTAACTAGTTTTTAACCCCTAAACAACCATATTTTTTGATTGTAACGTTATACATGTTTTTGGAATCATTTTGTAATATGAATATATTAATATCAGACCTGTAAGATCAATTCTGCAAAAATTTTTTTTTTTATTTTTTTTTACTTTAAAAAAAAACCGAACATTGCAGAAGTGGTCCCAGAATTTTTGACAAAAAAAAAAAAATAAAAAAATTACCAATTAATTACGATTAATTAAACATTGCTCCATTGAAATGCATTGGACAATGCCAGGGAGCGACAGGTCATACCTGGCGCTGTGAAGGAATTTGCAGCGGCGCTGTTCGTTCCAGGCGGCTTCATGATGAATCCCGCGCTAGCTGACGTTCTCGCCGGCGCTAGCCTCATTTAGCTTGATAAATGCGTCATTGTGACCGCCGCCGGGCGTACTTGAGTCGGTAGCCGGCGATAGCTGGCGGTACCTGGCGCTCATCAGACACTACCTGGCGCTAGCCCGTGATAAATAAGGCCCTAAGTGTCCGCCAACAATCCCACCGGCAAAAAAGAGGGCGTAAGATTTGACCGGCAACTTCCGTTTTTTAACGTTTATCCCAAGGGCAAATCAGGGCTCAGAAAAATGTGCAGGCACAGGCTACATCCATAAAGTTACAAAAGAGAGAACATGCAAAAACACGTATTAATACGTTGAAGACTCATTTTCGTCTACGTGAAATCTTGGAGAACAGCAAACCTGCAAATAATAGGACAATACTGAATAGCACAAGGGCCAAAAACTGCTAAAATCGAGATTAAACTCTTGCCTTCGTGAATGCGGTCGCAAGAGGCTTAGGACCAGGCTTAATATCTGTATTAACAAAACATACAATCGAATAACAATTAATGTTGTCTTAGTAAATGAAATTGTTTCTTCCTAGGCAGCAATGAATGTGTTAAGGCCACGTGCAATTTCAATCTCGTTAATTGCTTAGAAATTTGCCATCATGCTCAATCTCTCTGCGATTTTTTTCATCAAGCTCTATTGATTGTACCGATAACACAACTGAATAAAGATGAGCAGAGAGTTCATTTCTCTACACATTTATTAATTCAGCCGATGTTCTGCTTTATGTTTTAGTTTTTGGGAAATGATTTATTGTTGATGAATATACAAATGAAATACAAACTCTATTCCACACATATAAATAAAATCACTGGGACTAATATCCTTTTGGTAAACCATAATGCGCATTTTCAAAAATCTCATCAAAAGTGGACTTTCCCTATAAGGGCTTCACTGCATTGGTATTTGGATCTGTACCCAGGGGCTCCAATGGTTCCTTCAGTCTATTTTGGTCAAATGTTGTCCCCTGACCAGGACTGGCATCAGCACTGGGCTAAGTAGGGCAGGTGCCGGGGTCCCTGCGCCTTGGGAGGGCCGCCTCATAAGGTGGTCACATGACACACCCTTTCCCAATGGTGAGCAGGTCATTCTCTGTCCTGAGGCAGCATAACACAAGGGATGTGCAGTAACCAGGACTGTGCATCATCCAGTGGCAGACTGGGATAGTTTCTTTTTTTCATTCATTCCTTCTTTTCTTTCTTGCTCTTTCCATTCTTCTTTTTGATGTTTCTTTCTGTTACTCCTTTTCTTTCTTTTTTCATTTATTAATTCCTTCATTTTTTCCATTCTTTCTTTCCTTGTCAGACAGGACAGTCATTTCAGTATAGGGGAACAAATCATTGAGCATCTTACGTGACAGGTTTTGAATTTTGCAGGCAAATTAACCTCACAATAAACATTCATGAAAAAAAACACAGAGCAGATAGTGTCAGGTAAGCTGGTCGCCTTGCGCTTGTTGGCATTATCTGCTCTAAGGTCTTTGGGGTAAGTGTATGAAAGCGGAGGGAACTTCAACAAGGGGCAATATCTACCACACCTGCAGCTCTACTGCTTTGTTGGTCACTAAACATTGCAAGGGGCCCGCTGCGACTGTCGCCCAAGGGTCCACATAAACCTGCAGCTTGTCCTGCTTCTGACCATTTATTAGTGCTGAATGTTGGGGACTCCTGCTTTTGATCAGGGGTTCTCAAACTTAATCAAGTACCACCCTGGTGGTGTGTGTGAGTTGGCGGTCACCTAAAATTACTTTTTGGGAGCAATTGAGGCTTATGAGGCTTATGTGACAAAATCTGTAGATCAGGTTGGGGTACATATCTGTTTACAACCTAGTAAAGTACCACCTGATGGGACTTGAGCACCACCAGTGGTACTAGTACCACTCCCAGCCATGATTGTAGATCCTGATAAATATAGAAAATAAATACAGGTTTAATTGAAACTCCTTGTTTAGGAAAGACTAAAGGGTGTTTCTAGAGAGACTAGGCCCAGATAAGTAAGGCCCCCAAAAATCCCAAGGAACAATGGGGGTAGCCAGCAAAGGAAATGCTGATAAATGTGTCAGAGCCCAAAGCAACTATCCTTATTTTGGGGAATAGTTATTGAAGGGAAAGAAGTAGAGGATTTCCCTAAAATAATTAATTAGAGTGACTGCTTGGGGGGAGACATTAGATATTTAGAAGGGTTTTTAGTATTAGCCCATGTAAGCTAGAACCAGGTAGGCTGGAAAAAAACAGCCAAGGCATGTGGATTATATTAAAGCATGTTAATCTATTTATTGAGGGATCAGAGGTTTGGGAATGGAACAGTAGATCACTTGCTGCAGGAGGAGCGCAGAGCGAGCTTCCCTGCCATAAAGGTAATCAGAGACTTAAGAGAATTTCAGAGGCAGTCCCGATGTCATCTTAAAGAAACCCATGAAATCTGAGGAGGAAGCTTGAAAGGAATCAATCAAACTTTAAAATCATAGCCCCGCAGATTACTTGATGATGCAGTATCGGTATGAAGGACCAGATCAACAGTGTGGGGACTGAAAGCTGAATGAGGAAGTGATTTCCTCAGTAAGTAGATCAGGGGTGCACAACCTTTTTGGTAATGGGCCCCCATTGTCTTATTGTTCCTATTCAAGAAGCAGCAATGAAATTTAGGTTGCCAACAACGCCAAACCATTCACTGGAGGTAAGCTTTAAGATTAAAGCACTGATTATGTGTTTATGCATATGCAAAGGTGAAATGGGACGAAGTGGGTGAACAGAAGTGAGGTTACCAGAGGTGCCCTGAGAAGAAATGAATAAAGGTGGGTAAGACAAAGAGGTAAGAAAGAGGTGAGAAGAGGTGAGATAGGAAGGAGTGGAAAAAGGTAAGGCAGAGATAGGTACATTGAGCAGAGGTGAGGTGAGCAGAGTTGATATGGGAAAAGGTAAGCTGAGGTGAGTAGAGGTAGGCAGAGGTGAGGTGCCCCAAGGTAAGATGTTCTGAAAAGTGATGAACAGAGGCGAGAAGGAAAGAGATGTTAAAGAAGCCAGAGGCAAACAGGTAAAGTTTGCACAGATAAGGATCAAAGAGGTAAGCAGAGGTGAGGTGGGCTGAGATGTGCTGGGAAGAGCCTACATATTCACTACCGAGATGATCAAAGGTGCCCCACTTTCTGCTTTGGGAGTTAAAGATGCCCTGCCCTCAACTGACCAGCAGGCAAGCTCTGTTCTTCAACTCTGCAAGGGGTACTCAGGGCCGCAACTGAGGGCAGTGAGGGCCGCTTGTGGCCCCCAGGCCGCAGAAGTAGAGCACTGGAGGGAATGTAAGGTAAGCTATTGATATTTTTTAACTTTTGACTTGCCAATAACTTTAAAAAAGACTCTGGGAAGTTAAAGAAGATGTTGTGTGACTCCTCCACCTTAATTCAGTAAACTTTACTTAAAATATCTCTTCAAATGGCTATTATGGATACATGCATGCTTTATTCCATTGTGAGATTTGAAAAAGCTAATAAATGCTTACAAAGGCACATATACTGGTTATAAACACCTAAAACCTTTACTTCTGGAGGAGGTGTTAGGATCCAGCCATTGTAAAACTTAAAATCTACTTAAAGTGGGCCTATCACCTGACTAGCCGACCCTGTTGTCTGAAAGACTTCAGGGCTGGCTAAGTAAAATAGTCAAAAAATTAAAGCTTACTAAAGTGCTCCCCTAGCCAGAAGTAAAAAGCTATGAGTTGTAACAAAACATTATTGCTCACACAATGTCCTAAACACATTGTTTCAACTGTTTAAATGCTCTGCAGTCCCCCTCTTCCACTCTCATGTCTAGCAAGATGGCCTCTCCTATGCAGTCCAGGAGTGCAGAACCTGAAAATATATTTTGCAACATCTGCATGGGGTTAAATCTTCTCGAACAGTATATGCCACTGATCATCAGGGGAGCAAGTTACTAAACTTTATTTTTTTGGCTAGATAAATGTTATCTTTTCGACTGGATAATAGATGACACCTTCTATGGAATCTATTATCGTATGCAATGAGCCGCAAGAAATAGTTTGTAGTCTGAGTTAAATAATTTAGGTTACTGTGTAGCAAATGTAACCCATTACCCAGTAAAACCTGTCTACTGATCACACAGGCTCATTAAAGTTCAGGTTTAATAATAAACTTTTCACTATTGCCCGGAAACCTTTGTCACTTATTGGCAAAGGGGAAAATATATTTCTGTGTACTTTATACCAGTGGCGTACATATCCTGCATGGGGCCCCATAGCGCCCATCAGCACCATACCCCCCCCCCCCCCGGCAAACACTCACCGGCCAGTCGAAGGAAAGCATCAAGCACCCGGCAGCAAAAGAGGAGCACAGTGCACGCCCAGGTCGGATGAGGCAACAGCGCGTGCATGGCGATGAGGGAGGCTGCAAATAAGAGATCCTAGACTGATCTCAAAAACCCCTACCAAAAAAGGCCGCACGCTGAATGAAAGCTAAAAGCCCAATATATTTAATAAATATTCATTATATACACAAATAAAGGCACTGATCTAAACAAATACAAGGTTAAAACACAAAAACAACAGGCGGGTGATCCCAATGAACGGTGACTAATATGTATGGCGTATAGAAAATTATAATGTATATATATAATACAAAGCATATGGTATGAGATACTAGTAATGGGCCCAGGTAAGAAACCAATATCCTTGGATGAGTAATCTAAGTAAGCCGAGATAAAATACCTATTGGATAAAAATTCAAGTAGAGTGTGACAAATAGGTATAGTGAAAAGAGAAGAAAGAGTGCTGAGTGCAAGTAAATGCTACGTAACCACGAATGTGGAATGTGCAAATTATAATGCAGCCTGCGCTGTTAATACAAAGCAGACCGCTATACAACATACATACAAGGTTGAAACCTAAGTGCAAAGTGTGAAAAATATATTAAACAGGCTTCGAATGAGCCCAGCTGGGCCCCCAAATAAGTAACGCCAAGTAGCAAAATATAATAACAGCATACACATAAATAAAAAACTATTACATCACCGTGTCACCAGGGATCCCCCGCAGCAGCCGCCACCGACGCGTTGCGTGTCAGAGTGACACTTCGCCAGGATGAGGGAGGCTGCAACACGCACAGGGCAGCTTGAAAGGCATGAGCCGTGTGTAACACAGGCACTCGCTTGTAGGCAGGAGGGGAGTCGGCTTAGAAGGCTAGGTGAGTATGTATGCTGGCGCGGGGCGTACATTCTTCAGAGGTGGTGCAGGTAGCGTGTGCCGTGCCCCCTGTTCCACAGGCCCGGGGGCACATGCCTGCACTGCCACTATGGTATATACCCCCTGCTTTATACCGTTTGGCTAAAATGCTTTCATTATTTCAAAAAACATACAATTTAATTTTGTTTTCATAGCAACTTTCACTCTGGATGTTCCCTTTCGTTTCTTGATCATTAGACAAAGACAGAATAGGACCGTATATGCCCATACAGTACGGCCAGCCGAGGACTAATAGACCTGGCGTTACCTTACCCTAAAAAGCTAGGACTTCATGCATACAATGTACATTAGTTAGCAACACCTCTCCTACACCCAATCCCTCTGATGACGCCCTAAAGGTGAAACAGCTTAAAGTAAATGTGTGCCAGTATCCCAAAAATACACAAAGGATTCACAAATAAACTACATGGACTATCCCCTTCTATGGCTACCAATTTTTTGGACAGCTATCCCCTTGGCATGAGAGCTGTTCAGAAGGACCCAGCCATGCAGCTCCGACCGTAGTTTTAACAAGGGCACTTGTATTGCACCCAAGCCTGATGCTGATGGGTGTTAGGAACGTCTATATTGAACCATAAATGTTTTATATTTCTTCATCCAAAGTCCTGTGCTTCACATGTTGGTGTATCTGTGTGGTTCCTTGGTTATTTTCCCTGTCTTGTCTGTATATTGTTCTGCACCCACCCCAGGGCCGGACTAAGTGTGGTGGAAGCCCCTGGGCAAAACATCAACAACAGGCCCCACATACAGTATTTTTTTTCCTTATATAGTCCAGCCAAGTAACTGATTGGTGGTTGTCTGGCACCCGCCTACTTACTGGAACATCAGATCGAGTCCCTTGTGCGGGTGCGAGTTGCTCGGGAACTCCTGTTTTGCCATTCTGGGTGGGGGGTAGTGTAGTCACCCCCAGCTGGTGCAGCAGAAAACAGTTCCCTGCATTGAGCTGCCAGCGGCTGTGCTTAGTGGCTTATGTGCTGTGAGCGGCTGCTGATTGACAGCTCTGCACACACCCATCACTGTAGCGTTGGTGACGGCGGCTTTACTGCTCTAGACTCTCCGTCCTGCCCTGTGGTGGCTTTGGCTGCAGGTTTGCAAAAACAAAAAAAGGCTTGGCCAGGTGCACGGGGGCCCCCTACTTCCACTGATAGGCTTGTTGCTGGACCGACTGCCCATCAGACCAAAGACTGAAAAGCCTTCTGGACCAGACCATAACCCAAAGGCTGGTGGAGGCCCCCTTTGCAGGGCAAGTGGTGGAGGCCCCGGGGCACGCTCCCCTTGCACCCCCTCATAATCTGGCCCTGCCCACCTCTAGGAGCTTTTGATTATCTACCTGCTATTCCCTTGTCTTTTTGCATTTGGATGAGTCTTTTATGAGTATCGCCATGTGCCACATATCCATGCTCCCGTCTTGCTGTCATTGAGGCAGCTGACTGCAGAATATTCCTAGTGCTGCTGGGCTCATTCCTTGTTTTCCTGAATTATGTACCTGGCTTCCTGTTATCTTTACATCTGTGATTTGCTCCTAGTCAGTGTTGTCCTATTCCTATCAGTGTTTCCCTTTCATTTAAAGCGGATCAAAACTCACTGAACCCGTAAAATACATTTGTCCAAAGCCCCTGCGATACTCCCTTCTTAGGGTGTAGAGCTAGAAATGGATGTTTTCACATTTTAAATTGTCTTGGAACACTGAATTATTTGCTCCCCCTTGGTGTGAGATGGCAGGTGATCAGTCATTGCCTAGAGTGGCAATTACATCATTGCCACACACATCAGTAACAATAAATAGAGGAGGCGGAGCTTTACAGCTGAAACAGGCGCCATTATCTGGGATTAGAAGTAGAAGCAGGAAAAATTGGCAAAAGGTGCTCTTCATAGCAGGAGCAATTCAGGAGATGTTAGTTAAAAATGTGGGTTTTCCCAGTTTAAGTCTCTGGCAACTAAAGGACTGATCTATGCCTCTCCACAATCAGGGTCCAGGCTGGAGAAACAAGATGTTTATGGGTCCATCATAGACCTTCCTGTAGTTTGGTCTTTGCTTTGCATCTCTCCTGCGTTGTTTCTGTGTCTATGTTCCAATTCCTAGTCTGATCACTTGTTCCCTGTCTGTGACTTTGATTTCTTGATTACAGTCTGTGACTTTGGCTGCCTGTTCCCATCTGCTCTCATGTTCCCAGTTTGTACTTCAGCTACTGCCCTATTTTCCTACTGCACCCTAGTCCCCGGTCAGTGCCTGAATTCCAGTACCCAGCTTGTGCTCTAGTTTCCGGTCCAGGAACCAGTTCCCTATCTATCTTCATTGTTTTCTATGAATGTTCAGCATTACTTCAGAAAGTGGGCGGTTTCTAGGCTGCAGTGCTACTTGGTAACTTGCTGGTGACACTGGTTTTATTAGTTTTCACCAGCAGGTGGCTCTATCTGACTACTGGCCAGGAATATTTAGGCCCTTATTTATGAAGGAATAGCGACAGGTAGCGACTGGTGAGCGACCGGTAATGACGGGCCCCGCCACGAGAACGCCGGCTCCCCACCACAATCACACATTTATCAAGCCAATCCTGCTTAGCGACTGAGATAGCGACATATAGCCACTCATTCATCATTATTCCAGCCTCAGCCCACAGCGCCAGCGTCCGACCTTGAACAGCGACAGGTATGACCTCTCGCTACCTGGCGCTCTCCAATGCATTTCAATGGAACAATCTTTAAATATTAATAATTAATTGTTATTAATGTTTTTTTTTTTTTTTTTTTTATATGTGAAAAATTCTGTGACCACTTCTGCCATTTTAGATAATTTTTTTAAGGGAAAAAAATTAAAAAAAAAACAATTGTACAGAATTGATATTACAGGTCTGATATTAATGTATTCATATTACTAAATTATTTAAAAAACTTTTTTTTTTTTGTTTTCCAATAATATGGTGGTTTGGGGGTTAAAAAACTACTTTTAATCCATCGCCGCCAGCGCTCTGGGGTTTAAACATGCATTTTACAGCGCAAGAATTTTTGGAGCGTGATTTTTTAATGAATATGGTGGTAGCCGGTCGCTAGGGCGCTATCATGCGCTCCCATACAGCGCGAAACCTGTCAAATAGTGACTCCTCACCTAATATTCAACATTACGGCAAACCGACTGAGTCGCTATCAACTACCGAACAACGGCCAAGCACAGCGACTACTAGCGGGCGCTCTGAAAATGCCGCTACAGTCGCTCAACTGTCACTACCTGCCGCTATTAATTAATCGGCCTCCCTGCGGCTGATTCTTTACCACAGCCAGGTATTGGCAGATGAGCGTCTGTATAGTGACTGCTAGTAGGTAGGTAGGTAGGTAGGTATTGGGCGCTGTAACAGAGCGCCTCAATCGCTGTAGTAACCTGGCTGGCATTGATGAATGTGATTATGTTGGGCGCTGTATCACCAATACAGCGCTGCAGGGAGCGAGAGGTAGCACCAGCTCAGTGCGACCGACTCTTGGCGCTCCACACCATACTGGTCGCTATAGCATAGAGCGCCAGACGCTGTGTGAGTAAAGTCTGTTTTTAAACACATATCCACCAGTAACAAAGCGAGAACACATTGAATGACATTGTTGTAACATTGTGACATTAACACTTTAGTGCCAGACCTGTAATGACAATTCTGCATAACAAACAAAAAAATCTAAAAAGATTTAAAAAATGACTTTTTCTAGGCCAGGAGAGGATACACAATTATTTGAGAGAAAAAAAAAACATGTTTAAACAGAAGAAAAGGAACATCCATTAAAATGTATGGGAGAGCTACAGGTAGTGACAGGTAATACCTTGCGCTCTGGAAACTAGAGCGCCGGCGCTATGCGCTGAGCCACCTGTAATAATACATGTGACGCTACATGGTGCTGTTAGAGTCGTTCACCAGATTCGATTCCATAAATGTGGTTTGCGTACAGCACCCAGCGTTCACCAGACGCTTCCTGCCGCTACAAGGCTCTACCTGGCCCTATCCCTTGATGAATAACCCCCCTAGTTATCACGATGAGCACGCCGATTGGACGAGTGGCCACTCATGCGCCGTAGGACCGGGAAGAGGTGAGTTGGTATCAGTAACCTGGGGGTTTCACACAGTGGAGCAACCCCCAATCGGGGTGCCCCGGGGCAAGGACCAAAACCCAGGATAGTAAAATCCTGGATTTTGGTCCACTTTAAATTATGCCTTTTTTTTGGTGACTATGGTTCTTATTTCAGGAAGATATTTTTTGAATCTTAAAGTTGCTAAATTTTTGGCTCCCTTAACTACTTTTCTACTGATTTTCATTTTACTGTTGCGTTGATTGGCTGTTCAATATAAAACATTTAGCGACGTCTGGGTTGCAGTTAATTCGATACAAGAGGAGTTTATTAGAGACGTTACCACTGAATGAGTTAACAGTGCGCCACTGAGAGCAGGCAGTGTTCTTGTTCTAATGATGATATTGAATCATCCAGCTGTTTATTCAGTTAATATGTTTTCCCGGACAGAAGAGCAATGGGGAATTCTGTGGCATGTTCTCAAAAAGAGACAATCACCAGGATTCATCAGCCAGCGATCTTCTACTGTGCACAGGGACTGAACGTTGCCGGCTGCGCTACCTGTACCAATTATAGGTTGTCTCTCATTCCAGACTGCAAATGCTTAACTCTGCTAGGCTATAAAAATAAGGAAGATTAAGGAAAATTATACAGGATGTGCATCCCTCAATGAATGACCAAGATCTTCTCCTCCCCAGGGCTGTATTTACCATTAGGCAACCCTAGGCACGTACCTAGGGTGGCAACCTGGAAGGGGGGGGGACGCTACCCTTACTACTATAGTAAAGAAAAGAAATTAAAACTCACATAGCCAGAACATTAATGCCTCCTAACAAGCACCCCCCTCCCCAGCCACAGAAGGATGCAGAGTGTATTTGTGTGAAGGGGGGGTGCAATCGGTTGAACACAGGCCAGAGCATCTCCCCTCCACTGGTGTGGCCATGTGACTCCTGTATGTCAGAATGCAGTAAAAGATAGAACATGCTTGCCTGCTGCTAGTGCATTTCGCGCTTTGTGCCCTTTAGACCATTGCACCATTTCCTCCTACACACTTTTTTTATATAGACTGTGACCTAACTTAAAAAAGGGGGTGCAAGCACTTAAAGTGCCTAGGGCACCATGAACACCAAATACGTCCCTGCTCCTTCCCAGCTGTTCTAGACCTCATGGGAGTGGCCAGTTAGGACTGGAGTTCTGGTAAGACATGTTAGAGGTTCAGGCTTAGGTGGTAACATCAACTCAGTTGCGGGTATCCTTCTTACCTAAGCTGACCATTTCCTCAGAGGGACCAATCTGGGACGCTTAAACCAGAAATTCAGCATCATTTAATGAAAAGCCCAAACCCTTAAATAATTATTCCCCAGCATCTAAAATAAATATATTTTACGTTTTTTATTTGCTTACTTATTAATCTTTCCCCCACTGCAACTCTGTTCAGGACTCTAGGATATGGGCGCCACTATCTAGCCTCAGAAGCATCACATACTGAAGAGAGGAGAGGGGTGTGGAGTGCAGGGGGCCGGGTTATTGCTGTGCTTTGTACAGACAGAGCAGAGCTGGGGTCAGGAAAAGGACAGCAATCCCAGAATGCAAAGCAGCATAGTCAGAAGGCACTTCCTGTCTACAGGCAGCCTGAGACTCCAAGGGACGCCATCGCACTGACCTCTTCCTGGTCCTACGGCGTATGCGCGACCACTTGTCCAATCAGTGTGCTTGGATCCGCTCACGTCAGGTTGTCCATACAGTTACCTTCTTTTCCGCTCCAACGGCGCATGCGCGAGCCGTGCCCGCATCCCCCACTACCCTCTAACAGGGAGCGTGCCCGTGCCGGCCATTCACAAATGGCTGGCTCGGGCACGCACCATGCTAGAGAGATAGTGGGGATGCAGCCGCGGCTCGCGTATGCGCCATTGGACCGGGAAGCAAGCTAAGTCAACAGGGTGACCTGGGGGGTTTCACAAAGTGGGGCCTCCCGATTTTGGACGCCCCGGGGGGAGGGAATCGATTGGCCCAGGAATCTTATTGATTCCTGGGCTGATCGCGCTGTGTTTTGGTCCACTTTAATGTTACCCCATTACTACTACCTATTCCTCCACAGCCTGCTGCCCCCCCCTCTTCTGCCGCCCGAGGCAGCTGCCTCACCGAGCCTCATCAATGCTGCCTTTGAACAAGGATTTCAAAAAATTATCCTTTGAGTAAAAATCTATGTTTTGGGAATAAGGAAACATCTCCAGTAAAGATTTATTTTCTGTGGGATAGGAAATAATATATCTCCTAAATTAAGTAAATGCCACCTATAAATGTATGTAAATATATGTAATATAAAAATTGTCCTGTGAGTAAGAAAATATCGTCTGCGATTAAGAAAATATTACCTCTGAGTGAGAAAACCTGTGAATAAGGAAATCTCATGATGTAGCATTTTTAGGGATCAAGACAAAAAGTTTTGATTCTGTTATTTCTTTTTTTGGAAAAATTGTGCATTCTTCTTTACGACTTCAATTTATTTTCAGTGAGTGAAATGGTGAGAGTGCCAGGCTTCTCCTTCAGACTTCCTACGGGAAGCCCTATTAAATCAAAGTAAATTGCAGCAAGTAGCGTAAACTGGTCCCTGTCTGTTCTAATTTTATTGATTTATCCAGCCGCAGCTTTGTGTAATAGTTGTTGTATTGAACTATTACGGAGTAATCTGATTGAAGAAATGCACTTGTCACAGCCAACTTTATCGGTGTCTTCCAGCCCAAAACGCTCTTTTATAGTGAGATTCGAGCGGAGACGCGCCATTTGTTCTTGAGATCTGATGTATATGTATAATATATATATCAAAACAAGCTGCGTTCTGCACATTTCTACACAATGGGCGATTCTTAAATCAAATCACAAGGCAGCAAGTAATAGATACAATCCACTCCTGTCTACCTCGCTCACTCCTCATTAGTGGTGATGGTGGGAGCTGGTTCATCCTATAGAGTGGGAAATATGGTCCACGTGCACCAAGAATCTATAACATTACAGCAGGGGTCCCAACCTTACTTACCACAAGAGCTACAGTCAGAACTGAGTCATGGTCAGGAGCCACATGAAAACAAACCTGCACCCTAAATAAGAGCCTATTCTATATTTTTCCCCCACCCTGTACATACAGATTGTCCACATTAAAAATCATCCTACCTGCATCTACTGCATTTTCTGAGCCTTTAAAGTGGACCAAAACCCAAGATTTTGACTATCCTGGGTTTTATTCCTTTCCCCCGGGGCACCCCGATCGGGAGTGCCCTCTGTGTGAAACCTCCAAGATCACCAAAGCCTTTTACCGGTCCTACGACGCATACGCGGCCGCTCGTCCAGTCAGGGCGCTCGGAGCCGCTGACACCACGTCGTTTAAGCTTTGTTTAAGGCCGGCGCCAGCGACTTGAAAGTTGCCAAAACCCAAAGTGCTCGATTCCCTCGGCGCAGGGCATCCAAAATCAGGCATCCAGGTCGCCAATACACTTAGCCTCTTTCCTGGGCCAACGGCAAGCCACGGCCATCAGCGTGCTTGGAGCCGCTCGTCTTAGACGAAGGCTTAGGCCCTTATTTATGAAGGAATAGCGACAGGTAGCGACGGGTGAGCGACCGGTAATGACGGGCACCGCCACGAGAACGCCGGCTCCCCACCACAATCACACATTTATCAAGCCGATCCTGCTTAGCAACTGAGATAGCGCCAGATAGCCACTCATTCATCATTATTCCAGCCTCAGCCCACAGCGCCAGCGTCCGACCTTGAACAGCGACAGGTATGACTTCTCGCTACCTGGCGCTCTCCAATGCATTTCAATGGAACAATCTTTAAATATTCATAATTAATTGTTATTAATGTTTTTTTTTTTTTTAAATGTGAAAAATTCTGTGACCACTTCTGCCATGTTAGATCATTTTTTTAAGGTAAAAAAAAAAAAAAATTGTACAGACTTGATATTACAGGTCTGATATTATTGTATTCATATTACTAAATTCTTAAAATTTTTTTTTTTTTGGTTTCCAAAAATATGGTTGTTTGGGGGTTAAAAAACTACTTATAACCCATCGCCGCCAGCGCTCTGGGGTTTAAACATGCATTTTACAGCGCGAGAATTTTTTGAGCGTGATTTTTTGATGAATATGGTGGGAGCCGGTCGCTAGGGCCAGTCGCTATCATGCGCTCCCATACAGCGCGGAACCTGTCAAATAGCGACTCGTCACCCCGTATTCAACATTAGCGCACAACGACTCAGTCGCTATCAACAACCGAACAATGGCCAAGCACAGCGACTACTAGCGGGCACTGTGAAAATACTGCTACAGTCGTTCAACTGTCGCAACCTGCTGTTATTAATGAATCGGCCTCCCTGATGACATGACGTCAGTGGATCCGAGCACGCTGATTGGATGAGCAGATGCTCATGCACCTTAAGACCAGGAAGAGCCGAGTTGGTTTCAGTGACCTGCGCGGTTTCACACAGCAGGGCACCCCCAATCGGACCAAAACCCAGAATAGTAAAAATCCTGGGTTTTGGTCCACTTTAAACATCCAAGATGGCGGCCCATGGAGTCTCAGGCTGCCTGAAAACAGGAAGTTTCTTCTAACTGTGCCGCTCTGCATTCTGGGATTGCAGACATTTTCCTGACCCCAGCTCTGTTCTGTCTGTGAAAAGCACAGCTATAACCCCACACCCTGCACTTTTGTGATGCTACTGAGCCAAGATGGCCATGCCCTTATCCTAGAGTGCTGAACAGAGTTGCAGGCCTGTGGGGCAAAGAATAAAAAGTGATTAAAAATGTAAAATATGTAAATTTTAGATGCTGGGGAATAGTTTTTAAAGGGTTTGAGCTTTTCATTAAATGATGCTGAAGGTCCGATTTAAGTGTGATCAGATCAGGAAGCCATAAAACCCATATGGTCTGGAGCTATTCCACCAAGTATTTCGCAATATTCTGGATCTGCATCGCCTGAATTTGAATCCTAATCAAATCTATGGGTGGAAAATTGTGTGTTTTTTTGGTCTCTAAAATGCAACAAAAACCTTTGCCTAAGAAGACCACCAAACTATTGTTCTAAAAGAATTAATATTATATAAGCGATTGCACCAGCCAATGAAAATAAATTATAAAATGCAAAGTCGAAGAGCTTAAATGGGTTGAGAGTGAAATACAATGAAGATTAAAGGAGAATATGCCTAAGGAATTCCTAAAATATATATGCAAATGTATTGGTTACAAGTAGGGTTGGGCTATTTCGGGTTCGTACTGAACTTTGCGAGTTCAAGGCTGGGCCCAGCCACCAGCCACCAAGGGAGCAGAGTCCAGATAGTGATAAGGTTAATGAGTGAGCTTTATAGGCAAGGGGCAGGGTGGAGGAAGAGGGTGAACCCAGGGTAAAGTTTTAGGCCCTGGAGGCTGTGTGTTAACATTGGGAAGAACTAACACTAATGTTGACCTTGCGCCACACAAAAGGCATCTCTCCCTGATGAAATTAATGAACTGGAGGAAGCGCATTCTGAACATCTGGATGAGACCCCCAATTAGGGATGAGCGAATAGGTTCTAACGAACCTGAATTCGCTCCGAATTTCAGGGAAAATTCGATTCAGCACGAACCCGAATTTTTAGTGGTTCATGCTGACCGAATTTTCCCTGAAATTAAAAAAAAAAAATGCCGGCATGGTGGGAGCGGAGAGGCCGGCTGCGCTGTCAGCTGTCATCAGAGGACGCGTCATCAGAGGAAGCCGGCTTCCTCTGATGACGCGTCCTCTGATGACAGCTGACAGCGCAGCCGGCCTCCCCGCTCCCACCATGCCGGCATTTCTTTTTTCCATTTCAGGGCTTGGTGGGAGCAAGGAGGCCGGCTGCGCTGACAGTGGGCGACAGAAGCCGGCTTCCGCCGCCCGCTGACAGCGCAGCCAGCCTCCCCGCTCCCACCAGAGATGAGCGATTCGCTAAAGTTCGATTCGGACGAACCCGAATTTCTTTGAGAAATTCGTCGAATCGCCCGAATCGAATTTTTGAGAAGTTCGCTCATCTCTACCCCCAATATTATCTGGACAGCTCCACCAGCTGCTGGCAACCCCGACACTGGCCATCACCACTCCTCCCAGCAGCTCCAGCTTCATTCTGCCAGTAGCAGTCCCACAAGCTCCACAGAGCGCCCAGGAGGAAGACAGGCCCACCTGCGCCCAGGCGTCACCTCTATTTGGTAAGGTAGTGCCAAATCATAGAAGAAAACTGGTCGGGCCAAAAGCAACACTTTTCGGCAAAATGGCAATACCGGTAGATATTTTAACGTAGTGCGATGGACCGCAGGAAAGGCACATTTTTATGTATCAATTTTCTGTTGACCTCTATCCACAGTTGTACCATAACCCAACAACTTGTGATGATTAACATGTAATTATAAAATAAATACCAAAAAATAATTTTGTTTGGATGTTATTGAATTACACCCAGACAAGGCGCAGGATATAAGAAATAAAAACTGCTACAGAAATTGAAAAATAAATTTATGAAAAAGTCCACCAGAGTCCACCAAATGTTGGTGAATGATTTGGCACGCCATGATAATTTGAATTACCTTTTCTGGCTTGTATTGAAGGGCGCCACCCGTGTGGTCCAGGCAGTGAAATTGGGCCCTCAAAAGATACACTTAACTACAACCCGTGTGTGTTGGTAGGCCTCAGTATATATATATATATATATATATATATATATATATATATATGCCTCCTGGCCAGGTGCCTTGGGGCCGTAAACCGGACCTTCACCCTGAATAAGAACGTATCTTATATGTTTCCCCCACGCTGTACATACAGATTGCTCACATTAAAAATTATCCTTCCTGCATCTTCTGAGCCTTTACACATTCAAGATAGCGGCCCATGGAGTTTCAGGCTGCCTGCAAACAGGAAGTATCTTCTGACTGTGCCGCTCTGCATTCTGGGATTGCTGTCCTTTTCTTGACCCCAGCTCTGCTCTGTCTGTGCAAAGCACAGCTATAATCCAACCCCCTGCACTTTTGACCCCTCTCCTCTGCTCAGTATGTGATGCTACTGAGCCAAGATGGCGGCGCCCATATCCTAGAGTGCTGAACAGAGGTGCAGGCCAGTGGGGAAAAGAATAAAAAGTAAGTGATTAAAAACGTTATATATTATATATAAATATATTAATTTTAGATGCTGGGGAATCATTTTTTAAGGGTTTGGGCTTTTCATTAAATGACGCTGAAGGTCTGCTTTAAGAAGGGCGTCAGGAGCCATGGCAGCAACGGACTTCCTGAATCACCTAAAAGACAAATGAAAATGGAAACAAATTTACTAACATGCAACACTACATCAAAACAGCCTAGACCAAACAGTAACAGGCTGATTCATCACTAACGCCAGGTAGCGACAGATGAGCGTCTGTAGCAGGCAATTTTAGAGCGCCCGCTAGTAGTCTCTGTGCTCAGCCGTGGGTCGCTACTTCATAGCGACTCAGCCGCTGTTCAGTAATGTTGAATACATTGTGAGGAGTCGCTATTTGACCAGTACAGCGCTGTATGGGAGCGCATGTTAGCGACTGCTCATAGCGACCGACTCACACCATATTCAGCAAAAAAACAGCCTCACAAAACTCAGGCGCTGAAAAATGCTTGTTTGAAGCCCAGAGCGCAGGAGGCGGTGTGTTTAAAGTCTGTTTTTCAGCATCTATCCACTAGTAACAAAGCAAAAACATATGGAATTACATTGTAACCACATTGTAACATGAACACTTTAATGCCAGACCTGTAATGTCATTTCTGAGGAAATATTTAAAAAATGAAAACATTGGGAATAAACTGCTTTTTCAATGCCAGGAGAGGTCACAGAATTATTTGAGATTTTTTGAAAAAACTAAAAAAAACAAAAACACCGTTCAAAGAGAAGAAAAGGATCGTCCATTGAAATGTATCGGAGAGCGTCAGGTAGCGAGAGGTCATACCTGCCGCTGTGCAAGGCTGAACGCCGGCGCTGTTCGCTGAGGCTGTGAAAATGATGAATCAGACGCTACATGGCGTTATCCCAGTCGCTCAACAGATTCTGCTTGATAAATGTGTAATTGCGTGCCGTGTCCGGCGTTCACCTGTCGCTACCTGTCATTAACCAGCCACTACTTGACGCTATCCCTTCTTAAAAAAGGGCCGGGGAGGCCGATTCATTAATAGCGCCAGGTAGCGACAGATGAGCGCCAGTAGCGTGATTTTCACAGCGCCAGCTAGTATTCGCTGTGCTTGGCCGGGGTTTGCTTGTTGACAGCGACTTAGTCGGTGTGCGGTAATGTTGAATACGGGGTTAGGGGTCGCTGTTTCACAGGTTCCGCTTGTATGGGTGCGCCTGACAGCGAATGGCCAGAGCGAACGGCTTGCTGCAGATTCATTAACAAATCACGCTCAAAAATTTCTCGCGCTGTGAATTCCTTGTTTAAACCCCAGAGCGCTGGCGGCGATGTGTGTAAAGTAGTTTTTAACCCCCCAAACAACCTTTTTTTTTATATGTAAAAATTAGACAAGTTTTTCTAAACATTTTGTAATATGAATACATGAATATCAGACCTGTAAAATCAATTCTGCACATTTTTTTTTTTTTTTTTTTTTTTACTTAAAAAAAAAACCTAACATTGCAGAAGTGGTCACAGAATTTTTGACATTAAAAAAAAAAAAAACAGTAATAGCAATTAATTATGATTATTTAAAGATTGCTCCATTGAAATGCATTGGACCACGCCAGGGAGCGCCAGGTCATACCTGTCGCTGTGATGGGATTAGCAGCGGCGCTGTTCGTTGCAGCCGGCTACATGATGAATCCCGCGCTAGCTGACGCTCTCGCCGGCGCTAGCCTCATTTAGCTTGATAAATGCGTCATTGTGACCGCCGCCGGGCGTACTTGATTCGGTAGCCGCCGTTAGCTGGCGGTACCTGGCGCTCGTCAGACACTACCTGGCGCTAGCCCTTGATAAATAAGGCCGTAAGTATCACATAAGAGTAGGGCCAAAAAAGCAAAAGGGAGAAGGGGACATTGGACATTCAAAGAGGAGCATGAGCACAGTTGTAGTGATGGAGGGCAGGGAGAGCAATTGCCTAACACAAGAAACTTGGACCAATTACAAAAAGGGGGCACTTAACAGAAAAGGCATTAAGAGAATGGCCCATCTTGTGATTGCTGAAAAGAAAGCACAAATAGACTACACTGGCAAGAACAAATGAACAGCAAAAATAAAGTTAAACAAGGGCCAAATGGGAAGCTGTTTAGGAGAGTGTAAGCTAGGCTAGCCTCAAAAGAGGAGAGGGGGCTACAAGGAGGAGCTATGTGGACCTAGACAGACTGAGACACAGGAAAGCTGTTGGGGGCAGGGGAGCTAGGCTAGACAAAAGAGAGCAGAGTGGAAAGGAAAGGAAAAGCAATGTGGACCTAAAAATACTGAAACATATACTCCGAAGCAGCTGGGGAACCAGGGCCACATGCGTACAATCATTGACACCCATGACACTTGGCATATTTGCAATGTTGAAAAATCCAACGTCACCATGTCCTAGGCTACCATGCTGTCAGGGAAAGAGATGTATTTCTCCTGCAGGACAGCCATGCCATGAAGAAATTTAGGTCACAACTGAGCGAAGGCTGGGACATGCCAACTGACAGTGCCCTTAGCCTCTGGAAGAAGCTATTCCCTAAAAATTGGAGGCAGCCAACCAATCTGGTCATACTTCCAATTGCATACCCCTTTCTCTGAGTATAGCTGATCAAGAGAAAGGCGGTTCAGTAGGTCCAATTCAAAAACACCTGTTGATCAGTCATCTGATCAATATCCAGGCAACTGCCGGTATGCCTAAGCTCTGGAAGGTACATGGTTAACAGGCCATGCTGCTGCAGACGCTCGTACTATTCATAGAACTCATCATGGGGTTCCATCGTAGATGCAGAGGATGGAGGCTGTATTTTGGCAAGCAACAACAAGCCGTCCAAGTTTTGCCCCTAGCAAAAAGATGGCGTAAGTTTGAACCGGAAGCCTACTGCTTTTATAGGTCCGAAAACCCACATCACATGCAAGCACAGGCTAAACCCATAAAATTACGGACACACGGACGCATTGAGCCATATTTATATGCGAACACTAGGTTGGTGTGCACATACCGTATTTTTCTGCAAAGGGACAACTTGGAATGCGTTCGAGAGAGGCTCTGGTTCAGGCACTTGGTCTCCTAGGATCAAATAAACACTGTAAAGAGATAAACTCAACTTATGTGTTTCATGAGAAGTCATAACGTGGTGCTTATACCCCATCCTCAAGTGCCCCCCCCCCCCTTTGTGTTTTTCTTCCCCTTGATTTGGTTTATCTTATTCTTATATTGTATTATCATATTATTTGTTTGGTCCAGTATTTCTTTATATAGGCCTTGATTACTAAGCTTTCCTTAAAATATCCCATAAAAAGGGGCAATTTCATGAATGGCATTTATAAATGATTCAAAGTGCTCAGAAATTATGTTTTATTATTATTATTAATATTATTATTGTTATTACTGTTTATAAAGCACCGTCATAGAAAAAAGTATAATTAGTTTGCCTACAGCTTAGAGAGCATATTCAGTTTTTAGGAATAATTTTAAAATGGACCTTTACCCTAAATAAGAGTCTATCATATACGTTTCCCCCACCCTGTACATACAGATTGCCCACATTAAAAATCATCCTACCTGCAACTACTACATTTTCTGAGACTTTAAACATCCAAGATGTCGGCCCATCCTGCAAACAGGAAGTGTCTTCTGACTGTACTGCTCTGCATTCTGGGACTGCTGACCTTTTCCTGACCCCCAGCTCTGCTTTGTTTGTGCAAAGCACAGCTATAACCCCACTCCCCTGCACTTATGACCCCTCTCCTCAGTATGTGATTCTACTGAGCCAAGATGGCGGCGCCCGTATCCTAGAGTGCTGAACAGAGTTGCAGGCCAGTGGAGGAAAGAATAAAAAGTAAGTGATCAAAAACTTTAAATCTATTAATTTTAGATGCTGGGGAATATTTTTTTAAGGGTTTGGGCTTTTCATTAAATAATGCTGAAGGTCCGCTTTAATAAATCATTTTAAAATTAGTAAATGAAAAAAAATCTCAATGTCACCGGGATAATGTTGCACCATAGATGGGTCTGCTTGTCTGCTATGTGTGGCACATATATGTCACGCTACAGAGCTATCGCAATGTGTTTCTGTGGACTACATGCGGGTGTCTCCAAGGAATTGTATTTTAATCTGGTTGGAATTGAATTGAGTAAATAAATTGGTCATTCAATTTTTGCCATTCTTTCTGCATCACCTGAAGCAAATACTGCAGCTAGAAGCCCATGAAAACACTTTTTTTTTTTACATTTGTTAATGTTTATTCCTGCAGAGGAGAATGGCCATGTTTTTTTCATAACACACAAGGCAGTGGAAGAAAGCCATTCAGATATCCAACCCCAATTACAACAAAAAAATATGGCTGCTTATCCTACAACCAAGAAGTTCAGTGTATACTTGAGGGCGGGCAATAAAACTACTCATACCCAATAGGAAGAGGCTGATTCATTAACAGCGGCAGGTAGCGACAGTTGAGCGACTGTAGCAGCATTTTTAGAGCGCCCGCTAGTAGTCGCTGTGCTTGGCCATTGTTCGGTAGTTGATAGCGTCTCAGTCGGTTTGCCGTAATGTTGAATATTGGGTGATGAGTCGCTATTTGACAGGTTCCGTGCTGTATGGGAGCGCATGATAGCGACTGGCCAGAGCGACCGGCTTCCACCATATTCATTAAAAAATCACGCTCAAAAAATTCTCGCGCTGTAAAATGCTTGTTTAAACCCCAGAGCACTGGCGGCGATGGGTTAAAAGTAGTTTTTTAAAACCCCCAAACAACCATATTTTTGGAAACCAAAAAAAACACGTTTTTAAAATAATTTTGTAATATGAATACATTAATATCAGACCTGTAATACCAATTCTGTACATTTTTTAAAAATTTTTTTTACCTTAAAAAAATTATTTAAAATGGCAGAAGTGGTCACAGATTTTTTTTTCACATTTAAAAAAAAAAAAATAATAACAATTAATTATGAATATTTAAAGATTGTTCCATTGAAATGCACTGGAGAGCGCCAGGTAGCGAGAGGTCATACCTGTTGCTGTTCAAGGTCGGACGCTGTCGCTGTGGGCTGAGGCTGGAATAATGATGAATGAGTCGCTATATGGCGCTATCTCAGTCGCTAAGCAGGATTGGCTTGATAAATGCGTGATTGTGGTGGGGAGCCGGCGTTCTCTGTGGCAGGGCCCGTCATTACCGGCCACTCACCAGTCGCTACCTGTCGCTATCCCTTGTTAAATAAGGGCCGAAGTAGTAGTTAAGAGGAGATGTGGGGCTGAAGTAGGTTACTCAACAGGAGAGGAATATTTAGAGCCTGATTTAAAAAATGCAACATTCTGTGCCATTTTGCCCAATTTTTCTTTTCTTTTGGCGCTTTCTATAAGCGCACCTAAATAATAAGCTTGCATTGGTGTACTGTTTTTTTCTCTATATGCCATCCTGTGTTCTGCTAACTTCTAGCAGAGGGCCGGCATCAGCACCCAGCAAGCCCAGTCAGCTGCCGAGGACCCCCAGCCCCCAGGAGGGCCCACTGATACCTGGCACAGTGTGGTTAACCCTTCAAGTGCCAGCTTCGTGAGTCTCACTAAAAAAAACAGCTCCAGCAGCCCTTCTAAGTTTTGGCCATGGAATTTATAGACCCCTGACCCACAACTCTCCACCACAAAGGAGCCCACTGAGACCATACCACCCAAGGGCCTACATAAACCTCGACCCAGCCCTGTTCTAGGAGTTTGCTAATTGCTATTTCTGTAATTTTTCCAGCTACAGTTAAATACAGAACCAGAGATTCTATTCTCTGATTACTTCTGCGCCTATCGAATTTTTTTATTTTGTCTATCTGTTCAATGTCTACTCCAAGGTTCAGAGTTTATGCAATAATTGGAAGACATGTATTGCACTTGGTGGCTGTGTCCCAGGGCCAGAAATTATTGGAGCCAAATATATTGTCAAATGAAAAGGGGCGACCACCATATCAATTTAACCTGGGTGTTCGGGAGGATTCTGAATGCTACCTGTTATAGATTGACTGGGATTCTGCACACTGCCTGTCATGGGGTGATTGAGGGGAATTCAGCACAGTGCCTGGTATGGGATAATTGGGGAAAGATTCTGCAAAATGCCTGTTATGGGGTACTTGGGGGGTGTACTACACGCTGCCTGTTATGGGGCAACTGAGGGATTCTGCACCTGCCTGTAATATGGCAATTTGAGGATTCTGTACACTGGCTATTATAGGGTGATTAGGGGGGCATTTGGCACAATACATGTTAAAGTGGACAGACACCCTACGCGGTGAGGGTGTTGGTAGCCGCTGGCGCCACTGCTATCTGACAATCTTAGGGGTGGGAATCCAGAATGCTGGAGCCCCCTTGCACATAACCCGCCAGGACGTTCGTAAACCTTACTTTAACCTCGCTCCCCCACTGGGAATCCAGTGCCGCAATTGGCTGCCCTGCGATCACGTGGGCAGTTACAGCCCAGACAGAGATTGGCTGCCCAGCGCTCACGTGGGCAGTGACAGCCCAGACAGAGATTGGCTGCCCAGCGCTCACGTGGGTAGGACATTCAGCAGCCAGAATGTCACTGCCCATGTGAGCATTGAGCAGCCAATCGCAGTGCTGGATTTCCGAGGGAGTGGGGGAGCAAAGTTAAGGTTAGGGTTATCGCCGTACTGAAGGGTTATATTCAGGGGGCTCCAGCATTAGCAGGCAGCTACCAACACCCTTGTTGCGGAGGGTGTTGGTCCGCTTTAAGGGATAAATAGAGGGAGATTTTGCACAATACCTTTTATGGGATTTGGGGGGGGGGGGGAGAGTCCTGAACCCTACCTGCACTGAGTTGCCATGGGAGATTTAGGTCTGCAGCTATGAAGCCGGTTTCAGCTTAGTAAATGCAAAATACGATGTCTTTATTGTAATACTTCTGCCATTCCCACCCTCCACCATCAACACTTTACATCACAGCCAGAATGCGTTGGAAGCTAGTGAACTGCTTCATGCGTAATTTACTTTCAATTAGACACAATTAGCAGCTCTGCTCATTAGTCCAACGCGAAAAAAAAGCCAGAAACTGGAAACACCTTGGAGTAGGCGGTGATTACACGCCATGGATAAATGTTATCAGATACACAGACGATTGTTTCATGCTCTACAGCTCGTGTGATTTTATTATCCCATACTTTTTTTTTATAGGGAATTCACCAACTTTCGCTTCCGCCGCTGCTCATTTTGGGGCTCATTAAGGACACGGACACACTTATAAACTCAGCACATTTTATTTTTTTTTAAGGATTGCACCTGTTTGTTTCTGTCTCGGCTCATTTTGATCTGACTTTTCAGGCATTAGTTGTGCAGATGTCTGCAGAAGCAATTTGCCAAGGTTTTTGCTTCATTGCTAAAAGTTACATTTTGTACTGAAGATTTGCCAAATGCATTTAGCCCTGGGGAAAGGCTTCATTTTTAAAAATGTAAAGGACAATTCATAATGAATCAGTTGAACTAAATGCACCTATAAGGTTACAAATATGATTAGCCGAATGGACCTATAATTGTTTCAGAATCTGTCCAACAGCATGTATCAGGCTAAACTTTTAAGTGGACCAAAACCCAGAATTTTGACTATCCTGGGTTTTGGTCTTTGCCCTTCCGGCACCCTCCAGGTCGCCTGATCTCACTCACCCTTCCTCGGTCCTACAGCGCATTTGCGCAGCGTGCTCGGATCCGCTCCCGCCCCTTCATCCAAGAGCTTGTTTAAGGTGAGTCCGAGCACACTGATGGCCACATCCCACGTTACCCTTTAACAGGGAGCATGTCTGCGCCAGTAATTCACAAATGCCTGGCGCGGGCACACGCCCTGCTAAGTGGATAGCGGGGACATGGCCGCTGCTTGCGCGTGCGCCGTTGGACCAAGAATGAAGGTGAGTTTTTGGCTGACCTGATGGGGGTTTGACACAGCGGAGCATCCCGAATCTGGATGCCCTGGAGGGAGGGAGTATGCCTGTCCTGGAGCCTCTTAGACTCCAGGGTGGGTTTTAATCCACGTTATAATCTTTGGGGGGGAATCATTGGCAGCTTTTTACCCTTTTATTGATTTCTTAACCCCCCACTGGCAGGCGGGGGTGTAGATAATTAAGCAAAGGGTATTGGCAAATCACACATCGACATGTTGGGCAGGTGGCTTTCCATTCCCACTTAATTAGTGAACTTTTAAGTGGTCCCTGAGACTTTTTAGCAGTTTACTAGTAGTGTAAAAAGTAAATAACACACATACACACACTTAAAAAAAAAAAAATCTAAATTAATTATAATCTAATTATTTTACCAGCAGTAGCCACAGCAGGATCATCAGCAGGTCCTGCTCCGGGATCCTCCCTTTTACCTGGCATCCAACCAGAGGAGTAACCCTGTAGCCAGGAATAATCTTTTCTATACCAGAGTCGTACAAATTACATAGATCTGTTAGAACAGTAAAATTAGATTTCATTAACAGTTTTTTTAGGTGTGTATGTGTTTACTTTTTACGCTACTAATGAACTGGTAAGGGGTCCCTAGGAGCAAAGGATGGGGATAAGCAAGGCTCTCGAAATCGCTGCCAAATCACCCCCATCAGCAGTAAGTAAAAAAATAAAAACCTAAAAGGGCTGAATTTGAAGCTCGTCACTAAAAAAAAACAAAATAAAAACAAAACACACTGTATGAAAGATCTTTATTCAATAAACCTTACTTACAACATCAGTGGCTATGCAAGATATAAGGGTTGTACTGCAAACCCAACGTGATGAACAATATACAGGCTGTGCTAAAGAGACGGTAAAAGGCATATAAAACGCCTTTACGTTTACAAAAAGAGGAGGGTCAAGTTCTAAAGAAACCACCAGAAAAGCACTATAGCACTAGCCAATAGTATTAATACATATTTAATTTAATTAAATTATGAATAAATACATATAACAACAAAACATAATGACTAATTTAAATCATGTTACATGGAGCTACAGACCTTATTTAAGGTGGATAGCTCATGCCTGCCAGTGCCCCCCCCTCACACAAGGCCTAGGCCTCAAAGGCCCCTCTACTGATAAGATTTTCACCTAAGCCGGAATGGAGCCAGAAGGTCTATGGCCAGACACACCCCCTGCTGCGAGTCTGCTCTGGCCACGTCACTTTAAACAGATTTTTGAGCACCTTAAAGTGGACCAACACCCAGGATTTTGACTATCCTGGGTTTTGGTCCACTTCCCCGGGGCACCCCTAAGCGACGTCTTAGCTCAGCGGCTCTGAGCATGCTGGCTGGCATCTGGCGCTTCCCTCCAACAGGGAGCGCGCCCGCGCTGGCAATTCACGAATAGCCGGCACAGGCACGCGCCCTGCTAGAGAGAAGCTGAGATGCATCCCGTTGGACCGGGATTCAGGTAAGGTTTGCGGGCATCCTGAGGGGTTTCTCACAGCGGGGCACCACAGCGGGGGAGGGATTGGATCGGCCTGGGAATGTGTTGGTCCACTTTAAGTTTATGTAGAATTGAATCCATACTACCCATCAATGGACATCATTTTTGGAGATCATAACACATGCGTTTGTGGGTCTCCTGTTATTCCCAGATGCTTAAGGGCTGAGATCCGGAGAACTCTGGTTAGGTGCCAAATGGGATGGTGGTGGTTGGTCTCACAGAACCCTGAACACCACTGGACTCATTTACACCAGCACCGCCTCTCTTTGACTTTCTGACAGGAAGTTAGGAGTGTTGGAGATACTGTACAATAGATTCCAGCTTTTCTCTGTATGTGATCTGCATCTATATTGCTAGGTGCCGTTTACATTTATGACAGTACCCCTTTCCTTTTCTCCTGAATCCTATGATGTGTAGACATTCTTTGCTGCATGTTGTGGTTCCTGTACATTGAGGTGATCTCTATGACTTCTTTTTCCTGTCTATGTTATCCACCATGTAAGGTGACCTTCTCCTGCTGCACTGCTGTTACACCACAATGTCTATCCGGATTTGACTCAGCTGCACCCAGTGCTTACACTCTGCAACAAGATGTGATGACCCGAGCTGGTTTGAATCAAACAATATTACCTTCAAGTGAAAAGGAGGGCGAGACCTGCATTGGGAGCCAGCCAGACAAGAACTATCACCAATAGGCTTATCTTGGGTCCAGTCAGCCATCTTGTAGCATGCATGGCATGAGGACTAGAGCTGAACCAGATAAGGGTTGCCTGTTTCAGTATTGCAAAAAAGACATTTTCCCTTTAGAATTGTTGATGCCTTGTTTGTTGTATAGGCTGAAACATCTGTATTGCACTTCTAGTAAAGATATAAATAACTACTGAAAAAGCATTTCCTGATATATCCTTGGAATTACTGCCATAAGAACTTAATTTAGACAAAATGAGGCACAATTTTGATTAGAGATTTGAGATAGATCTGATTTTTTTTTGTACCTAGCATTTCAACCAGGACAATGCAAACATATGTAACCCGTATACAATATAGTATATGAACAATAAAAATAGTTCAAAGAATCAAACAGAAGTCAAGATTCAAAGTCAATACAGAAGTGAAGCAGTGTATGCCAATAAAGTGCCTGTCCAACAAAAGTGGAAGCATAAGTTGGTAAAGGAATAGTAAGGAATAGTAAAAATGACAGGTAAACCCAGTTCCCTAGCCCGTCATGCTACTGCTGATCGTCCCTGGTTTAGGAGAGACTTTTCATGTACTCACTGATTTGCACAGCCACTTTTTTATGGCCATGAATTTTCGAAAGTTTTAACCCCCATTGAGCATGGTTTTAATTAGTATTTAATGTTTGTTTTGTTGTTATATGTATTTTTACATTTAAATTAAATATACTATTTTTTAATATCTTTGGCTAGTGCTGCTTTTCTGGTGGTTTATTAAGGGGAACTTGCCCACCTTTTTTTTGTAAATCTTTAAGCTCTTTTCAAATAAACTGCTACAATGATCTGTTCTTTGAATCATCCTTTGTTTATCTCACACCTTAGATTATGTCATGCATTAATTAGAAATAAAACATATATTGTACTTTTTTTTTAAGGAACGTTTACTGAATTGGACCAAAAAAAGCATATACTATACATTAAATAGTTTTCAGCGAACTGATTCAAGGAGACGATACGTCCCCAGCAGCGAGACCAGCCTTGCAGCACCCTACTTGTAACTGGCACCCAAGAGAGAACTGGTGATAGATCCAGGAGAGAAGGCGGAGGGTAACCAAGGGTGGATGCAAGATGATAAATGAAATCAAGAAATCCAGGCCCAGTCTGTGCCAAGGCCTCTGATGAAGGAGATGTCCTTAGATACAAATCTATGGGGGTTCCACCTGCCAGGAGGCCCCCAGAGGCAGGGTCAGATTAGTGGTAACTTTTAAATAAATAAATAACAGCACTTGGCGGGTGGGTGGGCTGCGGTTTAAAGTGGACCAACACCCAGCTTGATCAGCTCGGGCCGATCCGATCCCTCCCCACGGGGCATCCGAAATCAGGATGCCCCTCTGTGTGAAAAAACCCAGGACACCCAGAAACCTTAACTGTATCCCGATCCAACAGCGCATGTGCGGGCCGCGGCCACATCTCGTGCTTCTCTCTAGCAGGGAGTGTGCTCGCACCAGGCATTTGTGAATGCCCGACGCGCTCTCTGTTAGAGGGAAGCGCGAGATGCGACCGCCAGCGTGCTTGGAGCCGCTCTGGTAAAACATCTCATTGACGCGCATACCACAGCGGCTCCGAGCGCGCTGATTGGAAGAGTGGCCGCGCATGCACCATAGGAGCGGGGTGAGGTGAGTTTTTACGTGCAATCTGGGGGTTTTCACATAGCAGTCGGGGTGCCCCGAGGAAGTGGACCAAGACCCAGGATAGTCAAAATCCTGGGTGTTGGTCCACTTTAACACAACCCAGAGTGTGCAGCAGATAGGAAGCTACTGTACACTTACATGAGCTATCTGCAATAGAACCAGTGTGCTCAACTTCAATTAGTTAAACCGGACCAACAGCCAGTTGGAAAAGAAAGGTAGCGGCCATTTTGGAGCTTCCTCTCCCAACTGACATAACTGAAATGCATAGTAACAGGAAGCCCAGTAGGAGTTCCTGTTTGCAGATGGTCTGCAAGCCCATGAGCAGCCATCTTGTTTTTAAAATGTATCCCAGTAGGCAATCTAAATTGCTCTGGAGAGGGATGTATATGAGCATTGTTTGTTGTGTTGGGCTGACTGTTGGTCCACTTCAAGCAAGATACTGTGACATCACAGCAGCTAGTTAGCTGAATCCTCTAACTAAGGGCGTGCCCAGGCCAGCCAATCACAAATGGCAGGTATGCATCTAGCTAAAGGTATAGCGAGGCAGTGACCTGCTCTGCACATGCATCATTGGAACAAGGCTCAGTTAGTGGGTGTGGCAATTTAACAGAGTTTCGCACAGTGGGGCATCATAGTTTGGGATGCCACAAGGAGTAGAAAATGGACGGCCATATGGTTAAATCTTGGACAATTCCCTATGCCATGGATGGACAATGCCAGGATGTCCCTTTGTGTAAAACCCTCTGGGTTCGTTCGCGTTCCCCCAGCGCATGCGCAGGCCATGGATGCCTCCCCGACAAGGTGCATTAATATTGTATTTTCCTATACAAAATTTGCCTTTGATTAGGGCCCCCAGACATAAATTTACACAGGGCCCCAGAAATGATAAACCTGCTCATGCATAGGACAAGGCAGCTGAGGCTCAGAAAGAGATCAAATAAGAAAACTTAGGCCTTTAAAGCGGTCCTTCACTCTGAATAAGAGCCTATCTTATATGTTCCCCACACCCTGTACATACAGATTGCCCACATTAAAAATCATCCTACCTGCATCTACTGCATGTTATGAGCCTTTAAACATCCAAGATGGCGGCACATGGAACATCAGGCAGACTCTCCTCTCCTCAGTATGTGATGCTTCCGAATCAAGATGGCGGCACCCATATCCTAAAGTCCTGAACAGAGTTGCAGCCCAGTGGGGGAAAGAATAATAAGTAAGTGACTAAAAACTTAAAATGTATTAACTTTAGATGCTGGGGAATCGTTTCTTAAGGGTTTGGGCTTTTCAGTAAATCATGGTGAAGGTCCGGTTTAAATACTACCTCCTACTAAATTAGAAAGACTGACATCATATTTTAAAATCACATTTTAATGATAACAGAGATGCAGAAGAAGTCCAGCAACTGCTTTACAAGCTGTTTTAGGAGGAAGAATTGTTGTTGTGGACTCCCTCAATGTTTTTGTCCCGTCATTTCAGGAGATTACAAATCCATGGAATTTTGTATCTTCAACATTTGTGACCCTTTCCTGGTATATGTTTATGGGAAGGATGCTGGAGGGGTCTCTTTAAGTCCACTATCATTTTGATAATCTTGATTGTATTCAGAAATAGTTTGTTCGTCTTCGTCAGCACTACAGACTGATTTTCTCAACATTTACATGTTGGAGATGATGGGGAGGCTGATTCATTATTAGCGCCAGGTATTGGCAGATGAGCGTCTGTATAGCGGAGCTTAGAGCGACCGCTAGTATACGCTGTGATCGGCTATTGGGCGCTGTAACAGAGTGCCTCAGTTGCTGCAGTAACCTGGCCGGCATTGATGAATGAGATGTATGTTGTGCGTTCTAACACCAGTACAGCGTTGCTGGGAGCAAAAGGTAGCGCCAGCTCAGTGCGACCGACTCTCAGCGATTCACACCATATTTAACAAAAAAACAGACTCACACAGTACACGTAGGCGCTCTGGATCTGGTCGCTATAGCATAGAGCGCCAGACACTGTGTGATTAAAGTCTGTTTTTGAACACATATCCTCCAGTAACAAAGCGAAAACACATGGAATGACATTGTGACACTGTGACATTAACACTTCAGGGCCAGACCTGTAAGGACAATTCTGCATAAAAATATAAAAAATCCAAAAAGTTTTCAAAAAGGACTTTTTCTAGGCCAGGAGAGGTCACACAATTATTTGAGAGAAAAAAAAGACAAAAAACCCAGTTTAAACAAAAGAAAAGGAACATCCATTGAAATGTATGGGAGAGCGACAGGTAGTGACAGGTAATACCTGGCGCTCTGGAAGCTAGAGCGCCGGCGCTATACGCTGAGCAACCTGTAATGATGAATTGGACTCTACATGGCGCTGTTAGAATCGCTCACCAGAATCGCCTTCATAAATGTGGTATTGCGTACAGCGCCCAGCATTCACTGAGCCACCTGTAATGATGAATTGGACTCTACATGGCACTGTTAGAATCGCTCACCAGAATCGCCTTCATAAATGTGGTATTGCGTACAGCGCCCAGCATTCACCAGGCGCTGCCTGCCGCTACGAGGCGCTACCTGGCGCTATCCCTTGAAGAATAAACCCCTCAAATTTAACACGTTGGTGATGATAAATAGAGCACATTTGCCTACACTGTTCCTTTAAAGGAGCACTATCGCGAAATTGTGTAATATTAAAAATCCATATAAACACTTTAGCTAATGAGAGGAGGGGTCACTTATACACCCGAACTGAATAAAACTCCCACCAACCTTGTGGTTTTCTTCCCCTGCTAGGAATAAAATCCTGGGGTTACAGGTTTAGTCTATGAGGGGTGACAGAGTCTGTCACCCGAGATGTCCTCTTCCTTTCATTAAATTAAAAAAAAAAACAAGCCTGTCTGTATATTTCTCTATACCGGGTGTATAAGTGACCCCTCCTCCCTCCATCCAGCATATTTCTATGGATTTTTAATCTTGGGCCATTTTTTCGCAATAGTGCTCCTTTAAGCCCAATATCAATTTGAATATAACGTTGATACCGTTGACAGTTTTCTGTAAAGAAAAAATGAAATAAGAGCCAAGCCAACCATGTGAGAAGCTTCTCGTTACCTTTCTAGTTGTTAAGTCACCCCCTGTTTGGGTTCAGTAAGATCCTCAGTCAGCTCATTAGAGTCCAGAGAGAGACGGCTCCTTTCTCTACGAAGCTGATTGCTAAAAGTTCCCACGAGATCCATTCTGCCGGAGACCTGTCCTCACTGTCATACAAGTCTATCAGTCATGGTATGACCTCCGAGCGTGGGAGGGAGAAGAGGTGAACGCAGAACGCTTTCAATTACTGCCCAAAAAGAACGCTACTCTCTGAATGCTTGTGAAGAGCTTCTATAGAAAAATATTCATATTAGGGAAGATAACCGGCAATACAGGAAACGCCAGCGCCAGATTTCTGCTGACATCAGCGATGTTTCCCAACAAGCCGCATTGTGGCAGACATGTTACTTTGAATTATCTGGCTTGTAGAACAGAAAATTATGAGTAATTACATCTAATGACATAATGTTCTGCTTTATTACTCAGCTATTTATTTATGTATTAATTTAAAGAGCAACCTACCTTAAGAAGCACTATCGCAAAATTGTATAATATTAAAAATCCATATATACACGTTGGCTAATTAGAGGAGGGGTCACTTATACACCCGGACTGAATAAAACTCCTGCCAAGCTTGTGGCTTCTTCTCTCATAGGGTGTTTAGTGCAGGGGTGCACAGCCTTTTTGGTATAAGGGCCACATTGTCTTAGGCCCTTATTTATGAAGGAATAGCGACAGGTAGCGACTGGTGAGGGGCCGGTAATGACGGGCCCCGCCACGAGAACGCCGGCTCCCCACCACAATCACACATTTATCAAGACAATCCTGCTTAGCGACTGAGATAGCGCCATATAGCCACTCCATCATTATTCCAGCCTCAGCCCACAGCACCAGCGTCCGACCTTGAACAGCGACAGGTATGACCTCTCGCTACCTGGCGCTCTCCAATGCATTTCAATGGAACAATCTTTAAATATTCAAAATTAATTGTTATTAATGTTTTTTTTTTTTTTTTTTAATGTGAAAAATTCTGTGACCACTTCTGCCATTTTAGATATTTTTTTTAAGGGAAAAAAATGTTAAAAAAAATTGTACAGAATTGATATTACAGGTCTGATAATAATGTATTCATATTACTAAATTATTTACATTTTTTTTTTTTTTTGGTTTCCAAAAATATGGTGGTTTGGGGTAGAGATGAGCGAACTTTTGAAAAATTCGATTCGACTGATTCGCCGAATTTTCCGACAAAAATCGTTTCGACCCGAATAAATTCGCGACGAATCGCTATTAAAAACGGCTATTTCTGAGCCTCCTACAGCCTCAATAGGGTTGTAAACCATTCAGCCTTGCTGTAACACGCACAGGATGCGTGCTGGGTTTGTTAAATAATACTTTGAAGAAATATCACATGCAGATCAGAGGCATCGCTAATAGAATCGCAGAGCGGCACAATTGCAGAGAGTTGAAGTGGCATCACTATGAGGGGCAGAAGGAGCCCAAATATACACTGGAGTTGGCCTCAGGAGCCCAAAAATTGGATGAATCACACCCTGGAGTTGGCAGAAGTTGGCAGCAGCAGCAGGAGCCCAAATATACACTGGAGTTGGCTTCAGGAGCCCAAAAATTGGATGAATCACACCCTGGAGTTGGCAGAAGTTGGCAGCAGCAGGAGCAGGAGCCCAAATATACACTGGAGTTGGCCTCAGGAGCCCAAAAATTGGATGAATCACACCCTGGAGTTGGCAGAAGTTGGCAGCAGCAGCAGCAGGAGCCCAAATATACACTGGAGTTGGCCTCAGGAGCCCAAAAATTGGATGAATCACACCCTGGAGTTGGCAGGAGTTGACAGTAGTAGCAGCAGGAGCCCAAATATACACTGGAGTTGGCTTCAGGAGCCCAAAAATTGGATGAATCACACCCTGGAGTTGGCAGAAGTTGGCAGCAGCAGCAGCAGCAGGAGCCCAAATATACACTGGAGTTGGCTTCAGGAGCCCAAAAATTGGATGAATCACACCCTGGAGTTGGCAGAAGTTGGCAGCAGCAGCAGCAGCAGGAGCCCAAATATACACTGGAGTTGGCTTCAGGAGCCCAAAAATTGGATGAATCACACCCTGGAGTTGGCAGGAGTTGACAGTAGCAGCAGCAGGAGCCCAAATATACACTGGAGTTGGCCTCAGGAGCCCAAAAATTGGATGAATCACACCCTGGAGTTGGCAGAAGTTGGCAGTAGCAGCAGCAGGAGCCCAAAAAATGGCCTAAAGACATAAATATGTTTTGCACCATTTGTAAAGTGTAAAACGTGGCACCATGCTGAATCTAGTCGCATGCATCAGGCATTGGTGGGTGGAAATCCTGGCTGATCCATCCCTGATTCATTTTGACAAAGGTGAGTCTCTCCACATTTTTAGTTGACAGACGAGTTCTCCTCGCCGTAACTATGGCCCCCGCCGCACTAAACACCCGCTCAGATGGCACGCTACTTGCCGGGCAGGACAGCTTTTCCAGGGCAAACTCTGCTAGTTGCGGCCACAAATCAAGTTTGGCTGCCCAGAAGTCCAGCGGATCCTCAAGGTGTGTTGGCATGGTCATGTCAAAGTATGACATGACCTGCTGGTTCAGGTCCTGCTCCAGGTCTTCCTGCTGCTCATGAGTAGCCTCACTATGCGGGTGTAGAAAGCTACTCATTAGCGACTGAAGACTGAGGCTGCTGCTGCTGATGGAGCTTCTGCTGCTGCTGCTGCCAACCCCCCCAGCGGCCATGGCAGTGGAAGGTGAGCGCAGAGGTCCCCTCGAGTCAGACCTGCGAGAGTATGGACCATGGCGCAGATAGGCATCGGCCAACTGCCTACGTAGAATGTCTTTGTAGTAGTTGAGTTTGTCCTCCCTCTCGGTGGGTTTAAAAAATGCCCCCATTTTGTGCCGGAAGCGAGGGTCCAATAAGGTGGACAGCCAGAAGTCATCCCGCCGACAGATGGAAACAATTCTGGGGTCACTACGCAAGCATGTGAGCATGCTTCGTGCCATTTGCGCAAGTGACTCGGATGGACTACCTGTCTCCATCTCCACTGCATACTGCCACGGTGTGCCCGGGTCCTCTGTCTCTCCTTCCTCAAAAACCTCTAGCTCCTCTGGCTGCTCCTGCTCCTCCTCTCCTGTCCGCTGACTAGATAAACCAGCCATTTCGCCAAGCCTAAACTGTGTTTCGCTGGGCAACTCCTCCTCCTCCTCTTCCTCCTCCTCCTCCTCCAGTTCAGCTCCAACGGGGTTCATGTGGCCGTAAGATGTAAACGCCATGTCTCCAGTGCCCTGACCAGCCATGGTTTCCAACATGTGCTGTAGTACATGAAGCAGTGGAATCACGTCGTTCATCCCGTAATCCTGCCGACTGACAAATAAAGTGGCTTCCTCAAAGGGCCTGAGCAAACGGCAGGTGTCACGTATGAGCTGCCACTGGTTGACATTGAAGTTACACAGGGGAGTCCCCCTATCTGCTTGGATCATCAGGAAATCCGTGATGGCTTTTCTCTGTTCATATAATCGGTCCAACATGTGAAGGGTGGAATTCCAACGGGTGGAAACATCGCAAATCAGACTATGTTGGGGGATACCATTCTGACGCTGTAGCTCAAGAAGGGTGTGTTTGGCGGTGTAGGAGTGGCTGAAGTGCATGCAAAGTTTCCGTGAAGTTGTTAGGATGTCCTGCAGATGGGGGGAACACTTCAGAAACCGCTTGACAACCAGATTGAAGACGTGAGCCATGCAGGGGGCATGGGTCAGGCTTCCTTGGCGCAGCGCAGACAAAATGTTCTTCCCATTGTCGGTAACCATGATTCCCATTTTAAGTTTTCTCGGAGTAAGCCATGTTTGGATTTCCTGATGAATACATTTAAGCAGTTCCTCCCCTGTGTGACTCCGTTCGCCAAGACAAACCATGTGAAGCACTGCGTGACACCTCCGTGCCCTGCACACATGGTAGACTGGAGGGGCACTGAGACTTGAGCCTACAGTGGAGGGTGAGGAGATGGCGGAGGATGAGGAGGCCGAGTCGCACGGTGTCACAGGCCCAATGGGCAGAGAGCGCGGAGGCCGAAGCGGCGTGACCTGTCCAAGTTGCTGCTGCAAAGGGACCACATTCACCCAGTGGGCCGTAAACGACATGTACTGCCCCTGACCGTAGTTACAGCTCCAGATGTCGGCGCTGCCATGTATTTTGCTACACACCGACAGGCTCAAGGACTGGCCCACCTTCTGTTCAACAAAAGTGTGCAGCGCTGGTACTGCCTTCTTGGCAAAGAAATGACGGCTTGGGACTCTCCACCTCGGCTCGGCACAAGCCATCAGTTCTCTGAAAGGTGCAGATTCCACCACCTGAAAAGGGAGCGACTGCAGCACCAGCAACTTGGACAGGAGCACATTCAGCTTCTGCGCCGTAGGATGAGTGGGCGCATACTGCTGTCTCTTGGACATGGCTTCGCTGATGGATTGCTGGCGGGATGCATGACTTGGAGGAGGAGGAGGAGGAGCAGGAGCGACAGAGGATGGGTGTGACGCACAGCTGCCTTCGGCTGAGGTGCTGGAGCCTTGGCTGGCAGAAATTGGGAGCTCACTTGGTGAGGAAGCAGACTGGACCACCCCTTGGGAGCCTCGGTTCTCCCAGGTCGTTTTATGGTGACGCATCATATGTTGACGCAGGGCCGTGGTGCCAACATTTGGACCCTGGCCACGCTTCACCTTTTGCCTACATATCTTGCATGTGGCCATGTTACCCTCCTGCGGATGCCTCAGGAAAAACTGCCACACTGCCGAGTAGCTACTTTTCCCACCCCCTGGCCTCACTGATTCACTGCTGCTGTTGCCAACTCCAGGAACCCCTGCTCCACTACCTCCCGATAAGGTAGACTGCCGCACAGCAGGTGCTCTACCCCGGCCCCGGCCCCGGCCGGCTCCAGCCTTTGGAATTGTGCCCCCATGCTGACTGCTACCACCTTGCTGCCTCAGCTGCTGACTCCGGGGCAACCTGCGCCCCTCTTCTCCTGATGATGACGATGAAGCCCCTTCATCACCCGGCTCCCAAGTGCGATCGGCTTCATCGTCATCATCATCATCATCACCGGGTTGTGGCTGTACGTCACTGATGTTCGTGGATTCGTCAACAGTGTCTGGCGCAGGAGCTGGAACGCTCGCAGCACCCACGACACTGTCCACATCACTATTTGTCTGCCTAGCTAAAGAAGCCACCTCCATTTCTTGGCTGGGCAGTAGCTGCTGACTGTCCTCCTGTATCTGATCGTCCTCCTCACTAAAGAGTGGAGCTGAACCCAAAGCATAGGATACGTCGCTGGGGGAGGGAACGGCGTAGGACAGAGGCAATGGGAGGACAGGGACTGCTCTCGGGGCATGCCAACTCAGGGTTGTGTCAGAGGAACCTACCGACCCTAGACTGGGGGTCTCAGATGTAAGTTGTGATGATGTTGTTGATGAGCGCGTCAGCCAATCTACCACGGCAGATGCGTTACTGGTGGAGACCCGACCGCTAGCAGATACTGGCAGATTAGGTCTCTCAGCGTGACTCCTGCTGCTACTGGCCCCCAGTCTGATGCGAGCTCTGCCTGCGGAATCTTGGCCTCTGCCACTCCTCTTTTCACTTCCAGGCACTTGTCTGCCCGACATAGTCTAACTGGCGTGGTAGTAGGTGATATTTTAAGAACCCCCAGGCAGCAGTGGGTCTATATAAAACAGAATATAATGCACACCAAAAGTGAGCAGTAACACTCAGCCTCCAACAGGCCTGCTTAGTGTAAATAAGAGAGCTGCTTAGTGTAAATAAAGAGGGGTATGCTATGTTACAGAATGGGATGCCTCAACAGAAGTGCACCTGGCAGGCAGCAGTAAGCCTATGCCCAGCAAAAGTGTCTTATAATATAAATATAATAAGAGCAAATGCTTATATGGTCTTAAACAGAGGCTGCTTTAGTCACAGAATGGGATGCCCTGGGCAGGAATGGACCTGGCAGGGTCCAGTAGGGCTTTGGCCAGCAAAAGTGTCTTTATCAGGCTAATTTCAAATATGATAAGAGCAAATGCTTATATGGTCTTAAACAGAGGCTGCTGTAGTCACAGAATGGGATGCCCCGGGCAGGAATCGACCTGGCAGGGTCCAGTAGGGCTTTGGCCAGCAAAAGTGTCTTTATCAGGCCTGATTTCTATGAGAATAAGTGCAAATGTTTATTATGCTATTAAATAGAGGCTGCTTTAGTCACAGAATGGGATGCCAGTGCCACAAAAACCAGAGAGCATGCACAGCAAAAGTGTCTTTATCAGGCCTGATTTCTATGAGAATAAGTGCAAATGTTTATTATGCTATTAAATAGAGGCTGCTTTAGTCACAGAATGGGATGCCAGTGCCACAAAAACCAGAGAGCATGCACAGCAAAAGTGTCTTTATCAGGCCTGATTTCTATGAGAATAAGTGCAAATGGTTATTATGCTATTAAATAGAGGCTGCTTTAGTCACAGAATGGGATGCCAGTGCCACAAAAACCAGAGAGCATGCACAGCAAAAGTGTCTTTATCAGGCCTGATTTCTATGAGAATAAGTGCAAATGTTTATTATGCTATTAAATAGAGGCTGCTTTAGTCACAGAATGGGATGCCAGTGCCACAAAAACCAGAGAGCATGCACAGCAAAAGTGTCTTTATCAGGCCTGATTTCTATGAGAATAAGTGCAAATGTTTATTATGCTATTAAATAGAGGCTGCTTTAGTCACAGAATGGGATGCCAGTGCCACAAAAACCAGAGAGCATGCACAGCAAAAGTGTCTTTATCAGGCCTGATTTCTATGAGAATAAGTGCAAATGTTTATTATGCTATTAAATAGAGGCTGCTTTAGTCACAGAATGGGATGCCAGTGCCACAAAAACCAGAGAGCATGCACAGCAAAAGTGTCTTTATCAGGCCTGATTTCTATGAGAATAAGTGCAAATGTTTATTATGCTATTAAATAGAGGCTGCTTTAGTCACAGAATGGGATGCCAGTGCCACAAAAACCAGAGAGCATGCACAGCAAAAGTGTCTTTATCAGGCCTGATTTCTATGAGAATAAGTGCAAATGTTTATTATGCTATTAAATAGAGGCTGCTTTAGTCACAGAATGGGATGCCAGTGCCACAAAAACCAGAGAGCATGCACAGCAAAAGTGTCTTTATCAGGCCTGATTTCTATGAGAATAAGTGCAAATGTTTATTATGCTATTAAATAGAGGCTGCTTTAGTCACAGAATGGGATGCCAGTGCCACAAAAACCAGAGAGCATGCACAGCAAAAGTGTCTTTGTCAGGCCTGATTTCTATGAGAATAAGTGCAAATGTTTATTATGCTATTAAATAGAGGCTGCTTTAGTCACAGAATGGGATGCCAGTGCCACAAAAACCAGAGAGCATGCACAGCAAAAGTGTCTTTATCAGGCCTGATTTCTATGAGAATAAGTGCAAATGGTTATTATGCTATTAAATAGAGGCTGCTTTAGTCACAGAATGGGATGCCAGTGCCACAAAAACCAGAGAGCATGCACAGCAAAAGTGTCTTTATCAGGCCTGATTTCTATGAGAATAAGTGCAAATGTTTATTATGCTATTAAATAGAGGCTGCTTTAGTCACAGAATGGGATGCCAGTGCCACAAAAACCAGAGAGCATGCACAGCAAAAGTGTCTTTATCAGGCCTGATTTCTATGAGAATAAGTGCAAATGGTTATTATGCTATTAAATAGAGGCTGCTTTAGTCACAGAATGGGATGCCAGTGCCACAAAAACCAGAGAGCATGCACAGCAAAAGTGTCTTTATCAGGCCTGATTTCTATGAGAATAAGTGCAAATGTTTATTATGCTATTAAATAGAGGCTGCTTTAGTCACAGAATGGGATGCCAGTGCCACAAAAACCAGAGAGCATGCACAGCAAAAGTGTCTTTATCAGGCCTGATTTCTATGAGAATAAGTGCAAATGTTTATTATGCTATTAAATAGAGGCTGCTTTAGTCACAGAATGGGATGCCAGTGCCACAAAAACCAGAGAGCATGCACAGCAAAAGTGTCTTTATCAGGCCTGATTTCTATGAGAATAAGTGCAAATGTTTATTATGCTATTAAATAGAGGCTGCTTTAGTCACAGAATGGGATGCCAGTGCCACAAAAACCAGAGAGCATGCACAGCAAAAGTGTCTTTATCAGGCCTGATTTCTATGAGAATAAGTGCAAATGTTTATTATGCTATTAAATAGAGGCTGCTTTAGTCACAGAATGGGATGCCAGTGCCACAAAAACCAGAGAGCATGCACAGCAAAAGTGTCTTTATCAGGCCTGATTTCTATGAGAATAAGTGCAAATGTTTATTATGCTATTAAATAGAGGCTGCTTTAGTCACAGAATGGGATGCCAGTGCCACAAAAACCAGAGAGCATGCACAGCAAAAGTGTCTTTATCAGGCCTGATTTCTATGAGAATAAGTGCAAATGTTTATTATGCTATTAAATAGAGGCTGCTTTAGTCACAGAATGGGATGCCAGTGCCACAAAAACCAGAGAGCATGCACAGCAAAAGTGTCTTTGTCAGGCCTGATTTCTATGAGAATAAGTGCAAATGTTTATTATGCTATTAAATAGAGGCTGCTTTAGTCACAGAATGGGATGCCAGTGCCACAAAAACCAGAGAGCATGCACAGCAAAAGTGTCTTTATCAGGCCTGATTTCTATGAGAATAAGTGCAAATGGTTATTATGCTATTAAATAGAGGCTGCTTTAGTCACAGAATGGGATGCCAGTGCCACAAAAACCAGAGAGCATGCACAGCAAAAGTGTCTTTGTCAGGCCTGATTTCTATGAGAATAAGTGCAAATGTTTATTATGCTATTAAATAGAGGCTGCTTTAGTCACAGAATGGGATGCCAGTGCCACAAAAACCAGAGAGCATGCACAGCAAAAGTGTCTTTATCAGGCCTGATTTCTATGAGAATAAGTGCAAATGGTTATTATGCTATTAAATAGAGGCTGCTTTAGTCACAGAATGGGATGCCAGTGCCACAAAAACCAGAGAGCATGCACAGCAAAAGTGTCTTTATCAGGCCTGATTTCTATGAGAATAAGTGCAAATGGTTATTATGCTATTAAATAGAGGCTGCTTTAGTCACAGAATGGGATGCCAGTGCCACAAAAACCAGAGAGCATGCACAGCAAAAGTGTCTTTATCAGGCCTGATTTCTATGAGAATAAGTGCAAATGTTTATTATGCTATTAAATAGAGGCTGCTTTAGTCACAGAATGGGATGCCAGTGCCACAAAAACCAGAGAGCATGCACAGCAAAAGTGTCTTTATCAGGCCTGATTTCTATGAGAATAAGTGCAAATGTTTATTATGCTATTAAATAGAGGCTGCTTTAGTCACAGAATGGGATGCCAGTGCCACAAAAACCAGAGAGCATGCACAGCAAAAGTGTCTTTATCAGGCCTGATTTCTATGAGAATAAGTGCAAATGTTTATTATGCTATTAAATAGAGGCTGCTTTAGTCACAGAATGGGATGCCAGTGCCACAAAAACCAGAGAGCATGCACAGCAAAAGTGTCTTTATCAGGCCTGATTTCTATGAGAATAAGTGCAAATGTTTATTATGCTATTAAATAGAGGCTGCTTTAGTCACAGAATGGGATGCCAGTGCCACAAAAACCAGAGAGCATGCACAGCAAAAGTGTCTTTATCAGGCCTGATTTCTATGAGAATAAGTGCAAATGTTTATTATGCTATTAAATAGAGGCTGCTTTAGTCACAGAATGGGATGCCTCACAGCAGACTTAAGATCAGTTCAGTATATATGCACAGTTAGTTACTATAAGCAGCCTGAAAACGCTAACAAAGGCTGGATGAAAAAAAAAAAAATCTCCCTGTCAGCCAGCTCCGTTTTTCCTACCTTTCCCTGGCTTTCTGTCTGTCTCCTGTCTGTCTCCTGCCTGTCTCCTGCCTGTCTCCAGCCTGTCCCTGTCTGTCCCTGTCTGTCCCTGTCTCCAGCCTGTCTCCAGCCTGTCTAACTGCCTCAGCTACACAGCGTTCTGTCTGTCTGTCACGAATGCAATAGAGAAATGAGGAAAAGCAAGATGGCCGCCGTTAAATACCGCTGTGTGACGTCACCGGGCTTGCTGGCTGCTGATAGGCTGCATGTGACTGCCCCAGCTTGCACTGGCGCGGGATACATGTCCAGACATGTCCCGCCCGCCATCTTAGAATGCCTGTAATGTAAATGAATGGATGTTAAAGGAAAACTTCGAGTGATCGAATCGCGGGGAAATTCGGATTCGATCCGAATCGAATTTTTCCTGAAATTCGGATCGAATCCGGGTTCGTCCGGATCGATTCGCTCATCCCTAGTTTGGGGGTTAAAAAACTACTTTTAACACATCGCCTCCAGCGCTCTGGGGTTTAAACATGCATTTCACAGCGCTTGAATTTTTTGAGCGTGATTTTTTGATGAATATGGTGGAAGCCGGTCGCTTTGACCAGTCGCTATCATGCGTTCCCATACATCGCGGAACCTGTCAAATAGCGACTCGTAACCCCGTATTGAACATTTAGCCACACCAACTGAGTCGCTGTCAACAACCAAACAACGGCCAAGCACAGCGACTACTAGCGGGCGCTGTGAAAATACCGCTACAGTCGCTCAACTGTCGCTACATGTCGCTATTAATAAATCAGCCTCTTATTGTTCCTATTCAAGGGGCCCGCAATAAAATTTAGGGGGTTATTCAAGAAGGGATAGCGCCAGGTAGGGCCTCGTAGCCTTGTAGTGCCTGGTGAACGCCGGGCGCTGTACACAAAACCACATTTATGAAAGTGAATCTGGTGAGCGACTCTAACAGCACCATGTAGCATCCGATGTATTATTACAGGTGGCTCAGCATATAGCGCCGGTGCTCTAGCTTCCAGGTATTACCTTTCGTTCATTGTCGTTCCCCCATGCATTTCAATGGGTGTTCATTTGCTTGTGTTTAAACAGCGTGTTTGACATTCTTATTTTTTTTTTTTTTTGCTTAGATCATTGTGTGACCTCTCCTGGCTGCAAACAAACACTTTTTAGAAACTTTTTTGACTTTTTATATTTTTATGCAGAATTGTCATTACAGGTCTGGCACTAAAGTGTTAATATCACAGTGTTAAAACAATGTCATTCCATGTGTTTTTGTTTGTTACAGGTGGATATGTGTCAAAAACAGACTTTAATCACACAGCATCTGGCGCTCCCTGCAGGGCTGTACTGGTGTTAGAGCGCCCAACATACATCTCATTTATCAATGCAGACCAGGTTACTACAGCAACTGCGGTGCTCTGTTACAGCGTCTGATACCCGCTTACAGCGCCTACTAGCGGTCACTCTAAGTGCCGCTATACAGACGCTCATCTGCCGATACCTGGCGTTAGTAAATGAATCAGCCTCCAAGTCTGCCAACAAAGCCAAACCATTTACTGGAGCTAACATTAAATCTCTGAATTTGCCTTTATGCATATGCAAAGGTGAGACAAGACAAGGTGGGGTGAACAGAAGTGGCAGAACTGAGGTGTCCAGAGGTGAGAAGAGGAGAATGAAGATGGGTGAAGAACTACAGAAAAAGGTGAGGTGGGAAGGAGTGGAAAAATGTAAGGCAGGGAGAGATACATTGAGCAGAGGTGAGGTGGGCAGAGTTGATATGGGGGAGAGGTAAGTTGAGGTGGGTAGAGGTAGGCAAATGTAATGTTAGGTTAGGTGGCCCAAAGCAAATATTCTGAAAAGTGATGAACAGAGGTGAGGAGGAAAGACAAACTCTCCAACTCTGCAAGGGGTATTGGGGGCCGCAACTGAGGACAGTTAGGGTCACATGTGGTCCCTGGGCCGCAAGTTGTGCATCCAATTTTTAGTGTGTCAGGGGGTGACAGAACCTGTCACCCCTGATTTCTTCTTCCTTCCATTAAAATTAAAAAAAAAATAGTCTGGCTGGATATTTCTTGAGGCCGGGTGTATAAGTGACCCCTTATCCTGCCATTTAGCATATTTATATGGATTTTTAGAATTGGCCCATTTTTCGCAATAGCGCTCCTTTAAACAGTCTCAGCTACAACCTTTTATTGCATCTTGAATAAAGTGGAACAGGGTTCGGAACAATGCAATGTTATCTGTGGCCCAGTTAGTCTTAGGCCCTTATTTATGAAGGAATAGTGACAGGGAGCGACTGGTGAGCGGCCGGTAATGACGGGCCCTGCCACGAGACCGCCGGCTCCCCCCCACAATCACACATTTATCAAGCCAATCCTTCTTAGCGACTGAGATAGCGCCATATAGCCACTCATTCATCATTATTCCAGCCTCAGACCACAGCGCCAGCGTCCGACCTTGAACAGCGACAGGTATGACCTCTCGCTACCTGGCGCTCTCCAATGCATTTCAATGGAACAATCTTTAAATATTCATAATTAATTATTAATGTTTTTTGTTTTTTTTTTTTTTAATATGAAAAATTCTGTGACCACTTCTGCCATTTTTGATAATTTTTTTAAGGTAAAAAAAAACTGTACAGAATTGATATTACAGGTCTGATATTAATGTATTCATATTACAAAATTATTTAAAAAACTTGTTTTTTTTGGTTTCCAAAAATATGGTGGTTTGGGGGTTAAAAAACTACTTTTAACCCATCGCCGCCAGCGCTCTGGGGTTTAAACATGCATTTTACAGCGCGAGAATTCTTTGAGCGTGATTTGTTAATGAATATGGTGGGAGCCGGTCGCTAGGGCCAGTCACTATCATGCGCTCCCATACAGCGCGGAACCTGTCAAATAGCGACTCCTCACCCAATATTCAACATTACGGCAAACCGACTGAGTCGCTATCAACTACCGAACAACGGCCAAGCACAGCGACTACTAGCGGGCGCTCTGAAAATGCCGCTCAACTGTCGCTACCTGCCGCTATTAATGAATCGGCCTCTTAGTGCTTGTTCAGCCACCATCGAGCAAGCTGTGCATTCGCAAAGAGGGCCATCCCAAGTCCAACCACTGCGTAAGGAGATACGATTCAGACACCCCATTCAGGAAGAAAGCACTCAGCTCCCTCAGCAGGCCTCTCTTCTTCACATTTTGCCCCTCCACTTTCTATCGTTTTTGAACATTCTTCCGGTATTTTTTTAATTTTTCTACCTTCAGCATTTTTCTCTCTTCATTTATATTCTTCTTGCAGTTGCTGGATTCTTTTGTGTGTCATTCATCCTGCCTTTTTTCTGCATTCATTCTTTTTCACCTTTTTTTTTTTTTAACATCCCTTCCTAGCTCCCCTGTCCATGTTCGCCATGCCACATCCCTCCTTTTCTTTTTCACATTCCCGCTAGTGTCCTTCATTTCACCTTCTCTGTGTCCTTTTCTCTTTTTATTTCCCTTTTTTCCCTCTCTCTCTTTTCCACATGTCCTTGCCCCTCTTTCCATTCTTTCCCTCTTTTGTTTCCCTTTATTCCCTCTCTCTTTTCCATATATACTTGCCCCTCTTTCTTTTACTCTCTCCCTCTCTCGTTATTTTTCTCCCCTTTTCTTCTTTTCTGCCACATTCTTTTTGTCTTACTTCCTTGCCCTTATATTCTGTTTACCCGTTCCTCTCCTGTTCTCATGTTCCCTCTATTTTTCGCATCACATTCCTTCCTTCCCCCAATCGTTTCACCTTCTGTACATGTTACTCACTTTTTAACTTATTTATCTCTCTCTCTTCTTTCCTATCTTGCTTCAGTCACCACCTTCTATTTTCTACACTCATTGCTTTTTTCCAAATGTTTTTCCTTACAACATTAATCTCTCTGTCTTACCCTTTTTTATGTGTAGCCAGATGAACAGAGGGGAGTTTATACAATTTGGAAAGGTTAGCACCCTCTCAAATGAGTCATGAGAGTGACTGTATTTAGTTATTTTAGCAGTAGTTCCCTATAAAAGATAATGGTAGAAGGTATTTAAAGGCAATTACTCCAACAAACCACTTGAAGACAGTATTGCGTAAGAAGGGAGAATTAGGTAGGAATAAGGTTAGAATGATATGGGGAGGCTGATTTATTAATAGCGACATGTAGCGACAGTTGAGCGACTGTAGCGGTATTTTCGCAGCGCCCGCTAGTAGTCGCTGTGCTTGGCCGTTGTTCGGTTGTTGACAGCGACTCAGTCGGTGTGGCGTAATGTTGAATACAAGGTTACGAGTCGCTATTTGACAGGTTCTGCGATGTATGGGTGCGCATGATAGCGACTGGTCAGAGCGACCGGCTTCCACCATATTCATGAAAAAATCACGCTCAAAAAATTCTCGCGCTGTGAAATGCATGTTTAAACCCCAGAGCGCTGGAGGCGATGTGTTAAAAGTAGTTTTTTAACCCCCAAACCACCATATTTTTGGAAACCAAAAAAAAGTATTTTAAATAATTTAGTAATATGAATACATTAATATCAGACCTGTAATATCAATTCTGTACAATTTTTTTTTTTATTTTTCTCCCTTAAAAAAATTATCTAAAATGGCAGAAGTGGTCACAGAATTTTTCACATTAAAAAAAAAAAAAAACACATTAATAACAATTAATTATTAATATTTAAAGATTGTTCCATTGAAATGCATTGGAGTGCGCCAGGTAGCGAGAGGTCATACCTGTCGCTGTTCAAGGTCGGACGCTGGCGCTGTGGGCTGTGGAAGGGGAGGGAACAAACTTAACATCCCGACCCCCACCAAGCGGAAGCCAACATAAACTCGGCCGCATCCCTCCTAGGCCAGGGAGTTTAATCGGGATTACCGCCAGTGGCCAAAACATCCCCTTCCCTACTTGAACCACCAAAATCGTCCTGGCCGGTTTCCACGGAAACAGCCGCATTCCCTACCCACGGAAATGCTACCTCAGACCCGAAACCCGAGAGGAGACCCGCCAAACGGCTGTGACAAATACAATCCAAATTTCCACAAAAAAAGAAAAGAAAACCAAAAACTTAACATACATAAATAACAATACATTAATTTATATACAAATTCTGACACATTCTCCTTTTTTTTTTTGTACAAAATACTTCAACACAAATAAATAACAGAACACTGCGGCACCCCCAACAGGTGCCAACAGACATATTACAAAATACTTTTTTTTTTTTTTTTTTTAAATACAATAAATAACTAGCCATACAAAACCTTAACACATATTAAAAAAACAACAACCCCCCCCCCCCCCAGGACTGTGGCCGAAAAAACTCAACCATGACCAAACACAGGGCGAGAGGGTGGGACTGCTCGTCCATCCACACCGGGGTCAAAGAGGAAGGAGAAGGGGACGGACGTCCCCTTTATACTCCCCCTCCCCCTTGAGGTCACTTCCCCCAGTGACCACTTCCAGTGACCACATGGCTGGTCTGCCCCCGGACAGGAACGCAGTCCAGTCATGTGGGCTGCCCTCCTTAAAGGGACAGCGCTTTCTGGAGGAAGAAGTCAGCTTAGTGATGACAGCAAACCAGTTAAGATGATAGGAGAGGAAGATCCGTGGCAGTCCTTATCCTAGATGTATGGAAATTGGGATTAAATCCAGTGGTGACCTGCTTAGCAAATGTAAGAGAGTGAACCTCTCCTAAAGTGCACCTATACTCAGAGGGAAGTATATGTAGTCACTTCTATCCCCAGCCCAGTGCCCCCAAAACAATCTGTGTTTCTTTTACTACCTCAGCATTTGCTCAATATTCATAACAACATGAACTGGATGCAGTCGACCATATTGCTCCCTGGCTGAGCAGCCCCACCCAGTGAAGATGCAAATCATGCAATCAGTTACACACAGCTCAGCAATGGGGAACACTTCAACCTTACAGCCATTGTGTGACAGTTTGGTTGTAACTGAATTAATTTAGCATATGGCTGCCATTCACCATAATACTGCTTCTTGGTTTTTCCTGATATCTTTATGGATATTGGGCAAAGGCTGAGGTAAAAAAAAAGAAATACTGGCTGTTTTGGGGCACAGGGATGGGGATGGAAGGTGACCACATAAACTTCCTTTCTGAGTATAGGTGTACCTTATGCTGATAAGAATATGTCATGTGCCCTGCTGAAAAGAAGTAGAGTGAATTGGATTTTAAGCTATTGAATAAAGAAACTACCAAGAGCGTCATTACTGGAAACCAGATTCATCAAGAGAATGTGCACCTCATCCATACTACATCCATCATCCACACTGCGTTGCCCTTCCTATGTCCAAGATCCCCCCTCACTCCTCATACCCTCTGGCCCTTATATGGGGTCTTATATATCTTACATTGTGTTTTCTAGATTAACTCCATTTTTTAGGTATGAAAAGGGGGGGGGGGGTTAGGGGAAGACCATCTTGAAATCTTGTGCAGAGCAGTATTCACCCTATGGTCGGCCCTTGCAGGGTCTCAAATCAGAGGCAAGAAGAGCGGATTTTAAGAAGGCAGAACCTAGAAGCATAGAAACATAGAAGGTTGACGGCAGAAGGAGACCATACGGTCCATCTAGCCTTATGTGTATACTGTATGTACTCTTTATCTTAGGATAGATGTGTGCCTATCCCAGGCATGTTTAAATTCAGTGACTGTCGATTTTTTTACCTCTGCTGGAAGTTTGTTCCAAGCATCTACTACTCTTTCTGTAAAATAATATTTTCTAACATTGCTCCTGATCTTACCCCCAACTAGCTTCAGGTTGTGCCCCCTTGTTCTATCATTAAGTTTCTTCTTAAAAACACTTCCCTCCTGAACCATATTCAATCCTTTCACATATATAAAGGTCTCAATCATTCTCCTCTCTCCCTTCTTTCCTCCAGACTGTACAAATTAAGTTCTTTAAGTCTCTCCTGATAAGTTTCAAGTTTAAGTCCTTCCACCATTTTCGTTGTCTGCCTTTGGACACGTTCTATTTGAATGATGTATTTTTGCAGGTAAGGTCTCCAGAACTGCACACAGTATTCTAGCTGTGGCCTCACCAGGGCTCTATACAGCGGCATCACAACCTCCCTCTTCCTACTGGTGATGCCTTGAGCTATGCAGCCGAGCATCCTGCTTGCTTTTCCCACTGCCTGGCTACACTGTCCACTCATCTTGCAGCTATCAGTAATCAGTATCCCTAAATCTCTTTCCTCCGAGGTCCTGGCTAACACAGTACTGCCCATACGGTACTCAGAGCAGGAATTCCTTCTACCCAAGTGAAGGATTTTACATTTAGAGACATTAAACTCTAGTTTCCACAGTTTTGACCATCTATCCAGTAAAGCTAAATCATTCATGTTGCAGACTAGAGATGAGCGAGTAGTATTCGACCGAGCCGGTATTCGATCGAATACTACGCTGTTCGTCATACTCGATTTCGATGGCGCACTCACAATTCGTTTCCCCTCCCACCTTCCCTGGCGCGTTTTTTACACCAATCACCATGCAGGGGGGGTGGGACAGGTCCTGGGAGGACGCTGGCATCGCGAGAACGGCGTCTACACGCATTGGCTGGAAAAACCATGTGACCTCGAATATGCAAAACTCAGCACTTCCTCTTCGTCAGCATTAGCAGCTTGAACTTAGTGAGGGACAGACGTTCACAGCAGGGAAAGACAGGCTGTCGCTGGCAGGGCCCCAGAAGCTCGGAATCTCGCATTTACCACCATCTATACCAGCTACCAGAAGACAAGAGAGTCATTAAGAGCCCTTATTAGGGCTACTATGCTGAACGGTATATGGCTCATATGTAGGCAGGCAGGGCCCCAGAAGCTCAGAATCTCGCATTTACCACCATATATACCAGCTACCAGAAGACAAGAGAGTCCTTAATCCCTTATTAGTGCTGCTATGTTGAACAGTATATAGCTCATATCCTATGTAGGCAGGCAGGGCCCCAGAAGCTCAGAATCTCGCATTTACCACCATATATACCAGCTACCAGAAGACAAGAGAGTCCTTAATCCCTTATTAGTGCTGCTATGCTGAACAGTATATAGCTCATATCATATGTAGGCAGGCAGGGCCCCAGAAGCTCAGAATCTCGCATTTACCACCATATATACCAGCTACCAGAAGACAAGAGAGTCCTTAATCCCTTATTAGTGCTGCTATGTTGAACAGTATATAGCTCATATCCTATGTAGGCAGGCAGGGCCCCAGAAGCTCAGAATCTCGCATTTACCACCATATATACCAGCTACCAGAAGACAAGAGAGTCATTAAGAGCCCTTATTAGTGCTGCTATGTTGAACAGTATATAGCTCATATCCTATGTAGGCAGGCAGGGCCCCAGAAGCTCAGAATCTCGCATTTACCACCATATATACCAGCTACCAGAAGACAAGAGAGTCATTAAGAGCCCTTATTAGGGCTACTACGCTGAACAGTATATAGCTCATATGTAGGCAGGCAGGGCCCCAGAAGCTCAGAATCTCGCATTTACCACCATATATACCAGCTACCAGGAGACAAGAGAGTCATTAAGAGCCCTTATTAGGGCTACTACGCTGAACAGTATATAGCTCATATGTAGGCAGGCAGGGCCCCAGAAGCTCAGAATCTCGCATTTACCACCATATATACCAGCTACCAGAAGACAAGAGAGTCCTTAATCCCTTATTAGTGCTGCTATGTTGAACAGTATATAGCTCATATCCTATGTAGGCAGGCAGGGCCCCAGAAGCTCATAATATCGCATTTACCACCATATACCACCATATACCACCATTTACCACCATTTACCACCTTTAAGCTTCCCTTACTGCTGGGGTGACACACTGTAACAAACCTCCTCCTGTAAGCTTCCCTTACTGCTGGGGTGACACAATGTAACAAACCTCCTCCTGTAAGCTTCCCTTACTGCTGGGGTGACACACTGTAACAAACCTCCTCCTGTAAGCTTCCCTTACTGCTGGGGTGACACACTGTAACAAACCTCCTCCTGTAAGCTTCCCTGACTGCTGGGGTGACACACTGTAACAAACCTCCTCCTGTAAGCTTCCCTTACTGCTGGGGTGACACAATGTAACAAACCTCCTCCTGTAAGCTTCCCTTACTGCTGGGGTGACACACTGTAACAAACCTCCTCCTGTAAGCTTCCCTTACTGCTGGGGTGACACAATGTAACAAACCTCCTCCTGTAAGCTTCCCTTACTGCTGGGGTAACACACTGTAACAAACCTCCTCCTGTAAGCTTCCCTTACTGCTGGGGTGACACACTGTAACAAACCTCCTCCTGTAAGCTTCCCTTACTGCTGGGGTGACACACTGTAACAAACCTCCTCCTGTAAGCTTCCCTGACTGCTGGGGTGACACACTGTAACAAACCTCCTCCTGTAAGCTTCCCTTACTGCTGGGGTGACACAATGTAACAAACCTCCTCCTGTAAGCTTCCCTTACTGCTGGGGTGACACACTGTAACAAACCTCCTCCTGTAAGCTTCCCTTACTGCTGGGGTGACACAATGTAACAAACCTCCTCCTGTAAGCTTCCCTTACTGCTGGGGTAACACACTGTAACAAACCTCCTCCTGTAAGCTTCCCTTACTGCTGGGGTGACACACTGTAACAAACCTCCTCCTGTAAGCTTCCCTTACTGCTGGGGTGACACAATGTAACAAACCTCCTCCTTTAAGCTTCCCTTACTGCTGGGGTAACACACTGTAACAAACCTCCTCCTGTAAGCTTCCCTTACTGCTGGGGTGACACACTGTAACAAACCTCCTCCTGTAAGCTTCCCTGACTGCTGGGGTGACACAATGTAACAAACCTCCTCCTGTAAGCTTCCCTTACTGCTGGGGTGACACAATGTAACAAACCTCCTCCTTTAAGCTTCCCTTACTGCTGGGGTAACACACTGTAACAAACCTCCTCCTGTAAGCTTCCCTTACTGCTGGGGTGACACACTGTAACAAACCTCCTCCTGTAAGCTTCCCTGACTGCTGGGGTGACACAATGTAACAAACCTCCTCCTGTAAGCTTCCCTTACTGCTGGGGTGACACAATGTAACAAACCTCCTCCTGTAAGCTTCCCTTACTGCTGGGGTGACACACTGTAACAAACCTCCTCCTGTAAGCTTCCCTTACTGCTGGGGTGACACACTGTAACAAACCTCCTCCTGTAAGCTTCCCTGACTGCTGGGGTGACACAATGTAACAAACCTCCTCCTGTAAGCTTCCCTTACTGCTGGGGTGACACACTGTAACAAACCTCCTCCTGTAAGCTTCCCTGACTGCTGGGGTGACACAATGTAACAAACCTCCTCCTTTAAGCTTCCCTTACTGCTGGGGTAACACACTGTAACAAACCTCCTCCTGTAAGCTTCCCTTACTGCTGGGGTGACACACTGTAATAAACCTCCTCCTGTAAGCTTCCCTGACTGCTGGGGTGACACACTGTAACAAACCTCCTCCTGTAAGCTTCCCTTACTGCTGGGGTAACACACTGTAACAAACCTCCTCCTTTAAGCTTCCCTTACTGCTGGGGTGACACAATGACACAAGAGGACATGTCTGACCACATCTCACACACACACACACACACACACACACACACACACACACACACACACACACACAATGACAATTTGGGGTGGGGTCTATTTGTTTTCCCCCTTGCCTATGCCATCTGTGGTTGTCATTAGGCAACGTGATTTTAAGGGGTGCAGAATTTTGTTCTTCTTTTTTGTACAGTTTGGCTTGGGGTCCATGGCAATGTAGAGGAAAGAAGGTTTCCTTGTCTTGTCTCACTTTACGTAGAAGTTATATTGTGTTTGGAGTGTATTGTTGAGTGGCTGTGATAGTGGCGTAATAGTGCGACTTGGGCGCGTTATATGCACCCAGACATGCTTCCCCTGCTGTCCCAGTTGCATTCCAGCAGTGTTGGCATCATTTTCTGATGTTTCAGGGTGGACTTGGTGACCTCCAAGTGGTCGAATTGAGATTTCCAAGTGGCGAGCATTTTTTCCCCATAGACTATAATGGGATTCGATAATCGGTCGAGTAGTCGAGTAACGCGGTCTATTCGAATCGAAATTTCGAATATTTCACTACTCGCTCATCTCTATTGCAGACACCTCCAGGAGTGTCCTATAGTTTTGCATATGTTTTTTACTAAAGTACAAAAGGCAGGTGCATGAAAGATGTAGCCTCTCACATCCAGCATGGCTAAAATAGCCTTTTGCCTGGAATGTCCCTGTAAATAAATAAATTGGTGTGGCTACTGTTCTCTCAATGACTGATACAATTGTAGTAACGCTGTTATAGATGAATTGTGTGGTTCCAAGACTGGCCATCCTCCTCCCAAGTCTGACCCATCTATCACCACATATAGAGATACCTTAAGATTGGGAGTTTTCTTTTTCGCTTTATTAATCTGCAATAAAACAGATATTCCATTACAACGCTACAAAAATAGAGGGAGGCAGGAGAAGATGGGGTTCCTTTGTTTCATGCGATATTATAAAATGCAACGAGCGACATGCATTGTCATTTTAATCATTTTAAAACACAGAAACATATAATTTGACAGCAAATAATAAACAGTTTGCCCATTTCGTTTTATCAAACACAACTTTCTAATATAACTCGTAAAGCACTGGGGAAATGTAAAGGATGATTTACCACCAACATAAAAATGCCAAATAGCAAAAACAAAACCTTAAAAAAAGGAAAGTTAGATATCCATCCTTACAAGAAGAGTTATTTGATTTCCTTATATGTAAAGTAGTTGTAGGAGGGTCCCCCGCCTTCCTTGGTGTCTCCTGTGCGCTCAGGGCCAGCACTGGGCATATCTGTGCAAGCGCCGGAACACTTGACATCTTCATGGGCTCACTTAGGCACGATATTAGGCAAGTTACCTTGCCCCATTGCCTGCACTCTCACTGGTCAGTTGGTTGCGGCTGAGCCCCAGCCTCTAGACATGGGCCTGGTATTTTTTCAGGTGTCCCAGGGGTATTGCTGGAACAGCATTGTACTTTGCAGGTGGGTCATAGGTTACCAAATCCTATGCTTGGCACATTGGGTTGGTAAGCTTTGGAGAAGGAGGGGGCCATAGTTTTTGGGAATGAGGAGGGGCATCCTAAAAAGAGTAAAAAAAAGGTTACCTCTCCAAGCCTCTATCCTATTTTGAGCCTTAAAAAAACCTGCCCCCCAAAGCTTACAAATCTGATGTACCAGGCAAAGGGGCCTGTAACTCAAGGTTTCAGAGCTTAACTGTCAGCCCCTAGCCCTAGTAGTTACCACATGTCACATGTTTTTTAAACTGCTTGTGAACTGCTAATGGGTCCAAGGGACCCCATATCAATTAAATGGGTAGGGGGTGGCATGCCAGCAAGGGCAGGTGGCATAAAAATACTCTGCCACCTTATTACCCACATCTCCTGGAAGAACACCACTCCCAAGCCTATGGGCATAGGGCTCTTCCTTATCCCCCAGTGTTCTTCCAGGGATACCCCTGACGAAAGGTCTAATAGAGCATAGGGGCTAGTAGACCTACAGAGTTATAGTGCAGACACATGGTCTTTGGGTCCTGGGCTACTAGCCCCTATGCTTGCGTACCAAGCTAGTAGCCTTTAAAAAAAAAAAAGAAAAGTGTCCAAATGCTTTAGCTACATATATATATATATATATATATATATATATATATATATATATATGTTCAGAATTCTGGAGTACTGCATGCTAGATACTGGGGACTATCCTGCCAGAGGGCTTCATGTCTACCCTTTGGCAGCACTGAAAAATAAAGTGAAGACCATAGAATGATTGACAGCAACGTTGGACACTTCAGCAGCAGAAAAGAAAGCAGCAAAGAATAGAGAATGGCCAGCAGCAGCAGAAAAAGCAGTAAGGCCTGGAGGGTGATTGGTGGAAGTGGTGAAGACGACAAGCACCAGAGGATGATCAGTGGCAGCAGATAATGTGGCAATGACTAGAAGACAATCCGTGGCAGCAGAGAAGGTGGCAGGGACTAGTGGACAATTGATGTCAGTGGAGAAGGTATTGAGGACTAGAGGTCAACCAGCTGCAGAGAAGGACTCATCAGTAGCAGTGGAGCTGGAGGATGACATGATGTCAAGACAAGACACAAAGGAAACATGTTGACTTACATTCTCTTGCCCAAGGACTTACATAAACTAAGAGCCAGCCCAGGCAGCAATTGTGAGAGTATTGGGGTACAGTGCTTGGCCCTTTTAGCATTGTAGCCAGTAGGAATACGTAGTCTGCAAGTATCCCAGCTGACCTTAGCACTATGCATAGAGCTCAGTCAGTCCAGGCTCAAGGGTATAGAAAAAGAAGTTCAATAATCATGTCAGCCACCATAACCACATCTTAGTGTGCAAAACACTGCTCCCTGCCTGTATCCACAAATAATAGTAAATCATCAAAAGTTTGATGTGTCAATCTTCTGTTAATCAAATTTCCTTGGTAGAAAAAAGGATGGGCCACTGTAAGCTTGCAAAGGCAGGGCTCTCCTATTGTCTCCTGTGCTCACAAAACCTGTTTTGAACCACGTGGCCTCTAGTTTTGTATTGTTCCCTGTACTATTTGTTTTATCTTGTCTGTAATCATACCTTGTAAAGGGCTACGGAAGATGATGGCTCTATATAAATAAACAATAATAATAATAATGGGTCAGAAAAATTAGGGTATGTGGCACCCTAGCCTGGTTCTTGATTACAGATTATTGAGAACAATGGAAGGTAATCCCTCATCTTAAATGCATTTGTCAATTTGAGACAAGGGTGGAAGATAGTATATTATATTAAGAATTGCTTTGACTGTGGCCAGCTACAGTCCAACCTCTACAAACACAGTGCCTAATGTACAGAGATAGAAAATCATCAGCAATACAGTATTTATTGTGTCATGTTCCCAGAGACCAAAATCACATTTTCTAAAAAATGTAGAGTGATACTTTAAATGACCATGTTATAATATCTTTTTTTATGAGCTGGAATGTATACATTAGAGGTGGTTTACTAGTATCAAGAATGGGGCAGACAAAAAATTTACGAGATATATCCATTTAAATGAATAGAAATCACTCCGGGGGATAGTGACAATGTCATTTTCTGTTATATTGCCCCATTTTTATAGTGTTGCTTTATTTCCCTGACATGATAATAGAAAGGCTTGTGGTGTCTACAACCTCCCGCTCTACCTCCCAGAACAGATACATAAAATGCCTAAAAATAAATGTATATTGACTCTAAGATATTGGGCTATCCTTACACATCCCTGGGAGCCCTGGGAGATGAATATGGCCGGATAGCTTATCTGGGGCTCATAAAACCTTTTTCAGAAGATTGAAATAAAGTCAGTTCTTGCAGAAGACAAATCAATTGTGACATATCTGAATAGATCGCTGTGCATTTAATTAGCCTGAGACATACTGGCAAATTCAGAATTACCCAATAAATCACGGAATGGCGGGAGCCATAGCGAGCCAAAAATCAGCTGTCTTCTGAAATCTACGGCCAGGATAATAGAGCCGTTTGCTGCCCAATTTTGCTGCTATTCTCCCCAAATGCCATTAAATTTCACCCACTCTGACACTTATCTCCAGAGCCACCGTCCTAATTATCTCCTCATTTTAGGTCATGGAAATTTGCAGTTCCTAGAGAACTCCAGCTCATGAGTTCTGCCAATGTTATTACAATTTTATATGACAGAACAAGGAATTCTGGGAGTAACTCTAATAGCCATGCAAAGACGAAAAAGAGGCTAATAAGTAGAATATGTGTTGGGTCAGCAAAGCCTTATTGGTGAAGGTGAGAAAAGTTTTAAAGGGACGAAATGTAAAAGTACGCTGAATAAGAAGAACTTATGAAGGCAGAACTTGAATACGAACCTTTCTATAAACTCCACAAAGTACAGCCTGGCCTTAAAGAAAAAAATGTTAAAAACTTTTTCCATGTGTGGAAGTGAGTATTAAATAAAGTTACTTCTCCATCACAAATATGGGTCTGATTTATCAAGCAGACAATGAAATTTCAGTGCAAATTAGAGTAGTGCAAAATATGGTTTAGACATTTTTCAGCATGTTGCTGCACCGATAATGTTTTACAGGCTGATTCATTAACAGGTAGCGACAGATGAGCGACAGTAGCGTTATTTTCACAGCGCCCGCTAGTATTTGCTGTGCTTGGCCGTTGTTCGGATGTTGACAGCGACTCATTCGGTGTGCGGTAATGTTGAATACGGGGTTAGGAGTCGCTGTTTGACAGGTTCCGCGCTGTATAGGAGTGCATGACAGCGAACGGCCATAGCGAACGGCTCCCAGCATATTCATTAACAAATCACGCTCCAAAAATTCTCGCGCTGTGAAATGCTTGTTTAAACCCCAGAGCGCTGGCGGCGATGGGTTAAAAGTAGTTTTTTAACCCCCAAACAACCATATTTTTAGAAAAAAAAAAAACATGTTTTTCAAAACATTTTGTAATATGAATACATTAATATCAGACCTGTAATATCATCAACATTGCAGAAGTGGTCACCGAATTTTTGACATTTAAAAAAAAAAAAAAAAATTAATAGCAATTAATTATGAATATTTAAAGATTGCTCCATTGAAATGCATTGGAGAGCGTCAGGTAGCGAGAGGTCATACCTGTCGCTGTTCAAGGTCGCTCGCTGGCGCTGTGGGGTGAGGCTGGAATAATGATGAATGAGTCGCTATATGGCACTATCTCAGTCGCTAAGCAGGATTGGCTTGATAAATGTGTGATTGCGGAGGGGAGCCGGCGTTCTCGTGGCGGTGAGCGTCATTACCGTTCGCTCACCATTCGCTACCTGGCGCTATCCCTTGTTAAATAAGGGCCTTAGTAAATGTATTTCTTGCAGTGCAGCAACATGCGGAAGTGTGAAAAAATAAATCACTGTGTGAAAAAATAAATCACTTTTCACTACTTTAATTTGCACAGATGTGCCACTGTCTGACAGAAGTATTAGTTCAGCAAATACATCACAAAAAGAAGATACAGATGGCAAATCCCAAAAGCCCTTAAAATGAATGAAAACCTGTTTAGAAGTCTCTATGGGGGTAATTTAAGAAAGAATAGTGCTAGGTAGTGTCTCGTAGTGCCTGAACGTTGGGTGCTGTAGGGGAAATCCACATTTAAGAAAGTGAATCTGGTCGACTTTAACAGCGCCATGTAGCGTCACATGTATTACCAGAGGCAGCTCAGTGTATAGCGCCGGCGCTCTAAGTTCAAAAGCGCCACATATTACCTTTCGCTTTCCCATACATTTCAATGGCTGTTCATTTGCTTGTGTTTAAACAGCGTATTTGGCATTTTTGTTTCTTGCACAAATCATTGTGTGACCTCTCCTGGCTGCAAACACCTTTATACATTTCTTTTTATATTTTTATGTAGAATTGTAATTACAGGTCTGGCACTAAAGTGTCATTGTCACAGTGTTAAAACAATGTCATTCCATGTGTTTTGATACTGGTGTATATGTGTTCAAAAACAGACTTTAATCACACAGCGTCTGGAGCTTTGTGCTACAGAGCCCAGATTTAGAGCGCCGACGCTGTGTGTGCGTAGTTTTTACTTAAGTATGGTGTTGAGTGCCGAGTGCCAGGCTAGTGCTATACTGTTGTTAGAGCAGCCAACATACAACACATTCATCAGTGCCGGCCAGGTTATTACAGCGACCACTACGCTAGCTTACAGCGCCCGATACCCGCTTACAGCGTCTACTAGCGGTCACTCTAAGCGCCACTATACAGGCGCTCATCTGGCAATACCTGGCGCTAGTAGTGAATCAGCCTTCACATCAATCCATGTGTTTTCGCTTTGTTACTGGTGTATATGTGTTCAAAAACAGACTTTAATCACACAGTGTCTGGCACCCTATGCTACAGCACCGAGCTTTAGAATGCCAACACTGTGTGTTTTTTTCTTAAGTATGGTGTTGAGTGCCGAGTGCCGGACACACTGAGCTGGCTCTACCTATCGCTCACTGCAGCGTAATATTTTGTTCGAGCCTCAATTCACTAAACTTAAGCATATGGTTTGAAGGAGAAAGGTGGAGCATGATTTGCACCTAAAACGTTCTCTAGAGTAATGTGTCAACATATTTAATTTGCTTTTTAGAGTAAATCCTAGGTACATTTTAGGTTTTACAGTCGCTGGATCCTTATAGATCCCTGAAATGAACATTTAAGGTGTTAAGCAATTTTATGCATTTATAAACTCCTGTAATTTTCGATTTTCCTTGCTTCACATTTTATTATAAATGGCCCCTATTTTTTGAGATATTTTAAGCATAGTTTACTGAATCGAGGTTCCAGGCTGTGCAGGCTGTGGGGGCAAGTGGCTGCCCCGTGGACAGGGGCCCAATCTAGGATGAATAAAATCTGGGTTTTTGAGTGCACTGACACAATTGGGTTGATTCAGAGACAGATATGCATGTACTTTCGCATGTGTCTGCGTATTTTTTTGTCTGTTTGGCTTTTTTTGGTTTTTAAGTTACTTTTTCCATTCGTATGTTCGTTCCTGCTAAGGCGTATATGCGCTTTCGATCTACGGATCTAAAGCTGATAATTTGCGTTAGTTCGGATAACTTACGAATCTAAATCTGATAATTTGCGTTAGTTTGGATAACTTTACTTTAACTTTACGTTATTGGAATGGGCTTGTGTCTGATTCTGAGACCTGATTGCCCCCCGCCCTATAAAGCGTTTTCATTTCCGCTCCACTTACGGGACCATTTTGGACTCGGATTGCTTAAACATGTTTTGTGGCTTTGTGGAGGAGTATGAGCGCCTTCAGCTCCAAGGCATTGCATGTATCAGCATGGCCGAGGCCAGATTGCACCGGCGACACATGAATATCGATCGCATGCATGACGTTGAGCTGTTCGAGCTGACCCAATTTAATCGTGGTTCCCTCTATAAATTGTATAGTGAGCTGCGGCCATGGTTAGCCCGCACCCCAATTAAGGGTCAAGCAATTTTAGGTTTGACCAAGATGCTTGGCTGTCTGCAATTTTTGGCGAATGGCTCGTTCCAGAGGCTGGGTGCCCTCTCCGTGGGGATGTCCAAGCCTACGCTGAGCCGCGCGCTATCCAAGTTTCTGGATGGCATGACTACCATTAGTCCCAAATATATTTCCTTTCCGGATGACATGTTTTTTTTTTAATATCGCCGACATGCCCAACGTCATGGGTGCGATTGCACCCACGTTGCATTGGTCCCTCCCGCAGCCGACGAGTACATCTATAGGTAAGTTAATTATGTCATTTGGTTATATTGTTAAGGCAAACTGTATTCTAACTATCTATTAATCTCTCCTTCTAAAGTGTCCCTGTGCAACAATTTACAATGTATACCTTAATCCCTCCTTCTAAAGTGTCCCTGTGCAACAGTTTACAATGTAGAACTTAATCATTTTTTTTCATGTAGGCCTTATCAAACCATTTTAATGCTGACCTTAATTAGTCATTATCATGTTAATCTTTATTTTCTACCACATCCATATAATATTTGTTATTTAAACTACTTATGTACTTTGTTAATGATATTAGGATGGTAGAAAATTCTTTTTTAGGTTGTTCGGAGTTAGTGTTTTAGTTGTTTACCTTGACTTGCTGTAATTTTTTTTTTTTTCAGGAACCGCAAGACGGGCCACTCACTGAAAGTCCAAGAAGTGGTTGGCCCGGACATGCGATTCCTCAGTGTACTTGCCGGGTATCCAGGCTTATCCCATAATGCTTATATCTTGCGGAGCTCCAGATTATTCAGTCGGTTTGAGTCTGGAGGATTCTCTGGTGGATGGCTCCTTGGTAAGTTTCCTCAAATTCCATCAATCCCTTTTCACTGTATGCCTATGAATATAGTTGATGACCCATGTCTTAACCTATGGCTGTTTATTTCCCTTGATGACATGTTAAACATGTCACATTCAATCTATTTTATTAAAATATGTAAATTTATATTTGAAGGGCACTCGCAGACTCCATGTACATACATTTTAAAACATAACTATAAATTGTGGCAGACTCCTGGCCCCTAGCAATTGGCCACATCCAGGAGTTTTAAAGTAACTGACTACAGGGTGAAGTTTCCCCGCACACCAACATCAAGATCCATAGGGAGCAACAATTTCCAGGGGATTAGTCGGGCAGGAATACATAGGCCCACATACACACCCTCTCCTGCTCGGCCACATCTGCCACCGGCACGGGTGGAAACCAGCAAAACATATGCCACATCCACGCCTGTAAGTTCGGTGGCCACTCAGCCAATGGCCCCCAGTCCTAATGCCAGTCCAGTCCAATCATTGCCATGGCCAAATGTGGTTTTTGGCCAGCCAACAATGCCAACAAACATGATGAGCCAGCCAGCATTTTATTAGGCCTGAGCCTGCAGCGTGGGAGCTTGAGCGGCCGCTTCAGTGAGGCTTAAGCTTGGCCATTGGCTAGTGGGGTATGTGAGCACTCTAATGAGCTATTTGGCTGAATTCCTAAACAAACCAGCAAAGCCAGAAACCACCCAAACTTGGTAGCGCTCACCACACAGGTAAATATAGATGTAGAGGAAAGATGTGGAGCAGATTCAGGTCAAATAGATCTTAAAATTGATGTTGCCCATAATAAGGTTGTGGTGGGCCTTGGAGGTGGCCCAACACCTGGGCAGGTGTGGCATTCATGATCTGCCACTGCTCCAGCATCTGTCTGTTGCTAGTTCGAAATTCATCTAGCATGGCAGAGAAGTTTGCATTTAAGGTGGCCGTTTGTTCTGCCATCTGTCTGTTTAAGGTGGCCAATTGTGCAGTAAGCTGCTCTGTTGTTCGTTGAGTCACCTGCCTAAAGTAACAGCTGTCATGGCGCCATGCTGACTCCATGATTGGCACGCGCCTCCTCTGGGAAAATGGTCGACTTTGTTGACTGCGTCTTCCACTTCCCCGGGTTTGAGCGCCTGCAGATGCTGGAGTTCTAGGGCGAGCAACAGTACCAGATGTGCTTGCCAAAACCTCTGCAGCAGAGCTAGCACTGGGGACTGTAGGCTCAGTCTCAGCCTGCTGCCCACGATGGGCTAGCAGCATGCGTCCAGCTTCACTCTGCTGCAGAGGATTTGGTGCAGTAGGATGCTGGGGCAGTGGCAGATTAGGTTCCAGGGGTGTAATTGGCGAATGTTCAATACGGCTGGCATCCTCCTCCTCCATCTCCTGGATGACATCCATTAGTGTGGGAGTCTGTTGTAAAAAAGTGTGTCAGATTGGCCCTAAATATCTTTAAGACATGCATCACCAGTTTCCACCAAGTCCACTTACCCTAGATATCTGGTCCTGTGTCCTAGGCAGCAGGGAAGTAGACGGCGAGCTCAAACTGGAGGAGGCTTCCACACTTCTAGAGGCTGGATGCTGGGCTATGTTAAAAAGTAAAAGGCACGTAAACACACAAACATCCCTTGATGAGCATGATGAGTACATATGCTTTAGCAAACACGTGGCCAAGTAGGAATGCCAACTCCACCAACGGCCAACGTTGCCCTTCACAATGAATCTTTTATGTAGGCCTCACCCTGTACATACAGATTGGTCACATTAAATAATATAAACATGCATGTACTGCATGTTAGGAGGCTTAACAGATCCAAAATGGCACCTTATGGGCCAACAGTCAGCTTGCAAATAGCATTTGGCTTCAGAGTATGCTGCTGTGCATTCTTCCAATGTTGACCTTTCCCTGACCCTAGCTCAAGTTTGTCTGACCAAAGCACACCTACAACCCCAGTGGTAGAAACACAAAGAAGGGGGAGGCCGATTCATTAATAGCGCCAGGTAGCGACAGATGAGCGCCAGTAGCGTGATTTTCACAGCGCCAGCTAGCATTCGCTGTGCTTGGCCGGGGCTTGCTTGTTGACAGCGACTCAGTCGGTGTGCGGTAATGTTGAATACGGGGTTAGGGGTCGATGTTTTACAGGTTCTGCGTTGTATGGGTGCGCCTGACAGCGAATGGCCAGAGCGAATGGCTTGCTGCAGATTCATTAACAAATCACGCTCAAAAATTTCTCGCGCTGTGAATTCCTTGTTTAAACCCCAGAGCGCTGGCGGCGATGTGTGTAAAGTAGTTTTTAACCCCCAAACAACCATTTTTTTTAATGTAAAAATTATACAAGTTTTTCTAAACATTTTGTAATATGAATACATTAATATCAGACCTGTAATATCAATTCTGCACAATTTTTATTTTTTATTTTTTTTTACTTAAAAAATCCTAACATTGCAGAACTGGTCACAGAATTTTTGACATTAAAAAAAAAAAAAAAAAAAAATAGCAATTAATTAGGATTATTTAAAGATTGCTCCATTGAAATGCACTGGACAACGCCAGGGAGCGCCAGGTCATACCTGTCGCTGTGATGGGATTATCAGCGGCGCTGTTTGTTGCAGTCGGCTACATGATGAATCCCGCGCTAGCTGACGCTCTCGCCGGCGCTAGCCTCATTTAGCGTGATAAATGCATCATTGTGACCGCCGCCGGGCGTACTTGAGTCGGTAGCCGACGTTAGCTGGCGGTACCTGGCGCTCGTCAGACACTACCTGGCGCTAGCCCTTGATAAATAAACCCCTAAGTGTTGTCTATTATTGACTAGATTCACATCACATGCAGGGCTTTGGTAACAGAAATTGTTTAATATTGACCAGAAATACTGTCAAAGGTGGTGTACGGCCTGCAAAACTTTTTAAGGACCATTAACTACTGCACCCTGGGAGAGTGTCCATCATGAATGACATTCCTCAGACATTAAACACCCGCCAAAAACATTAACCTCCCCTCAAAGGCACTCCCTAGGGGCCTGTGTTCATATGTGTCTGTGAGCCTCATTTCACAAGTTTACAATAGTTCACATTAAAACAAACATTACTAACCTGCAGAAATGTCCTGGATGTCTGTGTCATGTCTGCCAGAGAGGCCCTCTAATGCAATGGTGTGTATTAACGCCAGGACCATTTCTTCAGCTCAGGTATATTGTAATTTGGTGGGGAAGCCTCCGCCAGTTTGTAAGCTGAAAAATAGAGGTTAACAAATATTGGCCATTGTGGTCACTACAACAAGCAGCAAAATGCAAACCTCAAATATGTACCTGTGATTGCGCCATTTATTCTGCTTCTTCCCTACTGCATACTTCAGGTCAGATATTTTTCACTGTATCTGCTCCACATCTTTCCTCTCGTCCCTGCTGCATTCACCTGTCTGGTAAACTCTTCCCAGATTTGGCTTTTTCTCATTTTGCTGGTTGATTTGGAATGGCGGCCAAATAGCTCATCATAATGAAGTGTGAGGCGACTTGCCAAAGCTAGTTTGTGCCTCCCCAAACCGGCCGCTCAAATGGCCTCGCCACAATGTTCGGCCTAATGGTTGTTCTTGTGGCTCATCTATGTTTGTTGGCAATTCAGGTGAAATTCTGGGCTAGCTGTGTGGTGATGAATCGGCCGTCACGTGGCTGGCAAAAGACTGGACTGGCATTAGGACTGGGGGTTCTTGCCTGGGTGGCCACCGAACTTACAGGCGTGGATGTTGCATAGGTCTCGCTGGTTTCCACCTGTGCCGATGGCAAATGGTGCCGAGGAGGAGAGGGTGTGCTCGGGGACTGGGGCTTCGGGCCCTCTGCCTCTTTTGGCCCTTGGAACTTGTGCTCCGTTTATCATGGGATGTGGTTGCGCGGGGAGCAGGAGAGGGTGTTCTTGGGGTGCTGGGGCTTCGGGCCCTCTGTTTCTTTGGGCCCTTGGAACTTGTGCTCCCTTTTCCTTTGGATGTGGTAGAGCGGGAAGCAGGAGAGGGTGTGCTTGAGGGGCTGGGGCTTCGGGCCCTCTGCTTCTTTGGGCCCTTGGAACTTGTGCTCCCTTTTCCTTTGGATGTGGTAGGGTGGGGAGCAGGAGATGGTGTACTCGGGGGGCTGGGGCTTCGGGCCCTCTGCTTACTTTTCCCCTTGGACGTGGTCGTACCTTGCTGTTTGGATGTGGGTGCCTTCTTCTTGGAGGATCCTTCCTTGCTTGTGCGTGCTGTTTTTGATGGGCCGGGATTTTGTGGGAAATGTAGCCTTGTGGTGGCCACTTTTGCTCCATGTTTCAGGAACCTTTGTAGTCGATTTGTGTGACCGAGTGCTTGGTAGAAGGATGAAGTGTCCTCATGCCACTGTGGCCTTTTGGTCTTGGCCTTCTTTGCTGCTGGTTGCTTTCCGCTCGCTTTTTTGGGTGCCATGATGACAATCTCGAAGAGAGTGAGCTGTGTGTCCATTGCCCTTTAAATACTAATGACTGGGTATGACGCTTACGCGTTCGCGTACGCGTGCATACGGCCATACGTACGGCCATGTGGAGCCCGGAAACCGCTGGGGCATTACCTATCTGCTGCGGAGAAAAAAAGTAGGCGCCCACAATCTTCACCCGCCAACAACAAGAGCTGATTATGCTCGTAAGTGTATTGTAAGGACGTTGATTTGCCATCTAAATGCAGGCCTTAAGGAAAGGCAGGAATGAACAGTTGTTTTTAAAAGTGATTTAAACTCCGTGCCAAACAGAAGTTAGTGCGAACCAACTCACTTGCATATAGAAGGATAGTTTAACCCTTTCAGTGCCAAGCACGTAGATTCTACGTGCTCGCTTCCACTCCAATTAAGTGCCAAGCACGTAGAATCTACGTGCTTGACTTTCCCCCCTGCTAGTAAAAAAAATAAAAATCAAAAATACTCACCTGACCCCTCGTTGGATCCGGCCAGGTCTCCCCTTTAATTTGGTGCCATCCGATCCCCCGTGGGGGGTCGGATGGCTCCAGGAGAGCCCCCGGAATAGCCCCCCCCTGCTTCGGCAGCAGCAGCTGCTAACTGTAAAAAAAATAAAAAATAAAAATGACATTTACCTACCTGAGGCCGCGCTGTCTCCCGATGGGTGTCCTCTTCACTGGGGGGGCCTCCGATCGCCCCCCAGCCTCTTCGGTGGCGAGGAGAGGGCAGAAATTGCCCTCCCCCCCACTTCCTGGAACGGGTCTGCTAGCCCCGCCCCCTGGGGTCGGGGTCGGGTGACATCGTTGTGATGTCACCAGCAACCCTCTTAATGCCGGCACCGTGAGACAGACAATCAGTCTGCTCGTGTGCCTGGAGGAGGGCAGATGGGGAGGAGGAGAGGGCTGAGATCGCCCCCCCCTACCCAGGCTCTCTCCTTCAAACACACGAGCAGACTGACAGCTGTCATCGGAGATCGCCGGTGGACACAGGAGAGGTGAGTAAAGTTAAAAAAAAAAAAAAAAGATCTTTTTTTTCTTATGTGTCTGTCTTTTTATTTAACATTTAACCCCTTGTGAACTGGTAAGGGGTCCATGAGACCCCTTATACCAGTTCACAAAGCTGGGGTCTGACAAGTCACCTGCCGCTAGCAGGTGACTTGCCGTTAACCCCCGCACCCCCAATTACCTGCCTCCCCAAAGCCCGGGGGGGGGGGGCAGAAGAGCCCGGGCCCACACAGGCTATGTGGGCTCATAGGCTGCAGGGTGGGGGGGGCCACAGAAGCTGGCCCCTCCACTCTGTTCCTACAAGCCCCCATAGCTGGTCCCGGGCTGGTAATGCTGGGTAAGGGGGACCCCATTTCAATTTTTGGGGGATTTTTAAGGGTTTTTAACCGGGAGGGGGGACCTTATGTCATTTTTTTTTAATTAACCCCTTATGTTTATAATGTGGATAGTAGTAGTATTTTATTTGTAAATGTTATAAAGTGCTATTTTCAGTTTGGGGGATCTCCTGGGCAAGAATGGGGGGGGCTACCGATACATATGTGGTACCGTTGTAATCGGGAGAAATTGGGCTTTCACACGCAATATGTTTTACTCTAATAAAGTAAATGTTTTATTTAAAATAAAGGAGACAATTGTCTAAAAAATATTTATTTATTTATTTTTACACAAAAATATTAAAAAAAACTGTAGAAAAATTACAAACAAGACATTTCATGTTCAAGCCAAAACTCTGCTGCAAAATATATAGCTATAATTTTCCTGAAAAATCCGGCAAAAATCACGGTTAAACATGCCACAGAATGGGGAAAAATGACCTGTCAACAGAGGGTGACAAAACTTCAAGTAGGTTGGCAATTAAAAGGGTTAATAGTACCTATGCATGTTGGGTATTGTTCTGCTCGGGGGACCTTGCTCTTTCAGATTTAGCTTGTTTTTTCTTGTTTGCATATTTATATTTTAGGAAAACATGTTATTTATTCAGTTTTTTTATTCATTTTTTTAGGGAAACCCTGTGCAACCTAAGAATTCTTTGAGGGATTACTTCCAGAAAGGTGAGCCTACTACAACAAGCTGGGTACTCTTAGAAAGTGTCAGAAATCGTCGCTTACCTGGGCCCCATTCCAGCGCTGGTCGTGGGTGGCCGGGTGCGGCAGCTGTGTCTGCTCGGCGGCCGCACCGGGCAGCGGCTGCTTCTGCCGGCGCGCGCGCGCCCCCTGCTGTTCCGGCCGGCGGCCCCGGCTCCCGTACACGTACACGCGCACGCGCGCGAGCACGTTCTGCTTATGTCCTCCGACGGCGCTGCTCTCAGCGCGGCCGCCGGGGGAAAGTTATTAGCTCAGGTGGGGTGGGGGGAATGCCGTGCAGGGACAGGGCCAATGAGCCCTAGTATTGTTCCTTGGGCCAATGAGCCCAGCTGGAGTATAGTCAGGCCAATCCTGGCCTGGATCATAAGTGCACCAATCACTCTCACCCTCCTCTCTGTCTCTCCCTATAAAAGCAATTCCCCCTCAGTTGGGAATTGCCTGTGATAGTGCCTTGAACCTAGTAGCTGCTTGTCTCTTGTGATTATTCTGAACTCCCGTTGCCGACCACCGCCTGTCTTGACTATCCCCGATCTGTGTTCCTGTTGCCGACCTTCGCCTGTGTTTGACCATCCCCGATCTGATCTCCTGTTGCCGACCTCTGCTTGATCCTCGACCACGAATTGTCCTACCCTATTGTACCGCTGCCATCTCAGAACTTCCGTTGCTGACCCTAAGCCTGTTTGGACTTCCGTTATACGCTCAGCGATTGGGCTACTCAGTACCACTTCCAGCCACGGGTTCTCCAGGCCTCTGAACAATAAGACTCCAATCTTTGAGCCATTGAAGTCCTGGGGGCAACCGATCCTGGGCAGGCGTGTTCTGCGTCCCGGCAAGCGGGGGCTCCTATAGGTGAAGCTGGCTGCGGAGATTGGGGGTTGAGGTCTTACCGAGAGGGCTGGAGTTATCTAAGTGGATTGCTGTAGTACCCGGAGCGTGACATTATCACAGGCCAAAAGATGGATGATCTGGTACAGCAGGTACAAGCTATGGCTACGGTGATAAACCAGCTCGCTCAAAGAGTGGCCACTCAGGAATCTCGTCAGTTACCGGCATCCTCTGTACCACCTCATATCTCAGAACCAAAGATTCCACTGCCTGAAAAGTTTTTTGGAGAACGAGCAAAATTTTCCAATTTTAAGAATGCCTGCGAACTGTATTTCAAGCTGAGACCCATCTCCTCAGGCACTGAGTCCCAACGAGTAGGCCTAGTCATTTCTCTGCTTCAAGGAGACCCGCAGTCCTGGGCCTTTAGTTTACCATCTCATGATTCTGCCCTACAATCCGTTACAGCATTCTTTAATGCTATGGGCGTTTTATATGCTGATCCTGATCAATAATCTACGGCAGAGAATAGGCTTCGGGCCTTAAGACAAGGACGGAATTCGGCTGAAGATTATAGTGCTGAATTCCGCCGCTGGGCCATTGAATCGAGGTGGAATGATCCCGCTCTGTGTAGTCAGTTCAGGGTGGGACTGTCGGAAAGCATCAAGGATGCTTTGGTCAATTTTACTCCACCCGCAGACCTCGACCAATTAATGCAGGTCTCCACTAAAATAGACAGGCGTCTTAGAGAGAGGGTTAGGGAGAGAGCCAGGGCTCCCACGTCCTTCAGGTCCCTCCAGAGTCTTAGTTCCCCGGCTACCCGTGGGGAAAATACCTCATCTCCTTCCCAGGAAGAACCCATGCAATTAGGGAGAACCCGGTTATCCAAGAGGAAAAGCAGCGTAGGCGATCCAAGGGGTTATGCCTATATTGTGGGAACTCGGGACATTTCGCAGGTTCCTGTCCCAACAAGGGGAGACCGGCGGAAAACTTCCGCACCCAGACCAGGTAGAGAGTACTGATCTGGGTGAGTCAGTTTGCAACTCTCGCCAAAATAAAATGTTAGTGCCCATTGACCTGTCTTGGGGTTCTTCCAAGCAAACAGTTTCCGCCTTTATCGACAGTGGTGCGGCGGGAAACTTTCTGGACAGGAGTATGATCTCCCTTTTAGGTATCCCTTTAGTTCCTCTTGAAAGATCCCTACAAGTTTTGGCCATCAATGGGAAGGCCATCCAGGGGGGACCTATAAACACCAAGACCCCACCTCTTCGGTTAATTGTTGGCTCTTGCCACTCTGAGTTCTTAGAATTTTTCATCTTCGACTGTCCAGAGACTCCGGTGGTTTTGGGATACCCCTGGTTACAACTCCACAACCCGGTGTTAGATTGGCGGGTTGGAGAATTGATCAAGTGGAGTGACCATTGTAAAAATCACTGCTTTACTACAGGCCTTAGAAGTGTGCAAGTTTTACCTCAGGGATTACCTCAACCATACGCAGACTGGGTTGATGTCTTCTCTGAACGTTCTGCGGATACCCTTCCTCCACATCAGTCTTATGACTGCCCTATTGACTTGCTTCCTGGCACGATTCCCCCGAGGGGAAAAATTTATAATCTTACTCTGCCCGAAGAGCAAGCAATGAGGGAGTACATCACCGAAAGGAAGGGATTTATTCGCCCCTCTACCTCGCCTGCCGGGGCTGGATTCTTTTTTGTAGAGAAAAAAGATGGCGGCCTGAGACCATGCATAGATTATCGAGCCTTGAATAAGATCACTGTTAAGAACCGATACCCCTTGCCCTTGATCTGGGATCTGTTCAATCAAGTCACAGGGTCCCAAATTTTGTCCAAGTTGGATTTAAGAGGGGCTTACAATCTGATTCGCATCCGACAGGGGGATGAGTGGAAAACCGCATTTAATGTGAAAGACGGCCATTACGAGTACCTGGTCATGCCTTTTGGTCTTTGTAACGCGCCAGCCGTTTTTCAAGATTTTGTTAACGATATATTCAGAGAGTATCTCGGTAGATTTGTGGTCATATACTTAGACGATATTCTCATTTTTTCTAATTCCTTGTTGGAGCATAGACGTCATGTTAAGTTGGTACTACAAAAATTAAGAGAGAACAACTTATTTGCTAAACTTTCTAAATGCGTGTTTGAAGTCACCACAGTTCCTTTCTTAGGGTATATTATTACCAACCAGGGTTTAGAGATGGACGCGGGGAAAGTTTCGGCGGTTCAGGATTGGGTTCAGCCCAAGACCTTAAAAGAATTGCAGCGTTTTCTAGGTTTTGCTAATTTTTATCGGCGGTTCATCAAAGGCTTCTCTCATGTTGTTGCACCTCTTACCAATCTTACCCGCAAGGGGGCCTTTACTGCTAACTGGTCTCCCTCTGTCTGTGAGGCCTTCCTGACCTTGAAGCGGGCCTTCACTTCGGCACCAGTGTTAATTCACCCAGATATTCGTAAGGCCTTCATTGTTGAAGTAGACGCTTCAGAGCTGGGAGTGGGTGCAGTTTTGTCGCAATATTCTGGTAACCCTGAGCGTCTTCATCCATGCGCTTATTTTTCACGTAAATTCAGTACCGCGGAGCAAAATTATGATGTCGGTAATAGGGAACTATTAGCTATTAAACTGGCTTTTGATGAATGGCGACACTGGCTGGAGGGTTCATTACATCCTATTACTGTGTATACCGATCACAAAAATCTTGAATACATTGGGTCTGCCAAGAGATTGAACTCTCGTCAAGCACGTTGGGCATTATTCTTCTCGCGTTTTAATTTTATTATTACTTTCAAGCCGGGTGTAAAAAATACTAAAGCGGATGCTCTATCTCGCATGTTCGGTGAATGTAAGGATCGGGGTGATACTGGTGACCCGATTCTACCTATGGGTTGTGTGGTCGGGGCATTACTTCCTGATCTCTCTAACACCTTGGCGCCGTTCCAAGACCAGTCTCCTAGTGATGTTCCCTTGGGATGCCAGTTTGTACCGCCACATTTGCGTTCGGATGTAATTCGCGAATTTCACGATGCTAAAACTGCTGGTCATGTGGGTAACCGAAAAACCTTTATGCTTGCCCGTCGCCATGTATGGTGGCCAACCATGAGACGCGATATTACTGCCTTTATCGACGCTTGTGCTGTTTGTGCTCGAAGTAAAGGGGTTCACAAGGCTCCCAGTGGTGGTCTAGTTCCTCTTGAAATCCCTGCTGAACCTTGGACTCATATTTCTATGGATTTTATTGTAGATTTGCCTTTATCACACGGGAATACTGTCATTTGGGTGGTCGTAGATCGTTTCAGTAAGATGGCACACTTCATTCCTTTGGCAAAACTTCCTTCTGCACCAGAGCTTTCTCGATTATTTACTTCACACATTTTTCGTATTCATGGTATTCCGTCCAATATAGTCTCTGATCGGGGCATCCAATTTACTTCCCGTTTTTGGAAACATTTCTGTTCGCGGCTGGGTATACAGATCTCTCTTTCGTCTGCCTACCATCCCCAGTCCAATGGGCAGACGGAAAGAACTAATCAAACTTTGGAACAGTACTTAAGGTGTTATGTCTCTGATGCCCAAGAACAATGGGCAGAATTTATTGATTTCGCCGAATTTGCTTACAATAATGCGCCTAGTGAGAGTACCAAGATATCGCCTTTTTATTGTAACTTAGGGAAAAATCCTAGAGCTTCTTCCCTTTCAGGGTCACCTTCCAACTTGCCGGCGTTGGAAGAGTGGCTTCAAGAACGGAAGAATATCTGGACACATGTTCAGGAAATTCTTAAAACCACTAGTTTGAGATATAAGAGATTTGCTGATCGTCGCAGGTCGCAGGAACCAGCTCTGCAGGTGGGTGATCTAGTTTGGGTCTCCACCAAAAATATTGCGCTCCGTCAACCCTCTAGTAAATTAGGTCCCAAGTTCATTGGACCTTATCCTATTATCAGGAAGTTGAATAACGTGTCTTTTAAAGTTCAACTCCCACTGACTATGAAAATACCCAATTCTTTCCACGTTTCGCTGTTAAAACCAGCTAAGAACACGCCTCCAGCTGGTCCTTCGCCGATTCTTGTTGATAATGAGCCAGAATATGAAGTGAATAGGATCTTAGATTCACGTAAAGTGCGCAATTCTTTACAATATCTGGTCGACTGGGTTGGCTATGGTCCGGAGGAAAGATGTTGGGTGGCAGCAAGAGATGTGCATGCCAGTGCCCTTGTGAAAAAGTTACATTGTGACAATCCGGGAAAGCCTGGTAAGGGTCCGGAGGCCCCTCGTGAAGGGGGGGGTAATGTCAGAAATCGTCGCTTACCTGGGCCCCGTTCCAGCACTGGTCGTGGGTGGCCGGGTGCGGCAGCTGTGTCTGCTCGGCGGCCGCGCCGGGCAGCGGCTGCTTCTGCCGGCGCGCGCGCGCCCCCTGCTGTTCCGGCCGGCGGCCCCGGCTCCCGTACACGTACACGTGCTCGCGCACGCGCGCGAGCACGTTCTGCTTATGTCCTCCGACGGCGCTGCTCTCAGCGCGGCCGCCGGGGGAAAGTTATTAGCTCAGGTGGGGTGGGGGGAATGCCGTGCAGGGACAGGGCCAATGAGCCCTAGTATTGTTCCTTGGGCCAATGAGCCCAGCTGGAGTATAGTCAGGCCAATCCTGGCCTGGATCATAAGTGCACCAATCACTCTCACCCTCCTCTCTGTCTCTCCCTATAAAAGCAATTCCCCCTCAGTTGGGAATTGCCTGTGATAGTGCCTTGAACCTAGTAGCTGCTTGTCTCTTGTGATTATTCTGAACTCCCGTTGCCGACCACCGCCTGTCTTGACTATCCCCGATCTGTGTTCCTGTTGCCGACCTTCGCCTGTGTTTGACCATCCCCGATCTGATCTCCTGTTGCCGACCTCTGCTTGATCCTCGACCACGAATTGTCCTACCCTATTGTACCGCTGCCATCTCAGAACTTCCGTTGCTGACCCTAAGCCTGTTTGGACTTCCGTTATACGCTCAGCGATTGGGCTACTCAGTACCACTTCCAGCCACGGGTTCTCCAGGCCTCTGAACAGTAAGACTCCAATCTTTGAGCCATTGAAGTCCTGGGGGCAACCGATCCCGGGCAGGCGTGTTCTGCGTCCCAGCAAGCGGGGGCTCCTATAGGTGAAGCTGGCTGCGGAGATTGGGGGTTGAGGTCTTACCGAGAGGGCTGGAGTTATCTAAGTGGATTGCTGTAGTACCCGGAGCGTGACAGAAAGCTTAACATGTGTACTTTCAGGGAATATATGGTTTATAGGGGATATTCCAAATGTAAAGGGTTGTTTTGGTTGAAAAACCGCAAGGTGCGCATTTTGTCTGCACAGCTGACATTTTCAAGTAAAATTACTGTTATGCGCATGCTTTACTTTGGGGTGTTTGCCAACTCTTCCCTTGACAGTACCTATGCATGTTGGGTATCGTTCTGTTCGGGGCATGTTGCTTTTTGAGATTTTACTTGTTTGTTCTTGTTTGCATAGTTTTTTTTAGGAAAATGTGGCTTGATTCTTCCTTTTTATTCTTTTTTAGGGAAACTTTCTGCAACCAAAGAATACATTGAGGGATTACTTCCAGAAAACTAAGCCCACATAAACAAGCTTGGTACGCCTAGAAAGCCTGAGGTGTGTACTTCCAGGTTTGTGGGGGGTATTTTAAATGTAAATGGTTGTTATTCTGGAAAAACTGCAAGGTGCGCATAGCGCATAGCGCAGTTGTATTTTATCTGAAAATCTCCTAAAGCTCTCTTTCAGTTTGGGGGAGTCTCCTGGGCAGGAAAGGGTGTCTACCTATACATATGTGGTACCGCTGTGATTGGGAGAAATTAGGGTTTTGCACGCAATAAAATTTTATTGATAAACATATTTTTTATTACCAAAAAACACTACAAATTGCAAAAAAATAGATTTTTTGTAATTTTATTGCACATATTTCACCAAAAAGTATTGAGAATACACCTAAAAAATGACAAACAAGATATTTCATGTTGAAGCCCAGACTCTCTTGAAAAAAACAATATATAATTTTCCTGGGAAATCCCTGGAAATCCTTTCAAAAATCACAGTTGAACATGTGTAGCGCAAAATAGTGAAACATGGTCTGGCAACAGAGGGCGACAAAAGCTGAAGGTAGGCTGGCACTTAAAGGGTTAAGGCTATAAATGTGTTTGGGAATGTCATTTAGTCAACTGATCTAATTGTGAATGATATTTGTATGCTGTTTGATCTAACAACTATTTTTTTTTGGTGTTTTTTAGACTATGCTTCAGCGCAGGTACGACTACCTGCTCAACGCATTCGAGAAGAGGAATGTGGCCCTGGAGATCGTGGCCCGGAACCAGCAGGAAACGGACACCACCTTCACTTATACGCAGATCATGCAGCACTTGTTGGACCTGAAGTGACTGAACATGCCCCGGGTGCGGCGATTTTTGGCGCTCCATTTCCCAAGTACATACCGATTGCATGCTAGATGTAACAAATACAGAAGGTAGGCCTTTATTTATAAATGCTTTTCTTTTATAGTTGGAAATGGAGTACCGCATAAGACCTACCAGGAGGCGCGACGTCCGGCCAGTGCAGCATGAATCTGCAGCAGCAAGTGAAGGTGGTGGATCTCCAGGGCCAAGTTCCTACCCCTCCTCTGTAGCTGCATCAGACCAGCCCCTGGACCTTACTACAGAGGAGGGGCCCCCTCGCATGGGCAGGCAGTCGTACGAAACAACTCAGGCATTACCCTCTGGTATGTGACTCTGAATGTAACCCCACACACATACATGCTAAATAAACCAAAGCTGATTCCATTAATCTCTTTTTATAGATGAATATGTAGCGGGCGAACGATCTGGGCCAGAGACTGCAGCAGATCATGCCCAGGAGGAACATGGAGAAGGTGGGTGATGTCACACACACATTCTAAGTGTCATTTTCTTACTGTTAAATCAGACATTAGAAGTGAGTCTATTTTAAATGTCTCTACAGCCTCACATTCCCAGCAGTGGCAGGCCCCAGACCGTAGGGTGATCCCCCAAGCAGAGGTCGCCCACCACCAAAGTAAGTTGTAATGTTAATTTTTGGAGTATGTGTAAAATAACATCATCACCAATCAACCTAAATCCATTGTCAATGTCCTTAGCCTAATAACATATGGCCTCTTCCTTTAAGAAATGCCTTAGCATAATGACATATGGCCTCTTCATTTAACCCTTTAACCGCCTGCCTACCTTGAGATTTTGTCACCCTTAGTTGCCAGACCATTTCGCACTATTTTGCGCTCCCCATGTTCAACTGTGATTTTTGAAGGGATTTCAAGGGATTTCCCAAGAAAGTGATATATTGTTTTTTTCAGCAGAGTCTGGGCTTTAACATAAAATGTCTTGTTTGTAATTTTTTAGGTGAATTCTCAATAGTTTTGGATTAAATATGTGCAAAAGAAAAAAACTATTTTTTACAATTTGTAGTGTATTTTTGTAATAAAATATGTAAGTTTGTCAATAAAATCTTATTTCGTGTGAAACCCCAATTTCTCCCAGTTACAGCGGTACCACATATGTATGGATAGACACCCTTTCCTGCCCAGGCGACTCCCCCAAACTGAAACAACGCTTTAGGAGATTTTCAGATAAAATACAACTATGCTATGCAATATGCACACCTTGCAGTTTTTCAAGAAAAACAACCCGTTACATTTGAAATACCCCCAACAAACTATATATTCTCTGGAAGTACACACCTCAAGCTTTCTAGGCGTACCAGGCTTGTTGACCTGGGTGCAGTTTACTGGAAGTAATTCCTCAATGTATTCTTAGGTTGCACAGGGTTTCACAAAAAAATGTATAAAAAAGCAGAATAAAAAACACCTTTTCCTAAAATATCAATATGCAAATAAGAAAAAAACAAGCTAAATCTGAAAGCGCAAGGTCCCCCGAGCAGAACAATACCCAACATGCATAGGTACTATTAACTCTTTTAATTGCCAGCCTACTTGAAGCTTCGTCACCCTCTGTTGACAGGTCATTTTTCCCCATTTTGCGCCATGTTTAACCGTGATTTTTGCCGGAACTTCCAGGAAAAAAAAAAAAAAATATATATATATATATATATATATATATATATATATATATATATATATATATATTTTGCAGCAGAGTTTAGGCTTTAACATGAAATGTCTTGTTTGTAATTTTTCTACTGTTTTTTAAATATTTTTGCGTAAAAAAACAAAAAAATAAATAAAATAATATTTTTTAGACAATTGTCTCCTTTATTTTAAATAACACATTTGTTTTATTAATGAAAACCATATTGCATGTGAAAGCCCCATTTCTCCCGATTACAACGGTACCACATATGTATCGGTAGCCCCCCATTCTTGCCCAGGAGACCCCCTAAACTGAAAAGAGCACTTTATAACATTTACAAATAAAATACTACTATCCACACTATAAACATAAGGGGTTAATTTAAAAAGAAAATTACATAGGGTCCCCCCTCCCGGGGGGGGGGGGGGGGGCATTTTTTGGGAATTTTAAGGGTTAAAAACCCTTTTAAAAAAATGACGTAGGGTCCCCCCTACCCGAAATAACCAGCCCGGGACCAGCTATGGGGGCTTGTAGAACAAGGTGCAGAGGCCAGCTCTGGTGGCCCCCCCACCCTGCAGCCTACAAGCCCACATACCCTGTGTGGGCCTGGGCTCTTCTGCCCGCCCCCTGGGCTTTGGGGAGGCAGGTAATTGGTGTGCTGGGGGTTAATGGCAAGTCACCCGCTAGCGCAGGTGGCTTGCCAGCCCCCAGCCTTGTGAACTGGTATAGGGGTCTCATGGAACTCTTACCAGTTCACAAGGGGTTAAGTGTAAAAAAAAACCCACAGACACATGGAGAAAAATTTTTTTTTTTTTTTTTTTTTTTTTTTTATACTTACCTCCCATCCATCCTGGAGCACTGTGTCCCACGCTGATCAATCTGGCTTTCTGCTCTCCTGCTGCTGCTGGAAGCCTTTTATAGCTGCTGGGCGACAGAGCATAAGGTGTTAATTAAAAAAAAATGACATTTTTGGGGGGCATTTTAAGGGTTAGGGTTAGGCTAACCCTAACCCTTACAATTTAAAAAAAAAATGACGTAGGGTCCCCCCTCCCAGCGGGGGGGACCCCATTTTTTGGGAATTTTAAGGGTTAGGGTTAGGTTTAGGCTAACCCTAACTCTAACCTTTACATTTTTTTTTTAAAAATGACATAGGTTCCCCGCCCCACCCGTCATAACCAGCCCGGGACCAGCTATGGGGGCTTGTAGGAACAGAGTGGCCAGCTTTTGTGGCCCCCCACCCTGCAGCCTACAAGCCCACATAGCCTGTGTGGGCCCGGGCTCTTCTGCACCCCCCCGGGCTTTGGGGAGGCTGGTAATTGGGGGTGTGGGGGTTAATGGCAAGTCACCCGCTAGTTGCAGGTGACTTGCCAGCCCCCAGCCTTGTGAACTGGCACAGGGGTCTCATGGACCCCTTACCAGTTCACAAAGGGTTAAGAGTAAAATAAAACACACAAACACAGAGTAAAAATTATTTTATTAAACCAAAAAATATTCTTTTTTTTCTTTACTCATCTCCGATCGTCAGCTCCTCTGTCCCTCGCTGATCAGAGGATCTCCTGTCCCCTCCTTCTCAGGCCACCGATCACCGGCATCTGACAGCTGAGAGGCCTGGAGCTGTCATGACTCCGGCCGAGTGAGGTCATAAGCCCCGCCCCCAAAAGGGCAAGATGGCGGCGCCCATCCTGAAGATAGAGAGCCCTGGGAGGGTATCGGAGGCCCCCTGGGTGAAGAGGATGGCCGGTGAGATCGAGCGCACATGAAGGTGAGTAAATTTTTATTTTTTTTACAGGAAAAGCCAGCAGCCGCAAAAATGGGGGGGACCTACTCCGGGCTCTCCCCTTCCTCCGGAGGAGCCCCGACGGGGGATCGGAGCCCCCCAGGGTGAAGAGGAGACCCCGCCAGATCTAATGAGGGGTCAGGTAAGTGTTTTTCTTTACATTTTGCAGGCGCTAGCAGGGGGCAAAGTCAGGCACGTGGCTGGCGTTTAACGGTTAGAGAGGCAGCCACGTAAAATGTACGTGGCTGGCGTTTAAAGGGTTAAGAAATACCTTAGCATAATGACATATGGGCTCTTCATTTTAGAAATGCCTTAGCATAATGACATATGGGCTCTTCATTTAAGAAATGCCTTAGCATAATGACATATGGGCTCTTCATTAAAGAAATGCCTTAGCATAATGACATATGGGCTCTTCATTAAAGAAATGCCTTAGCATAATGACATATGGGCTCATGAGTTAGCTTGCAACCTAATAATCATTCCATCCACAGCTGTTAAACATGTATTTTCAGAACAATACATTTTTTTCTCTTTTTTTTACAGACACCGCGCGTGCGAGATTGGCACAAATCAGTGCCACAGTGTTTCGGTTGGTGGGCGAGATGCAGGAGCTGCGCGATTCATTGGGGACCACAGATGAAGACGAATTATCTGGGGCCTGCCATTGCTTTGTATATAGTTTTAATGTTTTTTACTTTTTGAAAAATATGTAAATATTTTTAAAGTTTTAAAAATGTTTGTACTTTTAAACAATTACAGCAATTTAAAAAAAAAAGGCAACAAAAATTGCATAAAACTGGTTTCTGTGTCATTTTCTTTGACAAATACATTCATTAACGGTTGGTTACAGCAAAACGTAGGAACAACCCAAAACTAAAAAATGAAGATTATCCAGACCGCGATGTGATTGAGGTAAGCATTAGGTGCGCAAAGGGAAGAAGAATGAAACCGTGATGTGATTGAGGTAAGAATTAGGTGCGCAAAATGAAGAAGATACAGACCGCAATGTGATTGAGGTAAGCATTAGGTGCGCAAAATGAAGAAGATACAGACCGCAATGTGATTTAGGTAAGCATTAGGTGCGCAAAGGGAAGAAGAATGAAACTGCTATGTGATTTAGGTAAGCATTAGGTGCGCAAAGGGAAGAAGAATGAAACCGCAATGTGATTTAGGTAAGCATTAGGTGCGCAAAATGAAGAAGATACAGACCGCGATGTGATTTAAGTAAGCATTGGTGCGCAAAATTAAGAAGATACAGACCGTGATGTGATGTAGGTAAGCATTAGGTGCGCAAAATGAAGAAGATACAGACCGCGATGTGATTTAAGTAAGCATTAGGTGCGCAAAGGGAAGAAGAATGAAACCGTGATGTGATTTAGGTAAGCATTAGGTGCGCAAAGGGAAGAAGAATGAAACCGCAATGTGATTTAGGTAAGCATTAGGTGCGCAAAGGGAAGAAGAATGAAAGCGCAATGTGATTGAGGTAAGTATTAGGTGTGCAAAGGGAAGAAGAATGAAACCGCGATGTGATTGAGGTAAGCATTAGGTGCGCAAAATGAAGAAGATACAGATAGCGATGTGATTTAGGTAAGCATTAGGTACGCAAAATGAAGAAGATACGGACTGCCATGTGATTGAGGTAAGGATTAGGTGCGCAAAATGAAGAAGATACAGACCGTGATGTGATTTAGGTAAGCATTAGGTGCGCAAAATGAAGAAGATACAGACCGCGATGTGATTTAGGTAAGCATTAGGTACGCAAAGGGAAGAAGAATGAAACCATGATGTGATTTAGGTAAGCATTAGGTGTGCAAAGGGAAGAAGAATGAAACCGCAGTGTAATTTAGGTAAGCATTAGGTGCACAAAGGGAAGAAGAATGAAACCGCGATGTGATTGAGGTAAGCATTAGGTGCGCAAGGGGAAGAAGAATGAAACCGCGATGTGATTGAGCTAAGCATTAGGTGCGCAAAATGAAGAAGATACAGATTGCGATGTGATTTAGGTAAGCATTAGGTGCGTAAAATGAAGAAGATACAGACCGCGATGTGATTTAGGTAAGCATTAGGTGCCCTAAATGAAGAAGATTCAGACCGCGATGTGATTTAGGTAAGCATTGTAGCAGAGCCCATTAGCGAGCACATTAATGAGTTAATTTTGATGTGCGCAGGCGTAAGGTTGTAAAGAGTTCAGTCTGGACGTTTATTTATAGAAAAAGGAATTCAGAATCTAACGGGAAACGTAAATCATTAGTTTGAGGCGACATTGGAAAAAGGGAAAAACAAAAGCCTACGTTGTTTCATGAGTAACATCAACGGAAAACGAAAGCTGAAAAATGACATTCTCGTTGGCATACAAACGGACGAACACTTTACTGAAGGCTTGCGATGCATGCTTAGAATCACTCGTACACTCATACACAAGCGGGGAAATAAAAAAAAAGAACAGATCGACACAAAAACTAAAATCTTTTTATGTCTCTCTGAATCAACCCTAATGTGCTGACTAATGCCCTTATTTATGAAGGAATAGCGACAGGTAGCGACTGGTGAGCGGCCGGTAATGACGGGCCCCGCCACGAGAACGCCGGCTCCCCACCACAGTCACACATTTTTCAAGTCAATCCTGCTTAGCGACTGAGATAGCGCCATATAGCCACTCATTCATCATTATTCCAGCCTCAGCCCACAGAGCCAGCGTCCGACCTTGAACAGCGACAGGTATGACCTCTCGCTACCTGGCGTGCTCCAATGCATTTCAATGGAACAATCTTTAAATATAAATAATTCATTGTTATTAATTTTTTTTTTTTTTTTTTAAATGTGAAAAATTCTGTGACCACTTCTGCAATTTTAGATAATTTTTTTAAGGTAAAAAAAAAAAAAAATTGTACAGAATTGATATTACAGGTCTGATATTAATGTATTCATATTACTAAATTATTTAAAATACTTTTTTTTTTTGGTTTCCAAAAATATGGTGGTTTGGGGGTTAAAAAACGACTTTTAACACTGCCTCCAGCGCTCTGGGGTTTAAACATGCATTTCACAGCGCTATCATGCGCACCCATACATCGCGGAAACTGTCAAATAGCGACTCGTAACCTTGCATTCAACATTACGCCACACCGACTGAGTCGCTGTCAACAACCGAACAACGGGCAAGCACAGCGACTACTAGCGGGCGCTGTGAAAATACCGCTACAGACGCTCAACTATCGCTACATGTCGCTATTAATAAATCAGCTTCTAACAGTGGTCATTGTGTGCTTATGTACACATTTAATTTATCCTCCATATTTTTTCATGTGTGCACTGTGAATGACACACTTCCATGAACAAACACTATAGGGCTGATTCAGCACTGTGAGAATTTTTTTCTCATGATTTTTGGGAGAAAAAAATGTATAATGATTTTTTTTCATAGTGTAATTCAGCACCAGTTCTAGCTGTCCAAAACGTTCAATAATTTGTACAGCTAAAATGGTGCTGAATTGCACTAAGGAAATAAATCATTATAAAACGTATTTCTTTCAAAACAATGTGAGAAAACAAATTCTCACAGGGCTGAATCAGGGCTTACATTAGTGACTACACACAAGTGAAATATACACAATGGTTATACTATAACAGTGATTACACCAAAGTAAATAACACACTAAAGGGCAGTGAAGGGCACAAGTCCGGTCTTATTGTATGGGTTTATCTTCGGATGCCGAGGACACACCCCACACAAATCCTTAGCAAAGTACTATAAATTATTATTGGCCTTGAACCCCTGAAGAAGTCAACAAAAATGAAATGCGTTATAAAAAGTAAAAAAATAAAATTAAAATATATACAATAAAAGTAATTGTAATATGATGCAACAGCAACAAGTGTCACGAATTTAATTTTTTTTAATTATTTGTGTGTAAATACCTCTGGTGGACTTAAGCTATGAAAAGAAAGGGGTCAAACTAAATTTTTTTCTAAAACATGCTGTAAAAAACTCCCCATAGCATGAGTCTCCCAGTGATATATGGAAGAAGGATACTACTGACACCCCAAGGTAGCAGTCTTAAAGTGGAACTCCAGTTTGGGAAAAACTGCCTCCCTCCCCTGGCACTGAGGCAGGGGAGGTAAACCAATTTTTCGCATGATCAGTGTCGCTGTTTCCTCCTCTGAATATTCCCAGCCACTCTCCAATGACACCCGTGATCTGCTCTGGGTGCTACCCTGCTGGATGGCAGAGGAGTGCCTGGCCACTGTCAGCCCATCAACCCACCCTGCAAGTCATGTGTGAAGTGCCTAATAACTGGGGTAAATGTGCCTCTCTCTTCTTCCTCCTGTGCCACCATCACATCCTGCGCCATGGTCTGAAGAGTTTTTTCCAGGAGGCAAAGGACAGGGATGGTAATGCTGACAATGAAGTCATCACTGCTCACCATATCCCTGACATACTGGAAGCTCTGCAGCACGATTCAAATAACTGGAGCTCCATCAATAGCTGGCTCCACTTCAAGATTAAAAGATAACCTTAAAATCGGATAAAGCTCCACCATAGACATAGCAAAATTGTCACACACAATGAATTTCGAGGTGTCGCACTTTGGAACACTTTCCTGTCCTTAATCGTAACACCTTGCCCAGTGTGTGACTATGGCCGGCTGAAGCACCTTGGGCCCACAAGGGGATATCATTCTTTGGGCCCACCCTTCTGCAAAAATCGGATTACACCTTAATCATATAAAATATTGAGCAAATAACTACTGTAACTTACTGAAGAAATGACAATAATAAGCCACAGAAGCCTACAGGCAAGCCAGAAACGGTAGCCCAATGGTGGCCCTGTGGGACAAGGATTGTCTGGTGCTCTGGAAGACCAGTCCTTTTAGTGCCGATTGGGCAATATATATATATATATATATATATATATCTTATCCCTTTACACCACTCTGATTGAATACACTCTGTTTTGGAAAATACTGCGATACAATAGTAATCATAGGTTAAATATGTCTATAAACAAAGATTACATACTTAAACCACCACTGGGACTGGCATCATCTGTCTGTAAACCCTCAACTGGAAGCCACCGAACAGATTAGAGAATCCCAGTAATTCACAGCAAGCCTGTTATCAACAATGGAAGCCAGTCAATTTTTTACCCTTGTCTTTATCACTGACGAGAAAGTGTCTACTTTCTCATCAGCGATGGCAGCAATGGGTTAAAGTCACTAAGGGCCTTATTTATCAAGGGCTAGCGCCAGGTAGTGTCTGACGAGTGCCAGGTACCGCCAGCTAACGGCGGCTACCGACTCAAGTACGCCCGGCGGCGGTCACAATGACGCATTTATCACGCTAAATGAGGCTAGCGCCGGCGAGAGCGTCAGCTAGCGCGGGATTCATCATGTAGCCGACTGCAACGAACAGCGCCGCTACTAATCCCATCACAGCGCCAGGTATGACCTGTCGCTCCCTGGCACTCTCCAATGCATTTCAATGGAGCAATCTTTTAATATTCATAATTAATTGATTTTTTTTTTTTTTTTTTTAACTGTCAAAAATTCTGTGACCACTACGGCAATGTTTTTTTAAGGTAAAAAAAAAATCTGTGCAGAATTGATATTACAGGTCTGATATTAATGTATTCATATTACAAAATGTTTAGAAAAACTTGTATAATTTTTACATTTAAAAAAAATGGTTGTTTGGGGGTTAAAAACTACTTTACACACATCGCCGCCAGCGCTCTGGGGTTTAAACAAGGAATTCACAGCGCAAGAAATTTTTGAGCGTGATTAGTTAATGAATCTGCAGCAAGCCGTTCGCTCTGGACATTCGCTGTCAGGCGCACCCATACAACGCAGAACCTGTGAAACATCGACCCCTAACCCCGTATTCAACATTACCGCACATCGACTGAGTCGCTGTCAACAAGCAAACCCCGGCCAAGCACAGCGAATACTAGCTGGCGCTGTGAAAATCACGCTACTGGCGCTCATCTGTCGCTACCTGGCGCTATTAATGAATCGGCCTCTAAGCAAGATGGCTCTACACCCAGGGAGGGAAACATCACAACAGGATAGAAAGGTCATTACAGGATAGAACACAATGTGTATATTTTAGCAAAGCTCAACAAAGTAGTCGTTTTTGTATATCTCAGTAAAGCAAACTCATGTAATTGGTCAACTTCAGGTCAAGATGGTTTTGAGCAGCATTTTTGCATCCCTCACTATTTTTTTAACACTGGCTATGGTGGATCTTCTTCTGATATCCAAGTAATCATAGAAAATGAAGTTGCACTCTCTCTATGAATACTAACTCTGATATTTGTTGGTCATTATTATAGAACAGTGAAGGGGGGGGGGGGTCTCCCCATCCTGATAGTTAATTTGTCTAGAAACTGCGCTAATTCTATAGTTTAACAAACATAACGCCCATCCCGAAACTGCTGGTAATTTACTGGTATTTGTGGGTATTAGAACTGTTATAAAACCATTAATTGCCAAAAAACTACAAAAACCATAAAATAAACTACCTAAATACAAGTGGAATAAAACCAAGTGGAGTTGTAATGTATTCAGGCCGGCATGGTTATAAATTTACGGGTATAACACAATCAGTTTTTAACCGGCTGCCAGCTTATAACTTATTGGCTGCAGACATTGGAATGCTTCCTTAGTGTCTGGGATTTAAAACTGCCACGTGATTTATTTTTTTTACTTGTAAACAAGGCCCCAGGGAGGCACTAATTAAAGCAATGGCTCAAAGCTAAAATGCGCTTTTATTGATTTAAATAATGAAAAGACATGCGAGGATCAGAAACCAACATCTATCTCTGCTTTCATTTGCAATCCACTCTCTTAAGCGCAATGTGTTGTGGCTTCTGTATTAACTGCCTTCGCCATAACGGACAATTAGTGTCTCTTATCTCCTGTGTTTTTTTATACAATATTTTACATTTAAACTTGTAACTTAATTGAAGATATAAATTAAATCACGGGAGATAATTTGCATATTCCACAAGCACTTTTCAGCAAGCACATTTTTAAAAAAATAGAATAAATCAAGTACTTGAATTTAAGAGGACCTACATTTATCTCAAAATCTCCAATTACATGTAAATACCTTATGTATTCCAAGCGAAGCCACTTAACTCTCTTCAATTTCTGTGTTGTGTCTGAGCTTGGTCTTGGCGTGCCACAGATTTATGTAGTCGGATCCAACTGCGGAACCAGTTCTTAGACCACGTGGTGCTTGAGGAATTAAATTGAAAGGTCAAACTCTGGAGCCCTGCTATGGCTTCTACCCAGCATTGCAGGAAATAGGGGAAAGGCATGTGAGGCATCCGGTGAGCTGCTTGCTGCCTTATTATTGCTGTTGGGTCTGCAGTCCCTTAAAAGTAGGCGAGATTCCATTGTGATAAAAGTAGTTTCTTTATTTGCTCCACACAAGGTCGACTTGATCATAGGCAAAACTTAAATCTTCAGATGCTGGTCACAGCAGGCCTTACTTCATTCTAGGTCCACTTTGAAGAGATGTTTTAATCCCAGGCTTTTCCTAGCAGACTGTCTCTGGTCTTTCAGGTTCTCTGTTTGCATTGACTTCATTCTCTGACTCCAAGAGAGGATCCAAAACTCGAACAACAATTTTAATTCAGGGTCCACTTCAAATATCTGTCCACTAAAACAGTGTTGGTATTTCCCTCTAAAACTAGTTCCACCAATTTCTGGAGTCTCTATTTCTGGGGGGTTTCACAAAGCAGGGCATCCTGAATCTGGAACGTCGCAAACTCACCACCCCCCTTTTGAAAGAGGAGTGAACCAGGTGAACCCATTGTAATTGGGGAAGGAGGACACAACAGAATACCAGTCTTGGTTAGCTACACGGGAGTCCAGAGGGCATCAAAATATACAAAAATTATACATCATAAAAGTAACCACTAGGACTTATTCTAAACCTTCTACTTAATATTTCCTATTTCCTAACTGGCTTCCTATGACCAATAACTTTAAGAAAGACCCTGCCTGCTGAATCAATCTTACCACTATAGCTGCTTTCCTATCCTACATTACCAACTATTTCATTAAAGTGGGCCAAAACCCTTCAGGGCCAGTCCTGGAGTCTAAAAGCTGTCTGCTTGGCTACATTCAGGGTATACCCGCTGTATGAAACCTCCAGAATCACCTGTAAAACTCAGCTTTCCTGAGGTCTCAAGGTGCATACATGACCCGCAGCAGTATCCTAAGCATCTCTGGACTAACTGACACTGTCACATGTCCTACATAAAGGCGAGGTTAAAATGAGGCATAATTCAAAGAAGAGAGAACACAGAGTTTATAAACATGCATATCCAATGTTTATTAACACCTATATGTCTCACTCCATGGTGGTAAAAACTTCACATGACTGACTGTCATAGGGCATATCAAGTTTTACAAATCTCATGCCTTATTTTAAAATAAAGCAGGAAGCACTACTTATTTTTAGATAAAGTTTACTGAATATGTCAGAAGGCCATTAGGGTATATAAGGATTTCCTTGGCTGAGGAGTGGCCTATGAATGGCTGGTGTCCATTCACAGATGCCGGCTGTAAATAGGCCACGCTCACCTGCACATGCACACCTGCCACGCCCAACCATCAAAGCTAAGTGCGGGCATTGGTGCGGGCAGAAGCTGTACGTTTAAGCACTTTCTACCCAGTGGTCCTTCATCCTACACCCAGTGGTCCTAAACCCCCCCTCCCCCCCCCCACACACACACACACGTGCTTCTTATATCACAAAAAACGAAAAGTTCATGGAGCTCAGGACACATTTTAGGAGCAGCGGTAGATATCACAGTTTGGGAGGCGTCAAGAGTGGGTTCCAGGCCACAGGAGTTCATCAGTAGCACTCAGGAAGTCATGCAAAATACAATCAATGCTCCAGGTATATATATATATATATATATATATATATATATATATATATATATATATATATATAGATAAATAATTGATAAATGGTGTAATCCTATTTGGGTCAAACATAGGCTTTAGAGATATTGTTGATGTGAGTTGACAGTTTGTCTTAGACCCTTGACTGTTCAACCATTAACATTTCAGTACATTTCTTTACATATATTCATTGTGGCTGGCTGTATATGTCTATATTAAATGATGACTTACAGCAAGTAGTACTGTATGTGGATCTAGGTGAAATGTATTCTCTGCCATATAGCAAAGGAAAGATATCAAGTGAACCAAATGGCTTTTGGCCTAACTGGACAAGTTGTAGCTTTTCTTCTAGAACCCCTTCTACTGCCAACCTCCCAACCAATGCAATAGCCGGGGGAGGGAGGATCTCACCTCTGCCAAGTTTCAGTATCATCACTTTAACAGTGGCCATATCCACTTGCATTGTCCCTGTAATGCTATAGCCTCACAGTGCCTCAAATTGGCTGGGGATCATATTGAAGCAGGGCTCAGGAGTTGGCCAGGTTCAGTATTATCCTGGGATAATTTTTGGCCCCAGTCGATCCCTGCATAACAGCTTCACCTAATACACCACCATAGCACTGCTACAGTATATTGACAAAGCAAGGCAATTAGCGGTGTACAATTTATTCTTTACACTTACTTCAGTAATCGATTAAAGTACCTTATTGATATCGTTTTCCTTGCACTTTAGAAACCTGAGGTAGTCCTGATTGACTTCCCTTTCAGTAAGGCAGTTTGAACATTTGTCTTTACATTGTAACACCTTTTATTCCCTAGTGGACTGGTGCGGATTAAAGATTTGGGCTATTTGTATCTGAAAATGTTTATTGTACTGTACATCATTTTGTTAGGTTATCATTTTCATATGCAGGAGCGGACTGGCCATAGGGAGATCTGGGACAATGCCTAGTGGGCTGCACTTCTTTGGGGCCAGTTGGGCTGCTGCTTTCAACACCCACATGCAATCCCTGCCCGCTTAGGGGGTTATTCATGAAGGGATAGCGGCAGGCAGTGTTTGGTGAACGCCGGGCGCTGTAGGCAAAACCACGTTTATGAAAGCGAATCTGGTGAGCGACTCTAACAGCGCCATGTAGCGTCACATGTATTATTACAGGCGGCTCAGCGTATAGCGGCGGCACTCTAGCTTCCAAAACGCCAGGTATTACTTTTTGCTCACTAACGCTATCCCATACATTTCAATGGCCGTTCATTTGCTTGTGTTTAAACAGTGTGTTTGACATTTTTTTTGTTTTTTTTTGCTCAAATCATTGTGTGACCTCTCCTGGCTGCAAACACTTTTAGAAACTTTTTTGGCTTTTCATATTTTTATGCAGAATTGTCATTACAGGTCTGGCACTAAAGTGTTAATGTCACAGTGTTAAAACAATGTCATGCTATGTTTTTTCGCTTTGTTACTGGTGGATATGTGTTCAAAAACAGACTTTAATCACACAGCGTCTGGCACTCTATGCTACAGCGCCCAGCGTGTGTCCTTTTTTGCTAAGTATGGTGTGGACCACCGAGAGTCGGTCGCACTGAGCTGGCGCTACCTTTTGCTCACTGCAGCGCTGTACTGGTGTTAGAGCGCCCAACATACATCACATTCATAAATGCCAGCCAAGTTCCTACAGAGACTGAGGAGCTGTGTTACAGCGCCCAATACCCGCTTAGTGGTCGCTCTAAGCGCCGCTATACAGATGCTCATCTCCCGATACCTGCCGTTAGTAATGAATCAGCCTCCAAGTCTTCCTTTCAGCCCCCTGTACCCAGCCCCACAGTACCTACAAGGAACCCCTGCCCCAGTGCTATAGCTCCAGCATCATGGTGGGGGGGGGGGGGCCTTGGGCCGTCCAGGGGCTGGCAAAATCCAGGGCTGATTTTTGGCCCCAGTCCACCACTGTTCATATGTATTTTATAGTAACAGTAAGGATATAATGGCCTAAGTATTGTTTCTCTCCATTTTTACTCTGATCCCTCACCTGTCCGGTTGCGTTTGTGGCATGCATTTTGCAGCGGTAGGAATTTTACTTTGTGTTTCAGTTTCTGTTTGCTTTTGCTTTCCCGTTCGTTTGCTCCTGCATTATAAAAAATCCCTGCTTTCGGGTCCTATGACCTGACTTCCCTTCTGTTGAATCCCATTAAAATCTATAGTGCCACAAATGCAAAATGCATGCGGTACTGCATAGAAAACGCACTTGCGTTCATTATTGCAGCACCATAGTCTTTAATAGGATGCAGTTGTGGCCCAGACACAGCAGGTAAGACTTTGTTCAGATTCTCTTATGCACCAGAGAGATGTGAAAGAGGCCACAGAGGTGCCATTTTGGGATATCTTTGTCGCAAACGCATAAACGTATACAGTACATGACAGGCGTGAATAAGGGCTAAAGGCACATATTCAAAGGAAACTCCCTGTTTGCAATGTTTTTGGCATTCTGCCTTATTGTGTTCATCTTCTGGAATGTAAAATAAACATTAGCATTAGGATTGTGCCCCCATACCTGTGATTTACTTATCAGCACGTACAAGGACCAAAACCCAGGATAGTCAATATCCTAGGTTTTGGTCCACTTTAAGTAAAGCTCTTAGTATACTTTGTGACTACAAATCCCAGAATCCTTCCACTGTAACAGGTGAGCTCATCAACCGCTTTGGTTAAACAAATCAGCGCCAAATTACCTTCACACTGCCAGTAACCTTTAGCTACTGAAACACAAGATTATGCCAGAGTCAGGAAGTTTCAAAAATATACTTTAGAACAACCTTTTGTTGTACATTGCTACTGTAAACACATTGTTACTAGGGAAAACTATTTTCTTTTATAACACAGAGTTGCAAACACATAGAAAACAAATAAATCGACAGCCTTGATGACATCATATTGGCAAACTCTAACTTTTTAGTGGAATTACCTTTTAAAAGCAGATTGTAGAAACCAACCTTATGAACAATTTCACGTGTTTTAAGCCCCATCATATACTGTAGTCACATGGCGGTTGCCTTCAAAATACTAGATTTCCCTCACCTCCTAGATAACTTCTCACCTCCTAGGCAGCTATGTAATTTCTGTAAAACAGACCCTGATCTGTGTAGCCAAGAGACAAATGCATCAGGAAGATACACCCAGATCTAGGGAGGGACAAACATCAGGTGATGCAGGTCTTTTTGATGCTCTTGCTCCCCTCTAATGCCGCCTGTTTCATGCATAGGTCCTGCCTCCTGGAGTTACTGCCGCTGTTGTGAGTGGCAGGTTATGTCATTGCCGCACCTACCCTTGTTGTACTGAGAGAGTAATGAAAGCCTGATTGCTGAGACAGTAAATTACTGTTTATTAAGATTATAGGTAATATAGGTAAAGAGTAGCTGTGGTTGGAGAATACCTAAAATGGGTGGCTTCTTGGATCAAGCTGCAGAGAGGAAAGAGAAAGGGAAATGCAGGTTGAATTTAATTCACTGGGTGCACTGCCCCACCCCAATATCCCTGGCAGCATGCGCGCTCCCGCCCCAGCCAATCTGAATGCAACTAGGGATGCAGGGGATGCGGCAGCGCATGCTTCCTATTGAAAACAATCAGAGCCCCTTGCTAAATGATGTAGTCAAGGCAAAGGGCTCTGTTGGACCAGAGCCCGCACATGCGGTATTGGAGTGGAGAAAGGTGAGTTTTTACGGGTGCCCTGAGGGGGTTTCAGAGAGCAGGCCATCCCACTTTGGGATGCCATGTGGAAAAGGCAGCGGCCAACCCTGGAATCTTTTAGATTCCAGGCCGCTAGGGGGTTTGTTCCAACTCCAGAAAGCCCAACTCCACCCCATCTCCAGAAACTTGGATTTTAGGGAGGGTGATTATTTAAAGGTAATTTAATAAAAGTACTATTATTTTATTCCAGCGAGACTGGAAATAGTGAAACTTCATCATTATGTTTTAAAATGTGAAATAGGGGATATGACCCATATACAGTGAAAATGTTCTATAATCCTCACTAGTAAACCTTAAAGCGGTCCTTCATTGTGAATAAGAGTCTATCTTATATGTTTCCCACACCCTGTACATACAGATTGCTCACAATAAAAATCATCCTACCTGCACCTACTGCATGTTAGGAGCCTTTAAACATCCAAGATGGTGGCTCATGGAACATCAGGCAGCCTGCAAACAGGAAGTGCCTTCTGCCTGTGCTGCTCTGCATTCTGGGACTGCTGACCTTTTTCTGACCCCAGCTCTGCTCTGTCTGAGCAAAGCACAGCTATAACCCGCCCCCGCTGTACTTTATCCCACTCTCCTCTCCTCAGTAAGTGTGATGCTTATGAGTCAAGATGGCGGCGCCCATATCCTAAAGTCCTGAACAGAGTTGCAACCCAGTGGGGGAAAGAATAATAAGTAAGTGACTAAAAACTTAAAATATATTAATTTTAGATGCTGGGGAATCGTTTTTTAAGGGTTTAGGCTTTTTATTAAATTATGCTGAAGGTCCGGTTTAGGATAATGAGACCATCTGGTGTGGCTGTTTATTTACATATAGACTGAACATCTACTTTAATTAGTGTTTTCACTTTTGACAAAAAAAAATCTGGAATCTTGGGAGTCTCCATCAGGATGGTGTGATGCAGATTGTTGTGTTTTCATATAGTTGTTTTTATATTAATCTATAAACGTGCTGATGAAAGGGTCAATGACAATAGACAATACGCCATTGTATCTTTATTATTATGACTGCCACTAACGTTTAGAATGTAATACTGTAATAGGATTGGCAAGGGAGTGCTGGAGCAGGTCCTTGGATGTAGAAGTGAGACAAGAAGGCTTCATTTCCTAAGGTCATTTCAGCACCAAAGTTCAACACCATCGACCTTGACATTGACTGCCTGGCCAAATACATTTGTTTACAGTTAACATTTTGTGAACTGGTAAGGGATCTATGAGACCCCTATACCACAAGGCTTAGGAGGCTGGCAAGTCACCTGTGGCAGGTGGGTGACTTGCCATTAACCCCCCTATTACCTTCCCGGAGGGTAGAAGAGCCGGGGCCATTTAGGCTGTGCGGGCTTGTAGCCTTGCTGGGCCGAGGGCCATGTTCTACAAGCCTCCATAGCTGGTCCCTGGGCTGGCTATGCTGGTTAGGGAGGCCCCTTTAACCCTTAAAAATAAAAAATGGTGTCCCCCCTGGGCGAGAGGACCCTATTTCCTTTTTTTTTTAATTAACCCTCTATGTCCCATCACTCAGCATGTATAAAAGGTTTCCAGCAGCAGCAGGAGAACAGAAACCAGAGTGTTCGTCGTGGGACACAGTGCTCGGAGATGGATTGATGGGAGGTAAGTATCTAAAAATAAAATAATAAAATATTTTTTCCGATTTCTGTGTGTTTTCACATTTAACTCTTTGTCAACTGGTAAGGGACCTGCGGCCTAGTGGAAGACTTGCCATTAATCCCCAGCCCCCCCCCCATTACCTGCCTTCTAAAACTGCCTCCTGTTCCCTGTTCTACAAGCCCTGCATAGCTGGTCCCTGGGCTGGTTATGCTGGGTAGGGGGGAAACCCATGACATATGTGGTACCGCTGTAATCGGGAGAAATGGGGCTTTCACATGCAATATGGTTTTCTTGAATACAATACAATTTTTTCATTTAAAATAAAAGACAAATTTTACTATCAATAAATATAAATAATTTTTATTTATCTTTTAAAACACAGTGAAAAATGACCTGTCAACAAAGGGTGACAAAATCTTCAGGTAGGCTAGCAGTTAAAGGGTTAAAACAGTGTCCACCATTTTGAGGCCCAGGAGCAACTATCTCTCCCCTAGCAACAGCTTGCGCTCCTAACAACAGTTCTGCTACGGCAGCCTAACATTTTCAATCTATATTCCCTAAACTATTTATATTAGTACATTGCATATATCAAACACTATTAAACATGTATACTGTAACAGCTTAAAAGCAACTGTACAGAATATATGAAATATATTATAAATTAAAATTATTAACCAAGATGGAAACTGTTATAATATTTAAAACAGCATAAAATAAAAGGCCAGAAAAAGCATGATAAATAATGAATTGTCTACAATTAATAAATAACATTGTTTATCTCTCAACACAGATATTATAAATCATGGGGGGGACAGTGATGACTAATACACATGGCCTTTTGTGGAAAGAATAACTGTAAAAATTGTTTTTGCTGATAAATGGATTTGTTTCTAAAATAAAAACAATTGTATTTATGGCTACTTTCACACTGTGCCGCATTGGGCAACGCACGCTGTCTTTCCCCCAGCAGCATAGGCAGAGGCAATGGTAGGGGGACCCGGCATCTGACCTAGTATCAAAGGTGAAGGTGACGACCCGGAATCAGAGACACTGGCGGCAGGAGGACGTGTCATCAGAGGCTGGCAGAGGTGGCAGAAAGACCTGGTATTGGAGGTGGCGGTGGCAGTAGGACCTGGCATCTGTGGTGGCAGTGGCAGAAATGACTGGAGGAATCCAGTGACAAGACCCAGAAATGCAAAAGATGGCTTTAGCAGATGGTAGAGTCATCAGCAGAGGACCCAGCAAGGACTGGTGATGGACCAGGAGGTGGCAGTTATTATCTATGTACCTGCACCACAACTGGAGTGCAGGTACAGTAAAGAGTAGTACAGCATGACATCGGCAAGTAACAGTTACACCCGTACTTCAATGATGACACCTGGGCCTTAAAGTGGACCAAAACCCAGGATTTTCACTACCCTGGTTTAAGGCCATTCCCCTGGGGCATTCAGATTTTGTATGCCATGCTGTGAGACACCCCACCGGTCGCAAATATCGATAACTCACTGACATTCCTGCAGTTCAGGCACGGCTCCTCCAATCAGCTTCTCTAGCCATGCATATTAATGTGCGCTGGAGGAAGCTGAATGGGAGCTCAGCCGCACTTGCGATCGGTGCACAGCACTCCCTGCACTCTCTATGGCTGTGTATGGTAATGCCAGCCATTCAGTTACAGCGCAAAGCCCAAGAAAGATGCAAGAGATGCTTCCACTGCCCACACATGCACTGTATGCTCATTGGCAAGGAAAGACTATTGGGTGACTGGTGGGGATTCACATAACGGGACATCCCAAACAGAATGCCCACAGGGTGGATGTCTAACCGGACCTGGCATCTTTTAGATGCTAGGTCCTGTTTTGGTCCACTTTAAGCTTCCCCCTCAGGTCCTCTGTTGCTATTGCCTGGGTTTGGGCGCCTGGGTTTTGCATGCCTTGGGTTTCTGCTCTGCTTATGAATGCTTACTTCAGCACATATATCTTCTCCAGTTCCACTACCAGAACAATTGCTGCTGGTTAAAACCAGAACCTTGCTTGTATCTCCTTTGGTCCCCTATCATCTCCAAATAGGGGTGGACTGGCTGTAGGGCATACTGGGAAAAATCCTGTTAGGCCGGCATCGCACTGGGCGGTCACCTAGTGGATATGGAAGGCCGTGGCCCGTGAGCTTTGGATGCGGGTGAGCAGGTGACCGCACATGCAGGAGCGTGGTAGGCGGTGAGCAGCAGAGCAGGTGGCGGCCATGAACAGTAATAAAGCAGGGTATATGATTTATGTTTTCCTGCCTGCCCGCTGCTGCTGTTTCTGTGGCTGCTGCTCACACACACATACACGCTCATGCTTTGAGGCTTACTGCGCTTCCTGGGGAGCACTGGCAAGCTTGAATGTGTGTTTGTATGTGTGAGTGGCCACCGCGGTGGTGACAGTGGCAGCAGCAGCAGCAGGCAGGGAGGCATGAATCGGTTATCCTGCCTGCTGCTTTACTATTGTCCTGCTTTCTGGGGGCCCTCACTGCTTTTAATGAAGGATGTCCCTCACTGCCTGTAATGAGGGATACCCCTCACTGCCTGTAATGGAATATGCCGTACACTGCCTGTGATGAGGGATGCCCCTCACTGCCTCTAATAGGAGATTCTGCACACTACCTGTATGTGAGATTCCGCTCACTGGCTGTAATGAGGGATGCTGCACATGGCCTGTAATGGGAGATGCCACACACTGACTGTAATGGGAGATGCCACACACTGCCTCTAATGTGGAATGCCATGCACTGGCTCTAATGAGGGATGGCGCACACTCCCAGTAATGAGGGATGCCTCTTACTTGCAGTAATGGGGGATGCCGTTCAATGGCTGTTATGAGGGATGCCGCTCATCGCCTAAAATGGGGTGATTGAGCAAATTCTGTACACTCTCTGTAATGTCCTCTAAGCCCTGGGTGGGTCTTATTGCCGGGTGCGTCTTATGGAACAAGTGCTAAAGTATAATGTTGTAATAGCGTTAATACAACAACGACATACTGTATGTGACTGTCTGCTTGGTATGCTATTGATAAATTTAGTTTAAAAACCAGGAAGTCTTAGACAGACCATGTGACTGTATGCATAGTGTATGCATATGTTTAACCTTCTAACAGAAAGGAGCTGTTTGACTTGCTCCATATTGAGATATCTTGCTGATGTATCAAGCTCACGTTTAAGTTCCTTATGTTCCCATTGTTCCTGCATTCTAGAAGAGTGTTGTGTACAATCTGCTGCCAACAGGTTATGGGCCCAGAGTAGGAATAGCCCAGAGCTGGAATAACCCAGAGCAGGAAAAGCCCAGAGGAGGATTTCCCAGAGCACTGAACAGTGAATCAGAGAAGAGTGAGAAACAAAGAATATGTCCACTAACAGCAATCCTGTCAAATTCACGGTGCAATGGCTGTCTAACCGTAACTACCAGTCCTGGAAATTTAAGGTCAATGTGTTACTGATAAGAGAAGGTACGTGAAAATTTACTCAGAAATCTATGCCCAATCCATTACCAGATGAATAGCTAGAAAGAGATCAGAAAGCACAGAGCACTATCTCTATCAGCATAGATGATAATCAGATTGTGCATATATATATATATATATATATATATATATATATATATATATATATATGCACAAAGTGTGCTACTGTAAATGAGATGTGTTACAGAAAGTGCATGAAAAATCAAACTTCAGCAGCAAGCTTTATCTCATGAGAAAACTGTATCAGTCTAAGCTAAGTGACCACCAGGCTATGCAAAACTATATAAAATACACCCTCTAAGGTGGAGCACCTTAGAGGCATTGGGGAAGAAATTAAAGATTTTCATGTTGTTGCACTTCTACTAAGTGGTCTTTCAGAAAGTTATGACACACTTGTCACTGCGGTAGATGCCCAGCCAGATGTTGAGCTCACACAAGGGCGTGTTAAAAGCAAACTTGTTGATAAGTATAAGAGAAAAGCAGAGACTTTAAGCAAAAGTAAGGAATCCAGAGCAGAGGCAGCATTACAGGCAAAGGATTTCTCTAAAAATAATAGCTATCTAAAGGAAACTTGTGAATGTTTTGTGTGTAGAAAGCCAGGTCACGTAAAGAAAAACTGCAGAGTTTCGAAAGCTAGAATGGGTCATCTTTAGAAGCAGAAAGTTCCAAAAAGTCAGCTGTGGAGGAAGTTGATGCGCCTGAATGTAGAGAGGCTGATGAATGTATCAAAGCTGTGTAGCAGAGAAATGGACTTCGTTCTTCTATATGTAAATGATGTAATTATCGCCCATCAAGAAGGTGAAGTTCTCAACCACCTATTTAAAACTTAAGACCTTGGGAATGTGACATATTAATTGGGAATTGAAATCAAGAGAGAGGAACATTGAAGTTTTCTTCTCAACCAAAGTTCTAAAACCTCCTTAGTCCTAAACCAGTTTGGAATGTTAGAACCCAAAGGTGCATTGGTCCAGCAGAAACAAGTGCAAGTTGCTTCAACAGAAGCAGAGTACATGTCTGCTGCTCATGCAAGCCAAGAAGTAATTTGGCTGAAACAACTTATGGAAGATAAACTACTAACTCAGCCAACTGTTATCTATGAGTACAATAAAGGATGTATTAAACTTGCCAGCAGCGAGAAGATCAAGGACTAAGTGCAAGGACTAAGCACATTGATGTGAAACATCACCACCTACGTGAATTAATGGCACATGGGGCACTTGAGTTTGTTAATTGTGAGTCTGACAAGATGATAGCCGATGGCATGACAAAGCCACTATTAAGGAATTCAGAACCGCAATGGAACTAACAGGATAAGTAGTTGTTGAGTAGGGTTGTTGGAATAGCTTTAACACAACAACTACATCCTGTATGTGACTGTCTGCTTGTTATGCCATTGAGAAGTTATTTTTAAGAAAAAAACAGGAAGTCGTAGGCAGACCATGTGACTGTATGCATAGTGTGTTATCCTGCTAACAGAAAGGAGCTGTTTGCTTTGCTCCATATTGAGATATTTTGCTGAATTATAAAACTCACATTTATGTTCCTGATGTTGCTGAATAAAGAGCCGTTGTTCCTGCATGCTGGAAGAGTATTGCGTACAATCCGCTGTCAACATATATGTATATTTATGATGTGACATTAAGATACTATACTGGGCCAGGAACAGTATAGCAGGGCCAGTGTGTCCCAAAAAGTCCTGGGACATTTTTTAACCCTAGTCCATCCCTGTCTCCAAATAGTGTATAAACATTTGAAAATACTTTTGGCACCTCTTTTCCCCCCTAGCATGCAATCCAAATTGGAATGCCACAGGGCCCCCCATCCTAGCTAGTCCCCATGCACCAAGCCAACTTCCTGGATTAGGACACAGCTACAGTATCTTCTGCGGCTAAGCTTTCAGCCAGAGCTTTTTATATTCTAGGTCTGGTTTTAGTTCACTTTAAGCAATCAGGGCAAAAGTTTAGCTAGTTGCCTGCATCTGTTCCTACTATAATCACCAACTAGGTGGGTTATTACCATAGCCCCAAACAGGTGCTCTTGACTGTTAAAGTGGAAGTCCACTAAAATATAACTCAACCTCCTCTCTAGTTTGCATCACAAGGGCATCCCAAATTGGGATGTCCCACTGTGCATTGGCACTAGGTAAGGCAGGGGGGAGAACCACTGAAACCTCTCTTGGGGTTGTTCCACACCAGTTCTTCACATGTCTGGGGTATCCTAATAGGCTTGCCAGGTTGGAGGCACACAGTAATGCACATAGCCGGTTTGAGGACCCGCAGCTGCCACGTGTGTTTGTAGACAATCTCTGTCCCCTATCAAATAGAACTGCAATACACATGCAGGTCTGCTTTAGGCAGAATGTGGCAGGTTGATTAGATTCAGAGTTAGAAACAGGAAAGGTTAGCCCCCTCTCAGAGGAATAGACCCTGAGAGAGACGTTCCCCATAGGATATAGTTTATAGCAGTGCAGATGGTAAGTCTCATAAGAACACTAGATGGCAAGAGGTAATAGCAAGACCATTGGCCTGATTCAAATCAAATCAATCATGCGCAGAGCATGAGAGTACAGCAATATGGCTCTGCCTGACTGAAACGGCGCAGGACTGAGAGATGCCGGAGCGCGGTGTGACCAGACAGGTAAGTCAAAAGTTATAAATTGAAAAACCAGAGGGACAGGGGACCGAGCAAGCCAGGTTTGGCAAGTTTTTATTACCTCTGCAATACCTGCTATGTTCCTCTTTAAGACCCTCTTAAAACCCAACCGAATCCCTCCCACGGGGCATCCAAAATCGAAATGTCCCGCTGTGTGAAACCCCCCAGGTTGCCCATACACTTACCTTCTTTCCTGGTCCAATGGCGTATGCGCATGCCACAGCCGCATCCCTGCTATCCCTCTAGCAGGGCACGTGCCAGGCATTTGTGAATGACCAGCGCGGGCACGTTCCCTGTTTTCTGCACTTTGCACTTTGCTTCAAGGTCACATGTCTCTGATTAGACACACATTCTCTGGTCACACCTGACCACTTATTTTGTTTAGCCACTATTATATGCACTTTTTCCTCTATCTTGAGGCCTTTTCAGCACTGTTTCATTGCACCATTTTTCGGAGCGTTTCATGGGCATGTACAAATAAATGGTTATTTTATTGTGTATTAATTGTTCATACACTAATCATATGCTACCACAAATATTATTATTGTGTTTTTAGAGTGTATCAGGCATGATGTAAAATAGTCCAATACACACCCCCATTAGTCCCTGTGTTTTTAATTGTTTTTAATATATATTTGGGCTGCTAAATAAAGTTTTTGTTATTGATCATTTTTGGTGTCTCTGTTGAGCGGCTGAACTGGTGGGCCCTGGGGCCTGTGCTGGCAGTCCCAACCCACACTTCTCTCTTTGCCCGGTTCTCCGGGCTATTGGACCCACCCCGGCCAGCATCCAGGGAATACCTGCTTATATATTCTTAGATTTCTAGTGCTGTGCAGGTATATTTCTTCCTTTTCACGTTCCCTGTTAGACGAAGATGTAGACGATGTGATGTCAGGAGATCCGAGCGCACTGATTGGTCGAGTGGCCACGCATGCACTGTAGGACTGGGAGAAGGTGAGTTGGTTTTGGCGACCTGGGGGGTGTCACACCCCATATCGGGGTGCCCCGGGGGCAAGAACCAAAGCCCAGGATAGTCAAAATCCTGTTTTGGTCCACTTTAAACTAACTCTCCCCTTCTAGCACTGTTAAACCGATATGTCCCCACTAACTTCTGCTAAATCTATATTTACCTTCATAAATGTTCTCAGGTTAGGGTTCTCCTACTGCAGGCTTAAGAAACAAAACTCCCTCTTCTATACAGCTATACATTTCTTGTGCAGTGGCCCAGCAGGCAGTAAACAGGGTTTGATATGCGGAGTCAGAATTGTGGATTGGTGCCATTACTCCTGACTGCGTGCAGTCAAAGCGCGGCATTCATTTTCACCATCATGTCTGCTGAGTTATGTGGGAAGCATATGTTAGCTTAGGATATATTTTTGAAGCCTGTACAGGAAAATATTGCTTCAAAATCAAAAGTAAAGCTAAGTGAGGGAAAATACACAAAACAACTAATATAAACCAAGGACAAGCTATTTTAAACAAACTGAAATAATAAATCACAATACTTTTCAAGCATTAAAGTCCAAGCTTTTTTTAACCCACTGGTTATCACTCCCTACCCCCGTGCTAAGCCCAATTCAGGCATTAAAATAATACTACAACTCACCTAAATGCTGCAATCCTCCCCTGATGCACAGTACTATGTAATAACCTGTCACTCAAGGTCCCTGCTTGTTTTTTATGTTATTGCCCAAACTGACACCGGGGGAGGTAAGTAAAGTGTTATAAAATGCTTATATTGTAAAATAAGACAAGGCAGTTAAAATGTAGGAGTGGAACATTTACCCTTAAAAGGTCTGCCCAGGCATAAATAAAAAAATCTATGAGGCCGATTCATCAATAGCGCCAGGTAGCGACAGATGAGCGACTGTAGCGTGATTTTTTCAGCGCCAGCCAGTATTCGCTGTGCTTGGCCGGCATTAGCTTGATGACAGCGACTCAGTCGGTGTGCGGTAATGTTGAATACGGGCTGGGGGGTCGCTGTTTCACAGGTCCAGCGTTGTATGTGAGCGCCTGACAACGAATGGCCAGAGCGAACGGCTAGCTTCATATTCATCAAAAAATCACGCTCCGAATGTGCTGTCGCTGTCCATTCCTTGTTTAAACCCCAGAGCGCTGGCGTCGATCTGTATTAACTAGTTTTTAACCCCTAAACAACCATATTTTTGAATGTAACATTATACATGTTTTTAGAATCATTTTGTTATATGAATACATTAATCTCAGACCTGTTTGATCAATTCTGCACATATTTTTTGTTTTTTTTTTTTTTTACTTAAAAATAAATCCTAACATTGCAGAAGTGGTCTCCGATTTTTTTACATTAAAAAAATGTAAAAAAAAATTGTTACCAATTAATCATGAATTATTATAGATTGCTCCATTGAAATGCATTGGACATCGCCAGGGAGCGACAGCTCATACCTGGCGCTGTGAGGGAATTTGCAGCGGCGCTGTTCGGTCCAGGCGGCTTCATGATGAATGCCGCGCTAGCCGTCGCTCTCGCCGGCGCTAGCCTCATTTTGCTTGATAAATGCGTCATTGTGACCGCCGCCGGGCGTACTTGAGTCGGTAGTCGCCGTTAGCTGCCGCTACCTGGCGCTCGTCAGACACTACCTGGCGCTATCGCTTGATGAATAAGGGCATATATATCCCTCAGCTCCTTCATCCTGCTCTGGTCTGTGACAACATATTATTTGCTCAGGAAACGACGCCTCCTCCAAGATGGAAGTCCATCCCCTGTAATAAATTGAGTGGCCATGTGGAAGAGGGAGTCCATTTTGAAGGAGATGGCATTCCCTCATGGACTTGGGGACAATCTTGGCAACTGATACATTTAAAAACACAGTCGATGAACGGAGGAAAAAGGGTTACCGGTAATTTAGTTTTTTTTTTACTTGTGTTCGTACTGACCCGTTAACCCTTTAAATGCCAAGCCCGTAAATTTCACATGGTTGTCTCTCTAACCATTAATTGCCAGCCACATAAAATTCATGGGCCTGGTGTTTCCCCTTACCAGTGTCCAAAAAAAAAAAAAGCTCACCTGACCCCTCCGGACAGGTCTTCTCTGCACCCGAGGGCATTCCCCCCCCCCCCCCCCCGGGGCACTTCCAGCTTCAGGAAAAGACCTGGAACAGTCCCCATGCTTCCACCGCTGCTGACATTGTGCTGTTTATAAAAAGGGGAAAAAAATGACTCACCTCAGCGCGGGAGCCTTCCCATCGGGTCTCCTTGTCACCCAGGGAGCCTCTTCCCCCCTGGGCTCTTCAATCCTCAGGAGAGAAACAGGGTCTCCCCCCACTTCTCCCTTCACAGCACGATGCCACCTGGCCCTGCTCTTTCTGTATTGGACAGATGACATCCTCCCCTGACATCATCCCACTCCTGGAGTCGAGAGTCCTCAGATGCTGGAGAGAGGTTAGTGGACTGGTAAGGGATCTATGAGAACCCTGTACCAGTTCACAAGGCTTGGCGACCCTCATTGCCTGCCTCCACAAAGCCCAGGGGGGGAAAGAAAAGCCTGGGGCTGCGAAGGCTGTGCAGGCTTGTAGCCTTGCAGGACCAGGGGCCATCCAGGCTGGTCTCTGTCCTGGTCTACAAGTCCCCATAGCTGGTGCCGGGGCAGGTTGTGCTGGGAAGGAGGGACCCCGTATCAATATTTTAACCCTTAAAAAAAGCGGTGTTCCCCCCACCTGGGAAAGGGAACCCCATGCCATATTTTTTATTTAACCCTTTACAGTGTGCGTAGTAGTTATAATTTATTTGTAAATGTAAATGCTCTTTTCTGTTTCGGGGGTCTCCTGGGCAGGAACAGAGGGCTACAGATACATATGTGGTACTAGTTTAATTGAAATGGGGCTATCACATACAATATGGTTTTCTTGAATAAAATAAATGTTTCATTTAAAATAGATGAGACAATTTTTTTAAAAACATACATTTTTGTTCTACATTTTTCAATCAAAAATATTTGGAAAAATTACAAACAGGACATTTTATGTTAAAGCCCAAACTCTACCCCCAAAAAAATATATATAATTTTCCTGGAAATTTTGGCAAAAATCACAGTTAAACACAGAGCAAAATGGTGAAAAATGACCAGTCAACAGAGGGTCACAACCAATGTTCCCTCTAAGCCGGAGCAGCTGCTGTGCGGAGTAGCGAGGGAGCTGGGCAATGCCCGATGAAAGGTGGGCAATTGGAAAAAAGTAAGATAAAAACACTGGTACATCTACTATAAAAAGCAAAGCGCATTAAACAAAAAGATATAACATGATATTTAGTTTAGTAGATGCAATAGGACAACTAAAGTCTAAATTATGTAAAGTGAGCACAAATATGGTAAATATTGGGGAAAGCAACAATGATGGGGCCCCCTAACTCTCTGAGCCCCAATGGAGTCGCACCCCCTCAGCACGAGGTTGCCTCCTATTGGAATTAATGGGACTGTCTGACTTTGGGCCTGTCAGGGTCTCATTTGAAAAAGAAACAAGAATAAAAATGCAGATATTAACTGTGCATTAGAAGGTTATGTGCTGTTTTTTATAGATCAGATTTATTGGAATGCCCTGCACTTTCCATTTCCAGGCTGCACTCCTTACTTCCCTGAGATAAAGGATCCACCTGTGTCCTTATGCTGGACCAAGAGGATGGTGACAACATTCTGTGTGAGCCCAGAGCTGGATTTAAGGTTCATGCTGCCCTATTAATGCTAATGCCCCCCCCCCCCATCGGCAGCTGGGGGCATGGCACTGTGAAACATAGCACAAACTGAGGTAGCCAGCACTAGAGAGAAAGATGGAGGGAATGTGGGAAAGAGAGAAAGATGGAGGGAATGTAGAAAAGAGAGAAAGATGGAGGGAATGTAGAAAAGAGAGAAAGATGGAGGGAATGTAGAAAAGAGAGAAAGATGGAGGGAATGTGGGAAAGAGAGAAAGATGGAGGGAATGTAGAAAAGAGAGAAAGATGGAGGGAATGTAGAAAAGAGAGAAAGATGGAGGGAATGTAGAAAAGAGAGAAAGATGGAGGGAATGTGGGAAAGAGAGAAAGATGGAGGGAATGTAGAAAAGAGAGAAAGATGGAGGGAATGTAGAAAAGAGAGAAAGATGGAGGGAATGTGGGAAAGAGAGAAAGATGAAGGGAATGTGGGAAAGAGAGAAAGATGAAGGGAATGTGGGAAAGAGAGAAAGATGGAGGGAATGTGGGAAAGAGAGAAAGATGGAGGTAATGTGGGAAAGAGAGAAAGATGGAGGGAATGTGGGAAAGAGAGAAAGATTGAGGTAATGTGGGAAAGAGAGAGATGGAGGTAATGTGGGGAAGAGAGAAAGATGGAGGGAATGTGGGAAAGAGAGAAAGATGGAGGGAATATGGAAAAAGAGAGAAAGATGGAGGGAATGTGTGAAAGATGGCGGGAATGTGGGAAAAGAGTGAAAGATGGAGGGAATGTGGGAAAAGAGAAAGAGAGAAAGGAGGGAATGTGGAAAAAAGAGAGAAAGGAGGGAATGTGGAAAAAAGAGAGAAGGGAGGGAATGTGGAAATAGAGAGAAAGGAGGGAATGTGGAAATAGAGAGAAAGGAGGGATGGAATGTGGAAATAGAGAGAAAGGAGGGAGGAGGGAAGGTGGGAGAAGAGAGAAAGGAGGGAAGGTGGAAAAAGAGAGAAAGGAGGGAAGGTGGGAGAAGAGAGAAAGGAGGGAAGGTGGGAGAAGAGAGAAAGGAGGGAAGGTGGGATAAGAGAGAAAGAAGGGAAGGTGGGATAAGAGAGAAAGGAGGGAAGGTGGGAGAAGAGAGAAAGGAGGGAAGGTGGGAGAAGAGAGAAAGGAGGGAAGGTGGGAGAAGAGAGAAGGTATTGTAGAATAGAGAGAAAGGAGGGGATGTGGGAGAAGAGAGAAAGGAGGGAAGGTGGGGAAGAGAGAAAGGAGGGAAGATGGAGAAGAGAGAAAGGAGGGAAGGTGGGAGAAGAGAGAAAGGAGGGAAGGTGGGAGAAGAGAGAAAGGAGGGAAGGTGGGAGAAGAGAGAAAGGAGGGAAGGTGGGAGAAGAGAGAAAGGAGGGAAGGTGGAGAAGAGAGAAGGTATTGTAGAATAGAGAGAAAGGAGGGGATGTGGGAGAAGAGAGAAAGGAGGGAATGTGGGAAAAGAGAGAAAGGAGGGAATGTGGAGAAGAGAGAAAGGAGGGAAGGTGGGAGAAGAGAGAAGGTATTGTAGAATAGAGAGAAAGGAGGGAATGTGGAGAAGAGAGAAAGGAGGGAAGGTGGGAGAAGAGAGAAGGTATTGTAGAATAGAGAGAAAGGAGGGGATGTGGAGAAGAGAGAAAGGAGGGAAGGTGGGAGAAGAGAGAAAGGAGGGAAGGTGGGAGAAGAGAGAAAGGAGGGAAGGTGGGAGAAGAGAGAAAGGAGGGAAGGTGGAGAAGAGAGAAGGTATTGTAGAATAGAGAGAAAGGAGGGGATATGGGAGAAGAGAGAAAGGAGGGAATGTGGGAGAAGAGAGAAAGGAGGGAAGGTGAAGAAGAGAGAAAGGAGGGAAGGTGGGAGAAGAGAGAAAGGAGGGAAGGTGGAGAAGAGAGAAAGGATGGAATGTGGGAGAAGAGAGAAAGGAGGGAAGATGGAGAAGAGAGATGGTATTGTAGAATAGAGAGAAAGGAGGGGGTGTGAAAAAGAAAAAGGATAAAATGTGGAAAAGAGACAAAGAATGGAAAGTGGAAAAGAGAGGGATGAGAAAGGGAATGCGGAAAACGAAAAAAGAAGGAGCAGACACAGAAAAGAGAAAAAGAAAGGGAAGACTGAATAAGGCAATGTGGAAAGGTGACAGAGTAGGAAATAAGGGAAAAATGTGATAAGTGGGGTCTGGAACTTAGGATAGATATGACCTGTGTCCTCCAGCATTACATACACACATTTAGCTGAGGCAATGCTGCAACATGGCTGCCCACATTCAGTACCTGCTGTTGCTGGACTTGCTGGTGTTGGTGCCTGACACAGCCGACATGCTGCATGATGAGCTGGGCAGGGGAAGGGGCTACAAGGAAGCTGCCAGACTCCATGCACTGGCAACCACGAGGTCTCATGTGCCCCTCCCCCTCCTCCTCCTTGATCAGGGTGTGAGGTGAAGAGGATGCCGTGTTTTCTTAGCCTCTCCCCCGCTGCCCTCCTCCTCCCCTCCCTGCTCAGTGCAACTCGATACATTTGACAGTCAAGCTCCTGGCTGTCTGTGTGGATGGCTGCGCTGAGGCTGTTCATTGAATAAAGTTGTATCGGCGCTGCTCCTCGTCGGAGGCAGTAGACCAGCAGAGGGAATGGGGGCGGGGACTACACGGTGCTCTGCTCAGCCAATGCTGAGGCGGCAGCAACAGATGGGGAGGGATGTAGGGCCCCTCTGAGCCACCAATGTGAAAAACAAAAAATGACAGCTGTGCCAGGTGCGCGGACGCCGGGCAGAGCTGCGCGCCCGGGGAGCTGGAGGTGCGCGGCCGCGCTCCCGCGCACCTTACAGGGAACACTGGTCACAACATCTCAAGTAGGCTGGCAGTTAAAAAGGTTAAAAGTAGCTATGCATGTTGGGTATTGTCCTGTTCGGGGGACCTTGCGCTTTTAGCTGGGTATACCTAGAAAGCTTAATGTGTGTACTTTCAGGGAATATATGGTTTGTGGGGGTATTTCAAATGTAAAGGATTGTTTTGGTTGAAAAAGAGCAAAGTGCGCATTTTGTCTGCATAGCTGAAAATTACCCTTTTCCACATGCTTTACTTTGGGGTATTTGGCAACTCTTCCCTTGACAGTACCTATGCATGTTGGGTATTGTTCTGTTTGGCACTTTGCTTTTTCCGATTTAACTTGTTTTTTCTTGTTTGCATATTGTTTTTTTTAGGAAAATATGCCATTCTGCTTTTTTATACTTTTTTTAAGGGAAACCCTGTGCAATCATTTAATTCATAATCACATCAACAAGCCTAGTACGCCTAGAATGCTTTAGGTGTGTTCTTCCAGATAATATATAGTTTGTGGGGGTATTTCAAATGTAAAGGCTTATTTTTCTTGAAAAACTACAAGGTGTGCATAGCAGCTGTGTTTTATCTGAAAACCTCCTAAAGTGCTGTTTCAGTTTGGGGGGGTCTCTTGGGCAGGAAAGTGTGTCTACCAATACATATGTGGTACCATTGTAACCAAGAGAAATGGGGCTTTTACATGCAATATGGTTTTATTGAAAAACCTTTTAATTTTTTTCCCCACAAATTTTACCCCAAAATTTTAAGAATACACAAAAAAATGACAAGCAAGACATTTAATGTTAAAGCCCAGACTGCTGGAAAAAACATATAATTTTTCTGTAAAATCCCTGGATATCCCTTCAAAAATCACAGTTTAACATGCATAGTGCAAAACATTGAAAAATGGTCTGCACAAGAGGGTGACAAAATCTCTATGTAGGCTGGCAGTTAAAAGGTTAAAGTGTATTAAAAATAATAGCAATAATGTACATTTACACTAGTAACCGAAGGTTTGTTTTTTAAACTTGCCTTTTACTTTTTCCAGTGTCCCTTACCCTCTATCATGTAGTCTGTAGCAAAGTTAACAATGTACTTGTACTTACCTTAGCTCCTAGACTGCTGACATAAGTGACAACGATGTTGATGACAGAGACTGTACGCCCAAATTTTACTGGCTATTTGTTTGCTTCATAAATCAAAATTATTTATTAAAGTCTAAGGGAGGAACCCCAAGCAATTTGACTTTTTTTTACTTACAACAAAAAAGTGTGTTACTCCTCTCCCTGGACAACTAGCATTGTGCACATAGGAGCAGGTAATCCAGGGGTGGAGGTCGCTAAGCCCTGGCAAGTTACCAGTCTCTATGCTCATCGACATGGGATTGCATGTAATCAGGTAGGAGTGAAGGTGATCAAGTGGAGGGGTATCAGTGAGCCACCTGCTGCTGCCCTATCCTTGCCTATCTGTGCCAAAGGGCATGGGTGCTGGTAACTTGCCATTGCTTGGAACAGCCACCAATCCCTAGGTTACCAGCCCCTATGCCTGGTGCAACAGACAATCAGCCCAGGGTAAGGGAGGGCACTTTTTTAATGTAACAAAATGAAAAAATGGAGAAACTATTTGACCTGAATATTACTGCTATTAGGGTCTAGCCGTACCAAACCACATTGGTAAATTTAACCCTGAATAAATAAAATGGCACCTGAAATGACATGGCTGTGCGCCCTCAAATGAATCACAGCACATAGCGCGTCAAGATGGAGTGATTCTTGACACCGCGCCGTGCACCATAACATCCCATTGACCCCTGACAAACAGCCGGGACTCTATGCAAGGAACGCTGATTTGTGCCAGATACTGAAGCCAACACGGGGGAAAAAAATTATTGCCACGACAGACCCACCAACCCAACTCTCAGGGTAAGCATTGTTTTTTTAACAGTTCCTATAGGAACCCATATTAATAATGATCAGGGCTGTATTTACCATTAGGCAACCCTAGGCCTGTGCCTAGGGTGGCCACTTGCTGGCTGGCGGTAGCTATGGAGTGTGAATATTCCTGCTATAGACAGAAATACGTGGCTGGCACCTTAATGCCCCCTCATGAGCACTCTCCCATCCTCAGAAAGACATTGTGTGTGTGCAGGGGGTAGAGGGCACAGGGTGTTAAATGTAGTCTGCCACTAGAGCTTCTCCCAGCTGTTCACAGACCTGATTTCCCTGCATCCAGGCTGTGGTCACGTGACTTCTGTGTGTCAGGAACCTGGGAAGCCAGTAAAAAGTATAGGGTTCCACATTTAACTCATTGCACCCTCTCCCCTTCCATACCCACTGTCTGCATTTAACCCCTTGCACCCTCACCCCCACACGTAAACCTCTTAATACCCCCCCACAAGTGGGGTGCAAGCAAAGAAAAAGTGCCTAGGGCAGCCTGGACACCAAATACAGCCCTGATAATGATACCTTTGAAATGCCACCAAGGCCACTATAACAACTAAGGATTCTAATATATTATTTTATTATTATATTATTTTATTAATTTCTATTGACATGATGCCTCAACAATTTTTGAGTCTACAACAGTTTTCGAGTCTAGTATACAGGCACCTGGGCATCCTAGCAAATTCTTTACATTGGAACTGGTCTACTGTTAATACTTAAAGCGGACCAAAACCCCCTGAACTTGTGAAATACATTTGCCCATGCCCCCTGTCGATATTCCCTTCTTAGGGTATAGAACTAGAAATGGAAATTTTCATTTTTTGAATCATCCTGGAACATTGTTTTTTTGCTGTACCTTTGTGTGAGATCATTGCTTATTCATTGCATAGGTGTAACAATGACATCACTGCCACATACAACAATGGCAATGAATGGAGGAGGCAGAGGCTGCTAAAACAAGGGATGTTATCTTGGATCAGAGTGAAGCAGGAGCACTAAAAATTGGCAAAGGGTACTTTACATAGGGGGAGCAATTTAGGGAATTCTAGTTAAAAATGTGGGTTTTGGTCCACTTTAAGGTCACATGTGGCACCACAGCCACTAGAGGGCATAGAAGATGCTAAAAAGCGGAAATTGTTTGCCTTATACAGGATTTCCCTGAACATTTATCCCTATCCAACAAATCAGTCACTTGGACCAGCAACCATGAACTGTATACATGTTTTTAATATGAATTATGTGAAATAATAACAATAAATTGTCTTAAAGCAGACCAAAAGCCAATTTTTTTAACTAGACATCTCCTGAATTGTTCCCCTATGACAAGCCAAATTTCACTGCTCCTGCTTCACTCTAATCCCAGATAATGGCGCCTGTTTTAGCTGTAAAGCTCCACCTCCTCCATTCATTTCCACTGTTGCGTGTGGCAATAATGTCATTGCCACGCCTATGCAATGACTGATCACCTGCCATCTCACACTGAGGGACAGCAAAAAAATCAGTGTTCCAGGTCCATACGAAAACTGAAAATATCCGCTTCTAGTTCTAAACCCTGAGAAGGGAATTTCGGCAGGGGCTTTGGCCAAATGTATTTCAAAAGTTCAGTGGGTTTTGGTCTGCTTTAAGCCTGACCTAAATCTGAAGCTCATTACTTCTGAGGTTTTTCCTATTCTGATGTCTATTTTACTTCTGCCAGGGGCAGACTGGCAGTTGGGAAAACCAGATCAAATTCTGATGGGTCACACCCTGCACAGCTGCTTAGTGGCAGTTGTAAACAGTACTTTCATACTGCCCTGTAGACCGCACTCCAAAGAGTCTGCGATAAGTTTTAGAGTGTTGGCCATTAGACTGTATGGTAATTTCTCTGTTTTTGCACTTTGATCTTTCTTATTCTTATTATTCATTTGCACGGTTGCACTTTGTGTCTATGACCATGAGACTGTTCTAAGGGGTTCTCTTGTTGATTATTTGTAAATATATTGCTATATAACTTATTGTTGATTTTTATGTATTGGATCACGTGTGTATATGGGTCACTTATTTGTTTGTTAGCACTAGACACTTTATTGGGTTATATTGCCCCCTCTTCACAGTATGTGTTAGAATCATTGTCCCTCTCCTTAGCATGATAGGGACTATAGAATATCATTAAACAATTTTTCTTTTTTAACTTTTTGTGCCGGCACAAAAATATTATTAGGGCCCTATTATCAATCTGTTGGGGGCCCTCCGTTCAACTATTATACTATTATGTAGTTTATTATATAGGGTGACCTCTAAACACCCTATCATGCGACCGTACAGAGACTAACTATTGCACTCAAAAAGTAAATTTACAGATATATTTTATTATGGTATGAATTTAAAGCCACATTAAAAACAATACTACTGAGCCATATGCATGATTTACCACCAGGGGGCACACTTCCTCAGAATCCATACAGTGTATCTCCAATACATAACTTACAGTGATTTCTTAAAAAATACATATATATACAAATCTATATATACCCTAGTCCCAAAGTGTCAATTAATTCATCTATTAGTTCATCTATTAGAAACTCTATCCTATTACTAACAAAGTGCCAGTGCTATACAAAGTGCCTCCATCACAACTAGAATCTGTGCAAGGCTCAGCCTTGACGAGCATAAAACACTGCCCGTGAACAAGAGTCCTTTTGGGACTCGAAACGCGTTGGTTCCAGCCGGGGCAGCACACTCCTTTATGGGACACTAGTAAGCACTTTCTTATTATATGTTGGTTGTGTCTGTTCCTTGACTCTGAGAGGGCTCAGATACTCTTGCACAGATTCTAGTTGTGATGGAGGCACTTTGTATAGCACTGGCACTTTGTTAGTAATAGGATAGAGTTTCTAGTAGATGAACTAATAGATGAATTCATTGACACTTTGGGACTAGGGTATATATAGATTTGTATATATATGTATTTTTTAAGAAATCACTGTAAGTTATGTATTGGAGATACACTGTATGGATTATGAGGAAGTGTGCCCCCTGGTGGTAAATCATGCATATGGCTCAGTAGTATTGTTTTTAATGTGGTTTTAAACTCATACCATAATAAAATATATCTGTAAATTTACTTTTTGAGTGCAATAGTTAGTCTCTGTGCGGTCGCATGATAGGGTGTTTAGAGGTCACCCTATATAATAAACTACGTTATATTTATGGGGAAGGCCCAGCTGTTTCTAATCTGTTAAATGTCTGATGTGTTGTGTTTAGTGATTTTGTGTATGTCTTGGTGTTATCTTTTTGAATAAATATTTAGATTTTTTTTTACATTGTTGTGGTGCTCCTTGTGTGAGGCAGGTGTGGCAATTGGTCCACACCCCCTTCTTTTGTTGATAAGTGTTATAGTTCTTAATACTGCCCTGATGTTCAGATAGGGGCTGCCATTTGTTAGCAGTACCTTCCGTGACTTGTCTCACTGACAGCATCCCTGCCAGCCCTGCCCTCCAGAGCCACATCGGGGTCCATTCTGAGCCAGGTGAGAATTCTCATTCTATTTTTGGGAGCGAAAACTGGAATTGACTTTCATTGTCTACTGGGTGTAAATTTTCACCTGGCTCTTAAACAACCTCAAGTTAGACAATGAAAGTCAATGAAAGTAAATGGCAGAATTTTCATCTGGCTCTGAATCGACCTCATCATCACTGTTTGGGTGGTTTAGGTACTGGACAATACAATTCCTATCTCAGGGCCACTCTGCTCTCAGTGTCTCCAGGTTTGTAGGGACCCTTGGGCAGGAGAGTTTTAGTGGGCCCCAAAGTAGTGTTTCACATGATGTAACCTTTCAGCTGTGCTGCCACAAATGGGTCATCTTCTGCTGCTGATCGCCCTCTAGTCCTTATCGCCTTCTTTATAGCCACCAATCATCCTCTAGTCCTTATCGCCTTCTTTATAGCCACCAATCATCCTCTAGTCCTTATCGCCTTCTTTACAGCCACCAATCATCCTCTAGTCCTTATCGCCTTCTTTATAGCCACCAATCATCCTCTAGTCCTTATCGCCTTCTTTATAGCCACCAATCATCCTCTAGTCCTTATCGCCTTCTTTACAGCCACCAATCATCCTCTAGTCCTTATCGCCTTCCCTATAGCCACCAATCATCCTCTAGTCCTTATCGCCTTCTTTATAGCCACCAATCATCCTCTAGTCCTTATCGCCTTCTTTATAGCCACCAATCATCCTCTAGTCCTTGTTGCATTCTCTACTGCCACCAAGCACCCTTCAGCCCTTAATACTTGCTCCGCTGCCACTAAAGACTCCATCTTTGCTGTCAGTTGTCACCTGGTTCTCGCCACCTTCTGAGCTTCCATCAATTGCCCTCCATTCCATGCCCCCTAATCCAATGTTGCTGATCATCCCCTGTTGCTGAGGCCAGCCATGAGCAGGTCTGCACATAACACCTGGCATGTGGTGGTCCACTGTAAGAAAAAAACAAGGCCAAGTGTGAGCCTGAGTGGGGCCCTGAAGATGCCAAGGGCCCTGGCAATTGCCCAGGTTTGCCCTGTGCTGGCGCTGGCCCTGTCTCAGTGTATATGCTACTCTGGATGTCTTTCCTAGAAACTCTCTAGGTGTAGCTTTATTCATATTGGGTATATTGTCTAACATCCTTATCTTGCTTGAATAAATACGTTGGTAATGGTTATATGGCCCCAACACCTATTTCCAGCATGTTTGCGGAAACATTTATATATGTTTGATTTGGATTCCCTTCACCAAGAATAAAGAGATTATTGCTTTAATAAATCAACCCTTAAGCATGTACTTTTTGGTTGAAGTGAAACATTGGCTTTCAAGCTGCAGTCTATCAGTTATTTGCACATTGAGCCTCTATGGGGAAAGTAAAATGATTATCATGAGATTTGTGAATGCTGCTCTACATGCCCGCAAATGTTTTGGAAAGATGAGGCATATGGTAACTTTTGTTTGCATAACGGGCTTATGTAAGGCAGGGTTAGAGACACATTCATTATCACTGACTGCGGAACACATATGGGATGGGAATGAATTGATATGTAAGCTGATATCCTCATTATATCATTATGTTACAGTATGCGTTGTGCTGTGTGCTTTATACAGTTAGATAGTGTGCTGTCACTCGCTGCTGGCGATTGGCATGGCAGATTGTGCTTTACAGATAACAGGTCTACCTGTATACGTTTAAATAGTAGATGGCGACAAAGAAAAGTACAGCACACAACGCGGCCAAAGTGGGAAAAAAAGAAAGTTGTATTTGTTATTGTTACTATTTTCTGATTTGGTGGCGTCTAGGCAGGCCTGGGCTAAGTGTGGTGAAGGCCCCTGGGCACAGAATCTGGTGGAGGCCCTAGATACAGGACTTTTTTTCCTTTAAAATAATAGTCCTGCCAAACGATTGGTGCTTGTCTGGCACCCACCTACTTACTGAAATGTCAGATCGAGTCCCTTGTGCCCCCCTTGTGTGGGTGCGTGCTGCTCAGGAACTCCTGCTTTGCCATTCTGGGCGGGGGGTAGTGTAGTCGCCCAGCTGGTTGAGCTGCCAGCGGCTGTGCTTGGTGGCTTATGTGTAGTGAGCGGCCGCCGATTGACAGCTCTGCACGCATCCATCACTGTAGCATCGCTGATGGCTTTGCTGCTCTAGACTCTCCGTCCTGCCGTGTGGTTGCTTTGGCTGCCCAGGCGTGGGGGAGCACTGCCGCAGATAGTTTGTCGCTGGTTCTGCGGCCCGTCAGACCAAAGACTGAAAAGCCACCTCGACCAGACCATAGCCCAAAGGTTGGTGGAGGCCCCCTTTGCAGGGCAAGTGGTGGAGGCCCCGGGCCTGCGCCCCTTGCGCCCTCCTCCTAATCCGGCCCTGCATCTAGGTATTTATCCATAGAACCTCCCTTACCAAGTGGCGGGCTCCTCATCTGTCTTGCTCCCCTATCAGGGTGCTGCTCCTAGGCTAGGGTGCTGTCAGATCGCCATCACTGTCTGGGCGCAGCCGCAGACGTGCTCGCTTGGGTGTTTGTACTTGATCTGGCTTTTCATCCATTGCACTGCTCATCAGCGCCACCTGGTGTTCGGCTCACTGCAAGTGCATGAAGCCTAGAGTGTAAGTTCTTGGGCTTGCTTTTTACTTCTGGGTATTCTTTGATCTCAGTGGACAGAAAGTGACCTCACTCATACTCTGTGATGTCCCTCCCAGATTTATTGACAGCACTATTTAAATGGACATCTGGTCTGTTTTCATTGCTGTGTTATCAGCTCAGTTCCTTGAAGCTGTGATTCCTGTTTCCTGCATTTCCTACGTTTCCTGACTGTCTTTCTAGATTGACCTGGCCTGCTATCAGATCAGCACTCAGATTACGAATTACAGATTATACGGTTTAAACTTGGAACTATTTCTTGGACTTGCTGCCAGCCCCTGAACTCGGGTTTATGTATTAGACTTTGCCTGTTTGCAGCCAGCCCTGGAACTTGGATCTGTCTATTGGACTTTGCCAGCCCCTTCACACCTGGAGCTCCGCTCAACCCTATTCATGGTTGTAGCCAGGAAGCTTGACACCAAGTTTGTCCATTGTTGTTTGAGATACTCGTTTGCGTTTGAGCTGGCCACACTGCTGAGTGCCAACAATATTTTTTCTATGTTAAATTTGTATAATCGATTGTCTATCACTTTCAGAGGACAGTAGATGTAAAACCAAGTTCAGTGTCTTAAACTGCAGAGACAGGTAAGATGGCACATTTCTTAGCCTCTCGATTTAACCACTTTGGGTGATAGGACTCTGTTGTGGGGTATAGGGGATATGTGGACACTATGCATACAGATCTCTTGTGGGAACACAACAGCTTTCCTGCTCAATGGTTCTCTGCAGAATAGCATGCAGCGCTGTATCACCATCTAGAATTTGAGGCCAGTATTCCTTTATCTTCCAGCAATCCTACATAATAAAGTGGACAACTTCTTTTTGGGAGGAACAATAAAGGGTTTTTGTTTTTAGATCTGTCCTTCTCAAGACTTTATGCATTTTGCTAGTGCTTTTGCTAGTTTTCTAGTAGTGTCGTCTTGTGTCTAACTGTATATCTAGCCCTGGTATTGGCATGCATGAGAGCAGGGACACCATCAGGAATTTTTTTGTCTACAGGTGACCATAATGTCTGGGTAACCAATATCTGATAGCTGGGCCCTTAATTTAAACTGGGCTCCAGTATTTAGTCTATTCAGGAAGCTGAGATTCAAACCATGGGTCTTGCCATCACATTGTAGGTAATGGTGAGCTCAGACAATATAGGTTGTAGCGAGTCTGGCCCCCCTTCTATATCCTATACAGTATGCGATTGTTGAGCACTTCCAGGGGGACAGTTCAAACTAGGAGCCCAGGGATCACGTGTAGATTATTTTATACCGTGACAGTGCTGGAAGTGATAGTGTAGGCACCATACTAGAGTTTTAGCTGCCCTGCCCTCATATCAGCTTTTCATAAGAGCTATTGAAAGAGAGACTTCTGCCAAAAATTTTTGAAGGGAAAAATATTTTTTATATCAATAAATTGGATGATAAACCAGAGAGAAAAACAGAGATGTACATACTCAGGACTGACTATGAGCAGATCTTTCTAGCTTTATTATATGTTGATTCATCTGAATGTGACTATGAGATTTTTTTGGAGGGCCCTTATAAATCTGGATAAATCAGTGGACTTGGTATCAGATTCATCTAAATCTGACAGTGAGATTTGTATTGGGTTTAAATCGATGGACGAATCAGCACCTAAGAGCATCATCCAAAAGATTTGGGAGGCAAGGCTCCCTTCTAAGAGCCTTGGCCTACTTGTACAGCGCACTGATCATTTCCCTTTTAACAAGCAAGTAATCACAAAAACAAATGAAAATAAAAGATCTCTTTACCGGAGGAACTGCCTAATTACCGCACCCAATCAGGTGCATTTGGCTTGTTTCTTCTCTATATCTTTTGGATTATTATCTTGGTTTAGATTGGAATCATCTGACAAATCCCTGTTTTTTCCCAGACCTGTTTTTTTTTTCGAAATACCAATATCGTTCTATCCAAATTGATTCATTCATTTCTACTTTTTGGTTTCCGATGAGAAATATTGCTAATGGTAAGGGTGACAAAAACCTCTCTTTATTGTCAAATAAAATTCAGAATGCTAAAAAATTTGCAAGACAATGTATTTTGGGAAAGGTTGATTTGGGCCAGGAAATGTCCCATTTTGGATCATGACCTGATTTGACAGTGCCTACATACAAGTTACAAAACAAGCAGCCTTTGCCAAGCTGATAGTGAAGAGAGAGAAGTGTAAATGTAGCTGCTGGAAGTATAGACACAGTGCCGGGAACACATGGGGATGTGTAATTAAACCAGATGCTTTTATTTATAGAAATGGGATTACAGTCATATATTTTTGGCTCTTAAATGCAGAAGAATTTACTGAAACTAGACTAAAACATTGGGAGCATATCCGTTTTCATGTCAGACTCTGACCTCGCATGAAGCTCGGCATGGAGATGGTAGGTAATTCTAAAATCAAGTAAGTATGCCGTATTCTTAGTGTATCTAGGAATGAGCGAACACGAACTAGTGTTTGGGTTTAGGAACACTGAACTTTTCAAAAGTCTGTGTTCATGTTCAGCAATTGGAAGGCGAATAAAGCTTATTGAGAGGCTGAAGTGCAGAATAAAGGGGTCCCTGCACCCAGCACCCTACATCAGCCTAAACAGGTCCCTGCATCCAGGTGACTCAAGTGACGGGGAATACAGTCCGAAATGGAGAATAGAGATTCACCTAAAAAACGGAAAGCTGGCGAGACAAAATCCCAATTGAGAAACAGTAAAGTAAGAGGAGAATTATTTAGGTGGTTTTTCTTTATTGCATGGCACGGCCCGCTTCGGTATTCATAACAGTTGGGTTATTCCGCCACAAGGTGGCACAGTGGTACTGCAGAAAAGCTGTGGCTCCCTATAAAAATGGGCTTAACCATAGAGTTCCCCAGTGTTTCCTCTGCAGTGGACTGCAAAGTTAGCAGATGGCTCTCTCTCTTGCGCAGGTGAGCAGGGCAACCAAGCCTGCGGCCCTGCAAGTCTATTTCCACCCGTTTCTGGACCCTCACTGCCTCCCAGCCTCGGCTGACAGATCGGGTGAAGGTAGAAGAGCACTAGGGTCAAGTGCTCCTGGTAGTCGGCCTTAGGCTTTATGGTGAGCCTATTAGGGATGCAGAGTTTCTGTCCTAGCTTTTGAGGGGGTAAGTAGTTTGGGGACTGTGTCCCTTCATTTTCCTTTGGGTTTTGGTTTCTCCCGGCTCCAATCCTTTTCTCCCCCTCATCCCCCCTTTATTACCTTCTGGGGGCATCCCTTGGGAGGGCATCCCAGGTGGCTTCTGCCTTAAGCCTGTACCCACTGCTGGCCCATTGCACCTGTGCTAATCACCATATGAAGGCTTCTGGGGATAGCGCGCTTGGGGGCCCTTCGGGGCAAGCACGGCTGTGTTCCATGTGTGGGGTATCCCCTGTGAGTAACAGTGTCACGGTGTGCGTGCCGTGCGCTAAAAGTGTCCTTGCGCTTCAAGCTGGTTTGCCTGCTTCACTTCCCAGCTCTGCGCCTCACTCGGCTTCACCTACTCCCCCACTCCTGCAATCAGGCTCCAGTGAGGGGAATGTTGGCAGGGAGTCACATTCTGATTTGGCTCTGCGGGTGGCTAACATTGAAAAGCAGCTTGCCAGGAATGCTCCTAGGAAGGCCTCTGGCAAGAAGAGACACCTGGACCCCAGGCCTGCTCCCCTTACTGAGATGTATGTGGGGATTGATGAGCTTGGTGACTGTCACCCCCTTGAGATGGGGGAGCTCTTCCAGGATTCTGACTCCTCTGGGAACCAGCAGGAGGGTTGCGATAGTGACCCTGGGTCTGCGTCTGGAGAGGAATCATGGTACTCTGAGGACACTGATAATATGCTGTCACATATTTTTGAAATTTTACACATTGCTGTCCCTGAAAAGAAAGCTTTTGCCCTGGTAAACGGCATCTAGAGTTCCCTGAGCAGGAACATTTTACCACCTTGGTGCTTAAAGAATGGGAACGTCCTAACAAGTTGCCTGTGGTGCCCAAGGGTTTGGATAAAAGGTATACCATTCCCATTGATCTTGTTAAGAGATGGTCATTTCCCCCTGAAGTAGACGCTCCCGTGCTAGGCCTGTCCAATACATCAGTCATGCCTTCCCCTGACACTACCACTCTGAGGGACGGTGAGGACCGACGCATGGATCAAGTGGCCTGCCATGCTTTTACCTGTGTGGGGGCTGGCTTGCGCCCTGTATGTACTGCCGCCATTACTGCTATTGCCCTTAAGAAACTGCTTAAGCGTCTCCTTGATGGCACAACGGCTGGTAGTGTGGGGGAGGAATATAGGACTCTCTTACTTTGCACTGATTTTGTGGCCTATATCCTTACTGCTATGGATGATGCTGTGCGGCTATGTGGAAGGACCTCTGAGCTCTTGGTGGCTATGCGCCGCTCTGTCTGGTTGCGCCAGTGGGCAGCTGACGCTGCGGCTAAGAAAGCTCTCACTGGCCTCCCCTTCGTGGGGCTGCAGCTATTTGGGGAACGGCTTGATGTTCTAGCCAAGGATGGGAGGCTGCCCTTTCGGGGGTCCTCTGCCCCCTCCCTTCCTTTCGCATTCCCAGAGGGGGCCGTGGCTCCCTCCTCTCCAGTGATCACAGAGATTCTTGGGGCCGTGGCCGAACCCGTGGTCGTCCCGGTCTCTCCTGGAATCCTAAGCCCAAACCATCTCCCAAGCCCCCTCAGGCATTAAGGGGCGCCCTCACCCATCCGGGTGGGGGGACGGCTTCGGCTCTTTGCTCACGTCTGGAGGCTTCATGTCTCAGACCGGTAGATTCAGGAGGTAGTGTACTCCGGTTACAAGATAGAGTTTGCAGCCTGCCCCCCCCCCCCAAGATTCATCAGATCCCGGATGTCTTTAAACCCCCTGTCCGCTCAGGGGTTGCTTCTGGCGGTTCATTGCCTGTTAGAGTCCGGAGTCATTGTTTTGGTAGAATTGTTTTTGTTCTTGCATGGCATGGCCCGCTTCGCCCCACCCTTGTTATCGTTATTCTTGGTTGCCTCTTCATGGTGATTGTTCCAAGTCAATTGGGTTTTTTTTACCTTTTTCACATTTTTTACTTAGTCTCCCGGCTTCTTGTCTCACTGCTTGTGTACGCTGGGGAACTCTATGGTTAATCCCGTTTTTATAGGGAGCCGGGACAAGCCACAGCTTTTCTGCAGTACCACTGCGCCACCTTGTGGCGGAATAACCCAACTGTTATGCCATGCAAGAACAAAAACAATTCTACAGGTGAGTACTCACAGAATTGCTTTATTTCTCCTTATTTTTAGGTGTTTTTTTTATTGGTGATATGCCAATTCCAGGTCACCTCCAGTGTTGTTTTCCCAAATGTTTATTCCTAAATGTTCTCTTCATCCCTCCCTCCCTGCCCTGTTTTGTATTAGTGCTTAATAATTGTGCTACTAATTTGTCAATTTTTTGACAACCTTTAACATTTTTTTAAAAATACTTAAAAATATGCAGGGTTTTGTTCCCTACCATGGGGGAATCCCAAATTGGGTTCCTAAGGTGCCTATATGTTACTTACAGAGACCAGGCACTGAACCTAATCTCAGCAGCATCCTCGCAAAATAAAGGCTGACTTGGAGGAGAGAACCTGGCAGCCTTTTGGAATGAGGTGAGCCTTCCCATTCTGGAAAACCAGTAGCTGTGTAGCTAGGCCACAGACTGGGAAGCAGCAGGCACACTGCGAAAAGCATGTCTTCCAGGACAGGGGCATAGCTGGGGGGAGCAGGGGGGGCACTTGCCCCGGTTGCAGCAGGTCTGGAGAGCGCCCAAGAGGGGCCTGAGAACAGGTCAGAGCCCTGTGCATCTAATTGCATAGGGGTGATTGGTATATCCCTGTAAAAGAAACTGTGTTTAAAAATGGTTTTCTTTCCCCCTCTTGGAAAGAGTATTTGCCCCCTCAGTCAGCACAGGTAACACTTCAGTGTCCCCAATCTTCTATTTTTACTACATGCCAGTGCTCTCTACAGGTGGCCACCCTAGGCACAGGCTTAGGATTGCCTAATGGCAAGGATAAAATGATACCATTTGATACCTTCTTAATAATAAAAGACCCACACTCCAGTTGGTGCAGAGATAACGGGGGGCTCAGTGTCCTGTTGGGCAGGTGCCCCCTGGGCTCCCTTCTGCTCCCCAAGCTGCCCCCTCCCTGCCCTTCCCCTCATTATCGAAGCATTAGTGACTGGCAGGATGTGAGGGGGCTTCTGGTCTTCCAAAGGAAAATAGATCCAGCTCTTGATAAGGTACAGTAAACTAGGCAATGAGAGAAAGGGGAATGGCAATGGGGTAAACGGTCACTTTAATGAGGCATTTTTTTTATTTATATGTGCTTCCATAATACGTAATAATTTATTATGTTTGCCTGGGGGTTCTACTTTATATCCACTGTGACACTATATCCACTTCTAAGACAAAACTTCTTAAGAAATACATTTTTATAGGCACTGTACCATCTGCTCTTTAGGTATTTTAATGAATTTCCATAATTAATTGCATTTGTTCTATTTTAATTGGTATTATTGGTATTTACTATCTGGCTAGTAAGATTTATAAGTCATGTAGTGAATCTTGCAGCCTGTGCACTCTGTGCCTTTTATCTCAGCTAAGTGTTACTTAAATTTTTAGTGTTAATCACGTCTAAGCTCGCTCGGAAGTGATTTAGTAAGCAGTTTGCATGATTAAATGCTGGTGGGCCACATGATTAATCGGACCTACTGGGGCAATTTAACACAATTAAAAATTGCAATAGCTGTTTCCTTTCCCTGACGCTAATATATGGCGGGTGTGTTTTGTTTTTTTAATCACTTTATTGTCTAATTCTTACGGATCAGTGCGCTGCTTCTCTATGTTTAGCATAATGAACATTATATAGACCACTGGGAACAAGTAAGGACACACCTTCTATCCAGACATTGCTCTTTACAGTCTAAACTAGATTTAAAGTAGAACTCAGAAAGTCTGATTATTTATTGGAAACTACTGCTAGATTTACATTCTTTATTAAAATAAAATATTACTCTCCACCTAAAATAGGAACCCAACACAATTTTGTTTAAAGTGGACCAAAAGCCACTGCGATCAGCCCAGGAATCTGTAAGATTCATGAGCCGATCGATTCCCTCCCCCCGGGGCATCCAAAATTGGGATGCCCTGCTGTGTGAAACCCCCCAGATCGCCCCATACACTTACCTTGCTTCCCGGTCCAACGGCACATGTGCGAGCCACGCCCGCATCCCTACTATCCCTCTAGCAAGGCATGTGCCTGCACCAGGCATTTGTGAATGGCCGGTGCGGGGCAGGCTCCCTGTTAGAGGGGAACGGAGGATGTGGCCGCTAGCACTCTCAGAGCTGCTGGTCTTAGACAAAGGCTTAGACGACGTGCAAGCATCTCCGAGTGCGCTGATTGGATGAGCGCCCGTGCACGTGCCACGGGGGTTTCACGCAGCGGGGCAGCCCTGGTCAGGATGCCACAGGGGAAAGAACCAAAACCCAGGACAGTCAAAATCATGGGTTTTGGTCCTCTTTAAATGTTTGAAAAAAAAAGAACATTGTTCCATTGTTCCAGTCCCATGGCAGAAGCAGTGCAAGGTTGTGTGTTAAACCGGACCAACAGCCTTATGACCTTACTTGACCTAAGGTCCACTAATTTGTGATTTATCACACTTTACCTTTTATATGATTCTGTGTGCCTGATTTTTCACTCTTTATGGAATTGGTTATAGGGCTACTGTGTTTTTTTTTATCTTAGTGACATTGTTGCCCTTATTTTAACACTGTACCTACATCGTACAATATAACTAGCAATGAGAAAAGCTAAGGAAGGACAGATATTTAGAATTGGCAACACCAAACAATGCTATTCATCTTGCGTTTTGTCATTGGTAAATTTGAGTGAAGCAGTTTAGTCTTGATACCCACAAGTTTTAAATGCCCCTCTGAGTAGCTGGAGTTGGTTCACCTTAGCCTTTATAAAGACTGCAATTTGCTTTGCTTAGTGATGTAAAGTTCTAATGACGCCCAGTTTGTGTTTTAGTACAGGGTTTACCATCCTATTTTCATGGAGTACTGCTACTAATTTTGCAATTATCTCAAGTACTACCACTGCCACCACTAGTTTAGACTTCCCTGGTAGGGCAGAGGTTTTATACTGGCCAACAATGAAAGCACTTCTGCCAGTAATGCAGTCATCCCCAAGATTCTCCAATGCTGCAGCTTGTTGACTTGACAACCTGGTACGTTATAGTGAAGCAGTAGCTTGTCTGTGGTGCTTTATGTCCCCCCTTTCTCTCCCAGTGGCCTTGAGTACCACCAGAGGGGAGCTTGAGTACCACTAGTGGTACTATCAGTAGTACCACTTTTTGGGAACCCCTGATATAGTGGATGGATGGAGTCGAATAGCAGGTTGTGAGTTTTTGTAGACTTTTTCTACAAACCTTCCCCTCTCTCATTTATTGAAGAGCTCAAAAAAGCCACTGTGTGGTCCTGCACATTCTCTAGTGCCCTTTGCAGGTTTGACACAATGTGTAAGATATTTGGGAATGGCTATGTAAACAGTGTACACACGGAAAGTTTGCATACTTTTGTGCTTAAAGATGCCACTGTTCATGTTCCAGAGAAATGTCTGTTCCTAATTCCACCCACTCCTTGCCGACATTTGCCTGGATTACTGTTAATGCTTCTTGCCATCTGCCCTTGGCTTTTGCTACAAACTCATTTATAATTCTGTGCTCCCAGCCCACGCAGGGGCGTACATAGCCCTGATGTGGCCCCCCATGGACACTCACTTGCCCGGTTCGACAGAGACGCGGGATGAGCATGCAATGCTGGGGGGGGGGAGATGCAGGGCTTGCGCGTGGCACCAAGTCGTGGGGGACGAGCGGTAAGAAGGCGGCATGGCTATGTAAGTGTTTAGGGGCAGGTACATACCTCAGTGGCGATGGAGGCAGCGGGCTCCAGGTCCCCTTGTTCCACGGGCCCAGGGTCCCACAGCCACTTGGTTCCTCTGGCTAAACTTAGGTTTCCGGTATATTTTCAGGCCCTTATACAGACCACATAATTGAAAAAGGGAGGAGGCAGTTGGAGACTGTAGGAGCCTGGGTGATGCTAAATTGCAGGTAGAATAAAATGAACCTGGTACATTAAAACCAAACCAACAACCTTGATCATTTAAAAAAAAACTCCCCAAAACACAATTGCCTCATCTGCATGCATGATACTGAATTATTGTCAGCACATACATTTGCTCCTACATATACTCAAACCTAAAATGTAGCCTCACTGATTTTCGCCTGGTTGCGGCCATCTTGAAGCACCCCAGAGACTTCCTTTCCCAGCTCCCCAGCTTGGCTGCTGCCTGGTTTATACCAATATAACCCACAATGCACAGCAACAGGAAATCCAGCTGCACTTCCTGTTTGCGGCTACGTGCAGTTGTACAGGCCACCATTTTGGTGGTAAAATTTACCACATCAGAGTTCATAAAATGGTAAAGCATAAGACATGTCCCTCACCCTCCCCCCCCCCCATTTTAGGCAGGCCCAAAGGCATAGCACGACACATATCTGTATGGGACAGTAGTATCATATTATGGTGAGGAGGGGGTAGAATTTTTTCTTTACCTCACTGAGAACTTTTTTGCCTAGAAACTGTCCGGAGGGATGCATATGAGCACTATTTCTTGTAATGGCGCTGGTCCGGTTTACCAGGTGAAAATTGTGTTCTCGTTTTGTCATATTGCATAGTGATGTAATCATATTTACTAAAATCTCTGTTTTACCAACTTCTAAATTTAGAGATTATCTGTCGAGCTTTAAAACTCCACTGTTGCCATATCCTTTAATCCCTCCTTTTGTTCTTGGTGATAAAATTCCCTATTAGACATAAAAGTCTCCTGCTTAAATGGAGACAAGGAATCAGCAATTTAATAGATCAGCCTTTCAATCAGATCCCAGAGGAGTTTCTTTCTGCTGCTAAATATATATGGACTGTAGGACTGGGGGTGCTGGAGTTCCTGGTGGGTGCTTTACCACTGTCATAATGAAAACATCTACTGTAGTTTACACCTTCCTGTTGCTTTACTTATGAACTCAGTAATGTGTCCATTACAGTAACAGATGTCCTTTTTGGTTAAAAAGGCTTTGAAACATGTCCCTGTACCACCAATAAAAGACACATTCTTCTGCCCCTGTGACATGTGAGCATCAGGTCTCGTTATATAATCCATCAGTCTCGTGTGATATAATGTTGGTTAGAGTCCTTTGAAACAGAAATCATTAATTATTTTTCAAATAGAAACATTAAACTCCAATCACTCAAGTGGTCAGTCTTTTGTAACATAGGGGCAGCTAGTCTAAGACTTAGAGATAGGTGAAACAGAACCGTAAAATTTGGGTTTGTACCAAACTTTGCGAGTTCGGGTTTAAAAACTCGAACACATACCTCAGATGGAAGTCAGTGTTCGAGTTGGGCATCCAGTCTGAACATGGAAAAGTTGGTTGATGGGCTGTTGAGCAGCCCATAAACCAGCTTCACCTGAGGTCGCAGCAGCTGCATTTGAAACTGGCCCCAGCCGGGGCTACAAAAAGATGGGCGCCAGCTCCCATCATTGAGGACACTCCTAGTGCTGGGACTAGAAGTGTTCTCACTCAAGGAAGCCAGCAGCCAACTTTCTGTATCCACAGCTGGAGCCAGTTTCAAATGCTGTCACCACAGCAGCCGCTGCCGCTCCTCTGTGCTGACAGAAGAGGATCAGGCAGAAGAAGGTGAGTTTAAGCAGCGCGCTTCTGCTGCACACTTTGCACCCCCACACCCCCCCTCCCCCCTGGCTACAGCCACCCCCCAAAGTTAAGGTCCCTATTTATTTCAGTGGAGAACCGGTTCGGGTCCCTGAAACCCCAATATTTGTTCAAACCCGAAATGTATCTATTTACAGCCTTCCTCTTCTGAAAGCTGAGATATGTCTTCCCAAGGTTGCAGGTTCATTAGTACTGGCAGTGCTTGCCTTGTATGAAAGACGTACAGGTGGTTAACCTCTGTTTTCTCTCATTAAGTGTCTTAGTTCTGTGTCTGAGCTTGCTTGCGTCTGCTCTTCAGTACTGGTAGGTTCTGCACTTCAACTGTTTTGATCAGAAGTTTTATGGGTGACATAGACTCACGTTTTCCTTCACTGTGTTGAGGTGATACAGATGATCATCCAGTTTGGCATACAGATAGAACACTTGTCACCTTGAAAATTTACAGTGAGTCTTTTGGCTGTCAGATGCTTCACAGATAAGAGTCCTCCTTCTGGATTAGGAACATAAAGCATATCTTGTATTGGTATGGCTAAATTGTATTATGCATCATTGGGGCATACAAGGGTTTCATGGCCATATCCTTCTGCATGTATATTACTTCCATCTGCAAGGTAAATAGTCTATTTGGTATTCTGATCAAGTTCTGTGAAAAAGCTTCTATCACTTGCCATGTAACTGGTTGTTCCCGAGTCAATGCACCAGCCTTAAAATGTATGGTTGCCTGTCACTTTAAATGTGGCATTCCAGTTCTCTTCACATGGATCATAAATTGTGGCTTTTATGCTCTGTTTAGTATAAGAGGGGCACTGTCTCATTTGCTCTGCTTTTCTACAGTCTCTTTTTATGTATCCCTGTTTGTGGCATCTAAAGCACACCCTGGTTTCCTTTCTGTGTAACCTTGCGTCTGTAGCTTTAAGAGCGGTTCTGGTGTTGGTTTCTAGGGAGTCATGCCCAAGCTCCTTTCTTCGCTGATATTCACCTATGAGCCTAATCTTTACAGATGTTAGTGACAGATCTGTCGCAGGCCTTGTCTCTAGCACATTGATCAGTGCAGTGTATGTATCGGGTAAGCTGCACAACAACATGGCTGCGGCGTGATTGTCACATTCTCATCAACTAATCTGAGTTGTACGATCACTTCCAGCATGGCATTAATATGTTCCGGCGTGTCCTGCTCTCTGCTCCTGCCTCATTTTGTAAAGTTTCCTCCTCAGAAACATCTTGCTGTTTAAACTGGATTTCTCATTCAGTCTTTTCAGTACATCCTACATGCGTTTCGCTGTATTGTCACTGCGTATGTGAATAAGCTGATTGTCTACTAGTAAGCTTATGGTGGCCCGTGTCTGTCTGTTTTTCCTGTCCCAGTTCTAATCATTCTCCAGTGACCTCTCTGTAGTGATAACCTCCCACAAGTCATCTCTGTATAATAGCATTCCACTTTAAACTTCCATTGCTGATAATAGTCATTGTTCAGCTTGGCCATGGAGAGTTGGAGCTGCTGGCCACTCTCTCTCCTTTATATATATAAAAAAGTCTTACTTTTATACAGGGGATGTCTCTGTGGAAGCTTCTTTATGTCATCCTCCGCCGTGCTTTTCTTTGCCTGGACTGCTTCTGGTCACTGGGCTTTATTCAGGCTCTGGGGCTACATTCAGTCACTGGGCCCATAACCTGTTGCACAGTGTGAGTGCTGGGTGCAGCTGAGTCGAAATTCAGATTGTGGTGTAACTAGAGCATGGGTGCAGTAAGAGAAGGTTACCTTCTGGTGGAAAACAAAAGCAGAAAAAGAAGTCATAGAGATCACCTCAATGTACAGGAAACACCACATGCAGTCAAAAATGTACAACAGAGACTACACACATATATATATATATATATATATATATATATATATATATATATATATATATCAGCACTATCTATTGTCATAAATGTGAACTGCATTAACCTAGATCAATATATGTCCAAATGGTGAGAAAGGTTGGGGACCACTGATATAGGGTATTTACTGCATTTTCTGTGCCATAAGATGCACCACCCAGTGTGGATTGTGTGTGTGGATTCTCCATACTGCATGTTATGGGGTGTTTGGTGGGATTACGCATGCTGCCTGTTATAGGGGGATTGGCATTATTTTAGTACACCATTTGGTTCAGAATATTCTTTTTTTTATTTTCCTTCTCCAAACACTAGGTGCATCTTATGGTCAGGTGTGTCTTATAGTGTGAAAATTCGGTATATCTAATAAATAATATACCCATTTCCGATTTTTTTTCTTTTTTATCCAGAAACTACAGTGCAAAATGTTTTAACACAAACCCATTTATAAAAGGAAAACAAACTTGTATGTAGCTCACAGCCCGGGTCGGAGAATCGAGGGAGCTGCGCTGGATTAGTTTCAGTTTGATGTAATCTGTCATTGATAAAAGAGAGTCCAGACTTTTTAAAACCAATTAAAATGTTTTCGCCTCGGGAGGTAAATAAAAGCACATAATAGAGCTAAATCAAACTGCAGAGAGGTAATCACTACAATGGTTCACTATTGAGCAGTATCGAACCCTGTAACAATAACACACAATAAATCACTCTGAAAGCTGCATTGGATATGATATTTTTTCAAGGACAAATAAAGTATACTCATGAGAGCGAAGAAGCCGTTGTTATTTTTAGTGTCCATTTTAGAGACGACTAACAATTTTCTAGTTTTCAAGTAAACTTTATCCTTTTTTTTTTTCTAAGAAAATATTGTATACTATAAAGAAGAAATAGCTTTAAGCAACATTTGCTTCACTGTTAGGATATGACCAAATAACACAGTTAGCCATAATTATAGGGGAGATTTACAACAGGGATCATTCGAGAAGTTTGGTGTGTGCATTTACGTCTTCTTTGCTTAAACATTTTTTTGTTTCTCTAGCTTTGTTTTTACATATTATCTTTGCTAGTGCTGCCTCTAGTGGGCAAAATCAGACAAAAGCGAAACCAAAATTAGGCCCTTATTTATGAAGGAATAGCGACAGGTAGCGACTGGTGAGCGGCCGGTAATGACGGGCCCCGCCACGAGAACACCGGCTCCCCACCACAATCACACATTTATCAAGCCAATCCTGCTTAGCGACTGAGATAGCGCCATATAGCGACTCATTCATCATTATTCCAGCCTCAGCTCACAGCGCCAGCGTCCGACCTTGAACAGCAACAGGTATGACCTCTCGCTACCTGGCGTGCTCCAATGCATTTCAATGGAACAATCTTTAAATATTAATAATTAATTGTTATTATTTTTTTTTTTTTTTTAAATGTGAAAAATTCTGTGACCACTTCTGCCATTTTAGATAATTTTTTTAAGGGAAAAAAAAAATTGTACAGAATTGATATTACAGGTCTGATATTAATGTATTCATATTACTAAATTATTTAAAAAACTTGTTTTTTTTGGTTTCCAAAAATATGGTTGTTTGGGGGTTAAAAAACTACTTTTAACCCATCGCCACCAAGCGCTCTGGGGTTTAAACATGCATTTTACAGCGCGGGAATTTTTTGAGCGTGACTTTTTAATGAATACGGTGGGAGCCGGTCGCTAGGGCCAGTCGCTATCATGCGCTCCCATACAGCGCGGAACCTGTCAAATAGCAACTCCTCACCCAATATTCAACATTACGGCAAACCGACTGAGTCGCTATCAGCTACCGAACAACGGCCAAGCACAGCGACTACTAGCGGGCGCTCTGAAAATGCCACTACAGTCGCTCAACTGTCGCTACCTGCCGCTATTAATGAATCAGCCCCTTATTTTTTTTCATGCATATATGCCCATTATATGCTTGCGCACACATTGGAAATGTTCCTCCACTTTTAACCCATCAATGCATTGAGACAAATTCAAGCAATACATGCACATGTGGGGAGCAGGTAGGGGGTTAGTTATTTTGCTCCAGAGAGCAAGTTCCTTGCTGGAAATCAAACCAGCAGCCCTCTGGTCACAAGATATGTCTGACCCTAAAGGGCATCAAAATAAAAAATACATCCAATGCTCCAATCTTTGCAATCATCCTCCGATGTCAGTGGAGATGTTAGCTGGGTTATATGTGAAAAAGGTGTGTTGCAAGGTGCGCTGGAAAAATAGAATATAGCTGCAGCCTATTAAGTAAGGGGTCACTCCTTAGCTGGGTTAGCCTACAGAATGCAATAGATAGTACCTCCCCCCATCCGCCAGCATGGATGTACCAATCAGGAGGACTGTACCAATCAGGTGAGTGCATTTTTTATTGTCCTAATCAGGCTTAGCAAAAGGGGACGGAGTGCTGGGAGAGAAATGTCTAAATTATCTTATTATTAAGACTCTGGGAGCCTGATTTATCAAGTGTCTCAAGTGCCTGTTAATATCTCTCAGCAAGAATATTTTAGCCTCCTCTGGTGGATATGTGTTCAAAAACAGACTTTAATCACACAGTGTCTGGCGCTTTAGAGCGCCGTCGCTGTGTGTGTGTAGTTTTCTGTTAAAGATGGTGTGGAGCGCCAAGTGCTGGACGCACTGAGCTGGTGCTGCCTCTCGCTTGCTGCCGCATTTTACTGTTGTTAAAGCGTCCAACACACATCATATTCATCACTGTCGGCCAGGTTACTACAGCGACCGCAACGCTAGGTTACAGAGCTCGATACCTGCTTACAGCGTCTAATAGCGGTCGCTCTAAGCGCCACTATAAAGAAGCTCATCTGGCAATACCTGGCGCAAGTAGTGAATCAGCCTTCTATTTTTCAATTGAGGTCCTACATCCCAGTACTCGCTCAATATAAAATAGAAATCCAACCTGTCTATTCCAATAGGGGCCTACCTGCTGCGGCATGCACTGAAGCCTCTGGCATTCTGAGCCTCCCCATTGATAAATTCACTTTCACTAAATGTAATGCGTACCATTTTGCAAACGCCACTGATGTACAGTATGCAGATTATTACCGCTTAGAGGGGTAGTACAATTTTACAGCGGGCCTCAGCACATTGTCAACATGATAGCAGTTTGCATTTATTATTAAATGTAATTTTTTCCACCTAGAGCTGCCAGCTTAAAATTTAAATTGAAACGGTTGAGGAAAAAAGAGCTAGAGAATATTCCTCAACAATAACAAGAGCAGCAGAACCCAGCGCTTTGACAGCAAACGAGGAGCCTTATTTAAACCGGGCCAACAGCCTGGCACAGTTGGAAAAGAAAGGTAATGGCCATTTTGGAGCTTTCTCTCCCAACTGACATAACTAAAATGCACAGTAACAAGAAGCCCAGAAGCACTTCCTGTTTGCAGGTGGCCTGTAAATGCATGAGCCGCCATCTTGTTTTTAAAATTGACCCCAGCAGGAGTTTGAAAAGGCTAAATACATTTGTATGTGCTGAAATCTAAATTACCTTGGAAAGGGATGCATATGAGCACTGTTTGTTGTGTTGGTCTGGTTTAAGTCATTTTTGACTGTTGGTCCCCTTTAAGAAGCGGCAGCGCCACACATCGCCATTTTTTTGGTCTCAGTGGCACTCAGCGTGTGATTTAAGAAATAAAAATTGATGCGGCCACCAGCTGGTGTCTAATTTAGCACCGAAAATGATGCAGCGCCTGGGTGCTGTGGTTGAAACAGCTCCAGTTGTAACCTGATGCTGTAGGTCAAGTTCTCATAGAGCACAAAGGGTAGAACTGGATTGTAGAATTAATATTACACACATTTGTACTGAACTTGCATTGTAAATAATGGCAACACAGGACCTAGATTTTTGGGGGGTTATTAAAATTGATTTTAATGGCTTTTTTGCTTAAAGTGGACCAAAACCCAGCTGGATCGGCACGGGAATCTATAAGATTCCTGGGCTGATTCATTCCCTCCCCACGGGGCTTCCAAAATTGGGATGCCCCTCTGTGTGAAACCCCCCAGGTCGCCCGCTACACTTACTTTAATCTCAGTTCAACGGCGCACGCGCAGGCGCATCCCCGCTATCCCTCTAGCAGGGCGCGTGCATGAAAACATGAGATGCGGCCACCAGCGCGCTCGGAGCCGCTGAGCTAAGGCGTCGCTCAGATGTGCATAGCTCATCGGCTCCAAGCGCGCTGATTGGACGAGCGCCCGCACATGCGCCGTAGGACAGCGGTAAGTTGATGCGGGAGATCTGGGGAGTCTCACATAGCGGGGCACCCCCGATCGGGCATGGACCAAAACTCAGGATAGTCAAAATCATGGGTTTTGGCCCACTAAAATGCAGCCTAAATGCACTGTAAAGTCAAAAGTGTAATGATGACCAGCGGCAGAAAAATACAGTGCCAAAGATTTCAAGGAGGAAAAAATTAATAAATATGCTGGGGAGCACAGGAAAAATGGCAGTACAAAGTGGCGCTCACTGGCGCTGGGCTAATCAGCAGCCAGGTCCAACAGGCGCTGACATAGGCCGGCCAATACCTAATGCAACAATCAAAGCCAATTAGTGTTCTGCGCAGCGACTGCTAGCGCCAATGTGGGCCACAGCAAAGCGCCAAATAAGACAAAAATGTTGGCACTCTGAAACTGGTACTATAGGCACCAGAAAGATGCTAAATGGGGCACGTCATAAAGAAGGCTCTAAATCACAAGTTAAATAAAACAGCTCATTCAAGGGCCATTCCAGGCAAAATTAAATTAGCCTCCTTGCTCCTCCCTCCAGAGTGTCAGGTCTTATTTTTGATTCAGCAGAATTTTGCATTTCCTTATAAGCCCTAATGAATTTGCTCCCTTGAGGAGAAAGCACAAAGCAGCTTCTCCAGCTCGGTGTGTGGCCCACGCAGTCATTAGAATAGGCCGGTGGAAAGCGAGGGTAAACCCACACAAAGCGGGGGATAGTGCTCAACAACAGTGGACCAGGGGAGATGTAAGGCTTTTTTTTCTTTGTAAACCCCCCTGCCCTGCCTAAACACCAGTGCAGGGAGGTTACCCTGAGCCTGGTTATCCACTTTAAGGGCCTTATTTATAAAGCACTAGAGCCACCCAATGCTCATCATTTTAATAATTAATAAATGATCCAAGCTAAAATCAGAGTGTGTCAAAGTTACCGCCATCCAGCATCTAATTTAACCCTGGTGCCATATCGAACGTCAAGGCCGGAGCTGCTCCCAGAGCTGCACCAAATTAGACAGGTGAACATACCTGATCTCTAGAGACTAGCTAGCATCACTGGTAACAGCCATGTATCATGCAGTAGCTAGGGGGGAGAAGGGGGGGCACTTGCCCCGGGTGCAGAAGATCAGGGGACACTAATGGGGAGCCTGAGAACAGGTAGGGGCGCGATTTTGAGTCTTTGCCCCAGGTGTCAGAAAGCCTAGCTACTCTTCTGCTCACAAGGTACAGCGCCAATTCCCCAGCACATAAAACGCCATCAGTGCCAGTTCATACTTTCTGGTGCTGATGGGTTAGCGCTGTTACCGGAGAAATGGCACTGACTATTATACTTCTTAAATCAGGTTCACAGTGTTCCAATTAAGCCCTTCAAAAATGGTCAGTTTAGGCTAGCCCCCAAAATTTGTGGAGATGCAGACATGTGCTCATCACACACGTGAAATGGTTATAGCAGCAGTAATATCAAATCATTTATCTTCTATGGAAATTAACCCTTTCCAGTGATCAAGTTTTTTGCATGCCACAAATCTGCATGTTGATTAAAACAATCCCTTTTGCCTATATCTGTCTGTGACAAATCATATTACAGTGACAGATAATTGCAGCAGTAATGGCGGCAGGTTGTTACAAAGCGCATTAGTGGCTGACGATGACCATTCGTTATCCTGTGTCAGGAAAACAGACCTCCTAATGAAAGGAGCTTATTGAAGAGGGTGACACTGCGTCTCCAGCTCAAGGAGAATCCTGACATGGGTGTTAATAAGACAATGGAAAGGTTACTGCTCACTGAGAGCAAGAAAGTTTAATGCTCTGCACAGAATGCTTACAGGCCAAGCTCAGAATTTATAGAGGGACTTTAGACTGTAAGCTCTCAAGGGCAGGGCTCTCTCTCCTATTGTATCTTGTATTCAGAATATTCATTGTAAACTCTGTAACACTGCATCTATAATAGTATATGCACTGTATGTTTCTACGCTGTCTGTAATTACTACTTTGTACATGATGGCGCTATATAAATAAACACTAATAATAATAATATTAATAGAGAGATTGACTAAAATCAAAATTAGGACTGACAGAATGCAATGGAGGGCCTGTGCCAAAGCTAAACTTCTGCCAAATATTTCTTTCTGTTTTGAGGAGCTTAAGGCTGTGTAACAATGGGGGCATGCACATTTTTAAAGAGGCATGTTTCACTTCGAGGGAGCATTTTTAACACACAAAAAAGTGCAGCGAAAAAAAAGTTTGTTCTACTTTTTTCCCCCCAAAAAATCAGTTGGACCAGCAGGTACAGTAAGGATAATTTTTTCAAAGTTTCTAAACAGCAGCACCCTATGGGGTACCCTATAGAATTTCCGCACAGCCTATAGGGCACAGTTATTTCCATACTTTACTCAAATTATTCTTACCTAGACTGAAAAATTATATTCATCCCCAATAAAAAATGCCCCATCACAGGTGCAAGTGTTATTTTTTTTTTGGGGGGGGGGGGTAAATTTAAACAAAGAAAAAAAATTATTGCACTTTTTTGTGTGTTAAGTTTAAGATCATACCCAAAAATACACCTAAATTGAAACTTTCTGCTCCAAATAATTAGCATGACCTCCTTTTTGTTGCCTGTGACACATTTTGAGATTTAGGCCCTTATTTATGAAGGAATAGCGACAGGTAGCGACTGGTGAGTGACCGGTAATGACGGGCACCGCCATGAGAACACCGGCTCCCCACCACAATCACACATTTATCAAGCCAATCCTGCTTAGCGACTGAGATAGCGCCAGATAGCGACTCATTCATCATTATTCCAGCCTCAGCCCACAGCGCCAGCGTCCGACCTTGAACAGCGACAGGTATGACCTCTCGCTACCTGGCGCTCTCCAATGCATTTCAATGGAACAATCTTTAAATATTCATAATTAATTATTATTTATTTATTATTATTTTTTTAAATGTGAAAAATTCTGTGACCACTTCTTCCATGTTAGATAATTTTTTTAAGGTAAAAAAAAAAAAAAAAAAATTTGTGCAGAATTGAGATTACAGGTCTGATATTATTGTATTCATATTACTAAATTCTTAAAAAAAAAATTATTTTTGGTTTCCAAAAATATGGTGGTTTGGGGGTTAAAAAACTACTTTTAACCCATCGCCGCCAGCGCTCTGGGGTTTAAACATGCATTTCACAGCGCGAGAATATTTTGAGCGTGATTTTTTGATGAATATGGTGGGAGCCGGTCGCTCTGACCAGTCGCTATCATGCACACCCATACATCGCGGAACCTGTCAAATAGCGACTCGTCACCCCGTATTCAACATTACTGCACACCGACTCAGTCGCTATCAACAACTGAACAATGGCCAAGCACAGGGACTACTAGCGGGCGCTGTGAAAATACTGCTACAGTCGATCAACTGTCGCTACCTGCCGCTATTAATGAATCGGCCTCCCCGTGCACTTCCTTTCACAGTAATCAAGTAATCAAGTTCAGTAAAGCCATGAGTGGCACACAAACCGGTCCGTGGAACAGGAATCCCATATTATATATATAGTTACATAGTTAATACGGTTGAAAAAAGACATATGTCCATCAAGTTCAACCAAGGGTGTTGTTATTTTTTATTTTATAGGGGAAGCTATTTACATATTCGTGTATGTAGTCCCTTAAAAGCCCCTCAAGCAACTTCCCCACAATGGATGTTAAGCTAACAGGTCTGTAATTGCCCAGAGAAGACCTTGAGCCCTTTTTAAAAATCTGCCAATCTAAAAGATTTTTTCATTAAAAAGACACTAATTTCATTTTTCACATTTTAATTAAAAAACAATTTCTATTAGTTTTTATTATAGACAAAAAGACGAACCTTGTTTCTTTTTAACTCTAACACAGTCATAGCCTAGAGTTAAGGAAACGGCCTTGTAAATGGAAGGTGGCAGGTTTGATTCCCAACCATAGGACATGACTAAAGTGCTCTTGAGCAAGGCACCTAACCCCCCAACTGCTCCCTGGGCACCGTAATTAGGCCAGCCCACTGCTCTGGGCATGTACACTCACCTACCCAATTTACTGCCACAGAAGAGGGTGTTATATCTGCTGCAGGGGTTATTGCAGGCAAAATAATTCAGTGGCTGCCTTAGCAAAATATTTCATTGCCTGTCTGTATCCCACCTGGGCAAAATTATTATGTGTTTGTAACCATAGATTTTAATTATCATGTTTGCATTTTGTTTTGCGTTTGGTATTAACAGGCCCTTTGAGGCAATCTTTAGGATCAGGGGGTCCCCCTGAATCTTTCTCTGATATACCTAGTCTGGTTAAGGATCTGATGAAACAACTAGTGCCTGACCGAACTGAAGCTGGGTAGAGCACACAGATTCCTTGCTCCCCTGCATAGAGATGGCCCACCAAGCGATATTGTTGTCAAACTGTTCTACTACAAAACCAAGGAACTGATGGTACCAGATCTAGAATTTAAGGGGGAAAACTTTCAAATATGTAAAGATATCTCGCTGGCTACAATCCAGAAACATTGGTCCTGAAGCCCCTGCTGACCTTCATGCAGCAATGTGGAATTAAAGTGGACCAACAGTGAAAAATGACTTAAACCAGACCAACACAACAAACATTGCTCATATGCATCCCTCCCCAGGGCAATATAGATTCCTGCACAAAAAAATAAATGTAATTCCTGCTGTAGCAAATTTTAGAAACAAAATGGCGAGCAGGAGGTGCTGCCGGGCTTCCTGTTACTGTGCATTGTCAGTTATGTCAGTTTAATCTAGGCAGCAGCATGACTGAGACGCTGGGAGAGAAAACTTGTTCTTTTCCAACTGTGCCAGGCTCTTTGTTCAGTTTAAATACTGCCGGGCTTTTCCATTCAGGCTCCATTTTCTGTATAAGAACAAACCTTATTCATTTGCCATGCTTCAGGAGGGAGAGGAAATCCTGATCAAGTTGGGGTTGATCTCTAGGAGCCCTCCACAACAGCAACCCAGGGAGGAGATCTCACAACCAATTTCCCAGATCCACAGCTAGGCCAGGAGCAAGCCTAAAGGTCACACGTGGTGTGGCATTTCCTGATGCCTTCAGGAGAGTATTTGGTGTCCCTCCACATTTAATTATTATGGGGATAGAATATATCCCAGTTTGGTTCCTGTCATATCTTCTTCGGAACCCTAGTCTCCTGATGAGTATGTTTTATATTTGATCATTTCACAGCTGTAGCCCAGGACTGCAGAGGAACTTTGTGGTTTGGTATATGTTGGCTGTTATGCATGCAGTTACACCATATAGTTACGTTTCTCTCCTTTCGCTAGTAATGTGCCTCACGTTGCATGAGGATCATACTATAACACAACCCATTGTTCATTGTTTCTGGTGAGATTGATGTACTTCTCCTATAGCTAACTATATACATTCGACGCCCCCTATTATTCTCATCTATTTTCTCTCCTCTCCCATTCTCCGTTTACCTCCATTTACCCACCTTTCTACCCTTCTACCCTCTTCTCTTCTCCCTTTCCCAGACTACCCCTTTATTTACCTATCTTCCCCCCATATCTTATCATACCCCCTCATATTTATTCGCTTTTCCCTGTAATGGGGCTGCATCAACCCACATAACCTCTGATGTCCAGGCCACATAATAAAGCATAAAAGCTAAATGGATGGTGTTACACTTATTTTATTATGACTATAGAGCTGCAATTGAATCTTCTTACAATGTCCTGGGTAGGTTGGCCGGGGTACAGTTCTTCTTCATCTCTCCTCTGAATTACTAGAACATCTTGGGTCAGCTGCACCCATGGGTGTCTGTTTGTAGAAATGTGCTGACATTAAGATTAAGCATTGTTTTTCAGCAAGGTGGTTGATATTGTTGACATTCCAAAGGTTTATGCTAATCGTTCAACTCTGAGGCTTCCTGCTAAGCCCTCTGTAGGTTAGCTAATCCATACATTAGAAAGCAGACGTTTATAGTGAACCTTAGGGGGACATGCTTACCTATGTATATCCCATACCCCTGCCATTCCCCACCATCTTTATTCTACTTGCTACCATCTTTCCCTTCCCTCCTCCCTCTTCCTCATATCCCCTTTTCCATCCTCACATCCCTCCCTATCCCACCCTTCCTCCTCTATCTATTTTCCACCCCTTCTCCCTCTTTGCCCCCCTCTCGCATTTAGCTGGGGTCAGGTGGCTTGCACCCTGCATGAGGTTGAAGTCTAGTCACCACCCTTGATGATGGGAGGCATATGTTGCTTTGTGGGGGACATCTCAGAAGATGACTAGCACTCATTAGTATTGAAGGCTTTATAAGAGACACACAGGGCTGGCTTAGTGTACCCTCATGGGAGAAAATCCACTTTAGGATATTTCTGTACGATTTTGACAAGGCCTAAGCATGGGTCCAATGGCTTGAAGAGTTTCATCCCAGTGCTATTTCTCGCTGTGTCCTTTCCATACCCCTTAATCCAGCTCAAAGATGCTAAGCTGTATTAGCTAGAGGGAATATTTGCTTGACAGAGCTTGGGCTCCATTAATGTGTGATGGCTTGTGAATGGTTATGTTCTTTCTACTATGGTGGTTAAATAGGAGGGAGTCAGCCCATTCCTATATCTTTTCATCAAGGTGTTGGGGCAGTAGTCCTGTGCCCAACCCCTTCTCCAGCTTCTCATCTACCTAGAGGGGGGTAGAAATATCGAGACGGCCTGTCCCTCTTTCTTTTGAGGGTTCCTCTCTCATTTCGGGAGTTTGTGATGCCCGGGTTACACCATCAAGTTTGGGATAATGCCCTAGATTAAATGTTGTTCATCTCGGTGTTTATGTAATTATTCTATTTTGATCTGTCTCAGCTCTACTCTTCTATCCTCTTTTTCCTTTCTTTACCTCTCCTCTGGAAGACTCTCATAAGGTGGTATCCTTCTCAGTTTGTGTTCGGGTTCTGCGGGTCGCCATATGACATGGAACCCTTCATGTGGAGGTGCTCCGCTGGTAAATTTTTTATCTTACTTTTCTTGAAATTATATGACTTATATTGTTAAGCCTTCCAATTTTATAATTACTCATAATGTACAGGGACTGAATTCCCTGCACAAAGTAAAGCTCCCTCCATGCCGACATCCTCTACCATCAGGAAACACATTTCATTAGAGATAAATACCCCAAATTTCTTCACCATTTATTCTCTAAGATATTTCTTGCTAATTCACATGAGAAAAAGAGAGGCCTGGCAATATGTTTCTCTGATAATGTCCCCTTCTTTCCTTCAGAGGTCATCAAAGATAAAAAGGGGAGATACATCCTGGTAAAGGGTGTTATATGCAAATTTAGGGTTTCCTATTATGCTATTAAGCCCCAAATAAGGGTCAGTGTGCTTTCTTTAGACATCTCCTGGACAAATCTAGGCCGCAGAGACCCACCTTAAAATCCTCTCCTAAGTCGGGTGACCTCTTAGCTAAACTCCTAGCGGAGAGTGTATTTGGTTGACCTGTGACTATAGGGGCCCACTTACTTACCCGAGAATAGACCATTTTCTTATGCTGTCAGGTCTGTCCCCTACTGTTATCTCCTGTGTCATCTCTGAAGCAGCCTGGTCAGACCCAATTGTGGTCTTATGCGTGTTAAAGGATCTTTTGTACCAGCCTAATAGCAAATGTTGGCGTTTAAACAAATACATTCTTGGCAACCGTAATATTGTGGATGAGATCACCATTGCTTTAACCCTTTAAGTGCCAGCCTACCTGGAGTTTTTGTCACACTCTGTTGCCAGACCATTTTGCACTATTTTGCACTCCCCATGTTCAAATGTGATTTTTTAAGGGATTTCCAGGGATTTCCCAGGAAAATGATATATTGTTTTTTTCAGCAGAGTCTGAGCTTTAACATGAAATGTCTTGTTTGTCATTTTTTAGGTGTATTCTCAATATTTTTTGGCGAAATATGTGCAAAAAAATTTAAAAAAATAAATTTTTTACAATTTGTAGTGTTTTTTTGTAATAAAAAATGTAAGTTTGTCAATAAAATCTTATTGCGTGTGAAACCCCAATTTCTCCCGGTTACAGCGGTACCACATATGTATAGGTAGACACCTTTTCCTGCCCAGGAGACTCCCCCAAACTGAAACAGAGCTTTAGGGGATTTTCTGAAAAAATACAACTGTGATATGCGCTATGCGCACCTTGCAGTTTTTCCAGAAAAACAACCCTTTACATTTGAAATACCCCCCACAAACTATATATTCTCTGGAAGTACACACCTCAGGCTTTCTATTTGTACCAGGCTTGTTGATGTGGCCACAGTTTTCTAGAAGTAATCCCTCAATGTATTCTTTGGTTGCAAAGAGTTTCCCCAAAAAAAGGATAAAAAAGCAGAATCAAAGCCACATTTTCCTAAAAAAACTATATACAAACAAGAAAAAACAAGTATGATCTGAAAAAGCAACATCCCCCGAACAGAACGATACCCAACATGCATGGGTTCTGTCAAGGGAAGAGTTGCCAAACACCCCAAAGTAAAGCATGTGCGTAACGGTAATTTTTCTTGAAAATTTCAGCTCTGCAGACAAAGTGCGCACCTTGCGATTTTTCAACCAAAACAACCCTTTACATTTGGAATATCCCCCATAAACCATATATTCCCTGAAAGTACACACGTTAAGCTTTCTAAGCGTACCCAGCTTGTTGTAGTGGGCTCATCTTTCTGGAATTAATCCCTCAAAGAACTCTTTGGTTGCGCAGAGTTTCCCTAAAAAATGTATAAAAAAGCAGAATAAAAAACACCTTTTACTAAAATATAAATATGCAAACCAGAAAAAACAAGCTAAGTCTGAAAGCGCAAGGTCCCCCGAACAGAACAATACCCAGTGCCAAGCACGTAGATACTACGTGCTTGCTTCCACTCCATTTAAGTGCCAAGCACGTAGTATCTACGGGCTTGAATTTCCCCCCTGCATCAGAGGATCAGAGGATCTCCTGCCACCTCCTTCCCCGTTGCCGATCACCGGCATCTGACAGCTGAGAACGCTGAAGCCGGTGATCGGGGCTGGGATGACGTCCCAAAAGGGGCGGGGCTTGACGCTGCGACGGACCGGGATGACGTCATAGCCCCGCCCCCAAGGGGGCGGGGCTTAGCGGCAAGATGGCGGCCGCCATCGAAGAGGAGAGAGCCTTCCGGGCTCTCTCCTGAAGATCGGTAAGTCCTGGGGGGCGATCGGAGGCCCCCCAGGTGAAGAGGAGGGACAGCGGGAGCCAGCGCACACACAGGTAAGTGAATGTCATTTTTATTTTTTTTTTTTTTTTTACAGTTAGCAGCTGCTGCTGCCAAACAGGGGGGGGGGCTATTCCGGGGGCTCTCCTGGAGCCATCCGACCCCCCACGGGGGATCGGATGGCACCAAATTAAAGAGGAGACCCGGCCGGATCCAACGAGGGGTCAGGTGAGTATTTCTGACTTTTATTTTTTTTACTAGCAGGGGGGAAATTCAAGCCCGTAGATACTACGTGCTTGGCACTTAAGTGGAGTGGAAGCAAGCACGTAGTATCTACGTGCTTGGCACTGAAAGGGTTAAACACTTCTTTGAGTCTAATAAGAATTAAGCAGCCAATAATTGGCTTGCCCGTAAGGCAACTATCAGATGCCAACTCATACAAATTTCTAGCCATATTAGGAGACAAACCATGGGGGAAATGTGCCCAATTAGACTTGCTGGTTAAAGAACATAAGAAAAATCTCTTGGTCTCCCGATTAAAACAAATTGATGAGTTGAGATTAGAAACTAAGCATCTCCTGACTACGAGGGCTGAGAAGGATGTGCGGTGGAATAGGTTTCAATACTACTCTGGAGGTGATAAATATGGTTGGCTATTAGCCAGAAGACTAGCCCCCAGACTCTAAACCTTCTCGATCCCTAAAATTAGACGAAAAGATGACACATTTACGCAACACCCTACAAAGGTCATGCAAGATTTCCAGCAATTTTACCTAGATGCTCACAAGGCAGATACATTATTTGCCATTTTATCACTGACCCCAATCACTGAAACACAAAAAGCACTTATGGATGAGGACATCAATAGGAAGGAAATAAAAGATGTCATTAGGACATTGTGCCTCTCAAAGGCCCCAGGACCACATAGCTTTACAGGAGTGTATTATAAAAAATGTGGTCATATTCTGGAAGAGCACTTGGTTTAATAGCATCAAACAGGGGTCTCAAATTCTTACGGAGGCCTAGTTGGCAAACATAACAGTAATTCATATGTCTGGGAAAGATCCTGCAAACTGTGTTAGCTGAAGGCCCATCTCTAAAAATCAACACGGACCCTAAAGATCCTTCCTAAAATACTTTCAACACACCTAAACACATTCCTCAGTGATATCATTAACAAAAGACAAGTGGGTCCCAAGGAGACACGGCCCGGACCAAATATGCAGGGCTTTGAATCTGATTCATACCTACAAAAGAAAAATATTCCACTCCGCAAGCATATGTGGTAATCAGAGGATTTCAGATGGACAGATTTGCCATTAAAAAAGGCACTAGACAAGGCTGCCCCCTGTCACCAGCTCTGTTTCTGATTGCCATAGAGCCGCTGGCTGACTTGTTTAGAACGAACACTGGAATAATGGGGATTATTTGTGGATAATCTGTTGCTTTTTGTTCGTAATCCATTAGTGACACTCCTCCATGTTCTAAAGGTTTTGGGGGGGTTCTTTAAAATCTCAGGTTTGTAAGTCAATGGCTTTAAATTTAAAATTACCACAAGTATTAGTTTCTAGATTACAATCGCAGTTCAAATTCCAATAGGATCCCAATCAACTATCTTACTTGGGTATAACCCTCATGGCTAATACTGGGGATTTATACAAAGACAATTACCCCCCCCCCCCCCCCCCCTTTGCTTAGGAAACTTTATGATACATTGGGTAACTGGGCTGTTTTGGCTGTATATCGGTGGTCAAGATGAATCCCCTGCCTAAATTGTTGTATAATTTTAGGTCCCTCTAGATTCCAATTATACATGAGGATATCAATGTACCCTGGAGGGGGGGCGGGGCAGAATGAATCTAAATGCTCTATATGCCCCAAGAGCATAAGAGGGTTTGGGGGTCCCAGAGTTTTTACAAAACTACCATGCAGCCAAAATAGCCCAATTAGTTGCTCTCTACTCAGACCAGCATGGAACTGGAGCAAGGATCAATGGGCAAATTTCCCTTTGACCTCTTGCTATGGGGCTCTCACAAGATCAGACCTCAGATATCTAACCCTTTCATGTTCCCCTCTCTCCACATCTGGGACAAAGTTAATAGGTCAAGCTTCAATCCAACCTCAGCCCATTGACAAGGGTCTTTAGCAAATCCCCTGGTTTGGGCCTGGGTCGATTACAGAAGGTGGACTGACCAGGAGTTGATTAGAGTCACTGACATGCAACTTAGAGGTGATTTGACCTCTAGCTCTCACTGGGTACCCGCTCTTCGGAAATATTCTGGAGCCTGCTAATTTTCTATTTTATTCATCAGAATTCTGTGAAGAAGCACGGGGGAGGGTCTCACAGACTTCGAGATAATTTTCCTGAAAATATGTTATATCCAACCTATATAACACATTTCTGTCACCAGACCACAAACTTCTATATATGTAAACTTGGGCGAGAGACCCGGGGGAGTCCTTAACTGCCGAAGAATGGTACCCCATCTCGAGTAGAGCATCTAAGGGCTTTATTTATACTGTAATAATCAAAGCCAACTATAATAGTACCACTAGTACCACTACGGTTGGCCAGGTCTTGTATGGGATTCTCAGCAAATTATTTTAGAGGCTGCATGGTAGATGGTCATATGCTCCTTTTATGGTGCCTATGTCAATGAGCCAAAATGTTTTGGTCATTTATTAACTGCGTTATTAAGAGGGTGTTGGTCATGGAGTTGGCTCTGAACCCTAGGCAAATGCTTATGGAGAATCAATCCCCAACACAAATAAATATGTTCTGCGCTTAGTATCTTTCATATTCCTCACAGCCAAGGTAGCCATAGCCACGTGCCATGGGTCACATATAGGCAGTTAAGTGCCTATTGATTTTGTATGGCATGGGTATGAGTATGGCTGGAGTGTAGGGTGGGACCCGCAGGACCTGTACACACATACACATATACACACAAGTATATATGCCCATATATACATACAGTCACATAAAGATGCTTTGAGTTAAGGTCGATAGCCTTTGTGTAGACAATTCTTTCTAAGTCTTCTTTCTTTCTCTCTGTCCTATCCTTTCCTTTTTCTTTTCCTGTTTCTTCTTGTTTGACCTCTGCATGGCCTAGGCCCAGGTCTTCTAATACAGTCTAATCGTAGGTGTGCTCACTATCTTTCTCTTGTTTGATACGGAACACAGAAGGGCCATGTGATTGGCGCTTTACAACCACAGGTACCAAATCATGAGATAATGCTTGACAATGTGCTTCTACACTGTATCCTGTATCATAGCATGCCCTTACACTGTCTACTGATGACATTCCTACCTGTAGGTAACCAACCGCTGTTGCATTTTTTGCAGAATGAGCTACTAGTTCTCCAACCGCATATTCTTGCCCCCCCCCCCCCGAATCCAAGATAAACTGAAGCGTCTCCAGCTCTGACAAGTCATCATATGCTGCTCTGCCTATCTCATGTGTCAGAATGGACACCATTATGCGCATAGACTGTTCAAAGACATACTGTTCATGTGTCAATAAAGTTGCACAATTCAGAGCCCAGAGCTCCGTGTCAACCTTCCAACCACGCTGACATCGCCTGAAGGCCAGGACCAGGTCACCGGAAGTGACATCACTGCTAGAGCGCTTCCGGATGCCACACAGGCCGGCCAGGGAAAAGCGCGGACCATCTTCAGGTATATTAGGAAGGTAATTTCTTATGTCATTTATCGCTGTCTTGAGGAAAGGGCCAAGGGCCCTGAAACATTGGCTGATAACTAGCGATCCATACTTTGTTATCCACGGGTATTGCATTGTTTGTCATTGCTCTATTCTTTTGTTTGTGTACTCATTGCCATATTGACATTATGTAACTATGCATATGGGCAGACTGGCTATAGGAGGGAAGTGCTGTATATATTCACACTGGATGCTATGTTATTTAATGCATATATTACAAAACAGTCAGATACTGTGTGTTCCTTGACTATACCCTCATAGCCAGCTTGCCAGCATAACCCTCAGGAGGACACATGATAAATCAACTTTTGATTCCGGTTACATGTTTAGTAGTTAATTCTTTATTTACATTTATAAGGTGCACTACACTCCTGGGCTTATGAGGTACTACAGTTCCATTGAATTTGGACTTATTTAGGTCGATTCAAAGAAACATGTAACAGCTTTGATTTGGGTGCCGATCATCCTATTTTTGCCGTCCGCTCGTGCGTTCGTATGAACTTGCGAGTGATTCTATAAGCAAATACGTTTCTATCCTAAAATGTACGTCCGTTCGTATGGCAGTTTGGGAATCAGACCTATGTCAGTTTCCATCCTGAATTTTCCGTTTCATTTCTCAGGTTGCAACATTGGTTTTGACCTTTTTCCTTTTTTGTCTGGACGTAAATCCTTCTGATCTTGCGGCTGCGCACTACAAACTTACCTCATTAAAGTGCATTCTAAATATTTGGTCTTTTATTTTTCTTTATTTCATTCATTTTGTAGTAACCAACCATTAATGAATGCATTTGCATAAGTAAATCTTACTTTGTTTAATTTTTAGTTAACTTGCATTTTTTACTTGTGGATTTAATTTTAATATTTAGGCTTCAAATGGTACAACTTAAAATTTTGTGTGTGGTTACCCACACCCTCTACATACAGATTGCTCTCAAATATAAAAAAACACCCAGCAACTTCTGCATGTTATGAGCCTAGAAACAGGCAAGATGGCGGCTCAGGTATTATCGGGCAGCCTGCAAACAGAAAGGGCCTTGTGACTGTGTTGCTCTGCATTCTTTGATTTCTGACCTTTCCGTGCCCCCAGCTCTGCTGTGTCTGTGCAAAATACAGCAGTAACCCACATCCTGCACTTTATCCCGCTCTCCTCTCCTCAGTAAGTGTGATGCATCTGACCAAAGATGTGCTTAAATAATTAAACAAAGCAAAGGTAAACAACTACACCAATAAATGCAATCTAAAAATATTATTCTAGTACATCAATTTAAAAATAAATACCAAAGGACATAAGTTTCTTTAATTAACGCAAATAGATTGCAAAATAAAGGTTTACATGCAAAGGACTAATTAAGGTCCACATTAAAATGCTTTTATAAGGCATACATGAATCAGGTATGCATTGCCATACAATTTATGGCCTCGGCCATGCTGATACATGCAGTTCATTGGAGCTCAAGATGCGCAGACTCCTCCACATAGCCAAAAAACCTGTTCAAGAACAGCAATCCGACTGCTAAAAGGTGTCGGCAGTGGCTTTCTTTTAAAACGTATTTAGAGGTTTGAAAACTGTTCTCTGAATCACACCTAAACACATTCGATTATCCTAAGTTTTAAGTTTTGATCCTAAGTTTTAGGATTTGATCCTAAGTTTTACGTTTTGATCCTAAAATTTAGGAACGAACTTGCGATGATCGTAAGAGCATATACGCATTCGAACGTAGGCTCGTGCGAGTCGGAAATGGCCAAAAAAACAGGAAAAAATGACAAACACCCACCCAAACTTACGATTCTCGATCCGAAATCAATTAACTTTTGCTCTTTGAATCGAGGGGATTGTATCCTTTTTTGTGACAAATTTATTGAACGCTTGATTGATTGTACATACCGTATCTAGAATTTTGTAAATTTAATTTTATTTGCAAAGCTATAAGTGCTAGTGTGGTGTGCATCCTTTCAAACAAAAATCCTTTGGTCCAGAATGACCTGTACAATGTTTTCTCTATGTGGTCTGAGCTGATCTAGTATTATATATTATTATATTATAATGTGGTTTATAGAGACAATTAATTCCATTATTGCTACTGTATTTGCTTGTCCCATTTCTGGTCATGGGAGGTTAGTGTCCCTAGGAATTTTTTGTTCTTGGCTTTCTCTCTACCTATAAACTTCCCACATGTGTGGGACAGCACTTTGAGGGGGAATCTACTGTATCATCAACTCTATGGTCTTTTCTGTGTAGAGGATCAAGTAGTTATTTTTGAATCATCAGTTCATTTTTTCAAACTTATCTCCTCTGATAAACCTGATGATAATAACATTGTCTACAAATTACACTATTGTGGAGTACCAATGCTCGTACCAGTGTACCTGGTGTTCAACACATATTGTCCTAGCTTGACACTGTGTTCAAATAATGTCCAGTTAGTGACAGCTACTGTGTCCTTAACTGGATCTTTCTTCAATTTCACTCCAATTTCTGTGAAGAAAAAAAATCAACTGTCCTACGGTTTCTCGATAACAAAATTACTCCGTTTCTCCTTTGTTTTCTTTCACTGTTTGTCTACACTTTCTGATTGTTCAGAAATGTTTATAGTATTTCCTGGAGTTGCTATGATGAAAACAGCAAGAGTCTTAGATGTATTTCCTTAATCATTTTCTCACTTAAAACACATTGACAGAATGTTACTGTCCAATAAATATCTATACACCAAATCAATATATCGCTGTACTTCAGCTACAAACAAAACCATCATAAACCTACTGATTAAAGCAGCACTCACTAGTGTCACAAGAATGCAGGTTCTCAAATATAAAAATAATTAAATATTTTGTAGACCCTACAGAGGGGACTTTGCTTCATGTTTTCTGGGAATGCCCAAAGGTTAGGAAGCTCTGGTATGGGTCTATAAAATGATTCATTTAGTACTGGGACCAAACATCAGGATAAGCTGTGGGTGGCCCTTTTGGAATGGAAGGTACACCAATGCAAGTTGGTCACTTTGCCAGGGCTTGGCAAACACCGGGTCTGGAGTTCCAGTCAATAATAATTGTCAATGAGATCAAGAGGTTAACCCCCCCACCATCGTTCTTGATAGGCAAAAGGCTTTCCAAAAGGTCTGAGCCCCTGGCTAATTTACATATGTGCAGTATATGGGGTGAGTTGGGTCAATTCTTATAGTGGTATATAAAGTATTGTGGGGGGGGGGGGGGTTGGTTTCCTGGCACACATGACCTACAAGATGTGTGTAACTTGTAGGTCAACGTTCACCCTTTCTGCCTGTATTGCAGGAGTTTGAGTTGGTTCCTACATCTATGCAGCTTTCACTCCCTCGCATCTTATCAACATGGGTAACATTGGGGTTTATGCTATTTATCTAACTGTAACGCCCATTTCACACTTGGCCGCTTGCATCGCCTTGGAGTATAAATACTCTAACGTGTGGTTTCGCTGTGGTTTGCCAGCAACCACAATGCGCCCTCATAGAAGTTTATGGGCTTTGTAGATAAAGAGCATGTATTGAGCTTTACCTGTGGTGCATTGTGGTGAAAGGACTATACTCACCACCACCTCCTGATCCATCGCCGCTGGTCCTCCCTGCTGTTCCATCCTCTGTCCTCCTGGATCACAGGACATGCCGATCCCGTCACCACCTGCTGCCCCCTTTGTCCCACCGCCTGCTGCTGCCACTAGTGCTGCCTCCAGGTGCCTGCGGCTGCGCGGGGTGGCAGATAGCAATGGGGCAGTGCAGGGTGGCATGTACAGGGAGGCAATATCGGTGGAGACACAAAGTGGGAAAGTAGTCTAACACTGGGTGCACATTTAGATGTAAATTGCAACCTGAATCTTGGTGAACTTTTTAACTTTACTAAAAAAAAGTTTGTTTTAATTTTTCCTAAAAAATCACTTGCACGTGTGGCATTTTTTAAACGTGAGTTTTAAAAGTTTAGGATACTTTTTTGAATGTTTGGAAAAAACATCACACTATAGGGGTATACTAAAGCATGTGCTGTTACCAAACTTTCAAAAATGTATCATTACCTCAATGGACACGTACAGTCTGTGCTGCTATGCGCTGCCACCAGGATCTCAGCCAACGTAGGAATAGTTTTTGTAAACTGCATCAGCACGGTGATTGGAGCAGTGGTTCTGCCACACTGCTTGTTATAGGGGATTGGGGGGGGGTTCTGCCATACTGCCCATTATAGGATTTGGGGGGATTGTGCCAAACTGTTTGATAAAGGGGGGATTGTGCCAAACTGTTTGATAAAGGGGGGATTCTGACAGGCTGTCCATTATAGGACTGGGGGGATTCTGCCATACTGCCTGTTATTGGTGATTGGGGGGATTCTGCCACTGCTTGTTATTAGGATCTTGTGTGGGGGGTATTTAAGCACACAGTTTGTTTCAGAATATTTTTTTTTTCTTATTTTTCTCCTCTAAACTTTAGGTGTGTCTTATGGAACAAAAAACTATTTTCTTGTGTGTTTGATTTTACCAATCTAGTGTATGCTCGGATTTATTCAATACCAATTTAATGAAAAGAAACAATGTGTAGACGCATTGAAAAATGATTAAATATTGTGATAACCTAATTGTGTATAAATGTAATTCAGAATATATATAACTTTCAATAAATCAGTCCATCAACTGTGTGAAACAAGAGTGTTAAAAACACTACGGGCAGGCTGATTCATCATTAGCGTCAGGTAGCGACAGATGAGCGTCTGTAGCAGGCATTTTCAGAGCGCCCGCTAGTAGTCGCAGTGCTCAGCCGTGGGTCGCTACTTTATAGCGACTCAGTCGCTGTTCAGTAATGGTGAATACATTGTGAGGAGTCGCTATTTGACCAGTACAGCGATGTATGGGAGCGCATGTTAGCGACTGCTCATAGCGACCGACTCAAACCATATTCAGGAAAAAAAAAGCTGCAAAAATCTCTGGCGCTGAAAAATAGTTGTTTGAAGCCCAGAGCGCCGGAGGCTGTGTGATTAAAGGCTGTTTTTGAACATGTATCCACCAGTAACAAAGCGAAAACATATGGAATTACATTGTAACAACATTGTAACATGAATACTTTAATGGCAGACCTGTAATGTCATTTTTGAGGAAATATTTTAAAAATGAAAAAAATATGAAAAAACTGCTTTCTCAATGCCAGAAGAGGTCACAGAATTATTTGTGATTTTTTGAAAAAAAAAAACAAAAACAAAAAAAAAAACGGTTAAAAGAGAAGAAAAGGATCGACCATTGAAATGTATGGGAGAGCGTCAGGTAGCGAGAGGTCATACCTGGCGCTGTGCAAGGCTGAACGCTGGCGCTGTTCGCTGAGGCTGTGAAAATGATGAATCACACCCTACATGGCGCTATCCCAGTAGCTCAACAGATTCTGCTTGATAAATGTGTAATTGCGTGCCGTGTCCGGCGTTGACCAGTCGCTACCTCTCATTAACCAGGTGCTACCTGACGCTATCCCTTCTTAAATATTGGCCTTAGTCTTTGTCAGCCTTTGGTGTGCAAACTGGGCGCTGACACAATCTCTCTGTCAAGGGGGAACCAGAAGATATAATTCAGGTGCCCTTCTAGACAGGCTGTCAGCTGGATCAGCAGGTCTCTCTTTTCCACATTTCCTCTGTTATTCTTTTTCTTCAGAATTTTTTTAATTCTATTTTGCCTTCTTTTCCCTTCATCTATCCTCCTTGCCTTTTTCCCTCTCCCTCATTCCCTTTCCTTTTCTTTTACACTTTCCCGCCATTCCGCCCCCTGTCGCCTTCCTTCCATCTTCCTAGGGTAGTAAGTACAGGGGGTGCAGGGATAGCGACTCACTAGGGCCCATAAGGTCAACCATCGTTGTGGCTCCTTCACCTTTTCTATTATATTTGTGTTTACATTGCATGATGTACAGTTGTCTAGTTGTCTAGTTGCATCCAAGTGAATTACAGGAATAAGGTTACTGTATTAGCTATGAAAAGGCCCCCATTTAATGTTTGCACCAAGGTCTGGACACATTTAGGTATGCCACTGTATCTTCCTCTTTTTTCTCCATCTTTCTATCTTTCTCTCCTTTTTAACATTCTGTATTTTGTTTTTGTCTTTTTTTCCTGTCTTTTTTTCTATAGCTCTGTCTCAGCCCTAATTAAAGTGGACCAAACCCCACCCTGGAGTCTATGAGACTCTAGGGCAGGCATACTAGCTCCCCCCGGGGCATCCAGAATCAGTATGCTCCGCTGTGTCAAACCTCCCAGGTCGCCCGAAAACTCATCTTCATTCCCAGTGCAACTGCACATGTGCGAGCAGTGGCAGTATCCCCACTATCCCTTTAGCAGGGCACATGCCCACGCCAGGCATTTGTGAATGGCTAATGCAGGCACGCCCCCTGTTAAAGGGTAGCAGGGGATGCGGCCACCAGTACCAAGAGCACTGACTGGACGAAAGGCGTCCTGGGAGGTTTCACACGGCGGGGCATCCCCGATCGGGGTGCCCTGGGGGCAGGGCCGGCTCTGGGTTTGTGGGGGCCCTTCGGCAAGAGAGTCTTAGTGGGCCCCAAAGTAGTGAGTCACATGATGTCACCTTTCATCTCCCCTGTCACAAATGGGTCATCTTCTGGCTGCTGATCACCCTCCCGTCCTTATTGCCTCCCCTATAGCCACCAATCTTCCTATAGTCCTTGTTGCATTCTCTGCTGCCACCAAGCACCCTTCATCCCTTACTGCTTGCTCTGCTGCCATTAAAGACTTCTATGCCATAATTGCTGTCAGATGTCACCTGGTTCTCACCACCTCCATTCTATGCCACCTTCTCCAATGTTGCTGATCATCCCCTGTTGCTGAGGTCAGCCATGAGCAGGTCTGCACACTACACCCACCATTCGGTGGTTCGGGGCCACTGTAAAATAATACCATGGCCAAGTGTGAGTCTGAGTGGGCCCCTGAAGATGCCAGGAGCAATTGCCCAGGTTTGCCCTGTACTGGTGCCGGCCCTGGGTTTTGGTCCACTTTAATTCACCTATTCATCCGTGTGGAGAGGCGCAAATCCTCGTCTTTAGGTGTGTGGACCTGTGCTAATCTCTTGCCCTTCAAATTAATAAATAGACATGTTTTATGTATTATCAGGCATAGAAAAACCGATGCAAAATCCTGTTCAAAAAGAAGAAAATGAAACAGCAGAAGTGTGGAAAATGACTTTCATATTCCTGGGCTGCAGTGGGTACAGCCCACAGTGTATTTTTTTTTTAAGCTGTGAGGAAAATATATGACTGCTGCCAGAATGCTGTCATCTGGTACTTTGTCACTTATAAGTTATTGTAAAACGCAGAGAGCAATCTGATTTTTATGTAACAATCACCTATTATAGCCGCCAGTGTCTAGGGACATATACATACATCCCAACTTTCTGAAATACAGGAAAAACCTTAATACTTAAATGTTTAGGCAAATATAGATTGTGGCTCTTCTCCACGAGTCATTTAAATGAGCAATATAAAAAAAACCTACTATAGTGGTGTGATTATATAAGTGAAGAAATGTCATTGTAGAATATATTTGCATAGATTCAGGACACATTCCGTTGAACAACTCCAGGGAATTTCACTCTCCGGGGTGCTGTTCCTCTCATACGGGGCATCCCCATTTGGGATGCTCCGCTGTTTAGATCCCCACAGATCTCCCAGGAAATTTATTTTTCTGATGTTCCCACAGAGCAAGGCGCAGGCTGACAGCCAATCTGTGCACTTGTCTCCATTTAACTCTGCAAGCCGCTCTGACATTATATCAGGTAGTGAGCCGAATGGAGCTTGTGTACTTCACATGTAAAAGTGTCCTAACTCTGGTACAGGTGATTTAACTGGCAACCCCCCAGTCCCACCTGGACTTTCAGTGTGCGCCCCCTCCCTGCAGCCAAGTAAGCCATGACATCCACTAAAAGCATTGATTATTAAACAATAGCCATACCATAACTTTCCTAAACTGCCTATCGCTCCTCGTCACCATCAATGTCGGCTGCGATGAGACACTGCTGGGTCCTCTATGTCAGAGGCAGCTTGAGCTTCTGTCTCTCACCCTTCTGGGGATATTCTGACTCACCTGATGGCAGGAATATGAATCCTGTAGACAGCTCCACGTTCTGTGTGTGTGTCTATAATGGATGTTTCTTTACCCCATAAGGCTTGGCAGATAGCTTACTCAACTGCTCATGGATCACGTACAATAAGTTTCAAAAGCTTTATTTCAGTACAGAATCTTGCAATAAACATCTTAAAGCAAGAATCTTGACATGTACATTCAATACAGCCGTTAAACTTGTGATGTTACCCATACAGCAGCAGTAGGTAAAAAGACTGTATCTGCAGAAGGGAGCAGCAAGTGTGCACTGCTTGGATACCAAACTAGAAATAGCTGAGGGAGAGGGGAAGAAGGGAGGAGCTACTTGCATCAGAGAATTAAAGGCACACTGCTCAGCCTATGTAAATAAACATTATATTAAGCAGTTACCCCGGGTAAAATAAAACAAATATCGTGGCAGCAGCAGAGGAACTCATATGCTGCAACCCGCCCAGCAAGTAAAAAGGGGCAGTCATGGCCTAGAGGTAAGTAAGCTGTAATTAGGGCAGCCCACTGCTCTGGGCATGTGCACACTCACTGCAAGGATGGGCAAGAATTCTTATGTGTGCGCAAGTATACATCTATGTCCCAAAAAAATTAAAGAATGCACAGTGGCACAGGGTATCGCTGGTGTGCTGCTGATAGCTGTAGTGCTGGTGCAAACAGTGGACAGAACAGCAAAATTCAGTGGGTGGGGAATCATTTTTTTTTTAAATTAACCACTTGGGCGCCCTGTGCGGCTACACATCTTGCGTACCTCAAAAGCTGGCCCTGTTTGCTATGTAGTGTTTAGAATAAAGTGGAATATGTATGTATACTTTACATTTCTAAGGTCTACATGTTGAGATCATATAATTATAATGATTTATTAGATTTATCAGTATTGTTTAAGTAAAACAGATTGTGGATTAAAGAGGTTTACAATTGAGTTTAGCCTGCTACGCATTTGATTTCTGAACATTATAGGAGGTACATTTTACTGCATATCCCATTTGCAACATTGTTGGACTGAATAAAAACACGTTGGCACCTACATTTCAAAATGATTACAGTGGCAGTAACAGTAGGCCTGTGTCCACCTTTATATATTATTTCATGGAGCCCTTCCCCCATGGGTGTACACCAGACCTGGGCATTGCAAGGCCCCAGGGCCACATACGGCCCTTCGATTGGCTCTGATCGGCCCACAACCAGCATTCCCTGTAAGGTGCATAGCCGCATTTCTGGCCAGACCAATGCCTTTTGGAGGGCGGGGGTACCATGCTGCAAGGTGGGAAGGGTCTCACACAGCCTTTTATCCAAGGCCGGCCACTGGTCTCCCCCTCGCGCATCCCAAATCGGGATGCTCCATTTTTTGAAACCCTTTTTACTCAGTAGCAACGTGAAAAATGGCGGACTCCTTCTCTGAAAGCAGAACAAAACCCGGAGCGGCCACAGGTCTTCCCCCTGGGTATCCCAGATCAGGATGCCCCACTGTGTGAAACCCTTGTTACTTAGTAACAACTTGACAAATGGTGGACTCCCCCTTAAAGTGGAAATGAACCCAGAGCAGCCACTGGTCTTCCACCTGGGCATCCCAGATTGGGGCTTTGTTCCGCTTTAAGGGAGGGAGTCTGCCATTTTTCATGTTGCTACTGAGTAAAAAGGGTTTCACATAGTGGGGCATCCCCATCTGGGATTTCCAGGGGGAAGACCAGTGGCCGCTCTGGGTTTTGTTCTGCTTTATGTGAGGGAATCTGCAATTTTTCACATTGCTACTCAGTAAAAAGTGTGAGCAGTGCTGTGTTACTTTAAAATAATGAAAAGGAGGGGAGTTATTCCACCCTAACCTGATTTGGTCATGATGTTTTAAAGCAGACCAAAACCCATGTAATCCAGCCCTTTGGAGTGTGAAGGAATCCAGGGCTGGGTTACAGGCATCATGCCTCTGGGGCATCCCAATTTGGGATGCCCTGTTGTGTGAGACCTCACTGGACACACAAAATGTGGTTTATTTAATAAATTGAAATTTTTGTAAGGCAACCTCACCACACACATGCTAGCATATTTGGGATGCCCCCCTGGTGAAGGGCAATGGCTGCTGGCAATTTGACAACATGACTTTCTTTACAAAATGCAAAAGGTAAGTAGACAGGTACTCTTAAAAGACACATGCTAGCATATTTGGGATGCCCCCGGTGAAAGGCAATGGCTGCTGGCAATTTGACAACGTGACTTTCTTTACAAAATGCAAAAGGTAAGTAGACAGGTACTCTTAAAAAACGTATGCTAGCATATTTGGGATGCCCCCCGGGGAAAGGCAATTGCTGCTGGCAATTTGACAACGTGACTTTCTTTACAAAATGCAAAAGGTTAGCAGACAGGTACTCTTAAAATATTTATGCTAGTATTTGGGATGCCCCCTAGTGAAAGGCAAAGGCTGGCTTCTTTAAAGATGAAAAAGTGACTTTCTTTACAAAATGCACAATGTTAATAAACAGGTACTCTTCAAATATTAATGCTAGCCTGCTTTTTTTTAAAGAATGACACCAGGAAAAGGAAAAGCTAAATAGGCAGGTGTGGTATTAACACTAAATAGGCTTGAAAGCTAATGCAAACACTGTAAACTCTCTCTTTCTCGGTCACTGTCACAGCCTCTCTCCTTCTCTCTCTGGCTCTATCTGTCCCTCGCTCCTTCTGTTACTTGTTCTATCTATCTCTCCCTCGCTGTAGCTATCTATCTATCTATCTATCTATCTATCTATCTATCTATCCAGCTATCCCTGTCTCTGCGTGATCTGCTCTGGCCGTAATACAGTGTCGGAATGAGCTTCCGCAAAATGGCCGCCGCTTATATAGGGCTGTGACATCATCCGGAAGCCTGGCTGCTGACAGGTAGCATGTGACGCCTACACAGGATTCCTTGCCCCATGGGACATGTCCTGTAATGTGGATCCACCATTTTAGATGGGCTGGATAGTAGTAAATGGAGTTTTAAGGAAGCGTTTCGAGCGATCGAATCGTGGCGATATTCGGAATCGTTACGTATCGAATTTCTCCTGAAATTCGTAACGAATTCGGGTTCGTCAGATTCGATTCGCTCATCTCTAGTAATAGTAATCAAATTAGGAGAGGGGGGGGCTCTGCAAAGAGTTTCCCCTCGACCCCTGTCTTAGCCTTTAATTCTTCACACATTTTTTAGAAAACAGTTGAAAACTGAAAAAATTAGCTTCTAATTGGATTTGTGGTGGGGTAGGTGTGGAAGCTGGGGTTGTGGTGGTCCCTGTCCCGCTCTTGTCGGTTTTCAGTCTGTGTTAGTTCAATGCCAATTAAGAGAGATTGGGGGCAGCATATTTGATCCAGGATTCCCAAATAAGTAGCGACAACCATAGGTCTCTCCTGGGTGTAATTCCCATGATTCTCTCTATCATCCTGAAGACCTGCTGCCAAAGACGCACAACCATTGGGCAGTTCCACCATATGTGGAGTACGTGCACCCTCTGAAGCACTGCCCGGTGTATGTCGGGTAGATCTTGTTATCTGGTACCAGGTACCAGCAGAGTAGCACCTTATAGACTGATTCCACTGTAAGGGAGTTGATTGAGCAGCCCGCAGCATACCCCAAATCTACCTGCTCTCCAGGCAGCCCAAGGGGGAGGGAAGTAGCCATGTGACCAGAGGGTTGCAGGTTTGTATCCCACCCACTGATGTGTTCATTGGTGTGTGGTTATGTTGTGTGTTGCACATTTAAAAGCGGAGCAGGCACTTATCTTTTGGCACTGTTTTCTTTCTGTAAGCATGCATTGAATGAAGTCTAATGTGTGTTCTTAGATAAGCAGCTTGCATTGGTGCACCAGGTTTCTCCCTATAGGCCAGCTTTCAGTGCCTGTTTGTGTACCTATGGGCCTTTATGTTGGATTTAACAGCACCAATGTGCGCTACTTGGTTCCATACACTTCTTGGCACTGCCTGCCATTTTGTTCAACTGAAACATGCAGCAGAGGTTGACAAGGATCTTTTTGGCCCCTCAATCCTCCCCCCAAACAGATACATACACACACACACACACACACACACACACACACACACACACACTCATCATAATGAAAAAATAACAATGTATAATATAATATTATTACCCAAAATAATCCTACATAAAAGGTTGGGGTCAGGCTAAATATCTGGTTTACCTATGGGTGTGATTTTGTGTGTGAACTGAAGTTAACACAAATAAATTCCATAAAACATTTCAATAGCATTGCCCATAGGGAGTTATTTTTTACAAACAAACTAACCTATAAACTTATATCACTGAACATGATGTACCTCACATGTAAAAATGGCCCATCAGAGGGGTAGGTGGTGTTTTGGAGAACAAATATTTTTCAGTGTGCTCAAGTTAAAAAGCTCACTCAGGTGTAATCTTCAGTTCAAACTGGAAAGCACACCTTGGTGTAGACCAATACAAATCCAAAATTACAAAGCATCCGGGTTACTAAGAAAAACGTAAAACAACCCCAATGGTGTGAACCAATCCAAACACACAATAAATACCACTAAAAGGCAGTGGTGGTTAAACAATAAAAATGTGATCTAAAAATTACATCTGAATTTGGCCTGTTTGTTCCTGCTTGACTATAACAAATAATAATGATTAAGAGCGGAGGCTCGAAACGCGTCGACGCGATGTCCGCCTGAATATGCTCTCATTGCTGTTTTAAGCTGCAGTGCTGTTTTTATGCAAGAAAATTAATAAAGAATGGATAATTTTTAACCACCTTGGCTGCGGGCTGGCTCGTCTTATCTCTGGATCGTCTTCAGCATTTGGGTGAGCTCCTTATGCCGTGCCGGCAGCGGGTGTATGTTTCTGTCCAGTGAGTGGAGGCTGGCAACATCTGACTTTTACATATAACAAATAAAAGGATTATTAAATTGAACTTTATATACTTTTGAACGTTTTAAATGAACTTTGAATACATTTAAAAGAAAGGTTGGGGCAAAGGTCATACCCAAGGAATATAGGAAGGAATACCCTCTCCTACAGACTGACTGTAGGATTTGGCTTTGGGAATAACTGATTGCTAAATGGATAAATGTATCCAAATGCAGGTGGGAAAATTCCAGAGAGGCAGGGTGACAGCTGCTATGGGACCCATGGCTAGAGGGATTCTGGAGCAAGCTGCCCCCCCCCCCACCTTATATATTAGTTTTGGGATCCCTACGGCTGTGTCTTTCCCCCAACTGAGACCTACCCTAGAGAAGATTGCAACGGCTGTGTTAGGGTACGGGGGGGTGCAGCATTGACAGAGTTGGGTCTACTCACCAAGCTCCTCCCCTACCCTGGCACTGAGACAGGCTGGGGGGGATACAAAGAAAAAAACCCTTACCTGATCCTCAAGCCAGCACATCTCCTCCTGGGCTCCACCATCTTGACCAAGAGCACAAAACCCCATCCCCCGGCTCTGTGCATGCTCCCGCCCACTTATTCAAGAGAATAGGTGGTGGGAACACACGCGGACCAGGTGGATGCCACTTTGTCTCTTTCCCTGAGGTCGCCATACGGGCTTGGGAGCAGGTGCGCTAGCCCAAGGATCAGGTGTTTTTTTTCTTTGTAATGCCTTTGGAACAGACTGCAAATAAATCCATAAAACACACATTTGCCAACATAAGACAAAATTCCAGATAAGCATTTAGCACCTTGATCACATCCTTTTGGCAAAAATACACTTTCAAAAATGCCATCAAAATAGGACATTCCCTTTCAAGGCTGTCCCTAGTAACTGGTTGCCAAGGTTAGTTCCTGATTTTTTGTTACAGTATCTTGGACCCCATTCAGGGGTTCTTTTGAACCTTCTTTTCCGTAAAATGTTTTTTTTTATTATTCACAATATTTGTTCTTGAAGAGCATAACATACATCTTCTGAATGAGTGAGAAATGTCCGCATGAGTCAGTGTCATGGTGTTCGCTCTGGCTTTAGGTATCTGTTTCAAACTATTACACAGCACAAGAAAAATACATGGCACTTACTGGCACGGCGGGACTCCCCGGAAAGCCGGTCGATGGGCTTTGCAGAAAATTTGTTTGAAGGTTATGTGAAGATTTTGTCATTAGAAGTCAACGGCGCTGACAGGTGTGATTCTCGGCGGAATTCCCGTCGCTGTTCTCAATGAACTCAGTCAGGAGATATTAGATAAAGCACAAAGCTTATTTCATCTGTGATGCGTTTTGCCTCCAGAAGAACACATTTTAGGGGGTGCAGTATTTTTTCATTGCCGGTTGATCTAATTGTGCTGACATTTTGTACTGGGCTTAGTGAGTTACTCAAATACAAAGCTAGAAGCATCCATCTGGATTCTGAACCAAGGACTGAAAGAAAAATGTCCATGAAATTTATATGTCTGTATGGATTCAGGTATGTTCTGAAGGTTACTTGTAACCCCATTTTATTTGAAACTCCAACCAGATCACCATACAAAAAGGGTCTAGTTGTTTAGCCATCTTTCCATCCACTTGTTTTCCTGACATCCCATTCTAAATTCATAGGGAATTATATAGAGCTGGTTCCCCTTTGCAGCTAAAACACCCTCCACTATTATAGGAAGGCTGTCTACTGCATTTTGGAATGTCTGTGGGATTTTAACCATTCTGCCATCCATAAGAGCCACTCTGAGTTCAGCCACTGGTGTTAGATGAAAGGGGCCTGGTTTGAAATCTTCAAAGGAGAGGGTTGAGCTCAAAGTTGTCAGTCTAAAATTAGCACAAAAGTCTCAATAATAATGATTTCCCTTCTTTGGACCTACGGAGCCTAGACCAACACATGAAATACATTCCAATTGTATTGTCTTTCAGCTACTAAGCATTACAGTTCCAGGCACAATACACACAGACAGGTAACATTCTCATTTACTAAACTCAGAACCATCCAAAATCAAGCTGCCAGAAAGAGAAGAATGGCTGGTCACTTCACAAAACAGGTTTCCACTGCCCCAAAGTCCAGTAATGGCATTGTGTTTGTTGGAAATGGGTCTAGGATATCAGTTAGGTTGTATAGTATTATTTAGTAACTATTGGTATACAAATATAAAGGACTAGAGTCCTCTTAGCTAGGAGTAATAGGGTTTGGATAGGGAGAAGTGCAGTTGGTGAAAAGGACACAAGATGGCAGCAGATTACAGCTATTTCTTGCACCCAGTTAGACAGCAAGGGACTCCCTGTGCTGTCTTGAAGTGGGATGTTATAAATTACTTGCCTTTAGTCCATGCCCACGGGGTCCTTAGGCGGCTGGCCGGAGCTTCTCCTGCCTGGCAGCCGCTTCTGCCTCAGGCGCCGGCGGTGCGTGCGGCATCCAGCGCGCCCTCCCCCTTTGCCCACTGTCATTAGGCTCGTGCTCGCGCGCGAGCACAGTCAGCTTATGTCTTGCACGCAGCACGGCAGTCGGAGGCTGTTTAAAGGAGCCAATCCTAGGAGGTTCTGGGCAGAATGCCCTTAAAGTTCAAATGGGACAATCAGCCCAGAGGTCTCCAGGTGCAACCAATCAACCCACAGATCCGAAGTGCACCAATCACAGTCACTATTCCCTGTCCAATCCGGTCGGGTTCAGTCCTATAAAGGGATTTCCACTTGTGACAGTGTGTCAGTGCCCGTGATAGCGTTTAGCTGGCTTTGTTATGCTCCTCTGATTTCCTTAAATTATCATTATTGACCCTTTGCCTGAACCTCGGCTACGTCTCCCTTTGTACCACACAGCACTCTGACCTCCTGGTGTGACCCTTGGCTTGATATTTGACCTCCCTTGAAATCTCCAGTGCACAACTGTTCCAGTACTTACCTTTTCCAGAGCACCTGAACTGTTACAGTACTTACCTACCTACCCAGTCTGACCTTCAGTCTATTTGTCTTCACTCCCCGTGAGCCCACAATCTTTGAGCCATCAAGTCCTGGGGGCAACCGTGTCCGGCGAGACGTGTATAGCTTTCTGGCAAACGGGGGCTTGTCTATAGGTGAAGCTGGCGATTTGGGGGTTGCAGGCTCACAATGAAGACAGGCATTCCCGGGGTCTGACATGTGGTGGTTGAATACTGGACTAATACCTACCTATGGCAGTTGTATACCAGAGACCTGTCTTGTAAAATTGTGACCCATCTGCCAATAAAAAGTCTGTTGGAGGCCTTCTGCCCTAACCCCATGCTTCCAAAGGGACTGGTTGTGTTTGTGTCTCTGTCCCAGGCTTGGGACTACCGGTCTAATTCCTAACACTGCTTTTGGACCTGGCTGACTAAAGAAGACTTTTAGCTTACTAACATCATCAGTTTCTGACTACCTAGTACCATGCAGAGATTCATCTAGCTCTGAGCCAACAGGGCATTCTTACACAAATGTTTGTGAAGGAAGAATAAATGGCTAGGGACAGTTTTTGTATGTGGTAATGGGATTGATGGTATGTCTTAATATGTTTGACCACATTCAGTAGTTATCTACTTATTCATCTACTAGTTTATCCATCTACCCGTCTGACCACATATCCACCTCTGTAAAGATCTGTCTATTTATCTGTGCATACATTTGTCCCTTTGTTAATCTCTCTTTCTCGCTCTTATGTATATGCCCTCTACCTATCTCTCTACCCATTATTATTTATTTAGCCTTTATCCCTTGTCTCTTAAAAACATCAATTATGGCTGCAAATAGATATACTTACTGGAGTTGAAGTAGACCTAAAGCAACCCTTAAGAGGATATTAGAAGGAGGCCCTAAATCTGTGAGTTTCACACTCAGGGGCATAGGAATGTTTCTGTGAAGCAGACAAAAACTGGCGGGGGCATGTTTTGGTTTGTTTTAATGTTATGAATTTATGGAGAAGCAGACCCTTCTACAATAGTTGGAATCACAGTGGGGTGTTAAAATGTATTTTAGGTTTTCTTTAAGAAACTTTTGTTCTTGCTGTAAGTTTTGCTTTTTCGAAGGTCAGAGCTTAATTAGAATCCGTTTTTGTTGTTATCCATGGCAATATTTTACCAGCAATGTGAGCAAGGTCATTATAAAACTGGCCGATTCTAGATGTGTGCCTTGTAAGTGTCTTGTAAGTTTAAAGGAGTGAAATTGTTTTAAAATAACAAGAGTTTTGGACTGTTGTCTCAACGGGTCCCATAAGAACATTTAGGAGAGTGTAACCTTGTCTTTGAAGGCTATACTTTTCTAGAAAAATGACAGAATTCAAAACAGAATTCACTTCCTGCTGGTGCCCACATAAAATTACATTTCTCCGCTATGTTTATTACTTATAATAGAATGCATTTGCAATTGTAGGTGCACTTTGCACAAATTGCATTGATGTGTATGAGTACGAGATACTGGGAGTTACCAATCACTTTTCAGGACACAGGCTTCCAAACCAGTACATTTTAAAACACCAGACAAAAGTTTTTTTCTTCTTTCTTCTTATAGCTTTTTCTTCTTCCTTTTTTTACTTTAATCTGAACAGTCCTCTACAAAATGTCACAGATTTGTCAAAATCATCGGCACACTGAGCTCATGTTCTTCTAAATCTCAATGTGATCCAGGTTGCCATATCACCAGCATAGATATGTAGGGTCATATTTTAAAGCAAAGTAATTCAGAAGTGAAAACGCAGCAGGTGGTGTTCTAAGCACAGAACTATCAACAGTCTTAATGAATATTCATACTTATCAATATGTTGGTAGACTTATTCACCTACTTCTCCGTCTGTCCATATTGGAAACAAAGCAAAAAACTAAACGCATTTCACATTTTAAAGGATGGGAGTTGAAGTTTGTGTGGGAGTTTCACAATGCAGACGGCCATTTTACCCCCCTTGGACAGCGGCAGGGGCAGGCTGGCCATAGGGCATACCGGGCAAAATCCCGGTAGGCCGGTGCCAGCGAAGGCCAGTGGAAAAGATGCTGGAGGGTTTGGGGTGGCCGGCCTGCCGCCGCCGCTGCCGCCGCTCGCACACACACATACGCGCTTACCAGCACTTGCTGGGTGTTGCGCTCTGGACGGTGAGTGTCAATGGCCGGCGTCCATTGTTTTCATTGGACGCCGGCCATATGGGGCACGCCCACCGACCAACGCGCAACACCCAGGAAGTGCCGGTAAGTGCGCGTGTGTGTGTGTCTGTGAGAGAGCGGCGTCAGGGGGCCAGGCTGACCCTCTGGTGGTGCAGTCCCCGGGCTGCTGGTGCTGTGCTGTCAGTGGCAGGGCTGAATGCCTGGCAGGGGGGAGAAGCCGGATACACAGCGGAACTCGCAGGTGGGTGATGTGAGGGGGACGCAGGGGGTATGACGAGGGGGGCAGCTTGGGACGGGGGTTCCCTCCATGCTGCCCTCGTGTCATCTGTAAACCACCTTACTTGTCTGACCCACACAGATGCTGCAGTACTACAAGTCCCAGCATGCCTTGTTTATCCTCTGTAAAGGCAAGGCATACTGGGAATTGTAGTTCTACAGCATCTGGGTGATCCCTACTTTACAGTCTGACTGTGGAATCTTTGTGGTGGCCATCTTGCACAGACAGGACAAGCAAAGGCTCCAACATTTAAAGCGGAACCCCAGCCAGAGCTGATCAGTTTGAATTAGGTCCACTTAGATGTGGGCAGGGTTACAACCCTTTATCTGTCTTTGACTCCTCTGGGGAGATCTAGGGGCTCATGTACTATCATGATCACCCTATGGGGTGAGCTTGTCATCCTGGTTGGGCAGTATTCTCTAAAGGTTGCCCCTCTACACACAATAAAGTACGCACCTGACTGGTTGTTGAGGTGGAGAGGTTTTCCAGGGTGAGGTGCATTAATAAAAATAACAGGCCCTATGGGGTGCCCATTAAAGCATAAAAAAAGTTCTCTAGGGTGGAGTAAGAGCCCTCTCCACAGGGTCATCCCAAAACAGGATTGCCGCAAATCCCAACTTATTCCCTGACACCCATGATACATGTCCGGCATCCATAGCACCCCTTAATCTTATACGTGCACCCACACCACCCTCTCAGCCAGAGGTAACGCCCAGCAGAAGGTGCCCGGCGATCTGGTAGATTGCCAGACATTAAAAGACACAGCAATGTATTATGATTAGGGGAGAGCACCCTCACATCTCGTGGGAGCGATGAAAGATTTGTGGTGATCCAATGTGGTTTCACACAGACGAGTCCAATTTCAGAGCTCACTATTAGGAATTTAGCAGGACATGCCCCCACTGGCTGTACTGAGGGATGCCCCCACTGACTATAGTGAGGGATGCCCCTATGTGGCTGTTTTGAGGGATGTCCCTATGTGGCTGTACTGAGGGATGCCCCTATGTGGCTGTACTGAGGGATGCCCCTATGTGGCTGTACTGAGGGATGCCCCTATGTGGCTGTACTGAGGGATGCCCCTATGTGGCTGTACTGAGGGATGCCCCTATGTGGCTGTACTGAGGGATGCCCCCACTGCCTTTAATGGGGGATGCCCCTAAATAACTAATGTAGGGATGCCACTCAATGGCTTTAATGAGGGATGCCCCTCACTGCCCGTAATGGAAGATGCGGCATTGTGCCTCTGTGGGATGCCCCTCACTCGCTTTAATGACGGATACCGATCACTGTCTATAATGGGGGATTCAGTGCACTGTCTGTAATGGGGGGATTTTAGTACCATTTGGTTCATAATATTTTCTCTTATTTTTGTCCTTATAGCCCTGTGTGCGTCTTATGAAACAAAAATAGGGTGTATATATAGTGACATTAAGATACTATTACTGGGCCAAGAACAGTGCAGCAGGGCCGGTGTGGCCCAAAAAGTCCCGGGCCGTTTTTTAGCCCCAGTCCGCCCCTGGACAGCGGAGTGGAAAACACAATGGAGGAGCTGTGCGTACCGTATTTCGCATGCTGAATTTGTTTACTGAACACAATTGAAATGTCCCACACAGCTAACGGGGAGGCCGATTCATTAATAGCGCCAGGTAGCGACAGATGAGCGCCAGTAGCGTGATTTTCACAGCGCCCGCTAGTATTCGCTGTGCTTGGCCGTTGTTCGGTTGTTGACAGCGACTCAGTCGGTGTGTGGTAATGTTGAATACGGGGTTAGGAGTCGCTGTTTGACAGGTTCCGCGCTGTATGGGAGCGCATGACAGCGAATGGCCATAGCGAACGGCTCCCAGCATATTCATTAACAAATCACGCTCAAAAAATTCTCGCGCTGTGAAATGCTTGTTTAAACCCCAGAGCGCTGGCGGCGATGCGTTAAAAGTAGTTTTTTAACCCCCAAACAACCATATTTTTTTGAAAAAAAAATATACGTTTTTCAAAACATTTTGTAATATGAATACATTAATATTAGACCTGTAATATCAATTCTGCACAAATTTTTTTTTTTTAACCATAAAAAAAATATCTAACATTGCAGAAGTGGTCACAGAATTTTTGACATTTAAAAAAAAAAAAAAAAAAAAAAAAAACATTAATAGCAATTAATTATGAATATTTAAAGATTGCTCCATTGAAATGCATTGGAGAGCGCCAGGTAGCGAGAGGTCATACCTGTCGCTGTTCAAGGTCGCTCTCTGGCGCTGTGGGGTGAGGCTGGAATAATGATGAATGATTCGCTATCTGGCGCTCTGTCAGTCGTTAAGCAGGATCGGCTTGATAAATGTGTGATTGCGGAGGGGAGCCGGCGTTCTCGTGGTGGTGACCGTCATTACCGTTCGCTCACCATTCGCTACCTGGCGCTATCCCTTGTTAAATAAGGGCCTATGTCTTAATAATATAAAGCCAATGCTGGCTGATAGGGAAACACCATAAGGTGTCTGTGAAACAAGACCAAAGAAATTGGGCTGCCAACACAGACCCAAAAAGAAAGCCCCTACCAATAAGCTGCACTCAGCCAAGTGTGTAAAAATCTATAACATGCCTTTATTGAAACACAAAAAATACAACATTGAAAACAATGGCGGTTAAAAAACAATAAAAGTGCTTAGTAGATGGACTCTTAAGTATATGGCTCTAGTACAATAACAATAAATGTAATCAAAGATTCTAAAATCAAGAGAATACAGTCTTTGAAAGTGCTACAGTGCTAAGCAAAAAAAAGTTTTTTCTTAGTTAATCTTGCTAGTGTTATAAAAAAAATGTGCACTGTTAAAGTGCCAATAGTGCTAGCCTAACAATGGAACAGACAAATAAAGTGACAATCGATAAAGTGGCAAGTAAATGTGCAAAGGACTGCATGAACATGAATTAAGGAAAATATCACCAAGTTAGTTGATATTTGGAGCCGGGTCCCCTCACCGTTCACCCCTCACACCATCGACGCGTTGCATGGTGGTATCCCCACCACTTTGTCAGGATGTTTTTTTGTTTTTTTTTGCTTAGCATATACGTGTATTGTTTGTGTTTCAATAAAGGCATGTTATAGATTTTTACACAATTGGATGAGTGCAGCTTATTGGTAGGGGCTTTCTTTTTGGGTCTGTGCTGGCAGCCCAACTTTTTTGGTCCTGAATTAGTTTACAGTGACTTGTGTGTGTGTGTGTGTGTGTGGGGGGGGGGGGGGGGTGAGGTTATGTAGTAATTACAATTTTGGAATCCTAGTAACCGTTTACCCCCTTTGCTCAATCCTAGTAACCGCCCCAAAGTCCATTTAGATTTTTGGTCTAGGCTCATTCTGGTAAATGCTGGGGAATTAATTTGGGTGCTTGCCAGCTAAAGCCATTAGGATTTCACAACTATGGAAGTTTCAATGATGACATCTGCAGTGGTCAGTAAAAATGGCTGGCCAGTTACAATATGAAGATCTAAAGGGGTATGAGCTTTTATATAATAGACCGAGATTAGATGCTTTTGAATAGTAAGACATGAGAGGATTAATGTTATGTATAAACTTACAAACCTAAGGGATCATGGGCCGGCCTCAGGTTTATTGTCCACATTCACACTGAGACAATGGTAGAGATAAGGGAGGAATAGAAAAAGAATCATGAAGGGAAAGAAATGAAAGGGATTTTGAAAACACAGAGGGGCTCTATGAGTTAGAGTTACATAGTTAAAGAGGGTAAAACCTCCCCCAAACCTCATCGATCTGCTACCGCCCCTCCGGTTTTACCTTTGGGCACTAAATACTCACCTCGGAGGGGGAACATTCTTCAGGGTCTCTTGGATTCTGGGCGACCTTCTGACAGGTGGCGCCATCTTGCATCCCATTAGGCCCTGTGCACGGCCCCTAATCTTGCTCCTGCGCAGTGCCCATGAATGGGATGCAATGGGGCTGCCCGAAATCCCACAAGTGGCGTAGGACTTTGAAGACCTGTCAGCAGTCACTTACAGATGGCTAAGCAAGTGCGGGGGGCAGCAATCGGGCCCTGAAGCAGCCGGATGTCATCCAAAACGTGAGCGGGGCTGATGGGGGGGGGGGGGGGATCGACCCCTTTTATTTTTGGTCCGATGTTCCTCTTTAATACGATGTTAAACCTTAAAAAGTTCGACCAGGGGGCCAGGTTGAGGAAAGTTATTTTGTATTTACAGATAACAGTTAAAGCAGCCTGAAAGTCCCAACAATTTTTGTTTTAACTTCAAAACATAACAAAAACAAAAAGGAACTTAATAAGCATGCAAACAGCTGCATGCTTATTAATTACCTACCCGCCTTACCAGGCCACCGGCTCCCGATCACCTCGCTCCTGCGGCATCCATCTTGCTACACCCAGAAGTATGTATTCCGCAATTCTCCTGGGTGCAGCCTTTGACCTGGACCAGCCTCTCACAGAGAGGGGCCGGCCTTTCCACTACATCGAGTGGTGGCAGCAGCAGAGGGAAGGTGAGTGGGTGGGTTGTCAGGAAAAGCTGCAGACTGCTGCCCACTTACCGGCCACTAATCCGCAGCTTCATACAGGTTCATGTAGTATGATTTACTTCACTACACGAACCCAGAAGCAGCTGACAAAAGCAGCAGCACAGCCGACATTAGTCAGCTGATGCTGCTGGAACATCCAGACCTGTGTCCGGAAGGTAAATACGTGGTTCGATTTAATGTTATTATCTTCTAAAAAAAATTATCCTTTTCAAACTGTCAGCTGTTGTTCTCCAGGAAGAGGGAGTGCCACCTTATCTTTAGAGGATTTTACATGAAAAAGCTTTTCCCCATATTTTTTGTACTGGCTTTTTATATAATAATACGATCATGACCCTCCTCTCAAGACGGGGAGGCCGATTCATTAATATCGGCAGGTAGCGACAGTTGAGCGAATGTAGCAGTATTTTCACAGCGCCCGCTAGTAGTCGCTGTGCTTGGCCATTGTTCGGTTGTTAAAAGCGACTGAGTCGGTGTGCAGTAATGTTGAATACGGGGTGATGAGTCGCTATTTGACAGGTTCCACGATGTATGGGTGCGCATGATAGTGACTGGTCAGAGCGACCGACTCCCACCATATTCATCAAAAAATCACGCTCAAAAAATTCTCGCGCTACGAAATGCATGTTTAAACCCCAGAGTGCTGGCGGCGATGTGTTAAAAGTAGTTTATTAACCCCCAAACCACCATATTTTTGGGAACCAAAAAAAAAAAAATTTTTAAAGAATTTAGTAATATGAAATTCAATAATATCAGACCTGTAATATCAATTCTGCACAAATGTTTTTTTTTTTTTACCTTAAAAAAATTATCTAACATGGCAGAAGTGGTCACATAATTTTTCACATTTAAAAAAAAACAAAAAAAAAACATTAATAATTAATTATGAATATTTAAAGATTGTTCCATTGAAATGCATTGGAGAGCGCCAGGTAGCGAGAGGTCATACCTGTCGCTGTTCAAGGTTGGACGCTGGCGCTGTGGGCTGAGGCTGGAATAATGATGAATGATTCGCTATATGGCGCTATCTCAGTCGCTAAGCAGGATTGCCTTGATAAATGTGTGATTGTGGTGGGGAGCCGGCGTTCTCGTGGCGGTGCTCGTCATTACCGGCCGCTCACCAGTCGCTACCTGTCGCTATTCCTTCATAAATAAGGGCCTAAGTATATTTAATTCCTGTAATCGTTCTTTATAACAAAGATCTTTCATTTCTCTTATCAGTTTGGTGCCTCTTCTCTGTCCCCTTTCCACAATTCGGACATCCTTTCTATGAGCTCTGAACTGCAAGTTCAAGATGAGGGAGCATCAGTGCCTTGAAAGGAAAGCAGATCTGCAAAAACTGGGTTTGCAGCTATATTGGGTACAGAGGGCACACCCCACCAGCCACCCTGCACAGCAGTCATTCTTCATTGTTGGTCTGGTATCAGCACTATGTGAAGTGATGCAAACCTGGAACCTCTAAGACAGCGGTTCTCAACCGGTGGGTCGCGACCCCGGCGGGGGTCGAATGGCCAAAACACAGGGGTCACCTAATACCATGTCTAGGAGGCGGGGCTAACGCTGGCTTCTGCTCGTATTTCGCTCTATGATCGACAGCTCCCCATCTTCCACTCGATAGAAGACGTGTGTCAGGGTTGGAGTTCCTCCTTAAGCTTCAGAGTGTGCCGCTTGTTAATACTGCTTCTGGCTGGCTCTTTCTCTGGAACATCCCCTGCAATATGATGATCCACCAGGAGATGGCTCTGTCCTGCAGAGGTGCTGGCAATCAGCCAGCACCTGTGACTCCTCAAGCCTATATAAGCTGATCAGCCCATTCAAGCAGCGGATTAGCATTGTGTTATGTAATCTTGATCCCAGAATGCTGTACCTAGATCCCAGGTACTCTGAAATCTGAACCCTGCACCCAGGACTCCTGCCTCAGCTCTTGTGTTTGCTCCCCCTATCCCAGCCGTGTTCCCGACTTGGAATTTGGACTTTCCTTTGATCCTTATGCATGCTTGTTGCCGGAGTCCATCTTGTGTATGTACAGCCAGAGCGTGTTGGTTTCACCTGTATGTGTATAGTTCAGCCAGAGCGTGTTAATCTCACTTGTATATATGTATAGTTCCCTTACACATATATGTTCCCCTTTGTAATTTGTACAGCAGTTTGATTGTAGTGTGTTTGATGTGTAGTTACCACTGTTTTTTCACGATTAAACACGGTTTGCCCCATATCCATTTCTGCCTCTCAGTCTCAATTTCTGGTCACTTTTTACAATTGGGATTTCTCCGCTGGGAAATCCCTGACAACGTGAGGATAGTGGTACCCACCCTGCCGCACGCGTTGTCTCTTTCTGGGCTTGGTCAGAAGGAGGGCGGGGTTATTCCAACCACACCTTATCATTGAGTCCCCCCTCGGATGAGGTGAAGCATGTAGGTGTGGCCTTAGCTTGCGCATCACTGTTGGCGTGTCAGCGGCACTCGGTGTAGCGGGAGTGCGCATCGTCCTCGGCTCTCTCCAGCGCTGACACCTCAGCTATGGGCAACAGGGTGGCCCGGGAGGATTTCGAGTGGGTCTACACCGACCAGCCACATGCCGACCGGAGGAAGGAGATCCTCGGTAAGTGGACCTCACCCTGTGCGTGCGTGTGTGAGGTAAAATGTTTCCACTTCTGTCTCACACAGGGCATGCTGGCACATATAGTTGTCCAGCAGCATCCTCTTCCTTTTATTTGAGCTTATTTATAGGTATATTTGTAAACTCCACAAATTTACATATTTAAATGTTATGTAAATTCTGTTATTTTACATATTTACATTCATTTACATAACATGTAGGTTAAAGTGGACCAAAACTCACAGTGATTAGCCTGGGAATCTATAAGATTCCCGGGCCGATTGATTCCCTCGCCCCAGGGCATCCATAATCGGGATGCCCCACTGTGTGAAACCCCCCAGGTTTTGTGATTATTCACTATGTTTAAATTATGTTTGATTTGTAGCAATGAGAATACATAATGCATATCAGGTATTTACATTCCGAACCATAACTGTAGCAAAATTACAGTTTTGAAGTAGCCACCAAAATTATCTTTTGGTTTGGAGTCACCGCAGCATGAGGAACTGTATTGCGGGGTCACGCCATTAGAAAGGTTGAGAACCACTGCTCTAAGACATGCATATTGTAGGGAATTGTAAGAAAATGTTTCTGGTGTCAGGCTGCCTCCTGCTTACCAGGGTAACTTGTCTCTGCAATCAGGATCAATGCCGCTCACTCCTGGAGCTGGAAAACAAGTGTAAACCAAAGAGAATGTCAAGGCAGACAACATTAAAAAGGTCAGCTGTTAATTCACCTTGCCTGGCAGCAGATGCCTTTGTGTTATGCGGATGGAAATGATGCTGCGGAATGAAATGATTGCAATATACATTTCTTCTGTTTCATTTATTTTGTTTGATTATTTTCTTTTTTTTATTATAAAATGACCCCACACCCTTGTGAAAAGACCGGCCACAGCACCCAGACAATTTTTAAATTCCTCAGTAATAGATGGTAAGTTATATTTCCAAAGACAGGGCAGAGGCTGCTTTCCATCAGAAAGGCTGCCTTCCAGCTAGTAGTGTAGGAAGGCATTCCTTGTCTGGCACTAGACTGCCCCTCGAGCACACAGAGAGACGTGGAGAGGCAAGGAGACCCTTACAGATGGCTCCTCTGTTTGCAAATCCTCTAAGAGGCTGATTCATTAATAGCGGCAGGTAGCGACAGATGAGCGTCTGTAGCAGGCATTTTCTGAGCGCCCCGCTAGTAGTCGCAGTGCTCGGCCGTGAGTCGCTACTTTATAGCGACTCAGTCACTGTTCAGTGATGTTGAATACATTGTGAGGAGTCGCTATTTGACCAGTACAGCGCTGTATGGGAGCGCATGTTAGCGACTGCTCATAGCGACCGACTTACACCATATTCAGCAAAAAAACAGCCTTACTAATCTCTGGCGCTGAAAAATGCTTGTTTGAAGCCCACAGCGCAGGAGGCGGTGTGTTTAAAGTCTGTTTTCAAGCATCTATCCACTAGTAACAAAGCGAAAACATATGGAATTACATTGTAGCAACATTGTAACATGAACACTTTAATGGCAGACCTGTAACGTCATTTCTGAAGAAATTTTTAAAAAATCATAAAAATTTGAAAAAACAGCTTTTTCAATGTCAGAAGAGGTCACAGAATTATTAGTGATTTTTTGGGGAAAAAAAAAAGGTTTAAAGAGAAGAAAAGGTTCGTCCATTAAAATGTATTGGAGAGCGACAGGTAGCGAGAGGTCATACCTGCCGCTGTGCAAGGCTGAACGCTGGCGCTGTTCGCTGAGGCTGTGAAAATGATGAATCAGACGCTACATGGCGCTATCCCAGTCGCTAAACAGATTCTGCTTGATAACTGTGGAATTGCGTGCTGTGTCCGGCGTTCACCAGTCGCTATCTGTCGCTACCTCTCATTAACCAGGCGCTACCTGACGCTATCCTTTCTTAAATAGGGGCCTAAGTATATTTCTACCAGTCAGGGCCAGCTCCAGGTTTACGTGGGCCCTTGGGCGGCACGGTCCCTGGGCCCTTTTGTGGTGAAGAGTTGCGTCACATCACTGAGGGATGTCCCAAATCTTAATGCCCCTAAGGATCATTCTATTTGGACCAAAATTCTAGTTTTGGTCTACTTTGAAGCGCACCAAACCCCTTTAAACCTGAGCTCGGAGTCTAAACTAATCTAGACATTCCTGATTTTGGATGCCCCTGTGTGACCCCCCCCCCCCTTTGTTCATTACTTTTCTCGAACTGGTGAATGCACTCTGGGATTGCCAATTTGAGTTCCACACCGTAGGGTATCACAGATTGGGATGCTCCAGGGATAGCAAATCAGCTGGGGTGGGCAACTTAAAAGCAGAACAAAATCCAACACTCCCTCCCTTGAAATCTAAATCGAGATGCCCCGTTGTGTGGAACCCTGCCATTCTAGGACATTTGGGCACCTCCCAGTGGCAGTGCCCTCCCAGTCCGCCACCGGTCAAGTGTCATTGCACACCCCAAAGGCCAGCCCTGTCAGTGGGCCCCCCAGAGGGTGCTGATGCCGGCCTTGCTACCAGTGACACTGAAAATCTAGGGGGCGGAAAAAGTCCACAGAAATGGAATGAGAGGAGGCAGACACTCGATAATGCAAATGTCCCCTTGCATATTCATTATCCTCGTGCCTTGTCAGGCAGCATTTTCGGCTCCTCCATGCTCCATCCCAAATACACTAAACATAACATGATGGGACAGGAGCGTCATCTGGGAGTAGCAGTATGATGTGCACGATGTTCATCTGGCAATGTATGTATTAGCGACTCTGAGAGAAACTAGATGCCCCAGAGAGCTGTGCATCTAATTAAAATAAAACTCTTGATTTTCACATTGCTTCCCAAAAGCTTCATTTTGTTTCATGTGCCCTTTGAGTATCAGAAATAAAAAAAAATTATTTACATAGCAGGATTTTATGTTTCTGCTCTGGCTTGTCAGTTGATGCTAATTTGTATTTTTATCCCTCGTTTTTTTTAAATGAGCGTCAACCAGTATCATCTCCCCCCGGCTCCCAGATTGTGCTGCAATATGTGTGTTTGTTACATTAATATTCAGCCAAACAAAGGCATAGGATTTGACAGTGCTTAAGGGCAAGTGTCATTCACAGGAAAAGGTTGGCTTCTGATCGAAATAAATCTGGAGCTTGCGTCGGCTATTAAATATTCTGTTACCAGCATTGTTGTATTGTGAGCGGTATTCTGCCATGTTACTGAGATAACAATGGTTAATGAAGATGAGCCAAGAGTGCTCTACAGTGGAACAAAAGTCTAAAAACAAAAGCTTATTTATGTTTCCCTTGGAGGGCATCCCAAATAGCCGAATGTGTAAAACTCACCTAGCCCTGGAATCCTGCCTCACTTATATATCAGCTATAAGCAGACATCTCTGCTTTGCCACAACTTCCCCATCCCCTAAGCGTTTTGCACACACCTACCAGCCAACATTTGAGTCCGAGGGGCAGCTGGATGGATGCGGCAAAGCAGAGCTCACAGGATCATTGGACTAGATGAGTTCAGGATGAAGAATTTCAGCTGCACCTTGAATTTTTAGGCTCCTAGTCTGGGTTTTGGTCTCCTTTTTTGAGCATGTAAAACTCTGTAATTGTAACAGTCCCTGTTTGATATAGCAATATATTTTATAACTAGGGATGAGTAAATCACTTTAAATTGAATCTAATTGAAAAAAAACAAAACTTGAGGGACTAGTTTCAGACTTAAACACTCAAATCACAATGACCTTGCAGATCTCATGGTCAGATTCGGATTAGACTGATTTCTTTTTTACTACATATTTTCTATACACTACCAATAGCTTGACAGTGAAAATACAGTTCTTGTATTGCCAAAGAAAAATGTGCTGTCAGAATGATATAGCCTAGACAATGCAATATTTTGAATCCATGGAACAGTGTAGCAGTATTAAGAAAATTGGTGGTTACATGTGACATCAATAATCTTTTAGTAAAAAATCATCCGTACCTGCAATTGGGCATTTTTACAGGTGAGGTTTAATATATATTCAATAAGATACAGATATTTTTTTTAACGTTTGGAAATAACAGCACCCTTTGGGCTATGCTAAAGTATGTTTCTGTATAGCCCAGAGGGTGCTGTTCCTTACCTCATAGAAATATGATGTACCTCACCTGTAAAACAATGCCCCACTGGTATGGGTCATTTTTGCAGAAAACATTTTGAAAAAAACATATTTTGGTACTTTTTTTTGTCTAAAAGCCAGAAGGCTCACCCAGATGCAGGTTGCAATCCACACTGCAAGTCACGCTGGCTTCACCTAATAATTAGCATGACCCCCATTTTGTCTCTAAGCTAAAGGAGAGAGCAGCATCCCCCTCACAAAGCAGCTATGAAAGGCTGGAGAGAGTATTTTTTATTTATTTTTTGGCCACTGGGCTGGTGGTACCCGTACTTGTTTTTTTAATGGTGATTGGGGATGGAAAAAGTATACCCACGATTAGAATTACCAGGGAAAAAAGGACCGGCACCACCAGACCAGTGACCAGTAAATTAAGGGAAAAAAAATTCCGGCCAGGTGGCAACCTTAGCCGTATCAGTTATAATAAGTGCAATAAATGTGAAGGTACAACAAGCTAGACCGCTACATACAGCATCAGTAAAACTGCACACAAAAAATCTTTCTCATATATATGCCCCTTTCTTTCTCTCCAGCCTGTCAGCGCTGCTATGTGAAGGGGACGCTGCTATGCTCTAGCTCTCGTTCCATGCTGGGATGTGTTTGAATGGATAATTGCTGGAGAGCACCAGGAGGCACTGCTGCGCAACCAGGGAGCCATGTGGCTGCCATAGGAACATCACACTGCTTCTTGTTAGTGTTTTTATGAATATAGTGCAAAGGCCTAAGTAAAAAAAACAAACAAAAGCCATTTTGGGGCACTGGGCTGGGGAGAGAAGGTGACTACATAATCCACATTTCCGTGTATATGATGATTTTAATTCCAGGTTTATCACTGACAAAAGAACCCTATTTTGGCTGCCCATCCAAAGCATTTTTTGGGAGTATAGATCTGGATATTTAACATTGTAGGAATGTAGGTCATGTAGGAATTTAAATAGACCAATAACATGGGCCAAATGTGTTAAATCTGCAAAATAGCTTAGAGATTGTTTAAAGAAGTTAATGTGTTCTGGATCAGTATTTAAAAAAATAAAAAATAAAAAGTTTTTCCGACTTAACAACCACCCCCCGAACATTATGCGTGTGTGCCTTAGCGAGGGTCACAGTTCTGCCTTTAATAAGGAGGCACAATACATGCTCATTTATCTCTTTAGGGACCAGGCTTATTCTTGGCTTTGGCACAAATATTAAAACTAATTAGACAGCACTTCTTTTCTTCTTTCTATAAGCTGACTCAGCAATGAGCGTAGTGTAAGGAAAGACCCCTGCCTGTGCAGCATTGCTTTACTCTACATGATGCCTGGTCCTCGCTGACTTTTAGGTGAGAATAACAAATCTTCAATAGCAATAAGATTTAGAATAACCAGGGAAAGCTCTGCATCTAAGATTTTGTTAGTGTAGTTTAAAGGGCCCTTAGGTAGAAGGTAAGCTGCCTGTTAGGTGTCTTAAGAAAACATATGGCAAATAGAGATGAGCGAACTTTTGAAAAATTTTATTTGGCCTTTTCGCTGAATTTTCCAGAAAAATTTGTTTCGGTACGAATTTATTCGCGACGAATCGCTATTAAAAATGGCTATTTCTGGGCTTCGGAGAGCCTCCATAGTGTTGCAGAATGTTTTGTTTGGCTGTAACATGCATAGGATGCATGCTGGGTTAGTGAAATAATATTGTAAAGAAGTATGACATGCAGATCAGAGGCGTCGCTATTAGATTCGCTGTCGCAGAGTGGCACAATTAGAGAGCCTTGAGGTGGCATCAGCATGATGAGCCCATATATTGCCTGAAAGACACACTCTGGACTTAGCAGCAGCATAGGGAGCCCATATATTGCCTGAAAAACACTCCCTGAATTTGGCAGCAGCATAGGGAGCCCATATATTGCCTGAAAGACACATTGGATTTGGCAGCAGCATTAGGAGCCCATATATTGCCTGAAAAACACACCCTGGAGTTGGCAGCAGCATTAGGAGCCCATATATTGCCTGAAAGAGAACCTGGAGTTGGCAGCAGCATAAGGAACCCATATATTGCCTGAAAAACACACCCAGGAGTTGGCAACAGCATTAGGAGCCCATATATTGCCTGAAAAACACACCCAGGAGTTGGCAACAGCATAAGGAGCCCATATATTGCCTGAAAGACACACTCTGGACTTGGCAGCAGCATAGGGAGCCCATATATTGCCTGAAAAAAACACACAGTGGAGTTGGCAGCAGCAGTAGAAGCCCATATATTGCCTGAAAGACACACTTTGGACTTGGCAGCAGCATAGGGAGCCCATATATTGCCTGAAAAACACACCCAGGAGTTGGCAGCAGTATTAGGAGCCCATATATTGCCTGAAAGAGACTCTGGAGTTGGCAGCAGCATTAGGAACCCATACATTGCCTGAAAGACACACCCCGGATTTGGCAGCAGCATAGAGAGCCCATATATTGCCTGAAAGACACACACTGGAGTTGGCAGCAGTATTAGGAGCCCATATATTGCCTGAAAAACACATTGGAGTTGGCAGCAGTATTAGGAGCCCATATATTGCCTGAAAGATACACAGTGGAGTTGGCAGCAGCATAGGGAGCCCATATATTGCCTGTAAAACACACACTGAAGTTGGCAGCAGCATAGGGAGCCCATATATTGCCTGAAAAAGACACCCTGAATTTGGCAGCAGCATAGGGAACCCATATATTTCCTGAAAAACACACCCAGGAGTTGGCAGCAGCATTAAGAGCCCATATATTGCCTGAAAAACACACCCTGGAGTTGGCAGCAGCATTAGGAGCCCATATATTGCCTGAAAGAGACACTGGAGTTGGCAGCAGCATAAGGAACCCATATTTTGCCTGAAAAACACAACCTGGAGTTGGCAGCAGCATAGGGAGCCCATATATTGCCTTAAAAACACACCCTAGAGTTGCCAGCAGCATAGGGAGCCCATATATTGCCAGAAAAATACACCCTGAATTTGGCAGCAGCATAGGGAGCCCATATATTGCCTGAAAGACACACCCTGGATTCGGCAGCAGCATTAGGAGCTCATATATTGCCTTAAAGTGGACCAACACCCATGGGTGATCGGCCCGGGAATCTATAAGATCCCCGGGCCGATCACCTCCCTCCCTTCGGGACATCCGAGATCGGGATGTCCCGCGGGGTGAAACCCCCCCAAACTCCTTACCTTATCTTCGCGCCCCTCTAGACGTGCGCACGCCCGCGCCGGCCATCTGTGAATGGCCGGCGCGGGCACGCGCGCGTCAAGAGGGACGCGCGGGAGGCGGCGACGGAGGAGCCGCTTGTCCGCGGCTTGTCCGTCGGCGCGGGGAGAGGTGAGTTTTTCGGGGGGTTCGGGGGGGTTTCACACAGCGGGGCACCCCGATCGGGGGTGCCCCACCGAAGTGGACCAAGACCCAGGATAGTCAAAATCCTGGGTGTTGGTCCACTTTAAAAACACACCCTGGAGTTGCCAGCAGCATAGGGAGCCCATATATTGCCAGAAAAATAAACCCTGAATTTGGCAGCAGCATAGGGAGCCCATATATTGCCTGAAAGACACACCCTGGATTCGGCAGCAGCTTTAGGAGCCCATATATTGCCTGAAAGACACACCCAGGAGTTGGCAGCAGCAGAAGGAGCTCATATATTGCCTGAAAGACACACCCAGGAGTTGGCAGCAGCATTAGGAGCCCATATATTGCCTGAAAGACACACCCTGGAGTTGGCAGCAGCAGAAGGAGCTACCATGCATCAGCTACTCGCGTGCATCAGCTATTGGTGGGTGGAAATCCTGGCTGATCCATGCCTGATTCATCTTCACAAAGGTGAGTCTCTCCACATTTTTCGTGGACAAACAAGTTCTCCTTGGTGTTACTATGGCCCCTGCAGCACTAAAGACCCGCTCAGATGGCACACTACTGGCCGGGCAGGACAGCTTTCCCAGGGCAAACTCTGCCAGTTGCGGCCACAAGTCAAGTTTGGCTGCCCAGAAGTCCAGCGGATCCTCAAGGTGCGTTGGCATGATCATTTCAAGGTATGACACGACCTGCTGGTTCAGGCCCTGCTCCAGGTCTTCCTGCTGCTCATGAGTAGCCTCACTATGCGGGTGCTGAAAGCTACTCATTAGCGACTGAAGACTGAGGCTGCTGCTGATGGAGCTGCTGCTCCTGCCACCCCCCCCCCAGCAGCCATGGCAGTGGAAGGTGAGTGCAGAGGTCCACCTGAGTCAGACCTGCGAGAGTATGGATCATGGCGCAGATAGGCATCGGCCAACTAACTACGTAGAATGTCTTTGCAGTAGGTCAGTTTGTCCTCCCTCTCAGTGGGTGTAAAAAATGCCCCCATTTTGTGCTGGTAGCAAGGGTCCAATAAGGTGGAGAGCCAGAAGTCATTCCGCTGAAAAATGGAGACAATTTTGCTGTCACTACGCAAGCACATGAGCATGCATCGTGCCATTTATGCAAGTGACTCAGAGGGACTACCTGCCTCCATCTCCACTGCATACTGCCACGTGTGTCTGGGTCCTCTGCCTCGCCTTCCTCACAACCCTCTAGCTCCTCTGGCTGCTCCTGCTCCTCCTCTCCTGTCACATGACTAGATAAACCACCCATTTCGCCAAAACTAATCTGTGCTTCACTGTGCTCCTCCTCCTCCTCAGCTCCCATGGGGTTCATGTGGCCCTGAAATGTATGCGCCATGTCTCCAGTGCCCTGACCAGCTATGGTTTCCAACATGTGTTGTATTACATGAAGCAGCGGAATCACGTCGTTCATGCCGTAATCCTGGCGACTGACAAATAAAGTGGCTCCCTCAAAGGGCCCGAGCAAACGGTAGGTGTCACGTATGAGCTGCCACTGGTTCACATTAAAGTTACACAGGGGAGTCCCCCGATCTGCTTGGATCATCAAGAAATCATTGATGGCTTTTCTCTGTTCATATAGTCGATCTAACATTTGTAGGGTGGAATTCCAACGGGTGGAAACATTGCAAATCAGACTATGTTGGGGGATACTGTTCTGACGCTGTAGCTCAAGAAGGGTGTGCTTGGCGGTGTAGGAGTGGCTGAAGTGCATACAAAGTTTCCTTCCTGTTGTTAGGATGTCTTGCAGATGGGGGGAAGACTTCAGAAAACGCTTGACAACTAGGTTGAACACGTGTGCCATACAGGGCGCATGGCTCAGGCTTCCTTGTTGCAGCACAGACAAGATGTTACTCCCATTGTCAGTCACCATGGTTCCCATTTCCAATTTTCGTGGAGTAAGCCATGTTTTGATTTCTTGATGAATTAATTTCAGGAGCTCCTCCCCTGTGTGACTCCGTTCGCCAAGGCAAACCATGTGAAGCACAGTGTGACACCACCATGCCCTGCACACATGGTCGGCTGAAGGGGCATTGAGAATTGACCCTACAGTGGAGGCTGAGGAGACGGCAGAGGATGAGGAGGCGGAGTCGCACACTGTGACAGGCAAAACGGCCTGGGAGCATGGAGACCGAAGAGGTGTGACCTGTCCAAGTTGCTGTGCAGGAACCACATTAACCCAGTGGGCTGTAAGGACATGTATTGTCCCTGACCGTAGTTACAGCTCCAGATGTAGGCGCTGCAGTGCACTTTGGTGCACACTGACAGGCTCAAGGACTGGCCCACCTTCTGCTCAACAAATTTGTGCAGGGCTGGTATTGCCTTCTTTGCAAAGAAATGACGGCTTGGGACTCTCCACCTTGGCTTGGCACTAGCCATCAGCTCTCTGAAAGGTGCAGAGTCCACCACTGTAAAAGGGAGGGACTGCAGCACCATCAACTTGGACAGGAGCACATTTAGCTTCTGCATCATAGGATGAGTGGGCGCAGACTGTTGTCTCTTGGAAATGCCTTCGCTGATGGATTGCTGGCGGGATGACTGACTTTTAGTAGTAGGAGCAGGAGCATCTGGAGTGACAGAGGATGGGTATGACGCACAGCTACCTTCGGCTGAGGTGCTGGAGCCTTGGCTGGGTGAAATTGGAAGCGGCATGGCATTGGCTGACGCAGCAGGCTGGACCGTCACTTAGGAGCCTCGGTTCTCCCAGGCTGCTTTATGGTGACTTTCCAGATAACAACTGAGATTCCTGACTCCTTAGGGCTAATATACTGACTCGGATAGAATGACGTGTAGTGAGTCATGAATTACCCTAATGAACAACAGGCTAGTTGCTGAGCGCAAAATGAATCGAGCCCCACCGTGAGGTATTTAAGATTTATTCATTCCTTTCCACTGGATGTCATGATTAAGGACTAGCTGTCCGAAACGCGTTGGCGTTGGGGCCTTTTATGTATACTTTGATGGATGCTTTGACCTGTTGGATTATTACCTTTTAAAAGAAGACAATAAAACGCTTGAAGGATTTTTAAAACAAACGCTGGCTGGCTTCACTTTTTCTACATGCTTTATGGTGACGCTGTATGTGTTGCCGCAGGGCCGTGGTACCAACATTGGGGCCCTGGCCACGCTTCACCTTCTGTCTACACATCTTGCATGTGGCCAGGTTACCCTCCTGCGGATGCTTGATGAAAAAGTGCCACACTGCCGAGTAGCTAATTTTCCCACCAACAGTCTGCACTAATTCACTGCTACTGCTGCCAACTCCAGGAACCCCTGCTCCACTACCTCCCGGGAAGGCAGCCTGCTGTGCCTACCCCGCCCCGGCTACGTGTGGCTCCAGACATCCCAATTCTGCCACCATGCTGACTGCCAACCCTTCTACCACCTTGCTGCCTCAGCTGCTGACTTTGGGGCAAGCTGGGACCCTCTTCTCCGGATGATGATGAAGCCCCTTGTGCACCAGGCTCCTAAGTGCAATCGGCTTCATCATCATCATCATCGAGTTGTGTCTGCACGTCACTGATGTCCTCCTTGGTTTCCAGAAGAGCGTGTGCTGCAGGAGGCGAAACGCTCGCCACACCACCTCCCACGACACTCTCCTCCTCAGTGTTTGTCTGCCTAGCAAAAGAAGCGGCGGATATCTCCTCCATTTCTTGGCTGGGCAGTAGCTCCTGACCGTCCTCTAACACATCGTCCTCACTGAATAGTGGAGCTGAACCCAAAGCATAAGATACGTCGGCTGGAGGGGGGGGCATAGGACAGAAGCAATGGAAGGACAGGGGCTGCTCCAGGGCCATGCCAACTCAGGGTTGTGTCCGAGGAACCTACCGACTGTTGACTTAGGGTGTCAGATGTCACTTGTGATGAGGTCGATGACCACGTTAACCAATCGATGACGTCAGATGCGTTGCTGGTCGAGACACGACCGCTAGTAGATACCGGGAGATCAGGCCTCTCACTGCGACTCCTGCTGCCACTCGCCCCTAGTCTGCTGCAACCTATGCCTGATGAATCTAGGCCTCTCCTCGGTGCACATCATGGCACATCTCTGCCTGACATTTTTACTGCTTTTAGGAGGGGAAAAAAATATACTACACTACACCTTGTAACAGCAGGTGTGTAGAAAAGTTAGATCAAAATAGGCAGACACTGTAGCTAAAAGCTAATGCAAAAAGACACTCTCAGATGGTCTTGCACAGGATGCCCCTGGGCAGAGTTAAATGCACCACAGGCAGTTTTAAAATGTGGTTTTTGTTCAAAATTTAAAAAAGGTAAAGATGCAGGTACTCTTAAAAGCTAAGTGCTAGTATTCGGAATGCCCCCCCCCCCCCCCCCCCCGGTGAAAGGCAATGGCTGCTTTAAACTTGAAAACCAGACTTTTTATACAAAAGGCAAAAGGTTAGTAGGCAGGTACTCTTAAAAGATAAGTGGTAGGTAGCACTGACAATGGCCCCCGGTGAAAGGCAACGGGTGCTTTAAACTTAAAAAACAGACTTTTTTTATACAAAAGGCAAAAGGTTAGTAGGCAGGAACTCTTAAAAGATAAGTGGTAGCACTGACAATGGCCCCTGAGGAAAGGCAATGGGTGCTTTAAACTTGAAAACCAGACTTTTTTATACAAAAGGCAAAAGGTAAGTAGGCAGGTACTCTTAAAAGACACGTGCTAGTATTTGGGATGCCCCCCGACGAAAGGCAAGGTTTGCCTGAAAAGTGACTTTGTTTACAAAATGCAACTAGTTAGCAGACAGGTACTCTTCAAATATTTATGCTAGTATTTGGGATGCCCCCTCTTCAAATACATAGGCTGGCTGCTTTTACAGTGGAAGAGTGACTTTCTTTGCAAAATGCAACCAGTTAGTAGACAGGTACTCTTCAAATATTTATGCTAATATTTGGGATGCCCCCTCTTCAAATTCATAGGCTGGCTGCTTTTACAGTGGAAAAGTGACTTTCTTTACAAAATGCAACCAGTTAGTAGACAGGTACTCGTCAAATATTTATGCTAGTATTTGGGATGCCCCTCTTCAAATACATAGGCTGGCTACTTTTACAGTGGAAAAGTGACTTTCTTTACAAAATTCAACCAGTTAGTAGACAGGTACTCCTTAAATATTTATGCTAGTATTTGGGATGCCCCCTCTTCAAATACATAGGCTGGCTGCTTTTACAGTGGAAAAGTGACTTTCTTTACAAAATGCAACCAGTTAGTAGACAGGTACTTCTTAAATATTTATGCTAGTATTTGGGATGACCCCTCTTCAAATACATAGGCTGGCTGCTTTTACAGTGGAAAAGTGACTTTCTTTACAAAATGCAACCAGTTAGTAGACAGGTACTCTTCAAATATTTATGCTAGCACGCTTTTTAAAGAATGACACCAGGAAAAGGAAAACCTAAATAGACAATACAAATCTCAGATTACAAAATCTACTGTCTGGCTGGTATGGAGTCAAGGTCTAAATACTAGACAAAAATGCACAAAAATTTTCAGTCGGAGCTAGGTATACTCCCACCAGAAAGAGACCTTTGAATCCAACCACGCCTTCAAAAAATTAAGTGATACATTAATTGGTTAAAACATTACAGCTGCTTTTATTGGTAGAAACAATTGTTATTTACAACCCCCATTCACTGGAAAACCTTGGGTATTATCAATACCCGTGGTATCAGCCAAGGGGCTCTATATTTAAAAGAGAGAAGAAATAATAGTTCTCTTCAACGAAGACCATATGGTACCATTAACCTTAATCACATATAAAACATTGCATACACATATTACAAAAGTTACACAGAAAAAACTGTGGCTGAAGGCCAAGTTACAATACACATTGATAGTATGTGTATTGTAACTTGGCCTCAAGCCACTGTTTTTTCTGTGTAACTTTTGTAATATGTGTATGCAATGTTTTTATTATTTCCAATCAAGTACCCACAAGGAGGGGATCAATTATGTTTTGAAAATAAGTAGGTTATGGGTCTTGTAGCACATTTAAAGCAAGAGGAAATAATGTTTTTCTGGTCAAATAATATACCAGACCTATCAGACCCCACATTTTGAAGATTTCCTCATCATATCTGAGTAATCCCTGGAAATGCGATTTTAGTGTTGTAGGATAACAAGAACAATGCCCACACCTGTTTGTCATCAAAAGGGAATTGATTTTGGAACAAAGGGGGTAGGAAAGATAGGACATTGGGAGGATAGGGTTAACAGGGTCCACTGGTATCTTCTCTTCTGGGTCTGGGAAGGGTGAAGTGATGCACATGCCTGTCAAGGGAAAAGAAGAGATTCAATTACCAAAGCATCCCCAAAAATACATTAAACAAGGTCTACTTACCAGGTAGGTGCAGGAAGGTTCAAGTGTGTCCAAATGGGGTAACTGTAGACAGGGGTGCTCCAGGCAGCAGGATCAGTCTTTCTGGGGATCCCCAGACATCCCAGGCACATCCTGCTAGGACCCTGGCAGGAGAGAGAGAACCCATAGGGGTGCCTTTGGCATGGAATTATCAGAGAACGGATCACTTGTTGACGTGACGACCTGCCCCTGTTGGAAACCCTTAAGCCCCGGGGAAGTGTTGAACCTGGTGAGGAGTGTTGTCCCTGGACATTTGCTAATGGTGCTTATACTAGTGGGACAACTGGAAGCTTTGGACCCAAGTTGTGACCAATATTTCTAAGGTCGAGAGGCTCTCCCTTGTGTGATTTCCTGCCTAATTTACCAAGAGCTGATGTTCACATCAAAGTTGGGTGAACTAGGCCCTATTCTACCGTGATTAATTGTGAACTGTGAACTGAGTATACTGGAATTGTGCTGAGATGCATTGATATTGGAAATTGGCTTATATGGAAGTTACAGTTTTAGCTTGTTAATGTGCTATGAGAGGCTTCGTGCTGTGAAGTCTATAAAGCGGAGCTACAATGTTCAAGCTAGAGCTGAGTTGTGTGTGAGTTTATTGGCCGACAGTGACATATACCTGTTGGATTACAATCACTGTGACCGTGACATATACCTGTGATATTACCCTGACCTGTCCTTGTGTTACAAATAAGGATGACCCTGACTACCACTAGAGTGCCTTGCAACATTCACCTAGGTAGACCCCTGCAGAGTCTTTTAATAGGTGCCATATTTTTGTGAAATCAAAATGTAAATGTATATATTTTTTTTATTTTTCGCACCCTGTCCATCATTTTCAACCAGCTACGCAAATGGAAAAAATTACAAACAGTTATCATCATTAAGGAGGCCATTTTTTTCCATTAGCTTACTATATCCTTGCTATTCTAAGGATCTACTTTTTCAGATTTTATAGCAAGAACAACCACTAATCTGGCTGGACCAGAAGTCTAAAAGACTCAAGGACTTGGCAAACCCCAAGTCTAAAAGACTCCAGGGCCGGCCAACCCCCCCCCCCCATGCGCAATTGCCCCGCAAGAACTAACCTTCTCATCACTTCCTTGCCACGATCGTGGGCTGCAGCCACATCCCTGGCCTCCCCACAGCTGAGGTACACTCCCGCATGCACCGTGGGATTGGCCGAAAGCCCTAAGGACAAAGACCAAAGCCTCAAAATGCCAAGTTTTAGTCCACTTTAAAAGAAAGTGGGAGAGTTTCTGTAGTTATTAGAGCCATTTATAATATATATATATATATATATATATATATATATATATATATATATATATTGTTTTGTATTGTGTTTGTAGTCTGGAATTCAAGATCGTCCTCTAGCGTGCTCTAGCAGTGGATTTCGTCCAAGATATAATTGACTCTTATTTGCTCTAGTAAAGAATGACTGAAGATCCACTTTAAACCCCACCCCCTGGGCATCTCGGTATGTGTATTCTATTGAGAAGCTACTCCCCCTTAGTGGCTCACCAAAACACATTAGCCACATCAATGGCTTATGGTCTTCCATTAGACCCCCAGCCAGTACACATTCAAGTTCAGGCTGTTGGGGTTGTGTGGTTGCTGTTGGAGTTTAGACTGGATATTGGGTTTAAGGAGTTTTCTTATATCAAAAGTCATATAGGGCTATCAATTCTGGAGGAGTGGGAGCAGACGGGCAGAGATTCTGATACAAAAGAAGGAAAAAGGGGCGTTCTGACTTTCTCTACTATTTTTATATGTCAGCTATGTGGTCACTTTCTGAAACTAGTAAGCAATTATTTTACTTAACAATAGACTTTGCTTTGCTGAATCAGGAGAGGATGAGCAGGCCCATCCATCTTGTTACCACTAGAACAAGGATGCTTAATTAAAGGCCGGGCAATCTGCTTCCTCCTTACAGCGAATACATTCTAATTGCGGAGAGATTAGACTGGTTAATAAAAGGCTGCGAGCAATTGATCACGACTAATAGTGGGAAGGTTGTAGCTGCACTTCTGTTAAATAGAGCTAATGTTTGTTTATTCGGCCCCAGCGCTAACGCTCGCTTATTGATTCGCTATAGACTTTGCAATGTTAAGGAGAGTAGAAGTTTATTAAAAGATCGCTTTCTCCTTACCCTGGGATCTCTCTCTCATTTCACACCACCTCTTCTAGCCAGGAATTGTCTCTAAAGCAACATCAAATAGCTGTTTAATACAGCGCCACTTCAACTTCAAGGATAAAGGCCCGGAATCGGCTACAGAGGCCTTGTAAATAAAATGCATTTTTATGTATTACATTCCTAATATTTTGTGTGGTGATAACCTTCGGATTTAGGTTGTTGTAACATTTACCCTAAGTATTGCCAATTAAACCTGACCTTCACCCTAAATAAGAGCCTATCTTATATCTTTCCCCCGCCCTGTACATTCAGATTGCCCACATTAAAAAAACATTCTAGCTGCAGCTATTGCATTTTCTGAGCCTTTAAAAATCCAAGATGGCCACCTTGGAGTCTCAGGCTGCCTGCAGACAGGAAGTGTCTTCTGACTGTGCCAATATGCATTCTGGGATTGCTGTCCTCTCCCTGACCCCAGCTCTGCTCTGTCTATGCAAAGCACAGTTATATCCCTGCCCCCTCTAATTTTCACCCCTCTCTCCTCTGCTCAGCGTGTGAAGCTTCTGAGCCAAGATGGCGGCACCCATATCCTAGAGTCCTGAACAGAGTTGCAGTCCAGTGGGGGAAAGAATAATAAGTAAGCGACTAAATAATTAATGTAATTAATATATATATATATATAATATATTAATTTTAGATGCCGGGGAATAGTTTTCTAAGGGTTTGGGCTTTTCATTAAATGATGCTGAAGGTCTGCTTTAAGTTCCACTTGATCATGCCTGAGAAGAGGCAATATGCCCCTCTTTTTTATTTTTCACCTAAAAAAAGGGCTGCTATCCCAGCACATCAGTTGGCATAGAAGTTGGTGACCCAGGGCTCAGAGGCTGAGAGGCCTCAGTCCATGCTGTACTTTCTCATATGCACTTTGACACAGGTATGGGAAGCCCATAGATTCCAAGTGACAGGTGGAGGCTTATTCATTACGAACGCCAGGTATCGGCAGATGAGCGTCTGTATAGCGGCGCTTAGAGTGACCACTAGTAGACGCTCATGTGCGGGTATCGGGTGCTGTAACAGAGTGTCTCGGTCGCTCTGGTAACCTGGCCGGCATTGATGAATGTGATGTATGTTGGGCACTGTAACACCAGTACAGCGTTGCAGGGAGCGAGAAGTAGCGCCAGCTTAATGCGACCAACTCTCAGCGACTCACACCATACTTATCAAAAAACTACACACACACACAGTGTCGGCGCTCTAAGGACAAAGCAATCTTTCTCTAGCCCCATGCCAGCATCCCTGTGCCACTCAGTTCCCCTCACTGCCAAGTCTTCATGTTGTCTTCACTGTCTGCTGGTCATGTGGAATCCCCTAGACTGCTTAAAGTGGACCAACACCCAGGATTTTGACTATCCTGGGTCTTGGTCCACTTCGGTGGGGCACCCCCGATTGGGGTGCCCCGCTGTGTGAAACCCCCCCGATCACCCTAAAAACTCACCTCTCCCCGCTCCCCGCGCCGGCGGACAAGCGATTTGACAGCCGCTTGTCCGTGGCTCCTCCGCCGCCGCCTCCCGCGCGTCCCTCTTGACGCGCGCGCGCCCGCGCCGGCCAGGTAAGGGGGTTTGGGGGTTTTGGGGGGTTTCACCCCGCGGGACATCCCGATCTCGGATGTCCCGCGGGGAGGGAGGTGATCGGCCCGGGAATCTTATAGATTCCCGGGCCGATCACCCGAGGGTGTTGGTCCACTTTAGACTCAGCCTCTGGTAGGTTTGTGCTGCTTTCCTAATGGAGTTAAGACACGTGCAGGCTGATTATTTACTAGTGCCAGCTATCAGCAGATGAGCGTCTGTACAGAGGCGCTAAGAGCGACCGCTAGTATACGCTGTGATCTGCTATCGGGCGCTGTAACAGAGTGTCTCATTCGCTGTTGTAACCTGGCTGGAATTGATGAATGTGATATATGTTGGGCGTTCTAACACCAGTACAGCGTTGCAGGTAGCGAAAGGTAGCGCCAGCTCAGTGCGACCGACTCTCAGTGACTCAACAAAACAGACACACACAGCGTAGGCGCTCACTATAGCACAGCGCACCAGACGCTGTGTGATTAAAGTCTGTTTTTGAACACATATACAACTGTAACAAAGCGAAAACACATGGAATTACATTGTTGTAACATTGTGACAATAATATTTTAGTGCCAGACCTGTAATGACAATTCTGCATTAAAAAAAAAGAAAAGGAATGTCCATTGAAATGTATGGAAGCTAGAGCGCCGGCGCTATACGCTGAGCCAGTTGTAATGATGAATCGGACGCTACATGGAGCTGTTAGAGTCGCTCACCAGAATCGCCTTTATAAATGTGATATTGCGTACAGCACCCAGCGTTCACCAGGCGCTGCCTGCCGCTACGAGGCGCTACCTGGCGCTATCCCTTCATGAACAAACCCCTAAGAGAATCACTAGAAGTCATGTCCCCAAGTTATAAAAGCCACTGCTCAATGCAGAAGCACCATTCCCCTGGTGGGATTCCAGAGGTGATAGAGAAAGAATAAGTGCCAAGAAGTGCCAATGGAGGACGTCATAGCATTACTTGGAGATGTGAAAAAATCAGCAGGGAGTGTGATCTGCCCTGCTTAACCCATAAATGCTAATTCCCCTTCCTGGGGAGATTAGGACCTATGCATATTGATGACTAAAAGCCTTACCAGGGGGAAATAAAGGGGAACTCGGACTTGTATCTGTGATAAAATGAAAAAATGAAAATCTGTGATCACACCCGCATCCTGCCTTTCTGAATGGGCGACGCGGGCAAGCCGTGCCAAGGAGGTGAGTGGGGGATGCGGCATTCGGCACACTCGGCTGCTTTGCCGTCCAGATGGCTTAGCCATTAGCAGCGTCGTAGGGAGCCTAGTGAAAGTGAGCCTGATTGGTTGACAGGCCCGCTCAGCCAATCAGTATGCTCGTTCTCTCCTGAGTCTGCTTCATGGGAGCCACAGGAAGGTGAGTGACCTAGAGACATATACACAGGAGGGCATCCCAATTCAGGATGTCCCACTGAGAGGAATCTTTTGACTTGCCTGGAGTGTGCTGAAGGCCTTTGCCGGTGGAAAGTGAGTGAAGCTACTTGGCTATTTAGCTCATCACTAGTTATTTTACTTTCTGATTGTTTACTCACTGAAACTGATCTGCATTAGCAATGTAATAAAAGCAAATGAGACAGCATACACGCTACTTGTAAGGACCTGATGACAACTTTTCCTCACTTTTCATTTGCACATTAATAAGATGACTAGCATATTATTAAAATGTGCATATGTAAAGAGGAACAACATTCAACAAAATGAATGTTGTCCCTAATCCCTAGACAGTGCAGGGGGGGGGGGGGGTGCCCATCACTACATACCAGCCCCGCAGTGCCATCACTTACCTACTTCCTGGTTCCCATGTTGCATTACAACCACCGACAGCATGCCAAGTTCGATCGCCACTGTCAGGAAACCGCGGGTCACGTGATCTAACTACCAATCAGGGACCTCCGATCATGCAGCCCGCTTTCCCAAAGCACCGTCCGTTCGCACACCTAGTGGGACTATATGGCCCAGCAAGGCCACGAACACACAGATTCTTGGCTAAGGCAAAGAGAAGTTAAAGTGGACCTTCAGTGTCATTAAACCGGACCTTCACCATGATTTATTGGAAAGCCCAAACTCTTAAAAAACGATTCCTCAGCATCTAAAATTAATATATTTTACGTTTTTAGTCACTAACTTATTATTCTTTCCCCCACTGGGCTGCAACTCTGTTCAGGAATTTAGGATACGGGCGCTGCCATCTTGACTCAGAAGCATCACACTTACTGAGGAGAGGAGAGTGGGATAAGGTACGGGGGGTGGGTTATAGCTGTGCTTTGCTCAGAGAGAGCAGAGCTGGGGTCAGGTAAAGGTCAGCAGTCCCAGAATGCAGTGCAGCACAGTCAGAAGGAACTTCCTGTTTGCAGGCTGCCTGATTTCCCATGAGCCGCCATCTTGGATGTTTAAAGGATGTTTAAAGGCTCATGCAGTAGATGCAGGTAGGATGATTTTTAATGTGAGCAATCTTTATGGACAGGGTGTGGGAAACAAGATGCTCATGAGGCATTAGAAACCCTCCAACTCACCTTAATTTATATTAAAATGCATTTTCATTTTCGTACAATATTTTGCTTCCCCTAGTGATGGCTTGTGGATTAAAATGAAAGGGTTTATTAAAGCGGAAGTAAATTCATGTCACCACTTCCTTATCAGAAATGCCAACCCTGGATACCAGTTTACAGGGTGATGAGTGTGGTAGTGGGGGCGCCATTAGGAGTTTCAGGGCCCCATAGAGCCACAATGTCTGACAGGGGTGTCATAGTTTGACAGGGTGTCCCATGAGCCGCCATCTTGGATGTTTAAAGGCTCATAACATGCAGTAGATGCAGGTAGGATGATTTTTAATGTGAGCAATCTTTATGGACAGGGTGTGGGAAACATATAAGATAGACTCTTATTCAGAGTGAAGGGCACTTTAAATGAAAAACCCAAACCCTTAAAAAATGATTCCCCAGCATCTAAAATTAATATATTTAATGTTTTTAATCACTTACTTTTTATTCTTTTCCCCACTGGCCTGCAACGCCATCTTGGCTCCGTAGCATCACATACTGAGGAGAGTAGAGGGGGGAAAACTGTAGGGGGGGTGGGTTATAGCTGTGCTTTGCAAAGACAGAGCAGAGCTGGGGTCAGAAAAATGCCGGCTATCCCAGAATGCAGAGTGGCACAGTCAGAAGACACTTCCTGTTTGCAGGCAGCCTGAAACGCCATGGGCTGCCATCTTGGATGTTTAAAGGCTCAGAAAATGTAGTAGATACAGGTAGGATAATTTTTAATGTGAGCAATTTGTATGTACAGCGTAGGGGAAACATATAAGATATGCTCTTATTCAGGGTGAAGGTCTAGCTTAAATATAGGTTTTAATGCAATAAGCACACTAGGCAGTGATAACAAACATTTGATTATGTTTTGATTGTGGAATGAATACAAATGTCTTTCTGAGAAGTGGGTTACAGGTTACAGTGAGTTACACACAGAGATACAACAGTCAGAGTTACCTTAAAACGCAGATGCTGAGTAGTGATGCTGAGCTCCCACATGGAGGTGAGTGGCAAGCTTATTGGTGGCCACCCCCAGCACGTATACAACATGACCTCCCCAGAAGTGACAAAAGCCTGGCCCAGAGTCATCCCTCTTTATGCCTCGGGACCCTTTCACCCCCCTCCCTTATGTGGGGCGGACTATTCCCTCTCTCTGTTGTGGAACCTGCTTTAGAACCTAAAACCCTTTAGGGTTTATAACTTTGGGCAGGGGGCTCATATGGCTCTGGATACAGCACCAAATGACTGGGCTGGATGCTGGGCATCCAATGAGCCCAAAGATGGAGTCCCTAAATGGGCCAGAACCCGAGATCTCCATTTCTTTAGGTTCCTGTGGTCGCATGGCCCTGAGAGTAGGAAAATATACAATTGGGTATGCACAGCTGAAAAATAAAATAGAATGAAAGAGGGGGGGGGGGGTGCTGGCAAAGTAGGGTAACAAAACGCGACAAATGTACCAAACAAGCGGGCCCTAGATTAGCCCAATAGTTCCTAACAATCTGCAGCATACCAAAAAATGTATTAATAAAAATCCATATTTATTAAATCATTCTCAAATATATCTGCACAAACATCATGTAAGACTCAGTAAAAAACATATAAACAAGTTATAAAACAAATGGAGGATTATCCCATAGCAGCTCTCAAGGCAGAATAATACATATGCTAATCCATATTATAAACATAAGGGTCACTCCTTATAAAACTGAGAGGCTTTCGACAAAAATTGTATATACATATAAAACCAAATTATGTGCTGGAAACGTGAAAACAATAAAAAAAATAAAAAAATAAAAAAAAGGGCATGGCCCTGAGAATCATACCTCTACGTGCAGTTCTGTGGGCCCGTTCTGGTTCTTTATCTGGCTTGGTGTTGGTACACACAGTGGCCCAGCTATGGTCCAATTTGTGTGATGTCTGGGCACTGGTATTTGATGCCAGGGAACTATCTCCAGGGGGTCACATCTGGCTTCAGTCCCAGTCCAGAGGTGTGAGAGAATCAGCGGGGAGTCTGTGATCTGAGCCAGGGCTCAACTCACAGATGCTGATTCACCTTCCTGGAGAGGTTAGGTCCTGTGCATGTTTATGGCTAGAAAGCTTTAAAGTGGACCAACACCCAGGGGGGATCGGCCCGGGAATCTATAAGATTCCCGGACCGATCAGATCCCTCCCCGCGGGGCATCCGAAATCGGGATGTCCCGCGGGGAGGAACCCCCCAGGAGGCCCACAATCCTTACCTTACCGGCGATCCAACGGCGCATGCGCGAGACTCGGCCGCGTCTCTCGCTTCCCTCTAGCAGGGCGCGCTCCCGCGCCGGCCGTTTTGTGAATGGCAGGGCGCATGCGCGCTCCCTGTTAGAGGGAAGCGAGAGACGCAGCCAATGACAGCGCTCTGGTATGCGCGTCCAAGCGGCTTTGGACGCGCATACCAGAGCGGCTCTGAGCGCTGTCATTGGCCGGACGAGGTCACGTGGGAGCGGGGAGAGGTGAGTTTTTGCGGCGATCGGGGGGGTTTCACACAGCGGGGCACCCCCGATCGGGGTGCCCCACCTAAGTGGACCAACACCCAGGATAGTCAAAATCCTGGGTGTTGGTCCACTTTAATGCTACAGGGGAGAATAAAGAGTGACATTTTCTAAGAACACGGAATCTTAAAGGGGGATGTCAGACATCAGCAATAAAATGACATATAATATTTGCCCTATTCCTCACAGCCACTAAATGCTGGTGGTCAGGAGAAGACTCAATCCAACGGCCTGGGGGAATCGAGGTTCTGTAGGCAATGCACAGTGGGGGGCATCTGATTGATAGTCCCCCTGCTGCCAATCTTGAGTGTTGTTTCACTTTAAATGTTGCTATGTTTAAAGGGTAAGTCCACTTTCAATAGAATTTTTGAAAATGTATTTATGTGTATATATGAGTGCAAAAATGATCTCCTCAAGGTGCTGAGCTGATTTATTATTATTATTTTGTTGTGCTAGAAACATTTTATGGAAGCAGTTTTCACTATCTGCATCTGCAGTTACTTTTGGCAACATACACGTGGAGGCTGATTCATTACTAACCCCAGGTATCGGCAGATGAGTGCCTGTATAGCGGCGCTTAGAGCGATCACTAGTAGACGCTGTAAGCGGGTATCGGGCGCTGTAAAAGAGTGCCTCAGTCGCTGTAGTAACCTGGCCCACATTGATGAATGTGATGTGTGTTGGGTGCTCTAACACCTGTACAACGCTGCAGGGAGCAAAAGGTAGCGCCAGCTCAGTGTGAGTGACTCTCGGTGCTCCACACCATACTTATCAAAAAAGGACACACACACAGCGTCGGCGCTCTAAATCTGGTCGCTGTAGCATAGAGCGCCAGACGCTGTGTGATTAAAGTCTGTTTTTGGACACATATACACCTGTAACAAAGCGAAAACACATGGAATGACATTGTTTTAACACTGTGACATTAACACTTTAGTGCCAGACCTGTAATGACAATTCTGCATAAAAATATAAAAAGTCAAAAATGTTTCTAAAAGTGTTTGTTTGCAGCCAGGAGAGGTCACACAATGATTTGAGCCCAAAAAAACAATTTAAAATCTCAAACGCGCTGTTTAAACACAAGCAAATGAACGGCCATTGAAATGTATGGGAGAGCGACACGAGTGAAAGGTAATACCTGACGCTCTGGAAGCTAGAGCACCGGCGCTATACGCTGAGCCACCTGTAATAATACTTCGGACGCTACATGGCGCTGTTAGAGTCGCTCACCAGATTCGCTTTCATAAATGTGGTATTGCGGCCAGTGCCTGGCGTTCACCAGACGCAGCCTGTCGCTACGAATCACTACCTGGCGCTAGCCCTTCATGAATAACCCACCAAGTGTACACACCAAGAAGCGAGAAGTGAGTCCTTTACACACAGAACACTGCTGCTGGGCATGTGTAAGGTTTAGGGGTTTAGTCATCAAGGGGATTCTGGTGAGCGACTCTAACAGCCCCATGTAGCATACGATTCATCATTACAGGTGGCTCAGCTTATAGTTACCTGTCGCTACCTGTCGCTCTCCCATACATTTCAATGGACCTTCTTTTTGTTCTGTTTAAACAGGGTTTTTTGTGTTAAATTATTTTTCTCTCAAATAATTGTGCCACCTCTCCTGGCCTAGAAAGAGTCATTTTTAAAAACTTTTTGATTTTTATATTTTTATGCAGAATTGTCATTACAGGTCTGGCACTAAAGTATTAATGTCACAATGTTACAACAATGTAATTCCATGTGTTTTCACTTTGTTACTGGTGGATATGTGTTCAAAAACAGACTTTAATCACACAGCTCCAGAGCGCCGACGCTGTGTGTGTCTGTTTTTTTGTTAAATATGGTGTGAGTCGCTGTAGGTCACAATGAGCTGGCGCTACCTTTCGCTCCCTGGACCGCTGTACTGGTGTTAGAACGCCTAACATACATCTCATTCATCAATGCTGGCCAAGTTACTACAGCGATTGCGGCGCTCTGCTACAGCACCCGATAGCCAATCACAGCGTATACTAGTGGTCGCTCTTAGCGCCTCTGTACAGACGCTCATCTGCCGATAGCTGGCGCTGATGAATAATGAATCAGCCTGCCCGTGAGGTCCCTTCCCTCAGCAGCGGCCATAGCACCAGTGTAGCAAGAGAACGATGCAAAGGCACACTGGAGGTTTGGGTGCAGGATCTGGGGCTGTCCCTGCTATACACAACAGGCAAAAGGAAGGAGAAAGGATCCGCACTCCTAAAATCTTGAAGCTTTATTAAAGCGCAGGCAGCAGAGGAAATCCATCATATAGAAAAAAGCCACATTAAATAATTATTAATATTATAATGATCCCAGCACAAATCCATATCTCATACATATGTCTATATAGAAATCATTATTATCATTATTTTCTATATGATGGATTTCCTCTGCTGCCTGCGCTTTGTTATCTGCCAGCGCGATCATTTTCCTCTCCGCTGTCGCACTCCGGCATTCGGGTTGCTGAGCAACCTTCGCTTTGATGACGGGTCCTCTTCATTGTGATTGGTCCTTGTTTTCCTGCTTGTGATTGGCTTTACTGCACGCTGCATTGCGCATGACGTCACCTTGCCGCGACGGCGGCAGCGGCATCAGGGGAACTCGCGCTCACAGGCGGCTGATGGCGGGAGGTAAGTCCACTATATTCTATAAAGGTACACTTGTTTATGTCACAGGTTATCTATGATTAAGGACCGTGTTTGTGTGTCCGAAACGCGTTAGTGAACGTGGCGTAATTTCATATGCCGGGGTCCTTTATTGCTTTTATGCTGCTGTGGATACTTTGAAGACGCTGTTTTTACTGGATTTAAATAAAGCTTCAAGATTTTAGGAGTGCGGATCCTTTCTCCTTCCTTTTGCCATAGCACCAGTGTTCTGTGTGTACCGGATTTACTTCTCTCTTCTTGGTGTAGGTCACCAATAGCAACAGATTGCAGGTAGTGAGAACTGCTTCCATAAAACACACATTTACTTACATAGTAAAAATTTTAAAACATTACTAGATCAGCTCAGCACCTTGATGACATCTTTTTGGCACAAAATTATACCTTTTCGAAAATTCCATTGAAAGTGGACTGGGCATTATTACTACTGTATTCAAAAGAAAAAATAACCTTTTTTAACATAGTTACTTACTGTTACACTAAGACGGGCAGGCTGATTCATTATTAGCGGCAGGTAGCGATAGATGAGCGTCTGTAGCAGGCATTTCAGAGCGCCCACTAGTAGTCGATGTGCTCGGCCATGCGTCGCTAGTTCATAGCGACTCAGTCGATGTGCAGCAATGATGAATAAATTGTGGGGAGTCGCTATATGACCAGTACAGCGCTGTATGGGAGCGCATGTTAGCGACTGGTCAGTGCGACCGACTCACAACATATTCAGCCAAAAAACAGCCTCAAACACCTCAAAGATGCTTCGCTGTAGCCCAGAGCGCTGGAGGCTGTGCGTTTAAATGCTGTTTTTTAACATGTATCCACCAGTAACAAAGCGAAAACATATGGAATTACATTGTAATAACATTGTGACATGAGCACATTAATGCCAGACCTTTAATGTCAATTCTGCATAAATATATTAAAAATTAAAAATATTTTCAAAAATAGCTTTTTCTAGGCCAGGAGAGGTCACAACATTATTTGAGATTAATAAAAAAAAAATTAATAAAAACCCCCTGTTTAAAGAGAAATAAAAGAACGTCCATTGAAATGCATGGGAGAGCGACAGGTAGCGAGAGGCAATATATGGCGCTCTGCAAGGCTGTACGCTGAGGCTGGGATAATGATGAATCGGACGCTACATGGCGTTATCCCAGTGGCTCCACAGATTCTGCTTGATAAATGTGTAATTGCGTGCCGTGTCCGGCGTTCACCTGCCGCTACCTGTCATTTACTAGGCACTACCTGACGCTATCCCTTCATGAATAAGGCCCAAAGTAATCTTTCTTTAAACCCATGCCAGGGGCCACTCAGACCCCTCATTGCCAAGCCTTCATGTTGCACTGTCTGCTGGTTATGTGGCATCCCCTGGTTTGCTTGAACTCAGCCTCTGGTAGGTTTGTGCTGTCTCCCTAATTCAGTAAAGACACAAAGAGTCTTCATGCTACAGCCAATGATCTGGAAATAATCCATCCACCTGCTGTCCCTGGGGCCTGGGAATACTGACAATGAAAAAAGGAAAGATTTGTTAATACTGTGATTATTTGTACTGCATCATCCCTTGACACCACAGCACAATTCTGAGCTTTCAGGACCTGCAAACCTTAGATATAGCTTATATAGACAAAGTAGAGATTGTGGCCTTGTAATTCATGGCTTGGGGAGCAGCCCAGGCTTTAGTGTAATCATCAAAGCCAAAGCACCATGACCGCTATACTTGTACTGGAGTGACAGGAAGCCAAAATTGTGTCTGCTGAAAAATTGTATATTTGCTTACCATTATTATTACTTGGCTGTATTTCCCATCAGGCACCCAAAGGTCTGCACCTAGAGCAAGACAATGTAAGGGGCACAACACCGGAATTCAGGCATAAGTAAAGCGGGTGCAGGGGATTCCAAAAACCCGAATTAAAGTCTACAGGGTAAAAATCAGGATGTGTTTTTGGGTCCTTGGTAATTAATTAAACACGTGCACATCAGTATGATTAGGGTGCTCATTAGCATGTTGGTAGCAGCGTTTGTGTGAAGTGATTGCTTACTGTGTAAGCACAGCATTTTAGAGGGGGCACAGCATGGAGGCGCTAAACTGCAGTATACAGCCTTATAATGAGCCAGTGTGGGGGCAATGCTAGGGTATCTTTAATCTGTGGCTTCTGCTTAAATCATGGCTAGACATAGAAGTATATCCACCATTCAAGGTGCATCTGCATGGCATACCCTGCCCCTTTGCACTGCCCCCCCCCCCCATGTGTGATAGGTCTATGGGATGGCACTTGCACAGTGATGGCTGTCTGTACAGTAGTACTGTGAGCCGTGTACAGGTGTGGGCTCCCCAGGATACAGCGAAGTCACGCGCTGGAAAAGCGACACTGACACCAGCGTTTGTACTCAAACTTTTACTGCGATAGCGTATCAAACCCACTTAAAAAAAAATAAAAACAAATGTGATGAACAATAAACTTGATTACATACACTCAGCCTGTGCTACACAGATGACCCTTATTGGATATTACAGAAAGCACTGGTAATTCACCTACTAGTGGGTGCACTAGAACGTCCCACCATACCTCCTAATACCCTATTGCTGGAACGAATGTCTGTGTGGGTGCACACGGAGAGGTCATCGGCGGTACAGCACAGCAGCTAACAATCCTATAACCTTAAAATGCAAGAAAAACAATTCCCCTCCCCAGCACTAGCCCAGAAACCAAAAGAACAATGTTGCTCCTGAATGATTGAGTAATCCACTGACCGAGATGTGGCGCAGTTGGAAGCTCTCACAGGCAAAATGTTCCTTTAAGTTCAAAAATCCAGGCAGCAAACAGGGAAAAACACTCTCGGCCTATGTAAATCTAACTAACTATCTAACTAACTAATAGGCCTAGTCTCAATCTGTTCAGTTAAGCATGCATGTGTTATGTTACTGACCCGGGTCCAGTAGATGAAACCAATGACGTCTCTAGGCTGGGCCGCAGCAAGTCTCTTTCACAACCATGAAGTAAAGCAGGCTGGCTCCTTCCACAGCTCTCGGCAGCTGTGCTGGAGGAATCCTTTGCTCCTAGCAAGGGTCAGGATTCAGTCCCTATATAGTCTGGTCTCTGCACGACACGCAGGGCTCCCTTTCACACAATCTTCTGCTGTACTTTTCAAGATGGAGGTCGCTCCACTTCCTCCTTCTTCTTCACAGAGACCAGCTGAGCCATTTCCTCCCTCTGATTGCAAATCTCAGCCATAGCTTAGCTGCGTGGGGGAAACAGCGGCCCCTTGTGGCAAAACAACAACACAAAAGTCACCAGGTAAAGACATCTGTTTTACTCTCTTACAGTACAATGGAGTGGTTCTGAGCTTAATAACCAGCAATTTGAAAGTTGGTTAAAACACATTTATGGGGACCTGTGTCATTTGTAAGGAGGTCCACTTTAGTTGAGGAAACTTCTTCCACAGAGCCAGGCTTCTCCGTAAAAAACATAATGTACATGGTGTCCCTGCAGTCTCAGATGTGATGGCAGCCTGGCAGAGACCCTCTCAGTTCAAGAGCTTTGGGTTGAGGGCACCTAGAGGACTTTGTGCAGAGGCAACTTGTTGGCAAAGGGTGTTGTTGAGGGTCTGGTCTGGCTGCAGATTTCATGACCTCCTGGGGGGGTGAGAGCAAATACTTCCTCTTCATAGTGCATTACACTGGAAGCATAGGGATGCCCCACGATGCACTAAGTTTAATAAATGCAGAGTTTAAAGAGGAACAACACTCTCAGACCAGGCAATCCAAATTTAGGATGCCCTGGTTTGTGTTTCCCCACAAAATCCTTCAGAAAACTCACCTTTTCGCTGCTTCCACGGTGCAAAAGCAGGCCGCTCAGCCAATCAGCATTCTCAGTTTCAATCAGCTTAATAGTGGCTGTTAGCTAATGGGTTAAATGGAGCTGAGCGCACAAGCGGCCACATTCCAGCTGACCTCTAGCAGTGTGGGCACCCAGGCTGCCCAATCAGAAAGGCCTGGCCTGGTACACACCGCAGTTAGAGCAATGCGGCCAAGGTGCTGAGATGCAACAAGGAAGCGGTGAGTACATTGGATGATCCAGCCTTTCCACACAGCAGGTCATCCCAATTCGAGATGCCCTAGGGAGTGGAACTCGGACAGGCATGGAGTCTTTTAGTCTTTTAGACTCCAGGCCCTCAGATGTTCCTCTTTAAAGTGGACCAACTGCTACTACTACACAAAAAGACCTTAATGAGGGGCACAGCAGATAATAAAAAATATGATAATGTTATTAATGTAATTCCACTAAGTTAAAAAAAAAAACAATAACACCTAATTTACACCCAATATCTCTGGAATAATAATCAATTTTGCCAGAGGAAAAGAAATCACGTCCACAAGGAAATAACATATCAGATCCTCAATACATAAAATATAATTCTTCTAATAAATGTGCAAAGGAAACCAAATTAATCCCAATAATTAGTGCCTAGTGCCCACACAAAACACTATCCAATCAATACATAACTATATTCCATAATAAATAACTAACGTTTAAAATGGACCAAAGCACAACATTTTTAACCGCCCTCCAATAGGGGCATGTGGCCAAAAAGTGCCTAGGGCAGCATGAACCCTAAATACGGCCCTGACCAGGGCCCATCACATGGGGAGGCCGATTCATTAATAGCGCCAGGTAGCGACAGATGAGCGACAGTAGCGGTATTTTCACAGCGCCCGCTAGTATTCGCTGTGCTTGGCCATTGTTCGGTTGTTGACAGCGACTCAGTCTGTGTGCGGTAATGTTGAATACGGGGTTAGGAGTCGCTGTTTGACAGGTTCCGCTCTGTATGGGAGCGCATGAAAGCGAATGGCCATAGCGAACGGCTCCCAGCATATTCATTAACAAATCACGCTCCAAAAATTCTCGCGCTGTGAAATGCATGTTTAAACCCCAGAGCGCTGGCGGCAATGGGTTAAAAGTCGTTTTTTAACCCCCAAACAACCATATTTTTGGAAAAAAAAAACAAGTTTTCAAAACATTTTGTAATATGAATACATTAATATCAGACCTGTAATATCAATTCTGCACACATTTTTTTTTTTTTTTTTTTACCTTAAAAAAAAAAAAAACATTAATAGCAATTAATTAAGAATATTTAAAGATTGCTCCATTGAAATGCATTGGAGAGCGCCAGGTAGCGAGAGGTCATACCTGTCGCTGTTCAAGGTCGCTCGCTGGCGCTGTGGGGTGAGGCTGGAATAATGATGAATGATTCGCTATCTGGCGCTCTGTCAGTCGCTAAGCAGGATCGGCTTGATAAATGTGTGATTGCGGAGGGGAGCCGGCATTCTCGTGGCGGTGACCGTCATTACCGTTCGCTCACCATTCGCTACCTGGCGCTATCCCTTGTTAAATAAGGGCCTTAGTTACACCACTGGGCAGAAGGCTAGGTAAATTGCTGCCCCCTACCCTTTGAACCTGTATAGTGGTCCCCTGGACCCCTTACTGGTTCAAGGTAGTGAAAGTAACCTTTCACTACCTTGACCTCCGAGATTTTCATCCAGCGTTGGATGGTGTCCTCACTTGCCACTCCCACTCTTTTTACTGCAAAAGAAGGGGTGTGCCAGTCCTAAGCATGACTCCCCTTGAAATTAATAGAGCAGCAGTGGCCAGACACTATGACTGATGTGATCCCTGTGGTGGGACTAAAGGTGAATTATATTTTATGTTTAGGTTGGACAGCCCCTTTAAGTTAGAAATACCTAATTATAACCAATCTACATATAAGTAGACTTTCCAATATTTCTTCTTCATAAAAGAATAATAATAATTGTACCATCTTTGAGCTAATGCTCAAGTGACAAGATAATATGAAACTTCCAAGCTTATGGAAAAAAACACATGAGAAGAAGATGGAGAATTTCTTTTTGTTCTATATTTTCATTAGTTCCTGTCTCCAACAGCCTGGTGACAGGAAGAATAAATGAGTTCTTTGGATTAACTTTTAAAACTATGTTATGTGAGATCTTGGAGCTTGCATGTCCCTTTCTAAAACTCACTTTCAATGAGGTTACCATATATTGCTCAGCTGAACTGTCTGCTGTAATTTCATTTCCAAGAGACAAAAATGGTCAACACATCTGAAATCTCTGGCAGGCTGAAGTATGGAGCTCGCCGCTACTGAATACCTCAAAGGAGAGCAAAAAGAAATGTTTAATTATGATTGATTTTATTTATGAATCCATTTTGTGACAGGCAAAAAAAGGAGTTATTGTGAGTGGTGTGAGTTTGCTGGCCATAACCAGATGGCCAAGGGTCTTCCAAGGTGTGCAGAGTTGGAGTAAAGGCCAGCTTTCACTATGGAACCACACCAAGAAAGCTCAGTTCATGATGAAAGCAACCACCAGGATGTGGCCCTTCGGATTTCCAGGAGTAATGCATGGGCTGGAGCAGGAGCAACAAAGAATGTTAAAGAAACCTCCACAGTGTGAGCGCAGGGCAGACACTGAACATTAGAGTTGGACACCAAACCTTGGAGCTAGATACAGAACCTTGGAGCTAGGCACACGACCTTGGAGTTGGTAAGTGGCCTCAAATGACTCAAAATTATGCAATATCACATATGGCAAAAGTATGTGAACTTTTGTATTTTTTTTTTTTTTTATAAAGGAAAAAGGAAACACGCCAAACATGTTATGTGGTATAAAGTAGTAATATGTGTTCAAAATGTTTCCTTATTGCATGTTAAGAACCCTTTAGCCCTGCTCAATACAAGTTATTTGATTTAAACAACTGTTTAATTTTGATTGATTTTATTTAATTAATTCATTTTGTGACAGGCAAAAAGGAGTTATCGTGAGTGGTATGGGTTTGCTGGCCATAACCAGATGGCCAAGGGACTTTCAGGTGGAGGGGAAGCCAGCTTTCACTTGGGAACCACACCAAGAAAGCTCAGATCATGATGCTACCACCAGGATGTGGCCCTTCAGGTGCCCAGGAGTAATGCATGGGCTGGAGCAGGAGCAACAAAGAATGTTAAAGGAACATCGTAAGTTTGAGCGCAGGACAGACACAGAACATATGAGTTGGACACCAGACATTGTAGTGTAACACAAAACATTAGAGCTAGATACAGAAACTTGGAGCTATACACAAGACCTTGGAGTTGGTAAGGCGGCCTCAAATGACTCAAAATTATGCACATATTTTTGTATTTTTTTTATAAAGGAAAAACCTAAGGAAACACTCCAAACATGTTATGTGGTATAAAGTAGTAGTAGTGTGTGTCTCTTCAGGTGATCCCAAGTTGGAACACAAAGAAATAGAATAAAATAAATAGACCAGATCATTGCATGAAAAGGGATAGATGGTGACTCCTCATCTCCTCCAGGGTCTGATATTTACAATGACAGCAAACTAAGACCAGGTAAATAAGAATGGTCCCTAATTGATGAATAATTCTTGGTATAGCCTGTAATTAAGGAATAACCTTCAGAATAGTATACATATGGTCCTAGTGTGTCTTCATATGGGATTACATGATAATGTATTATATAGTAAACAAAGCTTTATTTTTTTAACTGATGCACATATTTATCTACATACATGTAAAATCATACTTTCTGTTTGTTTGTCATGTACACTAGGGCACTGAGGAAGCCCACGTGGCAAAACATGTCTGCCCTGTCTATAGACCGTCAGATCAGTAAGATAAACTAGTCACCTTGGAATTAAGTACCTATTATTGTTACCATTGTTACATAAAATATTATTCTGGGGAACATGTTTGTAATTGCATCAGAATGTAACCAGGTATTGTTCATTTAATGAATGTACACTGTATGAACTAGATTTATGCACTTTGTACTACAGATTTTAACATATTCTAAATAAAGAATGGTATTCTGTTTAGAGGTGTGGTGGGCGTGCTGGGTCCGTTTCACTAGAGCCAGGAAGTATTTGTTTAGGTTTCAGTGGACCAGCTATCTCCAAACCCTCTCTTATATTTGAGGGGTGGGTCACCAATGGGCCAATTTGGTTCACCCCAAGGGATGAACTAATATTGACATATAGATACTGTAGTAGTATGTAGTAGAAAATGTTTCCTTATTGCATGTTAAGAACCCTTTTTGCCCTGCTCAATACAAGTTATTTGATTTAAACAAATGTTTATTTTGGATTGATGGCCAGGGGTCTTCGAGCCTGTTGAAGGTCCGAATTTGCTGTCTGCATGGAAGGTGTCAGCATATTTGTAAGAAACAACACCTTCTTGTGCTCCGGAGATCCTGGAACATCTGTATGCTTGGCACCTAGAGCCTTGCTGGTCAAACCATTCACCAACATTTGGTGGACTCCAGTTTTTCACAAATTTGTTTTTCTTCCTCTACATTTATGTCAGTTTTTATTTCTTATATATCTTGCCTTGTCTGGGTGTGATTCAATAACATTCAAACAAAATTCTTTGTTTTTTGCTATTTACTTTCTAATTACATGCTAATGGTCACAAGTAGTTGGGTTATGGCACCACTGTGGATCGAGGTCAACAGAAAATTGATATATAAAAATGTGCCTGTTCAGCGTAACTAAAGCTCTGGAACCCCCCCACAACCCAAAGTCCAGCATCGCAGGATATGAGGATGTAGTCTGGCTTTGGGTGTTTGCAGCTTGCTGTGCCCTGCAGCAAGTGATTAGTGCAGGGGCCACGCAAAGCTAGCGCTCTAGATGGGGCTGTCATTGCTCCATCCAGAAAGAGCGCTAGTGTCTCCCGTCCTTGGGATGGCACAGGTGGAGGAGAAGGTAGGCGGCATTAGGGCAAATAAAAGAAAGAAAAACATACAGTAAAAGCTAATAATGATATCACATTGAGGCTTGTACAAGGAGAGGGAGAAATGCGGAAAAGGAGCCTAAAAGCAGTCGGGCAGAGTAAGGAGGAAACACAGGAGAGAGAGAGTAATCTGTACAGGTGGGAAAGAAAAAAGGCGGGGAAAGGGGGGAAGGAAGAAAGGGAGGGAAGGGGAGGGGGTAAAGGGGAAAGAGATAGAGGGATGAAAAAGAGGGGAAGCGAGGAGGGAGAAAATGGAGCAAACCGAGGGAGGAGAAGGAAGTGACAAGAGGAAAAAATAAAGAAGGACAGATAACAGCTGAAAGGGGAAAGGTGGGGCCAGGCAACGGGGGGGGGGGGGGAGAACAGGCAATAGGACCAGAAGAGAAGGAAAAAGGAAAAATAGGGGAAGAAAAAAAGGGAGTAAGAGAAAGAGGCAGGACAGCCTGGGAGAACAAAGTAAGTTGCACCAGTGGTATCAAATATAATCAACGCCTATCTGAGAAGCATTGGAAGCGAAAACGACGTGTTCAGACTGCGGGGTTTAACTGTGTCCAACTTGTGGATCCAGAAAGTCTCTCTTAATTCATGTATCTGGTGTCTCTGCTGCAGAAAATGTACCGCTACCGGTTTGTCAGAGTCAATTGGATCACTGCATTCGGCTTTCCCCTGCAGGGCCCTAATGTCGCCCCTATGCTTTTGGAATTGTCTCTTAAAGGGCCCCACAGTCTTCCACATATACACTAGGCTGCAGGGACATTTCAAAATGTAAATACAGAATTCGGTCAAACCAGAGTAATATTCCTTGAAGTGCGGCAGCCATCAACGTACTCAGATAATATTTGGGGTCTCATCCAGATGCTCAGAGTGCCCTTCCTCCAGCTTCTTAATTTCACTCAGGAGAGGTGCCATCTGTGTGAAGCAAGTTCAACATTAGTGATAGTTTTTCCCAATGTTAACACGCAGTCTCCAGGGCCCCACATTTTTTCACCCTCCTTCTCCCCTCTGCCCCTTGCTCTTTGCCTATAAAGCTCACTCTTTTACCTCATCACTATCTGGACTCTGCTCCCTTGGTGGCTGGCTGTTGGCTGGGCCTGGCCTTGATGTTGTCTTGGTGGTAGCCAAAGGGACCAGCTGTGGCTGCAGGTGGTGGGTCTTCTGGCCGAGGTGCTGCTGGCTAGGGTGTTGCTGCAAAGTTAACAATGCACATTTGTTTGTTGTTTGTAGACTTTCATGGATCAGAGGTACGAGCCCAACACACATAAAAAAAGATGTTGGCTGAGGAAGTGGCAGCCCATGGTGGCGAGGGGACATCACCTTACCTCTTCATGCAGCACTGTTCGGACCTCAAACGGCAAAAGTGGCCCTGGGTGTAGAGGTTCTACAGCCAGAACTTCCCAGATAAGTGGTGTACAACAGAGAAGGTGAGCTGTCAGGGTTATTAGTTCCATGTTTTACAAAATTATATTTTCTTTTGTAGCTGTAGCAGGAGTTCTGGCTGTAGATCAAGCCCATCCAGAGGCAAAGGGTCCGGCCAGTGGTGCCAAGAAGACAGGGTGTGAGTGTAAGATGGCAGCCCTGAACCCTGCAATGCCCCCTTCCTCCTCTGAAGCAGCAGCACCACCACCAGCCATGGAGCCCCCTGAAGAGGAGGGTGTGTTGGGCTTGGAGTGGCCCACAGCTCCTGCACACTCCGGTAGGCCAATACCCACAGGTTGTGCTACATGTAAAGTCTAATACCATGTTTGCTAAGTGCTGGTGTGTTGAGCATTCCCTGGCAGGCTCTGGATCAGGCCGATGAAGTTGTGCATACACATAAAGATGGCGGCATTTACAACAACTTTTCATGGAAACTTTGCAAGAAGAAAGCACTTTCAACTGCAAAGCTTTGAAGAGGACCAAAACCCACCCTGGTTGCCCCGCTGTGTGAAACCCCCCAGGTGGCCCGAATACTCACCTTCGTTCCCGGTCCAATGGCACAGGCACGAGTAGCGGCCGTATCCCTGCTATCCCTTTAGCAGGGTGTGTATCCGCACCAGGTATTTGTGGATGATCGGCGCGGGCACGCTCCCTGTTAGAGGGTATCGGGGGATGCAGCCACCAATGCGCTCGGATCCGCTCGCATTAGACAAGCTCTTGGACGAAGGGGCTCGAGCAGGTCCGAGCACGCTTATTGGACCAGCGGCTGCGCATGTGCCATAGGACTGTGGAGGGGTAAGTTTGTTCGGGCAACCTGGGGGGGTTTCACACGGGACGGGGGCAAAGACCAAAACCCAGAATAGTCAAAATCCTGGTTTTGGTTCCAAATAAAAGGTTAGAAAAATCCTGCTTTCTGTCTTTTTTGCTTCTGGAAGACTGGAGACATATATTGTGCAATCTTACTTTTCATTTTCTTATAAACTAGTGGATAATCCTTTTTCTGCATTAAGTATCTGCCTCCTGAAAAGTGTTATTTATTGAGGGGACTGTCTATGCTGAGTTAGCAGAAGGGAGAAAGTTCAAAAGGGTCAAGAAATGCAAAATGTTGGTGAAGATATTTTACTTCCCTCAGCATTCAATCGGACCTTCACTCTGAATAAGAGCAGGGGTTTGGGTGTTTCCCCCACCCTGTACATGCAGATTGCCCACATTAAAATGCATCCTACCTGCATCTACTGCATTTTCTGAGCTTTTAAACTTTCAAGATGGCGGCCCATGGAGTCTCAGGCTGCCTGAAAACAGGAAGTGTCTTCTGACTGTGCCGCTCTGAATTCTGGGATTGCTGTCCTTTTCCTGACCCCGGCTCTGCTCTGTCTGTGCAGAACACAGCTATAACCCCGACACTGCACTTTTTGCGTTCTCTCCTCAATATCTGATGCTTCTGAGGCAAGATGGCGGTGCCCGCATCATCAAGTGCTGAACAGACTTGCAACCCAGAGGGGGAAGGAATAAAAAGTAAGTGACAAAAACTTTAAAATATATTAATTTTAAATGCTAGGGAATAGCTTTTTAAGCATTTGGCCTTTTCATTAATTTATGCAGAAGTTCCGGTTTAAGGAGGAAGAAAGTTGGCTAATAGAACCCTTTGCCTGGAATGTCGTTTTAATGTAAATCAGTAATAAAAAATGGAAGAAAAATTTAGGGTCAATGTTATATATACACAAAATAGTTCTGTCATAGGCTGATACTCACCCAACTACCCACAGACCCCCTATTACACCCTTGCAGCCGCTAGCAGCATGTTTGCTACCCATTATGTCACCTCCGATGCAGCAGCGCGGCCAGCAACTCAGCTGATGGGAGGCGACTATTCAATAGCCTGGACCAGCAAGGCTGCCATGCTGTTCCAGCCCAGTCCCTTGCGTGGTTGGTTTTGATCCTCCACCATCTATAGTTTCTGCTTCCTGTAAGACAAGGTTTTCTGTACAGTAAGGGGTTTTGTGGTGATGGTGAGCTAGAGAGTGATGTTAGCATTAGTAATATCTCTCTGAGCTCCTTTTATTGCTTCACCTTGATATCATGTTCTCTAAATATTAGGCTTGTCTTATTTCTTTGTAGCATTTGACAGGCTTAGCCCCATAACCATCTGCCTGAGGATTATGAATCCAAATTAAAATTCTTTATTTTATCTATTAATAACCAAAATGTGAAGTTTCAAATGACAGATAAAAACTTAATTGGGAAGATACGCAGGCTAATAAACCGATCGCACAAAAGGTTATCCAACTGAGACTAACTATCTTCTAAAAAGTAAACTTCAATTAAAACAATGTCTGGTACATGGGAAGTGTTTAATCTTCAAGAAAGCCAAGCAGTGCTCACCAGAGACTTGCCATTATTGCCACATTTTCATTTAGCCCCTTCTATGCTGTAGACTAGAGAATGGCATGTCTTTATTTTGGACCCTATCCACATATTAAAGTGGACCAAAACCCAGCGAGATCGGCTCAGGAATCTATAGGATTCCAGGGCCGATCGATTCACCCCCCCCCGGGGCATACAAAATCACGATGCCCCGCTGTGTGAAACCCCCCAGGTTGCCGCTGTTAGAGCGAGCGCTGCGCCTGCCCCGCGCAGCGCCCCCCTCCGTGCCTCTCCTCGGGCGAGCGCTGCGTCCCCTTCCTGCAGCGCTCCCCGCTCTACCGCCATCCGGGCGTCCGCTGCTGGCCCCCCAGGCTGCGTTGTCCCCTTACCTGGTCCCCGCGCTTCCTCCTCTGACCGGCATGGCCGCCGGCTTCCTCCTTCTGCTGCAGTTCCGCCTTCCGTGCACGCACGTCCCCGGCCACTAGGGGGCGCGCGCGTCAATCTTCCTAGATTTAAAGGGCCAAGGTCCTGATTATTGGTGTCTGGCCATCCAATCCCTTTTCGGCTCTTCCCATAAATTGAACCCTGCCTTCCTTCCTGTGCCGGATCTTCGGTGTTCTTCCGTGAATGACAGACGCTGTATTGCTTGATTCCTCGTGTATGACCTCGGCTCTCCCATTGACCTTTGAACCTGTGCTGCCCGTCCCGACCTCGGCTTGTTTCTCCGCTATTGAACCCGCGCTGCCAGTCCTGACCTCGGCCTTCTCCTTCGACCACTGTTTGTCTCTACTGCACGTCACCTCAGCAGTTTGTGGAACTGTGCCGCTGTTGGGGGGTAGCGACCTGGGAGTCACCTGCCGCACAAGACCATCCCGCCTTGCGGTGGGCTCTGGTGAAAACCAGTGGCTCCTTAGACTCCGCTCCCCTGACGCGGTATCTGCCAAACAGTTCTGCAGACCCTGCGGGTCCACTTCCTCGCACGTTCAACCCGGTGCGTAACAGCCGCATTCACCTACCTTGCTTACAGGTCCAACGGCACATGCGCGCAAGCTTTGGCCGCATCCCCGCTATACATCTAGCAGGGTGAGTACCCACGCCAGGCATTTGTGAATGGCCGGAAAACGCTCCCTTTTAGAGGGAAGCGGGGGGTGCTGACCTTTGATGAAGGCTTAGGCGCCATGACATCAGTGACTCCGAAGGCGCTGATTTGACGAGCGGCCGTGCATGCGCCGTAGGTCCGGAAAGTGGTCAGTTGCACTTAGCAATCTGGGGGGTTTCAGACAGTGGACAGTGACCATCGGGGTGCCCTGGAGGAAACAATAATCCCCTATTTTTGGTTTTGGTCCACTTTAAATATCCAGTCTTGAGCTGTCAAACAGGATTTGCTGGTTGTATAGTGACACCACCAGCCCAACTGGTCTGGTCTGGCCTGTAATGCCACCTGGCAGGCAAAAGAATTGAAGGGATCCCTAGTCATAGCTGACCACTTCAGACAATGGAGCTGTTAGTAGAGGGCCCAGCTGCATAGATCGGGTAAGTATAGAATTCGTATAGAATATCTATTCTATTCTAAGTATAGAATTCTATACTTAGATCGGGTAAGTATAGAAAGTGCGACTAGAATTCGAGCCGACCCCTCTAGTCGTTGAGCAAGCCTGAGGCAAGGTAAGTGGTCTTGGCGACCTGGGGGGTTTCACATAGTGAGGCACCCTAAACTGGAGTGCCCCAGGGGGATAGACCATCCATCCATAGCCAACTTCCCACTTTGCACAATTGCAATGGTGCAATGTTGGTATCTTTAAAGCAGACCAAACCATTCTAACCATCGCCCCTCATTCCTCCACCTGGTAACTCGAGCAATGATGTGACAGAGGCTTGGGTTTAAAAAAAAAATTATCTTCGCCACACCCATCCAGCACAATTGAGATCACAGATTGGGAGTGCGCATGCGCATCGGAAGCTGATGGCCGCAGCTTGATCAGCTCCGTGCCCGACAGAGGAACCGCGGGGAATAACGGCGGGGTGCGGCGCCGTGGAGAGCGGTGACCTACCTGGAGGGAAGCGGTTGTGTGGACGGATGCCGTAGGAATAAGTCTGCTGGCTCTTCCTCTCAGTAATAGAGTCCGCGGGACATTAAAAGTGACGGCGCGCTCCCGGCAAGATGGCGGCGGTTTAAGAGGCTGGGCTGCACGCAGCAGTAGAAGTGAAGGGGCCCAAGACTCATACAGCGGGAATCAGGCAGCTCTCATTGCTGCTTAGGCAGCGAAGGGGTCCATCCATAACCACAGAACACAGCAAGATGGCAACGGAATTCACAGATGCAGATCTGCAAGAGATGGATCGCAGTGAAGCTTCCTTCCTGGCAGGGGGAGATGAGAGCCAACAACAGCCGCATACTTCAACCCAGCAAACTGTAAGTGCAGACCTCATGACACAGTTTGAATTGCTATTGCAGAGATCTCTAGCTTCCAACAATAAGCTGCTGACAGAATATTTATCTAAAGAGATCAGTAAAATATCTCTAAGTCTATCTTCACTGGAGGGAAGAGTGAATGATGTCTCAGCTATGCAGGAAGCTATGGAAGGAGAGATGCATACAATACGTAATAATAGTACTATGTTGGCATCTAAGTTAGAAGACATGGAAAACAGGGATAGAAGGGCTAACCTTCGGTTCCGTGGGATACCTGAGCAGGTAGAAGATGTCAAACCAGTAATCACAGCTCTGTGTCAAGAATTGATCCCAGGCATATCACTAGATCGTCTAGAGTTCGACCGGATCCATAGAGCCCTGGGCCCCCGTAGACCCCCAGAAGAGCCCCCGCGTGATGTCATAGCGAAATTCCATTTTTTCACTACTAAGGAAGCGATCCAGAAAGCGGCGAGAGAAACGAACACGCTAATGTTCCAAGGACATAGATATCAAATATTTTCTGATCTCTCGGCTGTCACAATGGCTAAGAGGAGAGAAATGAGGCCCCTTCTGGCTATTCTTCAAGAGCACAATATTAAATATAAATGGGGCTTCCCATTCCGAATAAGTTTTACTGTCAAGGACGTCCCCTATTCAGCCTCGTCCGGAGAAGAGTTACAAACACATTTGATAGCAGCTGGGCTAACTAGAGGGCCGACTGGGGCAAAATCTTCCAGATGTGTGGAGGATTCACCTAAAATTCAGCGGAACGGGAAAAGGTTCAAGCGAGGGCTTCGTTTCTCCAATCAAAGCTCCCCGTTGAAACAAATGAATTCGTGACCTGAAACTGGAACCCCAGCTAATTTTAAAATCCAGCTTCATTTTCGCCTTCTGCCTGGAGTGAAGAATAGAGGAGAAACACTATGTTGGTTAATATGTTTGGTCGCTGTGGACCATAGTTGTTAACATGTTTTGGAATGTTGTCCTGTTTTCCTCTATTCCAGGTCTTCACAGTTAGACCGTCATACTGAATTACAGCATAAATATGCTTGAGGAACCTTATAAATAGCGTAACATCTCCCTCAGCCTGTTGGATTAATGCTGCGCAATCATCTCTTGATCTACATATGGGCGCTCAAGTAAACTGATCAGACGGGTGGTGAGTGGGAGATATTCCCCTGCATCCTCTTAATTGAGCCAGCCCATCCTAGAGAATGTTTTGCTAGGTGATTGATTTATATAGGCTGAGTTAGGGAGACAGATAAAAATGTAACGGTCCAAGAACGTGTGGCGATTATGTTATACAGTACCGTTACCAGGTCATTGCTGTCCTGGGGCATTAAGCGCCCTCGCCATATTTTTCTAGTTTTTTATGTCTGGTTATAGCCCCCCTACCTCTGTTGGTTAGCTATGTTGCACTCCCTTAAACCAGAAGGTATAGTCCTTGTGGTTTGTTTTACCTGTAGGTTTTCTACGGAGGCTCTTAGGAGTCTTCTGATTTGTCCCTATAATTATTCTTGTTTGACCAGAATATATTATATATAGATGCTCCTCTATGTGTAAAACAGATTAGATCCTCTATCACAGGAGTTCTTTCCTTTTAAGATTCTGAGAAAAATTCATCTCCAATCGCTAGAAGATAGTTCCTCGCAATAATGTCGCCGGGAGAGAAGGATCTTTTACTCCTTCCCCTAGGCGACCCTATTCAATCTTAGAACACTTCTGAGCTCTTGACTTTTTCTCTCTCACCAGATTTACTTCTTCTCTCTTCCTTTTCTCTTCCTCTCTCCCTTTTTATTACTCTTGCCCCCCGTCCCCCCCCCCTTTTTTTTTTTTTTTTTTTTTTTTTATATGTGTTTGTCTTAGTATTGAACTGTACAGCTCCAAATTTGAAATATAAGCAAAATGGCTACGATCCTTTCTTTAAACGTACAAGGATTTAATTCACCTAATAAGAGGAGTTTGGCATTTCGCAAAATCAGATCCCTGAGACCAGACATTATTTGTCTACAAGAGACACACTTTTTGAAGTCTTTTAAACCCAAGTATTTAGACGCCTCATATCCTCAAATATTTACAGCCTCAGCAGAAACTAAGCAGAAAGGTGTTCTGATCGGCTTTAAAAGAGGAGCCCAATTCCAGTGCAACACAGAGATTAGCGACCCGGAAGGTAGATTTCTGATCCTAATAGGAACGCTGCAAGATGTAGAAGTGACCGTAGCTACATACTATGCCCCTAACGTCAACCAAATCCCCTTTCTTACTAAATTTTTGGAGACAGTCTCCATGGCCTCTAGGGGGATGACCATCATAGGTGGAGACTCAAATTTGGTGTTAAATCCATTCCTGGATAGGCAGTCCCCCAGCGGTACGGCGGCATCAGCTCAGGTAATCTCGTTAGCTAAAGCCTTTAGGGGATTGTTGGATGCTGATTCGCTGATAGACGGCTGGAGGGAGGCACACCCAGGAACTCAAGGTTTCACTCACTTTTCACATCCCCATAATACTTTCTCAAGAATAGATCATGTGTTTCTCCCGCAGAGATTCGTGAACCAAATAAGTTCAGTGTCAATTATTCCTATATCGTGGTCGGACCATGATGGAACTCTGCTTAAACTTAAATCATTACTGGGCAGGCCAACCGAATACTCATGGGCCCTTAATGCCTCCCTCCTTGCTTATCCAGAAGTGGTAACTTTAATTTCTGATTCTTTGACAGAATATTTTGAATTAAATGACACCCGAGAAGTATCAGCCTCTATATGCTGGGAGGCGCATAAACCTACTATTCGTGGTAAGTTGATCCAAATTGCATCCCAAAAGAAAAGAGAAAGAAACTTATGCATTGAGAGGCTGGAAAAAAGGTACCTAGAAGTTGCAGAGAAGGCGAAGTCTCAGAACACGCCTTCGACTCGTGCAGAGTTACATAACATTTCCCAAGAACTAAATTTGGCTTTAGCAGGTAAAGCGGAGAAGGTGTTACGGCGGATTAAACACAAGTTTTACTGCAAAGCTAATAAACCAGACACTCTCTTGGCTAGAAAATTAAAAACCCCGGAACAAGTATATTGTCCCATTAGATTGAAAGATGTAAGGGGAGAGACAACAAGCAATCCGACCAAAATTGTTACTATATTTAGAGATCAGCTCCAGAAGCTGTACTCAAATTCACAGACACTAGCCGATGATTGTTTAAAGCAGTTTCTTAAGGAGGCCCCCCTCCCTGCATTACCGTTGTCGTTACGAGAGACGATGGACAACGATTTTAATGTAGGCGAGGTGACTAAGGCAATCGGAGGTCTGAAACTCAATAAAAGATCGGGGCCGGACGGGTTTTCAGCCGCCTATTATAAGAAATTTGTAAATATCCTGGCTCCAAAATTAACTGCCCACTATAACCATATAAGAGATGGCGGTGCATTCTCACAGGAATCATTAATAGCATCTATTAGTATGATTCCAAAACCGGAGACTGACACTTCTATCTGGTCTAATTTTCGGCCCATCTCTCTTATAAACCTAGATGTCAAGATTCTTTCTAAGATATTGGCGGATAGATTGTCAGAGTATCTACCGGGCTTAGTTGGAAAAGACCAGGTTGGTTTCATCCCAGGGCGACAGGCGGGGGACAATATCAGGAAGCTAATCCAAATTGCCCATATTGCGAAGGAGACGGACAAACAGCTTTTCTTCCTATCGTTAGATATCAGAAAAGCCTTCGATTCAGTCTCATGGAAGTACCTGTTTTATCTGCTTAGACAATGGGGTTTTGGCCCTAAATTTATTGGTCTTATCGAAGCTATATACGCGAACCCGACAGCATTTATAAAATATAATGGATTTAGATCAGGTACCTTTCCATTACAGAAGGGGACAAGGCAGGGTTGTCCTCTCTCCCCCCTCCTGTTCGCCCTGGCTATGGAACCCCTGGCGCTGAAAATTAGGGAATCAGTTGACATTTCAGGTATTAAGATAGGAGATATTCAGTATAAGCTTTCTATGTTCGCAGATGACGTCCTCCTAACGATTTCAAATCCCCTTATATCTCTACCTAACCTACTGCAACTTATGGGTACCTTTGCCAAAGTCTCAGGGCTTCAAGTTAACACAGCCAAATCTAAAGCGCTTAACATCAATCTTGCCCCTGAAATTATGAGACAACTTCAACTTGATTATGACTTCCAGTGGGACAATAGAGCTATCAAATACTTGGGGGTCTATATTACTAACTCTTATGACACCTTGTTTGCCGCTAATTTTGCCCCGCTTCGGCGGAAGTTGCTTGCCCTTCTGGATAAATGGGGGACCTATGGCCTGTCATGGTTGGGTAAGATCGCGGCGGTCAAGATAACGCTGCTACCTAAGTTCTTATACTTGGCCAGAGCCTTGCCAGTCAAGATCCCGCTACAATACTTAAAGCTACTGCAGGATAAAATCTTTGACTTTATATGGGGTGGTAAGAAAGCCAGGATCGCAAAGTCAATCATGTACAAAACAAAAAACAATGGAGGTCTAGGTGTCCCTAATCTGTCCAGTTACTATAAAGCAGCACAGTTGGCCCAGATATTAACATATCACGAAAAACTTGATCCGCCTTGTTGGGTGGTAATAGAAGCGGAGCAATGTCACCCTCAAAAAGTGGAGAATTTGTTATGGATTACGCCAAAATTTAGGACACTGAAAAATAACCCTATCATGACTCATTCTTTAAAGATATGGGACGACCACAAATTTCCAAGTGGCCTAGCCTCCCCGCATCTACCGCTTCTCTCCTTTTGGGATAATCCTATGTTTCCTCCAGCATGGCTGGACCCAGCAAGATTTCGAAATTGGAAAGCTGTGGGAGTCAATACGGTTCAGGACTGCTTTCAGGGGGCTAGTATATGCACCTTTCAGCAATTCAGGGATAGGTATGATTTATCGACTAAGGACTTCTTTGGATACTTACAGTTAGCACATTTCTTAAAGGAAGTCACCAAGGGACTGGTAGGGCCAGTTACGTTTACATCTTTTGAGGAGAGATGCAAAAAGGACCCTAGAAGTAGGGGCGCGATCTCTGATTTGTACGTTAAACTAAGCAGTGGTACATCGTCAGGCGATCCTCCATATAGAGCCAAATGGCATAGAGAAATGGGTTGTTATTATGATGACGAGGAGTGGAGTAAAATTTGGAAAGGAGCCTATGGCCCTGCCATGTCTGTAGCATCCATTGAGGTGAACCTAAAGTTAATATCGAGATGGTACTTGACCCCTGAGAAATTGGCTCATTATGCAGGATCGACTCAGAAGCATTGTTTTAGGGGATGCTTGGGGGGAGGCTCTTACTGGCATGCATGGTGGGACTGCCCCCTGGTGCTTACTTTCTGGGCCAAAGTTTTCCAAACAATTTCGACGATTCTAGGTATTTGTGTAAAACCTGATCCTGGGGTGGCTCTCCTCAACAGACCGATAATTGGGACGACTAAATCACAAAAAATTCTTATTTACCATATTTTAACAGGAGCCAAGCTGGTAATAGCTAAAGCTTGGAAGGCGTCATGTTTGAGCTTCGCAGAATTTAAAAATAAAGTGACCTATACGATGTCAATGGAAAAGTTGTCAGCTTTATATGACGATGAATTGGATAGTTTCCGGGCAATTTGGGACCCATGGGTTCGTTATGCTATGCCTAGAAATTTTGACAAAGACCTCTTGGGGATCTGATTTTGCGAATATATATAAAAACCTGATATTGTGAATATAGAAAAACTTTTTTTTTTTTTTTTTTTTTTCCCTTCTTTCCCTTTTTCTTTCTTTCCCCCTTCCTGTCTACAATTTCTAACTATTCTCATCTATCCTTGGCAACCGCTCCTCCTTCCAACCTGGATACGGTGTTGTTTGGGTAACTTATCTTAATATTACTGGTTACAGATAAGTTTTTTTAGAGGGTTGTAGAGCTACATTAAGCTAGAGGCCATTAGCCTATTGGTCCTAGACGCGCTCTATTTTAGAAACTATTATTCACTTATAGATTAGTAGCAGTTTATTATAGGCTTTAATGTTTATGTTTACAAAGTTATATCGGAAAATAGTAAGAGACATAACGAACAATGTTTGTCAGATGAAACTGGAAGTCTGTAATTGAAAATTTTATGATGTATAATGATGAACATCTTACAATAAAAATTTTTGAACAAGAGATCACAGATTGGATGATCTCAAATCTGCCAGGGGAAACAACAAGCCCGCTGCTCAAATCTCCTGCTTGCTGGGGGTCTCACACTATCCTGGGCATCCCAAATTGGCCTTTTAAACTTCAAGGCTGGAATGCAAAGATTTTGCTTGCCTTAAATTATCCCCGGGGATACTTCAATAAAGAACACCCATATCTTGTTCTTATGTTCTTATGTAACACTGTGTTAACTTCCAACCCAGGGATTATGTCCATCTCACTTCACGGATGAGACAGCAAGATGAGTAGCAACGGGAGGATGCTGATCAGAACTCACAATGCAGGAAGGTAAGTGACCAAATAAGTAATGCCAACCATGGTGTCATTGCTGATCCCATGTGACAGCAGTAGAGAAGCATGCTCTCACTACTTCAGCAAATGCTGTGATGGTGGAATACAAGCAAATCTGTTAGGGAGTCTGTAAGTAGGGATGCCCCACTATGTGAAACTTCTGTCCAACAGCACATACGCAAGGGGTTGCCCAATCAGAATTCTTGCTTTATTCATATTGTTGATCGGCTAACAATTGGGATTGGAGCATGCAACACTGGCCGCACGCTATCCCCGGAAATGCAGCTCGGCTAGAGGGATAGTGGGCATGCAGCCATGGCCCACAAAGGCACTATATATATATATATATATATATATATATAGAGAGAGAGAGAGAGAGAGAGAGACAGGCCAGCTCCAGGCATATGTGGGCCATTAGGTGAGGGAGTCTCAGTGGGTCCCGATGCACCCCTTTGGTTCTGCTGCCACTGATTTGTCCTAATCACCTATCAGTCCTCAGAGCCTTCTTCATTGATCGTCATCTAGGCCAACGTTTCTCAGCCTGCAGTATATGTTCTCCAGGGGGTACGCAGCAATGTTCAGGGGTGCACAGGAACAATATTATGGGTCTGGTATATTATTTCAACAACAGTGAAACAATATTCTTTCTTGCTTTAAAAAGGTGCTACAAGGCCCATGACTTACTCATTTTGTTAATACTGATTAACTGATGTCCTTCTTGGGGTTACTTCATTAAAACTCCCTGTTGCTAGGAAGTACTTGGCATAAAAATGTTGGGGACTACTGCTCTAGTCCTTGCTATACTGTATTATCTGCAGCTGCTGATTATCCTTTAGTCCTTGTAGCCTCCACCACTGCCACCAATGACCCCCCCTGAATCCTTGGTGCCTTCTCCGCAGCCACTTTTCCAGTGCTGCCAATTCCCCTCTGATACTCATTGCCTTCTCTACTACTACTAAAGGTTTCATGACTACTGCCAATCATCCTTTGGTCCGCACCACCATCTAAATTATGATCTAAGCTGTCACCTATAACCCTCCATTTCTATTCTCCTTCTGCTGCCCAGTCTGAGCATGAGTGGGCCCTTGCAGAGCCCCTGGCACTTGCCCTGGTACGCCCAGTGCTGGCGCCAACCCAGTATATAGATATAACATGCAGCAGAGGCACTTAAATACAAAACCCCTCCTCACCTCCAGTTCTTTCCCATCTCTTCTTCTCTATCTCTCTTATCTTTATGCCCCTTCCTCTTCTCCTCTTGTTAGCCCCTAGACAGGGTCGTTTCGTGTAGATAATTCCCTTGCAAATACACAGCATAACCATAGGATCCATGGTTTATCATTAGTCATCAAGTACCCCGAAAACCAAGCAGATGTGACAGGTGGTTTAAACAAAACCTATAATTCAAATGTGATGTGTGAAGTAAATGGATTACATTATATCACCACTAAATTGCAGATAATGTATTCACATTAGATGAGAATGGAGTTTTGCAGTAACTCAGAGAAGTTTGCCAAGTTGTCCATACTGGGTCCAACCTATCTTCATCATAATGATCATGTCCAATAACTAGCATTTCTCTACCCATGTTCAGTGGCAGCAGGTACATACAACACTATTGTCTAATTCAGGTGAGATTTTGGATTCAGTACTGGTAAATTCCAATCCCATGAAAATCTTGGTGGGGAGTTTGGTGTATTTGGCATAGTTTTACCTGAATAAAGCCATCCATTTGAATTCCTAACCACATCCTAGTTGAAGGACACTTTTGACCTCCTGACATGACCTGGTAATATTTCTTGATGGCAAATAGCAAGTTGTTGGGAAAGGTCATGGACTCCTGCCCAACTGTGGTGCTGTCAATGACTTGTCAAACCAGACTGAATTAGCTATAATTGAGTTACACAGCTGCTTTTCTCCGGCTGCCAAAATCCTTACAAAATATTAGGTTCTTTCTGCTCATCTGTAACTTACCCTTAAACGCCCTTCTGACATGTTTTGCATCTACTAATTGTATGCATATAGTTTGTCTAGTGCGCTCTTAAACTGCTGCTTGCTGTCATGTCTTTTCAACTATTGATGGCTAAGTGGCAGCAGACCTGCCCCTACCTCCCACATTAAGAGAGCACCACTGCTATCATATCAGTTGACTATACAACTTAACATTGGGTTGATCTATTATCTTGATTTACAAAAATTATGATTTGTCTGTAATTTCTATCATTTTTCCATAACTACAGTACATGTTGCTGTACGTCACTTTTTGAGCAGCTGTTAGAGTAGTCTACTTTAACACCCATTGCATCTTTCTTCTGGCAATCTAAAACTGAATGATGAAAATCATCCATTTATTTTGTTGGGCTTAAAAATAAATCTGCCGTCCGCACTGCAATCCATCTGGTGTAATATTCCCTCTCAGGTATGTACATTTCAGATTTTTTTCACAGGTATCTGACATATTTCTGCTTTCTTATGGGCTGTGAAATTTCTCTCAGGATTCACAAATATTCATTTTTTTACCCCCTCCATCAGGAAGATACAAATAAAACGTATTCAGCAGCTGTTACTCTACAGCTTGTGCCACAAGCAGAATCTAATTCAGATCCATACAATATTACAAGTAGTAGCCTTGATGTCATTTTCTTCAAGGAATCTGTCATAAATATGTTTTAAATCAATTAAATCCCACAAATTTATTTGTTTCTGTTTTTGAGTGTGGAAGGGTTAGAAATAAGCTGTGCATCCATGAGTTATGTTCCTTGCACTGAAGAAAACTAGACGTCAACAGCACACAGCAAATGGGAATAGGAAAAGCTTATTAAAACTAGGGTTTAGGTGGCAGGATAATGGGGGTTAGGGGTTGGAAGAACGCAAGGTTGTAGGAGGGCAAGTTCAGGGGGCAAAAGACGAGTGGTCCATGCTTGGCGCAGGCATCCAGGCACCTCCTTATGAATGGAGCATCTACCCAAACCCTGTTACAACCCTAGGGGTCATGTGTATAACAAATATACTATTTTTGTTAAGCCACATTTTATATGAACCTGTAAAAATACATTTAAGAGTCACTGTATTATATGCAACAGTAGCAACGAGATGGCTTTTTCCTAACCACCTTATTTGTCGGTTAGTGAGGAGTCAAGAGCTCTAGATTTGAAATACTTGGTTTAACAAACATGTTTTCTCAGCATACTAGGAAGAGCTGACAGCTGTTAGTGAATATTTTTACTATTTTAAGCTATGAGCAGGTTGCATTGTGGAGAACAGAACTGTTTTCAGCACATTGCGATTGGCACTTTAGCTTGACTTGATGTAATACCTTTGTCTTTAATATAATTCATTTATATAACTTTATGCTGGGGAGGACATAGAGATTTTTCTGCTGTGTTTAACCTGTTTACTATTCACTATTTAGGTGTTCAGCTACTATTAGCTTCAAACTCAGTGTTGTATAATATTAAGTAGCCTGATCAAAGCCGTTCAGAGCCAGGGATAGGTGGCAGGAGATGGACCTGGAGGATTGGGATGAGCCAATCAAACATATACATTCCTCAAGGATAAGGCGACAAATCAAATGATTGAATCAGACATACACTTTTACATGTAGTGTGGCAAGGTAAATCTATGACTACTGGGTTAACATTATAGGTCTCATCTTTATAACACTGAAACTACCAGCAGGAATTCTGCTTTGTATCTGCCCAGAGTATAAGAACCCATGGGAATTGGTGCATACATATTACTCAAGAGGAAGCTCACATAACCTCCTTAACTTGAAAAAGGAAAGGCTTAGAAAATGTTAGCATGGAGACCAGCAGACGTTTCTAAGCATATGAGACCTATATTTGCAAACATATTGTCAGAAAGATGGTGAACTGAGCTACATGACTAGGCCTGGGGTTATGCACAGGACTTCTGGGGACATAGATTGGAAAGTTGGGGCAGGAGAAGAAAAGGTCCTGGAAGGGAATGTAAGGGGGGAGTTAATAAACGGAAGGTTCAGGAGTGAAAGGCCCTCTTTGTTCCCTGGTTGCCTCCTCAGATGGTCTAAGATATTGATAGTTGTTGATAGTGTCATGCTGTATTTACAGTACTGTACATTGTATTTTGAATGTCAGAAGATCAGACTGTGCCACCATGGGACACCATTTTTTTTTGAGGAAGCTGCTTTAGTGAAAGACGTTTTCAGTTGTAATTTTGAAGTTTTGAGTGCGGGGGCTCCATCTGACTGTGGTTTAAATGGTTTGGCTCTAAATAGAGCCGAAACCCAGAGCGACGAAAGTTTAGGACAGAGCCTGACTTCAGTTACAGCTTAGTTTAACCTCGGTTTCCGAACATTTGTATGTGCTAAACAAGTCTATATCCTGGTAAGTGCTTTAATAATGAGTACAGGAACATGCTATCCCCTTTAAAAAAACAGATTACACTATAGGGTCGATTCAAAGAAACATGTAACAGCTTGGATTTGGGTGCCGATCATCCTATTTTTCCCGTGCGCTCGTGCGTTCGTATGAACTTGCGAGTGATTCTATAAGCAAATACGTTTCTATCCTAAAATGTACGTCCGTTCGTATGGCAGTTCGGGAATCAGACCTATGTCAGTTTCCATCCTGAATTTTCCGTTTCATTTCTCAGGTTGCAACATTGGTTTTGCCCTTTTTCCTTTTTTGTCTGGACGTAAATCCTTCTGATCTTGCGGCTGCGCACTACAAACTTACCTCATTAAAGTGCATTCTAAATATTTGGTCTTTTATTTTTCTTTATTTCATTCATTTTGTAGTAACCAACCATTAATGAATGCATTTGCATAAGTAAATCTTACTTTGTTTAATTTTTAGTTAACTTGCATTTTTTACTTGTGGATTTAATTTTAATATTTTGGCTTCAAATGGTACAACTTAAAATTTTGTGTGTGGTTACCCACACCCTCTACATACAGATTGCTCTCAAATATAAAAAAACACCCAGCAACTTCTGCATGTTATGAGTCTAGAAACAGCCAAGATGGCGGGTCAGGTATTATCGGGCAGCCTGCAAACAGAAAGGGCCTTGTGACTGTGTTGCTCTGCATTCTTTGATTTCTGACCTTTCCGTGCCCCCAGCTCTGCTGTGTCTGTGCAAAATACAGCAGTAACCCACATCCTGCACTTTATCCCGCTCTCCTCTTCTCAGTAAGTGTGATGCATCTGACCAAAGATGTGCTTAAATAATTAAACAAAGCAAAGGTAAACAACTACACCAATAAATGCAATCTAAAAATATTATTCTAGTACATCAATTTAAAAATAAATACCAAAGGACATAAGTTTCTTTAATTAACGCAAATATATTGCAAAATAAAGGTTTACATGCAAAGGACTAATTAAGGTCCACATTAAAATGCTTTTATAAGGCATACATGAATCAGGTATGCATTGCCATACAATTTATGGCCTCGTCCATGCTGATACATGCAGTTCATTGGAGCTCAAGACGCGCAGACTCCTCCACATAGCCAAAAAACCTGTTCAAGAACAGCAATCCGACTGCTAAAAGGTGTCGGCAGTGGCTTTCTTTTAAAACGTCTTTAGAGGTTTGAAAACTGTTCTCTGAATCACACCTAAACACATCCGATTATCCTAAGTTTTACGTTTTGATCCTAAGTTTTAGGATTTGATCCTAAGTTTTACGTTTTGATCCTAAAATTTAGGAACGAACTTGCGATGATCGTAAGAGCATATACGCATTCGTACGTAGGCTCGTGCGAGTCGGAAATGGCCAAAAAAACAGGAAAAAATGACTAACACCCACCCAAACTTACGATTCTCGATCCGAAATCAATTAACTTTTGCTCTTTGAATCGAGGGGTATGTGTATTTTTTTGTCTCTTGCTTGAGATTGTTGAACCTAGGAGTTGGAACGCAACTAAGTAGCCAGCATAAGCATCCATGGATTTGCAGGTGTATGGAGGATTGATTGCAGGTTTTCAAGAAGCTTTTGGTACGCATGCTTACTTTTTGTGATGGTGGACACGTCTTTTATAGCCAACACAGGGGTTTTTTTATAAATTAATTCTAGAGCTCTGTGGCAACGAAAAAACTGAAAACTGTGATTCATTTGGGAAGTAGGCTTTTATTGACTGCCACAATGGACTGGCTGCTTCTGGGTGGTGAAGTCCAGTGAGCTTCTGAGATGGGCTGCGGCAGGAAGTTGTTCTGCTCTGTGCTGCATCAGAACAGCACAGGATCCCGGAAGTAGGTGAGGATGCTAGTCAGATTCATGGGGATTCCCAAGGACTTACCACTGCAGGGCATTCCATAGGATACATTTTAGGGGACCAGGAGTCAAATAAAGTCGACTAAAAATAAACCTTAAAGTGGAAGCAAAATCAAAAAAGACTTCTTTTACAATGCCCCAAACATTAGCAGCATAGGGCATCCCAAATCAAGCATTACCAACCAGTCAGGCTCAGCAGGCATGATAAAGTAAACTCGTCTTATACGGGGAGTGGCCATTGGTCATGGAGGTTGTGGGCATGTTTACACATTGTAATTGACTCTTGAATGGGTGTTCACCCTGCATGTTGTCAATGAATGAAGGACAGACCTGCTCTGTGCTCAATTTCAGGAGAAGTACTTGGACTGGGACGATCAGCTGCAGATGGAGAAAAGGTTAGTAAGGTTTTTTTTTAAACTTGCCTTTAAATATTACCTTAATAATAATTTAATTCCACCATGCGTCTAATTCTACCATGCGTCATTGTACAACCCTCTTGTTTGAAACTTTAGGGAGGCACATCTTTGCCACACTATAGCAGAGAGCTGTAAGTGGTGGTCTAAATCTGTCAACTAGAGAGAGCAACAACTTTTTCTTATGGACCACAAAAGTTAGTCCTGGTAGCGACCACAGAATCAACCCCTAACATTTAGCTGGATTTTATGAGCTGGTTCATAGTATAGCTCCTTCTTAAACTAATACTTATCCCAGGGCTAGGTCCCCTACTGGGCATTTAAAGGCTTATACTATGACCACGCCTCCTTTCCTTATAAAATGTGTACTTTTATTCAATAATAATTAAAATATAAATTGCATTAAAAAAGAGGACATCTTATACATTGCTATGGTCATATGTGTTACTGTTGTACCATCTTTATATCACTACTCCTTAGTGGGCTTTTCTGCATTTACACTTCAGTAAATTCTTCTATGGGCAGACATGTGTCATGTTTCGCCTAGTTTGGCTTTCTCAATGCCCTTGTGGTAATGTCACACCATATGCTAATCTAATTATACATATTCCATAGGTGCCCTAGTGCCCCATAGTAACTAGAGGGAGCATTAGATAAGATAATAGAATAAAAAAACCTATGGAATCTAAATGCCCTTTTTTACTAGCACAGAATGGTAAGTGTGAAGGGCTTATTAGAATTAAGGATACCTAATTTTACCTACAGTTGTCCTTCAAAGGCAGCAGATACTGTACATTTATTGCCATGTTCCTTAGCACGTGGCATGTAGATTTACTTTAAAAGATGGCAACTCTCTTTTATTAAAGTGTATTAACTATATCATTGGATAGTATTTAGTATCGATTTAATGAGGGATTATAAATCATCATACTGGCTTGTCCGATGTCTCAAAAAAAAAAAACCCACAGCCAAGACTGGTGAATGTGATGTCTTGCAGGCCCGTTTTGTACCTAATTAAGGGATTTCAGATATTTTTTAATTGCAGCAATGTCTCCCTCAAACATTATTCTAAATAATGAAATTTTCAACATGACTATAAAAATGTGTGCCGGCAATTAAAACTTTGAAATGCCAGAACACGCATATTAAACTGATTTACAACTATGCCGGGAGACCTCGATCGCTTCAACAAAACTTCTGAGTGTGAGACAATGGAAATAATAAAAAGGTGAAATCCTCAATCATTAAATAGTCTCTAAAACCAATACCCTCTCATAATTTCTACAGGCCGAACTGGCCACTTCGACTGACCTTGGCAGAGAAAGACTGCTCCATCAGAAAGTGAAATATCAGAAGAATTTTCCTAGAGCATAATTTACATCACTGGACTTGGGTAGTGGCGTAACTATATGTGGTGGGGCCCTCATGCAAACATTAAATGTGGCCCTTTCACAGCTCATACTATAAACTTTTTTTGATGTTTTAACTCAGTTGGATGCAGCTAACCAACGAAGGATTGACACAACAGAGAAATATGCTGCTCCCCTTATCTAAATGATGCCAAGTAAGCACAAATATGATAAATAAGGTGGAGGATCAACAATGATGGGGCCCCCTGCACCCCCTCAAGTTATGCCCCTGGACATGGGTAACACACAACTCACATACCACTCATGTGCATTTGCCCGTGCCCATGTATTGGACAGCCTATGAGGCTCTATATTGAGCTGCTGCTTCTTCTGTATCAGCTATCTTCAGGAATGAATTCTGTTCAATGTAGGTTTTCTCTGGTGAAGCCATTTTTGTGTGATGAAACTTACATCAGACATTTGTACTGATTATTTTTTTAATAAAGCGTTGAGGAATAATGCAGCTTAATCTGTTTTTTTTTTTCACCATACCTGAGGATTAGAGATGAGCGAACTTTTGAAAAGTTCGATTCGGCCGATTCGCCGAATTTCACAAAGAAATTCGGGTTCGGCCGAATCGAACTTTTACGAAGTTCCCCATCATAAATGCCGGCATGGTGGGAGCGGAGCCGGCCGGCGGGCCGGTAAAGCCGGCCGGCCCGCTCCCACCATGCCGGCATTTAAAAAACAAAACAAAAAAAAAAGCATTTTTGCCGGCATGGTGGGAGCGGGCCGGCCCGCTCCGCTGTCAGCGGAACCGGCCGGCCCGCTCCCACCATGCCGGCATTTAAAAAAAAAGCAAACACTTACCTGCAGGTCCGGAGCGTGGAGGCCGGCGCCGCTCTCAGCTGTCATCTGAGGGCGCGTCATCAGAGGGCGCCTCTGATGACGCGCCCTCAGATGACAGCTGAGAGCGGCGCCGGCCTCCACGCTCCGGACCTGCAGGTAAGTGTTTGCTTTTTTTTAAAATGCCGGCATGGTGGGAGCGGGCCGGCCGGTTCCGCTGACAGCGGAGCCGGCCGGCCCGCTCCCACCATGCCGGCAAAAATGCTTTTTTTTTTTTTGTTTGTTTTTTAAATGCCGGCATGGTGGGAGCGGGCCGGCCGGCTATACCGGCCCGCCGGCCGGCTCCGCTCCCACCATGCCGGCATTTTTTTTTTTAATTTCAGGAAAAATTCGATCGGCACGAACCACAAAATATTCGGGTTCGTGCCGAATCGAATATTTCCTGAAATTCGGAGCGAATTCCGGTTCGTCACTCTAGCTTGTTAATCATCTGATTGGCTAGGGCATGGGTGACTGGTTTAACTCATTCTGCTGAAATTCAACTACTTTAGTTTGGAACTATCACAGTATTGTTTATTAATAGAAAAGGGAATAATTGTGGGACATGTAGTCCATGTTTTTTACTCAAGGCCATGCAAACCATTCCACTGTAGCAAAACAGGAATATGGAAATATGAGAATCATAGAAACCACGTGCTGATAAGGAAATCCCAGCTATGGGGGCACAATCCCGACACAAATGTTTATTTTACGTTTCAGAAAAGGAAAACAATAAGGCATAACACCAAAAACCTGCCAAAAAAGAGAGAGTTTTCTTTCTAAGAAATACATGTAGGGGGTGCAGCCCCCATGGAGAGCTTTGTGGGTGAGAATGAGCATTTTAAGCTATATCCTATACTGTATGGCTAATTCAATGACTGGCAGAGGGTGGAGGCATCAGAGCAACAGTTAGAAAGATGGATGAGTTGGGCTGCTGCATTCTGGATGGATTGGAAAGGAGAGAGTTTAGTAAGGGGGAGGCCGGTTGATAGTGAGTTACAGTTACCAAGACAAGAATAGATCAGGGCATCAGAGTTTTTGTTGTTTCCAATGTAATAAAGGGCCAGATTCTAGAGATGTTTCATGAGATGCAGTTGGCATGAGCGGGAAAGCAATTGGGTATAGGGGGTGAATAACAGATCAGAATCAAGTGTGACATCTAGATAGTGGGCATGCTGCTTTGGAGCTACGATGAAAACACCAGTTGTTCTGTTTTTGAAAGATTTAGGGGTTTATTCAAGAAACTCTAGTGCCATGTAAGGTGTGTTTTTCCAGCAATCCTTCAGAAAGCCATATGTATGACAGTCAAAATGTCTAGCGCCTCTCATAGCATCAGTTAGCGTTCCATGTATTAATAGTGACACCAAAAAAAGCTCCACAGGGAAATGTAGCTCCAAATATGCCGATTTGATGCGGAGACCCCAATGCACGAAAAAAAGGGCCACTGCTAAGCCCATTCAGAAGCATGGGATATCAATGAGACATCAAGAACTCCAGGATGAAAGATTAAAACATATTTTACTAAATGCTTATAGATCTCACAACGCATGTGACCCACATCGCCGTCTGGGGGTTCGGCCATGTTGGTCTGTTTATTTAAAACAGTATTAAAAGTTTGAATGCTTTTGCAAAAGTTTGGACTATGTCTTAATGTAATAATAGTGTGAGTTTTAAAATAAGCATAACAATTTCATTTACATTGGCCATAAACACATGTCTTGCTTGTGAGAACAAAAAAATGTAGTGGCAAAAATCTGCCCACAAATTCGAAATTACCAGGCCCCATCATGGACACATGTTGGGGGACCATCACAGTGTTGGGCATCCACGGATTGGCAGCCTGAAGGAACAAGTAGTCTAAGCGTGGTTGTTGTTTGCCCATTGTTCGCAGGAGGGTTATGGCCAGGCCCTGTCCCCGAGACAAAAAGGGCTTGGAAAAATATGTTTTGCTGCTGCACCTCCTGGTTGAGTACCTGCAGCAATTTGGCCATTTCCCTCTGACTCTCCTGGATGGCTGCAGTAATGTTGTTCCTATGCACATGCTACTTGCTGTTCCAGCTCTGCCCATTGTTCCGGTGCCTATGCTATATGTATAGCCCAACGATTCATTTCGGACTGAATTTGATTCAATTGCCATTTCCACTCTTTTGGCCAGATGGCCCTGACATTGTTGCCTATTGTATGCGTGAAGCATTTGTGTATCCAGCTCATATAGCTGGTCCCTTTCTGCCTCCACAACTACCACTAATGGAACCTGAAAATGAGACAAGAAAGGTCAATAAGAAAAATGACTGTGGCTCACACATCATATTGTTTGTTGTGTGTTGTTAGGTGTTGGCCATATGCTTGTGAGGGGACACAAACTATATCTGTGTCTAGGCCTGTACTTCATTGAAGTGTGTTAGTGATGGCAATTGTAATTTTTTTGTTGTTTGCCAATAGATTCCAGATGAGTGGGCACAAAGGGACTTTTGTGTCTCCACCTACCAAGGTGGATCTAGATAGCTGGGTTGCGGGTACACCTGAATCATTGGATGTTTCCCTTACAGATGGTGTTTGCGTAAGCTGAGGAAACAATGTATCATCTTGGAAATCAACACATGTCAAATGTGAATTGTGTGGCCGACTATGTCACCCAGAAACATGCACTCATTAGAAGCCTGAATAGTGTTTTCAAAAAAGCAAAGATAATAAATGTTCACCTACCTGTGTTGCCTCATTCCCTGAAGTTTCTGACATCTGTGGTGGTGTGGACTGCTGTTATTTATCAGATAATGGTGGGCAATCATAACAAGCTGGAAGAGAGGCACAAAAGGAGAAGACTGGGAACTTGCAATAGTCCAGATAGGTACTTGTTAAAAAGCATAAATACATTAAATGTCCCACAGCAAGAACAAACATAATGACAGTCTAACTGGATGTATTATGTGGGCCATGCCCCATATAGGAGACCTCATCAACAATGATGGACAAACATAAAAATGTAAATGCTCCAGAGAGGTGTGTTGACTCACATAACGGAAATCTCATTCCTATTATTTAACAATTATTCAAGACAAAAACAACCAAACAAAATAAAAAAAGAGTTGGGGACCAATATATTCAATGTGTCAATTGACCCACATCAGCTAGCTGCCAAAGTAGCACTTACAGACAGGGGTCACACATTGGTATTGTATGGACAATTCTAAACAGCCATAAGTGTTGCAGACCTCAATAGGGCCTACAAACACACAGACGAGAAATTTTGACTACATGTAGTACTAAAAATTAATTCAAAATTTTGGCCACTGGGCATTTAAAACATGCAAAAGCCAACAACAACACAATAAGCCATGGTACCAGCAAAGTGGAGCATACAATTTGTGTTTAGATGAAGACTGAACTTACAGACAGGCTCCAGTTGGTTGGATGTGGAGTGTGGGACACTAAGAACCAGACAAAAGAAAACCAATGGTAACACAAAGACAAGAATGATCAAGAGTGGCCATTTTACAAGGGTGAGCTCGACCAGCTTGATGTTATCTGCAAGATTGAACTCTGGCTCACGCTTGGCAGATGTTTTTGGCCTCCTCCAACACACCTGCGGCAACATCAGGGGTGTCTGACATATGTGGCATGCCAACTGTGGGGTGCTGTGCATGCCAACCACCAATAATAAGTAATCCGGTACGGTAGCAGTTTGTGAAACATCGGCACCAGCCACAGAACTCAATAAAGCTCTGTTGTGGTGTCATCTACTGCTGCCGCCCCGCCCCCTCACCACAGCATGAGCAAGAGAATTAGCTAGGTCACAGCCACAAGACAAAACTTTGGGGCTGTTCCTCCCAGGGAAATGGACAAGTGGACATGTGTGGTGCCTAGTAGGTGCCATCATTCCAAGAAACGGACACCAGAGAAACAAGCAGATGTGCCCTCACTGCGGCTGCATTTGTGTGCAGGGCTTTGTGGGGCTGGTCTGGTGGCCCCAAGTAACGAGTAGATATTATTGCCCCTGTTACGTGCATGTAGCCAGCACCCAGTGTATAGGGGATCGTATGGTGGTGCGGAGTGCCTATCTGTTTTTTTGTGCAGTGCCCTCACTCTAAGCCACAGCAGCAATATGGTGGTGGTTTCCTTTGCATTTATGTGAATGCAGGACCAATCAGATGCAGGTTGTGGCCTGAGAAGCTAACCAGCGAAATGCTAGGGGGTTGTCTGCATGATGTGGACCCTGCAAACAATAGGTAAAAGATGCATTCTGTAATGGTTTCTAAAAGACTCCAAGGCTTCCAATGTTTCTCTTCAGGAGAAGTGAGCTGCATTTATGAAGCTACACTATCAGGTGACTAATTATGAACACAACCACGCCCCCAATTATAAGAGGGTATTTACATTTGTGCAACCACATAATTTGAGTTTTTTTTATTATTTTTACTTCCCACTCCCCTCTAAAGGATTTCATTTTTTTTCAATGGGATTGTAAAGATTACGAGTCATATTGGAGGTGGAAAAAGTTCTGAAATGATTATTCTTGGTCTGATTTTTTTAACAGGAGGTGTGTAGACTATATATAGACAATATACAGTTATATAAATACACACAGTTGCCTCTGTCAAAGCAAGGAAATTAGCTTGAGGCTCTTTGGTGTTCTTCTGGAAATGTTTCTTTCTCAACATTTTATTTTATTGCTCTTGGTCACATTTTCTCATGTATACAATCTACATCCTGTAGTGACACAGAACATGCTGTAACAAATGAGTCGCTGTTCGAGATAATGTAATGCGGGCACTTTATTTAAATCCCACTGTGAAGTAATCCCCAAATAACGATTATCATCATCATATATTTAAGCTAAATGAATAAAATTATTGTTAGGAGACAGAAATATTTCTGACACTAAGCATGTGTTTTGTAGAAGAAATGTCTGAGGTTAGAAATGTTAGAAATGTCTGATGTCTAGGAATTTGACATAATCAGTTTTTTTTCTATTGCCTTCAACTTGGAAACACTCTGATAGAAAAGAGGGGCAGGCCCAGCGAGGGAGGAGTACCAGAGATGGGGGCATGTGCAAGGCGCTGCCGGGGACATAGCACTCACGAAGCACGCCATGAACAGAGATGCGGGCCTGTGTGAGGCACTGTCAGAGAAGCAGGGCCCGGCGGGGCAGAGTCCTGTGCCCACGGGAAGGAGGTGCCATGGCTAGGTAAGTATTTTGAGCACCCACAGTGGCAATGGAGGCAGTGTGTCCCAGACCCTCTTGTTCCACGGGAGCACTCGCCTGCACTGCCCCTATGGTATATACGCCTCTGACTCTGGGGCAACTGATGCTGGTTCCCACAAAAGACCCAACACCAAAGCACAAGAACATTGTGTATGTGTATGTGCAGTGCAGTGCAGCAAGCAATATCCGGTCAGGTATGTGGGTGAAACAAAACAGCAGTTACAACAGAGAATTCCGCAGCCCCCAAACCCCCGGCCCAGATGTACCCACATATGAAGGAAACAGGATACTCCTTTGATGAAAGTCAAGTTTGCAGAAACTGAAGCCGACTAGTTTACAACCGGTTCGAAAGAAGCCATTTATGTGAAAATGAGAAAGCCAGGTCTTAGGAGAAGATTAATGTGAATAAAGGTGGGGGCTGCAACACCTATCGCTTGAGACTTACAATTCCCTTTTAACACCAAAGGTGGCCTAATGTCTCTTAACTCCAGCCATGCCACTACTGTGTATTGTAGGCAGAGGATGTGAATTGAAGTTATCATTTGTTGCTTCCAAATTCCTGTACAAGTCACTCTGAACAGAGAAAAGCCAGACAGTAGGTCCAGTTGCCTTGATTAAGTCCTACAGAAAATGGGTATCTGCATTTTAAGCACATTTCTAATAGAAATCCAGATGCAATTCAATTCTGTCATTTTTATCTCTTTGAAGTCATACTTCTTATTAAGAACTAGAGGTGTTAATAACATTTACATTGTGCGACTCCAAGAATATGTGTGGCTGCTGTGTCAGTTGACCTCCTGCCTCTCCCTAATACACTGTATGGGTATCTGCTCAGTAGCTCTTCTATTTAATTGACCAGATTTTGCTGCCTGGCCAGAAAGTTGCTAACTAGGGCACATTGATTGCCAGAAATCCTTCCTATTAAACGTGTATGCTCTCCTGACTATACCTGTGTGCTGTAAAAGGGAGTCCAATACAGCATTTACTGCATTGCCAAGGACATACATCATCATAAGGAGGGAGCTGTGGTCAGAATTGGTGTGCTATATATATATAGGCCCCCTGGACAATCTGAGGATTTAGATAACCTGTTAATAGATTAAATCAGTGGAATGACAGTGAAGGGGGACACTGTAATTATGGATGACTTCAACATGTCTTATGTGGACTGGAATATCCCAAGTGCATCGACATGCAGGAACAAGAATGTATTAGAGACCCTCAATAAAGCATCTCTAAAACAGCTTGTGATGTCACCAACTAAAGGAGATAACATTCTGGGCTTAGTTCTGACCAATAGGGGATCTGGTGTCTGAGGTCAGGGTCGAAGAATATCTGGGGTCCAGTGACCATCAATGCTTATGGTTCTGGATAAAAACAGACATTGTGCAATCCCACGCCAGAACCAAAGTGCTAGACTTTAGGAAAAAACTTTAAGGATATGGCAGACTATGTAGAAAGGAAATTAGGTGAGTGGAACAGAGTAGCAGAAGTGAGTGGTCACTATTAAAAAGGGCCATCTTAAAGGCAACTAAGCCATATGTGAAACAAACTAGCAAGAATAAAAGGAAGAAACCGCTATGGTTTACTAGGGAAGAAAAGAAGTCTGCCTATAAGTATGAATAAAGGGGGGTGGGAGCTGCTCAATCACTATTATTTATACAAAATTATTATTATTATTCAGGGCCTGGGAACTAATTTACCGCCCAGTTTAACCCTCTCATTAACTAAATATCAAGCAACAAACATGTCTAGCTATGTGGAAAGACAGAGATTTGGTTGCATATATCTGCAGATACATGTGGAAGCCACACCGCCCCGGCAAGGCGCTCTGTGTTTAGTGTGGGCCCTACTCTTAATTTTGAGTCTCCAACATTGGGACATGCAATGCAGACAAATATTTGAGAGCTACTCACCTGGGAAGCTGCCAGCCTCCCTTTAGAACACTTCCTATATGCCTATAAGTATACATATATATAAGTATAAAGCAGTATGAGTATAAAGAAAGTGGAAGTGTAGCTGATAGAGAGGCATATAAAATTAAACAGAGGGAAGCAAAATTGAGTATACGCTGTTAAAGTGCAAAAGAAAGAAGAAATGGCCAAATCTGTTAAGAGGGGAGATAATATATTGGCAAAAGAAAGAAAAAAATCAGCGCAGCCTCAAAAATTAGAAATAGTGAAAACAATTATATTGACGGAGATAAGGGGGTGTTTGCCTGTTTGTTGATGATACAAAGGTTAGTAATAGGCTGGATACTCCTGGCGGTGTCTGCAACATGGAAAATGATTTATCTTTACTGGATAAATGTCAAAACTGGCATTTCATGTCTCTAAATGTAGAAGTAATCCCTGTTTTGAGTACCATATGGGCAGTACTGTGTTAGCCAGGACCTCGGAGGAAGGAGATTTAGGGATACTGATTACTGAAAGCTGCAAGATAAGTGGACAGTGTAGCCAGGCAGTGGGAAAAGCAAGCAGGATGCTCGGCTGCATAGCTCGAGGCATCACCAGTAGGAAGAGGGAGGTTGTGATGTCACTGTATAGAGCCCTGGTGAGACCACAGCTAGAATACTGTGTGCAGTTCTGGAGACCTTAAAGGAGCACTGTCGCGAAATTGTGTAATATTAAAAATGCATACAAACACATCAGCTAATGAGAGGAGGGGTCATTTATACTTTCAAACTAAATAAAACTCCCGCCAAGCTTGTGGTTTATTCTCTAATGGTAGGAATAAAATCCAGGGTGACAGGTTAAATATATCAGGGATGACAGAGCCTGTCACCCTGGATGTCCTTTTCCCTATTTAAAAAAAAAGAAAAACAATCCTGGCTGGATATTTCTTGATGCACATTTATATGGATTTTTATAATTGGTCCATTTTTCTCCTTTAACTCCTTTAGTGCTCCTTTAACTGCAAAAATACATTATTCACATAGAACGCGTCCAAAGGGCAACAAAAATGGTAGAAGGACTTAAACGTAAAACTTATAAGGACAGACTTAAAACACGAAATCTGTGTCATGTTATTCAAGTGTCCCCAATAAAATTCCTGGCGTAACGATCAGACACACACTAATTGTCAGGAGTCAGGACCTTGAATTGGATCTATGCCTGTTTTCCACTTTCTACAGCACACAGCCGGTGCTAGGAGTCACTAGCGCATAGTTTTATACAAGCCCTGCACAGTGCCCAGAACCCGGCCAGGAGAGCTTGAGCGGATGGGGGCGGGCTCTCTTCAGCTGGTGTAAATGCGCACCTCATTGTTAAAGTCAATGTCTAGGCAGATAAATAAATGAAATAATCAGATTGTTCTCGAGCTCCCAATGTTCCCAGGTTTTTTCAAAACCAAGCCCCCAAATCTGAGAAAACATACTCTTACTTTGTGCTGTATCTCAGCATGAGGTATATATTAACAAATGTAACTTACTGAATAAATTTAAAACCTACAGAATTCTCCAGGCAAATGGAAACACTGTGTTGACCTTGGAACTTATGTACTACTAAGAGGCAGTTGGACATTTTGGTGTTTTGGTGGTGCTGGTGGTTAAATCACTGGTTATATTAACTGTGTGACTGCTCCTGGAACCTGGCAGTTTGACTTGGACAGCAATAAGGGCTCTCGCAATCTTAATTCTGATCTATTGGCTTTAACTGGGCTTGACAATGACTGCAACCTGTCCATGAACTTAAGCCACCTGCCTATAATCTCTGGCCTGTTTACAACTACAACACTTTGCTGCCTGTCCCTGACATTTGTCTTTTCTAAAACAACAATGTTCTGTGGCACATCCAAAATCCAGACCTGCTTGATTCTTTCCTTGACCTCCAGGAGTTTTCAAGGCCAGCCAAGCCTGGGTTTCATCCATACTCGCCATCAGGTGCTCTGGGGAAAACCAAGCCTTCTCATAGACTGCATCACCGTAAGTACCTATCTGTCTTGCCAGTAGGCACTCATTTGACCTGTCTTCTCGGAGGAACATCTATTATAGTTTAGCAATTGAAGACCCTGGGCCTCTTTTTTAGCCACTGAATCAAATGGGTGTTTCCAGGCTTGTCTAACTCTCCACTATACTAGTTCAGACATCTAGTCTTGCATTAAAATCTGATATTTTGGGGCCAGTCGGGCCCCCTTTATCAAGGAGACAAACTTCAGAATACCTTTAGCTGGTAAATGGACTTTTGAACTTGGTTTCGCATGATCTATAATCATAAACCTGCTCCAGGTTTCTGTAGGCCCTTGGGCGATAGAGTCTTAGTTGGCTTCTTTGCAGTGCACCACATTTTACCTGTGGTTTGTTAAGTCTTTGCATAGAAAGTGTCTCTCCCTGGAAATGGAGGCTATTTGAGTAGCTACTGCTGAGGGTGTCTGAGCATCTGCTGCCACACCCCGGCCGAGCTGTGTAGTAGATATAAAAAAAAACAGGAAAAAGAAACACTCCCACACCAACCTTATCTTTAAACAGCATTTTTTGGATACAAGAGTTGGAAAGGGTTAACGGGGGGTCAGGTGGCTTTTGAGGGAGAAGGGTTGGAGATGCCTGTTATGGTTAAAAAAGGATTCATTTACTTAAGGAAGCTGAATCTGTTTCCTATCTAAGGTGCATCCCAAAAATGTAAACAAGGTCTACTTGCCAGGTAGGTGCAGGCGTGTCAACATGGGGAAGCTGTACACTCCGATGGGGGGGGGGGGGGGGGGCTCCAGGGAGCCTGATTAGCCGTGGTCCCTTGGTATGGCCACGTTCCATACTCGGGCAGCCCCAGTGGATACATCCAGGACCTATGTAGGGAGAACAGGAAGCAGTTGCCCCCCCCACACTGTCAAATGAGGTAGTCTTCTTCATGGGGTTGACCTCAGGTTGAAAGACACTCTGTGCAAAACTGTAGGATGGTGCACCTTTTACCCCCCCCCTGCCGAGACCCGACCTTCAATGTGTGCCCTGACATCTGCTAAAAAAAGATATTAAACAGTAAACATATTTACCTTTCCTGCCAATGCCTGGCGCTCCTTGCCGTTAGCGGTGTCTCTGCGATGAGGTGCTTCTGGCTCCACCCGCCACTCACCAGCCACTTTGTCAGGGGTCCAAATCATGTGACAGCTTCTCTCTCTTCAGCATAGTTGAAATGCTGCTAGTGTTCTCCTCAAAAAAGGTTACACAGCTCCAAGGGGCATTATTGGCCCGCCAATAAAAGGTGTAGTGCTGGTGCAGCAATGAGTAGGGACATCTACCCCATCCCTCTGGGAGCATACAGACATGTTTTATAAAGATGCAAAAAGTAACCCCCCATTGGGTACCCTGTGCGATGGGTGGATGGAACCAGCCTGCATTATCAGCCTTCTGTTTCTCCCTGGCTCTATCTACATTCTCTCTGCCTGTCCATCCTTCTACTCACTAAGTGGGCCCCGGCATTTGCTCCATATAGCAGGGGCATAGCCAGGGGGGGGGGCACATGCAGCAGGTCAGGGGGAATCAAAGGGGGTACTGAGCACTGGTGGGGGGCGCAATTTCGAATCTCTGTCCCGGGTGCCAGAAAGCCTAGCTACTCCTCTGCAGATACACAACTGCAACTACCCAAAGATGTCAGTGGCTTCTGAATGAAGTAGCCTCTAGAAGACCAGAGATCATGTCCTGGGTTGCAGCAACAGGTCAATCAGATTTTATGAAAAATATCGATTTTTTTTGGCACAAAATTTCCCTTCAAACTCTAACAGAGAACCAAAACGATGTTGGTCGAATTCTGAAACTTCAGATACAGTTATAAATATATAGTTGTCTAGATATACATTTTGACTGCCTCTTCCATCATCCATACATGCAAATAAATATATAATAATGCCATATATCAACATGGGATCAGCCATTAGTGAAACATGAAACAGGTCTCATATTTCAGTGAGTTATAAGTATAATCCTTCAGCAGAGTTCCATTCCTCATTGCAGCTTTAAAGGGCAGTGTTATGCTTATGGTTTTATAATGACTCAAAATGTAGAATGGAATATGTTCTTAAAGGAAACTGATAACTGCTGCACACAGCGATTAAGAAAGACTGACACACACATATATCTATATATACATATATAAATATATATTTATATTCTTAGTATCTGTAGTACAATTTAAGTTCCTGTAATATAGGAAATATCTACTGTACATGGAGTTGGGGGGTTATGCTAATTATTTGGTGAAGCAAGTTTGGGTATGAATTACAACTAGGGATGAGCGAATCGATCCGGACGAACCCGGATTCGATCCGAATTTCAGGAAAAATTCGATTCGGATCGAATCCGAATTTCCCCGCGATTCGATCGCTCGAAGTTTTCCTTTAACATCCATTCATTTACATTACAGGCATTCTAAGATGGCGGACGGGACATGTCCAGACATCAACCCCGCGCCAGTGCAAGCTGGGACAGTCACATGCAGCCTATCAGCAGCCAGCAAGCCCGGTGACGTCACAGCGGTATTTAAGGCCGGCCATCTTGCTTTCCTGCCTCATTTCTCTATTGCATTCGTGAGAGACAGAACGTTGTGTAGCTGAGGGAGTGACGCAGTTAGACAGGCAGGGACAGACAGGGACAGGCTGGAGACAGGCAGGAGACAGACAGGAGACAGACAGAAAGTCAGCGAAAAGCAGGGAAAGGTAGAAAAATCGGAGGCTGTCAGCCTGTCACAGGGAGTTTTTTTTTTTTTTTTTCATCCAGCCTGACAGGCTTTGTTAGCGTTTTCAGGCTGCTTATACTAACTAACTGTGCATATATACTGAACTGATCTTAAGTCTGCTGTGAGGCATCCCATTCTGTGACTACATCAGCCTCTGTTTAAGACCATATAACCATTTGCTCTTATTATATTTGAAATTAGCCTGATAAAGACACTTTTGCTCGGCATAGTACTTCTGGACCCTGCCAGGGCATCCCATTCTGTGACTACAGCAGCCTCTGTTTAAGACCATATAACCATTTGCTCTTATTATATTTGAAATTAGCCTGATAAAGACACTTTTGCTGGGCATAGTACTTCTGGACCCTGCCAGGGCATCCCATTCTGTGACTACAGCAGCCTCTGTTTAAGACCATATAACCATTTGCTCTTATTATATTTGAAATTAGCCTGATAAAGACACTTTTGCTGGGCATAGTACTTCTGGACCCTGCCAGGGCATCCCATTCTGTGACTACAGCAGCCTCTGTTTAAGACCATATAACCATTTGCTCTTATTATATTTGAAATTAGCCTGATAAAGACACTTTTGCTGGGCATAGTACTTCTGGACCCTGCCAGGGCATCCCATTCTGTGACTACAGCAGCCTCTGTTTAAGACCATATAACCGTACTTCTGGACCCTGCCAGGGCATCCCATTCTGTGACTACAGCAGCCTCTGTTTAAGACCATATAACCATTTGCTCTTATTATATTTGAAATTAGCCTGATAAAGACACTTTTGCTGGGCATAGTACTTCTGGACCCTGCCAGGGCATCCCATTCTGTGACTACAGCAGCCTCTGTTTAAGACCATATAACCATTTGCTCTTATTATATTTGAAATTAGCCTGATAAAGACACTTTTGCTGGGCATAGTACTTCTGGACCCTGCCAGGGCATCCCATTCTGTGACTACAGCAGCCTCTGTTTAAGACCATATAACCATTTGCTCTTATTATATTTGAAATTAGCCTGATAAAGACACTTTTGCTGGGCATAGTACTTCTGGACCCTGCCAGGGCATCCCATTCTGTGACTACAGCAGCCTCTGTTTAAGACCATATAACCATTTGCTCTTATTATATTTGAAATTAGCCTGATAAAGACACTTTTGCTGGGCATAGTACTTCTGGACCCTGCCAAGGCATCCCATTCTGTGACTACAGCAGCCTCTGTTTAAGACCATATGACCATTTGCTCTTATTATATTTGAAATTAGCCTGATAAAGACACTTTTGCTGGGCATAGTACTTCTGGACCCTGCCAGGGCATCCCATTCTGTGACTACAGCAGCCTCTGTTTAAGACCATATAACCATTTGCTCTTATTATATTTGAAATTAGCCTGATAAAGACACTTTTGCTGGGCATAGTACTTCTGGACCCTGCCAGGGCATCCCATTCTGTGACTACAGCAGCCTCTGTTTAAGACCATATAACCATTTGCTCTTATTATATTTGAAATTAGCCAGATAAAGACACTTTTGCTGGGCATAGTACTTCTGGACCCTGCCAGGGCATCCCATTCTGTGACTACAGCAGCCTCTGTTTAAGACCATATAACCATTTGCTCTTATTATATTTGAAATTAGCCTGATAAAGACACTTTTGCTGGGCATAGTACTTCTGGACCCTGCCAGGGCATCCCATTCTGTGACTACAGCAGCCTCTGTTTAAGACCATATAACCATTTGCACTTATTATAATTGAAATTAGGCCTGATAAAGACACTTTTGCTGGGCATAGTACTTCTGGACCCTGCCAGGGCATCCCATTCTGTGACTACAGCAGCCTCTGTTTAAGACCATATAACCATTTGCTCTTATTATATTTGAAATTAGCCTGATAAAGACACTTTTGCTGGGCATAGTACTTCTGGACCCTGCCAGGGCATCCCATTCTGTGACTACAGCAGCCTCTGTTTAAGACCATATAACCATTTGCTCTTATTATATTTGAAATTAGCCTGATAAAGACACTTTTGCTGGGCATAGTACTTCTGGACCCTGCCAGGGCATCCCATTCTGTGACTACAGCAGCCTCTGTTTAAGACCATATAACCATTTGCTCTTATTATATTTGAAATTAGCCTGATAAAGACACTTTTGCTGGGCATAGTACTTCTGGACCCTGCCAGGGCATCCCATTCTGTGACTACAGCAGCCTCTGTTTAAGACCATATAACCATTTGCTCTTATTATATTTGAAATTAGCCTGATAAAGACACTTTTGCTGGGCATAGTACTTCTGGACCCTGCCAGGGCATCCCATTCTGTGACTACAGCAGCCTCTGTTTAAGACCATATAACCATTTGCACTTATTATAATTGAAATTAGGCCTGATAAAGACACTTTTGCTCGGCATAGTACTTCTGGACCCTGCCAGGGCATCCCATTCTGTGACTACAGCAGCCTCTGTTTAAGACCATATAACCATTTGCTCTTATTATATTTGAAATTAGCCTGATAAAGACACTTTTGCTGGGCATAGTACTTCTGGACCCTGCCAGGGCATCCCATTCTGTGACTACAGCAGCCTCTGTTTAAGACCATATAACCATTTGCTCTTATTATATTTGAAATTAGCCTGATAAAGACACTTTTGCTGGGCATAGTACTTCTGGACCCTGCCAGGGCATCCCATTCTGTGACTACAGCAGCCTCTGTTTAAGACCATATAACCATTTGCTCTTATTATATTTGAAATTAGCCTGATAAAGACACTTTTGCTGGGCATAGTACTTCTGGACCCTGCCAGGGCATCCCATTCTGTGACTACAGCAGCCTCTGTTTAAGACCATATAACCATTTGCTCTTATTATATTTGAAATTAGCCTGATAAAGACACTTTTGCTGGGCATAGTACTTCTGGACCCTGCCAGGGCATCCCATTCTGTGACTACAGCAGCCTCTGTTTAAGACCATATAACCATTTGCTCTTATTATATTTGAAATTAGCCTGATAAAGACACTTTTGCTCGGCATAGTACTTCTGGACCCTGCCAGAGCATCCCATTCTGTGACTACAGCAGCCTCTGTTTAAGACCATATAACCATTTGCACTTATTATAATTGAAATTAGGCCTGATAAAGACAATTTTGCTGGGCATAGTACTTCTGGACCCTGCCAGGGCATCCCATTCTGTGACTACAGCAGCCTCTGTTTAAGACCATATAACCATTTGCTCTTATTATATTTGAAATTAGCCTGATAAAGACACTTTTGCTCGGCATAGTACTTCTGGACCCTGCCAGGGCATCCCATTCTGTGACTACAGCAGCCTCTGTTTAAGACCATATAACCATTTGCTCTTATTATATTTGAAATTAGCCTGATAAAGACACTTTTGCTCGGCATAGTACTTCTGGACCCTGCCAGGGCATCCCATTCTGTGACTACAGCGGCCTCTGTTTAAGACCATATAACCATTTGCTCTTATTATATTTGAAATTAGCCTGATAAAGACACTTTTGCTGGGCATAGTACTTCTGGACCCTGCCAGGGCATCCCATTCTGTGACTACAGCAGCCTCTGTTTAAGACCATATAACCATTTGCTCTTATTATATTTGAAATTAGCCTGATAAAGACACTTTTGCTGGGCATAGTACTTCTGGACCCTGCCAGGGCATCCCATTCTGTGACTACAGCAGCCTCTGTTTAAGACCATATAACCATTTGCTCTTATTATATTTGAAATTAGCCTGATAAAGACACTTTTGCTGGGCATAGTACTTCTGGACCCTGCCATGGCATCCCATTCTGTGACTACAGCAGCCTCTGTTTAAGACCATATAACCATTTGCTCTTATTATATTTGAAATTAGCCTGATAAAGACACTTTTGCTGGGCATAGTACTTCTGGACCCTGCCAGGGCATCCCATTCTGTGACTACAGCAGCCCCTGTTTAAGACCATATAACCATTTGCACTTATTATAATAGAAATTAGGCCTGATAAAGACACTTTTGCTGGGCATAGTACTTCTGGACCCTGCCAGGGCATCCCATTCTGTGACTACAGCAGCCTCTGTTTAAGACCATATAACCATTTGCTCTTATTATATTTGAAATTAGCCTGATAAAGACACTTTTGCTGGGCATAGTACTTCTGGACCCTGCCAGGGCATCCCATTCTGTGACTACAGCAGCCTCTGTTTAAGACCATATAACCATTTGCTCTTATTATATTTGAAATTAGCCTGATAAAGACACTTTTGCTCGGCATAGTACTTCTGCACCCTGCCAGGGCATCCCATTCTGTGACTACAGCAGCCTCTGTTTAAGACCATATAACCATTTGCTCTTATTATATTTGAAATTAGCCTGATAAAGACACTTTTGCTCGGCATAGTACTTCTGGACCCTGCCAGGGCATCCCATTCTGTGACTACAGCAGCCTCTGTTTAAGACCATATAACCATTTGCACTTATTATAATTGAAATTAGGCCTGATAAAGACACTTTTGCTCGGCATAGTACTTCTGGACCCTGCCAGGGCATCCCATTCTGTGACTACAGCAGCCTCTGTTTAAGACCATATAACCATTTGCTGTTATTATATTTGAAATTAGCCTGATAAAGACACTTTTGCTGGGCATAGTACTTCTGGACCCTGCCAGGGCATCCCATTCTGTGACTACAGCAGCCTCTGTTTAAGACCATATAACCATTTGCTCTTATTATATTTGAAATTAGCCTGATAAAGACACTTTTGCTGGGCATAGTACTTCTGGACCCTGCCAGGGCATCCCATTCTGTGACTACAGCAGCCTCTGTTTAAGACCATATAACCATTTGCTCTTATTATATTTGAAATTAGCCTGATAAAGACACTTTTGCTCGGCATAGTACTTCTGCACCCTGCCAAGGCATCCCATTCTGTGACTACAGCAGCCTCTGTTTAAGACCATATAACCATTTGCTCTTATTATATTTGAAATTAGCCTGATAAAGACACTTTTGCTCGGCATAGTACTTCTGCACCCTGCCAGGGCATCCCATTCTGTGACTACAGCAGCCTCTGTTTAAGACCATATAACCATTTGCTCTTATTATATTTGAAATTAGCCTGATAAAGACACTTTTGCTCGGCATAGTACTTCTGGACCCTGCCAGGGCATCCCATTCTGTGACTACAGCAGCCTCTGTTTAAGACCATATAACCATTTGCTCTTATTATATTTGAAATTAGCCTGATAAAGACACTTTTGCTGGGCATAGTACTTCTGGACCCTGCCAGGGCATCCCATTCTGTGACTACAGCAGCCTCTGTTTAAGACCATATAACCATTTGCTCTTATTATATTTGAAATTAGCCTGATAAAGACACTTTTGCTCGGCATAGTACTTCTGCACCCTGCCAGGGCATCCCATTCTGTGACTACAGCAGCCTCTGTTTAAGACCATATAACCATTTGCTCTTATTATATTTGAAATTAGCCTGATAAAGACACTTTTGCTCGGCATAGTACTTCTGGACCCTGCCAGGGCATCCCATTCTGTGACTACAGCAGCCTCTGTTTAAGACCATATAACCATTTGCACTTATTATAATTGAAATTAGGCCTGATAAAGACACTTTTGCTCGGCATAGTACTTCTGGACCCTGCCAGGGCATCCCATTCTGTGACTACAGCAGCCTCTGTTTAAGACCATATAACCATTTGCTGTTATTATATTTGAAATTAGCCTGATAAAGACACTTTTGCTGGGCATAGTACTTCTGGACCCTGCCAGGGCATCCCATTCTGTGACTACAGCAGCCTCTGTTTAAGACCATATAACCATTTGCTCTTATTATATTTGAAATTAGCCTGATAAAGACACTTTTGCTGGGCATAGTACTTCTGGACCCTGCCAGGGCATCCCATTCTGTGACTACAGCAGCCTCTGTTTAAGACCATATAACCATTTGCTCTTATTATATTTGAAATTAGCCTGATAAAGACACTTTTGCTCGGCATAGTACTTCTGCACCCTGCCAAGGCATCCCATTCTGTGACTACAGCAGCCTCTGTTTAAGACCATATAACCATTTGCTCTTATTATATTTGAAATTAGCCTGATAAAGACACTTTTGCTCGGCATAGTACTTCTGGACCCTGCCAGGGCATCCCATTCTGTGACTACAGCAGCCTCTGTTTAAGACCATATAACCATTTGCACTTATTATAATTGAAATTAGGCCTGATAAAGACACTTTTGCTCGGCATAGTACTTCTGGACCCTGCCAGGGCATCCCATTCTGTGACTACAGCAGCCCCTGTTTAAGACCATATAACCATTTGCACTTATTATAATAGAAATTAGGCCTGATAAAGACACTTTTGCTGGGCATAGTACTTCTGGACCCTGCCAGGGCATCCCATTCTGTGACTACAGCAGCCTCTGTTTAAGACCATATAACCATTTGCTCTTATTATATTTGAAATTAGCCTGATAAAGACACTTTTGCTCGGCATAGTACTTCTGGACCCTGCCAGGGCATCCCATTCTGTGACTACAGCAGCCTCTGTTTAAGACCATATAACCATTTGCTCTTATTATATTTGAAATTAGCCTGATAAAGACACTTTTGCTCGGCATAGTACTTCTGCACCCTGCCAGGGCATCCCATTCTGTGACTACAGCAGCCTCTGTTTAAGACCATATAACCATTTGCTCTTATTATATTTGAAATTAGCCTGATAAAGACACTTTTGCTCGGCATAGTACTTCTGGACCCTGCCAGGGCATCCCATTCTGTGACTACAGCAGCCTCTGTTTAAGACCATATAACCATTTGCACTTATTATAATTGAAATTAGGCCTGATAAAGACACTTTTGCTCGGCATAGTACTTCTGGACCCTGCCAGGGCATCCCATTCTGTGACTACAGCAGCCTCTGTTTAAGACCATATAACCATTTGCTCTTATTATATTTGAAATTAGCCTGATAAAGACACTTTTGCTGGGCATAGTACTTCTGGACCCTGCCAGGGCATCCCATTCTGTGACTACAGCAGCCTCTGTTTAAGACCATATAACCATTTGCTCTTATTATATTTGAAATTAGCCTGATAAAGACACTTTTGCTGGGCATAGTACTTCTGGACCCTGCCAGGGCATCCCATTCTGTGACTACAGCAGCCTCTGTTTAAGACCATATAACCATTTGCTCTTATTATATTTGAAATTAGCCTGATAAAGACACTTTTGCTCGGCATAGTACTTCTGCACCCTGCCAAGGCATCCCATTCTGTGACTACAGCAGCCTCTGTTTAAGACCATATAACCATTTGCTCTTATTATATTTGAAATTAGCCTGATAAAGACACTTTTGCTCGGCATAGTACTTCTGGACCCTGCCAGGGCATCCCATTCTGTGACTACAGCAGCCTCTGTTTAAGACCATATAACCATTTGCACTTATTATAATTGAAATTAGGCCTGATAAAGACACTTTTGCTCGGCATAGTACTTCTGGACCCTGCCAGGGCATCCCATTCTGTGACTACAGCAGCCTCTGTTTAAGACCATATAACCATTTGCTCTTATTATATTTCAAATTAGCCTGATAAAGACACTTTTGCTCGGCATAGTACTTCTGGACCCTGCCAGGGCATCCCATTCTGTGACTACAGCAGCCTCTGTTTAAGACCATATAACCATTTGCTCTTATTATATTTGAAATTAGCCTGATAAAGACACTTTTGCTGGGCATAGTACTTCTGGACCCTGCCAGGGCATCCCATTCTGTGACTACAGCAGCCTCTGTTTAAGACCATATAACCATTTGCTCTTATTATATTTGAAATTAGCCTGATAAAGACACTTTTGCTCGGCATAGTACTTCTGGACCCTGCCAGGGCATCCCATTCTGTGACTACAGCAGCCTCTGTTTAAGACCATATAACCATTTGCTCTTATTATATTTGAAATTAGCCTGATAAAGACACTTTTGCTGGGCATAGTACTTCTGGACCCTGCCAGGGCATCCCATTCTGTGACTACAGCAGCCTCTGTTTAAGACCATATAACCATTTGCTCTTATTATATTTGAAATTAGCCTGATAAAGACACTTTTGCTGGGCATAGCACTACTGGATCTTTTTTGGGGCATCCCATTCTGTGACTACAGCAGTCTCTGTTTAAGACCATATAACCATTTGCACTTATTATAATTGAAATTAGCACTGATAAAGACACTTTTGCTGGGCATAGCACTACTGGATCTTTTTTTGGGGCATCCCATTCTGTGACTACAGCAGCCTCTGTTTAAGACCATATAACCATTTGCACTTATTATAATTGAAATTAGCCCTGATAAAGACACTTTTGCTGGGCATAGGCTTACTGCTGCCTGCCAGGTGCACTTCTGTTGAGGCATCCCATTCTGTAACATAGCATACCCCTCTTTATTTACACTAAGCAGCTCTCTTATTTACACTAAGCAGGCCTGTGTTACTGACCACTTTTGGTGTGCATTATTTTCTGTTTCATATAGACCCACCGCTGCCCGGGGAATCTTAAAATATCACCTACTACCACGCCAGTTAGACTATGTCGGGCAGACAAGTGCCTGGAAGTGAAAAGAGGAGTGGCAGAGGCCAAGATTCCGCAGGCAGAGCTCGCATCAGACTGGGGGCCAGTAGCAGCAGGAGTCACGCTGAGAGACCTAATCTGCCAGTATCTGCTAGCGGTCGGGTCTCCACCAGTAACGCATCTGCCGTGGTAGATTGGTTGACGCGCTCATCAACAACATCACCACAACTTACGTCTGAGACCCCCAGTCTAGGGTCGGTAGGTTCCTCTGACACAACCCTGAGTTGGCATGCCCCGAGAGCAGTCCCTGTCCTCCCATTGCCTCTGTCCTACGCCGTTCCCTCCCCCTGCGACGTATCCTATGCTTTGGGTTCAGCTCCACTCTTTAGTGAGGAGGACGATCAGATACAGGAGGACAGTCAGCAGCTACTGCCCAGCCAAGAAATGGAGGTGGCTTCTTTAGCTAGGCAGACAAATAGTGATGTGGACAGTGTCGTGGGTGCTGCGAGCGTTCCAGCTCCTGCGCCAGACACTGTTGACGAATCCACGAACATCAGTGACGTACAGCCACAACTCGGTGATGATGATGATGACGATTAAGCCGATCGCACTTGGGAGCCGGGTGAGGAAGGGGCTTCATCGTCATCATCAGGAGAAGAGGGGCGCAGGTTGCCCCGGAGTCAGCAGCTGAGGCAGCAAGGTGGTAGCAGTCAGCATGGGGGCACAATTCCAAAGGCTGGATCCGGCCGGGGCCGGGGCCGGGGTAGAGCACCTGCTGTGCGGCAGTCTACCTTATCAGGAGGTAGTGGAGCAGGGGTTCCTGGAGTTGGCAACAGCAGCAGTGAATCAGTGAGGACAGGGGGTGGGAAAAGTAGCTACTCGGCAGTGTGGCAGTTTTTCCTGAGGCATCCGCAGGAGGGTAACATGGCCACATGCAAGATATGTAGGCAAAAGGTGAAGCGTGGCCAGGGTCCAAATGTTGGCACCACGGCCCTGCGTCAACATATGATGCGTCACCATAAAGCGACCTGGGAGAACCGAGGCTCCCAAGGGGTGGTCCAGTCTGCTTCCTCACCAAGTGAGCTCCCAATTTCTGCCAGCCAAGGCTCCAGCACCTCAGCCGAAGGCAGCTGTGCGTCATACCCATCCTCTGTCGCTCCTGCTCCTCCTCCTCCAAGTCATGCATCCCGCCAGCAATCCATCAGCGAAGCCATGTCCAAGAGACAGCAGTATGTGCCCACTCATCCTACGGCGCAGAAGCTGAATGTGCTCCTGTCCAAGTTGCTGGTGCTGCAGTCGCTCCCTTTTCAGGTGGTGGAATCTGCACCTTTCAGAGAACTGATGGCTTGTGCCGAGCCGAGGTGGAGAGTCCCAAGCCGTCATTTCTTTGCCAAGAAGGCAGTACCAGCGCTGCACACTTTTGTTGAACAGAAGGTGGGCCAGTCCTTGAGCCTGTCGGTGTGTAGCAAAATACATGGCAGCGCCGACATCTGGAGCTGTAACTACGGTCAGGGGCAGTACATGTCGTTTACGGCCCACTGGGTGAATGTGGTCCCTTTGCAGCAGCAGCAGCAACTTGGACAGGTCACGCCGCTTCGGCCTCCGCGCTCTCTGCCCATTGGACCTGTGACACCATGCGACTCGGCCTCCTCATCCTCCGCCATCTCCTCACCCTCCACTGTAGGCTCAAGTCTCAGTGCCCCTCCAGTCTACCATGTGTGCAGGGCACGGAGGTGTCACGCAGTGCTTCACATGGTTTGTCTTGGCGAACGGAGTCACACAGGGGAGGAACTGCTTAAATGTATTCATCAGGAAATCCAAACATGGCTTACTCCGAGAAAACTTAAAATGGGAATCATGGTTACCGACAATGGGAAGAACATTTTGTCTGCGCTGCGCCAAGGAAGCCTGACCCATGCCCCCTGCATGGCTCACGTCTTCAATCTGGTTGTCAAGCGGTTTCTGAAGTGTTCCCCCCATCTGCAAGACATCCTAACAACTTCAAGGAAACTTTGCATGCACTTCAGCCACTCCTACACCGCCAAACACACCCTTCTTGAGCTACAGCGTCAGAATGGTATCCCCCAACATAGTCTGATTTGCGATGTTTCCACCCGTTGGAATTCCACCCTTCACATGTTGGACCGATTATATGAACAGAGAAAAGCCATCACGGATTTCCTGATGATCCAAGCAGATAGGGGGACTCCCCTGTGTAACTTCAATGTCAACCAGTGGCAGCTCATACGTGACACCTGCCGTTTGCTCAGGCCCTTTGAGGAAGCCACTTTATTTGTCAGTCGGCAGGATTACGGGATGAACGACGTGATTCCACTGCTTCATGTACTACAGCACATGTTGGAAACCATGGCTGGTCAGGGCACTGGAGACATGGCGTTTACATCTTACAGCCACATGAACCCCATTGGAGCTGAACTGGAGGAGGAGGAGGAAGAGGAGGAGGAGTTGCCCAGCGAAACACAGTTTAGGCTTGGCGAAATGGCTGGTTTATCTAGTCAGCGGACAGGAGAGGAGGAGCAGGAGCAGCCAGAGGAGCTAGAGGTTTTTGAGGAAGGCGAGACAGAGGACCCGGGCACACCGTGGCAGTATGCAGTGGAGATGGAGACAGGTAGTCCATCCGAGTCACTTGCGCAAATGGCACAAAGCATGCTCACGTGCTTGCGTAGTGACCCCAGAATTGTTTCCATCTGTCGGCGGGATGACTTCTGGCTGTCCACCTTATTGGACCCTCGCTTCCGGCACAAAATGGGGGCATTTTTTAAACCCACCGAGAGGGAGGACAAACTCAACTACTACAAAGACATTCTACGTAGGCAGTTGGCCGATGCCTATCTGCGCCATGGTCCATACTCTCGCAGGTCTGACTCGAGGGGACCTCTGCGCTCACCTTCCACTGCCATGGCCGCTGGGGGGGTTGGCAGGAGCAGCAGCAGCAGCTCCATCAGCAGCAGCAGCCTCAGTCTTCAGTCGCTAATGAGTAGCTTTCTACACCCGCATAGTGAGGCTACTCATGAGCAGCAGGAAGACCTGGAGCAGGACCTCAACCAGCAGGTCATGTCATACTTTGACATGACCATGCCAACACACCTTGAGGATCCGCTGGACTTGTGGGCAGCCAAACTTGATTTGTGGCCGCAACTAGCAGAGTTTGCCCTGGAAAAGCTGTCCTGCCCGGCAAGTAGCGTGCCATCTGAGCGGGTGTTTAGTGCGGCGGGGGCCATAGTTACGGCGAGGAGAACTCGTCTGTCAACTAAAAATGTGGAGAGACTCACCTTTGTCAAAATGAATCAGGGATGGATCAGCCAGGATTTCCACCCACCAATGCCTGATGCATGCGACTAGATTCAGCATGGTGCCACGTTTTACACTTTCCAAATGGTGCAAAACATATTTATGTCTTTAGGCCATTTTTTGGGCTCCTGCTGCTGCTGCTGCCAACTTCTGCCAACTCCAGGGTGTGATTCATCCAATTGTTGGGCTCCTGAAGCCAACCCCAGTGTCTCTTTAAAGCAATATTTGGGCTCCTGCTGCTGCTGCTGCTGTCAACTCCTGCCAACTCCAGGGTGTGATTCATCCAATTTTTGGGCTCCTGAAGCCAACTCCAGTGTATATTTGGGCTCCTGCTGCTGCTGCTGCCAACTTCTGCCAACTCCAGGGTGTGATTCATCCAATTTTTGGGCTCCTGAAGCCAACCCCAGAGTCTCTTTAAAGTAATGTTTGGGCTCCTGCTGCTGCTGCTGCTGCTGCCAACTTCTGCCAACTCCAGGGTGTGATTCATCCAATTTTTGGGCTCCTGAAGCCAACCCCAGGGTCTGTTTAAAGTAATGTTTGGGCTCCTGCTGCTGCTTGCAACTCCAGGGTGTGATTCATCCAATTTTTGGGCTCCTGAGGCCAACCCCAGTGTCTCTTTAAAGTAATGTTTGGGCTCCTGCTGCTGCTGATGCCAACTCCAGGGTGTGATTCATCCAATTTTTGGGCTCCTGAGGCCAACCCCAGGGTCTCTTTAAAGTAATGTTTGGGCTCCTGCTGCTGCTGCTGCTGCTGCTGCCGCCAACTCCAGGGTGTGATTCATCCAATTTTTGGGCTCCTGAGGCCAACCCCAGGGTCTCTTAAAAGTAATATTTGGGCTCCTGCTGCTGCTGCTGCTGCTGCCAACTTCTGCCAACTCCAGGGTGTGATTCATCCAATTTTTGGGCTCCTGAAGCCAACCCCAGTGTCTCTTTAAAGTAATGTTTGGGCTCCTGCTGCTGCTGCTGCTGCTGCCAACTCCAGGGTGTGATTCATCCAATTTTTGGGCTCCTGAGGCCAACCCCAGGGTCTCTTTAAAGTAATATTTGGGCTCCTGCTGCTGCTGCTGCTGCTGCCAACTTCTGCCAACTCCAGGGTGTGATTCATCCATTTTTTGGGCTCCTGAAGCCAACCCCAGGGTCTGTTTAAAGTAATGTTTGGGCTCCTGCTGCTGCTTGCAACTCCAGGGTGTGATTCATCCAATTTTTGGGCTCCTGAGGCCAACCCCAGGGTCTCTTTAAAGTAATATTTGGGCTCCTGCTGCTGCCAACTCCAGGGTGTGATTCATCCAATTTTTGGGCTCCTGAGGCCAACCCCAGGGTCTCTTTAAAGTAATATTTGGGCTCCTGCTGCTGCTGCTGCTGTTGCCAACTTCTGCCAACTCCAGGGTGTGATTCATCCAATTTTTGGGCTCCTGAAGCCAACCCCAGTGTCTCTTTAAAGCAATGTTTGGGCTCCTGCTGCTGCTGCTGCTGCTGCTGCCGCCAACTCCAGGGTGTGATTCATCCAATTTTTGGGCTCCTGAGGCCAACCCCAGGGTCTCTTTAAAGTAATATTTGGGCTCCTGCTGCTGCTGCTGCTGCCAACTTCTGCCAACTCCAGGGTGTGATTCATCCAATTTTTGGGCTCCTGAAGCCAACCCCAGTGTCTCTTTAAAGTAATGTTTGGGCTCCTGCTTCTGCTGCTGCCAACTCCAGGGTGTGATTCATCCAATTTTTGGGCTCCTGAGGCCAACCCCAGTGTCTCTTTAAAGTAATGTTTGGGCTCCTGCTGCTGCTGCTGCTGCTGCTGCCAACTCCAGGGTGTGATTCATCCAATTTTTGGGCTCCTGAGGCCAACCCCAGGGTCTCTTTAAAGTAATATTTGGGCTCCTGCTGCTGCTGCTGCTGCTGCTGCCAACTTCTGCCAACTCCAGGGTGTGATTCATCCAATTTTTGGGCTCCTGAAGCCAACCCCAGTGTCTCTTTAAAGTAATGTTTGGGCTCCTGCTGCTGCTGCTGCCAACTCCAGGGTGTGATTCATCCAATTTTTGGGCTCCTGAGGCCAACCCCAGGGTCTCTTTAAAGTAATGTTTGGGCTCCTGCTGCTGCTGCCGCCAACTCCAGGGTGTGATTCATCCAATTTTTGGGCTCCTGAGGCCAACCCCAGGGTCTCTTTAAAGTAATATTTGGGCTCCTGCTGCTGCTGCTGCTGCTGCTGCCAACTTCTGCCAACTCCAGGGTGTGATTCATCCAATTTTTGGGCTCCTGAAGCCAACCCCAGTGTCTCTTTAAAGTAATGTTTGGGCTCCTGCTGCTGCTGCTGCTGCCAACTCCAGGGTGTGATTCATCCAATTTTTGGGCTCCTGAGGCCAACCCCAGGGTCTCTTTAAAGTAATATTTGGGCTCCTGCTGCTGCCAACTTCTGCCAACTCCAGGGTGTGATTCATCCAATTTTTGGGCTCCTGAAGCCAACCCCAGGGTCTGTTTAAAGTAATGTTTGGGCTCCTGCTGCTGCTTGCAACTCCAGGGTGTGATTCATCCAATTTTTGGGCTCCTGAGGCCAACCCCAGGGTCTCTTTAAAGTAATATTTGGGCTCCTGCTGCTGCCAACTCCAGGGTGTGATTCATCCAATTTTTGGGCTCCTGAGGCCAACCCCAGGGTCTCTTTAAAGTAATATTTGGGCTCCTGCTGCTGCTGCTGCTGCTGCTGCCAACTTCTGCCAACTCCAGGGTGTGATTCATCCAATTTTTGGGCTCCTGAAGCCAACCCCAGTGTCTCTTTAAAGTAATGTTTGGGCTCCTGCTGCTGCTGCTGCTGCTGCTGCCAACTCCAGGGTGTGATTCATCCAATTTTTGGGCTCCTGAGGCCAACCCCAGGGTCTCTTTAAAGTAATATTTGGGCTCCTGCTGCTGCTGCTGCTGCTGCTGCCAACTTCTGCCAACTCCAGGGTGTGATTCATCCAATTTTTGGGCTCCTGAAGCCAACCCCAGGGTCTGTTTAAAGTAATGTTTGGGCTCCTGCTGCTGCTTGCAACTCCAGGGTGTGATTCCTCCAATTTTTGGGCTCCTGAGGCCAACCCCAGGGTCTCTTTAAAGTAATATTTGGGCTCCTGCTGCTGCCAACTCCAGGGTGTGATTCATCCAATTTTTGGGCTCCTGAGGCCAACCCCAGGGTCTCTTTAAAGTAATATTTGGGCTCCTGCTGCTGCTGCTGCCAACTTCTGCCAACTCCAGGGTGTGATTCATCCAATTTTTGGGCTCCTGAAGCCAACCCCAGAGTCTCTTTAAAGTAATGTTTGGGCTCCTGCTGCTGCTGCTGCTGCTGCTGCCGCCAACTCCAGGGTGTGATTCATCCAATTTTTGGGCTCCTGAGGCCAACCCCAGGGTCTCTTTAAAGTAATATTTGGGCTCCTGCTGCTGCCAACTCCAGGGTGTGATTCATCCAATTTTTGGGCTCCTGAGGCCAACCCCAGGGTCTCTTTAAAGTAATGTTTGGGCTCCTGCTGCTGCTGCCAACTCCAGGGTGTGATTCATCCAATTTTTGGGCTCCTGAAGCCAACCCCAGGGTCTCTTTAAAGTAATATTTGGGCTCCTGCTGCTGCTGCCAACTCCAGGGTGTGATTCATCCAATTTTTGGGCTCCTGAAGCCAACCCCAGGGTCTCTTTAAAGTAATATTTGGGCTCCTGCTGCTGCTGCTGCCAACTCCAGGGTGTGATTCATCCAATTTTTGGGCTCCTGAAGCCAACCCCAGCGTCTCTTTAAAGTAATGTTTGGGCTCCTGCTGCTGCTTGCAACTCCAGGGTGTGATTCATCCAATTTTTGGGCTCCTGCTGCTGCCAACTCCAGTGTCTCTTTAAAGCAATGTTTGGGCTCCTGCCCCTCATAGTGATGCCACTTCAACTCTCTGCAATTGTGCCGCTCTGCGATTCTATTAGCGATGCCTCTGATCTGCATGTGATATTTATTCAAAGTATTATTTAACTAACCCAGCACGCATCCTGTGCGTGTTACAGCAAGGCAGAATGGTTTACAACCCTATTGAGGCTCTAGGAGGCTCAGAAATAGCCGTTTTTAATAGCGATTCGTCGCGAATTTATTCGGGTCGAAACGATTTTTGTCGGAAAATTCGGCAAATCAGTCGAATCGAATTTTTCAAAAGTTCGCTCATCTCTAATTACAACCATCCCAACCAGATTTATTAATTTACACACAAAAATGTTTGCTTTCAAGCTTTAAAAAATATATATCCTTATGTCATTGACATTGAAAAGCACAATGAGGCCTTCAATTAAAATTTAAATAGGTTGCATATTAACACCTCAGACTTTCACTACATGGAGGTAAAAAGATCCAGTGACTATGGCAGGCTGATTCACTAATAGCGCCAGGTAGCGACAGATGACCGTCTGTACTACGGCGCTATGATCGACCGCTAGTGGCTGCCCCGATCAGCCATCAGTCGATATTACAGGGCTCCTCAGTTGCTATATTAACCTGGCCTCTAATGGTGAATATGATGTGTCTCAGTCGCTATAAAGCCACTGTACAATTGCTCACCCAAATCTAATAGTGTTTGGGCGTTTTAATGTTGTTTGAATGCTTACATTTAGAATAATGTTATATTGTCTATGCTCACATAGGCAATATAAGATTATTTTTCTAATTTTTTTTTTTTTTGGTGTATGTAAAATGAAAGAAACTCTGACAAATGTTAGTCAAAATATAAAAAAAAATTTAAAAAAGCCCAACATGGGCATAACTGTAAGCCGCATAGTGGCCAAACGCATACCCCCCACCCTACAGCTTTTTCATCTTCCCCAGCAGCATAAACTTGTCCGGACATACTGCCACAGTCTGCGATGCTCATTATTGCAAGGGTAAAAGAAAGGTCATTATTATGTGTACATCACAAAAATCTGGAAGCATCTATGACAGGTCATTAATTGCACGGCTTTATTTTTATTGCTTCTAAATTTTAGGGATATAGAACATTAGGCTAGTGTATAGAATCATTTTACACCATTATTTAAATTTGGGGCCTACCATTAGCTTTCATCCACCCTAGCCTTACTATTTTACTTACCTTACGAAAACAATGAATGGCTACTTAAGCTTTTGAGGAGTGTACTTCCTGTTTAGTTAGTAATTACTTATGTCCATAGTACTAAACAAATCCTTGACCTAATACAATAATAGGTCTACACGTTATTAGGGAAGGATTTGTTTATTAACCACACACACTCACAGGCTGCATGTATAATGTATTTGAACTTAACCTAAGCAGAGCCAACAATCTAGCATGCATACATGCAATTATGACTGTTGCTTGCAAAAATATCATCTACATGTTTCATAATTAACCCCATCATGTTAGGAACCTTTATGCCTGGTCATGTATATAGACATATGGTTGATATATATGTTTATTGAAAATTGCATTGTACTCACCATCGCAGCTGTGGCTACAGACCATGCTGCTGGGGGTTCCTGGAGCAGGGGTGGGGAGTATGATTACAGGGTCTATCTGTGTGGAAACATCTGTTTTGGAAAAAACACACCAGAAAAAAACATACGTTTGGAACAATGGATGTTATTATTCAACAACCACCTGTATTTTTAACTTTTCAAATATGGTCAAACAATGTTAATAAATGTTAATAAATATTTACTCATTGTTTTTCCAACAATCTTTAACAGATGTTTTCAACACATTTTCATGGTATTTAGGGGTTCATGAGTTGAGCTGTTTCTGTGAACTAGTCCACATGGTCCACTCAATACCATTGCCCAGATTTTTCATGCATTTTGGCAAGATAGTGCCACAGTCGTGCAAATTATAGTATGTCAAAAACTTTTTTAGATTTTCGATTTATCACATTTGCACATGTTGCAGCAGTACAATAAGCACATTTCCTGCAACAGTAGCAGTGCTGCATCATGCTTCTTAAAAGAAAAATCATATTTAGCACTACTGTACTTTGCAATGAAATGGCGTTGTCTGACATAAATGCTTGATAAATCATGCACCATATAATGCTGTGTAGCATAAAACATGTGTATGTCTTTAAAATCTACATGAAATACACCATGTAAAGCAGATTAAAACTAAACTTACCATGACTATGCACGAGTGCAAGATCTGCAACATAGCTGGGGAAGGTGCCAGCTCTATGATTCCCTGTAAAACAGTTAATGGTGGAAAGGTATATTTAAGTAAACACAAATTCACCATGGAACCTAAAAACACCAATTAGAAATGCACTCACCAGGGGATGAGCTGCTGCTGGTATACCAGGGAGGCGTAGAGCCTCCACTCCTCACAATGGGCCCAGAAGATCCCAAAACCGATGGGCCACCCTCCTCCCTCTCACTGCCTGATCCTCGAGGGAGTGTGGGCGAGTCCCTCACCTCCACCCCACTGGCACTCCCCACTTGAGCGTGGCCACAAGGGGTTTGAGACTCAGGTGAGTCCGACTGTGAGGAGCTGAGGCTCCATACTGCCCTCACCCCAGCAGCACGCTCCTCTGGGGCATCATCCCCTTCCTCCCCTGGGTCCTCAAGATGAGAACAATGAGAGGGCCCCTCCCCCGCAGACTCATCTGAGTCCAACACTCTGGTGCGGGGGAGGAATCCCTTCCAGTGTTTGCCCAGGGGAGGATGCTTATCTGTGGAGAGGAAACAAAAGGAAAAAAGGGTAAAATCACACACAAATACCTTACTCATCCCACATTATAGTAAATACAAGTATGTAGTGATGTAACACTTACCTGATGCGTAGGCATCATAGAGCCGGTAAACGCCCTCATTGTTCCGGCACTTGAAATCGGACCACTTTTGAAATATGGCCCTTTTGGAGAGCTTGGTCTTAAAGAGCCCGGACACAGTGGCTTGCATCTCCATCAATACGCTGCTTTTTGCACTCAGGGCATAGTTGTATTCTCTGATGCAGAAATCCTAGAAAAAAAAACACAAAACAAACAAAAAAACATTAAGCAAAACAAATAATTTGCACATTCCCATAGCAATCTCTAAATCTGACATTGCATTTCCTGGATTTTAAAATAAAAAGGACGTTATACATATTCCAAACAAACCAATGTCAATCCATTAAAAAAAAAAAATATAAGAAATAGTCATAAGCTTAAAAACAATCATAAAGACAAAAAAAGTACATTTTGGATTCAAACAACTCAAAATATAACCTTAGAAATCAATCAATTAAAAAAACACTCACTTTAACAACCTGCCCATTGACACGAGGATCCACCCTCTTCCGTGTCTTCTGGGATTGGGGGGGAGCAGGGGAGGCTGAAGGGCCAAGGGGGGCAGGGGGGGAGGGGTGGGGGGGTCAGATTCTGAGGAGTAGCTGGGGAGAGGTCTTGCTGGGCGTCTGGGCCACATAGTGGATCCTCGTAGCGCTGTACGCTGAGGCTGGGATAATGATGAATGATACGCTACATGGCGTTATCCCAGTCGCTCATCAGGATTGGCTTCATAAATGTGTAATTGCCTGCTGTGGCCGGCGTTCTCTTGCTGATACCTGTCGCTACCTGTTGCTAAATAGCCACTACCTGGCGCTATTCATTCATGAATAAGGCCCTAAGGCTCAATTCACACCACTTACGCTGCATTGGTCAACGCAGTCACAACACACAGAAATATACTGCCCATTGTTTTTAATGGATCAGTTCACATATATACACTATGTATAAATGTAAACTGCCCCATTATAAATAATGGGCAACATTTTCCCTTGGGTTATGACTACTTTGCCCAACGTGTGAATAGACCCTAAGATTTTAGGTTTATTTAAGATTTACTTTTGAAAAGCACATGAAAACATTGGGCCTTATTTATGATGTGCGCCTTTGAGCACCTTTTTTGTGGACATAGCACCAGCATCACCAGCACACATACTGTTTTCACGCTGTGGATACATTCTGCAACATTGATACATTTTCCTGGAGACAAATGGACTTGAGTGCAATTCCCTGATTATTTTAACCTTGTATTTTGTGTATGTTCATGCTGATGATAGTGTATCATTATTTAAATACATTTATTTATTTTGTATTACTCGAGAACAATCTATTTTTGACTACACTTAGGGAGACTTATGCCCACTTAATTATTTTCCTATTATGAAGCCTGTTTTGACAAATGAAGAGATGTTTCCCTCCACACTGTCTGTAATGGGATGATTGGGGGAGTTCTGCTTACTATCTATAATGGGGTGATTTGGGGGGGTCTGCTTACTATCTGTAATGGGATGATTGGGGGAGTTCTGCGTACTACCTGTAATGGGGTGATTGTTGGGAACTCTGCTTATTGCCTGTAATGTGGTTATTGGGGGGCTCTGCCTACTATATGTAATGGGGTGATTGTGGGGGATTCTGCACACTGTCTTTAATAGGGAAATTAGAAGGGGGTATTTTAGCAAACTATTTGATTCTAGAATTATTTTTATTATTTTCCTCCTCTAAACCCTAGGTGCGTCTTGTGTGCCGCTGTGCGTCTTACAGAGCTCTTGTTTTAAAAATCTAAAGGTCCAGAGTCAGGGGAGACAGTACAGAGAACCTGAAGCCCCAATATTCTCTGAGGTACATCCACACCACATCTTCAGATGCCAAAACCATAAAATCAAAGCCCCTGTGTCCAGCCATGTGATACACTGAGGCATAAACTGAAATGTTCACATGCGGCCTGGCATTTGTCCACCAGTTATAAATATTGGTGCTTTGCTGAACCAGCCATGAGCCATTATGTCCTATTGCAATTGAAGTAGGGGAAATATGAAATAAAATTAATATTTGCTGCACATTAATTCTTCATTACTTTTTGTATCGATGTCTATGTATATAGGTAATATATATATATATATTTATACTATATATAGCTATATTCATAGTCTGATCGCTGACTGACAGTCGTACTATCGTTGTACAATGAATGTGCCTTTCATTTCAATGAGCAGCTGGAAGAGCATTTGGAAAACATTTAATCCTGGTGGACCAGTGCTCACCGATCAAAAATCAAACCTTTTTGTTTGTTTTAAACATTTGCTACTTTGCTAATAAATAATGGAGTATTATTCACAGCATTCATCTGAGATCAATTAATAAAAAAAGTATTTCTAATGCAATGCTGTCACACAGACTTAGGCCCTTATTTATGAAGGGATAGCGACAGGTAGCGACTGGTGAGCGGCCGGTAATGACGGGCACCGCCACGAGAACGCCGGCTCCCCACCACAATCACACATTTATCAAGCCAATCCTGCTTAGCGACTGAGATAGCGCCATATAGCGACTCATTCATCATTATTCCAGCCTCAGCCCACAGCGCCAGCGTCCGACCTTGAATAGCGACAGGTATGACCTCTCGCTACCTGGCGCTCTCCAATGCATTTCAACGGAACAATCTTTAAATATTCATAATTAATTGTTTTTTTTTGTTTAAATGTGAAAAATTCTGTGACCACTTCTGCCATTTTAGATAATTGTACAGAATTGATATTACAGGTCTGATATTAATGTATTCATATTACTAAATGATTTAAAAAACTTGTTTTTTTTTGGTTTCCAAAAATATGGTTGTTTGGGGGTTAAAAAACTACTTTTAACCCATCGCCGCCAGCACTCTGGGGTTTAAACATGCATTTCACAGCGCGAGAATTTTTTGAGCATGATTTGTTAATGAATATGGTGGGAGCCGGTCGCTAGGGCCAGTCGCTATCATGCGCTCCCGTACAGCGTGGAACCTGTCAAATAGCGACTCCTCACCCAATATTCAACATTACGGCAAACCGACTGAGTCGCTATCAACTACCGAACAACGGCCAAGCATAGGCGACTACTAGCGGGGGCTCTGAAAATGCTGCTACAGTCACTCAACTGGCGCTACCTGCCGCTATTAATGAATCGGCCTCCCCGGCCCTTATTCATGAAGGGATAGCATCAGGTAGTGGCTGGTTAAAGACAGGTAGCGGCAGGTGAACGCCGGACACAGCACGCAATTACACATTTATCAAGCAGATTCTGTGGAGCGACTGGGATAACATGTAGCGTCTGATTTATCATTATCCCAGCCACAGCATACAGCGCTGGTGTTCAGCCTTACAGAGCGCCACGTATTACCTCTCGCTACCTGTCGCTCTCCCATACATTTCAATGGAAGTTCTTTAACTTCTCTTTAAACAGGGGTTTTTTATTATTTTTTTTTTTAAATTATTATCAAATAATGTTGTGACCTCCCCATGTTTTAAATTTTTATACAGAATTGACATTACAGGTCTGGCATTAATGTGTTCATGTTACAATGTTATTACAATGTAATTCCATATGTTTTCGCTTTGTTACTGGTGGATACATGATATAAATACAGCCTTTAATCACACAGTTTCCGGCGCTCTGGCCTACAGCGAAGCATTTTTGAGCGCCGGAGGTGTGTGAGGCTGTTTTTTTGATGAATATGTTGTGAGTCGGTCACACTGACCAGTCGCTAACATGCGCTCCCATACAGCGCTGTACTGGTCATATAGCGACTCCCCACAATGTATTCATCATTGCTGCACAGCGACTGAGGCGCTATGAACTAGCGACCCACGGCCGAGCACTGCGACTACTAGCGGGCGCTCTGAAATGCCTGCTACAGACGCTCATCTGTCGCTACCTGCAGCTAATAATGAATCAGCCTCCCCGTATTAGTTTAGGGAAGTTATTGGTCACATATAGGCCTTGAGTCAGCAAAAGTCAGCAAAAAATGCCTTGATCCTTGCGGGGGTGTAAGATCATCTTGCACAGATTTTTCCTCTTTATCCATACCAGCTTAATGTAAATGAAAGCATAAGCTGCTATATTGTGGCAGACTCGACATAGCAGGGGTTAAAACAACCCTTTCTTTTCTTGTTTTGCTTTCTTTAAACAAAGATAAAGAGGCTGATTCACTACTAGCGCCAGGCATCGGCAGATGAGCGTCTGTATAGCGGCACTTAGAGTGACCGCTAGTAGACGCTCATGTGCAGGTATCGGGCACTGTAACAGGGCGCCTCAGTCGCTGTTGTAACCTGGTCGGCATTGATGAATGTGATGTATGTTGGGCGCTTTAACAGCAATATAACGCTGCAGGGAGCAAGAGGGAGCGTCAGCGCAGTGCAACCGACTCTCTGCTCGCCATACCATACTCTAAATCTGGTCGCTATGCCATAGAGCGCAATATGCTGTGTGATTAAAGTCTGTTTTTGAACACATATCCACCAGAAACAAAGCGAAAACACATGGAATGACATTGTTTTAACACTGTGACAATAACACTTTAGTGCCAGACCTGTAATGACAATTCTGCATAAAAATATAAAAAGTCGAAAAAGTTTCTAAAAGTGTTTGTTTGCAGCCAGGAGAGGTCACAAAATGATTTGAGCACAAAAAAAAATGTCAAACACGCTGTTTAAACACAAGCAAATGAACGGCCATTGAAATGTATGGGAGAGCGACACGGAGCGAAAGGTAATACCTGGTGCTCTGGAATTCAGAGCGCCAGCGCTATATGCTAAGCCGCCTGTAATAATACACCGGACGCTACATGGCGCTGTTAGAGTTGCTCACCATATTCACTTTTATAACTGTGGTTTTGCCTACAGCGCCCGGCGTTCAATAGGCGCTGCCTGCCGCTACGAGGCTCTACCTGGCGCTATCCATTCTTAAATAACCCCAAAAAGAGTTTAGGATGCCCAAGGCTACAAGCTGAAGCCGGGCCCACCTAGGGGGAGTTATCTCTAGACACAGAGGTCAAACTTTCATCCCCCGGTAGATATGCCAACTCCTTTGCCCTCCAGCATAAGTTCGGTGCTTTTCCAGGGGTGCCTATATTTTGGGGGTGAGCCCTGGGTTCTCCCACATCCATAGATCTGGGAGTTGGTGTGGGTAATTGGTAGTAAGCCCCCTGTCCACATGTCAGCCCTTACCATTTGTACCGATACAAGTACAAGTAGTGCAAAAGTATTATATGTAATATAATAGCGTATAAAGAATAACCACATGCCCCAGGGATGTCCCAGTATGTGAAATCCCCTAGTTGTTGTGCATACTCACCTTTACAGCGATCCTACGCCACCTGTGCAGGCCATCGGGGCATCCCCAGCATCCCACTGGCTGACAGTTCTCCGGCAATGTGGCTACGAGGATGCCTTTACTTCAAGTAAATCATCCTGAACACTTTTTTCTTTTGTTGTCCCTCTCTGTAAGATTTCAGGTGATCAGTAATTACATAGGTGCAGCAATGACATCATTGGGCCTTATTCATGAAGGGATAGCGACAGGTAGTGGCTGTTAAAGCAGCACTATCGCGAAAAAATGGACCAATGATAAAAATCCATATAAATATGCTGGATGGAGGTAGAAGGGGTCACTTATACACACGGCATCAAGAAATATCCATCCAGGCTTGTTTCTTTTATTTTAATGGAAGGAAAAGGACAGCCGGGGTGACACCCCTCATAGACTAAACTTGTCACCCCTGGATTTTGTTCCTACCATGTGAGAATAAACCACAAGCTTGGTGGGAGTTTTATTCAGTTCAGGTATATAAGTGACCTGTCCTCTTTAACACGACAAAATTTCGCGATAGTGCTCCTTTAAGCGGCAGGTATCGGCATGAGAACGCTCGCCACAGCACGTAAGTCCACAATTATGAAGCCAATTCTGTTGAGCGACAGGGATAACGCCATGTAGCGTACGATTCATTATTATCCCAGCCTCAGCGTACAGCGCCGGCGTTCAAACTTGCAGAGCGTCTTGTCTTACCTGTCGCTACCTGGCGCTCTCCCATACATTTCAATGGACGTTCTTTTCTTCTCTTTAATCAGGGTTTTTTTATTTATTTATTTTTTTTATTATTCTCAAATAATGTTGTGACCTCTTCTGGGCTAGAAAAAGCCATTTTTGAAAACTTTTTTCATAGTTTATATATATATGCATAATTGACATTACAGGTCTGGCATTAATGTGTTCGTGTCACGATGTTATAACATTGTAATTCCATATGTGTAGCGGCAGGTAGCGACAGTTGAGCGACTGTAGCAGTATTTTCACAGCGCCCGCTAGTAGTCGCTGTGCTTGGCCGTTGTTCGGTTGTTGATAGCGACTCAGTCGGTGTGCAGTAATGTTGAATATTGGGTGAGGAGTCGCTATTTGACAGGTTCCGCGCTGTATGGGAGCGCATGATAACGACTGGCCATAGCGACCTGCTCCCACCATATTCATTAACAAATCACGCTCAAAAAATTCTCGCGCTGTGAAATGCTTGTTTAAACCCCAGAGCGCTGGCGGCGATGGGTTAAAAGTAGTTTTTTAACCCCCAAACAACCATATTTTTGGAAACAAAAAAAACAAGTTTTACAAATAATTTTGTAATATTAATACATTAATATCAGACCTGTAATATTAATTCTGCACAAAGTTTTTTTTTTTTTTACCTTAAAAAAAATATCTAACATGGCAGAAGTGGTCACAGAATTTTTCACATTTAAAAAAAAATAAAAATAAAATAACAATTAATTATGAATATTTAAAGATTGTTCCATTGAAATGGTAGCGAGAGGTCATACCTGTCGCTGTTCAAGGTCGGACGCTGGCGCTGTGGGCTGAGGCTGGAATAATGATGAATGAGTCGCTATATGGCGCTATCTCAGTCGCTAAGCAGGATCGGCTTGATAAATGTGTGATTGTGGTGGGGAGCCGGCGTTCTCGTGGCGGGGCCCGTCATTACCGGCCGCTCACCAGGCGCTACCTGTCGCTATCCCTTGTTAAATAACGGCCTAAGTGTGCTCAATAGAGGATAGGTGTGCCACACTGCACCCTTCTAATACAAACAAGAAAAGGGAATCCCACTGTTCCCAAACAATTTATCCTCAAAAAATGGCACCACTACACTAATATATGATTCATAGTAAATTATTTTATTCATCCAAAAAGTATTTTTTATACATATAGAGACAAACACTTTAAAAAAAAGGGGGGGCAGGAGGGGGGGGGGGGGGGAAAGGACACAACAAATGCCCCCCAAAAAGTGATGGCTATTATACTACAATAATTAATTCATAATAAAAAGATCCGTGAATTATGGTCCAGCTGGAACAATAATTAATAGCGCTAACTATTTAATAGTCTCAATACTCTAAATATCTATTTGTGCCAATAATATCTATAAAGTGCTAAGTGCATAAAGTGCTAATATAAACTTAAGAGGACAGCCAGGAGCCAAAAAGCAAATATCAATAATAAAGAAAAATCACTCACATATCCACAGTGACCATCAGCTCATACCCCCCTCACAACCGCACATGCGCTGTCGACGCGTTGCGCGACGACCACACGTCACTTCTCCAGGACAAATGCTGCACAGCGACTGAGGCGCTCTGAACTAGCGAACCACGGCCGAGCACAGCGACTACTAACGGGCGCTCTGAAATGCCTGCTACAGACGCTCATCTGTCGCTACCTGGCGTTAGTAATGAATCAGCCTGCCCGTCACACAACAGTGGCCATGAATGGAGTAGGCGGAGCTTTTTAGCTGAAATAGACCTGGAATTAAATCCATTATTGGCATATTCTGGGTAACATTAGCAGGCCACTGGCTTTACCTGTCAGCTGTCACTTGCTCTTTAAACTCTTGCTCTTTCCAAGTTTAGTTTGATGGCTGTATCTTATGAAACTTATGAAACTGGGAAGATAAATGGTGATCTCATCGTCAGCATTGCAATAAGAGCAGAGAGTGACACCTTATTGTATGATAAATAGAACATCTTCACAGCGGGAGAGAATGTGCGGGAGCGAGAAGCGCACATTGAGATTAATGGCACGGAGCCCGGCAGTCTTATTAATTTAGGGACCGGCTTGAGAATGACAAATGTTGAAACAATGGTTGCACTTGAACTCGGCGGCCCGGCATTACAGTGCTCAAAGAAGATGATTGTTTCTGAGGGTTTTGAACTTGAGTGCCGAAACTTCAGATCCAGCCTATTATCCCGTGCCAGTGCCCCGTTTTTTTCTCTGGTTGAATAGAACAAACCCAAAACATGTCTTCTCAAGGTTCATCTTCTGTAAAAGCCATGAAAAATATGAAAGGTGACCCTTTGTCATGCTCAAACCACATTTTAATATTTTATAGTGAGGTTATAAATGTTTAACAGTGAGTTTTAATAATTTAGTGGACCAACACCTATTTCCTAGCTAATTCTGACTGGGATCCTGCCCTACATAACACCCACAATCCTTACCTGAACCACGAGCTGTGATTCACACTCTGATGAAGTGGCAGTAGGTGATTGCCACGCAACGCGTCAGTGTGCTGGCATCTTGAGGTTGAGGTAGACTTGGACTGCTTTATACGGTAATGTACATTGTTTTGATTTCATTTAGTATATTTTGAATGTCATGGCTATCACTTTAGTGTTACTGTGATTTATGCCCTGGAGCCTGCCACCTTCTCTTTGCTTCCTAGCACATATATATGCACAACTGCACTTAGCACCTCTATTGGTGCACTTACATACATTGTAGGGACACTTCTGTTTATCACTTTCTTCTCTTATCTTTTACCTGATGTTTGTTGCACACTTTGCACATTTATTGTTTTGCACAGCTCTTGCACATTGCACCAGCACTTTCAGAAGGGGAGACTCCTGGGCAGAACCAGTATATTTATATTTATGATCTTAATAGTCCATGAATTCTTCTTAATAATTATACTCATTGTTATTAGTCCATCATGTCTCCCATCTCATGCATATTGTTTTAATTGTTTTTAAGATGTATGTCCTCTTTGGCATATAGTAATAAATATCATTTTTGAATATATTCTGTAGAGCGGCTGATCTGTATAGATACTTTGGGGGGGCCTTGGTGGGCTGTACTGGTAGTCCACCACCTAGTGTATATAGATATACACCCTGTTTCTTTCAGGGTTGTGGCCTACCCCCAGCCAGCATCCAGATTAGACTGACACAGAATACTCCAGGTTGTGTGGGAATATCCCCTGTTATGAATCACGAGCTGTGATTGGCCGCTAGCAGCCACATAGATTCGGGCCGCGTTCTCTGTCCCAATCAGCATGATCGGTGGTGACCAATTGCAGGGATGTATTTCCAGCTGAAGATCGCGTTTCAGGAAAGAATATCGGGTTTTGTGGGTAGGAGGTTGTGGTGGGGGCTCAAGCAATCTGGATGTCCCCCCCAAACCTTTCAGAATGCGGCCTGGTCCGTACCCACACCAATTAGTTAGGCTAGTATTTCCCAACCAGTGGTTCTATTATCATAGGGTACACTTGAGCTGTCCTCTAGTGGTACGTACAGCCAACTGGGGTAAAAGTGGGAAGACATAAAATTCTGCTGACAGTGTTAGACTGGGATGTTAGACTGGCAGACCAGTAAAACGGACTATAGGGGCCCTGCGATAGGGATGTAATATTGCCTCTTACAAGGTGCTGGTGCTGCATTATCTAGAATATGCCGTCCAGTTCTGTGCACCAAACCATAAAAAGAATGCCCTGGTTTTGGAGGGTGCAGAGGAGAGCCACAAAGCAAATAAGGGGAATTTAAGGAAAGATCCCTTTTTGGCAGGTGTTTGGGGTTCTGCTTTATGATTTTCCTCCTCTGGGATTTAAAATGTGTGTTAGGATTGTGCCCCCCAGTCCTGTGATTTACTTATATGCATGCTGTTTCCATGATTCTCATATTCCTGTGTGTCTGTGATCTTAAGATAGAAGTGTCTTTTTCTGGCCTTGAGTAAAAAGTACTGACTATATATCCCAGAATCCTTCCACTGTAACAGGTGAGCACATAAGCAGCTCACAGCAGTAATTACCTCCCCAGCTGGTAAGGCTGATAGTAACCCTTTAGCTACTGGAACATAAGATTGTGATCTGCCCTATCTGAATAAGTTGAATTACAGTGGAATGGGTTAAGCCTGTCGCCTGTGTCTTAGTCTCTAATCTGTATATCTTATGCACCAGTTGATGCACATTGCTAAGGTAAACACATTGCTGCTAGGGAAAATGGTTTTCTTTTATAACGAAGAGTTGCAAACAAAAAGAAAAGAAAAAAATAACAGATAAGCTAAGCACGTTGAAGACATCATTTAGGTACACAATAATGGAAACTTGAAAAAAAGTGAACTGACCCTTTTAGGATCTTAGTTATGAAGAACAAATATGGGAATTCTATTTAGCCTTGATTAACTTAATGGCCAGTACAAAAAAATTGAGAAAAATCTCTCCAAGGAACACTCTGTCCAAGCAGAAAAAAGAATCAAGGCGAAGGCAATGATTCTTCTTTGCCATAAGAACTGTAAATCTCTGGAATAACCTACCACATGAGCGGGTTACAGCAACAGCTGGAAGCTTCAAGAAAGGATTCGACTGTCGACTGCTTTTTAGAAGCTAACATTGCCTGTTACTGCTATCTGTATGTGGGTAATACATTTTCCTACATTCTGTCCCTCAGTTGGACTTAACATACGTACAGGATGTCTTTTTTTAACTGTACTATGTAACTGCCAGGACTCTAATTCTTACAAGAGTGGATAAGACGTGTTCCACTTATGTAGAAAAGCAACATTTGGGGGGGGGGGTGGCTTTTCCGCTGACTTTTGAGTAACTACAGGGGGTGCAGGGGTAGTGACCGCACCAGGGCCCATAAGGCCAGAGGTGAGAGGTGAGTTTTGCTGGGACCCAGGGGTTTCACACTGCAGGTTTGGGATGCCCTGCGGCCTGGTGTTTTTTTTTGTTAAAGGCAGACCAAAAAACAATTCAAAATGAAATACTTTGATTAATCTGAGGAAGGATCAACAAGCGTATTTAGTATAACAGATAGGCTGCTAAGTGCAGATTTGAGATTTCCCAGGAGAAGGCCAGAGGCCACATTGGCTTTTGTTCTATTTTAAGTGTTATCAGATGAGAAACCACTATGCTGCTTAAAGGAACACTATCGCGAAAAAATGGCCCAGTGAATATAAATATGCTGGATGGCGGGAGGACAGGTCACTTATACACCTGACATCAAGAAATATCCAGCCATGCTTGTTTCACCCCTCATAGACTAAAACTGTCACCCCTTGATTTTGTTCCTACTTTGTGAGAATAAACCACAAGCTTGGCGGGACTTTTATTCAGTTCGGGTGTATAAGTGACTCCTCCTCTTATTTACCAACATGTTTATATGGATTTTAACATTACACAATTTTGCGATAGTGCTCCTTTAACTGCAATCACAGACAATAGACTATGTGAGAGGTCAGGTCCGCTTATACCTTCACCCATAAAGCATCATGAAATGGACTCTCCCTTCATTTAAAAAGCAATAAAAACCCATTAAATGGGGGAAAATATTGATCTATGTGTTCCATGTTTGGTTCCGCCTGCTTGCGGTGTTATCACTATTCTGTAGCCAACCAATAGGTTTGCCTAATGGGTGCAGCGTACCCCCTTGCATACCCCATAGGCTTCTGAGCACAGTGAATGGGCACAATCAGGGCAGACTAAAACAAAAAAAAAAAAACATTAATAACAATTAATTATGAATATTTAAAGATTGTTCCATTGAAATGCATTGGAGAGCGCCAGGTAGCGAGAGATCATACCTGTCGCTGTTCAAGGTCGGACGCTGGCGCTGTGGGCTGAGGCTGGAATAATGATGAATGAGTCGCTATATGGCGCTATCTCAGTCGCTAAGCAGGATTGGCTTGATAAATGTGTGATTGTGGTGGGGAGCCGGCGTTCTCGTGGCGGGGCCCGTCATTACCGGCCGCTCACCAGTCGCTACCTGACGCTATTCCTTCATAAATAAGGGCCTATTTCTTCTAAATGAATTTATTTTTCTAATTTACTGCTACTGCAGGAAAAGGTAATTTTTACGCCATTGAATCGGTTACATTTGGCGCTGTCCTAAACTTCTGTTTTCTGTTCTTAAATTGAAGAAGAAATGGCCAAGATATCGAGGTTTACATTTACACCTCATGATTTCTCTTCTGAAAAAAGTGGGCGTGTCTCTTGGATCTGTGATTTTGCATAATAATCAGCATAATGGGCGGGCTCTGCACTGACAGCAATGTGATAAATATGGAGGAGGGGCTGGAGGAGGGTGGTACCAGCAATCCTGTCCCGCTCTGCTGAGCTAATTGGGAGACAGGATGAAAAAGATAATGTCATTGGTTGAACCTGTAAACCCAGATATCTCGGCCATTTCTGCTTCAATATAAAAATGAACTGTGCTAAATGTAGCCCGATGCACTGGTGTAACAACTACCTTTCCCTGCAGTAGCACTTTAATACACTTACACTGTGATAAGAGCCATTTATTCAAATGAGGATAATGATTTCAGAAATGAAAAGGTTTTGAAACATTTCCAATATATAAAAGTTTAGATAGGAAAAGGTTGGGCTTATGTGAGAGATATAAAAGTTCCAAAGGACATTTTACATTCCACTATCTCAAAAATAAAATACAAATCCGAGTTTTATTCTGGATTCACTGTGATATTTAAAATACATAAAAGATATTGAGGCATCAAAACCAAGCACATTAGCACCAATAATGGTGAGACTTCGCTAAATACCATGAACGTAAAATAAATGAGAATATAAATACTTAATAAAGGGATTAGATGTTTTGGGGGAGAACAGAATATTGGAAGCAAGAGTGAATGGCAGGACAGTGCTATAGGGGTTATTTAAGAAGGGATAGCGGCAGGCATCTCGGGCGCTGTACGCAAAACCACATTTATGAAAGCGGATCTGGTGAGTGACTCTAACAGCGCCATGTAGCATCCGATGTATTATTACAGACAGCTCAGCGTATAGCGCTGGTGTTCTAGCTTCAAGAGCACCAGGTATTACCTTTTGCTCAGTGTCGCTCTCCCATACATTTCAATGACCGCTCATTTGCTTGACAATTTTTTGTTTGTTTTTGCTCAAATCATTGTGTGACGTCTCCTGGCTGCAAACAAACACTTATATATATACATTTCTTTTGACTTTTTATATTTTTATGCAGAATTGCCATTACAGGTCTGGCACAAAAGTGTTAATGTCACAGTGTTAAAACAATGTCATTCCATGTGTTTTCCCTTTGTTACTGGTGAATATGTGTTCAAAAACAGACTTTAATCACACAGCGTCTGGCGCTCTATGCTATAGCGACCAGATTTAGAGCGCCGACACTGTGTGTGTCCTTTTGTATGGTGAGGCGTGCCGAGAGTCAGGCGCTACTTTACACTCACTGCAGCGCTGTACTGGAATTAGAACGCCCAACTTACATCACATTCATCAATGCGGGTCAGGTTACTACAGCGACTGAGACACTCTGTTACAGCACCCGATACCCGCTTAGAGCTTCTACTAGTGGTCGCCCTAAGTGCCGCTATACAGACGCTCATCTGCCGATAGCTGGCGTTAGTAATGAATCAGCCTCCACGACAAACCCAAAATAAGAACACATACACAAGGGAAACCCATAGTAGCCAGATTGCCCGATCACACCAATAATTATGCCACAAACATAGTGTGCCCTATTTAAACCCCCTTTATAAATATCCATACAAAAGTGCTAATGCTATATTTAGGAACTGGAAGTCAATATGAGCGCTCCAGACTGAGACCACGCCCACCTGCCGGGTCAGCTTCTCATACCTGCAGGACAGATGAGCCCATGTGTGGTGTGGGAGTGAATGGCAGGTAAGTACTGTTGGTCGTCTTATGCCCATTGGCACAACAGGTCTGAGGTCTTTAGGAAAAGTCCACAAAAGTGAGTTTTCCCTTTAATCCTCACTAATTCATACAAGATTACGACATAGTATAAATAAACATGTGCTCAAAAGTAATACATTACCCACTAATATACACATATATACTAATTTGATAAAGTACCAGTTTGTTTAAAACCTGTTAAGTGTGTTATGTGAGAAATAAAGAAAGAACTTAGGGACTAAATAGGATCCACATGAGGATCTGTGGAGTTCCCACCACTGCATCAGGACATTGGGAGGCCGATTCATTAATAGTGGCAGGTAGCGACAGTTGAGCGACTGTAGCGGCATTTTCAGAGCGCCCGCTAGTAGTCGCTGTGCTTGGGCGTTGTTCAGTAGTTGATAGCGACTCAGTCGGTTTGCCGTAATGTTGAATATTGGGTGAGGAGTCGCTATTTGACAGGTTCCGCGCTGTATGGGAGCGCATGATAGCGACTGGCCCTAGCGACCGGCTCCCACCATATTCATTAAAAAATCGCGCTCAAAAAATTCTCGCGCTGTAAAATGCATGTTTAAACCCCAGAGCGCTGGCGGCGATGGGTTAAAAGTAGTTTTTTAACCCCCAAACAACCATATTTTTGGAAAACCAAAAAAAACAAGTTTTTCAAATAATTTTGTAATATGAATACATTAATATCAGACCTGTAATATCAATTCTGTACAATTGGTTTTTTTTTACCTTAAAAAAATTATCTAAAATGGCAGAAGTGGTCACAGAATTTTTCACATTTAAAAAAAAAAAAAAAAAATCATAACAATTAATTATGAATATTTAAAGATTGTTCCATTGAAATGCATTGGAGAGCGCCAGGTAGCGAGAGGTCATACCTGTCACTATTCAAGGTCGGACGCTGGCGCTGTGGGCTGAGGCTGCAATAATGATGAATGAGTGGCTATATGGCGCTATCTCAGTCGCTAAGCAGGATTGGCTTGATAAATGTGTGATTGTGGTGGGGAGCCGGCGTTCTCGTGGCGGGGCCCGTCATTACCGGCCACTCACCAGTCGCTACTTGTCGCTATCCCTTGTTAAATAAGGGCCTATGTATGACAGTAACAGTGGCAAAGGGTGGGCATGGAAGGGTCACCTTTTAAATATTTACAAAAGAAGAAAATCATTGGATGGAGGTAGAATTTGCACCCTTTTATGAATTCAAGTTGCATTTCTGTGCATAGTCCATGCTTCAATTCCCATGTAACATCTAAACTTAATATTAATAACACCATAAACACCCCACTCTGTTGTCCCTGTACTGTTCACACTGCAAAAGTGCACGGCTTTATGTGTAAAATGTAAGCTGCAAAATGTGTATATACAGTACTCTGATGACGTCAACGATTGATGCCGAAATGTACATCGGTTAGTGTTGTTCTTGAGATTTTTAATAGATAATAAAAGAGACTAGCAAAGCAACAAACTTTTGTGATAGGATTTAAACCCTCATAAAGGATTTTCTCTGCAGCAGAGAAGGAAGTGACAGCAGTGATATCTTGTGACTGTAATAAAGAGATGCTGACCTGCGCCTGTTACACACACCACCAATCTTTTCTGCAAGTTAAAAATTGTGTGACATCTATAAGTTGGTGAAACAGAGTTGCGCTCACTGTAGCTGTTACAACCTGCATAAGGGTCCAACAGGTGCTGACAATACCAAGTGCGCCAATTCAGGCTAAATAAGTGAACCAATCACGGGCCGTGCTGGCCTGGAATCTAGATGCTTAGGTGCCACTTCCGCATCTTGATTAAGGTTTCTCCCGAGTGCGAATCCTCCCAGATGGCTGCAAACTCCTTACCTTTATGCCAGTCCCCCGCCATGATTGGGGACAGCGGCCGCATCCCCGGCATCCCTGCAGCTGTGCGAACGCATATGTCAGCATTAAGCGCACGCAGCAGTATACCACCAAAATTAAGCTAAGTGGCACAAAAGACACACTTCCTAAATTGCGTTTTAACAATCTGCTTTTGTGCGTCTTCCTAACTAAACATATCCTAACCTATCTAACCCAGTTAATGGTGGTTGAGGGCTAGTCCACCACCCTGTTACATTAACGCCTACATATTCACTCCAGGGTGAATAAAAGATCCATTGACTGTCAATTAACAAAGGGGTTTAGTGCCAGATGAATGTCAGGTGGATGTCAAGTCTCAGTGCAAAAGGTGTAGTAATTATAAAATTTAGAGTGCATCTAGTGTCCCATCTATCATCAGTGCCGGCGATGGGATGAGTACCTAAGGTGCCCAATAAGACCAGGTGCTCAGCCTGCACTGTGTGGCCTTTTAAATAGGTTTATAATTGTTTGGGCTATTTTTCATTTTGGGCTGGTGCATGTGCCACGGGATCCCTAAGCTGTTTGGAAATGTTTCTGGATGCATTTTTTGCACTTTTGGATTACTCTGCAAACTTGTGATTTGGGCCGTGCAAATCCTGTGTCATGCCTTTCAAGTGTCTCCAATGCGATTGCATGTTTTTTTGTGCTGCCGTCACCCCAAAATTAAAAAAGGGGATTGCAACGGGTGATGAAATCCTTGAATTTCCTTTTCACAACACCCATATGGGCGCTGTGTTTTTTTTTAACATAAATCCTTAACTTTAAATGCTCTTTCAGCCAGCACTAGGGGTCGCTAGCGCATAGGCTTATACAAGACATTAGCTAGCGCCCAAACGCAGGCCAGGAGTGAGCGACAAATCAGCGCTGGCTCTCTGTAGCCCGTTCTGCAGTGTTGGTGGCCACAGCGTCTCGCAAGAGACGGCCAGGTACCGCCTGCACATTTTGTATTAAATAAGGCCCTTATTTATGAAGAAATAGTGACAGGTAGCGACTGGTGAGCGGCCGGTAATGATGGGCCCCGCCACGAGAACGCCGGCTCCCCACCACAATCACACATTTATCAAGCCAATCCTGCTTAGCAACTGAGATAGCGCCATGTAGCGACTCATTCATCATTATTCCAGCCTCAGCCCACAGCGCCAGCGTCCGACCTTGAACAGCGACAGGTATGACCTCTCGCTACCTGGCGCGCTCTAATGCATTTCAATGGAACAATCTTTAAATATTAATAATTAATTGTTATTATTTTTTTTTTTTTATTTTTTTTTTTAAATGTGAAAAATTCTGTGACCACTTCTGCCATTTTAGATAAGATTTAGATTTAGATTTTTAAGGGGAAAAAAAAAAAATTTACAGAATTGATATTACAGGTCTGATATTAATGTATTCATATTACTAAATTATTTAAAAAACTTGTTTTTTTTGGTTTCCAAAAATATGGTGGTTTGGGGGTTAAAAAACTACTTTTAACCCATCGCCTCCAGCGCTCTGGGGTTTAAACATGCATTTTACAGCGCGAGAATTTTTTGAGCGTGATTTTTTAATGAATATGGTGGGAGCCGGTCGCTAGGGCCAGTTGCTATCATGCGCTCCCATACAGTGCGGAACCTGTCAAATAGTGACTCCTCACCCAATATTCAACATTACGGCAAACCGCCTGAGTCGCTATCAACTACCGAACAACGGCCAAGCACAGCGACTACTAGCGGGCGCTCTGAAAATGCCGCTACAGTCGCTCAACTGTCGATACCTGCCGCTATTAATGAATCGGCCTCTAAGTCTGTACATTGTCACATTACTCTATTATTAAATTTTGCTCTAACTCTCCTGTTTACTGAATTACATCTTATTCTGAAATAAAGCAGGAAACTGTCTAAGAGGAAGTCATCCAAGAGCCAAAGTAAAGTCGTTCATCTGGAATTTTCCAGACCCACATTGCCTGCTACATGTGTAACACCACCATACATATGAAGATTTGTTTTCTCTGCTTGGCTCTAATGAAAGGACGATTTTACTTTAAATATGAATAGAATTGTCTGTTAAAGGTTTGTCTGCCTGTGCAAGAAATCAGTAACAATCTGTTCCTCAGAACACTGTCTTCCAGGAAGCCATATGAGCAGCATTTTTACTCACTCTTTGCCCATTTTTTGTTTGTATTTAAAATTCAATATCTTACATGGTGCCCCGCTCATGCTGTGCAGGCAGACGCGATGTAACAAGGCATCAATAGGTAACAGGGAAGCTTTATGCTCCTGTGTCTGATGATAGGACCACTAGTGGACTTTACCATCCAAAATGCTTCTTCCACTAATGTCACTAGGGATGAGCGAATCGGTTCTAACGAACCTGAATTCGCTCCGAATATCAGGGAAAATTGGATTCAGCACGAACCCGAATTTTTAGTGGTTCATGCTGACTGAATTTTCCCTGAAATAAAAAAAAAGAAATGCCGGCATGGTGGGAGCGGGGAGACCGGCTGCGCTGTCAGCGGGCGGTGGAAGCCGGCTTCCCCCGCCCGCTGACAGCGCAGCCGGCCTCCCCTCTCCCACCAAGCTGTGAAATGGAAAAAAAATGCCGGCATGGTGGGAGCGAGGAGGCCGGCTGCGCTGTCAGCGGGCGGTGGAAGCCGGCTTCCCCCGCCCGCTGACAGCGCAGCCGGCCTCCCCGCTCCCACCAGAGATGAGCGATTCGTAAAAGTTCGATTCGGACTAACCCGAATTTTTTTGAGAAATTCGGCGAATCACCCGAATTGAATTTTTGAGAAGTTCGCTCATCTCTAAATGTCACACAATTTTTAAAAATGTTTTAACATTCATTTAAATGAGTTGGACCTCATGAGAAGAGATTAATGTATTTTGGGCATTAATGGAGGTTTGTTAATAGTTGCTAACGGGCTTGGACTGGCCCACAGGGTTAACAGGAAAAAGCCCAATGAGCCTTTGGTCCCAGGGGCCTGTTTGATGGCCTCCATCTCCAAAACCTGACCTATGTATTGCTTATTTGTGGCATCATAAGTGCACACAATGACAATACAGTCTGGCATAATGTTTTTGTGTATGGGCCTTTGACGGAACTTTGACTCTTCAAACCTACGCTGTCTGCACTACCTTGTTTTATTGACCTTTAATCCACTTGGCTCACAGGTTGATAGCTAGATCAGTAGACTTTCCGATTACACATCTAGGATTGGATTGACTTCTGCCTCTGATACTGTTCTGAACACTGAAGTCCTGGGACAATCGAGTGTCAGCTAGACTTGTGAAAGTGATTTCGCACTGTTCTAAAACAACAATACTCATGCCTGGGGTGGGTAACCAGATTAGTGGCCCCCCCCCCCCCCCCGCGCACATAGCTCCCTGTTGCAGAGTGTGAGTGCTGGGCGCAGTGGAGTCAAATCTAGACATTTGTGGTGTAACAGGAACTGGCTTAAATGGAACATGAGTAGGTAGATGGTGGATAACATAGACAGGAAATAGAAAAGAAGTCATAGGGATCACCTCAATGTACATTAAACACAACATGCAGTAGAGAATGTACAACAAAGACTACACATAGATATATGTAACAGCACCATCTACTGTCATAAATGTATATTGCATTAACCTAGCAATTTAGATGCAGATCACATACAGAGACAAGCTGTAAGCTGTTGCACAGTATCTTCAACCCCCCCCCCCGCCCCCCAATGTGTGCAAAGCCAAAACTTGGGCCTTGGAACTCACCTTTTCTGTACTCCTCTTCTAGTTTCCAGACCAATGTATCTGCCAGGGGCCAATTGTGGTCACTGGCAGGGTCATGGAAACCTGCCACCGCCAGTCACATGGGTTTGAGACTGGCTGCCGATGGAAGCAGTCCTGTAAGTGGTAAGTTTTAGGTGTCCAGGTTTTTGGCTTTGCGGGGCAAGAGCATCAGTCCCACTACACCCTGCAGGGTGTGGGATTGCCTTAAAGGAAAAGTCTACTTTTGATGGCATTTTTCAATGTATCCATTATTTTGTGTCATAATGATGTCCTCAATGTAATGAGCTTATTGGTTATTATTTTTTTATTTATTTTATTTGTTATCAACTTTGTGTTATAAAAGAAACAGTTTTCTCTAGCAACGGTTTTGGCAACCGTACACAAGCTGGTGTGTTTGGTGTACCTAGCAGAAACTTCCTTACTCTGACATACTAAGCATTTGATCTCACCTCGGGAGGACATTACTTCTGTTTTATCAAAAGCTGCTGATGAGCTCACCTGTTAGCGGTAAGGGAATTTGGGGTTTTGTAGGTTGCAGCTATGCTAAGAGCTTTCCTCAAGGCCGGGAATGCTGCTCCCACTTTTAGCAACACAGAGCCACAGGAATATAATACATTTGCAAAGTAAATAATAGTAATAAAGTATGGGGGCGCAATAATAACATAACTGTTTTTTTTTTTTTAAGTAAAGAGAAGAAAATAATAAGGCATCAGAAACCTGACAAAAAGGGAGTTTTCCTTTTAAGTTTCCTGTTTGACAGAGGGATACATTTTGTAACTGAAAATGAAACAAAGCCCAATTAGTGATAAACCAGGACATAAAAGCCTCATAAAATAGGTTAACTTGAGACTTAACCCAAACAATTGATGTGAATGATACGTCTATTGAGAAAACGTACTTACAAGAACTGTCACCTCCATATTGCGCAGCAGATGTCGCGACCCAGGAACAGACTGCGGTCTAGAAAGCCAACATATGTCCCGGCCCTTATCCTTGATGATTTGCTCTCTGGATCTGTGTCTGCACAGATTCTTCAGCTTGGCTGTCCAAACTTTTACAACATCCAGACAACCTGTAAAAAAAAAAAATGCAATGTATTTAATTAAAAGCTATTTACAGGAATAAGGCCGCTCTTCAGTTTAGAAAAAAAAGTCTTTTATTTCAGTTCACTATCAATCTGTGACTTTTTTGTAAACAATGTATTTTTAAGCTGATTTTCTTGGTTCTGGCAGATTGTCAAGTCTATTTTCATTAGCTTTCTGCAAGGGCTGTTTTCTTATAACACTATAAATATCAAATGCTTTTATTTTGTTGAGACCTACAGATTTACTGGAGTTGGGCATGGGGCCAAGACACATAAAAAAGTGAATTTATTATTATTATTATTATTAATTAAAATTATTAAGAGATGCCTACGTACCCTTCTAATGGGCAGCACACTGTAAAGTGTTCCACCGGTCAAAAGATCTGTTTACAGCCAGCCCTGAATTGGGTTGGCCCACCGGTTAAAGAGGAAATATGATCAGAAATGACCATAGTCCCTCTTTAATAGGCAGCAGCGGGGCAGCAGGGCTGAAAAAAAGAACCAACTGATACTCACCTCTTTCAGGCCCTCTTCAACGGCTGCCCTGCTGCTGCATAATAAAGTGGACCAAACCCCCCCCTTTGAGGCATACTCACTCCCCCAGGGCACCCCAATTGTGGGTTCCCGCTGTGTAAAACCCCCCAGGTCTCCCAAAAACTGTATCCCTGCTATCCCTTTAACAGGGCGCATGCCCGCATCAGGCATTTGTGAAAGGCCAGCATAAGCATACTCCCTGTTAAAGGGTAGGGGAGGATGCGCCTGCCAGCACGCCCAAAACCGCTTCCATTAGATGAGCTCCTGGACGAAGGGGCTTGAGCATATTCGAGCCTGCTGATTGGATGAGAGGGCTGCCATAGGACCAGGGAAGGGTAAGTGAGATTGGGCGGCCTGGGGGGTTTCACACAGCAGGGCACCCCCAATCCGGGTGCCCAGGGGGCAAAGACCAAAACTCAGGATAGTCAAAATCCTGGGATTTGGTCCACTTTAAAGAGAAACGATGGTCATTTCTGACCATATTTGCTTTTAAAAGAGAATGCCCACTTGCAACAGAATTTTTGAAAGTGTCGATTTTTTTTGCCAAATTGTCCTCAGGGTGCTAACCCTTTTTAGTATTTTTTCTTATGTGTGTTTTATGGAAGCAGTTTCCACTATCTGCAATCTTTTGCTTTTGGTAACCGTATACCAAGAAGAGAGAAGTAAGTCCTGTACACACAGAAAACTGCTGCTGGGCATGTGTGAGTGAGCTCCCTCACCTCAGCAGCATAGCAGCAGTGTTCTGTAGATCTTGGTGTATCTGCTAGACTATACCACATTTTATTTTTTAGCTGGCAAATGTTGCTACATCACATTTACTAAAGCATTAGTGGTGCAGCAACATGCCAAAAACATCATAAATAATCATTTGCACTAACAGATTGCTTGAAAAAATCAGGCAGTTGGTGTGCAGTTGCCAATAGCAACAGATTGTAGGTGAAATGCACATTTGCTAACATAAAAAAATGGAAAAAATACTAGATCAGCTCAGAACCTTAAAGACATCCTTTTGACACATAAAAACATACACTTGCAAAAATGCAATTGAAAGTAGAATCCCGGAGACATACACGCCTTGTCCACTACCCTGTCGACAGCCAATATACGGGATAGTCATGTATGCTGCACTCTCCCCACCTGTCTGCCCAGAAAACCTTTTGAGTTATATTGACTAATTTCCTGAACTGATGTAACCTGATTCTGGAGCATAAACAATTCCAGGGCTACCTAACTGCTTGTCCTTGGATACCGATTTGGGATGCCCAGCCATTTGAAATCCCCCAGTTTGCCCTCAGGCTTACTTCAAGATTCAATCAAACAACTGCTTTTGCTGGCCTCCCCAGCAGCCCTCCATCCTTTGTGTGCACCGCTGCCAGGTACATCTGAATGTCTGGTAGCAGAAGCACTCAGCCTAAGAGCGTAGCCCAGTGGAGGTAGCCAGCAATCCTTTCATTCAGAAGTGATTGCACAGTTATAATATGCATTGGGGGTTTCACATCGTGTACCCTGTACAGCAGACTAACACCCAGGAGCTGCAGGCCAGCAGCATGGAAGCGTCAGGAATGTATGTTTTTTTTGGGGGGTACATGTTTCACACTGCCTGTAATTGGGATGCCGCTCACTTCCTGTAATTGGGATGCCACTCACTGCCTGTAATTGGGATGCCACACACTGCCTGTAACTGGGATGCCACACGCTGCCTGTAATTGGGATGCCACACACTGCCTGTAATAGGGATCTACCTAGCCCCTGTCGGACACTACCTGTAACTGGAATTCCACACCTTGCCTGTAATAGGAATGCTGCATACTGCTTGTAACTGGGATGCCGTACTCTGCTTGTAATTGGGATGCCACACACTGCCTGTAATAGGGATCTACCTAGCCCCTGTCGGACACTACCTGTAATTGGAATTCCACACTTTGCCGGTAATGCTGCACACTGCTTGTAACTGGGATGACGCATAGTGCCTGTAATTGGGATGCCGCACACTGCCTGTAATTGTGATGCTGTATATTGCCTGTAATTGGGATGCCGTGCACTGCCTGTAATTGGGCATGCTGCTTACTGCCTGTATTATGGGATGTTCGCTCTTATGGGGTTAAAAATAAGGTAAATTATGAGGCCATATTACAACATTTTGTTAGGCCTCCCCTTGGAAACAGGATGTAGGTCCGCTGTTAGAGTGCTAAAGCCTGTCCTTTGGCCAGGAGTGCACATACAGTGGAGGCAGAGGAAGCAGCTGCTATCAGATCCCTGGGAGAGGAGGACCTGGTGCAAACTGCATCTGCTGAAGATTGGCGGTAATCATTTATGATTAAGCCCATGAGTGACAGACAGTTCATTTGACCCCCCCGGAATTACTTTATAAAAGTATTTTTTGAGTGGCATTAAGGGAAGCTTTGGGAAGATACATATCGGATCTCCACTGGCCTTGCTGTAGGAGATAGACACCTAGAAGCTGGTCTAAAATATAGATCAAAGCTCCACTTTTATTTAAATGATTTTAAAACAGTAGCCCATGCAAACAAATCAGTAGTCAGAATGAAGACCTGGATAGTGATGTCATCCTATGCATTTCAAGCTTACAGTAGGTGCTTAGATCAGATTATGCCTTGCCCTCGCCAACTCCATCCCGGATGCCATCATTGGTGAGTTATGTCTTTTGGTTTAGAGTATAAATACTAGTGTGTTTCATGTATGAAGGACCTAAGTTCGAAATGCATATCTACACATCACTACCCAGAACTTCTGATTTTTTATTTATGTTTAGTTTGTGTTTTGAATGGACTACTGATTTTAAAATTAAATAAAAGTGGGCCTTTTATCTATGGTTGGGAAGCACCAGCAATATTTACTTATTATGCTTATTTTGGATAAGACAGCCCAGCAGAGAAGTCAGTTAAACTGAATAGTTAGAAAAAGGCTAGAAAAAGAGCAAAGTTTCTGTCTATACTTAGGCTGCATTGTGTAAGTCAAGGCTGCCACCTGCTGGCTATTTGCTATCTTGACAGTTACTCTGTTTGAAAAGTATGTTTACCAGAGTTGCGCAAACTTTCTTGGTCTAAGGGCTGCATTGTGTTATCGTTCTGCTCTAAGAGGCCACAATAAAATCTAAGCAAACAAAGAGTTTAGTGCAGGAATGCTGTAACTTTACAGAGGAACATTGGACCAAAAATAAAAAGGGGCTGATCCCCCCCCCAATTGGCCCCTACTTACCTTTTGGAGGTCGCCGCTGCCTGCTGCAGCAACATCCGGCATCTTCAGGGCCTGATCCTCTGCCCCGCCAGCTTAGCCGTCTGTTAGTGGCGGCATGGCTGTGCTCTTCAAAGTCCCGCACTGCTTAGTGAAGTCTCGCAAGATTTTGGGTGGCTCCATTGTATCGCATTCATGGGCACAGCGCAGGCGCGAGATTAGGGGCCGCACGCAGTGCCTGATCGGATGCAAGATGGTGCCACCCATCGGGAGGTCGCCCGGAATCCGAGGGACCCAGAAGATGGTGAGTAAATAAATACTGCCCAAAGGTAAAACCGGAGGGGGGCAGAAGATCCGTGAGGTTTGGGGGAGGTTTTAACATCCACCTAAAGCATTATATAGGTTGTTATGTATATGCAGAGGTGAGCAGATGTGGGAAAAGGGGGGCAGGAAAGAAGTGGGCACAGGGGTGATGCGGGAAAAGGTGAGGTGAGCAGAGGTCATAGCAAATGTACTGTAGTAAAATGGTAGCACCAGGCTTTTTCTCACCATTAGATATACCATTAGGCTACATAGATAGAGCATAATGCATATTTATTAGAAAACACATAACAACGAACAAATTACCTGAAGTTCCGGTCCAGGCAATAACATAAAAAAGTCTATACTCACCTTTTGTCCCCCCGCCGTGCAGTGCCGGCATCCTCACACTTCCCGATGAGGGAGAATGTGTGATTCTGTAACATCCACCAACACTCTTAAGGGTTTAATCACTTAGGCCCTTATTTAACAAGGGATAGCGCCAGGTAGCGAATGGTGAGCGAACGGTAATGACGCTCACCGCCACGAGAACGCCGCCTCCCCTCCGCAATCACACATTTATGAAGCCGATCCTGCTTAGCGACTGACAGAGCGCCAGATAGCGAATCATTCATCATTATTCCAGCTTCACCCCACAGCGCCAGCGAGCGACCTTGAACAGCGACAGGTATGACCTCTCGCTACCTGGCGCTCTCCAATGCATTTCAATGGAGCTAACTTTAAATATTCATAATTAATTGCTATTAATTTTTTTTTTTTTTTAATGTCAAAAATTCTGTGACCACTTCTGCAATGTTAGATTTTTTTTTAAAGCTAAAAAAAAAAAATGTGCAGAATTGATATTACAGGTCTGATATTAATGTATTCATATTACAAAATTTTTTGAACATTTTTTTTTCTAAAAATATGGTTGTTTTAACCCATCGTTGTTTTAACCCAACTACTTTTAACCCATCGCCGCCAGCGCTCTGGGGTTTAAACAAGCATTTCACAGCGCGAGAATTTTTGGAGCGTGATTTGTTAATGAATATGCTGGGAGCCGTTCGCTATGGCCATTTGCTGTCATGCGCTCCCATACAGCGCGGAACCTGTCAAACAGCGACTCATAACCCCGTATTCAACATTACCACACACCAACTGAGTCGCTGTCAACAGCCGAACAACGGCCAAGCACAGCGAATACTAGCGGGCGCTGTAAAAATAACACTACTGTCGCTCATCTGTCGCTACCTGGCGCTATTAATGAATCAGCCTGCCAGTTTAAGGGTTAATACGTAGTTTAGGTGGGAAATGTGCACAAATTGTCATTTAATTTTATTTTTAGGTGCTGTTATGTAATCAGGCTACTAGATGATAGCATAGGATTAGTAATGGACAGTTAGTTTTAATCCCATGGACATTCAGATAGGCACAGTTTAATTCCAAATATGGGCCTTTGGACAGGGACAGTTTTAATTCCAAGTACGGGTATTCAGATAGGGACAGCTCCACCCCTCACTGATTGGTTCCTGAGTCTTATATAAGGAGGACACAGGTGAAATCTTGTCTTGTGTCGAGAAGCAGAGCATGGATACTGAGCCAGGAGGCTAAGGAAGAGGATGAGACCAGTGCCCATGGGAAGAAGCACTGGCCGGTACCCTCTTGAGAAGGGGTGCTGAAGCATTGCCTACCTGAGGGGCCTTGGAGGTCCACTGAGGAGAAGTACCCCTTGTGAATGGACTGGAGGCAGGAGGTCTTCAGGGCCAGAGGGAGAAAGGCCCAGTGGACAGGATTCTGAGTAGGGTGGACTGGGTAGGGGCTAAGCCGCTGGAGATGGGTACCACACTAGAAGATCCCTATTTACCAGTGACCCCTGCTGTTGTGTGGAATCTCCATAAAGAGGGGCCTTTTGTTACTGTGCGACCATGACCCACCTCGTGAGGCTGCCAGAGGGTTCAAGGACCTGAGTGAGTATCCATACCCCCTGGGCCACAGAGACCCCTCCATGGACAGTGGGTCCAGTTTTAGTTTAGTTCAAGCCACATGCCCACTTATGTTGATCTGCATCCCTTTGCAGGCATCCCAAAGTATGATGTTGTCCCCTCTATAATTCCATTCTCTATCACTGGGCCGACAGAGGCTTCCATCTATATGGCTTTATGCCCCACTAACATGCCTACCTCATTTATTGTGATAGAGGGGCTGTGCCAAGGCGAGGTGTGCTAAACCAACCCTGGAATATCCCCCCTCTATTACATTCAATTTAGTAGTATACTATGGTGACTGACATCTCTAAACTGAAAATGAAAGTTAATTTAATTATACAATACCAGTAATGTAAGAAAAGCCCACAAATAAAGAGAAATGAAGCAATGTGAGCCGAAAAAAAAAAAAGACTGAAGCAAGGTGGAAAAAGGGGAAACAATGGAATGTGAAAAAGAGAGGAATAAGGTAAACAAAAAGGGAATGTGAAATAAAGGAAGATAGAAGGGACATGAAGAAGAGAGGGAGGGATGTTGCATATAAAACATGGACAGGAGAGTAAGGAAGGAATGTGGCAAAAGGTGAAAAAGAGTGGAACAAAGAAACGCAAAGCAAATGCAAGAAAAATGAAAAAAGAGAGAAATTACGAATCTAGAAATACTAACAGAGAATAATGGTGAATATGCAAAAAAGGAAAGAAAGGTGCAAATATGGAGATGAGAGGCCTGTTAAGGCAGCTGAAATCTTGCTTCCTGAAGCTAAAGTTAGAAAAATTAAAAGAGAATAATGGAGGAATCTTCAAAAAGAAGAGGACGGTAAGGAGCAAATATGGAGATGAGAGGCCTGTTGTGCAGTTCAGAGCTTTCTTCCTCAATGACTTAGAGGTTGGGATGGCGCCATGTGCGATGGTACAGATCACACACCACATAGGCGCCATTGCTAGTGGATGACTACTAGGATGATGGGTAATTCTGCTCCATATAACAGCGTGTAACTCCTTTCTGGTGTAGTAAAACACTTTTTACTGCAATACTGATGTGACCTATGTAAGTTCACCCAGTCATTACATATTTCAACAAGGCTGTTTTATCACAGTGCATGAGCATTAATTTATGTAGCGATTATTACCTTGTCACCATCTTGTCTTTATGAATATCACTAATACATGTTATCTAATAAAAGCAACATGCTTTCCGCAGCTAATTAATATGCTTTGAAGCTTAATTAGGAGTGGCTCATTAGCGAGGGAAACCTGATGGAATAATACTGTGTAATAGGACTAATTGCCTGAACATTAAATGCTGCGCAGTTTCTGGTTTCAAAATGTACACATTGGATGGGGAGGCCGATTCATTAATAGCGGCAGGTAGCGACAGTTGAGCGACTGTAGCAGTATTTTCAGAGCGCCCGCTAGTAGTCGCTGTGCTTGGCCGTTGTTCGGTTGTTGATAGCGACTCAGTCGGTGTGCAGTAATGTTGAATATTGGGTGAGGAGTCGCTATTTGACAGGTTCCGCGATGTATGGGTGCACATGATAGCGACTGGTCCTAGCGACCGGCTCCCACCATATTCATCAAAATATCACGCTCAAAAAATTCAAGCGCTGTGAAATGCATGTTTAAACCCCAGAGCGCTGGCGGCGATGTGTTAAAAGTAGTTTTTTAACCCCCAAACCACCATATTTTTGGAAACCAAAAAAAAAAAAAATTTTTAAGAATCTAGTAATATGAATATAATAATATCAGACCTGTAATATCAATTCTGCACAAATTTTTTTTTTTTTTTTACCTTAAAAAAATTATCTAACATGGCAGAAGTGGTCACAGAATTTTTCACATTGAAAAAAAAAAAAAAACATTAATAACAATTAATTATTAATATTTAAAGATTGTTCCATTGAAATGCATTGGAGAGCGCCAGGTAGCGAGAGGTCATACCTGTCGCTGTTCAAGGTCGTACGCTGGCGCTGTGGGCTGAGGCTGGAATAATGATGAATGAGTGGCTATCTGGCGCTATCTCAGTTGCTAAGCAGGATTGCCTTGATAAATGTGTGATTGTGGTGGGGAGCCGGCGTCCTCGTGGCGGTGCCTGTCATTACCGGCCGCTCACCAGCCGCTACCTGTCGCTATCCCTTGTTAAATAAGGGCCTCAGAGTATACCATGCTTATAAGGAACTAGCTTATAGGAACTAAATATGTTCCTAGCCAAGATTTCTTCCAATTAATTTCTGATTCCAATAGCTCGTTTCATATTGATCCACTACCGTCACGAAACGAGTTAGTAGATGCTCCTTTGGCAGCTGCTGCAGCCTCCAGTATATTTATATATAGTATAGACTGGTTTAGATTCTTCTTCTACTCCTGCAAAACTAGTTTCCCATTTATAGCAAAAGACCATGAATAAATGATCCTTTGTGAAGTACTTCCACAAATGATCTTCAGGGTTTGAGATCTGGACCCTTATTTGGCTAACCAAATAACATTAGTGTTATGGTGTGACGGGTTGGATAACAGTTACTATAGTTAGGAAGGTTTAGATACCTCTCTTAGTTTGGACATATCAAATAGACTGAGAAAGAGGCAAGTTTTGGAGCCTGCTGTAGTTTTTACAATGTATCCACAAGATGGTAGAAGTGAGAAGAGAGCTATAGAATATGAAAAAATAGCTTAGCTAGAATAGACTTAAAGCAGACTAACAGTCAAGCAAGACTTAAAGTGGACCAACACCCAGGATTTTCACTATCCTGGGTGTTGGTCCACTTCCGCGGGGCACCCCGATCGGGGTCAAGGTGAGCGGTGAAGGTGACAAGGTGAGAGCGCCCGCCGCCGCCTTTCGCGCGTCCCTCTTACAGTTTGTGAATGGCCGGCGCGGGTGCGCGCCCTGCTAGAGGGATGCGCGAGAGGCGGCGGCGGCCCGTGCATGCGCCGTTGGAACGAGGAACAGGTAGGATTTGCGGGCGTCCTGGGGGGTTTCACACAGCGGGGCACCCCCGAATCTTATAGATTCCCGGGCCGATCAGCTGTGGGTGTTGGTCCACTTTAAACCAGACCAGTACAATAAACAGTGCTCATATGCATCCCTCCCCAGGGCAATTTAGATTACTGCACATAAAAATTCATTTACCTTTTTCTAACTCCTACTGTAGTAAATTTTGGAAACAAAATGGCGGCTCATGCATTTGCAGACCACCTGCAAACATGACGTGCTGCTGGGCTTCCTGTTACTGTGCATTGCCAGTTATGTCAGTTGAATCCAGGCAGCAGCATGGCTGAGATGCTGGAAGAGGAAGCTTCAAAATGGCCGCTACCTTTCTTTTCCAACTGTTCCAGGCTGTTGGTCCAGTTTAAGTCAAGGGGATACACCTAAAATTAGAGGGAAAATAGGCAACAAGATCAGATTAGAACTAGAGCAGTATAGACAGGGACTTGCACATGATGGTACGTGTCCTGGACATGTGAGGCATGTGATTAGGAGGGGGCTATAGGTTTGTTCACAAAGAGAAAATGTGCGGGTAAGAGAGAAGCCGAAGGAAGCTGGAGGAAGGTGTGCCTAGCGTAAGGGGGAACGGAAGACCCAGTTGCAGCCCCAGGGAAACTCAGGCTGGAATAAGGTCCTGAGACACCTAAGTATTTGGAATTCTGCGACCTGCTCCAGAGGTAAGAGGTTGTCAGCTTGTGTGTAAGGGTGTGTTTTGGTAGTTTGCTGAAAACATCTTCGTTTCTTCTATAAAATAAATTCTTTATCTGGAGTGGCCAAGGTCTAATCAAGTACTGCTGGAAAGCACACCACACCCATTCTATTTTTGAAATAGAGACACAGGGTACCCCAATGTCCAAGCAATCCATTTCGCATCTCATACACCGTCATTGGCCTGCAATTGTTTAGGATATTCTTAAATTGATTTGGATTTACTTTTGGGATTACGGTCTTGGTGGTAAAATTCTCTCCCATGGTGATTTCTTGCAGTTTGTATCTTTCCTTGTATTTTGCTGATTTCACCCTACCCTCACTTTCCATGGTCTACATCTGAGAAGTCAAATGTTTATCAAAGAATGGCAATTACTATGCTTCACTGTTTATGATAATGAATCACCTAATAGAGGATCCCTTGGTGGGCACCAGGCCCCACAGCCACTATTAGGGCAGTAAAAAAAAAGCAAGACTAAAACTTAAGACTAAAGCACTACTACTCTGGAAAAATCCTGGAGAGGATATACAAAAATGAATTTGAAAAAATAATCACCATATGAATACATTTGAACAGCTTCTCCCTTGTTTTTCAATAGTAACAAGCAGCAATAGGCTCTATGCCAACATGTTTCGTCCAATTAAGGGACTTTAACCTGCCAAAGCTTGTTAACAGGGGGCAATTAGGCAAGAGGTGCCCTGTGCAAGATTTCCAGTTGACGCCCTTAAAGATGCCCATACGGTCAGAACAGACAAAGGCATAAAAATAACAAAAAGTGGGATGAAGGACAAGTGAAGAAGAGAAAGATGACGAAACAGAGACAGAGGGCATGTTGTAAAAAAGTGAGCAAACGAATGCGGAAAAGAGAAGGCAAAGAGTGAAAATGGGGAAGAGAGGTAGAAGATGGCAATGCGAAGAGAATGTGGCAGAAAGAAAAAAAATAAGCTATAATGTGGAAAAGAGGGAAAGATAGACGGAATGTGCAAAAGAGAGTGAGAAGAGAGGCATTGTGGAAAGGAAACAAAGATAAAGGAAATGTGGAAAAGAGAAGTAGGAGGGGGGAAAAAAGAACAAAAGAAGGAGGTGGATGTTGTAAAAATGGTGAGGGACACAAAATGGCTTCTCTGAGCCATCTCAGCCTGAAGTTGACCCATTACATGGGTAGTTTGCTTTGCTGAGGAATCTGCTGAGCTTTGAGTTTGCTTTGCTGAGTGATATAAGACAATTAATCTGCTGAGAAAATATACAGAAAGTATGTTCTATCCTGTTATGATATTTCTATCCTGCAGTGACTTTTCACACTCTGGGTATAGGAACATCTGGCCTAGCGATTTTATATATTGCTGCCATCACAGGCAAGAAAGTGGCTAGCAAAGACAGGGGTATAAAGAAATGTAGTGGTGTCAGGCTGGAGCCCGATGTGATTCTAACGGGACACCGCTCTTGCTGTGGATGACCCCCACCAGGATTCTGTGTCTGCATTGGACTGGTGATGTCATAGACAGATGATAATATATATATATAACTCAATATAGCTTCTTTTACAAAATCTTTATTGACGTTTGCACATATCAAACACAGGGCCGGATTAAGAGCATCCCAGGCCTGGTGCTGTAGATTTTGACGGCCTATTTATCGAAGTATATAAAATGAAAACGCAACACAAAGCAACTTTGTTTAAGACAAAGTGCATTTGTCACATGTCCCAGAGTGTCAAAGAGGTGTTGTAGAGGGTTCGCTATCCCTCAGTACAGACACAGCGGGGGCATCCCTCAGTACAGACACAGTGGGGGCATCCCTCAGTACAGACACAGTGGGGGCATCCCTCAGTACAGACACAGCGGGGGCATCCCTCAGGACAGACACAGCGGGGGCATCCCTCAGTACAGACACAGCGGGGGCATCCCTCAGTACAGACACAGCGGGGCATCCCTCAGTACAGACACAGCGGGGGCATCCCTCAGTACAGACACAGCGGGGGCATCCCTCAGTACAGACACAGCGGGGGCATCCCTCAGTACAGACACAGCGGGGGCATCCCTCAGTACAGACACAGCGGGGGCATCCCTCAGTACAGACACAGCGGGGGCATCCCTCAGTACAGGCAAAGCGGGGGCATCCCTCAGTACAGACACAGCGGGGGCATCCCTCAGTACAGACACAGCGGGGGCATCCCTCAGGACAGACACAGCGGGGGCATCCCTCAGTACAGGCAAAGCGGGGGCATCCCTCAGTACAGACACAGCGGGGCATCCCTCAGTACAGACACAGCAGGGGAATCCCTCAGTACAGACACAGCGGGGGCATCCCTCAGTACAGACACAGCGGGGGCATCCCTCAGTACAGACACAGCGGGGGCATCCCTCAGTACAGACACAGCGGGGGCATCCCTCAGTACAGACACAGCGGGGGCAACCCTCAGTACAGACACAGCAGGGGCATCCCTCAGTACAGACACAGCGGGGGCATCCCTCAGTACAGACACAGCGGGGGCATCCCTCAGTACAGACAAAGCAGGGGCATCCCTCAGTACAGGCAAAGCGGGGGCATCCTTCAGTACAGACAAAGCGGGGGCATCCCTCAGTACAGGCAAAGCGGGGGCATCCCTCAGTACAGGCAAAGCGGGGGCATCCCTCAGTACAGACAAAGCAGGGGCATCCCTCAGTACAGGCAAAGCGGGGGCATCCCTCAGTACAGACAAAGCAGGGGCATCCCTCAGTACAGGCAAAGCGGGGGCATCCCTCAGTACAGGCAAAGCGGGGGCATCCCTCAGTACAGGCAAAGCGGGGGCATCCCTCAGTACAGACAAAGCGGGGGCATCCCTCAGTACAGACACAGCGGGGGCATCCCTCAGTACAGACACAGCGGGGGCATCCCTCAGTACAGGCAAAGCGGGGGCATCCCTCAGTACAGACACAGCGGGGGCATCCCTCAGTACAGACACAGCGGGGGCATCCCTCAGGACAGACACAGCGGGGGCATCCCTCAGTACAGGCAAAGCGGGGGCATCCCTCAGTACAGACACAGCGGGGCATCCCTCAGTACAGACACAGCAGGGGAATCCCTCAGTACAGACACAGCGGGGGCATCCCTCAGTACAGACACAGCGGGGGCATCCCTCAGTACAGACACAGCGGGGGCATCCCTCAGTACAGACACAGCGGGGGCATCCCTCAGTACAGACACAGCGGGGGCAACCCTCAGTACAGACACAGCAGGGGCATCCCTCAGTACAGACACAGCGGGGGCATCCCTCAGTACAGACACAGCGGGGGCATCCCTCAGTACAGACAAAGCAGGGGCATCCCTCAGTACAGGCAAAGCGGGGGCATCCTTCAGTACAGACAAAGCGGGGGCATCCCTCAGTACAGGCAAAGCGGGGGCATCCCTCAGTACAGGCAAAGCGGGGGCATCCCTCAGTACAGACAAAGCGGGGGCATCCCTCAGTACAGGCAAAGCGGGGGCATCCCTCAGTACAGACAAAGCAGGGGCATCCCTCAGTACAGGCAAAGCGGGGGCATCCCTCAGTACAGGCAAAGCGGGGGCATCCCTCAGTACAGGCAAAGCGGGGGCATCCCTCAGTACAGACAAAGCGGGGGCATCCCTCAGTACAGACAAAGCGCGGGCATCCCTCAGTACAGACAAAGCGGGGGCATCCCTCAGTACAGACAAAGCGGGGGCATCCCTCAGTACAGACAAAGCAGGGGCATCCCTCAGAAATTGAGAGACACACACAGAAAAAGACACACACATAGAATGAGAGCAACAGCCAACCAACCCCCCCCCCCCCCGCGCTCAACGTCAGGCCAGCACACTGGTCTCACTCTCAATATAGGGCGCACCCTCCCAATCGCCGGCTGTCTCTCACTCCTGCATACCCTCCCCCCAGTCCGGTCCCTCTGGAGCCCGATGCGGCCAATCTCCCGCCGCTCACCTCCTCAGGGCCATACGTCCGCCATCTTCACTTGTCGTCTTCAGCGATGCAGAGAAGGGAACGCCCCCGGACGCTGCCATTATCCGCAGGGGGGGTGTTCCCATTCTACAGCTGGGGAGGCGCCATCCAACAGTACTGCCCCCGATGACACGCATACAGTCACTCACCCCTGCCTGCGGCCTGACAGGTACCGCCGTTGTCCCCCTCCTAATGCCGCGTGACTTCCTCTCATTTCTCAGGTCTCATCTTCAAAATTGATTTAATGCGCGCTGGGCCGCTGGCCGGTAGGCGTGCCCCAGATGGCCAGCATCCATTGAAAGCAATGGACGCCGCCCACTGAGCAGCGCGCAACACCCGCAAAGTGTGTGTGTGTCGGGCTGTGTCGGCCAGGGAAGGGAAGGGAACAGTGACTGGCAGACCAGGCGGCCGCGGCCTATGCGGGCCGCGTTTGCAGGCTGTTGGGCCTGTCTTGATGTAGGGGCCTGGAGCGGCAGCTCCATCCGCCCCTACATTAATCCGGCCCTGATCAAACAATACATATGAAAACATTTGTACTGGTATACAAAGGCTAGCACGTAGGCTGCTGATATTTTCGTGTACATTTAGACATAGTAACTCTCATCACAGATCAATAACAGGGTAAAATTATTTCTTGGTGTTTGATAAAACATGTGTTCAACAGTAGCTAATGAAGCAATTATTATGCAATTATAGCATGAAACATTATGAAATTGAATATCTGCAGGGAGCTTATTATATATTCTCATGGGGACAGAATGTACTATTATTTGCCATACCAAGCACATACGCGTGCGTCAGCAAACATCAGTTTAGAGAACTTGAAGAGGAGGATTAGGGTTGGATGCACGAGGAGGGAGGGGAATGAGGGGGAGGGGGTGGGGGGGGATTAGGACACCTGGATATATAGTCGTGTGATATCATGACAATAAATTCGGGGGATTAGGGGAAGGGTGTAACCCCTAAATTCCGAACGTCATACAGGGAACACAGGGTCCGTCTGACCTAATATAGCTTCTTTTAAGGTGTTTCTGAATTTGTGAAATTTATATTGGTTGCCCAGTTAGCAATACAGAAGAGAAAATGTAGAAAAGTGAAAGAGAAGATGGAGATGTGTAAAGGGGAGAAAGGTGGAGGGAATATGGATAAGAGAGAAAGAAGGGAATGGAACAGGCAAATGTAGAAAGCAAGGCTGGAACAGAGAAAAATATGAAGGGAATGTTGAAAAGAGAGGGTGATGGAGGAAATGTGGAAAAGATTTTAATGAGGCTGGTCTGTAGGTGAAGATGGAAGAACATCCTAGAGGAGGATAAGATATGGATCCAAAAAATATACCAGTGCTTAGGGAAGTATAGAGTTTTGGTTTGACACAGGGGGTCCCAGACATAGGGAATCGGCCAGCCCAGGAGTATTTTAGACCAGAAATCATTATTATTGTTTATTTATAAAGCTTTAAAAATGGGGTTTGGTCCACTTTAATTAAAAAATGTATAGATAGTGTATATATAGTGTATTTTGCCATTTATTAAAGGGTTTTTTTAAGCAAAATGTATCTTGCCACTTTAAAGTGGACCAAAACTCATGTACATGAGTTAGCCCTCTTTAAGAGATTTCCCTAGGGGCACCCTAATTTGGGATGTCCCGCACTGTGTCCCCCCAGGTTCCCCCGTATACTCACCTCAGTCCTCAATCCTTTGGCTGCGGCTAAGCTTAGCTGCACTCCGCAGCACCCCACAGCATCCGCATTACCTTCAGCCAATGCAGCGCCACCAACAGATATTCAAATCTTTTGTGCAGCTGGCACAAGAGTCCCCTGCAGGGGAAAGTTTACAGAATGATGTGCGTGGTGATGGTGTGGTTCCGAGCCATAGATTTTTTGTGTCACACATAGATTTTATTTAGTAACATATGGCGCAGAATAGCTATATAAAGGTAGTAAATACACACCACTGCAATGAAACAAAACACTGTTTAAAGTGGACCAACACCCAGGGGGGATCAGATCCCTCCCCGCGGGGCATCTGAAATCGGGATGTCCCGCTGTGTGAAACCCCGCAGGACGCCCAGAAACCTTACCTTATCCCCATTCCAATGGCGCATGCGCGAGCCGCGGTCGCATCTCATGCTTCTCTCTAGCAGGGCGGCCGTTTGTGAATGGCTGGCACGGGCACGCTCCCTGTTAGAGGGAGCGCGAGATGCGGCCTCCAGCGTGCTCAGAGCCGCTGTGGTTGTCCGTCGCTTGTCCGTACATACCACAGCGGCTCTAAGCGCTCTGATTGGACGAGCGCTCGCGTAGGAGCGGGGTGAGGTGAGTTTTTTAGGGCGATCTGGGGGGTTTCACGCAGCGGGGTGCCCCGCGGAAGTGGACCAAAACCCAGGATAGTGAAAATCCTGGGTGTTGGTCCACTTTAAAGTGCACTTAGGCAATATACGGTATACAACTTGAAAATGCAACTGCAAGCTTTCTAGTTCTTAGTTGTATATGTTACAATGTTTTCAATTCTGTATTAAAATGTGGCAATATGTAATATTTTGTTACTCGATACAAAGATGATGTTTGTAACTTTTTTCATGGTTAAATGTTCATATTTCTCATGTACCGTAATGCAACGCGTTTTTGTACTCAATAAAAACATATTAAAAAAGAAAATGCTATTTTTGGCATCCAATATAGGGAGACAGCGTCCCCTGCTGCACACACACACACACACACACATTCCTGCCTTTAAAATCAGTCATTTTAAAAATAAAAAGGGGCCGATTCCCCCCACCATCTGCCCCTACTTAACTTTTTGTCACCGCTGCCTGCTGTGGCAACATCCGGTTGCTTCGGGGCCCAATCCTCATCTCCACCGCTGGCTTAGCCATCTCTATGTGACAGCACGGCTTAGCCGCGCTCTTCAAAGTCCCGCAACGCTCAGCGAAGGATTTCAGGTGGCTCCATTGCTTTGCATTCATGGGCACTGCGCAGGCGCGAGATTGGCGGCCATGCGTCTGATGGGATGCAAGATGGCGCCGTCCATTGGCAGATCGCCCAGAATCCGAGGGACCCAGAAGATGGTCCCTCGGAAAATTCGCTGGTGAAAATTAGTGCAATTTACTAGGAAAAATGGTTTGGCAAATTCAGGAGAACTGCTGCGGCAAATTTTTTAAAAAAAGAAGAAATTTATATATGATATATGTGGGGGGTCTTGGGAGTGTCTGGGTTGCTTGAAAAGCTTTAGAAAAAAAAAATTAAAATATAAAAGTAATGTAAAAACAGTATCATTTTTACATACTGGGTAACTTTCTGAGGTTCGAGCTCAAAAAATACATATGTACATCCGGTTGTTGATTCAGCCCCAAGGTAGACAATAAACATGAATGTCAGTTTTCTCTCCTAAAGGAGTGAGTTTTCTCACCTGGCTCTGATATCGACCCCAATATCTTGCTGAAAATAACATTTATCCCTATGGGGTTCGCCGCTAAAAGCTGGCGAACAGAAAAGGTGTTCGCCAGCATGCGCTGCGCTAAATGACTATGAGGCCAATTCATTAATAGCGGCAGGTAGCGACAGTTGAGCGACTGTAGCGGCATTTTCAGAGCGCCCGCTAGTAGTCGCTGTGCTTGGCCGTTGTTCGGTAGTTGATAGCGACTCAGTCGGTTTGCCGTAATGTTGAATATTGGGTGAGGAGTCGCTATTTGACAGGTTCCGCGCTGTATGGGAGCGCATGATAGCGACTGGCCCTAGCGACCGGCTCCCACCATATTCATTAAAAAATCACGCTCGAAAATTTCTCGCGCTGTAAAATGCATGTTTAAACCCCAGAGCGCTGGCGGCGATGGGTTAAAAGTTGTTTTTTAACCCCCCAAACAACCATATTTTTTGAAACCAAAAAAAACAAGTTTTTAAAATAATTTTGTAATATGAATATTAATCATTAATATCAGACCTGTAATATCAATTCTGTACAATTTTTTTTTTTTTTTTACCTTAAAAAAAAAATCTAAAATGGCAGAAGTGGTCACAGAATTATTCACATTTAAAAAAAAAAACAATTAATAACAATTAATTATGAATATTTAAAGATTGTCCCATTGAAATGCATTGGAGAGCGCCAGGTAGCGAGAGGTCATACCTGTCGCTGTTCAAGGTCGGACGCTGGCGCTGTGGGCTGAGGCTGGAATAATGATGAATGAGTCGCTATATGGCGCTATCTCAGTCGCTAAGCAGGATTGGCTTGATAAATGTGTGATTGTGGTGGGGAGCCGGCGTTCTCGTGGCGGGGCCCGTCATTACCGGCCGCTCACCAGTCGCTACCTGACGCTATTCCTTCATAAATAAGGGCCTTTGACGTAAATCCAGCTAACACAGACAGCTCCGGGTGAACACCCTGTTGTGTGCATTGTAAATGCGGAAATCAGCAAAAGGCCAGTTAAACTTGACCTTAATATCATTTAATGAAAAGTCCAAACACCTCTATTCCCCAGCATCTAAAATTAATATATTTTATGTTTTAAGTCACTTTTTATACTTTCCCCCACTGGGCTGCAACACTGTTCAGGACTCCAGGGTACGGGCACCGCCATCTTGCCTCAGATGCATTACATACTGCTGAGAGGAGAGGGGCAAAAGTACAGGGGGGTGGGTTATAGCTGTGCTTTGCACAGAGCAAAGCTGGGGTCAGGGAAAGGACAGCAATTCCAGAATGCAGAGCGGCACAATCAGAAGACACTTCCTGTTTGCAGGCAGCCTGAGATGTCATGTGCCGCCATCTTGGATGTTTAAAGGCTCAGAAACTGTAGTAGATGCAGTTAGGATGATTTTTAATGTGGGCAATCTGTATGTACAGGGTGTGGGAAACATATAAGATATGCTCTTCTTCAGGGTGAAGGTCCAGTTTAATGACCAGCAAATGGTTTAGTAAATCACCCCCTTAATGTAATGTTGCTGAATTGTGAAGGGCTACTCAATCTATTAATGCTGTGCAGTTATGGGTCCTTTAATCAGATAAAGGCAGTGTTAGTTGATAAAAATGGGAATTGGGGCAGCACTCAAGGCTTATAGCCATAGGGATCGTGGTTTCTGTTGGGCAGAGGGTGTTACACTGCAGGGCATCTTAAATCAGAGTGCTCCCAAGTAGTAGAGTAATGTGGACCAATTTTGGTCTGCTTTAAATCCCCTAACACAAAGTTACTGTATATAGGATTCGAAGACTAGATAAACATAGAAACATAGAAACATAGAAGGTTGACGGCAGAAGGAGACCATACGGTCCATCTAGTCTGCCCTTATGTGTATACTGTATGTACTCTTTATCTTAGGATAGATGTGTGCTTATCCCAGGCATGTTTAAATTCAGTGACTGTTGATTTTTCAACTACCTCTGCTGGAAGTTTGTTCCCGTCATCTACTACTCTTTCTGTAAAATAATATTTTCTAACATTGCTCCTGATCTTCCCCCCGACTAGCTTCAGGTTGTGCCCCCTTGTTCTATCATTAAGTTTCTTCTTAAAAACACTTCCCTCCTGAACCTTATTCAATCCTTTCACATATTTAAAGGTCTCAATCATGTCCCCCCTCTCCCTTCTTTCCTCCAGACTGTACAAATTAAGTTCTTTAAGTTTCTCCTGATAGTTTTAAGTTTAAGTCCTTCTACCATTTTTGTTGCCCGCCTTTGGACACGTTCTATTTGAATAATGTCTTTTTGCAGGTAAGGTCTCCAGAACTGCACACAGTATTCTAGCTGTGGCCTCACCAGGGCTCTATACAGCGGCATCACAACCTCCCTCTTCCTACTGGTGATGCCTCGAGCTATGCAGCTGAGCATCCTGCTTGCTTTTCCCACTGCCTGGCTACACTGTCCACTCATCTTGCAGCTATCAGTAATCAGTACGCCTAAATCTCTCTCCTCCGAGGTCCTGGATAACACAGTGCTGCCCATACGGTACTCAGAGCAGGGATTCCTTCTACCCAAGTGCATGATTTTACATTTAGAGACATTAAACTCTAGTTTCCACAGTTTTGACCATCTATCCAGTAAAGCTAAATCATTTTCCATGTTGCAGACACCTCCAGGAATATCCACCCTATTACTAACCTTTGTATCATCAGCAAACAGACAAACTTTTCCTACCAAGCCTTCTCCTATGTCACTTACAAATATATTAAAAAGAATGGGGCACAGGACAGAGCCTTGCGGCACACCACTTGTAATGCGCCTTTGTTCAGATTGCACACCATTTACAACAACGCTCTGATACCGATCCCTCAGCCAACTGGAAATTCACTGAACTATCCAGGGATTGAGTCCTACCTTCAATAACTTATCTATGAGCTCCTTATGTGGTACAGTGTCAAAGGCTTTGCTAAAATCCAGATAGGCGATATCCACAGCACCACCTTCATCTAACACTTTAGTGACATTGTCAAAGAAATCAATAAGATTGGTCTGACATGATCTGCCCTCAGTAAAGCCGTGCTGTTTTGGGTCCAATAGGTCATTAATTTTTAGATGGGAAATTATCTGTTTTTTTAAGAGTGTTTCCATTAATCTGACCACTATAGATGTTAAACTAACTGGCCTGTAATTACTGGCTTCTTCTCTACTCCCCTTTTTATGGATTGGAACGACATTGGCCATTCTCCAATCATCTGGAACCTCACCAGTTGAAAGGGAATGGTTAAGTAAATCAGTTAGAGGGGCTGCAATCACAAACCTAAGTTCCCTTAGAACTCTGGGGTGGATTCCATCTGGACCCATCGCCTTACTTACCTTTAGATGTGCCAGCTCGGCTAAGACATCAGCCTCCAGAAACTCCGGAGTTGTGCCCTCCCAGCTGGATGCTGTGCTATGGCCATGCCTGCTACTATCTGAAAATACCGAACAAAAGTAGCTATTCAGATGGTCAGCCACATCCTTATCTCCGTCAATATATTTATTTTCCCTATTTCTATTTTTTGAGACTGCGTTGTTTTTCTTCTTTCTGTCACCAATATATCGGAAAAGGGTTTTATCTCCCCTCTTCATAGATTTGGCCATTTCTTCCTCTTTTTGCCCTTTAGCAGTCCTTATAATCAGTTTTGCTTCCCTCTGTTTAATTTTATATGCCTCTCTGTCAGCTACACTTCCACTTACTTTATACTTCTTATAGGCAGACTTCTTCTCTTTTATGATAGTGCTGACTTCCCTAGTAAACCATAATGGTTTCTTCTTCCTTTTATTCTTGCTAGTTTGTTTTACATATTGCTTAGTTGCCTTTAAGATGCCCATTTTTAATAGTGACCACTGGGCACTCACTTCTGCTACTCACCTAATTTTCTTTCTACATACTCCGCCATTTCCTTGAAGTTTGTCTTCCTAAAGTCTAGCACTTTGGTTCTGGTGTGTGATTGCACAATGTCTGTTTTTATTCTGAACCATAAGCATTGATGGTCACTGGAACCCAGATTTTCTTCAACCCTGACCTCGGACACCAGATCCCCATTGGTCAGAACTAAGTCCAGAATGTTATCTCCTCTAGTTGGCAATGTCACAAGTTGTTTTAGAGACACTCCATTAAGTGCCTCTAATATATTCCTGCTCTTGCATGTCGATGCACTTGGGATATTCCAGTCCACATCAGTCATGTTGAAGTCACCTGTAATTACAATGTCCCCCTTCTCTGCCATTCCACTGATTTCATCTATTAACAGGTGTTAGGTCCGTACCCCAAGTGGGCACAGCTTCTACTTCTGTTGTCAGAGTCCAAATCATTCTAAGAGTGAATAAGACACAGACACTGCTGTGTAGTAAAGACTCAAAGGGCATCTGAAGCAAATACGCCCTTTTGTTTATTTTCAGCTGCTAATATACAATGATATGGGTGGGTGTTGCCACACATATACAGATACAAATTCAAGCATTTTCATTGATCATCTGACACGCCCCTTTCCCAGTATACACCCCATAGGGAGTGTCAGACTTTTTCTTGTAATTTTATTGTTTGTCTGACATTCTCCCAAGTCATGACCTGGGAAAAGTACAAAATATGAAAACATTTCTTGGGATGATATGAGTTATGGCGTCACAAGCTGTATTTTGGCTAATAATGCTGTGAAGGCTAAAACCTTGATGAGAAGAAGTGGTGTTCACACAATAAAGTACAGATAATAGACATTCTTAAGAAAATCACCAGATGCTTGTTTGCTCAAAAGTCAAAAGTGTCCATGTTAATTGCAGTCAGGTTAACAACTAAATAGTTTAACCCTATCAATTCCCCCCTTTGACATCTTCATCTGAATAAAATTCCAGGCTGTGTCCTCCAGGAAAGGTGCTAGTGGTATCTTTTCTCAGGTACTATCCCAGACCGACGAGTTGTCTGAGGGAGAGCGCTGCCTCCATCCCCTGAGTACTTGACCCACATCCTTTCCAAGAAGAGTCCTTTACCTCAGATGGAGTGTCAATAAGCTGTAAAGCAAACAAACTAGAGTTAGTAAGTCGATATCCAGGCATTAGTAATATCTTTTACTGCTTTTTCCTTTTACTAATTTATTTACTAAGTATAATGCTAGCTTAATAGAAGTATAAACTATGAATATTAGCATAAGACCCATCAGTAAATACATACCAATAGACTTCAGTATTCCATAAAACCAATTTCCAATACTTCCAAAGATTCCACTCATACCTTGGAAAGGGTTCCACCCATCCTTTCCAATATCTCTTGCTCTATTTTGCAATTCTCTTAATTTTTCTACATGTGCCTCTACCGCATCACTATCATCATCTATCCAGGTACAACAATCATCTCTGATAAAGGTACAATACCCACCTTGACTGGCCAATAGATAATCTAAGGCCATCTGGTTCTGCAATACCATCTTTCTTACCTGTCTCAGTTCTAGATTACCTAGGTTTACCGCTTGCATTGTTTCATTGAGCATTGTATCTATCAAGGTGGAGAAATTATTCAGTCTGATCATCATCTCCATACCCCATCCTGTCCATTCCGGAATTAAAGCCCACCACATGTCACTAATAGTGAACAAACTCCTTTTAAATCTAAGATGTACTGTGGCCTCTATCTCTGCTTTCACGGTGTCATTGTATATTTTAATACCTGGCATTACTTTCCCTATGTAACACGTACCTTGTCCATTTGTGGGAATCCACGCATATGCCCTTCTACCACATATGAAATAGATTCCACTGTTTAGTATTACTGAATAATTCTGAAAAACTGCTGTTAGCAATGATGTCATCTTCATTGAAGCATTGAACATTTCATTATTTGTGTCATTGTACTTTGTTATCTCAGTGCCATTTATGGTTACATTGTGGAAGGATACCCCCGCTATAGTGAGATTGGTGTGGGCAGCTGTACAGTTGGACCTTCCTAGTATTTTTGAACCTGGTTTAGAAATGTTAAGACACAAACCTGGTGACAGGGGGACGGAAATCACTATGAGGAAACTGGGTTTTGATTTCCTTTCCTCCGTCACAGTCTCTGAAGTTATTACCTTGTTAATTTCACTAAATTCATCTGGTTGCAGTGGGATTGCTACCCATGGAGCCCCAGTTGATTGTCTATATTTAGCACTACACACCCAACAGTTGGTTCTGTTTGTAAGGTTTGCTGCTTGTAGGTGCATTCTAGCAAAACTATTGTCTTTCATCACTTCCCTGAGGGCAGAATTAATAAATTGCCAAGCTACTATTAAGCATAAAATATAACCCTTCATGTTCCTGATTTAGTTAGAGCTAGTTTACAATGACTAGCATGTATCCAAGAAGACTTCCCTTCTAATTTCACCGAGGTAGGTGTAGTCCTTGGAAGGGTCCTTCAAAGCGAGATTCAAGTGGTTTTCTTGAATGCTTTTTCACATAGACATAGTCTCCAGGATTTAGTCTGTGAGTTCCTGTAATTTGTTCAGGATCTGGAAGAGAATCAAAAACACTTTTGTGCAGTTTAGTGAGATGTTTCTGTAACTGTATGACATAATCAGTCAAACTGTCTGCTTTTAATACAAGACTTTGTGGGAAGTATAAACCTGTTCTCTTGGTGCATTTCCAAACAATATCTCATAAGGAGACAACCCTGTTTTCCCTGTAGGGGTGTACCTTATTGAAAACAAGACTAGTGGCAGGCAATCAGGCCATGGTTTATTTAACTCCTTCATTGCCTTTTGTAATTTCACTGGGTATGCTTCTGGCCAACCTGAAAACAGATCTATTATTGACTAGTCTTACCATGGAGTTGGCACTCAAATGGGTGGGGAGATGAGTCAGGGCTGCTACCTCAGAAAATAGAGAACTAGGCAAGCACAATCGGTTCTCCTTCCTCCACATCCCATCTTCCTCAGCTGCTCCCAACTTTTCCCATTTCTGTTTCTCTTCCTTTGTAGCCTGTTTTTGTAAGATCTTTAATCGATCCATACTTACCGGTTCTTCTCTTAGAGTTCTCATTTCTTCACCCTTAAAAGGAATCAAAGCTGCTTGTTTGGCTGCTAAATCAGCCTTTTCGTTTCCCCGAGCCTCTTTGCTTGTGCCTTTTGTGTGTGCAGCTACCTTGACCTGATTCAGATTGGTCAGAATTTCCTTAACTAGTTCTGCATGTCTTATGGAAGTTCCTGCTGCTGTTAGGAATCCTCTGGCTTCAATGTCATAAAAAAAAATGTTCTTACTCTTCTATCTCTTTCCCCCCTTCTGAATCTAACCTTTGTATAGGAAGTAAGGTGACAAGATTCAGAGTTGAACATCTCTTAAATTTTATATTAGGGGACAAGAGCAGGGTACATTGTGACCTGAGTTGGCGGGCCATAGACAAGTGTTTAGGGTTAATTTGGGATAATATCCCATGGATGTCATGATTACAGTTGACACTGTAAGTACAGTTTCCAGTTCTGGTATCTCTACCAGGTTTTTCTGTTTTTCTGTATGAAAGTCCTCATATGCTTGTATTCTCATACAAGTTTCCAATTCAGCAGGGTGGTCCGGCAAAGACAAGGTGCCCAGTCCATCCTCTGAATACTTAATATTTGCTTTTAGATTTCCCAAAATGTCCGCTCCCAGCAGACACATAGGAGCTGTTTCCGGAATTAAAAATTTTGAAACAAACATGTGTGGACCTATTTTCCCTTTGAGAGGGTTAGTCAAATTGACAACCTTAGGTAAACCCTCAAAACCTGAAACAACGTGGGTTTCCTGGGATATTTGTCTAGAGCTTAAAACAGACGGGTTGTCATGTACATGGGGCAGGCCCATGATTCATTAACTCTATACAATCATGTCTTCTGATTCCTCAAATTCAAGAAAATTTTCATCCTGTGTCCTCCCCCCTTCTGAATCTGACTTCTGTACCAGGATATGTTAATAGCATATGTTTGTAAGTCAGTCAAAGTCTGGTCAGGGAGGAGTTAACTTGGGCATTCGCATGTCTGCTGTTTGCGTGTATGTCCTTAAGAAGGAAAAATTAATTATGAGTAGTAAAGTAAAGTTGTATCATGTCACAAAAAGTAAAGATTTCTGCCATTTCTATCACTCCACACAAGGCCAGGGCTATGAGACACACAGGCATTGCCCTGTACCTGCCCAGGGACCACCTTTGAGGAAAAAAAAACAACAGGGCACCTCCATGTTCTTATGCTGGGCCCTGCACACGGCTGTACAAATCCTGGCAACTAAGTGACATCTTGCCATAATCGGGAAAACCTAACCCTGGGGCTATCATCATATCATTTCTCAAATACACAAAACATTGCACATTACACATTTCATTTAACCATTTTAGGGTGTCAGGTTTATCAACATACATTTCAGCTCTCAATATGCTGTCATAACATGAACAATCTAGAATCCATTGGCGGCAGCAACCAATCATACCAAGGAAGGGTAACATGTCCTTCTTGGTAAGTGGGCAGGGCAGACCCACGACAGCAGCTATTCTCTTATAGCTCATTTCTCTTTGTCCCTGGGAAAGCATAAAACCCAGGTATTTCAACTTTTTCCTGACACCATTACAACTTCTCTTTAGACACTTTATAATCACTTACAAAAAGACAATTCAAATGCTCCATCTTGTCCCACAGGGTGGCCTCCCAATCAAAACTGCAGAGGAGAAAACTGTCTGCAGTAGGACGGAACCATGGCTGGGTGTCCAGACTTTAAGAGGAGGATTATTGTATCATTACACAAAAAACTACTATTTACCAATACCCATAAGCCTAGGGCAAACAAAAGCAAAGATGAGCTGTGTCTCCTCGTCCACTGGGACGCTGAAAACTATTTCTTAAATCAATGTTGCTATTCCAGCCCGTGTCATGAAGTGAGAAGAGATGGCAGACAGACACTAAAAGGATAGTCCCTGAGAAAAATCTCATGGTTTCAATGTGGCTGCTTTAAAAAATATCCTGATAATAAAAAAAAACCCAAATACAGGGGCGTATCTAGTTTAAGTCTACATACAACCTTCTTGTTAAGTTTCATTGTGAAAATATGTATGATTCCCTGTTTAGCATGAAGACGTCAGAAATTAGTAAGGTGTATTTATCTCCATTGCTTGTGATGCTGAAATCTGCTACTCGCAGCGCGTGTTATCTATGTTTATTCCCACACACATTCCTTTCCTGCCAGCCTGCGTGCTTTTTAACCCATACACTGTCACACAGCATGGGATGTCTCTAAAATAATTTCATATTAACCCAATCTTATGTGGATCCTAAAAAGCATCTATAATTCCCCCACATTTTACTCCTACGGGTTGTCAGTTTAAATTCCCTCCATATATGAGTTAATTGTCTGACTGCATCTTTTCCATGTAATCTTACACTACTCCAAGTCTCATCATCTGGGATTTTTATTTTGGACAAACTTCTTCCCATATCTTTAGCTGTCCGAGTCCTAGGTAGCTTATTGGGGATAAATAGATTTATCTTTAAATCTATCTTTATCTTTAAACCTTTAGATTTAAATTCCCTCATTGCTTTCCCCCTAGGCAGCTAGAATCCAGAAAACCTCTCCTGGGTTTTCTCTCTGATGTTGGATTATCTTCAATCCCAGACCTATTGCAAATAACAAAAAATAACAATATGGCCAGGAGCGTCAATCACACATCTTCTTCTATCATATGGGGATTGTCCCGTCCTAAGTACAGGCGTACTTTATACCCTCCCAGTATCGGACTTAAGTTCTTTCTCTTCTGTCTAACTCAATCAATACTTGTCCTGGACTTATAGAGTTATTCCAGGCTCATACAGTCAACCAGACAATGGTTTATGTGATATATCGGGATTTAAGCATGAATCATGACCCCCGTTAAGGCGCTTTCATGAAACAGTTCGGCATACCCTCGACAATATCTCATACCAACTTGACGTGGCTCATTCAAACACACAAGAAGGGAATAAGGATTTGACTTTTAACTTCTTTCAGTCACCACTTGCGTTCACCGTCACTGGGTTATAGCGGGTTTCCCCTCGCCAGTGGGGTGGGGCGTCTAATGATTGTCCAAAGTTGCAACACAATACAATCTGTACAACAGAAGTTCTAAAAAGTTTCTATTCAATAACCCCCTTCGCAGAGACTGGATAAGCCAACTTTACCTCAAGACAGGACTCTCAGTATCTCACATAGAAGAGCAGCATATAAGAGAAATTAAATGTTCTCTCACCTGCAGGATTTGATCTGCTGTTCTCTGGAGGCACCGAGGTTGTGTCCCGTCCAATCAGCAAAGCATCTCTTGCGAAATCCGGCGGGGGTCCCTGTTCTTTCGGGCGCCAAGAATGTTAGGTCCGTACCCCAAGTGGGCACAGCTTCTACTTCTGTTGTCAGAGTCCAAATCATTCTAAGAGTGAATAAGACACAGACACTGCTGTGTAGTAAAGACTCAAAGGGCATCTGAAGCAAATACGCCCTTTTGTTTATTTTCAGCTGCTAATATACAATGATATGGGTGGGTGTTGCCACACATATACAGATACAAATTCAAGCATTTTCATTGGTCATCTGACACGCCCCTTTCCCAGTATACACCCCATAGGGAGTGTCAGACTTTTTCTTGTAATTTTATTGTTTGTCTGACATTCTCCCAAGCCATGACCTGGGAAAAGTACAAAATATGAAAACATTTCTTGGGATGATATGAGTTATGGCGTCACAAGCTGTATTTTGGCTAATAATGCTGTGAAGGCTAAAACCTTGATGAGAAGAAGTGGTGTTCACACAATAAAGTACAGATAATAGACATTCTTAAGAAAATCACCAGATGCTTGTTTGCTCAAAAGTCAAAAGTGTCCATGTTAATTGCAGTCAGGTTAACAAGTAAATAGTTTAACCCTATCAATGGTTATCTAGATCCTCAGATTGTCCAGGGGGCCTATATATCACACCAATTCTGACCACAGCTCCCTCCTTAGTCTGCATGGTAACCCAGAGAGTTTCTAGTTCATTATGTGTATGCTGAATTATTGTTGATTGAAGGGTAGTCTTGACATAAATGGCTACTCCACCGCCCTTTCTATCCAATCTGTCTTTTCTGTACAATGTGTAACCGGGTATGGCTATCTCCCAGTCATTGTGATCCTTGAACCAAGTCTCTGTTATTGCAACAAGATCCAATTCATCTCTGGATATGATAGCCATTAATTCACAGAGCTTGTTGCCCAAGCTGCGAGCATTGGTACACATCATGTGGATGTTGTTGGTATTGTATTTTAGTGTGTCCTTGATCTTTTCCACCTCTAGCCTACCACTGACCGGGTTTCCTGCTTCAATGTCCTGCTTCATCCTAAATGGTAGGGGACAGAAATCACCCTCGCAAGTTACATCTCTGTCCCCTTCCTCTAGTTTAAATCAAAAAATGCTCTGAGTTCCACTCCAAGTTCTTCTGTCCAAATTAAGAGGCTGATTTATAATTAGCGACATGTAGCGACAGTTGAGCAACTGTAGCGGTATTTTCACAGCGCCCGCTAGTAGTCGCTGTGCTTGGCCGTTGTTCCGTTGTTGACAGCGACTCAGTCGGTGTGCAGTAATGTTGAATACAAGGTTACGAGTCGCTATTTGACAGGTTCCGCGATGTATGGGTGCGCATGACAGCGACTGATCAGAGCGACCGGCTTCCACCATATTCATCAAAAAATCATGCTCAAAAAATTCAAGCGCTGTGAAATGCATGTTTAAACCCCAGAGCGCTGGAGACAATCCCCTCGATTCAAAGAGCAAAAGTTAATTGATTTCGTATCGAGAATCGTAAGTTTGGGTGGGTGTTTGTCATTTTTTCTTGTTTTTTTGCCCATTTCGTATTCGCACGATCGTTCGCGCATAGACGTATATGAACATACGCATTTCGTACGAGAATCGTATAATTTGCGTTAGTTCGTGTGTTTTTCCCGTCCAAATCGTATTATTTGCGTCCGATCCTATTTTTTACGTCCTTCACATGGGCTTGCGACCAATTCAGAGAGGTGATTGCTAATTGTTTTGAAGCCCATTAAAGAGCTGCTTTACGAAATGTTTGCCGGCAGCTATTTGGCCTTATCAAGGGCTTATGCTTTTTGGCATTGAGTTGATCGAGATGTCTGAGAGCAGATTGCCCCTGCGTCGTCGCATGAACATCGATAGCATGAATGATGTTGAGCTGTTCGAGCTGACCAGGCTTAATCGCGCTTCCCTCCATAAATTATATAGTGAGCTGCGGCCATGGTTAGCCCGCACCACAAGGAAGGGGCATGCAATTTCAGGTATGACCAAGATGCTTGGCTGCCTGCAATTTTTGGCGAACGGCTCGTTCCAGAGGCTGGGTGCCCTCTCCGTGGGGATGTCACAGCCTACGCTGAGCCGCGCACTATCTAAATTTTTGGAAGGCATGGCTGCCATAACTCCAAAATATATTTATTTTCCGGATGATATGGCAGCCAGAAACGCCATTAAGCTTGGGTTTTATAATGTGGCCGACATGCCCAACGTTATTGGTGCTATTGACTGCACACATGTGGCACTCGTACCTAGGGCTGCCGACGAGTATATATATAGGTATTGAGATTGGTTATTATGTTGGCCAACGTGTAATGTAACCTGTTTTCCTTTGCGGCAGCATATTTGTTTATCCCTCATTTGTGTAGCTGCTTTATCTAGGCTTTTCATTAGTCTTTCCCAATAGAGTGCAGACATGTATTTTTTTTTTTTTTTTTTTTGGTCAAATATCAATTACCCTTTTTGTATGTTTTTGCCTTAAGGAATCGAAAAATGGGACACTCCCTTAATGTCCAGGCCGTGGTTGGTCCGGACATGCGTTTTATGAGTGTCCTTGCCGGCTACCCAGGATCGTCCCACGACTCATATATACTCAGGCGATCTGGGTTGTTTCGGAGATTTGAGGCAGGTGAATTTTCGGGGGCATGGCTGCTTGGTAAGTGTGTCCTATTTGTGTGCTATTAAATGTGGGATTAATCTTGTATTTGTTGATATGTTTGTATTTGAATTCTTTACATAAGCCAGAAACTGCCTTTTTGTTGGGTCATATATTATGATCTTCCAAAAAAAATGCTTGCCTCGCTTTGTCCTTCAGAATGTTTTCCCTTTAGTTAGGATGTCTGTAAGTTCCATGTCCCTAAATATATTGGTTGGGAGTTTATACCCAAGGATCTGTGAGCTTTGGCTCCTTTTGTAGTATTGGTCTTTAAATGTCAAAGTGGACTTAAACTGCATACATTGTAGTTTTCATCTAAATGTGGATAGCCCCTCAGCAGCATCCTAATTGTAACATGTCTGAAAACTAAAAATATATTTAAATTCCAACTACCCTTGGCCGTGCAGATGTTTGTTAATTAATTGGTATATTGAAGTGCCATTTTTAATTATGTACTACATTAGTGGCAATATTTATTTTGCTAATGTGCCCTGGGTGTTTTTTTTGGCCCTTTACCTTACATCATTATGATATATGTTAAATTCTTTGTGTTTGTTGTGTTGCCTTTTTAATTTTGATTACATTTAATTGTCTGTTTAAGGTGATTCCGGGTACCCACTTCTACCCTGGCTCATGACGCCTGTGCTGCGGCCCCAGGATGCCTCTCAGGAAGCGTACAACCGTGCGCACCGCAAGACCAGGGCTGTTGTGGAGAGGGCCTTTGGGCTGTTGAAGACACGTTTTCGTTGCTTGGACCATACTGGGGGCGCCCTGCAATATGATCCCAAGAAAGTGATCGACATAATCATGGCATGTGCTGTTTTGCACAATTTTACGATCCTGGAACGTGTCCCACGTTATGTGGATAGCCTGCCCTCTTCAGCCGTAGAGGATGATGTAGAGAATTTTGTTGGGCCACCCAGTGAGTCTGCCCAATCAGTTAGAGCCAACTTGATCTTGCAGCATTTTAGTTAATTTTATTTCGTGTCTCAACATTCTGTGTGTCTGTGTTATCCTTTTTGTTAAATATGTTGTTTTGCCGTAATGTGGCATTACCTCAAAGTAAAACATTTTTACCTTAATTGTTGCCTAATGTATTTCATGTAGTTTCCTTAGCTTTAGATTTGCATTGTTACACCTCTTCAAACCAAAATTATCTGGTTTAGCCCAAGCTGTTTAAAATGTGTTCCCACTAAAAACGCCACAAGTATTGTAAGTGAGAATATTTTTTTACTTAGAAAAGTAAAAATTATTGTGCTTAACAGAAAACAATCCACATACATCTGTGGTTACAAATGGATGACATAACAAAAAAAACATCGAGCACATCTACACCTGGAAGTGAGTGGCACAACCAAACAAGGACACCCAGTCCAAAGGCCAGCCTAGTCCAGTCATTAATATTGCCTGTGCCCAGGGATATTTGGGCATGGCCATAATGTCACACAAACATGTCTGCAAACAGGAGGAGCACCAACCAAATACATATTTAAAGCCATAAGTGGCCAGATACACTCCACATAGACCTATGGCATTGGCTAGTGGCCTTAAGCATTACTCTAAGGAGCTATATGGGAGCAAATACAAAACACAACCTGCATGAGCAACACAAAATGGATTGTTTGAAACCTCAAAGGACAAGTAAATACAGTGGGGGTTAAGAGAAAAGATGTCCCACACACCCATGGCTTAATAGGGTGGCTGCCCATAATACCCAGGTGGAGGTCCAGGTGGAGGTCCATGTGAATGGGACCTAGCCTGGGCCATGGCAGCATTGTGAATTTGAAACTGCTCCACAATGTTTCTCTGCATATTGGTCATCTCAGCCATGGCTGACTGGATGCCATTACTTGCAGTGACCACGTTGCTGTTGAGGGTACGCAACTCCGCGAGGATGCCCTGTAAACTGGTATTGATGGTGACCATGTCGGCATGCCTTTCCTCACGCTCTGTAACGAGCTGTGCCTCATAAGAGTCCCTTTCTTGGGTCCATAATTGAAGCAGGGCACTCTGCCTCCCCTGGGAAATTGTGGGGCGGCGTAATGGAGTCCGCCGCACAATTACCCTGGCTCTTGGGCGTGCCCTGCCGCGTGGTGTCATCCCCTCAACAGCAACAGGCCTGCTTTGCAAATCCTCAGCAGCAGAGTGAACACTGGGGACTGTTGTGTCAGTCTCCCCATGTGCATGCACAATGGATGGAGATTCACTCTGCTGCTGAGGATTGGCCAGAGAAACATTATGGAGCAGTTCCAAATTGGGACCCAGGGGGAGGTCATCCGACGTGCCCTGCATGGAGACATCATCATCTTCCTCCATTTCCTGGATCTCTTCCATGAGTGTGCGGGTCTGTAGGGACATATAAAAAAAAAAGTGTAAGTTGGCGTCCAAATTTGGGATTCCCACAGTTTAACACATTCTTAAGCACTTGGTAGTATTTATGGTACTAAATTAACTTACCGGAAATCTCGGATCTGGGCTCCTATGCTGTACGGACCTGGTAGGCATAACCAAACTGGGGGGTGAGTTTACCCTTGCTGAGGGATCATGCTGGGCTGAAGAAGAGAAAAACAAACAACGTAAACACACACATAACCATTTTTTGGATAGGTAATCAAATAAACCTCTATTTGTAATATTAAGCAACTCTAGAGCAATGGGGACATTTGTTAAAATACACGCAAGTTTAGATAGGTGCAATGGCTCGCGAAAACTGCTAACTGACCTCAGTTCTAAGTCAGGAAGTGTACCCAGTCAGCATACAACTTGCAACGCACATTTTTGGATTAAGACTACCATTCGCTCGGTCCGGGGTACTCAAACAATTGTTGTAAAGGTCCATTTAAAGGTATGTGGTGAGAGGTGAATGTCTGGCCATGGGGCTGACGCAGGGGGTGTCTAGTTCGAAATAAACACACTGGTGGAGGGGCTGGAGATTTCAAAGTGCAAACTAATAAAGGCTGCTTGCCCTTGCTGGGCTGGATGGGGCAGAGCTGAGGGGACAGGGATTGGATGGCTAAAGGGGGGAGTTAACGAATTGATGGTGATGGGATGGATGGAGCAAATCTGTTACAAATGTATGGGGCTTATGTGGGGGGGGGGTGCATGGGGGGACTGTGGCAGATGGGGCAGAGCAGGGGCAGCGGGACACGATTGTGCCAAGAGAAAGATGTACCAAGTTACTGTGTACCTTGCAATGCCACTTCCTGTGCAGTACTTCATATTGCAATGCTATGTTTCAGGGAGCCATGACATTGGGCAGGAGAACAACCACTACATCGCCGATCAAGGGGGCAGCTCTGAGCACGTCAACACAGAAGTAACTGAGTGCAGGGCTGTCTGGGCAGGGGTCCTGGAATCTGGTGCCAAGGTCCGCATTGGGACCCCGGCCCGCCAGTTGAGTCTCGCTGCTCTAGGTCAGATATGTTTGGGGGTGGGTAATTAAATTGTTAACTCAAACACAACTCACACAACAAATAGGCAACCCATCCATAATGATGTGTGTTTTGTGATTGATTCAAAATATATCACTTTTCAGGAGAAACTTCATGACTTTACCAATACAATTGGAAATTTGATCTTTGCCATAATGGATGTGGTCCTAAATGTGTGATTCACAGGGACCAAAAGAGGACACAAACAGGCACAGTAGTGCGAGGCCAAGCAAGGCAAACCATAGGGGCATCCCGTTATCTTGTTACTAGTGAACTTTAGATTATTTAGCAAACAGGCAAACATGCAGATTTAAGAGTACTCACCGTGGGTACGGGTCGGTGAGTCTGTGTCCCTTAGACCAGCATGTCCACCGACCGCGACCGGATGGAGAAGTCCCAGCACAATCTCCTCAGCAGGGGTAAACTCCAATTTTGAAGGAAAGCCACCTCCAGTTTTCAGGCTGAAAAGAGAAAATCGTTTGGTACTCAGAAAAGGTGCATACAGTACATCCTAAACATTATATTTGGAGAAAACATTTATTTACCTGTAATTATGCCTTTTAATTTCTTTTTGCCGTACAGCATACTTCAGATCAGAGATTTTCTTCTGAATTTGGGACACATCTTTCCTCTCTTCCCCCGCTGCATTTACTTGTCGTAGGATGGTTTCAAACAATTCCATCTTGCGCTGCTTTGTGGTGTGTTTTGATTTGCTCCCATAGAGCTCGTCATAGTATAATGTAAGGCCACTAGCCAATGCCATATTTTGGTCATGGGAGAATCTCCCACTCAACTGGCCGCGGCGCAATGTGCGGCCAGATGGTTGGCTTGGCTGCTCCTCCATGTGTGCAGACACATGTGGTGACATTATGGCCTGGGGCTGGGTAGGGGAATGGCCGGATTGTTGGCTTCCCAATGACTGGACTGGACTGGCCAAGGGACTGGGTGTTCTTGCGTGGCTGGCCACCGAACTTCCAGGTGTAGATGTGGTCATGGTTGAAATTCTGGGCCCTCTTGGGGGGCTATGTTCCCGGCTGGTGCCAGGTCGGGGGCTCTGTTCCCGGCTGGTGCCAGGTCGGGGGCTTCTGGCCCTGGATGGGGTTCTTCGGGCCCTGTAGGGGCTTCTGGCCCTGGATGGGGTTCGGGCCCTGGCTGGGCTTCTGGCCCTGGATGGGGTTCTGCGGGCCCTGTAGGGGCTTCTGGCCCTGGATGGGGTTCGGCGGGCCCTGGCTGGGCTTCTGGCCCTGGATGGGGTTCGGCGGGCCCTGGCTGGGCTTCTGGCCCTGGATGGTGTTCTTCGGGCCCTGGCTGGGCTTCTGGCCCTGGATGGGGTTCGGCGGGCCCTGGCTGGGCTTCTGGCCCTGGATGGGGTTCGGCGGGCCCTGTAGGGGCTTCTGGCCCTGGATGGTGTTCTTCGGGCCCTGTAGGGGCTTCTGGCCCTGGATGGTGTTCTTCGGGCCCTGCCTGGGCTTCTGGCCCTGGATGGGGTTCGGCGGGCCCTGGCTGGGCTTCTGGCCCTGGATGGGGTTCGGCGGGCCCTGGCTGGGCTTCTGGCCCTGGATGGGGTTCGGCGGGCCCTGGCTGGGCTTCTGGCCCTGGATGGGGTTCGGCGGGCCCTGGATGGGGTTCGGCGGGCCCTGTAGGGGCTTCTGGCCCTGGATGGGGTTCGGCGGGCCCTGGCTGGGCTTCTGGCCCTGGATGGGGTTCGGGCCCTGCTGCGGGGCCTGGGTTGCCGAACTGCCCTACTTGAACCCATGGCCGGTGTGGGCTCCCTTGTGCGGCCTCTTCTGGGGGCAGAGGTGGTGGGTGCTGCTGTTGGCTGCTTTTTGGCTGCAGGGGCACGTGGCTTGGGGCCCCTTTTTTGGGTTCCTGAGGGTCCAGTGTCCCTTGGTGGGGCAGAGGTAGTAGTCTTGCCTCTCAGCTTTCTCCTACCTTGCTGGGACCTGGTTGTTGGGCCCTCCGCGGTCTGGCTTTGCTGGGGTCGCTTGGTCATTGGCTTTTTAGGTGCCATCTTCCACAAATGCTCAAAGAGAATGAGCTTTGGGTGCAGGGACCTTTAAATAATGAGCCCAGCGTGTGACGCCTATGCGCACGACTACGCGCTCGTACGAACGTACGTTCGAGCGGAACCAGGAAACCGCTGGGGTTTCACTTATCTGCTGCCTTGAAGAAGCATAAAGATGGCGCCCACTATCTTCACCCGTCAACAGGAAGAGATCCTCATGCTGGTAAGTGGCTGCCTGTGCATTTTAATCTAATAGTCAATGATGGCCTAAATGTAAATGATGCGTTTGGAACTAGTTTGGGGTCTCTTAATGTTTAAGAACTGGCTCCTCACACTTCATCCTCAAGGGCCGAGCCTGGCCACGTTTTAACCTGTCTATGCTGATGTCCTAATTCGGGCAATTGCTCCGGCTTAGCAACAGTTAATTAACCTGTGGAGTAGCGGGGCGAGCTGGCAAACCTGGCCTGTCTCGGACCTTGATGCGGATGTTTGAGGAACACTGTTTTCCTAAGCCATAAAAACACAACAGGAAGCCACACACGTGGTCCAAAAGCCTAAGCATTAGCCTACATCTTGGATGTTTAAACCATCCTAACATGCCATAGATGCAGGTGGCCTGATTCTTGATGTTGGCTATTATCTGTATGTACATGGTGTGTGATACATATAACATAAGACCAGACTCTCATTCACAGTCAACGTCCTCTTTAAGGCACTCCCCAAAAATGGCTGCCACTCTAAAAGTGTGTGTTAATGACATGAAATTCTCAACTTGTGATGCAACACATATGGGTCTGTGTGTAAAAGTAAAAGCTCTGTGTCCATTATGTTTTTCAGATCATGCTTCAGCGCCGGTATGACTTCGCGCCCAATGTGTGCGAGAAAAGGGACATCGCCCGGGAGATCATCGCGGAGATACACCGTGTCACCAGCACCACCTTCACTCACACCCAGATAATGCAGCATTGGTCGGACCTGAAACGTCTGCACATGCCCCGGGTGCGGAGGTTTTTTGGAATCCATTTCCCAAGTAAGTACCAAGCAATTGCATGGTATATGTTCCAAATGTATAAGTTATGCCTTTATTTATAATGACTTTTCTTTGGTAGTGTTGGAAATGGATTTCAGAATTCACCGCACCCGGAGGCGTACAGGCCGACCAGTGCTGCATGAGTCTGCATCTGTGAGTGAAGGTGGTGGATCTCCCGGGCGACGGACCTACCCCTCCTCTGTGGCCTCCTCAGACCAGCCCCTGGACCTTACCACAGAGGAGGGGCCCAACCGCGTGGGCGTGGAGTCATACCTGGCCAGGCATGGGGAAGGCTCTGGTATGTCACTCTTCATGTATAGGCACAAAGATATACATGGCAGGCCAAAAACTAAGTTATCCTTTATTATGTATTTGTAGAAGCTTCTGGTGCGGGTGAAATAGTGGAGGAGGAGGCAGCAGAGATGCTGGAAGTCGATCCTGGCGAAGGTGAGTGATGTCAGCCAGACTGGGAGCCAGATATGTTGGGAATAGTGACTCTATACAAGTACTAACCAAATGTCACATGTTTCTCCAGGGACTTCTTCACAGCAGAGCCAGGACCAAGGGCAGCCTGTTGGCCCCAACCAGCCATCTGTCGGCCACCAACTCCGTAAGTCTCCATGCCATTATTCATATTAATGTTTGGTTAGCTAATAACACACACATAACTAAAGGCGTAGCCAATGTGTAGTTCACACTTTCATGTGGGCACTTCGTTAGCTTAAAGAGGACCGTAACTTGTATTAAGAACCTAAGAATTAGCCAACACACTGTACCTACAGATTAGAAACATGGAAAAACAGCCTTCAGCCATCTAATGCATGTTATTAGACTGAACAAAACCAATATTGCGGAATATGGAATGCGCAATATTTACAGGCAGCATGGGATACAGATTGAAAAAAGGAAGGTGCTGCCATGCATTGTGGGAGTGATGACCTTTCCCTCAACCCAGCTATGCTCTGGATTCCCAACGCACCACTGTAACCTACTCCCCTGTACTTTATCCAACTCTCCACTCTTAAGTGTTATGCTTCAGAGTCCAGATGGCGGCGCTGGAATCAATAAAAAATCCCAAATTTACTTTGATCTGGTGCATAATCATTTGGGAATAGTTATTGGTTTTCATTAAATAATGTTGAAGGTCCGGTTTAAGGAGTTTAAAGACTTACCTGTGGGAAATGCATTAACTTTATCCCTTGGAAGAATGACATATGTCATGCATTTACATGTATTTGATTAACCCCAAATCTATTTCCAGCATACAAACCGGTCTGGTACTCCTATTTATGTTTATTTCTCTATTGCTTACAGGGATTATCCCAAAAACCGTCAAGGAGAAAAAAAAAAGAATCAAGGAGTTGGTGGCCGAGCTGCTGGCCATACAGGCGACGTTGGGGCCAACAGATGAAGAAGAGGATGATGAATAGTGCCCTTGGTCCTGGCTACTTTGTTTAACTTGTTTTTATAGTTGGTCCAATTTTAACCAGGTTTTATGGTTTTTAAAAAAAAAAAAAAATATGTTTTAATAAAAAAAAAAAAAAAATGTATATGTGTTTTACCCCAAAAAAAAAAAAAAAGCTAAGTTTTAAACAAAACAACAAAAAAAAAAAAGATGTTTTGAAAATTAGTAAAAACAAAACAAAGCAAATAATTTAAATAAATTATATTTTAAGCCTTCCTAAATGTGTCTTTTCTAATATGCACACCCCCAAAAAATTACACAAACCAGAAACAACACGCTTAGAAACATATAGACATATGTACATTATGTGGTTTTCTTACGTTTTAGGGACCGAGAAATGAAGTTGGATGCAGGCGCTAAGAGGTTTAGGTAAGTTTGAGGGACAGAGAAATGAAGTTGGATGCAGGCGCTAAGAGGTTTAGGTAAGTTTTAGGGACCGAGAAATGAAGTTGGATGCAAGCGCTAAGAGGTTTAGGTAAGTTTTAGGGACCGAGAAATGAAGTTGGATGCAGGCGCTAAGAGGTTTAGGTAAGTTTTAGGGACCGAGAAATGAAGTTGGATGCAGGCGCTAAGAGGTTTAGGTAAGTTTTAGGGACCGAGAAATGAAGTTGGATGCAAGCGCTAAGAGGTTTAGGTAAGTTTTAGGAACCGAGAAATGAAGTTGGATGCAAGCGCTAAGGGGTTTAGGTAAGTTTTAGGGACCGAGAAATGAAGTTGGATGCAAGCGCTAAGGGGTTTAGGTAAGTTTTAGGGACCGAGAAATGAAGTTGGATGCAAGCGCTAAGAGGTTTAGGTAAGTTTTAGGGACCGAGAAATGAAGTTGGATGCAAGCGCTAAGAGGTTTAGGTAAGTTTTAGGAACCGAGAAATGAAGTTGGATGCAAGCGCTAAGGGGTTTAGGTAAGTTTGAGGGACCGAGAAATGAAGTTGGATGCAGGCGCTAAGAGGTTTAGGTAAGTTTTAGGGACCGAGAAATGAAGTTGGATGCAAGCGCTAAGAGGTTTAGGTAAGTTTTAGGGACAGAGAAATGAAGTTGGATGCAGGCGCTAAGAGGTTTAGGTAAGTTTTAGGGACAGAGAAATGAAGTTGGATGCAGGCGCTAAGAGGTTTAGGTAAGTTTTAGGGACCGAGAAATGAAGTTGGATGCAAGCGCTAAGAGGTTTAGGTAAGTTTGAGGGACCGAGAAATGAAGTTGGATGCAGGCGCTAAGAGGTTTAGGTAAGTTTTAGGGACCGAGAAATGAAGTTGGATGCAGGCGCTAAGGGGTTTAGGTAAGTTTTAGGGACCGAGAAATGAAGTTGGATGCAGCCGCTAAGAGGTTTAGGTAAGTTTTAGGGACCGAGAAATGAAGTTGGATGCAAGCGCTAAGAGGTTTAAGTAAGTTTTAGGGACCGAGAAATGAAGTTGGATGCAGGCGCTAAGGGGTTTAGGTAAGTTTTAGGGACCGAGAAATGAAGTTGGATGCAGGCGCTAAGAGGTTTAGGTAAGTTTCTGGTTGAGGGTGCGCATGCGCAAGATCTTATAAACATATGAACGCACGAATCTAAGAGGCCAAAAACCAATGAAAACCAGAGGCAAACGCAAGTAATTGGAAGAGGTGGACGATGGAAGCAGCAGAAAAAACAGGCTGCCGCCGCAACAGGTGAGCACATGAACGTGATTTTTACGATTGCCAACTGACTGAGGCAAGTTCGGGAGATATCATACGAACGGACGTATATTTTAGGATAGAAACGTATTTGCTTATTGAATCACTCGCAAGTTCATACGAACGCACGAGCGGACGTGAAAAATAGGATGATCGTGAGCCAAATCCAAGCTGTTACATGTTTCTTTGAATCAACCCAACTGTGTTAACAGTAGTTTTTAACCCCCAAACCACCATATTTTTGGAAACCAAAAAAAAAAAGCATTTTAAATAATTTAGTAATATGAATACATTAATATCAGACCTGTAATATCAATTCTGTACAATTTTTTTTTAATTTTTCCCTTAAAAAAATTATCTAACATGGCAGAAGTGGTCACAGAATTTTTCACATTTGAAAAAAAAAACATTAATAACAATTAATTATTAATATTTAAAGATTGTTCCATTGAAATGCATTGGAGAGCGCCAGGTAGCGAGAGGTCATACCTGTCGCTGTTCAAGGTTGGACGCTGGCGCTGTGGACTGAGGCTGGAATAATGATGAATGAGTCGCTATATGGCGCTATCTCAGTCGCTAAGCAGGATTGGCTTGATAAATGTGTGATTGTGGTGGGGAGCCGGCGTTCTCGTGGCGGGGCCCGTCATTACCGGCCGCTCACCAGTCGCTACCTGTCGCTATTCCTGTGGCCTCTTGCCCTGCCTTCCTGTGGCTGGGAGTACTTCAGCACCCAGCTATTCAAATAGGCTGGGATCAGGAGCAGCAGACCGCAGGGTGGCTGGGGATGTGGCCAATCCCACTTCTCTATGCGGGGTACTTTTAAAAAGAGCACTTCATGACTTGTATGAATGTACTTGGCTGGATGAGAGCCCCATGCACCGTGGACCCATCAGGAAGGTGCATTTTTAGGGTGATCCAGGGTGTATCACACAGTGGGGCATCCCAAATTGGGGACAAGAAGCAAAACCCTGGATAGTAAATAAAAAAGGTTTTGGTCCACTTTAATTAGATCTATCAAATGCAAACGATCCAACAATTCAAATAATGCAATGAAAGTCACAATACTTCATTATTTAATAAAGGAATAGCTCTAAACACCAAGGCAGTACAAAGTGATCAATTAAGATATGGAAACAGCATCTCATAATTCTATTGTTCTTTGTGGTTAATTGTTGTTTGCTGTTCAGTAGAGTAAGGGATTATTTTATCACAGTTCAAGTTTATGTCCCACTGATAACTAAAAACCACCCAACATGAGGCAGAGAGGTTTCTGTACACTTTATTAAATAACCACCAGACACTAGAAGGTTTCTGCTCCTGAGTGAAGATGTCAGTGGATCAGATGAATCGTGTCCCTGCAGTTGAATCTCATCCTAATATATGGTGCAGTTGGCAGTGGAGTATTGAGTGCATTTAAAATCGTTAGTCAGCTCAGTGAATCCTGGAGTGGTGTCTAAACCAGAACCTAAAAACAAAATCATGTTACTTATAAACCTTACTCCATAAACTTGCCACACAATATATAGTGTAATAAACATGGTACTCTATATGGTTGACAGTATGCAAGAAACTTCAGCATAATTTAATGAAAAGCCCGAACCCTTAAAAACTATTCCCCAGCATCTAAAATGAAATTTTACTACATTCTTAGAGGCTGATTCATCATTAGCGGCAGGTAGCGACAGATGAGCGTCTGTAGCAGGCATTTTCAGAGCGCCCGCTAGTAGTCGCAGTGCTCGGCCGTGGGTCGCTACTTTATAGCGACTCAGTCGCTGTTCAGTAATGTTGAATACATTGTGAGGAGTCGATATTTGACCAGTACAGCGCTGTATGGGAGCGCATGTTAGCGACTGCTCATAGCGACCGACTCACACCATATTCAGCAAAAAAACAGCCTCACAAATCTCTGGCGCTGAAAAATACTTGTTTGTAGCCCAGAGCGCAGGAGGCGGTGTGTTTAAAGTCTGTTTTCAAGCATCTATCCACTAGTAACAAAGCAAAAACATATGGAATTATGTTGTAGCAACATTGTAACATGAACACTTTAATGGCAGACCTGTAATGTCATCTCTGAAGAAATATTTAAAAAATGTAAAAAATTTGAAAAAAACAGCTTTTTCAATGCCAGAAGAGGTCACAGAATTATTTGTGATTTTTGGGAAAAATTAAAAAAAAAAAACCCGTTTAAAGTGAAGAAAAGGTTCGTCCATTGAAATGTATGGGGGAGCGCAGGTAGCGAGAGGTCATACCTGGCGCTGTGCAAGGCTGAACGCTGGCGCTGTTCGCAGAGGCTTTGAAAATGATGAATCAGATGCTAGATGGCGCTATCCCAGTCACTAAACAGATTCTGCTTGATAAATGTGGAATTGCGTGCCGTGTCCGGCGTTCACCAGTCGCTACCTGTCGCTACCTCTCATTAACCAGGCGCTACCTGACGCTATCCTTTTTTAAATAACCCCCTCTGTCAGTTATTTTTTATCCCCCGCTGGACTGCAACTCTGTTCAGGACTCTAGGATACAGGCACCGCCATCTTGCCTCAGAAGCATCACATACTGAGAAGATGAGAAGGGGGGAAAAGTACAGGGGGTCGGGTTATAGTTGTATTTTGCACAGACAGAGCAGAGCTGGGGTCAGGGAAAGGACAGCAATTCCAGAATGCAGAGAGGCACAGTCAGAAGACACGTCCTCTCTGCAGGCAGCCTGAGACTCCATGGGCCACCATCTTGGATGTTTAAAAGCCCATAAAATGCAGTAGGTGCAGGTAGGATGATTGTTAATGTGGGCAATCTGTATGTACAGGGCAAGGGAAACATATAAGATAAGCTCTTATTTAGGGTGGAGGTCAGGTTTAACTGGAATGCTGTACTATACCAACAACGGCTAATCAAACATACTGCCCTTTTGGACAAGCATTGGCAGTGTAAATGGCTCCTTTACAACATGAGCACCTCGCTGACATTTCAGTTTATATATTTTATGCCATGCTGTACCTGACCTGGTCTTCCCCTATAGCCTGTCACAATGCAGACCCACAACCATTAGCTAGGAAATGGGTGTGGGTCTGCATTGTGACAGGCTTGGGGGGGATCCAGCATTCAGATTGCTGGAGCCCCCTGCGCATCGACCCCCGCAGCACCTGCAATTCTTACCTGAACTGCGATCAGCCGAAAAGTGGCCCCAGGATTGGCCGTTGGCGATCATGTGGGCTGGCTCTGTTTGGTGGCTGGAAAAGAGAACCAACCCTAATCAATGTGACCGCTGGTGGCCAATCACAGGGCCACATTTTGGATAGGGGGCCACAGTTCTGGTAAAAATTATGGATGCCGCAGGGTGTTGATGCACGGGGGCTCCAGCAACCTGGATGTCCCCTGAGCCTGTCACAATGCGGACCCACACTCATTAGTGCGTAGGTCCACTTTAAAGTGTTCCTATAGCCAACACCCAGAGGGAATCTATTCCCGGGCCGATCAGATCCCTCCCCGCGGGGCATCCGAAATCGGGATGTCCAACGGGGTGAAATCCCCCAGGAAGCCCACAGAAGCCTACCTTTTCCCCGTTCCAGCAGCGCATGCGCGTCCGCCACCGCCTCCCGCGCGTCCCTCTAGCAGGGCGCGCTCCCGCGCCGGCCGTTTGTGAATGGCCGGCGCGGGCGCGCTCCCTGTAAGGGGGACGCGCGGGAGGCGGTGGCGGACGCGCTCTGCTTGTCCGTCCCTGCCTCTCGTTGTCCGTCCCCGGTGATTGGCTCCAGCGGTCACGTGGGAGCGGGGTGAGGTGAGTTTTCTGGGCGATCGGGGGGGTTTCACACAGCGGGGCACCAATCGGGGTGCCCCACCGAAGTGGACCAAAACCCAGGATAGTCAAAAAAATAAATGCAACACCCTTGGTAACTCCCAGATAAGTTATAACACAACTTATACAACAATTAGTTGATGTCCGGAGACTGAAAAATCTCAATGAAAATAAATTCTCATGTTACAACCGTCCCAGCAATTCCTACTCGCGTATAGATCTTTTACTAATGCCACAAGCTGCTCTTCCAGATATTCTATAAATCTCAAGGAGCATATTAAGGTGAGAGTTTGCCCAACAAAAAGAAGACCCCCCCCAGAACCCCATAATAGGCAGCATGTAGACCCCCCCCCCAGAACCCCATAACAGGCAGCGTGCTAATCTCCCCCCCCCCCCCAGATCAGGCAGCGTGCCGACCCCACCCAACAACATCACCATGACAGGCAGCAGACACCCCCCCAAGAACCCCATGCAGACCCCCCCAACAAGATCATAATAACAGGCAGCATGCAGAACCCCCCCCCCCAGAACCCCATAACAGGCAGCGTGCTAATCCCCCCCCCCCCAGATCAGGCAGCGTGCAGGCCCCACCCAACAACATCACCATGACAGGCAGCAGACACAACCCCCCCCCAAGAACCCCATGGAGACCCCCCCAACAAGATCATAATAACAGGCAGCATGCAGTACCCCCCCAGAACCCCATAATAGGCAGCATGCAGAACCCCCCCCCAGAACCCCATAACAGGCAGCATGCTAATCCCCCCCCCCAGATCAGGCAGCGTGCAGGCCCCACCCAACAACATCACCATGACAGGCAGCAGACACCCCCCCCCAAGAACCCCATGCAGACCCCCCCAACAAGATCATAATAACAGGTAGCATGCAGAACCCCCCCCCCCAGAACCCCATAACAGGCAGCGTGCTAATCCCCCCCCCCCCCAGATCAGGCAGCGTGCAGGCCCCACCCAACAACATCACCATGACAGGCAGCAGACACCCCCCCCCCCAAGAACCCCATGCAGACCCCCCCAACAAGATCATAATAACAGGTAGCATGCAGAACCCCCCCCCCAGAACCCCATAACAGGCAGCGTGCTAATCCCCCCCCCCCAGATCAGGCAGCGTGCAGGCCCCACCCAACAACATCACCATGACAGGCAGCAGACACAACCCCCCCCCAAGAACCCCATGGAGACCCCCCCAACAAGATCATAATAACAGGCAGCATGCAGTACCCCCCCAGAACCCCATAACAGGCAGCATGTAGAAACCCACCCCAGAACCCCATAATAGGCAGCATGCAGAACCCCCCCCCCCAGAACCCCATAACAGGCAGCATGCTAATCCCCCCCCCCCCCCCCAGATCAGGCAGCGTGCAGGCCCCACCCAACAACATCACCATGACAGGCAGCAGACACCCCCCCCAAGAACCCCATGCAGACCCCCCCAACAAGATCATAATAACAGGTAGCATGCAGAACCCCCCCCCCCAGAACCCCATAACAGGCAGCGTGCTAATCCCCCCCCCCCCCCCCAGATCAGGCAGCGTGCAGGCCCCACCCAACAACATCACCATGTCAATCACATCACCATGACAGGCAGCAGACACAACCCCCCCCCAAGAACCCCATGCAGACCCCCCCAACAAGATCATAATAACAGGCAGCGTGCAGAATCTCCCAAGAACCTCATAGCAGGCAGTGTGGCACAACCCCAAAATAAGTGTTTTAGACCTCCTCTCCTGTCCTGGGGAGCCTTGCATTGTGTGTGTGTGAGTGTGATGAGGGAATGGCGGACAGTGGAGAACCAGCAGGCAGGGGGCAGGTACACAACAGGGCCGCAGTGGCGCTTGGGGCTCCCCACCCTGCGTGGCTCATACAAATGACATAAGGCATAACAAGACAGAACCACATGGAAGCAGCAAGCTTCGTACGGAGGGCCCTTCGTTAGGGCTTGAAACGTTGGGTTTTCTATCTTCTGCCAACAAGTATGGTCTACATTTGATACAAATCAAATTCAGATTTTTCACAACCATTCTGTTCATCTCTTATTTCATCAATGTATGGCATGTCCTCCCCAATGTAAAAATCTTACCTTCAACCAGGTTGTGGAGATTGCAGTAGTTAATTCCATTGTCCAATACAATATACCATGGTTCAGATACTGAAAATGCCTATAAAATAACACATTACATTTTTCCACATGTTTTAAGTTAGCAGTAGCAAGCTAAAATGCTAGGTAGAAAAACTCTCAATTCGTGCCTACCCCTGGGCGTTACAGGGACCAAAGTGCTCTCATCAGCGCACAAGTTCTGTACTAAAGCTTGGATCACATTTACCTTGCCAGGGAAACGCTGTAGTTAGATCACTGTCCTGTTTTGTTGCTACAGGCAAATCTTACCCACCAATTAATAAATAAAAAAGCAAACACAACCCTGGTGTGAGGCCCAGATCTTGACTTAAGGGCCCACCAGGTATTCCCTGGTGCCCTGGCTTGGCCAGGAATTTGGGTTTATTTTATTTAAGACAGATAAGGGCAGAAAAAATCATACTGTAAAAAAAACAATCTGATGATTACCAGCCTATTCTATGCCCATAATGTGTGGCCTGGCATTCCACTTTAAAATCCAATAAAAACACTTTTAAGTTGACCCATAGTCAGTGAAGGGCCATATTTCTAACTAGGCAACCCTAGACCTGTGCCCAGGACACCGAGCTGCAGGGGACGGTCTGTTGTAACTGGACCCCAAGCCAACAAGATATTTAGTTTATACCAGTCATTAGTGGCTGAGTAGATAATTCCCCCCCCCCTGCACCCACTGCTGATGTTACTCCAGCAGCACTGAGGACTCTTCATTGAAGAAGCAAAGTGCTGCAACCGGGCCTTTTGCTAGTTTTTGACATTGCATCAATTCAGAGCCTGTTGAGAAAACTCACTTCTTTTTTAGGAGAAAAAACTCATTCACTTTCATTGTCTACCAGGTGTAAATTTTTACCTGGCTCTGAATCAGCCCCAAGGTAGACAATGAAAGTCAATGGCAGTTTTTTCTCCTAAAAAAAGAGTAAGAATTATCACCTGGCTCTGAATGGACCCCATTGTGTAAATGAGCAGTGCAGAGAGGGTAGTTAATGGATTAGGGTGCGTGTGTTGTGTGTGCTAGGTGGATCATGGATTGGAGAGTGTGTAAGTATGCAAGAGATTGATGACTGGCAGATTGGGGTTTGCCTATTCATATATGTGTGCATAGAGGGGGTGACTGGTGGATTGGGGTGCGAGTGTGCCTAAGAAGTGACCAGCAAATTCGGGTGGATGTGTGCGCCGGGGGGCTGAATTAGGAGATGTGTGTGCACAGGGGGTTGGATAAGGAGGTGAGTGTGCACAGGGTAGTAGCTGACGCGTATTGGGATGTGTGTTGTGGGGGGTAGCTGGCGGATTGGTGTGTGTGAAGTGGGGGGCGGTTGGATTAGGAGGTGAGTGTGCACAGGGTAGTAACTTGTAAACAATTTAACTAGCATAAACAATTTAATAACTAGATATTAATTTATAACTATAAATGTCCGGCCTGACTCGCATAAATATGTAAACAATACAACCTCTCCTGAATGGCTAGCCAAATTATGTAAACAAATTAAACTATTAATAACTAAAATATTAATAATATTATGTATATATATTTATCCTGCCCGGCTCGACTAAAATAGGCAAACACATATAAAATATTATCAATATCCGGCCAATGCTAACACAATGGATACACGCATAAGACTGTAAGACTGTAGGTTCTTTTGACTTCTGGTATATGCAGAGGACACTGAGACAAGTAGTAAATAAAGAGATATATTGTAGTAAAAACAAAATTGCAAAAGACAATACAATTTACTCTACATGCGACCACAGATATATTAACCTCTAATGGGTGGATTTACAGCACCAATACCATACTGAGACAGAAAAATCACACAAGGAACGTACAATTAATCATGCAGAAAGAAAAGAGACACACAAGTTAAATGGACACCCCAATACAATGCTAGACGTAAAGGTTATGGTAGGCAATACAGCAATATCCCCTGATAGCACTAACCAGTGTTAGCTATGGCACAACATCAGTAGCAGCTCAGTTACCTGCCTCTCTCCTCTATCCTCTCTCTGCAGTTCCTCTTAGTCGCCTCAGTGGATCATCTCTCTCAGCGCTATCGCAGGGCCCTTCTCATGTGCTCACACAGCCTCTCCTTCCCACCTTCCTTCCTTCTGCCCCCTTCTCATCTAAGGATCCCCCCAATTATACTCAAAGTGGGCTTTCATCTTCTGGTATTCCTTTGATCTTTTATGACCCTAGTTGCAGGTTTTACTCTTCTCCTAATCTGGCTTCCTTATCACTTCTCTCTTACTGCTGCTTTGTTTAGAATTTATTACTTTATAGACACTCTATGAATACCTCCCCTAGGCCTTCCTCCTGCTGTTGTGCCATAAATTCTTTGTTTTGTATTTTATATAAGCCACATTATTAACCATTCTCTTCCAACTCATATACCCCTGTATATTTGCAACTGGCATATTGGGATGTGTGTGTTGTGGGGGGGAGCTGGTGGATTGGTGTGTGTGAAGTGGGGGGCAGTTGGATTAGGAGGTGAGTGTGCACAGGGTAGTAGCTGGCGTATTGGGATGTGTGTGTTGTGGGGGGGAGCTGGCAGATTGGTGTGTGTGCAGTGGGGGGCGGTTGGATTAGGAGGTGAGTGTGCACAGGGTAGTAGAGCTAGCATATTGAGATGTTTGTGGGGGGGTGGTCTGGTGTGTGTGCGGTGGGGGGTGGTTGGATTGGGAGGTGTGTGTACATGGGGGGGGGTTGCTGGCAGATTGAGCTGTGTGTGCAATGAGGGAGCTGGAGGATTGAGCTGAGTGTCCACAGGGTAGATGGTTCGCATATTAGGGTGTTTGTATACTTAGGCCCTTATTCATAAAGGGATAGCATCAGGTAGTGCCTTGTAAAAGACAGGTAGCGACAGGTAGCGTCAGGTGAACGCCGGACACGGCACGCAATTACAAATTTATCAAGCAGAATCTGTGGAGCCACTGGGATAACGCCACGTAGCGTCCGATTCATCATTATCCCAGCCTCAGCATACAGCGCCGCAGAGCGCCACGTATTACCTCTCACTACCTGTCGCTCTCCCATACATTTCAATGGACGTTCTTTTATTTCTTTTTTTTTTTTTAATTCTCAAATAATGTTGGGATCTCTCCTGGCCTTGAAAAAGACATTTTTTTTTAAATAAATTTTATATATTTATGCAGAATTGACATTACAGGTCTGGCATTAATGTGTTCATGTTACAATGTTATTTCAATGTAATTCCATGTGTTTTCGCTTTGTTACTGTTGGATACATGTTAAAAAACAACCTTTCATCACACAGGCTCCAGCGCTCTGGGCTACAGCGAAGCATTTTTGAGCGCCGGAGGTGTTTGAGGCTGTTTTTTTGCTGAATATGTTGTGTGTATGTGAGTCGGTCGCACTGACCACAGGTAGCGAAGAAAAACCAGTACTCCAGATGTATATGAAGATTAGTAAAGCTGTATTCGTACAATGTCCAATCAGGGACAATCAATCTATAATCCAACGTTTTGGGGGTTACCGCGAGCCCCCTTCATCAGGGATAACAAACAACAAGTGGCACATAACAGTAACAAGGTATATACAAGATTCTAACCAATGGCAGGCCAGGAAAAGCCCGCCTGACGTCACAATGACGTCACACCGATTGCGCTGTCAGTACTGACAGCCATGCTGGAAATATGAAATACAAAGGAAAGAAACACAACAGGTTCCGTGTGTAAAACTCACCGGCAGGGGCCCCATATTTCCAGCATGCCTGTCAGTACTGACAGCGCAATCGGTGTGACGTCATTGTGACGTCAGGCGGGCTTTTCCTGGCCTGCCATTGGTTAGAATCTTGTATATACCTTGTTACTGTTATGTGCCACTTGTTGTTTGTTATCCCTGATGAAGGGGGCTCGCGGTAACCCCCGAAACGTTGGATTATAGATTGATTGTCCCTGATGGGACATTGTACGAATACAGCTTTACTAATCTTCATATACATCTGGAGTGCTGGTTTTTCTTCGCTACCTGTGGATTTGCGGTGACACCGCTAACCGTGCACCCCCCTCTATACTTGGTAGGCGTGCGGCGGCATACGATATTGCTTGGTCGCACTGACCAGTCGCTAACATGCACTCCAATACAGCGCTGTACTGGTCATACAGCGACTCCCCACAATGTATTCATCATTGCTGCACAGCGACTGAGTCGCTAAGAACTAGCGAACCAAGCCGAGCACAGCGACTACTAGCGGGCGCTCTGAAATGCCTGCTACAGATGCTCATCTGTCGCTACCTGCCACTAATAATGAAACAGCCTGCCCGTGTGTTTCAGATAACCTATAATTTTAAGGCCCTGCTAGGTAATATGGATTTGGATGTTGCCTGTGCAACTACACAGCTACCTGACTTAACAATAGGGGGGGGGGTGCATAGCCAAAAAGTGCTCAGGGCAGCACGCATCCTAAATATGGCCCTGACACAGTACAAAAAAGGCAACAAAGGACCAATAACTCCACTTCTCCTGCTACTCATCCAAACATGATGTTTCCCCCTCACTATGGTGGGACTGAAAGCTATCCTCTAGTTATGTCAGTGGCTATCTCTAGCTTCATGTTCCCCATTAGAAAAGGAGATCTGGCACTGGAATAGGAAGGGCTTAGGTAGGAGGAAAGATGTGAAGTTCTGAAGGCCACAGAACCAGGTTTTCCCCAAGGGTTGTAGGTCCACTTTAAAAGAAATGATCTGCATTGCCCATTACTATCGTATCTTCTTCAAGATAAAAGCTGTAACTGTATGATACCTACAGAGACATGGCAGGAACGCTTCCCTTGCACCGCCGCTGCCAACTGAAATGTCAGGTCATCCACATAATTGTGTATCAGGTTCCGGTGCTTGGCCACTATGAAATGCTCATTGGCTGACTGAAGCTGATCGGAATAAAAGAAAACAAGGTTTAATAAGGTTTTATGAATCTTTTATTCTCTTGATCATCCAACCAGATTCTCCTTAGTGTATTGCAGACAATGAATGGGATTGGTTGATGGGAGCATAGAAACATAGAAGGTTGACGGCAGAAGGAGAACATACGGTCCATCTAGTCTGCCCTTATGTGTATACTGTATGTACTCTTTATCTTAGGATAGATGTGTGCTTATCCCAGGCAAGTTTACATTCAGTGACTGTTGATTTTTCAACTACCTCTGCTGGAAGTTTGTTCCAAGCATCTACTACTCTTTCTGTAAAATAATATTTTCTAACATTGCTCCCGATCTTCCCCCCGACTAGGTTCAGGTTGGTCCCCCTTGTTCTATCGTTAAGTTTCTTCTTAAAAACACTTCCCTCCTGAACGTTATTCAATCCTTTCACATATTTAAAGGTCTCCATCATGTCCCCCCTCTCCCTTCTTTCCTCGAGTCTGAACAAATTAAGTTCTTTAAGTCTCTCCTGATAAGTTTCAAGTTTAAGTCCTTCCACCATTTTTGTTGCCGGCCTTTGGACACGTTCTATTTGAATAATGTCTTTTTGCAGGTAAGGTCTCCAGAACTGCACACAGTATTCTAGCTGTGGCCTCACCAGGGCTCTATACAGCGGCATCACAACCTCCCTCTTCCTACTGGTGATGCCTCGAGCTATGCAGCCAAGCATCCTGCTTGCTTTTCCCACTGCCTGGCTGCACTGTCCACTCATCTTGCAGCTATCAGTAATCAGTACCCCTAAATCTCTCTCCTCCGAGCATACCTTGAAAATGGAGACTGATATGTTTAACACTTAAAGTAGAACAAAACTAGGGATTATGACTATACTTATTTGTTCCCTGCCCTGGGGGGGGGGGGCATCCCAATTTTGGATGCCCCACTGTGTGAAACCCCTCCCATTTAACCCTTAAATACTCACCATTCTCTGGTCCGATGGGGTAAAAATGCGGAAGGCCCCTTTGTTAGGGCTTGAAACATTGGGTTTTCTTTCTTCTGTCAGCTGTAAAGTAAGGTCTACATTTCTTCTCTGTAACAAGTATTATTTGAAAACTCATAAACTGTCTGTTGTTTTACTATAGCTCTCGATGAGCTTCAGCGCCATCTTGTGGACATTCTGTATATTACAGATATCTGATATTAGAGTGTTAAAATGTGAATATATCATTTTGTTACTGATTTATTAAAATGTAACACATGTGACTTCTTCTGTAAATATGCCTATCCTGTGTATGTCAGCTTATTCTGTGATTATAGACAACAAAATGATTACCCTGTAGACCATCAAAAATCAACAATACATATCTCTTTTTTCATTCAATACACGGTGTGGAGTGCTGTTACTATATTGTTTAAAGCAGAACAAAACCCCCAACGGCCTAGGATTCCAGGTCCGCTGAATTCCTTCCCTCCCGGGCATCCAGAATCGGATGCCCCACTGTGAGAAGGTCGCCCAGAAACTCACCTCCTTTCCCAGTCCAACAGCGCCCCCAGGGCGCCAATCGGGGTGCTCCATGGGCAAGGTCCAAATCCCAGGATAGTCAAAATCCTGGGTTTTGGTCCACTTTAAAGCAGAACAATATCCTGCCTGACCTTCCCCCGTGGCATCCTAACATGGGATGCCTCACTGTGTGAAACCACCCGGATCAGCTTACCTTTCCCCGGTCCAATGGTGCATGCGCTTTCTCTGGTCCAATCAGTGCCAATGTCATTTGGCAAATGGCTCTGACTGTTTACAGTGGGAAGCACAAGCTACCGCACCCTCTGCATATTCAGGCTGTGTATACTCTGTGTACACGCTCCCGCCCCAGCCATTCGGATGCTGGGGATGCGGCCACTTGCGCTTCCCATTTTAGACTATCAGAGCTGTTTGCCAAATTCCATAAGCACGGCAAACGGCTCTGATTGGACGAGAGTCGTTGCATGCGCCACTGGACAAGGGAAAGGTAAGGCGTGGTGTTGCTGATCTGGGGGCGTTTCACACGGCAGGACATCCCAAATCGCTGAGGGCGTAACTTGCGGGGGTGCAACTGCACCGGGCCCCAGAAGGTCAGGGGGGGGCCCCATCATTGTTGCTCCTCCACCTAATTTGTGGACACTTGGTATCAGTTTGAGAAAGGAAGCATCATATGTATCTTGTTGTATCTTTGTTAAAAGCAGACCAACAGTCAAAAATGAATTAAATCAGACCAACACAACAAGCAGTGATCATATGCATCCCTTTCCAGGGCAATTTAGATTGCTGCACATACAAAATAACTTACCTGCTGAGGGAAATTTTAAAAACAAGATGGCCGCTCATGGGCTTGCAGGCCACCTGCAAACAGGAAGTCATCTGGGCTTCCTGTTACAGTGCATTTCAGTTATGTCACTTGGGAGAGTGGCCGCTACCTTTCTTTTCCAACGGTGTCAGGCTGTTGGTCCGGTTTAAGTAATTAGTTGTCTAGTTGCATCCAATTGAGTTAAAGTGGACCAACATCCAGGATTTTGACTAGCGGTGCCCCGCTGTGTGAAACCCTCCCACGTGACCGCTGCAGCCAATCCCTGCCGACGGACAAGCGAGCGCGCCTGCCACCACCTCCCGTGCTTCACTCTTACAGGGTGCTCGCCCTGCTAGAGGGATGCGCGAGCGGCGGCGGCGGCGGCTCGCGCATGCGCCACTGGATCGAGGAGCAGGTAGGGATTTTGGGGCTTTCTGGGGTTTTCACCCGATCGGGGTGCCCCGCAGGCCCGATGCTGATCGACCCGGGAATCTTATAGATTCCTGGGCCGATCAGCATCGGGTGTTGGTCCACTTTAAAAGACAGAAAAAAAGTTTACTGTATGAGCCATGAAAGGGCCTCATTTAATTTTCGCACCAGGGCCCCATCACATTTAGTTATGCCTCTGCAAATCAGGATGCCCCAGGGGCATGGGAAAAAAGACGGGATTTTTTCCTGGATGTTCAGCATTTACGTCCATTGTTCTAGGGAGGAGATCCTTATTGTTCTAAGAGCACCCGACTGTGTGTTCTGTGTTTCTTATCTCATATGGGAGCACCCAACATAAATGCAGCTTACCTCATATAGGCACCTTTCTCCTCCTCCTTTTAAACAGTTGTCTACTGACGTCCAGAGCTTTATTTGCGTCACCAAGGATGTGTACACATGAAAGCAAGAGATTCCGAAATTCCTGGACAATGTCAGTGAAACAGAAACGCTCAACTGAATTTTAAAATGAAAACATACATTGAACTGTACATTTTCTAATCAGTACTTAAAGGGTAAGTTCACTTTCGATAGAATTTTTGAAAGTGTATATTTTGTGTGGCAAAAAAAAAAAAATTAATGTTTTTTAATGTTAGCAAATGTGTGTTTTACGGAAGCAGCTTCCATCTGTTGCTATTGGCAATATACACCAAGCGCAGACTTGGTGTACGTTGCCAATAGCAACAGATTGAAGCTAGTTTCACAGAACACTGCTGCTGGGCATGAGTAAGGTTGAGTGGGCCCCCTCACCTCAGCAGTGGCTGAGATACCCTCCCCCCGGGGCATCCAGAATAAGGATGCCCCGTTGTGTGAACCCCCCAAGTTGCCTGGTATACTCGCCTTCTCCCCCAGTCCAACGGCACATGCGCAAGCAGCATCTACTTCCCGCTATCCCTTTAGCACGGCACACACCCGCGCCAGGTACTTGCGAATGGCCGGCGCGGGAACGTTCCCTGTTAAAGGGTATCGGGGGATGCAGCTATCAAGCACGCTCAGGTCCTCTCTCTTAGGCGAAGGGACGGGAGTTCCGAGCACACTGATTGGATGAGAGGCCTCACATGCGCAGTGGGACCGGGGAAAGGTGAGTCAGATTGGGCAAACCTGGGAGGTTTCACACAGCAGGGCATGCCTGATCAGGGTGCCCCGGGGGCAAGAACCAAAACCCAGGATAGTCAAAATTTGGTCCACTTTAAGGTACAACTATCAACAATTAAAGGGACTATCTAGGCAAAAATAAAAAAAAGATAGGAGGTCCCTCAGATGCCGAGATGGTAGGTTCCAACTCAGGTTCCAAATGACCACTGTAGGGTGAATCAGCTGTGCAGGACTACTGGTGATTATCTTTTGTTTTTTATTTTTTTTTACTTTAAATGCTAATAAACTAAGGCTCATAAAACAAACTTTCAAGCACAGTGCAGTGTTGTGTCGTTTCACTATCCCAGGCTTTGACCTGTACCCTTGGGGCATCCCATTTGGCACAGGTGCGGCTCTGCGGCTATTGTTTTGGTCACATTCCTGGCATCTCATGGCTGATACACGTCTCGGCGCCCAGCCATTTAGGTTGGGGAAGGGACCTTACGCTAGACTGCAGGGAAACTGGATATGGAGCAACTCTCGGTCCCCTTTGCTGGGCTCTGGTGTCAAACAGAGCTTGAGGGTGGGCATTAATATGCACAGCATAGAGAACTGAAAGAGAGCCCCTGAATGTGCCATAGAATAACTGGTGAGGTGAGTATATTGGCAATTCCAGGGGATTTCACACACAGGGGCTTCCCAAAACAGGATGCTCCCTGCAAAAGGTTGTTTGTTTTGGTCCACTTTAAGGACTATGATAGTATGCACTTTTTCCTGACATCAGTGCATGTTGGGAGTGCAGCATTATCTGTCTGGTACATACAGTGTGTGACTAGCCAACCAAAGCACCAGAGGATACTCCAGTAGGCTCCAAGACCTTTCCCAGGGCCACCATCATGCAGTACTAGGAATTTTCTCTGATAGCGCAACAATTGATTTCCACTGGTGGACCCAAGAATAAGTTCTTCTGGTTGGTCCCAAGAATAAGTTCCACTGGTGGGCCCCAAGAATAACTTTCTCTGGTGAACCAAGAATGATTTCCTCTGGTGGACCAAGAATGATTTCCTCTGGTGAACAAGAATGATTTCCTCTGGTGGACCAAGAATGATTTCCTCTGGTGGCCCCAAGAATAATTTCCTCTGGTGGACCAAGAATGATTTCCTCTGATGGCCCCAAGAATGATTTCCTCTGGTGAACCAAGAATGATTTCCTCTGGTGAACCAAGAATGATTTCCTCTGGTGAACCAAGAATGATTTCCTCTGGTGGCCCCAAGAATAATTTCCTCTGGTGGACCAAGAATAATTTCCTCTGGTGGACCAAGAATGATTTCCTCTGGTGGCCCCAAGAATGATTTCCTCTGGTGGACCAAGAATGATTTCCTCTGGTGGGCTCATGATGTTCCAGTCTGACACTGCTTATATACAATACAGGAAACAAAACAGCACTTTTTTGGCAGTACATTTGTCCTGGCTTTTTGTACTGTAAAATATTTTTCCTGATTTCCTGAAGCAAATCAAATCACCATCAAGACAGTACTAGAAATCCAAGAATTTTCTCTGATAACTCAAAGATTGATTTCCACTGTTGGAACCAAAAATTCGTTCTTCTGGTTGGTGCCAAGAATAATTTCCTCTGATGGGCCCATGGTGCTCCAGTCTGACACTACTTACATATAAAACTATATAAAAACCCCTTCCCCCATCGTCACCCTGACCCACTAAATGACTGTAATACATACCACTCCAGACTGCACTGCGCATGGAAGGGGTTGGGGGAAGCTGGTGTTGAATGAGATAATAATACAGGCAGCAGAAGGAAGATTTTTGCCATCTTCATCTTTTCACAGATCTGAGGAGGGTCTGGTCTGAGTCACAAGTATCTTTATCGCATTGGGAAATTGGTTACATGGTGTCCATCATGTGCTCTTCTCTGTCATCCTGATGCCGCCCAGTGCCCAGCTCCTCCTCCACAAGCGTGTAAAAGTGCAAACAAGAACAGTATTGTTTGGGTGTCTATAACTTCCTATAATGATGCTGCTCACAGTATGTTTTTTTATTTTCATTCTTTAAAGTCTGCAAAATATTTTATTTTGAAGGACAAGGGTTCTAAAAAGTATTTCTATAAATAAGAATAAAAACAGAATATTTCATGGGTTCTGAACAGCACATTTTTGGCAGTAAATTTGTCCTGGCTTTTTGTACTGTAAAATCTACCGGAACATGTCTTAGTTTTTCCCTTTCTCCTGATTTCCTAAAGTTGGGCAAATAAAGATCTCTCTTCATGTATCCACAATGCTCACCTACACCTATAGCCACTAGGTCACTGAAATCCAGTCCTATTCTGTGACCCCATGTGAGACTCCCACATTCTGTGAGCTGGCAACGCCCAATCTCTGCCGCCACCTCCACCAAGCCCCTGTTGAGATACTCAATATGCCGGACGTCCCCCCCATCCAACTCACAAGTAAGTTCCTCTACTATACTGTACTATACTTCAGCCAGCATACTCAGCTGAGACTTCTCAACATAAGACATGTATATAACATACTGACAGAATATGGCAATCCTTTACAGAGCACCAATTGCAATGCCATCTCTAACTAAACTACCTTGAATGGGAAATGACTCCAGCACCAGTGAGCACCTGGACCAACCATTGGACTATGTAAGCACCCCCTGGCTAAATTATTAATATCTAATCTGACTTAAAATGGAACTATAATAACACAATATACCAAAAATTATAGATACTGGTCCGTACACTGAGGAAGCCCCATGGCGAAACGCGTATGTGTCTGAACCTTTACTGTACCTGCTACAAACTCCCACAGAGGGTGAAACCTTGCTACAATGGGACAGCGATAACCCAACCTTGCTACAAACAAGGGTACCAACCCATAACCTAAAAAAATTGGGGGACACCCAACAACATTTTTACTACCCCAAAGGAACTTACAAAAATCCAATAAGGTTGATAATACTTTATCTATATGCTCAGTTTTGTGAATCTTTAAACATATTTTCTGTGAATGTATACATGTGAATATGTTGCACCAACCAATGAATAATAAGAGAACCTTCACTATTTGTTTTATGTATCACTATGTAGTCTAATTAAACACTTGTGACTTTAACCACAGTGAGTGTCCAGAAGGTACTTTAGAATCCACCAGCACTCCCGGAGACTCTAAACAGGAGCTCCTAGGAGTCAAGAGTGGATCCTACCCCCCTTCTCTTACTCAATATGCCTCACTGGATATGGTTGCCTCCAGGTTCTAAAAGACACAAAGGATGCCAGCTTACAGTGAAGATAGAAGAAGCACGAGGGTATACTATGGCCAAGATCGTACACAGGTGATCAGTCCGAGAATTTGTCTATACACAGGGATGAGGCAGGAAAATAGTCAAAAACTAGACAAGGGTCAAGCCGGACGGTCAGAGGCAATGTGGTATCCAAGAGGCGCAGGCAAGTTCAAGGTCGGGCAAGCAAAGGTCGGTTCAGGCAGCAAGCTGGGATGGTCGATCAAAGCCAGGTCGGTAACAGGTACAGCAAAGATTTAACAACACCCTGTGCACAACTAGCTATCTTGGGCACCGAGGTCAGGGCAACTCTATTTAAAGAATGACCGGCCAATGGGAACACTGAGGCGAGGGAACTATGTGATTTGGAGGCACTAGGATCCTAAATAGGATTGGTGGACAGATCCCAGATGCTGGACGGCCCTGGCCAGTAAGGCTGTCCAGCCCCTGATATTAATCAGCTGTGGCAGGGTCACTAGTAGAGCGGAGTCTCTTAAGAGCCGCTCTGTCCGTTAACAGGGCACGCACACACACGACTGGAGGGGAACGAGGGAGGCAGCCAGGGTAGCTCCCCATGCTCTCCGACTTCCGGGAGCAGTGAGTGCGGCCTGTTCCAGTCAGCCAGGGAGCCCCTCACCATTCGGGGAGCGCTCGCCAAATACAAATTGGGATTGGCTATAAGTCTTCTGATGAGGCTCCTAGACACAGAACCAGGGTGTGGGTGAACCAATAGCCACCATTAACCTCATAAAGAGCAGTAGGGACACTAAGTCTTGGAGAACAAGTGGCATTGAATGGCCTCTAGCCCTACTTGTATACTAAATCAGCTGTCAGTTTGACAACCAGCCAGAGCTGATACGGGGCAAGTGCCAGAACCCCTGTCATATCCCGGGGCCCGCTTGCATTGATACTGGACTGTTGGAGGACTCTGCATTGGGACCCACCGGGTGTCCTGTGTACAGACCTGCTCATGGCTATCCTTAGGATCAGAAGATGATCAGTGGCAATGAGGAAGGTGGCAAGAAATGAAGGCAAACTGGTGGCAGCTCAGAAGGTGGTGAGGACTAGAGGATGATTGTCAGCAATCCTTCACCATTAGATAAGAAGGCACAGAGAACAGGGGAATAACCATCATTAGCAGAGAAACCAATAAGGAACAGAGGAGGATAACAGCAGTGGAAAAGGCGACAAGGACAGGAGGAGATCAGTGAAGCAGAGAAGGCAGAGAAGACCAGAGGAGTTCAAAAGCAGCAGAGAAGGTGGCATGGACTTTTTCTCAACCTGCGGTACACATACTTCAGGGGGTAGATGACAGTGTTCCAAGGCAAACCTTCAGGGGGTGTCTGACTTGTCTGTTCTTGCTTTAAAAGCGCCATGCGGCTTGCGGCCTACTTATTTTGGTACTATTTAGAATTAATCACCCCCTTCGCGGTCCTTGTTTGGAACTCCTTTTACTAGGGGATTCTTGGTGTAAAAAGGTTAAGAATCACAGGACTAGAGCACAGTTTCTCAACCTGCGGTACACATAGCGCAGGGAGCACACAGGGATGTTCAGGGGTTCACCAACAGGAGAGGTCCAATTGGTCTGGTATGTTAGATTAACAGTAAATAAGAAGCATGTGTAAATAGGAAAAATATCTGCCTGCAGAAGGCAGCTGTCTTAAAAGTGCTCATGACCCATCTCCACCATATCACAACCATGCACTACATGGGTTTTCTTTTCCAGTCTTTAGTAAAATCCAACCACCAGAACCTTACTGGAATAATTAACATAGAGAAAAAGGGAGGCGCGTAGTAATGGACAGTGGTCATCTCCAGAGTGCCCATGGGTACTCTCCCAGGAGTGCACCTTAATGAGGCCAGATGAGGCAGCCGCCCCAAGCCACCATCTCCATTGTTTATTTTTTGACTCCTTTTTATCTCATTGGTGATGCAGTGAAGATTAGAGCGCTCCGGCATGCTCTCTTTATAATAGCACTGCTGGAAAACAAGCCCCTGAATTATTCCCGCATTGTTTTCTCCCCAACCAACTTTGAAAATTTTAAATATTTGATAGGATTTTATGGGAAACTTCTAAGAGGGAGGAGGAACTTCTTTTTTAGTGGGGACAGAGGATTAGCTTATGGTGTTGTGTACACTGATGGTTGGTTTTTAATGCCAAACCCAAAACTTTTTGTACCTGGTTTTGGATAGAGTGGGGAAGGTTTACAGCCTTACTTTAAGGGGCCGTGTGATTTACCTTTGGTAAGGCTAGATACAGTATATCTGGCAGGGGCGTAGCTAGGGGGTACATGCCCCGGTTGCAGCAGGTCAGAGAGGTGCCAAAGGGGGGCCTGAGCACAGCTGGGGCGCCATATTAAATCTTTGCCCCGGGGCCTGAAAGCCTAGCTACACCTCTGATGTCTGGTTGTAAACGTGGACATTTCACCTACACAGCCTTAACCTGCAACATAACAGTTTCCACTAGGTGTCGCCATAATATAACAAATTGACAAGTTTTTAGCGGTGATACGGGCCCTTATTTAACAAGGGATAGCGGCTGGTAATGACGGGCCCCGCCATGAGAACGCCGGCTCCCCACCACAATCACACATTTATCAAGCCAATCCTGCTTAGCGACTGAGATAGCGCCATATAGCGACTCATTCATCATTATTCCAGCCTCAGCCCACAGCGCCAGCGTCCGACCTTGAACAGCGACAGTTATGACCTCTCGCTACCTGGCGCTCTCCAATACATTTCAATGGAACAATCTTTAAATATTCATAATTAATTGTTATTCATTTTTTTTTTTTTTTTTTAAATGTGAAAAATTCTGTGACCACTACTGCCATTTTAAATTATTAAAAAAAAAATGTGTGCAGAATTGATATTACAGGTCTGATATTAATGTATTCATGTTACAAAATGTTTTTAAAAACTTGTTTTTTTTTGGCTTTCAAAAATATGGTTGTTTGGGGGTTAAAAAACTACTTTTAACCCATCGCCGCCAGCGCTCTGGGGTTTAAACATGCATTTTACAGCGCGAGAATTTTTTGAGCGTGATTTGTTAATGAATATGGTGGGAGCCGGTCGCTAGGGCCAGTCGCTATCATTCGTTCCCATACAGCGCGGAACCTGTCAAATAGCGACTCCTCACCCAATATTCAACATTACGGCAAACCGACTGAGTCACTATCAACTACCGAACAATGGCCAAGCACAGCGACTACTAGCGGGCACTCTGAAAATGCCGCTACAGTCGCTCAACTGTCGCTACCTGCCGCTATTAATGAATCGGCCTCCCAAAGCTCCAGAGCTAATGTTCCATTTTTTTTACAGGAAAACATTAATTTGCGTCACTTTGTTTCTTGCATAAATTAATGTTAAAGAGGAACAACTGCTGCATTCCCTATTCCTGGGTTTCCCAAATTCCCAAATACTCCGGATCACCCAATTTATGCACCTCGCCGGAAATCCCACAGGGCATGTGCATGGCCACATCCCCAGCTTCTCCCAGCTGATGCACCTACCCGAGCCCGACATTTCTGAATGGTCGGTGTGGGTACGTGGGGAGAGACCAGCAGGTCACATTTTATTCAGGTCACTAGCAATGCAGACATGAGATGAATGGAGCACGAACTTCTGATTGGCTGGTGGACCGCGCATGTGTCATGGAGCTGTCTGCTAGGTGAATAAATTTAGGATGAGTTTGGTTGCTTATTCTAGGAGAATCCCAATTTGTGATTCCCGCTGTGTAAACCTCCCAACTAAAGGGGGTGGCACCAAAAATTATAGTCAATTAATAATGTGCTCACTATAACAGCAATACTATAAACACAGAGGGAGGGGCTCAGCACTCTAAGTCCTAGCCACGACCCTCTCCAAATAGGTGCACCAACAATTCATTAAAAATTCAAATATATTTTATTATACAATATCAAAAAATAAATTATAAAAACAACACCAAACATACACAATACATACAACACTTATTAAAATCAAACTGCATCTACCCACACTATACTCTGTATTATACATGAGTTAATAAACATGATGAGATGCCCATAATATACAATTAAAAACTTATTAGAATACAGAATATTCTAATTCTGTATTCTAATTACCTCACCAGCGATCCCACAACATATTTATGGGCTCTCCTCCAATCAGCATTCAATGTCATGGTTAATAGGTATTTACATAGTGCTATTTGCAGTTGATTTCTGTTTCCATATACCGAGATGCAGCGACTAGTTTGTTTATGTGATTTGTGTGTATGTTTTTTTATTTGTTTGTTTTTGGATAATAGAATGATTGCTTTGTATTAGTTAATGTAGCAGCTGGTTTGTTAGGAGGGTAGCGAGAGGTTTCCCCTTTCTCCTCCTATGGTATATGTAGTACTGGAGGTCCAGCGGCCATTTGCGTTTGGTATTATTTGATTGTGCCAGTTTATTTAGAACAGGCCATAGATCACCCCAGGGCCAGCCTTAGGGTAAATGATGCCCTGTGCAGGATATCAGGATGGCACCCGCCACACAAACACATACACACAAAAATATGGAAAGAGCGCAACAGAGGAAACATGGAGAAGAGGGAGACAAAGAGATGGGGCAAGGAAAGATAGAAAAAGAAAGACGGAAGGTAGACAAGAGAAAAATAAGATGAAATATGGAAAAGAGATTGAGAGAAGGAGAAAGCGAAAGAGAGAATAAATGAGGGAATAAAACTGAGCTGAGGAATGGAGAAAAACAAGAGTGGAGGAGAGAGAGAAAGAGAGTTGAATAGGGCTAAAAAAAGAGAGGGGAAATAGAGATGGAAAGACACAGAGAGAGGAAGGAATCAAACGAGAGATAAAAGCAAAGAATGAAGGAAAGAAAGAGAAAAAGAAATAAGGAAAGAAACAAAGATAAAGAGAGATACAAAAGAAAGAGAGATAAAGAAAGATACTTGAAGAGAAAAACAGAGGGGATAAAAGGGATAAAAGAAGCAGTGAAGAAATTTGAAGAAGCTGACAATAGAGGGAGATGGGAGGAAGTTGACAAGAGAAAGATGGAGGGAATGTGGGAACATCATGAAATAGAGAGGGGATTAGGAAAGAGAGGAAGACTGAGGGATCATAAAATAAAAGAGAAAGGGAAATTCAAGAAGGAGAAAGAAAAAAAATAATTTGAAATAAATATGGAAAAAAAGGAGCAAGATGGAGAGTATTTTGGAAAAGAGAGCTTTGCTGGTCTAGTTGAGAGCTCCTGCCCCCCCCCCCCTTACAGAGAGATTGGCATGGCGTCCTGTGCGACCACATATCTCTCACCCCCAAAGGAAGGCCATGGATCAACCACACTAGTACTGTGAGTGTGTGTATGTGTGTGTTTGTAGCACTGGACTGTTTTTTCCTTTGTTACCCCCTGATTGGACTGCTTTAAGGAGGGAGGATAATGGAACTAGAGTGTAGCAGGGTCTGAGCACCGGGTATTTTTATAGGTACTTTCTAAATGTTATAGTGGTGTTGGTACAATGTTTCAAAACCAGGGGGCCCTACATTTACTTTTGCGTAGAGCCACAATTTGTCTAAAACTGATCCTGTCATATATGAAAAGGGTTAAAGTGGACCAACACCCACCCCTGATCGGCCCGGGAATCGATCAGCATCCCGAAATCGGGATGCCCCGCTGTGTGAAACCCCCCAGAAAGCCCCTAAAAACGTACCTTATTGGCGACGGACAAGCGACGGATAAGCCGCCGCCACCTCCCACGCGTCCCTCTAGCAGGTCGCGCACCCGCGCCGGCCGTTTGTGAATGGCCGGCGCGGGCGCGTGCCCCGATCGGGGTGCTCCGCGGAAGTGGACCAACACCCAGGATAGTGAAAATCCTGGGTGTTGGTCCACTTTAATGGCCAGGCAGCTCTGTGGGACACCCACTGGTGGAAGGCCAGTCTATATGACCAGCCACCCCCAAGTACCCTACCCCGGCATTGAGGCAGGATGGAGGGTTAACATAAAATAAAAACACTTTACCTAGTCCCAGAATCCAGTTCCGAGCTTAAGCACTTCAGATGGCGTCCGCGAATGCCAGGGGGGCACATTAGATTGCAGGGACCAAGGTGTTTTTTTTACCCCCACGCCAGTGTCCTGCCTTGGTGCTGGGGTAGGGGGCCATGGCAGGGTGCTGGAATTCTGCTATAAAGGTGGGTATTAAATCTGGCCACAGTCTAGAGCACTGATCCTCTGAATAACACAACTCCAACTGCTCCTGGCACAACTGCCGAGAACTGGAAGAAGGGTGAGGAAATACTTTATTACTACTTTATTAATACTTTATTGGATCAATCTTTCTGCTGTCTGGTACTTCTGCCTGCTCTCTAAAAGGACATCTGATATAAAATAATCAAAATCTTTCCTTTAATGCCCATACCAATGTTCATGGAGGGAGACTAACTCATTGATCTCATGTCATTTCAGCTCGTACATTTCACTAGCAGCTGGCTGCGAATGTCCAGTTAGTTTTGCTCTGTTCTTTTCTTTCAACTTGACCTGAGTAACAATGACCCAAGCCCTCAACTTAAAGTCGAGCAAAATCCACACCCCAAGGGCCATGGAATCTATATGATTCCAGGGCCGCTAGATCCCCCCCCCCCCCCCCCAGGTCATCCAAATTCAGGAAGCCCCCCTGTGTGAAACCCCCCAGGTTGCCTAGAAACTCATCTTCTTTCCTGGGCCAACGGCGCATGCGCGAGCAGCGGCCGCATCCCCGCTATCCCTCTAGCAGGGTGACTGGCCATGCCAGGTACTTGTGAATGGGCGGCATAAGCACGCGCCCTATTAGAGGGTAGCGGGGGATGCAGCTGCTAGCATGCTCAGAGCAGAAGCGGGAGCGGTTTGGGTAGGATCTTCACTCCGAAACAGATTGCTGGAGACCCCCCATAAAACCTCGATATGTACCAGGTTTCAAGAGTGCAGTTACAAGGTTCTAACAAGGTGGTATAGGGTCCCAACGGCGATTAACAAGTGGTGTCCTGAGGTGGAGGCAGAGTGTTGGAGGTGTAGTGGCGGGGAGGGTAGTATGCTTCACATCTTTTGGTCATGTCCTAAACTGAAAGCTTTTTGGGATGGGGTTAGAGAGGTGGCAGGAAGCCTGTTGAGTGAAGAGATCCCAGATGACCCTGCCCTGTGCTTGCTCCACATGACAAAGACCCCACTCAGGAAGTATCGTGGCTCTTTGAGGTGTCATTTTCTAAACGCAGCCAAGATGTGTATTCCGCAACTGTGGAAAAAGGAGGATCCCCCCACCCTTGCAATGTGGGCCTTAAAAATTAATGAAATAATGAGGTTTGAAGACCTCATGATGACTGGGGAGGATGGCTATGAGAAATACATGGCGACTTGGTTCCCGTGGATGCAATATACTGAATCTGAGGATTACAAGCGCATCATAGTGGGAATATAGGCCTCCGTTTCCGAGGTTATTTTGCCCTTCATTTTGTCTTCCTGGTACCCCCCCCCCCCCTTCCCCCACTTGATCTTTCCCCCTTTTTTTTTTTTTCTTTTTCCCATCTGTTGTTTCTCACCGATTAGATTAAGTGCATTGTACAGTTCAAATAGCAGATTTACTATTTAGATGTCTAGTGATAGTTTGATGTCATCGTGTTATTTTCTTTCTTGCCCCCAGAACTTTCTAGGGAGGCGTTGTCCATTATGTTATGCGCTGTTCCTCACTGAAGTTTCACGATGCAATGTTATGTATGCTGTAATACCTCGTCTTCTGATGGATATTTCTATGCCTGCATCACTCTTGTAATACTGTGCACTCAAACTTGTATGTTCTGCATAAGCTTAAATAAATAAAGAATTAAAAAAAAAAAAAAGAAGCGGATATGAGCGTGCTGAGGCTGCGCATGTGCCATAGAACCAGGGAAGGGTGAGTCGGGCGACCTAGGGGGTTTCACACAGTGGGCCCCACCGATCGGGGTGCCCCAGGGGAAAAGACCAAAGGCCAGGATAGTCAAAATCCTGGGTTTTGGTCCACTTTAAAGCTGGGTGTCCACTGTTATCCCAACCCCCAACTATCCTTCAGCTCTGCATTAAAGAGTTTATAGTTTTGCCTGACCTACATCTCCATAAATAATCACCACTTGGGAACAGCCCTCAACAAAAATGAGGTCACAATACCTACCAAATTAGAAATAATATAATTTTATGTGTCAGCCACAAAACATAGACACAGACAATAAATGCTTTAAGAGAAATTGATATATATACACCCTAAATAAATATGTAATTAGCAAGCTACCAACTAATTAGCTATTGGACTAAAACATTCAGAGGCCGATTCATTAATAGCGCCAGGTAGCGCCAGATGAGCGACTGTAGCGTGATTTTTTCAGCGCCAGCCAGTATTCGCTGTGCTTGGCCGGCGTTAGCTTGATGACAGCGACTCAGTCGGTGTGCGGTAATGTTGAATACGGGCTTAGGGGTCGCTGTTTCACAGGTTCAGCGTTGTATGTGAGCGCCTGACAACGAATGGCCAGAGCGAACGGCTAGCTTCATATTCATTAACAAATCACGCTCCGAATGTGCTGTCGCTGTCCATTCCTTGTTTAAACCCCAGAGCGCTGGCGGCATGGGTGTTAACTAGTTTTTAACCCCTAAACAACCATATTTTTTGAATGTAACATTATACATGTTTATAGAATCATTTTGTAATATGAATACATTAATATCAGACCTGTTAGATCAATTCTGCACAAATTATTTTTAACATTTTTTTTGACTTAAAAATAAATCCTAACATTGCAGAAGTGGTCTCCGAATTTTTGACATTAAAAAAAAAAAAAAAAAAAATTAATACCAATTAATTATGATTAATTATAGATTGCTCCATTGAAATGCATTGGACATCGCCAGGGAGCGACAGCTCATACCTGGCGCTGTGAGGGAATTTGCAGCGGCGCTGTTCGGTCCAGGCGGCTTCATGATGAATGCCGCGCTAGCCGTCGCTCTCGCCGGCGCTAGCCTCATTTTGCTTGATAAATGCGTCATTGTGACCGCCGCCGGGCGTACTTGAATCGGTAGTCGCCGTTAGCTGCCGCTACCTGGCGCTCGTCAGACACTACCTGGCGCTAGCCCGTGATAAATAAGGGCCTCATTCTATAAAGCCATTAACTATTCAACTATCCACCAATTAAATAATTAGGTGACGGTTAGAGGCAATTAGTTTATTAAGTGTCTGATTTTGATTAATTGACTAATATTGACTAAGCGCCTGATTTATCAAGCACTTCTGCCAGACAATGCCATTTTAGTGCAAATTAGATTAGTGATTTATACATTTTTCAGCATGTTGCTGTACTGCTAATGTTTTAGTAAATGTGCTTCTTGTAGTGCAGCAAATGTAAAAAAATATATATATTATTACATTTTTTACTACTCTAAATTGCACCGATGTGTCTGTCTGGAAGAAGTGCTTGATAAATCAGGCCCTTATTATCTCATATAGACAGTTATTGGATATATGCAATTTTATTTCCATTTATAAACTTATTTAAACTTTTCTTAAAGTGCACGATGGTGAAAAAAATGGTCCAATAAGGAAAATCTATATAAAAATGTTAAATAAGAAGAGAAGTAATTACTTATACACCCTGCATTAAAAAAAATCCAGCCAAGCCTGTTTCTTTCTTTTAATGGAAGGAGAAATGATCAGGAATGACAGGTTTAGAGAGGAAATCTGCTAAACTCCATTTACCTGTCCCCTGAGGCAACCTATGCTGACACAATAGCTAATTGCTATTGCACTATCCTCTCACTATCCAGCATGTTTATATGGATTTTTTATATTATAAAATTTCGCAACAAAGTTCCTTTAAAAGAGGGGAAATGTAACAAAGAAGTTATATGAATTCCTCATACCTTTATGTTACAATGCACTGAAACATGACACTTTGAGGCCGATTCATTAATAGCGGCAGGTAGCGACAGTTGAGCGGCTGTAGCGGTATTTTCACAGCGCCCGCTAGTAGTCGCTGTGCTTGGCCGTTGTTCGGTTGTTGATAGCGGCTGAGTCGGTGTGGCGTAATGTTGAATACAGGGTGACGAGTCGCTATTTGACAGGTTCCGCGCTGTATGGGAGCGCATGATAGCGACTGGTCAGAGCGACCGGCTCCCACCATATTCATCAAAGAATCGCGCTCAAAAAATTCTTGCGCTGTGAAATGCATGTTTAAACCCCAGAGCGCTGGCAGCGATGTGTTAAAAGTAGTTTTTTAACCCCCAAACCACCATATTTTTGGAAACCAAAAAAAAAAAAATATTTTAAAGAATTTAGTAATATGAATACAATAATATCAGACCTGTAATATCAATTCTGCACACATTTTTTTTTTTTTACCTTAAAAAAATTATCTAACATGGCAGAAGTGGTCACAGAATGTTTCACATTTAAAAAAAAAAAAAAAACATTAATAACAATTAATTATTAATATTTAAAGATTGTTCCATTGAAATGCATTGGAGAGCGCCAGGTAGCGAGAGGTCATACCTGTCGCTGTTCAAGGTCGGACGCTGGCGCTGTGAGCTGAGGCTGGAATAATGATGAATGAGTCGCTATATGGCGCTATCTCAGTCGCTAAGCAGGATCGGCTTGATAAATGTGTGATTGTGGTGGGGAGCCGGCGTTCTCGTGGCAGTGCCCGTCATTACCGGTCGCTCACCAGTCGCTACCTGTCGCTATTCCTTCATAAATAAGGGCCTTTGTGTTCGTTGACACCCGGCTGCATCAGCCGACATCGCATGGAGGTATAGAAACATAGAAACATAGAAGGTTGACAGCAGAAGGAGAACATACGGTCCATCTAGTCTGCCCTTATGTGTATAATGTATGTTCTCTTTATCTTAGGATAGATGGAGGCTTATCCCAGGCATGTTTAAATTCAGCGACTGTTGATTTTTGAACTACCTCTGCTGGAAGTTTGTTCCAAGAATCTACTACTCTTTCTGTAAAATAATATTTTCTAACATTGCTCCTGATCTTCTCTCCGACTAGCTTTAGTCTGTGCCCCCTTGTTCTATTATTACGTTTCTTCATTCCCCGCCTCAACCTTATTGAATCCTTTCACATATTTAAAGGTCTCAATAATGTCCCCCCTCTCCCTTCTTTCCTTCAGACTGTACAAATTAAGTTCTTTAAGTCTCTCCTGATAAGTTTTAAGATTAGAAGTCCTTCTATCATTTTTGTTGCCCATCTTTGAATCTTTCTATTTGAATAATGTATTTTTGCAGGTAAGGTCTCCAGAACTGCACACAGTATTCTAGCTGTGGCCTCACCAGGGCTCTATACAGCGGCATCACAACCTCCCTCTTCCTACTGGTGATGCCTCGAGCTATGCAGCCGAGCAACCTGCTTGCTTTTCCCACTGCCCGGCTACACTGTCCACTCATCTTGCAGCTATCAGTAATCAGTATCCCTAAATCTCTCTCCTCCGAGGTCCTGGCTAACACAGTGCTGCCCATACTGTACTCAGAGCAGGGATTCCTTCTGCCGAAGTGCAGGCTTTTGCATTTGGAGACATTAAACTCTAGTTTCCACAGTTTTGACCATCTATCCAGTAAAGCTAAATCATTTTCCATGTTGCAGACACCTCCAGGAATATCCACCCTATTACTAACCTTTGTGATCATCAGCAAACAGGCAAACTTTTCCTACCAAGCCTTCTCCTATGTCACTTACAAATATATTAAAAAGAATGGGGCCCAGGACAGAGCCTTGCGGCACACCACATGTAACTCGCCTTTGTTCAGATTGCACACCATTTACAACAACGCTCTGATACCGATTCTTCAGCCAGTAAAGCCGCACTGTTTTGGGTCCCACAGGCTGTTAATTTTTAGATGGGAAATGATCTGTTTTGCAGTACCAAATCCTGCAATAGCTCCTCTATGGCCCCTTACACACCTCTCCGGTGCGGCTGAGCAAATAAAAGTAAATGGACGGAAAACCTTACAATCTATGGGTATACATAAAGGAACACAGAAGGTGGAGAGGCTTACAGTCTATTGGGATAAATAGGGGAATATAGAAGCTGGAGAGGGTTACAATCTATTGGGATAAATAGGGGAGTGCAGAAGGTGGAGAGGCTTACAATATATGGGATGAATGAGGGGTACAGAAGGTGGAGAGGTTACTAATCTATTGGGATAAATAGGGGGGAACATAAGGTGAAGAGGTTTACAATCTATTGGGATAAATAGGGGAGTGTAGAAGGTGGAGAGGCTTACAATCTATTGGGATGCATAGGGGGGTACAGAAGGTGGATAGGCTTGCAATCAATTGGGATAAATATGGCCCCTTTCACACCTCATTGGTGTGGCTAAACAAACTAAAAGAAACATGCTTGGAAGAGTTTACAATCTATTGTGGAATATGAGAAAGTACAGAAGGCAACGGTTTACAAGTAGAGTATATGTGAAACTACATATGGTAAAAGAGCTTACAATCTTTTAGGGTATATGAAAGAGTTCAAAATGTGAAAGATCTTATTATTTATTAGGGTATATGGGAAAGTACATAAGGTGGAGGAGCTTACAAACTATTGGGATATGCAAAAGAGCACAGGGAGTTTTCAGTCTACTGGGGTATATGGGGGAGTACAAAGGGTAAAATAACTTACAATCTAATTGGCATACGGGAGAGTACAGAAGGTGGAGAAGCTTATAATATATTGTAATACATAGGGGTGTATAGAAGTTAGAGAAACTTACAATCCATTGGAAATAAATAGCCGAGTACAGAAGGTGCAAAAGCTTGGAGGCTGATTCATTACTAACGGCAGGTATCGGCAGATGAGCCTCTGTATAGCGGCGCTTAGAGCGACCACTAGTAGACACTGTAAGCGGGTATCGGGCACTGTAACAGAGCGCCTCAGTGGCTCTAGTAACCTGGCCGGCATTGATGAATGTGATGTATGTTGGGCGATCTAACAGCAGAACACTGCTTCAGGGAGCGAGAGGTAGCGCCAGCTCAGTGCGACCGTCTCTCGGCGCTCCACACCAAAAAAGGACACACACAGCGTCGGCGCTCTAAATCTGGTCGCTGTAGCATAGAGCGCCAGATGCTGTGTGATAAAAGTCTGTTTTTGAACACATATACACCAGTAACAAAGCGACAAACACAGGGATTTACATTGTTTTAACACTGTGACATTAACACTTTAGTGCCAGACCTGTAATGACAATTCTGCATAAAAATATAAAAAGTCAAAAAATGTTTCTAAAAGTGTTTGTTAGCAGCCAGGAGAGGTCACACAATGATTGGAGCAAAAAAAAAATTTAAAATGTCAAACACGCTGTTTAAACACAAGCAAATGAACGTCCATTGAAATGTATGGGAGAGCGACAGTGAGAGAAAGGTAATACTTGGTGCCTGTAATAATACGTCGGATGCTACATGATGCTGTTAGAGTCGCTCACCAGATTAGCTTTTTATAAATGTGGTTTTGCGTACAGCGTCCGGCATTCACCAAACACTGCCTGCCGCTACGAGGCTCTACCTGCCGCTATCCCTTCTTGAATAACCCCCTTAATCTAGTCACTAGTCTAAACTTCTCCATCTTCTGTACTCACATATTTATTCTACTAGACTCAGCGCAGTGGTGGTAAACCTATGGCACTGGTGCCAGAGGAGGAATTCAGAGCCCTCTCTCTGAGCGCCTGTCATCTTTCAGGTACACGCATTTTGTTTTATTCCTCATCTTCCCCCTGGCACCAGAGCCATCATGTTGGCACATAAAGTTTTGGGTTGCAGTTTGGGCACTCGGTCCCTAAAAGTTTTGCCATCACTGTTCTAGTGGAATAAATAGGGAGTACAGAAGGTAGAGAAGCCTAGTCTAGTGACATTTATAGGGGACTACAGAAGGTTGAGAGAAGAGGGAGAGGCTTAAAATCTTTTGGGATAAATATGGGGGGGGAAGAAGAGGGAGAGTCTTACAATCTATTGCGATAAATAGGGGAGTACAGAAGAGGGAGAGTCTTACAATCTATTGGGATAAATAGGGGGGGGGGAGAAGAGGGAGAGTCTTACAATCTATTGGGATAAATAGGGGAGTACAGAAGAGGGAGAGTCTTACAATCTATTGGGATAAATAGGGGGGGGGAGAAGAGGGAGAGTCTTACAATCTATTGGGATAAATAGGGGAGTACAGAAGAGGGAGAGGTTTACAATCTATTGGGATAAATAGGGGGAGAAGAAGAGGGAGAGTCTTACAATCTATTGGGATAAATGGGGGAGTACAGAAGAGGGAGAGTCTTACAATCTATTGGGATAAATAGAGGGGGAAGAAGAGGGAGAGTCTTACAATCTATTGGGATAAATAGGGGGAGAAGAGGGAGAGTCTTACAATCTATTGGGATAAATAGGGGGAGAAGAAGAGGGAGAGACTTACAATCTATTGGGATAAATAGGGGAGTACAGAAGAGGGAGAGGTTTACAATCTATTGGGATAAATAGGGGGAGAAGAAGAGGGAGAGACTTACAATCTATTGGGATAAATAGGGGAGTACAGAAGAGGGAGAGGTTTACAATCTATTGGGATAAATAGGGGGAGAAGAAGAGGGAGAGTCTTACAATCTATTGGGATAAATGGGGGGGAGAAGAGGGAGAGTCTTACAATCTATTGGGATAAATAGGGGGAGAAGAAGAGGGAGAGACTTACAATCTATTGGGATAAATAGGGGAGTACAGAAGAGGGAGAGGTTTACAATCTATTGGGATAAATAGGGGGAGAAGAAGAGGGAGAGACTTACAATCTATTGGGATAAATAGGGGCGTACAGAAGAGGGAGAGTCTTAAAATCTATTAGGATGAATAGGGAAGTACAGGAGGTGGAGAGGCTTACATTTTATTGGGATAAATAGGGGAGTACAGAAGAGGACTTACAGTCTATTGGAATAAATAGGGGAGTACAGAAGAGGGAGAGTCCTACAATCTTTTGGGATAAATAGGGGAATACAGAAGAGGGAGAGGCTTACAATCTATTGGGATAAATAGGGGAGTACAGAAGAGGAAGAGGCTTACAATCTATTAGGATAAATAGGGGAGTACAGAAGAGGGAGAGGCTTACAATCTATTAGGATAAATAGGGGAGTACAGAAGAGGAAGAGGCTTACAATCTATTAGGATAAATAGGGGAGTACAGTAGTTGAAAAGTGAGTGAGACAGCAGACACCCTCAGGCAGTGACGTCTCGTGTCGCAGGCTCTGCCAGTGGAGCCAGTATCACACTGCGTGGGAGTGCTATGCTGTGTGTGTGTGTGTGTGTGTCTGTGTGTCAGGGGTGTGTGTGTGTCAGGGGTGTGTGTGTGTCAGGGGTGTGTGTGTGTGTGTGTGTGTGTGTCAGGGGTGTGTCCTGTGGAAGGCGGGGTCATGAGCACAACTCACAACTGTGAGTGTGACCGTGTCACATTGACGGTCTGCGGAGTGCGGTGAGTGCGCTGCTTCCTTTCTTACACTGGGACGAGACACAATCTCTGTTGGAAATCCCTTCCCGGGATTCTTCATGCTCCGACTCCCAATCACACTATTCTATTCATACAAATCTTGTACAGAGAAGATTTCCGAGATCGGATCCAGGGAGTTGTTATTAGTCTCAGGAACTCACTGAGCTGTAACTTTTCCATGACCAGCACAGCCAGGAGTTACACTGATTTGTAGTCACAGCGATGTCCTCTATCAGCCGTCACATCGTTAAAATGGTCCAAAAGTCAAAAATGACTTTTAACACTTGCCCCTAGGCCTTCCAGTTTGGGATTCCTCTAATGTTAAAGGAAGCTGCAATTGGGCATAAAGCCCTTTCTGATGGGGGGTGATAGCTGTGCACTGCATTGAAAGATGTCTCCTATTGGATGAGCTGGAGATTTCTCACATGTGCTATTACCTGTCCCCGGTGGACACAGCTCTGCTAGATAAAAGTGAGCTTCTCTCTAATGCAGGGCTCACTTATGGTGCGAGCAGGCGTGCAATGAGGTCTTGTGAGGCACCCTGGGCTGTATTTACCATTAGGCAAACCTAGACCTGTGCCTAGGGTGGCCACATGCAAAGGGGGGGGAGTGCTGACATTACTGCTATAGTAAAAAAAAGTCGGCACATTAATCTCTTCGCTGAGAGCCTCTTTCTTTGTAATTTCTTCAATTCTTTGTTTCTTTTGTTCTATTATATTCCGTCCTTCTAGTCTTTCTTTCTATCTATACGCTGTTTCTTTCTTTCATCTGTAATACATTCCTTTTCTTTTCTTTTTTTTCTTTCATTCCTTCTAGTCATTCTGTCTTTTCTTCTCTTTTTCTGCCAGTCCTTCAATTCTTTCTTTCCTTTCAGCTCTTTTCTTCTCCCATTTTCTCTCTCTGGCTTACCTGCTTTTTTCCTGTCTTTCCATTTATTCTTTCTTTGTTTCTGTCATTCATTTTGTGCTGTTGTTCTTTGTTTTTTTTATTTTTTATTTCGTTACATCTATTTTTTTTTCTTCTTTGTGATTCCTTCTTTCTTTTCTGCTTACATTTTTTCTGTCATTCCTTTTATTCCTATGTTCTTTATTTCTCTTTCTTTCTGTCATTCTATCTATTATTTTTTCTTTTTATTCTTTAGCGGTATTTACCATACAAGAAACGTTATCACCATGTATGGAGTCATACCACACCGCAATGAGCCCACTTGAGCTGGCCCTGCTCAACGTTATCCAACAAAAGGGGGCTCCAGCAATTGAAGTGCCTAGGGCGACATGAACGCCAAATACGGCCCTGGAGGCACCTGCCCCAGGTGGCACTGAGGAGGGCGGCAATCACTGGACCTGTTTTTTATTATTATTTTTTTATCAGCCCGTGGTACACGTCCAAGGGGGTGAGTTACTATAGTTTGCCTCAGGCAGCAGAAAGGTCAAGTTGAGTGTGAGGAGGTAGGTTATGTTGGTTAAGTTGGTGGGGAGGCCGATTCATTAATAGCGCCAGGTAGCGACAGATGAGCGCCAGTAGCGTTATTTTCACAGCGCACGCTAGTATTCGCTGTGCTTGGCCGTTGTTCGGCTGTTGACAGCGACTCAGTCGGTGTGCGGTAATGTTGAATACGGGGTTAGGAGTCGCTGTTTGACAGGTTCCGCGCTGTATGGGAGCGCATGACAGCGAATGGCCATAGCGAACGGCTCCCAGCATATTCATTAACAAATCACACTCAAAAAAATCTCGCGCTGTGAAATGCATGTTTAAACCCCAGAGCGCTGGCGGCGATGGGTTAAAAGTAGTTTTTTAACCCCCAAGCAACCATATTTTAGGAAAAAAAAAAAAACATGTTTTTACAAACATTTTCTAATATGAATACATTAATATCAGACCTGTAATATCAATTCTGCACAAATTTTTTTTTTTTACCTTAAAAAAAATATCTAACATTGCAGAAGTGGTCACAGAATTTTTGCCATTTAAAAAAAAACAAAAAACATTAATAGCAATTAATTATGAATATTTAAAGATTGCTCCATTGAAATGCATTGGAGAGCGCCAGGTAGCGAGAGGTCATACCTGTCGCTGTTCAAGGTCGCTCGCTGGCGCTGTGGGGTGAGGCTGGAATAATGATGAATGATTCGCTATCTGGCGCTCTGTCAGTCGCTAAGCAGGATCGGCTTGATAAATGTGTGATTGCGGGGGGGAGCCGGCGTTCTCGTGGCGGTGAGCGTCATTACCGTTCGCTCACCATTCGCTACCTGGCGCTATCCCTTGTTAAATACGGGCCATAGTGTCCCTGTGAATCAGGACCCACCCTGGAAAATATTTGCAAGCAGGGCATTTTGTAGACAAAACAGTTCTCAGTACAGAAAGGGAATAGGTTCTGCCCCCCCTTCACCCATCCTTATGGTGCAGCTGCTGTCCCATATGGGCATGTGCCATGTTGTGCTTCTTCCTTAGGAGCAGAATGAGCCAAAAAGGGAGAGGCCTGGCATAAGGTCAGCACCATTAATAGTGGCTCTGACACATCTGTGGAATGGTTGGGATAAAACACCATGGCCTTGGCTCCCTGGGCGATTGCCCTGCTTGTCCGCCCCTAGAAACAGCCCTGCAATGGAAGTGCTTAATCAAGAATGGTTTAAAGCAGATCAATCAGCTTGTTTATCTGCCCTGGAGTCATTTTGGGATTCCCGCTGTGTGGAACCCCCTGAGATCACCGGTATATTTACATGGCCGGCAATCCCACAAGACATGCATGGGCCACATCCCTGGAATCTCACGGCTGAGGCATGTTCTAGTATCCAGCCATTCATATAGGCTGAGGGCGGGAGCGTGACAGACCGCAGGGAGACTGGGAAAGTGGCAGCTCCCCTTTCTCTATGTTGGGGCTCTGTTTCCAGACAGATCTGTATGTCATATGTTAATGTATGCATGTAATAAAGTGCTGATTGGATGAGAGCCCACACATACTCTGTGGGAGCGCCAGCTGGGTTTCACACAGCGGGCATCCCTAATCAGGATGCCGCAGGTAAGATGAACAATCACCAGGATAGTTAATATCAGGGATGTAGCTGGGGGAGCAGGAGGGGCACTTGCTCGAAGTGCAGCAGGTCAGGGGGGTGCCAAAGGGGGACCTGAGCACAGGTGAGGGTGCCATTTGGAATCTTTGCCCCAGGTGGTGGTAAAACTGGCTACTCCTCTGATTAATATCCTGGTGATTGTTTATCTGTTCGGAGCTGTATGCTGTGTGTTTGAATCTCCATGGATTGCCAGTAATCTTACCTTGCTCCACACTCCCACAGTGCATGCGCCGGCTTCCAGCAAATCAGATTAGATAGACATCTGACACATACCTACCAAACCAGACATTTCTAAAATTAGGCCACACCCCCTCATTGAGGGATGGATAGGAGATGGGTGTAACAGTAACAACAATAGAAACCCTTGGAATAGGCAAATTAACCATTTACTGATGCAGATCTGCATGTTACATCTCAAAGAGGGACAAATGAGAACAAGGGACAGGGGGACATGGACTCCAAAGAGGGACAGTCCCACCAAATCAGGGACACTTGGGAAGTATGATCTGGCAATCTATTGAAAATGAATGAGTGCCATGGGATCATTGTATTGGTAAGTATACCAGACTAACCAGGGATTTCACAGACCAGGGCATCCCAAGTTGGAGTTTCCCCTGGGACAGGAAGCCCAAGCAGCGGTGGGCTAAAGCATAGATATGGAAATCTCTTGATGGTTGGAATGGCCCAGGCACAAGGAGGGTTCTAAGTGGTCCCCTGGACAGTAAAGTGGATTGCAGGGCAATATAGAAGGGCCACTGGAAGTTGCATAAAGGAATACTTGAAAATCAGACCGGGGGGGGGGGGATATGTGGGTTCTTGGATCAGGGAAGTAGCTAGGGGGGGCAGGGGGCACTTGCCCTGGGTGCAGCAGGTCAGGGGGTGCCAAAAGGGGGCCTGAGCACAGGTGGGGGCGCCTGTGCCCCGGGTGACAGAAAGCCTGGCTACGTCTCTGTATTGGATTGTATGGTAATGTGTGCAGAATGACTTGGGCTCTTGGTAGGGTTTAGATTTCTGCATCTGTCGATACACACAGGTGTATGTCACTGGCCACTGCCTTCAAATCCTGATGACAGTCATGAACTTTCAGTTATTAATTGGCAACAATCCATCCAATCGTACATCAACGATCCTTTCTTTTCTGCAGTTACTTCCCACTGACAAATGTGAACTTTTCTGTGTTAGGTTCCCACATCTCTACCAGACTAAATACTCTGCAGAAGAATGTGAACAATTAGAAGCTGTGTATATCCCCCCCCCCCCCGCTCCCAATAGGAGGGGAAGGGTTAATAATAAGCCCCCCCCCCCCCCCCATTGACGCCCAGTCATGTTTTGTCATGATTTTTTGACTGTGCCCTTTTGTTTTGTTATTTTTATTATTTTGTATTTTTTTCTATTCTATCATTTTTTTTGGAGCTGTGAAGGCACCCTAATGTAGCAACATATGCATGGCTTTGTATTCAGCTAACTTATTTTAAATAGTTTTTCAGCTCTGAACACACAGGGGTCAATTCAGCACCAGATGCAAATAGTTCATTATGCTTTTTTGGGGGCGGGAGGTGCCATTCTTTTCATTTCCCTGCAAAAATGCCCCATCACAGGTACAGGAATTATTTTTAAGAAAAAAATACATTTATTTTTTTTGTGTGTGTGTTAAAGCGGACCAAAACCCACATTTTTAACTAGCATCCCCTTAATTGCTCCCCCCACAAAGGGTAACTTTTGCCTATTTTTACTGCTCCCACTTTACTCTAAGATAATGGCGCCTGTTTTAGCTGTAAAGCTCCGCCTCCTCCATTCATTGCCACTGCTGTGTGTAGCAATGATGTCATTGCCGCACCTATGCAATGACTGATCACCTGCCATATCACAGAGAGGGAGAGCGAAAAACGGTGGGAGAGAAAAAATAAAAATAAAGGGGTTATTTAAGACACGCTAACGCCGCATACTACCACGTAGCGTCAGGTGAATGCCAGACGCAGTATGTGAAAACCATATATATGAAAGTCAATCTGGTGCTCTCTAATAGCGTCATATAACGTCACATGTATCACTAGTGGCAGCTCAGTGTAAGGCGCCAGCGCTGTATGTTCAGCAGCGCCATGTAGCACCAGTCGCTCAGCAGCGTTATCCCATACATTTCAATGGGGTTTTTTTTGCTTGTGTATAAATAGCATTTTAATTCATTATTTTTCCTCAATTTGAGGATATACTTATTTGTGTGACCTCTCCTGCCCAGCAACCAAAAACTTTTATTGTTATATTTTTATTTTTTTTTATGCAGAATTGTATGTGCAGGTCGGCCATTGCAGTGTCAGTGTTACAGTGTTAAAACAATGTCATTCCATATGTTTTCGCTCTGGTACTGATGTATATGTGTTGAAAAACAGACTTTTCATATAGCGCTCGATGCCAGAGCTCCCAGTTTTAGAGCGACAATGCTGGTTCAAGCACCAGCAACCAGCCAGCAGGGTCCAGTCAAACTTTAACCAACAGAAAGTCAAATGGCTATAAATGTATGAATAGGGGACGTGCATCTTGGGGTTAAATGGTTCAACTGCTATGATGAAAGAATATTGACATCAGTCGGAGGCACATTACATTTTACCTTTCCATCTTGAGGGCCCCTTCTGGAATAAATAGGGCCGGTTGTCCATAAATACATGCAGACACAAGTCAGACACCGACACAGACTGGGTAAAATTCGAAGAGACTGGGCACAGAGAGTCGAGTTTATTTACTAAGGAAAATGGTGTAATTGCCAGTGAATAATGGCGGCATTCATTGTTGAGGAGTTGTCCGGCCTCACAGCTCCGGCTTCTGCTGGTTACTCTGACCTCAGGATATGAGAGCTCTGGCCACATCCTGTACACTTTTATTTAAAGAAATGCTATAATTTATTATTACTGAGGATTCTGGATGCAGGTACAGTCATATTTTAAAGTAATATTTTTCAAATATAATGCTTTCAAATATATTACTTTTATATTACACTTTATATTACACTTACTTTTCAGGGAGGGGTTGACCTCTGACCATATGGTTATAAATCAAATGTGGAGGCTGATTCATTACTACGGCAGGTATCAGCAGAGGAGCTTCTGTATAGCAGCACTTAGGACGACCGCCAGTAGATGCTGTAAGTGGGTATAGGGCGCTGTAACCTAGCGTTGCGGTCGCTGTAGTAACCTGGCTGGCATTGATACATGTGATGTATGTTGGGCGCTCTAACAGCAGTACAGCGCTGCAGCAAGTGAAAGGCCACACCAGCTCAGCTATAGCATAGAGCACCAGACACTGTGTGATTAAAGTCTGTTTTTGAACACATATCTACCTGTAACAAAGCGAAAACACATGGAATGACATTGTTTTAAAACTGTGACATTAACACTTTAGTGCCAGACCTGTAATGACAATTCTGTATAAAAATATAAAAAGTCAAAAAAGTTTCTAAAAGTGTTTGTTTGCAGCCAGGAGAGGTCACACAATGATTTGAGCAAAAAAAATGACAAACATGCTGTTTAAACACAAGCAAATGAACAGCCATTGAAATGTATGGGAGAGCGACACTGAGCGAAAAGTAATAACTGACTCTCTGGAAGCTAGAGCGCTGGCGCTATACACTGAGCCACCTGTAATAATACATCGGACGCTATATGGCACTGTCAGGGTAACTCACCAGATTTGCTTTCTTAAATGTGGTTTTGCGTACAGCGCCCAGTGTTCACCAGATGCCGCTTGCTGCTACGAGGCTCCACATGGCGCTATCCCTTCTTAAATAAACCCCTTAGTCACTTTAATGACCCCCTCAAACAGACATCACATCAGAAAGTTTTCAGATCAAGTCATCAATGTTACTATGAAAAACTTCTGTTAGGGTGAGCGCTGCACGCCCATCTAGCAGCACTTCACTTACCTCCATGGCTGCATCCAGCCGTCATCCATTTTGCAGCACTTCCCTCATGGCTGTTCCTAGCTGTCTCCCTTCCTCCCATGCTTCCTTCTCGCATGCTCAGGTGCGCGCACGTCTCCGTCCACTAGAGGGCGAGCGCACTAGATTCCTGAGATTTAAAGGGCCTGTACAGCACTGATTGGTGCCTGGTCATCCAATCCTGCATCCACTTCTCCTATTTAAAGAGGCACTTCCTTCCTTCAGCGCCGAATCTTGGTCTCTCCATGCTTGTTGAAAGTCAGACATTCTTGGATTGCTCACCCGTGTACCGACCTTTGCTGCCTGCCCTGACCTCGGCTACTCACCTTTACTGCGAACCTGTGCTGCCAGCCCCGATCTCTGCCTGTACTTACTACGCCTTCTGCCTGCCACTTGTGTACCTCACTGAACCTCGGCTGACTGTGGGGCTGGGCCGCTGTTGGGGGGTAGCGACCTGGGGGTCACTCGCCGCACAAGACCAACCTGCCTTGCGGTGGGCTCTGGTGAATACCGGTGGCCTCTTAGACTCCGCTCCCCTGACACGGTACCAGCTATCGGTCCCACAGTTAAAGCGGATCCACACCCGAGTCCGCTCCACCCGGTCCGTGACAACTTCATTACATACAAAGCATTAAAATCGCACTTTTCTCCACATAATACATGACACAAATGTTCCATTAAACATGTTGGCTGGTTTGGTTAGGCTTTAAAAGGTTCTTATCATGTCGGATTCCTCCTCGATTTTAAAGTCCACCATTAATATTTGGCCATATAACTGGTGGGTCCATATTTGTGTCTGAAGAACAGTAAAGCAAAGACGTCTGTATAAATTGGAAGTGTGTCCTCTGACATTGTAATATTTCTCTGTTTCCAGTGCCTGCACCTCAGACAGTCTGTTTCCCTGTGACATTCATGTATGGACAACATGGGGGAGAACGAGACCGGCATACAGGTGAGTGTTCATATTATTGCCAGGAAAGACAAGATAAAGATACAACCTCGAGTGAAGCAAACTCTAAAACCACAACCTTTTTTTGGTCAAAGGGCCTCATTGTCTTATTGCTCCACTTCAGGGGGCCCCAATGAAATCCAAGCACGCAAAATGGCATTCATTAACTGCAGGGAAGTTGTAACCTGAAAGTATTAAATATGCTTTTATTTGCAGATCTGAGGTGAGGCAGGAAAGGTGAATTGTGCAAAGGTGGGCAGAGGTGAGATAGGCAGAGGTGAGCAGAGGTGAGATAGGGAGAGGCGGGCAGAGGTGAGATAGGGAGAGGCGGGCAGAGGTGAGATAGGGAGAGGCGGGCAGAGGTGAGACATGGAGAGGTGGGCAGAGGTGAGATAGGGAGAGGTGAGCAGAGGTGAGATAGGGAGAGGTGAGCAGAGGTGAGATAGGGAGAGGTGAGCAGAGGTGAGATAGGGAGAGGTGGGCAGAGGTGAGATAGGGAGAGGCGGGCAGAGGTGAGACATGGAGAGGTGGGCAGAGGTGAGATAGGGAGAGGTGAGCAGAGGTGAGATAGGGAGAGGTGGGAGATAGGGAGAGGTGGGCAGAGGTGAGACAGGGAGAGGTGAGCAGAGGTGAGATAGGGAGAGGTGGGCAGAGGTGAGATAGGGAGAGGTGGGCAGAGGTGAGATAGGGAGAGGTGGGCAGAGGTGAGATAGGGAGAGGCGGGCAGAGGTGAGATAGGGAGAGGTGGGCAGAGGTGAGATAGGGAGAGGTGGGCAGAGGTGAGATAGGGAGAGGTGGGAGATAGGGAGAGGTGGGCAGAGGTGAGATAGGGAGAGGCGGGCAGAGGTGAGACATGGAGAGGTCGGCAGAGGTGAGATAGGGAGAGGTGGGAGATAGGGAGAGGTGGGCAGAGGTGAGATAGGGAGAGGTGGGAGATAGGGAGAGGTGGGCAGAGGTGAGATAGGGAGAGGTGGGAGATAGGGAGAGGTGGACAGAGGTGAGATAGGGAGAGGTGAGCAGAGGTGAGATAGGGAGAGGTGAGCAGAGGTGAGATAGGGAGAGGTGGGCAGAGGTGAGATAGGGAGAGGTGGGCAGAGGTGAGATAGGGAGAGGTGGGAGATAGGGAGAGGTGGGCAGAGGTGAGATAGGGAGAGGTGGGCAGAGGTGAGATAGGGAGAGGTGGGCAGAGGTGAGATAGGGAGAGGTGGGCAGTGGTGAGATAGGGAGAGGTGGGCAGAGGTGAGATAGGGAGAGGTGGGCAGAGGTGAGATAGGGAGAGGTGAGCAGAGGTGAGATAGGGAGAGGTGGGCAGAGGTGAGATAGGGAGAGGTGGGCAGTGGTGAGATAGGGAGAGGTGGGCAGAGGTGGGCAGAGGTGAGATAGGGAGAGGTGGGCAGAGGTGGGCAGAGGTGAGATAGGGAGAGGTGGGCAGAGGTGAGATAGGGAGAGGTGAGCAGAGGTGAGATAAGGAGAGGTGGACAGAGGTGAGATAGGGAGAGGTGAGCAGAGGTGAGATAGGGAGAGGTGAGCAGAGGTGAGATAGGGAGAGGTGAGCAGAGGTGAGATAGGGAGAGGTGGGCAGAGGTGAGATAGGGAGAGGTGAGCAGAGGTGAGATAAGGAGAGGTGAGCAGAGGTGAGATAAGGAGAGGTGGGCAGAGGTGAGATAGGGAGAGGTGGGCAGAGGTGAGATAGGGAGAGGTGGGCAGAGGTGAGATAGGGAGAGGTGGGCAGAGGTGAGATAGGGAGAGGTGGGCAGAGGTGAGATAGGGAGAGGTGAGCAGAGGTGAGACATGGAGAGGTGGGCAGAGGTGAGGCGAGAAGTGGTGAGCAGAGGTGATTTGGGTAAACGTGAGGCTAGCAGCACTGCGGTGAGTAGAAGTGAGGTTGGCTGAGGTGAGGCAGGAATTGGTGAGTTGGAAAAAAAGTGGGCATGTGAGAGGTGGGAAAAGGTGAGGTAGGAAAAAAGGAGTAGGGTAAGGAGGGAATGTGATGTGGCTTGATGTTACAGGCTGATTCATTATTAGCGGCATGTAGCGACAGATGAGCGTCTATAGCAGGCATTTCAGAGCGCCCGCTAGTAGTCGCTGTGTTCGGCCGTGGTTCGCTAGTTCAGAGCGCCTCAGTCGCTGTGCAGCATTGTTGAATACATTGTGGGGAGTTGCTATATGAGCAGTACAGTGCTGTATGGGAGCGAATGGTAGCGACTGGTCAGTGCGACCGACTCACACCATATTCATCAAAAAAACAACCTCACACACCGCCGGCGCTCAAAAATGCTTCGCTGTAGCCCAGAGCGCCGGAGGGTCTGTGATTAAAGGCTGTTTTTTAACATGTATCCACCAGTAACAAAGCGAAAACATATGGAATTACATTGTAATAACATTGTAACATGAACACATTAATGCCAGACCTGTAATGTCAATTCTGCATAAATATGTTAAAATTGTAATAAATTAAAAAAAATGGCTTTTTCAAGGCCAGGAGAGATCCCAACATTTTTTGAGAATTAAAAAAAAATATAATAATAAAACCACCCTGTTTAAAGAGAAGTAAAAGAACATCCATTGAAATGTATGGGAGAGCAACAGGTAGCAAGAGGTAAGACGTGGCGCTCTGCAAGGCTGAACGCCGGCGCTGTACGCTGAAGCTGGGATAATGATGAATCGGACGCTACATGGCGTTATCCCAGTCACTCAACAGAATTCGCTTGACCTGTCGCTACCTGTCACTACATGTTTTTTTCAAGGCACACTACCTGGCGCTATCCCTTGATAAATAAGGCCCTAAGTGTGGAAGTGGTGAGACAGGAAAGGTTTAGATGATTAGAGGTGAAGCTAAAAGCAGAGCTGAGGATAGGTAGGTAGGTAGAGGTAGGCCGTACCAGGGGCTGCAACTGATGTCTGTGTGCAGGTTGTGCATCCCTGCTCCAAGGCATCGATTCATTAAACTTGCCTTAAAATTGTGCTAATGTGTCCGTCTTTCTTAGGGCTGGATTAAGTGTGGTGGAGGCCCCCGGGCACAAAATCTGGTGGAGGCCCCAAATACAGTATTATTTTTTTCCTTTAAAATAATAGTCCAGCCAAGTAACTGATTGGTGGTTGTCTGGCACCCGCCTACTTACTGGAACATCAGATCCAGTCCCTTGTGCCCCCCTTGTGCGGGTGCGTGCTGCTCGGGAACTCCGGCTCTGCCATTCTGGGTGGGGGGTGGTGTAGTCACCCAACAGAAAACAGTTCCCTGCATTGAGCTGCCAGTGGCTGTGCTTGGCGGCTTATGTGCAGTGACAGCTCTGCACACACCCATCACTGTAGTGTTGCTGATGGCAGCTTAGCTGCTCTAGACTCTCCGTCCTGCCCTGTGGTGCCTTTGGCTGCAGGTCAACAAAAACGTCTTGCCCAGGCACGGGGGTGGGGGGGGGGGCACTGCCGCCGATAGCTTTGTTGCTGGCCCTGCCACCCATCAGACTAAAGACTGAAAAGCCTCCTGGACCAGACCATAACCCAACGGTTGGTGGTAACCCCCTTTGTAGGACAAGTGGTGGAGGCCCCAGGGCATGCGACTCTTGCGCCCCCCCTCCTCATAATCCAGCCCTGGTCTTTCTTATGGGCTGAGTGCTGGGTTCTGAAATGAAGGCAGAGTTCTTGGATTGCAGATGTCTGATCTGATCCAAAGCCTCTCAGCTGTCTGGAGACAATCCTTTTCAGTGCACCCGGATATTCTCAAAACCTCCCCTTATAAATAATATGAGATGTCTGTCCTCCCTGAACTTTGCCAGACTGGTCCTTGTTCTGGGCTTGGTCACCTGGATCCATGTTCTTTTTTGGTTTAGGCAAGGGAGGGGCATTTTAATCTGACCAACAGCCTGGCAGAGTTGGAAAAGAAAGGAAAGGAAGAGAAATTCTCATGGTCATACAAAATTTAATTAATGAGGAAAAAAGCCTGAAAATGTTACTTTTAGTGAATCATCAGATATGAAAACAATGGAAGTCAATGGAACTTTTTTACTCCTGGGAAAAGTATTGAACTTTTAACTCCTTTTTACTTGTTGAAAAGTGCCACTGACTTCCATTGTCTTCCTATCTGGTGATTCACAGTGACATTCTAATGCTTTTATCTCATGAATTAAATTTTTTTTACTACTCTGAGAATCTTTTTCAACTTTTAGCGATTTGGGGCCGTAGAAGGGAAATGGGTTTATTGTCTCTCCTATCATACAGTGACTAAGGGGGTTTATCCCCCCCCATATGCGTTGCCTTCACACATCTCAGCACAAGACTATGGGGCTTATTTAAAAAACGCTAGTGCCAGGTAGTGAACGCCGGGTGCAGTATGTGAAAACCACATTTAAAGTGGACCAACACCCAGGATTTTCACTATCCTGGGTTTTGGTCCACTTCCGATCGGGGGTGCCCCGCTGCGTGAAACCCCCCAGATCGCCCTAAAAAAACTCACCTCACCCCGCTCCTACGCGAGTGTTCGTCCAATCAGAGCGCTCAGAGCCGCTGTGGTATGTACGAACAAGCGACGGACAACGACAGCGGCTCTGAGCACGCTGGAGGCCGCATCTCGTGCTTCCCTCCAACAGGGAGCGCGCCCGCGCCGGCAATTCACGAACGGCCGCCCTGCTAGAGAGAAGTGCGAGATGCGGCTCGCGCATGAGCCGTTGGAATGGGGATAAGGTAAGGTTTCTGGGCGTCCTGCGGGGTTTCACTCAGCGGGGCATCCCGATTTCGGATGCCCCGCGGGGAGGGATCTGATCGGCCCAGGAATCTTATAGATTCCTGGGCTGATCCCCCCTGGGTGTTGGTCCATTTTAAGAAAGCGAATCTGGTGAGCGCCTCTTACAGCGCCATGTAGCGTCACATGTATTACTAGCCGCGGCTCAGCATATAGCATCGGTGCTCTTGGTTCTTACCAATGTGTAATTTGGACCACAACAACTAAAACGTAGCATAATCGCACTGTAAAGTTTTGTCCCCAGCAGTGTTATCATGTAAGGATAATGATGAAACTCAGACCAGTGCTGAAAAAATACAGCACCAATCAGCATGGCAAAAAAATGAATAAATATGCTGTGCAGTGCCTTAAAAAAGTACAAGTGGCGCTCACTGGCGCTGGTATAATAAGCATTCGGGTCTAATAGGTTCAGACACAGGCCAGGCAATACCTAGTGCAACAATCAAAGCTAATTAATTAACATCGCGAGCTGTGACTTTTAGTGCTATTGTGTCCAAATACCAGCGCCAATGAAGAAAGAGATGCCAGCGCTATTCCATCAAAATGACTCTAAACGGCGCACTTTTTAAATAATGCCCAAAGTCTCTTTAATGGAGGAAAAAACAGGAATAGAATCTTGAGTATCAAACCCACCTCTCTGCCTTATTCAAAAAGATGACATTGTGGTTTAGTTTATCTTAGGCCCTTATTTAACAAGGGATAGCGCCAGGTAGCGAATGGTGAGCGAACGGTAATGACGGTCACCCCCACGAGAACGCCGGCTCCCCTCCGCAATCACACATTTATCAAACCGATCCTGCTTAGCGACTGACAGAGCGCCAGATAGTGAATCATTCATCATTATTCCAGCCTCACCCCACAGCGCCAGCGAGCGACCTTGAACAGCGACAGGTATGACCTCTCGCTACCTGGCGCTCTCCAATGCATTTCAATGGAGCAATCTTTAAATATTCATAATTAATTGTTATTAATGTTTTTTTTTTTTTTTTTTTTTTTTTTAAATGTCAAAAATTCTGTGACCACTTCTGCAATGTTAGATATTTTTTTTAAGGTTAAAAAAATAAAAAAAATTTGTGCAGAATTGATATTACAGGTCTGATATTAATGTATTCATATTACAAAATGTTTTGAAAAACTTTTTTTTTTTTTTTTCAAAAAATATGGTTGTTTGGGGGTTAAAAAACTACTTTTAACCCATCGCCGCCAGCGCTCTGGGGTTTAAACAAGCATTTCACAGCGTGAGAATTTTTTGCAGCGTGATTTGTTAATGAATATGGTGGGAGCCGTTCGCTATGGCCGTTCGCTGTCATGCGCTCCCATACAGCGCGGAACCTGTCAAACAGCGACTCCTAACCCCGTATTCAACATTACCGCACACCGACTGAGTCGCTGTCAACAGCCGAACAACGGCCAAGCACAGCGAATACTAGCGGGCGCTGTGAAAATAACGCTACTGTCGCTCATCTGTCGCTACCTGGCGCTATTAATGAATCGGCCTCCTAGTGCAACAATCAAAGCTAATTACTTAACATTGCGCGCTGTGACTTTTCAGTCCAAATACCAGCGCCAATGAAGAAAGAGATGCCAGCGCTATTCCATCAAAATGACTCTAAACGGCGCACTTTTTAAATAATGCCCAAAGTCTCTTTAATGGAGGAAAAAACAGGAATAGAATCTTGAGTATCAAACCCACCTCTCTGCCTTATTCAAAAAGATAACATTTTGGTTTAGTTTATCTTTGTGTCGCTTGTACAATTTGCTCAGAGCTGCAATTTGAAGATTCATTAGCTGTCATGTCTGTATTCCATTTGATGTCACAGAGGTCAGAGATGTGCTGCACACAGCCCCTCCAGTGCAGGACACTTTAGTCACACATTGTTCTGGGGCTTGATCTCCTATTACCAGCTTCATGTGATTTACCAGATGCATCCGCTGAATCACTGATAAGCTTGTGTGTTGCTTCAGATCCTCTTTCCAGCTTTACTGGTATCACTTAACTGGTTATCCTCTGAACCCAATGAAGCCACATTCATCCTCAAGTATGATTTGTCTTAAAGCGGACTAAAACCCCCCAAAACAAATCAATCTATTTTGCCCCCCCCCCCCACACACACCCCAGGTGCATTACCGCTTGGATGTAATGCTCAGGGCTGGATTAAGTGCGGTGGAGGCCCCTGGGCACAAAATCTGGTGGAGGCCCCAGATACAGTATTTTTTTTTTCCTTTGAAATAATAGTCCAGCCAAGTAACTGATTGGTGGTTGTCTGGCACCCGCCTACTTACTGGAACGTCAGATCGAGTCCCTTGTGCCACCCTTGTGCGGGTGCGTGCTGCTCGGGAACTCCTGCTCTGCCATTCTGGGTGGGGGGTGGTGTAGTCACCCAACAGAAAACAGTTCCCTGCATTGAGCTGCCGGCGGCTGCGCTTGGCGGCTTATGTGCAGTGACAGCTCTGCACACACCCATCACTTGCTGACGGCGGCTTTGCTGCTCTAGACTCTCCGTCCTGCCCAGTGGTGGCTTTGGCTGCAGGTTTGCAAAAACAAAAAAAGGCCCAGGCACTGCCACTGATAGCTTTGGCCCTTATTTAACAAGGGATAGCGACAGGTAGCGACTGGTGAGCGGCCGGTAATGACGGGCCCCGCCACGAGAACGCCGGCTCCCCACCACAATCACACATTTATCAAGCCAATCCTGCTTAGCGACTGAGATAGCGCCATATAGCCACTCATTCATCATTATTCCAGCCTCAGCCCACAGCGCCAGCGTCCGACCTTGAACAGCGACAGGTATGACCTCTCGCTACCTGGCGCTCTCCAATGCATTTCAATGGAACAATCTTTAAATATTCATAATTAATTGTTATTAATGTTTGTTTTTTTTTTTTTTTTTTTTTAAATGTGAAAAATTCTGTGACCACTTCTGCCATTTTAGATTGTACAGAATTGATATTACAGGTCTGATATTAATGTATTCATATTACTAAATTATTAAAAAAACTTGTTTTTTTTGGTTTCCAAAAATATGGTTGTTTGGGGGTTAAAAAACTACTTTTAACCCATCGCCGCCAGCGCTCTGGGGTTTAAACATGCATTTTACAGCGCGAGAATTTTTTGAGCGTGATTTGTTAATGAATATGGTGGGAGCCGGTCGCTATGGCCAGTCGCTATCATGCGCTCCCATACAGCGCGGAACCTGTCAAATAGCGACTCCTCACCCAATATTCAACATTACGGCAAACCGACTGAGTCGCTATCAACTACCGAACAACGGCCAAGCACAGCGACTACTAGCGGGCGCTCTGAAAATGCCTCTACCGTCGCTCAACTGTCGCTACCTGCCGCTGTTAATGAATCGGCCTCTTTGTTGCCAGCCCCGCGGCCTATCAGACCAAAGACGGAAAAGCCTCCTGAACCAAACCATAAGCCAAAGGTTGGTGGAGGCCCCCTTTGCAGGGCAAGTGGTGGAGGCCCCAGGGTGCACACCCCTTGCGCCCCCTCATAAACCAGCCCTGGTAATGCTGCTTAATATTTCTGTTATAGTGATTTTAATTTTCATTTCTCCAGGTATGCGATTTGTATGCCGTTGGTTTCTGACAGGTTACCATTATTTTAAACTAGCTGTTTAAGCCCCCCACCTCCTCAAAATCTCATACTGGGAGCAATTAGAACCTAGTGAAAATAGTGGCTGAAGGAAGATACGAGGCAAAAAAGATTTCATCCCCCCCCCCAATTTTTTCTTTGAAGTCAAAATCGTTTGTGAGTATTTTTTTTTATCCAATTCATTACCAGGACACTGAGGAGAGTACTTTTACCTTCCATAGGACGTGGTTGGTCTGCTTTAAATCCCAGTTTAAGTCAACATTTTTATAACAGGTCCTAAAAGAAAATGGCGCAGTAAGAAATGCTTAGGGGTTTATTCATAAAGGGATAGCAGCAGGAAGTGCCTTGTAAGCGGCAGGCAGCGTTTGGTGAACGCCGGGCGCTTTACGCAATACCACATTTATGAAGGCGATTCTGGTGAGCGACTCTAACAGCGCCATGTAGCGTCCAATTCATGATTACAGGTGGCTCAGTGTATAGCGCGGGCACTCTAGCTTCCAGAGCGCCAGGTATTACCTGTCGCTCTCCCATACATTTCAATTGACCTTCCTTTTCTTCTGTTTAAACAGGGTTTTTTGTGTTTATTTTTTTTTTTCTCTCAAGTAATTGTGTCACCTCTCCTAGCCTAGAAAGTCATTTTTGAAAACTTTTTGGATTTTTTTATATTTTTATGCAGAATTGTCATTACAGGTCTTCCATTAAAGTATTAATGTCACAATGTTACAACAATGTCATTCCATGTGTTTTCGCTTTGTTACAGGTGGATATGTGTTCAAAAACAGACTTTACTCACACATGCTATAGCGTCCAGATCCAGAGCGCCAATGCTGTGTGTCTGTTTACTTGTTGTTTATGCTGTGAGTCGCTGAGAGTCGGTCGCACTGAGCTGGCGCTACCTCTCATCTGCCAATACCTGGCGCTAGTAATGAATCAGCCTGCTCATTTTTTAGTGTGGGAAGACCAAGCTCAACTTCCAATTTGGTCACAAAAGGAAAAAGAAATACATTATTCTTAGAAGGTTGTCCGTCGCTTGTATGTGCATACCACAGCGGCTCTGAGCGCTCTGATTGGACGAGCGCTCGCGTAGGAGCAGGGTGAGGGGAGTTGAGCTGGGCGTTCTGGGGGGTTTCACGCAGCGATCGGGGTGCCCCGCGGAAGTGGACCAAAACCCAAGATAGTGAAAATCCTGGGTGTTGGTCCACTTAAACAGGTAAAATCCATATGCTTCCCTGCCGATTATGTCTGCTGCATGATTAGCTGACTCAGCACTAATTCCCGGCTAGATGGAAGACAGCTCAGAATGTGGAAGCCCCGGTCCCAGCAAGGGTAAGCCCAAATCCGCCTCAGCTCCGGGTGGCTGGGCATAGTCCAGTGGAGACTGAACCTCCAGAGGCAAGTGTTTGAATTTCACGTCTCTTTTGTTGTGAGGCCAGTTCCGTTTCTTTTTCAAGTTTTTATTGAAGTATTATAATAAAAACTAGATACAGTTTTGCTTCATTCTCATTAACCTTCTACAGTGTCCCACACTGACTGCCATCATGGGGAATGTTAACCATATGTTTTCCCTGGATATGGTGCTGTTGCTTTATTAGAACTTAGTTCTTAGTTACCAGCTTTTGCCAGGTAAGCCACCCAAGGGCCTAGATCAGACCTGGGCATTGTACGGCCCGAGGGCCATATACGGCCCTTTGATTGGCTCTGACCGGCCCGGGCTGAGCTGGCTGGCGGAGTCCCTCCGCTCGTGATTCGGTGTCCCTCCGCTCGTGCTGCCTGCGAGGCACCCATCCGTCCCTCTTCGCAGTGGGTCGGCGTGTGAGGAAGGGAGAACGCGCCAGACCCGACGAGCCGAGCGGGTGATTGGCTGTTGCTTAAGTGATCGTCTGTGTACAGTGCGGGAGGTGCCGACCCGCTGCGAAAAGGGATGGGCAGGCGTCCGACAGTGAAGAAGAGCCCAACCAGGGAAGAAGGAGGTAGGCTCCATCTTGCCTGGGTGAAGGTGCGGGAAATGCAATTGATAAAATACAATTAATATTATGCAGAATTGAGTTCTGCCTTTTGGCCCGGCCCTCCACAATATTTTTAGTTTCTCATGTGGCCCCATGGAAAAAATAATTGCCCACCTCTGGCCTAGATGGATTATGGAGACCTGGCACTTCAGGTTGAGGTCCTTGGAGTTTTCTATGTGGATGTCCTTTCACTTAGTAAATGTTTATCCATTGAAGCAGCCTCACTGTTCCAGAAACAAATAGGCCATCTAGCGATCAGCGCCCAGAACTCAGCACAGAGTAGTAAATATTGAATTCCGTCAGTGTGTAAGCACACTGAGGCACAAAATAGCTCAGTGATAATACTTTTTCTGCTGCGCATGATATACCGAGCTATGCCAGACCAAAGAAGCCCAACATAGCTTTACTAAGAGGTTAATTTAATACTAGCGCCACGTATCGCCATGTGAACGTCTGTGTAGCAACCGCTCGTAGACGCTGTAAGCTGGGTGTCGGGCGCTGTGACCTAGCTTAGTGGGCGGACAAGTGACGCTGTAGTATCTGGTCAGCATTGATGAATTTGATGTCTGGTGGGCACTGTAGAAGCGTCTCTCCCTGATTCACTGCAGAGCCAATCGCGAACGCTAGGTGGTGTCCCGAGGTCATAGCGCCCAAGACTACGCTACATCTAACAACAGGACAACGCTGCAGCGAGCGATAGGTAGCATCAATTAAGTGCATCCAACACTTGGCGCTGAAGCCGTATTCAACAAAAAACTGCACACAAGCAGCGCCGGCACTCTAAAACTGGGTGCTCTAGCATAGAGCGACAATCGCTGTGTGATAAAAGTCTGTTTCTCAACACATATCCACCAGTAACAAAGCAAAAACATATGGAATGACATTGTTTTAACACTGTGACAATGACACTGCAATGGCCGACCTGCACATACAATTCTGCATAAAAAAAAATCACAATAAAAGTGTTTGGTTGCCAGGTAGGAGAGGTCACACAATGATTTGAGCCAAAAATGTAAAAGTTTACTATAGCAAAACGCTATTTAAACACAACCAAATGAAACCCCATTGAAATGTATGGGAGAGCGCTACTAAGCGACAGGTACTACATGGCGCTGCTGAACCTAGAGCGCTTGCGCTATACACTGAGCCACCTCTAGTAATACATGTGACGCTACAGGGGGGTGCTACAGATTGGCTTTCTTAAATGTGGTTTTCACATACAGCGCCCAGCGTTCACCTGACGCTACGTGGCACTACCTGGCGCTAGTTTTTCTTAAATAACTCACATAATCAGGGCCTATATTTATAAACCACATTGCATTGGTAAAAACCCTGCAATATATGCATTTTCCTTCAGATAATGATTTGGACTTTCTTAATGTGATTTACCATTTATTGTTTTTTTCTTCATTGAAGTCATCTTCGACAGATGATGAGATTAACAACTATCACAGAGAGAACGGAGTCATCTGGGAACCTAGACAATGGCCAAATAGCCAGTGCAAGATGAATCAGGTAATTTTTCATAAAACTCCAGCCAGGCCTACATACAATGGTAGTGTTATCTTCACCCTACATTTGGCATCTTTTCATGTGCAGTTTCCAATCGTATCCGAGCAGAGGGGGAGAGAACTGGCCTCCATTTGAGGTGTGAGGACGCACTGAATAAACCAAAACCCACCTTTGCAACTCTGTGGTGCACAGGAGAGGGGGGGACTAGATTAACCAACCCTGTATTAGAGAAATAATTCTCTTTTTTCCATCTGATGGAGAACAAAAACAGCTACACACCTGCAGTGGCAAACAAAGGCCAAAAATCACCTGGGATCTTACTGGCTCCCAGCCAGCCCATGACACCCTCTGAGCCATTGAGCCACGTCCATGAAGTTCTTCCTACCAGCGTGTCAGCTGAGGCTATAGCATTACAGGGACAGGTCATGGACAGGAGTAGGTATGGCCACTTAAAGGGATCAATCTAAAACTTTTTTCTTCTAGGGTCAGATACTGGGGTAGGAATGAGTATGCCCCCCCTCCCCAAACCCATGATCATGAGGCTATAGCATTTTAGGGACAGAACATGGGCTGGGTGTTTAGGCATGTAATACTTGAGTTGTAGTTCTTATTGAATCAATAAGAACAGCAATCGGGATTGTGTGCCATCATGGGAATTTCCAAGTGTACATGGAATATTCCTTGACAAATATCCTTGACACATATCCTTGACACATATCTACAAGAACCGAACATACCTTACAAAAAACACACTTGAGAGCATATATAACATTTTGTCCACAAAAGATGGATATATAATGTAGAGTAATCTACAGTGACTAGATTGCACAGTAGCAAGGTCAACCTTTAACATGGATTCTTTAGCAGTTAAATGGTGCAAGAGAAAAATCTGTTCTTGTATCTTTTTGCACTTGTGGATTGTGCCCTGAATGTATTGTACCCTGGAAGAAGTTGGAAAAAGGTTATATCCAGGATGAGTTTGATCCTTGGTCTTTGATTAAGCCACCTGCACACCCTCTTGCTCACCCTCTGGAAGTGAAGCGACAGGAGTGGTATGCCAATCATTCTGGCAGCATTATTTATAATTCTTTGAAACCGGGATTTGTTCAGTTGTTGTGTGAGTTGTTAAACTAATAGTAATGGTACAGAGCAAAGAAGAAAGATTTTTTCACGATAATTCATCAATAAGAGCCCATTACCCGGCCCAAAGAGAAATATACTATCAGCACTTAGAATAATTTCAATAAAACACTTATATACATCTGCAATGTCCTTCAAAATATATTTCAAAAATGTCCCAAAGTGCATGCACCAGTGTTCAATATAACAGGTCTCCAAAGTGAAGAAGTTGAAAAAAATTCACTAGGTTCCGTGAATATCCCAAAAGAACGTGCACCCTTTATGGTGATCACCCTTCACTTAATATGCGCTTACCAGAGCAAGGTATAAAAGGCTCCATATAATCAACGTGCTCTGTGGATGATTCCAATGGTATAATACTTGGATGATCCCAATAGTGTATACGTATGTTCAAAATTTCAAAACAACTCAATTATAGTTTTAGGCCCAGGAATTTTCTGGTCTGACCGGCCCTGCTCTTCTGTGCTCGAACCTGCATAGCAAGGATCAGGCATGGCTACCTAAAACTATCATGTCTTTCTGAAAAGTGAAAAATAGATATCTATGTCTCAGGAGCAAACTGACTTTTCAAGCATTTTTTAATGAAGACCACTACGGATTGAGTTGTTTTGAAATTTTGAACATACGTATACACTATTGGGATCATCCAAGTATTATACCATTGGAATCATCCACGGAGCACGTTGATTATAAGGAGCCTTTTATACCTTGCTCTGGTAAGCGCATATTAAGTGAAGGGTGATCACCATAAAGGGTGCACGTTCTTTTGGGATATTCACAGAACCTAGTGAATTTTTTTCAACTTCTTCACTTTGGAGACCTGTTATATTGAACACTGGTGCATGCACTTTGGGACATTTTTTAAATATATTTTGAAGGACATTGCAGATGTATATAAGTGTTTTATTGAAATTATTCTAAGTGCTGATAGTATATTTCTCTTTGGGCCGGGTAATGGGCTCTTATTGATGAATTATTGTGAAAAAATCTTTCTTCTTTGCTCTGTACCATTACTATTTGTATATGCAATCTGAGGCTTAGTAGGGGTATAAGTCTGGTACGTGGTAGCACCATTATTAGTTTATGCTTATGTAACAAGTAAGGAGCGCGGTGTTTGTATATATACAAAAAATCTCTTTTATTGAGTTGTTAAACTGATGTGAAAAACGGGACTATGGAAGGCCACATTTCTTCTTCTTTGAGTTATTAAGGGAAGGCCACATTTCTTCTTCTTTGAGTTATTAAGGGAAGGCCACATTTCTTCTTCTTTGAGTTATTAATGGAAGGCCACATTTATTCTACTATGAGTTATTGATGGGAGGCCACAATTTTTCGTCTTTGAGTTATTGATGGAAGGCCACATTTCTTCATCTTTGAGTTATTAATGGAAGGCCACATTTATTCTTCTTTGAGTTATTAATGGAAGACCACGTTTATTTTTCTTTGAGTTATTGATGGAAGGCCACATTTATTCTTCTTTGAGTTATTAAAGGAAGGCCACGTTTATTTTTCTTTGAGTTATTGTCCCATTTTGGGTTTTTGGTGACGGTGACAGCTACTGTAGAAATGTAATTTCTTCCATTTTGGTAACCTCCACACTCTGAATGTAAATACATACAATAATACAATAGGGACACAGCATGAATACTCTCCCAAGGCATCGCCGCCCCATAATTCAGTCCTTAATCTTTGACCTTGTTCTAATTAGGCCAATATCCCAAAACACATGCCCACAAGTAACTGACAATGACTGTGAAAATATTAATGACAATTTTCAGGTTAATTCAAAAACGCTATACTCACATTTTCTCCCACACAGCCTATCACTCCTAGAACAGAGCTGCAGCTTTTACTTGCAGGCTGGATCCAGGTCCATCACTTGCAGTGAATGGAGGGGGGTGATGAGGCTGGGGGGGGTGTCTCTGTGTAGGAGAGACAGGAACAGATGCACAATCCACCAGGCGGTGATGAACCTGGATCCAGCCTGCAGGTAAAAGCAGCTTTTCCATTCTAGAAATAATGGGCTGCGTGGAGAAAAGTTGAGTATATCGTTTTTCTTGGTATGAATATTGTCTTTATAAGCCATGACCAAGCATTGCACATCAGATCTGACTGCTTAGGAATATAAAAATCAGACAGAAACAGATGATTTCATGGGCAGTCCTACCTGTCTTGGTTTGTATATGCCATGCAAATACTTTCTGTTGAGTATGGCAAGTGCAAATCTCTGCAACTTTTTCTCATGGCCCGCACATAGGCCCATGTACTGCCCTTATTGCTTCCCTGATCATAACTAAGCCTGCTTTTCCTGTTGGCACCCATCATATTTGAGGTAAACCTCCAGAGCTGCCAGTTTCCTGGTCTTCTGAATTGCACTTGTTGTCCTTCCGGAGATTGCGAAACACGTCCCTGGCTGACGATTAACTTAAGAGCGATTTACTGTCAGTGTGAATGGCCTCATGGGATTTTGCAATGTTTACAAGCTTGCTGATGTTAAATTGTTCTACTATGGATACTATGCTAAAAGGGATGATGGTGGGTGGGTGATTATGTCTATAGAACTATGCTCTGCACTTCCACCCTGACTGCTGGCATTTTGTGCTGTAGACAAAGACAATACAGACTGGCCATGAGAAGAAACTGAAAAACAATCTGGTGGGTCACACTGATTTGGGGAGCCTTAGGCTGCTGCTTCTAATCGCGATACCCCCATACACCGTACACCTGCTTCTCCTAGTCCTCGCCGCACCCAGACCCACTGTACCTAAAAGTCAAGAAACCCCAGTCAATGTTCTGCCACTGCAATGCTATAGCCTCAGCACCATTCTGTGGACTTTTCCTAATATTTCAGGCTTAGCAGTCCAAGGGGCAACTTGGAGATCAGCTTTCCTTACCGCAGCCCCATTTTGTGAAACCAGCAGCCATACTTCTCGGTTCTGGCTGGCACGTGTGCTTGGCCTTTGTATGTCCAGCTCCTATTGAAAATTATGGGCACCTCCATACTCCAGAAACTTCCGTGTACAGAGGCGCCCATTGTTTTTAATGGGAGCCTGATGTACAGAGGCCGCACCCACCCACCAGCAAGAACCCGGAAGCACGGCTCCCGGCCTTGGTGACACGAGAACAGCGGCAAGGTGAGCTGAGCAAAAGTAGAATTTTCCTTTAAGGTGGACCAAAACTCACGGCAATCGGCCAATGAATCTATAAGCAGGGTCGATCGATTCCCTCCCCCCCAGGGCATCCAAAATCCGGATACCCCACTGTGTGAAACACCCCAGGTCGCCCCATACACTTACCTTCTTTTCCGGTCCAACAGATGCGGACATCAGCGCGCTCGGAGCGCTCACTTTAAACGGAGGATTAGACGAAGGGACGTCAGCGGATCAGTGCGCTAATTAGCTGAGCGGCCGCACAAGTGTCGCAAGACTGGGAGGAGGTGAGTTTGTTTTGGCGACCTGGAGGGTTTCACACAGTGGGGCACTCAAGGTCGGGGTGCCCCGGGGGCAAGGATCAAAACCCAGCATAGTCAAAATACTGGGTTTTGTTCCACTTTAAAGAATTAGACTTTTTCTTTAAAGCTTAACAAATCCCATCAGCGGCCACCCTGGAATCTAAAAGATTCCAATGCCAGACACTGGCTTTCCCTTATCACGATGCCCTACTGTTTGAAGACCCCAGGGCGCCAGTAATCGCTTGCCTTTCCCCGGTCCAATGGCACATGCGTGGGCTCTTATCCAATTAGAACAGTCTGTCGTGTCATTCTGCAAACAGCTTTCATTGTAATTAATTAGGAGCATGCTGTGCCGCATCCACAGTGGCATAGGATAGGCTGGGGTGGGAGGGCGCACGCCATGGGGGATGCCGCAGTGTGCACTCCCCACTGAAGTCAATGAGAGCTGTTTGCCAATGGATTTAAACACGCCAAAACGGCTCTAATTGGCTGCACATCTGTGCATGCTCCATAGGAACAAGGAAGGAGTGAGTTGTACTGGGTATTCTGGGGGGTTTCACACAGTGGGGCATCCCAATACGGCATGCCCCCGGGGAACGGAACAAAACCCTGGAAAGTCAAATTCCCTGGATTTGTTCTGTAAATAAAATAATTAAAGTGACTCAATAGGCAATTATGTATTAAAGCACTATTCAATCTGACCTGTATACAGAGCCTGTATACAGAGGCCAGGCATCAATAACACAGTGTATATGTGACATTTTAACCTACATTTTTTCTCCAAATCTGCAAACGCTTAGATGCTGATCTTAATAGACCCCATTCCCTCAGAGACCACACTGTCCAGAATCCTGTCTGGCAAAAACTGTGATAGGTAATTAGGGAAATCGTAATGATATGTAGTGGAATAATCTCTAAGCAGCACTGGAATGTAAATCCAGAGGGAGGAAATGTGAGGTTTATGAAAAAACTCAGGAGACAGTCATGCACTAGATATGAGAATACCTGTATCGGTACTTATTTAAAGGGTATTGGTAGCTAATCTAAAAAATGTACTCACTGCGGCTTAACGCTGCCCCCTGTTGATGTCACCATGGACATCTTTAATGGCACCTTTAATGTTGCTTGTGTACTCACCTGAGCTTGGTAATGTGCAGAGCAACTGGTCGGCTATAAAAAAATCATTATTATCTAAGGCTAAATAGACTATATACCATTTATACTCCCTTTACACCATCTTCCCCAGCACAGAGCCCTTTTTTTCTCAGCTGTCTCTGCCATCAAAGTGGCTATTCTAACCAGAACCTGGCAGCACACAGGAAATTGATTTGGGCACTATTGTCAGTGATGTTGGCCGGAGGTAGTGTCCAGCTCATAACCGGATCTCCTGAACATGTAAGTATTTAAGAACAAAGCTATACTCATAGAGTTACCCTTTAAAGAGGAAACAAGATTTTCTCTACCATGGATACTGTTCCTCTTGCCTGGGGCATTCTGATTTGGGATGCCCGCTATGTGTCTCCTTGGGAATTACCTGAAATCTTGCCTTTGTTTTGTTCCTATGACATGGGCTAATCAGTGGCATGAGTTCCATTTGTTTTTTTGTCCTGCTCTGAGCTACGAGCAGCAAGAAAAGCTAAATGGAACATGCACTGACAGCCTCATCCCCACCACCTTTTGCTGTGGGGCTTGCCTGCACCAGTCATTCAGAAATGCCTGGCATGGACATACATCTGGGTAAAGTTATAGCAGGGATGTGGCTGCCGCCCAGGGATACACAGTGTATTTGTTAGTAACTTGAGTGTACTGGGTGATCCCCGGTATGGCTATATCATGGAGGGCAGACACAGCCAGGGCTATTTCTAGGCCTCGGCAGGCAGTGCCATCACCTTGGGCACCAGAAAAGTAGGGAATTTGGAGATTACTGCTGAGTCTCGCCTTCTGGCTCTAAACACAACGCCACCTGCTACGTACTAGAGTGCCCTCTGGGTTCTTTAAAGCTGTGCATGGCAAATTGCTCTGATTCATTCAGCCATTGAACCATAGGACCAAGAGAAGATGAGTTACACTGGGTGATCTGGGGTGGGGGGGTGGGGGGGGGTTTATACAGGGCGCAGGGAACAAAACTCAAGATTCATATGCCTCAAATTTGGATGATGGGCAGCAGGATGCAGAAGCCAGAGTGAGCATAAAAGCATGGTTTCCAGCCTGCACACTGCACAGGACAGCACTGTGCCTCCCTCAAATTGCATTGAATTATGTTTTAAAGACATTCACATGTACTCTGCATATACATTACTTGATCTGCTGTCATTATGCTTAAACTGGAACAACACCCATTTTTCTCAAAACAGCATTGTTCCGGGCTCAGAGAAGCATCCAGAATATGAATGCCCCCCTCCATGAGACTCCTATACCAGTTCACAAAACTTGAGCGGCTGGCAGGTTACTTGTGGCAAGCAAGTGACTTGCCATTAACCCTCAGCCCCATTACCTGCCTCCTCAATGCCCAGGGGAGGGGGCAGAAGAGCCTGTGGGGGCTTGTAGCCTTTAGGGCTGGGGGCCTTCCAGTCTGGCCTCCACGCCCTGTTCTACAAGCCCCCCCTCATAGCTGGTGACCGGGCTGGTTTTACTGGGAAGGGGGGACCCCACAACATTTTTTAAATCTTTAAGGGTTTTTAAGCCTTAAAGATTTAAATGTCCCTTTATAGTGCGGATAGGTATATTTCATTTGAAGATGTCAGAGCGCTCATAGTTTGGGGGGACTCCTGTGCAGGAATGAGGGACAACTGATACATATGCAATACCAATGAATTAATCAGGGGATTACTTCCAGAAAACTATGCCCACGACAACAAGCTTGGTATGTCTAAAAAGCTTGAGGTGTGTTCTTGTGGGGCAACCAATGAATTTATCAGGGGATTACTTCCAGAAAACTGTGCCCACGACAACAAGCCTGGTATGTCTAGAAAGTTGGAGGTGTGTTGGGGGGGGGATTTCAGAGGTAAGGGTTGCTTTTCATGAAAAACTGCAAGGTGCGCATAGTAGTTGTATTTTCTTTGAAAATTTCCTCAAGCACGATTTTCAGTTTGGGGAGTCTCCTGGACAGAAAGGGTATCTACTGATACATATGTGGTACCATTGTAACCAAGAGGAATGGGGCATTTACTAATTAATTTTTTTAAATTATTTTGCACATATTTCACACAAACATATTGAGAATATACTAAAATGACAATCAAGACACTCTACGTTAAAGCCCAGACCCTGCTGAAAAAAACAATATATCATTTTTCTGGGAAATCCCTGGACATTTCTTCAAAAATCACAGTTAAACATTCAAAACGCAAAATGGTGAAAAATGGTCTGGCAATAAAGGGTGACTAAATCCCCAGGCTGGCACTTAAAGGGTTAAAACAGCAATAAGATCTCAGCTTTGCCACTATGAGTAACTTCACAAGTAACATCAGTAAACATCTCTGCACATGAGGCGGAAAGCCTGCTTTATACCAAGATTTGTGCTGTCTCATTAGTAGAAGATGAAGGGGGGGCAGTCATTGCCCTTCATTGTCTACTTCATGCGCCTCATTAGCTATAACCGCTTCCACTTTCAGCAATTGTTATATAAACTGCCATCATGCATCCAGTTAGGAAAGAAAGTACTCTGTTGTGTACAATGTGTTACTGGAAAACTTTTTGGAAAACATTTTTTTCCTGATTCTTATTCTAGTCTATGGAATGCCAAATTATTATTTCAAGGTTCACCTCATTCCTAATTCAATATTTTGTACATTACTGGTGTATTGGTTGAACCTGATAATGAGCAGAGCAAATGGTGTGTTATAAAAATGATTAAGCATATACTCAATAAAAGTTAAAGGGAATCAGGCAAAAAATACAAAAAATCTTGATTAATTTAAACAAATCTTGCTCACAAACTAAATACAGTAGTTGGCACATGTGTTAGCAACCGCAGCTTATACAGTCTCATGCAGAGTGGGGAGTGTGAGGAAAAGCATGCCACGTGATCACGCTAACAACACAGCACATAGGATCACGCAACACACTTTCCTAAATCACCATCCGTTTCACCAGCCTGGCAGCCTAAAAGGTCCAGCAAGGCCACGAACACACAGATTTTTGGTTATGGCCAAAAGACAGCTCAATTAAGTATATATTTTAATGCGATAGGCACACTAGACAGTTATTACAAGCATTTGATATGGTGGAAATATTACAAATACCAATTCTGAGAAGTGGAATACAGGTAAAGTGATTACAAACAGAGATACAACACAATTCCAGGTTACCTTAAACGCGATCAGATGATTTTTTAAACAGAGCGGCCTCCGGGGGCATAAAGCCTTCTAGATCCTGGAAAAACTCCTTACACGTGTAGGTAACCCCCAGAAAGGTGGAACCCCTTGCCCTAGATTGGGTTCCGGTACTTAACCCCCAGGTGGACACTCACAACATCCCTCAGGGTGGAGTGTCCGGTTCCTCCTCTGCTGGGGAACCAGCATATAATCTGCAAACACTATTTTTGGGCATAACTTCTAAGCCAAGGTTGATGCTATCCTGGTCCTGGTATCAAACTAGTGGGCTAGTTGTGCTGTATCTTTTTGGTTCAAGAACCAGGGGGGTAGAGTGGATCAGAACCTGAGATCTCCATATCTCAGGTTCCAGGGAGGCTACAGAGATCAGACAACTTGGGGTAAATTGGGCTTTGTCTCCTGGTTCCAGCACTGTACTAGGCTTGGTGGAATAGCGACCCAGTTATTCCTGTTTTTTGTCTGCACCGGTAGCATGTTTGAAAAGAATGAGCTCTCTACATGGGGTAATCTGTTGGCCAGACCTGATGAATGCAGCTCAGACGCACCCATTCTTCACCAGTACAAGTAGATCACAGTAGTAAGATGCAGTTGAGGGTCAAGTTGGGGATGGTCTAGGCAGTGTAGGTTCTTTAGTCATAAGACAAGCCAAGGTCAGTACAGGCAGCATAGGCATAAGGCTCACTCAGCAGGTCCAGGTTAGTAGATAACGCCTAATCTCCATTTGCCAGGATGCAAGTAGGCCTCACAGGGCATGGTTGCCCCCAGATCTTACGAGAGCAAGCGTTATTGGCTGCACTTGCAGGTGGGGGAGCATTAACTGGAGTTCATGGAAGGTCAGACAAAGCAAGGGTCATACACAGGAAGTCAGTCCAACAGGCATCAATACAGAGGGATAATGGGGGCAAGGTCAGAAGGCAGGCCGAAGGTCAACCCTGAAGAAGGATCAAGGTTCCGAAGGGAAAGGAAAGGCAAAGGAAATCCAAGGTCAGCAGAAGTGGCTCAGAGAAGGCAAGGTCAAAGGTCAATCCAGGTCAAACACAGTAACAGAGCACAGCACTAACACACAGACACAAGCTATCACGGGCACTAATGACATGGGTTCAAAAGTCTTAAAGGAGCCACAGCACTCAAACCAGTTAGCTTGCTGACCAACCTACAATCTGTCTCTAAACTTGGTTAAAAACAGAGGGCTCGGTCACACACATCTGCAGAAGTATGCTTAAGCTGCACCATCAGCACCAAGGTGCCCCTGTGAGATGCAGCCCTAACTCTAATCTCTGAGAGCCCCATTTGGGACATACAATGCAGCAATAGATAAATTGGGAGCAGGCTTACCTGAGGTTGCCCTAAACCTCAAGTTCAAGCCATGGGGTGGAAGGGTCAAAAACCTTGCAATACAGCCTAGACCCCACACCCCATGTGCTTGCACAAATTCAAAAGAAACAAATGGGGCTCTCAGAAATTAGAGTTAGGACTGCACCTCACAGAGGCACCTTGGCGCTGGTGGTGCAGCTTAAGCATACTTCTGCAGATGTGTGTGACTGAGCCTCTGTTTTTAACCAAGTTTAGAGACAGATTGTAGGTTGGTCAGCAAGCTAACTGGTTTGAGTGCTGTGGCTCCTTTAAGAATTTTGTAACCTAATTGCCTAATTGCTAACGTGCACCTCCCAGGTTAGTTATAAAATGGTCTGAGCGGCTGCCACCCCCTTCTTTGTTTCTAATGACATGGGTTGATGCACATTTATAGGGCAAGGTGTATGGGGATTGGCTGACAGGTGTATGGCTCATTGGCCCATTTAAACTAGCCTCTGGTGGCTGTATAAAGCATGTCACTCACATTACAATGTTCTGCATGCACTCATGTGCATCCATTTTAAAGAGGAAGCTTAATAAAACCCAGGACTTTGACTCTCCCATGTTTTGTTTCTCGCCCCAGGGGCAACCCAAGGCATGCCGACTATGCTTACCTCTCCAGCAATCTGACAGTGCACGTGAAAGCTCTCCTTTAACCAGTGTTCCAGCTAGTCTGGTTTGGGAGCGTTAACAAGGGTTTCACACATTGTCGCATCCCAAATCACAATGCCCCACAATGAGGGAGGCCACCAGTCTTCGAGTCTTATAGAATCTAGGCCAGTGGTTGCTCCTCTGTCAACCAGACCAAAAGTCAAATATGACTATGATTCCTAGGGGGCATCCAGATCTGGGATGCCCTACAGTTTGCAATCACTACCTTACCCCCTCTTGAGCTGCAATTGCCAACCAGCGGCCCAGTTATGTATTCTCCTCCTTTGCTGCTATGCAAGGGTGGCAGTGTACACAGCAGGGGGAGCAGGGGATGCCTCTTCCATCTTTAAATATTGCGCTGGATCTTGGTTTGGGAAGTTCAGGGTCCAAGGTGGGGGTTAGACAGCAATTCTGACTGCCAGATATCCCAGGAATCATAGTGAAAAATTCAAAAGTCAGATATTTCAGTCCGATTTAGGAAGAAAACGGAAGGGTAATGTTACAATAGACATAGCCAGTTACTGCCAGCTTGGGTTGCATGTTAAATTAAGACAATAAAATATGGTTAAGTTACCCAGAGAAAAACAACTAACAAAGGAGTGACTGTTAAATGCCAGAAGCAGATTTGCAGCTGAATTTTCACTTACATCAGGAATGTATCCTTAACCTCCGTAATGTATGGAATTTTATAAACCACATCAAGTACTGTACAGTATTTTGGCTAATATGTATTTCTTTTGTAGAATACAAATCTGAACTATAACAGCCTGGACAAAGGATCATATTATGATGTACTCGACTGGGACTCTGTCAGCTCCTCCCAAAGGAAGAGTGACCTCTTTCCAAACTGGCGGTTGCCTGTGAGGATGGCCTTTTGGCTGTCGTTGGTTGTTTTCTTATATACATTTCTTAGAGAAGTATTGCATCCGTATGTGAAGCATAAGAAAAATGAATTCTATAGAATTCCAATCCTGGTGGTCAACAAGGTCTTGCCTGTGGTTGCCATCACTCTACTGACCATGGCCTATCTGCCCGGTATATTAGCGACAATAATTCAACTTCACCGTGGCACCAAGTATAAGAGGTTTCCATCATGGCTAAACACGTGGATGCTGAGACGCAAGCAGTTTGGACTCTTAAGTTTCTTCTATGGAGCCATGCATGCCATCTACAGTCTTTCATACCCCATGCGCAGAGCCTACAGATACAAACTTCTGAACTGGGCATATGATCAGGTATTGTACAATGTAATATGCAAAAATTGTGTCATTGGTAACAGACATACAGTATATGTTAGATCAGTGTTCACCAACTTGTAGAACTAGTACAGCTTTCCCAAGGTGGATGTAGTTATCTAACTCCTTACTGGTGCCTTCGTCTTTAGAAAATATCCATACTGTTACTGCACATGACCCAGAGGTAAAAGCTCTTCTTCCAGTAATACGAGCAAGACGCTGTACACCAATGCTCCTCCAATAGGATGTGTCGGGTAGCCAAATCACCAAGCTATACAAAGAAGAGGTGGCAGCAGCTCAGACCAATCTAAAACTAACCTGGGAGGTGCACATGAGCAGAGCAATTAGAAAACACAAAAAGTCACCAAGCTGCAGGCATGGAGCATTTTGGGGTGATGGCTTTGGTGGTAGATGAGTTCACACTGTTGGACCAGGTGGAGAACATACCTTATAGGATCACTTTAAAGCTGTAATTCACCCTCCTGACAAAATCTGTATTGGGTGTTTTTTGAGTTAACTGAAACATGGTGCACCATGAAATTGGATTGGAAAAACCTACATTAAATGCCTCCAGGAAAAGTGGTAATTTGTTCACCATAAACAACCTTGATGGACAGTGCCTAAATAAGACATTAGACAAGCTTGAAAATTTCCAATAGTTAGTTAGGCAAAGCTGGCTGCCTTTTCTGTAGGGAACCTACATCTGTTGCATCACCCACCATCTCATGCAACTTAATTTGGAATTCTGTCTTCTTACATCCTGAAAATTGCTGAATTCCATATAAAAATGTACCTTTCCATACTTCTGTCCTAGATATGTGACTGGCTGTTGACCAAAAAAGTTCACCAATGCGATGCACAACTGGCGAGTGTTGTCAGTCACAGAGACATAGCAGTTCAGGAAAATGAGTACGGATGCAGATTTTGGTCAATTCTCAGATATAGGAGATGTGTCAGCTGTGAAAGGCCTATAAGGAACTAGTAAATTGAGGCAGTAATGGATAGGCGAACAGGTGGATGTCCTTCCTATCAAGGACAATAAAAGCTATGTTGCTATAGTGGTTATAAACGAATTACTCTTGTGTGTTGCTCCCCTTTAAAGAAAAGTCCAACTATTTTGTAACTTGTTACCCAGCCCTCTATCCCCCAATTATTTCAGTTTTGGAAATAACATAAAAAAAACTCAATGGGAAGCTGATCCAGGTACCTTGAGTGACAGGTCAGGGGTATTTTGAAGTGTCAGCTCTATGGTGCAGCGTCAGAAGACACTATGCTCTTACGCTTCAAGGATTGCTTTAAAATATATTTCCAGCGTAAATATGTGAAGCAATAGCTTCAGGAAGAGCCATCTGTCTTCACCATTGTGTCATTCTGTATTTCTTGCTGAACAGGTTAAGCAGCAGAAGGAGAGCAGCTGGGTCGAGCATGATGTGTGGAGGATGGAGATCTATGTGTGTCTCGGCATCCTATCTCTCGCTATATTAGCCATATTGGCTGTTGCCTCTATTCCAGCGGTTGGAAGTTCCTTATCCTGGCGGGAGTACCAGTTCATCCAGGTACTGTTCATCTTAACCTTTTCAAGAGCAAGGATAATTGAGGGTAATTCACTAAAATATCTGTCATGTGGGAGATTTTATCACTAACAGACAACTAGCGGCTCCAGCACACCTCCAATTGGGATACAAATCCGGAAGGCACCACTCACCCTCTACATCACATCAATAAACAACATTAACAATTCATAATAATCCTCTTTTAATCCATCAAGATTAAAAAAACATAGACAATACAATCACATACAATTTAAAAAGACCTGTACAATTCATCCCCCATCAGGAGCGACCTAATAAACCCCTATAATCCATAATATATTCAAATAACCATTCGCCATATTAAATCCTATTATCAACTACCTAAAGTGCCAATGCAATATGTGCAAATAACAAAGTGCCAAGTGCCAAACTCAGTATATGTGCAAAAAACGTTGGCACCTTGAGAAAGTGACATATCATCACGGAACGCGTGGGTGGTAGAGCATTGATCATCCAGCAGGAGGGGATCGTACATATATTTTACACTGAGGTGAAATTTTGGTTACTTTGTTTACCTTTGCAATTTTTTGCACATATACTGGCCAATAATGGCCCTACAAATAGGGCAACATGCTTCCCTCAAGTCGAGGCAAAAAAAGGTAGAGGTTGTCTTCAACCCCACCACAACCAGCCTGGGGACAGAAGTGAGATCGACCCAAACCCCAGGACTTCTGGAAGGACCTGGTTGGGAGGCAACTGATCAGGGACATCCTGGCCCCTCTGTTTATTAGTCAGTCCTACTAGTGCTATTTTCATTCAGGCCTTCATGGTCTAGTCAGTGTTCAAAAAGAGGACCAGATTCACCTGATCCTCCCTCCTGGCCCATAAAAAAGAGATCACTTGTCCACCAACCATTTCCCCAGGAGCACCCAGGCCCCATCTGACCCAAAAATCTTGAAGTACCTTGTAAAACCTAGAAGGAGAGAAAGCAATTGGCAACTATAGATCTCTGTATATGACCCCCAGCATACCGTACCATAGTTGAAGCCAGGGAGCTCCCGAGGACAGTACGCTGGATACCAAACCAGTAATGAGCCAGGAAAGTGCATCCAGTAGTCTTTCACAGGGTGCCCTCCATCCTAAAGCCAGCCTTGGGGTAAGGTAAGGGTTTGGTATCTGGGGAGAAGGCAGTGGAGATTGAGTGCCATTTAGACCTTGCTTAACTTGTTTCTTGGAAAAGTTCTGCCTTTATTTGAGTATGACTATGTGGCAGAGCAGAACAGTTTTGCGGAAGATAATTCCTGTACAGCCAGTTCTTGGCTCACACTTCCAGAAACTCCAATATTGCAGAATGCTAACAAGTTCTCCAGTGTTACTATATCAAGTATGATGCAATGGCCAGAAGCAGGTGGATACCATTCTCCCCTGTGCTGTTGAGAAATGGCAAATCATAAGCAGTAACCTGAACCTTGAACTTGGTCCCTTTTTTCTAAAATAGTTTCACTCTTTCAGTCAGGGGTAAACTACTTGTACATCGAATATCCCGGGAGGGCTCAGTGGCCCCAATACCTTACTCCTGCAGTGAACCCCAGCAGGTTTGGGGCACTGAGCCACCAATGATTGAATGTTTTAAAGAAACATGATGCATGTCACGGTTGCTGCCCTCCGCTTTTCTTTTGTGCTGCCAGCTACCTCACCTGGGCTCATTACAGGTGCACCCTTGTCCCAAAGCCATGTCAGCCACTGGAAATTCTCTTTAACTCTCTTCACTCTTGCACATTGTATTGTTTTGTGGTAGTGGCCACATGTACATATACTTACAGCCAGGGAGTTTTCTAAATAGAATGGCCCTTTAAGATTGAGATATTACAAGTCCCAGCAATGTGCCAAGTGAAAATAGCCATACCAGGTAACAGTCATAGTTATCTGCCCTATATAGGCAAACATAGTAACAAAGTATGTAAGGCTGGAAAAAAAGACTTTAGTCCATCCAGTTCAGCTTAAAGCAGAACAAAATCCAAAGCAGCAGGAGCCCTGCTGTGTAAAGTTCACCCTTGTCCTGCTCCCACAGTAATGTAAACAATGCCGGTCATACCCCCAGCATCTCTGGGCTGAGGTGCACTCCCAAGTCCTGCCATTCATACAGGCCGGGGATGTGAGAGTGTGCACCAATCTAAAGGGAACTCGGGGTAAGGATGCTCTCGCCCCTGATTCTGTGTCTAAACAGAGCCGTATTGCTGATCATTAAAATGCACGGCATCTGGCACTGATTGGACGAGAGCCCACGCATGTGCCGTTGGATCGGCAGTCAGGTAATATTTACTGGGAATCCGGGGGTTGCACACAGTGGGTCATTCCATAGTCAAAATCACAGGCTTTGTTCTGCTTTAAAGAAAATCTACATCCAGTGGTCTAGTAGCCATAGCTAGTAATGTGATTACATTTCTTATGATTACCTCCTCTGGAAGATAGTTTCATAGTCTCACTGCTTTTACAGTAAAGAATCCACTCCTATGCTCATGCAAGAAGCGCCTTTCCTATAACCTTAGAGCATGCCCCTGGGTTATGTTTACAGTCCGGGATATAAATTGATCTTGGGACAGATCTTAGTATTGACCTATGTATATCTGTGCATATTTAGATGGTGTCTTTTCCAAACTAAAAAAACTAATTTGAACATTCTTTTAGGGTACTCTAGTACCCCCTGTCAGCTCTCACTCACCGTGTCCCCGTTCCCGCGTCGTCCCCGGGCGGCTGGCGGCGCGGCTCCCGGCCCGAAGTCCTGGCCGTGCGGCATCTGCTCAAGCGGAGGCGGCTCGAGCGGTACCCAGCTAGGCCACGCCCTCCGCTCTCAGCTCCGGCTCCAGTCGACGTGCTTGCGCGCGGGCGCGAGCACGTGTGTCTTATTCCCTCCGGCGGCGCTGTTCTGTGCGCGCCCGCCGGAGGACTAGTTTAAAGGGCCAATGAGCCCTAGTCTTCAGCAGGGCTTACGCCCCCCTCCTTGTCTGGGCCAATGAGCCCATAGATGGGCTTGGGCTAACTCCCATGATCTCCCAATTGATTCCTAGTTCCCAGTTGCACCAATCACACACTCAATTCCCTAGTCTCAATCATTCTAGCTTCCTATAAAGGGTTCATGCCATCAGATGCTCAGTGCCTGTGATAGCGCTTAGTACCTTGTTTGCCTTGTCTTGTGAAGTTTATCCTGTTGCCAACCTTGATTGTACCGACCACTCTCGATCCGAACCCTTGTTGCCGACCTCTGCCTGAACTGACTCCTCTCAATCTGAACCCTAGTTGCCGACCTTGCCTGTACTCCGACTACGTTCTGCCTGACCCTTGGTGCCGCTACGATCTCAGCCTTTCCGTTGTCGACCTCTGGCCTGTCTCTGGACTTTTGTCACCCACGCTCTTGCTATTGGTTCTCCAGACCTCCCACATATAAGCTTACATCCTTTGAGCCATTAAGTCCTGGGGGCAACCGATCCCAGGTAGGCGTTTCTTGCGTCCCGGCAAGCGGGGGCTCCTACAGGTGAAGCTGGCTGTGGAGATTGGGGGTTGTGAGCTTATCAAGAGGGCTGGAGTTACCCCGAGCGTGACACCCCCGTTCCATTAATTCATTTAGTTGCCCATCTTTGAACGCTCTCCATTTCCGATATGTCCTTTCATGCACTGTTGTATTGTACACAATACTATATATGAATTATAGTCAGGGTCCCCCTTTAATTATTTCCAGTTGATGTTTGCTGTCTTAACATTTTAATAGCACAGTGTGTCAATCTGCTACTATTTAAGTTCCCCACATAGCATGGTCTCATGTATGGTCTTATGTATTGTTTTACATTAAAAGGTGCCTCATGCAAGGATACAGGATGTGTCCACCCCAGTACAAAAAAGACAGGGTACCCTGCAATGTACCCCCCGCTCCAAAGAGATAAGAGCAGGAGGCGCAACCAATCCTGGAACAAAACAAACTTCTCCTCGATACACCCAGCTTTTTTCCTCCAAAAGTTTTTTGAGCATGCCATGCTCCTTCCCCCTTGCCCCACCCAGACCAAACTTAAAAACAAAGGTTTGGCATCCAATCAGTGCACGTAGGATAACAGTGCCATACCCAAAATTCCAGCAATGCCACTATACACTTTCTCATTGGGGCCCACCATACCTGCTCAGGAGCCATTTTATTCTGTACATCTGTGCCGCCCACCCACACAAGCCCAAGGCGTATCTATCTGTCCAGGTACTCCTAATACAGCCTTATATACTGCCCTTCCTATATATTACTATATCCATCAAAGTACTTACATACTATGCTGCTTTGGGGAAATCTATAGAATGATATTGTGTATATGTGTTTTAATAACCAGGGGGCATCTAAGGATAGGTCTTCTTTAAGCTTGTTGGCATTGTGTCACTGTGTGCGTATGGCATCTTCGTCACACCTTAGTCAGTGAGATCAGTCCTGTTCTTTTTGGTACAATTTTGGCCTCAGGGGATCATCAGCTGAATAGAAAACAGACACAATACTGCAACCTTGTGGAGGCTCATGAAGAATCATCTAACACATTTCTGAAAGTAGACCTACCTGTTGCCATATGGCAGGGGTGTGTTTATAGGTTTGAAGACAGCTCCTCCCCCCGATCCCTAATTTGTGATGAGCTGAATCTGCCTCTATTCTGTTCTGGTGCAGTTCTGCTGAATCATTTGCAGTTATCTTGTTCTGCATCACAAAAATTCGAATAACATTGAAGTTAAAGGGTATTTTTTACCCACTGCACATTAGACGCACCTAGGATTTGGAGGAGGAAAATAAGAAAACTAATATTCTGAACCAAATAATAGGCAAGGTGCAGAATCCTCCAATTATCGGAAGAGTGGCACCCCCTTTCCCATTCCCAATAGGCAGTGTGGCATTCTCCCCATTCCCCATATAGGCAATGTGGCATCCCCCCCATTCCCCATATAGGCAGTGTGGCATTCTCCCCATTCCCCATATAGGCAATGTGGCATTCTCCCCATTCCCCATATAGGCAGTGTGGCATTCTCCCCATTCCCCATATAGGCAGTGTGGCATTCTCCCCATTCCCCATATAGGCAGTGTAGCATTCTCCCCATTCCCCATATAGGCAGTGTGGCATCCCCCCCATTCCCCATATAGGCAGAGTGGCATTCCCCCCTCCCATTCCCAATAGGCAGTGTGGCATTCTCCCCATTCCCCATATAGGCAGTGTGGCATCCCCCCCATTCCCCATATAGGCAGCGTGGCATTCTCCCCATTCCCCATATAGGCAGTGTAGCATTCTCCCCATTCCCCATATAGGCAGTGTGGCATCTCCCCCATTCCCCATATAGGCAGTGTGGCATTCTCCCCATTCCCCATATAGGCAGTGTGGCATTCCCACCCTCCCATTCCCCATATAGGCAGTGTGGCATTCTCCCCATTCCCCATATAGGCAGTGTGGCATCCCCCCCATTCCCCATATAGGCAGTGTGGCATTCTCCCCATTCCCCATATAGGCAGTGTGGCATTCTCCCCATTCCCCATATAGGCAGTGTGGCATCCCCCCCATTCCCCATATAGGCAGTGTGGCATTCCCCCCCTCCCATTCCCCATATAGGCAGTGTGGCATTCTCCCCATTCCCCATATAGGCAGTGTGGCACCCCCCCCCCATTCCCCATATAGGCAGTGTGGCATCCCCCCCATTCCCCATATAGGCAGTGTGGCATTCCCCCCCTCCCATTCCCCATATAGGCAGTGTGGCATTCCCCCCATTCCCCATATAGGCAGTGTAGCATTCTCCCCATTCCCCATATAGGCAGTGTGGCATCCCCCCCATTCCCCATATAGGCAGTGTGGCATTCCCCCCATTCCCCATATAGGCAGTGTGGCATTCCCCCCTCCCATTCCCCATATAGGCAGCGTGGCATCCCCCCCATTCGCCATATAGGCAGTGTGGCATCCCCCCCATTCCCCATATAGGCAGTGTGGCATCCCCCCCATTCCCCATATAGGCAGTGTGGCATTCCCCCCATTCCCTATATAGGCAGTGTGGCATTCCCCCCATTCCCCATATAGGCAGTGTGGCATTCCCCCCTCCCATTCCCCATATAGGCAGTGAGGCATCCCCCCCATTCCCCATATAGGCAGTGTGGCATTCCCCCCATTCCCCATATAGGCAGTGTGGCATTCCCCCCTCCCATTCCCCATATAGGCAGTGTGGCATCCCCCCCATTCCCCATATAGGCAGTGTGGCATCCCCCCCATTCCCCATATAGGCAGTGTGGCATCCCCCCCATTCCCCATATAGGCAGTGTGGCATCCCCCCCATTCCCCATATAGGCAGTGTGGCATTCCCCCCATTCCCCATATAGGCAGTGTGGCATTCCCCCCTCCCATTCCCCATATAGGCAGTGTGGCATCCCCCCCATTCCCCATATAGGCAGTGTGGCATCCCCCCCATTCCCCATATAGGCAGTGTGGCATCCCCCCCATTCCCCATATAGGCAGTGTGGCATTCCCCCCATTCCCCATATAGGCAGTGTGGCATTCCCCCCATTCCCCATATAGGCAGTGTGCAACGGCAGGGACAGTGCCCACCGCTCCTCCATCTGCTGCCTCTTCCTGCCAGGGCATGCACGAACACCCGTCCCAGTGCAGGCCACGCCCACCTGCTGCACAGCCCTGGGTGCTCGCGGGTGCCCCGGCCTGAAGAGACAGCGGCTTGAGGGCAGGAGAAGATGGAGGAACAGCGACCGCTGCCTCCACCCCTGCCACTGCTATCTCTGCTGGAAAAGACAGCGATAGCAGCGGCGGGGACAGCGTCCGATGCTCCTCTATCTTTTTCTGGCCTACTGCAGTGTGGCAGGCAGCCCCATCAGCAAAGTGGGAGCGCTGGTAACATGTGAGTTTCCTTTTTTTTTTGGTTGTTCTTTTTTTTACATTCGATAATATGCGCGGACATTGCCTCCCCCCCCCCTTTTGGGGGGAAATAAGTTTTTGTGTCACAAAAACATATACATTTTCAAAAATCCCATTGAAAGTGGACTTCCCCCTAAATACCCACCCCTGCGATGTCCCAATTTTGGATACCACCGTTTGTTAGACCCCGGCAATCACACAATATTTACCTTGGTGGTGAACTCATTGCGCATGCACTACTAGCAGCAGCATCTCTTGCATCCTTCTAGGTCTGTGCCAGGCCACACCTGGTGTTATTGATGGCTGCTGTGATAGCGCACGACCATATAGAGATGCAGGGGGCTCATTTATATGTGTGGCCAAAGAGGCTGATTGGAGCAGAGCCATGCATGCACTGTGGAAGCACCAAGGTATGTATATTGGGCAGCCAGCTGGATTTCACACAACAGGTAATCCGAAACTGAGATGGCCCAAAACCCTGAATAGTGAAAATCTCAGGTTTGCACCCACTTTTAAGCATTCAAGGGGAAATTTAGGATGTGTTTTTGGGTCTCTGGAAAGCAACCAAAGCAGCCAAATGACGCCTGAATGCATTATGAAAAGAAGACAAAATCTGGGGTGCATTTTACTAATAAAACAAAGGTCCTCTTAATCATATAATGCATTTTTGGAGTAGAAGAACCCCCCCCCCCCCCCCCGTTAAAGTGTTTAAAAGATCTACCGTATATCGAAAACAGGCCATATCATTTACATGAGTTTTCATTCACTTGAACACCTTTAAAGTGGACAAAAACCCACCACGATCGGCCCGGGAAACTATAAGATTCCTGGACCGATCAATGCCATCCCCCCGGGGCATCCAAAATCGAGATGCCCCGCTGTGTGAAAGCCCCCAGGACGCCCCATACACTTACCTTGTTTCCCAGTCGGTGGCCGCATCCCTACTATCCCTCTAGCAGGGTGCATGCCTATGCCAGGCATTTGTGAATGGCCAGCGTGGGTACGCTCCCTGTTAGAGGGTAGCGGGGTATGCGGCCATCAGTGCGCTCTGAGCAGCTGGTTTTAGACAAAGCCTTAGACAACGTGACATCAGCAGTTCTAGGCGCACTGACTGGACGAGCGGCCGAGCATGCGCCATAGGACTGGGAAGAGGTGAGTTGACATCGGCACACTGGGAGGTTTCACGCAGTGGGGCAAGGATAGGACCAAAACCCAGGATAGTCCCTGTATAGGCACACACTAAATTCCTCCCACCTTAAACCCTCCATTTGAACAATGTCAAAGAAGCCATTTCAAAACTTAAAAAAAACTCCAATTATATGTACAGTAAATACTTTTTTATGTAATACTTTATATTGATTCTATGTGAAGTCAGTTTTTTGCTGTCAATTCTGGGTCATTGTTGATCTGGGAAGAACATGTATTGCCACATTACTGATTTTAAACATATTGGCACTTTTTGAACGATAAGACTGACTGTGGCGCACAACATTAAATTGCGGTAAAGTACTAGATGCATCGTGCTTCCAAACGGAAGGCTAGTGCAGCCTATAATCCTGATCAAATGTCTGAAAAAATACTGTTATGTACTAGACTTAAACCAGACCTTCAGCATTATTTAATGAAAAGCCCAAACCCTTAAAACACTATTCCCCAACATCTAAAATTAATATATTTTAAGCTTTTAGTCGCTTACTCCCCCACTGGGCTTTAAACCGGACCTTCACGCTGAATATGAGTCTACCTTATATGCTCCCTGTACATACAGATTGCTCACATTAAATATCATCCTACCTGCATCTACTGCATTTTCTGAGTCTTTAAACATCCAAGATGGCGGCCTCTTGGTTTAAAAGGGCCTCATCCTCCAATAAAAGTGAGCCTTTTACACTGCCCCAGCCTTGAGGCGTTTCCCACTCTACCAGCATTCTGAATATCAGGCCATGTAACCCTATGGGGAGGAGGTCAGGACATTTCCTGATTTCAGACTCTTTCTTGGATATATAATCCAACAAATATATACTATGGCCTCGATTCAATAAAGGTAGAAAAAAATTCTCATGGTAGTTAAAAATTCAATTAATGAGAAAAAGCCTGAGAATGTCACTGTTACTGAATCACTAGATAAAAAGACAATGAAAGTCAATGGCAGCTTTTACTACAGTGTAGAAAGGAGTAAACAGTTCTCTACTTTTCTTAGAAGTAAAAAAGTGCCATTGACTTTCATTGTTTTTTTATCTGGTGATTCAGAAACAGTGACATTCTCAGGCTTTTTTTTTCATGAATTTAATCTTTTACTACAATGAGAATTTTTTTCTACCTTTATTGAATCGAGGCCTATGAGTTTGGTTTTTTTGAGGCCCCAGTAGAGAGCCATACCTACCATAGTAATGGGGACAGGCTCCCTCCAGCACTCTAACCCCCCTCCCAGTGCCCTCTCAGCCCTGCAGTTATTCTCCATGTGATGCTTATATTGTAAATAATTCTGTATAGTATTACAGATTTTTTTTGTTTCTATTGACCTCAACAGAGCCAGCTGGGGTACACGGCGCTTTTCCTCAGCACAGCACATGCAGCGGTCTTCGCATGGAATAAATGGGTGGACATCAACCAGTTTATTTGGTACACACCACCCACATTCATGTTAGCGACCATCCTCCCCATCCTCGTCCTGCTCTGCAAAGTGACCTTTCTGCTGCCATGTTTCAGCCGGAGAATACAGAGGATCCGGTGTGGCTGGGAGGCCGACAAACCGACGCGCAAGAATTGTGTGCTCACCCATGTGTGATATTTATTATAAAAATACAGTTTCCATGGCATGTGTGTTTGTGCTTTATTCTCATGGAAATATTTGCTTACGCTCAGGGCTGGGCTTAAAAAGGAACATTGCCTCTGGGGCTGGCCCTGGAGTCTAAAAGACTCTGGGGCTGGCTCTGGAGTCGGGGAGGCCGATTCATTAATAGCGCCAGGTAGCGACAGATGAGCGACTGTAGCGGTATTTTCACAGCGCCCGCTAGTAGTCGCTGTAGTCGCTGTGCTTGGCCGTTGTAATATGAATACATTAATATCAGACCTGTAATATCAATTCTGCACAATTTTTTTTTTTTTTTTTACCTTCAAAAAAATATCTAACATTGCAGAAGTGGTCACAGAATTTTTGACATTTAAAAAAAAAAAAAAAAAAAAACATTAATAATTAATTATGAATATTTAAAGATTGTTCCATTGAAATGCATTGGAGAGCGCCAGGTAGCGAGAGGTCATACCTGTCGCTGTTCAAAGTCGCTCGCTGGCGCTGTGGGCTGAGGCTGGAATAATGATGAATGATTCGCTATCTGGCGCTCTCTCAGTCGCTAAGCAGGATCGGCTTGATAAATGTGTGATTGTGGTGGGGAGCCGGCGTTCTCGTGGCGGTGACCGTCATTACCGTTCGCTCACCAGTCGCTACCTGGCGCTATCCCTTGTTAAATAAGGGCCTCAATGACTCTAGGGCCAAATGATTCCCTCACCCTGGTCCATTCCAATTTGTAATTCCCTGCTGTGTGAAACCTCAGTGATCGCCGAGTAAACTCACCTAGCCGACAAATCAATGGCAGAAAAAAAAAGTAGAAGCTGAATGGAGCTAATCACATTGATTGGCTGCCGCCTGTGTCTGTGCCATGGGATCATGTGAAGGTAAGTGATCCTTGGTGGTACACACAGTTAGGAGCAACACAACCTTGCCACCAGGGCACCCTGTTTGGGGGTGCGTCGCTGTGTGAAACCCCCCAGGTCACCAGAACAAACTCACCACCTCCCGGTCCTATGACGCATGCGCGGTCACCCGTCCAATCAGCACGCTCGGATCTGCTCGGGCCCATAATACAAGAGGATCCGATCGCGCTGATGGCCACAACCCCCGCTACCCTCTAACAGGGGACCTGCCTGCGTCGTCCATTCACAAATGCCTGGTGCAGGTACGCGCCCTGCTAGAGGGATAGCGGAGATGCGGCCGCTGCTTGTGCATGCGCCATTTGACCAGGAAAGTTTATGTGACCTGAGAGGTTTCACACAGCAGGGCATCCCGAATTCTGGATGCGCCGAGGGGTTTTGGTTCACTTTAAGTGGAACATCGCCCTGTGCAAGATTTCAGGATGGTTCCCTGCCCCCCAAACACACACCAACACATTTAGAAGGCAAAAAGAGAGAAAAAAAAAGAGTGAGAAATAGATGGTGCACAGAAAAGGATAAAGTAAGGTATAGAAGTGTGTAGAGGACACAAGGAAAATGAGGAACAACAGAGAGGGAATGGGAGAATTTCAAACAAGAGTGAGACAAAGAAAAAAGATGAACAGAATTTTTGAAAAGAGAGATGAAAGGAAGGTGTTAAAAAGAAGGACTTGGAAAAGGAAAGTGGAAAAATGAGAGGAAGACAAAGAGGCCGATTCATTAATAGCGCCAGGTAGCGACAGATGAGCGACAGTAGCGTTATTTTCACAGCGCACGCTAGTATTCGCTGTGCTTGGCCATTGTTCGGTTGTTGACAGCGACTCAGTCGGTGTGCAGTAATGTTGAATATGGGGTTAGGAGTCGCTGTTTGACAGGTTCCGCGCTGTATGGGAGCGCATGACAGCGAATGGCCATAGTGAACGGCTCCCAGCATATTCATTAACAAATCACGCTCCAAAAATTCTCGCGCTGTGAAATGCATGTTTAAACCCCAGAGCGCTGGCGGCGATGGGTTAAAAGTAGTTTTTTAACCCCCAAACAACCATATTTTTGGGGAAAAAAAAAACATGTTTTTACAAACATTTTGTAATATGAATACATTAATATCAGACCTGTAATATCAATTCTGCACAATTTTTTTTTTTTTTACCTTAAAAAAAATATCTAACATTGCAGAAGTGGTCACAGAATTTTTGACATTTAAAAAAAAAAAATAAATAAAAAATTAATAGCAATTAATTAAGAATATTTAAAGATTGCTCCATTGAAATGCATTGGAGAGCGCCAGGTAGCGAGAGGTCATACCTGTCGCTGTTCAAGGTCGCTCGCTGGCGCTGTGGGGTGAGGCTGGAATAATGATGAATGATTCGCTATCTGGCGCTCTGTCAGTCGCTAAGCAGGATCGGCTTGATAAATGTGTGATTGTGGAGGGGAGCCGGCGTTCTCGTGGCGCTACCTGTCGCTATCCCTTGTTAAATAAGGGCCAAAGAGAATCAGAAACAAGAGATAGGGAAGTGAAAAGAGAGATAGGAAGGGATTGTGGAACAAGAGAGGAAGACAGAAAGAATGTGAAAAAACAGGAGAATAAAGGAAGAGGACAATAGAAAGAGATGAATGAAAGGTAAAAGAGAGATGGAGAAGGTATGTGTAAACAAAAAGAGGAAAATTTAGAAACAAAAATGTAGAAGGGATATAGAGTATGGGATGTCGAAATAGGGGCTAGATGGAGGGAATGTGGAAAAGAGATGAAAATAGAGGTTATAAGGCATAAGAAAGAGAGACTAATAAAGGAGGAAGACAAGAAAAAGGTAAGCAGAAGAGAAAAAAATCACCTGAGTAGTTCTTCTGGCGCCCCTTACAGAAGTATCAGCCTGGTGCCCTGTGTCACCACACAGCTTGCACATCACAAGAGCCGGCCATGCTCACAATATATTTGATACACAGATCGGAGCAGTGCTCTAAGTGCTTCCTACACCATGGTGCTTACAGTCTACCTCACTTGCACACACTGTGCTCAGCCATACACAGTAAGAACGGTCCGTGAAGTTTATAAAGATGTCTACAGACATATTGGCAGGATACTAAGGCCCTTATTTAACAAGGGATAGCGCCAGGTAGCGAATGGTGAGCGAACGGTAATGACGCTCACCGCCACGAGAACGCCGGCTCCCCTCCGCAATCACACATTTATCAAGCCGATCCTGCTTAGCGACTGACAGAGCACCAGATAGCGAATCATTCATCATTATTCCAGCCTCACCCCACAGCGCCAGCAAGCGACCTTGAACAGCGACAGGTATGACCTCTCGCTACCTGGCGCTCTCCAATGCATTTCAATGGAGCAATCTTTAAATATTCTTAATTAATTGCTATTAATGTTTTGGTTTTTTTTAAATGTCAAAAATTCTGTGACCACTTCTGCCATGTTAGATATTTTTTTTTAAGGTAAAAAAAAAATAAATAAAAAAAAAAAATTTGTGCAGAATTGATATTACAGGTCTGATATTAATGTATTCATATTACAAAATCTTTTGAAAAACATGTTTTTTTTTTTTACAAAAAATATGGTTGTTTGGGGGTTAAAAAACTACTTTTAACACATCGCCGCCAGCGCTCTGGGGTTTAAACAAGCATTTCACAGCGCGAGAATTTTTTGAGCGTGATTTGTTAATGAATATGGTGGGAGCCATTCGCTATGGCCATTCGCTATCATGCGCTCCCATACAGCGCGGAACCTGTCAAATAGTGAATCATCACCCCGTATTCAACATTACTGCACACCGACTGAGTCGCTATCAACAACCGAACAATGGCCAAGCACAGCGACTACTAGCGGCGCTGTGAAAATACCGCTACAGTCGCTCAACTGTCGCTACCTGGCGCTATTAAAAAAATCAGCCTCTAAGCATTGACAGCTGCTGAGTGACAGTGAGCTGGGCACTGCTCCTTTAAAGTGGACCAAAACCCAGCTCGACCGGCCCGATCGATTCCCTGCCCCTGGGGCGTCCAAAATCGGGATGCCCCACTGTGTGAACCCCCTCAGGTCGTCCCTTTCACTTACCTTGCTTCCCGGTCCAACGTCCCTCTAGTAGGGCGTGTACCCGCACCAGCCATTTGTGAATGGCCGGCGCGAGCACGCTCCCCGTTAGAGGGAAGCGGAGGATTGGGCCGCCAGTGCGCTCGGAGCCGTCCTAGATGGCGTGACATCACCGGCTCCGAGCATGTTGATTGGACTTTAAAGTGGACCAAAACCCACAGAGATCGGATTGTTTCCCTCCCCCAGGGCATCCAGAATCGGGATGCTCCGCTGTGTGTAACTACCCAGGTCATCCATAAACTCACCTTCTTTCCCGGTCCAACAGGGCATGCGCAAGTAGCGGCCGAATCGCCGCTAGCCCTCTAGCAGGGTGTGTGCATTTGTGAATGGCCGATACAAGCACGCTCCCTGTAAGAGAGTAGAGGGGGATGTGGCCGTCAGCGCGCTTGGATTCGCTCGTATTAGACTAGCTCCTGAATGAAGGGGCTCAAGCAGATTCGAGTGAGCTGACACGAGCTGAGCTGGACGAGCGGGTGCACATGCGTCATAGGACCGGGAAGAGGTGAGTTGTGACCTAGGGGGTTTCACATCCCATCTAGGGTGCCCCGGGGACAAGGACCAAAACCCAGGATAGACAAAATCCTGGGTTTTGGTCCATTTTAAGGCAATTGGCGAGCCTCATACAGGACTAGGACTTGCCCTGATGGTGGTCCAGCTGCTGCACCCACCAATTAGCCTTACACCCCACATCAAGCAGCCTTACCTACCACCACCACTGTCCCCCAGCAAGCAGAACCCCCCCCCCCCCCGAAGCTATCAGCCTTACACGCCCCAGCAATCAGCTTAAATAGCTGACTGAAACCTTCCAGGGCTGGCCATAAATATTACGCTACCAACGCTCACCACCACTTCACCTACCCAGAGCAGCGCTTGAGCTGTTTCTCTGGCCCCTACTGCTGCATTGATTGGCTGGCTAGGTCACAACAGCATGTGCTGATCCGCATCAGAACAGGCGGCCAGCTCCTATTCTGTGTTTTATTATAAAGTGGAACAAAACCTGGAATTCTGACTATTGCGGGTTTAGTTTCTTTCCACTGGAGCATCCCCATATTTCCCTTGAAAACTCACCTTTCCTCAGTCCTATGGCGAATGTGTAGGTTCTTGTCGAATCAGAGCTGTTTGCCACTTATAAGCTCTCTAAAAAGTTGGGGAGGCCGATTCATTAATAGCGCCAAGTAGCGACAGATGAGCGCCAGTAGCGTGATTTTCACAGCGCCAGCTAGTATTCGCTGTGCTTGGCCGGGGTTTGCTTGTTGACAGCGACTCAGTCGGTGTGCGGTAATGTTGAATACGGGGTTAGGGGTCGCTGTTTCACAGGTTCAGCGTTGTATGGGTGCGCCTGACAACGAATGGCCAGAGCGAACGGCTTGCTGCAGATTCATTAACAAATCACACTCCGAATTTTTTCGCACTGTAAATTCCTTGTTTAAACCCCAGAGCGCTGGCGGCGATGGGTGTAAAATAGTTTTTAACCCCCAAACAACCATATTTTTTTATTGTAAAATTATACAAGTTTTTCTAATCATTTTGTAATATGAATACATGAATATCAGACCTGTAATATCAATTCTGCTCAAAAGCATTTTTTTTTTTTTTACCTTAAAAAAAAATCCTAACATTGCCGAAGTGGTCACAGAATTTTTGACAATAAAAAAAAAAAAAAAACATTAATAGCAATTAATTATGATTCATTAAAGATTGCTCCATTGAAATGCATTGGACATCGCCAGGGAGCGACAGGTCAGACCTGGCACTGTGATGGGATTAGCAGCGGCGCTGTTCGTTGCAGTCGGCTACATGATGAATCCCGCGGTAGCTGTCGCTCTCGCCGGCGCTAGCCTCATTTAGCTTGATAAATGCGTCATTGTGGCCGACGCCGGGCGTACCTGAGTCGGTAGCCGCCGTTAGCTGGCGGGACCTGGCGAATAAGGGCATAAGGCCATTGGGAGCAAAAGCGGACACATCCCCAGACATCTGAATGGGTGTGCGCCTCATCCCAGAGATGATGGGGACGTGGCCACCCCCGATTGTTTGCATCGCCAAGGGAGCAACCTGTAAAGGTCGGGTTTGAGGAGACACAGGGGGCGCGGTTCACAAAGTGGGGCATCCTGAATTTGGATGCCCCACAGGTAGGCCAGTGACCGGCCCTGAAACTTAGGCCCTTATTTAAGAAGGGATAGCGTCAGGTAGCACCTGGTTAATGAGAGGTAGTGACAGATAGCGAATGGTGAACGTCGGACACGGCACGCAATTCCACATTTATCAAGCAGAATCTGTTTAGCGACTGGGATAACGCCATGTAGCGTCTGATTCATCATTTTCACAGCCTCAGCGAACAGCGCCAGCGTTCAGCTTTGCACAGCGCCAGGTATGACCTCTCGCTACCGGCGCTCTACCATACATTTCAATGGACGATCCTTTTCTTCTCTTTAAACCGGGTTTTTGTTTTTTTTTGTTTTTTTGCCAAAAATTCACTAATAATTCTGTGACCTCTTCTGACATTGAAAAAGCAGTTTTTTCACATTTTTATGATTTTTTTATAAAATCTTCAGAAATGACATTACAGGTCTGCCATTAAAGTGTTCATGTTACAATGTGGTTACAATGTAATTCCATATGTTTTCGCTTTGTTACTAGTGGATAGATGCTGAAAAACAGACTTTAAACACACCGCCTCCTGCGCTCTGGGCTTCAAACAACTATTTTTCAGCGCCAGAGATTGGTAAGGCTGTATTTTTGCTGAATATGGTGTGAGTCGGTCGCTATGAGCAGTCGCTAACATGCGCTCCCATACAGCGCTGTACTGGTCAAATAGCGACTCGTCCCAATGTATTCAACATTACTGAACAGCGACTGAGTCGCTATGAACTAGCGACCCACGGCCGAGCACTGCAACTACTAGCGGGCGCTCTGAAAATGCTGCTACAGACGCTCATCTGTCGCTACCTGCCGCTAATGATGAATCAGCCTGTTAGAATCCAGGGGCGACCAGCTCAGATTTTGTTCCACTTTAAATGCTGACTGGCAGCAGAGTCCAGTGGTGATAAGGCTTCTGCTTGATGTAAATATTCTGACTGCAACAGAAAGTATTAAGAAGTATTTGTAATACAAGTAAGAGAAAGGCTGAGAGATGACATTGAAAAGGTAATACCGAGAAATTATAGAAAGAAACAGGGGACATAGAAAGAGGAAAAATTAGGATATAGAGAGAAGGAGATATATAGAAAGATGAAAGGGAAAAACAAAGAGAGGTAGATAGAGATTAAGGAGAGAATGGAGAATAGAAGGATGAAGCAGAGACTGGTGATACAGAGGGATGAAAGCGGGGATTAGAAGAAAGGAAAAATATACAGAGGGATTAAGCATAGAAGGGGATATAGTGAGAAGTGGAGAAAGGGTCAACAAAAAATGAAAGAAAGATACCGAGATGAAGGAGCAAAAGAGGTGTTATAATAGTGAACTGGAGAATAGAAGAGAAAGGGGAATAGAGAGATGAAAGAGAAACATTTGAGATAGAGAAAGAAGAAGGGGAGAAAGGATGTAGGAGAAAATAAAGTAATGAAAGTTTAAAGGGTGGACATAGAGATAAAATCTAGAGAAAGTGTATATATAAAGAAATGAGGGAGAAAAGAGAAACTGATAATATACAGAGATGGAGGGGGAAATAGATGAGATGAAGGAGAAAGTGAAGATTTATAGGTATAAATGCGAGAAAAGGGTAATATAGAGAGATAACGAGAGGAAGGGAAATACAGTGAGATGAAGAAAAGGAAGTGGGATATACAAAGATAGAGAATAGAAGGGAGTTGTAGAGAGATGAAGAAGATATATAAAAATGAAGGACAGAAATGGGTGATAAACAGAGATGAAGAAAAAAAGGAGATATACTGTAGAGAGATGGGGTAAAGAAGAGAAGAGGTTGCAGAGAGATGAATGAGAAAGTTCGAATATAAAAAATAAAGGAGAACAGGTTGTAGAGAGATGTATGGGAAAGTGTGGATAAAAGGAATAGGGGATACAGAGAAATAAAGAAGAGAAAAGGTTGTAGAGATGAAGAAAAGAAAGTGGAATATAGAGAGATGGAGAAAAGAAAGGGTGATATAGAGAGATGAAGAAAAGAAAGTGGAATATAGAGAAATGAAGAAAATAATAAGCAATATAGACAGATGAAGAAAAGAAAGTGGAATATAGGGAGAGGAATAAAAGAAAATATAGTATAGAGAGATGAAGAAAAGTAAGGGTAATATAGAGAGATGAGGAAAAGAAAGTGGAATATAGAGAGATGAAGAAAAGAAAGGGTAATATAGATAGATGACAGAGAGAAAGAGAAATACAGAGAGACGAAGAAAAGAAAAAGGGATGGATATGAAAAGATAAAGAAAGCAAAGGGCGATATAGAAATATGAGAAGAAGTGATGAAGGGCGTAAAAATGGAAATTTGATCCACATTAAAGTCCCTCTGGTGTATCCCCACCATAAGCCTAGGGTATGGGAAGCCAGTGGTAAAACACACCTGAATGCGGTGCAGTATATGGAGCAGAGGTGGGCAGCTGATGGTGATGCCGGCCCTGGCAGCACTGGTACCCGGCTCCTGTCCTCCTCCCCTCCCGCCTCCGCCAATCAGAGGCCTCCTCTTATCCGCCGCAGTGCAGGAGGGGCGGGCGAGCTGCTCACATTCAGGCAGCTGTCGGCGGCACCGGTTCCCCCCTCCCCCATCCAGGAGAACGGAGGACTATGACGTCATCATGCCCCCGAAACGGAGACCGATCACCGTGACTCTTCGAACTCAGGTGAGGCGCATCGGGCGGCGAGTTCTCTGTAAATAGAATAGAAGGTGTCGTGTCACACATCCGGCATGTCGCCTTGTCCAGGTGTCACCCTGCCTGTGCCAGACCTTCCCTGCCAGGCTGTATGTGGGTTGCCACCCTACCTTCCCTGCCAGTATCTGGGGTGCCACCCTGCCTTTCCTGCCAGTATCTTGGGTGCCACCCTACCTTCCCTGCCAGTATCTGGGGTGCCACCCTGCCTTCCCTGCCAGTATCTTGGGTGCCACCCTACCTTCCCTGCCAGTATCTGGGGTGCCACCCTACCTTCCCTGCCAGTATCTGGGGTGCCACCCTGCCTTTCCTGCCAGTATCTTGGGTGCCACCCTACCTTCCCTGCCAGTATCTGGGGTGCCACCCTGCCTTCCCTGCCAGTATCTTGGGTGCCACCCTACCTTCCCTGCCAGTATCTGGGGTGCCACCCTGCCTTCCCTGCCAGTATCTGGGGTGCCACCCTGCCTGTGCCAGACCTTCCCTTCCAGTCTGTATCTGGGGTGCCACCCTGCCTTCCCTGCCAGTATCTGGGGTGCCACCCTGCCTGTGCCAGACCTTCCCTTCCAGTCTGTATCTGGGGTGCCACCCTGCCTTCCCTGCCAGTATCTGGGGTGCCACCCTGCCTGTGCCAGACCTTCCCTTCCAGTCTGTATCTGGGGTGCCACCATGTTTGTGCCAGACCTTCCCTGCCAGGCTGTATGTGGGGTGCCACCCTGCCTGTGCCAGACCTTCTCTGCCAGGCTGTATGTGGGTTGCCACCCTACCTTCCCTGCCAGTATCTGGGGTGCCACCCTGCCTTTCCTGCCAGTATCTTGGGTGCCACCCTACCTTCCCTGCCAGTATCTGGGGTGCCACCCTGCCTTCCCTGCCAGTATCTTGGGTGCCACCCTACCTTCCCTGCCAGTATCTGGGGTGCCACCCTACCTTCCCTGCCAGTATCTGGGGTGCCACCCTGCCTGTGCCAGACCTTCCCTTCCAGTCTGTATCTGGGGTGCCACCATGTTTGTGCCAGACCTTCCCTGCCAGGCTGTATGTGGGGTGCCACCCTGCCTTCCCTGCCAGTATCTGGGGTGCCACCCTGCCTTCCCTGCCAGTATCTGGGGTGCCACCCTGCCTTCCCTGCCAGTATCTGGGGTGCCACCCTGCCTTCCCTGCCAGTATCTGGGGTGCCACCCTGCCTTCCATGCCAGTATCTGGGGTGCCACCCTGCCTTCCCTGCCAGTATCTGGGGTGCCACCCTACCTTCCCTGCCAGTATCTGGGGTGCCACCCTGCCAGTATCTTGGGTGCCATCCTGCCTTCCCTGCCAGGCTGTATCTGGGGTGCCACCCTGCATGTGCCAGACCTTCCCTGCCAGGCTGTATGAGGGGTGCCAACCTGCCTGTGCCAGACCTTCCCTGCCAGGCTGTATCTGGGGTGCCACCCTGCCTTCCCTGCCAGGCTGTATGTGGGGTGCCACCCTACCTTCCCTGCCAGTATCTGGGGTGCCACCCTACCCCCCTGCCAGTATCTGGGGTGCCACCCTATCTTCCCTGCCAGTATCTGGGGTGCCACCCTGCCTTCCCTGCCAGTATCTTGGGTGCCACCCTACCTTCCCTGCCAGTATCTGGGGTGCCACCCTGCCTTCCCTGCCAGTATCTTGGGTGCCATCCTGCCTTCCCTGCCAGGCTGTATGTGGGGTGCCACCCTGCATGTGCCAGACCTTCCCTGCCAGGCTGTATGTGGGGTGCCAACCTGCCTGTGCCAGACCTTCCCTGCCAGGCTGTATCTGGGGTGCCACCCTGCCTGTACCAGACCTTCCCTGCCAGGCTGTATCTGGGGTGCCACCCTGCCTGTACTAGACCTTCCCTGCCAGGCTGTATCTGGGGTGCCACTCTGCCTGTACCAGACCTTCCCTGTCAGGCTGTATGTAGGTTGCCACCTTGCCTGTGCCAGACCTGCCCTGCCAGGCTGTATGTGGGGTGCCAGCCTGCCTGTGCCAGACCTTCCCTGCCAGGCTGTATGTGGGGTGCCACTCTGCCTGTACCAGACCTTCCCTGCCAGGCTGTATCTGGGGTGCCACTCTGCCTGTACCAGACCTTCCCTGCCAGGCTGTATCTGGGGTGCCACTCTGCCTGTACCAGACCTTCCCTGCCAGGCTGTATGTGGGGTGCCACCCCTCCTGTACCAGACCTTCCCTGCCAGGCTGTATGTGGGGTGCCACCATGCCTGTGCCAGACCTTCCCTGCCAGGCTGTATGTGGGGTGCCACTCTGCCTGTACCAGACCTTCCCTGCCAGGCTGTATGTGGGGTGCCACCCCTCCTGTACCAGACCTTCCCTGCCAGGCTGTATGTGGGGTGCCACCTTGCCTGTACCAGACCTTCCCTGCCAGGCTGTATCTGGGGTGCCACTCTGCCTGTACCAGACCTTCCCTGCCAGGCTGTATGTGGGGTGCCACCATGCCTGTGCCAGACCTTCCCTGCCAGGCTGTATGTGGGGTGCCACCTTGCCTGTACCAGACCTTCCCTGCCAGGCTGTATCTGGGGTGCCACCATGCCTGTGCCAGACCTTCCCTGCCAGGCTGTATGTGGGGTGCCACCTTGCCTGTACCAGACCTTCCCTGCCAGGCTGTATCTGGGGTGCCACTCTGCCTGTACCAGACCTTCCCTGCCAGGCTGTATCTGGGGTGCCACTCTGCCTGTACCAGACCTTCCCTGCCAGGCTGTATGTGGGGTGCCACCCCACCTGTACCAGACCTTCCCTGCCAGGCTGTATGTGGGGTGCCACCATGCCTGTGCCAGGCCTTCCCTGCCAGGCTGTATCTGGGGTGCCACTCTGCCTGTACCAGACCTTCCCTGCCAGGCTGTATGTGGGGTGCCACCCCGCCTGTACCAGACCTTCCCTGCCAGGCTGTATGTGGGGTGCCACCATGCCTGTGCCAGACCTTCCCTGCCAGGCTGTATGTGGGGTGCCACTCTGCCTGTACCAGACCTTCCCTGCCAGGCTGTATCTGGGGTGCCATTCTGCCTGTACCAGACCTTCCCTGCCAGGCTGTATGTGGGGTGTCACCCTGTCTGTGCCAGACCTTCCCTGCCAGGCTGTATGTAGGGTGCCACCCCGCCTGTACCAGACCTTCCCTGCCAGGCTGTATGTGGGGTGCCACCTTGCCTGTACCAGTCCTTCCCTGCCAGGCTGTATCTGGGGTGCCACCCTGCCTGTGCCAGATCTTCCCTGCCAGGCTGTATGTGGGGTGCCACCCTGCCTGTACCAGACCTTCCCTGCCAGGATGTATGTGGGGTGCCACCTTGCCTGTACCAGACCTTCCCTGCCAGGCTGTATGTGGGGTGCCACCCTGCTTGTCCCAGGCCTTCCCTGCCAGGCTGTATGTGGGGTGTCACCCTGCCTGTGCCAGACCTTCCCTGCCAGGCTGTATGTGGGGTGCCACCCTGCCTGTGCCAGACCTTCCCTGCCAGGCTGTATCTGGGGTGTCACCCTGCCTGTACCAGACCTTCCCTGCCAGGCTGTATAAGGGGTGCCACCCTGCCTGTGCCAGACCTTCCCTTCCAGGCTGTATCTGGGGTGCCACCCTGCCTGTACCAGACCTTCTCTTCTAGGCTGTATCTGGGGTGCCACCGTGCCTGTGCCAGACCTTCTCTGCCAGGCTGTATCTGGGGTGCCCTCCTGCCTGTGCCAGACCTTCCCTTCCAGGCTTTATCTGGGGTGCCACCCTGCCTGTGCCAGACCTTCCCTTCCAGGCTGTATCTGGGGTGCCACCCTGCCTGTGCCAGACCTTCCCTTCCAGGCTGTATCTGGGGTGCCACCCTGCCTGTGCCAGACCTTCTCTGCCAGGCTGTATCTGGGGTGCCACCCTGTCTGTGCCAGACCTTCTCTGCCAGGCTGTATCTGGGGTGCTACCCTGCCTGTGCCAGACCTTGCCTGCCAGGCTGTATCTGGGGTGTCACCCTGCCTGTACCAGACCTTCCCTTCCAGGCTGTATCTGGGGTGCCACCCTGCCTGTGCCAGACCTTCCCTTCCAGGCTGTATCTGGGGTGCCACCCTGCCTGTGCCAGACCTTCTCTGCCAGGCTATATCTGGGGTGCCACCCTGTCTGTGCCAGACCTTCTCTGCCAGGCTGTATCTGGGGTGCTACCCTGCCTGTACCAGACCTTCCCTTCCAGGCTATATGTGGGGTGTCAGACTGCCTGTGCCAGACCTTCCATTCCAGGCTTTATCTGGGGTGCCACCTTGCCTGTGTCAGTCCTTCCATTCCAGGCTATATCTGGGGTGCCACCCTGTCTGTGCCAGATCTTTCCCAGCAGACTAGGGTGCCAGCTTGCTGTATTTTATGAGGGTCACCCTGCCAGGCTGTATCTGGGGTGCCAGCTTGCTGTATTATGTGAGGGTCACCCTACCAGGCTATATTTGGGGTGCCAGCATGCTGTATTATATGAGGGTCACCCTGCCAACATTCTATATACTGTGAGTGTCACCCTGCCAGGCCATATCTTGGGTCGCATCCTGCCTGTGCCAGATCTTCCCTGCCAGACTGTATCTGGGGTGCCAGCTTGCTGTATTATATGAGGGTCACCCTGCCAGGCTGTATCTGGGGTGCCAGTCTGCTGTGAGAGTCACCCTGCCAGGTTGTATTTGGGGTGCCAGCTTGCTGTATTATATGAGGGTCACCCTGCCAGGCTGTATCTGGGGTGCCAGTCTGCTGTGAGAGTCACCCTGCCAGGTTGTATTTGGGGTGCCAGCTTGCTGTATTATATGAGGGTCACCCTGCCAGGCTGTATCTGGGGTGCCAGTCTGCTGTGAGAGTCACCCTGCCAGGTTGTATTTGGGGTGCCAGCTTGATGTATTATATGAGGGTCACCCTGCTAGGCTGTATTCAGGATGCCAGTCTGTTTCGATGGTCACCCCCACCAGGATATATTTGGGGTGCCAGCTCGGTGGCTGAATAGCCGTCCTCTGCAAATGCCAGAACACCAATCCCTATGCCCTAGGCCCGTGATGGCAAATCTTTTTGGGACCGAGTACCCAAACTGCAACCCAAAAACTTATTTAATTGCCAACCTGATGGCTCTGGTGCCAGGGGGGAGATGAAAAAACTCAAAAATGCATTTTTTTGGAAAGATGACGGGTGCCCACAGAGAGGGCTCTAGGGGCCATCTGTGGCATGGGTGCCATTGGTTCACCACCACTGCCCTAGGCACAGTTCCGGTGCTTCTCCAGGGCTAAACACAGGACCATGACCGATGGGCACTGAGCTCTTCCGTACCCCCTTGGAGGTATTGGTAATGGGGTGGGGGGTAGCGGAAAGTCACGCACCGTCACACTGGCAGGTAACTTGCTGCCCCACTACCCTTTGAACTGGAATAGGGGTCCCTTGGCTCCAACATTAAATTTAATTAACGCCAGCATCGGTCTTGCACCTCTGAGGTCCTCCATGGGCTCTTCTTTTGCCAGCAGCAGCAGTCAAAATGACCCCATTGGTGCCAATGGGAGGAAGCTGCCTGGCACTGGATGAACATGATGGGGATAAGTATACTTTTATGTTAGAGCATTAAACTGGAACAACACCCTTATTTTATAAAATGGGTGTTTTTCCGAGGGTAGGGCGGCATCACTATTGCTATTTTAGCTTTCTCCTCAGTCCCCCACAGAAATCCAGCACTCTGATTGGCCTGCGCGGTTACACGGGTGCAGGCCAGCCGAGTTTGCAGGCGAATGCCGGCAGCCATGTGACTAGCCAATCAGAGCGCTGGATTTCTCTGGGGGACAGAGGAGAAGGGTAAGATTTCTCCCGTTCTGCACTGGTAATGCACGGATGCATTTGAAACAACACCCATTTGTGTGTTCTAGGTTAAAAAAAACATTTGTGTGGGCTTTTACCTTTACTTTTTCTTCCTTAAACTAGTAAGGTGTCCAAGGGACCACTATACTCATTTGAAGGATAGAGGGCGGCAAGTTACTTGCTGGCATGGCAGTATCTGGGGGCCTGAATCTGGGGGCCCACCCTACAATTAGATGCGTAAAGTATTACGGCTTACATTGCGGGCCCATGCACAGAAACATTATGCCAGACTTTATTGCCTGTGTGTGTGTGTGCACTTGAGATAGCACAAATAAGCTATATATAGTTCAGGTTTGGTGATAAAGGCCCACCAGGTATTTTCCTGGTAACCCTGTGGGCCAGTCCGAGCCTGGTTACCCCCAGCCCATTACCTGCACCCCCCAATGACCAGGTGGGGTACAGAATATCCCATCGGCTGTCTTTAAAGTGGACCAAAACCCAGGATTCAGGTATGCCACACTGATCTGAGAACACTGGCGGCTGCATCCCCCGCTACCCTCTAATGCCTGGCATGGGCACAGGCTCTGCTAAAGGGATAGCGGGGATGCGCCCGCTGCTTGCGTATGTGCCGTTGGATCGGGGAAGAAGGTGAGTTTACGGGTGACCACAAGGGTTTCACTCAGCGGGCCCCGGGGGTGTTGGGGCGTGGGATTTGGTCCACTTTAACCCTGATAGATGGGTACCAAACAGAGATGGGGAAGCAACACGATGAGACTTGTGAAGCCAGGATTATGGGACAAAGTTTCTCTATCACTTAAAATTTGTGGTTGTCACATTTAAAAAGGTGGAAATATTTTAAACGGACAAAAACACGGGATTCTGACTATCCTAGGTTTTGGTCCTTGCCCTCAGTGCACCCCAATTCACTCCAATTCACCCCAATTCGGGATCCCCCACTGTGTGTAACCCCCCAGGTCTTCCAGGAAATTCACCTTTTCCTGGTCTTACGGTGCATGTGCGGCCTCTCGTCCAATCAGCACGCTCAGCTGCACGCACATCAAATCAGCTAGACTCGGTTAAGAATCAGCTGAGGGCCGAGTCCAGCCAAGAAGATCGGAGCGCGCTGTCGGCCGCATACCCGCTACCCTTTATCAGGGTGCATACTTGCGCTGGCCACACAGGCACGCACCCTGCTAAAGGTATAGCAGACGGCAGCCACGGCTCGCTCATGCGCCATTGGATCGGGGGAACAGGTGAGTTTATTGGACAAACTGGGGGTTTTTACACAGCAAGGCATCCCGAATCTGGATGCCCCGGGAGGAGGGAATCAGGCTTTTAGTTCACTTTAAGGGATATGAATACTTTTTTCAAGGCACTGTGATATAGGTATCGTATGTATATTATATTGTATCACAGTGAGTTGTATCACCCCTACCCTCCTCTTCTGATATTAGGGCTGATTTAGCACAGTGAGAATTCTTTTTCTCCAAAAAAAATGTATAATGATTTTTTTCATTAGTGCAATTCATCCCCACATATAGCTATGCGATTTTTTTTTTTAAATGTGCACTGCTAAAAATGGTGCTGAATTGTACCAAAAAAATTCTCACTGAATCAGCCCTATTGTTCCTTCTCGCCCATCTCTCCGTCAGTCTGGCCTCCCAGCCTCCAGCCTCCAGCTCTCCTAGGAGGCAGTATGTAGATTCTAATAAAGTTAGTAACGTATCACACACCACAGGGCAGAGAAACTTTGCTGCGGGTCCTGCAGTGGGGATGGGGGATGATATTTCCACATAAATCAACCTTAAAGGCAGAACCCATGGGGCACCTTTTTAGCTGCAGTATTACAGCAAACTACCACCCCCACCAGTGCCAGCCATGTGGTGCAGGTACCGGAGGCTACAGCACATATTGTCACAGCCGAGGGGAAACTCATGTAATCGAGCTCTGGTGGGTACCCTTTGGGCATCCCGTATTGTGACACCCCCCTCCTCCCCTGGTTCGGCCAGTACAAACTTATCAGAAGGTTTCAAATACAAGGGCATCCCAAATCAGGATGCCTCTTTAAATAAAAATAAAGATTAAAACCCAGAAGGGTGAAAATCCCAGGTTTTGGTCTGCTTTAAAGTGGAACAACACCCAAGAAAATGATGAATCTCCCGAAATCTCACCTCTTCAGGGTTCCCACATGGGCCACTCAGCGACTCAGCGGCAGAGCAAAACCTATTTCTGATTTCTCTGCTTATTCTGCGACCGCATATTCTGCAAGCTGCGACCTGGTGTGGGCATGCGCCCTGCTAGAGGGATAGCAGGGACGCACATGCGCCATTGGCTCGGGAAGCAAGGTAAATGTATGGGGTGACCTGGGGGGCTTCACACAGAGGGGCATCCTGATTTTGGATGCCCCAAAGGGAGGGAATTGATCTGCCCGGAAATAGATTCCTGGGTTTTGGTCCACTTTAAAGGAAATGTAAAGGCAAAACTTAAAGAAAATATATGGATAAAAAAAGAAAGCAATATACTGCGCAAGTCGGGGAGGCTGATTCATTAATAGCGGCAGGTAGCGACAGTTGAGCGACTGTAGCAGTATTTTCACAGCGCCCACTAGTAGTCGCTGTGCTTGGCCATTGTTCGGTTGTTGATAGCGACTTATGGTTCCGCGATGTATGGGTGTGCATGATAGCGACTGGTCAGAGCGACCAGCTCCCACCATATTCATCAAAAAATCACGCTCAAAAAATTCAAGCGCTGTGAAATGCATGTTTAAACCCCAGAGCACTGGAGGCGATGTGTTAAAAGTAGTTTTTTAACCCCCAAACCACCATATTTTTGGAAACCAAAAAAAAAAAAAATTTTTTAAGAATTTAGTAATATGAATACAATAATATCAGACCTGTAATATCAATTCTGCACAATTTTTTTTTTTTTTTTTACCTTAAAAAAATAATCTAACATGGCAGAAGTGGTCACAGAATTTTTCACATTAAAAAAAAAAAACATTAATAACAATTAATTATGAATATTTAAAGATTGTTCCATTGAAATGCATTGGAGAGCGCCAGGTAGCGAGAGGTCATACCTGTCGCTGTTCAAGGTCGGACGCTGGCGCTGTGGGCTGAGGCTGGAATAATGATGAATGAGTGGCTATCTGGCGCCATCTCAGTCGCTAAGCAGGATCGGCTTGATAAATGTGTGATTGTGGTGGGGAGCCGGCGTTCCCGTGGCGGGGCCCGTCATTACCGGTCGCTCAGCAGTCGCTACCTGTCGCTATTCCTTCAATAAGGGCCTAAGTTTAAAATGATAAATATTTGCTCAAACACACAATAAACCTGTAGCACAAAGTTGGTTCAAACAATAACTATAGAAAAAGCTTCTGTATTATTTAAAAAAGATATACTCACCTTTTTCTCCTCGCAACAGCTTCCTCCTAGTGAGACATTTCGAAACGTCTCAGTTTCTGTGAGCGCTTACCATGTCCATGAGCAACATGTTAGTTGTGGCCCCGCCCCCACGTAATTCACAGTAACATTGCAGTGAATGATGGGGGGCGGTGGGCACACGCAAGGACACCTGGGAACCTGAATTCTTAAACCATTTCTGACAGAGGAGTAGCTAGGCTTTCTGGAACCCAGGGCAAAGATTTGGGATGACGCCCCCTCCTGTTCTCAGGCCCCCCTCTGGCGCCCCCCTGACCTGCTGCACCCGGGGCAAGTTCACCCCCTGTTCCCCCCTAGCTACGCCCCTGGTTTCTGAGCACCAGACCAGTAGGAAGCTGTTGCTGGGAAGAAAAGGTGAGTATTCTTTTTTTTTTTACCTTTATTTCCTCTTTATATTTTAATTTTATTATTATTTATTATTATGTTTATTATTTATTATTTCCCGTGACAGTAGAGGAGGCTGAGTCTTCTGAAGCATGGAATCCATCACAATGATGGGAAGTCCCAAAAACGGTCACGGCTCATTTCTACCCAATGGCACAAATGGCATCAAAGAAGAAAAGACCATCGTCGGCATCCTGGGAAGCGGAGACTTTGCCAAATCGCTGACCATTCGGCTGATCAGATGCGGTTATCACGTGGTGATCGGAAGTCGAGAACCCAAATGTGCCGCGGACTTTTTCCCGCACGTGGTGGACGTCACACATCACGAGGACGCCATCCTGAAAGCTGCCATTATATTCGTAGCCATACACAGAGAACATTACAGCTCCCTTTGGGACCTGAAGCATCTGCTGAGCGGGAAGATACTGGTGGACGTCAGCAATAACATGAGGGTGGACCAGTATCCTGAGTCCAACGCCGAGTACCTGTCCTCCCTCTTCCCAGACTGTTATGTGGTGAAGGGCTTCAATGTCATCTCTGCCTGGGCCATGCAACTGGGCCCAAAGGATGCCAGCAGCCAGGTATGTACTAAGACCACTGGGAATGATGGGGGGCAGTGGGAGCACTTATGGGCTGACTTCTGTACATGTACCTGTATGTGCTGCACATATCTGTTTACGAACAAAGGGTGCACCGCCCAAATCTTCCTACAAAATGCATACAACTGTGTGCTCACCCATCAAAAATGCAATCCACAATAATTTGGAGTGGGCGTGCAAAGAACACACCAATCTCCAAAGGAAGCACCACTACAATCAACAGTATATATTAATGATTTTATTAGTACAAAAAAAACTAAAAATTAAAATACATACACCACAAGACAAATTTAAAAACAACCAGTATGGCCAAATTTATCTATATCAATGTGTATGGTCCCTAAGGGCCTCTTAAATAGCTGCCCTATGGGTGAATAATATTAATTATCCTAGAATAGTAATAACCCATACTTTTTGTGCCGGCACAAAAAATCCTAACCACATGTAAATATATGTGCAATTTCATAAAAACCAATACTACAAAAATATTAATAATATGTATGGCAAAAATATGTGCAAAACAAAAAGTGTATATACAATAATCCAATATAAACAAAAATATCAATATATAAAGTGCAAATGCATGAAAAACACATAAACCTAAAACACTACCTAATATTGTACAGGGAAACCCATTCCAATAAGACTTTAAAGTGCAGACAATAACAGTATATGCTGCACATATCTGTATTACACATAATTTAAAGTGGACCAAAACCCAGGATTTTGACCATCCTGGGTTTTGGTCCATGCCTCGCTATGTGAAACCTCCCAGATCTCCCGATAAAACTCACCTCACCACGGTCCTACGGCGCATGCACGGCCGCTCATCCAATCAGCACACTCGGAGCCGCTGAGCTATGCGCGTCTAAGAGACGGCAGTCGCATCTCGCGCTTCCCTCTAACAGGGAGCGCGCCCGCGCCGGCCATTCACAATTGGCCGGCGCGGGCACGCGCCCTGCTAGAGGGATGGCGGGGATGCGGCACGCACCTGCGCCATTGGACCGGAATTCAGGTAAGTGTAGCCAGAGACCTGGGGGGGGGTTTCACAAAGCGGGGCATCCTGATTTTGGATGCCCCACGGGGAGGGGATGGGTCGGCCCGGGGATCTTATAGATTTATTAATGAATACATAACATTAATTAGTACATAACATTTATTAATGAATACATAACATTATAATAAATATATTTGTGTTTTCCTCAGGTGCATATTTGCAGCAATAACGTCCATGCTCGCCATCAGGTCATAGAACTTGCTCGTCAGATGAATTTCATTCCCATCGATATGGGGGCCTTGTCTTCATCGCGAGAGATTGAGAACTTACCTCTCCGCCTCTTCACACCATGGAAGGGTCCGGTGGTGGTGGCGATCAGCCTGGCCACGTTCTTCTTTATTTATTCCTTCGTCAGGGACATTATTCACCCCTACATCAAAAACCAGCAGAGTGACTTCTACAAGATCCCCATTGAGATAGTGAATAAGACTCTGCCCGTTGTGGCCATCACGCTGCTGTCATTGGTGTATCTGTCGGGACTCCTGGCGGCGGCTCACCAGCTTTATTATGGCACAAAATATCGCCGATTCCCGCTGTGGCTGGAAAACTGGCTTCAGTGCCGCAAACAGCTCGGCCTACTGAGCTTCTTCTTCGCAGCCGTCCATGTGGTCTACAGCTTGTGCCTGCCAATGAGACGCTCAGAACGCTACTCGTTCCTCAATACCGCTTATCAACAGGTGAGGGGGGTGTGATTCTGGGGGTTCACCAAGGGGGACCTCCATGTGCCTTGGCAGTGAGTCAGGCATTAGTGAGTTGCTCACTCATCAGAGCGCCATCCGATGGGGGATAGGAAATAGCTGCACACTTTCCTCATTGCAGGCATAGCTATTTTCTGTCTCCTATCATACAGAATTCTATACCTGATTTTAGCTTCCTGGGCATTAAAGCGGACCAAAACCCAGCGCAATCGGCAATCTTTTAGATTCCCGGGCCGATCGGTTCCCTCCCCCCACGGCATCCAAAATCAGGATGCCACACTGTGTGATACCCCCAGGTCACCCCGTACACTTACCTTGCTTCCCGGTCCAACGGCGCATGCGCGAGCCGCATCCCCGATATCCCTCTAGCAGGATGCATGCCCGCACCAGACATTTGTGAATGGCCGGCGCGGGCACGCTCCCTGTTAGCGGGAAGCGGAGGATGTGGCCTCCAGCACTCTCAGGGCCGCTGGCTTAGGCGGCGTGACGTCAGCGGCTCCAAGCGCGCTGATTGGACGAGCGGCCACGCATGCTTCGTAGGACCGGGAAGAGGTGAGTTGCGCTCAGCGATCTGGGGGGTTTCACACAGCAGGGTATTCCCGATCGGGGTGCCCCGGGGGAAAGGACCAAGACCCAGGATAGTCAAAATCCTGGGTTGTGGTCCACTTTAATAAAAAGTCATGAGCCCTTGGGTCAATAAGTAATTTTTGTCTAGATGTCAACTTTTATTTTCCAGACATTAAAGTTGCCCTGTTATCAAAACAGATATAAAGAATAAAGACTCCATAACCGGACCATTTCCCTCTCGCTGGAGCACCCCCCCCCCCCCCGAGATCACTTAAAATGTACCTCCCTGGTGATCCCACCATGCATGTGCGGGTTGCAGCGACCCACCAATCTGAATGGCCAGTGTGGGCAGCAGCCAATGAAAGACGCCCGGCAATCCATTCATTCAAAATAGCTTGCTGGATATTTATTCTGATTGGCCGGAAGCCCACGCATATACTGCGGGAGTGTGGAACGATGTAAGAATACTAGCAGTCCCTGTGATTTTACAGACAGGGGTATCCCGGATCAGAGAAAGCACAATATCATGGTATACTCACCCCTCCTCATCCAGCCATGGTGTAATATGCAGCATTTTGCACAGCAGCACCAGGTGGAAGTGAGCTATAAAAAAAGTTCTGTGACTATAGGTCTGCTTCAAAGTGCCAGCCTATGATGTTCCAGATATAACACTTGGATTGGCAGTGCCCGTTTACACTGCCAATGTAAGGAGAGAGCCATGGGCTCATTGGAAAGGTAAGAAAAGTGGGCCACTGGTTTCACGCAGTAGGGGAGGGGGGCTATGATGTTCCAGACATAACATTTGGATTGGCAGTGACATTCCACCCCTGGAACACCCCAACTTGGGATTGGCCAATACTCTTACCATGTCAACGAGCCCACAGCGCATGCGCGGCCAGTGGTGGCATTGCATAGCTTCTCGGGCTGTGCGCGACCACGCCTGTCGTAACTGAATGTTGTGGCCACGCACAGCATATGGATGCAGGTTGTGTTGTGCACTGACCATGAGGCCGATTCATTAATAGCGCCAGGTAGCGACAGATGAGCGACTGTAGCGGTATTTTCACAGCGCCCGCTAGTATTCGCTGTGCTTGGCCGTTGTTCGGTTGTTGACAGCGACTCAGTTGGTGTGCAGTAATGTTGAATACGGGGTTAGGAGTCGCTGTTTGACAGGTTCCGCGCTGTATGGGAGCGCATGATAGCGAATGGCCATAGCGAACGTCTCCCAGCATATTCATTAACAAATCACGCTCAAAAAATTCTCGCGCTGTGAAATGCTTGTTTAAACCCCAGAGCGCTGGCGGCGATGGCTTAAAAGTAGTTTTTTAACCCCCAAACAACCATATTTTTGGTAAAAAAAAAAAAACAAGTTTTTATAAACATTTTGTAATATGAATACATTAATATCAGACCTGTAATATCAATTCTGCACAAATTTTTTTTTTTCCCTTAAAAAAAAATAACTAACATTGCAGAAGTGGTCACAGAATTTTTGACATTTAAAAAAAAAAAAAAAAAAATTATTAATTAATTATGAATATTTAAAGATTGTTCCATTGAAATGCATTGGAGAGCGCCAGGTAGCGAGAGGTCATACCTGTCGCTGTTCAAGGTCGCTCGCTGGCGCTGTGGGGTGAGGCTGGAATAATGATGAATGCTTCGCTATCTGGCGCTATCTCAGTCGCTAAGCAGGATCGGCTTGATAAATGTGTGATTGTGGTGGGGAGCCGGCGTTCTCGTGGCGGTGCCCGTCATTACCGTTCGCTCACCAGTCGCTACCTGGCGCTATCCCTTGTTAAATAAGGCCCCATGTGTGCAGCTAGAATTCCAATCAGTTTCTCCAACCGTACATTAATATGCGTGGCCTGAGAAGGTGATTGGAGGAGAGACATGCCAGCGCCATGGGCTCGTTAATGGAGCACTATCGTGTAAAAATAAGCCATAAATAAAAATCCATATAAATATGGTGGATGGCAGAAGGAGGGGTCACTTATACACCCGGAATCAAGAAATATCCAGCCAGGCTTGTTTTTTTATTTTTATTAATGGAGCAAGAGGAATTCAGGTTTTGTCACCCCAATACACTAAACCTGTCACCCCTGGATTTTATTCCTACTGGGAGAAGAAAACCACAAGCTTGGTGAAATTTAATTCAGTTCGGGTGTATAAGTGACCCCTTTTCTCATTAGCAAATGTGTTTATATGGGTTTTTAATATTATACAATTTCGTGATAGTGCTCATTTAAAGTGGACCAAAACCCAGGATTTTGAACATTCTGGGTTTTGGTCCTTTCCCCCGGGGCACCCCGCTGTGTGAAACCCCCCATATAGCCGATGCCAACTCACCTCTTCCCGGTCCTACAGCGCATGCATGGTTGCTCATCCAATCAGCGCGCTCAGTGCTGACGTCACGTCGTCTAAGCCTTCGTCTAAGGCCAGCGTCTCCGAGTGCACTGGCGGCCGCATCCCCTGCTTCCCTCTAACAGGGAGCGCCCTGCTAGAGGGATAGCGGGGATGTGGCCACGGCTCGCACATGCGCCGTTGGACCGGGAAACAAGGTAAGTGTATGGGGTGACCTGGGGGTTTCCCGATTTTGGATGCCCCGGGTGGGGGATCGTTCGGGATAGTGAAAATCCTAGGTTTTGGTCCACTTTAAACTTCCCAATTAAGACATTTTTATATTTGTGAGTGTTTTCTTTCTGTGAATGCTGTATATTATCCGTTACGCTTTCCTGTTTTGTAGGTGCATAGCAACATGGATAACGCATGGAACGAGGAGGAGGTGTGGCGGGTGGAGATGTATATCTCATTTGGGATCATGAGCCTGGGATTGCTCTCCTTGCTGGCGATAACCTCCATCCCCTCCGTCAACAGCGCTTTAAACTGGAGGGAGTTCAGCTTTATTCAGGTACAGTGCTATGTAAATCCAGCAGATGAGTAACAACATTCAGCTGAGCCAGCAGCAGTTATACAAAGCCCAAGGCGGCTTCTCTCTGATGTGTCTGTCATTTTCTTTTCACATCCAGAGGCTGGATTTTAAACCAGACCTTCAGCGTCATTTAATGAAAAGCCCAAACCCTTAAAAATTATTCCCCAGCATCTAAAATAAATGTATTTAACATTTTTAATCACTTACTTTTTATTCTTTTCCCCACTGGCCTGCAACTCTGTTCAGCCCTCTAGGACACAGGCGCCGCCATCTTGGCTCAGTACCATCACATACTGACGAGAGGGGTCAAAAGTGCAGGGGGTGGGGTTATAGCTGTGCTTTGCACAGGCAGAGCAGAGCTGGGGTCAGAAAAAGGTCAGCAATCCCAGAATTCAGACGGAAGACACTTGCTATGGGCCGCCATCTTGAATGTTTAAAGGCTCATAAAATGCAGTAGATGCAGGAAGGAAAATGTTTAATGTGAGCAATCTGAATGTAGGGGGAAACATACAAGATAAACACTGAGGCCCTTATTTATGAAGGAATAGCGACTGGTGAGCGGCCGGTAATGACGGGCCCCGCCGCGAGAACGCCGGCTCCCCACCACAATCACACATTTATCAAGCCAATCCTGCTTAGCGACTGAGATAGCGCCATATAGCCACTCATTCATCATTATTCCAGCCTCAGCCCACAGAGCCAGCGTCCGACCTTGAACAGCGACAGGTATGACCTCTCGCTACCTGGCGCACTCCAATGCATTTCAATGGAACAATCTTTAAATATTCATAATTAATTGTTATTATTGTTTTTTTTTTTTTTTTTACATTTGAAAAATTCTGTGACCACTTCTGCCATGTTAGATAATTTTTTTAAGGAAAAAAAAAAAATGTGTGCAGAATTGATATTACAGGTCTGATATTAATGTATTCATATTACTAAATTCTTTAAAATTTTTTTTTTGGGGTTTCCAAAAATATGGTGGTTTGGGGGTTAAAAAACTACTTTTAACACATCGCCTCCAGCGCTCTGGGGTTTAAACATGCATTTCACAGCGCGAGAATTTTTTGAGCTTGATTTTTTGATGAATATGGTGGGAGCCGGTCGCTCTGACCAGTCGCTATCATGCGCACCCATACATCGCGGAACCTGTCAAATAGCGACTCGTCACCCCGTATTCAACATTACTGCACACCGACTGAGTCGCTATCAACAACCGAACAATGGCCAAGCACAGTGACTACTAGCGGGCGCTGTGAAAATACTGCTACAGTCGCTCAACTGTCGCTATGAATCGGCCTCTTATTCAGAGTGAAGGTCCGGTTTAAAGAAGGCCCACTCTGAAGTCTAAAAGTCTCCAGGGGTGGCTGATAAGGTACCCCTAGCGCACCCAGATTCGGAAATGCCACGCCGCCTGCGAATGCCTGAGCCAGGCTCTCTTACAGCTTTTTATGCTATGTATTAATATGCATGTCAAAAAGGAGGGGGCAAGTGAAGAAGGCTCCTCACCTGCCTCTCAATAAGGAGCACCACATATTCACTTATAAGAAATATGAGATTTAAACTTTATTTAACAGAATCAATCCAACAAACTTTTTAAAAACAACATGAAGCACAAATGAAAAACAAAGTGTCCCTGCCCCCAATACATTTGATATATTGCAATTCCATGTATAATACATAAATAAATACATTCCTGGACGGGGCCCCCTTTTTTTCCCCCAATACTAGAGATAGGCCATTAGGCCACTATTTTGTGCCGGCACTAAACAGTATCCCTCAATCCAAAAATACGCTTGACAGTACACAATAACACTGTGTGGTGATCCCAAAGAAACTAAAGTGACTTGTGCAGCAAAAATACCAAACACTATGGGGGTTTTTTAAGAAGGGCTAGCGCCAGGTAGCGCCTCGTAGCGGCAGGTAGCACCTGGTGAACGCGGGGCGCTGTACGCAAAACCACATTTATGAAAGCGAATCTGGTGAGTGACTCTTAACAACGCCATGTAGCGTCCTATGTATTATTACAGGTGGCTCAGCGTATAGCGCCGGTGCTCTAGCTTCCAGAGTGCCAGGTATTAACTTCGCTCCGTGTCGCTCTCCCATACATTTCAATGGCCGTTCATTTGCTTGTGTTTACAGCGCGTTTGACATTTTTTTTTATTTATTTTTTTGCTCAGATCATTGTGTGACGTCTCCTGGCTGCAAACAAACACTTTTAGAAACTTTTTGGACGTTTTATATTTTTATGCAGAATTGTCATTACAGGTCTGGCACTGAAGAGTTAATGTCACAGTGTTAAAACAATGTCATTTCATGTGTTTTCGCTTTGTTACTGGTGTATATGTGTTCAAAAATAGACTTTAATCACACAGCGTCTGGCGCTCTGTGCTAGAGCGCCCAGATTTAGAGCACCGACGCTGTGTGTGTGTGTGTGTGTGTCCTTTTTTGATAAGTATAGTGTGGAGCTCCGAGAGTCGGTTGCACGGAGCTGGCGCTCCCTTTCACCTCCTGCAGCGCTGTACTGGTGTTAGAGCGCCCAACATACATCACATTCAGGAGGGAAGTGTTTTTAAGAAGAAACTTAGAGGCCGATTCATTAATAGCGGCAGGTAGCGACAGTTGAGTGACTGTAGCAGCATTTTCAGAGCGCCCGCTAGTAGTCGCTGTGCTTGGCCGTTGTTCGGTAGTTGATAGCGACTCAGTCGGTTTGCCGTAATGTTGAATATTGGGTGAGGAGTCGCTATTTGACAGGTTCCACGCTGTATGGGAGCGCATGATAGCGACTGGCCCTAGCGACCGGCTCCCACCATATTCATTAAAAAATCACGCTCAAAAAATTCTCGCGCTGTAAAATGCATGTTTAAACCCCAGAGCGCTGGCGGCGATGTGTTAAAAGTAGTTTTTTAACCCCCAAACAACCATATTTTTGGAAACCAAAAAAAACAAGTTTTTTAAATAATTTTGTAATATGAATACATTAATATCAGATCTGTAATATCAATTCTGAACATTTTTTTTTTTTTTTACCTTAAAAAAATTATATTTTTCACAGAATTTTTCACATTTAAAAAAAAAAAAAAAAAATTCATAACAATTAATTATGAATATTTAAAAATTGTTCCATTGAAATGCATTGGAGAGCGCCAGGTAGCGAGAGGTCATACCTGTTGCTGTTCAAGGTCGGACGCTGGCGCTGTGGGCTGAGGCTGGAATAATGATGAATGAGTCGCTATATGGCGCTATCTCAGTCGCTAAGCAGGATTGGCTTGATAAATGTGTGATTGTGGTGGGGAGCCGGCGTTCTCGTGGCGGGGCCCGTCATTACCGGCCGCTCACCAGTCGCTACCTGTCGCTACCTGTCGCTATCCCCTGTTAAATAAGGGCCTTAATGATAGAACAAGGGGCCCAACCTGAAGCTAGTGGAGGGGGGGGGAGATCAGGAGCAATGTTAGAAAATATTATTTTACAGAAAGAGTAGTAGATGCTTGGAACAAACTTCCAGCAGAGGTAGTTGAAAAATCAACAGTCACTGAATTTAAACATACCTGGGATAAGCACACATCTATCCTAAGATAAAGTACATACAGCAGTGGTACTCAACTGGCGGACCGAGGTCCGAATGTGGACCTCGGTGCCAGATTTTCGGACCCCTTCCATGACAGCCCTGCGCACAGTTGCTTATGTGTTGCCATGCTCAGAGCTGTCCCTGATCAGCTGCCCCTTGATAAGCGATGCAGTGCTTAGTCTCCCTGGCACCTAGCATTGTCATATGAAGTACTGCACTACACATTAACTATCCACCCCCCCTCGACAACCCCCCGTCCGGACCTTCACCTCTCATGGGATGCCTGTTAATGGACCTATACAAAAAGTGGTTGAGTACCCCTGACATACAGTATACACATAAGGGCAGACTAGATGGACCGTATGGTCTCCTTCTGCCTTCAACCTTCTATGTTTCATCAATCGGAGTGCCAGGGGCAAGAACCAAAACCCAGGATAGTCAAAATACTGGGTTTTGGTCCACTTTCATATTTGACTGTTAGTTCACTTTAATTTTCACAGGTGTAATTATAGTTGTCCTTTAACCTTATAGGATTCACTTACAGTATTAACTAACGTTAATTTTTTTTTTTTTTTGTATTATTTCAATTGTCTGCCACCGCTGCTGAGCGTTTCCGGAATAACCCGGCACATTTGCAAATAGCAAATACTTTGGTTTGCAGAATCTTCAGCCAACAGTTAACTTTACTTTGGCTTCGGCGTTTACATGTCATTTCTCGGTTTCCCCATTTACTCAGGAAAACAGGGCGGCTATTGAGCTCTTACTCATGGGAAGAAAATGTTCCTGATTCCTGAGAACTGCGCCACATCGCTGGCCCCAAACTAACACACTGCAGAGAAAGATGAGTGAAAGATGAATGTGGACTTTTAAAGCTCCCAAACTGGGATCTTTAAATAGATCAGGTACATCGTCCATGTTTCTGTGGATTGATTACTCCACTGAGTAGGAGGGAGAGGAGACACAGTGACGGGAACTGGTCATGACGTAGTTAATGGTCACTAAAAAGTACAAATTGTTCTGCTGCAGAAATAAAGAAAAGAACAATGTGTTACAGAGGTGGAATATGAGAACAGATGTGTGTAGCAATAAAGAGTTATAAATATTATTACACGGGGAGGCCGATTCATTAATAGCGCCAGGCAGCGACAGATGAGCGCCAGTAGCGTGATTTTCACAGCGCACGCTAGTATTCGCTGTGCTTGGCCGTTGTTCGCTTGTTGACAGCGACTCAGTCGGTGTGCGGTAATGTTGAATACGGGGTTAGGAGTCGCTGTTTCACAGGTTCCGCGTTGTATGGGTGCGCCTGACAGCGAATGGCCAGAGCGAACGGCTCCCAGCAGATTCATTAACAAATCACGCTCAAAAAATTCTCGCGCTGTGAAATGCTTGTTTAAACCCCAGAGCGCTGGCGGCGATGGCTTAAAAGTAGTTTTTTAACCCCCAAACAACCATATTTTTTTATTTAAAAATTAAACAAGTTTTTCTAAACATTTTGTAATATGAATACATTAATATCAGACCTGTAATGTCAATTCTGCACAAATTTTTTTTTTACCTTAAAAAACAAATCTAACATTGCCGTAGTGGTCACAGAATTTTTGACAGTTAAAAAAAAAAAAAAAAAAAAACAGTCATATCAATTAATTATGAATATTTAAAGATTGCTCCATTGAAATGCATTGGAGAGCGCCAGGTAGCGAGAGGTCATACCTGGCGCTGTGATGGGATTAGCAGCGGCGCTGTTCGTTGCAGTCCGCTACATGATGAATCCCGCGCTAGGTGACGCTCTCGCCGGCGCTAGCCTCATTTAGCGTGATAAATGCGTGATTGTGTCCGCCGCGTTCTGGAGTCGGTAGCCGCCGATAGCTGGCGCTACCTGGCGCTAGTGAGACACTACCTGGCGCTATCCCTTGATAAATAAGGCCGTAAGTGTGTGTGTGTGTGTGTGTGATATATATATATATATATATATATATATATATCATATTTTTTGTCCCATAATTAATAATTTTTTTCCCCAAAACTGGCTAAAAATGCCCCTGCATCTTTTGGGGTGAATGTAGATCCCCAACCGAACCCACCCGCTGCTGGCCATGCTACCAAAGCCACCAGGAGGCCAGAAGATGGGGGTGGCGAGTGGGTAGGGTAACTGATTCCTGCCGGCTGCCCCCATCGCTTCTCTGGTGCGACAACGTGCACACGCAAACAGCGGGCGGGCATGGCCTGCGCCGAGCATCCATTGAGCAATGGACACTTGGCGCAGGCCATGCCCACCCGCTGCATGAAGCCGCGTGCATGCGTCGTTCTGGAGATCAGTGACCCAGCCCTCTCCCTGCCCACCCTCCGCTCTTTCATCTCCCCCCCCCCCCCCCGGTGCCTGTGGCAGCCCAGGCCAGCAGCTTGGGAGCGCTGGTTATGGGAGTTTTACATTCGCCCCATAAGATGCACACACATTTTTCACCCACATTTGGGAGAGGGGAATTGCATCATATGGGGCAAAAATACAGTATATATAAGGAAAATAAGAGATAAAAATCTCACCTCCCCCATTCCCCCTACAACTGACAGTGTGTAGAATCCTCCCAATCCCTCTATAACAAGCAGTGTGCAGGATCCCCCCCAATCCCCTACAACTGACAGTGTGCAGAATCCTCCCAATCCCCCTATAACAAGCAGTGTGCAGTATCCCCCCAATCCCCTACAGCAGGCAGTGTGTAGAATCCTCCCAATCCCTCTATAACAAGCAGTGTGCAGTACCCCCCCAATCCCCTACAACTGACAGTGTGCAGAATCTTCCCAATCCCCCCTATAACAAGCAGTGTGCAGTATCCCCCCCCAATCCCCCTATAACAGGCAGTGTGTAGAATCCTCCCAATCCCCCCTATAACAAGCAGTGTGCAGTATCCCCCCCCCCTCAATCCCCCTATAACAGGCAGTGTGCAGGATCCCTCCCAATCCCCCTATAACAGGCAGTGTGCAGGATCCCCCCTATAACAGGCAGTGTGTAGAATCCCCCCTATAATGGGCATTGTGCAGAATCCTTCCAATCCCCCTATAACAGGCAGTGTGCAAAAAATCCCCCAATCCCCTACAACGGGCAGTGTGCAGAATCCTTCCAATCCCCCTATAACAGGCAGTGTGCAAAAAATCCCCCAATCCCCTACAACGGGCAGTGTGCAGAATCCCTCTAACCCCCCTATAAGAGGCAGCGTGAAGAATCCCCCGGATCCCCCCTATAACAGGCAGTGTGGGAGAATTCCCCCCCAATTGCCACCTATAACGGCAATGTGCAGACCCCCCCCCCAATAACCCCATAACAGGCACAGGGCAGAATCCCCCGCCCCCCCATCCCCCATAACAGGCAGTGTGCAGAATTGCCCCAGTCCCCCAATAACAGACAGTGTGCAAAAACCGGCCCAATCTCCCTATAACAAGTAGAGCACGGGAGCGCTCCTGAGCTGCAGGGAGGTCGGTCGGGGATGCAGTCGGCAAACACGCCGTAGGAGCCCAGGAAAAGGTAAGTGAATGCAAGGCAGTCAGGGGGCCCACATAATGGGGCATCCTGAATCAGGAAGCCCCAAGGTTGCTAGATTGGCTGGTTGATTCCAGAGGCAGCTATTCCAGCAAGAGCTTGCGTGCATGCCATGAGACCAGGGAAAGGTGATTTCTTGGGGATCACGGGGGGGGGGGGGGGGGGCACATACGGAGGCATGCCACATCGGGATGCCCCTGGGCCAAGGATCAAAACCTAGGATAGTCTAAAACCCCAGGTTTTAGGCCACTTTAAAAGCGAATAGCCGGAGTTCTTGCCATATGAGGTTTCTGTCTTATCTCACTGGCTAATCTTAATATAGAAACAATGGGGATTATAAAGGACTATTGTTCTGAAAATGATGGAGTCGCCCAGTCTTTGAATCTACATCATGACCTAATCACTGAAAGCAAAAACCTTATAATAATTTGTAAACTGATTTATCCTGAAATGATTTTTTGCCTTTTTCCCCATCATTTAAAAAATAGATCTCTGTGTAAAGTTTTTATGGAGGTTCATTTAATATCTCTCTGGTTTGGGATGCCCACTATCTGCATCCTCCAGCAAACTGACCAGAGCCGGCCACTCATGGGGGACGGGTCTCTGGATGGTGCTGAGGTGTGCAGTAGTTTCCTGTGTCCCTCCAATGGCAGCCGGCTCCTCAGTAAGTCCATCATTACATCCCCACTGCCGGGAGGTGCTCTTAAAAGGAGAAACCTGGCCGTGCAGCACCGGCTTTCTATTGGCTTCTTACAGACCCAAAATCAGAAATTTCCCCACCCCTTCTCATCTCTCCCTGCTGCTGGTAATGAGGTCCCCCGGCCTGTTAGTGGAATTTGGGCTGCTTTAAATGCCCTAGTAGCTGACATAGAAAGCTCAAGCTTCCAGTCCTCCAGGATTGAAGAGACTCCCACGTGCCCTGGCTGCTAATTAGGAGTGTAGAAGGCTGATTCATTACTAGCGCCAGGTACCGACAGATGAGCGTCTGTAGTGAGGCATTGAGAGCGAACTCTAGTAGTCTCTGTGCTCGGCCATGGTTCGCTGTTTCAGAGCGTCTCAGTCGCTGGCCGGCATTGATGAATATATTGTGTGAGTCGCTATAACACCAGTACAGCGCTATATGGGAGCCAATGGTAGCGCCAGCTCAGTGCGACCGACTCACACCACATTCATCAAAAAAACAGCCTCACACAGCAACAGCGCTCAAAATCAGGTCGTTGTAGCCCAGAGCGCCAAAGTCTGTGTGATTAAAGTCTGTTTTTGAACACATATCAACTAGTAACAAAGTGAAAACACATGGAATGACATTGCAACATGAACACTTTAATACCAGTTTAAATAACCCTGTTTAAAGTGGACCAACATCCAGGATTTTCACTATCCTGGGCTTTGGTCCACTTCCGCGGGGCACCCCGATCGCCCTAAAAAACTCACCTCACCCCGCTACTACGCGAGCGCTCGTCCAATCAGAGCGATCAGAGCCGCTGTGGTATGTACGGACAAGCGACGGACAACCACAGCGGCTCTGAGCACGCTGGAGGCCGCATCTCGCGTTTCCCTCTAACAGGGAGCACGCCTGTGCCGGCCATTCACAAACGGCCGGCGCGGGTGCGCGCCCTGCTAGAGAGAAGCGCGAGATGCAGCCGCGGTTTCTGGATGTCCTGCGGGGTTTCACACAGCGGGGCATCCCGATTTTGGATGCCCCGCGGGGAGGGATCTGATCTATAAGATTCCCGGGCTGATCCCCCCTGGGTGTTGGTCCCCTTTAAAGCGAATAAAAGTATCGTCCATTGAATTGTATGGGAGAGCGACAGGTAATACCAGGCACTCTGGAAGCCAGAGTGCCAGCAGTATACGCTGAGCCGCCTGTGAATATGAATCGGTCGCTATTTGTCGCTGTTAGAGTCGCTCACCAGATTCGCTTTGATAAATGTGGTATTGCGTACAGCGCCCAGCGGTCACCGTTCGCTTCCTGACGTTACCTGTCGCTATGGCTTGATGAATAAATCCCTAGGTCCACCTTAAGAAAAATCTGCTGCCTAAACCTTCCTCTTATCACACAGCTGCTTATAATGAGGTCACCCGGCCTGTTCCAGCCTCACTTTCTGGCTGCTGCGCACATGTTATTTATAACAGTGCAGCATTTTATATTCTATGTATTCAGACTGATTGAGAATGATTTGGGCTTTTGTATTTGGGTCGGGGAAGGGGGGTTTAGCAGAGGTTTTTTATATCTTCAAGTCTTTTTAAGCCGGAAGCTACAGAGATAAAATCCCAGGAGATAACGTCTCTCATGTTCCAGCCTGAACTGAACCTCATCTAGTGCCTGGGAAGTAACAGCTAAACTTTCTTTTAAAGTGGACCAAAATCCAGGTTGTTAATTAATCCAGATTTGAGACACCCCTGTGTGTACACCCGTGGGAGCAGATTTCTCACCTCGCTTCTGAGGCATATGTGTGGGCTCTCATCCAATCAGAACTCATTGCCGTGGATAATTATGGAGCTTATTCATCAAGGGATAGCGCCAGGTAGTGCCTCATAGCGGCAGGCAGCGTCTGGTGAACGATGGGAGCTGTACGCAATACCACATTTATGAAGGCGAATCTGGTGAGCGACTATAACAGCGCCATGTGGCATCCGATTCATCATCACTGGCAGCTCAGCGTATAGCGCCAGCGCTCTAGATTCCAGAGCGCCAGGTATTACCTGTCGCTCTCCCATACATTTCTATAGACGTTCCTTTTCTTCCTTTTAAAGTGGACCAAAACCCAGCTGGATCGGCCTGGGAATCTATAAGATTACCGGGCCGATCCATTCCCTCCCCTCGGAGCATCCAAAATTGGAATGCCCCGCTGTGTGAAACCCCCCAGGACGCCCACTACACTTACCTCAAGTCCAACTGTGCATGCGTGGGCCGCAGCAGCATCTCGCTCTTCTCTCTAGCAGGGCGCGTGCCCGCAACAGCCATTTGTGAATAGCCGGCCCGGGCTCCCTGTTAGAGGGAAGCGTGAGATGCGGCCGCCAGCATGCTCGGAGCCGCTTAGCTAAGACGCCGCTAAGACGCGCACAGCTCATTGGCTCCGAGAGCGCTGATTGGACGAGCGGCCTCGCATGCGCCGTCGGAGCGCGGTGAGGTGAGTTGATCCGGCCAATCTGGAGGGTTTCACATAGGGGGGCACCCCCGATCGGGGTGTCCCGGGGAAGTGGACCAAAACCCAGGATAGTCCAAATCCTGTGTTTTGGTCCACTTTAAACAGGGTTTTTTGTTTTTAATTTTTTTTTCTCTCAAATAATTGTGTGACCTCTCCTGGCCTAGAAAAAGTCATTTTTGAAAACTTTTTTGATTTTTTATCTTTTTATGCAGAATTGTCATTACAGGTCTGGCACTAAAGTGTTAATGTCACAATGTTATAACAATGTCATTCCATGTGTTTTCGCTTTGTTACTGATGGATATGTGTTCAAAAACAGACTTTAATCCCACAGCGTCTGGCGCTCTATGCCGACGCTGTGTGTGTCTGTTTATTTGTTGAATATGGTGTGAGTCGCTGAGAGCCGGTCGAACTGAGCTGCGGCTACCTTTCGCTCCCTGCAATGCTGTAGAGCGCCCAACATACATCTCATTCATCAATGCCGGCCAGGTTACTACAGCGACTGAGGCGCTCTGTTACAGCGCCCGATAGCCGATCACAGCGTATACTAGCGGTCACTCTAAGCGCTGCTATACAGACGCTCATCTGCCTATACCTGGCGCTAGTAATGAATCAGCCTCCCCGTCTGGCAATTAATTGTGAATGGGACCAATTTTCGGGCGCCTCCCGCTGGTCGTCAGATATGGTATGCTGGCAGCGGCTGCACAAATCAGTGCTTGTAATTTCACATTGTACAGCGCCATGGAAGATGATGGCGCTTTATAAATAAACTTTATTCATAGTAATAACAATAATTGGTACGTCAATCAGCAATTCACCTGATTGCTAGCTCTGCTCTCCCCGCACCACCCCGGGGCTGAACACAATGCCTGCACCCCCAGTTATCAGTCACAGGGGCACGGCGACGCCCTCTCCATTCACTACAATGGAGGGGGAGTGTCAGGGCCTCGGCACACCCCTCCATTGAAATGAATGGAGAGGGTGTAGTAGCACCTCTGTGACTAATACCAAGTCGCTGACCCAAGTCGCCATCAATCCTGACCCCATGTTTGGGCCCAGGGTGGCTTGATATCCAGTGAGTTGCTGATCACCGGACTCGGAGTGATCAGCTGGAGGAGAGAAAAGGTGAGTACCCTTTTGTTTTTTTAATTGGGTGGCCAATCGCTTTAAAGTCCAGTATTCTATTCTGAATAAACATATTTCTGGGCTCCTCCTACTGGCCACTCCCATCCAGCTGCACGCACCTTCCCCCAGCCTTTCAGATATGCTGGTAGGGCTGCGCACAGGATATGACAGCACTAATGATTCTGACAGAGGCCCAGGCATGTGCCGTGGGATCGATTCCTGAGTATCTATGTTTCACACAATGGGCCGCCACAAATCGGGAGTCCTGAAATGCTCACTGACAGGGTCTTTTAGACTCCAGGGCCGGAGTGAGTGGGTTTTTATCAGCTTTAAAGTGGACCAAAACCCAGGATTTTGACTATCCTGGGTTTTGGTCCTTTCCCCCGGGGCACCCAGATTGGGGGTGCCCTGTTGTGTGAAACCCCCCCATATCGCCGATGCCAACTCACCTCTTCTGGGTCCTACGGCGCATGCGCGGCTGCTGGTCCAATTAGCATGCTTGATGTTACGTCGTCTTAGAGTCGGCTCCGAGCGCGCTGACAGCAGTATCCCCCACTTCCCTCTAACAGGAAGCATGCCCGCGCCAGCTATGCCTGCCACGGACACGCGCCCTGCTAGAGGGATAGCGGGGAAGCGGCCGCGGCTCTCACATGTGCCATTGGACCAGGAAAAAATGTAAGTGCATGGGGAGACCTGGGGGGTTTCACACAGCGGGGCATTCCGGGGGGAGGGAATCTTATAGATTCCCAAGCCATTCGCCATGGGTTTTGGTCCACTTTAAGATGAAGCCAATACAGATATGTCCTAGTAATTGTAACCCTTGTCTCTCCCTTCTTCCCGCAGTCTACTCTGGGCTACGTGGCATTACTGATCAGCACCTTCCACGTCCTCATCTACGGCTGGAAGCGAGCCTTTGAAGAGGAGTACTACCGTTTCTACACCCCGCCAACCTTCGTCTTAGCGCTGGTCCTCCCTATTACCGTCATCCTGGGCAAGATCGTGCTGCTCTGCCCCTGTGTCAGCAAGAAACTGCGACTGATTAAAAGAGGCTGGGAGAAAAGTCACTTCAAGGAGAAGACAAGCAACTCAGCAGCTCATGTCTCGCCCGAGAGGGTCACTGTAATGTAATGGGAGGCCGTCTCCATGTTCTGGGACGTCTGTGTCAGCACAGGGAACATTAACCTCAAGAGGCGGCAAACTACTGGACTGGAGAGTGTTGCAGGCTATAGGCAGGAGAGCTGAGACCAGCGAGAGGTGAGATCTGCCTCTCCCCAGTCACTATACTGCTGATCTCCCTTATTGGAAGATAACGGGAACATCTTCATTCCCTTTACTTCCTTAAAACATAATAGATGGGTGGTCACAAGCACCAGTAAGTGTTATCATCTCCATGACAAGTGCTTCTGCATCTAGAATCCATTTGTGCTTCCTTTTCTCCTGCATACACAGCATATTGCAAGCCATGGAAGGACTATCTCAGATCAGGCTTGTATTGACCTAACAGGGCACCAGGGAATTCCCTGGTGCATTTGCCCCTTCCCATAGCCAACGGAGCCCTCTACCAAGGCCGGCCGTCAGCACCCGGCAAGGCGGGGCAGCTGCCGGGGGCCTCCACTCTCTGGGGGGTGGGCGGCCACTGACAGAGCCAGCCTTTGGGGTGTGCGACGGCGCTTGACCAGCAGTGGACTGGGAGGGCACAGCCACAGCTGGTGCCTACATCTCCTCGAATGGCGGGGTTCCACACAACGGGGCATCTTGATTTAGATTCCAGAGGAGGAAGTGCTGGGTTTTGTTCTGCTTTTAAGTTGCCCACCCTAGCTGATTTCCTATCCCTGAAGCATCCCAATCTGTGATACCTAACTGTGTGAAACCCCCTGCATAGTGGATACCCACTATGCAAGCAATTCCACCCCTGAGTTTTGGTCTGCTTTACAGGGGCATCTTAATTTGGGATGCCCCTGTTTGTGAAGGAACCCCTCACGTTTGGCCGTTAACTCAAACTGGCGACCCCACAGTGCATTCATCAGTTCCAGGAAAGTAATGAACAAAGGGGGGGGGTCACCCAGAGGGGCATCCAAAATCAGGAGAATCTAGATTCATTTAGACTCCGAGGTCAGGCTTAAAGGGGTTTGGTGCGCTTCAAAGTAGACCAAAACTAGAGTTTTGGTCTAAATTGCATGATTACACTGTCCATTCTATGATAAGAGGATGTCGCTGTTCTACAGCAGAAGAGTGCGGCTTATCCATTCTCAGTAGGAAATGAAGTATTGTAATGTGACATATGCCCTAAGTCAATAAAAAATTGCATTTGACTGTAGGGTGGGCCCCCAAAGTCAGTTGTACTTGTGGGGCCCAAGATGCCCAATTCCGACTCTGTTTCAGGTGGCCCATCTTTCCCTGTCTCTTTCTCTTACAGTGGAGTGAAAAGGCAGTACAGTTGGATACCGAGTCTAAAAGACTCTAGGTCCGGCTGATTTTCCATCCAGAAAGGTCTGGTGTCTAAGTGGAGAAATGCTGAGGATGTTACCACAGAGAGGTGTCGGGGAAGAGGTAAGTGTATCGGGTGAAGCAGGGGATGTTACACAGTGGAGCATCCTGAATAAAAAGGTAGTCTAGCCCGCTCCCAGGAGCCTTATAGACTCAAGGGGGGGTGCTGCTCCTCTTTAAGCACTTTGACATCTTGCCAAAGCATTGCTTGGATAGGTAAAAGCATCTACACACATCAGAATTGCTGTTATTCCAGCACAAGTTAGCTTAGGCTACAGGCTGCCATGTCAAGGAAAGAAGAGTTGCCAGCTCTGAACCACTCGATCTCCCCACAACCTCTGGAGCCGCACGGCCAAGAGCGCTCACCTCTTACTGGGTCTGTCCCATAGCAACAAATGGAGCCAGCCGACATCCGGTTGTGAAATAAAACGTCCCGTTTATTTGAAGTGCAGTTAAGAATCCATATCCATACACGATACAACAGACATATTTAAAAAGATGAAAAGTGCCGACGCGTTTCGGGCATCATGCCCTTAATCATGACATTATTCCAAACATTAACCCTCATATATATATACACATAATAAGTGGATAATTAGTCATCAAACAGCATTAATTATCTGAACATCATCACATGAGGAAAGACTTACACGTGTACCCTCTCCAGTTCGTGATCTAAGGTTTACATAATGCACGTCATATCTTACACCCGCTAGCCAAGCAGCTAGGTAATTGTTGTGAGAGAAATGACGTTTTCACGTCCCATTGGCCGCAGGCACGCCGCACACAAGCTGGCAAAAAGAAACCACCATGCAAGCGGAGAAGGGGCGGAAGTAAAGCACGTCAAACGAGCTGAAGAGGTGAACCGCTACACTGATATACACACAGTATCATTAACAGAAAAGAAACATAGTATCATTATGTAAATACACATGTAACAGCCATATCAAAACAAAAGACATAGCGTTCACAGCTCTGTCAGAAAAATACGGACCATCTGTATTATAAGGGATATTAAACATATATATATACACAAAATTACAGGCTGCCATGTCAAGCCCCGCCAGCATCAGGGAAGTACTGCGGCCGTCAGGTGAGTTGATTTATTATATTAAATCCCAAATCTGGCTAAGCACAGGGGGAGGGAGGGGTAACTGGGGGGTTTGTGCATGTTTCATTTCAGCCCAGGCAATGCACAGCACAGAGTTATCGCACTTTGGTGTGATTGCTGCCTGTGTATTGAGCAGGGGACAGGTCAGATAAAGGTGCCCACAGACATAACATCGCTATCACCAGCCATGGCTCTTCGGGTCACCTTGTCCCCTCCTGGCAGCCATGGCATTTTCTAGGTGCTGAGATTATTTCTTTTATGTGCACTATAATGTTCTCACCGAGAGACCTCCTCCACATCAAAACCCAATCGGGTGTGTGAGATGAAATATTTTTGCACTTTTTTTGAATGTTGAGGCTTGCCACACAAAGTGGAATAAAACCCACGACGATCGGCCCAGGAATCTAAAGATTCGCCTCCAGCGCGCTCAGAGCCGCTGTGGTTGTCCGTCGCTTGTACGTGTATACCACAGCGGCTCTGAGCGCTCTGATTGGACGAGCGCTCGTGTAGGAGCGTGGGGAGGTGAGTTATTTAGGGAGTTTGGGGGGGTTCCACGCAGTGAGGCACCCCCGATCGGGGTGCCCCGCAGAAGTGGACCAAAACCCAGGATAGTGAAAATCCTGGGTGTCCACTTTAAACGTCAGTTTCACTTTAAGCGGACCAACAGTCAAAAATGACTTAAACCAGACCTGCACAACAAACAGTGCTCATATGTATCCCTCCCCAGGGCAATTTAGATTGCTGCACCTAAATATTAATTTACCTTTTTCCAACTGTGCCAGGCTGTTGGTCCGCCACTGCTCCTCTGCCTCCCCTGTCGGTCTTCACTATGCTAATGCTGCCTCCTGCTGGCTGGGCTGAAGAACAACAACTCATTACTATTAGCATATTTACGTAACTTAAAGCGGACCTTCACTCTGAATAAGAGTCTATCTTATATGTTTCCCACACCCTGTACATACAGATTGTCCACATTAAAAATCATCCTACCTGCATCTACTGCATGTTATGAGCCTTTAAACATCCAAGATGGCGGCTTATGGAAGCCGCCATCTTATCAGGCAGCCTGCAAACAGGAAGTGCCTCCTGACTGTGCTGCTCTGCATTCTGGGACTGCTGACCTTTACCTGACCCCAGCTCTGCTCTGTGTGAGCAAAGCACAGCTATAACCCGCCCCCCTGTACCTTATCCCACTCTCCTCTCCTCAGTAAGTGTGATGCTTCTGAGTCAAGATGGCGGCGCCCGTATCCTAAATTCCTGAACAGAGTTGCAGCCCAGTGGGGGAAAGAATAATAAGTAAGTGACTAAAAACGTAAAATATATTAATTTTAGATGCTGGGGAATTGTTTTTTAAGAGTTTGGGCTTTTCATTAAATCGCGCTGAAGGTCCGGTTTAAATATGAAAATAATTCAGTAACTGCTCAGTTAAAGCGGACCTTCACTCTGAATAAGAGTCTATCTTATATGTTTCCCACACCCTGTACATACAGATTGTCCACATTAAAAATCATCCTACCTGCATCTGCTGCATGTTATGAGCCTTTAAACATCCAAGATGGCGGCTTATGGAAGCCGCCATCTTATCAGGCAGCCTGCAAACAGGAAGTGCCTCCTAACTGTGCTGCTGTGCATTCTGGGACTGCTGACCGTTACCTGACCCCAGCTCTGCTCTGTCTGTGCAAATCACAGCTCTAACCCGCCCCCCTGTACCTTATCCCACTCTCCTCTCCTCAGTAAGTGTGATGCTTCTGAGTCAAGATGGCGGCGCCTGTATCCTAAATTCCTGAACAGAGTTGCAGCCCAGTGGGGGAAAGAATAATAAGTAAGTGACTAAAAACGTAAAATATATTAATTTTAGATGCTGGGGAATTGTTTTTTAAGAGTTTGGGCTTTTCATTAAATCGCGCTGAAGGTCCGGTTTAATAAGGGGTGAGTTCACTTGTCTGCTCTGATGGCAGTTCTGTCCCAATTCTTTCCATCACTGCTCCTCTGCTTCCCCTGTCTGTCTTCACTAATATTCATACAGTGCTGCTGTACTCCCACCCGTGTGTTCTCCTCCTCATGTGTTGCACCGCCACTGTTGCCGTGTTTCACAGCAACTAATGTGCTGTATCATTGTCACCCACCAGACAGTGACACTGTTCATTTGTTGTGTTGGCTATCAGTGGGTCTTAGTAGATGCCCCGGGGCCGGCACATGCTCCTTTAGGTTTTCTTTATTTGACCTACTCATTCTTTACCCCACCATTCACAATAGCGCCATATGTGCAGCAGAATGGGTGGGTGCAATCTAAGCAGACTTTTTTCCTGCATGTCCACTGCCGGTAGATGCAGCATCCATCTAGTTTAAATACTTTCACTTACCATGAGGATGGATAGAAACAACTGTTTTTTAGGCACAATGTTTTTGGAATCTCTACGGAATGAATTCATAATAACTTTGAATATCAAAGGACAAAAATGAACAGTCACAGAATATCACCTTGACTACTAATACACTGATACTGATACATCTCAGCAGCTATAAAGCCAAGTTTTTATAATGAACTGTCAGCCTATGAGGCCCTCTACCTTGAAAAGGACAATTATCAATATCGTCTCCATTGTTCGGCAATAACATTATGAAGATGAACTGGTGCACTTGTGTGTCTTGGTGATGTGTTTGAGCCCTCCATGGTGTTACAGGGATTTTGGTGTACTGTGTTTTGTATTGGTAGAAATTCATGACATCGACATTCCAGTAATAGTTTTTATTTGTATTTTGTACTGAGAAATTTGTAAAATGATGTTTAAAAAGATCCAAGAGTTTAAGAGCTGTCTAAGGTGGCTCCTATTGTATTTCTTCTACATGTTGTGTACGGTGCCAAATACGACATGGACCTTCGTGTAGCATGTGTGCCAATTTTACTAGTGTTAAATAAATAAAATAACATAAAATAATCAAGAAAAGAACCATCGTGTGTATGGGACATGCAGAAGGCACAGATTTGTTTATAGGCACCATGACTTGCTATTCAGTGGTGGGTGTGGGACAATGAATTGCATCCCTACTGGTTACTCTTTATCAGGGGGGGGCAATTATTTTTTCCATGGGGCCACATGAGAAACTAAAAATATTGTGGAGGGCCGGGCCAAAAGGCTGAACTCAATTCTGCATAATATTGTATTTCTTTATAAAAAGCAGTAAATAGCATTGTTGTGACAAGCTGTAACGAGTATATGTTATAGTTAAACAATGAAAAAGTGAGGTTGCCTTACAAAAAAAATGTAATTTATTAAATAAACCACATTTTGTGTGTCCAGTGAGGTCTCACACAGCAGGGCATCCCAAATTGTGATGCCACAGAGGCATGATGCCTGTAACCCACCCCTGGATTCCTTCACACTCCGAAGGGCTGGGTTACATGGGTTTTGTTCTGCTTTCAGAGAAGGAGTTTGCCTTTTTTCACATTGCTACATTGCTAAAGGGTTTCAAACAGTGGAGCATCCTGGTTTGGGATGCCCGGGGGGAGGGAGACCAGTGGCCGACCTTGGATAAAAGGCTGTGTGAAACCCTTCCCACCTTGCAGCATGGTCCCCCCGCCCTCCCAAAGGCATTGGTCTGGGCAGAAATGGAGTACGAGAGCCAGTGCTCCTTGCTCTGCTGGCAAGACTGCGCGGACAGCTGGCGGGACTGAGTGGCGCGGGCCGCGCACCTTACAGGGAACGTTGGTCGCGGGCCGGTCAGAGCCAATCAAAGGGCCGTATGTGGCCCTGGGGCCTTACAATGCCCAGGTCTGCTCTTTATGGTCAATACTGTGCAACAATGTATTCTCGCACCATTTTAGGGCAGAAAAACTTGATTTTTGCTCTTTCCCCATTCAGCAGACCCTTTTGTGGTGCAATCTACCGCTTATTACACACTTTAATAGACATCATAAAAACATTCAAAATCATACAAACAACAGAACCAAAGTTTACCAGTTAAAGGAGAACTCTGGTCAGAAATGACCAGACTCCCTTTTTTTTTAAGAAAAACTCTTTATTTAGCTTTTAAGTAATACAATACAGAATTCCAAGAAAGAAAGAAAAAAAAGGCAAGAAAGAGAAATACAAGGGTAAGCCGGTGAACATAGCTTATAGTCATACATGGTCAGTTTCCCCTTCCACCTAACCCCCCATCCAACTCGCCCACTTCCCCCGCAAAAATATCCCGGTACCCTGGGAGGCCCGCAGGACAAACCCCCATCAGCCTTCCAGGGACCGCCTGTAAGGCTGGTGGGGGTTTGTCTTCTCCCTGCTCCCTGAAGCCGGGCCGAGAAAGCAATTGTTTTCCGTCCACTTTTAATGGGCACCCATCAAAGCTCATATAGTAACCTTTTTTTCTGTTATTTTAGCTAGACTGGAAACATTTGTACTACTAAAGACTAAAATAAAGACCCAAATCTGAAAAAAAGGTGGAGAAGCAACAATGGTGGCCCCTCTGTCCTCATGAGCCCTAGTGCAAATGCACCTCCTGTAGTATTGCCCCTCACCTCCAGGTTAGAATTGGGCTTTACCTGTGCTGCTCTGCTATAGAATTCTACAGAGCTTGAGCTTTATTGCACTGAAAAGGTTCAAGCGGACCTTCACCCTGAATAAGAGCCTATCTTATATGTTTCCCCCACCCTGTACATACAGATTGTCCACATTAAAAATCATCCTACCTGCACCTACTGCATTCTCTGAGCCTTTAAATATCCAAGATGGCGGTCCATGGAGTTTTAGGCTGCCTGCAAAGAGAAAGTGTCTTAAGGGCCTTATTTAACAAGGGATAGCGCCAGGTAGCGAATGGTGAGCGAACGGTAATGACGGTCACCGCAATGAGAACGCCGGCTCCCCTCCGCAATCACACATTTATCAAGCCGATCCTGCTTAGCGACTGACAGAGCGCCAGATAGCGAATCATTCATCATTATTCCAGCCTCACCCCACAGCGCCAGCGAGCAACCTTGAATAGCGACAGGTATGACCTCTCGCTACCTGGCGCTCTCCAATGCATTTCAATGGAGCAATCGTTAAATATTCATAATTAATTGATATTAATGATTTTTTTTAATGTCAAAAATTCTGTGACCACTTCTGCCATGTTAGATATTTTTTTTAAGGTAAAAAAAAATTAAAAATTTGTGCAGAATTGATATTACAGGTCTGATATTAATGTATTCATATTACAAAATGTTTTGAAAAACTTGTTTATTTTTTTTTTCAAAAAATATGGTTGGGGGTTAAAAAACTACTTTTAACCCATCGCCGCCAGCGCTCTGGGGTTTAAACAAGCATTTCACAGCGCGAGAATTTTTTGAGCGTGATTTGTTAATGAATATGCTGGGAGCCGTTCGCTATGGCCATTCGCTGTCATGCGCTCCCATACAGCGCGGAACCAGTCTAACAGCGACTCCTAACCCCGTATTCCACATTACCACACACCGACTGAGTCGCTGTCAACAACCGAACAACGGCCAAGCACAGCGAATACTAGCGGGCGCTGTGAAAATACTGCTACTGCCGCTCATCTGTCGCTACCTGGCGCTATTAATAAATCGGCCTCTTAGACTGTGCCGCTCTACATTCTGGGATTGCTGTCCTTTTCCTGACCCCAGCTCTGCTCAAACCCCCCCTGCACTTTTGACCCCTCTCAGTATGTGATGTTAAAGTGGACCAACACCCAGGGGTGATCGGCCCGGAAATCTATAAGATTCCCGGGCCGATCACCCCCCACCCCGCGGGACATCCGAGATCGGGATGTCCCGCGGGGTGAAACCCCCCAGAAACCCCAAAAACACCTTACCTGATCCGCCGCCGCTTCCGCCGCCGCCGCCTCCCGCGCACCCCTCCAGACGTGCGCGCGCCCGCGCCGGCCCTCTGTGAATGGCCGGCGGGGGCGCGCGCGCGCCGAGAGTGACGCGCGGGAGGCGGCGGCGGCGGAAGCGGCCTGGACGTTCCTGATCCCCGCCTGGACGTTGGCGGGGATTGGCTGCGGCGCTCACGTGGGAGCGTTGAGAGGTGAGTTTTTTGGGGTTTCTGGGGGGTTTCACACAGCGGGGCACCCCCGATCGGGGTGCCCCGCCGAAGTGGACCAAAACCCAGGATAGTCAAAATCCTGGGTGTTGGTCCACTTTAATGAGACAAGATGGTGGCACACGTATCCTGGAGTCCTGAACAGAGTTGCAGGCCAATGGTGAAAAAGATTAAAAAGTAAATAATTAAATATTTAAATTTTAGATGCTGCGGAATAGTTTTTTTTAAAGATTTCAGCTTTTCATTAAATGATGCTGAAGGTCCGCTTTAAATGCAAACAGTGACACAGATTTTTGCTGTGTTTTCAGTGCATCCAATCACTATGCAGAAAGCCGAAAACAGCCTTAGTGAATACAGAATAACTGATATAGACAGCTTGCCACGTGAGACTGCAGGCTCACCTCATAGGTGGCTAACGTGACACTTTTTTTTAGCAAAACACCTCCTATAGATAGGTTGGTTTGCTATACGGTGAAGAACAGATGACCCTGCAAGTCTTTTCTGCAGGTGCAGTGCTTTATCAGCAATGTCCCTGGAAATCATTGCCCACAAAGTCTCGGAATAGGTCTGAATCAGCTGGATGCTCTTGGAAATGTTTTGCTTTCTGTCAGCAAATTGAATGGGTTTCTAGCGGCACGGGATTCCACTCCATTACACAGAGAGGATATTAGTGTCTTATTATTCAACCAAAGTGGCAAAATAGATTTGGAAGGATGCTCATCAACGCAAAGGTTTTATGATCGGTTTAGAAAGGTGTGTTAAGTGTATAAATAAAACATTCCAAATACAAGTAACACAGATACCCTGCTGTGTGAATCCCCAGGACATCCCCCTGATACCCCTCAATCCCATAGCACATGCACCACAGGATCACCGGAAAGGTGAGCTTTTACAGGCAACCCCCCCTCCCCCGGGAAGACACACAGTGGGCCACTGTAAAGGACCAGCACCCAGAAAAGTAAAAATCCAAAAATCCAGGTTGTTGTTCCTCTTTAAAGTGGGGTCCTCTTTAAAATCCTGGGTTTTGGTCCTTTCCCCCCGGGTATCCTGAGCAGTGGTGCCCCACTGTGTGAAACCCCCCAGATCGCCGAGCGTAACTCACCTCTTCCTGGTCCTATGGTGCATACACGGCCGCTCATCCAATCAGCTCGCTCGGAGCCGCTGACGTCACGCCGTCTAAGCCAGCGTCTAAGATCAGAGGCTCTGAGCACACTGCCGGCCGCATCCCCCGCTTCCCTCTAAGAGGGAGCATGCCTGTGCCGGCAATTCGCAATTGCCTGGTGCGGGCATGCGCCCTGTTAGAGGGATAGCGGGGATGCGGCCACGTCTCGCGCATGCGCCGTTGGACCGGGAAGCAAGGTTAGTGTACGGGGCGACCTGGGGGGTTTCACACAGAGGTTTTGGAGGCCCCGGGGGAAGGGAATCATAAGATCTGTAAGATTCCCGGACCGATCGCCCTGCGTTTTGGTCCACTTTAAGTGTTGCTGGGAGTCAACCTCTGAAGTGTACTCTTCAGGTTAAATAGATTGAGAAACTTGCAGCCTCCAACTCACACAAAGATTTGTTAGCACACACATAAGACAGAGGCATAGTGGAATAGAGGAATAGTCAGATAGCCCATCCTGCCAGTGGAATTCAGGAAGGGGGCAGAAACAAGTGAGCAGAGCAGTGGTCTCAACAAAAATCTGCTTATATATATATATATATTACATAGAATTGCAATCTGTCCAAAACTATCCCTACCCCCGAAAGGACACATCATGGCTCTAAGGCAGGATGAGGACACATCACGGCTGTGAGGGAGGGTGAGGACACATAATGGCTGTGAGGGAGGGTGAGGACACATAATGGCTGTAAAGGAGGGTGAGGACACATCATGGCTGTGAGGGAGGGTGAGGACACATCATGGCTGTGAGGGAGGGTGAGGACACATAATGGCTGTAAAGGAGGGTGAGGACACATAATGGCTGTAAGGGAAGGTGAGGACACATCATGGCTGTAAAGGAGGGTGAGGACACATCACAGCTATAAAGGAGGGTGAGGACACATCAAGGCTGTAAAGGAGGGTGAGGACATATGACTGTAAGAGAGGGTGAGGACACATCACGGCTATAAAGGAGGGTGAGGACACATAATGGCTGAAAAGGATGGCGAGGACACATCATGGCTGTAAGGGAGGGTGAGGACACATAATGGCTGTAAAGGAGGGTGAGGACACATCACGGCTGTAAAGGAGGGTGAGGACACATAATGGCTGTAACGGAGGGTGAGGACACATAATGGCTGTAACGGAGGGTGAGGACACATCATGACTGTAAAGGAGGGTGAGGACACATCACGGCTATAAAGGAGGTTGAGGACATACCATGGCTGTAAAGGAGGGTGAGGACACATCATGGCTGTAAGGGAGGGTGAGGACACATCATGGATGTAAGAGAGGGTGAGGACACATCACGGCTGTAAAGGAGGGTGAGGACACATCACGGCTGTAAGGGAGGGTGAGGACACATCATGGCTGTAAGGGAGGGTGAGGACACATCACGGCTGTAAAGGAGGGTGAGGACACATAATGGCTGTAAAGGAGGGTGAGGACATATCATGGCTGTAAGGGAGGGTGAGGACACATCATGGCTGTAAGAGAGGGTGGGAACACATTAAGTCACACATGAAAGCTTGTGTGCCTGGAGTGAAATGTCTGATCTTGCAGGCTCCACCCCAGTGTGCCGGGCACATGGCTGAATCCCCCGGTATCCTCTTGCTGCCAGCCGGCTCTGTGCACGTCCCGTAACTTCCGTACTGCCGCCACCATCATGCCAGCTGTCAGCCGACTATAAGACATCCCCTGAACATAAGCCCTAGCACCTATTTTTGGAGCAAACATGAATATAAGACCTGTCTTATTTTCTGGGACAGTACACAGCACGTACGGTATGTATGTGGATGTCAGGTTCTGCCCACCAAGCACACCCAGGCTGGGAATGGCTCACCATAGAATCCTCAGCGGGTCCATGCACAGGCTTAGGGCCTCCATTAAGGCAGTACAAGAGACCCAAGACTAACACAGTGCTCTGTGTGTTATTGGTTCCATCTAATTATATTTTGGTTGAATGGTGGGCCCTAATAATGGTTTCCTCTTTTTAGCCCCAAGAATGATTTCTTGTGGTGGGCCCCAAGGTGCTTTAGTCTGACACCTTGTACATAGAGGCGTAACTATAGGAGGAACAACCACATTGGGGCCCAGAAGGTCAGGGGGGCCCCATCACAGTTGCTCCTCCACCTTATTTTTATTTGTGCTCACTTGGCATCAGTTAGAGGAAGGAGGCGCCATTTGTCTCTTCTGTTTCAGTCTTTAGCTGTATCCAATAGACTGTATGAGCAGTACAGTTGTTAAATGAAGCCACCCCCCCCCCTCATTGGGGGAAGGATAGGAGATACATTGTACCAGTTACAACAATATAAACACTTGAAAGAGGCAAATGATATTTCTGCAGGTCTGCATGTTATGTTATGCATGTTATATCTCAAAGAGGGACAAATAACAATGAGGGACACGTGGGCATGGACTCGAAAGAGGAACAATCCCTCCAAATCAGGGACAGTTGGGAGGTATATGTACCTTGAAAGGGCCCCATTTAATATTTTCACCAGGGCCCAGTCACATTTAGTTACGCCACTGTGTTTACATCGGCAGCCTGAGCAAGGAGGCAAGTGTCATACCTCCCAAGTGTCCCTGATTTGGAGGAACTGTCCCTCTTTTGAGTTCACACCCCGTCCCTTGTTGTTCTCATTTGTCCCTCTTTGAGGTGTAACATGCAGATCTGCATCAGTAAATGATTCATTTGCCCATTCAAAGTGTTTCTATTGTATGTAACTGTTACATCCCATCTCCTATCCATCCCTCAATGTGGGGGTGTGGCCTAATTTAACAATTGTCCCTCTTTCCCACCCTGGAAAGTTGGAAGGTATGCAAGTGTGGCCCCTGGTTCAAAAGTATTTTTTTCTTGCTTTATTTCTACCTTATTAAAAGAGCTTTTAACGCCAACCTAATTAATTAATTCCCAAGATAATATATATATATATATATATATATATATATATCTCAGGAGCCAGTCACCTAATCGCCTCTAGCTGTAAAGCTGGTCTCTCTCTAGCAGGGCAGGACACAGGCTCCCCTCACACAGCCGGCTGCGCGCCTTCCCCTATTACAAAGTTGGCCCTTTTGAGCTCCCGTAGCCGCTGCGAGTCTCGTCGCCATGGAGACGCAGTTCGGCTTGTGTTGACAGTCGGGAACTCCCGGGAGAGCCCAGAGCCTTCCACCAACATGCCGGCTGCTCAGGAGGTGGCGGCGGTGCCAATTCTGGCCAAGAGGATGCCTGGGCGCCCTGTGGTCAGGCTGGTGGTGACAGATACTGATCTGGGCGAGCGAGAGGTGAGTACCGGCTGTGTCAGCGCCATTGAGCTTACGGGAGGGCGTGCTGGTACTTGTAGTTCCTCTGCGTTGTGGCGCAGGTCATCCCGTTGTGTGTGTGTGTGTGTCTCTTATTTCCATGTATTTCTGCTTATTACATACCTCCCAAGTGTCCCTCATTTGGAGGGACTATCCCCCTTTTGAGTCCCCCATTGATCTCATGTGTCCCTCTTTGAGGTGTAACATGCAGATCTGCAGTAATAAATGATTAATTTTCCTATTCCAAGTGTTTCTATTGTTTTAACTGTTATAACCTATCTCCTATCCATCCCTCAATGAGGGGGCGTGGCTTAATTTAACAAATGTCCTCCTTTCCCACCTTGAAAAATTTGAAGGCGTGTAATAATTATTGTGCTCGATTTGGGACTGAAAATGTCAAAGCAGACCTGTAATGAGCTATAACAGGGCGGCCATAGCTGTGTAACAGATGGAGGATCAGTATGACAGCCGAGCCCCATATCATCATATTTAAACCGGACCTTCAGCATCATTTAATTGAAGCCCAAACCCATAAAAACTTTTCCCCAGCATCTAAAATGAACAGATTTAATGTTTTTTTAATCACTTATTTTTTATTCTTTCCCCCACCGGGCTGCAACTCTGTTTAGGACTTTAGAATACGGGCACCGCCATCTTGCCTTAGTAACATCACATACTGAGGTGAGGATAGGGATCAAAAGTGCAGGGGCGGGTTATAGCTGTGCTTTGCACAGACAGAGCAGAGCTGGGGTCAGGAAAGGGTCAGCAATCCCAGAATGCAGAGCGGCACAGTCAGAAGACACTTCCTGTCTGAGACTCCATGGGCCGCCATCTTGGATGTTAAAAGGCTCATAAAATGCAGTAGATGCAGGTAGGACGATTTTTAATGTGGGCAATCTGTATGTACAGGGTGTGGGAAACATATAAGATAGGCTCTTATTCAGGGTGAAGGTCCGCTTTAAAAAGGATTTTTCCTATCCCCAGTATTGTTCCTCTCTCTTGGGGCTTCCCAATTTAGAATGTCCCACTGAGTGAAATCGTCCAATCAATGCTGAGCAAGCGTCTCTGCATTCGGCAATCCGAAGCAATCTCCAGATGCGGGCGCTTTCCTACCCTCAGCCTATCTGAATGGCTGGGGGCAGGAGCGCACCACAGCCCAAAGATGCTGGGGATATGTCCGTCTATGTAAAGACCTGGTGGGGAGGAGGGTTCACACAGCAGGGCATTCCCAAATCGGGGAAGGGTAAGGCCAACGGCCAACCTTTGGAATCTTTTAGATTTCAGAGCCCGTCTGGTTGGGTTTTGTTCCTCTTTAAAGAGGAAGTCCAAGCATTTTGTAAAACTCCACCCACCCCTTCCTCCTCATGTGCTAAGCCCCTTTTGGGCAGTAACATAAAAACAACTCACTGGGGTGGGAGCTGTTGATTTTCTGGGACCTTGAGTGACATGTCAGTCACCCAATCTTGTGCATCATGACTGTACAGGCCTGTGTCACTCACATCTATGGCTGCCATGCAGAGCTCTGCCCCCTGCTGGTTTTAGGGAGGACAGCTGTGATTGGGTGAGTTGTTTTATTATTTAAAGTGGACTTAAACCAAAACCACAGCAATCAATTCCCTCCCCCCAGGGCACCCAAAAATGCTGAGCTCAGGTGCAGGGAAGGGGAGCTGAGGGGGTCCCAAAAAGCTTAGACTTCCTCTTTAAAGTGGACCAACACCTTCCAAAACAACAAATCTCTGAACAGTTAAACATAAAAAGACACTTACCTTTTGATGACTTTTGCAGCCTTCTGTCCCTCACAGCGCCCGTATTCTTCAAAAATCTCGTCCGGAAGTCCCGCCCTCCAGCTCTTGTCCGTTCATTACCATGATGTCCGTCTTGCTTGTCCGTCCATTTGCATGCTGTCCCTCTTCCTGCCTAGTTCCTGGAAAAAAAAAAAAACATAAGTAAAAAATAGAAAAATAAATCAATAACTCACCTATCACAGGCATATCCCCGACTTTCACTCCCTCCGCCTTTCCCCTGCTCTGCAGAGCGCTCTCGCGCGCTCACCTAAAGAAAAAAAAACGTGCATGCGCAGTAGCGCTGCTTAGGTAAAGTGAAGCGCCGCTTGTAACGGGAGCGAGCCGCGCTTCACTTTGCGTAAGCGCCGCTACTGCGCATGCGCGAGAATTGCAAGAGGAAGAGGTCAAACAATCTCTTCCTCTTACATGAAAATCAAAGATGGTGACGCGAATCAAAAAATTACGTGACGCCACGCAGGATCATGAAAGGTAAGTTTTTTTCTTTTTTATTATCTTTATAACGGGTCCTGGGGCATGGCATGGGTTATTATTTGAATGAAAAAAAAAAAAAACGTCGGGGTGTTGGTCCACTTTAAAGTGGACCAGAACCAGGGATTTTCACTATCCTGAGTTTCAATCCGTACACTTCCTAATTTACGATGACCGACGTGCACAGACCTAGAAAGATGTGACAGATGCCGCGCACTTGGCTGGCAAGTGCCATAGGTTCGCCAGCAGGGTAAGAAATTATGGCCGACTGGCGGGGGTTCCCCACAGAATGCGGTGGCGGAATCCCCAATGTGCACACTGACCACATCACACTTGAATGTCACATACAAATTATTATTCAGCATCCAAGCAAGTCTGCCTGGTGCCATCAAAGAAGCAAAAGAGGGACTAGCACTAAACCCATTTAAATTATAAAGGTGCTACTCCCAAAGCTAAAAAGCTCAAGTCAAAATCACAGAAATAGGGAGGCACTCTCAGCTCAAAATAATACAATTTAGTATTGACAAAAACTAATCACAACATATAATCCCTGAACATGCTAAAACCAATTAAAAAACATAAATCAAACAATGACAAACAAGACAAACCAACATAGATAGGTGTGTAGGCGATGGGGAGAGCGCCATCAAAAGTATTACCAGTATATACATCCACATAAGTATATACACATCATTATTAAGAGAGAAATATATTTTTAGATAGTGCAAAACCTGTCTATGATCCGGATCCTAAAAATATATGTGCTTTATAAAGTACAAGTGCAAAACAATCAATATAAAGTATTGATTATAAACAATCTGAAAATTGTGATCAAAACCAATCCAATCAAATGCAAAAATCTAGCACGATTCATTACCTCTCCAATCCAATCACTGATCAAACTTAAATCAAAACCAGCCATAATGCATCAAAACCAATTCATAATAATATCCTATGATGTGAATCACAATATAAATTGCAAGGTAAACCTAGAATAAATCAATCCAGTCTCCCCCCCGCCTACCACACCAAGAGCCATGCGTTCCGTGGGCACACCTCCCACTTCCTCAGGCTGCCTGGTGTGATCAAGGTAAGAATGCCCCTGGAATATAGACCAAAACCCAAGGGGGGGAGGGGTTCTGTCTTTTTCATTTTCCCTTCTTCCCTCTGTCTTTTTCACATTTCTTATTTTCCTCTCTCCATTGCCTCCTTCTTTCCTCTTTCACACCCCGATTGGGGTGGCCGGGGGGAAAAGACCAAAACCCAGATTAGTCAAAATCCTTGGTGTGGTCCACTTTAAGGGGAAAAAAGGTAGAAAAAACATATTTTTTGGGGAAATGTTTGTATCTAAACAGAGATGCAAGTTGCAATCCACACTGCAAGTCACATTGGCCTCACCGGCCTCACCAAATATTTAGCAAACTAAATCCCAACCCAGTGTCTTTATGAGTCAGATTCTGCTGCTTTTATCTCTGTCTCATTTAGTTTTGCAGGTAAAGTAACAATTCTTAGCTATTTAGTTAGTAAGTTTTTAAAGAGGCCCCAAACCCCCAATTACCTCTCCCCTAAAGTTTTCCCCTTATCTAGGGGACACCTTGATTTAGGATGCCCCCCCCCCCCCCCAGCATAAACACCCTTCCAGTCCAGAGCAGCAGGGTGGAGGGAGCAGGGATGATGCAGCAATGCAGAACAGCCTGTTCTTTGTCACAGCATCACATGACATGTGGAGATGCCACTGAGGAGCAACAACGAGATCTCCATCCCAATGCCATGAGATCTCCATTCCAATCAAGGTGAGTAGAATTTAAGGTCAGGGGGTTTCATGCTGCTGAGCATCATAATTTAAGATCCTACTCTAGAATCTAGGGCTGGTTTAAATGGATCAATTTAAAGTGGACCAAAACTCTAGGTTTGGGCGAAACCCTTTGTTAGAGGCAATCCCAAATCAGGATGCCCCACAGTGTGATCCACTTGAAATGGTGTTTCACTGAATGCTTCTTCACTGCTTCTATTTATTTCTAGTTTGTAGTAAGGAAATATCCTGTCTTTTAGCCAATTCCCTTTAAGCCTGTGGATCTGGAGCGAGTGTTGAAATTGTTTGAAGATCCGTTTACTGTAAGTATAAGAGATATTTATTGCTGATTATTTTGTGTCCTGTCTGAATAAGAATTTGTTTGATCTGACCCACTTAAAGAACAGGTTGGAAGGCTTAAAGTGGACCCAAACACATGATTTTGACTATCCTGGGTTTTGGTCCATCCTCCTGGGGCATCCCATTTGGGTTGCCATGCTGTGTGACACCCCGCCGGTCAGTCGCTATACATACCTCTCCAGTGCTCCCATGACATATGCCATGCATATTAATAGGTGACTGAAGGAGCTGAATGGGAGCCTAGCCGCAATTGGGATCAGCGTTGCCTATTCCCTGCATCCCTAAGCTGTGCGCGGCCATAACAGCCATTCAGTTACTGCACGTAACTGCACAAGAAAGATATGAGCGATGCCGCCACTAGCCGTGCATGCGCCTTATAAGAAAATTGGGAGACTGCTGGGGTTTCACATAGTGGGGCATCCAAACTCTGTATGCCATAGGGGTGGGTATCTACAATCTATAAAATTCCCAGGCCGATTGATCCCCTCCCCCGGCGCATCCAAAATCAGGATGCCCCGCTGTCTGAAACCACCCAGGTTGCCTCGTACACTTACCTTGCCTCCCGGCCCAACGGCGCATGCGCGCGCCGCGTCCGCATCCCCGCTATCCTTCTAGCAGGTCAGTGCTCGTGCCAGCCATTTGTGAATGGCCAGCATGGGCACGCTCCCTGTTAGAGGGTAGTGGGGGATGCGGCTGTCAGTGCGCTGGGAGACGCTGGCCTTAGATGAAGCTTAGACGACAGGACGTCAGATGCTTTGAGCTCCCTGATTGAACGAGTGGCCGCGCATGTGCCGTAAGACCGGGAAGCGGTGAGTTCTCTTCGGCGATCTGGGGGGTTTCACGCAGCGGGCACCCGGGGGAAAGGATCAAAACCCAGGATAGTCAAAATCCTGGATTTTGTTCCACTTTAATCACAGCGACTGGCCACACCTGCTCCATTAATTTCAATGGAGGGGGTGTGCCAGCACTCTTATTGTAATAAATGGAGCTGGCAAGGCCAGTCACTGTGACTGATGCAAGAGGGTAGCCACTCAGCTCCAGGCCTCCATGAGGCTGGGACAGGATCTCCTAAGCTGGTACATTTTCAATGATTTTCATATGATTATCATTTTGATGTTATATGCTCACAGATACCCTGAAGCTGTTATGAGTTATGTTTGGTAAGCTAGTCCATTGAGCTTTTGGCTTTGCATTAAACAATTTAGTTTTTTTTTCCAGAGAGATCTAATAGAGCGCCATGCCAGAATTTTAAGGAAAGTTGCCAAAAACTATTCAAATGGTTTTGTATCCTTTTTGAATGAGTTAAAGTACATATGTACACTTTAAAGCGGACCAACACCCACATTTTTAACTAGCATTCCCTGAATTGCTCCCCCTACAAATAGTAACTTATGCCTATTTTTACTGCTTTTGTTTCATTCTAATTCCAGATAATGGCGCCTGTTTAAGATGTAAAACTTCGCCTCCTCCATTCATTGCCACCGCTGTATGTGGCAATGATGTCATTGGAGCGGGGGTCCTGGAGGAGATGGCCACCCATCCAGGACTCATTGGTGAATAGTGGATAGGCATACACACCGCAGGATTCAATCTGGACATCTGTTAAAGTCGACCAGGATTATGACTTGCTGTGTCAAATCCCTCTAGGTCGCCCACTCTAACACATCGTTCTCTTGTCCTATGGCACATGCGCGGCCCCTGGTCAGTGAACTAGACTGTGCTGAGAAGAACTCGTCTAAGGATCGGCTCCAGCCGAGTCTAGCCGAGTGCAGTCGAGCTCAGCGGCGGCCACATCCCTGGTCCCCTCTAACACGGAGCATGCCTGCGCTGGCCATTCACAAATGTCCTGCTGAAGGTATAGCAGGGAGTGCCTGCTGTTTGCGCATGTGCAGTTGGATCAGGGAGAAGGTAAGTTTATTGGGTGACCTGGGGGGGTTCACACAGTGGAGTATCCTGAATCTGAATGCCCCAGGGAGAGGGAATCAAGAGACCCTGCAATCTATTCCAGGGCCGTCGGGCCTGGGTTTGGTCCACTTTAAGTTTTGTGCAAACAGAACAGTAACAGCTTAGGGGAAAAAGGTGAGTATTGGTTGGAAATAGTAGGGAACAGAAAAAGAGAATCAGTCACAAGCCCCCAGGCACAGATAAGAAGCATTTTTTTTGTAAGCAGAATAAATGTGAGTGGAGTTGGTGCAGCAGGACAGGTATGGGTGACTTGCAGGTAGGCAGTCGGGAAGAGAAGAACCTTGGCAAAAGCACAGGAGGAACCACTTGGATAACTGGGGTACAGTGGGAACAGGGGACCCAGGTCTGGGGGGCATGCTGGTGGTAACATTCTGGCAATTGGACGCACATTAGCTGGGAAGGAGGGGTGCCCCAGTGGCAGGATTCCTAATAGCCATTCCCCCCATCCATCTCTCCTTCATGACTGCTTCGGTGTGCGCAGAGCGTCACTCCGCCTTCCTTCATTCCCTTCATACTGGCAGTGGAGAATGCACCAACAGGGATAAAAAGTGAGGTTGGGGGGTTGAGTGGAAGTTCAACAACACAAGTCCAAGGAGTTGGTTATTCTCTGTGCAGCTGAATGCACATTGAGAGGATGGGATATACATGGCACCGGGATTACTGAAAGCTCAGGTAAGTAGCACTCAGGACTGGAACCTGCCCCACAGAACTAAATCTGCAGCCCCTTAAGAGGGCTTACTCCCCCCACCGCTACAGCTGGGCCTACCCCACAGGTTCCAATCGGTAGTCCCTGAAATTGAGGCCAGCCTTGGGATATTTGAAAGGCTCCCTCCCACCATAGCACAGGGCAACCTGCTGCCCCTCTGGCTGAATGCCATGCTATCCTTGAGTGGGGTGGTTCTCCAAGAAGCCCCTAAAACACTTTACTGTTTGTGCCCTCTGTGTGAATAAAGAAAAGCCATGTTTGAATCTGAACTAGTCTCAGGCATGTCCCTTTTTTTGTGGTGTCTCACCTGGGAAGAAGTCTACATTTTATTTTTTTGAGTTTGTGCCTGGACAGATCCTTTAAGGTGTGAACATGGTTTTAGCTTACATTCCTTCTGGCTCCTTAAACCATGAGCTGCCTTTTGTTCCCCTTTTGTCAGAGTGGATTATTTTCCTTATTTTAGCATTTTATAAGCTTCTAAAGGAACTTCAACATGTAGTGAAGATTTTAAATATCTGTGCAGCAAGGGCTGAAGCACATCCAGATTACCTGGAGCCCATGTGTGACGTCATCAAGCTGTTCGGGTAAGTTGTCATCAAACAAGGGTCGCTTTTGTTCAGTGGTGTGCCATCGATAGTCCCGATAGGGGGCAGTTGTGGCCTTGTGACCAGAGGGCTGCAGATTTGATTCCTGGCCATGGGACATCACTGAAAGTAGAAGTCTAGCCATGGGGTAACTCTCCTCTGGCGCTGAGGCGGGGGTACAAAGAAAAAAAAAACGTTACCTCATCCGTCCAGCTCCATTGTCCCAGGTCTGTGCAGCCACTTGAATGGGTGGATGGAAACACGCACAGAGCTGGGAAAGGCCGCTTTGTGCTTTCTCCCAAGACCCGGGGGCACGGTAAGGGATTTTGTTCTTTGTAACCCCCCCCCCCTCCATCCATCCTGGGGTTACCCCATGGCTGCTTTCAAGCATATAACCTAACCCCCCACTGCTCCTGGGGCACCATAATTATAAATAATGCCGCTCCAGGCATGTGCACACTCACTGCATGGATGGGTTAAATGTGGAGGAGAAATCCATATGTGTGCACAAGCATACAGTGGCCATCTATGCCCCAAAAATTCAAATTCTAAAAATGGAACACTTTTCTGCTTATTATGCCCTGAAGATAGATATGTGTTACAGCAGCTGTGATACTGGCCTACTTCCATTGCCGCCATGTTTGTCCTCTCTAAGTAGATTCATTCAAAAATGAAGTCTGCTGTTACCCCTAGCCCCAAACCTCTTGGTTTGAGATGCCCATCCACATAGTCCCGGGAAGGCAAAAATCAGTCAGAATACTCCTGCTTCTGAGGTCCATAGGAGGTTGCTGCCCCAGATGGAGCTTTGAACATGCTGCCAGTGGCCAATAGGGTTCACTTTGGGTATTTACAGCCTGCGAAATTCATAGGCTACCAGCAGTCAGTGTGCGACATTTGAGTAGCGCTCAAGTTTGGACACATAAAGTTTAATTTGTCATTTCTCTGGTTTCCAACTTGGAGGCTGATTTACTACTAGCGTCACGTATTGCCAGATGAGCATCTGTGTAGTGGCGCTTAGAGCGACCGATAGTAGACGCTGTAAGCGGGTATCGGGCGCTGTAACCTAACGTTACGGTCGCTGTAGTAACCTGGCCGGCATTAATGAATATGATGTGTGTTGGGCGCTCTAACAACAGTATAACAATGCAGCGAGCAAAGGTAGCGCCAGCTCAGTGCGTCCGGCACTCGGCGCTCCACACCATATTTAACAAAAAACACAGCGCCGGCGCTCTAAAGCTGTTCGCTGTACTATAGAGCGCCAGAAGCTGTGTAATCAAAGTCTGTTTTTGAACACATATACACGAAAACACATGGAATTACATTGTTTTAACACTGTGACAATGACACTTTAAGTGCCAGACCTGTAATGACAATTCTGCATAAAAATATAAAAAGTCAAAAAAATGTATAAAAGTGTTTGTTTGCAGCCAGGAGAGGTCACACAATGATTTCAGCAAAACAATTTACATTTTAATTGCCCAACACGCTATTTACGGTATACACAACTAATGAAAGCCTATTGAAATGTATGGGAGGGCGACACTAAGCGAAAGGTAATACAAGGCGCTCTTGAACCTAGAGCGCCGGCACTATACGCTGAGCCGCCTCTAGTGATACATGTGACGCTACATGCTGCTGTTAGAGGTTCTCACCAGATTCACTTTCTTAAATGGGGTTTTTCATACAGCGCCCGGCGTTCACCAGATGCCCGCTGCCGCTACAAAGCACTACCTGGCGCTCTCAAATAACTCCCATAGTCTATTTAATTGACCCCTCAATAATTCTTGACTGGAGGGTTACTTTAAAAAACATACGCAAACATTTTTTTCTATCTGTAGAATTCCATTCCTGAAGGAGAGAATGTCGGACGAAGCAAACTACGCTCACATGGTGGCCGAGTCCCTCTCACAGTTTGGTGAGTTCTTCAGCGTGGAGCACAGCTTAGTAAATCTGTAACTGACAATACAAAGCTGCTTGTAGACATCTGATGGCAGGTGAAATCCAAGTGTGAAAAGGTAGAACGCACTCCACACAATGCCATGTATACGTCTTAACGTGCGGTGGTGGTTCAACTGATGGTGCCGTCATTAACAATGTTTAAAAAGACAGGATCCACTGGCACTCAGCTTCATTAGTGGTGTGGTTTAGTATTTAGTATAGTATAATACTAATCCACATGGGCCACTCACTGCACTTCTTGCTGCCAGTCGACATGGCAGCCTGCAGTGAGGCCAGCATAGTAGTGTGCTGTCTACACTGGAGCTGACAATGCTGAAACCAGAGGAGAGCAGCTCTCAGGACTACCTGGGATCAAGCCTGTGGGTTAGTGCCTTTTTTTTTGCATCAGCAATCGGGATGCCCCACCCCACGCATTGACTAACTTACTTATTTGGTTATAAATGTGTGTTAGTCGACAGTAAGCTGTTACCCTTTTTACAAGACCTGGAACAACCTCACAGTGACGTGGCAAAACAAACATTCAGAAGCAAAATGTCTTCAGCAAATGCAATGTTTATTCGGTTAACCGGGGACTCGATATGTCTCTGCCCAATTCAACATTTCCTCTGCGTTGCTTAAATACAGTTTCAGACAAAGAAGCTTAAATGACCATTCGGATTGGATGGCTGAACACATGTCAGCATTTGATTGGCTATTTCAAACATATACAGATACACATATATGGTATATATAGTTCAGACATGAAGAACATCTGTTTCTCATCAAGCAGACACAACATTCAATTGTTGATAATGGTTTAAACCTATGAGGAGGGAGGGGTGAAAACCCCTTCATCCACTGGAGATGTGAGAGATGGCATTCGGATGGCTCATAAAATTAATTCTACTTTCAATTTTTCTCCTTCAACAGGAACTGCTATCTGAGTTTTTATATTGTTGTAACTGTTACATCTTCTAGCCATCAATCAATCAGGGGCGTGGCTTAATTTAACAATTGTCCCTCTTTCCTAACCTAAAAAATTGGAAGGTATGCCTAGTAGGGGCAGCAGTGATGATCCTTTGAGAGTGGAATTGTAGTCATGACATGGCTGCTGCTTCTTGAGCAAGGCTTAAAGGGGACCAACACCCGATGCTGATCGGCCTGGGAATCTATAAGATTCCCGGGCCAATCAGCATCGGGCCTGCGGGGCACCCCGATCGGGGGGGGTGCCCCGCTGTGTGAAACCCCCCAGAAAGCCCTGAAATCCCTACCTGCTCCTCGATCCAGCGGCGCATGCGCGAGCCGCCGCTCGCACATCCCTCTAGCACGCCGCGCACCCGCGCCGGCCGTTTGTGAATGGCCGGCGCGGGCGCACTCCCTGTAAGAGCGGCGCGCGGGAGGCGGCGGTGGGCACGCTCGCTTGTCTGTCGACGGACCTCGCTTGTCCTTCGGCTCGCGCATCCCTCTAGCACGGCGCGCACCCGCGCCGGCCGTTTGTGAATGGCCGGTGCGGGCGCATTCCCTGTAAGAGTGGCGCGCGGGAGGCGGCGGTGGGCGCGCTCGCTTGTCTGTCGACGGACCTTGCTTGTCCTTCGGCTCGCGCATCCCTCTAGCACGGCGCGCACCCGCGCCGGCCGTTTGTGAATGGCCGGTGCGGGCGCATTCCCTGTAAGAGTGGCGCGCGGGAGGCGGCGGTGGGCGCGCTCGCTTGTCCGTCGACGGACCTTGCTTGTTCTTCGGTAGGGATTGGCTGCAGCAGTCATGTGGGAGTGGGGACAGGTGAGTTTTTGGGGCTTTCTGGGGGGTTTCACCGAAGTGGACCAAAACCCAGGATAGTCAAAATCCTGGGTGTTGGTCCACTTTAAAAGTCTTTTTTTCGGTGTGCTGCTGCTACTAGCTTATAGTGAGTCCTGGATGAAATCTTCTTCCAGTCAGCAATATATGGAAGCCTGTGTTGCAGTCTATGGTCAGCACTCTGCATGGAGGCTTGGCTGGAATAGTAGACGCTGTGCTGTCTGGCTGGATTGGCCGGGAGCCTCAGGTAAGAGCAGGAGGGGAGGGGGTTGGCACATGCAGGTATAAAGCCTCCTCGTGGCACAGCAATAGCTGAATTCTTCCAGAAAAGTAATGTGGTAATGCCACGCTGATGAAAGGTCTTTTTAGTCATCCCTGCGTAATATTACCCTTAGGCGGGTGCTATTAGTAGTAACAAATTCGCAATTGTTTCTGTTTTTTAGGCTGCCTGATGCGTGTGCCAAGTTCTCAAGTCAGGATACAGATCTGCAATGCCATTGCCAACTTCTACAATCCAGACAATCTGAAACCTGTTATTGAAGGTACGAGAGCTGTAACGCTTTATCCACCTTATGTGAGAACAAGATACAGATTAAAGCCAGACTCCAGCCAAAATTGACAGCATTTCCCTTGCTGTGTGTAACCCCATTGAGAAAAATTAGCCTTACATTCTGTTGGTCATCAGGCAGAAGTAGAAATCCCTGTTTGGTCATAGAAAAAAAAAAGCATTACTTACCTGACAGGCTGGTGTGCTGAAGCTTCTGTGCTATTGCTATCTTTAAATATGTGAAAGGATTGAATAAGGTTCAGGAGGGAAGTGTTTTTAAGAAGAAGCTTAATGATAGAACAAGGGGGCACAACCTGAAGCTAGTCGGGGGAAGATCAGGAGCAATGTTAGAAAATATTATTTTACAGAAAGAGGAGAAGATGCTTGGAATAAACTTCCAGCAGAGGTAGTTGAAAAATCAATAGTCAGTGAATTAAAGCCTGCCTGAGATAAGCACACATCTATCCTAAGATAAAGAGTACATACAGTATATACATAAGGGCCGACTAGATGGACCGTATGGTCTCCTTCTGCCGTCACCCTTCTATGTTTCTATCCGCTCTGATTCCAACATCATCCTACAGCTGGCCTCAGTGTGCTCCCCTTCTTCCAGTCACAAGAGTGCAGGCTCCTGTGTTCATTGGCAGCAATGACACATCATGTGAGCGACCACCACTGATAAGCTAACAGCAATGGCGGCAATCAGGAATGAGCTCTGAGCTGCAGAAGCTGGACCACTACAGCCCGTAGCACTCTGTAAACATGAGCCTGTGGGAGGTCAGGTAAGTATAGTTTGTTTTTTTTTAATTTCTGGCACAACAATCCTATTTAAAGCATAAGAAAATCCCAAATTCCGAGAACAGAGCCATTTGCCCAGCATTAATATGCACGTCAAACGGCTCTGATTGGACGAGAGCCTGCCCACACACCATTGGAACAGGGAAAGGTGTCTTATTACTGGGTGATGTGGGGGGTTTCACCTGTTCCTCACCAGCCACTGGTTGATACTTACCTGACCCACATGATCACCCCTACTAGAAGCCGAGTCCTGTATGCTTAGGTTCCATGCCTCTCACCCCCTCATACAGCCAGAAACATGCGCCTAGTGCTGATGAGAGCCTAAAGCTCGAAACACGTGTCCACTGGTTGGATGTGTCTGGCTGTGTAAATTTAAAGCTAATCCTTGGCATTGCACCCTTAGCCTTTCTAAGGGCCTTGGATGGCACAGAGACATAAAGAGATAATTTGCATAGCTCCGCCTACTGCAAGGATTGATGGGTAATGCTATCTGTCCTTGTGTTGGGTACTGTGCAAATACTTTACGTTCTAGGAAAGCTCCTCTCTTCCTTTACCTAAGTAGAGGGTTTTTTGGTCTCTTTAGCCCCCCTATATTAAGCCTAACATGGATCTCTCCACATACTGGCTTGCGACTCTGTTTTGGTTCCATGCCTCAGAGGATCATATATGAATATTTAGCCGTGTACCACTTGCTGAATGTGTCACCCGTGGTGTAAAAGTGTGGCTGCTGAGCATACAGGGTAAGTTTATTTAAACTTCTTAATTGGCTTAGGTGTAGGATAAAGTAGAGTTATGTGATATCTCCCTTGCTGGACACATGTGCTCTCCTGGAACCTACCTTGGCATTGCACGGGGAATTTTACAGGGACATAAAGAGATGATTTGCATAGATCCGCCTACTGCAAGGATTGATGGGTAAATCTGTTATTCCTTGTGTTGTGCGATGGGTATTTTCTGTTCTAGGAAAGCACCGCTTTCCTTTTAACATACCCCCTATATTAAACCAAAATTACACCCCCAAAATATTTCGCTGAATCTGGATTGTGTATCTGCGCTATCCAGATTGCAGTTACAGTAAAATAAAAGTGCTCACTTTTTTTTTTTTTGTAAATCCCCGTTTTTAGTCCAATAATGGCAGTGCATGGGGGGGCTCTGTGGCCAGCCAAAGCAGAAGCCACTTTGGCCAGCAAGCCAGAAGCGCTGCTCGGCACCCGATCAAGCAGCGCGCTGTCGCTATCTGTAAAAGCGCTCCCTGCTCATGTCCAGTTGGACCTGGCGCGCGTGCCCTCGTCAATGGGCCATAGCACCTTCTAACTGGACATGCGCAGGGAGTGCTTTTACTTACAGGTGGCCACAGAGCCCCCATGCGCCGCCATTATTGGACTAAAAACAAATTAAATATAAAGCACTTTTATATTAGCTGCAATCTGGATAGTGCAGGTGCACAATCCAGATGCAGCAAAATAGTTTGGGTGGTTGTATTTTGGTTTAGACCTGACATAGGTCTCTCCACATGGTGGCTTGCAGCTATGAGCAAAAATAAACTGTATTTTTTCTGTATGTCTCCCCACACAGGAGTCCAACCAATCAGCACTGGGTACAAAATCCGGATGGCTGAACTGGGGGGCTTGGCGGAGACCCTTGTCCTGTCTCTGACATTAGTTGAGAATCGTCTGCAAGAGAAGATTGCTCTGCTTAAGGTGCTGCAGCTTTTCTCCAGCTCTGCCGGTAGGTGATGATGAGCGCCGGCACAGCCTCTACAATTACTAGGACATATATGCTTATATTTTTTCTAATCATTAAATGCACACATACACTGTCTCACCAATTATTTGGTGAAATTATTATTTCTCCTGCACGTTGTTGTTATGGTCATATTATATGGGTGTCAAGCCCCTGATCTAGGTAATATCTAAGATAGGATGCGGCTGCAAAGTTCAAAAATAACTGTAAGTCTGCTTACAGCTCCGCATTGCATGCATTCATAATTGGCATGCCCTGCTGCAAGTGTTTGCTGCAACTACCTCCAATAAAATTAGACCATAAAATTGAATTGAATTGAAACCTCAAGTGAAGAAGAAATGGGAAGTGCCCTTAAAGTGGACCAAAACCCATGGTCTATAAGATTCCAGGGGTCTCTGTGAAACCCTGCTATGTGAAAACCCCCAAGGCTTGAGAAAAACCCCAATCCAACGGCGCATGCATGAGATGTGGCCACCGTAAGCTATACCGGTGTCTGCCGGCACCTGGCATTCATGAATGGCCGTTGCGGGCACGCACCCTGTTAGAGGGTAGAGGGGTCTAGCTGCTTTTGGCTAGAATCTCCCCTTAGATGATCCCTAGATGAAATTGACAAGCCCAGCCAAGCGCGCTGATTGGGTGAGAGACCAGGCATGCGCCTTATGACCAGGAAAGCTGACTTATACTGGGCGACCTGCGGGGGCTCACACAGTGGGCATCCTAAATCAGGGCGCCCCAGGGGCAAGGACCAAAACCTGGGATAGTCAAAATCCTGGGTTTTGGTCCACTTTTAGGTCACAGCCCTGAGTCTTTTATATTCCAGATCTGGCCTTGGCGTTGATAGATCCAATTTAGAAACAACCACCCTTTGTTATTTTTGCACATTAGAAATGAAAAACCAAATGTACAAAATATGTAGCAAATGAATACTATACACCTTTATATAAGAGAAATGACAAACCAAAAGGCAACCAGATAAGATCACCCCCCCCACCCTTTTTTTGGGGGATATATGATAAGTACAGTACATAAATAGCTATCAAGTGATAAAGCTTGTATAGTTTGCATAGCTATTTTTATTCATCTGTCAGGATAAGATCTGCCTGTGTTAATTATACATCCTGCAGGTACCGCGACGATGAAGCTTAATATGGTGGTCAGTAACATTTTGGCAGGATATTCACTGTAATATGAGCCCAAGGCAGCCAGATCACAGGTCTCGATTCATCAAGAGTTGAAAAAAATTCTCATTTTAGAAAAAAATTCATTTCATGAGAAAAAAGCCTGAGAATGTTACTGTAAGCGAATCACCAGATAGGAAGACAATGGAAGTCTATGGCACTTTTTACTACAGGTAATAAGGAGTAAAAAGTTCAATACGTTTTCCAGGAGTAAAAAGGGCCATTGACTTTCATTGTCTTCCTATCTATTGATCTATTGATTTTTTTCAACGCTTGATGAATCGAGGCTTCAATTCAAGAGTTGATAAAAAAGTAATGATAGTAAAAAATTCACTTTATGAGAAAAAAGCCTGAGAATGTCACTAAATGTTACTATATCGCCAGATAGGAAGACAATGAAAGCAAATGGCACTTTTTACTACAGTGTAAAAGGTTCTCTACTTTTCTTAGGAGCTGGTGGCTTTTTTTGCTCATGAAGTGATTTTTTTTTTCCTACCATGAGAATCTTTTTCAATTCTACATTGGAGCTACATTTTACATTTTCTTTACCATGAATGTCAACCATATAACCCCGCTAGTGGACTCTAATATTCACCACTTATACGCCTTCCCATTTCATTGTAGAGAACTGCAAACTCATGGCCAAAGCTCAAGCTGCATGCAGAATCTGTTCCCGGCTCAATGACCCCGACCAATCCGGACAGCTTCTTTTTCGTTCCTCTGAAATCCTATGGAATCTTCTAGAAAATGGACCCAAGGAAGAAATTGTTAACCAACTTAGCAACATAGAATGTATTTAGTAAGCATTTCACAGTTTCCATTAGTAAATTCCCAGGACACCTCTAGGTTTGATTTATTTAAAGTCGGTCCTTAAAATGGACCAAATCCCAGGATTTTGACTATCCTGGGTTTTGGTCTTTGCCCCCGGGGCACCCCGATCGAGGATGCCCCACTGTGAGAAACCCCCCCAGGTCGCCGAAACAAACTCACCTCTTCTCAGTTCTACGGCACATGCGCGGCCGCTTGTCCAATCAGCACGCTCGGATTCACTGACGTCCCTTCGGCTAATGCGAGCGGCTCTGAGCGCACTGACGCCCGCATCCTCCGCTACCCTCTAACAGGGAGCGTGCCCATGCCGGCCATTTACAAAAGCCTGCCGTGGGTATGCGCCCTGCTAGAAGGATAGCAGGGATGCGGCTCGCACATGCGCCATTGGACCGGAAAAGAAGGTAAGTGTATGGGTGACCTTGGGGGTTTCACACAGCGGGGCATCCTGATTTTGAATGCCCCAGGGGGAGGGAATCAATCGCTGTGGGTTTTGGTCAACTCTAAACCTCTTAGCGACCCACCCCGATTACAGTTCACATTTAACCCCAATGCCCAAATTGGCTCTGCCTGATTTGCAGGCTGCCTGATGTTCCATGAGCCGCCATCTTGGATGTTTAAAGGCTCATAACATGCAGTAGATGCAGGTAGGATGATTATTAATGTGAGCAATCTGTAGGTACAGGATGTGATCTGTTAATAACTAAGGCTGTTTTGCATCTACGGTTTTCAGTGCACTCAAGGACTCATTTGTACGGCTTCTTACAAATGGCTGCAGACATTACGACCGGCAGCTAAGAAACGATCTTTTAGTGATCACTACACTGATTGCCGAAAACAACTGCGCTCCTCTAGTGGTAAGTGAACTGATACATGAAGCCAAGGCTGCCATCAGGGCAGTACAGACGTCATTCCTCTCAATCTCCTGCTGATGTATATGTTTATTTTACTGCTTCACTATCATAGAGTACGTTTGGTTGGTTCTTGAATGATATGTATAGACATTAGAGAGTATTATTGGCCCTGAAGTGTTATAGGCAGGGGCTTGAGCAGTTTGGGTGGCCCCAAGATGTTAAAGCGTCCCTTCAATGATATGTGGCAAGAGTAAGGTTGGCTCTACGGTGCCAGAGCGGGTACTATGGATGATCCCAGGGTGGCAAATGTGATATGTGGCACCCTTTATTGAAACAAACAAGGAAAGTGTGTTAGAGGGAGGCCCTTGGACATTATGGATGCAGGGGTGCACCTGTAATGAGCCCATGTGAGGTGGTCACCTCCAACAGCACCGGTGGCATACATAGCCCGGACAGCCCTCATCAGCAAGACACCCTCCGCAAACATGACCAGTCTCTAGGTGCAGGTGGGAGAGAGGCAGTCAGAGTACACACAGTGGTAAGGGAGGTGTGGTACTCACACACCCACAACAAAGGTGGCGGTGCACATAGGGCGGCACGTACACGGGGGCATGCACCTAGAGGCGAGGAGGAAGGAGGTGGCATGGATGGCTAGGTAAGTATGTACACTGGCATCTGGCTTATGTTCTGCAGAGGTAGTGTAGGTAGCTTGCACTCGGCCCCTGTTCCATGGGCCCGGGCGGCACTTGCCTGCACTGCCTCTATGGTATGTGTGCACTGCACAGCACTGCATAGGGTGCATCAACTGATCTACTTTTTAATTTTTTTTCTATTTAAAATGTAGTTACATTTTTTTTGTTACTGCTGTCATGTTTTTGAAGGCAACCATTAATGGCTCAGCAGCCCAGGCCCACCTTCCCTCCCTACCCCCACATTGCTTCGTTTAGGAGTGAGAGGCATTTTTCTATAGGCGCTGCTGCCTTCACATCAGCCACATCGGCACATTCACAGCGCAGTGAGGAGGGAGACTATGGTGCACCCTGCCCTATCATCTCGGGAACTATGGCACGCCCCTCTCCACTCACTTCAGCGGCGCCCGGCACAGGACTGGGATTGGGCAATCTGGTAAGTGTGTAAACATCGGACTAGCAGCAATAGCCTGCGTGGGATGAAAGGTGAGTTTAGTGTTTTTTTGTTTTTGGCTGAAGTATGACTTTAAATACACTATGCTACATTCACATGGTCTGCATAAGACTTCATTTTTTTAAATCACTTTTTTTATCAACAATCTAACTAGTAGACAGTGACATACAGGATGTCATTTTTGTATGAAAGCTATTCCAACACCCCCACTCAAGAACTACTCATCCTGTTAGTCCCATTGCGGTTCTGAATTCCTCAAACTTGGCTCTTGATATTCTCATCAGCCAATCTCTTGTCAGACCCACAATAAACAAACTAAGTAGCCCACGTGCCACTTACCGTAATCACGCAGGTGATGATGTTTCACATCAGTGTGCTGTCCTTGCACTGATCTCACTGCTGGCAATTTTAATACATCCTTGGTTGTCCTCATAGATAACTGTTGGCTGAGTTAATGTTTACCGAAATCTTCCAAATGACTTCTTGGCTTGCATGAGCAGCAGACATGTTCTCTGCTTCTGTTGAAGGCAACGCAACCGACTGGACCAAGGAACTGAAGTTTCTTCTAACTTGAACAAGTAACCATTTGAGTCTCCAGCCCAATGTGCATCTACATGACCTCTGAGTGCCAGATCTCCTGATGCAGATATCTCTTAATCTTAAGTTATTGTAGTAGTTTCTTAATTGCATTCCAGTCTCTTTGGTGAGGCTTGCTTATTCATCTACAAAGAATTCCAACTGAGGCTGTGATATCTGGGCGAGTAGTAGTTGCTACGTACAAAAATGCCACCACTGCTTGTTGTTAACTTTCATCGTTGGGTAGCATATCTTAACTTCGAGTAAGATAAATCCATTGGTGTTAATGCTTTGGCTTCTAACATTCCACACTGGTTTAGGACTGAGGAGATTTTAGAACCTTGGTTGAGAAGAAAAGGTCCCTCTTCCTCTCTCTCTGGATTTGGATTCCCAAATAATATTTTACATTTCCAGGGTCCTGAGTTTCAAAGTTCTGGTTCATAACTTTACCTAGTTTTGCAATTTCTCTGCTGCACATTTTGTGTATAAACATGGATCAGCTTGAGATTTTTGAAATCCTTCATCAAGCAAGACTTTCCATGCTCTTGCCGACTGTTTAAGACCATAAAGAGATTTTTGCATTTTACAAACAAGATGTTCTTCAGGCTTTTTGATAAAACCTTCATGTTAAGTCATGTACACTTCTTCAATGTCGCCATTTAGAAAGGCAGTTTTGATGTCAAAATGTGTCACTATCATCTGGTTGAACAGTTTTGAATGTGGTGTGCTTAGCAAAGTATCCTTTGGCAACTAATCTTGCCTTGCCGGTGTATATTTGTTCTTAAAGACCCATTTACATCTGATTGCTTTCTTGCCTTGTGGTAGCTCAGTAAGCTTCCATGTATGAGGTTGGTAAAGAGACTTCATCTCTTCACCTGGAATCCTAGATAGATAGATAGATAGAGCTCATCATGTGGCCGGACATCTAGTGCAGTGACAAGGTTGTCATAACATTCTGGAAGACCACTCAGTAGAAGTGCAGCAACATGAAAATTTTTATATTCTAAGTATGTCACACACCCCGCTTCAAGATATCCATAACATGTGGGTAATACCGACCTGAAGAGGGCGTTCTGCAGAGATGATAGTAAAAAGAAAGCCCCTCCCGGATCCATAAATACCTGGGACCTCCCACTCATTACCCAGTTTTCCATCTCTGCAGACGGCGAGCAAGTCAGAAGATGATGTCTCCTCCTTGCACAGGGGGATTTCAGGTAGCCGGGATAACTCCCGGCCCGTTATTTATTTATTTCCGCTCGGACCCCTTTTTCTCTTGATTGACCCCTTAGATACATGCCTCCACAGTCTTGGCTGCTGGTCCGGGCGAGGGTATATTAGCACCTCTGGTGCTTAGGAGCAGAGCTCCACCGTGAGACCCTACATAAGAGGGTAGGCGGTTACACCGGGTAGGTGAACCCGGTTTGGGATGCCCCGTCCCCTGGCACTTATCCCTGGGTGGCCCCTCCACAGTTACCCTTCTACCACAGTGGGGGTTGGGGGTCACTCCCTTAGCGCTAGGTGTAAGTAACTTTATTTTATGTGTTGTGTCTGTGTTTTTACTTTGTGGTTTCTCTCTTCGCGGCGCCGCGGCCGCCATTGCCGCCGGGGCGCCGGTTTTTACTTCAGATATTGTGAGGGGAGTTATTCCCTCACGCACTTCAGTTGGGGGCGGGCCGCGGCAGCGCGCCGAAAGGCTATGCGCTTCCAGCAGGTCTGTGAGCGGGGAGCGGGGCGGGTGCTCCGCAGGACTCTGCGGCCCGCACACGCTGCTCGTTTTCACTCTTAACCGGCGCCGCGGGACTTCAGCGGCGCCGGTCTCCGGGGGACAGAACGGAGGGGAGCTTCTCCCCTCACGCGTCTACGTCGGGGGGCGGGGCCGGGCTTTCGGCGCGTCGCCGCGGCCCGCCCCCTCTACTACAGGCGCCGCTGCGGAGCTTGTCGCTCCTTGCTAGGATGTCAGGATGGGGGCGGAACAGAGCATTTTGCGCGGTCCGCGCTGACCACGCCCCATTCTCGGCCTGCCTTCTCCCCTCATGGACGGTGTGAGGTCGCCACTACTCCCGCTACCGACGGCACTGTGAGTGGCCCTGTGGGCCCCTATTCATTCATCATTTTATTCTTTAGTCCTTATTTGGCATTTATTGGGGTTATTTGTGTCTTTCAGGTGGATCTTCAGTGGTATTTAGGGTGTTTCTCCCGGTCCTAGGTCCCTGGGTTTAAATTTACTGTTCACAAATCCTCCCACTCGGGACATTAAAGGGGCATCCCGGGTTGCTTATTGGCGTAATTCCCTTGGTCATAGCGACTACTTAAAGTTCACCTTATGGAGGCATCCCCGGATACTGGGCTCGGGACCCCTTCGGGGCAACCCCAGGAGTGTATGTTGTGTGGGGTATCCATTACTGGGGACGATGTACTTCTGTGTATACCTTGTGCACAGCAAACTATTACGCGGCAGTCCGAACCCCAGGCGTCTGGGTCAGCACCGCCGGTCGCTTCATCTCCTCCTCCCACCTTGATACGCACCCCGTGTGAAGTTGTCATGGGCAGGGAGCTGCAATCTGAGATGGGCGCCAGATTGGCCAACCTTGAGAAAATTCTCTCCAGTTCGGTCGCCCGTAAGGCTCCGGCTAAGAGAAAGCATTTGTCGCCGGCTCCGCCGGTGGATGACCTTGATGATGTTAATAATCTGGATTGGTCTGATTATTCCCCGCTAGAGGAAGGGGAGGTTTATGAGGATTCTGATAATTCAGACGATGAGCAGTTTGTTGGCGCTGATGCTGAGCTGGGGGACTTGGGGAGATCCTCGGATACTCCTAACGCTCTGGCTCAGATGTTTGAGGTTCTGGCTATTTCCCCTCCTGAGGAGGCTCCACAGCAGAAGGGTGAGTTTTTTGAGGAATCCAGGCCGCGCTTGGAATTTCCTACTCAAAGACACTTTGACAAAATTATTGCTAAGAAATGGGATAGGCCGGCTCGGCCCCCTGGCATTCCTCAGGGGTGGGATAAGAAATATCCCTTCCCTTCGGATACGGTTAAGCGCTGGGCATCCCCCCCCGAGGTGGATGCACCGGTTTTGGGGTTGTCCAACACCTCTGTTTTAAATAATCCTGATTGTTCCACCCTCAAAGATGGAGAGGATAAACGCATTGACCAGATGGCTTGTCATGGTTTTGCTAGCGTTGGGTCAGCCATGCGGCCCGTTTGCGCTTCGGCGCTAATGGTGGTGGCCGCCAGGTCCGTGGTCAGGGATCTGTTGACTTCTTCCGGGCTTCGTCCTGGTAGTGACGAGTTCCTTGGCCTTAAACTGTGTGAGTTGTTTTTGTCTTTTGTATTAACCGCCTTGGATGACACTTTGATGATGTGTGGTAGGACGTCGGCTCTGCTGGTGACTATTCGGCGGTCGGTGTGGTTGCGCCAGTGGGCGGCCGATTTTATGTCCAAAAAGTCACTGACGGCTCTACCTTTTGTTGGATTACGGCTCTTTGGAGAAAAATTGGACTCTGTCACCAAGGGTGGTAGGTTACCTCAACGCAAGAAACAACGCCGTCCCATTCGGGGGGCGCCTTCCTTTACCCCCTCCTTTCGTGGGGCCAGATCTGGCAGGGGATTTGCCTTCCCCTCTTCCAGAGGAGATTCCGGGAACAGGGGCAGAGGACGTGCCCGTCCAGGATACAGTTGGGGCTCTAAGCCCAAACCGGCTGCTAAGCCAGCTCAGCAATGAGGGGGCGCCCTCACCCATGCGGGTGGGGGGACGGCTGCGACACTTCTCCCAGATCTGGGATCAGGAGGTCTCGGACAGATGGATCCGGGAAGTGGTGTCTTCCGGTTACAAGCTGGAGTTCGAGCTCCGCCCCCCTTCCAGATTTTTCAGGTCTCGGATGCCTTCGGAACCTCTGGCGGCGCAGGGGCTCCTGGTGGCAGTAGAGAGTCTTCTGGACATGGCTGTCATTTGCCCAGTGCCCCCCTCAGACCAGGGCAGGGGTTTTTATTCCAATCTGTTCACGGTACCCAAGAAGGACGGATCGGTCCGACCCATCTTGGATCTGAAGTTTCTCAACAGGTTCATCCGGCCGCGGAAATTCCGCATGGAAACGCTGCGTTCGGCTATCCACTCTCTTCGTCAGGGAGACTTTCTGACGTCCATAGACATCAAGGACGCTTACCTACACGTTCCGATTTTTCCAGCACACCAGAGGTTTCTCAGGTTCGTGGTGGAGGATCGGCATTTTCAGTTTGTGGCACTCCCTTTCGGTCTCACCTCGGCTCCTCGGGTGTTCACCAAGGTGCTGGCGGGGGTGAGGGCTCTGCTCAGGGTTCAGGGTATCCGCATTGTGCCCTATTTGGACGATCTTCTGATTATGGCCTCTTCCTTCAACCAAGCGGAGTTGGACACCAGAGTGGTGGTGTCCACTCTGGAGAGGTTCGGTTGGGTGATCAACCACCCCAAGTCTTCTCTTTCTCCGTCCAGGGTAGTGACCTTTCTGGGAATGTCTCTGGACACTTCGCAGGCCAGGGTGTTTCTGCCCCAGGCCAAGGTTCTTTTGATCCAGGAGTTGGTTCAGCTTCTCTTGTCGGCCCCTCGTCCGGCCATCCGGCTAGGGATGAGGCTGGTGGGGTTAATGGTGGCCTCATTCGAGGCAGTTCCCTTTGCGCAGTTTCACACAAGGACACTCCAGCTTCATCTGTTGAAGGTTTGGGACAAGTCTCCGCTATCGTTGGATCAGTCCTTCCTGATGACCCCCCGAGTTCGTAGATCCCTGCAATGGTGGCTGGGGTCTGTCAATCTGTTGAAGGGCAGATCTTTTCTGGCGCCGCGTCACCACGGATGCCAGTCTGTCAGGTTGGGGGGGTGTTTGGAAGGACCTCCAGTTTCAGGGTCTGTGGGGCCCGCAGGAGGCTCATGAGCCCATCAATGTTCTGGAGTTGAGAGCCATCAGGTTGGTTCTGTTTCGCTTGACTCATCAGTTGCAGGGCCTGCCAGTTCAGGTCCGGTCGGACAACCGGACGGCGGTTGCTTACATCAATCACCAGGGAGGGACTCGCAGCAGGAGTGCCCTCAGGGAAGTATCTTTGATTCTGGACTGGGCGGAGAACCACGTCCCGTGTATCTCAGCAGTCTACATTCCGGGAGTGGAGAACACGGAGGCGGACTCTCTGAGCAGGTCTTCCTCTCGCCAGGGGAAGTGGTCTCTCAGTCCCCAGGTGTTTCGTTCGATTTGCCTCAGGTGGGGGTTCCCGGCGGTGGACCTCTTTGCCTCTCGTCACAATCACAAACTTCCGGTATTTGTGTCTCTCTCGCAGGATCCACTGGCTCTGGCAGTGGATGCCATGTCTCTGAACTGGAGGGATCTGGGGTTTCTTTACCTGTTCCCTCCGTTTCCAATGGTAGCCAGAGTGGTGCGCAAACTGGCCCTGGAGGGCGCGTCGGCGATTCTGGTGGCACCAAGGTGGCCAAGGCAGGTTTGGTTCGCAGACCTGGTAAGACTGGCAAAGGATCAGTTCGTTCTGCCTCTACTGCCGGACCTGCTCACCCAGGGTCGGCTACGCTATCCCAATTTACCATCGCTGGCTTTGACGGCGTGGCTGCTGAAACCTCCATCTTGAAGGAGGAAGGTCTTTCTGATGCGGTGATTCAGACTCTTATTAGTGCCAGGAAGCGGTCTTCCTCTACTGTTTACTATAGGACCTGGAGGTCCTATATTGACTGGTGTGAAGGTAGGTCCTTCCCTTGTCGGGAGTTTTCCATTTCCAGGATCCTGGAGTTTCTTCAACATGGTCTGGATCTGGGGCTCCAGCTTAGTACCTTGAAGGGGCAGGTTTCTGCTCTGGCGGTGTTCTTTCAAAGGTCCTTTGCACTTCATCCCTTGGTCAAGACTTTTTTCCAAGGGGTTACGCATGTTCGGCCTCCTAGGAAGCCCTTTGTTCCAGTTTGGGATTTGAACCTGGTTCTTTCTGCTCTTCAGGGTCCCCCGTTTGAGCCCTTGAATGAGATTGCTTTGTCTTCACTTACCCAAAAGGTGGCCTTTTTAGTGGCTATCACTTCTGTTAGGCGTGTTTCTGAGTTGGCAGCTTTGTCCATTAAAGCTCCGTACTTCGAAAGGCATCAGGACAAGGTGGTCTTTCGTTTCAAGCCGGATTTTCTTCCTAAGGTGGTCTCTGCTTTTCATCTGAATCAGGACATTGTTCTGCCTTCTCTATGTCCTAATCCTAGCAACGACAAGGAAAGGGCGCTGCATTCCTTGGATGTAGTTCGCGTTGTGAAATATTATCTGGTGGTTACGTCTTCCTTTCGTAAGACTGATGCTTTTTTTGTGGTGCCCTTTGGGCCTAGGAAAGGTTTGGCTCCTGCCAAATCTTCCATTAGTAAATGGATTCGTCAGGCCATCATTGGGGCCTATTCTGCCAAGGGGAGGAGTCCCCCTTTTCGTGTTACTGCTCATTCTACTCGTGCGGTTGGAGCGTCCTGGGCTTTTCAGCACCAGGCCTCGGTTGAGCAAGTTTGTAAGGCCGCTACTTGGTCCTCTGTTCACACTTTTTCCAAGTTTTACAAGGTTGATGTTCGGGCCTCAGCGGATGCTGTTTTTGGCCGCAAAGTTCTGCAAGCTGTTGTGGTTTAAGTTGTGCCTTGTTGCCTTGTTTTGGATCCCCGCCCTTTTATGGACACTGCTATTGGATGTCCCACATGTTATGGATATCTTGAAGCGGGGTGTGTGACATACTTAGAATAATACTATTTTGTGAAATACTCACCTGTAAAATGGGTATTATAAGTATGTCACACACCCCGCTTCACCCGCCCTTCTTGTATTCTGGATCCTTTATACTGTGAACTTTGCGTTGCTTTGGTCTATATTTGCCTCTTCCTGGTCCCTTACCTTACTGCTTCTATATACTGGGTAATGAGTGGGAGGTCCCAGGTATTTATGGATCCGGGAGGGGCTTTCTTTTTACTATCATCTCTGCAGAACGCCCTCTTCAGGTCGGTATTACCCACATGTTATGGATATCTTGAAGCGGGGTGTGTGACATACTTATAATGCATATACAATGCCCCACAATCTAGTTTGAGGTGCTCCACAATCTAGGGCGTCTCTTATATAGTCCTGCATATGCTGGCTCTCACTTGGCTTAGACTGATACAGTTTTCTTATGAGGTAAAGCTTATTGCTGAGGTTTGATCTTTTATGCACTTTCTGTAATGCATCCCATATATGCACAATCTGATTATCATCTATACTGAGAGAGATGGTGCTCTTTATAGCCAATCATCAAGTAATAGATTAGGCATAGGTTCCTGAGTAAATTTCCACATAATCTTATTAGTAGCATCTTGACATTGAATTTCCAGCACTGGTAATTCTGGTTAGTCCGGCATGACAATATGAATTTACCAGGATTGCTGTTAGTAGACATTTTGTCTGTTTTTCACGCTTCTCTGATTCATTGTTCACTGCTCTGGGAAAATCCTCCTCTGGGCTATTCCTTGTTTGTGCCCATAACCTGTTGGCAGCAGATTGTACACAACTATTCTTGCATGCAGGAACAGCTGTTTATTCAGCAACAATCAGGAACATAAACACGAGCTTGATACAGCAACACATCTCTGGTATGGAGCAAAGCAAACAAATCCTTTCTGTTAGCAGGTTAAACACACGGGCAGGCTGATTAATTACTAACACCAGGTAGCGACAGATGAGCGTCTGTAGCGAGGATTTCGGAGCTGGTAGTCGCTGTTGTTTCAGAGCACCTCAGTCGCTGGCTGGCATTGATGAATTTGTTGTGTGAGTCGCTATAACATCAGTACTACACTGTATGGGAGCGAATAGTAGCGCCAGCTCAGTGCGACTGACTCACACCACATTCATCAAAACAGCCTCAAACAGCGCCGGCGCTCAAAATCGGGTTGTTATAGCCCATGCGCCAGAAGCTGTGTGATTAAAGTCTGTTTTTGAACATGTATCCAATAGTAACAAAGCAAAAACATATAGAATTACATTGTTATTGCATTGTAACATGATCACTTTAATACCAGACATGTAAGGACAATTCTGCATAAAAATATTATTAATCAAAAAAGTTTTCCAAAATGTCATTTTCTAGGCCAGGAAACTTGTCGGAAAGATTTGAGATTTTATTAAAAAAAAAAAAAAAAATTGGGATCAGGAAAGGGATTTAAGGATTGTCCATAGAAATGTATGGGAGAGCGCCAGGTAGAGAGAGGTAATACGTTGGGCTCTGCAATGCTGAACGCCAGCGCTGTACACTGAGCCTGGGATAATGATGAATCGTACGCTACATGCCGTTGTTCTAGTCGCTGACAAAATTTGGCTTCCTAAATGTGTAATTGCGTGCCGTGTCCGGCGTTCACCTGCGCTTACAAGGCACTACCTGGCGCTATCCCTTTTATGAATAATGCCCTATGTCACATTCACATGGTCTGCATAGGACTTCCTGCTTTTTATTTTAAACAAACTTTATCAACAATCTAATAAGCAGACAGTCACATACATGATGCAGTTGTTGAATTAAAGCTATCCCAACATTTAGCAATATATACATTCAGTATATATATCCTCAGATAATACTATAAGTTTAGAATTGTTTTTTTTTGCATTTGCTTACAGGAAAGTGGATTTGCTAAGCAGCTGATCTTATTTGCCACTTTTTCTGAAGGTATGTAATGTACAGTAAGTGTGTCCTGGCATATGCGTGTGTTTGTGGGGATGTAGTCGTTTAGTCATGGTCATTTAAGGATTTTTAGATTGGTTAGAAAAAGAACTGAATTGACTCAATGGGCAAATAAAAACCCTTTTTTCGAGGACTTTTGTTCAACAAAATCTTGCATTGTTAAAAGTGAAAGAAAGTAAAACTGCATAACCTACATCTACCTGTTTTCCTTTGCATAAATAATACCTTACACAGATGTAGCAGCTACTATGTGTTGTATAGCTTTAACTTAACTAGTTAACCGGCGCAGAAGTAATTGAAAAATACCATTTTGTGAATACTCACCTTGTAAAATGGGTATTATAAGTATGTCACACACCCCGCTTCAAGAATCCATAACATGTGGGCAACACCGCCCCGAAGAGGGCGTTCCTGCAGAGATGACAGCAAAAGAAAGCCCCTCCCCGATCCACAAACACCTGGGACCTCCCACTCACCACCCAGTATACAGAAGCAGTAAGGTAAGGGACCAGGAAGAGGCAAAAATAAACAACAACCACGCAAAGTTCGCAATAAAGAGGATCCTGAATACAAAAGGGCGGGTTGAAGCGGGGTGTGTGACATACTTATAATACCCATTTTACAAGGTGAGTATTCACAAAATGGTATTATTCTTAGTATGTCACACACCCCGCTTTAAGAATCCATAACATGTGGGATATCCAACAGCAGTGTCCATAACAAGGGCGGGGATCCAAAACTAGGCAACAATGCACAACTTTAAACCACTACAGCTTGCAAAACTTTGCGGCCAAAAACAGCATCTGCTGAAGCCCGAACATCAACCTTGTAAAACTTGGAAAAGGTGTGAACAGAAGACCAGGTAGCGGCCTTACAAACTTGCTCAACAGAAGCCTGGTGCTGAAAAGCCCAGGACGCACCAACTGCACGAGTAGAATGAGCAGTAACACGAAAAGGGGGACTCCTCCCCTTGGCAGAATAGGCCCCAATGATGGCCTGACGAATCCATTTACTAATGGAAGATTTGGCAGGAGCCAAACCTTTCCTAGGCCCGCAGGGCACCACAAAGAAAGCATCAGTCTTGCGAAAGGAAGACGTAACCTCCAGATAATGTTCCACAACACGAACTACATCCAAGGAATGCAATGCCCTTTCCTTGTCGTCACTGGGATTTGGGCATAGAGAAGGCAACACAATGTCCTGATTCAGATGAAACTCCGAGACCACTTTAGGAAGAAAATCCTGCTTGAAACGAAAGACAACCTTGTCCTGATGTTTCTCGAAGTACGGAGCTGTAATGGATAAAGCTGCCAACTCAGAAACACGCCTAACCGAAGTGATAGCCACCAAAAAGGCCACCTTTTGCGTAAGAGAAGACAAAGCTATCTCATTCAAGGGCTCAAACGGAGGGCCCTGGAGAGCAGAAAGAACCAGGTTCAAATCCCAAACTGGAACAAAAGGCTTCCTAGGAGGCCGAACATGTGTAACACCTTGGAAAAAGGTCTTGACTAAGGGATGAAGTGCAAAAGACCTTTGGAAGAACACCGCCAGGGCAGAAACCTGCCCTTTCAATGTACTAAGCTGGAGCCCCAGATCCAGACCATGTTGGAGAAACTCTAAAATTCTAGGAATGGAGAACTCTCGACAAGAGAAAGACCTACTTTCACACCAATCAATATAGGCCCTCCAAGTCCTGTAGTAAATAGAAGAGGAAGAGCGCTTCCTGGCACGGATAAGAGTCTGAATCACCGCGTCAGAAAGACCTTCTTCCTTCAAGATGGCGGTTTCCGCAGCCATGCCGTCAAAGCCAGCGATGGTAAATTGGGATAGCGCAGCCGACCCTGGGTGAGCAGGTCCGGCAGCAGAGGCAGGGCGAACTGATCCTCTGCCAGTCTTACGAGGTCTGCGAACCAAACTCGCCTTGGCCACCTTGGGGCCACCAGAATCGCCGACGCACCATCCAAGGCCAGTTTGCGCAGCACTCTGGCTAGCATTGGGAACGGAGGAAACAGGTAAAGGAACCCCAGATCCCTCCAGTTTAGAGACATGGCATCCACTGTCAGAGCCAGAGGATCCTGCGAGAGAGACACAAAGACTGGAAGCTTGTGATTGTGACGAGAAGCAAAGAGGTCCACCGCTGGGAACCCCCACCTGAGACATATCGAACGAAACACCTTGGGACTGAGAGACCACTCCCCCTGACGAGAGGAGGCCCTGCTCAGCAAGTCCGCCTCCGTGTTCTCCACTCCCGGAATGTAGACTGCTGAGATACACGGGACGTGGGTCTCTGCCCAGTCCAGAATCAAAGACACTTCCCTGAGGGCACTCCTGCTGCGAGTCCCTCCTTGGTGATTGATGTAAGCAACCGCCGTTCTGTTGTCCGACCGGACCTGAACTGGCAGGCCTCTCAACTGATGAGTCAAGCGAAACAGAACCAACCTGATGGCTCTCAACTCCAGAACATTGATGGGCTCGTGAGCCTCCCGCGGGCCCCTCAGACCCTGAAACTGGAGGACCTTCCAAACACCCCCCCAACCTGACAGACTGGCATCCGTGGTAACTGTTTCCCAACGCGGAGCCAGAAAAGATCTGCCCTTCAACAGATTGACCGACCCCAACCACCATTGCAGGGATCGACGAACTCGGGGAGTCATCAGGAAGGACTGATCCAACGATAGAGGAGACTTGTCCCAAACCTTCAACAGATGAAGCTGAAGCGTCCTTGAGTGAAACTGCGCAAAGGGAACTGCCTCGAATGAGGCCACCATTAACCCCACCAGCCTCATCCCTAACCGGATGATCGGATGAGGGGTTGACAAGAGAAGCCGAACTAACTCCTGAATCAAAAGAATCTTGGCCTGGGGTAGAAAAACCCTGGCCTGTGAAGTGTCCAGAGACATTCCCAGAAAGGTCAGAATTCTGGACGGGGAAAGAGAAGACTTGGGGTGGTTGATCACCCAACCGAACCTCTCCAGAGTGGACACCACCGCTCTGGTGTCCAACTCCGCTTGGTTGAAGGAAGAGGCCATGATCAGTAGATCGTCCAAATAGGGCACGATGCGGATACCCTGACCTCTGAGCAGAGCCATCACCCCCGCTAGCACCTTGGTGAACACCCGAGGCGCTGAGGTGAGACCGAAAGGAAGTGCCACAAACTGAAAGTGCCGATCCTCCACCACGAACCTGAGAAACCTCTGGTGTGCTGGAAAAACCGTAACGTGTAGATAAGCATCCTTGATGTCTATGGACGTCAGAAAGTCTCCCTGACGAAGAGAGTGAATGGCCGAACGCAGCGTTTCCATGCGGAATTTCCTCGGCCGGATGAACCGGTTGAGAAACTTCAGATCCAAGCTGGGTCGGACCAACCCATCCTTCTTGGGAACCGTGAACAGATTGGAATAAAAGCCCCTGCCCCGATCTGAAGGGGGCACTGGGCAAATGACAGCCATATCCAGAAGATTCTCCACTGCCACCAGGAGCCCCTGCGCCGCTAGAGGCTCCGACGGCATCCGAGACCTGACAAATCTGGAAGGGGGGCGGAGCTCGAACTCCAGCTTGTAGCCGGAAGACACCACTTCCCGGATCCATCTGTCCGAGACCTCTTGATCCCAGATCTGAGAGAAGTGCTGCAGCCGTCCCCCCACCCGCATGGGTGAGGGCGCCCCCTCATTGCTGAGCCGGCTTAGCAGCCGGTTTGGGCTTAGAGCCCCAACTGTATCCAGAACGGGCACGTCCTCTGCCCCTGTTTCCGAAATCTCCTCTGGAAGAGGGAAATGCAGAACCCCTGCCAGATCTGGCCCCCCGAAAGGAGGGGTTAAAGGCAGGCGCCCCCCGAAAGGGGCGGCGTTGTTTCTTACGTTGAGGTAACCTACCACCCTTGGTGACAGAGTCCAATGTCTCTCCAAAGAGCCGTAGACCAACAAAGGGTAAAGCCGTCAGTGATTTTTTGGACATAAAATCGGCCGCCCACTGGCGCAGCCACACCGACCGCCGAATAGCCACAAGCAGAGCCGAAGTCCTACCACACATCATCAAAGTATCATCCAAGGCGGTCAACACAAAGGATAGAAACAACTCGCACCGTTTAAGGCTAAGGAACTCGTTACTACCAGGACGAAGCCCGGAAGAAGTCAACAGGTCCCTGACCACAGACCTGGTGGCCAACACCATTAGCTCCGAAGCGCACACAGGCCGGATGGCCGACCCAATGCTAGTAAAGCCATGAGAAGCCATCTGATCAATACGTTTATCCTCTCCATCTTTGAGAGTGGAACAATCAGGTCTGTTTAACACCGAGGAGTTAGACAACACCAAAACCGGTGCATCCACCTCGGGGGGAGATGCCCAGCGCTTGATCGCCTCAGAAGGAAAGGGATATTTCCTATCCCACCCCTGAGGGATGCCAGGGAGCCGAGCTGGCCTATCCCATTCCTTGTCAATGATTCTATCAAAATGGCGTTGCGTAGGGAACTCCAGGCGCGGCCTGGATTCCTCAAACAATTCACCTTTCTGCTGTGACGCCTCCTCGGGAGGGGAAATATTCAGAACTTCCAGCATGAGAGACAGAGCGTGAGGAGAGTCCAAGGATCTCCCTAAATCAGAAAGCTCGGCATCAGCGCCAGCAGACTGCTCATCATCCGAAAATTCTGAACCCTCATCAACTTCCCCCTCCTCTAGCTGGGGATAATCAGACCAATCCAGATTATCTCTGTCATCAAGATCATCCACCGGCGGAGCCGGTGACAAATGCTTTCTCTTAGACGGAGCCTTACGGGTGACCGAGCTAGAGAGCATTTTCTCAAGGCTAGCCAATCTGGCACACATCTCGGATTGCAGATCCCTGCCCATGACCACGTCACACGGGGCACGAGTCAAGGCGGGAGGGGGAGTTGAGGTGGCCGGCTGTGCTGACCCCGACGCTTGGGGTTCGGACTGCCGCGTAATAGTTTGCTGTGCACATGGTATACACAGTAACACATCATCCCCAGTAATGGAAATCCCACACAACATACACTTTTTGGGATGCCCCGAAGGGGTCCCAGTCCCAGTATCCGGGGATGCCTCCATATGGTGAATTTTGAGTGGTCGCTATGACCCAGGGAATTACGCCAGCTAGGCAACCCGGGATGCCCCTTTAATGTCCCGAGTGGGAGGATTTGTGATGCTAAAATGGACCCAGGGACCCAGGATCAGGAGAGACCTTCCAATACTACAGAAGATCCTCCTGGATAACTTTCACCTAAAAGACAGAGAGAGACCCATAAGACCCTACAATAAAACATGACAGATAAAGAAATAAATGAGGCCCACAGGGCCACTCACAGACGCTGCGGTGAACGATCCGCCTCAGAACAATTGTGTGGCGATCTCTGAGGTGAAGTGAAGAGAGAAGCACGGCCGTGCCAGGGGCGTGGTCTGCGCAGCCCGCGCAAGCTGATCTGTGCCCCCTTCTGCCCAGTAACAGGGAGCTGCCTAGAGACAGGGAGCTCAGCTCCGCAGCGGCGCCAGGACAGAGGAGGGCGGAGCCGCGGCAACGCGCCGAAAGCCCGGCTCCGCCCCCCCTTCCAGTGTGAATGAAGCGTGAGGGAAGAAGTCCCTCACGCACCAGCCCAGAGACCGGCGCCGCCGACAACCGCGGCGCCGGCTGCCTGACAACGGGTGCGTCCGCTATCACTAGCGGAGCACCCGCCCCGCTCGCTGCGGCGAGGAGGGAAGGAGAGAACGGGGGCTGGCCGCGGCAGAGCGCCGAGTGCCAGCCCCGCCCCCCCAACGCGCGTGAGGTGAAAAATCACCTCACAGAATGAAAAACCCCGGCACCCGGCTGCAATGACAGCCGCGGTGCTGGGACATAGTAACAAGAGAATAACACATTGAGGGACTACTCTAGATACACACATCAATAAAGAGACAGTAATAAAGAGAAAGTGAATAAGCTAACCCCGATGAGAGGAACCCCCAGCCCCCATAATTGGTAAAGGGAAGGGCCCCCCCCAGGGGAAAGGTCAAGGGACGGGGCATCCCAAACCGGGATCACCTAACCGGTATTACCGCCTACCCTCTCTTTTAGGGTCTCACGGTGGAGCTCTGCTCCTCAGCACCAGAGGTGCCAATGTACCCTCGCTCGGGCCAGCAGCCAAGACTGTGGAGGCATGTAATATGAGGTAAATTTTTTGGGACAAAAGGGGTCCGAGCGGAAATAAACAAAATAAGAGGCCGGGAGTTACCCCAGCTACCTGAAATCCCCCTGTGCAAGGAGGAGCCATCATCTTCTGACTTGCTCGCCGTCTGCAGAGATGGAAAACTGGGTGGTGAGTGGGAGGTCCCAGGTGTTTGTGGATCGGGGAGGGGCTTTCTTTTGCTGTCATCTCTGCAGGAACGCCCTCTTCGGGGCGGTGTTGCCCACATGTTATGGATTCTTGAAGCGGGGTGTGTGACATACTAAGAATAGCACAAATGCCATTAATGTGATTTACCATGCTATAAAAGAAAAAACTGTACACTTACACTTGGTCCCCCACAGATGTTTGTTCCTAGTCCAGCACTGGGAATCTTACCTGATCACCAGATCCCAGTCTTGCACTGCCAAGCCTGAATCCTCACATCCGCATTTATGATGGGAGCTGCCCCCCCCCCCCCCAGTCCTCAGTTACTCTTGACACGCCTCCTCCATTGCATTGACTTGTGAGTCGGATCTGATGATCAGCCAAGTGCTGTACTAAGAGCGATCATCTGCAGGTGCTGAGTACATTGTTATTGTTTTATGATCTGGACAATTGTGTCTAACAACATTAATTCAAGATAATTTTCTGTACCATTTTTTTATATGTTTTTTATATGTTTTATATATTACTGCTTTATTGCTGTGAAAAACGCTATTGCTTTATGTGTTCTGCTTTTGTTCTGAACTAGTTAAAACTCACAACCCACTAGTAAAAAGTTTTAAGCTTTTACATAAACATGAAGACTTTGAGATGAAGAAGCTGCTGTTGAACATGTTGGTGGTGTTGGCTAGGGACCTGTCAGCAGTTCAGGTATTAAACAGTTATTTTATTTTACTCCTAACTGTTATTAACCCTCTATTTTGGATGTATGAATTTTCAAAGATTTAGTTTTTAGGCTAACATTTCCATCATGTACAAACTCTGTTTGTTGTGTATTTAGCTGCTCGGTGAAGGAAAGGTGGTTTTAGCCCTTTTCAGCTACGTCAAAGCAAATGAAAAGCCAGGAATCCATGACTGGCCTGCCGCCCGTTTTGAAGATCTGCAGCTGCATGCCATCGCCACATTGGCTACAATGGCTCCTCTGCTGGTGGAGGACTACATGACCTGCCAGGGAAATACCCGTATACTTCTTTTTCTAGAGTGGTGTTTGACTCAAGGTAATTCCAACATGTCTCCTCAACTTCAGTTTAAATTTCTGAATGCTCCCTGCTCTCCTTCACTGAACAAAACAATTCCTATTGCTGCCTCCGACTGTTACAGTTTATGGCCCCTGTCACATAGTCTTCAGTGTGGCTAGGTAAATATGCCCCATAGCAGGGACAAGGATAGCCTGTTGATTGTTTTATAGTCTATAGCAGTGATCACCAGCCTGTAGCTAGGGAGCCACATGTGGCTCATGGAACTCTGCTGTGTGGCTTGCCGGCTGTCTCCTAGACCAGAACACCTGAGTAGGTCTATCACACCATTGAAGCTAGGGGTTCCATACAGTAACATCCAGGTCTGGGTAATATTAGTGCCATGGATAGGGTTAATGTAGAGTCAGTCAGACAGTTAAGCATGCTCACTTACCTGGCAGTGTTGCACTTGGCATCCAGCCTTTCAGTGTTGTCTGAATTTTGGTTGAACTAAATGAAGGTCCATCTTGTTGTCCACCCCCCGTTACAAAAGTTAAAAGAGGCCTTCCCACGCCACTGGCATGTTCCTGCATGACTATCAGAAGGCAAAGGGATCATCAGAAGAGCTTCCATTTTCATTCGTCATCCGGGATCGACAAGTGAACAAAAGTTTGGTTCGGGTACCCCAACTTGACCCGAACCCCATGGAAAAATTAAAAATGAGGGGTTACCTGCGGTGGATGAGGAGCTAGGGGGGGCCACCTGTCAAGGCAGAATCGGACCTGGACTGTTACAAAGAAGAATGAAAAAATGCTGCCAGTGTCCTCATTCATTGGGCGGGGGGGGGGGAGTTGCAGTGCTGCACACTCTGCATTAGGTTAAAGGGCACCCCTCACTTGCCACTGCAGGATAAAAGCTGGTTAAAGGGCTGCTCAGTAAAAAAAAGCAAAAAAACCTGAACAAAAAAGTTCGGTACAAACCCAAACTTTGAGGTTGGGGTTAGCTCAACTCTAGTCATCAACAGAGTAGGGAATACAAGACCAGTGTGAAAGTGTTGGCCAGTTACAGCCACTCCAGCCATTGTATTAGCCAATAGTATTTGACCTGATTTCAGTCTTCATATTGATTTTTAACTAGTGAGGCATCCAAAATCATGATTCTTGGGGTGGGCTTTCAGTTATTTGTAATTGGAAAAAAGATCTTTTACTTTAGCTGGGAGATCTGCTTGTGTGGGGTGAGTATTTTATGGGGCAATGGCAATGACATAACAATGACACTGAATTGTCAAGGCTGATGCTTTCATGTACCTCATGGCATTGGTATTTGGAACAGTTTCCTGCTATTTCTTGGTCTATAAGGGTTTTCTACAATCAGATCTAGGCTAGTTAAACATGGCCTCTTTTTGCTGAATGTGGCTCCCATGTTAGGAAGGGTTGGGGAACCCCGATCTATAGTAAGTCTTTTGGTTTGTCTTTTGGTGTTGGTTACCTTCAGTACTTGTAATGACATTTACGCTTCTTTCTTTCCAGATGGATTCTGTGGCCAGGGCAACTGTTTCCATGGCACAGGTGGTCGGGGCAACAAGCTTGCCCAGATGCGCTACAGTCTGAGACTATTGAGGTCTATGGTGTCCATAGGGGATGAGTCTTTGAATCAGGACCTCTGTGATCAGGGAGCAATTAGTAATCTCTTAGGTAAATAAAACCACTGCATGCTGAGCTCAAGCATCTCCTCTCATACTCATTAATAAATCACATAGTCACTATGATGGGGGAAAATTCCACTGAAAAAGTAAAGTAACACATACAGTATGCGTAGGACAAACATTTATTTAAAAATGTATTATCATTTGATATTTGATGCTATCACAGTATCTGTATCACATTTTTAAAGACCTCTTCAAAATGTTCCCAGTGTTTTTTAATACGCTGCACGCAGCATACTAAAACCAACACATCCTTCTTCCTTTATAATTTACCTTTCACCTGCAGTTGAGATATATGGTGTAGGTCTGCATTTAAGAATACATTGTTGTTTTTGTCAGAAATACTGAAGACAAGTCTCACAGGCAGTAAAGGAAATGATGGCACCATCTTGCTGGAAATTCAGTCTGATATCCTCTTCATTCTGTCCTCGGTCTGTGAAAATGATACACACAGAAAGGTTTGTAGCCCGTCTTTCAATCTTGCGAAGCTTAAACATTTAGAGTGCAATAAAGGAGAGTCATCTGGGTTAATGTCAGGTTTGCTTATGAGGGGTGAGTCCATGGACAATACCAGACTCTAGGTTCTTTGTGACTCTGGAAAGTTTTAGTTCTGCAACCCTGCAGAAATGGCAAGATCTCAGATCCTGGTAATGTCAGGTCTTGAAGCTGTTGGAGCCCAATTGGAGGACATTACTGAATGCTCTAGACCACATGTGTCAAACAGATGTGACCTTCCAATACTTTTAATGTGGCCCTCTCACAGGTACCAGACGGTTGTGGCTGGACAGTGCCCATTCTAGCCGGTCCGGTCAAGGGGTCTCACACCAGCAGAATGTCCTCAATCCTGTGTGTGGTGCTGCCAAATGATGCTTTGGTAGGCTGTACTACATTGTGGAGCACAGTACCACCTTTAACCCTTTTAGTGCCCGCTATGTGAGACTTGTGTAGCTGACTTTAAACCTCAATAAAAAAAATACTCACCTGACCCCTTTATCGATCCAGCCAGGTCTTCTCTTCACCCGGCAATCCCCCTGGGGCTCTTCTGGCTTCAGGAGAGGGCTCGGAACAGCCCCCCCCCCATCTGACGCCACAGACTCTTACACTGTCCCTAGGAAAAATAGATTTACTCACCTGTGCCCACAATCCATCTTCATCCATGGGGGCCTCCGATCCCCCCCCCCCCAGGCTTTTCTGTCGTGAGAAGATGACCAGACCAGGGCCCTCCCAAAACCACTTCCGCCGTTGCTGCTGGTTTCTGCCTCTAGCCACGCCTTTTGTGGGCGGGGTGAATAACATCCCCCTGCTCCCGTGTGCAAACAGTCTTCAGATGCAGGTAATCGGTGGAGAGACAGGTCGACTCTGATCCCTTGCCTCACCACCCCCCCTCCACCTATCACTGGCATCCCTCATCGGATCTGTGAGAGACATGATCAGAGGAGAGTAAAGTGAAAAAAGAAAAAAAATAAATTACATTTTTGTGTGGTGTGTTTATTTTACATTTAACCCTTTGTGAACTGGTAAGGAATCCATGAGACCCCTATGCCAGTTCACAAGGCTTGGGGGACTGGCAAGTCACCTGCAGCTATTGATATTTTAGAAAAATGTGTTTTATTCTGATTACTTCCAGAAAGATGAGCCCACTACAACAAGCTGGATACACCTAGAAAGCTTAACATATGTGAATCTATGGGTTGTGGGGAGTATTTCAAATGTAAAGGGTTGTTTTGGTTGAAAACGCACAAGGTGCACACTTTGTCTGCAGAGCTGGAATTATCAAGTAAAATTACCGTTACGCACATGCTTTACTTCGGGGTGTTTGGTAACTCTTCCCTTGACAGTACCTGCATGTTGGGTATTGTTCTGTTCGGAGCCTTGCTTTTCAGATTTAACTTGTCTTTTCTTGTTTGCATATTGTTTTTTTTAGGAAAATGTGCTTTGATTCTGTTTTTTTATTATTTTATTTTAGGGAAACCCTGTGCAACCAAAGAATTCATTGAGGGATTACTTCCAGAAAACTTTGCCTACGTCAACAAGCCTGGTATGCCTAGAAAGCTTGAGGTGTATACTTCCAGAGAAATGTTCATGGGTGGATTTCAAATGTAAAGAGTTGTTTTTCTTGAAAAAACGCAAGGTGCGCATAGCAGTTGTATTTGATCTGAAACTCTCCTAAAGCGCTGTTTCAGTTTGGGGCAGGAAAGGGTGTCTCTACCAATACGTATGTACGTATTTTACATGCAATATGATTTTATTGGAAAACTTAATACAAAATAAACTCTACAAATTTCAAAAATAGATTTTTTAATTTGTTTTGCCCATTTTTAACCCCAAAATATTAAGAATACACTAAGATAAATGACTGTTGAAAAAACAATATAATAATTTACTTGAAAATACTTTCAAAAATCACAGTTGAACATGCATAGCACAAAATAGTGAAAAATGGTCTGGCAAAAGAGGGTGACAACATTTTTAGTTGGCTGGCACTTAAAGGGTTATTTCCAGGTGAAGTGGCTGGTGTGTGCTTTTTTTTAATGTTTTGGGGGAAGAAGAGAGGAGTGTCTGCAACTGTTCTTTGTCTCTGTGCAACCAGCTCTTACCGCACAGCCCCCGAACCCACCCAACTCACTGTCACAGCACAGGTTCTTGACGGCTATTGCCAGGTGGGGTGGGAAAAAATAAATTAGTACTGTCCTGTGCAAAATAATTCAGTGTCTGCATTTGTCCTGGGGAAAAAATGTGTCTATTAATATAATTATTATTGTTATTTATAGTGTCATCATATTCTGTGGTGCTGTAAAAGTTTAATCCTGGGCAAATTCATTTTGAATCTGTTCAAAATATTCAGTGCCCGTCTGCATCTCTCCAGGTCACAATCATTCGGTGTTTGTAACCATTCATTTGAATGTTTGTGTTTGCATTTTGTTTTTTGTCTGTTATAAACCGACCCTTTGAAGGCAACCAAAATGATGATGTGGTCTCTGGTCAAAATTAGCTTGCCCTAGACTAACCCAGGTTCTGGATTCTACTAGATGCCCTGGTTGTCAGCAGTGGGAGGGGTCACAGATTGTCAATCAATAGTGGGGTTGTTGTGTGCTGCTAGAGAGTACTGGGTTGCAGGTTGTATGCGAGAGTTTGAAGTTACTGGGAAGTTAGGGAACCGTGGCATTAGAGAAGTTCTACAGCGTTACCATTACCTCCATTATAGGGGGAAATAATTGTCAAGTTCCAAAAAAAAGGACTAGAATTGCAGCTGTTCTTCTCTTACAAACAAAGTCTAAAATGCTTGGCAAGTCTCTATTATCCATCAAGCAAGCAGCTTCTAAGATCTGAAAATTTTCAGATACTGTTTTACAAGCATGAGCTCGGCGCCTCAGCATTCCACTGTGAACCTCAGTTGAACAGTTTGGAGAATCCAAAAAGACTCAACACGCAGCATGCAAACAGAATGTAAAAAAAAAGGCACCCAACTGAGTTTAATGGTACGTGACTTAGTAGGTATGAGTTTAGGTGTACTATAGAGATTAGGAGGCCGGGTTCCTTTGGGAAACACATGGCACAGTCAATAACTACCTTCTCTATGTAGCCTTTCCAGGTCGCACTTGGAGGGATCCTGGTCCAGGGAGTGGTTAATAGGTGGTATGGTAGAGACTGAAAATTGGTAAGAAAATAACCAGGCTTATGTTGCAGGGCTGGGAGCAAGTAGGTCCAGATGAGAAATGAGAGGCTAGGAGGAGATCATTCTAATAGGTAAGAGATGATAAGATGGAAGATTAACACAAAGGTTCCCTGGACTCAGGACTACATACCTTGGGGGAGTCTTGATCTAGGGGGTGGCTACTAAGTGGTAGAGCCAGGTTTTTCATGGCGTATTATTAGTGGTTGAGACATTTTCCAATAATAACAGTCCCCACTGGTTATTCATTAATGAGTGGAGAGTTGTGCCACATAAAGCAGAGTTCTCCAAATTTGAATGAATGTTCTATAGGAGCGTAAATTTAAATTTGTAAAAAAAAATTAATTACCCCACTTTGATCCATGCCTGTAGGACTGCTGTCACAAATACAAATCTGTTGTAGGTGATATATATTTTTATAAAACATAGGTGCTCATTAAAGATGAGAGAATGACTCAAAAATTGGGAGATCTTCTCTAAATGTTAAAGGGACTGTCCAAACAGAGTAAAAAAACATTATACTTCTCTCTGCCCACAGACTCAATCCCAATAGAGTCCTGCACACTGCTGTAGGCCCATTTCAGAGCTATCAGCCCCAAATCTCAGAGCGTGCTCCCATCTGGCAGTATATGATCGTGATTTGCTCCTCCTGCAGCCTGTCAAAGAGGGAGCCTGCTCGCTTTTGACTGGAAGCAGGGGCATGCACCAAGGATGGCTGGGGAGCACTCTGTCATCCCCGTAAAATGCAGAAGACTTGATAAATTATTCTTTCACCATTTGCATCCAAATTAAGAGCAATAATAACTTGTGATTGTTTAATCCTGTGTTGTGATCTTCCTCAGGACCTTTTCGGAACAGAAGGCGTCAATCTGCTCATACAGCTTCTTAGAATGGACACTTCCAAAGTGAAAGGCGGTCTTGGCCACCACAAACTTCTTTTCTGCACTCTAGATTGTGTATGGTAAGTTTTGCTCAGATTTGCTTAAAGGCTTAGGTCATATAAATAACAAACTACACTCACTTAAAGCGGACCTTCACTCTGAGTCTATCGTATATGTTTCCCACACCCTGTACATACAGATTGCCCACATTAAAAATCATCCTACCTGCATCTACTGCTTGTTATGAGCCTTTAAACATCCAAGATGGCGGATCATGGAACATCAGGCAGCCTGCAAACAGGAAGTGCCTTCTGACTGTGCTGCTCTGCATTCTGGGATTGCTGTCCTTTTCCTGACCCCAGCTCTGCTCTGTCTGAGCAAATCACAGCTATAACCCGCCCCCTGTACTTTATCCACTCTCCTCTCCTCAGTAAGTGTGATGCTTCTGAGTCAAGATGGCGGCGCCCGTATCCTAAAGTCCTGAACAGAGTTGCAGCCCAGTGGGGGAAAGAATAATAAGTAAGTGACTAAAAACTTAAAATATATTAACTTTAGATGCTGGGGAATTGTAACACAGTATGGTGCACCACTATTAATGGACCAGTATGGGCGTGCTCACTATTCAAAATAGCACTAGAGAAGATTTGACTTAGTGGTCAGACAGACCAGAGAGTCACATAAAGGAGCACCACCAATATAAGTTCATACTAAATTTATTCACATGATACAAAAAATAGACACATTTAAAAACCACAACAACAACAATACAATTAAAACCACCTCAACCTGCCCTGATAGAATGCAATTGCATCTGTCCTGACAATGCCCATAAATGCAAGATCAACGGGAAAAGATAGTTAAAACCTGTTCCCTATAACAGCGATATTCTCCCTGATATTTATAAAGGTATTTTTTGTGCCGGCACAAAATTAAACTAATAAAAAACACAATATGTCAATATTCAAATCTATAACTGATAAACCCCAATTTCAAAGGTAACACGTGCATTGTGCAAAATCATTCCCCCCAATTTCTATACTTGATTCAAAAAACCCAATACAATATATTTACATGTATCAAAAAAACATGACCACAAAACCTCAAATATAAAGTGACATTCTTAACTGTGCAGATATAACCATATACAGATACAAATCAAACAAGTAACAAAATGTAAGAGAGGGTGTAGCAATGTGAGAGTCAATCACCAGGGAGGACAGTCAGGGCGGGAGGCTGCTCCACCTCTCTTACATTTTGTTACTTGTTTGATTTGTATCTGTATATGGTTATATCTGCACAGTTAAGAATGTCACTTTATATTTGAGGTTTTGTGGTCATGTTTTTTTGATACATGTAAATATATTGTATTGGGTTTTTTGAATCAAGTATAGAAATTGGGGGGAATGATTTTGCACAATGCACGTGTTACCTTTGAAATTGGGGTTTATCAGTTATAGATTTGAATATTGACATATTGTGTTTTTTATTAGTTTAATTTTGTGCCGGCACAAAAAATACCTTTATAAATATCAGTGAGAATATCGCTGTTATAGGGAACAGGTTTTAACTATCTTTTCCCGTTGATCTTGCATTTATGGGCATTGTCAGGACAGATGCAATTGCATTCTATCAGGGCAGGTTGAGGTGGTTTTAATTGTATTGTTGTTGTTGTGGTTTTTAAATGTGTCTATTTTTTTGTATCATGTGAATAAATTTAGTATGAACTTATATTGGTGGTGCTCCTTTATGTGACTCTCTGGTCTGTCTGACCACTAAGTCAAATCTTCTCTAGATGCTGGGGAATGGTTTAATAAGGGTTTGGGCTTTTCCATAAATCATGGTGAAGGTCCGGTTTAAAGGACATCTGTAGGCTAAAATAAAATTCTGCCTTTTTAGTCAGGGCCACCTTCTGTTTAAAGCAGTGCTGTGGATTAAAGTCCTCCTGGTCTGCATCACAGTGTGTAAGCAGCTTCAAACACTATGTGCCAAAGCCTCTTCTGTTTTCTCTAGTTTCCTTGCAGCAGTTTCTACGAGCCGTGCAGTTAAGGGGTTCATACCAGCAAATCCATGTAATGTAGGCTAAACTATACAGGCCAAATTGACATCTTTAAAGTGGACCAAAACCCAGGATTTTCACTATCCCAGACTTTGGTCCTTCCCCCTGAGGCACCCTGGTTTGGGGTGCCCCGCTGTGTGAAACCCCCATAATGCCAAGATAACTTGTCTCGCCTCGAGCACATGGTGCTCGTCCAGTCAACTGAATGGAATCCCTAGCCGCACTTAAGAGCAGCGTGCTGCAACACTTCCTCCCTTTGGCTGTGCGTGGCCACACACAGCCATTCAGTCTCTGCGGGCGGGGCCGTGCACAGCCGAGAAGGGAGGCGAGTGATGCCGGTGCCAGCTGTGCATGCTCAGTGGGCTCAGGGGAAAGGAGTTTACTGGGCGCCCTGCGTCTTTCACACAGTGGGGCATCCTAGTTCTGGATGCCCCAGGGGGATGGAGTAAGCCAGCCCTGGAGTCTCAGACTCCAGGGTGGGTTTTGGTCCACTTTAAGCAAGTCCATGGACCATGTTGCAGTCTTTCTTACTACCATCCTATGGGTGATGGTTTTTCTGGGGTACTTCTGGCTGTATAATTGTATCAAGCCTTTCTCTCAACTTGTTCTCTAAGTACAGCTGGAGGTAGTCAGGGAAGGCTGTGGCCTATTACTGGAAAGGAAATCTACAGATATGGTGGAAGGTGCACCGCAATCTAATTGTGGGTAGGTGCCAGCTATAAGGGAAACTCAGAACATAAGATATACAAATGAGAGATTCTAGACTGATCTCACATTCTCTTATTAAAGAGGCCGCACACTAAGTGTAAAAGAAATGCCAATAAATGTAATAATCATTCATTATATACATAGGAGAAGACACTAATCTAAACACATACACGATTAAAAAACACAAAAACACACAGGCGGGAGGATCCCAATCAATGGTGACTAATATATATCAAGTTTAAGAAATACTGCCATATATGTATATAATATGGGGCATATAATATAAATACTGGTGGTGAGCCCAGATAAAAAGACAGTGTAATCAGGTGTATGAACCAAATTCACAAAAGTGATGTAATGGTAAAAAAATGTTCAAACGGGGTGAATCAATAAGTGTAGTGCAAAACAAGAGAGGGGAACCAATAAGAAGAATATTAAGTGCATAAACAGACTATTTACACATAAATGCCATAAATATAGTGTGTGCAAATGACAATACAACCTGCATTGTGTGTATAAAGCAGAGAGCTATATAACACACATGCAGGGTGAACAAGCAAGTGACAAAAAAACCAAGAGTATATTAAAACAGGCTTAAACTAAGCCCAACTGGGCCCCCAGATGAATAACGCCAATAGCACAGTGTAATGGCAGCATACAAATGAATAAACAACAATTTTTACGTCACCGTGTCGCCAGGGATCCCCCGCAGCAGCCGGGAAAGGCACCTAGATTAGCTTATGGGGCTTCCCCCGACCCATACTCCTCTGTTTTTCAGCAATGTGATTCTCACACGGCCATGAGTCCACACTCCCAAGGGAGTATGCCAAGGCAGTATCTGACATGCCCCCAATGCCAATGAAAATGGAGCTCAGTGCACTCCAGGTGTCTGTCAGCAGCAGGACTGAGTCTCATTCACCAGTTGACAGCATGCGAGGAATTCCTAGACATGCACACACCGCAGGACGCGATCTCAGGAACAAGTATCACACAGTAGGACCTGTGTAAGGGAGATGCAGAGGAGAATAGGCGAGTATGTGTTGTTTGTCTAGACTGTCCCTTTACCACATAGCCCCACAGTTGCTCCAGCTTTCACTAGGAAACCAGTTTGTGTGTTTTTATGAGGCTTGTGTGTTTTTTTAGGAGCTGCATTGTAGGATGCTTCACACTGGAGGATTACTTTCTTGAAAAGGAGGGCATGTTTATCATATTGGATTTATTAGCAGTAAGTATATTGTATGGATTGTATGTTGATTACTCAGAGGAAAGTTTATGTGGTCGCCTTCCATCCCCAGCCCAGTGACCCAAAACCGCCTGTGTTTCTTTTTTTAGTAAAACCTTTGCCCAATATCCACAACACAAAGTGAATGCAGTCGGCCATATTGCTCCCTGCCCGAGAATCCCTCCCCCAGCAACGAGGTGTTCATTCATAATACACACAGTTCTTCAATGGGGAGCACTTCAAACCAACTGCCATTAGGGCTGATTCAGCACAGTGAGAATTTTTTTCCTCACTTTTTTGTGAGATTTTTTTTTCCTTTAATTATTTTTAGCTGTGTAAATTATTTTAAAATGTGCACAGCTAACATGGTGCTGAATGTCACTATGGAAAATAATGGGCAAAGGCTGAGGTAAAAAAAGAAACGCAGGCTGTTTATGGACACAGGGCTGGGGAAGGACTTTAAAGACAAACTTCCTTTATGAGTATAGGTGCACTTTAAAAACACACCTTTTCACACAAAAATACTTCAGATTTGTTGCTAGAGTGGATTTACGCAATAAAAAATGTTAAAGTAGACAAATACCGGGTAAACCTTCCTCTATTATTAACCTCTCCACAGTGTAACCCCCACCTCCATCTTGCTGTATAATCCGTTAGCAGTACACAGCAAGCGATGGGGGGGGGGGGGGGATGTAACACTCTGCAGGCCATCATAAATGGGAATGTGCCTTAGGCAATGGCGGACTGGGGCCAAAAATCAGCCCTGGATTTTACTGGATTGGCTGGCGTGAGACATCTTTGCAGAGGCCCCCAAACCATGATACCAGGGCTATAGCATTGGGGCTGGGGTTCCTTGGCTTGTGGGTACAGTGGGGCTGGGTACATTGGCCTGAGAGGGAGACTAAGGGGGCAGGGATTGAATGTGGGTGTCCCCAAAGCAGTGCGGCCCACCGGGCATTGTCCCAGGTCTCCCTAGGGTCAGGGGCAGACTGGCCATAGGATTTTTTAGATTCTAATTTAGCATGGCAAGCAACAGTGGTCTCACAGCTGTCTGTGACCGCAGAAGAGCATACTTATCACACATAAAGCTGTGCCATGACAAGACTTTTCCCCAGCTCAGTCACCACGCAGAAATTGAGATGAATAAAATGGCTTTACTAAGAAGACATTCTTAGTAACATATAATCAGATATTTACACATACTTTGAGAAGGTTCATTGTACATTGTTTCCAAGCTGGAGAAGTTGGGAGGAAGTTAAAAAAACAAAAAGAAAACGCACTTCTCTCCCGCGCAGCCTGGTCCACTGCTTGGAAGCCTGTTTTCCGAGATCCGAGGGATGGGTGCTCCTTGCACCACGACTAACAATTACTGCGCTTGCTGTTGGTTATTGCCCCGCCAGTCTCTGTGCTCTGTCTATTTATTGCAGTTGAGGGGCGAGTTTCAGAGCGCCAGGACCTGCTGCGCGGGAAAGAAGGTGAGTGTCTGTATTTTTGTGTTCAGTAACCCTTTAATGTCTGCCCGGACAGGGATCTTAAAATGGAATTCCATGGAGCCACATCCCCCGGCTCCGTTCGCGCACTGGGTGGCGGATGCGGCTTATTGTCTTCTTTGTGTGTCGGTCCCAAAAAGGAAAAAAATCAGCTGCAGTCAAGCGTGGGGCACGGGCAGAAGCCGCACAGGAAGACACAAAGCAGCACTCCCCGGCTCCATGCACACACCCGTCGCCCATTCACTTAGCACCAAGAGGCAAAGCGGGGGCCACGCTGAGATCTACAAGTGATGTATGGGTGAGCTGAACTGTTTGCTTTCTGGCAGGGAAGGGGAGGTAATTTTTAACTGGTGCACATAACACAGAAAATGCAGATAAATTGTCGTGATCATATTTTGGGGCAGTTTACTATATATGATGCGAATGAGGCTTGGGGTAAAGTAAAGATAACAGAAAAACAAGGTTTTACAGCAACCAGGAGCGAAAGCAGCCACATCCCCAGCAGCGCACGCACTCCTGGGGGCTGGGAGCGCGCGCACACAGCCCAAAGATGCTGGGGATGCCGTCACCGGTTTACATCAGAGAGGGAGCCAGAATAAAAGTTGACTTCGGGGGGGGGGGGGGGGGGCGGGGTTCACATAGCCAGGAATCCCGATTTGAGATGACCCAGAGAATCCCTGCGGCTGGCCTGGAATCTTTTAGAATCCAGGGATGGCCGTGCAGGGTTTTCATGGCGGTGGTACTCCATGAAAAAGAGACTGGGGATTCCTGTCCTATGTTATTTGGACAGCAAACAAGAGTTTGTAAGGTACCCCCTTCCAGAGGAGCACCTAGGCTTTCTGGCACCTGGGGCAAGGATTTGAAATGGTGTCGCCCACCTGAGCTCAGGCCCCCCCTTTGGCATCCTCCTGACCTGCTGCACCTGGGGCACGTGCCCACCCCGCCCCTCCCCAGATATGAGTTTCTGTTATATATGATAATTCCTTTATTTAAAATGTGTTTACATATATATATATATATTCTGCTCACAACAAAATAACATACTATATTTTGTTTCTTGCTTTTCCTCAGCTTAACCTGAAGAACATGAACAACCTTCTCCTGGGAATATTGGTAGAATTCTGTGATAATCCTAAAACAATTGCACATATTTTAACTTGGAGGGGAAAAGCTAATGAGACGGCCCCAAAACTACTTGTCCGATTGTGGAAAGAGGAAGAAGATGACTTGGGAGTGAGACGAGACAGCTATGGGCGTATCACGGGTAAGTATTGGCAGTGCAGGCAGAATGTATTAGGCCTAATATGTTATAATAGAAATAGAACAGGCACAGTATATGCTATATTACACACACATGAGAAACTTCCACCTCTGCAGAAGACCACAATGCTTAGCAACTCTTTCTTTTGCCGGAAGCCTTGTGCTGGCCCCAGTGCTGCATGTGCCATCCTGTGCCATCATTAGTAATGGGTGACAATCTCTGCAGTGTCAGGACTTCCAAAGCTGTCCAACTTTTATAAGTACGCACTCATTGCCTTGTATCCTTAAATTTAAAGTGATATTTCAGGCAAATCCAATTGTTGGGCTACATTTGGCACTGTCCTAAACTGTTTTCCATTTCCCAATTGAAGAAGAATTGGCCCAGATATCAAGGTTTACAGTTTTACCTTACAATTTCTTTTCTTAAGCATGTGGGTATGGCCATTGGAGTTGTTTTGCTGTATAATAATCAACAAGACATAAAATGAAAAATAACTTCCCCTACCCCAACACCCTTGGTTGAACTTGATGGACACATGTCTTTTTTTCAATTTTTTTTTTTTTTCCGTATTAACTATGTAACTATGTATAATGTCGGCACTGGGAGCAAGAGCGCTTGCTAGGAGGAGGCTGGGCAGAGAGGAGGTTGGGAGGGGGTTAGCTGGGTTTGAATGGCAGCTCTGACAGTGCTATCATTACAAAGAGGGGTGTGGTCTGGACTTGCTCCTCAAGCTAGTATTGGTGGTCCACGTATGCAGGGTGGTGCTGTAGGGTCAAATGAGGAAGTTGCTGATTATTTGTTTTGACCTTTTGCTTGAAAAATCTCTTTAAGTTAGGCTTTTTGGTCTCTTTAAAGTGGACCGAAACCCAGGATTTTCACTATCCCAGGTTTTGGTCTGTCCTGACGTGTAAAACCTCCCCGGTCACCGAGGTCACTTGCCTTGCCTCAGGCCCATGCTGCGGCTAGAGCAGCCTGCTCGAATCCTAGCCACACTTTCAAATGTAGGCAGCATCTATCAGTTCCTTTTGGCTGTGCGTGGCACAGAAGAGAAGCGAGTGATGCAGGTGCTGGTCGCGCATGCCCATGGGCTCAGGAGAAGGTGAATTTACTTGCATCCTGGGGGGGTTCACACAGCGGGGCATCCTGAACTGGGGAGGGAGTGAGCCTATCCTGGAGTGTCATAGACTCTAGGGTGGGTTTTGGTCCACTTTAACGGACCAGTATCTCAACTATATCAACTTTCCAACAAAATAAAATGACAGTTCCTCTTGTTTTACTTAGTTTGATATTAAATATTCTGTGCCTAATAATAAAATGGAAAGAAATGCCTGTACCTAAAGAAAAAAAAAAGAATGAATCCACCCTGGTGACACTGGACCCACTTGTCAGGTCAGGTTTAGGTTTACTTTGAGTATTAGCTTATTTTATGATGATCTGTGTATGTATTGTGCTGTCTCTAGATTTATTCTGTGCACGTTATTTAGATGACTTTTCTGTTACTAGATACAAGCAGACCCCTGGTCAGTCAGTTCCAAGCCGAGCAGGAAGTCACACCAATGCCGGCCAGCTGCTTCACTGTTGCAATCATGGAGGTTGCTGAAAATATCAGAGCCAAGGTCTACTCGGTCTTTTCCAGACTAGGTAAGAGATGTACCATAGCTCATAGTGCTGTTGAGTAAAACGCCCAACCAGCATATATGGTATTCATTGGCCATATAGGGAGGATTTAAAGAGGCACATTGGCCCTGAGGCCAGTTTTCTCATCCCTGTGATGCCCCACTGTGTGGAATTCCCCAGACCTCCTCTTATAAGCACCTCTCTGGCTATCCCACGGTGCATGCACAGGCTGCTGGTATTTCTTAATGGCCATAGTGGGCGAGTGGCTCTTGCCCCATTCAGTTTTGCTGCGCCACTGTGATGTCAGAAAGGCTAGTAAAAGCTGAGTGGAGCACGAACAACCAGCTAACAAATCATGTGCCACTGGAGCGACAGAGACAGAAATCACGTACTGGCAGCTACTGGCTGACATTGGGCTTTAGGCATATATTGCACTCGTTTTACATTTTTTTTATTCTTTTTTTAGGTTTTGAAAACTTACCTGGATTATCTGCACTGGATTATGTCACTCTAAGTGTAATAAGCAGATATCTTGATTTTAAAGTAAGTGTAATAGTGTAATATGCAAAAACACAGATCTTTTAAGGAGGATCAAAAGCGAAACTAAAGTCTAAAAGATACTTGTTTGGGATGCCCCAGAGCATAAACCCCAAACCACCCCCCCCCTCCCCCAGGCCTACCTGAATGGCTGGCATGTCTACACACAGCTGGAGGGAAGCTGCTGCAGGGATGTTTTCCACTCTTCTTTTATTTGTTTATTATGCCGCTCAATAATTTAGCCACAGACTGTTGAGTGAAGGAGAGCCCACACATGTACCGTGGGATCACTGAAGAGGTAAGCAGAACACAGCCCCGGGGACAAGGCACAAGGAGAGTGAAAATCCTGGGTTTTGTTCCTCTTTAACCACCGCTGGCACTTCTTGTGAACAATGACATTTATTGGGAAACGTCAATGTTCACAAGATGCCACTAGAGGATTTATTTCATGTACATGGATCATTGAGCATGGCAAGATGCTGCACTCCCCATTACTCTAGCCATCAGTCGTGTGGCGTTCCCCTCATTCTAAAGTAAAGATTTAAAGTGGAACAAAACCCACCATCGGCCGGCCTGGAATCTGAAAGAACCCCTAACCAGGATCCCCCGATATGTGAAACCCTCCAGGGCACCTGTACACACTTACTTTTCCTTTCACCGCTCCACTGGCACATGCGTAGGCTTTCATCCAATCAAAGCTGTTTGCCTTTCGGCTCTAATTGTTTTGGGGAGCGTGCAGCTTGCATCCCTGTACGATGCAGGGGATGCGGCAGCGTATGCTCCCCATTAAATTCAATCGGAGCCCTTTGCCAAATGATGGAATTCTGATTGTTTTACTGGGCAAACTGAGGGGTTTCACACAGCAGGGGCATGAAACAAAACCTGGGAGTCAAATTCAGAGGTTTGCTCCACTTTAAAGTGGACCAACACCCAGGATTTTGACTATCCTGGGTTTTGGTCCACTTCGGCGGGGCACCCCGATCGGGGGTGTCCCGCTCTCTGAAACCCCCCAGAAACCCCAAAAAACTCACCTCTCCCCGCTCCCACGTGACCGCGCCGTCCAATCCCCGCCGACGTCCAAGCGAGTGTCAGCGGCATCCAGGACATCGCGTCCGCCGGCGCCTCCCGCGCGTCACTTTTGGCGTGCGCGCGCCCGCGCCGGCCATTCACAGATGGCCGGCGCGGGCGCGCGCACGTCTAGAGGGGCGCGCGGGAGGCGGCGGCGGCGGAAGCGGCGGCAGATCAGGTAAGGAGTTTGGGGGTTTTCTGGGGGGTTTCACCCTGCGGGACATCCCGATCTCAGATGTCCCGCGGTGAGTGAGGTGATCGGCCCGGGAATCTTATAGATTCCCGGGCGGATCACCCCTGGGTGTTGGTCCACTTTAAGGTTTGCTTAATCCCCTCTGTCAGGGAACCGCAGATCATGTGATCCAAACTATCAGGGACCTCTGGACACACAGACTGCTTTCCCAAACCCCTGTCCGTTTGGCTAATAGGCTCAAAGCCTGCGGACACAGATTCTTGGCTAAGGCAAAAAGATGGCTCAAGTTAAATATAGGTTTTAATGCTATAAGCGCAGTAGGCAGTGATAATGGAATAGGAAATAATACAAATGCTGTTCTGAGTGGTGGTTACAGTGAGTTACACAGAGATATATAATAGCCAGTTACCTTAGTATGCAGTTGCAGAGTGGTGATGAAGAGCTCCCACAGAAGGTAAGTGGCACGCTTGTTGATGGGCACCTCCAGAACGCGGGAACCATGACCTCTCCGGAAGTGACGCTGTTCTTGTCTCCTTGGCTTACCTTTAAGCGCGGTCTCTGCCCCTCCACCCCCCTCCTCCCAGACACAAATCCTGAATGATTCCTTTGAAGCCCCCATATGCTATCACACCTCCCCAGTGAAGAAGCATGTTGGCTCTTAGGTGTCTCAGTAAGGTGTTAGGAGAGCCCAGGGGGCTTTGATCCTTAAACTGCCTTTTCTGAAGTGTCAGAACCTCATGCCCATATATGGACTTCCTTTTCCTACTAGACTTGTAAGGGTGACATTTGCCACATACAGAGAATCTTAAAGGGGGATGCCGGGCATCAGTGATAAAATGAAATGTAATATTTGCCCTATTCCTCACACCGTCTTCATACAATATCTTGATTTCCCATTTCTCTGCTTGTGACCTATTGGGTCTGCAGAGCAGGAGTCACATGGGGCCTGATGAGCATGGACTATGTGAGTAATTCAATCAGTCTCCTTTTCTTTTTTTTATTGTAAGTTTACCTTAACCAAATGGTACCCTGACCATCCTGATAAACATTTAGCTTTGTTGTTATTATCTTTATTTACAGCTGGGAGAAGTGTGGAGTGAGATCCAGGCCGAGCTAAAGGCAGAGAATCTCCAGCCAGTGACCTCTGATCAGGAAGTACTGGAAGTCATTGAAAAAGCCTCAGAAAACATTAGTAAACTTGTCGCTTCCCACCAAACAGAAATGATCGAAAACCACCAACAAATGGAGCTTCAGGAAGAGCAACAGAAATATGCAGAGGTGAGTCTTGGCTCATCTATTGTGTAAGTGGGAAGTGACCTCGCCTTTCCTGACGTTCTTCCCCTACTTATTTCATTCTTCTTTAATCCTTTCTACTCTGTTCAAGTCATCATCCAGATTTGTAACCACATAAATACAAAATAATTAGGAATCCCACCGTTTCCTCCAAATATCCCCAGAAAAGTGGCACCACTACAACTTTATAAATATAAAGATTTTATTGTGGAAAAAGGACAAAATTCTACAAACAGACATTACATGTTAAAAAACACATACCAGAAACAGACACCAGAGGGCGCTGCTTTAGAGCCACCTGTTATAATCTATAATGATAGTAGGAGGGCGATTATGGACTGACCTATCAAAAGTAATTCCCTGTGTTACCAATCACAAAGCTATTCTGTGCAAACAATAATAAATAATAAAATTGTGCAAATATATATATATATATATATATATATATATATATATATATATATATATATATATAGTGCATAGGTGCTAAAGTGCAGAATATTGAGGACAAACCTGGTGGCATTATAAAAGGTACAGTCCAAACATGACCCAATAGGTATCTCACATCTCCATGTCACAGGTGGCTCGACTAGTAACCAGACACCCCCACCTCCACGCCGACGCGTTGCGTGACGCCACGCGTCACTTCCCCAGGGCGAAATTTCTTCCTCAGCCTGTAGGACAAGTCCATACATTGCAAGGTTTTTGTCAGTCTTTGAAAAATCTGTCCATCTGTATTTTGACAAAAAAAAAAGTTAAAAAGTGTCACATGAAGCCATTCCTTATTCTTAAAGTGGACCTAAACCCAGTGCGATCAGCCTGGGAATCTATAAGATTCCCGGGGCAATCGACTCCCTCCCCTCGGGCCTTCCAAAATCAGCATGCCCCGCTGTGTGAAACCCCCCAGGTCGCCCCATTCACTTACCTTGTTTCCCGGTCAAACGGCACATGTGCAAGCCACGGCCGCATCCTCGCTATTCCACTAGCAGGGCGCGTGCTCATGCCAGGCATTTGAGAATGGCCGACGCAGGCACGCTTCCTGTTAGAGGTAAGTGGGGGATGCGGCCGCCAGCGCGCTCTGAGCCGCTGGCCTTAGACGCTGGCTCACACAGCGTGACGTCAACAGCGATTACACAGTGGGGCATCCCCAATCGGGGTGCCCCGGGGGGAAAGGACAAAAACCCAGGATAGTCAAAATCCCTTTCCACTTTAAAGCAGACCAAAATTCTTAAAGAGGACCAAAACCCACTCCCCATCAGCCCAGAAAGATCCCAGGGCTGCTGGATTCCCACCCCCCCCGGGGCATCCAGAATGGGGATGCCCGCTGTGTGAAACCAGGGAGGCGTGAGTGAGATCGGACGACCTGGGGGCTTTCACACAGTGGGGCATCCCCGATTGGGGTGGCCCGTGGGGGGCAAGGACCAAAACCCAGGATGGTTAAAATCCTGGGTTTTGGTCCACTCCCAGGCAGACTCCATTACAGGGAATTCCATATCCCTATTTGAGATGGACTGCTGCATGAAAACCTTGAACTCTCGATCCCATGGCGCATGTGCCCCATATTTTGCTTTCCCCGGCTGATGCATGTACCCGCACCAAGGCATTTCTGAATGGCTGGCCGGACTCGCATCAGCTGGAGAGAAGTCTCTGCCACTCCATTTAAATCAGAATAGATTGCCAGGTGACACAATCTATTCCATATTCTAATCTATTCTGCATGTGCCATGGGATGGCCAGAGAGGTAATAGGTGCTGATTGCAGATGACCACCCCTGCAAGTCCCATTTCATGTTACATCCTCTGGGTCACCAAAAGGACTTCAGAATACGTGGCCACCAGAGTCCAATCACACGGCAAGCAGGTAAGATTAAACTGGGCTTGCAGGGAGGTATATGCCATCGCTTTAAACTGGACCATGATTTAATGAAAAGCCCAAACCCATAAAAACGATTCCCCAGCATCCACAATTAATATATTTTAAGTTTTTAGTCACTTACTTATTATTCTTTCCCCCACTGGGATGCAACTCTGTTCAGGACTCTAGGATATGGGCGCCGCCATCTTGACTCAGAAGCATCACACATACTGAGGAGAGGAGAGCGGGATAAAGTCCAGGGGGCGGGGTTATAGCTGTGCTTTGCACAGACAGAGCAGAGCTGGGGTCAGGGAAGGGACAGCAATCCCAGAATGCAGAGCAACACAGTCAAAAGACACTTCCTATTTGCAGGCTGCCTGATGCTAAATGAGCTCCATGATCTTGGATGTTTAAAGGGTCATAATATGCAGTAGATGCAGGTCGGATGATTTTTAATGTGAGCAATCTGTATGTACAGGGTGTGGGAAACATATAAGATGGACTCTTATTCAGGGTGAAGGTCCGCTTTAAATCAGATGGAATCCACTGAATCAGAATGCCCCTACACTCGCTGGCACATGCAATCCAAGTGGATTGCAACTGCAGTAAAGTAAGACCTAGAGTCTCAAAGATTCAGGTGCGCCTGAATCTCCCCTCCAGTGGGCATCCCAAAGCTGCATTCCCCACACTCACCGGCATCCGAGATCCCGCACCACGCTGTTCAGGGATTGGCAGCAGCCTGCAACAGCCGATCATTCTGCCAATGGAACCAAGAAGTAGGTGAGTTTATGGGCACTGGGCTCCTCGTGTAGGCAGCTCTACACATCTATTGGTGCAGTTTTATCAGTAAAAGAAACATATAAGATGAACTTTCCCTTCCATGCACAAGCTTGATCTTGCTGACTGCAGCCCCTCCAGTTTCAGTGCTGCCAGACCTGGTGCTGACCGCGCACTCCCCAGCCTGCCTCGGTGCGCATTGCTTGTGCCAGTCTAGCTGTCAGGGAGTGCATCACATGAGCACCTGCCACAGACAGTCATATGTGTGCCAGGGCCCAGTCATAACCATGCGGCAGCTTCAGAGCTGATAACACTGGACCACTGCAGCCTGCAAGACAATGGGAGATTGAGCATTTCCTTTACTGTCTAAAAGACTCTTGGGGTGGTTGCTTTACCACTTTATGGGGCATCCCAAATGTGTCCCCCGCTGTGTGAAACCCCCCCAGATTGCCCGTTAGACTTACTAGTCCAACATGGCCGCATCGCCAGCATACCTCTATCTATCAGCGCGCCAGTTCTAAATGGGAGGCATGCGCGCAGCCAGAGGCAGGGGTGGGGATGCGGCTAGAGGCGCTCACTCCGTTCTCAGTGCGGCAAAGTAAATCTGAATGGCCAGCTAGCGACAGATGAGCGTCTGTAGAGCGGATTTCAGAGCGACCGCTAGTAGTCGCTGTGCTCGGCCATGGATCATTGTTTCAGAGCGCCTCAGTCCGGCATTGATGAATATGAAATGTGAGTCGCAGTACAACCATAGCGCCAGCTCAGTGCGACTGACTCACACCACATTCATCAAAAAAAACAGCCTCAAACATCGCCGGCGCTCAAAATCATGTAGTTGTAGCCCAGAGCGCCAGAGGCTGTGTGATTAAAGTCTGTTTTTGAACATGTATCCACTAGTAACAAAGCAAAAACATATGGAATTACATTGTTATAACATTGTAACATGAACACTTTAATACCAGACCTGTAAGGACAATTCTGCATAAAAATATTATTAATCAAAAACGTTTTCAAAAATGTCATTTTCTTGCCCAGGATACATGTCGGAAAGATTTGAGATTTTATTTAGGAAAAAAAAAATGGGATCAGGAAAGAAATTTAAGGATCGTCCATAGAAATAAATGGGAGAGCGCCAGGTAGCGAGAGGTAATATGTGGCGCTCTGCAAGGCTGAACGCCGGTGCTGTACGCTGAGCCTGGGATAATGATGAATCGGACGCTACATGGCGTTATTCTATTCGCTCACCAGATTCGGCTTCATAAATGTGTAATTGCGTTCCGTGTCCGGCGTTCACCTGCCGCTACCTGCCGCTGTACAGGCACTACCTGGCGCTATCCCTTCATGAATAAGGCCCTTAGAGAAGAATCCAATCTTGTTGTCATTTGCAGATTAAAGCAAACCACAAGCAGAGCGAAATGGTTCTGAAAACATGGGATAAGTTCCTGGCCAGGACATCCAACTATGAGGCCTTGAAGGTAAGTGCTTTCCATCCTTGTGAGCATGTTCAACATGTGTGCATTGTATTATCTTATCTTATCTTTCTGTTTTGTGAAATAATAATAACCAGAATTTTTAAATACAAGATTATAGAAATAATTTGGCTAAACCTAAAGACCTGCTCTATTCAATGGGGTTGACTCAGCACCATTTGTAAAAAGTCTTCAATGTCCACGAGGTGCTGAGACCATCCACTAGGCAGACAATGAAAGTAAATAACAAAACCTGCCGTTCATTTTGAGTGTCTACCTAGGGGGTGATTCGGCACCACATGGAAATAGTAGACTTATTTTTCAGTGAACTTCTAAAAAGGAGCTTCAGAGGCCCTGGAGTCTAAAAGACACCAGGGATGCCCAAGTCCCACTCTTTGAGACAAACCAAATTGTGATGCTCCACTGTGTGAAACCCCCCACATCGCCAGATCCACTTACCTGTTTCCGGAGCCCTTGCAGTGTCTTGGCGCTGCAGTCTCATCCCTGCCCACCTCTACCTGTGCTCGCACCCACGCCAGGCTTTTCTGAATGGGTGGGGTGGACACACCCCAAGGTAGACAATGAAAGAAAATGGCAAATTTCTGTCCTAAAAAGCCCCAATATGTTCTGATGGTCAGACTCCATATGGAGTACTGTGTACAGTTCTGGGCACCTGTGCTTAAGAAGGACATATTAGAACTGGAGCGCGTCCAAAGGAGGGCAACAAAGTTAATAAAAGGAGTGCGGGGGCTAGAGAACGCTGAAAGATTGTCAAAGTTAGGTTTATTTAGTTTAGAAAAAGACGCCTGAGGGGTGACCTACAAACTATGTATAAATATATTTGGGGTCAGTACAAAGATCTGCCCCACAATCTATTTTGGAGTGTAACCATAACCCGAGGTCATCCACTAAGGTTAGAGGAAAGGTGCTTTCTCCACCGACATAGGAGGGGATTCTTCTCTGTAAGAGCAGTGAGACTATGGAACTCGCTGCCAGTGGAGGTAGTTATGAAGGATTCAGTAAAAACGTTCAAAAGTGTCCGGGATGCCTTCCTGGCATGTAATAACATTTCCAGCTATGGCTACTAGACCACTGGAAGGAGATAAACTGGATGGAAAGTCTTTATTCAGCCTTCTATACTATGTTACTATGTTACTTTCCGGAAGTTCTCCAGTGGCATCCAAAAGCTTGCCTTTGCATGTCTTGTCCAGCATCATCTACTAGAGGCAGACATACCCCACCACTCTCATGTACCAGAGCCGCTATGATTGGCTCTAGTAAGATCTGGGGGGCATGAGGATCAGGAGCTGCACATTTCTCCAGTGCAGATGCCTGTCACTATAGAAGCACACTGGGCATTGCAGGACATAGAGGACAAGCTTCTGGATGCTGACGGAGCACAGGAAACCATAAAAGTCTTAAAGTGGACCAACACCCTCCCGGATCGGCCCGAGAAGCCGAACCAATCCCTCCCCGTGGGGCATCCAAAATCGAGTTGCCCCGCTGTGTGAAACCCCCCAGAACTCCCAGGAACCTTACCTTGATCCTGATCCAACGGCGCATGCGCGGGCCCCATCTCGCGCTTCTTTATAGCAGGGCGCGTGCCCGTGCTGGCCATTTGTGAATGCGGGCGCTCTCCCTGTTAGAGGGAAGCGCGAGATGCGGCCGCCAGTGTGCTCGGAGCCGCTGTGGTTGTACGACGCGCATACCACAGCGGCTCCGAGCGCATTGATTGGACAAGCGGCCGCGCTTGCTCCCTATGAGCGGGGTGAGGTGAGTTTTTACGAGCGATCGGGGGGGGGTTTCACATAGTGGGGCACCCCCGATTGGCCCGAGGAAGTGGACCAAAATCCTGGGTGTTGGTCCACTTTAATAAACTGTTAGAGGACTATCCTGGGTTTTGGTCCTTGCCCCCGGGGCACTCCAATCAGAGATGCCCTGCTGTGTGAAACTCCCCAGGTCACCTGATAAAACTCGCCCAGTCCTACGGAGCTTGTGCGGCCTCTCATCCAATCAGCGTGCTGGTGACCACATTCCCTGCTACCCTCTAACAGGGAGCATGCCCGTGTTGACCATTGCTACCTACCTGCTAAAGGGGTAGCGGGGTTGCGGACGCTGCTCACGCATGTGCCGTTGGACCGGGGAAGAAGGTGAGTTTCTGGGCCACCTGGGGAGTTTCACACAGAGGGGCATCCCAATTCTGGATGCTCTGGGGGAGGGAATCCACTTTAATGAGCTATCAGAGTTTTCATACTGCTCTAAATATTGCTGCTTACAAAAACTGGAATCATCTTGCTTATTCTTTGTGCTTTAGAAAGCAAAACGCCTGCAGGAGAAGTCCATCGAATCTTCAAGACCTAAAGCCAGACCCCAAAATTCAACACTGCATTCTACACAAATCCCCAACCTGAACACTACAGTAAGTGGAGAGGGCCGGCCTTCTGACACACACGTGCTTTTACTGGCTAATTCCTAACCTGTCATCACAAGGTGTCAGAAGAATGACTAGGAAACTTTCTGAACCAGATCACCGCAAGCTGCAAGAGAAATGGACAGACAGCTCCTCCTTAATCCGTGTTCAGAACCGGTTACAGAGCCAGAAATGCTCCGCTCCCCTCAGCCGACAGTCTTTAGAAATAAGTGTGCAGAATACTCCCCCCAAATACAATCACCCCCTAAAACATACAGCTAAAGATTACAATAATACCGCGCAACACTACAGATTAAAACACAATTCAAAGCTCAACGTGTGAAAGAGTCCCTCCACTCAATGGTCCATATACAGTTGAATATAAAAATTCAATATATAAATATTCAATATATATAAAATACACAGAGCTTATAGTGGAAATAAAAGCCAGCTTAGTTTCATTTGGTTAGTTCATCCTCATTAGGAATAGTCCCACAGTGCAGAAAAACCACGTGCTGATCACACTCCACCACCAGCTTTATATAGCCTCTTACCGGAATCAAAGCATAGAATGGCGTTAATGGTAGAAATGGAACTTCCACATTAAGTATTCCAATCAGGCGAGGATAGCACATAAAGCACTCCGCATGGCATCCCTAACAAAATGTTCCCAAGCAATTGTCCAGACGTTTTGTTTGGGATGCCATGCGGAGTGCTTTATGTGCTATCCTCGCCTGATTGGAATACTTAATGTGGAAGTTCCATTTTTACCATTTACGCCATTCTATGCTTTGATTCCGGTAAGAGTCTATATAAAGCTGGTGGTGGAGTGTGATCAGCACGTGATTTATTCTTTGTGTACATCCCGTCCCGTTCCGGAAGATATCCTTACTCATGGGTTATTCATCCTCAGATGTCACGTGACTGCAGAGCAGAAAAAGTGGCCCCTCCCGGCCTATATATACCGAGGCACCTCCCACAAGACCCCAGTTTCTCTCTGCAGTCTCGGACTGCCAGGACGGGCTCTCTCTTTTTCAGGCAGGTGAGCAGGGTCTTTGGCCCTATGGACCTGTTTGAGCTATTTACCACCCGTTCTATTTTACTTTAAATGCCTCCCAGCCTTGGCTGTAGCGTTCGGGTGACGGTAGACAGCGCCATTTTAGGTGCCAAGGAGCTATCCTCCGCCGCCACTCCCCCACCAAAGAGTAGACGGTTCGGGCTATGGTGAGCCTTATGGGATGCCCTGCCCGCATTTGTGTTCCTGTCCTCCTTTCCCTCTATAGTGGTACCATTACCGTTGTCTCCCCTTGTTCCTCTTAGTCTCTTGGGGAAGAGGAGAGGGTGTTTATTTATTACATGTAATATTGTGTGGCACCTTTTGTTTTTATGCTCTGTTTTTTATTTGGAGCGCATAGAAGTGTTCGGCGTTTCATTTGATAGAACTGTATCTATTTTGTGCTTCTGTACACCGCTGGGTCAGAGGGTGGCGACATTTACCTCAGATTTCTAACGGTGCAGTCATTGGCTGTCCTGGTCATGTGAGCGCGTCCTTTCGCACACTTCGGAGGGAGGCGGGCGGGGCGAGTGACGCATTTTGCGTTGCTCCCCCGCAGCCCGCCTCTCGAGGTGTATGTCTCTGCGCCATTTTGTCTCGGCTGTGCTGCGCGACTGATGCTCCCCTGTGCGGTCTGTAAGTGCCCTCGCGGGCTGTTTTTTTATCTTTTAATGTTACATTCATGTGCTTACGGGATTTTATCTTCTTTTATAGGCTTATAGAACTAGTGGTTTCTCCCGGCCTTTAGTTTTCATTAAGGGAATTTGTCTTATATACTAAATCCTCCCACTTCCCTTGCGGTGCATAGCGGGCATCCCGGGTTTGCTTCGGCATTATTCCCATTTGGCTTTGCGAGCCACTAATAATCACCATATGGAGGCTTCTCAAGACAACGAGTCCGGGGTTTTTTCGGGACAAGGCCGGTTCTGTACTGATTGTGGGATTTCCCCTGTACCTGGCAACTTCAAGGTCCGTCTCCCCTACGCCCAGCAGACTGTTGCGTGGTTATCTGGGATACCCCTGCTGAGGGCAGCTTCCCCTGAGACCTTGCCTACTCCCTCTCTCTTGCATTCGGCTCAGGTTGTGGCTCATGCTTCTGGGGATGCTCAATCTGCCTTTGCTACCAGATTGGCTGATCTGGAGAGGCTTATGGGTACAAAGCTATTGGCAAGACACGGCATTTGATTGATAATTCATATGTTTGCCCTATGACTTCTAAAGCACTGGAAGATATTGTTGGTTTTACCCCTGAAGGGGAATTATTCTCTGAATCTGAATCGGAGGATAACAATAGGTATTTCAATGAGCCTAGGACTGGGTTCAAGCCTTGGGATGCTGCTGATACTGATAGGCTTCTTGCCCATTTATTTGAAGTGCGTGAAATATCTCCCCCTGTTGCCCCCCCGCAACAGCAGGGAGAATTATTTTGTGCTGCTAAACCGCGCTGGGAATTCCCTGCCCAGGCTCATTTCAACAATCTTGTATTTCATGAGTGGAAAAAGCCCAGCAGACTTCCAGGTGTACCTAAGAGCTGGGACAAGAGGCATCCCTTTACCCTGGATACCACAAAATTATGGTGTTCCCCTCCTGAGGTAAAGGGACCAATTCTGGGATTATCCCATACCTCTGTGGTGCACTCACCTGACACTACCGCCTTAAAAGATGTGGAAGACCAGCTCATGGATCAGCTGGCCACCCATGGTTTTGCCTGTGCGGGGACTGCACTGCGCCCTGTGTGTGCATCTGCTATTACTACTGTGGCTATCAGAAGATTGATCAGGAGTGCCTTAGAGGGTGGTGTGAGGAATTTACTACTTATGTTCTTGCTGCCCTAGAGGATGCCATTAGAATGTGTGCCAGAACCTCTGCCTTGCTGGTTGCCTTACACCGTTCTGTTTGGCTGCGCCAATGGATGGCTGATATTGCTGCTAAGAAGGCTCTTCCTGGGGCTCCTTTTAAAGGACTGTGCCTTTTTGGAGAACGTTTGGATCTCCTTGCCAAGGAAGGTAAGCTGCCTCAACGCAAGAAGCCACTCAGGCCCTTTCGGGGGGCCAGGGTTGCTCTTTCCCCCTTTTATTCCCCCAGAAGAGAAAGGGGAGCTCCCCCGGCGGGAGGCCGTAGTGAGTCATGGGGCAGAGGCATAGGACGTGGCAAGCCCGGTCCTGCCTGGGGTTCTAAGCCAAAATCCTCTCCCAAGCCACCTCAGGCATGAAGGGGCGCCCTCACCCATCTGGCTGGGGGGACGGCTTCGGTTTTTTGCTCATGTCTGGAGACGTCTTGTCTCAGACTGGTGGATTCAGGAGGTTGTTTCCTCCGGTTACAAGATAGAGTTCATAGCCTGGCCGCCCCCAAGATTAAAAAAATCACGGATGGCTCAGGACCCCCTGTCAGCTCAGTGTCTGTGCTTGGCTGTCCAAAATCTACTGGAATTGGGGGTCATTTCCCCAGTCCCTCTGTGGGAAAGGGGGATGGGCTATTATTCCAATCTTTTCACTGTTCCAAAAAAGGATGGATCAGTCAGGCCTATTCTGGATCTAAAGCTCCTCAACAAATTTTTCAGATTCAGGCACTTTCACATGGAGACTCTGCGTTCTGCTATAAATTCTCTTCGCCCAGGGGACTTCTTGGCCTCTAGAGACATCAAGGATGCTTACCTTCACGTGCCAATTTTTGCAGGCCATCAAAAATTCCTCAGGTTCACAGTGGAAGATCAGCATTACCAGTTTGTGGCTCTGCCATTCGGCCTTACTTCGGCTCCCAGGGTGTTCACCAAGGTGTTGGCAGGAGTAATGGCTCTGCTGAGATCTCAGGGCATTCACATTCTTCCTTATCTGGACGACATTCTTGAAGCTTCCCAGACTTTACAACATGCAGAGTTGGATGTTCAGACGGTCATCTCCACTATGGAAAAGTTTGGATGGGTGATCAATCTTCCCAAATCTTCCCTGTCTCCTTCCAGGATAAAGCCCTTTCTGGGAATGACTCTGGATACCTCTCAGGTCAAGGTATTTCTCCCTCAGCTGAAGTTAGAGGGTCTTCTGGCGCAAACACAGCTTGTTGTCTTGCTGTCTTGTCCTCATCCGTCCATCAGGCAGGCTATGCAACTGGTGGGTCTGATGGTGTCCAGCTTCGAGGCTGTCCCATACGCTCAGTTTCACATGAGGCCTCTCCAGGTTCATCTCTTGTCTGTGCGGGATCGGGACCCAGGATCTTTGGACCAGGTTTTTTTCTGCCCCTCTGGTCAGATGGTCTCCGTCATGGTGGCTGGACCCAAGGAATCGGTTTCTGGGCAGATCTTTTCTGACTCCCTGCTGGGAGGTGGTCACCACGGATGCCAGCCTGACAGGTTGGGGGGGGGGGGTTTGGAGGTCCCTGAAGTTTCAGGGGCAGTGGGGTCCTCAAGAGGCCCATGCCCCAATCAACATTCTGGAACTGAGGGCAGTAAGATTAGTGCTTTACCAGCTGACCTTGCACCTTCGGGGTCTGGCAGTTCAGATTCGCTCAGACAACAAGACAGCGGTGGCTTACATCTATCATCAGGGAGGAACCAGGAGCAAGAGGGCTCTCAAGGAAGTATCCCTGATTCTGTCCTGGGCGGAGGACAATGTTCCCTGTATCTCAGCGGTGTACATTCCGGGAGTGGAGAATCTGGAAGCAGACTCTCTGAGCAGGGGGGCCTCTCGCATGGGAGAATGGTCCCTCAGCAACAGGGTGTTTCATTCTCTGTGTCTCCGCTGGGGTCAGCCGGATGTGGATCTCTTTGCATCACGTCACAATCACAAGCTCCCAATATTTGTATCCCTGTCACAGGATCCCCTGGCCCTGTTGGTGGATGCTCTGACAATGTCCTGGAAGGGCTTTCAGCTCCTTTATGTTTTTCCTCCGTTTCCTCTGCTGGGCAAGGTGCTGTGCAAATAGCCCAGGAGGGAGTGCCGGCCATTCTGGTGGCCCCGTGTTGGCCAAGAAGAATTTGGTTCCCAGAAATCGTACAGTGGGCGGTAGATCAGTTCGTCCTGCCCCTGGTGCCGGACCTGCTCACTCAAGGGCGGCTCCGCCACCCCAATTTACAAACGCTGGCTTTGACGGCCTGGCTGCTGAAACCTCCATCTTGATAGATAAGGGGTTGACGGCCTCTGTAGTTAATACTATGATCAGAGCTAGGAAGAAGTCTTCCTCTACCATTTACTACAGGGTTTGGCGTGCTTACATTGACTGGTGTGAGTCTAGGTCACTTCCAGGTCGGGTGTTCTCAATTCCCAGGATTTTGGAGTTCTTACAAAATGGTTTGGATATGGGGTTTCAGCTTAGTACGCTGAAGGGCCATGTCTCTGCTCTTGCTGTTTTTTTCCAAAGGTCTTTTGCTCAGCATCATCTGGTTAAGACCTTCTTTCAAGGTGTTACTCATGTGCGTCCTCCACGCAAGCCCATGTTACCTGTTTGGGATTTGAACCTGGTTTTGTCTGCCATGCAAGGGGCTCCCTTTGAACCCTTGCAGGAGGCGGCTTTATCCACTCTCACTGTCAAGATAGCCTTTTTGGTGGCTATTACATCAGTCAGGCGTGTTTCTGAATTGGCGGCGCTTTCCATCAAGCCTCCTTATTTTGAAAGACACCAGGATAAGGTGGTGTTTCGCTTTAAAACTGACTTTCTGCTTAAGGTTGTGTCTGCTTTTCATCTCAATCTGGACATTGTGTTGCTTTCTTTGTGCCCTAATTCTAGTAACCCTAAGGAAATGGTTTTACATTCTCTTGATGTTGAGGGCTGTGAAGATCTATTTGGTGGCTACTGAACCCTTCAGGAAGACTGATGCTCTCTTTGTGGTTCCGTCTGGTCCTAAGAAGGGCCAGGCTCCTGCTAAATCCACTATCAGCAAGTGGATCCGTCAGGCTGTTATTGAGGCCTATTCTGCTAAGGGAAAGAAACCTCCTTTCCATCTTACTGCTCATTCTACTCGTGCTATTGGTGCCTCTTGGTCTTTTCAGCACCAAGCCTCTGTTGAACAAGTTTGCAAGGCCGCAACTTGGTCTTCTGTTCATACTTTTTCTAAGTTTTACAAGGTTGATGTTAAGGTCTCAGCTGACGCTGCTTTTGGCCGCAAAGTTCTGCAGGCGGCAGTGGTTTAGACTGTTTGTTGTTGCCGTTGGGGATCCCACCCTACCTTACGGACACTGCTATTGGATGTCCCATGTCCCGGATATCTTCCGGAACAGGACGGGATGTACACAAAGAATAATACAATTCTCTGATTACTAACCTGTAGAATTGATATTATTGGTGTACGTCCCGTTCCGCCCCACCCTTGTTGTTCTTGTTACCTCTTTATGGTGATTGTTGATTATTTATCCCGGCTTTTGTTAACTGCTTTTTAAATACTGGGGTCTTGTGGGAGACGCCTCGGTATATATAGGCCGGGAGGGGCCACTTTTTCTGCTCTGCAGTCACATGACATTTGAAGATGAATAACCCATGAGTAAGGATATCTTCCGGAAAGGGACAGGATGTACTCCAATAATATCAATTCTACAGGTGAGTAATCACAGAATTGTATTTTCTGCACTGTGGGACTATTCCTAATGAGGATGAACTAACCAAATGAGACTAAGCTGGCTTTTATTTCCACTATAAGCTCTGTGTATTTTATACCAACTGTATATGCACCCCCTAAAACAGTTTGCTGAACCCTTCCCCCCCCGGAAGAGGTTTCATATATGACTTTATTCAAACCTCGAGATGTATGAAATGCTGCCGCCCCAGAGCTGTGGACTGAACACCAAGAATAGGGTTTCCAATATATCAGGGTAACTGGGAATAGCAATTTAATTTTTCTACAACCAGGGAGAGAGGTAGAAGACTGTCAGCTGGGAGATTGGCTAATTTGGTTTTGCCTCACTGGTGGGTTTTGGTCCGCTTTCATTTTTTTACTTTGTTTTACAGGTGGCTTGTGGCCATGTTGTTACTGTAGAAAGTACAACACTTCAAACTCCAGACAGTGTGCAGAATCCCCCTCCCCCCCAATTATATCACCCCATGACAGGCAGTGTGTAGAACCCCCTCCCCCAAGAATCCCATAACAGGCAGCCTGCAAGATCACCCCCCCAGAACCCCATAACACGCGGTGTGCAGAACCCCCCAATCAACCCCTTAACAGGCCGTTTGCAGAATCCCCCCCAAGAACCCTATAACAGGCAATTTACAGAACCCCCCCCCCCCCCCCCAAGAAGAGGTTTAAATATGCCTTTATCCAAACCTTGAGGTGCTCTTTCACTATGTATGAAATGCTGCCGCCCCCCAGAGCTGTGGACTGAACACCAAGAACAGGGTTTACAATATATCCGGGTAACTGGGAATAGCAATTTTATTTTTCTACGCCCAGGGAGAGAGTTAGAAGACTGTCGGCTGGGAGATTGGCTAATTTGGTTTTGCCTCACTGGTGGATTTTGGTCCGCTTTAATTTTTTTACTTTGTTTTACAGGTGGCTTGTGGTCATGTTGTTACTGTAGAAAGTACGCCATCCAAACTCCAGACAGTATACAGAATCCCCCTCCCCCAAAGCAAATCACCCAATGACAGGCAGTGTGTAGAACCCCCTCCACCCCAAGAATCCCATAACATGCAGCGTGCAGGATCCCCCCCCCAGAACCCCATAACAGACAGTGTACAGAATCCCCCCCCCCCAGAACCCTATAACACGTGGTGTGCAGAACCCCCGCCCCATCACCCATGACAAGCAGTGTGTAGAACCCTCTCCCCTCCAAGAATCCCATAACAGGCAGCGTGCAGGATCCCCCCCCCCCCAGAACCTCATAACACGCAGTGTGCAGAACCCCCCCAATCACCCCTTAACAGGCCGTTTGCAATACCCCCCCCCCCAAGAACCCCAATAACAGGCAGCATGCAGAATCCTCTCCCCCCCCAGAACCCCATAACATGCGGTGTGCAGGACCCCCGCCATCACCCTATAACAGGCAGTTTACAGAATCCCCCCCAAGAAGAGGTTTAAATATGCCTTTATTCAAACCTTGAGGTGCTCTTTTACTATGTATGAAATGCTGCCGCCCCAGAGCTGTGGTCTGAACACCAAGAACAGGGTTTACAATATATCAGGGTAACTGGAAATAGCAATTTAATTTTTCCATACCCTGGAAGAGGACTGTCAGCTGGGAGATTGGCTAATTTGCTTGTGCCTCACTGGTAGGTTTTGGTCCGCTTTCACTTTTTTTACTTTGTTTTACAGGTGGCTTGTGGCCGTGTTGTTACGGTAGAAAGTACACCATCCAAACTGACAGGAGGCCCCCTGGCTGATACGGATCTCGCCATAAGGAGGGTTCCAATCCGAGGAGGAGCACTACAGAAGATCAAAGCTGTCAAAATGGTGGATTAAGCCATCTTACTCGCTAAAGGAGCTTTAAATATTATTATTTCTAACTATAGTCGTATTCAAACATGGATATTGAACTTCCCATTCTGTGACCTTATAGACATCTGATTTCCCACCCTGGCTGGGTTGGATCCCCCCAGGACACTTACTTGGCACATAGAATGTTGGTTCTGTCCACCTCTTCATGCCTGTCACTTGACCGGGGTAGTGGGTCTTTGATATGATGGGAGAGCGCAGGTTCTCCAGATCTGGGGGGGGGGGGGGGGGGGGGGTAAGCGTAGTCTACTGTATGTAAGATTGTACATACAGTAGTTTTGTACAGATTGGAAGGCTTCTGTAGGCGCCGGCAAGAATTCTCCATTATACCCCACTTACCCTTTAGATACATGATCCAGCACAACCCCAGCTCTTGACACAATGCCATTATTTACTCTGTGTTTATTAAGCTTAGAACTACGGGAACGTAGTGCGGTTGCTCAGGGCCTGCACCCTCCCATCATATCAGCAATGGAGCCTGGTCCCTGATGGACAGAGGCAGGAGCAGACCCTGGAGCTGGAGGGGAATCATATCTGGTGCCAGAGATAAGAGGGCAGGAGGTGGAGCTGCCCACATCTCCAGAGGGGTAATGTATTGGCTTTTATATAATATGTCTATATTCTAAGTATACAGCACGTCATGTTCCAGAACAATCTTTACTCCTGGGTTATACATCCACAAGATGGCGCTAGACTGCAGAGACAGAAAAGTGGCTCCTCCTGGCCCCTTATATACCAGGGACCTCCCACAAATTCCCCAGATCTTCTCTGCAGTCTGGACTGCGATGACGTGAAGGTGGTTCTTTCTATCGCAGGTGAGCGGGACTTATTAGCCTGCGGCCCTGTAGGACTATTCCCACCCATTCCTTTTCACTGCCTCCCAGCTTAGGCTGCGCTGCTCGGGTGAAGGTAGGCAGCACCGCTGTAGGTGCTAAGGAGCACTGCTCCAACCGCAGGCCCCCACCAAAGGGTAAGCGGTACAGGCTTGTGGTGAGCCTTATGGGATGCCCCTCCCGCGTATTTGCCCCTCACCACCCGTTCCCCGGTTAGGCTCCTTCAGGTGGTCCGCTTCCCCCTCGCTTTCCCAGGCTAGTTCTCGGGGGGTGGGGGGGGGGGTGTATGTATTACTGTGCATTTGGTTGATATACACGTTATCCCGCCGTGTTTTGGCTGTTAACGCCGCTGCCGCGTGCTTGTACAATGCTCCGCAGACGGCGGCGACATCGCCTCAGGCGCTGCTGCGCCGTCATTGGCTGACCTTGACATGTGGGCGCGTTTTCGCGCTCTGCGCGGGGGCCGGGCCTTGCGGATGACATTTTCTGCATCACTGTCTCCGCAGCCCGCGCCTCGAGGTATATGCAGGCGCCATTTTGAAGCTTGCTTTGCTGGTGTCCCCTTTCGCGGTCCGTAAGTGCCCCTGCGGGCTGGCTTATTTTTCATTGTATTCCACGGCATTGCTTACGGGATCTTTTTTTGTGTCTTGCAGGCGGGTCAAACTTTTAAGTGGTTTCTCCCGGTCCTATCCCCTCTATTTAGCGTAACTCCTTATTGGAGGGCTATTGTCTTCTATTGTCTCCCACTTCCCTAGCGGGTTATTGGGGCATCCCGGGTAGCTTATTAAGCGTTAATCCCGATTGGCCTGTTGGGCCACAATAATCACCATATGGAGGCTTCACAGGATAATGTGCCTGGGGTTCCTTCGGGACAAGCCCGGCTGTGTTGGGGGGTGGCCCCTATCAGTGATGATGTCAGGGTTTGTGTACCCTTTGCCCGGCAGGCGCTTGCACTGATATCTGGGTTACCTGTGGCTGGGCCTGCGCCCATGGGCTCACCTACCCCCCCACGCTTACATCTGACTCCCAGTGATGTGAATGCCAGTGGGGAGTCTCAACCTGATTTGGCTACTCGGGTGGCCAGCATTGAAAGGCATATTGCTGGGTCTGGGCCACGTAAGGCTACTGCTAAGCGGCAGCATTTAGCACCCGGTGTTACCCTCTTTCCTATGGAGGCTGAGGAATTTTTTGATGTTACTGGTTATACCCCCCTAGAAGAGGGGAAATTATTTTCTGATTCAGAATCATCTGAGGAACAGCCTAAGGGTTATGCTGCCGGTTCTGGATCTGAACCATGGTCCTCAGGTGACACTGATAGGCTTTTGGCTCAGATATTTGAAGTGCTTTGTATTTCCCCTCCTGCTGCGGCCCCTCAGGGGGAGCTGTTTCATACTGTTAAATCACGCTGGAAGTTTCCTGAGCAAACTCACTTTAATAATAATGTCTAAAGAGTGGGAATGGCGTAGCCGGCTTCCCGGGGTACCAAAGAATTGGGATAGCAGGTATCCCTTTCCTGCTGAGGTGGTTAAGCGTTGCTCATGTCTGGAGGCGTCATGTCTCAGACCGGTGGATTCAGTAGGTAGTGTCCTCCGGTTACAAGATAGAGTTTGCAGCCTGGCCGTCCCCAAGATTCATCAGATCCCGGATTCCTCAAAACTCCCTGTCAGCTCAGGGTCTTTCCATGTCTGTCCAAAACCTGCTAGAATTGGGGGTCATTTGCCGGGTCCCCTTAAGGGAGAGGGGCAAAGGTTACTATTCCAATCTTTTCACTGTTCCCAAAAGAGACAGGTCCATCAGACCTATCCTGGATTTAAAGCTCCTCAACAAATTTGTCAGGTTCAGGCACTTTCGCATGGAGACTCTGCGCTCTGCTGTAAATTCACTACGCCCGGGGGACTTCATGACCTCTGTAGACATCAAGGATGCTTACCTTCACATACCTATCTTTCCATGTCATCAGAGATTCCTCAGGTTCGCTATGGGGGATCAGCACTACCAATTTGTGGCATTGCCCTTCGTTCTCACCTAGGCTCCCAGGGTATTCACCAAGGTGCTGGCAGGTGTGATGGCTCTACTGAGATCTCAGGGCATTCGCATTGTTCCCTATTTGGATGACATTCTCCCAGGCAGAGGCGGATACCCAGCGGGTGGTGTCCTCTCTGTAGTCATTCGGCTGGGTGATCTACCACCCCAAATCCTCCCTGGCTCCTTCCATGGTGAAGTCCTTCCTGGGAATGACTCTGGATAATTCTCAGGTCAGGATCTTTCTACCTCAGCAGAAGGTGGAGAGTCTTCAAGCGCAAGCACAGCTCCTTCTGTCTCTTGCCCATCAGTCCATCAGGCAGGGGATGCAGCTGGTGGGCTTGATGGTGTCGTGCTTCGAAGCGGTTCCCTATGCTCAGTTTCACATGAGACCTCTTCAACTTCACCTCTTGTCAGTATGGGATCGGGACCCTGTGTCCCTGGAACAGGTTTTTGTTCTGTCCCCTCTGGCCAGGCGGTCTCTCTCGTGGTGGCTGGACTCAAGGAACCTGTTAGTGGCCAGATCCTTTCTGGCCCCTTACTGGGAGACAGTCACCACGGATGCCAGTCTGACAGGTTGGGGGGGCTTTTGGAAATCCCTGCGATTCCAGGGTCAGTGGGGCCCTCAGGAGGCCCACACCCATATCAACATTCTGGAGTTGAGGGCGATCAGGTTGGTTCTCGCCCACTTAACCCCTCACCTGCGGGGTCGGGCTGTTCAGATTCGCTCGGACAACCAGACAGCGGTTGCCTACATCAATCATCAGGGAGGGACCCGGAGCAAGAGGGCCCTCAAGGAAGTGTCACTGATTCTGTCCTGGGCGGAGGACAATGTTCCCTGCATCTCGGCAGTGTACATCCCGGGAGTGGAGAATCTGGAGGCAGACTCCCTCAGCAGGGGGACTTCTCGCCTGGGAGAATGGTCCCTCAGCAGCAGGGTGTTTCGCTCCCTGTGTCTCCGTTGGGGTCAGCCGGATGTGGATCTGTTTGCGTCCCGTCACAATCACAAGCTTCCAGTCTTTGTCTCCCTGTCCCAGGACCCTCTGGCCTTAGCCACAGATGCCTTAGCAATGTCTTGGAAAAGCTTTCAACTCATCTATGTGTTCCCTCAGTTTCCTCTGCTGGGCAGGGTGCTGCGCAAGATAGCTCAGGAAGGGGTGCCAGCCATCCTGGTGGCCCCCTGTTGGCCAGGAAGAGTGTGGTTCACGGACATCGTGCAGTTGGCAGTAGATCAGTACGCCCTGCCCAGGGTTCCAGATCTGCGCTACCCCAATTTACAAACGCTGGCTTTGACGGCCTGGTTGCTGAAACCTCCATCTTGATGGAAAAGGGGTTGCCTGCTTCTGTTGTTAATACCGTGATCGGGGCTAGGAAAAAGTCCTCTTCTTCTATCTACTATAGGGTTTGGCGTACTTACATTGACTGGTGTGAGTATAAGTCGCTTCCCTGTCGTGTGTTTTCCATTCCTAGGATTTTGGAATTTCTGCAACATGGTTTGGACCTGGGTCTTCAACTCAGTACTCTTAAAGGTCATGTTTCTGCCTTGGCTATTTTCTTCCAGAGATCTTTTGCTCAGCATCATCTGGTCAAGACCTTCTTCCAGGGGGTTTCTCACGTGCGTCCCCCACGTAAGCCTATGTTACCAGTCTGGGACTTGAACTTGGTCTTATCTGCCTTGCAGGGCTCTCCCTTTGAGCCTGTGCAGGAGGCTCCTTTGTCCATTCTTACGCTTAAGGTAGTCTTTTTGGTGGCTATCACTTCTGTTAGGTGTGTTTCTGAGATGGCGGCGCTTTCTATCTCGCCCCCTTACTTTGAGAGACACCAGGTTTTCGGTTTAAGCCAGATTTTCTGCCTAAGGTTGTGTCTCCCATTCATCTCAATCAGGACATTGTTTTGCCTTCCCTTTGCCCTAATCCTAGTAACCCTAAGGAACTGGTTTTACACTCTGTGGATGTTGTCAGGAACTTGAAGTTCTATTTGGTGGCTACTGCATCTTTCAGGAAGACTGATGCTCTTTTTGTTCTCCCTTCTGTGCCTAAGAGGGGTTTGGCTCCGGCTAAGTCCACTATCAGCAAGTGGATTCGCCAGGCTGTGATTCAGGCCTATTCTGCTAAGGGGAAGAATCCTCCCTTCCACCTTACTGCTCATTCTACTCATGCTATTGGTGCTTCTTGGGCTTTTCAGCACCAAGCTTCTGTTGAACAAGTTTGCAAGGCCGCTACTTGGTCTTCTGTTCATATCTTTTCTAATTTTTACAAGGTTGATGTTAGGGCCTCAGCTGATGCTGCTTTCGGCCGCAAAGTTCTGCAGGCAGTGGTTTAAATTGCCCGCTGTTACTTTTTGGGGATCCCGCCCTACCTTACGGACACTAATGTTGGATGTCCCAGGAGTAAGGAATATCTTCTGGAACAGGACGTGCTGTATACTTAGAATAATACAATTCTGTGATTACTCACCTGTAGAATTGGTATTATACGTATACAGCACATCCTGCTCCACCCCACCCTTGTTATCATCATTATTCTGTTACCTCTGTATGGTGATTGTTCAATTTTGATCTGGTTATAGTTCTCCCGGCTTCTTGTTAACTGCTTTTCAATACTGGGGAATTTGTGGGAGGTCCCTGGTATATAAGGGGCCGGGAGGAGCCACTTTTCTGTCTCTGCAGTTTAGCGCCATCTTGTGGATGTATAACCCAGGAGTAAGGATTATTCTGAAACAGGACGTGCTGCATACGTATAATACCAATTCTACAGGTGAGTAATCACAGAATTGTATTGTTACATATATTAGGACCATAGTGAAAAAATAGTAATGAAAAATCCATTTATATGTGTATATATGCTGGATGGCGGGAGGAGGGGTCACTTCTACACCCAGCATCAAGAAATATCCAGCCAGGCTTGATTCTTTCTTTTAATGTAAGGAAAAGGAAATTGGGGGTGACAGGTTCTGTCCCCCCTGATACACTTAAACCTGTCACCCCTGTATTTTAATACTTACATGAGAGAAAAAAAACACAGGCTTGGCAAGAGTTTTATTCAGTTCAGGTGTATAAGTGACCCCTCCTCTCATTAGCATATGCACTTATATGGATTTTTGATATTACAAACATCTCCTTTAAATTCACTTTTTAAAACAGATGGTGTTTTCTTGACTTAACCAGCATGTGAGCACTTTAAATATATATATATAATATTGTGTATCTTTCTTTCTAATCAGGAGGTATTTTATCTCCTAAAAATAATGTATTCATTGTTGTCATTAGATGCCATGGTATTGAAAGCTAAAATATACGTCTAAAAATAACTAAAATTGCTAATTTACTTAATATCATTATTAAAGCTTTCACATATTAAATTAAATGAGCTCTGTTATAAAGTATGGTCCTATATTAAGAATACACATAAACGTGGATTAGCAGTGCTCCACTAATCCACAATAAAGCAAAAGAAATTCAATTCAGGTGTCAAACACTGTAAGAGTTTAAGAATTGCAGATGTGTAAAGTAAAGTACCGGTAAATCGAGGAGTATGATACAGTACTTCTTTAAAGTGTTTGGCAAGTCAAAAGTTAAGAATTAAATATTAATAGTGCACCTTTTTTTGAGTGGCTTCAGTGCTCTGCTTCCTCCTCTGTCTGTCTCATTAGTAAGGAAAATCACTTCCTCATTCAGCTTTCAGTTTCCACCCCGCTGACACAATGCTGGTTCTGCTCCACAACATGGAAGCTAAGCTTCCAGATAGAGTTGATGCCCTGCAGTAGCTAGACAACACCATCAAGGCCCGATGCTGGACCCATAGGAGCAGCTGGAAATTATCAGCCGTGACTTTACCCCCACCCCCCGCCACCCACGAATTGTCACCTCCACACCCTCACGACTAGATTTTTCTTGTTTTTCACAAAAGAATTTCTTTCTGGGAGTCTCTGTGTGAGAGCCTCGTATGGGCAACTAGGGGCGTCCTTCTTGACCAAAACCCTTCCAAAGTTCTGAAGGGAGCTCCTTACTCTGCGAGAATCTACAGTTGTTTCCATCCATTTGGGCATTCACCCAGACTGGCTGTGTGTTAGACTTAGGCAAGCTAGGCTTTAACAGGAGTACAAGGAAATAACTAGGACATATCATTGAATGAGGCAAGTCCTGATGGTATGTTAACAGGGTTAATCTTTTGAGATATTTTGAATGGTCTCACAAATAAGTCAATTTCTTAGAGGGGGTCCTTCTAGGTTCTTGGAGGACTGTCAGGCCTGGTTACTAGGAGCAAAACTCAAACTGTTTTTTGTCTGGCAGTAAATTGTTGGGTATTGCTGAAACAGACCTCCTTCAGACATGGGAGTACATACCATAGAGGCAGGGGAGGCAGCTGCTAACAGGCCCGTGACAGAAGGGGGCCCTGTGCAAGCAGCCTTTCCCCACTGTGAGGCACCGGTGTGGTCTGTTAAATGTCTGGGGTACCATTGCAGTATACTAGTAGCTGGGGGCGGAACAATGTGATGGTATCTGCATTCCATCCTGTGTAACCTATGGCCCTTACTTCTGACACACCATACAGACAGAACACCAACACTGCATGCAAATGCGACTTTGCTATAAGCCATCTCTACTATGATGGAAAGATGACTCACATCGCAGAAATCTGTAAGCTGTTAGCATTCTAATAGTAGGCTCATCAGCGTGCAACTCTTGTTAATGTTGTAACATCAGCAACACAGCTGGCTGTTGCAGTGTAACACATCAGGGAGCTGTCCAGCTTTTTACAAGACTGCTTGTTAAGTAGCACAACAAGTTTTTTAAAACTCCCATCGTGAGTTTCATTTCTGATAGAGCTGCTGCCTCTGTACTGCGACAGCACCCCAAACAAAAATGAACCACACCAGGCCCCTGCAGTACAATATAGCTGCTTTTTTTAGAGGGCTCACTATGAATTTTGCTATGGGGCCATGTGAAACCTAGGTATGCCCTTGCTTCTAGGTTTCCTTTAAACAGGCTGAAAGAGCATCAGCTTCAGTTGCCTCTCCTGTGGCAGGTTCAAGAAATAACATTCAACAACCAAGCTCATTCTTTAATAGGTGTGTTGAAAGATGTTACTTTCCTTGTTTCTATACTTAACAAGGACTATTGGGCCATCCAGATATAATCTTAGCTATTGTAATTCACAAAACAAGTATTGGGCCAAACTAAAAATCCACTAAAGTGGATTTAGTTTAAATAGAGCAAGTTGCATTATAGAAAAAGAAATAATATTAACAGTGAAGATATGATGGAAAGTTACAATGTCCAGAATTGCATGGCAATCCATGTCTCCAGTGAGAGGAAAGCAGCCAGTGAAGAGACCCCCTTCCCTGCTTAAATATTATTTCCCTTGTAACCTAAATTCCTCCTTCCAAAACTGCCCCTCAGTCTTCCTGTTACAAAGAAGCCATCATGAAATTCTAACCTACACACATCAAATAGTTCAAGTTAAATGATTTGAAAGACCATACATCAAGTAATTACTGAGAGGGGGAAACTGGGACAAACCAGACATTTCTTTTCGTCTGCATATGAACTGCTTCCATGAGGTCCGAAAGCAAACAGAAATAACCTTTATATTATATGGACATGTATATATTATATGTACCATATTTTTCGCCCTATAAGACACACCTGCCCATAAGACGCACCCAGGATTTGGAGGAGAAAAATAAGAGAAAAAATATTCTAAGCTAAATGTTGTGCTAAAACACCCCATTATAGGCAGTGTGGCATTCCCCCATCCCATTCCTAATGGGCAGTGTGGCATTCTCCCCTCCCATAGGCAGTGTGGGATGCCCCCATCCCATTCCCATAGGCAGTGTGGGATGCCCCCATCCCATTCCCATAGGCAGTGTGGCATGCCCCTATTCCATAGGCAGTGTGGGATGCCCCCATCCCATTCCCATAGGCAGTGTGGCATGCCCCTATCCCATTCCCATAGGCAGTGTTACATGCCCCTATCCCATTCCCATAGGCAGTGTTACATGCCCCTATCCCATTCCCATAGGCAGTGTGGTATTCCCCCCTTCCTATTCTCCATATAGGCAGTGTGGCACCCCCTCCCATTCCCCATATGGGGCATTCCCCCCATACCATTCCCCATATAGGCAGCGTGGTATTGCCCCCATACCATTCCCCATATAGGCAGTGTGGTATTCCCCCCTCCAATTCCCATATAGGCAGTGTGGCACCCCCCCCCCCGTATTCCCGCATTCCCATATAGGCAGTGTGGCATCCCACCCTCCCATTCCCACATAGGCAGTGTGGCCTTCCCCCCCATTCACATATGGGCAATGTGGCATTCACCCCCCCCCATTCACATATGGGCAGTGTGGCATTCACCCCCCCATTCACATATGGGCAGTGTGGCATTCACCCCCCACTCACATATGGGCAGTGTGGCATTCACCCCCCATTCACATATTGGCAGTGTGGCATTCATCCCCCCCCCCGTTCACATATGGGCAGTGTGGCATTCACCCCCCCATTCACATTTGGGCAGTGTGGCATTCACCCCCCATTCACATATTGGCAGTGTGGCATTCATCCCCCCCGTTCACATATGGGCAGTGTGGCATTCATCCCCCCGTTCACATATGGGCAGTGTGGCATTCATCCCCCCGTTCACGTATGGGCAATGTGGCATTCACCCCCCCATTCACATATGGGCAGTGTGGCATTCATCCCCCCGTTCACATATGGGCAGTGTGGCATTCACCCCCCCCATTCACATTTGGGCAGTGTGGCATTCACCCCACATTCACATATTGGCAGTGTGGCATTCATCCCCCCCCCCCCCGTTCACATATGGGCAGTGTGGCATTCATCCCCCCGTTCACGTATGGGCAGTGTGGCATTCACCCCCCCCCATTCACATATGGGCAGTGTGGCATTCACCCCCCCATTCACATATGGGCAGTGTGGCATTCACCCCCCACTCACATATGGGCAGTGTGGCATTCACCCCCCATTCACATATTGGCAGTGTGGCATTCATCCCCCCCCCCCCCCCCGTTCACATATGGGCAGTGTGGCATTCATCCCCCCCATTCACATATGGGCAGTGTGGCATTCACCCCCCAATTCACATATGGGCAGTGTGGCATTCATCCCCCCCCGTTCACATATGGGCAGTGTGGCATTCATCCCCCCCATTCACATATGGGCAGTGTGGCATTCATCCCCCCTATTCACATATGGGCAGTGTGGCATTCACCTCCCCATTCACATATGGGCAGTGTGGCAATCACCTCCCCCCCATTCACATATGGGCAGTGTGGCATTCACCCCCCCCCCCGTTCACATATGGGCAGTGTGGCATTCATCCCCCCCCCCCTGTTCACATATGGGCAGTGTGGCATTCATCCCCCCCCCTGTTCACATATGGGCAGTGTGGCATTCATCCCCCCCCCCGTTCACATATGGGCAGTGTGGCATTCATCCCCCCCATTCACATATGGGCAGTGTGGCATTCATCCCCCCCATTCACATATGGGCAGTGTGGCATTCATCCCCCCCATTCACATATGGGCAGTGTGGCATTCATCCCCCCCATTCACATATTGGCAGTGTGGCATTCATCCCCCCCCCCCGTTCACATATGGGCAGTGTGGCATTCATCCCCCCGTTCACATATGGGCAATGTGGCATTCACCCCCCATTCACATATGGGCAGTGTGGCATTCACCCCCCCATTCACATATGGGCAGTGTGGCATTCACCCCCCACTCACATATGGGCAGTGTGGCATTCACCCCCCATTCACATATTGGCAGTGTGGCATTCATCCCCCCCCCCCCGTTCACATATGGGCAGTGTGGCATTCATCCCCCCCATTCACATATGGGCAGTGTGGCATTCACCCCCCAATTCACATATGGGCAGTGTGGCATTCATCCCCCCCGTTCACATATGGGCAGTGTGGCATTCATCCCCCCCATTCACATATGGGCAGTGTGGCATTCATCCCCCCCATTCACATATGGGCAGTGTGGCAATCACCTCCCCCCCATTCACATATGGGCAGTGTGGCATTCACCCCCCCCGTTCACATATAGGCAGTGTGGCATTCATCCCCCCCCCCCCTGTTCACATATGGGCAGTGTGGCATTCATCCCCCCCCCCTGTTCACATATGGGCAGTGTGGCATTCATCCCCCCCCCCCGTTCACATATGGGCAGTGTGGCATTCATCCCCCCCATTCACATATGGGCAGTGTGGCATTCATCCCCCCCATTCACATATGGGCAGTGTGGCATTCATCCCCCCCATTCACATATGGGCAGTGTGGCATTCATCCCCCCGTTCACATATGGGCAGTGTGGCATTCATCCCCCCCCCCCGTTCACATATGGGCAGTGTGGCATTCATCCCCCCCGTTCACATATGGACAGTGTGGCATGCATCCCCCCCCCATTCACATATGGGCAGTGTGGCATTCATCCCCCCCCCCGTTCACATATGGGCAGTGTGGCATTCATCCCCCCCCTCCATTCACATATGGGCAGTGTGGCATTCATCCCCCCCATTCACATATGGGCAGTGTGGCATTCATCCCCCCCATTCACATATGGGCAGTGTGGCATTCATCCCCCCCCCATTCACATATGGGCAGTGTGGCATTCACCCCCCCATTCACATATGGGCAGTGTGGCATTCACCTCCCCATTCACATATGGGCAGTGTGGCAATCACCTCCCCCCCGTTCACATATGGGCAGTGTGGCATTCACCACCCCCCCCGTTCACATATGGGCAGTGTGGCATTCACCCCCCCCCCCCCCCCCACTGTTCACATATGGGCAGTGTGGCATTCATCCCCCCCCCCCCCGTTCACATATGGGCAGTGTGGCATTCATCCCCCCCATTCACATATGGGCAGTGTGGCATTCATCCCCCCCATTCACATATGGGCAGTGTGGCATTCATCCCCCCGTTCACATATGGGCAGTGTGGCATTCATCCCCCCCCCCCCGTTCACATATGGGCAGTGTGGCATTCATCCCCCCCCCCCGTTCACATATGGACAGTGTGGCATGCATCCCCCCCCCCCATTCACATATGGGCAGTGTGGCATTCATCCCCCCCCCGTTCACATATGGGCAGTGTGGCATTCATCCCCCCCCATTCACATATGGGCAGTGTGGCATTCATCCCCCCCATTCACATATGGGCAGTGTGGCATTCATCCCCCCCCCATTCACATATGGGCAGTGTGGCATTCATCCCCCCCCATTCACATATGGGCAGTGTGGCATTCACCCCCCCATTCACATATGGGCAGTGTGGCATTCATCCCCCCCATTCACATATGGGCAGTGTGGCAATTCCCCCCCCCCCCCCCCGTTCACATATGGGCAGTGTGGCATTCATCCCCCCCGTTCACATATGGGCAGTGTGGCAATTCCCCCCCCCCCCGTTCACATATGGGCAGTGTGGCATTCACCCCCCCCCCATTCCTATATAGGCAATGTGGCATTCACCCCCCCTCCCCATCCCATATAGGTAGTGTGGCATTTCCATCTCCCCTCCCATTCCCCTATAGGCAAAAGTAAAAAGAGAAAAAAAAAAGTAAACTCACCTTTCAATCCTCCCCACTGTCCTCGCCGTCTTCACACAGACACACTGGCTTGGAATAGCGGTGGGCGTGGCCGTTGCTCGAGCGTTGGCCATGCCCACCGCTGTTTAAGTCCAGGTGTCTCTGTCTGCTGGCACCGTGGAGAGTTGGCATGGACAGTGCAAGCGGCAGAGGCACTTCCACAGCGCGAGAAGGCGGAAGATACAGCTGCCCCCATCGCCTCCTCTCTGCGGCGCCAGCATAGAGTGAACACTTGGCTTGCGTCGGCCATGCCCGCCGCTGTAACAGGCTGGGTGTCTGGCTCTGCAGAGAAGGCTGCCTCCTCCTCTTCTGGGAAAGCGCGAGCGATGGAAAGGTGAGTTAACGTTTTGCTTTTTATTTATCTTTTTGCCCACCTTCGCCCGATAAGACGCACGGATATTTTCCCCCAACTTTTTGGGAAAGATAAGTGCGTCTTATAGTGCGAAAAATACAGTATATGATTTCCTTTGAATCGGCCACATCCAGATCAGAATCATAATAAACGGCAGGTACACATCCACAGCTTCCACATTCATCCAAGTTACCTATATATTAATAATATTAATCATTTAATAATAATTCATTAATATTTGAGATCATAAACATTTTATTCCTCCTGAACCTTCTTACAAGTGTCACCCTATTTTTGTGTTTACAAATGCCACCCACATGTAGCTTCATACTGAAATAGGGACAAACAGAGTTTGTTTGTATTACCTTTCGGTATGAAACAGTGGACAAAGATTTGTAATCAAATAACCATGCCCAACAGGGGCGACTGGGGCCACAACATGTGAGACATGTAGTAGGAGGGTGGGTTGTTAGAATGAGTCCAGCAGAGGACCTTCGTGAGGTGGGCTGCATGCTGAGGGCTAAACCCAGACCAAACTGGTGTCAAAGCAGTGCGGACCAGCGGGAATTCTCCCTATTCTCTCTTGGCCAATCAGCTCCTGATGCCCACATTCTGCAACTAGCATGTTAGTACAAACTACTACAGTAGGTTAGTGCTTTTTGTTGCAGTTGTGTGTCACTTTCAGTGCTTTTTGTTGCAGGTTGTGTGTCACTGTTACAGGGATTGCAACTAATTATTGTTGTTATGCGCACAATATTATCAGGTCTTGAATACCAAAATATTGATCTTTATTTTCATTTAGGTATATAAACAAATTACCTATTGACAAAATCCAGCATGCTTTTTATTGAGCTATATATCATCGACAGCATTGCTGAAGGATACAAAAACGTGACATGTTCATGACAATACAATAATTTGGTTTAATGTAAGTGGGCAATGGACAGGAATACCTGAGAATCATCTGACATAAAGAAAGACATTCAAGTGAAGGCAACCTTGGTAAATAAATCTAGAACGATAGTTGGCCGAGATCTTCTCGGGCACGCAATTAAAATCATTTTTGGGATGCTAGATCCACCAAATGCCCTCTGAAATGACGTTTTTGGAGTGAGTGCTGGCATCAGTACCAGAATAAGCACATGCCATCAATAGCAGGACCTAAAATAAGTGATTCCTATGAAATCAAGAAAAACACAAACACTTTTAGTTACTGAAATTCACAAATCAAATTGCAGAACAAACTAAGTCATGGTCAACCTATTGCAAAGCTGCCCACAAACATAGCTGGGGAGGGGGGGGTGCTTGAAAGGAATTTGGGAGCCTTCCAGACAATGATTCAGGGCTGCTCCGTACTATCTACAGTTCTCTGGAGGTTTTGAGTGGAACTGGGGGGGGGGGGGGGAGATATCTGGGTGGGTCAGTGGAGTTTAGAACTGAGTATACGGTGCTGATAGTACCCAATACTATGGGAGCTGCCATCTGAGCCTCCTTCATGACAGGACCCCATACAGTAGTTCTAAATGTACTTCCCTGTTGGGGGCCATAAATTTCAGTAGGAATTAACACCCTGGTGTAGTTTTCGTTTCTGTTAGCTATAAATGTGCAGTTATCGTATAAACATTTGCCTGTTGTACCAGCAAAGATATGTAATGCACCTGTTTTGTTTAGATTTTACAAACAAATGTTCTGTAACATTTTAGCAAACCACTAAAGGGTGTCATAATGAACATCATTTTTTTTAATGGCTTAGCCTCTAAATAAAGCTTATGTTAAGGCCTTACAAAAAAGCCTCTAAATAAAGGTTGTTGGCCTTACAAAAAAAGGTTGGTTACCTTTATTTGGTTTATAGAGGTACAATGGTAAGTTTGGAGGACTCAGCTGTCTTCGTCCCACACCATGAGACCTGGAGAGGACACAATCTACATATATGTCCCAAAAGTCCTGAGCTAAACCATCAAACAGAGCATTATGCTTGGGGTTAGTTGATTCTTTCAAGTAGAGCATGAAGTCCCAAAGGCTCATGATGGTATCTGCCACCCTAAGCTTCTTCATTTCCACCAGCTTGTGGGAGGCAGCTTCCCAACATCCATTGTCAATTTCCACAAGACTCCCCGAATATAGTTGTCCATGTGTTTCTTTGTTATATATAGATCTGCCAAAGATTGAGGTGACCATGAGAAGGTAGATGATCTGGAGGTACAAGTTGCTTGCTGTGAAATCCATTATGAGCCTACAAAACAAATAGGGATCACACATAAATACTTCATAATAGCAGTGGGAAGATTCATTTAAAGCAGAGCCTATCTTATATGTTTCCCATACCCCGTACATACAAATTGCTCACATTAAAAATCATCCTCCCTGCATCTACTGCATGTTATGAGCCTTTAAACATCCAGGATGGCGGCTCATGGAGCATCAGGCAGCCTGCAAACAGGAAATGTCTTCTAACTGTGTCACTCTACATTCTGGGACTGCTGTCCTTTCCCTGACCCCAGCTCTGCTCTGTCTGCGCACAGCACAGCTATAACCCACCCCCTGTACTTTATCCCGCTCTCCTTTCCTCAGTATGTGTGATGCTTCTGATGGCGGCGCCTGTATCCTAGAATCCTAGAGAACCGAGTTGCAGAATAATAAGTAAGTGACTAAAAACTTAAAATATAATAACTGTAGATGCTGGGAAATAGTTTTTTAAGGGGATGGGCTTTTCATTAAATCATGCTGAAGGTCCGGTTTAAGTCATTACCGGCAAACAGCACGGATATTCTGTAATGGGGAGCACAAGAGCACGCTCCTGCCGCAGCCTATCTCCCATTGCAATATATCAGAGCCATTTGCTAAATGACATTGGCAGGGCAAACGGCTCTGTTGGACGAGAGCCCGCACATGCACCGTTGGACTGGTAGGAGGTAAACTGTTTCTCCTGATCTGGGGAGTTTTACACAGTGGGGTATCCCAAATTGGAATGGGGGAAGGCCAGTGCAGGATTTTGTTCCTCTTTATGAAAAGGTGGTGCACCATCATGCTTGAAGTTTTTTGAAGCTAGAGGGTAGAAGGAATACAGTAAAGAAAAAGTGGACCAAAGCACAGGGTTTTGACTATCCTGGGTTTTGGTCCTTGCCCCTTTGCTGTGGGCAACCCTCCCAACAAACTCACCTCTTCTCGGTCCTATGATGCAAGTCGTGAAATCGCGCTGTCTGGAGCATCCGCTCAATCAGAGTGCACTGGCTGGTGCATCCTCCGCTACCCTCTAACAGGGAGTGTACCCCGGTCATACGCGCTACTACAGAGACAGTGGGGATGCAGCCGCTGCTTGCGCATGCGGCATTGAACCGGGAACTAAGGTGAGTTTTCGGGCAACCTGGGGGGTTTCACTCAGCAGGGTGCCCCGGGGGAGCGAGTATACCTGCCCTGGAGCCAATTTTTGATGATCCCCTGCTCGAGTACCTCTGCTGACTGAGCAGTGGTACATTTTTCAAATAAAACTTTTTTTCTACCGCAGAAGCCACGCCCAGCGTCAGTTTTTTATATTGCTGATAGACTGCTCTCAACTGCCGTATGACAAGCTGTAGCTGGCTGTCCCTAGCTGTCTATTTGGGCGCGCCCATTCAGATAAGCTGGGCGCAGGAACGTGCACAGATACAGTGAAGCCAGGGATGTGGCAGCCGGCGATCGCAGTGACCCCAGGGGTTTCACACAGCGGGGCGTCCCACTATAGGATGCCTTGGGGGCAGGTTAGTGGCTGGCCCTGGAGTCTTTTAGACTGCAAGGGCAGCCGCAAAGGGTTTTGATTTGCTTTAAAGGGGATACCTGATACAATCAGCAAGAAACTAAAGATTTGTGAGAAGATGGGTCTTTAATATGAAAGTCTATTTTCAATGGTCTTTTTGTACATTATTGTGTATCAAAAGGTGCAGATCTTATCTATATTTATTATTTTATTTTTCTTATGTTAGCAAGTGTTTGTTATGGAAGCAGTTTCCATTACCTGAAATCTATTGCTATAGGCAACTGTCATCCAAGTCTGTACACCAAGATCTACAAGAAGAGAGAAGTGAGCCCTGTACACACATAACACTGCTGCTGCTGGCTCACTGTTGGCCTGCTGTGCCGGCTGAACTTCTGGGTGCCAAAGCCCACCTCAGCTATAGGGATGCCAGGGATACAGCCATGTGCCGTGAATGGTTTGGGAGCCCTGGCAAAGGAAATATTTGAAGGCGATAATTGGGGGGGGGGGGGTTAGATGACGATTCTGAGCCAAAAGCCCCATATGGGTAGCCAACAGCCCAGTCCTGAAGGACTCCAAGGCCGGGTAGCCGTTTAAATTCTTGGCAGATCTCAAGTACCGTACATGTTTTATGGGCATCTGTTCTTTTGTATTTTTTGGATAATAGAAACCACAATGGACCTGTAATTGGGTTGGCCTCTTTATCTTGCTATGCATCTGGGTTACAGTAAAACTATGATAACAAATCCTACTTATTGTGCGCTTAAGGGCTTGTCAACAACTTCCGTACAAACAAAATCCAGACCCATTATTTCTTGCTGAAAAGCTTGGCCTTGTTCTTAGCTGCTCCCATGAAAGCACTTGGTGTGCGGAGGCTGCTTGCTTCTATTGGTCCTCTGTCTTTGAAGTGAGCACTCCAATGGCCTCCAGTAAAAGGTCTGTGAATGCCAAGAGCTTTGTCCAATGATCTTAGACTCTAGCTCAGTGGTCTGCCATTGTTCCCCAAGCACTTGTTAGACACTGACTCACCGGATTCACTTTAGATAAGTGTCTAGCAGTGCAATAGTTTGTGTTTTCTTTAAATAGTTTTGTGTGACACTGTGAGAAATGTAGCAGATACAGTATAAATCACTATACACTTTTAAAGCTGGCAATAAGGGGGTCATGCTTTAAAGGGAAAGTCCAGGCAAATAAATAAATAAATATCTCTTTTGCAGCAGCTTCGCCTACAGTTGCATGCAAAAACCTTGATCAAAATTACTATAACTGTGAACAGTTAAAGGGACCCGCTATACCCAGAAAGGAAGTCACCTACTATCCTCAGCCCAGTGCCCACAAACAGCCTGTATTTCTATTTTTTACTAAATCCTTTGCTCAATAGTCATAAAAACACTAACAGGACGCAGGGTGCAGTATAATGTTCAAATGGCAGCCATTTAGCTCCCTGCCCAACACCCCCTGTTTCTGTCCCTGACCAGCCCCCGACCTGCCATTTGAACATCATACTGCTTATTGTTTTCATGAATATTGGGCAAAAATTTTCATAAAAAGAGAAACATGAGCTGTTTTAGGTCACTGGGCTGGGGATAGCACTTGACCACATAAACTTCCTATCTGGGTATAGGATCACTTAAAGCAAGATGAAGATGAAATTATCCCCAAAAGGCATAAAGTTGACATATACTTTTAGCATTATCATTGTATTTTTGGGGGGGTACAATTTTAGAGTGCAGAAAAGGAAAAGATGACCTTATAAAGTGAGTGAAGGCTTCTTCACAATCATCGTTAGGAAAAGCCAGGTGATGCAAATGCCAAAGTATATAAATACATAGACTCCTCTAACCTTGTCCCAAAACAAAGAGGACATAGGTTCTTCTGAGCAGATGCATAACACTCTAAAAATGTGAGGTCCACAAAGCAGGAGAAGGCCATAAGAAGATAGCAAAGCAGTTTCAGGTTGCCATGTCCTGTCTGTCTGGGACAGGGCTATTTTTTTTAGAACTGGAGTGAGAAGGTTGAGCACCCTAGTTGCTAAGGCCATTGCTTATGGGGGAGCACCTCTATTTTTTTTTTGGTTTGGTACAATTTTAGAGTGCAGAAAAGGAAAAGATGACCTTGTAATGATATTGGAACCCAAGGAGATGACTTTTTTACCGAGGTCTTGGATCTTAATTAGCATGTTAGAGTGAAGGCTTCTTCACAGTCATTGTTAGGAAAGGCCACATGATGCAAATGCCAAAGTATATAAATACACAGACTCATCTAACCTTGTCCCAAAATACAGCAGCCATAGGTTCTTCTGAGCAGCTGCCTAACACTCTAAAAAATGAAAATGGTTAAGGTCCACAAAGCAGGAGAAGGCCATAAGAAGATAGCAAAGCAGTCTCAGGTTGCTATGTCCTGTCTGTCTGGGACAGTGCTATATTCTAAGTATACAGCACGTCCTGTTCCACTTTAATCCTTACTCCTGGGTAATACATCCACAAGATGGCGCTGGACTGCAGAGACAGCAAAAAAGTGGCTCCTCCCGGCCCCATATATACCAGGGACCTCCCACAAATTCCCCAATTCTTCTCTGCAGTCTGGAATGCGATGACTAGAAGATGGCTCTCTATACTCGCAGGTGAGCGGGGCTTATTAACCTGCGGCCCTGTAGGACTATTCCCACCCGTTCCTGATTCACTGCCTCCCAGCTTAGGCTGCGCTGGTCGGGTGATGGTAGGCAGCACCCCTGTTAGGTGCTTAGGAGCGCTGCTCCAACCGCAATCCCCCACCAAAGGGTAGGCGGTATAGGCCAATGGTGAGCCTTATGGGATGCCCCTCCTGCATTATGCCCCTCGCCCCCTGTCCCATCGGTGGGCTCCTGTTAGGCTAGCCGCTGCCTTCCCTCGCTATCCCTGGTAGTTCTCGGGGGGGGGGGGGTGTATTCTTCACTGTTGTGATTATATCCCATTGTCTTATGTGTCCCTTGTGATTTGGTTGCACTGGTTGCTTTTGCCACCACCGCCGCGTGCTTGTACTGTGCTCCGCGGTTGGCGGCGACATCGCCTCAGGCGCTGCTGCTCCATCATCGGCAGGTATTTTCACGTAGGCGCTTTTCGCGCTCTTCGGGGGGGGGCGGGCCTTGCGGATGACGCTTTCTGCATCACTGTCTCCTCTCTCGAGGTATATGCAGGCACCATTTTTCTTCCCTTGTGCTGCGTGGCTGGCGTTGACCTACCGCGGTCCGTAAGTGCCCCTACGGGCGGGCTTATTTTTGTATTTCATGTATTGCTTGTTGCTTACGGGACCTCTTTGTTATGTCTTGCAGGCAGGTCAAACTTTTTTGTGATTTCTCCCGGTCCTACCCCCTCTATTTAGTTTAACTACTTATTAGAGGCATATTGCTTATCATTAACCTCCCACTTCCCTAGCAGGCTATTGGGGCATCCCGGGTTGCTTATAGCGTCAATCCCAAGTGGCCTGTTGTGCCACGATAATCACCATATGGAGGCTTCTCAGGATAATGTGCTCGGGGTTCCTTTGGGACAAGCCCGGCTTTGTACTGTGTGTGGGGTGTCCCTTATAAGTGACGATGTTAGGGTTTGTGTACCCTGCGCCCAGCAGGCGCGTCTGACTGGGGGCGGGGCTGGGGTGTGGCTGGGGGCGGTGCGGCGGCATTGATTGTTAATATTGTTTTGATTCAATCATTTTAATGTTAACGTATTTAAACATGCCTTCGAAATAAAATAAACAGTGGCATGACAATGGCAATGGGCACGGAGGGCAGCAGGGCGAAAACAGGGTGGGCAATGGGCACAGAGGGCAGCAGGGATAGAGCATGGTGGAAAATGGCAATGGGCACGGAGGGCAGCAGGGAGAGAGCAGGGTGGACAATGGCAATGGGCACAGAGGGCAGCAGGGAGAGAGCAGGGTGGACAATGGCAATGGGCACAGAGGGCAGCAGGGAGAGAGCAGGGTGGGTAATAGGAATGGACACAGAGGGCAGCAGGGAGAGAGCATGGTAGACAATGGCAATGGGCACAGAGGGCAGCAGGGAGAGAGCAGGTTGGGTAATAGGAATGGACACAGAGGGCAGCAGGGAGAGAGCAGGGTGGACAATGGCAATGGGCACAGAGGGCAGCAGGGAGAGGGCAGGGTGGGTAATAGGAATGGACACAGAGGGCAGCAGGGAGAGAGCATGGTGGACAATGGCAATGGGCACAGAGGGCAGCAGAGAGAGAGCAGGGTGGGTAATAGGAATGGACACAGAGGGCAGCAGGGAGAGAGCATGGTGGACAATGGCAATGGGCACAGAGGGCAGCAGGGAGAGAGCAGGGTGGGTAATAGGAATGGACACAGAGGGCAGCAGGGAGAGAGCATGGTGGACAATGGCAATGGGCACAGAGGGCAGCAGGGAGAGGGCAGGGTGGGTAATAGGAATGGACACAGAGGGCAGCAGGGAGAGAGCATGGTGGACAATGGCAATGGGCACAGAGGGCAGCAGGGAGAGGGCAGGGTGGGTAATAGGAATGGACACAGAGGGCAGCAGGGAGAGAGCATGGTCGACAATGGTAATGGGCACAGAGGGCAGCAGGGAGAGAGCAGGGTGGGAAGCAGTAAGGAATACAGAGGGTAGCAGTAAGGAATACATGGGGCAGCAGGAAGAGGCAGAATGGGCAATATAAAGGGGCTGTAAGGCAGTAATTTGCAGCTAGAAAGAAGCACAGTGGACTGGAGGTAGAAAAAGCAGACTGCTGCAGTATCACACAATTCAAACATGGTCAGCACAAGCAGCAGTAAAAGAATTTTGGTTATGGTTATATTCTCCCGGCTTCTTGTCAACTTCTTTTCAATACTGGGGAATTTGTGGGAGGTCCCTGGTATATATGGGGCCGGGAGGAGCCACTTTTTTGCTGTCTTTGCAGTCCAGCGCCATCTTGTGGATGTATTACCCAGGAGTAAGTATTAAAGTGGAACAGGATGTGCTGTATATGTATAATACCAATTCTACAGGTGAGTAATCACAGAATTTTATTTTTTTTAGAGCTGGAACGAGAAGGTTGGCTCAGTGCTGGCCATACACCAGGCTTCTACACATCTACTAATGTTAGGCTTAGTCATGGGGAGGGGGCACTATCTACCACTAATAAATAGGCACAGAATCAGCATCGTGAGGTGAGGGGGGGCATAATTTGTCTGCCCATTATCCCAGCGCCAGTGAGCGCCACTTTGTACTGCCATTTTTTCAGCACTGCAGAGCGTATTTATGGAATTTTGGTTGGCATTTCATCATCACAGTTAAAAGAAATCACTGCTGGGGACAAACTTTAAAGGGCGTTTTTGCTGGGTTTTAGTTGTTAACTAAACTAATGAAACATTTAAACTAATTAAAGATTTGTAACCAAAAGAAGAAACAAAAAATGTTTTTTTAAAAGGTATTTTGTGACATCTATGTCCTGCGTTTGTATTGCTCACAAGTCTCAATGCAAGTTCTGTACAAATAACTGTGTGCAATATCATTTTTAAGCATAAAACACAGTTTTGCCCATTGTGCTCTATGGATTGACCTACAGTTCCAGGTTTCATCTGGTGCTGCATCGACCAGAGCACCCGGCGGTGCGAGCTTATGGCCGTTAGTGTTAAAAAAGATGCTAGCTGGCGGCCGCACCAGCGCTGACGTTTTTTTGTTTGTTAAATGGAACGCTGAGTGCTGCTGCGGCAAATAAAAAAGACTCTAACCCTCTATGTGGTGTGGAGGATAGGCAGAGAGCTTTTTCACAAATAAGTGAATTACCATCTAAATATACGGTTGATAAACCAACTTGTTGGGGATGTGTTTTTCTTGAAAACATTTCATCACTCACCTAAGTTCAGTTTAATAAATATATACAGGATATAAAAAGTTTAGAGAGACCCTGAAGTTGTAGCTTAAGGGGGTTATTTAACAACCGATAACAGCCAGGTAGTGCCACGTAGCGTCAGGTGAATGCCGGGCGCTGTATGTGAAAACCACATTTAAGAAAGTCAATCTGGTGAGCGCCTCTAATAGCGTCATGTAGCGTCACATGAATCATTAGAGGTAGCTCAGCATAAAACGCCAGCGCTGTGTGTTCAGCAGCGCCATGTAGCACCTGTCACTCAGTAGCGCTCTCCCATACATTTCAATGGTGTTTCATTTGGTTGTGACTAAATATTGTGTTGCCAAAGTAAACTTTAACATTTTTGGCTCAAATCATTGTGTGGCCTCTCCTGCCCAGCAACCAAACACTTTTATAGTTTTTTTTTTTGTTTTTATTTATTTATGCAGAATTGTATGAGCAGGTCTGGCATTGCAGTGTCATAGTCACAGTGTTAAAACCATGTCATTCCATATGTTTTGCTTTGTTACTGGTGTATATGTGTTGAGAAACAGACTGTTATCACACAGCGTCAGGCGCTCTATGCTAGAGCGCCAAGTTTTAGAGCACCGGCATTGCTTGTGTGTTGTTTATTTCTTGAATATGGGCTTCAGCGCCGAGTGCCAGACACACTTAAAATGGCGCTACCTATCCCTCGCTGCAGCGTCCTATTGTTAGATGTAGAGTCTTGGGTGCTTCGACCTTGGGACACCACCTAGCGTTCGCAATTGGCTCTGCAGTGAATCAGGGAGAGACAGGATACTACAGCGCCACTTGTCCAGCTGCTACACTAGGTTATAGCGCCCGGCACCTGCTTGCTCTAAGCACCGCTACACATATGCTCATATGGCAGTACATGACGCTAGTGTTAAATCATCCTCCCTTGTGCCTATTGCCCTTCAGGTGCTTAGGACATGGTGCTTAGGCTATGCAGGGGTAATCAGTCGCTATTCTGGGTATGCTGGGTGGTGACTACTGGAGCTGAAAGTACAGCACAATAATGATTTAGGGAAAATTACAACCTATGTATTGGCTAATTATTACAATCAGGTGCAATTTGTGTGTTCAGTTGGAGAGGCTCTCCAATCTCAGTGCAGTGGTATTCATAAAAAAGTTTGAAAAGGATCTCAAAATGTGTAGAGCTTGTCCAAATCCTTTTGAAGTATCTCTATGTTCTCTATGTACCTGCACCTCCCAGGTTAGTTATAAAATGGTCTGAGCAGCTGCCACTCCCCCTTTGTTCACTTTGAATTTGTGCAAGCACATGGGGTGTGGGGTCTAGGCTGTATTGCAAGGTCTTGACCCTTCCACCCCATGGCTTGCACATGAGGTTTAGGGCAACCTCAGGTAAGCTGCTCCCATTTTATCTCTTGCATTGTATGTCCCAAATGGGGCTCTCATAGATTAGAGTTAGGACTGCACCCATAGAGGCACCTTGGCGCGGTGGTGCAGCTTAGCATACTTCTGCAGATGTGTGTGACCGAGCCTCTGTTTTTACCTGATTTAGAGACAGATTATAGGTTGGTCTGCAAGCTAACAGGGTTGAGTGCTGCGGCTCCTTTAAAGTGGACCAACACCCAGGATTTTGACTATCCTGGGTTTTGGTCCACTTCAGGGGGGCACCCCGATTGGGGGTGCCCCGCTGTGTGAAACCACCCAGAAAGCCCCCAAAACTCACCTCACCACGCTCCCACGTGGCCGCGCTGTCCAATCCCCGCCGCCAGACAAGCGGTGACAGCGACGGACAAGACAGCGCTTCCGCCGCCACCTCCCGCACGTCACTCTGACAGGGCGCGCGCCCGTGCCGGCCATTCACAACCGGCCGGCGCGGGCGCGTGCACGTCTAGAGGGGCGCGCGGGAGGCGGCGGCGGACGCGCTGTCTTGTCCGTCGCTGTCACCCGCTTGTCAGTCGGCGGGGATTGGACAGCGTGGCCACGTGGGAGCGCAGAGGCTCAGTCACACACATCTGCCGCCGCCGATGAGGAGATCGGGACATCCGATCTCGGATGTCCCGCGGTGAGGGAGGTGATCGGCCCGGGAACAGAGGCTCGGTCACACACATCTGCCGCCGCCAATGAGGTACGTTTTTGGGGAGTTTTGGGGGGGGGTCCCTCACAGCGGGACATCCCGATCTCGGATGTCCCGCGGTGAGGGAGGTGATCGGCCCGGGAATCTTATAGATTCCCGGGCCGATCACCCCTGGGTGATGGTCCACTTTAAGTCTCTAGTAATCTAATTGCCCTGCTGACTTGCACCTCCCAGGTTAGTTATAAAATGGTCTGAGCAGCTGCCACCCCCCCCCCCCCCTTTGTTCACTATGTTCTCTATGTGTCTGTCTTCCGTCTAGTGCTCCAGTTCTCTTCCACCACCCTGTCTCAGAGCAATGCGCATAGGGTGTATCAGTATGGTGGGCACATTAGAATTAAGCTTTGAGGGGCAGGCAGGCAAATGCTCCTGTTTACTCTTTAAAGTTGTTGTCTAAAAAGTTGTAGTATATTATAGAGCTGTATATCTAAGAGACAAACATTATAGCTAGTGATGGACATAGCAGCAGTCTCTACTGGCATGCAAGATTCAGATAGGAGAAAGGTGAGGCAATTTGATTAGGATGGGTGTGGGTTGCAAGTGCCAGATATAGACCCCCACCCATAGGGTCAAGAGGTGCTCATGAATCAAATTAAAAGTTATACATGTAACATACTACTACTACAAATAATAAAAATAATAATAACAGAAATACAATATGAGAATATTATAGTATTAGTAATAAAAAAAGTGTACTTACATTTGTGATGTACTGTCTCACCTAAAACATTGAAAATATTTAGCAAGGTGAATAATTTGCAGGAAAAAAAAAAAAATATATATATATATATATATAAGTATAAGTAAGCAAAATGCAAAGAGATTTCTAGGAAATGAAAACTAAGAGGCAGATGGCAGAATGATTTGTGACAGACCTGAGCAGGGTTCTGATCAGAGGATGACAGGTGAGGAGTGGGACAGCCAAGCTAATTTTTATATTGATGCTCCTCCTACATTCCTGCGTCACGATAAGGGGGCCAGAGACGGTCTGTGAGTCAGTGGAACTCCTATCAGTGCGCTGCGCTGAGATCACTTGAGTGAGCAAGAGGAACGCAGAAACACAGAATAGTCACAGAGCACACACACAACACGAGGATCCATTCCAAGATAGAGGTAAAAAACGGAAAAAGGAAACTGTCTACTATACTTTTGGTGGCAGAAATAGCTTATAGATACCAACTGTGAAAAAAAAATATATATATACCAGTGTATATTTGTGTGTATATTATTTATCGGTTTTGTAGACATTAAGGCTTATTCACCACTATTGCCAGATGAGCGTCTGTATAGCGGCGCTTAGAGCGAGCGCTAGTAGATGCTGTAAGTGGGTATTGGGCACTGTAACCTAGCGTTACGGACGCTGTAGTAAACAGGCCGGCATTGATGAATATGATGTGTGTTGGGCGCTCTAACAACAGTATAATGCTGCAGTGAGCGAGAGGAAGCACCAGCTTAGTGCGTCTGGCACTCGGCGCTCCACACCATATTTAAGAAAAAACTACACACAGCGTCGGCGGTCTAAAGCTGGGAGCTCTAGCATAGAGCGCCAGACGCTGTGTGATCAAAGTCTGTTTTTGAACACATTAGTGTTCCAGTAGCACCAGTAACAAAGTAACAATATAAAAAGTCCCAAAAATGTATAAAAGTGTTTGTTTGCAACCAGGAGAGGTCACACAATGATTTGAGCAAAAAAATTATAATTTTAATTGCCAACCACGCTATTTAAACACAAATTAAAGCCCATTGAAATGTATGGGAGAGCGACACTGAGTGAAAGTTAATACCTGTCGCTCTGGAAGCTAGAGCGCCAGCGCTATACACTGAGCCGCCTGTAATAATACATCGGACGCTACATGGCGCTGTTAGAGTCACTCACCAGATTTGCTTTCTTAAATGTGGTTTTGCGTACAGCCCCCAGCATTCACCAGACGCTACCTGCCGCTATGAAGCACTACCTGGCACTAGCCGTTCTTAAATAACCCCCATTGTCTGTAAAACCTACGCACCTGTCGTGTCTGGGCATTGCATAGGACCCCAAATGTTCATTAGACAAAGTGTGAAAAATAGGATAATGCATTAGCCGATGGTCCATTGACCAATGGTATGGCAGCGCAGTCCAAAACGGGCAATGTTCAGCAAATTTCCTAGCTGTTACGTGCAATGCCAAAACTGAGGCAGTGGTCAGTTAGTACCACGGAGCGCGTGGGCTTTGTACAGGTGTGAGAGGGATCTTGATTCTATTTGAATCTTTATTGGTTTAAGCACAACAGCACTAGCACTTTAGACGTATAGCTATATGAATTTCAGGTTTCGTTTGTTTACTATCCTTTCCTCCTCCTAGATTATATAATGGACATTGTTGTACCAGGGACAGGGCACACTCTGAATAATCTTGTAAGACGTTGGGCCTCTATTCTCTCCCCGCTGGGATGCCCCCCTGTGTGAAACCCCCCAGGTCGCCCCGTTCACTTACCTTGCTTCCCGGTCCAACGGCGCATGCGCAAGCTGCGGCCGCATCCCCAATATCCCTCTAGCAGGGCGTGCCCGCACCAGGAATTTGTGAATGGCCGACACGGGCAAGCTCCCTATTAGAGGGAAGCGGGGGATGCGTACAACAGCTCGCTCAGAGCCGCTGGCCTTAGACAAAGGCTTAGATGCTGTGACGTCAGCAGCTCCGAGCGTGCTGATTGGATGAGCAGCCGCACATGCGCCGTGGGACCAGGAAGAGGTGAGTTGCTTTAGGCGATCTGGGGGGTTTCACACAGCGGGGCACCCCCGATCGGGGTTCCCTGGGGGAAAGGACCAAAACCCAGGATTGTCGAAATCCTGGGTTTTGGTCCACTTTACGAAACGCTAGCGCCACATAGCGGCAGGTGTCTTTCTGCAGCGCCACCAGCAAGTTATACGTAAAAAACTGAACTAACACAACCTACAATTACAAAAATTGGTGTGTGCATGTTGGGAACATAATCCAACACAAAATTGCAATGGGCATAAGATGTCCCCAACAAATGACCAGCTGCACTACAACACAATACTAAAATGTATTTTGTTGTATCAAAATAATGACATTACACGGATACACACAATATGAACAAATAGATGTTTAAACTAGCAGCTCGTCAGGCTCACATAACAAGGCAAACAGTATCCTCACTAATGGTGCTCCTAAAACTACAATAAAGTGCAGAATATATCGGAGAAAAAACAATTCATATCCATTGCAACATATCATCTATTATCCTTGCAATGTGTACTAGGAATAAAGCTATGTTATCAATAACCTGCTACCACAATAATGTACAGGAGGATAGAGCAAAATATGCAGTAATTCCATGGCAATGAAGTGGTAATTGATTTGCAGTGTTTTCACCCCAAAGAAGTGGTGTAGCGGACCACGGGCACGTGGGTGCTGCGGCGGGCCTAGGCATTATTTTAGTGATATTTAACCATTCATCTTTTCACTCTCTATATTCAATTCTTTACACATTTATGTCAGATTTTGCTCTATCCTCCTGTACATTATTGTGGTAGCAGGTTATTCATAATATAGCTTTGTTCCTGGTACACATTGCAAGGATAATATATGGTATGTTGCACTGGTTATGAATCATTTTTTCTCAGATATCGCCACAACACGGTGTGGAGCCTCGTTTGTGGGAGAAGCCTGGTAAGCCGGCAACCTACTCCCTGGCTTGAAATCTACTGAAGGAACTGGTCTTCACTGGAGCCCCCCGCAAGGATGGACTGACTGGGCTGCAGGTGCGATTAGGGTCGTGCCCGGAATTTTTGGCAGCAAAGGTGCAAGGTAAGTACAGAGCCAGAGATGGAGGGCAGGCAAGAAGGTGCTAGGTAAGTCCAGAGCCAGAGATCGGGGGCAGGCAGCAAAGTTACAAGGTTAGTCCAGAGACAGAGATTGGGGGAAGGCAGCAAAGGTGCAAAGTTAGTCCAGAGACAGAGATCAGGAGACAGGCAGCAAAGGTGCAAGGTTAGTCCAGAGTCAGAGATTGGGGAAAGGCAGCAAAGGTGCAAAGATAGTCCAGAGTCAGAGATTGGGGTAGGCAGCAAAGGTGCAAAGTTAGTCCAGAGTCAGAGATCAGGGGCAGGCAGCAAAGGTGCAAGGTTAGTCCAGAGCCAGGGTCATACCAAGAAATCAGTCCAAGAGTGAGCCAGTGGTCAAAATTCAAGCCGAGGTCCTCACCAGGAAGCAAGCCAAGAGAAGAGCCAGAGGCCTGAGGTTCAAGCCGGGGACGTCACGGAAGCCAGGAGGTCGATCTCAGGAACCGGATCCAGGAACTGAACCATCTTTAAATAGAGGCTGAGAACCTCAGTGCGTCTGTGCGGCCGTCCTTCTGAATCTGCATCCGTACGGCTGTGCACGAAAGTATGCTCACCCTAGTATCTGTGCCGGAGAGCCCGCCTAGAGGATCTCGGCGCCTCGAACGGCCTGACATTGCTCCCCCCCTCTACAGGAGGCCTCCAGCTGACTGATCCTGTTGGATTCCTGGTGTGTCTCGTATGGAAGGACTTGATCAGAGTTGGCAAGTGAAGATGACTTGCGGGTTCCCACGAGTCCTTTTCCGGACTGTGTCCCTTCCAGCAGACTAAATATTGAAGATCACTACCTCTCCTCTTGCAGTCCAGGATGTGTTCCACCTCATACTCCTTCTCCCCATCCACAGAAACAGGTTTGGGAGGTTTGACCAAGGTTTCCTGAAGGTTATCTCTTTTCAAAAGGAAGACGAGGAAGTTGGGGTGAACTTTCAGACATGGTTATTTATCCTTCTCTTGATCTTAAAGGACCCAATATACTTAGGCCCCAATTTCTTGCAGGGATGATGAAGATTCACATAGGAGGAAGAGAGAAGTACAGAATCCCAGATGGACAGTTCCAGAGTTGGAGCATGCTGGGAATCTGTTTGTTTTTTTTAACTAGCCTGAGTATGGAGAAGGTTACCTTGAAGTTGCTGATGAACCGAAGATAAGTGAGAACTTAAATCTTGAACATCAGGAGCATCCACTGGAATACAGGAGTCAGGAAACAACTTAGGATGAAACCCATAATTGGCTTCAAACCGGGTTACCACTGTAGAAAAATAGATGGAGTTATTATAAGCGACATCCTCTAGGGGCAGTAATAGAACCGAATTATCCTGCAGGGATACCCTGAAGAGTAGCAGCAAAGATATTGCTCCGTGGATTGGTTTAGACGTTCTGTTTGCCAGTTGGTGTGGCGGTCGTAGGCTGAGGAATAAGCATATATGCAAACTCTTAAAAAGTGTGGACCAGAATTTGGTAGTAAAGTGGGAACCCCGGTCAGAGATGATTCTGGCAGGCAGACCGTGAAATCAAAGAATATCTTTAATAAATACTCGGGCCAACTTGGGTGAAGAGGGAAGTCCTGGTAGTGGTAGAGAAAATGAGTTTGGTAAGGTAGTCCACAACCACCAGGATTGTGTTGCAACATTCAGATAGCTGGAGTTCAACAACAAAATCCATAGAGATTTGTTCCCAATGTATTGTCGGCAATGGTAGGGACACGAGAAGGCTGGCTGGCCTGGAAGTCTGGTGTTTGTTGCCAGCACAGGTGCCGCAAGAGAAGACATAAACTTCACAGTTTTGGCGGAGAGAGGGTCACCAGAAGTAACGCCTTAGTAAATGCAAGGTCTTCCAAAGGCTAAGATGTGCTGCAATGGAGTGGTCATGGGTACTTTTCATTAAAAATCAGGATACCATCTGGGTTCATTGTCCCTCAAGATCAATGGTAACTGAGGAGGCGTTACGAATCTTGGTGATCAGTTTGGATTCCATGAGAAGGAAATGACTGGGTCAAAGAATGGTGTGAATTTCTGGTTTGTCAGGCTGAGGAGAAAGTGTCGGTTTTGGTGTTTTTGTGACCCAGTTGGAAGGAAATGTGGAAGTGAAAACGGGAGAAAAACAAGGACCAACGAGCCTGGTGTGGGAGAAGACGTTTGTCTGATGGGAGGTACTAGATTCTTATGGTCCGTGAGGATGAGAATTGGGTGCTTGGCTCCTTCCAGGGGATAGCGCCATTCCTCCATGGTATCTTGATAGAGAGAATCTCCCGGTCACACACATCATAATTCCTCTCGAGGAAAACGCCACTGGGTGCACCTCCGCCTTATCCTGGGTACGTTGTGAAAGAATGGCCCTGACAGTATTTTTTTTTTTTGTTCTCATAAAAAACATGGTCAATGACAAGGTATTTGGCCTATTTATTGGTATATAATGTGACAATGTAACAGGTGTGAGAGATTGCACCTATGAAGTTTACCATGAATTTTCCCTACATCCAGTCCAGGTCGTCCCAATATCCTTACGACTGGGTGTTCGCCTCTAGGGGGCGCTGAGTGCAAGATCAAAGGATGTAGCTCCTCCCGGCCCCCTATAAAGGCAGCTTTCCCTCTATCATTCCCCAGTTGTTCATCTTGCAGTTTGGCTGCATAAGATCGTTGGCACTCTCTCTCTCAGATATTGGCAGCAGAGCGGGGCCACCTAGCCCGTCGGCCGCTGCAGACTCTATTTCCATGGATCCCTTCTGACCCATTCCTGCCTCCCAGCCTTTGGCTGCTACAGGATCCGTGACGGTAGGGTGAATGCCGGGATCTGTGGCGTTCGGCAGATCTTAGTCTCTGGGCCGCAGACCTTATTCTAAAAAGTAGCCGGCCACAGGCTTATGGTGAGCCTGAGGGGGAACCACTTTGTATAATTTCTTGTATGTATCCCTCCCTGCCCACAAGCTTTATTTTGGTGTACTTTACTGTGTTTCACTGTGTTTTGTTGTGCTTTACTGTGCTTGGAGCGCAGGGAGGTGAGTTTGAAGCCAGACCGCTCCTCGCTGAGCCAGCAAGGAGCGGTCTGGCTTCAAACTCACCTCCCTGCGCTCCCTCGTCGGCTGCCCGGGATGCGTCCCTCTCGGCTGTCGCGTCCTGCGGGCCTCCACCGCATCGCCGCCTGTGCGGCCCTGTCTGTGGAGAGACGGGGGAGCGCGTGATCGCGCTGTACATGCAGCGGCCTCGCACATGCGTCGGCGCCATTATGGACAGTCTTGAGCAGCGCTGAAGGGGGCGGGGTTCCTCTTGCGCCACGCCATGGAGGGGGCGGAGCTCGGCGTCGGCACGCTGCACCCCCGAGTAGCCTTCTGGAAGGTGGCTGGGCCGGACATGCTGTCTGCTCTGCTGCTGCTGCTGGGGATCAAGCTCGGGCCTTCCGGCTGTGGACACTGCGGGGATACCTACTGTCGGTGTCGTGAGTCCCTCTTTTTGCTGCATTGCTTCTGCCATTTCTATTATGCTAAGGCTGACCAGGGGCTCTCTTTTTTTCTCTTTTTCTATCTAGATTGTGGGCTAAGGTTGAGGGTTGTGGTTCCTCCTGGTCCCCCTTTTTATTAAGAGGGATCGTTTATAGGCTTAGGCCAGTAGAGTCTTGTAGCCTTATTGCATTTTACTGTTTTAAATCACCATAATGGAGGCATCAGGGGATAGTGAGCCGGGGGCCCCATTTGGGCAGGACAGGCTCTGCCCCTTGTGCAGAAGGAATCCTCTGGGCGGATTCAGCACTGTTTGTACCACATGCGCCAGAGGCATTATTTTGGACCATGAGCGGGCGGTCGTCCCTGACCCCAGCCCGGTATTATCATCGGCCTCTCCGGACCCTCCGCTGCTGCATTCAGCCCCTAGCGAAGGGGGAGCCAGCAAGGGGTCTCATACTGACTTTGTGCACAGGCTGGCTAGTCTCGAGAGGCAGATCTCGTTGACAGCCCCTAAGAAGGCCTCGAGTAAGAAGCGGCATCTAGAGCCGATGATGATGATCTTTTGGGTCCTGCGGAGGAAGGTGAGTTGCCAGATGATTCGCGCTCAACGGTGGAATATTCCGCTGGCGATGGCAGTTTTTCTGGTTCCTCGGACGAGGATTCTTAGCTCCCGGATGATATGGAGAATTTGCTGTCCTCCGTGTTTGATACCCTACACATTGTTCCTCCCAGAGCGGCTAAGAGGAAGCAGGGTGATTTATTAGGTCTTCCCGGAGAAGCCCCACTTTTCTAACATGATACTTAAGGAATGGGAAAGGCCTAACAAGTTTCCGTCGGTCCCTAAGGGCCTGGATAGGCGGTATCCCTTCCCTGATGAGTTGGTTCGGTTATGGTGTCACCCTCCCGAGGTGGATCCTCCCGTATTGGGCTTGTCCAACACTACTGTTATGCCGTTACCTGACAATGCTTCCTTACGTGACGCTGCAGACAAGCGCATGGATCTGCCATGCGTTCACCTTTGCTGGTGCTCTCTTTCGTCCTGTGTGCACCTCGGCAATTGTCTCACTCGCCAACAGGAGGAAGGTGAGACTCCTTGTGGCTAGAGCTAAGGCTCGCAGGCGGGCTGAGGAGTATAAGGAACTCAAGGCTTGCTTGGATTTAATTGGCTTTGTTGTTACTGCCATGGATGATGTGGTTCGGCTTGGTGCCAGGATTTCGGCTTTGCTTGTTGCTCTCCGCCGTTCGCTCTGGCTGAGGCAGTGGTTGGCTGATGTGGCTGCCAAGAAGTCTCTCACAGGTCTCCCTTTTGTGGGAAGCAGGCTGTTTGGGGAGCGCCTGGACCTGTTGGTCAAGGATGGTAGACTCCCTCAGAGAATGAAGCCTGCTCGATTCTTTCGGAACCCCTCTTCCTATCGTTCCTTTTGAGGAGGAAGAGGTTCTCCCTTTCCAGGCGCCCCCAGAGATACCTGGGGCAGAGGTAGGTCCCGCGGCCGACCCAACCCCTCATGGGGAGCTAAGTCCAAGGCCCCTGCCAAGCCCTCTCAGACATGAGGGGGCGCCCTCACCCATCCAGGTGGGGGGACCGCTTCTGCTGTTTGCTCAGATCTGGAGACGTCACGTCTCGGATCGGTGGATTCAGGAGGTAGTGTCCTCCGGTTACAAGATAGAGCTGGCAGCCAGGCCGCCCACGAAATTCCTCTGTTCAAGGATATCCCGAAACCCGCTAAAGGCTCAAGCGTTGAGAACGGCTGTGCAACACATCCTGCGGATAGGTGTGATTTGCCCTGTACCCCGGCAACCTGTTCACGGTTCCCAAGAAGGACGGAACTCTAAGACCGGTACTGGACCTGAAGGGTCTCAACAGGTTTGTAAGAGTCAGACATTTCCGCATGGAGACGTTGCGGTGGGCAGTGAGATCGCTTCGACCCGGCGACTTCATGACCACGGTGGACATCAGGGATGCTTATCTGCACATCCCGATTTTCCAGGGACATCAGAAGTTCCTGAAGTTTGCACTGGAGGATCAACATTACCAGTTTCTTCCATTCAGGATATCTTCAGCCCCACGTGTGTTTTGCCAAGGTGCTGGCGGGCATCATGGTTATCTTGAGGAGTCAGGGTATTTGTGTGTTACCCTATCTGGACGACTTGCTGATTGCAGCCCAGTCCCTTCAGCAGGCCGAAAGCGATACTCGGACGGTGTTGTCAACCCTAGAGGCCTTCGGCTGGGTAATCAATTATCCCAAGTCCTTTGTCACTCCCTCAACAGTGAGATCCTTCCTGGGAATGAAGATAGACACCGCTCAGGTCAAAAATTTTTCTGCCACAGCAGAAGGTTTTGGCCTTGCTGTCTTGTCAGCAACCGTCGTTACGTCTAGGGATGAGATTGGTGAGCCTAATGGTGTCATGCTTCGAGGCAGTGCCCTTCGCCCAATTTCACATGAGACCTCTTCAACTGAACCTGCTGACCGGCTGGAATCGGACGCAGGAGTCCCTGGAACAAGGCTTTTCGCTGCCCCCCCTGGCCAGGCAGTCCCTTATATGGTGGTTGGACTCTCGGAACCTGTTGGTGGGCAAGTCCTTTCTGACTCCCCATTGGGAGATAGTTACCATGGATGCCAGCTTGATGGGCTGGGGAGGTGTTTGGCAGACCCAGAAGATCCAGGGTCAGTGGGGCCCGCAGGAGAACCGCTTACCCATAAATCTCTTTGAGCTGAGCCGGTTGGTGATTCTACGCTTGACTCCCCTCTTAAGAGGTTGTGCGATCCAGGTTCGTTCGGACAATCAGATGGCTGTCGCCTACATCAACCACCAGGGCGGGACTCAGAGCAGGAGATCCCTCAAGGAGGTAATCCAGATTCTGACTTGGGCAGATGAGAATGTTCCCTGCATCTCGGCGGTCTACATTTCCGGGGTGGAAAACCAGGAGGCAGACTCCCTGAGCAGGAGTGCCTTGCGCCTGGGGGAATGGTCCCTCAGCAGCAGGATTTTTTACGCTCTGTGTCTCCGCTGGGGTCAGCCGGGCGTGGATCTGTTTGCGTCCAGACAAAATCACAAGCTTCACAAGGTTCGTCTCCCTCTCAAGATCCTCTGGCCATTGCAACAGACGCTCTGGCGATTCCTTGGACGGAGTTCAGATTTCTGTATGTATTCCCTCCGTTTCCACTCCTGGGCAGAGTTCTGCACAAGATAGCCCAGGCAGGGGTACCAGCCATCCTGGTGGCTCCTCGCTGGCCGAGAAGGAGTTGGTTTTTGCAGACATAGTCCAGATGTCAATAGATCACTACATCATGCCCGAAGACCCGGGGCTTCTCACACAGGGGTCGCTGCGGCACCCCAATTTACGGACGCTGGCTTTGACGGCCTGGCTATTGAAACCTCACTCCTGACGGAGAAGGGATTATCGGCCACGGTTGTGCAGACAATGATTCAGGCACAGAAGAAATCTTCTTCCATGATATACTACAGAGTCTGGCGGGCCTATATCGCTTGGTGCGAGACCAAGAGCCTTCCTTGACGAAAATGTGCTATTTCTAGGATTCTGGAGTTCTTACAACACGGCTTAGACTTGGGTCTCCAGCTGAGCACCCTCAAGGGTCAGGTCTCGGCTTTAGCCATCTTTTTCCAGAGATCCATTGCCAACCATAGGTTGATCAAGACTTTTTTCCAGGGAGTTACCCATGTCCGGCCACCGCGTAAGTCAGTATTACCGGTGTGGGATTTGAATTTAGTATTATCTGCTTTTCAGGGTCCTCCCTTCGAGCCATTGTGCGATGCTGCATGGTCTATGTTGACTCTCATCACCTCGGTGTGTCGTGTATCAAAGCTGGCCGCGCTCTGTATGGAACCACCCTACTTTGAGCTGCATAGGGATAAGGTGGTTTTTCGCTTTAAAGCTGTTTTTTTGCCTAAGGTCGTTTCTCCTTTTCACCTTGTGTCCAGCACCTGCTAACTCCAAAGAACGGACCCTCCATGACTTGGATGTGGTCAGAGCCATAAAGTATTACCTGGCTGCAACTGAATCCTTCAGGAAATCGGATTTGCTCTTTGTCCTAACAGAGGGTTCTAGGAAAGGTTTGCCACCAGCCAAGTCCACTCTCAGTAAGTGGATCAGACAGGCGGTGGTACAAGCATATTCTGCCAGGGGGAAGGAACCCCCTTTTTGGATCACAGCTCATTCTACCAGAGCTATTGGTGCCTCTTGGGCTTTTCAGCACCAGGCATCGGTGGAACAAGTTTGTAAGGTCGCAACTTGGTCTTCTGTTCATACTTTTACAAAGTTTTACAAGGTGGATGTCAGGGCCTCAGCTGACGCTGTTTTTGGCCGAAAGGTGTTTCAGGCGGTAGTGAAATGAACTACATGCAGTTGGACACTGCTTTTGGATGTCCCAGTTGTAAGGATATTGGGACGACCTGGACGGGATGTAGGGAAAAATACAATTCTGTGAAACTCACCTGTAGAATTGTTTTTGGATACATCCAGTCCAGGTCGTCCCACCCCGCCCTTGGGTTCATTATGTCCTGTTTGCCTGTTATGGTGATCAACCATTTTCATAGGACACATAGGACATAGGTTTTTTTCTAACTTGTTTCTTAGAGAGAGTACAAGCTGAAGCTAGGTGAAGTAACATAGTTTCTTAGGCCTCCCGGCCTGTCCTCTTTTTTGAATACTGCTATTTAACCACTGGTATTTAACCATTGGAGAATGATAGAGGGACAGCTGCCTTTATAGGGGGCCTGGACTGGATGTATCCAAAAACAATTCTACAGGTGAGTTTCACAGAATTGTATTTTTAATTTTGTAGAAGCGCAGCATCTGGGAGCTTAGTTTATCTATTTTTTTTTTGTGCGGTTGCTAGATGAGCCTCTCTTGTGAGACAATCTCAGCACTGCAGAGCCTCCTGGAGACAGGTAGTGCTCTGCCTTCGCTTCCTCCCAGCCGTCCCCTCTGTGCAGCGCAGCGCTTGTCTCTGTTAAAGTACAGAATTTAATTTTCATCTGTAAAAAGGGGATTCCAGGTACACAGTGCCTGTTGCAATCCCCATTTTCTATTTTTGGGGGAAGTGACAGGCAAAAAAAAACAAAAAAACACCGGGAATTGCATTGGGGACATGTGAAAGGCATGACACAGGATTTGCAGGGCCCAAATCACAAGTTTGCAGGGCAACACAAAAGTGTCAAAAATGCATAGAAAGTCAATTCCAAACAGCCCAGGGATCCCGTGGCACATGCAAAAAAATAAACAAAAGTTGCCAAAAAAATTACAGCCACCCCAACCTATTAAAATGTATGGGATAAGGCCACACAGTGCAGGGTGAGTGCCTTCTTTTCTGGTGCTACAGGGAACTACCTGGCACTACCACAGGCGCTCTGGATTTTTGACTTCATAACTACACCTTTTGCACTGGTACCTGACATTCACCTGGCGTTTATCTGGCACTACGTGGCCTTAGCGCTTCTTATATAAACCTCTGAACCACGTAACTGTCATGTTTCATACTTCATCCTAGCCAATACTTTTCTCCCTGTCAGCTGTGATCTTCTCTGGTGCCATTCAAAATAACGGCTTTATTTATGATGTGTGACGTTTAGCGTCATTTTGCTGGCATAGCGCCAATTTTGGAGCACGGCATCTCTTTTTGGCGCTTCTATTTTGACTTGAATAGTGTTACAGTGCCTGATGTTAACTCATTTTCTTTGTTGCACTAGGTATTGACTGGCCTGTGTCAGCGCCTGTTGCACCCGACAATCATACCAGTGTCACTGAGCGGCACTTTGTACTGCTGTCTTTTCAGCACTGCACAGTGTATTTCTTAAATTTTTGGCATGCTGAAAAGGTTGGCGCTGTATTTTACCGCCGCTGGTCAGCGTTTCATCATTACAGTTACAGGATATCACTGTTGGGGACAAAGGGGACATTACAGTGCATTTAGGTTGCATTTTAGCTGTTGTAGTCCAAATTACAAAAATGAATATGCAAGAAGAATAAATGACATTGGCAACATCTAGATCCTGCGTTTACATTATTGACAGGTCACAATGCAAGTTCTGTCAAGAAAAATGTGTTTAATATTATTTCTCAGCATAAAATGCTTCAGTTCAGTTCTGCCCATTGTGCTCTATGGGATCTTGGCTTACAGCTCCGCTATAAACTAAAGCTTCAACCAGAGCGCCCGGCACTGTGACCGCCCACCCCACAGGAGCTGTGGGGTGGGAGTCATGGGGCGGTTTTCGAGGGATCTGTAGAATGGCAGCCGCAGAAGCAGTGGGAGCACACATATGCACGTGTGGGGGTGCATGCCCGCACCTGTATAAGTGTGCATGTGCACATGGGGGGCATGCAGCTGTGGGAGTGCATGCATGTGGGTGTGTGCTCATGCACCATTGAGAGTGTGCGCATGTGGGGGCGTACACTTGTGCAGGTGGGAGTGCTATATGCATCTCCGGGGTTGCCCACATATGCCATTGAGAGTGCGCGTTTGCACCTGTGGGAGTGCATGCAAATGCGCGTCTAGGGGTGCGCGCATGTGCATGTGGGGCTGCTGGTCTAGCATCCAATGTTGCCTAGCAACAGGGAGAGAAGGAAGCAGCACAGCAAGGGTGTAGCAAATGCCTGTGTTTGAAGCAGGATTTCAGGCAGACCCCGCGCATAATGCTGATTATTAGGCAGCGTCACAGAGCCAAGGGTCACTGAACCCGTAAACCTCAATATCTCGTCTATTTCTTCTTCATTAAAAACTATTTGCGTTTTTATCTTTGCCTTTAATATCACTTTAAAGTGGAATTCCAGTCAACCTATAACCCCCTCGCCCCGGCTACCCTACCCTGGCAGAACGGGGTGGTTACAAAGAAAAAAGCCTCTTACCTTATCCAAGGGTCAGCGCCGCTCCTCCAGGACTCTGGATCCTGGGCGCTTCCTGTGGATCAGGTAAGGGTTTATTCTTTGTAACCCCCTGTCCTGCCTTTGCGCAAGAGGTGAGTTTTGAGGGCACAGACTGAGCAGGGGAGGGCATTCCAGAGAAGTTCAGAGGCACGGGAGAAGTATTGAAGGCAGGAGTGAAAGAAGGTCACCAAGGAGGAGGACAGGAAAATGTCAGATCCTAGTCTGGGGCTCCAGTGCTTACCTGATTAGCAAATCCATGCCCGACTGCTCGTTTCCCCCAGTCTTGATGGGTGACACCCCCCTCCATCAGTCGCAAAATAAGGGAAAACCAGGGGGTTCACACTGCCATTTATTCCAAATTGAGATGCCCTTTAGGAAAGGATTTAACTCAGCAATAAGTCCAGGTTTTGGTCTACTTTATGGATGTGGCATTAGAGACAGGTATAATGTAGATTAGGACAGTTGCTTGTTTTGATGATAGGTGACATTAGAGACAATTCTAGAGCAAACAGGGTGGGAAAGAGGGACAAATTAAGCCACACCCCCTCACCACACCCAAGCCACACCTAATGTCAAATTTCCTGCCCATTGGCAATGGGATCAGCAGAGAGGAGCAGGAGGAAGATGGACAGAAGGAATGGATAGGATGAATGTATGGCTGGGGCTAGGAGGCATGGATGGATGGACAGAACAGAGGGCAGAGAGAGAAATGGGTGGGTTTGGCTAGGAGGAGGGGGGATGGATGGATCCAGCGTTACCAACCCAAGCGCAACCTCCACTCTGCCTCTGACATTCTCCTGTCCTCCTCCTTGGTTACCTCCTCGCACTCTCGCCTTCAAGACTTCTCTTGTGCCTCCCCACTTCTCTGGAACGCACTCCCCGTCTCAATCAGTTACTCTTCATCACTCCAAGCCTTTAAAATTGCCCTCAAAACTCACTTCTTCAGACAAGCGTATGACCTGGCTTAAGCAAATCCTATAACCTTCAAATGGCACATGCAGCCCAACTCAAGCTCTACCACTTGTGATTCCTACCTTTTTATCTCCACCACCCCCCCCCCCCCAAACACCTGGTTTGAACCTCCCTGCATCTCGTTTTATATTGTTCAGTCTCTCAGCATGTTATGGGGGGGTTCTGCCTATCAGCGTGTTACGGCAGTCGCCTGCCACTCAGCATGTTATTTTCCCTGCAGTTTGCCAGTAAAGGGGGCAGTTAGACATGTGGGGATAATGATGTCAGGTATAGATGGAGGCAGATGAAGGGAAGACAAAGGAACTTAGATAAAAGAGCCCCTCACACAATATGGGGGAGGGGTCCGAGAAGTAGCCGAGGTAATAGAGCAACAAATACAAATTTAAAACAAGACATCTTCACAGACAAGCAGCGGAGTGACACGAAAAGGAGAAGAAGGAGCGATTCTGCTGTGTGAGGAGAACCCGGAACTGATGCGCGCCACACAAAGTTTCCGGCGGAGCGCTGAGCTGGGTGCACGGTGCGGGGTCACTGGGTCGGTGTGAGGGCAGCATGGTGTGGGCAGGAAGAGCCCTGTTTCGGAAGGTAAGACCGGAGGATATATTTATATATCGGCCGGGTGTTTACTGCTGTCAGGCGGGAAGGACAGACAACAGGGACGCCCCACAGTCAGAAACAATCTTCAGCAGCTCCCCATAGCAACAACCTTCAGCAGCTCCCCATAGCAACAACCTTCAGCAGCTCCCCATAGCAACAACCTTCAGCGGCTCCCCATAGCAACAACCTTCAGCGGCTCCCCATAGCAACAACCTTCAGCAGTTCCCCTTAGCAACAACCTTCAGCGGCTCCCCATAGCAACGACCTTCAGCGGCTCCCCATAGCAACAACCTTCAGCGGCTCCCCATAGCAACAACCTTCAGCAGCTCCCCATAGCAACAACATTCAGCAGTTCCCCATAGCAACAACCTTCAGCGGCTCCCCATAGCAACAACCTTCAGCGGCTCCCCATAGCAACAACCTTCAGCGGCTCCCCATAGCAACAACCTTCAGCGGCTCCCCATAGCAACAACCTTCAGCGGCTCCCCATAGCAACAGCCTTCAGCGGCTCCCCATAGCAACAGCCTTCAGCGGCTCCCCATAGCGACAGCCTTCAGTGGCTCCCCATAGCGACAGCCTTCAGCGGCTCCCCATAGCGACAGCCTTCAGCGGCTCCCCATAGCGACAGCCTTCAGCGGCTCCCCATAGCGACAGCCTTCAGCGGCTCCCCATAGCGACAGCCTTCAGCGGCTCCCCATAGCAACAGCCTTCAGCGGCTCCCCATAGCAACAGCCTTCAGCGGCCCCCCATAGCAACAACCTTCAGCGGCTCCCCATAGCAACAACCTTCAGCGGCCCCCCATAGTAACAACCTTCAGCGGCTCCCCATAGCAACAACCTTCAGTATTTTTCCCATAGCAGCCTGCAATAGCTCTCCATAGCAACAACCTTCAGCGGCTCCCCCTAGCATCAACCTTCAGCATTTCCCCATAGCAGCCTGCAATAGCTCTCCATAGCAACAACCTTCAGCGGCTCCCCCTAGCATCAACCTTCAGTATTTTCCCCATAGCAGCCTGCAATAGCTCTCCATAGCAACAACCTTCAGCAGCTCCCCTAAGTAACAGTCTTGAGCAGCTCCCCTTAGTAACAACCTTCAGCGGCCCCCTATTGCAGCTTGCAATAGCTCCCTATAGCAACCTTCTGGAGCTCCCCATAACAGGGTTGGCCTATTCCCTGTCCCAGGGAAAATCTTGATTTGGGATACCCTACTCTGTGACTCTGTGAACCCCCCCCCCCCCCCCCCCGGTTCACTAGGTATACCCTGTGTTGCCTTCTCCTATGTTGGGTTGATTGGCCAGTGTAGACAGGCACAGCTGTGTCACGCAGTCTATTCTGAATGAAATCCCGTGCATGCACCATTGGGGCCTTGGAGATAGGTAAGAATACAGGCGGTCCATCCATGGGGTTTCACACAAAGGTACAAGCGGGATGCATGGGTAAAGTGGAACAAATCCATGGCTTATTAAAAACCTGGGTTTTGGTCCACTTTAACACAGAACAAAACCTGGGAATTGTAACTTTCCTGGGTTTTGTGCTGTTTCCCGGGGGCATCCCCGGTGTGTGAGACCTCCCAGAAATACATTTCCCACTCACCTCTTCTGGATCCAACGAAGCATGCGGGGGCTCTCGTCCAATGATAACCGCCTGTCACGACTATATCATTTGGCAAACTGCTCCCATCGACTAGAATGTCTGGGGCGCCAGTGCGTGCTCCCTATTCACAATAATGAGAGCCGTTTGCCAAATGACATAGTCACGGTAGAAGGGTTTCATTAGACGAGAGCCCGCGTATGCACCGTTGGAGTGAGGAAAGGTGAGTTTTTACACAGCTTGACTGCAGCTCCCCTTTTAAAGAGAGACACAACTTTTCATAGTTCCCCCTTCACTCCCCCAGCCGAGTAACTCGGGCAATACGAATGGCTCAGCATATAAAAAAAAAAAATTCCGCGCCCACCCAGCATTTTTGAGATCACCAATTGACTGTTCCCAAGATTGGCCATTTGACGTGACTTGCTGCATCCTCTGCTTTCCTGTAGTCTGGGGTGCACTCCCAACACCAGCTTATATGAATGGCTGGGCGCGGGAGCGTTACACAGCAACAAGGGAGCCGGGGATGTGGCCACAGGCTGCTGTAGTCTCGTGGGAGCCACAGTGAAAGTTATGAATACCGGTGACCCTGGAGGTTTCACACAACGGGCATCCCAATTCCGGCTCTCATCCGAACAGCGCATAAAGCACTATTGTGTAGGTCCACAGCCTATCTGAATGACTGGGTGCGCGCTTAGCAGCAGGAAGGATGGGGATGTGGTTGTGGCCACGCCTGTAAGGTGGGTGGTTGCGGGGCTCATTCAAAAAGGCATCTTGAAGGAGGCTGCCCCAGGGGCGCTTAATCAGGTGATGGAGTTCTGGGTATGGGGCTCAGGAACACAGGGTGAGGAGCGGGAAGGGTCAGTGCTGCAACCTTTTTGTAGTTGCACTAGAAGGAAAAATACTGTCCCTTGGGGAGGTTTCAGTAGAAGGCCTCTGAAATGCGTCCCACTTTTGAATGCAAAATGTGACCAGACCTCGAGGGGACAGGGGCCGACATTGGTGATGTAATCTTGCACTTTATGAATTGATAGTTTATACCGTACGGCCTTTCTGTTCACTGATGTAAATGTTGGTTGTTGTCACTTCAGCTGAGTCTTATAAAGCCTTGGAACTTTTGTGACTTTGTTGTTTTTGTTTAAATGATATATGAATTTGGTGTTTTGCAACTCCTTTGCTCTTTATTGGGTTAATGTTTACATGTATGGATACAATTTAATTTTATGGCACTATTAGCCACTTGTTTGCACATCCAGCCTCAACTCTTTTTTGATACATTGATATATTTATTTATATACATAGAGAGTCTTTACACTTTACCGTAGCCCCCATTAATTCCCATTCGGGTTGTTTATTGTTTTTTGATATTCTCTTTTTATGTGTGACCATATTTTTTTACGAATAATAAACATAAATTGATACTCATGTGTGAGCGGCACTTTTGTGGGGTTTACTAGTGGACTGACCTGACGGCCCACTCCCTTTTCTGATTGCAAAAAAAATCTGGCAGGAGGTTGGATCTGAGATATGTAGGCAAGAGCCAGGCTTCCACTTCTTGTTTTGCTTTTAAATAAGTCCAAACTTTTTGTTGCCTGCCAGCTTTCCCTTTACTAAGCCCGATTTGGGCACTGAATTAAAGCGGGCCTTCACCCTGAATAAGAGTCTATCTTATATGTTTCCCACACCCTGTACATACAGATTGCTCATATTAAAAATTATCCTTCCTGCATCTACTGCATGTTATGAGCCTTTAAACATCCAAGATGGTGGCTCATGGAACATCAGGCAGCCGGCAAACAGGAAGTGTCTTCTGACTGTGTTGCTCTGCATTCTGGGATTGCGGTCCTTTCCCTGACCCCAGCTCTGCTCTGTCTGTGCAAAGCACAGCTATTACCCCGCCCTGTGCACTTTATCCCGCTCTCCTATCCTCAGTATGTGTGATGCTTCTGAGCCACAATGGCGGGGCCCATATCCTAGAGTCCTTAACAGGGTTGCAGCCCGGTGGGGGAAAGAATAATAAGTAAATGACTAAAAACTTAAAATATATTTATTTTATATGCTGGGGAATGGTTTTTAAGGGTTTGGGATATTCATTAAATCATGCTGAAGGTCCAGTTTAATAAAACAAGTCACTTGATTGCAGCAATCCTTCTCTGATGCCAGCAAGGATGTGGAGCTCTGCATGGCAGCCATGGACCTGAGTGACACACCAGTACAGTCACAGTGCTGCATGGGATTGGGTGATTGACCTGTCACTCAAGTTCTCAGCTTCTTTTTATGTTATTGCCCAAATCAGACTTGGCACTGGGGCAGGGAGGGGTGGATGAGTGTTACAAAATGCTTCACTTCCTCTTGTTGAGCTTGTTTATCTCATGCTGGCTTTCTATTCCACAGTATGGAAACTTCATAGACAACCTGAGAGTGCTGGTAAAAGGTGGACCTGGAGGGATGGGGCTGCCACGCTTGGGTGGAGTAGGAGGAAAAGGCGGTGACGTTTGGATGGTGGCCAAACATGGAGTGACCATGAAAAATGTCAAGGACAAAGCTTCACACAAGCGATTTGTTGGTGCCGTTGGAGTCAACAGTAGGTGAGTGTCAGTCATACCACAATTCAGCTTCAATGCTTTGCAGGGACCCCTGAACATGTATAATGTTTGTCAGAATAGCTAATTTCTAAACGTGTTGCATTAAAGTTCATACTCTGAGACGTGCAGATGACATCCAATGTGGAAGCAGCTGTTGCCAGATTCTGGAAATTGCACACCATAGATAAAAACCCAGTTAGTCTTCCCGGTAATGGTATTTCCAATAGTCCTCCAAGACAGCTTAGCCACCACTTCCTCTCCCTAAACAGAAAACACTAATCTGACAGAGTATTATAGCCCCGCCCATTCTCCTTGACTCACAGTGTTTTAAGCAAGCATAAAGGAACCACCAAGAGACCCGAAGGGGATGTAGACAGAAGAATGAGCACCTGTGTTACTTTACACCTTTAGAAATGAAATTAGGGCAGGACCACGTCCTAGAGAACTATTGGAAATATCGTTACCGGTAAGACTAATTGTGGTTTTCACCAAACGTCCTCCAAGGCGGCTTAGCCAAACATTCAGTGTCCTACCTCAGGATAGGCAGACCCCTTGTAGCACCTTCTTTCCAAATCTTTGCTGATCCTGGTCCCACAAGTCCACCTTTGCTTCAGAAATGTACGTGGTGATGACCAGGTGGCAGCCTTGCAGATCTCTTCTATAGAAATACCGCCGTTATAAGCCAAAGAAGCCTAAAGTGCCCTAGAAGAATGGGCTCTAATTCCTGAAGGGGCCAGGGTCCCTGATGCCCGATAGACCAGAGCAGCTGCATCTCTGATCCACCTTGCTATCGAAGCCTTAGAAGCCTGTAACCCTTTGTTCCCCGCGAAGGAGGTTAACAAATGGTCTGACCTTCTCCAAGCAGAGACTACTCAACAGTGATATGGTCAGCCTGGAGAGTTCCTGAGACCTTGTTCCTCCCTGGTGATTTAGGTAGGCTACCACCGTGGCATTGTCTGAGATCACCTGGACATCTCTGTTCAGTAACTTGTCCTCCAGTTCCCTTTTCACCGCTAACAGTTCCCTGTAGTTGCGGGACTGTCGGGCTGTGGACTTCGTCCATACTCTCTGATAGTATAGTCCCTGGCAATGGGCTCCCCATTTAAAAAAACTGGCATCCGTTGATTACTAATAGCTCTTTCTGATGCCAAGGCCTCCCGTCTGCCAGTCCACCACATTTTCCCAAACTTGCTCCAACAAGGTGACTCGCAGGTCCAAGGAGGCTGGATCCTTGCCCCAGACATTTGGAAAAAAGGACTGTCGATAGTGTAGCTGAGCCCAGGGAACCACCGGTTTGGAGGAGGTAATGAGATGCTATATCTCTCTTAGAGAGACTGACTGATAGGAAAGGGCCTGTGCCACAGAACTATGCATATTCCCTCTTTGAATTTGGAAGGAAGATACACTGGCTTCGGGTATCTATTTCATATCCTAAATATATGCATCTGCTTATGGGGATGAGACTGGACTTCTCCAGATTCAATATCCACCCTAACTTCTGTAAACACAGAAAGGTCTTTAGTAAGGCTGCTAGGAGGGAGAGCCGGTCTGCTGCAAAAAGGAGCAGGTCGTCTAGATAGGCGATGACATTTATCTGATGAAGTCTCAGATGAGCCATTGCTTCTGATATAATCTTTGTAAATATCTTAGGTGCCGAAGCAAGTCTGAAAAGCATGGCTTAGAACTACCTCCTGTGAGAAGGGTGAATAGGAATATGGAGATAAGCATGTGCGGGAGCGCTTCCCGACTCCCTAGCCCTCCTACGGAAGCACCCCTGGGCCCGTTTAGAGTTCTTGGACCCATATACTCACCCTGACGCCACCCCAACCAGGTAACAGACCCAAAAACATTTTTTTTCTCCGCGCAGGAAAAATATTTCAGTAAAGGCTCTTATTACACTCAAATTCTAAGGATGTCCAGGCTGTGTCCCACAAGCCCCATAAAATCATTAAAGAGGCCCAAAGCCCATGCGATTGGTCCAGGAATCTATAAGATTCCCGGGTCAATCAATTCTCTCCCCCCCCCCCCCCGAGGCATCCAAAATTGGGATATCCTGCTGTGTGAAACCTCCCAGGTCGCCCAATACACTTACCTTGTCTCCTGGTCTAATGGCGTAAGCCGCGGCCACATCCCCACTATCCCTCTAGCAGGGCGTGTGCCTGCGTAGCGGGGGATGCGGCCGCCAGCATGCTTGGTGCCACTGGCCTTAGACGGCTTAGACGACCTGACATCAGCGGCTCCGAGCCTGCTGATTGGATGAATGGCCGTGCATGCACCGTAGGACCGGGAATAGGTGAGTTGGCATCGGCGATCTGGGGGGTTTCACACAGCGGGGCACCCTCTATCGGGGTGCCAGGGGGAAAGGACCAAAACCCAGGATTTTGAAAATCCACAAGTTGACCTCTGGCCCTTTTTTTTTAACTCTCCCCTCTGCCACCTGCAGTGGATGTAGGACCTACAGTGGGTCCCTGAGTCAGCAAGTTGCAGCATCCCTCTTGCTGCAGAGATTAGTTGAAGTTCCGTTATAGCGGCTAGCACACAGGGGCGAGCCCTGATTCAAGATCAGCTGCAGGAGACAAAAGGTGAGCTTATGACAAGGGAAGGGGAATGCTTAAATTTAGGGTTAGATCCACTTTCACTTCCTCCCCTAATACTAATGTGGCCTCTTACATACAGTGTGTAACTTTGCACCTTTTTTCTCATCTTTTAGCGTGCGGTCACTTAAAGGGCCATCTGGGCCAGACTGTATAGTTGATGTTCCTCCTGGAATAACCGTAACCACTGATGATGGGGATAAGATTGGTAAGGAAACATCTTATTACATTCTCACTCGGGCAATATTTTATTCTACGTTCTTTCTTATAACAGAACCAGTGCTAGTTATGTGACAGGCAGTCTGACCAACTGAAAATAAAAAGATGGCTGCTGTCATCTTGTGATAGGAGGGTCATGGTGTTAAGTCTATTGCACTGCTTGCTAGTATTGGTCTCCCAATCATCCCAATCTATCCATATCGTCTTCTTAGCTGACTGAAAGGAATAAAAGGTTATTTACTAAATAAGACACTGTGATTTTTATTTGGTGCTCTTTATCTGCCTTACAACTGATTATATTCACCTTAAAGTGGACCAAAACACAGGATTTTGACTTTCCCTCGGGGGCGGCCCCGACCTAGGGGGTTTCACACAGCGGGCATCCAGATGCCAGATACAAGTAATACAATGACCAGAAAGAGGGTTGTTTCTTATGTAAACACACTGAACTATTGATTAATGTAACATTTGTTGAAAGGTTAATACGTACTGTGCTTCTGTACTGTCTAGCATTTATGAGATGATTTGGAGCCATACTTGGTGATGAACTTCCTCTGAGAAGGAACCTACTGCATATGCAGTTTCAGGCATTGTAACTAAAGGCCTTGGGACGGCATGAAGATGTATAAGGGACACGAGATCTTTCACCACTAGAACACCCTGCTGCTGCTTGTCACTGATTTATATAAACAAGGACTTTAGATTGAGAGAACATAAAATAGATTTATGATTAAACTTTTCTAACCGTCCTCACATTAATTATATAGCACTAGGAAGATACGCCACAGCCCTGGTTACAACTTTGTGCATAAAACACATTATATTCATTTTTCTTTTTTTCAATATTTTAGGTGACCTGGACAAGGAGGGGGACAGGCTTCGGGTCGCCAGAGGAGGACAAGGTGGTGGCTTTAGGAGCAATTTTCTTCCATCCAAAGGACAGAAGCGTATAGTCCGCCTGGACATGAAGCTGATTGCAGACATAGGATTGGTGGGGTGAGTGTGGGAGTGTACATGACAGCACTGCTTGGCCGATATGTGTACAAAATGCTTGGACTGACCTGTCGCTCAAGGCCCCAGCGTCAGCTTCCATAGATTGCCCGCCACCCAGTGAGTTGTTATTGCCCAAATTGGGTTTAGCACAGGGGGGAGGGGGGTTAAAGCGGACCAAAACCCACATTTTTAACTAGCATCCCCTGAATTCCTCCCCCAATGAGGAGCACCTTTTGACAATTTTTTTTCTGCTCCTGCTTCACTCTAATCCCAGATAAGCCTGGTTTAGCTGTAAAGCTCCGCCTCCTCCATTGATTGCTACTGATGTGTGTGGCAATGATGTCACCTATGCAATTACTGATCTCCTGCCATATTACAGAGAGAGACAGCAAAAATAAATGTGTTCCAGGAAAATTCAAAAAGCTAAAATAGCCATTTCTTCTTCTCCTTTGGTCTGCTTTAAGTGTTACAAAAAGCTTGGACTACTGCTTAAAGTGTTCCTATAAAGGAAGTTTATGTCGTCACCCTCTATCCCCAGCCCTCCATGCCTGTGTTTCTTTTTACTAAAGCCTTTGTCCAATGTTCATAAAAACTCTTAACAGGATGCAGTATGATGTTTGAAGGGTGGCTGATTGGGTTCCTGGCTGTGTGGTAGTGCCCCCTGGTGCTTTCCAGCGATGAGACATTCAGGTTACGAACTGCCACATATGAGGGTCGATTGAAAGAAACATGTAACAGCTTGGATTTGGGTGCCGATCATCCTATTTTTCCCGTCCACTCGTGCGTTCGTATGAACTTGCGAGTGATTCAATAAGCAAATACGTTTCTATCCTAAAATATACGTCCGTTCGTATGATATCTCCCGAACTTGCCTCAGTCAGTTGCCAATCGTAAAAATCACGTTCATGTGCTCACTTGTTGCGGCGGCAGCCTGTTTTTTCTGCTGCTTCCATCGTCCACCTCTTCCAATTACTTTCGTTTGGCTATGATTTTCATTGGTTTTTGGCCTCTTAGATTCGTTCGTTCGTATGTATATAAGATCTTGCGCATGCGCACCCTCACCACTACTGCCTCGCGCCAGGCTCCCACTTTCCTTTATGAACCATAACACTTACCTAAACCCCTTAGCGCTTGCATCCAACTTCATTTCTCGGTCCATTACACTTACCTAAACCCCTTAGCGCTTGCATACAACTTCATTTCTCGGTCCCTAAAACTTACCTAAACCCCTTAGCGCTTGCATCCTTCTTCATTTCTCGGTCCCTAAAACTTACCTAAACCCCTTAGCGCTTGCATCCTTCTTCATTTCTCGGTCCATAAAACTTACCTAAACCCCTTAGCGCTTGCATCCTTCTTCATTTCTCGGTCCCTAAAACTTACCTAAACCCCTTAGCGCCTGCATCCAACTTCATTTCTCGGTCCATTACACTTACCTAAACCCCTTAGCGCTTGCATCCAACTTCATTTCTCGGTCCATTACACTTACCTAAACCCCTTAGCGCTTGCATCCAACTTCATTTCTCGGTCCATTACACTTACCTAAACCCCTTAGCGCTTGCATCCAACTTCATTTCTCGGTCCATTACACTTACCTAAACCCCTTAGCGCTTGCATCCTTCTTCATTTCTCGGTCCATTACACTTACCTAAACCCCTTAGCGCTTGCATCCAACTTCATTTCTCGGTCCCTAAAACTTACCTAAACCCCTTAGCGCTTGCATCCAACTTCATTTCTCGGTCCCTAAAACTTACCTAAACCCCTTAGCGCTTGCATCCAACTTCATTTCTCGGTCCATTACACTTACCTAAACCCCTTAGCGCTTGCATCCAACTTCATTTCTCGGTCCCTAAAACTTACCTAAACCCCTTAGCGCTTGCATCCTTCTTCATTTCTCGGTCCATTACACTTACCTAAACCCCTTAGCGCTTGCATCCAACTTCATTTCTCGGTCCATTACACTTACCTAAACCCCTTAGCGCTTGCATCCAACTTCATTTCTCGGTCCATTACACTTACCTAAACCCCTTAGCGCTTGCATACAACTTCATTTCTCGGTCCCTAAAACTTACCTAAACCCCTTAGCGCTTGCATCCTTCTTCATTTCTCGGTCCCTAAAACTTACCTAAACCCCTTAGCGCTTGCATCCTTCTTCATTTCTCGGTCCCTAAAACTTACCTAAACCCCTTAGCGCTTGCATCCTTCTTCATTTCTCGGTCCATAAAACTTACCTAAACCCCTTAGCGCTTGCATCCTTCTTCATTTCTCGGTCCCTAAAACTTACCTAAACCCCTTAGCGCTTGCATCCTTCTTCATTTCTCGGTCCATTACACTTACCTAAACCCCTTAGCGCTTGCATCCAACTTCATTTCTCGGTCCCTAAAACTTACCTAAACCCCTTAGCGCTTGCATCCAACTTCATTTCTCGGTCCCTAAAACTTACCTAAACCCCTTAGCGCTTGCATCCAACTTCATTTCTCGGTCCATTACACTTACCTAAACCCCTTAGCGCTTGCATCCAACTTCATTTCTCGGTCCCTAAAACTTACCTAAACCCCTTAGCGCTTGCATCCTTCTTCATTTCTCGGTCCATTACACTTACCTAAACCCCTTAGCGCTTGCATCCAACTTCATTTCTCGGTCCATTACACTTACCTAAACCCCTTAGCGCTTGCATCCAACTTCATTTCTCGGTCCATTACACTTACCTAAACCCCTTAGCGCTTGCATCCTTCTTCATGTTGACGACCCTAAAACTTACCCAAACAACATAATGTACATATGTCTATATGTTTCTAAGCGTGTTTTTTCGTGTTTGTGTAAATGTTTTTTTGTGCGCATCTTAGAAATGACACATTTATGAAGGGTTAAAATATTATTTATTTTAATTTTGTAAAATTTTTTGGTTTTAGTTTTTTTTAAAAACATTTTAAAAATGTTTAAAATTTTTTTTTAGGTAAAAAATATAAATTTGAACTTTGTAATAAAAAAATACAAACTATTTTACAAAATTAGCCAGGACCAAGGGCACTAATCCTCCTCCTCTTCCTCATCTGTTGGCCCCAACGTCGCCTGTATGGCCAGCAGCTCGGCCACCAACTCTTTGATTCTTTTTTTTTTGCCGTCCAATGTTTTTGGGATCATCCCTGTAAGCAATAGAGAAATAAACCTAAATAGGAGTACCAGACCGGTTGGTATGCTGGAAATAGATTTGGGGTTAATTAAATACATGTAAATGCATGACATATGTCATTCTTCAAAGGGATAAAGTAAATGCATTTCCCACTGGTAAGTATTGAAACTCCTTAAACCGGACCTTCTACATTATTTAATGAAAAGCAATAACTAGTCCCAAATGATTCTGCACCAGATCGAAGTATATTTTTGGGGATTTAGGATTACTGCGCCGCCATCGGGCCTCCGAAGCATAGCAGTTAATGAGGAGAGGAGAGTGGGATCAAGTACAGGGGAGTAGGTTACAGTGGTGCTTTGGGAATACAGAGCATAGCTGGGTTCAGGGAAAGGTCATCAGTCCCACAATGTATGGCAGCACCTTACTTTTGCTAATCTGTATTCCATGCAGCATGTAAATATTGCGCATTCCATATTCCGCCATATTGGATGTTTACAGGCTCCTAACATGCATTAGATGGCTGTAGCCTGTTTTTCAATGTTCCCAATCTGTATGTACAGTGTGTTGCCTAAATATTAGCTATGTTCTTAATACGAGTTAGGGTCCGCTTTAAGCTAACGAAGTGGCCACCTGAAAGTGTTAAGTACACATTGGCTACGCCTTTAGTTATGTGTGTGTTATTAGCTAACCACACATTAATATGAATAATGGCATGGAGACTTACGGAGTTGGTGGCCGACAGATGGCTGGTTGGGGCCAACAGGCTGCCCTTGGTCCTGGCTATGCTGTGAAGAAGTCCCTGGAGAAACATGTGACATTTGGTTAGTAGTTGTATAGAGTCACTATTCAAAACAGATCTGGCTCCCAGGCCGGCTGACATCACTCACCTTCGCCAGGATCAACTTCCAGCATCTCTGCTGCCTCCTCCTCCACTATCTCACCCGCACCAGAAGCTTCTACAAATACATAAGAAAGGATAACTTAGTTTTTGGCCTGCCATGTATATCTTTGTGCCTATACATGAAGAGTGACATACCAGAGCCTTCACCATGCCTGGCCAGGTATGACTTCACGCCCACGCGGTTGGGCCCCTCCTCTGTGGTCAGGTCCAGGGGCTGGTCTGAGGAGGCCACAGAGGAGGGGTAGGTCCGTCGCCCGGGAGATCCACCACCTTCACTCACAGATACAGACTCATGCAGCACTGGTCGGCCTGTACGCCTCCGGGTGCGGCGAATTCTGAAATCCATTTCCAACACTAACAAAGAAAAGTCATTATAAATAAAGGCATAACTTATACATTTGGAAAATATACCATGCAATCGCTTTGTACTTACTTGGGAAATGGATCCCAAAAAACCTCCGCACCCGGGGCATGTGCAGACGTTTCAGGTCCGACCAATGCTGCATTATCTGGGTGTGAGTGAAGGTGGTGCTGGTGACACGGTGGATTTCCGTGATGATCTCCCGGGCGATGTCCCTTTTTTCGCACACATTGGGCGCGAAGTCATACCGGCGCTGAAGCATGATCTGAAAAACATAATGGACACAGAGCTTTTACTTTTACACACAGACCCATATGTGTTGCATCACAAGTTGCGAATGTCATGTCATTAACACACACATTTAAGAGTGGCAGCCATATTTGGGGAGTGCCTTAAAGCGGACGTTCACTATGATTCAGAGTCTGGTCTTATGTTATATGTTTCACACACCATGTACATACAGCTAGCCAACATTACTAATCAGGCCACCTGCATCTATGGCATGTTAGGATGGTTTGAACATCCAAGATGTCGGCTTATGCTTAGGCTTTGGGCCCACGTGTGTGGCTTGCCGTTGTGTTTGGAGGTCTTAGGCAAACAGTGGTCCGCAAACATCCGCATCAAGGTCCGAGACAGGCCAGGTTTGACAGCTAGCCCCGCTACTCCACAGGTTCATTAACTGGTGCTAAGCCAGAGCAATTGCCCTAATTAGGACATCAGCATAGAGAGGTTAAAACGTGGCCTGTCTCGGCCCTTGAGGATGAAGTGTGAGGAGCCTGTTCTTAAACATTAAGAGACCCAAAACTAGGTCCAAACGCATCATTTACATTTAGTACATCAGTCCGTATTAGCTTAAAAGGCAGAGAAAGGCACTTACCAGCATGATGATCTCTTCTTGTTGACGGGTGAAGATAGTGGGCGCCATGTTTATGCTTCTTCAAGGCAGCAGATAAGTCAAACCCCAGCGGTTTCCTGGTTCCGCACGAACGTACGTCCGTAAGATCGCGTAATCGTGCGCATAGGCGTCAGACGCTGTGCGCCTTATTTAAAGGTCCCTGCACCCCAAACTAATTTCTCTTTGTCTTTTGAACGAAAATGGCTCCAAAAAAGATCCCGGCAAAACGCTCCAAGGCAAGCCAGGCCGCTGAGGGACCCAAAACCAGGTCCCAACAAGGAGCCAAGAAGGGTCGGCCAAGCAAGGTAATTAGCAGCTCGGCACCACCAAGGGACACTGTACCCGCAAGCTCCCAAAAAAGGGCCACAAAGGCATGTGCCCCTGCGGCACCCAAAACCACTAAAAGGAGCCGCAGCCCATCCAGGCGCCGAACCCCTGCACGGGCAAGCACCAGGGCCCGCAGCCCAGCCAGCCGCCGAATGCCTGCACGGGCCAGCACCAGAAGCCCCAGCCCATCCCGGCGCCGAACCCCTGCACGGGCAAGCACCAGGGCCCGCAGCCCAGCCAGCCGCCGAACGCCTGCACGGGCCAGCACCAGAAGCCCCAGCCCATCCCGGCGCCGAACCCCTGCACGGGCAAGCACCAGGCCCGCAGCCCAGCCAGCCGCCGAACACCTGCACGGGCAAGCCCCAGGGCCCGCAGCCCAGCCAGCCGCCGAACGCCTGCACGGGCCAGCACCAGAAGCCCCAGCCCATCCCGGCGCCGAACCCCTGCACGGGCAAGCACCAGGGCCCGCAGCCCATCCCGGCGCCGAACACCTGCACGGGCAAGCACCAGGGCCCGCAGCCCATCCCGGCGCCGAACACCTGCACGGGCAAGCCCCAGGGCCCGCAGCCCAGCCAGCCGCAGAGCGCCTGCACGGGCAAGCCCAAGAAGCCCCAGCCCATCCAGGCGCCGAACACCTGCACGGGCAAGCCCCAGGGCCCGCAGCCCAGCCAGCCGCCGAACGCCTGCACGGGCAAGCACCAGGGCCCGCAGCCCAGCCAGCCGCCGAACACCTGCACGGGCAAGCACCAGGGCCCGCAGCCCATCCCGGCGCCGAACCCCTGCACGGGCAAGCACCAGGGCCCGCAGCCCTTCCTGGGACAGAAGTCCACGCCCAGGGCCAAGCAGGGCACTTAGCCCCCCAAGAGGGCCAAGAAAGGCCATCTTGCAACCGCATTTGGTTGCCACATCTACACCTGGAAGTTCTGTGGCCAGCCACGCAAGAACACCCAGCCCCTTGCCCAGTCCAGCCCAGTCATTGGGAAGCCAACAATCTAGGCATTCCCCAACCCACCACGAGTCCATAATGTCCCCACATGTGTCTGCACACATGGAGGAGCCCCAAACCCAAACAGCTGGCCGCACATTGCGTCGCGGACAGTTGTGTGGCCGTTTCTCCCATAGCCAAAATATGGCATTGGCTAGTGGCCTAACATTAGTCTATGATGAGCTATATGGGAGCAAATCCAAATTCACAACCAAGCAGCGAAAAATGGAAATGTTGGAAGAACTCAAACGCCAAGTAAATGCAGCAGGGGAAGAGAAGAAAGATGTGGGCCAAATCCAACGGAAAATCTCGGATCTTAAATATGCTGTACGCCAAAAAGAAATCAAAAGGCATAATTATAGGTAAATAAATGATCAAGGAAAATGTCAGTGTTAGAATGTATGCTAATTTACAATTTTTAAGATCCTACTTTTACTTTACAGCATGAAAACTGGAGGGGGCTATCCCACAAAATTGGAGTTCACACCTGCTGAGGAAATGGTGCTGGGCCTTCTCCATCCATTCGCGGTCGGTGGCCATGCAGCCCTAAGGGACACAGACTCACCGACCCGTACAGAAGGTGAGTAACCTTCATATGCATGTTTCCCTTGTGGGTTGCTTAATTAACTTTATAAAGGTAACAGTTGACGCTATGCCCCTCTGCTGTGGCTTGTTTTGGGTAGCGCTAATGTGCATGGTTGGGTCATATTTGTGTACATTTTGCACAAACAGATTTGGGCCGATACATTATTGTAATTCTTCATGAGCAAAAATTTTGCTGGTAAGCAGGATTACAATTAAGGCAAGTCATAAATGTAGCCTCAAACACAATACACACATCAATAGGGATGTGCGGGACATTGGGTGTGTGAGTTGTGATTGACGCCAAAGATGGAAAGAAGAGGCCAAAACAGATCTGAACTAAAGAATGTTAGGGCAACTCGATTTGTGGACAATGCTAGTTGTATGCTGACTGTGTCCACTTCCTAACTTGGAACTGAGGTAACTTATCAGTTAAACCAATCCATTGCACAGATCTCCAACTGAGGGTAATGCAATAATTTTGGACGTTGCTGTAGAAATATTTAATATTAGCCAATGTATTTCTTTTACTTGGCTAAAGCAAACATTGCTTGCGTGTGTGTTAACCTGGTTTCCCTTGTCTCTTCTTTAGCCCAGCATCAGACCACAGCAAGTGTGGACTCCCCCCCCCCCCCCCCCCAGTTTGAATATGCCTTTGACTTCTGTACAGCATCGGAGTCCAGATCCGAGTTTTCTGGTAAGTTTCTTGTATTTATTAACTGAAACAAAGTGAAGAAGCATGTTTTAAAATGTTTGGGATTAAATGAAGAACCCAAACTTATTTGTTGTTCTTTTTCTGCCCCTATAGACACACACAATCATGGAAGAGATCCAGGACATGGAGGAAGATGGAACCATGCTGAGCCCATCCGAAGACCTCCCCCTGGGTCAGAATCTGCAAATGTCCCAAAATGTATCTCTGTCAATTCCGCAGCAGCAGAGTGAACCCGCATCCATTGAGCATGCAGATGGGGCACAGCATGCTGAGACTGAGGCTACAGTCCCCAGGCTTCCCTCTGCTGTTGAGGAATTGCAAGGTATGCCTGTTGCTGGTGAGGGCCCAAGACCACGAGGCAGGGCCCACCCAAGAGCCAGGGTAATTGTGCGGCGCACTCCCTTGCGCCGCACAATTACCCTGGGGAGGCAGAATGCCCTGGTTGATGTATGGCACGAGGAGAGGAGAGCATTTGAGGCACGCCATCAACATCTGCATGAGGCAAGGCATGCCCAGATGGACACCCTCAATGCTACCTTACAGGCCATGCTGAGTGAGCTTCGGACCCACAACAGCAACATGGTGAATGCAACTAATGCAAGCCAGGCATCCATGGGTGAATTGCTCAATATGCAGCGAAACATTTTGGAGCAGTTGCAGATTACCAATGCAACCCTCGCCCAGGGTAGCTCCCAGCCACATGGCCCTCCACCCGGGTTTTTGGGGTATCCACCTTATTAAGGCAACCTCTCCTTGATTGTGTGCCACATCTTTTAGAATTCCCCCCACTGTATTTACTTGGCGTTTGAGTTTTGCCAACATACTATTTGTGTTTGAGCTGCAGGTTGGGTTAAGGATTTGCTCACATATAGCTCATTATATTTGGGAGTTAGGCCAGTAGCCAATGCCATATTGGAATGGTGAGTGTAGGTGGCATTTAACATGGCCCACTTATGGCTTTACATTTATTTGGGGTTTGGGGACTCCTCCGGTTTGCAGACATGTTTGGGTGACATTATGTCCAGGCAAATTAGCCATGGCCACAGGCACTATTAATGACTGGACTGGGATGGGCATGGGACTGGCTGTCCTTGTTTTGGTGTGCCACAGAGTTCCAGGTGTAGATGGTTTTCTTTTTTGAAGGATACAAACCCGGTATTGATTTGTTTATAACCACAATTGAATGCTGACTGTGTAATTTGTTGTGAACCATTTTGATATGCTTTTTGTCGTCAGACTAAAAGAATTATTTTCAAAAATTCTACAAACTTGTTTGGTTTGATTAATAATAACATTGTACCCCACCTTTGACTAAAACAAACACAGTATACGTTAACATGGTTTACAAGGTGAATTAAAAGCAAAGGAAACATTAGGAACCACAGTACAACTATTTCAAGGCATACAAATGAACATTTAATGGCACACAATTGACAACAAAGGCAACCAAAAAACCAAAAGCCAACAAATAATGTTATTTAGGAAAAATGCTGCACAATCAAATTGCCACGCACAGATTGGCCAGATTCACTGGTTGTGCCCACATAATTCTCTGCTTCCTCTTCAATGGGTGTAGAGGGCAGAACATCAACATATCGGGGGACACGTTCTTGGAGGGCAAAATTATGCAGAACTGCACACGCCATTATAATGTCAATAACCTTCTTAGTGTCATATTGAAGGGCGCCCCCGGTATGGTCCAAACACCTAAAACGTGTCTTCAAAAGGCCAAAGGCCCTCTCGACCACAGCCCTGGTTTTGCGGTGCGCACGGTTGTAGGCCTCTTGAGCAGCATCCTGGGGCCGCAACACAGGCGTCATGAGCCAAGGAAGCAGAGGGTAACCTGAGTCCCCTTAAGAAGAGAAAGAGAAAAGACAATTAAGTAATGAAAGTCAGAAAAATAAGCTAATTTAATTTCCCAACAAAAACCATTAAAAGCAAAAACAACAGGGCACATTAGCCAAATAATTAGGGGAAGAGATGTGGTTAAAATATACATAATATGCTTAAAGTCCACAAAGACTGGTAACACATCTGCTAGGTCAAGGGTGCTATTAAATATGGGTATATTTAAGGGCTCAGAAATGTGTCAATTAGGATGCTGCTGAGGGGACACCCACAAATAACAATAAACACGAGTATGTCAGTTACAGAATAATATTGTGGGAAACCGCTTGTTTGTTTGGGCAAGAATAATGAAAGATGTTGCAACAGTTGCCAAATGTGGGGTCATATCTCAAGCAAACGTTCAAGATAAAAAACAAATATTATTAAAGTGGACCGTCAGCCAGTTTGTATGGTCCAGGAAATCTATAATATTCCCTGACAATCACCTCCCTCACCGCGGGACATCCGAGATCGGGATGTCCCGCGATGAGGGCCCCCCCCCCCCCCAAACCCACCAAAAAACACATTCTCTGCGGCGACAGCGGCCGCCGCCGCCTCCCGCGCACCTCTAGGCGTGCGCGCGGCCGCGCCGCCCGTTTGCGCACTGTCAGAGGGGCGCGCGGGAGGCGGCGGAGGACGCGCTGTGTTGTCCGCCGCTGTCACCCGCTTGTGTCAAGGAAAAGTCAAAGAAAAGAGCAAGTGCCAAAAATGAAACCCACTTACCAAGCAGCCATGCACCAGAAAATTCACCAGCCTCAAATCGCCGATACAATCCAGATCGCCTAAGAATATACGAATCGTGAGAAGAACCAGGGTAGCCGGCAAGGACACTCAAAAAACGCATGTCAGGCCCAACCACTGCCTGGACATTAAGGGAGTGTCCCATTTTCCGATTCCTAAAGAGAAAACATAAAAAAAAGGGTCAACACATAAGGGCACAACCCATTTGGCATCAAAAACTGGCCTGCACACAAATGACAGATCTAAATTGTACGGCCAAACAAACCACAAAAATAAAGAGGAATGAAACACTATTGTCATCAGTAATAGGAGGCAAACTTGAACCGAGACTAAAAAATGTAAGGGGATCAATCCACATAGGGATTACTATGAGAAGGGAAGATTGCACAGAGGGATATGTAAGCTAATGGAATAAGAAACATATGGATGAATAATCAGAGGGAATATTACACATTGGAATCAATAATAGGATGGTTTATGCTAAACAAGTGTTAAACTAAAAAAGCGCCCCAAATATCTACCTGTATATGTACTCGTCGGCTGCACGAGGAACGAGGGCCACATGTGTACAATCAATTGCACCAATTACATTGGGCATGTCGGCAATATTAAAAAAACCAAGCTTAATGGCGTTTCTGGCTACCATATCATCAGGGAAATAAATATATTTCTGAGTTATGGCAGCCATGCCTTCCAAAAATTTGGATAGTGCGCGGCTCAGCGTAGGCTGGGAAAACCCCACAGAGAGGGCACCCAGCCTCTGGAACGAGCCGTTCGCCAAAAATTGCAGACAGCCAAGCATCTTGGTCATACCTGAAATTGCTTGCCCCTTCCTTGTGGTGCGGGCTAACCATGGCCGCAGCTCACTATATAATTTATGGAGGGAAGCGCGATTAAGCCTGGTCAGCTCGAACAGCTCAATGTCATTCATGCCATCGATGTGCATGCGACGACGCAGGGGCAATCTGCCCTCAGACATCCGGATCAAATCGATGCCAAAAAGCATTAGAGCTTGATGTTCCTCGAACTCACTCCTATCCATGCTACTCCCGAGGCCAAAAAGCTGCCGGATAAGAGTTCGGGAATCAACCCTTAAATGTGCCTAGAAACACTTGCCAATCAGCTCTCTGAATTGATCACAAGCCCATGTCATTAACGGGAAAATTAGGACTGATCGCCAAAAATACGATTTGGACGGGAAATATACAATAACTAACGGAAATAATGCAACTGACGGACCAGGATCGAAAGAGCATATACGTCTAGGCCCGAACGTTCGTGCGAATACGAAATGGCCAAAAAAAAGGGAAAAAATGACTAACACCCACCCAAACTTCCGATTCCCGATCCGAAATTAATTAACTTTTGCATTTAGAATCGACCCTATGGTGTATTTGGCAGTTTAGCTTGCAGTGCTTTTAGATTTTTTTACAGTTTTAATAACTTTATAAGGCTGACCCCCAATGATGGACTGTGTGTAACTGAACCATATGCTGGAGAGCACCAGGGGGCGCTGCTGTGAGGCCAGGGAGCTATACAGCTGCCATTTGTACAGCAGACTGCTTCCTGTTAGTGTTTTTATGAATAGTGGGCAAGGGCTTTAGTAAAAGAAAAAAACCCTGTGGTTGTTGATGGACTAAATAGAGGGTATGGACAGGTGAATGACTTCTGAAGACAGTTTGTCAATCTCGGAGGTGCTCTCATACGAGATGATGATGGAGGAGCAAAGTACAGACTGAATTGTGGAGGTATAGAACAGGTGTAGGGTGTCTTGTGACAGGCCAAACTTCTTCAGTTGGTGCCGGAGGAAGAACTGCTGCTGTGTGTTTTTTTGTTTTGTTTTCTGTATCTATGTTGCTGTCCGATTACTTGTGATGGATACTCATAGGAAAGTGGTTTCCTCAACCTTTCTAACCTCTTTTCCAAGTATACGGATAGGTTAATAGGTGCTTGAGGGCATTTCCTGAAATCTTAAGCCATGTGGCATCTAGTTTTGTATTGTTCCCTGTACTATATGTATTACTTTGTAATGATACCTTGTAAAGCGCTATGGAAGATGATGGCGCTATATAAATAAATATTAATAATCCTCAATCGCTGTGTGAAAGCCCCCAGCTCACCCAATCTTACTCACCTTTTCCCGGTCCTTCGGTGTATGTGTGGCCTCTTGTCCAATCGGCACGCTTGGATCCGCTCCTGTCAACTCGTCTAAGGATCATCTAAGACTTGGTTCCATCGGAATCCTGATGGGCAAACCTGAGTGCGTCATCAGCCACGTCCCGGCTGCCCTCTAACAGGGAGTATGCATGTGCTGGCCATTCACAAATGCCTGGCTCGGTTGCGCACCCTGCTAAAGGTATAGGTTCGAGTCAGGGAGAAGGTAAGTTTACTGGGCGACCTGGGAGGTTTTACCCCGGGTGGAGGAAGTATGCCTGCCCTGGAGTCTCATAGACTGCAGGGTGGGTTTTGTTCCACTTTAAGACCAGATAGGTTGACAGACACCAGTTATTGTGTAGTAATCCAAGGACCATAGGAAAAGCCAGCCACATAGTAGAGCAATTTTAAAAGTCCATTTTATTCCAAACTGGTTAAAAATCCGTCACAGCGGTATAGATAAGAGCAGCATAACAAGGTGTCCTTACACGTCTACGCGTTTCGGGTTCTCACCCTTAATCATGACCAGTTATTGTGTGTCTATACGAGCTCTTCTCCATCCTTGATCAGACTGATTACAGTTGTATTGTCTGCGTATTTGAAGATTTTGACCTAATCTTCAAATATGCAGACAATACAAATTTGTATTATTTTTCTAGGTTAGTAATGCCTGAAATACCATTGCAAATGACAAAACAAACATTTACACATAATATAAAACCACTTTGTTAGGATAAAATATTGCACAGTAATTGTTGTTTTTCGCTATACAGAGCCGCTTCATGCTGTGGCATCTTCATCAGTGCCAGAGCTCAGGAGCAAACTGCAAAGCATACATATGTTATGTTGCTGTCAGATTTTATACATACATATCAATACATTTTTAAATATTGTCAAATAATCAAATTCAATCAGTACTGTACTATCATTATTTCAGCCCTATTTTGGGCCACATGTTATAAACTCAAAATTACATCAAATCACAATCAATACAATCAAATAACAATGCCAATGTAATTTTAAATGCATATAAAAATATACACACCTAAAGGCGCACTATCACGAAATTGTGTAATATCAAAAATCCATATAAACACCTTGGCTATTGAGAGGAAGGGTCACTTATACACCTGAACTGAATAAAACTCCTGCCAAGCTTGTGGTTTTCTTCTCCTGGTAGGAATAAAATCCAGGGGTTACCGGCTTAGTCAATGAGGGGTGACAGTCTGTGATTTTGTCTTTCTTTTATTAAAATGAAGAAAACAAGCCTGGCTGGATATTTCCTGATGCCGGATGTATAAGTAACCCCTCCACTCGCCATCCAGCATATTTATATGGATTTTTATTATTGGGCCATTTTTTCGCGATAGTGCTCCTTTAAAGTGGACCAACACCCATTTTGACTATCCTGGGTCTTGGTCCACTTCGGTGGGGCACCCCCGATCGGGGTGCCCCGGTGTGTGAAACCCCCCCCTAACCCCCCGAAAAACTCACCTCTCCCCGCGCCGACGGACAAGCCGCGGACAAGCGGCTCCTCCGCCGCCGCCTCCCGCACGTTCTTCTTGACGCGCCCGCGCCGGCCATTCGCAGACGGCCGGCGCAGCGCGCGCACGCCTAGAGGGGCGCGAGGGAGGCGGCAGCGGCCGGCCGCCGCCGAAGATAAGGTAAGGAGTTTGGGGGGGTTTCACCCCACGGGACATCCGAGATCGGGAGGGAGGTGATCGGCCCAGGAATCTTATAGATTCCCGGGCCGATCACCCGTGGGTGTTGGTCCACTTTAAGGTTCAGTGAACATTTGATGTCTGCAATTTGCATATCTTTGAAGGATATCACTATTTTAGGTCCACGTGGGATATATATGCTGGATTTCTGTGCTGTGAATATACAGCATACTAGATTTGGCTATAATGACATTTTTTTATCCCTGCATTTGCACTGATGGGCTGCTTTTAACGATTTTTTTGATAATAAATGGATGTTTTATGGGAGTGCAGACCGGAATCATTATTTTTCGGATTTATCATGGTTGTGGACTAACCAGGTCGGCACCCGATTTCCTACGATCTGCTACAGCTGGAGAGTGAGTCTTCCCATTTATTTATAATGATAGAAATGGTGTTAATCAGTCTTACCTTATGTGTATCTAAAAGGGGAGAGAACCAACTCACAGCAGGGAGCAGAATAATGGTATAGTACCAATACAGGCCTGGCCTGGCGTGCGTTCCCTAACCGCTGTGGGAGGGCTAATAGCGTCTCGCCCTCACAAACATCCTCTGTCCGAAGTATTGGTCAGAGCGTCTCCTGGCCGGTGCAAGATGAACGCTGGCATCTAACTGCTACTAGCGTTTCCCCACCTATTATACTGGACCGAGCATCAGCACGCTACACTGTGCTTCATGCTCCCTTGCCATCGAGCGCAGTTACGCTACTCGCCAGCGGCAATACTGTGACTCCTCCCCCCCCCGCCCGGAAGCTTGGGAAGTGGAGTCAAAACAGCAAACCGTGTTTCCTAGAAACCGCTGCAGTGGCCTTTGGGTCAGATGCCTCGGTCTATTGCGCCCAGGGATTTCAAGTGGGGTATGGAGCCCACCACCTTACATAGATACTCAGGTGGTTGGCGCCATTGCTCCAGATGAAAATTCTGAGTTTTTAGTTATCCAGCTTCAGGTTAAAGGGTCACAGGTGTATTCTCCTCTATGTCTGTTTTATTTTTCTCTTAATGATATAGAATAAATTAGAAGAAGCAAGAGTAGGAGTGATTAAAGAGGTATGACCCAAAATTGGGGGTTCCCTCTACCCCCCCCGTAAAGAGCCTTGGGGACTAACAATTGCACTCACCACATAAATTATATCAAAATGTAATTTTATTAATTAATATGCAGCACAATCCTTATTAAAAACACATAAAATATTTTTACTTACAAAGTGTGCCAGCAGGGGGAGCCATTCTATATATCATTACACCACTCTAACATAATTAATCCTCAATATTCCTTATTCTTTACTAATCATCATCTAAATATCTTAAAGTGCATGTGCCCAACAAAGTGCATCAGTATCCAACATTAAAGTGGACCAACACCCAGGATTTTGACTATCCTGGGTGTTGGTCCACTTAGGTGGGGCACCCCGATCGGGGGTGCCCCGCTGTGTGAAACCCCCCCCGATCGCCGCAAAAACTCACCTCTCCCCGCTCCCACGTGACCTCGTCCGGCCAATGACAGCGCTCAGAGCCGCTCTGGTATGCGCGTCCAAAGCCACTTGGACGCGCATACCAGAGCGCTGTCATTGGCTGCGTCTCTTGCTTCCCTTTAACAGGGAGCGCGCCTGCGCCGGCCATTCACAAAACGGCCGTCGCGGGAGCGCGCCCTGCTAGAGGGAAGCGAGAGACGCGGCCGCGCCGTTGGATCGCCGGTAAGGTAAGGATTGTGGGCCTCCTGGGGGGTTCCTCCCCGCGGGACATCCCGATTTCGGATGCCCCGCGGGGAGGGATCTGATCGGTCCGGGAATCTTATAGATTCCCGGGCCGATCCCCCCTGGGTGTTGGTCCACTTTAATGTGCAAAGTATAATTGTCCAAAGTTTCAGCATAAAGTGCAGCAAAGGTAAACATACAAAACAACACAAAAGTCTTTCCTTACTATTAACCGAATGGCGACCCCGGCGGCAAATGAGAACCCACGCGTTCCGAGACCCCAAACCGGGTCTCTTTCTCAAGGCTTTTGGTAAGTTACTGACCGGGAGGCCCCATACTGCCCTTTTATACCCACCTCCCCACTCGTTCCCCCGCCCGGCTTGTCATCTCCACGGGGCTGGCGCACTCCGGCCGGAAGTGCGTCAGCCCGCCTACAGGACGCGGTAATCTGCGCTCCAGCCGCTGGTGACGTATGTCCATACTGCGCGGCGTAGGTCCGCAACCAGACTACTGCCGGTCACAGCGGATCGGCGCCTGTGCACGAAAGAGATTAAAGAGGTACATCGGAGGCTCTGGAGCCTAAAGAACCATGGGATGGGAAAATAAGCCTCTAAAAGACTTCAGGGAGGTTGTAGTTCCTCTTTAAACCCCTCACGCGCCCTATTAAGGAAGAAACACAGGCACGTTCTCTTGAGATGCTTTCATGTATTATGTATATAATTATACTGCTATACCCCCCTATATTAGAATTTTATTCATTAGATTTGGGATTTTATAAAAGAAGTTCAAGTGTTTGTTGTCGGTATTCTTTGTTCCTATTACAGTGTCTTTTATGTGATAAAGATAAATTGCTCCTTGATTGTCCGGAATTGTGACCTCTTTAGTGACGTGTTGCCATTTGTGATTTATATAAAGGCTGCAGAGGACCCTTTTCTCTCTGCTCTAATGGCGGCTGCCTCGTTTGATCTCGGATTGTTTTTTTTTTTTTCTTGCTTGGTGTTCAACCACTTGAGGGCCGCTGGTTCTGAAGCTCTTACTGCTGATCAATCTTTGGGGGTCATTTAAGAAAAGCTAGCGGCAGGTAAAGCTACGTAGCGGCAGGTAGTGCCTGGTGAACGCCAGGCGCTGTATGCAAAACCACATTTAAGAAAGCAAATCTGGTGAGCTCCTCTAACAGCGCCAAGTAGCGTCCGATGTATTATTACAGGCGGCTCAGTGTATAGCGCCGGCCGACGTATTACCTTTCGCTCAGGGTCGCTCTGCCATACATTCCAATGGGGTTTCATTTGGTTGTGGTTGATTAGCGTGCTGGGCAATTAAAATGTAACATTTTTGGCTCAAATCATTGTGTGGCCTCTCCTGGCTGCAAACAAACACTTTTATATTATCTTTTTTTTTTTTATATATATTTATGCAGAACTGTCATTACAGGTCTGGCACTAAAGTGTTATTGTCACAGTGTTATAACAATGTCATTCCATGTGTTTTTGTTTTGTTACTGTTGGATATGTGTTCAAAAACAGACATTGATCACACAGCGTCTGGCGCTCTATGCTACAGCGACAAGATTTAGAGTGCTGACGCTGTGTGTGTTATTTTTTATTAAATATGGTGTGCAGCGCCGAGTGCCGGATGCACGGAGCTGGCTCTAACTATCGCTTGCTGCAGCGCTGTCCTATTGTTAGATGTAGCGTAGTCTCGGGTGCTTTGACCTCGGGACACCACCTAGCGTTCACCATTGGCTCGGCGATGATTTGAGGGAGATCGCTTCTACAGCGGCCACCACACATCATATTCATCAATGCTGGACATGATACTACAGCGACCGCTACGCTAGGTTACAGCACCCGACACCCGCTGACAGCGTCTACTAGTGCCGCTATACAGACGCTCACATGGCGATACGTGGCGCTAGTATTAAATCAGCCTCATATTGTGGTATAGGCGTCACTTTGCAAACTTCGCCCGGCCGCACTCGCATTATCTGCCGCTCGTCCAGTCCCCACATGCTTGATAGACAACCTGGGGGCGGGGGGGGTTGGTCCCACCACTTCCTGTAGTCCCAAGAAGATAGACAGCTCAGAAATCCCCTGAGGTATTTCACCTGGGAGCACGGACAGACCTCTGTAAGTCCCAATTGTAGTAATGTGCTGCAGGTCCAGCTCACCAAGTGTGATAAAACATAACATTTAATGTAACATTTTAAAATATAGGTAGGATTAAGGGGTGAGGTAACCCCGAAACGCGTTACCTTTGAATGGGGAGCCCAGGATATTCACTCCACACAGGTCATGCTATATATTCTAAGTATGTCACACACCCCGCTTCAAGATATCCATAACACGTGGGTAACACCGACCTGAAGAGGGCGTTCTGCAGAGATGATAGGGAAAAAGAAAGCCCCTCCCCGGTCCATAAATACCTGGGACCTCCCACTCATCACCCAGTCTTCCATCTCTGCAGACGGCGAGCAAGTCAGAAGATGATGCCTCCTCCTTGCACAGGGGGACTTGAGGTAGCCGGGTCCTTCCCGGCCCGCTTTTTGTTCTATTTCCGCCCAGATGCCCCTTTCATTCTATACATGCCTCCCAGCCTTGGCTGAGGTCTGGGCGAGGGTAGAATGGCACATTAGGTGCCCAGGAGCTAAGCTCCACCGTGAGACCCTGTTTCAGAGGGTAGGCGGTGATCCGGGCTGGTGACCCCGGTTTGGGATGCCCTGTCCCTCGGCCATTTTTCCCCTAGTATATTCCCCTCTTCGGATGCCCTTCTCCTCGTGGGGGGGGGGGGGGGCCTGTCGCCGCGGGCGACGCTGGTGGCGACGGGGCCGGGCGGAGGCCTGTCGCCGCGGGCCGCCCGTCTTCTGCTCCCCTCTGGTTCCGGCGCCGCGGCCATTGTTATGGCCGCGGCGGCGGTTCCCCGCAGGTGCGGTGCCTTCACATGCTGCGGGGAGGGGGGGGGGCGCGCGGGGTCGGGCGCTGCGCGCCAATGCCGCCGTTCTCCCCGCCTGTCGTCCTCCGTGTTACCGGCGCCGCAGCCTCTGTCATCGCTGCGGCGCCGGTTATTGCTGAGCCTGTGAGGGGCTTTCTCCCCTCACGATGTGTACAGGGGGCAGGGCAGGGCTTTCGGCGGGCTGCCGAGGCCCGCCCCCGTTAGCTATGCGCCACTGCGGAGCCTGGTTGTGAATGGAGGGGGGGGCGGGGCCACACACGATAGCGCTCTCCCGCGCTGGCCACGCCCCCCTTCTTCTATCAGACCCCCTGCTGCTGCTGCTGCTTCAGGATCCTGGACGTGCGGTCGCCATCTTTTCTGGCTGGAACTGTGAGTGGCCCTGTGGGCCTCATTCTCTTCTTATTACTTCTCCCCTTTTTTTGTGTAGATGTATTTATTGTTGGCCTTATTGTGTCTTGCAGGTAGACCTTCATTGGGTTAAGGGGTTCTCTCCCGGTCCTAGGGTCCCTGGGTTCAATTTACCTTATTCAAATCCTCCCACTTGGGACATTAAAGGGGCATCCCGGGTTGCGTATTCGCGTAATTCCCCCGGTCATAGCGACTGCACATAAGTTCACCATATGGAGGCATCCCCGGATACTGGGCTCGGGATCCCCTTGGGGCAATTCCGGAAGTGTATGTTGTGTGGGGTATCCATTACTGGGGACGATGTACTTCTGTGTATACCTTGTGCACAGCAAACTATTACGCGGCAGTCCGAACCCCAGGCGTCTGGGTCAGCACCGCCGGTCGCTTCATCTCCTCCTCCCAGCTTGATACGCACCCCGTGTGACGTTGTCATGGGTGGGGAGCTGCAATCTGAGATGTGCTCCAGATTGGCCAACCTTGAAAAATTAATCTCCAGTTCGGTCGCCCGTAAGGCCCCGGCCAAGAGAAAGCACTTGTCGCCGGCTCCGCCGGTGGATGACCTTGATGATTTTAATAATCTAGATTACTCTGATTATTCCCCGCTGGAGGAAGGGGAGGTTTATGAGGATTCTGATAATTCTGACGATCAGCAGTTTGTTGGCGCTGACGCTGAGCTTGGGGACTTGGGGAGATCTTCGGATACTCCTAACGCTCTGGCTCAAATGTTTGAGGTTTTGGCTATTTCTCCTCCTGAGGAGGCTCCGCAGCAGAAGGGTGAGTTTTTCGAGGAATCCAGGCCGCGCTTGGAATTTCCTAATCAAAAGCATTTTGACAAAATTATTGCTAAGGAATGGGACCGGCCGGCTCGGCTCCCTGGTATTCCTCAGGGGTGGGATAAGAAGTATCCCTTCCCTTCGGATACCGTTAAGCGTTGGGCATCCCCCCCGAGGTGGATGCACCGGTTTTGGGGTTGTCCAACACTTCTGTGTTAAATAATCCCGATTGTTCCACCCTCAAGGACGGTGAGGACAAACGTATTGACCAAATGGCTTGTCACGGCTTTGCCAGCGTTGGGTCAGCCATGCGGCCTGTTTGCGCTTCGGCACTGATGGTGGTGGCTGCCAGGTCCGTGGTCAGGGACCTGTTGACGTCTTCCGGGCTTCGTCCGGGTAGTGACGAGTTCCTTGCCCTTAAACGGTGTGAGTTGTTTTTGTCTTTTGTATTAGCCGCCTTGGATGACACTTTGATGATGTGTGGTAGGACGTCGGCTCTGCTGGTGACTATTCGACGGTCGGTGTGGTTGCGCCAGTGGGCGGCCGATTTTATGTCCAAAAAGTCGCTGACGGCTCTACCTTTTGTTGGTTTACGGCTCTTTGGAGAGAAATTGGATTCTGTCACCAAGGGTGGTAGGTTACCTCAATGCAAGAAACAACGTCGTCCCTTTCGGGGGGCGCCTTCCTTTACCCCCTCCTTTCGTGGGGCCAGATCTGGCAGGGGTTTTGCCTTCCCCCTCTTCCAGAGGAGATTCCGGGAACAGGGGCAGAGGACGTGCCCGTCCAGGATACAGTTGGGGCTCTAAGCCCAAACCGGCTGCTAAGCCAGCTCAACAATGAGGGGGCGCCCTCACCCATGCGGGTGGGGGGACGGCTGCGACACTTCTCCCAGGTCTGGGATCAGGAGGTCTCGGACAGATGGATCCGGGAAGTGGTGTCTTCCGGTTACAAGTTGGAGTTCGAGCTCCGCCCCCCTCCCAGATTTTTCAGGTCTCGGGTGCCTTCGGAACCTCTGGCCGCGCAGGGGCTCCTAGTGGCGGTAGAGAGTCTTCTGGACATGGCTGTCATTTGCCCAGTGCCCTCCTCAGACCAGGGCAGGGGTTTTTATTCCAATCTGTTCACGGTACCCAAGAAGGATGGATCGGTCCGACCCATCTTGGATCTGAAGTTTCTCAACAGGTTCATCCGGCCGCGGAAGTTCCGCATGGAAACGCTGCGTTCGGCTATTCACTCTCTTCGTCAGGGAGACTTTCTGACGTCCATAGACATCAAGGACGCTTACCTACACGTTCCGATCTTTCCAGCACACCAGAGGTTTCTCAGGTTCGTGGTGGAGGATCGGCACTTTCAGTTTGTGGCACTCCCTTTCGGTCTTACCTCGGCTCCTCGGGTGTTCACCAAGGTGCTGGCGGGGGTGATGGCTCTACTCAGAGTTCAGGGTATCCGCATTGTGCCCTATTTGGACGATCTTCTGATTATGGCTTCTTCCTTCAACCAAGCGGAGTTGGACACCAGAATGGTGGTATCCACTCTGGAGAGGTTCGGTTGGGTGATCAACTACCCCAAGTCCTCTCTTTCTCCGTCCAGGGTAGTGACTTTTCTGGGAATGTCTCTGGACACTTCGCAGGCCAGGGTGTTTCTGCCCCAGGCCAAGGTTCTTTTGATTCAGGAGTTGGTTCGGCTTCTCTTGTCGGCCCCTCGTCCGGCCATCCGGCTAGGGATGAGGCTGGTGGGGTTGATGGTGGCCTCATTCGAGGCAGTTCCCTTTGCGCAGTTTCACACAAGGGCTCTCCAGCTTCATCTGTTGAAGGTTTGGGACAAGTCTCCGCTATCGTTGGATCAGTCCTTCCAGATGACCCCCCGAGTCCGTCGATCCCTGCTATGGTGGCTGGGGTCTGCCAATCTGTTGAAGGGCAGATCTTTTCTGGCGCCGTGTTGGGAGACGGTCACCACGGATGCCAGTTTGTCAGGTTGGGGGGGTGTTTGGAAGGACCTTCAATTTCAGGGTCTGTGGGGCCCGCAGGAGGCTCACGAGCCCATCAATGTTCTGGAGTTGAGAGCCATCAGGTTGGTTCTGTTTCGCTTGACTCATCAGTTGCAGGGCCTGCCTGTTCAGGTTCGGTCGGACAACCGGACGGCGGTTGCTTACATCAATCACCAGGGAGGGACTCGCAGCAGGAGTGCCCTCAGGGAAGTATCTTTGATTCTGGACTGGGCGGAGAGCCACGTCCCGTGTATCTCAGCGGTCTACATTCCGGGAGTGGAGAACACGGAGGCGGACTCTCTGAGCAGGTCCTCCTCTCGCCAGGGGGAGTGGTCTCTCAGTCCCCAGGTGTTTCGCTCGATTTGCCTCAGGTGGGGGTTCCCGGTGGTGGACCTCTTTGCCTCTCGTCACAATCACAAGCTTCCGGTATTTGTGTCTCTCTCGCAGGATCCACTGGCTCTGGCAGTGGATGCCATGTCTCTGAATTGGAGGGATCTGGGGTTTCTTTACCTGTTCCCTCCGTTTCCAATGGTAGCCAGAGTGGTGCGCAAGCTGGCCCTGGAGGGCGCATCGGCGATTCTGGTGGCACCAAGGTGGCCAAGGCAGGTTTGGTTCGCAGACCTGGTAAGACTGGCAGAGGATCAGTTCGTTCTGCCTCTACTGCCGGACCTGCTCACCCAGGGTCGGCTACGCTATCCCAATTTACCATCGCTGGCTTTGACGGCGTGGCTGCTGAAACCGCCATCTTGAAGGAGGAAGGTCTTTCTGATGCGGTGATTCAGACTCTTATTAGCGCCAGGAAGCGGTCTTCCTCTACTGTTTACTATAGGACCTGGAGGTCTTATATTGACTGGTGTGAAGGTAGGTCTTTCCCTTGTCGGGAGTTTTCCATTTCCAGGATTCTGGAGTTTCTTCAACATGGTCTGGATCTGGGGCTCCAGCTTAGTACCTTGAAGGGGCAGGTTTCTGCCCTGGCAGTGTTCTTTCAAAAGTCCTTTGCACTTCATCCCTTGGTCAAGACTTTTTTCCAAGGGGTTACGCATGTTCGGCCTCCTAGGAAGCCTTTGGTTCCAGTTTGGGATTTGATCCTGGTTCTTTCGGCTCTTCAGGGTCCCCCGTTTGAGCCCTTGCATGAGATTGCTTTGTCTTCACTTACTCAAAAGGTGGCGTTTTTGGTGGCTATCACTTCGGTTAGGCGTGTTTCTGAGTTGGCAGCTTTGTCCATTAAAGCTCCGTACTTTGACAGGCATCAGGACAAGGTTGTCTTTCGTTTCAAGCCGGATTTTCTTCCTAAGGTGGTTTCTGCCTTTCATCTGAATCAGGACATTGTTCTGCCTTCTCTATGTCCTAATCCTAGCAACGACAAGGAAAGGGCGCTGCATTCCTTGGATGTTCGCGTTGTGAAATACTATCTGGTGGTTACGTCTTCCTTTCGTAAGACTGATGCCTTTTTTTGTGGTGCCCTCTGGGCCTAGGAAAGGTTTGGCACCTGCCAAATCTTCCATTAGTAAATGGATTCGTCAGGCCATCATTGGGGCCTATTCTGTTAAGGGGAGGAGTCCCCCTTTTAGTGTTACTGCTCATTCTACTCGTGCGGTTGGAGCGTCCTGGGCTTTTCAGCACCAGGCCTCGGTTGAGCAAGTTTGTAAGGCCGCTACTTGGTCATCTGTTCACACTTTTTCCAAGTTTTACAAGGTTGATGTTCGGGCCTCAGCGGATGCTGTTTTTGGCCGCAAAGTTCTGCAAGCTGTTGTGGTTTAAGTTGTGCCTTGTTGCCTTGTTTTGGATCCCCGCCCTTTTATGGACACTGCTATTGGATGTCCCACGTGTTATGGATATCTTGAAGCGGGGTGTGTGACATACTTAGAATAATACCATTTTGTGAAATACTCACCTGTAAAATGGGTATTATAAGTATGTCACACACCCTGCTTCACCCGCCCTTCTTGTATTCTGGATCCTTTATATTGTGAACTTTGCGTTGCTTTGGTTTATATTTGCCTCTTCCTGGTCCCTTACCTTACTGCCTTCTTTATACTGGGTGATGAGTGGGAGGTCCCAGGTATTTATGGACCGGGGAGGGGCTTTCTTTTTCCCTATCATCTCTGCAGAACGCCCTCTTCAGGTCGGTGTTACCCACGTGTTATGGATATCTTGAAGCGGGGTGTGTGACATACTTATAATACCCATTTTACAGGTGAGTATTTCACAAAATGGTATTTTTAAAATGTTACATTAAATGTTATGTTTTATCACACTTGGTGAGCTGGACCTGCAGCACATTCCCACCACTTCCTGTGCCAGTGCTTTATAAGAGGGAATAGTTTATGGATATTAACAGATGTTTAGCTCACTATGGTAGTTCAACTATGAACACGGTGCAGAGTTTAAAGTTGGAAGTGGCCTGTGTATGTCCAGCCCCCACAGAATATGATGGGGGCCTCCGTACACCAAGAACTTCTGTGTACAGAATCCCTCCTCGCTTTCAGTGAGAGCTGTAGAGAGGCAACTCCCGGTCACAAGCCGGAGCTGCAGGAGGACAAATGAGACCAGTTACAGTGGACCTATCACCAGCAGGGCTGACATTCGGGGTGCCACACTGTATGAACTCCTCCCCCGAACGGGCCCCCCAATCAGTCTCCTTTTTGCCAGTCCCTTAAACTGGACCTTCAGCATCATTTAATGAAAAGCCTGAACCCTTAAATGAACTATTCCCCAGCATCTAAAATTAATATATTTTAACTTTTTAGTCACTTATTATTCTTTCCCCTGCCGGGCTGCAACTCAGCTCAGAGTTCAGGACTGTAGCATACAGGCGCCGCCATCTTGACACAGAAGAACATACTGAGGAGAGGAGGATAAAGTGCATGGGGCTGGGTTATAGCTGTGCTTTGCACAGACAGAGCAGAGCTGCGGTCAGGGAAAGCACAGCAACCCCAGAATGCAGAGTGACAGATTCAGAAGACACTTCCTGTTTGCAGGCTGCCTGATGCTCCAGGAGCCACCATCTTGGATGTTTAAAGGCTCATAACATGCAGGAGATGCAGGTAGGGTGATTTTTAATGGGAGCAATCTGTATGTGCAAGGTGGGGGAAACATATAAGATAGACTCTTATTCAGGATGAAGGTCCGCTTTAATCGGGATGCCCCAGGGACAAGGAACTATCACCAGGATAGTGAAAATACTTGCTGGATGGAGGTGGTGGCCGCACCCGGCATTGCAGGTGAAGTGCAATACACAGACTTCACCTGAGCTGCCCGTAGACCTCATGATCATAGATTACTTGTCATGGCTGGAGTTCTTTAGTATAGGACAGTAGTAGCCCCGCCTCTTCTTCTTTTTAATTTAGGTACCCACAGCTCAGCAGAGGTGCCCCCCCCCCCCCCCCCCGAAATGTAACCGTAGAAGAGCAGCGACACTCCTTCAGTCCTCTGTACTATTGCGGTTGAATGGGCACATGCTGCCTCTTGTAAGGATTGGTTGGGTGTGTATTGGCAGTGGCAGGTCTGACTATAGTTAAACCGGACCTTCACCCTAAAAAAAAGAGTCTGTTGTATGTTTCCCACACATTAAAAATCATCCTACCTGCATCTACTGCATTTTCTGAGCCTTTAAACATCCAAGATGGCGGCCCATGAAATCTCAGGCTGCCTGCAGACAGGACGTGTCTTGTGACTATGCACAGCTATAGCTATATGCTATATAGCTATGCACAGCTATAACCCGCCCCCTGCACTCTTCCCCCCCCCCCCCTTAATATTTGATGCAAGATGGCGGCGCCCGTATACTAGTCCTGAGCAAAGTTGAAGCCCAGCAAGGGAAAGAAATATAAGTAAGCGGCAAAATCTTAAAATATATTAATTTTAGATGCTGGGGAATAGCTTTTAAAGGGTTTTGGATTTTCACTATATGATGCTACAGTAAAAGATGGTGGCTGACACAGTCGGGTCTCACAGTAAGCTCTGGAGGCCACTACCGCTAGACTAGTTGTTTTGCCAGTTGGAAAATGATTTTCAAAGCGATTTTATGTTGATTATATTCTTTTTTTAGCGTATAGGTTATTTCTTCTATGGTCACTGTGGTGGTCAGGGTGACCCAAGGAAGAAATCGGGTTTAGGCGCACTTTAGATTTTGTACCAGAGATGTATTAGCCCAAATATATGTATTATATCTGGGACATAACAACGTATCTCTGAAGATTGGTTAGTATGATCTAAGCTGGGTTTCATAAGGTACTTTAAGTTTTTATATTATTTTCTTATTAGTACAGCTTGTTATAAAACCATTATTATCTTTATGTATTCACTAATATTAAAATAAGAAAATTGAGGCACTCACTGCCACGGCCCCGGGGGTTCACGACCTACCCAGGGCCTCTGAGGTTCCAGTTAATAGATATTAATCTGTTTGCAACTGAGTTCTGCTATGAGGTTGGTTGCGCTTTAGTTCTGCCTTAAGCACTGGTTCTTGCAAGGTTAGTTGCAGTGTAAGTGACTGGTAGAATCTCCATTAAATTCAAATAATTTATTCAAAAATATTCAAATATTCTTTCTTTAGGTTTCCAAATGCCGGCAAGTCATCCCTGCTCAGCAAATTGTCCCATGCCAAACCTCAGATTGCTGATTATCCATGTGAGTATCTAGCTCTGTTATTAAAGCATACCTAAAAACCCATGGATTACGATGCTCTGCATTTTAACCCCTTGCCCCGCAGTTGGCTTTACTCCGCCCTTCCAAGTTCTGTTTCTGTGCCCCAGGGGCCCAAGAAATGGCAGCGCTCACTGCTGCAGCCATTGGAGGAGGTGTTAGCGTCATGGTGCTGTGGCTTATGCTCCTGCAAATGGGTCTCAAATCTGGAAGAGGAACGCAGAAGAGGGGAGCTCCGCGTTGCAGGTTTTTGGGGGTTGCAATCGAGATGCCCCCCCACGATCAGCGCATTAAAGCCATGCCTCAAAGTCAGGATAAATATGCTAAACAACAAGAGCAGGGCTTACCTATACACCTAAAAAAATCAATGGCTTATAGCTATTGCAAGAATGGTTTGACCCAGCATGCAATGCTCTGGGCAGATATTAAATTGCTTAAAGCAGACCCACATCCCTTTTCCCAGCTTATAGGGGAGGGTCTGACCACGGGCACATTAAGGCAGGCTCAGGGGGGCATCCAGATTGCAGACAATGTCCGCAATCCTTAAAGTGGACCAAAACCCAGCACAATCAGCCTGGGAATCTATAAGTTTCCCGGGGCCGATCGATTCCCTTCCCCCCATGGCATCCAAAATCAGGATGCCCCACTGTGTGAAACCCCCCTCCCGGTTGCCCCATACACTTACCATGCGTGAGCCGCTATCCCTCTAGCAGGACGCATGCCCGCGCCAGCTATTTGTGAATGGTCGGCCTGGGCACTCTCCCTGTTAGAGGAAAGCAGGGGATGCACGCTCGGAGCTGCTGGCCTTAGACGGCGTGATGCGCATCCATAGGACCAGGAAGAGGTGAGTTGAGCTCAGCGATCTGGGGGGTTTCACACAGTGGGGCACCCCCGGTGGGGAAAGGACCAAAACCCAAGATAGAATCCTTGGTTTTGGTCCACTTTTAACTTATGCTTGGCCGAAAATGCAACCCCGAGATTGGCCGCCGGCAGTCATGTGAGTCGGGGTCAAGTTCTCGGTCTTAGTTGCCAAAAGAGCTAGCCCATGTGACTGGCGGTGGCCAATAGTGGGGCTTCATTTCTGTCCAAGGATTGAGGCTTAGGTAAGGATTGCGGGAGGTGGAGCTCCAGCAAGCTGTCTAAATGCAGCCGGGGCCAGACCCACACCCACACCCATTAGCTTGCAAATGAGTTCCGCTTTAAAGCTGAACTAAATCCATCCGGTTGGGCTCTAGAATCTAAAGCTGGGCTGTGAACGTGCGCTCCACTGGGGATGTGACAGCGCATGGTCCTCATTGACGGCTATGCGATCCGTTTGCCGAATGACACAGTCAGGATTTTCAGCATTGGAGTGAAAAACTTCTCACTCGTGGATTTTATTTCTACCAGGAGAAGAAATCTACAAGCTTGGTGGAGAGCTCCTCTTCTCACTATACAGGGGAGGTTTGTAGGGGGCTCCACTCTTGTGTACCTTCCCTTTTAAAGCACTCCTATAATTGAAATGACTGCAGCAGCCCTGCATGCCTGAAGTTGGTCATTAAACTCCTCCACACTCCCATGGCTCATGTAAATGAGGGTCAGGTGTGCCCAGCCAACGTGTGGGCATGTAAATGAGGGTCAGGTGTGCCCAGCCTACGTGTGGGCATGTAAATGAGGGTCAGGTGTGCCCAGCCAACGTGTGGGCATGTAAATGAGGGTCAGGTGTGCCCAGCCAACGTGTGGGCATGTAAATGAGGGTCAGGTGTGCCCAGCCAACGTGTGGGCATGTAAATGAGGGTCAGGTGTGCCCAGCCTACGTGTGGGCATGTAAATGAGGGTCAGGTGTGCCCAGCCAACGTGTGGGCATGTAAATGAGGGTCAGGTGTGCCCAGCCTACGTATGGGCATGTAAATGAGGGTCAGGTGTGCCCAGCCTACGTGTGGGCATGTAAATGAGGGTCAGGTGTGCCCAGCCTACGTGTGGGCATGTAAATGAGGGTCAGGTGTGCCCAGCCAACGTGTGGGCATGTAAATGAGGGTCAGGTGTGCCCAGCCAACGTATGGGCATGTAAATGAGGGTCAGGTGTGCCCAGCCAACGTGTGGGCATGTAAATGAGGGTCAGGTGTGCCCAGCCAACGTGTGGGCATGTAAATGAGGGTCAGGTGTGCCCAGCCAACGTATGGGCATGTAAATGAGGGTCAGGTGTGCCCAGCCAACGTGTGGGCATGTAAATGAGGGTCAGGTGTGCCCAGCCAACGTGTGGGCATGTAAATGAGGGTCAGGTGTGCCCAGCCAACGTATGGGCATGTAAATGAGGGTCAGGTGTGCCCAGCCTACGTGTGGGCATGTAAATGAGGGTCAGGTGTGCCCAGCCTACGTGTGGGCATGTAAATGAGGGTCAGGTGTGCCCAGCCAACGTATGGGCATGTAAATGAGGGTCAGGTGTGCCCAGCCAACGTATGGGCATGTAAATGAGGGTCAGGTGTGCCCAGCCTACGTGTGGGCATGTAAATGAGGGTCAGGTGTGCCCAGCCTACGTATGGGCATGTAAATGAGGGTCAGGTGTGCCCAGCCAACGTATGGGCATGTAAATGAGGGTCAGGTGTGCCCAGCCTACGTGTGGGCATGTAAATGAGGGTCAGGTGTGCCCAGCCTACGTGTGGGCATGTAATTGAGGGTCAGGTGTGCCCAGCCTACGTGTGGAGAGCCAGGTGTTTCTGCTATAAAGAACAACAAGTTTGGGGTGTGCACAACCTAATAGAGAGGTGCTGGCAGAAGGGAAAGAGCACAATGCAGAAAATATGTTGTTGGGACCCTAGACTTGTCCCATATCCCTTCTAAATCTGCCGCACACACAGAAATTATTACTAAGATGTTCAAGATAATTATTAAAAAGATATAAAGTTTATTTAGCCATCCTTAAAGTGGACCAACACCCACGGGTGATCGGCCCGGGAATCTATAAGATTCCCGGGCCGATCACCCCCCACCCCGCGGGACACCCCCCCAAACACCCCAAACTCCTTACCTTATCTTCGGCGGCGGCCGGCCGCCGCCGCCTCCCTCGCGCTCCTGTAGGCGTGCGCCGGCCGTCTGCGAATGGCCGGCGGGGGCGCGCGCGCGCCGAAAGTGACGCGAGGGAGGCGGCGGCGGCGGCTGCCGCTTAGACGTTCCTGATCCTCGCTTGTACGTCGGCGCTGGGAGCGGGGAGAGGTGAGTTTTCGGGGCTTTCTGGGGGGTTTCACACAGCCGATCGGGGTGCCCCACCGAAGTGGACCAAGACCCAGGATAGTCAAAATCCTGGGTGTTGGTCCACTTTAAAAAACTATTCACAAAACATAACACAAAGACTTATTAAAAAACATAAACACACATGACACGCTGGGAGGGGGGAAGATATTCTAACCCTGTAATGACTCTATTATTATTATAAATTAGTTAGTTCATTCTCAATTAATTAAATAATTCATACATGGGTGAATATTTCATGATGTTACATCAAAGATATAATAAAAAGTAAAAAAAGCCAAAGAAATGTATCTAAAGAGTATTAGTATGTACAAATATAAATCCTAAATAATATATCCTAAGTATTGTGATGAAAATAAGGAAGAGAAAGGGGAAGTGTTTAAAAATACTATGATCAACTACAGAATAATTAAATTGACCTGCTATATGTAAAGTGAATGTGTTAAAGTGTATCAGTGCTTTGTGCAAGTGTTGTGCAAAACCTCAAATATAATTAAAATATTTTACCAAGAACCACACTCACCAATGTAAACAACCATCATAAAATCCTATATAACAAGCAAATACAATATGAGAATGAACATGAAATTACATCACCAAATACATGGAGTCAGGGTCCCCCAAACAGCGGCCCGCCACCGACGCGTTGCGTGGCCTGTCGCCACTTCGCCAGGGTGAAATAGGTGTTTCTGCTACACACCAGCAACAGTTATCCACTCACCATTGGAGGATATATTCAATATATACCCAATATTCCTGTGATCTGCCCCATCTACACTACTATTTGCACCCTCAGCAGTGTTGATGGGCTGACAAGGTCTAAAAACCAGAGATTAGTCATCTAACTCTCAGGTCTGTCTTTTTCTGCGGCTCCAAGATGAGTCCAGGAAGGGGGATCCATGATTGCCATCTGCCATCTGCTCTTCTCAGGTACAGGCAGGGAGGAACAGCAGTAATGTAATGGCAGCATGTCTGATGCCCAGATGTGCCCCAGTATCATCATCATTGTGATGTAACACAGTAACATTGTGTATAAGGCTGAAACAAGACTTGAGTCCTCCCAGTTCAGCCTGTTTATGAGTGGTGTAGCTGCCATAGCTGGTAATGTCATTACATGTGCAGTGTGACGTTTCTTTTGTTGGTTACAGTTACTACCGTGAAGCCTGAACTGGGGAAGATCATGTATTCAGACTTCAAGCAGGTAAGTAGCACAAGGAGGCTGCACTGAAATGGTTAATAAGTGAAGCCCCACAAAGTAACCCTCTACAGTTGCTTGCACTAATAACATAGTATGTGCGGCTGAATAAAGACTTTAGTCCATCCAGTTCAGCCTATTTATCTCTTTCCAGTGGTCTAGTAGCCATAGCTGGAAATGTTATTACATGCCAGGAGGGCATCCAGGCCACTATAGGTCACCTTCCAGTGGTCTAGTAGCCATAGCTGGAAATGTTATTAGATGCCAGGAAGGCATCCAGGTCCCTATAGATCTCCTTCCAGTGGTCTAGTAGCCATAGCTGGAAATGTTATTACATGCCAGGAAGGCATCCAGGCCACTATAGATCTCCTTGCCATCTTGCCTCAGAATCATCACATACTGAGGGGTGGAGAGGGGGGCAAAAGTGCAGGGTGCAGGGTTATAGCTGTGCTTAGACAGAGCAGAGCTGGGGTCAGGAAAAGGACCGCAATCCCTGAATGCACAGTCGGAAGACACTTCCTGTCTGCAGGCAGTCTGCGAATCTATGGGCTGCCATCTTGGGTGTTTAAAATGCAGTAGATGCAGGTAGGATGATTATTCTTAGTATACAGTACGTCCTGCTCCAGATATAATACTTACACTTGGGTTATCCTCCGCCAGATGGCGCTGCACTGCAGAGACATGCAAAACAGGCTCCTCCCGGCCCCCTCAAATACCCGGGGACCTCCCACAAATCCCCAGATTTCTCTGCAGTGCCGACTGCGAAGACATGAAGTACCGTATCACTCTCTCGCAGGTGAGCGGGGCTATTAGCCTGCGGCCCTGTTGGACTATTCCCACCCGTCCTCTTGTGATGTGCCTCCCAGCCTGGGCTGCGCTGGTCGGGTGAAGGTAGGCAGCTTATGGAGCCATGCTCCACCGCAGTCCCCCACCAAAGGGTCGGCGGTTTAGACTGATGGTGAGCCTCTAGTGGATGCCCCTCCCGCATTATTGCCCCGTGCCTCGTGTAGCGGTGGACCCTATACAATGGGTCGCCATCCTCCCTCGTTCCCCCCCGTAGCTCGGGGGTAAAGAAAGGGGGGGGGGGGTGTGGCAGTCTCAAGTGTACTGTCATTACACGCTTATGGCCTTAGTATTGGCCTTGGCTAGTAACTTGGTGTCAGAGCCACGCTGTTTGCCTTTTTATTATGTATCTGCCGCTGCGGCGTCCCCTTGGCAAACCATCTATTCTATGTGTGTCATACACCTTGCTTCTCTTGACTACTGTCTTCAAGCTTCGGGGGGGGGGCGGGGACCTGGTTTGGCGCGCTCCGCGTCACGGCCTGCTCTGGCCTGCCCTTCGAGGTTCTCCTGCCGCCATTTTGATGCTGGTCGCGCGCGCACGTGGTAACGGCCCTCCTCCTCCCTTGGTCTGTAAGTGCCCTCGCAGGCATGATTCTTATTACTGGGCATGGCTCTGACATCCTTTATTCCCATTATGTCTTTCAGACGGTTGAATCCAGTGGCTTCTCCCAGCCCGGGTTAAATTATAGCGGGCTTTGTAAAATTCTCCCACCTTCCTAGCGGGTCTTTGGGGCATCCAGGGTTGCCTATAGTGTAAATCCCTGCTGGCATACTGTGCTTAGATAATCACCATATGGAGGCATCTCAGAATTATGTGACCGGGGTCCCTCTGGGACAAGACCGGCGGTGTATAGCGTGTGGACAACCCCATGCTGATGCTGACAGGGCACAGGTCTGCGCACCATGTGCCGAGCAAGCACTGGCCCTGCAATCAGGCTTGCCAGTGGCTGCACCTCGTTCAATACACCTATTTCCCCATGCTTAAATCTCACTCCTGCTGAGTCGCATACAAGTGGGGATTTGCAGCCTGCTGTGTCTTCCAGACTGCCTACGGCTGAACAGATTATTGCGAGGTTGTCTGAGCACATGGGCCCTGGTAAGAAGTGACCCTTGACGTCTCCTGTTTCTGTTTTTCCTATGGGAACTGAGGAGTTCACTTCTCCGCGTGCCTATACCCCTTCTGATGGAGAGCTGTTCTCTGACTCAGGCTCAGCTGATGAGAGGCGGAGGAGTCATGACGATTCTGGCCCTGAATACTGGGGCCAGTGTGACACTGACAATTTGTTGATTAAGGTCTTTAAGGTCCTGTCTATCTCTCTCCCTTGTGAGGCTCCCAAGCCTAGAGGGGAGCGTTTCCATACAGCGACAGCGCGCTTGGAATTTCTAGAGCAGCCTCATTTCCATGCTCTTGTACTCCAGGAATGGGAGTGCCCCAGTAAACTTCCAGGGGTCCCAGGGGACTGGGATAGGAAATACCCTTTTCCCCCTGAGGTTAATTGTTGGTCATCACCCCCCGTGGTGGATGCACCGATCATAGGGGTTCCTAACCCCCCCTTTATAATAGCCCCTGCTTATAGTACCGGCGCATTGATAAGCTGGCTTCACACGCCTTTTCTTGTGCAGGAACGGCGCTTCGCCCGGTCTGTGCCGCGGCCATCACTGCAGTGGCCGCTAGAACCCTCATCAGAAAGATGCTTGATCATCACCCTGAGGATCTCCCCTGGGAGGTGTTTAATGCGCTCTCCAGTTGTGATGTATTTGTAAAATTTATCCTTTTAGCGCTGGATGACACCATTAGAATGTGTGCAAGGACCTCTGCCCTTGTGGTGGCTATACGTCGCTTGGTCTGGCTGCGACAGTGGGGTGCTGACTATGCTGCTAAAAGGACTCTGACTGGGCTTCCCTTTAGAGGGCAACGCCTGTTTGGGGCCCGGCTGGACCTGTTTGGTAAAAAGGGAAAATCACCCCAACGCAGGCGGCCGTCTCGGCCCCCTCGGGGCAGGAGCACCCCTCCCCCTTCCTACCATAGTGTTAAACAAGAACCGGGGGTTTCCTTCCTGGGGGCTCGTGCAGACTCCTGCCCCAGGAGCGGCAGACAACGTCCTGGCCCCTCCGGCGGGGCTAAGCCTAAATCTTCCTCCATGCCCCCTCAAGCATGATGGGACGCCCTCGCCCGCCTGGGTGAGGGGATGGCTGCAGCACCTTGCTCTTGTCAGGAGGCATCACGCCTCATCCTGGTGGTGTTAGGGGGCAGTGTCCTCCAGATACAGGATAGTTTGCTGCGCGGCCTCCCCCAAGTTTATCAGGGTACTCCGGGTCCCTACCTCTGTTCAGGTCCTGGTGCAGGCCATGCAGGGCCTGGGGGTCACTTGCAGATTGCCCTTAACAGGCAGAGGCAGGGGCCGCTACATCCTACCTGTCCACAGTTCCCCAGAAAGGATGGGTCAGTCTGGCCCATTCTGGATTCACAGTTTCGGCAACACCTCAATTACAGGCAGTTCCTGCAAGGAGGCTCTTAGTTGGGCTATCAGCTCCCTGCACCCTGGGGGCTTCTTGCCGTCTGTGGAAATAAAAGATGCTTATTTCGCATCCCTGTGTCTTCTGGACACCGAGGCTTCAGGTTCACGTTGGAAGTCCAACACTGATAATTTGTGGCCTTGTTATCTGGCCTCTCTTCAGCTCCCAGAGTGCTCACCAAGGTGCTGACGGGGGTGATGTCTATGATGAGACCAAGGGGCGTCCGGGCGTTGACCTACCTGGACGTCCTTCTCCCTTTATAGTCTGTACTTCAGGCTAAGTTGGATACTAGACTGGTGGTGTCCATTGGGAGTCACTTGGATGGGTGATTAATCACCCCAAGTCCTCATTGTCCTCCTAATTGGTAACTCCATTCCTAGGAATGAATTTGGATACGGTTCAGGCGACAGTCTTACTTCCTCAGCAACAAATAGGACAACCTGGTTGCTTGGGCTCAGTCCCTCATAGCTGTCCCCGTCCCTTCACCAGGCGGGGATGCAGCTGGTAGGCCGTTGGTGGCTTGTTTAGAAGAGGTCCCTTATGCTCAGTCCCCCTCGGGCCCTTCTGCAACTTCTATTGTTAGCACAGGACAGGGATCCAGCATCCCTGGAGCAGGGTCTGTGTGCCTTCCCCCCTGGTAAGGAGGTCCCTCTTGGAGCGGTTGAACTCAAGGAACCTGTCTGGGGGCAGCCCCTTTCTTGCCCCTTTCCCAAAGACGGTCACTATGAATGCCAATCTATCAGGTTGATGGGGGGGTGTTTTCTTCTGAAACCCCCTGCGGGTCCGGGGCAGGTGGGTCCCTTAGGGGGTCCATACACCTATCAATTTTGAAACCGTGAGCTTTCAGGTTGGTTCTATCTCGCTTGACTACTCCTCTTCAGGGCCCGTCTGTTTGGGGGCGCTCGGTCTGTCTGACAACAGTGGCCAACATTAATCATCTGTGTGGGACCTGGAGCAGGATGGTCCTCCAGGAAGGTACCTGATCCTGATCTGGGTGGAGGACAATGTTCCCTGCATATCAGTGGTATTCGCTCCGGTGGAGGTTCCTCTGCGACAGGATGTGCTAATCCTTGTGTCACTATGAGGTCCAACCAGTGTGGATCTGTTTGTACCCCTTCACTATCACAAGCTCTCGGCCCTTGTTCCCCTGTCCCAGGATCCTCTGGCCGTGTTCATGATGCTTTAGTAACGTTATGGCAGGACATTCTGTTCTGTATGTCTTTTCTCCATTCCCCCTGCTAGGCAGGGTTCTGCGCAAGATTGCTCTGGAAAGGGGGATCGGTGATTCTGGTGGCCCCCAGGTGGCCTAGTGGAGTGTGGTTCGCAGACGTGGTACTGAGGACAGTAGACCTGTACGTTCTGCCAGGAGTGCCAGCTCTGCTCACTCAGGGCCCCTTTACATCACCCCGATCTACAGACTCTGGCCTAGACGGCCTGACTGCTGAAACATCCATCTTCTTCCACCTATTATAGGGTATGGCGTACCCATATTGATTGGGCTGAGTCTAGGTCTCTTCCCTGTCGGGCATTCTCTGTTCCCAGGGTTCTAGAGTTATTACAGCATGGGTTGGAGTTCGTTCTCCAACTCAGTACTCTGAGGGGTCAGGATCTGCCCTGTCCCCCTTCCTGTAGAAGTCTTTTGCTTAGTTTTCCTTGGTTAAGACTTTCTTTCAGGGGGTTACTCTTGTGCGTCCCCTATGTAATCCTATGGTCCCTGTTGGGATTTGAATTTGATTCTGTCTGCCTTGCGGGGTGTTCCCTTTGGACCTATTCAGGATGCTGTCTGGCTGTTCTTACCTTCAAAGTTGTCCTTCTGGTGGCCGTTACTTCAGTCAGACGTGTGTCTGAGCGGGCGGCTCTGTCTATCTAGCCCCCGTTCTTTAAGATACACCAGGATAAGGTTGTGTTCCGCTTTAAGCCGGACTTTCTGCTTAAGGTGGTGTTTTATGTTCATTGATTCAAGATATTGTTCTTCCTTCCGTGCCTTATTCCTAGCAACGCTGAGGAAAGGGTTCTGCATTCCTTGAACAGGTGTTGGAAGTGTTTCCTTGGTGGTCACTGTGCCCTTTAGGAGAACTGATGTTCCTTTGGGTCTACGGCCAACTCCATCCGGTATGTGCCCGATCTCGTCTGATCTCGGGGGGTTAGGCGGCTTTGGGCCTGGTCATTACTTGGATGGGATGGTTCCTTCTGGTCCTGGGAAAGGTTTTCGGCTTCTGCCAGGCTACCTTAGCGATTGGATTTGTCAGGCTGTTACTCAGGCCTATTCCACTAAGGGGAAGATCTTCTTTCTCGCTTTACTTCTTATTCTACTCGTGCTTTTGGTGCCTTTGGGCTTTTCAGCACCAGGCTTCTGTTGAACAAGTTTGCTAGACCGCTACTTGGTCTTCTATTCATACCTTTTCAAAAGTTTTACAAGGTTGACGTTAGAGCCTCAACTCATGCTACTCTTGGCCGCAAGGTTATGCAGGTGACAGTGCTTTAAACTGCCTGCTGTTGCCTTTTATGTTGGGGATCCCACCCTACTTTATGGACACTGCTATTGGATGTCCCAAGTGTAAGTAATCTATCTGGAGCAGGATGTACTGTATACTAAGAATAATACAATTCTGTGAAATACTCACCTGTAGAATTGGTATTATAAGTATACAGTACGTCCTGCTCCATCCCACCCTGGTTTTTGCATTATTCTGGATCCCCTGTATGGTGATTGTTATCTTTGTTATAGTTACCAGTTTTGGTGGTTACATTCTCCCGGCTTCTTGTTCACTGCTTTTCAATGCTGGGGATTTGTGGGAGGTCCCCGGGTATTTGAGGGGCCGGGAGGAGCCTGTTTTTACATGTCTCTGCAGTGCAGCGCCATCTGGTGGAGGATAACCCAAGTGTAAGTATTATATCTGGAGGAGGATGTACTGTATACTTATAATACCAATTCTACAGGTGAGTATTTCACAGAATTGTATTTTTAATGTGGGCAATCTGTATGTACAGGGTGGGGGAAACATACAAGATAGGCTCTTATTCAGGAGGAAGGTCCGGTTTAAAGAGAAAAATAACACTTCTGCAAGTAATTTTCACAGAAAAAACAAATATGCTGACTTTGGCAGCATCGATTTTTCAATGAAAAAAGTTGGTGAAGCTGACTTTTCTAAATCTGCACAAAAATATACTTTGTACTACTAAGACTTACTTTTAACCCCTCCCCCCCCTTACAATGTAGAACATCAGGTTGGCAGGGCAGGGGCTCACCTACCAGAACCAGGCCGCAGGACATTGCCTGCTTAGGCACGATCCCATTTGGGGGGGGGGGGGGGGTCGCTCGCCCAGTGCTGGCTAGTTGAGCCCTGTTTTTTTTCTTTGCCAAATCAGCTGCACTGCTGGGGGTGATTGCATTTTGAGTGAACCTGTGCTTTAAGTAAAGGGTGACACTGAATGTACAAGAATGTGGAACCTCCCTATTGAAAGTATGGACTCCCCCCACCAAAGAAAAGTGGTTTGAGTGGCCCTGGTTTGTGTATGATGATAGATGTTGTGTTCTCCATGTTCCAGGTTTCAGTAGCTGATCTTCCCGGCTTAATTGAGGGAGCGCATATCAACAGGGGGATGGGACACAAATTCCTTAAACACGTAGAAAGGACAAAGCAGCTTCTGTTTGTGGTAAGCAAATCGCCTAAGACCAGCACCATATCTGCTGCTAGTGGAAGCCGTGCATGCAGAAAAAAGGTTATTGTAAGATATAAGAAAAACCCTAAACATCGCATCTGATCCAGTGCCCCCTCACATCACTGGTCATCTTTTTTTTGTTTAGTATTTTGCCATGTTTGTGCTTTGCCGTTAAAGAGGAACCAAAACCGGGGGTTTCACTATCCCAGTTATTATTAAATCACAAAAGGTATGCAACCAGTATAGTATAGTCCATATCTTCCAACGTTTCAAGTCTGCTGGTAGTCCTTCCCTGATGAAGTGGGACAGTATATACCCCCAAAACGTTGGAACATATGGACTGCAAAAAACTGGCCACCAGTTTGCTATCCCACATGACCTCCATAGGACCAAATGGGTTTCCATGGTGAAGCTGCTGCCGGATGTGGAGCTTGCAAGGAGGACAGACGGGCCACGGCAGTACTTTTGCTCATGGGCCAAAACTGACAGCTCTTTGGGCCAGAGTTTGACAACTGTGGAAAAGCGTCTGGGCTCATTCTTAACTAAAGAGCACCACAATGCCCAGTAATCCTATGGTTCTCTTTGGTGCTTTATGGTCAAGTGAACATGCGCTCATCATCAAAGAGAACCATAGGTTCTCTGATTGCTGGGCATTGTAGTGCTTTATGGTCAAGTGAAGATGAGCTCACCATCACAATTTGATGGTGAGCTCATCTTCACTTGACCAATAATGCACCACAATGCCCAGGAACCCCATGGTTCTCTTTGATGGTGAGCTCATCTTCACTTGACAAATATATAGCACCACAATGCCCAGCAATCCTAGGGTTCTCTTTGAAAAACTATGCACTACAAAAAACTATGGACTGCAAAATATGCACTATACTATACTGGTTGCATATCATTTGTATTGTCAAACCTCTTTTTCTTCCAGGCGCTCTATTATTGTATGAAAGCGTGAATGTAGGGGGAATGAAATCACTGCAGATTTCTTCTCCCAGGCACTAGTTTGGACCTCAGCGAAGGGAGCCCCGATACGGCTCTGGGACATAAAAAAAAAAACTCTTTTTTTTCTTCAGACTTTAATTTTTGATACACATTTCTGGTGATTTGTGCACACCCAGACACATAAAAAGCGCACTTTGGATATAAAAACAACTATCCCTCTGGGATATAAAAATACCATTTTGTGAATACTCACCTTGTAAAATGGGTATTATGAGTATGTCACACACCCCGCTTCAAGAATCCATAACATGTGGGTAATATCGTCCTGAAGAGGGCGTTCCTGCAGAGATGATAGCAAAAGAAAGCCCCTCCCTGATCCATAAATACCTGGGACCTCCCACTCACTACCCAGTATACAGAAGCAGCAAGGTAAGGGACCAGGAAGAGGCAAATATAAACAACAACCACGCAAAGTTCGCAATAAAGAGGATCCTGAATACAAAAGGGCGAGTTGAAGCGGGGTGTGTGACATACTCATAATACCCATTTTACAAGGTGAGTATTCACAAAATGGTATTATTCTTAGTATGTCACACACCCCGCTTCAAGAATCCATAACATGTGGGACATCCAACAGCAGTGTCCATAACAAGGGCGGGGATCCAAAACTAGGCAACAATGCACAACCTTAAACCACAACAGCTTGCAAAACTTTGCGGCCAAAAACAGCATCCGCTGATGCCCGAACATCAACCTTGTAAAACTTGGAAAAGGTGTGAACAGAAGACCAGGTAGCGGCCTTACAAACTTGTTCAACGGAAGCCTGGTGCTGAAAAGCCCAGGACGCACCAACTGCACGAGTAGAATGAGCAGTAACACGAAAAGGGGGACTCCTCCCCTTGGCAGAATAGGCCCCAATGATGGCCTGACGAATCCATTTACTAATGGAAGATTTGGCAGGAGCCAAACCTCTCCTAGGCCCGCAGGGCACCACAAAGAAAGCATCAGTCTTACGAAAGGAAGACGTAACCTCCAGATAATGTTCCACAACACGAACTACATCCAAGGAATGCAATGCCCTTTCCTTGTCGTCGCTGGGATTTGGGCATAGAGAGGGCAAAACAATGTCCTGATTCAGATGAAACTCCGAGACCACTTTAGGAAGAAAATCCTGCTTGGAACGAAAGACAACCTTGTCCTGATGTTTCTCGAAGTACGGAGCTGTAATGGATAAAGCTGCCAACTCAGAAACACGCCTAACCGAAGTGATAGCCACCAAAAAGGCCACCTTTTGCGTAAGAGAAGACAAAGCTATCTCATTCAAGGGCTCAAACGGAGGGCCCTGGAGAGCAGAAAGAACCAGGTTCAAATCCCAAACTGGAACAAAAGGCTTCCTAGGAGGCCGAACATGTGTAACACCTTGGAAAAAGGTCTTGACTAAGGGATGAAGTGCAAAAGACCTTTGGAAGAACACCGCCAGGGCAGAAACCTGCCCTTTCAATGTACTAAGCTGGAGCCCCAGATCTAGACCATGTTGGAGAAACTCTAAAATTCTAGGAATGGAGAACTCTCGACAAGAGAGAGACCTATTTTCACACCAATCAATATAGGCCCTCCAAGTCCTGTAGTAAATAGAAGAGGAAGAGCGCTTCCTGGCACAGATAAGAGTCTGAATCACTGCGTCAGAAAGACCTTCCTCCTTCAAGATGGCGGTTTCAGCAGCCATGCCGTCAAAGCCAGCGATGGTAAATTGGGATAGCGCAGCCGACCCTGGGTGAGCAGGTCCGGCAGCAGAGGCAGGGCGAACTGATCCTCTGCCAGTCTTACAAGATCTGCGAACCAAACTCGCCTTGGCCACCTTGGGGCCACCAGAATTGCCGACGCACCATCCAAGGCCAGTTTGCGCAGCACTCTGGCTGATTGTGACGAGAAGCAAAGAGGTCCACCGCTAGGACCCCCCACCTGAGACATATCGAACGAAACACCTTGGGACTGAGAGACCACTCCCCCTGACTAGAGGAGGCCCTGCTCAGCAAGTCCGCCTCCGTGTTCTCCACTCCCGGAATGTAGACTGCTGAGATACACGGGACGTGGGTCTCTGCCCAGTCCAGAATCAAAGACACTTCCCTGAGGGCACTCCTGCTGCGAGTCCCTCCTTGGTGATTGATGTAAGCAACCGCCGTTCTGTTGTCCGACCGGACCTGAACTGGCAGGCCTCTCAACTGATGAGTCAAGCGAAACAGAACCAACCTGATGGCTCTCAACTCCAGAACATTGATGGGCTCGTGAGCCTCCCGCGGGCCCCACAAACCCTGAAACTGGAGGTCCTTCCAAACACCCCCCCAACCTGACAGACTGGCATCCGTGGTGACTGTTTCCCAACACGGAGCCAGAAAAGATCTGCCCTTCAACAGATTGACCGACCCCAGCCACCATTGCAGGGATCGACGAACTCGGGGAGTCATCAGGAAGGACTGATCCAACGATAGAGGAGACTTGTCCCAAACCTTCAACAGATGAAGCTGAAGCGTCCTTGTGTGAAACTGCGCAAAGGGAACTGCCTCGAATGAGGCCACCATTAACCCCACCAGCCTCATCCCTAACCGGATGGTCGGATGAGGGGTAGACAAGAGAAGCCGAACTAACTCCTGAATCAAAAGAATCTTGGCCTGGGGTAGAAACACCCTGGCCTGTGAAGTGTCCAGAGACATTCCCAGAAAGGTCAGAATTCTGGACGGAGAAAGAGAAGACTTGGGGTGGTTGATCACCCAACCGAACCTTTCCAGAGTGGACACCACCGCTCTGGTGTCCAACTCCGCTTGGTTGAAGGAAGAGGCCATGATCAGTAGATCGTCCAAATAGGGCACGATGCGGATACCCTGGCCTCTGAGCAGAGCCATCACCCCCGCTAGCACCTTGGTGAACACCCGAGGAGCTGAGGTGAGACCGAAAGGAAGTGCCACAAACTGAAAGTGCCGATCCTCCACCACGAACCTGAGAAACCTCTGGTGTGCTGGAAAAACCGGAACGTGTAGATAAGCATCCTTGATGTCTATGGACGTCAGAAAGTCTCCCTGACGAAGAGAGTGAATGGCCGAACGCAGCGTTTCCATGCGGAATTTCCTCGGCCGGATGAACCTGTTGAGAAACTTCAGATCCAAGATGGGTCGGACCAACCCGTCCTTCTTGGGTACCGTGAACAGATTGGAATAAAAGCCCCTGCCCCGATCTGAAGGGGGCACTGGGCAAATGACAGCCATGTCCAGAAGATTCTCCACTGCCACCAGGAGCCCCTGCGCCGCTAGAGGCTCCGACGGCATCCGAGACCTGACAAATCTGGAAGGGGGGCGGAGCTCGAACTCCAGCTTGTAGCCGGAAGACACCACTTCCCGGATCCATCTGTCCGAGACCTCTTGATCCCAGATCTGAGAGAAGTGCTGCAGCCGTCCCCCCACCCGCATGGGTGAGGGCGCCCCCTCATTGCTGAGCCGGCTTAGCAGCCGGTTTGGGCTTAGAGCCCCAACTGTATCCAGAACGGGCACGTCCTCATGCAGAACCCCTACCAGATCTGGCCCCCCGAAAGGAGGGGGTAAAGGCAGGCGCCCCCCGAAAAGGGCGGCGTTGTTTCTTACGTTGAGGTAACCTACCACCCTTGGTGACAGAGTCCAATGTCTCTCCAAAGAGCCGAAGACCAACAAAGGGTAAAGCCGTCAGTGATTTTTTGGACATAAAATCGGCCGCCCACTGGCGCAGCCACACCAACCGCCGAATAGCCACAAGCAGAGCCGAAGTCCTACCACACATCATCAAAGTATCATCCAAGGCAGTCAACACAAAGGATAGAAACAACTCGCACCGTTTAAGGCTAAGGAACTCGTTACTACCAGGACGAAGCCCGGAAGAAGTCAACAGGTCCCTGACCACAGACCTGGTGGCCAACACCATTAGCTCCGAAGCGCACACAGGCCGGATGGCCGACCCAATGCTAGTAAAGCCATGAGAAGCCATCTGATCAATACGTTTATCCTCTCCATCTTTGAGAGTGGAACAATCAGGTCTGTTTAACACCGAGGAGTTAGACAACCCCAAAACCGGTGCATCCACCTCAGGGGGAGATGCCCAGCGCTTGACCGCCTCAGAAGGAAAGGGATATTTCCTATCCCACCCCTGAGGGATGCCAGGGAGCCGAGCCGGCCTATCCCATTCCTTGTCAATGATTCTATCAAAATGCCGTTGCGTAGGAAACTCCAGGCGCGGCCTGGATTCCTCAAACAATTTACCTTTCTGCTGTGACGCCTCCTCGGGAGGGGAAATATTCAGAACTTCCAGCATGAGAGACAGAGCGTGAGGAGAGTCCAAGGATCTCCCTAAATCAGAAAGCTCGGCATCAGCGCCAGCAGACTGCTCATCATCCGAAAATTCTGAACCCTCATCAACTTCCCCCTCCTCTAGCTGAGGATAATCAGACCAATCCAGATTGTCTCTGTCATCAAGATCATCCACCGGCGGAGCCGGCGACAAATGCTTTCTCTTAGACGGAGCCTTACGGGCGACCGAGCTAGAGAGCATTTTCTCAAGGCTAGCCAATCTGGCACACATCTCGGATTGCAGATCCCTGCCCATGACCACGTCACACGGGGCACGAGTCAAGGCGGGAGGGGGAGTTGAGGTGGCCGGCTGTGCTGACCCCGACGCTTGGGGTTCGGACTGCCGCGTAATAGTTTGCTGTGCACGTGGTATACACAGTAACACATCATCCCCAGTAATGGAAATCCCACACAACATACACTTTTTGGGATGCCCCGAAGGGGTCCCAGTCCCAGTATCCGGGGATGCCTCCATAAGGTGAATTTTGAGTGGTCGCTATGACCCAGGGAATTACGCCAGTTAGACAACCCGGGATGCCCCTTTAATGTCCCGAGTGGGAGGATTTGTGATGCTAAAATGGACCCAGGATCAGGAGAGACCTTCCAATACTACAGAAGATCCTCCTGGATAACTTTCACCTAAAAGACAGAGAGAGACCCATAAGTCCCTACAATAAGACTTAACAGATAAGAAAAGAAGAAATAAATGAGGCCCACAGGGCCACTCACAGACGCTGCGGTGAACGATCCGCCTCAGAACAATGGCGATTTCTGAGGTGAAGTGAAGAGAAGAAGAACTGCCTTGTCAGGGGCGTGGTCTGCGCAGCCCGCGCAAAGCTGATCTGTGCCCCCTTAGCTGCCTAGTAACAGGGAGCTGCCTAGTAACAGGGAGCTCAGCTCCGCAGCGGCGCCAGTACAGAGGAGGGCAGAGCCGCGGCGACGCGCCGAAAGACCGGCTCCGCCCCCCCTTCCAGTGTGAATGAAGCGTGAGGGAAGAAGTCCCTCACGCACCAGCCCAGAGACCGGCGCCGCCTGCCATGACAGCGGGAGCTCCCGCTAACACTAGCGGAGCACCCGCCCCGCTCGCTGCGGCGAGGAATGAATGAGAGAACGGGGGCTGGCCACGGCAGAGCGCCGAGTGCCAGCCCCGCCCCCCCAAAGCGCGTGAGGTAAAAAATTACCTCACAGACTGAAAAACCCCGGCACCCGGCTGCAATGACAGCCGCGGTGCTGCAACATAGTAACAACAGTGCAACCAATTCATTGAGGGATTACTTCCAGACGCTCCACATCAACAAGAGAAAGTGAATAAAGAGAGAATAAAGCTAACCCCTATGAGGAACCCCCAGCCCCCATAGTTGGTAAAGGGAAGGGCCCCCCCCCCCCAGGGGAAAAGTCAAGGGACGGGGCATCCCAAACCGGGATCACCTACCCGGTATGACCGCCTACCCTCTCTTTTAGGGTCTCACGGTGGAGCTCTGCTCCTCAGCACCAGAGGTGCCAATGTACCCTCGCTCGGGCCAGCAGCCAAGACTGTGGAGGCATGTAATATGAGGTAAATTTTTGGGACAAACAGGGGTCCGAGCGGAAATAAACAAAATAAGAGGCCGGGAGTTACCCCGGCTACCTGAAATCCCCCTGTGCAAGGAGGAGCCATCATCTTCTGACTTGCTCGCCGTCTGCAGAGATGGAAAACTGGGTAGTGAGTGGGAGGTCCCAGGTATTTATGGATCAGGGAGGGGCTTTCTTTTGCTATCATCTCTGCAGGAACGCCCTCTTCAGGACGATATTACCCACATGTTATGGATTCTTGAAGCGGGGTGTGTGACATACTAAGAATAAGGAACCATCTCCACGGGACTTTAACTAAGTGGACAATTAAGGACACTAGAAGGACCAATTTAGTTTTAAATGATTTTATTGCATTTATCAAATAAGTGGTTTTATCTAATGGGACAACGTTGCTGTCGGGAATTTAAGACAACTGAGAGGGAGGATTACTTGCAGATGCGGCTACAGATATAACGACACACAGCGGATTTAATTACCGGCCCAGGTCAGGTAATCTTACCTCCGGGCCAGGTGGTTACCGTATATACTCGAGTATAGGCCGACCCGAATATAAGCCGAGGCACCTAATTTTACCACAAAAAAATGGAACAAGTTATTGACTCGAGTATAAGCCGAGGCGGCTTTTTTCAATTGGAATTGGAGTTGACACACAGAAAGAGAGAGACACACACACACACACACAGAAAGGGACACGCACGCACACACAGAAAGAGACGCACACACAGAAAGAGACGCACACACAGAAAGAGACGCACACACAGAAAGAGACGCACACACAGAAAGAGACGCACACACAGAAAGAGACGCACACACAGAAAGAGACGCACACACAGAAAGAGACGCACACACAGAAAGAGACGCGCACACAGAAAGAGACGCGCACACAGAAAGAGACGCGCACACAGAAAGAGACGCGCACACAGAAAGAGACGCACACACAGAAAGAGACGCACACACAGAAAGAGACGCACACACAGAAAGAGACGCACACACAGAAAGGGACACACACACACACACACACACAGAAAGAGACGCACACACAGAAAGAGACGCACACACAGAAAGAGACGCACACACAGAAAGGGACGCACACACAGAAAGGGACGCACACACAGAAAGGGACGCACACACAGAAAGGGACGCACACACAGAAAGGGACGCACACACAGAAAGGGACGCACACACAGAAAGGGAGACACACACACACACACACAGAAAGGGACACACACACAGAAAAAGACACAGACACACACACACACACACACTGTGGGTACCTGCTGCTGCTGCCGCCGCTCTCAGACGCGCAGGTGTCGGGGGTCAGGGTTTGGCCGAGGTTACCCTGCAGAGGGGCAGCGGGGTCCCCCTCCCCTCCTCCTCCTGCCGGTCGCTCGGCACACAACACCCTCCATTCAGCTCCGCCTGCCAGCCCCGCCGTTCTCATACATACACCAGCACTTCCTGGCTGTTGCGCGCTGGTCGTCGGTGGGCGTGCCCCATATGGCCGGCGTCCAATGAAAACATTGGACGCCGCCCATTGACGACCAGCACGCAGCAGCCTGGAAGTGCCGGTCAGTGTGTGAATGTGCGTGTTTGTGTGTATGAGAGCGGCGGCGGCAGCAGCGGGTACAGCAGGGACCCGCAGCGGCCGCCGCTCACCGTCCAGCATCTGTTGGGTTCAGGGTTGCGGCCTTCCCTGGCAGTCCGCCCCTGGACTCGAGTATAAGCCGAGGCGGCTTTTTTCAGCCCAAAAAGTGGGCTAAAAAACTCGGCTTATACTTGAGTATATACGGTAAGTGCCTATACATAAAAGTTCATACTCATTGTGATTTGTAACTTTGCTAATCCATTTACAGTTTGGTTAAATAACTGAACACGGTGTTATTAAAACTAGCTACAGCGTGGTGTTTCACCTTGTTATAGCTTAGATAAAAAGATACATTTTTTGAAAGCATGTAACTAGTGCCTGGGAGGAGATTTCATTCCCCCTACATTCACGTTTTCATACAATAATAGTGCGCCTGGAAGAAAAAGAGGTTTAGCGACAGAAGGTTACACAAATGTTGCCACCTTAACCCCTTGTCTATCTAAACAATTTGCCTCTACCCCACAGGCTTGCCACCTGTCCGGGCTGCTGCTTATTGTCTTACTCAGCGCTACCTACACTTTCTTTTATCATTCGGATTGTGTTTTGCTGTATGACAATATAAATACAGCTCCTTTGGGAACATTACAATGGAGTGCCGGTCTCTTTGTCTGCTGGATATGTGTGAGGTTGAGTGAGCTCCCTCACCTCAGCAGCATTCTGTGTGTACAGGATTCACTTCTCTCTTCTTGTAGGTCTTGCTGTACGGTTGCCAATAGCAACAGATTGGAAGTAGTGAAAATTGCTTCCTTAAACACACCTTAACTGACATAAGAAAAAATTAAAAACAATACCACTTCAGCTCAGCACCATGAGGACATCCTGTTGGCACAAAAAATATACTCTTTCATAAATTCCATTGAAAGTGGACTTCCCCATGCACAAATATGTTAAAGTGGATGTCCAGGCACCAGGTAACCCCCCACTCCCGCTCTGCCGCTCTCCCATGGTGCTGAGGCAGGGGAAGTACAATAAAAAACCTCCTTACCTTGCCCTGGATCCAGCGCTGTTCACCTGATTATTTTGTTCCTGGGTGCCGCCATCTTTGATCTACTGCACAAAGCTCCTGCTCTGTGCGCAGCCCATGTGGCAGCTGCCAGAGCGATGGGGACATTGCTGGATCCCGGGGCGAGTTTCTTTTTTATGTTGTTACCCTGTGTCTGGGCATCCACTTTAACACGTGATGCCACCAGTTTCCACTAGTGCAGTGATACTCAACTGGCGGACCGGGGTCCGAATGCGGACCTTGGTGCCAGATTTCTGGACCCCTGCCCTGACAGCCCTGCACTAAGTTGCTTCCGTGTCGCCGTGCTCAGCGCTGCCCCTTGATTGGCGATTTAGTGCTTAGTCTTCCTGCCAGTGTCATGGCTCCCTGGCACCCAGCATTGCAATATGAAGTACTGCACGGGCAAGAATTGGCATTGCAAGGTGCACACAAACTTTGTTTCTCAGCCTCTTTGCCCCATCCAATCCTGTCCCTCTGCCCCAGCTCAGCCCCATCTATCCCTGTCTCACCATCTCATCCCCCAGCTCAGCCCCATCCATTCCTGTCCAGCCATCTTGGGCCCCATCCATCTCCGTCCCCCAGCTCTGCTCTATCCATTCCTGCCCCCCCCCTGCTCTACCCAATCCATCCCTGCCCTCCCAGCTTTGCCCCATCAATCCCATCCCCAACCATTCCTGTCCCCCCAGCTCAGCCCCATCCATTCCTGTCCCCCCAGCTCAGCCCCATCCATCCCTGTCCCCCCAGCTCAGCCCCATCCATTCCTGTCCCCCCAGCTCAGCCCCATCCATCCCTGTCCCCCCAGCTCAGCCCCATCCATCCCTGTCCCCCCAGCTCAGCCCCATCCATTCCTGTCCCCCCAGCTTTGCCCCATCAATTCCATCCATGTCCATTCTCCCCCCCCCCCCCCCCCCCTCGAGCTCTGTCCCATCCATTTCTTCCCCATCCATTCCAGCTTTTTGACCGGGGAATCTATAGCCCCCTCCCCAGTGCTAGGATGTCTAACAATCCAAACCCTGCAACAGCCCTCCTCCAGGACCTTCACCTCTGACCGGATACCTGTATATGGACCTTTACAAGAGGTGGTTGAGTACCCCTGCACTAGTGCATCACATATTTTTGTGGGGCCGTTGGAAATCAGGGCCACAATTCAGTTACCCTACTACTGTGCCAGAGATTTCCCCAGGGGCCCTGGTGGTGTTGGACAAGGGATTTCCCATTGTATTGCCAGCTTGGTTTGCTTCAGCATATCGCCACCAATCCAAGTCACTGTATTCCTCCAAGCCACCTCTGCCATCTCCCTCGGCCTATTTACCTGCCAGTTCTATCTGCCCCCCTTTCCCCACAGCAGGAGGGGCACATAGATTTGCCCCTCCTATATCCCTCTTGTTATATCCTCCTGTCCTTACTGAGACTCTGTTTAAAGTGGACCAACACCCCCCACCCCGCGGGACATCCGAGATCGGGATGTCCCGCGGGGTGAAACCCCCCCCAAACACCCCAACTCACCTACCTTATCTTCGGCGCCGGCCGCCGCCGCCTCCCTCGCGCCCCTGTAGGCGTGCGCGCCTCCGCGCCGGCCGTCTGCGAATGGCCGGCGCGGAGGCGCGCGCGTTCAAAGTGATGCGAGGGAGGCGGCGGCGGCCGCCGCCGCTTAGACGTTGAAGATCTTCCCTTGTACGTCGGCGCTGGGAGCGGGGAGAGGTGAGTTTTTCGGGGGGTTAGGGGGGGTTTCACACAGCGGGGCACCCCGATCGGGGGTGCCCCACCGAAGTGGACCAAGACCCAGGATAGTCAAAATCCTGGGTGTTGGTCCACTTTAAGTCCTTTACATGCCAGTTCTATTTGCCTCCCTTTCTCCACAGCAGTGTCCTTCCCCTCTGCTCCTATCTACAGTATTCTGCGCTCCACCATCACTTCCTTCCAGCCCTTCCTTCCCCTGTATGAGATGATGGCCACTTGAGCATGCCTGGTTTATATACACGTACCATGTGCTTTATGTTTGTCTTATTCTCATGATGTGTGTGTGTGAATACAGGTGGATGTTGCAGGATTCCAGCTCTCGGTTAAGACTCCTTTCAGGACGGCATTTGAAACTGTGCAGCTTCTGATCCTGGTGAGTTTCCAGCACCTCATGATAAGAGGTGAAGCCGTGTCATAAGCGTCACCTTTCCATCAGCTGTGCTAATGGGACCAGGATGAACCTTCATGCTCCTAAAGGGCCAGTCCAAGCAGATCTTCCAGTTTTTAAAGGGCAGACCAGAAACCGCAGTATGTGCTGCTGTAATGTTACCTGCCATTTCCAGTCGGGTAAAATGTATCCCTTACTGGGGGCTTTGGGATGGGTGCAGGTCTCCTTTAAATGTTCTGAGATCAAGCATGTCAATATGGGGTAGGCTTCACCACAGAACTTCTCATGGAACCTCCATCCCAAGTGGACCTTTGCACCTAAATATCACTTTTACCTCCCCCAGTGGTGGCATCCCAATTTTCAGCAACACACTGCACCTACCCACATGCATGGCCTTGTTGCTGGCCACCGGTTTGCTATCCCACATGACCTCCATAGGACCAAATGGGTTTCCATGGTGAAACTGCTGCCGGATGTGGAGCTTGCAAGGAGGACAGACGGGCCACGGCAGTACTTTTGCTCATGGGCCAAAACTGACAGCTCTTTGGGCCAGAGTTTGACTACTGTGGAAAAGTGTCTGGGCTCATTCTTAGCTAAAGAGCACCACGATGCCCAGTAATCCTATGGTTCTCTTTGGTGTTTTATGGTCAAGTGAACATGAGCTCACCATCAAAGAGAACCATAGGTTCTCTGATTGCTGGGCATTGTAGTGCTTTATGGTCAAGTGAAGATGAGCTCACCATCACAATTTGATGGTGAGCTCATCTTCACTTGACCAATAATGCACCACAATGCCCAGCAACCCCATGGTTCTCTTTGATGGTGAGCTCATCTTCACTTGACCAATAATGCACCACAATGCCCAGGAACTCCATGGTTCTCTTTGATGGTGAGCTCATCTTCACTTGACAAATATAGCACCACAATGCCCAGCAATCCTAGGGTTCTCTTTGAAAAACTTTCAGTTGATTTGTCCTAACGCATCAATAAGAGCCAGTTTGGATAGATTAGATTTGATCCAGTTTACTGACTTTTCCCATTTTCAGAAAGTTAAAGCGAGCCCCAGTTGAAAATGACGTAAAGCCTGGCTTACCTCTACACCTGGGCATCATTAATTGGGATGCCTCTCCTCCTGCAGAGCACTTTGAAGCCCTAATTTAAGCAAAGTTCTGTGGTCTATTGCAAGTGGTGGCTGCCAGGAGAACATTCACTGCTCCACTGGGCGTGCATGGAAAACCCTAGGCCCCAAGAGCCACTGCAGGAGTTTAAAGCGGCCTTCTAGTTAAATGTGGAACAAAACTCTGGTATTTGACTTGACTTTTTGTTTCAATATTTTTATTAAAGTTTTGGGTTTTCAACATTACAGATATTTGGAGCTTATGCATTATATTGCCATCCCGCGCAGGGGAGGTGAAAGAAAAAGCTAACATTCTAAATTGCATAAGATTACACATAGATCACGTTGATGTTTTAATAATTTACAATGCATACAAAGCGAGGAAGCAAATGACAACGTAAAGAACATTCAACGTCTTTGCGCAACCCACTTGACCTGAGACATGTTTATACCCACTCCGGGGCCATGCAGGTCGGGGGGGCTCCGCCCTCCACGATCCGCACCGCCCCGAGCGAGCCCACGGGATTTGCAAACTTGGTCAAGCGCGTTGACGGGAAAGGGTTAATGAAAGCCTTTTGGGATTGTAGTCTAAAGAGAGGAGAAACAAAGAACTGGGGGGGAGGGGAAAAGTTGGAGGGAGGAGGGGAGGTCTGGCCGACACCTCAGATATTGGGGTAAATTGCTTTTTCCAGGCTCTGGCTATGGTCTGTTTAGCCGCCAGGAGAAGGTAGACAAAAAGTCTGTGCTGTTTGCCAGTGTGCTCCTGGGGCTTGCGGTATTTGACTTGACTTTGATCTGGATTTCGTTTCGTTCCTCGGGGGGCATCCTGAATTGGAATGCCGCGCTGTGTGCCCCCCCCCCAGAAAGCCTGGAACAAATCGCCTCTATCTTGTTCCAACGATGCACGTGTGGCCGCACAGCCAGCGAGAGCAGTTTGCTGTGTTTACATCCTTTCGCAAATGACTCTCATTGACTTCCTGTCCCATCTCCCCATTGTAAACAATTAGGCTCTGGTTGGCCAGAGCTTGTGCATGCGCTGTTGAACTGGGGGAAGGTACGTTTTTACGTGCACCCTGAGGGGGGTCACACAGCGGGGTATACTGAAACGGGAAACGGGAGAAAGCCAAGTCAGCTGTTGGTGGGTTTTGTTCCGCTTTAACCTGAAGTGCAGGTAAAGGCTGCTTGTTATACCCATAATTTTCCAGAATTTCCAGATTTGTCCACACAGCTGTAAGTGCAGGCCTCTGTGTCCTGTGTCCAATGAAGAAGGGCAGGTTTTTTTATTTTAAGCAATGTCCTTTGTTGTAGGAGCTGGAGCTGTATAAGGAGGAGCTTCTAGACAAGCCGGCCTTACTTGCTGTGAACAAGACAGATCTTCCTGGAGCAGAAGAAAAGTTCCAGGAGCTGATGACACAACTTCAGAGTCCACACAGTAAGTAAATCCCGTCCTGTATAAAGGCTGCTGCTATTCATGGCGGGTGCTGAACAAGCATCTTTATTCTGTAGCCACCAATGAGTATCATGCATTAAACCCGCCCCACCCCCTCTCTCCTACTTATTGGGTGATAACAGAATGAACTCTCATCTGTGTGCTGCTAACCAGGCCTTGGGGTGCATCAGTGGTGCCCCCCAGTGGTCAGTCAACGAGGGAGACTTGTGAGGGGGACATCGAAGCCAAATTCACGGAACCTGGACAACAGGCAGATATAAAAATCTTACCTGCTTCCAACATGTTCCTCCGTTTGTGGATATTTCACAGCAGCATCCTCCGCTATGTGCGCGCACCCACCAGCGCTTTTTGCAATGCTTGCTAATACACAGCATAGTGATCAGGGGGCCACATCCTTGGTTTTCCTGCGGAGACCACGGATGCGGCTGGGGCACGCTGACCTCCGGAAAGGGTTATCCCAAATCAGGGTTCCAGAGGGACACTCGGCTGGTGATTGGTCTACCTTAGAGTGGAACAAAACCCAGAAATTTGACTTCCCTGGATTTGGTTCCATGTCTCCAGGGCATCCTGAGTAGATGCAAACAGCTCTGATTGGACTAGAGCCCACACATGCACCATTACAGTGGGGGAAAGTCAGTTTTTACGGGCGCCCTGGGGTTTTACACAGTGGGGGATCCCGATTCGGCCAGCCCTGAAATATTTACATCCTAAATAAGGTGTCTACCTCCATCCCCAGCTGTATACCCCCAAATAAGGTGTCTCCCTCCATCCCCAGCCGTATACCCCCAAATAAGGTGTCTCCCTCCATCCCCAGCCGTATACCCCCAAATATGGCGTCTCCTTCCATCCCCAGCCGTATACCCCCAAATATGGCGTCTCCTTCCATCCCCAGCTGTATACCCCCAAATATGGCGTCTCCTTCCATCCCCAGCCGTATACCCCCAAATATGGCGTCTCCTTCCATCCCCAGCCGTATACCCCCAAATAAGGTGTCTCCCTCCATCCCCAGCCGTATACCCCCAAATAAGGTGTCTCCCTCCATCCCAAGCCGTATACCCCCAAATATGGCGTCTCATTCCATCCCAAGCCGTATAGGACCAAATATGGCATCTCCTTCCATCCCAAGTCTTATAGGACCAAATATGGCGTCTCATTCCATCCCAAGCCGTATACCCCCAAATATGGCGTCTCTTTCCATCCCAAGTCTTATAGGACCAAATATGGCGTCTCCTTCCATCCCAAGTCTTATAGGACCAAATATGGCATCTCCTTCCATCCCAAGTCTTATAGGACCAAATATGGCGTCTCCTTCCATCCCAAGCCGTATACCCCCAAATATGGCGTCTCCTTCCATCCCAAGCCGTATACCCCCAAATATGGCGTCTCCTTCCATCCCAAGCCGTATACCCCCAAATATGGCGTCTCATTCCATCCCAAGCCGTATACCCCCAAATATGGCGTCTCTTTCCATCCCAAGTCTTATAGGACCAAATATGGCGTCTCATTCCATCCCAAGCCGTATACCCCCAAATATGGCGTCTCTTTCCATCCCAAGTCTTATAGGACCAAATATGGCATCTCCTTCCATCCCAAGTCTTATAGGACCAAATATGGCGTCTCCTTCCATCCCAAGTCTTATAGGACCAAATATGGCGTCTCCTTCCATCCCAAGCCGTATACCCCCAAATATGGCGTCTCCTTCCATCCCAAGTCTTATAGGACCAAATATGGCGTCTCCTTCCATCCCAAGCCGTATACCCCCAAATATGGCGTCTCCTTCCATCCCAAGCCGTATACCCCCAAATATGGCGTCTCCTTCCATCCCAAGTCTTATAGGACCAAATATGGCGTCTCCTTCCATCCCAAGTCGTATACCCCCAAATATGGCGTCTCCTTCCATCCCAAGCCGTATACCCCCAAATATGGCGTCTCTTTCCATCCCAAGTCTTATAGGACCAAATATGGCATCTCCTTCCATCCCAAGTCTTATAGGACCAAATATGGCGTCTCCTTCCATCCCAAGCCGTATACCGCCAAATATGGCGTCTCCTTCCATCCCAAGTCTTATAGGACCAAAATGGCATCTCCTTCCATCCCAAGTCTTATAGGACCAAATATGGCGCCGCCTTCCATCCCAAGTCTTATAGGACCAAATATGGCGACTCCTTCCATCCCAAGCCGTATACCCCCAAATATGGCGTCTCCTTCCATCCCAAGCCGTATACCCCCAAATATGGCGTCTCATTCCATCCCAAGCCGTATACCCCCAAATATGGCGTCTCTTTCCATCCCAAGTCTTATAGGACCAAATATGGCGTCTCATTCCATCCCAAGCCGTATACCCCCAAATATGGCGTCTCTTTCCATCCCAAGTCTTATAGGACCAAATATGGCGTCTCATTCCATCCCAAGCCGTATACCCCCAAATATGGCGTCTCTTTCCATCCCAAGTCTTATAGGACCAAATATGGCGTCTCCTTCCATCCCAAGCCGTATACCCCCAAATATGGCGTCTCCTTCCATCCCAAGCCGTATACCCCCAAATATGGCGTCTCTTTCCATCCCAAGTCTTATAGGACCAAATATGGCGTCTCCTTCCATCCCAAGCCGTATACCCCCAAATTGCGTCTCCCTCTGTCCCAAGCCTTATACTCCCTTTCATTTTGTGTTCTGCAGCAGGTCCAGTAGCTGCACTTTTATTGGTGACTTTTTGTGACATCACACTTTTTCTCCCTCAGAACATCTTCACGTCCTCCCTGAGGAGCTGGTGCCCCTGCGGCAAATCACCTTCAAACACGTCCTTCCTGTGTCTGCAGAGTCGGGGCGGGGCATAGAGGAGCTGGCGCGCTGTATCCGGAGGTCCCTGGATGAGCAGGCGGACCTAGAGCTACAGGAAGCTGCTGAGGAGAAGCTGCGCAGCCTCCACACTATGACATCATCCAGTGCTATGACATCATCCAGCGACACAGACAAAGCGCAGACACCACCGTCCTCTACATGATGATGCTTCATTGGTTTGTGTGTCTCTCTGTAAGATTTGTGTACATTTCCTGTAAATTCCATTACAATCACTTTTTTATAGCTTCTCCTGTGTCATGTGACTTTTCTCACAAGGGTTTTACTATCGTGGGACCTTGCCCATGGGAATCCCAATTTGGGATGCTCGCTAGTTGAATCCCCCGATAAACTTACCTTCCTGAGGGTCCCACGGCGCATACACGGGTTCTCATCTGATGAGCGCTTTATGCTGTGCATACTAATGGAAGACCACTGGAGTGCGCATAGGGAAAGGGTGACAACAGCTGCATCCCCAGACTCCCTGCAGTCTGCAGTGCGCTCCTGTCCCCAGCCTATCTGAATGGTCGGGTGCGGCCTGAGAACACTGCGCTGGAGCACTGGAAGACTAAGGTGGATGATCACAGGGAGTTCACACAGTGGGAAACCTGAATTGGGACATCCCAGGGATACTTAGTCGGCATACCAGCTGATAGACTTTAAACCGGACCTTTAATGAAAAGCCCAAACCCTTAAAAAACGATTCCCCAGCATCTAAACTTAATATATTTTACATTTTTAGTCACTTACATATTATTCTTTCCCCCACTGGGCTGCAACTCTGTTCAGGACTCTAGGATATGGGCGCATCACATACTGAGGAGAGGAGAGGGGATAAAGTGCAGGGGGTGGGGTTATAGCTGTGCTTTGCACAGACAGAGCAGAGCTGGGGTCAGGGAGAGGGCGGCAATCCCAGAATGCAGCGCGGCACAGTCAGAAGTCACTTCCTGTTTGCAGGCTGCCTGATGCTCCATGAGCCGTCATCTTGGATGTGGCAGTAGATGCCGGTAGGATGAATGGTAATGTGGGTGTGTATGTACAGGGTGTGGGAAACATATAAGATATGTTCTTATTCAGGGTTAAGGTCTGCTTTAAAGAGAAACACCACCCAGGCATTTTCACTCTTCTGGGTGTTGTTACATTGTGGCCGGGCATCTCCAATCGGTGTGTGTATCCCTGTGGATCACCCCATTTATGATTTCCGGTAATCCCACAGCACATGCATTTGTGGACAGCCAATCAGCTCTGCTCCAGGCAGATTCTTTTAGCTTCTTTGGCGTCGGAGCGCAAGCAATCTGAATGGAGCGAATGCACTGCTCCTCATGCTTCATATTGAGGTATAGCAGGATGCAGCCCCGTGCATGTGCCATGGCATCGCCACCTATATATGTATACACGTCAATGTCGGGGGGAGAAAAGCAAAGGGAATGGTCCACACTCCTCTTCTCATAAAACTTCACTTTTAATTATGCGTTTAAAAAAACATCTCCATAGTGTATAAAAAGCCATTAAAATCAGGAGTAATCAAAGTCCTGGAAAGTCATATATACAGTGTAGGCGATTTACGCGTTTCGGACTCCTATCTACAGTACTTAATCTATGATAAACGCGTAAGTTGCCAATACTGTATATATGACTTTCCAGGACTTTGATTACTACTGATTTTATTGGCTTTTGATAAAATATGGAGATGATTTTAAACGCATAATTAAAAGTTAAGAGGAGTGCAGACCATTCGCTTTGCTTTTCATGCTATTTAGTGAGTTGAGGGATTAGGTGGTGAGCGGACATTCCCTATATTGTCCCAATGGCGGGGGGAGGGTTTTCACAGCAGGGCATCCCTAATTGGAATGCCCCCAGAAATATGGTATTGCCTGATCCTGTAGCCTTTTACACTCCAGGGCTGGCCAAACAAGCCGTTGTTCCGCTATAAAGGGATTGCACTGGTTATATTAGTGCTCACTGTTTCCTGCCACAGCTGCTTCATCCAGGTCTGGTGCTCATATATTTACCTATTTCTGAGATTCCTAAAGTGGGCACATGCCCCGGGATTCCTTGGGACACACTTCAAAGGTAACATGGTGGATGTTGCCCCCTCCCCGGGTCAGTCTCAGTGCTTGGAGCGCACCCAACTCATTCACATCAACAGAGGAGGCGTGCCACAATGTCTCAGGTCCTGAGGGGGGCGCTCTGCCGGACACCTGAGGTTTTTATCCAAGAAACCTGCTGCTTAGTGATGTCGCTGGCTGCCAGCAGCACCCTCCAACCATGTCACCCATTCTATGTCTCTGTTTGATGAGGGACCAGAAGTCGGTGCCTCCTACTTCTCCACTGGCGCTGTGTTTTGTGGCTTCCGGTCCCCCAGCACACAGAGTGTATGCCAAATGTACTTTTCTATAGAGGCTTTTCTTTGGAAGTATAGGTCTGCTTTAAAGCGACCCAGCAGTTCAGAGGGCTGTACCGATTCCTGATGCCCCGCTCCTCTTTTATGTAGCAAAACTGGGTGGGAGGGGGTGGGAGTAGCACCATCTCTACTATTTATACTAAATTATTATTCAGAGCCTGGGAATCAATTTACAGCCCAGTTTAACCCTCTCATCATCAATCTCATCCAAGTATTAAGCACCAAACATGTTTAGCTATGTGGGGACTCAGAATTAAGAGTAGGGACCACACTAAACACAAAGTGCCTTGCCGGGGCAGTGTGGCTTCCACATGTATCTGCAGATATATGCAACCAAATCTCTGTCTTTCCACACAGCTAGACATGTTTGGTGCTTGATATTTAGATGAACTAGTTAAACTGGGCTGTAAATTGGTTCACAGGCCCTGAATAATAATACTTTTTGCATAAATAATAGTGATGGAGCTGCTCCCACCCCCCTTTACTTAGCAAACCTGGACCCGTGACTGGTCACCAGTGGTCATGTGGTCTGGAGCCATCTTGTCAGTAGAAGGATTCTGCTCGCTCCACATGAACACTGAGGGCCAATCATTGGGGCTCTGTTTTGCCAGGGGAATAAGGGGAGCGGAGAAAATCTGAGCTTTGGTTGGGGGTTCCCTGCATCAGCAATTAACACATTCATTCTGCAAATGGGTCAGCACTTGTTTTTCATAAAGTTGGTGTTGGATCACTTTAAAGTGGACCAACACCCAGGATTTTCACTATCCTGGGTGTTGTCCACTTCAGCGGGGCATCCGAGATCAGGATGCCCCGCTGTGTGAAACCCCCCCAAAAGCCCCAAAAAAACCTTACCTTTTCGGCGACTGATAAGCCGCCGCCACCTGCTGCGCGTCCCTCTTACAGGGGACTGCTAGAGGGGCGCGCGGGAGGCGGCGGCGGCTGATCCGTCGCCGATAAGGTAAGGTTTTTTGGGGCTTTTGGGGGGGGGTTTCACCCCACGGGACATCCCGATCTCAGATGCCCCGCGGTGAGGGAGGTGATCGGCCCATGAATCTTATAGATTCCCGGGCCAATCACCCCTGGGTGTTGGTCCACTTTAAAGGGACAGTGCAGGCAAAGGGTTAAATTAGGCTGATCTCTGCTTGCTGCATGTTGGCTGTCAGGGGCGTAATCTCTCATTCACAAGCACTTTGAATTCCCTGATAAACCCTACAGAACTTGCTCCCTTCTGGGGACTCATTTTTTAGGGTCCCCCAAAAATGTTTACTTCTGAAGGGACTGAGATATTGAAACATGCATGGATAAGTCATCATCCGCTGAGGCCCTTCAGAAGGGGGAGGGGGGGTTCGCGTGATCTTTTTAAGAAAAATAAAGCCGGATGAATGAAAGATGCGGCCCTGGACAGCCAGCATGGGGAGGGCAGGAGGTAGGCTAATTTAACCCTGTGCCTGGACTGTCCCTTTATATTGGAAGTAAAATTAAGTCACCACTTCTCGTTCACTCATATGGCAGCCAATCATGTGACAGCTGTCAATTCAGATTTGATGTGCAAAGCTGATTGGTCATGTGATTGCCATACTTTCAATGAATGAGGATGTGATAATCAGTAGACTTGACTGAATCTATAAGATTCCTGGGCCGATCGAAGAATGAAGCAAAGAAACATGGCCGAGCACAGCGGCTACTAGCGGGCGCTCTGAAAATACAACTCTGTGAGATACTCACCTGTAGAATTGGTATTATACGCATACAGCACGTCCTGCTCCAGTAGTAGTAATAACATGTGGGTAATCCTCCGCCTCCGGCGCCGTGCACTGCAGACATGTAGAAAACAAGCTCCTCCCGGCCCTACATATACCGAGGGACCTCCCACAATCCCCAGTATTGAAAAGCAGTGAGAAAGAGAAGCCGGGAGAAACCAACCACCCAGAAAATGGCAATAATATCAATAACAATCACCATACAGGGGATCCAGAACAAGGTGAAACCAGGGTGGGGTGCAGCAGGACGTGCTGTATGCGTATAATACCAATTCTACAGGTGAGTATTTCACAGAATTGTATTATTCTAAGCATACAGCACGTCCTGCTCCAGATATAGTAATAACATGTGGGACATCCAATAGCAGTGTCCATAAAGTAGGGTGGGATCCCTGTGAAAAAGGCACAGCCAACAGTAAAAGCGCTGTCACCCTCAACCATGCTACCAAGAGCAACGAGAGCAATGCTCTAACCTCAACCTTTGAAACCTTGTAAAGGAAGAACTGAAGACAAGCAGCGGACTAGCCAGCTTGCTCAACAGAACCTAGTGCTGAAAGGCCCAAGCCAAGCACAAGTAGTAAGAGAGCAAAAACCAAGAGAGAAGAAGAATCTTCCCCTAGACGAGTAGGCCAGAGTAACAGCCTAATAATGCTACTGGAAAAAAGGGTAGCCATGGCAACCTTAGAACTCTCCCCATCGGGGAATATGAACCCAGGTCTCAAGCGAGACCAGCAGGAATACTGAAAAACAACGCTAACAAGGCTCAGCAAGAGCCGAGACGTTTACTTTAGGCTCAGAAGGACAAAACCAACCGAGCAGGACCAAGCCAAAGGGCACCTACACCCGTGGTAGCAATCAGATCTGGTACATAAGGATGGAGAAACCTATAAGCCTCAAAGGGCATAATCCCTACCAGGGACAAGAGAAAGACCAGGAATCTCCAACACCTGATGGGGGATACAGATCCCTTTAACTCGTAGTAATCTAGACAATAGCCCAGAGACCGGAGGGTCTGGAATAAAGGAGAATAAAAACACCACCTGGCCCTATTCGGCGTAAGGCGGAATACCCTCACCTCATGGTGTACAGATATATAACATATATATATATATATATATATATATATATACATACAATGACTAGGACCGCTAACAGAGCCATCCTTTATGGCACATTTCTGACTGGAGCAACCGCCCCAGAAGAGCGATATGAGGGAAGGAACAGTTCAGACAAGAACCTGAATAAGACCCAAGGGAACCCTTAGCAGGGCATCCGGATAAGTAACCCCCCCCCAAAAGGGAGCATAGAATTCCCTGGGGAACGCACCTGAGCAACCCCTGAGGAATGCTCAACACAGAAGATTGAATTAGACTTCTGCAGAAGGCAAACAGGGCAAGCCCTGAACATCTTCAGAGAACTGAGTTGGGGAGCCAACTTCAACCGTGCTATAATAATTCTAGGACCCAGGAATAGGGAACATCCCGCAGGAGAGAGAGCTAGTTCAAGCAAAGCAGACTAGAAGAGCATACTCCAACATAGCCGGCATAAAGAAGGGAGAAGAAGAGGAGGGAGCTAGGCCTAGCCCTCCAATAGAGAAAAGACACCCAGAGATACCCATCTCCAATAGGGTGAAAAGCAAACCGACCAATCGCCTAAAAGGCCTGTAGGTAGGGGCGACGTAGTAAGGAGCCTGAATAGGCAGAACAGCCCACTTGAGAGGGCATACAGTACAACTGTCTTCAGCAGAAAATCTGCGAACCACACCCCGCTGGACCACCCAGGGCCCCCAGCATAACGGTTCTCCCTTTCTACAGCAATTCTATGCAGAACCCCGCCTAGCAGGGTGAAAGAAGTTAAGACATATAGAATATAATGTCCTGACAGAAGCAATACTAGGCCCTCATGACCAAGGCCAGAGAGTTCTGGGACAATAACCCAGGACAGAGGCCCTGTAATAGCAAATGGGCCCCACAGGGCCACACCAGTAGGGACGCAGTGAGACACTAAAATAGAACCTCCTGCCACAGTAGGACAGCCATCGAAGCTAATACCAATGAAGTGCAAGGAATGTAAACCCCCACTTAGATCAGAACCAGAACCTTCTTGAAGGGTCAACCTGTTCCGAGACCTTCACAGATAAAAAAGGACAAGCCACTGTCCTCAGACTGACCGAGAGTCCCCAAAAAGGACAAGTCCTGAAGAGGAGTAGCCCAGCAAATCAGAGCCCACCAAAGGCTCAATGTGTCAACCGAAAAACAGTATGGAGATGGATCCCCTAAGGGGCCCCCCTTAGGGACCACGGGGGATTTCAGAAGAAATAAGACCCCCCAGTCAACCTGCAAGACTTGGTACCCATGGTGACCATCTACAGGGAGAAGCAAGAAGGAAAGGAAAGGTCCCAGACATCTTCCTTGAATTTACAACCTCAAAAGGAACCCCCGTAACAAGGGGGAGCGTACTGACCTAGTTCCAGGGGTGCTGGAACCCTGTCCAGGATAAGTAACCTAAGGTGTCGCAGGGCCCAAGGGCTTCTGAGAATAAGGGACAGCATCTGGACCGCCACCAACAGGCCCACCAGCTGCAAGGTGAAGGTAGTGTGACATCAAAGAGGGCAAGGTCCTCCCCATTAGAAGTCCACATATAGCAGAAGGAAGGTTCTAACATGAACCAATCTAAATGCCACCCCGTAGGGAGATACCGAACCAGGGGACGCTAAGTAAGTAATGTGCCTGAGCACCAATCCAAAGGACTCCCAATGAGCCACAAGTCAATAGCCAACACGGCCTGATGAAAAAATTGGAAAAGAATGAGAAGCAAGTAGAACCTAGCGCGGACGTCACAGGGGCACGTCCAAGACAACACTCCCATACTCGCCTTAGTGAGTCGTCTGGGAGCAGGAAAGGGACCCTAGACAAGACCCCAATCCGCAGAGTTGGTCCTGCAACACTGTCTGGAAATGGCCTAGGTGTCCTGAAGGCACAGGGGACTAAAAAGGAATATAGATCCTCACAGGCATCAAGAGGTCCACTGGACAAGAGCGCCTGCGGCCCAACAGGTAGATACCATGTAGGAACTGCCAGTGAAAATATAAATGCTAGGTCCAGAATGCCAACCCGGGTCAGACTGCCTCATCCCAGAGGGAAAAAGGTAATGTGGATGCAATCACAAGTCAAGGGTCAACCTGTAAGAGAGCCCAGACCCTGCACGCCGAGCTCGGCCTGCCTCAACCCCCGAAGGGAAAACCGGGACTAGAAGAACCCTGACAACCTCAGAAAGGGACAGCCCAGCAAACTCCATTCTGCATCCAGGGGGACTATCTCCTATAACAACCTGAACGAAGCATGGCGCCCTGCGATAGGAGCCAAGTGCTGCGGCAGCCCCCTCGCCCAACAGGGCGGGGGCGTCCCTTCATGCTTGTGTGGTTTTGGCAGATTTGGACTTCGCCCTGCCGGAGGTCCCAGGGCGTTGCCTGCCCCCCTTGGGGCGGGCCTCCACTCCAAAAAGTTGGAAGCACACTTCTGGTTCGCGCTTGACACTAACGTAGGGAGGGGGAGGGGTATCCCTGCCCCTGGGCGGCTGAGACGGCCTTCTGCGCGAGGGTGCCTTACCCTTTCTTCCAAAAAGGTCCAACCTGGCCCCGAATAAGCGTCTTCCTTTAAAAGGAGGACCAGTAAGAGCCTTTTTAGTATCATTGTCAGCCCCCCACTGTCGCAGCCAAAGCAGGCGGCGAATAGCCACCACAAGAACCGAAGTTCTAGCATACATTTTAATAGTGTCATCCATCGCTGAGAGAATAAACCTCACAAAAACATCACAATCAGTGCATTAAAGACCTCCCAAGGGAGATCCTCCAGCTGTTGGTCAAGTATCTTCCTAAGAAGGATCCTGGCGGCCACTGCGGTGACGGCCGCGGCACAGACCGGACGCAGAGCCGTCCCTGCACACAAAAAGGCGTGGGAATGTCAATGCGCCGGTCCTCAGCATCCCGAAGGGTACGATGATTAGAAGCTGCCATGAAGGGAGGGTTAGCAACCCCAATAATAGGTGCATCCACCTCTGGAGGGACTGACCATCGAACAACCAATTCAGGGGGAAAAGGGTACTTCCAGTCCCAGACCCCCAGAACCCCTGTAAGTTTACAAGGAAATTCCCATTCCTTAGATATGAGAGTCTGGAAATGATCCTGTTCCAGAAATTCCAGGCGCGGCGTCGCCGTGTGGAAACTCTCCCTCTTGGGCTTGGGAGACTCTCCCGGAGGAGAGATGGACAGTGCTTCAAAGATCTTTATAAGTAACTCATCAGTGTCACACAGGCCCCAAGAGCCAGGGCCAGAACTGTCACGGCTCCAAGACATCTCATCTGAGGAACTGGAACCTGAGAACAGTTCACCTTCATCAGAAGGATCAAGGTCCTGCATAGCGGCAGACTCCTCAGTTTCAGTGGGGAACCTAAAACCAGGGGGCGTCAGGGACCGTTTCTTTCCAGCGCCCAAGCGCTCCGCCAAACCAGACATCACCTGCTCCGCCGTGGGTAACCTGCGCGGCACCACCTGCTGGTCATCCCCGCTCGAGTGCGACTCATCTGGAGTGAGATCTAAGCACGGGGAGACAGGAGTATTGAAGCGAGGTGCAGCTACTGGTAAACCTGATTGCAGGGCCAGTGCTTGTTCAGCACACGGTCCGCAGACCCGTGCTCTGTCAGCGTCAGCGTGGGGTTGTCCACACGCAGTACACAGCCGGTCTTGTCCCCGCGGGACCCCGGACACATAATTCTGAGATGCTTCCATATGGTGATTAATCTAAGTAATATGCCAGCAGGGATTTATGCTGTAAGCAGGAATGTGGGAGAATTTAAATATAAACCTGTTAAGATATATATATCAGGCCGGGAGAAGCCACTGGAATCTTGGCGTCTGAAAGACATAAGGAGAAGAGAGGGTGTCAGAGCCATGCGCAGCACAGGAAGAAAAAATAACCGAAACGCCCGTGAGGGCACTTACAGTAACCAAGGAAGAGGAGGATCGTGACCACGCGCGTGCGGGAAGACCGACAAAATGGCGCCAAGCGACAAAAGGGCGGGCCAGAGCAGCAGATGACGCGGAACGCGCCAAACCAGACCACGCCCCCCCCCCGGAGAGCGCGAAGCTCTAAGCGCGTAACAAGACAGAAAAATAGGAGACAGTAATAAACGCCATGGCGTTGCGAAACAGAGCCGCCGTACGCACCAAGTCAATAGTACATTAAAGGCGCTGCGGCCAACGTTAACATAATGTTTGAAGTGCGGCTCTGACCCCCGGTAACCATTAAAGGCTATAAGCAAACAGTGTAATAGGGCAAGACTAGGCCAACGTACACACAACCCCCCCCCTTTTTCCCCCACTAACGGGGGAAACTGGGGAAGAAGGTGACCCAGCAATCGGGGTTCACCGCTACACGGGGTGTGGGGCAAGGTGCGGGAGGGGCATCCACTGAAGGCTCACCATTAGCCTTAACCGCCTACCTATGGTGGGGAATTGCGATGGAGCCAAGCTCCGTAAGCACACGAGGTGCTGCCTACCTTCACAAGACCAACGCAGCCCAGGCTGGGAGGCATATTCTTCACAATGAGGACGGGTGGAAATAGTCCCGCAGGGCCCGCTCGCCTGCGAGAGCGTGATACTTCATGTCTTCGCAGTTCTAGCACTGCAGAGAAATTTGGGGATTTGTGGAAGGTCCCTCGGTATATGTAGGGCCGGGAAGAGCTTGTTTTCTACATGTCTGCAGTGCACGGCGCCGGAGGCGGAGGATTACCCAGATGTTATTACTATATCTGGAGCAGGACGTGCTGTATGCTTAGAATATCCGCTCTACGGGCGCTCATCTGTTGCTACCTGGCGTTAGTAAGGAATCAGCCTGTTGTGCAGTTGCCAATAGCGACAGTTTGGAAGTAGTGAAAACTGCATCTATAAAACACATTTGCTAACATAAGAAAAAATATTTAAAAAATAGCTGAACGTATCCTTCTTTGGCACCAAAAAATATATACATTTTCAAAAATTCAATTGAAAGTGGACTTACCCTTTAAAGGAGCACTATCGTGAAAAAATGGAATGATAAAAATCCATATAAATATGCTGGATGGTGGGAGGAGGGGCCACTTATACACCCGGCATCAGGAAATATCCAGCCAGGCTTGTTTCTTTTATTTTAATGGAAGATGAAATCAGGGGTGACAGACTGTCACCCCTCATAGAATAAACCTGTCACCCCTGGATTTTATTCCTACCATGTGAGAAGAAACCACAAGCTTGGCGGGAGTTTTATTCAGTTCGGGTGTATAAGTGACCCTTCCTCTCAATAGCCAAGGTGTTTATATGGATTTTTAACATTACACCATTTCTAGATAGTTCTCCTTTAAAGTGTACCAACACCCACCGCTGATCGGCCCGGGAATCTATAATCTCCCTGCCTGCGGGGCACCACGATCGGGGGTGTGTGAAACCCCCCAGGACGCCCGCAAATCCTACCTGTTCCTCGTTCCAACGGCGCATGCGCGGGCCGCCGCCGCCTCCGCCTCTCGCGCATCCCTCTAGCAGGGCGCGCACCGGCGCCGGCCGTTTGTGAATGGCCGGCGCGGGCATGCTCCCTGTAAGAGGGACGCGCGAGAGGCGGCGGCGGCGGCGGCGGGCGCTCTCACCTTGACCGTTGATGGACCTCGCTTGTCTGTTGGCGGTGATTGGTGGAGCGAGTCACGTGGGAGCGGGGTCAGGTGAGTTTTTGGGGCTTTCTGGGGGGTTTCACACAGTAGGGCCCCGATCGGTGTGCCCCGGGGAAGTGGACCAACACCCAGGATAGTGAAAACCCTGGGTGTTGGTCCACTTTAAGCTACCTTCACATACATGTTTAAGTGGATGTCCAGTCAAAAGGGTTCCCCTCCCCCCCACGCCCTCCCTGTTACCCTCCCTGTTACCCTCCCTGCTACCCTTCCATGGCGTTCTGGGTGCGCATGTCTTAACTTTTTTGTAGATCTTGGTGTCGGTTGCCAGTAGCAACAGATGCAGGTAGTGAAAACCGCTTCCAGGAAACACACATTTGCTAACATAAGAAAAATGTAAAAAGAAACACTAGATCAGCTCAGCACATTGAGGACATCCTTTTGGCACAAAAAATATATACACTCAAAAATGCCATCGGCCCAAACCATGAAAAAGATCCCATGATTCCTGTGGCTGCCGCTCTTCATTCAGATATGTAGCATCCTGGCATCCATGAAACCTTCCATCACACTACCCGACAGAGAAAGACTCCACTGCTCCAGAATCCAGTGGCTTTGCTTTACATATCAGCTGAAACCTGCTCTTCACTCATAGTAAGTTGTACCATGTTAGCCATCAATGTAAGCAGGAAAACCAAGGTTAAGGTAATACCATTTATTGGCTAACTCAATAGATTGAATGCAAGCTTTCAAAGCAATTCAAGCTTCTTCTTCATGCATAAAGATCTGTAATGTGTACATACATTTATACACAAAACTACAAAGGAGGCACAATTGTTTTTCTACTAAATAGCAAAGTTGTAAAAATGTAAGCTGTGAGATATCAAGGGGATTATGATAATTCATGGTGGGCTAAGAATGGGATGGGGGAGATATTAAAAAGATTGTCTGGGCTGATGTGACTGAAAGAGGAATGAAAATTCCACAAACTCTCCCCCCATCCTATTCTTATCCAGCCCACTATAAATTGCCATAATACCCGTTATCTCACAGCTTACATTTTTACGACTTTGCTATTATTCCTGTGTGTCAGTAGAAAACCAATTGTGCTTTTTTTTTGTAGTTTTGTGTATATGTTTGTGTCCAAGTTACAGATCAGTAATATGCTTGAAGCATGCAAGAAGCTTAAATTGCTTAGAAAGCTTGCATTTTGATCCATTAAATGGTATTACCTTAACCTTTGATTTTCTGCTCTTCAGTCATAGAAACGCAGTTAGTGAAGCTCATAGCTGTTGTGTCTCACCTGGTTGGCAGAGATCGATTTTGGGAAGTTGTTTATTTAAAGAGGACCAAAACCCGCATCTTTAACTAGCATCCCCTGAATCGCTTCCCCCATGAATAGTAGCTTTTGCCTATTATTAGTGCTCCCCCTTCACTTTTATCCCATATAATGGCGCCGGTTTTAGCTGTAAAGCTCCGCCTCCTCCATTCATTTCCACTGCTGTGTGTGGCAATGATGTCATTACCACACCTATGTAATGACTGATCACCTGCCATCTTACAGAGAGGGACAGCAAAAAAAACAGTGTTCCAGGACGATTTGATAAGCGAAAATATCCATTTCTAGTTCTACATCCTAAGAAGAGAGTATCGGCAGAGGCTTTAGCCAAATGTATTTCACAAGTTCAGTGGGTTTTGGTCCGCTTTATTTAATAGCCAATACACTTCTTTATTCCCGTGTAATACTTTAGTAAGCCACAAAGAAACAAAGTGTAAAAGTCTATATTTATTTTTCCGTAAAATTTGAGGGCTTGACCAGTTACAGAATAGCGGCAAGTTCTACTAGGAAGTGACCACTAGGGGGCGTCCACAGACATCAGCACGCTAAAAAGCTACGACACAGCGGAGAGGAAAGCTTTACAAAAAATTGTTACATTCCACTTCGTCTGCCTTATGGTGAGGATTAATGGAGGACTTCTTTCATGTATACTGGCATAGCAAGTGCACCCTACAGCGTGGAACTACAACTCCCAGCTTGCCCAGCTGCCAGTATTTTGCGCAGATCGGTAGGGCTGTTGCATCCCCTTACATCTTGCACATGCGCCCAGGCATTTCGATTTCGGACGTCCCTCTGCTCAGTTAGGAAGCCAGTAAATCCCATTCTAACTCACTTTCCCCAGTCCTACGGCATATGCGCAGGCTCTCATCCAATCAGCGCATCCAACTGCACTTATCAATTACGGCATCTGGGAATCTGCTATGGGCCGACTCTAGCCGCGCTTGCCTCTGATGGTGCGTGTCCATTCCTGGCGTGGGCACGCATCCAGCTAAAGGCATAGCTTACAGCGTCCGTGACTTGCACATGCGCCGTTGGATTAGGGAGAAGTTAGGTTTTTCTCTGGACTTTGGGGGGGGTCACACAGCAAAGCTTCCAAATTTGGGCTGCCCTAGGGGACAGGAATCAGACAGCCCTAGAATCTTATTCGATCATGGGTTTCGGTCTACTTGTAACTCACACCTCCCTCCGAGCCATCACAATTTAAGGATGCCCATCTGTTGTTAGAGCCTGGGCAATATTTAGCAATACCCACCCTTCCCATTCTCCATAGAGTAAGGAGCAGGTGAGTGCAGATGTCCTGTTGATTTTTAGCAGGTTAGCATCTTACATTGGGATTCCAAGGGGGTGGGGGATGCAATTGCACCAAGAGACCCTTTGGGATAAACCAGCTTAGGTCTGCTATAAAGCAGAACAAAACCGAAAGCAGCCGGCCCCGAAATCCAAAAGATTCCAGGACCAGCTGCCAGCCTTCCCCTAGGGCAACCAAAATCAGGATGCCCCGCTGTGGGAACCCCCTGGGTGCTGCAGAACTCACCTCCGGCTCCCTTAGTGCTGTAAACAATGGCGAGCGAGAGCCACCGGATCCCCAGCATCTTTGCTGGAGAAGCCTTTCCCACTCCTGATTGCCATAAACAGCCGTTTTCCAAACATTAAAGTGAACCAACAGTCAAAAACTAGACCAACACAACAAACAGTGCTCCTGCTGTAGTGAATTTTAGAAACAAAATGGTGGCTCATGCATTAGCAGGCCACCTGCAAACAGGAAGTGCTGCTGGACTTCCTGTTACTGTGCATTGTCGGTTATGTCAGTTGAATCCAGGCAGCAGCATGGCTCAGATGCTGGGAGAGGAAGCTCCAAAATGGCCACTGCCTTTCTTTTCCAACTGTGCCAGGCTGTTGGTCCGGTGTAAATATGCAGGCAAATGGCTGATTGCACAAGAGGTTGCACATGCCTTGTAGGGCCGGGGAAAGGTGAGTTTTTATGGGTGATCTGGTGGCTTTCACACAGCAGGGCATCCTGAACCAGGGATAAGGAACAAAACCCAGAAAAGTCAAAATCTCCGGTTTTCATTCCCCGTCCCCCCACAGTTCCTCCACCCGGCTCGGGTGTTTTGCCAAATACAAGCAGCCACTTATGGTCCAGCCCCTCCACACGCCCACTCCGTTCCTTGAAGCACGCCCCCTCCATGGCTCTATTACAATGAATGGAGTGGGCATGCAGAGGGGTGGAATTCCATCTAGGAGGTGTAGTCCAGCTTGTTTTCAGCATTGTGTAAGGTATAAAACACTGGAGCCGGTTGGAGGAGCTGCAAGAGAAAAAGGTGAGTATAGGTTTTTTTCCAAGTCATCCTTCAGCTTGACCACATGGAGAGATTATGCTCCACCCCCTGGGAGGAACCACACAACAGGAACAGAGGTTAAAAGCCACACCCCTTCCTCCCCACCTCAGTTCTTTGTGTTTCCTCCCTGGGAAACCGTTGGACTGAGTGTTCCTGGATGTGTTCGACTTTGGCCAGTTTGTTATGTTAGTTCTTTATTTTATGACCTCCGGAGTCTGGAGTAGGCCCCTCTCCTGGACAAATTGCCAGAGGGGCGCCATAGGGGGGTGTCTCCCCCAGAAGTCTCAGCCCATTCTACAAGGGCAATGGCCGCATCATGGGCAGAGAGGACTGATGCCTCTATAGAGGAGATCTGAAGAGCAGCAATGTGGTCCTTACCTCACACCTTCCTCAAACATTATAGACTTGATTTACTATCTGCATTTGGTAGAAGGGTTCTACTTTCAGCTTCCCACCCCTAAGGTATAATTACTCACCTAATCCTCTCTGTGTGGTCACGCTGAAGGATGACTTGGAAAGACTTGGTTAGACTTACCGATAACGGCCTTTTCAGAAATCCCTCAGCGTGACCGCTTAGTACTCGCCCATAGTACAAGGGTGTAAAGCGGACCTTCACCCTGAGTAAGAGCCTATCTTATATGTTTCCCACACCCTGTACATACAGATTGCTCACATTAAAAATCATTCTACCTGCATCTACTGCATGTTAGGAGTTTTTAAACATCCAAGATGTTCGCAATCCCGCTCTGCATTCTGGGATTGCTGACCTTTTCCTGACCTCAGCTCTGCTTTGTCTGTACAAAGCACAGCTATAACCCCGCCCCCTGCACTTTTGACCCCTCTCCTCTCCTTAGTATGTGATGCTTCTGAGGAAAGATGGCGGCGCCCGTATCCTAGAGTACTGAACACAGTCGGGAGAAAGAATAATAAGTAAGTGACCTTAAACTTAAAATATATTAATTTTAGATGCTGGGGAATAGTTTTTCAAGGGTTTGAGTTTTCCATTAAATGATGCTGAAGGTTCGGTTTAAGATACTTTTCGAATACGGAGGTGGGGAGGAAGGGGTGGGGCTTTTAACCTCTGTTCCTGTTTTGTGTTTCCTCCCAGGGGGTGGAGCCTCTCTCTCTGGGTCACGCTGAAGGATTCCTAAAAAACCCATTACCGGTAAGTCTAACAGTGGTTCTTTTTGCCTGGACAGTCCCTTTACTGGCTCCTGGATACTGTCGGGGGGGCGGGGTCACATTCATACTCCTAGGGGCCCCGTGTTGTGTAGATTCACACTTGCTGGGCTGCTGCTTCAGCCTGTTAGACATAGGTCACCTCAGGGCCCCAATGGAATAGGTGTTTTTGCTTTATATCCATAACTCCCCAGCCAATCCTCCTCGGTATGAATCCATTAATTAGAGGTTAATGTTATGGTGAATAAAATGGAGGGCAGCTGGGAGCTATGACTGAAGCACTTCAGTAGTATCTGGGTGGAGAGTCACAAATCAGGGCGTGTTGCTGGACCCTCAGGACAGGGTTGGGAAACACTAGTGTATGAGGCAGGAGTGGGAAGATGAAGGGGCACCAAGATGGCTGCTGCCCGGTGGACACGAGTGGGAAAGCTTTTTGGATGAAGGAAGCGATCCGGGCAAGCCAGAATGTTTTATATGAATCTGGTATTGGGGGTCAGTGTGTACCCGCTCCATACTGACCATTACTTCTGAGGAGTGGACCCTACCTGGAACTCACATTGACCCTCATAAAGCATTGCTGTCCTATCACAAGAGAATGCAGCCCATCAACTGCGCCCTCAGCATGTCAAACCTTGTCCTCAGACCTCACCTGCTGCTGCACCACAACTCCACCTCTGTACAGACCTAAGGTTTGCAATATATATATATATATATATATATATATATATATATATATCTACCTTCACCTGATCCTGTGGCGCCAAATACTCTCCCGCAACTCTCTTATCTGGGGCGGAGTGCTGCACTTCAGAGCTCGCCCCCTAGATGCAGGAAAACGAGCGCCTCCATGGGACTGGGTGAAGGTAAGCATTGTGCCCCTTAATCTGAGGTCTGTGGACCAAGTCAACCAAAAGTTGCCAGGTTAGGGTCAATTCAGCACCAGGTGAGAAAACTCGACTAATTTTATGAGAGAAAACTGCCATTTACATTAATTGGCCTTTATTCATTCAGTTGAAAAAAAAATTCTCTTTATAAGAAAAAAAGCTTCAGAATGTCACTGTTACTGAATCATCAGCTAGGAAGACTAGTCCCGTCTAAGAAAAGCAGTGAAAATTTTACACTGGAGTACACAGTGCCATTGACTTTCATTGTCTTCCTAGGTGGCGATTCAGCAACATGAAATTCTCAGATTATTTTTTAATAAGTGAATTTTTTTCCACTCTTTTTGAATTAAAGGGGCTCAAAACTCAACTCGATCAGCTCGGGAAGCTTTAAGATTGGCTGTGTGAAACCCCCCAGGTCGCCCCGTTCACTTACTTTTTTTTCCCGCATGCCGCATCCCCGCTATCACTCTAGCAGGGGATGTGGGCGCCAGTGCGCTAGCCATCTTAAATCGCGAGGCATCAGCGGCTCCGAGTGCGCTGATTGGATGAGCGGTAGCGCATTCGCCGTAGGACCGGGGTGAGGTGAGTTTCTTCAGGCGATCTGGGGGGTGTCACACAGCGGGGTGCCCCGGTGGAAAGGACCAAAACCCAGGATAGTCAAAATCCTGGGTTTTGGTTCACTTTAAGGCCATTGTCAACCTGGGGGGTGATTCAGCAACTGGATGTAACTTTTCACCTGGTGCTGAATCGGCCTCAAGGTAGACCATGAAAGTAAATGGCAATTTTCTCCTAAAAAGTAGTAGTAGTAGTTTTCTCACCTGGTGCTGAATCGACCCTGTTCTGCACTGACCAGAAGACTTTTTAGAGGAGATCATTTTAGTAATTGTATAATGGAATGTCTGGCCCCAATAATAAGCTTCTGGTCAGGACAGAGAAGGGAAATGAGGGTTCCCCACCAAGTATTTTGGGGGTGTATCAGTGGTATATCAGCAGGGTGGGGTTTCTGTGTAGAGCAAAGCTGATCCATACTTGTAATGACCAGTTTTCAGATGAAGTTTCAGTAATGGAACATTTGTTACCAAGAATAGGAATGAGGGTTCACCACCAGGTTAGTGACGGGTAAGTCCTTTCAGGGTGTCTTATGAGTATGCTTCTTGGCACAATGCTTTGATTTTGATCTCCACCTCCGGGGCATCACGATTAAAGTAGAACACCACCCTCTAAAAGATTCCAGTGCCGCCCCCCAGAGCTGTGTGTAACCCCCGGGTGCCGGTAATCACTCACCTTTCCTTGGACCTGTGGCGCATGAGCGGGCTCTCGTCCAATCAGAACAGTTTGCCTTTTGGCATATGGCTCTGATTGTCTTTAATGGGGAGCTCAAGCATCTGCATTATCGGGCTGTGTCCCCACTTCTGCCCCAGCCATTCAGATTTGCCGGAGCAGGAGAGCGTCCCGCTGGGTATCCAGCCACTCTCGCTCCCCATTCAAGTCAATGAAGGCCCTTTGCCATATGATATAAACACACCAGAGGGCTCTGATTGGACGAGAGCCCACACATTCCAAGGAGAGGTGAGTGTTACTGGGCAAACTGGAAGCTTTCACACAATTTGGGATGCCCCGGGAACACGGAAGAAAACTTGAGATAGGCAAAAATCCCAGGTTTTGTTCTGCAATATTAGGATGCTCTTCTACACTAAACGTTAACATAAGCACAACAACAGGCAAAAAATATTCATGCTTCCGCCTTCCATCACTTTGCGGCTCGTTCACCAGTCTGCCAGCAACCAATAGGGTTCACTGTGCAACCATGTGTATGCCAGGCGCTCGCCTCTGCAGCTAACCCGGGTAGTTGTGTGAGCGCTCGGGCTCAGTAGGTCATTTGGCCTGATTTCAGTCTTCTCTATTTTTTCCTGGAGGGATATCACTAGGATGAACAGTCATGTTGGCTGATGGTGTGTGTGTGTGTGTGTGTGTGTGTGTGTATATATATATATATATATATTGTGTAGGGTGACCTCCAAACACCCTATGATTTACCCACACAGAGACTGACTATTGCACTCAAAAGGTAAATTTACAATTTCATGAGCAGCAAATACTGGCCGTGAGCAAGAGTCCATTCGGGACTCGAAACGCGTTGGTCCCAGCCCGGGGGGGGGCCCTCCTCTTCATGGGATATTAGTAAGCACTTCTTTGTTATGTGTTGTTTGTGTCTGCTCTCTTACTCTCAGTGGATTTGAATACTCTTTGCACAGATTCTAATTGTGATGGAAGCACTGACACTTTATTAGGCATAGGTTAGGCATGCCTCCCAACTGTCCCGATGTTCCCGGGATTGTCCCGATTTGCGCAAAGAATCCCGCGGTCCCGGAACGTTAACAAATGTCCCGGGACGCCCTGCTCCGTGGCAGTGTGCCCAGGGCCGCAACGACGCCGGCGCGAAGATAATAGCTTCCTGGCGTGTGGGGTGAGAGAGTGGGGCGGGCGCACGGGGGGTGGGTGGGCGATATGCTGGGTTGGGGATAAAAAAAACGTACGCATGCAGGGGTGAAGGCAGCCGACATTGCTGGAGCTGGAGGGCGTGGCGGGGGTGTGGCCGGGGCGTGACGGGGTGTGGCCGGGGCGTGACGGGGGTGTGGCCGGGGCGTGACGGGGGTGTGGCCGGGGCGTGGCGGGGGTTGATCGGGGGCATGGCTTGTCCCGCTTTCACATTTTTAGAAGTTGGGAGGTATGGGTTAGGGTTAATCAATAGATATATTAATTCATAGTTTGGGTAGGTTGTGCATAGTTTTGTATATAATATGTATATTTATTAATTTTCATAAAATCACTATAGATTATATTTGAATTACACTGTATTGATTGTGAGGAAGTGCGCCCCCTGGTGGTTAATCATGCATATGGCTCAGCAGTACTGTTTTTAATCTGGTTTTAATGTATATCACAATAAAATGTATTTGTAAATTTACCTTTTGAGTGCAATAGTCAGTCTGTGTGTGGGTAAATGATAGGGTGTTTGGAGGTCACCCTACACAATAAATTGGGTCTTATTGGGTAATAGCCCACAGAGCAGTGCACCTATATACATACCGCGTCAGTGCCGCACCCCACCTTTTTGCCCGTTGCCCAACGGGCGTTCTATAGCTATATATATATATAAAAATCCACCGCACCAGCAAAGTAAACAGGTGTGACAGTACAATCTATGAACAAGATAGGTGGATGGAGCTAAAACCCCCACAACCATACAAAGGCAAACTCCTGCACCACCACAGAATTCCAAAACCATCCAATATTTTATTATATTGGGCAAACACAAAAGACACAATAAAAAAAAAAAGAGACACTACATCGTGTATGGGACACTGCACTGTTCAATCATAATATCCAAAGCCCATACAAGGTAATAACAATGTGGCTCCTTAACAATGAAATGTACTATTCCTACATCAATCAATCATCCCAAACATGCAAAGTGCAAAACATTACATGTATCAACAGCATTAAAGTGCAAGGCAACATCATAGAGTCTAGTGGAGGCTGATTCACTACTAACGCCAGGTATTGCCAGATGAGCGTCTGTATAGCGAGCTTAGAGCGACCACTAGTAGACGCTGTAAACACGTATAGGGCTCTGTAACAGAGCGCCTCAGTAGCTGTAGTAACCTGGCCCGCATTGATAAATGTGATGTGTGTTGGGCGCTCTAACACCAGTACAGTGCTGCAGCGAGCGAAAGGTAGCGCCAGCTCAGTACGTCCGGTCCTCAGCGCTCCACACCATACTTATCAAAAAAGTACACACACACAGCGTCAGCGCTCTAAAGCTGGGCGCTGTAGCATAGAGCGCCAGACGCTGTGTGATTAAAGTCTGTTTTTGAACACACATCCACCAGTAACAAAGCGAAAACACATGGAATGACATTGTTTTAACACTGAGACAATAACACTTTAGTGCCAGACCTGTAATGATAATTCTGGATAAAAATATAAAAAGTTTCTAAAAATGTTTGTTTGCAGCCAGGAGAGGTCACACAATGATTTGAGCAAAAAAAAATAAAAAAAATTGCCTAACACACTATTTATACACAACTAGTGAAACCCCATTGAAATATATGGGAGAGCGACACTGACCGTACTACATGGCGCTCAAGCTAGAGCGCCGGCGCTATACGCTGAGCCACCTATATTAATACATTGGACGCTACATGGCGCTGTTAGAGGCGCTCACCAGATTCGCTTTCATAAATGTGGTTTTTGGGTACAGCGCCAGGTGGTCACCAGACGCTACCTGCCGCTACGAGGCACTACCTGACGCTAGCGTTTCTTAAATAACCCCCATAATCTCATAAATCTATAAACAATTCCTAATCCTAAACACCAATCCCATAATCACAATTCCTCAGGGTGAAGTGTCCCATGACCATGATGGACACTTCTCCCCGAGGAAGTGACGGGCGCCACCGTCATGGAACGCGCGGGGAAGTGGGAGCACTGTTCTGGCTACATCATTGGTAAAATCTTTTATCTAACATATATTATACTTGATGGCTTCATTTCCCACTTGAGGGTATGCATTAAAGGGACAGATTCGTTAGGCACAAGCACTTTATGGTTGGTAAACTGGGTTGTGATTATGGGATTGGTGTTTAGGATTAGGAATAGTTTATAGATTTATGAGATTATCTATGATGTTGCCTTGCACTTTAACGCTGTTGATACATGTAATGTTTTGCACTTTGCATGTTTGGGATGATTGATTGATGTAGGAATAGTACATTTCATTGTTAAGGAGCCACATTGTATTACCTTGTATGGTCTTTGGATATTATGATTGAACAGTGCAGTGTCCCATACACACGTGTAGTGTCATATACTTGTTATATGTCTTTTTTTTAAATTGTTTTAATTGTGTCTTTTGTGTTTGCCCAATATAATAAAATATTTTATGGTTTTGGAATTCTGTGGTGGTGCGGGAGTTTGTCTTTGGTATGGTTGTGGGGGTTTTGGGCTACCCCCACCTATCTTGTATGTATATATATATATATATATATATATATATATATATATATAGTGGCCCACAATGGTTATTTGAGTGTACAGTGAGAGGGTATAGAGCGCTGGGTACGCACACACAATGGCAGTTGAACAAGCTGGAGATAACTTGTGTGATCGATGTTCCTCCAGCGGGATGTACAGTTGACCATACGCCACATCGGCCATTTTTCACCTTTAAACATGTGCAGCTGCCCAGTCCTTCACTATCCCAATAACAAGCCTGGTGCATTAGAAAAGAAGAAAGTCCAGCAATGTTCATCTTGAGCTTCTTCCAGCTAGGATGGATGTATCAGAAAGGCACAGCAGAGGTTGGCGTATGAGATGTCCAATGAAGAGCCTCCATTTATTATGGGCAGCACTATACATTCTTCATTGTATAGACAGAGAAATGGCGACATCCTTCCTCGTCCATAGAATAGACAGTATGATAATGTCACTCAAATACTTGTAAATTCGGTGAAACCTCCTGCTATGTCCTGTGTGGGCTCATCCACACCCATGGCACTCTGGTAGGATGATATGTTTTATCTATTTAGAATTTACATTTTTTTTTTCCTGCAAAATATATGTGGTGAGTATCTGAGATTCTATGATATTTTCTTTACCTATATAAGAAATCTATGTTATCTACATTCATTCATTCTGTGTTATGTCTATCAGCATTCCCCTATGGAACTGGCCAGCAAACCTGCAGACCTCCAACCAGCCCTAGACTCCTAGAGCAAGCAGCCAATCACATGCTGCCTTTTATCGGCCTGGCTATGGCAAAGAAAATCTGGCTCCAGGTCACTGTAAGTTATTGTACTTTACTATAGAAGCTCTTTGTGTTCCTACAGCTGTGGGGTCAGCACCATGGAAGATCAGAAGAAGAATGTTATGGAGGAACTAGCCAAGCTGTCAGCCATCAAACACTAATGTCAGAAATGCACAGGAGGAGCCTTCACACTGATGAAATGGTGGTCACATGGCTAATATACAGGGGCCTGATGGATGTGTTCTTGTTGTGGATGTTCAGACTTCTAGTGGCGGACTGAGGTCAGAAATCAGCCCTGGATTTTAGCAGCCCCTGGCCGGCACGAGACATCCTTACTGAGACCCCCACCCCAACCATGATGCCAGGGCTATAGTCTTGGGGGCTAGGGTTCCTTGGCTTGTGGATACAGGGGGGCTGAGAGGGAGACTAAGGGGGCAGGGATTTAATGTGGGTGTTATAAGCTCCCTATAAGTAGATCTAGCCTATAGGAATATATATCGCCTATAAGAATCTCCTGATTATTTGACACATAAATATGGCACTGGCTACAGCGACCACGAGAAGCTTATGGCGACCAAAGAGCTCTTGTGACTCCTAGATGGCTGGTTGGGGGGCATTGCCCTGGGTCTGCAGGTTTCCTGAGCTTTTTCTACATTGTCAGTGCTTTTTCCTTTTTCTAAATTGTGTGACTATCGAAGTGTAAAACTATCAGTGTGCTCACATTTCATTAGGCATTTGACAAAATAATGTACTATATGTCTTATTTGCTTTTTACAATTTAAAATGTACATATGTACAAAATAGGTCTGTGTGCGCATCTATATGCGTTCTACCTTAACCAAAATGATGGTTTCTGAAACCCTTTCTAGAAAAGAAAAAAATAAAATGGTTATTGTCTATGCTTCCATGCTGTTACAATACGATGTATCTATCGCAAGTAGTGAATTGAGTATGTGCATGCATCCGACACAACTGACTGCGGCGCGGCCCTCGTGCATTGAAAACAACATGGCCTCTTCGACCACCGGCTATACAATGGCTGCCTAATGTCAATATAAATGCAGACGTCTTGTCTAAAGAGTTAAGTGGGTTTTATACCTGGCGATAAAAATTCTGTCATGCATTGTTTTTTGGCTCTTTGCTGAGTCCATTGATGGGTATTTCTACAAACATAAAATGTTTAGGCTTCCTTTAGTTCTCATGAATGGCATCAGTGTAACGGGTTCAGGAGCCTCTTCTTAAAGAAGGTCTGAGGTCTCTGTAAACAGCAATGAATTGTGGTCCTGTAGTATTGGTTGATAAATGGACGCTGACGCGAGGTCAGTCTTCGGTAGTCCTATTTTTCCATAATGAAAAACGTTGCTTTATCTAAATTGAGGTTTCCCAAAGCTGCCAAAGCAAAAGGATCACATGTTAGTTATACAGACAGCAATGAGACAGAATAGGTCATGTATATGTGAGTGTAAATACCAGCCATACTCAACTGGCGGACCTCGGGGGCCAGATTTCCAGACCCCTGACCTGACAGCCCTGCAATCGGTTGCTTCTGTGTTGCCATGCTCAGCTCTGCCCCCTTTACTTGATCGGCGATGTAGTGCTTAGATTCCCTGCCAGTGTCCTGACTCCCTGACACCTAGCATTGCTCCCCAACTCAGCCTCATCCAATCCTACCCCCAGCTCTGCTCCATCCATTCCTGTCCCCCAAGCTCTGTCCCATCTATCCCTGTCCCTCAAGCTCTGCTCCATCTATCTCTGCCTCCCCGGCTCTGCTCCATCCATTCCTGTCCCCCAAGCTCTGTCCCATCTATCCCTGTCCCCCATGCTCTGCTCCATCTATCTCTGCCTTCCCAGCTCTGCTCCATCCATTCCTGTCCCCCCAAGCTTGGCCCCATCCATACCTGTCCCCCCAGCTCATCCCCACCCATCCCTGTCCCCCCCAGCTCTGCCCCATCCATCCCTGTCCCTCCAGCTCATCCCCATCTATCTCTGCCTTCCCGGCTCTGCTCCATCCATTCCCGTCCCCCCCCCCAAGCTTTTCCCCATCCATCCCTGTTCCCCCAGCTCATCCCCATCCATCCCTGTCCCCCCCCAGCTCTGCCCCATCCATCACTGTCTCCCCCCAGCTCTGCCCCATCCATTCCTGCCCCCCCCCAAGCTTTGCTCCATCCATTCCTGACCCTCCAGCTTTGCCCATCCATCCCTGCCCCCCCCTAGTTCTGCCCTATATATCCAGTCAGCTCTGCCCCATCCAGCCCAGTCTCTCTGCCCCCATCCATTCCTGTCCTCCCAGTTTTGCCCATCCAATCCCCTTTGCCAACCCCAGCTTTGCCAAACCATTTCGTCCTTCTGGTTCTGTCCATCCATCCCTTCTCCCAGCTCCCTTTCCATCCCTCCCTGTTCTGTCTATCCATCCCTCTTCCTTACAACTTGTCTCCCATACATCCCTCTTTCGTGAGCTCTATCTATCCATCCTTGTTACCAGATCTTATTGCCAGTAACATTTTGGGCCCTAGTCCACCCCTGTACATGGCCTGCACAGAATGTACAATGTGCTGCGACCCATAGCTGTAGGTTCTGTGTGGCAAAAAAAAAAAAATTTCCCCAGTGCCCAATAGGCGTCTTTGGGGGGGAGAATCTATAGCCCCCCAGTGCACTGGTTTCTAACTATGCAACACCCCCCCCCCCGCAACAGCCCCCTGCCTAGACCTTCACCTCTCACCGGATGCCTGTGAATGGACCTTTACTGTACCCCTGGTATATATACAGTATATACTGTATGTCTCTATCTGAATGGCTGGGGTGGGAGCAAGTCTACAGCCCAAAGATGCAGGGGATAGGGCCACTTTTGCTCCCCATTTTTAAACAATTCGAGCCATTTGCCAATTACATAGGCACGGCAAACGGCTCTGATTGGACGAGAGCCAGCACATGTGCTATTGGACCAGGGAAAGGTGAGTGAATAATAGCGACCTGGGGAGTTTCATACAGTGGGGCATTCGAATTCGGGCTATTGTCTAATGAGAGCCCTCTGCCGTGACCATGACATAGGCAGTTCCCATTAACTTCACTGCAGCATCCCTTCCAGCATGCGCGATGCCGCCCCAGTCTATCTGAATGGCTGGGGCGGGAGCGCATGCACACCACCCGGAATGTGGCAGTCGGTGCTCCCCATTGAAAATCGTGAAAGACATTTGCTGAATTACATAGTCATGGCAGACAGCTCTCTTTGGATCTTGCACATGCACCATAGGAACGAGGAAGAGGTGAGTGAACAGCGGCATTCTGAGCAGTTTCACACAGCGGGGCATTCCAATTTGGGATACCCAGGGGAAAGCCAGTGGCCGGCCCTGGGATCTTTTTGTTCTGCTTTAAGTGTCCTCATTCTATTTTACACTTTTGTTAGAACTGTCATTGCTATGCGTTCCTCTTTATAGATTAGTAACTGACATTTTTTCTAACCAGTTGAACCAAATATTATTCCTATTGTGTTTTTATTTTAGTTTTTTATATTAATCCATTTAAATGTGTCCATCTCTACAGTGTTCCTGTAGAACTCTGAAGTTTTGGTTAGTGACCTGCAAGCTCATACTGTCTCCTGGACAGTAGAACCCCAGTCATATCCGCGATGGTCCACCTGGAGACCCTGTCTCCTCCCCCTGCCAGAAACACAAACAAGACAATAATTAAAAGCCCCTCCCACCCCCCTGAACCTCAGTTTTGTTTGTTACCAAACCGTAAGCACAGAAGAGATGTTCTCTCCCGCCTTTGATTTAATGGAAGGGGATGCGGGTTCAGAGGAGCTGGTCTCCGTCTCCTGGGAGTTCCAGGAGACAGAAGTCTCTGGGGAGGACTCCTTTAAACAGTAGTCTTAGCCTATAGGAGTTTTTCTCTGCTGGGGCTTTCTCCAAATATGGGAGTCTGAGGAGTTCTTAAGGAGGTAGATAACTCTGTTTAAGTACTCTGGGGTAAGTATATGTTGGGTGCCTGGTTGCTTGTGTGGCTAAGGTGGCGGAAAGTCTTTAGGGGAAGGGCCGGCATGGTCCATCCTGTATTACCGCGCGTGAATGAAGGTCAGGTTGCATGTGCCTGTTACCTGTACTGACAGACGCTAGCACTTCCACATACATCTCGAGCGCTGCGCCCCCCGGATGGGGGAAGGAGAGGTTTAATGGCAGTGGCTGTGTCTGTGGGATGATCCTGACAATACCTCTTTTTCTCTACAGCTTCCTTCCTCTGCACCTGCAAAGAAAAAACTAAGGTTTGGTTCTTTTTTCTGGTGATAGTCAGTGGAGCTGGAGAGGGGAGGGGGGCGATATGCCTCTTAGTGCAGATTCACTGGTTTATTTTGCCTGCTTATGTCTTGTAGCACATCTTGAACAAGAGATCCTCTCCACAGTCAAATTCTTTTAGAAAATGTGGGGATTGTGGCAGAGAGCTTGCCAAAGTTTAGAAGAAATGTTTTTCCCTCCTGTTTTTCAAAAAGTGTAAACGTGGAGGCTTCGGCTTCAGATACTGATATAATTCAAGGCTTGAAATCTGAAATTGTGGCAGCCATGTTTTCTGTTACGGAAATGTTTTGCCAAGGGGAATCCTCTTCAGCAGTGCCCCCTGTAGCTACTCAGACGGGCCCCTCTGTTCGGGCAGATAAATCCGACAGTGAGGAGGAACCATCCCAAAGAAATCAGAATTCTCAGGAAGATAATGAATCAGACTGAGGGAAGGAAGAGGAGTCTGATGTTAAGAAGAATTATTCCAGATATCTTTCCAGTTTGCCTAACAAATGTGTTGCTGCAAGTTATTTATGTATCAGAATGTATTCCTGATCCCTCATGGGATATCTCCATTCAAGATAACGTTTATCAGGGGTTGTGCGATTCCAAACCCAGGGTACTCCCTGTACATGATTCTATTAAAGAGTTACTCGCCAATGAATAGAAGGACCCGGAGAAGAAGATATTTATTTCTTCCCCCCTAAAGAGAAAGTTTCCGTTTTCTGAAGATGATCAGGAAAAGTGGTCTCTAAAAATATGGATTTATCTCTGAAGACAGCGGGCTCCTTAAGGATCCCATGGATAGGAAGGCTGATTCTACAGCTTACAGATTAAACCTTCGATTAGTCCTATGTGTGTGGCTTCTAACATGAGTTTGTGGATGGAAAGTCTTCAATTTGAACTGAATTAGGAACCCCGGTTAAAAACATCTTAAAATCTGTGCGGTGATTGCTATGGTGATGGCGTATCTGGCAGATGCTGCGACAGAAGTAACCTCTAGAAGTAGGGGTTTAGTAAATACAGCTGGGAGGGCCATCTTGGTAAAGGCCTGGATCTGGGTAAAGACCCAGCATCAAAATCAAAACTGTGCAACATTCCATTTGAAGGGGGTTTGCTGTTTGGATCTGAATTGGAGTCCGTCTTGGATAGATCCACTAGGAAGGCAAAGCGGTTTCCCTCAAAGAAGAAACCCGTTAGACCACAGCAACCCTTTTGGTTTAGCGGCAGAGGACCTCAGGACAAAAACAGACCTCAAATCTCTAGACAGTCCTATAGATATCCCAGGGGTAAGGGGAGAAATGGCTTCCTTTTCAACCCACCCGCTCCTTCCCCCAAGAATCCCCAATGACAGGCTGCCTTGGGTCAGGGGCCATTGTCTCGTGGGTTCAGGGGGGTTATAAGATTCCTTTTTTTCTCTGTTTTCCCAGGCAGGTTACTTGTAACAGGGACCCTTTAGGATCCGCAACTAAATTCGACTCTCTAACAACAAATAGAATCCCTGGGATTAAACAGTTTTTTAATTCAAGTTCCCCCCAATCGGAGGGGAAGGGGATTCTATTCACATGTATTCCTGGTGCCCAAGAGTTCAGGAGAGTTTTGGCTGATCCACAACCTAAAGCATCAAAACAAATTTATTATATCCAAAAAATGAACAGAGCTGTAAAATACTAAGTCCAATTCTCCAATAAATCTTGTTCAGAAGATCAGTGACTCGTGGTGCCATGGTGTGAAAATCCATCCATACACAAGATGTGCCCACCACCAAATTTATATTTTTACCAAAAGTTGGTATGTAACTCGCCAGATCAATATCAATCTCAGACCAATTCATGTACTGTAGTCTTGAACCCAACAGTAAGCCATTTATCTGAGTATATAAGGAAATCTCCTTGGCTTTCACAGAATCAACCATGTAAGAGAAAAGACAGGCCAGTAGTGCAACATTGCTAAGTAAAACACTTACATTAAATAGATTAAAACACGCATTAAATCCAACAATCCGTATCCAACTCACGCTACTCCAATCCACATTCTATATATATTTAATGGACTTCCCCCTGTGTCTGTTGGGGGAGAGAACAACCGCCGGCACCCCTAAACAAATTTTTTCCCTATCAAAAGTTTAGAATGGAAGACCTTTTTTCCGTGAGTGGTTGTTGGATGGTAAAGATGAAATTTAATGATAGAACAAGGGGGCACAACCTGAAGCTAGTCGGGGGGAAGCTCAGGAGCAATGTTAGAAAATATTATTTTACAGAAAGAGTAGTAGATGCTTAGAAAAAACTTCCAGCAGAGGTAGTTGAAAAATCAACAGTCACTGAATTTAAACATGCCTGGGATAAGCACACATCTATCCTAAGATAAAGAGTACATACAGTTACATAAGGGCAGACTAGATGGACCCTATGGTCTCCTTCTGCCGTCAATGTTCTATGTTTCTATGAACTTGCAAGACACATCCGCAATATCCCTATACACGCTGGAACCGCAAAAATATCTGCGATTTGCAGTTCAGGTGCAGAGTGGGATAGTTCACTGTCAATTTCGGGCCGTCCCCTTCGGTCTGTCGACAGCGCCGCAGCTTTTCACAAAATTAGTGGCGGGGGTAGTATCGATCTTGAAGCTTAGAAGGACACACATAATCCTTTACCTCGACAATTTCCTGATTTATTCGGACTCGAATAAATTTGAAAGCTCTTCACCAAATTGGGATTTTTGATCAACTTAAGAAAATCTGTCTTGACTCCAGCACAGTCAATAGAATTTCTGGGCTTAAAAGTCTACACTGTTCAACAGAATTTTTTTCTGTTAGAGGAGAAGAGGAGTCATTAAGGGACTTTGTATCTCACCTAATTTCAACTATGAATTTGTCAACTATCCCGGCAGTTCCATGGACGCAACTGCATTCAAGGCCCTTACATGCCTTTCTTCTCCGTTCTTGGAACAGATCACAGAACAGAACAGCTCCCTCTAGAGGTGAAAGCTTCTCTTATTTGGTGGACTTGCCCAACCAACTTGATGCAGGAAGATGCTGCGGGCAAGAAGAACAATTTTTGCTTACTACAGATGCGAGCACCTGGGCTGGGGAGAACTGTGTGGCGCAGATTTTTACCAGGGTCAGTGGCAGGATGTTTGCAGTAAAAATGGCCCTTATTTTCTTTCAGCATCTTCTGTGGAGGAAAGACCGAAAGATTTTTTCCAACAATATGGCGACAGTCTTCTATATTAAGAAGCAGAGAGGGATGAGCTCGGCCCCGTTTAGAGCATTTTTCAGTACGTAAGACTGAAACATGTCCGAACAATGCAGGCAGTGCATATAAAGGGCCAAGAAAATCGATCAGCAGACTTCTTGGGCTGAATTGGAATTTCAGAATGGAGCCTGAACGAGCTGGTATTCCAGAAAGTGTGCAGTAATTTCAGCCAGCCCCTGATAGACTCGCCAAAGGGACATCGCAAAGGTTCAGCACTTTTTTTCCTGTTCAGGAACCAGGGGGGAAGCGGGGTTAGGCACCCTCTCACAAATCAGGCCAAAGGTGCTGCTTTACGCCTTCCCTCCTATTCAAATTTTGCCTCTAATTCTACAAAAGATCTGATAACAGCAAGCACCAGTGATCTTGATTTGCCCCTATTGGCCAAAGAGGGCCTGGTTTCAAACTTTTTTGGGCTTAGCATCACAGGAGCTGTGGCTTCTTCTTTGCAGGAAGGATCTGTTTACCTGTTGCAGAGTCGTAAACCAGTTACTATAAAGAAATAGCATAAAGGTGGCCACATTAAAAGTCCAAGCAGTGGCATTATCTGTGCATTATCTGTCTTCCTGGATAAATCTCTGGCAGAAGAAGCTTTAGTTAAAAGGTTTTTATTGGCTGTGCACGCACCACTTTGGAAGAAGACAGGTCCCCCATGGGATCTTTTTTTAGTACTTCAAACTTTGGCTAAACAGCCCTTTGAACCTCTTCATGGTTGTACCACTAAAACTATTGACTTTCAAAACTGTTTTCGTCTTGCAATCACCTCAGCTAGGAGAGTGGGAGATCTCACTGCCTTGTCCATTAAGGAGCCTTTTCTCACAGTTTTCCCAGAGAAAATTCTTCTTACTCCAGATCCAGCTTTTTTGCCTAAAAGAGCATCTAACTTTTATAGATCACAGGTCGTTGTGGTCCCCTTGTTCTGTCAAAATACTAAATCACCCAAAGAGGAGAAGTTTCACTGTCTCGACGCAAGAAGATGTTTGTTAGCTTACCTAGAAGTCTCTAAGCATTGGCACAAGTCAAATAGCCTCTGTTCTATTCTTGAGGGCAAGGAAGGGGCTTCAAAATCATCTAAAGCCAGATGGTGGCAACTAATGATTGGTACAGCCTATGAGCTGTCCAAATCTGTTTTTTCCACAATTCAGACACATTCTACATGGTTGTTGAATAATAACTGAGGTTCAGGGTGGTGGTGGGGGCTTTTAATCGTCTTGTTTGTGTTTCCGGCAGGGGGAGGAGATACCGTCCCGGATATTTCTATATAAGTAACCCCCCATTTTGTGCCAGTTGCCATTTGTACATCATGATAATAACATTGCTGTGGAGTTTGGTTCCTCAATAAGGTTAGTGTATGTTTCTTAGGAGACTGTGTCGTGTGAATCCTGCGCTGCTGTAGACAAAATAAATGCAAGTAGAAGATGCCTTTTTTCAATGGCAACCCAGAAACCCTTAACTTAAAGCGGACCTCCAGTCAATAAAATAAAGTTTTGTAAATTGCCCCCCTAAACCCCCTCCGCAGATGATCGGTGACATGAGGACTGTTTTAGAGGACTTAAACCCCAGATGTTAAATAGCATGAAGATTTTGTGCCCCTGAAATACATGGAAACGGCCATCTTGATGGCTGTCCTTTTTACACATGAGGGAGCGAGGAGCTGTGCCAGCAGCAGTCCACTCCAAACAGAGAGAAATATGTGTCTCAGAAACAAAGGGAAGTATGTCCCCGCACACTCCTAATGCAAATAATGCATGAGTGCTATGGCTCGTGGAGGAACTGCAATATCCAGAAAATCCAAAAGTGAGCCAGTACATCAAGGGTTAGATCAAAAATAAATCTATTCCAAAGTGTTTCAAACAGGAAACACCAAATACAGCAGACGTTTCCACGGCCATAACCATTCCCCTTATAAACCTAGGGGAACCAAAAGGAGACAGGCAGGGGTTGATTGGTACCCCCCTGACCTCACTTTCTTGGTGGAGCCAGTGCCAGATCATTGTTCACTGGCTCCAGTGACCTCATTTCCACCCAGGAAGTGAGGTCAGAAGGAATGTGCAGAAACACAGAGAAGCTTGTATGTCAATCTACACACACTGAATGAACTGCTGGAGGAAGTGTGTGTGTGTGTGTGTGTGTGTGTGTGTGTGTGTGTGTCTGTGTGTGTGTGTCTGTGTGTGTGTGTGTGTGTGTGTGTGTGTGTGTAGCTGTTACATTGTATGTATAGGTTCGGGCCAGAGCATTAAAATCGTTGTTTACAGTGAGAATCCTCACTCCTTTTTTTTAGGAAAGAAAACCGCCACTGACTTTTACTGTCTACAGGGTGTAAATTTTCACCTGGCAGTAAATCAGCCCCAAGATAGATTCAGAGCCCGGAGTAAGTTTTCCCTGCAGGCTCAGCAGGAGTCATTACAGCTGATGGCTCTCTACTTCTGGCTAGTGAGAATGGATGATTGCACACAGATTTAAAGATATTAAAGGCAAAGATAATTGTTACACCATTGTGTCGGGCTACGTTTGTTCTATACTGTTTTCTGTTTTTTAAATTAAAGAAGAAATGGCTAAGACATCAAGGTTTAAATGTTCACTTCATGATTTCTCTTCTGAAGCAAGTGGCTCCCAAAGTGCATGCGCGCACTCATAAGCAACCATGTACACACTCTCAAAGCACATGCATGCACACTACCAAGTGTCCTCGCACACACTCCCAAGCAGCGTAGTTGGGCAGGCAAGCAGAAGAGAGGAAATTGGTGGTGGCTGCTCGGGGAGGACAACGGCCTACCTGCAGACAGCTCCGGCTACTGGTGGTGGTGGCCATCTCGGGCAGTGGGGCTCATCTGCACCGGCTCCGGTGGGGCTTCTCCAGCGGCAGGCAGCAGCAGGACCTTATCTCAGTGGGTCACAGCGGGCGGTCTCTTAGCTCTGGGGTTTGGTGGTCTGCTGGCCAAACCTCCCCCTCCAAGGTGGCATTTGCCCCGCCGCCGGCGCTGTTAGCGCTGAGAGAGACAGCACTGTTAGGAGGAGGCAGGGTTAGCCAAGCTTGATGGCAGAGAGCCATTCAAGCCGGGATGGGGGGTGGTTTAATTATGGGGACCTTAGAAATTTGGTGGACCACATCGGCAAGGTGTGGCCGGAGCCCCGAGTGAGGAAGGGCATTACTCATTCAGGGCGCAGACCAGAGAAGAATGACAGTGCTGGAGGAACGTTTGGCAAGTTGGCAAAGTAAGCTGCTGTTTATTTATTTATATATCTATATATTTGCCTTTACAATCACTTTAAGGCAATTTTGTGGGCCTTTTTCAGAATCGAGCTCTAATGTGTGTGGCAAGGTGGCTGCTCCAATGCAGTTCAGGAGCACATATTCTACCTGCTATTCCATATCATCTGCAAGGGGTTAAGCCCTCTCATATAGCTTACATCACCGATTGTTAGAGGGGGTTATAGGGGAGCAATTTACTAACCTTTGATTGTTTGACTAGGGGTCTGCTTTAAGCTATTGTACAGCCTGCACTAGAAACAAGGTGGAGACTGAGCATTTTCTAAACATAATTTGCAATTAAATCTTTGTAAAGCGAGTTATGCAGGCAGATTGTATGATGTTTGTACAGATTGATCACAAACACAAAGCTAGGCCTGAGCATTCTAGGGCCATACTGCCTCTTGTCCCATAGCCTGAGCTGCATACCCGCGCACTCTGTCTGCTGGGCTTCTTCTCCTCATCAGGAAGCGGTGGCATGGGGTACGGGTATTTCCTGCTGGAAGCAATGGAGCCAGTAGATGATGATGGAGACTTGGCAGGTGACAGCGTTCTGCAAAAGGAAATGAAAGTTAAGCCTCTAGGAGTACAATACAAGAGAATGTAACACAAGGAAAAATAAAAAAGTAAATTGGACATAGGCAGGGGCTGGCTGTAAGGTGCAGGGTTTATAAGCCATGTTTGCTTGGCAGAGACACTGCAGGTTTCTGTTTCATGTTCAAATAATGAATCAGAAGATAATGCACCAGTTGTATCTGTGTATATGGTTAAAGCAATCCTGTGGAAATAAATTCAACCTTTTACCACATATATGTTGTTATATACTCACCATTGTTCTGTCCTGCTTACCAATGGGCCTTCCTGGATTCTACTGTGTTCCTGTTCCGGAGGACAGGAATGGCAGCTCATCTCCTGGTCCCTCAGCATGCTCAAGCTGCTGTGGGCATACTTACTGATCCAACGCTCTCATGGCACATGCATGGGTTTCAGCTGCATCCCTCCCACACAAATCTAAATGGCTGGTACGGGCACACACAGCCTGAGGGGGTGCCGGCTGATTCCAGATCTCTATGCTGGTTTGTGTGTGAACAGCGTTCTATGTCATTCAGTTACTTAAGGGATGCACAAACTGCAGCCCACACTGCCGCCAGCAGCCCTCGCACTTTGGCCTATCGCTGTCTGCCTCAGCCTCTACTCCTCTCACCCTTTTCTACTTATTCTTTCCTCCTTACCTTTTACCTGCCTTACCTATGAACTCCTCACCTTAGCCTAGTTTACCTCAATATTTCCACCTCACCTTTTCCCACCTCTGCCTTCCTTTACCTACCCCTGTTCACTTCTTCCCAACTCTTCTTGTCTCACCTTACCTTTTCTAGCCTCACGCCTGCCTACTTTACATCTGCCCCTATATTTCCCCCTCACATCTACTCATCTCACCTCTGCCTTCCTTTTCCTATCCCTGTTCACTTCTTCCCGCCTCACCTTACCTTTTCTCGCCTCAGCCCCGCATACCTTTTTTCTACCTCGCCCCATTTTTTCCTACCTCACCTCTACTCATCTCACCTTACCTTTTCCTTCCTCAACTCACTGCATTTCACCACTGCCTTCTTTTACCTACCCCTGTTGACTTCTCTTCTTGTCTTTTCTCCCCTCACCCATGGCTACTTCTTCCTGCCTCACCTCTGCTGTACTCACCTTACCTCACTTTCCTTTTTTCTCCCTCAACCCCGCCCACTTCTTTTCACCTTACCTTACCTCTTTCTGCCTCACCTCTGCCTTTACCCACATCTTCTCACTTTTTCCCGCTTCATCTTACCTTTCCTCTCCTAACCCCTGTTTAATTCTTCCTTCACATAACGGGACATCCTCAATCTGGATGCTTAGGGGGCCCTACAGTCTTATAGACTCCAGGGCAGTTTCTGGTCCACTTTAAGGTTACAGCTATTCAGCAGTAAACGGTTTGCGTTTTGCAGAAAACAAATTTTGGTCTAATTTAACTATTTTCCAGAAATTTCCACAGCATAGGGTAGTGGCTGTGACCCCAGTTTCCAATGAATCACAAGGGAGGGGAAACAATATGATTTATCCCTAATGTGGTCCCACAATATAAAATGACCCTTCACTAAGCTATACATAAGAGGGTTCTCTTCTGTGATCCCAGTGTACATGTGACAGATAACCCCAAACTCTCTGCGGCAAATCTGTGTGTGAAAGGCTCCAGGCCTGCTGTGGCTCTAACCCACCTTCTCTCACTACCCGTGAGCCCTGAATTCGGATACTTATTAAGCTCTGTTAGGAAAAGTTATCCCAATAATGAAGGACTCCCAAAGTGTGAGGGGGTGAGATTAGGTTAGTGTCCTTGTGGACATTGACCCTTCCTGTCACAGAGTTGCCCGGGAGGGTTTGGGTCCACTACAGATAAACAGGACAACCAAAATGAACTACCAATCAACTTTAAATACCGCCTTGTAGTATTTTTGTGACTCTGGTGGCTTCAGAATTACATTTCATACAAAACATAAATGACAGCATAACTCTGGGCACATAAAGAAAACATTTCAGGCCTTTGACGAATACTAAAAACAAGACCACTGAGGTGCACTTATTATTAAAGCATGCAAATGAGGCAATGGAGAAATGCATAGTGCCGTGTGATGCGTTCCATGCTCCGGGGTTGGCCATTGAGTTTAAAGTGACGGAACATGCAACAAATGCAAAAATGATCAACCTGTAATGGCCATTCCTTCTATAGGTGCTCACAGCCCAAACGGTCTATTTTAGTTTATGATAGAGTGAAGAAGGGAAGGGTTTCCTGACCCCATTGGGGAGACTTAGTTTTGCTTCTTGCCTGCAGTGACCAAACAGGAAGTTGATGCCATTGGGTGTCAGGAACTTTATATTTTGCTGCCGTCACTGCCTTTTATGTCTGATTAGACCTAAGGACCAAGTGAAACTAGATCTCCCCAATGAGGAGACTGATGCCAAAAATATAACATTTAAGTGGTTCAGACCCTTCCCCACTCCATGAGAAACGTACAATAAGTCTGGTTAGGTTATAAGATGCATTAGTTGCCTTACAGGAAGATATTTTGTGGCTAAACCCTATAAAAAAAGCATCTATCAAGTCACTAAAAACTAATGACATCACTGAGATCAGTACCTAAGAACAGGGGTGCAATTCTTTGATAATGACATACTAAATTTGATTATCTAATGTGCCCTAGAATGGTCTACTCCCACCATAGATCATCGCTGGGGATCTGCACACAGATGCACATGTGTAGCATTAATAAAAGTTACCTGTGCCCCCCCCCCCCGGCATCCTGACTTGCTACTCAAGGAAGGTGTGGAACAAAACCCAGGAATTTAACTTTCCCGAATTGGGATGTCCCACTGTGTGAAACTGAGCCTCATAACTGGATTTGGCTAATCTGAATACCAGGGAAGTGTGTATCATTCCTATTAGGCATTTTGACTTTAAATGTATCGCGAAATAATGGCCCAATGATAAAAATCCATATAATTATGCTGGATGGCAGGAGGAGGGGTCACTTATACACCCGGCATCAATAAATATCCAGCCAGGCTTGTTTCTTTCCTTAAAGGGGACCAACACCGCCCCCTGATCGGCCCGGGAATCTATAAGATTCCCGGACCGATCAACTACGCTGTGTGAGACCCCCCCAGATCCCCGAAAATCCTACCTTATCCTCGTTCCAGCGGCGCATGCGCGGGCCACCGCCGCCTCCCGCGCGTCCCTCTAGCATGGCCCGAACCCGTTTGTGAATGGCCGGCGCGGGCGCGCTCCCTGTAAGAGGAGCTTGTCCGTCGCTGCCTCTCCTTGTCCGGCGGCAGCGACTGGACGAGCGAGTCACGTGGGAGCGGGATCAGGTGAGTTTTCGGGGCTTTCTGGGGGGTTTCACACAGCGGGGCACCCACGATCGGGGTGCCCCACGGAAGTGGACCAATACCCAGGTTAGTCAAAATCCTGGGTGTTGGTCCACTTTAATGGAAGGCAGAGGACAGGTTCTGTCCCCCATGATACATGAAAAACCTGTAACCCCTGGATTTTATTCCTACCAGGAGAGGAAAACCACAACCTTGGCTGGAGTTTTATTCAGTTTGGGTGTATAAGTGACCCCTCCTCCCAGCTGATGTGTTTATATGGATTTATCTTAATATGAATATACACCTCCTTTAAGCTCATTTAGAGAGCTCTACACTTTTTAATAGGCAAGTGCAATTGAGTGGTGATGTCATTAGTATCTAGCACAATGATTGGCTGTGCTCCAATCACCTCTGTGTCTCTTTGTTAACCAACTGTAAACTTTGGGTTTAGCTCACAAAATTTGCATCCATTGAGTAAGCAATGCACTCGCACTGTACGAGATGCTGTATCCATAAACTGTGCAAAATTAGACATGTAAATACTTTCTTCTCATCTGTCTAAAGAAAGAAACACAAAGGGCATCCGCTTTAACAGGAGAAGAGACAGCGGACATCTTACCCTGGCTCTCCTCGGCAGCTATGTTAAAAAGTAAATTTCATGGGATATTTTTCTCTTTTACTGGGATTGTTGAATAAAATAAACTCATTGTCAGGCATCTTAAAGAAGCATTACACACCCAGATTACAAGGTGACCAACAAGGATCTTCAAGCTTGCAACAAATCGTTTAAAAAAACACATGAATGGCACAACTACCACAAACAATATAACACATGTAAAAGCACAGAACGGAAGACCTTGGCCCTTTTAGGAAAGTCTGTTCCTTCCCTTGTGCCTTCTAAACACAACTTAGCATATTTACCAGTGGCTGGTCTTCACGTGCTTGGGAACCTCAGCCTGGGGCCAGAGGTGTTAGCTGCAGCAGTGTAATGTGGCTTTCAGATTCCCAGTACAAAAAACTGCAACTAGAAGAGGTGGGTACAAAGCAGGTGTCAGCACTGGGCATATCTGGGCAAGCGTCAGGGCCAGCATGGTAGTGGGATTATTCTCTGGTGGGTCTCACCCATTGGACAAGTGAGCTGGGTGTCTGATGTGTAGACCAGCTCACGACTGTCCTCAAGACCAGAGCACAATCAGTGGGTATGGTGGTGGAGATCAGAGGATGAAGGGTACTGCTGATACTCTCTTGCCCAAGGCCCCACATGAACCTGGAGCAGGCCCTGGGTGAATATGCCTAGCTGTGGATATAGTGAGGGGGTGCTTAATAAGAAGAAGGTAAGACTGAACCACAGGAACAGACTTCCCCTTCAGCTATAACCAGGGTGTGGGTCTGCATTTTTCTACAGGATAGCAGGCAGAATAGCATGTAAGGTTCCATGTCCCTCCGACCAAATTTTGGATATGTATATTAGACATTATGGAAGTCAACATCTTGTGGGTGGGTGCCACAAATCTTCCTTTCTGAAGTACACATAGAATGTCGATGTTGAAAATGTTGAAGCTGCAGGAGTTTATTATTTTTTTATCCCTTTTATCGAATATTAAATACCAAGGAATAATGGTTATAATATGAATATGGGGCCTCCTCCGAATGCTGATCAAATAGAGTTATTTGGTTTTAGGGATGAATTCTAGGTGGTAAGAGAGATTTGGAAACTTTTATTTAGAACATATAGGTGTAGATAAATGTAAGAAATGCTCCTCAAGGACTCCTGTTTACGAACAAGTACGTGCGTACCTCCAAAAGGCCATGTTTTGTAGATCTCCACCCAGAAGTAATTAGAACAGTAGCAGTGCTATGAGGAGATCCACAAAACGTGACCTTGGTGGTTCTCAAGGAGAGATTTAGGGAACAATGATCTAGGTTAAGGGCACCCAACAGGGAAGTACAGGCATACCACCATTATAGGGCCTGCCCATTGGCCAACATGGCGGCCACGCATCAACTCTGCCTGACCTCCTGCTCTTGTATGTTCCCCACTCTCCTTGAGTTAGCATGGCTCCCATGGAGCCCAGCCATCTCATACAATAGGCATATGGGGTGGGGCAAACTCTGTATAGGCAGCCTATATAGAATCTCCCACCATAACCCACAAAGCTGCCTTTGGACCCAATAATTCCTTATGGCATCCCTGCCCACATTGACTCGAATGCTCTTCATATAGAATATAAGACCTCGCCAATGACAAGACCAAGAACAAACAGTTGTGCGCAAGTTTCCCAACTGTATTGAGTCTTAGTCCTATTCCCTGAATTGGAGCATCAGGTCACATTAGTTAGTGGCGCCTCCATTAACTACAAACTGACAACCCAAATCCAGCACAAGGCTGTTATAAATGTGTTAGTTTCATGCAACAATGAGGTCAGCAGGGGATCAGGAGTAATTTTGCGGTATAATAACCTTCATATGTGTTCACAGGTCCCGCTTGCCCATGCTTCTGGAAGGCCTAAGAAAACAATCCAGCATAGTAGAACCTGTTTGTTCAGAGAAGACACGAGATGAAGGGACGACAACTGTCACTGTGATGTGACGGGGATATGGCCCTGTGTTTATGGCATTAGTAGCATGACACATTAATATATATGTTTATGCATTGACCATAAGAAGCATGAGAATCATAAGCCAAACAGAATGCAACTAAGAGAAATATAACCTAGGATGAAATGGGCATCAGTAGTCTACAGTAGGGTTCTACTAGGATTCATATGGAAGAAAACTATAGGATAGTGATAATTTTATCAGGTTTGTTTGTTTTTATAGTGTATACATTTTAATTGTGTAATTCAAAGTCCCAAAACCTGGGTGTTGCTTGGATTTGTAAAGAAAGCAGTGTAAGTCTGTCTGACGATGGGTCCTAGAACTGAAGGTATGCTACACAGATGATTTCAACAACCTTTTTTTATTTTACCAGAATGGACTGAAAATAATTGCTCTGATATAAAAACATTAAAGAGTTACAAAATGTTTAAGGCTCTGTTCCCACCTATGTGCTTTCACTGTGTTACTGGAATAACGCTGCCATTATTTCCAATGGCTTAGTTCATTAGAAAAAATACCATTTTGTGAATACTCACCTGTAAAATGGGTATTATAAGTATGTCACACACCCCACTTCAAACATTAATAATTACACTAGGGTTAACGCACCGCTAGGTGGCAGCATTGCAGAGAACTCTCCAAAAACTTCAACAGGCCCCTCCCGGTCTATACATACCTGGTACCTCCCAAGAACCTCCCAGTATTAGAACAGCAGTAAGACAAGGTACCAGAACCAAACAATGTAACCCTCAACGTAAAGAACCAAACATCACCAAATAGAGAGCCAGGATACCGAAAAGGGCGGGTGAAGTGGGGTGTGTGACATACTTACAATACCCATTTTACAGGTGAGTATTCACAAAATGGTATTATTCTAAGTATGTCACACACCCCACTTCAAACATTAATAATTACACTAGGGACATCCAACAGCAGTGTCCAGAAAAGGGTGGGTATCCGAATCAGGCAATAACGCAGAAAAAACTCAGACCACTGCAGCCTGCAAAACCTTGCGGCCAAAAACAGCATCCGCTGAAGCCCGCACATCAACCTTATAGAACTTAGAAAAAGTATGAACAGAAGACCAAGTTGCAGCCTTACACACTTGTTCAACCGAAGCCTGGTGCTGAAAAGCCCAGGACGCACCAACCGCACGAGTAGAATGAGCAGTAACTCGGAAAGGAGGAGCCTTCCCCTTAGCCGAATAAGCACCAACAATGGCCTGACGAATCCATTTGCTAATGGAGGACTTGGCCGGAGCCAAACCCTTCCTAGGCCCACAGGGCACAACGAAAAAGGCATCAGTCTTACGAAAAGAAGACGTAGCACGTAGATAGTACCTGACACAAAGTACAACATCCAAGCAGTGCAAAGCACTCTCCTTAGCATTCTTAGGCTTAGGACACAAAGAAGGAAGAACAATGTCCTGGTTAAGATGAAACGCAGAGACCACTTTAGGGAGAAAATCTGACTTGTAACGAAAAACCACTTTGTCCTGATGATCCTCAAAATAAGGAGCCTGAATAGACAAAGCTGCCAGCTCTGAAACACGCCGAACCGAAGTGATGGCCACCAAAAAGGCAACCTTCTGAGTAAGAATGGACAAAGCGACATCCCGCAAAGGCTCAAAAGGAGGAGCCTTAAGAGCGGAAAGAACCAAATTCAAATCCCACACTGGGAGCAAAGGCTTCCTGGGAGGCCGCACATGCGAAACCCCCTGGAAAAAAGTCTTGACCAAGGAATGACTAGCAAAAGATTTCTGGAAAAAAATAGACAAAGCAGAAACCTGCCCCTTCAAGGTACTCAGCTGAAGACCGGAGTCCAGCCCCGACTGAAGAAACTCCAAAATCCTAGACACAGAAAAGACCCGGCAGGGCAAAGACCTAGCCTCACACCAATCAATATAAGATCTCCAATACCTGTAATAGATGGAAGAAGAAGACCTCTTCCTGGCACTAATAAGAGTCTGAATGACCGCATCCGAAAGACCCTCCTCCTTTAAGATGGAGGTTTCAGCAGCCAAGCCGTCAAAGCCAGCGTTTGTAAACTGGGGTAACATAGTTGACCCTGAGTGAGAAGATCTGGCCGAAGAGGCAGATCGAACTGATCTACGGCCAGACGAACGATGTCCGCGAACCACACCCGCCTTGGCCACCTTGGAGCCACGAGAATGGCGGGAACTCCCTCCAGAACCAACTTTCGCAGAACCCTGCCCAGCATGGGAATCGGAGGAAACAGATAAAGAAACCCCAGGTCCCTCCAGCTCAGGGTCATGGCATCCACCGCCAGAGCCAGAGGGTCCCGGGACAGGGACACAAAGGACGGAAGCTTGTGATTGTGACGAGAGGCAAACAGATCCACCTCCGGCGTCCCCCACCGGAGACAAAGTGACCGAAACACCTGGGGATGGAGAGACCACTCCCCCCGACGGGACGCACACCGGCTCAGAAAATCCGCCTCTATGTTTTCCACTCCCGGAATGTAAACTGCCAAGATGCAAGGGACATGAGTCTCCGCCCAGACCAAAATCAGAGACACTTCCCTGTGGGCACCCAGACTGCGAGTCCCTCCTTGGTGATTGATGTAAGCAACCGCCGTCTGATTGTCTGAGCGAACCTGAACCGGCAGACCTTGTAAATGATGCGTCAAGTGAGACAGAACCAACCTGATGGCTCGCAATTCCAGAACATTGATGGGCAAGTGGGCCTCCTGAGGGTCCCACTGCCCCTGAAACCGAAGATCCTTCCAATAACCTCCCCAGCCTGACAAACTGGCATCCGTGGTGACAGTTTCCCAAAGTGGAGTCAGAAACGACCTGCCCTTCAGAAGGTTGTCAGAGACCAACCACCACAGAAGGGACTGCCGAACCCGAGGAGACAACCGGAAGGACCGATCCAACGACCCCGGACACCGGTTCCAAGACGCCAAAAGATGAAGTTGAAGAGTCCTCGTATGAAACTGAGCAAAGGGAACTGCCTCGAACGAGGCCACCATCAACCCCACCAGTCTCATCCCCAGACGGATGGACGGATGAGGATGGGAGAGGAGCAGCTGGACCAATTCCTGAATCATCAGAACCTTGGCCTGAGGAAGAAACACTCTGTGCTGGCAGGAGTCCAACGACATCCCCAGAAAAGTCACCACCCTGGCCGGAACCAGCGAGGACTTGGGGTAATTGATCACCCAGCCGAACCTCTCCAACATAGACACCACCGTGCTGGTGTCCCCCTCTGCTTGACTGAAGGAAGGAGCCATGATGAGAAGATCGTCCAGGTAAGGCACAATGCGAATCCCCTGAGCTCTGAGCAGGGCCATCACCCCCGCCAACACCTTGGTGAACACTCTCGGAGCAGAGGTGAGACCGAATGGAAGAGCCACAAACTGAAAATGCCGATCCCCCACCACGAAACGGAGGAACCGCTGATGAGCAGGAAAGATCGGCACGTGCAGGTACGCATCCTTGATGTCTATGGACGTCATAAAGTCCCCCTGCCGAAGCGAACCGATCACAGACCGCAGGGTTTCCATGCGAAACTTCCGAGGACGAATAAACCTGTTGAGAAACTTCAAATCCAGAATAGGACGGAAGGACCCGTCCTTTTTGGGGACCGTGAAGAGATTGGAGTAAAACCCGCGCCCCACCTCTGAAGGAGGAACCGGGCAAATGACAGCTAAATCTAGAAGATTCCTTACTGCCGCCAGGAGCCCCTGCGCGGCCAAAGGATCCAAAGACACCCGAGACCTGAAGAACCTTGGAGGAGGACGGGACTCGAACTCCAACTTGTAACCGGCCGAAACCACCTCCCGGATCCATCTGTCCGGGACCTCCTGGTCCCACCCCCGGGAGAAAAGTTGCAACCGTCCCCCCACCCGAACGGGTGAGGGCGCCCCCTCATTGCTGGGTGGGCTTGGCAGCCGGCTTGGGCTTGGCACCCCAGACGCGAGTGGGGCGGCCACGGCCTCTGCCCCTATTCCAACTGGCACCCCTGGGGGCCGAGGAGCCCGCACCTCTACCGGCTCCGACTCCCCGAAAGGACGGATTGAACGAGACCATCCCCCGAAAGGAACGGCGAAATTTCTTGCGCTGAGGTAACTTACCTCCCTTGGCAACAGAATCCAGCCTCTCACCAAAAAGCCTCAAACCCAAAAAGGGCAGAGCCGTGAGCGATCTTTTAGAATTAAAATCGGCCGTCCACTGTCTCAACCACACACAGCGCCGGATAGCCACCAGCAAGGCAGTAGCCCTGCCACACATCAACATGGCATCCTCCTGAGCGGCCAGGATAAAAGACAAAAAAGCATCGCAGTGCTTAAGCCCAAGGGACTCATCACTGGTGGGCTCGAGATCCACCCCCAAGTCCCTGACAATAGACCTGACAGCAAAAGTCAAAAGAGCCGAGGCACAAACAGGCCTTAACACGGAACCCGCACATACAAAACCATGACGGGCAAGCTGATCAACCCGGCGATCCTCGCCGTCCCTGAGCGAAGTCGTGTCAGGGGAATGCACGACCGCCGTGTTGGACAGTCCCAGGACCGGAGTATCTACCTCAGGGGGAACAGACCAACGCTTCAACAATTCCGCCGGAAAGGGATACTTCCTATCCCAGCTAGACGGCACACCAACAAGACGAGGTTGCTCCCATTGCTTGAAAACAATTTCTTCAAAATGCTGTTGGCTGGGAAACTCCAGACGCTGCTTGGACACCCCAAAAAGCTGACCCTTAGGCCTAGGAGCAACCACCGGAGGCTCCAAATCCAAAACCTCAAACATCTGGCTCAGAATGGTAGAGGAATCGAGAGGGAGGCCATCAGCCTGATCCCCCTCAGAACCCAGCAACTGCTGAACATCAGAATCTTCTTCCTCAATGAGCTCACCTTCTTCACGGGGACGATCCGACCAATCCAGATCTCCCACCACTTCCTCATCTGAATCCGGCGGGGGCGGAGACAGATGCTTCCGCTTAGCAGAAACCTTCTGAGCGGCTATAGCAGAAAACCGCTTCTCAAGGCTGGTCAAGCGGGCACATACATCAGACTGCGAATCCCCGCCCAGGACAACGTCACACGGGGTCCGGAATAAGCGAGGGGGAGAGGGAGATGGCGCGGCCGAAGAAGTGCTAGGCACCGGAGTACTGGACTGCCGTGCAATGTTCTGCTGTGCACAAGGGATACACAAAATGACATCATCTCCCTGGAGCGGAGTCCCACAACCCCCGCACACCTTGGATTGTCCCGAAGAACCATTCCCGGTATCTGTGTCAGCCTCCATGTGGTGAAATTTATGGTATTCGCAGAACCCAGGGATTTATGCGGTACGCGACCCGGGATGCCCCTTAATAACCTAACACTTGTTCTAAGGATAGTCACAGGATCCTGACCCAGGGGAATAGCATAAGACCCTTATAAAAACATATATAAATATAACTATAAATATATATATATATATATATATATATATTGCAATGAAAAAACACCCCCCACGAGCCAGGTATATATGACCGGGAGAGCCCTGCCAGACGGGATCCCAGGATCTGAAAAACACAAAGGGAGAGGGACAGGCGTCAATCCAGCACCATATACCAAAATCCACATAACAAACAAAACCCCCCTTACACCCCCCCCCCTCATTAACCAGAGCACAGGAAATGGTTAATGCCAACCAGCACCATAAAGATGCGCCGGACGAGGAGGAAGGAGAAGGAGGAGGAGAGGACAATCCGAGGGGCCATCGCCAGAAAAACCAAAAAACGCCTACGTGAGAGGGAGAGGAAAACCACGCAGCCAGGCAGCGCAGAAGATGGCGGCCCGCACACAGCGCAGTGAGGGAGGAAGAGACAAGCTCCGGGAGCGCGGGAGCCGAGAAGGCCCCGCCCCTCCGGGACATCCAATCCGTGCGCGGCCCGCGCGCGCGCGCGACCCCGCCCCCTGGCAGCGTCAGCGTCTGCCGGCGGGGACCGCGATCAGACCTCAGTGACGGGACCGGCGGAGCCACCCGCCGGCTCCCAGTGCGCAATACACAGACCCACACACTGATAACAGTTCCCCCCTGAGCAGCCGGACAAGCAGGCCGTAAGCGCCGGGTACGGCGCTCAGCCACCGGCGGGACCGCGGCGCAGCGCGCCGCGAGGCCCCGCCCCCCCGGCTCCTGAGGGGAGAGAAAGACACACAGACAGGGGGAAAGAGGCAGGCAAAACTTACAGTGAAGTTAGACAAAGTAAAAATCACAAAAGGACTCACAATGTAGAGCGCAGCAGCACACTCACACAGCATGTCACCGTTTAAAGCCATTCAGTCTGCTGCACAGCATGTCACCGTCCCAAGCGCGCCCCACACCCCGGAAAGTGACACAATATCCCAGGGCTAGGCACATCCTGACCGCTAACCTCCTATAAAATGGGGCATCCCACATCCGGATCACCACTCCGGGAATCCCGCTATGCCCCGCAATGAAGGGTCGAGCGGAGGAGCTAATCTCCTAGGCACCAATGGTGCCGGCTACCCTTTTGCCCGGCCTACAGCCGAAGCTGGGAGGCTGCCATAAAATAGAATACTTTCAAACAAAAGCCGGGCAGAAATAGACCACGGGGGGGGGGGGGGGGGGGCGGGGGGATACCCCGGCTACCTGCAAGCAGGAGACTTCTTTCTTCTGTCTTGTCGCCACCTTGCAGAGAACAACACTGGGAGGTTCTTGGGAGGTACCAGGTATGTATAGACCGGGAGGGGCCTGTTGAAGTTTTTGGAGAGTTCTCTGCAATGCTGCCACCTAGCGGTGCGTTAACCCTAGTGTAATTATTAATATTTGAAGTGGGGTGTGTGACATACTTAGAATATGTTGAATGCATCGTTTTCAATGCAACACAACCCTAGTGCGGGTTCATAGAAGTCTATAAATGCGCAAGCCCAGTGCAGGTATAATGCAGTATACTGCTCTCTGTCTGAGTTGCATTTGCTCAATATGCCAAGCCCCCCCCCCCCATATATAAAGGCCAGCGCTGCCAGTAAATATAAGAAAAAATAAAATGCAATTTTATTATAAATCTATCAGTAAAAACAAAACATTAAACACGAACATATTTAAAGGCAAAGGGTATCCCCCACCCAAGATCTAGGTATCTAGGTCTATTGGGTTACTTAAGAGTTTTTTTGTTTTTTACCTATTTAGGGTATTGTTTGGTCACCTGTTTTGTTGTAGTATTCATTGTGTGTTTGGATTGGTTCACACCATTATGATTGTTTTACACGATTTCTTAGTAACTGTATCACTATTGTGATTGATTTTGGCTTTGTATTATTGGTCTACACACATAATATCCCCCACCCCAATTCCACCATATATTTTGATACAGTGCCTCTCTGAACCACCTGCTTAGCGCAATAACTGTAATTATGGCCTAACAGTTAATAGACAGCTTCCCTCCCCAATACTTACCTGTCCCAGTGTCTGCTTTTGTATGGTTCATTCAGTCAATATATTGACATAGCTATACTGTGGGCTCATGGCAGCATTGAAGTGATCCCACATTGCAACAGTTGCAATGCTGCTCATGCCTGGGGGGGGGGGGCATATAATTTGGGGATGCTTGCACTCTGCAAGTTCGGGAACCAAGAACTCTATTCTCCCAGGTTTTGAACCCACGTTCGAAACCAGCATTGCCATAGCAATTGACTGGGGGCTGTCATGTGGGCCTGGGACTAGCCGGTAATGGAAGTAGGCCCCTGGTATGTATTCAGGGTCCGGATAGTCGGACTTGCGGGGGCTATGTGCACTGGGGGGGGGGGGGGGGAACACCAATCCAGATCACGTGAGGCCTGAGTCTGAACGCCGGTGGGAGCAGTCTCAGAAGAGAACTATTCATGGTCTGTGTTTTTGAGCTTGCGGTGGTATCATATTATATCATGGAACCAATTATAGATTATTTCCTCCTGTTTTCTTACTCTAATAGTAGAATGGACATGTTTGTGAGTTGTGAGGCCAGCATATGTGACTGACTAGATGACTCCATTGGGTGCCAACAAATCACTTGGCTGGCTCAGTGTGCGCTTCTGGGGTCAGGTAATGAGCTCAATTCCTTGGTTATCTATGGAGTGATAAAGAGCTGATACTGAGGATTAATACAAGAAGCTAGCTGTTTATTACAATAAGTTTACAAAGCCAGATAAGAAGTAAGCTGACATGCAAGTGGTGTTATAGCTGAAATATAATGTGTACTCTACTAGTTTTAGGGATGATTTACAGACTAACACTACCAGATATATACATCAGCACACACGTGTGTGCAGTATATATATACTCAAAGGCCATCTGTATATATACTCAGCTATGTATATATCTCAAGCTTCACCATAGCAGTTTATGGCAGCACCTTACAAGCGTTTCAGTTTAAAATACCTAAAGTAAGGTCCTTCTGTGTTTTTATTCACATCTTCTACCCATATAGCTATATAATGTTGTCTTTTGTAGAAAGGGTTAAAATACCTGCAGAGAGCGACAGGGAGGACAGAAGAACAGAGAAAGCAGGGTATACAGTCTGGTCATACAATACAGGCTTGGGTCAGAGAGGAAAAATAATAATAAAGTGGTTAGAAGGATAGAATAGAAACAGTCAAATAAAACAAGCAGGCAAAGCAGCATCCAGAAACAAAAAGTGTTAAGACCAACTACTGGCTGAAAAATTAATTGTAGAAAACGGAGAAAGGGACGTGCTTAAAGGAAAATGCCATTTAGGAAATTAAAATAGAACTACGAGTACAACAAAAACAATTTAGTTGTGTTGCTACATGTAAAACACCACAATATGAGTGGCAGTGCACTAGTTAAATCTCACATGCTCAATGCTGCTCCTAAAGCGCCACCAACTGGCCACGTAATTATTGTTTAGACTCATCTATAGACTGAGCACTAATTGCTACACCTGTGCACAGGGGCGGACTGACCCAGGAGAATTCCCGGTGGGCTGCTACGCTAAGTTAATTGGACAGTCCAGGCAATAGCAATAATAAGGCAGCAAAAATCTCACCTGAAACTATCCCATGTGCCTGTGCTCCATTCCTTGCTATAGATGCTGTAACAGGTCTCCAAATTTTTCAATGACCACCTCACACAGCAGCCCCTGTTCCTCTGCGCTCCCAACAAGTACAACCACTGTGGCTTGTGGTTTGGCTGAGCAACTGGGAGGCTGAGCGACCACATTTGCAGGTGGTCAAAGAGGTAAAGCAAGGAAAGAAGGGCAAACTTTGAAGATCTGTTACAAAATCTACACTGCACTGTGGGAAATGAGGAAGAGGCGCATGGGGTGCCCTTTTATTGCCATTGTCTGGATTGACCCAGTGAAGAGGAACGAAACCCGGGACTTTCACTATCCCCGGCTTCTTTCCTCCTCCCCCCCAGGGCCATCCTGATTTTGGATGCCCTGGTGTGTGAAATCCAACAGATGTAAACTCACCTTTTTGGCAATCCTACGGCGTAAATTTTGGATAATACTAATATGCGCCTCATGCGCCTCAAAGCTGAATAGAGCTCATGCCTTTTCACATACCTGCGCCAGAAATTCAGATTTAACCCACCAGTGTGTCTCTGGGCTAAAGGCTCTGCTGCAATGAGAATCCTTTACCCCCCCCCCCCCCCTTATGTTCTTGTTCTTGTTTAGCAATGCACATTAGCACAAGGGTATATGAAGGTTTACATAGAGACTGGACTCCTGTTTTAACTTATCATGTGTCTGTAGATGATTAACTAGAGATTAGGGGGATTCTACTTTTGCTCTAAAAATACATTTGATATTAACTGCAGATGATTTACTGGCAACATGGCCTTTGCTTTCACTCTAATTGAATCTCATTTGACTTTATTTGGCTAACTCTGCTTATATGTACAGATGAATTACTGTAGATAAACTGGGCTTTTTCCAAGGTGATTTAAAGAGGAACAAATTGCATAGTAATTGCCCAAGGGAAAAGCTGTCCCCTTTAAGTGGGGCTCGTGTGGACTGGCAAATATTACTGCTCAGGGTTTTTAGGCAGCGGGCATCCCAAATCAATGCCCACTAGGGGTTGGTGCTGCAGCGGGGGGGGGGGGGGGCGAGCCTTAAAACTATAGTTAAGGATGAAATTAATTTTACAGATGTGCTTTTAAGATTTTCTTTTTCGTTCATGAAGTAATACTTTTATTTGTTAAATTTTTAGATTATACTGTGGATTGTAGAAGTCTGAATTCTAAAAAAAATATCAAATTTAATATTTGAAATTAATAAATGATTTTGGAAAAGAATTGTAATATAGTACACACACATATGGTCAGCCTTACATTGTAGGTAGGTGACCCTGAGATAACTGTGGAGTAGTGTTTTTCTTTAAACGCTTATGACCATCAAATTATTAAAGGAGGGTGAGAACATTTGGTCATGCTTCGTAAAAGGTTTTTTTTCTTTTTTTGATACGATGGGGAAGGGTTTGACCTGCTTTCCTGATGCCACAGTTCTTACAGCCAGGTTTGGAAAGAAGGAAATCTTCACCATGAACCTGGGTACACCATTCAGTAATGGTGACACCTATAGCTGTAGGGCAGGCAGCTGGATAAGATACATGAAATAAAGCCTATTGTCTTGAGCTGGGGTCTCAGGACAAGGCTGGGAAGCACCCCAATAGCATCAAATAAGCAACAGAAGGCCTTTTCAAAATGAAAAAATGGTTGGTCTGGACGATACTTTGGATTATTTGCATCACTCTCTGGCCTATAGGCATTACCATATAGAAATAAGCTGACTGAATGAATATATGGGTTTTGTCCAGATCAGACGATGATCCTTTCCTCTTGGATAAAACATTGATCATGCAGGTTACATATATTGTAACCAGTTTGTATCAGTTTGTGTTGAGGGCTGGCTGGCCTTCTTACAGTAACGGTACAGAATGGTCCTAGCAAGGAGGACATCACACTGACAGCCCAGAGGAAAGAAGTATGGAGTCTCGGCCACTAAAGGCAGTTCTGTTCAATGGACTGATCTACCACATGTTCAGGACATAACCTATGAAACACCTCTTAGCTAAAATGTACTAACCCTATAAATATCATTCCATTCAAGTGGAATAAGTTTCTCTTTGGTGCTGATATGTACCCTAGATACAGTACTATTACCACTGGTAGTACATGAGAAATCCTTTTGGTGGTACTCAAAGCTCTGGGAGGTTAAGAGTTTTGGACATACAGCCCTGCAGACCCTAACCCTATAAATATCATTCCATTCAAGTGCAAGAGTTTCTCTTTAGTGCTGGTATGTACCCTAGATGAGTGTCTTACAACCAGTGGTACTAGTACCTGAGATCCCTATTTGTGGTACCCAAAGCCACGAGAGGTTAGGAGTTGTGGACAGGAAGCAAAGCAGACAAACTGCTCTATTAAGAGTTGGTCCACTATAACATGGCTTTTCCCTTTATGGGGAGCCTGGGCATGTAGAATGCACCACATATCCAAGTCATCAATCTGCACGTGAATAACACCATGGCTGGAAGAAGAACTTACACTGTAGCAAATGTACATAAAGTACAATATAGTTCCCAATTTAAAACAGACTTGCTCCCTCCTGGAGAGACCGTTATTGGGTGGTACTTGAGATAATTGGGAACTGGTATTCCGTGAAAAAGTTTGGGAACTCCTTCACCGAACAGTAACAAACATCAAAAACAAACCCTCTTGCACTGTGCAATTCTGAATGGAAGGCAACCTACTGTAGCTGCAGACACAAGAGTTTTCACACACAACTGCCTGCCTTTAGCTAAAACTTACTAACTGCCACATTTACATTGCTGGGAAGTAAACCATACATGCCCCCATGTATCAAGACCAGTGCAAAAAATTGTGAAGCAGTTTAAAGTGGAAAAAATTCAAATAAATTTAGGATGCGTCGTAGTGTGAAATTCCTTAGCTTCCCTGTATACTCACCTTGATTCCCAACCCCACACTGTGACTAAGCTTAGCCGCACTTTGCAGCATCCTATAGCATCTCCTTCCTCCCTTCAGCCTGTGTCAGTGGACATTCAGCCCTAGCAGAAGACATTCAAGCCCTAAATCTCATGGATGGCACCTTTTTGACCATTGTCCATTGACACTTTTCTCATGGATGACACCTTTTTGACCATTGTCCATTGACACTTTTCTCATGGATGACACCTTTTTGACCATTGTCCACTGACACCTGCCGGCTTCTCTGCCTTTGGTGGTTACCTTTATAGATGAATTGCCTCTATGATGACATCAAGAAGTTTAAGAGAGTAGAAATCCCGATTTTCATTTTTACACTGTCAGCTCTGGTGCTCTCGATGGCTGCCACTTAAATATAATTCTTGAATATCAGAGATGGATGATCATGCGGTGCACCCTTTGCCACCGGTCAACAAGGTAGCCTGCTCCATCACAAACAGAAGGAGGGACATGCACCCATGCCAGCGGGGGAGTGTGGTGTCAGAACCAGAGCTAAGACCAGTACTGATTTAGACTCAAGTGTGCAGGAGGTCATGTAAATATTCCTTTTTTTTTATTAAATTACCTCCTTAATTAAAAATCTCCTTTACCACTGGAGCTGCCCAGTATGCCCGAGTATGATTAAGAGCCCGCTGTGGCTCGAAACGCGTCACAAATGGTCCTTTATCTGCTTTGCTTTAGCCATTAGGTGCAGATCGTTATGTTTTTCTACATGGGCTGACAATGATTTTTTAAGCTAATATTAAAAGCTATGTTTTAATCTACGTTTGGCTGGACAACACACTGGATTTTTCTCATGTCTGTGGCTATGACAGTACTAAATCAGTTCACCAGTAACTGCCTCCTAGGCCCAGCAGGGGAGCGTTTCCCAATGTGTTAGAATGATGACAGTCTGATCATAGGTCAATCTTTAGGACAGCGTGGATTGAACTTTCTGCTGGAGCCAGCTGAAGGGCCAAGTGAGGATGACTCCAAGGATAAAAGAAGCCGATCAAAATTATTATAGTAAAACATCACTGAAAGGGGTTAGTATATAAATATATTTATCACTGCCAAGAGAGGATCTAAAAAACAAGCTAACCTAGTTACTGGGCTGCACAACGCTGATTTTTACTTATTATTTCAGAATCCTGAATGAATATGAAGAAAATGATGGGAACATTCTCTAATATTGAATGTCACATAAAGAACCATTCAACGTGAGCTGCATGCACCCAAGTGGATGACTGATGGAACAAACTGGCGTTTGCCTTAAGCTGTGTAAGCACAAAGCAAGCTTAAAGTCAAATGAAATGAGGCATCCTGCAGCACTAGATGTTGTACTACTACAAGTTCCAGCAGTAAGGAAGCAGGCCTTGCTGGGACTTGTGGATCTACAGCAGCCAGCAAGCCACAGATCGCCTAAGCCCGGCCCTCATCTATTAAGTAACACATAACTTTTCTTACTCTGTAGAATTGGAGCGGGGTCTAAAGCGCTTCCCTCGTAGTTTTTTCTTGCTGCCGCTTATGTTGCCTGAAAAAACAGGACATGATTAAGAATAAAGAATATAAAATACTAGTAATCAAATGTAGCAAATTTCTATCAGAAGTCCCACCTATCATCAGGGGCAGACTGGCCATAGGGGGCACAGGGATAATTCCCAGTGGGCCACATGACTTAGGGGCAGATTAGTCTAGGTGTAGCTCCCAGCATAGAACCCACCTACCCCAGAACTTGGCTGGAATTCACTGATTCTTATTTCCTTTTTTCCAGCCAAGACACCCCAGACAGACCATGTTCTGCCCCTGCAATGCTATAGCATCAGCACCCATCAGTAGCGTCATACCCAACCTTGCCACATTACCTGCACCTAAAATATGTGATGTGGCCCCTGACCTGCTGTGGTAAAACATAGCACAGAAAGTGATATAGAAGTGTGCGCATGGGCAAATAGAGGTGACAGTGGTGGTTGGGAGGAACAAGCTAACATTGATTTAACACCACCACCCCTTGGTGAAATATTGAGTAGAATCATTTGGTAATAGTTTTTTTTACAATAGGTATATGCTTAGTAATGGTGGGAGCTTAGATGGGTTAAGTATTGGGAACATGGTTAAGATGTGGGACTGTTGGGGGAGGGCTGAAAAAGCCGCATTATGCTATTCCAAATGAAAACTATTCTGAACCTATTCATTTGGGCCCACGATCTGGTTCCAAATCATTTATGTGGCCCCTTCTCATCAAAAGGTTGAGCACCCCGTGTTATAGCCTTAGCCAAGGCCAGTTGGACCCAAGTAGTGTGGCCCACCAGGAATTCTTCCTGTGTTTCTTATATATAGTTTGGGACTTTACATTGCGTTATCTGTTCTTTTCAGTTCAAGATTTGATTGTTTGGGGGCTACAGAGTCTGTTAAATAATTTGGGAGGAATTTTAGGCGCGTCTGGCAAGAGACCTTAAAATGTCCCTATTTAGTTTGTATTTTGACTCTTGGGTGCTGCTAACACTTTATTTCCAGTTGTATTATTGCACTGCAGTTATGTTGGGTTATATAAGATTAGTTGGGTTGTAGTTCACCCATAGAGCAAAGATGCACATGCTGCCTGGGATTCCCAACAAGAGAAATCTCTCTTAAACCGGACCTTCAGCGTGATTTAATGAAAAGCCCAAACTCTTAAAAAATGGTTCCCCAGCATCTAAAATGAATACATTTTACGTTTTTAGTCACTAACTTATTATTCTTTCCCCCACTGGGCTGCAACTCTGTTCAGGACTTTAGGATATGGGCGCCGCCATCTTGACTCAGAAGCATCACACTTAATGAGGAGAGGAGAGTGGGATAAGGTACAGGGTGGCGGGTTATAGCTGTGCTTTGCTCACACAGAGCAGAGCTGGGGTTAGGTAAAGGTCAGCAGTCCCAGAATGCAGAGCAGCACAGTCAGGAGGCACTTCCTGTTTGCAGGCTGCCTGATAAGATGGCGGCTTCCATAAGCCGCCATCTTGGATGTTTAAAGGCTCATAACATGCAGTAGATGCAGGTAGGATGATTTTTAATGTGAGCAATCTGTATGTACAGGGTGTGGGAAACATATAAGATAGACTCTTATTCAGAGTGAAGGTCCACTTCTGATCAGGACTACACTTGCTTGGCTGGGTGCAGAACTCTTCAGTGATGTCTGATCTCAAGGGTTACTTGTTACTTGGCTATCGTCTCTCAGCAGAGAGGCTGCTAAATTTAAAATGATGACTTCTGTTGTGGTTCTTGGTCCTGAGGAAGGGGGCATCCTGTTCCCTAAAACGTTCACCTGACTACATGTTTTGCTGTACAGACCTGGATTCTAATATAACCTGATGTGATTGATCATAACCTGGAATGCTGGTTCTTTTCCGAAAATTGCTTGGATTAGCGGCGTCTCCGCAAACCGGTGCACCTACAACTTAAAGGACTTTATCTCTGCCATGGTCAAGACATTTTTATAAAATAAAAAAAGACACTCTATACTCAACATTTGTCCCCACAGATTGTTCCTGGTGCGGTGATGAGTGCCTCACTGATTGATACAGCGTGGCCCAATCAGCAGGCATCCCCATTCTTAATGAGACGCCGCCCCTGCCATCACAGTAATGCTGACATACCGCCTCCATTGTTGTATTTTGTAGAGATATCCTTTGTACCTACAGCCATTGGAGGAGCTGTGCTAGCTTGTCTTTGATTGGATTGAAGACTTTTTGAATGCTGCCCCCTCCCCTATAAAAGCTTTTGGAATAGTTAGTTCCTGTAAGCCCTGGTCAAAGCCGCCTGGAGCGGTGAAACGCGTTGGGATTGTGCACACAATTTGACAACAAATAGGAGCAATTTTTGAATTATAAGGAAACAGAGGAGCCCGGTGCCCCCTGCGGTGAGAGTCACGGTTTTAACTTGGAATTTTCATGCTTGTTTTTTATTTCCCTTGTGAGTGCATTTTTTTACCCCTTTAAGCTATTAAATTGAGTATCAGCAGTATTGCACTATTTTGTTTTTTTGCTCTTTCACATGTATACTATGATGTGGGATTAAATCATTATCCCTATTGAGCATATACCCACATAACTCTCAAGAAGACCTGAGTTTGGAGTTTGATCGTTTTGGGATTGGATTGGCGCTGTATCTGTGGAGGATTGACAGCCTGTGGGAGACTTTTGTGGTTTCTCTCTGAATGCCAGTTTCATGGAACATCTGGTAAGAGTATAAGCCTACTGGTGGCTCACTGGATGCATGCACTGTGGGATGCCGCAATTGGATTTCTTAAAGCTACATGAAAAGACATTTTAGCTAGCTCTGTGTTTCTACTATTGTCTACTATACCGCCTCCATTGACTGCAATGGAAAAGCGTTTCAAAACCTGGCAGGCCCCCTCAATTGCAGTCAATGGACTGGGCTGGCGTTACTGTGACTGGAGGAGATGTGCCTGACAATTGCGCAGTACAGTGCGGGACTAGTATCTATTTAAGGCACCCAGTGCCACACTAGGAGCAATCATCTACGGGAGACAAAAGGTGAGTATAAAGTGTTTATTTTAACCTGGACAATATACTAAAGAAAACATACCCTACCCCCAGGACAACTGTTCCAAGTGTGTACAGCTGTTTCCAGGTCCTTGCCGACCAGCACCCTCCCTGACACCGGTTGCAATGGAGGGTTTAGGTTTTTCAGAACAAAGCTGGTTATATTCCATATGGAAAAAAGAATAACACTCACCTTGCCAGGAGTTGCTCCTTGGCCGTCCATTTTCACAGACATCGGAGACGTGTTTGGTGTCGGGGATCCTCTCGCTCCAGGAGTGGGACATACCGTTTGATCTGGAGACAGAACAGATTTTAGGTTGAATGATTTTCATTTCTAATGACTGGCAGCTTATGATGTGATACCTGCCTATGATAAACTTCACAACACACATCGACATGAACAACATAACAGACTTTATTATGGACACAGAGGAATCCCGCTAATGATTTACCTCGACACTAGAGGCAACTGTGTTGTGATCAACCAGTCAGTTCATTAGAAGACGGGCAGGCTGATTCATCACTAACGCCAGGTAGCGACAGTTGAGCGACTGTAGCAGTATTTTCACAGCGCCCGCTAGTAGTCGCTGTGCTTGGCCGTTCGGTTGTTGATAGCGACTGAGTCGGTGTGCAATAATGTTGAATACGGGGTGACGAGTCGCTATTTGACAGGTTCCGCGATGTATGGGTGCGCATGATAGCGACTGGCCCTAGCGACCGCCCCCCACCATATTCATCAAAAAATCACGCTGTGAAATGCATGTTTAAACCCCAGAGCGCTGGCGGCGATGTGTTAAAAGTAGTTTTTTAACCCCCAAACCACCATATTTTTGGAAATCAAAAAAAAAAAAAAATTTTTAAAGAATTTAGTAATATGAATACAATAATATCAGACCTGTAATATCAATTCTGCGCAAATTAATTAAAACATTAATTAATAACAATTAATTATGAATATTTAAAGATTGTTCCATTGAAATGCATTGGAGAGCGCCAGGTAGCGAGAGGTCATACCTGTCGCTGTTCAAGGTCGAACGCTGGCGCTGTGGGCTGAGGCTGGAATAATGATGAATGAGTGGCTATATGGCGCTATCTCAGTCGCTAAGCAGGATCGGCTTGATAAATGTGTGATTGTGGTGGGGAGCCGGCGTTCTCGTGGCGGGGCCCGTCATTACCGGCCGCTCACCCTTCGCTACCTGTCGCTATTCGTTCATAAATAAGGGCCTAAAGGGGTTATTTAAGAAGGGATAGCGCCAGGTAGCGCCTCGTAGCGGCAGGCAGCATCTGGTGAACGCCGGGCACTGTACGCAAAACCACATTTATGAAAGCGAATCTGGTGAGCGACTCTAGCGTCCGGTGTATTATTACCATTCGCTCAGTGTCGCTCTCCCATACATTTCAATGGCCGTTCATTTGCTTGTTGTTTTTTGTGCTCAAATCATTGTGTGACCTCTCCTGGCTGCAAACAAACACTTTTAGAAAACTTTTTTGACTTTTTATATTTTTATTCAGAATTGTCATTACAGGTCTGGCACTAAAGTGTTATTGTCACGGTGTTATAACAATGTCATTCCATGTGTTTTCGCTTTGTTACAGGTCTATATGTGTTCTAAAACAGACTTTAATCACACAGGGTCTGGCGCTCTATGCTATAGCGACCAGATTTAGAGCGCCGACGCTGTGTGTGTGTCCTTTTTTTGATAAGTATGGTGTGGAGCTCCGAGAGTTGGTCGCGCTGAGCTGGAGCTATCTTTCGCTCCCTGCAGCGCTGTACTGGTGTTAGAGCGTTCAACATACATCACATTCATCAATGCCAGCCAGGTTACTACAGCGACTGAGGCGCTCTGTTACAGCGCCCGATACCCACTTACAGCGTCTACTAGCGGTCGCTCTAAAGGCCGCTATACAGACGCTCATCTGCCGATACCTGGCGTTAGTAGTGGATCAGCCTCCACATATGGTGTCTGCTGTGTATGCTGTAAAATTATTAATGGCTCTTATTAGCAGCAGTGATGTCACTCTGTCTTCAGTTTGACCTAAAGTGTACTTTCAATTCTCCAAAACCTTTTTTTAGTGAGGGGGATTTAATCCCTTGTACTGTAGGTTTTAATAGCTTTCTGTGGCCTGGTTAAAGTGCACCAATCACTGGCCGGGCCGACCCTGAAATCTAAATGGCTTCAGGGCTGGCCAATCAGGTTTGGGATGCCCAACTGTGTGAACTCCCCCAGGCCACTCACAAACTCCTTATCTTGCGATTGAGGGCTGTGGTAGCATCTCCAGCATCCCTAGGAGCTGTGTGAACTCCTGCGCACTCCTGCGGGCGTGGGGTGTGCACACTCCACGGGGAGACGCAGGAAGCAGCTGCCGCCACTTCCAGTGGGGTTTCACACAAGGGGGCATCACCAGTGGGTAGGGACCAAAACCTGGGATGATGAGAATCTAGGGTTTTGGTCCACTTTATAGGGACAGTACAAGCAATGGAAATAAGGCAGCAAGCAGCTCCACTGAAGCCTGTCCAATGTGCCTCTCCTGCAGCGCAGGGTAGAAGCTGTAGCAGGGCTCCAAATGTTGTCCCTCTTCTCCTCCTAAATAAAAAGGAGGGACACAATTTGGAGCCCTGCTACAGCTTCTACCCTGTGCTACAGGAGAGGCACATTCCTCCACTATCCAGCCTCTCTGTCCTTTGGTGCTTTCAGTGAGGGCGAGCACAGCAAGCCACAGTGGTCCTGCAGTTGTCTATTACCACAGCAGAGCATGCTCAAGTCCGAGAAAGCTGCATGCCATGTCCTTCCCAGGTCTTTACATCTAAGGCCCTTATTTAACAAGGGATAGCGGCAGCTAGCGACTGGTGAGCGGCCGGTAATGACGGGCCCCGCCACGAGAACGCCGGCTCCCCACCACAATCACACATTTATCAAGCCGATCCTGCTTAGCGACTGAGATAGCGCCATATAGCGACTCATTCATCATTATTCCAGCCTCAGCCCACAGCGCCAGCGTCCGACCTTGAACAGCGACAGGTATGACCTCTCGCTACCTGGCGCTCTCCAATGCATTTCAATGGAACAATCTTTAAATATTAATAATTAATTGTTATTAATGTTTTTTTGAATGTGAAAAATTCTGTGACCACTTCTGCAATGTTAGATATTTTTTTTAAGGTAAAAAAAAAAATGTGTGCAGAATTGATATTACAAGTCTGATATTATTGTATTCATATTACTAAATTCTTTATTATTTTTTTTTTTTTGGTTTCCAAAAATATGGTTGTTTGAGGGTTAAAAAACTACTTTTAACCCATCGCCGCCAGCGCTCTGGGGTTTAAACATGCATTTCACAGCGCGAGAATTTTTTGAGCGTGATTTGTTAATGAATATGGTGGGAGCCGGTCGCTAGGGCCAGTCGCTATCATGTGCTCCCATACAGCGCGGAACCTGTCAAATAGCGACTCCTCCCCAATATTCAACATTACGGCAAACCGACTGAGTCGCTATCAACAACCGAACAACGGCCAAGCACAGCGACTACTAGCGGGCGCTCTGAAAACGCCGCTACAGTCGCTCAACTGTCGCTACCTGCCGCTGTTAATGAATCGACCTCTAAGCTGAGATGCTTCAACATGGCTCATTTACACCGTTACCAAAGGAGGAGAAGAGGAGAGGAAAATTATTGTGTGCCTGGATTTAAAAGCACAACAAAACCCACTTTGGCTGGGCCATGGAATCTAAAAGATTCCAGGACCGGCCACTTGCCTTCCCTGAAACAGGATTCCCCTCTGTGTAGCCCCCCCCCCCAGGGAGCCGCAGACTTCTATGCTTCTTGCCTCTGCGTCCCCACTTGTCGAAGCCCTATATTTAAACAGAGCCATTTGCCTGAGCATTACATATGCACGGCAAACACCTCTGATTGGGCGAGAGCCAGTGCATGCACCGTTGCACCAGGGCAGAATTGAGCTTTTCCGGGCGTTCTGATGGGTTTCACACAGTGGGCCATCCCAATTTGAGGCATGGAACAAAATTCCGGGTACCTGAATAAGATCTTGTATGTCTCCCCCACTCTGTACATACAGATTGCTCACATTACAAATCATCCTACCTGCATCTACTGCATTTTATCAGCCTTAAACATCTAAGATGGCGGCCCGTGGAGTGTCAGGCTGCCTGCAAATAGGAAGTGTCTTCTGACTGTGCCGCTCTGCATTCTGGGATTGCTGACCTTTTCCTGACCCCAGCTCTGCTCTGTCTGCGCAGAGCACAGCTATAACCCCCCTGCACTTTTGCCCCCTCTCCTGATGTGATGTTTCTGAGGCAAGAGGGCGGCGCTCATATCCTAGAGTGCAGCCCAGCGGGGGAAAGAATGATAAGTAAATGACTAAAAACTCTATATTAATTTTAGATGCTGCAGAATAGTTTTTTACAGGTTTGGACTTTTCCCTAAATGATGCTGAAGGTCCGCTTTAAGTCTCCGCTTGCTGAAGTTACCCATATGTGAGCGGAGACTTAAGGAGGAGCAAAACCCGGGATTTTGTTCCATATGCCACATTATTAGCAATAGAGAGAAAGCCAAACGAAGGTAAAGTTGAGCAAGAAAATGAGCGAGAAAGAATGATAAGCAAAAAAGTTAGGGGAAGGAAGACGAAGAGAAAAATAAAGAACTATAAAATATAGGGGGTTATTTAATAAGGGATAGCGCCAGGTAGTGCCTCGTAGCGGAAGGCAGCGCCTGGTGAACGCCGGGCGCTGTACGGGAAACCACATTTAAGAAGGCGAATCTGGTGAGCGCATCTAACAGCGCCATGTAGTGTCCGATGTATTATTACAGGCGGCTCAGCGTATAGCGCTGGCACGTATAGCGCGGGTAGGCTCAGGAGCACCATGTAGTACCTGTCGCTCTGTGTCGCTCTCCCATACATTTCTATGGGGCTTCATTACCGTAGTTGTGTATAAATAGCGTTTTGATAATTTAATTTTTCTTTGGCTAAAATCATTGTGTGACCTCTCCTGGCTGCAAACAAACACTTTTATACATTTTTTGGACTTTTATATTTTTATGCAGAATTGTATTTACAGGTCTGGCACTAAAGTGTTAATGTCACAGTGTTATACAATGTAATTCCATGTGTTTTCGCTTTGCTGCTGGTGGATATGTGTTCTAAAACAGGCTTTAATCACACAGCGTCTGGCACTCTATGCTACAGTGACCAGCTTTAGAGCGCCGACGCAGTGTGTGAGTAGTGTTTTCTTGAATATGGTGTGGAGCGCTGGACGCACTGAGCTGGCGCTACCTCTCGCTCGCTACAGTGTTATACTATTGTTACAGTGGCCAACATACATCACATTCATCAATGCCCACCAGGTTACTACAGCGACCGTGACCCTCTGTTAAAGCGTCTACTAGCGCTCTAAGCGCCACTGTACAGACGCTCATCTGGCAATACCTGGCACTAGCATTGAATCAGCCTCCACACTGTGTATAGACAAGGCGGGGGCACTGCATTGTTACTATTGTTAATCACTATTAACTTTACTATTGATGTTTATGGCTTTTTTGAGTTCTGCTCCACTGAAGGGATGATTCTTAAAAGGATAGTGATTTGTTTTTTTAGCACAGGCACTTTATTGATGGATCTGAGATGGGGTAGTGAGTTAAAAGAGTGATCATTCATGAACTGATGAAATAGGGGGTTATTGGCACTTTTATTCAAACAATTTGGCACATGGTTATGGTTTTTGCACTATGCACTTTTTGGGGGAATTGTTGGAGACGTAATAACAGAGCTTTATGCTAAGAGGGGCTTTTATGGCCATTGTTTATTAGGATTTTGCACTTTTTATGATAATACATTGCCGTGTCCCAGAGAATATATGGTGTCAGTCATGTGTTATATGTTTTTTACTGTCATTTTAATTGTATCTTTTGTGTTTGCCCAATATAAACAATAAAATTTATATAGTTTTGAATTTATATGGTGGTGCGGAAGTGTGTTTTTGTTGTGGCTATGGGGAGTTTTGGGCTATCCCCACTCATTTTGCTTTTACTATAAAATATAACAATGAACAGAAAAATGGCAGATAAGTGAAATGATAAAATGAAGTAGAAGAAGAGAAGAATGAAAAGAAAGCAAAATAAAATGAATAAATAAGATGGAAGAACATGGAGCAATAAAGCAGATGAGATAGAAACAATAGGGTAGAGTAGAGAAGAATGCGCCATCCATAGAGATGGAGGCTGAAGCACTATTAATAAGCAATGATCCGCCATTGCTGGTTAATTTACAAATGACAACACAAGCTTTGATTTTCTAAGTGAGCACTTAGGACAGACAAGGAACACGGTTACAAGTGGACTCATTCATTCCAGAGCAGCTCCCGTCATTCTCTCTTTTCTGCAGTCATTTAGCCTTGATAGCTGTGTATGATGCATGAGGATGTCCTACCTACCGGAGCTGCCCACCATCATCCCAACTCTCCTGTTATAACTAAATTATAAGGCAGAGCCACCCCCATACTGTAAACCCAACTGCAAAAGTAAGGCAGCAATCAGCTTACCTGGTGCCTGTCCCATGTGCCTCGTCTACATTTCCTGCAATGACAGGTAGAAGCTGTAGCAAGGCTCCAACGTTTGCCCTCCTTTCAATTTCATTCCTCCAGGACAATGTAAAAAAACATGGTCTAACATCCACGCTGTCCCTTGGTGCTATCAACGTGAGTGAGGATGGCAAGTCACAGTGGACTCACAGACTGACTGCAGCAGTGCATGACTCAAAGCTGCGCAAAGATGCGCCATTCCCAGCTCAGCTACAACCCAGAAATGAAAAGAAGAAAGCAGCTTTGCTTACAATACATATAATCAGAGATTGAGATGCTTTGTAATGGCTCACACTGTTCCCAAGGGGAATAACATGGCCGGCGTCAGCACCCAGCAAGGCGGGGCAGCTGCCGGGGGCCCCCACCCAGGGGGAGGGCCCACTGACAGGGCCGGCCTTTAGGGTGTGCAACATTGCTTGGCTGGTGGCGGACTGGGAGGGCACCGCCACAGCTGGTGCTCACATCTCCTTGAATGACAGGGTTCCACACAACAGATTAGATTCCAGGGGAGGAAGTGCTGGGTTTTGTTCTGCTTTTAAGTTGCCCACCCCAGCTGATTTCCTATCCCTGGAGCATCCCAATCTGTGATACCCTACTCTGTGAAACCCCCTGGGATCGCTGGTATACCCACTATGCAAGAAATTCCACCCCTGAGTTTTGGTCCGCTTTACAGGGGCATCTCAATTTGGGATTCCCCTATTTGTGAAAGAACCGCCCCTGGTTTGGCCGTTAACTCAAACTGGTGATCCCACAGTGCATTCAACAGTTCCAGGAAAGTAATGAACAAGGGGGGGGGAGGTCACACACCCAATCTACCCATCCAACATCAGGAGAATCTAGATTTGTTTAGACTCCTAGGTCAGGTTTAAAGGGGTTTGGTGCGCTTCAAAGTAGACCAAAACTAGAGTTTTGGTCCAAATAGCATAATCCTTAGGGGGCATCCAGATTTGGGACATCTCTCGGTGATGTGACGCGAGTCTTCATCACAAAGGGACCCACTTAGAACATACCACCCAAGGGCCCATATAAAGCTGTAGCCGGCCCTGGGGGATAAGGTGGGAGAAAGTTAGTGTGTGGCTGGAAAGGGAGAACCAAAACCCCCAAATGATGCCCCCCGTTTGACATGCCCCCCAGGAGCATCCTGATTCGGGATGCCCCTGTATGTGAATCCCATTGGTTTGGCAGATACTCTTCTTAACCCGGGATCCCATGGCACATATGCAGTTCAAGCAATCTCCGCAGTGCCTGCTCGCTGCACTGACATGACTTGAATGTCTGCTGGCAAATGTGTGTGGGGGGGGGTGAAATACTGCTAAGCAACCCAAAGCATTGTCTGCTCCTTTCACCATGATGGCTTGTGCTGCCAGATATGCGAGTCTGCTAGGAGCTTGAAGTGCATAGGGGATGATGGGGGGGGGGGTGCAGACTGATGACAGCGAATCGCCTGAGACATCAGGGCCAGTCAAACAGAGTTTTGGTCCTCTTTAAAGAGTCCCTGCCTAGGCACAAACTAACTTTCTCCCACCTTATCCATATTAGGAACAGAGTAAAATGAGCCATTTTAAAACATCTCAAAACCTCTACTTATATATAAATACCTTATGTATTCTAAGTGAAGCCGCTGTCCTCGCAATTTCTGGGGGTTGTGGCTGAGCCAAGAAAGGCAGCTTTATGAGTCATGCACATGCCCTGCTGTGGTCAGAGACAGCTATGGGACAGAGCAGCAAGGGACAGAGTGGTCCTGGAGGAATGAAATTGAAAGGAGGGCAAAATGTGTAGCCCTGCTATTGCTTCTACCCTACAGGGAAGCACATGGGGCAGGCATCAGGTGATCAACTTGCTTTATTATTGCTGTTGGATTTACAGCCCTTTTAAAGCTTAACTATACAGTTAAAAAAAAATCACACTACCAGCCCCCCTGCTAACCAAGATTACTTTAAACCGGAACAAAATCCACCAGCAGCCGTCCTGGAACCTAAACGATTCCAGGGCTGGCAACTGGGTTTCCCTTAGGGCATCCAGAATTGGGCGACCTGGGGGGTTTCACACAGCCGGGCATCCAGAATCGGAAGGAGGGGAGGGAATCTAGCGGCCCTGGAATCTATAAGAATCTGCTGGGGTGTGGGTTTTGGTCCTCTTTAATTTGTATAAATATGTTTTAATTGTAATTCTGCCTTTCTTTTTGTTTATATCACATCCCCTCTTTCTCCTTCTTTCTATACGATTTACTACAGTACAGTAATTCATATTTACTATTTCTGGTACTCTTGTTTTATCATTTTTTTCATGTTTTCTTTTTTTGTCTTAATGTATTGTTTCCTTTCTTTGTTTTCCCTCCAGATTTTCTCCATTTCTCCATTCTCTCGCTCCTTTTCTCCTTATTATCATTTTCTATGTGTTCTATGTCTACCCGCACGTGTGAGTTCAGATGCATTGCAATGGCAAGCATTTCCAGGCTTTGCATTATTCATTTAAAATTACATTGTACTTAAAGAGGAACAACCACCTTAAAACGCAGGACCTATAGTCTAAAAGACTCTACGACCGGACAATTTGCTGTCACTGTGGCATGTTAATTTGGGATGCCCTGCAAAGTAAAACTTGCCACCAGGAACCCCAGCACACACTCACCTTTCCTGGGCCATGGTTGTGGCACGCTCCTGCAATCAGCCATTCAGGCTGGGCACAGGAGCGTGTCGCAGACCGCAGGCATTGCGGGTGCTCCCCACGCTGTATGCCGCAACTCTGCCTGAAACCGTGCCATATGCCGTTCATTAGTATGCATGGCGCACGACACTGATTGGACAAGAGCCCGCACACATGCCATGGGAACGTCAGTAAGTTTGGTGGGGAGTATCCCAAATCTGGATGTTCCAGGGGCAAGGACTGAAACTCAGGTCTGCTTTAAACATGGACGTGTCCTCATTTTAAAGTGAGCTTTATTTTTAGTAAATAACCTGCTGGAAGAAGTAGAAAACTGTTTCAGGATTCAGAAATCCATTACAAGTAAACGGACTCTCTTTTCATGCAGTGACTAGTATTCCAAAGTATACCCAGAGTAATAAATCAAGGCAGCTAGACTTGCTGTATTTAACTTGAGGGTGTTTTGCTATTCATCCAAGTGGTTTTCCCAAATTACGCAGCATTATAATGGACCAACACCCAGTATTTTGACTATCCTGGGTTTTGGTCCACTTCGGTGGGGCACCCCGATCGGGGGTGCCCCGATGTGTGAAACCCCCCAGAAAGCCCCAAAAACTCACCTCTCCCGGCTCCCACATGACCGCTGCAGCCAATCCCCGCCGGTGGAAAAGCGGGAGGCAGCGATGGACAAGAGAGCGCGCCCGCTGCCGCCTCCCGCGCGTCACTCTTACAAGGCGTGCGCTCGCGCTGGCCATTCACAAACGGCCGGCGCAGGTGCGCGTCCTGCTAGAGGGACGCGCGGGAGGCGGCAGCGGGCGCCGCTGGATCGAGGAGCAGGTAGGGATTTAGAGGTTTCTGGGGGGTTTCACACAGCGATCGGGGTGCCCCGCAGTCAGGGAGCTGATCGGTCCGGGAATCTTATAGATTCCCGGGCCGATCATGGGAGGGTGTTGGTCCACTTTAAAGCAACATCCAAGAAATGTACTTTCTTGGGTTTGGTTCTATTCTGTCAGGGCATCCCAATTGGGGATGCAACGAGGTGTCTTGTATCCTCCAGGATTGTCCGTAATTTCACCTTTTTTTCCATTCCCCTGGCGCCATCCTCTTTCCTGTTGTGGATGTGCCCATGCCGGCCATTCAGAAAGGCTTCCAAAACAAAGAATTCCACCACCCGTTAATGATCCTACCGTGTACTTTACTCAAAACAAGGCAAAATGAAAAAAAGAGGAGGTGGTGAACAGGTATCTTTTCACCTACCCCCCCCCCCCCCCAAAAAAAAAGAGCAGCACCACATATGTATATTGCAAAAAATGTATTAAACACAATCAATTGGTACACTCACTACATAACTCATGTAATACAAAGCACACATAAAAACCAATTAAAAGTAACCCTACCCCTTCAATCCTCATATATTACAATACAGTAAAACAAAATTGTTGAAAAATCAATATGGATGAGGGCCTCCCTAAGAGAAATATATTTGTTTAAGGGTAAGCGGCTTGGGCCCTTATTTAACAAGGGATAGCGCCAGGTAGCGAATGGTGAGCGAACGGTAATGACGGGCCCCGCCACGAGAACGCCGGCTCCCCTCCGCAATCACACATTTATCAAGCCGATCCTGCTTAGCGACTGACAGAGCGCCAGATAGCGAATCATTCATCATTATTCCAGCCTCACCCCACAGCGCCAGCGAGCGACCTTGAACAGCGACAGGTATGACCTCTCGCTACCTGGCGCTCTCCAATGCATTTCAATGGAGCAATCTTTAAATATTCTTAATTAATTGCTATTAGTTTTTTTTTTTTTTTTTTTTAAATGTCAAAAATTTCTGTTACCACTTCTGCAATGTTAGATATTTTTTTTTAGGTTAAAAAAAAAAAAAAAAAAAAAATTTGTGCAGAATTGATATTAAAGGTCTGATATTAATGTATTCATATTACAAAATGTTTTGAAAAACTTGTTTTTTTTTTTTTTTTCCTAAAATATGGTGGTTTGGGGGTTAAAAAACTACTTTTAACCCATCGCCGCCAGCGCTCTGGGGTTTAAACAAGCATTTCACAGCGCGAGAATTTTTTGAGCGTGATTTGTTAATGAATATGCTGGGAGCCGTTCGCTATGGCCATTCGCTGTCATGCGCTCCCATACAGCGCGGAACGTGTCAAACAGCGACTCCTAACCCCGTATTCAACATTACTGCACACCGACTGAGCCGCTGTCAACAACCGAACAACGGGCAAGCACAGCGAATACTAGCGGGCGCTGTGAAAATACCGCTACTGTCGCTTATCTGTCGCTACCTGGCGCTATTAATGAATCGGCCTCCCCGCTGCAGTTTTTGTGCTGGCACAAAAGGTCTCCCTCTAAGGAAAAGAAAAATAATTTGTGTTACTGACCCACCCCCAAAGTGAATCGTGCATATACAGTTAGTAATTATTTTATTTTTTACAGTTATACTGTATTGTAATATATGAGGTTTTAAGGGGTAGGGTTACTCTGGTTTTAATGTGTGCTTTGTGTTTCATGTGTTTTTTTTGGAGTGTACCAATTGATTGTGTTTAATAAAGTTTTTTTCAATATACATACGTGGTGCTGCTTTTTTTTTGGGGGGGGGGGTTACCTCTAGCTAGGCGCAGGTGTGAGCCTAGCTAGAGGTATGCTGGGGATGCAGCCGTGCATGGTAACACAGGCTCGTGGAAGAGGTTAGTGGATCAGGTGATCCAGTATATACTCCAGTAAGTTTCTTTCTTGACTCACATCTTCATTTATCTCATGCCTTATTCTAAAATCACAAAATGGCCATTAAATTCATGAGATATTTTAAGGAAAGTTTACAGAATCAAGACCTTTGACTTGTTTTTGGTAAATTAAAATGTTGACTGGAGCAACACTCAACAGTGTTTAATGCTGGGAAATCCTGAGCAAGTCATTCCAAAATGAGAAGTCAGAGTCAGTCAGATGACTAGAAAAAAAAGACTTCAAGGAAAATACAGCAGGTCCAGTTGCTTTGACATATTAGTACAGATATTTCATGACTTGTATGAATGAGAACCTTCACAGACATAAAGCAAGTTATCAAATTCAAATTGGCATTTAAATCATTAGTTCCAACAACACAACTCTTCTTTGACGTCAAAGTTGCAGAATGAAAAGCATTGTTCTTTATTGTCTGATACAGACAGCACATTAAAATGGCGTTAATTATATTATCATTTTAGTGTAGTGAATGATTCATTAATATTTTTGTTATTGAAATAGAATTTTTTTAAGTATACCTGCAATACATACACAATGGTGGCCAGGACTGAGATATTTACAGTAATAATGTATTTCAAATACCCTTCAAATTTTACCTTGTAGCAAACACAGTGAGGCAAAGAGTGATGGATAGAAAATGACATTCTGGGCTAATTCAATTATAAGGATTTATGTGTAGTTTAAAGATTGGTGTGAAATATCTCTATTCATTTTCATTAAAGTTTAATTTCAACTGTTTCCGACCCGATTGGAAAAACTTCACCTTTTTGGTTGAAGTAACTAATAAAAGTTCTTCCCTATCTGAATCAATAAAAGGGAAAGGGATATGCTTTGAGCAGTGTCAGACTGGAGTATCTTGGGCCCACCAAAGGAAATCATTCTTGTGGCTCACCCATGAACATCAGACTCCAGATGGTTGGATGGTTTGCCTAGACCAGTGGTACTCAACTGATGGACCGGGGTCTGAATGCAGTGACAGATTTCCGGACCACTGCCCCGACAGCCCTGTAAGTAGTTGCTTCTGTATTGCCATGGCTCAGCACTGCCCCCTTTACTTGATCGGTGATGTAGTGCTTAGCCTCCCTGCCAGTGTCCTGACTGGCATTGCAAGATACACTCAAACGTTGTTTCTCTGTCTCTTTGCCTTATCCAATCCTGTCCCCCTGCCCCAGCTCAGCCCCATCCATCCCTGTCCCACCATCTCTGTCCCCCCATTTCATACCCATCTATTTCTTTCCCCCCAGCTTTGCCCCATCCATTCCTGTCTCCTCACCTTTGCCATGTCATCCCTATCTTCTCAGCTTTGCCCCATCCATCCCTGTCCCCTCAGTTTTACCCCATCCATTCCTGTCCCCTCAGCCTTGCCCCATCCATCCCTGTCCTCTCAGCTCTGCCCCATCCATCCCTGTCGCCTCAACTTTACCCCATCCATTCCTGTCCCCTCAGATTTGCCCCATCTCTGTCCCCTCAGCTATGCCCCATCCAGCCAAGTCTCTCTGCCCAATCTATTCCCATCCTCCCAGTTTTGCCCATCCAATCCCTGGGCTCCCAGCTTTGGCAATCCATTACTCTTTCTTTCAGCTCTGGCCATTCATTCCTGTCCTTCTAGTTCTGCCCACCCATCGCTTCTCCCAGCTCTCTCTCCATCCCTCCCTATCCTTCCTGTTCTGTCTATCCATCCCTCTTCCTTACAGCTTCTCTCACATTCACCCCTCTCCCTTGAGCTCTATCTATCCATCCTTGTTACCAGACCTTATTACCAGTAACATTTTGGGCCCTAGTCCACCTCTGTACACAGCCTGCACAGATTGCAAGGGGGAGGGGGGTAAAAACAGGGTGCCACAGGCCAGAGCTGTAGGTTCTATAGGGCCAAAAAAAAAGCTCCTGTTTTTCCAAGTGCCCAATAGGATTCTTGGGGGGGGGGGGGGGGGAGAGCAAGCAGCATTTTTTAGTTTTGTCTGTGGAATCAGTGCGCCAATTTCATTATTTATAACTGATATCTTGGTTGGAATTTCTTATCACTAGGGGGTACTTGGCTTAAAAAGTTTGAGAACCACTGGCCTAGACCACAAGGGCATCTTTCGTAGCATTTCTCTTTGGCCCTCTGCACTTAAAGCGGGTTCCCAGACTCAAAAGGGGGCATAAACTGACAGTTTGTGAAAAGCTCCCCTAACCTATAGCCTATAATAGTATGGTAGTATTGCAGATTTGGGGCTCAAGCCTTGCCTTGAGGTTGGGGGGTATGAAAAAGAATTAAATATGAAATTAATTTAAATAAATTAGACATTTAGACAAATAAATTAGACACTAATTAGAAGTATCTACTGTACTCTGTTGGGGCCCACCAGAGGATCCTCTGGTACACTAGTGAGACAGGCCAACGCTGGCTTTAAATCAAGGAACAAGGTCAGAGCTATTTAAAACCAGCCCTATATGTCCCATGTACATTGGCAATTAGGCCAAAGGCCAGAACGATACAGACCCGACCCACATGTCCCAACCCACCTACTACTGGGACACAAGAGCAGGGCTGTACAAGCGCATGGGTGTTGGACCGCTGCGGGGGGGGGCACCCCGATTGCCGAGGGCCCCCCCAAAGACCTTACTTGACAACTCGCTCCCCCTGGGAAATGCACTATAAACAATTAGTCAGACTGTTTCCTTCTAATCGGGTCAGGGCAGCAAAAAAACTATGGTTCAAAATCAATCCTGTAGGGTTATAGTAGGATGATGATTTCTACCAATGATGCACTATTGTAAAAAAAAAGTGGATGTTTTTAAAAATAAAGTAAAACATAAATGAAATCCAATCTCAATGTTAGCACGGTGCTTGCTACAAAATAACCATTGCATTGCAGGTACACAGCCCATTAACAGCCCCTTTAAAGTCAAAGAGTTATTTTTGATCAATATTCCACAAAGTAAGAAATACAAAAAGTGATCAAACCTTCGGCAAAACAATGAAATGTTCTGACTAATGGAATAATGTGGGATGGAACAGGCAGATATCTGAAAATGCGACAGAATAGCAGACCTCTTCTTAGAACTAGATGCTGAGTTGGAGCTGACTCCAGGAGGCAAGTCGCTATAAAAAGAGTCGACATCTCCAGCCTTTTTTACATAATCTCCCTGGGGGATTTCTCTAAAGCACAATAGATATTGTAAAAGTCAGAGAACAAGACAAGCACGCACAGAAAAACGGCACAAACATCAAGGCAATATTAGTTCAGAGGGAAGAGACGGGAAGGAAAGATGAGACACACAGCGTTACTCTGTAGAACACAAGCTGACAATCGGAGGATTCCTCCAGGCAGGCTTTATACAGTTATTTTCAGTGACGCTTCAGTGGCCACAGACATGGACATTGAAGCTGACAAAGTTATGAGTGTCATTGTTATAGCTAAAGCAATACTCCACAGATATTAAAATGATAAAGGGCCCGAAAGTGAGTTATCCTGATCTCTATGGCACCCTTTATGTGATTTCAGATCATTAGGAGACCCTTCCAGTCAAGGTTCAGGTGAAAGCCCATAGACATCTGTGTAGCCTGACGTATTCCCCAGATAGGGCTGCCACCTGGCCGGTAACTTACTGGCCGCTGGCCTGGTCGGTGCTTTTTTACTGGTAGTTGAATTTGCGGGTATACTTTTACCATCCTTTATTACCAGTAAAAAAACAAATACCGGCACCGCCAGGTGGCAACCCTATCCCCAGATGAGGGTAGTGCAGCAAGGCCGCCTAGTAAAGGTTCCTGACCATCAACATAACAAGGGCCTGCTGAGAGAGATACATCTGCTGGGTAGCTAGCTGGTTACCAAAAAGGCATAGTGTAGCTCAGGTCACCAAAGGAGCTATCAGAGCAGGAGAGCCAAGACTCCAATATGGTGCCCATCTGTAAAGGAGGGGCCCTGGCCAATTAGCCCTAGTGGCTGTCACAATATTGCTGCTGGCATTGATGATAAATGAAGGCATCTGCCCCCCTCTCCGTTCTCAGGCTGGTGTACCTTGGGACCCAATTCAAACTAGGGGCCCAGCCATTAAACTAGGTTAGAGAAGGGGCCCTTTATAACCCATAATGTGATGGCTGGGCCCCTAGTATGATTTTCAGTTTCCTTTATGGCCTGAATAATAAGGTAAGCTTGGTTGCCTTGGGGACAGTGGTCCAGTTCAAACTAAGGACCAACCATCAAATACAGGGCCCAGTCTCTAAACAGCCTATATTGTATCTGGGCCCCCATAACAAATAATATGTTGGTTGGGCCTCCTAGCCCTTAGGACTTTTGTTTCCTATGGGCTGATTCAACACTGTGAAAACCTTTGTAAGAAAAAAGACTTATAATAATTTTTTTACTTTTTATAATTTTTAATTTTAAGCTGTGCAAAGTATTGAGACGTGTTGAAAAAAACGTGAGAAAGAAAATTCTCATGGAGCTGAATAGGTCCTATGGTCTGTCTGAGTTCTGAGGAAAGCTTGGTTGCCTTGGGTCTAGAGGCTCAGTTTAAACTAGGGCCCAAGCCATTACACATTGGTTATGAAGGGAGCCCAGAAATTGTTGCTGTATGGGGCCCAAAAAATAGCAGATGGTGGCACTTACTGTATACAGCAGGGGTCCCCAACCTTCTGGCCTTGAGAGCCAAATCTAACACTGAAAGATGGTGGGGAGTCACATTTAAACTAAAAAGTTGCTTACAGTCATTGCGTCTATCTACAGGGTAACTTTATAGTGTGTGTGACCCCCCATCCCTTTAGATCAATAAGTGTATGAATCCCCTTGCCTCATAAAATACTTGCTCTCTGTGAGCGAATCCCCCAGTCAAAAGGAAACTGATTTCCAAACCTGGGTAGGCTGAGCAGTGTCGCTTAAATGTTGAGGCTGGAAAAGCTGGCACACTTCTCCACCTGTGTCACTGTACATTACCCTCAGATAGCCGGCGAGCTACAATCCACAATTTCTGCTATACAGTCATTGCACATAAGACAGCTCATAGCACAGTTAATACCACAAAACTGATCACATTAAACAATGCTTTTTTTTTTTTTAATTTCTGGGTCTTGGAGCCTAAACGATGTGAAATGGCGCCCCTGAGAGGGCCACCACACGGGAAAGTGAAATTCCTATTTTTATTCCGCTTTCAGCTTATAACATGTAATGTACTTACTCTATATCATTTCAGCTTATCATATGTGATTTTTTTTTTTTTGGGGGGGGGTTGGACATATATGGCCATTGTGCAGTAAACTGCAGAGCAAATAATATGTTTCATAGCTTTCCTATTGTGTTCTATGTGAGTGGGCATCATTGTTCCAGAAAAAAAGAGGGCACACAAAGTAGTAAATATGGAAGGCACAAATAGCTTAGTGAATACCACTTTTTCTCCTGTGCTATGTCGGAGCAGCCCGCAATAGCTTTATTGAAACAGGACCAAAGTAATGGAGGACATCAAGGAGATAGGTGTAACACACTGGATAACTCTTATGACCTCATGACTTAGGGGCCTATTGTTCTATATTGATATTTGAGGAGTACTGCTAAAAATAACAGGTCAAAAATCAACAAGACAGTACATAGAAATGCGAGATATTTAGTTATTTTAGAATAATTTGTAGAAAAGTTTATCTCCATAGTCATATACAATCTAGGGAGGTATTTACCATTAGCCATGAAATTATAGGCATCAGAGCAAAAGGGGCGACCATTCGTACTGATGTCTTTTCTCTAGTGTGTATCTTTTCCTGGCAGAGGTAAGTCATCACCCAAATATTATTTGTGTACTGGCTTCGTGATGACATTTTGGAAAGTTATTTGGCGCTCTCATTGAGTATCTGTTTTACAGGAAAATGGAGTTTTATAGTCTTGATTGTCCTATGTACTTACACTGTTTCTGGTGTCCTTATTTGGAATTGCTGCCTGCAAACTCCTCTGCTGTGTTTGTGTACTTGATAATTATCCTGTATACCAGTATATAATATATGTTTGATTAGCTAATTTGTTGTTGGTCTTGTATAACCTTTAGAATCAGGCGCTTAAGTGGGGCACAAAGCCACAGAAGCTCCCAAAAAGCCACCTATGCACCCATATGTCTTCATATGCCTTACCATTTTAGGCCCCATGTGTATCTGCCGCACAAGCAATGTATTACATTGCTTGAAGGGTCCCACTAGTTATTGCCAGCTGTGTTCCTGTGCCCAGTAATGTTTCTGCATCCAGCTGTGTTGCTGAGCACTGCATTTTGAAGACTGTGTGACAGACTCTGCCATTGGATTTTAAAGGCACTGTTTTTGCATAGACCCATTACTTTCATTTTCTTGAGCATGTCCCAGACAGACTGCCATTGTGTTATTGATTGTATTACAGACTGCTATTGTTATACTGATTGTGCTACAGACTGCTATTGTTCTACTGATTGTGTTACAGACTGCTATTGTTCTACTGATTGTGTTACCGGCAGAGTTGAGGGATTGTGTGCCCTGTTCCCATTGGTCTGTGTGTTTGTCATGCAGTTCTCCATCAGGTCCACGGAGCCTTGCATATAAGGCACAGGGTGGCACTAATAAAGTTAAGTTCATCTTCACCCTCAATACTGAGTTCTGTCTCTTATTGGGGGAAACGCTATATTACAATTCACTAGCCCTTGTAAGGGCTGTTCCTGTTTCCTCACGGATGACTCTGGGATTCCTGCAGCACCTCTCACCATTGGGAAAAGGACGTCTCTGGCGGGGAAGCCCTCCGGCGATAAAGGTTATCGCTACAGACTGATCTTTCCATTACCGCAGCATGATGGAGAGATCGTTCACATATTGCAGTCAGCTGTGATGCTGTTTACATTGTAACACAACATACAGCAGGGAGAAGCCTTTATTACATTGTAACAATGTAGCATACAGCAGGGACCAGGCAGGCTTTTTGCAGTGTACCAACAGCAGTGCGAGTTTCAGGACTGTCAGTGGTGTTACCTCTACAGATGTTTTTTATCCACCCTACTCAAATATACAGCCTGTTTCACTCTTTCAGTCTCTTGTTGCTAGATCCAGGCCGTTACCTGCTATGGGCCACCTTCTCTGTTCTGGTGGAAGACCAGATTGTGCTTCCAAGGAGGTCTATACTACAGGTTCTGTAAATGTATTTGGTAAAAGGAACCCTGGTCTGTTGTTATATCTCTGCTTCATATAAGTAATGAAGGAGGAGGTTGCAAAGGGAAGGTTGCAAAGGGAATGGTGTATTGTTGGAGGCCCTAGGCAAAGTGCCTACTGGTGTTTAAAGCAGACCTTAAAAAAAATAAGACTTTAGGTTTAGCTAACCCATTCCCCGAAGCATATTGATGTAGGAGGCCCCACATGTTAATGAGCCCTATGAAGCCCTGAAATAGGACTTTTATCCTCACCCTTCCTGGATCTTCTAATGCACCTTTTTCCAGATGCAGTCTATTTTTTAGCTTCACTGGCTCATTACGTAGCGGGGCATCTCAAATTGGAGAAAGGGGATAAAGAGAAAGTCCATCCTCAAAAAGAAAAAAGCAGCCCCCCCCCCCCCCCCCCCCCCCACCTGTTGCTAAGCCCAATTTGTTTTTTATAAACAAACTCACATTCACGTTGTGGAGCAGTGCTATACAGCAGCGGTTGTGATTTCCAAGTTGCCACCCTGACCCTACAGTTACAGCACTGCTGACTAAGCAGTCAATCACTACTGATTGTGGGTTTGGGCATCCAGCATCGAGCAAATGAGTCATTTTCTATTTTAAAAACCTAAAATCGGGTTTAGCATTGGGTGTGTTTTTTTCTTCCTTTTTGAGGTTGAACTTCTGCTTTAAACTGGTTAAGACTTGTTTAAAGCAGAAATCCAGTCAAAAATTAATTAAAGAACCATTCTAGGTAATGGTAATAAAAAGGCAACTGAACCTTGTCCTATGTGTTCCTTGGAAGGTCTCCAAAGTCCGCCCTTCTTTCAATTCTATATCTCTGTGAATACGGTTGCCTAGCCGCTCCTGTCCCTCAGCGCTCCCAGTGTAAGTGAGCTTTGCTTATGTAGGGAACACTGAAGGACAGGGGCAACCGTTGGAGCGTGGTCATGGAGGAACATAAATGAATGGAGGGCCAAGCTTTGGAGTCTTGCTACAGTATCTACAATGCACTGCAGAAAATGGAGAGGCATTTGGAACAAGCATCAGTTGAGCTGCTTGCTGCCATATTATTGCCATTGCCTTTACTGTTCATTTAAAGTGGAAGTCATCCCCTACCCCTCTCCACTACCTTCCCTGGTACTGAGGCAGGGTGGTGGGGGGGTTACAAAGAAAAAACCCTATGTCACCCGCGGCCCAGGGCAGTTCCCCCAGGCACGTGTGGCTGCTGCACAGACAGAGCACAACACAAAGTAGTATCCTCTGCTACGTGCATCAAGTGAATGTATGGACAGGGTCACACAAATAGCAGGGGAAGATGCTCTGTCCCCAGTTGGCGGTGGCCATGAACCAGAGCACCAGGAGATAGGTGCTGGACCACAGGGAAGGTAAGGGCTTTTTTCTTTGTGACTCCCCCATCCTGCCTCAACACCAGAGGAGAGTGGCAGGGCAGGGGGCTATGGGGTGACTGGACTTCCACTTTAAGCCCTAATGAAAGCTCCTCCAACAACTGACACTTTCTGCATAATGTAAAGTCTTATCTCTGACTGCAACCAATCCACATTCTTTGAAGACATGCAGTGGTGTGCTTTGCCACCACGCAACCCATGCAATTGCATGGGGCCCCCACCTCTCAGGGGTGGGGGGAACTCTGCTGAGTGAGCACTGGAAGCGGCTGGCGAGTAATAGTGGTGTAATACTGGTGATGCTGCATGGGTGATGCTGAGGCTACATGAGAAAGAAAGCTGCTTCTCTCAGACATTTGTTCCTCTTGTATTTTGTTATATAAAAAGGCCTTTGATTAATGCTAGAGATGAGCAAACGTCTCCAAAAAATTTGGGTTCGTCCAAATCGAACCTTTGAGAATCACTCATCTCTAGGGTTTAAAAAAACTCACCTGGTTCAGGCGGCAGGGGGGTGCGGGGTTCCTCCACTGGGCTTCTCAGGCTGCAGGTGGGGGTGCGGGGTTCCTCCACTGGGCTTCTCAGCTGCAGGTGGGGGTGCAGGCACCTCCTGCCCAGTTTTTTGGGCAGCGGACTTTCCTCCCCCGGATCCAGCTGGCAGGTGGGGGTGCTAGCATCTCCTGCTCCACTACTGGGCCAGTGGGCTTCCCCTGTCCGGCTTGTGGTGGTGTGTAAGTGTGCTGGCACCTCAGAGAAAAGAAACAAAAACTCACCACCATCCTCCTTCCAGCTCTACGCTTGGATCCATTGTAAGCGGTGGAAGCCGACTTACACAGCTGACAGTGCAGCCAGCCTTGCCCACTCCCACCGTGCTGTATGTATTGCACAGTCACTTACCTATATGCCAGCTTCCCCGTTGTTTGCGTCGTGGAGCTGGAACGAGTATGATGGTGAGTTTTTTTTTTCTTTTCTCTGATGTGCAGCCCAACCCACCGCCCGAGGTGCCAGCACACCCACCACCCCAAGGTGCCAGCACACCCCCTGCCCGAGGTGCGAGCACACCCACCGCCCGAGGTGCCAGCACACCCACCACCCCAAGGTGCCAGCACACCCCCTGCCCGAGGTGCCAGTGAATTTCAGGGAAAATTTGGTCAGCATGAACCCCCAAAAATGTGTTTTCGTGGCGAATCAAGTTTTGCCTGAAATTCTGAGCAGACTTGGGCTCTAACGAACCAGTTTGCTCATCTCTAATTAGGACCCCCAGTCGCAATTTTGCATGGGGCCCAGAAATTATAAACCCGCCCCTGCAAACATGAATATGTTTATATTATGCAAAATGTGTCAGCCGTTGGGGGAACATTCATCACGGCTAAGGTCAATTTTGGACTGGATTCCACTTTAAATTGGGGTCCGCTTTAACAGTAAATCCAGGTCTGCTTGTCAGGACAAATAACACACATAGACAACTTAGGACATTGTCTTTCTATTCCATTCTAGCTCATGCAGACAAACAGTGAAACAGATAAATAGGACAGACTTTTTATTACTAATTAATTGTCATTTTCAATCCAAGCCAGCGAGAAAGAAGCCACTTAATGAGAGTAAAATGAAACGATGGAGGAGGGTGAAGGGGGCGAGCTGCGTGTAGGGTCAGCTATTGTCTAGATAGTTATTCTGAAATATATGGCTGCCATTTAGCAATAGATTTCTTGATGAGCAGAGTGTAGCATGGGCCTCATTACACTGCTTAACTCAAACAATAACCTCACTAATGCCATGGAAGGATATCCCTCCTCCCCAGAATAATGGCGACCTGCACAAAGGAGATAATTAGCAGTGAGAGCCATGTGGAACATACACGTGTCACTGATGAACAATGGAAAAACACAAATGAGTGTAACCAAACGTGCTTTAATTAGTGTGTCATGTACTTACCTGTCTCTGCGATAGTTTCTTTTCATGTTAAAGAAGAGAACAAACAGTTACTTAAACATCTCCAAAACATATATAAATGAAAAATAAGTCAATCATTTTATGCCAGCATATTTGTTTAGACAAGGAAGATGAAATTCAGGCATCCAAACCCCCCTATACCCTAGACCAGTGGTACTCAACCCGAGATGTTCAGGGTGTGCCAACACGGGGAGTCTTACGGGTTCGGTATACTATTTTAAAGTGGAACAAAACCCAGGATTTTGACTATCCTGAGTTTTGTCCCTTTCCCCCGGACGAGGGTGCCCCGCTGTGTGAAACCCCCCAGATCGCCGATGCCAACTCAGCTCTTCCCGGTCCTAAGGCGCATGCGCACCCACTCATCCAATCAGCGAGCTTAGAGTCGCTGACGTCACGTTGTCTGAGCCTTCGCCTAAGGCCAGCGGCTCCAAACGTGCTGGTGGCCGTATCCCCCGCTTCCCTCTAACAGGGAGTGTGCCCGGGTCGGCCATTCACAAATGCCTGGCGCGGGAATGTGCCCTGCTAGAGGGATAGCGGGGATGCTCCGCTGCTCACGCATGCGCCGTTGGATCGGGAGATAAGTTAAGTGTATGGGGCGACCTGGGGGGTTTCACACAGCGGGGCATTCTGATTTTGGATCCGCCGGGGGGAGGGAATCAATCGGCGTGGGTTTTGGTCCACTTCAACAAAAAAACATGATTCCTTCTTGTTTTAAAAGTGCTACGAGGCCATAGGTTGCTTATTTTGGTCACATTTTTAATTCGTCCCCAGTTGAAACTTATTGACGCTAGGGGGTACTTGGCGTAAACAAAGTGAGAACCACTGACCTAGACGAGTACAAAGCCAGACCAGCCTAAGTACTGCTTAGCGTCAAAAAGTTTCAACAGAGTATCCCCAAGGAGGGGGTGCCCCGCTGTGTGAAACCCCCCAGATCGCCGATGCCAACTCACCTCTTCCCGGTCCTAAGGCGCATGCGCACCCACTCATCCAATCAGCGCGCTACAAAGCCAGACCAGTACTGCTTAGTTTCAACAGAGTATCCCCAAGGAGGGGATCAATTATAAATGTTACCAGATTAAGTAGGTCACAGACCTTGAAGCACTTTAAAGCAAGAATATGATGTTTTAAAGCATATCAAAACTCAGGCTTTTCACTCACCTAAGTTTTTGGTCTGCTTTTTGGTCCCATTCAGGGATGCCCTTGTATGTGAAGCCCCCTGGGAAAGACAAGTATTCTTACCTCTCTCGGAAGTTCCATGATTAGTAAGTATACCAGGTTGAGTGTGTGTGGGGGGTTACAGAGTGGGGCATACCAAATTAGTATTCCCTGGAGTGTTCAATTTCAGGGCGGGGAATGGCTATATGTCTCTCCCCTGGGGCATGCTAGTTTGGGATGCTTCTACAGTTTGAGGTTGAGTTCAGACCAGTCCGACTGAGGAGCACTCGCGCTTCCAGCAATTACTGGTGTCGGCATGTGGAGGGCGTTCAGTGCTCACGCTCTCCACTCACATGGAGTTCGCTAGCGGTGTGCCCTCAGGACGCTGCAGGGCTTTTGCGGAGTGCTCAGAATCGCCTGAAAGCCTGAATAACACATGAAAGGGTCCATAACATACTATAGGCAGCGTTTCAAAGACGGATGCGGGGCGCCCGCCCAAAGTGCGCCGGTATGAGACCAGAATTAAAGCACTTTATAATGGGGGGCAGGAAGTAGCTGCACACTTCAGATCAGCAGGTCTCTGGATTAGAACGGATGAGCTATGGATCACAGGCAGTGATGGCATTAAGTCCATGTGGTCAGGGGGGCCATCACTGTTGCTCCTCCACCTTGTTTGTCAGATATGTTTTGTACAGAAATTAGGAATCACTTGTCACTGCTGTTTCAGTGTTTAGCTTCCTAATGGTATTAAATTCAGTTAAAAACAATTTTCTGAGCCATGATGGGCCCCTCTTAATTTCAGCGCCAGGGCCAATCCCATTTAGTTACACGTCTACCTCTGACTGCTGAATTTTTAGTCTGGGACTTCCAATTAGTCCATTCATCTTTACTACTACAAACACATAACAATGGACTGAATAACTGTTGAGCTGCTTGAGAAACCTTTCATTTTAGTTGTGTATATGATTGCTCTAACATGTCCTGGCCAGAGGTTCTTGCACATAATCATTGGCACCGATTACAGAATAAGCTTGTTGGTTATAATCACACACTCCACACGGATCTACTGACTGAGTTTAAATCACAATATGGGCTGTCACTTACTTGTAACCCCACGCTGTGATTCCTAGCACCAACACCAGCACTAGCATGGTACCAGCAATTGCTCCTATGATTATGTTTGTACTAACCACTCCTGAAAGAAACATACAGATTATTAGTATAATATCAGGTTACAGACATTTGGGTTTTTTTTACAGTGCAACAAAATAATGGAGCATTCGTGATTCCGACATTGAAGTTACTTATAGTGATCTCTGTAATTTCACAATATACATGTGAGTAATGTGTCCAGTGTGTGCTTGTGGCAGGTAAATAAGTCAGTAAGTAGTCAGTTAGTAAATGCTACAGAGGAACAACCACCCCTCTAGAGTCTGTAAGACTCTATGGGGAGTGGTATCCCGAACATGAAACCCTGATTCACTCACCTTTTCCTTGAGCCCATCTAGGTGCCACAGCCGCATCCCTGCTATACCTTTAGGTGGGGCACATACTCGTGGCAGGCATTTCTAAATGGCTGGCGCGGGCACACCCACAACTAGAGGCTAGGGGGATGCAGCCGATGGAGCACGCTCTATTTGGCACAGAAAATCTGCATGAAATGAGCGTTGTTGCTTGGTAACCCGGGGGTTACACACTACAGCGCATCTAAAACCTAGATGCCCCAGACAGGGGCAGTTATCATTACCCAACTCTTCAGGTGATGGGCTGAATATAGTTTCATCACAAACAGCCTCTCTGAAAAAACGATTGCGTTGGCTGGGTCAACTGCTTGGAAGGCAGCTCATCACTAAATCACATACACATGATGTTAGCTCAGCCCAACCTCTGTCGCCTTGCACTCTGGCAGGAAGATAGTAAAAAAAATAAATAAACACCTTACCCTGTCTGGGATCCAGTGCCGTTCCCCCAGAATCTGGGGTCCTGGGCTCATTCATCTTGGAGAGAATGGCTGGTCAGTCACCCAATCCTGTGCCACAGTGTGACTGTACTGGTCATTCACTCAAGTCCAACGGTCTCAGGTCTAAGGCTGCCATTCAGAGTCTTGCCCCCCCCTAGAATCTAGGGAGGATTGCAGTGATCAGGTGAGTTTATTTAAACCGGACCTTCAGCGTGATTTAATGAAAAGCCCAAACTCTTAAAAAACGGTTCCCCAGCATCTAAAATTAATATATTTTACGTTTTTAGTCACTAACTTATTATTCTTTCCCCCACTGAGCTGCAACTCTGTTCAGGAATTTAGGATACGGGCTCCGCCATCTTGACTCAGAAGCATCACACTTACTGAGGAGAGGAGAGTGGGATAAGGTACAGGGGTGCGGTTATAGCTGTGCTTTGCTCAGACAGAGCAGAGCTGGGGTCAGGTAATGGTCAGCAGTCCCAGAATGCAGAGCAGCACAGTCAGGAGGCACTTCCTGTTTGCAGGCTGCCTGATAAGATGGCCGCTTCCATAAGCCGCCATCTTGGATGTTTAAAGGCTCATAACATGCAGTAGATGCAGGTAGGATGATTTTTAATGTGGACAATCTGTATGTACAGGGTGTGGGAAGCATATAAGATAGACTCTTATTCAGACTGAAGGTCCGCTTTAAACTCCCAAATTGGGCTTAGCACAGGGGGAGGTCGGGGTGGCTGCAGCAGCAGCCTGAGGTGATACATTCTGCTGCTGCAGAGTAAACACAGCTACTGGCTGTTACTTTAAGATACACTGGTGTGGATCTGTACTAATGAAAAAAGTTGCTGCGTTGTTGTAACATCACCCTGGATGTGAATAAAGGGTAACCTTTCTGTTTCCCACAGCACCAGAACAGCGGGGGCCTCTGTACATGGAAGTAACTGCTCCATACATAGGCCATGCCCACCCAGCCCCCCAGCTTCTTATGCCAGCGCTGCAGGCGAGTGCAGTTTGCAGCTTTTTTTGATTACCATATCGGGTAGAGCACTGCCAGAAAGAATAGGACCTAAAGTAACTGTCCAGGCAAAGTATAAAAACAAATCATAGTTTTCTACCTGCCATGCAAAGGTTTCTTCCTGCTGTGCTGCAGAATAAAATTGTTGAAGCTGAGATCCAGCCCCTCATCTGTCACTAATCCTCAAAATTATATTTTTGAATGACCTCCTTTTTTCATCCTGTAAGAGTGACCTATCTCAACCCCCCTCTTGCATCAGACTATGTGGGACACACCATCTCCTGTGTCTGCAAGGGGGGTGTCTTCTGTTTCCGCTGCTCTTTTTTCTTTGTATGCAAAGCTTACTGACAGCAAAGAAAATGATCCCCCTTCTATGCGCTGTTGCTGCTCAGTAGTTTTAACTATATCATCAGGAAGAGGGCACTTGAAGCTGTCCTTCTTTAGCCTGGCTTTGTCACAGGAGAGATTATCTCGACAATTCTGTTCTGAGACATTGGCCTCGATTCAATAAAGGTAGAAAAAAATTCTCATGGTAGTAAAAAATTCAATTCATGAGAAAAAGCCTGAGAATGTCACTGTTACTGAATCACCAGAAAAAGAGACAATGAAAGTCAATGGTACTTTTTACTACTAAGGAAAAGTAGAGAACTTTTTACACTGTAGTAAAAAGTGCCATTGACTTTCATTGTCTTTTTTTCTAGTGATTCAGCAACAGTGACATTCTCAGGCTTTTTTCTCATGAATTGAATCTTTTACTACCATGAGAATTTTTTTCTACCCTTATTGAATCGAGGCCATTGCCCTTGATTCACTAAGAGTTGAAAAAAACTCAACTGGTAGTAAAAAATTCAATTCATGAGAAAAAAACCTGAGAATTTCACTGTTAGTGAATCACCAGATAGGAAAACAATGAAAGTCAATGGTACTTGTTTACTCTTGAAAAAGGTATTGAACTTTTTACCCCTTTTTACCTGTGGTAAAAAAGTCCCATTGACTTTCATTGTATTCCAATCTGGTGATTCACTGACAGTGACATTCTCTTGCTTTTTTCTCATGAATTGAATTTTTTACTACCATAAGAGTTATTTTCTACCCTTTGTGAATCAAGGCCATTAACTCTTAGGCAGGTAGGACTTGAATGGAGGCCCCCCCCCCCCATGTGACTACTTTTTTCCGCTTTAAATTAAAAAATATTTTTATATAAACATATTCAAATATATTTTAGAAGACACAGCAATGTGAACATGGAATGTGTATACTGACCATCATCCATGATTTTATCCCCAGCAGACTTCTCTTTGTCTGCGGATGGTATGCTGCAGTCATCTCCAGAAAAGTATTTGTTACAGACGCATTTCACTTCATTGCTGCAAATCTGCAAAGTACAAGCGGGTCAGTGAACTGCACATCGTTGCAGGATCGAAGCACATGTGGCTGCCTTTCAATATACTCAAATAAACAAGTATAACTCCAGGCCACAATACAGCCTGTCAGAGAGGGTCCAAGAACATTTTAAGTTTTAAAGTGGACCTTGCTTCCAAAAACGTTTGATTGCTTTAATCCCCCACTCCGGAGGGGTAACATTTTCACATATTCCTGTGGTGAGGGATACCAAGGAAATACATGAGATGCAACTGCAACAACCCAAAGGTGGGTATTAATGCCAGATAGATTTTGGGCTTCCTGTTTTCTTTTTTTTTTAACAGGAGCAGGCATCCAAAATTAAGATCGGGCTTAAAAGCCATTTTTGATCTTTGAAATTAACTTAATTTTTTGGAAATGGGCAGAGTGGCATTCCCCTCCTCCTCCAATTCCCCATGGGCAGTGTGGCATTCCCCCCTCAAATTCCCATAGGAAGTGTGGAATTTCCCCCTTCCATTCCCATAGGCAGTGGGGTATCCCCCATATTCCCCATAAGCAGTGTGGCATTTTCCACTCCTATTCCCCATAGGAAGTGTGGCATTCCCCCCTCCCATTCCCCATATAGGCAGTGTGGCATTCCCCCCTCCCATTCCCATAGGCAGTGTGGCATTCCCCCCTCCCATTCCCATAGGCAGTGTGGCATTCCCCCCTCCCATTCCCATAGGCAGTGTGGCATTCCCCCCTCCCATTCCCCATATAGGCAGTGTGGCATTCCCCCCTCCCATTCCCCATATAGGCAGTGTGGCATTCCCCCCTCCCATTCCCCATATAGGCAGTGTGGCATCCCCCCCTCCCATTCCCCATATAGGCAGTGTGGCATTCCCCCCTCCCATTCCCATAGGCAGTGGGGTATCCCCCATATTCCCCATATGCAGTGTGGCATTTTCCACTCCTATTCCCCATAGGAAGTGTGGCATTCCCTCCTCTAATTCCCCATAGGCAAAAGAAAAAAAAATAAAACTCGCCTGCTGCTCCTCCATCTTCTGGCCTCCCGTGGCTGTGGCAGCCTGGCCAGCAGCATGGGAATGATGGAAACCTTTCCCATTTTTCCTTTTTCACATTTGCCCGACGCCCAGCCTTTTTCTCCCCACTTTTGGGGAAAAATAAGTGCATCTTATAGGGCGAAAATATGGTAGTTTGGGTTGGTGGTTCTGGAGGGTAGGGAAAATCTTGAGCAATAGCAGCCCACGTGATGGGAGATAGTAGCTACTACCTTTAAAAAACAAGGTGGGGTGAGTGTGCTGTGGGGTAATGCAGACAGGACAGGAGGCTTTTGTTTCTGTTTTTTCATTTGAGTAGGTATCCGCATGTTCCCGGAGATGACACACAAATGCAGACACATCTTTTCTTAGTATCTGGGCAAAAGGCCTCAAGCACTTACCCCATTTCCAGAGCAGATCTTGTTTGTGCTACCCAAGCAGGAGCTAAAATTAAAAGGATCCACCGGAAGACATCTATGATCCAGACACATCATTCCTGGTCCACATGGGGTGCCGTCCTCCACATATCCCAGATCCGTTTCCTCATCCAGTTTCACATGGCCGCCACTGAGAACACACATCAGGCAAAATTAGGGAACAACTGAGAACATTTTCTGATTAACCTAAAATTAGTTTAGAAATGTTGGTGACATTTAGAACATAGTCAAGGAGTGGTAAGGGGGGGGGGGGGGTAGTTAGCAAGACAGGCCTCACTCCTTTGTAGAGATGGATAATCATGAACATTTACAGTTACTGTAGGTATTGTGAAAACTCACTATAGCTCAGAGGTGGGCAATTATTATTTCCATGGGGCCACATGAGAAACTAAAAATATTGTGGAGGGCCGCTGAGCTATGGGCGTCGAAGCCATATCTTAGCTCAGTGGCTCCAAGCGCGCTGGCGGCCGCATCTCGCGCTTCCCTTCCCATTCACAAATGGGGGTACGCACCCTGCTGGAGGGATAGCGGGGATGCGGACGCAGCCCGCGCATGTGCTGTTGGACCAGGAAAGAAGGTGAGTTTATGGGCGACCTGGGAGGTTTCCCGATTCCAAAATTGGGATGCCCCATGGGGAGGGGATCTATAGGATTCCCGGGTTGATACAGCAGGGTTTTGGTCCACTTTAAATGTTCTGGTGTGATCAATGTTGAGCATGCTCTGCTGTGGTCTGAGACAGTGGCAGGGTCACTGTGGCTTGCTGTGCTTGCTCACACTGAAAACATCAAGGGACATAATAGCAGTAGGACCACTTTTTTGCCGCATCCCAGGAGGAATGAAATCGAAAAATAGGCAAACTCTGGAGCCCTGTTATGGCTTCTACCCTGCACTGCAGAAAATGGAGGAGAGACACATGGGACAGGCATCAGGTGAGCTGCTTGCTGCATAATTATTGCCATTCAATGAAGATTCCCTTTAAAGTGGACCATCACCCAGGGGTGATCGGCCCGGGAATCTATAAGATTCCCGGGCCGATCACCTCCCTCACCGCGGGACATCCGAGATGAGGGCCCCCCCCCCAAATCCCCAAATAAACTCACCTGCCGCCACCGCCTCCCGCGCGCTCCTCTAGACGTGCGCGTGCCCGCGTCGGCCGTTTGTGAATGTCTTGTCCGCCGCTGTCACCCGCTTGTCCGTGGCCACGTGGGAGCGTGTTGAGGTGAGTATTGGGGGCTTTCTGGGGGGTTTTACACAGCGGGGCACCCCAAATCGGGGTGCCCCCCTGAAGTGGAGCAAAACCCAGGATAGTCAAAATCCTGGGTGTTGGTCCACTTTAAGATAAAGGTTTTCAGAAAAGCGGTCTTAAAGAGGAACATCTGACCTGAAGTTGAATGTGGACGACCACAAACCCCCCATCGGGCCCTGCTTACACTTTGGATGTCGCTGCTGGCTGATGTGGTGACATCTGGCTGCTTCAGGGCCCATTTCTCCCACCCCCCCCGCCACCGACTCTCTAACTGACAAGATTGGCCTTAGCCTCCCCTTGCATACCATTGCACAGTGCCTGATGTGATACAAGATGGCGCTGGCCATTGGGAGGTCGCCCGGAATCCGAGGGACCCAGAAGATGGATGCCCTGTCGAGGTGGGTAAAAACTGTCCAAATGTAAAACCGAATTGGGGGGGGGGGGGGGGGGCAGCAGTCTGGTGAGGTTTGGGGGAGGTTTTAATCTCCCCCAATGTTCCTCTGGGATTAGGACTATGGGCTTTGATTCTTTAAACTTTCATAAAATAAGGGCCTATTCAGGCTATATTTCAGAATAAGTATGAGAAAAAAGAAGACTGAATAATACAGAAGTATACAAATGCCTAAAATTACACACAAATTGGGTATTAACACCTTTCCCTCCATGTGGGTCAATTCTCTACTGACTTTAAAATGTAAGATTTACTTAGATTTACTCTAAAAGCAATTGAAAAAAAGTCACATTACGGCGCCAATCTAATAAATAAGGTAGCGGAGCAGATCCCATTGGGCCTGATTTGCTGGCTACCTCGCACCCCCTGTAGTTATGTCCCTGGAGGGAGGACTTCCAAGCTGCCCCCGAGCCCTGATGTCCACTCTGATGTTTGTGGATCATATAAGATATGTGTTTTTTTCTGTGTTTATCATGGGCTGTCTTCATGGAGCTGATAGCAGAGCACAACAACGTCATGATTAAGGGCTGAGTCTGTGCCCGAAACGCGTTGGCTGCTAAACTGCTCCCTTATGCTGTATTCTGACTCGCATTTATGGATGGAATGATTTTAAAGAAGTTTTGTATGGAACAATAAATGTGGATATTTTACCCTTTCAACTGGATCAAGGCTGGCGTTTCCTGTTTATTCGTCACAACATGTAATGAATAAGTTACCTGCAGTTTAACAATTTGCCTTGATGGTTGAAAGTAACTGATGTGATTGATCCATCAATTTCCCCCAATCTTGGGACGTTGGAAGTCTCCGTACACAGCAGATAACCACAAAGAACATCCCTGTAACATACAAGGTACACATGTATGAGGCTGTATAATAAATTATAAAAACAAATGTGATATTCTTTTGCAATAAACATCCAATAAGTGAAAGGGCTGGTGGAACACACAGTAACAACCTCCCTCTATATAGAGCCACACAACAGAAGTCTAATGAAAAAAAATAATGGTTCCTTACTGTTTGCTGCACTGTATCCAGGTCTCCTTATTTTTTCCACAATTGCCTTTTTCTGTTCCCTCAATGTTCAGCTTTTCATAGCAAAACTTGTCTGCAACCGCCACTTCTGGAAAAACACATGTATTTTTAAACCGGACCTTCAGCGTGATTTAATGAAAAGCCCAAACTCTTAAAAAATGGTTCACCAGCATCTAAAATTAATATATTTTACGTTTTTAGTCACTAACTTATTATTCTTTCCCCCACTGGGCTGCAACTCTGTTCAGGAATTTAGGATACGGGCGCCGCCATCTTGACTCAGAAGCATCACACTTACTGAGGAGAGGAGAGTGGGATAAGGTACAGGGGGGCGGGTTATAGCTGTGCTTTGCTCAGACAGAGCAGAGCTGGGGTCAGGTAAAGGTCAGCAATCCCAGAATGCAGAGCAGCACAGTCAGGAGGCACTTCCTGTTTGCAGGCTGCCTGATAAGATGGCGGCTTCCATAAGCCGCCATCTTGGATGTTTAAAGGCTCATAACATGCAGTAGATGCAGGTGGGATGATTTTTAATGTGAGCAATCTGTATGTACAGGGTGGGGGAAACATATAAGATAGACTCTTATTCAGAGTGAAGATCCGCTTTAAGTAAATATGGACGCACATAGGTGGCCCTAGCTGTATAATGATCTTTACTTCATCCCACCATCAGAGGCCCAAGTTCTGAATGACTGTACCAACAACACAGGCAATTCAGTAAATATTAGTTTAAATACCCTGAGCTCATTTTACCCCCCTCCACAGTATGGCCAGACCCTGACACCACCCCCATTACTCAATTCCATCACATTCCCCCCATGTGTCCATTCCATGACATTAGGGGCGTAACTTCAGGGCCCAGGAGTTTAGAGGGGCCACATCATTGTTGCGCATACACTTTATTTATCATATTTCATTTAAAGAAAGGAAGTAGCTAGCTGCATCCAACTGAGTTAAAAGACAGAAAAAAGTTTACTATATGAACCAAGAAAGGGCCGCATTTAATGTTTCCACCAGGGCCCCGTCACAGTTAGTTCCACCACTGCATGACATCCTCCCCCTGTCAGCAGTCCTAACATTTCTTCAGTACAAAACATGTGACCTACTTAGATAAATGTAATACTAAGGCCCTTATTTAACAAGGGATAGCGCCAGGTAGCGAATGGTGAGCGACCGGTAATGACGGTCACCGCCACGAGAACGCCGGCTCCCCTCCGCAATCACACATTTATCAAGCCGATCCTGCTTAGCGACTGACAGAGCGCCAGATAGCGAATCATTCATCATTATTCCAGCCTCACCCCACAGCACCAGCGAGCGACCTTGAACAGCGACAGGTATGACTTCTCGCTACCTGGCGCTCTCCAATGCATTTCAATGGAGCAATCTTTAAATATTCATAATTAATTGCTATTAATGTATTTTTTTTTTTTTTTAAATGTCAAAAATTCTGTGACCACTTCTGCAATGTTAGATATTTTTTTTAAGGTAAGAAAAAAAAAAAATTTGTGCAGAATTGATATTACAGGTCTGATATTAATGTATTCATATTACAAAATGTTTTGAAAAACTTTTTTTTTTTTTCAAAAATATGGTTGTTTGGGGGTTAAAAAACTAATTTTAACCCATCGCCACCAGCGCTCTGGGGTTTAAACAAGCATTTCACAGCGCAAGAATTTTTTGAGCGTGATTTGTTAATGAATATGCTGGGAGCCGTTCGCTATGGCCATTCGCTGTCATGCGCTCCCATACAGTGCGGAACATGTCAAACAGCGACTCCTAACCCCGTATTCAACATTACCGCACACCGACTGAGTCGCTATCAACAACCGAACAACGGCCAAGCACAGCGACTACTAGCGGGCACTCTGAAAATAACACTACTGTCGCTCATCTGTCGCTACCTGGCGCTATTAATGAATCGGTCTCCCCTTTTGCATACTTACTCTCGCCCCAGATATACTTGCACTGTCTGTCTCTGGTTTTACACCGTCCTCCGGAACAAATGCCCTAGAGAAAAGAAGAGTATGCCAAACAAAGTGGGGATTAAGAAAGGTAAAAAGCAACAAGTATAATAATACAAAATTAAGAAGAGAAAGCATATGCATCAAATAGGAATGGAAATGCAGGAATAGGGTTTAAGCATAAATGGAAACAGGGCAGGAAGACATTTTCGGAAAATAGAAATCAGATAAGAAAAAAGAAAAAAGAGAGAAAGGAAAAATGATAACATAATATACAAAAAGAAATGAAAAGAAAAAAGAGAGAAAATGAAAAGAAATAAGGGACAGAATAATGAAAATAGGGAAAAGGAAAGAAAAAAGGTAAGACAAATGTCAAAATGAAAGAAACAGAAGCGGGAGTAGAAAGGCAGTGAGAGACAAAATAATTTCCAATGAAAGGGTTAAAAAAAAAAAAAGCACATGGCCAACAGAGGAAGGTTAAGAAATTGAATGGGTTAGAAAAATATTTAAAATGATTATTATAATTATTATATTCAAAAATGAAAGTAAAGATAAATGAATGGAAGAGAAAGGCAGCAGAAATAGAAAATAAAAAAACAAATAAAGATAAGGGAAATTAAAGATAAGAACAAAATGAAGTTAGAGAGTAGCAAAGAATAAAGCAATAAACCCGAAAATGAAAAGGGTAGAGAATAATAAGAAGGAAATGAAAAATAATTAATAGGAGGGTATAAACTTCAAGCAAAGAGTATCAATATCCCTGCAATCAAGGCATAAAAAAACGTAATAATCATTATATTTATAAGGATTCTTTTCGGCAATATACCCAGGGCTGTATTTACCATTAGGCAAACCTAGGCACGTGCCTAGGGTGGCAACCTGGAAGGGGGGGAGGATGCTGCCCTTACTACTGTAGTAAAGAAATTACAACTCTCATATCCTGAACCTTAATGCCTCCTAACAAGCACCCCCTAGCAACAGAAGGACACAGAGTGTATTTGTGTGAAGGAGGGGTGCAATGAGTAGAACACAGGCCAGAGCATCTCCCCTCCACTGCTTTGGTCATGTGACTCCTGTATGTCCGAACGCAGTAAAAGTTGGAACATGCTTGCCTGCTTTTCTGCATTTTGCCCTTTGTGCCCTCTCCCCCCTCCACACACCTTTCAGGGTGAGAAAGAGGGAAAATTTGTAAATTAGGCCACACCTTCTCATTGAGTGATGGATAGGAGATAGGGTGTAACAGTTAAAACAATAGGAACACTTTGAATAGGCAAATTAAACATTTATTGCTGCAGATCTGCAAGTTACACCTCAGAGGTGGCAGAGGGACAAATTAGAACAACAAGGTACAGGGGGACATGGACTCAAAAGAGGGACAGTCCCTGCAAATCAGGGGCACTTGGGAGGTATGCCATTGCACCCTTTCCCCTACACAGTTTTTTTCTATGGACCGTGACCCAATTTAAAAAAGGGGGCGCAAACACTTAAAATGCCTAGGGCAACATGACCACCAAATACGGCCCTGAATATACCTCATCATTTTCACATCGATATCCATCCAGTTTATGTATATTTGCAGGACACTGAAATAAAAGAAGAACAAGCATGTCATTTGTCTGTTTTGAGACATGTAGTGAGCTACAACAAGCCCATTCACTTAAAAAAATATTATGTTATAAAAATATATACAATTCTTTATTGGAAATCTACACACAATCAAAAAGCATTTAGAGACTTCTTCTACTTTCTTCTTCAGGTTTTTCAGTCTTTAGCAGGCTCTCCTGCTAACTGGAGAAAGTTCTATGTGCCATGACCAGCAAGGACGAATCATTTTAGATCATCATTGTAGGTGAAGGTTACAGGGGTAAGGGGGGAGGGGGGGTGAGAAAGATACTATGGGGTTTCTTCATCAAGGGATAGCGGCAGGTAGTGCTTCGTAGTGGCAGGTAGCGTCTGGTGAACGCCGGGCTCTGTACGCAATACCATGAAGGCGATTCTGTCGCCTCTCTCCGCCGACGCTCTGTGTGTCTGTTTTTTTGTTGAATATGGAGTCGCTGAGAGTCGGTCGCAATGAGCTGGCGCTACCTTTCGCTCCCTGTAACGCTGTAATGGTGTTAGAACATCCAACATACATCTCATTCATCAATGGCGGCCAGGTTACTACATCGACTGAGACACGCTATTACAGCGCCCAATAGCCGATCACAGCATCTACTAGCGGTCGCTCTAAGCGCCTCTGTACAGACTGCCGATACCTGGCGCTAGTCATGTATCAGCATGCCCCTGTCAATGCTGAGCTGAATACGCTGATGATGGGGAGGTAGGTGAGTATAGTGGTGTGAGACATAAGGGCCTGCTGTGGCCATATTCACATGCTGGTGGCTCTTTCTTCCTTTAGTGCATGTGTTGTTCTTGAGCCACCATGCCAGGACAAGCTGAGGAATATCTGTCACAAAGGAGCTTGCGGCGGTGCCTCCTCAGTGCCCTGGACAGTTTTGGGTGGGTGCAGCCATAGGGTGAAATAGTTTGAGCAAGCAGTGACCTATCCTTCAATAAAAGTGGTGGCCTGCAAAGCCAGGAAGGTGGCGATGCGTTTTACTTAGCTTGGTTATAAAAGACCAACACAATCACATAACAACAACTAAACTTCCTGCCTGAGCAGCATATTCATCACTCCAGGATTTCCTTCATTCAAATTTGGCACCTGAGAAGTTCACAAAAGCATCCCCCATGTGCCCCCATATGTGCACGCTGGAGAGTTTAGTTAGCGGTTGCCCGCGGTGGGGCATCTCAAACTGGAATGTCTGTGCGTGGCAAATCCAATTGGACAGTGATGGTCACATCAGGTCGCAATTATGGAAGTAGGTAATGATCAGTACACGGGGTTCGGGCTTCTCGGGTCAGTATGTGAGACGGGGAATCCGGCAATCAGCTGCCGATTTTGACTACTCTGGGTTTTGGTTCTTGCCACTGGGGCACCCCGATTCAGGATGCACCACTGTGTGACACCCCCCCCAGATAGCCTAGTAAACTCATCTGTCCCTGGTCCTACGACGCATGCGCAGACTTTCGACCAATCAGCCTGCTCGGCTGCACTTGTCAAAATCGGCTAAAATTTAGCCAAGGGCCGAGTGTAGCCAAGAAGTGCCGTGTGGCCATAATCGCGCCAGTGGCTGCATTCCCACTACCCTCTGCATGTCCATGCCGGCCATTCACAAATGCCTGGTGTGCACCATGCTAAAGGTATAGCTGATGGAAGCCGCGGGCTCGCACATATGCCATTGGATTGGGGAGCAGGTGAATTTTAAAGGGGACTAGGTGGGGGGGTTCACATGGCAGGGCATTCTGAATCTGGATGCCACAGGGGGAAGGAATCAGACAATCCTGGAGTCTTATGGAGTCTCAAAAATGACTTTATGTCCCCATGAACTCTCCCGCCAGGGCATCCCAGTTTGGAATGCCTCTGCAGTTAAAGGTCTTTAGGAAACCAAAACCAGCCATTAGGGCCTTTATGGTGGGGGGCAGGAAGTAGCTGCAGATGTCAGTGAAGCATGTGTCCCATCGGTTGTGCTGTGGATTCCACACACGTGGAGCTTTTACCTGTTTCCCAATGAACGCAGCTCTGCTAGGTAAAAGTCATTATCTCTCTAATGCAAGGCTCACTGACGTTGTGAAGGGGTGGGTTAGTTTAGTGACAGTGCTGGTGGCACACACACAGTAACACCCTGGCATATAAATGAAAGGGAGAGTGTCAATCTGCTTTAAGAGGGTCAACATTGACCTTTGGTCCTCTTTAATAAGACTGTGGGAATTGCAGCATAGCATAGTGATACATAGTGCAGTGCATATATGTGATATAGCCTATTAATAACAATGTTTTCCCTGAATTGTGACTGTGTTGCAACACACTCGGGTGTGAACAGAGCCAAATAGTTTTTTATTTTTTTTTAAAAGAATATTGATAGTGGGAGGAATGCTCAGACAAAATGTTAGGCTTTTTAGTTTAATGAAAAAATATGCTTTTACCTGGCTTGAATTTCCTGTGCACATTTCAGGGAGATCGCAGCCGTTTACCACATCTCGACACAGCACTCCTCTAGAGATAAACTACAGGAGAAATCAAGTTATCAGTCACACATGACATGAGGACATGAGGAAATGACTTCAAATTCACTAGCAACAAAGTTACATCAACGTGGCATTAGGCAACTGATGATTTACTGATGCAAGCAGGAAAATAAAGCCACAGACCCCCCATTTGTTTTCTAGGCCTCAACCTTTTTACACCTCAAGAACGAGATCAATTATTAATATTACCAAAATAAATAGGTCACAAGACTTGTAGTATTTAACCTCCCTGGCGTTATGATTATATGTGCAATTTTGTACAAAAAGCGTTACCATTACGTTTAAATCTGCCGCCCAGTTCCGCCCCCATGAGCCTCTGCGGCTCACAGAGACGGAACCAGGAAGTCAGACGGACACATCTGCCGGGGCTCTCACCTGCAATCACAGCGGGGAAATCGCTGGATCGCAGGGAAAAGGTACGGAGACTGCTCCTCTGCCTAATCTACCCCAAGCGTGACTCGGGGTTACCGCTACTTGCAGCGAAAATTAACCCAGAGTCACGCTCGGGAACACCGCCAGGGAGGTTAAAGGAGCACTATCGCATAAAAATGGCCCGATTATAAAAATCCATATAAATATGCTGGGTGGCAGGAGGAGGGGTCACTTATACACCCGGCATCAAGAAATATCCAGCCAGGCTTGTTATTTTTATTTTAATGGAAGGAAGAGGAAATCAGGGGTGACACGTTCTGTGACCCCGATAGACTAAACATGTCATGCCTGAATTGTATTCCTACTGTGAGAGAATGAACCACAAGCTTGGCAGGAGTTTTATTCAGTTGGGGTATATAAGTGACCCCTCTTCTCATTAGCCAATATGTCTACATACATTTTTAATATTACACAATTTTGCAATAGTACTCCTTTAATAAAGTATGTTTTATTAATAAAAATAAGATACCAGACCCATAATAACCCCCTGTTGGTACACCCCTGAACATTGCTGAGTACCCCCTGGGGTATGCGTACCACTTGCTGGTTCAACTGTTTAAAGATAATACCAACATGTATGTGGCCTACTGGCATGGATTCAGGAAACAGCTCTAAAGCAGTGCTTCCCAACCAGTGGTATAAGTGGCACTGGTGGTACTTAAGCTTTCCCCCTGTGGCACCTGCAGTAACCAGCTGGTAAGGAGCAGTGGCAAATTAAGCAATTGCAGATGAACTCCTGCAATGTCCTCCAGCTCTAAATCTCAACCTCTGACATTGCTGGTCTACTTTAAGTTATTACCTTCAGCTGAAGTCAGACAGTAAATGTCTAATGCCATTGGATGCAGCTTTAGGAACCAAATGGAAAAGGACTCCAGTGTAGGGTACTATTGGCTACCGCAGTGGTTTCGGGCAGCTGCAATCACCAAAACTATAACCCTTCTTCCTAAGCCACTACCTCCTTTAGGGCCTGAGTTTGTATACTGCAGCCCAGTTCTAAAATTAGGAACTCAAAATCAGCCTCGAAGAACAAGGAACAGGCTAAGCCTTTAATTATTAATTATTATTATCAAGGAAAGTGTTTTTTTTTAAAGTATTTTTTACCTTGCAGTTGTTACAACAGAGTCCATCGCTGCATTGTGAACCTTCAGTTAACATACACTTCTTACAACAATCGCCTCCTTCTTTTGCACACTCCTAAAGGAAGCGGGTATACAAGTCAGTATAAATGATTAAGGCAGCCACTGGGACATGCAGTGGCTTCATTGCTGCTACTTCCCCTGACATTGGTCCACAGCAGCATGTGGTCAGCTTAGGAAACATGGGAGTGAGGGCAGGTGAGTACTGAGTCTAATTTAGAGCATATTTGGAGGGGAGTCAATGTAAGTGGACAAGCATTCTGATCAGAGGGGTGGGGAGCACAATAGCCTTTACGGTGTAGGATCACGTTATTGATTTTTAAATATTATAATGATTGCTAACATGTTCAGTATCCATTACTTATCTAAACAGCTCCAGCCGCCAAACGCAGTTTTTTTTTTTTTTTTTTATCACGAGTGACCATACAAAGCAGAGGTCTGATGCAGTTAAGGTATCAGGAAATATCTGCAGATTAGTTTTGGTATCAGAATAGTAAGTTATACATTATAGAATAATTTACCTGGGTAATCCCTTAAAAAATCACAGTTGTACATGCATAGCGCAAAATAGTGAAAAATGGTCTGGCAACAGCGGGTAACAAAATCTCTAGGTAGGCTGGCACTTAAAGGGTTAAACCTATCATCTTTGCCTTAGCCAATCAGATGATTAGCAAAGCAGTGTGAGAAATTCTGTGATCTGTGCATCAAATGCACCAGTTGATGTACACTGCTAAGGTAAACACATTAGGGTTGATTCAGAGACACATACGCATGCACTTTCGCATGTGTCTGTGTATTATTTGCGAATTTTTGTTTTGTTTTTTGGTTGTTACGTAACTTTTTTCATGCGTAAATGCGTGTACGTTAACGCGTATGTGCGCATTCGATGGACGGATCGAAATCGGATATTTTGAGTTATTTCTGATAAGTTACGTTATTGGTATGGGCTTGCGTCTGATTCTGAGACCTGATTGCCGATGGGCCTCTGCCCTATATAACGGTTTCATTTCTGCTTCAATTACGGGACCATTTTGGACTCGGCATTCCTGATGTAAATGTTTTGCGGCTATGTGGAGGAGTATGAGCGCCTTCAGCTCAATGGCATAACCTGCATCAGCATGGCCGAGGCCAGATTGCACCAGAGACGCATGAACATCGATCGCATGCATGACGTTGAGCTGTTCGAGCTGACCCGACTCAATTGCGTTTCCCTCCATAAATTGTATAGTGAGCTGCGGCCATGGTTAACCCGGACCACAAGGAAGGGGCAAGCAATTTCAGGTATGACCAACATGCTAGGGTGCCTGCAATTTTTGACGAACGGCTCGTTCCAGAGGCTGGGTGCCCTCTCCGTGGGGATGCCCCAGCCTACGCTGAGCCGCGCGCTATCCAAGTTTCTGGATGGCATGGCTACACTTTGTCCCAAATATATTTCGTTTCCGGACAACATGGTAGCCTGAAACGCGATTAAGTTAGGATTTTATAATATCGCCGACATGCCCAACGTCATGGGTGCGATTGATTGCACCCACGTTGCCTTGGTCCCACCCGCAGCCGATGAGTACATCTATAGCTAAGATAATTATGTCATTTTTTTATATTGGTTACATAAACTTAATTTTAACTATCTATTAATCCCTCCTTCTCAAGTAACCCTTTGAACCAGTTTAGAATGCATACCTTAATCCCTCCTTCTCAAGTATCCCTTTGAAACAGTTTTGAATGCATACCTTAATCCCTCCTTCTCAAGTATCCCTTTGAAACAGTTTAGAATGCCGACTTTAATCAATACTTTTCATGTAGGCCTTATAAAAGCATTTTAATGCTGACCTTAATTAGTCCTTAGCATGTTGACCTTTATTTTCAAACACATCCATAATTTTTTGATATTTTTTTAGACTTATGTCCTTTGTTATTTATTTTGGGACTGTTGAACTCGAATCTTTATTTGTTGTTGGAGTTTTTTTTTTTTTGGTTACCTTGGCTTGGTGTAATGTTAATTTTTTTGGTTTCAGGAACCGCAAGATGGGCCACTCGCTGAACATACAAGCAGTGGTTGGTCCGGACATGCGATTCTTCAGTGTCCTTGCAGGGTATCCAGGGTCGTCCCATGATACCTATATATTGAGGAGCTCCAGCTTATATCGTCATTTTGAGTCTGGCGAATTATGTGGTGGATGACTCCTGGGTAAGTTTGGACAAATTTCATAATTTCCTTTTCACTGTATGCCTATGAATATAGTTGATGACCCATGTCTTAACCTATGGCTGTTTTTAGCCCTTGATTACATGTTAATCAATAATGTTGCTCAGAATGTGTAAATGTTATTATTTTGTTAGTCTTTCAAGGGATTCTGGATATCCGCTCATGCCCTGGCTCCTGACACCCGTTCTTCGCCCGCAGAATGCGGCCCAGGAGTCCTATAATCGGGCCCACCGCAAGACCCGGGCCGTAGTGGAAATGGCCGTCGGCCTGTTGAAGTCCAGGTTTCATTTTTTGGACCATACGGGGGGGGGGGGGGGGCATGCAGTATGACCCCAAGGTTATAAAAATAATATTAGAATACTGCGTGCTCCATAACTTTGCCCTAAGGCAGCGTTTCCCCCGTTATGTGGATATGCTCCACTCTCCACCCAGGCAGGAGCCTGATGAGATTTATGATGGCACCCCGAGTGCCTCTGGGCAATCTGTCTATGGCCATATTATAGATACTTTTTTTTCTTAAGATTTGTTTAGTTTGTTTATGTTTTTGTCTGATTTGTATATTTGTTGCCTATGTGATGCCCTTTTTTTTGTTTAAGAATGTTGTAATGACTTAATTACAAAACATTTTACAACTGATTTGAGCGTAATACAGTTTATTTTCTCATGTTTGTCATTACAAACCTTCATTAATGTAAAAACCATGCAAACATAAATGCATCAACTTAGGCAAGAACAGCTAAAGTCCCATTCCATACATTTTCTGGAAATGTGTTACATTTTTTAGGAATGGCAGACTCCATGTACATCCATTTTCAAACATAACTATACATTGGGCCAGACTCCTGGCCCATAACAATTGTCCACATCCAGGAGTTCTAAGCTAACTTACTCCAGGCCGAAGTTTACCCGCCCACCAACATCAAGATCCATAGGGAGCACAACTTTCAAGGGGAATAGTCGGGCAGGAATACATAGGGCCACATACACACCCTCTCCTGCTTGTTATTTTGCCAGCCTATGACAGCCAGCCCCCATGCCAGTCCAGTCCAATCTTTTCCATGGCCAAATGGTGATGTACTTCAGCCAAGAATGTCCCCAAATATTGCCAACAAACAGGATAAGGCAGCCAGCATTTCCTTAGGCCCAAGTTTGCTGCGTGGGAGCTTGAGCGTGCGCTTGACTGAGGCTTAAACTCAGCCATTGGCTAGTGGGGTATGTGAGCACTATAATGAGCTTTATGGGAGAATTCCAAAAGAAACCAGCAAAGGCATAAACCACCCAATCTTGGTTGTGCTCACCACAGAGGTAAATAGTGTTGGGATGTAGAGGAAAGATGTTTAGCAGATCCAGGTCAAATTCTTAATATTGATGTTGCCCAAAATAATGTTGTGGTGGCCCAAGATGGGCCAAGACCTGGCCATGTGTGGCATTCATAATCTGCCACTGCTCCAGCATCTGTCTGTTGCTAGTTCGAAATTCATCTAGCATGGCAGTGAAGTTGGTATTTAAGGTGGCCATTTGTTTTGCCATCTGGCTGTTGCTCATCCTAAATTCTGTCAGCATGGTGGTGAAGTTAGTATTGAAGTTCTCTAATTGTGCAGTAATCTGCTCTGTGGTTCTTTGAGTCAACTGCCTAAAGTAACGGCTGTCATGGTGCCATGCTGACTCCAGGATCGGCACGCGCCTCCCCTGGACAACTGGTCGACGTTGCTGACTGCGTCTTCCAATTCCCCGGGTTTGAGCGACATCTGGGTTATTCTCCAGTAGAGGGCGAACTTCTGCAGAGATGAATATGCAAAAAAGAAAGCCCCTCCCGGTCCATATATACCTGGGACCTCCCACCAATTCCCCAGTGTACAAAAGCAGTAAAGGGACCAGGAAGAACCAAATATAACCGTAACAAACAAAACCAATGGTTCACATATAAAAGCTCCAGAATACCTGAAACAAACTAGGGTGGGGTGAAGTGGAGTGTATGGCACATTCATAATACCCATTTTAAAGGTGAGTACTCATAAAACGGTATTATTCTAAGTGTGCCATACACTCCACTTCCTTCTTCATGACATCTGGGATATCCAATAGCAGTGTCCGTCATGGGTGGGAACCAGAAACAGTAAGGAATGTACCAACTCAAACCACTGCAGCTTGCAGAACCTTGCAGCCAAAAACAGCATCCGCTGAAGCCCGCACATCAACCTTGTAAAACTTGGAAAAGGTATGAATGGAAGACCAAGTAGCAGCCTTACAAACCTGCTCAACAGAAGCCTGGTGCTGAAAAGCCCAGGATGCACCAACAGCACGAGAAGAGTGCGCAGTGACCCTAAAAGGGGGAGTCCTCCCCTTAGCAGAATAGGCCCCAACAAAGGCCTGACGAATCCATTTGCTAATCATAGATCTAGCAGGAGCCAAACCTTTCCTGGGCCCACTGGGCACCACGAAAAAAGCGTCCGTCTTGCGGACCAAATAGTACTTCACACAGCGAAAAACATCCAAATTGTGCAGAACCCTCTCCTTGTCATTGCTAGGCTTAGAACACAGGGAAGGGAGAACAATGTCCTGATTGAGGTGGAAGGCAGACACCACTTTAGGAAGGAAATCCGGCTTAAAACGAAAAACCACCTTATCCTGGTGTCTCTCAAAATAAGGGGCCTGAATCGACAGGGCCGCCAACTCAGACACACGCCGGACAGAGGTAATAGCCACCAAGAAAGCAACTTTCTGAGTGAGAACCGAAAGAGCAATATCTTGTAACGGCTCAAAAGGAGGACCCTGCAGAGCCAAAAGAACCAAATTCAAATCCCAAACAGGGACTACAGCCTTCCGAGGGGGCCGCACATGTGCGACCCCTTGGAAAAAAGTCTTAACCAGCGGGTGTAAAGCAAAAGACCTCTGGAAGAAAACTGACAGAGCAGAAACCTGTCCTTTCAAAGTACTAAGCTGGAACCCAAGATCCAGATTATGCTGAAGAAACTCCAAAATCCTGGGTATAGAAAAAACCCTGCAAGGCAAAGTTCTAGCCTCACACCAATCAATGTAGGACCTTCAAGTCCTATAGTAAATGCCAGAAGAGGACCGCTTCCTAGCCCTAATCAGGGTCTGAACAACAGCCTCAGACAAACCTTCCTCTTTCAAGATGAAGGTTTCAGCAGCCAAGCCGTCAAAGCCAGCGTTTGTAAATTGGGGTAAAACAGATGACCCTGAGATAGCAGGTCCGGCAGCAAGGGTAGCCAGTACTGGTCCACGGCCATCCTTACAACGTCTGCGTACCAAACTCTTCTTGGCCACCTTGGAGCCACCAGAATCGCTGGTGCCCCTTCTAGAACCAGTTTGCAAACTTGCCCAGCATGGAGACAGGTGGAAACCGGTACAGAAAGCCCAGGTCCTTCCAAGCCAGTGACAAGGCATCCACTGCCCAAGCCAGGGAATCCTGAGAAAGAGACACAAAGGCCGGAAGTTTGTGATTGTGCCTCGAGGCAAAGAGATCCACCTCCGGAGTCCCCCACCTGCGGCAAAGATCCAGAAAAACCTCGGGGTTGAGAGACCACTCTCCGTGGCGAGAGGATCCCCTGCTCAGGGAATCCGCCTCCGTATTCTCCACTCCCGGAATGTAGACTGCCGATAGGCAAGGAACATTTCTCTCCACCCAGTGCAGGATCAGAGAGACTTCCCTGAGGGCACTCCTGCTGCGAGTCCCTCCTTGGTGATTTATGTAAGCCACCGCCGTCCGGTTGTCTGAACGCACCTGAACCGGAAGACCCCGCAACTGTGTGGTCAGCCGAGCCAGAACCAGTCGAATGGCTCTGAGTTCCAATACATTGATGGGGGTGTGAGCCTCCTGGGGACCCCACACCCCGCTGAACTGATGACTCTTCCAATAACCTCCCCAGCCCGACAGGCTGGCATCCGTGGTAACCGTCTCCCAACAGGGGACCAGAAAGGATCTGCCCATCACCAGATTGCTCGAGTCCAGCCACCACTGAAGGGACTGCCGAACCCTGGGAGACATCTTGAAAGGTTGATCCAATGACTGTGGGCTCCTGTCCCAATACGTCAATAGGAGAAGTTGAAGAGATCTCATATGAAACTGTGCAAGCGGCACCGCCTCGAAGGAGGACACCATCAGACCCACCAGTTTCATCCCCTGCCGGATAGAGGGACAAGGACTGGCCAGAAGAAGACGGATCAGGCCCTGAATCCCCTGCACTTTGGCCTGGGGCAGAAACACTCTGGCCCGACTGGTATCCAGATTCATGCCCAGAAAGGAAATCACTCGAGACGGGGAGAGAGAAGACTTGGTGCGGTTGATCACCCACCCGAACCTCTCCAGGGTCGACACCACCTGGTGGGTGTCCAGTTCCGCCTGCTGAAGGGAAGAAGCTGAAATCAACAGATCATCCAGATAAGGCACAATGCGAATGCCCTGAGATCTGAGCAGAGCCATTACGCCCGCCAAAACCTTGGTGAAGACCCTCGGTGCCAAGGTCAGACCGAAGGGAAGAGCTACAAATTGATAATGTTGATCCTCCACCGCAAACCGGAGAAATCTCTGATGTGCCTGAAAAATTGGAACATGCAGATACGCATCCTTGATGTCTATGGACGTCATAAAATCCCCTTGGCGAAGGGAATTGATAGCCGAGCGCAGAGTCTCCATGCGGAACTTCTTGGCTCTGAGAAACCTGTTGAGAACCTTGAGATCTAAATGGGTCTCACCGAACCCTCCTTTTTGGGAACCGTGAAAAGGTTGGAGTAGTAACCCCTGCCTCTCTCCAACAGAGGCACCGGGCATATAACCCCCATGTCCAGAAGCTTTTTTACTGCTAACAGGAGTCCTTGTGCAGCCTGAGGGTCCGAGGGCACCCGAGACCTTAAGAATCTTGGGGGCGGCCAGTACTCGAACTCCAGTTTGTACCCGGAGGAGACCACTTCCAAGATCCAATTGTCTGTGACCTCCCGGGCCCAGACCTGGAAGAAGAGCCGCAGCCGTTCCCCCACCCTTGCGGGTGAGGGCGCCCCTCCATTGCTGAGCCGGTTTAACGGCAAGCTTGGGCTTGGAACCCCAGGCAGCTGCGGGACGTGCCCGACCTCTGCCTCTGTTCCAGGACGAGCCCCTGACGCCTGAGAAGGCCAGACCCCTAGAGGCTCTGGCCCCTCTAAAGGAAGGAGTGAACGAGCCCGCCCCCCGAAAGGGACGGCGCTGCTTCCTCCGCTGAGGTAACTTACCTCCCTTAGCAACAGCATCCAATTTATCTCCAAACAGCCGCGCACTCAAGAAGGGGAGAGCTGTGAGCGACTTCTTGGCTCCCACGTCCGCTGTCCACTGACGGAGCCAGACCAGTCTGTGCATGGCCACCAGTAAGGCTGACGTCCTACTACACACGACAATGGAGTCTTCCATCGCAGCCATGACAAAATCCATAAACAATTCGCACTTCTTAAGTATAGCGAACTGAGAGCCATCTGGATCAAGCTGAGCGTTATTCAGCCAGTCCCCGATAAGGGACCTGGTAGCAAGCGACACCAGGGCAGATGCACTAACCGGCCGCAGGGCCGAGCCCACGTTGGCAAATGCGTGGCACGCCATCTGATCAAGGCGCTTATCCTCGCCATCCTTAAGGGAGGTGGCGTCAGGGGTGTTCAGCACAGAAGAGTTGGTCAAACCTAAAATAGGCGTGACGACCTCGGGAGGAGAAGACCAGCGCTTGACCGCCTCCACCGGAAAAGGATACTTCTTATCCCATCCCTGAGGCACACCAGGAAGCCGGCAGGGCCTTTCCCATTCTCTAAGTATCAGCGCATCAAAATGGGTAGGGAATTCCAGAAGGGGCTTGTGAGCCCCAAAAAATTCCCCCTTCTTAAGAGGGTGCGCCTCAGGTGGATCAATATCCAACACCTCCAATAAATATGACAAAACAATGGCCGTATCAACGGCATCTCCCGGCGCCTGCCCGACATTGGAATTCCCAGGCTGACCATAGTCAGCCTCTGAATCCTGAAACAATTCCCCCTCCTCTAACGGGGAATAATCGGACAATTCAGCGGACTCGTCGTCAATATCCCACAAAGGCTGGGCCGACGACAAGTGTCTCTTGTTAGCCTGGGCCTTCTTGCCCACCATGCTAGCAATAATTTTCTCTATGCTGGCCAACCGAGCCCAAACATGAGAAAGCGACTCCCCACTGGTACCAATGTCACTTGGGGTACGGATCAGGTGGGGAGGGGAAGGCGATGAAGCGGGAGGAGCCGACCCAGAAGGCTGGGTACCAGACTGCCGTGTTATGGCCTTTTGTGCGCATGGTATACAGATCAGCACATTCTCCCCCGCAAGGGATACCCCACACCCCACACATGGCCCGGATTGTCCCAGAAGGATCCCGAGCCCGGTATCCTGCAGAGCCTCCATATGGTGAATTTTTGTGGTCAGTCGCAAGACCGTAGGGATTTACGCATAAGCAACCCGGGATGCCCCTTAAAAGTCCCGGTGGGAGGATTTTTGGGTGGACAAATTTAATATCTAGGGACCCCAGGACCAGGAGGGACCCCCTAATATGCACATATACAGGGCCTGTAACACACAAAATAAGCCACATAAGAGCAGAGCAGTGTAAATGCAATATATGATCTAACAGCCACACATGGAAAAATACAATATATATATATATATATATATATATATATATATATATATATAACACACAGCCAAAGACTGAGACCAGTGGGGGCCCCCGCTAAATAAGGGCCCCCACGCACACACACCAGCTGAAGAAAATGGCCATCAGGCCCTTACCACCCCGAGTGCAATCTGCCTGTCAGGAAAGATGGCCCCCACGCTGCCTCGTGCCTAGGAAGGGAGAGCAGGGGGAGGGCGGGCCAGCGCAGAACGCGCGTTTCCCGAGGCCACGCCCCCCTCCCAGCAACGTGGACCCCAAGCAACGAGACTGTAATCGCGCCAAATAAGGGGGCGGGGCTGCCGCGCCGAACGCAGCCCCCTTCCCGAACGCAGCCTGAGGGGGAGAAGCTCCCCCAGGCTGAAGTAAAGCATTGAGGCCAGCACTGTATGCACTCACACACACAAGTAAAAACACTCACACTGACAAGGTATGGGTAAAACGAAATATAGGCCAAAACGAAATATAGGCCAAAACAAAATATAGGCCAGGCCCCCCCCCCCCCCCCCCAATCCAGCCAGGAGCCGGCCATAAGTCTAACGGGACGGGGCATCCCACACCAGGATCACCAAAAAACCTGGCTTACCTGTAAGCAAAGAAGTCCTCATCTTCTGTCTTGTCGCCTTCTCTGCAGGGAAGAGAACTGGGTAATTGGTGGGAGGTCCCAGGTATATATGGACCGGGAGGGGCTTTCTTTTTTGTATATTCATCTCTGCAGAAGTTCGCCCTCTACTGGAGAATAACCCAGATGTCATGAAGAAGGAAGTGGAGTGTATGGCACACTTAGAATAATCAGGAGCTGAGAGGGCAGCAGATCCAGCCCAGCAGGAACGTGGAGAAGGTGGGTGATGTCACACACACATTCTAAGTGTCATTTGGTTACTGTTCAATCAGACATTAGAAGTGAGCCTATTTTGAATGTCTCTACAGCCTCATATTCCCAGCAGTGGCAGGCCATAGAGCGTAGGGTGGTCCCCGAAGCTGAGGTCGCTCACCAGCCAAGTAAGTTGTAATTTACATATTTGGAGTATGTGGAACATGACATCATCAGCAATAAACCTAAATCACTAGCCAATGTAATTAGCATAATGACATATGGCCTCATCCATTAATGAATTCCTTAGCATAATGACATATGGCCTCATCCATTAATGAATTCCTTAGCATAATGACATATGGCCTCATCCATTAATGATTTCATTAGCATAATGACATATGGCACATGATTTAAATTATCAACGAATAATCATTCCATCCACAGCTGTGAAACATTTGCAGAACAATAATTTTCTTCTCTTTTTTTTTACAGACACCGCACAGGCGAGATTAGCACAACTCACAGTGACGGTGTTTCGGCTGGTGGGCGAGCTAAGAGCTTCGATGGGGACCACAGAAGAAGAATAATTCTCTGGGGCCTGCCATGGCATTATAAATAGTTTTTTTACATTTACAATTTTTACACATTTTAATTTTTTTAAAAATAAAAAAAATGTTTATAAAGGAAGAAAAAATTGTTAGATTTTAAGAAAAAAAACAACAAAAGTTCATAAAATTGCAAATCTAATTTGCATTTGATAATAAACAAAACAAAAGAAAAAAATGGTTTCTGTCTTATTTTATGTGAAAGAATAAATCATTAAGGGTTGGTTACAGGAAAACGGAAGAACTAAAAAGAAAAGAGCGCAGAAAAATGAAACCGCGATGGAATTGAGGTAAGCATTAAGTGCGCAAAGTGAAGAATATACAAAGCGCGAGGAAAGTGAGGTAAGCATTAAGTGCGCAAAGTGAAGAATATACAAAGTGCGATGGAATTGAGGTAAGCATTAAGTGCACAAAGTGAAGAATATACAAAGTGCGATGGAATTGAGGTAAGCATTAAGTGCACAAAGTGAAGAATATACAAAGCACGAGGGAATTGAGGTAAGCATTGTAGCAGAAGTGAGTGAGACGGGCACATGAATGAGTTAATTTAGGTGTGGGGAAGCGTAAGTTCGGACAGATTTCCGTCTGGACGTTTATTTTTAGAAAACGGCATTCAAAATCTAACGGCAAACGGAAATATTTCGTTAGAGGTGACGTTGGAAGTTGGAAAAAAACGGAAGCCTACGTTGTTTCCTAAGTAACGTAAACGAAAACTAAAGCTGAAAAATGATATTCTCTACACAGCGACGAACACTTAACAGAAGGTTCCCGATGCATGCTTAGAATCACGCGTACACACATACGCCAGCGGACACAAAGCGAAAAAAAAAAAAAAGATTGACTCAAAAACGAATAACATTTTATGTCTCTCTGAATCAATCCTATTGTTGCTAAGGAAAAGGGTTTTCTTTTATAACACAGAGTTGCAAACAAATATAAAAGAAAAAAAATGCTGAGCTTAGCACACTGAAGACATCATTTTGGCACACAATAATGGAAACTTTAAAAAATGCCATTGAAAGTGGAATCACCCTTTAAATTGTAAGGCGATTCAAGACAGCATAATTATACAGGATATACCCTTACCCCAATAAATAAAAAAGCTGTACTTTGGCATTAATTAAGATAAAAAAGGGATTCTTGATGATGGAAAATCAGCACTGCAATGGCTGAATGGGAAAGGGTTCTATGATAGGGTTCCTGTTTTAAAGTAAGTAACATGGCCAGTAATTTCCGGTTACAATTTTACAGGTATATGTAAGTGGGTGATTGGGGTTACAAGGAGGTCTCTGCACACAGTAAAGTAAGGGGCTATTATTCATACTGTACCTCAATAGTTCCACAGTCGCATTCTTCACCAGCCTCCACAAAGCCATTGCCACATTCAGGTGGATCCAGGAGCTATAATAAAAAATAATTGTGATAATAGAGCGAGGTATATGCAACAACCCTGTGATTCCACAAAAAACAGCAAATATATATGTATGTACTGTTAGTTGCAAAGAATAGCTTTGCTTGTGATATTAAACCGGACACAGTTAAAAAAGAAAGGTGTAGCGGCCATGCATATGAGCACTGTTTGTTGTGTTAGTCTGGTTTAAGTCATTTTTGACTGTTGGTCCGCTTGAAACAATTTCCATAACCTAATTTTGTATGCAATAAGTCGGGACAGGTTGAACTTTTGAAAGGAATCATAATGAAACATTATCAGCACCTGCCAAATTCCAGATACAATATTACACACCTTTGATGGTTTATTAAACAGACAGGCTCCTCCACCACTGTTCAGAAATTCATGGTATTCCTCAACATCGCAGTCAGAAAATTTACTAGGAAGATAGTAGCTGTAAAACAGAATCACAGTTACAAAAGACAATCTCAACTTTTAAAGTGGACCAAAACCCACGGCCCTATAAGATTCTAGGGCAGCTTGATTCCCTCCCTCCCGCTGTGTGAAACCCCCCAGGTCACCCGGTAAACTCACCCTGTCCCCTGCTCCAACGGCCCAGGCGCGAGGTGCGACCACTCCACGCTATTTCTTTAGCAGGGTGCTAGACATTTGTGAATGGTAGTGGGGGATGCAGCCACCGAGCGCACTAAGGTCTGCTCGCTTAGACTATTCCTAAGACAAAGGGACGGGAGCAGATCCGAGTGTGCTGATTGGACAAAAGGCCGCATATGCACTGTAGGACCAAGGAAAGGTGAGTTAGATTGGGCGACGGGGGGGGGGGGGGGGAGTTCACACAGCGGGCATCCGTGCGTGATCAGGGGCAGGGCACCAAGGGGTTAGAACCAGAACCCAGCATAGTCAAAATCCTGTGTTTTGGTCCACTTTAGGTAATAACAGTTACTGTCCACAGTAAACACAGAGCAAAGATAAAAAAAAGTAATGTCCAGATGAATTAAATCCACCATCGTGCTATAGGATTCTTATCATGCTGGAGCTCCCACCACCAGTTTAGAAAACTCAGAACCATAAATGACAAAGTCAAGATGTCATCTCAACCATGTTTCCAGAGGATGAGGGAAAAGGGTGTACAATGGCACAGAATGTTCATAAAACAACTCATAAAATAGACTTCAACTAATTATAAGGGAAACCCTTCAATAGTAAATCTCAGGTGATAAGACAATTAATACAAATTCAGCTATGGATTATGCAGCGAAAAAAAGGTCTCTATGACTGAGCCCAATATAGGGAGTGTGGCCTGAACCACTAACAGTGACCCTGATCCATCTGAAGGAAACAGGATGGCTTGGATAAAGGCCCCCAATGGCCCTGCCACCCAACGGAACACCCTGCTCGCCCTCCCCTAGAAACAGCCCTGGCTGCAACATATAAAAATGTGGAAAAGTGATTTGTTTCATCCCATTATATCAATGTCTGCTGGACCAAATGTTGAAGACCATGAATAGCCAGCAATACCAATCAAAAATGTATTCCCAAACCAATCCATTAAATTTAGTTTTTTACATTAGCATATTACATTTGACAGTCCACTAACAGGCCTAGATTTTGCAATCCTGCCCCCACCAGACAGGTTCCTTTCTTACTGATCTCTTGGTTCTCATAGGAAAAATTATTTTAACAAGGGCTAGGAAGTTATTGAGTGCCTGGGAGGGTTGGGGTCCTCTGTCTTAGGCTACATTCCAGTTACTGTCCAGGTGTGTTTGTGGCATGTTTTGCGTTGATGACTTGCTATTTGTGTTTTGCACTGGACCTGTCCCGAGGGGTATAGAAGCTGGTGTCCTGGCATGGCCATTCAGTCTCTGAACTAGCTGCATGGTGTGACGGCTGGTAGCCTTGAGGAAGGGAATCTACACATCATTTTTCTTTTTATGAAAAAAGCACAACGCAGATGCAAATTAATGTAAAATCTGTGTTTTTATACAGGTTTGCGTTGCGCACAATAGACTTCTATGGGGATGTTTTTGGCCTGCAGTTGCATTGCAGCAAGCATGACTTTCTGCATCCGCATAACGTGTATAGCATGGACGCATGCGGTACTGAACAGGTGTGAACCGGCCCTTAGACAAATGTAACCAACACACACAATGGTGGCATTGCTAGTTACTTGGTGAAGCAGGTTTGACTTTGAGTGGACCTCATCTATAAAAATGCCCCATCACAAGTACAGGTGATTTGTCTTACAAAAGAGTTTCAGGTTGAAATTCACACCCTTGCGTCTCCAAATAATTAGCATGACCCCCCCCAAATGTGTTGGGAAAATGTTAGTGTGTTTTATGGGGTGAATGTTTTAAAAATATATATATTCTTGGTGCTCCGGCAGCTTAGAGGGAAACCAGCCATATTAAATGTTGGTTTCTGTAGTCTCTCTGATTACTTTGGGGCCTTCAAAGGCTTGCCCATAGTATAAATAATAGCGTTATTATTTTCCTAATCAGTAAGCACTTGGTAGTGTCTCAAGTTTTTTTTTTTTAGCGTTTCCTATCGGTATGAACCCTACTCATTTTCACTGATTATTACGATGAAGCGGGAAGGAGAAAGTTTTGAGCACCACTATAAGTATACTTAATTTGATTTCTAAATCCCCAAATATTATGACAATAAAACAGAAAAATGAAACGTATCATACAATGAAGAACTCTACAATTAGCTGACAGCAGTAATAAGCTGTGGAAGGGTTTAGGGACTACATCTAACAGCCAATTCACTAGAGAGCAAAGAACAAAGACAACAATTTGAAACAACAAACTGATATTTGCTAAAGAGAGCAATTGATCAATTTAGGGCCTGGTCCTTGAACCTTTCATCTTTTAGGATATTACTAAATGCTCTGGCTGGCGCTGTGCAAACATTCATTTTAGGAGAAGGATTGGATCATTAGGCGCTGTGGCTTTTATGTAGAAAATCACAATGCTGAAGGCTCCTTTGATAAGTAATGCGGAAAGCAACACTCGATTAGACATCAAGGAGAAGCGTCTGAATGAGCGCAGTGGCCAGGATGGTAAATCAGCAGTCATGTCTGTCCTGTTCTGGTGCGCTTTGGTTACATTTAATCTGGTGCGGGATAACCTGAATACCATTACTATATACAAATTTGGTTGTGTGCTCTGGTCGCTGGAAAGCAACTTCAACAGACAAATGCCTCCAGATTGCATGAGCAGACAGTCAAACATCTGCATAATAGTAATAGTGTCAAAACCCCAGGGACACTCGTCTCCTTGGTGAGTTCACAACCCCCAATCTCCGGAAGCTAGCTTCACCTATAGACCAGCCCCCGTTCGCTGGGAAGAGGGATGAACCAGAGGTAAGACTGGACATTATCATACACAGATAAACAGTCCTCACGGTACGCAGCATTCAAGGGTGAAGCACAAGAAGGGTCAAAGGCCACGCCAAGGGTCAAGCCAGGTAATCAGAGACTCACGGAATAGTCAGGCAGGCTAGGTCGGCAATGGTAACCAGTGTGTCTCAGGAACAATAGCACCCAGCAGTACGCTATCGCGGCCAGTGATAGAGTGAGCTGGGAACACTTTTACAGAAGGGAAGTGTACGGGATTGGCTGGGGAAACACCAAGGCTCATTGGCCCAGCTACAAACTATGGGATGATTGCCCGATTCATAATTAGGCCATTTTTCCCATCAGTATTACTAGGGCTCATTGGCCCTTTAAACTAACCTACGGTAGGAGAAACCAACAATAGGTTGTCCCTGCACCACTCTTAGTTAAAGAGAAATAAGATTGGTGTGCAAAAAATTAGTGTGACAAGAGCAATAGGATTGCAGCAAAAGTAGTGTGGGGCCCAGTACCCCACAAAGTACAAACACCAAAGATCTGCACCACCAATCTATATATCTAGAATTCAATCAAGACATGCAACAATAAAATATATTTCTAATTGTAAATTTATTATTTACATCATATTAAAAATAGAGCTCATCCAACAATTGCTAAAAACCATAATAACTCAACGGGAAAAATCTCAAGCCATAAGAAGGTGTCATTGTGCATAAATGATATAATACAAGAATATATATATGTGAACCAGTGGATAATTAATACAAAAAGACAACCTGTATTCAGAAAATGTGAAAAACTACACTATCATGTGATAAAAAATGTGCATCTAAACTAATCCAATGACCAAACCCAAAAATGATCCTAAAATGAAATAAATAGTGTATAAAGAAATCCTATCACCCAATAGTCTGGCTGGAGATCCCGCTGAGTCCTGGTGCCTCTTTACCCACGCGCTCCGTGGAAACTACCACTTTGCAAGGTGCCAGGAAAGAACCATTGGCCCTTTAAACTAACCTACGGTAGGCACGCTGTTTTAAGCGCCGCTGGAGAACATAAACCACGTGAGCACGAGCAGAGGAGCGGGGGATGCGGCGGGGAGAGAAGGAGGCGGAAGCACTCAGCGCTGCTCGAGCCAACTCTGTCCGAGCCAACGCCTGCTGACGGTGTGGCTGCCAGGCGGAGGGGACCCCGGCCAGCCACCTGAGCCTGCGTCGCCTGAGGGCACTCTGGGACTGGACCGAAGGTAAGCGCGTTGTGACAAATAGCAATTACAGTGATTGAACAAAAGGGTACACACCTTTTGCCTCATGCAGTTGGATAGTCCTACTCCAGCGATCAGCAATTCAACCGATTGCCAGATTGCACCCCACATTGACATGGTTGGGACTTAACCCTTCACAGGGGCACAGCCACGCTCTCTCCATTTACTGCAATGACTAGGCCTGACACGCACACTCCAATGTAGTGAATTGAGAGGTAGTGGCCACACCCCTATGACTGATGGCCGAGGGACACAAGTCTGACATGAAAGTGGTGGTGAATTGAGTCCTTGAACAGCCAGTACGGGATTATTAAAGCGGACCTTCACCCTGAATAAGAGTCTATCTTATATGTTTCCCACACCCTGTACATACAGATTGCTCCCATTAAAAATCATCCTACCTGCATCTACTGCATGTTATGAGCCTTTAAACATCCAAGATGGCGGCTTATGGAAGCCACCATCTTATCAGGCAGCCTGCAAACAGGAAGTGCCTCCTGACTGTGCTGCTCTGCATTCTGGGACTGATGACCGTTACCTGACCCCAGCTCTGCTCTGTCTGAGCAAAGCACAGCTATAACCCGCCCCCTGTACCTTATCCCACTCTCCTCTCCTCAGTAAGTGTGATGCTTCTGAGTCAAGATGGCGGCGCCCGTATCCTAAATTCCTGAACAGAGTTGCTGCCCAGTGGGGGAAAGAATAAGAAGTTAGTGACTAAAAACGTAAAATATATTAATTTTAGATGCTGGGGAACCGTTTTTTAAGAGTTTGGGCTTTTCATTAAATCACGCTGAAGGTCCGGTTTAAGTAGAACTGCTTTTCTGCGGGGACAAAAGGTGAGTACCTATTTGTTTTTTAGAATTAAAAGCTAACCACCAGTACAAATGTATTTCAAAAAAGGAAACCCTGCTGGTTAGTTGGCATATCTTGCTTAGCTGGCCATCCCAAGCAAGTGCTGCAGAGGGAAATCTTTAACAAATTGTATGCCGGTGACCCCAGGCATTCTAATCTGCCACAGTCATCTAGCAACAGCAGCAGCAACCGGTGGGCGAGCAGCTCCACTCCTCAGACATGCACTGGAGCTGGCAGCGGGGACACTGGCTGTGATACTGTAAAGAAGCTGATCTATCTCCAAGCTCATTTCATTGAGGATTAGATGGCAGCCCCCACCCCCCGAAGAGACCACCATAACCTGTTCGTCTGTGTCAATTAAAATATTAAATAGTATAAAGACAAACCCATTTCTTCCATTAATTTATACAGTTCCACTGCATTTTCAGAAAGTATTTAATGGCCAAATATCTTTTGAATATGTTACTAGCCTCATCATTCTCAGAAACAAATCCATTAAAGAGACACTAAAGTCACTTTGTTTCACCCCTGCCCTGTGCAAGCTGACTGCGCCTTACTCAAGTTACTGGGTCAACAGGCGCGTGCACATAGCGGGGGCCGCCGCCGCTGAGAGCACAGGAGAATAGTGTTGGATGCTGGGGCAAGGTGAGGTTTATTTAACCCCCCCCATCCTGCATCAGCCCCAGGAGAGGGCGGCTGGAAGGGGGTACTTTAAAAGATTTTAGGGTCCCTTAAAATCAACCTAAAACATATTAGTTTGTAAAGTGAGTATAATACCATATCCAGCGCTTCCAATCAGTGCGGAATGTAACTAAATTGCTCATACATATTCTATGGGTTTACTTCTTCTTCAGGGAAATTTGCATTTCACTTTGGGAATGTAGTTTGCTGCACATTATTGCTATGGGTTAACAGATTGTTACTTTTAGCCTCCTCTCTGTTTAGCCCCTATGGCTTAAAGCGGATCAACACCACGCTACAAGGGTGTTGATCCGTTTTAAAGTGGACCAACACCCAGGATTTTCACTAGGGGTTTTGGTCCACTTCCGCGGGGCACCCAGATCGCCCTAAAAAACTCACCTCACCCCGCTCCAACGCGAGCGCTCGTCCAATCAGAGCGCTCAGAGCCGCTGTGGTATGTACGGACAAGTGACGGACAACCACAGCGGCTCTGAGCGCTGGAGGCTGCATCTCGCGATTCCCTCACAAACGGCCGGCGCGGGTGCGCGCCCTGCTAGAGAGAAGCACGAGATGCGGCCGTGGCTCGCGCATGCGCCGTTGGAAAGGGTATAAGGTAAAGCTTCTGGGCGTCCTGCGGGGTTTCACACAGCGGGGCATCCTGATTTAGGATGCCCCACGGAGAGGGATCTGATAGATTCCCGGGCTGATCCCCCTGGGTGTTGGTCCACTTTAATGTATTTCTTTTCATGTTTAATTTTGTCTTATGTGTTTTATGGTGTGTATAATAAAGATTTAGATATTTTTGTAATTTTTATATTTTTTTTTTAATTGTCTTTTAATTTTTTATATAGTTATTATTCACTAATATGTTCTTTAAGAGGAACTTCGGGGGCCAGTCCTTGGGTCATCCCAAATTGTGCACCCGCACCCGACCTCCCTTAATGGACATCTACCGCCACAGCTAGAAGCTGAGCGGGGGGTGGCGCTGGCGGTGCACTTGGTCCCCTTCGGCTCTGCTCACCTCCTTCGTCATCCAGGCTTCTTAGTTGTAAGCAGGGCTGAAGGAAGCTGAGTGAAATTGAGCGCGCTTTCTGTGAAATTTCTGTGTGTTGTTCCTCTTTAACAAATATACATTTAAAATTAAACTTTTATCAATGAAGCCCAGTATTTCATTTTTTAAGACAATTGAGAAGTACTTACCCAATGTCTTCCATGATACATCCAGACCACTTGTCTTCACATGTACATTCTCCTAAAATTTAAACACAGTAATATTAGTGGACACATCACATAGTACTGCATTCAGAGACAGTCTATAAAGCCCTGTACCTAGGAAGTTATTTACATCTTATTGAAGAAGCTTTCTACCTCACGTGGAAAACAAAACCCAGTCTTGGTTCTCACCTACTTGTATGCTCCCATGCAGCATCCTGGCTCCATATGATGGGGAGCGAGCTTGCAGACTGCTGTGTATCCACCAGTCATTTGGGGTTATGGACCATGGATGTATCGTTTCCAGGTTTCTGTTATCAGTAGGGGGAGTGAGACACCCCCCCATGGGATGCCACCCTGATAACTATTTCAGACAGCCACTAGTCTAATTTGACTGGAGGCTCTCTTTAAAAGAAACTCCCTCATTCTTTTTCATGCTTCTTTTCATATGTTAGATTGCTTCACTCAATAAATTGAGATGTTTATTCAGTTACTCAGAGAATTGAATTTCCCAATACTATAGAGGGCTTGTATGTATGAGTAGGTGTCGCACCTACAGAGACACATTAACACACTTGCCTCGATTCGCTAAGAGTTGGAAAAAATTCTCATAGTAGTAAAACATTTAATTCATGAGAAAAAAGCCTGAGACTTTTAGTGAATCACCAGATAGGAAGGCAATGAAAGTCAAAGGCACTTTTTACTGCAGATTAAAAAGGAGTAAAAAGTTCAATAGTTTTCTCAGGAGTAAAAAGCTACCACTGACTTTCATTGTATTTGTATCTGGTGATTCGTAACATTGACATTCTCAGGCTTTTTTCTCATGAATTTAATTTTTTACTACCATGAGTATTTGTTTCAGCATTTAGTGAATCAAGGCCTTGGAGGCTGATTTATCAAGTACTATCTGCCAGAATACCACATCGGTGAAAATTAGAGTGATGAAAAATATCACTTAGACTTTTCTTTTTAAACTGGCGCATGTTGCAGCATTGCAAGAAGCACATTTACCAAAACATTAGCATTGCAGCAACGTGTGGCGAATTCTGGCATATTGTGCTTGATAAATCAGAACCAATGTATGCATTAATACTTGAAAAAAGAAAGCTCTACTAAGCACAGGGTTTAAAGCGGAACAACACACCCGATTTTCAATTGGGATGCCCCGCTGTGTGCATGCCCCTAGATCACTCACCTTCCTGTCGCTCCCACAATGCAGACTCTGGCGAAAAATACAATTCTGTGAAATACTCACCTGTAGAATTGATAATATTTGTATACAGTACGTCCTGGTCCAGATACTCCAATACTTACACTTGGGTTATCCTCCGCCAGATGGCGCTGCACTGCAGAGACATGCAAAAACAGGCTCCTCCCGGCCCCTCAAATACCCGGGGACCTCCCACAAATCCCCAGCATTGAAAAGCAGTGAACAAGAAACCGGGAGAATTTAACCACCAAAAACTGGTAACTATAATAATGATAACAATCACCATACAGGGGATCCAGAATAATGCAAAAACCAGGGTGGGGTGGAGCAGGACATACTGTATACAAATAATATCAATTCTACAGGTGAGTATTTCACAGAATTGTATTATTCTTAGTATACAGTACGTCCTGCTCCAGATATAGTGCTTACACTTGGGACATCCAATAGCAGTGTCCATAAAAGTAGGGTGGGATCCCCAACAAAAAAGGTAACAGCAGGCAGTTTAAACCACTGCCGCCTGCAAAACCTTGCAGCCAAACATAGCATCAGCTGAGGCCCTAACATCAACCTTGTAAAACTTTGAAAAGGTATGAACAGAAGACCAAGTAGCGGCCTTGCAAACGTGTTCAACAGAAGCCTGGTGCTGGAAAGCCCAAGAGGCACCAATAGCATGAGTAGAATGAGCAGTAAGGTGGAAGGGAGGATTCTTCCCCTTAGCAGAATAGGCCTGAATCACAGCCTGACGGATCCATTTGCTAATAGTAGACTTGGCAGGAGCCAAACCCTTCCTAGGTCCAGAAGGGACCACAAAAAGAGCATCAGTCTTCCTGAAGGCCGCAGTGACTACCAGGTACTTCAGACACCTGACCACATCTAAGGAATGCAGAACCCTTTCCTTAGCGTTGCTAGGATTAGGACACAATGAAGGAAGAACAATATCTTGATTCAAATGAAAGGAAGACACCACCTTAGGCAGAAAATCTGGCTTAAACCGGAACACCACCTTGTCCTGGTGTCTCTCATAGTATGGGGGCTGAATAGACAGAGCCGCCAACTCAGACACACGCCTGACTGAAGTAATAGCCACCAGAAAGACAACCTTGAGGGTAAGTACAGCCAGAGCAGCATCCTGAATAGGCTCAAAGGGAGCACCCTGCAAGGCAGACAAAACCAAGTTCAAATCCCAAACAGGGACCATAGGTTTACGTGGGGGACGCACATGAGTGACCCCCTGAAAGAAGGTCTTAACCAAGGGGTGCTGAGCAAAAGACTTCTGAAAGAAGACAGACAGGGCAGAAACCTGACCCTTCAGAGTACTGAGTTTTAGACCCAACTCCAATCCATGCTGTAAAAACTCCAGAACCCTAGGGACTAAGAACTCCCTACAGGGAAGAGACCTAGACTCACACCAATCAATGTAGGTACGCCATACCCTATAATAGATGGCAGAAGAAGCTTTCTTCCTAGCCTGCACCATGGTATCCACCACCGAGGCAGACAAGCCTTTCTCCATCAAGATGGAGGTTTCAGCAGCCAGGCCGTCAAAGCCAGAGTTTGTAAATTGGGATGGCGTAAGGAGCCCTGAGTGAGCAGATCTGGCGCCCCTGGCAGGACGTACTGGTCTACCGCCATTTGTACCACGTCAGCGAACCACACTCTTCTTGGCCACCTGGGGGCCACCAGAATTACTGGCACCCCTTCCAGAGCAATCTTGCACAGGACCCTGCCCAGCAGGGGGAATGGAGGAAAGACATACAGGAGCCGAAATTCCTTCCATGACATGGTCAGAGCATCCGTGGCCAAGGCCAGAGGATCCTGAGACAGGGAGACAAAGGCCGGGAGCTTGTGATTGTGACGGGATGCAAACAGATCCACATCTGGTAGACCCCAACGATGACACAGGGACTGAAATACCCTGTTGCAGAGGGACCACTCCCCCTGACGGTAAGTCCCCCTGCTCTGCTAGTAGATTCTCCGCCCCTGGGATATACACAGGCGATATGCATTGAACATTGGCCTCCGCCCATGTCATAATCCGTGACACCTCCTGGAGGGCACCCCTGCTCTGGGTCCCTCCCTGATGGTTGATGTAGGTAACCGCCGTCCTGTTGTCTGAGCGCACCTGCACAGACAGACCCTGCAGGTGATCGGTCGACTGCTCCAGAACCAACCTGATTGCCCGCAGTTCCAGAATGTTGATGGGCAAGTGGGCCTCCTCAGGGCCCCACCTCCCCTGGAAGCGCAGGGACTTCCAGAATCCCCCCCAACCTGACAGACTGGCATCCGTGGTGACCATCTCCCAGGAGGGGGCCAGAAAGGACCTGCCCCCCCAAGTTCCTGTGGTCCGTCTGACCAAGGGGGGAAGCACACAGACCCCGTCCAAGGATGTTGGGTTCTTCTCCCATACTGACAGAAGGTGAAGTTGCAGAGGCCTCAAATGGAACTGAGCAAAGGGCACCGCCTCGAAGCACGCCACCATCAGACCCACCAGCTGCATTCCCTGCCTGAGGGAGGGCTGGGGACACGAGAGCAGGAACCTCACCTGCGCAGTTAGAGCTTCCACCTTCTGTTGAGGAAGGAATATCCTTGACTGAACCATATCCAGAATCATTCCCAGGAATGGGGTCACCAAAGAAGAGGTCAGAGAGGACTTGGGATGATTGATCACCCAGCCGAAGAACTCCAAGGTGGACACTACCGTCTGAGTGTCCAACTCTGCCTGCTGTAGCGACCGAGAGGTGATGAGAATGTCGTCCAGGTAGGGCAACGCGCGTATGCCCCCTGACAATATCAGAGACATCACCCCCGCCAGCACCTTGGTGAACACTCTGGGAGCTGAAGTGAGGCCAAATGGCAAGGCCACAAATTGGTAATGTTGATCTTCCAACACGAATCTGAGAAACCTTTGGTGTCCCGGGAACACAGGGATGTGAAGGTAAGCATCTTTGATGTCCACAGACGTCATAAAGTCCCCTGGGCGCAGAGAGCCGATGGCTGAGCGCAGAGTTTCCATGAGAAAATGCCTGTTCTTGACAAACTTGTTGAAGATTTTTAAATCCAGAATGGGCCTGACTGACCCATCTTTCTTGGGCACTGTGAAAAGGTTGGAATAGAACCCCTTGCCCCTTTCTCTTAAGGGGACCCTGCAAATGACCCCCAGATCCAGAAGTCCCTGCACGGCCAGCATCAAGACCTGAGCTGAGAAAGGATCCTGTGGGATCCGGGACCTGATGAATCTTGGGGGAGGCCGCACAGCAAACTCTATCTTGTAACCAGAGGACACTACCTCCTGAATCCACCGGTTTGAGACGTGATGCCTCCAGACGTGCTCGAAGTGCTGTAGCCGTCCCCCCACCCTGACGGGCGAGGGCGCCCCATCATGCCTGAGGGGTCTTGGGAGGGGCTTTGGGCTTGGACCCCCAGGAGGGTCCAGAACGTCGTCCTCTGTTCCTATGCCAGGAATCGGCGCGAGCCCCCACGAAGGACACCCCCTTTCCCTGCTTAGCACCTCGGTAGGGGATGGAAAGGGGGGCCTGGCCCCGAAAGGGCCGAGACTGCCGCCTGCACTGGGGCAACTTATCTCCTTTAGCAAAGAGGTCTAGGTGGTCCCCAAACAGACGTAGCCCCTTAAATGGAAGTCCAGTAAGGGCTTTCTTAGCAGCATTGTCAGCAGCCCACTGTCGCGGCCACATCGCGCGGCATATAGCTACCGCCAAGGCAGAAGATCTGGCGCACATCCTAATGGCATCATCCAATGCAGACAGGATAAAGTTTACAAATACATCAAAGTTAGACAGTGCATTAACCGTATCAGGTGGTAATTCATCTGGGCCTTCGAGTACACTTCTGACCATGGCCCTGAGCGCCACAGAAGTAATGGCCAAGGTGCAAATCGGACGCAGCGCCGCCCCCACAAACGCAAAGGCATGATATGCCAATTGGTCAATGAGCCGATCCTCGGCATCCCGCAGCATAGTAGTGTCGGGGGAGTGCATGATAGAGGTGCTAGACAGCCCCAGAATAGGGGCATCGACCTCGGGGGGCGATGACCAACACTTGACCATATCAGCAGGAAAAGGATACTTTCTGTCCAAGCTCTTAGGTATCCCGGGAAGTCTACTGGGATGTTCCCACTCCTTAAGCACGAGGTTATTGAAATGGGTTTGCTCAGGAAATTCCAATCGAGCCTTAGCAGTATGAAAGAGCTCACCACTTTGCCTGGGAGCCGCAACAGGGGGAGAGATAAACAAAACCTCAAAAATCTGAACCAGCAATCTGTCAGTATCATCCGGGGTCCAGATATCAGAGCCAGAATCGTCGTGACCCCTGGGTCTCTCGTCAGATGACCCCGAGTCAGAGAACAGCTCCCCTTCGTCCGAGGGGGTATAGCCATATAAATGCGACCACTCGTCAGACTCCGGAGGGAATAGAGTGACCTCAGGGGTTAAGTGGCGCTTCTTAGCGGTGGACTTACGCGCTAAGGAATAAGCAATCAATTTTTCAACACTGGCCAGTCTAGTAGCCACATCAGGATGAGAATTCCCGCTTGTATTGGGGGTTAGACTCATGCTTGGGAGAGTAGGTGAGGTGAGGCGTGCAGGCCCGGCCACCGGAGGGACGGGTTGTACCATTAGCGCCTGCTGCGCGCAAGGAACACAGGCCCGTGTACTGTCACCCCTAATAGGTGAGACCCCACAAGTTACACACAGCCGGGCTTGTCCCGAAGGAACCCCGATCACATTATCCTGGGATGCCTCCATATGGTGATTAATAGGCACAATAGGCCAGTAGGGATTGACGCTGTAAGCTACCCTGGATGCCCCAATGACCCGCAGGGAAGTGGGAGTAATTATACTAGACCCAACTAACAAATACATCGGGCCGGGAGAAGCCACTGGATTCACCGAGTCTGAAAGACATAATGGGAATAAGGGGTGTCAGACCCATGCACAGTAAGCGAAGAGCATACAAATCGCCCGCGAGGGCACTTACAGACCACGTAAGGAGGGGACCGTTACACATGCGCGCGCGGGACTACACATCAAAATGGCGCCAAGCGAACCTCGAAGGGCGCCAAGCCAGGTCCCCGCCCCCCATGAAGAGCGTGAAGCTCTAATACAGCCAATGATAACGCCACAGCGTCTGAGGTGACGACGACGCCCGGCGCCGCACATCCAGTGAAGGAGAAAGCGCGCGCGGCGGCGGCAGTAACATGAGTAAAACACAAATCAGCGCGGCGGCTGACATAACATGTACAAGTCCAAAGGACAATACGAAGGCCATTGCATGTAAGTCAGTACTGACACCCACACACACACACACCCCCCCCTTTCTTTCGCCCCGAACTACGGGGGAAACGAGGGAGGATGGCCGCCCTTTGTACAGGGCCCACCGCTACACGGGGCATGGGGCAATAATGCGAGAGGGGAATCCCATAAAGGCTCACCATCAGCCTATACCGCCTACCCTTTGGTGGGGGACTGCAGTGGAGCAGCGCTCCATAAGCACGCATGGTGCTGCCTACCTTCACCCGACCAGCGCAGCCCAGGCTGGGAGGCACATCACAAAGAGGACGGGTGGGAATAGTCCAACAGGGCCGCAGGCTAATAGCCCCGCTCACCTGCGAGAGAGTGATAATTTCATGTCTTCGCAGTAAGCACTGCAGAGAAATCTGGGGATTTGTGGGAGGTCCCTGGGTATTTGAGGGGCCAGGAGGAGCCTGTTTTGCATATCTCTGCAGTGCAGCGCCATCTGGCGGAGGATAACCCAAGTGTAAGTACTATATCTGGAGCAGGACGTACTGTATACTAAGAATACAAGCATGCTGATTGGCTGAGCAGCCCATTCAATCAAACAACACGCGCCCTTTCACTTGGCTCCCTTCGGCTCTGCTAACAAATAACGATGTGAGGGAGAGGGCGATTTGTCGCCCTCTCTTCACCACGGAAGAGCCTGGGGGATGATCGGAGGCCCCCCCAGTGACCCAGCGGGAGGCAACGCGGCCGCAGGTGAGTAAATGTAATTTTTTTTTTTACAGCTAGCCGCTGCCGAACCGGGGGGGGGGGGGGGTCGCTATTCTGGGTTTCTTCTGGAGACATCCGAGCCCCCAGGGGGGATGGACGGATCGATAGAGTGGTCGGGTGAGTTTTTTTCTAACTAGAGGGGGGGGGGGGAGTCAATCATGTTACACCTACGTGCTTGGCACGTCTGGACAAGCGAGCCTGTAGGTGTTACGTGCTTGGCAACAAAAGGGTTAAAGCGGACCAAAACCCCAAATTTTAACTAGCATCCCCTGAATTGTTCCCCCCATGTAGAGTCCCTTTTGCCAATTTTCACTGCCCCTACTTCATTCTAATCCCAGATAATAGCACCTGTTTTAGCCGTAAAGCTCTGCCGCCTCCATTCATTGTCACTGTTGTGTGTGGCAATGATGTAATTGCCACACCTATGTCATGACTAATTGCCTGCCATCCCACAGAAAGGGACAGCAAAAAAAAAATGGTTCCAGGACAATTTAAAAAGTGACAATATTTCTACATCTACACCCTAAGAGGGGAGCTTTGGCCAAATGTATTTCACAAGTTCAGTGGGTTTTGGTCTGCTTTAAGCCTGGACTGATGTTGGTTCTCTAATGTGGATACTGATTCTTAATGTTATTTTCCACTTTCCCTGTGTTCTTGTACTTTATAAAACTTTGATTAAATTATAATATACAAAAAAGACTGCTAGTCCACTTACTCTCAGTTTGGGATGCCCTCTATGCATAACCTAGCAGCAAATCCAAAACAAGGCTACAGTGACTGTCGGCAAGCAATCAGAATCGTGGGACAGGATTGGCCAGTGCCAGTCCAGCAAAGCACAGTGGTAGGCAGAGGGGAAACGTGAAACTATATTGGGAGGGGCATGCTAACTGTGTTAAAGGACCTACCCTCTGTTCTGACACACGGCTGCTGCCAACCACTCCACTTCCAGTTCACAGCAAGCTTAGTACTTACATGCGCCCTGCTGTGTCCAATTTTTTACATTGCTACTGAGTAAAAAGTGTGAGCAGAATTGTGTTCTTTTAATAATAATGTAAAGGAGGGGGTAATTCCATCCTAACCTGATTTGGTCATGATGTTTTAAAGCAGACCAAAACCCATGTAACCCAGCCTTTGGAGTGTGAAGGAATCCAGGGCTGGGTTACAGGCATCATGCCTCTGGGGCATCCCAATTTGCTGTTTGACACCTCACTGGACACACAAAATGAGGTTTATTTAATAAATTACATTTTTTTGTAAGGCAACCTCACTTTTTCATTGTTTAACTATAACATATACTCGTTCCAGCTTGTCAAAACAACGCTATTTATTGCTTCTTATAAAGAAATACAATTAAAATTATGCAGAATTGAGTTCAGCCTTTTGGCCCGGCCCTCCACAATATTTTTAGTTTCTCATGTGGCCCCATGGAAAAAAGAATTGCCCACCCCGAGCTAAAGTTCTTTGTAGGAGTTTCTGGCTGCCCAACCTCTTAGTAGTGAGAAGCAGAGGAAGAGGCTGAGGCAGCCAAGAATTCCCAGATACAATATTGGAAGAATGCCGACACAAAGGTAAGTCGGTGTGAAAAGGTTCTTACCTCTCCTTATTTTCTCCTTATCAGAGACGATGCCTAAATTATAAGCCAAAGACTGCGCCATTGTTACTGCCATGACATCCGCCCTCCCAAACTGCAAATAAAACATAAAATGCTGTTATTGCTAACAGTTAAATAGCTACAATCGGATGATAATTGTTATGTTTGGTCTCTTTACATATTATATCAGGTATATATTGTGATGTCCATGTTATATCATGTATATACTGTGATGTTCATGTTATATCAGGTATATACTGTGATGCTCATGTTATATCATGTATATACTGTGATGGTCATGTTATATCATGTATATACAGTAATGTTCATGTTATATCATGTATATACTGTGATGTTCATGTTATATCATGTATATACTGTGATGTTCATGTTATATCATGTATATACTGTGATGCTCATGTTATATCATGTATATACTGTGATGCTCATGTTATATCATGTATATACAGTAATGTTCATGTTATATCATGTATATACTGTGATGCTCATGTTATATCATGTATATACTGTGATGTTCATGTTATATCATGTATATACTGTGATGTTCATGTTATATCATGTATATACTGTGATGCTCATGTTATATCATGTATATACTGTGATGCTCATGTTATATCATGTATATACTGTGATGCTCATGTTATATCATGTATATACTGTGATGGTCATGTTATATCATGTATATACAGTAATGTTCATGTTATATCATGTATATACTGTGATGTTCATGTTATATCATGTATATACTGTGATGTTCATGTTATATCATGTATATACTGTGATGTTCATGTTATATCATGTATATACTGTGATGCTCATGTTATATCATGTATATACAGTAATGTTCATGTTATATCATGTATATACTGTGATGCTCATGTTATATCATGTATATACTGTGATGTTCATGTTATATCATGTATATACTGTGATGCTCATGTTATATCATGTATATACAGTAATGTTCATGTTATATCATGTATATACTGTGATGCTCATGTTATATCATGTATATACTGTGATGTTCATGTTATATCATGTATATTCTGTGATGTTCATGTTATATCATGTATATACTGTGATGCTCATGTTATATCATGTATATACTGTGATGTTCATGTTATATCATGTATATTCTGTGATGTTCATGTTATATCATGTATATACTGTGATGCTCATGTTATATCATGTATATTCTGTGATGTTCATGTTATATCATGTATATACTGTGATGTTCATGTTATATCATGTATATACAGTAATGTTCATGTTATATCAGGTATATACTGTGATGCTCATGTTATATCATGTATATACTGTGATGTTCATGTTATATCATGTATATACTGTGATGCTCATGTTATATCATGTATATACAGTGATGCTCATGTTATATCAGGTATATACTGTGATGTTCATGTTATATCAGGTATATACAGTGACGTTCATGTTATATCAGGTATATACAGTGATGTTCATGTTATATCAGGTATATACAGTGATGCTCATGTTATATCAGGTATATACTGTGATGTTCATGTTATATCAGGTATATACAGTGATGTTCATGTTATATCAGGTATATACTGTGATGTTTGTTATATCAGATATATATAGTGATGCTCATGTTATATTATGTATATACAGTGATGCTCATGTTGTATCATGCATATGCTGTGATGTTCATGTTATATTAGGTATATACAGTGATGCTTGATGCTCATGTCATATCATGTATATACTGTGATGCTCATGTTATATCATGTATATTCTGTGATGTTCATGTTATATCATGTATATACAGTGATGCTCATGTTATATCAGGTATATACAGTGATGCTCATGTTATATCATGTATATACTGTGATGTTTGTTATATCAGATATATATAGTGATGCTCATGTTATATTATGTATATACAGTGATGCTCATGTTGTATCATGCATATGCTGTGATGTTCATGTTATATTAGGTATATACAGTGATGCTTGATGCTCATGTCATATCATGTATATACTGTGATGCTCATGTTATATCATGTATATTCTGTGATGTTCATGTTATATCATGTATATACTGTGATGTTCATGTTATATCAGGTATATACAGTGATGTTCATGTTATATCAGGTATATACAGTGATGTTCATGTTATATCAGGTATATACAGTGATGTTCATGTTATATCAGGTATATACAGTGATGCTCATGTTATATCAGGTATATACAGTGATGTTCATGTTATATCATGTATATTCTGTGATGTTCATGTTATATCATGTATATACTGTGATGCTCATGTTATATCATGTATATACTGTGATGTTCATGTTATATCATGTATATTCTGTGATGTTCATGTTATATCATGTATATACTGTGATGCTTATGTTATATCATGTATATTCTGTGATGTTCATGTTATATCATGTATATACTGTGATGTTCATGTTATATCATGTATATACAGTAATGTTCATGTTATATCATGTATATACTGTGATGCTCATGTTATATCATGTATATACTGTGATGTTCATGTTATATCATGTATATACTGTGATGCTCATGTTATATCATGTATATACAGTGATGCTCATGTTATATCAGGTATATACTGTGATGTTCATGTTATATCAGGTATATACAGTGACGTTCATGTTATATCAGGTATATACAGTGATGTTCATGTTATATCAGGTATATACAGTGATGTTCATGTTATATCAGGTATATACAGTGATGCTCATGTTATATCAGGTATATACTGTGATGTTCATGTTATATCAGGTATATACAGTGATGTTCATGTTATATCAGGTATATACTGTGATGTTTGTTATATCAGATATATATAGTGATGCTCATGTTATATTATGTATATACAGTGATGCTCATGTTGTATCATGCATATTCTGTGATGTTCATGTTATATCATGTATATACAGTGATGCTCATGTTATATCAGGTATATACAGTGATGCTCATGTTATATCATGTATATACTGTGATGTTTGTTATATCAGATATATATAGTGATGCTCATGTTATATTATGTATATACAGTGATGCTCATGTTGTATCATGCATATGCTGTGATGTTCATGTTATATTAGGTATATACAGTGATGCTTGATGCTCATGTCATATCATGTATATACTGTGATGCTCATGTTATATCATGTATATTCTGTGATGTTCATGTTATATCATGTATATACAGTGATGTTCATGTTATATCAGGTATATACAGTGATGTTCATGTTATATCAGGTATATACAGTGATGTTCATGTTATATCAGGTATATACAGTGATGCTCATGTTATATCAGGTATATACAGTGATGCTCATGTTATATCATGTATATACTGTGATGTTTGTTATATCAGATATATATAGTGATGCTCATGTTATATTATGTATATACAGTGATGCTCATGTTGTATCATGCATATGCTGTGATGTTCATGTTATATTAGGTATATACAGTGATGCTTGATGCTCATGTCATATCATGTATATACTGTGATGCTCATGTTATATCATGTATATACTGTGATGCTCATGTTATATCATGCTTGAAAGTTTGTGAACCTTTCAGGACTTGTGAGCTAAAATCAGAATTTTTACTCAAATTTTAAAATAACTAAAGAGAACCAAGTCAAAAATAAAAGACTTAATAGATTAATTTTATTTATTGAGAAAAATGATCAAATGTCATATACTGTATGTGAGTGGCGAATGGTTGTGAATGTTTGCTTTCAGTATCTGGTATGACCCACAGCAATAACTGCACCTATAGTAAATGTTTCCATGTGAAATGCAACGGCAGTGCACAGGATCAGACTGGAGCACCTTGGACCGACCAGAGAAAATCATTCTCAGGGTCCCCAAGAAGAAATTATTCTTGGGCCCGCCATTCAACTAAAATAACATTTGACTGTTATAATATAAAATTAGATTTTTATTGACAAAATAACAAATGTGACACACCGAAGAACACCCCAGGTAAGCCAGTTTTAGTCTTGGACCTCTTGTATTTTCCTGATGGTTGCCCTGAGTCAATGCCTGGGGTCCACCGGTGAATCCTCTGGTCCAACACCAAAGCATCACTACACAGCACCATCATTTTACCATACAGATCAGCTATGACTTGACCTGTTCTAAACATATTAATTCCCAAGACCTTCCCCTGAGATGTCCTCATCATATATAAAGCGAATTGTTCCGTATTATCCTTTACCTCATTCACGCTGCCCCCTTTCTGCAGTGAGCACACTCCTCCGATGTATGCAGCGCCGCTTCTGCTGCTTTCAAACTGGCTTCCCCTGAAATATAATTATTAACATTTCAAATGAGACCCCAAACAATTCCTGTTTAAATCTAAACGGGTCCGTTTACAAAATCATTAACCCTTCCTGTGCAAAGCTGGAGCAACCAATCTTTTTTTTTTTTCTGGCACAAGATGAAACCTGATTGGGTGCCCTGAGCATCTGCTTAAATTCTTTGGTCTTATATTGTTAAAGTGGACCAAAAACCCTCTAAAATGGCCCAGCACTATGTGAGAGGGCGCAAGCTGCTGATTTGCTGGAAGTCCATGCATGTGCTGTAGGATCATCAGGGAGGTATGTAATGTAGGTGACCCGGGGGATTTCACAAAATCAGGATGCCCCGCTGGAGAGAAACAATACCCGGGAGTGTTGTTTTTTAAAGTGGATTTTTACTATACTGGTGTGTCCTTGTCTCTTGGGCATCCTGATTTGGGATGCCTCGCTGTGTAAAACCACCCAGATCAACCTTGAAACTCACCTTTCTGCCGGCCCTATGGCGCATTTTGCATATTAATGCACATCATAAAGCTCTGTTTACACATCGAACCCCGGCATATGGAGCGACCCCTTACCTGGTCTCATCCCCAGCTTATTCGAGATGCCTGCTGGAAAGGTGAGTGTTTACAGGCAATCGGCAGGGCTCACACACTGGGCCATCACAATTTGGGATGCCCTAGGGAGAGTAAATCAGCAGGCCCTCAAGTCTAAAAGGCATACACGGTGATAGGTGCAGATGTGCTCCTTACTTAGGCCCTTATTTAACAAGGGATAGCGCCAGGTAGCGAATGGTGAGTGAACGGTAATGACGGTCACCGCCACGAGAACGCCGGCTCCCCTCCGCAATCACACATTTATCAAGCCGATCCTGCTTAGCGACTGAGAGAGCGCCAGATAGCGACTCATTCATCATTATTCCAGCCTCACCCCACAGCGCCAGGGAGCAACCTTGAACAGCGACAGGTATGACCTCTCGCTACCTGGCGCTCTCCAATGCATTTCAATGGAGCAATCTTTAAATATTCTTAATTAATTGCTTTTTTTTTTTTTTTTTTTTTAAATGTCAAAAATTCTGTGACCACTTCTGCAATGTTAGATATTTTTTTTAAGGTAAAAAAAAACAATTTGTGCAGAATTGATATTACAGGTCTGATATTAATGTATTCATATTACAAAATGTTTTGAAAAACCTGTTTTTTTTTTTTCCCAAAAATATGGTTGTTTGGGGGTAAAAAAACTACTTTTAACCCATCGCCGCCAGCGCTCTGGGGTTTAAACAAGCATTTCACAGCGCGAGAATTTTTTGAGCGTGATTTGTTAATGAATATGCTGGGAGCCGTTCGCTATGGCCATTCGCTGTCATGCGCTCCCATACAGCGCGGAACCTGTCAAACAGCGACTCCTAACCCCGTATTCAACATTACCGCACACCGACTGAGTCGCTGTCAACAGCCGAACAACGGCCAAGCACAGCGAATACTAGCGTGCGCTGTGAAAATACCGCTACTGTCGCTCATCTGTCGCTACCTGGCGCTATTAATGAATCGGCCTCATAGTGTAATGTCTACTACTTACTATTACTATTGTAATGCACAACCATGGCCACTAGATGGGGACAAAACTAAACAGGAGAAATTGATCCAAGAAATCCAAAAGAAAATCCACACTGAGAAACTTCCATCAAGGTATAATCTGTGAATATTACGATACAAATATTTAATAGAGGGGTAGTCAACCAGCCAGTTAAAATCTTTACCTATATTCACCCTGCTACTACTACTTTAAGTAGACCAGTCATTAGGATTTTCACTATCCTGGAGATTGGCTCTTGCCCCAGGGGCATTCCTATTTGGGATGCCTCACTGTGTGAACCTCCCGGGATCGCCCACTCCACTCACCTTCCTGCCATTCCCACAGCGCATGCGTGGGTGCCTGTCCAATCGGCCCTTTATGCCGTGCATACTAACGAACCGAATAAAGCCGTTGTTTTGGACTGCCTTCAGCATAGGGAGCAGGGATGGCTGCATCCCAGGATTCACTGCAGAGTGCACGACCACCCCCGACCTGACCTATTTTAATAGTTTGGCATGGGGACGTGCATAGCTTCAGGGATGCCGGGGATGTGGCTGCAGCCTGCGATCACGGTGAGGGGCTGGCGGAAAGGTAAGGGGTTGGCAGTAGACCTGGGGGGGGTCACATAGCGGGCCATCCCGAATAAGAATGCCCCAGGGGCACCTAGTTGGACGGCTTTGAAGTCTTTTAGTTGGCCGGCTATAGCAGTGATTGGTCCACTTTGGGGGGACACTATAGTCTTCATTTCCTTAATCAGCAAATGTCAGCCAGTCACCACCAGCAAGCATTTAGGTATGATGTGCAAACCCAGTTGGCTACTGACTTGTCTTTGGCAGCCAAATAATAAATGAAGAAGTTGGCTAACCTGACTATATGGCAGCTTTAAGAAAACTGTACAGGCAGGGGCGGGCTGGCCATAGGTCATACCGGGAAAAATCCCGGTAGGCCGGCACTAGCAAAGGCCGCGAATGACAGATGCGGGAGGTTGGGCGACATCTGCCATTCGCGGACCCTCACTGCTGTTCCCCCGGCCGCCGCTCTCTCACACACACAACACACACATGCTTACCGGCACTTCCTGGTTGTTACGCGGTGGGCGTCTATGGGCGGCGTCCATTGTTTTCATTGGACACCGGCCATCTGGGGCCCGTCCACCGACCAGGAAGTGCTGGTAAGCATGTGTATTTGTGTGTGCGCTATGCGTGGGAGCGGCGGCCGCAGCGGCCGGGGGAACAGCAGCGAGGGGCCGGGAACGGCAGATGCCGCCCACCCTCCCTCATCTGTCATTCGTGGCCTATGCACGGCTTTGGTGGCAGCGGCGGAACAGCAGTGAAGGGCAGACCCGCCCACCGGGAACCAGGTGTGTGGTGTGTGTACAGCTGGGGGGGGGGTAACAGCAGTGGCAGGCATGAACCGGTTACCATGCCAGTCTGCTGCTTTAATATTGTCCAGCATAGGGGGGAGGGAGTGAAATGAGGGATGCCCCCACTGCCTATACTGAGGGATGCCCCCACTGCCTTTACTGAGGGATGCCCCCACTGCCCGCACTGAGGGATGCCCCCACTGCCCGCACTGAGGGATGCCCCCACTGCCTGCACTGAGGGATGCCCCCACTGCCCGCACTGAGGGATGCCCCCACTGCCCGCACTGAGGGATGCCCCCACTGCCCGCACTGAGGGATGCCCCCACTGCCTATACTGAGGGATGCCCCCACTGCCTGCACTGAGGGATGCCCCCACTGCCTATACTGAGGGATGCCCCCACTGCCTATACTGAGGGATGCCCCCACTGCCCGCACTGAGGGATGCCCCCACTGCCCGCACTGAGGGATGCCCCCATATTTATACATTTTCTTTATTTTATCCTCTAAACCCTGGGTGCGTGCTGTGGAACGAAAAATAAGGTTTATATATAATGTGGGATAGGATACTATACTGGGCCAGTAACAGTACAGCAGGGCTGGTGTGCCCCAAAAAGTCCTGGGCCATTTTTTAGCCCCAGTTGGCCCCTGTGTACAGGAAATGTATTGCTGTTCCAATAAAACAAGTACCGGTAAATGTATGTAATACATATTTATTTTGATTTATTCGAATATTTATCAGATTTTTCTATCTAGTAGACACTCGCCTCTCAGACAGCCTGCTCTTTTATATCAATAATATTGTAAGGTAGAATGTGCATATTAAATCTATATTTGTAATGGGTTTTCCTGATATTACTTTTGAAATTATTCTAACTTAAACTCATTCCTGTTTATGTTACATTTAAAATGAATGGAGAATGGCTTAAAATGAACCAAAGCCGGACCTAGTGTCTGTGCCAGACGCTAGGTCTGGTAAAATACCCACCCACAGGGAGTGGTGGACTGGGGCCAAAAATCGGTCCTGGATTTTACCAAGACCCTGGCCAGCCCCCCCCCCCCCCTCCAACCATGGTGCCGGGGCTACAGAATTGGGGGCTGGGGTTCCTTGGCTTGTGGGTACAGTGGGGATGGGTACAGGGAGCTAAGGGGACAGGGACTGAATGTGGGTGCTAAAGTGGAACAAAACCCACGCCGATCTTATAGATTCCTGGCCCGATCGATTCCCCCTACCCTGGCATCCAAAATCAGGGAACCCCGCTGTGTGAAACCCCCCAGGTCGCCCCATTCACTCACCTATTTTCCCGATGCAATGGCGCGTGCACGAGCATCAGGCATTTGTGAATGGCCGGCGGCGGTATGCTCCCTGTTAGAGGGAAGCAGAGGACGCGGCTGTCAGCGCACTCGGAGCCTCTATATGGGATGCCCTGCCTTGTAAAACCCCATGGTTTACTTGTTATACTTACAGATTCAGCGCTCCCACTGCACATGCGTCCTCTCTGAATGGCTGGACACATGCGCACAGCCGGCGGGAGCAGCAAAAGGTATTCCACCCCCACACTCGCCTGTTCACCTGCAGTGGCTCGCAGAGCTCTGAAGTCCCTATATGCTGATGTCGCAAATGACCACCAAGGAAACCCAGAAGAAGGTGAGTATACAGCACAGCCCAGGGTTTTTCTGAAGCGATTTTCACTGCGTGGCATCCCAAATCTGGATGCTCCGTGAGGAGCATTCTTAGACTATTGGTCCACTTTAAATGCTATGTAAAAAACAACAAACAATTACTTCCCTTATCCCTTGTAATCCTGCTGGCTGTGGCAGCCCTGACAGCTGCTGAAGCCTGCACCCTCCTTACTGGGGGTACACCAAGGTCAGCTGGACGGGGAGTGTGCTGTCAGCGACCAGTACTGCAAACAAACGAAATAAGGCTTTGGCTCCACTCTCTCGTGTCTTGCAGAGTGTGGCGCGCCAAAATGCAGCAGCTGATGCCGCGTGTGATCACGTGGGAACCCCAAGAATGTATGTTGCATGGCACAGGGTTCCTCTGTGGGGGAATATTTTAGTGAACCAAATGTCTATCTAGACTTTTTGGCCATTTTTATTTGGTTCACCTTAACTCTCACCGGGGGTGGCATTTCTAGTAGACTTAAGACTTTTGGTCCACTTAAATTTGCCTTTACTAAGCTGTTATTGTGCTATGGTTGGGTTCCACAAACTACTTACCACCAGAGCCACATTCTGCACTGATAGAAGGTCAGGAGCCACATTTAAAATACATAATTGAAGCCAAATAACACTTATACAACTGGAGACAACAAAACAATGCAGTGAAATACTCAAAAGGACCAAGCTCGACAGTTCAGTGTACCTGCAGATCTTTTTTTCCCTATATGAATGGATCGTAACCCATGGAATAGAACCCACACCACACATGGGGAACCTGGGAAACCAAGAAGGGAGCTGGAAGCTGCTGAGAAAGGTTAGCTGCCAATCTTGTCTGTTCGTGTTAGCCCCATACATGGCATTGACAATGATCCCCAAGCCTAAATAGTGGGCTAGGCCTCCACAAGTGTTCTGGTCCAGCAGACAGCCGGCGATCCACAAAGCAGGGGTCTATAAGCCATAAGTGGATTCCGAGCTACAGGTTGGAGGACCCCTGTGCCTAATGCCTATTGATTTGCTTGGTTAGCCTTGTCTCAATGGTCCTCTACGCTTCAGATGCCAGGTTGAGGTTGGTCAATTACCATGACCATGCTTAGCAAAAAGATGGGTCATTTATGTATAAATCACTTCATGAGATGCACACTCCCTACCAAATCGCACCAGCACGGCGATGGGGGGGGATTCTGCCACAATGCCTGTTATGGGGGATTAGGATAATTCTGCCTGTTATGGGGGGAGTTCTACACATTGCCCGTTATAGGGTATTAGGGGGGAATTTTACACACTGCCTGTTATGGGGGATTAGGATAATTCTGCACATTGCCTCTTAAGGGGGGAGCTCTACACATTGCCCGTTATAGGGGATTGGGGGGAATTTTACACACTGCCTGTTATGGGGTGACTGGGGGAAGGAGTCTGCCACAATGCCTGTTTTAGGGGGATTAGGATAATTCTGCACACTGCCTGTTATGGGGGTTTGGGGAGGAGTTCTACACACTGCCCATTATAGGAGATTGGGGGGAATTTTACACACTGCCTGTTATGGGGTGATTGGGTGAAGGATTCTGCCACACTGCCTGTTATATGTAATTGGGAGGAATTCTAAACCCTGCCCATTATGAGCTGACATGGGAGGGGATCTAATGTTATTAGGTTCTTGGGAGAGGGTCAAAATATTTTTTTCCCTTATTCCCCCCCCCCCCCCCCCCAAACCATAGGTGGATCCTATAGTGCAAAGAATACAGTACTCCCAAGCTACCCTTTATTTTCTTTACACAGGGAAGGTTTCCTTTTAATTAACTAACGCAGGTAATACATTTGAAAGAATAATTAGGGCGCCGTTTTTTGGTTTTAAGTCATTGTGCTTTTTAGTCAGATGTACAAACCAATGACACATAATGAAATATCTTACGAGAAGAGATGCGCAACATCTATTTTGTCTTTGATTAAATCCTTCCTGTATTTCACAAACTCCTTCAGTGTATGGAGAGGATTTTCATTAATAGTGAATCTGTCGTCAGTGGCCCAGGTTTCCATGGCGACTAGCACGATGCGCGTGTTCAGCTGCTCCTTATAGATCTAGCGCATAAAAGAGAGAGAGAGAAAGAGAGAGAGAGAGAGAGAAAGCTCAGTCGAGGCCGAGGGAAAGACGTCACTGGTCCCAGCGCCTCTGCGGCTTGGCCGCCATTGCAGTCCCCCCATATGACCCCTGCGCAAAGTTGTCACCCCCTTGGAAGTTTCACTGTTTTATAAAGCATTGGATCCTATTGCAGTTACTGACATCAGATCACTGCATAGATGTAACTACATGTCAGGAGGGCCCTGGTGCAATGATTACATAGGGCCCGGTCATGGCTCATACAGTAATTCTTTCCCGGTTGTTTTAATTTTGACTATCCTGGGTTTTGGTCCTTGCCCCCGGGGACACCCAGATCGGGGATGCCCCGCTGTGTGAAACCCCCCAGGGCGCCCGAAGAAACACACATCTTCCCAGTCCTACGTCGCATGAGCACCTGCTCGCCCAATCAGCATGCTCGGATCCGTTCCGGCCTCTTCCTCTAAGCCTTTGTCTAAGGCAAGCGGATCAGAGTGCACTGGCGCCCGCATCCCCCACTTCGCGTGCCCGCGCCGGCCATTCACAAATGCCTGTCGTGGGCACACACCTTGCTAGAGAGATAGCGGGGAAGCCGCCATGGCTCACGCATGCGCTGTTGGACCAGAAAAGTATGTGAGTTTATGGGTGACCTGGAGGGTTTCACACAGCGGGGCATTCCAATTTTAGATGCCCTGGGGGGAGCGAGTCAATCGGCCGGGGAATCTTATAGATTCCGATCTCCGTGGGTTATGGTCCACTTTAAAGTGGATCTACACTCTCCCTTTCAACTATGTGCCAGGATGGGTCCTAGTACACAAGGACACTAAACTAACCTAACCTACCCCTCACAACTTCAGTGAGCCCGGCATTAGAGAGATTCTTACTTACCTGGCAGAGTTGCAACTGTTGGGTTAATCGCCACACACATGTGAGAAATCTGCTGCTCGTCCAATAGAAAACATACTTCACTGAAGTGTGCAGCTGCTTCCTGACCTCCACTATAATGGGTAAATCCCCGGTTTGGGCTTCTTAGAGACAGTGCAACCCATGTAATTGCATGGTGCCCCCCTGTCAGGGGGTCCCCAGCTCTGCAGAATGCACACTGGAAGTGGCAGCATCTTAATGATTATACAAAAATATCTTTGACTGATGGCTCCAGACACAAGTTGGGGCCCCAAAAATTATAAGCGCGCCCCCGCCTAGAGGTCTTTAAAGGAAGTGCTTTGTGAAATTATGTAACATTAAATATCTATTTAAACACGTCTGCTAATGAGAATACAACTCCTGGTAGAAATAAAATCCAGAGGTGACAGAGTGTTGCCTCTGATTTCCTCTTTCTTCCATTAAAAGTGGACCAAAACCCACCCTGGAGTCTATGAGAGGCAGGCATACTCGCTCCCCCTGGGGCATCCAGATACGGGATATCCTGCTGTGTCAAACCCCCAGGTCACCCCAAACTTCCCCTTCGATGTCCAATGGCGCGTGCAGGAGCAGCGGCCGCATCCCCGCTATCCCTCTAACAGGCATTTGTGAATGGCCGGTGCAGGCATGTTCCCTGTTAAAGGGTAGCGGGGGATGCGGCTGCCAGCGCGCTCACCTTAGACGAGCTCTTAGACGTAGGAGCGGGACCAGGGAAAGCAGGTGAGTTTCCGGGCGACTGGGGAGTTTCACACAGCGGGGAACTCTGATGCCCCAGGGGAGGGAATCTAGCGGCCCTGGAATCTTATAGATTCCAGGGCCATCAACTTTAATTTGGCTCAATAGCTAGCACAGTCGAATGGAGGCAAGCAAAACCAAGTGCACTGATTGGCTGAGCGAACCATGTGGGAACCAGGAAGAGGTAAGTTTCCTGGGTGATCCTGAGGGGTTTCTCCCGTCTGAGAGTAATGAAACCCGGGGGAGTAGCATTTCCGGGTGTGGAAGAATTTCACTTTAAAACACCATTTCCTGACACCCTCTTGGACAACCATTTACCTGTTTTGCATCCCCAAGCCACCAACGTTTGCAGAGTTTTGGAAGTACCGACGCTCTTCAATACTGAAAACCTGACCTTCACCCTGAATAACAGTCTATCTTGTATGTTTCCCCCACCCTGTACATACAGATTGCTCACATAAAAATCATCCTACCTGCATCTATTGTGTTTTTTGAGCCTTTTAACATCCAAGATGGCGGCCCGTGGAGTCTCAGTCTCAATTATAATTATAGATGCTGGGGAATAATTTTTTAAAGGGTTTGGGCTTTTCATTAAATGATGCTGAAGGTCCGGTTTAATGAACTACACTACAAAGGAGGGGGGGTATATCAGGCATCAGTACACCCCCTCCAATGCAATGAGTAGAGAGGGTGTGGCATTGCTCCTGTGACTGATGGTGGATCGCCATCAACCTTGACCCCATATTTGGCCCCCTGATCCAGAGATCAGGTGAGTTGCTGATCACTGCACTAGCACCAATCATCTGCGGGGGACAAAAGGTGAGTGCCCTTTTTTTTTTTGGCCGATCAACCACTTTAAGTGCATTTAGATGATACTTACTAAATCTGCCATATTTACAACAGACTTTGCATAGTTGTTTGTTTGGCCCACAGATAAACGGTGCTTTTTATACTGCAAAGAAAAAGAAAAAAATGATTAAAGGGAAAAACAGACAATAGGCAGCGAAGATGAAAGAATGATAAAATATGAAAAAACAAGTCCTGGCTCATCAACACTGCTCTGTCCTCTGTGCTTAAAATCTTAGGCCCTTATTTATCAAGGGATAGCGCCAGGTAGTGTCTCACTAGCGCCAGGTATCGCCAGCTATTGGCGGCTACCGACTCCAGAACGCCAGGCGGCGGACACAATCACGCATTTATCACGCTAAATGAGGCTAGCGCCGGCGAGAGCGTCAGCTAGCGCGGGATTCATCATGTTGCAGACTTCAGCGAACAGCGCCGCTGCTAATCCCATCACAGCGCCAGGTATGACCTCTCGCTACCTGGCGCTCTCCAATGCATTTCAATGGAGCAATCTTTAAATATTCATAATTAATTGATATTAATGTTTTTTTTTTTTTTTAAATGTTAGATATTTTTTTAAAGGTAAAAAAAAAACAAAAAAAAAAAAAAAACATTGTGCAGAATTGATATTACAGGTCTGATATTAATGTATTCATATTACAAAATGTTTATAAAAACTTGTTTATTATTTTTTCCCAAAAATAAGGTTGTTTGGGGGTTAAAAAACTACTTTTAACCCATCGCCGCCAGCGCTCTGGGGTTTAAACATGCATTTCACAGCGCGAGAATTTTTTGAGCGTGATTTGTTAATGAATATGGCGGGAGCCGGTCACTATGGCCAGTCGTTGTCATGCGCTCCCATACAGCGCGGAACCTGTCAAACAGCGACTCCTAACCCCATATTCCACATTACCGCACACCGACTGAGTCGCTGCCAACAGCCGAACAACGGCCAAGCACAGCGAATACTAGCGGGCGCTGTGCAAATACCGCTACTGACGCTCATCTGTCGCTACCTGGCGCTATTAATAAATCGGCCTCCCCGTTTGAGTCTTTCCCTCTCAGTCTAAACCAGGTTGGCTCTCACTGGGTCAGAGGCCCCTGGCTCATGGGATTGGAGTCAGGCAGTTTCTAGGCTTAATAGCACTCTGAGCAAAGCAAAAAAAAATCTCTACCACTATAATAGCCAGTGCCACACCACAAACCCAATAATTATTAAAGCAGACCTCTAGTCAAAAAATCAAAGCTTAGTGCTTTGTTCTCCTAAAGCTAGTTGAGAGGACTTAACCCCCATGCAGGCAGATTATGCACTCCTAAACTACATGGGAGTGGGTTTCTTGTCATACACATTAGAGCCTTGCTTCTCAAAAACCCAGTGCCACAGTCAGAATTGCCTAAAATCTCTTTGCAATCATCCCTTATTTCTAGTCAGATGTAGAATGCCATCAGCTGTAATAACTCATCATTACTCTGCTCACAATAGTTATCTCTGAGATACATTGTTTCCACTGTCTAAATGCTATGCAGTCGCAGCACAATTAAGATTCATAAAGATACATAGTAACAGATTTTCACAGACAGATTTTCTTTACTACAGCAGCTGTTTCTTCAGTGTGTGTGTGTGTGTGTGTGTGTGTGTGTGTGTGTGTGTGTGTGTGTGTAGAATGCCAGTGATGCTTCCCCGCATATATCTCTCTGTTTGGTGTGGCCTGCTGCTGGCACAACTCCCACCTCATACTCATGTGTAAGCAGGGCTGTAGAAAGATAGCCACTCCCATGTAGTTCAGGAGTGTAGCATCTGCAAGCTATTCCATAATATCTGCATGGGGTTACGCCCTTTAAAACATCTTTTTGGTTCCACTGACCATGGGGGGGGGGGAGCAATTTGAGTAGAGTGCCAGTGGCCCCCTCAGACCCAATCATTTTTAAGCAGAGTACAAATGGATCCCTCTAAAATAAATCAATGCACTTTGAGGGAGGCACAGCACTGACCTGTGCTGAATGCAGTCTTGAAAGCATGCTCTTATACTCACCCTGTCTCCTGCATTCTGCTACCCATAATCCACATCTCAGGCATGTGACAGGTTATGTTGCTACCTTGGACTATAGAGAACATAGAATGCAGTAGCCAGGATGACTATGACAGCCTGCTTCCCAGTCACATAGCAAGGAGAATTGAAAGTACCCAGGGGACACCTCTGGACAATGCAGGAGGTGCTGTGCCCAGGGCCAGAAGGCAAGACCCCTAATGCAGCTTGTGCAGCAATAAGAAGTGGTGGTACACTAACCTGAGCCGGTGATCCGGCTGGCGTTCTTTCCTCGTTCAAAATGGTTACTACCAGGGATTCAAAAAGATGGCTGCTCCTATAAGTGGGGACACTGGCACTAAAAATGCTGCTAGTTGCTGCCAGTGTCCTCACTCTAGTGAGGAAAGAACACCGACCCGATCGCCGGCTCAGGTAAGTGCCGTGTCCCTCTGCTGCTAGTTTAGGCTGCTTAGCACCACATTAACCAGCTTTTCTGGGTTTGCTACAAACCCAAACTTTGCTGTTCGGCATCACCCAACACTAGTTAGAGCCCTTTAGGTCTCTGTGCTTGAGCAACCTTTGTCCTGCACAGCCCAGCCATTTCATTTATTAGAGCAGACCCTCCGTGGTGAAGGAGTTGGTGGCTGCCAGTGCAGTGCTATAAGACAGGCTGCAGGGGGGCATCCAGAATGCTGAAGCCCCCCCCCCCAACATAACGCTCGTCATTTTTACCTTATCCTCGCTCCCCACTGGGGATCCCACTCTGTGACTGGCTGCCCGGCGTTTATGTGGGCAGTGATGTTCTGGCCGCCGAATGCAACCAATTGCCATACTGTCACTGTCTACGTAGTTCCAGACAGCCAATAGCGGCACGGGGTTCCCAGCAGGGAATCAAGGACAAGGTAAAGATTACAGGCATCCTAGGGGGTTATGTGTGGGGGGGGCTGCTACATTCTGGATGCCCCCCAGCCTGTTCTATAGCGGCAGCGCAGGCACAGGAGCCATGGAGGGTGTTGGTTCAGTTTTAAGTCTAATATCTTACTACACACAAACCCACGCGGTTACTTAAAGTGGACCAACACCCAGGGGGGATCGGCCTGGGAATCTATAAGATTCCCGGACCGATCAGATCCCTCCCCGCGGGGTATCCGAAATCGGGATGTCCCGCGGGGAGGAACCCCCCAGGAGGCCCACAATCCTCACCTTACCGGCGATCCAACGGCGCATGCGCGAGACGCGGCCGCGTCTCTCGCTTCCCTCTAGCAGGGCGCGGTCCCGCGCCGGCCGTTTTGTGAATGGCCGGCGCAGGAGCGCTCCCTGTTAGAGGGAAGCGAGAGACGCAGCCAATGACAGCGCTCTGGTATGCGCGTCCAAGCGGCTTTGGACGCGCGTACCAGAGCTGCTCTGAGCGCTGTCATTGACCGGACGAGGTCACGTGGGAGCGGGGAGTTTTTGCGGCGATCGGGGTGCCCCACCTAAGTGGACCAACACTCAGGATAGTCAAAATCCTGGGTGTTGGTCCACTTTAAGGGCACTGGCTCAAATGGTACACGTAGTATAATTGGACTACAAGACAGTATACATACTATAAATCTTTATTGAAAAATATTGCACAACCTCAAAATAAGCACACACAAAAAAAATATTAAGTCTACCCCAGCTGCACTTGGAAACAACTTTCCATGACCTTACATTAGATCTGGACTGGACTGGGAACCTATATCATATTTCTCATCATGAGTCACTTGGGTAGTAATGGATACACTATATATTACTCTTTACTTTCCATTCGCATGAAAGAAAGCCTAGATGTACGTTCATTACTTTCCATTGCGAGTGAACATGCCATACCATTAGGTGATCATTAACAATCAACATTTCCACATATTTTGTCTCATCCTTGACATTGGAAGGTAACTGATGAACCTGAAATTAAAATGGATATGTAATAATAATAGTAATAGTAATAATACAAATCAGCAAAAAACAGCATGCCGAGCGGGCACAGTTATAGACCACCAGCGGAGCCCTATGATTGGTGGTCTACTGCTAGGGGAATCAGAGGGAGTGCCAGAAGTCAGTGCCAAGTTTCTGTTTCTAGATGCTACTGCAAGGTTACAGGTAGAAAGAGGGCAGAGATGATGAGGTAAGCTGCTGAATCATGTCTTTTACATTGTGCCTGGACAGTTCCTTTAAACATTCAACAGCAAACCACTGCAGTGTCCTTTTCGCCTCTGTTAAACTAGTTTGGACAATGGAAAAACATAAACTTTAGGCTATATGTCCAACTGCATTTGCGGCATACATTTTGCGTTAATAGCTTGCCTTAGGAGTTTTTTGTGTTTTGTAGTGAAATATACCGGGTACGGTGCTCCTCCAGGGGTGAAAACCAGGCCCGCACCGATAGACACCAGGATTCTCTTTACCCCCCTGGCCATTGGGGTACAGATAATGGGGCGGGACCAACGCCAAGTCACCCATTACCATGGCTTTCCGCCCCCCCATCCTTTAAACTAGTATATGGTGGATGGTGGAACCTTGGATGGTGGCAAAAGTTAAATAAGTTAAATAAAAAAAACACAGCACAAAAGTCTTTCAATGATCTAACATTAATCTCTCCTCCCCTTTGCCATCTTCATCCAGCACTGGGCGACGTCCTCCCGCTTTCCAGCGCCTCTGGGGTCCTCTATGGGCTTGCGGCTCTGGCATCCTGCCAGGCTCTAAGCGAAGGAGGGGTATTTATACCCCAAGACGTGGCTTCCCTGGAATTCCCCCTTAAAACCATTATACATCTAGGGGACAGAGGGAAATTCCCAAAGGAAGCCACGCCCCAAGGAGACCACAAACAGATACTTTTTCATTGTTCTGGCTGCTCCTGAAATCTGCTCCTGGAGGAGTCTTGGCTAGACCTGGCAGTGAAGGTTAAAGAGAAATTTTGAGTTCCCCTCCATGGGGTATCCCAAATTGGGATGCCCCACTGTGTAAAAACCCCCCAGAAGCCCCCGATACACGCACCTTCTCCCAGAGCCCTTGTCGTGTATCTGCGCTGCATCCACACTCGCATTTACCGTGCAAGCACCTGCGCCATGCCACGTCTAGGTGAGTGGGGGATGCGGTTGGCGGCACACTTGGCTCCCTTTGGCCCTGCTTTTTAGTTTAGCCGTCCAAGAGTGAAAGTGAGTGTGCTGATTGGCTGAGCGGGCTGTTCATTCTCCCCTGAGTCTGGAAGGTAAGTGTATGGGGCAACTTGGGGGGGGGGGGATGGTTCACACACAGTGGGGCATCCCAATTTGAGATCAAAACCCCTGAAGGTCAAAGTTGGGTGCGTTGTTCCTCTTTAAAGAGAGCAAATATTCTTTCTATCCTAATATTTTCTGAGATGTCTGAGCATTGATAAAGATGGCTCAGCGTCAAATAGTTCAGTGGAACTAAAAGATTTAAGTTAGAATCAATACTCAAAGAGGCTCCTTAAAGTGGATGTTCAGTCTGTTTGCATATCCCCCCCAGGCAGTAATTGATGGCCGCACATAGGGGATGCCGCTCTGTGCCGCCTCTCCAAGAAAACACTGGGGGAACGGCGATGGATTCCAGACAAGGTAAGTCCCCGCTCCTGCCTCAGTACCAGGGGAGAAAGGCAGGCAGGGGGGGGGGGGGTTTGATAACAGACTGGATATTTACTCTAATGGAGGTATGGTTTCCATATTCATTTGAGAATGTGTGTATCTCAGACCCCAGCTGAGACCCAGCTTCTATAGACAGATTATAGGATTTGTTGCTGGCTGACATGTTTGAAGTGCTGTCTGTGAGGCTTATTTACTATAGGTGTTTGTGACCCCCCCACATGTACCGCCCAGATCAGCTCTAAACTGACTGATCAGCTTGTGCATTTTTCAGTAGGTCAAAGATCATCAAAAAGTAGATCTTTTTGTTATATTTACATTTACAGGACAGCAAACAACTCACATTTCTCTTTTTCCTCCGAGATCTTTTTGTGTTAGGAAACTTCACCGATGTCTCATTCATTGACCAGAATTCTAAATAGAAGAACAAAGTGTTAGAAAGGCACATCACCCTCTTGTATGCTGCTTTTCATAGCTGGGCTGTTTGTAGTCTAGAGCCCGAGGAAGCCATAAACTAAAATCCTGGGAAGTACAGGAAGGTACCTTGACGTACAAAAGCGAATAGGTGTGGCTAATAGCTCACTCATAAAGGACTGATCAAAATAGGTTTTAGAAACATGTTTTGATGAAAAGAGAAATTATATAATGTCCTGGATTAAGTAAACATTCAGTTTGAAGAGGATTTGTCATCAGGAAGATGGAAGAAAGGATCGGCAAGGAAAAAAACGAAAGGTTACTCACCCTTTGGTCTGCCCGGTGCTAGTCCGGAAATCAGTAACTCATCTGATCGCTGTAACACAGCCACCGCATCCTGCCTCACCCTGGGGTCTGAATGCCATTCACTGATGCTTGCGGGCCACATCTTGCCGCCCCATCAGTCACATGGGCCTGGTCACGGCCTCTCCATTCACTACAATGAGGTAGGGTGTGTCAGGCCTCGCATTGAAATGAATGGAGGGGGCGTTGCAGTGCTCTGTGACTGATGGCAAGTCGCGAACCCAACATGCAGAGGCTGATGGTCAAGTGAGCTACTGATTGGGACAAAAGGCAAGTACCCTTTTGTTTTTTTTTATTTGGCTGCTGAATCACTTTAATAGGCTGGTCTGTCTTTTTTCCAGAACATTTTGAACTGATTTGTTGTAAGGTCTGTCATATGACAGGTACAGTACTTCAAGGTTTGAAGTGTAGTAAGACCCAGTCAGGAGTCGGGTGGTGGGTCCGTTTTGGCATATATACTTACCTCGATGAGATAATCTGGAAAGGAGATTAGCAAACTACTTACACTCCACCTGACTTCCTGCCATCTGAACTAGCTTTTATAAACTCTACCTACTTATACCTATACCCACCTTTATTACCCCACAGCAGATGCAGCTGTGGGACACCCTACTACATCTTCTTTATACACAGTAAATTGACCTGTGACATCTTCTGGAGTCTCATCAACTGATTTGCTCTTGCAAATGCTGAACAGTCTATAGGAGACTGCAAGGGGTGCATGCGCATCATGTGCATAGGTAGGTGAGTATGTTTTTATTTATTTTAGTCTAGAGGGGTTTTAAAGTGGACCAAAACCCAGGATTTTGACTATCCTGGGTTCTGGTCCCTTCCCCCCAGGGCACCCCAATCGGGGGTGCCCAGCTGTGTGAAACCCCCAAATTGCCAATGCCAACTCATCTCTTCCCGGACCTACGGCGCATGCGCGCCCGCTCGCCTTGACATCACGTCGGCTAAGCCTTCATCTAAGGCCAGCGGCTCTGAGTGCGCTGGCGGTTGCGGGTCGCGCATGCGCCATTGGACTGGGAAGCAAGGTAAGTGAACGGGGCGACCTGAGGGGTTTCACACAGCGGGCCATGCCGATTTTGGATGCTCCAGGGGAGGGAATCGATCTATAAGATTCCCGGGCCGATCGGCATGGGTTTTGGTCCACTTTAAAGTGGACCAACACCCAGGATTTTGACTATCCTGGGTTTTGGTCCACTTCGGTGGGGCACCCCGATCAGGGGTGCCCCGCTGTCTGAAACCCCCCAGAAAGCCACCAAAAAACTCACCTCTCCCCGCTCCCACGTGACAGCGCCAGCCAATCACAGCGCTCAGAGCCGCTGTGGTATGCGCGTCCAAGGCCGCCTGGACGCGCATACCAGCTCAGCTGGCTCTGAGCGCTGGAGGCCGCGTCTCGCGCTTTCCTCTAACAGGGAGCGCGCCTGCCCCGGCCATTCACAAACGGCCGGCGCGGGTGCGCGCCCTGCTAGAGGGAAGCGCGAGACGCGCATGCGCCGATGGAACGGGGCTGAGGTAAGGTTTGTGGGCCTCCTGGGGGTTCCTCCCCGCGGGACATCCCGATTTCGGATGCCCCGCAGGGAGGGATCTGATCGGTCCGGGAATCTTATCGATTTCCGGGCCGATCCCCCCTGGATGTTGGTCCACTTTAAACAGACCAACACAACAAACAGTGCTCATAAGCATCCCTCCCCAGGGCAATTTACATTGCTGCATATAAAAATTAATTTGCCTTTTTCTAACTCCTGCTGTAGTAAATATTAGAAACAAAATGACGGCTCATGCATTTGCAGGCCACCTGCAAACAGTAAGTGTTGCTGGGCTTCCTGTTACTGTGCATTGTCAGTTGAATCCAGGCAGCAGCATGGCTGGGATGCTGGCAGAGGAAGCTCCAAAATGGCCGCTACCTTTCTTTTCCAACTGTGCCAGGCTGTTGGTCCGGTTTACCTATTGATCTGGACTTTATATTTACCTTCAAGAACAGAAATGGTCTCAACGGTATAAGCTGCTTAGTAGCATGAATTAGGCTTGTTTCTGTCCCCCACCCCCTGGTCAGTGGCAGACTGGGGCCACCCTATGTCACCCCTGCTGGGCCCTCCCAATGTGTTTCCAGTCTTTAGGTGAGCTCCAAGGCTGAGGCTATAGCATTGTAAGGACAGATCATGGGCAGGGGTGGATATGGCCTCTCTTGAAGTTTTAGTATTAGCAGTGGCAGATACTATTGTGGGGGTATCTACAATCATTCAAACCCACGATACCGAGGCATTGCAGGCAGGGCTGTTTCTAGGGGAGGGCCAAGGTCTGGGCGCCGAGGTCATTGTGGGCACATTGATCCCAGCCATCTTTTTCTGCAGATGAGTTAAAGCCACTGTTAGTGGTGTTGGCCATAAGACAACCCTCCATATTGGGTTCAGTTATGAGGAGTGGCATTGCCTGCTAATAAAGAGGTACAGCAAAATACCAAGACGGGACATCTCCAGTCCAATAGAATGGGGAAAATGTTTTTCCTTTCCGCACTTTTGCCTAGAAACTGTCCTGATTGCAGGGGCAGAACATGGGATGGGGTATCCTGGCTAGGGGAATACAGTAGGGCTGGGTATAGGAGGGCTGTAGGAGAAACTATGGAGTCTGGGATTGGATAAGGGTGAAGCAGAAATGGATGGAAAACCCCAGATGGAAACCCCACCGGGAACTCTGCCCCTACTGTTAGGCATTGTGATTTAGAGTACCCTCTTGCCATTTGGCCCCTACAAATGCCCCAAATTGGGTATTAGTACTTACCATTCTACTGAAGCCTAATCAGATTCACCCAAGGGGCTGCTGAACATTTCTACAGTGTATTTACCATTGGTGACAATACTTCTGAATGGTCTGTGGGCATTACATTTCCAAAGAACTCATCAGTTCACTGAAATATATGGTTTGACCCTAATGCCCCTGACCCCATAGCAGCTGCATGGTTTGCTTAGTGGTAGTTATGTCTATGGTAACTTGCTTGGCCTTGGAAGCAATGGTTCTACTGATGGACAATGTCTAGTGAGAGCCTCCTTGATAAATAGGAAACATACCTGCCGGCAGTGTGTCGAGTGGGAATTCCAGGATCTTCGATTTGTAAACCGAATGTAACTGGTCCTTCTCCTAAAATAAAACAAAAGCAAAAGCCCTGATGCATCAGCCACCTTTAAGTTGAATTTCAGTTGCATATATATATATATATATATATATATATATATATATATATATATAGCAAGCTGCGGCAGGGGAGAAAAGGGGAGTATCCTTTTTTTTATTTGATGGATTTACACAGTCCAGTCTAAATACCTTTTGTGGTTTATAGCAGCACATACCTCCCAACTTTTCAGGGTGAGAAAAGGGGACATTTGTTAAATTAGGCCACGTCCCCTCATTGAGGGATGGATAGGAGGTTTTAACAGTTACAACAATAGAAACCCTTTAAATAGGCAAATGAATAATTTATTGATGCAGATCTGCATGTTACACCTCAAAGAGGGACAAATGAGAACCATAAGGGACAGGGGGACATGGACTCAAAATAGGGACAGTTTCTCCAAATCAGGGACACTTGGGAGGTATGGGAGCAGCCATGATGGCTTTATTGCAGCCGCCAACCCATTGATTTCTTTTGAGAGGGGGGCGTGCTTTGTTTTATTCATCTCAATAGAAGACAATAGTGTGGCATGGTAATCCAATCATGGCCGCTGCTACAAACCACAAGATTTATTTAGATTGGAATGTCCCTTTAACTGCATTTTTACAAAAAAACATTTGTGGTCTGACACTGTCTCAGGATCGGGATGCCATGTGGTGTGAACTCCCCTGGTTCACTTGACAGTCATTGTAGGTCCCATGGCGTATGTGCGGCTGGTGGGGGGTACTTAGGATCGCAGTCCAGCACTTACTTAAAGTGAAACAAAACCCACCGAACTTGTAAAAATACCATTTTGTGAATACTCACCTGTAAAATGGGTATTATAAGTATGTCACACACCCCGCTTCAAACATTAATAATTACTCTTGGGTTACTCCACCAGCAGGTGGTGACGTTGCAGAGAAATCTTGAAAAAGGAGCCCCTCCTGATCTATAATGCCTGGGACCTCCCAGTTTTCAAACAGCAGTAAAGACAAGGTACCAGGAAAAAAAACATTGGTAACCCTCAACTGTAAACGAAGCTTCACCCTATAAAGAATTCAGGATACCAAAAAGGGCGGGTGAAGCGGGGTGTGTGACATACTTACAATACCCATGTCACACACCCCGCTTCAAACATTAATAATTACTCTTGGGACATCCAAAAGCAGTGTCCAGAAAGGGTGGGTATCCAACGAGGCAATAATGCAAAACTCAAACCACTGCAGCCTGCAGAACCTTGCGGCCAAACACAGCATCCGCTGAAGCCCGCACGTCAACCTTATAGAACTTGGAAAAAGTGTGAACAGAAGACCAAGTAGCAGCCTTACAAACTTGCTCAACAGAAGCAAGCGTAGAATGCTACTCAACAGCATGAGTAGAATGAGCAGTGATACGAAAAAGGGGGAGCCTTCCCCTTGGCAGAATAGGCCCCAACAACAGCCTGACGAATCCACTTGCTAATGGAAGACTTAGCCGGGGCCAAACCCTTCCTAGGCCCGCAGGGCAACCCCGAAAAAGGCATCAGTCTTACGAAAAGGAGATGTAGTAAGCAAATAGTACTTAACACAGCGTACCACGTCCAAACAATGCAAAACCCTCTCCTTGTCATTCCTAGGCTTAGGACACAAGGACGGAAGAACAATGTCCTGGTTAAGATGAAAAGCAGAGACCACCTTAGGAAGAAAGTCCGGTTTGAAGCAGAAAACCACTTTGTCCTGATGTCTCTCAAAGTAAAGAGCCTGAATCGACAAGGCCGCCAACTCCGAAACACGCCGAACCGAAGTGATGGCCACCAAAAAGGCAACCTTCTGAGTCAGAGTAGAAAGAGCAATATCCTGCAAAGGCTCAAAAGGAGAAGCCTGAAGAGCAGGGAGAACCAAATTCAAATCCCAAACCGGGAGCAAAGGCTTCCTAGGAGGCTGCAGATGCGAGACCCCCTGGAAGAAAGTCTTGACCAAAGGATGGAGCGCAAATGACTTTTGAAAAAAAGACAGCCAAGGCAGAAACCTGCCCCTTCAAAGTACTCAGCTGAAGACCAGAGTCCAGCCCCGATTGAAGAAATTCCAAAATCCTAGAAACAGAAAAGACCCGACAGGGCACAGATCTAGCCTCACACCAATCAATATAAGATCTCCAAGTCCTATAGTAGATGGTAGAAGAGGACCTCTTCCTGGCACTAATAAGAGTCTGAATAACCTTCCTCCCTTAAGATGGAGGTTTCAGCAGCCAGGCAGTCAAAGCCAGCCTAGGTAAATTGGGGTAACGCAGTTGACACTGTGTGAGAAGATCCGGCCGAAGAGGCAGATCGAACTGATCCACCGCCAGACCAACGATGTCTGCGAACCACACCCTCCTTGGCCACCTTGGAGCCACGAGAATGGCGGGAACCCTTTCCAGGGCCAGCTTTCGCAACACCTTGCCTAGCATGGGGATCAGAGGAAACAGATAAAGGAACCCCAGGTCCCCCCAGCTCAGGGACATGGCATCCACCGCCAGGGCCAGAGGATCCTGACAGAGCGACACGAATGTCGGAAGCTTGTAATTGTGATGAGAGGCAAACAGATCCACCTCCGGCGTCCCCCACCGGAGACAAAGCGACCGAAACACCTCGGGATGGAGAGACCATTCCCCCCGGCCGGAAGAGCACCTGCTCAGGAAGTCCACCTCCGTGTTTTCCACTCCTGGAATGTACACTGCCGAGATGCAAGGGACATGAGTCTCCGCCCAGGCTAGAATCAGAGACACCTCTCTGAGGGCACCCAGACTGCGAGTCCCTCCCTGGTGATTGATATAAGCAACCGCCGTCCGATTGTCCGACCGAACCTGAACCGGCAAGCCCTGTAAATGCTGTGTCAAGTGAGACAGAACCAACCTGATGGCTCTCAACTCCAGAACGTTGATGGGCAAGTGGGCCTCTAGAGGACCCCACCGCCCCCGGAACCGAAGGTCCTTCCAGAAAACTCCCCATCCTGACAAACTGGCGTCCATGGTGACAGTTTCCCAAAGAGGCGTCAGAAAGGACCTGCCCCTCAAGAGATTGTCCGAGACCATCCACCACTGTAGAGACTGCCGAACCCGGGAGGACATCCGGAAGGACAGATCCAACGACCGCGGTCGCCGGTCCCAAGACACCAACAGATGAAGCTGAAGCATCCTCGTGTGAAACTGAGCAAAGGGAACTGCCTCGAAGAAAGCTACCATCAACGCCACCAATCTCATCCCTAGACGGATGGACGGGCAAGGATTGGAAAGAAGAAGCTGCGCCAGTTCCTGAATCAAGAGAACTTTGGCCTGAGGCAGAAACACTCTGTGTTGGCAAGAATCCAAGGACATCCCCAGGAAGGAGACCACCCTGGCCGGAACGAGAGAGGGCTTGGGATAGTTGATCACCCAGCCGAAACTCTCCAGAGTGGATACCACCGTCCTGGTGTCCATCTCCGCTTGACTGAAGGAAGGAGCCATGATGAGAAGATCGTCCGGATAAGGCACAATGCAAATCCCCTGAGCTCTGAGAAGGGCCATCACGCCCGCCAACACCTTGGTGAACACTCTTGGAGCCGAGGTAAGGCCGAACGGAAGAGCCACAAATTGAAAATGCCGATCTTCCACCACGAAGCGAAGAAACCTTTGGTGAGCCGGAAAGATGGGAATATGAAGGTAGGCATCCTTGATATCTATGGACGTCATGAAGTCCCCCTGCAGAAGAGAATTGATGGCAGAGCGCAGAGTTTCCATGCGAAACTTCCGGGAACGAATAAACACGTTGAGGAACTTCAGATCCAGGATGGGACGAACCGACCCGTCCTTCTTGGGTACTGTGAAGAGATTGGAATAATACCCGCGGCCCACCTCCAAGGGAGGGACCGGGCAGATGACTGCCATTTCCAGAAGATTCCTCACCACCGCCAGGAGCCCCTGCGCGGCCAAAGGATCCGAGGGAACACGAGACCTGAAAGATCTTGGAGGAGGACGGGACTCGAACTCCAGCTTGTAACCGGCCGACACCACCTCCCGGATCCACCTGTCCGAGACCGCCTGGTCCCACACCCGGGAGAAGTGTTGCAACCGTCCCCCCACCCGCAAGGGTGAGGGCGCTCCCTCATTGCTGAGCGGCCTTGGCAGCAGGCTTGGGTTTGGCACCCCAGGAGTGACCGGGACGGCCACGGCCTCTACCCCTGTTCCAGCTTGCACCCCTGGAGACCGAAAAGCCCGCACCTCTGCCAGCTCTGGCTCCCCGAAAGGAGGAATTAAAAGAGGCCGCCCCCCGAAAGGAACAACGAAGTTTCTTGCGCAGAGGTAACTTACCTCCCTTGGCAGGTCCTTGGAGTCCAATATCTCATCAAACCGGCCCAAACCCAAAAAGGGAAGAGCCGTAAGCGACATCTTAGAATTAAAGTCAGCAGACCATTGCCGCAACCACGCCAACCGTCGGATAGCCACCAACAAGGCCGTGGTCCTGCCACACAGCACCATGGCATCATCTTGAGCGGCTAGGACAAACGAAACAAAGGACTCATAACGATTGAGAGCAACAAACTCATCACAAGTAGGATTAAGGGCCGCACATAAATCCCTGACAATGGACCTAACCGCCAACAACAAAAGTGCCGAAGCACAAACAAGCCTCAAAGCCGAACCCGCACAGGTAACACCGTGGCGAGCCAGCTGGTCAATCCGGCGAACCTCGCCATCCTTAGGGGTAGACTTGTCAGGAGAATGCAACACAGCCATGTTAGATAGCCCCAAAACCGGGGCAGCAACCTCGGGGGAAAAGACCAATGCTTCACCAAGTCCGCCGGAAAAGGATACTTCTTATCCCAACTAGGCGGAACACCAACGAGACGCGTAGGCTGATCCCATTCTTTAAGGACGACATTCTCAAAATGTCTGAGTCCGGCGCAGGCGGGGACAAGTGTTTCCACTTAGCCGTAGCCTTCTGAGCTACCGCGGAGGAAAACATCTTCTCGAGGCTAGCCAGACGGGCGCACACCTCAGATTGCGAATCCCCACCTATGACCACGTCACACGGGGCCGGAATAGGCGTGGGGGGGGTAGGAGATGACTGAGGTTGCGAAGAGCCAGAAGCCGGAGTGCCGGACTGGCGCGCAATGTTCTGCTAAGCACATGGAATACATAATAAGACATCATCACCTGGGAGCGGAGCCCCACAACCCCCACACAGCCTGGATTGCCCCGAAGAGCCGTGTCCGGTAATGTCGGAAGCCTCCATATGGTGAAATTGTGGTATTCGCAATAACCCAGGGATTTACGCAGTATGCAACCCAGGATGCCCCTTTATAATTAAAGTCCCGGGAGTGGGAGGATTTTAAGCCTAGGGAAAAAAACCAATTTGTAATAAGACTAGCCAGGTATATCAGACCGGGAGACCCAAGCAGCAAGGGTATCCCAGGATCTGTAACAGAAAAAGACCACAATCAGTCTTCAGAGAATAAAGTCACAAGGAACAAAACAATGAAAAAAGGCCATAATGTGCACACACACACACACACACACACACACACACACACACACCCCAAGGCAAATGACATGAAAGAAAAAAAAACAACTAACAAAGTAAGAAAGGGAGAATGTGACACAGACAAATCATGGGGCAGGCAGGACCGATTCTGATAATACATGCCAACCAGTCAGGCATAAGATAATATAAGTATCAGAATCTTTTACAATTGTTAACAGAGGAGAGCTGTTAGGTCTCATAATATATATATATATAAAATATATAGGACAACTGCCCCCGGCCTGGCCCCCATGAGAAGTACTACATCCAACAGTCATATCATGAAACAGATACCGCAACTCGAAACAACAACCCGGTACCTGCAATGGCGTCGATCAAGCCCGGCGAGGGGAGGCACAGAAGAGAACACGGAGGGGGACGAAGGGCGTGCCGGCAGAGCGCACGCAAAGCGCTCCGGCCCTGCCCCCCCGCCATAGACCGTACAGCGCGGGCCGCGACGGAGCGCCCCCCGGCCAGATCACCTCAGGCCACACAATGGCGGCGCCACCGTTGAAGACAACGGGAGCCAACAGGCGCCCAACAGTGAAGGAAGGCACACACACACAAGCACAAGGGGTCCCAGCTGCCCTGCACAAGCGCCCACACTCCGCAGCGCCGACCCCAGAGACAGCCAGAGCCACACATCCAAAACACACAGGAATTCATCTCACGGAGTGAAACAACCACCATGATGTCACCGCACCCCCCCCCCCCCCCCCCCAATAGCGAAGGGAGAAAGGAACCAAGCAGGGGACAAGACTAAGGGGAACACCGGGACGGGGCATCCCAAATCCGGATCACCAGCCGGATAACCGCGTTGCCCCACGAGTGGGGTCTAGCAGAGGAGATAAGCTCCTAGGCACCATGAGGTGCCATCTACCATTACCCAGCCAGCAGCCAAGGCTGTGAGGCTTCCAGTTTTATCTAAATATCAAACAAACAATGACTGGGCAGAAATAGACCATGGGGGGGTGCCGGGGTGTTACCCACAGGAGACTTCTTTCTTCTGTCTTGTCGCCTTCTTAGTGTGTAGAACTAGAAATGGATATTTTCACCTTTCAGATCGTCCTGGAACACAGTTTTTATTTGCTGTCCCTCTCTGTGAGATGGCCGGTGATCAGTCATTGCATAGGTGTGGTAATGACATCATTGCCACACACAACAATGGCAATAAATGGAGGAGGTGGAGCTTTACAGCTAAAACAGGCGCCGTTATCTGGTATTAGAGTGAAGCAGGAGCACTAAAAGTTGGCAAAAGGTGCTCTTCGCGGGGTGAGCAATTCAGGGGATGCTAGTTAAAAATGTGGGTTTTGGTCCACTTTAATTGCCTGGGCACTTGGTGACATATCCACTTCCTCCAGCCGGGAGAGCAGGGATGCGGCCGCCATTGTCCCATGCATGAGCTGTGGGATTCCCAGGTCAAGATGACCTGGGAGGTATCTCACAGCGGACCAAAACCAAGGAGCGAAGGAGAGGGCAACATCTTAGGTGTTGGTTTGCTGTAAATTCTGGGCCTCCTAAATCAGGATGCTCCTTGGAATTTTTACTAGAGATTCGAGTCTTTTATTTAACCTTTTGCCAGTGTCGAACTGGGGTGTCTGGGGCCCACCAGTACATTGACTCTGGGGGCCCATCCCATACTTAGATGCAGGAAGTACCAGCATGCACAGAAACATACCTACCAACATTTCAGGGTGGCAAACAGGGACACTTGTTAAATTAGGCCACGTCCCCCCATTGAGAGATGGATAGGAGATAGGGTGTAACAGTTACAACAATACAAACACTTTGAATAGGCAAATGAATCATTTATTGATGCAGATCTAAATGTTACACCTCAAAGAGGGACAAATGGGAACAATGAGGGACAGGGGGACACGGACTCAAAAGAGGGACAGTCCCTCCAAATCAGGGACACTCGGGAGGTATGCAGAAATATTATTGATGCTACATACCTCCCAACTGTCCCTGATTTGGAGGGACTGTCCCTCTTTTGAGTCCATGTCCCTCTTTTGAGTCCATGTCCCCAGTTGTTCTTCTCTGCCCTATTGATCTGCATCAATAAAGGATTCATTTGTCTATTCAAAGTGTTAATATTGTAGTAGCTGTTACACCCTATCTCCATACCTCCCAAGTGTCCCTGATTTGGAGGGACTGTCCCGCGAGTCCATGTCCCCCTGTCCCTCGTTGTTCTCATTTGTCCCTCTTTGAGGTGTAACATGCAAATCTGCATCAATAAATGATTCATTTGCCTATTCAAAGTGTTTCTATTGTTTTTTTTCTTTGTTTGTATTGAGTTTTTCAATGCAAATACAGGTACAGTGCATTCTTGATGTAGTTACATGACTTATTGCTATTGAAATGTATAAATATTGAAATAGAATTGAAGGTGGTACATTGCGATCTCTCCCCCTGTTAATTTTATAATAAACACACTGATCCACATATATTCTCACTGCAGGTGTCGTCACATGACCTTGGTGTTTCTATTGTTTTATCTGTTATAACCTCTTTCCTATCCATCAATCAAAGAGGGGGCGTGGCTTAATTTAACAAATGTCCCTCTTTCCCACTCTGAAAAGTTGTAGGTATGTATCTCCATCCATCAATCAATGAGTGGACATGGCTTAAAGTGGACCAACACCAAGGATTTTGACTATCCTGGGTCTTGGTCCACTTCCCCGGGGCACCTTGATCGGGGGCGCCCCGCTATGTGAAACCCCCCAGATCGCACGTAAATACTCACCTCACCCCACTCCTACAGCGCATGCGCGCCCACTCGTCCAATCAGCGCGCTCAGAGCCCCTGTGGCATGCGCGTCAATGAGACGTCTTACCACAGCGGCTCCGAGCACGCTGGCGGACGCATCTCGCGCTTCCCTCTAACAGAGAGCGCGCCCGCCATTCACAAATGGCCGGCGCTGGCACGCGCCCTGCTAGAGAGGAGCGCTAGATGCGCCGTTGGATCTGGATCCAGGTAGGGTTTCCGGGCGTCCTGGGGGGTTTCACACAGCGGGGCAGCGGGGAGCGATCGGATCTATAAGATTCCCGGGGCCCATCACGCTGGGTGTTGGTCGACTTTAAAGTGGACCTTCAGCATCATTTAATGAAAAGCCCAAACCCTTACAAAACTATTCCCCAGCATCTAAAATGAATATATTTAACGTTTTTAGTCATTTACTTTTTATTCTTTACCTCCCTGGCCTGTAAATCTGTTCAGCACTCTAGTATATGGGCTCCGCCATCTTGTAGCATCACATACTGATGAGAGGAGAGGGGTCAAAAGTGCAGGGGAGCGGTGATATAGCTGTGCTTTGCACAAACAGAGCAGAGCTGGGATCAGGAAAAGGTCAGCAATCCCAGAATGCAGAGCGCCACAGTCAGATGACACTTCCCATTTGCAGGCAGCCTGCACCTCCATGTGGTGCCATCTTGGATGTTTAAAGTGGACCAACACCCATGGCTGATCGGCCCGGGCTGATCTATAAGATTCCCAGGCCGATCAGCTCCCTCCCCGCGGGGCATCCGAAATCGGGATGCTCCACTGTGTGAAACCCCACAGGACGCCCACAAACCTTACCTTCTTCCCGTTCCAACGGCGCATGCGCGGGCCGCCTCTCGCGCTTCCCTCTAGCAGGGCGCGCACCCGCGCCGGCCATTCACAAACGGCTGGCGCGGGTGCGCGCCCTGCTAGAGGGAAGCGCGAGAGGCGGCCCGCGCATGCGCCGTTGGAACGGGAAGAAGGTAAGGTTTGTGGGCTCCCTGTTAGAAGGAAGCGTGAGCGGCGGCCTCCAGCGCGTTTAGAGCTGCTGTGGTTGTCCGTCCATACCACAGCGGCTCTGAGCGCTCTGATTGGACGACGCGTGGGAGCGGGGTGAGATGAGTTTTTGGGGGCGTTCTGGGGGGTCTCACACAGCGGGGCACCCCCAATCGGGCGCCCTGCAGAAGTGGACCAAAACCCAGGATAGTGAAAATCCTGGGTGTTGGTCCACTTTAAAGGCTCCTAACATGCAGTAGATGCAGGTAGGATGATTGTTAATGTGAGCAATCTGTATGTACAGGGTGTGGGAAACATATAAGATAGACTCTTATTCAGGGTGAAGGTCCGGTTTAATTTAACAATTGTCCATCTTTCCCACCCTGAAAAGTTGGAAGGTATGATCCTGTGTGCATCATTGGAATGCCATACATTTTGACAAAGACCCTCAAAGCCCTGGGTCCCACCGGGGGATTTCTTGGTAACCCCGTGGGCTAGTCGGAGCCTGTATTTAGGTCTCTTTTATCCCCACTTTCCTACCTCAAGCAAAACTAATTTCTATAACCAAAATCAAACGATCATACATGTGACTGGGCCCGATCAGTCACACCCTCCTCCAGAGCTACACACTTTTTGTGTTGGGAGGGGTGATACTCCGAGACACAAACACCGTACAAACCTCCACCTGCGCTCCCAGCCAGGAGGAGGAGTGCAGAGAGCGCGCGGAGGATTCTGGGAAATGTAGTGCGCTGCTAGGGAACGCTCAGCCATCCGTGAAGCGGTGCCGACTACAATCCCAGCGTCCCGCGCTCTGGAATTCTTGCGCATGCGCGGTGCGGTGTGTGGGAGTCCAGCAGTCGGGAGTGCTGAGCTCCTGCTATCCGGAGCTCGCGGTGCGGCGGTGGCGGTAGGTCTTGTGCTGAATGTGTGTGTCCAGGGCGTGTGTTACCCTCTGTGTCCGGCTGATCGTTATGTCCGGGCGCTGTGTCACGTGACGGGTGGGAGTGGGGGGGGTCTGCAGTAACTTTACTGCGGGTCTGATCGCTGCTGTGTGTTTACAGGTCTGTAGCCTTTCCATCTGACCACAGAGCAGCAGGTATGTGTGCGTGGACGTTTCTAGTTTTATATATATATATATATATACTGATGCCATGTGTCTTTTATTTTATAGTGTGCCTAAATGATTTACCAGCGTGCTGGAAAATCTTTGTAACTGCTCTATTTTGCTTTGATGGGGCTGTAGCCGTTATGGCTCTAAACAAAACTAGTGTGAGAGGTTTTTAGTCTCTACAGACATGTTTGTTGTTAATTCTTTTATTCTATACAATTAACCTGCGCTAAGCCATAGACTTAAACCAGACCTTCACCATCATTTATTGAAAAGCCCAAACCCTTAAAAAATTTCCCCAGCATCTAAAGTTAATATATTTTAAGTTTTTAGTCACTTATTATTCTTTCCCCCACTGGGCTGCAACTCTGATTTTGACTATCCTGGGTATTGGTCCACTTCGGTGGGGCACCCCGATCGGGGATGCCCCGCTGTGTGAAACCCCCCAGAAAGCCCCGAAAACTCAACTCACCCCGCTCCCACGTGACCGCTGCATCCAATCCCCGCCGACGGACAAGCAGAGCGTGTCCGCCGCCGCCTCCCGCGCGTCCCTCTTACAGGGAGCGCACCCGCGCCGGCCATTCACAAACGGCCAGCGCGGGAGAGTGCCCTGCTAGAGGGACGCGCGGGAGGCGGCGGACGCACATGCGCCGCTGGAACGAGGAGAAGGTAGGATTGTGGGCTTCTTGGTGGGTTTCACCCAGCTGGACACCCCTATTTCGGATACACTGCGGGGAGGGATCTGATCGGCCGATCCCCCCTGGGTGTTGGTCCACTTTAAGGACTTTAGGACACGGGCGCCGCCATCTTGACTCAGAAGCATCACACTTACTGAGGAGAGGAGAGTGGGATAAAGTACAGGGGGGTGGGTTATAGCTGTGCTTTGCTCAGACAGAGCAGAGCTGGGGTCAGGAAAAGGTCAGCAGTCCCAGAATGCAGAGCAGCACAGTCAGAAGGCACTTCCTGTTTGCAGGCTGCCTGATGTTCCATGAGCCGCCATCTTGGATGTCTAAAGGCTCATAACATGCAGTGGGATGATTTTTAATGTGAGCAATCTGTATGTACAGGGTGTGGGAAACACATAAGATAGGCTCTTATTCAGAGTGAAGGACCACTTTAAAGTGGACCCAAACCGAACGCGATCAGCCCCGGGAATCGATCGATTCCCTCTCCCTGGGGCATCCAAAATCAGGATGTCCCGCTGTGTGAAACCCCCCAAGTCGCCCCATTCACTTACCTTCGTTCCCGCTCCAACAGCGCGGCCGCTTGCCTGCGCCTGGCATTTGTGGATAGCCGGCGCGGGCAAGCTCCCTATTGGAGGGAAGTGGGGGATGTGGGTGTCGGTGTGCTTGGAGCCGCTGTCTTAGATGGCGTGACATCAGCGGCACCGAGCGCGCTGATTGTACGAGCGGCCACGCATGCGCCGTAGAACCGTGAAGAGGTGAGTTAGATTGGGCGATCTGGGAGGTTTCACACAGCGGGGCACCCCCTGATGCCCCCGGGGAAAGGACTAAAACCCAGGATAGTCAAAATCCTGGGTTTTGGTCCACTTTAAATGACTGTTACTATGTTGTTGTTTGTAATTGTTAATAGCTCTCATGGTGTATTGCATTCCTTGTTTGTATCCTGTACTTACTTGCCGGAATAAATAAAGTATCTAAGTATATGGGCAGCCTGCCCTCTGGCACATTGCTCAGGGATGATGGAGCCGAGCTGACTCATGGGTGGGTGCTGAGTCTGGGGGGGGGTGATAGAGGAATAAAGGAGCCCCCTGCTCTGGGAATGGGAGCCTGCTGTGTGTATATAGATCTCGGAGCGGGCCGGGGGGGGGGGTGATAGAGGAATAAAGGAGCCCCCTGCTCTGGGAATGGGAGCCTGCTGTGTGTATATAGATCTCGGAGCGGGCCGGGGGGGGGGGGGGTGATAGAGGAATAAAGGAGCCCCCTGCTCTGGGAATGGGAGCCTGCTGTGTGTATATAGATCTCGGAGCGGGCCGGGGGGGGGGGGTGATAGAGGAATAAAGGAGCTCCCTGCTCTGGGAATGGGAGCCTGCTGTGTGTATATAGATCTCGGAGCGGGCCGGGGGGTGATAGAGGAATAAAGGAGCCCCCTGCTCTGGGAATGGGAGCCTGCTGTGTGTATATAGATCTCGGAGGCGGGGGGGGGGGGGTGATAGAGGAATAAAGGAGCCCCCTGCTCTGGGAATGGGAGCCTGCTGTGTGTATATAGATCTCGGAGCGGGCCGGGGGGGGGGGGTGATAGAGGAATAAAGGAGCCCCCTGCTCTGGGAATGGGAGCCTGCTGTGTGTATATAGATCTCGGAGCGGGCCGGGGGGGGGGGGGGGTGATAGAGGAATAAAGGAGCTCCCTGCTCTGGGAATGGGAGCCTGCTGTGTGTATATAGATCTCGGAGCGGGCCGGGGGGGGGGGTGATAGAGGAATAAAGGAGCCCCCTGCTCTGGGAATGGGAGCCTGCTGTGTGTATATAGATCTCGGAGCGGGCCGGGGGGTGATAGAGGAATAAAGGAGCCCCCTGCTCTGGGAATGGGAGCCTGCTGTGTGTATATAGATCTCGGAGGCGGGGGGGGGGGGTGATAGAGGAATAAAGGAGCCCCCTGCTCTGGGAATGGGAGCCTGCTGTGTGTATATAGATCTCGGAGGCGGGGGGGGGGGGGTGATAGAGGGATAAAGGAGCCCCCTGCTCTGGGAATGGGAGCCTGCTGTGTGTATATAGATCTCGGAGGCGGGGGGGGGGGGGGTGATAGAGGAATAAAGGAGCCCCCTGCTCTGGGAATGGGAGCCTGCTGTGTGTATATAGATCTCGGAGGCGGGGGGGGGGGGGGGTGATAGAGGAATAAAGGAGCCCCCTGCTCTGGGAATGGGAGCCTGCTGTGTGTATATAGATCTCGGAGGCGGGGGGGGGGGGGGGGGGGTGATAGAGGAATAAAGGAGCCCCCTGCTCTGGGAATGGGAGCCTGCTGTGTGTATATAGATCTCGGAGCGGGCCGAGGGGGGTGGTGATAGAGGGATAAAGGAGCCCCCTGCTCTGGGAATGGGAGCCTGCTGTGTGTATATAGATCTCGGAGCGGGCCAATGTACCTCTTTTCTAAAAAAAAAAAAAAAAAAAAAATTACAACGGGGAAAATTGTAGATCCGCTGATATTACCATGACAACGGTTATGACAGTGATCATACTGTCTCCTATACGGCAAAATGCGACCCCGCTGGGAAATGTAGAGCTGTCATGGTGGCCTCCGCATGCTTGCTTATATGCGCGCCTCAAAAAACTGCCTCCCATGATCCCTTGTGGGCGCACTCCGGATACGTACGCACCAGTTGAGTCCTTTTTTGTTTTTAAAAACCTAAATCGGGGGGGAAACTTATAGCGGAACAAAACCTGGGGCTTTGACTATCCGGGGCTTTGACTATCCGGGGCTTTGACTATCCGGGGCTTTGACTATCCGGGGCTTTGACTATCCGGGGCTTTGACTATCCGGGGCTTTGACTATCCGGGGCTTTGACTATCCGGGGCTTTGACTATCCGGGGCTTTGACGTTCCCAGGCTTTGATGTTCCCAGGCTTTGATGTTCCCAGGGGGTATCTCGGTTGGTGATGCCCCACAGTGTGAAACTCCCCAGATCACCCAGTAGAACTCATCCTTCCCCGGTTCTATGGTGCACATAGGAGGTCACAGCTGCTCTACACTGGAAGGTATTGCTGGGCATTGTGGTGCTCTGCAAGTGGACCAATCATTGCTTGCTTAGCTTAGTGCTGTTCCCTCGCTCGCTCCTGCGTCCAGCCATTCAGACAGGTTGAACGTGGTAGTACACGCACTCTGCAGGGAAACTGGGGATACGGCTGACCCCCCCAACCCCCCCCCCCCCCCCCCCCCGCTCGCTCTTCTTTGCAGACAGTCGGCACTAACTAACGCTTCAAAGTGGACCAATACCCATGGCGATTGCCCGGGAATCTATAAGAATCACGGGCCAATCGATTCCCTCCACCGGGCATCCAAAATCGGGATGCTTCATTGTGTGAACCCCCCCAGGTCGCCCCATACACTTACCTTGTTTCCAGGGTTCAACGCCGCATCCCCGCTATGCCCGCACCAGGCATTTGTGAATGGCCGGCACGGGCACGCTCCCCGTTATAGGGTAGCAGGGGATGCGCCTGTCAGTGCGCTCGGCGAGCATGCTGATTGGATGAGCGCCCACACATGCGCCGTAGGACTGGGATGAGGTGAGTTGGCTTCGGCGATTTGTGGGGTTTCACACAGAGGGGCACCCTTGATCGGGGGAAAGAACCAAAACCCAGCATAGTCAAAATCTTGGGTTTTGGTCCACTTTAAGGCACGCATTAGTATACAAGGCATAAATCACTGATTGGACGAGAGCTCGCGCATGCGGTGGAAAGGTGAGTTAAATGGACAATCTGTGGGCTATGCCAATTAGGGATGCCCTAGGAGCAAGGATCAATCAGGATAGTGAAAAGCCTGGTGACTGGTCCGCTTCCAGAATGTGCAGCCAGGCACAATGACGTGACAGGTTTGCTTTACTCAGACGTTATGAAGATCAGAAGACTTGATGGGATGTGGGAAGATGGGCGCACGCCCGGCTCCGATTAATCAGCTCTTGTGCCGGCCTGTCAGTGTGTTGTGGGTTTGACAAACAGACGAGGATCTGTCAGAGCCGCTGCCAGCTCTGCACTGCCACTTCCAGATTTCAGTCCTGACAGATTCTCGGGCACAGAAGAGCTCGCAGGCTGCCAGAGCATGTCGTGTACTGCCATGGGGTGCACTACAAAACTTCTATGCACAAAGCGGGGGAGGATTAGAGAGGCAGGAGGGCAGAATATGGCCTGGAACCTGCCCTGGAAATCAAGCAGGTTGTTTTACTGCCATCTAGTGGGTAATAATGGCTATATACCAAACAAATCATTCGTTTTATTAGTTTAGCTGCTGTAGGTGAACGCTAATGATTTGTTAAAGCAGTCCTTCACTCTGAATAAGAGTCTATCTTATGTTTCCCACACCCTGTACATACAGATTGCTCACATTAAAAATCATCCTACCTGCATCTACTGCATGTTATGAGCCTTTATACATCCAAGATGGCGGCTCATGGAACATCAGGCAGCCTGCAAACAGGAAGTGCCTTCTGCCTGTGCTGCGCTGCATTCTGGGATTGCTGACCTTTTCCTGACCCCAGCTCTGCTCTGTCTGAGCAAAGCACAGCCTCAGTAAGTGTGATGCTTCTGAGTCAAGATGGTGGTACCCATATCCTAAAGTCCTGAACAGAGTTGCAGCCCAGTGGGGGAAAGAATAATAAGTGACTAAAAACTTAAAATATATTACTTTTAGATGCTGGGGAATTGTTTAAGGGTTTTGGCTTTTCGTCCGGTTTAATGATTTGTTAATGCAGATGCCGGCTTACCTTGACAGCTTTTCTGAGGTAACAATGACAGGTGATTTTATAATGCAAAACATAAATTATTTGAACTTTTCCTGCTCTGGTTTTACTCGCGCACTAGATGGGAAGGTGGGCTGCTGGGTGCAGGTGGAGGAGGAGGGGAGCGCGGCAATTACGCAGCCTTTATACATTGGCAGCGCTGAGTGGGCGGCAGACGCAGCTATTGTGCTATTTTCAAGCCCTGACATTCAATGCCGGCCTCCACAATTTGCTCCTCAGAGCCCCACAATGATTTGGCTTTATTTTCTGGGTTTTCTTTCCTTTTTTTTTTTTTTATATCCTTTCCATTTCTATGTGGTGCTGCAGATTTTAACCCTTTTAGCCCCCTCACTTTCAACAATTTTTGTGTTTTTTTTTTTATAGTATATTCTAAATCCTATTTAGGGCTGATTCAGTGCAGTGAGATTTTTCTGTGAGAGAGTTTTTTTCCATAGTGCAGTACAGCACCATGTTTTTTTATTGTTATTGTATATTCTTGTATATTGTTTTATGTTTTATCATTTTTTTCATTGTTAAAAAAAGGTGCTGAAAGGCACTAAAAAAAAAACCAATTTTCTCTTTCATTTTACTTCAGGCCATCAGAACAATTCAGCAATTATAGGGTTAACCTCTCTATCGTTACTGAATTGTTCTGATGTCCTGAAAGCGGACCTTCACTTTGAATAAGAGTCTATCTTATATGTTTCCCGCACCCTGTACATACAGATTGCTCACATTAAAAATCATCCTACCTGCATCTACTGCATGTTATGAGCCTTTAAACATCCAAGATGGCGGCTCATGGAACAGCAGGCAGCCTGCAAACAGGAAGTGTCTTCTGCCTGTGCTGCTCTGCATTCTGGGATTGCTGACCTTTTCCTGACCCCAGCTCTGCTCTGTCTGAGCAAAGCACAGCTATAACCCACCCCCTGTACCTTATCCCACTCTCCTCTCCTCAGTAAGTGTGATGCTTCTGAGTCAAGATGGCAGCAGTATCCTAAAGTCCTGAACAGAGTTGCAGCCCAGTGGGGGAAAGAATAATAGGTGACTAAAAACGTAATATATTAATTTTAGATGCTGGGGAATCGTTTTTTTAAGGGTTTGAGCTTTTCAATAAATCATGGTGAAGGTCCGGTTAAAGTAATATTGGAAGAGTAAAATAGTTTTTTTTTTTTTCTTTTTTTTTTTTTTTTTAGTGCCTTTCAGCACCATTTTTTGCATAGCTAAACATGGTGCTGTATTGCTTTATGGAGAAAAATTATCTCACAGAAAAACATGAGAAAAAAAATCTCACTGCGCTGAATCGGCCCTAAATAGGATTTAGAATATACTATAAAAAAACAAAGGTTTTTCCCACAAAAAAAATAGTTCGGTGCTGAATCAGCCCTTCTATCCTAAATTTTAAAGCCTGTCCCTGCAGCTCTACAAAAAAAACTGCTTCCTGCTGCTCCCCAGGGAATGGCGGGTGCAGAGGCTATGGGGGCGTTTGTGGGGTTAAGACCATAAGGGTTTTCTGTAGGCTGTCTAAAGCGGACCTGCACCTTCTCAAGGGTTCTAGTCCACAGGGAGTCTAAAGTAACCCAACCTATATACAGAAGGTGCACAATGATTGGCTGACTAGGCTATCCGTCACATACGGGGGGAGCAGCAGCTTACGCGCCTCTGCTGCCGGAAGCTTGTGATTCGGCTATGACCCTGGGGTCACCAGATGGGGTCTTATAGAGCAGGGTATCCCAAATAGGAATGTCCTGGAGATGGGGTATATTGGGTCCAAGTCTTTTGGACTCTAGATCTGGAACTAAAGGGTTTTGGTCCTCCTTTAAGATGTAATAGGTTTCTGCAGGCTGTTTAAAGTGGACCAACACCGAGAGGTGATCGGCCCGGAAATCTATAAGATTCCCGGGCCGATCACCTCCCACCCCGCGGGACATCCGAGATCGGGATGTCCCGCGGGGTGAAACCCCCCCAAAAAACCCCCAAACACCTTACCTGATCTTCGGCGGCGGCCGGCCGCCGCCGCCTCCCTCGCGCCCCTGTAGGCGTGCCCGCGCCGGCCGTCTGCGAATGGCCGGCGGGGGCGCGCGCGCGCCGAAAGTGACGCGAGGGAGGTGGCGGCGGCGGCAGCCGCTTGGACGTTCCTGATCCCCGCCTGGACGTTGGTGGGGATTTGACCGTCCAGTCACGTGGGAGCGGGGACAGGTAAGATTTTGGGGCTTTCTGGGGGGTTTCACACAGCGGGGCACCCCCGATCGGGGTGCCCCGCCGAAGTGGACCAAAACCCAGGATAGTCAAAATCCTGGGTGTTGGTCCACTTTAAAGTGGACCAACACCCAGGGGTGATCGGGCCGATCACCTCCCTCACCACGGGCATCCGAGATCGGGATGTCCCGCGGGTTGAAACCCCCCCAAAAGCCCAAAAAACCTTACCTTATCGGCGACGGATCAGCCGCCGCCGCCTCCTGCGCGCCCCTCTAGCAGTGCGCGCCGGCCGTTCGTGAGTGACCCTGTAAGAGGGACGCACGGGAGGCGGCGGCTTGTCCGTCGCTGAAAAGGTACGTTTTTTTGGGGGTTTTCACACAGCGGGGCATCCTGATCTCAGATGCCCCGCTGAAGTGGACCAACACCCAGGATAGTGAAAATCCTGGGTGTTGGTGCACTTTAAAGGGAACCTACTGCCTCCTCCCTGGCAAGAGTAGTAGATACTTGGAACAAACTTCCAGCAGAGGTAGTTGAAAAATCAACAGTATACACATAAGGGCAGACTAGATGGACCGTATGGTCTCCTTCTGCCGTCACGTTTCTATGTTTCAATCAAAAAGGCTTCTATTCCTAAGGCCCTCTGGCTCCATTAACTGGATGCTGGCGCTGTGGATAGGGCAACCCCTGGAAACTAGACGAGAGGAGGGTAAGTTCTCGTGTGTGAGTTGCGCGCGCTGCAGTACAAATGAATTCCTAGTTGTAACATCTCATTAACATGTTTTGTTGTTCAGTCTTATTTATACCTAATTTCCCTTGTATTGTCTTTTGTAAAAAGAAAAGAAATCGTATAAAAGTGAGGGTGAGAACAAGGTGTGACTGCGTTATCAACCGCCCACAGAGTACGGGTTCCCCGACTCGCTCTCGACTGCATCAGTCTGGCACCAAACCAGTAACAGATTAGAATAGCTGGAGATATTGCAGCGGTAGTAGTATACACAGTGAACGTCTCTCATGAGTGGGAGGTATAAGCCTATAGTAGGAGATGGGTGTACGGGGTATAAGCCTATATAGCATAGGTTCCCAACCCCCTCCTCAAGGGCCACCAACAGGTTGTGTTTTGTGGGCTTTCAAATGGATCTGTCTGAGCACTAATGTCTCCACCTGGCCATCTGTGTGGAGATCTGCAGAACCTGGCCTGTTGGTGGCCCATGAGGTATTGTGTGGGGAGGTTTTAGCAGAATGGATAGTGTTCTGTGCGGAAAGTCTGTAGTGAGGGATGTACTGGACCCAATATCAGACATAGGCCTACTTGTTCCTCATTGGGACTAGTTGGCCTATGTGGGGACCACAGTTAGAGATTAGGTGGCCACGACTGTATATCTATCAGTTGGAAACCTGTGGGGACCAGCTGGTGACTAGGAAGCCATGTTGGAGAACAGCAGGCAATCAGATGCCCATGTTGCTCTATATGAGAGCCATTAAGTAATTTGTTGGCCACGATGGTCTACGCTGAGACCAGTTGGCAATCACATTGGTCTTTATAGGAATGAGTTAATGCTCAAATGGCCACACTGGTCTATGTTGCGGTTCTCACCCAACCTCTGTGTACATCGGCCGATGATGGGAGGGATGAGGATGCCGCCTCTGATGATGAGCTCCAAGGACTGCAATGTGGAATAATGCTAACACTGCCGCTGTCCTCAGTAACGCGTTTCGTTGCTTGTAGCAACTTCTTCCCGACTCTGGAGGGCACGTGAGAAGGTGATATAAAGTCTGCTCTAGTCACGGTGACTCCAAGCCTGAACTTATGGGACAAGATTGGGACTCTATATTAATGTTTTAATGTTTTAACGGCTAAATTGCTGATTTTATCATTGTGACTGCTCTGTGACTTACCACTTTAGTTTAGATGATTAGATCAGCCTTTGTGGAGACCAAGCTAGTGATCAGTTGGCCATGTTTTGTCTTTGTGGGGACCAGTTGTCTATCAGGTGGATACAGTGGTTTGAGTGGGAATTAGGTGGCCATGGTGGACCATCTCTGTGGGGACCAGATGGTGATCAGGTGGCCATGTTGGTCTATTTAGGGACCAGTTAAGCATCAGGTGGCCACACTGGTTTCTGTGGAGACTAGTTGGTCTTTGTTATATCGGTCTTTGTGGGAACCAGTTGGTGAGCAAGTGGCCACGTTTTGTATATGTGGTGATCAGTTATCTCTCGTGTGGCTATGCTGGCTTCTGTGGGCACCAGGTGGCCAGAAGTTGACAGGTGGTCATGTTAGTATATGTAGGGATCAGTTATCCATCATGTCGCTATGCTGGTTTCTGTGAGGATTAGGTGACCATGGCAGTCTCTGTGGGGACGGAAGTTAATCAAGTGGCCATGTTAGTATATGTAGAGATCAGTTATCCATCACGTGGCTATGTTGGTTTCTGTGAGGATTAGATGACCATGGTGATCTCTGTATGGGCCAGTTGTCAAGCAGATGGCCACATAAGTCTTTGCTGGTCAAATGGCATTTGGGTTGAATGTCTTATTGCCTGTTTAATCTTCTACCCTATTTACACTTGTAATCTCTTCCCCCAGGTTGCCTTCAGAAGACAATGGGCTGCCAAGAAGTACACGCCATGACCCTCCTGGCATTTGTGTGTGGCACAGCCTCCATCTCTAGTCTATTTGTTGCCACTCTATTGCCTCAGTGGCGGCAGCTGAAACTGTACACCTATAACCGCAACGAGAAGAACCTGACAGTCAGCATCGGGCTGTGGGTGAAGTGCACGCGGGAGGAGTGGAGCAGGGAGTGCCTGATGTACGACACCCAGTGGTACGCCAGAGTCGACCAGCTAGACATCCGCATCCTGCAGTTTGCTTTGCCATTCAGCATCCTGATCGCCGGCTCCGCCCTGATCCTGTGCCTTACCGGAATATGCAACACCACCTTCACCTCCAGCGTGCCCAACATAAACCTTGTCAAGTGTCTCATCAACAGTGCCGGCTGCCATCTTGTGGCCGGCTTGCTGTACATCCTGGCCGGAGCCATCAGCCTGACCCCGTCCATCTGGTCTATATTCTACAACAATGTGCTGAACGGGAAATTTGGGCCTCTGTTCACCTACGACATTGCCGTGTTTGTTGCCATAGGCGGCTCGGGTGGGATGTTTCTCACTGCCCTCCTATTGTTTCTATGGTACTGCGCCTGCAAGTCCCTGCCCTCACCGTTTTGGCAGCCGCTCTACTCCCAGGTTCCCAGCATGCACAGCAGTTACGTTCCGACTACATACTCCTCGCGGTCGCGTATGTCGGCCATTGAGATCGACATTCCTGTCGTTACGCACACTACATAAATGTAAAGAGAACCTGTTCTGAGAAAAATCCAGGGGCTGACCTACTAAAACTACAGATCTGAACAAAATCTGCAAAGATTAAAGTAGAGCTCTAGATGAAATATTTTATAGCTAGAATTGGGACTGGTTAGCTGGTTGAGCACAATGGGATGAGGCTATAACCAAAAATCCATGGTGGTCAACGGGAAGATATCTGGTGCCACCACCTTGGATCTGGGGTCATCTGTAGCTTTTTGGGTTAGATGCTTTCTGTTGTCACCACAAAAAGGGGGCGAGGGTCATTCTAACTGGCTGAGTTGGAAAACAAATGGCACATCTCAAGATTAAACTCCTTCTCTTTTTCCAAAAACTTGAGGGGAAAAAGCTTGGAGTGAGTTCTCACTTGAACCATGGTCAATCCCCATGACATCCAGGCGGCCAGCATTAGATACAGGAAGGTAACCACCAAAGCCACTCGATTTCTCTCACTACAGGTTCTCTCTATGGCCTTGATTCACTAAGAGTTGAAAAAAAACTCTCATGGTAATAAAAATATCAATTCATGGGAAAAAAAACCTGAGAATTTCACTGTTAGTGAATCACCAGATAGGAAGACAATTAAAGTCAATGGCACTTTGTTACTTCTGAAAAAAAGTATTAAACTTTACCCCTTTTTACCTATAGTAAAAAAAGTGCCATTGACTTTCATTGTCTTCCTAAGTGGTGATTCACTAACAGTGATATTCTCAGGCTTTTTTTTTCTCATGAATTGAATTTTTTTACTACCATGAGAGTTTTTTTCAACTCTTTGTATATCAAGGCATATCTCCCTAAGTGGTCAGTCCAGGCAAACGGAAAAAAGTGAACAGCACTTAATCTGCCAGACTTAACCCCTCGTAGTCCTGTAGGTGATGGTCTGGTTGCCATTCACGAAGGTGAGCGCGTGCTCCTGAATCACCTGTCCTGTCCCATTGCGCCATTCATTGAGGAGGCTTCCTCCCATGTGACTGGCAGCAGGGACGTGCACCAAGGCCACACAAGGCACATGTTTTCAGCTGCAGTAATCCACATGATTCTGTGGGATCTAACCTGTGGGCTGCCAGAAATGTGCTGTTTTTTCCTCTTTTTTTTTTTTGGCCGGAACACAGCCTGCTTTTATCATGAAACATTCCATCTAAGTAGTTGAACAGTGCTGAATAAATTGGCTCGGTTTTATACCTTAAGATATAATTTTATATTATTTTAGTTTTTATGTTTAGATTAATTGGAGGAGGGTTTAAAAGTGGAACAAATTCCTGGAGTCTAGAAGACTACAGGGCCGGCTTCTGGCCTTTCCCCTGGGGCGTCCCAAATTGGGAAACCCTGGGGGGTCATTCGCAAAACCTTTGCTATCAGCTCCCATGCCGATGTAAATGGTGCCAGCCGCATGCCCAGCATGTCCCTATTTAAAGTGGATCAAAGCCCACCGAACCTGTGAAATACATTTGGCCAAAGCCCCTGCCGAAATTCCCTTCTGCAGGTGTAGAACTAGAAATGGATATTTTCCCTTTTCGATTTGTCCTGGAACACGTTTTTTTGCTGTCCCTCTCTGTGAGATGGCGGGTGATCAGTCATTGCTTAGATGTGGCAATGACATAATTGCCACACACAATAATGGCAATGAATGGAGGAGGCGAAACTTTACAGCTAAAACAAGGGCAATTATCTGGGATTCGAGTGGCTGGCTGATTCCCTCTTCCCGGGGCAGCTCGAAGTTGGATGCCCAGCTCTGTGAAACATGTCTTTCTTACCTGTCCAACAAGCCCATAGCGCAGCATTACTCGCATCCTATTTTGGCTGTGCGCGACAACACACGCTGTATCTGAATAGCTGTGTGTGGATTAACATAGCCTAAGGATGTGAGTGATGCTGAGTGACATTAATATGCGCGGCTGGAGAAGCTGATTGGAGGAGAACCGTGACTGTGCTGTGGCCTCATTGGACAGGTAAGAAAATCGGGGAACTGCAGGGTTTCACATTGCGGGGCATCCCAAAGTTGGGGTGCCCCAGGGTGACAGACCATATCCTGGGCTAGTGAAAATCCCTCTCTAAAGCAGATGAAAACTCTCTCAGATGCCTCGCTGTGTAACACCTTTTCCCCCCACGTAGCATCCCTGGCATCTCTGCGGCCATGTGCGCTCCCATTCTAAGCTTTTCTCAATGGTCAGACTTGGAGTGCAACTGCGTCGAAACAGCATTCTGGGGATGCGGCCAGCCGACTGTACCTCGTCGCTGCCGCACGTTTGAGATTAGCCAATTGTCAAGCTCAAAAGTGACGCTGGCCATGGCTTCGCTGGTGGAACAACCCTTTTTTCTTTTTAAACCGGGCCACCAACGAGCCAAGAGCAGCGCCCGATGTACTGGGGCTGGGGAGGTGGTTGGAGGGGGGGCCTGAGAAATGGGTTTTGACCCACTTTAAGATATATAGGCGGTTATTCCTCTAAGTCTGCTTTTGACTGAACATCCACTTTAACACCATGAAATTAGATAGGTTGATCTGTTGGGATGCGTGAGACTAGGTCATTCATATCTTGCCAGTATCTAAAGCAGATGTTTTGGGTGGGCCGACCCTCAAAGTCTTTTTGTTGCTTTTACGTTCTTCATCTAAATATTTGTATATTGGTGATTGGACATTGTCATTACTTTTTTGTGGTTGTGTTGCCCTAGATGTGTTTGAAAATTTGCTGTTTTATGGAGTCTTCGAACCTTTGATTTCTTTGAAGGTTATTAGGTGGTTTGTTGGCATTTGCTGGCGTTCCCCGTTCTTAGAGCGGAGCAGTAGATTAGACAAAAGCACAGCACAGACATCTTGTAAAGATGGGGCAAAACCCGGGATACTGACAATCCTGTGCTTTGGTCCACTTTAGGTGATGAGGAAAACAAGTCTATGAAATGACGCAAGCATGCATTCTTCTTCTAACCTCTTATGAGTATAGGCCATGGAGGAAAAGGCCAGCAATGGTTTAGCCACAGCCATTCCCGTCCATGCTGGAGGACCACCCACCACCAGCGCAGGAAGTTGCCCATCTGTCCAAATTAAATGTACCCCCTTTATATGATGCAATATGCCAGGTGTTTGTCCAGCAAACCCAATTGGTCGCTGGTGGTCATGTGCAGAGAAGGGGGACACACAGGCTGCTCTTATCCACTGAGCTGGAACATGAAAATTCTAAATATTTAAAGTGGACAAAATCCCACTGCGATCGGCTATCTATAAGATTCCCGGGCCGATCAATTCCCTCCCCCAGAGCATTCAAAATCGGGATGCCCCACTGTGTGAAACCCCCCCAGGTTGCCCCATACACTTACCTTGTTTCCCGGTCCAACGGCACATACGCGAGCCGTATCCCCTCTATCCCTCTAGCAGGACGCGTGCCCGCGCCAGGCATTTGTGAATGGTCGGCACGGGCATGCTCCCTGTTAGATGGAAGCGGGGGGTTGCGGCTGTCAGCGCGCTTGGAGCCGCTGGCCTTAGACGAAGTGACGTCAGCTCCGCGCGTGCTGATTGGACGAGTGGCCGCGCATGCGCTGTAGGACCGGGAAGAGGTGAGTTGGCTGCGTCGATCTGGGGGGTTTTACACAGCGGGGCACCCCAGGGGAAAGAAACCAAAACCTAGGATAGACAAAATGCTGCGTTTTGGTCCACTTTAAGTTAGTTTTCAGGCTTTATTATTGTTTATTTATATAGCACCATCATCTTCCATAGCGCTTTACAAGGTATGATTACAGACAAGATAAAATGAATAGTACAGGCTTTCTGCTTATTTTTTTAAATGGAAGGACATCCCATCCCATCTTTTGACATTTATGGTGTTTCCAGATCAGTCCTTAGATCCTGCCATGTTCCTGCTGTGTGTGGGGGACCCTGGAATCTCCAGAAGCTCCCGCACTTTCCAGCAACCAGCCTGGGGCGCCCCTACAGAATAATAGTCTGGGCTTGGATACCACAAATGTGCACCGGTAACTGGGCAGATGCTAGAAATATAGGAAGATCACAGGGAACACAATGTCAGCTTGTGTTGTAGGTCTGCTTTGGCAGTCGGGGATTGGAGGTATTGTATGGTTTGGATTAGAGGGATCGGAGAAGGTTTAGGTCTGCTTTTTTTAAATGGCTGATGGAATCTTTACAAAGTAACATTCCAATGAAAAAGTTTTGTACGCCTATTAAATGTTATTTTTTTAATTTGGTATGCTGCTGGTGTGCTTACATTGGCTACGCTCTGTGATGTTTACATGCGGGTCATGTGGAGTTTCGATGTATTTTTATGAATAGGTGAAATAAATTTTCTAAATGACTCGTCCAGAGGTGACTGCATTTATTTTCTCTTCCTTCTTCCATGTTATTAAAGTGGACCTAAATTCCTGAAGAAAAGACTGTCCCTATGGCACTGGCTTCTCTTTGGGAGCATGTAGCGCTGCTCTCCAGCCACGCAGTTTGGCATACTTACCTGATTCAGCGTCGGGGACCTGAAGCTGCAGAACATGCTGGGCGCTGAGGCTTTTTCCAATAGACCGCAATGGCTGAGTGTACTGCATGCAGGATATGCACAGGAAAATAACAATCACTATACATTTGACTTACCCTTGTACTGTTCCGTTCCCCCCCCAGGACATCCTGAGTCAGGAAAACCCCCAAAACGCAGCTATTCACTCACTTCTTCTTGCTCCTACGGTGCACGCTATCGTCCAATGAGAGCTGTATGCCATGACTATGTAATTCGGCAAATGGCTCTCGTTGATTTCAATGCAGAGTGGTGTGGGCACTTCCATCCCAGCCTACTTGAATGTCTGGGGCAGACACGCGGCAGGTTATGCAGCATAGAACATAGAAACATGGCAGAAGGAGACCATACGGTCCATCTAGTGTGTACGCGTGCTCCCTATTGAAAACCAATGAGAGGCGTTTGCCGAATGACATAAGCAGACGGAGTTTCAATGGATGAGAGCCTGGCATGCGCCATTAGACCGGGGTAAGGTAAGTTATTACCAGCGCCCTGGGGGGGTTTACACAGCAAGCATCCACATTCGGGGTGCCCTGGGGAAGGCCGGAGGCCATCCCTGGAATCTTTTAGATTCCAGGGCGGCCGCTGTGAGTTTTGTTCTGCTTTAACGTCTCCTTCTTCTTCCCCTTACCTTAAAGTGGATCAACCCTCAGAAACCAGCTCTAGAGTCTAAAACGGGTGTGGGCAATTCTTTTTTCCATGGGGCCACATGAGAAACTAAAAATATTGTGGAGGGCCAGGCCAAAAGGCTGAACTCAATTCTGCATAATATAATTGTATTTCTTTATAAAAAGCAGTAAATAGCATTGTTGTGACAAGCTGGTACGAGTATATGATATAGTTAAACAATGAAAAAGTGAGGTTGCCTTACAAAAAAATGTAATTTATTTAAATAAACCACATTTTGTGAGGTCTCACACAGCAAATTGGGATGCCCCAGAGGCATGATGCCTCCTTTACATTATTATTAAAGTAACACAGCGCTGCTCACACTTTTTACTCAGTAGCAATGTGAAAAATTGTGGTTTTCCTCACATAAAGCAGAACAAAACCCAGAGCGGCCACTGGTCTTCCCCCCTGGAAATCCCAGATCGGGATGCCCCACTGTGTGAAACCCTTTTTACTCAGTAGCAACATGAAAAATGGCAGACTCCCTCCCTTAAAGCGGAACAAAGCCCCGATCTGGGATGCCCAGGTGGAAGACCAGTGGCCGCTCTGGGTTTTGTTCTGCTTTTAGAGAAGGAGTCCGCCTTTTTTCACGTTGCTACTGAGTAAAAAGGGTTTCAAAAAGTGGAGCAACCGTTTTGGGATGCTCGGGGGGAGACCAGTGGCCGGCCTTGGATAAAAGGCTGTGTGAGACCCTTCTTGCAGCATGGTCCCCCTGCCCTCCCATAGGCATTGGTCTGGCTAGAAATGGCCTACGAGAGCCAGTGCACCATCAGGCGCTGCGTACGGCATGTAACACATTTGGTGTGGACTACAAGTGCCAGCAGCCTGTGACGTGAGGTACAGACAAGTGGCCACGCTGAGCGTGACTCGGTGAGGGTCAGCAAGTTCCACTCTGGGTTTTTTAGGAAAGCAAAATTTTTGATTGCACTATTCTAAGCATACAGTACGTCCTGCTCCAATATAATACTTACACGTGGGTAATCCTCCACCAGATGGCGCTGTTCACTGCAGACATGCAAAAACAGGCTCCTCCCGGCCCTTCATATACCCAGGGACCTCCCACAAATCCCCAGATTTCTCTGCAGTGCTGACTGCGAAGACATGAAGTATCAACTCTCTCGCAGGTGAGCGGGGCTATTACAGCCTGCGGCCCTGTGAGACTATTCCCACCCGTCCTCTTCGATACAGATGTGCCTCCCAGCCTGGGCTGCGCTGGTCGGGTGAAGGTAGGCAGCACCTCGTGTGCTCACAGAGCTACGCTCCACCGCAATCCCCCACCATAGGGTAGGCGGTTTAGGCCGATGGTGAGCCTCCATTAGATGCCCCGCCCACATTTATGTCCGTGCCCCTCATAGCGATGAACCCTGGGTGCAGGTCCGCTTCTCCGTCGCTTCCTCACGTAGCTCGGGGGAAAAGAAAGGGGGGGGGGGGGTATGTGTGTGGCGGTCCCAGCGTAATGTTAACACGTTATGGCCGTTGATTTTTCATTTAAACTTGGGTGTCAGTGCCGCGCTCCTTGCCCCACATAAACCTTGTCTGGTTGTGCGCGTGTGTGTCCTTTCATTACATTAGTGTGCAGCCCGGGTGGCAGCATCATTCTCTAGTGTAAGAGCAATCTCCTTAATTACATTCTGTATGTGTGGCCTATCCACTACTGTCATGGACGTTGCGCTGGTTAGAGCTTCGCACTCTTTGGGAGAGGCGGGGACTTGGCATGACGCGATCCGCGTCACGGCCAGATCAGGCCTGCCCCTCGAGGTTCGCTTGGCGCCATTTTGACGGTCTTCGCGCACGTGGTTGCGATCCGCCTCCTCCCTTGGTCATGTAAGTGCCCTCCTGGGCGTTTTTTGTTCCTATGAGCTGTGCATGGCACTGACACCCCCCTCTTATCCCCTTATGTCTTTCAGACGCCAAGATTTCGGTGGCTTCCCCTGGCCTGACATATGTTATAGTGGGTTCACATAAAAAATTCTCCCACATTCCTAGCGGGTCTTGGGTGGCCGCCAGGACTCTCATTAGAAAACTACTTGATCACCGACCTGAGGAACTCCCCTGGGAGGTATTTAATGCACTCTCAGATTGTGATGTGTTTGTGAGGTTTATCCTCTCAGTGCTGGATGACACCATTAAGATGTGTGCTAGAACCTCTGCCCTAGTGGTAGCTTTTCGCCGCCTGGTCTGGCTGCGACAGTGGGGTGCTGACGATGATACGAAAAAGGCTCTCACTGGCCTTCCTTTCAGAGGACGGCGTCTATTTGGGGCCCGTTTGGACCTTTTTGGAAAAAAGGGTAAGGCACCCCTACGCAGAAGGCCGTCTCGGCCTCCTCGGGGCAGGGACACCCCTCCCTATGTTAGTGTCAAACATGAACCTGAGGTGTGCTTCCAACTGTTCGGTGTGGATTTCCACCATGGGGTGGGCAGGCAACGCCCTGGGCCCTCTGGCAGGGCTAAGTCCAAATCTGCCAAGACCTCCCAAGCATGAAGGGACGCCCTTGCCCTTCTGGGCGAGGGGACTGCCACAGCACCTGGCTCCTATCTGGGAGCGTATCTTCTCCTTCTGGTGGATCCAGGAGGTAGTTCCCCTGGACACAGGATAGAATTTGCTGGGCTGTCCCTCTCGGAGGTTGTCAGGGTGCTTCTAGCCCCTGTTTTCCCCTCAGGAGTTGGTTTACTTGCAGGTTGCCCTTAACAGAATGGGGCAATGGCCTCTATGTTAACCTTTCTCTTTCCCTCAAAATGATGAGGCAGTCTGGGCCATGCTGGCCTATGGTAGGCTTGGCAATTCTACACTCACAGGTAGTCCCTGTATGATATCTCTGTCTTGGGACACAGGCGCCCTGTGCAAGGGGGGCTTCTGGCCTCCTGTGGCGTTCTAGATCCTGTTAGTTCCCTCTGTGTCTTCTGGACACCTAGACCGTTACTAGTCAGTGTTGCAGGACCAACCCTGCGGATTGGGGCCTTGTTTTTGGCCTCTCTTCCGCCCCCAGGCTACTCGCCATGGCGCGGATGGGGGTGATGTCTCGGACATGCCTGGGGGGGGGGCGTCCGCATTAGGACCTACCGGGTCGTCTTTCCTTACTCCCCAATCTCTACATCAGGCCGAGTGGGTTAGTCGGCCGGCGGTGTCCCCTGGGAGTTACTGGATGGGTGCACAGTCACCTCAATCCCTCATGGTCCCTTATCCGCTATCTCCATTCCTTGGATTTGGTTCAGGCTCGAGCCTTCTTCCTTGGCAACAAGTGGATTCCTGGTTACGGGGGCTATGTCCCCCTTTGCTGACATCTTACTTTCACCAGGCAGGATTGCAGCTGGTGGGCCCGTTGGTGGCGTATCAGATGATGTCCCTTATATACAGAGCCTTTGGGCTCTTCGGCACAGTAGGTTATTGATCCTAGATGGGGTTCCAGCACCCCGGGAGCTAGGTCTGTGCTCATTCCCCTTTGGTACGGTGGTTCCTCTTGAGCTGGTTATATTCAAGGACCCTGTCAGGGGGCACCCCCTTCTTTGCTTGCATCTTCCTGTGAATGGTCACCTTGGGTACCAAGTCGCGCGGGGGGGGGGGATTTCTTCCAAAACCCCCTGTGATTCCTAGGTAGGGTCCCTTAGAGGGTCCATCTTACCTACTGGCTTTGTTAAAACAATGAGCCTTCAGTTGACTCTATACTGCTGGACTTCTCCTCTTTAGGACCTGTCTATTTGGGGACTCTTGGCCTGTTGGAAGACAATGGCCTGTTTTTATTATTGGTCTGGAGCTTGAAGCAGGATGATTCTCCTGGAAGGTTCCTGATCCTGATCCGGGTGGGGGTCTACGTCCCCTGCTCCTCAGTGGTATTCGCTCCAATGGATGTCTTTCAGTGGCAGGTTGTGCTATCCTGGTGTCCCTCTGAGAGCCAACTAGGGTGGCTCTGTTGGGTCTCGCTTATATCACAGGGGCTCTGCCCTTGTTTTTACTGCCCCAGAATATTCTGACTCTGGTCATGGGGGCTTAGTAAATTTGTGTCTAGACTTTCTATTTTATATGTCTTCTCTTCATTCACCCTGCTATGTGGGGTTCTGCGCACGGTCGGGCTGATAAAGAGTCCTGTGAGATTGATGGCCCCTGGGTGGCTATGCTTCTGCTGAGGTCTGCTGACCTGTACGCTCTCTCAGGAGTGCGGTTCTGCCCTTGTCAGGCTCCTTCTTATGTCGTCCCAATCTACAGACTCTAGTCTGGGGCTTGACAGCTGATTCATTCACCCCTTGGAGACGGGCTTATCTTCTGGGTGACTTGGTATATGGGGGGCTAGGAGCAAGCTTCCTCTTCCTCCGTCTATTGTGGGTTATGCTGTACCCATATTGATTGGCATGAGTCTTGGTCTCTTCCCTGTTGGACGTTCTCGGTTCCCAGGGTTCTAGAGTTGTTACAGCATAGGTTGGGGTTGGCTCCCCATCTAGGTACTCTGAAGGTTCAGGTTCTGTCCTGTCTGCCTTCCTGTACAAGTCTGGTTCTGTCTTCCTTGTTAGGAGTTTTCTTGGGGATTGCTCAGGGGCATCTCCCAAGTAGTTCTTTGGTCCCTGTTGGGATCAATTTTCATTCTGTTTGCCCTGCGGATTGTTCCCTTGGGACTTATTCTGGATGCTGTCTGAGCTGTTTTGTAGTTCAAGTTGCCCCTCCGGGGGCTGTTGCTTCAGTCAGACGTGTGCCTGAGAAGGTGGCTCTGATTACTTAGCCCTCGTTCATTATATACACACACACACACCATGATGTGGTGGTATTCCGCCTTACGCCGGACCCTTTTGTCCAAGGTGGTGTTTTATGATCATTATTCAAGTCCTTTTAGTCTGCCTATGGGCCTTATTCTTAATAATGCTGAAGTAAGGGGTCTACATTCCCTCAACAGGTGTTGAAATTTTCCTGGTTGTTTCTTGTCCCTTAGGGGGACTGATGCCCTTTGGGGTCTGCGGGAGCCTCCATATGTATGCGCCTGATCTCGTTTGCTTCCAGGGCCTATGCGCTCTTTGGACTGATCTTACTTGGATGGTTTGCCTTCCTGGTCCTGAGTAAAGGTTTCGGCTTCTTGCTGATCCTTGTTAGTGAAGGGGTCTGTATCCCCGCCTGTCTGACGGGAGACCAGTTTTCATTTCCCCGTTGGGGAGAGTTCTAAGTTTTACCGAGGCTTCTGTGGCCTTTGGGCTGGTTAGGCCGTTACACTGGCCTATTCCTTTAAGGGGGAAGAATCTGCCGCTCTCTTTTTATTCCGTTATATTGGTGTTTGGGTACCTTTGGCCCTTCAGCACCAGGTTTTCTGTTGAATAAGTTGCTAGACCGCTGCTTGTTTCTGTTCATACCTTTTCAAAGGTTTTGCTATGGGATTGACGTTAGAGCCTTTGCTCATGTCGTACTTGGTAGCAAAGTTTTGCAGGTGACAGCGCCTTTACTGTCTGTTGTGCCTTTTTTGTTGGGGATCCCACCCTACTTTATGGACACTGCTTTGGATGTCCCATGTGTAAGTATTATATTGGAGCAGGACGTACTGTATGCTTAGAATAATACAATTCTGTGAAATGCTCACCTGTAGAATTGGTATTATACGCATACAGCACGTCCTGCTCCACCCCACCCTGGTTTTACATTTTTCTGGATCCCCTGTATGGTGATTGTTATCATTACTATTGTTACCAGTTGGTTTCTTCCGGCTTCTTTTCTCACTGCTTTTCAATACTGGGGATTTGTGGGAGGTCCCTGGGTATATGAAGGGCCGGGAGGAGCCTGTTTTTGCATGTCTGCAGTGAACAGCGCCCTCTGGCGGAGGATTACCCACGTGTAAGTATTATATTGGAGCAGGACGTACTGTATGCGTATAATACCAATTCTACAGGTGAGTATTTCACAGAATTGTATTTTTTATGTGTTCAAATTTAAAAAGTTCACAGACCTGCTGACAGCAATTCACTGCCAAATATGTATCCAGAGTTGAACTTGCTTCACTAAATCTTTAGCATGACCCCCACGGTTTAAGCAGCTGAACGGTGCAGTTGCAGTGTTGCTGCTGCACAAGCATTTGGCTGATTTAGCAGTCACTGAAGGTCAGGGCAGCAAGCACCTCTGTATTCAGCTGCAGCGAATGCATGGAGAAACGCGTCTCCTTGTATCCCAGGAGTGGCACTTATTCCTGACGAGGCAGCAATACCTCATGGTTTGTGGATCTCCATATAGATGTCTCTACAGCCCTGTATGAGCACTAATAACTTCACCTGTGTGCAGAATCAAATCCTGGCCTTTCAGGAGAGAGTTTGACACCTGGATACTGTATACTACTAGATTCTCTTATGATGACGAGTCAGCTGAATATTTCCCCAAAAATAAACTGTCAACAAATATTGGTCCTAAAAAGAAAATGAAATCTGTCCCTAACTTTTGACAGATTAATTAACAATCTATTCGTACATACATTGCCAGTACCAGGGCAAGTGGCGAGAGCCCTTTACGTCCTTAGGGGTCCACTAGGGCTCGTACCGGGCCACAGGTGAGCACCCCACACTGGCCCGATGAGCTAGGTGTTCCATGTACAGTCCTGCTCATGGCTGCCCTGAGGACTAGAAAAGGATCAACAGCAATGGAGAAGGTGGAAAGAAATGGAGGGAACTGCTCATAATGTTGTAAGGACTAAAGGATAATCGGCAGCAGCAGCAATAGAGAAGGCGGCGAAGACCACAGGACACTTGACAGCAATGATGGACTTAAAGCAGACTAAAACCCACCGAACTTGTGAAATACATTTGGCTAAAACCTCTGCCGATATTCCCTTCTTAGGGTGTAGAACTAGAAATGGATATTTTTGCTTTTCGAAACATCCTGGAACACTGGTATTTTTTGCTGTCCCGCTCTGAAAGATGGCAGGCGATCAGTCTTTTCATAGATGTGGCAATGACATCATTGCCATACACAACAATGACAGTGAATGGAGGAGGCGGGGCTTTGCAGCTAAAACAAACGCCATTATCTGGGATTAGAGTGTAGCATGAGCACTAAAAATTGGCTAAAGTTACTCCTCATGGGGGGAGGAATTCAGGAGATAGTAAAAATGTGGGTTTTGGTCCGCTTTAAGGGCATTGTCGGCAGTGCAAGGCTCTGATGACTGGAGGGCAACTAGAGGCAGTGGAGAAGGAATAAGAGCAGGAGGGTGATCAGCAACAGAACAGGACCTCTCTGTGGTAGCGGAGCTGAAGGGTGACATGATGTAATGAAACATATGAAATGACACATCACAAAGCCGTCCACTGAGACTCTCCCGCCCAAGGGCACACATAAGCCTGGAGCCAACGCTGGATACATATTTATAAAGGAGTATTAAATGATTCTAATAGGAATCATGAGTCTACATCAGACATCAGATGACGATTCTGTATTGCCACCTGCTGGTGTTAAGTGGTACTGTTAACCTAGTGGCCTCAATGCTGGCATTGCACCATCTGAAGATATAAGATATAAAATATTTGTTGGACAGTCACTAGAGAGATCGCTCATGTGCTCATTCTCATAGCAAAACACCTTATTGTTAGCAACTTCTGTTTCCACACACCAACCATCAAGCGATGAACGAGAGATTTATGGTCAGCCGAAACAATGCGTCGGCTGATCACTTACCCCTCTCTCGTTCATCGCCTGATCACAGCGACCGTTCCACGAAGCGATTATCGCTAAATTGCGGTCACTTTAGTGATTTCTCTCTGGATAATTGCTCTGTCTAAAGGGGTCATTAGTCTGTATGTGCCACAGAAATACTTTTAGGAAAGGGCTATTTACCTTTTAACTGTTGGCAGAACTTGTGGGTGGCAGATGATCTGAGCCCAACAGCCATTTGCCTGGGGCCCCTTCCCAGAATTCTTCCTTTACTACCAGATGGCAGCACAGCCTGGATATCTGTGTGGAGATCTACAACATGCTGTTGGTGGTACTTAAAGTGATACCACAGGCAAAGGTTATTGTTACAGCATTGTGCCGGGCTACATTTGCCACTGTCCTGAAGTGTTTTCATTTTTTTAAATTGTTGAAGAAATGGCTGGAGATATTGAGGTTTACCGTTTCTCCTTGATTTCTCTTCTGAAAAACGTGGTCGTGGCTCTTGGATCTGTGATGCTGCATAATAATTGCCCGATGCAATGGTGTAATATTACCTTTGTTTGCAGTATCACTTCAAAGTGGACCAACACCCAGGGGGGATCGGCCCGGGATTCTATAAGATTCCCGGGCCGATCAGATCCCTCCCCGCAGGGCATCCGAAATCGGGATGTCCCACGGGGTGAAACCCCCCAGGAAGCCCAGAAACCTTACCTTAACCCTGTTCCAACGGCGCATGCGCAGGCCGCGTCTCGCACTTCCCTCTAGCAGGGCGCTCACCCGCGCCGGCCGTTTGTGAATGGCCGTTGCAGGCACGCTCCCTGATAGAGGGAAGCGCGAGACGCGGCCTCCAGCGCTCAGAGCCGCTGTGGTTGGACGCCGCTTGTACGTGCATACCACAGCAGCTCTGACCGCTCTGATTGGACGAGCGCCCGCGTAGGAGCGTGGTGAGGTGAGTGTTTCCGGGCGTTCTGGGGGGTTTCACACAGGGGGGCACCCCCCATCGGGGTGAAAATCCTGGGTGTTGGTCCGCTTTAAGGTCAAAGTTTGGAACATGCTGCCCTGATGATCGCTGATCAACTAAAGGGGGCGGCACTGAGCACTGCAACACAGAAGCAACTGAGAGCAGGGCTGTCAGGGCAAGGACCTCGGTCCGCCAGTTGAGCACCACTGACCTAGGAGGTTGTCTCTGAAATCTCGTTTGCACATTTTGGAAGCTGTTGTGCCTGGTTTGAAGCAGCTTCCATAAAGGGTAAAGAACTCTAAAACTGCTAGGGGCCTCACTGGCTCATTCCTACTTTCAATTCAAAAATTCTACTGCCTAAAAGTAAAAAGGAGAAGAATCAAAGACTCATTCTATCCTGGTCATTCTTGCCAATGGGATGATGGAACAGAGTTCTGAACACCACAACTTCCAGACTGAAGGGCAGTTTCATACTGCCTCCCTCCCCCTCCTATGTCCAGCTTGTTTCCTATAGGAGTAGAATGCACTGATGTATTTACTACCCTTGCCCACATATCCCCAAACCTTGTATATATTAAGGTCCTTATGGATCTTGTGTAGTGATATAAGGTGGTGATTATATACAGATGACTTACATTTGGGTCATACTTCTCTCCTGGCTCAATGAGATAGGTGTGGTTCCCATCGCAGAACATCCCCCTGTAATATAGAAAGAATGGTTACACCTTTGTGCAGACAAAAATGTAAATGAAGAAATAAAAAGAATCTATTCATCCAATTCTAAATTTGCAGAATCCTCAAAAAAATGTATACAGAACTAAGATCTATCTCACCGCTGACTTCTTCTAAAACCCAACCTGTACTATGATGAACCTCTAACACAATCTAACCTGTACTTAATTTGTACAGTCTGGAGGAAAGAAGGGAGAGGGGGGACATGATTGAGACCTTTAATGTGAAAGGATTGAATAAGGTTCAGGAGGGAAGTGTTTTTAAGAAGAAGCTTAATGATAGAACAAGGGGGCACAACCTGAAGCTAGTCGGGGGGAAGATCAGGGGCAATGTTAGAAAATATTATTTTACAGAAAGAGTAGTAGATGCTTGGAACAAAATTCCAGCAGAGGTAGTTGAAAAATCAACAGTCACTGAATTTAACCCTTTAAATGCCAAGCACGTAGTTTCTACGTGGTTGCTTCTCCTACCGTTAAGTGCCAAGCACGTAGAAACTACGTGCCTGGCATTTCCCCCAAACAGTTAAAAAATAGAAAAAAAAAATCACTTACCTCCGGTATCCTTGTGAAGCCTGGGGTCCCCTCTTCCTTGGGGGGGCATCCGATCGCCCCCCCGTCGTCCTCCGTCTTCAGGGGGGGGCCCGAAACCAGCCGCCCCCCCCCCCCCCGTTTCCAGCGCTGATCGCCGCTGTAAAAAAAAAAAAAAAATAAAACTGTCATTTACTCACCTCCGCGCCCGGGCCTTCTGTCCGGGTCTCCTCTTCACCAGGGGGGGGTCCGATCCCCCCCCTGGGCTGCGCAGTCTTCAGGTGAGGACTCTCTTCCGGGTCCTCACCTCTTGTAATGGCGGCGATGGCCGCCGCCGCTTGGCCCCGCCCATTGTGGGAGGAGCGGGATGACGTCATCCCGCTCCTCCTATACCCCCTCCGAGCTCCGGCATCTGTCAGATGCCGGTGGTGATCGGAGCAGAGCGGGTGTCAGGTGAGGAGGCTCCGATCGGAGCCCCCTCACCTGTCACCCGCCCTGCGCCGATCACCACCGGCATCTGTCAGTGAGGTGATCGGCGCGGGACAGCGGCGAGGGACGTCGGATCGGAGGTGAGTATGGTGTAAAAAAAGAAAAATAAACATTTTTTTTTCTCTGTGTGTGTGTCATTTTTTTTACTATTAACCCCTTGTGAACTGGTAAGGGGTCCATGACCCCTATACCAGTTCACAAGGCTGGGGAGATGGCAAGCCACCTGCGCTAGCGGGTGGCTTGCCATTAACCCCTGGCACCCCCATTACCTGCCTCCCCAAAGGCCAGGGGGGGGCAGAAGAGCCCGGGCCCACATGGGCTATGTGGGCTCGTAGGCTGCAGGGTGGGGGGGCCACATAAGCTGGCCCCCCCACTCTGTGCCTACAAGCCCCCATAGCTGGTCCCGGGCTGGTTACTGTGGGTAAGGGGGACCCCACGTCAATTTTTTTTTTGATTTTTAAGGGTTTTTAACCCTTAAAAATCAAAAAAAAAATGGGGTCCCCCCCCCTGGGAGGGGGGACCCTATGTCATTTTTTTTTTTGATTAACCCTTTGTGTTCTGTCATCCAGCAGCTATAAAAGGCTTCTAGCAAGTGAGCAGAAGCCAGTGATCGCCGAGGGACAGAGTGCTCCAGGATGGATGGGAGGTGAGTACAGTGTAAAAAAAAAAAATAAAAATTAATAAAATATTTTTTTCTCAGTGTGTGTCTGTGTCATTATTTCCTTTTAACCCCTTGTGAACTGGTAAGGGGTCCATGACCCCTATACCAGTTCACAAGGCTGGGGGGATGGCAAGCCACCTGCGCTAGCGGGTGGCTTGCCATTAACCCCTGGCACCCCCATTACCTGCCTCCCCAAAGGCCAGGGGGGGGCAGAAGAGCCCGGGCCCACATGGGCTATGTGGGCTCGTAGGCTGCAGGGTGGGGGGGCCACAAAAGCTGGCCCCCCCACTCTGTGCCTACAAGCCCCCATAGCTGGTCCCGGGCTGGTTACTTCGGGTAAGGGGGACCCCACGTCAATTTTTTTTTTGATTTTTAAGGGTTTTTAACCCTTAAAAATCAAAAAAAAAATGGGGTCTCCCTCCCCTGGGAGGGGGGACCCTATGTCATTTTTTTTCCCGATTTAACCCTTTGTAGTGTGGATGGTTTTTGTATTTTTTTTGTGAATGTTATAAAATACTTGTTTCAGTTAGGGGGGTCTCCTGGGCAGGAACGGGGGGCTACCGATAAATATGTGGTACCGTTCTAATCGGTAGAAATGGGGCTTTCACATGCAATATGATTTTCCTTAATAAAATACATTTTTTATTTAAAATAAAGGAGTCAATTTTCTAAAAAAATTTTTTTATTTATTTATTTTTTTTTTCACTTAATAATATTTAAAAAAAAAAAAAAAAAATTACAAACAAGACATTTCATGTTAAAGTCTAAACTCTGCTGCAAAAAATATATATATAATTTTTCTGAAAGTTACAGCAAAAATGGCGCAAAACATGTCGCAAAACATGACGCAAAATGGGGAAAATGGCCTGTCAACAGAGGGTGACAAAATCTCAAGTAGGCTGGCAATTAAAAGGGTTAATAGTACCTATGCATGTTGGGTATTGTTCTGTTCGGGGGACCTTGCGCTTTCAGACTTAGCTTGTTTTTTCTGGTTTGCATATTTATATTTTAGGAAAAGGTGTTTTTTATTCAGCTTTTTTATAAATTTTTTAGGGAAACCCTGCGCAACCAAAGAATTCTTTGAGGAATTAATTCCAGAAAGATGAGCCCACTACAACAAGATGGGTACCCTTAAAAAGCTTAATGTGTGTACTTTCAGGGAATATATGGTTTATGGGGGATATTCCAAATGTAAAGGGTTGTTTTGGTTGAAAAATCGCAAGGTGCGCACTTTGTCTGCAGAGCTGAAATTTTCAAGTAAAATTACCGTTACGCACATGCTTTACTTTGGGGTGTTTGGCAACTCTTCCCTTGACAGAACCTATGCATGTTGGGTGTTGTTCTGTTCGGGGGATGTTGCGTTTTCAGATTAAACTTGTTTTTTCTTGTTTGTATATAGTTTTTTTAGGAAAATGTGGCTTTGATTCTGCTTTTTTATCCTTTTTTTAGGGAAACTCTTTGCAACCAAAGATTACGTTGAGGGATTACTTCCAGAAAACTATGGCCACATCCACAAGCTTGGTACGCCTAGAAAGCCTGAGGTGTGTACTTCCAGAGAATATATAGTTTGTTGGGGGTATTTCAAATGTAAAGGGTTGTTTTTCTGGAAAAACCGCAAGGTGCGCATATTGCATAGCATAGTTGTATTTTATCTGAAAATCTCCTAAAGCGCTGTTTCAGTTTGGGGGAGTCTCCCGGGCAGGAAAGGGTGTCTACCAATACATATGTGGTACCGCTGTAACCGGGAGAAATTGGGATTTCACACGCAATAAGATTTTATTGACAAACTTACATTTTTTATTCCAAAAAAAACTACAATATGTAAAAAATTTTTTTTTTTTTTTTTTTTTGCACATATTTCACCCAAAAATATTAAGAATACACCTAACAAATGACAAACAAGACATTTCATGTTAAAGCCCAGACTCTGCTGAAAAAAACAATATATCATTTTCCTGGGAAATCCCTGGAAATCCCTTCAAAAATCACATTTGAACATGGGGAGCGCAAAATAGTGCAAAATGGTCTGGCAACAGAGTGTGACAAAAACTCCAGGTAGGCTGGCACTTAAAGGGTTAAACATGCCTGGGATAAGCACACATCTATCCTAAGATAAAGAGTACATACAGTATACACATAAGGGCAGACTAGATGGAGCGTATGGTCTCCTTCTGCCGTCAACCTTCTATGTTTCTGTAGGCCCCCCTCATTAGGCAAAGATGTAGCAATTGTTATTCGACACATCACAGCTCAGCCCATTGTGATATCTCACAAAGAAGCCATTGTATTTTCAACTGACAGGGTTAGGGATGGCTTAGACTTTATCATTATTCTAGTACTATCATTATTATTAGGTGGTGTATTAACAGCAGTGGTTTCCCCTCCCCCCCTTAGGTTTGTCTATGTTTTATGTGTTTTTGATTGTTTTTAAAGTGTACAGTGTATGTTTATGTGGGTTTATCCTCTAATAAAGCTATTCCTCTTTTCTGACATAAAAGGTAGTGCCACTTTTTCTTATTTGGGATAGGTCTGGGGGTGCTTGAGACCCCCCCCTTTCTTCTTTTTTGTGTTCATTAAATGCCAGATACAAATCCTACAATGGCCAGAAGTGAATAGTGGTGTTCCAGGGGGTTTCACACAGGGATAACGGAACAAAACCCAGGAAAGATCCCACATTTTGTTCCACTTTAAAAAGGAACACCACACATGAATTTCCGTTTCCTGTGTGTTGTTCCTGGGTGTGTACCTCCCCAAGTCGCCATGTTTCACTCACCTTCCTTCCGCTCAGACGCCACAGACTCTGGTAAGAGCGAATGCGCTGACTGGCTGAGCAGCGTGCTCAGCCAATTAGCGCGCTCTGTCACTCGCCTCCCTTAGGTGCCGCTGAGCCGAGCGGCGCCACCAGCCACATCCCCCGCCCACCTTGCAGCCATGGAGTGACCATACAGGAAGGCCGGGAGCATGCACGGCTAGAGGCGACCGGGGATGCACAGATGCAGGGAGGGCTCCGGGAGCGGGTGAATGTTTCCAGGGTTCATGGGGGTGTCACACAGCGGGGCATCCCAATTCGGGATGCCCCAAGGACTAGAACTCGGCAGGCCCCTGGAGTCTTTTAGACTCCAGGGCCTCCGAAGTTCCTTTTTAAAGCGCACATGTTCTAACATAAGAAAAAGAGTCAGCTCAGCACCTTGAGAACATCATTTTGGCACATAAATATACACTTTTCAAAAATGGCATTTGCTGGGGAAAGAAAAGCCCCTGTAATTATGAAACTATCTGCTGTACCACCAAGTCACCAGCAGAGGACAGCAAAGCACCGCGTCTTGTTTCTCAGACCCTTGTACTATAATATTTTCCAGCCAATTGCTAAAATGAAAAGAAATGACAGTACTGAACATTTTGTTCATCTAATAGATTTTCAAGAAGCTCGGCCAACAATAAGCATCTGCAATATTGTGCTTTTGTGTTTATTTTGGAGCCTAATTCATGAGAATGAAAATTAATTCTTTGAATGCGATCACAGGATCACTCATTAAAGTGGACCAACACCCAGGGGGGATCGGCCCGGGAATCTATAAGATTCCCGGACCGATCAGATCCCTCCCCGCGGGGCATCCAAATCGGGATGTCCCGCGGGGAGGAACCCCCCAGGAGGCCCACAATCCTTACCTCAGCCCCGTTCCATCGGCGCCGCTCCCACGTTTGTGAATGGCCGGTGCAGGCGCGCTCCCTGTTAGAGGGAAGCGCGAGACGCGGCCTCCAGCGCTCAGAGCCAGCTGAGCTGGTATGCGCATCCAGGCGGCCTTGGATGCGCATACCACAGCGGCTCTGAGCGCTGTGATTGGCTGGCGCGGTCACGTGGGAGCGGGGAGAGGTGAGTTTTTTGGGGCTTTCTGGGGGGTTTCAGACAGCGGGGTGCCCCACCGAAGTGGACCAAAACCCAGGATAGTCAAAATCCTGGGTGTTGGTCCACTTTAAATCGATGGACTGTGGGCTAAACAGGGACAATAATGTTATGTGTCATTATGACATGGATTGAACAGACAAGACTCATCACAAGGTCTGATATTAAACAGACTGTCTGGCCTGGTGTGAGAGCAATACAAATTCCACACACTTTCTCTCCCCCTCTCATTCTTATCAGCCCACCATTAATTGTTATAATCCCCCTGATTTTTATCTCACAGTATACGATTTTACGACTTAGCTATTTTTCATGTGTGTCAGTGTAAAAACAATTGTCATTCCTTTGTAGTTTTTTGTATAAATGTGTGTCTAAGTTACAGATCTGTATTATGCCTGAGGAAGAAGCTTGAACAGCTTTGAAAGCTTGCATTTTCAATCTAAATGAGTTAGCCAATAAATGGTATTACCTTAACCTTAGATTTCCTGCTTACATCGATGGCTAACACGGTACAACAACTTACTACTATTTGTGCTTTGAATGCTTGCTCTTCTTTCTGTTCTGTTCTTTCTAAATGTGTCCATGTCCAGCCTTTTCTGCATAAAGTGCTACAGCAGGCAAAGGTAATTGTTACAGCATTGCGTCGGGCTACATTTGGCACTGTCCTAAACTGTTTTCCATTTTTAAATTGAAGCAGAAATGGCCGAGATATCGGGCCATTCCCCCTTACATCTTGTCCCTCCAATCAGCTCAGCAAAGCGGGACAGGATTGCTGGTCCCCTCCCTCCTCCCGCCCCCCCCCTCCACTTCCTCCCGCCCCCCCCCCTCCACTTCCTCCCGCCCCCCCCCCCTCCACTTCCTCCAGAGTCACAGCCTCCTTGCCGGTCAGCCACACTGTGCTCAGTGGGGATGTCAATGGCCGCCGGGGGCATGATTCTTCTCCCCCTCCCTGCTGCACATGTGAGGGACAGGGGGAGAGGAGTCATGCACCAGCGTATGCTGGAACCCCCGTCTAGCGGTGCCAGCAACGCCGTTCGGCCGCTCACTCTCACAGCTGGGGGAGAAGAAACGTGAGTGGCGCCTGCTGCCCCACCTCCTCCTCTCTCCCCCGGACGATGCCTTTATCACCAAAACCTAAGCTTATCTGTAGCATCCCAAGTGCACACACAAATACAATACAGTTTGGCATAATGTTTCTGTGCATGGGTCCTGAATGCATCTACTGTAAGTGTGAGGTGGGCCTCAATTCTACTAGTGGGACCCAGGCAGGACAGGCAGGCCCCTGTACCTTGGGGGGGGGGGGGGGCACCTCATTCCTTCTACCCTGCGCATCCCCTGTGCCAGGATTAGGGAGTGTCAGCAAGGGGCAGATTGGCCTTTGGGAGAGCCTTCCTTTCTGTCACTCCTTTTATTACCGTATATACTCGAGTATAGGCCGACCCGAGTATAAGCCGAGGCACCTAATTTTACCACAAAAAAATGGAACAAGTTAATGACTAGAGTATAAGCCGAGGCGGCTTTTTTCAATTGGAATTGGAGTTGACACACAGAAAGAGAGACACATACAGAAAAAGAAAGAGACACACACACACAGAAAGAGACACACACCATACCACCCAAGTGTCCCTGATTTGGAGGGACTGTCCCTCTTTGAAGCTCATGCCCCCATGTCCCTCGTTGTTCTCCTTTGTCCCTCTTTGAGGTGTAACATGCAGATCTGCATTAATAAATGATTCATTCCCCTATTCAAAGTGTTTCTATTGTTGTAAGTATTACACCCCATCTCCTATACATTCCTTAGTGAGGAATGTTCCCTCAGTTAAAAATTGTCCCTCTTTCCCACCCTGAAATGTTGGAAGGTATGCACACACTGTGGGTACCTGCTGCTGCTGCCGCCACCGACGCTCTCAGACGCGCAGGTGTCGGGGGTCAAGGTTTGGCCGAGGTTACCCTCCTCCGTTCCTCCGCCGCCGCCGTTCTCACACACGCACCAGCACTTCCTGGCTGTTGCGCGCTCGTCGTCGGTGGGCGTGCCCCATATGGCAGGCGTCCAATGAAAACATTGGACGCCGCCCATTGACGACCAGCGCGCAGCAGCCTGAAGTGCCGGTCAGTGTGTGAATGTGTGTGCTTGTTTGTGTGAATGAGAGCGGCGGCGGCCGCCCCTGGACTCGAGTATAAGCCGAGGCGGCTTTTTTCAGCCCAAAAAGTGGGCTGAAAAACTCGGCTTATACTCGAGTATATACGGTATATACTGTATGAGTTCTCTATGCAGCAAACAAAGCCTGAAGTACTCCTATATTAGCTCTAGGTTTAATGTTTTAAGAACCTGTCACGCGGTTGGAGCAACAAAAGCAACCTCGTCTTTATGCCTCAACAGCAGCAGCAGAGGCGGGGTGCGGCCATTATGTTAGCTTAGACAGCAGCTAAATTATAGGTGCATGAGATAGAAATCGATCCAAACTTATGAAAATGATTTGTTATCAAGCCAAAACTTACTGAAGTCCGTGACACGTTGACAAAGCAGCAAATGACTTGGGATTTCCTCGGATGTGTCCCTGGTAGTAGCAATGTTCTCCACCCTGTACAAGAGAACAAACATAATAATGTTCAACTGTCATTTGCAATTTCCTATTGCAAGTCAGAAATTAAAATGAGACAACTGAAACTGTGCTAATGGCTTTACTTCTCCAGAGGCGTTTTGAAAAAGTGATGCAACTTGAAAGGGAGAGTCCAGGCTAAGTGTAACAACAAATCATTGTTTGCTTACCTGCCATGCAGATCATTCATGTTGGTGTGCGGCTGAATAAAGATGTTTCTAGTCTCTTTCTGGCAGGCCCAGCATCTGTTTTTAGTTATTATTATTATTATTTAGTTATTATTAATTTTTTTAGAATTTAGAGGTGGACCTGCAAGAAGTGGGGGGAAAATGTAATTGCATCTTGTTGGGCGAATGTAAAAAAAAAGATGCCATATAAGACGCACATGTCTATAGGAAGCAGCTAGGACAGGGGTACTCAAATGGCGGACCGCGGTCCGAATCCGGACCGCAGACGCCATTTGTCCGGACCGCTGCCCAGCCCGGGATCCGGCGGTGCCGGTGACAATTGCCGGCCGGGGCTGTCAGAGCTGGGGGCGGGCACATGGGCGTGGCCAGGCCGGGGAAGGTGGAAGCGGCTCGGGCCTCGTAGGCAGGGGGGGAGGAGTGGAGACGAAGAGGCACGGGAGGAGAAGCTCTGTGACGTCACAGAACGCTTTTGCCGGCAAGGACATTTGGCTGCACGTGTGGTAACAGTGGAAGTGGAATGTACCAAACCCTTGCCTGGAGGAGGGGTGTGCTGGAAGAATGAATACTGTATAGGTAGAGGGGTTTCCGCGGCCCGGCGGCTACACTGAGCTGGGGGCGGGGTTAGCAGTGCACGGCGCTCTGTCTCCCCCTCCTCTGCCGGAGCAGTGGTACAGTCCGGGTCTCCGCTGTCATGGCGCTGCTCTGTGTACGGCTGCATCTCCACTCTGGGACGCTGTGCAGGTAACACCGGGTGGGGTATAATAACTGGGGCAACTAATCGTCCAGCTGCCCCCGGTACTGACCCTCACATGCTATGTAATCTGTCTGCTACTCACCTAACCCTGCGCTGCTACTGAACTGTCAGTGTTGGAGTAAAGAGGACCTGTCACCGGCCTGGTCACTCCTTATAATGGAGCCTGTACTGAGATCAGCTGACACCGGGAATAGGAGGACCTTTAATTATTAAAGAGGACCTCCAAACATGAATTATGTCCCTTTCCCTTGGACATCCATTTGGGATACCCCTCTTATGACATCCATATTTGGGATACCCCTCTTATGACATCCATATTTGGGATACCCCTGTAAATAGAAAACTAGGAAGCCCAGATTGGGGCATAATGCCCACCTTTACATGGTTCATCTGCATCGGGTGATTTCCCTAATCCTCCAGCAACAGAGCGGGTTCTCAAACTTCATTGGCCGACAGTTCCTATAAGGGCCTGACCCCATGCTGTGTAGAGTGCAAGCTTTTCAGCCAACAACATGCTGGGAAGGGAGACCTGAGCAATGACCCTTCCTGTGCCGGACAGGCCCGTGCTGTTTTAAAGCTTTTGCTCCACCTTCAATAGAAAAGTCAGCCTCCCAGGAAAGCATAATTCCTCATCCCTGGGGCATCCCAAATCAGGACCTAGGCCTGTCTCTGAGACTCTGTGCATCCCCAGGGATCCCCAATTGATCCCACGGCAGGTGTGCAGGCCACAGCTGCAACCCCGGCTGAGAGGCATACTGCGTCAGCCAGCTACTGACCTGCACCCCCACCTACCCCCTCCTTCCCAGCCACTGACCTGCACCCCCACCTACCCCCTCCTTCCCAGCCACTGACCTGCACCCCCACCTACCCCCTCCTTCCCAGCCACTGACCTGCACCCCCACCTACCCCCTCCTTCCCAGCCACTGACCTGCAACCCCACCTACCCCCTCCTTCCCAGCCACTGACCTGCACCCCCACCTACCCCCTCCTTCCCAGCCACTGACCTGCACCCCCACCTACCCCCTCCTTCCCATCCACTGACCTGCACCCCCACCTACCCCCTCCTTCCCAGCCACTGACCTGCAACCCCACCTACCTCCTCCTTTCCAGCCACTGACCTGGACCCCCACCTACCCCCTCCTTCCCAGCCACTGACCTGCACCCCCACCTACCCCCTCCTTCCCAGCCACTGACCTGCACCCCCACCTACCCCCTCCTTCCCAGCCACTGACCTGCACCCCCACCTACCCTCTCCTTCCCAGCCACTGACCTGCACCCCCACCTACCCCCTCATTTCCAGCCACTGACCTGCACCCCCACCTACCCCCTCCTTCCCAGCCACTGACCTGCACCCCCACCTACCCCCTCCTTCCCAGCCACTGACCTGCACCCCCACCTACCCCCTCCTTCCCAGCCACTGACCTGCACCCCCACCTACCCCCTCCTTCCCAGCTACTGACCTGCACCCCACCTACCTCCTCCTTCCCAGCTGCTGACTTGCACCCCTCACCTAACCCTTCTACACATCCACTGACCCTCACCTACCCCCCCAGCAGCTGATCTGCACCCTCCCCTAACCCTTCTTCCAGCCCGTGACATGCACTCTTACTTACCCCCCCCCCCCCCCCCCCGACTCCCTCACACCAAATTGGCCTTATTGCTAGGGGACCAGGGTTCTTTACTGTCGGTGTGCAGGTCGGACCTTCATCCCACGGCAGACCCTGGTAAGTGGACCTCCACTGAAAGTAGTTGAGTACCCCTGAGCTAGGATTTTGAGGAGGAAAATAAGAATATAAATATTATGAACGAAATGTTGTGCTAAAACACCAAACCCCCTGAGAACCAAATAATAGGCAAGGTGCAGAATCTCACCATTAAAGCAGAGTGGCATTCTCCCATTCCCACAGGCAGTGTGGCAATCCCCCCATTCCCCATAGGCAGTGAGGCAATCCCACCTCCCGTTCCCGTGTGGCAATCAACCCACCACATTCCCATAGGCAGTGTGGCATTCCCTCCATCAGATTCCCATAGGCAGTGTGGCATTCCCCGATCACCCCCCCCCTCCTATTCCCCATAGGCAGTGTGGCATTCCCCCATCACATCCCCCCTCCTATTCTCCATAGGCAGTGTGGCATTTCCCCCTCTCACTCACATAGGCAGTGTGGTATTTCTCTCCCCCCCATTCCCCTGGAAAGTGTGGCATTCCCCCCTTCCATTCCCCATAGGCAGTGTGGCAATCCCCCCCCGCCTGTTCCCCATAGGCAGTGTGGCAATCAACCCATCACATTCCCATAGGCAGTATGACATTCCCCCTTCCCATTTCCCATAGGATGTGTGGCATTCCTCCCCTCCCTTTCCCTATAGACAGTGTGGCATTCCCCCTCCCATTCACCATAGGCAGTGTGGCATTCCCCCTTCCAATCCCCTAGGCAGTGTGTCATTCCCCCCTCCCATTCCCTATAGGCAGTGTGGTATCCCCCCTCCTATTCCCATAGGCAGTGTGGCATTCCCCCTCCCATTCCCATAGGCAGTGTGGCATTCCCCCCTCCCATTCCCATAGGCAGTGTGGCATTCCCCCATCCCATTCCCATAGGCAGTGTGGCATTCCCCCATCCCATTCCCATAGGCAGTGTGGCATTCCCCCATCCCATTCCCATAGGCAGTGTGGCCTTCCCCCATCCCATTCCCATAGGCAGTGTGGCATTCCCCCATCCCATTCCCATAGGCAGTGTGGCATTCCCCCATCCCATTCCCATAGGCAGTGTGGCATTCCCCCATCCCATTCCCATAGGCAGTGTGGCATTCCCCCATCCCATTCCCATAGGCAGTGTGGCATTCCCCCATCCCATTCCCATAGGCAGTGTGGCATTCCCCCATCCCATTCCCATAGGCAGTGTGGCATTCCCCCCTCCCATTCCCATAGGCAGTGTGGCATTCCCCCATCCCATTCCCATAGGCAGTGTGGCATTCCCCCTCCCATTCCCATAGGCAGTGTGGCATTCCCCCTCCCATTCCCATAGGCAGTGTGGCATTCCCCCCTCCCATTCCCATAGGCAGTGTGGCATTCCCCCTCCCATTCACCATAGGCAATGTGGCATTCCTCTCTTCCATTCCCCGTAGGCAGTGTGGCATTCCCCCATCATGTTCCCTAAAGGCAGTGTGGCATTCCCCCCTCCCATTCCCATAGGTAGTGTGGCATTCCCTCCTCCCATTCCCATAGGCAGTGTGGCATTCCCTCTTCCCATTCCCATAGGCAGTGTGGCATCCCCCCCTTACATTCCTCATAGGCAGTGTGGCATTTCCCCCTCACATTCCCCATAGGCAGTGTGGCATTCCCTCTCCCATTCCCCACAGGCAGTGTGGCATTCCCCATAGGCAGTGTGGTTCCCCCCCCCCTCCCATTCCCCATAGGCAGTGTGGCATTTCCCCCTCCCATTCCTCATAGGCAGTGTGGCATTTCCCCATCTCATTCCCTATAGGCACTGTGGCATTCCCCCATCCCATTCCCTATAGGCAGTGTGGCATTCCCCCTCCCATTCTCCATAGGCAGTGTGGCATTCCCCCATCCCATTCCCTATAGGCAGTGTGGCATTCCCCCTCCCATTCACCATAGGCAGTGTGGCATTCCCCCTTCCAATCCCCTAGGCAGTGTGTCATTCCCCCCTCCCATTCCCTATAGGCAGTGTGGTATCCCCCCTCCTATTCCCATAGGCAGTGTGGCATCCCCCCTCACATTCCTCATAGGCAGTGTGGCATTCCCTCTCCCATTCCCCATAGGCAGTGTGGCATTCCCCATAGGCAGTGTGGTTCCCCCCCCTCCCATTCCCCATAGGCAGTGTGGCATTCCCCCCTCCCATTCTCCATAGGCAGTGTGGCATTCGCCCATCTCATTCCTTATAGGCAGTGTGGCATTCCCCCTCCCATTCCCCATAGGCAGTGTGGCATTCCCCCTCCCATTCCCCATAGGCAGTGTGGCATTCCCCCATCCCATTCCCTATAGGCAGTGTGGAATTCTCTCCTTCCTTTCCCATAGGCAGTGTGGCATCCCCCCTCCCATTCGGCGCCTTGGAGAAGAAGTGGCTGCCAGCCTGCCGCCTGCATCTTCTGGCCAGCAGCGGGGGGAACGATGGAAATATGAGTTTTACTTTCTTCTTCACATTCACCCGAAAATAAGTGTGTCTTATAGGGCGAAAAAAATTGTTACATTCCCAAGCTCCCACGCCCCAGCAGCCGTCTCCTGCCAACATAAACACATAGAGAAACACATTACCAGCGCCCGCTGCCTCTGCTGCCACAAGTCAAAGGCCACACCCACTCGGGAGTCAGGAACCCTGGAACTTGTTTATGTGGAGGCTGCGAGCAGAGGAGGCCCCGATGGGCGATGGCAACAGAGGTGGTGGCAACGGCAGGTAAACAAACAATGATTTGTTTTTACACTTAGCCTGGGCAAACCCTTTAAAGTATCCCCTGGACTATGTTCTCTGCGATATCGCCATTGCCATGCTCGTCAAAGAATAGGCTTGGGCCCCCATTAATTTTTTAATCATCATTTCTTATTACTAGATAAAAAAACCAAAACAGCCATTAAAAATGAATGGCACATAAATGCACAAATAGTTTCAACACAATCACGTTTGGAGCAGTTTTGGATTTCTGGAGGAAATCAGGCTTGTGTATAGAGGGCAGCCGATAGGCTCTAGTGTACCACAAGAGGTACATATACCACCGGTTGGGAAAAACTCAGGCTTAGGGGCTAAAATTCATGGCGTAGGAAAGGGCAGTTTGAGATTCTAGAGCACCGGACTGGCATTTTATTAAAGCAGACCTAAAAGTCCTAGTTCAGGTACGCAATAACTTTCCTCCCCATTATCCTCCCTGTATGAAACGTGTAAAATGAGCCATTTAAAAGCCTCTCAAAATCTCTGATTATACATAAATGCTTTATGTATAATCAGAGAGGCTGCTGGCTTTGCTTCCATTTCTGGGCGAGTTTGATCTGGGACGAGCGTGTCATGGCGAAGCTTTAAGAGTCATGTGCCCAATCTGCTGTGGTCAGAGCCATCTGTTTGACCACTGTGGCTTGGCGTACTCAATTGCATTAGGAAAGCCAAAGGACAGAATAGCTGCTTTTTTGCGTGGTCCCGGAGGAATTAAATTAAAGGGGGGGACAAACTTTGAAGCCTTGCTTTGGCTTCTACAGCACCCTGCAGGAAATGGAGGGGAGACACATGGGACAGGCTTCAGGTAAGCTTATTATTGCCATTGCCTGGACTGTCCCTTTGAAAAAGAACAATGTTTTTAATGGGGATCGCACAATGCTTGCACTCCCCATTAAAGTCAATGAGAGCCTTTTGCCAATGATATAATCACACCAAATGGCTCTATTTGGACGAGAGCCTGCACATGGACTGGGGATAGCTGAGTGAGTACTGGCGACTTTCACAATTCGGGATGCCCCCGGGGCATGCAATGACACCCAAAAAGTCCAATTCATGGGTTTTGTTCCTCTTTAAGGTTTGCCTGGCAGGGGACGCCCGTAGTTTAGGGATGCCAGAGGCGAGGAGGAAGGTAAAAAATCTAGTGCTGCTTAGGGTTTCACAAAGCAGAGCATCCTAAACTGGGACGCCGCTGGTGGCTAAGCTGTAACCAGTATACTCTAGACCCAAGTTATAAGGGTTTTGGTCCACTTTAAGTTTAAAGGAGTGCTGCCTTATTGTTTTCATTTTTTGGGATGTAAAATAAACCTACGTGTTAGGATTGTGCCCCTAGACCTGTGATTTACTTATCAGCATGTGGTTTCCAAATTTCATATAATCCTGTGTGTCTGTGATCATAAAGTGGGAGCGGGTTTCCTGCTCTTAAAGTGGACCCACTAAACATATGAAATACATTTGGCAAAAGCCCCAGCTGATATTTCCCTTCTTAGGGTGTAGAACTAGAAATGGATATTGTCGCTCTTCAAATCGTCCCGGAACACTTTTTTTATTGCTGTGCCTCTCTGTAGGATCAGTCATTGCATCAGTGTGATAATGACATCATTGCCACACACAACAGTGGCAATAAATGGAGGAGGCGGAGCTTTACAGCTAAAACAGGCGCCATTATCTGGGATTAGAGTGAAGCAGGAGCAGTAAAAATTGGCAAAAGGACCTCTATATGGGGGGAGCAATTGAGAGGATGCATGTTAAAAATGTGGGTTTTGGTCCGCTTTAAGTCAAAACTACTGACAACAAGTTCTAGAATCCTTCCACTGTTCAGTGGCTTTGACAAAATCACACAGCAGTACTGACCTCTCCAAGTGAAAACACTGCCAGTAACCCCTTAGCTGCTGGAACACAAGCCTGTGGTCCCCTAATCCACAGAGTTTGAATCAGAGTGAATGGGGTTAAACCTGTCACCTCTGCCAATCAGATGATTAGCAAGCCATTTTGGTGTTCATTTCTAAGGTAAACACATTGTTGCTAGGGAAAATGGTTTTATAGCAGAAACATACAGAAAATGAAACAAAATAACAGATAAAAATAATTATTGCACAGAGCTAATTAATAGAATGTCCACAAAGGAATGTCATCACGTGATAAATGCTCCACCACTTTGAAGATGAATCACCAATGCAAAACTACCGCGCCTTATAATCAACCCCTTAGGTCTTCAATCTTTCGGTCCTCTCTGATTAGAATATTGAGCCTTGCTCAAAAGATGCCGTCACAGATAATTCATGTAATGGAAACATAAAAGACACTAGTGCAATACGTCCCAATATTGATAGTAAAAACCGCTATTTAATAGATTGCACTCACAAAGGTAAAAACAAACATTAAGCCTTCAATACATAGGATGGCCAGTAGTTCTCACCGCCAGGACCGCTCCACAGTTAAGATCATAATACAGGATCCAATTCCAGCTCACAGCGTGCTGTTACCATGGAAACCGGGTATGGCTCCTTCTTATAGCATCATACGTTTCTAATCATGTGACCGTGCGTCACTAAGATTCCGGTTTAAAAGACCGCTCTTGTTATTATCCAAGCATTCCGGCAGAAGTCGTGTATACGACGAAACGCGTTGGATCGCTTGGATTTATATTGATTTGGAATTGGATCCTGTATTATGGTCTTAACTGTGGAGCGGTCCTGGCGGTGAGAACTACTGGCCATCCTATGTATTGAAGGCTTAATGTTTGTTTTTACCTTTGTGAGTGCAATCTATTAAATAGCGGTTTTTACTATCAATATTGGGACGTATTGCACTAGTGTCTTTTATGTTTCCATTACATGAATTATCTGTGACGGCATCTTTTGAGCAAGGCTCAATATTCTAATCAGAGAGGACCGAAAGATTGAAGACCTAAGGGGTTGATTATAAGGCGCAGTATCCCTGGGATCTGGTAAGAGCGGTAGTTTTGCATTGGTGATTCATCTTCAAGGTGGTGGAGCATTTATCACGTGATGACATTCCTTTGTGGACATTCTATTAATTAGCTCTGTGCAATAATTATTTTTATCTTGTTACCACAAACGAGGAGGGACTTTTGGCTGCACGTTGAGCTCTATGTACCTTTGTTAGCGCGGTATTTTATATATTTTTTATTACTGTAAAAAATAACAGATAAGCTCAGCACCTTGATGACATCATTTTGCTACACAATAATGGAAACTTTTAAAAAGACAATATTTCAGGGTAAAAAAAAGACACACGTATTTCAAGCTCCACCCCAGCAACGCGAAAGCACATTTTGGGCCGGGCAACAGCAATCCGGAAACCCTTCAGGCAATAGTAATTATTCCATTTGTTAGGGACTTGTCTTATATGATGAGGGCGGCTTTCCCAGCGACAGGTCCTCTTTAATGTGCTGTTTCCTAGATAATGGCTGCAATCTGTCTGCGAGTGAAGAGGTGGGTTTCCAGAAAGGATCTGCATAGAAGAAAGATGGCGGCACAATGCTGGAAGGGGCGCGCGGCAGCTTGCTGCGCCATCTGGGCGGTGGATGCGGCGCAGGCAGACACTTGTCATGACGGGCGATGTGCTGACATACAATTAGCGGCAGCGGATGGACGCCACGTTAATACTCGCTAGAGCAACAACCTAAATAGATCCTTCTCCATAAACGCTAAAACAACAGGATACATTCAATATTTACTAGGCCATTAAACAAAGACAATTACCCGGGGCTCTGAGTTACAGTCTCCAGGGAGGGGTGAGTATACAAAGGGCCGAAAATAAAAGAAGGGACTTCTGGGTAATAGCGGAGCCCATTGTCAGCACCATGACGTAGAACAACACCTAAAGGTTTGATCTTTTTTTATTTAGACTAGACCTTCAGCATGATTTAATGAAAAGACCAAACCCTTAAAGCGGACCTTCACCCTGAATAAGAGCCTATCTTATATGTTCCCCACACCCTGTACATACAGATTGCTCACATTTAAAATCATCCTACCTGCACCTACTGCATGTTATGAGCCTTTAAACACCCAAGATGGCGGCTCGTGGAGCATCAGGCAGCCTGCAAACAGGAAGCGTCTTCTAACTGTGTTGCTCTGCATTCTGAGATTGCGGTCCTTTCCCTGACCCCAGCTCTGCTCTGTATGTGCAAAGCACAGCTATAATCCCGCCCCCTGAACTTTATTCCTCTCTCATCTCCCCAGTATGTGTGATGCTTCTGAGTCAAGATGGCGACGCCTGTATCCTAGAGTCCTGAACAGAGTTGCAGCCCGGAAAGAATAATAAGTAAGGGACTAAAAACGTAAAATATACTAATTTTAGATGCTGGGGAATCGTTTTTTAAGGTTTTGAGCTTTTCATGAAATCATGCTGAAGGTCCGGTTTAAAAATCGATTCCCCAGCATAAAATTAATATATTTTAAGTTTTTAGTCATTTACTTATTATTCTTTTCCCCTTTGGCTGCAACTCTGTTCAGGACTCCAGGATACGGGCGCCGCCATCTTGACTCAGAAGCATCACATACTGAGGAGAGGAGAGCGAGATAAAGTACAGGTGGGCGGGTTATAGCTGTGCTTTGCACAGACAGAGCAGAGCTGGGGTCAGGAAAAGGTCAGCAGTCCCAGAATGCAGAGCAGCACAGTCAGAAGGCACTTCCTGTTTGCGGGCTGCCTGATGCTCCATGAGCCGCCATCTTGGATGTTTAAAGGCTCAGAAAATGCAGTAGATGCAGGTAGGATGATTTTTAATGTGCGAAATCTGTATGTACAGGGTGTGGGAAACATATAAGATAGGCTTTTATTCAGGGTGAAGGTCCACTTTAAATCGGGTAGTATTGTTAAGCCTTTTCCTAGGGGTATCCCGATTTAGGATGCCCCACAGTGTGCATCCCCTGGTTTTCCAGTATCGTTGGCTAAAACTTCACGTTCACAGTGCATGTGCGGCCTCTGGCGACATCCCCGCTCTGGCGGCACCCAGGTGATGTCACCCACTCTGGAGGGAGCTGGAATGCTGCAGAGTGCGGCTATCAAGGGCAGGGGCGGGCTGGCCATAGGGAGACCTAGGACAATGCCCGGTGGGCCGCACTGCTTTGGGGCCAGTTGTGCTGCTGCTTTTACCACCCACATTCAATCCCTGCCCCCTTAGTTTCCCTCTCAGCCCCCTGTACCCAGCCCCACTGTACCCACAAACCAGGGAACCCCAGCCCCCAATGCTATAGCCCCAGCATCATGGTGTGGGGCCTTAGCAAGGATGTCTCAGGCCAGCCAGGGGCTTCTTAAATCCAAGGCTGATTTTTGGACTCAGTCCAGCCCTGATCAAGGGAGTGTCACACTGTGTGACATCCCAAATTTGGATGCCCCTATACTAATCTTTTTAGAAGAGCATCCACTGGTCTGTATATAAGACTCTGGCTGGTGGTCTCCCTCTATTTGGGATGCCCCCATGTGAGAGTCCCAGGGTCCCATGGCACATGCGTAGGTCACGGCACCATCCCACCGGCTGCTGCATGCTCCCCCCACCAAGCCTATATGATCGTCTGGCACAGGTACAAGCATCTGAGAGGAAGCAAACATGGTGGTTCTCGCCTCTCCTCTTTAATTCATTGTTCTATGGTGCTTATTAATATAGAACGCTGACTGGATGAGAGCCCGCACATGCACTGTGGGAGGTAACCACATGGGTGGGCTTCACAGAGTTTCACACACTAGGACGAGTAACAAAACCTGGGAAAATAAATGTGCCGGGTTTGGGTCCTCTTTATAAATGGATGAGTTGTGGTCCACTTTAAAGTGGACTTATCACCAGGATAATATGTTCTTGTTCCTGGGGCATTCTGATTTGGGATGCCCCGATGTGTGAAACACTGCAGATCAACATCAAAACTCACCTTCTCGGCAGTCCCACAGTGCATGCGCTGGCTCTTGTCCAATCAGAGTTGTGTGGCATAGCAAAAGGGGAGCGGCCCCGGGTTCCCTCTGGTTTGCAGTGTGCTCCTGCCCCCATCTGAATGGCTGGGCGTGGGAGCGCACCACAGGGGTCGATGGTCGGGCCAGCAAAACATTCGTTAGGCGCACTTTTAACCTATCCCGCTGTGTGAAACCCCACCGATCGGCCACAAAACTCACCCAATCCCGAGGCTCCCACAACGTCTTTGTGGCCTATGGCTGCATCTCTGGCTCCCATTTAGCTGAGGCAGACTAAAGGGAAGTTGGGGATGTGGCCAACAGGTTTGTCACATCAGCCAGCAGCTTTGAGATCAGCCGATAGCCCATTCCTTTTCCCAGAGCTAATTTGGGGCATCCCACTGTGTGAAATGCCCTGGGATCACCATAAAACTCACCTTTCTGGTGATTCCCATGGCACATTCGTGGACTGTGGTGGCACGCTCAGCATCCCCTCAGCAGAACTGTATGAAAGGTCGGTGCGAGCACACACAGCTCAATGGAGTAACAGTGGGAGGCATCCCGGCAATCCATCTATAATTATGCAATCTATTCCGATTGGCTGGTAGCCGCGCATGCTACATGGGAGTATGGTTAGAGGTAAGAGTAAGGCAATCCCTGGGTTTTTACACACACATTCCAATTGGGATGCCCCTATTAAACCGGACCAACACCCGTTTATACTTTAACGGGTGTTGGCCCCGCTGTGTGCTGATAAGAAGCTCGCGGGGGCACATGTGCCATAGTCGCATCCTCTGCGCCGGCCACTGGCAGAACCCACCCATGGGACTGCCTGGTGGTCAATCGCGGGACTCCTTTCCCGGTGCTGGCTCTTAAAGTGGACTGTCACCCACCCCTGATCGGCCCGGGAATCTATAAGATTCCCGGGCTGATCACCTCCCTCACCGTTGGACATCCGAGATCGGGATGTCCCGCGGTGAGGGACCCCCCCAAAACCCCCAAAAAACTGCCGCCGCCGCCGCCTCCCGCGCGCTCCTCTAGACGTGCGTGCGTCCGCGCCGGCCATTTGTGAATGGCTGGCGCGGGGCGCGCCCTGTCAGAGCGACGTGCGGGAGGCGGCGGCGGGCGCACTGTCTTGTCCACCGATTGTCCGTGGCTACGTGGGAGCGTGGTGAGGTGAGTTTTTCGGGGTTCTGGGGGGTTTTACACAGTGGGACACCCCTAATCGGGGTGCCCCCCTGAAGTGGACCAAAACCCAGGATAGTCAAAATCCTGGGTGTTGGTCCACTTTAATAAAGGTGAGTATTACGAGCATTGTGTGTGGTTAGGTGCGAGGGGGCTCCAGCGTTCTGAATGCCCCCGCGAGTTTCTTCTTATCAGCAGACAGTGGGACCAACACCCGTTAAAGTGGACCAACACCCTGGGGTGATCGGCCCGGGAATCTATAAGATTCCCGGGCCGATCACCCCCCTCACCGCGGGACATCCGAGATCGGGATGTCCCGCGGTGAGGAACCCCCCCGAAAACCCCCCAAAAGCTCACCTCCTCGGCGGCGGCCGCACGCGCGCCCCTCTAGCCGTGCGCGCGCCCGCGCCGGCCGTTTGTGAATGCCCGGCGCGGGCGCGCGCGCTGTCAGAGGGACGTGCGGGAGGTGGCGGCGGACGCGCTGGCTTGTCCGTCGCTGTCAGCGCTTGTCCGTCGCTGTCACCCGGCCACGTGGGAGCGTTTTGAGGTGAGTATTGGGGTGTTTCTGGGGGGTTTTACACAGCGGGGCACCCCTAATCGGGGTGCCCCCCTGAAGTGGACCAAAACCCAGGATAGTCAAAATCCTGGGTGTTGGTCCACTTTAAAGTAAAAATGGGTGTTGGTCCGGTTTAAGTGGACCAATACCCTATTGTTATGTCAGGTTGCCAGCTACACTCTGACACACACACACACATACCGTGTGACTGGAGGGTTGCAGGTTCGATTCCTGGCTGGGACATAACTGAAGTGCACCAAGCACTTGTGTATACTTACTGTATGTGTTTGTCTCATTGCACGGATAAATTAGATGCAGAGGTAAAATTCATATGTGCATGCAAGAAAACAATGGTCATATATGCATAATATATATATATATATATATATATATATATATATATATATATATTCCTGAATGTTCTCTCTATTTTGAATCAAGCCTTTTTTAAAGTGGAACAAAACAATATATATATATATATATATATATATATTCCTGAATGTTCTCTCTATTTTGAATCAAGCCTTTTTTTAAAGTGGAACAAAACGTGGGACAGACAGCTACTGGCTGGGATGCGCTGCTGTGTGAAACCCCACAGGTCACTCACCTTTCCCCGATCCATCAAAGCATTCGCGGGCTCTAGTCCAATCAGAGCCGTTTACAGTGTCATTGTAATACATCAACGGCTCTGATTGTTTACCATGGGGAACGAGTGCGGCCCCAGCATCTTCGGGTTGTGCGCATATTCCTGACCCAGCTTTTCAGCTAGGCTGGGGTGGGAGCACGTGTGCGCAGCTGGGGATGTGGCCACACTCGGCTTTCCATTGAAGCCGTTTGCCGAATGACTTACAGACCGATTCATTACTAGCGCCAGGTACCGGCAGATGAACGTCTGTACAGCGGCGCTAGTGGTCGCTCTGATCGGCTGTGAGTCGCTATTACAGAGCACCTCAGCTGCTGTAGTAACATTGCCGCCATTGATGAATTTGATGTGTGAGTCGCTCTAACTCCAGTACAGTGCTATATGGGAGCGAACGGTAGCGACTGGTCAGCAAACCATATTCATAAAAAAAACTGCCTCACACAGCGCCGGAGCTCAAAATTGTGCCGCTGTAGCCCAGAGTGCCAGACACTGTGCGATTAAAGTCCGTTTTTGAACACATATCCACTAGTAACAAAGCAAAAACATATGGAATTACATTGTTATTACATTGTGACATTAACACTTTAATACCAGACCTGTAATGACAATTCTGCATAAAAAATAAAATAAAAAAAACCAAAAAAGTATTCAAAAATGTATTTAAATCGGCCAGGAGAGGTCACACAATGATTTGATACAAAACTAAAAAAAATTATTAAAACAAAACCCTTTTTAAAGTGGACTGTCACCCACCCCTGATCGGCCCGGGAATCTATAAGATTCCCGGGCCGATCACCTCCCTCACCGCGGGGCATCCGAGATCGGGATGTCCCGCGGTGAGGGACCCCCCCCAAAAACTCACCTCATCGGCGGCGGTGGCAGCCGCCGCCGCCTCCCGCGCGCTCCTCTAGACGTGCGCGCGCCCGCGCCGGCCGTTTGTGAATGGCCGGCGCGGGCGCGTGCCCTGTCAGAGCGACGTGCGGGAGGCGGCGGCGGGCGCACTGTCTTGTCCGCCGCTTGTCCGTGGCTACGTGGGACCGTGGTGAGGTGAGTTTTTCGGGGTTCTGGGGGGTTTTACACAGCGGGACACCCCTAATCGGGGTGCCCCTCTGAAGTGGACCAAAACCCAGGATAGTCAAAATCCTGGGTGTTCACTTTAAACAGAAGAAAAGGAACGTCCATTGAAATGTATGGGAGAGCGTCAGGTAGCGACAGGTAATAGCAGGCGCTCTGAAAGGCAGAGCGCCGCCGGGATCTGCTGAGCCGTCTGTGATGATGATGATGTCGCTACGTGACGCTGTAAGAGTCGCTCAACAGAATCACCTTCATAAATGTGGTATTGCGTGCCGCGGCCGGCGTTCACCTGACGCTACCTGTCCCTTACCAGGCACTACCTGGCGCTATCCCTTGATGAATAAAGCTCATAATCACTATAAACTGCGGGCGCACAGAAAAACGTGAACGTGTGAAGCCTTGAGAGCAAACAAAGAATTGGGTGTGTGTGAAAAAATGTGCATATAAAAAGGAACACGCCCACGTTGAAAGATGCACATGCACTTATCGGATACATTGTGCGCATGCACGGAAAAGCCTACATCCAAAAAGTTTGTATACTCCCCTCCTCCATGTTTCTGTGCTCGACCCAGTTCATCCTACTTCACCTTCACTTTTGGATCTTCCCTTGGTCTGATGCTTCGGACTGACCCCGGCTTCCCTTGCAACCTCTGAACCAGTTCTTCCTGCCTTCTGACCTCCCCGAATATGTTGCTGTTTGCCCTTGACCTTCTGCTCTATCTCCTTACTGTGCCCAAGTTGTGATACCCAGTTCTGCCAGGTGGCCTACCCTGGGGTGTTCCTGCAGCCCAGTCTGTTCCTTCTTAAGGGGGCTCACGTGAAAACCAGAACACCTCTTAGTCTGGGTTTTGTGTACCTAGGACAATTGAGCTCTTTACCCCTAGACTGCAGAGATGGTACTTTCGGGTGCCGTCTGGGATTGCAGTCCGCCGTCCCAAGGATTAGGTCTTGCTGCATAATCAGTGTCAGACTGGTCATCCAGAGCACCAGAGAATTCAACAGTGGGCCCCAGGCACTGATCCGGGACCACCATAAGGGCAGTACAAAAGATCCAAGCCTAACACAGTGTTTCTGGCTTGCCTGGAATGTATTATTGTTATTACTTCGGTAAGTTACATTAATTATTTGTTTTACAGTATCACAACCTAATCGTAAGGGTGGGCTCCACGAGTAATTTCCTCTGATGGGCCCCTGTGCATAAGTGTAAGTGATTCCTGACAATAATCAACATTTCTACTATGACAGATACTTTGCTTCTTCTCAGGCTGATGACATCACCTTGTATACATGACAGGTACACTTTAGGCTTCTGCTGCATATAATGATTATGGCAGGAAATGGGAAGGGGGGGGGGGGGGAGTATAGATTTTGTTTTCTCCACAGAAGCCTCTAATACAATAAATGAGATATTTTGGATCAGATGAAAATACTAAATAGGAACAATCGATTCTTTTTGCTTTAAAGTTTGACTGAGCTAAGGACTGGCCATCTTCCCAGCATGCAGTGCGCAACCCCCACTTCCTATAATTGACAATGACCATTCTCATTTTTAGGAAATGTATTTTTAGGGGTATTTTCCTCTTGCAGCTGATGTTGCATTTTGATGTTGCATTTCCAGTGTCCCCCCGGGTCCAGACTAGGTAAATTTTGCACACTGCTGAGCTGAGGGGGCGCAGCTAGATTAGAAACCATCTTCGCTATATGGTCCCAGAGAGAATGAAACACGTTTCCACTGAGTTCCAGGGGAACTGCTTCTGGGGGTGCCTCTCACCGGGGTCGTACCGGCATGTGTGGTGGGATTGCCCAGTAGTTTTGGTCAAGAATCTTTAGAGTTCTCAGCAAGGTATGTGGTAGATCTGTGGTCAGAGACCCTTGGGTGGCTCTCCTAATTGTGCCAATCCCCCAAAGTTCTAGACTGCAAAAGCGTTTGATGTATTATATCCTATCAGGGGCAAAGCTGGTGATAGATGGGGCTTGGAGGTCCCCACCTTGAGCTTCAACGCATTTAAAAACAAGGTCGATTGCATTATGGCCATGGAAAAAATGTCCGCAATTCACAATGGGACTTTGGAGCTGTTCAGGGAGATGTGGAATCCTTGGGTTTGGAATTTTCTGCCTACAGATTTTGATGTAAAACTAATGAGCATCTGATCCTTCCTCGACCCCTTCCTTTACTCCCCCCCCCCCCCATATGGATTGTTATTTTTATTTAATTTATTTGAATTGAACTTCTTTAGTAACTCTTGAATCTTATTCGATTTTCTTGTATGCAGTGAATAAGCTTCTGATCGTGACTTAAGTTGTCTGTAATCCTTAAATTCTGTGTATGAATAGTATTATGCTTATAGAATAATGTTCCCAATATACACAATAAAAAGATTGATAAAGAAACCATCTTCAGCCTTTATTTTACCAATCCCACCCTTATTACAGTAGAGAAATAGGTGAGTATACTTCACTGCATGGATTCTGGCTCAGCTGTGTTTTCCACCGCCGTGGCCACACCCACCAGGCATTTTTAAAATCGCTAATTGGCTGATCTAAAAAAATGCCATATGATGTGTCCTGTTCCTTGGCCACATCCCCAGCTTCCCTCTACTCTGGGGTTGCGCTCCTGGCCCCAGCCTGGGCATGGGAACCTCATCCAAAGGTAAGCCGACAGCACAATTTTTTGGGTGGCCCAGGGGGGATTCACACAGCAGGGCATCCAGATTTTGGATGCTCCTGTGTGTGACACCACAGGGATCTCCGGCTCTCCGTCTCTCCACTGTCTGCCGGTGCATGCGCAAGCTTCTAGCCAGTCAGAAGAGACTGCGATGCATAATTATGGCTGCATTTTCTGAGCCTCTAAACACCCAAGATGGTGGCCCATGGAGTCTCAGGCTGCCTGCAGACAGGAAGTGTCTTCTGATTGTGCCGCTCTGCATTCTGGGATTGCTGTCCTTTTCCTGACCCCAGCTCTGCTCTGTCTGTACAAAACACAGCTATAACCCCACACCCTGCACTTTTGACCCCTCTTCTCTCTTCAGTATATGATGTAAGATGGTGGCGCCCATATCCTGGAGTCCTGAACAGAGTTGCAACCCAGCGGGGGAAAGAATAATAAGTGACTAAAAACATAAAATATATTAACTTTAGATGCTGGGGAATTTTTTTTAAGGGTTTGAGCTTTTAATTAAATTATGCTGAAGGTCCGGTTTAAATAAAACTTTACTCATTACTTACTACTACTGTGCCAATTGTGTGGGAAGACGTAGAGGAACTCTGATTTCAAATACAAACAACCCTTGTGGTATTGAGCCCCAGAACCCCACCCACACAGATACACCCTGGGCCCAAGAAGAACCTGCTCCCGGCTATCCCCCCATACACCTGGTTTGTGAGGGTAACAACAATAGGTCCCTAGAGCTCCAAAACTCAGCTCGTCCTTAATCTTCATCGAGGACCTAACCCATGCAACTACCAGCTAGCACACATATTCCCTGGGTGGGATAGCAACTGAGCAAAAGGAATTGTGCCCTGCTTTGAGAGTGCAGTAAACACACCGCATCCAAGATAGTCCCCAGTTCAAAGATCTCCTGCTGCTCCCCCTCACACCTTTGCTAGACAGAAAGGAACATAACAGGACACGTGGCTGGGAAGCTGCAATGGCTGAGAGACTTAACAAGGATCTCCCAAACAGACTGGCACCAGACATTACTGGGAATCTCAGGGCGCTGTTCACCCCAACCTGAAGTCAAAAGCATATTCAGAACCCGAAAGCCCAGATGCATCCATACATAAACTCATTGTATGTTCTGGGACCATGTTATGGCAAACTTGGGTCCAAAACCATCTCACACGGCCATGTTTGGACCGTGTTTTTTAATAGTTAAACTGCGAGCTGTCGGGAGGGGATTGGATTGGAGGAGGAGAGTGTCGGACCTTTGCACAAAGGTCTAGAACCGAGACCCTTGTTTGTCACTATCTGGGGTCACATTGGTACGGGCTCGAAGGACCAGGAACTTGCCGGCTGCTTCATGTCTCCCGGTGATTGCGCTGCATAACATCTCATCTGATTAAACACTAGGTATCTGCCCATTACTGTCAGTATTACTCACCTGTAACCTGCCCTTCAGACCACTATATGCATTTGTTAATTCCTTGTATATTGTCTAGTGTGTGCTTACGGCAATTAATTATATAACATAAAAGAGCACTATCACGAAATTGTGTAATATTAAAGTGGACCAAAACCCACAGTGATCGGGGAACCGATTCCCTCTCCCCGGGGCATCCAAAATCCGGATGCCCCGCTGTGTGAAACCCCCAGGTCGCCCATACACTTACCTTCTTTTCCGGTCCAACGGCGCATGCGCGAGCCCTGGCCGAATCCCTCTAGCGGCCCACGCCAGGCACTTGTGAATGGCTGGTGCGGGCACATTCCCTGTTAGAGGGTAGCGGGGGATGCGCCCATTGGCACGCTCGGAGACCCTCGCCTTAGACGTGCTGACGTGAATGGATCCGAGCGCGCTGATTGGATGAGCAGCCATGATCGGGGTGCGCCAGGGGGCAAGGCCAAAATCCTAGGTTTTGGTCCACTTTAAAAATCCATATAAACATGCCGGTTAATTAGAGGAGGCGTCACTTGCTGTATACAACCGAACTGAATAAAACTCCCTCCAAGCTTGTGGTTTTCTTTTCCTGGTAGGAAAAATCCAGGGTTGACAGGTTTAGTATCAGGGGTGACAGAACCTAATTTTCTATTCCTTCCATTAAAATAAAAAAACAAGTCTGGCTGGATATTTCTTAATGCCGGGTGTATAAGTGACCCCTCCTCCCGACATCCAGCATATTTATATGGATTTTTATCATTGGGCCATTTTTCGTGATAGTCCTCCTTTAGCTTGATCTTTTTGCTTTGATCCTGAATACACTGGTTTGTGTCTTTTCGGTCATTATATACGCTACTGGTTGCTGGCCTCTAGCCCAATATTTCCCGCTAAGGAACAGACCTTGTGGTAATTATTTACGGCTGGCTGGAATCACTGGTTCACTGGAGTCCAACAGTCATTTAGGGTCATTAGACCAGTATACAGGAAAATGTATTGCGTGATTATGCAAACTGTGACGTCAGCTAAGCGCATGTGATATATAGATTTCCTCACAGTATCCCTTTAAAGCGGATCTACAGTCTAGGTCAGTGTTTCCCAAACCTCTCCTCCAGGGCCACCAACAGGCCAGGTTTTCACCAAACAGAGGCACAGGTGAGTAGTAGAACAGCAAAGCTATAGAGGTATATGTGGGGGGATGCACAAAACATGAGCTGTTGGTGGCTCACCAGGAGATGGTTGGAGAACATTGGTGTATGTATAGTCCTGTCCCCCGAAGCCCCCTTTCCCACTTAGCCTTATTTGTGGTTATTAACAAAATCACCTACCTGCCACCCAGAAAGCAGACTCCTGGTAACCCACCCCTTCGATGTTCAATAAGGATCAGACTCAGTGGGGGAATAGAATGGATGGGGAGAGGATCAATTTTAAACTGAGGATCCACTTATAACATGACTTTTGCTTTGCAAAAGCTACAGAAGAAGAAGACTGAATCTCTCCAGTTGGCCCATGGGGGAACCTCCGCTCAATCTCAAAGGTTACACACCCAGTTTACACAGTGGTACCAGCCCTGGTGATTTGTCTATTAAAGCAGAACAAAACCCACCAGTGGCCGGTCTAGATTCTAAACTATTCCAGGGCCAGCCACAGGCATTTCCGTGGGGCATCCCAATTCGAGAATGAAACCTCCCAGGGCACTCCCCGCTCCAACGACACATGTGCAGGCTCTCGTCCAATTAGAGCCGCTTGCCTTTCAGCAAATTGCACAGATTGTTTACAATGGGGAGCAAACACTGCCATCCCTGGCGGTGTGAACATGCTCCTGCCCCAGCCGTGCTGATAGGCTTGGACAGGGGGGCCCAAAAGGTCGGTAATACATTGATTTCAGTCTGAGCCCTTTGCCAACAGGAAGTAAACAGGGCAAAGGGCTTTGATTAGATGAGAGCCAGCACATGCACCAATGGAGCAGTAAAAGGAGAGTTTTCGTGGGCATTCTGGGGGGTTTCACACAGTAGGCCGTTGCAATTCGGGGTGCCCCAGGGCACGGAACTAAACCCGGGAAAATCACATTTTTGGTTTTTGTTCCGCTTTAAACCGGACCAACACCAGTTTTTACTTTAACGGGTGTTTGTTCCGCTGTCTGCTGATCACAAGAAGCTCGAGGGGGGCATCCAGAATGCTGGAGCCCCCTCGCAGATCGCACAGAATGCTCATAATACTCACATTCATTATGAGCCAACGCAGGGAAGGGAGTCCCACTATTGGCCACCGGACGGTCAAGGACCTGACTACGGCCCACGTGACCACCCGGCGGCCAATCGCGGGACTTCTTTTCCAGCGCTGGCTCGTAATGAATGTATTACAAGCATTCTATGAGGTTATCTGTGAGGGGGGCTCCGGCATTCTGTGATCAGCAGGCAGTGGGACCAACACCCCGTTAAACTAAAGACGGGTGTTGGTCCGGTTAGCAATTTTTTATTTCAGCAGGTAATGTTGGATGGCTCTGTTGTACAGCAGGAGAGCACAGCTTATCCACTCTCTAGTAGGAATTAACTGTAAATGTCAAAAAGTGAAACCAGGATTGGTTCTAGGAGGCTGGGGACAAACCCAAATAGGCCACATAGTGACGAGATAGGTCCAGGGAAGATTGTAGACATTCGCCTCAAGCTCTGCCGCCTCCCAGATGTACGGAAGATTCTCTCCGCTGCATCCTCCTGCCCTGTCTTCTTTTACCATCAGATGCCGAGCTCGATTCAATACAAAAGCGGCGTCCTCCCAGTCTTAATATAATGTGCTTTATGGGGCCAGAGTAATCTGGTCGCTGTGGTTTCAGGCTATAAACAGACACACAAATAAACAGACACACAAAAGAAATAAAGGGAAAGGATGGCAACTCTGCTAGCAACAAAATAGCCAATCAGTTATGTGATCCCGCTACTTGTTAACCTTCATTCTTTACTAAAACGTTACAAATTGTAAAAACAGATTGTAAATAATCAGTCCTGCAAAGAGAGCAGATTTATTGTTTCTATTATGAGGAGCGCGGTCACAGTCTATTTTGAAGCATGGCATTACAAAGTCAAGGTGTATTAAAGGACAAATGAAAGCTCTTAAGAAAGTACTTCTGTGGGAAAAATGTATTAAATATAAAAAAAACAACCAACTCAAATAAACATAATAACCGCATAGATGCTGTATGGTGTGAAGTGAGCATAGAACCATTAGGGGCGAATATGGGCTGTGGCCTTATTTTAAACACTACTCTAGATAAGCTGACATTATCATGAAAAACAAAGCAAAAGGATATAAAAATTTGATTTCTTAGTAGCCCATAATGGAAAGGGTGTATTTGAAATAAGAAACAATAAGTTTGTCTTTTAATGGTCAGTTGCCTGTGGCTGGCCAAGCCAAGCCCCAGGAAAGAGCATTCAGTGGGCCGTTGGCAAAACACTCAGTACTGCCTGGTACTATTTGACATATGGATACCAGCCCCTATGCTTGGTACATCGGGCTGGTAGTCCTGGGAGAGGCACCCTATACACAAGTCTGTAACTTAAACTGGACCGTCACCCTAAATAAGAGCCTATCTTGTATGTTTCCCCCATCCTCTACATACAGATTGCCCACATTAAAAATCATCCTACCTGCATCTACTACATTTTCTGAGCCTTTAATCATCCAAGAAGGCGGCCCATGGAGTCCCAGGCTGTCTGCAGACAGGAAGCATCTTCTGACTGTGCCGCTCTACATTCTGGGATTGCTGTCCTTTTCCTGACCCCAGCACTGCTCTGTCTGAGCAAAGCAAAGGTATAATCCTGCCCCCTGCAGTTCCCCCCATCCTCTCTTCAGTATGTGATGCTTCTGAGGCAAGATGGGGGCGCTCATATCCTAGAGTCCTGAACGGAGTTGCAGCCCAGCGGGAGAAAGAATAATAATAGACTAAAAAAATATTAAAAATATATAAATTTTAGATGCTGGGGAATTTTTTAAGGGTTTTAGTTTTTCATTAAATTATGCCGATGGTCCGGTTTAACATCCAGAACATGGGTGTACATACCAGGCCCATGGCAGAAGGGAGTACAGTGGAAGCAGCCTTCTCCCATTTGGAAGCACCTGTGGACCATCCGGTGTGATCCCTTTTATGTCTTGGTTTCCATCGCAGTGTGCTAGCAGCTGGGCGGAACAAGGTCAGGGCATCTTTGTTCCATCCTGTGAAACCCACAGCCCTTCAACACTGCGTACAGATGTAACATTCTTCAGAATGATCAGCTTTCTTCAATGTGTGGCCCGTCCGTCTCCCTGGGAGCACACACATCGTTCCTCTTTCTGTCTCATGAGGTTCATACACCACACCTTGCCAAGACATGTCCAGATGCATATAAAAGGACTGGGACCAAACATATAGTACTGATTGGCTTCCCCCTATCATATCCTGCACAGCAAGGGTGACACTTAATGTCCACTATCCTTTACTGCACCCAATTTCACTCACTTTCTGAAAACTGCTTGTGCTTTTCTAACTAAAAACTGCGGGAAAATAAATGTTCCCCCCTAAAACTGGTCAAATGTCTTAATAGGGACAATGGCTATTCAGTCACCCTGTTACAGCCAGCAAGCAATCAGAGGTCTTGAATTAGAGATCTCAAATATGCTGGGTGGGTGTGGCTACCATTATTTACTAACTGAGCGATGCTGGAGGAAGATGGATCTCCAGGTACTCGGGGTACACTCTCCAGGTGTATGCATGGGGTCTACCCGGCGCTATCAGGCTTCGACCCTTCCCCTGTGTGTTGCACCGAATGGGAGTTGGCAGCTCCTAGTAAGTAGCTTTGTAGTTTAGTAGCTGCAGTACATGTCCCAACTCTACTAACATAGAGTGCCTTGTGTGGGTAGCGAGGCATCTACATGTATCTGCAGTTATATGCAACTAAATCTCTTTCTTCCTGTTTATCACGTTTGTTGCTTAATACTCATATATTACTAAGGGATGGTTCCACTGGGTCCCTCCCACACCAATTACGAATTTCCCAGAGCAGCTTTCCTTTTCCTTCAGTACTCGGGATGGGGGCTCATTGGAGTGTTGGGCGGGTGTTCTGCTTTAGCATTGTAATAGCATGCACTGCTATACAATGTAACTCATCAGGATGTGTCTCTTGTTACAATTGTAACATCGGCCACTTGCCTGGCTGTTACAAGGTATGAATGCAGATAGCTGACCAGATATTAAACAGGACATTTTAAACAGCTCTAATAGTAATTTACCAGCCCTATCCAGACCAGGAGCTTCTTAACCCTGACCCCAAGAAGTTTCTCAGTCAATGAGTGCATTTATCAGCTGATGCTACAGCATTTCAGGAACAGATCAGAGGTAGGGTGGAAATTAGATAAGTCATGGTGCTGTAGGGGCAGATTCTCTGGCAGAGGTGGGTATGGTGCCCACATCTATCATGCTGAGACGTTAGCTTTGCAGGGGAAGAACATGGGTTGGAGTGTCTTGACTGGGGGTGTTATAGTGGGGCAAGATATAGGAAAAGGTTTTAGGGGGGTCTTTGGAAGCAGGGTGTGGAGCAGTGTATAGGCCAAGGGTGAGGTGGGCTACATGCTGGAGGCTACACCCAGCCAAAGTGACCCTATAGAAATGTGGCCCACAAGGGATTTTTCCTGTGCTGCCAGTGTCTAGTCTGTGCCCTGTGTTATATTGTACAGCAGGGATTGAGGGGTCACAAGGGGATAAATATTACAAATTCAATATATATGCTATACAGAGGGCTGAAAACACAAAATCTAGATGCTTCCTAGAGTTGGATCAAAATCCTGAAAAGCTTTGAATTGGGCCTGATTCTCTAGGAAGCAAGTTCAGTAAGTGGGTGGTAGTTTAGGGACAAGAACAGTATTGAGCAAAATAAACAGTGCACACTGCAGACAGGATAAACAACACACAAGTTTATAGCAGTATGTACAAATGTATACACAAGGGTCATTTACTCAAATCTGTATGTAGAACTCCTACATTTACAAAAGCACTGTCAAACATAGAAACACATAGATATCTATTGGTATGTCATCCGAAATTGGTGCATAAGGGTTTTCAGGAAACCAATGAGCCTCTAGTTTCTAATGGATGAGCTCTATGAGGAAAATCAGATTTCTGCCAACAGTTTATAAACACATTGATTGGAGCTTTGGAACCGATAAATCATAGCAAGCTAAAATGTAATAGTGGTTGGCTCCTGGGCAGTCTGTGTGGATAAGACCACTCAACAGTTGCAGCCTGGACTGTGATGGCTAGTGACTAGGGACCTCAGCATTGGCAACAGGAGGTGTGGCTGGGGAGGAGTCATGGATTTTGAGGAGGGTGCAAGGGGCAGCACCCTGGGGCCTCAACCACTTGCCCTGCAAAGGGGCCTCCACCAACCTTTGGGTTATGGTCTGGTCCAAGAGGCTTTTCAGTCTGTGGTCTGACGGGCCGCGGAGGCAGCAACAAAGATATCGCCCGCCTGGGAAAACCTTTTTTTGCTTTTGCAAATCTGCAGCCAAAACCACCACAAGGCAGGATGGAGAGTCTAGAGCAGCAAAGCCGCCGTCAGTAACGCTACAGTGATGGGTGTGTGCAGAGCTGTCAATCAGCGGCTGCTCACTGCACGTAAGCCACTAAGTACAGCCACTGGCAGCTCAAGTCAGGGAACTGTTTTTTGCTGGACCAGCTGGGCAACTACACCCCTCCAGCCCAGAATGGCAAAGCAGGAGTTCCCGAGCAGCACCCACCCACACAAGGGACTCGATCTGACATTCTAATAAGTAGGCGGGTGCCAGACATCCACCAGTCAGTTACTTGGCTGGACTATTATAAAAATACTGTGACTGGGGCTTCCACCAGATTTTGTGCCCAGGGGCCTTCACCACACTTAATCCAGCCCTGGGAGCAGCAGATTTTAGCAACAGGGCTTGGCGCTGGATGTGGTCAGCTGTGACATAGGTCAGCAACAGCCTTGGCACTGGAAATCAACAGCTGTGGCACAGGTTGAGAACAGGCATTGGACATGGTCAGCTGTGGCACATGTCCAATGCAAAGCCCTGTTCTCAACCTGTGCCACAGCTGTTGATTTCCAGTTTGTGGGTGTTGAGCATGGTGGGGTTTGGTTTAGGGGTGTGGCTTAGTAACAGGCTTTTGAGAAACAAATATCCACAGCATTTTATGCTCATCATATGTAAAAGTAGGTGTAACCATGCTCCCAGGACATACATGCCCCAGGGATCTTTGGTCCATAAAAGGTGTTGGTGATTGAGCCAATGCTCATATAATCTATGCTTTCCACTAGTCAAAGCAGTTGTAAGACATTCTGAATTCGGTAGGACAGTCTTCCCCATAATGTGAGCAAAGTAGGACATTAAGGAGTCTCTAGAGTCCTCAGGGGGATAGTGGTACAAAATGCCTCCAAGTGGGACTGTCTAACCGAAAGTGGGACATCTGGTCAGTTAAGATACGTCACACGTCAGCATCAGGCTTGGCACTGGTCAGCAACAAGGCGTGGCACTGGGCATAGTCAGATGTGCCACAAGTTGGCAACAAGGCTTGGTGCTGGACATGTGCATACAAGGTATGGGTCAGCAACAGAGCAGAAAGAAGAGTAGCAGGTGAACCTTGCAAGGCAGGGATAGAACAGCACTTACACTGACAATACAGTATGGGTTTTTTAAATGACATCTCCAATCAGTTGGCACACTGAGCTCAATGGCGTCTACCATTGCTCAGCAGAATAACACTGAGGTTGAAGCAGTGCTAGTCCTGAAAGCAGCATTTCCTTTGACAGGCACTAGCTACTGGTGTGAGGCAATGGAGGCGCCTGTCGCACACTGGAAGACAGCTTGGGAGCGGCGAGTAGGTAAGTACCACGCCATGACATGTTGGTTGCCTCGAGTATTTGTTACCAGAGGGTGTCTTCAGAGGGCAGATAGTCAAAGGACATAAGGGGATGTACTAATTTGCTTGTAATAAGCAATAATGTCAGATAAGCAATAAGTAATGTCAGATCAATCCTTACATGCACATGATCCATGGGTGAGTACACCAGTTCCTCCTGAAATTTGGAAAAGTGTTGGTATTATAATTATAACAAATCACCCTATTAAATGTGTAACAGCTATGGACTAAATTTGGCCTTAACATTCTTGTAATGGAAGCACTGTATCTACATGCCTGCTGAAAGGCTTTTGTGCCCTTAGCTAAAATGGCATTACTGTTCCCTGAGGTAGGGTGCCGGATCACCTATTCAGTCCTCCGTTTTCCGGCCTTTCTTCTCTGGCTGTTTGTTCCTGATCCTTTGAGGCTCATTGAGAGCTTCACTACCAGTCAGCTCACGTCCCTTCTACCCAGAGCAAGAGGAATTCCACAGAATGAATAGGACACTGGACGCTTCACATGGGGATAAAGAGGCAGCAGCCTGAGATCAGGCGGGACTTCCTCAATGCTAAAAGAATAAAGACTGAATGAAAATATGCAAGCTTTCATGCAAATATTAACAAAGGTATTTGAATATGATTTTTAAAAAATAAAGAATGTATGTTAGGATATTCAGTGGTGGTATGGCTTTCACGTGACTTGACATCCCCAGGCGGCTGGCAGTGGCGATTAGTGTGGCACTGGCAACATAGCAATGCAGGGCTCGGGGCAGGGCTGCCATCATGGACGCTTGTGGGCCTTGGTGCCCCATACTGAAGTCTTGTCTATCCTGCCTTGATGGCAGCCCTGGCTATAGACAAGGTTACAATTAATTTCTGAACCTTACCTGTTCCTATTTTCCCAAAAAAATTAAAACAACATTATCATCATCTTTGGGCACATGATACCTACTGCTGTCTCCATACTATCAAATGGGATCCCATACTAACCTGTGGGGCACCTATGCATCTTAGGACCCATCATCTAGCTCTCTTTAACCCCCAATAATATTAATGACCCTTATCCCCCACCCCCAACCTACCTATACAACACCATGTGGGGGTGTACATCCGTGGGACCCCATGTGGGGGTGTACAGGCATGTGTTTGAGCACCCACACAAGTCTTGCACCACTTGGGGAATGCATCTTCTGGGTGGGAGCCAGATTATTTACCTGGCCAATGGGCACCTCAGACCCATGCTCTCTGGCCAATGACTCCTAATTCATTAAGGCTCACCCTGTGCTAGTCTCCCCTTGCCTATGGTATTCAGTCAGTAGGGTGTGGTTGTTGTAACCGTTGAAGGCTATCTGCCTATTTTGGCTTTAAGCCTGCTTTGGCCTTTGGATACCTCTGATTATTGTCCTGACTACAGATATGCTTTTGCCTACTCCTTCGATGTTGTTCATTGTAAGACTGATCTGTTGCAGACCAGGCCTTCTCAGACCATCCTGTGCCACCTCAGCTCCAGTGTTGCCTGCTTGCAAGCAGTGATACCTTTTGCACTTCTAAGCCCTGAAGGCAACCATTTTCAGACAGGCATGTCAGGTCTTCTGGCAAACAGGGGGGGGGGGGGGGGGTTGACTAAAGGTGAACTAGGGATGGAGACTGGGGGCTATCATCTAAAAGAAGGCCAGCAATCAACTGGACATCACAGGGTGGTTATGGTACCCTTCTAAGGCATAGCACTGCCCGCTGTCTTGGAAGCCTAAAACTCCTGTTCATGGACACACTGGACATGTTATTATATTATTATATATTATTATTATTATATGTTAAAAAGCCTCTTGTTTCCTTTTACTTTACCTTTTACTTGTTACTCCATTGTTATGCTTCACTGGGTGTTTCAAGAGCAATCTCGTCTTTGCAGACATTACTAAATTATGTAACAGATTCAAATAGAAGCCAGGTTCCATCCCTGCCTGGTATAATTTTAGCTCACATCACACGGCTGGTAAGTGTTTCAAAATAACCAATACATGAAATGTAAAACAGAAAGGAAATAGAATAAATCTGGGCCATGTGCTGAAAACTAAGTCGCTGTTAAACCCAAAGTGGATGCATTATCTAGTCTTCCCTCTAGACTGTAGACAGCGATGCTGACCACAAGAGCCTCAGTGGAATACTGTGAATTGGGCAACTTGCCATTCCAGTTTCCTAGAGAAAAATTTGAATATTTGAAATATTTAGCTAAGTAAGATAAACCGTTCCAGTGTTTAAAGTGGAAGTCAAAGCAAACAGCAAAATACAATCAAATGACGAATAATAATACAGATGTATACTGTAAGATGAAGTCTGGAGCAAGGTCTGGCATGGTTATCACTTTTTATGATCTAGCTATTTCTTTAAGTAATCAAATTGTGGACGAGGACCTCTAGCTACAAATATCCCCCACCCCCTGGGGATCGTGATTTGGGATACCTGCCCACTATGTGCCCATTAGAAATGCTAATCTGGGGAAAAGAAACATCCAGCTCTTCACTCCTGTGCTATTCCTATATGGCACATGACCATGGCCAGCCAATGGACTTCAGCAGATGGGGGATCATGCAGTCTGGACTGCATCAGCACGATTTTCTGGTGAACTCTACTGTCTGCAGTTGCTAACGCCACAGAAAACACCAACGTGTAAGTATTAATATGAGAAAAATCACTGCTGAGCTCAACTAGGCAACAATGCTGAGCTCAACTAGGCAACAATGCACATAACGACTCTGATCCACCACTTTAGTTGAAGGTGGGCATAAAGGGCAGCCATCTGACAGACAAAGCTAGTAAAAACAGTATCTATGCCTGGTCTCGGGCTTCCAGCTATGCATGACGTACAGTAGTGACCTGTAAAAAGTTCAGTTCCTTGTTTTAACTTTAACAAGGACTATTGGGCATCCAGATATAATCTCAGCTATGGTGATTTATGAAACAAGTATTGGTCCAAAACCAAAAATAGAGTGGATTTAATTATAAACAAAGCCGGTTACATTAAGAAAAAGTACTAATATGAACGGTGTAAATATGATGTAAGTTGCATTGTCCAGAATGTAAACAGATTGTCCATACAAAAAGGCGGCAATCTCTCTCAAGCTAATTCGACCAGGGACTTTTTCCTTCTGCCCAGCCCCCACCATACTGCCTGCGTGGCAGTCCTTCATGTCTCCTGCATGCAGTAAGAGGAAAAGCAGAGAGAAGAGAGACCCTCTTTTCCCCAATTTCCCTGCTTAAATATAATTCTCTGGTCAAACCTTAATTCCTCTGCCCCAATGCCCCTTAGTCTTTCTGTTACAAAGTGTAGTGTAACACTACATGTAACACTATGCCTACACACAACTGATGGTTCAAGTTAAATGATTTGAAAAACCCATACATAAAGTAATTACTGAGGGGGACTCAGACATACCCAGACATTATCATCTGTATATGACTAAGTAAACCTTTTATATTATATGTGTATGATTTCTTTTGAATCAGCCAGGCCCGGATCAGAATCATAATAAACGGCAGGTAAACATCCACAGCTTCCACATTCATCCAAGTTACCTATATATCAATAATATTAGTCATTTTATAATAATTCATTAATAATGGAGATCATAACCATTTTATTCCTCCGAAACCTTCTTACATGACCCTCATTGGAATGCCCCCCACTACACATCTGATTGATCGATTATTAACTGGAGGGTTGTTCTAATGCCCAGTATCCATAGAGGAGCTTAGACCAATTTATAACTAATCTTGCAACCAAAATTTTCGGTTCTTCCTCTGCATCTAACCCCTCGTGCAGTGAGTGTACACATGCCTGGAGCAGTGGGCTGGGCCTTATTACAGTGTTTGCAGTTTGTCTGGGAATCAAACCTGCCACCCTCTGATGACAAGGCTGCTTCCTTATCTCTAGGCCATGACTGTCCCTTATGGTTGTGCTCCTGCTGCCCCCTACAGGTGGGCACTCTGAGACAGTGTCTCGCAGTCCCCGTGACCATCACAGGGTCAGAGACACGTCTCTCACTGGATGGATGCCGAAGGAATCCTGAGTGCGTGCATGCTGCAGGTGTGTTAGGGAATTTAGATTGTGAGTGTCTTGCATAGACAGGGTCTGTTTCCCTGTGCTTTGTAAAGTTCAGCAGCACTAATATAATTACACAAAATGAATCAAGGCAGGATAAACTTAAACCATTCATAGCAGGCCTTTAAACGAGGCACAAACGAGACTTACCTGTACTTCCACAGTGTCCCCCTCTTGAGTAATATGTCTTTCCACATAGCCTGCAGACAGTAAGTCACTGTAGCAAACAAGAAAAAAATAGTTACATTAATATGAAGTGCAGTATTAAGAATACAAACGCATAAATCCAAATAAAACCCTCTAAAGTGATAAGATCCCTGTCCGGGAGCAGTGCATAATGGGACCCCAGGGACAGCCAAGAAAATGGCAAGATGGTGTTGCCCTACTGAACATGACCAATTAAATGAAGGCCTGGAGCAGATAAAAGAGCTCATCTTAGGTAAAAGACAATATCCTAAATAGAAACCGGAAGTTGGAGGGGAGAACAGGCAGAATTTTGCAAATTTGTATTCAATGTAATGTAATGGTAGCCTGTCGTTCCTCTTTAACCTCCCACCCCTTCCTCTGAACTTTTTCCTCACCTGTTCCACAAAACCAAAGGGTGGTGGCATGGTGAAGCTATTACACTCCCATGGTATAGGTGTTAAAACTGCATTGTTTGCCATATGCCCTGCAGTACCCACCGCAAAAATAATCAACACTTTGTCTCAACAATGTCCTTAATCCTGTACTTAGTATGCCAATTGTGAGGAATCTGTACCTTGTGGTCTCACTGTGACTGCCGCAGAGGCACCTTGATACAGGCTGTTCAAGAATAGCGATTTGCCTTAAACACAGAAGCTGGAGAGACAAAGTTTCCACTGCTAAACAGTAAAGACAGGGGAGAAACCTGGGGGCCATGGAGACCAGTGAATGGCTTAGCCGGCACAATGCGCATGAAGCTGGGACTTTTCCGTATAAAAAGAGCTGAATTTAATGCACATGAATTGGAAACTTGCGATCACATTTTGTGCATGCCATTTCGCATGCTGATTCACTGGCGCATAGTTTTGGGCTTTTTGGCGTAAAGCCATAAAGCGACCCTTATGTCATTTGGCAAACCGCTCTTATTGTTGTCAATGGGGAGCATGTGCTACCACTTACCCTGCATTCTCAGTGGTGTGCGTGCGCTTCCGTACCAGCCATTTATAGTTAATGAGAGCCGTTTGCTAAATGACGTGGAGGTTGATTCACTACTAGCACCATGTATTGCCAGATGAGCATCTGTATAGCGGCGCTTAGAGCAACTGCTAGTAGACGCTGTAAGCAGGTATTGGACACTGTAACAGAGCATCTCGGTCGCTGTAGTAACCTGGCCGGCATTGATGAATATGATGTATGTTGGGCGCTCTAACAACAGTATAGCGATGCAACGAGCGAGAGGTAGCACCAGCTCAGTGCATCCGACACTCGGCGCTCCGCACCATATTTAGCAAAACACTAGACACACACAGAGTGTCGGCGCTCTAAAGCTGGGCGCTGTAGCATAGAGCGCCAGACACTGTGTGATTAAAGTCTGTTTTTGAACACATATACACCAGCAACAAAGCGAAAACACATGGAATGACGTTGTTTTAACACTGGGACAATGACACTTTAGTGCCAGACCTGTAAATACAATTCTGCATAAAAATATAAAAAGTCCAAAAAATGTATAAAAATGTTTATGTTTGCAGCCAGGAGAGGTCACACAATGATTTGAGCAAAAGAATAAATAAATAAATTGCCAAACACGCTATTTATACACAACTAACGAAGCCCATTGAAATGTATGGGAGAGCGCTACAGAGCGCCAACGCTATACTCTGAGTCGCCTGGATTAATACATGTGACACTACATGGCGCTGTTAGAGCCGCTCACCAGATTCACTTTCTTAAATGTGGTTTTGCGTACAGCACCAGCCGTTCACCAGCTGCCGCTACGAGGCGCTACCTGGAGCTATCCATTCTTAAACAACCCCCATAGTCTCATTGGAAAGCCAGTGCTTGCGCCATTGGAATCAGGAAGAGGTGAGTGAATAGCCTCTTTATCGGGATGACAAATAAAACCGGGAAAGTCAAATGCCCGGGTTTTGTTCTGCTTTAAGATATACCCTGGACCTTAATGGGATTATATCGGGTCAGAAGCCATCCCCGGTAGTGTATATTCAAACCAAGAAGCAGAGATGACTGTGTTCAGGAACAAGATCAGCCCAAGATTAAGTTATATATTTAATTATTTTAGGACACACTAGACAAACAATATACATGCAATGAATTGGTTCATATATATGTCAGAAGGGCAAATACAAGTGAGTAGTTACAATCAGAATTAGCAGAGAAAATGTATGTCAGATAGAGCCTGCTGGATCCTGCCCCCCCTCAATACATCACATGTGACCCTCAAAGAAATGACAAAAGCCCCCCCCCCCCCCAGGGATAAGCCTTGGTCTCCGCCTCTTAGCAGGGGCTAACTAAAATGGAAAGTCATAGAATACTGGTTCTGGTGCCAGTGGACCCAGTGGGGTGCCTTGGGGCTGATTCAGCACCAGGTGAAAATGTACATCCCGTGGCTGAATCAATCCTAAGATGTACAATGAACGTGAATGGCAGTTTTCTCTCCTAAAAAGTAGTAGTTTTCTCATCTGGTGCTCAATTGACCCTTATGAGACCAAAGATCTAACCTGAATTCTCTGGATCCCAGTCCCTCGGCATCTGGGTATGACAGAAGATCCACGTAAGAATTCATTATGATCCCCAGATCCATGATCAGTTTAGGCATAATATGCATGGGATTTTCATAATTCCATGTAGAGTACTGGAGCAAGTGTGTCTGTGAGATTTAATTGAATTGCCCCAGTCAGCAGCTTCCTGGCAGGGGGTTTCCTGCTGGCCAAAATGTTATCAGAGAACTTTATCGGCTTTTGGCTGGCCAGGTTATTAGAGGTGTAAACTGTATCAGCGAGATCCTTTGAAGCAAGTCTTGGGCACTTGATGAATCTGGTTGAGGCTCGCATTAAAAAGAGGTCTTTTGTTTACAGACATTAACAGTTGCAACGCTGCCCCGTCTTCTGACCATGACTTTGCACATGGTTTTAGCCAGTGATCCTGCTGTCAGTTTACAGTGGAGGAAATGGAAGCGTCAGAATCAAAGAGCATAACCCCTGCTGCACATATTGTTAATGGACAATGAGTGACGACCAGGTATAAATGATAAATAGCTGTATCCAGCTTCATCAATGAATGAATTACATAATGGATCAGGAGACTTCAACACTGAGTGCACTTTGATACATTTGCTCAGACCTATTAATGCACTTGTAACATTTGAGAAGCTCATGGAGTAAGTTGCTCAATATTTTATCATATGGAGAGAGTAATGAATATTCAATCAACACATCTTCCCTCAAGCCTGATGAAGGGGCGGATGCTAGGATTTCTTCTATTAGTTTTAAGTATTAACTACATTAATTACATTAACTACATTAAATAATTATTAATTAAATTAGTTAGTAATATGATTGTTAAAGGGGAACTTAAGTGTACAAATTATAGGTATATTTTATTATACTTTACATAAATTGCACCTGAATTCTTAACACTCAAATAGGGTGTGAGCCTGAAATCCTTTTATGTCTCCAGTAAACAGACCATGACAATAGACCATATTCACACCTAGCTGCCAAAAAGCTACCTCAATGGCAGAGGTGTTTTCTGGGCTGCAGCTCATTTCTCTTTGAAAAGGAATCATTGAATTCCTAATTAGGTTGGCCCCCGACTCAAATACACATTAGGCATGGGTATGGGATGATATTTATGGAGAGCAGTGTAACTCCTGATATATGACAGTTATGACTATATAAATGAGAGAGTCTTATTCAGGATTCTAAGAGAGATGGTATGCCAGTAACTGCTGACCTGCCTTCTGCTTTTAGTGCAGTGTCAGATTAATACAGTTTGTGGTATCACAAGCTGCAACTAATGAAAAAAAAAGTGGGCAAAATAAAAGACAATGTAAAGCGGAACAAACAGGGGCGCGCCTGTAATGAGGCCATGTAAAGCAGTCGTCTCGGCTGGACCTGTTTATCTGTTCCGTTTTCAAAAGCATCCTTCAGCATGACCAGCTATTAGAACTCTCCGTGTGGTCATGCTGAAGGATTTTTTCTTGAAAATTTTTCTTGAAAACTTTGTTACCAGTAAGTCTAACGGTGGTTTTTCCAAATCATCCTTCAGAATGACCACATGGAGAGTTCTAATAGGTGGTTGCTAGTAAGTCTAATGGTGGTTTTTCGTATATCACTAGTGGTTATGTGGAGATCGAGGGGGGGGGGGGTTGCACTGCATGCCGTCATGTTCTTACAGTCAACCATAGGAGTCTCTAACTGCACATCAGCGAGTCGGCACCACTCTTCCACTCTTCTATTTTATGTAGGAGTGGAGTGGCACATCCCGAGGGGCGTCTATCTTTCTATAGTTCACCGTGAGGCACCAGAGAGGCCAGGTTCACGTCTAAGAAACAAACCCCTGGCCAGCCGGTCCTGTATTCTAAAAAAACGACTAATGCTGGAAGCGCATCAACCTGAATGTGTACTTTGGAGCACAACAAAAACGCACTGTAACGTTTGTCCCCTTTGTTCACATCAATGATATCCTGTAAGTGTAATGAAGAAACACTGACCAGCACCTGTTATATACAGTGCAAAAATGAATGCTTTCGGAGTTCAGCACCTATTGTTGGCAGTACAGAGTGTCGCTCACTGGCGCGGTTATATCTGACCTTCAAACTCCACGTATTAGTGACAGATGTAAAAATCATATAAACAGCCCATTCTCACCAAAAATAACCTATTCCTACGGGGTTCGCCACTTAAAGCTGGCGCAGTGAAACGGCCTTCGCCAGCCTTTACCCGGCAAAGATGAACGTCCGTAAATACGGCAAACACTGCCTTAGCCTGGCGAATAGGCCATATTTAGCATAGTAAATGAGGTAAACTAGAAAATGGGCGGCAAATGTTTCATAAATGACTCCCATAATGTTTACACTGACTGAATGGGTCCGCAGTAAAAAGTGCTAAAGATACATTGTTGCAACTCTTCCCCTCACAGACTCACATACACAATCCCTCCAGGAGCTGGTTATCCAGTGTTTGTTTACATAACATAATATACAAGCTGCCCCTGTTTCGAGGGATTTATCTCTCTGTTTGGTGTGGGCTGCTGCTGGCTCAGCTCTCCCCTCATGCTTATGTGCGTGACAAGATGCCCACTCCCATGCAGTTCTGCAGCAAAGAATCAGCCTATTAATCCAGAACATCTCCATGGAGTTAAGCCCTCTCAAATAGTTTTATGCCAGAGAAGGGCTTTAGGGAGCAATTTACTAAACTTTCTTTTTTGACTTTTGGTCAGCTTTAAATTGTATGGTGTTAGTTTCCAACTTCCAGGACAACTTGAATGTTTCCAGTTGAGTATAAGGCACTTGCATAAAACATCAGCAATTAGGAAGAGTTTTCCTTGCATTTTCGGTGGGCTCTACCACCCCCAGTAAACACATTCATCCGACTTACATCCTGGTAACCCCAGACCACCACATCCCAGAAGTTTGTGATTGCCCCTGTTCACCATACGCATAGCACAGAGCACCATTCTCCTAGGTCTGATAGGAGAGGTATATATCTGGGGCAGCCTTTTGGTTTGAATTACCCTGTCTCTGGCACCTATGCAAGTTATCGGCCGCATCCTCACAATCCTGATCCAGCTCTGGGATTTGCTCTTGTCATTTGACTCATTTCCCTTAAGCTCTATCCAGAACCCAGGGAAGGGCCATGACAAGAATGTTATAGATTGTTGAGGTAGGTTTTTTAAGGTCAGGCCATCTCAGCAGAGATTCAGTGGGTGTCTCTTCAATCTGCAGGCCAATAAGGGGAAGTCTTACTCTAAAGGCTTATGGAGTTGCAGGTAAAAATGTCTCTTGGTGGTAGGTTGTAGGACTGACACAATTGCTCATAAGTCATCAAACCCCCCCCCCCCCCCCCGACATATTTGTCCCAGGTTACTTATTAATAAATAATGAACACATTTTGATTGATTTGAAGTCATTCAATTAAAAAAATGTTTACTTTTGTCAACACTAGAAAAATATATTATTTAAAAAACACCCTTTTGGTGAGGCTCCATCTTCACAGAGAAACTGCTGACATGTGGGAGATGGGTTATGCATCACAAATGGATCCAATACTCGTGATGCAGGTCTTGCATATTTTATGATCAAGTAATGCATAGCAGATGCCAGGAAGGAAGGTTTATGAGGGTAGAGCATTCATTGTGACACATGGGTCTGTATGGAAATGTCCAGTCCAATATATATTTTTATATATATATATATATATATATATATATATATATATATATATATATATATATTAAGATGGTGAATAGACAAGTGGTAACATACTATGTAAGACTGAACAAAGACTTAGGTAATCCAGTTCAGCCTGTTTATCTCCTTACAGTGGTCTAGTAGCCATAGCTGGAAATGTTATTACATGCCAGGAAGGCATCCAGGCCACTTTTGAACTACCTCTGGCAGCAAGTTCCATAGTCTCACTGCTCTTACAGAGAAGACTCCTCTCCTATGTCGGGGGAGAAAGCACCTTTTCTCTAACCTTAGTGGATGCCCTTGGGTTATGGTTACACTCCGGGGTATAGACAGATTGTGGGACAGGTCTTTGTATTGACCCCAAATATATTTATACATAGTTATTAGATCACCCCACAGGCGTCAAAAGAAACCTAACTTTGACTATATTTCAGGGTACTCTAGTCCCCCGCACTCCTTTTATTAACTCAGTTGCCCTCCTTTGAACGTGCTCCAGTTCTGATATGTCCTTCTTAAACCCGACCTTCAGCATGATTTAATGAAAAGCCCAAACAATTTCCCAGCATCTAAAATTAATATATTTTAAGTTATTAGTCACTTACTTATTATTCTTTCCCCCACTGGGCTGCAACTCTGATCAGGACTCTAGGATACGGGCGCCGCCATATTGACTATAGAAGCATCACACATACTGAGGAGAGGAGAGCAGGATAAAGTACATGGGGGGGTTATAGTTGTACCTTGCTCAGACAGAGCAGAGCTGGGTTCTGCTGAGCAACACAGTCAGAAGACACTTCCTGTTTGCAGGCTGCCTGATGCTCCATGAGCCACCATCTTGGATGTTTAAAGGCTCATAACATGCAGCAGATGCAGGTAGGATGATTTTTAATGTGAGCAATCTGTATGTACAGGGTGTGGGAAACATATAAGAGAGACTCTTATTCAGGGTGAAGGTCGGCTTTAAGCACAAGGTGCCTAGAACTGTACACAGTACTCCATATGGGGTCTGACCAGTGACTTGTACAGGGGTAAAATGATGTTCTGGTCATGAGCACCTATACCCCTCCTGATGCACCCCATGATCCTATTTGCTTTGGCAGCTGCTGCCTGGCATTGATTACTACAGTTAAGTTTATTGTTAGCTAAAACCCCTAAGTCCTTTTCCATTGTTGCTTTAATAAGTATTTCTTTATTTAGTGTGTGATCATGTCACAGATTTCTCCTTTACATGTGCATAACCTTACATTTATCTGTGTTAAACTGCATTTGCAATTTAACTGCCCATGCTTCCAATTTATCTAAGTCTGTTTGTAGCTGCCTGCTGTCCTCTTATGTTAATGACTTAACACAGTTTAGTATCATCTCCAAAGATTGAGACTTTACTGTTTAATCCATACCCTATATCATTAAGATATATATAGAAGAGAATTGGTCCCATAACTGAACCTTGTGGTACTCTGCTAGTAACGGTGACCCAATCTGAGCATGTACCGTAGATAACCACCCTCTGCTTCCGATCATTAAGCCAGTTTCTCACCCATGTTTTCCCCCAGTTCATACATTCTCATCTTTTGTACCAGTCTTTTATGTGGCACAGTATCAAATGCTTTAGAAAAGTCAAGATATATGATATCCAATGACTCCCCCTGATCCAATCTTGAACTTAACTCCTCATAAAACCTGATTAGGTTTGTCTGTCAGGAGCGATTCCTCATAAATCTGATATCGAGTATTAAGGTAATTTTCCCCAAGATACTCCAGGATAATATCCCTTAAGAAACCTTCAAACAGCGTGCCCACCATAGATGTTAAACCTACCGGTCTGTAGTTCAAAGGTTCCCCCTTAGACTCCCTTTTTGAATATTGCCACCACATTTGCTAAGCACTAATCCTTCAGCCCGTGAAATTATTGAATATACAAATATTAGAAATAATGGCTTGTCGATTACTGTACATAACTCCCTTAAATGGGGAGTGTATGCCATCTGGTCCTGAGGATTTATCGATTTTTATCTGCTTGAGACGGTGCTGCACTTTTTCCTTGGTTAGACCAGTGACATTTAATGGAGAGTTTAGGTTATTCCCCTGCATTTCACCTGGCGTGTCACATTCTTTTGTGGATATGGAAGCAAAGAAGGTGTTTAGTAAATCTGCATTCTCCTAATTCCCCTTTATAAGTGTCCCCTCCTTGATTTGCATGGGGGCCCATACCCTCAGGTTTGTATCTTTTTCAGTTTATGTAGTTAAAGAATATTTTGGGGTTAGTTTTACTCTCTATGGCCATCAGTCTTTATGTCTCCAGCTTTGCTGCCCTTATCAGTTGTTTACATAGAAGGTATATTCATTCCTAGTTCTGTCCAAAGGCACTGCAGGAGGAGAGGCAATAGCTGGATGGAGGAAAGATTTTTTTAGATTGAAGAACATCAGTGCCATCTGCCGATTGACGGGGAGGCCGATTCATTAATAGCGCCAGGTAGCGACAGATGAGCGACTGTAGCGTGATTTTTTCAGCGCCAGCCAGTATTCGCTGTGCTTGGCCGGCATTAGCTTGATGACAGCGACTCAGTCGGTGTGCGGTAATGATGAATACGGGCTGGGGGGTCGCTGTTTCACAGGTCCAGCGTTGTATGTGAGCGCCTGACAACGACTGGCCAGAGCGAACGGCTAGCTTCATATTCATCAACAAATCACGCTCCGAATGTGCTGTCGCTGTCCATTCCTTGTTTAAACCCCAGAGCGCTGGCGGCGATGTGTATTAACTAGTTTTTAACCCCTAAACAACCATATTTTATGAATGTAACATTATACATGTTTTTAGAATCATTTTGTAATATGAATACATTAATCTCAGACCTGTTAGATCAATTCTGCACATTTTTTTTTTTTTTTGACTTAAAAATAAATTCTAACATTGCAGAAGTGTTCTCCGATTTTTTGACATTAAAAAAATAAAATAAAAAATTAATACCAATTAATTATGAATAATTATAGATTGCTCCATTGAAATGCATTGGACATCGCCAGGGAGCGACAGCTCATACCTGGCGCTGTGAGGGAATTTGCAGCGGCGCTGTTCGGTCCAGGCGGCTTCATGATGAATGCCGCGCTAGCCGTCGCTCTCGCCGGCGCTAGCCTCATTTTGCTTGATAAATGCGTCATTGTGACCGCCGCCGGGCGTACTTGAGTCGGTAGTCGCCGTTAGCTGCCGCTACCTGGCGCTCGTCAGACACTACCTGGCGCTATCGCTTGATGAATAAGGGCCATAGTCACATAGTACCCAGAAGAGGCGAATCTTGCAGGGTGTTCTGGGGGGTTTCAAATAGGTCGGCATGGAACAAATCCCGCGATAGTCAAAATCCTGGGATTTGTTCCGCTTTAAGTCCACACACGTATTCCTCCTTTAGTTTACTTCAGTTAGCCTGATAGATGAGTAAACCAAGCCAGCAACAAACTGTATGAATGTTACGTAGCTGCTAAATTCACAATATGCGGGGGTGGGGGACCACGTGATGCCTTGGTCTTACGGACCCCTTTTAAAGTGGACCAACACCCTGAGGTGATCACCTTACACACCGCGGGACATCCGAGATCGGGATGTCCCGCGGGGTGTAAACCCCCCAAAACCCCCGAAAAACCTTACCTCTCCAGCCGCTGCTTCCGCCGCCGCCGCCTCACTCGCGCTCCTCTAGACGTGCGCGCACCCGCGCCGGCCGGCTCTGAATGGCCGGCGCGGGCGCGCACACGTCAAGAGTGAAGCGCGGGAGGCGCCGACGGGCAAGCTGCTTGTCCGTCGCTGTCAATCAGCTTGTCCATGGCAGGGAGAGGTGAGTTTTGGGGGCTTTCTGGGGGGTTTAACACAGCGGGGCACCCCCGAAGTGGACCAATACCCAGGATAGTCAAAATCCTGGGTGTTGGTCCACTTTAAACATCTGAGCAGTTTACATTAGAAATAATAGAATAATAATAAGAGAACAGGAAAGGAACAGAAGAAAGGGGTAGGAGAAAAGACTATAGGAAGGAGAAGAAAAGCAGGGTGGAATTTGTCCGAGGGGAGTTGTTGCCCCCAAGGACTACCTCAAACTTCAATCAAACTAATTGCAGATATATGTCCAGGTGGGCATAATTCACCCATGGGGACCAGACCTTGAGGAACCTAAGTTGTGATCACCACTTTTTTGAGCAAACCATTATTGGATAAAGTTTAGATAGCTGATGGGATTGTGGTACAGACCAGTTTGCAGCCTTGGCTGAGCACCATCTGATAGGATCTCGAGTACCATTACTCGTACGCATATTACTGTTTGGGAACCACTGGTCTACATCAAAAATATTTTCTAACCACTAAAACCAGTCAGTTCAGAACCCTAGACCAGTTTATTGCTAAAACCTATAGTGTTGGAAGTCATTTATCCAGCTGCTTTTTAAAACTTATTATTGATTTTGCTATCACCAGCTCACTGAGAAGAGTTTCATCTCTGCTCCACGTGTAAAGCAATGTGACACCTTCGTCATTATCATCATTAGCTCTGTATATATTAAAGTGGAAAACCAGAACAAAACTTTTGACTATTCTGGGTCTAGTTCCTTGCCCCCAGGAAATCCCGATTTGGGATGCCCCGCTGTATGAAGCTCCCAGATTGCCCAAAAAACTCACCCTTTTTCCGGTCCTATGGCAAATGTGCAGGCTCTCATCCAATCAGAACCCTTTGCCATGCATATTATTTGCTCGGGTATTTGGCAGTCGGGATTGTGAGTGGCCTAAGCCCTGGAGTCTTTCAGAGGAGTCAGTGAATAAATTACCTCTAAGGCAGCGTGCCTCAACTCTATCCTTGAGAGCTACCAACAGGTCAGGTTTTTCTCCAGTCTGCCTATACCCTTTCCCAGTGTGCAGTCCAAAACCCTACCCCGTATTCCATTTGAGACCTTACCATTTATTTTTACAATCGCATAATTGTACACATCATCATGAGAGCAAATGCTTTTGCTGTTCCTGCATGGCAGTGGCTACTGTCGCTCAACTACTGTTCAAAACAGCAGGTCCTACTTCAGCTCTTCTGTCCCAAACCTAGCTTTCTAGCTTCACCAAAAAGCAGCTTCCTTTGTGTAGGGGGTTGGGGCCACATCCACCTGCTTGCTAGCAAAAAATGGATGGGTCTTGAAGGATCTAGGGTGCACACCGCGAAATCATAATTTCCAAGACCAGTACATCCTATATCACTGGACTAGCCTTCTCCTTTGTGTCTAAAAGCAGGCTGACTTTATAACATTTATTACACTTTTATTCTATTTGGTTTTTCCACAAGTTACCATTTTGTTTGACCTACAGTATTATGAAATAGATGAAAAAATTGGTTTAAAAGGGTCCTGGGTTTTATAATCAATGGACGCTTGTATATGGTATTGATATTTTCTGCTTGTTTGAGAGCAAATATTTAGGCTGCTGTAAATTTCTATGTACATAATACTTAGATAGAGATGGCACATTTCAGGCCAGGTGGTAGGGGAGCATCAAAGCTGCACGTCAGCCAGGGTCTTTAAATAAGAAGGCAGGCTTGTCCAGCACTAAAGCAATAATATTTCAATGTACAACAAGACCATTTCCTAAAACCCGACCTCCAATCAAAAAAATACAGCTTAGTAAATTGCTCCCCTTAACCCCTTTTCTGGCAATCAGTGATGCAAGCTATATGAGAGGGCCTAACCCCATGCAGATGTTGTGGAATAGCATGCAGATTCTGTGCTCATGAACTACATGGTGGCGTCATCTTGCTATAAACCTGATTCTGAAAACCAAATCCCACAGTCAAAATTGTCTTACATATCTGTGCAATCATCCCTTATCACTAGCCAGAAGTAAATATCCAGTAATTGTAAGGAATTGTCATTGCTCAGAAAGCTCCTAGGAACATTGTAGCAACTATTTTAAAGATACATAGCTTCCTCTACACACTTCAGTCATGCTCATGTGTAAGCAGGGTTGTCAGCTTGTAACAAGATTGCCACTACCGGAGCACAGATATTCTTCAAATATATTCCACAACATCAAGCACTCATGATGTCAAAACTTTTTGACCAGAGGTCTGCTTGAAATATTGGGTTTTACTTAATCTATTTTACTGTGACATTTCATACGAGTAGGTTATGGGAGAGGTTTAGCATTTAGGATTTTGCATTATTGGTAAAGGCTGGGTAAAGGTTTAGGGTCATACTTCAGGAGTTTAAGGTGTGGGTTTTAAAGTTGGATAAGGTTAAGGGGGGGCATTTTAGGGTCCTATTTGGGGGTTAAGGGCTAGGTTTTAGTAGTTGGATAAAGGTTTAGGATCCAAATTTGGCTACTCATATACAAGGCAAATTTCAGTCATATTCAACAATTGGCTGATGGTGGTTTTTGACAGATAAAAAAGCAAGAATAACACAATAACGCAATCACTGACTCATTGGACTAGCAGTCATTTAAAAAAATGCTGTAAATGGCATTTGCAACGGAGACTGCTCTTGTCACAGAAGCAGTGAGGCATCCTCTGCCATTCCCAGCAAACTTCCAATAGTTCCTGAACATCATTTATTTATTAATGTGTCTAATACTGGCAGACTAAGGAGAATCATTTGTTCACTGGCCACCATAATGTGATCAGCATAATGCACAATTGCCTTAGACTGTCTCGGAAAAAATAGCTACTGATTATTGATAAGTAAAGGTTTTCTTATGTTCTCATTGTCATTTTCCGGCAGGGCATGTTGGGAGTTTACTCTACAGTGTCTTCTAAGAGTCCAGATTTAAGCTAGCGGAAGCCTAATGCACCAGGTAATGTAATAAAGCAATATTGAAATATCTGGCTCTGCCAATATGACTAGATCCATTCTTGACTACCTCCTCCCTTCCATTCATTAAATGCACAAGAGACATCCCTTGCTATTGGTCCAGCTTTGAAGCACATGGTAAAATGTATTTGTCTAAGGCCCTTATTTAACAAGGGATAGCGCCAGGTAGCGAATGGTGAGCGAACGGTAATGACGGTCACCACCACAAGAACGCCGGCTCCCCTCCGCAATCACACATTTATGAAGCCGATCCTGCTTAGCGACTGACAGAGCGCCAGATAGCGAATCATTCATCATTATTCCAGCCTCACCCCACAGCGCCAGCGAGCGACCTTGAACAGCGACAGGTATGACCTCTCGCTACCTGGCGCTCTCCAATGCATTTCAATGGAGCAATCTTTAAATATTCTTAATTGCTATTGTTTTTTTTTTTTTTTTTTAATGTCAAAAATTCTGTGACCACTTCTGCAATGTTAGATATTTTTTTTAAGGTAAAAAAAAAAAAAAAAAAAAATGTGTGCAGAATTGATATTACAGGTCTGATATTAATGTATTCATATTACAAAATGTTTTGAAAAACTTGTTTTTTTTCCCCTAAAATATGGTTGTTTGGGGGTTAAAAAACTACTTTTAACCCATCGCCGCCAGCGCTCTGGGGTTTAAACAAGCATTTCACAGCGCAAGAATTTTTTGAGCGTGATTTGTTAATGAATATGCTGGGAGCCGTTCGCTATGGCCATTCGCTGTCATGCGCTCCCATACAGCGCGGAACCCGTCAAACAGCGACTCCTAACCCCGTATTCAACATTACCGCACACCGACTGAGTCGCTGTCAACAACCGAACAACGGCCAAGCACAGCGAATACTAGCGGGCGCTGTGAAAATACCGCTACTGTCGCTCATCTGTCGCTACCTGGCGCTATTAATGAATCGGTCTCTAAGTATCATGTTTATTTTATCTAGGCAATTGAGTTTCCTCCAGTTTTTTTTCAATCTAGGGCGTGTTTCAAATAAACCCTGGGTGCCAATATTTAACTCATCTGGTTATAAGTCTTTACTACCAACAGGCTAATAATACCTGGAATGTGATCTATCAGCAAACATATTAAGCTAAGGTCATAAACAGCCAAAGGAAAGAAACCCTTCCTAGACCCAGCTTGCAGGACTTCTAGGTCTAGGAAGGGTTTCTTTCCTTTGGCTGTCCGCATACTCAACAATAGCCAGGCATCATAGGCCCCCAAGCTGGTATCATTTGCACTTTGTATCATTTGCACTTTAGAAGATTAACTGTGTCTGTGTATCTCTGTTTCTATGTTCCCCTTCCTATGTTACTGGAACTGAAGTTTACTGGTTACTGTTGCACTGTGTATATGCCAAAAAAGATTCCTTGTTCATCTCACGATGTACTTGGCGAACAATAAATTGAATTGAATTGAATTGAACAAGCACTAAAACCAACTGAACATCAAGCCACCTCTTGACTGGTTATACATCTTTCCTACCAGCAGGCTGACAGCTCCATAGGTTTCATCATGGGTGCACCGCAGTGTGAGGCAGGCACCATTAGATGGCAATGCAGAGGGGGCGGCAATAGCTGGGCATGTTTTTTATTATGTTTTTACTATCTTATTAGTGTTTCATGTTTTTTAGTCAATCATTGGTGGCTCAGCCATGTAGGCCCCGCCCCCTATCTACACATCCTGGGGAGGGGGTTACTTTTTATAGTTCACCTCGGGCAGCAGAAGGACTAGGTTCACCCCTGGGTGTAACTTAGAATGCGAGCCAGCAGCAAAATAAGAAAAATCACATTTCACAATACAGTTTGAGCCCTAGCTCAGGTATGAAGGGTGCTGACAATATGAAAAAAACACCATATTGCTGGGGATGTCAACCCGAGCAAATGATTGCCACAGTGTCAGCTCCCTGACGCTTCACTGGTACATGCACAGGACTGGCTGAGCGCAGGATGCTCGATCACCCGACAGCACCTCTTTCCTGAGTATGTGTGGTCTGAAGAGCTAAGAGGTACACTGAGCATGTGCCCTGCTTCCAGGTTTCATCTGCACATGCTCGCATTGGATTGCCAGAGAAGCAGGTTCAGTGTACAGACTAGGTCTTTGCAAATAATCGACCTTTCCTATTAGCTCACTAAGCTTAACTTTCAGTCTTGTGATCCGAGCAGTCAAGTAATTAGTGTGAACACATAATGCATTCATTTTTGACACTTGGCTTTGTAATTTTGACTGTTTCTGGATCACCCTTAAACTGCTTCTCTGAATTTGACGGTTGTTTTGACCTTGCTCCTTCGCTCATGGCCCACATCTCTTGCTTGACTCACATATTTGATTCCAGCTGTCTGCCCTCTGACCCCCCCCCCCCCCAGCCTGGACTTTGACTCCCCTTTAGCTTATCTCCTTGCCTCCAACCTATCTACAAACATGCCCAGGCCCTGGTGCCCAGTACTGCCAGGTGGATGACCCTGTCCTGCAGCCCAGCCTATTCTTCCCTGCTGTGGGCTCCAGAGAAGACCAGGACATGGCAAGGCATCGACCCTGTGACCTGGTATCTCTGGGAGTTCAGTGGCTCCACTCATTGGGCTCTACCAGGCTCCTGATAAACATATGGCTGGGCCATGTAACCATTATGTCTAGAGTTAGACCACTACGGCAAGGGGTGCGTGGCACAAAACTGCTAAATCTTTTTAATCTGAGGTGACAAATCACCCCCTCACCCCTACAGTCATCAGTTAAAAAAGGTTGGTCAGAGAGCTCTTCATGGAAACGTCTGTCATTTTGACTGTGGCATTACAGAGGCTCATTGGAGAACCATGGCCATCTAAACTGAAATAATTTAATACATAAATCCCAAACCCCTAATTACTTAAAGTCATTAAAAAAAACTAAAAACACTATACTCATATTATATCCCCGTAGCAGATCACCCCTGGTTTGGCGCTCTGACACTAATCTGAATGCTAGTACTGCCTGCCATTATGCTGCTTCCATAGTATTGACAACTGACCACCCACCATCCAACTCAGAGACTAGGGCACCCCCACTTTATTCCCTACAATGAAGAAGGCATGACAGGTCTTGACACTGGACATGGTAAGCGTCTACAGGGGACAAGTGGTGAGCATAGTGTTTTTGTTTTGATGACTGGACAAAGACTTCATAAGCCTTAGTATCAGACATTATATTATAATTTTTTGTGTTACTTTTGCTATAATGTGTGTATATTGCCTTTTTTGAATACCTTGTTTTATTATATGCACTGCACATTTTTATTTGTATTTCCATTGTATACATTAAATCATCCCTGAAATCCTTAAACTGAACTCTAAATGCTCTGGTAAAATAAGGAGACACGTGTTCTTCTGAAGTTGCCTTTTCTACCTAGCAATAGGTAAAGCTCTGGATCATTTATTTCAGTGGTGATAAGTGGGCCAGACCCTTTATTCCTACCATTATCCTGCTAACTTTTAGTTTGTGTTCCTAAGAAGAAGCATCTGTCAAGGTCTGATCTGCACAACACATGTTTGGGGTAGTACATGAACAGAGGCCATTTATAAGGACCCCCCCCCCCAAGGAACAGTTGTTGATGCATATTAGGATGAAAAGGGTAAAATTAGGACCATTACAGAATTCCCCCCCTCCCAAGATTGGCTGACCCACAAATATCATATAAGAACTTGACCCGGAGCCGGAGCAGAGAGGAGGAGGTGGGGCAGCAGGAGCAATGCTCTTCTCTCTCGACATTGGCCGGGGCAGAAGGGGTTGGGCGGCAGGCGGCACTCACGCTTCTTCTCCCTCTGCTGCGTTAGTGAGCAATGGGGGAGGAATGGGCAGGGCCGGCTCCAGGCTTGTTGGGGCCCTTGGGCAAGGGAGGCTTAGTGGGCCCCAGAGTAGTGTGTCACATGATGTCTCCTTTTTTTTAACTCAGCTGCCACAAATGGGTCATCTTCTGGCTGCTGATTGCCCTCCAGTCCATATTGCCTTCCCTATAGCCACCAATCATCCTCCAGTCCTTATTGCCTTCCCTACAGCCACCAATCATCCTCCAGTCCTTATTGCCTTCCCTATAGCCACCAATCATCCTCCAGTCCTTATTGCCTTCCCTATAGCCACCAATCATCCTCCAGTCCTTATTGCCTTCCCTATAGCCACCAATCATCCTCCAGTCCTTATTGCCTTCTCTATAGCCACCAATCGTCCTCCAGTCCTTATTACCTTCCTTATAGCCACCAATCATCCTCTAGTCCTTATTGCCTTCCCTATAGCCACCAATCGTCCTCCAGTCCTTATTACCTTCCTTATAGCCACCAATCGTCTTCTAGACCTTGTTGCATTCTCTACTACCACCAAGCACCCTTCAGCCCTTACTGCTTGCTCCGCTGCCACTAAAGACTCCATCATTGCTGTCAGTTGTCACCTGGTTCTCCCCACCTTTTGAGCTTCCATCAACTGCCCTCCATTCCATGCCACCTTCTTCATTGTTGCAGACCATCCCCTGTTGCTGAGGCCAGCCATGAGCAGGTCTGCACACAATACTCTGCATATGATTGTTTGGGTCCACTGTAAAATAATACCATGTCCAAGTGTGATCCTGAATGGGCCCCTGAAGATGCCAGGGGTCCTGGCAATTGCCCGAGTTTGCCCTGTGCCGGCGCCGGCCCTGGGAATGGGCCATGCTGAGCTTTCCCTGCTGCGGGGAGGGTAGCTGTGTGTCCCTGCTCGGTAGGGATGTCTGTGTCTGCCAGGGAACATGATTCTTTTCCCCCTGCCTCACCGGCAGATGCTGAGCAGCGGGAAGCCTGTAATAGGCTGTCAGCGCTCTGTGCTGTGAGCGACGTGAAGCTGGAAGAGACAGAAGAGGAGGAGGGAGAGGCAGGAGGAGGGAAGGGGCACCTGCAATTCCATCCCGTTCTGCTGAGCTGATTGGCAGGATAGGATGTAAGGGGTGTGACATGAGGTTAACCTGTAAATGCTGATATCTCAGCCATTTCTTCTTCAATTTAAAAACGCAAAACAGTTTAGGACAGTGCCAAATGTAGCCTGTAGCCAATGGTATAACAATTACCTTTGCCTGCTGTAGCACTTTAAGGTAGTTTTAGGTCAAATTTGACTTTAACCAGTTGTGAATGTATACCCCTATCCCTGGGTCTCAAGAAAATAGACTTTAGGGGAGTACTATCCACACAAGATAATGACGTGACATTCTCCTGTCCTCCTCCTTGGTCACTCTTGGACTTCTCCCGTGCCCCACTTCTCTGGAATGCACTCCCCCGCTCAATACGTTACTCTCAAACACTTCAATCCTGTGGCCTCAAAACTCACCTCAAAAAGCATATAACCTGGCTTGAGCGTAACCTTCATCGGGCACATGCCGCTAAACTCAAGTCATACCACTGGTGATCCTGCCCCCATCCTTTAAACTGTAAGCTCGTAAGGGCAGGGCTCTCCTTCCTATTGTCTCTTGTTATCACATTTGGTTTGAAATTTGTAATATATAGTTTATAATAATCCCTGTACAGTAACATTACCTTGTCTGCAATTATACCTTGTACAGCGCTAAGGCAAAAGATGGTGCTACATAAATAAACAATAATAAAAATACTAATATTAAAAAGTAAAATGCTATGAAAAGCGCATGACTTCATTGTTAACAATTATAAAGCCAATATAATGCAAAGTTCCAATTGTGCATAATTAAAGAAAACAGATGAAGGGAACCCAAGTGCTCCGTGGCATGAAGCTGCCACTGCCTTAGGATGGGTCTCATAGTTACCACACAGTATAACAGTACTTAGGTCATCAACCATTAGCAGTCTCTCACAGTGACGTTGGGAATTGGAGCTTATCAGATGCAATTTTCTGGACTTTTATAAAATTTTAGACAGTAGGTCTGTGGTCTGGATTACCGTAAATAAAAGGGATGTTGGCGCCTGTGGGATACAGTATACGGTGGTATCATTTCCCTCTGATAACAGCAGTCAGAAACTGATTGAATTATTTGAGTCATCATGATTCTTGAATACGATTAGGTATGATGCTAAAAAAATAGACAGCTAAATTAATTTACATGAAGCTGATGACACCAGAACCTAACCTAGAATTTTCTGTGGAAAAATACCATTTTGTGAGTACTCACCTGAAAAATGGATATTGTCAGTGTGCCACACACCCTGCTTCACCTTTAATATTCTTCACGATTGGGTTACTCACCGCCAGGTGACGCTGTTGCAGAGAGGAAGTCTTGTAACGAGCCCCCTTCCGGCCTATATATACCTGGTACCACCCATTTAACACCAGTGATTTAAAAAGCAGAAAGACAAGGTACCAGTAATTTAACGGTAACCTCAAAATAAATAAAAGCTTCACCATATAAAGGATTCGGGATACCGAAAAGGGTGGGAGTGAAGCGGGGTGTGTGACTCACTGACAATATCCATTTTTCAGGTGAGTACTCACAAAATGGTATTATTCTCAGTGTGCCACACACCCCGTTTCACCTTTAATATTCTTCACGATTGGGACATCCAAAAGCAGTGTCCACAAGGGATGGGCATCCCAAGGCAAGGTGAAGCATAACTTAAATGACTGCAGTCTGCAGAACTTTGCGGCCAAAAACAGCATCCGCTGAGGCTCGCACATCAACTTTGTAAAACTTAGAAAAAGTATGAACAGAAGACCAAGTGGCGGCCTTACAAACTTGTTCAACAGAAGCTTGGTGCTGAAAAGCCCAAGACGCTCCAACGGCGCGAGTAGAATGAGCAGTGATACGAAAAGGGGGAACTTTCCCCTTAGCAGAATAGGCCACAATAACGTCCTGACGTATCCACTTGCTAATGGAAGATTTGGCTGGTGCCAAACCCTTCTTAGGCCCACAGGGCACAACAAAAAAGGCATCCGTCTTACGAAAAGGAGACATGATAATCAAGTAGTACTTAACACAGCGTACTACATCCAAACAATGCAAAACCCACTTTTTGTCATTCTTAGGATTAGGACACAAGGAGGGAAGAACAATATCTTGGTTCAAATGAAAAGCAGAAACAACCTTAGGAAGAAAGTCTGGTTTGAACCGAAAGACCACTTTATCCTGATGCCTCTCAAAGTAGGGCGCCTGGATAGACAAGGCCGCCAACTCCGAGACACGCCGAACCGAAGTGATAGCTACCAAGAAGACAATCTTCTGAGTCAGGGTAGACAAAGCAATATCTTGCAAAGGCTCAAAAGGAGGAGCCTGAAGAGCAGAAAGAACCAAATTCAAATCCCAAACCGGGAGTAATGGTGGGAGGCCGCACATGCGTAACCCCCTGGAAAAAAGTTTTAACTAAAGGCTGAAGCGCAAAACGCTTCTGAAAAAAGATAGATAAGGCAGAAACTTGCCCTTTCAACGTACTTAGCTGAAGACCAGAGTCCAGCCCTGATTGTAAAAACTCCAGAATCCTGGAGACCGAAAAGACCCTACAAGGAAAAGATCTCATCTCACACCAAGCGATATAGGCTTTCCAAGTCCTATAGTAGATGATAGAAGAAGACCTCTTCCGGGCACTGATCAAAGTCTTAACGACTGAGTCAGAAAGACCCTCCTCCTTCAAGATGGAGGTTTCAGCAGCCAGGCCGTCAAACCCAGCGCTGGTAAATTGGGGTAACACAACCGACCCTGAGTGAGCAGATCGGGCCGAAGAGGCAGAACGAACTGGTCCACTGCCAGCCGAACGATGTCTGCGAACCACACTCGCCTTGGCCACCTTGGGGCCACGAGAACGGCGGACACCCTTTCCAGAGCCAACTTCCGAACCACCCTGCCCAGCATGGGTATCGGAGGAAACAGGTATAGAAATCCCAGATCCCCCCAGCTCAGGGACATGGAGTCCACTGCCAGAGCCAGAGGATCCTGGGAGAGCGACACGAAGTTCGGGAGCCTGTGATTGTGACGAGAGGCAAACAGGTCCACCTCCGGTGTCCCCCATCGGAGACACAGTGAGCGAAAAACCTGAGGATGGAGAGCCGATTCTCCCAGACGGGGAGAGCCCCTGCTCAACCGGTCCGCTTCCTGGTTCTCCACTCCTGGAATGTATACCGCCGAAAGACAAGGAACATGGGCCTTTGCCCAGGACAGGATCAGGGACACCTCTCTGAGAGCACTCAGACTGCGAGTCCCTCCCTGATGATTGATGTAAGCAACCGCTGTCCGATTGTCTGAACGCACCTGGACCGGAAGGCCCAGAACGTGTTGAGTCAGGAGAGCAAGAACCCGACGGATGGCTCTTAGTTCCAGAACATTGATGGGTAAGTGGGCCTCTTGAGGTCCCCACTGCCCCTGGAACTGAAGCTCCTTCCAGAATCTGCCCCATCCCGAAAGACTGGTGTCCGTGGTGACAATTTCCCAAAGAGGGGTCAGGAAAGACCTGCCCTTCACGAGATTGGTCGAGACCAACCACCACTGGAGGGACTGCCGGACCCGGGAGGACAACTGGAAGGGCTGATCCAGCGACCAAGGCTGCCGGTCCCAAGACGCCAACAGATAAAGCTGAAGCGTCCTCGTGTGAAATTGAGCAAAAGGAACTGCCTCGAAGGAGGCAACCATCAACCCTACCAGCCTCATCCCCAGACGGATGGACAGCCGAGGATTGGAAAGTAGGACCCGAGCCAACTCCTGAATCAGATGAATTTTAGACTGGGGAGAAACACTCTGTGTTGATGAGAGTCCAACTGCATCCCCAGAAAGGACACCACCCTGGCCGGATCGAGGGAGGACTTGGAGAAGTTGATCACCCAACCAAAGCTTTCCAGCGTGGAGACCACCATCCTGGTGTCTGTCTCCGATTGATTGAGTGACGGAGCCATGATAAGAAGGTCGTCCAAATAAGGTACGACACGAATGCCCCGAGATCTGAAAATGGCCATCACCCCTGCCAGCACCTTGGTGAGGTGATCTTCCATCACGAATCGTTGATGAGCGTTGATGAGCGTGGCAGATGGGAACATGAAGATAAGCATCCTTGATGTCTATGGACGTCATGAAGTCCCCCTGCCGAAGGGAACCGACAGTCGTACGTAAAGTTTCCATGCGAAACTTCCGAAAACGGATGAACTTGTTGAGTCATTTCAGGTCCAGGACGGGACGAACCGACCCGTCCTTTTTGGGGACTGCGAAAAGATTGGAGTAGAAACCAAGGCCCATCTCTAAGCGCGGTACCGGCCGGATGACCGCCATTTCTAACAGATTCTTTACCGACGCCAGGAGCCCCTGTGCGGCCAAAGGATCGGTGGGCACCCGAGACTGAAAGAACCGTGAAGGAGGGCGAGACTCGAATTCCAGCTTGTAACCGGACGACACTACCTCCCGGATCCATCTGTCCGGAACCTCCTGGTCCCAAACCTAGGAGAAGTGTTGCAATCGCCCCCCCACCCGCACGGGTGAGGGCAGCCCCTCGTTGCTGAGCGGCCTTACCAGCAGGCTTGGGCTTGGTGCCCCAGGACTGAGTGGGACGGCCACGGCCCCTCCCCCGAGTCCAACCTGCACCTCTGGTAGCGGGAAAGGAAGCCCCCCTACCCGCTCTGAATCCCCGAAAGGAAGGTCTACCAGAACTTGCCCCCCGAAAGGGACGACGAGGCCTCTTGCGTTGCGGCATTTTACCACCTTTTGCAACTGAATCAATTTTATCACCAAACAGTCGCAATCCCAAAAAGGGGAGAGTTGTGAGCACCTTTTTAGAAGCTAAGTCCGCCGACCACTGGCGCGGCCACACTGACCGACGAATAGCCACCAGCATTGCCACTGTCCTGCTACTCATAGCCAGCACATCGTCCTGAGCGGACAGAACATAGGAAACAAAAGACTCACACTGCTTGAGAGCAGTAAACTCCTTACAAGTGGGATCAAGATCCACACACAGATCCTGAATAACAGATCTAACCGCCAATAGAAGAAGCGCCGAAGCACACACCGGGCGCATCGTTGATCCGGCACTAATAAAACTATGGCGAGCGTACTGGTCAATCCGACGATCCTCACCATCCTTAAGGGCAGTGGTCTCAGAAGACTGCACCATAGCCATGCTAGAGAGCCCTAGCACAGGGGTATCGACGTCAGGAGGAACCGACCAAAGCTTCACCAATTCTGGCGGAAAAGGATAACGTTTCTCCCAACTGGAAGGAATTCCAGTTAACCGCGTGGGATGTTCCCATTCCTTAAGCACAACCCTCTCAAAGTGTTGTTGTCTGGGAAAAACCAAACGCGGCTGAGGCACATTAAACAACTGACCCTTTGGCAGGGTGACAGCCTCAGGCGGATCTAAATTCAAAATTTCAAAACATTTGAGCCAGAATGGAGGGGGTGTCAAGGGAAACCCCCGCAGACAAATCGCCAATAGCATCAACCTCAAGCTCATCTGCAGGCTCATCTGACTCCACCAGGATTTCTCCCTCCTCGTCCAGGGAGCAATCGGACCAATCCACAGGCTCACATACTTCATCCTGTGAAGCCGGAGGTACAGGAGAAAGGTGCTTCCGTTTCGCAGTGGCTTTCAACCCTGCTTTAATGGAAATTATCTTCTCGAGGTTGGATAACAGTGCAGACACCTCGGATTGCGAATCCCCACCTTTGACGATGTCACACGGGGTCCGGAACAGGGAGGGAGGGGTAGGGGATGATGGAAGTTGCGAAGAGCCAGCAGCCGGAGCGACGGACTGACGCGCAATATTCTGCCTTGCACAAGGAATGCATACTATAACATCCTCGCCTGGGAGCGGAGTCCCACAGCCTCCACACACCCTGGATGGCCCAGAAGAACCATTTCCGGTATTATCGGAAGCCTCCATATGGTGATTTATGGTATTCGCAAAACCCTGGGTTTAAGGCATAAGCCACCCGGGATGCCCCTTTTATGTTAATGTCCCGGGAGGGAGGATTTAATTTATAATAAAGATCCCCTTTAAAAATAATTAATGTAATGAATCATTATATTATATCTATATATTTTGTTTTTCTTTTTAATATATATATGTATATATATATATATATATATATATATATAAATATGTCCCAATTTAGAGAAAAAAGGACTAGCCAGGTAAAATAGAACCGGGAGGCCACTGTATAAAGGGAATCCCAGGATCTGTGGCGGAAGAAAAACCAACAGTAAGACCCCCAGAAACAAATGGCAACATGCAATACAACATTCATGCAACAAGTAACACATGATAATGCACAGCACCAGAGTGCTTTAAAGAGGCAAAAGAAACTTGCCTCTGTTTTTCCTCCTTTTCTTATTATATATAAATATTTCTCCTTTTTTTTTTTTTTTTTTTTAAATAAAAGTCAGACATGATAAAAAATAGACGGCCCCACGCAAGGTGAGGCCGCTTACCTGCCCAAGTAAGGCTGAAAAGCACAGGCACCCGACCAGTAGAAACGGTAGAAAAAAGGCAGCAATGTTCAGCAAATGCAAACAGTAGCAGCAGTAGCAGCAGAAGCGGCAGTAGCAGCAGCAGCGGCAGTAGCGGTAGTAGCGGCAGAGCGGCCAGTAGCAGCAGCAGCAACAGCCACAACACATATGCGGCTGAGAGCCCCGTACGTGTCCTCCTAATAACAGGAAGGAAGTGCGGCTGGGGCCGGGTAAAATGCCGCCGCCGCCGCAACCACGCCCCCACCCCTGACGTCATCCGGGCCCCGCCCCCCTGCCGATTTTAAACAGTGCGGCCCGCCAGACGGCGGTGCCGAAACAACAAGAGGGCAAGCAACGCCCTCAGTAAAGGGAGGAGGGAGGAGGGGGGAGGGGGAAACAAGAGCTTCTAGGCAGCCTGCGCTGCCCACCAATAACGCTGACAACGCGGCCCGCGGCCGTTTAAAAGAGGAGACAAGGGGAGAGGGGGGGAGGGGGAGGGGAGCTGTAACGACCTGGGAAAGGCGCAGGCAGCCTCAGGCAAGCCTGCCACAGCGCGGCCCGCCCCGGTCATCCTTAAAGCTGACCCAAAACTCTGGCCATGCAGGCCAGCAGCAGCCCGCAGGAAAAATAACAGAAACTGCCAGAGGACAACGTGCCATGTAAGGAGGAATTTAGTCAGGCCAAATGCACCCTTGCTTGCGGTGCAGCCTGACAAGTGATAAATAAGTAAACACATACGAAATAAACATACAGTAAAAACATACATACAAATACACATCCCTCTGCCCCCCCCCCCCCCCCCCATAGTGAAGGGAGAAGGGACCGTAACGGGAGAGCAAGGGGCCAAGGGGAACCTCGGGACAGGGGCATCCCAAATCCGGATCACCATGCCGGACAGCCGCATTGCCCCCAAGACAGGGGGGGAGCGGAGGAGATAAGCTCCTAGGCACCTATAGTGCCATCTACCAACTGCCCAGTGAGCAGCCTAGGCTGGGAGGCTTCCATTTAACCACAAAGGTAACAAACAATTAAAAACCGGGCAGAAATAGACCAAAGGGGGTGCCGGGGTAAGACCCCGGCTACCTGCAAGCAGGAGACTTCAATCTTCTGTCTTGTCGTCATGCAGAGAGAAAAACACTGGTGTTAAATGGGAGGTACCAGGTATATATAGGCCAGAAGGGGGCTCGTTACAAGACTTCCTCTCTGCAACAGCGTCACCTGGCGGTGAGTAACCCAATCGTGAAGAATATTAAAGGTGAAGCGGGGTGTGTGGCACACTGAGAATATGTTAATAGTGATAAATAATGAAATGCAGGGAAGTGCCTTAACCCAACCAGTTATCAGCCACCTCTTACTGATTAAACATTATATGATTGGTTAATAAGGTATCGGCACATGAGCATCTGTATAGTGGCGCTTAGAGCGACCGCTAGTAGACGCTGTAAGTGGATATCAAGCTCTGTAACAGAGCGCCTCAGTCGCTGTAGTAACCTGGCCGGCATTGATGAATGTGATGTATGTTGGGCGCTCTAACACCAGCACAGCGCTGCAGGGAGCTCAAGGTAGCATAAGCTCAGTGCGACCGACTCTCGGCGCTACACACCATACTTATCACAAAAGGACACACAGACAGCGTCAGCGCTCTAAATCTGGTCGCTGTAGCATAGAGTACCAGACGCTCTGTGATCATAGTCTGTTTTTGAACACATATCCACCAGTAACAAAGCGAAAACACATAGATTGACATTGTTTTAACACTATTAGTGCCAGACCTGTAATGTCAATGCATAAAAATATAAAAAGTCAAAAAAGTTTCTAAAAATGTTTGTTTGCAGCCAGGAGAGGTCACACAATGATTTGAGCAGAAAAAAAAATTGTCCAACACGCTGTTTAAACACAAACAAATGAGCGCCCATTGAAATGTATGGGAGAGCAACAGTGAGCGAAAGGTAATACCTGGCGCTCTGGAAGCTAGAGCGCCGGCGCTATACGCTGAGCCGCCTGTAATAATACATCAGACGCTACATGGTGCTGTTAGAGGCGCTCACCAGATTTGCTTTCATAAATGTCGTTTGGCGTACAGCGCCTGGAGTTCACCAGATGCTGCCTGCCGCTACGAAGCACTACCTGGCGCTATCCCTTCTTAAATAACCCCCTTACTGTTATGCTGTGTCTTTGGTAAATGGTCTATTATACTTTTAAAGCCCAACTTCAACCAAGCTCTTTATGCTGATTCTGATGAAGTAAGGAAGTGTATCATTTACTACTGTTCCCCCTAAAGAAAATCATTTTCCGCTGTTAAAGCCAGCCATTGGCAGTCACATGGTCTTTTCGGCATATGAAACCCCGGAATACGACCATGGCAGCCAATTGTAGGGCGCAGTTTCGTCAGTGGAGTGAGAAGCTAGTAAGAGACACCCGGGCTTGCAGAGAGGGTATTTGTAGGGCATCAATTGGGATGCCCCTACACACAACCCATTTCCTTTTTTTTTTCCAAAATGGGTGTTGACTTGCTTTAACAAGCCAAGTCATAGGTGTCACTGGGACCATTGGGGTGTCACTGGCTCGGGACAAATATTTTGTGTAGTCGCCATTCTTAATTTTACTTACTGTAAGGCACCTGAGTTTAGCGCAATTACTTTTGTACTGAAACGTTTTGGCATCATGAATTGTTTTGCATGGATGCCATAACTTTTTAACTTTAAGAATTAAATCCATTCAATAAATATAAGCTGTATACACTTTAAAAGGGACCTGTCTGGAGGAAAGCATAAAGGCTGGCATTACTAAGTGGCTTGGCGATCTTCCTGCTCCATCAGCTGCAATAGTTGCTGAGACTCCGACCAAAAGCAGATTTGCAAAGCCGGATGCATTACAATTTACTGTCAGCATACTTGTTACAGGTAAGTGGCTAATTTAACTGGACCAAGAGTCTAAATGGAATTGCATAGTTCTTAGGGGACATAGCAATTAGTGGTGCAATTTGCACAAGAAACATTCCAAACTGATTGGGATGCTCACCAGTTCCAGGATCAAAGGCGAAATCAAGCAGAGCAACCACATCTGCTGTGTGCACAACAGTGGCAATGAATGGAGGAGGCGGAGCTTTACAGCTAAAACAGGCACCATTATCTGGGATTAGAATGAAGCAGGAGCAGTAAAAAATGGCAAAAGGTCCACTACATAGAGGGAGTAATTCAGTGGATGCTAGTTAAAAATGTTTTTGGTTTTGGTCCGCTTTAAGTTCTACAACAATGGGTATGCTCCATTAATGTTACATGGTGAATCAGTGACCCGTAGGTAAGCGGCACCACCCCCTATACAAACTAAAATTAGTATGTGGTGCTACTCCACAGAGGCATAGTACATATACAGTGTGGTGGAGGCCCCTGGGCACAAAATCTGGTGGAGGCCCCAGAGACAGTATTTTTTTCCTTTAAAAATAATAGTCCAGCCAAGTAACTGATTGGTGGTTGTCTGGCACCCGCCTGCTTATTGGAACGTCAGATCGAGTCCCTGGGGCCACCCTTGTGCGGGTGCGAGTTGCTCGGGAACTCCTGCTTTGCCATTCTGGGTGGGGGGGGGCAATGGGGTGCAGTCGCACACCTGGTCCAGCAGAAAACAGTTCCCTGCATTGAGCTGCCAGCGGCTGTGCTTGGTGGCTTATGTGCAGTGAGCGGCCGCAGATTGACAGCGGCGGCTGCTCTAGACTCCCCGTCCTGCCCTGTGGTGGCTTTGGCTGCAGGTTTGCATAAACAAAAAAAGTCTTGCCCAATTGCAGGGGGCCCCCACTGCCGCCGATAGCTTTGTTGCTGGCCCTGCCACCCATCAGACCAAAGACTGAAAAGCCTCCTGGACCAGACCATAACCTAAAGGTTGGTGGAGGCCCCCTTTGCAGGGCAATTGGGGACGTGCCCCTTGCACCCCCCTCATAATCCAGCCCTGCATAGAAACATGGCAGTACAGTGATATTTTTAGAGAGCACATGGTGATACCATTGGCAATGTGACTGTAGCATTTTGTTTGAGCGCTTCAAACATTTTCAGTTATTGGCAAGCTACATTCTTTAGATGAAAGGCAGCAGTGACAGCCTCAGGCCCCGCTGCATGAAACCCCCCAGAACGCCCAATAAAACTCTCCTCACCCCGCTCCTATGGCGCATGTGCGGCCGCTCGTCCAATTAGCACGCTCGGGCTCCGAGCACGCTGGCGACCGCACCTCGCGCTTCCCTCTAACAGGATTCCCGGGCCGATTCCCCCTGGGTGTTGGTCCATTTTAAATAGCCCCTTAGCCCCAAGAAAATGTGATGAGTCACATGACCAGCACGCACAAGGATATACACGATTACCCTGTTATGTCTCAGCCAAATTGGGTAAAATTATAGTGTCAAAATTATTTTTTCCCTCCAGCAGGCTTAAAGCGGACCTTCATTGTCATTTAATCAAAAGCCCAAACCCTTAAAAACGTATTCCCCAACATCTAAAATTAATATATTTAACGTTTTTAATCACTTTTTATTCTTTTCCCCACTGGGCTGCAACTCTGTTCAGAAGTCTAGGATACGGGCTCCGCCATCTTGTCTCGGTAGCACCACATACTGAAGAGAGGAGAGGGGTCAAAGGTGCAGGGGGTGGGGTTATAGCTGTGCTTTGCACAGACAGAACAGAGTGGGGGTCAGGAAAAGTCAGCAATCCCAGAATGCAGAGTGGCATAGTCAAAAGGCACTTCCTGTTTGCAGGCAGCCTGAAACTCCATGGGCCACCATCTTGAATGTTTAAAGGCTCAGAACATGCAGTAGATGCAGGTGGGCCGATTTTTAATGTGAGCAATCTGTATGTACAGGGTGGGGGAAACATATAAGATGGGCTCTTATTCAGGGTGAAGGTCCGCTTTAAGTTTGAATTACTTGAAGGATCACTTCAGGTCACCATTATATTTATAAGACAGTGGCTTGTTAGTAAATTCTTGAAAAACACATTAAGCACTGCTGAGTGAATCAATGAAAATGTGAGGCAAGGCTGGTAGAATGCAGAGACATACAAAATGCAAGGAAAGTGATACGCGAGCACATAAGGAAGATCAATGCTATCTCTACATCCCGGACCAGAAGAATGTTTGGTCAACATATTCTGCATGGACCTAATGCATGCACAGTGCTGGCAAGACAAAGATATGGCTCCTTTCCCACCTTTCTAGTAAAACCATTGGCCTTGTTTCTCTAACATTCTCAGTAGATTTTGTCAACTCACCAGTTATATTGTTTATGGGTTTAAAGAGGCCTGGTCACATAAGTTGCAAAATCTTCAACATCGGTGTAAGCGCTTTGACTAGGGTCTTTGATACAATATTTGTGAGTTGTACACAACTGACCATGGAATTAAAGCATATTACGTATTTTTGGGTTTTAGGTGTTGATTTTCAAGTATGAGTCATATATAGGTCTCCAAACTTTGGCAAAAAGTGTAAGTCAGGGCAAAGAATGGCTACAGTAGTCTATTATATAGTAGAATTAAAAGTGGGCTATAAAAAGACCTGGGGATACACATATGTGAATTGGGTCAGGCACAGTGAAAAAAATTGGACCTAGTGTTAGGCTGGGGGTACAAGCACAATGTCCCAGACCAAACTCTAGGCAGATGAGCCATTACGTTTATTAATGACCAACTACAACTTCAAGCAGTTCTAAATGGCACAATACAATCCAACCCCCAGAGGTACAGGTAGCAGTTAGACTGGTACTTTTGGTGAGGACTCCTGGACCTTTAGCTTCCTTCTCAGGTCCTCCATAGTTTCTGTCTGGCCTAGTCCTTGCTTCTGGTTTTTCACTGTTCCTCACTGCTCAATCCTGTTCGCTACTTTTTCTATGGCTTAAATGCCAGTAAAACGTACTTTTCGAATTGTTGGAATCTACCGTTACTTAAAGAACCTGCCCAGGCAACAAAATAAAAAGCCATACTTCCTTTACTTCTCCTGCAACTCCAGTGTCCTCAAACTTTACTCATGGCAGAGAGCAAGTGATTCTGTCCAGAGATCAAAAATGTTGGTGTTCAAGGCGGTTTCAAAGCCCTTTCATTACAATGGAGGGGGCATGCCGAGGCAGGGTGTACTGAACCCCCCTCCCTTGGCACCCCCCCAACATTACAATGAACAAAGTAAACCGGTCTCGATGAAGGTCGCCATGGCTGTCTGGTGCTGCGGCATTGAATCGCTCAATCTCTGCCAGCGGTAATTTTGCAGATACAAAAGGTGACTATAAACTTTCTTATTTTGTTGTCTGGACAGTCCTTTTAAATAACTTCTTAAGTCCTACCAAATGCAAACATTGTTTAACATTAACATAGGAGGCACATGTGCACTTAATGATCAGAACCTTTGTAGAGCACTCAAGTAATCTTTCCAATTACTATTTCTATTCCTAAATAACATTACATTGAGTGGGTCCCCAAGAGCCCCCACCTGTAACACAGGCAAAAGAAATGGAGCTTGTAGAGCAAAAAATTGCAATGGATTCTTGCAATGTGTCATGCCACCTAAAATGCCCTTTTTCCATAGATGTCATGATACTAAAGTTACCATTCTGGCATTAAAGGGACAGTCCAGGCAGTGTTAATAATAGGCAGCAAAGAGTTCTTCCAAAGCTTGGCATATGTGCCTCTCCTCCATTCCCTGCAGCGTGCTGTAGAAGATATAGCAAGTCTCTAAAATGTGCCCCTCTTTTCCTTTTCTGTTTTTCCATGACTATGCTCCTAATGTAGAAATGTGTCCTTAAGAGCTCCCAGTAAGAGCGAGCCCAGCAAAGGCGACCACTTTTGCTTGGGCACACTGGGAGCTCTGTGTGACAGGGAAGCCCACGCCATCGCATCTGAAACATGGTCATGAAAAAATAGAAAGCAAAAGACCTGCTACAGCATCTACAGGGCGCTACAGGAAATGGAGGAGAGACACATGGAACAGGCTTCAGGTGGTCTTCTTGCTGCCTTATTATTATTATTATTATTTTTATAATAGCCTGGACTGAACCTTTAAAGAGGGGCATCCCCCAAACCTCACCGATCTGCTGCCCCTCCAGTTTTACCTTTGGGCAACTTTTACTCACCTCGCAGGGGATCAATCTTCTGGGTACCTCGGATTCCGGGCGACCTCCAGTCGAAATCCTGCGAGACTTTGCGGAGCTGCGTGATCGCCATGGGACAGTGACATAGAAACATAGAAGGTTGACGGCAGAAGGAGACCATACGGTCCATCTAGTCTGCCCTTATGTGTATACTGTATGTTCTCTTTATCTTAGGATAGATGTGTGCTTATCCCAGGCATGTTTACATTCAGTGACTGTTGATTTTTCTACTACCTCTGCTGGAAGTTTGTTCCAAGCATCTACTACTCTTTCTGTAAAATAATATTTTCTAACATTGCTCCTGATCTTCCCCCCGACTAGCTTCCGGTTGTGCCCCCTTGTTCTATCATTAAAGTGGACCAACACCCAGGATTTTGACTATCCTGGGTTTTGGTCCACTTCGGTGGGGCACCCCGATTGGGGGTGTCCCGCTGTGTGTAACCCCCCAGAAAGCCCCAAAAACGTACCTCTCCCCGCTCCCACGTGACCGCTGCTGCCAATCACCGCCGACGGACAAGCGGGAGGCAGCGACGGACAAGAGAGCGCGCCCGCCGGCACCTCCCGCGCGTCACTCTTATAGATTCCCGGCTGGTCAGTGGAGGGTGTTGGTCCACTTTAATTTTCTTCTTAAAAACACTTCCCTCCTGAACCATATTCAATCCTTTCACATATTTAAAGGTCTCAATCATGTCCCCCCTCTCCCTTATTTCCTCCAGACTGTACAAATTAAGTTCTTTAAGTCTCTCCTGATAAGTTTTAAGTTTAAGTCCTTCCACCATTTTCGTTGCCCGCCTTTGGACACGTTCTATTTGAATAATGTTTTTGCAGGTAAGGTCTCCAGGACTGCACACAGTATTCTAGCTGTGGCCTTACCAGGGCTCTATACAGCGGCATCACAACCTCCCTCTTCCTACTGGTGATGCCTCGAGCTATGCAGCCGAGCATCCTGCTTGCTTTTCCCACTGCCTGGCTACACTGTCCACTCATCTTGCAGCTATCAGTAATCAGTACCCCTAAATCTCTCTCCTCCGAGGTCCTGGCTAACACAGTACTGCCCATACGGTACTCAGAGCAGGGATTCCTTCTACCCAAGTGCAGGATTTTACATTTAGAGACATTAAACTCTAGTTTCCACAGTTTTGACCATCTATCCAGTATTGTCTAAGGCCGTGCTGGTCAGTTAGCGATGACTAAGCGGACGGCGGGGTGAGGATTGGTTCCTGAAGCCGGCAGCCGCAACATTCAAAAGGTAAGTATGAGCTGGGGGGGGACGGAGACTTTTTATTTTAGGTCCGGTGTTCCTCTTTAAAGCAGAATAATAGTGTCTTTATTATTCCAGCATTCTCATTTATGTCCGCTGTAATTGTCTTCACATTCAGGTTGGTGCGATCATATTTGGACTGGCCACATCACCAACAGGATTGGATCATGATTTTAGCCTTAAACTTGGGTGTTTATTCACAGAAAAGCAGAGAAAAAGGAAATATGAAAATGAATATCTACTCAGACATCTGTAATGTTTCAGCAGGTCAACTGCTAGTGTTTCTCATTAAAATTCATGCCTAGGTTCCAGAGTTGTTACATGAGACAGAACAGTGGCACCAGGATTCAGCTGCATTGCTCCCAAGCCTATAAATGTTGCACATAACGGCTCTACCTGCATTGCTGTCTCTGCAGCAGGACATTAATAATGAATGAACACTTCTCAGTAACGGCCTGGCTCTGCCTCTGTGTAAGATACAAGCTTCTAATGCAGAACTTTAGCTGTCATAAATGGCAGACCAAGCTGAGAGTGTGAAGAGGAATATATATGGATACAGTTTCAGTTGCTGTTTCTGTTCTAATTTCAATTCAGGTGCCATATATAGACAAGTGTAAAGGTAACCAAACATAATAGAATAGAATAGAAACATCATCTGCATCCTTATTCATTGATCCATGTCACCCTGCAGTAGGGCTGTATTTGGTGTTCAGACTGCCCTTGCCCTTTTTGTGCTAGAGTCCCCTTTTATTGAGTCAGGTTGTGGACCATGAGTATAAAAAGAAAAACTCAAACACCCAGCTGCCCCCTCAGCATGCATATGAAAAGCATTAAATGCAAACCGTCTGCATGTGGAGGAGTAAAAAGGCGCACAGGGTTAATTGCAGAGTTGCAAAGCGGACAAATACTTCTTCCCAACTTTTAAGGCCTGCACACACAAGAGTCACATGATTACAGCAATGGAAGCAGGAAATATAGGTCCTTTTGACAACTGCGAGACACTCCAACTGCAGACTGTGTTCAACACTTGGTTGAACTCAGGGGTGTAGCTAGGGGGGGGAGCTGGGGGGGTACTTGCCCCGGGTGCAGCAGGTCAGGGGGGCGCCAAAGGGGGGCCTGAGAACAGGTGGGAGTACCATTTTGAATCTTTGCCCCAGGTGCCAGAAAGCCTAGCTACTCCACTGGTTGAACTTGATGGACATGTCTTTTTTTTCAACCGTTTTAACTAATTAACCCCCTGTGTCCTCTCTCGCCATTACAAAAAGTCTGATTTTCTTTTTCTGTGGTTGGGGAGGACTCAAGAGGGTGGCAGAATACTTTTGCCAAATTGCCTATTGTACAGTATATTATGCATTCTTACTTATGTATTTTCATAGCTTATTGGTTTGTTAGTTACAAAGACATAAAGTTTTCAATATAAATTAACTGATCCTGTTATGTGGTTAGCTTTACTCCTGGTAGCCACTGTAGCCTACCCAGTGTCTTTAGTGAATCAGCAAACCAGTCCCTCTTTTAAGTTGGCAAGTCCCACTACCCCCTTAGATAATTACTCATTAGGTAGCAACCGTACCCAGGATATTCCTGTGTTATTACTCAGGTGCCATGCTGCTGCACATGTGGGACATCATAACCCCTTCACATATATATATATTCACGTCATCATCCCTTGAATACATCTGCAATGCAGTTAGACTCCCACATCCACATATAGAAGTTCCTGGAAGGGAGTTTATGTTGCTGTCCACTTATAATCCCCAGTTACAGGTAAGGGTGGCAGAACAGCTGCTTTATTAGAGCTTCAATCTAAACTTCCAAACCAACCCCCACTCCCCTCCCTCCAGAGTACTTAAATTCAATCTCATCTTTTTTAGGAGACCCACATTAGTCAAATAAAAAAACACTCAATGCATAATAGGCCCCCTTACTTAACTTATCTATATGCTCCAGTTATTTGTGCAAATTATACATGAACATAGCAAAATTAATCATGCCTCCCTTGATATTCCTGTTGTTCTAGAGGTTACCAACTCCTAATACCTCTGGTGGTACTTGAAATAATATCAGGTGGTAATCAGAGAGGACCTGTTCCCAGGCTACTGCCATTTATACTTTACACAAGCCTGATTGGCTCTATAAGTACAAAAAAAGTTTCAAAAAGTGATCAAACCATTTATGTGCATTTTGTCTTTGTTTTGCAGTTTTGGGTGAATGACAACGCATACGTACCACTCAGACTTTAACCTGTTTAAAACTGTTAACCATTTATGTGCATTTTGGTGTATTCTTGTCTTGTTTTAACATTGCTTTAGGTGAATGATGACCCAGCGGTACCACTCAGGTATTTCCATTTAAAAATAGGAAGTGGTACTTGATTAAAAAAAAAGGTCAGGAACCCCTGCTCCAGACCACAGTCATTGCAGGCTATGCAAAAATCCAGTTCTGCTGAGTAATATACCACTCAAATAATAAAACTAACCACAAAAGATTTTATATACATCCACAAGGTCTTCCAAAAGATAAGGTCAATGATTTACCATGATCCCTTTTTTTTAAAGCAATCTCACTTACGCATGTTTTCTAACTAACAGATGTAGAGGACAGCATTGTGACAGCACGGGGGCATCCAGATTGCTGGAGCCTCCTCCAACCCCCCAAAATCCTTAACTTAACCTCGATCCTCAGCCAATATGCGGTTCTGCGTTTGGCTTCCAGTCGCAGGACCTCATTTCGGCCGAGGATCAAGGTTAAGTTAAGTTTTGGGGATTGCAGGGATAAATGCACGGAGGGGATTCCTGCAATCTGGATGCCCCTCGAGCCTGTCACAATGCCATGCCACACCTGTTAATTAGAAAACAGGTGTGGGACCGCTGTAAGCAATAAGCCACTTCCTGCAATTATTTCCAGTAACATCGCCAAACTTACTGGTTGAGTTCGACATCCAGGATGAACGAAGATCCAAAGACGTCAAGTTGGAAGCTGGCTTGTGCAACATGGGTGGACTGTTGAGAGAGAAGAGAAAACTAATGAAATGCTGTTAATCAAATGTATATATATATTCATATACCGGATATATCAGAACTATTTGCAGATCAATGAGCTTAATAGTACAACCTGCCCATCTGCTGCAACTTTGAGGAGGTCTTTGATAAATATACTGATTTTATTTTATATAAAAGGAAAGCCAACAATTCCCCACCAGCAAGACTCTGGTCCTGCCAATAACAACTGCATAGACCTTCAACATTTAGGCACCCTTTGCTAAGCACTACAGCCTGAACATGACGGGCACTAGACATCTACAGCGGGTAATGAAACTGCAACCCACTGAGAGAGTGGGGCTATGAAATCTCTGGTAGGGAGTTTTTAGAAAGGCACCATATAGAGTTTTCCGGAGTATTCTGCAGCACTTATGCAGATCTCAAAACGGGTGTTGATCGCTTTGACATGGCCTAGAATATTTTTTTTACTGTAGTCTGGGTTTTGGTCTACCTAATAAAGAAATAGATAAAAATTTCGATAGAAATATATAAAATATAAAATAAAAACTTAGGCAGAACACAAATTCTAAACAAAAAAACACAGAGCTTGATGATAATAATTCAACAACATGAGTGTTTCATCCCGTTGCGCATCTTCCACCACCAGTCGAGTCGATCACCAATTATAATGCCCACACTCTTACCGGATAAAGGTAGAGACAATGGCCTTGATTCACAAAGCGTTGAAAAAAACTCTCATGGTAGTAAAAAATTCAATTCATGAGAAAGAAGCCTGAGAATTTTACTGTTAGTGAATCACCAGATAGGAAGTCAATGAAAGTCAATGGCATTTTTTACTACAGGTAAAAAGGGCTAAAAAGTTCAATACTTTTTTCAAGAGTAAAAAAGTGCCATTGACTTTCATGGTCTTCCTAACTAGTGATTCACTAACAGTGAAATTCTCAGGCTTTTTTCTCATGAATTGAATTTTTTACTACCATGAGAGTTTTTTTCAACTCTTAGTGAATCAAGGCCAGTGCCTTGATTTCCCACTAGAGAATTCCAAGGTATGACCAAGCTCAAAATACTCGAATATATTGTGATTGAGGAGTTATAGCAAAGTGATATATGCAAAGCAACAAGAAAACAGAGAAAACAAAAATCAGGAAACTCCAAGCGATTTTTGGACTTTTTATCTTGGAAGGTTTTATCTGATTTGGACCTTGGGCAAGGCTGGCGGTGAGAATTGCTGAGTACCCCGATCTTCTGAGTGGCTTTGTAATTTTGTTGTTTGAGAATGCATTTTTATTAAATAGATGTTTTAACCTTTTATGGGACATATTGCACTATTCTCTGTTTTCTTGTTGCTTTGCATGGATTACTTTGCTATAACTCCTCAATCACAATATATTCGAGTATTTTGAGCTCGGTCATTACCTTGGAATTCTCTGCTTGAAGAATATTGGATTTTGATCAAGGAGATTTAAACCCTAGTGGAAAATCAAGGCATTGTCTCTATCTTTATCTGGTAAGAGTGTGGGCACTATAATTGGTGATCGAATCGATTGGTGGTGGAGCATGCGCAACGGGATGAAACACTCATGTTGCTAAATTATTATCATCAAGCTCTGTGTTTTTTTGTTTATATTTTCTGAGATTGAGAACGGAGGACTCTGTGCACGTTGAGCTTCACTTTGTATTGTTAGCGCGGTATTTGCATTTGCAGAAGACAAGTTAGATGAGTGTGGCCCAGGCACCCGTTTTGGCCAATGATAAGAATGCACGACTACATATAGCTAAATCATTATAACAGTTTTATTTAACATTGATACACAAACTTACACATCAACCAAGTAACAAACACATACAGACAAAAGGATTGGGCATTGTGGACCCTAATCCATGGCATCTCCAAGTACAATTGCTGAATATTGCACCAGTCCCCCTTATGCGCCCCCACCAGTGTCCTACCTGCAGAACATTATTTGATCTAATGAACATCAATGAGCACCCAATTATAAATAAAGTGCAGAGAGATAATAAATCTATCAAATATCAAGTGCATATCAAGAAAAAATGCATAGTGCAATACTCCATGTCTAAGGAAAATTATGTTCTTTCAAAACCATAAACTATACAAAAAATAAAATAATGCTCATATATGCTTAATGTCTATATACTACAGGTTAATCCCCAGAAGAGGACCAGAGGGGAGAACAAAGAAGTAAAAATAATGATATAGTAATATCACCAGTGGGCCGGAGTCTGCCTAAAGCCCCTTCCTGAACCCACGTGCCCGGGACCGGCAAGACCCCCGTCACTTCCTTAAATGAGTAAAATATAATATAACTTTGAGTAAAATATAAATAAAAAGTAAATAATGGGGAAATTATTTCTATTGCCATATCTGTTGCCAGGGGCCAGAGGTATCTTTTTACAAATTCGGAGGCACAGGGTCAGAAGCTATCTGGTGAGTTACAAATGCCCCCCCCCCCCTCCTATGTACACACCCCTGGTGCCCTTCACCATCAGACTCGCTCTGTGAAAGGCACCCACTCCAATGCCCAATGCAAAGTAATGGAGATAACAGCCTATAAATGGTGTACCTGACTGTTAGCCTAAGGAAAGGAGACCTCTTTTTGTTTTTTATTGTTTTTTTAACCATAAAGAAATGTAAACCCTCCAATTACATGTATATATGTTTATATTCCATAGACCAGCAAAAAGAAAGGTAATGGTAGATCTGGAATTATTGTATAAAGATGGCTTTTGGGGTCCCACACTAAAGATCAAAGCATTGTCATAGTTGTGTAGGGGCTTTCAATTGTTTGAGCCCCCCCCAGTTCATAGACCACTGGAAACCTCCACCACTGTCTCCTGGCAAAACCAGGCCCCATGATGGTTTAACAGTTGGCGACGCAAAAAGTCGAAGCAACTCCGGACCATGTGACCATCACCAGGTTTGTGGATGTGCATGGGGGATCTCCAGCGATCTGGATGCCCCCCCCCCCCCCCCACTATCACAATGTGGTCCAGCGCACATTTAGGATGTTGGAACTCTCCATTTTTAAGGCTTAAAAATACAGACATTTGGCTAAACTGTAGATAACCTGTGATCTCCTGACATAGAACAGCTCCATCCAGGATTACCTACTAGTCCTGTCATTAAAAAAAATAAAATCTGTGTTCTCTCAATCTGTCTTCTACTTCAGGGCATCACCAAATTAGATACTCGTGGGTTGACGCGTGAACATAGGCAGGACTGAAATAGAAGACGTGGCTTCTTCAGGTCTAGATTCTTCCGACTGCGCCTCCCACTCCAGTCAATAAAAAGCAGGAAGACACAGCTGCCCAGGAGAAAGGAAAGAATCTTTGCCTTGAGCGAAGAAACCTCCTTTTAGCTCCAATTATATAAACATTTTTTTTCAGTGCTAACACAATACATAAATTTTAAACATTTTAAAAAAATGCTTAACTTTGACTTAGGCACCAGTGGTCACCAGCTCAATAGCCAAGGCAGGTATGATGCCCTGGAGTTGAAGACAAGAGAATTCTACAGAAATGAATTTTCATTCATATTCCGCTCCAGGGCATAGGCAATAGGATAGTCAGACCTACCTTCTTTAATAATCAACCCAGGAGTGGCAATGGAGGAAATGAATAAACCAGGTTGAATCCTGACCAAGGTAAAGCTAGAGGGTCAATCACAAATGCCAGAGAATCCTTGACCCTGGAGACAAATTAGTTGACCTTCAGATTGTGATGAGAAGCAAAAATATCAATGTATGGCGTTCCCCTGGGTTTGCACAGAGCCCGGAATATCTCATTATTGAGAGACCATCCCCCCTGATCCAGTGTCGCTCTGTTCAGGAAATCTTTAGAAAAACTGAAACATTCTTCACTCCCGGGATGTGCCGAAATGCATGGAACATGCAACTTCTCCCATCACATGATCTGACCCACTTCCTTGAGTGACAGCTTGCTCCTGGTGCCACCCTGATGGTTGATGTAGGCAACTGCTGTTACGTTGTCTGAATCCAGAAGACCATTCAGTTGGTTGGTCCAACGTCTGAGTGACAGCACTATGACACTTAACTCCAATATGTTTATAGGCCTATCTGCAGAGGATGGGATAAAGGCACAGCCACAAACTGGAAGTGTTGGTTTTTACAGCAAATCACAGAAACCTCTAGACCTGGAAAGATAGGAATATACAGGTAGACTTCCGTGATGTCCACTAAGGTCATGTCAAGGGGGGCAAGTCCTAGTGATGTCGTAGTGGATCTTATAGATTCCATTTAAAATTTATTTAGCTGTACAAACCTGTTGAGGAATTTGAGATTCAGGATAGGATGCACAGTAGGTCGAACAATATGACTGAGGTGCTGATCAAACAAACAATCACAAAGTAGACTTGTTAAAGTAGACTTCCAGGCCAAATCAATCAAAAACAAAGAAAAAAAACCCCTTACCTCACTTGTGGTTCCGCACTGCTTTCCCATTTCTGTGCGATGGCACAGAAGGACACAAATGGCATCCCCCGACTCCATGTGCATGCCCGCCGCCCACTCACTTGAATGGGCAGCGAATGCACAGAGCTGGGGGATGCCGCTTTGTGTCTTTTTGTGCAGTGGCTGCAAACAAATGGGAGAGAGGTACCAGACCATGGGTGAGACAAGGTTTTTTTTCTGTTATTATCAGGAGACCACTGCTTTAACCAAACCCAATGCCTGTGAGACACTAACAAAACTAAGCTGGCATTTAATCCTACTATTTCATGACCTGGACGGTATACTTAAAAACCTCAAGGATAAAATCTGTAAGATGAAGACTGGGAGCAGGGTAATGTCTGCTGTTCTCTTAGTTGCCTTATCCAATCTTTGCCAGCCATAGCAGCCCTAGAAATGGCACAGGCCGTGTGCAAAGCGGAACAAAATGTGAAATATGGAATGTCTAGATAATGAATCCGTTCACCTCTCCCTCTGACCATTCAAATCTTCCCCTGTCTCATAAGACTCTACAGGTATCCAATGTTTCCGCTTCTTAGTCACATTTAATGAATTAGAACAGGGGTGTCAAACTGCTTTTCATTGAGGGCCACATCAACATTCTGGTCACCTTCAAAGGGACGGTTAATACCAAACACAAAACAAAATGCAAACATGACCATTCATGTATGGTTACAGGCACAGAATTATTTTGCCCAGGACAGGTGCAGACACAGAGCAGTTTTGTCCAGGGACATAAATATATTTCCAGGAAAAGCACAGATTTTTTTTTTTTGCCCAGGACAGAAGCAGACACTAAATTAGTTTGCCCAGGGCAGCCCTACAAACATTTTTTTACCATCCCACCTGGTAGCTAGCAAAACCCCTGCAGCAGCTGTGCTGCTGTGGCAGTAAGTTGGGTGCGTTAGGCATGTGGTGAGAGTAGGTTGCACAGAGACACAGGACAGCTGCAGACACTGCTCTCTTCTCCCCCAGAAAAGGCGGACAGCAGCTGAATTTATAGGCATTGCACCCGCGGACAGTATTAGAGGAGGTACCGCAATTCACAGTGGAGCAGAGCACTCGGCAGCACCACACACAGTCAGAAGCCATGAAGTGATGGGGCCGGCTAGAAGGGGCATCGACTGGCCCCCAGGCCTTGAGTTTGACACATGTGACTTAGTAGGAGATGCTGTAGGAGCTGTGGAACTAGGACAAAATACCTATTCCTCCAGCCATGCCAAGCTTTCTGCCATCTTCTGCACCACAACTTGGAAGATGGGGTCAGACAATGCTTCTTGTGAGGATGGCTGCCTTTTAAATCTAGTCAGTAATACCACAGAAGTGCATTTGGTACAGAGGAGTCTTTCCCCATCATGGCATCACTCTCTGATAAGTCCCCAGACCAGAATGCCCCTGAACCAGAACTGTGCAGCTTGAAAAAGAGGAAAACCTGTGCACTTATGCAGTGTAGCTCCAACCAGCTGCCTCTGGCCTCCCAGCTGGTGCAATTTTCAAACATTATGCAAGAAGCCAGTAAATCTTAGGAAGCAGGCCAGCTCCGACATAGGGGCTCCTATCCTGTAGCACCGCAGCAAGGTTTCAACTGAAATAGCGATAGGGGGGGTATCGGTGATCCATATGGAAGCCCCAAGGACCATCTGGCAGGGCCACCCTACCCTGCGATTGAGATGCTTTGCAACTCATGTTGTTCACGTTAAAAACACATAACTATATAAAATAAGAAATGAATCATTTGAGAGCCCCTAGGGACCCTGGGCCCCACCCTTCACTTGCAAAATACCCCCCCCCCCCATCTGACCATATCGGTTTAACCATCTTCAAAAGGCATCCATAGGTGAGTTCAACCAAAAGGGGTGCTAGTGAATGTTGGGAAGACCAACAGGGTCAGAGCCCCCTGCATTAAACTGTAAAGGGATTCCTAAGGGAAAAGAAAGAATGAGAAAAAAAATAAATGAAATTCTTTCCACATATATTTACAGTCCCAGTCCAACTGCAAGAATTGACACCAGTGGGAGGCACAGCCGGAAGTATATGTAGGCTGGGAGTGGAATATGGAGAAATTGACACCATATTAATGACTGTCGAGCATGCCATTTGCAAAGAATCTATTAAGCACAAGAGCAAGGGTTTCCCACCAGTGGTACTAGTACCACTGTTGGTACTCAAGATCCTATCAGGTGGTAACTTGACAAGGCTGTAGACTGACATGTACCCCAACTTGATCAGCTGCCATGTATAATTCATCCAAGCCTTATTTGCAACAAGTACAAAACTGCTCCAAAGGGTGTGAATTTTTAATCTGTTTCATTCACTTTAAATTGTGTGCTTTACCCTGGTTTTAAGCATCAGACAACCCACACACACCACCCAGGTAAACTTGATATAATTGGAAAAATGGTAAGTGGTATTTGATGAGAAAGGCATTAGTGCTGTATAGAAAGCCAAAACTAAACATTGCTAGGGGTATCAGTACCTATTAGCAACATGCATACTTTTTGGGCATAGGGGGTCCTCAAAGCGCCCCTGAGTTAACCCTATGGGCCAGTCCAAGCCTTATTCAGAGTGACTTCAACTCGATTGTAATAATTCTGGGGGGGGGGGAATCACTGAAGGGGAGGCACATAAAGGTTTCGATCAGTGGTATAACTAAATGTGACCCTGGTGCAGACATTATATGGGGCCCTTTCATGGCTCATTTCTCACTTGGATGCAGCTAGACAACAAAAGAATGAAACAGCAGAGGCAGATGGTGCCTCCTTTCTCTAAATCATTCATACTCAACTGGCGGACCAGGGTCCAAATGCACACCTCAGTGCCAAATTTCCGGATCCCTGCCCTGACAGCCCTGCAATCAGTTGCTTCTCTTTTGCAGTGCACAGCACTTCTCCCTTTACTTGATCTGCACTGTAGTACTTAATCTCCCTGCCAGTGTCATGACTTTGATCCCTGGCACCCAGCATTGCAACATGAAGTACTGCACAGGCAGGAAGTGGCATTGCAAAGTACACATCCAATCCTGCCCCCCCCCCCCCCAGCTCAGCCTCATCCAATCCTGCCTCCCCAGCTTAACCCCATCCACCCCTGTCCCCCCAGCTCAGCCCCATCCACCGCTGTCCCCCCCAGCTCAGCCCCATCCATCCCTGTCCCCCCAGCTCAGCCCCATCCATCCCTGTCCCCCCAGCTTAGCCCCATCCATCCCTGTCCAGCCAGCTCAGCCCCATCCATCCCTGTCCAGCCAGCTCAGCCCCATCCAACCCTGCCTCCCCAGCTCAGCCCCATCCACCCCTGTCCCCCCAGCTCAGCCCCATCCATCCCTGTCCAGCCAGCTCAGCCCCATCCAACCCTGCCTCCCCAGCTCAGCCTCATCCATCCCTGTCCCCCCAGCTCAGCCCCATCCATCCCTGTCCCCCCAGCTCAGCCCCATCCATCCCTGCCCCCCCCCAGCTCAGCCCCATTCATCCCTGTCCCCCCAGCTCAGCCCCATCCAACCCTGCCTCCCCAGCTCAGCCCCATCCATCCCTGTCCCCCCAGCTCAGCCCCATTCATCCCTGTCCCTCCAGCTCAGCCCCATTCATCCCTGTCCCCCCAGCTCAGCCCCTTCCAACCCTGCCCCATCCAACCCTGCCTCCCCAGCTCTGCCCCATCCATCCCTGTCCCCCCAGCTCAGCCCCATCCATCCCTGTCCCCCCAGCTCAGCCCCATCCATCCCTGCCCCCCCAGCTCAGCCCCATCCATCCCTGCCCCCCCAGCTCAGCCCCATCCAATCCTGCCTCCCCAGCTCAGCCCCATCCATCCCTGTCCCCCCAGCTCAGCCCCATCAAGCGGCATTTCTTAGCTTTGCTTGTGAAATCTATAGCCCCCCCAGTGCACTGATTTCTAACTATCCACCCCTGGACACAGCCTCCTGCCTGAAGCTTCACCTCTCACCGGATGTTTGTGAATGAATCTTTACAAGAAATGCTTGAGTAGCCCTACTTTAAATGATACCAAGTGAGCACAAATCTGATAAATAAAGTGGAAGAGCAACAATGATGGCCCCCTCAACCTCCTGGGCTCCGGTGCAGTCAGCCGCCCTGCACCCCCTAAAGTTTTGTTTATGGTTTTCACCCCCTATCCACATCTCAGATTAGTAATATCTGGGTGGTTGCGGCAAATTATCCTGGCTAATGATTTAGTAAATGTTAGAAACAAGTTGAAGCACACTGTCCATATGTTGTACCCCTATGGTTAATTCAAGTCCAGATACATACAGCAGTTTTAGTGAAGATGAAGTAGGAAGGATTCCCAAAGGAGCAGTTTTTGGATAGGCACCTAGCTCATCTAGTTTTTTTCTTAGCAGAGCGATACCACTCCTCTTGATAAAGGTTACTTTAATCAAAGCGTCAAGGGTTCTACCATTTATCCACCTTGAGTTCCAGCCTGTAACCCGGTTTCTATTGTTCACTTGGAACTTCTAAGCCAATTCTTTATTGTATATGACTTCTGCTAAGCAACAAACTAGATGAGCTAGGTGCCTATCCAAAAACGGCTCCTTTGGGAATCCTTCCTACTTCATCTTGACTAAAACTGCTGTATGTATCTGGACTTGAATTACCCATAGGGGTACAACATATGGACAGTCACCCCTTGAATGCTGGAACTTATCTTTAATTGACCTTTTTCTTCTTGTATTTATACTGTTAGTGTATACACTGTAATCATTGTTTCATATTTTGTTATACCTAAACCATCACCAGCATTAAATCTTCCTTTTTTTGATTGCACAGCTGCTATGTTCATTCTTCCTCCTTTTTGTATATAATGATTTAGTAAACCAAAATGACCTGAGGAGAGGGGAAACCTGTGTTTTTCATAAGAAATATACAGTTTTGAACAAATAAAATGATTTACACGGGGATGCAATAACATGGAAAAACAGCAAAAATGAAAACCCATATAAACAGGTGCAGCAACCACCCACCAGTAGATTTGTCAGTGCCAAGCAATACATTTGTCCCTCTGCCCTTTTCCAGAAAGCGTAAAGCAATGTAAATACCGCCTGTACTTTCTGGCACCCAAAGCCTAGCTATGCTGGGTCTCCAGCAATCCTTGAATTTTTGCAATAGATTTAAAGAATAGCGATCATTAAGCACCTATGAAAATAAAATGCTGTTATGTCCACCATAATCAATGCTAATTCCAGAAGAGCTTCTGGGAGCATAGAGAGATTTAAGAAACTGGTGCCATTGCACCACTCGGTGCCATTGGATGAAATCCTGAGGTGAGAATATGGTGAAACCAGGGGGTTTCACACCATGGGACATCCCATTCCCCAGAGAAAGGCTTTTATCCAGCTCTGGAGTCTGTTTGGCTTAAAGTTATACTAAAGGCAAGCCCGATTGTTGTCCGATTTTCTCGGGCTACACGTTGCACTGTCCTAAACTTCAAACTGTTTTCAAAAAGACCCTGTAGATCCTAAGTTATAAGTATTAGAACATTGGAGATGCAGAGAAAAAATTGAAGAGAAACAGTGGGTGTGGCAACAGTGATGTGATGTAAGCACACTGTAATGATTGTTAGAGGAAAGAGGAGGACGGGGTTTCAGAGCTGTTGGGAGAGGCAACCAATCAGGACATTAGGGCAGGGAGTGGGGATATTTACATTCTTGGTCCACTGAAGGTTGATTGATGGACTAGGTCAGCGGGGTGGGGACTGAAAGCTGAATGAGGAAGTGATTTTCCTCACTAAGGAGAAAGACGGAGGAGGAATCACAGCACACTAACCCAACCAACTCAATGAGAGGTAAGCTACTGATATTTTTTTTCAACTTTTGACTTGCTAAACACTTTAAAGATTTTGGCCTGCTTTAAGGAATTAGTTATTTTTGTCAATAGTTACAGAGATTTGGACGTTTAATAAGAGAAGATAAATGATAAGTAAGAGGAACAGAGGCCAGCCTAAAATAAATAAAAAACATTTAGACTAAAGCCATACCATGTGTGCCCAGCTGATATCACTGTCACCGAAATCACGTGGTGCATTTTCATTATTATATCACCTGTATAATATATTATATTACAGGTCTTCAAAACCCTGATTGGCTGCAGGGCCCTTCACTTCAACCAGCGAACAGTCTGCCAGCTCATAGTATTACCACCAGCTCTGTTTAATACACCCTGCTAGCGTCTGTTAGTTGGATTATATCGCTCAGGAGCCAGTCTGATGGCGTGTAATATAACCAAGAAAACACATGCAAAACGATCAAGACAGTTCAAGATTAAGTTGTATATTTAATCACTTTAGGAGCAAACTAGACAATTTATATACATACAATGAGTGACTGCAATAAAGGTTGGAAGGCAAATACAGCTAAGTAAGTTACAAAAGGTATGAGCAGATCAGTTACTATCATCTGTGCTGGGAAGCCAATGAGAGGCATTTGGGGAGTTTCTGGTCCTGGCCCCTAGGTTCTTTCTGGCACAATACAGCGTGCTCTCTCTCCAAAAAAGACAGCTTGCCCGTTTTGTCCCTCGACCTCTAAATTATGACTGGTAACTCCCCTCTCCCTCCCCTCATCAATGCAGACAAACTAATATGTGGTATAACTTTCTATCAGAAGTTCGTAGAATGCTGGCTCTGGACCGATGTTTGATATGGCTCCTAACCCGAGTTCTCCCTGAAACTCCTAGAATGACAGAAAACCTATGTATACAGGTGTTATGATTTACAGATTCCAAATATGTCATTGGTTTATTATGTGCACTGAGGCTTCAAAATTGCCAGTGCGGTGCTGGAGCCGGAATGTCTGCAGGATTTCTTTGAAGTTCTCCTGCCACCAGAGCTTCCTGGCAGGAGTTTTCCTTCAGGTCAGACTATCTGGCTCGGTTTTCAGCCCTCAGGTGAGAATTGTAACAGGGATTCTTTTGAAACTGAGGCCCCATGTGGGCCACGGCGTTTATGCACATGCTACAGAACAGGCCCTATACGAGATAGGTGAAAATTTCCTTACAGCTGGGTAAGTAAATGGCATTGCAGATGAGGTTTTTCTGTCGAGTAGGTGAGAGAGGTGATATGAGATTTGGAGGACAACTGAAACATTGCTGTGTGACAAAATTATAGGAAAACTCCCTTTTTGTAAGGTTTTTGGTGTTATTGCTTTCCTCTTCTGGGATGTAAAATAAACATGTGTGTTAGGATTGTGTCCCCAGACCTGTGATTTACTCATCAGCATGCTTTGTTCAAGTTTCTAACATTCCAATGAATCCCTCTTGGTAAAGTAGGAATGGCTTTCTTCAGTAAAGCTCCTAGTATCCTTATCTCACTACAAATCCCAGAATCCTTCAGCGGTAACAGGTGGGTTTATTAGCAGCTTTGGCTAAACAAAGCAGCAGCAATCACCTTTTTCCCCTGAGAATGCTGCTAGTAACCCTTTAGCTTCTTGAACACAAGATTGATCCCCCCTATCTGAAGAGATTAAAATCATGTAGACGAGGTTGAATTTGTCATGTCTGCCTCAGCCATTAAGATGATTAGCAATCCAGAGCGAGGAAGCTTCTGAAATGTACATCTGAACACCACTTTGATGTACATTTCTAAGGTAAACACATTGCTGCTATGGAGAATGGTTTTCTTTTATAACATGGAGCAAAAACATAGAAAAGTAAAAAAATTAATAGATAAACTCAGCACCTTAAGCACCTCATATTGGCACACTAGACTGGAAACTTTAAAAAATGTAATCAAAAGTGGAATGACCCTTTAAAGTGGGCCAACACCCAGGGGTGATTGGCCCGGGAATCTATAAGATTCCAGTGCCGATCACCTCACACACCGCGGGACATCCGAGTTCGGGATGTCCCGCTGGGTGTAACCCCCCCAAACACCCCGAAAAACCTTACCTCTTCAGACGCTGCTTCCGCCGCCGCCGCCTCACTCGCGCTCCTCCAGACGTGCGAGCGCCCGCGCCGGCCATTCAGAGACAGCCGGCGCGGGCGCGCACACGTCAAGAGTGACGCGCGGGAGGCGGCGCGATCCCTTGTCCACCGACGGACGTCACTTGTCCATCGGCGGGCATTGGACAGCGCAGTCACGTGGGATCGTGAAGAGGTGAGTTTTCGGGGTGTTTGGGGGGGTTTTGGGCAGCGGGGCACCCCCGATCGGGGTGCCCCAGGGAAGTGGACCAATACCCAGGATAGTCAAAATCCTGGGTGTTGGTCCACTTTAAAGAGGAACATTGCAGGTACTGGGGAGTTAACCCCCCGAACCTGGTTTTCTTGGCCCCCCTGCCCCTCCGGTTTAACAATTCACAACATTAAACTTACCTGTCAATCCCGCGCTTTCTTCGTCAGGCAGCGCCATCTTGCCATCCCGTCATGCTCTGCGCCGCCCCTCAGATCTCGCGCATGTGCAGTGTCACTGCATAGTCTGCAATGACACTCATCGCAAATCCCGCAAGATTCGAAAAGCGGTGCAGGTCATTTAAAGAGGGGTGTGAAGGGTGAGTACAGCTAAGGCTGCAGCATTAACTCAACAATGGCTTGGGGGTGCAGAGGGGCCAGAAATGCTGCCGGATGTCTGCGTTTTAGATAACGCCGACATCCAAAAGGCAGTGAGGGGGGGGGGGGGCATGTTTAGAGAGGAACATCAGAAAAGGTCTTATGTTTCTCTTTAAGGGTTGCAGGAGCAAGTAATGTCAGAGAATATAAGAATGAGATAAATAAAGGTTTGAAGGAGGCAAGAAGGGGGAGGAGAATGAATGTAAATTTACAGAGAAAAACAACGCTGAACAGGGGTTTGGATGAGGGGTGGGGGGACCAAGATCTGCTCACCATATAGGTGTTAATGTAATGACTATTTAGAAGACCATATGGTGGTGGAATAATGATCATGTTCTGGCGGAGACATCACAGCATGCCCAGCCGCTCCTCTCACTGACTAACAAACACTTAGCTAATGTTGAAAGTCAGCAATTTCTAGAACTCGCCCACTGGAGGCAAGTGAGGCTCAATTAGCGGTGACCAAATTAGGAACGCCTTCTGTTTTCGCTTTTTGCAACATTTCCTAAACTTGGCAGCAACAAACTAAAAACAGATAATTAATCATATATTTGACGTTTCTTTCTTTACAGTTAGCTCTATTAATTTTTAAAGAAAAGCAAACTATAAATGACAGGCCCTCGGCCAGCTCCAGGTGTGTGTGGACTCTTTGCAGTGCTGTGCATCATGAAAAACATGTTTTGCATGTTATAGAAAATATACCCGCCTGCCCTCCGAGCTTCCACCACCAATAACCCCCTCCACACATATGCTGCTCCTAAGTACTGATAATACAATTCTGTGAAATACTCACCTGTAGAATTGATATTATAAGTATACAGTACGTCCTGCTCCAGATAGATTACTTACACTTGGGTTATCCTCCGCCAGATGGCGCTGCACTGCAGAGACATGCAAAACAGGCTCCTCCCGGCCCCTCAAATACCCAGGGACCTCCCACAAATCCCCAGCATTAAAAAGCAGTGAACAAGAAACCGGGAGAATTTAACTACCAACTGGTAACTATAAAAATTATAACAATCACCATACCGGGGATCCAGAATAATGCAAAAAAACAGGGTGGGGTGGAGCAGGACGTACTGTATACTTATAATATCAATTCTACAGGTGAGTATTTCACAGAATTGTATTATTCTTAGTATACAGTACGTCCTGCTCCAGATAGATTACTTACACTTGGGACATCCAATAGCAGTGTCCATAAAGTAGGGTGGGATCCCCAACAAAAAAGGTAACAGCAGACAGTTTAAACCACTGCTGCCTGCAAAGCCTTGCGGCCAAAAGCAGCATCAGCTGAGGCCCTAACATCAACCTTGTAAAACTTTGAAAAGGTATGAACAGAAGACCAAGTAGCGGCCTTGCAAACTTGTTCAACAGAAGCCTGGTGCTGGAAGGCCCAAGAGGCACCAATAGCCAGAGTAGAATGAGCAGTAAGGCGGAAGGGAGGATTCTTCCCCTTAGCAGAATAGGCCTGAATCACAGCCTGCTGAATCCATTTGATAATAGTAGACTTGCCAGGAGCCAAACCCTTCCTAGGACCAGAAGGGACCACAAAAAGAGCATCAGTCTTCCTGAAGGCCGCGGTGACTACCAGGTAATACTTCAGACACCTGACCACATCCAAGGAATGCAGAACCCTTTCCTTAGCGTTGCTAGGATTAGGACACAATGAAGGAAGAACAATATCTTGATTCAAATGAAAAGAAGACACCACCTTTGGCAGAAAGTCTGGCTTAAAGCGGAACACCACCTTGTCCTGGTGTCTCTCATAGTATGGGGGCTGAATAGACAGAGCCGCCAGCTCAGACACACGCCTGACCGAAGTAATAGCCACCAGAAAGACAACCTTGAGGGTAAGTACAGCCAGAGCAGCATCCTGAATAGGCTCAAAGGGAGCAGCCTGCAAGGCAGACAAAACCAAGTTCAAATCCCAAACAGGGACCATAGGTTTACGTGGGGGACGCACATGAGTGACCCCCTGAAAGAAGGTCTTAACCAAGGGATGCTGAGCAAAAGACTTCTGAAAGAAGACAGACAGGGCAGAAACCTGACCCCCTTCAGAGTACTAAGTTTTAGACCCAACTCCAATCCATGCTGTAAAAACTCCAGAACCCTAGGGACTAAGAACTTCCTACAGAGAAGAGACCTAGACTCACACCAATCAATGTAGGTACGCCATACCCTATAATAGATGGCAGAAGAAGTTTTCTTCCTAGTCTGCATCATGGTATCCACCACCGAGGCAGACAAGCCTTTCTCCATCAAGATGGAGGTTTCAGCAGCCAGGCCATCAAAGCCAGAGTTTGTAAATTGGGATGGCGTAAGGGGCCCTGAGTGAGCAGATCTGGTGCCCCTGGCAGGACGTACTGGTCTACTGCCATTTGTACCACGTCTGCGAACCACACTCTTCTTGGCCACCGGGGGGGCCACCAGAATCACTGGCACCCCTTCCAGAGCAATCTTGCGCAGGACCCTGCCCAGCAGGGGGAATGGAGGAAAGACATACAGGAGCCGAAATTCCTGCCATGACATGGACAGAGCATCCGTGGCCAAGGCCAGAGGATCCTGAGACAGGGAGACAAAGGCCGGGAGCTTGTGATCGTGACGGGATGTGAACAGATCCACATCCGGTAGACCCCAACGGTGAAACAGGGACTGGAATACCCTGTTGCAGAGAAACCACTCCCCCTGACGGGAAGTCCCCCTGCTCAGAGAGTCTGCCAATAGATTCTCTACCCCCGGAATGTACACAGCCGAAATGCATTGAACATTGGCCTCCGCCCATGTCAGAATCCGCGGCACCTCCTGGAGGGCACCCCTGCTCCGGGTCCCTCCCTGATGGTTGATGTAGGCAACCGCCGTCCTGTTGTCTGAGCGCACCTGCACAGCCAGGCCCTTCAGGTGATTGGTCAACTGCTCCAGTACCAACCTGATTGCCCGTAGTTCCAGAATGTTGATGGGTAAGTGGGCCTACTGAGGACCCCACCTCCCCTGGAACCGCAGGGACTTCCAGAATCCCCCCCAACCTGACAGACTGGCATCCGTGGTGACCGTCTCCCAGGAGGGGGCCAGAAAGGACCTGCCCCCTAGCAAGTTCCTGTGGTCCAGCCACCACGAAAGGGACCGCCTGACCAAGGGGGGAAGCACACAGACCCCGTCCAAGGACATTGGGTCCTTGTCCCATACTGACAGAAGGTGAAGTTGCAGAGGCCTCAAATGGAACTGAGCAAAGGGCACCGCCTCGAAGCACGCCACCATCAGACCCACCAGCTGCATTCCCTGCCTGAGGGAGGGCTGGGGGCACGAGAGCAGGAACCGCACCTGCGCAGTCAGAGCTTCCACCTTCTGTTGAGGAAGGTATATCCGTGACTGAACCGTATCCAGAATCATTCCCAGGAATGGGGTCACCGAAGAAGGGGACAGAGAGGACTTGGGGTGATTGATCACCCAGCCGAAGGACTCCAAGGTGGACACCACCAGCTGAGTGTCCAACTCTGCCTGCTGTAGAGACCGAGAGGTGATGAGAATGTCGTCCAGGTAGGGCAGCACATGTATGCCCCTTGACCTTATCAGAGACATCGCCCCCGCCAGCACCTTGGTGACCACTCTGGGAGCTGAGGTGAGGCCGAATGGCAAGGCCACAAATTGGTAATGTTGATCTTCCAACGCGAATCTGAGAAACCTTTGGTGTCCCGGGAACACAGGGATGTGAAGGTAAGCATCTTTGATGTCCACAGACGTCATAAAATCCCCTGTGCGCAGAGAGCCGATGGCCGAGCGCAGAGTTTCCATGCGAAAGCGCCTGTTCTTGACAAACTTGTTGAGGCTCTTTAAATCCAGAATGGGCCTGACTGACCCATGCAAATGACCCCCAGATCCAGAAGTCCTTGCACGGCCTGCATCAAGACCTGAGCTGAGACGGGGTCCTGGAGGATCCGGGACCCGATGAATCTTGTGGGGGAACGCACAGCAAACTCTATCTTGTAACCAGAGGACACTACCTCCTGAATCCACCGGTCTGAGACGTGACGCCTCCAGACGTGCGCGAAGTGCTGTAGCCGTCCCCCCCACCCTGACGGGCGAGGGCGCCCCATCATGCCTGAGGGGTCTTGGGAGGGGCTTTGGGCTTGGAGCCCCAGGAGGAGCCGGGACGTCGTCCTCTGCTCCTATGCCAGGAATCTGCGCGAGCCCCTGCGAAGGACACCCCTTTTCCCTGCTTAGCACCTCGGTAGGGGATTGAAAGGGGGCCCTGGCCCCGAAAGGGCAGAGACTGGCGCCTGCGCTGGGGTAACTTACCTCCTTTAGCAAAGAGGTCTAGACGGTCCACAAACAGGCGTAGCCCCTTAAATGGAAGCCCAGTAAGGGCTTTCTTAGCAGCATTGTCAGCAGCCGACTGGCGCAGCCACACCGCGCGTCGTATAGCTACCGCCAAGGCAGAAGATTTGGCACACATCCTAATGGCATCATCCGATGCAGACAGGATAAAGTTTACAAACACATCACAGTTAGACAGTGCATTAACCGTATCAGGTGGCAATTAATCTGGGCCTTCGAGTACATTCCTGACCATGGCCCTGAGCGCCACAGAAGTAATGGCCAAGGCACAGACCGGGCGCAGTGCCGCCCCCACAAATGCAAAGGCATGGCATGCCAATTGGTCAATGCGCCGGTCCTCAGAATCCCGCAGCGTAGTAGTGTCGGGGGAGTGCATAATAGAGGTGTTAGACAGCCCTAGAATAGGAGCATCGACCTCGGGGGGGCGATGACCAGCACTTGACCATATCAGCAGGAAAAGGATACTTTCTGTCCAAACTCTTAGGTATCCCGGGAAGTCTACTGGGATGTTCCCACTCCTTAAGCACAAGGTTATTGAAATGGGTTTGCTCAGGAAATTCCAATCGAGCCTTAGCAGTATGAAAGAGCTCACCCCTTTGCCTGGGAGCTGCAACAGGGGGAGAGATGGATAAAACCTCAAAAATCTGAACCAGCAGCCTGTCAGTATCATCCGGAGTCCAGGGGTCAGAGCCAGAATCGTCATGAGCCTCTCGTCAGATGACCCCGAGTCAGAGAACAGCTCCCCTTCGTCCGAGGGGGTATAGCCATATAGATGCAACAACTTGTCAGACTCCGTAGGGAAAAGAGTGGCATCAGGGGTTAAGTGATGCTTTTTAGCGGTGGTCTTACGCGCTAAGGTATTAGCAATCAATTTTTCAACACTGGCCAGTCTAGCAGCCACATCAGGATGAGAATCCCCGCTTGTATTGGGGGTTAGACTCAGGCTTGGGGGAGTAGGTGAAGTGAGGCGAGGTGCAGGCCCAGCCACCGGAGGGGCGAGTTGTACCATTAGCGCCTGCTGTGCGCAAGGAACACAGACCCGTACATTGTCACCGCTGATAGGTGAGACCCCACAAGCTACACACAGCCGGGCTTATCCCGAAGGAACCCCGGTCACATTATCCTGGGATGCCTCCATATGGTGATTAATAGGCACAATAGGCCAGTAGGGATTGACACTGTAAGCTACCCTGGATGCCCCAATGACCCACAGGGAAGTGGGAGTAATTATACTAGGCCCAACTGACAATTACACCGGGCCGGGAGAAGCCACTGGATTCACCCGTCTGAAAGACATAATGAGAATAAGGGGTGTCAGAACCATGCACAGTAAGAATGAGCATAAAGATCGCCCGCGAGGGCACTTACAGACCGTGGAAGGGGGGACCGTCACACACGCGCGCGCGCGACTACACATCAAAATGGCGCCAAGCAAACCTCGAAGGGCGGGCCAGAGCGGGCCGTGACGCGGAGCGCGCCAAGCCATGGCCCCGCCCCCCCGAAGAGCGCGAAGCTCTAAGACAGTAGGCCAATGAAAAACGCCGCCGCGTTTGAGGCGACGCCGCCGCCCGGCACAGAACATCCAATGAAGGAAAAAGCGTGCGCGGTGGCGGCAATTACACGAGTAAAAAATACAAATCAGTGCGGCGGCTGACACCACATATACAAGTCCAAAGGACATTAAGAAGGCCATATGCATGTAATCACACTACACTGACACCAAACACCCCCCCCTTCTTTCCCCCCGAGCTACGGGGGGAACGAGGGAGGATGGCGACCCTTTGTACAGGGCCCACCGCTACACGGGGCAATAATGCGGGAGGGGCATCCCATAGAGGCTCACCATCAGCCTATACCGCCTACCCTTTGGTGGGGGACTGCGGTGGAGCAGCGCTCCATAAGCACGCATGGTGAGGCCTACCTTCACGCGACCAGCGCAGCCCAGGCTGGGAGGCACATCACAAAGAGGACGGGTGGGAATAGTCCAACAGGGCCGCAGGCTTCAATAGCCCCGCTCACCTGCGAGAGCGTGATATTTCATGTCTTCGCAGTCAGCACTGCAGAGAAATCTGGGGATTTGTGGGAGGTCCCCGGGTATTTGAGGGGCCGGGAGGAGCCTGTTTTACATGTCTCTGCAGTGCAGCGCCATCTGGCGGAGGATAACCCAAGTGTAAGTAATCTATCTGGAGCAGGACGTACTGTATACTAAGAATGTAAAGAATTACCTACTAAGGTGGACCCTGTGCAATGCCAATAGGCTCCAGCATTTGCTCAGGTATGCCAACGCTGGCTCCTGCTCTGTAGTCAGAGCCAGCTCCAGGGTTTTGTGTGCCCCTGAGTTTTAGTGGGCCCCTTGTGTCATGTCACATGCCCTGCACTGTAAAAACCTGGGATCTTCCAGTTTATTCACCTCACATATAAAAGTGCACCAAGACATAGGAATTTGACTATCCTGGGTTTTGGTACTTGTCCCCGAGGCATCACAATTTGGGATGACCCGCTGTGTGAGCCGCCCGGTTAGCCTGTAAATCTTACATGACTGGAGTCCCAATGGCACATGCGCAGGTGCAAGGCCAGTCCGAACAAAGCCGAGTGCACTGACGTCTGCATCCCTGGGGGCGTGCCCATGGTGGCACTGTGGGATCACAAGTACTGGAGTCCTCAGAGTTGGCTAGGTTTTGGTCCTCTTTAACGTGGACCAATCACCAGGATTTTCACTATTCTTTCCCCTTATTTGGGATGCCTAGCCTTGGACTGGGGAAAGGTAAGTTTTAAGGGTGAACGGGGGGGTTCACACAGCAGGAGAACCCAAAATAGGGATAGTGAAAATCACGGGTTTTGGTCCACATTAGAGTGGACCAAAACCCATACCTCAACGGCACAGAAAACCTTGCAGGTCACCCCGGAAACTCACCTTCTTTCCTGGTTCAACGGTGCATGCGCAAGCAGCGGCCGCATGCCTGCTATCCGTGCCTGCGCCAGGCATTTGTAAGAGGCTGGTGCCTACAAGGGGAGCTGGGGATGCAGCCAACAGTACACTCGGATCTGCTAAGATTAGACAAGCTCCTGAATGAAGCGGGCAAGCGGGCACATATGCGTCGTAGGACCAGGAAGAGGTGAGGCGGCCTGGCGGTCTCACACAGCGGGGCACCCCCTATCGGGGTGGCCAGGGGGCAAGGATCAGAACCCAGGATAGTCAAAATCCTGGGTTTTGGTCCACATTAAGAAGGAAGGTGACGAGAGAGGGATGGAGGGAATTTGGAAATAAATGCCCGATGGGGAAACCCAAAAAATAAAGGAAAATGGCAGATACAGTAAGAAAGATAGAGAGATCACCTAAATATAGAGAGACTAAGAAAGACAAAAGGGAAAAACTGAAGAGAAATAAAAAGGGAATGTGGAAACAAGTAACCTGCTGAGGCAGCTGTGAGCTTTGTTTCTTTCTGGGTGTCTAAATGGGTTCTCCTGTGTTTTTTGTATAGTACTATTGTCTATTGTTTTGTCCAGTCTATTATTATACCATTAAGGGGCCAACATTCTCTCCGATTTCAATTGCAAAATGGCAATGCAGGCATAGCAGCGGCAATTGGGAATGAGGAGGAAAATCCTTAGTGGTTGTGCCAGCTGCAATCAGCAGTTCTCACTTTGCAAACATTTGCACAATTTCTAGGCAGTCATTTATATTACAGCTGGCATGGCCACTAATTATTATTTTTAGTTTAGCTTTAGTTTATCTGCAAAGCAGAACATAAAGCACAATGTGCTCATTACATTGCAATAACACCAGAAATGTTACAGGGTGAGACAGGCCAAGGCCTGATATACAGATGTATCAATAACCTGGGAAACTTCATGCTGTCGGGCTGCACTAGCCACATAAGAAGGTAATTGTTAGAACGAATACAATATCCTCTTGGGATATAATTTTTGAAATGTTTAAAAAGACAGACCTGGTATTGGCACAACAATTTTTTGTGGAGTGAAAATATGATCATGCGATCGCTTGATCATAAGACCACATGATAGCATAAAAATAATTCGAAAACCTAACAGGAAGGGAAACCATTGATTTGCCACAGTACCACTAAACACTAATAAATATACCACACTGTATCTCATGATGGAAACATGTTGTAACCACAGGGAGCACAGGGGGAATTCCTGGTGGGCCGCACTGCTTTGGGACCATTTGGGCTGGGTGTAGCCTCTAGCCTGAAGCCTGCCTCACCTGGAACTTATACACTGCTCACACCTATACACCGCCTCTATCTCCTGCTTTCTAAGCCCCCCCCCCCCAATCCTAATCCCATACCAGGCTCAATTGTACCACCCCACAACAAAGACACCCCAGCCCATGTTCAACCCTTGCAATGCTGTAGACTCAGAATTATGACCCACCCCTGCCCCAGTATATGCACCTACAATACTACTACAAATCCATCCCTGCCCATTATCTATTCCTACACTGCTATGGCATCAGCTGATAGATACTCCGTGATTGGCTGGGAAGCTCCTTGGGGGGTGGGGCTATGTTCTTGGGCTGGCTGGTGCCAGTAACATCCTGGGCTGATTTTTGGCCTTAGCCTGCCACTGGTTGTAACCCATTCCTTTCCGTACCAGTGGAACAAAAACTGTGATTTTCACTATCCGTACACTTGGGGCATCCAGCTTTGGGATGTCCCACTGTGTGAAACCTCGTTGTTCACCCTATACACTGTATATACCTCTTCGGGGTGCAGGCACAGCTCTGCATATAAAGAAGTGGCTAAAGAACCTAAACGGGAGCTAAGCCACAATTGGCGCATGACACCCCCTTCATCCCTTTATGGCTGTGCGCAGCCACACCAGCCATTAAGTTCCAGCAGGCACAGACCTAGAAGGATGCAAGAGATGCCGCTAACTGTACATGAGCTGTGGGTATGCAGTAAGGAAAATTTATGGGCCAACTGGTGACGTTTCACCAACAGGGCATCCCAAATGGGATGCCCTGGGGGGGGGATTTAACCGGACCTAGCATCTTATGCTGGGCAGGTGGTCAAGTTTTAGGAGCAGGTGTCCTTCTCTCTACATAGGCTCTGCTGTGCAGCTAACCTTCCAACCCCTCTTTTCAAGTTCATTAATTATAGGAGCAGCACCATACACCCATAGCACAGCTTTCTTTGGGGGTAGAGCAGCATTCAGTCTTCCGGTCACAAAAAAGCAAACCTACACCATATTACAATGCAGTTTAACATTACTGGATAGGGGAAAACTACTTAATTTATATTACTGGATTGGGGATGCTGTGCAGTTCTGGGCCCTGGAACTGGTGAAAATTAATACAATATTTGTTGTAAAGCTTCTGTCGATATTGCTTCACCCTTTTTTAATGTTGTTAATCCTCAGCTTTAGATGGGGAATAAGCACTGACTCCATCCACACCAGATGTGCTCAATGACACCTTGGATCCAATCTTTCAGCTCATCTGGTGAGATGCGTAAAGATCTTCAAAAAACATTTGCAAACTACTTTCTTGGGGTTCCGAGTTAACCCGCTGGTTCTTATTTTGATTTTTGGAAATGACATATTGTGTTGACTCGGGTTTGACACTTCCCTAGCTAATCCCTTTGAGTTATAATGAAGCTAGATATTATACCCTAATTTCTTTTAGCCTTATGCTTATATGCATTTTGCAGTAGAAACTCTCTCACTTTATTGCTTGTTTCAATACATACTGAACAAGGGATGCTAACAATGCAGAGAAAACGTATCCCGCTGACGATCCCAAGGATTCACACAGTGGGCATCCCAAAGTCGGCATGCCTGGGGCAGGTGATTAATAAAGAAAAGGGGGATAATTTATGTTGCTTAACTGAAGGAAAGAGATTATGAATTTGTGGTTGTTGACAGTGAGGCCCCCGGATTAAAATTCTGGGCTAATTTTAGGCCCCAGACCCGTCTCCCCCTACCACACCCATGGCTAGCTCTGCCTCTTAACTCTGGATGACACAGTGGGAATCCCAAATCGGCTTGTCCCGGGGATAGGGAATCAACCAGCCTTGGAGTCTTTAATATTGCTGGATAGGGGATGGGGAAAGAAAAGGTGGATACAAACTGTTGCTCGATTGCATAAGGAAGATTTTTATATTTATTGTTGTGATCGGGGAGAGGGGGGTGATGGGCTGTACTGGTGGGTAAAATTCTGGGCTGACTTTTGGCCCCAGACTCACCCTACCTACACCCATGACTGCGTCTTAAAGGGACTGTAAAAACAATGGCAACAATTTGCCAGCAAGCAGCTCGCCTGTCCCATGAGTCTCCATTTCCTGCAGTGCAGGGTTGAAGCAGTAGCAGGGCTCTAACTTTTACCCCTTTTTCAATTTTATTCCATGAAAAAAGTGGTCCTGCAGCTACTCTGTCCCTTGGAGCTCTCAGTGTGAACAAGCACAGGAAGCTACATTGGTCCCTCGACTGTCTCTGACCACAGTAGAGCATGTCTCAAAGCTGCATCATGAGACTCCCTTCTTAGCTCAGCCACGACCCAGAAACTAAAGCAAAGCAATCAGTCTAGTCTGCAATACATGAGGTATTTCCATGCAATTAAAAGTGGTCAGGCGCTTTTAAATGGCTCATTATTTAGTGTTCCCAAGGAGGAGAAGGTAGGAGAATGTTTATGTTTTGCCTAGAGATGGACTTTATGCCTTAAACTGGACCTTCAGCATCATTTAATGAAAGGCCCAAACTCTTAAAAACTATTCCCCAGCATCTAAAATTAATATATTTAACATTTTAGTCACTTACTTTGTATTCTTTCCCTCACTGGCTTGCAACTCTGTTCAGGACTCTAGGATACGGGCGCCGCCATCTTGACTCAGTAGCATCACATACTGAAGAGAGGAGAGGGGTCAAAAGTGCAGGGGAGCGGGGTTATAGTTGTGCTTTGAACGGACAGAGCAGAGCTGTGGTCAGGAAAAGGTCAGCAATCCCAGAATGCAGAGCGGCACAGTCAGAAGACACCTCCTGTTTGCAGGCTGCCTCCACCTCCACGGGCCGCCATCTTGGATGATTAAAGTCTCAGAAAATGCAGTAGATGCAGGTAGGATGATTTTTAATGTGGACAATCTGTATGTACAGGGTGGGGGAAACATAATATGCTCTTATTTAGTGTGAAGGTCCGGTTTAAGACAATAATAATTTATTTGCAATAAATAAATTATTTATAATAAATTATTGTACAAATAATTTATTGCTATAGAGAGGGGGTGGGGGCGTTGGGCAGGACTGGTGGAAAGATTCTGGGCTGATTTTCAGCCCCAGATCTATCCCTGCTACACCCATGATTAGCCCCCCATTTCACTCTGAATGAGACAGAAAGTGTGAACTTCAATCCCTTATAAGTTTTAAAGGAATCATGCTGAATGAATTTATGATCTTCTTTCTTAATAAGCTTTTTCCTTTGTTTCTCCTAAATACTTCTCAAAGTGGACCAAAACCCATGGCAAACTATTCCCTCCCCTCAGGGCATCCAAAATCAGGATGCCCCGCTGTGTGAACCCCCCCAGATCCCTCCATACACTTACCTTGTTTCCCAGTCCAATGTCACGCATGCGTGAGCCGCGGCCACATCCCCGCTATCCCTCTAGCAGGGCGTGTGCCCATGCCAGGCATTTGTGAATGGACGAGCGGCTACACATGCGCTGTTGGAACGGGAAGAGGTGAGTTGGCATCGTTAACCTGGGGGGTTTCACGCAGCGGGGCACCCCCAATTGGGGTGCCCCAGGGCAAAGGACCAATAGCCAGGATAGTCAAAATCCTGGGTTTTGATCCACTTTAAACACCCTTATCATTACACTCACTTTCTAATACAATCCCAATAGTAGATTGTGAGCCAATCATAAGTCCTTTAACAACACACCTAGAGGCCGATTCATTAATAGCGCCAGGTAGCGACAGATGAGCGCCAGTAGTGTTATTTTCACAGCGCACGCTAGTATTCGCTGTGCTTGGCCGTTGTTCGGCTGTTGAGAGCGACTCAGTCGGTGTGCGGTAATGTTGAATACGGGGTTAGGAGTCGCTGTTTAAAAGTAGTTTTTTAACCCCCAAACAACCATATTTTTGGAAAAAAAAAAAAACATGTTTTTACAAACATTTTGTAATATGAATACATTAATATCAGACCTGTAATATCAATTCTGCACAAATTTTTTTTTTTTTTTTTTTACCTTAAAAAATATATCTAAAAAATAAGTGGTCACAGAATTTTTGCCATTTAAAAAAAAAATAAAAAACATTAATTGCAATTAATTAAGAATATTTAAAGATTGCTCCATTGAAATGCATTGGAGAGCGCCAGGTAGCGAGAGGTCATACCTGTCGCTGTTCAAGGTCGCTCGCTGGCGCTGTGGGGTGAGGCTGGAATAATGATGAATGATTCGCTATCTGGCGCTCTGTCAGTCGCTAAGCAGGATCAGCTTGATAAATGTGTGATTGCGGAGGGGAGCCGGCGTTCTCGTGGTGGTGAGCGTCATTACCGTTCGCTCACCATTCGCTACCTGGCGCTATCCCTTGTTAAATAAGGGCCTTAGTATGTTATTTCCCAGAGAACAGAAGTCCTAATAAAAGGCTGTCATGCGGGCAGCCATGTCATGTGTGTCTTTTGTACAGATCAAAACAGCGATGGGAAGGTGGCCATTTACAAAGTAAACAGAACAACACTGAGAATCCAGAGAGAATTAAATTCTCACAAAGGATACAAACATGAGCGGATCAAAGAGGAGACAGACAAAGTGGGACAATGATGGGCTTGATGGAGGAAAGGGTCAGACAGGAGTCAGGTACAAAAGCTTACAGATGGGCCGGTGTATTCCCCATAGCCAAGCAAATTATGTTCAATCAATGCGCTTGATTAATGGAAGGTCATCATTTATTCTTTGCATGTGAATTTTGTTGTTTCCGCTTGAGGCTGGTGCTGAGCCAGATTCAAGCATTTAAAATTAAAAAATGAGCCTTACCTGGCCAGGCGCACCCACCATTCCTCCGACAGGAGCGTTTTAAGCCGCCGCCCCAGATGTTGCTGACTGCCTGGTCGGCCACACTGATTGACTGACTCTTTGTAGCTGCCACCAAACATCAGGGGAACGGGGATTTGTGGTGGTCAGGTAGACATTGTTTTTTTTTTTTATTTAAAATTTTCGGCTAAGCACAAGGCGGGGTCAAGTTCATTGGACTTCAGCTTTAGGAGGAAGGTCCACAGTGTGACACCCCCTGGACTCATCTGGACTTTCCATCACGCAGCTACGGCTAAGCTTAGCTACACTCCAGGAAAGGGTAGTTAGATACTTCCTTATTAGGAAGTATTGAGAGCCTGGAGTCCAGACATGAAAAAGGAGCAGACAAGAGAATGGAGCTAGGAGAGAGGAAGATCTGTGGAAGTCCTCAGATGGACAATCCTGTAAAGAGACTGGAAGAGGAGATAAGTCCAGCGGTACCCTGCTCTGCAGCCTTTAGATGTGAAACCTTAAAGTGGACCAACACCCAGGATTTTGACTATCCTGGGTCTTGGTCCACTTCGGTGTGAAACCCCCCCAAACACCCGGAAAACTCACCTCTCCCCGCTCCCACGTGGCCGCGCCGTCCAATCAGCGCGGCCGGACAAGCGGTCTGACGGGACCGGACAAGCGGCTCCTCCGCCGCCGCCGCCTCCCGCGCGTCACTCTTGACGTGCGCGCGCCCGCGCCGGCCATTCACGGACGGCCGGCGCGGGCGCGCGCACGTCTAGAGGGGTAGGTGGATTTGGGGTGTTTGGAGGGGGTTTCACCCCGCGGGACATCCCGATCTCGGATGCCCCGCGGGGAGGGAGGTGATCGGCCCGGGAATCTTATAGATTCCCGGGCCGATCACGCGAGGGTGACGGTCCACTTTAAAGCGATCCTTCACTCTGAATAAGAGTCTATCTTATATGTTCCCCACACCCTGTACATACAGATTGCTCACATTAAAAATTATCCTACCTTTATCTACTGCATGTTATGAGCCTTTAAATATCCAAGATGGCGGCTCATGGAACATCAGGCAGCCTGCAAACAGGAAGTGCCTTCTGACTGTGCTGCTCTGCATTCTGGGATTGCTGACCTTTACCTGACCCCAGCTCTGCTATGTATGAGCAAAGCACAGCTATAACCCGCCCACCTGTACTTTATCCCACTCTCCTCTCCTCAGTAAGTGCGATGCTTCTGAGTAAATATGGCGGCGCCCATATCCTAAAGTCCTGAACAGAGCTGCAGCCCAGTGAGGGAAAGAATAATAAGTAAGTGACTAAAAACTTAAAATATATTAATTTTAGATGCTGGGGGCTTTTCAATAAATCATACTGAAGGTCCCATTTAAAGGAAACCCCTGACTCAAATCAATATTGCTTATGTGGAAGTCATTTGTGATTGTGCAACTTACTTTTACCACATGAGAGTTGTCTCTGAGGAAGCAACTAAAGAGTAAGAGCACCTCACCCACACCACACCTCATCCAGTAACACCCACCTTAGGTCCAAACTCCCTCCCCTCTCCTCACACCCTCCACCACTGGCCCGGTGGAGGCAAATCTCCCCATGAGAGTTAGTTATTCACTGTACATTGGATGTGCAGTATATTGGATGGAGGGGGGCTTGATAACCCTTTAAAGTGGACCAAAACTCAACTGGGGGTGCCCCATGCGTGAAACCCCATAGATCGCCGAGCCCAACTCACCCCTTCCCAGTCCTACGGCGCATGCGAGGCCGCTCGTCCAATCAGCGCGTTCGTAACGTCTAAGGCTTAGTCTAAGCCAGCGGCTCCGAGCGCGTTGGCGGCCGCATCCCCTGCTTCCACCTAACAGGCAGCGTGCCCGCGACGGCTATTCACAAATGCTTGGCGCGTCACGCACCCTGCTAGAGGGATAGCAGGGATGCGCCTGCCACTCACTCATGCGCCTTTGGACCAGGAGGCAAGGTAAGTCTACGGGTCGACCTGGGGGGTTTCACACAGTGGGGCATCCCAATTTTGGATGCCTCGAGGGGAGGGGCACCTGGGGCGACCGCGGTGGGTTTTGGTCCACTTAAATTACTCTTGTTAGCTAGGTTTCGCCTGTGGATAAACAACATTAATGTGATTTAAAACCGGACCTTCACCCTAAATAAGAGTCTTGTATGTTTCCCCCACCCTGTACATACAGATTGCCCACATTAACAATCATCCAACCTGCACCTACTGCATTTTTTGAGTCTTTTAACATCCGAGATGGCGGCCTGTGGAGTCTCAAGAATTGTATTCTGGTCATGCCGCTCTGCATTCTGGGATTGCTGTCCTTTTCCTGACCCCAGCTCTGCCTGTGCAAAGCACAACTGTAAAACCTCCCCCTGCACTTTTCACCACTCTCCTCTCCTCAATATGTGATGCTTCTGAGGCAAGATGGCGGCGCCCGTATCCTAGAGTCCTGAACAGTTGAAACCCAGAGGGGGAAAGAATAATAAGTAAGTGACTAAAAACTTAAAATATATTAGTTTTAAGGGTTTGGGCTTTTTATTAAATGATGCTGAAGGTCCAGTTTAAGATGAATGGAGCCCATAGCCAGAGTACTTGTGTGTTCATCACTCACAAGAGGCGTCCATCAGCCCACTCCCTTCAGGTTGCCTGATTATACCTCCTCTTCAGTTCTGTCATACTGGAGAAAAAAATGTAAGATTGCCGACAACCACAAACCTACATTTATTATTAATGACGTGACAGTTGCTTTGTGTGTTATACATATTGTCACGGATAAAACTGCTGCCTCACACAATGCATTCATCACACCACTCATCACATTATCCCCTTCATATTACATATTACTATATTATTCATGTTGCCTTTCTGGCCTTGGCACTTCTACTTAGGAAGGCTTTATTGTAATTTGTCTTTTAGTCTAATAACATGACCATTTAAAGTTTTATGAGCAGGCCCAGCTTCTGGTTTAATTAGGCTCTTGGATGATGGAGCCTCGGTGGGCCCCTTTGCGTTATGTCATGACACATGTATGGTAGATATGGCCAAAATGTCATCTACTAATTAAAAAGTAGTTGAGGTGAATCAGCCACCGTCATTGTCACCTCGCCAGTGTCTCATTTTCTGAGTTCCATTTTAAACCAGACCAACAGTCTTGCACATTTGAAAAAAAAAATCCCAAAAATCAACTTGCCCCATCTGCATGCATGATATCAGGGCCGGCGCCAGCACAGGGCGAACCTGGACATCTGCCGGGCCCCTGGCATCTTCAGGGCCCACTCAGGCTCACACTTGGCCATGGAATTATTTTACAGTGAACCCGAACCACCTAATGCCGGGTGTTGTGTGCAGACCTGCTCATGGCTGGCCTCAGCAACAGGGGAAAATCAACAACAATGGAGAAGGTGGCATGGAATGGAGAGTAATTAAACTAAGCTCAGAAGGTGGCAAGAACCAGGTGACAGCTGACAGCAATGATGGAGTCTTTAGTGGCAGCGGAGCACCTGCCCAGCTTTGTCCTGTACTAGTCCGCTATGACTATGAGTATCCTGTCTCCTCTTTGGGTCTTATATGTTTTTGATATGCACCAGCAATTAGGGGTCAGCAGCAGAGGTCGAGTAGGGGTTTCTTTATGGCCCAAAGGTGTTCTGTGGATAGGGTTGCCACCTTTACCAACAAAAATACTAGCCTTTTCACGGGCACATGGGCGTGGTCTTGAGGAACGTGGTCTTAGTAAATGTAAGTTTAACCATTTACTTTTTCACATAAAATACCTTATTTTCCACATTCTAAAGTGCAACAGCCAAAACAGCCACACACACAGCCCGCTTCCCCAGAGTGCTCTAAAGTTACGGACTGGCTGGGACTCAACCCCTGGCCCTGTCGCTTAACAGTAACAAAAATAGCAGCAATTATCAAACATTTACCAACAGGTTACCGGTAAGGTGGCGGCCTTATCTGTGGGGTAGATGGATGTGCACACTCCTTATTCACTTCGCTACCACACCAAACAGACCTTACTGTTTTGCAGTTTACAGCCATTTTATTGAGGACCAACTTCAGCAATACCGTACATCCAAGAACGCAAAGAGCATAACTCCACATGCAGTTTAGCTACAGATAATATCACTTACTGTAACCGCTCACTCAGGGCCGGCGCCAGCACATGGCAGACCTGGGCAATTGCCAGGGCCCCTGGCATCTTCAGAGGCCCACCTAGGCTCATACTTGGCCATGTTATTATTTTACAGTGGATCAAATGCAGGGTATTTTGTGCAGACCTGCTCGCGATTGGCCTCAGCAACAGGGAATGATCAGCAAATAGAACTTCAGATTCCTGACTACATCCAGAGAGTGTAAAACCCACTCCTTAGGGTTACTAGGATTAGGGCACAGAGAAGGCAAAACAATGTCCTGATTGAGATGAAAAGCAGACACAACCTTAGGCAGAAAATCTGGCTTAAAACGAAACACCACCTTGTCCTGGTGTCTCTCAAAGTAAGGGGGTTTGATGGAAAGCGCCGCCAACTCAGAAACACGCCTAACAGAAGTGATAGCCACCAAAAAGACTACCTTAAGCGTCAAAATGGACAAAGGGGCCTCACGCAAAGGCTCAAAGGGAGACCCCTGCAAGGCAGATAAAACCAAGTTCAAATCCCAGACTGGTAACATAGGCTTACATGGAGGACGCACGTAAGTAACTCCCTGGAAGAAAGTCTTAACCAGACGATGTTGAGCAAAGGATCTTTGGAAGAAAATGGCCAAAGCAGAAACATGACCTTTGAGGGTACTAAGTTGAACCATGTTGCAGAAATTCCAGAATCCTAGGGATAGAAAACACCCAACAGGGAAGAGACTTAGACTCACACCAGTCAATGTAAGCATGCCATACCCTATAGTAGATGGATGACGAGGACTTCTTCCTAGCCCGAATCATGGTACTAACAACAGAGGCAACAGAGGCAGGCAGCCCCTTTTCCATCAAGATGGAGATTTCAGCATCCAGGCCATTAAAACCAGTGTTTGTAAATTGGGATGGCGTAGCTGCCCCTGAGTGAGCAGGTCTGGAACCTTGGGCAGGGCGTACTGATCTACTGCCAACTGCACGATGTCTGTGAACCACACTCTTCTTGGCCAACAGGGGGCCACCAGAATGGTTGGCACCCCTTCCTGGGCTATCTTGTGCAGCACCCTGCCCAGCAGAGGAAAAGGAGGGAACACAAAGAGGAGCTGAAAGCTCTTCCAAGACATTGCTAGTGCATCCATGGCCAAGGCCAGAGGGTCCTGGCACAGAGAGACAAAGACTGGAAGCTTGTGATTGTGACGAGACGCAAACAGATTCACATCTGGCTGACCCCATCGGTGGCACAGGGAGTGAAACACCCTGCTGCTGAGGGACCATTCTCCCAGACGAGAGGTCCCCCTGCTGAGGGAGTCTGCCTCCAGATTTTCCACCCCCGGGATGTACACGGCTGAGATGCAGGGAACATTCTCCTCCACCCAAGACAGTAACAGGGACACTTCCTTGAGGGCCCTCTTGCTCCGGGTCCCTCCCTGATGATTGATGTAGGCAACCGCCGTCTGGTTGTCCGAGCCGATCTGAACAGCCCGACCCCGAAGATGTGGAGTAAATTGGGCGAGAACCAACCTTATCGCCCTCAGTTCCAGAATGTTGATAGGGGTGTGGGCCTCTCGAGGGCCCCACTGACTCTGGAATTTCAGGAATTTCCAGAAGCCCCCCCAACCTGTCAGACTGGCGTCTGTGGTGACTGTCTCCCAGCACGGGGCCAGAAAGGATCTGCCCATCAAGAGGTTCCTTGAGTCCAGCCACCACGAGAGGGACCGTCTGGCCAGAGGGGACAGAACAAACACCTGATCCAGGGACCGAGGGTCCCGATCCCATACCAACAAGAGGTGAAGTTGAAGAGGTCTCCTGTGAAACTGAGCGTATAGAACCGCCTCGAATCAAGACACCATCAGGCCCACCAGCTACATCCCCTGCCGTATGGAGGGATGAGGGCAAGACATAAGAAGCCTGGCTTGGCCTTGAAGACTCTCCACCTTCTGCTGAGGGAAAAAAATCTTGACCTGAGATGTATCCAGAGTCATGCCCAGAAAGGACCCCACCATTGGCGGTGACAGGGAAGACTTGGGGTGGTTGATCACCCAGCCGAAGGACTCCAGTGTGGACACCACCAGCTGGGTATCCAGCTCGGCCTGCTGGAAGGACTGAGATGTGATGAGAATGTCGTCCAAGTAAGAAAGGATGCGAATGCCCTGAGATCTCAGCAGAGCTATTACGCCCTCCAGCACCTTGGTGAATACCCTGGGAGCCGAGGTGAGACCGAAAGGCAAGGCCACAAATTGGTAGTGCTGATCCTCCAGAGCGAACCTGAGGAATCCCTGATGACCTGGAAATATTGGTACATGAAGGTAAGCGTCCTTGATGTCTACAGAGGTCATGAAGTCGCCCGGGCGTAGTGAATTGACAGCGGAGCGCAGAGTCTCCATGCAAAAGTGTTTGAATCTGACAAATTTGTTGAGGCGCTTTAAATCCAGGATGGGTCTGATGGACCCGTCTTTTTTGGGAACAGTGAAAAGATTGGAATAGTAGCCTCTGCCCCTTTCCCTCAAAGGCACCTGGCAGATGACCCCCAACTCCAGAAGGTTTTGGACAGCAAGGCCCAGACCCTGAGCTGACAGGGGGTTTTGAGCTATCCGGGATTTGATGAATCTTGAGGGCGGCCAGGCTGCAAACTCTATCTTGTAACCGGAGGACACTACCTCCTGAATCCACCGGTCTGAGACGTGAAGCCTCCAGACGTGAGCAAAGAGCCGAAGCCGTCCCCCCACCCGGATGGGTGAGGGCGCCCCTTCATGCCTGAGGGGGCTTGGGTGAGGATTTTGGCTTGGAACCCCAGGAGAGGCCAGGACGTCCTCTGCTACTTCTCCAATGATCTCTGCGGGACCCAGTAAAGGAGACTCCTTGGCCAGTGCTGGAACCACGGAAGGAAGGGAGAAAGGCACCCATCCCCCGAAAGGACCGGGATGGCCTCCTACGTTGAGGTAACCTACCGCCCCTGGCAAACAAATCCAAGCGCTCACCAGAGGCGCAGGCCCTTGAAAGGGAAACCAGTGAGAGCCTTCTTAGCAGCATTATGAAGTCCTACCACACATTCTAATGGCATCATCCATGGCAGAAAGAATATATGCAATAACTTCCTCACAAAGCAGGAGAGATCTTTACTCTTCTCTACCCGCATCCTCAGATGCCCCGTTCAAGAGACACTTAAGCACCCCTTTAATGGCAATAGCCGTAATAGCAGAGGCACAAATCGGGCGCAGCGCCGTTCCTACACAGGCAAAGGTGTAACAGGCCAGTTGGTCCAAGCGCCGGTCCTCACCATCCCGCAGGGTAGTAGTATCAGGAGAATGCATGACAGATGTATTGAACAACCCGAGAACGGGCGCATCCACCTCGGGAGGACATGACCAACGCCTAACAACATCAGCAGGAAAGGGATACCTCTTGTCCCAACTCTTAGGCACCCCTGGCAGCTTGCTAGGCCATTCCCATTCCTTGAGCACTAGATTATTAAAGTGAGACTGCTCAGGGAACTCCCAGCGTGGCTTAACCATATGAAAAAGCTTGCCCTGCTGCTGCGGAGCCACTGCCGGGGGAGAAATACAAAGCACTTCAAAAATGTGACTCAACAATCTGTCAGTGTCATCAGGGGACCACGGGTCTTCCCCAAAAGGAGTCCCAGTACCACCGTAAATTTTAGGTTGTTCCTCAGAGGATTCAGAATCAGAAAATAATTCCCCCTCCTCAAGGGGGTAGGGACCTGAGAGTGAGTAAGGGCTCTCATCTTCTACAGGGAAGAGGGAAACCGCGAGTGAAAAATGCCGCTTCTTAGCAGAAGCTTTACGCGGGGCAGACCCAGCAAGATGTTTTCCAATGCTGGCCACGCGTGCAGCTAAATCAGGTTGAGACTCCCCACTAGTATGCCCCTCGGTGGGGGTCAGATGTAAGCGTGGGGGGTAGGTGAGGTCAGAGGGGGCGCATCACCAGGCCCAGTAACAGACAGCCCACACTGCAGCGCAAGTACCTGCTGGGCACAGGATACCCACATACCCTGACATCATCACTTATGGGGGATACCTCACCCGCAACACATAGCCGGGCTTGTCCCGAAGGAACCCCAGGCCCATTATCCCCAGAAGCCTCCATATGGTGATTTGAATGATACAACAGGCCAGTAAGGGTTAACGCTAAAGAGCTACCCGGGATGCCCCAAGAACCTGCTAGGGAAGTGGGAGATGGTGAGGGGAGATGGCCGGGAGAAACCACGGTGCCGAAGTTTTAACCTGCCTGAAAGACATAACAAAACATTCCCATAAGAATACAGCAGAAAGGAATATCCTGAAAAAAACACCCCACCGGGGTTACTCACGGACCGCAGGGAGCCAGCAGCACACGCAGCTAAGGACAGGCAAAATGGCGTCCGCAGACCTCGAGGGGCGGGGCATGGAGACGTGATGTGAAAATCGTCATCCACAGAGCCAGCCCCCCCCCCCCCCCCCCCGAAGAGCGCGAAACGCGCCCACGTGATCCGGCCAGCCAATAGCGGCCCGGCAGCTCTGAGGTAAATGACGCCACCGTCTGCGGAGCGCTGTACAAGCGTGCAACGGCGGCGTACAAGGTGACAGAACACAGAAGTACAAAGATAAAACATAAAAATACAGTTTTTTTACCCCTAGTCACCCCCCGAGATCTCCCAGAGGGAGAGCGAGGCAGGAATAGAAGGATTTCCAGGGAGACGACGGCGCCCAGGAGACAATGGGAGGAGTGAGGGTGGAGGGGAACACCTATGGGAATAAGGGTTAACTGCACAGGTTGAGCCTGGCAAAAACCCATGGAGCATGGGAGGGCATCCCAAAAGGCTCACCATCAGCCTAAACCGCCTACCCTGTCAGAGCAGGGACTGCGGTAGGAGCATAGCTCCTCAGCACCTAGCTGGTGCTTACTGACCTACCTTCACCCGAACCTTGTCAGCCGAGGCTGGGAGGCAGCAATATAGAACAGAACGGGTGGGAATAGTCCTGCAGGGCCGCAGGCATATAAGCCCCGCTCACCTGCGCCACATAGAGAGCTATCTTCTATCTTCGCAGCCCAGACTGCAGAAAAGTACTGGAGATGTATTACCCATGTGTATATTCTGAGAATATTCTGGAACAGGACGTGCTGTATACTTAGAATAACATTATTGTTATATAGAATACCAGATATATAAATCTACAACCTACTCAGAGGTCAAAGAGGAAGGGGAGGGGGCCCCCTTTATACTCCCCCTGATGTCACTTCCCTCCACCACGGCTGGTCAGCTTCCGGAGGAGGAAGCGTAGGCCCCTCATGGAGCTGCTGCCCTTAAAGGGCCAGCGCCCGTCTTTACGAATGTTGATCAACTGCAGCTTTCTCCAGCTCAACTTCTATAATTTTGCTAGTTCTAACTGGACCACAGGCCTATTTAATGACCAATGATTACTCCTACCAATGCTACAATGTCTGTACATTAGCACAAGCCTCACATGCCTCACATGGCTAGTCCATGTGAATATCTACAATGCTCTAAATTAAGTAAAAAATAGTCCAATAATAAAAATCCACATAAATATGTTAGATGGCAAAATGAGGGGTTACTTATACACCCTGCATTTCTTTTACTGGAAGGAAGAAAAATCAGGAGTGAAAGGTTTTGGGTGGAGAGTACCATTCTATTTTTAAAGGGGAGGTTTACTTCTTTCCATCACTTCTGTAATTCTTCTGATGTGGATGGATGCTGTTATCCATCATGCAATGCTTTTACCAAAAGGCTGACCCAGGAGACAAGCAGTTAGAGGGGACTACCATGTATTCCTGAAAATAAGACAGGGTCTTATATTAATTTTCAGGGAATGTATTATTTTTCCATTAACAACAATCTACATTTATTGATAGCACTGAAGATAAATCTTCATCCCTGGCCTCTGCACATCTCCAATACAATATGATACACAATATGACAATACAATATGACTTGCAGATGCTGGTGGAGCCACATGTAGGAGCCTGGAATTGCCCCACGCTGCACACAAGCCCACTAAACTGTAACTAGGGCCTATTATTGGGCCAGGGCTTATATTGAAAGCATCCTCAAAAATCTTAAAAATGTATGCTAGGGCTTATTTTTGGGGAAAGGGAGAGGTTCACCCCTATAAAATTGGAATGGTATGATCAAAAACCTATCACCCCTGTATCGTCTTTCTTCCAAACAAACAACAAGCTTGGCTGGAATTTACCCTTTTTTGCCCCATAAGATGCACCTGTCCATAAGACGCACCAAGGGTTTAGAGAAGGAAAATAAAATAAATATTCTAAACCAACTGGTGTGCTAAAATCCCCCTTCCAATCACCCCATTACAGCCAGTAGGCAGCATGTTCCATTATAGCCAGTAGGCAGCATGCCCCATTACAGCCAGTGGGCAGCATGTCCCATTACAGCCAGTAGGCAGCATGCCCCATTACAGCCAGTGGGCAGCATGCCCCATTACAGCCAGTGGGCAGCATGCCCCATTACAGCCAGTAGGCAACATGCCCCATTACAGCCAGTGGGCAGCATGCCCCATTACAGCCAGTGGGCAGCATGCCCTATATTTCAGCCAGTGGGCAGCATGCCGCATTTTACAGCCAGTGGGTAGCATGTCCCATACTACAGCCAGTGGGCAACATGCTCCATATTTCAGCCAGTGGGCAGCATGCCCCATTACAGCCAGTGTGCTACAACTCCCCTTTACACCCTGCCACTCACCCACTTTACCAGTATCCTCCTGTTTGCCATCACTGAGACACAGACAGCCGCCCAACCCCGCCACTGTAGCAGGGCTACAAACTTTGCACTTTTTTAAATTTTATTCCTCCCAGACCATGCAAAAAGTGGTCCTACATCTTATCCCTTGGTGCTCTCAGCAATCCACAGCTGTCTCTGACCACAGCAGAGCATGCTCAAAACTTCCTTCCCAGCTAAGCCACAAGCCCAGAAACATAAGCAAAGAAATCGGTTTCGCCTAGAATATATGAGGTATTTCCATTCAATCAGACATTGCTTTGAAATGGCTTATTATTTACTGTTCAAGGGGGGTAAAGTGGGAGAAAATTAGTGTTTGCCTGGAGAGGGACTTTAACTATTTTAGGGAAAGTTTACTGACTCAAGGCCTTAGACTGAAAATGCAGAGATTTAGACCCGATGGATGGCCATACCTGCGCAGTGGGATGGAGGACGGAGAAGGCATCCCACATCGGGAAGGAAGGAGGCCTGGCACAAGAGTCTTTTAGAACCAGCCAAAATAGGTTTAGGTCCTCTTTAAGCCATCAATACATGTCATTCAGGAAGTCTGAGGGGTTCATTGTCCCCATTATACCTAACAAAGATGTAAATGCGACTAAGGGACAGAATACTAATGCTGGTGGAAATTTAGAAGGATGAAACAGAGAGTATAGTACAATATGGTGGTTGGTCTTAGTAATGAGAAATCGATATTTCTCCCATGTTTCTTATGCAGTATTTCCAGGAAATGCATTGTGAGAAAATGCTTAGTCGTGTCATTATTATCTCTTATAGGAATATAAAGCTGGACTCTCAGCGGGCAGTTTTTGTAATCAGCCATATATCACGTTTGTGATCTTTTTCTCTGTATAAGGAGACAGAAGAGGAGCAGTAAGTTTTGCCATTCCCAAACTCTGGAAATCTGTATCTATAGCAAGAAAGCATGACTTATTGACCAGCAGGGGGCGCGTTGGGGTGGCACTTAGCTGCTCATGGGTTATTGGTGGGCTGGCCATGTGATTCCCACTGGCTGCTGGGGGTCACATGAGAAGCCAGGCTGCCGCGGAACACAGGAGCGGTAAGTAGGCTTGCTGTTAGAGTTAAGCATCCCAAATCAAAATTTGGGGTACAGAGACAGAAGGCAAGATTAAAAGGATCTCTCCTCACCAGGAACCCCTTGTCCAGGCAGACTTTTCAGGGAACACATAGAGGAGTCTCAGTCCAGTTTGAGATAGTAAGAAAATTAGAAGGAGAGTCCAAACAAAAAAGCTATACTTACCTCCTGCTGTTCCTCTGACTTACTGTGATTGATAATGGAGAATGAACTGCAACTTGTCCTGCACCTGTCCCTATTCTACCCCCCCCCCTGGAATCATGCACCTCTGTATGCCCACTCAATTCATTGCAATATAGGGGGGGGCACCAAGGTGGGGCTGTACCGGGTTCGGTAAGCCCCTCGGCATGGCACTCCCGTTCCAATGCCAATGAATGAAGCGGCCAATGCCTGGACAATGACTTTATGGGTGGCCACTACATACTGGAAAGGGAGGAGCTGCAGAGGAGGAGGGCCAGGGGTGGACAAAAGCCAGGAATCAGCCCAGGATTTTACAGGCCACCAGCCCTCCCTCAAACCAGGCCACGATATCCACGATATCCCTGCTGACCCCCCGACCACTGTGGGCTTTCCAGACAGTGAAGAAATCATGCCACACCTGAGGCTATGCAGGGGCAGATCCTGGCCAGGGGAGGAATGTGACAGGGCCCTGGTGTGAACATTACATGGGGCCCTTTCACAGCTCATACAGTAAACTTTTTTTCTGTCTTAATTATTTAATTAATTGTATACAACTAGACAAGCAGTGATTCATTTTTCTAAATGATGGCAAGAGAGCACAAATATAATAAACAGGGTGGAGGAGCAATAATGATGGGGCCTCCTGACCTCCTGGGCCCCAGTACAGTCACACCCCCTGCACTCCCCATAGTTACACCCCTAGATATGGCCAATCTTAAGGAGCATCAATCCCTGATTCTAAAGGACTTTAGGCCAGGTGAATCCCTGTCCTAGAGGAATCCCTGCCCCTCAAAATTCACTGCTCTGCCAGTCCCACATCTTTTGTCCAACCAGCACTGTATACCATGGATATCAATGCATGGCCTAGAGCTTTGATAACATACAGAGCCCGACATAGAGAACAGGCAGCAGCCGCATCCCTGGTCTCCGCATCCTGGCCCCCTATCAGAATGGCTGGGCACAGAAGCGCCCCTCAGCCGCTAGATGCCGGAGATCCAACCACACACTGGGTGGAACTGGCAACAACGGAAAGCTGTGAGGGTCGATCAGTGGGATATCACACAGTTGGGCATCACAAATTAAGGGTGGGAGGTAATTGGTGGAACCGGCAACAACGGAAAGCTGTGAGGGTCGATCAGTGGGGTATCACACAGCTGGGCATCACAAATTGAGGGTGGGAGGTAATGGGTCGGCCTCTTTTATGATAAGTCGACTAAAGCAATGTTACAAAAATACCATTTTGTGAGTACTCACCTGAAAAATGGATATTGTTGGTGTGCCACACACCCCGCTTCACATCTTAAATATTCAATCATTATTGGGTTAATCCACTGCCAGGTGACGTAGTGCAGAGAGGAAGTCTTGTAACGAGCCCCCTTCCGGCCTATATATACCTGGTACCTCCCTTCAATCACCAGTATATTTAAAAAGCAGAAAGACAAGGTACCAGTATTCCACCGGTAACCTCAAAAATCAATTTTGATATAAATAAAAAAGGGCTTCACCATATAAATGCTTCGGTAATACCGAAAAGGGCGGGGGTGAAGCGGGGTGTGTGGCACACCAACAATATCCATTTTTCAGATGAGTACTCACAAAATGGTATTATTCTTGGTGTGCCACACACCCCGCTTCACTTCTTAAATATTCATCCATTATTGGGACATTCCAAAAGCAGTGTCCACAAGGGAAGGGCATCTCAAGGCCAGGTGAAGCATAACTTAAATGACTGCAGTCTGCAGAACTTTGCGGCCAAAAACAGCATCCGCTGAGGCCCGCACATCAACTTTGTAAAACTTAGAAAAAGTGTGAACAGAAGCCAAGTGCCGGCCTTACAAACCTGTTCAACAGAAGCTTGGTGCTGAAATGCCCAAGACGCCCCAACAGCGCGAGTGGAATGAGCAGTGATACGAAAAGGGGGAACTCTTCCCTTAGCAGAATAGGCCGCAGTAACGGCCTGACGTATCCACTTGCTAATGGCAGATTTGGCTGGTGCCAAACCCTTCTAAGGCCCATGGGGCACAACAAAAAAGGAATCCGTCCTACGAAAAGGAGACGTGATAATCAAGTAGTACTTAACACAGCGTACTACATCCAAACAATGCAAAACCCTCTCTTTGTCATTCTTAGGATTAGGACACAAGGAGGGAAGAACAATATCTTGGTTCAAATGAAAAGCAGAAACAACCTTAGGAAGAAAGTCTGGCTTGAACCGAAAGTCCACTTTATCCTGATGCCTCTCAAAGTAAGGCGCCTGGATAGACAAGGCCACCAACTCCGAGACACGCCGGACCGAAGTGATCGCTACCAAGAAGACAATCTTCTGAGTCAGGGTAGACAAAGCAATATCTTGCAAAGGCTCAAAAGGAGGAGCCTGAAGAGCAGAAAGAACCAAATTCAAATCCCAAACAGGGAGTAATGGTTTCCTGGGAGGCCGCACATGCGTAACCCCCTGGAAAAAAGTCTTAACTAAAGGTTTAAGCGCAACACGCTTCTGAAAAAAGATAGATAAGGCAGAGACCTGCCCTTTCAACGTACTTAGCTGGAGACCAGAGTCCAGCCCTGATTGTAAAAACTCCAGAATCCTGGAGACCGAAAAGACCCTACAAGGAAAAGATCTTATCTCACACCAAGCGATATAGGCTTTTCAAGTCTTATAGTAGGTGATGGAGAAGACCTCTTCCGGGCACTGATCAGAGTCTTAATGACTGAATCAGAAAGACCCTCCTCCTTCAGGATGGAGGTTTCAGCAGCCAGGCCATCAAACCCAGCGCTGGTAAATTGGGGTAACACAATTGACCCTGAGTGAGCGGATCGGGCCGAAGAGGGGGAACGAACTGGTCCACTGCCAGCCGAACGATGTCTGCGAACCTCACTCGTCTTGGCCACCTTGGGGCCACGAGAACGGCGTACACCTTTTCCAGAGCCAACTTCTGAAGAACCCTGCCCAGCATGGGCATCGGAGGAAACAGATATAGAAATCCTAGAACTCCCCAGATCAGGGACATGGCGTCCACTGCCAGAGCCAGAGGATCCTGGGAGAGCGACACGAAGTTCGGGAACCTGTGATAGTGATGAGGGGCCAACAGGTCCACCTCCGGGGTCTCCCATTGGAGACACAGTAAGCGAACCACCCGAGGATGGAGAGCCTATTCTTCCAGACGGGGAGAGCCCTTGCTCAACCGGCCCACTACCTGTTTCATCACCTCTGGAATGTAAACCGCCGAGAGACAGGGAACATGGAACACTGCCCATGTCCGGATCAGGGACACTTCTCTGAGAGTACTCAGACTGCGCGTCCTTCCCTGAAGACCAACGTAAGCAACCGCTGATCGATTGTCTGAACACATCTGGACCAGAAGGCCCAGAACGTACTGAGTCAGGAGAGCAAGCACCTGACGGATGGTTCTCAGATTCAGAATATTGATGGGTAAGTGGGGCCTTTAAGCTCTCCACTGCCCCTGAAACCGCAGCTCCTTCCAGAATCTGCCCCATCCCGACAGACTGGCGTCCGTGGTGACAATTTTCCAAAGGGGGGTCAGGAAAAGCCTGCCCTACACAAGATTGGTCGAGACCAAGCACCACAGGAGGGACTGCCGTACACGGGAGGACAACTGGAAGGACTGATCCAGCGACTGAGGTTGCTGGTCCTAACACGCTAACAGAAATAGCTGAAGCGTTCTCGTGTGAATTTGGGCAAAAGAAAGACACACTCTGTCTTGATGAGAGTTCAGGCCGGGATGAACCGACCCATGAATGGACCGTGAAGGAGGGTGAGACTCGAATTCCAGGTCGTAACCGGGCGACACTACCTCCTGGATCCATCTGCCTGGAACCACTTGGTTCCAATGGTAGAAGTGTCGCAATAGTCCCCCCACCCGCACGGGTGAGGGCAGCCCCTCATTGCTGAGTGAGCTTATCAGCAGGTTTGGGCTTGGTGCCCCAGGACTGAGTGGGCCGGCCATGGCCCCTCCCCCGAGTCCAACCTGCGCCACTGGTAGCGGGAAAGGATGCACCCCTGCCCTCTCTGAATCCTCGAAAGGAAGGCCTACAGGAACTTGCCCCCCTAAAGGGGCCACGGGGCCTCTTGCGTTGTGGCATCTTACCACCCTTTGCAACAGAATCAATTTTCTCCCCGAACAGACGCAACCCCAAAAAGGGGAGAGCTGTGAGCACCTTTTTGGAAGCCGTGTCTGCTGACCACTGACGCAGCCATACTGACCTGCGAATAGCCACCAGCATAGCTGCTGCCTTGCTACTCATAGTCAGCGCATCGTCCTGAGCAGCCAGGACATAAGCCACAAAAGATTCACACTGCTTAAGCGCAGTGAACTGTTTGCAAGCGAGATTAAGATCCTCATATAGCCCCTGAATTAAGGACTTAATTGGCAATAGCAGAAGGGCTGAAGCACATACCGGGCGCAACGCTGACCCAGAATAGATAAAACCATGTCGAGCGTATTGGTCAATCTGACGATCTTCCCCATCTTTAGGGACAGTGGTCTCAGCAGATTGTACCATAGCCGAGCTGGAGAGCCCTAGTACAGGGGTATCAACGTCAGGAGGGACAGACCAAAGCTTCACCAATTCTGGTGGAAAAGGATAACGCTTTTCCCAACTGGAAGGAATTCCAGATAACCGCGTGGGATGTTCCCATTCCTTAAGAACCACCCTCTCAAAGTGGTGCTGTCTGGGAAAAACCAAACGCGGCTGAGGCTCTTTAAGCAACTGACCCTTCGGCGGGGCGGTCGCCTCAGGCGTATCTAAACTCAAAATTTTAAACATTTGAGCCAGAATGGAGGGGGTGTCAAAAACAACCCCCTCTGACCAATCGCCAATCTCATCAGCCACAAGCTGACCTGTCGGCTCATCTGACTCCGACGGGAATTCATCCTCGTCCGGGGATCCATCGGACCATTCCACAGGTTCACAAAACTGGTCATGTGGAGCCGAAGGTACCGGAGTCAGGTGCCTTCGTTTTGCAGCGGCCTTTAACGCTGCTTTAACAGGCATTACTTTCCGGGGGCTGGGCTGTGCTGCCGCCTCGGAATGCGAATCCCCACTTTTGACAGTGTCATGCGGGGTCCGGAATAGGGAGGGAGAGGTAGGAGATGATGAAGGATGCGATGGCCCCGCAGCCGAAGCAACGGACTGGCGCGCAATAGTCTGTTTTGCACAAGGGATGCAAATAAAGACATCATCAGCTGGGAGTGGAACCCCACAACCTACGCACCCCCGAACGGCTCAGCAGAACCGTTTCCGGAAATTACGGAAGCCTCCATATGGTGATTTATGGTATTCGCAATACTGGGACTTTTAAGGCATAAGCCAACCCGGGATGCCCCTTTATTAGTAATGTGCCGGAAGGGAGGATTTTTTTTTTTTTTTTTTTAATATATTTTTTTTTTTTTTAAGTTAAGGTCCCCTTTAATAAACTATATATATATTTATATATAGTCTATGTATATATACATTAAATAGATATCCCAATAATTAGCCAGGCACATAGAGCCGGAGGGCCACCATAAGCAGGGATCCCAGGATCTGCAAGGAAAAGAAAAACCATCAGATCCTCACATGTGTATAAAAAAACATATAAGCATGGCACCAAAGTGCCCTTAAATAAGAGCTAAATCACGCCCCCTTAATACAATATATTACTGCAAGGAAATGCATTCCCCATTTAACGGCCCCAACGGGTGGGGCCGCTTACCTGGTCAGCGAAGGCAGCAGCCGGAACAAGACTGCAGCCAGCAGCCAGCACGGAAGACAAAGTGCGGCCGTGCGCCCACGCAACTTCCTGCATTTGAAGGAAGCAAACGCTGGGCCCGCCGCAAGACGCCGCATGACGTCAGCGCCGCGCCCCCGACGGCGCCTCTCAGCTGGGCCACTACACGTGCGCCCAGGCGGCGGAGGGGGGGGGGGTAAAGACCGCATGCGCTGCCTAATGAATACATAAAATGCCAGGCGGGGAGAGGGGAGAGGAGAGGGGGTAGGGGGCCACAAAGCAACAGTCTGCAAAGAAAAGTGGCCAGCCCCTACCCAGCGCAGCCTGCCCTTCAAGCAGACCAAAAGTATACACATGCTGAATACAGTGAATGCATAATCATAAACACACACACATGTTGAAATGAAGTGATACAAGTGAAACACACATACTTAAAGCACACCCTCACATCCCCCCCCCCCCATAGTGAAGGGAGAAGGGACCGTAACGGGAGAGTAAGGGGCTACGGGGACCCTAGGGACAGGGGCATCCCATTTCTGGATCACCATGCCGGATAGCCGCATTGCCCCACGCATGAGGTCGAGCGGTAGGAGATAAGCTCCTAGGCACTTAAAGTGCCATCTACCATTTGCCCGGTGAGCAGCCTAGGCTGGGAGGCTTCCATTTCACCATAAAGGTATACAAACTCAAACCGGGCAGAAATAGACCAAAAGGGGGGTGGCGGGGTAAGAATACCCCGGCCTACCTGTAAGCAGGAGACTTCCATCTTCTGACTTGTCAGCAAGCAGAGAGAAAAAATACTGGTGATTGAAGGGAGGTACCAGGTATATATAGGCCGGAAGGGGGCTCGTTACAAGACTTCTTCTCTGCACTACGTCACCTGGCGGTGGATTAACCCAATAATGGATGAATATTTAAGAAGTGAAGCGGGGTGTGTGGCACACCAAGAATAACGTTTATATTGTAGGAGCAGAACATATGTCAGGGGTTGGTATAATCTGAGACAACAGCATTGCAGGGGTGAAACATGGGTTATGGTGACTTGGCTGGAGCAGTACTGGTAGCAGAGGAGGGTGTTAGAAGCTTGAAGACAACGACCGCAGCATGTGAATTCTGGAGCAAGCATGTGAGGGGTTACACCCAGACCTGCATTCCTCAAAACAATGCGGCCCACCAGGAGTTCTCCCTGTCTTCCCCTGCCCATGACTTTGGAACTGGAAATATAGCATCTGCAATTAGATCTATTCCCAAGGGTAAGACAAGTTTTCTTTCTAAACAGATCTGATTCACGAGACAGGTTGAGCATTAGACTTGGTGATGCCTGGAAACAGGGACACCGTTTATTAATGCAGCCTACATACCCTGGCCCTGATTCTATTTTCATGGTGTACAGTACATCCAATTGAAAGCTAATATAAAATCTCCAAGGAAACAACACTTGCATGATGGTCGGCTGAGACGAGCGAGCTGTTACCTTGTCCTGATTGCTGTCCACTCTCACCAGGGTGCTGAGCAAACCCTTGGCGCTCTGGCTGTCCTGCTCAGTGCTATAGATGAGCCGCAGGGGGACGGTGTCTTCCCTCCCTGAGAACCTGTTTTCTGTCTTCCTGTGCATCTCCGTCATCCAGGTATCTGTCAGGAAGAGGAGATAACGTCACTTAAAACAACATTTATACCAATAGAGAGTCATCTAAAGCTGGCTCTAAAAAGCCTACAGCATTCAATGGGACAAACATTCTTCTAATCACCCAGCAAAGCATAGAGAGTCACTGTCTGTATTATCTCCTATCAACCAATCAGATTTATCATCATGACGCACCCAGCATTAATCCCTTACTTTTACTTGTTTCTGCCAGCATGGAATCTAAAAGACTCCTATACAACATTTACAGTGCCTTGTACTCCTTGTACTTTTCCATATTATTAAATGTGACAGTGACAAACGTATATGTATTTTATTGAGATTTTATGTGATGGAGCAACACAAAGTAGCAAGTATGAGTGTAAGTATTTGTGTTTGTGAAGTATTGCAAGTATTTGTTAAGGGAATAATACTTGCTTTTCCAAATGTTTAAAAAATAAAAAACTGAGTGTGGTTTGCAGGATACTAGGAACCAGAGTGGGACCAACAGGTAAAGTAAGTGTTTGTGGGCGATCTCTGGGGGGGTCCATTAAGTGGGACATTACGATTGGAAAGCTTCAGGGGTGGTAAAATCGTCCGCACCTCAAGTCTTTTAGACTTCAGTTCAGTTGTCTTATAAATCAAAGCTGGCTTTAAATCAAGAGCTGGCTGTTTTATCTGTTTACACCTCTTTGCCGTCTGTGCTCTGCAACGCAGTTACAGCACAGAGAAAACACTGCACATTATTCTACATGGGAAAGTTCACACATCTCCGCTGTGTTGCGCAACGTATTAAAAAAAGCATTAAAACACCTTTTTCAGTGTAGGTCAATACAACTCTATGGCAATGCAAGCGCAATGCAGGTACACTGCATTGTACCTGCATTGTGCTTGCATTGCCACAGACTTTTCCATTTACTTATTGTGCAAAAGATGTTTTTTGTTAACCCTGCACAAACGCATTGCCAACACGTCAAAAGCGCAGCATATGTTTTGATATATTGCACCTCTGTTATACATACAAAACACTCTCTTTTAACGCAACAGAGAGGTGTGAAAAGAGCCCTAGCGTCTCCCGCAACACTGCAATCGCCGGCCACTGCATCCCCAGCTTCCTTGTAGCTGTGCGTGCTCCCAGCCATTCAGAAGGGCGCACCCATGTGAAAGCCTGGGATGCAGCCAGTCGACTGGTTCGCATCGCCCGGCACCTGGATGAAGCACATCTCTGGCATCTTGAGATCAGCCAATCAGGCATCTGAACAGGGCCAGATGGGCATGGCCTTGGTGGTGGGAAACCCCATTTTTTTACAAAAACTGGGCAACCACTGAGCCGGCAGCATCACCCCTGGGTGGGGGGGGGTTGGGGTTTCAAACTGGGTGGAGCACCCAGAAATAGGCTTTGCTCTGCTTTAAGCACAACATTTCTCATGCTATGCCACACATGTTATGCCAGATTAAAGTGGACCAACACCCACCGGTGATCGGCCCGGGAATCTATAAGATTCCCGGGCCGATCACCTCCCTCCCCGCGGGACATCCGAGATCGGGATGTCCCGCGGGGTGAAACCCCCCAAACACCCCAAACTCCTTACCTTAGCTTCGGCGGCGGCCGGCCGCCGCCGCCTCCCTCGCGCCCCTCTAGATGTGCGCGCGCCCGTGCCGGCTGTCTGTGAATGGCCGGCACGGGCACGCGCGCGTCAAGAGGGACGCGCGGGAGGCGGCGGCGGAGGAGCCGCTTGTCCGTCGGCGCGGGGAGAGGTGAGTTCGGGGGGGTTTCACACAGCGGGGCACCCCGATCGGGGGTGCCCCACCGAAGTGGACCAAGACCCAGGATAGTCAAAATCCTGGGTGTTGGTCCACTTTAACTAACCTTTTCATTTAGTGATTGTCCAACATCACGACACTTCACCCATTACAGCTATTATTCTACTTGGGATCCTACCGTGCCTGTCTATGTTTGGGATGCGCTGGTGATATCTTAAGATATAGACAAATATGTCTTATTTGTTGCCCTGTAGTGTGGATTAATTATTGGGACCCTGTGGATTTTGCATTTGAAAATTGAGCTTATAGCAGTTCACAAGGCTTGAGAGTCACCTGTGGCAAGCGGGTGACTTGCCATTAACCCCCTGCTTCCCCATTGCCTGCCTCCCAAAAGCCCAGGGCGGCAGAAGAGCCCACGGCCCATATAGGCTATGCGGGCTTGTAGCCTTTAGGGCTGAGGGTCACTGAGACTGGCCTCTGCTCCCCGTTCTACATGCCCCCATAGCTGGTGCCCAGGCTAGTTGTTCTAGAAAGTGAGGACCCGACATCATTTAAGAAAAAATGCCCCCCCCCCCCCCCCCCGCAGAGAGCATCAGAGGAGCAGAAGCCAGAGTGCTTGGTTCTTGTTGTGTTTTTTTTTTATTTAACCCTTTGTTAACTGGTAAGTGGTCCGAGAGACCCCTATACCAGTTCACAAGGCTTAGGAGGCTGGCATGTCACCTGGGGCAAGCGGGTACACCTAGAAAGCTTAAGGTTTGTACTTTTAGGGAATATATAATTGGGGTCTGTATTGGTTGAAAAAACACAAGGCAGGAGTCTTTGCAGAGCTGAAATTTCCCTTACATGTATGCTTTCATTTGGGGTGTTTGGCAACTCTTCCCTTTAGGGTACCTATGCATGTTGTATATTGTTCTGGGGGGACCTTGCTGTTTCAAATTTAACTTGTTTTTTCTTTTATTGAAAAACTTTACAAAAAAACACTACAAATTAGAACAAGAGATTTTTTCTATTTTTTTTATTTTTGCACATTTCACCCAAAAATATTAAAAATACACTACAAAAAAACAAAAAAGACATTTCATGTTGAAGTCCAGACTCAGAAAAACAATATATAATTTTCCTGGTAAATCTGTAAAAAAATCACAGTTGAACATGTATAGCGCAAAATAGTGAAAATGGTCTGGCAACTGAAGGTGACAAAATAGGTAGGCTGGCTGGTTAAAGAGGAACTTTTACTCTCCCTGGAGCACCCTGATTTGGCTGTGTGAAATCCCAGCGATCGCCAAATAGCCTCGCCTAGCCAGTCCATGCAAGGGCTGGACTCATCACCACTATACCTATAGTTAGACGCACACCTGTGCCAGGCATTTGTGGATGACTGGCCCGCACACGCTGCCCAGTTAGATAATGGGGGATGCACCTGGTGGTGAACTTGGATCCATTCAGTTCACTCATCACTCTGACGCTAGAGTGGCTAGCAAAAACTGAATGGAGAGAGATTGAATACCTGCTCCTGACTGCGCCGTGAGATCGCCAGAAAGGTGAGTTTTATTGCAGACCAAGGGTGATACATACAGCGGAATGAATACACACCAGAGAGAGTGAAAATTTTGGAGATACTGTGCAACAGCTTACAGCTTGTCTACATTTATGACAGTAGATGGCGCTGTTCAATATATCCATGTGTAATCTCTGTTGTCCATTCTCTGCGGCATGTTGTGCTTCGGGTACATTAAGCTGCACTCTATGACCTTACATACCTCGCAAAACAAGAAAGAGGAACATCTGAAAAATGTTGCGATTAAGCCACATCCCCAGCCACATTTCCAGCCACTCCCCCCATACACATAGTTAAGCCCCCAAAATACCGGAGGTAAGGTCTTACTAGTAGGTGAGCCGGCTGCAACATCAGGTGAAGGAGGTCCCATTAAAGAGGTGTCCTGTGTCCAGTATGGATCACGCTACGCTCACACTGGCACAACAACCACATTAGGGAGTGCACCCTGTCACAGGAAAGACAGGTGGTGGCCGCTGCTTGCCAGGCAGGAGACTGGATCGGTGAGCAGGTGGGTGCTGACAGTCGATGGGTGAACAGGCAGGTGAGTGGGCTATATGAACCTGATTACACTTGCTGCGCAGCCAGGGACAAGATCGCTTCCGCTGATTCTGTCATTACTGTGACAGCGGCGGCGACATGCGGATAGAGAGGTGTACAAAAAGCAAATAGGCCAACGCTGCCACTGTTGATATAAATAGTAGATGGCCACCGTGCATGTGCTGCCACGCTACTGCCTGTCACTCACATGGCCTCATGACTGCTGCACACCTGGGGGAAATGCAACATCCCTGGCATCCTCCCGGCTGGCAGGACAGGTAGTAGCGGGACAACGACCACAAAAACAGGATTGTCCATCGAAAATCAGAAAAAAACCTGTTCCTGTTACACCACAAATGTCGATCTGGATTTGACTGTGCTGCACCCAACACTCACACTCTGCAAAGAGAAGCTGGTCATTGAAACTTAAAAATACAATTCTGTGATTACTCACCTGTAGAATTGATATTATGAGTATACAGTACGTCCTGCTCCAGATAAGAATCATTACACTTGGGTATTACTCCGCCAGATGGCGCTTGACTGCAGAGACCGCGAAATACCCAGGGACCTCCCAAAAAATCCCCAGCATTGAAAAGCAATGAACGAGAAGCCGGGAGAAAGATAAGAGAACCAACCAGTAACTTTAACCCTTTAACCACCAGCCTACCTTGAGATTTTGTCACCCTTTGTTGCCAGACCATTTTGCACTATTTTGCGCTCCCCATGTTCAACTGTGATTTTTGAAGGGATTTCCAGGGATTTCCCAGGAAAGTGATATATTGTTTTTTTCAGCGGAGCCTGGGCTTTAACATGAAATGTCTTGTTTGTCATTTTCTAAGTGTATTCTCAATATTTTTGGGTGAAAATTGTGCAAAAAAATATAAAAAAAACTATTTTTTACAATTTGTAGTGTTTTTTTGTGATAAAAAATGTAAGTTTGTCAATAAAATCTTATTGCGTGTGAAACCCCAATTTCTCTCGGTTACAGCGGTACCACATATGTATTGGTAGACACCCTTTCCTGCCCAGGAGACTCCCCCAAACTGAAACAACGCTTTAGGAGATTTTCAGATAAAATACAACTATGCTTTGCATAGTTTACATTTGAAATACCCCCCACAAACTATATATTCCCTAGAAGTACACACCTCAAGCTTTCTAGGCGTACCAGGCTTGTTGACATGGGTGCAGTTATCTGGAAGTAATCCCTCAATGTATTCTTTGGTTGCACAGGGTTTCCCTAAAAATGAATAAAAAAGCAGAATCAAAACCACATTTTCCTAAAAAAAACTATATGCAAACCAGAAAAAAACAGAAAATCTGAAAAAGCAACATCCCCCAAACAGAATGATACCCAACATGCATAGGTTCTGTCAAGGAAAGAGTTGCCAAACACACCAAAGTAAAGCATGCGCATAACGGTAATTTTACTTCAGATATTCAGCTCTGCAGACAAAGTGCGCACCTTGTGCTTTTTCTACCAAACCAACCCTTTACATTTGGAATATCCCCCATAAACCATATATTCCCTGAAAGTACACATGTTAAGCTTTCTAAGCGTACCCAGCTTGTTGTAGTGGGCTCATCGTTCTGGAAGTAATATCTCGAAGAATTCATAGGTTGCACAGGATTTCACAAAAAAATGTATAACAAAGCAGAATAAAAAACACATTTTTCTAAAATATCAATATGCAAATAAGAAAAAACAAGCTAAATCTGAAAGCGCAAGGTCCCCCGAGCAGAACAATACCCAACATGCATAGGTACCTGTAACCTTTTGACTGCCAGTCTACTTGAGATTTTGTCACCCTCTCCTGACAGGATATTTTTCACCATTTTGCGTGATGTTTAACTGTGATTTTTGCAGGAATTTCCAAGAAAATGGCATATTTTCTTTTTGTGGCAGAGTTTAGGCTTTAACATGAAATGTCTTGTTTGTATTTTTTCTACTTTTTTAAATATTTTCAAATAAATAAATAAATAAAAAAATATATATTTTTTAAATTGTCTCCTTTATTTTAAACAAAAACATTTATTTTATTAAAGAAAGCCATATTGCATGTGAAAGCCCCATTTCTCCCGATTACAATGATACCACATATGAATCGGTAGCCCCCCGTTCCTGTCCAGGTGATCCCATAAACTGAAAAGAGCACTTTATAACATTTACAAATAAAATACAACTACTATCCACATAATAAAGGGTTAAATAAAAAAAAATTGGTGTGGGGTCCCCCTTCACGGGGGGGGGGGGGGGGGGGGGGCACCATTTCTTGGGGGAATTTTAAGGTTTTTTTGGGAGGCAGGTAATGGGGGGTCTCTGGGTTAATGGCAAGTCACCCACTAGCCATAGGTGACTTGCCAGACCCCCGAGCCCTGTGAACTGGTATAGGGGTCACATGGACCCCTTACCAGTTCACAAAGGGTTAAAAGTAAAAAAAAAAAAAAAAAAAAAACACAGAGACACACTTTAAAAAAAACTTTAGTAAAAAAAATATTTTTTTAATTATTTTTTTTAATACTTACCTCCCATCCATCCCTGTGTCCCACGCTGATCACTTAGGCTTCTGCTCTCCTGCTGGGTTACAGGTAACAAAGGGTTAATTAAAAAAAAAAATGACATAGGGTCCCCCCTCAAAGGGAGGGGGACCCCATTTTATTTTTGGGATTTTTAAGGGTTAAAACCCTTAAAAATCCCTAAAAAAAAATGGCGTGAGGTCCCCCCTACCCAGCATAACCAGCCTGTGACCAGCTATGGGGGCTTGTAGAACAGGGCGCAGGGGCCAGCTTTAGTGGCCCCTGGCCCTGCGGCTACAAGCCGTCATAGCCTAGGGCCACGGCTCTTCTGCCCCCCCCTGGGCTTTGGGGAGGCAGGTAATTTGGGGGGCCAGGGGTTAATGGCAAGTCACCCGCTAGCGCAGGTGACTTGCCAGACCCCCGAGCCCTGTGAACTGGTATAGGGGTCACATGGACCCCTTACCAGTTCACAAAGGGTTAAAAGTAAAAAAAAACACACAGACACACTTTTTAAAAAATCTTTATTAAAAAAAAAAATATGTTTTTTAATATTTTTTTTAATACTTACCTCCCATCCATCCCTGTGTCCCACGCTGATCACTTAGGCTTCTGCTCTCCTGCTGCTGCTGGAAGCCTTTTATACCTACTGGGCTACAGGTAACAAAGGGTTAATTTAAAAAAAAAAATGACATAGGGTCCCCCCTCGAAGGGAGGGGGACCCCATTTTTTTTTTGGATTTTTAAGGGTTAAAACCCTTAAAAATCCAAAAAAAAAATGGCGTGAGGTCCCCCCTACCCAGTGTAACCAGCCTGTGACCAGCTATGGGGGCTTGTAGAACAGGGCGCAGGGGCCAGTTTCAGTGGCCCCTGGCCCTGCGGCTACAAGCCGTCATAGCCTAGGGCCACGGCTCTTCTGCCCCCCCCTGGGCTTTGGGGAGGCAGGTAATTTGGGGGGCCAGGGGTTAATGGCAAGTCACCCGCTAGCGCAGGTGACTTGCCAGACCCCCGAGCCCTGTGAACTGGTATAGGGGTCACATGGACCCCTTACCAGTTCACAAAGGGTTAAAAGGTAAAAAAAAGACACACACCTTTTTTAAAAAAAGTTTATTAAAAAAAAAAAAAAAAAACTTTTACTTTACTCACCTCCGATCTTCATCTTCTGTGTCCCGCGGCGATCTGCTGTCAGTGACGGCTGGGCAGAGAAGGGGGGAGGCAGGCGATCAGAGGATCGCCTACCTCCCTCCTTCCCCGCCCAGCCATCACCGGCATCTGAAAGTTCAACTGCCGGGTGCCCCGATGACACCCGGCGGTGACGTCATCTGGCCCCGCCCGATGACGTCACCAAGATGGCGGCCGCCATCGGAAAACAAAGGGAGGAGGGCTGTTATGCCCCCTCCAGAAGACAGAAGAGCGGGGGGGGGGATCGGAGCCCCCCCCCCCCGTGAAGAGGAGAGCCTGCGGGAGCCGGCGGGGACAAAGGTAGGTGACTGTCTCTTTTTTTTTTTTTTTTGACAGGAAACCGGGCGGCTGCTGAAACGGGGGGGGGGCACCCTGTTCCGGGCCCTCCCCTGCAGCCGGAGGAGCCCCGATGGGCAATCGGAGACCCTCTGGCTGAAGAGGAGACCCGACCGGATCGAACGAGGGGTCAGGTAAGTGTCTTTTATTTTTACTTTTTTTTTTATTACTGGGGAAAGTCAGGCACGTAAATTTTACGTGGCTGGCGTTTAACTGTTGGAGAGGCAGCCACGTAAAATTTACGTGGCTGGCGTTTAAAGGGTTAAACAATGATAACAATCACCATACAGAAGAGCCAAAGAAAATGCAAAACCAAGGGTGGGGTGGAGCAGGACGTACTGTATACTCATAATACCAATTCTAAGAGTAATCACAGAATTGTATTATTCTTAGTATACAGCACGTCCTGCTCCAGATAAGAATCATTACACTTGGGACATCCAATAGCAGTGTCCATAAAGTAGGGTGGGATCCTCAAAGGTAACAACAGACAGGTCAGACCACTGCCGCCTGCAGAACCTTGCGACCAAAAGCAGCGTCAGCTGAGGCTCTAACATCAACCTTGTAAAACTTTGAAAAAGTATGAACAGAAGACCAAGTAGCGGCCTTCAAACTTGTTCAACAGAAGCCTGGTGCTGAAAAGCCCAAGAGGCACCAATAGCACGAGTGGAATGAGCAGTAAGGGGAAGGGAGGATTCTTCCCTTAGCAGAGTAGGCCTGAATCACAGCCTGACGGATCCATTTGCTGATAGTTGATTTAGCAGGAGCCAGACCCTTCCTAGGACCAGAAGAGACCACAAAAAGAGCATCAGTTTTCTTGAAAGGTGCAGTAGCCACCAGATAGTACTTCAGGCACCTAACCACATCCAAGGAATGCAAAACCTTCTCCTTAGCGTTACTAGGATTAGGGCACAAGGAAGGAAGAACAATGTCCTGATTCAGATGAAAGGCAGAAACGACCTTAATTTACTAACAAAGGGTGCACCGCCCAAATCTTCCTACAAAATGTATACAACTGTGTGCTCACCCATAAAAAATGCAATCCACAATAATTTGGAGTGGGCGTGCAAAGAACACACCAATCTCCCAAAGGAAGCACCACTACAATCGACAGTATATATTAATGATTTTATTAGTACAAAAAAACAAAGAATTAAAATACATACACCACAAGACAAATTTAAAAACAACCAGTATGGCCAAATGTATCTATATCAATGTGTATGGCCCCTAAGGGCCGCTTAAATAACTGCCCTATGGGTGAATAATATTGATTATCCTAGAGTAGTCATAACCCATCCTTTTTGTGCCGGCACAAAAAATCCTAACCACATGTAAATATATGTGCAAATTCATGAAACCAATACTACAAAAATATTAATAATATATATGGCAAAAATATGTGCAAAAACAGTGAATATACAATAAAAAAATATCAATATATAAAGTGCAAATACATGAAAAACACATAAACCTAAAACACTACCTAATATTGCACAGGGAAACCCATACCAATAAGACTTTAAAGTGCAGACAATAACAATATATGATATAAATGCAAGTGCCAGCAGAGAGAAAATAAATGGTCCCTTGTCCTTGAAGCAGCATGGGGGCTGCGTGTGCAGACATTTTTCATTGAGGTTGGCCTGACTGTTGCCCTGGGTGTTATCTTATGACGTGAGATTTAACCATTTATTTTCTCTCTGCTGGCACTTGCATTTATATCATATATTGTTATTGTCTGCACTTTAAAGTCTTATTGGTATGGGTTTCCCTGTGCAATATTAGGTAGTGTTTTAGGTTTATGTGTTTTTCATGTATTTGCACTTTATATATTGATATTTTTTTATTGTATATACGCAGAAACGACCTTAGGCAGAAAATCTGGCTTGAAGCGAAACACCACCTTGTCCTGGTGTCTCTCATAGTAGGGGGGCTGAATGGAAAGCGCCGCCAACTCAGAAACATGCCTAACAGAAGTGATAGCCACCAAAAAGACAACCTTGAGAGTAAGAATGGCCAGGGCAGCATCCTGCACAGGTTAAAAAGGGAGCACCCTGCAAGGCTGAAAAGACCAAGTTCAAATCCCAAACAGGCAACATAGGCTTACGTGGGGGACGCACATGAGTAACCCACTGGAAAAAGGTCCTGATCAGAGAATGCTGGGCAAAGGACCTCTGGAAGAAAACAGCCAGGGCAGAGACATGACCCTTCAGAGTACTGAGTTGGAGCCCCAGCTCCAACCCATGCTGCAGGAACTCCAGGATCCTGGGAATAGAGAACACACGACAGGGAAGAGACTTAGACTCACACCAGCCAATGTAGGCACGCCTAACCCTATAGTAAATGAAGGAAGAAGATTTTTTTCTAGCCTTTATCATTGTGTCAACAACAGAGGCAGACAGCCCTTTCTGCATCAAGATGAAGGTTTCAGCAGCCAGGCCGTCATAACCAGAGTTTGTAAATTGGGATGGCGTAGATGACCCTGAGTGAGCAGGTCTGGCACCCTGGGAAGAGCGTACTGATCTACTGCCAGCTGCACCACGTCTGCAAACCACACTCTTCTTGGCCACCTGGGAGCCACCAGGATTGCTGGCACCCCCTTCTGAGCTATCTTGCGCAGAACCCTGCCCAACAGGGGGAATGGGGGAAAGGCATACAGGATCTGAAAATCCCGCCATGACATTGCTAGAGCATCTGCTGCCAAGGCCAGATGGTCCTGGGACAGAGAGACAAAGGGCGGGAGCTTGTGGTTGTGACGGGACGCAAACAGATCCACATCTGGTTGGCCCCAACGGTGACATAGAGTGTGAAACACACTCTCGCAGAGGGGCCATTTTCCCAGGCGAGAGGTCCCCCTGCTCAGAGAGTCCGCCTGCAGATTCTCCACCCCCGGAATGTACACAGCTGAGATGCAGGGAACATTGTCCTCCGCCCAGGACAGGATCAGAGACACTTCCTTGAGGGCCCCCTTGCTCCGGGTCCCCCCCTGATGATTGATGTAGGCAACCGCTGTCTGGCTGTCCGCGCGTACCTGAACAGGCCGACCCCGACGGTGGTGGGTCAAGTGAGCCAGCACCAACCTGATCGCCCTTAGTTCCAGAATGTTGATGGGTGTGTGGGCCTCCCGAGGGCCCTACCGTCCTTGGAACTGCAGGGACGTCCAGAAGCCCCCCCAACCCGTCAGACTGGCATCCGTGGTGACTGTCTCCCAGCAGGGGGCCAGAAAGGATCTGCCCGCCAACAGGTTCCTGAAGTCCAGCCACCAAGAGAGGGACCGCCTGGCTAGGGGGGATAGAACAAGGACCTGGACCAGGGACGCGGGATCCTTGTCCCATACTGACAAGAGGTGGAGTTGCAGAGGCCTCATGTGAAACTGTGCATAAGGAACCGCCTCAAAGCACGACACCAACGACACCATCAGGCCCACCAGCTGCATTCCCTGCCTGATGGAGGGATGAGGGCAAGAGAGCAGGGACTGAACCTGCACCAGTAGACTGTCCACCTTCTGCTGAGGAAGAAAAATCCTTGCCTGAACTGTATCCAGATTCATTCCCAGGAAGGGTGTCACCAAGAAGGGAGACAGGGAAGACTTGGGATGGTTGATCACCCAGCCAAATGACTCCAGTGTGGACACTACTCGCTGAGTATCCAGCTCTGCCTGTTGGAGGGACTGAGAAGTGATGAGAATGTCGTCTAAATAGGGCAATGGCAATGAGGTGAGACCGAAGGGCAATGCCACAAATTGGTAGTGCTGATCCTCCAGAGCGAACCTGAGGAATCTTTGATGACCTGGAAAAACAGGAATATGAAGGTAAGCATCCTTGATGTCCACAGAGGTCATGAAATCCCCTGGATGCAGGGAACTGATAGCAGAGCGCAAAGTTTCCATGCGAAAGCGCCTGCACCTGACAAATTTGTTGAGGATCTTCAAGTCCAGAATGGGCCTGACTGAACCATCTCTTTTGGGCACGATGAAAAGGTTGGAATAGAACCCCTTGCCCCTTTCTCGTAAGGGGACCTGACAGATGACCCCCAGCTCCAAAAGGCTTTGCACCGCCAGAATTAGAACCTGAGCTGACATGGGGCCCTGAGACATCCGGGATCTGATGAATCTTGGAGGGGGGGGGGGGGGGGGGGGGGGCAGGCAGCAAACTCTATCTTGTAACCGGAGGACACTACCTCCTGAATCCACCGGTCTGAGACATGAAGCCTCCAGACGTGAGCAAAATGCTGAAGCCGTCCCCCCACCCGGATGGGTGAGGGCGCCCCTTCATGCCTGAGGGGGCTTGGGAGAAGACTTGGGCTTGGAGCCCCAGGATGAGCCAGGGCGTCCGCCCTACCCCAGAAACCTCATCGGCCCCGGTAAGGGAGACCGCCCTCCCCTGTCTGGCTCCACGGTAGGGGGAAGAAAAGGAGCCCTGGCCCCGAAAGGGCCGAGACTGCCGCCTGCGCTGGGGTAACCCGCCTCCCTTAGCAAACAGGTCCAGGCGGTCCCCAAACAGGCGTAGTCCTTTGAAGGGAAAACCAGTGAGAGCTTTCTTGGCAGCGTTGTCAGCAGCCCACTGGCGCAGCCAAACCGAGCGGCGTATAGGCACGACTAGGGCAGAGGCTCTGCCACACATCCTAATGGTATCATCCAAGGCAGAGAGGACATAAGTCACAAAGACCTCACAACGAGAGAGTGCATTAAACTCCTCACTAGACACATCATCAGGAGCACCCTCTAAGACACCTTGGGGGAGTAGGTGAAGCCATACGTGGCGCAGACCCAGCTACTGGTAAACCAGGCTGCAGCGCAAGCACCTGCTGGGCACAAGGTACACCGACCCGCACATTGTCAGCGCTAGTAGGGGACACCCCACAAGCTACACACAGCCGGGCTTGTCCTCAAGGAACCCCGAGCACATTATCCTGAGACGCCTCCATATGGTGATTATAGCGGCACAATAGGCCGAAAGGGATTCACGCTATAAAAGCAACCCGGGATGCCCCAATAACCCGCTAGGGAAGTGGGAGTAATTTACACACTAGGCATCTCAAGTTTAATAACTAAATAGAGGGAGTAGGGCCGGGAGAAACCAATAGAGTTCGACCCGCCTGAAAGACATAAGCGAAGAAAACAGAAAACTCCATAAGCGACATGTAAAATGACATAAAGCTGCCTGCGAGGGCACTCACGGACCGCGGTAAGTAGATGCCAGCCACGCAGCAGCCGAATCTGGAGAAAAATGGCGCCGGGTATACCTCGAGGGGCAGGCCGCGGAGACCGTGACGCGGAACGCGCCAACTGCGGGCCCCGCCCCCCGAAGAGCGCGGAGCAGCACACGTGACCAGCAACCAATGGTGGCGCATCAGCACCTGAGGTAATGCCGCTGCCAACCGCGGAACCCAGTGGAAGCGCGCAGCATCATTTTTCAAAACGCAACCAGTGCAACCAAGTCAGCGCGGAGACTGACACCAAAAAGAAGCACATAATACAGTGAAGCACCAAGGCATACACCCCCCCCCAGAGCTACTAGGAAGAGCGAGGGAGGGTGGCGTCCACTTAACATAGGACCCACCGATAGACAGGGGCAAGGGGCAATAGGGCTCACCATATGCCTATACCGCCTACCCTTTGGTGGGGGATTGCCGTGGAGCAGCACTCCTAAGCACCTGACAGCGGTGCCGCCTACCATCACCCGGACCAGCGCAGCGGCTGGGAGGCACCTTAATAATGGAAAGGGTGGGAATAGTCCTACAGGGCCGCAGGCTAATAGCCCCGCTCGCCTGCGAGAAGAGAGAGCCATCTTCTTGTCCTTTGCAGTCCAGACTGCAGAGAAGATCTGGGGATTTGTGGGAGGTCCCAGGTATTTATGGGGCCGGGAGGAGCGGTCTCTGCAGTACAGCGCCATCTGGTGGAGTAATACCCAAGTGTAATGATTCTTATCTGGAGCAGGAGGTACTGTATACTAAAAATATTTGGGGCAGCTTGTGCAAGCAACTTAATGGCGCATTTTGGTGCAACATAAACCTTTTAAAAGTAATACATTAATGTTACCAGATTAGTACTAAGCAGAAACAGAATTCATTAGCAGCATCAGCACCAGATGACCAGTAATTCAATCATATTAATTTGTCAAAGTATTATTAACAGCAATTTAGTGACGCTAGCAAGTGATTTAAAAAACATGCTGAAATAGTGAAAGGTCTTAAAATGGGAGCAATGGTAAACAATATAGTTAATGAAACCTAATAATTTTTGGGTCCCCCATGGAGGGCATCATCCATTCCTGGGTTAGTGACAGGTGAAGGAAGGATCAGGGACAGAAATAAATATTTTAGTTATATTATTTTTTAAGTGGACCAAAAGCACCGTCTCCCTGGGGAATCCTAATCTGGCGCATGCCCGTGTCAGGCATTTGTGAACGTAAATTCAGTTCCATTTGCTACTTAGCTGGCTAAAAGAAGCCGAATGAAGCTGAGCATGCTGTTTGGCTGGACATCCATGCATGCGCCATTAGATCTGCGGTCAGGAGAGTTTTCCTCAGGACCCGAGAAGTTTCACACAGTGGGAGAACCCAAATCGAGATGACCCAGTGTGAGGACCGAAACACGGGTTGTCAATGTCCCAAGTTTTGTTCCACTTTAAGGTGTCAATATATTAGTTGGATTGTGCAGGGAGCTAATAAACCACTATGTGGCCCAACCATATTATTATTTCTTATTTTATTAGCATCATCTTCCATGGTGCTTTACAAAGTTGAAACAACGTAACCTGCATGCTGCCAGTCTTCAGCTGTCAGCTCAGGTGCCTACAGGACTCTCACTGACTCCTCACCACAAATCAGCAAGACAGCTTGATCCATCATATGAAAGCAGAAGGGAGTCAAATTATTAAAAAGAGGTTGTAGCACACTTTTGTAATGTAGCAATATCGAGGCATATAGAGGAATTGCTATAGGGAAATTTGAGAAAGGGTTCCATAATGCAGCTGCTTAAACATGTACTCCAATTGACCATATATATAAAAAAATGGGAAGAACGAACACCAAAAAAGCTATGCAATGATATTTATGTTTTTATGCCCATAAGTGAAATATACAGCGAAGTGTAATTGATAATCTGTTTACAGTGAGAAAAAAGGGTTCTATGAACATAATTTCATCCCAACAGAAGGGGTATATGAAGCATGCAAAAGGGATCATACTAATAAATCAGTATAAGGAAGAAACCTCATCCTCAACACCCAGAAAACGGTTGAGCTGATTGTAGACTTCAGGCGGTCCCACCCAGCGCACAGTCCCATCTCCATGGGTAAGCATGAGGTCAAAATCGCTACCAGCGCAAAATTTCTCGGCACGGTGATAACGGATGACCTGAAGTGGAGTAGACAAGCCGCCGTTGTCCTAAAGAAGGCTCAACAGAGACTTTATTTCCTAAGACAACTGGCGAAATACGGAATGTCGAAAAGGATCCTGAAGACCTTCTACATCGGTGCAGTAGGCTCACTCCTGACCTCCTCCTTCACTGCCTGGTATTGTGGGACCACTGCCAAAGACAGGAACAGGCTGAAGAGGATCACCAGGACTGCTGAGCGGATCACAGGATGTCCCCTACCTGACCTAGATGAACAATTCAAGGAAAGGATCCGTTCAAGGTCAAAAAGAATAGTTGGAGACCCCACACACCCAGGTCACCCCTTCTTCAATCTCCTACCCTCTGGACGGAGGTACCGAGCTATCTCGTCCAGGACCACCCGGTACAAAAACAGTTTCTACCCACTAGCTGTTAAAGCACTGAACAACCAACTTTAAGAATCCTGCAATAACTTTCGGTCCCCAGCGCATAACCAGTTGCAAACGTATTGTCGAATGTAACTAAAGCCCCTTGTATAATATGTATATCTAGTTGTATAATATGTGTTGTGTATATGTATATCTAGCAAATGTTTGAACCCCTCGATGTATATAGTGTGTCCAGCAAATGTTCAACCTCTATGGAGATTCCCCCTTCCAGAAAATATTCCTTGTATGTATTCTGTACCTACTTGGCGACAAATAAAGTATTCGTATTCGTATACATGAAGACATGGATAATAGTAAATAAATTGATCATGGTATGACCCTTAACACAAAAGTAAGTTACATAGCAAGGTTCAAAAAGCAATGTTGACAAGAGGTAAGGCTTACAGGCTGACCGCAGGATGATAGACAACCTCGACGTTTCAGTCTGGAGCAACCTTACTCAAGAGGACCGCATCCTTATCAGTTACACTTTGCTGTATATTTCACTTATGGGCATTAAAACATAAATATAATTGCATCGCTTTATTGGTAATTGTTCTTCCCATTTTTCTTCTATAAAGCAGAGGGGAGTTCCATGCTTCTACGTGTCTGTATGTATGTGTCCTTTACCCAACAGCATAGAACCAGGTTTCTTTTTCCTATGAATAGGTTAATTTTTACTAAGATCCGAAGCACATAAAAGGAAGCACTGTGGGGACAAACGAGGAGTATGCCTTTTTTTCTCTACCTGAACAGTCCCTTTATCTAGGGGTGTGGCTACAGGAAGAGGGCCTAGATCTCAGCTTCAACAGTTTCATTCACCAGCCCAGCAGGATGAATCCTCTGCGATACAGGTAAGTAAAAAATGATTTGTTTTTACACTTAGACTGGATAATGCTACAGTGGTTCGATGACAGATTGCATATGGCATTGCAAACATCTACTGTTGCATAGCTTCCTTTCATTTCTGATGTGACACAGAGGCTTTAGGGGTACTATGCATATGTTATATATATATTGTCTCTAATGCACTTTAATATATGGGCAGCATCAGGGCCAGCTCCAGGTTCATGTGGGCCCTTGGGCGGCATGGTCTCAGTGGCCCCTTTGTGGTGAAGAGTGGCATCAAATCACTGAGGGACGTCCCAAATTTGGATGCACCCCTAAGAATGAATAGAAACCTGCTTTAAAAAAAAAAAAAAAAACCTTTACAGTGCTTTCCCTCCCGGCACACACTCCCGGTCTCCTTGTTGCTGCCTGATCGCCCCCCGGCACGCCTGTCACGTTGTGCGGAGGCCCCTTCCTCTCTCCCCGGTGGGGACAGCACAGGCAGCATTGGAACCTTCGCGGTCTTCGCTGGCGCGCTGTGAGGAGATCTGGATACCAGCTGTGGCGGTGCCCTCCCAGTCCGCCGGTTCATGCTCCGTTGCACACCCCAAAGGCCCGCCCCGTCAGTTGCCCCGAATTTTAGCGTTGCAGAGATTCAGGAATCTGGTTCATTCAATATGATACCATGCAACTTGTTTTTTGGATTCTAGCAGGTTTAGCAGGGAGTGATACTATTGATCTTGCTTCAGATTGCGCGTTACCTTCATCGTTTTATTTACACTCATTGTTTTTATGCTTGGATCCCATTATGTTGCTCATGTGCTTATGGCGCCATCCTAGTAATATTGGGCTCAGTTATGGGGAGGGGGCACTGCCAGGTGCTATGGCAGAGGCACAGCATGGCACATACCTGTAGAAGATAGCAGCTGCACTATAGGATCGGTGAGGAGGGGAAGATATTTTTCCTTTCCGCACCAAGAACTATCTTGCCTAGAAACTGCCCCGTCCGGCAGTATAGGTGGGGAGAGGCTTCACTTTACAATCAGGAATGTTGCTCTATTGCCCCAGGTGTGCCTTGGATATGGCCTATAAAAATCCCCCACCCACAACTCCAAATTCAGGGAGATGTATCCAGGGCGGCCACTAGGAGTCCCATACAGCCCCCCCAGTTTGATCCTACACAAATGTAAAAATACAATGTTTTTATTTCTTGTTAAATAAAAAAACACTTTGACCTAAAAGCTTTTGAAGTAGAACAAAACCCATGATTTCACTACCCTGGTTTTTGGCCTGGGACACCCCAGTTTGGGATGCTCCACTGTGTGAATCCCCCCTTGATAGCCCGCTCGAGTTCACGACGCATGTGTGGCAGCATCACTCGCATCCTTCAGCTGTGCGCGACCATGCCAGCCATTCAATTACTGTGGGCGCGACCATGCCAGCCATTCAATTACTGTGGGCGTGACCATGCCAGCCATTCAATTACTATGGGCGTGACCATGCCAGCCATTCAATTACTGTGGGCGCGACCATGCCAGCCATTCAATTACTGTGGGCGTGACCATGCCAGCCATTCAATTACTGTGGGCGTGACCATGCCAGCCATTCAATTACTGTGGGCGTGACCATGCCAGCCATTCAGTTACTGTGGGCTCGACCATGCCAGCCATTCAATTACTGTGGGCGTGACCATGCCAGCCATTCAATTACTGTGGGCGTGACCGTGCACAGCCAGTAAAGGCTGCGAATGATACCGCTGCATTCTGCACATGCGCCGTGGGCTAGTTGGAGAGCCCAAGGTAAGTATATCAGGCGACAGTGGGGCATTTTAAATCAGGATGCCCCGGGGGAGAGTAAATCAGGGCAGGCTTTTCAGGCCACTTTAAAGTGGAGCAAAACCCACCTGCGGCCACCCTGGAATCTAAAATACTCCAGGGCTGGCCGCTGCCTTTCCCATCCCATTCCCATCCCAAATCCGGTTGCCTCGCTGTGTGAAACCCCCCAGGGCGTCGCTAATCACTTACCATTCCCGAGTCCAATGACGTATGTGCAAGCAGTCATCCAATGAGAGCTATCTGCCGTGACTATGTCATTCGACAAACTTCTCTCGTTGTTTTCAGCCATTTCAGCTAGGATGGAACGGCCCACGCCGCTGGGGATGTGGCAGCACGCACACCCCAGTGAAGTCAATGAGTGACGTTTGGCGAATGACATGGCAGACTGCTCTCATTAGATGACAGCACGCACATTCGCCATTGGACCGGGGAAAGGTAAGTGATTACAGGCTTTCTTGGGGGTTCCACACAACGAGGCATTCAGAATTGGGGGTTTTGTTCCACTTTAACAATGAAACAGCAGAAACAAATAGTGCATCCTTTCTCTAAATGATGGCAAGCGAGCCCTTATATGATAAATAAGGTAGAGCAGCAATAATAACGGGGTCCCCCTGACCTCCTGAGCAGTGGCGTAACTTTGAGGGGGTAAGAAGTTCAGGGGGGCCCCATCATTGTTGCTCCTTTACCCTAATTAGATTTGCACTCGCTTGGCATCATTTAGATGCTGTTTTAGTCTTGAGTTGTCTAGCTGCATCCAACTGAGTTAAAGCAGCCTTCACCCTATATAAGAGCATACCTTATATGTTTCCCACGCCCTGTACATACAGATTGCTCACATTAAAAATCATCCTACCTGCATCTATTGCATTTTCTGAGACTTTAAACATCCAAGATGGCGGCCCATGGAAGTGCAGGCGGCCTGCAAACAGGAAGTGTGTTCTGACTGTGTCGCTCTGCATTCTGGGATTGCTGACCTTTTTCTGACCCCAGCTCTGCTCTGTTTGTGCAAAGCACAGCTATATCCCTGCTCCCCTGCACTTTTGAACCCTCTCCTCTCCTCAGTATGTGATGCTACTGAACCAAGATGGCGGCGCCCATATCCTAGAGTGCTGAACAGAGTTGTAGGCCAGTGAGGGAAATACAATGTAAGTGACTAAAAATGTTAAATTTATTAATTTTAGATGCTGGGGAATCGTTTTTTAAGGGTTTGGGCTTTTCATTAAATGATGCTGAAGGTCTGCTTTAAGAGACAGATAAGGGTTTACTGTATGAATCTTGACAGGGCCCCATTTATGTTTACACCAGGCCCCCCCCTTATAACATTTAGTTACACCACTGCTCCTGGCACCACATATATTTAGTTTATCAGTGTGTGTGTGTGTGTTTGCAAGTCCCCTGCCCCAGTAAATGTGAGGCATAAAAAACACCTTACCTTCCCCTGCTGTGCTGCACAGCTGCTCCTCATGCGGCCTCCTCCTTGCTGAACGGACAGGCAGGCAGTGGGCAGGGCCAGTGGCTGCACTGAGCTCACGATTCTACCCTGGCCCAGCCCACCTCTCCCTTCACATTCATGGAGGAGGCAGCGACATGGGAAGGGGTAGGGCTATGTGGCGGAAGCATACAGGCAGGCTGATTCATCACTAACGCCATGTAGCGACAGATGAGCGCCTGTAGCAGACATTTCAGAGTGCCGGCTAGTAGTCGCTGTGCTCGGCCGTAGGTCGCTAGTTCAGATCGACTCAGTCGCTGCGCAGCAATGATGAATACATTGTGAGGAGTCACTATATGACCAGTACAGCGCTGTATGGGAGCGCATGTTAGCGACTGGTCAGTGCGACCGACTCACAACATATTCATCAAAGAAACAGCCTCACACACCTCCGCTCAAAAATGCTTTGCTGTAGCCCAGAGCGCCGGAGGCTGTGTGATTAAAGGTTGTTTTTGAACATATATCCACCAGTAACAAAGCGAAAACATATGGAATTACATTGTCATAACATTGTGACATGAACACATTAATGCCAGACCTGTAATATCAATTCTGCATAAATATATAAAACATGAAAAATATTTTCAAAAATGGCTTTTTTCAAGGCCAGGAGATTTAAAAAAAACAAAACATAAAAACCCCCTGTTTAAAGAGAAATAAAAGATCGTCCATAGAAATGTATGGGAGAGCGACAGGTGGTGAGAGGTAATACGTGGCACTCTGCAAGGCTGAACGCCGGCGCTGTACGCTGAGGCCGGGATAATGATGAATCAGACGCTACATGGTGTTATCCCAGTCGCTCCACAGATTCTGCTTGATAAATGTGTAATTGCGTGCCGTGTCCGGCGTTCACCTGACGCTACCTGTCATTTACAAGGCGCTACCCAACGCTATCCCTTCATGAATAAGGCCCTAAGTTTTTTTTTGTTTGTGTGATTGCTCTGCAGAGCACCGCGTGCATTGTTGGGGGCCTGACCCCGTTCTGTGACACTCAGGCCCGGGATGGCAGCCCTGGATGTATCGCTAAATTGTGTAATGTTAAAAATCCATATGAACACATCAGCTAATGAGAGGAGGGGTCACTTATACACCTGAAGTGAATGAAACTCCCGCCAAGCTTGTAGTTTCTTTTCCTGGTTGGAATAAAATCCAGGGGTGTCAGGTTTGAGTGTATCAGGGGGACAGAACCTCTTCCTTCCATTCAAAGAAAGAAACACGCCTAGTTAGATATTTCTTGATGCTTGGATACCTTCCAACTTTTCAGGGTGGAACAGTTACAACAGGCTGTAACAGTTACAACATTATAAAAACTTTAAATAGGCAAATGGGTCATTTATTGCTGCAGATCTGCATGTTACACCTCAATGAGAACAATGAGGGGCAGTGGGACAAAGACTCAAAAGAGGGACAGTCCCTCCAAATCAGGGGCACTTGGGAGGTATGGATTAGGTTGTAACAGTTCCAACAATAGAAACACTTTGAATAGGCAAATGGATAATTTATTGCTGCAGATCTGCATGTTACACCTCCAAGAGGGACAAAGGAGAACAACAATGAGGGACAAGGGGAAAAATACTCAAAAGAGGGACAGCCCCTCCAAATCAGGAGCACTTGGGAGGTATGTGCTTGGTGTATAGGTGACCCCTCCTCCCACCATAGAATAAATAGCCCCAATTACATTGTTCCATAGGGGGATGATATGGGATGCCCTGCAGAGTCTACTGCTATGGATCCGCCCCCCCCCCCAGCCTGTGCTGCATACTCACCTAGTATGGGAATACTATGGAGGTCAAATGTGGAATTAATATAAACCAAAACCCTTGGCGGCCTTCCCCTGGGGCATCCCAAATCGGGATTCCCCGATGCGTGAACACCCCCCAAAAAAAATGTCACTGTCAACTTGGCTCCCACGGCGAAGTAAACAATCACAGTCGTATCTGTGGCTTCAGGTGCCCCCCTCCCATGAAAACCATTCAGATGGGCTGGGGGCGGGAGCATGTCCACATCCAGGTCCGGCGTCAGAGGTAGGCATACCCAGCCAGGTGCCAAGGGCCCAGGCGGTTGTAAGGGCCCACTGACAGCTATCACAGCCCAGCACAGCTGGTGCCAACCCATACACACACTTAGGCAGAGAGCGGACATGTACACTGCTCTCTGCTGTTGATAAAACAACTCTGATGGCTCTCTGCCCATTCCTCCTTTCTGCCCCGCCCCTCCTCCCATACCTCCCTGGTGTCCCTGATTTGGAGGGAATGTCCCTCTTTTGAGTCCATGTTCCCCTATCCCTCATTGTTCTCATTTGTCCCTCTGTGAGGTGTAACATGCAGATCTGCATCAATAATTGATACATTTTCCTATTTAAAGTGTTGTAACTGTTACATCCTATCTCCTATCCATCCCTCAGTGAGGGTGTGTGGCCTAATTTAACAAATGTCCCTCTTTCCCACCCTGATAAGTCGGTAGGTATTCTCTCCTGTCTTGGTGTTGGCTGTGACATGCTCTCTGCATGCTCCCACTCCTCTCTTCTCTCCCACCTCCTGAGTCAGCGAGACACCTGAGCTGCTGAGACTAACTTATGTCAGAGCGGGGATAACTCACCTTGGTCTGCTAAGAATCCTCCATCACTGCACATGACAGTTAGATGCAGAAATAATCACCTGTGGGGGTACAGGAGGGGGGTTGGTGCCCGGAGGTCAGGGGTGCCCCATCATTGTTGCTCCTCCACCTTATTCATCATATTTGTGCTCACATCAGATAGGAAGCAGCATTTAGTTGTATTTAGTTGTCTAGCTGCATCCAAATGAGTTAAAAGACACCAAAAAAGTTTACTCTGTGAACTGTGAAAGGGCCCCATTCCATATTTGCACCAGGGCCCCATCAAATTTAGTTACACCTCGTGGAACTGTATTTAAAGCAAGTGGACCAAACAGACTCTAGGTCTATTTTAAGGGAAACAAAACGTTTTGTTCCTTCTGTTGGGGGCATCCCAATTTGGGATGCCCCAGAGTGTGTGTGCCCTGGGGTCAGCCATAAACTCCCCTTTTCCTCATACCCATGGCCACTCAGGCAATCAGCGACTCGCATTTTATTCAGATTTTCTTTGCTGCACAGAGCAACAGGAAAAGCTGAATGGAGCGTGTGCCCTGCTGCCTATAGCCATGTGTGGCCAAGTCCCCGGAGGACTTAGGTAAGTAGCAGTTTTCATACACACCAGTTTATTGGGTGTGTTTTTACATGTTACCGTTTTTTAATTCTCCGTCAATATCTATAGGTCCCGGTGACGTCATTATGACGTCAGTCGGGAATTTTGAACTCTGACCCTTTGCCTGGTTACTTAAAGTGGACCAACACCCAGGTGGATCAGCCCAGGAATCTATAAGATTCCCGGGCTGATCCGATCCCTCCCCGTGGGGCATCCAAAATCGGGATGCCCCGCTGTGTGAAACCCCCTAGGACGCCTAGAAACCTTACCTGGAAACCCGATCCAACGGCGCATGCACGGGCCGCATCTCGCGCTTCTCTCTAGCAGGGAGTGTGCCCGCGCTGGCCCTCTGTGAATGAGGGAAGTGCGAGATGCGTCCGCCAGCGTGCTCGGAGCCGCTGTGGTAAGACGTCTCATTGACGCGCATACCACAGCGACTCCGAGCGTGCTGATTGGACGAGAGTTGGGCTCCCGTAGGAATGGGGTGGGCTGAGTTTTTACTTGAGATCTGGGGGGTTTCACGATCGGGGTGCCCCGGGAGAGTGGACCAAGACCCAGGATAGTCAAAATCCTGGGTGTTGGTCCACTTTAATCTGTTTGAAAGCGTGTATCTGTTTAGAAGTCTTACCCTAATGAAGGGGGACTATGACACCCCAAAACATTGGACTTTACAGGCTGCTTTTTTCACTTATATGTTTCTGTATGATTTACTAATACAGTTCTTCTGCATTTGACATGGAGTGCCGGCCTTAAACCGGACCTTCAGCATGATTTAATGAAAAGTCCAAACTCTTAAAAAACTATTCCTCAGCATCTAAATTTAATATATATATATATATAGTTTTTAGTCACTTATTCTTTCCCCCACCGGGCTCCAACTCTGTTCAGAACTCTAGTATATGGGCGCGCCACCATCTTGACTCAGAAGCAAAAGTACAGGTGTCGGGTTACAGCTACAGAGCAGAGCTGGGGTCAGGGAAAGGACAGCAATCCCGGAATGCAGAGTGACACAGTCAGGAGACACTTCCTGTTTGCAGGCTGCCTGATGCTCCATGAGCTGCCATCTTGGATGTTTAAAGGCTCATAACATGCAGTAGATACAAGTAGGATGATTTTTAATGTGGGCAATCTGTATGTACAGATCTGTATGCTCTTATTCAGGGTGAAGGTCCGCTTTAATGACTCACTCTAGCTATATGAGCCTGCACCGTCATTAGGAAATGGCAAACGTGGGTATGCCCCTCGCTAGAGGTATACCAGGGACGGGGCCCGGCACCGAGCTGCATCATAGGATCGGTTGAAAGTCGAGTGGATTGGGTGACCCCCAGCATTTCACACAGTAGGGCATCCTAAATGCCCCAAGTGTACAGACCAGTGCCCAGGATTTGGTCCACTGTAAAGCAGAACAAAACCTGGGATTTGGACTATCCTGGGTTTTGTTCAATGTCCTGTTGTGTACCCCCCCCCCCCCCCCCAGAACAACTCACCATATCCTGGTCCTTGGGCACATGCACAGGCTCTTGTCCAATCAGAGCTTTGTTAGCAAGCAGAGCTTTGTTAGCAAGCAGGGCTTCGATAATCAGAGCAAGTGGGCCGTGCTGTATGGGTTTTGTTCCACTTTAAACCGGACCTTCAGCGTGATTTAATGAAAAGCCCAAACTCTTAAAAAACGGTTCCCCAGCATCTAAAATTAATATATTTTACGTTTTTAGTCACTAACTTATTATCCTTTCCCCCACTGGGCTGCAACTCTGTTCAGGAATTTAGGATACGGGCGCTGCCATCTTGACTCAGAAGCATCACACTTATTGAGGAGAGGAGAGTGGGATAAGGTACAGGGGGCGGGTTATAGCTGTACTTTGCTCAGTACAGAGCAGAGCTGGGGTCAGGTAAAGGTCAGCGGTCCCAGAATGCAGAGCAGCACAGTCAGAAGGCACTTCCTGTTTGCAGGCTGCCTGATAAGATGGCGGCTTCCATTGGATGTTTAAAGGCTCATAACATGCAGGAGATGCAGGTAGGATGATTTTCAATGTGTACAGGGTGTGGGAAACATATAAGATAGACTCTTATTCAGAGTGAAGGTCCGCTTTAAAACAAGTCTTTATAGTTACATATGAAAGCCATCCAACTATCATTTTACCAGAGCTTGGGGTATTAGGATGCTGGACTGCTGGATCACATTAAAGCAGACCTTTAGTCAGCTTTTATCCACAATTTATATATTAGAGGGGCCCCAAATCGTGGTCGGAGTTGGCTGTGTGAAATCCCGTTTTACCCTGTATACTAACCTACGACAGTATCTTTCTGCTGATGGCCGCTTTACTATGCACACTCAGAGGGGAGTAGCCGAAGGGATACTGACGGCTCCCCAGCGCTGTAGGCTGAGCTTTGTATGTAAACAGCATTCCATGTCATTTATTCTTAGGCGCATGCACCATGGGATTGCCAGCAAGGTGAGCAAAGGCAGCAACATGGGGGGGGTCACACAGCAGGGGGACCAAAGGGGGTAGGTTTAAAAAAGAGTTTTGGTCTACTTTAAGCTCAGGACTGCATGTTACTTGGGGAGGGGGGATCCTGATTGGTGATGCCTCTCCACACATACACTAACCCCAAACCTGGTCCCCAGAGTCTAAGTACTCACATCTTCTTGGGCTAGGAGCAATCAGCTGCGGGGGACAAAAGGTCAGTATGTATTTAGTTTTTTTAGTTGCCAGGATGGTCCCTTTTACTATTACATTATTATTATTACATTATTATTATTATTATTACATTATTACTATTATTATTACTATTATTATTACTATTACTACTATTATTACTATTATTATTATTATTACTATTATTACTATTACTATTATTATTTCATTCACATGACATGTTACATTAAGGCCTATGAGGCTGCACTTATGTGCCATCCCCAGTTCCTTTGCCCTGTGTACCCCTCAAGGCAGACCATCAGGATACCAGGGGCAGCTATATGATAGGGATGGAGCAGGGATTCCACATCTGTGCAGCCACCATTGGGACTGCCATGGGAAGAAGCTCACTGCAGGGACCAGGTGAGAGGGGACATAGAAGGACTCCTGGTCCATAGCATGATACCTAGGGTGAATCCAGCAGCCCATAGTGATGACCTGCAGCAATCACTGGTCACCACTACAGGATACTGGAAGAAGGTGATGGTGGGGCAAGGGCTTTGGGCAGGGCCGGATTATGAGGGGGCTCAAGGGGCGTGCACCCAGGGGCCTCCACAACTTGCCCTGCAAAAGGGGGCCTCCACCAACCTTTGGGTTATGGTTTGGTCCAGGAGGCTTTTCAGTCTTTGGTCTGACAGGCCGCGGGGCTGGCGACAAAGCTATCGGTGGCAGTGGGGGCACGCCTTTTGTTTTTGCAAACCTGCAGCCAAAGCCACCACTGGGCAGGACATAGAGTCTAGAGCAGCAAAGCCACCGTCAGCAACGCTACAGTGGTGGGTGCAGAGCTGTCACTGCACATAAGCCACCAAGCGCAGCCGCTGGCAGCTCAATGCAGGGAACTGTTTTCTGTTGGGCGACTACACCCCCCCCCACCCAGAATGGCAAAGCAGGAGTTCCCGAGCAGCACGCACCCGCACAAGGCTGGCACAAGGGACTGGATCTGGCGGGTGCCAGACAACCACCAATCAGTTACTTGGCTGGACTATTATTTTAAAGGAACAAAATACTGTATCTGGGGCCTCCACCAGATTTTTCCCCAGGGGCCTCCACCTTCACTTAATCTGGCCCTGGCTGTGGGCACAGCCAGAGTAGGTGGGAGCAGCAGTGCCATACTTGTGCAGAGGTGTGCAGCAATTTCCTAGATCCCCTGTGGGCAACTGGTTCACATGGATCACAAATGTGCTCTGTGCCAAAGTGTGGTGATACACAGTAAGGGGGCCCGTTGTGGTGATACACAGTAAGGGGGCCCGTTGTGGTGAAACACAGTAAGGGGGCCCATTGTGGTGATACACAGAAAGGGGGCACGTTGTGGTGATACACAGTAAGGGGGCCCGTTGTGGTGATACACAGTAAGGGGGCCCGTTGTGGTGATACACAGTAAGGGAGCCCGTTGTGGTGATACACAGTAAGGGAGCCCGTTGTGGTGATACACAGTAAGGGGGCCCGTTGTGGTGATACACAGTAAGGGAGCCCGTTGTGGTGATACACAGTAAGGGGGCCCGTTGTGGTGATTCACAGTAAGGGAGCCCGTTGTGGTGATACACAGTAAGGGGGCCCGTTGTGGTGATACACAGTAAGGGAGCCCGTTGTGGTGATACACAGTAAGGGGGCCCGTTGTGGTGATTCACAGTAAGGGAGCCCGTTGTGGTGATACACAGTAAGGGGGCCCGTTGTGGTGATACACAGTAAGGGGGCCCGTTGTGGTGATACACAGTAAGGGGGCCCGTTGTGGTGATACACAGTAAGGGGGCCCGTTGTGGTGATACACAGTAAGGGAGCCCGTTGTGGTGATACACAGTAAGGGGGCCCGTTGTGGTGATACACAGTAAGGGGGCCCGTTGTGGTGATACACAGTAAGGGAGCCCGTTGTGGTGATACACAGTAAGGGGGCCCGTTGTGGTGATACACAGTAAGGGAGCCCGTTGTGGTGATACACAGTAAGGGGGCCCGTTGTGGTGATACACAGTAAGGGGGCCCGTTGTGGTGATACACAGTAAGGGGGCCCGTTGTGGTGATACACAGTAAGGGGGCCCGTTGTGGTGATACACAGTAAGGGGGCCCGTTGTGGTGATACACAGTAAGGGGGCCCGTTGTGGTGATACACAGTAAGGGGGCCCGTTGTGGTGATACACAGTAAGGGGGCCCGTTGTGGTGATACACAGTAAGGGGGCCCGTTGTGGTGATACACAGTAAGGGGGCCCGTTGTGGTGATACACAGTAAGGGGGCCCGTTGTGGTGATACACAGTAAGGGGGCCCGTTGTGGTGATACACAGTAAGGGAGCCCGTTGGGGTGATACACAGTAAGGGGGCCCGTTGAGACACTGTCGCCCAAAGGGCCCACCTAAATCTGGAGCCGGCCCTGCCCACATCTAAAGGGAACTGGGGATGCGGCTGCTCCTGCTCACTATAGCCGTGTTCTGCATCTAAACAGAGGCGTATTGCTGATCATTAATATATAAAACACTGAGAGCCCACACATGCACTGTAGGAGCGGGGAAAGGTATTTTATGGGCGATCTTTATGGACATTTTTAGGGGTGATCTGGGGGGTTGCACATAGCGGGGCAAGGAACAAAAACCAGCGTAGGGAAAATCCTGGGTTTTATTCTGCTTTAGGCGAGTCCCTGTTATCTCTGGTCATTGTGCCAATGTCACCACTACAGAGCAGAGCACTCTGCTGCATGTCGCACTTGACCTCTGCAGGTGTCCCCAATGGGCTGGGAGTGCTTCTATGGCAGTGGCCAAAAAATGAGGATACCCCATAGGAAGCATTTTAAAGTGGACCTTCACCCTGAATAAGAGCATATCTTATATGTTCCCCACACCCTGTACATACAGATTGCCCACATTAAAAATCATCCTACCTGCATCTACTGCATGTTATGAGCCTTTAAACATCCAAGATGGCGGCTCGTAGAGCATTAGGCAGCCTGCAAACAGGAAGTGGATTCTGACTGTGTCGCTCTGCATTCTGGGATTGCTGTCCTTTCCCTGACCCCAGCTCTTCTCTGTCTGAGCAAAGCACAGCTATAACCCACCCCCTGTACTTTATCCTGCTCATCTTGCCTCAGTATGTGTGATGCTTCTGAGGCAAGATGGCGGCGCAGTATTCTAGGGTCCTGAACAGAGTTGCAGCCCAGTGGGGGAAAGAATAATAAGTAAGCGACTAAAAACTTAAAATATATTAGTTTTAGATGCCGGGGAATCGTTTTTTAAGGGTTTGGGCTTTTCATTAAAGTGGACCAACACCCAGGATTTTCCCTATCCTGGGTTTTGGTCCACTTCCGTAGGGCACCCCGATCAGGGGCGCATGCGCGGCCACTCGTTTGATCAGTGCACTCGAAGCAGTTGTGGTATGCGCGTCCAAGCGACGTACAACCACAGCGCCTCCGAGCACGCTGGCGTCCGCATCCTGCGCTTCCCTCTAACAGGGAGCACGCCCGCGACGGCCATTCACAAATGGTCGGCGCGGGCACGCGCCCTGCTAGAGAGAAGCGCGAGATGCAGCCGCGGCCGCGCATGCGCCGTTGAACCGGGAGTAAGGTAAGGTTAGCGGGCGTCCTGGAGGTTTCACAAAGAGGGGGAACCTGATTTTGGATGCCCCGCAGGGAGGGATCGGATCTTATAGATTCCCGGGCCCATCAAGGAGGGTGTTGGTGCACTTTAAATCATGCTGAAGGTCCGGTTTAAGTTGCTCCAACGTCTATTTAGGCTTTTGATCCACTTTAATGTGGGCGCATGGGGCATAATGCACAGGGACCAACTGCCTGATCCTAAATACCACAGGTGAGTTAAAGGAAGTAAAGTAGCTGGAGTAGACTTGCAAGGTTAAGAGCCCTGAATGCAGAAATTGCTTCTAATAGAGTTTCCATCTCTGGTCCCATACTCAATCTGACAAGACACATGCTATCACAACTAAAGCAGACCAAAACCCATATTCAGTTCAGCGATCCCGCAGCACATGCAAGGCGCATGTGCGTGCAAGAAGAGTTAGCATCCCTCAGAGTGGGCATCCTTCATTGCAGCCTGTGAGGGGCATCACTCATTGCAGCCAGTGAGGGGCATCACTCATTGCAGCCAGTGAGGGGCATCACTCATTGCAGCCAGTGAGGGGCATCACTCATTGCAGCCAGTGAGGGGCATCACTCATTGCAGCCAGTGAGGGGCATCACTCATTGCAGCCAGTGAGGGGCATCACTCATTGCAGCCAGTGAGGGGCATCACTCATTGCAGCCAGTGAGGGGCATCACTCATTGCAGCCAGTGAGGGGCATCACTCATTGCAGCCAGTGAGGGGCATCCCTCATTGCAGCCAGTGAGGGGCATCCCTCATTGCAGCCAGTGAGGGGCATCCCTCATTGCAGCCAGTGAGGGGCATCACTCATTGCAGCCAGTGAGGGGCATCCCTCATTGCAGCCAGTGAGGGGCATCCCTCATTGCAGCCAGTGAGGGGCATCCCTCATTACAGCCAGTGAGGGGCATACCTCATTGCAGCCAGTGAGGGGCATACCTCATTGCAGCCAGTGAGGGGCATACCTCATTGCAGCCAGTGAGGGGCATACCTCATTGCAGCCAGTGAGGGGCATACCTCATTACAGCCAGTGAGGGGCATCCCTCACTCAGGCCAGTGAGGTGCATACCTCATTGCAGCCAGTGAGGAGCATACCTCATTGCAGCCAGTGAGGGGCATCCCTTGGGATGTCCTCCTAAGTGAAACCACCCAGATCACCCCTAAAAACGTATCTTTATCTGGTCTTACAGTGCGTGCACAGGCTCTTGTCCAATCAGAGCCATTTTCCATGCCTATGTCATTCGGCAAATGGCAATGATATTTTACAGGAGCAGCCGCATGCCCAGATTTCCTGAGCTGTGATTGGACGTAAGCCCATGCATGCACTGTAGGACTGGGGAAATGTGAGTCATTATGGGCAATCTAGGGGGTTTCACACAGAGGAGAATCCCCATTTGGGATGGCCTGGAGGAATAAGCTTTTAGATTCCAGGGCGAGCCATACTGGGTTGTCTTTTGGCACAGACAGACAGAGAAGATAATAAATCATCCCAACAATCCTCTTCTGAGAGATCAGACTGGCAGATTTCAACTGTCATGGACAGTAAGGCACATATCCTGTGAATTTAGGGTCTGTCTTTATTAATCTAGTACCATAAAGTCCTTTACAACCTACAGCTCCAGGATTGAATTCACCAGTGTGCCAAATCTCATAATTTAGCTGGCCCCTTTTAAGAGATTTCCCTAGGGGCATCCAGATTTAGTATGCACCACAGAGTTAAATACCCTGTATACTCAGCCTTACAGCATCCTCATTACCACCGGCCTTGCACTGATTGCCAGGCAGACAAGTGCACAGATGATGCCAAATGCTCTCAATATGGGAACAATGATCAAGGGGAGTATACAGAGACATCCCTGTGGGACATCCCAAACTAGATTTAACCCAGACTAGAGACTTTTAGGTTCCCTTAAAAGGGGGTTGAAACCCATCTGAAAGATTCCAGGGCCGGCCACTAGCCTATCCCCGGGGCATCCAATGGCAGGATGGCCACTTTGTGAAGCCCTCGGGATGCTGATAAAATCATCTTTACCGGAAACTCCTGTGATGCTGCAACCCTTTTGAGATCTCAGAAGGTACCGGGTAGTAGTGGCCTCGCCAGTGGAAAACCCTGTTTTTTTTTTTTTTTAACTGGGCAACTGGATGAGCAGAGCATCCAAAATTGGGTTTTGCACCGCTTTGAGGTACCTACATACAGGCTAGCAAGAGCAACAATGGCGGGGCCATTAACCTCATAGGCCTTGATGCATACTCCTGCACTACCTTAATTACTTCCCTGGAGGGGAGGCATCCATTGGTGAATATGCCTTCTCCGGCAACTCTGCATCAGACAGTAATGCATGCCTCTTAATGTTATTAGGGCCCATCACAGGAAATGATTTTTGGGGCCCAGAGGAAACCATTCAAAATGAAAACATTATTGTGGGCCCTACCAGGGAAAATCATTCTTGGGGCTCACCAGAGGAAATCATTCTTGGGGCTCAACCGAGGAAGTCAATCTGAGGGCGCAGCAGAGTAATCATTCTTGGGGCCCACCAGAGGAAATAATTCGCGATTTTCCACTTGAAATGCAGAACAATAACCCAAACTCCATTAAATGTCACTTGTCTAACCAAGGAAGAAGTGAGACAACTCCCTAACCAGATTCAAATAGACAAATCACGGGCATTCATTACTGTATTGGGAGGACGGGATATTCTGTTTCAGTAAGACTAATTGTGATATGGTAAGCATATACTTTGTAATGTGTGAGCGTCAAATATGCCAGATTTTCTTTTTGACATCAATAATACTGTAACATGTATGCTGGATACTTGAAAAATTGAAAATGTAATAAACATATTGAAACATGAAATGGACAAATCCCCAGGACCAGATGGCAGTTGTCCTCATGTTTTAAAGGGAATTATTTACAGTAATAGACAAACCACTATTATTAATATTTCAATATTCCATGCCGGGACTGTTCCACAGGATTGGCACATAGCAAATGTGGAGCCAGTATTCAAAAAGGTCTAAAGAGGAACCTAGGAACTACAGACCGATAAGTTTAACATCTGTGGTGAGCAAACTTCTAAAAGATGCCATGAAGTACCTCTGTGAAGGTGAGCTTATTACTCATTATCAGCATAGATTTATGAGGAATCGTTCCTGCCAGACAAACCTTATCAGCTTTTATGCAGAAGTAAGTTCAAGATTGGATCAGGGGGAGTCATTGGATGTCATATAGCCTGACTTTTCTAAAGCATTTGATACTGTGCCACATAAAAGACTGGTCCAAAAGATGAGAATGCTTGGACTGGGGGAAAACGTGTGCACATGGGTGAGTAATTGCCTTAAACAGGAACATCGGAGGCTCCCGAGTTCCAGTCCTTGGGGCATCCTGAATTGGGATATCCCGCTGTGTGAAACCCCCACAAACCCCCCGAAACACTTATCCTTTTCCATAGCCCTCGCCACCTCTGTGCGCTCCGGCCGCATCCCCACTCACCTCTAGCCATGCACATCCGGCCTTCCTGAATGGACAGTCACGCCATGGCTGCAAGGTAGGGAAGCGGCTGGGGCGCCGCTCGGCTGCTTAGCCATCCAAGAGGCGCCGATGGGGAGCCGAGGGATAGTGAGCATGCTGATTGACTGAGCGCGCTGCTCAGCCAATCAGCTCACTCGCTCTCACTCAAGTGTGCGTCGTGGGAGCAAAAGGAATGTGAGTGAAACTGGCGACCTGGGGGGTACACACAGTGGGGCATCCCAATTCGGGATGCCGCTGCAGAGAGGAAAGTTACATTTATGTGTGTTGTTCCTCTTTAATAGGAAACAGAGGATGGTTATCAACAGTACATACACAGATTGGGTCACCATAAGTAGTGCTGTCAGTACTGGGCCCAATTTTTTATTTAATAGTTCAAAGGCAGGCAACTAAATTAATATACCGAATGAGGGAACTAGAGGACCCAAAAAGATTGTCAAAGTTAGGTTTATGTAGTTTGGAAAAGAGACGCCTGAGGGGTGACCTAATAAATATTTATAAATATATCCGGGGTCAATACAAAGATCTGGCCCACAATCTATTTAAAGGCAGGACTGTAAGTAAAACTCGGGGACATCCACTAAAGCACAAGCATAGGAGGGTATTCTTTAATGTAAGAGCAGTAAGACTATGGAACTCTCTACCAGAGGAGGTAGTCATGAAGAATACACTAAAAGAGTTCAAAAAGTGGCCTAAATACCTTCCTGGCATGTAATAACATTACTAACTATGGCTACTAGACAACTAAAAACAGGCTCAAATGAATGGACTAAAGTCTTTTTTCAGCCTTTCATAATATTTTACTATTCTTGGGGTCCACCAGAAGAAATCATTCTTGGGGCAAATCAAAGGAAATCATTCTTGGGGCCCAACAGAGGTAATCATTCTTGGGGTTCACCTAGCTATTTAGAAATAATGCAAATCATGCAGCAACATGCATGGCATAAAAGTTACATAGTAAAATATGACATGTCTATTAACCGAAAAACTAACCTAATTAGCTGAATAAACAAAATAGACCTACAGATCACTGCAGACAAACTCAAAACACTATGTTAGTTTTGGATCTCTTGTGCTGCCCCGATGGTGGCCCTAGGTCAGTATCTGGGGCCCACCGGAGGATCCTCTGGTGTTCCATTAGGCCAGTCAAACACTGGTCCTTTAGCTTCCTCTCAAAACATACCAGTAGCATAATATAGTGTGTGCGCAGTACAGAAATGAAAACGTGAGCTTCACTGAGAAACAGGGAGCCATGTGAATGCTTCTGCTCACACTGTACAGCCCTACATCATGTGTCAGCACTATAGAAATACACACACAGAAAAAAATTCATCACTTGGCCTATATGGTGTCCGAAATCACAGAAAATCTGTCCCACGCTGTTGTGGAACTACCTATCCCAGCATGATCTTATGTGCTGATGGATGGCAGGCATGCTGCAGCTTGTAGTTCTTCAGCAGGTCAGGGAAATGGGATGGTATGAGAAATATAGGAGACTGCTGTAGGTGGATGTTATTGCGCAAGGAGATTTTCCAAATGGGATGCTGATTATTTCCTCTTTCTATGGAGTAAATGGAAAGAGATGAGCTGGTGTAGGAGAAGCGAGCCGGTCCCACTGGCCCAGTGAGGCTGCAAGATATTTCCCATCCGCATGTGTCAATGGGTCTAAGCATCCTACACATACACACACCTTATGTTAGTAGCACCCTGTATTAGGCCTTCTAATGTAGGTCTGCATGAGGGCACCGCACCAGAAAAGGCTATTCCAGAATAGTTCTTAATTATTTTATCCTGATCTCTATCCTGGAGAAATCACTTACCTTTTCTGTCTCTAATATCCAAGATATTTCCCATCCTCATGTGTCAATGGGTCTAAGCATCCTACACATACACACACACCTTATGTAAGCAGCACCAGGCACCCTGTATCAGGCCTTCTAATGTAGGTCTGCATGGGGCACCGCACCAAAAAAAGGCTATTCTAGAATAGTTCTTAATTAGCTTAAGAAAAGTGCCCTGGACCCCTCCCCCCAGGTCAGCATCCATCCATGCAGCAGTGATGACCCCATATTCTGTATGGGAGGCTCTCTGTAGTAACATCAAGGCAAGAGACCATCACCCATCCATAGATTAGAATGGTGCAGAGAGACCACCAAAGGCATCCAGCCTAAGAAGAGCCCCCACCCATCATCCCAATGACTTACCTGCCTGGATGCTGGCATGGACCAGCCAGAGGCATCCAATCAGGCGGCAGATCCCTGGAGCTGGCTGCATGGCTGCCGCTAGGCTGATCACTCCTGAGCTCTATCTCCTCGTTGTATTGCTGCTGCTGCTGCTGCTGCCTTCCATTAGTGTGTGTGAGGCTGCCCGGGCTCTGCTGCATTGGGTGGTGAGCAGCCAGCAAGCGCCTCCCTGCTCATCCAAATGCACAGCCACATCCTAACGCAGCCTGCCTCCTTCCAGCCACTGCCCCGATGCATCATGGGACGTGTAGTCTCCTCTCTAATGTCAGCTTCAGCGCTGCACCTGCCAGGTCACAGGGTGCCTGTACTGGGTGCTGCCTGCCAGGGATGGGTGCTGCCTGCCTGTACTGGGTGCTGCCTGCCGGGGATGGGTGCTGCCTGCCTGGGATGGGTGCTGCCTGCCTGGGATGGGTGCGCCATCATTCATCCCTATTATAATGCAGCACCTGCACCCAGATCTCTATCCTGGAGAGATCACTTACTTTCTCTGTCTCTACTAACACTTCCCACTGTCGCCCTTTTTTTTCCTACATCTCGCTATTTATGTTCTCTCATTCAATCTCTGGTATTACTGTCTCAAAGTCAGGGCAGGGGTCAGCACTGGGTGCTGTCTGCCGGGGATGGGTGCTGCCTGCCTGTGATGGGTGCTGCCTGCCAGGGATGGGTGCTGCCTGCCTGGGATGGGTGCTGCCTGCCAGGGATGGGTGCTGCCTGCCAGGGATGGGTGCTGCCTGCCAGAGATGGGTGCTGCCTGCCAGGGATGGGCGCTGTCTGCCAGGGATGGGTGCTGCCTGCCAGGGATGGGTGCTGTCTGCCAGAGATGGGTGCTGCCTGCTAGGGATGGGTGCTGTCTGCCAGGGATGGGTGCTGCCTGCCTGGGATGGGTGCTGCCTGCCTGGGATGGGTGCTGCCTGCCGGGGAGGGGTGCTGCTTGCCAGGGATGGGTGCTGCCTGCCTGGGATGGGTGCTACCTGCCGGGGAGGGGTGCTGCCTGACAGGGATGGGTGCTGCCTGCCGGGGATGGGTGCTGCCTGCCAGGGATGGGTGCTGTCTTCTAGGGATGGGTGCTGGCTGCTCCATCAATCATCCCTATTATAATGCAGCACCTGCACCCAGATCTCTATCCTGGAGAGATCACTTACCTTCTCTGTCTCTACTGACCCTTCCCACTGTCACCCTTTTCTTTCCTATATCTCTCTATTTATGTTCTGTCATTCAATCTCTGGTATTACTGTCTCAAAGTCAGGACAGGTGTCAGCACTGGGTGCTGTCTGCCAGGGATGAGTGCTGTCTGCCAGGGATGGGTGCTGCCTGCCAGGGATGGGTGCTGTGTGCCAGAGATGGGTGCTGCCTGCTAGGGATGGGTGCTGCCTGCCAGGGATGGGTCCTGCTTGCCAGGGATGGGTGCTGCCTGCCTGGGATAGGTGCTGCTTGGCAGGGATGGGTGCTGCCTGCCGGGGAGGGGTGCTGCCTGACAGGGATGGGTGCTGCTTGCCAGGGATGGGTGCTGCTTGCCAGGGATGGGTGCTGCCTGCCTGGGATGGGTGCTGCCTGCCGGGGAGGGGTGCTGCCTGACAGGGATGGGTGCTGCCTGCCAGGGATGGGTGCTGTCTTCTAGGGATGGGTGCTGTCTGCCAGGCATGGCTGCTCCATCAATCATCCCTATTATAATGCAGCACCTGCACCCAGATCTCTATCCTGGAGAGATCACTTACCTTCTCTGTCTCTACTAACCCTTCCCACTGTCATCCTTTTCTTTCCTACATCTCTCTATTTTTGTTCTCTCATTCAATCTCTGGTATTACTGTCTTGGGAGGGCCCCACTTAAAGTGGATCAAAACCCAGGATTTTTACTATTCTGAGTTTAATCCTTTCCCCAATCGGGGATGCCCCGCTGTGTGAAACACCCCAGATTGCCCAAATAAACTCACCTCTTCCCATTCCAAAGGCACATGCGCGAGCCGTGGCTGCTTTCCCAGCTTCCCTCTAACGGGGAGCGCGCCCGCGCTGGCTATTCACAAGTACCTGGCACGGGCACACACCCTGCTAGAGGGATAGTGGGGATGTGGTCGCAGCACGCGCATGCTCTGTTGGACCGGGAAGCAAGGTAAGCGAACAGGGCCACCTGGGGGGTTTTACACAGCAGGGCATCCAGAATCGGGGGAGGGAAACAATCGGCCCTGGAATCTTATAGATTCCCAGGCCGATTGGCGTGGGTTTTGTTCCACTTTAATTCCCTATACCATGGGCAGCCCCTATGCAGGATGCAGGACAAAGGACTGTCAGCCAGGGGCAGATTGGTCACTGGGAGAGTCTTTCTTTCTGTCATTCTATCTATTCTTTGTTTCTTTCCATCTTTTATTTGTTTTTTTTATCTGTTCTTTCTACTATTTCCTTTCATTTATTTCTCTCAGTCCTTCTATTCTTTTATTACCATCTATTTTTGTTTCTTTCTTTCATCAGTTTGGTCTGCCATTCTCTTTCTTTATTTCTTTTCTATTACTATTTCTTTTCTCTCACTTACCTGTTTTTTTTCCATTTTATTCTTTCTTTATTTCTGTCGGTCATGCATTCATTCTTTCTTGTTTCTGACATTCATTCTATGTTTTAGTTTTTTCTTTGTTTCTACCCATTTATTTTTTATATTTCTTTATTTCTTTCAATCTATTTTTTTTTCATTCCTTTTCTTTCTTGATTGCTTTCTTTTCATTCCTTCTATTGCTTTCTTTGTCATTCCTTTGATTATTTTTGACTTTCTATTCTTTGGCAGTATTCACCATACATTCAACGTAGGGGGTTATTTAAGAAACGACACGGCACGTAGCAGCACGTAGCGGCGGGTGAATGCCGGGCGCTGTATGTGAAAACCACATTTTGGAAAGCCAATCTGGTGAGCGCCTTTAATAGCGTCATGTAGCGCCACATGTATTACTAGAGGCAGCTCAGTTATAGCGCCAGCGCGCTAGGTTCAGGAGTGCCATGTAGTACCTGTCACTCAGTAGCGCTCTCCCATACATTTCAATGGGGCTTCAATAGTTGTGTATAAATAGCGTGTTGCTAAAGTAAAATTTAAATTTTTTGCCTCAAATCATTGTGTGGCCTCTTCTGCCCAGCAACCAAACACTTTTATTGTTTTTTTTTGCAGAATTGTATGTGCAGGTCGGCCATTGCAGTATCATTGTCACCGTGTTAAAACAATGTCATTCCATATATTTTCGTTCTGGTGGATATGTGTTGAGAAACAGACTTTTATCACATAGCTTCTGGCGCTTAACGCTAGAGCACCCAGTTTTAGAGCACCAGCGTTGGTTGTGTGTAGTTTTTTGTTGAATATGGGCTTCAGTGCCGAGTGCTGGATGCACTTAACTGGCGCTACCTATGGCTCTCTGCAGAGTTGTCCTGTTAGATTTTGCGTAGTCTTGGGCGCTTTGACCTCGGGACACCACCTAGCGTTCGCAATTGGCTCTGCAGTCAAGGAGAGCGCTTCTACAGTGCCCTGCAGACATCACATTCATCAATGCTGGACAGGATAGTACAGCGCCACTGTATCATAATACACCACAAGGGGTCCCCTGAGAATCGCCCCAGGGCCCGCATGAACCAGGAGCAGGCCCTGTTCAAAGCCTACTAGTTTTCCTACTAACCTAGCTTTTTTTCCCTCCTTTTGTTTATTAATTTGCATTCATTTTAAAGCAAAGCTTTTTCGAGCCCATGAGATGTAACACAATTATTTGAGAATAAAAATAAAATGGAATCAGGAAAGGGATTTGAAGGAACGTCCATCGAAATGTATGGGAGAGGGAATGGTAGTGACAGGTCTTACCTGGCGCTCTGGACGCTAGAGTGCCGGCACTATACGCTGAGCCACCTGTAATGATGAATCAGACGCTACCTGTCGCTACGAGTCCCTAGCTGGCGCTAGACTTTGATGAATAAACCCATTTGTCTTCCTAGCAAGCTGAGGAGAGTTGTGGGGGCATGCAGAGTTAAAGCGCAAATTGGCAGCAAGACGGGTGGTTGAGGGGGTTACAAAGAAAAAACCCATACCTTATGCCAGACGCCCACGCGGTCCTCCCAGTCTCCCGTGGCCGCCGCATGTAAAAAAGCAAAGCCGCATCCCCCGAATCCTCGCTTTCTCCCGCTGTCCATTCACTTGAATGGGCCAGTGGGAGTGCACACAAAGCCGGGGGATGCGGCTCTGTGTCTTCCAGCCAAGATGGCGGCACCCAGGACCAGGAGCAGCGCGGGCATCTGGCTCAGATGCCAGCCCGCCCTGCCTCAGCCCCAGGATAGGGTGGCAGGGCACTGAAGTTCCACTTAAACACTGCAACTGCCTGTCTTCTTAAAGTGGACCAACACCCAGGGGTGATCGGCCCGGGAATCTTATAGATCACCTCCCTCACCGCGGGGCATCCGAGATCGGGATGTCCCGCGGGGTGAAACCCCCCCAAAAGCCCCAAAAAACCTTACCTTATTGGAGACGGATCAGCCGCCGCCGCCTCCCGCGCCCCTCTAGCAGTGCGCGCGCCCACGCCGGCCATTTGTGAATGGCCGGCGCGGGCGCACGCCCTGTAAGAGGGACGCGCGGGAGGCGGCGGCGGCTTATCCGTCGCTTGTCCGTTGCCGAAAAGGTACGTTTTTTGGGGGGGTTTCACACAGCGGATCTCGGATGCCCCGCGGTGAGGGAGGTGATCTATAAGATTCCCGGGCCGATCACCCCTTGGTGTTGGTCCACTTTAAAATGGCCCAAACCCTTTTCTTTTCATTTCCATAGGCGGTGGTCTATGAGACTCCAGGGCAAGCATGCTCCCAAGCCCCTGGGGCATCCAGATTCAGAATTCCCTGCTGTGTAAAACCCCCCAAGTCGCCCAGTAAACTCCCCTTCTCCCCAATCCAATGTCGGATGCCTGAGCAGCGGCATTTGTAAATAGCTGTCGCGGGCACACGCCCTGTTAGAGGGTAGCGGGGATGCGGACGCTGGCGTGCTTGGCTGGAGCCGAGCACTTAGACGCACCTAGACGAGTTTCTATCTGTGCAATCGAGCATGCTGATTGGACAGGAGGCCGTGCATGCGCCGTAGGACCGGTGAAAGGTGATGGTGCGACCTGGGGGGGTTCACACAGCAGGGCATCCCGCATCAGGGGTCAAGGATAAAAACTCGGGAGAGTCAAAATCCTTGGTTTTGCTCCACTTTAAGGAGCATGCTTACTGTACGGAAATGGTGCCTCCACATCCATCCGGCAGCTGTTTCCGGAGGATTGAAATAGCTGCGAGGCAGCTGTGCGTTTCTGAAAGGAACAGTTCCTGTGATAGCCCATGTGCATGTCGCCGCAGCATTTCTGGCATCCCTCCTGCAGAGGGCATGTCTGCCACCCCCCTCCATCCAGCTTTCTATTCCACTTATCATTATACACAGTATGGAAAGCTGATTGGAGGAGAGCCGCACATGCACTGACCAGGTAAGAATACCACCGTTCCATGGGAGGGAAATTGGGATGACCCCTGTAAGAGGAACAAAACCTGAGAATGTGAACATTCCGGGTTTTGTCCCTCTTTAACAGTTTCTTTCTTCCCTTCCATTCTACTTATCCTCTATTTTACGCTTCTCTTTTGTCATGCCTGTTTATATTTCCCTATGTTCCATGCTTTTCTTCCTATTATCTCCACTTTTCTTTCTTTTGTTATTCTTTTTCTCTCTGTTTCATAAGGTATTCCTCTTTCAATAAGCGTCTCCTGAAGTCACTTACCATCTCTGTCTCCCTACAAACTTTTTCTTTATCTGTCTAATTATGTTCTCTCATTTGATCTCTAGTATTCGTCACTTTTCACCCTGAGCGATTCCGGGGCTGATTGCAATTTTCTCATGGAGGCTGATTCATTAATAACGGCAGGTATTGCCAGATGAACGTCTGCGACCGCTAGTAGTCGCTGTGGGCGGCTATCGGTCGTTGTAACTGAGCACTGAGTCACTGTAGTACGCTGGCCGGCGATCATGAATGAGATGTACGTTGGTCGCTATAACACCAGTATTATGCTATAAGGAGCGAAAGGTAGCGACTGCTCAGAGCGACAAACTCTCAGCGACTCCCACCATATTCGTCAAACAATCACCCTCACACAGCGTTGGCGATGAAAATTGGGCCCTTAGCGACAGGTAGCGACTGGTGAGCGACTGGTAATGACGGGCACCGCCACGAGAACGCCGGCTCCCCACCACAATCACACATTTATCAAGCCAATCCTGCTTAGCGACTGAGATAGCGCCATATAGCCACTCATTCATCATTATTCCAACTTCAGACCACAGCGCCAGCGTCCGACCTTGAACAGCGACAGGTATGACCTCTCGCTACCTGGCGCTCTCCAATGCATTTCAATGGAACAATCTTTAAATATTCATAATTAATTGTTAATAATGTTTTTTGTTTTTTTTTCAATGTGAAAAAGTCTGCGACCACTTCTGCCATTTTAGATATTTTTTTAAGGTAAAATTGTTATTATTGTATTCATATTACTAAATTCTTAAAAATAATTTTTTTTTTTTGGTTTCCAAAAATATGGTGGTTTGGGGGTTAAAAAACTACTTTTAACACATCGCCGCCAGCGCTCTGGGGTTTAAACATGCATTTCACAGCGCTTGAATTTTTTGAGCGTGATTTTTTGATGAATATGGTGGGAGCCGGTCGCTCTGACCAGTCGCTATCATGCGCACCCATACATCGCGGAACCTGTCAAATAGCGACTCGTCACCTTGTATTCAACATTACTGCACACCGACTGAGTCACTATCAACAACCGAACAACGGCCAAGCACAGCGACTACTAGCGGGCACTGTGAAAATACCGCTACAGTCGCTCAACTGTCGCTACCTGCCGCTATTAATGAATCAGCCTCTTGGTTCGCTATAGCCTAGAGCACCAGACGCTGTGTGATTAAAGTGATTTTTAAACACATATCCACCAGTAACAAAGCGAAAACACATGGAATGACATTATTTTAACATTGTAATGACCTGTAATGACAATTCTGCATAAAAATATAAAAAGTCAAAACAGTCTTTAAAAGTGTTTGTTTGCAGCCAGGAGAGGTTACACAATGATTTGAGCAAAAAAAGCAAAAAAAAAATGTCAAACACGCGCCAGGTAATACCTGGCGCTCTGGAATCTAGAGCCCCGACGCTATACGCTGAGCCGCCTGTAATGATGAATCGGACGCTACATGGCGCTGTTAGAGGTGCTTTCATAAATGTGGTTTTGCGCACAGCACCCGGCGTTCACCAGACGCTGCCTGCCGCTACGAGGCACTACGTGGTGCTAGACCTTCATAAATAGCTCCCAAAGTATTCCTATTTCAATAAGCGTCTCCTGAAGAGGTCACTTACCATCTCTGTCTCTCTTACTACTTTCTTTATCTGTCTAATTACATTATCTCACTCTATCTCTAGTATTCGTCGCCTTTCACCCTGGGCGATTCTGGGGCTGATTGCAATTTTCTCATGGTCACCCTGAAATCGCCTGAGAACCGCTGCTGTGATCGCCAATGCGATTACTCTATAGTCAGTTACGAGCACTACTACACAGACAATTCGCCATTCCACAGCAACGTGTTGTCTCGCCCCAGTTTCCCCAGGTTATTTTTTTTTCTCCCTCTTTGGAGCTGAAACCCCCTGGATCACCTGATTCACTCACCTGTTCCTGGAGCCCTTGCGGTGCTGTAGCTGCATCCCCAGCATACTCTTAGCTGAGGGCGACCACCCGCGTCATGCCTCTCTGAGTGGCAGGGGCAGGCATGCACACAGTTAAAGGCATGGACGGGAGCGCGGCGATGGCACTCGCTCCATTTAGTTTTCCTTTCTGCACTGAAGTCAGTGCGGAGAAGGAAATCTGAAACGAGCGACGCCAATTTGCTGAGCAGCCCATGTGGCAACCAGGAACAGGTGAGTTTTTTGGTGATCCCCACATATAAACAGTGGGGCAACCCAAATCTGGATGCACCGCCAGGGAGGAACAAAGCCCAAGAAAACCACATTTTTAGGTTTTGTTCCTCTTTGACTGTTATGTCATGGTTCCTTTTCTCCTTCTCACTCTCTGTATCCCTGGCTGAGTCACCCTAAATTGGGATCACCCAAAAACGCACCTTGGTTTCCTTCCATCAACTTGTGCAGGTCACTGGCCAATCGCAGCGCACATTACTTTCAGTATTTTACAATGCCACTGACAGTGACAAGTAAAGCTGAACAGAGTTTGCACCGCCGGCCACATCCCCTCTCACCTGAAGCTGTGGCCATCATTACACCAACCGTTCAGCAAAGCCTGGCACAGGTCCGACCAAAAGCATAGCGCAGATTTGGTGTGGAATTGCCACTGGCGGGTAAGTATACTGGTGATCACCGGGAATACAAACCGCAGGGCATCCTGATTTGGAATCCCCCGTATGAAGGGAGACCACCGGTCATAGAATCTTATAGACTTTAGGATGGTGGTTGTTCCTCAATAAAGGTTCTGTAACTCCTCCCTGGGGCATCACCTCTCCAGCCAATCAGTGACTCACGTTCCATTCAGATTTTGCTATGCCACTATGAGGTCAGAGCAGCCAGTAAAGCTAAATGTAGCGTGCGACACTGTCTGCTCCCCTGGCGCCCTCCACATACCCACACCACCTATTTAGAAATGCGTGGCCACTCAGAGGTGAGTAGGGATGTGGCCCGCACATGTGCCATGGGCTCATCTGCAATATGAGTATACCGGGCAGGGCCGGATTAAGTGTGGTGGAGGCCCCTGGGCACAAAATCCGGTGGAGGCCCAGATACAGTATTTTTTTTCCTTTAAAATAATAGTCCAGGCAAGTAACTGATTGGTGGTTGTCTGGCACCCGCCTATTTACTGGAACGTCAGATAGAGTCCCTTGTGCGGGTGCATGCTGCTTGGGACTCCAGCTTTGCCATTCTGGGTGGGGAGGTGTTCCCTGCATTGAGCTGCCAGCGGCTGTGCTTGGTGGCTTATGAGCAGTGACAGCTCTGCACACACCCATCACTGTAGCGTTGCTGGCGGCGGCTTTGCTCCTTTAGACTCTCTGTCCTGCCCTGTGGTGGCTTTTTGCTGCAGGTTTGCAAAAATAAAAAAAGGCTTGCCCAGACGCACTGGACCCATAGCTTTGTTGCCGACCCCGGGGCACGCCAGACCAAAGACTGAAAAGCCTCCTGGAACAGACCATAACCCAAAGGTTAGTGGAGGCCCCCCTTTGGAGGGCAAGTTGTGGAGGCCCCAGGGCGCACGCCCCTTGTGCCCCTCTCATAATCCGGCCCTGATACCGGATGATCCCCGAGGATACCCACAGCAGGAATATCCCAATTTTGCTTCTATTTTAAGGACCCCTGTAAGATAAGTAAAAACACGAAGCATGCCTTCCTTGGTTTCTGCTTAACTGATCCCTCCTGGGTATAATTGCAGGTTCTAGTCTCGTTCTATAACCACAACCCAAAGCTTTTTCTTTATTCAGAAAACCTTCAGCAAAAAGCAGAGTTGTGGCCAGAACCCCACAGTGTGTGAGCAGCTCCATTCACTGTATGCAAGAGGCGCCTCTACCCCTGCTTTTCTATTTACTCAGAGATCCTGCACAACTCAGATACTTGCTCAACTGGTTAAAATGGACCAAACATCAAAAATTAAAAAAGCCAAGAGGACTTTCCTTTACGGGGCTGGTCAGGATGCTCCCGCAGCACACAGTCTGCTACTGTTGGCTGTGCAGGTGCCAGGTTCACGGAGTGCGGGAATTTGCACTGCATGAACCAATATGAAGCTGCGGATTACTGGACAGTGATGTCAGACTGACCACGCATCAATGGGGGAGGTGGCAGTGATGGACCAGGAGGTGGGGACACCTGGAATCAATGAAGGATGAGGCAGAAGTGGAGGAGACTGTCAGAGATGGACCAGGAGATGGCGACACCTGACATCAATGAAGGAGGAGGCAGAAGTGGAGGAGACTGTCAGCAATGGACCAGGAGGTGGTGACACCTGACATCAATGAAGGAGGAGGCAGAAGTGGAGGAGACTGTCATCGATGGACCAGGAGGTGGCGACACCTGACATCAATGAAGGAGGAGGCAGAAGTGGAGGAGACTTTCAGCGATGGACCAGGAGGTGGCGACACCTGACATCAATGGAGGAGGAGACAGCAATGGAGGAGACTGTCAGCGATGGACCAGGAGGTGGCGACACCTGACATCAATGTAGGAGGAGGCAGAAGTGGAGGAGACTGTCAGCGATGGACCAGGAGGTGGCGACACCTGACATCAATGAAGGAGGAGACAGAAGTGGAGGAGACTGTCAGCGATGGACCAGGAGGTGGCTACACCTGACATCAATGAAGGAGGAGGCAGAAGTGGAGGAGACTGTCAGCGATGGACCAGGAGGTGCCGACACCTGACATCAATGAAGGAGGAGGCAGAAGTGGAGGAGACTGTCATCGATGGACCAGGAGGTGGCGACACCTGACATCAATGAAGGAGGAGGCAGAAGTGGAGGAGACTGTCAGCGATGGACCAGGAGGTAGCGACACCTGACATCAATGGAGGAGGAGACAGCAATGGAGGAGTCTGTCAGCGATGGACCAGGAGGTGGCGACACCTGACATCAATGAAGGAGGAGACAGAAGTGGAGGAGACTGTCAGCGATGGACCAGGAGGTGGCGACACCTGACATCAATGGAGGAGGAGACAGAAGTGGAGGAGACTGTCAGCGATGGACCAGGAGATGGCGACACCTGACATCAATGAAGGAGGAGACAGCAATGGAGGAGACTGTCAGCGATGGACCAGGAGGTGGCGACACCTGACATCAATGGAGGAGGAGACAGAAGTGGAGGAGACTGTCAGCGATGGACCAGGAGGTAGGGACACCTGACATCAATGAAGGAGGAGGCAGAAGTGGAGGAGACTGTCAGCGATGGACCAGGAGGTGGCGACACCTGACATCAATGAAGGAGGAGGCAGAAGTGGAGGGGACTGTCAGCGATGGACCAGGAGGTGGCGACACCTGACATCAATGGAGGAGGAGACAGCAATGGAGGAGACTGTCAGAGATGGACCAGGAGGTGGCGACACCTGACATCAATGGAGGAGGAGACAGCAATGGAGGAGACTTTCAGAGATGGACCAGGAGATGGCGACACCTGACATCAATGGAGGAGGAGGCAGAAGTGGAGGAGACTGTCAGCGATGGACCAGGAGATGGCGACACCTGACATCAATGGAGGAGGAGGCAGAAGTGGAGGAGACTGTCAGCGATGGACCGGGAGGTGGCGACACCTGACATCAATGGAGGAGACTTTCAGAGATGGAGCGGGAGGTGGCAACACCTGGCATCAATAAAGGGAAGCAACAGTGGAGGAGACTGTCAGTGATAGACCAGAAGGTGGCGACACCTGACATCAAAGATGGAGGAGGCAGCAGTTGAGGAGTTTGTCAGCACTGGATCAGGACATGGCAACACCTGACCTCAATGAAGCAGAAAAGAAAAATGTGATGGAGCGGGAGGTGGCGACTTGTGAAGCTGTTTATAGTTATCTATGGACTGCGTTGCACTCACTATAGGCATGAATTATTTCCTGATTTCTTTGCGACAGATTATTTCTGCAGTAGCAGGATAGAGTGATGAAGTATGCAAAGGGACCCAGCCTTGGCGAGGATAGCAAATAGAGTGAAGGACTCAGTGGAAGGACCCGAAGAAGGTGGCTGTAGCATGTGCCTGACGGATGGACGGACGCACATAACAAAATGCATTAGGAAAATTTAGCATGCAGCATTTTTAGCACATGACTAGAGGTCTATGGCAATGCAAGTGTATTGCAATTACAACACCATGTACTACACTTTGCCTGTATTGCACATCAAAAGCATAGATATGATACAATACTTTTATAGCAAATATAAAATGCATGACTTCTCAAAAATTAGGCTCCTCCATCGGTATACCCTCTATACCCCATTCAGACCCACAAATACCGGTAGTTATTAGGAAAAAACAAAAGCCAATTATTTATATTTAACATACAATGAACAAATCCGTGTCCCTCTGTATTCTGATTTTTTTTTCCTGGAACAACATTGATATAGCAGAAGTCATCTTCAAGCTCTCTCTGCGATCCACCGAAAACTGTATTTAAAATACCAACCAGCAATTCACCTCCTTTTGCAGGACACAGAAATCAAAAAGGGACCTCGCCCACTAAGGCAAATGTGACTGCTCTAGAAAAAACACATCTTATTACCTTAACCTTTGTTTTTTTTTAATATAAAAAATTAGAACAAAACGACTTGTCAAAAATCCTCTGAAATTGTATGTTTTTTTACTACCCAGACACTCTCAAACCCATAAGCCATCGTTGAGCTGGGAGAGAGGGTAGGGCAACTTACTTGGTGCTGCTCAAGAAAAAAATACGGGCAGGCTTATTCATCACTAACGCCAGGTAGCGACAGGTGAGCGTCTGTAGCAGGCATTTCAGAGCGCCCGCTAGTAGTCGCTGTGTTCAGCCGTGGGTCGCTAGTTCAGAGCGACTCAGTCGCTGTGCAGCAATGATGAATACCTTGTGATGAGTCTCTATTTGACCAGTACAGCACTGTATGGGAGCGCATGTTAGCGACTGGTCAGTGCGACCGACTCACAACATATTCATTAAAAAAAACATCCTCACAAAACTCCTGCGCTGTAAAATGCTTCTTTGAAGCCCAGAGCGCCGGAGGCGGTGTGTTTAAAGTCTATTTTTCAGCATGTATCCACCAGTAACAAAGCGAAAACATATGGAATTACATTTTAATAACATTGTAACATGAACACTTTAATTCCAGACCTGTAAATGTCATTTCTGCAGAAATATATAAAACATGAAAAACATTTGAAAAAACATGCATTTTCAATGCCAGAAGAGGTCACAACATTATTTGAGATTTAAAAAAAAAAAAAAAACCCAGCTTAAAGAGAAGAAAAGGATCGTCCATTGAAATGTATGGGAGAGCAACAGGTAGCGAGAGGTAAGACGCGGCGCTGTGCAAGGCTCAACGCCGGCGCTGTTTGCTGAGGCTGGGAAAGTGATGAATCGGACACTACATGGCGTTATCCCAGTCGCTCAACAGATTCTGCTTGATAAATGTGTAATTGCGTGCTGTGTCCGGCGTTCACCTGTCGCTACCTGTCATTAACAAGGCACTACCTGACACTATCCCTTCATGAATAAGGGCCCAATCATTTTGCAGCTGGCCCTTAAATACCCCACCTAACTATGGCCCTGCCAGGACCTGTTTCCACACCTCCTGACCCATTCCCAAAGGCCCTCTAAGCCAGAACTGGCCCCCCTCAGTGATGGGGTTTGGCTTCTTAAACCGGACCAACAGACATGCACACTTGGACAAACAAAAACTCCCCAGCCTCCCCTGCTCTATCTGCATGCATAATACTGAATCATTGTCAGCACTTACATCATACCTACCAACTTTTCAGGATGGGAAAGAGGAACATTTATTAAAGTAGGCCACACCCCATCATTAATAAATGCATAGAAGATAGGGTGTAACAATTACAATATCAACACTTTTCATATGCAAATGAATCATTTATTGATGCAGATCTGCATGTTACACCTCAAAGAAGGGCAGAGAAGAACAATGAGGGACAGGGGGACATGGACTCAAAAGAGGGGCAGTCCCTCCAAATCAGGGACACTTGGGAGGTTACATTTTCTCCTGCAGCCAAAAGCTGATTTTTTTTTTTTCTTTGTATCAGCCATTTTGGAGCTTCCTTTCCCAGCATCATAGCCATGCTGCTGCCTGGATTCAACTGACATCAGTGGCGTTGCTAGGGCTGGTGTCACCCGGGGCGGTAGGAAATGGTGTCACCCCCCCCCCCCCCAATGGTGTCACCCCCCCCCCCCCCCAATGGTGTCAACCCCACCCCCCCCCCCAATGGTGTAAACCCCCCCCCCCCCAAAGAAAACAAACAAAAAAAAAAGCATTTTTGCCGGCATGGTGGGAGCGGGCCGGCCGGTTCCGCGCTGACAGCGGAACCGGCCGGCCCGCTCTGCTGTCAGCGGAACCGGCCGGCCCGCTCCCACCATGCCGGCATTTTTAAAAAAAGCAAACACTTACCTGCAGGTCCGGAGCGTGGAGGCCGGCGCCGCTCTCAGCTGTCATCTGAGGGCGCGTCATCAGAGGCGCCCTCTGATGACGCGCCCTCAGATGACAGCTGAGAGCGGCGCCGGCCTCCACGCTCCGGACCTGCAGGTAAGTGTCTCTATACCGAGGGGTGACCGGCCGAGAGGTGTCACCCTCTAGGTCTGGTGTCACCCGGGGCGGTCCGCCCCCCCCCGCCCCCGGGTCGCTACGCCACTGACTGACATAACTCACAATGCACAGCGTCTGGTAACCCAGCAGCACTTCCTCTTTGCAGGTGGCCTGAAGCTCCATGGGACACCATTATGGTTGTAAAATTGACCACAGAGTGAATTATAAAAAGGTAAATGAATGTTTATATGCAGCAATCTAAATTGCCCTGGAGAGGGATGCATATGAGCACTATTTGTTGTGTTGGTCTGGTTTAAGGCTACTTGCACACTGAGATACAGCGCTACAGAAGATGATGGTGCTTTATAAATAAATATATGGCAATACATAATACGATAACAAAATTGCTATACAGTGATCGCAAACGGCATGCCAGCTAAAAGGCAGTAGGCCCAGCTTTTTGGGGGTGAGTGTGATCGCCTCGTAAGTAAAAGGCCCATAGAATCCGATTATTCGCTGATCGGTGGGCCTTTTTTTTTGCTTCACAAAATGCAATTGTTTGCAAAGAATAGGCGTACTAAACTCATTAAAGTGGATCAAAACCTCTATACAGGGCTGGCTCCAGGTTTATGTGGGCCCTCGGGTGCCATGGTCTCAGTGGGCCCCTTTGTGGTGGAGAGTTGCGGGTCAGGGGTCTATAAATTCCATGGCTATAACTAACAAGGGCTGCTTGCCCTCCAACCCCCCTATTGGAGCTGTTTTTAGTTTGTCACCACATGAATGGGCAGAGTATTGAGGAAGAGGGATGGACAAAACAGGAAGGGCAGGAATGGATGGATGGAGAGATAGCTGGGAGGAGGAGGGATGGACAAAACAGGAAGGGCAAGAATGGATGGATGGAGAGATAACTGGGAGGAGGAGGGATGGACAAAACAGGAAGGGCAGGAATGGATGGATGGAGAGATAGCTGGGAGGAGGAGGGATGGACAAAACAGGAAGGGCAGGAATGGATGGATGGAGAGAGAGCTGGGAGGAAGAGGGATGGACAAAACAGGAAGGGCAGGAATGGATGGATGGAGAGATAGCTGGGAGGAGGAAGGATGGACAAAACAGGAAGGGCAGGGATGGATGGATGGAGAGATAGCTGGGAGGAGGAGGGATGGACAAAACAGGAAGGGCAGGAATGGATGGATGGAGAGAGAGCTGGGAGGAGGAGGGATGGACAAAACAGGAAGGGCAGGAATGGATGGATGGAGAGATAGCTGGGAGGAGGAGGGATGGACAAAACAGGAAGGGCAGGAATGGATGAATGGAGAGAGAGCTGGGAGGAAGAGGGATGGATGGGCAAAATGGAAAGGGCAGGAATGGCTGAGTAGAGCTGGTGTGTGTGTGGGGGGGGGGGGTAGATGGGCAGAGCTGGAAGAAAGAGGGGTAGATGGGCAAAGCTGAGAGGACAGGGGTGGGGAGGCATAGAACTGAGGGGATGGGGCAGAGCTGAGGGTAGAGGGGTGGATGAGACAGAACTGAGGGGACAGGGTTGTGGGGCAGAGCAGAAGGGACAGGGGTGAATGGGGCAGAACTGGAGGGGCATGGATGGATGTGGTAGAGCTTAGGGTACATGAATGAATGGGGCTGAGCTGGGGGGACATGGATGGATGGGGCAGAGCTAAGAGAACAAGGATAGATGGGTCAGGGCTCAGGTGATAGAGATGGATGAGGCAGGGCTGAGTGGATAGGGAAAGATGGGTCAGGGGATAGGGATGGATGAGGCAGAGGTGACATACAACCAATGGGGCAGAGCTGAGGAGACAGGGATGGATGGAGCAGAGAGACAGAGAAATTAAATGTGTGCAGTTCTTTAACCACATTGTAAAAAATAAAGTTAACCCTCTGCACACTCATACTATTGAAAAACCTAGCTAACACTTGTTAAGAACATGGACTGTTAGTTAACAACATTTTGAACTGTAACACTGTGCAGGCAAGTAAAGTATTTTTCATTGTGTGTGTGCAAGCAAGTTAAGTTATTGCAATGTCTTTAGACAGGCTGATTCATGTAGTGCATTGCCTGTGCACACACAAGTAAAGAAGTAGCAATGTCTGCACAAACTTTTAAACTTAGTAATGTTAGGGACGGGGTACTAATTGGATGGCCTTGACGTGGCTACCTTGCTTTTACATTCATTGCAATCTATGTTAACTAACAGTCCATGTTCTTAACAAGTGATAGCTAGATTTTTCAATAGTATGAGTGTGCAGAGGGTTAACTTTCTTTTTTGCTTAGGCCCTTATTCATCAAGCGATAGCGCCAGGTAGTGTCTGACGAGCGCCAGGTAGCGGCAGCTAACGGCGACTACCGACTCAAGTACGCCCGGCGGCGGTCACAATGACGCATTTATCAAGCAAAATGAGGCTAGCGCCGGCGAGAGCGACGGCTAGCGCGGCATTCATCATGAAGCCGCCTGGACCGAACAGCGCCGCTGCAAATTCCCTCACAGCGCCAGGTATGAGTTGTCGCTCCCTGGCGATGTCCAATGCATTTCAATGGAGCAATCTATAATTATTCATAATTAATTGGTAATAATTTTTTTTTTTTTTTTTTTAATGTCAAAAAATCGGAGACCACTTCTGCAATGTTAGGATTTATTTTTAAGTCAAAAAAAAAAAAAAAAAAAATATGTGCAGAATTGATCTAACAGGTCTGAGATTAATGTATTCATATTACAAAATGATTCTAAAAACATGTATAATGTTACATTCAAGAAATATGGTTGTTTAGGGGTTAAAAACTAGTTAATACACATCGCCGCCAGCGCTCTGGGGTTTAAACAAGGAATGGACAGCGACAGCACATTCGGAGCGTGATTTGTTGATGAATATGAAGCTAGCCGTTCGCTCTGGCCATTCGTTGTCAGGCGCTCACATACAACGCTGGACCTGTGAAACAGCGACCCCCCAGCCCGTATTCAACATTACCGCACACCGACTGAGTCGCTGTCATCAAGCTAATGCCGGCCAAGCACAGCGAATACTGGCTGGCGCTGAAAAAATCACGCTACAGTCGCTCATCTGTCGCTACCTGGCGCTATTGATGAATCGGCCTCTTAGTGTGGTCACACCCCTCTAGCACCTCTTGACTGCTATATATTGACTGGATGAGCACATCCTACCTTCCTTTTTGCTTTAACCACATTGTGCCAGCTGTCAATGGGCCCTCCTAGGGGGTGGGGCCCTCGGTAGCTGACCAGCCTTGCCGGGAGCTGATGCCGGCCCTGCTTCTAACCAACCCTGAATTTCTCCACCCAAGTACCTGTGGTTGTGGTGGCTTGGTTGACCTCAAATGTGCTGACTGACATGAGTCCGCTGGCTGGATCCCCCGGCTTTCCTCCAGTCTGAGATGCCCCTGCCCCCAGCCTATGTAAATGGCTGAGAGCTAGAGCACTCCCCAGCTAAAGGATAGCTGGGTATGGCCGCAACCGCGGTGTGGGGATGCTGGAAAGCAGGGTCGGCTCCAGGTTTATGCGGGTCCTTGGGCGATAGTCTTAGTGGGCCCCTTGCTGTGTGGTCTAATACGCCATACAAGTTGCATGTATGTTGAATACTGCCAGAGAAAAAAATAATTGAAGGAATGAATAAGTATAGCAGGAACGACAGAAAGATAGAAGAATAAAGAACGAAAGAATAGAGGGAATGGTAAAGTATAAAAAGAATTACAGAAAGAAAGAGAAATAAAGAACGAATAAATAGAAGGAAATACAATAAAAGAAAGAAAAGATGGCTAGAAATAAAGAAATCTAAAAAATATTATGGAAAGAAGAAATAGAGAATGAAAGAATAGAATCAATAGATGGAAAGAAGAAGTAAATAAAAGGAATGTCAGAAAGAAAAGATGAAAAAATAGAAAGAATGAATGAAAGAAAAAAAAAAGATTGAAGGAAAGAAACCAAGAATAGAGGAAAGACTAGCAGAAATAAAGAAAGCTGATCTCCCAATGGCCAATCTGCCCCTGGCTGACAGTCCTTAGTCCTGGTTACTGCATGGTCCTGCGTCCTGCATAGGGCCTGCCCATGGTAGAGGTAATGTGGTGGGCCTTCCCAAGGTGCAGGGGCCCCGGCACTTGCCTGGATATGCCCAGTGCTGACGCCGGCCTTGCTGAAAAGGCAAGTGATAATGGGGGGAAGGTTTAGGCCATCGGAGTGCCCCATGGACAGCCAAGCAGCCCTCGTCGGTTTTAATCCGCTTTAAAATACACAAATATAAAACCATACAAGATGTGTGTTGCAATATTATCCAGCCAGCAGCAGGACATATCCAGCAACACACAATGAAGAAACGCTCAGCCCGGATGACAATAAACATTAAGGGGGGAGGCTGCCGGCTTCCTGCACATTACATTGATTAAGTCCATAATGCAGCTCTCAATCAATGGCAGGGGAAGCTTAGCCGTGCATCTTTACTCCGGCGCTCCCCCTTACTCAGCAAGTCTGAGCCGCGCTGTTTATGGATGGCAAGTGGCCGCAGTCTGTGCTCGGGGCTCCCCGGAGGCTTCACCGCTAAAAGCATTGACTTCAAGGTCCCAGTGCAACCCAGGAAATGTTTACATAGATGTTACCAGATGCACAGAACAATCCGCTGACAAGCCATCGGCCATTTATAATCTGCTATTGACACCTAAATCGGCTTATTAAAGCAGTCCCACACCCATTTTCTACATAATGGATGAGGGGCCACATTGTGTCTAGGGGGGCATCCGGACTGCTGGACCCGCAATCCTTACCTGAACCTCAATCTGCCAGCGGAATGTGGCCCCATGGGCCAAGCTGGGCTGATGGTGGGGAACGACAAAGCAACCCCGGCCCATGTGACTGCCGGCGGCCAATCGCAAGCGGATTGAGATTCAGGTAAAGATTGTGCGAGTCTATCTGGATGCCCCCCAAGACAAGTCACAATGCAGTCACAATGCAGCACCACACCCAGTATGTAGAAAATGGGTGTGGGAATGCTTTAAAGAGGAATTTCGGAGGCCCTGGAGTCTAAAAGACTCCTGCCCTGTCCGAGTTCCTGTCCTTGGGGCTTCCCAAATTGGGATGCCCCACAGTGTGACATCCCCCAGATGCCCAGATCCACTCGAGCCCTAGCGCGTCTCTGCACTGCAGCCACATCCCCGCTCACCTCTAGCCACCCGCACCCCCGACCTTTCCAAATCAGCAGCGCAGGCACGCCACGGCTGCAAAGTGAGCTCGACCACTCGACTTAGGGCCTTATTCATGAAGGGATAGCGACAGGTAGTGCCTGGTAAGCAGCAGGTGAACGCCGGACACGGCACGCAATTCCATCTGGTGAGCGACTGGAACAACGTCATGTAGCGTACGATTCATCATTATTCCAGCATCAGCGTACAGCGCTGGCATTCATCCTTGCAGAGTGCCACGTCTTACCTCTCGCTACCTGGCTCTCTCCCATACATTTCTATGGACGATCCATAAATCCCTTTCCTGATCCCAATTTTTATTTATTTTTTTTTTATAAAAACAAATCTTTCTGACATGTATCCTGGCTTACAAAATGCCATTTTTGAAAACTTTTTTGATTCATAATTATATTATAAATATATGTAAATATATAATATTATTGATATTTTTATGCAGAATTGTCATTACATGTCTGGTATTAAAGTGTTTATGTCACAATGTAATAGCAATGTAATTCCATATGTTTTCACTTTGTTACTAGTGGATACAGACTTTAATCACACAGCTTCTGGCGCTGTGGGCTACAACGACCTGATTTTGAGCGCTGGAACTGTGTGAGGCTGTTTTTTTGCTGAATATGGTGTGAGTCGGTCGCACTGAGCTGGCGCTACCATTCACTCCCATGCAGCGCTGTACTGGTGTTAGAGCGACTCACACAATATATTCATCAATGTCGGCCAGCGACTGAGACGCTCTGAAACAGCAAACCAGCACAGCGACTACTAGCGGTCGCTCTCAATGCCTCGCTACAGAAGCTCATCTGTCGGTACCTAGCGCTAGTAATGAATCAGCCTGCCCGGCGTCAGCAGCACAGAAGGGAACCGAATGACAGCGAGCTCACTGACTGGCTGATCAGCCATCACTATTTTATTATATGCTGTACAAGCTGCAACAACAATGACGATAACTCCCATGTGTTCACATAAAATGCATAAATACTGAAATAAAGTTAGTGACCATGTGTTAAAATGTATTAATTATGTATAAAATATAATAATTTATTAATAATATAATTATGTATAAGAAGCAATCTCATGTCACAGTCTTGATTGTCAGGCATTGATCATACAATAGATACTAGAAAAAGTAACACATATTTACAAATGTAAATGGCATATAATTATAATAAAGTTAACAAGGCTCCATTAACAGGTATATGTCACAGTTTCTGATGCGTGTTTCAGGGGGTTACCGCTTCGTCAGAGAGTATGTGGTTGTGTGGGAACTAATGTATGCATTGCATTATTACATTATGACTTTTTTTTTCTTTCACTCTCTTGGGGTTAATAGTTGGGAAACTTAAAGGGACTATAAACCCAATGGCAATAATAAGGCATCAAGCAGCTCACCTGATGCCTGCCCCATGTGCCTCTTCTCCTACTATCAATTTCATTCTTCCAGGACCATGAAACAAAGTGGTCTAACAGCCACCCTGTCCCATGGAGGGCTCAGTGTAAGCAAGCACAGCAAGTCCCACAGTGATCCTACAGCTATCTCTGACCACAGCAGAACATGCTCATGACTCCTAACATTGCACCATAACACATGCCCTTCCCAGCTCAGCCACGACACAGAAATTGTAGCGAAGAAATCGGCTTTGCGTAGATGCTTAAATATAACAAGAGGTTTTGACAAACTTTAAACAAAAGTTCGATTTGGGTACCCAAACTAGGCCTGAAGCTAGACGAGGTCCCAATTGAAATTGGCACACTCTGCAGTTAGTTTGAGCTGGTTGAAAAACATTAATAACAATTAATTATTAATATTTAAAGATTGTTCCATTGAAATGCATTGGAGAGCGCCAGGTAGCGAGAGGTCATACCTGTCGCTGTTCAAGGTCGGACGCTGGCGCTGTGGGCTGAGGCTGGAATAATGATGAATGAGTGGCTATCTGGCGCCATCTCAGTCGCTAAGCAGGATTGGCTTGATAAATGTGTGATTGTGGTGGGGAGCCGGCGTTCTCGTGGCGGTGCCCGTCATTACCGGTCGCTCACCAGTCGCTACCTGTCGCTATTCCTTCATAAATAAGGGCCTAAATGTAACCAAAATAATAAAGGTAATAGTATCTCGTGTTATTTCGTGTTTTATTTTTCAAACAAGAACATAATTAAGACATGTCTATATGGGTGTCCTCAGGGTGCTTCTGAATTCTCCCACAACCCAAAGATATACTGGCAGGTAAACTGGGCTGATTCCCACTGCCTTTGCTTTTGTGCATTAAACTGGCCCAAAATTCAAGTTTTCCATTCACCTGGGTTGATGTCCACTTAACGGGGGCAAAACGTCTTTTTCTCATTAAAGGGGATTTATTTAGGATTGGGAAATGTAGACACAGGGAGGATAGGGTTAACAGGGTCCACTTGGGTCTTCTTGTCTGGGTCTAGAAGGGTGAAAGTATGGAGATGCCTGTCAAGGGAAAAGAATGGATTCCGGGGAATCCCAGTTTCCAAGGCCAGGGAGCGGTGTCCCTGGACATTCACTTATCTGATGCTTAAGCCAGTGGGACCAGTGGAAGCCTTACATTCAACTTATGCCAAATATCCCTAAGGTGGAGAGGATCTCCCATAGCAACTATTTCCCTGAAGTACTCCTTGCCGAATTCACTGAGCATTAGTGTTCACATCAAAGTGGAGTGGAGTAGGCCCTATGCTACCGTGATCAACTGTGAACTGTGTCTAAGAAAGTTGATACAGTGACTTTGCCTTTGAGAAGTTACTTCTTTAAACTGGGAACTGTGTTCTGTGAAGTGAAATGTACTGAAGCTGTACCGCGATACGTTACTATTGGCCGAGATTGGCCTCTGTGAAGCTACAATCTGGATATGAGATACATGCTATGAGCTGCATTATGATTCAAGAAAAAGGAGCTACAGAGCTGAGATGTGTGTCAGTGTATCGGCCAACCGTGACATCTACCTGATCTTTATCTATGAATTATAGTTGCTGTGACCATGCCCATGTCTTTGGATTACAAATAGGGGTGACCCTGATTGTCAATAGAGTGCCCCATAACATCTGCCCAGGTGCTCCCCTGGAAGTACCCTTACAACCCTCCAGGTATTCCTACCGGGCAGCCAAATAGCACATTCAGCTCCATTCAATTTTTCAGTGCGGCAGAGAAACTGAATGGAGTGACGCGCCACCAGCCACATCCCTATTCATCTCTAATTGGGGGAGTGCCCACACCAGCCATTCACAAATAATGGGCTGTGGCTGCTGCCCCACATGCACTGTGGGATCTGTGGCTAGGTGAGTTAATGCAGCAATCGACGGGATTTTTCACACAGTGGGGCATACCAAATTGGGAGGCCACAGGAAGAGGGAATCAACCAGCCCTGGAATCCTTTAGATTGAGAAAGGAATGGGATAGGTAGGAGAGAGATATGAAGAGGGGTTATATATATAGAGAAGAAAAAGATAAAATGTAGTAAAACCCTTAATGAAGGGGGGGGGGGGGGGGGGCAAAAAGAAGCATACAAGTAAAAAGGCAAGGAGATGCCAGGAGCTGGACAGGCATGCAGAGCTAAATGAGTGAAAGGCAGCAATGGATAACAGAAAAACAAGAAACAAAATAAATGATGAAGGGTAAAAGGGATGCAGAAAGAATAACGAGACATAACTAATGAGACAGAGAGAGAATAGAGAGACAGAAAGGTGTCTAAGCAAAATAAGAAGAGAGGGATACATAAAATAGACAGATATATAGAATAGAGACAGGTGGAAGAAAGACAGAAAGATGAGATGTATGAAAGAAAAATAAGAAAGGGTGTGACATTGTGTGACATGTGACATCACCTATTAAATCGCAAAATTGTGTAATATTGAAAATCCATATAAACACATTGGCTAATGAGAGGAGGAGTCACCTATACACGGAAACTGAATAAAACCAAGCTTGTGGTTTGCTTCTCTTGGTAGGAATAAAATCCAGGGGTGACAGGTAGGGATGAGCGAATCGATCCGGACGAACCCGAATTCGTTCCGAATTTCAGGAAAGATACGATTCTGAACGAATCCGAATTTCCCCGCGATTCGATCGATCAAAGTTTTCCTTTAAACTTCATTTATTTCAATTACAGGCATTCTAAAATGGTGGATGAACATGTCCAGACATATCCCCTGGGGCGAGGTATCATGGGAAAGTCACATGCAGCCTATCAGCAGCCAGGAAGCCCGGTGACGTCACCGTGCTATATAAATCGGCAGCCATTTTCCTTGTGCGCAGTTCAGTGTTGTATTGCGGCCAGAGCAGAGCTGGTTACAGACAGGGACAGAGTTAGAGATAGGTAAGGAGAGTCAGAGAGACCGACAGAGAGGCAGAAAGAGAGGTAGAAAGAGCCAGGGAAAGATAGTGAAAGATAGGGAAAAACCGGAACGATCCAAGCAGGGACAGCATTGAAGTGACAGAGAATTTTATTTTTTAGTTTCATTAGCCAGATCAGTTTTCAATTCAATTTCAGATCTTTGTGCTGTAAATCTGCCTTGCCACTGTGCATCCCATCTATGCAGTGGCATATTTAACCCTATCTGTTACACACAAGCATTTATCATAACTGGATTAGTTTTAATATTTTTTTGTCTGGTTTAACCCTTTAAGTGCCAGCCTACCTGGAGTTTTTGTCACACTCTGTTGCCAGACCATTTTGCACTATTTTGCGCTCCCCATGTTCAAATGTGATTTTTGAAGGGATTTCCAGGGATTTCCCAGGAAAATCATATATTGTTTTTTTCAGCAGAGTCTGGGCTTTAACATGAAATGTCTTGTTTGTCATTTGTTAGGTGTATTCTTAATATTTTTGGGTGAAATATGTGTAATAAAAAATGTAAGTTTGTCAATGAAATCTTATTGCGTGTGAAATCCCAATTTCTCCCGGTTACAGCGGTACCACATATGTATAGGTAGACACCCTTTCCTGCCCAGGAGACTCCCCCAAACTGAAACAGCGCTTTAGGGGATTTTCAGATAAAATACAACTATGCTACGCAGTATGCGCACCTTGCAGTTTTTCCAGAAAAACAACCCTTTACATTTGAAATACCCCCAACAAACTATATATTCTCTGGAAGTACACACCTCAGGCTTTCTAGGCGTACCAGGCTTGTTGATGTGGCCATAGTTTTCTGGAAGTAATCCCTCAATGGATTCTTTGGTTGCAAAGAGTTTCCCTAAAAAAAGGATAAAAAAGCAGAATCAAAGCCACATTTTCCTAAAAAAACTATATACAAACAAGAAAAAACAAGTTTAATCTGAAAACGCAACATCCCCCGAACAGAACAATACCCAACATGCATAGCTACTGTCAAGGGAAGAGTTGCCAAACACCCCAAAGTAAAGCATGTGCGTAACGGTAATTTTACTTGAAAATTTCAGCTCTGCAGACAAAGTGCGCACCTTGCGATTTTTCAACCAAAACAACCCTTGACATTTGGAATATCCCCCATAAACCATATATTCCCTAAAGTACACACGTTAAGCTTTCTAAGGGTACCCAGCTTGTTCTAGTGGGCTCATCTTTCTGGAATTATTACCTCAAAGAATTCTTTGGTTGCGCAGGGTTTCCCTAAAAAATTTATAAAAAAGCTGAATAAAAAACACCTTTTCCTAAAATATAAATATGCAAACCAGAAAAAACAAGCTAAGTCTGAAAGCGCAAGGTCCCCCGAACAGAACAATACCCAACATGCAGAGGCACTATTAACCCTTTTAATTGCCAGCCTACTTGAGATTTTGTCACCCTCTGTTGACAGGTCATTTTTCCCCATTTTGCGTCATGTTTTGCGCCATGTTTTGCGCCATTTTTGCTGGAACTTTCAGGAAAATTATATATATATTTTTTTGCAGCAGAGTTTAGGCTTTAACATGAAATGTCTTGTTTGTAAATTTTTTTTTTTTTACAATATTATTAAGTAAAAAAAAAAAAAAAAAAAAAAAAAAATTTTTTTTAGAAAATTGACTCCTTTATTTTAAATAAAAAAGGTATTTTATTAAGGAAAATCATATTGCATGTGAAAGCCCCATTTCTACCGATTAGAACGGTACCACATATTTATCGGTAGCCCCCTGTTCCTGCCCAGGAGACCCCTCTAACTGAAACAAGTATTTTATAACATTCACAAAAAAAATACAAATACCATCCACACTACAAAGGGTTAAAAACCCTTAAAAATCAAAAAAGAAATTGACGTGGGGTCCCCCTTACCCAAAGTAACCAGCCCGGGACCAGCTATGGGGGCTTGTAGGCACAGAGTGGGGGGGCCAGCTTTTGTGGCCCCCCCCACCCTGCAGCCTACGAGCCCACATAGCCTATGTGGGCCCGGGCTCTTCTGCCCCCCCCTGGCCTTTGGGGAGGCAGGTAATGGGGGTGCCAGGGGTTAATGGCAAGCCACCCGCTAGCGCAGGTGGCTTGCCATCCCCCCAGCCTTGTGAACTGGTATAGGGGTCATGGACCCCTTACCAGTTCACAAGGGGTTAAAAGGAAATAATGACACAGACACACACTGAGAAAAAAATATTTTATTAATTTTTTTTTTTTTTTTTACACTGTACTCACCTCCCATCCATCCTGGAGCACTCTGTCCCTCGGCGATCACTGGCTTCTGCTCACTTGCTAGAAGCCTTTTATAGCTGCTGGATGACAGATCACAAAGGGTTAATCAAAAAAAAAAATGACATAGGGTCCCCCCTCCCAGGGGGGGCGGACCCCATTTTTGTTTTATTTTTAAGGGTTAAAAACCCTTAAAAATCAAAAAAAAAAAATTGACGTGGGGTCCCCCTTACCCAAAGTAACCAGCCCGGGACCAGCTATGGGGGCTTGTAGGCACAGAGTGGGGGGGCCAGCTTTTGTGGCCCCCCCACCCTGCAGCCTACGAGCCCACATAGCCTATGTGGGCCCGGGCTCTTCTGCCCCCCCCTGGCCTTTGGGGAGGCAGGTAATGGGGGTGCCAGGGGTTAATGGCAAGCCACCTGCTTGCGCAGGTGACTTGCCAGACCCCCGAGCCCTGTGAACTGGTATAAGGGGTCACATGGACCCCTTACCAGTTCACAAAGGGTTAACAGTATAAAAAAAATAAACACAGACACAGGTTTTTAAATAGTTTATTAGAAAAAAAAAAATGTTAACTTTACTCACCTCCGATGTTCAGATGCAGTGTCCCGCGGCGATCTGATGCAGGTGACAGCTGGGCAGAGAAGGGGGGAGGCAGGCGATCGGAGGATCGCCTACCTCCCTCCTTCTCCGCCCAGCCGTCACCGGCATCTGAGAGGAGAACTGCCGGGTGCCCCGATGACACCCGGTGGTGACATCATTGGACTAAAATCCAAGATGGCGGCCGCCATCGGAAGATGCGACGGAGGGAGGGCTGTTATGCCCCCCTCCAGAAGACAAAAGACCCGGGGGGGGTAATCGGAGCCCCCCCCCATGAAGAGGAGAGGCGGCGGGAGTCGGCGGGAGCGGAGGTGAGTAACTGTCATTTTTTTTTTTTTTTTCTAACAGGCAATCCGGCGGCTGCTGAAACGGGGGGGGGGCACCCTATTCCGGGCCCTCCCCTGCAGCCGGAGAAGCCCCGATCGGCGATCGGAGCCCCGCTGGCTGAAGAGGAGACCCGGCCGGACAAAACAAGGGGTCAGGTAAGTGACTTTTTTTTAAACTTTTTTTTGTGGGATTGGGGAATGCCAGGCACGTAAAATTTACGTGGCTGGCACTTAAGTGACGGAGAGGCAACCACGTAAATTTTACGTGGCTGGCATTTAAAGGGTTAAATACACCAGCCCACATGGGCATCCCAAACCAGCACATCACCCTATCTGTTATACTAAATAAGCGTTGTTCAGCCTCATTTTAATTAAGCTATTGCATTTTGAATTGGTTTTTGTCTGCTTTAAATACACCAGCCCACATGGGCATCCCAAACCAGCACATGTCACCCTATCTGTTATACTAAATAAGCGTTGTTCAGCCTCATTTTAATTAAGCTATTGCATTTTGAATTGGGTTTTGTCTGCTTTAAATACACCAGCCCACATGGGCATCCCAAACCAGCACATGTCACCCTATCTGTTATACTAAATAAGCGTTGTTCAGCCTCATTTTAATTAAGCTATTGCATTTTGAATTGGATTTTGTCTGCTTTAAATACACCATCCCAAACCAGCACGTCACCCTATCTGTTATACTAAATAAGCGTTGTTCAGCCTCATTTTAATTAAGCTATTGCATTTTGAATTGGTTTTTGTCTGCTTTAAATACACCAGCCCACATGGGTATCCCAAACCTGCACGTTGCACCCTATCTTTTATACTAAATAAGCGTTGTTCAGCCTCATTTTAATTAAGCTATTGCATTTTGAATTGGTTTGTGGTCTGCTGCCAAAACACTAGGCCGCAGGGTATCCCAAACCTGCACGTAGCACCCTGTTATACTAAGTACGCTTGTTCATCCTCAGCTTAATCAAGCTATTGCATTTTGAATTGTTTTTTGTCTGCTTTAAATACACCAGCCCACATGGGCATCCCAAACCAGCACATGTCACCTTAGTCGGTTATACTAAATAAGCGTTGTTCAGCCTCATTTTTAATTAAGCTATTGCATTTTGAATTGGTTTTTGTCTGCTTTAAATACACCAGCCCACATGGGCATCTCAAACCAGCACATGTCACCCTATCTGTTATACTAAATAAGCGTTGTTCAGCCTAATTTTATTAAGCTATTGCATTTTAAATTGTTTTTTGTCTGCTTTAAATACACCAGCCCACATGGGCATCCCAAACCAGCACATGTCACCCTATCTGTTATACTAAATAAGCGTTGTTCAGCCTCATTTTTATTAAGCTATTGTATTTTGAATTGGGTGTTGTCTGCTTTAAATACACCAGCCCACATGGGCATCCCAAACCAGCACATGTCACCCTATCTTTTATACTAAATAAGCATTGTTCAGCCTCATTTTAATTAAGCTATTGCATTTTGAATTGGTTTTTGTCTGCTTTAAATACACCAGCCCACATGGGCATCCCAAACCAGCACATGTCACCCTATCTGTTATGCTAAATAAGCGTTGTTCAGCCTCATTTTAATTAAGATATTGCATTTTGAATTGGTTTTTGTCTGCTTTAAATACACCAGCCCACATGGGCATCCCCAACCAGCACATGTCACCCTATCTGTTATACTAAATAAGCGTTGTTCAGCCTCATTTTAATTAAGCTATTGCATTTTGAATTGGTTCTTGTCTGCTTTAAATACACCAGCCCACATGGGTATCCCAAACCTGCACGTTGCACCCTATCTGTTATACTAAATAAGCGTTGTTCAGCCTCATTTTAATTAAGCTATTGCATTTTGAATTGGTTTTTGGTCTGCTGCCAAAACACCAGGCCGCACGGTATCCCAAACCTGCACATTTGACCCTATCTGTTACACTAAAGCAGCTTTTAAAGGCTATTTCTCATAAGTATATTGCAGTTTGAATTGTTTTTGTGTGTACTGTAAAAACACCAGGCCTCAGGGTATCCCAAACCTGCACATTTGACCCTATCTGTTACACTTAAGCAGCTTAGGGAGCCCATATATGGCCTGAAAGACACACCCTGGAGTTGGCAGCAGCATAAGGAGCTACCATGCATCAGCTACTACCATGGATCAGCCATTGGTGGCTGGAAATCCTGGCTGAACCATGCCTGATTCATCTTCACAAAGGTGAGTCTCTCGTCGTGGACAGACAAGTTCTCCTTGGCATGACTATGGCCCCCGCCGCACTAAACACCTGCTCAGATGGCACACTACTCGCTGGGCAGGACAGCTTTCCCAGGGCAAACTCTGCCAGTTGCGGCCCCAAGTCAAGTTTGGCTGCCCAGAAGTCCAGCGGGTCCTCAAGGGGCATTGGCAGGGTCATGTCAAGGTATGACACTACCTGCTGATTCAGGGCCTTCTCCAGGTCTTTCTGCTGCTCATGATTAGCCTCACTATGCGGGTCGTTTGTGATTAGGGTGTGATTCTGTTAGTTGTTATCTGATTCCGACCCGGCTTGATCAACCATTCCTGTCTGCTGCCTGTACCGACCTCTGCTTTGTCTGACCATGAACCTGCCTGCCCCTCTGGATACCCCACGATCTCTGACCTCCTGGCTTGACCCTTTGGCTACTCCTGACTACGCACCTGTATCATCCCTGTACTCTGACGCACCCTCCGGATTGACTACCTGTGAGCGACCTCGGCTTCGGGATACCCTCGTGGTTCATCGGCCTTCACCGTAAGCAGCCATCCTTTGTGCCTATTAAGACCTGGGGGCAACCGTGTCCGGTGAGGCGTACCTAGCGTCTAGGCAAGCCGGGGCTTGACTATAGGCAGAAGCGGAAGTGGAGATTGGGGGTTGCCTGCTTACAGAAGGCTGGTGTCCCGCTGGGCATCACAGTATGGACCATGGCATCGGCCATGCAGATAGGCATCGGCCAACTGACTACGTAGAATGTCTCTGTAGTAGGTCAGTTTCTCCTCCCTCTCAGTGGGTGTAAAAAAATGCCCCCATTTTGTGCCGGTAGTGAGGGTCCAATAAGGTGGAGAGCCAGAAGTCATCCTGCTGACAAATGGAGACAATTCTGTGGTCACTACGCATGCACGTGAGCCAACAGGCTTCATCTGGCCGTGAAATGTAGGCGCCATGTCTCCAGTGCCCTGACCAGCCATGGTTTCCAACATGTGTTGTAGTACATGGAGTGGAATCACATCGTTCATCCCATAGTCCTGGTGACTGACTAATAATTGGCTTCCTCAAAGGGTGTCACGTATGAGCTGCCACTGGTTAACATTGAAGTTACACAGGGGAGTCCTCCTACCCGCTTGGACCATCAAGAAAACAGTGATGGCTTTTCTCAGTTCGTATAGTCGATCCAACATATGGAGGGTGGAAACATTGCAAATCAGACTAGGTGGGGGGATACCGTTCTGACGCTGTAGCTCAAGAAGGGTGTGCTTGGTGGTGTAGGAGTGGCTGAAGTGCATGCAAAGTTTCCTTCCCGTTGTTAGCATGTCTTGCAGCTGGGGGGGGGGGAGACTTCAGAAAATGCTTGACAACTAGGATGAACACGTGTGGCATACAGGGCGCATGGCTCAGGCTTCCTTGTCGCAGCGCAGGCAAGATGTTCTTTCCATTGTCAGTCACCATGGTTCCCATTTGCAGTTTGGGTGGAGATTTATGATTTTTAGCAGTTCCTCCCATGTGTGACTCCGTGACTCAAGGCAAACCATGTGAAGAACAGAGTGAAACCGCCGAGTCCTGCACACATGGTAGGCTGGAAGGGCACTGAAAAAAAAAAAAAATACAGAAAAAAAAATATTAAGAAAAAACAAAATGCAAAAAAATAAAAATAAAAAATGAACAAAAAAATGTTTAAATTTTTTTTAAAAATATTAAAAAAAAGACAATGGGTCCAACATTGGGACCCTGGCCACACTTCGCCTTCTGCCTACACATCTTTCATATAGCCATGTTAGGTGGATGATCGTGTTAACCAATGGATGACGGCAGATGGGTTGCTGGTCAAGACACGACCGCTAACTGATACCGGGAGATCAGGCCTCTCACTGAGACTCCTGCTGCCACTCACCCCTAGTCTGCTGAGACCTCTGCTTGATGAATTGAGGCCTAATATGTTACTATGTTATTAATATGTTACTATGTTACTAATTACAAATATGTTAATAATATGTTACTATGTTAATAATATGTTACTATGTTACTAATATGTTACTATGTTACTAATATGTTACTATGTTACTATTGTGTTACTATGTTACTAATATGCTACTATGTTACTAATATGCTACTATGTTACTAATATGTTACTACTATGTTACTATGTTACTAATATGTTACTAATATGTTACTAATCTGTCACTCTCCATCACTCCAAGTCTTTAAAAGTGCCCTCAAAACTCACTGATGTCCTCCTCAGCTTCCTCAACAGTGTCTGCCTATGAAGCCAAAACGCTTGCAACACCACCTCCCACGCCACTCTCCTCATCACTACTTGCCCACCTAGTGGAAGAAGACGCGGCGAGTGTCTCCTCCACTTCTTGGCTGTGCAGTAGCTGCTGATCGTCAGATCATTCTCACTGAATAGTGGAGCTGAACCCAAAGCATAAGATATAACCAACAGTTGACTGGGGGTGTCAGATGTCACTTGTGATGCAGTGGATGATCGTGTTAACCAATGGATGATGGCAGATGGGTTGCTGGTCAAGACACGACCGCTAGCTGATACCGGGAGATCAGGCCTCCCACTGAGACTCCTGCTGCCACTCACCCCTAGTCTGCTGCAACCTCTGCTTGATGAATTTAGGCCTCTGCAACTTCTCTGTGCCCATCCTGGCACTTCTCTGCCTGACATACTTAGTGCGTATATGAGGGGAGGACAAAACGCTACACTACACTTAAAGCAGGATTTGTCGATAACAGAAGCAGGTTTGTAACTATGTATGGCCTTTCACTAAGTAGTAACTAGGCCCTGAAGACTTTAACAGGAACGAAGTGATGAAACTCTTAGATGTGCGTATGTGATGCTCTGATGAGAGCAATTCAACGTGCTCCAGTACGCTTGAAAAATGTTTTTTTGAGAGACAGCCCTGCGTGGAAATGAATCGAGCATGGATCAGCCAAGATTTCCACCCACCAATGCCTGATGCATTAGAGTAGATTGATCATGGGGCCAGACCAACACTAAAGAAATATGGATAGTGCAAAATAGATTTAAGGTGCTGCTCTCCAGTTACAGACATTCCTCCGCATCAGACCACAAGTAATTTTTGAGAAAATGCTTTACGTTAGTCTTACTTTTAATTAATATTCTTTGGATGGGATATATGTGCCAAAAATCTGTATATGTTCTCTTCATGCTGCTGCAAACTCCAGGGTGTGTCTTTCAGGCAATATATGGGCTCCTAATGCTGCTGCCAACTCCAATGTGTTTTTCAGGCAATATATGGGCTCTTAATGCTGCTGCCAACTCCTGGGTGTGTCTTTCAGGCAATATATGAGCTCCCTATGCTGCTGCCAAGTCCAATGTGTTTTTCAGGCAATATATGGGCTCTCTATGCTGCTGCGAAGTCCAGAGTGTGTCTTTCAGGCAATATTTTGGCTCCTGCTGCTGCCAACTCCAGTGTGTCTTTAGGCCAATTTTTGGGCTCCTGCTGCCAACTCCAGTGTCTCTTTCAAGCAATGATTGGGCTCCTGCTGCTGCTGCTGCCAACTCCAGTGTGTCTTTAGGCCAATTTTTGTGCTCCTGCTGCCAACTCCAGTGTCTCTTTCAGCCAATGTTTGGGCTCCTGCTGCTGCTGCTGCCAACTCCAGTGTGTGTCTTTAGTCCAATTTTTGGGCTCCTGCTGCCAACTCCAGTGTCTCTTTCAAGCAATGTTTGGGCTCCTGCTGCTGCTGCCAACTCCAGTGTCTCTTTCAGCCAATGTTTGGGCTCATGTTGCTGCTGCTGCCTGCTCCAGGGTGTGTCTATCAGCCAATTTTTGGGCTCCTGCTGCCAACTCATGTCTCTTTCAGCCAATGTTTGGGCTCCTGCTGCTGCTGCCAACTCCAGTGTCTCTTTCAGCCAATGTTTGGGCTCCTGCTGCTGCTGCTGCCAACTCCAGTGTGTGTCTTTAGTCCAATTTTTGGGCTCCTGCTGCCAACTCCAGTGTCTCTTTCAAGCAATGTTTGGGCTCCTGCTGCCAACTCCAGTGTCTCTTTCAGCCAATGTTTGGGCTCCTGCTGCCAACTCCAGTGTGTCTTTAGGCCAATTTTTGGGATCCTGCTGCCAACTCCAGTGTCTCTTTCAGCCAATGTTTGGGCTCCTGCTGCTGCTGCTGCCAACGCCAGTGTGTGTCTTTAGTCCAATTTTTGGGCTCCTGCTGCCAACTCCAGTGTCTCTTTCAAGCAATGTTTGGGCTCCTGCTGCTGCTGCCAACTCCAGTGTCTCTTTCAGCCAATGTTTGGGCTCCTGCTGCTGCTGCTGCCAACTCCAGGGTGTGTCTTTAGTCCAATTTTTTGGCTCCTGCTGCCAACTCCAGTGTCTCTTTCAAGCAATGTTTGGGCTCCTGCTGCTGCTGCCAACTCCAGTGTCTCTTTCAGCCAATGTTTGGGCTCCTGCTGCTGCTGCTGCCAACTCCAGGGTGTGTCTTTAGTCCAATTTTTTGGCTCCTGCTGCCAACTCCAGTGTCTCTTTCAAGCAATGTTTGGGCTCCTGCTGCTGCTGCCAACTCCAGTGTCTCTTTCAGACAATGTTTGGGCTCCTGCTGCTGTTGCCAACTCCAGTGTGTCTTTAGGCCAATTTTTGGGATCCTGCTGCCAACTTCAGTGTCTTTTTCAGCCAATGTTTGGGCTCCTGCTGCTGCTGCTGCCTACTCCAGTGTGTGTCTATCAGCCAATTTTTGGGCTCCTGCTGCCAACTCCAGTGTCTCTTTCAAGCAATGTTTGGGCTGCTGCTGCCTACTCCAGTGTCTCTTTCAGCCAATGTTTGGGCTCCTGCTGCCAACTCCAGTGTGTCTTTAGGCCAATTTTTGGGCTCCTGCTGCCAACTCCAGTGTCTCTTTCAGCCAATGTTTGGGCTCCTGCTGCTGCCAACTCCAGTGTGTCTTTAGGTCAATTTTTGGGCTCCTGCTGTCAACTCCAGTGTCTTTTTCAGCCAATATTTGGGCTCCTGCGGTTGCTGCTGCCAACTCCATTGTGTCTTTAGGCCAATGTTTGGGCTCCTGCTGCTGCTGCTGCCAACTCCAGTGTGTCTTTAGGCGATTTTTTGGGCTCCTGCTGCCAACTCCAGTGTCTCTTTCAGCCAATGTTTGGGCTCCTGCTGCTGCCAACTCCAGTGTGTCTTTTGGCCAATTTTTGGGCTCCTGTTGCCAACTCCAGTGTCTCTTTCAAGCAATGTTTGGGCTCCTGCTGCTGCTGCCAACTCCAGTGTCTCTTTCAGCCAATGTTTTGGCTCCTGCTGCCAACTCCAGTGTGTGTCTTTAGTCCAATTTTTGGGCTGCTGCTGCCAACTCCAGTGTCTCTTTCAAGCAATGTTTGGGCTCCTGCTGCTGCTGCCAACTCCAGTGTCTCTTTCAGCCAATGTTTGGGCTCCTGCTGCCAACTCCAGTGTGTCTTTAGGCCAATTTTTGGGCTCCTGCTGCCAACTCCAGTGTCTCTTTCAGCCAATGTTTGGGCTCCTGCTGCTTCTGCTGCCAACTCCAGTGTGTCTTTAGGTCAATTTTTGGGCTCCTGCTGTCAACTCCAGTGTCTTTTTCAGCCAATATTTGGGCTCCTGCGGTTGCTGCTGCCAACTCCATTGTGTCTTTAGGCCAATGTTTGGGCTCCTGCTGCTGCTGCTGCCAACTCCAGTGTGTCTTTAGGCGATTTTTTGGGCTCCTGCTGCCAACTCCAGTGTCTCTTTCAGCCAATGTTTGGGCTCCTGCTGCTGCCAACTCCAGTGTGTCTTTTGGCCAATTTTTGGGCTCCTGTTGCCAACTCCAGTGTCTCTTTCAAGCAATGTTTGGGCTCCTGCTGCTGCTGCCAACTCCAGTGTCTCTTTCAGCCAATGTTTGGGCTCCTGCTGCCAACTCCAGTGTGTCTTTAGGCCAATGTTTGGGCTCCTGCTGGCAACTCCATTGTGTCTTTAGGCCAATTTTTGGGCTCCTGCTGCTGCTGCTGCCAACTCCACTGTGTCTTTAGGACATTTTTTGGGCTCCTGCTGCCAACTCCAGTGTCTCTTTCAGCCAATGTTTGGGCTCCTGCTGCTGCTGCTGCCAACTCCAGTGTGTCTTTAGGCCAATTTTTGGGCTACTGCTGCCAACTCTAGTGTCTCTTTCAGCCAATGTTTGGGCTCCTGCTGCTGCTGCTGCCAACTCCAGTGTGTCTTTAGGCCAATTTTTGGGATCCTGCTGCCAACTCCAGTGTCTCTTTCAGCCAATGTTTGGGCTCCTGCTGCTGCTGCTGCCAACTCCAGTGTGTGTCTTTAGTCCAATTCTTGGGCTCCTGCTGCCAACTCCAGTGTCTCTTTCAAGCAATGTTTGGGCTCCTGCTGCTGCTGCCAACTCCAGTGTCTCTTTCAGCCAATGTTTGGGCTCCTGCTGCTGCCAACTCCAGGGTGTGTCTTTAGTCCAATTTTTTGGCTCCTGCTGCCAACTCCAGTGTCTCTTTCAAGCAATGTTTGGGCTCCTGCTGCTGCTGCCAACTCCAGTGTCTCTTTCAGCCAATGTTTGGGCTCCTGCTGCTGCTGCTGCCAACTCCAGGGTGTGTCTTTAGTCCAATTTTTTGGCTCCTGCTGCCAACTCCAGTTTCTCTTTCAAGCAATGTTTGGGCTCCTGCTGCTGCTGCCAACTCCAGTGTCTCTTTCAGCCAATGTTTGGGCTCCTGCTGCTGCTGCCAACTCCAGTGTGTCTTTAGGCCAATTTTTGGGATCCTGCTGCCAACTTCAGTGTCTTTTTCAGCCAATGTTTGGGCTCCTGCTGCTGCTGCTGCCTACTCCAGTGTGTGTCTATCAGCCAATTTTTGGGCTCCTGCTGCCAACTCCAGTGTCTCTTTCAAGCAATGTTTGGGCTCCTGCTGCTGCTGCCAACTCCAGTGTCTCTTTCAGCCAATGTTTGGGCTCCTGCTGCCAACTCCAGTGTGTCTTTAGGCCAATTTTTGGGCTCCTGCTGCCAACTCCAGTATCTCTTTCAGCCAATGTTTGGGCTCCTGCTGCTGCCAACTCCAGTGTGTCTTTAGGTCAATTTTTGGGCTCCTGCTGTCAACTCCAGTGTCTTTTTTAGCCAATATTTGGGCTCCTGCGGTTGCTGCTGCCAACTCCATTGTGTCTTTAGGCCAATGTTTGGGCTCCTGCTGCTGCTGCTGCCAACTCCAGTGTGTCTTTAGGCAATTTTTTGGGCTCCTGCTGCCAACTCCAGTGTCTCTTTCAGCCAATGTTTGGGCTCCTGCTGCTGCCAACTCCAGTGTGTCTTTTGGCCAATTTTTGGGCTCCTGTTGCCAACTCCAGTGTCTCTTTCAAGCAATGTTTGGGCTCCTGCTGCTGCTGCCAACTCCAGTGTCTCTTTCAGCCAATGTTTTGGCTCCTGCTGCCAACTCCAGTGTGTGTCTTTAGTCCAATTTTTGGGCTGCTGCTGCCAACTCCAGTGTCTCTTTCAAGCAATGTTTGGGCTCCTGCTGCTGCTGCCAACTCCAGTGTCTCTTTCAGCCAATGTTTGGGCTCCTGCTGCCAACTCCAGTGTGTCTTTAGGCCAATTTTTGGGCTCCTGCTGCCAACTCCAGTGTCTCTTTCAGCCAATGTTTGGGCTCCTGCTGCTGCTGCTGCCAACTCCAGTGTGTCTTTAGGTCAATTTTTGGGCTCCTGCTGTCAACTCCAGTGTCTTTTTCAGCCAATATTTGGGCTCCTGCGGTTGCTGCTGCCAACTTCATTGTGTCTTTAGGCCAATGTTTGGGCTCCTGCTGCTGCTGCTGCCAACTCCAGTGTGTCTTTAGGCGATTTTTTGGGCTCCTGCTGCCAACTCCAGTGTCTCTTTCAGCCAATGTTTGGGCTCCTGCTGCTGCCAACTCCAGTGTGTCTTTTGGCCAATTTTTGGGCTCCTGTTGCCAACTTCAGTGTCTCTTTCAAGCAATGTTTGGGCTCCTGCTGCTGCTGCCAACTCCAGTGTCTCTTTCAGCCAATGTTTGGGCTCCTGCTGCCAACTCCAGTGTGTCTTTAGGCCAATGTTTGGGCTCCTGCTGGCAACTCCATTGTGTCTTTAGGCCAATTTTTGGGCTCCTGCTGCTGCTGCTGCCAACTCCACTGTGTCTTTAGGACATTTTTTGGGCTCCTGCTGCCAACTCCAGTGTCTCTTTCAGCCAATGTTTGGGCTCCTGCTGCTGCTGCTGCCAACTCCAGTGTGTCTTTAGGCCAATTTTTGGGCTACTGCTGCCAACTCTAGTGTCTCTTTCAGCCAATGTTTGGGCTCCTGCTGTTGCTGCTGCTGCCAACTCCAGTGTGTCTTTAGGCCAATTTTTGGGCTCCTGCTGCCAACTCCAGTGTCTCTTTCAGCCAATGTTTGGGCTCCTGCTGCTGGCAACTCCATTGTGTCTTTAGGCGAATTTTTGTGCTCCTGCTGCCAACTCCGGTGTCTCTTTCAGCCAATGTTTGGGCTCCTGCTGCTGCTGCTGCCAACTCCAGTGTGTGTCTTTAGTCCAATTTTTGGGCTCCTGCTGCTGCCAACTCCAGTGTCTCTTTCAAGCAATGTTTGGGCTCCTGCTGCTGCTGCCAACTCCAGTGTCTCTTTCAGCCAATGTTTGGGCTCCTGCTGCTGCTGCTGTCAACTCCAGTGTGTCTTTAGGCCAATTTTTGGGATCCTGCTGCCAACTACAGTGTCTCTTTCAGCCAATGTTTGGGCTCCTTCTGCTGCCTACTCCAGTGTGTGTCTATCAGCCAATTTTTGGGCTCCTGCTGCCAACTCCAGTGTGTGTCTTTAGTCCAATTTTTGGGCTCCTGCTGCCAACTCCAGTGTCTCTTTCAGCCAATGTTTGGGCTCCTGCTGCTGCCTACTCCAGTGTGTGTCTATCAGCCAATTTTTGGGCTCCTGCTGCCAACTCCAGTGTGTGTCTTTAGTCCAATTTTTGGGCTCCTGCTGCCAACTCCAGTGTCTCTTTCAGCCAATGTTTGGGCTCCTGCTGCCAACTCCAGTGTGTCTTTAGGCCAATTTTTGGGCTCCTGCTGCCAACTCCAGTGTCTCTTTCAGCCAATGTTTGGGCTCCTGCTGCTGCTGCTGGCAACTCCAGTGTGTCTTTAGGTCCAGTTTTGGGCTCCTGCTGCCAACTCCAGTGTCTCTTTCAGCCAATGTTTGGGCTCCTGCTGCTGCTGCTGCTGGCAACTCCATTGTGTCTTTAGGCCATTTTTTGGGCTCTTGCTGCCAACTCCAGTGTCTCTTTCAGCCAATGTTTGGGCTCCTGCTGCTGCTGCTGCCAACTCCACTGTGTCTTTAGGACATTTTTTGGGCTCCTGCTGCCAACTCCAGTGTCTCTTTCAGCCAATGTTTGGGCTCCTGCTGCTGCCAACTCCAGTGTGTCTTTAGGCCAATTTTTGGGCTACTGCTGCCAACTCTAGTGTCTCTTTCAGCCAATGTTTGGGCTCCTGCTGCTGCTGCTGCCAACTCCAGTGTGTCTTTAGGCCAATTTTTGGGATCCTGCTGCCAACTCCAGTGTCTCTTTCAGCCAATGTTTGGGCTCCTGCTGCTGCTGCTGCCAACTCCAGTGTGTGTCTTTAGTCCAATTCTTGGGCTCCTGCTGCCAACTCCAGTGTCTCTTTCAAGCAATGTTTGGGCTCCTGCTGCTGCTGCCAACTCCAGTGTCTCTTTCAGCCAATGTTTGGGCTCCTGCTGCTGCCAACTCCAGGGTGTGTCTTTAGTCCAATTTTTTGGCTCCTGCTGCCAACTCCAGTGTCTCTTTCAAGCAATGTTTGGGCTCCTGCTGCTGCTGCCAACTCCAGTGTCTCTTTCAGCCAATGTTTGGGCTCCTGCTGCTGCTGCTGCCAACTCCAGGGTGTGTCTTTAGTCCAATTTTTTGGCTCCTGCTGCCAACTCCAGTTTCTCTTTCAAGCAATGTTTGGGCTCCTGCTGCTGCTGCCAACTCCAGTGTCTCTTTCAGCCAATGTTTGGGCTCCTGCTGCTGCTGCCAACTCCAGTGTGTCTTTAGGCCAATTTTTGGGATCCTGCTGCCAACTTCAGTGTCTTTTTCAGCCAATGTTTGGGCTCCTGCTGCTGCTGCTGCCTACTCCAGTGTGTGTCTATCAGCCAATTTTTGGGCTCCTGCTGCCAACTCCAGTGTCTCTTTCAAGCAATGTTTGGGCTCCTGCTGCTGCTGCCAACTCCAGTGTCTCTTTCAGCCAATGTTTGGGCTCCTGCTGCCAACTCCAGTGTGTCTTTAGGCCAATTTTTGGGCTCCTGCTGCCAACTCCAGTATCTCTTTCAGCCAATGTTTGGGCTCCTGCTGCTGCCAACTCCAGTGTGTCTTTAGGTCAATTTTTGGGCTCCTGCTGTCAACTCCAGTGTCTTTTTTAGCCAATATTTGGGCTCCTGCGGTTGCTGCTGCCAACTCCATTGTGTCTTTAGGCCAATGTTTGGGCTCCTGCTGCTGCTGCTGCCAACTCCAGTGTGTCTTTAGGCAATTTTTTTGGCTCCTGCTGCCAACTCCAGTGTCTCTTTCAGCCAATGTTTGGGCTCCTGCTGCTGCCAACTCCAGTGTGTCTTTAGGCCAATTTTTGGGCTCCTGTTGCCAACTCCAGTGTCTCTTTCAAGCAATGTTTGGGCTCCTGCTGCTGCTGCCAACTCCAGTGTCTCTTTCAGCCAATGTTTTGGCTCCTGCTGCCAACTCCAGTGTGTGTCTTTAGTCCAATTTTTGGGCTGCTGCTGCCAACTCCAGTGTCTCTTTCAAGCAATGTTTGGGCTCCTGCTGCTGCTGCCAACTCCAGTGTCTCTTTCAGCCAATGTTTGGGCTCCTGCTGCCAACTCCAGTGTGTCTTTAGGCCAATTTTTGGGCTCCTGCTGCCAACTCCAGTGTCTCTTTCAGCCAATGTTTGGGCTCCTGCTGCTGCTGCTGCCAACTCCAGTGTGTCTTTAGGTCAATTTTTGGGCTCCTGCTGTCAACTCCAGTGTCTTTTTCAGCCAATATTTGGGCTCCTGCGGTTGCTGCTGCCAACTTCATTGTGTCTTTAGGCCAATGTTTGGGCTCCTGCTGCTGCTGCTGCCAACTCCAGTGTGTCTTTAGGCGATTTTTTGGGCTCCTGCTGCCAACTCCAGTGTCTCTTTCAGCCAATGTTTGGGCTCCTGCTGCTGCCAACTCCAGTGTGTCTTTTGGCCAATTTTTGGGCTCCTGTTGCCAACTTCAGTGTCTCTTTCAAGCAATGTTTGGGCTCCTGCTGCTGCTGCCAACTCCAGTGTCTCTTTCAGCCAATGTTTGGGCTCCTGCTGCCAACTCCAGTGTGTCTTTAGGCCAATGTTTGGGCTCCTGCTGGCAACTCCATTGTGTCTTTAGGCCAATTTTTGGGCTCCTGCTGCTGCTGCTGCCAACTCCACTGTGTCTTTAGGACATTTTTTGGGCTCCTGCTGCCAACTCCAGTGTCTCTTTCAGCCAATGTTTGGGCTCCTGCTGCTGCTGCTGCCAACTCCAGTGTGTCTTTAGGCCAATTTTTGGGCTACTGCTGCCAACTCTAGTGTCTCTTTCAGCCAATGTTTGGGCTCCTGCTGCTGCTGCTGCTGCCAACTCCAGTGTGTCTTTAGGCCAATTTTTGGGCTCCTGCTGCCAACTCCAGTGTCTCTTTCAGCCAATGTTTGGGCTCCTGCTGCTGGCAACTCCATTGTGTCTTTAGGCGAATTTTTGTGCTCCTGCTGCCAACTCCGGTGTCTCTTTCAGCCAATGTTTGGGCTCCTGCTGCTGCTGCTGCCAACTCCAGTGTGTGTCTTTAGTCCAATTTTTGGGCTCCTGCTGCTGCCAACTCCAGTGTCTCTTTCAAGCAATGTTTGGGCTCCTGCTGCTGCTGCCAACTCCAGTGTCTCTTTCAGCCAATGTTTGGGCTCCTGCTGCTGCTGCTGTCAACTCCAGTGTGTCTTTAGGCCAATTTTTGGGATCCTGCTGCCAACTACAGTGTCTCTTTCAGCCAATGTTTGGGCTCCTTCTGCTGCCTACTCCAGTGTGTGTCTATCAGCCAATTTTTGGGCTCCTGCTGCCAACTCCAGTGTGTGTCTTTAGTCCAATTTTTGGGCTCCTGCTGCCAACTCCAGTGTCTCTTTCAGCCAATGTTTGGGCTCCTGCTGCTGCCTACTCCAGTGTGTGTCTATCAGCCAATTTTTGGGCTCCTGCTGCCAACTCCAGTGTGTGTCTTTAGTCCAATTTTTGGGCTCCTGCTGCCAACTCCAGTGTCTCTTTCAGCCAATGTTTGGGCTCCTGCTGCCAACTCCAGTGTGTCTTTAGGCCAATTTTTGGGCTCCTGCTGCCAACTCCAGTGTCTCTTTCAGCCAATGTTTGGGCTCCTGCTGCTGCTGCTGGCAACTCCAGTGTGTCTTTAGGTCCAGTTTTGGGCTCCTGCTGCCAACTCCAGTGTCTCTTTCAGCCAATGTTTGGGCTCCTGCTGCTGCTGCTGCTGGCAACTCCATTGTGTCTTTAGGCCATTTTTTGGGCTCTTGCTGCCAACTCCAGTGTCTCTTTCAGCCAATGTTTGGGCTCCTGCTGCTGCTGCTGCCAACTCCAGTGTGTCTTTTGGCCAATTTTTGGGCTCCTGCTGCCAACTCCAGTGTCTCTTTCAAGCAATGTTTGGGCTCCTGCTGCTGCTGCAAAATCCAGTGTCTCTTTCAGCCAATGTTTGGGCTCCTGCTGCCAACTCCAGTGTGTCTTTAGGCCAATGTTTGGGCTCCTGCTGGCAACTCCATTGTCTTTAGGCCAATTTTTGGGCTCCTGCTGCCAACTCCAGTGTCTCTTTCAGCCAATGTTTGGGCTCCTGCTGCTGCTGCTGCTGCCAACTCCAGTGTGTTTTTCAGCCAATGTTTGGGCTCCTGCTGCTGCTGCTGCCAACTCCAGTGTGTCTTTTGGCCAATTTTTGGGCTCCTGCTGCCAACTCCAGTGTCTCTTTCAAGCAATGTTTGGGCTCCTGCTGCTGCTGCCAACTCCAGTGTGTCTTTAGGCCGATGTTTGGGCTCCTGCTGGCAACTCCATTGTGTCTTTAGGCCAATTTTTGGGCTCCTGCTGCCAACTCCAGTGTCTCTTTCAGCCAATGTTTGGGCTCCTACTGCTGCTGCTGCCAACTCCAGTGTGTCTTTAGGCCATTTTTTTTGGGCTCCTGCTGCCAACTCCAGTGTCTCTTTCAGCCAATGTTTGGGCTCCTGCTGCTGCCAACTCCAGTGTGTTTTTAGGCCAATTTTTGGGCTACTGTTGCCAACTCCAGTGTCTCTTTCAGCCAATGTTTGGGCTCCTGCTGCTGCTGCTGCTGCCAACTCCAGTGTGTCTTTTGGCCAATATTTGGACTCCTGCTGCCAACTCCAGTGTCTCTTTCAAGCAATGTTTGGGCTCCCGCTGCTGCTGCTGCCAACTCCAGTGTCTCTTTCAGCCAATGTTTGGGCTCCTGCTGCTGCTGCTGCCAACTCCAGTGTGTGTCTTTAGTCCAATTTTTGGGCTCCTGCTGCCAACTCCAGTGTCTCTTTCAAGCAATGTTTGGGCTCCTGCTGCCAACTCCAGTGTCTCTTTCAGCCAATGTTTGGGCTCCTGCTGCCAACTCCAGTGTGTCTTTAGGCCAATTTTTGGGATCCTGCTGCCAACTCCAGTGTCTCTTTCAGCCAATGTTTGGGCTCCTGCTGCTGCCAACTCCAGTGTGTGTCTTTAGTCCAATTTTTGGGCTCCTGCTGCCAACTCCAGTGTCTCTTTCAAGCAATGTTTGGGCTCCTGCTGCTGCTGCCAACTCCAGTGTCTCTTTCAGCCAATGTTTGGGCTCCTGCTGCTGCTGCTGCCAACTCCAGGGTGTGTCTTTAGTCCAATTTTTTGGCTCCTGCTGCCAACTCCAGTGTCTCTTTCAAGCAATGTTTGGGCTCCTGCTGCTGCTGCCAACTCCAGTGTCTCTTTCAGCCAATGTTTGGGCTCCTGCTGCTGCTGCTGCCAACTCCAGGGTGTGTCTTTAGTCCAATTTTTTGGCTCCTGCTGCCAACTCCAGTGTCTCTTTCAAGCAATGTTTGGGCTCCTGCTGCTGCTGCCAACTCCAGTGTCTCTTTCAGCCAATGTTTGGGCTCCTGCTGCTGCTGCCAACTCCAGTGTGTCTTTAGGCCAATTTTTGGGATCCTGCTGCCAACTTCAGTGTCTTTTTCAGCCAATGTTTGGGCTCCTGCTGCTGCTGCTGCCTACTCCAGTGTGTGTCTATCAGCCAATTTTTGGGCTCCTGCTGCCAACTCCAGTGTCTCTTTCAAGCAATGTTTGGGATCCTGCTGCTGCTGCCAACTCCAGTGTCTCTTTCAGCCAATGTTTGGGCTCCTGCTGCCAACTCCAGTGTGTCTTTAGGCCAATTTTTGGGCTCCTGCTGCCAACTCCAGTGTCTCTTTCAGCCAATGTTTGGGCTCCTGCTGCTGCCAACTCCAGTGTGTCTTTAGGTCAATTTTTGGGCTCCTGCTGTCAACTCCAGTGTCTTTTTCAGCCAATATTTGGGCTCCTGCGGTTGCTGCTGCCAACTCCATTGTGTCTTTAGGCCAATGTTTGGGCTCCTGCTGCTGCTGCTGCCAACTCCAGTGTGTCTTTAGGCGATTTTTTGGGCTCCTGCTGCCAACTCCAGTGTCTCTTTCAGCCAATGTTTGGGCTCCTGCTGCTGCCAACTCCAGTGTGTCTTTTGGCCAATTTTTGGGCTCCTGTTGCCAACTCCAGTGTCTCTTTCAAGCAATGTTTGGGCTCCTGCTGCTGCTGCCAACTCCAGTGTCTCTTTCAGCCAATGTTTTGGCTCCTGCTGCCAACTCCAGTGTGTGTCTTTAGTCCAATTTTTGGGCTGCTGCTGCCAACTCCAGTGTCTCTTTCAAGCAATGTTTGGGCTCCTGCTGCTGCTGCCAACTCCAGTGTCTCTTTCAGCCAATGTTTGGGCTCCTGCTGCCAACTCCAGTGTGTCTTTAGGCCAATTTTTGGGCTCCTGCTGCCAACTCCAGTGTCTCTTTCAGCCAATGTTTGGGCTCCTGCTGCTGCTGCTGCCAACTCCAGTGTGTCTTTAGGTCAATTTTTGGGCTCCTGCTGTCAACTCCAGTGTCTTTTTCAGCCAATATTTGGGCTCCTGCGGTTGCTGCTGCCAACTCCATTGTGTCTTTAGGCCAATGTTTGGGCTCCTGCTGCTGCTGCTGCCAACTCCAGTGTGTCTTTAGGCGATTTTTTGGGCTCCTGCTGCCAACTCCAGTGTCTCTTTCAGCCAATGTTTGGGCTCCTGCTGCTGCCAACTCCAGTGTGTCTTTTGGCCAATTTTTGGGCTCCTGTTGCCAACTCCAGTGTCTCTTTCAAGCAATGTTTGGGCTCCTGCTGCTGCTGCCAACTCCAGTGTCTCTTTCAGCCAATGTTTGGGCTCCTGCTGCCAACTCCAGTGTGTCTTTAGGCCAATGTTTGGGCTCCTGCTGGCAACTCCATTGTGTCTTTAGGCCAATTTTTGGGCTCCTGCTGCTGCTGCTGCCAACTCCACTGTGTCTTTAGGACATTTTTTGGGCTCCTGCTGCCAACTCCAGTGTCTCTTTCAGCCAATGTTTGGGCTCCTGCTGCTGCTGCTGCCAACTCCAGTGTGTCTTTAGGCCAATTTTTGGGCTACTGCTGCCAACTCTAGTGTCTCTTTCAGCCAATGTTTGGGCTCCTGCTGCTGCTGCTGCTGCTGCCAACTCCAGTGTGTCTTTAGGCCAATTTTTGGGATCCTGCTGCCAACTCCAGTGTCTCTTTCAGCCAATGTTTGGGCTCCTGCTGCTGCTGCTGCCAACTCCAGTGTGTGTCTTTAGTCCAATTCTTGGGCTCCTGCTGCCAACTCCAGTGTCTCTTTCAAGCAATGTTTGGGCTCCTGCTGCTGCTGCCAACTCCAGTGTCTCTTTCAGCCAATGTTTGGGCTCCTGCTGCTGCTGCTGCCAACTCCAGGGTGTGTCTTTAGTCCAATTTTTTGGCTCCTGCTGCCAACTCCAGTGTCTCTTTCAAGCAATGTTTGGGCTCCTGCTGCTGCTGCCAACTCCAGTGTCTCTTTCAGCCAATGTTTGGGCTCCTGCTGCTGCTGCTGCCAACTCCAGGGTGTGTCTTTAGTCCAATTTTTTGGCTCCTGCTGCCAACTCCAGTGTCTCTTTCAAGCAATGTTTGGGCTCCTGCTGCTGCTGCCAACTCCAGTGTCTCTTTCAGCCAATGTTTGGGCTCCTGCTGCTGCTGCCAACTCCAGTGTGTCTTTAGGCCAATTTTTGGGATCCTGCTGCCAACTTCAGTGTCTTTTTCAGCCAATGTTTGGGCTCCTGCTGCTGCTGCTGCCTACTCCAGTGTGTGTCTATCAGCCAATTTTTGGGCTCCTGCTGCCAACTCCAGTGTCTCTTTCAAGCAATGTTTGGGCTCCTGCTGCTGCTGCCAACTCCAGTGTCTCTTTCAGCCAATGTTTGGGCTCCTGCTGCCAACTCCAGTGTGTCTTTAGGCCAATTTTTGGGCTCCTGCTGCCAACTCCAGTATCTCTTTCAGCCAATGTTTGGGCTCCTGCTGCTGCCAACTCCAGTGTGTCTTTAGGTCAATTTTTGGGCTCCTGCTGTCAACTCCAGTGTCTTTTTTAGCCAATATTTGGGCTCCTGCGGTTGCTGCTGCCAACTCCATTGTGTCTTTAGGCCAATGTTTGGGCTCCTGCTGCTGCTGCTGCCAACTCCAGTGTGTCTTTAGGCAATTTTTTGGGCTCCTGCTGCCAACTCCAGTGTCTCTTTCAGCCAATGTTTGGGCTCCTGCTGCTGCCAACTCCAGTGTGTCTTTTGGCCAATTTTTGGGCTCCTGTTGCCAACTCCAGTGTCTCTTTCAAGCAATGTTTGGGCTCCTGCTGCTGCTGCCAACTCCAGTGTCTCTTTCAGCCAATGTTTTGGCTCCTGCTGCCAACTCCAGTGTGTGTCTTTAGTCCAATTTTTGGGCTGCTGCTGCCAACTCCAGTGTCTCTTTCAAGCAATGTTTGGGCTCCTGCTGCTGCTGCCAACTCCAGTGTCTCTTTCAGCCAATGTTTGGGCTCCTGCTGCCAACTCCAGTGTGTCTTTAGGCCAATTTTTGGGCTCCTGCTGCCAACTCCAGTGTCTCTTTCAGCCAATGTTTGGGCTCCTGCTGCTGCTGCTGCCAACTCCAGTGTGTCTTTAGGTCAATTTTTGGGCTCCTGCTGTCAACTCCAGTGTCTTTTTCAGCCAATATTTGGGCTCCTGCGGTTGCTGCTGCCAACTTCATTGTGTCTTTAGGCCAATGTTTGGGCTCCTGCTGCTGCTGCTGCCAACTCCAGTGTGTCTTTAGGCGATTTTTTGGGCTCCTGCTGCCAACTCCAGTGTCTCTTTCAGCCAATGTTTGGGCTCCTGCTGCTGCCAACTCCAGTGTGTCTTTTGGCCAATTTTTGGGCTCCTGTTGCCAACTCCAGTGTCTCTTTCAAGCAATGTTTGGGCTCCTGCTGCTGCTGCCAACTCCAGTGTCTCTTTCAGCCAATGTTTGGGCTCCTGCTGCCAACTCCAGTGTGTCTTTAGGCCAATGTTTGGGCTCCTGCTGGCAACTTCATTGTGTCTTTAGGCCAATTTTTGGGCTCCTGCTGCTGCTGCTGCCAACTCCACTGTGTCTTTAGGACATTTTTTGGGCTCCTGCTGGCAACTCCAGTGTCTCTTTCAGCCAATGTTTGGGCTCCTGCTGCTGCTGCTGCCAACTCCAGTGTGTCTTTAGGCCAATTTTTGGGCTACTGCTGCCAACTCTAGTGTCTCTTTCAGCCAATGTTTGGGCTCCTGCTGCTGCTGCTGCTGCTGCCAACTCCAGTGTGTCTTTAGGCCAATTTTTGGGCTCCTGCTGCCAACTCCAGTGTCTCTTTCAGCCAATGTTTGGGCTCCTGCTGCTGGCAACTCCATTGTGTCTTTAGGCAAATTTTTGTGCTCCTGCTGCCAACTCCGGTGTCTCTTTCAGCCAATGTTTGGGCTCCTGCTGCTGCTGCTGCCAACTCCAGTGTGTGTCTTTAGTCCAATTTTTGGGCTCCTGCTGCTGCCAACTCCAGTGTCTCTTTCAAGCAATGTTTGGGCTCCTGCTGCTGCTGCCAACTCCAGTGTCTCTTTCAGCCAATGTTTGGGCTCCTGCTGCTGCTGCTGTCAACTCCAGTGTGTCTTTAGGCCAATTTTTGGGATCCTGCTGCCAACTACAGTGTCTCTTTCAGCCAATGTTTGGGCTCCTGCTGCTGCCTACTCCAGTGTGTGTCTATCAGCCAATTTTTGGGCTCCTGCTGCCAACTCCAGTGTGTGTCTTTAGTCCAATTTTTGGGCTCCTGCTGCCAACTCCAGTGTCTCTTTCAGCCAATGTTTGGGCTCCTGCTGCCAACTCCAGTGTGTCTTTAGGCCAATTTTTGGGCTCCTGCTGCCAACTCCAGTGTCTCTTTCAGCCAATGTTTGGGCTCCTGCTGCTGCTGCTGGCAACTCCAGTGTGTCTTTAGGTCCAGTTTTGGGCTCCTGCTGCCAACTCCAGTGTCTCTTTCAGCCAATGTTTGGGCTCCTGCTGCTGCTGGCAACTCCATTGTGTCTTTAGGCCATTTTTTGGGCTCTTGCTGCCAACTCCAGTGTCTCTTTCAGCCAATGTTTGGGCTCCTGCTGCTGCTGCTGCCAACTCCAGTGTGTCTTTTGGCCAATTTTTGGGCTCCTGCTGCCAACTCCAGTGTCTCTTTCAAGCAATGTTTGGGCTCCTGCTGCTGCTGCAAAATCCAGTGTCTCTTTCAGCCAATGTTTGGGCTCCTGCTGCCAACTCCAGTGTGTCTTTAGGCCAATGTTTGGGCTCCTGCTGGCAACTCCATTGTGTCTTTAGGCCAATTTTTGGGCTCCTGCTGCCAACTCCAGTGTCTCTTTCAGCCAATGTTTGGGCTCCTGCTGCTACTGCTGCTGCCAACTCCAGTGTGTTTTTCAGCCAATGTTTGGGCTCCTGCTGCTGCTGCTGCCAACTCCAGTGTGTCTTTTGGCCAATTTTTGGGCTCCTGCTGCCAACTCCAGTGTCTCTTTCAAGCAATGTTTGGGCTCCTGCTGCTGCTGCCAACTCCAGTGTGTCTTTAGGCCGATGTTTGGGCTCCTGCTGGCAACTCCATTGTGTCTTTAGGCCAATTTTTGGGCTCCTGCTGCCAACTCCAGTGTCTCTTTCAGCCAATGTTTGGGCTCCTACTGCTGCTGCTGCCAACTCCAGTGTGTCTTTAGGCCATTTTTTTTGGGCTCCTGCTGCCAACTCCAGTGTCTCTTTCAGCCAATGTTTGGGCTCCTGCTGCTGCCAACTCCAGTGTGTTTTTAGGCCAATTTTTGGGCTACTGTTGCCAACTCCAGTGTCTCTTTCAGCCAATGTTTGGGCTCCTGCTGCTGCTGCCAACTCCAGTGTGTCTTTTGGCCAATTTTTGGACTCCTGCTGCCAACTCCAGTGTCTCTTTCAAGCAATGTTTGGGCTCCCGCGGCTGCTGCTGCCAACTCCAGTGTCTCTTTCAGCCAATGTTTGGGCTCCTGCTGCTGCTGCTGCCAACTCCAGTGTGTGTCTTTAGTCCAATTTTTGGGCTCCTGCTGCCAACTCCAGTGTCTCTTTCAAGCAATGTTTGGGCTCCTGCTGCCAACTCCAGTGTCTCTTTCAGCCAATGTTTGGGCTCCTGCTGCCAACTCCAGTGTGTCTTTAGGCCAATTTTTGGGATCCTGCTGCCAACTCCAGTGTCTCTTTCAGCCAATGTTTGGGCTCCTGCTGCTGCTGCTGCCAACTCCAGTGTGTGTCTTTAGTCCAATTTTTGGGCTCCTGCTGCCAACTCCAGTGTCTCTTTCAAGCAATGTTTGGGCTCCTGCTGCTGCTGCCAACTCCAGTGTCTCTTTCAGCCAATGTTTGGGCTCCTGCTGCTGCTGCTGCCAACTCCAGGGTGTGTCTTTAGTCCAATTTTTTGGCTCCTGCTGCCAACTCCAGTGTCTCTTTCAAGCAATGTTTGGGCTCCTGCTGCTGCTGCCAACTCCAGTGTCTCTTTCAGCCAATGTTTGGGCTCCTGCTGCTGCTGCTGCCAACTCCAGGGTGTGTCTTTAGTCCAATTTTTTGGCTCCTGCTGCCAACTCCAGTGTCTCTTTCAAGCAATGTTTGGGCTCCTGCTGCTGCTGCCAACTCCAGTGTCTCTTTCAGCCAATGTTTGGGCTCCTGCTGCTGCTGCCAACTCCAGTGTGTCTTTAGGCCAATTTTTGGGATCCTGCTGCCAACTTCAGTGTCTTTTTCAGCCAATGTTTGGGCTCCTGCTGCTGCTGCTGCCTACTCCAGTGTGTGTCTATCAGCCAATTTTTGGGCTCCTGCTGCCAACTCCAGTGTCTCTTTCAAGCAATGTTTGGGATCCTGCTGCTGCTGCCAACTCCAGTGTCTCTTTCAGCCAATGTTTGGGCTCCTGCTGCCAACTCCAGTGTGTCTTTAGGCCAATTTTTGGGCTCCTGCTGCCAACTCCAGTGTCTCTTTCAGCCAATGTTTGGGCTCCTGCTGCTGCCAACTCCAGTGTGTCTTTAGGTCAATTTTTGGGCTCCTGCTGTCAACTCCAGTGTCTTTTTCAGCCAATATTTGGGCTCCTGCGGTTGCTGCTGCCAACTCCATTGTGTCTTTAGGCCAATGTTTGGGCTCCTGCTGCTGCTGCTGCCAACTCCAGTGTGTCTTTAGGCGATTTTTTGGGCTCCTGCTGCCAACTCCAGTGTCTCTTTCAGCCAATGTTTGGGCTCCTGCTGCTGCCAACTCCAGTGTGTCTTTTGGCCAATTTTTGGGCTCCTGTTGCCAACTCCAGTGTCTCTTTCAAGCAATGTTTGGGCTCCTGCTGCTGCTGCCAACTCCAGTGTCTCTTTCAGCCAATGTTTTGGCTCCTGCTGCCAACTCCAGTGTGTGTCTTTAGTCCAATTTTTGGGCTGCTGCTGCCAACTCCAGTGTCTCTTTCAAGCAATGTTTGGGCTCCTGCTGCTGCTGCCAACTCCAGTGTCTCTTTCAGCCAATGTTTGGGCTCCTGCTGCCAACTCCAGTGTGTCTTTAGGCCAATTTTTGGGCTCCTGCTGCCAACTCCAGTGTCTCTTTCAGCCAATGTTTGGGCTCCTGCTGCTGCTGCTGCCAACTCCAGTGTGTCTTTAGGTCAATTTTTGGGCTCCTGCTGTCAACTCCAGTGTCTTTTTCAGCCAATATTTGGGCTCCTGCGGTTGCTGCTGCCAACTCCATTGTGTCTTTAGGCCAATGTTTGGGCTCCTGCTGCTGCTGCTGCCAACTCCAGTGTGTCTTTAGGCGATTTTTTGGGCTCCTGCTGCCAACTCCAGTGTCTCTTTCAGCCAATGTTTGGGCTCCTGCTGCTGCCAACTCCAGTGTGTCTTTTGGCCAATTTTTGGGCTCCTGTTGCCAACTCCAGTGTCTCTTTCAAGCAATGTTTGGGCTCCTGCTGCTGCTGCCAACTCCAGTGTCTCTTTCAGCCAATGTTTGGGCTCCTGCTGCCAACTCCAGTGTGTCTTTAGGCCAAAGTTTGGGCTCCTGCTGGCAACTCCATTGTGTCTTTAGGCCAATTTTTGGGCTCCTGTTGCTGCTGCTGCCAACTCCACTGTGTCTTTAGGACATTTTTTGGGCTCCTGCTGCCAACTCCAGTGTCTCTTTCAGCCAATGTTTGGGCTCCTGCTGCTGCTGCTGCCGACTCCAGTGTGTCTTTAGGCCAATTTTTGGGCTACTGCTGCCAACTCTAGTGTCTCTTTCAGCCAATGTTTGGGCTCCTGCTGCTGCTGCTGCTGCTGCCAACTCCAGTGTGTCTTTAGGCCAATTTTTGGGATCCTGCTGCCAACTCCAGTGTCTCTTTCAGCCAATGTTTGGGCTCCTGCTGCTGCTGCTGCCAACTCCAGTGTGTGTCTTTAGTCCAATTTTTGGGCTCCTGCTGCCAACTCCAGTGTCTCTTTCAAGCAATGTTTGGGCTCCTGCTGCTGCTGCCAACTCCAGTGTCTCTTTCAGCCAATGTTTGGGCTCCTGCTGCTGCCAACTCCAGGGTGTGTCTTTAGTCCAATTTTTTGGCTCCTGCTGCCAACTCCAGTGTCTCTTTCAAGCAATGTTTGGGCTCCTGCTGCTGCTGCCAACTCCAGTGTCTCTTTCAGCCAATGTTTGGGCTCCTGCTGCTGCTGCTGCCAACTCCAGGGTGTGTCTTTAGTCCAATTTTTTGGCTCCTGCTGCCAACTCCAGTGTCACTTTCAAGCAATGTTTGGGCTCCTGCTGCTGCTGCCAACTCCAGTGTCTCTTTCAGCCAATGTTTGGGCTCCTGCTGCTGCTGCCAACTCCAGTGTGTCTTTAGGCCAATTTTTTGGCTCCTGCTGCCAACTTCAGTGTCTTTTTCAGCCAATGTTTGGGCTCCTGCTGCTGCTGCTGCCTACTCCAGTGTGTGTCTATCAGCCAATTTTTGGGCTCCTGCTGCCAACTCCAGTGTCTCTTTCAAGCAATGTTTGGGCTCCTGCTGCTGCTGCCAACTCCAGTGTCTCTTTCAGCCAATGTTTGGGCTCCTGCTGCCAACTCCAGTGTGTCTTTAGGCCAATTTTTGGGCTCCTGCTGCCAACTCCAGTGTCTCTTTCAGCCAATGTTTGGGCTCCTGCTGCTGCCAACTCCAGTGTGTCTTTAGGTCAATTTTTGGGCTCCTGCTGTCAACTCCAGTGTCTTTTTCAGCCAATATTTGGGCTCCTGCGGTTGCTGCTGCCAACTCCATTGTGTCTTTAGGCCAATGTTTGGGCTCCTGCTGCTGCTGCTGCCAGCTCCAGTGTGTCTTTAGGCGATTTTTTGGGCTCCTGCTGCCAACTCCAGTGTCTCTTTCAGCCAATGTTTGGGCTCCTGCTGCTGCCAACTCCAGTGTGTCTTTTGGCCAATTTTTGGGCTCCTGTTGCCAACTCCAGTGTCTCTTTCAAGCAATGTTTGGGCTCCTGCTGCTGCTGCCAACTACAGTGTCTCTTTCAGCCAATGTTTTGGCTCCTGCTGCCAACTCCGGTGTGTCTCTTTAGTCCAATTTTTGGGCTGCTGCTGCCAACTCCAGTGTCTCTTTCAAGCAATGTTTGGGCTCCTGCTGCTGCTGCCAACTCCAGTGTCTCTTTCAGCCAATGTTTGGGCTCCTGCTGCCAACTCCAGTGTGTCTTTAGGCCAATTTTTGGGCTCCTGCTGCCAACTCCAGTGTCTCTTTCAGCCAATGTTTGGGCTCCTGCTGCTGCTGCTGCCAACTCCAGTGTGTCTTTAGGCCAATTTTGGGCTCCTGCTGTCAACTCCAGTGTCTTTTTCAGCCAATATTTGGGCTCCTGCGGTTGCTGCTGCCAACTCCATTGTGTCTTTAGGCCAATGTTTGGGCTCCTGCTGCTGCTGCTGCCAACTCCAGTGTGTCTTTAGGCGATTTTTTGGGCTCCTGCTGCCAACTCCAGTGTCTCTTTCAGCCAATGTTTGGGCTCCTGCTGCTGCCAACTCCAGTGTGTCTTTTGGCCAATTTTTGGGCTCCTGTTGCCAACTCCAGTGTCTCTTTCAAGCAATGTTTGGACTCCTGCTGCTGCTGCCAACTCCAGTGTCTCTTTCAGCCAATGTTTGGGCTCCTGCTGCCAACTCCAGTGTGTCTTTAGGCCAATGTTTGGGCTCCTGCTGGCAACTCCATTGTGTCTTTAGGCCAATTTTTGGGCTCCTGCTGCTGCTGCTGCCAACTCCACTGTGTCTTTAGGACATTTTTTGGGCTCCTGCTGCCAACTCCAGTGTCTCTTTCAGCCAATGTTTGGGCTCCTGCTGCTGCTGCTGCCAACTCCAGTGTGTCTTTAGGCCAATTTTTGGGCTACTGCTGCCAACTCTAGTGTCTCTTTCAGCCAATGTTTGGGCTCCTGCTGCTGCTGCTGCTGCTGCCAACTCCAGTGTGTCTTTAGGCCAATTTTTGGGATCCTGCTGCCAACTCCAGTGTCTCTTTCAGCCAATGTTTGGGCTCCTGCTGCTGCTGCTGCCAACTCCAGTGTGTGTCTTTAGTCCAATTTTTGGGCTCCTGCTGCCAACTCCAGTGTCTCTTTCAAGCAATGTTTGGGCTCCTGCTGCTGCTGCCAACTCCAGTGTCTCTTTCAGCCAATGTTTGGGCTCCTGCTGCTGCTGCTGCCAACTCCAGGGTGTGTCTTTAGTCCAATTTTTTGGCTCCTGCTGCCAACTCCAGTGTCTCTTTCAAGCAATGTTTGGGCTCCTGCTGCTGCTGCCAACTCCAGTGTCTCTTTCAGCCAATGTTTGGGCTCCTGCTGCTGCTGCTGCCAACTCCAGGGTGTGTCTTAAGTCCAATTTTTTGGCTCCTGCTGCCAACTCCAGTGTCTCTTTCAAGCAATGTTTGGGCTCCTGCTGCTGCTGCCAACTCCAGTGTCTCTTTCAGCCAATGTTTGGGCTCCTGCTGCTGCTGCTGCTGGCAACTCCATTGTGTCTTTAGGCCATTTTTTGGGCTCCTGCTGCCAACTCCAGTGTCTCTTTCAGCCAATGTTTGGGCTCCTGCTGCTGCTGCTGCCAACTCCAGTGTGTCTTTAGGCCAATTTTTGGGCTCCTGCTGCCAACTCCAGTGTCTCTTTCAAGCAATGTTTGGGCTCCTGCTGCTGCTGCAAAATCCAGTGTCTCTTTCAGCCAATGTTTGGGCTCCTGCTGCCAACTCCAGTGTGTCTTTAGGCCAATGTTTGGGCTCCTGCTGGCAACTCCATTGTGTCTTTAGGCCAATTTTTGGGCTCCTGCTGCCAACTCCAGTGTCTCTTTCAGCCAATGTTTGGGTTCCTGCTGCTGCTGCCAACTCCAGTGTGTTTTTCAGCCAATGTTTGGGCTCCTGCTGCTACTGCTGCCAACTCCAGTGTGTCTTTTGGCCAATTTTTGGGCTCCTGCTGCTAACTCCAGTGTCTCTTTCAAGCAATGTTTGGGCTCCTCCTGCTGCTGCCAACTCCAGTGTGTCTTTAGGCCGATGTTTGGGCTCCTGCTGGCAACTCCATTGTGTCTTTAGGCCAATTTTTGGGCTCCTGCTGCCAACTCCAGTGTCTCTTTCAGCCAATGTTTGGGCTCCTACTGCTGCTGCTGCCAACTCCAGTGTGTCTTTAGGCCATTTTTTTTGGGCTCCTGCTGCCAACTCCAGTGTCTCTTTCAGCCAATGTTTGGGCTCCTGCTGCTGCTGCTGCCAACTCCAGTGTGTTTTTAGGCCAATTTTTGGGCTACTGTTGCCAACTCCAGTGTCTCTTTCAGCCAATGTTTGGGCTCCTGCTGCTGCTGCTGCTGCCAACTCCAGTGTGTCTTTTGGCCAATTTTTGGACTCCTGCTGCCAACTCCAGTGTCTCTTTCAAGCAATGTTTGGGCTCCCGCTGCTGCTGCTGCCAACTCCAGTGTCTCTTTCAGCCAATGTTTGGGCTCCTGCTGCTGCTGCTGCCAACTCCAGTGTGTGTCTTTAGTCCAATTTTTGGGCTCCTGCTGCCAACTCCAGTGTCTCTTTCAAGCAATGTTTGGGCTCCTGCTGCCAACTCCAGTGTCTCTTTCAGCCAATGTTTGGGCTCCTGCTGCCAACTCCAGTGTGTCTTTAGGCCAATTTTTGGGCTCCTGCTGCTGCCAACTCCAGTGTGTGTCTTTAGTCCAATTTTTGGGCTCCTGCTGCTGCCAACTCCAGTGTCTCTTTCAAGCAATGTTTGGGCTCCTGCTGCTGCTGCCAACTCCAGTGTCTCTTTCAGCCAATGTTTGGGCTCCTGCTGCTGCTGCTGCCAACTCCAGTGTGTGTCTTTAGTCCAATTTTTGGGCTCCTGCTGCCAACTCCAGTGTCTCTTTCAAGCAATGTTTGGGCTCCTGCTGCTGCTGCCAACTCCAGTGTCTCTTTCAGCCAATGTTTGGGCTCCTGCTGCTGCTGCTGCCAACTCCAGGGTGTGTCTTTAGTCCAATTTTTTGGCTCCTGCTGCCAACTCCAGTGTCTCTTTCAAGCAATGTTTGGGCTCCTGCTGCTGCTGCCAACTCCAGTGTCTCTTTCAGCCAATGTTTGGGCTCCTGCTGCTGCTGCTGCCAACTCCAGGGTGTGTCTTTAGTCCAATTTTTTGGCTCCTGCTGCCAACTCCAGTGTCTCTTTCAAGCAATGTTTGGGCTCCTGCTGCTGCTGCCAACTCCAGTGTCTCTTTCAGCCAATGTTTGGGCTCCTGCTGCTGCTGCCAACTCCAGTGTGTCTTTAGGCCAATTTTTGGGATCCTGCTGCCAACTTCAGTGTCTTTTTCAGCCAATGTTTGGGCTCCTGCTGCTGCTGCTGCCTACTCCAGTGTGTGTCTATCAGCCAATTTTTGGGCTCCTGCTGCCAACTCCAGTGTCTCTTTCAAGCAATGTTTGGGATCCTGCTGCTGCTGCCAACTCCAGTGTCTCTTTCAGCCAATGTTTGGGCTCCTGCTGCCAACTCCAGTGTGTCTTTAGGCCAATTTTTGGGCTCCTGCTGCCAACTCCAGTGTCTCTTTCAGCCAATGTTTGGGCTCCTGCTGCTGCCAACTCCAGTGTGTCTTTAGGTCAATTTTTGGGCTCCTGCTGTCAACTCCAGTGTCTTTTTCAGCCAATATTTGGGCTCCTGCGGTTGCTGCTGCCAACTCCATTGTGTCTTTAGGCCAATGTTTGGGCTCCTGCTGCTGCCAACTCCAGTGTGTCTTTAGGCGATTTTTTGGGCTCCTGCTGCCAACTCCAGTGTCTCTTTCAGCCAATGTTTGGGCTCCTGCTGCTGCCAACTCCAGTGTGTCTTTTGGCCAATTTTTGGGCTCCTGTTGCCAACTCCAGTGTCTCTTTCAAGCAATGTTTGGGCTCCTGCTGCTGCTGCCAACTCCAGTGTCTCTTTCAGCCAATGTTTTGGCTCCTGCTGCCAACTCTAGTGTGTGTCTTTAGTCCAATTTTTGGGCTGCTGCTGCCAACTCCAGTGTCTCTTTCAAGCAATGTTTGGGCTCCTGCTGCTGCTGCCAACTCCAGTGTCTCTTTCAGCCAATGTTTGGGCTCCTGCTGCCAACTCCAGTGTCTCTTTCAGCCAATGTTTGGGCTCCTGCTGCTGCTGCTGCCAACTCCAGTGTGTCTTTAGGCCAATTTTTGGGCTCCTGCTGCCAACTCCAGTGTCTCTTTCAGCCAATGTTTGGGCTCCTGCTGCTGCTGCTGCCAACTCCAGTGTGTCTTTAGGTCAATTTTTGGGCTCCTGCTGTCAACTCCAGTGTCTTTTTCAGCCAATATTTGGGCTCCTGCGGTTGCTGCTGCCAACTCCATTGTGTCTTTAGGCCAATGTTTGGGCTCCTGCTGCTGCTGCTGCCAACTCCAGTGTGTCTTTAGGCGATTTTTTGGGCTCCTGCTGCCAACTCCAGTGTCTCTTTCAGCCAATGTTTGGGCTCCTGCTGCTGCCAACTCCAGTGTGTCTTTTGGCCAATTTTTGGGCTCCTGTTGCCAACTCCAGTGTCTCTTTCAAGCAATGTTTGGGCTCCTGCTGCTGCTGCCAACTCCAGTGTCTCTTTCAGCCAATGTTTGGGCTCCTGCTGCCAACTCCAGTGTGTCTTTAGGCCAAAGTTTGGGCTCCTGCTGGCAACTCCATTGTGTCTTTAGGCCAATTTTTGGGCTCCTGTTGCTGCTGCTGCCAACTCCACTGTGTCTTTAGGACATTTTTTGGGCTCCTGCTGCCAACTCCAGTGTCTCTTTCAGCCAATGTTTGGGCTCCTGCTGCTGCTGCTGCCGACTCCAGTGTGTCTTTAGGCCAATTTTTGGGCTACTGCTGCCAACTCTAGTGTCTCTTTCAGCCAATGTTTGGGCTCCTGCTGCTGCTGCTGCTGCTGCCAACTCCAGTGTGTCTTTAGGCCAATTTTTGGGATCCTGCTGCCAACTCCAGTGTCTCTTTCAGCCAATGTTTGGGCTCCTGCTGCTGCTGCTGCCAACTCCAGTGTGTGTCTTTAGTCCAATTTTTGGGCTCCTGCTGCCAACTCCAGTGTCTCTTTCAAGCAATGTTTGGGCTCCTGCTGCTGCTGCCAACTCCAGTGTCTCTTTCAGCCAATGTTTGGGCTCCTGCTGCTGCTGCTGCCAACTCCAGGGTGTGTCTTTAGTCCAATTTTTTGGCTCCTGCTGCCAACTCCAGTGTCTCTTTCAAGCAATGTTTGGGCTCCTGCTGCTGCTGCCAACTCCAGTGTCTCTTTCAGCCAATGTTTGGGCTCCTGCTGCTGCTGCTGCCAACTCCAGGGTGTGTCTTTAGTCCAATTTTTGGGCTCCTGCTGCCAACTCCAGTGTCACTTTCAAGCAATGTTTGGGCTCCTGCTGCTGCTGCCAACTCCAGTGTCTCTTTCAGCCAATGTTTGGGCTCCTGCTGCTGCTGCCAACTCCAGTGTGTCTTTAGGCCAATTTTTGGGATCCTGCTGCCAACTTCAGTGTCTTTTTCAGCCAATGTTTGGGCTCCTGCTGCTGCTGCTGCCTACTCCAGTGTGTGTCTATCAGCCAATTTTTGGGCTCCTGCTGCCAACTCCAGTGTCTCTTTCAAGCAATGTTTGGGCTCCTGCTGCTGCTGCCAACTCCAGTGTCTCTTTCAGCCAATGTTTGGGCTCCTGCTGCCAACTCCAGTGTGTCTTTAGGCCAATTTTTGGGCTCCTGCTGCCAACTCCAGTGTCTCTTTCAGCCAATGTTTGGGCTCCTGCTGCTGCCAACTCCAGTGTGTCTTTAGGTCAATTTTTGGGCTCCTGCTGTCAACTCCAGTGTCTTTTTCAGCCAATATTTGGGCTCCTGCGGTTGCTGCTGCCAACTCCATTGTGTCTTTAGGCCAATGTTTGGGCTCCTGCTGCTGCTGCTGCCAGCTCCAGTGTGTCTTTAGGCGATTTTTTGGGCTCCTGCTGCCAACTCCAGTGTCTCTTTCAGCCAATGTTTGGGCTCCTGCTGCTGCCAACTCCAGTGTGTCTTTTGGCCAATTTTTGGGCTCCTGTTGCCAACTCCAGTGTCTCTTTCAAGCAATGTTTGGGCTCCTGCTGCTGCTGCCAACTACAGTGTCTCTTTCAGCCAATGTTTTGGCTCCTGCTGCCAACTCCGGTGTGTCTCTTTAGTCCAATTTTTGGGCTGCTGCTGCCAACTCCAGTGTCTCTTTCAAGCAATGTTTGGGCTCCTGCTGCTGCTGCCAACTCCAGTGTCTCTTTCAGCCAATGTTTGGGCTCCTGCTGCCAACTCCAGTGTGTCTTTAGGCCAATTTTTGGGCTCCTGCTGCCAACTCCAGTGTCTCTTTCAGCCAATGTTTGGGCTCCTGCTGCTGCTGCTGCCAACTCCAGTGTGTCTTTAGGCCATTTTTTGGGCTCCTGCTGTCAACTCCAGTGTCTTTTTCAGCCAATATTTGGGCTCCTGCGGTTGCTGCTGCCAACTCCATTGTGTCTTTAGGCCAATGTTTGGGCTCCTGCTGCTGCTGCTGCCAACTCCAGTGTGTCTTTAGGCGATTTTTTGGGCTCCTGCTGCCAACTCCAGTGTCTCTTTCAGCCAATGTTTGGGCTCCTGCTGCTGCCAACTCCAGTGTGTCTTTTGGCCAATTTTTGGGCTCCTGTTGCCAACTCCAGTGTCTCTTTCAAGCAATGTTTGGACTCCTGCTGCTGCTGCCAACTACAGTGTCTCTTTCAGCCAATGTTTTGGCTCCTGCTGCCAACTCCGGTGTGTCTCTTTAGTCCAATTTTTGGGCTGCTGCTGCCAACTCCAGTGTCTCTTTCAAGCAATGTTTGGGCTCCTGCTGCTGCTGCCAACTCCAGTGTCTCTTTCAGCCAATGTTTGGGCTCCTGCTGCCAACTCCAGTGTGTCTTTAGGCCAATTTTTGGGCTCCTGCTGCCAACTCCAGTGTCTCTTTCAGCCAATGTTTGGGCTCCTGCTGCCAACTCCGGTGTGTCTCTTTAGTCCAATTTTTGGGCTGCTGCTGCCAACTCCAGTGTCTCTTTCAAGCAATGTTTGGGCTCCTGCTGCTGCTGCCAACTCCAGTGTCTCTTTCAGCCAATGTTTGGGCTCCTGCTGCCAACTCCAGTGTGTCTTTAGGCCAATTTTTGGGCTCCTGCTGCCAACTCCAGTGTCTCTTTCAGCCAATGTTTGGGCTCCTGCTGCTGCTGCTGCCAACTCCAGTGTGTCTTTAGGCCATTTTTGGGCTCCTGCTGTCAACTCCAGTGTCTTTTTCAGCCAATATTTGGGCTCCTGCGGTTGCTGCTGCCAACTCCATTGTGTCTTTAGGCCAATGTTTGGGCTCCTGCTGCTGCTGCTGCCAACTCCAGTGTGTCTTTAGGCGATTTTTTGGGCTCCTGCTGCCAACTCCAGTGTCTCTTTCAGCCAATGTTTGGGCTCCTGCTGCTGCCAACTCCAGTGTGTCTTTTGGCCAATTTTTGGGCTCCTGTTGCCAACTCCAGTGTCTCTTTCAAGCAATGTTTGGACTCCTGCTGCTGCTGCCAACTACAGTGTCTCTTTCAGCCAATGTTTTGGCTCCTGCTGCCAACTCCGGTGTGTCTCTTTAGTCCAATTTTTGGGCTGCTGCTGCCAACTCCAGTGTCTCTTTCAAGCAATGTTTGGGCTCCTGCTGCTGCTGCCAACTCCAGTGTCTCTTTCAGCCAATGTTTGGGCTCCTGCTGCCAACTCCAGTGTGTCTTTAGGCCAATTTTTGGGCTCCTGCTGCCAACTCCAGTGTCTCTTTCAGCCAATGTTTGGGCTCCTGCTGCTGCTGCTGCCAACTCCAGTGTGTCTTTAGGCCATTTTTTGGGCTCCTGCTGTCAACTCCAGTGTCTTTTTCAGCCAATATTTGGGCTCCTGCGGTTGCTGCTGCCAACTCCATTGTGTCTTTAGGCCAATGTTTGGGCTCCTGCTGCTGCTGCTGCCAACTCCAGTGTGTCTTTAGGCGATTTTTTGGGCTCCTGCTGCCAACTCCAGTGTGTCTTTAGGCCAATGTTTGGGCTCCTGCTGGCAACTCCATTGTGTCTTTAGGCCAATTTTTGGGCTCCTGCTGCTGCTGCTGCCAACTCCACTGTGTCTTTAGGACATTTTTTGGGCTCCTGCTGCCAACTCCAGTGTCTCTTTCAGCCAATGTTTGGGCTCCTGCTGCTGCCAACTCCAGTGTGTCTTTAGGCCAATTTTTGGGCTACTGCTGCCAACTCTAGTGTCTCTTTCAGCCAATGTTTGGGCTCCTGCTGCTGCTGCTGCTGCTGCCAACTCCAGTGTGTCTTTAGGCCAATTTTTGGGATCCTGCTGCCAACTCCAGTGTCTCTTTCAGCCAATGTTTGGGCTCCTGCTGCTGCTGCTGCCAACTCCAGTGTGTGTCTTTAGTCCAATTTTTGGGCTCCTGCTGCCAACTCCAGTGTCTCTTTCAAGCAATGTTTGGGCTCCTGCTGCTGCTGCCAACTCCAGTGTCTCTTTCAGCCAATGTTTGGGCTCCTGCTGCTGCTGCTGCCAACTCCAGGGTGTGTCTTTAGTCCAATTTTTTGGCTCCTGCTGCCAACTCCAGTGTCTCTTTCAAGCAATGTTTGGGCTCCTGCTGCTGCTGCCAACTCCAGTGTCTCTTTCAGCCAATGTTTGGGCTCCTGCTGCTGCTGCTGCCAACTCCAGGGTGTGTCTTAAGTCCAATTTTTTGGCTCCTGCTGCCAACTCCAGTGTCTCTTTCAAGCAATGTTTGGGCTCCTGCTGCTGCTGCCAACTCCAGTGTCTCTTTCAGCCAATGTTTGGGCTCCTGCTGCTGCTGCTGCTGGCAACTCCATTGTGTCTTTAGGCCATTTTTTGGGCTCCTGCTGCCAACTCCAGTGTCTCTTTCAGCCAATGTTTGGGCTCCTGCTGCTGCTGCTGCCAACTCCAGTGTGTCTTTAGGCCAATTTTTGGGCTCCTGCTGCCAACTCCAGTGTCTCTTTCAAGCAATGTTTGGGCTCCTGCTGCTGCTGCAAAATCCAGTGTCTCTTTCAGCCAATGTTTGGGCTCCTGCTGCCAACTCCAGTGTGTCTTTAGGCCAATGTTTGGGCTCCTGCTGGCAACTCCATTGTGTCTTTAGGCCAATTTTTGGGCTCCTGCTGCCAACTCCAGTGTCTCTTTCAGCCAATGTTTGGGTTCCTGCTGCTGCTGCTGCTGCCAACTCCAGTGTGTTTTTCAGCCAATGTTTGGGCTCCTGCTGCTGCTGCTGCCAACTCCAGTGTGTCTTTTGGCCAATTTTTGGGCTCCTGCTGCCAACTCCAGTGTCTCTTTCAAGCAATGTTTGGGCTCCTCCTGCTGCTGCCAACTCCAGTGTGTCTTTAGGCCGATGTTTGGGCTCCTGCTGGCAACTCCATTGTGTCTTTAGGCCAATTTTTGGGCTCCTGCTGCCAACTCCAGTGTCTCTTTCAGCCAATGTTTGGGCTCCTACTGCTGCTGCTGCCAACTCCAGTGTGTCTTTAGGCCATTTTTTTGGGCTCCTGCTGCCAACTCCAGTGTCTCTTTCAGCCAATGTTTGGGCTCCTGCTGCTGCTGCTGCCAACTCCAGTGTGTTTTTAGGCCAATTTTTGGGCTACTGTTGCCAACTCCAGTGTCTCTTTCAGCCAATGTTTGGGCTCCTGCTGCTGCTGCTGCTGCCAACTCCAGTGTGTCTTTTGGCCAATTTTTGGACTCCTGCTGCCAACTCCAGTGTCTCTTTCAAGCAATGTTTGGGCTCCCGCTGCTGCTGCTGCCAACTCCAGTGTCTCTTTCAGCCAATGTTTGGGCTCCTGCTGCCAACTCCAGTGTCTCTTTCAGCCAATGTTTGGGCTCCTGCTGCTGCCACCTCCAGTGTGTCTTTAGGCCAATTTTTGGGCTCCTGCTACCAACTTCAGTGTCTCTTTCAGCCAATGTTTGGGCTCCTGCTGCTGCTGCTGCCAACTCCAGTGTGTCTTTAGGCCAATTTTGGGCTCCTGCTGCTGCTGGCAACTCCATTGTGTCTTTAGGCCAATTTTTGTGCTCCTGCTGCCAACTCCGGTGTCTCTTTCAGCCAATGTTTGGGCTCCTGCTGCTGCTGCCAACTCCAGTGTGTCTTTAGGCCATTTTTTGGGCTCCTGCTGCCAACTCCAGTGTCTCTTTCAGCCAATGTTTGGGCTCCTGCTGATGCTGCTGCCAACTCCAGTGTGTCTTTTGGCCAATTTTTGGGCTCCTGCTGCCAACTCCAGTGTCTCTTTCAAGCAATGTTTGGGCTCCTTCTGCTGTTGCCAACTGCAGTGTCTCTTTCAGCCAATGTTTGGGCTCCTGCTGCCAACTCCGGTGTGTCTTTAGGCCAATTTTTGGGCTCCTGCTGCCAACTCCAGTGTCTCTTTCAGCCAATGTTTGGGCTCCTGCTGCTGCCAACTCCAGTGTGTCTTTAGGCCATTTTTTGGGCTCCTGCTGCCAACTCCAGTGTCTCTTTCAGCCAATGTTTGGGCTCGTGGTGCTGATGCTGCTGCTGCTGCAATTTTTGGGCTCCTGCTGCCAACTGCAGTGTCTCTTTCAAGCAATGTTTGGGCTCCTACTGCTGCTGCTGCCAACTCCAGTGTCTCTTTCAGCCAATGTTTGGGCTCCTGCTGCCAACTCCAGTGTCTCTTTCAAGCAATGTTTGGGCTCCTGCTGCTGCTGCCAACTCCAGGGTGTGTTTTTAGTCCAATTTTTGGGCTCCTGCTGCCAACTCCAGTGTCTCTTTCAAGCAATGTTTGGGCTCATGCTGCTGCTGCCAACTCCAGTGTCTCTTTCAAGCAATGTTTGGGCTCCTGCTGCTGCTGCCACCTCCAGTGTTTCTTTAGGCCAATTTTTGGGCTCCTGCTGCCAACTTCAGTGTCTCTTTCAGCCAATGTTTGGGCTCCTGCTGCTGCTGCTTCCAACTCCAGTGTATCTTTAGACCAATTTTTGGGCTCCTGCTGCCAACTCCAGTGTCTCCTTCAAGCAATGTTTGGGCTCCTGCTGCCAACTCCAGTGTCTCTTTCAGCCAATGTTTGGACTCCTGCTGCTGCCAACTCCAGTGTGTCTTTAGGCCAAGTTTTGGGCTGCTGCTGCCTACTCCAGTGTCTCTTTCAGCCAATGTTTGGGCTCCTGCTGCTGCTGCTGGCAACTCCATTGTGTCTTTAGGCCAATTTTTGGGCTCCTGCTGCCAACCCCGGTGTCTCTTTCAGCCAATGTTTGGGCTCCTGCTGCCAACTCCAGTGTGTCTTTAGGCCAATTTTTGGGCTCCTGTTGCCAACTCCAGTGTCTCTTTCAGACAATGTTTGAGCTCCTGCTGCCAACTCCAGTGTGTCCTTAGGCCAATTTTTGGGCTACTGCTGCCAACTCCAGTGTTTCTTTCAGCCAATGTTTGGGCTCCTGCTGCTGCTGCTGCCAACTCCAGGGTGTCTTTTGGCCAATTTTTGGGCTCCTGCTGCCAACTCCAATGTCTCTTTCAAGCAATGTTTGGGCTCCCGCTGCTGCCTACTCCAGTGTCTCTTTCAGCCAATGTTTGGGCTCCTGCTGCCAACTCCAGTGTCTCTTTCAAGCAATGTTTGGGCTCCTGCTGCTGCTGCCAACTCCAGGGTGCGTCTTTAGTCCAATTTTTGGGCTCCTGCTGCCAACTCCAGTGTCTCTTTCAAGTAATGTTTGGGCTCATGCTGCTGCTGCCAACTTCAGTGTCTCTTTCAGCCAATGTTTGGGCTCCTGCTGCTGCCACCTCCAGTGTGTCTTTAGGCCAATTTTTGGGCTCCTGCTGCCAACTTCAGTGTCTCTTTCAGCCAATGTTTGGGCTCCTATTGCTGCTGCTGCCAACTCCAGTGTGTCTTTAGACCAATTTTTGGGCTCCTGCTGCCAACTCCAGTGTCTCTTTCAGCCAATGTTTGGACTCCTGCTGCTGCCAACTCCAGTGTGTCTTTAGGCCAATTTTTGGGCTGCTGCTGCCAACTCCAGTGTCTCTTTCAGCCAATGTTTGGGCTCCTGCTGCTGCTGCTGGCAACTCCATTGTGTCTTTAGGCCAATTTTTGGGCTCCTGCTGCCAACTCCGGTGTCTCTTTCAGCCAATGTTTGGGCTCCTGCTGCTGCTGCTGCCAACTCCAGTGTGTCTTTAGGCCATTTTTTGGGCTCCTGCTGCCAACTCCAGTGTCTCTTTCAGCCAATGTTTGGGCTCCTGCTGCTGCTGCTGCCAACTCCAATGTGTATTTTGGCCAATTTTTGGGCTCCTGCTGCCAACTCCAGTGTTTCTTTCAAGCAATGTTTGGGCTCCTGCTGCTGCCAACTCCAGTGTCTCTTTCAGCCAATGTTTGGGCTCCTGCTGCCAACTCCAGTGTGTATTTAGGCCAATTTTTGGGCTCCTGCTGCCAACTCCAGTGTCTCTTTCAGCCAATGTTTGGGCTCCTGCTGCTGCTGCCAACTCCAGTGTGTCTTTAGGCCATATTTTGGGCTCCTGCTGCCAACTCCAGTGTCTCTTTCAGCCAATGTTTGGGCTCCTGCTGCTGCTGCTGCCAACTCCAGTGTGTCTTTAGGCCAATTTTTGGGCTACTGCTGCCAACTCCAGTGTCTCTTTCAGCCAATGTTTGGGCTCCTGCTGCTGCCAACTCCAGTGTGTCTTTTGGCCAATTTTTGTGCTCCTGCTGCCAACTTCAGTGTCTCTTTCAAGCAATGTTTGGGCTCCCGCTGCTGCTGCTGCCAACCCAGTGTCTCTTTAAGCCAATGTTTGGGCTCCTGCTGCCAACTCCAGTGTCTCTTTCAAGCAATGTTTGGGCTCCCGCTGCTGCTGCCAACTCCAGGGTGTGTCTTTAGTCCAATTTTTGGGCTCCTGCTGCCAACTCCAGTGTCTCTTTCAAGCAATGTTTGGGCTCCTGCTGCTGCTGCTGCCAACTCCAGGGTGTGTCTTTCAGGCAATATATGGGCTCCTAATGCTGCTGCCAACTTTTGGGTGTGTCTTTCAGGCAATATATGGGCTCCTAATGCTGCTACCAACTCCTGGGTGTGTTTTTCAGACAATATATGGGCTCTCTATGCTGCTGCCAAGTCCAGAGTGTGTCTTTCAGGCAATATTTGGGCTCCCTATGCTGCTGCCAACTCCACTGTGTGTCTTTCAGGCAATATATGGGCTCATCATGCTGATGCCACCTCAGGGCTCTGTAATTGTGCCGCTCTGCGTCAGCGAATCTAATAGCGACGCCTCTGATCTGCATGTCATACTTCTTTACAATAGTATTTCACTAACCCAGCATGCATCCTATGCATGTTACAGCCAAGCAAAACGTTCTGCAACCCTATGGAGGCTCTTGGACGCCCAGAAATAGCCGTTTTTAATAGCGATTTGTCACGAATAAATTCGGACCGAAACGATTTTTCCCGGAAAATTTGGCGAATCAGCCGAATCGATTTTTCAAAAGTTCGCTCATCTCTAGTTGCTAGACAGAAGAGACCACACAATGATTTGAACCTAAAATGTAAAACATTACTTTAGCAAAACACTATTTAAACACAACCAAATAAAACACCATTGAAATGTATGGGAGAGCGATACTGAGTGACAGGTGCTACATGGCGCTGCTGAACACACAGCGCCGGCGCTTTACACTGAGCCGCCTCTAGTGATACATATGAAGCTACATGACGCTATTAGAGGCACTCACCAGATTGACTTTCGTAAATGTGGTTTTTACTTACAGCGCCCGACGTTCACCCGATGTTATGTGGCACTACCGGGCGTTAGCGTTTTTTAAATAACCCCCACAGTGTCCACCACTGAAAGAAAACAAGCAACAATGGGAGATTGCTCCCACCTGACCGGGAGCAGGAACATGATCGGGGCTGGCACCGGAGTCACCAGTGCTGAAACATAGGCTGCAGGCCATAGGCTGGCTGTTTAGTGCTATTCATTTTTGGTTTCAAATTTGCACGGATATTAGAGTCGACCACTATTTCCACCATCTTGATTCATTTAACGCAAAGTAGTCAGCTTGTAGCATCAAAAGGTGTCGCAAGAGGAGTAACCCTGATTTATTCAGTAAAGCACATTTAACCTTGGGTGTGCTCTTGGATGTGAACAAAAACCCTATATCTGAGTTTTTTTGAGACACAGAGTGCAAAATTATTTTTGTTTTGTTCTTTCTACTGGTCCCTCATTTCTACTGGTGAGGTACAAGGCAGTATTTGTATGGTACATACAAGCAAAGATAATGAGATATCTTTCAAGATCCTTTGTCAGGGACGGCGTCAGCACCTGGCAAGGAAGGGCAGCTGCCAGGGGCCCCCGACCTCCAGGGGGACCCACTGACAGGGCCTTTGGGGTGTGCAACAGCGCTTGAATGTGTGGGCTGGAGCCCACATCAACAGTGAGCTGGTGCCCACATCTCCCCGTGGCGCACCAGCAATGACCAGCAATGAGTGGCGGTGCATCCAGATTTGGGACATCCCTCAGTGATGTGACTCTTCATCACAAAGGGGCCCATTGAGACCATGCCACCCAAAGGCCCATGTAAACCTGGAGCCGGCCCTGTCCTTTGTGGTAGGCTTTTCTCATCTCATATTTCCAACAGCGCCTGAAAACCACCAGGATGTGCAATGCTTTGTCATAGCAAATCCATTCCAATACACTCGTGGATACGTGTTTCAGGCTTTTGTTCTCACCAACACAAGGCTGGATGTACATGGCTGTATGAAGGGTGAGACTTGAGAGCCAAAACACGCATCACATGCTTACACGATTAGAGACCTGTTTGTGACCGATCATCAGCGAAAGAGGAGTTGGCTGGCCCCTGATTGGACCCCAGATGACTGTTTTCTAAATTATCCCCCCTCCCCTAGCACTGAAGCAGGGTGGGGGGTTACATAAATTAAAAGCACTTACCTGCCCAAGAATCCAGGTTGGGCGATTGCTGGTTGCCGCCAGGTAGCAGATGCTTTGTGTCCTGCTGCCCCCTGCTCTCCCTCCACACCTTCTGGACGCCATGTGTTGCTTTCGTTTGTATTGGTAACAATGTATATGTGACCTGGCTTTGGACTTTTTTATTTATTTCTTTGATTGTAACACTTGTATTGTTAAGTTGAGTCATGATTCATCCACTGCTTTACTTGATTACACATTGGTTACAATGCTGACAGATATTTCAGATTTTCACTGGATTAGGTTTTGAGAGAATGTCATTAGTTTGATTTGTTTGTTTGAATAGACTTTTAGCTACTGTATTGTAACACATTTTGGTCATTGCTCTGCAGGTGTGACTGCATATATTTTTCACATGTGCACTTATTGCTTTAGATATTTCAGATAGGGGTATTCTTTTCATTTATTATTAGCATAATTATCTTTTGTGCCGGCACAAAAAATTACATTGATAGCGGTGTTCTACCAGCAATAACATTGCAATTTTTCACATGGGTCCTCCCCATTTGGGATACCTATTTTGTTGTCTGTGGGTCATTATGAGGTGAGACAGGACTGGGGTAGTCAGTGGTTGGTTTTAAATGTCTTGATGTGTATATATGTTTTTAAAGTGTTTTTGTACTCAAATGAAATGATTTTCTAAACTAGAATTTCTTCTTTGGTGGTGCTCCCTTATTTGTGGCTGCTGTGGCTGGTAGTCGCAACTGATACTTTTTTCCTAATTTTACATCATATATGTCATCGGGGGAGCTGGGTTTTTCCTATTGGTTGCCCTGCTATGTGACAGCTCCCCCCCAACGAAACCTGCTTCTAACATCTGGCAGCCACATCCCCGCATCTTTGGGCTGTAAGCACACTACTACCCCCAGCCATTCAGATAAGCTGGGTATGGGAGCGCGCACACTAGGAATGGGTCCTCTGCACTCCCGATTGTTGAAGCCAAGCATGTAAACCAAGGCATTCGCCAAGCATTACATATGCACGGCAAACAGAGCCCCATGTGTTGTGGCATCAGGAGTTGTTCTGGGCGATTTCACACATTGGGGTATTTTGAGATGCCCCAGGACAAGTAAAAAAATCAACTCAAAATCCCGGGTTTTGTTCTGCTTTAACCGGTTGGTGGTAGAGACACAGATTGGGCGATTTGCGCTCTGAGAAAGGCGCCTATAATGAGCTAATAGCCAATATAATAAGTAAAAAGACTTATTGAGTGCTGGCTTTTTGTTCTTTAGATTGAAGCTTTGTGGAGCCTCTGCTGGCCCTGGCACCCACCACCCCCGATGGGATATTATATGGTTAGCAGTGAAGCTGTCACAAGATACATGTAGGGGCCTGGGTATAACTAGGAACATGTCAGTTAACTAATAAGAAACCTCTGTAGAACCCCTGTAGAGAGTCAGGGGTAAGACATTAAGCTCTTTTGTGGTTTCCAACCACTGAAGTGCATAGATAGTGCAGTACCCTAAATTAGACTCAAGATGGCAGTAGTGGGATTAAGCCATAGACAAACATTGGGCCATAGCCTAGAATAGGGATTGTTCTGGAGAGCAACCTATCAGATGTCAGACATGAGGCCGAACATGTGATGGAATGTTCTGGAAGGTGTGAGAAGGGATATAGGGAAGCCCCAGTGTAAAATCCAGGAGTTCTACCCAATTGATTTGTGAAGGAGCAGGAGTAAATACAGACTCTGACAGATAGAAGGGGGAGAGATCCAGCAAGGGGAGAATCCTCCATGGGAAGCAATACTTTCTAATTGTACCTGTGATTATGGACAGAACCCAGAACTGTAACTGGATGGATGTATTGTACCTGTTCCATGTTTGCTGTTTGCCTGTGGATTAAATAAAGAGGAACTCTGCTTTCATCTCCTGGACTAGTGTACATCCTTTCAAGCGGCAACAGTGAGTACTAACCTGCCCCGCAACTGTACTTTAATCCCTTAGCTACCTACACATGTAGAGCATCCTGGGCACAGAAGAACCTGCTCCCTGCCATCCTCACTGAACACCCGGTGCGTGAGGGCTACATACAGCAGAGCAATTTTTAAAACTCCCAGCCCGAGTTTTATTACCATGAGTGCTGTTGCGTCTGCAACTTTGCCAATCATTGTATATACAGAATCCTCCACACTGTCCTTATTGACCGTCTCTTCTGCTGTACCCCTCTTCAGACCCCCCCTCCCATGTGCCACCTCCTCTCCCAGCTTACACAGCTTCTTTGCTGCTAGGAAAGCCCAGGCTGCTTAAAAATGGACCTTCACCCTGAATAAGAGTTTATCTTATATGTTTCCCCCACCCTGTACATACAGATTGCCCACATTAAAAATCATCCTACCTGCATCTTCAGCATGTTATGAGCCTTTAAACATCCAAGATGGCGGCTCATGGAACGTCAGGCAGCCTGCAAACATGAAGTGACTTCTGACTGTGCTGCTCTGCATTCTGGGATTGCTGTCCTTTCGCTGACCCCAGCTCTGCTCTGTCTGTGCAAAGCTATAACCCTGCCCTCCTGCACTCCCCCCTCTCCTCTCCTCAGTATGTATTGCTTCTGAGTCAAGATGGTGGCACCCGTATCCTAGAGTCCTGAGTTGCAGCCCAGTGGGGGAAAGAATAATAAGTAAGTGGCTAAAGACTTAAAATATATAAATTTTAGATGCTGGGGAATAGTTTTTTTAAAGTGGACTAAAACCCAGGAAAGTCAAAAGTTTTGACTATCCTGAGTCTTGTTCCTTTCCCCGGGGCACCCCGCTGTGCGAAACCCCCCCAGATCGCCACAGCAACTCACTTTATCCCGGTCCCATGGTGCGTCTAAGAGCAGCGGCTCTGACGGCCGCATCCTCCGCCTCTCTCTAACAGGGAGCGTGCCCGCGCCGGTCATCCATAAATGCCTGGCGCGGGCACGTGCACTGCTACAGGGAAGCGAAGGATGCGGCTGTCAGAGACACGCCATGGGACCGGGATAAGGTTAGTTGCTGCAGGGAACCGGGGGGGGGGGGGGCCCACAGCGGGGCACCCCTGTTTGGGGTGCCCACGGGGAAAGGACCAATACACAGGATAGTCATAATGCCCACTTTTTTTATCATGCTGAAGGTCCAGTTTAAGGATATCAGCTATTGAGAACTTTGGAAAAGGTCTGAACGCACAGGAGAGGAGGGTGGGGGGGGGGGGGTAGGATGTGGATGTATTTATAGAATATTTCAGAGCGTTGGGCTCTACTTTTTGTTTGTCCAGAGCCACATTTAGTTTAAATCTGGCCCTGCTCTCTCTCAGTGCCAGTATGAGAAGCTGGTGGGGTGGGTGGTCGTGGCCTCATTACAGCACTCTCTCATTGACTTCTATGGCCACCTCTGCACACATAATTTCCATGTGAACAGAGGAATAATGGAAGATGCCTCTGGTGTATTCTAGGGTGATAATAGGTATATCCGAGATCCTGTACAGGCACATTACACCATATCTGCACACCTATTTGATTAGGATCTATTAAGTAAATTGGCTGTTGCAGCAAGGCGCACTTGGCGCTATCTATGCTGAGCAATGAATCCTGGGATAGATTTACTATCTTGGCTGGGGTATTATGACAAGTCAGTGTTGGATTAAGTTTTATGCTTATCTAGTCATGGCTTTCTATATAAAGCCAACCATCAAAAGCAATGCATTACTGAAGTTTAAAGCACAACTCTAAGCAAAACATTTATTATAAGGAGAAAGGGTTAAAATGAATTTAATCTCTCTGCCTTTTGGGGGACGAAAAAAAGTAAACTCTGTTGTAACGAGAGCCATAGGCGGTTCTCTCTAATGCACTCCCCCTGCTGGCTGTAGCTTTGATAGTTCAGCTTAGAGACATAGGACTGATGGCAGAAAGAGATCACATGGTCCATCTAGTTTGCCCCTTTGTCAGATCTGTCTGTTCCAAGCATCTACTATCTCAACAGCTAACTTCAGATTCTCTCATTTAGCTGTTTCTAAAAAACAACTTCCTCCTGGACCTTATTCAGACCTTTAAACCGGACCTTCATCCTGAATAAGAGCCTATCTTATATGTTCCCCCAACCTGTACATACAGATTGCCCACATTAAAAATCATCCTACCTGCACCTACTGCATTTAGAGCTTTTAAACATCCAAGATGGCTGCACATGGAGTCTCAGGCTTCCTGCAAACAGGAAGTGTTTTCCGACTGTGCTGGTTCTGCATTGTGGGATTTCTGGCCTTTTCCTGACCCCCAGCACTGCTCTGTCTGTGGAAAGCACAGCGATAACCCCGCCCCTTGCACTTTTGCCCTGCTCTCCTCTCCTCAGTATGTGATGCTTCTGAGGCAAGATGGCGGCAGCTGTATCCTAGCGTGCTTAAGAGTGGCAGCCCAGTGGGAGAAAGAATAAAATGTCAGGGACTAAAAACATTAATTATAGATGCTGATATCTTATATTCCCCCTTCTTCCTTAATGGTTGTACATATTAAATATTTCCCAATATGTTTCATGTTGAAGGTCTACCATTCCCCCTGGGAACCCAATTTTTGTAGGTATTGTCTCCAGAACTGGAAACAGCATTTCAGGTGTGGTATTTCAGCTCAACAGACCTTGATACAGTGATATCATGAGTGGTGATGCCTCAAGCTATGAAGTCGAGCATCCTGCTTGCCTTCCCCCATTGCCTGGCTACAAAGTCCACTCATGTTGAAGATGTCAGAAATCATTAGCCATAAACCCTTCTCTTCTGAAGTCCTGGCTAACACCCAACACCCCATACAGTACTCAGAGAAAATACAATTTTGTGAGTACTCACCTCACAGTATACCGCACGTCCTGTTCCAGAATAGTCCTTACACATGGGTTATACATCCACAAGATGGCGCTGGACTGCAGAAAAGACTTGTGGCCACTCCCGGCCCCTTAAATAGCCAGGAACCTCCCACTAATTCCCATTGTTGAAAAGCAGTTGTACAAGAAGCCGGGAGAATAATAAACACAAAATGAACAATCACCATACAGAGCTAACCAAAAATAATGCTAACAAGGGTGGAACAGGACGTGCTGTATACTTATAATACCAATTCTACAGGTGAGTAATCACAGAATTGTATTATTCCAAGTATACAGCACGTCCTGTTCCAGAATAATCCTTACACATGGCAAATCCAATAGCAGTGTCTGTAAGGTAGGGCGGGATCCCCAAAAGTAACAGCGGGCAGTTTAAACCACTGCCGCCTGCAAAACTTTATGGCCAAAAGCAGCGTCAGCTGAGGCCCTAACATCAACCTTGTAAAACTTAGAAAAGGTATTAACAGAAGACCAAGTAGTGGCCTTGCAAACTTGTTCAACAGAAGCCTGGTGCTGAAAAGCCCAAGAGGCACCAATAGCACGAGTAGAATGAGCAGTAAGGCGGGAGGGAGGCTCCTTCCCCTTAGCAGAATAGGCCTGCACCACAGCCTGACGGATCCACTTGCTGATAGTGGATTTAGCCGGAGACAAACCCTTCCTAGGTCCAGAAGGGAGAACAAAAAGAGAATCAGTCTTCCTGAAGGATTCAGTAGCTACCAAATAAAACTTCAAAGTCCTGACCACATCCAGAAAATGTAAGACCCTCTCCTTAGGGTTACTAGGATTAGGACACAGAGAAGGCAAGACAATGTCCTGATTGAGATGAAAAGCAGACACAACCTTAGGCAGAAAATCTGGCTTAAACCTAAACACCACCTTGTCCTGGTGTCTCTCAAAATAAGGAGGTTTGATGGAAAGCGCCGCCGACTCAGAAACACGCCTAACAGAAGTGATAGCCACCAAAAATGCTACCTTAAGCGTCAAGATAGGGGCCATACGCAGAGGCTCAAAAGGAGGACCCTGCATAGCGAATAAGACCAAATTTAAATCCCAGACTGATAACATAGGCTTACGTGGAGGGCGTACGTGAGTAACACCCTGGAAGAAGGTCTTAACCAACCGATGGTTGGCAAAGGATCTTTGGAAGAAAACAGCCAAGGCTGAAACATGACCTTTGAGGGTACTAAGTAGAAGACCCAAGTCCAAACCATGTTGCAGGAATTCTAGGACACCCGACAGGGAAGGGACTTAGACTCACACCAGGCAATGAAAGCATGCCATACCCTATAGTACATAAAGGATGAGGTCTTCTTCCTAGCCCTAATCATAGTATCAACTACAGAAGCAGGCAGCCCCTTTTCCATCAAGATGGAGGTTTCAGTAGCCAGGCCGTTAAAGCCAGCGTTTGTTAATTGGGATGGCGTAGCTGCCCCTGCGTGAGCAGGTCTAGATCCTTGGGCAGGACATACAGATCCACTGCCAACTGCACAACGTCTGCGAACCACACTCTTCTTGGCCAACAGGGGGCCACCAGAATGGTTGACACCCCTTCCTGGGCTATCTTGCGCAGCACCCTGCCCAGCAGAGGAAACGGAGGGAATACATAGAGGAGCTGAAAACTCTTCCAAGACATTGCTAATGCATCCATGGCCAAGGCCAGAGGGTCCTGTGACAGAGAGACAAAGATTGGAAGCTTGTGATTGTAATGGGGGGCAAACAGATCCACATCCGGCTGACTCCAGCATTGGCACAGGGAGCGAAACACCCTGCTGCTGAGGGACCATTCTCCCAGACGAGAAGTCCCGCTGCTCAGAGAGTCTGCCTCCAGATTCTCCACCCCCGGGATGTACACAGCTGAGACACTCTCCTCCGCCCAAGACAGTATCAGGGACACTTCCTTGAGGGCCCTCTTGCTCCGGGTCCCTCCCTGATGATTGATGTAGGCAACCGCCGTCTGGTTGTCCGAGCGGATCTGAACAGCCCCCGAAGTTGTGGAGTCAATTGGGAGAGAACCAACCTTATCTTCCTCAGTTCCAGGATGTTGATAGGGGTATGAGCCTCCTGAGGGCCCAACTGACTCTGGAATTTCAAATACTTCCAGAAGCCCCCCCAGCCTGTCAGACTGGCATCCGTGGTGACGGTCTCCCAGCAAGGGGGCAGAAAGGTCCTGCCCACCAAGAGGTTCCTTGAGTCCAGCCACCACGAGAGAGACCGCCTAGCCAGAGGGGACAGAACAAACACATGATCCAGGGACCCAGGGTCCCGATCCCATACTGACAAAAGGTGTAGCTGAAGAGGTCTCATGTGAAGCTGAGCATAGGGTAATGCCTCGAAGCAAGACACCATCAGTCTCACCAGCTGCATCCCCTTCCGGATGGAGGGATGAGGACAAGACAGCAGAAACTGGGCCTGAGCTTGAAGACTCTCGACCTTCTGCTGAGGGAGAAAAACCTTGACTTTAGATGTATCCAGAGTCATGCCCAGAAAGGACCTCACCAGTGACGGGGACAGGGAAGACTTGGGATGGTTGATCACCCAGCCGAAGGACTCTAGTGTAGAAACCACCATCTGGGTATCCAGCTCGGCCTGATGGAAGGACTGAGACGTGATGAGAATGTCTTCCAGATAAGGAAGGATGCGAATGCCCTTAGATCTCAGCAGAGCCATCACGCCTGCCAGCACCTTGGTGAATACCCTGAGAGCCGAGGTGATACCGAAAGGCAAGGCCACAAATTGGTAGTGCTGATCCTCCAGAGCAAACCTGAGGAATTTCTGATGACCTGGAAAGATTGGTACGTGAAGGTAAGCGTCCTTGATGTCTACAGTGGTCATGAAATCGCCCGGGCGCAGTGAACTGACTGCTGAGCGCAGGGTTTCCATGCGAAAATGCTTGAATCTGACAAACTTGTTGAGGCTCTTTAAATCCAGGATGGGCCTGAGGGACCCGTCCTTTTTGGAGACCGTGAAGAGATTGGAATAGAAGCCTCTGCCCCTTTCCCAGAAAGGCACCAAGCAGAGGACCCCCAACTCCAGAAGGTTTTGGACAGCAAGGCACAAACCCTGAGCTGACAGAGGGTTTTGAGCCATCCGGGATCTGATGAATCTTGGGGGCGGCCAGGCTGCAAACTCTATCTTGTAACCGGAGGAAACCACCTCCTGGATCCACCTGTCTGCTACACGTCGCCTCCAGATGTGAGCAAAGAGCCGAAGCCGTCCCCCCACCCGGATGGGTGAGGGTGCCTCTTCATGCCTGAGGGGGCTTGGGGGAGGATTTTAGCTTGGGACCCCAGGAGAGGCTGGGGCGGCCACATCCCCTGCCCCTGCCCAAATAGTCTCCGCGTGCTCCAGCAAAGGAAACTCCTCGACCAGCCCTGGAAGCCCGAAAGGAGGGGAAAGAGGCACCAGACCCCGAAAGGGCCGAGAAGGCCTCCTGCGTTGAGGTAACCTACCGCCCCTAGCAAACAAGTCCAAGTGTTCACCAAAGAGGTGCAACCCCTTAAAGGGGAACCCAGGGAGAGCCTTCTTAGCAGCTACCCACTGACGCAGCCATCAGAGCGGCGTATAGCCACCAAAAGGGCAGATGTCCTTCCACACATTCTAATGACATCATCCATGGCAGAGAGGATATGTGCAATAAATATTTAGCAAAGCAGGAGAGATCTATAGTCTTCACCTCCAGCGTCATCAGAGGCCCCATCTATGAGACACTTAAGCAGACCTTTAATAGCAATAGCCATTATGGCAGAGGCACAAACTAGGCACAGCACAGTCCCCACACAGGCAAAAGCATGACAGGACAGCTGGTCCATGCGCCGGTCCTCACCATCCCGCAGGGTAGTGGTGTCAGGAGAATGCATGACAGATGTATTTGACAACCCTAGAATGGGCGCGTCCACCTCTGGAGGACAAGACCAACGTTTAATTACATCAGCAGGAAAGGGATACCTCTTGTCCCATCTCTTGGGCACCCCAGGTAGCTTACTAGGCCGTTCCCATTCCTTGAGCACTAGATTATTAAAGTGAGTCTGCTCAGGGAACTCCAAGCGTGGCTTTACTTCTTTAAAAAGCTTGCCCTGCTGCTGCGGAGCCACTGCAGAGGGGAAATATAAAGCACTTCGAATATGTGACTCAACAACCTGTCAGTATCATCTGAAGACCTTGGGTCTTCCCCAAAGGGAGACCCAGTACCACCATAGATCTTAGGTTGTTCTTCAGAGGATTCTGAATCAGAAAACAACTCCCCCTCCTCGAGGGGGTTAGGGCCAGAAAGTGAGTAAGGTCCCTCATCCTCTACAGGAAAGAGGGAAGCAGCGGGAGATAAATGCCGCTTCTTAGCAGAAGCCTTACGCGGGGCTGACCCAGCAATATGTTTTTATAAGGCTAAGGCTAGTAATAGCCACCCGGGATGCCCCAAAACTCACTAGGAAGGTGGGAGATTACAAAAGGAAAGAGGGCCGGGAGAAACCACAGTGACGTTTATCCCGCCTGAAAGACATAAAAAAGACATCCCCAATTGAATAGCAAAAATAAAAAACGCCCCGCAGGGACACTCACGGACCACACTGGCAAGGAGCAGCAGCGCACGCAGAGTAAGAGAAGCAAAATGGTGCCTGCACAGACCTGAAGGGGCGGGCCGCGGAGGTGTGACGTCAAAAGCGTCGTCCGCAGAGCCCGCCCCCCCGAAGAGCGCGAAACGCGTCCCACGTGATCTCGCCGTCAGATGACGCCGCAGCAGCGGCTGAGGCAATGTCGTCGCCGTCCGAGGAGCGCTGTACAAGCGGCGCGGCAGCGAGCGAATTAAGTAAAAAGCATAGCACACAACAGTAAAGTGAAGAAGGAGGGGGGGGCGGGGGGGATTGGGTAAGGAAGACCCAGAGTGCAGGGAGGGGCATCCCACAAGGCTCACCATAAGCCTATACCGTCTACCCATGTCAGTGCAGGGATTGCGGTAGGAGCAGCGCTCCTCAGCACCTGACCCTGGTGCTGTCCTACCTTCACCCGAACCAGTCAGCCAAGGCTGGGAGGCAGTGAGTCCGGAAACGGGTGGGAATAGTCCTGCAGGGCCGCAGGCTGATAAGCCCCGTTCACCTGCGCAGTATAGAGAGCCATCTTCTATCTTCGCAGTCCAGACTGCAGATAAGAACTGAGAATTGGTGAGAGGTTCCTGGCAATTTAAGGGGCCAGGAGTGGCCACAAGTCTTTTCTGCAGTCCAGCGCCATCTTGTGGATGTATAACCCATGTGTAAGGATTATTCTGGAACAGGATGTGCTGTATACTTGGAATAGACTCACAGGACCCCAACAGTGAGGTTTGATGTGCTATGAAAGGAGCAAAATTGGTGATCTTTAAACCAAGCTCTCCACAGGCTACATAGGAGAAAAGTAGAGCAAGATGGATCCACTTTACCAAAAAGGAAGGATCCATCTTCCTCTACCAGGGGGCAGTTATGGCCTAGAGGTAGGGAAGCGGGTTTGTGATCAGAACCAGACTGGTTCAACTGAGCAAGGCACCTAACGCCCAATTGGTCCCTGGGGCGCGCCAAGCTTAGGGCAGCCCACCGATCCAGGCACATGAGCACTTCACAGCCCCTTGGTGTGTTATTTCACCTTTGTGTAGCCACTCATTTGTGTGCAGTCATTAATATAGTGTGTATTCACTGTTGTGTTCATGGAAATATGTTGTGCACAGATGGGAAAATGCAGCCGAAAAATTCCACATGTGCATCAGCACCCAATGACCACTATTTACACTATTACTATTAATAGGAATTAAAAGCTTACCCCGCTCGAGTAAGCTAGGACCAGTATTTGGCTTTGCAAGAATAAACACTTGGAGGTTATTTAAGAAGGGATGGCAGCAGGTAGTGCTTCGTAGCAGCAGATAGCGTCTGGTGAACACCGGGCGCAATACGCAAAGCCACATTTATGAAAGCGAATCTGGTGAGCGACTAACAGCACCATGTAGCGTCACATGTATTACTACAGGCAGCTCAGCGTATAGCGCCGGCGCTCTAGCTTCCAGAGTGCCAGGTATTACCTTTCGCTCAGTGTCGCTCTCCCATACATTTCAATAGGCTTTCATTTGCTTGTGTTTAAACAGCGTGTTTAAACTTTCTATATTTGTATGCAGAATTGTCATTACAGTTCTGGCACTAAAGTGTTAATGTCACAGTGTTAAAACAATGTCATTCCATGTGTTTTCGCTTTGTTACAGGTGGATATGTGTTCAAAAACAGACTTTTAATCACACAATGTCTGGCGCTCTATTCTACAGCGACCAGATTTAGAGCCCTGACACTCTGTGTGAGTTCTTTCTTGATAAGTATGGTGTGGAGTGCCGAGAGTCGGTTGCACTGAGCTGGCGACTTAGACGCTCTGTTACAGCGCCTGATACCAGCTTACAGCATCCACTAGCGGTTGCTCTAAGTGCCGCTATACAGACACTCATCTGCAGATACCCGGCACTAGTAATGAATCTTCCTCTTGGTGACTTATTGTCATAGACAGTTCCTGACGCCAGACTTGGCGGCTTCCGAAACCTTTTCAAGACCCTAAGGGGCCACAAAGGAAGCAAGCAAATCCCTAACTGTAAAGAGTTTCTCTCAGGGAAGGGCTGGACAGGAGGATGACAGAACACTAAGGAGAAAATACAATTCTGTGATCCTGTAGAATTGGTATTATGAGTAGACAGTATGTCCTGCTCCAGATAAGATTACTTGCTCCTCCCGGCCCCTCAAATACCCAGGGACCTCCCACAATCCCCAGCATTGAAAAGCAGTTAACGAGAAGCTGGGAGAATTAAAACAGAACCAAATTAGTAACTACAACAAGGATAACAGCATACAGGGGATCCAGGATAATGCAAAACCAAGGGTGGGGTGGAGCAAGGACGTACTGTATACTCATAATACTAATTCTACAGGTGAGAAATCACAGAATTGTATTATTCTTAGTATACAGTACGTCCTGCTCCAGATAAGATTACTTACACTTGGGACATCCAATAGCAGTGTCCATAAAGTAGGGTGGGATCCCCAAAGGTAACAGCAGACAGGTTAGACCACTGCCGCCTGCAGAACCTTGTGGCCAAAAGCAGCATCAGCTGAGGCCCTAACATCAACCTTGTAAAACTTTGAAAAGGTATGAACAGAAGACCAAGTAGCGGCCTTGCAAACTTGTTCAACAGAAGCCTGGTGCTGAAAAGCCCAAGAGGCACCAATAGCACGAGTGGAATGAGCAGTAAGGCGGCAGGGAGGATTCTTCCCCTTAGCAGAATAGGCCTGAATCACAGCCTGATGGATCCATTTGCTGATAGTAGACTTGGCGGGTGCCAAACCCTTCCAAGGACCAGAAGGGACCACAAAAAGAGCATCAGTTTTTCAGAAAGGTGCAGTAGCCACCAGATAGTACTTCAGACACCTAACCACATCCAAAGAATGCAAGACCCTCTCCTTAGCATTACTAGGATTAGGGCACAAGGAAGGAAGAACAATAACCTGATTCAAATCAAAGGCAGACACATTAGGCAGAAAATCTGGCTTGGAGTGAAATACCACCTTGTCCTGGTGTCTCTCAAAGTAGGGGGGCTCAGACACATGCCTAACAGAGGTGATAGCCACTAGGAAGACAACCTTGAGAGTGAGAATGGCCAGGGCAGCCTCCTGCACAGGTTCAAAGGGGGCACCCTGCAAGGCTGACAAGACCAAGTTCAAATCCCAAACAGGCAACATAGGCTTACGTGGGGGACGCACATGAGTAACCCCCTGGAAAAAAGTCCTGATCAGAGAATGCTGGGCAAAGGACCTCTGGAAGAAAACAGCCAGGGCAGAGACATGGCCCTTCAGAGTACTGAGTTGGAGCCCCAGCTCCAACCCATGCTGCAGGAACTCCAGGATCCTGGGAATAGAGAACACACGACAGGGAAGAGACTTAGACTCACACCAGTCAATGTAGGCACGCCAAACCCTATAGTAAATGGAAGAAGAGGACTTCTTCCTAGCCTTTATCATGGTATCAACAACAGAGGCAGACAGCCCCTTCTCCATCAAGATGGAGGTTTCAGCAGCCAGGCCGTCAAAGCCAGAGTTTGTAAATTGGGATGGCGTAAGTGACCCTGAGTGAGCAGGTCTGGCACCCTGGGCAGAGCGTACTGATCTACTGCCAGCTGCACCACGTCTGCGAACCACACTCTTCTTGGCCACCTGGGGGCCACCAGAATTGCTGGCACCCCCTCCTGAGCAATCTTGCACAGAACCCTGCCCAACAGGGGGAATGGAGGAAAGACATACAGGAACTGAAAGTCCTTCCATGACATTGCTAGAGCATCTGTGGCCAAGGCCAGAGGATCCTGGGACAGGGAGACAAAGTCCGGGAGCTTTTGATTGTGACGGAACACAAACAGATCCACATCTGGTTGGCCCCAACGGTGACACAGAGACTGAAACACCCTGTGGCAGAGGGACCATTCTCCTAGGCGAGAGGTCCCCCTGCTCAGAGAGTCTGCCTGCAGATTCTCCACCCCCCGGGATGTACACAGCTGATATGCAGGGAACATTGTCCTCCGCCCAGGCCAGGATCAGAGACACTTCCTGGAGGGCCCCCTTGCTCCGGGTCCCTCCATGATGATTGATGTAGGCAACCGCCGTCTGGTTGTCCGAGCGCACCTGAACAAGCAGGCCCCGAAAGTGATGAGTCAACTGAGTCAGAACCAACCTGATTGCCCGCAGTTCCAGAATGTTGATAGGTGTGTGGGCCTCCTGAGGGCACCACCGCCCTTGGAACTGCAGGGACTTCCAAAAACTCCCCCAACCTGTCAGACTGGCATCTGTGGTGACCATCTCCCAGGAGGGGGCCAGAAAGGATCTGCCCACTAACAGGTTCCTGGAGTCCCGCCACCACGGGAGGGACCGCCTGACTAGGGGGGAAAGCACCAGGACCTGGTCCAGGGACGCAGGATCCTTGTCCCATGACAGAGGCCTCATGTGGAACTGAGCATAAGGGACCGCCTCGAAGCACGCCGCCATCAGGCCCACCAGCTGCATCCCCTGCCTGATGAAGGGATGATGACAAGATAGCAGGAACTGAACCTGTGCAATCAGACTGTCCACCTTCTGCTGAGGAAGAAAAATCCTTGCTTGAACTGTATCCAGATTCAATTCCAGGAAGGGAGTCACCAAGGAAGGAGACAGGGAATATTTGGGATGGTTGATCACCCAGCCAAATGACTCCAGAGTGGACACTACCAGCTGAGTATCCAACTCTGCCTGTTGGAGGGACTGGGAAGTTGTGAGAATGTCGTCCAGGTAGGGCAGCACGCGGATGCCCTGAAAACTGAGCAGAGACATCACTCCTGCCAGCACCTTGGTGAACACTCTGGGAGCTGAAGTGAGACCGAAGGGTAATGCCACAAATTGGTAGTGCTGATCCTCCAGAGCGAACCTGAGGAACCTTTGATGACCTGGAAACACAGGAATATGAAGGTAAGCATCTTTGATGTCCACAGACGTCATGAAGTCCCCTGGACGCAGGGAACTGATGGCAGAGCGCAAAGTTTCCATGCGAAAGCGCCTGCACCTGACAAATTTGTTCAAGTCTAGGATGGGCCTGACTGACACATCTCTTTTGGGCACGGTGAAAGGGTTGGAATAGAAGCCCTTGCCCCTTTCTCGTAAGGGGACCTGACAGATGGCCCCCAGCTCCAGAAGGCTTTGCACCACCAGAATTAGAGCCTGAGCTGACATAGGGTCCTGAGAAAACCGGGACCTGATGAATCTTGGGGGTGGCCAGGCAGCAAACTCTATCTTGTAACTGGAGGACACTACCTCCTGAATCCACCGGTCTGAGACGTGAAGCCTCCAGACGTGAGCAAAGTGCTGAAGCCGTCCCCCCACCTGGATGAGTGAGGGTGCCCCTTCATGCCTGAGGGGGCTTGGGAGAGGACTTAAGCTTGGAGCCCCAGGAGGAGCCAGGGCGACCACGTCCTCTGCCCCTACCCCAGAAATCTCCTCGGGCCCCGGTAAGGGAGACCCCCCTCCCCAGTCTGGTACCATGGTAGGGGGAAGAAAAGGAGCCCTGACCCCGAAAGGGCCGAGACTGCCGCCTGCGCTGGGGTAACCTGCCCCCCTTAGCAAACCGGTCCAGGCGGTCCCCAAACAGGCGTAGTCCTTTGAAGGGAAAACCAGTGAGAGCTTTCTTGGCTGCTTTGTCAGCAGCCCACTGGCGCAGCCAAACCGAGCGGCGTATAGCCAACACAAGGGCAGAGGTTCTGCCACACATTCTAATGGCATCATCCAAGGCAAAGAGGACATAAGTCACAAAAACCTCACGAGAGAGTGCATTAAACTCCTCACTAGACACATCATCCGGGCCACCATCAAGGATACTTCTAAGCAGGGTCCTAATAGCCACAGCCGTAATGGCAGAGGCACAGACCGGGCGCAGTGCCGTCCCAACACATGCAAAGGCATGGGACGCCAGCTGATCAATGCGCCGGCCCTCAGCTTCCTGCAGCGTAGTAGAGTCAGGGGAGTGCATGACAGAGGTGTTAGATAACCCTAGGACCGGGGCATCCACTTCAGGAGGGGATGACCAACACTTCACCACATCAGCAGGAAAGGGATACCTCTTATCCCAACTCTTAGGTACACCGGGAAGCCTGCTGGGACGCTCCCATTCCCTGAGCACAAGATTATTAAAATGGGCTTGCTCAGGAAATTCTAAACGTGGCTTAGCAGTATGAAATATTTCCCCCTGTTGCCTGGGGGCCGCAACCGGGGGAGAGATAGACAGTACCTCAAAAATCTGAGCCAACAGCCTATCAGTATCATCTGGGGCCCAGGGGTCAGAGCCAGAATCATCATGACCCCTGGGCCTCTCATCAGATGACTCCGAGTGAGAGAATAACTCCCCTTCTTCCAAAGGGGTATAGCCAGACAGTTCCAAAAACTCATCAGCCTCCATAGGGAAAAGAGTGACATCAGGCGTCAAGTGCCGTTTTTTAGCAGAGGCCTTACGCGCCAAGGTATTAGCAAGCAACTTCTCAACACTAGCCAGTCTAGAAGACATATCAGGCTGAGAATCCCCACTTGTATGCAACTCAATAGGAGTCAAATTTAAGCTTGGGGGAGTAGGTGAAGCCATACGAGGCGCAGGACCAGCCACTGGTAAACCAGGCTGCAGCGCAAGCACCTGCTGGGCGAAAGGTACACAGACCCGCACATTGTTAGCACTAGTAGGGGACACCCCACAAGCTACACACAGCAGGGCTTGTCCCGAAGGAACCCCGAGCACAGAATCCTGAGAAGCCTCCATATGGTGATTATAGAGGCACAATAGGCCGATAGGGATTCACGCTATGAAAAGCAACCCGGGATGCCCTAATAGCCCGCTAGGGAAGTGGGAGTAATTACACACTAGGCCTCACAAGTTTAATAACTAAATAGAGGCAGTAGGACCGGGAGAAACCAATAGAGGTTGGCCCGTCTGAAAGACATAAGCGAAGATAACCCGGTAAGTGACATGTATAATGACATAGGGTAAATAAAGCCGCCCGCGAGGGCACTCATGGACCACGGTAGGTAGACGGCAGTCACGCAGCAGCCTGATTCAGAGAAACTGGCGCCTGGTATACCTAGAGGGGCGGGCCGCGGAGACAGTGATGCGGAACGCGCCAACCGTGGGCCCCGCCCCCCCGAAGAGCGCGAAGCAGCACACGTGACAAGCAGCCAATAACAGCGCACCAGTGCACCAACGCCGCCGCCAAACACAGAGCACAGTGGAAGCGGCGACTGACACCAACCGGACAAAACAAAATACAGTGAAGCACCAAGGCAAATTCACATACATCCCCCCCCCCCCCCGAGGGCTACAAGGGAGAGCGAGGGAGGACAGCAGCCACTTAACATAGGGCCCACCAATGGACAGGGGCAAGGGGCAATAGGGCGGGAGGGGCATCCCATAGAGGCTCACCATAAGCCTGAACCGCCTACCCTTTGGTGGGGGACTGCAGTGGAGCAGCGTTCCTAAGCACCTGACAGCGGTGCTGCCTACCGTCATCCGACCAGTGCAGCCAAGGCTGGGAGGCAATTTAATAATGGAAGGGGTGGGAATAGTCCTACAGGGCCGCAGGCTAATAGCCCCGCTCACCTGCGAGAAGAGAGAGACATCTTCTTGTCCTTCGCAGTCCAGACTGCAGAGAAAATCTGGGAATTTGTGGGAGGTCCCGGGTATTTGAGGGGCCGGGAGGAGCCAATTTCGCTGTCTCTGCAGTCCAGCGCCATCTGGCGGAGTAATTCCCAAGTGTAAGTAATCTTATCAGGAGCAGGATGTACTGTATACTAAGAATATAGTCCTAGCCAGCTTGTCCTAATTGGCACTGTATTACCCAATAGGTGGACATAACCCCCCAATAATATCATGGTCCACGAGAATTTTTATTTTTTTTATTTTTTTTTACATTTTTTGTGTAATCTGACTCCACGATTGTGGAAAAATATGACACATACCCAGTTTCCCTGAAAAATACAATATTCTAAGTATGTCACACACCCCACTTCAAACATTAATTATTACACTTGGGTTTCTCCACCAGCAGGTGGCAACGTTGCAGAGAAGTCTTGAAAAAAAAACGAGCCCCTCCTGATCTATAATACCTGGGACCTCCCACTTATCTCCCAGTGTTCTTCTCTGCAAGATGGCGACAAGACCAAAACCCCCCCCCCCCCCTGTGGTCTATTTCTGCCCGGCTTTTTGTTAATAGCCCCTGGATTAGATATGTAGACTCCCAGCTTAGGCTGTCAGCCGGGCAAAGTGTAGACGGCACCTTAGGTGCCTAGGAGATTAGCTCCTCCGCTCAACCCCATATTATGGGGCAATGCGGTTATCCGGCCTGGTGATCCGGATTTGGGATGCCCCGCCCTGATGTCCCTGTTAGGTTCCCTCCCCGTTTGTCCCTTCTCCCTGCGCTTGATAGGTGGGGGGAGGGGTGTGTGTGTGTGTGTGTCTGGGTTATGTTTGCTACTGTGCTTCACTGTTTGTGGCGGGGCCGGGCGGCGTGGGTGATCTGCCGCCGGCCCGCCAGTTGATTGCTACTGGGCCGCCGGCCCACCGTCCATGTTTTTTTGCGGGCGCCATGTGTGGGGCGCCCGCTACTGTCCTGCTCCGGGGGTTGGGGGCGGGGCCAGGCGGCGTTTGCGTGCCGCCGGCCTGCCTGGCTGTTCGACCGCCTTGTCGGGCGCCCGCGGTTCTCCCCGGGGTCTGTGGCGTTGAGGGACCGGGTGGCGCGCTATTGGCGTCGGCTCGCCGGTCCGGCGGTGCGGGCGCCTGTGTACTTGGCGCCCGCCCGCCATGTCTGTGTCCTCGGAGGTGGAATGGGCGGGTCCGCTTCATGCGCGGCCCGCGCTTCGCCTGGATTGGTGGAGGGGGGGCGGGGCCGCCGCGGCTGCTGCGCTTTGCTGGGGCCGTCCTCTCATCCTCCTCTTTGCTCCTCGTGCGGCCGCCTTTTCGCTTCACCGCGCTTAAGGTAGGCCAGCCTTTCTTAATCTTCTTAAGGTGGTTCTCGGCTGGGGCATTCTCTTTTGTTTTAGGTCCCCTTCCCTGGGGGTTTCTATTGTATGGGTGCTGTTCAGCTTTAGCCTTAGCCTGCTGGGTGTCTTATGGGGCACTCATGGCTTTCCACCTTATATATATATATATATATATATATATATATATATATATATATTATGCATGTGTATGTATTATTATATTGTTGACATTGGTTTTGGTGCTGGAGTGACTGTTGTCTTTTTCTTTTTCAGATCCTGGGATCCCACCCTGCAGGGCTCTCCCGGTCTTAGATACCTGGCTACTCGGGGTTGTTGTTTACCTTCCCCTCATTAGTCATTGTAAATTCCCCCATTTCAGGGCTTTAATATAATAAAATTAAAAAAAGGGGCATCCCGGGTCGCTTATTGCGTAATTCCCTGGGTTATTGCGAAAACCATAAATTCACCATATGGAGGCTACCAAAGATACTGGAAACGGCCCTTGGGTCAGTTCAGGCTGTGTGGGGGTTGTGGGGCTCTGCTCCCAGGGGATGATGTTATTGTATGCATTCTATGTGCCCAGCGGAACATTGAGCGCCTGTCCGGCACTCCGGTGTCTGGCTCTTCGCCGCCTGTACCATCTCCTTCTCCTCCTCGCCTGTTCCGGACCCCGTGTGACGTAGTCATGGGTGGGGATTCGCAATCCGAGGTATGTTCACGTCTGGCTAGCCTCGAGAAAATGTTTTCCGTTATGGTTGCTCAGAAGGCTCCGGCTAAGCGGAAACACTTGTCTCCGCCTCTGCCGGACTCAGATGCGGAAGTTGTTGAGGCATTGGATTGGTCAGATTGCCCCCTGGCTGAAGAGGGGGAGCTTATCGAGGTTTTGGACGATCCTGAGGTCCAGCAGCTCCTTTGTGCTGAGGGTGACCAGGCCATGGGGTCGGCTTCAGACGCCCCTTCCATTTTGGCTCAAATGTTTGAGGTTTTGGATTTGGATCCCCCCGAGGCGGTTCCTCCGCCAGAGGGTGACCTGTTTGAGGTTACCAAGCCGCGTTTGGTGTTTCTTAGTCAGCAACAATTTGAGAATATTGTTCTTAAGGAATGGGAGCAACCTACGCGTCTCGTTGGTGTGCCGCCTAGTTGGGATAGGAAGTTTCCTTTTCCGGCGGGCTTGCTGAAACGCGGGTCTCCCAAGGTTGAAGCTCCCCTGCTGGGGCTATCTAATGTTGCGGTTGTGCATTCAGCTGGACACGACTAATCTTAAGGACGGCGAGGATCGCCGGATTGATCAGCTGGCCCGCCATGGTTTTATTTGTGCGGTTTCAGCTCTGAGACCTGTTTTGTGCTTCGGCACTCCTATTGTTGGCGGTCAGGTCTATTGTCAGAGATTTATGTGTAGATCTCGATCCTACTTGTGATGACTTTCTTGCCCTGAAACGTTGTGAGTCATTCATTTCGTTTATGCTCACTGCTCAGGATGATGCCATGTTGATGTGTGGCAGGGCTACGGCCCTGTTGGTGGCTATCCGGCGGTCGGTGTTGTTGCGGCAATGGACGGCTGACTTTAGTTCTAAAGGGTCACTTATGGTGCTTCCCTTTCTGGGTTTGCGTCTTTTTGGCGAGAAATTAGATTCCGTTGCCAAGGGTGGTAAGTTGCCTCAGCGCAAGAGGTTTCGTCGTTCCTTTCGAGGGGCGGGCTCTTTCAATCCTTCCTTTCGGGGAGCCAGAGCTGGTAGTGGCGCGAGCTCCTCGGGCTCCAGGGGTGCCAGCTGGAACAGGGGCAGAGGCCGTGGCCGTCCCGTCCACGCCTGGGGCGTCAAGTCCAAACCAGCTGCTAAGCCCGCTCAGCAATGAGGGGGCGCCCTCACCCTTGCGGTTGGGGGGACGGTTGCGACACTTCTCACAGGTGTGGGATCGGGAGGTCCCGGACAGATGGATCTGGGAGGTGGTGTCGGCCGGTTACTAGCTGGAGTTCGAGTCCCGTCCTCCTCCAAGATTTTTCAGGTCGCAATTTCCTTCAGATCCTTTGGCCGCGCAGGGGCTCCTGGCGTCGGTGAGGAATCTTCTGGAATTGGCGGTCATCTGCTCGGCTCCTCCTTCGGGAGTGGGTCACGGATATTATTCCTATCTCTTCACAGTGCCCAAGAAGGACGGGTTGGTTCGTCCCATCCTGGATCTGAAGTTTCTCAATGTGTTTATTCGTCCTCGGAAGTTTCGTATGGAAACTCTGCGATCTGCCGTCAACTCTCTGCGGCAGGGGGTTTTCATGACGTCCATAGGCTTCAAGGATGCCTATCTTCACATTCCTATCTTTCCTCCTCACCAAGGGTTTCTTCGCTTTGTGGTGGGGGATCGGCATTTTCAGTTTGTGGCTCTTCCATTCGGTCTTTCTTTGGCGCCAAGAGTATTCACCAAGGTGTTGGCGGGCGTGATGGCCCTTCTCAGAGCTCAGGGAATTTGCATTGTGCCTTATCTGGACGATCTCCTTTTTATGGCCCCTTTCTATAGTCTAGCGGAAATGGACACCCGGACGGTGGTTGCGACCTTGGAGAGGTTCGGCTGGGTGATCATCTATCCCAAGTCCTCTCTCGTCCCGGCCAGGGTGGTGACCTTTCTGGGGATGTCCTTGGACTCGTGCCAGCACAGAGTGTTTCTCCCTCAGGCCAAGGTTCCTTTTGCTCAGTTTCTCACGAGGACGCTTCAGCTTCATCTGTTGGCGTCTTGGGAACGGAGACCGCGGTCGTTGGATCGGTCCTTACGGATGCCCCAGGGTCCGGCAGTCTCTTCAGTGTGGGTTGGTCTCGGACAACTTTTTAAGGGGCAGATCTTTCATGACGCCTCTTTGGGAGACTGTTACCACGGATGCCAGTCTGTCAGGATAGGGGGGGGTTTCTGGAAGGATCTTCGGTTCCGGGGGCGGTGGGGTCCTCAGGAGGCCCACTTGCCCATAAACATTCTGGAGTTGAGAGCCATCAGGTTGGTTCTGTCTCACTTGACACAGCATCTACAGGGCTTGCCGGTTCAGGTTCGGTCGGACAATCGGACGGTGGTGGCTTACATCAATCACCAAGGAGGGACTCGCAGTCTGGGTGCCCTCAGAGAGGTGTCTCTGATCCTGAATTGGGCGGAGGCTCATGTCCCTTGCATCTCGGCAGTGTACATTCCGGGAGTGGAAAATACGGAGGCGGACTTTCTGAGCAGGTGCTCTTCCCGCCGGGGGGAATGGTCTCTCCATCCCCAGGTGTTTCGGTTTCTTTGTCTCCGGTGGGAGACGCCGGAGGTGGATCTGTTTGCCTCTCGTCACAATTACAAGCTTCCGACATTCGTGTCGCTCTCTCAGGATTCTCCGGCTCTGGCGGTGGATGCCATGTCTCTGAGCTGGGGGGAGCTGGGGGGACCTGGGGTTCCTGTATCTGTTTCCTCCGGTTCCCATGTTAGGCAGGGTGTTGCGAAAGCTGGCCCTGGAAGGGGTTCCCGCCATTCTCGTGGCTCCAAGGTGGCCAAGGCGGGTGTGGTTCGCAGACATCGTTCGTCTGGCTGTGGACCAGTTTGATCTGCCTCTTTGGGCGGATCTTCTCACTCATGGCCAGCTGCGTTACCCCAATTTACCAACGCTGGCTTTAACGGTTTGGCTGCTGAAACCTCCATCTTAAGGGAGGAAGGTCTTTCGGATTCTGTTATTCAGACTCTTATTAGTGCCAGGAAGAGGTCCTCTTCTACTATCTACTATAGGACATGGAGGTCCTATATTGATTGGTGTGAGTCTAGATCCTTGCCCTGCCGGGTTTTCTCTGTTTCTAGGATTTTGGATTTTCTTCAATCTGGGCTGGACTCTGGTCTTCAGCTGAGTACCTTGAAGGGGCAGGTTCTGCCTTGTCTGTCTTTTTTTCAAAAGTCATTTGCGCTTCATCCTTTGGTCAAGACTTTTCTCCAGGGGGTTTCGCATCTGCGGCCTCCTAGGAAGCTATTGCTCTCCGTTTGGGGATTTGAATTTGGTTATATCTGCACTTCAGGCTCCTCCTTTTGAGCCTTTGCAGGATATTGATCTTTCTATTCTGACTCAGAAGGTTGCCTTTTTTGGTGGCCATCACTTCGGTTTGGCGCTTTTCGGACATGGCAGCCTTGTCGATTCTGGCCCCTCACTTTGAGAGACATCAGGACAAGTGGTTTTCCGCTTCAAACCGGATTTTCTTCCTAAGGTGGTCTCTGCTTTTCATCTTAAACCAGGACATTGTTCTTCCGTCCTTGTGTCCTAAGCCTAGGAATGACAAGGAGAGGGTTTTTGCATTGTTTGGATGTGGTACGTTGTGTTATGTACTATTTGCTTACTACATCTCCTTTTCGTAAGACGGATTCCTTTTTTGTGGTGCCCTGCGGGCCTAGGAAGGGTTTGGCCCCGGCTAAGTCTTCCATTAGCAAATGGCTTCGTCAGGCTGTTTTTGGGGCCTATTCTGTCAAGGGGAAGGCTCCCCCTTTTTTGTATCACTGCTCATTCTACTCGTGCTGTTGGAGCGTCTTGGGCTTCTCAGCGCCAGGCTTCTGTTGAGCAAGTTTGTAAGGCTGCTACTTGGGTTTCTGTTCACACTTTTTCCAAGTTTTTCCAAGGTTGATGTGCGGGCTTCAGAGGATGCTGTTTTTGGCCGCAAGGTTCTGCAAGCTGCAGTGGTTTGAGTTTTGCATTATGGCCTTGTTGGATACCCGCCCTTTCTGGACACTGCTTTTGGATGTCCCAAGAGTAATTATTAATGTTTGAAGCGGGGTGTGTGACATACTTAGAATAATACCATTTTGTGAATACTCACCTGTAAAATGGGTATTATAAGTATGTCACACACTCCACTTCACCCGCCCTTTTTGGTATCCTGGATTCTTTATAGGGTGAAGTTTCGTTTACAGTTTGAGGGTTGCCAATGGGTTTTTCCTGGGACCTTGTCTTTACTGCTGTTTGAAAACTGGGAGATAAGTGGGAGGTCCCAGGTATTATAGACCAGGAGGGGCTCCCACTTATCTCCCAGTTTTCAAACAGCAGTAAAGACAAGGTACCAGGAAAAAAAACATTGGTAATCCTCAACTGTAAACGAAGCTTCACCCTATAAAGAATCCAGGATACCAAAAAGGGCGGGTGAAGCGGGGTGTGTGACATACTTATAATACCCATTTTACAGGTGAGTATTCACAAAATGGTATTATTCTAAGTATGTCACACACCCCGCTTCAAACATTAATAATTACTCTAGGGACATCCAAAAGCAGTGTCCAGAAAGGGCGGGTATCCAACAAGGCAATAATGCAGAACTGAAACCACTGCAGCCTGCAGAACCTTGCGGCCAAACACAGCATCCGCTGAAGCCCGCACGTCAACCTTATAAAACTTGGAAAAGGTGTGAACAGAAGACCAAGTAGCAACCTTACAAACTTGATCAACAGAAGCCTGGTGCTGAAAAGCCCAAGACGCTCCAACAGCACGAGTAGAATGAGCAGTGATACGAAAAGGAGGAACCTTCCCCTTGGCAGAATAGGCCCAAACAACAGCCTGACGAAACCACTTGCTAATGGAAGACTTACCCGGAGCCAAACCCGTCCTAGGCCCACAGGGCACCACGAAAAAGGCATTAGTCTTACGAAAAGGATATGTAGAAAGCAAATAGTACGTCACACAGCGTACCACGTCCAAACAGCGCAAAACCCTCTCCTTGTCATTCCTAGGCTTAGGACACAAGGAAGGAAGAGCAATGCCCTGGTTAAGATGAAAAGCTGAGACCACCTTAGGAAGAAAGTCCGGTTTGAAGCGGAAAACCACTCTGCCCTGATGTCTCTCAAAGTAAGAAGCCTGAATCAACAAGGCTGCCAACTCCGAAACTCGCCGAACTGAAGTGATGGCCACCAAAAAGGCAACCTTCTGAGTCAGAGTAGAAGAGCAATATCCTGCAAAGGCTCAAAAGGAGCCTGAAGAGCAGAGAAAACCAAATTCAAATCCCAAAAAGGGAGCAAAGGCTTCCTAGGAGGCCGCAATGCGAGACCCCCCAGAAGAAGTCTTGACCAAAGGATGAAGTGCAAAGGACTTTTGAAAAAAGACAGACAAGGCAGAAAACCTGCCCCTTCAAAGTACGCAGCTGAAGACCAGAGTCCAGCCCCGATTGAAGAAATTCCAAAATCCTGGAAACAGAAAAGACCCGACAGGGCAAAGATCTAGCCTCACACCAATCAATATAAGATCCCCAAGTCCTATAGTAGATGTTAGAAGAGGATCTCTTCCTGGCGCTAATAAGAGTCAGAATAACAGAATCCGAAAGACCTTCCTCCCTTAAGATGGAGGTGTCAGAAGCCAGGCCGTCAAAGCCAGCGTTGGTAAATTGGGGTAACGCAGTTGACCCTGTGTGAGAAGATCCGGCCGAAGAGGCAGACCTAACTGATCCACCGCCAGACGAATGATGTCTGCGAACCACACCCTCCTTGGCCACCTAGGAGCCACGAGAAACGTGGGAACCCCGTCCAGGGCCAGCTTTCGCAACACCTTGCCTAGCATGGGGATCGGAGGAAACAGAGAAAGGGAACCCCAGGTCCCCCCAGCTCAGGGACATGGCATCCACCGCTAGAGCCAGAGGATCCTGAGAGAGCGACACGAATGCCAGAAACTTGTAATTGTGACGAGAGGCAAACAGATCCACCTCCGGCGTCTCCCACCGGAGACAAAGCGACCGAAACACCTGGGGGAGGAAAGACCATTTCCCCCGGCGGGAAGAGCACCTGCTCAGGAAGTCCGCCTCCGTGTTTTCCACTCCCGGAATGTACACTGCCGAGATGCAAGGGACGAGTCTCCGCCCAGGCTAGAATCAGAGACACCTCTCTGAGGGCACTCAGACTGCGAGCCCCTCCCTGGCGATTGATGTAAACAACCGCCCTCCGATTGTCCGACCGAACCTGAACCGACAAGCCCTGTAAATGCTGTGTCAAGTGAGACAGAACTAACCTGATGGCTCTCAACTCCAGAACGTTGATGGGCAAGTGGGCCTCCAGAGGACCCCACCGCCCCCGGAACTGAAGGTCCTTCCAGAAACCTCCCCATCCTGACAAACGGGCGTCCATGGTGACAGCTTCCCAAAAAGGCGTCAGAAAGGACCTGCCCCTCAAGAGACTGTCCAAGACCATCCACCACTGGAGAGACTGCCGAACCCGGGAGGACATCCGGAAGGACCGATCCAACGACCGCGGTCGCCGGTCCCAAGACGCCAACAGATGAAGCTGAAGCATCCTCGTGTGAAACTGAGCAAAGGGAACTGCCTCGAAGGAAGCTACCATCAACCCCACCAGTCTCATCCCTAGCCGGATGGACGGGCAAGGATTGGAAAGAAGAAGCTGCGGCAAGTCCTGAATCAAGAGAACTTTGGCCTGAGGCAGAAACACTCTGTGTTGGCAAGAATCCAAGGACATCCCCAGGAAGGAGCCACCCTGACCGGAACGAGAGAGAACTTAGGTAGTTGATCACCCAGCCGAAACTCTCCAGAGTGGATACCACCATCCTGGTGTCCATCTCCGTTTGACTGAAGGAAGGAGCCATGATGAGAAGATCGTCCAGATAAGGCACAATGCGAATCCCCTGAGCTCCGGGAAGGGCCAGCATGCCCACTAACACCTTGGTGAACACTCTCGGAGCAGAGTTAAGGCCGAACGGAAGAGCCACAAATTGAAAATGCCGATCTTCCACCACGAAGCGAAGAAACCTTTGGTAAGCCGGAAAGATAGGAATATGAAGGTAGGCATCCTCGATGTCTATGGACGTCATGAAGTCCCCCTGCCGAAGAGAATTGATGGCAGAGCGCAGAGTTTCCATGTGAAACTTCCGGGGACGAATAAACACGTTGAGGAACTTCAGATCCAGGATGGGATGAACCGACCCGTCCTTCTTGGTTACTGTGAAGAAATTGGAATAATACCCGCGGCTCACCTCCGAGGGAGGGACCGGGCAGAAGACAGCCATTTCCAGAAGATTCCTCGCCGCCGCCAGGAGCCCCTGTGCGGCCAAAGGATCTGAGGGAACACGGGACCTGAAAAATCTTAGAGGAGGACGGGACTCGAACTCCAGCTTGTAACCGGCCGACACCACCTCCCGGATCCACCTGTCTGAGACCGCCTGGACCCACACCCGGGAGAAGTGTCGCAACCATCCCCCCACCCGCAAGGGTGAGGGCGCCCCGTCATTGCTGAGCGGCCTTGGCATCGGGCTTGGGTTTGGCACCCAGGAGTGACCGGGACGGCCACGGCCTCTACCCCTGTTCCAGCTTGCACCCCTGGAGACCGAAAAGCCCGCACCTCTGCCAGCTCTGGCTCCCCAAAAGGAGGGATTAAAAGAGGCCGCCCCCGAAAGGAATGACGAAGTTTCTTGCGCAGAGGTAACTTACCTCCCTTGGCAACCGAGTCCAATATCTCACCAAATAGGCGCAAACCCAAAAAGGGAAGAGCCGTAAGCGACTTCTTAGAATTAAAGTCAGCAGTCCATTGCCGCAACCACACCGACCGTCGGATAGCCACCAACAAGGCCGTGGTCCTGCCACACAGCACCATGGCGTCATCCTGAGCGGCTAGGACAAACGAAACAAAGGACTCATAACGATTGAGAGCAACAAACTCATCACAAGTAGGATAAAGGTCCGCACATAAATCCCTGACAATGGACCTAACCGCCAACCACAAAAGTGCCGAAGCACAAACAGGCCTCAAAGCCGAACCCGCACAGGTAACACTGTGGCGAGCCAGCTGGTCAATCCGCCGAACCTCGCCATCCTTAGGGGTAGACTTGTCAGGAGAATGCAACACAGTCATGCTAGATAGCCCCAAAACCGGGGCAGCAACCTCGGGGGAAAAAGACCAATGCTTCATCAAGTCTGCCGGAAAAGGATACTTCTTATCCCAACTAGGCGGAACATCAACGAGACGCGTAGGCTGCTCTCATTCTATAAGGACGACATTCTCAAAATGTCGTTGACTGGGAAACTCCAAACGCGGCTTGGCCACATCAAACAACTCACCCTTAGGTGGAGGAACCGCCTCGGGAGGGTCTAAATCCAAAACTTCAAACATTGGAGCCAATATGGAAGGGGTGTCAAATACCGTCCCCGCCGCCTGGTCACCCTCAGCACCAAACAACTGCTGGGCCTCAGGGTCGTCCAATTCATCTAGAATCACCCCCTCTTCAGCCGGGGGGGCAGTCTGACCAGTCCAATGCCTCAATAACATCCAAGTCTGAGTCCGGCGGAGGCGGGGACAAGTGTTTCCACTGATCCGTAGCCTTCTGAGCTACCGCGGCGGAAAACATCTTCGAGGCTAGCCAGACGGGCGCACACCTTGGATTGCGAATCCCCACCTATGACCACGTCACACGGGGTCCGGAATAGGCGTGGGGGGGGTAGGAGATGACTGAAGTTGTGAAGAGCCAGAATCCGGAATGCCGGACTGGCGCGCAATGTTCTGCTGAGCACATGGAATGCATAATAAGACATCATCACCCGGGAGCGGAGCCCCACAACCCCCACACAGCCTGGATTGCCCCGAAGAGCCATTTCCGGTATTTGCGGAAGCCTCCATACGGTGAATTTGTTGTATTCGCAACTTACCAGGGATTTACGCAGAACGCGACCTGGGATGCCCCTTATAAATGTCCCGGGAGTGGGAGAATTATCAAGCTAAGGAGGGAAGACCCACTTTCCTAGGTATAGTAGACCGGGAGACCCCTTTAGCGCGGGATCCCAGGATCTGCCAGAGAAAATCACAGTAAATCCCAAGCAATTATGACACAATGACAATAAATGAACAGAGCAAGCACAAGCACGCAACATGCACACTCCTAGCAAAAAAGGGACATGAATCCTGCCCAATCAGTTCAAGAAAACACTTGGGATGAGACAAAATAAAAATGGGAGTGATCCCATGACATTCTGTGTCATACACACTAGTCCAAGAATTAATGAGCTCCCCCATATTAAAAATAATATATACAATATACACATCTATACAGAAGGGCCAAAGACCTATGTACAGGGAGCAACCGGAAGTGGTCAATATGGACAGCGGGGCTGCACTCTGCTGCTAGGGCCAACAGTAATAATTACCACAGCGCCAAACACACATCACGCACACGTATCTAAACTAAAGAACCTGAATAGCCAGAGGAACACAGGTCCGGAGCGAGGCAATCCCTGCAGCAAGGGAAGGAAGAAGGGCGGGCCCCGCACAGCGCGCGAAGCGCTACGGCCCCGCCAGACCCGTGCAGCACGGGCCGTGAGACGAAGCCACGCCCACGGAGCTATACAACGCGGCTCGCAAAATGGCGGCCGCAAGGAAGAAGACACGAGAGCCAGCATCCAGAGCCGATCCAAGGCAAATAACCCAGCATACCGAGCGGAGACCCGTAGGAGTGCAATAAAAAACACCCACGGCGCCCAGCCCCGCAACAGCCCAAAAACGTGAAAGACACAAACACACACTACACACGTCTCAAAACTCTGAACACCTAGACTGAATGCCCCCCACCCCCTTTCAGCGTAGGTAGAAGGGACCAGCAGGAAGGGGCAAGATTAAGGAGATAACCGGGTTGGGGCATCCCAAATCTGGATCACCTGTCAGATAGCTGCGTTGCCCCACGCGTGGGGTCTAGCGGAGGAGATAAACTCCTAGGCACCACTAGGTGCCATCTACCTTTGCCCAGTCAGCCTAAGCTGGGAGGCTTCCGTCTTAATAATAGGGGCATAACAAATAACTGGGCAGCAATAGACCAAGGGGGGTGCCGGGGTTTTACCCCCGGCTACCTGCAAGCAGGAGACTTCTTTCTTCTGTCTTGTCGCCATCTTGCAGAGAAGAACACTGGGAGATAAGTGGGAGGTCCCAGGTATTATAGATCAGGAGGGGCTCGTTTTTCAAGACTTCTCTGCAACGTCGCCACTTGCTGGTGGAGTAACCCAAGAGTAATTATTAATGTTTGAAACGGGGTGTGTGACATACTTAGAATATAAGCCCTAGCAGGACACACACACGTAGTCCCACTACAGTTACTTTACTCTTGAGTATATTTGAGAGCATTGTGGTTGCTTCTCGTTACCAGGGGGCAAAGCGCTACACTTGCAATGCAGTGGAACCAGGAAGAGGGCAGCTGGAATGCCGACAAACATATTTTGGAGCAACAATATAGGACCGGTCTTATTTTTGGGGAAACAGATACAAATATATGAATAATATAGTCATTATATATTAGTAACACACAACTCATAGCTTCTCGACAACCAGACTTCTGCAGAGTTTGATGAGCAGCTGGCAGAATAACTGGACAGCCTTCTCATGGAGGTGTAGTAACCAAGATAAGCCCAAGCAATCTGTGCTTACCTTTTAAACAGGCAGATAGAAATGTCCATTAATATCTTACGTCAGACACTGTAGAGCATTGGGAAACCATCTCATAGCCTTTAACCACTTACCAAATCATTTAGGTGGCCATTGCACTCCAAAAGGTTGAGAACCAGTCATAAATAATGCTTCCCCTTTGGTCTTAAACCGGACCTTCAGCATTATTTAATGAAATGTCCAAAGCCTTAAAAAAAAAACTAAATATATTTTAAGTTTTTAGTCGCTTACTTCTTATTTCTTTACCTGCTGGGTTTTAACTGTGTTCATGAATTTAGGATACAGACACCACCATCTTGCCTCAGAAGCATTGCATAATGAGAAGAGGGAAGAGGAGAGGGGTGGAGGGGTTATAGATGTGCTTTGCACAGACGGAGAAGAGCTGAAAAGGACAGCAATCCCAGAATGCAGAGCGGCACCATCAGAAGACACTTTCTGCCTGAGACTCCATAAGCTACCATCTTGGATGTTAAAAGGTTTAAAAAACGCAATAGGTTCAGGTAGGATAATTTTTTATGTGGGCAATTTGTATGTACAGGGTGGGGGAAACATACAAGATAAACTTATTCAGGGTGAAAGTCCGGTTTAAGAGACCATAAGTAGTTCTTTGATCAGGACTAAAAGGTGGTAAACATGATACAAAAATATTGATTTCTGTATCACAAAAACATCTTATTCACCACAAACATTTAACTGCTGAGCAACAGCCTGGCACAGTTGGGAAAGAAAGGTACCGTATATACTTGAGTATAGGCCGACCCGAATATAAGCCGAGGCACCTAATTTTACCACAAAAAACTGGAAAAGTTATTGACTCGAGTATAAGCCTAGGGTGCTCAAACTGCTGCCACTGCTCAAACTGCTGCCGGCTGCTCAATGCACATGCACAACACTTGCCATCTTCCTCCATAGTGATCAATCAGAGAGGGGATGGTGTTTGGGCCCCTGCAGAACACTGCCATCTTCCTGCATAGTGATCATCAGACAGAGGATAGAATCTGTGTAGAAACCCTGTAGAACAGGGGATGATGGCATCTGGGCCCATGTAGAACACTGTCATCTTCCTCCATGGTGACATATGCTGATCATCTCAGGGACAGATCAGAGGAATGGGTCACAGATAAATGCCACACACAGAGGTAGATGACGGATCGGGGTAGAGGTGACGGATGACAATGCCTCCTCCCTGCAGAGGGGCCCCGGTGTCCCTCCCAGCAGCAGTAACGGCCGGCCACCATTTTGAGAGGCTGAAGAGAAGATGAAGGGAGGGGAGGGAGGAGGCAGCAGCCACATCGCCAGGACCAGGCCTGAGCCGCCCGCCGCGTCCTTGTCCGCCCCCAGCCCGTGCGCATAGAGAGGAGGGCGGGCACTTAACGGAGGGCGCATCCGAGCACACAGCGGGGAGGATGGTGAGGCGCGCTGCGGGGCCCCTAAGGATGGCTGTCTCCGTGGCCACAGGCCGTCACTCCGAGACGCTACTCAACGCCGGCCTCTCTCCCGCCTGTCCCTTCCTCCGGCAGCCGCCCCTGCCGCGCTGTCAACGAAACAGAGCTCAGTGGCGCGGCCGGCAGGCGGGGCTGCGCGGGGTGGCAGGCGCGGGTGCGCGGCCGCACCTTAGAGGGAACAGTGGTTGTGACTCGAGTATAAGCCGAGGCGACTTTTTTCAGCCCAAAAAGTGGGCTGAAAAACTCGGCTTATACTCGAGTATATACAGTAATGGCCATTTTGGAGCTTTGACTTCCAAGTGACAGTGCACAGTAGCAGGAAGCCCAGCACCACTTCCTGTTTGCCGGTGGCCAGCAAATGCATGAATTGCCATCTTGTTTTTAAAATTTACACCATCAAGTGTTAGAAAAAGGTAAATTAATTTTTATGTGCAGCAATCTAAATTGCCCTGGGGAGGGATGCATATGAGCAATGTTGTGTTAGGCTGGTTTAGCCTACTTAGGAACTACAATATGTGTTCCCCCTTAGCGACCACCACAAAACCCCTGTGATATAATTGCATTGGTTGGTACACAGCCCGGCCCTTGTTCATAAGCACAACTTAATCCACGGCCAGGTCCCCTTGGGATTCTCTGGGCTTAAGGCTATAACCACACCTGTTTGTTCTTTAGAAAATGTATATCATTTTATTAAATACATTTAAAACAATTTCTGTATTGCAATAACATTATTTACATGTATGTGCTTAATCACATCTCAAAGATATCTAGTCTGTGTTTGTTACAAAACCTTAGCTGAATCAATATTTTAATATCTCATCAATTTCTCAAAGGGGCAAGCATGTATCATGTTTCGCCTGATTTGGCTTCTTCAATGCCCTATACATGTAACAAACAGATAAACATTTCTCATCGTTAGTAGGTCAGTATATTCATATGAAGCCCAGAGAATCCCAAGGGCACCTGGCCGTGGGTTAAGTTGTGCTTAGTCTGGTTTAAGTAATTTTTGACTGTTGGTCCAAGTTCTTCAGCTACTTTTTTCCTATGGAAATCGGGATGTCCCGCTGTGTGAAGCCCCCCCAGACCGCCCGCTGCACTAACCTGATTGCCGATCCAACAGCGCATGTGCGGGCCGCATCTTGCGCTTCTCTCTAGCAGGTGCGTGTGCCCACGCCAGCCATTTGTGAATGGCCGGCACGGGTGCGCTTCGTATTAGAGGGAAGTGCGAGATGCGGCCGCCAGCGTGCTCAGAGCCGCTGCGGTAAGACGTCTCATTGACGCGCATACCACAGCAGCTCCGAGCGCGCTGATTGGACGAGCGGCCGCGCATGCGCCGTATGAGCTGGGTGAGGTGAGTTGATCCGGGCATTCTAGCAGGGCCCCGATTGGGGTGCCCCGGGGAAGTGGACCAAAACCCAGGATAGTCAAAATCCTGGGTGTTGGTCCACTTTAATCTGCATTCTACATTAGTGTTAAATAATACTCTTTTTTTTTCTATTTTTCCCCCTGCACACCCCCCCCCCCCAACCTCTTGTCAAAATAATTCCTCATATGTATGTAATAGATATTTCTTGGAACACAGCAGCTATAGGTTGTTAAAAATGTGGTGGAACTTATTACAGGTTGAGCTAACATCTCCTCAGAGCACTGATAAGGGTGAGGAAAGAAAGGATCAGAGCAGCATAAAAAAAACTTTTTTTTCAAATATTAGTTGAAACGTCCCCAAGAAACTTGCCGAAATTTTTTTTGTTTTAATGATTTGGTGAAAGCACTTTTAAACTGGACCTTCAGCATCATTTATTGCTGCACTTAACAATAAATAAATATCAGTGGGTGAGGAGCACCACCTGCTGGCAGTTTATGAAACTACAACTAAAGCAACTGTCAATACGAGATAACTTTACAACCACAAGGGCAGGAGTGTCTGGTTCTTTGACAAAAGGCAAGTATGAGTGTATGTGCAACAGAGGTTGTTTAGATCACTGTCTTAATCCTGTGTTATTTTGGGTCATCTGCACATTCACCGAGATATATATATATATATATATATCCTTGTCTTATCCACCACATGCCTACTTTATTAAGGACTAAAGTGGTCCAACAACCATTTTCAACAAAATAAACCAATGCGAGACCGTGGAACAATACGGGCACGCAAAAAATACCATTTTGTGAATACTCACCTTGTAAAATGGGTATTATAAGTATGTCACACACCCTGCTTCAAGATAATTACATGTGGGTAGTATGGTCTGAAGAGGGCGATCTGCAGAGATGATTGGAGGAAAGAAAGCCCCTCCCAGTCCATAAATACCTGGGAACTCCCACTCATTACCCAGTATAAAGAAAGCAGTAAAGGTAAGGGACCAGGAAGAGCCAAATATTAGTCATAACACGCAAGGTTCACAAACGATGGATCCAGAATACAAAAGGGCGGGGTGAAGCGGGGTGTGTGACATACTTATAATACCCATTTTACAAGGCGAGTATTCACAAAATGGTATTATTCTAAGTATGTCACACACCCCGCTTCAAGATAATCATTACATGTGGGACATCCAAAAGCAGTGTCCATAAAGGGTGGGGATCCAAAACAAGGCATAAAGCAAAACTTAAACTACTGCAGCCTGCAGAACTTTGCGGCCAAAAACAGCATCCGCTGAGGCCCGAACATCAACCTTGTAAAACTTTGAAAAAGTGTGAACAGAAGACCAGGTAGCGGCCTTGCAAACTTGCTCAACAGAGGCCTGGTGCTGAAAAGCCCAGGAAGCCCCAACCGCACAAGTAGAATGAGCTGTAACACGAAGGGGAGGATTTCTCCCCTTAGCAGAAAAGGCCCCGACAACGGCCTGACGAATCCACTTACTGATGGAAGACTTAGCGGGCGCCAAACCTTTCTTGGGCCCAGAGGGTACCACAAAGAAGGCATCAGTCTTACGAAAGGCAGACGTTACCACCAAATAGTACTTCACAACTCGAACCACATCCAGGGAATGCAGGACCCTCTCCTTTTCGTTACTGGGATTAGGACACAGAGAGGGCAAAACAATGTCTTGATTTAAGTGAAAAGGCAGAAAACCACCTGAGGAAGGAAATCCGGGTTAAAACGGAAAACCAACTTGTCCTGATGTCTTTCAAAATACGGGACCTGAATGGACAGAGCCGCCAACTCAGAAACACGCCGAACAGAAGTGATAGCTACCAAAAAGGCCACCTTCTGAGTAAGGGAAGACAAGGCAATATCATGCAAGGGCTCAAAGGGAGGACCCTGAAGAGCAGAAAGAACCAAATTCAAATCCCAAACCGGAATCAGAGCCTTCCTAGGGGGCCGCACGTGCGTAACCCCCTGGAAAAAGGTCTTAACCAGCGGATGAAGCGCAAAAGATCTTTGGAAAAACACCGCCAGGGCAGACACCTGCCCCTTCAGAGTATTAAGTTGGAGCCCTAGATCCAAACCGTGTTGCAGGAACTCCAGGATTCTAGAAATAGAGAATTCCCTGCAAGGGAAAGCCCTAGTCTCACACCAATCAATATAAGACCTCCAAGTCCTATAGTAAACGGAAGAAGAAGACCTCTTCCTAGCGCTAATAAGAGTCTGAATAACCGCATCAGAAAGACCTTCCTCCTTCAAGATGGAGGTTTTAGCAGCCACGCCGTCAAAGCCAGCGTTGGTAAATTGGGGCAACGTAGATGACCCTGTGTGTGCAGATCCGGCAGCAGGGGCAGAACGAACTGATCTTCTGCTAACCTTACCACGTCTGCGAACCAAACCTGTCTTGGCCACCTTGGAGCCACCAGAATTGCTGACGCTCCTTCCAGAGCCAGCTTGCGCACTACTCTGGCTACCATGGGAAACGGAGGGAACAGATACAGAGACCCCAGATCCCTCCAGTTCAGGGACATGGCGTCCGTCGTGAAGGCTAGCGGAACCTTCGCCAGAGACACAGATGCCGGAAGTTTGTGATTGTGACGGGAGGCAAAGAGGTCCACCACCGGTGAACCCCACCTGAGACAAATCGAACGAAACACCTTGGGACTGAGAGGCCACTCCCCCTTGCGGGCTGACCACCTATTCAGAGAGTCCGCCTCTGAGTTCTCTACTCCCGGAATGTGAACTGCCGAGATGCACGGGACGTGGCTCTCCGCCCAGTCCAGAATCAACGACACTTCCCTGAGGGCACTCCTGCTGCGAGTCCCTCCCTGGTGATTGATGTAGGCAACCGCCCTCCGATTGTCCGACCGAACCTGGACCGGCAAGCCCTGCAGGAGATGAGTCAAACGAAAAAGAACCATTCTGATGGCTCTCAATTCCAGAATGTTGATAGGCTCGTGGGCTTCCAGGGTTCCCCACAACCCCTGAAATTGCAGATCCTTCCAGAAGCCCCCCCATCCTGAGAGGCTGGCATCCGTGGCGACCACCTCCCAACGAGGAGTCTGAAAAGACCTGCCCTTCAACAGATTGGTTGAGTTCAGCCACCACCTGAGTGGTCGGCGAACCTGGGGAGACATCAGAAAGAATTGATCCAGCGACAGAGGAGATCTATTCCAGACAGACAATAGATGGAGTTGTAGCGTCCTCGTGTGAAACTGGGCAAAGGGGACTGCCTCGAAGGAGGCCACCATCAACCCCACCAGTCTCATTCCTAGTCGAATGGTCGGACGAGGAATGGACATGAGCGACCGAATCAATTCCTGAATCAAAAGAACCTTGGATTGAAGAAGGAACACTCTGGCCTGATCTGTATCCAGAGACATTCCCAGAAAGGATACTATCCTGGACGGGTAAAAGGAGGTCTTGAGGTAGTTGATCACCCAGCAGAACCTCTCCAGAGTGGATATTACCGTACTGGTGTCCAATTCCGCTTGGCTGAATGATGATGCCATGATGAGGAGATCGTCCAGATATGGCACTATGCGAATTCCCTGCGCTCTAAGAAGAGCCATCACCCCAACGAGCACCTTGGTGAAAAACCCTTGGAGCTGTGGTGAGACCAAAAGGAAGAGCTACAAACTGAAAGTGCCGATCTTCCACCACAAACCTGAGGAATCTCTGGTGCGCGGGAAAAATTGGAACATGGAAGAAAGCGTCCTTTATGTCTATGGACGTCATGAAGTCCCCCTGACGGAGAGTGCGGATAGCTGAACGAAGCGATTCCATGCAAAATTTTCGCAGCCTGATAAACCTGTTGAGGATCTTCAGATCCAGGATGGGCCGGATAGAGCCATCCTTTTTGGGGACCGTGAACAGATTTGAGTAAAATCCCCGACCCTGATCTGATAGGGGCACTGGCGAGATGACCTCTATCTCCAGAAGACTTGAAAACGCCTCCCGAAGCCCCTGTGCGCCAGGTGCGTCCGGGGACACCCTAGACCTGAAGAAAAGCGGAGGAGGACGGGCCTCGAACTCCAACTTGTAGCCGGAAGACACGACTTCCCGGATCCATTTGTCCGAAACCTCCCGAATCCAGATCAGAGAGAAGTGTCACAGCCGTCCCCCCACCCGCACGGGTGAGGGCGCCCCCTCATTGCTGAGCAGGCTTGTTCACAGGTTTTGGGTTTTGAACCCCAGTTGTATCCTGAGCGGGCACATCCTCTGCCCCTATTCCAGGAATCTCCTCTAGTGGAAGGGAAGGCGAAACCTCTTCCTGCTCTGGATCCGCGAAAGGAATGATTGAAAGAAGCCGCCCCGCGAAAGGGACGTCGTTGCTTCTTGCGTTGAGGTAACTTACCCCCCTTAGCTACTGAATCCAATTTTTCTCCAAAAAGCCGTAGCCCCACGAATGGGAGAGACGTCAGCGACTTTTTTGACCCAAAGTCGGCCGCCCACTGGCGCAACCAAACTGAATGCGTTATAGTCACCATCAGAGCAGAAGCTCCCCAAGGCGGCTAACATGAAAGACAAGAATAACTCACAACAAGTCCCAGAAATTCGTCACTGTCCGGGTGCAAACCGGAAGATGACAAGTCTCTGACCACCGACCTGGTAGCCACCACCAGCAGAGACGGAGCGCAAAAAAGGCCGTATGGCTGCCCCAATACTGGCGAAACCATGACAAGCCATCTGGTCAATTCGTTTATCCCCTCCATCTTTAAAAGAAGAGCAATCGGGGTTATTCAAAAACGGCTGAATTGGATAACCCCTGAATTGGTGCATCCACCTCAGGGGGGGGGACGTCCAGCGCTTAACCGTGTCCGAAGGGAAAGGATATCTTTTATCCCAACTCTGAGGAATGCCTGGGGGCCGAGCCGTCCTCTCCCAATCCTTAGAAATAATCTTATCAAAATGCCTTTGATTAGGGAATTCCAAGCGCGGCTTGGATTCCTCATAAAACTCCCCTTGTTGATGAGGAGCAACCTCCGGAGGAGAAATAGCCAGAACCTCAAACATCTGAGCAAGGACGTTAGGAGTATCCAAAGAACTCCCTGACCCCTTCTCAGAGTCTGCGCCAACAAATTGCTGGTCGTCCGAATAATCCGATTCGTCAAATAGCTCCCCTTCCTCCAGAGGGGTGTAATCTGACCAATCCAGGCGATCCTCATCGTCATATTCAAATGTCGGTGGGACCGGTGACAAATGCTTTCTCTTAGCTGGAGCCTTCTTGGCAACCGCAGAAGAAATACATTTTTCAATATTAGTCAATCTAGCACACACATCAGATTGCGACTGCCCACCCGTGACAACGTCACACGGGACACGGGCCAAGACGGGGTGGGAAGGGGATGACGCCGGCGGTGCTGACCCAGACGCCTGGGGTTCTGACTGCCGTGTAATAGTCTGCTGTGCACATGGTATACATAGAAATACGTCATCCCCTGTTAGGGATACCCCACAGCCCATGCACTTCCGGGATTGCCCCGAGGGGAGCCCAGTATCTGGGGATGCCTCCATACGGTGAACTTATATGTAGTCGCAATGACCGAGGGAATTACGCTAGTAAGCAACCCGGGATGCCCTTATAATTGTCCCAAGTGGGAGGATTTTAACATGGAATTTAACCCAGGGACCCAAGGACCGGAAGAAGACCCTTTAAAACCTGAGGCGTTCTACCTGAAAGACTGCCGGATATATATAGCCCAAAGGGCCACTCACTGTGCCTTCCTGCGTGAGGTAAATGGCGTCCACCACACACACAGCTCACAGAGGCAGAGAGGATCCTGTGGGCGTGGCCAGCGCGGAGCGCGCGATATGCGTAGCTCCGCCCCCTTACAGAGCGGAAAGCGGGCTCCGCAGTGGGTCTGCCTAACAGGGGCGGGCCGTGGCGTCCCGCTCAACAGCCCGGCCCCGCCCCTAATGGCAAAATGTGTGAGGTAAATTACCTCAGAAAAACACTATAGCGCACACATATACCGGCGCCATGGCAAGAACAGCAGCCGCGTAACCACAAAGACCCCAGGGATGTAATGGGTGCGGGCCGCGGCGACGCGCAATCGCCCGGCCCCGCCCACTGTGGCCAGCGCGTGAGGGGAGATCTCCCCTCACAAGATTAAGGGAACCGCCAGCGCAAATAACCGCGCCGCGGCCATTGCGGTAGTCACCGCAACAAAAAACAGTAAAGCCAGGGGGACAAGCCAGTGCCAACAGCCGGCCCCACCCCCCAACTACAACTTCTGAGGAGAAAAGTTCTCCTCCGCTCTGGCGCCAGTAGCAGCAAGCGCCGCTGTTAAAGTGAAACAATGCACAATAAATAAATCCTAACTCTGAGGTAAAAAAACGGATAACCGCCTACCCTCTGGTACAGGGTCTCACGGTGGAGCATGGCTCCAGAGCACTAAAAGTGCCATTCTACCCTCACCCGGGATACAGCCTAGACTGGGAGGCATGTGTATTGGGACTTATAAAAAACATAACCGGGTGGAAATAGAGAGAAAAGCGGGCCGGGAATAAACCCGGCTACCTGAAATCCCCCTGTGCAAGGAGGAGGCATCATCTTCTGACTTGCTCGCCGTCTGCAGAGATGGAAAACTGGGTAATGAGTGGGAGGTCCCAGGTATTTATGGACTGGGAGGGGCTTTCTTTCCTCCAATCATCTCTGCAGATCGCCCTCTTCAGACCATACTACCCACATGTAATGATTATCTTGAAGCGGGGTGTGTGACATACTTAGAATAGCCTATGTTTCCAAAAGGGACTGGAAAAGAGGAAACCATTCCCAACAATGTGACCACCTGGCTGCATTTCACCAGGGGATCATGGGGCAGGTTAATGAAACCGGGGGTTGCAGAAAACTGGTCCAAGTCACAATGCAGTCTAGCACCCATATTGAAGAAAATGGGTATCTGACCTCTGTTGGACCACTTTATAGAGAGGCCAATACTGTCTAAGATATGTATCAAGTCCTTAAATATTTTCAGGAAAAAAAGAAAAAGATACTCCTTTTTCTCCCACGCAGATCATCGCTCCTAGTCCAGGGCAGCAGCGCTCACCGGAAAGGCTGGATGCAGGTCTCTTTTGATGCCCCCGCTATCAGTCACGGTGAGCAACCAAACCCCCTCCATTTACTGCAATGGAGGTGAGCGTAGTAGCTCACCGTGACTGATGGTGGGGGCAGCGCCATGTAGGAGCAAAATGGGAAGAGAAGCCCAAAGAGAGTGGCGCTGTGCGAGGTACCAGGCGGCGTGGGGCCTGCATTCAGCACTGCTTCCCCAAACTAGGAGCAATGATGTGCATGGGAGAAAAGGCGAGTATAGCTTTAAAAATTTTTTTTTTTTTTAAAAGAAATGGACCAACCCAGGGGTGACCGGCCCGAGAATCTATAAGATCACCTCCCTCACCGCGGGGCATCCGAGATCGGGATGTCCCACGGGGTGAAACCCCCCCCCAAAAAAACCTTACCTTATCGGCGACGGATCAGCCGCCACCGCCTCCCGCTCGCCCCTCTAGCAGTGCGCGCGCCCGCGCTGGCCGTTTGTGAATGGCCGGCGCGCGCCCTGTAAGAGGGACTCGCGGCTTAGCCGTCACTGAAAAGGTAAGTTTTTTGGGGCTTTTGGGGGGTTTCACACAGCGGGGCATCCTGATCTCGGATGCCCCGCTGAAGTGGACCGACACCCAGGATAGTGAAAATCCTGGGTGTTGGTCCACTTTAAAGCGGACCTTCACCCTGATTATATGTTTTACCCTATACATACAGATTGCTCAGATTAAAAATCATCCTACCTGCATCTACTGCATGTTATGAGCCATTAAACATCCAAGATGGCGGCTCATGGAGCATCAGGCAGCCTGCAAACAAGAAGTGTGACTGTGTCGCTCTGCATTCTGGTATTGCGGTACTTTCCCTGACCCCAGCTCTGCTCCGTCTGTGCAAAGCACAGCTATAACCCACCCCCCTGTTCTTTATCCCGCTCTCCTCGGTATGTGATGCTTCTGAGTCAAGATGGCAGCGCATGTATCCTAAAGTCCTGAACACAGTTGCAGCCCAGTGAGGGAAAGATTAATAAGTGACTAAAAACTTAATATATTCATTTCTCATTAAATGATATTGAAGGTCTGGTTTAAAGTGGACCAACACCCAGCATTTTGACTATCCTGGGTTTTGGTCCACTTCAGTGGGGCACCCCGATCGGGGATGCCCCGCTGTGTGAAACCCCCCAGAAAGCCCCGAAAACTCACCTGACCCCGCTCCCACGTGACAGCCCCAGCAAATCACCGCCGACGGACAAGCGAGGTCCGCCGACGGACAAGTGTGCGCGCCCGCCGCCGCCCGCGCGTCACTCTTCCGGGTGCGCGCCCTGCTACAGGGACGCGCGGGAGGCGGCCTGCGCTGGAATGGGGAGAAGGTAAGGCTTGTGGGCTTCCTGGGAGGTTTCACCCCGCGGGACATCCCGATTTCGGATGCCCCGCGGGGAGGGATCTGATCCGCCCGGGAATCTTCTAGATTCCCGGGCCGATCGCCTCTGGGTGTTGGCCCACTTTAATGAACACCAAACTGTTTTCTGTTAAAAAGGGACACTATGGTAAGGTAAAGTTATCACTTCTACATTCACATGTTTGGCAGCAAAAGGGGGGGGGGGGCATTTATACCCCAGGGTGTGGCTTCCTCTGAGAATTCCCTCCCACCACCTAGTTGTACAACGACGTTAAGGGGAATCCCAGGAAAGTCTCAAGCTTTCCATTTTTTAAAAAACTCAGTTTCTAATACAGCAAACAAATCGTTCAAATGAATGAATAAAGAAGCATGGAGAAAAAGGCCTGTGGTGCTTTACTTAAATGAGAGAAATTCGTTTATGAACAGGGTTTGAAGCAAACTGGGATTGGTTTAAAACAAAATTGCCAATGCATAGGCCCATTTTTAAATTATAAAATTTATATAAAAGAAAATCAGAATCCAGTAAAACCCAAAAAATCTTAAAACCCATAAAAAGTTGCAGCAGATGAGCTGGTATGTGAAAACAAGCACCACAGGGAACAATCGTCCTTGTCTGTAGTTAAAGAGTTGCAAGAAAATCCACAGAAATCAGAACCCGTCTCGCTGCTCTCAAATAACGACAAAATAGTTTCTGTGGTGGGAGAGAAATCGAAATGTTCTACTGGAACAGAAGCCTTGCACTTAGGTACAGAATACGGGGGCTCTGGCTTTCTTTCACTGTGCTGTAAGGTCTTTACCTTTCTGAATGGTTTACTGGGGCAGGTGGGAGGACTCTGGCCAGATAAAGCATCTGGATGAATTGAGGGGCAGACCACCTCCATATCCTCAGGCACAGTTTCTGTAGAGAGAGACGGATTGTTCAAATGTTCAACAGCCACAGTTTTAGGACATGAAGTGATAGAAACCAAAGAGTCATCCAGTTTAATCTTTTTACTGGGGCGCCCACTTTCACCCTCAGAGGAAGACTTCTGACAAAGGGCAGGTTCCAAAGATGGCTCAAAAGTTAACACTGGTGGGATATCCTCTGGTATTTGAGTTTCATTCTGCGTGTGATCCTCATCACAGAAAGGTTCATCTGCAGGAACTGGAGACATAGCCGTCTCTGGTATTAGTACAGGTGACCATGCAGATATGTCACTGGAATCCAGTTGACAACCACTGATGCATAAAGTTTCAACAGTACAAGGCATAGTATCAGGTTCAGGACGCTGGGCAGGATTATTGAGAGGACAGCCATCAGCCACAGGAGGTGGCAGCTGCAGCACGTCTGCAGGTTCCTGTTTGACCACAATCTGACAATGTGCTTTTGGGATCACCACTTCTTGTTTAGTTCCACCTGGCATCAACAAGAAAGAACTACAGGGAGGACACTGGGCATAATTATTAGACAGGCTGCCATCAGTCACAGATGGGGAGGACTGCTGCACATTTGCAGGTTCCTGGTTAACAAGAGAACTACAGGGAGGACTATGGGCAGTATTATTAGAAAGACTGCCATCGATTACATGGGGAGACGGCTGCGGCACATCTGCAGGTTCCTGGTTTACCATAGAGGAGATTTGACCAGAAATCTGATGGTTCACCTTTGGGGTCCTCACTTCTTCTTTAGTATCATCTGGCATCAACAAGACAGAATTACAGGGAGAAAAATTGACAGGAACATTGAGAAGAGTGGCATCCGTCACAGGGGGAGAGAACTGCAGCACATCTGCAGGTTCCTGGTTAACCACAGAGGAGATTTGGGTAGAAATCTGATGATGTACCTCTGGGATCATCACTTCTTGCTTAGTCTCAGGCGGCATCAACAAGACAGAACTCCGAGGAAAATGGGCAGGAACATTAGAAAGATAGTCCCCAGTCACATGAAGCTTATTCGAAGGTTCCTGGTTAACCACAGGGCTTTGGCCAGAAATCTGATGGTGCACCTCCGGGAGGTCCACCTGTTCTTGCTCAATGGTCTCAGAAGGCGTCAGAAAGACAGAACTACAGGGAACAAACAGACCAAGATTAGGGTTCCAGATGTAAATGAGGAACATCATACAGTTTACAAAAATAAAGTAATCTCTACCCAGCAATCTGAATGAGAACAGAACGTGTTAAGCACAGCTCAGAGTTACTAAACATTTGACCAACATCCCCTTCTCTCAATAGCTATTTATAGTCCTTGTCAGGCTAAATTACCTTTTTGCTTCTTGTCTGTACCTTGACCAGTCAACAAAGTCAAACTCAAACATTGAAATGAGATTGTCCACGTCTTGATAATTCGGCCCCTGAGAAAAGTTTTTGTGCTGCTGACCTACAAGATGCTGCCCAAAAAAAATACAGAAATGTTATCAATAAGCTCATATCACAGGAAATGACCTATGCTAAAAGGTTTCGAAAAGAAAAAAGGATATAAAGTGGATCAAGACCCACATTTTTAACTAGTATCCCCTGAATAGACCCCGCACCAATGAAAAATACCATTTTGTGAATACTCACCTGTAAAATGGGTATTCTAAGTATGTCACACACCCCGCTTCAGATATTAAATAGTTAGACTTGGGTATACTCACCGCCAGGTGGCACTGTTGCAGAGAAGTCCAGAAAACAACAAGCCCCTCCCGGTCTACACATACCTGGTACCTCCCAACAATTCCCCAGTATTCAAACAGCAGTAAAGACAAAGTACCAGGAAAAAAACAATGGTAACCCTCAACTGTAAATGAAAAACTTCACCATATAAAGAACCAGGATACCAAAAAGGGCGGGTGAAGCGGGGTGTGTGACATACTTATAATACCCATTTTACAGGTGAGTATTCACAAAATGGTATTATTCTAAGTATGTCACACACCCCGCTTCAGATATTAAACAGTTAGACTTGGGACATCCAACAGCAGTGTCCAAAAAGGGCGGGTATCCAACCAGGCAATAATGCAGAAACTCAAACCACTGCAGCCTGCAGAACCTTGCGGCCAAAAACAGCATCCGCTGAAGCCCGCACATCAACCTTGTAAAACTTAGAAAAAGTGTGAACAGAAGACCAAGTAGCAGCCTTACAAACTTGTTCAACAGAAGCCTGGTGCTGAAAAGCCCAGGACGCTCCAACCGAACGAGTAGAATGAGCAGTAACACGAAAAGGGGGATCCTTCCCTTTGGCAGAGTAGGCCCCAACAACCGCCTGACGAATCCACTTGCTAATGGAAGACCTAGCCGGAGCCAAGCCCTTCCTAAGCCCACAGGGCACCACGAAAAAAGCATCAGTCTTACGAAAAGGAGATGTAGTACGCAAATAGCACTTAACACAACGTACCACATCCAAACAATGCAAAGCGCGCTCCTTGTCATTCCTAGGCTTAGGACACAAGGAAGGAAGAACAATGTCCTGGTTAAGATGAAAAGCCGAGACCACTTTAGGAAGAAAGTCTGGTTTGAAGTGAAAAACCACTTTGTCCTGATGTTTCTCAAAATAAGGAGCCTGAATCGACAAGGCTGCCAACTCCGAAACACGCCGAACCGAAGTGATGGCCACCAAAAAGGCAACCTTCTGAGTCAGAGTAGACAGAGCAATATCCTGCAAAGGCTCAAAAGGAGGAGCCTGAAGAGCAGAGAGAACCAAATTCAAATCCCAAACAGGGAGCAAAGGCTTCCTAGGAGGCCGCAGATGCGAAACCCCCAGGAATAAAGTCTTGACCAAAGGATGGAGTGCAAATGACCTTTGAAAAAAGATAGACAAGGCAGAAACCTGCCCCTTCAAAGTACTCAGCTGAAGACCAGAGTCCAGCCCAGATTGAAGAAATTCCAAAATCCTAGAAACAGAAAAGACCCGACAGGGCAAAGTTCTAGCCTCACACCAATCAATATAAGATCTCCAAGCCCTATAATAGATGGAAGAAGAGGATCTCTTCCTGGCACTAATAAGAGTCTGAATGACCAAATCCGAAAGACCCTCCTCCTTTAAGATGGAGGTTTCAGCAGCCAAGCCGTCAAAGCCAGCATTGGTAAATTGGGGTAACATAGTTGACCCTGAGTGAGAAGATCCGGCCAAAGAGGCAGATCGAACTGATCCACTGCCAGACGAACGATGTCTGCGAACCACACCCGCCTTGGCCACCTTGGAGCCACGAGAATGGCGGGAACCCCTTCCAGAACCAACCTTCGCAGCACCCTGCCTAGCATGGGAATCGGAGGAAACAGATAAAGAAACCCCAGGTCCCCCCAGCTCAGGGCCATGGCATCCGCCGCCAGAGCCAGAGGATCCTGAGAAAGTGACACGAATGTCGGAAGCTTGTGATTGTGACGAGAGGCAAACAGATCCACCTCCGGCGCCCCCCACCGGAGACAAAGCGACCGAAACACCTGGGGGTGGAGAGACGGGGGGGAAGGACACCGGCTCAGAAAGTCCGCCTCCATGTTTTCCACTCCTGGAATGTACACTGCCAAGATGCAAGGGACATGAGTCTCCGCCCAAACTAGGATCAGAGACACCTCTCTGAGGGCACCCAGACTGCGAGTCCCTCCTTGGTGATTGATGTAAGCAACCGCCGTCCGATCGAACCTGAACCGGCAAGCCCTGTAAATGCTGCGTCAAGTGAGACAGAACCAACCTGATGGCTCTCAACTCCAGAATGTTTATGGGCAAGTGGGCCTCCTGAGGACCCCACCACCCCCGGAACCGAAGATCCTTCCAGAAACCTCCCCATCCTGACAAACTGGCGTCCGTGGTGACAGTTTCCCAAAGCGGGGTCAGAAATGACCTGCCCTTCAAGAGATTGTCTGAGACCATCCACCACAGTAGAGACTGCCGAACCCGGGGGGACATCCGGAAGGACCAATCCAACGACCGCGGTCGCCGGTCCCAAGACGCCAACAGATGAAGCTGAAGCGTCCGCGTGTGAAACTGCGCGAAGGGAACTGCCTCGAAAGAAGCTACCATCAGCCCCACCAGTCTCATCCCTAGACGGATGGACGGGCGAGGATTGGAAAGAAGAAGCTGAGCCAATTCCTGAATCAAAAGAACCTTGGCCTGAGGGAGAAAAACTCTGTGCTGGCAAGAGTCCAAGGACATCCCCAGAAAGGTCACCACCCTGGCCGGAACCAGAGAGGACTTGGGGTAGTTGATCACCCAGCCCAACCTCTCCAGAGAGTGGACACCACCGTGCTGGTGTCCCCTTCCGCTTGACTGAAGGAAGGAGCCATGATGAGAAGATCGTCCAGATAAGGCACAATGCGAATCACCTGAGCTCTGAGAAGGGCCATCACGCCCGCCAACACCTTGGTGAACACTCTCGGAGCCGAGGTGAGGCCGAATGGAAGAGCCACAAACTGAAAATGCCGATCCTCCACCACAAAGCGAAGAAACCTCTGGGTGAGCCGGAAAGATCGGAATGTGAAGGTATGCATCCTTGATGTCTATGGACGTCAAAGTCCCCCTGCCGAAGCGAATTGATCGCAGACCGCAGAGTTTCCATGCGAAACTTCCGGGGACGAATAAACAGGTTGAGAAACTTCAAATCCAGGATGGGACGGAACGACCCATCCTTTTTGGGCACTGTGAAGAGATTGGAATAATACCCGCGCCCCACCTCCGAAGGAGGGACCGAGCAGATGACTGCCATTTCCAGAAGATTCCTTACCGCCGCCAGGAGCCCCTGCGCGGCCAAAGGATCTGAGGGGACACGAGACCTGAAAAATCTTGGAGGAGGGCGGGACTCGAACTCCAGCTTGTAACCGGCCGACACCACCTCCCGGATCCACCTGTCCGAGACCTCCTGGTCCCATACCCGGGAGAAGAGTCGCAACCGTCCCCCCACCCGTAAGGGTGATTGGCTGCGGCGTTCACGTGGGAGCGGGGAGAGGTGAGTTTTTTGGGGTTTCTGGGGGGTTTCACACAGCGGGGCGCCACGCCGAAGTGGACCAAAACCCAGGATAGTCAAAATCCTGGGTGTTGGTCCACTTTAAGAGAAGTCGTGTCAGGAGAATGCAAAACCGCCGTATTAGATAGTCCCAAAACCGGAGCATCAACCTCGGGAGGGACAGACCAACGCTTCACCAAGTCCGCCGGAAAGGGATACTTCCTATCCCAGCTAGGCGGCACCCCAACGAGACGCGTAGGTTGCTCCCATTCCTTAAGGACAACACCCTCGAAATGCTGTTGACTGGGAAACTCCAAGCGTGGCTTGGTCACCCCAAAAAGCTGACCCTTTGGCCGAGGAGCAGCATCAGGAGGATCCAAATCCAAAACCTCAAACATTTGGGCCAGAATGGAAGGCGTGTCGGGGACCGACCCGGCGGCCTGGTCACCTTCAGCACCCAGCAACTGCTGAACCTCAGGATCATCTAATTCCTCAATAAGCTCACCCTCTTCAAGGGGACGATCTGACCAATCCAGAGCCTCAACAACCTCATCATCTGAGTCCGGCGGAGGCGGAGACAAGTGTTTCCGCTTAGCCGGAGCCTTCTGAGCAACCACAGCAGAAAACATCTTCTCGAGGCTAGCCAACCTGGCGCATACCTCGGATTGCGAATCCCCACCCATGACGTCGTCACACGGGGTCCGGAACAGGCGAGGAGGGGGAAGGAGATGGTACAGCCGACGAAGGACCGGGCACCGGGGTGCCGGACTGGCGCTCAATGTTCCGCTGTGCACATGGAATGCAAATAATATCATCCCCTGGGAGCGGAGTCCCACACCCCCCACACAACCTGGACTGCCCCGAAGGACCGTTTCCGGAATCTTTGGTAGCCTCCATATGGTGAATTTATGGTAATCGCAATACGCGACCCGGGATGCCCCTTAATGTCTTTAATTATGGCCCAGAAAAGGTGAAATTGCAAAAATGGCAATAAGGGGAAAGTAAGGACAAAAACCCCACTAGCCAGGTATCTAAGACCGGGAGAGCCCTGCAGCGTGGGATCCCAGGATCTGAAAAAGACAGACAACAGTCACACCAAGCACAGTAACAGGAATATATATATTATATATATATACTAATATATTTAAACATGTGAAGGGCCAGGGAAGCCCAATAAGGCACCCAGCAACACAAAGTACAATGCTATCAGCACCCTGACACAACCCCCAAGCAAGGAGGACTAGCAACAAAACATGCCCCCAGCCAAGACGACCGCCTTAAAAAGGCAAACACCCCAGCCAGGAATATATATATTATATATATATACTAATATATTTAAACATGTGAAGGGCCAGGGAAGCCCAATAAGGCACCCAGCAACACAAAATACAATGCTATCAGCACCCTGACACAACCCCCAAGCAAGGAGGACTAGCAACAAAACATGCCCCCAGCCAAGACGACCGCCTTAAAAAGGCAAACACCCCAGCCTACCTTAACGCAGGAGCAGGAATGGCGGCCACAACGAGGGAGAAGAAGGGCGGGCCCAGCACACGCGGGAGACACTGAGGCCCCGCCCCTCCACCAATGCCGAAGCGCGGCCCCGCCCCCTCCAAGGAGCAATGCGCAGAAGGCGGGCGCCCAGGACAATGGCGCCTGCACCGATAGCCAGGCGGGCCGGCGGCACCACGCCGCCCGGCCCCGCCCACCCCCATCCGGAGCATAGTAGCGGGCGCCACGGACATGGCGCCCGCAGTGACAAAACACCCGCAGAGCGGCGGGCCGGCGGCACACACGCCTCCCGACCCCTGCACCGGAACACACAGTCCGGGGAGCCCAGCAGAGCCCCCAACAAGCACACACAAAACGGGCGGGCCGGCGGCACACAACACCCAGGCCACCCGGCCACACAAAGTCAAAACAGACACCTGGCACACACAAAGAACCCCCCCCCCACCCCCAAATAGCGCAGGGAGAAGGGACCAAGCGGGAAGGAGAAACTTAGGGACAACAGGGCTGGGGCATCCCAAATCCGGATCACCAGGCCGGATAACCGCATTGCCCCATAATATGGGGTCTAGCGGAGGAGCTAATCTCCTAGGCACTTTGAGTGCCATCTACCCTTGCCCATCCGACAGCCTAAGCTGGGAGGCTACATTATATAATCAAGGGGCTAAAAGAGAAAAGCCGGGCAGAAATAGACCAGGGGGGGGGGGGGGGGGGCGGGGTGTTACCCCGGCTACCTGCAAGCAGGAGACTTCTTTCTTCTGTCTTGTCGCCACCTTGCAGAGAAGAACACTGGGGAATTGTTGGGAGGTACCAGGTATGTATAGACCGGGAGGGGCTTGTTGTTTTCTGGACTTCTCTGCAACGGTGAGTATACCCAAGTCTAACTATTTAATATCTGAAGCGGGGTGTGTGACATACTTAGAATACATCATTTTGGCAATTGCCAATGCTTTGGCTTCACTTTGATTCCCGGTAATACCGCTTTCTTAGCCAGAAATTCCGCCTCCTTGAGTCATTGACGCACCTATGCAATGACTGATGACATCTTCTTGCCAAAGCAGTTTCCCCTCTAAGACACTGTCCCCGTCTCATCAAGGCAAGGCCACTGCACATGCACCATATATACCTTGCACCAATTACAAACATGGACGCTAAGTCTAAGGCAATAGAAAATGCCAATACATGTAAATCTCATTGATGGAACAGACTCACTCTTTATGCCCCGGGTTGGGTTTTGTATACATTTAGATTTGTATTTTAGTAGATTTGCTATTCTGATTGTGTTGTCTTTGGGATTAGTTGGCATTTAAAGCAATTGACAGTGATGCTTGACACTTCTAGCTATTTTTTTCCCCATCATCAATTTGCTGGTCTCAAAGGTGCTGCAGCGACGAGGCGAAGCTGGTCGCATCACGGGACTGCTGAGCAGTGACTGAAAGTGTGGATGGCTCCATTTTAGCCTAACAGAGGGAACATCGGCTTCAGGATCGAATTGGTGGTCCTGATCAGAGCAGGCCCCCAGAAGCAGAGGAAGAAGACATTTCCCAGACAACATGAGACAATCAAGACCTCAGATAAGCTGCCAGGCAAAACATTTTAAAAAGTTTGGCTGGTCAATCCCTTTACACCCAAACCAGTTCCAGTTTAAAGCAAATTAAAATCAATTTTTTTTTACCCCCGTCCCAGTAGCACAGGCGCTGCTGTTGGTTTCGTGGTGTCCGGGTTTTCAAATAAAACTGTATATTCTAAGTATGTCTCACACCCTGCTTCGGAAGTAGTCATTACACTTGGGTTATGTCCAGTAGAGGGCGAACTTCTGCAGAGATGACTAGAAAAAAAGGAAGCCCCTCCCGGTCCATAAATACCTGGGACCCTCCAAGCACCTCCCAGTTTTAGTCTCTGCAGACGGCAAGCAAGTCAGAAGATGATGTCTCCTCCTTGCACAGGGGGATTTCAGGTAGCCGGGATGACTCCCGGCCCTCTATTTTACCTATTACCGCCCGGATCCCCTTTTGATTTACCCTGCCTCCGAGCCTAGGCTGCCGGTCCGGGTGAGGGTAGAATGGCACCCTAGGTGCCTAGGAGCTAATGCTCCACCGTGAGACCCTATACTAGAGGGTAGGCGGTTGACCGGGTTGGTGATCCCGGTTTGGGATGCCCTGTCCGTTCCCCCACTTTTTACTTGTAGTTGGGGATCCCTCCCTCCCTTGTTCCTTTATTATCTGTGAGACGGGGGGGGGGGGGGGCTGTGACCTTCCCTTGCCCAGTGGTCACGGAGCTTCGGGAAGTATTCCTTCATTTATTAGGGGACAATGAATGTGTGTGTGTGTGTGTGTGTGTGTGTGTGTGTGTGTGTGTGTGTGTGTGTGTGTGTGTTTTTACTGTAGAATTGATTCCTCTTCGATCCACTTAGGACATCATGACATGCAGCGGCCGTCGGGGGATACGGCCGCACTGTCATGGCGGCTAGTGGGGAGGCTGAGGGGATTTGTCTCTCCTCTTTGCTGTGAGAGAGGGGGAGGGGCCTGGCGCTCGGCGCGCTTGCAGGAGCCCGCCCCGCTCTCTCTCTGGCGCCTTCGGCGGCGCCCGGTCTCATTGCCTGTGGTCGAAAGGGGGGCGGGGCCGGGCGCTCTGCGTGCTGGGACGGCCCGCTCCCGCTTCCTCACTCTCTCTAACTTATTTTCTTCTGGCGCGCTCTGTGGCGCCCTGTTCTATCTTGCTATGGGGAGGGGGGTGGGGCCGGGCGCTCTGCGCGTTGGTGGCGGCCCGTCTCTCTCTCCCTCACACTCTCTTGTCTCTTGTTACTATTATGCGGAGGGGGGCGGGGCCGGGCGCTCGACGCAGTGGCGGCGGCCCGCCCCCCTCTCGCTCTCTCTCTCTTTCCCTATTCGGTGCCATCTGCGGCACCTGGCTTGCGTGACTAAGGAGGGGGCGGGGCCGGGCGCTCTACACGCTGTCGGCGGCCCGCCCCGCTCTCTCGATCTTTGGCGCCCTCTGCTGCGCCCAGTTATTCTTTTGTTGGGGAGGGGGCCGGGTGCTTGCCGCGGCGGCGGCCCGTACCTCTCTCTCGCTCTATCTTTTTCTCTGAGCGTCCGTTGGTAAGGATGGGGAGGCGGCGGCGGCGTGCTATCCGCGCTGGCTTGCCCTCTTCGTCTGCTTCCTCCAGATCAAGGTTCGGCTCTGAAGACTTCTGGTTGAGGTGAGTGCCCCGTGGGGCTTTGATTGTCCCTTGATTGTATGATTGTTAGGGCGCTTTATCTAGCGCCAGATTGGCACACCGTGGGATTCTTTTGTCCCACCTTGCGTTCCTGGTATTATTGCATATGACACTAGCATGGTATAGATGATTTATCTTTTATATTATATGCTCCTTGTCGCATTATGTATATGCATATATATCTATATATATTTTTATATTCTATGTTTAGCCACACTCTGTTTGAATGTATGAGTGCTTGTCTTGATTCTTTATTATGGGGGCCCTACTGTCTATCCTGGGGTCCCTTGGGCTTGCAAATCCTCCCACTTACGGACTTAAGGGGCATCCCGGGTTGCTTCTAGCGTAATTCCCGCGGGTCATTGCGACTACCATACAAATCACCATTCGGAGGCTCCCCTGGATCCGGGCTCTGGCTCCCTTCGGGGCAGTCCCGGCGGTGTGTGGGTTGGGGGGTATCCCTTGCTGGGATACTGTACTAGTGCATACCTTGTGGTCAGCAGGCCTTAACACGGCAGTCGGGGGCACGGACGTCTGGGTCAGTGCTGCCGGCCTTATCACCTACTTCACCTTAAATTATCTGTACCCCATGTGACATTGTCATTAGCGGGGAGTCGCAATTTGATGTATGTGCTGGTTTGGCCAACATCGATATATTGTTCTAGCTCTGTGGCCAGTGCGGCCTCGGCTAAGAGAAGACATCTGTCTCCGGCAGTGCCGGTTCTTGATGATCATGATTCCCTTGACTGGTCTGTTTATTTCCCGCTTGCGGAAAGAGCTGTTTCTGGAATCGGATGGTCCTGAGGATCAGCAGTTGGGATCCTGAGGCGGGGTTTGGGGATGATGTGGTTATCCCCAAGATCCTGGCCATTTATTGAGGTGTTGGCTATTCCTCTTACGGCGGAGTCCCCTCCGCATAAGGGAAAATAATTTTTTTTTTTTTTTTTTCTTGGGACCTCTAAGCCTCGTATGGGTGCCCAACTTTCATTCTAATTTATGATTATTAAGGATCGGGAGGGGTCTAACCGGCTTCCGGTTTTCCTCAGGTATGGGATAGGAGGTATCCCTGTATGGGGATTGCGGTGAAGCGCTGGTCATCTCCTCCCGAGGTCGATGCGTCCGGTGTGGGGATTGTCCGACGCATCTGTGGTGCACTCCCTAGCGTGTCCACGGTTGAGTATCGTGAGGATCGTCAGTTGATCAGATGGCTTGACATGCCCTTGCCGGCGTGGGTTCTGCCTGGCGGTCGGTTTGTATTTCTGTAATCATGGTTGTGGTTCTCAGGTCTGTGGTTTGGGGCCTGTTGAGGGGTCCCAGCTGGACCCTGCTAGTGCTAATTTGGCTGCGCTTATGCGGTGTGTATAGTCCTGACCATGGTCTTGTCTGCCTGGATGACACTATTTGTCGGTATGGCGGAATATCAGCTTTGCTTGTGGCTTTACGACGCTCTGTCTGGTTACGCCGGTGGCGGCTATCATTGGCTACCCTTCTGGGGTATGCGGTTGTTTGGACTCATATTGGTTTCAGTTGCGTAAGGAGGCAGGCTTCCGCCATGCTAGAGGCGATGTGCTCTCTTCGGGGGGCAGGCTTCTCTATTCCTTCCTTTCTTGGTGCCGGAGCTGGCAGAGGTGCTGCCTTCTCTATCTTCAGTGGTGATTTCTCGGGTTTCCTCGGACCCTCGGGCTGTGCAGGGGCCGGGGCTATTGTTCCAACCCTTGTGGTCCCTTTACGGGATAGATTTATCAGAACTATTCTGGTTTTTGAGGCCTTTCTGCAGGTTCATTAGATTCCAGAAGTTCCGCAGGGAGTCTCTGCGTTCTGTCATCTATTCCCTTCATCAGGGGGCTTTTGTGACATTTATAGACATCACGGTTGTTACTTTTATGTGTCATTCTACCCCGCTCGCCTGAGATTCTCGGTTTTGGGGTGAAGATCGGCATTTTCAGTTGTAGCTGATCCTTGTTAGTATAGTGGTTAGTATCCCCGCCTGTCACGCCGGAGACCTGGGTTCAATTTCCCGACTGGGAGAGCTCTAGGTTTTAGGCCCTTCCTTTCTGGTTGCCTTCGGTGCCAAGGGTGTTCACCAAGGGGCTGGTGGGCATAATGGCCCTTCTTGGAGCCCGGGGTGTTTACATTGTGCCGTAATCTGGATGATCTTCTCATTACAGGATCTTTTCTATGCGGGGTGGAGATGGACTCCAGGGTGGTGACGGCGCTGGAACGGTTCGGATGGGTGATCACCCACTCCTAGTTCTCTGGCATGAATCTGGATCCGGTCAGGCCAGAGGGTTCTTTCCTCGCTCAAAGCTGCAGAGGGTTCAGGACCTGATGTTTGTTCTCATGGACAATCCTCGCCTCTCTTTCCGGCTAGGGATGAAACTGGTGGGATTGATGGTGGTTTTTTCCTTCTAAGCAGTCCCCTTTGCTCCTCATGAGTTCCTCATGAGGTCGCTCTAGTTCCGTCTGTTGCGGTTTGGGACGGTTGTTTCCGGTGCTTGGCTCGGTCATTTCTGCTGTCTCCCAGGGTTCGGCAATCCTTTCTGTGGTGGCTGGAGCTTAGCGGTCTGTTGAGGGGCAGATCCTTTTTGGCTCTTGGGAGACGGTTGCCACGAATGCCAGCCTGTCGGGCTGGGGGGCTTTTCTGGATGGACTTTCGGTTCCGGGGGCTGAGGAGTCTTCAGGAGGCTTCCGCTCCCATCTCTGTTTTTGGAGCTCAGAGCTATTGTTCTATTCTGTCATGCTGGATGCATCATTTACAGGTTGCCGGTTCAGCTTCAGTTGGACGACTGAACTGCGGTTGCTTACGTCGATCACCAAGGAGGGACTCACAGCTGGAGTGCCCTCAGGGTAGTGTCGCTGATTCTTGCATGGGCGGAGAGCGGTGTTCCATGCATCTCAGCGGTTTTCATTCCGGGAGTGGACATCACGGAGCTTTTCTTGTTACCGCAAGGTGTTTCGGTCCCTCTGTCGCAAGTGGGGGTTTCCGGAGGTGGTTCTCCTTGCTTTCCGTTGCAATCACTAGCTCCCAACGTTTGGTTTTCGGTCTCAGGTTCCTCTGCCTCCGGCAGTGGTCGCCATGTCTTTTGCCTGGAGGGGTCTGTGTTCCTGCACCTGTCTCCTTCCTTCGCCGTGGTGGGCGAGGTGGTGTGCTAGCTGGCTCCTGAGGGTGCGTCAGCATTGCTGGTGGCTCCAGGGTGGTCAAGATAGGTTTGGATTGTACTGCAGTTTGCTAACGCTGGCTTTGCGGTGTGGCTGCTGCAACCTTCTCCATCTTCATAGAGGAAGTTTTGTCTGTTGCTGTGCTTTGGACCTTTGTTTTGGCTGGCAGGTGGTCTTCCTTTAACTTCTTCTACAGGACTTGGCGGTCCTATATTGATGGGTGTGAGGCTAGGGCCTCGCCTTGCAAGGGGTTTTTGTTCTCTAGGTTTTGGACTTTCGTCTGTACGGTCTGGGGCTCCAGCTTATGGGGTTTGCTGGGGCAGGCCTCTGTCCTGGTGGTGTTCTTCCAGGATCTTTTGTCCTCAGAAATAGCCTGGCGGCTATTTGGGGTCTGCATTTTCTATGCTTGCGCGACAGATTGCCTCTTTGTTGGCTATTGTTTCTGTTCGCTGTGTTTCCATCTTTTTAAGGATGTGTTTTTTCTTCCTTATGTCCTTCGTCTAGCTTGACGAGGAGAGGGTCCTGTTGATTTTCTATTTCTTGGCTACTTCCTTTTTCTGTAGGAAGGAAGCCTTGTTTGTGGTGCCCTCTGGCCCCTGACGGGTTTGGTGCCTTCATATTTGCCATTTCTAATGGATATGTCTGGTCCTCTTGTGGGCCTATATTGCCAAGGGGAAGGTTTCCCCTTTTCAGTCTAGTGGAATAATTTGTGCGACTGCTACTTGGTCACCTGTTCATTCCTTTTGCAAGTTTTGTAAGGTTGTTGTGCGGGCCTTAGCTGTTTTTGGCCGCACAGTTCTACAAGCGGAAGGGATTTTTCATTTGTGCATTTTTGCCTATTGGGATCCCCACCCTTTTTGGACACTGCTATTGGATGTCCCAAGTGTAATGACTACTTCCGAAGCAGGGTGTGAGACATACTTAGAATAATACCATTTTGTGAATACTCACCTTGTAAAATGGGTATTATAAGTATGTCTCACACCCTGCTTCGCCCCGCCCTGAGTTGTATCTTGGATCCTCTTTGGTGTTACTGTTTTGTAAGTTTTTTAGTTGCTCTTCCTGGTCCCCTTACTGCTTTCTTATACTGGGAGGTGCTTGGAGGGTCCCAGGTATTTATGGACCGGGAGGGGCTTCCTTTTTTTCTAGTCATCTCTGCAGAAGTTCGCCCTCTACTGGACATAACCCAAGTGTAATGACTACTTCCGAAGCAGGGTGTGAGACATACTTATAATACCCATTTTACAAGGTGAGTATTCACAAAATGGTATTTTTTCCACTGCCGAAGCCACACCCTGCAGCACTTTTGAGATCGCCAAAGGTGCAGCTGGCCTGCCGCATCATCTGGACTGTTTGGACGAGCGCTCGCTCTCAGTCATTCAGAAAGGCTGGGTGCGAAGCTACAGGGAACAGCACACAGCTACAGGGAAGCCGGGGATGCGCCACTGGCGAACACAGCGTGAACACAGGGCATCCTGCTATAGGATCCAATAGGCTCTCTCAAAAGTGCAGCGAGGCATGGCTTCTGCAGTGGAAAAGCCCAGTTTTCTTTGAAAGCAGTGGCCACCGCCAAGCCAACAGCAGAAGCTGCTTGGGGACAGACCAATATGGATTTCCATCTTCATTAAGTTTTAGCATTATAACATTTATTACACAAAAAGTGCCTTAAAGAGCCAACCCACAATACTCACAGCTTCCAAATCTTCATATTTCTGAAGGCAACATTCACAGTATCCACGTTTTTTCTGCTCCCTCAATTTACAGTGTGAATTGTTTCCACCATCTTGCCCATGCCAAGTTTTGTTCAGACTTGGGGGGGAAAAAAAAAAAAAGCAACACTTAGTTTAAATCCATGAACATCTAAGTAAAATAAAAGCAAGGACACTGGACATCATGTTAGTTTAGAGAAGCAAGTTACTTAATTGGAAAATTGACTCAATAAGATTAAAAATGTAATTCATGAGAAAAAAGCCTAAGAATGTCACCGTTACTGAAGCCCCAGAAAAAAAAGACAATGAAAGTTAATGGCAGCTTTTACTACAACCTAGAAATGAGTAAACAGTTCTCTACTTTTCTTAGGAGTAAAAAAAAGTGCCATTGACTTTCATTGTTTTGTTCATGAGAAAAAAAAAGCATGAGAATTTCCTAGCTGAATCACCAGCTAGGAAATTCTCATGCTTTTTTCTCATGAGCTGAATTTTATACTCCCATGAGATTTTTTTCAACTCTTATTGGAAGAGGAAGAAGAAGAAGAAACGCTGGACCACCCCGCACCATTGGGGGCGTGCCATAGTTCCAGTGACAATAGCGCGGGGTGGTCCAGAGTACACGGAACAGCGAGACAATCACAGGTGCCTGGCCTTACACTACTGTGGCAGCTGCGCAGCTCCGGGTTAGGGCGATCCGGTGAGTGTGTGAGCATCGGGCTAGCAGCAATAGACCGTTGGGGATGAAAAGAGACCCCCTCCAACTCAACAAAACACAGGATGCAATTTACAACCAAATGATCCCCACTGATACAGGATGCACGATGCTACAGGAAAGGACAAAGTGTAAAAATGTATCAAAATACCCTTTTATCTCTGAGACTTTGTTAGCTGTAGCAGCCTTTTTATCCACCGACTGACACGACTTGGAGGGAAGTGACTGGAAAGACCGGAAAAATGGCAGCACTAGATAGAGGGGCCTATAGAGACTGAAAAATAAAAACACAGGAAAAAAATGTTTGAAAATTAAGGTTGCAGAACAGAAGCTCTTTAGCTCCGGGAAAAGCAAATATCTACAAAGTACATATTATACACACACACACACACACACACACACAACTAATACATAAAAAATTATGCAGTTTAAAGTATTAAAAGTAAAAATGACTCTACTGGATATTCAGGTTACCTGATAAAAAAGGAGTGATTTCAAATACATTAAAGTGGACCAACACCCAGGATTTTGGTCCACTTCCCCGGGGCACTCTGATCGGCAGTGCCCCGCTATGCGAACCCCCCCCCCCCCGATAAAAATACCATTTTGTGAATACTCACCTGTAAAATGGGTATTCTAAGTATGTCACACACCCCGCTTCAAGATATTCATTACTTGTGGGTAGTATGGTCCTGTAGAGGGCTTCTGCAGAGATGATTGGAGGAAAGAAAGCCCCTCCCAGTCCATAAGTACCTGGGACCTCCCACTCATTACCCAGTCTTCATCTCTGCAGACGGCGAGCAAGCAGCAGATGATATCTCCTCCTTGCACAGGGGGACTTTAAGGTAGCCGGGTCTACTCCCGGCCTATATATATTTTTATTTCCGTTCGGACTCTTTATTCCCTTTATTAATATATAGCTATTTAAATGCCTCCCAGTCTTGACTGCTGTCCGAGCGAGGGTATAACAGCACCTCAGGTGCTCAGGAGCTATGCTCCACCGCGAGACCCTATAAAGAGGGTAGGCGGTTATACCGGGTTGGTGACTCCGGTTTGGGATGCCCTGTCCAAGAGTTTAATTTTCCCCTTAAATGGCCTATTCCCCTTTTTTAGTTGTGTGGAGGCCTCTTATTCAGCTTCTGGTGTTTTTCTATGGGGGCGCCTGGAAAATAGATTTATTTGAAATGTTTGTTTAAAATGTTTACTTTTCTGGTATGAATAGTTATAATGTAAACTTGTTGCAATCTTTTTTGCTGACAGACACTGGATTTTTACCTCAGAGCTGAGGGGAGGATTTCTCCCCTCACGCTCTTCAGTGAGGGGGCGGGGTCGGGCCTTCGGTATGAGGCCGCAGCCCGCGCCCTTTAGGAGTTTGGAGCTGGTAGCGTGACCGAGCGGGGAGCAGCTCAGCTTGTTATGCGGGCTGCTACCGGCTCTATTATGCGCCCGGTGCCGCGGCTGCCTGCGGCACCGGTGCGCGAGTGTTAATGGAGGGGAGCTTCCCCTCACGTCTGACAGACACTGTGCTGGGTTTTTTTCCTCAGAGCTGAGACAGGTGCTGGATTTCTCCCCTCACGCTCTCCAGTGAGGGGGCGGGGCCGGGCCTTCGGTATGAGGCCGCAGCCCGCGCCCTTTAGGAGTTTGGAGCTGCTGGGCGGAGCCTTGCAGCGCGCGATCCACGCTGGCCACGCCCCCCTGCTGCGTCTCCCGTTCTGATCTGTGTTACCTCAGGCAGAGGACACAGTGTATTGGCGCCCAAAGACTCAGTGAGTGGCCCTGCGGCCGTTGCTTATCTGTACATATTTGCATAATATATATATATATATATATATTTGCATAATATATATATATATATATATATATATATATATATATATATATATATATATATATGTATAATAGATATAGGTTTATATAGGGAGAACCTCTTACTGTCTTTTTCTATGTTTTTCAGGCTGAACTGCCAGAAATTTTTTCAGGTTTCTCCTGGTCCTAGAGTACCTGGGTACTTTTGCTATTTATTACAAAACCTCCCACTTGGACAATATAAGGGCATCCCGGGTTGCTTAAAGTGGACCAACACCCACGGGTGATCGGTCCGGGAATCTATAAGATTCCCGGGCCGATCACCCCCTACCCCGCGGGACATCCGAGATCGGGATGTCCCGCGGGGTGAAACCCAAACTCCTTACCTTATCTTCGGCGGCGGCCGGCCGCCGCCGCCTCCCTCGCGCTCCTGTAGGCGTGCTCGCGCCCGCGCCGGCCGTCTGCGAATGGCCGGCGGGGGCGCGCGCGCGCCGAAAGTGACGCGAGGGAGGCGGCGGCTGCCGCTTAGACGTTCCTGATCCTCGCTTGTACGTCGGCGCTGGGAGAGGTGAGTTTTTCGGGGGGTTGGGGGGGGTTTCACACAGCGGGGCACCCCGATCGGGGGTGCCCCACCGAAGTGGACCAAGACCCAGGATAGTCAAAATCCTGGGTGTTGGTCCACTTTAATAGCGTAATTCCCTCACTCATAGCGACTATTCAAGTTCACCTTATGGAGGCATCCCAAGATTCCGGGCTCCCCTCGGGACAATCCCGGAAGTGTATGGGTTGTGGGGTATCCCTAACAGGGGATGATTTTTTCCTATGTATATCATGTGCACAGCAGACTATTACACGGCAGTCCGGTCCCCAGGCATCTGGGTCAGCGCAGCCGGCTTCATCCTCTCCCCCTCCCACTTTGACCCGTGCCCCGTGTGAGATTGCCACGGGGGGGCAGTCGCAATCTGATGTGTGTGCCAGGTTGGCCAGTATTGAAAAATTCATTTCCTCCACGGTTGCCAAGAAAGCACCGACTAAGAGGAAGCATTTATCACCGGTTAATCATTTTGAATAGGATGATGACGAGGACGGCCTGGATTGGTCAGATTATTCCCCTCTAGAAGAAGGGGAATTATTTGAGGATTCAGATATTTCTGATGATCAGCAATTTGTTGGTGCTGATTCCGATCGGAGCTCAGGGACTTCCTTGGATACTCCTAATGTTCTGACTCAGATGTTGAGGTGCTTGCTATCTCGCCTCCGGCGGAGGTTCCTCAACAGCAAGGGGAGTTTTATGACGAATCCAAGCCGCGGTTGGAATTCCCTAATCAAAAGCATTTTGATAATATTATTTCTAAAGAATGGGAAAGGCCTGCCCGGCTCCCAGGCATTCCCCAAAGTTGGGATAAGAGGTATCCTTTTTCAGTGGATACGGTTAAGCGCTGGGCGTCTCCCCCCGAGGTGGACGCCCCTATTTTGGGGTTATCCAACTCAGCCGTATTGAACAACCCTGATTGTTCCTCTCAAGGATGGTGAGGATAAACGCATTGACCAGATGGCTTGTCATGGTTTTGCCAGTATTGGGGCAGCAATAAGGCCTGTTTGTGCCTCATCGCTGTTGGCGGTGGCTACGAGAAAGGTGGTCAGGCACTTGTTATCCTCCTCCGGTTTGAATCCGGACAGTGAGGAATTTCGTGAACTAAAACAATGTGAGGGGTTTTTGTCCTTCATGGTGGCCGCTTTGGATGATTCCTTGATGATGAGTAGTAGAGCCTCTGCTCTAATGGTTACTATCAGGCGTTCAATTTGGTTACGCCAGTGGGCGGCTGACTTTGGGTCAAAAAAGTCACTAACAGCTCTTCCCTTCGTTGGGTTACGGCTCTTTGGCGACAAGCTGGATGCCGTGGCCAAGGGGGGCAAACTACCTCAACGCAAGAAGCAACGTCGCCCCTTTCGAGGAGTGTCTTCCTTCACTCCTTCCTTTCGGGGATCTAGAGCAGGAAGAGGTTTCGCCTTCCCTTATACAAGGGGAAATTCCTGGAATAGGGGCAGAGGACGTGCCCGTTCAGGATACAGTTGGGGCTCAAAACCCAAACCCGTGGCCAAGCCCGCTCAACAATGAGGGGGCGCCCTCACCCGTGCGGGTGGGGGGGACGGCTACAGCACTTCTCCCAGGTCTGGAACCGAGAGGTCTCGGACAGGTGGATCAGGGAAGTGGTGTCTTCCGGCTACAAGCTGGAGTTCGAGTCCTACCCTTCCCCCGCGTTTCCTTAGGTCTCGGGTGTCCCCGGAGGCACTGGCTGCGCAGCAGCTCCGGGCGGCAGTATCGAGCCTTCTGGAAATGGCAGTCATTTGCCCAGTTCCCTCATTAGACCGGGGTTGGGGTTTTTACTCAAATCTGTTCACGGTCCCCAAAAAGGATGGCTCCGTCCGGCCCATACTGGACCTAAAGATTCTCAACAAGTTCGTCAGACTGCAAAGGTTTCGCATGGAAACGTTGCGCTCGGCTATTCATTCTCTTCGTCAGGGGGACTTCATGACGTCCATAGACATTCAGGACGCTTACCTCCATGTTCCCATTTTTCCCACACACCAGAGGTTTCTGAGGTTCGCGGTGGAGGATCGGCACTTTCAGTTTGTAGCGCTTCCCTTCGGTCTCACCACAGCGCCAAGAGTTTTCACCAAGGTGCTTGCTGGGGTGATGGCTCTCCTCAGAGCGCAGGGGATTCGCATTGTGCCATATCTGGACGATCTCCTCATCATGGCACCGTCATTCAGCCAGGCAGAATTGGACACCAGGACGGTAATATCCACTCTGGAGAGGTTCGGCTGGGTGATCAACTACCCCAAGTCCTCCCTACACCCGTCCAGGACAGTATCCTTTCTGGGAATGTCTCTGGATACAGATCTGGCCAGAGTTTTCCTTCCTCAGTCCAAAGTTCTTCTGATTCAGGAGTTGGTTCGGTCGCTCATGTCCATGCCTCGACCGTCCATCCGTCTAGGGATGAGACTGGTGGGTTTGATGGTGGCCTCATTCGAGGCGGTTCCCTTTGCTCAGTTTCACACAAGGACACTTCAGCTCCATCTGTTATCGGTCTGGAACAGGTCTCCTCAGTCGCTGGATCATCTTTTTCAGATGTCTCCCCGGGTTCGCCGCTCGCTTCGGTGGTGGCTGAACTCAACCAACCTACTGAGGGGCAGATCCTTTGGGACTCCTCAGTGGGAGATAGTCACTACGGATGCCAGCCTCTCAGGATGGGGGGGCTTTTGGAAGGATCTGCAAGTTCAGGGTTTGTGGAGTCCCTGGAAGCTCACGAGTCTATCAATGTTCTGGAATTGAGGGCCATCAGGTTGGTTCTTTGTCATTTGACTCATCAACTGCGAGACTTGCCGGTCCAGGTCAGGTCGGACAATCGGACGGCGGTGGCCTACATCAATCACCAGGGAGGAACCCGAAGCAGGAATGCCCTCAAGGAAGTGTCTCTGATCCTGGACTGGGCAGAGAGACATGTCCCGTGTATCTCAGCAGTTTACATCCCCGTTGGGGAGAACACGGAGGCGGGCTCTCTGAGCAGGATGTCAGCCCGCAAGGGGGAATGGTCTCTCAATCCCAGGGTCTTTCACTCAATTTGTCTCAGGTGGGGGTCACCGGCGGTGGACCTATTTGCCTCCCGTCACAATCACAAACTGGTGGCCAGAGTAGTGCGCAAGCTTGCTCTGGAGAGAGCAACAGCAATTCTGGTAGCTCCAAGGTGGCCAAGACATGTCTGGTTCGCAGACGTGGTAAGGTTGGCAGAAGATCAGTTCGTTCTGCCCCTGCTGCCAGATCTGCTCACAAAGGGTCATCTTAGTTACCCCAATTTACCAACGCTGGCTTTGACGGCGTGGCTGCTGAAACCTCCATCTTGAAGGAGGAAGGTCTTTCTGACGCTGTTATTCAGACTCTCACTCGTGCTAGAAAGAAGTCTTCTTCATCCGTGTACTATAGGACTTGGAGGTCTTATATTGACTGGTGTGAGGCTAGGGCCTTCCCTTGTAGGGAATTCTCTGTTTCTAGAATTTTGGAGTTCTTGCAACATGGTCTGGACTTAGGGCTCCAACTCAGTACTCTGAAGGGGCAGGTGTCTGCCCTGGCGGTATTTTTCCAAAAGTCTTTTGCACTACATCCTTTGGTTAAGACCTTTTTCCAGGGGGTTACGCATGTGCGGCCTCCTAGGAAGCCTTTGATTCGGGTTTGGGATTTGAATTTGGTTCTTTCTGCGCTACAGGGTCCCCCCTTTGAGCCCTTGCATGATAGTCCTTTGTCTTCCCTTACGCAGAAGGTGGCATTTTTGGTAGCTATCACTTCAGTTAGACGTGTTTCTGAGTTGGCGGCTCTGTCTATTCAAGCTCCATATTTTGAAAGACATCAGGATAAAGTGGTTTTCCGTTTTAAGACGGACTTTCTTCCTAAGGTGGTTTCGTCCTTTCATTTAAATCAGGATATTGTTCTGCCCTCTCTGTGTCCTAACCCCAGCAATGACAAGGAGAGGGTCCTGCATTCTTTGGATGTGGTTCGTGTTGTGAAGTATTATTTGGTGGTAACGTCTGCCTTTCGCAAGACTGATGCATTCTTCGTGGTGCCTTTTGGGCCCAAGAAGGGTCTAGCACCCACAAAGTCTACCATCAGCAGATGGATCCGTCAGGCCATTGTAGGGGCCTATTCTGCTAAGGGGAGAGATCCTCCCTTTCGTGTTACTGCTCATTCTACTCATGCGGTTGGGGCCTCCTGGGCTTTTCAGCACCAGGCCTCTGTTGAGCAAGTTTGCAAGGCCGCTACCTGGTGTTCTGTTCACACTTTTTCAAAGTTTTACAAGGTTGATGTGCGGGCCTCAGCGGATGCTGTTTTTGGCCGCAAAGTTCTGCAGGCTGCAGTAGTAAGTTTTGCTTTATGCCTTGTTTTGGATCCCCACCCTTTATGGACACTGCTATTGGATGTCCCACAGGTAATGAATATCTTGAAGCGGGGTGTGTGACATACTTAGAATAATACCATTTTGTGAATACTCACCTTGTAAAATGGGTATTATAAGTATGTCACACACCCCGCTTCAACCCGCCCTTTGGATTCTGCATCCTTCATATGGTGAACTTTGCGTTGTTATGACTGATATTTGGCTCTTCCTGGTCCTTTACCTTACTGCTTTCTTTATACTGGGTAATGAGTGGGAGGTCCCAGGTACTTATGGACTGGGAGGGGCTTTCTTTCCTCCAATCATGTCTGCAGAAGCCCTCTACAGGACCATACTACCCACAAGTAATGAATATCTTGAAGCGGGGTGTGTGACATACTTATAATACCCATTTTACAAGGTGAGTATTCACAAAATGGTATTATTCTAAGTATGTCACACACCCCACTTCAAACATTAATAATTACACTAGGGACATCCAACAGCAGTGTCCAGAAAAGGGTGGGTATCCGAATCAGGCAATAACGCAGAAAAAACTCAGACCACTGCAGCCTGCAAAACCTTGCGGCCAAAAACAGCATCCGCTGAAGCCCGCACATCAACCTTATAGAACTTAGAAAAAGTATGAACAGAAGACCAAGTTGCAGCCTTACACACTTGTTCAACCGAAGCCTGGTGCTGAAAAGCCCAGGAAGCACCAACCGCACGAGTAGAATGAGCAGTAACTCGGAAAGGAGGATCCTTCCCCTTAGCCGAATAAGCACCAACAATGGCCTGACGAATCCATTTGCTAATGGAGGACTTGGCCGGAGCCAAACCCTTCCTAGGCCCACAGGGCACAACGAAAAAGGCATCAGTCTTGCGAAAAGAAGACGTAGCACGTAGATAGTACCTGACACAACGTACATGACACAACGTACAACATCCAGGCAGTGCAAGGCACTCTCCTTGCCATTCTTAGGCTTAGGACACAAAGAAGGAAGAACAATGTCCTGGTTAAGATGAAACGCAGAGACCACTTTAGGGAGAAAATCTGACTTGTAACGAAAAACCACTTTGTCCTGATGATCCTCAAAATAAGGAGCCTGAATAGACAAAGCTGCCAGCTCCGAAACACGCCGAACCGAAGTGATGGCCACCAAAAAAGCAACCTTCTGAGTAAGAACGGACAAAGCGACATCCCGCAAAGGCTCAAAAGGAGGAGCCTTAAGAGCGGAAAGAACCAAATTCAAATCCCAGACTGGGAGCAAAGGCTTCCTGGGAGGCCGCACATGCGAAACCCCCTGGAAAAAAGTCTTGACCAAGGAATGACTAGCAAAAGATTTCTGGAAAAAAATTGACAAAGCAGAAACCCGCCCCTTCAAGGTACTCAGCTGAAGACCGGAGTCCAGCCCCGACTGAAGAAACTCCAAAATCCTAGACACAGAAAAGACCCGGCAGGGCAAAGACCTAGCCTCACACCAATCAATATAAGATCTCCAATACCTGTAATAGATGGAAGAAGAAGATCTCTTCCTGGCACTAATAAGAGTCTGAATGGCCGCATCCGAAAGACCCTCCTCCTTTAAGATGGAAGTTTCAGCAGCCAAGCCGTCAAAGCCAGCGTTTGTAAACTGGGGTAACAGAGTTGACCCTGAGTGAGAAGATCTGGCCGAAGAGGCAGATCGAACTGATCCACGGCCAGACGAACGATGTCCGCGAACCACACCCGCCTTGGCCACCTTGGAGCCACGAGAATGGCGGGAACTCCCTCCAGAACCAACTTTCGCAGAACCCTGCCTAGCATGGGAATCGGAGGAAACAGATAAAGAAACCCCAGGTCCCTCCAGCTCAGGGTCATGGCATCCACCGCCAGAGCCAGAGGGTCCCGGGACAGAGACACAAAGGACGGAAGCTTGTGATTGTGACGAGAGGCAAACAGATCCACCTCCGGCGTCCCCCACCGGAGACAAAGTGACCGAAACACCTGGGGATGGAGAGACCACTCCCCCCCGACGGGACGCACACCGGCTCAGAAAATCCGCCTCTGTGTTTTCCACTCCCGGAATGTAAACTGCCGAGATGCAAGGGACACGAGTCTCCACCCAGACCAAAATCAGAGACACTTCCCTGTGGGCACCCAGACTGCGAGTCCCTCCTTGGTGATTGATGTAAGCAACCGCCGTCTGATTGTCTGAGCGAACCTGAACCGGCAGACCTTGTAAATGATGCGTCAAGTGAGACAGAACCAACCTGATGGCTCGCAATTCCAGAACATTGATGGGCAAGTGGGCCTCCTGAGGGTCCCACTGCCCCTGAAACCGAAGATCCTTCCAATAACCTCCCCAGCCTGACAAACTGGCATCCGTGGTGACAGTTTCCCAAAGTGGAGTCAGAAACGACCTGCCCTTCAGAAGGTTGTCCGAGACCAACCACCACAGAAGGGACTGCCGAACCCGAGGGGACAACCGGAAGGACCGATCCAACGACTCCGGACACCGGTTCCAAGACGCCAAAAGATGAAGTTGAAGAGTCCTCGTATGAAACTGAGCAAAGGGAACTGCCTCGAACGAGGCCACCATCAACCCCACCAGTCTCATCCCCAGACGAATGGACGGATGAGGATGGGAGAGGAGCAGCTGGACCAATTCCTGAATCATCAGAACCTTGGCCTGAGGAAGAAACACTCTGTGCTGGCAGGAGTCCAACGACATCCCCAGAAAAGTCACCACCCTGGCCGGAACCAGCGAGGACTTGGGGTAATTGATCACCCAGCCGAACCTCTCCAACATAGACACCACAGTGCTGGTGTCCCCCTCTGCTTGACTGAAGGAAGGAGCCATGATGAGAAGATCGTCCAGGTAAGGCACAATGCGAATCCCCTGAGCTCTGAGCAGGGCCATCACCCCCGCCAACACCTTGGTGAACACTCTCGGAGCAGAGGTGAGGCCGAATGGAAGAGCCACAAACTGAAAATGCCGATCCCCCACCACGAAACGGAGGAACCGCTGATGAGCAGGAAAGATCGGCACGTGCAGGTACGCATCCTTGATGTCTATGGACGTCATAAAGTCCCCCTGCCGAAGCGAAGCGATCGCAGACCGCAGGGTTTCCATGCGAAACTTCCGAGGACGAATAAACCTGTTGAGAAACTTCAAATCCAGAATAGGACGGAAGGACCCGTCCTTTTTGGGGACCGTGAAGAGATTGGAGTAAAACCCGCGCCCCACCTCTGAAGGAGGAACCGGGCAAATGACAGCTAAATCTAGAAGATTCCTTACTGCCGCCAGGAGCCCCTGCGCGGCCAAAGGATCCAAAGACACCCGAGACCTGAAGAACCTTGGAGGAGGACGGGACTCTAACTCCAACTTGTAACCGGCCGAAACCACCTCCCGGATCCATCTGTCCGGGACCTCCTGGTCCCACACCCGGGAGAAAAGTTGCAACCGTCCCCCCACCCGAACGGGTGAGGGCGCCCCCTCATTGCTGGGTGGGCTTGGCAGCCGGCTTGGGCTTGGCACCCCAGACGCGAGTGGGGCGGCCACGGCCTCTGCCCCTATTCCAACTGGCGCCCCTGGGGGCCGAGGAGCCCGCACCTCTACCGGCACCGACTCCCCGAAAGGACGGATTGAACGAGACCATCCCCCGAAAGGAACGGGCGAAATTTCTTGCGCTGAGGTAATTTACCTCCCTTGGCAACAGAATCCAGCCTCTCACCAAAAAGCCTCAAACCCAAAAAGGGCAGAGCCGTGAGCGATCTCTTAGAATTAAAATCGGCCGTCCACTGTCTCAACCACACACAGCGCCGGATAGCCACCAGCAAGGCAGTAGCCCTGCCACACATCAACATGGCATCCTCCTGAGCGGCCAGGATAAAAGACAAAAAAGCATCGCAGCGCTTAAGCCCAAGGGACTCATCACTGGTGGGCTCGAGATCCACCCCCAAGTCCCTGACAATAGACCTGACAGCAAAAGTCAAAAGAGCCGAGGCACAAACAGGCCTTAACACGGAACCCGCACATACAAAACCATGACGGGCAAGCTGATCAACCCGGCGATCCTCACCGTCCCTGAGCGAAGTCGTGTCAGGGGAATGCACAACCGCCGTGTTGGACAGTCCCAGGACCGGAGTATCTACCTCAGGGGGAACAGACCAACGCTTCAACAATTCCGCCGGAAAGGGATATTTCCTATCCCAGCTAGACGGCACCCCAACAAGACGAGTAGGTTGCTCCCATTGCTTGAAAACAATTTCTTCAAAATGCTGTTGGCTGGGAAACTCCAGACGCTGCTTGGACACCCCAAAAAGCTGACCCTTGGGCCTAGGAGCAACCACCGGAGGCTCCAAATCCAAAACCTCAAACATCTGGCTCAGAATGGTAGAGGAATTGAGAGGGAGGCCATCAGCCTGATCCCCCTCAGAACCCAGCAACTGCTGAACATCAGAATCTTCTTCCTCAATGAGCTCACCTTCTTCACGGGGACGATCCGACCAATCCAGATCTCCCACCACTTCCTCATCTGAATCCGGCGGGGGCGGAGACAGATGCTTCCGCTTAGCTGAAACCTTCTGAGCGGCTATAACAGAAAACCGCTTCTCAAGGCTGGTCAAGCGGGCACATACATCAGACTGCGAATCCCCGCCCAGGACAACGTCACACGGGGTCCGGAATAAGCGAGGGGGAGAGGGAGATGGCGCGGCCGAAGAAGTGCTAGGCACCGGAGTACTGGACTGCCGTGCAATGTTCTGCTGTGCACAAGGAATACACAAAATGACATCATCTCCCTGGAGCGGAGTCCCACAACCCCCGCACACCTTGGATTGTCCCGAAGAACCATTCCCGGTATCTGTGGCAACCTCCATGTGGTGAAATTTATGGTATTCGCAGAACCCAGGGATTTATGCGGTACGCGACCCGGGATGCCCCTTAATAACCTAACACTTGTCTAAGGATAGTCACAAGATCCTGACCCAGGGGAATAGCATAAGACCCTTATAAAAATATATATAAATATGTGTATATATATATATATATATATTGCAAAGAAAAAACACCCCCCACGAGCCAGGAATATATGACCGGGAGAGCCCTGCCAGACGGGATCCCAGGATCTGAAAAACACAAAGGGAGAGGGACAGGCGTCAATCCAGCACCATAACCAAAATCCACATAACATACAAAACCCCCCCTCACACCACCCCCCCCCCCCCTCATTAACCAGAGCAAAGGAAATGGGTAATGCCAACCAGCACCATAAAGATGCGCCGGAGCGAGGAGGAAGGAGAAGGAGGAGGAAAGGATCCGAGGGGTCATCGCCAGAAAAACCAAAAACGCCTACCTTGAGAGGAGAGGAAAACCGCGCAGCCTGCAGAAGATGGCGGCCCGCACACAGCGCAGTGAGGGAGGAAGAGACAAGCTCCGGGAGCGCGGGAGCCGAGAAGGCCCCGCCCCTCCGGGACATCCAATCCGTGCGCGGCCCCGCCCCCAGGCAGCGTCTGCCGGCGGGGACCGCGAGCAGACCTCAATGACGGGACCGGCGGAGCCACCCGCCGGCTCCCAGTGCGCAACACACAGACCCACACACTGATAACAGGTCCCCCCTGAGCAGCCGGACAAGCAGGCTGCAAGCGCCGGGTACGGCGCTCAGCCACCGGCGGGACCGCGGCGCAGCGCGCCGCGAGGCCCCGCCCCCCCCGGCTCCTGAGGGGAGAAAGACACACAGACAGGGGGAAAAAGGCAGGCAAACTTACAGTGAAGTTAGTCAATGTAAAATCACAAAGGGACTCACAATGTAGAGCGCAGCAGCACACTCACACAGCATGTCACCGTTTAAAGCCATTCAGTCTGCTGCACAGCATGTCACCGTCCCAAGCGCGCCCCACACCCCGGAAAGTGACACAATATCCCAGGGCAAGGCACAACCTGACCACTAACCTCCTATAAAATGGGGCATCCCACATCCGGATCACCACTCCGGGAATCCCGCTATGCCCCGCAATGAAGGGTCGAGCGGAGGAGCTAATCTCCTAGGCACCAATGGTGCCGGCTACCTTTTTGCCCGGCCTACAGCCAAAGCTGGGAGGCTGCCATTAAATAGAATACTTTCAAACAAAAGCCGGGCAGAAATAGACCACGGGGGGGGGATACCCCGGCTACCTGCAAGCAGGAGACTTCTTTCTTCTGTCTTGTCTCCACCTTGCAGAGAACACTGGGAGGTTCTTGGGAGGTACCAGGTATGTATAGACCGGGAGGGGCCTGTTGAAGTTTTTGGAGAAGTTCTCTGCAATGCTGCCACCTAGCGGTGCGTTAACCCTAGTGTAATTATTAATGTTTGAAGTGGGGTGTGTGACATACTTAGAATACTCACCTCAACCCGCTCCTACGGCGCATGCACGGCCGCTCGTCCAATCAGCGCGCTCGGAGCCGCTGAGGTAGGCGCGTCAAAGCTCAGTGTCTCCATGCACGCTGGCGGCCGCATCTCGCGCTTCCCTCTAACAGGCAGCGCGCCCGCGGTGGCTATAAACAAATGGCCGGCGCAGGTACGCGGCCTGCTAGAGAGAAGCGCAAGATGCGTCCGCGGCCCGCGCATACCGTTGGACTGGGATGCAGGTAAGGCTTGTGGGCGTCCTGGGAGGGCAGGGGGTGGGGGGTTGGCCTTTCACACAGTGGGGCATCCCGATTTTGGTTGCCCCACGGGGAGGGAAAGAATCGGCACGGTAGTCCTATAGATTCCAGGGCCGATCCAGCTGGGTGTTGGTCCACTTTAAAACCGTGCCCAAAGCAGGCAATTTCACATTTGTTTAAAGTGGACCAACACCCAGCTGGATCGGCCTGGGAATCTATAAGATTCCCGGGCCAATCCATTCCCTCCCTGTAGGGCATCCAAAATCGGGATGCCTCGCTGTGTGAAACCCCACAGGACGCCCGCAAACCTTACCTGCATCCCGGTCCAACGGCGCATGCGCGGGCCGCATCTCGCGCTTCTCTCTAGCAGGACGCGTGCCACAAATGGCCGGCACGGGCGCGCTCCTGGTTAGAGGGAAGCGTGAGATGCGGCCACCAGAGTGCTCAGAGCCGCTGAGGTTTGGCACGCATACCTCAGCGGCTCCGAGCGCGCCGATTGGACGAGCGGCCGCGCATGTGCTGTAGGAGCGGGGTGAGGTGAGTTGAATCGTGCGATCGGGGTGCTCCGGGGAAGTGGACCTAAACCCAGGATAGTCAAAATCCTGGGTGTTGGTCCCCTTTAAAAGTTATTTAAGAAAGCGATAGTCACAAGGGAAAATAACTACATTGTTTAGGTCTGGATTTATAATTATTATTAATAAACATCACTACTCTTTTGGCGGCTGGCATTACATTCTTTGGAAAAATCACCTGATATTCAGGGTGGTGCCTGTGTGATCACTTGGCTCACAGTATAATCAGGTTATTTATGAATAAACACAATTTCGTAAAAAAACACAACACAAGATGTGGCTAACTTACCAGCTGCTGTCTTCCACTTTGATGTAGGGGCTTTTAAGTTTTTGTGCTAAAAGAAGGAAAATATATCTTTAATTTTTGTATTAAAGACATTTATACTCACCTGCACAATCTTGTCATCCTGCAATACTGACCTTTTGCTTTTCGTCGCACTGGTTGTTTAACCTGTAAAAAAAAAAAAAAAAAAAAACTTTGACACTCTGAAATACATTGCATAGAGTGACAGTTACAGCAAATATTACTTTTCTGTGCACATACAAAATGAGACACATTTTAAACTCCAGCCTCAAGGTTCCACGTAACCTCTCTAGACAAAACAAGGAGGCCTGAACCATCAGGGAGGTAGGGTTTAAACATCAAACTTATGCCAAGTGTTATATCCAGATAATTTCAGACCCACAACAATGTTGCTATGCCATGGCAGCTCTGGCCAAGAAGAGCCCAGTGAAAATGAAATCTCCACCCCCCCGCTTTATACCAAGGCTGTAAACAAAAAACGCACAATATATGTGATATACCATTGAAGAGACAATAATAAAGTAACACTGAAGTAACTGACAGAAGCATGGTACCTATAATACGCTACTAAATTCAGCACAGCTAGAATCATAGCCTTCAGCAATAGGTAAAGGGGGAAAGGAATTTAACCCATTATATGCCAAGGCTTGCTTAACCCAGAATAGAGCTGAGAGTTATGCTTTAAAATATTCCTTTTCCCGTAAAATATAAGAAATGCTTTTTTATCATTAGGTCATGTATCGGAATGTGCCTGTTATCTCTCCTCTCCGAGCAGAATGTCCCCATCTACAAGGTCGCACATCTTTCTGTTTTCTTTTTGTTTTTTTAAGAAGTGTTGCTGTGTCCTGTGTGAGATTTTGTTTTGGAAAGGTGGGGGCACTGGCTGCGCGCTGCAAGGTATAAGATTGTAAGCTTTTCTTCATTAAACTTGTATGATGAAAGCAGGCGCTCAACAGGCAGGGGTACAGGAGGATACCCCAGGGAATTACCCCAACAATAGGGACGCATGTGCAGCTGGAACCTCGTCACCCACTACACGGGCATCATCATTTTGGCAGTGCTGGAGGGAAAGAATGCTCCAGTAATCTGGGTGCCCCCCCTATCCTGTCACATTGTGTCCCAGCCCACACCCTTTAGCTAGGAAGCAGTGTGGGTCTGCTTTAAGGTCTTAAAAAGGAACAGTCAAACAAGTAAAGCATTTTTACCACTGTTTTAGTAGCAGATTCAGTTGGTTTCCCTTGTTGCAAGGATTTTCTCTTCTGTTCGATGTAAATTTTTGCCTCTAGAGAAAGAAGAAAATTATATTGGCATCCATCGAAAAGGCAAATGTAGACTATAGATGAGCGCTCATAACACATCATTTATACCAGGGGTGTAACTGGTACATGGCGTAGTACAGGGGTGAGCAATTATTTTTTCCATGGGGCCAAATAAGAAACTAAAAATATTGTGGAGGGCCGGGCAAAAAGGCTGACTGGCCCACTGTGTATTTGAGTTTAACATCCCTGATTTATAACAAAAAGAGGAACATCGGACCAAAAATAAAAAGGGAGGGATCATGTACCACCATGTAGCCTACGGTTCATCATTATCCCAGGCTCAGCGTACAGCGCCAGCGTTCATCCTTGCAGAGCGCCATGTCTTACCTGGCGCTCTCCCATACATTTCTATTGACGATCCTTAATGCTGTTTTTTCCTTGACCGCAGCTCTGCTCTGTCTGTGCAAACCTGCCCCCTGTACTTTATCCCTCTCTCCTCTCCTCAGTATTTGTGATGCTTCTAAGTCAAGAAGGCGGCGCCCGTATCCTAAAGTCCTGGACAGAGTTGCAGCCCGGTGGGGGAAAGAATAATAAGTAAGTGACTAAAAACCTAAAATATATTAATTTTAGATGCTGGGGAATAGTTTAAGGGTTTGAGCTTTTCAATAAATAATGCTGAAGGTCCGGTTTAATCACACAGCCTCTGGCGCTATGGGCTACAACTACTTGATTTTGAGCGCCAGCGATGTTTGAGGCTGTTTTTTTGATGAATGTGGTGTGAGTCAGTCGCACTGAGCTGGCGCTACCTTCGCTCCCATATAGCGTAGTGCTGCGACTCACACAAATTATTAATCAATGCCGGCCAGCGACAGGCGCTCTGAAACAACTAACCATGGCCAAGCACAGCGACTACTAGCGGTCGCTCTGAAATCCTCGCTACAGGTGCTCATCTATCGCTATCTGGCGTTCGTAATGAATCAGCCTGTCCGCCATCGGTGACAGCATGTCTTTAGCCGTGCTCTTCAATGTCCCGCGGTGCGCAGTGAAGTCTCGCTGGATTTCGGGCGGCTCCATTGCATTCCAGGGGCAAGATCGGGGGCCGAGCACAGTGCCTGATGGGATGCAAGATGGAGCCGCTCGTTGGAAGGTCGCCCAGAATTCAAGGGACCCAGAAGATGGATCCCCAGCCGAGGTGAGTAAATAGTGCCAGAAGGTAAAACCAGCACTGTGAGCATGAGATAGAAAAAAAAAAAAAAAAAAAAAAAAAAAGTGTACAAATCTAGAGAATTAAACTTAAGCCGGCACATCATCACCCCTTACCATCCACGTGTAGAATTCGAACTCCCCAATTTAATGCATTAGCCAAAATGCTGTTTTTTGGAAGAATTTCCTGTTGAGAAAAACAGGACACATTTAAAACTGGCGGTGTATAATTATACATATTGCAGTGTAACAATACAAAAGAGGCAGCCATCACGACTAGCCAGATGTGGTAGAAAGTAAAATCAAAGAACAAATGTTTAGTGCGTTTACCATCAGGATGGTAACTTTCGGTTGTCCCGAACCCTCCCCACCTGCAGCAGGCCAATTTAATTTAATTTTCTGCTGGCACAGTTGCAAAGTGACCCTTAAATTCAGAAAATGAGGAACAGACTAGGTCAGGTCTGCATTTTTAATACCGATGACCACCCTGTGACCTTAGGGTGGGTTCCTAAAGCTAAATCTAGTATAAAGACATGTGCACCAATAGTTATGCTTAAAACTGTCCTTATTCAAGATTGTATTTAAGTAGCAAAAAAGATAAAGCAGTATTTACATGGGCATAGCATTAATAAGACACGCTGTAAATGGCAACAAATACCATAGGGGATAACTAAGGTCAGTAGTGACACCTTAATTATATACAGTAATTGATATGATCTTATACAATCATATTAGCCACAATAAATTGCCATACATAAAAGGTTACATAAACTCAATCCCAAGTAACAACTAAGACAGAAAACATTACATAATGAGTATACAGAAAAAGAAAATTGGAATGTGCTGTAAGCGATTGTCAGATAGAATGCAGTGGATGGTGTAAGAAATGCTATTTACATATGTACAGAGGCTGGTGCAATAATCGCCACTTGACAGCATCAAGTAAAGTCAGGATATTTTACCCAAATTGCAGGATGAGGATTATGCTAGCCCGTATTTCGGGCCCTTTGTCCGAGCGTGTGGGATGCAGCTATTCACCTCAGGAACATATTAAAGGGCCAGTCCAACCAGACTGCCCATTTTGAAAGGAATCAGCAATCCAGCTTCGGCGTCATACGATCATTGGCGCAGGATTGCGGCTGAGGTAAGTGTTTTTTAATGTAACCCCCCCCCCCAGAGCTAGGAAAGGGGCAATTTGGCTGGACTGGCCATTTAAAATGGGACCAAAACCCTATGCCTACGAGACTCTGGGGCAGGCTTACTGTACCCCCCCCCGGGGGCATCCCAAACTGGGAAGGCCCATTGTGTGAAACTCCCAAGGGCACCCAGTAAACTCACCTGTCCCCCATACCCACAGCGCCTGCGCGTCTGGCGCCAGCATCACTTGCCTCCATTCTAGGCTATGCCAGGCCCTGCCTACCGCAACTGAATAGCTGTGCATGGCCGCGAACAGCCAAAGCCAGGAAGAGAATTAATATTTTGGGGTTTTGTTCCACTTCAAATGACATAACATGTCATGCCATTTGTTTGGAGCGTATCCATCCTCTACTGCTTCCAAAGTACACAGTTAAAACCATAAAAAAATATATATATTACCTGTTCCTTGATTACTTTTTTAAGTAAAGACTTTCCACGGCTCACGTCATCCTGAAAAAAAGTAAACACATGCAATTAAAACTAAAAGTTTAAATACGTTTAAAAGAGTGTAAAAGAATCATCGATTTCAAAGAATATTCTGCTTCCTTAGATAGCCACTCTATGCACCCCCTTGTGTGGGTACAATATTTTGCATGGTAAGATATTAAATTGTACAGGTACACTTCCACACAAAAAAATTGGAGGAACTAAAGCAAACTCAATTCTATTACAGACTATTCATGGGGGGGAAATATATCTGTAATATATCTTTCACGTTTCCACCTGGCAGTGCAAATCCGCACTGTCCTGATCATCTATATGCATCTGTTGAGGAGATCTGGGTTTCAAGTTCTCCACTGCTTCTAACAGCACCCAGCGGAAGAATGCCAAGTGCATGTCTGGGTTGTTGGGGAGTTTATAAACTTTTTTTTTTTTTTTTTTAAATATGAATAGTCTAGAGGCGGGAGAATAAAAGCACTGACATTAGTCATGCCATGCAGCATACCCCTGCAATACTTGGCTCCGATTGGTCACCCTCCACTTAGTTCACATGCTAAAGGTTCCCTTTAAGCAATGATTTGTAGAGTAACTACAGTTTCCCTAATCTTTGCTCTATTCACCCACTAAGAAAACCCGAGTTGTGCTTGGTGTTAAACCAACCTTTTCTGGTTTCTTGTTGGAATCTCCCTCCTGGTTTCCATTGCGATGACTTCCTGGTCGAGTTAAGCTACTTCCCGAGTTCCTAATGGGTTCGGGACTTGGTATAAAAGACGAAAGTTTTAAAGACTTTGTGCGTTTTGCCTCTTTTTTACTTGTAATCAAGTAACTGATTTCTTTGCTGAGAAAACCTTCAATAGTCTGGAAAAGTAAATATAATACATATAAATTATATAAAACGATGGAAAAAGAAAAAAAAAAGCTCTGGCTTTACATAGCGGGGCATCCCAATTCAGGATGCCACAAGGTGTGGAACTTGGATGGCTCGCGAGTCTTTTAGACAGGGCCTCTGATGTTCCTCTTTAAGTCATCTAGAATAACTAGGTCTGTTGAATGCATTTGACTTAGATTGTCCAGACAAAACTAAAACAAACCTTTACAACAACACACTACAATAGGTTATACTTACCCCTCCAAGGTCTTTTAAGTCTTTTTCTAGCTTTTCAGACAGGACTTTTGATGGGATATCCAAATAGAAGACTCTTCCAGATAAAGGTTTGTCTGTGCTGCTCTTTTCTGGTAGGGGCTTTACACCGGGCAGACTGGATTTGATTTTGACACCTTTTCCTTGCACTCCTCCCTCTGTGTAAAACAGGATAAGATGGTGTAAAAGGGTAGTCAAAGCTACAAAGTGAAATCTGATTATTGATTTTAAGACATTTAAGACATATCCAGAATGGGGGCACCTGGTATTTGTTCCCACCAACACCAGAGGATAGCTGCTATAGTATAAAAAAATATTTTAGTATAGTATAACCACATTTTTATTTCAAGGAAAGCCTCAAAATCTTTGCGTCTGTTCATAAGCACCAGGTCACATGATAACTTGCATCACCTTTATTGTCCGGCTGCTAGGAACCCAATATTGCTGTTTCAATCACCAGTACAGAAACAAAACAAGGTGTACTAGATCAAAAGCATGAATAATAATCTAAACCGGTTTAACAAAAAGCCTTTGAACCCCTGAAACATTATTCTTAGTATGTCACACACCCCGCTTCAAGAATCCATAACATGTGGGTAATATCGTCCTGAAGAGGGCGTTCCTGCAGAGATGATAGCAAAAGAAAGCCCCTCCCTGATCCATAAATACCTGGGACCTCCCACTCACTACCCAGTTTTCCATCTCTGCAGACGGCGAGCAAGTCAGAAGATGATGGCTCCTCCTTGCACAGGGGGATTTCAGGTAGCCGGGGTAACTCCCGGCCTTTTATTTTGTCTATTTCCGCTCAGACCCCTGTTTGTCCCAAAATTTACCTCAGATTACATGCCTCCACAGTCTTGGCTGCTGGCCCGAGCGAGGGTACATTGGCACCTCTGGTGCTGAGGAGCAGAGCTCCACCGTGAGACCCTAAAAGAGAGGGTAGGCGGTCATACCGGGTAGGTGATCCCGGTTTGGGATGCCCCGTCCCTTGACTTTCCCCTGGGGGGGGGGGGCCCTTCCCTTTACCAACTATGGGGGCTGGGGGTTCCTCTCATAGGGGTTAGCTTTATTCTCTCTTTATTCACTCAATGAATTGGTTGCACTGTTGTTACTATGTTGCAGCACCGCGGCTGTCATTGCAGCCGGGTGCCGGGGTTTTTCAGTCTGTGAGGTAATTTTTTACCTCACACGCTTTGGGGGGGCGGGGCTGGCACTCGGCGCTCTGCCGCGGCCAGCCCCCGTTCTCTCATTCATTCCTCGCCGCAGCGAGCGGGGCGGGTGCTCCGCTAGTGATAGCGGGAGCACCCGCTGTCATGGCAGCCGGCGCCGCGGTTGTCGGCGGCGCCGGTCTCTGGGCTGGTGCGTGAGGGACTTCTTCCCTCACGCTTCATTCACACTGGAAGGGGGGGCGGAGCCGGGCTTTCGGCGCGTCGCCGCGGCTCCGCCCTCCTCTGTACTGGCGCCGCTGCGGAGCTGAGCTCCCTGTTACTAGGCAGCTCCCTGTTACTAGGCAGCTTAGGGGGCACAGATCAGCTTTGCGCGGGCTGCGCAGACCACGCCCCTGACAAGGCAGTTCTTCTCTTCACTTCACCTCAGAAATCGCCATTGTTCTGAGGCGGATCGTTCACCGCAGCGTTTGTGAGTGGCCCTGTGGGCCTCATTTATTTCTTCTTTTCTTGTCTGTTAAGTCTTATTGTAGGGACTTATGGGTCTCTCTCTGTCTTTTAGGTGAAGGTTATCCAGGAGGATCTTCTGTAGTATTGGAAGGTCTCTCCTGATCCTGGGTCCCTGGGTCCATTTTAGCATCACAAATCCTCCCACTCGGGACATTAAAGGGGCATCCCGGGTTTTCTAACTGGCGTAATTCCCTGGGTCATAGCGACCACTCAAAATTCACCTTATGGAGGCATCCCCGGATACTGGGACTGGGACCCCTTCGGGGCATCCCAAAAAGTGTATGTTGTGTGGGATTTCCATTACTGGGGATGATGTGTTACTGTGTATACCATGTGCACAGCAAACTATTACGCGGCAGTCCGAACCCCAAGCGGCGGGGTCAGCACAGCCGGCCACCTCAACTCCCCCTCCCGCCTTGACTCGTGCCCCGTGTGACGTGGTCATGGGCAGGGATCTGCAATCCGAGATGTGTGCCAGATTGGCTAGCCTTGAGAAAATGCTCTCTAGCTCGGTCGCCCGTAAGGCTCCGTCTAAGAGAAAGCATTTGTCGCCGGCTCCGCCGGTGGATGATCTTGATGACAGACAATCTGGATTGGTCTGATTATCCTCAGCTAGAGGAGGGGGAAGTTGATGAGGGTTCAGAATTTTCGGATGATGAGCAGTCTGCTGGCGCTGATGCCGAGCTTTCTGATTTAGGGAGATCCTTGGACTCTCCTCACGCTCTGTCTCTCATGCTGGAAGTTCTGAATATTTCCCCTCCCGAGGAGGCGTCACAGCAGAAAGGTGAATTGTTTGAGGAATCCAGGCCGCGCCTGGAGTTTCCTACGCAACGCCATTTTGATAGAATCATTGACAAGGAATGGGATAGGCCGGCTCGGCTCCCTGGCATCCCTCAGGGGTGGGATAGGAAATATCCCTTTCCTTCTGAGGCGGTCAAGCGCTGGGCATCTCCCCCCGAGGTGGATGCACCGGTTTTGGGGTTGTCTAACTCCTCGGTTTTAAACAGACCTGATTGTTCCACTCTCAAAGATGGAGAGGATAAACGTATTGATCAGATGGCTTCTCATGGCTTTACTAGCATTGGGTCGGCCATCCGGCCTGTGTGCGCTTCGGAGCTAATGGTGTTGGCTACCAGGTCTGTGGTCAGGGACCTGTTGACTTCTTCCGGGCTTCGTCCTGGTAGTAACGAGTTCCTTAGCCTTAAACGGTGTGAGTTGTTTCTATCCTTTGTGTTGACTGCCTTGGATGACACTTTGATGATGTGTGGTAGGACGTCGGCTCTGCTTGTGGCTATTCGGCGGTCGGTGTGGCTGCGCCAGTGGGCGGCCGATTTTATGTCCAAAAAATCACTGACGGCTTTACCCTTTGTTGGTCTACGGCTCTTTGGAGAGACATTGGACTCTGTCACCAAGGGTGGTAGGTTACCTCAACGTAAGAAACAACGCCGCCCTTTTCGGGGGGCGCCTGCCTTTACCCCCTCCTTTCGGGGGGCCAGATCTGGTAGGGGTTCTGCATTTCCCTCTTCCAGAGGAGATTCCGGAAACAGGGGCAGAGGACGTGCCCGTTCTGGATACAGTTGGGGCTCTAAGCCCAAACCGGCTGCTAAGCCGGCTCAGCAATGAGGGGGCGCCCTCACCCATGCGGGTGGGGGGGACGGCTGCAGCACTTCTCTCAGATCTGGGATCAAGAGGTCTCGGACAGATCGATCCGGGAAGTGGTGTCTTCCGGCTACAAGCTGGAGTTCGAGCTCCGCCCCCCATCCAGATTTGTCAGGTCTCGGATGCCGTCGGAGCCTCTAGCGGCGCAGGGGCTCCTGGTGGCAGTGGAGAATCTTCTGGACATGGCTGTCATTTGCCCAGTGCCCCCTTCAGATCGGGGCAGGGGCTTTTATTCCAATCTGTTCACGGTACCCAAGAAGGACGGGTTGGTCCGACCCATCTTGGATCTGAAGTTTCTCAACAGGTTCATCCGGCCGAGGAAATTCCGCATGGAAACGCTGCGTTCGGCCATTCACTCTCTTCGTCAGGGAGACTTTCTGACGTCCATAGACATCAAGGATGCTTATCTACACGTTCCGGTTTTTCCAGCACACCAGAGGTTTCTCAGGTTCGTGGTGGAGGATCGGCACTTTCAGTTTGTGGCACTTCCTTTCGGTCTCACCTCAGCTCCTCGGGTGTTCACCAAGGTGCTAGCGGGGGTGATGGCTCTGCTCAGAGGCCAGGGTATCCGCATCGTGCCCTATTTGGACAATCTACGGATCATGGCCTCTTCCTTCAACCAAGCGGAGTTGGACACCAGAGCGGTGGTGTCCACTCTGGAAAGGTTCGGTTGGGTGATCAACCACCCCAAGTCTTCTCTTTCTCCGTCCAGAATTCTGACCTTTCTGGGAATGTCTCTGGACACTTCACAGGCCAGGGTGTTTCTACCCCAGGCCAAGATTCTTTTGATTCAGGAGTTAGTTCGGCTTCTCTTGTCTACCCCTCATCCGACCATCCGGTTAGGGATGAGGCTGGTGGGGTTAATGGTGGCCTCATTCGAGGCAGTTCCCTTTGCGCAGTTTCACACAAGGACGCTTCAGCTTCATCTGTTGAAGGTTTGGGACAAGTCTCCTCTATCGTTGGATCAGTCCTTTCTGATGACTCCCCGAGTTCGTCGATCCCTGCAATGGTGGCTGGGGTCGGTCAATCTGTTGAAGGGCAGATCTTTTCTGGCTCCGTGTTGGGAAACAGTCACCACGGATGCCAGTCTGTCAGGTTGGGGGGGTGTTTGGAAGGACTTCCAGTTTCAGGGTTTGTGGGGCCCGCGGGAGGCTCACGAGCCCATCAATGTTCTGGAGTTGAGAGCCATCAGGTTGGTTCTGTTTCGCTTGACTCATCAGTTGAGAGGCCTGCCAGTTCAGGTCCGGTCGGACAACAGAACGGCGGTTGCTTACATCAATCACTAGGGAAGTGTCTTTGATTCTGGACTGGGCAGAGACCCACGTCCCGTGTATCTCAGCAGTCTACATTCCGGGAGTGGAGAACACGGAGGCGGACTTGCTGAGCAGGGCCTCCTCTCGTCAGGGGGAGTGGTCTCTCAGTCCCAAGGTGTTTCGTTCGATATGTCTCAGGTGGGGGGTCCCAGCGGTGGACCTCTTTGCTTCTCGTCACAATCACAAGCTTCCAGTCTTTGTGTCTCTCTCGCAGGATCCTCTGGCTCTGACAGTGGATGCCATGTCTCTAAACTGGAGGGATCTGGGGCTCCTTTACCTGTTTCCTCCGTTCCCAATGCTAGCCAGAGTGCTGCGCAAACTGGCCTTGGATGGTGCGTCGGCAATTCTGGTGGCCCCAAGGTGGCCAAGGCGAGTTTGGTTCGCAGATCTTGTAAGACTGGCAGAGGATCAGTTCGCCCTGCCTCTGCTGCCGGACCTGCTCACCCAGGGTCGGCTGCGCTATCCCAATTTACCATCACTGGCTTTGACGGCATGGCTGCTGAGACCGCCATCTTGAAGGAGGAAGGTCTTTCTGACGCAGTGATTCAGACTCTTATCTGTGCCAGGAAGCGCTCTTCCTCTTCTATTTACTACAGGACTTGGAGGGCCTATATTGATTGGTGTGAAAGTAGGTCTCTTTTCGAGAGTTCTCCATTCCTAGAATTTTAGAGTTTCTCCAACATGGTCTAGATCTGGGGCTCCAGCTTAGTACATTGAAAGGGCAGGTTTCTGCCCTGGCGGTGTTCTTCCAAAGGTCTTTTGCACTTCATCCCTTAGTCAAGACCTTTTTCCAAGGTGTTACACATGTTCGGCCTCCTAGGAAGCCTTTTGTTCCAGTTTGGGATTTGAACCTGGTTCTTTCTGCTCTCCAGGGCCCTCCGTTTGAGCCCTTGAATGAGATAGCTTTGTCTTCTCTTACCCAAAAGGTGGCCTTTTTGGTGGCTATCACTTCGGTTAGGCGTGTTTCTGAGTTGGCAGCTTTATCCATTACAGCTCCGTACTTCGAGAAACATCAGGACAAGGTTGTCTTTCGTTTCAAGCAGGATTTTCTTCCTAAAAGTGGTCTCGGAGTTTCATCTGAATCAGGACATTGTTTTGCCCTCTCTATGCCCAAATCCCAGCGACGACAAGGAAAGGGCATTGCATTCCTTGGATGTAGTTCGTGTTGTGGAACATTATCTGGAGGTTACGTCTTCCTTTCGTAAGACTGATGCTTTCTTTGTGGTGCCCTGCGCCTAGGAAAGGTTTGGCTCCTGCCAAATCTTCCATTAGTAAATGGATTCGTCAGGACATCATTGGGGCCTATTCTGCCAAGGGGAGGAGTCCCCCTTTTCGTGTTACTGCTCATTCTACTCGTGCAGTTGGTGCGTCCTGGGCCTTTCAGCACCAGGCTTCTGTTGAACAAGTTTGTAAGGCCGCTACCTGGTCTTCGGTTCACACCTTTTCCAAGTTTTACAAGGTTGATGTTAGGGCATCAGCGGATGCTGTTTTTGGCCGCAAAGTTTGGCAAGCTGTTGTGGTTTAAGGTTGTGCATTGTTGCCTAGTTTTGGATCCCCGCCCTTGTTATGGACACTGCTGTTGGATGTCCCACATGTTATGGATTCTTGAAGCGGGGTGTGTGACATACTAAGAATAATACCATTTTGTGAATACTCACCTTGTAAAATGGGTATTATGAGTATGTCACACACCCCGCTTCAACCCGCCCTTTTGTATTCAGGATCCTCTTTATTGCGAACTTTGCGTGGTTGTTGTTTATATTTGCCTCTTCCTGGTCCCTTACCTTACTGCTTTCTGTATACTGGGTAGTGAGTGGGAGGTCCCAGGTATTTATGGATCAGGGAGGGGCTTTCTTTTGCTATCATCTCTGCAGGAACGCCCTCTTCAGGACGATATTACCCACATGTTATGGATTCTTGAAGCGGGGTGTGTGACATACTCATAATACCCATTTTACAAGGTGAGTATTCACAAAATGGTATTATTATATTGGGTGAATGCGCCATTACAACAGGACTGCTATGCAGTTTTAATTCTTTTCCTCCCCACATTCAACTAGGCAAAGCAAGTAAAGTTGCCTCCCCTTCTAGTCCTTGGAAAGAACAACCTACAGTGCACAACGTGTTACAAAACTGTGTGCTAGAATACAAAAAATTATCCAAGAAAAACCACATGGAATACACCACAAGAAATGTGGCACAGCACAAATATATCACAAAATACAAAAACATATTGATGAAATCCAAAAGAATTTACACAATTTACACAAAGACATTAAAAAACATTAATGACAAAAAAAAGACACAAAAATTAACCCATGACAAGCAGATGGCATTCATGTATATTGTATCAAATAAATGCCCATTCATTGGCATAATTATATATCTGCCTAACAATTGATCCGGATAAATACCCATTAAATGCTGTACACAAAATAAAAACTAAGTGCAAAATCTACTACTGTACAAGTAGTCTGTAAGATCATCTAGGATGATGATGAATGTGCCCACTTACCCTACAATCAGATTGAATTCTAGGCATTGTATTTTACAATCTATTGTTACCTAGCTTCCAATCTGATTGTGAGGTAAGTGTGCGCAAACATTAGACTCAAATTGTGTCAGTTGTCAGATCACCTGAGATTCTGGTTCTGAAATTTAGTGCTGTTCTACCCACCCACATTTCAATCCGACTGTTAAAGAACAGCCAATAACCATATCCATGGTGCATCCCAATTTTGGATGCCTTGCTCTGTAAGCCTGAGATCGCCTGGTATACTTGCTGGCAATCCCATGTCACATGCGCAGGCCCCTACACACAGGCATTTCTGATTGTCTGGCTCTGGTACACAGGGTTCACGCTTTACTCAGAAAGCCTATCAGAATGGTCGGTCAAGTCTGCTATGGAAAATATGAATAAAGAATAAACGCCGACTGGTTGACTGTGCATGTGCCATAAGATCACCAGAAAGCAGTTTTTTCCAGGCAATTTTCAGGGACATACAGCTGGGCATCCCAAGTCAGGATGACCTGCAGAACACCACCACCCCGGAAATAGGAGAAATCCCTGGTGGTGTTCCTCTACTAATGCAGTTCATGATGTGAAAGAGGAACAAAGCCTGGGATTATCTTGGGTTTCGTTCCTCCTCCCTTGGGCATCCCGATTACTAATGCCCCACTGTGTGAAATCTCCCTGATCGCTTAATCACCTTAGGAGCAACCCTGCGGCACATGTGTAAAGTGTCAGCAAATTAGGTTTACTAGGTGATTCATATGCATAGCTAAGGATCCTGAATGGTAGCCTAAACATTGCACACATCGGCTGGAGGAAAGCCTGGGATCCCACTGTGCCTACGAATGTGCAGTGGGTGAGCTGGCGGAGTAAACAAGCTGATTTGAGGAATTTTGCATAAAGAGGACAGGGAATAGGTTGGACCTGGAGTAATTTAGTTCCTCTCTTAGGTTTAGAATTTCATGAACCTTTGTATGCATGAAAGCTTTGCTACGAATGTTCATTTGCATAGCCAGTATTTAACTCCATGTATGCGTCTATATATTGTTAAGTTTAATTATTGGAAATGTCATACTCTGTGGCTAGAAATACCCCTTCAAGATGCTGGGAGGAGTATTTTTACTCTTCAGGATAAAATGTTGCACAACCCCTGCATCGTATACATCGCAGTTAAAGTGGACCAACACCCAGGATTTTGACTATCCTGGGTCTTGGTCCACTTCGGTGGGGCACCCCCGATCGGGGTGCCCCGCTGTGTGAAACCCCCCCGAAAAACTCACCTCTCCCCGCGCCGACGGACAAGCCGCGGACAAGCGGCTCCTCTGCCGCCGCCTCCCTCGCGCCCCTCTAGACGTGCGCGCGCCGGCCGTCTGTGAACGTCTGGGCACGTCTAGAGGGGCGCGAGGGAGGCGGGACATCCCGATCTCGGATGTCCCGCGGGGAGGGAGATGATCGGCCCGGGGTGACGGTCCACTTTAACTCAGTGGAGTCAGACTTTGGACTGCCAACAAGTCTACAGGCTAGGACTAACTTGACAATGGAAAGTTTTATTCACTATATTTACATAAGCATTGTTGGGAAGAGGTCAGATGCATTTATGGTGCCAGACATTCCATTAGGTCATTGAATCCACTTACTATTTCGCTGCATCTTGGGCAAGATCACATTATTGGTTTTCGGTGTTGCAGGCGGCAGAAGCTGTAAAACAGCAAAACAATATAAGGCTTTTGTTTTTTTTAGTCATGTAAGTGGACCATTATGGTTAAAGGAGCCCTGTCACTTATTGTGGAGAAAAACACAGATTTAAAGTGCTACTGCAGGAAAAGGTAATTGTTACAACATTGTATTGGGCTACATTTGGCATTGTCTTGAACGGTTTTCAGTTTTTAAATTGAAGAAGAAATGGCTGAGATATCGAGGTTTAGCTTATGATTTCTTGTCTGAAAAGTGGGCGTGGTCCTTGTATCTGTGATGCTGCATAATCTGAGATGAATCTGGAGGGGGCAGGGGGAGGGACCTGCAATCCTGTACCACTCTGCTGAGCCAATTAGGGGACGGGATGAAAAAGAATGTCACTGGCTGAACCAGTAAACCTCAATATCGCAGCCATTTCTTCTTTAATTTAAAAACGGAGAACAGTTTAGGACAGCACAACTACCTTTGCCTGCAGTATCATTTTAAAGTGGACCAAAACCTCAGATAGTCAAAATCTCCCGGGGGTGCCCCGCTGTGTGAAACCCTCCAGGTTGCTGAAGCCAACTCACCTCTTCCCGGTCCTGCGGCGCATGTGCCAACTCACCTCTTTCTTAACAGGGAGCGTGCCTGCGCTGGCCATTAATAAATGCCTGGCACAGGCGCACACCATGCTAGAGGGATAGTAGGGATGTGGCTGTGGCTCATGCATGCACTGTTGGACCAGGAAGCAAATTACACGTATGGGGTGACCTGGGGGTTTCACACAGCGGGGTATCCCGATTATGCATGCCCCGGGGGCAGGGAATCGATCGGCCTGGGAATCAGATTCCTGGTCCGATCACAGTGGGTTTTGGTCCACTTAATTAAGGAACAAAACCCCAGATTTTCACTATCCCAGGTATAGACTCTCCAGCCTGGGATATTCAGATTTTGGATGCACTGCTGTGTTTATCCTACGAGATCCCTGCAAAACTAACCTTTGCATTATGTGCCCAGCATGTGTGCTGGCCAATCATTGGCAAGTAACACTGAATGGAGAGCGTGCCACTGGCCTCACCGCTTGCTACCGTGCATACCCACCCTGACCAGTCATGCCCGGGGTTTCACACAGCGGATCATCCCGACTTGGAACCAGGTTTTATTTGACTTCAAAAGCTCCCTTTAGGTCTTTAGGTGGCAGCACTATATACATGTTGGATTCAATAACAATGATAGCTGCAGAGCTCTATTCGTGCAGATAGGCCGAGAAGCTTTGTACTGCGCTCTGGAATAAGTCAACGCTATGCAGGGTACAATGAGTGAGGATAAGACTGTAAGTTCCTCTGGCACAGAGAAATCAACAAGGACTCAAACAGGGAGAGCTGCACTCCCAGCATCCTCTTCGTCAGGGCCTGTGGTCAATGAGCCAGCTGTAACTCCCTGCCAGTAGCCCTGAACTCTCCCTCACTTACCGGCCTCCCTCTCAGTCGCCCGGGTTCCAGCCTCACTTACCGGCCACCCGCTCAGTCCTCCGGGCTCTCCCTCACTTACCGGCCTCCCGCTCCTTGCCGCCGTCCCCGGACTCTCCGCCACTTCCAGCCGTTGCGCCAGTTCGACGCTTCTCACTACCGGCTCAGATTTCGCGCCACTCCGCCCAGTAAGCGACACAAACTCAGCCTAACTTTCCGCCTTCCGCAGATTCTACACTTCTTCTTCCTCATCATCGGAGCCACTACAGGAAATAAAGACTGACAATCCACGTGCTGCACATTCGACACTATTTGCTGATTTAAAAAACGTACACATATCCCAGTCTGACTATTCGCTCAACGCAGATTCCACAATGTTTTTTTTTTCTCCCCGTTCGACCGCTGACAAAACCTATTGCTGACTGTCTGTGGAGCCTCCCCTCTAATTCTCACTTGTTCCTACTTCCTATTCTCTAAAAATGACTTTAGTAATCGTAATTAAAAAAAATATATTGTTACTATTATTAACAGTATTTGCATATATGAAGTAAGCTATGCCAAGGCTATTAATCTTATTACAGAGGAACACAATACGCATGAACTTGACTTTCCTGTGTTTTACCTCTGCGGCAGCGGCGGCATCCTGAATTGGGATGAGTGGCTTGCTCAGCCAATCAGCGCGCTCGCTGTCACTCGGCTCTCTTCTGCGCTGCTGCCCATTAAAGTGGACCAACACCCAGGATTTTCACTATCCTGGGTGTTGGTTCACTTCCGCTGGGCACCCCGATAGGGGCCCCGCTGTGTGAAACCCTCCAGAAAGCCCCAAAACTCACCTGACCCCGCTCCCACGTGACTCGCTCCACCAATCACCGCCGACGGACAAGCGAGGTCCGTTGACGGACAAGGTGAGAGCGCCCGCCGCCGCCTCTCGCGCGTTCCTCTTACAGGGAGCGCGCCCGCGCCGGCCATTCACTAACGGCCGGCGCGGGTGCGTGCCCTACAAGAGGGATGCGGCGTTGGAATGAGGAGAAGGTAGGATTTGTGGGCGTCCCGGGGGGTTTCACACAGCGGGGCACCCCCGATCGGGGTGCCCCGCAGGCAGGGAGCTGATCGGCCCGGGAATTTATTGATTCCCGGGCCGATCAGTGGTGGGTGTTGGTCCACTTTAATCCATCTTATATGTTTCCCACACCCTGTACATACAGATCGCTCACATTAAAAATCATCCTACCTTCATCTACTGCATGTTATGAGCCTTTAAACATCCAAGATGGTGGCTCATGGAACATCAGGCAGCCTTCTGATTGTGCTGCTCTGCATTCTGAGATTGCTGACCTTTTCCTGACCCCAGCTCTGCTCTGAGCAAAGCACAGCTATAACCCGCCCCCTGTACTTTATCCCACTCTCCTCTCCTCAGTAAGTGTGATGCTTCTGAGTCAAGATGGCAGCACCCATATCCTAAAGTCCTGAACAGAGCTGCAGCCCAGTGAGGGAAAGAATAATAAGTAAGTGACTACAAATTTAAAATATATTAATTTTAGATGCTAGGGAATCATTTTATAAGGGTTTGGGCTTTTCAATAAATCATGGTGAAGGTCCAGTTTAAGGAAGGTCGGGCGCCAAGGGCTCCGTAAGGGGATGAGTGTTCCGGGGGGTTTCACACAGCGGGGCATCCCAGTTCGGGATGCTCGGAAGCTGGATGCATCACTGTGTGAAACTTCCCAGGAACCCAGAAAAAACTCACCTGTCCAGGCACCAACAGCGCATAGGTGGGCTCTTAAATTAAGGCGGCAGACGGCGCTCATTTACTAGGCGCGGGGGATGCAGGGGATGCAGCAGCGCGCGCTCTCCATTGGAAACAATGAGAGCTGCCTCCGAATGACGTACTCATAGCAGGCAGCTCTCATTGGACGAGAGCCTGCGAATGTGCCGTTGGAGTGGGAAAAGGTGTTTTTTATGGGCTTCACACAAAAAGCCGGGGGCCGGCCCTGGAATCTTTTAGCTTTCAGGCTGCTTTTGGTCCGTACCCTTGGGGCATTCTGATTTGGGATGCCCCGCTGTGTGAAACCCCACCAGCTGACCACCTGATATTCTTATGTTACTATGGTGTATCTGCTTAAATACGTTTCTTTGGCCACGCATGTGAATAAGAGCTTGGCAGCTCTCACGATTGCACCCCATGCATGACTCCAGGGGTGGACTAGCCATAGGGAGACCCAGGACAATGCCCGGTGGGCCGCACTGCTTTGGGGCCAGTTGGGCTGCTGCTTTTAACACCCAAATTCGATCCTAGCCCCTTAGTCTCCCTCTCAGACCCCTGTACCCAGCCCCACTGTACCCACAAGCCGAGAAACCTCAGTCCCCAATGCTATAACCCTGGTGTCATGGTTGGGGGGCCTCAGCAGGGATGTCTCGGGCCGGCAATGGGCTGGTAACATCCAGGGCTGATTTCTGTCCCCAGTCCGCCACTGCATGCCTCTATGGCTTTGTGTGTCCATGTCTTTTGGTATCTGTAATGTAGATTATTCAATAAAGGTTTGTATATATTTTGATTATAACTTAAGTGTCAGTGTTGTTGTCAGTTTCCTGACTAATTAATTTGTGCCCCTTTGCCCAAGACAACTCTCTCTTGTGTATGCTGGGAAGGAAATGCTAGCTTATCTTCCAGCTCTCAAGGAGTAGACAGAAAATCTGCTAGATCGTCCAAACTGCAGGATGGTTGCGGTATATAGTTCAACACATACACAGCTTCTGTGGATTGGACCACTGAACACTTGGAATGCATGGCTTTGCAGACCATTAAACCAATCATCACCATCTTTTAAAGAGGGACATCGGAGGCCCTGTTAGTGGGGCTTCCCGAATTGAAACCCCTCAGATGCCCAGATCCACACACCTTCTCACGAGCCCCTGCCGCGTCTCTGTGCTGAGGCCGGATCCCCGCTCACCTCTAGCCAGCCTTTCTGAATGAGTAGCATGCCATGGCTGCAAGGTGAGCTGGGGATGCAGCTGGCGGCACACTCGATTCCCTTTGCCACCACTCGGGTGCTTAGCCTGCCTGGTGGCGCCGAAGGGACCCAAGTGACAGCGGGTGCGTTGATTGGCTGAGTGCGCCGCTCAGCAAATCAGTGCACTCGATCTCACCTGAGTGTGCGCCGTGGGAGCGGAAGGAAGGTGAGAGAATGGGGCGACCTGGGGGGAATACACACAAAGTGGGACATCCCAATTCAGATTGCTGCTGCACAGAGGAACGATACACGGGAAAGTGAAATTCCTGTGTGTTGTTCCCCTTTAAAAGGACCAGAGATCCAAGTTGTGCTTTAAAATGGAACTTCAGTCAATGTTAACCCCCCTGCCTTGCCACCCTACTGGTGCTGAGGCAGGAAGGGGGGGGGGGTACAAAGAAAAACCCAGGGGCCAAAATATAGCCAGTTTATAACTATCACTCTCTCTCTTTATCTCATTTTTACTGTTTTTCTTTGAATTTCACATGATCCCTCCATCTCTCCTTTCTTAAACCTGATTTTGTTATACGTTTACTAAATACCCTTCCTCTCATTCTCGTTGCCACATTTCCCTTTGGTTTTACAGTATATCTTTCTACCTCTACCTCTTTTTTTCATATCTCCCTCTGGGGTTTGCAGCCACTTTGACTCTGTATGTTTCCACCACATTGAGGTGTAAACGCATCACATTCGTGCCTCCATTGCGATGCAGTGCGGCCGTACATGTGGCCCTGAACTACACTGTTGTTTCCTATCCCCTGGGATGCATAGGTGGCCACGTAAGCACCTAGCATGGGTGGTGACAGCAGGAGGAGGAGACGGGGGCGGACCTGGCGTCCTCTAGTCTGGTGCTTGCTGTAACCACCTTTTTGGGGTCCTTGAGCACTCTGCTCCAACAAAAAGCATATGGAAGGACCCAAAGAAGGTGGCTGCAGCAGGCCCATGACAGCAGTGAGGAACCAGCAGCAAAGGACCAGGAAGCGGTGGTGAATATTGCTCTTTTCATAACACAGCCCAGGTAACACCTGCGGTTTACCAGTGGTGCCCAAAGACTTTTATGGACTGCATTGCAATAGGAAAAGGCCTATTTATTGATAGGCTACGTTTTATTACACCCAATATAGTACAAGTACTAATGAATGTATATATAGTAGGCCATAACCAAAACCAAAATTACCATATAAATGATACAAATAAAGTGAATCAAACAAAAGACACCCTTCCCTCAGGCAGGGGACAGACACAATAACAGCTTCTTTCTCCAGTGAAAAAAAAGGATCACTGCAATAATGAGTCCAAAGACTGTGTGCCCCCCCCCCCCCCCCATCTGCCTGCACCCCTACAATTTCCACCAGCCATGGATTCTGGGGCTACAATCAAGAAATCCTGCAGGCCAGGCAGTGTTTAATGGTCTGTTCTCTATATGAGGCCTATACCTCCACTGCCATGATAGCAGCCCACCCCCCTCCAGCAACTAGCCCTATACCTCTTCCCCCAGCGATTACCCCAACAATCACAATCAGAATCACCCCCACCTGGCAATCTGCTCCCCAGCCACCCCACCCTCTCCTATGGTAAGCCCAATCCGGCCAAAAACGAATTGACAGTTAAACTTGACTGACAGGCCAGTCACCCAATCCTATGAGCAGTGTAGCCAAGAACAGGTAAGGCACTTGACTAAAGGGCTCTTTCTCCCCCAAAATGCATTGTCATGTTACATGAATAGGTGTTCTTTCCAGGATTCATGCCTTTGAAGGTCAGTGATCAAATGTTAAAATGTCAATCCCCCTGGGATATCCCAAAGTCAATCCCCCTGGGACATCCCCTTACCTTTCCAACAAGCCTATGACACAGACGTAGCTTTCCTCCAATCAGCTTCATCAGCCATGTATATTAACTTTCCAGTGCAGGATGTACCTGCAGCCACACAGTCGACTGATGCTGGCTGTGCAGTTACTTCTGCAAGCTGCCTCCAGGTTCATGGAGGGGTGGAATCTGACACTCTATGAGTGAACAGCAAGCTGCAGACTACTGGCCGGTGATGCGACTTACATCATCGCCGCTCGATGCCGATGGGAGGATTGTGGAATACCTACTCCCGGATATAGCAAGATGGTGGTGCAAGAGCAAGATGTCCTTTTTCTCCTGGGTGTAGAAAGATGGAGGCGCAGGAGAGAGATATCCAGGAGCCACCAGGCAGGTAAGGTGAGTAAGTCACTAATAAACATGCAGCGCTTTGCATGCTTATTTATGACCTTTTTTTTTTTTATTTAAAAGTAAAAAAAAAATAAAATAGACTGATGGTTCACTTTAATGTGCAGCTGTAGAATAATAATGGAATCCTAGCCACACACACAATCAGCGTGCAGCATCCTCTCCATCCCTCGACTGTGCTTGGCCATGCCAGCTATTCATAACGATGTGAGGGATGTCGCCGCTGGTAAAAAAAGCAGATGACTTGTGGGGTTTCACGCAGTAAGACATCCCAAACCAGGATGTCCCAGGTGGGACCTTCTTTCCTTTTCCACCTTAGAGAGATACCCAGTGGTCTAAAAGAGATCAAAAAGCCCTGCATTAAAGTGGACCAACATCCTCCAAAACAACATGTCTCTGATCAGTTAAACATAAAAAGACACTTACCTTTTGATGACTTTTGCAGCCTTCTGTCCCTTGCAGCGTCTGTATTCTTCAAAAATCTCGGCCGGAAGTCCCGCCCTCCAGCTCTTGTCCGTTCATTAGCATGCTGTCCGTCTTGCTTGTCCGTTCATTCTCATGCTGTCCCTCTTCCTTATCGCTGGATAAGCTTTCCTCCTCACTCGCGCGATTTCAGTTTCTCTTCTGATCTTCTCTACGTCATCGGGGGAGCGCATGCGCAGTAGCACTGGTTTAGGTCAGGTGAAGCGCCGCTCGCTACCGATGCAAGCGGCGCTTCACCTACCTACTGCGCATGCGCGAGATTTGCTTTAGGGGTTTTTTTGTTAGAGGTCAAACAATCTCTTCCTTTTACAAGCAAATCCAAGATGGCGGCGAGAGATTCAAAAGGAAGCGACGCAGAGCTGGAGCATTAGAGGTAAGTTATTTTTCCATTACTATTGATAACGGGTCCGGCAGCATTATTGGCATATTTTTAAAAGGCAAAAAAAAAAAACAGGAGGCTGTTGGTCCACTTAAAAAGGTAAAGAGTTTTTCAACAGAACTGTAATTTAAATTCTGTCCACTAGATGGAAGAATAAGACCATATAGCCCCCTTCTGAACATTATTATTATATAATATTATTTATTATTATTATTAATAATATTAATAATAATAATAATAATAATAATGTTTATTTATGAAGCGCCATCATCTTCCATGGCGCTGTACAATGTAAAATTACAACAGGGTAAAACTGTTAACGAGATACATTCATCCACAACCAAATTAATTATAATAGTTTTGTATGAATATTTAAAGCAATGACAAATAATCCTAGCATATTAATATTAGGAACACTTGTCCCACTGTATCTTCCAAATGATGATTTAGATTTTTGCTGTAGAATTGAACAAATGTATTATCATCATTTAAACTGTATGTATTCTCCAGTTTGCAACTATTTATTTGGAATCAACCACAGCTGGTTCTATGTAAATCTAATAAAATAATAAATGAATAGGTTTCTGAAAATAACTAGTAAAACCCATCTGTACTACTGGGTGTGACAGAAGAAGACAACGCCTTATTCTCTAAACTACCTGATTATCAGGCAAGATGAATATTCTATTGAACAACTACAATGCTATCAGTTAATCCAAAATAGTAATAAAAATAAATAAAAGCTCAGTACGCAACAGTGTACCTCACTGTACTACATTTGTGCATTTCCACTGCAATGCGGTGGAAACTCACAATACGAATGAGGCCTTAGAAGTGTAGAATTATTATGTTACTAACTAAAAAAATAACCCATTTTTTTACACTCCCCGGTACAATAGTTTAATACACTTTCTGCACCCTGGATACCCTCAGTACATCTATCTATCTATCTATCTATCTATCTATCTATCTATCTATCTATCCATCCTCCTGCTGGGTTTTGGTCCACTTTAAACACAGAAATGAGATCTGGACATTCAGATACATATTGTAATACAGAGGTGATCGCTATGAGAGATTGTAACATTTTTCACGAAAGAATCTTATAGAGGCAGCAGTGTGTCACAATGTAACAAAAATGGGGAGACCGATTCATTAATAGCGGCAGGTAGCGACAGTTGAGCGACTGTAGCGGTATTTTCACAGCGCCCGCTAGTAGTCGCTGTGCTTGGCCATTGTTCGGTTGTTGATAGCGACTGAGTCGGTGTGCAGTAATGTTGAATACGGGGTGACGAGTCGCTATTTGACAGGTTCCGCGATGTATGTGTGCGCATGATAGCGACTGGTCAGAGCGACCGGCTCCCACCATATTCATCAAAAAATCACACTCAAAAAATTCTCGCGCTGTGAAATGCATGTTTAAACCCCAGAGCGCTGGCGGCGATGTGTTAAAAGTAGTTTTTTAACCCCCAAACCACCATATTTTTGGAAACCAAAAAAAAAAAAAAATTAATAAAGAATTTAGTAATATGAATACAATAATATCAGACTTGTAATATCAATTCTGCACAATTTTTTTTTTTTTTTACCTTAAAAAAAAATCTAACATGGCAGAAGTGGTCACAGAATTTTTCACATTTAAAAAACAAAACAAAAAAAAAAAACATTAATAACAATTAATTATGAGTATTTAAAGATTGTTCCATTGAAATGCATTGGAGAGCGCCAGGTAGCGAGAGGTCATACCTGTCGCTGTTCAAGGTCAGACGCTGGCGCTGTGGGCTGAGGCTGGAATAATGATGAATGAGTGGCTATCTGGCGCTATCTCAGTCGCTAAGCAGGATCGGCTTGATAAATGTGTGATTGTGGTGGGGAGCTGGCGTTCTCGTGGCGGTGCCCGCCATTACCGGTCGCTCACCAGTCGCTACCTGTCGCTATTCCTTCATAAATAAGGGCCAAAGATACATTATATGTACACAATCCACTTGGAAAGCTGCAGGCATCATGGTGTATCTGATACAATGTATAGCTCCAAGTCCACACTCCAGATATTACAAATCACTAAAGAAAAAACTTGTAAAAATAATACCAAAAAAAGAAAGGACTATGAACATTTATTTACAATGGCACCATCTGCTTTTCCACATACACTATTGCCATCACTCAGAGGAGTAGTTAGGCTTTCTGGCACCTGGGGCAAAGATTCAAAATGATGCCCCCATCTGTGCTCTTTGGTGCCCCCTGACCTACTGCAATCGGGGCACAGGCCCCCACCCCCTGCCCCTCAAGCAATTACCTCCCTCTGGTGCCAGGCAGACATTGTGCTGGCAGGCAGGCTTCACACCCCCTAACATGCCTACTCCATTGCAATGAATGGAGAAGGCTTTTGGGGTGGACACAAGGCCCACAGGATGTGGCCTTGCTGGGAGATGAAATTGCTGGATCCCTGCCCTCGGTAAGTATGCAGATGCTGATGCTGGACAGGGGAGGGGGCTGCACAGGCACACCAGACACGCACATGGGAGATGCAGGGGGGCACAAGGTAAGTACAGGCTTTTCATTATGCTGATTCAACATGCCCCACTGTGTAAGCCCCCCGCCAGATCACCTGCAGAGCCATTGCTCTGCTGAGGAAGAGGTGTCACCACCCCGAATTGTCCTTTAAAGAGCGATCTAATGTACAAAAACCAAAAATAACTCCGCACCACCTTACCATCAGTAAATGGGTGCAGGCTGAGTTAAGGACCCCCCCACTGGAATCGTAGGGGAAATGCTATACACAACTAGTAAGGGCCACCAGAAAGGCCCCTCCCCAAATCCTACAAGCAAAAACAGCCACACTGCCCAGAATAAAATCAATATACGGTACCTTTATTTCATGTAATAGGTTTATTAAAAAGCCCTTTATATTAGCGGTGTTGCACTATCTGTCCTATTTCTTATCCCCTTATATACTCCTGGGATATGAGAATTGTTATGCCTGAGTGGATTTAGAATATCCTTGATTGGAAGTTGAAGTTCTTTGTCAGCCGTATACATCATCCTCCATCCTGGGATGTGATTTACCGCAAACCAGTGGGATATATTGTTTTAAGAAAGCTTTCTAATGATTAAAATCTGGTAAGCCTCCTGTCACATTGGTGGTGGATTCGCACCGTATTTGATGAAAGTCACTGGGTGTTCTGAATTTCTGGAAGAATTTATATTATTTCAACTGGACTTTTCAATAGACGTTTTTCAGCTCTGTGTTTTTTTGTTTTTTATTTCAATGTAATAGGTATAAATACATTTATAAATGTAGCTTCACACTATACATACATAAAACATATTAAAAATACACTGGATCGCTGGTTTATGTAAGTACTGGCTCTTTAACAATAGTTTAGACACGTTCCTTATAAGCAAGTTGTGCAAAAAGTGTAAATATAATTCATAAATACATTAATAATTCAAAAATATGCAAAAAAATCACAGAAATATATAATTCATGAAAAAAGCAGCTACTGTCAATGCCAGAGTGTGGAACTGAGCGGCATTCATATAAAAAGTGACCAGTGCTAAATGAATACTATGCTACTGTGCCCAAGAAAGTGCTAAGTGCTGATCATATTGTGAATGGCAATACAAGAGACTGCTGAATAAATCAATCAATCACAGCTTTATGCTCCAATATAAGGCTATTCATAAGCCTCTGTATAGCAATGAGGTAGATAGGAACCTTAAAGAGCGATCTATGCTTGCCACAAAATAGGGTAAAGTATTTCTTTGTATCTGTCGCATTATGCTTTTCACTGTATATAACAATGTGCTATAGGGCTTAGGCACAAACTAATGGCTATGTAAAGTGCAGGTAACAGGCAAGCAGTGGTTTTACAACTTTCATTCATGCTTTCCAAACTTTTGATTTTGATCAGTTTAGCTTATTCTTTGTCACCCTAACTGACCTGATATTGCCTGCACATATATCGCTAAAGTGGTTTTTGGCCACCAGATGGCAATGTTCCTCTTGAAACCTGTACATTTATTATTCAGTTTCTCACATAAAAGGTATTTTATTATAGGTCTCTTTTTACCAACTTCTATCCTTGTATAAGACTAAGGCCCTTATTTAACAAGGGATAGCGACGGGTAGCGCCTGGTGAGCGACCGGCAATGACGGGCACCGCCACGAGAACGCCGGCTCCCCACCACAATCACACATTTATCAAGCCGATCCTGCTTAGCGACTGAGATAGCGCCAGATAGCGACTCATTCATCATTATTCCAGCCTCAGCCCACAGCGCCAGCGTCCGACCTTGAACAGCGACAGGTAGGACCTCTCGCTACCTGGCGCTCTCCAATGCATTTCAATGGAACAATCTTTAAATATTCATAATTAATTCATATTAATGTTTTTTTTTTTTTTTTTTTTTAATGTGAAAAAAAAAAATAACTTTGTGCAGAATTTATATTACAGGTCTGATATTAATGTATTCATATTACAAAATGTAATTAAAAACTTGTTTTTTTTGGTTTCCAAAAATATGGTTGTTTGGGGGTTAAAAAACTACTTTTAACCCATCGCCGCCAGCGCTCTGGGGTTTAAACATGCATTTCACAGCGCGAGAATTTTTTGAGCGTGATTTGTTAATGAATATGGTGGGAGACGGTCGCTATGGCCAGTCGCTATCATGTGCTCCTATACAGCGTGGAACCTGTCAAATAGCGACTCCTCACCCAATATTCAACATTACTGCAGACCGACTGAGTCGCTGTCAACAACCGAACAGCGGCCAAGCACAGAGACTACTAGCGGGCGCTGTGAAAATACCGCTACAGTCGCTCAACTGTCGCTACCTGCCGCTATTAATGAATCGGCCTCTTAGTAGCAAGCATATAACTCCTGGTGCAATAGTTACTATTTGTTTGTGGTTACTATTTCGTACAAATACAATTGATTCTTTTTGCATCAATACTCCTTTGTCAGTGGTGTGCGGTACTGATAATTGATATATTGGTCAGCCGCAAGAGCCTTACATTTCATCCCGGGCCCTCACCACGATTGCCGACCAAAGCTGCATCCCCAGGATCCCTGCAGCTGTGCGCGCTCCTATGCCCAGGCATTCAAATAGGCGCACTCCACAGGGGATCTGAGGTGAAACTGTAAACTTCCATATCTCTTCCATTTCTTCCTCCAATTTTAAAATGGATAACAGTTTAGGACAGTGCTAAATGTAGCCTGATGCAATGGTGTAACAATTACCTTTGCCTGCTGTATCCCCTTAAACCGGACCTTCAGCATGATTTAATGAAAAGCCCAAACCCTTAAAAAACTATTCCTCTGCATCTAAAATTAATATATTTCAAGTTCTTAGTCACTTATTATTCTTTCCCCCTCTGGGCTGTAACTCTGTTCAGGACTCTAGGATATGGGCGCGCCATCTTGACTCAGAAGCATCACACATACTGAGGAGAGGAGAGTGGGATAATGTACAGGGGGTGGGGATATATTTGCACAGACAGAGCAGAGCTGGGGTCAGGAAAAGGACAGCAATCCCAGAATGCAGATTAACACAGTCAGGAGACACTTGCTGTTTGCAGGCTGCCTGATGCTCCATGAGCCACCATCTTGGATGTTTAAAGGCTCATAACATGCAGTAGGTGCAGGTAGGATGATATTTAATGTGAGCAATCTGTATGTACAGGGTGGTGGAAACATATAAGATAGGCTCTTATTCAGGGGGAAGGTCCGCTTTAAATCTGTTTTGGCTTGGCCGTTGGTGTTAAATTCACCTGTAAACTTGAAATGTAAAAAGTTTTATCTCAGTGTGTTTGAATGTCCGTGCAGTAGGCTTGTCGATAAGATAATGATATCATCCAGTGGTAAATTGACATATTTACATCTGCCCACGTTCCCTTTTCTCACCATCTCTGGTACACAATGGTGTTGGATTGGGCACAAGTTTTCCACCCCCTGTGCTTGGCGGTAAAGTTGTTGATGAATGAGAAAGTGGTTGTGGGGGGGAGGGTGGTCCCCGGTCCCCGGTCCCCTTCTGTCAGGCCCTTGTTCCATTATTTAGTTTAATGCTATTGTTGTTGTAGATTTGGGGAAGCGTATTGGATCCAAGGCTCCCAAATGCTTAGAAAGTAGTCGTGTCTATCATTTAGTATGCTGGTGAGCTTTTCATTTATAAAGAAACTGTTTATTCTGGCTTTAACTTCTGAAATAAAGACTAGTTGTTGTTTCCAGGCCTTTGCTATTGTCTGTTTAGTAGCCATCATAATAAATGTAAAAAGCTTGTTCTGCATATGGTTACGTTCAGATGCTTTGTGGCGTAGGAGCACCACCCATGGGTCCCGTCTCGGTGTGACTCCCAGGATTCTCCCAGCCATCCTAAAGACCTGTTGTCGTAGACGCACCACCATTGGACAAGACCACCATATGTGGAGTACATCCAGGGCCGGATTAAAGGAGGGGCGCGAGCCTCGGGGCTTCCACCACTTTGGGGGCCTCCACCACTTGCCCTGAGGGTAAGTGCCTGGGGAGGACAAAAAAAAAACGCTGCTTTGCTTGGTGCAGGTCCAGAGAAGAGAAGACGTGAGGTGCGAGGGGCCAGGCTCGACTTGCAGAGACAACTGCCTATGATAATACGCAGCCCGTCCAGCTCCTGAAGCATGTACAGCAAGTTAACACAGCTGTGATAGCAGCACAGACGTTTTCCCGGCATGGCAAAGGCAAATGTGTGCTGTTTAATGACAGAAGAGAGGAAATGTCTCCTCTAAATCATGATTGCGGAGCGTGTAGCTGTCACAAGAAAGCTTGAATACACATGGCGTGGGGTGGATTCTCCTGTCTTACTTCTCCTCTTGCAGTCTGGTCACAAGGGGGGGGGGGGGGCACCAGACTCGATAGCAGCCTGTCACTTCTGCCTGCTTCGCATGTTGTAGGTGCTCTCTGTGGTCACATGTTCTAGGTGCTCTTTGTGGTCACATGTTCTAGGTGCTCTCTGTGGTCACTGTGCAGCCCGCCGCTGTGTTACTGCCAGTCAGCCTCTGCAGAGGCTCCCAGTGTAAATTTCCCCGCCCCCTCCTCCTCCTCCTCTCTGCCCCCCCTCCTCCTCCTCCCTGCCCCCCCCTCCTCCTCCTCTCTGCCCCCTCCTCCTCATCTCTGCCCCCTCCTCCTCATCTCTGCCCCCCTCCTCCTCCTCATTTCTGCCCCCTCCTCCTCCTCTCTGCCCCCTCCTCCTCCTCTCGCTCCCTCCTCCTCCTCTCTGCCCTCTCCCTCCTCCTCATCTCTGCCCCCCCTCCTCCTCCTCATTTCTGCCCCTCCTCCTCCTCTCTTGCCCCTCCTCCTCCTCTCTGCCCCCTCCTCCTCCTCTCTGCCCTCCTCCTCTCTGCCCTCCACCCTCTCTCTGCCCTGCCTCCTCCTCCTCTCTGCCCCCTCCTCCTCACTCTCTCTCTGCCCCCCCTCCTCCTCCTCTCTGCCCCCTCCTCCTCCTCTCTGCCCCCTTCCTCCTCCTATCTGCCTGCCTCCTCCTCGTCTGCCCCCTCCTCTCCTCTCTGCCCCTCCTCTCTGCCCCCCTCCTCCTCCTCTCTGCCCCTCCCTCCTCCTCTCTGCCCCCCTCCTCCCTCCTCTCTGCCCCCCTCCTCCTCCCTCATCTCTGCCCCTCCTCCTCCTCTCTCTGCCCCCTCCTCCTCCTCCTCCTGCCCTCCCCTCTGCCTCCTCCTCTCTGCCCCCTCTCCTCCTCCTCCTCTGCCCCCTCCTCTTCCTTATCTCTGCCCCCCTCCTCCTCACCTCCTCTCTGCCCCTCCTCCTCCTCATCTCTGCCCCCCTCCCCCTCCTCTTCTCTGCCCCCTCCCTCCTCCTCTCTGCCCCTCTCCTCCTCCTCTCTGCCCCTCCTCCTCCTCCTCTCTGCCCCCCTCCTCCTCCTCAATCTCTGCCCCCTCCTCCTCCTCCTCTCTGCACCCCTCCTCCTCCTCTCTGCCCCTCCTCCTCCTCCTCATCTCTGCCCCCTCCTCCTCCTCATCTCTGCCCCCCTCCTCCTCCTTCCCTCCTACTCTGCCCTCCTCCTCCTCCTCCTCTTGCACGCCCCCTCCTCTCTCATCTCTGCCCCCTCCTCCTCCTCATCTCTGCCCCCCTCCTCCTCCTCCTCTCTGCCCTCCGCTCCTCTCCTCTCTATCTGCCCCTCCTCCTCCTCATCTCTGCCCCCTCCCTCCTCTCCCCCTATCTGCCCTCCTCCCTCCTCCTCTCCTCTTTGCCCCCCTCCTTCTCATCTCTGCCCCCCTCCTCCTGCACATTCTGGAGATGCCTGCACTGCCATGTGGAGGAACAGATCTCAGGCTACAGGTACAAATCACTTCAGCAAACAGGCCACAGTCATCTGCAGCAGAGACTGAAATGTGTTTGTTAGGATGTGAGATGTGCTAAACTAAACATTCATTAGTTTGCGGATTTACTGCTGCTTCTAGAGGCTAAAACAACTACCATGCTGAACTCTAAACACGATGCCGTTTTGTCTGTAGAGCTGTATGTACAGTACTATAGCCGTTCATTAATGATCTTTCTATCATGGGGAATCAGAAACCGCAGCACACTGCAGCAGCTGGCAACTGTGTTTGGGGTGCTGCAGTTTATCTCCAGCAGATTGACCCGCAGTGTCTCCTTTTGCTGGTTAGTTCTTGACTATCTTTGGGACTAACTGCTATGCTATCTTTGTTTTTTCCTGGTGATTGTAGCATCTACTGGCATTTATTGTGCAGTTGTATGTTTGGACAGTGGAGTGATTGAAATGAGGGTTGGGGGGGTGAATACTTGAGCAAGCATTACTGCCATGGGGTCTAGCCATTACCACAATGTGTGGGTTATGGGGGGATTAGACTATATATATATATAAACTGCCTAAATAGGTAATGCCTCTGCCTTAAAGTGGAAAAACCACCCATGTGGCTGGCCCTGCAGTCTTTATCGACCAATCTTGGGGCATCCCGATTCAGGATTACCCACCTCACCTTTTCCAGGGTTCCCACATCCTGCTCGCCAGCCTCAACCACATTCCCTTGCCAAATGATTCCAATAGGCTGAGTGAAGGAGCACGTCTCACACCACAGGGAAACCGAGAATGCAGCCGCTGTCACTCCTGCCGGAAAGATACGTTTTTGGGGTGATCTGGGGGGGAGGAAGTTTCACACAGCAGGGCATCCCAAATCAGTGCAAGACTAAGGGAACCAAAACCCAGGAAAGATGAACAACGGCCTCCCTGGAGCCCCCCAGAGCCCTCCAAAAGGCTCTGGGGTGGTTGATGTCTTCATCCCTGGCAATGCCCCGCTGGAGAGAAACAGCACCCGGTGCTCAGCCACCTCTTTATCTTATATGTGGTGGCTGAGCCCCGTGACAGCAACAGTCAGATCATACTCTCAACCTGCATAGCATTAAAGTCCTTGTATAGGCATGAAAAATATAAATGTATATGAACCTCATATTCCCCACAGCCCATTTGGTCTCTGGTGAGCTGAAACTTACTAGAGGCAGAAGAACAGATCCCTTGATGTTCTGGGGTGCTAGCTTACATGAAATTAAAGCGGACCAAAACTCACCAAACTTGTGAAATACATTTGGTCACAGCCCCTGCTGATATTCTCTTCTTGGGGTGTAGAACTAGAAATGGATAATCTTGCTTTTCGAATAGTCCTGGAACACTTTTTTTTGCTGTCCCTCTCTGTAAGATGGCAGGAGATCAGTCATTGCATTGGTGTGGCAATGACATCATTGCCACTCACCACAATGGTAATAAATAGAGGAGGCGGAGCTTTACAGCTAAAACAAGGCCATTATCTGGGATTAGAGTGAAGCAGGAGCACTAAAAATTGGCAAAAGGTACTCCTCATGGAGGAAGCAATTCAGGGGATGCTAGTTAAAAATGTGGGTTTTGGTCTGCTTTAATGCTGGGAAGGGGAAGCAGGCTGTATGACTTAATTGAACCCTTTTACAGCAGGATATGGGCCTATACAAGAGCAACTACAAGTCCCTCCTCGGAGCAATAAGGCATACAAGCCAAACTCTCTGGCTAGCAAATTTGATGCAGAAAATAGTTACCCTATTCTAATGCTTCTCAAATCCAGCACTCACCTATATGATTCTGCCTATATCAGGACCTAACCAAATTGGGATGCCCCCACTGTGAAACACCTCATTGTGCCGGTAATCACTTACCCTTCCCTGATCCAACAGCACATGTGCTGGCTCTCGTCCAATGAGAGCTGATTGCCATGACTATGTCATTCTGCTCTCATTGTTTTCAGTGGGAAGCGCATGCTGCCGCATCCCCAGCGGCATGCATGTGATACCGGCCCAGCCAATTAGGCTGTGACAGGAGTGCACATGTTGCGGGGGATGTGGTAGCGCATGCTAGCCATTGAAGTCAATGAGAGTCAATTGAAGCGGGCCCCGTTCCTCCAGCGGTTACATCTACAGGTTCAAGGCAAACCTAGAAAAAGGAGATCACCGAAGGTGTAAAAGAAAAGTACAGGACGCAGTCCAGCGGGGTTCAGCCTGGGCTCAACTGTAGGGGTTCCCGATGACCGACTGGAGATGTTGGGTATTTCTTCTTGTTCTCTAGGGGGAGTCTGTCCCGAGGTGGTCTGAGGGCAGAACGTTTCCTTGATAAAGGTGGGCTGGGATCTTGAACATTGGGCTCCCCCGTGCCCATGGCGATCGAGAGCTCTTTAAGAATATGGCACAGCTCGCTTAAGGATGTGGCAGAGTATTGGTCTCCCTTGTAGGCGAAGAGGAGTTTGAATGGAAACCCCCATCCGTAGCTGATGTTGTGCAAGTGTAGAGCTTCCAAGGCTCAGCCTCTGGATGATCTGAGGGGCTATGTCCTGGAATATTTGATATTTGTGGCCTTGGAACTGCAGGTCTCCCTTCTCTTGGGCCACAGGTAGTAGGGCCTCTGGCGTATCTCAGCAGCCCATCTTTGCGTTTGGGCCCTATTGCTCTATGTGCCCAGTCTAGCTTCAGCCTCTTGATCGGCAAGGCAGGGGCTAACTCCTGGAACAGGGCAGTCACTGAGGAGACTACATCTGTCATAGATTCTGGCAGACCTCGGATCCGCAGATTGCCCTGCCAAGCCCTTTTCTCGAGATCTTCCAACTTTAGCTGCATGGCGTCTATATCTTTGTCCCGGGAGTGCATTGTGATAAGGGTATGTTCCATTTTGCCCTCTAATGCCTCTGTTCTCACCCCTATGTCGTAGATTTCTGTCGTAGATTTCTGCTTTCAGGGGGGTGGCCCAGGCATCTGTCACTGCCTTCAGCTCCTGTTGTAGGAGAAGCTTACATTTGGCCAACAGGTTAGCGTCCCTGAGCTCCACTGAGGCTAGATCCGTTATGGCCGGGTCCCGGACACCAGGAGGGGCAATGGGGCACAGGGGCTACGTGGGCCCGAAAAGGGAGAGAACTCACTGTTCGGTGGGCTGCTGCCGGCAGCACTGTCGTTCGAGACGGCTGTTCGCATCTGTAATGGCCCATTGGGGGGCAACGGGGCCCTGGTCAGGCACCGACCAGTGTCGTGGAATGGGCTTCCCGCTCTGCTGCTGTCACTGCCACTTGCCCCCTCTCCCCCTCCTTCATCTCCGCTTCCCGCCACTCGCCCCTGTCTGTTGCCATTTATGACAGCGTGCTCCTGACCTTGATCTTCTCTGCCGCCTCGAGGCCAGTCGGGGCTGGTTATCTGGCTGTTGAAATTGTTGCCCTCAGTTCCGACGGGCTGGTCTGGGAGCACGAGTCTCTGCCTCCCGATCTGTCTCCCTCCGCCATCTTGCCTGGACACGTGTTGCTTCGCGTACAATGATGGTGTGCAGGCTCCGTCCTCCTTCTCCTGCCGCCTCCGTTCCTCCCCATCAGAATGCCCCCGCCGAGTCAGGAGTCAGTCACTGTTGCTCGCTTTGCCAAATAAAGTGCTTTGGCTGCCTTTTTGCCTGCCTGGGGTGCTGAGCTGATCTACAGCGCGTCCATCTCTCTCAGCAGTCAGCCGCAGGTAGGATGATTTTTAATGTGGGCAAGACTGGGGGAAACATATAAGATAGGCTCTTATTCAGGGTAAAGGTCCACTTTAATTCATGAGGAATTATTGTGCAAATGTTCAATTTGTACCTGTCTACCTCCAAAGGTAGACACTGCGGGGGTCATGCTATTTATTCTCTCAAGTAGTATTAACTTTGGTGTGAACTGAAACATCTCAGTGAGTTTTTTTACTTTAATACACAAGTACCCTATTTTGGCCATAAAAGATGCACATATTCTCCCCCAAAAACTGGGGGAAAACGCCCTTGCATCTTATGAGGCAAATATAGTCCATTCACCTCACCAACACTCCCACGCCGGCGGGCTTCAGGAGGGCGATCAGATGCAAGACATAATGGAGCAGGACCGCCGGTAAGGTGAGTGGAAATGGCAGCAAGCAGAATACCCCCAACCCCACCTATAACAGGCGGTGTAGCAGTTACTCCGCAATCCCCAACCACTGCTGAGGCAGCTGAAACAAAAAAACCCTTGTACCTCAGCCGTGACCTGGAGCAAGCCACCACTCTCTGTTGGTTATGCACCGATCCATCGATGGAGGGATGTTATAGGGTGGGTTAAGAGTATTCTGCATGCTGCCTGTTATATCGGAAATGGGGAATTCTACACGCTGCTTGTTTTGGGGGATTGGGGGGGTCTGCCAAACTACCTGTTTATAGGGTGGGTTAGGGTATTCTGAATGCTGCCTGTTACATGGGTGAGGGGGTATTCTTCTTGTTTTGGAGTATTGGGGGAGGGTTCTGCCAAACTACCTGATTTCGGGATTCTACCATGTCCTGTTATTAGGTTCTTGGGGGGGGAGGGGGATCTTAGCACACTGTTTGGTTCAGAATATTTTGTTCCTATTTTCCTCCTCCAAATATTGCATCTTATGGGCAGTTGTGTCTTATAGGGTGAAAATACGCTGCCATGAAAAAATGTTTATTCTAATTTTTTTATTAAAAAAAAAAACACTTGCCTCTGTGATGGGCATTTTTACAAATGATGTACATTATTTTTCCAATGAGGTAAAGATCATTTCTTAAAAGCAAATGGAGACTGCTAAAGGGTTTGCCATTTTTTTCTGCATACCCCATAGGGTGCTGTCATTTCTACACTTTCCAAAAAAATCCTTACCTACCTTAAAATTGAGGTACCTCTCCTTAAGAGATGTCACATCACAGACACAAGAGATTTTTCAAGAACATACTTTTATGGCACTTTGTTGTTAGTCAAAAAGCTCACGAGATTTAAGTTTCAGTTCACACCCAAAAATGCACCCAAAGGTAAATGGGCAAAGGTAATTTACCAAATCTTTGTCATGACCGCCAAAGAAAGTGAATTGCACTTTTCTCCCCTAAAACGTAGAACACGTTTTTAACTCGTGCTGAAATGACTCTATGGCGTGAGTTCTAGAACAAAGACAACAAAAATGACAAAAATGTAACCATTGGCCTTCTCTGTGAACAATTCTATATTGAATCCCATACATATACATTTAAAGAGGGCCTTACCAAGTTCCAGTCCCTGGGGCATTGGGATGCCCCGCTGTGTGAACCCCCCGGAACACTCACCCTCTCCCGTAGCCCTCACGGTGTCTGTGCGTTCTGGCTGCTCGTCTCCCTTCAGGCAAGCCGAGTGACAGCTGCCTCGCTCTCACCTGAATCTGCAGTGTGGGAGCAGAAGGAAGGTGAGTGAAACAGGGCGACCTGGGGGGGGGGTACACACAAGGGGGCATCCCAATTCAGGATGGCCCCACAAAGAGGAACAACACACAGGAAAGTCAAATTCATGTGCATTGTTCCTCGTTAAACATCTAGGTGGGACGGATGTGGACTCAAAAGGAATGAAAAGTCTGAACAAGGAGGTTTGGGGCATTTAGGAAGTATATTTTCTTACTGATTAACAGTCCAGGCAAAACACATACTCATTCTTTGTTCCCTGCAGCGCTACCATCCTATTCCTAGTCTAGTAAGGTAAAGCTTACCGAGTCCCGAAATCGATTCCCATATCCAAAATCAATGTGCGGACGTGTCTCTACTATTCTTTATACTCATGTATTTTCATACAATTTTGTTCATAATTATTCACAATGACTGTATTACCCCTTTGTATGTGGGTTTAGTTATTATTGTCAATTGTCATCATTGATATGTATGATTTCCTCCCTCTTTTCTGAGTCAAGTTTTTACCTCCATGTACAGTGAGCCCTTGGCTCTAAGGAACATCTAAGCAGACTGGCTTTACCTCCGGCCTACTGGATGCTAATTCTACAAATGGCAAATTATACAGTAGATAGCAAGAACTTGATCCTGACTGCAACCTCACAGATTTCCTATTTAACTTGAGCACTCTAAAATAGCATCTTATGCAAAGCTATGCACAACATAAGTGTCTAAAGATTCTACTATTCAGGTGAAAAATGCTGTAATGTAAAATATAAAACGTGAACATTTAAGAAAATGAGCACTATCCCAGAAAGCAGTAAATCAGTGTTTCAGTAAGTTCCTAATGTACTTACTTAAAGGGTTAAAAGAACAACTCAAAAATACATTGGAGCATTCTTAAGAACTGTGTATTCCATTTTTCTATTCCGACACCCTATGTGATTCTTCAAGGCAATCAGAACAGCACTTCTAATCAACACAATTGAACACCATCTGGGCACAGTTGCCAGCTAAAATCAGGCAGAATCTAATCACTTAAGGTTTGCAGCGCCTTTTACAATATAAATATCTAAGAAAAACTGTTTCACTGAGCATACTATTATATACTGTATCAGTCATATAGTGGCGTTCTTAAAGCCCAACTACTGTACAGTCAAAACTTTTTAATAGTCTGGTATAGAGTGAGGAATCGACACATCTTTTCTTTCATTACTTTTTTATTTGTCCAGATCATGGTATAGCTGATGAAAATTCGAAAGAAAATGTGAAAGTTTGATGTTTTTCTAAATGTTGTTGTTTTTTTCTTGGATATGTTGTATTGATTATTTAAATGGTTTTCAGAAAATGTATTTGGCATATAAATGCTAAAGTGTTACCCCAGTCAATAGTTGTAGAGATTTGTAGAAATGTAGAGACTTTTTAAAAGCTTTTTTCGGGTGATTTCGACAATTTTTTCCAAGTAATTGGGGTTCGCCAGGCAATGTCTTCGTAGCTGGTGCCCTTGGTTTGGGGGGACCTCACACCTGTTTAACCCATAAAAATAAAAAATGGGGTTCTCTCCTGGAGAGAGGGACCATATGTCCTTTGTTGTTAATTGATGGCTACCAGCCTGCATAGCACACTTGGCCCACAGGCACTTCTGCACATCCCCAAGGCTTTGGGGATGCAGGTAATATGGCAGGGGTTATGGTAAGTCATCCACTGGCTGGAAGGTGACTTGCCAGCCCGTCCTGCCCTGTAAACTGGTATAGGGGTCTCAAGGAGCCCTTACCAATTCACAAAGCGTTAAATGTAAAAAAACACACACACAAAGAAAGTACCTTACTTGTCGGTGTAAAAAGCTCCTCCCTGCGCCAGGGAGCAAACTGGCCGGAGCTCACCGCCGGGTCTAAGATTTTGTGGAGAGCAGCATGGGACAGCATGGACTGGATGGATCAGAGAACAGCAAGGGAGCAGGTGAGTTTTTCCTTTTTTTATTTAAGGATTTCAGGGAAAAATTCACAAAACATTTAGCTTTGTGCTGAAACTGATTTTTTTTTAATTCGTAGATCAAGCTATACTTAAACCAAGACAGCACGAATGCTGGCCATGTAAAGAAGCACCACACCAAAAACTGCGTTTATCACCCCAATGGGTTTGCATCATTTTAACACCCTACACTTTGGGTTAATTAATGCCCCTGCCACCTTTCAAAGGCGTATGGAAGGATGTTTAGGCAATTTGGATTGTGTCTTTATCTACCTATACCAGGGGCTCCCAGCAGGTGGTACTGGACAAGGCTGTAGATTTATCTCTACTCCAACCTGATCTGCATTGTGGTCTTGAAATGTGATCCAAGAACATACTAAATTAAACTGATACACCTGTTAATAGGAAGATTATATATTGTATGTTATATGTGTAACATGTCTAAACAATGGCTTTTTATCTATTGTAACAATAAAAGGTTTTGATTTTAGATACAGAGAGTGTGGTATCTGGGTTCAGGGACCAGCTTGGGTGCCTTTTCCCTTTTTTTGTTGTGAATTTAGTATTTACTCAGGGACTTACCAACCATTCAAATATTGCATTAATACCTTAAGGCGAGACCTAGGACAACTAGGGGACAACTTCCCTTCCACCATTTTGATAGTATGAAATGGAAGCAGAATGCTCAGCTGCATAGCTCGAGGCATCACCAGTAGGAAGAGGGAAGTTAGGATGCCGCTATATAGAGCCCTGGTGACTTTATCAGCAAAAAGACATTATTCAAGTAAAACGGGTCCAAAGGTGGGCAACAAAAATGATAGAAGGACTTAAACGTAAAACTTATCAGGAGAGACTTAAAGAGGACCAAAACCCATCCTGGAGTCTATGAGACTCCAGGGCAGGCATACTCACTCGCATACTTGGGAAGCTGTGTGAAACCCTCCAGGTTTCCCCAAAAACTCACCTTCTATCCTGGACCAGCGGCACATGCACGAGCAGCGGCCACATCCTTGATGTCCCTCTAGCAAGGCGCGTGCCCGCATCAGGCATTTGTGAATGGCAGGTGCGGGCATGCCCCCTGTTAGAGGGTAGAACAGGACGAAGGGGTTCCAGCAGATCCGAGCTCGATGACTTGCCGAAGGGCTGAGCATGCGTCGTAGGACTGGGAAAAGATGAGTTTGTTCGGGCGACCTGGGGGGTTTCAAATTGCGGAGCACCCCCGATCGGAGTGCTTAGGGGGCAAGGACCAAAACCCAGGATAGTCTAAATCCTGGATTTTGGTCCACATTAAAAAAATTTAATTTGTACAGTCTAGGAGAAAAGAAGTTTGTGGGGTGTGTGGACTGTGGCATGTGAGAGAGACATGGCAGCTGCAGGGCAGTATAGGGACTAATGATTATTATGTCCTAGCTTTGTATGGGATTACCTCAAATTGAGATGCATGGGGGGGTTAAGGGGGCCGATGGTTACGCTTGACTTTAGGATCACTTTAAAACGGCCCAAAAGTAAATAAAAAGAAAGTTTAGTAAATTGCTCCCCTAAAGCACCTATCTGGCAAAGACTATTTGAGAGGTCTTAACTCCATGCAGATGTTCTGGATTAACATACCGATTCTTTGCTGCAGAACTGCATGGGAGTGGGCATCTTGTCACACACATAAGCATGAGGGGAGAGCTGAGCCAGCAGCAGCCCACACCAAACAGAGAGATAAATGCCTCAGTAAAACGGGCAGCTTGTGAATTATGTTATATAAACACACACACAATGAATAATCAGCTGCTAGAGGGTGTGTGTGAGCCTGTGAGGGGAGAGTTGCAACAATGTATCTTTAACACGGTTCACTGCGGACTCCCAATCAGTTAATGTGAACAATATGTATCTTAAAAAATGATTCTTTCAGCTGTGCCTCAGAAGCGGGTCATCACAGCTGATGGCTTTCTACTAGAAATAAAGGAGAATCGCGCTGATATGTGAGACAATTTTGACTGTGGGATTGGGTTTTTCAGAAGCTGGATTCATGTATGTGGCAAGATGGCTGCTCCCATGCAGTTATACAGCACACAATCTGCCTGCTATTTCATAATATCTGCATGAAGTTAAGCCCTCTAAAAAAAATCACTGATTGCCAGAGTGGGGGTTTAGAGGTGCAATTTACTGAACTTTTTGACTTTTGGCCTGGTTTAACATGGAGCAGGGCCAGCACCAGGTTTATGTGGGCCCTTGGGTGATAGTGTCTTACAGTGTCCCCTTACAATATGAAATTATATGTTTGGTAATAAAACTGCATATTAAATAAGAGTAAGTCACTGGAAACTCTGCAACATACATTTCTGGGCCTAATACAGTGTAAATATTTGAGGCCCGAAAGCTTATTCTTTTTTTATTTCCAGCTCAATTTTTCAGCAGAAAAGGGATAATGATTCTTAGTCCTGTTACACTTGTGGGATCCACAAGGCACAATGGGCACTTGCCAAGGTTTCCTGGTTTTTTATGATGGCCATGTTAAAAGCACAGTCAGAGGAATACTGAGGGTGGGAAAGCTAACTATCTAGGACATAAGTAAAAAGGGAAAATCTATTTAGAATTGGGATACACAGAATCAAGGGGAATACATTTATAATGTAGTCCTGTATTTGTCCACATTATTAAATTTTGCAGTAAATATAAGTAGTCTCAGACCACTAATTCTGCTGATGGCAGCCACCCACCTACAAACATATTATATGTATTTATATTTATTTATAACCCCATGGCATCCTATCATATTTGATACCAATTTGACTACTGGTCGTCTAATGTAATGAAGATAGAGTATTTGAAGTTCAGGTAGGACTGCTGGCTTTGTAGCCGTATTATTATTGATTTCCCTTAGGGCCTAATTGCTTGCTCTATGTATGGCCCTCACCTTTCTAAAAGGCAAAATGAGCAAAATGACTCATTCATTTTCATAGCTGATTGGATTCGGGCCAAGTCAGGGGGACAATAATTGGCCGACTTAGTTACCAGACGTATTAAAATAGAAATGAATGGTAGAACTGTACAGTATAATAGACTGATTTGCTTATGTGAATGATAACCTGAAAATCTGCGCTTCAAAAAGATTCTAATTTCGTCTAGTTGTTTTCACACTATTCACGTCCTCACTTTCCCCCTGTGTCCCGGTTCTGCCCCGTTCCAACTTCTGCCCACCTTTACAGAGATGCCAGCCTTGGAGACCAGTTTATAGGGTGATGTGAGTGGTGGGGGTGCAGTTTAGGGGTGTGGCTTTTTCACTGGCTTTGAGGAACAAATGGTAATTTGCAAGTATATAAGGGTTTAAAATGCATAATGCTTACATAGTAATTCTGCCTATACTCCTCACTATTACAGTAACTGACACAAGCAAAGCAAGCGGTAAAGACCACTTAAGGTTGTAATTTTGCCTATTATTGGAATTATTTTTTTTCCCAGTTAATGGACCTCCCATCATTTCTGATTAAAGTGACCCTTTACCAGTGGTGGATGCCACGCCTCACATACTGCAGATGGAAGCCCAAGATTAGGCAGAGGCACTTACCTTTGCCTTTACTTACACCTATTGAGGTTGGTAGGGCAGGCTACCACAGTGCTTGTGCTTCCTTTGGCCTTGCCAACCCTGCTGACTGGTGGTTACATGGGGCAGTAGAATTGGACAAGGAAAGGAAGACATAGGTAAGTATCTGTGCCTGATCTTGAGCTTCCAGCTGTGCAGGAGATCCCCCCCCCCCCTTCCTCTGCCTCAACAAATCATCGGTGGAGTTAGAGCAGATGCCTCTAGATATCAAATGAAATATGCCAGCCTTCCACTCTGAAATTCATGCAGTGTGTCCACCAGAGATCACAGACCAAAAGCTTAAATATATTTTTGATCCACTTAGAATGTGCCCTAAGGAGAAGCCTGATTAGGGATGCCCCACAGTGCAAATCCCCAGGGAACCCTCGCCATGCAGCATACTCACCTACTCACCAATATTTTTGAGGTGATCAAAAGTGGCATCAAGCAGAGTGCTCTGCGGTCACCGCAATGTTCCTCCAGTTCCAAGGTGAAAGGGTATCCTTAACAAAACCTAAGGGCAGATCTAATGAACAAGACACTTAGGGGGTTATTCATGAAGGGATAGCGACAGGTACAGGCAGCATCTGGTGTACGCTAGGCACTGTAGGCAAAACCATATTTATGAAGGCGAATTTGGTGAGCGACTCTAACAGCGCCATGTAGCGTCCGATGTATTATTACATGGGCCAAACCAAATTGACAAGGGTCATAAGAAAGGGGCACAACTCCACAAATACCATGAAATAATAATATTTTATTAAATGTTACACTATAGCAAAAATAAAAACACACATGCAACACAAAGACACTGTTAAAATCAATTAATCCACTATTCCTGTGATGCTAAAATACTTAGCAATCCATATTAAAGAAGACCACAAGGTATCAAAAAGTACAAATAGAAATCAGTATTAAATAGCTCCACAAATAGACCCCCCCAAAAATATATATTTTTTATATATTTCTAATTATTCAAGTGGGTGTTCAATTACCATATTTGCCGGCGTATAAGACGACTGGGCGTATAAGACGACCCCCGAACATTTCCACTAAAAATATAGAGTTTGTTATATACTCGCCGTATAAGACTACTCCCTCTTCCGCACACCAAATAAAACGTAAAAGAACATCAGATTTTATTTCAACATGTTAATTTATATTCAAATGCTTATCCCACATTACAAAAGGGCAATTTGCTAGGCCCCCCCCCCACCAATCTATGTGTCTCCTCCTCCATACACATATGCACACCAATACATCCCCCTCCCTATTATATAAAGATCCCGAATTGGGATGCCCCACTTTGTGAAACCCTCCAGAAAATTCAGAAAAACTCTTGATCAATCAGAGCCATTTGCCCTGCATATGTAATGCTTGGCAAACGGCTCTGTTCACATACACGGCTTTGGCAAGCGCCCGCACACCCAGCAGTGCGGATGCTTCTGCCCCCAGCCTAGGGTGCCAGGAGGCAGGTGAGTTCTGTGGTGCCCGGGGGAGGGGGTTGCACAAAGTGGGGCATCCTGAAATGGAACGCCCCCGGGTAAGGCCATTTCCCAGCCCTGGAATCTAAAGGACTCCAGGGCTGGCCAATGGCCTTACCCAAGGGGAGGATGCCCCACTTTGTGCAACCCCCTCCCCTGGGGGGGCCGCAGTGGATTTTGCTCCCCTTTAATAAAATTTCCATGCTCCAAATGCCATGTCTCCCCCCCCCCCATTCATGCATATATACATAAAGGTAAGGGGAGGGGAGGAGAGGGGGGATGCCATCGGTGCGCAATCTCATTGGTGCGCGCCGGGAGCGAGAGCGCGTGAGCCGGGTGCGAGTGCACGATTGCGCCCCCGTGTGCACTAGCGTGATCACGCACCCGCGCCCCCGTGCGCACCAGCGAGATCGCGCACCTCCACTGACCACCAATGCTTACAAAGGAAAAAAAAAAGTTACTGCAGCCGCCGTCAGGCCGCCTTCATGCCTGGGTACCGCCGCCTTAGGGGAACTACGGCCCTGGGTGCACCCGGCGTATAAGACGACCCCCCCACTTGGAGGCACGTTTTACAGGGGGAAAAAGTCGTCTTATACGCCGGCAAATACGGTATACGCTGCAAAAAATAAAAGTATAAAAAAGTAATTACTACAAATAATTCATCAAGACTATAAACCTGTATTGTTACAGGCGGCTCAGCCTGGTATGGTGTGGAGCGCTGAGTGCCGGACTCACTGAGCAGTCGCTACCTCGATGGCTCTAGCGCTGTACTGTTGTTAGATGGTGTATGATTGGGTGCTATAGTTCAGAACACCGCCTTGCGTTCGCTGCGGCAAATAGGGAAGCAGTATTAATGCTTAAGAGTTAGGAGCCTATTATTACAGTAACTGAAGCACATTCTGTGAAAGCTGAATAAAAACTAATCTTGAATCTATATTAAATGTTAAACAGTGCTGTTTGATTAAAGTACTGAATTTTTTAAGCGTTAGCGTTCTTCTCTTCTGTAGATGTAGCATACTGTTTGCTGTGGTCTTGGTGCGTTTTAGAGCGTGCGTACCTTGTGACGGGGTTAAAGGTTTTGGTTTGGGCTTCATTTTATGCACTTCCGGTTTTCCTGTGCGGAGCGATGGCCCCGCATAGACCAGCTAGGCATCTTCCCAGCACCTCATCCTCATCATCCGAGGATACCCACCCACAGAGGAAAAGGCAGCGGGTGGACCCTCGTGTCAATGGCCAAATAGTAAAGGTAAGTTGTTTGACTAAATTTATGATAATGTATTGTGTGCTGTGTTGTGGCCTTCTTTCAATGTGTTTTTATTTCCTGCTGGTTACATTGTTTTTGCCTTAATATTTATATTCATTTTTTTTTAAATGTATGTTCAATTAGATTTTTTGTGTTCATGTAAATGATTTATTAAAGGGGATCTTAACCCATGGGACAGATATTAGTCATATATTATATTACTGGTATATTTTTAAAGTAATACCCATGGCCATCCCAAATTGGGTCCTAGTTAAAAGTTAGAATAGTGTTTTGCAACCTTGTTGAATTTATATATTGTTAAATCCACAAGCCCTTTATGGCAACTTAAAGGAGACACAGATTTTTATGTTATGTTTTTCATAAGTAAATTAATGTAAATTACTAGTTTTAATTTATTATGTTAATGTTTTTCTTTTGTTATTTTTTATATTTCCTTTCTGTGCATCTAGGACTTCTGCCAGAAGGAGTATGACTATGCCTTGAGTGGCAAGTCCAGCATTGTGCAGGTGGTGAAGGCCACCGTGTCCTGGCACTTCAACGGACAAAGCCATATGCCAAAGATGGTCGGACTTCAAGCGCCGGGACAACGAGGGCGTCTTTCCACTCTATGATGCCTAGGCTTCTGGTAAGTTCAACACACATACACTATTATTACATATCTACACGTTATACTGCTGATGTTTTAAATTATTATTTTTTGTCTGTTTCCTCTCCAAAGATAAGCGCCCTCCCCTGGAAAAGCACGGGAAGGGTGTTATCCCCCGCACTAGAGTTGGTGCTTCTGATGAGTCAGCGGGGGAAGGGGCCCTCTCGTCGCTCCCAAAGTCCAAATATCGCTGGGGTCACTCTCAAGTGGGGAGTCCCAGTGGGGAGGAGGAAAAGGACTCCACCACACTCCCTGAGGGTTCAGAGAGTGTGAGGGAGGAGGGTGGCCCCTCGGATTTGGGCTCTGCTGGGCCGATTTTGAGTAGAGGAAGCACCCTGCCTTCACCTCAGAGCCATCCCTGCGAAACCAGCAACATCTCATCCCCTGGTGAGTGTAAGAATTACTTTAATAAAGTCCAAATACTATATGCATCCTGTGTTTTCTGCCTATATCATTTTCTTTGTAAATGTGACATGCTGGTCATGTGACATCTAGGAAAATAGGGTCTCTTCTGGTGTTTGACAAGATCAAACAATTATGTGGCTTGCACATGTGTTAGCCTAAGTAATTTTGTTTTGGCTAACACATGGACAAGTGTGTAACAGGAATTATCATGATTTAACTCTTCCCTACAGTTAATTGTTGGTGTATAAATAATCTTACAAATACAATGTTCTTATGTTTGTATCTGTTGTGCTTTTTATCTACACAGATGTTTCCATGCAGACGGACCCAGTGGTCGTTCTCTCCACCCCATCTCCCAGAGGCTCCAGCAGCATGGGCCAAGGCCACAGCTGTGAGGGTGAGTTTTTGTGACAATAAGCATTTAGACATGCATATGTATGTGTCCATGACCATGTACCCATGTTAATGGCAGTCTAGAGTTGACACTCATACCTGCAGAGCCTCTTTTCAGAATAATCAATCAGAATTGGCTCAAAGCATGCTAGTCTCCTGCCCATGCCAATGTAACTTGAAGCTACCTGATAAAGACAGTAGTTTGTTATGTACTTTATGTGCTGCTTTTACATTCCTGCTACATTTTTTATTCTGCATTCCCTATTGTTTAGATCCAAAATGATATTTCTAGTAAAAGGTCACTCTATTTAGATGAATTTGCCTCAGGTGTTAATGACTACTATATTAACTACATTCTTCCTGTGGTCAAGAAGGTCTTAATTGGTTAGGTTATTTGCTTTGTGATATTACACTAGGGTGGTTATGTTGGATGGCTACACAGTAATTTACTTTGCCATCACTAATTCAGAAAGGTTGGCATGTTGTGTATGTTTCAATATCTTTGAAGTTACTTTATGTTAAACATCAATTTTTAACAAAGATCATAGGTGTATACTGTATTTGTAGAGCTGTGGTACTTGATTGTGTCTTTTCTTTTCCACAGCTTGCAATGAGGAGCATCACAGACTGACAGACTGTGGCAATATGCTGCTGGAGATGAAAAATGAAAGAGAGGGTGGGGGAAATAATTTATCAGCTGTGCAGAATTTTTTTTTGGTACTTATATCTATTATATATACTATTATATATTATATATTTATATAATAATTGTAATAAATAATTGTTCTAGTTTTCTACATACATTTGTGTTTAATTTTTATTTGTCCTAGTATTGTCTGATTCCTCACACACACACGATTAGGTTTTTTCTTTACACCTGGGTAAAAAAAAAAGAAAAACAGAAACAAAAAAAAAAACAAGAAATAAAATTAATTTTCTAAACAAAAACCAAAAAAAGAATAAAAATACAAAAATTAAAATCCGTAACACTCAGGGCCCATCAAACTTTTTTTTATTGTGGGTCGAATATAACACTGCTGCTGATAAATTTAAATACAATGGTGGTGTTGGAGCAGCACTGAAACACTCAGGCACTAAAGTGAATGAGGGAGAGCACCTCTACAGCGCCCCACACACATCACATTTATCATTGCTAAACTGATTACTACAGCGTCCCATCAGCGACTGAGACGCTCTGTTACAGCGCCCGATACCCGCTTACAGCGTCTACTAGCGGTCGCTCTAAGCGCCGTTATACAGACGCTCATCTGGCAATACCTGCCGTTAGTAATTAATCAGCCTCTTAGAAGGAGTGAGAGGCAGCCAATAGTGAGGGGCTGGATGGCCCTTCATTTAATGGCACCTGCACACGGGTTAAAGATCTCAGTCAGCTAATTGTCGGGGAGAAGGAAGAAATTCCTGTTTTGCAGGGTGATTTCATAGTTTGATAGGGTGACAGGGTGACGGGGGGTAAAAACTGGTGTTGGTGTTAGGTAGTTAAGGGCAAGGTGAGGGGGCACTTTCAGCCAGGATTCCCCACTGTGTGTGGCTGTCAATTGCTGTACCAGCCAACGAGAACTCTGGTTATAACTAGACTTCAGTGATGGCTTCTTTAAGATTTGCCAAAAGGGGAGGATTTTATTAAGAATATTGGAAACAGTAATTCAGTAAGTTATTCATAAAATGTATTATTAATTGACAATTTCTTACCAAAATATTGTAGATACTTCCGTCTGTATGATAAATGCATTCATATGTAATATGAATGTGAGTATATAGTCCTTTTTTCATTTAAAGATATTAATTGTCTTCTGCAAAAATATGAATATGCTTTTCTTCTGTTGAAATGAATATGTGGCACATGAAACTTGCCATCCATTTTCTTACTATTTTTTCATTTAGGTAAATCTATATTCTTTCAGATGCAGATGCTGAGAATAAATATTCATGATTCCAAATTCTCATTATAGTACCTGTAATAATGTCTATTTTTCACTGGGATTTATGTTCCTTGTTATATCAGTGCCAAATACATTTACTATAATTTCTAAATGAAAATACATTTTGCCTTCAGTATTGTTTATTGATATTTTGTTATATTTACATGTTTTGTTACATCACCCTCAACAAATGTTTACAATGTTATTTTTATGTTTTCTTATCCTATATCAGTTTTAATAAAATAGATTGTTACTAATATAAAATATTATGTTTCATTTTTTTTCAAAAGTATCTAATGTCCCAAGGAAAGGTAGGGACAGCTCAAAAGTTCCTGTGACATGTACCATGAAATAAGCTTTGCATTGGTTCTAATGCTTCCCTACTGTAATTTTCAAGTCATCTTCCCACCGAGGATTCCTTAGTATCCTGGAGGATTGCAGGTAACCCAATATTTTTCAGTCTATTGGCCATCCATGATGCATACAGTAGGGGTGCTCAACCTTTAGACAATGGAGGGTCACTTAAATATTTTGGAACCTGGTTGTGGACTACAACAAATAGCATAATGAAGATTTTCTACAACAATCTGGATACACACTGTCTTCAAAAACTCTTTTCTTGTTTCTCCTTTCACCACACCCCAACATTCATATATAACAATCTCCACATGCTACCAATACACATGCTGATTGGCTTACCTCTCTGAATATATGGGTCCCTTATTTATATGTTATGTTCCCAAAACTCACCCCATCTAATCCCCCACTAATACGCATACGCATATGCATAGAATTATAGAAGCACCAAATTATTGTGCTATAGATTTCACCCAGAGGTGGTGGTGCACAATCAGTGTCACTGGGTTCCTCCAAACCACCACTGTTACCTCTATTTGCCAATGCTGCCTTTCTATATCACTCTCCATGCAATTGCCCATCCTTACTGTACCCCTATTTAACTACCTTTACATGTCAGTTCTATTTACTCCTCCCCCTTTCCCCACAGCAAGTCAGAACCCTATGCTAGAGCGCCCAGCTTTAGAGCGCTGACGCTGTGTGTGTCTAGTTTTTTTGTTAAATAAGGTGTGGAGCGGCGAGTGCTGGGCACACTGAGCTGGCGCTACCTGAGGCTCGCTGCAGTGCTGTACTGTTGTTAGAGCGCCCAACACACATCACATCACGACTGAGGCGCTCTGTTACAGCGCCCGACACCCGCTTTCAGCGTCTACTAGTGGTCGCTCTAAGCGCCTCTATACAGATGCTCATCTCCAATACCTGGCATTAGTAGTGAATCAGCCTCTTAATAAAACAAAAGACATCATTCGCAAATATGGGCATTTACTAATTTTGCAATGTGTCAATAGTAATTGCAGTTTGTATATTGACATTTTTTCCATATCAGATAATACAGATAAAATAGAGGAGGTATTTTTTTGTCACTGTTGGTGATATTTCTGTTTACGCAAGCAAATGGTTTAAGCTTGCAGGAGTCAAATTTATGGTCCATAAACTCTGCATGAATACAGAATGGTAAAATGAAGTGTAGATTACATTTTAAGTATTAACATTTTAATAAAAACTGTATTACAAATGTAAATTTCTTAATATAAATGCCGTAATAGAAATCTGGTAGATAGCCAAGATAAGCACAAAAACATTTTGACTAGAGATCGAATGTTCTAAAATGTATTTTTATTCTGATTCTTTTGAATCATTTGTAGCATTTGTTTTAGATTCAGAATAATTTGGAAAAAAATGTCTCAAAATTTCAAAACATACAAAAAAGTTAAAAATGTAAACTTTTTTTTTTTAAAACTTGTTGAGAAATCTCTGAAGATTTAAATGAAGATTTAAGCCAAATCTTGGAAATTTGATTCATTCTGTCCAGTTTTGGACTAGATGTGTGTAGAATATCAACTGTCGTGTCCCAAGACTAAGGGATTCATCAAGGGATAGCGCCAGGTAGTGCCTCGTATTGGCAGGCAGCGTCTGGTGAACGCCGTGCACTGTACGCAATGCAACATTTATGAAGGCATACAATTCAGGTGGCTCAGCATATAGCGCCGGTGCTCTAGCTTCCAGAGCGCCAGGTATTACCTGTCGCTACCTGTTGCTCTCCCATACATTTCAATAGACGTTCCTTTTCTTCTGTTTAAACAGGGTTTTTTTTCTCTCAAATAATTGTGTGACCTCTCCTGGCCTAGAAAAATTCATTTTTGAAAACTTTTTTGACTTTTTATATTTGTATGCAGAATTGTCATTACAGGTCTGGCACTAAAGTGTTAATGTCAGTCGCACTAAGCTGACGCTACCTTTCACTCCCTGCAGCGCTGGCCAGGTTACTAGAGCGACTGAGGCGCTCTGTTACAGCGCCCGATACCCGCTTACAGCGTATACTAGCGGTCGCTCTAAGTACCACTATACAGACACTCATCTGCCGATACCTGGTGTTAGTAATGAATTAGCCTCTTATATTTTATGGCTTGCCTCTTCCGGCTCTCTGTATTCAGTTTGTGAGGCTCAGATCCACCCCCCCCCCCATCTCCCTGGAAGTTGTCATTTTCTGCTGGACGAATGGTTGTACAGACATATTTCTCTGGATGGGCAAGTCATTGGCCTTGATTCACTAAGAGCTAAAAAAAATTCTAATGATAGTAAAAAATTCAATTCATGACTTAAAAGCCAGAAAATGTAATGTTTAGTGAATCACCAGACATACAATGAAAGACAATGGTACTTTGTTACTCCTGAGAAAAGTACTGAACATTTTACTACTTTTTACTCTGTAGTAAAAAGTGCCATTGAATTTCATTGTCTTCCTATCTGGTAACATAGTATGTAAGACTGAATAAAGACTTTAGTCCATCCAGTTCAGCCTGTTTAACTCCTTCCAGTGGTCTAGTAGCCATAGCTGGAAATGTTATTACATGCCAGGAAGGCATCAAGGCCACTTTTGAACGTTTTTACTGTATCCTTCATTACTACCTCCTCTGGCAGCGAGTTCCATAGTCTCACTGCTCTTACAGAGAAGAATCCCCTCCTATGTCGGAAAGCACCTTTCCTCTAACCTTAGTGGATGCCCCCGGGTTATGGTTACACTCCGGGGAATAAATAGATTGTGGGACAGATCTTTGTATTGACCCCAAATATATTTATACATAGTTATTAGATCACCCCTCAGACATCTTTTTTCTAAACTAAATAAACCTAACTTCAATCTTTCAGGGTACTCTAGTCCCGGCACTCCTTTTATTAACTTTGTTGCCCTTCTTTGAACGTGCTCCAGTTCTGATACGTCCTTTTTAAGCACAGGTGCCCAGAACTGTACACAGTATTCCATATGGGGTCTGACCAGTGACTTGTACAGGGGTAAAATGATGCTCTGGTCATAAGCACCTATGCCCCTCCTGATGCTCCCCATGATCCTATTTGCTTTGGCAGCTGCTGCCTGGCATTGATTATTACAGTTGAGCATATTGTTTACTAAAACCCCTAGGTCCTTTTCCATTGTTGTTCTACCAAGTGGTGATTCAATAAAAGTGATATTCTCAGGATTTTTTCTCATGAATTGAATTTTTTACTAACATGAGAATGTTTTTCAACTCTTAGTGAATCGAGGCCATTGTGTTTTAACTATCAAGATTCCGCATACCCGCAGGATATAATTTTACGTAGTAAACATGCAATTTTCATTGTATTCCAGCTCTCACAAGACTTTTCTGGAGATGGTGGTATAGATAAAGATCAGACATAAAGACATGCTATTTAGTAGTTCCACATTTTCTGCCAGCAAAAAGTGAGCCAGAATATTGATCAAAAACATGTCTACTTATCCAGTGTCAGTTGACTGCAATGATCTAAGTCACTGGATTATCATGTGGCCCTTGGGGCCTTACTGAACTGTGTCCCAGGTTCTGTGGTAGAACAGAAGTAGCCTTAGTTGACTTAAACTATCTTTTTTTAAATGCATTAATAACAAATGCATTTGTATGTAGAAGTTATCCTTTGCAAAGAAGACACTTTCCTTTGATTGTCTAAGAAACCACACAAAAGGGATTAAAGGGACATTCCAGACACAGGGCTCAGTTTTGCTGCATTCTGCTTTCCCAATGCTGACTGGCAGGGTCTGCATCTTCCTTTCATCCATTATTCACCCTGCTTCATATTTAATAATTCCTAGTGAACTAGGAAGGGTAAATTAGGTAAAAAAGCTCTCAGAGAGGGAAGACTCGCATAAAGACTTACCCCCCAGCCCCCACACAAACAATGGCCTTGGCACCTAGGACGATCACCCTACTCTCCAACCTCTAGAAACGTACTTGACATTAAAAATCTGTTTACTTTTTAACCAGAGTTCACCAGACCAATTGTGGAGGTGTGAGGAGTGAGGTGGGGTTCTTTGGATCTAGGGTTCCAGTGTCCCTTGGCCGTGAGGTGTGGGTGATGTGAACTTACTCTTTGCAGCTCTTCCTTCTAGTTGCTTTTCAGAGATGGCCTTGTTGAGGGATAAACAAAAAGCTCTACAGGCCACAACAGTTGCATCGCAACACAGAGCATTCCATAGCATCCCACTCACCACAGCTTCCCTTCAGTCCTTCAGGGTTCTGCTTGTCTTACACTCATTTGTCAAGGTTATCAGGTCCTTTTCAAGCTTGACTTCTCTCAAGGCTGCCACTTCTCTCTAGCATTTCAGTCACATAGAACCAGGAAGTAGGGCAGGGCTCTCCTTAAATTGTATCTACTGCTCTTCTTGGATATCCCATAGTCACACCCAGTCATGTGTCACACATGGCCATGGCCACCTGCACATTAATGTAACTATTGCAAGATCAGTCTGGCTCTTGCTGGCTCATGTTGGTCAGGCTTTCCCTCCAAAATCAGAGTGGCCTTTCACCTACATTTCCAATAGATGTCCATAGGGTCCCATTATACACTAGAGAAGTGATTTCTCTCTACTGCATTCTAATGTCTGGATTCTAGTACTACAACGCCTTACCTTCTCCCATTGTAGTCTATGGCGATTAATCAAATTACTAACAACAGTCTCTCCACAGGCCCATCCCTCTGTGAGGGGTTTACTAAACTTGCCTAATTTAAGTTACTAATTGTTTCTTGTGCTGACAGATTGAAAAAGGAGCTTCGGAGAGATTTTTTTTTACCAACAAGGCTGTGCAAGGCTGTTGCTCTGGATTAATTTTCCCCCTTTTTTTGGCATGTGACTAACATTATGACTCATAATTTTATTTATGAGGATTATCCATAAACAAAAAACAGAACCAACCTAAAACATATATTGACTCCATAATCCCTTGTTATTTTTAATTTTATTTAAAAAACAAATGTTTTGATCACATTTTTTATTCCAGAAGAAGATACACTAAACAAAACAAAAAAATAAATAAATAAATAAAATGGTAGGAAACTTTTTCTGCAGTACAATTTTTGCTACATTTTAGGCCAATTGTGGCTTGAACTAGTCTAATAACTTCAGCCTTTTTCCTGATCATAGAAATACTTCATGCCACCATAAAAACAGCATCCTACGCATAAACTGTTTTTTTTTTTTAACCCAGTCATTAGGACCCGCAGGGACATTTATTGTTAATACATAACAAAAATGCATGCCTCACACTCAATTACATACTTCGCAGGTCACCTCTTTAAGCAGATTCTGGGAGGTTTGCAGTTTTCTTATTTTTAGTAAATGACTAGCTTTTAGTAATGTAATGTTTTTTCTGCAATAACCCTACAAAGTGTTTACTGAGTCCCACCATTACATTGATGTGTTATTTGCATTGCATTGCTGTTTGTCACTTCTTTTGGGTACCATAATGAGCACAGGCTGTAGTAATAAGCAGCCAGTGGTAAAGCAAGCAAAACACAATGATTAGCTGAAAACATTAAACTTATTTTCTAATCTCTTCCATTTTGGGGCCCCCCCATTAGCAACGCGTGGATTAATCTCAGCCGTAGGCAAGATAGAAAAAACGAGCTCCTCCCAGCCTCACTCTGTTCCTTTCCGGCAGTCGCAAGGAACTGTCAAGTGTCTATATTCTTTTTTTTTTAGTTACAGTGCTGACTGGAAGCGGGGGATTCTAGTCCCTCAACAACAGTAGTGTTCCTGAGGACCCCCGTTAGATGCCTAAAGTCGGTTCCTAAGCTGATAGTGTGGGACTGTGCAGAGTGAGTGGACCGGGTATGGGTCCAAGTAAGCACGGCGGGGCTTGTCTGACTGGGCCTGAGCCCCAAAGATCAGGATCTCGCTGCAACAGGGTACCTGATCTCTGGGCCTTGCATGGTGGTCCTGCTGTGTGTCTCCCACTGAGCCCCAGTCCCTCTACCCCCTGGGTCATCTACCCTCATAACTCCATGACACCTTGCAAGAGATGCAGTCTGCCTTCCCCATGGCTGCTGGGTGGGGCCTGAGCTAGGTGGGAGCTAGGCAGGCTACACCGATCATGTAGCCTGTCTGTTGTCCAATTCGAGAAGGGAGTGGGCCAGCCGTGTCTGCGACGCTGGTGGGGGGGTCATGGCTTAGGTCTGCTCGGGCCTTACAGTTTAGGACGGGAGGAGGGGACAGGACGGCGCATTTGTGAGGTCCGCGGCTCCGCCCTCCCTCTCCTCACTAACAGCATGAGCAGCACCACACAGGTTTGTGGAGTCCAAGCCTTCCCTTGTCATGAGTGGCCCGCAAACATGTGATACAGCTTTTGCTGTTGTTACTTGTGTCCCCCTCAGAACAGGGCTGTGGCTTCTACTCATTACTATTTGTCATCCCCAAGAAGGACAGGTTCCTGGATCTCCGTAAGGTCGGTCGACATGTTGCGGAAACAGGGGGGTTTTCTGGCCATGGTGGACATAAATGATGCTTATCTGCATATCCCGAACTTCCCTGGTCATCAACAATTATTGTGCTATGAAGTGGGTGCCCGGCATTTCCAATCTATGGCACTGCCATTCGGACTGTTCACTGCCCCATGAATGTTCACAAAAGTCTTGACGGTGGTGATGGCACTTCTGTGGAGGCAGGTTGTGCATCACCCCAAACCTAGACTTTTAGTTAGGCTAATGGGAGCTGAACTTGGCACTTTGCACTTTTTTTGTTCCTTGGGTATTGAATTTTTTTATCTTTTATTTATTGCACCAGTACTTTGTAGAGGATTGCATAGTATATATATATATATATATATATATATATATATATATATATATATATATATATATAGTGAATGGAGCGACCTGGGGGGGGGTTTCACACAGCAGGGCATCCCAATTTTGGATGCCCTGGGGGGGGGGAATCGATGGGCCCAGGAATCTTCTAGATTACAGAGGCAATCGAGCTGGGTTTTAGCCCACTTTAAGTTTTCCAAATTTGTCCCTCTAAGAAAATGGTGAGCTGAATCCACAGAAGCTTCACCCCTGTCTTCCTTCCCTGCCATTATTTCAAAGGTGTCAGCGGCAGCAGTTTTGACTTTAAGGTCACCACCTCCAAAAGAAGGCACCAATAAAGAATGAAGTCCTGGGACAAGGTAGACCCACTGGACCCAAGTAGTACGCCACCTGACGACAAAAAGAAGAAGACATAGACCAGTAAGTAGTCACATTTAGTTGAGTTAACTGTTGTGGGTCCCTGAAAACTCCTATACCATTTCCCATGGTAGGGTGGATGGTGTGTCACCTGTCGGCTCTGGGGTTGGGGGGTGACAGGACAGTAATTACCCGCACCCCCTGTTGGGGCACAGGGGGTGTGGAAGAGCCTGGTGCCCATCGGTATAGACTTGGTGTTCTTTCAGGGGTGCTGAAGAGACACATGGACCTGTATTGCACCCTGGGTCCTTGTCGCTAGCCAATATAAATCCTGCAATTGCTCATTTCGCACTAAAGTTCCAGTAAAATTGCACGCTAGTTAATAATTATGTGTTTGTAAAATGTCCCTTATTATCCTTTTGTATTTAAAATGAAGCTTGGTATTCAGTATTTGGTTCTTGCAGTAAAGGTGCCTCGTGATTGAATTGGTGAGTAGCCAAGAAGAACTGACATTCATTTCTTTTCAGTGGCATAGTTTTCATTGTATTCAGTGCAGAGAAAGGTTTTAATATTTTAACCGCCAGCTGTTAAGTACCTTTCCTTAAACAAAACCCCGGCATGCCTCCCCAGCTTCGATTTAACATCTGAGAAGAAAATACATATGATCTATAAATAGGGTCATGTGCCTCAATAAAAACATTTGGAAAACAATGTCTGAAACAGAGTAAAAATGCCAGACCCTATTAAAAGTGGATGAGGCATTAACTATTTATGGATGACATTTGTGGTCTGTTAATGATGGGAATCTTTGGCTTAACAGCATCGGCGCTGCACTCCACATTACAGGCCTCAAGGCCACATTAGCTAAAAACATTTCAGTAAGAGTTAGACCACCTTCTTTCCAGTGACCCTGGCCATAGTGCAATGAACGCCTACTTCTAAAATACAGGTACAATTTTTAGCTTTATTTTGCGACTAAAATAGGCCATGGTATGAAAAATGGTGTAGATTAGATGTATGTTTAATGCTTGAAGCTTCCACTTATGGCCAACTTAGATGGATGCTGTCATCCTCTAGGGGATGTTAAACTTTTTTCTTATTTTGCAAGTTTTTAAACTGATATGTGCCATTTTGTGTGGGTAGAGGCAATTATGCCTCCTGCTCAGCTTGATCATTGGAGGGCAGAAAGTGTTTTTTGTCCCAGGAAGAGAGTGGACACCATCTGCCATTTATTTTTTTAGATAGGGAAAGTCTGTTCAAAGCCACACACTTGGGCCCTTATTTATGAAGGAATAGCGACAGGTAGCGACTGGTGAGCGGCCGGTAATGACGGGCCCCACCACGAGAACGCCGGCTCCCCACTACAATCACACATTTATCAAGCCAGTCCTGCTTAGCGACTGAGATAGCGCCATATAGCGACTCATTCATCATTATTCCAGCCTCAGCCCACAGCGCCAGCGTCCGACCTTGAACAGCGACAGGTATGACCTCTCGCTACCTGGCGCTCTACAATGCATTTCAATGGAACAATCTTTAAATATTAATAATTAATTATTATTAATGTTTTTTTTTTTTTTTTTTTTTTTAATGTGAAAAATTCTGTGACCACTTCTGCCATTTTAGATAATTTTTTTAAGGGAAAAAACATTAAAAAAAATTGTACAGAATTGATATTACAGGTCTGATATTAATTACAAAAAAGTTTGAAGGTCCCACACCTTCAAAAACCCACTACATAGCATGGCACCACTACAGCAATATAGTAAAAAATAATAATTTATTAATCACAGTATGAACATCATTGTAAACACTAAGGACTCATTAAAAAACACATTGACAAAAGACCTGTGTACAAGGGAAGGGCAGAATCTTATAATAGAGGGGCAGGTGCCTGGGGGTTAATGACAGTAATTACATTAATCCTATACAACTTTTTGTGCATACCGGCTCCTACATAGTAAAGTGCTGCAGTGCAAATTCAATTCAAAAATAAATACATAAAACTTATAAATCTATATTTTAAATATCACTGAACATGGAAAATGACCTACACCCACTATAAACCTATATCTACCCACCTATAATCTATTCTAACAAAAAGGACATGCCGGAGAAGACAGAAAAATGAACACCCACATACAGTAGAAAACGTGACTTACAATAAACATGACCACCAGCCCACTGCCCCAGCGTCTACGCGTTGCGTGACGTCACAGGCGTCACTTCCTCAGGACATGATATTAATGTATTCATATTACTAAATTATTTAAAATACTTTTTTTTTTGGTTTCCAAAAATATGGTGGTTTGGGGGTTAAAAAACTACTTTTAACCCATCGCCTCCAGCGCTCTGGGGTTTAAACATGCATTTCACAGCGCTTTAATTTTTTGAGCGTGATTTTTTGATGAATATGGTGGAAGCTGGTCGCTCTGACCAGTCGCTATCATGCGCACCCATACATCGCGGAACCTGTCAAATAGCGACTCGTAACCTTGTATTCAACATTACGCCACACCGACTGAATCGCTGTCAACAACCGAACAACGGCCAAGCACAGCGACTACTAGCGGGCGCTGTGAAAATACCACTACAGTCGCTCAACTGTCGCTACATGTCGCTATTAATAAATCAGCCTCTAAGTTTTGTCCTGGGGGAGGCACCATCCTGCAGTCTTGCCTTGCTTCCACTAGAGCAAGAACTATTCAATTTGGATGAAAAGATCCTGTTTTTTTCCTGATGACAAACTAAAATCTTTCATATCCACCCTGCATTATAAAATGAAATTATTCACTAGGTATGTGGCAGCAGAAAGGGTGTTCAGTAAACACTCTAATTTGTTAAAACAGTTATGCCCTGCAATGTAAAGACAAAAGTTTCTATTTCATTCACCTTGCAAACCCCTACCTTCAACAACAACTATAACATATAAATAACCCCAAAACACATTTTAAAAGGAGAAGAATACAGCAATTGTTGTTACATGCAGTACACAACCAATACTAGCCAGAATTTCCTGCAGCTCCTTTAATGTTGCATTAAGCCTATTGGCAGCCTCTCAGACCAAATTTATTTCATCAATTTTCAAGGGACATCTAGTTTTTGGTAATTGTAAATGGTTAATTTTATCCACTGCTTGAGGACTGTCTTTATTGGGTTCCATGCTATTTAATGCCTTCAACTTTTTTGTACCCTTCTCCTGTCTGATACCTTTCAGAACAGTTTAACTTTTTATGGGATTCGTCAGAAGCACTATAAATGATGGCAGCTGTGTGCTGATTACTGTTTAACATAAGTTTAAATGTGACTGGCTAATCCAGAACACAGAATAAGGGGGTGTTGATAATTATGCAGCCACATTTTTTGAGTTTCTTTGCCCCTAAACTATTTCAGTTTGTCTTTTTAATAGAATTTTTAGATTATAGGTCACATTGAAAGGGTGTAGCGTTTTTTTTTCTACAGTAGATCTTTCAATGGGGGCTCTTATACTGCAAGTACTGCAAGTATCATGGTGACTGGAGCCTTTGTGTCTGCATCCAGCCATATTTCTGCTTTTTAAGCAAAGGGCCCAGTTGTAGCTGATCCTTTTATTGGACTGTTGCAGCCACAGAGAAGCATTAACATAAAAAATGGGGTCAATGCGACAGGATTCCTGTAGGGTGATTGCTTCCACTGAAGAAATCCTGTGAAACCTGTGCCAGCCATTGCCAGTTCAGGAAAGGTGCGCAAAAATATTCGAGCTAGAAGGCCAGACTGGGGTTGGCAGATGATGGATAGCCGATTCCTGTTGCGGCCACATGTCAGCATTCAAAGTTAAAAAAATAAAATGTGCTGGGTGGCTTACTTAACATTGGTTCTGGTGGTGGGAAAGAAGAATTACATGTTATCTGAAAATTTCGCATAACCCAGTGTGATATCACCAATCAATTTGGCCAATTATACCAGCACGGCCAGCAAAAAGTCATGTATATCAAGTTTGGCTTTTGTTGGCCACCTTAGATATTTCTTGCAAATAATATTTTAGTATACTTTACAGCATTTATTGTTTCTTTGCCTTCTTCTCCATTAAAATTGGCCCATGATTTACTAAAAGATTGGTGACAAGTAGCTCTTCAGTAATGGATTCTTAGTATAAAGTGTTATTGTTCAGGATATTATCTAGATCACAGTAGCTTGTAAGTGTTTCAACAAGAGCAGAGCAAATACCTCCTGGATAACACATTAAATTGTGCTGTAACACTAATGGAAAATAACTTGATTTATTAAAATTATAAAGATGCGTTGACGCTTCTTCCAGACCTTTAGCAGCTCAGTATTGATTGGTATTGATGAGCTGAGCTGTTTGTGTTTATCTTTTGATGAAAAAGTTCTTTACTGGATTTCCAGGGAATAATGTGAAGTTTAACTGTAAACTGTAAAGACTTTTTAGAACAATAGAATATAGTCTATACAAAAAAATATAAAAATAAGCTGCAGAAACACGGTTGTTAAAAAAAGATACTTTAAAGCCTTTGCCCTGAGAATTTATAGCCCATGGAAAGTGTGTACGCTATGACCTGGTGTACAGGAGTGCTGGGAAGCTTCACATTTTTAGGCATCTCCTGGCCTTAGAATGGGCCAAGGGCAGTGATGGTAAACCTTTTAGGGACCGAGTGCCCAAACTGAAATCCAAAACATTAAGTGCCAACATGATGACTCTGATGCCAGGGAGGAGATGAAAAAAAAGACCCAAAATGCATGTACTGGAAAGATGACAGGTGCCCACAGAGAAGGCTCAAGTGCTGCCTATGGAAAGGGTGCCATAGGTTCCCCACCCCTGACTGAGTGGAAGCCATAGTGGAAATCAATCATGAGGTTAAGAAATAAATGTAGGTGACAGGAGCATTGACCAGAAACAGGTAATGGAAGCATGGACAGGGACCAGTTCAGGCATGGGTAGTGGGGTCAGGACCACCATCAGAGCATTACAGGCAAGATTATATGGCTCCCAGCCTTAAGGGGGGCCTTGGCTGCTGGCCCTAATAGAAGCCCTGCAGCAACTTCTGCCTGACTTGCCAGGGTGTTCTCGGCTCATCAGATTAATCATGCAGTCGACCTCCACAACTCATCCATGCCGGAGAAAATGCCATGGGAGCCCTGGTAATGTTTTTTGGGTAATCTTGGGGGGTTCCCACAGTGGGGCATCACAAATTGTTAGTGAGAAATACTTATTTTTGATTTACCGTATTTTTCGCCCTATAAGACGCACCTGCACATAAGACGCACCTAGGATTTGGGGGAAGAAAATAAGAAAAAAAATATTTTAAACCAAAAACGCACCATTACAGACAGTGTGGCATTCCCCTATCCCATTCCCATAGGCCGTGTGCACCCTATTATCATAAGCATTGTGGCATTCCCCCCTCCTATTCCCCATATAGGCAGTGTGCCCTCCGATTCCCATAGACAGTGTGGAATCCCCCTCCCCCATTATCATAGGCTGTGTGGCATCCCCACTCTCCCCATTCCTATAGGCTGTGTGGCATCCACCTCCCCCCATTAGTATAGGCTGTGTGGCATCCCCCTCTCCCCATTCCCATAGGCTGTGTGGCATCCCCCTCCCCCCATTAGTATAGGCTGTGTGGCACCCCTCTCTCCCCATTCCCATAGGCTGTGTGGCATCCCCCTCCCCCCATTAGTATAGGCTGTGTGGCATCCCTCTCTCCCCATTCCTATAGGCTGTGTGGCATCCCCCTCTCCCCATTCCCATAGGCTGTGTGGCATCCACCTCCCCCCATTAGTATAGGCTGTGTGGCATCCCCCTCCCCCCATTCCCATAGGCTGTGTGGCATCCACCTCCCCCCATTACTATAGGCTGTGTGGCATCCCCCTCCCCCCATTAGTATAGGCTGTGTGGCATCCCTCTCTCCCCATTCCCATAGGCTGTGTGGCCCCTCTCCCCCATTAGAATAGGCTGTGTGGCATCCCTCTCTCCCCATTCCCATAGGCTGTGTGGCCCCTCTCCCCCATTAGAATAGGCTGTGTGGCATCCCTCTCTTCCCATTCCCATAGGCTGTGTGGCCCCTCTCCCCCTATTAGTATAGGCTGTGTGGCCCCTCTCCCCTCATTAGAATAGGCTGTGTGTCCCCTCTCCCCTCATTAGAATAGGCTGTGTGTCCCCTCTCCCCCCATTAGAATAGGCTGTGTGGCCCCTCTCCCCTCATTAGAATAGGCTGTGTGGCCCCTCTCCCCTCATTAGAATAGGCTGTGTGGCCCCTCTCCCCTCATTAGAATAGGCTGTGTGGCCCCTCCCCCCATTAGGCAGGCGCCATGTAATAATAAAAAAAAAACTTTAAACTCACCTGTCTGCTGACACCGCTGCGCCGAGCGGCCAGCTCCGTGAATGGGGTGGGTGTGGCCTGCGTCACAGCGTCGGTGCAGACCACGCCCACCGCATCCACGAGCTGGCTCTGTCCCGGCCCCGCCGCTGCGATCGCTGTCTTTTCAGGCAGCGATTACAGCAGCGGGGCCAGAGACAGAGCCCCTGCCGCTCCTCCATCTGCTGTTCCTGGGCACATGCAAGCACGAAGGTCCGGGCAGCGGGTGGGAGTGGCCTGCACCGGTGCAGGCCACGCCCACCCACTGCCCGGACCTTCGTGCTTGCGTGTGCTCTGAACCCGGAAGAGGCAGCAGATGGAGGAGCGGCAGGGGCTCTGTCTCTGGCCCCGCCGCTGTCATCGCTGCCTGAAAAGACAGTGATCGCAGCGGCAGACCGGGACAGAGCCCCCGCCGCTCCTCTGGCCTCTCGCAGTGTGGCAGGCAACGCGGGAGCGCCAGGAACGGGTGAGTTTTTTTTTTTTTTTTACATTCGCCCGATAAGGCGCACGGACATTTTTCCCCCACTTTCGGGGAAAAATAAGTGCGTCTTATAGGGCGAAAAATACGGTATATATATGTATCTGTATCCACACCTATGACATTTCTAGTGCTAGTTAGTTATTGTTTTTTCTTTACAAATGACAAGGTTGTCTGTACTGTATGTAATATACTACAAGCCCTAAAAAATATTCCCCTGTGTTATATTAAGCTAACAGACGGCAAATGGCTTGTCAGCAATTGGAATAGTTGGAAGCTTGTAGTTGCATGTTTTAAGAGAAGCAACCTTCACATTGCAAACAGCAATTCATGTGTCTCTCTGTCCTCCTGGGATATGGAAAGTGATAGCTCCAAATTTAGTTAGAAGAAAATGAGGATTTCACACGCAAAGAGAATAAATCTACAGCTAAGGCAATTTTTTAAATGTCACATATGCCCACAGGCTGGCTGGCATACATTCCCTGCAGCAGAGCTTTGATGAACCCAGTCTCTTCTGAAGTTTTCATAGCAACCGAAGTGGCACTTTTAGCGCAGACCAATCGACATACATAGAAAAAATGTCTTTAAATTATAACCTTCCGAGAAAACAAAACTGATAAAGCCACATATAGAATTTCATCATCATTTCATCATCAGTGCCTCCAGCCCATGGAAGTTATCATGCTTTGTAGTCACAGTAAATTGATTGTTTTTTATATCAGCTGTGGAAACTGATTCCAGCAAAGCGAGTTAAATGACTCAAAAGGAAAAAACACAAGATAAACTGTTTAGTGAACACAGCGGTGGTCAGAATAACTAGCTCATAAGCCTGGAGCCCATGTGTATAGGGGTTTATCAGATTTTCTGATCCATATATATCTATATATTGCATTTGCAAGGCTTCCCCATGTTGGGAAGAAATTACAAATGAAACATTTTATTACAACCATGGCCCCAAAATATGTTTTATTCATTATTGTTTGTAAGTAAGCATTCTGTTATTGAACAGAAACCAATCCAGGGGCAACACAACAGTAGCCCAGGTGACTCTGAATACATTGAATAAATGTACACAGTGTTTCAAGTTATTATCCAAATGACTCCCTGATTGTCCTAAATGGTCAAAGCAAACGACAGTCATCGACCATAAATCAAATATTGTTGAACAGTCCTCCAAATTTTTCACAAATTCAAATGCTCGAAATGCCCAACAGAATTGGTTTATTTCTGCCACATTAGAATCATTTTTATTGGCCACGTACGTCGAGATATAAAAGGAATTTACTTTGGCAGTTGCATGCTTACGTGTAAGTAATACAATACAAGTAATACAAATAACATATGGAAATGAGAACAAGACTATTAAGTTGAACACGGACAGGCTGATTCATCATTAGCGGCAGGTAGCGAGAGGTCATATCTGGTGCTGTGCAAGGCTGAACGCCGGCGCTGTTCGCTGAGGCTGTGAAAATGATGAATCGGAAGCTACATGGCGTTATCCCAGTCGCTAAACAGATTCTGCTTGATAAATGTGTAATTGCGTGCCGTGTCCGGCGTTCACCAGTCGCTACCTGTCGCTACCTCTCATTAACTAGCCACTACCTGACGCTATCCCTTCTTAAATAAGGGCCTAAGTATTATTCAGACTAGTGCAGCATGGTATTGGGATCAAATCACCAGATAGGTACTTTACTTAGTAACTTAGTGACTACAGGATAAAATCTCTGTTACATCACAGATTTGATGCGTCGGCCAGAGAGCAGACCTTGCAATAGAGCATGCCCAGGATGTGTGGGATTTATAAGGATCGTATATGCACAGGCTTTTGTTCTTTTTTCATACATGTCCTGAAGTGCTGGTAGTGCCCATAATCTTCTCAGAGACCCTTATTGTGCCTTGCAGTCTCATTGAGTTGTTTCCCTTGCTCCTTGTAGCCAGTCAGAGAATGAAAAGCATATGATGGACTCTACCACCGCATTGAAAAGTAAAACCAGAATTGTCTTCTGTGACAATCCAGCTTTCTTGAGTTGTCTTAAGAAAAACAACCTTTTCTGTACTTTATTTAATGTAATTGTGATATGCCTCTCCCAACTGAGATTTTCTATTATGATGGCTCCGAGAAACGTGGTTTCCTTCACAATTTCAACTTCCTTTCCATAAATGTAGATGTTTTGAGCTGAAAGAAGGTTATGTCTGTAGTCCACCACCGTCTCTATCGTCTTGGTTGTGTTACCTAACAGATTACACTCTTTATACACCTGTTCATCTGTTCCACCACTGCATAAATTATATTACGCGTTTCAAATTATGCATATTAGGTTGATTCAGAAAGACATAAAAAGACTTTTGTTTTTGTGTCGATCTGTTTTTTTTTTTTTTTAATTTTCCCGCTTATTTATTTTTTTAATACTTTTTAATACTTACCTCCCATCCATCCCTGTGTCCCACGCTGATCAATCTGGCTTCTGCTCTCCTGCTGCAGCTGGAAGCCTTTTTTAGTTGCTAGGCGACAGAACATAAGGGCTTAATTTAAAAAAAAATGACATAGGGTCCCCCCTACCGGGATGGGGGGGGGGGGCATTTTTTGGGAATTTTAAGGGTTAAAACCCTTAAAAAATCCCCCCAAAAAATGAAATGGGGTCCCCCTTACCCAGCATTACCAGCCCGGGACCAGCTATGGGGGCTTGTAGGAACAGAGGTGGGGGGGCAGCTTTTATGGCCCCCCCACCCTGCAGCCTACAAGCCCACATAGCCTATGTGGGCCCGGGCTCTTCTGCCCCCCCCGGGCTTTGGGGAGGCAGGTAATAGGGGTGCTGGGGGTTAATGGCAAGTCACCTGCGGCTACCGCAGGTGACTTGCCAGCCCCCAGCCTTGTGAACTGGTATAAGGGGTCTCATGGACCCCTTACCAGTTCACAAGGGGTTAAATATAAAAATAAACACACTGACACATAAGAAAAAAAATTTCATTTATTTATTTTTTTTTTACTTCACTCACCTCTGATACTCTGTCCCCCAGCGATCTCCGATGACAGCTGACAGTCTGCTCGGTGTTTGGAGGAGAGAGCCTGAGGAGGGGGGGGGGGCAATCACAGCCATCTCCCCCTTCCCACCTTTTTCCTCCAACCACCCGAGCAGACTGATTCTTAGTCTCGGGTGCTGGACTTAAGAAGCCGGCTGCTGGTGACATCACAGTGATGTCACCCGGCCCTGCCCCCGGGGGGGGGCTAGCAGTCGCGATCCAGGAAGTGGGGTGAGAGGGCGATTTCTGCCCTCTCCTCGCCACGGAAGAGGCTGGGGGGTGATCGGAGGCCACCCCAGTAAAGAGGAGACCTGTCGGGAGGCAGCGCAGCCACAGGTAAGTAAATGTCATTTTTATTTATTTATTTTTCTTTACAGTTAGCAGCTGCTGCTGCCGAAGTGGGGGTGGGTGTATTCCGGGGGCTCTCCTGGAGTCATCCAACCTCCCACGGGGGATCGGATGGCGCAAAATTAAAGAGGAGACCCGGCCGGATTCAACGAGGGGTCAGGTGAGTATTTTTATTTTTTAACTAGCAGGGGGGGGGGGAAGTCAAGCACGTAACACCTACGGGCTCGACACTTAAGGCACGGACATGCGAGCACGTAGGTGTTACATGCTTGGCACTGAAAGGGTTAAAGGGTCATGGACACACAGCTCATTCTCTTTAAAATTGTCATCATGGCACCCAAAAAACAGAGCGCAAAGCCAACACCAGCAAAGGAGGCCAAGACCAAATGGCCACAGCGGCATGAGAACACTTCATCCTCCAGACCGAGCACTCGATCGCACCAAGCGACTAGCAAGGTGCGTGAAACGCGGAGCCAAAGTGGCCACCGCAAGGCGATATTGCCCACAAATCCAGGAACATCCAAAACAGCAACTTAAAGCAAGGAAGAGACCTCAAAGAAGAAGGCACCCACATCCAAACAGCAAGGTACGGCAACGTCCAAGGGCACCAAGAAGCAGAGGGCCTGAAGCCCCAGCCCACCAAGAACACCCTCTCCTCCTCCCCGCGCAAGCACATCCCATGATAAACGGAGCACCAGTTCCAAGGGCCAAAAGAAGCAGAGGGCCCGAAGCCCCAGCCCACCAAGAACACTCTCTCCTCCTCCCCGCCCTACATCCCATGATAAACGGAGCACCAGTTCCAAGGCCACAAAGAAGCAGAGGACCCGAAGCCCCAGCCCCAAAAGCACACCCTCTCCTGCTCCCCACGCAAGCACATCCCATGATAAAGGAAGCACCAGTTCCAAGGGCCAAAAGAAGCAGAGGGCCTGAAGCCCCACCCCCCCAAGCACACCCTCTCCTCCTGGGACCCATTTGCCACAGGCACAGGTGGAATCCAGCGAGACCTATGCAACATCCACGCCTGGAAGTTCGGTGGCCACCCAGGCAAGGACCCCCAGTCCTAATGCGAGTCCAGTCCAGTCTTTCTCCAGCCAAGTGGCGCCCGATTCATCATCACAGAGCCAGCCCAGAATGTCCCCCGAATTGCCACCAAACACAGATGAGCGAGAAGACCAACCATTAGGCAGAACATTGCGGCGAGGCCAGTTGAGTGGGTGGTTTGGGGAGGCACAAACCCTAGCATTGGCAAGTGGCTTCACACTTCATTATGATGAGCTATTTGGGCGACATTCGAAATCAACCAGCAAAATGAGAAAGACCCAAATCTTTGACGAGCTCACCAGACAGGTCAATGCAGCGGGGGACGAGAGGAATGATGTGGAGCAGAAACAGAGAAAATTATCTGACCTGAAGTATGCAGCATGGAAGAAACTGTATAAATGGCAAAATCACAGGTACATATTTGAGTTGTGCATTTTGCTGCTTGTTGTAGTGACCACAATGCCCAAAATTTGTTAACCTCTATTTTTCAGCTTACAAACTGGCGGAGGCTTCCCCACCAAATTACAATATACCAGAGCTGAAGAAATGGTCCTGGCATTAATACACCCCGTCACATTAGAGGGCCTCTCTGGAAGACAGGACACGGACATCCATACCATTTCTGCAGGTTAGTAATGTTTGTTTGAATGTGAACTATTGTAACTGTGTGAAATGAGGCTCACAGGCAGATATAAACACATGCCCCTAGGGAGTGGCTTTGAGGGGAGGTTACTGCTTTAGGCGGGTGTTTAATGTCTGAGGAATGTCCTTCATTATGGCAACTCTCCCAGGGTGCAGTAGTTAAAGGTCCTTAAAAAGGTTTGCAGGCCATACACAACCTTTGACAGTATTTATGCTCACTATTAAACTATTTATCTTACCAAAGCACTGCATGTGATGTGAATATAGTCAATAATAAACAACACTTACTTCTTTGTCTTTGTACCAATGGGGTTGTAGCGGTGCTTTGGTCAGACAAACTTGAGCTGGGGTCAGGGAAAGGGATGCCTAGGAAGAATGCACAGCAGCATACTCTGAAGCCAAATGCTATTTGTAAGCTGACTGCTTCCTAATGCGCCATTTTGGATCTGTAAAGCCTCTTAACATGCAGTACATGCATGTTTGTATTATTTAAGGTGACCAATCTGTATGTACAGGGTGAGTCATACATATAAGAGATACTGTCATTCTTGCTTGGCCACGTGTTTTCTAAAGCATATGTTCTAATCCAGGTCATCAATGGATGTTTGTGTGTTTACATGCCTTTTACTTTTAAACCCAGCCCAGCATCCAGCCTCTGGAAGTGTGGAAGGCTCCTCCAGGTTGAGCACGCTGTCCCCTTCCCTGCTGCCTAGGACACAGAAATAGATATATAGGGTAAGTGGACTTTGATGAAACTGCTGATGCATGTGAATGCACATGAGTAATTTGGATCCAAAAGATATTTAGGGCCAAATCTGAAACACTTTTTCACATGTCTTAACAGACTCCCACACTGATGGATGTAATCTAGGAGATGGAGCACGAGGGGGATGCCAGCCTGATTGGACCTTCAGAAATTACCCCCCGGAACCTAATCTTCCACTGCCCCAGCAACTGCACCAAATCCTCTGCAGCAGAGTGAAGCTGGACGCATGCTGCCAGCCCATCGTGGGCAGCAGGCTGAGACTGAGCCTACAGTCCCCAGTGGTAGCTCTGCTGCAGAAGTTTTGCCGAGCACATTTGGGACTGTTGCTCGCCCTAGAGGTCCAGCATCTGCAGGCGCTCAAACCCGGGGAAGTGGAAGACGCAGTCAACAACGTCGACCAGTTTCCCAGGGGAGGCGCGTGCCGATCCTGGAGTCAGCATGGCGCCATGACAGCCGTTACTTTTGGCAGGTGACCCCACGAACAACAGATGTCTGAACAAATGGCCAACTTAACCACACAGATGGCAGAACAAACGGCCACCTTAAATGCAAACTTCACTGCCATGCTAGATGCATTTCGAACCAGCAATAGACAGATGCTTGAGCAGTGGCAGATTCTGAATGACACACATGCCCAGGTGTTGGGTCACCTCCAAGGCCCACCACAACCTTATTATTGGCAACATAACTTTTAAGATCTATTTCACCTGGATCTGCTCCACATCTTTACTCTACATCCCCACTATATTTACATGTCTGGTGAGCACTACCAAGATTGCCTTTTTTATGGCTTTGCTGGTTTGATTTTGATTTTGGCCATATAGCTCATTAGAGTGCTGACATACCCCACTAGCCAATGACTGAGCTTAAGCCTCACTGAAGTGGCCGCTCAAGCTCCCACGCTGCAGGCTTGGGCCTAATCAAATGGTGGCTCATCCTGTTTGTTGGCAATATTGGGGGACATTCTTGGCTGGGAACCAACTACATTTGCCCATGGCAAAGATTGGACTGGACTGGCCTTAGGACTGGGGGTCATTGGCTGGGTGACCACCGAACTTACAGGCGTGGATGTGGCATAGGTATGGCTGCTTTCCACCTGTGCCGGTGGCAAATGTGGCCGAGCAGGAGAGGGTGTGTATGTGGGTCTATGTATTCCCTCCCCACTATTCCCTGGGAAATTGTTGCTCCCTATGAATCTTGATGTTGGTGGGCGGGGAAACTTCGACCTGGAGTCAGTTACTTTACAACTCCTGGATGTAGCCAATTTCTAGGTGCCATGAGTCTGCCACAATTTATAGGTATGTTCTACAATGTATGTAAATTTTGAGTCTGCGAGTGCCCTTCAACTACAAATTGACATATTTGGAGAAAATAGATTGAATATGACTTTACCTGTTCTTGGCTAAGTTGATGCATTAATATTTGGGTTATTTTGATATTAATGAAGGTTTTTAAGAACAAACATGCGAAAATAAACTGCATGAGGCTCAAATCAGGTGTCAATTTTTTAGTAATTAAGTCATTACTTTTTTGAAAAACAAGAAAAAGGCCTTCACAAAGGCAAATCATAGTGAAAATAACACAATAACATAAACAAACAAAGCAAATTTTAGGCAAAATAGCTGGTAATCAAATTTTCCCGCACTGCTTGGCCAGAGGCACTAGGTGTGCCAGCGTCATGCTCATCTGCCTCCTGGCTGGGTGGAGAGGGGGGCAGATCCACATACCGGGGGACACGCTGTATGATCGCAAAATTATGCAGCACGCAGCATGCAAGGATGATGTTTATAACCTTGTTGGGGTCATATTGGAGTGCCCCCCCGGTATGGTCAAAAAAGCGGAATCGGGTTTTCAGGAGGCCAAAGGCCCTCTCTACTACGGCCCGGGTCTTCCTGTGTGCCCGATTGTATGCCTCCTGTGCCTCATTCTGCGGTTGAAGTACGGTCGTCAGGAGCCAGGGAAGAAGCGGATATCCTGAATCCCCTAAAAGAATAAGAAAATACTTACATAAATTCCACATTCAAAACAACAATATTGGTTAAAGCTGTCGTTCTCTCTGAATAAGAGTCTATCTTATATGTTTCCCACACCCTGTACATACAGATTTCTCACATTAAGAAATCATCCTACCTGCATCTACTGCATGTTATGAGCCTTTAAACATCCAAGATGGTGGCTCAGGGAATATCAGGCAGGCTGCAAACAGGAAGTGCCTTCTGACTGTGCTGCTCTGCATTCTGGGATTGCTGACCTTTTCCGGACCCCAGCTCTGCTCTGTGTGAACAAAGCACAGCTATAACCTGCCCTTGCACTTTATCCCGCTCTCCTCTCCTCAGTAAGTTTGATGTATATGAGCAAAGATGGCGGCACCCGTCTCCTAAAGTCCTGAACAGAGTTGCAGGCCAGTGGGGAAAAGAATAAGTGACTAAAAACTTGAAATATGTTAGGTGGAAATGCTGGGGAATCAGTTTTTAAGTGTTTGGGCTTTTCTAAAAATCATGGTGAAGGTCCGGTTTAACATGTCATCAAGGGGAAAAAACAGCCATAGGTTAAGACATGGGTCATCAACTAGATTCATAGGCATACATTGAAAAGGGAATGACGTAATTTGAAGGAACTTACCAAGGAGCCATCCAACTGATAATTCTCCAGACTCAAACCGACGGAACAATCCGGAGCTCCGCAAGATGTACGCGTCATGGGATGAGCCTGGATACCCGGCGAGGACACTAAGGAACCACATGTCCGGGGCCACCACTGCTTGGACATTCAGTGAGTGGCCCATTTTGCGGTTCCTGAAAAAAAAAAATTTTAGCAATCCAAGGTAAACTACTCAAACTAACTCCTAACACCCTCCCAAAAACATGTAGGACAATCCAAATAACACTAAGTACATAAGTAGTTTTAATAACAAAGATTATATGTATGTGGGAGAAAATAAAGATTAACATTCTAATGACTAATTAAGGTCAGCATTAACATGTTTTGATAAGGCCTACCTTTAAAAAATTGATGAAGGTATACATTGTATACTGGTTCACAGGGACACTTTACAAGGAGGGATTAAGGTATACACTGTAAACTGGTTCACAGGGACACTTTTCAAGGAGGGATTAAGGTATACACTGTAAACTGGTTCACAGGGACACTTTTCAAGGAGGGATTAAGGTATACACTGTAAACTGGTTCACAGGGACACTTTTCAAGGAGGGATTAAGGTATACACTGTAAACTGGTTCACAGGGACACTTTTCAAGGAGGGATTAAGGTATACACTGTAAACTGGTTCACAGGGACACTTTACAAGGAGGGATTAAGGTATACACTGTAAACTGGTTCACAGGGACACTTTACAAGGAGGGATTAAGGTATACACTGTAAACTGGTTCACAGGGACACTTTACAAGAAGGGATTAATAGATAGTTAAAATACAGTTTGCATAAACTATATAACAAAATGACATAATTAACTTACCTATAGATGTACTATTCGGCTGCGGGAGGGACCAATGCAACGGGTTGCAATCGATCGCACCCATGACGTTGGGCATGTCGGCGATATTAAAAAAACCCAACTTAAGCGTGTTCCAGGCTACCATGTCGTCAGTAAATGAAATATATTTTGGACTAATGGTAGCCACGCCATCCAAAAACTTGGATAGCGCGCGGCTCAGCGTAGGCTGGGACATCCCCACGGAGAGGGCACCCAGCCTCTGGAACGAGCTGTTCACCAAAAATTGCAGGCAGCCAAGCATCTTGGTCATACCTGAAATTGCTTGCCCCTTCCTTGTGGTGCGGGCTAACCATGGCCGCAGCTCACTATACAACTCAACATCATGCATGCGATCGATATGCATGCGTCGCCGGTGCAATCTGGCCTCGGCCCTGCTGACACATGCAATGCCTTGGAGCTGAAGGCGCTCATATTCCTCCACAAAGCCGCAATACATGGTCAAACAAGCCAAGTGCAAAATGGTCCTGTAAGTGGATCGCAAATGAAACTGTTTTATAGGGCGGTGGTCCCTCGGCAATCAGCTCTCTAAATCAGACGCAAGCCCATCCCAATAACGTAAGTTATCTGAACGAACGCAAAATATCAGATTTAGATGCGAAAATTATCCGAACTAACGCAAATGATCAGATTTAAATCCGTCCATCGAAAGCGCATATACTCATTAGCGGGAACGAACATATGCATGGAAAAAGGAACGTATAAACCCAAAAAAAGGCCAAACAGACACAAAAACATACACAGACACATACGAAAGTCCAGACGTATCTGTCTCTGAATCAACCCTATTGTCTAGAGACATTCAGTTTAGCCAGGGTGTGTCACAGGAGCTAGTTTTGGCTGAGGTTGAAGTCAATAGAAATGCTCTGACTAATATTGTGTAATGAATTTAACATTCAGGAAGTTAGGACATGTTGGAAACATATTTTATGATAGGTACCCGTGCTATGCCCTGCTTCGCCTATGCCGCTTTACAAGCAGGCAAATGGGCTGACTGGTGACAAAGTGTCCGAAGACATATGAACCAAGGCACATGGTGGGCCGCACAGTAATGGTGGAGGCCTGGTTTTCTAAGACAAACATGGGTTTGGGTTGACTTGAAAGTACAAAAATGTGCACACCACAACCCTGTCTGCCTGTTGAAGGCCTAGACATCTGCCACGCCCCATGCCTTAGTGAACTTGCCATCAGTCCGGCCACTGTAACATGTACCACCCTTGCCTGTTTGTAGGGGACACTGTGCTTGGCTCGGATGTGTGTAGACCAAGAGGTAGGGGACACTGTTGCAGGCTGAGACAGGAGCCCACAGATCTTCCAATCCACCAGTAATGGCGGCCCAGAGAGCTGGGTCCACCAGGTTTCCAAAGTGTGTCAGTGAGTCCAATCCATCAGTAGTGGCTGCCTGGAGAGCTGGAAGTGATTGGGAGATGCCAATGCAAATGCTGTTTTGGAGTAGTGTCATGCGCCTACTCAGTAGTGCCTATGCACATACTGGCAAGTTCACTCTCCAGCCTAAATGGGTAGGCCAATACATGCATTTGCCTGCTGCAGATGGGGAAGATGTGAGACACAGGTGTTTAAAGGAGAATGTTAGAGTGCATGTGGACCTAAACTAGGACAGTACACAGACTACTGTCAGGGCCGGCCGGAAGTGTGGTGGAGGCCCCTGGGCACAAAATCTGGTGGAGGCCCCTGATAAAGTATTATTTTCCTTTAAAATAATAGTCCAGCCAAGTAACTGATTGGTAGTTGTCTGGCACCCACCCACTTTGGAACGTCAGATCGAGTCCTTTGTGCCCCAGCTCAGGAACTCCTGCTTCGCCATTCTGGGCAGGGGGTAGTATAGTTGCCCAGCTGCTCCATCAGAAAACAGTTTCGCGCATCGAGCTGCCAGCGGCTGTGCTTTGTGGCTTATGTTCAGTGAGTGGCCGCCGATTGACAGCTCTGTACACACCCATCACTGTAGCGTTGCTGACGATGGCTTTGCTGCTCTAGACTCTCCATCCTTCCCTGTTGTTGCCAGCGCTGCGGCCCATCAGACCAAAGACTGAAGAGCCTCCTGGACCAGGCCATAACCCAAAGGCTCCATTCCTAATGGGATGCACAAATTAGGACGCTTTTGCTTCTGCCAAGAAGATAGCAGCATCAGGTTACTGGACGTGATGTGTTAATAAACTATATCAATGTAAATTACATTTCCAATTGAGAATACAATCAATTTTATTTAATTGATATCCTTTAACCTACTATTCTTTTTACTATATGACCTACTGGCGATGTTAATTACGGTGTGCTTGTTAGAATCTATTGCTCATGAAGCTACACTACTGTCATCGTCTTGTAACATTTATTGAAAGATATCGTTTGAAAGATCACAGGGTCAGGGCAAGAATCACCAAAACCTCCCAAACAATCATTTTGATAAATGGAGCACAGGTCAGGCTATGTGAGTGGCAGGAATAATTTTTAATTACTAATGTAAAATGTGTTGGTTTACTCTAATCACTGAGGAAGTTGACTTTTCACCCCAATTAGCCATAATGGTTTTAAAAATTCTACACTTATGATAGCACATTTAATGAAGGACTTTTGACTAATAAGTTCTGTAAAAAATAAATCTGATAATTAATATAAACAATAATATAATGTCACTGTATCTGAGGCCCAAACATAATAAAAACTATTTAATAGTGTTGCTGCATGTAAACTATTAGAGAATATGCCAAGATCCAGATTATTTTTTTTAAACCGGACCAACAGCCTTTTGAAAGAAATCCCCTAAAATCACTTGCGCCATCTGCGTGCATGGCACTGAATCATTATCAGCAATTACATTTGCTCCAATCAAAGCTGAAATGCCCAGAATTTCTCTTGGTAGTACCCATCCCGGAGCACTCTGTATGCTTCTTCCTCTCTCAGCATTCCAGCCATGCTGCTGGCTAGACTTACCTGACATAACCCACAATGCAAAGTGTCAGGAAACCCAATGGCACTTCCTCTTTGTAGGCTACTGTCAATGTCATATGATGTCATGGGGGAGGGGAGATCGAACTCAGCAGGAATTACAAAAAGGTATATACATTTTTTTATGTGCAGCAATCTGAATTGTCCTAGGGAAGGATGTATATGAGCACTGATTATTGTAAGGATGTTAGTTTGGTCTAACAATTTCTAGTTTGGCATCACCCAAATCCAAATGCCCTGAGGTCTATGGGGGGGGGGGGGGTAGGTTCTGGGTGTGATCTGGTCAGTGGCATACATAGCTCTGATGGGGCCCCATAGCATCACATGCCACTGCAATCAGCTCTGCTGCTGGCAGCTCCCGGCAGCATACAAACTGGTAAAGTGGTGGAGGCTTGTGCCGGGCCCCCTTCTACCATGGGCCCAGGGGCAGCTGCTTTTACTGCCTCTATGGTATGTATGCCCCTGGATCTGATCTTTGGAAGGCTGTCAAGTGCTCCTAAATTGCATGGTAAGTTCATCAGGCATCTGGAAGCTAATTAAAATGTTTGTTTCAAGCAGCAGCAGCAGCAATTCTCACCTGTCTACTACTCCCTCTCATCACCTGGACTGATCCTTTTTCTGACCAAGTCGCTGTCTGATCCTCAATTTTGAGAGCTTTGAGTTTTGAAATAAAATATCTACCACATTGTAAAACATATAAACCCGACCAGTAGAACTATTTGTATTGTTTAGTGGAAAAGTAGAAAAGCAGTCTAGCTCTTTGGTATTCATGATTATCGGAAGGTGTCACGCTCCGGCCTAGTTGTAAGGGAAGGGTCAGGGAGAGGGCTGGGTACTCACTTGATGTGGATGGTCTAGCTGGAAAAGGCAGCTGTAGTTCCTCCTTAAAGTTAGACGAAGAATTCACAGGAAAGGAATCACTTTTATTGGACGCCCCAGCTTTATTCAGGCTCATAACAGCATTCATCACAGTCTTCCCTGGCCTATCACAGCGGCCCACCGTATAAATTCATTAGAACTCATTAGACCTCCCCTCCGGGTATCTTCACCGCAGATGCGCACCCTGCCTCAGACATTTTGCCCGGATTGATGGCGGGTGGGTTGTCACCCAGGGATCATAGTAAGCAGTGCTCTGGTGCCTCTTCCTAGCCTCCAACTCCAGGGACCCACACCAACATCTCTCTTTCTGCCCTCTTTGCCTACATGGGGGTAAGCTGGCTCTGGATGTCCTCTGGCCACTCACAGGCCCACCCAACACAGAGCAATTCTCTGGCCAAACCCAGGCCTATCTTCTTTTCGTGGCATCCCACCACAAGGATCCCGGTCGCTGCTCCATATGGGTTGATTCAGCACCATAATTCTTTTACTCACTTTTTTAAAGAGGAAACACCTTTTCTTTAGATTTTTTTCTCCTCTGTGCAATTCAGCACCAGACATCTTTTTGCCATTAAACTGCGCCCCAGCCACGCCTATAAAGGGAAACCCCCCCTAAGAATTAGAAAATAATATTTATAGAGACAAGCCCCCCCCACATGCACACATACAGGCAAGCCCCTCCACACACACGCATATAGGCAAGCCTTCACATCTCACTCTCTCCTTATCCCCCAACCCCTTCCCCCCCTGAATTCAACTTCACACAACGCTCCCAACAAAATAGCTGCTCAGCAAAGTCACCATGCAGTGGCAGCCAGGCACGGCAAACAGCTGTGATTAGACAAGAGCCTGCACATGTGCCATTGGAACAGGGAAGGGTAAGCTGATACCATCGATCTGGGGGGTTTCAGACAGTGGGTCAACTAAACGCAAGATAGTCAATATATTGGGTTTTGTTCTGCTTTTAGACTCGTAGTCGATGGGTCCACTCTAAAGCGCACAAAAGCGAACAAAAGTCTACGGCTATCAGCCTTAGAATCTATCAGATTTGGATGCCTTTCTGTGTGAAACCCCCAAGGTCACCCGGTATACTCACCTTCTCCTCTGGACCAACGGCACATGCACGAGCAGCAGCCACTCCCCACTATCCCTTTAGCAGAACACAGGCTCGCGCCAGACATTTGTGAAAGGCCAGCATAAGCACGCTCCCTGTTAGAAGCTGCGCTTAGTAACGCTTGGCTAGACTCGGCTGCATAGACGAGCCTAGCCGAGTTTGCGGCACCGCAGTTGAGCTCGCTGATTAGACTGGAGGCCGTACATGCGCCGTAGGACCGGAGTATGGCGAGTTACAGTAGGTAACCTGGGGGTTTCACACAGCGGGGCATCCCGCATCAGGGTGCCCCGGGGCAAGGGCCAAAACCCAGGAAGCCTCAGTTTTGGCTCTACCAATAACTTCCATGATGAATGGGGTATCTCCTTACTTTGAGTAATTATTTTATAGGTCAGAATCATCAAATGCACAATGGATGGTCAGGTTTGACGCTTTGAAGCGCTTGAGTACATTATTTGTTTTATCCATTTCTAATCGGGTTATAATAGGGTTATACAGATACATTTTAAGTGTGATCTCTCCATCACAGCAGCGCAATAGAGATCACTCACACATTGCAGTCAGCTGGGAGTCGGCTGTGAAAATGTTTACATTGTAACAGCGGGGCGCTTAGCTGGTATATAATGTAGCAGTGCAGGCAGCAGCCAATGTTTTATAATAACAGCGTCCACACACCTGACTGTTACAATGTAATACACTGTGAAACTCCAGCCAGTTCTGTGTTTTAACATTAGGGCTCTTTTCCTGCTTGATATATTGTACAGTGCAGCAGCTTGTGTTTCAATGCTCTCATGTATGACTCATTCAATCTATTAATTCAGAATGTGGCACCCAAACATCTCGGGCAGGCTGATTCATTACTAGTGCCAGGTAATTTCAGATGAGTGTCTGTACAGCGGCGCTAAGAGCGACCGCTAGTAGTCGCTCTGATCGGCAATGAGTCGCTATTACAGAGCGCCTCAGTCGCTGGCCGCCATTAATGAATTTGATGTGTGAGTGGCTATAACACCAGTACAGCGCTATATGGGAGCGAACGGTAGCGACTGGTCAGTGTGAGCAACTCAAACCATATTCATCGAAAAAACAGCCTCACACAGCGCCGGCGCTCAAAATTGTGTCGCTGTAGCCCAGAGCGCCAGAAGCTGTGTGATTAAAGTCCGTTTTTGATCACATGTCCACTAATAACAAAGCGAAAACATATGGAATTAAATTGTTATTACATTGTGACATTAACACTTTAATACCAGACCTGTAATGACAATTCTGCATAAAAATATAAAAAGACAATCAAGTTTGAAAAAATGACTTTTTCTAGCCCATGAGAGAAAAAAATAATTAAAAGGAAACCCTGTTTAAAGAGAAAGAAAGGAACGTCCATTGAAATGTATGGGAGAGCGACAGGTAGTGACAGGTAATACCAGGCGCTATACGCTGAGCCGCCTGTAATGATGAATCGGTTGCTACGTGACGCTGTAAGAGTCGCTCACCAGAATCGCTTTGATAAATGTGGTATTGCGTACAGCGCCCTGCGTTCACCAGATGCTACCCGCTGCTACCTGCCGCTTACAAGGCACTACCTGGCGCTATCCCTTGATGAAAAAACCCCATAGTGTTTATGAGTCAAGAGTTATGGACCACTGCTTTAAATGAAAACTACATTTTTGTCAGGTTTTTGATCGTTTTCCTCTTCTGGAATGTAAAATAAACGTGTGTTAGGATTGTGCCCCCAGATCTGTGATTTACTTATCAACATGCTATTAACATGAGTTAGGAGTGGCTTTCCTGGCATTGAGTAAAGCTCTAAGTATAGCTTCTGACTACAAGTCCCAGAATTCTTCCACTGACAAGGGTGAGCTCCCTTTCCCCCACATAGCAGAGCTTGGAAAAATTAGGTAGCAGTAAGGACAGGCGTCTCTCCCCAGGTGAGAATGCTGCCAGCAACCCTTGGTCCTGGAACACAAGATTGTGATCCTCTCATCTGAAGAGGTTGAATTAGAGCCAGGGGATTAAACCTGTGAGCTCAGGAATGTGGAGTGGCATCTCTGCCTCAGCCAATCAGATAATTAGCAAAGCTAGAGTTGGGAAGTCTCTGCTATATAAACCAAAAACACCAGTTCCTGTAGGGTTGCTAAGATTAACACGTCTTGCTAGAGAAAATTGCCATTGAAAGCGAAATTACTATTGAAGATGTGGTTGAACATGTTGCTTTTTTGCATCTAGAACTTTATATTATCAGAGATCCAGTTACATTTGCATATGATACATTGGTTTGCTAAAATGGACTTCTGTTACTATAATTAAATACTTTAGTTGAAATTATCATTTAGTGAATAAGATGTATGGATATTTTACTGTATATTTCCTATAGATAAAGGTGGCTTTTGTTATTGCATTAATTAACCTCTGCCATTTTATATAGATGAATTACTGCCATTTGTTTGATTTAAAAAGAAGCTGCTTGAATTTCACATTTGAATCAAAGCAAACTGAATTGGCTTTCTAATAATACTTGTATTCCTGTTTATCTAATGTTCTTACCTCTAAGGCAGAACAGCTGTAGTTATACTGAGGACACATTCCATACTTACTAATAAGGTGACTTCTGAAGGCAATTGGTCATACTGGATTTAATTTTTTTTTAGGAGTACCATAGTACAGGGGACTGCATAGATGAGTACACATTTTTAAGGTTTTTATTTGTAGGAGCCCCATAGGAAGCTTTATGAGGAGGTGAAGAGTTTCTTCTAGAACAGTCTGGCCACTAGGGGGGATAGTGAACCATAGGCTGGGAGGGATCTTTGGCCCTTATTCATCAAGCGATAGCGCCAGGTAGTGTCTGACGAGCGCCAGGTAGCGGCAGCTAACGGCGACTACCGACTCAAGTACGCCCGGCGGCGGTCACAATGACGCATTTATCAAGCTAAATGAGGCTAGCGCCGGCGAGAGCGACGGCTAGCGCGGCATTCATCATGAAGCCGGCTGGCCCGAACAGCGCCGCTGCCAATTCCTTCACAGCGACACGTATTACCTGGCGCTACCTGCCGCTCTCCCATACATTTCAATGGCAGACGCTGCAATGATAGTTTTTAGTGGTTTTGGGGTTTTTTTCTTTGGTACAAAATTCAACACATGTTTATATTGATATGTTTTATGAATCTGGCTGGTTATTTATATGTATTAGAATTTTTTTTTATTTTTCACAATGTAATGTTGTGAGTGACATGGGAATTGCATCTCCTCCACCCAAACTCATTGGCATCAAAATCGCTGGTTTTCCACACAAACGGGGCTTGTAAAGCTATTTTGTAGCCTGTCAGGTTGGGCGGTCACGTTCGCTCTTCGAAATTGTCAGCGCCCAAGCTATTCGGCAGCCCTGTCCTTGATGAATCTGTGTTGGTCAGTGTTTGTGCAGTCGCTGTTTTAATTCGCTATGTGGCGGCGCGAGCGTCGCTGTGCCTCGCTGCGCTGCGTTGTGCGGCGCTGTGCTGTTCATACATGTGCCCTTCTGCCATTTGCAAGGAATTCACTTCCCGCGACCCCAGTCGTTGTTAATGAATACACTGTAGTTGTGAGCGTGCCTGGCCACATATTGCAGGATTAACATTCAGTCGTACCAGCTCATAACAACCCGTTATGCATTCTCATGTGTGCCACATTTTCAGGTAGTTGTCTAGTTTGATTGTGTGATGACTTTGTGAAGGAATAAGATTTGTATATTTAAGCACAACGGTGTATGCTTTAGAAGGACCTATGCATTACAGTATGTAGAATCCCCTGCTAAATCAAGCTAATAATTCGTGGCGCCTTTGGCCCTAGCTTGTTTTGCAGCGTCATTTTAATGTTTTTCCGCCACTTAGCGTGCACATAGCTGATATTAGCTTGTCCCTGTTGCGCGCATGTTTGTTTTTGAATTTTGAAGCACAGTAGCTTGCGTCATATCCGGTTCCGGGATCCTCCTTTGCGTTTCAACGCCACCTTAAGGTAAAAATGTCTAGCGCTTATGCCAATAGCTTGTTTTGCAGCGTCATTTTAATGTTTTTCCGCCACTTAGCTTGCACATAGCTGATATTAGCTTGTCCCTGTTGCGCGCATGTTTGTGTTTGAATTTTGAAGCACAGTTGCTAGCGTCATATCCGGTTCCGGGATCCTCCTTTGCGTTTCAATGCCACCTTAAGGTAAAACTGTCTTGCGCTTATGCCACTAGCTTGTTTTCAAGCGTCATTTTAGTTTTTCCGCCACTTAGCTTGCACATAGCTGAGAATAGCTTGTTGCTGGTGCGCGTAGCGTTTTTTTTTGTTAAACTTTTTTCCAATGTCGCTTGGGTCATTTCCGGTTCCTGTTTCCTCCTTAGCGTTTCCACTATGCTGCCCAGACGGCGAGTTATGCGCCTCCCCAGCTCCTCCTCCGACTCTGACCCCACCACCCCTCCCCCACCTCCCCCACCTACCTCACCTTCCCCAAATAGCACCCCTCCCACCCCTTCCCCTCCTGGGCCTAGTAAGAAAACGCGCACCCGGGTGGATAGCCGCGTAAATGGCCAGGTGGTCAAAGTGAGTATTTTTTTTTTGTATTTTTAGCTTAAAAGTTGCAGAACACACAGGGGGGATTGGGTCAGAAATTTGTTTGTTTTCAAACCAAATTTGATCACTCCCCGTGGGGCATCCCCATTGTGGATGTCCTGCTGGGATGCCCCCCCCTGGAGGGCCCTAAAAATTACCTCAGCCCCGTCCCATCTGTGCATGCGTTAGCTGCGGATGCCTATTGCGCTTACCTCTAGCAGGGTGTACCCCTGCGCCAGACATATTTTAATTTTGTGTGCAGGCGCACTCCCTGTTAGAGTCAAACGCCACATGCGTACTTTGCCGTGCAGACCCATCTGAGCTGGTATGCACGTCCCAACGGCCTTGTATGCGCATACCACAGCGGCGCGGAGCGCTGTGTTTGGCTTGCGGAGTGACGTGGGAGTGTCCTCAGTGGTGTATTTGTGGCCTTCCAAGGGGGTTGCAGACAGCGGACCACCCACAATTGGTGTGGCCCACCAAAGTGCACACAAACCCAGAATACTGATAATCCTGGGTGTGAGTCCACTTTGATCTGGTCTCTGTATAACTGTTTATGACATTGTTCTGATGTCATGTATTGATTTTAGTTTGTTTGTTCATTTTTCATAGGACTTCTGCGTGGCCGAATATGACTATGCCCGTGGAGGGAAAAAACGCATTGCCATGGAGGTGAAGGCCACAGTGTCCCGGCGCTTCCACACCGAGCTGACCATACGCTCAATTCAGCAGAAGTGGTCGGATTTCAAGCGCCGGGACCCTGCGCATCAGGTAAGTTAAAGCTTATGTTCTGTTTCGCCTTTGTGCAGAATCATCTGCTAAGCTGTGTCCATTTGTGCTCTTTAGATTAATTATTTTCTTTCACCCCCTCCACACAGATAAGCGTCCTCCCCTGGGGAAACGTGGGAAGGGATTCCTCCCCCGAACCAGGCAGGCGGACTCGGGGGAGTCATCGGGGGAGGGTCCCTCCCGCGGGTCCTATTTAGAGGACCCAGGGGAGGAAGGGGATGACGCCCCAGAGGAGTGTGCTGCTGGGGGGCTGGCTGGATCAAGCCTCAGCTCCTCACACTCTGAGTCTGAGGACTCTCACCAGGCAAGGGGCCACTCTCAAGCAGGGAGTGAGAGGGAGGAGGGTGGCCCTTTGCCTGGTGGATCTTCTGACCAGAGTGTGAGGAGCCGAGGCTCCCCGCCTCCTCCTCAGAGCCCTCCCTGGGCTTCAAGTGGCGCTTCATCCCCTGGTGAGTGTACATTTTTTAATTGTTAGTCTGTGACAGGTTTCATCTGGCAATTTGTACTTAGCCCTTGCCATTCCTCTCTAATTTGCAGGGCATCATATAGGCGGCACCTCCATGGCGTTTTGGCGAAGGATTCTCCACGGGCATAGTCATTGTAAGTGTTTGTGGTTATCCATCACATTCCCAATGTTATGACATTCATTAAAGTGTACCCCCAAACATTGATAGTGCTTGGATTCTCGAAGGTTCCATGACAAATCACATCCCTCACCCAGGGCCCCCCCCACAAAAAAAACCCCACAAACTCCTTACCTCTTTGGGGGTTGCCAAAGCCACCGTCCCAGCCTCCTGTGTGACACTCTAGATGTGTGTGCGCCTGCGCTCTGTTTCCAAATGGGCTGCGCGTGCGCACACACTCGAGGAGTGATGTGTGGAAGGCAGCGGGCGCGGAGTACGTTGTCTCACGCAAATTGTGTTGCTCTGCCAAAGCGGACCCAAACCCAGATTTGCTGCAATCCTGTGTATAGGCCCACTTGTAACAGACACATGTTTCCTGGTCCATTGTCACAGCTGGTTTGATAAGGTACCCTAACCTCACAAACCCCACTACAGTGCTAGCCAACTGTCAACCACCCCTATGTTTCTGCCCACACCATGATGGGTGTTCTAATTTGTTTTCTTGGGTTAAGTTGTTCCCGCTCAAACATGTGGCCCACTATTAACATTAGCCAAACAACTGCTAATGATTCCTTTACATAGCACTGTCTATGTTATTTGCACATTCTCTTTAGGGATACATGTGTCAACCCTAACTAATTGACATTAACTCATGGTCCAGGAAATATGCTAATTTAGGACAACCTGTATGTAACCATGCAAGCCTTTGCATTTTCAGACTCAATAACCAGATGGATGTCAAATAGTCAGGTGTCATTGGCCCACTAATTGTGTTTTTGTCTTTTGCTTTCTGTTGACAGATGTTGCTACGCAGACGGAGCCAGAGACCCTCCTCCCCACCCCAGCTCCAGGAACGGCCAGCAGCATGGGCCCCCGCCACAGCTGCGATGGTGAGTACATCCCACTTCATATGCCTAAAGACTTGTGAAACCTATGTCTTATAGTCACATCTGCAGACATATAAAATTTACCTATGTGTTAATTTCACACACATCTAGATTCAATGTGTTTGTACAATAATCCAACATGCCTGTTTGCATGCTTGATTGTTGGCTCACATTCTTCATTTGGCCACATAGAGACTATTTTTGCCTTAGACACAACCAAATGGGCCCTATTAGGTCTGGACCTCTAACATTCTAGGGCAAACTCGTGTACTCGTTAGGACTTAGGCCCTGATGTTTGGCTGTGACTAAACACAAAAATGGACACACTGGGACTTATACCTTCTTTGCTTCCCAAGAGTTAAACTGGAACAACAACCAGGATTTTGACTTTCCTGGGTCTTGGTCCACTACGGTGGGGCACCCCTGATCGTCACCGCTGTGTGACAACCCCCTGAACTCACTTTGACTCCAGCAAACGTACAAGCCACGGCAAATTGGCTCCTCCTCCGCCTCCCCCGCGCCCCTTTTTACGCGCGCGTGCCTGCGCCGGCCATTCACAGACGGCCGGCGCAGGCACGCACACGTCTAGAGGGGCGCCAGGGAGGGCCCGGCGGCCCTGCCCCACCGAAACTGAGGTAGGTATTTTGGGGTTTGGGGGGGGTTTCACCCCCAGGGACATCCCCATCTCGGATGTCCCGCGGGGAGGGAGGTGATCGGGCAGGGAATCTGATAGATTCCCGGGCCGATCACCGGTGGGTGTTGGTACACTTTAAGAGTAAATGTATGCTTGGGATGTGTTGTTCACATTCCTGCCAGTCAATAGTACTCATATCATGTTAACCAATAAGCACACAGTGGTCAACAATGTTAATGTGAGTGTCACCTAATTGGACACACTGACATTACATTGCTACATCTGTGTCTGTTGAGGTCACATCCAATTTATTAATAAATTGTTGTTTCTACATCTCTACAGCTTGTGAAAACCAGCATCGCAGACTGTGGCGGGAGATCAGGCTCCTGAAGCTGATGCTGCTGGCCAAGAAGAGGCGCCGGCGGCGTCGTTAGGGTGGGGGGAAGGCTGGCCTCTTGATGCCCTTTGTTGGGCAATGTTGGCCCTGTTGGCCATTTTTTTCTAATAAATTTTTTGATTACCATCATTACAGTGTGGTGCATTGCAAAGCATAGTTTAACTGTCTCAAAACCCATTTGTGTGTCAATTTAGCCATACCTTTGGAGTCATTTCATGTGTTAACCATAGTAAGCTATGGTCTCAAATGTGTGGGCTAAATTGACCAATACATTGACATATGTAGATCAAGATACTCATCCCTGACTGTGTTATTAGCTAGGTCTTAGGAAAAACACAATTTAGAGGTTGGTGAAGCAAATATATTTACAAAAACAAAAACAAACAAAATTAATATTCTTGGCTGGGTGGCCGGGGAGGTTGGGAGTCATTGCTAGGGGCGGTGTTGGGGGACAACAGTGCAGTAAAAAATATAGACTGCTGTTGTATGAGCTGTTGTATCAACAACAAAGTTTGGTCCTGCCGCTGGAGACATTCTTCCTGGCGCTGTATCGATTCTTCCTGGCGCTGGAGAGATTGCTCCATTAGATTGGCCAGCCGACCAAGTTCCTGGTTCTGGTGTTGGTTTAGGAGCAACTGGTCGATCTGGCGCTGCTGGGCCTCATTTTGTTGCTGACACATCAGCACCTGATTTTCCAACGCCGCAATGCGCTCATTAGTTCCATCACGCGGCTGTTGGCGACTGTAGTCCTCCAGCATCCGGACCCCTAGCTCATAAAAATCAGCACTGGTTGGTGCCACACCTCCTCTTGCTGTGGTTTGAGCCTAACAAAATAGAAAACAACATTTTAGTCAAACAGAACCAATGCAGGTATGCCCCTCAAAATAATTACCCTAAACAGTCACTATACAACTTACCCTTGTCTGAGCCTCGGAAGCTTGGCCACATGGGACTTGGGAAGAGGTCCCAGCTTGGGGTTCTGGTTCCGCCTCCTGCCAAAACAACAATGAAAGGAAATGTGACATGTTGCTTCATCCACTACCCACGAACATGCCAATGTGGTTCTAGGTCGTCTACATCAGCCATGTTACCTGCGTGTCCTCCGGCACAGGTAGGCTCGAGGTTTCGCTGCCAGAGAGTGGCAATTCCACATCCGAGATGTCCGGCAAGTTGGCATATGCTAAACAGGAAAATCAGGTTAGTAGGTCTGTGGCCCAAACTCAAATGTAACCTGGCTAGGCTATCGAGGCCATACCTCTAAAAAGTGCCAAAATACACACTAGACCAAAGGTATCTGTTAAACTCAGATTGTTAACATGTATGTTACAGGACTAAGAGGCAATAATTTTTGCTAATCACATCAGAAACATTGCTTAAATTACACATACCCGCAATCTCCCAGATGTCTTGAGTGGGGTCCTCACTCGAGCTTGGACCTTGAAAATACATGTGGACACACAAGTTGCCAGAAGCAAGTGCAACAAAAGTAGAGCCAAAATACAGACTAGAGCAAGGCAAAACAACTTACCCTCATCTCTGGCAGCCTGAACTTGAGGGGCCCTTTCTGGACAGCCACTTCCGATATTCGGGTCAACTAAAAAACACAAGGAATGTCTCTAAATATTCATCAAACTACTACGGGGAATGTTTGGCAAAAAATATGTCCGCCCAAATACATTGCTATCACTCCAATAACTAATAGACTGACCCTGGGGAGGCAACAAGCACTCCCAAGAGGCATCTTCAAGTTTACCAAGCAAACATGTAGATTAGTAGACTAACCAAATTGAACCAGTGTAACATAAACAGCATAAAGGATCCATTATGTATTGCTATACACACCAACAGGGTCCTGTTGACCTGCAACATCGGAAGGGGGGTCCAAAGATGAACCAGTCACTTGGCCTACCAAGAAAAAAGAGGAATGAGACACATGCACTTGGGTAAAAGTGGATAAAGCAAGGTGGACACATGCACTTACCGACATCCAAAGAGTAGGTGGGATCCGGAGGAGATGCTGGGGCCAAGGGCATGGGAGCTAGGCAAAAATGAAGCCAACATTGAGCCATAGTTAATGTGCGTGCAAAAATACAACATGCATTAAGGTGTGTGTGAGCAGCTCTTTCACTAATATTCACTAATCAAGGCCAGTGTGGCTCCCACATTGATATGCCGATATATGGCTACACATCTCTGGCTTCAAACATATCTACACATGTTAGGGCCTTGTTAGTTAGTTGCTGTGAGTGTTACAGTGGGCGTGAAATTAGGCCGCAGGCCCATATTATGAATACTCAACAGTGCAACACTCGATTGTTTGAGCTGCTCCCACACTCATTTGTTCCCCAAACAACCAGCACCAAAATTAGGGGTAAATACCTTCAATGGCAGACTGGGGTAGCCTTGAGGTTGCTGGAAGGGCAGGAGCTTGGGTGTCCTGAGGCACATCCCGGACAGCAGCATGTGCACCTATGCAGAAAGCAACAGACAGAAAAGTAACAAATGTTTGAGCTCTAATGTAATACTTCACAGGTCCTACTGTTAGTTGGTCAGAATGAAAAAATGCTAATCACATACATTAACATTAGGTTTGTAAAAAAGGCAGAAAATATGTACCTTCGGTCCAACCTGTGGTGTCATCCCCAGGATCCACACCCTGCAGCCGAGCCAGTGGGATTTTGGCCTTCAGCATCTCCTCATACGGCCTGTAGGTACTCTTTGGAGCCTGGATGGTGCCACTGTCCACATCAAGATCGTGATTCATCTTTTTCATAAGGGCCCCTCGCAAAGTGTAGAAGCGTTTCCTGCAGGATGGGCCACTACGTGGGTGTTGAGCAGTGCTACTAAGCTCCACACCAATGGCATCCCACAGTTTGCTTCTTTCTTGTTTGCCTATGGACTTGCTTTGGGAGCCAAATATCAGCTCCCATTTAGCAAGTGTAAGGCGCACAAGATGATTATTCTCAGCCAAATTAAATTCAGGCTCCCTCTTGGCACCTGGGCGCTTAGCCTGGGGTGCTGCCCCACCTTCAGGCTGTGCCCTTTTCCGTAAGGGAGGTCTGCGCACAGCACCCACCAAACTCCTACTTGGGCCTGCTGTGGCCGGCAGATGTCCTGAATTTGGCTCCATCCTGTAGCTGCACACACACACAAATACACACCCAACAAGCACGCATGCAGACTACAGAATGGCATCGCAATCTCTTAGGGTTGGGCAGGTTTTATGTGCTCTAACACCCAATCAAAAAGCAGGCCACTTAATTGATTCACACATACAGCCCAGTTCCTTCTAGCCACACCTCCACTGCACTGACTGAAGCATGTGTGTTAGCCAATTAACTCATTACAGACCTCATTAACCAAACAACACACACCCAAATACAACAATGGACTGATGTATCTCAAACCCTTGTGACATGTGGTTAGCCTAATGGCTATTTAAAAAAACAGCAGCTTACCTTTCATTGGGCCACCACTGATTTTTGGGCCATGTCCGTTAATGCACGCAAGTTTCGGCTCACGTACGCTAGTAGCGCTACTAGCGTGCGCGTGCGCACTCTGTTTTACGCACACCTGGGTCGGCTAATTGGCGCCCGGAAATAGCAGAGCGACGCAAAAGGCGGCAAAGCGGACCTGTCCCTTTTGAAAGAGAAGTATAAATGGAAGGAATTTTCAAGCTTCTGGTATTCTTACACTGTGGCAAAGGCTGTGGTGTGGTGCTGTGCTCGCTTCCCTTAGCTCATTTGAGCCTCTGTCTGGTTTCTGTCCTCACTCTCTGTGGCTTGTTGGGTGATTTCTGACATCAGTGCTGTTTCTTTAGGAGCTTGTTTTTGGTGGCATCTGCAAATATTGTGTAGCATACAGCAAGTGAGGCTTGATTTTGGGGCCTTTTGTGGGCTGTGCAGCAACTCCCCTCTTGGTTGTGCCTAACTTAGAAAGCTGGTTTTCAGCAGGCTGGTGGTTTGGACCACTATAGTTCTGGTTTTGTGGTGAGCTGCATTGTAGCGGGTGTGTGTGGAGTGTGATTGTTTGTGTGTGTGTTGTGTGTTTGTGGTTTTTTTTTTTTTTTTGTATATATCTTTAGTGTGTGTGATGGATAAGAGGGTGATGTATGGTGTCTGGGTGGATGGATGTATGTGTATGCTGAAAGAGCAGGAGGAAAGGGAGCAGGGTGTTGTGAGGCTTAGGGCACCCCGCTCCTTTGCAATCCGCCTTTCAGTATGGGACTTAAGTGACGAGCAGATCAGGAGCCGCTTCCGTCTGAATCGTGCTGCACTACAGTCCCTATATGATCAGATTAAGCACAAAATCGAGCCATCCACCAAACGCACTCATTCCATTCCAGGCATAGTACGCCTGTGTGCCACTCTGAATATTTTGGCACGAGGGACCTTCCAGGCAACCTCCGCCCTCCTCAGCGGGATAAGCCAGGCTACTATGAGCCGCATACTAATCCAGGTAGTTCTGGCCATTTGTGATTTAATCCCAATTTACATCAAGTTTCCTGAGGATGAGGAAGAGGTTGCCAAAATAAAACATGCTTTCTATCTGATGGGAGGGATCCCGAATGTGCTAGGGTGCGTTGATGGTACACATATCCCTTTCCGCCCTCCCCGTGCACAGGAGCTGTCCTACAGAAACCGGAAGCAGTTCCATTCGCTTAATATTATGGTGGTCTGTGACCCAGACATGAGGCTGCGGGCGGTGAGATCGGGGTTCCCCGGCTCATGCCACGATTCTTACGTCTTGCAGCGGACAGTCCTGTGCCGGAAGTTTGATAACAACGAAATGCCAGCTGGCTGGCTACTGGGTAATAAATTAACCATGTCAATGTATTTAGCAAATATGTGGCCTAGTAAGCCAAATTTAAGAAAACAACCACAAAAAAACATGTACTAGTACTAATTGCTGTCTCTCTCCTTGTGTTTTTTCTACAGCGGACAAGGGATATGGGCAGAGAACGTGGGTCATGACTCCGGTCAGGAACCCACGGACCTCTGCCCATGAACGCTACAATGCAGCGCATCGCAAGACCAGAAGCATTGTGGAAAGAACCATCGGCCTGCTGAAAGCACGCTTTCTCTGTTTGGCACGGCCAGGAGGAGAGATGCTCTACAGCCCACAGAAGGTCTCCAAGATCATCCTTGCCTGCTGTGTGCTACACAATATTTGTATTTGCCACCGAATCCAAGCCCCCGAGGAGACAGCACTGGTGCCAGAAATCCCCAACATGCCCGCAGCAAGAAGTGAGGACACCCAGACTGGCGATGAGCTAAGGGAAAGGATGATCACTTCTTTTTTTGCGGTAAACTAACTACCCTTCACTATAATGCAAGTACTGCACTACTGGCTAAATGTATTTGAACTCCCATCAAAATGAGCCCAAAAAAACACTAAGGGGGGTGTAAGATGAGCCAAACCACTCTAAGGGGGGTGTAAGATGACCCAAACCACTCTAAGGGGGGGTGTAAGATGACCCAAACCACTCTAAGGGGGGGTGTAAGATGATCCAAACCACTCTAAGGGGGGTGTAAGATGACCCAAACCACTCTAAGGGGGGGTGTAAGTTGACCCAAACCACTCTAAGGGGGGTGTAAGATGACCCAAACCACTCTAAGGGGGGTGTAAGATGACCCAAACCACTCTAAGGGGGGTGTAAGATGACCCAAACCACTCTAAGGGGGGGTGTAAGATGATCGCAACCACTCTAAGGGGGGTGTAAGATGACCCAAACCACTCTAAGGGGGGGTGTAAGATGACCCAAACCACTCTAAGGGGGGGTGTAAGATGATCCAAACCACTCTAAGGGGGGTGTAAGATGATCCAAACCACTCTAAGGGGGGTGTAAGATGACCCAAACCACTCTAAGGGGGGGTGTAAGATGAGCCAAACCACTCTAAGGGGGGTGTAAGATGACCCAAACCACTCTAAGGGGGGGTGTAAGATGACCCAAACCACTCTAAGGGGGGGTGTAAGATGATCCAAACCACTCTAAGGGGGGTGTAAGATGACCCAAACCACTCTAAGGGGGGGTGTAAGATGATCCAAACCACTCTAAGGGGGGTGTAAGATGACCCAAACCACTCTAAGGGGGGGTGTAAGATGATCCAAACCACTCTAAGGGGGGTGTAAGACGCCAATGTTGGTTATCAAGTAATGCATTTTTTTATTTGCAACAACAATACTACTTTAAAGATCTATACTAACTGCACTTTTCTTATTTTTTCAGGCACAAAGAGATGCACCTTGAACCCTATTTGGAACTTTAAAAACTTTCATTCCCTTTACTTTGCTTTTTCCTTTCTGTTTGACTTTTGAATTTCATTTTCTCTTCTGTTACTTTTTTAATTTTTTATTATTGTAAAAATAAAATCTACTATATTTAGATACATGTGGCTATGTGTTTAATTCTGTTGTAAGTTTCCTTTGCATTCTACTTCCTATTTTAATTTTCATTTTCTTTCTGAGTTCTGTTTTTATTTTCATTTTCTATTTTCCTTTTCTTTCTCTGTTCTGTTTTTATTTTCCTTTTCTATTTTCCTTTTCTTTCTCTGTTCTGTTTTTATTTTCCTTTTCTATTTTCCTTTTCTTTCTCATTTATGTTTTTATTTTCCTTTTCTATTTTCCTTTTCTTTCTCTGTTCTGTTTTTATTTTCATTTTCTTTCTCATTGGTGGTTTAATTGTATTTCCTTTTTCTTTAAAAAATAAATAAAATAAATTAAAATGTGGCTATGTGTTTAATTATGTTTTATTTTGCATTTATATTCTAATATCTGGTTTAATTTAATTTCCTTTTCAACACAAAATAAAAACTCAAAAAAGTAAAGAAACATGTTGCAATGTGTTTTATTCTGAAGGTACTGGATGCCCAGGCCACAGCAAAGCTAAGCGCAGGCGCTGTGTAGAATAGCGTGGTCACACTGACAGCGCCTACAAAGCTGAGGGCCAACATCATATTCAGCAATGTAGGCGTTGTTCCCAACAACGCCAGGTAGCGACTGAGGAGGCCTGCTATAGCGAATCGCTACCGCCCGCGGCTGACGCTAGCGGCGCTCATAGCGCCATACTTCAGTCGCTCATCTGTCGCTACCTGGCGCTATTGATGAATCGGCCTCGGGGCCCGACTAGGTTCCTCCCTGGAACATGGGAAAAAATAAAATGGATAACCCAAGAGCCCAACACATCACCCAGGGGTTGCCCTTATTTAAGGTGGAAGGTTCCCTGGAGGAGGAAATTGAGGAATAAGAGGTAATGTACTGCTGCCAGGTTCCCATAATAACATTAAATACACCATCTTGTTTAAAGTGCAACTAGCCCCTGACTGTACTTTCTTAACACACACATAATCCACTGGTCTCACATTGGCCCTCTTACACTGAACATACCTGTGCTGGCCAGGGATGCAGGCTGGTTACATTTATGGTGCTAAACGTGGGGCCATACGTGGATTGTTGTCTTTGGCAGCCCTGAGACATGTATGTGTGTGGAGTCTCTGAAAGAGATTGGTGTGGGACACTCATGCCACTGACGGAAAGTGGAGAGAAGGTCATTTTTGTTTTTGATTCAATCAATTCGGATGAACCCACATTTTTGGGGGCAATTCTGTGAATTTTCTGAATCCAATTTGCATGAAGTTCACTCTTCTGCAATCGCGCTCTTCACAATTACTTGCTAATTGTATTGCTTTATCACTTAGAAATCCCAATAACGTAATTTAAAAGTGGACCAATCACCCCAATGTCTAAAAAACTCCAGGGGCGGCCAACTAGGTGCCCACAGGGCATGCCTATACAGCATGCCCCACTTTGTGAGCCCCACAGATCATCCGCAAAGCCCCCTTACCTTGTCCTGGGCCATCGCTGCATCCCCAGCTTACCCGCAGCTGTGTGTGCTTCCCCGTCCTGCCATTCAAATAGGTGTAGGAGAGCTAGGGATGCGCACACCGCCATTCCCTATGCTAAAGCGCCATTCAAAAAAACTGCTTCATGGCATGCATTAGTATACATGGCAAGGTTGATTAGATAGTAAGTCGGAGAGGAGCACTCCTTTAAAGTGGACCAACACCCAGGATTTTGACTATCCTGGGTTTTGGTCCACTTCGGCGGGGCACCCCGATCGGGGGTGCCCCGCTGTGTGAAACCCCCCAGAAACCCCAAAAAACTCACCTCTCAACGCTCCCACGTGAACGCCGCAGCCAATCCCCGCCAACGTCCAGACGGGGGACAGTAACGTCCAAGCCGCTTCCGCCGCCGCCGCCTCCCGCGCGTCACTCTCGGCGCGCGCACGCCCCCGCCGGCCATTCACAGAGGGCCGGCGCGGGCGCGCGCACGTCTGGAGGGGCGCGCGGGAGGCGGCGGCGGCGGAAGCGGCGGCGGATCAGGTAAGATGTTTTTGGGGTTTCTGGGGAGGTGATCGGCCCGGGAATCTTATAGATTTCCGGGCCGATCACCCCTGGGTGTTGGTCCACTTTAAGAATGTTTTTAAAATATAAAGTGAATAGGATGCTGACACTAAGCCCCTATATGCAAGAGACAACCATATCCAATATATTATTCCTTAGTAACGCACGCCATAAACATTTTGAATGTAGAAAGGATTTTTTATATAATTTATAGGATACAACAACGATATACCTATAGATTCCATAATTTATAGCCTATATTAATATTTTTCACTGGTTCTGATTACGTACTCACACTGTGAGTGACATACTCACTCATTACATACTCATTAGGGTCGATTCAAAGAAACATGTAACAGCTTGGATTTGGGTGCCGATCATCCTATTTTTCACGTCCGCTCGTGCGTTCGTATGAACTTGCGAGTGATTCTATAAGCAAATACGTTTCTATCCTAAAATATACGTCCGTTCGTATGGCAGTTCGGGAATCAGACCTATGTCAGTTTCCATCCTGAATTTTCCGTTTCATTTCTCAGGTTGCAACATTGGTTTTGCCCTTTTTCCTTATTTGTCTGGACGTAAATCCTTCTGATCTTGCGGCTGCGCACTACAAACTTACCTCATTAAAGTGCATTCTAAATATTTGGTCTTTTATTTTTCTTTATTTCATTCATTTTGTAGTAACCAACCATTAATGAATGCATTTGCATCAGTAAATCTTACTTTGTTTAATTTTTAGTTAACTTGCATTTTTTACTTGTGGATTTAATTTTAATATTTTGGCTTCAAATGGTACAACTTTAAATTTTTGGTGTGGTTACCCACACCCTCTACATACAGATTGCTCTCAAATATTAAAAAACACCCAGCAACTTCTGCATGTTATGAGCCTAGAAACAGCCAAGATGGCGGCTCAGGTATTATCGGGCAGCCTGCAAACAGAAAGGGCCTTGTGACTGTGTTGCTCTGGATTCTTTGATTTCTGACCTTTCCGTGCCCCCAGCTCTGCTGTGTCTGTGCAAAATACAGCAGTAACCCACATCCTGCACTTTATCCCGCTCTCCTCTCCTCAGTAAGTGTGATGCATCTGACCAAAGATGTGCTTAAATAATTAAACAAAGCAAAGGTAAACAACTACACCAATAAATGCAATCTAAAAATATTATTCTAGTACATCAATTTAAAAATAAATAACAAAGGACATAAGTTTCTTTAATTAACGCAAATATATTGCGAAATAAAGGTTTACATGCAAAGGACTAATTAAGGTCCACATTAAAATGCTTTTATAAGGCATACATGAATCAGGTATGCATTGCCATACAATTTATGGCCTCGGCCATGCTGATACATGCAGTTCATTGCAGCTCAAGACGCGCAGACTCCTCCACATAGCCAAAAAACCTGTTCAAGAACAGCAATACGACTGCTAAAAGGTGTCGGCAGTGGCTTTCTTTTAAAACGTATTTAGAGGTTTGAAAACTGTTCTCTGAATCACACCTAAACACATCCGATTATCCTAAGTTTTACGTTTTCATCCTAAGTTTTAGGATTTGATCCTAAGTTTTACGTTTTCATCCTAAAATTTAGGAACGAACTTGCGATGATCGTAAGAGCATATACGCATTCGTACGTAGGCTCGTGCGAGTCGGAAATGGCCAAAAAAACAGGAAAAAATGACTAACACCCACCCAAACTTACGATTCTCGATCCGAAATCAATTAACTTTTGCTCTTTGAATCGAGGGGATTATATACTCACTCATACTGTGTGACCACCTGGGGTCAGTGCTATCCTACCAACCTTGATAGTAAGAAACGTGCTACAACTATGTGCAAGGAATTATGTTCACCCGATATACTTTATTCTTATGTTATGTTACAAGTGATTTAGCCACATTGAGAATGAGCACTATGTTCTATGTATATATGAGCTCAAATTGTGACATTTCTTTATTGTACATAGTTCTATATAAAAAATCCTTTCTACATTCAAAATTTTGATGGTGTGTGTTACTAAGGAATAATATATTAGTATACACGGCAAAAAAGTGGTGATTGGACAAGCCCCTGTGTTTGTGCCACGGAAATGGAGGAAAGTAGAATGGGCAATCTGAGGGGTTAAACACAGCAGGGTAATCCCAAACCGGGGTGCCCCTCGGGCACTTTAAGTTTGTTGCTGCAACATTGTTCTTGCTACTTTGTGTTGCTCTATCGCATTTATCAAGCTAAAGGAGGCTAGCGCCGGCGAGAGCGACGGCTAGCGCGGGATTCATCATGAAGCCGCCTGGAACGAACAGCGCCGCTGCAAATTCCTTCACAGCGCCAGGTATGAGCTGTCGCTCCCTGGCGATGTCCAATGCATTTCAATGGAGCAATGTTTAATTAATCATAATTAATTGGTATAATTTTTTTTTTTTTTAATGTCAAAAATTCTGAGCCCACTTCTGCAATGTTAGGTTTTTTTTAAAGTAAAAAAAAAAAAAAAAAAAATTTGTGCAGAAATGATCTTACAGGTCTGATATTAATATATTCATATTACAAAATGATTCCAAAAACATGTATAACGTTACAATCCAAAAATATGGTTGTTTAGGGGTTAAAAACACCCATCGCCGCCAGGGCACTGGGGGTTAAACAAGGAATGGACAGCGCCAGCAAATTCGGAGCGTCATTTTTTAATGAATATGAAGCAAGCCGTTCGCTCTGGCCATTCGTTGTCAGGCGCTCACATACAACGCTGAACCTGTGAAACAGCGACCCCTAAGCCCGTATTCAACATTACCGCACACCGACTGAGTCGCTGTCATCAAGCAAACGCCGGCCAAGCACAGCGAATACTGGCTGGCGCTGTAAAAATCACGCTACAGTCGCTCATCTGTCGCTACCTGGCGCTATTAATGAATCGGCCTCCCCGTTAAGCATTTGATGCTTTGACAGCTTTAGTAGTACATTTGTTTACTCTCAGTGTACTGATACACACCCTGCCTGGAATTTTATTTAGTACATTTAAGTAAAGAGATTAATCTGTGTGTATATGAAAAGAATGATGCCCTGGCTTTTGGCAAATTAAATCTAACTTGTCAATTCTTTTCATTTTCTGGAACTTCCCAAAGGAAACGTTGCTGACACATTTAATTAGATTTCTATTACTGAAAATGTCAGTTCCAGTCTTTTAAATTTGCAGCTTATTAAATTGTCTATTCATGTGAAAGCGGCAGGACATGTGCGCTCCTCCATCAGGGTACATAGGAAGCAACCTTTATAAATATAGAAATAGTCAGTGAGTAGATGGCAAACGAGAGACGCCATCACGAGATACAACTTTTTTAGTTCAGCATAAAAAAAATCCATACAATGTCCAATTAAGAAAAAATGTATTACCTAATTTCTCGTTAAGCTTAATGTTTTCTCTTGAGCCAACCCTGTTGGAGTGCGGACCCCATGAGTTCTGACCAGTTTTGGGTTTCCCTTTATTTTCCAACTGGAGGGATATCCCAAATAATGAAGCCCAAGTGGGTGAGATGTAAGCAGACCTTGAGTCATTTTTTACTGGTATCTGCTGTTAGGGCCCCCTGTCCTGCCCCCTAAGGCAGGACATGGCTTTACATCAAATAAAACCTCCTTACCACCTATTCAAGCGAATGGGTGGGCATGTCAGTGCATGTAGTGGGGGAAGCCACGCCAAGTTCCAGGATGATTGCAAAATATATATACCAACATAGAGCTAGGGCTTTTTTAAAAAAAAGCAGTTCACACATATATATCATCCAAAGCAATAAGGCTATATTTATTTTATAAAATATTCCACATATAGTTACTTTAAATATTTCAAAGGATTATAATATAGGAACCACCACCAACACCCCAGTACCATATGCACTCACCTGGATAACACATTAAATTGTGCTGTAACACTAATGGAAAATAACTTGATTTATTAAAATTAATCCTTTAAGATATTAAATCCTTGTATTCCGTATGATTTGTACAAATTTTTGTACTAATTCTACTAAGTCTATTCTAGTATGCTATCTGATTCCTTGTTTATATATAACATCCAGGATGGCTGCACCAGCAACGGCATTTCAGACGATTAGTGATGGATCCCAAGTAAGGTAAGGAGTTTGGGGGGGTGGGGGGTGATGTTAAACTTAGACTAGACATCCACTTTGGGGAGGAAACCACCTGTAAAATCTCCCGGATAGCCTCGCCAGTGATAACACGGCACGTGTGTAGGCTCTCCTTCAATTAACCACTCATGTGCCTTTCACTGCCCTCTCCCCCACATACCATCATCACCCATTCACAATTGTCTGGTGAAGCTATTGACATCAGTGGGATGGATACCGGGGATGTTGCAATGACCCATGCATGTACTGTGAGACCGCGGGCATGGTGAGTTTACAGAACGTTCTGAGAGATACACTGTGACACCCTAAATTGATTGTTCCTCTGTAACACCTTTCTACTTGCACTGCATTGGAGCAGGAATAGCTGGGTATCATAAGAACTTTGGAAAAGCCAGCCTAACTCGAACTAGGATATATGAGAACTCGATGAAGTCCAAATTATGTGTGGCTTCTGCAGACGGAGTAGAGGTGCAGACTATATACAATTTTACAGGACTGAGCTTCCCAGCCAGAAGAAAACAGATAGGAAGTGCAAATATGGTCATGACAACATCTTTAAGGAGGTGCACAAAAGCTGAAGAAATCAACATAAGCAGAAAATTTGGTACAGATTGCACCTGCTATTACACAGGGGGTGAAAGAGAGATAACAGAGGTACACTATATCCTCCTAGGAAAAGTGAACAGGGTGATATGGTCTAGGCCTTAAAAGCTGAAAGCAAGACTAAGCAAGATTATACATACATCAGCAATGGTCTCTTCTGCTGTCGCTGGTATCCTCTGGAGCCTCTCTCCTCTTGGTCTTCTCACTGGCTTCCTCTGCTGCCACCACCATCTTCTACTGCCACGTTCTACCGTTGGGTGCCTCCTTGGTCCCATGCTGCTCCACCTTGCCTCCTCTGACCACTTATGATACCTGCTCCATTTACTGGTCTCTCCAAGATCTTGTACTCTTTGCCACCGGTGGATCCCACATCTTCAGCCGCTGCTGGGCAGCCTATGAGACTACTACTGTGGCAAAGTCACTGACATAGGCAGTGAAATCAGTATCCAGTATCCATAACATGTTAGTGCACAGGGGAACACTGACCAGGACTTTGTGTCAAGCCAAGGCGAATAAGATCGCTAGTCAATTGAGAAAATACGGGAGTTTCTTGGTTTGGAAATCAGGACACAGGAGAGGGAGGCGGCTCTCAGCTAGGTAGCCAACTCCTTCCTTGAGGCCATAGAATGGTCACTGGCTGGGGACAGATGAGCAGGGTTTCAAGCAAGGATGAGCAGAGTAACAGACTGGAAACAGGTTAGCAGAGTAGCAGGCTAGAAACAGCTGAGTAGGATTACAGGCTGAAAACAGGTGAGCAGAGACACAGGTGGGAACAGGTGAACAGAGTCACCTGCTGGAATGGGTGAGTGGAGTGGCAATATACACACAAGAGAAACAACTTGTCTACGGCAAGCTGCCAACCATCTGTGGCGTAGCCAATTGACGGAGAGATGGGTAGCCTACCCACATCTTCAGTAGAGTCCCAAATGGAGGCAGGTACACTAGGCTTCAGGCTGTCCTGTGGTGGTCACAGACTTGGGAAAGGGGAACTAAGGGAAGATGGTACAGAGCAAAACAGACAAACAATGGAGAGTCTGGGCCCCAGTGCAGACAACAGAGGGCCTGGGCCCCAGTACAGACAATGAAGGGCCTGGGCCCTAGTACAGACAATGGAGAGTATGGGCTCCAGTACAGACAATGGAGGTCCTAGACCCTCATAGTGACTATGGAAGTGTAGGCCTCAGTACTGACAGTGGAGTACAGACAATAGATGGGCTGGGCCCCAATACAGACTATGAAGGGCCAAGGCCCATTACAGACTACGGATTACAGACAATGGAGGCCCTGGGCCCCAGTACAGATTATGAATGGCATAGCAGAGCAGTAGACTTGGAACATTTTTATACTGCACATCGCCTGTTTAAGGCCCCGCAGATGTCAGTCCTTTTAGGTCTATTTAATTGCTTTAAATCCGCTGCTCATGATTGAGCTCATTCTTCAATGTAACAGGGGAACTTTAGCAGCTTTGGCTTAGTATAGGCAGTCTAATGACCACTCCAGCTCAGAACCCAGACAGACATTAACCCTTGCTACTGGAACACAAGACTGTGATTGTTTCAAAAGAAGTTGAATTTCATCAGAATGGATGAAACCAGTCACCCATGCCTTAGCCAATCAGATGATTAGCAAGCTAGAGTGAGGAAGTCTATGCTTTTTGGCAAATTCTGTGTAAAGTTTGGAGGTCTTTAACATTAAGCATTTCCATAAGATCTAATTATTTTCTGTAATATATAGTTGTAGCTGTTTTGCTAACACAAACTGGCAAAAATCCAAGAAAAGGTCTAAAAATAAATAGGGAGAAATAACTCGATTATATAGTTGTTTATTATTTGCTTGTGCAATACTGATATTTTCACTTAGACGGTAAGCACAAAAACATGCATCCTCTTGATGTAATGTCTTTGATCTCTGAATAAATAGTTATATGAAAAAAGTTTTGTTGCTTTTAAGTATTTTTGTAGCAGTGAAGTTCTCAGAATACCTGACTGGCTGCATTCCATTTATATTTGATATTCTTAAAGGACCTGTCTAGTGTAACCTAAAAAACAACAAAAAGGTCACCTCAGGGGGCCAGGGAAGTTGGGGCTAAGATATATTGCACCACAAGGACTATAGGGTTGATTCAGAGAGACAAAAAAAGACTTTCGTTTTTGTGTCGATGTTTTTTTATATTCCCGCTCTCGTATGAGTGTACAAGCGATTCTATGCATGCAAAAACCTTCTGTAAAGTCTTCGTCCGTTCGTATGCCAAAGTACGAGTACGAGAATGTCATTTTCCAGCTTTCGTTTTCCATTTTTTTTCTCATGTTACAATGTAGGCTTCTGTTTTTGCCCTTTTTCCATCATCTCCTCCCACGAATCCTTTACGTTTCCCGTTAGATTCTGAATTCCTTTTACAATAAATAATCGTCCAGACGAAAATCCTTACGATCTTACGCATGCACACTACAAACTTAACTCATTAATGTGCTCGCCTACATACAGTATATATGTAAAAATATTCAAAAGTGGCCTTGATGCCTTCCTGGCATGTAATAACATTTCTGGCTATGGCTACTAGACCACTGGAAGGAGTTAAACAGGCTGAACTGGATGGACTAAAGTCTTTATTCAGCCTTACATACTATGTTACTATGTTACTATGTTACATATTTGGTTCACTCACTTGAGCTACAATGCTTAGCTAAATCACTTTGCGCTTTCATTCTTCTTCCATTTCTGACCCCTACAACTTACCCAAACCACTTCGCGGTTAGGTTCTTCTTCCATTTTGGACCCCTAAAACTTACCCAAACCACTTTGCGGTTAGGTTCTTCCATTTTGGACCCCTAAAACTTACCCAAACCACTTCGCGGTTAGGTTCTTCTTCCATTTTGGACCCCTAAAACTTACCTAAATCACTTTGCGGTCATGTGAATCTTCATCTCTAAATATTTCTTTGCCCATTCATTTTGTGTTAATGTATTTTGCAAATAAAATGACACTGAAAAAGTTTTGTTTTTTTAGTTTATTCCCAAATGCCATTTTTTGATGGCTTTTTAAAAAAAAAAAATTCTGTAAAATGTATAATATTTTTGTTTTAGTTTTTGATAGAAAATTAAATTTTTTTAAAATGTTTAACAATATAAAAATTTAAACTATTTACAAAGCAATGGCAGGACCCAGAACATTAGTCTTCTTCTGTGGTCCCCAACGAGTCACGCAGCTCCTGCATGTCGGCCACCAACTGAAGGACCCTTTCACTCATTGCTGCCACTCTGGCACATGGGGTCCCTGTATAAAAAACAAACATTATTTGTTGGCAAATACATGTTTCTCACCTGTGGATGGAATGTTTTTTAGGTGGCAAGCTAACTCATGACGCCATATGTCATTATGCTAAGTAATTAATCTAAGGAAGAGGGCATATGTCATTATGCTAAGTAATTAATCTAAGGAAGAAGGGCATATGTCATTATGCTAAGTAATTAATCTAAGGAAGAGGGCATGTGTCGTTATGCTAATGCCATTGACTTTGGCTTTAGGTGTCTTGGTGATCATGTCAATTACCACATACTCAAAAGAATGACATTACAACTTACTTCGTTGGTGCCCGACGTGTGCTTCGGGGACCACCCTGGGTTCTGGGACCTGCCACTGCTGGGAAGTTGAGGCTGTAGAGACATGTCAAATAGCGTCACTTCTAATGTCTGATTCAACAGTAAGCAAATGACAATTTGAATGTGTGTGTGTGACATCACCCACCTTCTACATGTGCCTCCTGGGCCTGATCTGCTGCAGTCCCTGCTCCAGATCCTTCACCAGCTACATTAACATCTAGAAAAAGAGATTAAGGGAATAAGCTCAGTTTTAAATAGCATGTATGTGTGTGCGGTTACATGAAGAGTCACATACCAGAGGCTAACGGCTCCGTCGCTGGGTACGACTCCCTGCCCACGCCGTGATGCCCCTCCTCTGTAGAAAGGTCCAAGGGCTGGTCAGAGGCTGCTACAGAGGAGGGGTAGGACCGTCACCCTGGAGATCCACCACCTTCACTTTGTGCTGCCGAATCATGCAGCACTGGTCGGCCTGTGCGCCTCCGGGTGCGTCGGATTCGGTACTCCATTTCCAGCACTAGAAAAGAAAAGCATTTATAAATAAAGGCCTACCTTCTGTATTAGTTACATCTAGCATGCAATCGCTATGTACTTACTTGGGAAATGGAGTCCGAAAAATCTCCGCACCAGGGGCATGTGGAGTCGTTTCAGGTCCGACCAGTGCTGCATGATCTGCGTATGGGTGAAAGTGGTGTCAGTCTCGTACTGGACCCTGGAAACGATCTCCAGGGTGGTGGTCCTCTTCTCAAAAGAGTTGGGCAGGTAGTCGTACCTGCGCTGAAGCATCATCTAAAAAACACAAAATAAACATAGTTTTTAGATCCAACTGCATACAAATGGAGCGTCACAATTAGATCAGTTGACTAAATGACATTGCTAGACACATTTCTAGACTCAAACTTTCCTTCTAGATGTTAGTGAGTTGGTTCGCACATTTGCGCACTAACACTACCTTCTGTTTTGCACGGAGGTTTACACATTACTGTTTCTTCATGTGCTTCCTTAAGGCCTAGGCATGCATTTAGATGGCAAATCAAAGTCATTACAATACACCTACGAGCATAATCAGCTCTTCTTGTTGGCGGGGGAAGATCGTGGGTGCCATCTTTCTTCTTGTCCGCAGCATATAAGTAATGCCCCAGCGGTTTCCGGGTTCTTCATGGCCGGACGAACGGCCGTACGCACGCGTACGCGTCATACCCGGGCATTAGTATTTAAAGGGTCCTGGACACACAGCTCATTCACTTTCAGAGTCTCAACATGTCAGCTAAAAAAGCCATTGCTAAGGCTAAATCAGGCAAGGAGGGCAGCAGCAAAATGACACAGCGGCCTGAGGAGGCTCCTTCACGGCCGACCACTCGGTCCCAAATTCCAATGGCGAAGGTGCGGGAAACGCGCAGCCACAGTGACCAGGCCAAGGCTACAATACCAACCAAGTCTGCTAAGCCAAAAACAACCAGCAAAGCAAAGGAGGCAGCGGCAAAGAAGAAGACCCCAACCAAGCAGGCAGGTACGCCCGCAAAAAAGGCCACTAAGAGGGTGAGAAGCCCCAGCCCCCAAAAAACACCATCCCCTCCTCCCCGGCCTACCACATCTGTTCTGAATGCTCCACTGGCAAGGCCAAGAAGCCCCAGCCCCCCAAGCTCAGCATCTACAGAGCCACGTGGGAAACGCGCCCATGGAAAGAGCAAAAGCCACAGGCCCAGAAGCCCCAGCCCCCCAAGCTCAGCATCTCCAGAGCCACGTTGGAAACGCGCCCATGGAAAGAGCAAAAGCCACAGGCCCAGAAGCCCCAGCCCCCCAAGCTCAGCATCCCCAGAGCCACGTGCAAGTACCTCCCAGGGGCATGGAACCACAAGTGGCAAGGGCACAAAGAGGCACAGGGCCAGAAGCACAACACCCTCAAGCACACCCTCAGCTCCTCGGCCACATTTGCCACCAGCTTTTTCATCTGGCATGTTGAGACTCTGAAAGTGAATGAGCTGTGTGTCCAGGACCCTTTAAATACTAATGCCTGGGTATGACGCGCCCAAACTCTGGCATTGGCAAGTGGGCTGACCTTACATTATGATGAGCTATATGGGTGAAAATCCAAATCAACAAGCAAATTGCGAAAAACTGACAGGTCAATGCAGCGGGGGAGGAGCTTAAAGATGTGGAGCAGATTCAACGCAAAATTTCTGACCTGAAGTATGCAGCATGGAAGAAAGAAAATGAACGGCGCAATTACAGGTACATATTTGAGTTGTGCATTTGTCTGCTTGTTGTATTGTCAACAATTTCCTAAATTTGCAAACCTATATTTTTTAGCTTACAAACTGGCGGAGGCTTCCCCACAAAATTACAGTTTACCCGAGCTGAGGAGATGGTGCTGGGGCTGATACATCTCGTGGCATTAGAGGGCCACTCGGGGCAATGGGACACGGACATCCCTACTATTCCTGCAGGTTAGTAATGTTAGTGTTTATGTGAAATGTTTTAAAGATGTAAAATGAGGCTCACAGGCATATATGAACACATGCCCCTAGGGAGTGCACTGTAGGGGAGGTTACAGTTTTAGCAGGGTGTGTAATGTGTGCGGAATGTTCATTTTCTAATTTGCCAGCCCATACATGACCTTGGACAGTATTTATGGTCACTATTAAAGTCTTAATATTAGCAAAGCACTGCCTGTTATGTGATTCTACTCAATCATATCCAACACTTCCTTCTTTGTCTTTAGGCCACTTGGGTTTTAGCTGTGCTTTGCTCTCAAATATTTGATCTGGGGTCAGGGAAAGGTCTGCATAGGAAGAATGCCCACCAGCATACTCTTAAGTCAAATGCTATTTGCAAGCTGAGTGTGGGTCCCTAATGGCCCTTTAGGGATGTGTGAAGCCTCATAACATGCAGTACATGCATGTTTGTATTATTTAAGGTAACCAATGTGTATGTACAGGGTCAGTCATACATATAACAGATAATGACATTCATAGTGAAGGTCACCTTGGACCATTGTGGGAGTTGACATTCCTGCTTGCCCACATGTTTTAGTGAAGCATATGTAGTTATACAGATCATCAATGGATATTTGGGTGTTTACGGGCCTTTTTATTTACAATACAGCCCAGCATCAACCCTCAGCAAGTGTGGAAGCCTCATCCAGTTTGACCACGCCGTCAACTTCCGTGCTGCCTAGGAGCCAGGAGCAGCTATATACGGTAAGTGTATTTTGCTGAATCTGCTGATGCATGTGAATAAACATGACTAATTAGCCTAACTAATATATTTAGGGACCAAACTGAACCTTTGTTTGCACATGTCCCAAAAGACCCACACACTGATGGAGGAAATCCAGGAGATGGAGGAGGATGGCACCTTGATGGGACCTTCACAACTGACCCCCCTGGAACAGAATCTGCCGCGGTCCCAACATGCTACTGCAACAAATCCTCTGCAGCAGAGTGAAGCTGTGCAGCATGCAGAGACTGAGCCCACAGTCCCCAGTGGTATGTCTGCTGCAGAGGATTTGCCGAGCACATCTGCGACTCTTACTCGCCCTAGAGGTCCAGCATCTGCAGGCGCTCAAACCCGGGGAATTGGGAGGAGTAGTCAGCAACGTCGCCCAGTTTCCCAGGGGAGGCAGGTGCCGATCCTGGAGTCAGCATGGCACCATGAGAGGCGTTTATTTCACCAGGTGACTCAAAGAACCACAGAGCAGTTTTCTGCACAATTAGATACATTAAATAATACATTCACCTCCATGCTGACAAAATTTAGAACGAGCAACAGCCACATGGCCACCTTAACTAATACTTTGACAGGCATGCTCGAGGAAGTTAGAAATAGCAATAGACTCATGTTGGAACAGTGGCAGATTCTTAATGCCACACATGCCCAGGTGATGGGCCATCCCCAAGGCCCACCACCAGGGTTTTATGGGCAACACCCATTTTAACAGCTATTTGCCCTGTATCTGCTCCACATCTTTCCTCTACATCACTACTGTATTGACCTGTCTGTTGAGCGCTACCAAGATAGCCTTTTTTTATGGCTTGCTTTTCTGATTTGGATTTTCGCCCATTAGAGTGTTGAGATTCCCCACTAGCCAATGCCTGAGCTCAATCCTCACTGAACCTGCCACTCAAGCTGCAGGCTTTGGCCTAATGAAATTGTGTCTGGCTCATCCTGTTTGTAGGCATGATTGGGGGACATTCTGGGCTGGCAAACTACGACCTTGAACCCTGGCAAAGATTGGATTGGACTTGGATTTGGACTGGGGGTTATTGTTTGGGTGGGCCACTGACTTACAGGCGTGGATGTGGCATAGGTATGGCTGCTTTCCACCTGTGCTTGTAGCAAATGTGGCCAAGCAGGAGAGGATGTGTATGTGGCTCTATGTATTACTGCACAAATATTGACCTGCAAATGCTTGCTCCCTATGTCGGTTTCTTTTATTTGTTCTTGAAACTTCGGCCTGGAGTGCATTACATAAAAACTCCTGTATGTGGCCAATTGCTAGGTACCATGATTTTGCACCAATGTATATTTATGCTGTACTATGTATATACATGAAGTCTGCGAGTGCCCTTCAACTAATAATTGACATATTTATATTAAATATATTGAATGTGACTTTAGCTGTTGTGGACTAAGTTGATGCATTAATGTTTGGGTTATTTGGAGATTATTGAAGGTTTTTTGAATCAAACATGTGAGAAAATAATGAACGAGGCTCAGATCAAGTTTGAAAATTTTAGTAATTCATTCATTACTATTTCTAAATAATAAAATAACCAAGCCTTCACAAAGGCAAATGAGTGTACAAAACAACAAATGCATACAACAAACAAAAACAGGAAAACAAAATTAGGCAAATGGGTACGAATCAAATTTGCCCTCACAGCTTGCCCAGAGGCACTAGGTGTGCCATGGTAATTGGCATCAGGCTCCTGGCTGGGTGAAGAGGGGGAAAGATCCACATACCGGGGGACATGCTGCATTATGGCAAAGTTGTGTAGCACACAGCAGGCCAGTATTATATCAATCACCTTTTTGGGGTGATACTGGAGTGCCCCCCCGGGATGGTCCAAACATCTGAACCCAGTTTTTAGGAGGCCAAAGGCCCTCTCCGCAATGTCCCGGGTTTTTGGTGGGCCCGATTGTAGGTGTCCTGGGCTGCATTCTGTGGCCGAAGGACGGGCGTCATCAGCCAGGGAAGAAGCGGATAGCTGGGATCCCCTGAAAAAATTAGAAAATACTTACGTTAATTACCCAATCCAACAAAAATTTTTGGGGACAAGCGGTCGTTCCCCCTGACTAAGAGACTATCTTATATTTTTGCAACACCCTGTACATACAGATTGCTCACCTCAAAAAAGAGCCTAACACCATCTACTGCATGTTCTGAGCCTTTAAACATCCAAGAGGGCGGATGAGGGCAAATCAGGCAGAATGCAAACAGGAATTGGGTTAGGACTGTGCTGCTCAGCATTCTTGGATGTCTTACCTTTTCAGGACCCCAAATCTGCTTTGTCTGAGCCAAGCACAGCTCTAACCCGCCCCCTGCACTTTATCCCGCTCTTCTCTACTCAGTAAGTGTCATGCTTCTGAGCAAAGATGGCACAGACCCTATCATAAAGTCAAGAACAGATTTGCAGCCGAGTGTGGGGAAGAATAATAAGTAATTTACTAGAAAGTAGAAATATATTATTTAGATATGGTTTGAAATCATTTTGTAAGGGTTTGTGCTTTGCTAAAGATCATGGTTAAGGTCCAGTTTAACATGTCATCAAGGGGTAAAAACACCCATAGGTTCAGACATGGGTCATCAACTGTATTCCTAGGCATACATTGAAAAGTGAATGACGTTATTTGAGTCCACTTACCAAGGAGCCATCCACCGGAGAATTCTCCAGACTCAAACCGACGGTACAATCCAGATCGTCGCAATATGTACGCGTCATGGGATGAGCCTGGAAACCCGGCGAGAACACTAAGGAACCGCATGTCCGGGGCCACCACTGCTTGGAAATTCAGGGAGTGGCCCATTTTGCGGTTCCTGGGAAAAAAGAAAAACAACAAAAATGAGCAAGGCAAGGTAAACTACTCAAACACTAACTCCTAACACCCTCCAAAAAACATGTTGGGCAATACAAATAACACTAACTAAGTACCTAAGTATTTTTTAGCCCAAAAAAGGATATGTATGTTGGATCAACTAAAGATTACCTTGAAAATGACTAACTAAGGTCCACATGAAAATGTTTGGCTTTGGCCGACATGAAAAACATTGATGAAGCTCAAGACGGGCAAATGTATCACATAAACAATTTACAAGAATGGATTAATAGATATACAGTGTAAGCTATTTCACAGGGACAATTTACAAGGAGGGATTAATAGATAGTTAAAATAGAATTTATGTAAACTATATAAAAAAATTACCGATTGAACTTACCTACAGATGTACTCGTCGGCTGCCGGAGGGACGTGGGTGCAATCAATGGCACCCATGATGTTGGGCATGTTGGTGATATTATAAAATGCCAGCTTAAGCGCGTTCCAGGCTACCATATCGTCTGGAAAATAAATATATTTCTGACTAATGGTAGCCATGCCTTCCAAAAACTTCGATAGCGCGTGGCTCAGCGTAGGCTGGGACATCCCCACGGAGAGGGCACCCAGCCTCTGGAATGAGCCGTTCGCCAAAAATTGCAGGCAGCCAAGCATCTTGGTCATACCTGAAATTGCTTGCCCCTTCCTTGTACTGCGGGCTAGCCATGGCCGCAGCTCACTATACAACTTATGGAGGGAAGCGCGATTAAGTCCGATCAGCTCGAACAGCTCAACGTCATGCATGCCATCGATATTCATGCGTCGCCGGTGCAATCTGGTCTCGGCCCTGCTGATTCTATGCCCATTAGCTGGAGTTTGTGATGCTCCTCCACAAAGGCACAAACCAGGTTCATAGCAAGGGTATCCGAGGTCAAAATGGTCCCGTAAGGAGATCGCAAATGAAGCTGTTTTATAGGGCGGTGGTACCTCGGCAATCAGCTCTCTGAATGAGACGCAAGCCCATACCAATAACTTAAGTTATCTGAACGAACGCAAAATATCAGATTTTGTTGGGAAAATGATCCAAACTAACACAAATGATCCGATTTGCTTTCGTTCTTCGAAAGCACATATACGCATTAGCCCGAACGTTCGTACAAATGGAAAATGGAATGAAAAAAACAAAAAAAAATGACAAACACACACAAAAACATACACAGACAGCTACGAAAGTTCAGACGAATGTGTCTATAAATCGAGGCTTATATTCCAATGTTAGATTTATTGGCTTGATTAAAAGACATATAAATAGGTTGGACAGATTAAAACCAATGACACAAACTGTGCTCCTCAATATTGTAATGAGAGAAGGTACATATGTAAATAACATCTACATGACAAATTGATGCGCTATAATTATCTGCCAAATCAAGGTGATCCATAGCCATTATATAATAAAATAATAAAATAATAACCTTTACACTACAAATTACAACCTAATGCAAGATTACATATGTGTAATAAATACATTTTCTAATGCTGTGAATAATAAAGAATGAGGGGTGTGGACAAGATCCCGCTCCTCCGAAAAAAAAGACCAAAATCAGTAATACTCCAGATAGTAGGTATAAACTAGTATATATTTAATGAATAAATCATGTATTTTCAGTACACTGTGAACTGGTAAGGGGTAACTCAAAGTTCACTGGTTGTAAACTTTGTGAACAGAGAGGGGCTTGCTGGCAGATGACATGCCATAACCCCTTGCCCCATTACCTGCATCCTCAAAGCCCAGGGTGCAGAAGAGCCCGTGGCTCATGAGGGCTATGTGGGCTGGTAGCCATCAGGTCTGGGGGCCGGCTGCTCAGCCCCCGGAGAGGGGGAACCCCACACTAATTTTTTTTTAAATTATAGTGTGCATAGTATTTTTTTGAAAAATGTATTTTATTTGAAAATGTCATACAATTCTCTTTTCAGTTTGAGGTGTCTCCTGGGCAGGAACGGGTGTCTACTGATATATATGTGGTACCGTTGTAATCAGGAGAAATTGAGCTTTTAGGGTTTTCATGAAAAACTACATTTTTATTAAAAAAAACCACAACATTTAAAAAATATAATTTGTACATCTGTTTTACATATTTACATGTTCACCCAACAATATAAAGATAACACTGGAAAAAATAGAAACAAGACAATTCATGTTAAAGCACAAGCTGGAAAAAAAACTATATACCATTTTCCCTGAAATGCCTGCATAAATCACAGTTAAACATACATAGCGCAAAATGTTGAAAAATGGCCTGGCAACAGAGGGTGACAAAATCTCTAGGTAGGCTGACAGTTAAAGGGTTAAATAATATGCTCGTCAGATGTGCAGATAATTGGTGTCATTCAGACCCTTTCTAGCTTCTAGTACAGAAGATAGAAGGCCTAGGGCCCACAGCAACAAACACGAGTCCCTGGTTCAATTGCTAAACTGGGGCTGGAGGTGCTGCAGAAACACATGGACATACAGGAACTTTATGACAATAATTCAGCCAGGCAAATTTACAGAGTAACTTCCTAGGAGACCCTCCAATTTATGTTCCTGGTTCAGGCATAGGTTTTATTTCTGTATGATAGGTATATGCAGAAACTGGTAATACATTTCTGGCATTAGTTTCTTCTCTAAAAGCAATGTTCTGGTGTCACTGGTGTTCTAAACCTTGACGATCTCTGGTATAATGTGGTTCTATTTTTCAATGTATCTCTTCAAGTTTCTCGACCCTCAGTCAGTACAAAGACTCTATAAGACTTTATATAAAAACATCTACTTGTTAAGACTCTCACAGGGAAATATACGGTTTCCTAAAATAGACATATCATGAAGGCTTACAGGGCAAGTCAAAAATGTCTACCTACCTGACTTCCAACAGGGTCAAGCCTCTGCAGCTTTGATGCTGACAGAAAGCTCCTGGTCAGCTGCTGGCGCACCTTGACAGTCAACCATTGAGGGCTGTCACATGTTGCGCCCCTCTGGTACCCAAGAAGGAGTCTGCTCATTTTTGATTGAGAAGAATTACACCCTAGAGAAGAGGCACTGGTAACCTAGGAATGTGTGGGTACCTGAGACCCTTCTGCACCTGTTATTACTACTGGAATCTGGATTTCTTTCTTATTATTTGCAAGATATTCTATCATTTATATTCACAGTGGGTATTTACATTGTTTATTAACATAGTATAGGTTCGATATACAGAAAAGACATTTTGAGCTGGCACTTTACTTTGCTGTATCTTAGCACTTATGGCACTTTATGGATATACTAGCACTTGATATTGATTGTTGTTTATGCACTAATTGCACTTTGCTAGGCGCATCATCAAGAGAGGCCATTCAGTTTGAGCAGTTTGGGCTGTTTGTTGTGTTTTTAACTGTCTTTTGTGTATATGTGATTTTAATGTTGTTTTGCATTCATTAATACATGCTTAACTGATTGATTGATTACTAAGGGGGTTATTCAAAAAGGAATAGCGTCATGTAGTGCCTCATAGTGGCAGGCAGCGTAGTGGCAGGCAAAGCCACATTTATGAAAGCAAATCTGGTGAACACCTCTAACGATGCCATGTAGCGTCACATGTATTATTACAGGCGTCTCAGCATATAGCGCCGGAGCTCTAGCTTCCAGAGCGTCAGGTATTACCTTTCGCTCAGTGTCGATCTCCCATACATTTCAATGGACGTTCATTTGCATCTGTTTAAACAGCGTATTTGAAATTTTTTTTCGCTCAAATCATTGTGTGACCTCTCCTGGCTGCACACAAACATTTTTAGAATCTTTTAGACTTTTTATATATTTTTGCAGAATGGTCATTACAGGTCTGGCACTAAAGTATTAATGTCACAATGTTAAAACAATGTAATTCCATGTGTTTTCACTTTGTTACTGGTGGATATGTGTTTAAAAACAGACTTTAATCACACAGCGCCTGGAGCTCTATGCTATAGCGACCAGATTTAGAGCGCTGATGCTGTGTGTCCTTTTTTGATAAGTATGGTGTGGAGCGCTGAGAGTTGGTCGTACTGAGCTGGCGCTACCTTTCGCTCCCTGCAATGCTGTACTAGTGTTAGAGCACCCAACATACATTCATCAATGCCGGCCAGATTACGACAGCGACTGAGGCACTCTGTTACAGCACTCGATACATGTTTACAGCATCTACTAGCAGTCGCTCTAAGCGCCGCTATACAGACGCTCATCTGCCGATACCTGGTGTTAGTAATGAATCAGCCTCCACATGTGGCTGTGTAATTGTGGACAGCTTTTGCTTCCCACCTCTTTTGTTTGCATTTGTATCTCACTGGCCAGTGCTAGTGGCTTACATATCTTCTCTTTCCAAAATTTGCTTGAAGAGAATGCATGCACACATGCGACCAAAAACGTGTTGTCATGTCGTGATTCAGTCTTTGGGGCTGCATGGTATCAAGCTCCAGAAATTTCACTATCCTGGTCTTTGTTCCTCTCCAGTGGGGCATCCTGATTTGAGATGCCCTGCTGTGTGAAATTTCCCGAATCACCATAAAACTTCTCTGGTGCTCATGTGCGGACCGCCAGCCATTCTGCAGTTCCCTCTTCATTCTGCTTTTACTATGTCACTCTGAACTCCGTGAAAGTGAATGGAGTACAAGCTACTGGCTGCGCTCGCATTCCTTGTATACCCATGCTAGCCATTCACTATTCTGGGTTTTGGTCTTTCCCCCGATTTGGGATTACAGGCTGTGTAAAACCATGCGGTTAACCTGTTTTTCTTACATGTCCAATGAGCTCACAACGCAGACGCACCTCTACTCTGATCAGATTTTTTTCCATCCGCACATGCCTTACATATTAACGTGGACCAACCCCCCCCCCAGGCCACCTGAACAAGCTCACCTCTTCCTGGTCCTATGACGCATGCATGGCCGCTCCTCCAATCAACGAGCTAGCGCCACTTCGGCCAGGAGTTTGTCTAATATAAGCGGATCTGAATAGGCTGGCGGACGCATCCCCCGTTACCCTCTAACAGGGAGCGTGTGTAAGGAACAGGGCCGGCGGCGAGCGTCCGCAGGGCGACGCAGCACTCCTGCTGCTGGGAACGCGGCCCGTCACTCTGGCAGCCTCCCTCGCCCCTCTCTAGCTGTGCAGGCGCGCGTCCCGCAGTCTGTAGATTTCGCCACTAGGAGGCGCTGTGCTGCGAGTGGCAGGCAGCACAGAGTGCTCCACACCTGATGGGAATCAGGGGCTGATCAGCCTTGCAGCCAAGACTGACCAGCCCCTGGATAGTGCCTCCAATCACTCACAGTGTTGTAAGTTGCACCAATCAGCATATAAACTCCCCCCCCCAGGGTGGCCATTGGTCGATTCCCCAATAAATATGGAGTCAGCCCAGCACTCAGTGCCCGTGATAGTCGCTTGTGATTAGGGTGTGATTCTGTTAGTTGTTATCTGATCCTGACCCGGCTTGATCGACCATCCCTGTCTGCTGCCTGTACCGACCTCTGCTTTGTCTGACCACGAAGCTGCCTGCCCCTCTGGATACCCTCCTCTTACCTCCCGGCTTGACCCTTTGGCTACCCCTGACTACGCACCTGTCTCATCCCTGTACTCTGACGCACCCTCCGGATTGACTACCTGTGAACGACCTCGGCTTTGGGATACCCTCGTGGTTCATCGGCCTTCACCGTAAGCAGCCATCCTTTGCGCCTATTAAGACCTGGGGGCAACCGTGTCTGGTGAGGCGTAGCTAGCGTCCCGGCAAACGGGGACTTGACTATAGGCAGAAGCGGCGGTGGAGATTGGGGGTTGCCTGCTTACAGAAGGCTGGTGTCCTGCTGGCCATCACAGCGTGCCCGTGCTGGCCATTTACAAATGCCTGTCGCAAGCACACGCCCTGCTAAAGAGATAGCAGGGAATGCGGCCGCTGTTCGCGCATGCACTGTTGGACCGGGAAAGAAGGTGAGTTTTCGGGTGACCTGGGGGGTTTCACACCCAATCAGGGTGCCGCGGGGGGGGGGGGAGCAAGTATGTCTGCCCTGAATTTTGGTCCTCTATAATGTACAGGCTAGTTTAGTTTTCCTGGAGTATTTTAGACAGGCAAACTTTGTACAATATATGAGTAAATAAGAAAAAGATGAAAAGAGGTAAATCCAGTGTAACATATATTAGATATGACAGGCATCAGCCTTGCAACTTGGTATTTAATGTCAGGTTATAAATGAGAAGTTTATTCTGTTTATTAGAGAAAAACATTTACAAATTGTACGGTATTTCTTTTTTCCCATTTTACATCCACATTCCGCATTCCAGTGATATTGTATACTGCAGAGAAAGCTGTAGCTATGTCGCCGCAATGAATATGAGTCACAGCAGATGTAGTAGCAGGAGAATAACATATTCATAGGAGCAAACATTTTTCTTTATGAATTTCTATATGGCGTGGAATTCTATTAGTGCATGCATCTAGGGAATGCTACGATTTAGTGTGGGGATTGTGTATAGACTTTATGCTGCTTACATTTTTTTTATTTTCTGTGGTCATTATGTGAGTCACGTTACAGAACTGAACAAGAAGACTGAACAAACATGGTACAAAGGTATTAGTAAAGAAAAGGAAACTACGGTTAATGTAATCACAATGATTTTAGTATGAAAGTTCACAAAGTGTATATAATTAGTCATTACATAAAAGCTCTTTGTGTGGAATCAAACATAAAAGATTAGAATTCAAAGCTTTCCATTATCCATTAGAAGAAAGAAGTAGTAGCCGTGTACACTAAATGAACCTCATCCTATAGCCCCCCCAAACTAACCCCCCATTAATCGAATGAGATACTCACCTGGTCTGGAATGCAAGTCCTCTTGCCAGCTGAAAGCCTTATGCTGTTTTTACAGAGGTAGCAGAACTGGGACTGCTAGGACCTGTTGTTATACTTTGGTCATCCAGTTTGTTTTTTTAAACACAGGGGAGCGAACCTCAACTCTCCCAAAAGGCAAATCCCCCAGCCCCCAAAAAACATTTAATGCTTTAGGTTAAATTAAATTAAATTTAGGTAAATGGAGAAGTGTGCTGGAGCAGAAGACAATGAGCCACAAGTGGCGCCCGAGCCATAGATTGGGGATCCCTGATCTATAGTAATACTTCAGGACAACTGGACTTGCTGTTTTTTTTCTTGAAGATGTTTCACTAGTCATCTGAATAGCTTTCTTGAATAAGTACAGTATGTTTAACACCCCTGTAGACTAGCCAGGGCTAGTCTTTGGTTAGGAGGTCCCTGTGCATTAACTGAGGATGGTGTCCAGGGGTGAACTTAGCATCTCTGCTGCCTGAGGCAAGCTATAGAAAGGTTCCCCCACTCCTCAATAGGGCAGTGACAGCTAGCTGCAGGGGTTTAGGGGGCAGAGCTACAGCTGCTAAGCCACCAATGATTGACTGTAAAAACATTACCATGTGCAATGGTGCACCTGATCTCCACTAAACCACTTAGTCATAGTCAGAGCGAGACATAAAAAATAATAAAACAGTGCCGCCTGATGTGGCCTCATTGTAGGTGCACCTCTGGTGTGTATCTTAAAACACACGGTCCACTTTTACATTGACTCAGGCAACAGCTAGAGATAGATGTATGATGTATGAAAAGAAAGGAAAGAGGGAAAAGGGAGATTAAGATAATGTGAATGAGAGAGATGAAAAGAAGTAGAAAAAGAGATGAAGAGTGGAAATGAGAGAAAGAAGGATAAAATGTGGAAAAGTGATTGGGGCAGTGGGAATGAGGAAAATAAAGTATGAATGAATGTAGAAATAAGAAAAAGAAGGGAAGGAATGTGCAAAACAGAGGCAGACTGAGGACATGTAGACAAGATAAAACAAACAAGGAAATGCGGAACAATCGAGTGAGATGTAGGAAATGTGGAAAATAGTAAATGAAAGGATAGATTGTGGAAAAGAAATAAATAAGAAGGTAATGTGAAAAAGAGAGATACATGTTGAGAAGAGAAAGATGGAGGGAATGTGGAAAAAGGGGAGTGTGACGATCGCACCCCCTGTGTGTCAGCGCAATTAGATGCTGTTCAACTGGCAACGCGCATGGCTATAGAAGGCTGCCACCAGAACACGAACAGCGGTGTGTTCTCCACTATCTAAGCCACACACTTCAAATCAGGTAGTCACTCAAGCCGGGGTCTCGGGAGCCAGAGACGATTGCAGCCACACACAACACAATCCGATCAAATGAATCGATCAACCTACGACCACTCGGGGCAATCACGCATCCTAGGAAAGTAATGTGAGCTTTTTTACATCCTTAATTCAGAGCATCTGCTGTATTTTCAGAATTTATAAAACAAAAGCAGAAAAACACCAAGAAAAATGATGGAAGGTGAACAGGATTAACTATAAAACATGGTACAAATAAGTAGATAGCAATACAAATAAAAAGGAGAAAAATGGAAAAATACTGGGATGCCTGGGCTGCGGTTTGAATCGATTGTCTGTCAGTCCGCACGCCAGCCCTGCTTATAGGGTCCAAAGAGGGGGTATCCTTACCTCTCCTATCCAGGGGACTGGTTTTCATATCGCAGCCTGTGTCCGAATATTGCAATCCCATTCCTGCTATATGACACATTCCAAGGGAGGGTGGGGGACACATGCAGGAGAGGAACATTGCTCTCTGGATATGGGATCTGTTGATGTGATTTGTTTTTTTTGCTTTCCAACCACTTTTTTTTTATGATTCAAACCACTACCACTGTAGTTATTACTAGGTGGGAGGAGGTGGGGGGTGAGCAGGAGAGGACACATTTGGAGGGGGATATCACCCTGCATGTAGCATATATCCCAAGTGTCCCTGATTTGGAGGGACTGTCCCACTTTTTAGTCCATGTCCTCCTGTCCTTTGTTTTTCTCCTTTGTCCCTCTGTGAGGTGTAGCATGCAGATCTGCATCTATAAAGGATTAATTTGCCTATTCAAAGTATTTATATTGTTTTAACTGTGACAACCTATCTCCTATCCATCCCTCAGTGAGGGTGCGTGGCCTAATTTAATAAATATCCCTCTCACTATCATGACAAAAATGAGGGAAGGAGGATGTGTGGAAATGAAAAGCAGACTGTGGCCATGGCCTGGAAAAAAGAAAACAAAGGAGGGAATGTGTAACAAAAAATGGAGGAAATGTGGAAAACAATGAGCTTTTCCAGCTGCACATTAATACATACCTCCCAACTGTCCTGATTCCTCTGTGGCCCTCACAGGTTGTACCGACTGTCCCAGTGTCCCGCAGGACCGGCATCTGGGAGGGCCACGGAGGAAGTGGTGCTGAGTACACAGGCAGGGTCACTGATTTACGCTTGCCCATCGGCGCAGCTGCTTGTCCCTCTGGCTGCCCGCCGACACTCCCGGTTGTGGTCATTGGGTGTGGCCTGTCTATGGGCCCTGCCCACCAGCTGCTGGGAACTATTGGCACAGCAACCAGAGAGCAAGGTAATATGTGTGTCTGTGTGTGTGTGTGTGTGTGTGTGTGTGTGTGTGTATGTCAGTGGGGGCAGCCGGAACAGCAGCAGTGGTGAGCAGGAAGGCATGGGGGGATGCACACTGGCCATAATTGGAGATGCTCCTCAATGCCTGTAATGACGGATACCCCTCACTGCCTATAATGGGAGATGCTGCACACTACCTGTAATGGAGGGATGCCGGTCTCTGTCTGTAATGAGGGATGCCCCTCACCGCCTGTAATGGGAGGTGCCACACACTGCCTGTAATGAGGGATGCCCATCACTGCCTGTAATGAGGGATACCCCTCACTGCCTATAATGGGAGATGCTGCACACTACCTGTAAAGGAGGGAAGCCCCTTACTGCTTCTAATGGGAGATTCCGCACACTGCCTGTATTTGGAAGCTACTCACTGCCTGTATTTGGAGATGCCTCACACTGCTTGTAATGGGAGATTCCCCTTACTGTCTCTAATGGGAGATGCTGCACACTGCCTGCAATGAGGAATGCCCCTCACTGTCTGTAATGGGAGATGCCATACTCTGCCTATAATGAGGGATGCCCTCACTGTCTGTAATAGGAGATCCTGTACACTGCCTGCATTCTGGGATGCTCCTCACTGTCTGTAATGGGAGATGCCGCACACTGCCTGTAATGCATTCTGGGATGCCCCTCACTGTCTGTAATGGGAGATGCCGCACACTGCCGGTAATGAGGGATGGCAGTTACTGCCTGTAGTGGAGGATGCCCCTCACTGGCTGTAATGAGGGATGCCACAATCTGCCTGAAATGGGGTGATTGTGAGGAAGATTTTAGCACACCATTTGATTCAGAATATTTTTTTCTTATTTTTGTCCCCTTGCTGTGTCTTATGGTCAGGTTCATCTTATGGAACGGTACAGCAGGGCCGGTGTGTCCCAAATAGCCCCGGCCCTTTTTTTAACCCCAGTCCGCCCCTGGTTGGGGGCTTGCCTGCATGTGTGTGTGTGGGGGCTTGCCTGTATTACTATTATGTAATTTTTAGCTGCCATTTCCTTTTAAGGGCATGGCTAAGGGCGTGGTTACCCTGTTTTCAATAGTTGGGAGGTATGGTAATATGCACAGCCGGAGAAGCTGAATGGACAAGAGGCTGCACATGCGCTGTTGGACAGAGGAGAGATGAGATGTCTGGGTGAACGGAGGGGGTTTCAAATCCCTGGCTGATGGACCAAAACCCGGCATAGTGAAGATCCTGGTCCACTTTAACTAGAGATGAGCGAACTTTTGAAAAATTCGATTCGACTGATTCGCCGAATTTTCCGACAAAAATCGTTTCGACCCGAATAAATTCGCGACGAATCGCTATTAAAAACGGCTATTTCTGAGCCTCCTAGAGCCTCAATAGGGTTGTAAACCATTCAGCCTTGCTGTAACACGCACAGGATGCGTGCTGGGTTAGTTAAATAATACTTTGAAGAAATATCACATGCAGATCAGAGGCATCGCTAATAGAATCGCAGAGCGGCACAATTGCAGAGAGTTGAAGTGGCATCACTATGAGGGGCAGAAGGAGCCCAAATATACACTGGAGTTGGCCTCAGGAGCCCAAAAATTGGATGAATCACACCCTGGAGTTGGCAGAAGTTGGCAGCAGCAGCAGCAGGAGCCCAAATATACACTGGAGTTGGCTTCAGGAGCCCAAAAATTGGATGAATCACACCCTGGAGTTGGCAGAAGTTGGCAGCAGCAGCAGCAGGAGCCCAAATATACACTGGAGTTGGCTTCAGGAGCCCAAAAATTGGATGAATCACACCCTGGAGTTGGCAGAAGTTGGCAGCAGCAGCAGCAGGAGCCCAAAAATTGGATGAATCACACCCTGGAGTTGGCAGAAGTTGGCAGCAGCAGCAGCAGGAGCCCAAATATATACTGGAGTTGGCTTCAGGAGCCCAAAAATTGGATGAATCACACCCTGGAGTTGGCAGGAGTTGACAGTAGCAGCAGCAGGAGCCCAAATATACACTGGAGTTGGCTTCAGGAGCCCAAAAATTGGATGAATCACACCCTGGAGTTGGCAGAAGTTGGCAGCAGCAGCAGCAGGAGCCCAAGTATACACTGGAGTTGGCCTCAGGAGCCCAAAAATTGGATGAATCACACCCTGGAGTTGGCAGGAGTTGACAGTAGCAGCAGCAGGAGCCCAAATATACACTGGAGTTGGCTTCAGGAGCCCAAAAATTGGATGAATCACACCCTGGAGTTGGCAGAAGTTGGCAGCAGCAGCAGCAGGAGCCCAAATATACACTGGAGTTGGCCTCAGGAGCCCAAAAATTGGATGAATCACACCCTGGAGTTGGCAGAAGTTGGCAGCAGCAGCAGCAGGAGCCCAAATATACACTGGAGTTGGCTTCAGGAGCCCAAAAATTGGATGAATCACACCCTGGAGTTGGCAGGAGTTGACAGTAGCAGCAGCAGGAGCCCAAATATACACTGGAGTTGGCTTCAGGAGCCCAAAAATTGGATGAATCACACCCTGGAGTTGGCAGAAGTTGGCAGCAGCAGCAGCAGGAGCCCAAATATACACTGGAGTTGGCTTCAGGAGCCCAAAAATTGGATGAATCACACCCTGGAGTTGGCAGGAGTTGACAGTAGCAGCAGCAGGAGCCCAAATATACACTGGAGTTGGCCTCAGGAGCCCAAAAATTGGATGAATCACACCCTGGAGTTGGCAGGAGTTGACAGTAGCAGCAGCAGGAGCCCAAATATACACTGGAGTTGGCTTCAGGAGCCCAAAAATTGGATGAATCACACCCTGGAGTTGGCAGCAGCAGCAGCAGGAGCCCAAATATACACTGGAGTTGGCTTCAGGAGCCCAAAAATTGGATGAATCACACCCTGGAGTTGGCAGGAGTTGACAGTAGCAGCAGCAGGAGCCCAAATATACACTGGAGTTGGCTTCAGGAGCCCAAAAATTGGATGAATCACACCCTGGAGTTGGCAGGAGTTGACAGTAGCAGCAGCAGGAGCCCAAATATACACTGGAGTTGGCTTCAGGAGCCCAAAAATTGGATGAATCACACCCTGGAGTTGGCAGGAGTTGACAGTAGCAGCAGCAGGAGCCCAAATATACACTGGAGTTGGCTTCAGGAGCCCAAAAATTGGATGAATCACACCCTGGAGTTGGCAGAAGTTGGCAGCAGCAGCAGCAGGAGCCCAAATATACACTGGAGTTGGCTTCAGGAGCCCAAAAATTGGATGAATCACACCCTGGAGTTGGCAGGAGTTGACATTAGCAGCAGCAGGAGCCCAAATATACACTGGAGTTGGCCTCAGGAGCCCAAAAATTGGATGAATCACACCCTGGAGTTGGCAGGAGTTGACAGTAGCAGCAGCAGGAGCCCAAATATACACTGGAGTTGGCCTCAGGAGCCCAAAAATTGGATGAATCACACCCTGGAGTTGGCAGGAGTTGACAGTAGCAGCAGCAGGAGCCCAAATATACACTGGAGTTGGCTTCAGGAGCCCAAAAATTGGATGAATCACACCCTGGAGTTGGCAGGAGTTGACAGTAGCAGCAGCAGGAGCCCAAATATACACTGGAGTTGGCTTCAGGAGCCCAAAAATTGGATGAATCACACCCTGGAGTTGGCAGAAGTTGGCAGCAGCAGCAGCAGGAGCCCAAATATACACTGGAGTTGGCTTCAGGAGCCCAAAAATTGGATGAATCACACCCTGGAGTTGGCAGAAGTTGGCAGCAGCAGCAGCAGGAGCCCAAATATACACTGGAGTTGGCTTCAGGAGCCCAAAAATTGGATGAATCACACCCTGGAGTTGGCACAAGTTGGCAGCAGCAGCAGCAGGAGCCCAAAATTGGATGAATCACACCCTGGAGTTGGCAGAAGTTGGCAGCAGCAGGAGCCCAAATATATACTGGAGTTGGCTTCAAGAGCCCAAAAATTGGATGAATCACACCCTGGAGTTGGCAGGAGTTGACAGTAGCAGCAGCAGGAGCCCAAATATACACTGGAGTTGGCTTCAGGAGCCCAAAAATTGGATGAATCACACCCTGGAGTTGGCAGAAGTTGGCAGCAGCAGCAGCAGGAGCCCAAATATACACTGGAGTTGGCTTCAGGAGCCCAAAAATTGGATGAATCACACCCTGGAGTTGGCAGGAGTTGACAGTAGCAGCGGCAGGAGCCCAAATATACACTGGAGTTGGCTTCAGGAGCCCAAAAATTGGATGAATCACACCCTGGAGTTGGCAGAAGTTGGCAGCAGCAGCAGCAGGAGCCCAAATATACACTGGAGTTGGCCTCAGGAGCCCAAAAATTGGATGAATCACACCCTGGAGTTGGCAGGAGTTGACAGTAGCAGCAGCAGGAGCCCAAATATACACTGGAGTTGGCTTCAGGAGCCCAAAAATTGGATGAATCACACCCTGGAGTTGGCAGAAGTTGGCAGCAGCAGCAGCAGGAGCCCAAATATACACTGGAGTTGGCTTCAGGAGCCCAAAAATTGGATGAATCACACCCTGGAGTTGGCAGGAGTTGACAGTAGCAGCAGCAGGAGCCCAAATATACACTGGAGTTGGCTTCAGGAGCCCAAAAATTGGATGAATCACACCCTGGAGTTGGCAGGAGTTGACAGTAGCAGCAGCAGGAGCCCAAATATACACTGGAGTTGGCTTCAGGAGCCCAAAAATTGGATGAATCACACCCTGGAGTTGGCAGAAGTTGGCAGCAGCAGCAGCAGGAGCCCAAATATACACTGGAGTTGGCTTCAGGAGCCCAAAAATTGGATGAATCACACCCTGGAGTTGGCAGGAGTTGACAGTAGCAGCAGCAGGAGCCCAAATATACACTGGAGTTGGCTTCAGGAGCCCAAAAATTGGATGAATCACACCCTGGAGTTGGCAGGAGTTGACAGTAGCAGCAGCAGGAGCCCAAATATACACTGGAGTTGGCTTCAGGAGCCCAAAAATTGGATGAATCACACCCTGGAGTTGGCAGAAGTTGGCAGCAGCAGCAGCAGGAGCCCAAAAATTGGATGAATCACACCCTGGAGTTGGCAGGAGTTGGCAGCAGCAGCAGCAGGAGCCCAAATATATACTGGAGTTGGCTTCAGGAGCCCAAAAATTGGATGAATCACACCCTGGAGTTGGCAGAAGTTGGCAGCAGCAGCAGCAGGAGCCCAAATATACACTGGAGTTGGCTTCAGGAGCCCAAAAATTGGATGAATCACACCCTGGAGTTGGCAGGAGTTGACAGTAGCAGCAGCAGGAGCCCAAATATACACTGGAGTTGGCTTCAGGAGCCCAAAAATTGGATGAATCACACCCTGGAGTTGGCAGAAGTTGGCAGCAGCAGCAGCAGGAGCCCAAATATACACTGGAGTTGGCTTCAGGAGCCCAAAAATTGGATGAATCACACCCTGGAGTTGGCAGGAGTTGACAGTAGCAGCAGCAGGAGCCCAAATATACACTGGAGTTGGCTTCAGGAGCCCAAAAATTGGATGAATCACACCCTGGAGTTGGCAGGAGTTGACAGTAGCAGCAGCAGGAGCCCAAATATACACTGGAGTTGGCTTCAGGAGCCCAAAAATTGGATGAATCACACCCTGGAGTTGGCAGAAGTTGGCAGCAGCAGCAGCAGGAGCCCAAAAATTGGATGAATCACACCCTGGAGTTGGCAGGAGTTGGCAGCAGCAGCAGCAGGAGCCCAAATATATACTGGAGTTGGCTTCAGGAGCCCAAAAATTGGATGAATCACACCCTGGAGTTGGCAGAAGTTGGCAGCAGCAGCAGCAGGAGCCCAAATATACACTGGAGTTGGCTTCAGGAGCCCAAAAATTGGATGAATCACACCCTGGAGTTGGCAGAAGTTGGCAGCAGCAGCAGCAGGAGCCCAAAAATTGGATGAATCACACCCTGGAGTTGGCAGAAGTTGGCAGCAGCAGCAGCAGGAGCCCAAATATATACTGGAGTTGGCTTCAGGAGCCCAAAAATTGGATGAATCACACCCTGGAGTTGGCAGGAGTTGACAGTAGCAGCAGCAGGAGCCCAAATATACACTGGAGTTGGCTTCAGGAGCCCAAAAATTGGATGAATCACACCCTGGAGTTGGCAGAAGTTGGCATCAGCAGCAGCAGGAGCCCAAATATACACTGGAGTTGGCTTCAGGAGCCCAAAAATTGGATGAATCACACCCTGGAGTTGGCAGGAGTTGACAGTAGCAGCGGCAGGAGCCCAAATATACACTGGAGTTGGCTTCAGGAGCCCAAAAATTGGATGAATCACACCCTGGAGTTGGCAGAAGTTGGCAGCAGCAGCAGCAGGAGCCCAAATATACACTGGAGTTGGCCTCAGGAGCCCAAAAATTGGATGAATCACACCCTGGAGTTGGCAGGAGTTGACAGTAGCAGCAGCAGGAGCCCAAATATACACTGGAGTTGGCTTCAGGAGCCCAAAAATTGGATGAATCACACCCTGGAGTTGGCAGAAGTTGGCAGCAGCAGCAGCAGGAGCCCAAATATACACTGGAGTTGGCTTCAGGAGCCCAAAAATTGGATGAATCACACCCTGGAGTTGGCAGGAGTTGACAGTAGCAGCAGCAGGAGCCCAAATATACACTGGAGTTGGCTTCAGGAGCCCAAAAATTGGATGAATCACACCCTGGAGTTGGCAGGAGTTGACAGTAGCAGCAGCAGGAGCCCAAATATACACTGGAGTTGGCTTCAGGAGCCCAAAAATTGGATGAATCACACCCTGGAGTTGGCAGGAGTTGACAGCAGCAGCAGCAGGAGCCCAAATATACACTGGAGTTGGCTTCAGGAGCCCAAAAATTGGATGAATCACACCCTGGAGTTGGCAGAAGTTGGCAGCAGCAGCAGCAGGAGCCCAAATATACACTGGAGTTGGCCTCAGGAGCCCAAAAATTGGATGAATCACACCCTGGAGTTGGCAGGAGTTGACAGTAGCAGCAGCAGGAGCCCAAAAAATGGCCTAAAGACATAAATATGTTTTGCACCATTTGGAAAGTGTAAAACGTGGCACCATGCTGAATCTAGTCGCATGCATCAGGCATTGGTGGGTGGAAATCCTGGCTGATCCATCCCTGATTCATTTTGACAAAGGTGAGTCTCTCCACATTTTTAGTTGACAGACGAGTTCTCCTCGCCGTAACTATGGCCCCCGCCGCACTAAACACCCGCTCAGATGGCACGCTACTTGCCGGGCAGGACAGCTTTTCCAGGGCAAACTCTGCTAGTTGCGGCCACAAATCAAGTTTGGCTGCCCAGAAGTCCAGCGGATCCTCAAGGTGTGTTGGCATGGTCATGTCAAAGTATGACATGACCTGCTGGTTCAGGTCCTGCTCCAGGTCTTCCTGCTGCTCATGAGTAGCCTCACTATGCGGGTGTAGAAAGCTACTCATTAGCGACTGAAGACTGAGGCTGCTGCTGCTGATGGAGCTTCTGCTGCTGCTGCTGCCAACCCCCCCAGCGGCCATGGCAGTGGAAGGTGAGCGCAGAGGTCCCCTCGAGTCAGACCTGCGAGAGTATGGACCATGGCGCAGATAGGCATCGGCCAACTGCCTACGTAGAATGTCTTTGTAGTAGTTGAGTTTGTCCTCCCTCTCGGTGGGTTTAAAAAATGCCCCCATTTTGTGCCGGAAGCGAGGGTCCAATAAGGTGGACAGCCAGAAGTCATCCCGCCGACAGATGGAAACAATTCTGGGGTCACTACGCAAGCATGTGAGCATGCTTCGTGCCATTTGCGCAAGTGACTCGGATGGACTACCTGTCTCCATCTCCACTGCATACTGCCACGGTGTGCCCGGGTCCTCTGTCTCTCCTTCCTCAAAAACCTCTAGCTCCTCTGGCTGCTCCTGCTCCTCCTCTCCTGTCCGCTGACTAGATAAACCAGCCATTTCGCCAAGCCTAAACTGTGTTTCGCTGGGCAACTCCTCCTCCTCCTCTTCCTCCTCCTCCTCCTCCAGTTCAGCTCCAACGGGGTTCATGTGGCCGTAAGATGTAAACGCCATGTCTCCAGTGCCCTGACCAGCCATGGTTTCCAACATGTGCTGTAGTACATGAAGCAGTGGAATCACGTCGTTCATCCCGTAATCCTGCCGACTGACAAATAAAGTGGCTTCCTCAAAGGGCCTGAGCAAACGGCAGGTGTCACGTATGAGCTGCCACTGGTTGACATTGAAGTTACACAGGGGAGTCCCCCTATCTGCTTGGATCATCAGGAAATCCGTGATGGCTTTTCTCTGTTCATATAATCGGTCCAACATGTGAAGGGTGGAATTCCAACGGGTGGAAACATCGCAAATCAGACTATGTTGGGGGATACCATTCTGACGCTGTAGCTCAAGAAGGGTGTGTTTGGCGGTGTAGGAGTGGCTGAAGTGCATGCAAAGTTTCCGTGAAGTTGTTAGGATGTCCTGCAGATGGGGGGAACACTTCAGAAACCGCTTGACAACCAGATTGAAGACGTGAGCCATGCAGGGGGCATGGGTCAGGCTTCCTTGGCGCAGCGCAGACAAAATGTTCTTCCCATTGTCGGTAACCATGATTCCCATTTTAAGTTTTCTCGGAGTAAGCCATGTTTGGATTTCCTGATGAATACATTTAAGCAGTTCCTCCCCTGTGTGACTCCGTTCGCCAAGACAAACCATGTGAAGCACTGCGTGACACCTCCGTGCCCTGCACACATGGTAGACTGGAGGGGCACTGAGACTTGAGCCTACAGTGGAGGGTGAGGAGATGGCGGAGGATGAGGAGGCCGAGTCGCACGGTGTCACAGGCCCAATGGGCAGAGAGCGCGGAGGCCGAAGCGGCGTGACCTGTCCAAGTTGCTGCTGCAAAGGGACCACATTCACCCAGTGGGCCGTAAACGACATGTACTGCCCCTGACCGTAGTTACAGCTCCAGATGTCGGCGCTGCCATGTATTTTGCTACACACCGACAGGCTCAAGGACTGGCCCACCTTCTGTTCAACAAAAGTGTGCAGCGCTGGTACTGCCTTCTTGGCAAAGAAATGACGGCTTGGGACTCTCCACCTCGGCTCGGCACAAGCCATCAGTTCTCTGAAAGGTGCAGATTCCACCACCTGAAAAGGGAGCGACTGCAGCACCAGCAACTTGGACAGGAGCACATTCAGCTTCTGCGCCGTAGGATGAGTGGGCGCATACTGCTGTCTCTTGGACATGGCTTCGCTGATGGATTGCTGGCGGGATGCATGACTTGGAGGAGGAGGAGGAGGAGCAGGAGCGACAGAGGATGGGTATGACGCACAGCTGCCTTCGGCTGAGGTGCTGGAGCCTTGGCTGGCAGAAATTGGGAGCTCACTTGGTGAGGAAGCAGACTGGACCACCCCTTGGGAGCCTCGGTTCTCCCAGGTCGTTTTATGGTGACGCATCATATGTTAACGCAGGGCCGTGGTGCCAACATTTGGACCCTGGCCACGCTTCACCTTTTGCCTACATATCTTGCATGTGGCCATGTTACCCTCCTGCGGATGCCTCAGGAAAAACTGCCACACTGCCGAGTAGCTACTTTTCCCACCCCCTGGCCTCACTGATTCACTGCTGCTGTTGCCAACTCCAGGAACCCCTGCTCCACTACCTCCCGATAAGGTAGACTGCCGCACAGCAGGTGCTCTACCCCGGCCCCGGCCCCGGCCGGCTCCAGCCTTTGGAATTGTGCCCCCATGCTGACTGCTACCACCTTGCTGCCTCAGCTGCTGACTCCGGGGCAACCTGCGCCCCTCTTCTCCTGATGATGACGATGAAGCCCCTTCATCACCCGGCTCCCAAGTGCGATCGGCTTCATCGTCATCATCATCATCACCGAGTTGTGGCTGTACGTCACTGATGTTCGTGGATTCGTCAACAGTGTCTGGCGCAGGAGCTGGAACGCTCGCAGCACCCACGACACTGTCCACATCACTATCTGTCTGCCTAGCTAGAGAAGCCACCTCCATTTCTTGGCTGGGCAGTAGCTGCTGACTGTCCTCTATCTGATGGTCCTCCTCACTAAAGAGTGGAGCTGAACCCAAAGCATAGGATACGTCGCTGGGGGAGGGAACGGCGTAGGACAGAGGCAATGGGAGGACAGGGACTGCTCTCGGGGCATGCCAACTCAGGGTTGTGTCAGAGGAACCTACCGACCCTAGACTGGGGGTCTCAGACGTAAGTTGTGATGATGTTGTTGATGAGCGCGTCAACCAATCTACCACGGCAGATGCGTTACTGGTGGAGACCCGACCGCTAGCAGATACTGGCAGATTAGGTCTCTCAGCGTGACTCCTGCTGCTACTGGCCCCCAGTCTGATGCGAGCTCTGCCTGCGGAATCTTGGCCTCTGCCACTCCTCTTTTCACTTCCAGGCACTTGTCTGCCCGACATAGTCTAACTGGCGTGGTAGTAGGTGATATTTTAAGATCCCCCGGGCAGCGGTGGGTCTATATGAAACAGAATATAATGCACACCAAAAGTGAGCAGTAACACTCAGCCTCCAACAGGCCTGCTTAGTGTAAATAAGAGAGCTGCTTAGTGTAAATAAAGAGGGGTATGCTATGTTACAGAATGGGATGCCTCAACAGAAGTGCACCTGGCAGGCAGCAGTAAGCCTATGCCCAGCAAAAGTGTCTTATAATATAAATATAATAAGAGCAAATGCTTATATGGTCTTAAACAGAGGCTGCTTTAGTCACAGAATGGGATGCCCCCAAAAAAGATCCAGTAGTACTATGCCCAGCAAAAGTGTCTTTATCAGGCTAATTTCAAATATGATAAGAGCAAATGCTTATATGGTCTTAAACAGAGGCTGCTTTAGTCACAGAATGGGATGCCCTGGCAGGGACAAGTAGTGCTATGCCCAGCAAAAGTGTCTTTATCAGGCTAATTTCAAATATGATAAGAGCAAATGCTTATACGGTCTTAAACAGAGGCTGCTTTAGTCACAGAATGGGATGCCCCAAATAGGAGTGCACCTGGCAGGGTCCAGTAGTGCTTTGCCCAGCAAAAGTGTCTTTATCAGGCCTAATTTCAAATATGATAAGAGCAAATGCTTATATGGTCTTAAACAGAGGCTGCTGTAGTCACAGAATGGGATGCCCCAAATAGGAGTGCACCTGGCAGGGTCCAGTAGTGCTTTGCCCAGCAAAAGTGTCTTTATCAGGCCTAATTTCAAATATGATAAGAGCAAATGCTTATATGGTCTTAAACAGAGGCTGCTTTAGTCACAGAATGGGATGCCCCAAATAGGAGTGCACCTGGCAGGGTCCAGTAGTGCTATGCCCAGCAAAAGTGTCTTTATCAGGCCTAATTTCAAATATGATAAGAGCAAATGCTTATATGGTCTTAAACAGAGGCTGCTGTAGTCACAGAATGGGATGCCCCAAATAGGAGTGCACCTGGCAGGGTCCAGTAGTGCTTTGCCCAGCAAAAGTGTCTTTATCAGGCCTAATTTCAAATATGATAAGAGCAAATGCTTATATGGTCTTAAACAGAGGCTGCTTTAGTCACAGAATGGGATGCCCCAAATAGGAGTGCACCTGGCAGGGTCCAGTAGTGCTATGCCCAGCAAAAGTGTCTTTATCAGGCCTAATTTCAAATATGATAAGAGCAAATGCTTATATGGTCTTAAACAGAGGCTGCTGTAGTCACAGAATGGGATGCCCCAAATAGGAGTGCACCTGGCAGGGTCCAGTAGTGCTTTGCCCAGCAAAAGTGTCTTTATCAGGCCTAATTTCAAATATGATAAGAGCAAATGCTTATATGGTCTTAAACAGAGGCTGCTGTAGTCACAGAATGGGATGCCCCAAATAGGAGTGCACCTGGCAGGGTCCAGTAGTGCTTTGCCCAGCAAAAGTGTCTTTATCAGGCCTAATTTCAAATATGATAAGAGCAAATGCTTATATGGTCTTAAACAGAGGCTGCTGTAGTCACAGAATGGGATGCCCCAAATAGGAGTGCACCTGGCAGGGTCCAGTAGTGCTTTGCCCAGCAAAAGTGTCTTTATCAGGCCTAATTTCAAATATGATAAGAGCAAATGCTTATATGGTCTTAAACAGAGGCTGCTGTAGTCACAGAATGGGATGCCCCAAATAGGAGTGCACCTGGCAGGGTCCAGTAGTGCTTTGCCCAGCAAAAGTGTCTTTATCAGGCCTAATTTCAAATATGATAAGAGCAAATGCTTATATGGTCTTAAACAGAGGCTGCTTTAGTCACAGAATGGGATGCCCCAAATAGGAGTGCACCTGGCAGGGTCCAGTAGTGCTTTGCCCAGCAAAAGTGTCTTTATCAGGCCTAATTTCAAATATGATAAGAGCAAATGCTTATATGGTCTTAAACAGAGGCTGCTGTAGTCACAGAATGGGATGCCCCAAATAGGAGTGCACCTGGCAGGGTCCAGTAGTGCTATGCCCAGCAAAAGTGTCTTTATCAGGCCTAATTTCAAATATGATAAGAGCAAATGCTTATATGGTCTTAAACAGAGGCTGCTGTAGTCACAGAATGGGATGCCCCAAATAGGAGTGCACCTGGCAGGGTCCAGTAGTGCTTTGCCCAGCAAAAGTGTCTTTATCAGGCCTAATTTCAAATATGATAAGAGCAAATGCTTATATGGTCTTAAACAGAGGCTGCTTTAGTCACAGAATGGGATGCCCCAAATAGGAGTGCACCTGGCAGGGTCCAGTAGTGCTATGCCCAGCAAAAGTGTCTTTATCAGGCCTAATTTCAAATATGATAAGAGCAAATGCTTATATGGTCTTAAACAGAGGCTGCTGTAGTCACAGAATGGGATGCCCCAAATAGGAGTGCACCTGGCAGGGTCCAGTAGTGCTTTGCCCAGCAAAAGTGTCTTTATCAGGCCTAATTTCAAATATGATAAGAGCAAATGCTTATATGGTCTTAAACAGAGGCTGCTTTAGTCACAGAATGGGATGCCCCAAATAGGAGTGCACCTGGCAGGGTCCAGTAGTGCTTTGCCCAGCAAAAGTGTCTTTATCAGGCCTAATTTCAAATATGATAAGAGCAAATGCTTATATGGTCTTAAACAGAGGCTGCTTTAGTCACAGAATGGGATGCCCCAAATAGGAGTGCACCTGGCAGGGTCCAGTAGTGCTTTGCCCAGCAAAAGTGTCTTTATCAGGCCTAATTTCAAATATGATAAGAGCAAATGCTTATATGGTCTTAAACAGAGGCTGCTGTAGTCACAGAATGGGATGCCCCAAATAGGAGTGCACCTGGCAGGGTCCAGTAGTGCTTTGCCCAGCAAAAGTGTCTTTATCAGGCCTAATTTCAAATATGATAAGAGCAAATGCTTATATGGTCTTAAACAGAGGCTGCTGTAGTCACAGAATGGGATGCCCCAAATAGGAGTGCACCTGGCAGGGTCCAGTAGTGCTTTGCCCAGCAAAAGTGTCTTTATCAGGCCTAATTTCAAATATGATAAGAGCAAATGCTTATATGGTCTTAAACAGAGGCTGCTGTAGTCACAGAATGGGATGCCCCAAATAGGAGTGCACCTGGCAGGGTCCAGTAGTGCTATGCCCAGCAAAAGTGTCTTTATCAGGCCTAATTTCAAATATGATAAGAGCAAATGCTTATATGGTCTTAAACAGAGGCTGCTGTAGTCACAGAATGGGATGCCCCAAATAGGAGTGCACCTGGCAGGGTCCAGTAGTGCTATGCCCAGCAAAAGTGTCTTTATCAGGCCTAATTTCAAATATGATAAGAGCAAATGCTTATATGGTCTTAAACAGAGGCTGCTGTAGTCACAGAATGGGATGCCCCAAATAGGAGTGCACCTGGCAGGGTCTAGTAGTGCTTTGCCCAGCAAAAGTGTCTTTATCAGGCCTAATTTCAAATATGATAAGAGCAAATGCTTATATGGTCTTAAACAGAGGCTGCTTTAGTCACAGAATGGGATGCCCCAAATAGGAGTGCACCTGGCAGGGTCCAGTAGTGCTTTGCCCAGCAAAAGTGTCTTTATCAGGCCTAATTTCAAATATGATAAGAGCAAATGCTTATATGGTCTTAAACAGAGGCTGTTGTAGTCACAGAATGGGATGCCCCAAATAGGAGTGCACCTGGCAGGGTCCAGTAGTGCTTTGCCCAGCAAAAGTGTCTTTATCAGGCCTAATTTCAAATATGATAAGAGCAAATGCTTATATGGTCTTAAACAGAGGCTGCTGTAGTCACAGAATGGGATGCCCCAAATAGGAGTGCACCTGGCAGGGTCCAGTAGTGCTTTGCCCAGCAAAAGTGTCTTTATCAGGCCTAATTTCAAATATGATAAGAGCAAATGCTTATATGGTCTTAAACAGAGGCTGCTGTAGTCACAGAATGGGATGCCCCAAATAGGAGTGCACCTGGCAGGGTCCAGTAGTGCTATGCCCAGCAAAAGTGTCTTTATCAGGCCTAATTTCAAATATGATAAGAGCAAATGCTTATATGGTCTTAAACAGAGGCTGCTGTAGTCACAGAATGGGATGCCCCAAATAGGAGTGCACCTGGCAGGGTCCAGTAGTGCTATGCCCAGCAAAAGTGTCTTTATCAGGCCTAATTTCAAATATGATAAGAGCAAATGCTTATATGGTCTTAAACAGAGGCTGCTTTAGTCACAGAATGGGATGCCCCAAATAGGAGTGCACCTGGCAGGGTCCAGTAGTGCTTTGCCCAGCAAAAGTGTCTTTAGCAGGCCTAATTTCAAATATGATAAGAGCAAATGCTTATATGGTCTTAAACAGAGGCTGCTGTAGTCACAGAATGGGATGCCCCAAATAGGAGTGCACCTGGCAGGGTCCAGTAGTGCTTTGCCCAGCAAAAGTGTCTTTATCAGGCCTAATTTCAAATATGATAAGAGCAAATGCTTATATGGTCTTAAACAGAGGCTGCTGTAGTCACAGAATGGGATGCCCCAAATAGGAGTGCACCTGGCAGGGTCCAGTAGTGCTTTGCCCAGCAAAAGTGTCTTTATCAGGCCTAATTTCAAATATGATAAGAGCAAATGCTTATATGGTCTTAAACAGAGGCTGCTGTAGTCACAGAATGGGATGCCCCAAATAGGAGTGCACCTGGCAGGGTCCAGTAGTGCTATGCCCAGCAAAAGTGTCTTTATCAGGCCTAATTTCAAATATGATAAGAGCAAATGCTTATATGGTCTTAAACAGAGGCTGCTGTAGTCACAGAATGGGATGCCCCAAATAGGAGTGCACCTGGCAGGGTCCAGTAGTGCTATGCCCAGCAAAAGTGTCTTTATCAGGCCTAATTTCAAATATGATAAGAGCAAATGCTTATATGGTCTTAAACAGAGGCTGCTTTAGTCACAGAATGGGATGCCCCAAATAGGAGTGCACCTGGCAGGGTCCAGTAGTGCTTTGCCCAGCAAAAGTGTCTTTATCAGGCCTAATTTCAAATATGATAAGAGCAAATGCTTATATGGTCTTAAACAGAGGCTGCTGTAGTCACAGAATGGGATGCCCCAAATAGGAGTGCACCTGGCAGGGTCCAGTAGTGCTATGCCCAGCAAAAGTGTCTTTATCAGGCCTAATTTCAAATATGATAAGAGCAAATGCTTATATGGTCTTAAACAGAGGCTGCTGTAGTCACAGAATGGGATGCCCCAAATAGGAGTGCACCTGGCAGGGTCCAGTAGTGCTATGCCCAGCAAAAGTGTCTTTATCAGGCCTAATTTCAAATATGATAAGAGCAAATGCTTATATGGTCTTAAACAGAGGCTGCTGTAGTCACAGAATGGGATGCCCCAAATAGGAGTGCACCTGGCAGGGTCCAGTAGTGCTTTGCCCAGCAAAAGTGTCTTTATCAGGCCTAATTTCAAATATGATAAGAGCAAATGCTTATATGGTCTTAAACAGAGGCTGCTTTAGTCACAGAATGGGATGCCCCAAATAGGAGTGCACCTGGCAGGGTCCAGTAGTGCTTTGCCCAGCAAAAGTGTCTTTATCAGGCCTAATTTCAAATATGATAAGAGCAAATGCTTATATGGTCTTAAACAGAGGCTGCTGTAGTCACAGAATGGGATGCCCCAAATAGGAGTGCACCTGGCAGGGTCCAGTAGTGCTTTGCCCAGCAAAAGTGTCTTTATCAGGCCTAATTTCAAATATGATAAGAGCAAATGCTTATATGGTCTTAAACAGAGGCTGCTGTAGTCACAGAATGGGATGCCCCAAATAGGAGTGCACCTGGCAGGGTCCAGTAGTGCTTTGCCCAGCAAAAGTGTCTTTATCAGGCCTAATTTCAAATATGATAAGAGCAAATGCTTAAATGGTCTTAAACAGAGGCTGCTTTAGTCACAGAATGGGATGCCCCAAATAGGAGTGCACCTGGCAGGGTCCAGTAGTGCTTTGCCCAGCAAAAGTGTCTTTATCAGGCCTAATTTCAAATATGATAAGAGCAAATGCTTATATGGTCTTAAACAGAGGCTGCTGTAGTCACAGAATGGGATGCCCCAAATAGGAGTGCACCTGGCAGGGTCCAGTAGTGCTTTGCCCAGCAAAAGTGTCTTTATCAGGCCTAATTTCAAATATGATAAGAGCAAATGCTTATATGGTCTTAAACAGAGGCTGCTGTAGTCACAGAATGGGATGCCTCACAGCAGACTTAAGATCAGTTCAGTATATATGCACAGTTAGTATAAGCAGCCTGAAAACGCTAACAAAGCCTGTCAGGCTGGATGAAAAAAAAAAAAAAACTGACAGCCTCCGATTTTCCCTTCCTTTCCCTGTTTTTCGCTGACTTTCTGTCTGTCTCCTGTCTGTCTCCTGCCTGTCTCCAGCCTGTCCCTGTCTGTCCCTCAGCTACACAGCATTCTGTCTCTCACGAATGCAATAGAGAAATGAGGAAAAGCAAGATGGCCGCCGTTAAATACCGCTGTGTGACGTCACCGGGCTTGCTGGCTGCTGATAGGCTGCATGTGACTGCCCCAGCTTGCACTGGCGCGGGATACATGTCCAGACATGTCCCGTCCGCCATCTTAGAATGCCTGTAAATGTAAATGAATGGATGTTAAAGGAAAACTTCGAGTGATCGAATCGCGGGGAAATTCGGATTCGATCCGAATCAAATTTTTCCTGAAATTCGGATCGAATCCGGGTTCGTCCGGATCGATTCGCTCATCCCTAACTTTAACAACAAAAATCTTCCTGTTTATAAAATGAACTCATTAATATACAAGAACAGAAAGACTGCTGTTATTGCATTTAACATATTTTTCATTTTCATGTCATAGAAAGTCGCCTTAAAGATGCATCTGACAGGTTTTATTCCCAGGAAGTAGACACAGGTGATTTATTACTTAGACATTTTGTTTTCTGTTTAGTTGTCAGATTATTCTGACACCATAAAAGGTCAGAAGTCACAAAGAAAGATAATCAATGTCATCCTCTCATCCACAGTAGATAACTTTTCAATTGAAAATGATGATAAACCGCAAGACCATGGCAGCTTAGCTTGGCTGATTGATGTTCATGGTTTTAATTTTCTTTTACCTAAATAATATTTTAGTTGTATTGCATTTTAGATGTCCTCATCAGATTATTTTGTTTTCTGGGAGTAAACAGTTCCAGTACTTTTGACGTCATAACTAGCACTCACACCAGGAGTGAGATTCTACAAATTATGACAAACCCCTCTCACATGTTTGAAGGGACAGTCCAAATATGAACAGGAAAAAACTATACTAATTTCTTTGTCCCCACAGCCTTTTGTCCAGTTCCAGTTTGTGAAAACTTGCTCAACATTGTTCAGCACTGGTCTCCACTATTGGCCCATTCAAAACCTCACTGTGAATGCTCGGTTTTGTACAAAATAGAACTCGGAAACTGGGATTTTGCGACTGCTCGTATTATTAACAGATGCGCTACGAATAATTTTCGGACATGCGTAATGGACTAAGAGCTGGCGAACAGATTGGGCAGCGTCGCTTGGAGTACCAGAATACAGTAGGCCATGTATCTCGGGAGCTGCAGCAGGGGCTGTCTCCTCCACATATGCTGAATGGTATTGTGGAGGGCGATACAGGCCATGATGATTTGAACAACCTTGTCAGACTTGTATTGGAGGGCACCCCTGTCTGGTCCAAACACCGAAACTGTGACTTCACTAGGCCAAAAGACATGCTCCACAACAGCCAAAGTGCATGGTGGGATTATAGGACTCCTGGCAATCTGTCTGGGGCCTTCCAAAGGGTGTCATGAGCCAGGGAAGCAGGGGATAACCCAAGTCACCTAAAAGGACATCAAAAACCAACATTAACACCAAATAATGACCAAACACACAAACAGCATAAGTCCTAAGTGGAACCAATGGGAAACACATTTTGTAGGAGGCAACAATTTAGTGTTGCCTAAGGCAAACCACTGAGGAGTCAAGCAAAACAGAAGGCGGTATATGCATGGCCAAGGGGTTTGATTAGCTACAGGGAGCAGGGTAATTTTAACTAGCCACATGAGCACAGTAGTAGTGATGTAGGGCATGGATAAAGCTAGGCATCCACAACAAAGTAGCAACACAACAAAATAGGGCAAATACCTTTTTTTACAGTGGATAAAACAGTGGAAATGCAATGCTAACAATATACACGCAGAGCCAAGAGAAGAATAGACACACTTACCCAGTTGCCAACCGGCACTCAGCTCACCAAAACGACAAATGCGTCTTGGGACAAGCCTGGGAAACCGGCCAAATCGCTGAAAAAAGATCTGGTCCCACGACGCATTGGACGTTAAGAGAGTGGCCCATCTTGTGGTTTCTGAAATAAAGCCAAACAATCAGAGGTAAAGTGGCTCCAAGTAATTTATTGCAAATAAAATTCTAAATTACAAAGGCACAACAAGGACACAAGGGAGCAGGTCTAGGGGAGCTGAGGCAAGCAAAGTATAAGTACAGGAGAGGAGGCAAGAAGGTGCAACAATAGTGTCCCTAAACATACCGAAACATATACTCCTGAGCAGCTGGGGGTGCAAGGGCCACATGTGTAAAATCGATGGCACCCATGACACTTGGCATATTTGCTTTGTTGAAAAAACCCAACCTCACCACGTTCCAGGCTGTCATGCTGTCAGGGAAAGAGATGTATTTCTCCTGCAGGACAGCCATGCCATCGAGAAATTTAGTCAGGGCGTGGCTCAGCGAAGGCTGGGACATGCCATCAGACAGTGCTCCTATCCTCTGGAAAGCGCCATTCGCTAACAATCGTTATCCAAGCAACTGTGGGTACCCCTAAGCTCTGGAAGGTAACTGGTTAACAGCCCCCACTGCTGCAGAGGCTGGTACTCTTCACAGAACTCATCAAGGGGCTCCATCGTTATCGCATATGGTGGTTACTGCTTGCAAAAAGAGGGTGTAAGTTTGAACCAGAAATGTGTGGTTTTTAGTTTTTATAGGGCCATAGCAGGGGCATAGCAGGGCTGAGCGCAATCGTGGCTCACGCGCAATCGCTAGGTAAACCCGGAAAGTTCAGTTTGCACAAACAAAAAATCTAGGCATCAACCAAAATAATATGCGAAAACTCGGATGGGCGTACATGTACCGTAAAGTCCCACGAAACAGCCAATCCTGAAGAAAAAACACGGCCCAGGATCACCTGACACATAAAAATGAATGCGGAAATGTGTGCGTGAGAGGCTTTTAATCAGGCTGTATACTTCTCACATCAATCACTACAATGGAGGGTGTGTGTTTCCTAGCATCTAGTGTGTAAATAAAACGGTGGCAGCGAAAGGCCAGCAGCGATGGATCAGGTGGTGGTGGTGAGTATTGCCAATACATGCGTTTTACCTGTGGTGCCTTTAGACTTCTATAGGGGTGCATTGCAGTTGCACAGCTCATTGATGTGAAAGAGGCCATTTATTTTAATGGGCTGCCATTTGCCGTAATTTTACTCCAATTTTACTCCAACGCAACACAAACAGCCAGCTGTGAAAGAGGCCTGACACATCGGGATGCCCCTTAAGAAGGGTTTTCGCCACTCCCTAGAGTCTTTTGAACTTTTGGGCCAGATGTCCTGGGTTTTGGTCCCACTTGGTGGGCTCTCCCAGACAGTCTCTGATGCAGGTGGCTGAGGCAAGTCATCGCATCAACTGGCAGCGTCACTTCTGTGTGTTTTTTAAGTGACGGTAGGTGATCAGTGACCCCAGTGATGGCAACAGGAGATGTGGTGGGGGAATCAGCAACAGAGCTTGGCACTGAAGGTGGTCAGACATGACTGGTCAGACACAAGGCTTATCACAGGGTGTGGTCAGAAAGACACAGGTCAGAAACAAAGCCTGGCAAAGTGGTCAAGTGTGACATGGACCGAGGCTTGGCACTGGATGTGGTCCGACATGGCATGGGTCGGCAACACCCAAGAAATGGGCAGATGAACTTCGTAGGACTTGACTGGAACAGCACACACAGTGACGAAACAGTCGGTGGTTTGCTACAATAGTCCCTGGAGAGTGGAGACGATTTTTAAAGAGGAACATCGGAGGGATTGGGGACTTAATAAAACCCTGAGACCGTTGCTGCCCATTGGTTTTTAAAGGCTAGGAAAATACAGCATCAAGATGTTTCTTCTTTGCTGCCCTTTCTTCTTTCTTCTGTTTTTTCCTTTTCCAGCTGCTAAAACATAAGTAAGGAAAGCCTCTCCCCCCTTACACTGTGGCATTCCACCAGGGACTGAGGATTCTGTGTTGGACAGATACCTTTAATCCGCGCTATAGAAAGGCATTTCCTGGTTATGCCACTGTGACATCATGGAGAAACCCAGGGAACAGATTTTCTCTTCACAACAAGTCTGCAAATTATCGGAAATTGTTGTATTAGGGCTCATGTGTCAATGTATGTGCATAATGTACAACACCCCTACCATTAAGGACAGACATCCCTTCTGGGGCGTAGGTCGGTTTGTCCTTATATACAATTACGTCATTTGGCCACTAGATGCTGCTAAAGTTGTGTTTATGGTTTTATGACAGAACACAACATGTCTTGTACAGTCATGGCCGTAATTGATGTCACCCCTTAAATGTTTCAGGAAAATTATAGTATTCTCACAGATGCAGGGTTGCAGTAACACATGTTTTGCTATACACATGTTTATTCCCTTTGTGTGTATTGGAACTAAACCAAAAAAAGGAGGAAAAAAAGCAAATTGGACATAATGTCACACCAAACTTCAAAAATGGGCTGGACATATTGGCACCCTTAACTTAATATTTGGTTGCTCACCCTTTGGAAAAAATGAAATCAGTGGCTTCCTATAACATCAATCAATCTTACACCTCTCAGCCGGAATGTTGGACCACTCTTCATTTGCAAACTGCTTCAGGTCTCTCTTATTAAAAGGGAAAAGCCTTTTCCCAACAGCAATTTTAAGATCTCTCCACAGGTGTTTAATGGGATTTAGATCTAGACTCTTTGCTGGCCACTTCAGAACTCTCCAGCACTTGGTTGCCATCCATTTCTGGGGGGTTTTGACGTATGTTTGGGGTCATTGTCCTGCCCAAGATCTCAAACCCAGGTTTCTGACACTGGGCTGTAAAGTGTGATCCAAAATCCATTGGTAATCCTCAGATTTCAAGGCATCCAGTGCCAGAGGCAGAAAAACAACCCCAAAACATCATTGAACCTCCACCATATTTCACTGTAGGTACTGTGTTCTTTTCTATGTAGACCTTATTCCATTTTCAGAAAACAGTAAAATGATGTGCTTTACCAAAAAGCTCTATCTTGGTCTCATTTGTCTACAAGACATTTTCCCAGAAGGATTTTGGCTTACTCAATTGCATTTTGGGAAAATGTAGTCTTGCTTTTTTATGTCTCTCTGTGTCAGCAGTGGGGTCCTCCTGGGTCTCCTGCCATAGCATTTTCATTTTCATTTCATTTTAATGTCGACAGTCGCTGACACTGGTGCTCCCTGAACTTGTTTGGGGCTGCTTATCTCCCATCCGGACTATCCTGCATTGACACCTTTCATCAATTTTTCTCTTGCGTCCACACCCAGGGAGACTGCCATGGGTTGCAAACTTCTTGATAATGTTGCGCACTGAAGACAAAAGCAAATCTAGATCTCTGGAGATGGACTTGTAACCTTGAGATTGTTGATTGGTTCTCCTCAAGTCCTCAGACAGTTCTCTTCTCCTCTTTCTGTCGTCCATGATTAGTGTGGCTACACAGACACACAATGCAAAGACTAAATGGTTTATTCATCAACGGATAGCGGCAGGTAGTGCCTCGTAGCGACAGGTAGCGAACGGTGAATGCTGGGCACTGTACACAATACCACATTTATCAAAGTGATTCCGGTGAGCGACTCTAACAGCGCCATGTAGCGTCCTGTTCATCATCACAGACGGCTCAGCATATACCGCCAGTGCTCTGCCTTCCAGAACGCCTGTTATTACCTGTCGTTCTCCCATACATTTCTTTACCACCATACACCATAACACCACTTTACTTTAACCAGGGTTTTCTTTTTATTTATTTATTTTTAATCAAATGATTGTGTCACCTCTCCTTGTCTATTAAATGTCATTTTTGAAAACTTTTTTGATTATTTATATTTTTATGCAGAATTGTAATTACAGGTCTGGTATTAAAGTGTTAATGTCACAATTAGAGATGAGCGAACTTCTTGAAAGTTCGATTCGGGCGATTCGCCGAATTTCCTGAAGAAATTCAGGTTCGCCCGAATCGAACTTTCACGAATCGCTCATCTGAAAAAAAAAAATTCCGGCATGGTGGCAGCGGGCAGGCCGGCTACGCTGTCAGCGGGCCGCCGCCGTCCCGCTGACAGCGCAGCCGGTCTGCCCGCTCCCACCATGCCGTCTTTTTTTTTTTTTAAGAGGAGCGATTCGTGAAAGTTCGATTCGGGCGAACCTGAATTTCTTGAGGAAATTCGGCGAATCGCCCGGCCTGCCCGCTCCCACCATGCCGGCATTTGTTTAAAAAGCAAACACTTACCTGCATGGTCAGAGCGTGGAGGCCGGCGTCGCTCTCAGGCGCCCTCTGATGACGCACCCTCTGATGACGTGTCCTCTGATGACAGCTGACAGCGTAGCCGGCCTGCCTGCTCCCACCATGCCGGCATTGTTTTTTTTTATTCCAGGGAAAATTCGATCGGCACGAACCAAAAAAAACTCGGGTTCGTGCTGAATCGAATTTTCCCTGAAATTCGGAGCGAATTCCGGTTCGTCCGAACTGGTTCGCTCATCTCTAGTCACAATGTAATAACAATGTAATTCCATATGTTTTCGGTCTGGGCTACAGCGAAACCATTTTGAGCGCCTGTGTGAGGCTGTTTTTTTGATGAATATGGTTTGAGTCGCTCACACTGGCGCTCACAGTCGCTACCGTTCGCTCCTATATACTGCTGTACTGGTGTTATAGCGACTCACACATCAAATTCATCAATGCCGGCCAGTGACTGAGACGCTCTGTAATAACGACTCACGGCCGATCAGATCGACCACTAGCGGTCGCTCTTAGCGCCGCTGTACAGACGCTCATCTGCCGTTACCTGGCGCTAGTAATGAATCTGCCTGCCGGTGAACTTCTCTCCTTTTTATCTGCTTTCAGGTGTGATTTTTATATTGCCCACACCTGTTACTTGCCCTAGGTGAGTTTAAAGGAGCATCACATGCTTGAAACTATCTTATTTATCCACAAATTTGAAAGGGTGCCAATAATTTCCAGCCCATGTTTGGAGTTGGTGTGACATTATGTCCAGTTTGCTTTTTTCCTTCCTTTTTTGGTTTCATTCCAATACACACAAATGGAATAAAGGTGTGTATAGCAAAACATGTGTTACTGCAATCCTGCATCTGTGAGAAATACTTCATTTTCTTGAGCAGCCAATCAGCCATCTTCAGCCAAGGTTGCAGCAGCAGGAGGCCACTGTAATTCACCTTTGCCTGATCCTCTTCCTGTCAGCATGGCACAGCGGTTGTGGCTGCAGCAGCAGCAGTGTTTTAAAGTGGACCAACACCCAGGATTTTGACTATCCTGGGTTTTGGTCCACTTCGGCGGGGCACCCCGATCGGGGGTGCCCCGCTGTGTGGAACCCCCCAGAAACCCCAAAAAACTCACCTCTCCCCGCTCCCACGTGAACGCTGAAGCCAATCCCCGCCAACGTCCAGGCGGGGGACAGGAACGTCCAAGCCGCTTCCGCCGCCGCCGCCTCCCGCGCGTCACTCTCGGCGCGGGAGGCGGCGGGAGGCGGCGGAAGCGGCGGCGGATCAGGTAAGATCTTTTTGGGGTTTCTGGGGGGTTTCACCCTGCGGGACATCCCGATCTCGGATGTCCCGCGGGGTGGGAGGTGATCGGCCCGGGAATCTTATAGATTTCCGGGCCGATCACCCCTGGGTGTTGGTCCACTTTAAACTGGCCCCAGCCGGGCTACAAAAAGATGGCCGTCGGCTCTCATGAGTGAGGACTCTTTTTACACATTTCCAAGGCACATACACAGGCTGCTTAGCCAATCAGTGGTGCTCTTTCCATTTAGATTTCTTTTGCCATTCTGGGCAGCAAAGAAATCTGAATGAAGCAAGTGCTGCCAGCCTCATCCCCATCCCTGTCTCTAGCCATGGGAGGGCCCCCGCCACCCATTCAGAAATGCCTAGGCAGGTGCCCGCCTAGTTACAAGTATATATGTGATGCAGCCATGGTACTGAGAGGTGTCAAGGGCTTGCAAAAAAGGTGAATTGATTGGGTGACCCCTGGAGATCTTCCATAGAGAGGTCTTATTGACTCGAGGGGGACAGATGTTGTTATAAAAGAAAACAGTTTTCCCTTGCAGCAATGTGTTTATCTTAACAATGTATATCAACTGGTGCATTTGATGTACAGATCAGAGACTTCCTCACCATGGAATGCTAATCATCTTATTGGCATTAACCCATTCTGAAGAAATTCAACCTCTTTGGATAGGGGGAGCACAATATTGTGTTCCAGTAGCTTCAGGGTTACTGGCAGTGTTCTCACCTGAGGAGGTAATGACTGATGCCTAGACTACTGATTAGCTCACCTGTAACATTGGAAGAATTATTGTAGAACTATTTGTAGTCAGTAGTTTTTACTCAAAGCCAGGAAAACCAATGCCACTAGCAAAACAGGGCCCCATAGTAGAAATATGAGAAATTTGGAAACAACATGCTGATAAGTAAATTGCAGGTATGGGGGCACAATCCTCACACAAATGATTATTTTACATTCCAAAAGAGATAAACAATAAGGCAGAGCACCAAAAACCTGACAAAAAGGGGGTATTCCTTTGAAGACCTTTAAAGTAGACCAAAACCTACAGCAATCGGTCCAGGAATCTATAAGATACCTGGGCTGACCAATTCCCTCCCCCCCAGGGCATCCAAAATTGGAATGCTCCTCTGTGTGAAACCCCCCAGGTCACCCATACACTTGCCTTGCTTCCAGGGCCAACGGCGCATGCACGAGCCGCATCCCCGCATCAGCGCGGCATCAGCGCGCTCAGAGCCACTGGCCCTAGAAGTTGGCTTAGACGATGTGACGTCAGCAGCTCTGAGCACGCCGTAAGATCGGGAAGAGGTGAGTTGGCTTTGACAATGTGTGTGTGTGTGTGTGTGTGTGTGTGTGTGTGTGTGTGTGTGTGTTCACACAGGGGGCAAGGACCAAAACCCGGGATAGTCAAAATCCTGGGTTTGGTTCACTTTAAAGTGGACCTATCCCCGGGATTTTCACTTTCTTAGTAATAGGTTCTTGTGCTGGAGCATCCCGATTGGGATGGGGAAAACTAAAACCTGTGTACAGGGGGGCAAAATTCCCAGTTTTGGTCCACTTTATAGTTGCCCTAAACCTCCTTCATGTCACAAACATGAAAAGTAGGCTGAGTATGGACTTGAAAGCTGCTATGCTGCCAAAAACATTGTTTATCCCAATTTCTTGGAAGACAATATAAAAACAGTTCCCCAAAGACTAATATCATAAATGGAAAGAAAATAAAGCAGAATGTATTATAATGATAATGCGATTATTTCCCGCAGTGTGAGCTTAGTAAAGTACCTTCAAATAAAAAATGTTTTACAGCACATCAGCTCCCTGTTTTGCTATTACAGCAATATAACATGACATGCTTATAGGACATAAATGTTGGATCTGCTTGTTGACCTCAGTTTGTTCCCCTCTGTGCCATCACAAGCTAACCCGTGCTTGGCATTCTACCCTCTGTTATGGTAAATGAAGTGGAATGCTCCATGTACTGCGTTTGCGCTGCTCTACACAATAACTAATACACAGATACATCTAATACAACTGTACACTATATACATGGACAGAAATAAGTCTATACACTTCAAAATAAGCTGCACATAGCAGATAAATAAGAGGGATGATGGGCTGGATACAGGGGCAACACTCGGGTAATACTAGCAGGGCTGGATTATAGGGGGGGGTGGGTACTAGGGGCATGCGCTCCGGGGCATCCACCGCTTGCCCTGCAAAGGGGGCCTCCACCAACTTTTGGGTTATGGTCTGGTCCAGGAGGCTTTCCAGTCTTTGGTCTGATGGGCCGCAGGGGCAGCAACAAAGTTATTGTAGGTAGTGGGGGCTCCCTCGCCTGGACAAGCCTTTTTTTTGTTTTTGCAAACCTGCAGCCAAAGCAACCACAGGGCAGGACGGAGAGTCTAGAGCTGCAAAGCCGCCGCCAGCAACGCAACAGTGATGGGTGCAGAGCTGCCAATCGTCGGCCGATCACTGCACATAAGCCACAAAGCACAGCCGCTGGCAGCTCAATGCTCAATGCTGTTTTCTGCTGGACCAGCTGGGCAACTACACGACCACCCGCTCAGAATGGCAAAGCAGGAGTTCCCGAGCAGCACGCACCCGCACAATGGTGGCAAAATGGACTCGATCTGACGTTCCAATAAGTAGGCAGGTGCCAGACAACCACCAATCAGTTACTTGGCTGGACTAATATTTTAAAGAGAAAAAATTACTGTATCTGGGGCCTCCACCAGATTTTGTGCCCAGGGGCCTCCACCATACTTAATCCCGCCTGAATACTAGTACAGCAGTATGAACACCATCTTGGAGCCTGGCAGCTGAGCGTTAAAATGAATTTACGCTGGGAACAAGATAAGGCACATTTTTAGTGAGGTAAGATCTATGGGGGTAAAACTCCCCAGCTTTGCTAGTGAAGGGTGGAAGCAGGACAATGATGACGGATGCTGTTTACAGAGCACATAGCTGCGACTGTGGCTACATAATGGCTTACAGATGTCACTTCCAGCAATTGCAGAATCTCAACCACCACCACCCAGATAAACTCTTCCCCAAAGTGGAATTCATGCATGCATGCAAAGCTCTGGCAGAAGGAACTCATTTATGGTGAAGAATTGGAACACTGCTGGCCAAGGTGAGTACGGGGACACTACTAGATGAGGTGAGTACTGGAACTCTGCTGGCCGAGTCGGTTTTTTTTTAACAATAAATCTTTATCGAGGTAGATGGGGCAATAAGGCACACAAGAAACCAACAATTCCATACATCAATATTGTCCAAAGAACAGTACAGACAGAGCAATATAGGTGAACACTTTAACATATACTGCTCGGAATCCGGGTTATCTACCCCCTGACTACCACTGAGAGCGTGCCTCACTGCTCCCGTTCACCAACCTTTCTATTAAAAAACAGGGGGAGTTATAGGGATGGGCAGCTAAGGGAGAGCAGGAACACTGTTGGAATATCCAGCGATATGATAGGACTCAGGTCCGGAGTGGAAGGGGGAAGGTTATAGAACCGTGGTATGAGAAAGACAAAAAGCAAAAGTAGGAAAGGAAAAGAGAGGGGGGTCCCCCCAGTCCGCCCTGTCATGGTTTACTTTCCCAGAGGTGACTCATTCCATTCATTTTAGGCCCTTATTTAACAAGGGATAGCGACAGGTAGCACCTGGTGAGCGACCGGTAATGACGGGCACCGCCACGAGAACGCCGGCTCCCCACCACAATCACACATTTATCAAGCCAATCCTGCTTAGCGACTGAGATAGCGCCATATAGTGACTCATTCATCATTATTCCAGCCTCAGCCCACAGCGCCAGCGTCCGACCTTGAACAGCGACAGGTATGACCTCTCGCTACCTGGCGCTCTCCAATGCATTTCAATGGAACAATCTTTAAATATTCAGAATTAATTCATATTAATGTTTTTTTTTTTTAAATGTGATAAATTCTGTGACCACTTCTGCCATGTTATATTTTTTTTTTTTTTAAGCTAAAAAAAAAAAAAAAAAAAACTTTGTGCAGAATTAATATTACAGGTCTGATATTAATGTATTAATATTACAAAATTATTTGTAAAACTTGTTTTTTTTTGTTTCCAAAAATATGGTGGTTTGGGGGTTAAAAAACTACTTTTAACACATCGCCGCCAGCGCTCTGGGGTTTAAACATGAATTTCACAGCGCAAGAATTTTTTGAGCGTGATTTTTTGATGAATGTGGTGGGAGCCGGTCGCTCTGACCAGTCGCTATCATGCGCACCCATACATCGCGGAACCTGTCAAATAGCGACTCGTCACCCCGTATTCAACATTACTGCACACCGACTCAGTCGCTATCAACAACCGAACAATGGCCAAGCACAGCGACTACTAGCGGGCGCTGTGAAAATACTGCTACAGTCGCTCAACTGTCGCTACCTGCCGCTATTAATGAATCGGCCTCCCCGTCACATCTTGGAACATGACTAGCTGTAAAGTCCGCACTCCTCCATTCACATATTCTCCCAATCACTCACATGCTCCTTATACATTCACTGACATGGAATGGTCAATAATACTGGTAACTGCCTGGAAAGTAGCACATTTATAGAAATAGTCATTAATAGGAAAAATGTCATGAGGGGAAGTGGCTCCCATTTAGACGGAGGTTAATAAGCTGTACTTCTTTCATGACAGGTTTCTTTTCATCTGCTTGCCATAATGGGAATGAATAAAACGTGGAAACTGATCTTATTTGCAGTATTTTAAAAGGCAAAAAACAAAACAAAAAACAATTTTCCTTGTTAGAATTCTGGGAAGCAGTTGTATATTTTTCATACATAATTCAGAATCCTTGGAAGTAAACTTATTCTGAAAACTAAATATTTTACTGTGCCACTAGGCAACCAAAAACGACTGGATGGAATATTTGCAGAGCATAACACAACATCAAAGCTATAAACAAAGAGCAAAAAAAAATTTCAATAAACGGGAGTCTGAAAACCACCTTCAGCAATAGAGCGTTAGTGATGTTACATCTCCAGGGCTCTCTGTTCTTTGCCTTGCAGTGGAGGATGCCGGAATCATTCCACCACCTGCAATTATCTTTAAATGAGACTGTAGATATTAAAAGCCAAGATCAGTTTAGGTTTTAGACAGGTCACAAAGAACCTTTGTGCCCTCTGAAGATAAGAAATCCTTAACTGCGATTGCATTGCACTAGTAAAAAATGTGTATAGCGAAATAATATTACTTTCATTCAGCCACAAAATATAAGGATGGTGTTAGACCTTTACCTTAAGAAAAAAATAATTCCTGTGGCCCACCCTTCCGATAAAACACAATTAGATCTTTTGCGTAATACCTTGTTTCCATGAAAATAAGCCTGAGCATAATTTTTTCAGGATTTTATTGGATGCATGGACTATAAGCTGTACTCAAAAATAAGCCCAAGGTAATGAAATAAGTTGATTAAATTGTGCCCAGGCAGATATACAAAAAAAAAATTCAAACTATTTGGACCCTGAGACCACTGGATGAGGCTGAGTCACGGCCTACCATAGAAACCACCGGGCCGGATGAGCCTTCTGATGGGAATTAAACTCACACCGTAGCAGCAGATAGAGAACCACCAAGAAAACTCCTACTCCAGCTTCCCCCCCCGGCCAACCCTCCCACTTTCTCACCCCCTAATCGCACTTTACAAACAAACCCTTTCAATCTTAGGGTCCAGTTTTTTTTTCCATGCACAACTCCACATAGGGTAGAAGTCACATGGGCACGGGGGAAAAGACGAAACCCGCGTGGCCCGGTAGGGTCTGTCACCAAGCGCTCGCACTGACATAGCCCCTGGTGGTGCGGACCTGTGTGGAACAATGTTAAGTGCCATTACACAGTGGTGACATCATAGAAGTCATATATAAATATGGGATATGTTTATTTGACGTCTGTAAAATCCACTAGTAATAAAATGCAGCAGAACAAATAGACCCTTCATCGAGTGAAGAAGACATTTCCACAGAGTGGGGCAAGCTGCTCTCTGCAGCAGAACCAAGATGGCTGCATCCAGCAACAGCATCAGACTCTTGGCCAATGGTTGTTTCTCTTTAAAGTGGGCCAAAACACACTGAACTTGTGAAATAAATGTTGCCCCCTGCTGATTCTTACCTTTTAGGACGTAGACCTGGAAATTTATATTTTCACCTAATGATTTGATTTGATCTGGGGTTTTGGTCTTTGTCCCCAGGGCACCCCGATTTGTGTGAACCCCCCAGGTGGGCCAGCAAAACTCAGCTTTCCCCTGGTCCTACGGTGCATACACCTCCTCTCCTCTTATCAGCGAGCTCGGCTGCGCTTGTCAATATCAGCAGGGAGGCCGATTTATTAATAGCGCCAGGTAGCGACAGATGAGCGACAGTAGCGTGATTTTCACCGGCTAGTATTCGCTGTTCTTGGCCGTTGTTCGGTTGTTGACAGCGACTCAGTTGGTGTGTGGTAATGTTGAATACGGGGTTAGGAGTTGCTGTTTGCCAGGTTCCGCGCTGTATGGGAGCGCATGACAACGAATGGCCATAGCGAACGGCTCCCAGCATATTCATTAACAAATCACGCTCAAAAAATTCTCGCGCTGTAAAATGCATGTTTAAACCCCAGTGCGCTGGCAGCGATGTGATAAAAGTAGTTTTTTAATCCCCAAACAACCTTATTTTTGGAAAAAAATAATAAACAAGTTTTCTAAAACATTTAGTAATATGAATACATTAATATCAGACCTGTAATATCAATTCTGCACAAATTTTTTTTTTTTTTTTCCTTAAAAAAAAGATATAACATTGCAGAAGTGGTCACAGAATTTCTGACATTTAAAAAAAACAAAAAACATTAATATCAATTAATTATGAATATTTAAAGATTGCTCCATTGAAATGCATTGGAGAGCGCCAGGTAGCGAGAGGTCATACCTGGCGCTGTGATGGGATTAGCAGCGGCGCTGTTCGCTGAAGTCAGCAACATGATGGATCCCGCGCTAGCTGACGCTCTCGCCGGCGCTAGCCTCATTTAGCGTGATAAATGCGTGATTGTGTTCGCAGCCTGGCGTTCTGGAGTCGGTAGCCGCTGATAGCTGGCGCTACCTGGCGCTAGTGAGACACTACCTGGCGCTATCCCTTGATAAATAAGGGCCTAAGACTAGCTGAAGGGAGCTGAGTGCAGTGGCTAAGTGAAGTGGCTAAGGGAGAAAGTAGGTTTTTTAGGGGGCTCTCTAAGGGATGCCCTGGGGGAACGGAATCAGGTGACCCTTGTCGATTCCATATCTGTCAGCCATGGGTTTTGGTCCACTTTAATTATTAATAAAAAAACATTTAACTCCAGAACTGTCATTTGCACACACATCATTCATTATCTGCTCACTAGAATCTTGATCAATTGTAATTGATCCTAATTTGTATTGGATGGGATTCCGATGTCCCTTCGCCAGTGTAGAAATTTCTAATGCAAATATTGTAGAAGTCAGATGATTTGTTGTCTGATTGATCTTCCTGTCCAATCTAGTGAATGTCAGGATTATTGTTCTGATCAATAGCCCTTATTTTTTTCCAAACTGACATATGCAAACGTACTTCATCTTCTCCTAATCCCAGCAGGCTCACAGTGCATGTTAACTGTTGCAGCAAAGGGCAAATGCCATCAAAATGTGTCTGATAAATGTTTGCTTTAAATGTTTCATTAATGAGGTTGTTAAGCTTGCTGCATGTAAATAAAACTTTGAAACCTCTAAAAGCAGAAGCAGTCCTCAACCCAAGGGAAATAGTCCTCAGCTGGAAAAATGTTGCCGCCGTTACTCTATGTTGCTGCAGCTGTCCTGTACCAGTATGTGCAATACTGTGCCTCTTCCCCAACAGCAGGCAATGCAATGGCCACTACTCATGAATGGGGGGATGAGGGGCCTGGAATATGGACGACCCCACTAACGATGATTCTGAATCCGTGGAAAACAGGCTGGCTGGGATAGAGATGCCCCCTCTATGATTGCCCTGCTAGCCTGACCCTAGAAACAACCCTGTCTTGGTAACTCTGTAGCACATCGGATGCTGCCAGTGGTGTGCTTTGCCACCATGCAACCCATTGAATGACACCGCAATTTGAGTTGGCCCATTGTGTGAAACACCCTAGGTTGCCCAGTAAATTCACCTTTCCCCAGTCCTATGACTCATGTGCAGGGTCTCTTCCAGTCAGCATGCTCGGCTATGCTCTTAAAATCGACTTGGCGAGGGGCTGATCCTAGCTGAGAGCATGTTGGCAGACGCATCCACACTACTGCTTAACGGTGCCTAGCGCAGGCGTGCACCGTGCTACAGGTATAGTAGAAAGTGTCCACAGCTTGCGCATGTACCGTTGGATAGGGGGAAAGGTGAGTTTACAGGGAACTCAGGTGGGGGGTTCACACAGTGAGGATGCGTCTCTCTCCTGGGGGGGGGGGGGGAGAGAATCAGGCAGTCCTTTAAACTCTGGGGTCATTTTTGGGCCACTTTAAGATGAAACGAAACCCATGATTTTCAAGTTTTGATTTTTACCTCAGGGGGCATCCGAATTTGAGGTGCCTCCCTAGGTAAACCCCTGAGATTACCCAGGTTCTACAGTGCTGCCTCAGCAATGTTTGCCATGCATATTAATAAATAGTACACTGCTCTGTTTAGACGCAGAGCTCAGCAACAGGGAGTGGAAATGGCTGCATCCTCAGTCTCCTTTTAGATGAGAATGCGCTCCCGTCCCCGGCCTATCTGAATGATAATGTTTACATCGCCATGGGAGCCAGGGCAAAGGTGACTTTTGCGGCGACCTGGGGGGGCTTTACACAGCAGGGCATCCCACATTGGGATATGCCACAAGGAAAAGGGTATCGCCAGGCCTTGCATTCTTTTAAACTCCAGGGCTGGCAGGGTTCACGTCCAGTGAACCTACTTTTGTGTCAAGCAGCGTACGAACATTGTAAATCTATATATATATATATATATATATATATATATATATATATATATAGTGGTAAGGTGTATAGAAAAGTAATAAATGGTGTCTATTTTTCCCCTGCTATGCTGTATCAGGCACAATCCATGCCGGGTTTTCAGGACCCAGTTCACATTCCCCAGTCCTCTACAGGTTTGTTCCCTGATTCCAGGCCTCGCACAGGTGATGAGGCTGATTGCAGGGGAAGCCTAAATAAAAGGAGCCGCTGAGCCTGTCAGTTTGCTGTTGACCAGCCTGGAGGAAGGAGCCCAGGCTGTACTGCTCCATGTGAATGACAGAACTGGACTAAAGCCGAAGAACTTTGCTTGTGACACCCCAAACTTGGACTGGTGGGGACTTACAGCGTGGGCTCGTATGCCCTGGAAGTGGACCTTACACAACAAGGACTTTGTTCAGCTTGATGCATTTTTCCTACCCTGGACTTTGCTAAGAGCCGGTGAGGTAACCGCTTATACTGCGTTTTGTGCTGCAACCATCTCTGATGTTAAGAGATGCTTTGGCTGTTGAATTCTTATTTTCAATAAATTACCTTTGATTTGAAGGAGAACTGTCATCTGAGTCACTGCTGTTCGCCCCAATCCCTTACAATATATATATATATATATATATATATATATATATATATATATATATATATAATGTGTATAGTTTTATGTGCATTTTAATACTCTTATTTAGTAAAAGATATGGGAAAAGTGGCAGTGGAGGTGGAGGCAGCAGCAGGTTAGCAGCGATAGCCTACGCGGGATGAAAGGTGAGTATAGTGTTTTTTTTTGTTTTTGACACGTATGACTTTAATCAACTCAATTAAGTGACTGATAGTATTGACAAATCAATATAATAAATAAGAGAGGTGTTCTACTGCCACACAGAAGTGCTGATACACAAATAAATCACTATTATGAGCTCTCCTCAGTGACCTGAATTGACCGCTATGAAAAAAATAAATAACTCTAAAATAATCAGAGATATATAGCATGACTGCGGGATTGGTTGAATAGGAGTGCAAGAGAGCACTAATGCTAATGGGATAGGGATGCTGCTGCACTGTGCATTGCTCTGCTAAATGTTACATTTTAATGCTGAGAGAGCATGGAAATAAGTGAGTATCTAGCACAGGCTGGAGAGTTTCCCAAGCTGGATGCCTCCATAGGAGACATATCTGCTTTACCAGCCAAAGTCCAGCACAACTGACTGCAGCTGAGATATGGGGGTTATTTAAGAAGGTATAGCGCCAGGTAGGGTCTCGTAGCGGCAGGCAGCGTCTGGTGAACGCTGGACGCTGTATGCGAAATCACATTTAAGGAAGCGAATCTGGTGAGCGACTCTAACAGCGTCATGTAGCGTCACATGTATTATTACAGGTGGCTCAGCATATAGTGCCGGCGCTCTAGGCTCAGGAGCGCCATGTAGTACCTGTCGCTCTGTAGTGCTCTCCCATACATTTCAATGGGGTTTCATTAGTTGTGTATAAATAGCGTGCCATTTTTTTTTGCTCAAATCATTGTGTGACCTCTTCTGGCTGCAAACAAACTCTTTTAATAATTGTTTTTTAAAAAATGTTTATGCAGAATTGTCATTACAAGTCTGGCGCTAATGTGTTATTGTCCCAGTGTTAAAACAATGTAATTCCATGTGTTTTTTTCGCTTTGTTACTGGTGGATGTGTGTTCAAATACAGACTTTAATCACAAAGTGTCAGGTGCTCTCTGCTATAGCGTGCAGCTTTAGAGTGCTGACGCTGTGTGGGTAGTGTTTTGTTAAATATAGTGTAGAGCGCCGAGTGTCGGACGCACTGAGCTGGCGCTACCTCTCGCTTGCTGCAGCGCTGTACTATTCTTAGAGCATCCAACACACATCAAACTCATCAATGCCGGCCAGGTTACTACAGTGACCGAGTCGCTCTGTTACAGCGTCCGATGCCCACTTACAGCGTATACTAGCGGTCGCTCTAAGCGCCGCTGTGCAGACGCTCATCTGGCAATACCTGGCGCTAATAGTGAATCAGCCTCTATATCTATTTCTTTCAATGCTGTTAACACACCCACATGAAAGAAATGGCTGAATGCAGAAAATAGTTTAGTTGCAGAGCAGTGTTATGATTTTATTTTGATTTTCAAAACACAGATACCATATATATAATCATATTTAGTGTACATGTAATAATTAAACACATTGTCTTTTATAACATTACCTTTTTTTAAGTATTAAGCTTTATTGTTGGCCTTTTGGGAATACGAAGCAAGAATAACAATGTTCCAGAACAATATCCAATCAGATTTACAAATGACCAATTTTCGGAACCTCATGTGCTAAGGTGAAATGATAGAAGTCTATGAGACTCCAGGGCAGGCATACTTGTTGCCCCCAAGGTATCCAGATTTAGGATACCCCACTGTGTCAAACCACCCAGGTCACCTGAAAACTCACCTTCTTTCCCGGTCCAGCAGTGCATGCGCGAGCAGCTATCCCTTTAGCAGGGTGCGTGCCCATGCCGGGCATTTGTGAATGGCCAGTGCGGGCATGCTCCCTGTTAAAGGGTAGCAGGGGATGCGCCCGCCAAGGGGGCGGGGGGGGGTTCCAAGCCCGCTGACTGGTCGAGAGGCTGAGCATGCGCCGTATGACCTAGGAAGGGTGAGTGAGATTGAGCGACCTGGGGGGTTTCACACAGTGGGGCATCCTGATGGTCAAAATCCTTGGCCCGAATAAAAAAAAAAAACTAAAGGGTACTCACCACTTCCCCCCCTGCAATGGAGCGGCCATGCCAGGCCTCTGCACACCAGCCTCCATTGCAATGAATGGAGAGGGCATGGCAGCGACTCTGTGGGGGTCATGCCAAGCCAGTGTGACTTCCGGTATGCATTGCAGTGCGGATTGCAACCTGCACCCCTGTGAGCTTTTTAGTGATAGCACACAAAAAAGTGCAAAAAAAGTCTTTGTCCCACATTTCCCCCCCCAAAAAATCATGTGTTTATGTGATTTTTACAGTTTAGGTACATTCATTTTCCAGTAATGTAAGGATATATATTTTTAAGTTTGGTAATAACAGCTTCCTATGGGCTATGCTAAAGATTTCACCATTTTTTTCTGCATAGCCCATAGGGTTCAGTTGTTTCCAAACTTAAAAACTAATATCCTTACCTTACTTATGATGGGCCTAACCTATAAAATGCCCCATCACAGGTACAGATCATCTTGGGGGAAAAAGGTAGAAAGAACTTTTTTTGGCACTCTTTTGTGTCTAAACATTAAAGTTGACCAAAACCCAGGATTTTGACTGTTCTGGGTTTTGGTCCCTTCCCCTGGGGCATCCCCGATCAGGGGTTCCCCTATGTGTGAAACTCTCCCAGATCGCTGAGCGCAACTCACCTCTTTCCGGTCCTACAGAGCATGCACTGCCGCTTGTCCAAGCAGCCGTTGACGTTACGCCGTCTAAGCCAGCGTCTAAGGCCAGCGGCTCCGAGCGCGCAGGCAGTTAGGCAGTTGCATTCCCCGCTTCACTTTAACAGGGAGCATTCCTGCGCTGGAATCACAAATGCCTGGAGTGGCCACGTGCCCTGCTAGAGGGATAGCAGGGATGCAGCCGCGGTTCGCGCATGCGCCATTGGACTGGAAAGCAAGGTAAGTGTACAGCGCGACATGGGGAGTTTCACACAGCAGGGCATCCCGGAGGGAGGGAATAGTTTGGCCCGGGAATCTTATAGATTCCTGGGTCGATCGCGCTAGGTTTTGGTCCACCTTAAAAAGCTCACCGGGATGCAGGTTGCCATCCACACTGCAAAACACACTGCAAGTCACACTGGCTTCACCAACTATTTAGCATGACCTCCAACTGTTGGTGCAGGGCACGAGTCCATCGTGGAAGTGCAGGTGACTGTTTGGGGCCGTCTGCCGCAGAATGCAATCCAGAGATTGGGTAAGTTGCTGATCGCTGGAGTAGGACTGGTCAGCTGCAGGGGACCATAAGTGAGTACTCTTGTTTTTTTGTGTGGGTGGTCAGTCTCTTTAGTACCATACATTACATTGGTTATTGTATATAGTGCTGTGTGGTTCACTATGAGCAGTGTTATGTACATTTTGTGCCAACCTAAGCCTCACTATTCAATCTAGAAGATTCCAGGGCTGGCCACTAGCCTTCCCCTGAATGATTATCTGCTGGATAAATCAGGTCATAGCATTCAGACTGTTAGAGGCTTTGTGGAAGTCATCCTAACTCCGGCTAGGACCATGAGACTCCATTAAATCCAAAGTGCATATATGGTCATTAAATATAATGTACCAAAGAAAGACACACATAATTTAGTATAGCTTTTATTCATCTGAGATGTAGCACAGTATAAGCCCGATAGTTTATCTAACATTGTTGTCTCACTTATTTATTGCTAGGATCGTGAGCAGGGCCGGAGTAAGTGTGGTGGAGGCCCCTGGGCACAAAATGGAGGCCCCAGATATAGTATTTTTTTCCTTTAAAATAATAGTCCAGCTGAGTAACTGATTGGTGCATGTCTGGCACCCGCCTACTTACTGGAACGTCAGATCGAGTCCCTTGTGCCAGCCTTGTGTGGGTGCGTGCTGCTCAGGAACTCGGGTGGTAGTGTAGTCACCCAGCTGGTCCAGCAGGAAACAGTCCCCTGCATTGCCAGCGGCTGTGCTTTTTGGATTATGTGCAGTGAGCGGCCGACGATTGACAGCTCTGCACGCACCCTTCCATGTAGCGTTGCTGATGGCGGCTTTGCTGCTCTAGACTCTCCGCCCTGTCCTGTGGTGACTGGCTGCAAGTTTGCAAAAACAAAAAAAGGCTTGCCCCCACTGCCACCGCTAGCTTTGTTGCTGGTCCCGTCAGACCAAACACTTAAAAGCCCTCTGGACCAGGCCATAACCCAAAGGTTGGTGGAGGCCCCCTTTGCAGGGCAAGGGGTGGAGGCCCCGGGGTGCGTGCCCCTTGCGCCCCCCTCATAATCTGGCCCTGACCGTGAGATGGAACTCGCTGCTAGAGCAGGTAGTAATAAAGGATACAGTAAAAACGTTTTAGAGTGGCCAGGATGCCTTCCTGGCATGTAATAAGCTACTAGACCAATGGACGGAGATAAACAGGCTGAACTGGATGGACTAAAGTCTTTATTCAGCCTTACATACTATGTTACTATGTTACAAGTGCATCTAATGTATCGTCATGACATACAGTATATCTAAAAAGAAGCTACACATAGGCAGTGTGGAAAAGTGTATGGGAATGTCCTGAATGGTACGATCCATGCCGGGTTTACAGGATCCCAGTCCACATCCCCATTCCTTTACAGGTTTTTTCCCTAGTCCCAGGTCTCACACAGGTGATAAGGCTAATTGTGGGGAAGCCTAGATAAAAGGAGTCGATGAGGTTTTAAGTTGGCTGGTGAACATCCTGGGATGAGGAGCCCAGGCCGTACTGCTCACAGAGACTGACAGAACTGAATGCAGCCGAAGGACTTTGTTTGTGTTCCCCGAACTTGGACTTGTGGATTAACAGCGTGGACTTGTATGCCCTGTAAGCGGACCTGTTACAACAAGGACTTGTTGGATTATCCTGCCCTGGACTTTACTAGAGCTGGTGAAGTAACCGCTTGATGTACTGCATTGTAGGCTGCAAACTTCTCTGAAGTAAGAGATTTTTGGCTGTTGAATATTTTATTTTCAATAAAATTGCTTTTGATCTGAAGAACTGTAGTCCGAGTCACTGCCGTTCGCCCCAGATCCTGACAGCAGATAAAAGTACAGCTTTGATCCATCATTTCCTGGGAAGTGAAACTAGAATAGAAAGTTGGCTGCACCACACCCTACTCCAATGAGCTAGTATAAATAGAGATGAGCGAACTTCTTGAAAGTTCGATTCGGGCGATTCGCCGAATTTCCCCAAGAAATTCGGGTTCGCCCGAATCGAACTTTCACAAATCGCTCATCTGAAAAAGAAAATGCCGGCATGGTGGGAGCTGGCAGGCCGGCTACGCTGTCAGCGGGCGGCGGGCGGCATTTTTTTAAAAAGCAAACACTTACCTGCATGGTCGGAGCGTGGAAGCCGGCGCCGCTCTCAGCTGTCATCAGAGGACACGTCATCAGAGGGCGCGTCATCAGAGGGCGCCGCTCTCAGCTGTCATCAGAGGGCGCGTCATCAGAGGGCGCGTCATCAGAGGGCACCTGAGAGCGGCGCCGGCCTCCACGCTCCGACCATGCAGGTAAGTGTTTGCTTTCTAAAAAAATGCCGGCATGGTGGGAGCGGGCAGGCCGGCTGCACTGACCTGCAGCCGGCCTGCCCGCTCCCACCATGCCGGCATTTTTTTTTTTTTTATTTCAGGGAAAATTCGATCGGCACGAACCAAAAAAAATTCGGGTTCGTGCCGAATCAAAATTTCCCTGAAATTCGGAGTGAATTCCGGTTCGTCCGAACCGGTTCGCTCATCCCTAAGTATAAACAGCGAATACAGGAAAATACAACAGAATAAACCAGCAGATCTCAACACTATAAAGACACAAACTGAGAAGTTACAAGGAGCTAATACACAGGCACTATTCACAAAATCAAATAGGCACATTTTTAATAATAATGTAGCAACTGACTGACGTGGTTAAACAGCACAGACAGGAAAAGAAAGCGGAGCTGATTTTTTTTTTAAGATTCTGTATTTGAATCAGAACTTTTCTAGGCCCCAGGCTACTTGTGAATAAGAGCTGATGTAATGAACTAATGAACTAGGTGAGGAGGAATGTGTTTTATAACTGATACATTTGTCATGGTGATGCTTTTACTGATGTGATTATCTGGAAAATAACAAGTATTCTTGAGTCAAGGTCAAAGCTGGAAACCCAGGAAACACAGGTCCTGTACTTGTTTCTATTTGTTGATTCAGAATCACAGTGGTGTACCATCACTAGACAAGCAAAAAAAAGAAGGAAATCTGTCTCTTTTACAACCTTCAGCTGTAAAAGAGGAACATCAGAGCAGCATTACTTTGGTCTCTATGGGATTTTTAAAAAATCGCCTTCGACTAGACATTATCAAGTATATAGTTTTACCCGAGAATTCAACCAACCTTATAGTCTTTCATGGAACTTATCCATGCACCGTTATTGTCAGTTTTATTTTTAGTTTCAATGTTGTTATTAAGGATCCCTTTATTCCACCTATACCACCTAACATGGGTTTCTCCCTAACCAGACTTATGATGAGGATCCCAGATAAAAATCTGGTAACAGATCAGCAGTAAAATATAAATTACCGAAAGATCACGAAGAACAGACTAGTGTAATGCAGGGTTTCCAATGGGGCACTTCAAATAGTGCCCCGCAGAGGTCCCTCTCTCTTCCTTTATTTATATTATTTTTATAATATTAAACTACGGTAGATCCATCAGGCACTATATGGTGCCAGCATACAGTATCATCCAAGGACCAGAATAAATTGCACAGGATGGGGGATGCCATTCCTTGTTGCTGCTACATAAAATGACGATGTAACATGCAGGGACCAGATTTCATAATTTTTGCCCCCATCCTGCCTTAGCATCAGAGTGGGGGGCACTACATTTTTTTGCTGACTTTAGTGTACCATTAACAATTATTCATTAATGGATATCTTCCTGTTTCCACTGTCTGATCTGTTATTGAACATATATGTGCCATATTTGTGCCGCCTGGTACAGTATCTTTCCTCCCGTGTCCCCCACCACTTCTTCAGTGTTCCCACTCTTTTTAATCAAGCTGTATAGAGTCATCTCCTAAAACCATTCTCTTCAGATACCAATGTCGAAAGATTTGAACCAATTTATCTTTAAATTCTCATGTGTAGGTATGGATATAAACTTACTACATTAAATAAAACGGCTTCTACTTTTCTTCCATTCTAAAATTCCAACAGGTTTTTAATTTATCTAAAAATAATGCAAGGGGGCATGGGTTGGGATGAATCCATTGGTACAAAATTGCTTTCTCTTCCCGTAAGAACAGAGCCTTAGAAAATCCCATCTAGAGCAGGTTTTCAATGTATCTGGAAATAATGGGTAAGAAGGGCTGGAATGAATCCATTGGTACAAAATAGTACTTTTTTTGCTTCAACTGAAAAAAATGGTGTTAATCTAGGATCCCCTTTAAACATCTTACTATGGCCGTAAACAACATGAATATGAATCAGTGGTGTAGGGTACATAATTAAAAAAAAAGCTAATTAGAACATTTGTCATTGAAGGGCAATTTCACAATAAGTTTTTTTTGTATCTGCCTTTATTATATTTGGGCAGGTGTGGTTCAGTGTGAGACACATTAAATAAGCCTTTCTAGGAAGTGGGAGATGTATGAATTATAAAACAGATGGGTCATTTCCTAAAAGGGAGCAACGGAATGGTCCAATGGTAGGCCAAAGCTTACAGCAGTTGTTATATAGATCAACCTGGACATTTGTCCAACCATTTAGCAACCCAGCTCATTGGCTTTCAAAATCTATAGATGTATAAACAAACAAGGCCTGCTGTACTTGTAGAGTGGTATGCAGTGGATCCATCAGTTGATGAGGGTGTGACAATTGGATCATTCTTCTGATTGCTGTTCAATTGGCAACACGCGTGGCTATAAAATGCTGCCACCAGAACGCAAACAGTGTTCGCCACTACCTAAGCCACAAGTAATGTAGCCAGGCTCTTCAGAACTAGCGTGAGCTTTTTTAGATCCTTAATTCAGAGCATCAGTGACCCTCAGCTGTATTTTCAGAACTTATTTAAACAAAACAGAAAAACACAAAAACAACGAGAAAAATGTTACAATTGAGCGTGTGTCACTCTTGATGGTAAGATTCAAGTGCCCCTGGCCATTCTGATGCTCACCTTCTTCCCTCTAACCAGGGGTCAGCATCTGACCCCTCCTATCGGGCAGAGCAATTGGAGTCACTCGCTGTTTGATTAGTGCATCTGGGATTCTCTATCTTTGGTTACCTGAAAGTTGGTCCATATGATATCACCCATCTGTCCTGGGATTCCACAGAGAGGGGGGATGGGGAGAACATTCCATGGAAAGGGGGGGGGGGCAGGATATGGGCCCTGTCTCTGCTTTCCTTAGTTGGGTGATCTGTTTTGATAACCCTTACTCCATAGTTTATGCTGGGAGTTTTATGAGGGGAGAAAGTCATCTTATCTGACCCTGTGTGCCTGCAGGGGGTTATATGGCGGGCAGGTAGGAGGGGGGAGACAAGAAATGAGTATTTTACACCAAGCAGGCAGGTCAGCCAAGGTCCATATAGATTATACTTCACTTTGTTTATGCTGGGGAGTTTTATGAGGGGAGAAAGTCATCCCAGCTGACCCTGTATGCATGCAGGGGGTTATATGGCAGGCAGGTAGGAGGGGGAGATAAGAAATAAGCTTAGACACATTCAGAGAGGGTACTGCCATAAGGAAGTAGCAAGCTTTTGCATCTAATCAGATCCCATGTGAGTAGAAAGGCAAGTCTTTTGAGCTTTGTTTTGAGTTTGATGTTAAAAAAGAAACTCTAACTCAGTAAAACACATTTCCAATATTGGGCTTAAGGGCTCGCATGTGTAATTATTTTCATTGATTTGATTTACTGGTATTAATTATTATATGATTAATGGTGCTGAGCGCTTAGGGGGAAATAGAAGCTTATTTAGTTTACTTAATTAAATTAAATGTATTGCTATTTACTTTACATCTTAAAATTAATTGCTAAGGAGGACAGGGGTGCTCTTTGGGTAAGAAGGAGGGAACAGTAAAGTAATACTACACCCCGGTTGAAGAAAAGAAAAACAATTCAGAAAGTGTAGAGTATTGGGATTATGAAGGGGGCATCCCCAAACAGGAAGCCTTTCCCAGTTTTGAGCAGGGTATGGAATCTTCAGGGTCAGGTGTTTCCTCCTTCTCCTGGTCCTCCCTCCAGCCACGCCCCAGTGATGTCTGTGAGCTGTGCTGGGTGCCATCCTGCTGTGAGAGAAAGTCCTCCTGCCTGAATCCTCCAAAACTGTCTGCTGGCTGGACAGTGGAGTACCTGGCCGCTTTTTGCCCAGCAACCCAATCTGTGAGCCACATGTGCATTGCCCTGATGCCTGGGAAAATGGACCTTCATACTCCTCCTCTGCTTCCTCCTGTGGCACTATCACATCCTCTGTCATGCCATGAAGGTTTTTTTTCAACAGGCTAAGGATGGGGATGGCAGCTCTGACGATGGCATCATCAGCACTGACCATATTGGTGGCATACTACAAGCACTGCAGCACTGCGCAGATGTCCCTCATGCAGGCCCACTCATTGGTGGTAAAGTGCTGTTGGTCTGCACTTCTACTTATCTGGGCATTTTGAAACTGGAACTCCACTATTGCCTGCTGCTCACACACCATTTCCAACATTGAATTCCACCTGGTCAGCAAGTCACATATGAGGCAGTGGATGGGAAGGCTGAAGTTTCTTTGCAGTGCACAGGCAAGCATCAGCAGGGTGGGAATGCCAAAAGTGCATGCACACGCCACGCACTTTATGCAGCATCTCTGGATAATGGGCCAGGAAGCTCTGCACCACCAAGTTGAGCACATGCAGCAGACAAGGGATGTGCTTCAACCCAGCTTGGCCAAGGCTGCTTCAAGGTTACGCCCATTATTGCACACCACCTTGCTGCGTTTCAGATGCAAATGCAGCAGCCACTCATCTGCCCCGTATTGCCCAGACAGATGAGCTTTAGCACAGTATCCTGCTGTTTCCCCATGGCAGTGCTCAAATTGGTGGTGTTGCGCTGACTGCTTGAGGAGGAAATAGAGTAGAAGGAGAAGGCAACCGGAGGCAGTCCCAGCCACCACTACATTGACCCAGGGGGCAGTTAGAGAGATGTAATGTCCCCGCCCATGCTTACTTTTCCACGTGTCCATTGTGATGTGGACACTAACTAATAGCACTGTCCAGTGCACAGCTTTTATTCTCCATATTTCTCAACAACCTGTTGGTGCAAGGCAATGATGACCTGGTCAGAAAAGTAGTGGTGGCTGGAAAATACCTACTTGCCTACATACCCACCTACCTACTTGCAGTCCTCCCTAACTCCTGCTCAAGGCCCAACCTACCCACCCACCTACTTGCCTACCCAGCCACCTACCTACCTGCTTGGCTGGCCAGCCACCTAACTGCCTGCTGCCCATCTACCTACCTGCCTGCCCTCTTACCCACCTACTTACTTGCCATTTTCAGTACCACTTCTTTTGTTTATGTGTCAGTTAAGTGGTTAAAGTAGACCTACTCCATGGTTGACGGTCCTGAAATCTATAAAAGCGTGCTGATTGGGCAAGAGGCCGTGCATGCGCTATAGGATCAGGGAAAGGTGAGTTAGACTGGGTGACCTGGGGGGTTTCACACAGCGGCACAAAATACTGGGATGATCAAAATCCGGGGTTTTGGTCCACTTTAACTTGACAAGAGCCTAGGCAATCAATTTTTGGTTGTGATAATGGAAAGGGGGGTTGCTGGAGGCAGAGGAAGAAGAAATTCCCCTTCCTTTATGTGATCAGAGAGAGCAATGCATCAGGTTAACTGCCAGACAAATTATTGAAGCTAGTTGGAGGGAAGATCAGGAGCATGTCATCAGGAGGATGTCAGAAAATACTATTTTACAGAAACAGTGGTAGATGCTTATAACAAACTTTCAGCAGATGTAGTTGGATGTAAGCATGCCGGAGTATGAGGGGGCGCAAGGGGCGTGTGCCCCAGGGCCTCCACCACTTGCTCTGCAAAGGGGGCCTTCACCAACCTTATGGTTTGGTCCAGGAGGCTTTTCAGTCTTTGGTCTGATAGGCACCGGGTCCAGTAACAAAGCAGTGTCGGCAGCAGTGGGGGCGCGCCTGGGCAAGCCTTTTTTTTGAATTTGCAAACCTGCAGCCAAAGCCACCACAGGGCAGGACGGAGAGTCTAGAGCAGCAAAGCTGCCATCAAAAACACTACAGTGATGGGTGCAGAGCTGTCACTTCACATAAGCAACCAAGCCAGACAACCACCAATCAGTTACTTGGCTGGACTTAATAATTTAAAGGGAAAAAAATACTGTATCTGGGGCCTCTACCAGATTTTGTGCCCAGGGGCCTCCACCACACGTAATCCAGCCCTGAGTATACATATTCTATAATAAAGAAAGCATATACACATCAGGGCAGACTAGATGGCCCATGTGGTCTTCTTCTGCCATCTACCTTCTATGTTTCTAACACTGATATCAAACAAAGGATTCGTCTCGCTATGAGATCTGTGAGTATAATTAGTACAGATAATATTGGCATTACATCCTCTGCCTCTGTATCACCATGTCAAATACTGTAGTAACAAGTCATTATAAAATAGGGGATTATATGGATTTAATCATCTGACTGAAGCAGGATCCTGGCAGCGAAGAAGTTTGAGCATTAAAAGCTCTTGGTATTAATCATTGACAAACCAGGGAGCCCACTGTGAAATCTAACTATTTTGCACGCTACCTAGCTTGTCTCTTTATCCTATCTTTTCCAATTCAAGTATTCATAAGATGTAAAAATAGAAAAATGTAAAATCTACACTTTTCAGATCACAGAGTCAGAAGGGCTTGACAGCTGTTTTAGCTGTGAAATCTTCCAAAGGTAGAAAATCCGGATGAAAAAATGAAAGTAAAACACAATCTATGTCAAATAAAAATCAAATAAAGAGGGTTGTGCGGTTTATCAGGCTTCTAAAGTATGATCTAAAAATGTTTTTTTAATAAGTTAGGAAAATAGTTCAAAACATGTTAAACCTGTGCTCAAGACGGGCTCAAGGTGACTGTAACAGGCTTCTGTGTGTGTGCTATTAATAATCCCAATATTTGAAATGTGCCAAGCTATAGAAAAGCACAGTTAGTTTTTTATATGCTCTGTGCTATTAGAAGGATTAGTTTGATAAGCGGTGTGGAACAAAACCCAAGAGAGCCAGTCCGGGAATCAAAAAGACACCAGGGCTGGCTGATGGCCTTCCCCTGGGGCATCCCAAATTGGGGTGCCCAGCTATGTGAAACCTCCACCACAAGGGAGCAACAAAACGTACTTATCAGAATAGCTGGGGCTGGGAGTGTGGCCACTGCTGTGGATGCAACCACTTGAGCTCCTGCCACAAACAGAGCCGTTTGCCAAACATTACATATACCCGGCAAATGGCTCTGATTGGCTGAGAGCCTGTGCATGCACCGTAGGACCAGGGTAAGGTGAGTTTTTTTCTGGGTGATGTGGGGAGTTTCAATGCCCCGGGGGCATGGAATAAAACCCGGGATAGTCAAAGTCCCAAGTTTTGTTCCGCTTTAAAGGGTAATTTCACTTGGCATTTTTAAAATTGTCCATTATTGTATGATGTCTTCAAGGTTAAAGACCTGAACTTATCTGTTAGTTTATTTATTTTATATTTGTTTGCAGCTCTTTGTTATAAAAGAAAAAACAAGTCTTCTTCAGCAACAACGTTAGCAACCATAAACTAATTGAACTTCCTAACTTGGCTTGCTAATAATCTGATTGGATGAGACAGAGATGACACTCCACATTCCTGAGCTCACAGGTTTAACCCCCCTGCTGTAATTCAGCCTTTTCAGATGAGGGGATCCGAGTCTTGTGTTCCAGTAGCTAAGAGGTTACTGGCAGCATTTGGATTTGCGGGGAGAGGGGATTTCACCAGGCCAGCCCTGGAGTCTGAAAGATTTGCCTCACCCTGGGAAACTCCCTGGGATCACCCTAGGTGACCGGAGCGGCGGCAGTGGCAGGGACAAGGTGACCGCCTGGTAAGGTGAGCAGAGGTTTGCATGCTTATTAATTACCTTTTTTATTTTTTTGAAGTCCGAGAAAAATAGCTTTCAGTCTGCTTTAAGTCAGATGCAATACACTTTCAAAATGCAGAAAAAAATCTTCCCTCCAGATAGGCTTAGAGATACTTCTCAGAAACAGGGGGACTCCAACCCACTGCAATGCCACCACCAGCCTATGGTTGGATGCCCACTTGGAATGGATTTGGCCGATTAAGTAGGGCCTCTTCAATATCAGGGTTTCCCCACAATAATATAAGCGCTGGCCACCTGGGAGTGTTTCCTTAGTGTGCACTGGCCACAAGATTTTGGTCCCCCACCTGTTGAGTTCCAGAGGGCTCCAGGTGTTCCTGTCCCCCACTCTTTTTCTCCAGGGGAATATGTAGTTGTCCTGTCCCTAATAGCAAATACCTAAAAGCAAATGGTACACTATGCACCCTGTTCCAGCTGCAAGTGTGCTCCTCAGCCATGTGCTCTGGTCAGGGCTGACTCCAGGTTTGTGGAGGCCCTTGGGCAAGAGAGTCTTAATGGGCCCCAAAGTAATGAGTCACATGATGTCACCTTTCAGCTCTACTACCACAAATGGGTAATCTCCTGCTGCTGATTGCCCTCCAGTCCTTGTCAGCTGTCACCTGGTTCTTGCCACCTTCTGAGCTTCCATTAATTGCCCTCCATTCCATGCCACCTTCTCCATGAGCAGGTCTGCACACAGCACCCGGCATTCGGTGCTTGGGTCCACTGTTAAATAATACCATGGCCAAGGGTGAACCTGAGTGGGCACCTGAAGATGCCATGGGGCCTTGCAATTGCCCAGGTTTGCCTTCTGCTGACGCCAGCCCTGACTCTGGCCACTGCAGCAGCCAGTAGCACCTCCACCTTTCCAGAACTCCACAGGCGTACCCACTGCTTTTATCACAGAAGGGTGAAATCTTTTCAGATTGTGAGAGATTTCATCCCATCATGAGATATCTTATCCTCATGATCACATACTGAAAGCTATGCAGAGGGTGTGGCCATTCCCCCTCTCCTGGCCAGAAACAAGATGGTGGATAAAGCATCAACCTAGCACCTGTACTTACTTCTTCAACCCCAAACAACAGCACACTCCACACAGTGCTCATTCTTCTCCCTGTGTGACCATATCCCTACTCACCCCTGCCTGTACTGGCTGTGAGATTACTATTGTAGCGGGCGCGTGCCTGGCCGTGGGCACGCGCTCTAGGGAGAGAGGGGGGTTCTTGGACCTAGGGTAGGGCATCCCATGTTGGTGTGGCATGTGTGGGTGGAGGTGCACTTACTGGCTTCAGACATTGCTGGTCTCCAGAGATGACACCTTTAGGTGAACTCAACATGGTCTTTATTGATTGGCTTCCCGTCCATGGTAACACAGCAAACAGTTTAGTACAGCATAATCCAAAGGTTACAGCAAACAGTCTATTCCAATGGTTTCCTCCATGGCTGTCTCTCAGCTCCTCCACTACATTAAAATGCATCCCCTCATGACAAGCTCCAACCATAGAACACTCTAGAAGGGTTGGTCTCTCCCTTATCTAACCTCCGTATTGTTGCTATTCCAACTTAGTTGCGAGTCTCTAAAAAGTCTCTATTTACCAGGCTAAAGGGGAATGCCAGACCATTAAAGTATTGGTTAGGCCCATTCCTTAGGCAACACTGCCATCATGTGGTTTCATGATGCAATGGTCCTAAGAGATGCATCCAACCTGTTTTAACTAAAACTATTTAAGGTTTCTATCACTATCATAGGCCTATTCCACTGACAGGGCTCTAATGGTTCCTACTTGTAGTGTTGCCCATGGTTTCCACCCGTCACATTATCTTGGGTTTGTTCGCTAATGTTGGCTGCCATAGGCCCCCAGTCCCTCCACTGCCACAGGAGCAGCACAAAAATAAAAGCAATATTTCTTTTATATTATTGCTTCAGCCAGGCCACCCTTAGAAAGAATTTTGTTGGGCTTCGTATAGCAGTATCACTTGTACCACTCTAATGGTGGCCCCGGAGTTAGCCCACACTGCCAAAGCTAAAATACCTGTCCAGTACACTGCCTGGGCCAAGAAAAGGACACCACCTGGATTTAACTAAGAAAATAGGTAAGAGCCTCCCAATAGATATTTAATGCCTAGCAAAGTTATTTAATTGTAATGGATGCAGTGAGTCGTTTCTCAACCTGTGGTCATGGAAAAGAGTTTTAGAAGGGTCAAATTATAGACATGAATTAAGCAGAGAAAATATCTAAGTAGATTGCTGAAACGACTAAAATTGTGTTATGAACTGTCCAGCAGTAGAGAAGCATAATCTTCTATGGAAGGAATGTGGTTGGAAAAAAATCTTGATCATGATCGGTGATGCCTTAAACGCTTGGTTAAATTAAATAGTAGAACATACCTACCAACTTTTCACGGGGGGGGGGGGAAGATGGACATTTGTTAAATTAGGCCATGCCCCCCTCATTCGGAGCAATGGAAGAAAGTCATGTGATCTGCTTATAATAACCTGCTGGGTGCACCAGGGTAAGAAGAAAGGTGCCCCCCATTATGCCTAGTGCAAGCTACTTAACAAGCCTGTTAGGGGGTCCTGTGCTATGATCTGGGGTTGCAGTAGTTGTTCAGCAACATTATGTGCCCAAAGAATAAGGTCATCTAGCTACATGAATATACTGAGTAATGAGGTTATTCCATTTATAGATTTTTTTCTTCCCTGATGGCAAATTGGGAATATTCCAGGATGACAATTCCAGGAATCATCGGGCTCCAATTGTTAAAGTGGACCAAAACCCAGGATTTTGACTATCCCGGGTTTCGGTCCTTGCCCCCGATAGGGGTGCCCCGCTGTGTGAAACCCCCCAGGTTGCCCGAACAAACTGAATTCTTCACCGGTCCTATGACGCATGTGTGGCCGCTTGTCCAGTCAGTGCGCTCTGATCTGCTTGAGCCCCTTCGCCCAGGATCTTGTCTAATATGAGCGGATCCGAGCACACTGGTGGCTTAAAGTGGATCTTCACTCTGAATAAGAGCATATCTTATATGTTTCCCACACCCTGTACATACAGATTGCCCACATCAAAAATCATCCTACCTGCATCTACTGCATGTTATGAGCCTTTAAACATCCAAGATGGTGGCTCATGGAACATCAGGCAGCCTGCAGACAGGAAGTGCCTTCTGCTGCTGCTGCTCTGCATTCTGGGATTGCTGACCTTTTCCTGACCCCAGCTCTGCTCTGTCTGAGCAAAGCACAGCTATAACCCACCCCCTGTACTTTATCCCGCTCTCCTCTCCTCAGTAAGTGTGATATTTCTGAGTCAAGATGGCGGCGCCCGTATCCTAAAGTCCTAAACAGAGTTGCAGCCCAGTGGGGGAAAGAATAAGAAGTGACTAAAAACGTAAAATCTATTCACTTTAGATGCTGGGGAATAGTTTTTTAAGGGTTTGGGCTTTTCAATAAATCATGGTGAAGGTCCGGTTGAATCCCCAGCTACCTTCTAACAGGGAGCGTCCCCGCTCTGGCCATTCACAAATGCCTGGCGCGGGCACGCACCTTGCTAGAGGGATATCGGGGATGCGCCTGCTGCTCGTGAATGCACCGTTGGACAGGGAAAAAAGGTGAGTTTATGGGCAAACAGGGGGGTTCACACAGTGGGGCATCCCGATTCTGGATGCCCCGGGATAGGGAATCAATCGGCCCGGGAATCTTATAGTTCCCTGGTGCCGATCTCCAAGGGTTTTGGTCCACTTTAAAGAGAAGAGGGAGTATGAGACATCATTGATGCACATGTTTGGGATGTGTTGCAGAAGACTTTGCTCAGTGCTCCAATTATCCCATCATCAGATCCTGGGGAAAATGACTGCACCTCTGGCCAGAAATAAACGTTGTAACATTGCAGAAGCTTGTGAAAATGATGCCACAGTGAATGTGTGCCGGAATCAAAGATAAAGACGATCCAATGTAATATTCAAGTGTGTGACCTTTTTCTTTTGGCCAGGCAGTGTATTTTATCAGCCAGCTGACGTCTGTGTGCTGAGCAATGGCAAATCGTTAGCATTTGAATACAAAGCAAGCGCAGCACAGTCCACAGAAGTCTGTGGCAACTCAGGCACAACACAATGCAAGACCTGACTTCTAGAATATTTATAACTAAGAAACAGTGTTTGTAGATTGCTTTCATGTAATTATATATATATATATTATATTATAATTTTTCAGAAAGAGAAGCAGTGCCCCGCAGTAGCTGGTCATATGCTAAACATTCTGGAGACCCTGCTCTGTCCATCAATAGCAGGACTGAGCTGTATATCTGTAGCTTTTGATTGGCAAATATAAAATGGAAGATAACATGGGGATTGGGATTCTATTGCTAGGACCATGAACATACCCCAAGAATGGGAAAGCAGTGGAGGACTGGCCATAGGGAGCACAGGAGGAATTCCTAGTGGGCCGGGGCCAAATGGGCTTGCACCTTACGCAGACCCTTTGCCAGAATTAACTCAATCCTCCACCAACCACCACCTTCAGCTTCCTGCCTCCCAAGTTTACCTCCAACCCCTCCGCTCACTGGACTTGTACCCCCCTCCTGGCAAGAACCCAGCTCATGTTTTATCACTGCATTGCTATAGCTTCAGTATCTTGGCTGTAGAGGCCATATCCACCTTGCCACAGTATCTGCCCCTATAATACTAAAGCTTCAGTACCATTTCTTTAAAGTGGACCAAAACCAAGCGTGATCGGCCTGGGAATCTACCAAGAAACAGTGTGACAATCATCAGTAATCTGTCTGCGCCATATAGGCTTTGATGCTGAAACATTTTAATAGCTAAACAGTTTATTCTTTATATGTAGATTTGCTTTTAAATTAGGTGATAGCAAAACAAAATCAACCCAAATCAGATAACAGGCTGACTCATTACTAACGCCAGGTAGCGACGGATGAGCGTCTGTAGCGCGGATTTCAGAGCGACCGCTCGTAGTCGCTGTGCTCGGACATGGATCTTTGTTTTAGAGCGCCTCAGTTTCGGTCCACTTTAAGAGTAGATACCCTGTTTCCCCCAAAATAAGACCTGCCCTAAAAATAAGCCCTAGTGTGATTTACTGTCTTTTTAGGAAAAATATCCACAGTGTTCTATGCTACTTAAGTAGATGTAGATAAAAGATGTTGATGATGTCAATTTATGCATTTTTCTACCGCCATTCAGCGTCAGAACAGTTGTAAGACACCCAGAGTGAGTGGGCCTGAAAGTGAGACTGTCCCTTCAAAATTGGGACATCTGGTCAGTTTAAACTGGGGGCATCATACAAGCATCCACTGCTAAAATAAATTCTGCGGTGGGCATCAGGGTCCGCTTGGGAGCACTTGGCCAGCTTCAGTGCTGATAGTTACAAAACTGCAGCCCACAGCACAATGAGCACTCAAGCCTGCAGGCTGAAAGGTGTTTTTTTTTACTATCACCTCTACAGCCTCAGCTGATGAACAGCTAAAATACTGACCACCTAGAAAGCACCCTGGGGGTGGGGCTCAGCAGTCCATAAGCTGCTCATGGGCTGGACCAGGCTGATTTTTGCTCTATCACCATATCATAGAACACAGGTTAAAACATATACCTAAAATAAAAATAAATGAGTATGTAGACAGTTTTTTTCATTAGAAGTGTTTATTCTGTCCACTTTACTTATCTGAAGGCAAGCAGAGTCCTGTCCTGTCCCTTATACTTTATCTGAAAACACAGATGACATAAGCCCTCTGGAGGAAATGATAATTATGTCTGAATCACTGGGGAGGGAGTAAAAGCTGCATTTGTTCCTACAACCTGTTATAACGTCTTGTTTTTGTTACAGTTGCTGATCTATTTGCTCCTTCAGTAATGACACCCAGTGGTGCTGTAATGCTTCTGAATCTACCAAGAAACAGTGTGATGATCAAGAGCGAACATAAGTCACATCAGTAAACTGTCTACGCCATATAAGCCTTGATGCGAAAACATTTTAATAGCTAAACAGTTTATACTTTATATGTAGAGTAGTTTTAGGAGAGAGCAAAACAAAATCAACCTAAATCAAATAACTCTCATTAAAGAGGAACATTGGACCAAAAATAAAATGGGGCCGATTCCCTCCCCACCATCGACCCCTACTTACCTTTTGGATGTCGCCGCTGCCTGCTGTGGTGACATCCAGCATCTTTAGGGCCCGATACTCTGCTCCCCGTCATTAGTGACAGCACAGCTTCAGCTCTATTCTTCAAAGTCCCGCGCAGCTCAGCAAAGTCTCGCAAGATTTTGGGCGGCTCCATTGCATTAACATATAGAAAAATTGTTGGGAATAGGCACCTCCCAACTGTAGTGTATCTGCCTTTGGGTTTGATTGCGCCGCAATCAAAAGACAAGTTTATGCCTTATAATCATTAAAAAGTTCATATATTGATTAATTCATTTTGATATAAAAGTAAAAACCTAGTCTTCAGAGCTAAGAACAATCATATATAATATACAGATCGGGCTTCACAATTCATACATAAATATAGATTCAAGTTGATCACTGTAAATTAGGCAATTATTAGGTCATTTCCTTTCAATTTCAATTTGGTTGGTTTTGGGCGGACTAATTTCCCCTATGCAGCTTCTTTAGTGCCCTCAAAATTATCAGTGCATGATATGGTGGATCTATATCCAAAACAGCAAAATAACACAATAGTATTACCAATTGTGTGGAACACTGAGATATATAACTGAGATATATAACTCATAACACAGTGCCTGATGGGATGCAAGATGGCACCGCCCATCTGAAGGTCGCCCGGAATCCGAAAAACCCTGAAGATGGATCCCATCCCAATTTTTTCCTTTGTGAAATCATTGGTGCTGTATTTTTCAGGTGCTGGTCTGTGCTTTTTCATTACAGTTACACGGTGTCAGTTTCCTCGCCTTTCCTGCCCTTTAAAGCATCGTGAGCGCACTATGCCACAGACTGCATGCAGTAGCAGACATGCTCGGCTGGATGTTTGTAACAGATCAGGCTGTTCATCTGTCGCATGCTCCACAGTGACACCTGCTGTTCAGCCCACTGCAAGTGCACAAAGCCTAGAGTGTAAGCTCTTGGACTTGATTTCACTTCCGGGTTTCCTGAGTCTGAATGGACAGGAAGTGACTTCACCAGAATCTGACACATCCCTCCCTGTGCTGATTGATAGCCCTATTTCAGAGGACAGCTGGCCTACAGCCAATGCTGCGTTATCAGCTTACTTCCTGGACTTTGTTTTCCCTGACTCCTGAATTCCTGATCTGAATACCTGGATTTATACACGAACGGATAACTCGATTTTGACCTGGATTGCTCAGTGGACTTTGCTTGTTTTCTGCCTGCCTCTGACCCCGGATTCACCCTTGGACTCTGCCCAGACTTTTTATTTTGCTCCTTGGGATTATTTTGCTTCACTTCACCCCATACCTGGAGCTCAGCTCAGCTCTCCCCATGGTTGTAGCCAGGAGGCTTGACACACGGAAATCACTGCTGGGGACAAAGGGGACAAATTTTACAGTGCATTTAGGCTGCATTTATTTGTTGGTGTCCAAATTACACATTGTTAAGCAAAAGAAGTAATTAAAATCAATTTAAATAACTCAAAAAAAGTTTTGGACCACCTAGGTCCTGCGTTTCAATTATTGACAAGTCACAATCTAAGTTCTGTACAAGTAAATGTGTTTAAAGTTAATTATAAGCATTGAACACTGCAATCCAGTTTTGCCCATTGTGCTCTATGGGATCTTGAGCCACAGCACCAAGTTTCATCTGAGACTGCTTCAACCACAGAGCCGGTGCTGCATCATTTTCTGCGCTAGTGTTAAATAAGACGCTAGGCAGCGGCCACATTGGAGTTAGCATTTTTTTAGTTGTTAACTCTGACGCTGAGTGCCACTAAGGCCAAAAAAGTGGCGCTGTGTGGCGTTGACGCTTCTTAATAAAGGTTTGAAGACAGTCTTGTTTAATAATGAGTGCCATACAACCCTGGTGGTTCAGATGGATGGAGTTTTGGATGGTCACCATGTCCCAACAAGGCTGCAAAGTCAGCAAGGAGGTGGCAGAGACATGTTTTCGGATGGAATCATGGGGAGAGAGGCAGCTTTAGAGTCTCTAAAGGTGTGAAATTGACCTCAGAAGAGTATATTGAGACCAACTATGCTTGATGCAGACACAGACTCCATTGCTCTGACCTGATGCTGCTGTCCAGCCCCTGCTGTAGTGTGACCAGCCATTCAAATAGGCTGGGGACAGGAGTGCATTGCACACTGCAGGGAAGCCAGAGAAGCTCCTGCCTCATTTCTCTATGCACATGCTCTGGACAATAATCTGCGCATATGCCATGGGATATCTGGAGGTTTAACACAGCAGGGCATCCCAAATTGGGATTCTCTAGAGGCAAGGCCCAAAACCTGGGGTAGTGAAAGTCCTGGGGTTGGGTCCACTTTAATACAACTATGAGAACTGAAGTAAATAGTAAATAATGCCAGCTGCAGGAGGAGCATGCATAGAGATCGGTGGGCGCCATCCTCTAATCCAGTTGTACTCAACTGGCGGACCGGGGTCCGAATGCGGACCTTGGCGCCAGATTTCCGGACCCCTGCCCTGACAGCCCTGCACTCTGTGCTTCTGTGTTGCTGTGCTCAGCGCTGCCCCCTTTATTTAATCAGCGATGTAGCGCTTAGTCTCCCTGCCAGTGTCAAGACTCTGCTGCCTGGTACCTAGCATTGCAATATGAAGTACTGCACTTTCTCTTTGCCCCATCCAATCCTGTCCCCCTGTCCCAGTTCAGCCCCATCCATCCCTGTCCTGCCAAATCTGCCCCATCCATTCCTTTCCCCCCTAGCTTTGCCCCATCCATTCCTGTCCCCCCAGCTTTGCCCAATCAATCCCATCACAATCCATTCCTGTCCCCCGAGCTCAGCCCTATGCATTCCTGCCTCCCCAAGCATTGCCCCATCAATCCCATTCCCATCCATTCCTGTCCCCCCAGCTCAGCTCCCTCTATTCCTGTCCCCCCCAGATTTGCCCCATCCATTGCTACCTCCCCCAGCTTTGCCCCATCAATCCCATCCCCATCCATTCCTGTCCCCCACCAGCTCCGCCCATCCATCCCAACCTTTTTTAGTTTTGCCTGTGGAATATATCCTCCCCCCCCAGTGCGCTAACTATACACCCCCCTGCGACAGCCTCCTGTCCGGACCTTCACCTCTCACCAGATGTCTGTATATGGACCTTTACAAGAAATGGATGAGTACCCTTGCTCTAATCCTTTAATCATTAAATAAATACAACACCAGTTTGACCTCCTCAACAATGACCAGTCAGTAGTAGTAAAAAGTGGAGTATAGAGGTTGAAATAACAAACTGAAATACAAGAAAACTTACTAAGTTATAACATTTATTTTATTCTTTATTTCTAAAGGTGCCTTTATTTACATTGCTCATAGCATACATTTCATGTGTTACAGTGGACCCAAACCCAGGATTTTCATCATCCTGGGGTTTTGGTCCATTTTCCTGGGGCATCCCAAAATGAAACCCCCCCTGGAATATACTTGGCAGTGAGCCCATACAATCAGTGTTCTATGCTGTGCCTATTAAGGCATGCACTGTGGGATCAATGGTGAAACAAGTATACATACCCCTCGATTCAAAATGCAAAAGTTAATTGCTTTCGGATCGGGAATCGTAAGTTTGGATGGGTGTTTGTCATTTTTTCCTTTTTTTTTGGCCATTTCGTATTCGCACGATCGTTCGCGCATAGACGTATATGTTCATACGCCTTTCGGACGTCAATTGGATATTTTGCGTTAGTTCGTGTATTTTTCCTGTCCAAATCGTATTTTTTGCGTTCGATCCTATTTTTTACGTGATTGACATGGGCTTGCAACCAATTCAGAGAGCTGATTGCTAATTGTTTTGAAGGCCAGTAAATAGCTGCTTTCTGAAATGTTTGCCGGCAGCTATTTGGCGTCGGGAGTAGGATGGAGAGGAGTGATTTTGTGGCACATCAAGGTCTTATGCTTTTTGGCATCGATTTGATCCGGATGTCTGAGAGCAGATTGCCCCTGCGTCGTCGCATGAACATCGATAGCATGAATGATGTTGAGCTGTTCGAGCTGACCAGGCTTAATCACGCTTCCCTCCATAAATTATATAGTGAGCTGCGGCCATGGTTAGCCCGCACCACAAGGAAGGGGCAAGCAATTTCAGGTATGACCAAGATGCTTGGCTGCCTGCAATTTTTGGCGAACGGCTCGTTCCAGAGGCTGGGTGCCCTCTCCGTGGGGATCTCACAGCCTACGCTGAGCCGCGCACTATCCAAATTTTTGGAAGGCATGGCTGCCATAACTCCCAAATATATTTTTTTTCCTGATGATATGGCAGCCAGAAACGCCATTAAGCTTGGTTTTTATAATCTCGCCGACATGCCCAACGTAATTGGTGCTGTTGACTGCACACATGTGGCACTCGTACCTAGGGCATCCGACGAGTATATATATAGGTAGATATTTATTTGTTTGGTTATTATGGGGCCCAACGTGTAATGTAACCTGTTTTACTTTGCGGCAGCATATTTTTTTTTTGGCTTTTGTGTACATGCCTTATTTTGTATTATTTTGGATTTTCATTTGTTGTTTGAAATTGTGTGCAGACATGTTTTTTTTTTTCAAATGTGTTTTGCCCTTATCACTTACCCTTTTTTTTTTTTTTTTGTTTGCCTTAAGGAATCGAAAAATGGGACACTCCCTTAATGTCCAGGCAGTGGTGGGGCCGGACATGCGTTTCATGAGTGTTCTTGCCGGCTACCCAGGATCGTCGCACGATTCCTATATCCTGAGACGATCTGGTTTGTTTCGGCGATTTGAGTCTGGTGAATTTTCAGGTGCATGGCTGCTTGGTAAGTGTGTCCTCTTTTTGTGTATAGATATTTCATAGGAATCTGTTATTTTTTGCTAGTTTAGCTTTTGCATTTTTTTCATAAACAAGAACAAACATTTTGCAAGTGTTTTTTTTTTTTAAAAACAAACAAGCGTTTGGCTCACTTTGTCCTTCATAATTTTGTAACTTTGGTTAGGATGTCTGTAACTTCCATGTCTAAAAATCTATTGTGTAGCAGATTGGACAGAAGTATCTGATAGTTTATGGTCCTTTTGTAGTATTGGTCCGTAAATGACAAAGTGGACTTAAACTGCATACAGCGCATTCTTTATAGAAATGTTGGGTGCCCCTCAGCAGCATCCTAATTGTAACATTTCCTAAACCATAAAAACAACCATATTTTGAAATTGTCCGAGCAGATGTGTTATCATTCTTTGGTTCATTTAAGCTGCATTTTTAGTTATGTACTACATTTGTGCCAATAGTGATTTTTATAATGTGCCCTGGGTGTTTTTTTTTGGGCTTTAGCTTACATCATTTGGATATATGTCAAATTGTTTGTGTTTGTTGCCTTGCCCCAGGATGCTTCTCAGGAAGCCTACAACCGTGCGCACCGCAAGACCAGGGCTGTTGTTCAGAGGGCATTTGGACTGTTGAAGACCCGTTTTAGGTGTTTGGACCATACCGGGGGCGCCCTGCAATATGATCCTAAAAAGGTTATAGACATCATAATGGCATGTGCTGTTCTGCATAATTTTGCCATTAAAGAACGTGTCCCCCGTTATGTGGATGTTCTGCCCTCTACAGCCATAGAAGATGATGGTGACAATTATGTTGGCCCACCCAGTGAGTCGGGTCAATCAGTGCGAGCCAATTTGATCTTGCAGCATTTTAGTTAAAGCCTTGTTGTTCTTCTTTTCTATTCTGTGTGTGTATTTGCCTTTTTTTTATTTTTAGTTTAGGCCGTAATGTGGCATTACCTTGAAATAAAATTTTTTTGCCTTAAGTGTTGGCTAATGTGTTTCCTGGTGTTTCCTTAGATTGATATTTACATTTTTACACCTCTTAAACAAAAATGTATCTGCTTTAGCCCAAGGTGATGTCAAATGTGTTTCAACTAAAAACGACACAAGTATTGTAACTGTGTAAATATTTTACTTTTAGGACTTGAAATGGTTGTGCATAACATAAAACATTCCACATACAACTGTGGGTCAAAATGCATGAAGTTCTTAAACAGAAATACAGCACATCTACACCTGGAAGTGAGTGGCACAACCAAACAAGGACACCCAGCCCAAAGCCCAGCCTAGTCCACTCATTAATATTGCCTGTGCCAAGGGATATTTGGGCATGGCCATAATGTCACACAAACATGTCTGCAAACAGGAGGAGCACAAACCAAACATAAATGTAAAAAGCCATAAGTGGCCCATGTTAATTGGCACCTACACTCCACATAGACCTATGGCATTGCCTAGTGGCCTTACTCATTACTCTAAGGAGCTCTATGGGAGCAAATCCAAAACACAACCTGCATGTCACACACAAAATGGATGGCGAAAAACCTCAAACGACAAGTAAATACAGTGGGGGGGAAGAGAAAAGATGTCCCACACAATCATGGAGTAATTAATAGGGTGGCTGCCCTTAAAACCCAGGTGGAGGTCCGTGTGGATGGGACCTAACCTGGGCCATGGTTGCATTGTTAATCTGCAACTGCTCCATAATGTTTCTCTGCATATTGATCAATTCAGCCATGGATGACTGGATTGCATTACTTGCATTGGCCATGTTGCTGTTGTGGGTCCGAAACTCAGCGAGGATGGCCTGTAAGGTGGAATTGAGGTTCGCCATATCGGCATGCCTTTCATCCCGCTCATTTTGCTGCTGTGCCTCAAAAGAGTCCCTCTCCTGGTTCCATAAATCAAGCAGGGCATTATGCCTCCCCTGGGAAATTGTGCGGCGTAATGGAGTCTGCCGCACAATTACCCTGGCTCTTGGGCGTGCCCTGCCGCGTTGTCTCGGGCCCTCAGCAGCAACAGGCATGCTTGGCAAATCCTCAGCAGCAGAGTGAACACTGGGGACTGTTGTCTCAGTCTCACCATGTGCATGCACAATGGATGCAGATTCACTCTGCTGCTGAGGATTTGGCAGAGAAACATTATGGAGCAGTTGCAGATTGGGACCCAGGGGGAGGTCTTCGGATGGGCCCAGCATGGATCCATGTTCCTCCGTTTCCTGAATCTCTTCCATGAGTGTGTGGGTCTGTAGGGACATAGAAAAAAAAATGTTAAGTTTGCGTTCCTAGTTCGGATTCCATCAGTTTAACACATGCTTAATCACTTGGTAGCATTTTTGGTACTAAATAAACTTACAAGAAAACTCGGATCTGGGCTCCTATGCTGTACGGCAGTGATTTTCAACAGGTGTGCCGCGGGGAAAGTTCCCCAAACTAAGGTGCCCCCTGTTCCCCGGCAATGCGCAGCGATGCGGCTTCCGCACAAGGAACAGGGCCGTATTTGCCTTAAGGCAATGCCTGCGAGGAAGGCACTGTCACTTACCCGCCAGTGGATCCGGGGGGCGGGGGCACTGAGCGGTCGCACGCTTCCCGCGAGGAAGGCATTTTCCAGCTAGTGGATCCATCTCGCCGGCCTCCTCGCTTCCCCCCGAACAGCTGCTTCGCGGCGCGCGCCCGCCTCCATCTCGCTTCCCCCTCCCCCCGATTAGCTGCTCCGGCACCCGTCCGCCTCCATCTCGCCGGCCTCCTCGCTGCCCTGGCACCCGCCCGCCTCCATCTCGCCGGCGTCATCGCTGCCCCCCTCCCAGCTGCTCCGTGGTGCGCGCCCGCCTCCATCTCGTCGGCCTTCTCGCTGCCCCCCTCCCCCGATCAGCTGCTCCGGCACCCGCCCGCCTCCTTCTCACTGGCCTCCTTGCCACCCATCCCCCCCATCAGCTGCTCCGGTGCCCACACACAACTTGCCGGCCTCCTCGCTACTCGCCCCCCCCGATCAGCTGCTCCGGTGCCCACCCACGGGGGTCGCTCCGTGCTCCTCACTAACCCCCCCCCCAGTCCAGTACCAGCGCGGGACATGTGAGCGGGATGCCAGGCTCTGGCCACCCGCTGATTCATCACTCCCAGACGCGTGACTGCTGAGGACCCCGGAGGATAAGGTAAGGAACTTTATAATATTTTATATATATAAAAAAAATAAATAAATTATGATTTTGGAGTGTGTGTGTGCTTGCTTGCATGCAGAGGGCAGCCTTACATGACTGCAGCAAGCAAAAAAATCTTTTTTTTTACAGTTCGGCCATGGAGCTCCCGCGCGTGTGCCCGCAGGAGCGCACATGCCCCGTGAAGTAAATCTGGCCAGCTGGTGTCAGCAACCCCTCTGCCTCAGCGGCTCCAGCGCCCTTCCCCAGGGGAATCCCGATCTGGAATGCCCTGGGCGGAAGGTCAGAGGCCAGCCCCCACAACACCCATAGACACTCACCTTTTCCCGGTCCAATGGTGCATGCGCAAGCTCTGGTCCAGTGAGAGCCGGCCACTGTCACTAGGTAATTCGGCAGGTGGCTTTCATTAGAATCAATAGGGATCCCAGCCTGTTGAATTACGCAGTGACGGTGAGCGGCTTTCATTGGACCAGAGCCCGTGCATGCACCGTTGAAGCCAGGTAAGTGTTAACTGGACTTTCTGGGGGTTATACACAGCAAGGTATTCTAAACTGGTATGCTCCGCTGGGTAACCCCCCCCCCCCAGAAGCCCCATTTCACTCACCTTGTCCCAGAGCCCTCACCACATATCTGCACAGCGGCCGCATCCCGGCTCACCTCTGCCCGAACCTGCGCTTGGCCTTTCTGAATGGGTGCACCACCCACACGTCCACCGCACATGCAACGGCTGATAGGTGAGCGGGGAATGCGGCTGGATGCGCACTCTGCTCCCTTTGGCTGCTTAGCCTTCAGTGGTGCCAAAGGGAACCAAGTGAAAGGCGCTCAGGCTATCAATCAGTGCGCTCGTTCTGACCCCAGTCTGGGCTGTGGGAGCAACAGGAAGCAGGAAGGTGAGTGAATAGGGCAACCTGGGAGGGTACACACAGTGGGGCATCCCAAATCAAGATGCCCTCACCAAGAGGAACAACACCAAGTGAAACAAGTGAAAATCTTTAAAGTGGACCAACACCCAGGATTTTGACAATCCTGGGTTTGGTCCTTTCCAGATCGGGGTGCCCTGCTATGTGAAACCCCCCAGATCGCAAGTTACAACTCACCTCACCCTGCTCCTACGGCGCATGCCCGGGCACTCGTCCAATCAGCGCGCTCTGAGCCGCCGTGGTATGCGCGTCAATGAGACGTCTTACCGCAGCGGCTCCGAGCGCGCTGGCTGCTGCATCTCACGCTTCCCTCTAACAGGGAGCGCGCCCTCGCCGGCCATTCACAAATGTGAATTCACAAATGTGAGCTGGGCTTCTCAAGCTTGACTGCGATAAAAACTAAAAACAGGGAGAGACTGAGAACTGTTGAGGAAGAGCTTCGTGTGTGTCTTTCCACCATTCCTGCCAGGATATCCCTTTTGTGTTCATCGAAACAGGCCCAGGTTTCACACTGAGTGGTAAGAAATACATTTAGAATCTATATTATTAACTATATGTATAGTATGTACTGTTTTAGTGTCATTTTGTGCCATTTTGGTTGGTGGTGTGCCGCAGGATTTTTTAAGTATAAAAAGTGTGCCGCGGCTTAAAAAAGGTTGAAAATCACTGCTGTACGGAACTGGAAGGCATATTCAAACTGGGGGGTGAGTTTACACTTGCTGAGGGGTCATGCTGGGCTGAAGAAGAGAAAACGAAACAAGGTAAGCACACACATAAGCATTGTTTAGGTAGGTAATTAAACAAGCCACTATTTGAAATCTGAAGCAACTCTACAGCAACGGGGCAGATTTATTCAATCCACTCACTTTAAGATATGTGAAATGGATCGAGTAAACTGCTAACTGACCTCAGTTCGAAGTCAGGAAGTGTACCCAGTCAGCATACAACTTGCTTAGAACCGATTTTGAGGTTGACTACCATTCTCTAGGTCATATATGTTTGTGCCTCTTGATTTAAATTGTTACCTCAAACACAACTCACACAACAAATAGCCAACACATCCCTAATGATGTGTGTTTTGTGATTGAGTACAAATATATCACTTTCCTTATTAAACTTCGTTACTTGACACATAATTAGTGTTAATTGGTCATTTACATAATGTATGTGGTCCAAAATGTGTGTTTCACATGGACCCAAACAGGACAGAAACAGGCACACTAGTGCTAGGCCAACCAAGCCACACCATAGGGGCATAGCGTCAACTTTGTCCTAGTGAACTTTAATTTACTTTGCAACAAGGCAAACATGCAGATTAAGATTACTCACCTTGTGTACGGGTCGGTGAGTCTGTGTCCCTTAGACCCGCATGGCCACCGACCGCGACAGGATGTAGAAGGCCCAGCACAATCTCCTCAGCAGGTGTAAACTCCAGTTTGGTGGGATAGCCCCCTCCAGTTTTCATGCTGAAATGAAAGTATAGTTTGGTACACAGAAAAGGTGCATACAGTACATCCTAATAATTACATTTGGAGACATCATTTATTTACCTGTAATTATGCCTTTAAATTTCTTTTTGCCGTACAGCATATTTCATATCCGCAATTTTCTTTTGGATTTGTCCAACATCTTTCCTCTCTTCCCCCGCTGCATTTACTTGGCGTTTGAGTTGGTCAAACAATTCCATTTTGCGCTGCTTAGTGGTGTGTTTGGATTTGCTCCCATAGAGCTCGTCATAGAATAATGTAAGGCCACTAGCCAATGCCATATTTTGCTCATGTGAGAATCGCCCACACAAATGTCCGCGCCGCAATGTGCGGCCAGATGGTTGGGTTTGGGGCTCCTCCATGTGTGCAGACACATGTGGTGACATTATGGCCTGGGGCTGGGTAGGGGAATGGAAGGATTGCTGGCTTCCCAATGACTGGACTGGACTGGGCAAGGGACTGGGTGTTCTTGCGTGGCTGGCCACAGAACTTCCAGGTGTAGATGTGGTAATTATATCTTGAAGGATGATGTCCTTTCTTGGCCCTCTTGGGGGGCTAGGTGGGCTGCTGGTGCCTGGTCTTGGGCTAGGTGGCCTGCTGGTGCCTGGTCTTGGGCTAGGTGGCCTGCTGGTGCCTGGTCTTGGCCTAGGTGCCCTGCTGGTGGCTGGACTTGTCCTAGGTGCCCTGCTGCGGTGCCTGTATGGGCTGTGTGCCCTGCTTCGGGGCCTGGACGGGCTTCTGGCCCTGCTTCGGGACCTGTATGGGCTGTGTGCCCTGCTTCGGGGCCTGGACGGGCTTCTGGCCCTGCTGCGGGGCCTGTATGGGCTGTGTGCCCTGCTTCGGGGCCTGGACGGGCTTCTGGCCCTGCTGCGGGGCCTGTATTGGCTGTGTGCCCTGCTTCGGGGCCTGGACGGGCTTCTGGCCCTGCTGCGGGGCCTGTATGGCCTGTGTGCCCTGCTTCTGGGCCTGGGCGGGCTTCTGGCCCTGCTGCGGGGCCTGGGTTGGATAAGTTCCAGGCTTGAGAGCATGGGTGGTGTGGGGTCCCTTGTGCGGCCTCTTGGGGGGCAGATGTGCTGGTGCCTGCTGTGGGGCTTCCGACCCGTTTAGCCTGTTTTTTGGCCGCAGGGGCACGTGCCTTTGTGGGCCTTTTGGGAGAAATGGAGGGTCCACTGTCCCTTGGTGGGGCCGAGCTGCTACTTGCCTTTTTGTGCCGTAGCTTCTTTTGGGCTTGCTGGGACCTGGTTGTTGGGCCCTCAGAGGTCTGGCTTTGCTTGCCGCGTTTTGCTGCTGGCTTTTTTGGTGCCATTTTCGCAAAAATGTCAAAGAGAATGAGCTTTGGGTGCAGGGACATTTAAATAAGGCGCCCAGCGTCTGACGCCTATGCACACGCCTACGCGATCGTACGGACGTACGTTCGTGCGGAACCAGGAAACCGCAGGGGTTTCACTTATCTGCTGCCTTGAAGAAGCATAAAGATGGCGCCCACTATCTTCACCCGTCAACAAGAAGAGATCCTCATGCTGGTAAGTGCCTTGCTCTGCCTTTTAAGCTCATACTGACTGATGTACTACATGTAAATGATGCGCTTGGAACAAGTTTGGAGGATCTTAATGTTTTATAACAGGGGTCCTCACACTTCATCCTCAAGGGCCGAGACAGGCCACGTTTTTCAGCTCTCTATGCTGATGTCCTAATTAGGGCAATTGCTCTGGCTTAACACCAGTTAATTAACCTGTGGAGTAGCGTGGAGAGCTGAAAACCTGGCCTGTCTCGGCCCTTGAGGCGGATGTTTGAGGACCACTGTTTGGCTAAGACATAAAAACACAACGGCAAGCCACACACGTGCACAAAAACCCAGAAACCGGACCTTCAGCGTGATTTAAGGCAAACCACTAAAACATAAAAAACGAGGACACAGCATATCAAATTAAAATATTGGACATTTTAAGCCACTAACGTATTATTCTTGCCTCCACTGGCATGCAACTCTGTCCCAGAAGTTAGGATATGCGCGCAGCCATCTTGACTCAGAAGCATCACACTGACTGAGGAGAGGTGAGTGGGATAAGGTACAGGGGGGTGGGTTATAGCTGTGCTTTGCTCAGACACAGCAGAGCTGTGGTCATGGAAAGGTCAGCAGTCCAAGAATGCAGAGCACCACACACACTTCCAGTTTGCATGCACTTCCTGTTTGCAGGCTGCCTGCAAAGATGGCAGCTTACATAAGCCACCATCTTGGATGTTAAAACCATCATAACATGCCATAGATGCAGGTGGGCTGATTTGTAATGTTGCCAATCTGTATGTACAGGGTGTGTGAAACATATAACAGAGACTCTGATTCAGAGTGAACGTCCGCTTTAAGGCACAACCCAAAAATGGCTTTCACTCTAAATGTGTGTGTTAATGACATTAAATTCGAACCTTCTGATGCAACACATATGCCTCTGTGTGTAAAAGTAAAAGCTCTGTGTACATTATGTTTTTCAGATAATGCTTCAGCGCCGGTATGACTTCGCGCCCAATTGTTGTGAAAAAAGGGTTGGACCTGAAACGGCTGCACATGTCCCGGGTGCGGAGGTTTTTCGGGATCTATTTCCCAAGTAAGTACAAAGCGATTGCATGGTATATGTTCCAAATTTATAAGTTATGCCTTTATTTATAATGACTTTTCTTGGTTAGTGTTTGAAATGGATTCCCGCATTCGCCGCACCCAGAGGCGCACAGGCCGACCAGTGCTGCATGCTTCTGCATCTGTGAGTGAAGGTGGTGGATCTCCCGGGCGACGGACCTACCCCTCCTCTGTGGCCTCCTCAGACCAGCCCCTGGACCTTACCACAGAGGAGGGGCGCAACCGCGTGGGCGCGGAGTCATACCCTGCCAGGCATGGGGAAGGCTCTGGTATGTCACTCTTCATGTATATGCACAAAGATATACATGCAAGTAAAAAAACTAAGTGCTCCTTTATTATGTATTTCTAGATGCTTCCGGAGCGGGTGAGGTAGTGGAGGAGGAGGCAGCAGAGATGCTGGAAGTTGATCCTGGCGAAGGTAAGTGATGTCAGCCAGACTGGGAGCCAGATATTTGGGGAATAGTGACTCTGTCCAACAAATAACCAAATTTCACATGTTTCTCCAGGGACTTCTTCACAGCATAGCCAGGACCAAGGGCATCCTGTTGGCCCCAACTAGCCATCTGTCGGCCACCAACCAAGTAAGTAGCCATGCCATTAGTCAGAATGATGTGTTTTGGGCTAATAACACACACATAACTAAAGGCGTAGCCAATGTATAGTTAACACTTTCATGTGGGCACTTCGTTAGCTTAAAGCGGACCATAACTCGTATAAAGAGCCTAGCTAATAAGTATCCCACACACTGTACATACAGATTGCGAACATTCAAAAACAGGCTACCTGCATCTACTGCATGTTAGGAGCCTTTAAACATACAAGATGGCGGCATAGGGAATGCGCCATATTTACAGGCAGCATGGCATCCAGATTTGCCGAAGTAATGTGCTGCCATGCATTGTGGGACTGCTGACCTTTCCCTGAACCCAGCTATGCTCTGTATTACCAAAGCACAACTGTAACCTGCTTCCCTGTACTTTATCCCACTCTCCTCTCCTCATTAAGTGTTATGCTTCTGAGTCCAGATGGCGGCGCAGTAATAAAAAAATGCAACAAAATGTACTTTTATATGGTGCCGAATCATTTGGAAAGAGTTTTTGCTTTTCATTACATCATGTTGAAGGTCCGGTTTAAGGAGTTTCACTACTTACCTGTGGGAAATGCATTTACTTTATTCCTTTGAAGAATGACATATGTCATGCATTTACATGTATTTGATTAACCAAAAATCTATTCCCAGCATACAAACCGGTCTGGTACTACTATTTATGTTTATTTCTCTATTGGTTACAGGGATGAGCCCACAAACATTGGCTGAAAAAAAAAAACGAATCCAGGAGTTGGTGGCCGAGCTGATGGCCATACAGGCGACGTTGGGGCCAACTGAAGAAGAAGAGGAGGAGGATTAGTGCCCTTGGTCCTGGCTAATTTTTTTACATAGTTTTACAAATTTTAAAACAAAAAAGTTTTTAAAGTTTATTAAAAAAAAAAAAATTAATAACAACAAATTTTTATAAAATAAATAAGATTTTAAGGCTTTAGAAATGTGTCATTTCTAATATGCGCAAAAAAATAAATTTACACAAACACGAAAATACATGCTTATAAACAGATAGACATATGTACATTAAGTGGTTTGGGTAAGTTTTATGCTCGAGAAAATGAAGAAGAGTGCAAGCGCTAAGGGGTTTGGGTAAGTTTTATTCTCGCGAAAATGAAGAAAAATGCAAGCGCTAAGGGGTTTGGGTAAGTTTTAGGCTCGTCAAAATGAAGAAGAATGCAAGCGCTAAGAGGTTTGGGTAAGTTTTAGGCTCGTCACAATGAAGAAGAATGCAAGCGCTAAGGGGTTTGGGTAAGTTTTAGGGTCCGAGATATGAAGAAGAATGCAAGCGCTAAGGGGTTTGGGTAAGTTTTAGGCTCGTCACAATGAAGAAGAATGCAAGCGCTAAGGGGTTTGGGTAAGTTTTAGGGTCCGAGATATGAAGAAGAATGCAAGCGCTAAGGGGTTTGGGTAAGTTTTAGGCTTGTCACAATGAAGAAGAATGCAAGCGCTAAGGGGTTTGGGTAAGTTTTAGGCTCGTCAAAATGAAGAAAAATGCAAGCGCTAAGGGGTTTGGGTAAGTTTTAGGCTCGTCAAAATGAAGAAGAATGCAAGCGCTAAGGGGTTTGGGTAAGTTTTAGGCTCGTCAAAATGAAGAAGAATGCAAGCGCTAAGGGGTTTGGGTAAGTTTTAGGCTCGTCAAAATGAAGAAAAATGCAAGCGCTAAGGGGTTTGGGTAAGTTTTAGGCTCGTCAAAATGAAGAAAAATGCAAGCGCTAAGGGGTTTGGGTAAGTTTTAGGCTCGTCAAAATGAAGAAGAATGCAAGCGCTAAGGGGTTTGGGTAAGTTTTAGGGTCCGAGAAATGAAGAAGAATGCAAGCACTAAGGGGTTTGGGTAAGTTTTAGGCTCGTCAAAATGAAGAAAAATGCAAGTGCTAAGGGGTTTGGGTAAGTTTTAGGGTTCATAAAGGTAATTGTTAGAGTGGCGCTAAGTAGTTGGGGTGAGATTGGTAGTGTCAGATAGGGCCCACATTGGTTTGGGGAGTGTAGCTTGGATCGCGCATGCGCAAGTCCTTATATATATACAAACGAACGAATATAAGAGGCCAAAATCCATTGAAAACCAGAGGCAAACGCAATTAATTGGAAGAGGTGGACGATGGAAGAGGGGAAAAAAACAGGCTGCCGCCGCAACAAGTGTTCACATCAACCTGTAATTTACAATAGACAAATGACTGAGGCAAGTTCGGAAGATAACATACAAACGGAGAGCATTTTACGATAGGAAACGGATTAGCTTATAGAATCACTCACAAGTTCATACGAGTGCACGAGCGTTCAGAAACAATAGGATGATCGGCAACAAAATCAAAGCTGTAACATGTTTCTTTGAATCGACCCAATAGTATATATAGGCATCTCAAATTGGGATATCCGGAGCATAGGAAATAAGCCAGCCTTGGAGTCTTTTAAAGAGGAGCAAAACCTGGTCTATGAGACTCCAGGGCAGACATACTCGCTCCCCCCGGGGCACCCTGATCGGGGGTGCCCTGCTGTGTGAAACCCTCCAGGTCACCCGAAAACTCACCTTGGTTCTCGGTCCAATGGTCCACGGCTGCATCTCTGCTACCCCTTTAGCATTTTTGAATGGCTGACGCAGGCAAGCTCCCTGTTACAGGGTAGCAGGGGATGCCGCCACCAGCACGCTGATTGGACGAGCGGCCGCACATGTGTCATGCAAGGCCGCACATGCAAGGAAGAAGCAGCGAGCGCTCCCGTGTACCGCGGCCGAGGGAACGGTGTGCGGCGCCACTGTATTGTCGGCTTAATACATCACGCCGAAGGTAGATATATTGAGCAGAGGATATTTATTGTTGCCAAGCATACTAACTGGAAACGGATTGGGGATTGTTACATGCGTGTTTTGTTTGTGATTCTGGTAAGCATTAAACCTGAACTTTTAAAAAGATATCATGCTATGGTCTGCCTTTTTGTTTTAACCCTATGAGAACCATCAATTTGGGACCTAAGGTTTAATTTACAAAGGAGGACCTACACAAGGAGGACCTAAAGTGAACCTATCTATGTTTTGCCTGATGATCTGATTATTGCCCATAAGGATGAGGCTGTCTTTATGTTAAAGAGGACCTACATTGTTATTACCTGATTACAAACTATTTTCTGGTACGTCATTCAATCTAATTTTGGTGACGGGAATTGCACAAATTGTCTGCTGATTTTCAACACTCAAGGTGGTTTATTAATAAGACTGAATCAAAGTGTTTAAAGTGATATCACATCCCCGCGGAGTTGCTTGTGATAAATGCAAGTTGGGTGTTGATATGTATCCTTGTACTCTCTGTCAGGGGGTTCGTCCTCAGAAAGAGTAGGGGAAAGAGGTCCGTTCTCTTTTGAGAAGGTCTTAGAATGGGCAACCCAAAGTGTTTTTCAGTGTGTTTTGCACTTTTCCTCTTGAGGGGCAAGTATTTCACAGTGTCTTTTAACACATAGGCGGCCAAAAAGAAAATATGCACATTATACATAGATTTAAGGGCCCGATGCAGCAGGCAGGGCCGGCTCTAGGTTTGTGGGGGCCCTTGGGCAAGAGGTTCTTAGTGGGCCCCAAAGTAGTGATGTCACCTTTTAGCTCCGCTGCCACAAATGGGTCATCTTCTGCTACTGATCACCCTCCAGTCCTTATTGCCTTCCCTATAGTCACCAATCGCCCTTCAGTCCTTATTACCTTTGCTATAGCCACCAATGGTCCTCTAGTCCTTGTTGCCTTCTCTATAGCCACCAATCGCCCTCCAGTCCTTATTGTCTTCCCTATAGCCACCAATCATCCTCCAGTCCTTATTGCCTTCCCTATAGCCACCAATCGCCCTCCAGTCCTTATTGCCTTCCCTATAGCCACCAATCATCCTCTAGTCCTTATTGCCTTCCCTATAGCCACCAATCGCCCTTCAGTCCTTATTACCCTTGCTATAGCCACCAATGGTCCTCTAGTCCTTGTTGCCTTCTCTATAGCCACCAATCGCCCTCCAGTCCTTATTGCCTTCCCTATAGCCACCAATCGCCCTTCAGTCCTTATTACCTTTGCTATAGCCACCAATGGTCCTCTAGTCCTTGTTGCCTTCTCTATAGCCACCAATCGCCCTCCAGTCCTTATTGCCTTCCCTATAGCCACCAATCGCCCTTCAGTCCTTCTTACCTTTGCTATAGCCACCAATGGTCCTCTAGTCCTTGTTGCCTTCTCTATAGCCACCAATCGCCCTCCAGTCCATATTGCCTTCCCTATAGCCACCAATCATCCTCCAGTCCTTATTGCCTTCCCTATAGCCACCAATCGCCCTTCAGTCCTTATTACCTTTGCTATAGCCACCAATGGTCCTCTAGTCCTTGTTGCCTTCTCTATAGCCACCAATCGCCCTCCAGTCCATATTGCCTTCACTATAGCCACCAATCATCCTTCAGTCCTTATTACCTTTGCTATAGCCACCAATGGTCCTCTAGTCCTTGTTGCCTTCTCTATAGCCACCAATCGCCCTCCAGTCCTTATTGCCTTCCCTATAGCCACCAATCGCCCTTCAGTCCTTATTGCCTTTGCTATAGCCACCAATGGTCCTCTAGTCCTTGTTGCCTTCTCTATAGCCACCAATCGCCCTCCAGTCCTTATTGCCTTCCCTATAGCCACCAATCATCCTCTAGTTCTTATTGCCTTTGCTATAGCCACCAATGGTCCTCTAGTCCTTGTTGCCTTCTCTATAGCCACCAATCGCCCTCCAGTCCATATTGCCTTCCCTATAGCCACCAATCATCCTCCAGTCCTTATTGCCTTCCCTATAGCCACCAATCGCCCTTCAGTCCTTATTACCTTTGCTATAGCCACCAATGGTCCTCTAGTCCTTGTTGCCTTCTCTATAGCCACCAATCGCCCTCCAGTCCATATTGCCTTCACTATAGCCACCAATCATCCTTCAGTCCTTATTACCTTTGCTATAGCCACCAATGGTCCTCTAGTCCTTGTTGCCTTCTCTATAGCCACCAATCGCCCTCCAGTCCTTATTGCCTTCCCTATAGCCACCAATCGCCCTTCAGTCCTTATTGCCTTTGCTATAGCCACCAATGGTCCTCTAGTCCTTGTTGCCTTCTCTATAGCCACCAATCGCCCTCCAGTCCTTATTGCCTTCCCTATAGCCACCAATCATCCTCTAGTTCTTATTGCCTTTGCTATAGCCACCAATGGTCCTCTAGTCCTTGTTGCATTCTCTACTGCCACTGAGCAACCATAAGCCTTTACTGCTTGCTCCGCTGCCACTAAAGTCTCCATCATTGCTTTCAGCTGCCACCTGGCTCTTTCCACCCCCATTCCATGCCACCTTCTTTATTAGTTGCTGATCATCCCCTGTTGCTGAGGCCAGCCATGAGCAGGTCTGCACACAGCACCGAGCATTAAGTAGTTTAGGTCCACTGTAAAATAATACCATGTCAAAGTGTGAGCCTGAGTGGGCCCCTGAAGATGCCAGGGGCCCTGGCACTTGCCCAGGTTTGCCCTGTGCTGGCACCGGCCCTGGCAACAGGTTTTGGTCCTTTTTAAAATCATCACCTCTACAGTATTTCTTTCTCTCGCTCTCGGAATCATGAGATATTTTAAACAAAATAAATCATAAAGGAACTGATTTACTAAAGCTGACCATGCTGACCTACCCCAGACCAGACCAGCCGTGACGGTACTCATAAAAAAGCTGCTCCTCCACTTTTTCCCCCTCGTTACACTCGCTCACTGAAAAAGACCTTATGTATTATATATGAGCCTGCAGAACATCAGCCAGCTAGTCTCCATTAAGCTGCTCATAGAACACAATAGGAAAGTTATAGAGCACATTACTGCAATGGATATAACGTCCACTCACCCCTCTTTAAATGGCAGCTTTTTTCATGTAAAGAAACTACACCAAGAAGAATTTGAGAACATTTTCCACCTTCAAGTGGACCAAGAGTAGCCCTGGAGTCTGTGATACTCCAGGGCTGCCTGATTCACTCTCCCCAGGGCATTCTGATTCTGTGTGAACCCACCCCAGTGTCCGATATGCTTACCTCGCCAACGATACCACGATGCATGGCACCAGTCATATCCTTTTTGGACTGTGTGTGGCCATGCGCCCACCATGACTTAATGACATGGCTGCACACAGCTGGATTCCATTCAGCTTCTCCCATGGCATGTTAAAATGTGCGCCCGGAGAAGCTGATTGGAGGAGAGCCTTGCCTGCGCTGTCAGTTTGTGGACAAATAAGGGAAGCAGGCAAATGTTGGGTTTTTATACAGCCAGGTATCCCAAATTGGGATGCCCCAGGGGGACCGACCGAAACCTCATATAGTGAAATTCTCGGGTTTTGGTCTGCTTTGATGGGACTCATAATCTTTACAATTGATTGAAAACAAAGTTATTTTATTTTTATTTGTAATTATTTTAGAATGGAAATATAAAAATATTTAATGGGGCTGCATAATCCTGCACACTCTTAAACTAATACTTAGTTGAATGACCCTTTGAATGCATTGGCATAACTAAATGTGACAGGGCCCTGGTGCGAACATTAAATGGGGCCCTTTTAAGGCTAATATATGTAGCACACATGGCCTGAGAGTGAGTTTGGGATGCTGGGCTCTGTGGGCCTCGTGGGAGTGATGTGGGGTTGGGATGCTGGCAGTCTCCGGGGATACTGGTGGGACACACACTTTACAGGAGACAACCTCTTAAAGAGGAACATAAAACCTCCCCCAAACCTCACCGATCTGCTGCCCCCCCCCCCCTCCGGTTTTACTTTTGGGAAGTATTTACTCACCTCCCTGGGGGACCCATCTCCCGGGTGACCTTCCCATGTGTGGTGCCCCCCAATTTTGCACCTGCACAGGGACCATAAATGGGATGCAATGGAACCACCCAAAATACTGCGAGACTTTGATGAGCTGTGAGATCGCCGTGGGACATTGAAGAGCATGGCTAAGGTCGTGCTTTTCATTAACAGGTGGCTAAGCAGCCGTCGGGGTGAGGATCTGGCCCTGAAGCAGCCGGATGTCGCTGCTGCCTGCTGCTTACCAAAAGGTAAGTAGGGGCTGATGGGGGGGGGGGGAAATCCGATGTTCCTTTTTAAACAAAGAGGTGCTCCCTTTATCAGCAGTCAGATGGTATATCCACCTTCAGCATATTCCATAGATACGATTCACAGGTATAATCCATACTTGTATCCACAGCACTCATTTCTGGTTTCTCCTTTTAGTAAATAGGCAGCCACGGCAAATCTCTGTCCCTTATCCTCATCCACCAACACCTGAGTGGATGGCTCGCTTCTCCTAATATCTTGACAAGGTTAGCACAGCCTGGCTGGATCCTCTCCTCTGCTGATGTCTCCTGCAAAGTGCCTTCTGCTACACTTCCTGTTACTACAATAAAGATGAGCAATGCTATCTAAATATTCCAATCCCTTTATAGTGCTCTTTTATGTAAAATCATGCACTTGGGTAGAAGGAATCCCTGCTCTGAGTACCGTATGGGCAGCACTGTGTTATCCAGGACTTCAGAGGAAATAGATTTAGGGATACTGATTAGTGAAAGCTGCAAGATGAGTGGACAGTTTAGCCAGGCAGTGGGAAAAGCAAGCAGGATGCTCGGCTGCATAGCTCGAGGCATCACCAGTAGGAAGAGGGAGGTTGTGATGCTGCTGTATAGAACCCGGGATAGACTTTAGGAACGTAATTTGTACAGTCTGGAGGAAAGAAGGGAGAAAGGGGACACGATGGAGACCTTTAAATATGTGAAAGGATTTAATATGGTTCAGGAGGGAAGTGTTTTTTTGAAGAAACTTAATGATAGAACAAGGGGGCACAACCTGAAGCTAGTCGGGGGGAAGATCAGGAGCAATGTTAGAAAATATTATTTTACAGAATTAGCAGCTTTCAGCAGAGGTAGTTGAAATATCAACAGTCACTGAATTTAAACATGTCTGGGATAAGCCTCCATCTATCCCAAGATAAAGAGAACATACAGTATACACATAAGGGCAGACTAGATGGATCAAATGGTCTCCTTCTGCTGTCAACCTTAGAAGTGTAGAGTTCTCCCATAACCCAACTGGTGAGTCAGACCAATGTATCTATCTGAAACCTGTTAGGCCCATGTTAGGGGATGTTTACAAGGTTCTGGACTCCTAAATTGTTAAATTTTAACCTATATTCCTCCTCTTAACCCACACCGAACTAACTGTGATTCAGGTGTCCACATTAAAGTGGACCAACACCCAGGATTTTGACTATCCAGGGTTTTGGTCCACTATCACGGGGGCACCCTGATCGGGGGTGCCCCGCTGCGTGAAACCCCCCAAAATGCCCTATTCAACTCACCTGACCCCGCTCCTACGGCGCATGCACGGACGCTCGTCCAATCAGCGCGCTCTTAGCCGCAGAGGTATGCGCGTCGATGCAACGTCTTACCTCTGCGGCTCCGAGCATGCTGGCGGCCGCATCTCGCGCCTCCATCTAACAGGGAGGATCGGGAGTCAGGTAAGGTTTGCTCGCGTCCTGGGGGGGAGGGAGGGATTGGATCGACCCGGGAATCTTTTAGATTTCCAGGCCGATCCTCCTGGGTGTTGGTCCGCTTTAAGCCTTTCTAAGTTAAACCAGATTGGTTAGTTTGACTTAGGTTCCGCTTTAATGCAAACTAATGTCAACCAGGTTCATACATAGCACATATAGTAATTTTTTTCTGTCTTTTAACCTTAATTGGATGCAGCTAGACAACTAAAGGAGGACCATGGAGGTTGGGCCGAAGGGGAAGAGAGAAGGGCTGAGAATTGACCACTCACCAGGGCGTTTGGGGGGAGGAAACTGTGTAGCAAGCCTGGCCCCATCTGAGGGTCAAGCACACCCAAACTTCACCAGGTGTGCCTGTCAAACTAATATCGACAGGTATTTGGAACAGGTTATAAAGGTCAAGTTCCAGCTGCATAAAAACAACCCCAAAGCATAATTCTGCCTCCGCCATGATTCTCTTTTGAGTCCATGTCCCCTTGTCTCTCTTTGTTCTCATTTGTCCCTCTTTGAGGTGTAACATGCAGATCGACATTGGTTAATGATTCATTTACCTATTTAAAGTGTTTGCATTGCTCCCATCCATCCCTCAATGGGGGGGGGCGTGGCCTAATTTAACAAATGTCCCTCTTGCTGTTTATGGAGCTGAGCCATTAAAGTGAACCAAAAACCAGGATTTTGAATATTCTGGGTTTTGCTCCTTTCCCCCGGGGTACCCCGATGGGGGGGTGCCCCGCTGTCTGAAACCCTCCAGATCGCTGAGCGCAACTCACCTCTTCCCGGTCTTACGGCGCATGCGTGGCCTCTCACCCAATCAGCGCGCTTGGACGTCACGGCGTCTAAGTAATTGTCTATGGCCAGCAGCCCTGCGGCGGCATCCCCTGCTTCCCTCTAACAGGGATCCCTCTAATAAATGCCTGGGGTGCTAGAGGGATAGCAGGGATGTGGCTCGCGCATACGCTGTTGGACCGGGACGCAAGGTAAGTGAACGGGGTGACCTGGGGGGTTTCACACAGTGGGGCATCCCTATCTTGGATGCCCCAGAGGGAGGGAATCTATCGCATCTACCAATCGCACTAGGTTTTGGTCCACTGTAACCTTTTGTGTAGTAAAACTCCATGAATAAGACAAACTGGTTATAAACAGAACTAAAGCAAACTAGCCAGTAGATGGCAGCAGGACATATAGGAATACACAAAGAATATTTAATGCTATAATACATCTATTAACCCATAATTAGGTGGTGTGACATCACAAGTCCCTTGTACAGTATGAATGCTTTATCCTGGAATGGCATATTGTGACATGCATTTATCTGTCATCTAAAGAGCAATTACTGGCATTATATGGATCTTTGAATTAAAAATATAGTCTGATGAATTTCACCTAAATGTTGCCTAAATTCTACTCTGATCAAACAAACTGTAATCAGCAAAATTCTGCTGAATCTAACCATAACCCAAATTGGAACAGCAACGCTGTTCTCTGATCTAAGGACAGATGGAGATTTATTGCTTGCTTTTATATCTTTAAACTTCTCCAGCTTTTTAGCTAAATGAAAACGCAGTGCAACCACAAAGATATAATATTTGATTATTTATTATATAATAATATACATAATAGTATAATAATCCAGTAGAAAATCCAGCTATGGCACTAGAAAGGTCCCTTATAGGCTAATGTTTAATGTATGTCCCTCTCTGGCAGATTGTAGGTCAGAATTCTGTTAGGAATATTTTTTTAGCAGCGGTGGTCTGTTCCCCCAGCTGAAATGGCACATGACAGATGAAGGTTATCTTCAGCATGCTGAGCACTCGCTGTTCTTGTAAAGAGCAGACACTGTGCACATACATCTTGGCAAGACCCCGTATACATTAGTGTTGCTGGAATCTGCCCCGATTCTCTTGTTCTTATCCAAACTGACCAAATTCTTTGAAATATTATGGTTCCTTAAAGCTCCTGTCCAGGCAAGCACTAACTTCCTCCCACTTTATTCCACGTAGGAGCTGTGTAAAATGAGCCATTTCATAGCATCTTAAAATATTTGATTATGTGTAAAAGGCTTATGTATTATGCATAAGTGGAGCTGCAGGAAAGGGCGTGTCATGATAATTCTCTGCTGTGGTCAGAGCCTGTTATGGGACCACTGAGAGATCTAAGGCATGGAGTGGTAGTTAGGCCACTTTTTTGTGTGGTCCTGGAGAATTAGAATTGAAATGAGGGCACATTTTGAAACCTACCTGGTGCTGCAGGAAATGGAGGAGAGGCACATGGGGCAGGCATAAGGTGAGCTCCATATTCTCTGTGTGTGTCTGTGATGGATGTTTTATTTACTCCATAAGGCTTGGCAGATAGCTTACTTAACCGCTTAAAGATCACATGGATAAGTTTCAAAAGCTTTATTTCAGTACAGAATCTTGCAGCAACACTTACGGCAGAAATCTTCACATGTACATTCAATGCAGAAGGAAACTTGTGATGTAAGCCATACAAAAGCAGTAGGTAGAAAAACTGTAGCTGCAGAAGGAAGCAGCAAGTGTGCACTGCTTGAATGCCAAACTAGAAATGGCAGAAGGAGAGGGGAAAAAGGGAGGAGCTACTCGCATCAGAGCAAGACTAAGGGAACCAGGAAGGGACAAAGGGAATTAAAGGCACACTGCTCAGCCTATGTAATAAATATATATATATATATATTAAACAGTTACCCCGGGTAATATAAAACACACATTGTGGGACATGACAATGTGTGCGTGCGTTTTCTGTTCTAGTCTCTGGGAACAGCTAAAGAATTGAAACACTTTCAAATTGTATAGAAAGAATGTTCCATCAAACTTGTAGCTGTATCTGTAACTGTGTGGTGTTGGGGATATAATACTTTGGCAACAGCTTACAGCTTGTCTATGAATGTGATTAATTACTTTTGCTAGATTTATTGTAGTTTACAGCTATTAAAGATTATGACACTAGATGGCGCTGTGACCAATGTAGAGTTTCTATGTAATTTACTGCTGTGTTATATTTCCTGTACATCGAGCTGTGATCTTTATGACTGGTACTGCCTTCATCTCCTGTCTGTGTTCTAGCCACCATGTAAGGTTCTCTTACTGCATTCATGTTCCAGTAAAGCAAGTTCCTGTTATACCACTAATGTCTATCTATTACAACTCGGTTGAACCCAGCGCTCACACTCTGTTCTGTAGGACAGAACAGCTGCAGCTACTTTTAACAAAGTGATTTACTTTTAGAGATTTTTTTGCACTTACTATACTTTGCAACGAATTCAGAAATGTGTGTGTTGGTAAATAAAATTTGACTTTCCTTATACACATCCTCACAAATCAATTGTCTTATTATATACATGTTTCCTTTATAATATACATTGCTACCCCGATATAACGTGGTCCAATATAAGGCAGATTCAGCCCTCGACCCCAACATTTAGAAATACAATGCATTTATAATGCAGTTATATCAAGTTGGTAGCAGTGTATACAAACACACACAAACACACACACACACACCCATATATATATATTTATTTATCAAATATTTTACACTAAGTGTTTAGAGCCGGTCAATAAAAAAAAATCTGAACCAAATGGTGTGCTAACATACCCCCTTCTATCCTTCTACCCCATATCAGACATTGTGAAGAATGCCCCCATCACCCCATAACAGGCAGCAAGCAAATATCCCCCCAATATCCTCATAACAGGCAGTGTGCAGAATGCAACACCAATCCCCCCATACCAGGCAGCATGCAGAATATTCCCCCAATAACACCAGTCCTGGACCCACTTTTACAATGAAAACAAAGGCAGCTCCCTGGTTTGTTACATTATTAAATCAACAACCTGCCTGCTGTTACAATGTAATCAGCTCACAGCTGACTCACAGCTTTCCGCAATATGTTAGAGATCTCTTTTTTGCACTACTGTGATGAATTTCACATCTGTAATACATGTGATCACACCATATTACTTCATTGTATCATGATTCCAAAGCAAACTGACTTACCTCATATGATCTCCTATTAAGGACAGAGCAAATATGGTACACACCTACAGTATATTTGAAGGCTCGACCAGTGAACAATATTTGGAATGGTTCTCTCTGACTTTTCATTAGTTTTATATTCACTTTCTTTCTTGCAAGTTGTGACAATGGTCCTATGACCTTTTGTCTCTTGTCACTTTCTCTACACGGACAGAACAGGATGTTTTCTTGACACCTTCATCTATTCCCATTTCATTCTTAGACACTTGAAATAAGAATTAAATTCACAGAACTGCAAACTGCAAAAAGTTCTTATGTTCTCATGATGTTTTAAAGTGGACCAAAACCCACGGTTGATGGCCCTGGGGCATCCTGAATCGGGTTGCCCTGCTGTGGGAATCCCCAATCCAAAAAAACCTACCTTCTCCCCAATCCAATGGTGCATGCGCCATCCGCCTTCAGGCATTTGTGCCTTTAGTAGGGTGCGTACCTTCGCCAGGCATTTCTGGATGGCCACACAGGCATGCACCCTGTTAGAGGGTAGTGGGGATTTGGGTGCCGGAGCACTCAGCTCCCTTTGCCTAGAGCAGCTGAGTACCCTGATATAAGACCTAATATATACTGGGGTAATGCAATTATATGTGGAGAGCCTCTCTGCATTATTGAAGAACCCCTCTAAGGTCCTCAGTTTACTGTGTTTAACATATATTGAAGCGCCTCTCCTACTTAAAGCGGACCAAAACCCACTGAACTTGTGAAATACATTTGGCCAAAGTCCCTGCAGAAACTCCCTTCTTAGGGTGTAGAACTAGAAATGAATATTTCCACTTTTCGAATCGTCCTGGAACATTGTTTTTTTCTGCTGTCCCTCTCTGTAAGATGGCCGGCGATCAGTCATTGCAAAGGTGTGGCAATGAATGGAGGAGACGGGGCTTTACAGCTAGAACAGGTGCCATTATCTGGGATTAGAGTGAAGTGGGAGCAATGAAAATAAGCAAAAGGCACTATTCATGAGAGGAGCAATTCAGGGGATGCAAATTAAAAATTTGGGTTTTGGTCTGCTTTATAGGTGTATCACAAAATTGTGCAATATTAAAATTAACAATCCGGTATGGAAGCCAGTTGGCCAGAGTACAGTATCTGGCATTTGGTACTCTCTATCAAGGGAGAGCCAAGCCCCTCCCACTCACAAAGCCAGGACCCTCCCACACACAAAAACACAGCCAAGCCCCCCCCACACACATAGCACCAAGCCCCCCTCCAAATACGCACAGCGCCAAGCCCCCCCACGCACAGCGAAGACCCCACACATACAGCCAAGCCCCCCACACACAGCCAAGCCGCCCCCCCCCACACACACAGCCAAGCCCCTCCACATTCACAGACAAGCCCCCACACACATCACTTGAGCGATGCCACCTTGCCAACCCCACACAATGCAGCAATATTCACCTCCTCACACTGCAGCAGCTCCAGCAGTAAGCACTGCATGCCTGAGCTCTCCTATCCACACTTGTCCTAGGTCTGCCCTCTCCAACTTCCGTCCAGCTACTGGTCTGCCAGACTTCTTAAAGCAGCGTGTCGCCATGCTTAGGACCACAAAAAGCTGCGGCACCATACAATAGGCCTTACACACCTCCAAGTGCCCTGGGATGCAACACTGTGGTGCAGGGCAGCGGGACAAGGTCCCCAAAGCAGAATTGTCCGGCAAATATTGGGACACTTGAGGGGTATGCAGATATTGCCAGGATGGCTGCAATAGCAAATGAAGGAATAAGCGACAACATTTCTTTTTTATTTTAACTTTTCCAAGGGACCCCTATACCATTTCACAAGGTAGTGATGGGTAATTTTTCCCGGATCCTGCCAGTATCAGGGATGGGGGGAACCGGAGAAAATCTGGGTTGAATCTAGCTTCAGCCCGGATACGAAGCTCATCACTTAAGATGAAGTGCTCCTAACTGGGTTTTGTGATAGGGAAGTTCTTCAGGTGAGGTGCTAACGCTTACAGAAAATAGATAAAAGACAGGATACCAAGGTTGTAATTCACAATGAACTTGCCCTCATTTATCAGATTAGATGCTGGCTGTCAGATGTAATCTAATCTTATAAATGAGGGCAAGCTCACTGTGAATTGCAACTTGGTGTTTATTATTCTTCATTACTTTCTTCTAGTGGACTTCAAGGTGACATATGGCAACACCTCAAAAACAGGTACCAACACTATTCTGCTTCAATTTTCAGAGGTTTTACTACTATGAGGTAGACGAATAAACAAAAGCAACTGGACTTGCGTATCCCACTTGATGTGTCAATTCAAAATCAATTGTGCAGAAATGTTGACTGCATATTTTTTGCATGATGTGACACTTGCTGTAATGTGTTAAACTGCCAAGGGTTAGGTAGTAAGGTACTATGTGGGTCAGCTCTGGTTTGAGCCACATAGTGTGCCAGTCCGTGCATGCAAACTGCATTTATCAAAGTTTGCTTTCATATCATTGCATGTCAGCGCATTGTGAACCCGTCATTTACTAATCCATCAGCACACAGCAGCACAGCCCTGTCAGTGTGCCCATTTTTGGCTAGCACACAGCTTGCTACTCTCACGTGTCCATAGCTTTTGGAACATGAGAGGAGCACATGTTTTTTAAACTGTAAATTATGACCTGTTATGTCTGTCACATCTGTGGCATATATACCATAACAGTTTCTCCCCTTTTTTTTTTTACTGATAAACAACCCTTTTTCTCAGAATTGTGTTTTGTGTGTGTGCCAATCTGAGCGAGTCTGAACATTTCAAAAACTTTCAATATATAATATAAATACTTATTTGCACTACTCCACACAGTGTTCCAAAAACCAACATACTACAGCACACTAGTGCCTACTATGGCTAATGTAGTGGGGTTTAAAAGGTAGCACTTTTGACATTTTTTGTTACCCTCTCTAGCGTTTCCATTCATACATTTGGAGCAGAGGAACTACAGCTCCCAGCAACCATTTATCTTAGTCATTCAATGACACAGTCAAGTATAACAGTACTAGGAACTTTATGTAATAGAGGTTAACTTGCATGTATGAACTGACCATACACAGTATAACAACACAATGAAAGGCCCAGCTGAGGCTTTAGTGAGTTTGTGTGCATATACCCAGGTATATAGATAGTCAATAGCTAAGAATGCCCATCCTGTTGACACAGGATGCAAGCTACAGGAGCCCCTGATGTTGACTCAAGGAGATGATTCACTCTTGACACGCAGAAGGCGATGAGGGGATATACAGCAGCACTTGAAGATTCTCCACAAGAGCTATGCAGGTTAACATGCAGAAGGCAATGAAGAAGTCTGGGAGCAGCAACAGAAGATCCCCCACGTGGCATCGGCAGCTGGCGGGTGAATAATGTAGCAGTCTGTGAAGTGACTTAGGCACCACTTTAAGGCTGTATATGCAAGTTGCAGCAGCACAGCTCCTGGCAACAAGCTGTGTGCTCAGGTCCCCTCTGTGTACAGGCAGTCTCTTCTATATATAGTCTTTGATACCTCCAGTCAGGGGCTGCAGGCCCCAACTTGCAGGGGCAGGAAGTATGTAATCAGCAGCTAGAGAGAGAGAGTGATCTGCAACTAGCCCTCTCACTCTATGATGTATAGAGGCGACTGTTCCTTTTGGAATCTGCTGTAACTGAGAACTTCTCTACACAAGAAACAGCATTCATATGCATCCCTACCCAGGGCAATTCACTACACTACAAGGAAGCTGCTGCAGGAACTCCAGGAGGCAGCAGGGGGTACAGGTACATGGGAGCGTAAAGGTGATGGGGGGAGACCTCACCAGATCCCATTTTGGAAGTGGGGCAGTGAGTCCTGAACCTCTGTGGCTGCTAATTCCTGCTCAGCCTTCACTCTTGACTAGTCATAAAATGTTCCTTAGTATTTCCCATGTCTCTCAAGTGCATTTAAAGCCATGTTCTTACGCACACTGCACATCTGATCATTAGACACTGCAGCTTTATTAGGCGTCTCCTTATCACTAATGATGTTTAATGTGTACTCACCCATTGCATTATCAGCAAAATATGTAAACCTACTGTAGCTTGTTTTATATCCAAATACTTACAAACATATCAAGAATATGACAATGACATCCCACAGCATCCACTTACTGTCTGGAATGAGGGACGAGAAGGATCATCTAATAGAAACAGGATGGGTAACAAAGGAACCAGAGGGTTGGACTTATGATTGGCATAGGAACACCTACGTTGTGTGTAGGTCACCGCCCAGCGATGTACATACCATAGAGGCAGTGCAGGCATCTTCCCCCAGGCCCATGGAACAAGGTGGCCTGGCACAAGCTACCTGCACCACCTCTATTGAATGTACACCAGCTTACCTATTCCACCAATGCGCCTCACCCACCCCGCTGCACGGCTCGCATTCATCCACGTGCCTCCACCGTCTCTGCGCCACATGCCTCCCGCACCACAACAGCCTCCTGCACCTCTGTGACGCACACTTCCTACAGACCTAGCCAGTAAATGTCCACCTTGGGGGGGGGGGGGGGGGGGCTGCTATGGGGCCCTATCAGGGCTATGTATGCCCCTGTCACCGCCTTATGTTCTTTTGACACAAATGGATAATCAACAGGGATGAGCAAATCAATCCGGCAGGATGGGGTTTTCAATCCAAATTTCAGAAAAAAATCAATTTGTCCTGAATTTCTTTCCGAGGTAATGCAATGATGCTTCCCTGAATCACCACAAAAGTAAAAAAAACAAAACAGTAAAAAATACAATGCTGTGATTACTCACCTGTAGAATTGATTTTACTGTGTACAGCACGGCCTGTTTCATTTCAATCATTACTTCTGGGTATTCCGCCACAAGGTGGCGCAGTTGACTGCAGGAGACTTGTGGCTCCTCCCGGCTGTATAAAAAGCCCGGAATCACTCATAGACCCCCAGTGTTGACAAGCAGTCATGCAAGAAGCCGGGAGATAAACCATGAGAAAAAATACACAGCCTCACAAAAAATAACTTCAGAACAAATCACCATAAAGAGGCAACCAAGGACAATGATAGCAAGGGAGGGATGAAACAAGGTAACCTGCACTTCCTGTGCCACCCCAGAGATTGATAGCTTTAGATATTTGTCTCGCCATCAGTCACAAGAGTGCTACCACACCCTCTCTATTCATTGCAATGGAGGGGGTCTGCTGAGGTCTGATACACCCCCTCCATTGTAGTGAATGGAGAGGGCATGGCTGCCCCCCTGTGACTGATGATGGGGGGGGGGGGGGGGGGGAGAGCCGGCATGGAAGCACCAGTGAGCGTGGGCCCAGATACAGAAATCAGGTGAGTTGATGATCACTGAATCAATGAGCTACAAGAGGTAAGTATCCTTTTGTTTTTTTTATTGCGTTGTCAATCCTTTTAATAGTCTCCCTAGGGGGAATCCTGTCACCAACTGCCTTCAGACACATTTGCAAGCACAGGACACGGGTCCCAAAAGATGCTGCTCCCCACTACACCATTAACAAATGTCCTGAGGCAGGGCCTGGCCTGCCGCTCTGCACACAGCAAATGAGACAATGCACTACAGTCATTGTGATGGCAGAAAGGGGAAAACTAGTCCAACTGGGAATAGTGGACGACCTGCCAAAGAATCACAACTTGTGTGTATGCCACGGACCCTGTTTTTCACCTTCTTTATTGCGTGGGACTACAAGGAAGCTGCTGCAGGAACTCCAGGAGACAGCAGGGGGTACAGGTACATGGGAGCGTAAAGGTGATGGGGGGGAGACCTCACCAGATCCCATTTTGGAAGTGGGGCAGTGAGTGCTGAACCTCTGTGGCTGCTAATTCCTGCTCAGCCTTCAGTATTGGATTGGAAAGAAAATAAGAGCAGTTTAATTTAATCACAATTTGATATGGCTCAGCCGAGTGGAGGGGGAGGCAGGGAAAGAAGTGTGTGTGTGTGTGTGTGTGTGTGGGGGGGGGGCAGGTGTGGAAAAAATCAGATTATACATATTATATAAACTGTATAGGTGTAGAAGGTTGATCCTGTTTCTCCCGGTCACAGCTTGTAATCTAATAACGTGTTCTCAGTTAAGTAGCAGTCATACTTTTCATTACAGATCAGCGGCCCATAAACAGAGACTCTTGACTGGTCATAAAATGTTCCTTAGTATTTCCCATGTCTCTCAAGTGCATTTAAAGCCATGTTCTTACGCACACTGCACATCTGATCATTAGACACTGCAGCTTTATTAGGCGTCTCCTCATCACTAATGATGTTTAATGTGTACTCGCCCATTGCATTATCAGCAAAATATGTAAACCTACTGTAGCTTGTCTTATATACAAATACTTACAAACATATTGAGAATATGACAATGACATCCCACAGCATCCACTTACTGTCTGGAATGAGGGACGAGAAGGATCATCTAACAGAAACAAGATGGGTAACAAAGGAACCAGAGGGTTGGACTTATGATTGGCATAGGAACACCCACGTTGTGTGTAGGTCACTGCCCAGTGATGTACATACCATAGAGGCAGTGCAGGCATCTTCCCCCAGGCCCATGGAACAAGGTGGCCTGGCACAAGCTACCTGCATCACCTCTATTGAATGTACGCCCGACACCAGCTTACCTATTCCACCAATGAGCCTCACCCACCCCGCTGCACGGCTTGCAACTCCATCGCATTCATGTGCTTCCACCGTCTCTGCGCCACATGCCTCCCGCACCACAACAGCCTCCTGCACCTCTGTGACACACACTTCCTACAGACCTAGCCAGTAAATGTCCACCTTGGGGAGGCTGCTATGGGGCCCCATCAGGGCGATGTATGCCCCTGTCACCGCCTTATGTTCTTTTGACACAAATAGATAATCAACAGGGATGAGCAAATCAATCCGGCAGGATGGGGTTTTCGATCCAAATTTCAGAAAAAAAATCTGTCCTGAATTTCTTTCCAAGGTAATTTAATGATGCTTTCCTGAATCACCACAAAAGTAAAAAAAAAAAAAAAACTGTAAAAAAAACAATTCTGTGATTACTCACCTGTAGAATTGATTTTACTGTGTACAGCACGGCCTGTTTCATTTCATTCATAACTTCTGAGTATTCCGCCACAAGGTGGCGCAGTTGACTGCAGAAGACTTGTGGCTCCTCCCGGCCGTATAAAAAGCCAGGAATCGCTCATAGACCCCCAGTGTTGACAAGCAGTCATGCAAGAAGCCGGGAGATAAACCATGAGAAAAAATACACAGCCTCACAAAAATAACTTCAGAACAAATCACCATAAAGAGGCAACCAAGGACAACGATAACAAGGGAGGGATGAAACAGGCCGTGCTGTACACAGTAAAATCAATTCTACAGGTGAGTAATCACAGAATTGTATTTTTCCAAGTGTACAGCACGGCCTGTTTCATTTCAATCATTACTTCTGGGACATCCAATAGCAGTGTCCTTAGAGTAGGGTGGGATCCCCAATGAGTAATGGCAGGCAGTTCAGACCACCACCGCCTGAAGCACCTTGCGGCCAAAATGAGCATCAGCTGAGGCCCTAACATCAACCTTGTAAAACTTAGAAAAAGTATGAACAGAAGACCACATAGCGGCCTTACAAACTTGTTCAACAGAAGCCTGGTGCTGAAACGCCCAAGAGGCACCAATAGCCCTCGTAGAGTGAGCAGTAACACGGAAGGGAGGTTCCTTCCCTTTGGCAGAATAAGCACGCACCACCGCCTGTCTAATCCACTTGCTGATAGTAGATATGGCTGGAGGCAAACCCTTCCTAGGTCCAGAAGGAAGAACAAAAAGAGAATCAGACTTCCGAAATGACTCAGTGGCGACCAAATAATACTTGAGCGCCCTGACCACATCCAGAGAATGAAGGTTCCATTCCTTGGAATTAGCAGGGGCAGTACAATAGGAAGGTAAAACAATGTAATCATTGAGATGAAAGGTAGATACAACCTTAGGCAAAAATTCTGGGTTAAGACAGAACACCACCTTATCCTGATGCCGCTCAAAATAAGGAGGTTTCATGGAAAGCGCCGCCAGCTCAGAGACTCGACGCACCGAAGTAATAGCGACCAAAAAGGCCACCTTAGTAGAGCGGACAACACCAAGTTTAAGTCCCAAACCGGTAGCAGAGGCTTACGCTGCGGAGTAACTCCCTGGAAAAAGGTCTTAACAAGCCTGTGATTGGCAAAGGATCTTTGGAAAAAAAATTGCCAAAGCCGAAACCTTTCCTTTGAGGATACTAAGTTGTAGACCCGATTCCAAACCATGCTGTAAAAACTCCAGAATCCTGGGAGTGGAAAATTCCCGACAAAAAAGAAACTCGCACCAAGCAATGTAAGCATGCCAGACCCTGTAGTAGATAAAAGACGAGGATTTCTTCCGAGCCTGAATTAAGGTATCAACGACAGAGGCCAGCAAACCCTGATGGATGGAGGTTTCAGCAGCCAAGCCGTTAAAGCCAGCGTTTGTAAATTGGGATGGCGCAGCTGTCCCTGCGTGAGAAGCTCTGGATCGTTGGGCAGGACGAACCGATCTACTGCCAACTGTGCGACGTCCGCGAACCATTCCCTCCTCGGCCAGCGGGGGGCCACCAGAATGGCTGGCACCCCCTCCTGAGCAATCTTGTGCAACACCCAACCCAGCAGAGGAAAGGGAGGGAATACATAAAGGAGCCGAAACTCCGTCCATGGAATTGCTAGCGCGTCCGTGGCAAAGGCCAGAGGGTCCTGTGATAGTGAGACAAACTTTGGAAGCTTGTTTTTGTGACGGGACGCAAACAGGTCCACGTCCGGCTGACCCCAGCGGTGACACAGTGCGAGAAAAATCCTGTAGCTGAGTTACCATTCTCCCAGCCGAGACGTCCCCCTGCTCAGGAAGTTCGCCTCCTGGTTCTCCACCCCCGGGATGTAAACCGCTGAAATGCAGGGAACAATCTCCTCCGCCCAAGACAAGATCAGGGACACTTCCTTGAGGGCTCGCTTGCTCCGAGTCCCTCCCTGATGGTTGATGTAGGCCACCGCCGTCTGATTGTCCAAGCGGACCTGTACAGCACAACCTCGAAGGTGGGGGGTCAACTGGGAGAGAACCAACCTGATCGCCCGCAGCTCTAGGATATTGATGGATGCGTGGGCCTCCTGGGGGCCCCACCGACCCCGGAGTTTCAGAGACTGCCATCCATGGTGACAATCTCCCAGCGCAAAGGCAGAAAGGACCTGCCCACCTGAAGATTCCTTGAGTCCAGCCACCAGGATAGGGACTGTCTGACCGGAGGGGACAGAGCAAATTCAAGATCCAGGGACTCCTCATTCCAATCCCAAACCGACAAGAGATGTAACTGAAGAGGTCTCATGTGAAACTGAGCAAAGGGAACCACCTCGAAGCAGGACACCATGAGGCCCACCAACTGCATCCCTTGCCGAATGGAGGGGTGAGGACACGCAAGCAGGGTCCGTGCCTGCATCTGAATGCCCTCCACCTTCTGCTGAGGGAGAAATACCTTGACCTGAGAAGTATCCAGCGTCATGCCCACGAAGGACCTCGCCAAAGACAGAGAAAGAGATAGTGAAGACTTGGGATAATTGATCACCCAGCCGAAGGACTCGAGAGTGGAAGTCACCACCTGAATATCCCTCTCGGCCTGATGAAGAGACTGGGCAGCAATTAGAATGTCGTCCAGGTAAGGAAGGATGCGAATGCCCTGATTCCTCAGGAGAGCCATGACGCCAGCCAGCACATTGGTGAAATCCCAAGGAGCCGAGATGATACCGAACAGCAAGGCCACAAACTGGTAGTGTTGATCCCCCAGAGCGAACCTCAGGAACCTCTGGTGACCTAGAAAGATCGGCACGTGAAGATAGGCATCCTTGATGTCCACCATGGTCATGAAGTCGCCCGACCGAAGAGAACTTACGGCCGAACGTAGTGTCCCCATGCAAAAGTGCTTGAACCTGACAAACCTGTTGAGGCCCTTTAAGTCCAGGATGGGCCTCAGGGAGCCGTCCTCCTTGGGCACAGTGAACAGTAGTACCCCCGATCCTGTTCCTGAAGAGGTACCTGACAAATGACTCCTGACGCCAGAAGACGTTGGACGGCCAGACACAGTCCTTGAGCCGACACAGGGTTTTGGGATATCCGGGATCGGAGGAATCTTGGGGCGGCCAGGCTGCAAACTCTATCTTGTAACCGGAGGACATCACCTCCTGAATCCACCGGTCTGAGACGAGAAGCCTCCAGACGTGAGCAAAAAGCCGAAGCCGCCCCCCCCCACCCGGTTGGGTAAGGGCGCCTCCTCATGCCTATGGGGCCTTGGGAGGGGGTTTGGGCTTGGTCCCCCAGGAGAGACCAGGGCGACCGCGGGATCTGCCTCGGCCCCAAGAGTCTCTGTGCCTACCTGAGAAAGGGGGGCCACGACCTCCCCTTGAAGGACGAAAGGAGGAGGAGCCCCGAAAGGGCCGAGCCTGCTTTCTACGCTGGGGGAGCTTACCATCCTTGGCCAGAACATCCAAACGTTCACCAAAAAGACGGAGACCCGTGAAAGGAAGCTCAGTGAGAGACTTCTTAGCGGCAGTGTCAGCAGCCCACTGACGCAACTAAACTGACCGACGCATAGCCACCAACAGGGCTAAGGCCCTACCACCAAGCCGGACGGCATCGTCCATGGCAGCCAGCACAAATGCAATAAAATCAGAGCAAAGCAAGAGGTCCTTATAATCCTCCCTGTTCTTACCAGACCTGGCGGTCTCAGCAAGACGCTTGACCTTCTTATTAATGGCGATAGCCACAATGGCTGCAGCGCAGACCGATTGCAAACCAGCCCCCACAAAGGTAAAGGCATGACAAGCCAACTGATCCATACGCCAGTCCGCGCTATCACGCAGCGTGGTAGTGTCGGGGGATGGCATGACCGAAGTGTTAGATAGCCCCAGGACCGGAACGTCCACCTCAGGAGGGCACGACCAGCGCTTAACCAAATCAGCCGCAAAAGGATACCTTCTTTGCAACCCCTTGGGCACCGAGGGTAACCTATTAGGACGTTCCCACTCCTTAAGAACCATATTTGAGAAATGGACCCGTTCCGGGAAATCCAAGCGTTGCTTGCCAGGGCGGAGAAGCTTGCCCTGCTTCTTCTTCGCCTCCTTAGGGGGGGCGATGTGTAATGTATCGAAAACCGCTGACAAGAGTCTGTCGGTATCATCCAGGAGCCAGGTATCCCCATCAGAGGAGGACCCTAGGTCACTATCGTAACCGTCCTGACGATCCCCAGAGGAGTCCGAGTCACGGAATAGCTCCCCCTCCTCCGGGGAGTCACGGCCGACATACACATCAAGGCCCTCATCCTCCTCGGCAAAAAGGGACAATGCGGCGTCAAGGTGTCGCTTCTTGCTAGAGGCCAACTGCCGCTCAATGCTGGCCCGCGCAGTGCCAGATCTGATTGTGACCCCCTGCTAGTATCCCTCCCACTGGGGGCTAAAGGCACAGAGGAGTAGGGGACGCAGTAGGGAACACAGGACTGGAAAGAGAAGCGCTCGGCCCAGCCTGATCCGCAATAATACTTTGGGTGCACGGCACACAAACCGCGCCACCACCACTCAAAGGGGATGCCCCGCACATGACACACAGCCGAGGCTGCCCCGAGGGGCCCCCAAGCTCGCTATCCCCAGAAGCCTCCATATGGGGATTATCAAAAAAGGGCACAGTCAGCCCCCACCAGGAATAATGGCTAAATCAAAGCCCTCCCGGAATGCACCCAAGGGATGCCCCACAGAGCCGGGACAGGTGGAGGGGGGAGGGAGGGAGAGTATCGGACCAGGAGAAGCCACAAGCTGCTATCCCCTAAAAGACATAAGCATGAGAAGCCATAAGTATCCCGCAGCACATGCCCACAGTAAAATAGCAAGCGAGCGCCGTGCTCACACAGCGACAGACAGTCAGACCAGTCAGACCACGGATGCAGGAAGAGCCCAGCACACGTCTAAGATCGCCGGCGGCAGCACAGGATGGTCCCCAGCGGCACACGAGCACCGTTTTTACACTGGCCAGCACAGGCAGCAAAATGGCGCCGGCGTACGGAACCTCGAGGGGCGGGCCGCGGGAGGGTGACGCGATGTGCGTCATCCCCGCGGTGCCGCCAACAACGAAGGGCGCGAAAACCGCCCTCACCTCAGAGAAGGCGCCGAGCATCACGGGAGGAACGGCGAAAGAGGTAAAACAGCGCGCATGCAGCCACCCGACTACCTCCTCCCCCTCCCCTTCACCCTCCCGACAACAGCCACGCCGGGGAGAGGGGAAAGAGGGAGAGGCAAGAGGACAAGGCGGGAGGGAGGGCAGCAGCAGAACAGAGCGGGAGGGGGGGGGGAATGGGGTATGAAGGGAAGGGTTAGGGAAGTGCCAAGGGCCGGGGACAATAAAACCCCCCCCAAGTAAAAGCACAACTCACCCCAAACACAGTGACACTCAGTCAGCAGGGTCTCTCCCATCCCTCTATAGGCTCACTAAAGGCCTATGGCCAGCTACCCTTCAGTGCATAGGGTCTGCGGCCTGGAGCAAAGCTCACTGAGCACACGACCCAGGTGCTCCCCTACCATCACCTGATCCGTCAGCCAAGGCTGGGAGGCAAGAGGGTCTGGAAGCGGGTGGAAATAGACTTGCAGGGCCGCAGGCTTGGTTGCCCCGCTCGCCTGCGAAACATAGAGAGCCATCTTCTGGTCTTCACAGTATGACTGCAGAGAAACACTGGGGGTCTATGAGTGATTCCTGGCTTCTGCAGTCAACTGCGCCACCTTGTGGCGGAATACCCAGCAGTAATGATTGAAATGAAACAGGCCGTGTTATACACTTGGAAAAACATACCACCTCCTTTCTCCTTCCAATGCCGGATGATGTCTTTGTCCTGGCTTGGATGCCGGCGGTTCCTGTGTCGTCCTCCTCATACAGCAAGATGGTTCTTCTTCTTGACTGGCATGGTCCTTCCTCCTGCATCCAGAACTGTCCTTGATCGTCTTTGGCTGGTGGGTGGCAGTTGATCTGCTTCCTGGTTGTAGCCAATTTACACACAGGACAGATGTTTCTCTTCTTTACCATGGCCCATCCATCACTGGATAGAGGAAGAAGGTAAGTTTTAAAATTAGTTAAAATCTCTTTCTGAAAACAAACCAATTTTTGGGGGAAAATTCAGAGAATTGGTGGAATTGAGTTTTTGAGAAATTTGCTCAATGATCGAGTTCTATAAAAGTAAGCATTATGTTATTTTTTCCTATAAGCAGGCAGGGAGTATTGTTAGTCTCTGTTATCCACTCACACACAATACAGTTTGGCATAACAGACCTCAGATCAGTAGCATCGTTAAACCGAACCTTTAGCATCATTAAATGAAAAGCCCAAACCCTTAAAACTATTCCCCAGCATCTAAAATTAATATATTTTACATTTTTAGTCATTTACTTTTTATTCTTTTCCCCGCTGGGCTGCAACTCTGTTCAAGACTATAGGATATGGGAGCAGCCATCTTGCCTCAGAAGCATTACATACCGAGGAGAGGAGGCAAAAGTGCAGGGGGTGGGTTATAGTGGAGCTTAGAGCAGAGCTGGGGTCAGGAAAAGGACAGCAATCTCAGAATGCAGAACAGTGCAAGAAGACACTTCCTGTTTGCAGACAGCCTGAGAGTCCATGTGTCGCCATCTTGGATATTCAAAGGCTCATAAAATGCAGTAGATGCAGTCAGGATGGTTTTTAATGTGGGCAACCTGTATGTACAGGATGGGGGAAACTTATAAAATAGGCTCTAATTCAGGGTGAAGGTCTGCTTTAAGGCACAGGATTCCTTTGCCTACCTACAGCTGTTTCCGCTGTATATATTATGCTCTTGAGGGGAATGCTAGACTGGCACAGCAGAGGATCCTCCGGTGGGGCCAGGAGCTGACCCAGGGCCACCATCTGAGAAGTACACCATGCTGGAATAATGAGTGCCTTGGTCTAGTTCTGTAATCTACACATGCCCCATTAAAGTCGGAACTGCGGAGATCTCACAGAGACACCGGGCCCTGTGGGGAAAGATGCATCGGGAATGGCTGTGTAAACAATACAACCTCTCCTGAATGGCTGGCCAAATTATGTAAACAAATTAAACTATTAATAACTACTATTAATAATATCTATATATATATTTATCCTGTCCGGCTCAACTAAAATAGGCAAGCTTATATACCAATATTATCAATATCTGGCCAATTATAACACAATGGATACACGCATAAGACTGTAAGACTGTAGGTTCTGTGTGCGACCACAGATATATTAACCCCTAATGGGTGGATTTACAGCACCAATACCATACTGAGACAGAAAAATCACACAAGGAACGTACAATTAATCATGCAGAAAAGAAAAGAGCCACACAAGTTAAATGGACACCCCAATACAATGCTAGACGTAAAGGTTATGGTAAGCAATACAGCAATATCCCCTGATGGCACTAACCAGTGTTAGCTATGGCACAACACCAGTAGCAGCTCAGTTACCTGCCTCTCTCCTCTATCCTTTCTCTGCAGTTCCTCTTAGTCTCCTCAGTGGATCATCTCTCTCAGCGCTATCGCAGGGCCCTTCTCATGTGCTCACACAGCCTTTCCTTCCCACCTTCCTTCCTTCTGCCCCCAATTATACCCAAAAAAGCTTTTTGATCTCTGGTCTTCCCTGATGACTGGTCTTTCTCCCCTTTCATATTTTATGACCCTAGTCGCAAAATGTACTCTTCTCCTAATCTGGCTTCTCTATCTAGTCTCTCTTTGTTTGGAATGTATTACTTTATCATCTCAGGATGCTCATACTATCTACTTTGAATACCCCCTCTAGGCCTTCCTACTGATGTTGTGTCATAAATTCTTTGCTGTATATTCCTATTTATATAAGCAACATGATTAACAATTATCTTCCACTTCCTATACCACTGTATATTTACAGCTGCAGGTAAGCAGGGAAACCTTGTGCCTTAATGTTAGTTCTGATCGGGAGGCTGTTGAGAAGTGCTAAGTAGACTTTACCTTTAAGCACTGATGCATGCATTGTTCTAGGTAAAATAAAGGCTTTTCTTTTACATCATTTTATTTCTAACTACAGCATAATTACAGCTTTGCTTTTGTATATTTCACTGTTCTTTAAGTAAGCATGACTTTAGGCTTCCTATATAAATATATATAAATAACATTTTTGGAGCTCAGTACACTTTGATCTTTTACATTTGATTTTGCCCTTCATAGCTATTTCCGTCCAGCAAATGTTTGTAGGAGTAGCGTGAGTCATAAAAATGTTGGAATCGTTGATGATTTCTGTAGAGTTACACTTTCTTTGGCAAACAATGCTCTGTGTACTGTGTTTTAAAGCGGATCTCTCCACTTACCCCCACAGAAAGGGGCACCTAATTTGGGGTGCCCCATTAAATTGTTATGAACCCCCCGTGTTTTGCTTTTTTCATAACAGGAGCTTTTAGGTATGGTCAACAGACTGCTGATCCTTGCTGCCTCCTCACTCTGTGTGCCAGGACCCCATGTCTACATTGCATGTCTGGAGCTACATTTGCTAAAAAAAGAAACATTCTGGATGTTTTGGATTTTTTTCTATTTATCTAGAACAATTAGGAGGTTAAACCAGACCTTCACCATGATTTATTGAAAAGCCCAAACCCTTAAAAAACGATTCCCCAGCATCTGAATTTAATATATTTTAAGTTTTTAATCTGTTAAGGATACGGGCGCCGCCATCTTGACTCAGAAGCATCACACTTACTGAGGAGAGTGGGATAAAGTATAGGCGGTGGGTTAAAGCTGTGCTTTGCTCAGACAGAGCAGAGCTGGGGTCAGGAAAAGGTCAGCAGTCCCAGAATGCAGAGCAGCACAGTCAGAAGGCACTTCCTGTTTACAGGCTGCCTGATGTTCCATAAGCCGCCATCTTGGATCTTTAAAGGCTCATAACATGCAGTAGGTGCAGGTAGGATGACTTTTAATGTGAGCAATCTGTATGTACAGGGTGTGGGAAACATATTAGGCAGACTCTTATTCAGAAACAACAAGGGGGAGGGGAAAAAAACAACAAACAAGTGTGTGTGCACCGCCCAAACTATAACAATCACAATATTACAGGGTGCTAGTAAGATAGGGACAATCCCCTCTAATTGTACCAAAGAATGTAAATTTATTAAATCTTTCTTAGAACAACATAGACACAACAAGACTTGATTAAAAAACATACACACAATTGTTGGGGGAATGGGAAGAGCTATTAATGTTAGTATATCACATGAATATAATGCATAAATCAATGAATTTGATATCTAAGATAACAATCAATGGCTAAATGGTGGCGTGTGATGAAAAAAGTGTGCGAGTGCACAAAAGTGCAGAATGAAAAATAGGCTGAAGTCAAAGCATTGTGATAAAGTGCCCAGTGAGATGAAGTGTCAAAGTAGATCGGTGCTAAAAATGAACAGAGATAAATAAGTGAGGCAATGCTCAGCCTAATCAAGATAAGATGATACACACGCCAACATTAAAGCCACAGAGTCTCAATGGTAAAAAAACGGTTATTAAACAGTAAACATCACCAATCCTCGAGCTCAGGACCCCCCGATACCGCAACTATGCACCGACGCGTTGCGTGGCCTTCTGCCACTTCGCCAGGGTGAGTGAGTTGCTCAGCGTCCCCTCTCCGCCTTTTGTACCCATACCTCATACCACGTGTGTGTCCGCCACTGTAAATCCGCCACATCCCGCGGGCCAGCGCGCACTGGTGATGACGTAATAGGGCCGCGTCCCTCATGGACGCAGCCACCAAGGCGCGCGCGCGCCCGGGGGAGGGCGGGGTGGGGGAGGCAGGGGCAAGAGTGCCCGATGCACAGCCGCGCAGCCGCGCTGATGTGGCTTGTCTCAATGAGAGAAAGCCTGACAGTGCGGTGTGTGTACGAGGAGCTGTCCAAGGTGCTGAACCGGCTGTGGAGCGTGGTGGGTGAGTTCAGAGGGAGGAGAGAGGGATAACAAAATGACATTAATACATTACATCATTACAACAAATGTTAGTTCTATCAAGATAGAAAATTAATATTTACAATCAATACAATAATAAATAACCATCCGTGAAAATGGGTATATAATCTGTCATGACCGGTATATTTAATAGAGACTAGGCATTATTGTAGTGCATAAAGAGTAATTCAATGATGGTCATTAACTTGGTCCCATTTTCTGAATACCAGTATTCTCCATCTGTCAATGGTGAAACCGTATATAAATCATATATAAAAATCTCATCTAATTCTACATATCTTTAATATTGAAGGGAGGCATATGGGACAGATCTTAGAAAAGGATCTTTAAAGCAGGCTTTTAAAGTATTAGTGCACAATGACAGCATGCTGCCTTCCAGTCCTGCATTGTGTGGTGGCATCACCTCAATCTTAATACACCTAATTGATTCAAATGATCATTAATACACGATCATTCTAAACCAGACAAAAAAGAAGAAAAGGGGAGGGGGAGGGGGGGGGAGGAGGGAGGGAGGAAAGAAGAGGGAAAGGGGGAGGAAAACCGGGAAGGGAGGGGAGGCAGGGAGGAAACGGATCAAGAGGGATAAGGGGAGAAAAAAGAGGGAGGGAAGGAAAAGGGAAGGGATGGGATGTATATAATCTACTAGAATAATCCATCCAAATAGTTGCAAAAATTGGAGGGGTAACCTCGAATGCATCCCAGAGAAGATTATTCATCATCCATCGGTTCATCTCTCCTCTGACACAGTTGTTGATGATATCCATCCATTTTCACAAGAATAAAGATTGTAAACAGAAGAAAGGAGGGAAGACTCAACGATAAGCAGCGATCCAGTGTGGCTTCTTAAAGGCATCCAGGGAAAAATTCTTCATCATCCGTCAGTTCTTTTCTCGTCTAACGCAGTTATTAATGATGTCGATCCATTTTCAAAAAAGTGAAAATTGAAGGCAGAAGGAGGGGGGGGGGGCAAACTCGACGATGACCAGCGGTCCAATGTGGCTCTAGGGAGATAAGGACAAAAGATGTATATGAGAGTCTATCATCACCCGGTCTATCTGACCAGTACCACAACAAAAGAAGAAAGGATAGATTAGTATTAATGGAGCTATATATATGTGAAAAAACGTACTTGCAAAACTGCTTATCAATGTGGCAATGTCAATATGAATACCAACCTTATAATCACCATGCAGTGGGGGTGGGACAGGTCCTGGGAGGACGCTGGCATCGCGAGAACGGCGTCTAGACGCATTGGCTGGAAAAACCATGTGACCTCGAATCTACAAAACTCAGCACTTCCTCTTCGTCAGCATTAGCAGCTTGAACTTAGTGAGGGATAGACGCTCACAGCAGGGAAAGACAGGCTGTAGCTGGCAGGACCCCAGAGGCTCAGAATATCGCATTTACCACCATATATACCAGCTACCAGAAGACAAGAGAGTCATTAAGAGCCCTTATTAGGGCTACTATGCTGAACGGTATATAGCTCATATGTAGGCAGGCAGGGCCCCAGAAGCTCAGAATATCGCTTTTACCACCATATATACCAGCTACCAGAAGACAAGAGAGTCATTAAGAGCCCTTATTAGGGCTACTATGCTGAACGGTATATAGCTCATATGTAGGCAGGCAGGGCCCCAGAAGCTCAGAATATCGCTTTTACCACCATATATACCAGCTACCAGAAGACAAGAGAGTCATTAAGAGCCCTTATTAGGGCTACTATGCTGAACGGTATATAGCTCATATGTAGGCAGGCAGGGCCCCAGAAGCTCAGAATATCGCATTTACCACCATATATACCAGCTACCAGAAGACAAGAGAGTCATTGAGAGCCCTTATTAGGGCTACTATGCTGAACAGTATATAGCTCATATGTAGGCAGGCAGGGCCCCAGAAGCTCAGAATATCGCATTTACCACCATATATACCAGCTACCAGAAGACAAGAGAGTCATTGAGAGTCCTTATTATTAGGGCTACTATGCTGAACAGTATATAGCTCATATGTAGGCAGGCAGGGCCCCAGAAGCTCAGAATATCGCATTTACCACCATATATACCAGCTACCAGAAGACAAGAGAGTCATTGAGAGTCCTTATTATTAGGGCTATTATGCTGAACAGTATATAGCTCATATGTAGGCAGGCAGGGCCCCAGAAGCTCAGAATATCGCATTTACCACCATATATACCAGCTACCAGAAGACAAGAGAGTCATTGAGAGCCCTTATTAGGGCTACTATGCTGAACAGTATATAGCCCATATGTAGGCAGGCAGGGCCCCAGAAGCTCAGAATACCGCATTTACCACCATATATACCAGCTACCAGAAGACAAGAGAGTCATTGAGAGTCCTTATTATTAGGGCTACTATGCTGAACAGTATATAGCTCATATGTAGGCAGGCAGGGCCCCAGAAGCTCAGAATATCGCATTTACCACCATATATACCAGCTACCAGAAGACAAGAGAGTCCTTATTATTAGGGTTACTATGCTGAACAGTATATAGCCCATATGTAGGCAGGCAGGGCCCCAGAAGCTCAGAATATCGCATTTACCACCATATATACCAGCTACCAGAAGACAAGAGAGTCATTGAGAGTCCATATTATTAGGGCTACTATGCTGAACAGTATATAGCCCATATGTAGGCAGGCAGGGCCCCAGAAGCTCAGAATATCGCATTTACCACCATATATACCAGCTACCAGAAGACAAGAGAGTCATTGAGAGCCCTTATTAGGGCTACTGTGCTGAACAGTATATAGCCCATATGTAGGCAGGCAGGGCCCCAGAAGCTCAGAATATCGCATTTACCACCAGATATACCAGCTACCAGAAGACAAGAGAGTCATTGAGAGCCCTTATTAGGGCTACTATGTTGAACAGTATATAGCTCATATGTAGGCAGGCAGGGCCCCAGAAGCTCAGAAAATCGCATTTACCACCATATATACCAGCTACCAGAAGACAAGAGAGTCATTGAGAGTCCTTATTATTAGGGCTACTATGCTGAACAGTATATAGCTCATATGTAGGCAGGCAGGGCCCCAGAAGCTCAGAATATCGCATTTACCACCATATATACCAGCTACCAGAAGACAAGAGAGTCATTGAGAGTCCTTATTATTAGGGCTACTATGCTGAACAGTATATAGCCCATATGTAGGCAGGCAGGGCCCCAGAAGCTCAGAATATCGCATTTACCACCATATATACCAGCTACCAGAAGACAAGAGAGTCATTGAGAGTCCTTATTAGGGCTACTATGCTGAACGGTATATAGCTCATTCTAGCTATATACACACTGCACACAACGGCTGCTTTAGTGAGGGGTAGCTGCTGCTGGAATAGGGACAGAAAGACTTCAGTGGTGTATTACCACCTATATACAAAACTATATACACTCTGCTCAAAACGGCTGCTTTAGTGAGGGGTAGCTGCTGCTGGAATAGGGACAGAAAGACTTCAGTGGTGTATTAGCACCTATATACAAAACTATATTTTGCACTACTGTTTTGTGTCCTCTGTGCCAACAAAACACTGTTTTATGCGTATAGGCACCATTTCACCTTCTGGCAGTATACGGCTGTATAGCCAGGTGTTCTCCTAAAAAATATATTTATATTTGGCACTACTGTTTTGTGTCCTCTTTACCAACAAAACCCTGTTATATACCCGGTGCGTATAGGCACCATTTCACCTTCTGGCAGTATACGGCTGTATAGCCAGGTGTTCTCCTTAAAAATATATTTATATTTGGCACTACTGTTTTGTGTACTCTTTACCAACAAAACCCTGTTATATACCCCGTTGCGTATAGGCACCATTTCACCTTCTGGCAGTATACGGCTGTATAGCCAGGTGTTCTCCTAAAAATATATATTTATATTTGGCACTACTGTTTTGTGTCCTCTTTACCAACAAAAGACTGTTATATACCCGGTGCGTATAGGCACCATTTCACCTTCTGGCAGTATACGGTTGTATAGCCAGGTGTTCTCCTAAAAAATATATTTATATTTAGCATAACGCGTGGCCAAAAAAGTAAAACGTCTGAAATGCGGAGGGCTAGCGCAAAGGGACGTGGACGAGGACGGGGGCGCGGAAATGCTGGTGGGGGCACAAACCGCGTTGAAGCCAGTGGGGATACAATGCGTGCTGGTGAGGGGCAGCCAGCATTACGCTCATCCAGCTTCCCTGCCTTTATGGGACAGACATTTTTTAATGTTTGCGCGGACGACAAACTGAGCGCGGTTTGCGCAATCTGCCACTCAAAACTGAGTAGGGGCTCTGAGAAGAGCAATCTGACCACCTCAGGCATGCGCCGTCACTTGGAAGTCAAGCACTGGGCTGAGTGGGAGAGAGCAAACGCAATACAACCTGCGCCCGGTCTTGCTGCCACTGCCTTCCAGCCACGTGTCCAACTTGGAGAGCCAGTAAGTGTAGGGCGCCGAGGGATCGGGGAGGACAGGGGTGTGGTCTGCCAGGTAGTCCCGCAACATCCGCCGATACTTGTCCCTCCTGCTGATAGCGGGCCCCGCAGTGATGGAAGTTGCACGAGGGGGTGACATGAACGTGTCCCACACCTTGGAGAGTGTTCCCCTGGTGGCTGTGGGCCTGATCGATGTTGTCAGACTCTGGGAGACACTCTCCTCTCTGCCGCCAGCGATGCTGGGTGGGAAAATCTGCATCATGTTCTGCAAGAGTTCCCTCTGGTATTCCAGTAATCGATTCGTCCTCTCCTCTACCGGAATAAAAGAGGAGAAGTTATCTTTATACCGGGGGTCCAGGAGTGCGAAGACCCAGTATAGTTTGTTCTCCAATATCCGGACAACACGTATGTCCCGGGAAAAGCAGCCCAGCATGAAGTCAGCCATGTGTGCCAGACTCTGAGTAGGCATGACGTCACTGCCCCCACCAGAAGGATCATTTTCCATTTCCTCCTCTTCCTCCTCCTCTCCGCCCCATCCGCGCTGAACCAATGGGACGCACACAGCCTGACTGCTACCCTCGTCGCCAGCATCCTCTTCCACAGCCACCTCCACGTTGTCCTCCTCATCCTCCTCCTCCTGCAACTGCCACCGAGCAGCAGACAAAAGTGTGGTCTGACTGTCTACCTGCGTTGCGTCTCCTCCTACCCCCGTCTCCTCTGTGTGCAATGCGTTCTCCCTTATTGCGATGAGCGATTCTTTAAGGACGCATAGGAGCGGGATGGTTACGCTCACTATAGCGTCCTCGCTGCTGACCTTCTTAGTGGACTCCTCAAAGATACGCAATACATCGCATATGTCTGCCATCCATGGCCACTCGTGGTTGGCAAACTGAGGGAGCTGAGTTGGATGCACGCGTGGATGCATCATCTGGTACTCCATCAATGCTCTCTGCTGCTCACACACCCTGGCCAACATGCAATAGGTGGAATTCCAGCGAGTGGGCAGGGCGCACAACAGCCGATGTTGAGGCAAATGGAGGCGTTGCTGGATTTTTTTTAAGCTAGCAGCAGCTACAGTTGACTTCCGAAAGTGAGCGCACAAGCGCCGCACTTTGACCAGTAGCTCTGCCAGGTTGGGGTAAGTCTTTAGAAACTTTTGTACTACCAAATTAAAAACGTGGGCCAGGCATGGTACGTGATTGAGTTCTGCAAGCTCCAGAGCCGCCACCAGGTTACGGCCATTATCGCACACGACCATGCCTGGTCCTAGCTGCAGCGGCGACAGCCACATCTCTGTCTGCTGCAATATGGCGTGCCTCACCTCTGCGGCGCTGTGCTTCCTGTCGCCCAAGCTGATGAGCTTAAGCACCGCCTGCTGACGTCTCCCCGTGCCAGTGCTGCAACGCTTCCAGCTAGGGGCTGAGGGCGATGTTAAGGCAGAGGAGGAGGAGGAGGAGGAAGAGGAGGGGGGTCTATCAGAACCCGTGCTGGCAATCTTGGGCGGGGGTGGTATGTAGGCCGTCCCTGTTTGCGACCCCGTCCCCGCTTCCACAACATTCACCCAGTGTGCCGTCAAAGAGATGTAGCGTCCTTGGCCGCAAGCGCTTGTCCACGAGTCGGTGGTCAAGTGGACCTTTGCGCTGACTGCGTACCTCAGGGCCCGCCTGATGTTACGCGACACGTGCTGGTGCAGGGCGGGGACGCCACACCGGGAAAAATAGTGGCGGCTAGGGACGGAATAGCGAGGTGTGGCAGCCGCCATCAGGTCGCGGAAGGCCTGCGTCTCCACTAGCCTAAACGGCAACATCTCCAGGGCCAGCAGTTTGGAGATGAGGCAGGTTAAGGCTTGGGCTTGGGGGTGACTGGAGGCGTACTTCCGCCTGCGGTTGAACGCCTGCGAGATGGACAGTTGATGGGATGAGGAGATGGAAGGTGCAGACGAAGATGCGGGGGAAGGGGGGGCTGAAGGAGAAGGCCCCAAAGTAGCCGAGGCAGATGTGGAGGTGTCCTGGCTGGAGGTCTGGACCGCAGTGGCAGCACACAACAAAGGGGAAGACTGTCCCTGTACGCCTTGGAGGTGCTTGCCTGCCCTGCCGCCAGCGTGCTATCAGAGAGGGTGTTCAGCGCAGCCGGGGGCATTATAACCGATAAGCGCAGCCGCCTGTCAACCGACAGTGCCGACAGGCTGACGCTAATCAAAATGAACAGCAAGTGGATTGACCCGGACTTTGCTTGTACAACAGTGGAAAGCAGCCAAGAGTGAAGTGCCATCTGTATGAAGTGCCATTTCCTCCTCCTCCTCCTCCTCCTCCTTAACCGCCGTAGAATTGCTGTATTAATAAAAAAAATTATGGCTCACCTCTTGGGCTTAATACAATCAATTTTTAAGAGGTCTCAGCTCTTGGGCCTCCACACAATTTCTAAGAGGTCTCAGCTCTTGGGCCTTAATACAATTTTCAAGAGGTCTCAGCTCTTGGGCCTCCACACAATTTTTAAGAGGTCTCAGCTCTTGGGCCTCCACACAGTTTTTAAGAGGTCTCAGCTCTTGGGACTCCACACAATTTTTAAGAGGTCTCAGCTCTAAGCTTCCCTTACTGCTGGGGTGACACACTGTAACAAACCTCCTCCTGTAAGCTTCCATGACTGCTGGGGTGACACACTGTAACAAACCTCCTCCTGTAAGCTTCCCTGACTGCTGGGGTGACACAATGTAACAAACCTCCTCCTGTAAGCTTCCCTGACTGCGGGGGTGACACACTGTAACAAACCTCCTCCTGTAAGCTTCCCTGACTGCTGGGGTGACACAATGTAACAAACCTCCTCCTGTAAGCTTCCCTGACTGCTGGGGTGACACACTGTAACAAACCTCCTCCTGTAAGCTTCCCTTACTGCTGGGGTGACACACTGTAACAAACCTCCTCCTGTAAGCTTCCCTTACTGCTGGAGTGACACACTGTAACAAACCTCCTCCTGTAAGCTTCCCTTACTGCTGGGGTGACACACTGTAACAAACCTCCTCCTGTAAGCTTCCCTTACTGCTGGGGTGACACACTGTAACAAACCTCCTCCTGTAAGCTTCCCTTACTGCTGGAGTGACACACTGTAACAAACCTCCTCCTGTAAGCTTCCCCGACTGCTGGGGTGACACACTGTAACAAACCTCCTCCTGTAAGCTTCCCTTACTGCTGGGGTGACACACTGTAACAAACCTCCTCCTGTAAGCTTCCCCGACTGCTGGGGTGACACACTGTAACAAACCTCCTCCTGTAAGCTTCCCTGACTGCTGGGGTGACACAATGTAACAAACCTCCTCCTGTAAGCTTCCCTGACTGCTGGGGTGATGCACTGTAACAAACCTCCTCCTGTAAGCTTCCCTGACTGCTGGGGTGACACAATGTAACAAACCTCCTCCTGTAAGCTTCCCTGACTGCTGGGGTGACACACTGTAACAAACCTCCTCCTGTAAGCTTCCCTTACTGCTGGGGTGACACACTGTAACAAACCTCCTCCTGTAAGCTTCCCTGACTGCTGGGGTGACACAATGTAACAAACCTCCTCCTGTAAGCTTCCCTGACTGCTGGGGTGACACACTGTAACAAACCTCCTCCTGTAAGCTTCCCTGACTGCTGGGGTGACACAATGTAACAAACCTCCTCCTGTAAGCTTCCCTGACTGCTGGGGTGACACACTGTAACAAACCTCCTCCTGTAAGCTTCCCTTACTGCTGGGGTGACACACTGTAACAAACCTCCTCCTGTAAGCTTCCCTGACTGCTGGGGTGACACAATGTAACAAACCTCCTCCTGTAAGCTTCCCTTACTGCTGGAGTGACACACTGTAACAAACCTCCTCCTGTAAGCTTCCCCGACTGCTGGGGTGACACACTGTAACAAACCTCCTCCTGTAAGCTTCCCTGACTGCTGGGGTGACACACTGTAACAAACCTCCTCCTGTAAGCTTCCCCGACTGCTGGGGTGACACACTGTAACAAACCTCCTCCTGTAAGCTTCCCTGACTGCTGGGGTGACACACTGTAACAAACCTCCTCCTGTAAGCTTCCCTTACTGCTGGAGTGACACACTGTAACAAACCTCCTCCTGTAAGCTTCCCCGACTGCTGGGGTGACACACTGTAACAAACCTCCTCCTGTAAGCTTCCCTTACTGCTGGGGTGACACACTGTAACAAACCTCCTCCTGTAAGCTTCCCTTACTGCTGGGGTGACACACTGTAACAAACCTCCTCCTGTAAGCTTCCCTTACTGCTGGGGTGACACAATGTAACAAACCTCCTCCTGTAAGCTTCCCAGACTGCTGGGGTGACACAATGTAACAAACCTCCTCCTTTAAGCTTCCCTTACTGCTGGGGTAACACACTGTAACAAACCTCCTCCTGTAAGCTTCCCTTACTGCTGGGGTGACACACTGTAACAAACCTCCTCCTGTAAGCTTCCCTGACTGCTGGGGTGACACACTGTAACAAACCTCCTCCTGTAAGCTTCCCTTACTGCTGGGGTAACACACTGTAACATACCTCCTCCTTTAAGCTTCCCTTACTGCTGGGGTGACACAATGACACAAGAGGACATGTCTGACCACATCTCACACACACACACACACACACACACACACACACACACACACACACACACACAATGACAATTAGGGGTGGGGTCTATTTATTTTCCCCCTTGCCTATGCCATCTGTGGTTGTCATTAGGCAACGTGATTTTAAGGGGTGCAGAATTTTGTTCTTCTTTTTTGTACAGTTTGGCTTGGGGTCCATGGCAATGAAGAGGAAAGAAGGTTTCCTTGTCTTGTCTCACTTTACGTAGAAGTTATATTGTGTTTGGAGTGTATTGTTGAGTGGCTGTGATAGTGGCGTAATAGTGCGACTTGGGCGCGTTATATGCACCCAGACATGCTTCCCCTGCTGTCCCAGTTGCATTCCAGCAGTGTTGGCATCATTTTCTGATGTTTCAGGGTGGACTTGGTGACCTCCAAGTGGTCGAATTGAGATTTCCAAGTGGCGAGCATTTTTTTCCCATAGACTATAATGGGATTCGATAATCGGTTGAGTAGTCGAGTAACGCGGTCTATTCGAATCGAAATTCGAAATTTCGAATATTTCAGTACTCGCTCATCTCTAAACCTAAACAATGATGATATGGTGCCCAAAACATACAGCAACCTCCGTAATACAAAACAATAAAATAAAATAATAAAATCCCAACTAATGTGAATAATTCGCCATAAGTGTGAAAAAACAAACAAAATTCTAGCATAGCCCAACTCTAAGTATACCCCTGTTGGAATGTTGTTGGGATCATAGACCCAAGGTCAGGTCATACCAAATTCAATCCCGACCCAAAAATGAATGGAAAGAGAAGTCCTCATTGAGTCCCCCCGGTGCCTTGGATCTCAAAGTGTAAATCCATTGGGTTTCGAGTTGTTCCAACTTCCGCCTACGATTACCACCCCGAATGCCCAGTTGTATTTGATCTATAAACATGACACGAAAACTGTCTGTTCGCCCTTCATGATATTTCAGAAAATGTAATGCCACTGATGTTAGGGTTTTGCCTTCTTGATTGTCCCTCGCCACTAGTCTTATAGTGGACAGGTGTTTTTGGATCCGTGTTTTGGCCGCCTTCAAGGTCTCCCCGACATAGTATTTGGGGCAGGTACAACGTATAACGTATACCACCCCCTCTGACCTGCAGTTGAGATGCCTCTTAATTCTAATGTCCTTACCCGTGACCAGATCCTTGATGGTTGGGGTCTTCAGGACTAGTGGGCACACGTTACATCTACCGCATGGCCAACACCCCATGGTGTCCCAAAGGGTCAGCCAATTGCGTGGTCTCATATAATGACTGTTACATAGACGATCCCTGAGGCTCGGTGCACGTTTCGCTGTCATAAGTGGACAGCGTGGAATCAATCGTGCAGTTTGTGGATCAGACTGTAAGATCGGCCAATGTCTCTGTAAAATCTTCCTAACATTTTGCCAGTCGTTGTTGAAGGTAGATATAAATCTTACCTCACTGTTACCTTCCTTGGTCCCACGTTTATAACTCAGCAGTTGTTCCCTTGGCGTAGAGGCCGCTCGTCGCCATGCCTTGTTAATGACCGGTCGAGGATAACCTCTCTGTTGAAACCTCTTCTTCATCAATGCTGCTTCTCTTGAGAACGTTTCATTTTGGGAACAATTCCGTCTCGCCCTCAAAAATTGTCCTGTCGGGATGCCCTCCTTCAACCGCCTTGGATGTGAACTCTCATAGTGGAGGATGCTGTTGGTGGCTGTCGGCTTTCTATAAAGACACGTAGAGATGGAACCATCACTCTCAAGGCCTAGAGTTAGATCAAGAAACTCCATTTTCTCTTTAGAGATGGTGTGAGTCAGGTATATGTTGAATTGATTGTCATTTAGTTTGGAAATGAATTCCTTACATATATCAACGGGTCCCTGCCAGAGGAGGAGGATGTCATCTATGAACCTGTACCAGCCCAAGATATGGGGCTGGTACAGGTTCATCGCATCTCCCCAGACAATTTCCCTCTCCCACCAACCCAGGAATAGGTTGGCGATTGAGGGGGCACACCTGGCGCCCATTGCCACTCCTCTAACCTGTCTGCAAAATTGGTTGTCAAACACAAAAAAAAAAAATTGTGCGTAAGTACAAAAGACAATAGATCTAAAATGAACTTATGTACCGGTCTCTCAGTGATTGACTCCATGTTCAAAAAGTATTCCACAGTTTGCATCGCCATCGGGTGAGAGATATTAGTATAAAGTGACTCGACGTCACACGTCACCAATACAGTATCCGAAGGTACTTGTATAGAGTTTAGGCGGTTTAGAATTTCTGTTGAATCTCGGATGTAAGAGTCAAGGGTCACCACATGAGATTGCAATCTTTTATCAATATACGTACATGCGTGTTCTGTGAGACTCCCTACTCCTGAGACAATGGGACGTCCAGGTGGATTCTTTACATTCTTGTGTATCTTGGGTAAGATGTAAAAGGTCGGAACCCGTGGAAATTCAACCTGAAGAAAATTCAACAAAGTCAGATTAATGATTCCATCCTCGTGCGCCCCCTCAATCAGGGCATCAAATTCCTTTTTGAACTGTTTGATCGGATTTGCGGTAAGTTTGTGATACGTATTAGTATCTCTCAGTTGTCTAGTTATCTCTTGGACATAGTACTCTCTGGATAGAATAACTATGTTACCTCCCTTATTGGATTGTTTAATTATGAATTCCTGTGAGCTTTGTAAGGCCTGTAGGGCTTCCCACTCAGTGTTGGTCAGATTTTTGTTGGAGGTGTTCGGTTTGAGATTTCTGATTTCCCTGCTTACCGTATTAAAGAAACTTTGTAGAGCCATTTTTTACCATTGAGACTCTGTGGCTTTAATGTTGGCGTGTGTATCATCTTATCTTGATTAGGCTGAGCATTGCCTCACTTATTTATCTCCTAGCACACTGTTCATTTTTAGCACCGATCTACTTTGACACTTCATCTCACTGGGCACTTTATCACAATGCTTTGACTTCAGCCTATTTTTCATTCTGCACTTTTGTGCACTCGCACACTTTTTTCATCACACGCCACCATTTAGCCATTGATTGTTATCTTAGATATCAAATTCATTGATTTATGCATTATATTCATGTGATATACTAACATTAATAGCTCTTAAACAGGACCTTCCCATTCCCCCAACAATTGTGTGTATGTTTTTTAATCAAGTCTTGTTGTGTCTATGTTGTTCTAAGAAAGATTTAATAAATTTACATTTATATTTTTTTACATTGTGGTGGTGTGCAGTATAATTATATAGGGACTTTCTGGGCCAGACTCTTATTCAGAGTGAAGGTCCGCTTTAACAGAATGCACATGACCAGCAGACACTTAGCAGCTTAGCTAGAGATCCCCAAAAACAGGTAGCTCTTGTTATATAAAAGATGTTTGTGCTATTTCGCATAAACTTCCCTTGCTTCCCCCTGCTTTTTTTAATGCTGTCTTTCTCTTTTCTCTCTTTTCTACCTTCTTTCTTCTTGTTGTTTTTTCCTATTCTCTTCTTAATACTCTCCTCTTCGCCAGAGAGTTTTTGCTGAAACTGACCATGAATCGGCCCTATGGACTCTATGCCATCGGTTTCTCCTCTTTAAAGGAGCCGTATCGAGAAATTTGCATTAAAAAAGATAAATAATGAAATAGCCACACAATAGCTTCTAACATGTGTATAAATAATCTGGCGATAGAAAAAGAAAAAAATATATGCCTCTCTTTTAAATTGTATAATGACAATGGCTCAGTCTATTTGCTGAATAGGGGATCTGCTGGGTTGTATTTAGTGAGCTGCTTCATTTAGCCCACTGGTCTCCTAGCAACACTTTACCTCAGAGGCGGACACACTGTAATCAGTGGTAACGGCTGTGTGTGTGTGTGAGGTGCTGCTTTTGTTATGAGACCAGGTGACTCAAATGTGTAAAATCTATACAAAATAAACTAAACTGACTGAAAACGACTGAAATTCTTCTTTCAATAACTGTGCAGGAAAATCTAAAGGTATTAAAGTGGAACAAAACCCTGAGTGCCGACCCTGAAGTCTATAAGACCCGGCCATTGACCTTGCCCCTTGAGCATTCTAAATCAGGATGCCCACTGTGTGAAACGACCCCTGGATAACCACAGATCCCCCCATTTTTCTGGCGCGCTCACGCAGATAGTCATTTATACAGGCCGGGCGGCCAGGAAGGTTACTGCTCAGGCTCCCCATCTGCATGCAAACAGAGCTAATTGGATGAGAGTGCTGTGGGACAGGGAAAGGTACGTTTTCACAGGCGAACTTGGGGATTTCACATATCAGGGCATCCCAAGTCGGGATGCCCCTAGGGGCACAAAATAAAACTCCAGAGAGTGAAAATCCTGGGTTGGGCTTTGCTCAAAACACACAAAGCTGAAAGAAAGATCATATGGAAAAATGAAAAATAAGAATATGAAAGAGAAAATGGTAAACTGAAAGATTCTGCAGCAGAGCCAACATGAAGGGAAAACTGTCAAAATCAGCTAAATGACTTCTAGAGCTTTTCTCTCTGTTTTATATATACGAGTTCTGGCCAGGCAATGGTGCAATGTTGTTATCTTATGCTGGACGGCTGCCAGCACTGAACAGCTGATACTTTGTTACATTGTTTCCCCCTCTCCTCAGCATGGAACAGGCGAGAGTGTCGGGCTCCGAAACTCATCAGACATAAACATGAGCTATTAGTCTCCAGCTGCTCAACACACACATCATTTTTTTCTACATTTGTAATTCTTACTCCAACACTTACCTACATTCAAAGTACCATTTAAATATAAGTCACCAAGAAAAATTTGCGATACTGCTCCTTTAACTTTTACCAACTACATGAGTTGGTATTTGGGCTGACTTGGATTTTTCCACTTTCCAGCGGACCTTCAGCTGGTAGGAATCCCTATTCAGGATGCTCGGGGGTGGGGGATGTGTGATCCTCCCCAGAGCCATTGCAAGATTGCATACTTGAGGTTAGCTTTAGTCATGACATGACAGGTGGCAGTTGTCCCATGCTTGCCTGCACTGGCCATCCAGATAGGGAGTGTGCATCAGCCGTAGGGATGCTGTGAATGCTGCTGTGGCTTGTGAGGATCGACTGGAAAGTCACAGCAATCCTCGGGATCCCGGAGATATCACATATCGGGCATCACAAATCAAGGTGCCCCAAAAGGAGGGCAACAACCTATAGACTCTAGGCCAGAGGTTGTTCCTCATTAAAGGAGCACTATAACAAAATCGTATAATATTAAAAACCCATATAAACTTGTAGGTTAAGTTTATAGAGAGGACAGGTCACTTTTACACCCAAACTGAATAAAACTCCTGCCAAGCTTGTGGTTTATTCTCACATGGTAGGAATAAAATCCAGGAGTGACAGGTTTAGTGTATGAGGGATGACAGCACCCCCTGATTTTCTCTTTCTTCCATTTAAATAAAAAAAAAGCAAGCCTGGCTGTATATTTCTTGATGATGGGTGTATAAGTGACCCCTCCTTCTGTCATCCAGCATATCAATATGGATTTTTATTAATGGGCCATTTTTCGCGATAGTGCTCCTGAAGCTGGCAGGGATCCCCCTCCAACCCCCTTGGGGGCCGCTGAGGGATTTTAGACTTTAGGTTCCTTTTAATCATGACTTTTTTCACTCAACACCTCTAACACGCTGTTTATGATTGAAGAATAGAATGGGTCTTAATGAAAATAGGGAGCTAGGAATTATAACTGTGGAAAGGTTCTTTGCCTCTCTGAAGAACTCCCCTTTAGATGGCTGGGATTTGTCTAAAGCCCTTATATGAATCTGAGTTTAAGGTGGGAAAACTCTATGGGTAAAATGCAGAAATTCTCCAATAGGACATTTTCCACCCCCATAGGGAATTTAATAACGTGTGGCGGATCTCTTCACTTAGGGATGAGAGGTGAAGACCTTCTCTACACTTTATTAAACAACCCCCTAAACCAGATTACATCGGATTAGGATCATTTAAAGCAGAGCAATTAGGTTTTGGTGATCTGTGCATCACATTCCTATATTGATCATGAGACATTACTGAATTCATTAGGGTGCTATCCATCAACTTGTCTGGCAGGAGGAAGGTGACAAATTCTAACCTAATTAGATTTAACACAGGACTGATGTGCTGTTACATCTTTTGATTACACAGAATAGGGACAATCCAAGGACACACATTAAAAATGCACGTATACCCCAACTGAAGTATTTTGAACTACAAGCATCTATCAAGCTATAGACAATGTAGATGTTGTTACAAAGGATTTTCATGACATAGTAAAAAGTCCTTATCACATTTTAATGGTGACTTCAATCCTCCCTTGCAACTTTGGGTCAGATCTATGTGGACACTAACCTACTTATTCCCGCTGCACGCCAGCCTTGAAAATAAAAGCTCTCTGTATTAGGGTGAACCAGGAAACAGTTGCACACTACAGTTCTGCAGACCTTCTGTTTGAGGATGTAGAGCTGCCAAGTGTGTATAGCTGTTTCCTGGAACTACACTTAAAAGCAGATTATCTATTACATAGTTAATTAGGTTGAAAACAGATGTTTATCAAGTTCAACCAATTAACAGGGTTGAGGAAATTTATTGTTTAATTATTGACAGTTAACACTTAATAGTAACTGTTAATGTTATTTTCTTTTTTTTTTTTTTTTTTTGTTAAAAAGCATCTAATCCTTTTTTTTTAAAGCTGTCAGCTTTTGATACTGTAGCAAGCCCCAGTGGGAGGCTATTCCACAGATTTCTAGTTCTTATGGTAAAAAAGCATTGTTGACTTTGGAGATTAAGAGGCTGATTTATTAATAACGACATGTAGCGACAGTTGAGCGACTGTAGCGGTATTTTCACAGCGCCCACTAGCAGTCGCTGTGCTTGGCCGTTGTTCGGTTGTTGACAGCGACTCAGTCGGTGTGGCGTAATGTTGAATACAAGGTTACGAGTTGCAATTTCACAGGTTCCGCGATGTATGTGTGCGCATGATAGCGACTGGTCAGAGCGACCGGCTTCCACCATATTCATCAAAAAATCACGCTCAAACAATTCAAGCACTGTGACATGCATGTTTAAACCCCAGAGCGCTGGCGGCGATGTGTTAAAAGTAGTTTTTAACCCCCAAACCACCATATTTTTGGAAACCAAAAAAAAAAAGTTTTTTAAATAATTTAGTAATATGAATACATTAATATCATACCTGTAATATCAATTCTTTCTTCCCTTAAAAAAATATCTAAAATGGCAGAAGTGGTCACAGAATTTTTCACATAAAAAAAAAAAAAAAACATTAATAACAATTAATTAGGAATATTTAAAGATTGTTCCATTGAAATGCATTGGAGAGCGCCAGGTAGCGAGAGGTCATACCTGTCGCTGTTCAAGGTCGGACGCTGGCGCTGTGGGCTGAGGCTGGAATAATGATGAATGAGTCGCTATATGGCGTTACCTCAGTCGCTAAGCAGGATCGGCTTGATAAATGTGTGATTGTGGTGGGGAGCCGGCGTTCTCGTGGCGGGGCCCGTCATTACCGGCCGCTCACCAGTCGCTACCTGTCGCTATTCCTTCATAAATAAGGGCCTAAATCTTTTTTTTCTCCAGATGGAGGGAGTGCCCCTTGTCTTTAAAACGGATTTTACACAAATTAATTTCCCCATATACATTTTGTATTGGCCAGTTATCTATATATTCAAGTTAATCATTGTCTCTCTAAAGTATCTCTCTAATGCTAGTCTCACTGAAGTGTGAAGGGATAGGTTAGGTTAGTTCACTGTGAACCAGGACACTCTGTGGACCTATTTTACTATTTTTTTACTATCCTGGTGAAAGGTCCTTGTCTATGAGGGACATCTCAATTTGGGATGCCCCACTGTGTGAAAGGAAGTGTCTTCTGAATATGCTGCTCTGCATTCTGGGATTGCTGTCCTTTTGCTAACCCCAGCTCTGCTCTGTCTGTGCAAAGCACAGCTATAACCCGCCCTCTGCACTCCCCCCTCCCTTCCTCTCCTCAGTATGTGATGCTTCTGAGGCAAGATGGCAGCTTCCATATCCTAGAACCCTGAACAGAGTTGCAGCCCACTGGGGGGAAGAATAAAAAGTAAAGTAAAGATATTAATTTTAGATGCCGGGGAATAGTTTTTTTTAAAGGTTTGGGCTTTTCATTAAATGATGCTGAACGTTCAGTTTAAGTGGTCTTTACCGCTTGCTTTGCTCATGTCGGTTACTGTAAATGTGAGGAGTATAGGCAGAATTACTATGTAAGCATCATGAATTTTAAACCCTTAAATTCCTGCAAATTGCCAATAGTTCCTCGAAAGCCTGTGAATAAGCCACACCCCTAAACCACACCCCACCACGCCCCATCAACCTGTAAACTGGTCTCCAAGTTGGCATCTCTGCTACTGGCATCAGCGGGATGACATCAGTGGGATGATGTCATCCATCCCGCCCAAAAATAAGGCGGGCGAACGACGGCCTGCAGCTACGGCAGAAGCCAGGGGGCCCTGTACCTGGCCCTCTCCTCAAGGCAGAAAAGCCCAAAGTGGGGGGGGTTGGAGGCCCGCCTGATGAAGAGAAGACCTGGATGGAGTTGAGTTACTATCTTTTTATTTTTTTTTCTATGAGCAAAAGTGTCAGCTATGTGAAAAAAATCATTATACATTTACACAAAAAAATGTGGGAAAAAAATGTTCACGGTGCTGAATTAACTCTAGTAGTTATAGTCTGCAATAGTATTCAGATTCAGGTGCTACAAAATCCAAGTATTCCTAAAAATAGGCCAAAACAGAGGCCTGTTCTATGTTTATTTAGGATTATTTTAAAGCTGACCTATATTACAAATATGTACAGCTCATTTTACCACGCCGGTCCCTGATCAATATAAAGCCTCTCATCCTAATATGCTGACTCGTACATAATCCTATTTTAGAACAGGAAACAGTTACATGAGAAATCCTCATTTGACCGGTCTGCATATACAGTTACCATTTTTTTTTAAACAGTCATGGTGACTCCTAACACTCACCCCTCAGTATATTCCATTTATTTCAAAATGACTGTCTCTTAAGTAACCATCATGCAGATTTAATGCCGACTTCTCAGAGGCTTGATCTTGTGCTGTGTAAATACAGCGGCCTCCGGTGATTTCACATTTGCTTTACAATAAACTGGGTACATTTTAGCAAATGCTACAGGCTTTAAATATTAAATGATGGTTTAAATCCCAGAGAAATCGCCACTCATCTGCATGGATTAAAGCCTAACATCTGGTGGTGCCATTACCTTCTTTATAAGCATCTGATGGCACACAATGCCCATATGGGCTGGCTGCAGATAATCATTTGCTGGGTTCTACTAAAATCTGTTTATTTTTGGAAAGGTAAGGTACACAACTTACTTATTTTATATAAACTGACTATATATAACGGCCAGGTAGGGCTAAAAATCTGACTTTTTGGGCTCTGACCAGCCCATGAGTTGCTAGCCCGTCCCAGGTGGTCAGTATGTTCTTCAGCCGATAATATAGTACTGCAGGGGGCAGATTGGAAGCAAGTCTCCAACTGTCCGCTATATAAAGAAATGATACTACTGTAAGGGTAGATATTTGGGTTGATTCAAAGAAACATGTAACAGCTTGGATTTTGCTCACGATCATCCTATTTTTTACGTCCGCTCGTGCGTTCGTATGAACTTGCGAGTGATTCAATAAGCAAATACGTTTCTATCCTAAAAGATACGTCCGTTCGTATGATATCTCCCGAACTTGCCTCAGTCAGTTGGCAATCGTAAAAATCACGTTCATGTGCTCACCTGTTGCGGCGGCAGCCTGTTTTGTCGGCGGCTTCCATCGTCCAGCTCTTCCAATTACTTGCGTTTGCCTCTGGTTTTCATTGGTTTTGGGCCTCTTAGATTCGTGCGTTCGTATGTTTATAAGATCTTGCGCATGCGCACCCTCAACCAGAAACTTACATAAACACCGTAGCGGCTGCATCCAACTTCATTTCTCGGTCCCTTAAACTTACCTAAACCCCGTAGCGCCTGCATCCAACTTCATTTCTCGGTCCCTTAAACTTACCTAAACCCCGTAGCGCCTGCATCCAACTTCATTTCTCGGTCCCTCAAACTTACCTAAACCCCTTAGCGCCTGCATCCAACTTCATTTCTCGGTCCCTCAAACTTACCTAAACCCCTTAGCGCCTGCATCCAACTTCATTTCTCGGTCCCTCAAACTTACCTAAACCCCTTAGCGCCTGCATCCAACTTCATTTCTCGGTCCCTTAAACTTACCTAAACCCCGTAGCGCCTGCATCCAACTTCATTTCTCGGTCCCTTAAACTTACCTAAACCCCGTAGCGCCTGCATCCAACTTCATTTCTCGGTCCCTTAAACTTACCTAAACCCCGTAGCGCCTGCATCCAACTTCATTTCTCGGTCCCTTAAACTTACCTAAACCCCTTAGCGCCTGCATCCAACTTCATTTCTCGGTCCCTCAAACTTACCTAAACCCCTTAGCGCCTGCATCCAACTTCATTTCTCGGTCCCTCAAACTTACCTAAACCCCTTAGCGCCTGCATCCAACTTCATTTCTCGGTCCCTTAAACTTACCTAAACCCCGTAGCGCCTGCATCCAACTTCATTTCTCGGTCCCTTAAACTTACCTAAACCCCGTAGCGCCTGCATCCAACTTCATTTCTCGGTCCCTTAAACTTACCTAAACCCCGTAGCGCCTGCATCCAACTTCATTTCTCGGTCCCTTAAACTTACCTAAACCCCTTAGCGCCTGCATCCAACTTCATTTCTCGGTCCCTCAAACTTACCTAAACCCCTTAGCGCCTGCATCCAACTTCATTTCTCGGTCCCTTAAACTTACCTAAACCCCGTAGCGCCTGCATCCAACTTCATTTCTCGGTCCCTTAAACTTACCTAAACCCCGTAGCGCCTGCATCCAACTTCATTTCTCGGTCCCTTAAACTTACCTAAACCCCTTAGCGCCTGCATCCAACTTCATTTCTCGGTCCCTCAAACTTACCTAAACCCCTTAGCGCCTGCATCCAACTTCATTTCTCGGTCCATAAAACGTCACCAAACCACATAATGTACATCTGTCTTTATTTTTTTTAGTGTGTATGTAATTTGGTGTGTAGTTGTTTTTTGTTGCGCATATTAGAAAAGACACATTTCTGAAGGCTTAAAATATTTTTTTATTTTAAGAGTAATTTGGTAAAATGTCCTATATTTTTTTAAAATTGTAAAAATTTGGAGTTACTTTTTAAAATAAATTTTTATACTTAAATAGTTATATGTGAAAAATTTTTTTTTTTTTTTTTTTGTCTTTTTTATAAGTAAAATTATTTGTATAACATTTAAAACATATAAAATTTGGCTAAAAAACAGTAAAATGTATCAAACAATTTTAACAAAGTAGCCAGGACCAAGGGCACTATTCATCCTCCTCTTCGTCATCTGTTGGCCCCAACGTCGCCTGTATGGCCAGCAGCTCGGCCACCAACTCCTGGATCCTTTTTTTTTTCTCTGCCTTGGTTTTTGGCATAATCCCTGTAAGCAATAGAGAAAAAAACCTAAATAGGAGTACCAGACCGGTTGGTATGCTGTAAATAGATTTGTGGTTAATCCAATACATGTAAATGCATGACATATGTCATTCTTCCAAGGGCTAAAGTTAATGCATTTCCAACAGGTAAGTATTTAAACTCCTTAAACCGGACCTTCAACATTATTGAATGACAACCAATACCTATTTCTAAATGATTATGCACCAGATCAAAGTACAGTTTTGACGTTTATGGCTTGCAGCGCCGCCATCTGAACTCTGAAGCCTAACAATTAATGAGGAGTGGAGAGTTGGATAAAGTACAGGGGAGTACGTTACAGTGGTGCGTTGACAATCCAGAGCATAGCTGGGTTGAGGGAAAGGTCATCAATCCCACAATGCATGCCAGGACCTTACTTTTTACAATCTGTATCCCATGCTGCCTGTAAATATTGCGCCTTCCATATTCCGCAATATGGGCTGTTTTCACGCTCCTAACATGCATTAGATGGCTGAAGTCTGTTTTTCAAAGTTTCCAATCTGTAGGTACAGTGTGTTGCCTAATTATTAGCTATGTTCTTAATACGAGTTAGGGTCCGCTTTAAGCTAAAGAAGTGGCCACATGAAAGTGTTAACTACACATTGGCTAAGCCTTTAGTTATGTGTGTGTTATTAGCTTACAAAACATTAATCTGAATCATGGCATGGAGACTTACGGAGTTGGTGGCCGACAGATGGCTGGTTGGGGCCAACAGGCTGCCCTTGGTCCTGGCTCTGCTGTGAAGAAGTCCCTGGAGAAACATGTGACATTTGGTTAGTATTTGTAGAGAGTCACTATCCCCAACATATCTGGCTCCCAGTCTGGCTGACATCACTCACCTTCGCCAGGATCGACTTCAAGCATCTCTGCTGCCTCCTCCTCCACTATCTCACCCGCTCCTGAAGCTTCTACAAATACATAATAAAGGATAACTTAGTTTTTGGCCTGACATGTATATCTTTGTGCCTATACATGAAGAGTGACATACCAGAGCCTTCCCCATGCGTGGCCAGGTATGACTCCACGCCCACGCGCCTTGGCCCCTCCTCTGTGGTAAGGTCCAGGGGCTGGTCTGAGGAGGCCACAGAGGAGGGGTAGGTCCGTCGCCCGGGAGATCCACCACCTTCACTCACAGATGCAGAGTCATGCAGCACTGGTCGGCCTGTACGTCTCCGGGTGCGGCGAATTCTGAAATCCATTTCCAACACTACCAAAGAAAAGTCATTATAAATAAAGGCATAACTTAGACATTTGGAACATATAACATGCAATTGCTTGGTACTTACTTGGGAAATGGATCCCAAAAAACCTCCGCACCCGGGGCATGTGCAGACGCTTCAGGTCCGACCAATGCTGCATGATCTGGGTGTGAGTGAAGGTGGTGCTGGTGACACGGTGGATCTCGGCGATGATCTCCCGGGCGATGTCCCTTTTCTCGCACACATTGGGCGCGAAGTCATACCGGCGCTGAAGCATGATCTCAAAAACATAATGGACACAGAGCTTTTACTTTTACACACAGACCCATATGTGTTGCATCACAAGTTGAGTATTTAATGTCATTAACACACACATTTCGAATGGCCGCCATTTTTGGGGAGTGCCTTAAAGAGGACGTTGACTGTGATTGACAGTCTGGTCTTATGTTATATGTATCACACACCATGTACATACAGATAATAGCCAACATCAACAATCAGGCCACCTGCATCTATGGCATGTTAGGATGTTTTAAAGATCCAAGATGTAGCCTAATGCTTAGGCTTTTGGCCCACGTGTGTGGCTTCCCGTTGTGTTTTTATGGCTTAGGAAAACAGTGTTCCGCAAACATCCGCATCAAGGTCCGAGACAGGCCAGGTTTGACAGCTCGCCCCGCTACTCCACAGGTTAATTAACTGTTGCTAAGCCGGAGCAATTGGCCGAATTAGGACATCAGCATAGACAGGTGAAAACGTGGCCAGGCTCGGCCCTTGAGGATGAAGTGTGAGGAGCCAGTGATTAAACATTAAGAGACCCCAAACTAGTTCCCAACGCATCATTTACATTTAGGCCATCATTGACTATTCTATTAAAATGCACAGGCAGCCACTTACCAGCATGAGGATCTCTTCCTGTTGACGGGTGAAGATAGTGGGCGCCATCTTTAGTCTTCTTCCAGGCAGCAGATAAGTGAAACCCCAGCGGTTTCCTGGTTCCGCACGAACGTACGTCCGTACGAGCGCGTAGTCGTGCGCATAGGCGTCAGACGCTGGGCGCATGATTTAAAGGTCCCTGCACCCAAAGCTCATTCTCTTTGAGCTTTTGGACAAAATGGCACCAAAAAAGGCAGCAGCTAAACGCGGCCAGCAAAGCCAGACCTCTGAGGGCCCAACAACCAGGTCCCAGCAACGACCGAAGAAGCTAAGGTCCCAGAAGGCCCAGAAGGCAAGTACCACCTCGGCCCCACCAAGGGACACTGGACCCTCCCTTTCCCAAAAAAGGGCCCCAAAGGCACGTGCCCCTGCGGCCAAAAAACAGGCCACAGCAGCCACCACCACCTCTGCCCCCAGAAGAGGCCGCCCAAGGGAGCCCACACCACCCATGCTTTCAAGCCGGGCACTTAGCCAACCCAGGCCCCACAGCAGTGCCCGAAGCACATCCAGCCCACACAGAAGGGCCCGAAGCCCCTCCAGCCCGCACAGAAGGGCCCGAAGCCCCTCCAGCCCGCGCAGAAGGGCCCGAAGCCCATCCAGGCCGCGCAGAGGGGCCCGAAGTCCATCCAGGCCGCGCAGAGGGGCCCGAAGCCCATCCAGCCCGCGCAGAAGGGCCCAAAGCCCATCCAGCACGCGCAGAAAGGGCCAAAGACCATCCAGGCCCCACAGCAGTGCCCGAAGCACATCCAGCCCGCACAGAAGGGCCCGAAGCCCCTCCAGCCCACGCAGAAGGGCCCGAAGCCCATCCAGGCCGCGCAGAGGGGCCCGAAGTCCATCCAGGCCGCGCAGAGGGGCCCGAAGCCCATCCAGCCCGCGCAGAAGGGCCCAAAGCCCATCCAGCACGCGCAGAAAGGGCCAAAGACCATCCAGGCCCCACAGCAGTGCCCGAAGCACATCCAGCCCGCACAGAAGGGCCCGAAGCCCCTCCAGCCCACGCAGAAGGGCCCGAAGTCCATCCAGCCCGCGCAGAAGGGCCCGAAGCCCATCCAGGCCGCGCAGAGGGGCCCGAAGTCCATCCAGGCCGCGCAGAGGGGCCCGAAGCCCATCCAGGGCCAGAAGAACCCCATCCAGGGCCAGAAGCCCCTACAGGGCCCGAACCCCATCCAGGGCCAGAAGAACCCCATCCAGGGCCAGAAGCCCCTACAGGGCCCGAACCCCATCCAGGGCCAGAAGCCCCCGACCTGGCACCAGCCGGGAACAGAGCCCCCGACCTGGCACCAGCCGGGAACCTAGCCCCCCAAGAGGGCCCCGAATTGCAACCATGACCACATCTACACCTGGAAGTTCGGTGGCCAGCCACGCCAGAACACCCAGTCCCTTGGCCAGTCCAGTCCAGTCATTGGGAAGCCACCAATCCGGCCATTCCCCTACCCAGCCCCAGGCCATAATGTCACCACATGTGTCTGCACACATGGAGGAGCAGCCAAGCCAACCATCTGGCCGCACATTGCGCCGCGGCCAGTTGAGTGGGAGATTCTCCCATGACCAAAATATGGCATTGGCTAGTGGCCTTACATTATACTATGACGAGCTATATGGGAGCAAATCCAAACACACCACCAAGCAGCGCAAGATGGAATTGTTTGAAACCATCCTCCGACAAGTAAATGCAGCGGGGGAAGAGAGGAAAGATGTGTCCCAAATTCAGAAGAAAATCTCTGATCTGAAGTATGCTGTACGGCAAAAAGAAATTAAAAGGCATAATTACAGGTAAATAAATGTTTTCGCTAAATATAATGTTTGGGATGTGCTGTATGCCCCTTTTCTGAATACCAAACGATTTTCTCTTTTCAGCATGAAAACTGGAGGTGGCTTTCCATCTAAATTGGAGTTTACCCCTGCTGAGGAGATTGTGCTTGGACTTCTCCATCCGGTCGCGGTCGGTGGACATGCTGGTCTAAGGGACACAGACTCCCCGACCCGTACCCACGGTGAGTACTATTAAATCTGCATGTTTGCCTGTTTGCTAAATAATCTACAGTTCACTAGTAACAAGATAACGGGATGCCCCTATGGTTTGCCTTGCTTGGCCTCGCACTACTGTGGCTGTTTGTGTCCTCTTTTGGTCCCTGTGAATCACACATTTAGGCCCACAGCCATTATGGCAAAGATCAAATGTCCAATTGTATTGTTAAAGTCATGAAGTTTCGCAAGATAAGTGAGATATTTAGAATCAATCACAAAACACACATCATTATGTATGGGTTGCCTTTTGGTTGTGTGAGTTGTGTTTGAGTTAACAATTTAATTAGCCACCCACAAACATATGTGACCAAGAGCAGCGAGACTCAACTGGCGGCCCGGGGTCCCAATGCGGGCCTTGCCACCACATTCAAGGACCCCTGCCCAGACAGCCCTGCACTCAGTTACTTCTGTGTTGACGTGCTCAGAGCTGCCCCCTTGATCGGCCATGTAGTGGTTGGTCTCCTGCCCAATGTCATGGCTCCCTGAAACATAGCATTGCAATATGAAGTACTGCACAGGAAGTGGCATTGCAAGGTACACAGTAACTTATTTACATTTTCACTGGCCACAATCGTGTCCCGCTGCCCCTGCTCTGGCCCATGTGCCACAGTCCCCCCATGCCCCCCCCCCACATAAGCCCCATACATTTGTAACAGATTGGCTCCATCCATCCCATCACCATCAATACGTTAACTCCCCCCTTTAGACATCCAATCCCTGTCCCCTCAGCTCTGGCCCATCCAGCCCAGCAAGGGCAAGCAGCCTTTATTAGTTGGCACTTTGAAAGCTCCAGCCCCTCCACCAGTGTCTTTATTTTTAACTAGACACCCCCTGCGTCAGCACCATGGCCAGACATTCACCTCTCACCACATACCTTTAAATGGGCGTTTCAAACAATTGTTTGAGTACCCCGGACCTAGCGAATGGTAGGCTAAATCCAAAAATGTGCCATGAAAGTTGGATGCTGACTGGGTACACTTCATGACTTAGAACTGAGGTCACTTAGCAGTTTGTCCGAGCCATTGCACCTATGTAAACTTGCGTGGGTTTGAACAAAGGTCACCATTGCTCTAGAGTTGAATAATATTACAAATAGAGCTATATTTGATTACCTATCAAAAAAAAGGTTATGTGTGTGTGTTTACGTGGTATTTTTTTCTCTTCTTCAGCCCAGCATGATCCCTCAGCAAGGGTAAACTCACCCCCCAGTTTGGTTATGCCTACCAGGTCCGTACAGCATCGGAGCCCAGATCAGAGATTTTCGGTAAGTTAATTTAGTAGCATAAATACTAACAAGTGCTTAAGAATGTGTTAAACTGTTGAAATCCTAAATTGGAACGCAAACTTAGCCTTTTTTTTTTTGATATGTCCCTACAGACCCGCACACTCATGGAAGAGATCCAGGACATGGAGGAAGATGATGATGTCTCCGTACAGGGCACGTCGGATGAACTCCCCCTGGGTCCCAATTTGGAACTGCTCGATAATGTTTCTCTGGCCAATCCTCAGCAGCAGAGTGAATCTCCATCCATTGTGCTTGCACATGGGGAGACTGACACAACAGTCCCCAGTGTTCACTCTGCTGCTGAGGATTTGCAAAGCAGGCCGGTTGCTGTTGAGGGTACGACACCACGCGGCAGGGCACGCCCAAGAGCCAGGGTCATTGTGCGGCGGACGCCATTACGCCGCCCCACAATTTCCCAGGGGAGGCAGAGTGCCCTGCTTCAATTATGGACCCAACAAAGGGACTCTTATGACGCCCAGCTCGTTACAGAGCGTGAGCAAAGGCATGCCGACATGGTGAACATCCATACCAGTCTACAGGGCATCCTCGCGGAGTTGCGTACCCTCAACAGCAACGTGGCCAATGCAAGTAATGGCATCCAGTCAGCCATGGCTGAGATGACCAATATGCAGAGAAACATTGTGGAGCAGTTTCAAATTCACAATGCTGCCATGGCCCAGGCTAGGTCCCATTCCCATGGACCTCCACCTGGACCTCCACCTGGGTATTATGGGCAGCCACCCTATTAAGCCATGGGTGTGTGGGACATCTTTTCTCTTAACCCCCACTGTATTTACTTGTCCTTTGAGGTTTCAAACAATCCATTTTGTGTTGCTCTGGCAGGTTGTGTTTTGTATTTGCTCCCATATAGCTCCTTAGAGTAATGCTTAAGGCCACTAGCCAATGCCATAGGTCTATGTGGAGTGTATCTGGCCACTTATGGCTTTACCTATGTATTTGGTTGGTGCTCCTCCTGTTTGCAGACATGTTTGTGTGACATTATGGCCATGCCCAAATATCCCTGGGCACAGGCAATATTAATGACTGGACTAGGCTGGCCTTTGGACTGGGTGTCCTTGTTTGGTTGTGCCACTCACTTCCAGGTGTAGATGTGCTCGATGTTTTTTTTAATGTTATCCATTTGTTACCACAGATGTATGTGGACTGATTTCTGTTAACCACTATAATTTTTCATTTGCTAAGTAAAACAAAAATTTAACTTCCAATACTTGTGGCGTTTTTAGTGGGAAGACTTTTGTAACAGCTTGGCCTAAACCAGATAATTTTGGTTGGAAGAGGTGTAACAATGCACAGCGAAAGCTAAGGAAACTACATGAAATACATTAGGCAACAATTAAGGTCGAAATGTTTTACTTAGAGGTAATGCCACATTAGGGCAAAACAACATATGTTTCCAAAAGGATAACACAGACATCCAGAATGGTGAGACAGGGAAAAAAGTTAACTAAAATGCTGGCTGATCAGGTTGGCTCGAACAGATTGGCCAGACTCACTGGGGGGCCCCTCAAAAATCTCGGCTTCATCCTCGACGGCTGAAGAGGGCAGGCTGTCCACATAACGTGGGACACGTTCCATGATGGCAAAATTGTGCAAAACAGCACATGCCATTATAATGTCGATCACTTTCTTGGGATCATATTGCAGGGCCCCCCCAGTATGGTCAAGGCAACGAAAACGTGTCTTCAGCAGACCAAAGGCCCTCTCCACAACAGCCCGGGTCTTGCGATGCGCACGGTTATACGCTTCCTGAGAGGCATCCTGGGGCCGCAGCACAGGCGTCATGAGCCAGGGTAGAAGTGGGTACCCGGAATCACCTTAAACAGAGAATTAAATGTAATCAAAATTAAAAAGGCAACACAACCAACACCAAAAAATTCACAGATATCATAATGATGTAAGGTAAAGTGTTCCCCAAAAAAAACAGGGCACATTAGGGCCCCCAAAAATTGCACTAAGGTATAACCTAAATAAAAATGGCACTTCTATATACCAATTAATTAACAAACATCTGCACGGCCAAGGGTATTTGTATTTTACATATATTTGTAGTTTTCAGACATGTTACAATTAGGATGCTGCTGAGGGCCTATCCACATTTCTCTGGAAACTACAATGTATGCAGTTTAAGTCCACTTTGACATTTAACGACCAATAGTCCAAAAGGAGCCAAATGTCAAAGATCCCTAGCCACATTTCACTGGAAACTACAATGTATGCAGTTTAAGTCCACTTTGACATTTAACGACCAATAGTACAAAAGGAGCCAAATGTCAAAGATCCCTAGACACATTTCACTGGAAACTACAATGTATGCAGTTTAAGTCCACTTTGACATTTAACGACCAATAGTACAAAAGGAGCCAAATGTCAAAGATCCTTGGGTATAAACTCCAAACCAATATATTTAGGCACAAGGAACTTACAGACATCCTAACTAAAGGGAAAACATTCTGAAGGCCAAAGCGAGACAAGGATTTTTTGGGTAAGTTCCTAATATATGAGCCAAGAAAAAGGCAGTTGGACGCTTCTGTCAAGTTTTCCAAAACAAACATATCAACAAATACAAGATTAATGCCACATTTAATAACACACAAATAGGACACACTTACCAAGCAGCCATGCCCCCGAAAATTCACCTGCCTCAAATCTCCGAAACAACCCAGATCGCCGGAGGATATAGGAGTCGTGGGACGATCCGGGGTAGCCGGCAAGGACACTCATAAACCGCATATCCGGACCAACCACGGCCTGGACATTAAGTGAGTGTCCCATTTTACGATTCCTTAAGGCAAAAACATACAAAAAGGGTAATTGATATTTGACCCAAAATAATAAATTAACCACAAAACATGTCTGCACTCTATTGGGAAATACTAATGAAAAGCCGAGATAAAGCAGCTACACAAATGAGGGATAAACAAATATGCTGCCGCAAAGGAAAACAGGTGACATGACACGTTGGGCAACATAATAACCAATCTCAATACCTATATATATACTCGTCGGCTGCCCTAGGTACGAGTGCCACATGTGTGCAGTCAATTGCACCAATAACGTTGGGCATGTCGGCCACATTATAAAACCCAAGCTTAATGGCGTTTCTGGCTGCCATATCATCAGGAAAATAAATATATTTTTGAGTTATGGCAGCCATGCCTTCCAAAAATTTAGATAGTGCGCGGCTCAGCGTAGGCTGTGACATCCCCACGGAGAGGGCACCCAGCCTCTGGAACGAGCCGTTCGCCAAAAATTGCAGGCAGCCAAGCATCTTGGTCATACCTGAAATTGCATGCCCCTTCCTTGTGGTGCGGGCTAACCATGGCCGCAGCTCACTATATAATTTATGGAGGGAAGCGCGATTAAGCCTGGTCAGCTCGAACAGCTCAACATCATTCATGCTATCGATGTTCATGCGACGACGCAGGGGCAATCTGCTCTCAGACATCTCGATCAACTCAATGCCAAAAAGCATAAGCCCTTGATGTGCCACAAACTCGCTCCGCTCCATCCTACTCCCGAGGCCAAATAGCTGCCGGCAAACATTTCGTAAAGCAGCTCTTTAATGGGCTTCAAAACAATTAGCAATCACCTCTCTGAATTGGGCGCAAGCCCATGTGAAGGACGTAAAAAATAGGATCGGACGCAAATAATACGATTTGGACGGGAAAAACACACGAACTAACGCAAATAATACGATTTGGACGGGAAAAACACACGAACTAACGCAAATTATACGATTCTCGTACGAAATGCGTATGTTCATATACGTCTATGCGCGAACGATCGTACGAATACGAAATGGCCAAAAAAACCAGAAAAAATGACAAACACCCACCCAAACTTACGATTCTCGATACGAAATCACTTAACTTTTGCTCTTTGAATCGAGGGGATTGTGTCAGGTTTGGGTATGGCACCATGATGCAGGGGCAAACATGGGCTGTGGTATCTTGGCTGGGGGGGTACAATGAGTCCTGGTAATGTGGGGGTGGAGGGAGACTTGGGAGGTCAGGAATTTAGAGGGGTGTTAAAAAAGGATTGAGTGACTTAAACTGGACCTTCACCATGATGTATTGAAAAGCCCAAACCCTTAAAAAACGATTCCCCAGCATCTATAGTTAATATATTTTAAGTTTTTAGTCACTTACTTATTATTCTTTCCCCCACTGGGCTGCAACTCTGTTCAGGACTTTAGGATACGGGTGCTGCCATCTTGACTCAGAAGCATCACACTTACTGAGGAGAGAAGAGTGGGATAAAGTACAGGGGGGGCGGCTTATACATGTGCTTTGCTCAGAGAGAGCAGAGCTGGGGTCAGGAAAGCTCAGCAATCCCAGAATGCAGAGCAGCACAGTCAGAAGGCACTTCCTGTTTGCAGGCTGCCTGATGTTCCATGAGCTGCCATCTTGGATGTTTAAAGACTCATAACATGCAGTAGATGCAGGTAGGATGATTTTTAATGTGAGCAATCTGTATCTACAGGGTGTGGGAAACATATAAGAAAGGCTCTTATTCAGAGTGAAGGACCGCTTTAAGGGAAAGGGTCTGGGTGAGGTTCCAGCCCATTCAATCCGATAATTCTCCCTATGCTCTCTATGACCAGTCTGCACAATATATATATATATATATATATAAGTGGGGTGGATCCCCCTTCAGCATTACCAACTCAATTATACTTGGATGTAGTCCTGCCTAGCCTGCTTTTTGGCGTTATTAAATAAAAAAGTTTAAAGCATTATTTTATTCTAATGTACAATAAAAGAAACTTTCTTCCAATTAAATAAAAAAGTTTAAAGCATTCTTTGGTACTTGGTAGTTGGTGTTCACAAAACTTTTTTACATGTAATTCCTTACACCATCATTTTAGCCAAACACAGTACAGTAAAGAGATAGCAGTTGGTAACCTTGATTCCCAGCTTGACATAGGAAGCACCAATCTAAAGCAGACCAAAGAACAAGCAAAGGGAAATGAGAGGACATCTTGGCCTATACAATTTCTATGCAATATCTTTTGTCAGGCCTGTGCGTGTATAGAAGCGAAAATAACCCTGCTGTGGACAGAAAAGAGATGACTTAGCCCAGGGCCAAATTATGCGGGGGGCACAAGGGGTGCACATCCCGGGCCCCGACCACTTGCCCTGCAAAGGGGGCCTCCACCAACCCTTGGATTATTATCTGTTCTAGGAGGCTTTTCAGTCTTTGGTCTGTCGGGCCATAGAGCCAGCAATAAAGCTATCAGCTGCAGTGGGCTTTTTTGACCATTGATCAGTTACTTGGTTGGAGTATTATTTTAAAGGAAGAAAAATACTCTATCTGGGGCCTCCACCAGATATAGTGCCCAGGGGCCTCCACCAGATATAGTGCCCAGGGGCCTCCACCAGATATAGTGCCCAGGGGCCTCCACCAGATATTGTGCCCAGGGGCCTCCACCACACTTAATCTGGCCCTCACTTAGCCACTCTGGCTCTGTAAGCTAAAGCAGAAGAAAGGTGTGTCAGATTTGATGACACGCTGCTATGATCATCTAGCAAAAGAGGAGCGATATATTAAAGAGGAACAAGACTCAAGAAAATGAATTTGTGTGTATCCCTACTGATAAGCTTGGAAACTCCCCTCTTTCTGGTTCTCACATGGGCCGCTCAGCCATTCAGCAGAATTGGTGCCATTCAGATTTTCCTGGGCTCAGTATCCCAAGGAAACCTGAAGGTAGCAAGTGCCCATTGGCCAAATCCCATTCAAGTATGCTTGACGTCGGCACGCACCACAGCTGGAGGTATGCTGGGGATATGGCCGCGGCGCTGAAATAGGCATGCTGGGCTGGGGAGTAAAATGACCGATCTGGGTGATTTTACCGAGTGGGGCTTTGCAATTTATCATGTCCCACAAAGAGGTGGAGCAACCTCTTCTTAAAAGAGAAGAACTCCTGCTTTTCCAGGTCCCCCCTCTCTCTCTGTTTTCTCCATTGATCTCCATCTCTATCCCTTTAGGTGTGAATGTTTGTGTCTGGGTAAAAGGGCAGTTTCTAGGCAAAAGTTCTGCCCCACCCTCATCCATGCTATGGTGCTGCTATTGTCCTGTATGTGTCTGCTCCTTAGCATCAGGCAGAGGTCACCCTCCCCGTTAGATGCCTGACATCAAAGGTAGGGGTCATTTATTGGGAAAAAAATTACTGAAAAAAATATTTTTGAAGATTAAAGTGAACTCAACCCGAGATTTTAACCATGCTGGGTTTTGGTCTGTTTCCCTGTGGTGGTACATTTCCGCTATGAGAGCACCGTAAAAACTCACTTTTCTCACGACTGTGCACCCATCTCTAGAGACTTACCTGGGTTTTGGTATATTTTAGCTTAATTAGAGGCAGGATGCCCACAGTTTACCTTGCTTCACCAATTAGCATGACCCCCAATAAGGGAGCCAACTCCTTCATATAGAAAAGCATGCAAGCACCATGGAGCTGACATCAGAAGCCTGGCTGGTTGTTAGCAACTGGGGCGGTGTGGGATTAAGTGGGCGGGAGGCACGGTGAGTATTAATTCTTTTTTATTTTACAGTTTCCCTTTAATATACGAACGTAATATTATCATTGAATGGAAACCCCTACAGCGTTCTTTACATTTCTTAGAAAAATATAAGAGTCTGTTAATTACTATTGTTTTATTTCTGATAAATACAAAGACGTTATTGATTGGGTTTATAAAAGTAAGCATTTATTTAAGCTTCTTTACAGGTGGCCACACTGTAGCTTGTGTTACCACTTGGCAATAAAAGAATAAAAGCACTGTAAAACACTGTTGGATACAAGTGTATTACACTAATTAGCACTAAGTATAATATATATATATATATATATATATATATATATATATATATATATATATAAATTTCAATATCAGAATTTCGGTTTACAGCTATGACTAAAATTAGAGTGACTGCTATTGGGTGCTGAACTTTGCACACCTGTATTCATACAGTAAATTGCTACAATGTGTGCTTTGCCTTATTAGCCCAAAAAGCAAAACAAAAACAAAAGACCCCGTAAAAGGGCAACTGTAAGTTCCTTTTTTAGCTTAAACAAAAGGGATTTTTTAATTTGCTGCTCCTTTCCTGCTCCTATTCTTTATCCTTTCACCTTTTACAGAGAAACGTATAAAAAGCACAGGTATCAGCAACAGGTATTTTACTACCTCTGATCCCAATCTGATTGTATAGTCTTTATAGAATATAACTAATGTTGGGCGAACCCAAACCGCAATGTTCGGGTCCATGTCAGTCCATGTCCGGGTTAAGCATTTGGCCCAATACTAAAGCTGGTTAATGGGTTTCTGAGCAGCCCATCAACCAGCTTCTAGCCCTCCCTGCAGCCAATCAGGTCGGCCAGCAGGATGACCATCCTGCTGCCCTACGCCCTTCCCTTGCTCCCACCCCCAACCAATCAGGAAGAGTAGTAGGCAGGGCCTGGCTGTGACAGGGGAGGCCACAAGCTGGGAGGACAGCACCCAGCCTGCCAGCAAGCAGTTAGCCATGGGGTGATGGGGGATTATTTCACAGGAAGGAAACTAGTGTGTGCTTTAGATGCCACAAACAAGGGCAAATAAAGAGAAACTTTACTATATGGAAAGCAGAGCAAATGGGACAGTGTCCTTATACTAAACAGAAGGTCTAAATCACAATTTTCAGCAGGTATCCATCAGGTGTGAAAAAATATACTGCAGTTAGAGCTGCATACAGTGCAGTAAGAGTTGAAGACATTTCCCTGATTACAGAGGTGTAAATTCCACCTGTCATTTTGGATCAGAGACACATATTCCACTGTGTAAAGCTGACTGCTAAATAATTGTGAAAGTATCAGCTCTGTCTATAAGCAGGAGCCACTGCATCTGGTAAACTGTTATATATGATTTTCGTTTGCGAACCTGCTATGTTGACTTACAGGTACATTTGAAATTATTCAAGCTACATCTGTCCCTATCATTGTTTGCAGGTGGAACTCTGTTGTGTCTGGATCATCCTAGAGAGGTTGCTATTCTGCTGCTTGCAACCATGCTATGCTGACTCCAAGGTACATTTGAAATTATTGAAGCTAAATCTGGGCCGAGCATTGTTTGCAGGGGAAACTCTGTCATGTTTGGGTCTTCCTAGCGAGGTTGCTATTCTGCAGGAAACTGTCAAACAATTGTTTCAGGCTGATCTAGAGAAATCCGTGTGGATGCTACTCTGATTACTAGTCAGCCGTACAATAACACCTGCGGAATTTACGAGTAGCAATTCATACTTAGGAGCCGATACATTGAGTTACACTTTTCTTGTACAATAGTTTTTATTAAAGCTGTATAAAAAAATTACAATACAGATTTCCAGGGAGGCTGGCCATCGGGAGACCTAGAACAATACCTGATGGTCCGCACTGCTTTAGGGCCAGATTGGCTGCTGCTTCTAACACCCTCATTCATTCCCTGCCCCTTAGTCTCCCTCTAAGCTCCCTGCACCCAGCCCCACTGTACCCACAAGTCAGGGAACCCCAGCCCCTAATACTATAGCCCCGGCATAATGGTTTGGGGGCCTCAGCATGGATGACTTGGGCCTTGGGCCGGCCAGGGGCAGGTAAAATCCTGGGCTGATTTTTGGCCCTAGTCCTCCGCTGCCAATTTCTCTTCACAAACATTCAGCATATGTTATAAAAAAAAAAAATTACACTTAGTGCAAAAGACAAACAGGAGTCTGTACAATATATAGTATTCTGATAATAAGAGGATTGGGAGCGGTGGCTATGCAGTGGTGACCAACACGTTCTTAAATGATAATGTAGTAGTATAAATGCTTAAGGGGTTCCTGTGCCTGGAATTCAGGCAGAGCTATTTAGACTATACATGACATGTTTATCATAATAGTAAAGCTTAAGGGAAATGTAATTTAAGGGCTAAGAGAAAAGAACAATGGGAAATAGAATAAGAAAAAAAATTAACAGAAAACATGGGAAAGGGAGAGGATGAGATAGGTAGGGGGGGTCGGTCGGGGGAGGACCCAGGGGTCATCTAATGAGTCACATAATTATTGCGATTAACAAGACAGACGGAAAAAGTCATGAGGACAATGAAGAGTTACTTCCTGGGGGACTTCCAGTTCTTTGCTATCACCTGTCTGGCTGCAGCTAACCCATAAACGGCTAATTTCCACTGATTAGGGGAAAAGGGTTAAACTTTACAGGACAATAATGCTTCCCAGGGTTGGATGACTATTTTAGTATAAAGTGAGTGAGAAGAGCGAGTATAGAGTGAGAAGAGCTGGTTGACCTTGGACCAAATCGCCTGGACCACTGAGCAGGTCCACCAGATCTGTAAATATGTTCCCATATCTGGGCAGCCTCTGATTCAAGTGGGTAGCTTAAATTTTTGCTAATTTAGCAAAATTATTTATTTATGAATAAGATACCACCTGAATAATAATTTGTATGAATTTTTAGTGATCGTAAGCGCATTACATGAGGTTTGCTTAGTGGATTACCAAATGGTCTTCTAAGTCTCCTCGCTCACATCACATCCGAAATCGGCTTCCCATTGCTTCATGTATGAGTGTGGCAAGGAAGATCGCGATACTGCGAAAGGAGCATATAAATGGGAGATAATGCTTTTTGGGCCCAGGGTCTTTTAGTAGACATGATTTAGAGCTATTGATCCTGACTCCAGATAAAGCGGTAAAATGGACAAGTTCTGCCATAAGCTTGGGGCCTGAAATTTGGGGGGATGACAGGGTTAAACGCATATCATCAGCAAACATGGCTAATTTATGTTTAACTCCACCATGCATGAGGCCTTTGATGGAGGGATTGGATCTTATGCTAATTGCCAGGGGCTCCAAAGCTAGAATGAAAAGGATGGGAGAAAGTGGGAATCCTTGACCTGTGCCTCTTTGTATGGGGCTGTATGGAGGGCTGAGAAGTCAAAACCAGAGAGACAGTCAAATGCCTTTTTCTTATGTAAGGAAAGTAGCTCATCCTCAAACATTCATTTAGCGTACAGCTCGATCAAGGCGCTTTTTCTCTAGAGGACAGTCTCCTTTGTTTAGAAATACAAAAAGTGGACTATGATGTTGCTGGGTCGCCGTCTATAGGTTTCCTAGTCAGGGCATGATGGGCTCTAAACAGTTCCAGATGTTCTAAGGGCAGTTCTGGGACTAATTCCTGTTGGCTCTGAGAAGTTGCAATCACTCCATGGAGCTTCTTAATTTCTCCCTCATGGCCATCAAGTACTGTGGTGATGCGCAGACCTGCCTTTCAAGCTGAGCTATAGGGCTGCTGAGCTCCTTGATCTCCTTGAGCAGCTTGGACAGTCAAATTAAGACTGGGGTCATTCCCTCCTGCACGAGGGTCCGGATCTGCGCAAGAGTCACCAGGTTTAAAGACGATGACTTACCTGGCTCATGCAGACTGGAAGAAAACTGCAACCTGCTGTCCGATGAGTCCAATGAGTCCCCCTGCAGTGAAGCTGGCACGATGGGCCCAGTGATCCTGGCCACCACCATATTAGATTGTGCGCGCTGTACTGCTGCTTTCTGGGGTTTACCATGCTGGTAAACTGACCAAAAGAGTCCAGGGTCCTTCCAGAGGGTAAGGTAAAGGTCCACTGGTATTTTCCCGCTGAGTTCTCTGCGCTGAGCCCGCTGGGTGTATGGAGCACAGCTGACTCACATGCGCTCAGCTACACAGTGCACATGCACCCCTCAAGGATTACATTTTTGTGCTACTATATTTGTAAGTTGCAAACTTGGGGAACAACCAGACATAGATAAATCTGAGTGACTAAAAACACCCAATCAGCAGCTTTCATTCAGTTTGTTTTATCTCTCTCTGCTGCATCTGCGAATTAAGGAATGAGATTGCAGATCCGACTCCAGTAAGGAGCTTATAGAAGATCAAGATCTTTGGGCCAACAAGGAGACTATAGAGGATCAGGACCATCTGGCAGAGACTGAATATATACTTGGCCCACGATGAACACCAATGCACGGTGTACTGGGTCCATAACTCAATTCCAGTGCATTGAAAAAGCAGATGAACTTTTGATGCAGCCAGCAACGTTAGAAGAAGGAGAGGACCCACAAGCCAAGGTGCCAAAATTCACTTTGGAAAGAAAGAAGCAAAGAATACAAAAGGGGTAGAGACGTAATTAATACTTCACCCCTCAAATTGTATGGAGGAACTGAAAGTACATGCAGCGATAACAAATAAGACAGGCAAAAGGGAGACAACACCCAGAAGCCCGGGGGGGGGGGGGGAGCAGCACAAAGAAATAAAACCTTAATCAAAGAATAAACTAGTAGATCAAGACTCTGATTTAAAACAATTCATAAAAAAAGAATCGAGAACTTATATGGAGACTTCACAACAACCCTTAACACATTTAACACATTTAAAGATTCTATTACTGCCACGACGCAAGACACGGATAAACAAGCTTTGAAAGAAGTGACAGAACTTAAACTGGTAATGAAAAACATTACAGAGCGAATTGAGCTTATTGAAACAGATATGCTAACCCTGGCAAAGAAAAGACACAATAAATTAAAAAAGGAGATGGAACAACAGAAAAAATGAGCAGATATTAAAAAAAAAAAAAAAAAAAAACAACCTAGAAAACACCCTTACTGTCAAGAATCCTCCTGACTTTCCGTTTTAAACCAGGGGGAAATCGACTCCTACCATAGGTTACACAAGACATTTGAAAGATACCCCTACCCAGAACATTCTTTGTCATCTACCTAGCTTCACGGCTAAAAGATATGTTTTAAAACCTCTTCTTCATCATCTGCAATTCAATAACATGATAGAAATAGATCGCACCACTGATATTGAAAGCATCAAACCGAGAAATAACGGTAATATTACATGATGGAGACTTTGGGCCACTCAAATTTTTTTTTTACTATCCTTGAACTCTGAGAGCCGGCAAGCTCTAAGGAATCAGGGTGACCTTTAGATTTGAAAGGTCTAAACTACCAATAACTCGAGCAATCCTGAACTTGAGCATTTTTGGTTAGGGCAAGAGTGGGGTTGTTGTAGGGGGTAGAGGGGGAGGAAAAGGGTGCCCGGTGGGAGAGGGGATTGGGGGAAGTTAGCTCTATAAATGGCTTTGCTTCTTTACACTCTGTCAAGGAAACTTAGCACTTATAGTGAGTCACAATTTTGGTCTACATTATTTTTGGCAATAAATGGGATTTCAGAAAAATAATAAAGATCTTATAATTTGCAGTTACAATGTGAGGGGAGGGAACTGCCTGGCGAACAGATATCTAACTAAAATCTAAATCTGGAGAACTAAGACAGGCACAAGCTGATATGGTCTTTATCCAAGAAACACACTTCCAAGTAGATAAGATGCTGCTGAATGCATTTAATGAATTTGGGTCACACTATGCCATGCATATATAAAAAGTAAATCTCGATTCTAATTAAGCATTTATGCCCCTATAAAATTCCGAAATCCTATAAATCCCTGGGGCCTGTCCCATCATTCTCATAGGGGAATTCCAGGGGAAACCCTGTACCCTCATTCATTCCTAAGCCCCGAACCAAGGACAACAGGAAATTAGCAAAAAAATCGATCAAACGAAAAAAAAGGGGAGATAATCTGGGGGGGCAATCTTATCTCAGACCCAAATTTCGACGCAACGGGTTGTATGAGAAATTAGCAGATTCCCTTACTCATACAGACATTAATATACATTTCAGACATTTTAAGCTTATGGAAATATGGCGCATTCTACACCTGGAGGAACAGGATTACACTTGTTTTAATAAAGCCCACAATACATATTCTAGATTAAAGCATATCTTTGTTAGCCAAGACACGATTCTACAAGTATTAAGATGTGAAATAGGGGTCAGATTCATTTCGGACCATGCACTGGTAACTATAAGACTTAATTGTGCAAATACAGTGTAACCACCAAGAATATGGTCATTAAAAAGAGACCTCATTACCAATACAGAAATTAAAAAACAATGTGAAACCAGTCTACAACAATATTTTTTACTTACTAGCACAGAGACATCTAAGCTCAAACAATACTAGAATGTCATTAATCTTTTATGAGGGGGATATTTCAATTTATCTCAGCAAAAATCTATAGAAAAAAAAAATAAGTATGATAGTGACACTAACAAACTCCCTGTCCTTTTTAGAAACAAAGCATAAAACTCAAAAAGCTTTTAATTCCAGGGGATAGTGATAAAAACCCTATACTGGGCGGAAAATTAAGGACAGCCAAATGTGAACTGTTTTCTTCTCCGAACAAGATCAAAACTGAATTTTTTAACTTTTATAAACAGATATATAATATTAAAACTAGAAATGTAAATGGACGTACCATATCTCTTAAATATCGATCTCCCATCCATAGATATTAAGGATATGGCAGAACTAGTGAAACCTTTCTTGCTTTAGGTCTCTGCAGTAATAGAAGACATTCAAAATGGGAAGTCGGCAGGCCTAGATGGTCTTCGGCTGAATACTACAAAGAGTTCAATGCGATTTTGACCCCCCACCTTTGTAATTTCTATAACAAGATTGATTTAGAACATCCCTTTACCTCCATAGTAAACTCAGTCTTAATTGCATTGATTCCCAAACCTGAGAAGGATCATTGATCAATACAGATATGAAGATTTATGCAAAAATAGAACGGAGCTGGTTATCAGTGATATGCTATCCCCTGCTCAATCCGGCTTTAGAAAAGTAAAAAGGAATAACATTGCAGCAGCTATCGGTGCAATCCACCATAAAATACAATTAGTGATAGCAACCCTGGGCACCAAGAAGGGACTTGATAGGGTAGCATGGCCTTCTCTTGAGTCAATACTAAGATCTATGGGACTAGGCCCTAATTTAATGGGTACAATTATAGCCCTTTAAAGCAAACAGCTGGTCTTTCTTAATATAAATAGAAACATGGCAGACCCTATCAAGCTGGGTAACGGAACAAGGCAAGAGTGTCCACTGTCACCGCTACTATTCAATATCCACCTGGATGATTGGAGGCATTGAATGCAAAGTCAAAGAGACACAAGTATTGGCATACGTCGCCGATGTAATACTTCTACGTGACGCAAAAAAAATCCCTTCCCCTTTGCAATAAACATATTGAAAAATTTGGATTATATTTGTTTTTCAAACTCGATTATAGAAAGTCGGTAATAATGCCAATTAAAATGAAGAAGCAGAACCTTCCTATTGGAAAGTAAGAACATTTTTAAGGGAAAAAGACAAAATAAATTATATAGGGGTCATTCCAACTAGAAATCCTTCCCAATTGTGCCAGGCCATTTAAGTGACACTTCTATGCCGTCTCAAGGCATTCATATCAAATTGGATAAAAATCCCTTTGAACTTGATTGGGAGAATAGCTACAATTAATACATTCCTCCTTCCTAACTATATTTTCCTCCCTCAAGCACTGCCTATTACATAACCCTCTTTTTGTCTCTCCGTCAAATCAACAAACTTCTAGAAGATTTTAATTGGTTTGGGAGAAATCATGAGTCTTTGTCTAAATTGATCAGAAGACATCAGAAAGAGGGCAGACTCGGGGCTCCTGATTTCAAAATGTATTACCAAGCAGTACATCTCCAGAGGTTCTCTTTGTGGGTAGAAAGTTTGAATTGACTCCAGAAACTGGCCTGAAATCTGTGTCCAACAGATAAAGGGAACTCACATAACCAAACTCTAATGCAACACCTATAACTGACTTGTTATATTGACTCCCTGTGTCTTCTGCACGATCCTATCCTAGCAACAAAGGAACTTTGATGAATATAGAAACTCTCCTAATAAATTTCCTAAAGATGGAGGGTAAGATTACAATCAATAGCACTATGCTACATACAGGCCCGGCAATAAATCATCCGATATTTGAGATATTAAAATAATCCTTGTTGTAACCAAAAAGGTTATAGCAGGCCAGTGGGGTTAAACACACCCCTCATTACATTTAAAATTTGGGTTAAGAAAACTTTGCAAATAATAGAACTAGAAGCATTTCTAAATGACCACAAGGAATTAAAGGAATGTATAAATTATTTCATAACTTTGAAGTCGATTAACCCATTTAGGCACTATGGGAGGGAGAAAGAGAGGTACTCACAAGTTGTGAAAGCTGAAAATGGCACTGGAAACATGTTGTTAGCGTCTCCCACATGGATGATACAATATCTCTGAACAGTGAAACATACTCATACTGAAATTGCTGGCTAGTTCCTGAGCCCTTGACTGAGTGGGAAAAAAGAGAAAAAAATAGGATTATCTGTGAAACGTCTGACAGCCAAAGAACTTACTGTAAAATTCCAAGGTGACAAGTGTTCTATCCCGGACTGCAAGCAGACGATAGCAAGTGCCAAGCTGAATGATCATCTATATTACCGCAACAAAGTGAAGGAAAAGGTGAGACTTTGCACCCATAAACACAATTGGCTTGATGCAGAGCCTCCCCAGCTATCAGCTATCCCGTGCGTTTTCCCGTTTGTTTTGGGCTTTGATCGGGTCAGGAAAGGGTGCTACATTGATTTTAGTGTGCGTTTATGCGCTCAGGTGTGCGCTCAGCCGCCTTTCCGATTGTCGGCTCGCACAAGGCTGTTTCCCGGCAAAACGGACGCCTCGTTCATTGTTCCGTTTTTTTCAGTGATGCAGAGCCTTGTTTTCCGATTGAAATCAGCCTAATCAAACGGGGCCGCCGAGCCTTCACTTACGGCAAGTCAGAGCAGCCGTATTTGCACTCGGGCAATAATATGCAGTCCTCTGTTGGAGCACATCAGCGGCGCCAGCTCCGCGGTCTTGTCCTGCTGAGTATGGCAGAAACCAGGCTGCACCTATTTGAGCTCACCCGCCTTACTGGGTATGTGTATGAAACTTGTATTGTTTGCCCACCCTGTCTGACTTTGTTTTTTCCCTTAACACACTATTTGGTAATTTTTTTGTTAGTATATTTTTAGCCTAATTTTTAAACTTTAAATTAAATGGGTTAAGTGATAGAACCCTATTGCGTCATGTTCTTGCCCTCTTATGTAAGTATTATTCCCCAGACTTTTTTAATGAGTGTACAGGTTGGATGTGCATGTATGCTCATTACAAATGTCCTTTCCTCCAACCCTACCCCGCTCACCTATTTGTCCCTCTTTTCTATTGTTGCAATGCACACCTTTTTTAATTTTTATTTTGTTTTTTTTGTTTTTTTTGTTTTTGGGCAGGAGACTCTGGCTATCCTTTGCTCCCCTGGCTGCTGACCCCAATCCTGCACCCATCTTCACAGGCAGAGGAGCCCTACAATACTGCCCCCAGGAGGACTCGCTCTGTGGTGGAGCGAGCCTTTGGTCTCTTGAAGATGAGGTTCCATTATCTTGATCACACTGGTGGGGCACTACAATATATGCCTGCAAAGGTCATTAAACTAATCATGGCTTGTTCCGCTTTAAGAGAGGGAGTCTGCCATTTCTGAGTAAAGTCTCATTAAAAAGGGTTTCACACAGTGGGGCATCCCGATCTGGGATTTCCAGGGGGAAGACCAGTGGCCGCTCTGGGTTTTGTTCTGCTTTATGTGAGGGAACCTGTGTTACTTTAATAATAATGTAAAGGAGGTGGGTTATTCCATCCTAACCTGATTTGGTCATGATGTTTTAAAGCAGACCAAAACCCATGTAACCCAGCCCTTTGGAGTGAGAAGGAATCCAGGGTTGGGTTACAGGCATCATGTCTCTGGGGCATTCCAATTTGGGATGTCCTGCACGTCATTGCGGGGGAACGTCAGAGCTATACCAGGAGCTATGCCATCTTTACACAGGAGCAGGACGACATCATCATGGATGTGAGTATGCGAGCGTGCGTTTATGTGCACGCACACATTCCTTATAATAAAAAAAAAACAAAGCGCAAGAATAGTCTGAAACAACTTAGTTTGTCACGTTAAATACCAGCCCAACTTAGTTTAACCCATGTACGCAGCTACAAACTAGGCTACATGCAGATAGAAGAACTAGGGCAATGTGAGGCAGCAAAAGGTTAATAAAGTGACTTTAGTTAGGCCAGGAAACTTGTTAATGTATTTTGTGGATTAATGGTGGGTCCTTGTATCTTTTTTTTACAGATGATGCTGCGGAATCGTTTTTTTAGAGTTTGGGCTTTTCATTAAATCACGCTGAAGGTCCGGTTTAAAAAGGGCCCCAATAAAACATGCCCAACCAAACCATAAAAACAATGCTAAACTAAGGTTGTTTTTCATTCACAGATCAAAGAAAAACACAGCCACAAGACCCCGAGGCCTAATTTTTAACATGTTTAATTCAAATTTAAATAGTTTTTTACTTTTGTTTTATCCAAAGAAAAAAAAAAAGTTGGATTAAAAAAAACATAAACAGATTTGGTGAGTTGTCTTTCCTGCAAATGTACAATCACACAACATCATCACACATTTACATGACACAAAAGGTTTAGATATGGGACAAAAAATCGTAAAAACTCACAACCAATTACGGTAAACATTAAAGGCAAGGAAGAAGGAACACCAAAGAGATTAAGGTATGCATTAATGGCAAGAAAGAAGGAACACCCAAAAATAAATTTGACAATATATATATGTGTCAAATTTGCAGTTGGTGCCATATGCATATTCCAATGGAGGTTTAGGGATGTGCGCTTGCGTGTAGCTAGATTGGCAACTGAAGAGCCATGGAGATGTAAGTATACTTGGAAAAATCACCAAAATGGAAGGTCAAATACGACGGAAACCAAGCAGGTATGTTCAAAAACCAAGGAAAAAGCAGGGAAAAACGGGCCGCCCGTGTGACCGGGAACGGAAGCCCCGATCAAATTGAAGGCACCCGAGAGAGCAAAAAAAACTTTCCGAGTAAAGACAAATTGACGGATCAGTTAGGGAGCCATTCCGACGGAGGCTGTATAAACATGTGGAATAGGCGTTTAGGTCACAGACCCCCAGAATGCATACAAAAGGGGAATCTGACAGTATCCACTTGTCCAGTTACTGTTAAGTGTGAATGTTGCCAAAACAGAGCTTCAAGACCACTTGACCTAGTTCACAGTGATGTATGTGGCCCCCTAAGTACACCTACATCTGGGGGCAAAAAGTACACAGTGACTTTCATAGATGGCTATTCAAGATACACAGTTACCTAATGCAACACAAGAGTGAAGTTATTGACAAATTACAGTACTATGTAGTAAAGACAAGTAACACATTTCCGAGGAAACCTCTCATACATCAAAGTGATGATGGAGGTGAATTCACAGGGCACAAAGTAGAGCAGCATGGAATAGAGCATCAAAAGGCAGTGCCATACACACCAGAGCAAAATAGGATAGCTGAAAGAAAAAAACGTGGGTCCCAATCTGCATTTTTGTAGTGCTTTGGCAGGCTATCCAGGCGTCAGCCATGACACCTTCATCTTTCGGAGCTCCAGTCTTTATTTGCGCTTTGAGACTGGTGATCTGGGGGTTGGCTTCTGGGTAAGTGTGTGTATTAGTGATGCCTTTCTGTGTTTCTGTTGTTAGCATTGCAATAGAAATGTTGTTTTCAGCTGGTCCCCATGGGATGAATTTATGCGTCTTTTTTAGTGTTGCCTATTTGTCTCCCTGACCTCCCTCCTTAATTGGTGATCATGTCCCTAGTTTCATTCCCCATTCCCCTTATTCCTAGTTAAACTTCTTTGGCCTTGTAGTGCACCTTACCTTTAGTTTGTCCCGCAAACTGTCTATATAAATGAAATGAAATTCTTGACCTCCTTGCCACTGTAACCCTCTATCTCATCAGCTTCCATTTTGGAGTATATATTTTTTTCTTTTGTTTATGGCCCATTTGCCCTTGTGGTTCCCCTTCCTAGCTGCTCTCTAGCTGATTGTAATTTTTTTTGTGTTTTAGGTGATTTAGGATACCCTCTGTTGCCCTGGACCCCTTTTTTGTGCCCCCATATGCAAGGCCAGGCCTATAACCGTGCCAACCTGCGTATCTGTGCTGTGGTGGAGCGGCCTTTTAGGCTTTCAAAATGGACGAATCACAAGGATTTTGACTATCCTGGTCCCTGCCCTGAGCACATCTGATGTAGGATGCCCCCTATGTAAAACCCCCCAGATCGCCCAGTTTGACTCACCTTTTCCGGTTCTTACAATGTGGACGCAGGCGCTAGTCCAATCAGTACAAGCAGAACAAGGTGGTCAAGCTTATTGTTGCTTGCATTGCCCTCTACTATTTTGCCCTGCTGGAGAAGGTGCCAGCTTACCTGGAGCAGAAAACCACCGCAGCTGCTCAGGAGGCACCCAGAGCCGTGCTGGTCAGTCAGTCCGCCAGCACCTGGTGGACTTTTTGTTTAGTTAGTTTGTGTCTGCTTTGTTTTTGTTTGTCTTTGTTTTGTTTGTTATTTGCTGCTGTACATCCCCTTTATTTTTGTTTTGTTGTGACTAAGAAACACACAAAACGAATTGTTTTTTAGTATAATTTATTTTTGTAGCTACCACACTAGTCCCCAGAAATGGTTCTCACACCATGCAACAAGAAAAGATTTGGACAAAATCAAAATGGTTGGGCTCCCAGACAAAAAAAATCTAATCAAAAGTAGTCAACCCACAAATTAGGGGGAGGTTGCCTGGTCTTCCATGGTTGGTGCCTGTCTTGCCTCTAGGATGTGTATAAAAACACAGAGCTCATTCAAAAACAGGAGTATAGTTCATCCCAAAGGTGCATATTTCTTCTATCAAGTAGGTGAACCACCTACCGGACACACCAGACTCTTACCAGATGAACCGTGGGCAGATGCACCACAAATAAGTATTAACAATTAGTTCTGCAATCCTGTAGTGTCACAAACGTAGGAATCCGCAGTAGCATCCAGACAAGCAATTTCCACTTATAACCATGTTATGGATAACTCCAAAGTAGGACTCTTATGTTACTCGAGAACGAATCACCAATGAATTTCAAACAGCCATGCAAAAGAAGTGATAGGATACTAGTGCAATACGTTTTTAAAAGCTGGGTAATTTAATATGCAAAAATTCACTCACAAACAAAATGATAAACGGCATATCAGAGGTTAAAATCCAGAAAATGTAGCAATCCTCACCGCCACGGGTCCCGGACACCATCAAGCAACAATCTCAGGTCCACAAGATAGGTAAGGTGAAGCGAGCAATCCTGCCTCTAGGATGGCCAGCATTCTTTCTGTGTTGGTATTCTGGTGGTCCCATTGGGTGTTGGCATGCTAGTCTGCATCTATCATTTGGCGCATGAATGCAGGCTGGCTCATGGACACTCGGTGGACTCCGCTCTCTGATCAACTTTAAAGGTGGTCAAATCCTGCACGAGGTCTGGGGGGTTGGAGCTGGTAGGTGGCCTGAGTTCTTGGGGTGTTGGACTGGGTGTTGGTCTTCGCAGCTTACTAGGTGAGATCTGCTGGCTCAGCTGGACCGGTGACTCCTTCATGTCCTCTACCGCTTCAAGGAGATGTGGGGTCTATGTGGATAAAGGTAAACATTAGTGTGTGTGTTTGGGGCCATGTTCCAACACGGCATATACATTACTTAATTTCCTTAGCCTGAGCCTACACATCCGCAATGTTTCTTTCCATCAGTACATTGCGGCCCAACAATGACTTAATTCAATGGTTCTGTCCCCTCACTGTGGGTCGGGCTGGTTGCTGGTCCAGGTCTGGGTGTTGGCTCCTGGGTAGAACACGGAGCCGGGGTGGCTGAAGGTCCAGTGGGTGCCAGAGGTGGAGACATGACCAGTGGCTGGATGGGTGCTGCAAGGCAAGGGGGAAACAATCTAACCTAAACACATTACTTAGCTGCAATCCTTATGCTTTGCAACCCATTAGGTGTTGTTCTGGGTTGCAATTGTAGGTAAACAAATCTGTGCATTTGCTTTGCAAACGTGTGTCCCAGGCAAGCACTCACTGTTTTTGCATGCATCTGGCCACTTATGTTTCTGGCAAATGTTTGTGTTTTGTGGGCTTCACCTCTCCCAAATTAAGCATTGTGAAGCCAACACTGGTCGGCATGTGCTGCTGTTCTGTGTCAATGGTCCCAGACACCCCCTGGTAGGTGTCGGGGTGCAGCAGCCCATATACACACTGCTCTGCGTGGGTAAATTCCAGGGTTTTGGGTAACCCTCCACCAGTTTGCAACCTAAAAACAAACAGTTGATGAGCACATGAGAAGTCAAATGCGTAAATCAGAAGCACCCCTCTTGGCCCACCATCCTTGTGCTCCGGCCCCCCATTTGTCATCAGACGGGCAATCTGTTGCCAGATTTGATCCTGCACCGCTTTTGGTGTAGTGCAGGCCAACTGGGCATCATTGAACTGGGCGCCAAGCTTCTTCTGGGTCAGTTTCCACCCGCTCACTGGGGCAGCAGCTGCTCTCTAATGGGCAGCAGATGTGGAGCGACTGTGGCCACTCCCAGTCTTGGAAAGGGGTGGTGCACAGGCTAGCAGGGGGCTCAGCAGTGGGGCCCTCACTAGTGCCCACACTGGGGTCCCCACTGGGCTCCGGTGTCCAGAGCAGTGCCTGGAGCTTGGTGGGGTGTAGCGGGAGCCCTGGTTGGGGCTCTCCCTCTGCTGCCAGGCCACACTGCTTTGGGTGACCCACTGGGTAGTGTGACTGGCAGCAGGCACAGGGGGCTGCAGTGCCTTGGTCGGGTGCTGTGTTCCTATCTGCCATGCCTGGCTTCCGGACTCCGGGGGCTGTGGTAGCAGCGACCTCATGGCATCTTTCTGCCCTAAACACTGCCATCAAAATACAGGTGTAAGGTTTGTGCTTTTATACACAAGGGATGAGCAATTGGGCACCAATTAAGACTTTGTTTAACAGGTGAGCATAGAGGCTATAACATCATGGGTGTCTGCACGTCGGCCAGCACAACACTTCCGGGACCCACTGAGGTGCGTCACGCTGCTGGAAGAAGCCAGAAGAGACACTCTGCTCCATGTCACCCTCCCTGTTTACTACCAACGTGCAGGAGTACATTATGCTGGTAAGTACCCATGCTATGCCATGCTTCGCCTATGCATGTTTGCTGCTTTACAAGCAGGCAAATGGGCGGATGGGTGACAGACTGTCCACTGGAGCAAAGGCAAATAAACCAAGGCACATGGTGGGGCTCACAGTAATGGCGGAGGCCTGGTTTTCAAAATCAGACAGGGATGGGGTCTACTTCACGTTTCTACCTGAAACAGACTGCCACCATTAGTGTGCCACACCACATGTGCACTAGTGAACAGGCTGTCAGTCATATGCTCCAGCCACTGTAACATGTACCAACCTTGACACTGGGGGGGGGGGGGCTCATATGTGTGAACGCTGAGGGGTAGGGGACACTGTTGCAGGTTGAGACAGGAGTGAGTCCATAAATCTTCCAATCTGCCAGTAATGGCGGCCTGGAGAGCTGGGCCTGCTAGTTTGCCTAGGTGCGTCAGTGATTCAAAACCACCAGTAATGGCGGCTTGGAGAGCGGTGTCTGTCAGGTTGCCTAGGCAAATCAGTGATTCACCGCAATGGAAGGGAGTGATTTGGAGATGCCTTTGAAAATGCTGGTTTGGAGTAGCGCCATGCACCTGCTCAGTGGTGCATATGCACATACTGGCAAGGTGTGCACATATTGCTGGTGTTTTGTGCTTCTCTTTCCCTACAGACTCCTTGCACCATGGAGTATGCTGCTAAAGGGCCACTCAAGGCTGGACCCTCCCACATCTCAGGTGGGTTCCAGAAAACTTAAGCTGACACCTCTAGGAGCAGACCGAACATCACACATGTTCCTAGTTCTAAAATTTTTCCTTACAGACCTGACATGCCTTTTTGTCTTTACAATTGCCATTGAGCAGAACGAGGGATGTTTTATATTTATCCCACTACTTGAGATGCCTCTAAAAGAACCAGGAGGGAGAAGATGAGTGACACTGCGGGGATGCACACTACATGGGATGGCACTAAAGGAACCAGGAGGGAGAAGGTAAGTCATACTTCGGGGATAAATTATAATTTGAAACACCGCGCTGCCCACAGACGTAATTAAACAAAAATTAAAACTGCTACAACGTGCAAAACTTCTTATTCCAAAAAAAGTTCAAACAATAGTAATATAAAAAGCACAGAGCAGGAAGATCTTCTTTAGCAAATGTTCATCAATTGAGGATGTGCAGAGCGGTCCAAATAGGCATGCACACTTCCACACGTGCCCACCACCTCTTATATATACTCTTACCAATATGAAGCTGGCAAAACACGCTTCTTAATTTGTCATGGTATCCTCCACACTTAAAAACCAATCGATATCCAATTTCTCACTTTGGGATCTCAGAACATCCAATCCACGATTATAAACATAAATTCTTCAAGTGGAAAGATATCTAATGTGCTCTTGTGGACCAGATCCCATAGGAAAAGAAGGAAACAGAATCTAGTGCAACCCAGCTTTTAAACTCAGGCAACTTTTAATAACACTTAAAACTACTCACAAAGCAGACATCTTGATATCAGCACTTAAAAGAAATCAGTAGGCTGTTCCCACGCTTCCTCACCGCGGCCGCTGGGAGGATATGGCTGGACTCCTCTGATAAATAAAGAACCATGTGCACAGACTATAGAATTAATATCTTTTTATTATTCTAGGTTTAACTTCGGATCTATTTTCTGAAGTTCCCCTTTTTAAACATTGCCAGCCCCGGGTTGTCACACCTTTAGAGGACCCCGGTATGTTGGTAGACATTTATTTATACGGAAGGGCGAGTGCAACCCACCCCTTCTATGACGGCTTTAGGTTGCCTCTGGGCCAGCTTGTGTAGGCGGCTGACGGTTATTGTGTGGTCGCTGCCTGACTTTTTATTGATGGGGGTGTGCTTCGCCCTTCGTCCCTTTCCGTAGTTGTCCGGACGCGCTTGCGCAGAAAGCTCTGCGCGCGCGCCTGGTGTATCCTCGTCTTTTTCCGTCTTTTCCCGGACGCGCATGCGCAGAGAGATCGGCGCGCGCGTCAGGTGGATTCTGCAGTGACACTCCCGGACGCGCCTGCGCAGTCGGCTATGCGCGCGCGCCGAGAGACACATGTTGTTGCGTCCGCTTCCGGCTGTCGCAGCCGCGCCGAGGGTGTTTGGGGGTAAGTCCCTTCCTCTTTTTGCTTATATATTGGATCCGATTCCCCTCACCTGTGCCTTTGATAAAGTTGTTTGCCAACGAAACGCGTTAGGCGGCGGGTCAACGGGGGAAAGAAATTCTATAGTCTGTGCACATGGTTCTTTATTTATCAGAGGAGTCCAGCCATATCCTCCCAGCGGCCGCGGTGAGGAAGCGTGGGAACAGCCTACTGATTTCTTTTAAGTGCTGATATCAAGATGTCTGCTTTGTGAGTAGTTTTAAGTGTTATTAAAAGTTGCCTGAGTTTAAAAGCTGGGTTGCACTAGATTCTGTTTCCTTCTTTTCCTATGGGATCTGGTCCACAAGAGCACATTAGATATCTTTCCACTTGAAGAATTTATGTTTATAATCGTGGATTGGATGTTCTGAGATCCCAAAGTGAGAAATTGGATATCGATTGGTTTTTAAGTGTGGAGGATACCATGACAAATTAAGAAGCGTGTTTTGCCAGCTTCATATTGGTAAGAGTATATATAAGAGGTGGTGGGCACGTGTGGAAGTGTGCATGCCTATTTGGACCGCTCTGCACATCCTCAATTGATGAACATTTGCTAAAGAAGATCTTCCTGCTCTGTGCTTTTTATATTACTATTGTTTGAACTTTTTTTGGAATAAGAAGTTTTGCACGTTGTAGCAGTTTTAATTTTTGTTTAATTACGTCTGTGGGCAGCGCGGTGTTTCAAATTATAATTTATCCTCTCTCTTTATTCCTATTCACCAGCAGCAGCCCTTTCCTTTCCAAGATGGACATTTTTTCGTTCTGTACAGTAGGACAGGTTGATTTTGCAACCTTACTACTGACCAAGGAACCTACAGAGGGAATGTCCAGTCTTGAGGAGGAATTTAGAAGTCTGTATAAATTACTTAATAGAGAGCTGAGGCTTATTTGGGATATTGCCACTTTAGAACAATATCTTATTAAGAAAATGGTGCCTCAACAGCTCAGATGGTCTTTGCAGATACATGATGGTGACAATAGTCCTGAATCTAGAAAGTATTGGTTTGATTTTTTTAATGAGTGTGGGTTGCTATTACTGGAAAGATTGATTAATAGAAAGCGGGAACAATTAAGCCAAATAGAAAGACAAAAGGAGGTGATTAAGGATAGATTGTCCCCCCGGAGTGGGGAGGTGGAATTTATCCAGCGATCTGATGGCCTGAAGGAAAGATTGGGGAAAGATGAAGCAACCATTAGGGGTAAGAAGGTAAAGAAATTCCATAGGGACAATTGGGATTACACCCACAATAAAGTATTTAAATGGCAGCAGGATGGGGCCCCTCCGGTTGGCACAGGAAGCCCTGGAGAGCAAGATCCTATATCTACACTGAGTAATAATAACTTAGCCCCTAAAGATCACCATGGTAGAGGATGGAACACTATCCCAAAGGGATTGGGATCTAGGATCGTGAAGCCCCCTATGGCCTCTAGGCCGGTCCCCCGGAGGGAGGAGTACAGATCAAGACCGCAACATGGGAAATCATGGAAAAGAACTCAAGATCATGGTCCTGACCATAGAGAGAAGTATGGGTTTAGGAACCGTTTTTATCCCTTATTTGACGACTCCCCTAGGACCCCACAAACCCCTTTTCACATGAGGCGGGAAAGGTCACCATTCCTATTGGAGGAGCGCCTGGCGGGACGAGAGAAGTCACCCGGTACACTGGGCGGGCATTCGAGCAGGGACAGGGGCAGATTGGGGGATCAGGGTTTAAGACATACCCAGAAGAGAAAAGGGGAAGAACGAGAGGGAAGCGGGGAGGAAAGAAGCACCAGGAAGCCAAGGTGGCTGTAGGTGCAGGGATCTTCAACCTTAGCTCTGTCCCCTTATCACGCGATGAATTAGAGCTTTTGGATAAAGGCCTTAAATTCGCGCCCCCGAGGAATTTAGATAAATTCTCAACCTTTATTGACATACAGAAGTACGTAAGGAAGCTCAATGTGAGGAAGTTCTTTTTGAATCAGGCTAAGACTAGTGACCCATTAGTCGATCCGGTGGAGACCAACCCCGGTGGTTTCAAACATACACGTTTAAGTAATCGTTCACTTTTTAACCCCCCGGCTGGACATGCATCATGTGTTGACACTTTCAAAACCGTAATGATTAGGGATTTAAAGAAGATGGAAGTGAAGAACAAACGTTGGCCTCTTAATCTCTATAGAGGTTTTCGCGAGCTGGAGACTAAACATGATTTAATTATTAAACCAGCCGATAAGGGGGGGGGGTTGGTAGTGATGAATAAAACTGACTACCTAATGGAAATGGAGAGATTGTTATCTGACACTGATACTTACGAAGTCTTAACCAAAGATCCGACTTCAGAGTACAAGGTGGCGCTAGATCAGCTATTAGAAAAGGGTCTAAACAACTGCTTTTTGACCAGGAAGGAGTTTGATTATTTATGTCCGAAGGCCCCGAGAATTCCCACTATATATTTTTTGCCCAAGGTACACAAGTCTATGACTAGACCTCCGGGTAGGCCCATAGTTAGTGGTTTGGGCTCTCTCACATGTAGGTTAGGAGAGTACGTAGACTTTTTTCTTCAGGAGTTAGTGGTGAGTCTGCCTTCTTACCTGAAAGATTCAGGGCAAGTTTTGAATCTATGTGAAAATGTGGAGATCAATGACCAGTCTATACTGGCCACGGCAGATGTGACATCGTTATACACCGTGATCCCACACGAGAAGGGGTTAATGGCGGTGCGCCATTTTCTCAACCTCCATCCCACTTTGACAGTTCCCCAGGTTGAATATGTGATAGAATGCTTAACGTTTGCATTAGAACATAATTATTTTTGGTTCGGGGGAACTTTCTACTTACAAAGAAAGGGGGTGGCGATGGGGGCAAAATTTGCGCCTAGTATGGCCAATTTATACGTAGGCTGGTGGGAGTCACAATTCATAGGTTTGGACTCATGGCCGAATCTTAGCCTCTGGAAGAGATACATAGATGATGTGCTTTGTGTCTGGAATGGGCCCCAGGAAGGTTTAGATTCCTTTTTCACTGAAGTTAATAAGAATAACTTCAATTTAGAGTTTACAATGGAAAGTAGCACGGTTTCAGTGAACTTCCTGGATTTGACTCTAAAAATAATGGGCTCTCAGCTGGGGTCTTGCACTTATTTTAAACCAACGGACAGGAACGGGTACGTTCCACGTACCAGCTGTCATCACCCTCGCTGGTTGGAAACCATCCCTAAGAGCCAATTTATTAGATTGAGACGTAATTGTACTGACCTAGTGGACTTTGATGCACAATCTTCTCTGCTTTCCCAGCGATTTATTGAGAAAGGGTATAACTCAGGAGAGACCGAAATGGAGAGGGATAAAATCAGGAAATCTGATCGTGCTGCCTTATTAAAGAAAGCTCCCGCTGAGAAAAGTAGCTCCATGCCTGATCTAGCTTTCATTACCTCTTTTAGTGTTCAGCACAAAACAGTTAAGAGGTTGATTGCTAGACATTGGCATATTCTAAAGAATGACCCCGTTCTAGGGCCAGAATTATCAGAAAACCCCAGGGTAGTCTTCAAAAAAGCACCTAATTTGAAAGATCTTCTGACCAGAAGCTATGTAGATCCCCCAAAGAAACCAATGAGTGAAGTGGGATCTTTGCAAGGCTTCTATAGGTGTGGAGCCTGCATGGGATGTAGAACCTGCACGGTGCTGTCTAAACCACAAAGGTCATTTTTAGGGCTGGAGGGGGGGAGACCGCATAAAATCAGGCAGTTTATTTCTTGTACTTCCAGCAATGTGGTGTACCTTATTTGGTGCCCCTGTGGACTTCGTTATGTTGGGAGGACTACAAGAATGCTAAAAATAAGAATTAGGGAGCACATTTATAATGTGAAGAGAGGCTTTGAATTACACAGCCTCTCGGCACATTTCAAGTTTAAACATAATAGTGACCCTAAGTTGATGACTTTTCTGGGTATAGATAAGCTGGAGAAACATTGGAGAGGTTCTCATGTGGAAAGAGATTTGTCTAAGAGAGAGACTCAATGGATTTTTAATCTTGACACTTTGGCCCCCATGGGGCTAAATATTGACCTGGATTTGAACTGTTTTATTGACACTTCGTGACCCAGCATCTAAGCTGTTTTAATATGTTCGTTATGTGTTAATGTGTTTTGGTCAAGACTTATTTGCTTTGTGTTTGTCTATTCACTGTGTGCCAATTGGATGGTCTGGGGTGCTTCTACGTGTCCTCCACCGCTGGCCTCGGGGTACCCCCCCTTTTTTCCCTTAGTCCCCCCCCCCTTTTTTACGCTTTGGGTGGGACCAGGGGAAATTGTGTGCCCCATATTGCCATTAATATCTTTTTATTATTCTAGGTTTAACTTCGGATCTATTTTCTGAAGTTCCCCTTTTTAAACATTGCCAGCCCCGGGTTGTCACACCTTTAGAGGACCCCGGTATGTTGGTAGACATTTATTTATACGGAAGGGCGAGTGCAACCCACCCCTTCTATGACGGCTTTAGGTTGCCTCTGGGCCAGCTTGTGTAGGCGGCTGACGGTTATTGTGTGGTCGCTGCCTGACTTTTTATTGATGGGGGTGTGCTTCGCCCTTCGTCCCTTTCCGTAGTTGTCCGGACGCGCTTGCGCAGAAAGCTCTGCGCGCGCGCCTGGTGTATCCTCGTCTTTTTCCGTCTTTTCCCGGACGCGCATGCGCAGAGAGATCGGCGCGCGCGTCAGGTGGATTCTGCAGTGACACTCCCGGACGCGCCTGCGCAGTCGGCTATGCGCGCGCGCCGAGAGACACATGTTGTTGCGTCCGCTTCCGGCTGTCGCAGCCGCGCCGAGGGTGTTTGGGGGTAAGTCCCTTCCTCTTTTTGCTTATATATTGGATCCGATTCCCCTCACCTGTGCCTTTGATAAAGTTGTTTGCCAACGAAACGCGTTAGGCGGCGGGTCAACGGGGGAAAGAAATTCTATAGTCTGTGCACATGGTTCTTTATTTATCAGAGGAGTCCAGCCATATCCTCCCAGCGGCCGCGGTGAGGAAGCGTGGGAACAGCCTACTGATTTCTTTTAAGTGCTGATATCAAGATGTCTGCTTTGTGAGTAGTTTTAAGTGTTATTAAAAGTTGCCTGAGTTTAAAAGCTGGGTTGCACTAGATTCTGTTTCCTTCTTTTCCTATGGGATCTGGTCCACAAGAGCACATTAGATATCTTTCCACTTGAAGAATTTATGTTTATAATCGTGGATTGGATGTTCTGAGATCCCAAAGTGAGAAATTGGATATCGATTGGTTTTTAAGTGTGGAGGATACCATGACAAATTAAGAAGCGTGTTTTGCCAGCTTCATATTGGTAAGAGTATATATAAGAGGTGGTGGGCACGTGTGGAAGTGTGCATGCCTATTTGGACCGCTCTGCACATCCTCAATTGATGAACATTTGCTAAAGAAGATCTTCCTGCTCTGTGCTTTTTATATTACCATACTTCGGGGATGCAGACAAACGTGGGGTTCAGCAAGGGAAAAAAAAACAACCAACCAGTATGTGTATGCCGGCATGCAAGCAAGATGGTCACAGAGCACCGAGAACCAAGGACTCCACCCGGTACACCCCGTTACTTCATCTGGGCAAAAATGATTCCTTCGGGATCTGTTAGATAACAGGATATATTTGTGCATAGTGGATCTGTATATTAATATAGGAGGATTAGCCAGCGGACAGTGCCCCCCGGTGGTCATTTATGTTATGTGTTTTTTAATGTTTTTTAATGTGGTTTTTCAATATGTGTTTTGTAAAAATAAACTAGTTATTACTTTATTAGAATATTATTGGGTGGTGCCGTGATTTTCCTGTTTTTTTTGGGGGGGGGGGAGGGGGCTGTGGGGCCCTCCATTGGTTTAACTTACATTGGAATAGCCAGGGAGGCACACCTACATTATTGGCTGGTGCGGTCATTTTTCTTTAGCTGACATAGTCTCTGTTTTACATACTTTGCTGCATGTTGTGTTTCCTGTACATTGAGATGATCTCTATGACTTCTATTTCCTGTCTATGTTATCCACCATGTAAAGTGACCTTCTCTTACTGCACTCATGTTCTAGTTAAGCCACTTCCTGTTACACCACAAATGTTTATCTGGATTTTACTCTGCTGCACCCAGCACTCACACACTGCAACAGGTAGGAGTTACAAAAAGTTAACCTAATTTTTATGTGCAGCAATCTGAAATGCTCTGGGGAGGGATGTGTGGCTGGAAAAGCTGATTGGACGAGCAGCTCTTGTGCCATGGGCTGGAGGAAAGGTAAGAACAGCGGGCAATCTGGCAGATTTCACACAGTGCAGCATCCCAAACCAGGGACCCCAGGGGGATGTACCACAAAATAGTAGAAATCCTAATTTAACCTTAAATCTTTTCAGCAATCGCCTATACAGACTAAATGACCTGAATAAGGCTGCAATTTGGTAAACCATCACTAGATGGCGGCATCTACAATGGAACTCTGTGGAACGAATTAACTCAATTTAAAGCGAACCAACACCACAAACAGTGCTTATATGCCCCCCTCCCTAGGGCATTTTAGATTGCTGTACATAACAATTCATTCACCTTTTTCTAACTCCTGCTGTAGTTTCCTGTTACAGTGCATTGTCAGTTATGTCAGTTGAATCCAGGCGGCAGCATGGCTGAGATGCTGGGAGAGGAAGCTCCAAAATGGCCGCTACCTTTCTTTTCTAACTGTGCCAGGCTGTTGGTCCGTTTTAAGTCAATGAGAGCATAGGAAAAACAGTTCTCACTGCAACAGGGAAAGATTGTTCCATGACAGAGCAATAGAATTGAAAGGAGCTCAAACGTGTGAGTTGGTAGCCTGTCCTCATGGATGGCCTTTGGGTGTACGAGCTGTGCAATTACACTAGATGGCATCCCAAACAATCTGTGAATGGACTGGCGCAAGGTTCCATTTATACAACCCCTTAGAGTTAAAGGGCCGCTCCATTGACCTCTGTTGAGAGGAGAAGGGAAGGGGAGGGCTTTGTCTAATATATCTCAACAGAAGATAATGGGGCAGCAGCTGCAGGTAATCCCATCATGTATGCACCCTTGAACCACAAGAGTTTTTAGACTGAACTGTTCCTTTTAAAGCTCTCAGTTTGCACATCCCTTTCCCTTCTCTGTGCATATTCCTCTTTCTTCTACATTCCCTCCCTGTTTTTGCACACTCCCGCCTGCTCCCCCTCCCTCTTTTTTCACATAACCACCTTTTCTCTTTCTTCTTCACCTTACCAACTTCTTACACTGTTTTTCTGCCTTCCCTCCATCTCTCTCCTTTCCCGTGTTCTCTCCCTCTATCTCTTCTTCATCTCTCTTTCATACTATTTCTTTCGCTCCCTCCTGCTTTTCATATCTTCTCTCTGCCTGTCTCTATCCTGGAATGTAAATGTGTTTGTGTGTGTGCTTAGGGGCCCCATTCTGAAATCTCACACAGGGCCAGCACTGGCCCCTTACTCCAGCCATTTAGGCTTCCTATTAATATTTAATCATTTTGTGGTAGGTGACCTTTGACCTGTCATCACAGTAAAATGAACCAGAATCCTCAGAACATGCTGACCTGACCTTCGCAGCACAAAACCTTGCCCAGGGCCACAGCTGCTGTTCTGTCTCCCTACCTTAAATACAGATGTGTTGACAAGGGACCCTGGCTACTTGTAATCTCTATGGACTCGTCTTTCATCAGCACTGGTACAGCTCAATGACAAGCGCATCTTTGAGATGAAACCATCAACCTCTTCGAGCAGTCCTGGGATTCCTACAGATGGGTTCTAGGTAAAAAAACAACATAATATCCACATAAGTGGAGACTATGGCCCTTATTTATGAAGGAATAGCGACAGGTAGCGACTGGTGAGCGGCCGGTAATGACGGGCCCCGCCACGAGAACGCCGGCTCCCCACCACAATCACACATTTATCAAGCCAATCCTGCTTAGCGACTGAGATAGCGCCATATAGCCACTCATTCTTCATTATTCCAGCCTCAGCCCACAGCGCCAGCGTCCGACCTTGAACAGCGACAGGTATGACCTCTCGCTACCTGGCGCTCTCCAATGCATTTCAATGGAACAATCTTTAAATATTAATAATTAATTGTTATTAATTTTTTAATTTTTTTTTTAAATGTGGAAAATTCTGTGACCACTTCTGCAATTTTAGATAATTTTTTAAGGGAAAAAAAAAAAATGTACAGAATTGATATTACAGGTCTGATATTAATGTATTCATATTACTAAATTATTTAAAAACTTGTTTTTTTTGGTTTCCAAAAATATGGTTGTTTGGGGGTTAAAAAACTACTTTTAACCCATCGCTGCCAGCGCTCTGGGGTTTCAACATGCATTTTACAGCGCGAGAATTTTTTGAGCGTGATCTGTTAATGAATATGGTGGAAGCCGGTCGCTCTCTGACCAGTCGCTATCATGCGCTCCCATACAGCGCGGAACCTGTCAAATAGCCACTCCTCACCCAATATTCAACATTACGGCAAACCGACTGAGTCGCTATCAACTACCGAACAACGGCCAAGCACAGCGACTACTAGCGGGCGCTCTGAAAATGTCGCTACAGTCGCTCAACTGTCGCTACCTGCCGCTATTAATGAATCGGCCTCCCCGTGTTGGGTACCCATTCCCTCCAACCCTTTAATGCCAGGAGTAGATCTCTTTGTTCATAAGAAATCAATTGTGAGGCATGGCTGAGCTTAGGCCTATGGCAAGGAGAGACTCAGCGGGACTTCTCCATTGAGGATGCCTTTTGGCTACCTGCCCAGCAGTAACTAATGGGTTTCAGTGGCCACACATGTCGGGAAGCCCCTTAAGATGCTGGAAGGTTCACATCAAGCAAAGATAAAATGAAAAAGGGAACACAGAAAAATCAGATCAGAGCTCCAAAAGTTCATTATCACACTGTGCTGAATCAACCCTAATGTCAGAGGTGCACCTAATACCGGAATACAACATTTTTATTCACCAGGTAATAGCCTTTAGCTAGAGGTAGTAAGGGAAGTGTACAATCACATGTAACCAAGCAGAGTCAAAGGGGTCGATTCAGAGCCAGGGGAGAAGTATCACTCCTTTTTTAGGAGAGAAAACTGCCATTCACTTTCATTGTCTATCTTGGGGATGATTCAGAGCCAGATGAAAATTTACACCCGGTAGACAATGAAAGTCAATGGCAGTTTTATCTCCTAAAAAAGGAGTCTCACCTGGCTCTGAATCGACACCAAAGTCCGACCAGGATGAAATGAGTTGGTGATGAGTGCAGCGATCAGGAGGATTTTAATCTTCAATATCTACATTGGAGTCTCACCACAGGAAACCTTTAATCCAAAATCCCAGCGGCTGATGAAACGAAAGGGGAGATGGCAAAAACTCACTGTGTGTGCTTTAAAGTGGACCAACAGTCAAAAATGACTTAAACCAGACCAACAGAACAAACAGAGCGCCTATGCATCCCTCCCCAGGGCAATCTAGATTCCTGCACATAACAATTCATTTATCTTTTTCTAACTCCTGCTGTAGTAAATTTCAGAAACAAAATGGCGGCTCATGCATTTGCCGGCCACCTGCAAACAGGAAGTGCTGCTGGGCTTCCTGTTACTGAGCACTGTCAGTTATGTCAGTTGAATCCAGACAGCAGCATGGCTGAGATGCTGGGAAAGGAAGCTCAAAAATGGCCGCTACCTTTCTTTTCTAACTGTGCCAGGCTGTTGCTCCAGTTTAAGTTTTTATATTATAAAACTAAAAACTATATAACTACTCTTTTAAACTTATATATATTTATGAACCCTATCACGCCATTGGTCAATTTCTGTTTCTTCTTTGACCACTGAATTCATGAACAACACTTGTTGTTTCAGTATTTCACAAAGATGTTTTTGCTCTGTGATACCTTTGGTTATTTGTTTTTAAACCGGACCAACAGCCTTGTACAGTTGTAAAAAATAAAACTCCCCAAAACTCACCTGCCCCATCATGTATGATACAGAGAGGCCGATTCATTAATAGCGGCAGGTAGCGACAGTTGAGCGGCTGTAGCAGTATTTTCACAGCGCCCGCTAGTATTCGTGTGCTTGGCCATTGTTCGGTTGTTGATAGCGACTGAGTCGGTGTGCAGTAATGTTGAATACGGGGTGACGAGTCGCTATTTGACAGGTTCCACGATGTATGGGTGCGCATGATAGCGACTGGTCAGAGCGACCGGCTCCCACCACATTCATCAAAAAATCAAGCTCAAAAAATTCTCACCCTGTGAAATCCATGTTTAAACCCCAGAGCGCTGGCGGCGATGTGTTACCAGTAGTTTTTTAACCCCCAAACAACCATATTTTTGGAAACCAAAAAAAAAAATTTTGAAAGAATTTAGTAATATGAATACAATAATATCAGACCTGTAATATCAATTCTGCACAATTTTTTTTTTTTTTTTACCTTAAAAAAATTATCTAACATGGCAGAAGTGGTCACAGAATTTTTCACATTTAAAAAAAAAAAAAAAACATTAATAACAATTAATTATGAATATTTAAAGATTGTTCCATTGAAATGCATTGGAGAGCGCCAGGTAGCGAGAGGTCATACCTGTCGCTGTTCAAGGTCGGACGCTGGCGCTGTGGGCTGAGGCTGGAATAATGATGAATGAGTGGCTATCTGGCGCTATCTCAGTCTCTAAGCAGGATTGGCTTGATAAATGTGTGATTGTGGTGGGGAGCCGGCGTTCTCGTGGCGGGGCCCGTCATTACCGGCCGCTCACCAGTCGCCATTTTAGATAATTTTTTTAAGGTAAAAAAAATTAAAAAAAAATGTACAGAATTGATATTACAGGTCTGATATTAATGTATTTATATTACTAAATGATTTAAAAAACTTGTTTTTTTTGGTTTCCAAAAATATGGTTGTTTGGGGGTTAAAAAACTACTTTTAACCCATCGCCGCCAGCGCTCTGGGGTTTAAACATGCATTTCACAGCGCGAGAATTTTTTGAGCGTGATTTGTTAATGAATACGGTGGGAGCCGGTCGCTAGGGCCAGTCGCTATCATGCGCTCCCATACAGCGCGGAACCTGTCAAATAGCGACTCCTCACCCAATATTCAACATTACGGCAAACCGACTGAGTCACTATCAACTACCGAACAACGGGCAAGCACAGCGACTACTAGCAGGAGCTCTGAAAATGCCGCTACAGTCGCTCAACTGTCGCTACCTGCCGCTATTAATGAATCGGCCTCCCCGACGGCTAAGCAGCCAAGCGGCAGCTGTGGTGTGGCCGTGCTGCACATTCAGGAAGGCCGGGCGCAGGCGTGCGCATGGCTAGAGGTGAGCAGGGATGCGGCCGAAGCGCACAGACGTGGCGAGGGCTCCGACAGAGGGTGAGTGTTTCCGAGGTTTATGAGGGTTTCACACAGCGACTGGAACACCGAAGTTCCTCTGTAAGGATGCTGGTCCATTTTAAGTCTGTTTTCGATACTGGGCTATATACATGCTTTGAACAGTTTATTTTTCACATTTCTAATCTTTTTTGATGTAGTGGCATGGTCTGGCGTGATATTTCTATATCGTTTTTGTACATTCACACGTAATGAACAAAAGCCACACAATATCAAGAATACAAGTGTAAGTAATAAATAACACTGTCGCTATAAATCACATTGTACTACCAGAATGTCCACTATGGGGGTTATTTAAGTAGGGATAGCGGCAGGTAGTGCCTCGTAGTGGCAGGCAGCGTCATGTGAACACCAGGCGCTGTACGCAAAACCACATTTATGAAAGCGAATCTGGTGAGCAACTCTAACAGCGCCATGTAGCATCCAATGTATTATTACAGGCGGCTCGTCGTATAGCGCCGGCGCTCTAGCTTCCAGAGCACCAGATATTACCTTTCGCTCAGTGTCGCTCTCCCATACATTTCAATGGACATTCCTTTGCTTGTGTTTAAACAGCGTGTTTGACTTTTTTTTTTGCTCAATTCATTGTGTGACCTCTCCTGGCTGCAAACAAACACTTTTAGAATTTTTTTTTACTTTTTATATTTTTATGCAGAATTGTCATCACAGGTCTGGCACTAAATTGTTAATGTCACAGAGTTATAACAATTGTATTCCATGTGTTTTCGCTTTGTTACTGGTGGATATGTGTCCAAAAACAGACTTTAATCACACAGCGTCTGGTGCTCTATGCTAGCGACCAGATTTAGAGCACCAACGCTTTGTGTGTGTCCTTTTTTGATAAGTATGGTGTGGAGTGCCGAGAGTTGGTCGCAATGAGCTGGCGCTACCTTTCTCTCCCTGCAGCGCTGTACTGGTGTTAGAGCGCCAGTTTACTACAGTGACTGAGGCGCTATGTTACAGCGCCCGATACCCACTTACAGCGTCTACTAACGGTCGCTCTAAGCTCCGCTATACAGACGCTCATCTGCAGATACCTGCCGTTAGTAGCGAATCAGCCTCCACGTATATAAAACAGTGCATTCCTCTTACAAATTTACAGCAATTAACCTCCTACTATTTAGGGGGTGGATTGTTGATTAACAGAAGCGATTTTGGTGTCTAGTAGTCCTAGTCTGTGAAACTTTATCCCTCCATCTTGAGCTTACAACAGGGGTGACCTGGATTTGTTGGGTCCTCTATAATCTTACCCACTTTCCATGAAAATAAGACCTGCCCCAAAATATAAGCCCTAATGTGATTTCTCAGGATTTTGAGGATGCTTTAAATATAAGCCCTATGCCTCTATTGACAGTTCATTAAAATAAAAAACACACTTAAAAGACCCCACAAGACCCAAAACAAAAGGGTCTGCAAATGCCTATCAACCCTTATTGCAGGGGCAAATATGGCAATTGCCTGGTGCACCATGACCGAAAAGCCCTCAAACAGGGACAGGTCCCCAGGCATGGCCATTTCTTGCCCTGGGTACTATTATCGCTGTTCCGTTGTTTGCTCCTGGCCAGCGTCTGGGCACTAACGCCGACTGGAATTACAGTTAAACCAAAGAATTTAAGAATAAAAAAATAAAGCACTGTCAAAAGGGGGGTTTCAGGCATACAGCACCTGTTGCAATCTATGTTTTTTGTTTTGGGGGAAATGGCAGCACAAAAAAAATGATAAAACACTGGGGATTGCATTGGGGACACATAAAAGATGTGACACCAAAAATGCAAAAACATGCATACAAAAACTTTTCCAAACAGCCCAGCCATAGCCTGTGGCACATGCATCAGCCCAAAAAGAAAAAGTGCCCAAAATAATTAAAGCACTGTAGGGAACTCATCCCATCGCCCACCTATAATAACTTTATGTCCCTTTTAACACTCTCACCTGGGGAATCACAGTTTGGGATATCTCCAAGCTCGGACTAGCCCACAGGGTTACCAGGGAAATCCTTGATCACCAAAATCTGAACTAAGGGCCTTATTCATGATATCCGCCATGGCTATAGCGGCAGCTTCGGAGTGGATGCAGACACTGGGGAAGACAGCGCTGGGAGTTTCACACTCCAGAGCATCAGGATTTCGGATTCCCCAGGGGCCAACCAGTGCGGCATTTGAGACCCTTTAAATGCATTTAAAGAAAAATGAGAAAGTTCTGATTTGGGATAACTGCACTGACACCAAATTCGACTTTGAATAAACCTAAATTGGAAGCCCAACACTATAGGGTTGATTCAGAGAGACATAAAAAGACTTTCGTTTTTGTGTCAATCTGTTTTTTTTTTTTTTTATTTTCCCGCTCGCGTATGAGTGTACGAGTGATTCTTAGCATGCATCGCATCGCATTCGTCCGTTCGTATGCCAACAAGAATTCGTTTTCCGTTTATGTTACAACGTAGGCTGTTGTTTTTGCCCTTTTTCCATCGTCGCCTCGAACGAATCATTTATGCTTCCCGTTAGATTCTGATCTCCTTTTTCTATAACTAATCGTCCAGACGAAAATCGTTACGAACTTACGCCTGCACACTACAAAATTAACTCATTAATGTGCTCGTCTACATATTTAGTCCACTCACTTCTGCTGCAATGCTTAGCTAAATCACATCGCAGTCTGTATATTCTTCCATTTCCCGCACCTAAAGCTTACCTAAATCACTTCGCGGTCTGGCGAATCTTCATATCTAAATTTTGTGTTTTGCATTCGTTTTGTGGTATCCAACCCTTAATGAATGTATGTAGAAAAGTAAATGACACAGAAACAAGTTGTTTTTTTTGGTTTACTCATAAGTGGCATTTTTCGAGTGCCTTTTTTTTTTTAATATTTGGAAAAATGTAAAACTTTGAAACTTTTTAAAAATATATATATTTTTTTAAAATGCAAAGTGTTAAAATCTTTAAAATTTTTGGTTATAAAAATAACAAATATAAAACTATTTACACAGCAATGGCAGGCCCCAGAAAATTATTCTTCATCTGTGGTCCCCAACGAATCCCGCAGCTCCTGCATCTCGCCCACCAACTGAAGCACCGCGGCACTAAGTTGTGCCAATCTGGCACGTGCGGTGCCTGTAAAAAAAAGAAAAATAAATTATTTGTCGGCAAATACATGTTTAACAGCTGTGGATGGAATGTTTATTAGGTTGCAAGCTAACTCATGAGGCCATATGTCATTATGCTAAGGAATTAATAAAAGGAAGAGGCCATATGTCATTATGCTAAGGAATTAATAAAAGGAAGAGCCAATATGTCATTATGCTAATGGAATTGACAATGGATTTAGGTAGATTAGTGATGATGTCATTTCCCACATACTCAAAATATTTACATTACAACTTACTTTGTTGGTGGGCGACCTCTGCTTTGGGGACCACCCTCCGCTCTGGGACCTACCACTGCTGGGAAGTTGAGGCTGTAGAGACATGTAAAATAGGGTCACTTCTAATGTCAACAGTAAGCCAATGTGTGTGACATCACCCACCTTCTCCATGTGCCTCCTGGGCATGATCTGCTGCAGTCTCTTCCACAGATACTTCACCCGCTACATATTCATCTAGAAAAAGAGATTAAGGGAATCAGCTCTGCTTTTAATAGCATCTATGTCTGTGGGGTTACATTAAGAGTCACATACCAGAGGCTAATGGCTCCGTCGTTAGGTCCGACTCCCTGCCCACGCCGTGATGCCCCTCCTCTGTAGTAAGGTCCAGGGGCTGGTCTGAGGCGGCTACAGAGGAGAGGTAGGAACTTGGCCCTGGAGATCCACCACCTTCACTTCCTGCTGCAGATTCATGCAGCACTGGCTGGCCTGTGCGCCTCCGGGTGCATCTGATTCGGTACTCCATTTCCAACACTAGAAAAGAAAAGCATTTATAAATAAAGGCCTACCTTCTGTATTAGTCTAGCATACAATCGCTATTTACTTACTTGTACTTACGTGCCTTTTAGTTTTAAACTCAGCCTAGCATCCGGCCTCTGCAAGCGTGGAAGCCTCCTCCAGTTTGAGCACGCTGTCTACTTCCCTGCTGCCTAGGACCCAGGAACAGATATATAGGGTAAGTGGACTTTGATAAAACTGCTGATGCATGTGAATGCACATGACTAATTTGCCTAACAAATATATTTAGGGCCCAAACTGAAACAGTTTTTTCACATGTCCCAACAGACCCACACACTGATGGATGAAATCCAGGAGATGGAGGAGGAGGATGCCAGCCTGATGGGACCTTCTGAAATGACCACCCTGGAACCTAATCTGCCACTGCCCCAGCATCCTACTGCACCAAATCCTCTGCAGCAGAGTAAAGCTGGACAAATGCTGCCAGCCCATCGTGGGCAGCAGGCTGAGACTGAGCCTACAGTCCCCAGTGGTAGCTCTGCTGCAGAGGTTTTGCCGAGCACATCTGGGACTGTTGCTTGCCCTAGAGGTCCAGCATCTGCAGGCGCTCAAACCCGGGGAATTCAACAACGTCGACCAGTTTCCCAGGGGAGGCGCGTGACGATCCTGGAGTCAGCATGGCACCATAACAGCCGGTAATTTTGGCAGGTGACTCAACGAACCACAGAGCAGATTACTGCACAATTAGAGACTTTCAATACTACATTCACCATCATGCTGACTGAATTTAGGACGAGCAACAACCAGATGTCTGAACAAATGGCCAACTTAAGCAGCCAGATGTCTGGACAAATGGCCAACTTAAGCAGCCAGATGTGTGAACAAATGGCCAACTTAAGCAGCCAGATGTCTGGACAAATGGCCAACTTAACCACACAGATGGCAGGACAAATTGCCGCCTTAAATACTAACTTCGCTGCCATGCTCGAGGAATTTAGAACAAGCAATAGACAGATGCTGGAGCAGTGGCAGATTATGATTGCCACACATACCCAGGTGTTGGAACACCTCCAAGGCCCACCACAAGGTTATTAATGGGCAACATCCATATTAAGACCTATTTGACCTGTATCTCCACATCTTTCCTCTTCATCCCCATTCTATTTACCTGTCTGGTGAGCGCTACCAAGATTGCCTTTTTTATGGCTTTGCTGGTTTGATTTTAAATTTGCCCATATAGCTCATTAGAGTGCTGACATACCCCACTAGCCAGTGGCTGAGCTTAAGCCTCACTGAAGCGGCCGCTCAAGCTGCCACGCTGCAGGCTTGGGCCTAATCAAATGGTGGCTGGCTCATCCTGTTTGTTGGCAATATTGGGGGACATTCTTGGCTGTGAAACAACTACATTTGCCCATAGCAAAGATTGGACTGGACTGGCATTAGGACTGGGGGTTATTGGCTGGGTGGCCCCCGAAATTACAGACGTGGATGTGGCATAGGTATGGCTGCTTTCCACCTGTGCCGGTGGCAAATGTGGCCAAGCAGGAGAGGGTGTGTATGTGGGCCTATGTATTCCTGCCCGACTATTCCCCTGGAAATGGTTGCTCCCTATGTATGTTGATGTTGTTGGGCGGTGAAACTTCGGCCTGGAGTCCGTTACTTTACAACTCCTGGATGTGGCCAATTGCTAGGGGCCATGAGTCTGCCCCAATTTCTATTTATGTTTTACTATGTATGTACATTTTTAGTCTGCGAGTGCCCTTCAACTAAAAATTTACATAGTTCAATAAAATATATTGAATGTGACTTTAGCTGTTCTTGACTAAGTTGATGCATTAATGTTTGGGTTATTTTGATATTAATGAAGGTTTGTAAGAACAAACATGCGAAAATAAACTGCACGAGGCTCAAATCAGGTGTCAATTTTTTAGTAGCCTGAATCCCCTGAAAGAATAAGAAAATACTTACATAAATTACACATTCGAAACAACAATATTGTTTAAAGTGGTTGTTCACTTTGAATAAGAGCCTATCTTATATGTTTCCCACACCCTCATACAGATTGCACACATTAAAAATCATCCTACCTGCATCTACTGCATGTTATGAGCCTTTAAACATCCAAGATGATTGCTCAGGGAATATCAGGCAGGCTGCAAACAGGAAAAGAAACAGCCTTCTGACTGTGCTGCTCTGCATTTTGGGATCGCTGACCTGTTCTGGACCCCAGCTCTGCTCTGTGTGAGCAAAGCACAGCTATAACCCACTCCCTGCACTTTATCTCGCTCTCCTCTCCTCAGTAAGTGTGATGCATCTGAGCAAAGATGGCTGCGCCCGTATCCAAAAGTCCTGAACAGAGTTGCAGCCCAGTGGGGGAAAGAATAATAAGTAAGTGACTAAAAACTTGAAATATATTAGGTTGAAATGCTGGGGAATCAGTTTTTAAGGGTTTGGGCTTTTCTAAAAATCATGGTGAAGGTCCGGTTTAACATGTCATCAAGGGGAGAAAACAGCCATAGGTTAAGACATGGGTCATCAACTATATTCATAGGCATACAGTGAAAAGGGAATGACGTAATTTGAGGAAACTTACCAAGGAGCCATCCACCTGATAATTCTCCAGACTCAAATCGATGGAATAATCCAGAGCTCCGCAAGATGTATGCCTCATGGGATGAGCCTGGATACCCGGCGAGGACACTCAGTACCCACTGCTTGGACATTCAGTGAGTGGCCCATTTTGAGGTTCCTGAAAAAAAATTTTTTTTAGCAATCCAAGGTAAACTACTCAAACAATAACTCCTAACACCCTCAAACAACATGTTGTACAATCCAAATAACAGTAACTAAGTACATAAGTAGCTTTAATAACAAAGTTTATGTCAGGGACCGCTGGACACCCTTCTCTCGTGAGCCAACAATCCCCAATCTCCACCGCCTCTTGTGCCTATAGACAAGCCCCCGCTTGCTGGAGACACGGGTTATGCCTCTCCAGACTCGGTTGCCCCCAGGTCTTACTGGCACAAAGATTGCTGGCTTACGATAAAGACGGATGAACTGCGGGGTATCCCAAATCAGGAGTTCATGCACCAAAGTCTGTAAACGTCAAAACCAAGGGGCAAGCGAGCGTGCGGAGGCACCGCGGGACAGACTCCCAGGTAAGTTCCTTACATTACCCCCCCTTGAGGAGGGGCCTCTGGACCCTCCAAGCTGGGTTTCTGATGGTTCTCTCTGTGAAACTTCCTAACCAACCTCCCCGCGTGGACATCTCTGGCCGGGACCCAAGACCTCTCTTCTGGACCGTATCCCTTCCAATCTACTAGGTACTGGAGAGAGTTTCGGAAGAAACGCGAGTCCAATATCCGGGCTACCTCGAATTCTTGCTGCCCGTCTACCAGGATGGCAGCAGGGGAAGTATCTGGCTCAATACCCCTGACAGTTTATATGTATGTGGGAGAAAATAAAGATTTACATTCTAATGACTAATTAAGGTCAGCATTAAAATGTTTTGATAAGGCCTACATAAAAAAAAATTGATGAAGGTATACATTGGGAAATGTTTCACAGGGACACTTTACAAGGAGGGATTAAGGTATACACTGTAAACTGGTTCACAGGGACACTTTACAAGGAGGGATTAAGGTATACATTGTAAACTGGTTCACAGGGACACTTTACAAGGAGGGATTAAGGTAGACACTGTAAACTGGTTCACAGGGACACTTTACAAGGAGGGAAAAGGTATACATTTTAAACTGGTCCACAGGGACACTTTAGAAAGAGGGATTAATAGATAGTTACAATACAGTTTGCCTAAACTATATAACAAAATGACCTAATTAACTTACCTATAGATGTACTCGTCGGCTGTGGGAGGGATCAATGCAACGTGGGTGCAATCGATCGCACCCATGACGTTGGGCATGTCGGCGATATTAAAAAAACCCAACTTAAGCGCCTTCCAGGCTACCATGTCATCCGGAAAGTAAATATATTTTGGACTAATGGTAGCCATGCCATCCAGAAACTTGGATAGCACGCGGCTCAGCGTAGGCTGGGACATCCCCACGGAGAGGGCACCCAGCCTCTGGAACGAGCCGTTCGCCAAAAATTTCAGGCAGCCAAGCATCTTGCTTGCCCCTTCCTTGTGGTGCGGGCTAACCATGGCCGCAGCTCACTATACAACTGATAGAGGGAAGCGCGGTTAAGTCGGGTCAGCTCGAACAACTCAACATCATGCATGCGATCGATATGCATGCTTCGCCGGTACAATCTGGCTTTGGCCCTGCTGACACATGCAATGTCTTGGAGCTGAAGGCGCTCATATTCCTCCACAAAGCCGCAAAACATGGTCAAGCAAGCAAGCCGAGTGCAAAATGGTCCCATAAGTGGATCGCAAATGAAACCGTTTTATAGGGTGGTGGTCCCTCGGCAATCAGGTCTCTGAATCAGACGCAAGCCTATTCCAATAACGTAAGTTATCTGAACGAACGCAAAATATCAGATTTAGATGCGAAAATGATCCAACCTAACGCAAATGATCAGATTTAGATCCGTCCATCGAAAGCGCATATACGCATTAGCGGGAGCGAACATATGCATGGAAAAAGGAACGTAAAAAACAAAATAAAGGCCACACAGACACATATGAAAGTCCAGACGTATCTGTCTCTGAATCGAGCTTTATTTATGCTTTAGATGACCTGATAGACTGGTGGTCTAAGCTTATACAGCTGCCTTCTGTGGCCCCTCACCATCTCATATTTAAAAAGAAAAAACTGAAAATATTAAGAGACTGTTTAGCTGTTCTTTTTTCTCTCTTTGAAGCAACAAAAGCTTTGTAAGCATCAGAGCGATATGTAGAAATGAACATTCAGCACCCTTGGGAGCCTCGAAGAATGTGAGTCGTGATTATGAAAATTAGCCACTAGAGGGCGCCCTGGCACAGTGTTCTGGAGCCAGCTGCTTCTTCTACTAGCCTGAGCCTGTGATGAGCCAGAGAAGGTGGATGATTCTCAATGTGTGTGTGTGTGTGTGTGTTCCTTGTCTCAGCCTCACTCCCTCCATCCCACTCCCAGCGCTACACATCTCCTTCTCCCTCCTGACTGACTAGTAGCACTCCATCCCACTGATAAGATCCTGGAAAAGCGTCCTACCCCCAGGCTTCCCCCAACTTCCCACTGCTCTGAGGATGGAGATGGGATTTCCAGAGGTCTCCTCAAACTCAGCCGCTTACAAGATCATCTTCCTTATGTAACTCCTTTAAGGAACTGGAAGACATCTAGGGAAAAGGAACTTTGGAAAGCAGCTGGAGCCAGCGATCCTGTGCTATATATCTACAAACAAGGTAGGTCATATGAACTTCTTTATTCTGATTATTTTTTAATTTAAACTGATACATACATTTTCTTTTATCCCTGTATCCCCACCTATTATCCAGCTCACCTATTCCTGTAAAAGGACATAGAAGGGAACAGGCTGCATCCTTGTGTAATCTGATCCCAGCATCACCTTTCCAGCATCAGCACCAAATCCCTGTTAACCCTTTCATGCCACCCTTTTTATACTACAACATCTGTACAGCTACAATTCTGTCTATAGAATGATTCGAGTTAGGCTTTGGTTTATAATCATTAAAAGGAAAATCAATGGTAAATGAAACATGATGATGTTTAATAAATAGAGGAGGGTGGCAGAAATTATTCATGACTGGGGCGTGGGGTAAGATTAGAAAATAAGTGATGAAAAGTGACCTCAGGAGGATTTCCTTGTCGTACGTTAAAAGGATCCCCTTATTAAAAAAAACATATCCATTGCTCACATAACAAACTTTCTATTGATTTCTCTGTGAGGATGGTTTGGATTCACTATACATAGAAAATGTCTAAAGCTTGAATGGATGTAAATAGGAGTGAAACTGATTGGCCATCCATCGGCTGCCAGAGATTAATATATAATGTGTACAGAGCTCCCCAAGTGCGTTATGTCACCTCTATGGAGTGCGTCGTCCCCAGCAGCTAAAGGCTCAGAGATGCTAACACAGTGCCGGGGGGGGGGGGGGGGGGGAAGGCTTCTACTCATGGTGATCCCTAGGATTGTGGGTAGGAGTAAATTCAACCAGGATTTTGCTGAGTATTGGCAACATTTTGGTGAAATGTGGGCAGCTCTTAAGCCAAATAAAAAAATGAATTTTGCATTAAAAGAAGAAACCCTCTTTAACTATGGTTACACATCTCATTTTGTTTATCCAAACACAATTCTGGCAATATTAAAAAAAATATGCTAGTAATCAATCTATAGATAATTGCAGAGGTCTCCTTTACCCAACTTATGTGATTTACAGGAAAAAGGAAAAACCCGTCAACTGTAATCAAACTTTTGATTTGGTTTATTCTGAAAATAATTGGGTCAAAAAACTATTTTAATGCTAAGTATTCATCTGTGTTAATGGCTGAAGTCAACTTTAGCTTACTAATGTTTTTGTACAGGACAAGAAGACCGGAGAAACCCCTTTTAACTATAGTAAACATCTAATTGTGTTTAATCCGAACACAAATCTGGCAAATGTTCAGGTTAAAAGCTTTAAATGCTAATAATATATCTGTAGATATTAGCAGAGGTCCCCTTTAGCCAACTAATGTTTAAGAAAAAAAAAATAGAAGAACAAAGAACTCCCTTTAACTATAGTAAAACATCTGATTTCAGTAATTTCAAGCATAATTCTGGTAAAATTGTAGTTAAAACCTTAAGTGCCAGTGGTTCACCTGTAGATGATGGCAGAGGTCCCCTTTAGCCAAATAATTTATTTTTAGAGTGACAGAAGACAGACAGAACCCCCTTTAACTATAGAAAAGCATCTCATTTTTCTTTGATCAAATTTTTGTTTAAAAAAAAAAACCTTTAATGCTAGTAACTCTTCTGTAGATAATGGCAGGTGTCCCCTTTAGCCATCAAATGTATTTCTACAGGGGAAAAGAAGCGTTTGTAACTATAGTAAAACATCTGATTTTGTGTAATCCAAAAATTCTAGAGAAAATCAGCCAGTTGTGTTCTAAATAAAAAAAATAATCTTTAGATTGAGCTCATATTTAGAGATCCACTTTAGCCAACTGTTTAGCCAAATGTATTTTAGGGTTTCTTTAATATTATGTAGAGTTGTTGGAGTAACAAAAGAACACATTTACATAAGCCCCTTTTAACTTCAATTAATCCTTTAATAATGGAAGCAACCCAGCCAGCCAGCTCATGTATTTTTAGAGCAAAAGGAGATAGAAGCCCCCCTTTACTAGGTAAACATCTGTATATGGGGATTCCCCTTTCACATAACAAAAATGCATGTTTACAGTGAAAGGAGAGCTCCTCTTTAGGTCTGGTTATCCATTGGTTGATGGAAAAAGTTCCCTAGGGCCAACTAATATATGGTATGTAAATGCATGGCATCGAGCTGTTTTAAATAGTTAAAGAGGATTTTTCTTTAACAATAAAAATGCTAACTTTTTTTTTAAGGGGACCTCTGGCATAGTTAAATGCAGGTTCTTCCTTCACTCTGAAATACATCTAGCTAAAGGGAGCCTCAGAAATCTTTTTTTTATTTGAGCATAATGTTCCAGGAATGTTTGGGGATCTGAAAACGGAAGGCAAATAATAACTTTATATTATATATATATATATAACTTTATATATGATTCTTTGCCAGGATCAGAGCATAGACTTGAATGGCGATTGTGAAAGAATTCTCTATGCCACTGCATAAAATAGTGGTAACCCTCTTTATCCAACCTAAGTATTTTTAAAAAGTAAAAAGGAGGATTATTTTTTCCTGTTTAAAAGTGCATTACTTTCATTTGTAAGTACTTGTACTGTCAATGTAGTGTGCCAGGGAGGGTCCTGTTACTATGGCACCCTAAGGCCATGTGCACAGACTAGGCATCCCCGATCTTCATCCTCGTTCTTCAAAGCAGAAGGAACGGGGATACCAAGTTTGTGCATCTGTCTTGCAAGAGAGTAATCAAATACTGGAGATGATGGAAAAGATTAGCCGACAGTTCTTTCTAGGGAATTCTTTTAAAACAAAATGTTGTCCAATATATTAGATACTTAAATGAATAGTCCAGGCCAGGCCTACAGCTGCTAAAGCGATTCCCAGATGTGTAATACTCACCAGCAGAGGAGTAGCTAGGCTTTCTGGAACACGGGACAATGTTTCGAAATGGTGCCCCCACCTGTTCTCAGGCCTCACTTTGGCGCTCCCCTGACCTACTGCACCCAGGGCAAGTGCCCCTCCTGCTCCCCCCTAGCTACGCCCCTGCTCACCAGATCCTGAGTCCAGCAGTGTGCACACTCTCTGAGGGCGCCTGCCATTTAGAAGTGAATAGCCGACTCCATTCATTGCAACAGAGAGGGTTTTGCCACACACTGCCTCAGCATGCCCCCTCTGTACATAGCAAGGACGTGGATGTAGGAGGGTCCAATATGGCCGCACAGAGGAACATCTCCTTTTTTTTAAGTAAAAAAACGTATCCTTTATTGATGAACAACACCAAGGATTTTCACTCTCCCAGTATTGTTTCTCTTTAGCAGGGATGTCCCACTGTGTGTATCCCCAGAAAAATGGACCCTTACAATAATTCCACAGTGCAAGCGCGCGGCGCTGGCCAATTAGCCGACTTGATGTCAGATCTTACGTGAGATCAGCTGAATGGAACATGTGCCACTGTCCACATGTACCCACGTGCCATTCAGGAATTAGCCGACCTGATGTCCGATCTTAGGTGAGATCACCTGAATGGAACATGTGCCACTGTCCACACGTACCCACGTGCCATTCAGGAATTAGCCAACCTGATGTCAAATCTGGCGTCAGGTACATGTGTGCTACTGTCCACATGTACCCAAATGCCATTCAGGAATTAGCCGACCTGATGTCAGATCTTACGTGAGAACACCTCAATGGAACAGGAGCCACTGTCCACACGTATCCACGTGCCATTCAGGAATTAGCCAACCTGATGTCAAATCTGGTGTCAGGTACACGTGTGCCACTGTCCACATGTACCCATGTGCCATTCAGGAATTAGCCAACCTAATGTCAAATCTGGCGTCAGGTACACGTGTGCCACTGTCCACATGTACCCATGTGCCATTCAGGAATTAGCCAACCTGATGTCAAATCTGGCGTCAGGTACACGTGTGCCACTGTCCACACGTACCCACGTACCATTCAAGAATGCCTGGAACATCTCAGGTAAAGATATACAAGGGATGAGGGCATGGCCCATCCATTTACCGAGGGATCATCGATTCCATGAGTATACCAGGCAATTTGGGGGGCTCACACAACAAGGCATCCCAAATTGGTATGTTCCAGGGATGAGTCTATTAGATCCTAGAGAAGTCGTTATTTTTCTTTATGGAGAGCAGATGCTGCATATGGAAAAACAGTGTCACTTCCCAGATAGCTATATACAAATATAATATGACCAAACTGATTCTAGTAAGGAAAAAGGGAAAAAACAAATTGGTTGCTTTAAAGGGTTAAAATTTACATTACTCCCATTTCCTCCACCACAAATGATACAACAAGGTTAGATTTTTTAAAACCTACCAGTTCCAATCCTCCTGCATACATCCATCAATTCTTCTTGTCTGCTCTATGCTGTCATCACAGTAAACGCTACTCCCAGCTCCATTCTGTGTGTGGAAGGGGCGAGCCAGACCCACCTCGACTTGCTGCCTCCGCTGTGATGGAAACTTACTCAGGAGCTCTTCACAGCTTGCTGGGACAATACAGACAAAGCAAGGTGAGCATTAGGGATGAGCGAACCAGTTCGGACGAACCGGAATTCGCTCCGAATTTCAGGGAAAATTCGATTCGGCACGAACCCGAATTTTTATTGGTTCGTGCCGATCGAATTTTCCCTGAAATCAGAGGACGCGTCATCAGAGGGCGCGTCATCAGAGGGCGCCCGAGAGAGCGGCGCCGGCCTCCACGCTGCGACCATGCAGGTAAGTGTTTGCTTTTTAAAAAAATGCCGGCATGGTGGGAGCGGGCAGGCCGGCTGCGCTGTCAGCGGGCCGGCTTCCGCCGCCCGCTGACAGCGTAGCCGGCCTGCCCGCTCCCACCATGCCGGCATTGTTTTTTTCAGATGAGCGATTCGTGAAAGTTTGATTCGGGTGAACCCGAATTTCTTGGGGAAATTCGGCGAATCGCCCGAATCGAACTTTCAAGAAGTTCGCTCATCTCTAGTGAGCATCCTTAAAACTGGTGTTTCTCTCTCTTGCAGTCGAGGGGCATCTTGATATGGATGATCCACTGTGCAACCACCTGCCTGGAAGCCCAAGACCAGGCAACTCAGACTCACTGTTTTCCCTCCTGATCCACTGTCCATCATGATTGCTAGCAGCCTATCAGGGTTGCCTTGCAGGCTTGCAAATCATTGTGCACCCACCGGCCTGGTGAGCTCAATTGATTGGCAGCCACAAGAAACCAAAATTTAGGGATATTAACTTGATGCTAATAATGTGTAATGTATAAAAAAGCATACTTACCTTACCCAGCAGAGAACGGGCTTCTGCTAGGCTGCTCTTTGTGTTGTTGTTAATTTCTATCTGCTGTTTTAGAGCCACAGCTTTCAGTTTCATGATTCATGGTCGTGCGCCAAAGTATTTGTGCACACTTTTCATGCACAAAAATGGTTTACTCGCGTTTTTCCCCTTCCCCTCGATTCATGAGACACTTTTTGTGTGCCTATTCTTGCATGTAAATTTGCACATGGAGTAAGATTTCATGCGCAAATTAACTTCCAAAAGTATATTTGCGCATGATTCATGTTTTGAGGGCCGAAAAGTTTGCGCAAATGTGTTTATTTGATCCGGCATTTTCCTCCAGCAAAAAGTAGGAGGAAACTGCCAACTTTACTAATGGCATGTTTTTTAGGAATGAAAATGTCAGCTGCAAGTTTTTCTTTTTTTTTTATAACTATTTATAACTATTTTTTATAACTATTTTTGGATGTTAGGAAACATAAAAAAATGTAAAAAGTTGTAAAAGGTCTGAATTACACTTAAAGAAAAAAATTAATAGACACGAGTAAATAAATTACTCAGGGTCATGAATCAACCCTTATTTATTAAGCTACAAACCCCAAAAAGGTAGCATTTGGCCACAAATGTTTGAATCAAAAACACTATAAGAAACAGTAGCTCAATTATCAAGCACTTAGAAACGGGGAGGCCGATTCATTAACAGCGGCAGGTAGCGACAGTTGACTCAGTCGGTTTGCCGTAATGTTGAATATTGGGTGAGGAGTCGCTATTTGACAGGTTCCGCGCTGTATGGGAACGCATGATAGCGACTGGTCAGAGCGACCGGCTTCCACCATATTCATTAACAAATCACGCTCAAAAAATTCTCGCGCTGTGAAATGCATGTTTAAACCCCAGAGCGCTGGCGGCGATGGGTTAAAAGTAGTTTTTTAACCCCCAAACCACCATATTTTTGGAAACCAAAAAAAACAAGTTTTTAAAATATTTTTGTAATATGAATACATTAATATCAGACCTGTAATATCAATTCTGTACTTTTTATTTTTTTTTTTACCTTAAAAAAAATATTTAAAATGCCAGAAGTGGTCACAGAATTTTTCACATTAAAAAAAAAAAAAAAATAACAATTAATTATGAATATTTAAAGATTGTTCCATTGAAATGCATTGGAGAGCGCCAGGTAGCGAGAGGTCATACCTGTCGCTGTTCAAGGTCGGACGCTGGCGCTGTGGGCTGAGGCTGGAATAATGATGAATGAGTCGCTATATGGCGCTATCTCAGTCGCTAAGCAGGATTGGCTTGATAAATGTGTGATTGTGGTGGGGAGCCGGCGTTCTCATGGCGGGGCCCGTCATTACCGGCCGCTCACCAGTCGCTACCTGTCGCTATTCCTTTTTAAATAAGGGCCTATGATCAAGGCAGTGAGGGAGGGCTATAGAGAACATCTGGGACCAAACATTGAGAAACACAACAATGTAGGCAAACAAGATATCGCTACACATAAAAACAAGGAGAACACAGGGAATCATCTACAGATTGGAGAATAGAGATTTGTATCAGACACAGAAGCTAGAGAGACAAATTCGCCACTGCTAAACAGTAAAGACGGGAGAGAAACATGGGGACCATGGGGACCAGCGATTGGCTGAGCCAGCAAAATGCGAATGGAGCTGGTCATTTCCCGTCTAAAAAAGAGCTGAATTACATGAGACGAAAACCTGCGCTCAAACTTTGCGCATGCCATTTGATGCGATGGGCATTGATGCCATTCTTGCACGTGGTGCCATGATTCTTGCGCCGAGGTGCAAGTTTTTGCAGGTGGTTATGCGTTTTTTTTGGCACACAGCCATGAATTCACCCTTGTGTGTTTCACACGCAGAGTGTTACAGTCTGTCAGGGTGATTCATTACTAACGCCAGGTAGCGACAGATAAGTGTCTGGCAGGCATTTCAGAGCGCCCGCTAGTGGTCGCTGTGCTCGGCTGTGGTTCGCTAGTTCAGAGTGCCTCAGTCGCTGTGCAGCATTGATGAATACTTTGTGGGGAGTCGCTATATGAGCAGTACAATGCTGTATGGGAGCGAATGGTAGCGACTGGTCAGTGCGACCGACTCACACCATATCCATCAAAGAAACAGCCTCATACACCGCCGGTGCTAAAAAATGCTTCGCTGTAGCCCAGAACGCCGAAGGCTGTATGATTAAATGCTGTTTTTGAACATGTATCCACCAGTAACAAAGCGAAAACATATGGAATTACATTGTTATAACATTGTGACATGAACACATTAATGCCAGATCTGTAATGTCAATTCTGCATAAATGTATAAAAAATGAAAAAAGTTTTCAAAAATGGCTTTTTCTAGCCCAGAAGAGGTCACAACATTATTTGAGAAGAAAAAAAAAATATAATAATAACCCCCTGTTTAAAGAGAAGTAAAAGAATGTCCATTGAAATGTATGGGAGAGCGACAGGTAGCAAGAGGTAAGACGTGGCGCTCTGCAAGGCTGAACTCCGGCGCTGTACGCTCAGGCTGGGATAATGATAAATCGAACGCTACATGGCGTTATCCCAGTCGCACAACAGGATCGGCTTCATAAATGTGGAATTGAATGCTGTCTCCGGCGTTCATCTGCCGCTTACAAGGCGCTACCTGGCGCTATCCCTTCATGAATAAGGGCCTGTGAGGGGAAGGGGGTTCTCCCTCTGGCTGTTCTTATATTTCAGTCTACTGCTTAGGATACAGCCAAAACTATCATGCAAGGGAAGGATTCATTTGTTTGCCAATAGTGAACCTTGTAGTCAGCGGCGTAACATATTTTCATGGGGTCCTGGTGCAAATACTAAATGGGGCCCTATCAAGGCTGTCTTATAACTCAACTGGATGCAGCTAGACAACTAAAGACTGAAGAAATAGAGACAAATAGTGCTTCCTGAATATATATATATATATAATGTGGAGGAGCATCAGTGATGGGGGCCCCCTAAGCTTCTGGGCCCGCACACCCTGCACCCTTTGTAGTTACTCCCCTTCTTGTAGTAAGGAGGCCTCCCCCTGTCTCGCATATATTCCATTAGCTTCATGCATATACTGTTGTGGTCGGGGAGAGATGCTTGGTGTATAGGTTTGTTCATCCCAGCATAGTGTCATCTCTCACACCTCCCCCCCCCCCCATTTATCTAGAGAAAAAGAATGTGGCCCCGTGTAGCGCGATCAGAGTCTTCAAATAGAAAATGCACACGCCGGCTGCAGTGATTCACAGCTCGGAAGTGCGACAAGGAGAACATGGTGTGATATACTGTAGGTGAATCCAATTCTGCTGCTGTCGATGCTATTGCTTACACGCCACATGGTTAAAGAATCTGCTGTGCAATATTCCTCTATTTCTTTTCTTTCTCTTCTTTGCTTTTATTTTTTCTCTTACCTTCTTATTCTCTCTCTTGTTCTCCTACTTTGTGCTGTTTAGCTCTCTTCCATTCTCTTTCCTCTCCCTAATAATGTCTGCCTCTCTCTCTCTTTCTCTCTCTGTTTCTCTCTCACTTCTTCTCTCACTGTTACTTTCCCCTTTTCTCTTTCTCCCCCCCGCCCTCTCTCTCTCTCTTCATCCATCTTCCCTCTCTCTCTCTCTTTCTGTTTCTCTATCATTTTCTTTTACTCTCCCCTTTTCTCTTTCTCCCCTCTCTCTCTCTCTCTCTCTCTCTCCCTCTCTGCTTCTCTCTCACTTTCTGTTACTCTCCCCTTTTCTCTTTCTCTCCCTCCTTTCTGTCTCTTCATCCATCGCCCCACTCTCTCCCTCTCTGTTTCTCTCTCACTTTCTGTTACTCTCCCCTTTTCTCTTTTTCCCCCCCTCTCTCTCTCTTCACCCATCTCCCCACTCTCTCTCTCTCTCTCTCTCTCCCTCTCTGCTTCTCTCTCACTTTCTGTTACTCTCCCCTTTTTTCTTTCTCTCCCCCCATTTCTTTCTCTCTCTTCATCCATCTTCCCTCTCTCTCTCTCTCTCTCTCTCTCTCTGTTTCTCTCTCACTTTCTGTTACTCTCCCCTTTTCTCTTTTTCCGCCCCCCCTTTCTTTCTCTCTCTTCATCCATCTTCCCACACACACATTGTCTCTCTCTCTCTCTCTCTGTTTCTCTCTCACTTTCTGTTATTCTCCCCTTTTCTCTTTTTCCGCCCCCCCCTTTCTTTCTCTCTCTTCATCCATCTTCCCACTCTCTCTCTCTTTCCCTCTCTGTTTCTCTCTCACTTTCTGTTACTCTCCCCTTTTCTCTTTTTCCACCCCCCCATTTCTTTCTCTCTCTTCATCCATCTTCCCACACTCTCCCTCTCAATTTCTTTTTGTAACAAAAAGAAGCCACGAAAAAATAATTTTTCTATGAAAGAGAAATGTTATTTCGTGACTGGTGACATCTAGGTCCTGCATTGACAAGTCACAATGTAAATTCTGTACAAATAAATGTGTTTCAACTGGCGCTGCTTCAACCAGAGCGCTCAGAGCTGAGGCCAAAAAAGTGTCGCTGTGTGGCGCTGACGATTCCTGTGTGTGCCGGTGGGTACGGCTATAGAGGAGAGCAGCATGAAATGCTGGGGATATTTGTTCCTATGAAGCCTGTAGATAAGCCACATCCCCACCTCACCCATTCCCCTGTAAAGTGGTCAGTTTTACTAAGGGGGTTATTTAAAGTGGACCATCACCCATGGGTGATCGGCCCGGGAATCTATAAGATTCCCGGGCCGATCACCTCCCTCCCTCCCCGCTTGACATCCCGATCTCGGAGGTGAAACCCCCCCAAACACCCCAAACTCCTTACCTTAGTTTCGGCGGCGGTCGGCCGCCGCCGCCTCCCTCGCGCCCCTCTAGGCGTGCGCGCGCCCGCGCCGGCCGTCTGTGAATGGCCGGCGCGGGCGCGCATGCGTCAAGAGGGACGCGCGGGAGGCGGCGGCGGAGGAGCCGCGGACAAGCGGCTGTCAAATACCTTGTCAGTCGGCGCTGGGAGCGGGGAGAGGTGAGTTTTTAGGGTGATCGGGGGGGTTTCACACAGCGGGGCACCCCGACCGAGCGTCCGATGTATTATTACAGGCGGCTCAGTGTATAGCTGTCTAGCTTCCAGAGCGCCGTGAGCCGGTCGCACTAAGCTGGTGCTACCTTTCGCTTCCTGCAGCGCTGTACTGGTGTTAGAACGCCCAACATACATCACATTCATCAATGCAGGTCAGGTTACTAGAGCTACTGAGGCGCTCTGTTACAGCGCCCGATACCCGCTTACAGCGCCTACTAGCGGTCACACTAAGTGCCGCTATACAGACGCTCATCTGCCAATACCTGACGTTAGTAATGAATCAGCCTCCAAGTGTTCCACTTTGAGTACCCCAAAATATAGTCGGTTTACTCTCCTCTCTCTCTTTCTCCCAGTTTCTTTCTCACTCTCTCTTGCTTTTTCACTTTCTTTTTTTCTCTCTGAGGCTGATTCATCATTAGCGGCAGGTAGCGACAGATGAGCGTCTGTAGCAGGCATTTTCAGAGCGCCCGCTAGTAGTCGCAGTGCTCGGCCGTGAGTCGCTGTTCAGTAATGTTGAATACATTGTGAGGAGTCGCTATTTGACCAGTACAGCGCTGTATGGGAGCGCATGTTAGCGACTGCTCATAGCGACTGACTCACACCATATTCAGCAAAAAAACAGCCTCACAAATCTCTGGCGCTGAAAAATACTTGTTTGTAGCCCAGAGCGCAGGAGGCGGTGTGTTTAAAGTCTGTTTTCAAGCATCTATCCACTAGTAACAAAGCGAAAACACATGGAATTACATTGTAACAACATTGTAACATGAACACTTTAATGGCAGACCTGTAATGTCATTTCTGAGGAAATATATAAAAAAATGAAAAACATATGAAAAAAATGCTATTTCAATGCCAGAAGAGGTCACAGAATTATTTGTGATTTTTTTTGCAAAAAAAAAAAAAACAGTTTAAAGAGAAGAAAAGGATCGTCCATTGAAATTTATGGGGGAGCGACAGGTAGCGAGAGGTCATACCTGGCGCTGTGCAAGGCTGAACGCTGGCGCTGTTCGCTGAGGCTGTGAAAATGATGAATCAGACGCTACATGGCGCTATCCCAGTCGCTAAACAGATTCTGCTTGATAAATGTGTAATTGCGTGCCGTGTCCGGCGTTCACCAGTCGCTACCTGACGCTATCCCTTCTTAAATAAGGGCCTCTGTCTCACTATTTCTCAATCTTTTCTTTCTCCTTCCCTTCTCCTATTTCCTCCCTTCCTCTCTCTCTCTCTCTCTCTTTTCTCCTTTGCCTTCCCCTTTCTGTCTCCTTCCCCTCTCTCTTTTTATCTCTCCCTTTTCTAATCCCCCCTCTCTGATTCTCTCTCCTACTTCTTCTTTCTCTTTCATCCCTTGCTTTCTCACCCCTCTTCTTTCTCTTTCTTCCCTTTTTCCCTGTTTCTCTCTTTCTCATCCCCTTTATGTTGCTTTTTCTCTTCTCTCTCTCTCCCTCTCTGTTTCTTTCTTTACCTTCCTCTTCTTCTCTCTTTCTCTGTATTCCTGTGCCTTTTCCTCTTTCTTCTCGGCCTCTTGTCTGTTTCTCCTGTTCTCCCTCTGATCTCTGTTTCGATTACTATTCCCCCCCTCTTTGTTTCTCTCTCTCTCTTTTTTCTGTCTCTCTTTCTTCCTTCCCCTTTTGTTCAGTTTTCTCTCTATTTGCCTATGTATTTGTCATTAGTGATTGGCACTCAGGGACAGAAATATTGCATTGTCTTCACAGAGCTGACAAACTACCTTCCTCTGTGGCTTTGCAAGCGAGCACAAAACTCCATCTCTCACGGGAGAGCGCGGCGCTCGCCTTCATTGTGTTGAACATTGATCGGAGTGTGTCGCAAATAAAGACGGATGCGTTGTATTTACACCAGCTCTGCACATTCACGCAGTTATCCATATCCCCATTCAATGGATTTGAGCAATAGGGGAGCTTCCACTAACCTCAGCCAGTCAGATTTTCAATTGTTATTAAATACATTTGCAGGTAGAATCGATCCTTTGCGGCCCAATGAGTCAATATCTGTCCTCCAAACAGAACATTTCAAGTCGATTTAAATTCCTGCACCGGAAAAATGAAAATCAGAGCGCGGTGAATGAAAATGTCATAGGGTCTGTTCCATGGATTCAGTTAGTTCAATTAAAGGGATCCTTTACCCCAGAAAGGAAGTTGCTTCATCAGCTTCTAGCCCCAGCCCAGTGCCCCAAAACAGCACCTTTTTTTTTTTAACTAAACCCTTTGACAAATATTAAAGTGGACCAACACCTAGGATTTTGACTATCCTGGGTTTTGGTCCACTTCGGGGGTGCCCCGCTGTGTGAAACCCCCCAGAAAGCCCCAAAAACTCACCTCACCACGCTCCCACGTGACCGCGCCGTCCAATCCCCGCCGACGTCCAAGCGGGTGACAGCGACGTCCAAGACAGCGCATCCGCCGCCGCCTCCCGCACGTTACTGTTACAGGGCGCGCGCCCGCGCCGGCCGTTTGTGAATGGTCGCGCACGTCTAGGCCGCGCACGTCTAGAGGGGCGCGCGGGAGGCGGTAAGGCGATAAGGTAAGGTTTTTGGGGGGTTTGGGGGGGGGGTTCACCCCGCGGGACATCCGAGATCGGGAGATCTTATAGATTCCCGGGCCGATCACCCCTGGGTGTTGGTCCACTTTAATAAAAACACTAACTGGATGCAGTCTGCTGTTTGAATGGTGACTGTGCAGCAGCGCCCCTTGTGCTCTCCACTGATAATTTATTTACAGGCTGATTCATTACTAGCACCAGCTTTCGGCAGATGAGCGTCTGTACAGTGGCGCTAGGCGCGACCACTAGTATACGTTGTAATCAGCTATCAAGCACTGTAATAGAGCGCCTCAGTCGCTGTGGTAACCTGGCCGGCATAGATAAATGAGATGTATGTTGGGTGTTCTAACACCAGTACAGCGTTGCAGGGAGCAAAAGGTAGCGCCAGCTCAGTGCGACCGTCTCTCAGCGACTCACACCATATTCAACAAAGAAACAGACTCACCCAGTGTCAGCGCTCTGGATCTGGGCGCTATATCATAGAGCGGCAGACGCTGTGTGATTAACGTTTTTGAACACATATCCACCAGTAACAAAGCGAAAACACATGGAATGACATTGTTGTAACATTGTGACATTAACACTTTAATGCCAGACCTGTAATGATAATTCTGCATAAAAATATAAAAAAATATAAAAAATCAAAAATGTTTTCAAAAGTGACTTTTCTAGGCCAGGAGAGGTCACACAATTATTTGAGAGAAAAAAAAATATTAAAAACAAAAAAACCCTGTTTAAACAGAAGAAAAGGAACGTCCATTGAAATGTATGGGAGAGCGACAGGTAGCGACAGGTAATACCTGGAGCTCTGGAAGCTAGAGTGCCGGCTCTATACACTGAGCTGCCTGTAATTATGAATTGTACGCTACATGGCGCTGTTAGAGTCACTCACCAGAATCGCCTTCATACATGTGGTATTGCGTACAGCGCCCGGCGTTCACCAGACACTGCCTGCCGCTACGAGGCGCTACCTGCCGCTATCCCTTGATGAATAAACCCCTTAGTTACAAGCTAAACTGCCACATGGTGTGAATATAGAAGTTTAGCTTGTACAGTTTTCAGATTTATTGTAGTTATATATATATATATATAATTATAATTGATAAGGCTAACCCTCAAAGCTGTGCGGTATATAACTGAATGTATCATCATTGAAAGCACCAGGGAGCCATACAGCTGCCATTCAAACATCAGACTGCATCCAGTTCATGTTTTATGAATATTGATGAAAGGTTGTAACACAAGTACAAAAGTTTATATCTAACAAACTGATGGACACACAATATAAGATGCAATGCCAATGTACAAAAAATATATAAAAAGAGTGATCATCATTATGTGCCAGTGCAAATATATAGTAATACTCATATGCGGCTGTGGCCCACAAAGAAGGAGACCACCGGCCCTGAGTCGGGGAGGCCGATTCATTAATAGCGCCAGGTAGCGACAGATGAGCGACAGTAGCGTTATTTTCACAGCGCCCGCTAGTATTCGCTGTGCTTGGCCATTGTTCGGCTGTTGACAGCGACTCAGTCGGTGTGTGGTAATGTTGAATACGGGGTTAGGAGTCGCTGTTTGACAGGTTCTGCGCTGTATGGGAGCGCATGACAGCGAACGGCCATAGCGAACGGCTCCCAGCATATTCATTAACAAATCACGCTGCAAAAATTCTCGCGCTGTGAAATGCTTGTTTAAACCCCAGAGCGCTGGCGGCGATGGGTTAAAAGTAGTTTTTTAACCCCCAAACAACCATATTTTTAGAAAAAAAAAAAAAAATGTTTTTTTACCTTCAAAAAAATATCTAACATTGCAGAAGTGGTCACAGAATTTTTGACATTTAAAAAAAAAAAAAAAAAATTAATAGCAATTAATTATGAATATTTAAAGATTGCTCAATTGAAATGCATTGGAGAGCGACTGTTCAAGGTCGCTCGCTGGCGCTGTGGGGTGAGGCTGGAATAATGATGAATGATTCGCTATCTGGCGCTCTGTCAGTCGCTAAGCAGGATCAGCTTGATAAATGTGTGATTGCGGAGGGGAGCCGGCGTTCTCGTGGCGGTGAGCGTCATTACCGTTCGCTCACCATTCGCTACCTGGCGCTATCCCTTGTTAAATAAGGGCCTTATAATTATTTAGTGAAGCAAGGGTGCATGTTTGGGTGTGAATTGTAACCTGAATGTTAGTAAGCTTTTTAACTTGAACAGAAGAGCCATTATTGGGGGAGTCTCTGTGGAATCCCCTTATGACTTATGACATCACTGATGGGGAGAGACATGGTGGGGAATCCCTGTCTCTTCCCTCTAGTGACATCATTAGTCACATGGGGAGGGATTCCACAAAGACTCCTCTTCATATAAAAGCCTTCGTGCCCTGGAGGGCTATGATTAGCTTGATGGGATGCCAAGGAAGGAGGCGGGCTGCTGGCAGGGAGGCTACTATAGCGGCTCTCGCCCACATCAGGCCAGTGCTTGCCAGACCAGGAGTAAGCCCCCTCGACCCTGGGGACCAGCAGATCGGATGCCGCCAGGCGGGGAACAGAACTGGATTGTCCCTGCTCCAGGTCTCCCCTGGAGGTAATTCACACCCCAATGTGCACCAGAAGTGCACATTGGCATGACCCCTTTGACACTGAGATGGGGAGGCCGATTCATTAATAGTAGCAGGTAGCGACAGTTGAGCGACTGTAGCGGCATTTTCAGAGCGCCCGCTAGTAGTCGCTGTGCTTGGCCGTTGTTCCGTAGTTGATAGCGACTCAGTCGGTTTGCCGTAATGTTGAATATTGGGTGAGGAGTCGCTATATGACAGGGTCCGCGCTGTATGGGAGCGCATGATAGCGACTGGCCGTAGCGACCGGCTCCCACCATATTCATTAAAAAATCACGCTCAGAAAATTCTCGCGCTGTAAAATGCATGTTTAAACCCCAGAACGCTGGCGGCGATGGGTTAAAAGTAGTTTTTTAACCCCCAAACAGCCATATTTTTGGAAACCAAAAAATCAAGTTTTTTAAATAATTTTGTAATATGAATACATTAATATCAGACCTGTAATATCAATTATGTACAATTTTATTTATTTTTTTTTTTTTTAACCTTAAAAAAATTATCTAAAATGGCAGAAGTGGTCACAGAATTTTTCTCATTTAAAAAAAAAAAAAAACATTAATAACAATTAATTATGAATATTTAAAGATTGTTCCATTGAAATGCATTGGAGAGCGCCAGGTAAGCGAGAGGTCATACCTGTCGCTGTTCAAGGTCGGACGCTGACGCTGTGGGCTGAGGTTGGAATAATGATGAATGAGTCGCTATATGGCGCTATCTCAGTCGCTAAGCAGGATTGGCTTGATAAATGTGTGATTGTGGTGGGTAGCCGGCGTTCTCGTGGCGGGGCCCGTCATTACCGGATGCTCACCAGTCGCTACCTGTCGCTATTCCTTCATAAATAAGGGCCATAATTGTAGTTGGATAATTGCAATTATTGTTAATAAAGTTGATAATCCTTTTGGCTTATCCAGCAGTTGTTAGTTTTTATGACTAAGGGCATGGAGTACTAATGGCCTGAAACGCGTCAGAGGCTACAGGATGTGCACACTGTAAGACTTTATCTCATATTATGGACTAATGGATGTGATTTTTTCTATCAGATTTAAATTAAAGGTAATTTTTAGATACACCTGAGAGCCGGACCCTTTCAAATCTGTTTTGTCAGCTTTGCTGCATATTTGTGTTCTACAGACTACGGGCAGATTTTTTACAGATACTTTCTCCCACCAATTAAGTACAAGGTACATACAGGGAATTCTTCTTGGCAAGATGATATAGCTAGAGCTTGAAGAAGTGACAAGATAAATTACACAATACAGAAGATATATTACACATCTGTAGCATTTTTAGAAATGTCCTACAAAACTCCCTTTACCTTAAAGGAGCAGTATCGCGAAATTTGCATTAAAAAAGATAAATAATTAAATAGCCATACAATAGCTTATAACATGTGTATAAATAATCTGGCGATAGAAAAAGAAAAAAATATATGCCTCTCTTTTAAATTGTATAATTATAATAGCTCAGTCCATTTGCTGAATAGGGGGATCTGCTGGGTTGTTTTTAGTGAGCTGCTTCATTTAGCCCACTGGTCTCCTAGCAACACTTTACCTCATAGGCTGACACTGTAACGGCTGTGTGTGTGTGTGTGTGTGAGGTGCTGCTTTTGTTATGAGACCAGGTGACTCAAATGTGTAAAATCTATACAAAATAAACTAAACTGACTGAAAATAACTGAAATTCTTCTTTGAATAACTGTGCAGGAAAATCTAAAAGTATTAAAGTGGAACAAAACCCCATTCTAAATCAGGATGCCCACTGTGTGAAACAACCCCTGGATAACCACAGATCCCCCCATTTTTCTGGCGCGCTCACGCAGATAGTCATTTAGACAGGCCGGGCGGCCAGGAAGGTTACTGCTCAGGCTCCCCATCTGCGTGCAAACAGATCTGATTGGATGAGACCCGCGCATGCGCTGTGGGACAGGGAAAGGTACGTTTTCACAGGCGAACTTGGGGATTTCACATATCAGGGCATCCCAAGTCGGGATGCCCCTAGGGGCACAAAACAAAACTCCAGATAGTGAAAATCCTGGGTTGGGCTTTGCTCAAAACACACAAAGCTGAAAGAAAGATCATATGGAAAAAAAAGAGAAAATGGTAAACTGAACAATTTTGCAGCAGAGCCAACATGAAGGGAAAACTGTCAAAATCAGCTAAATGACTTCTAGAGCTTTTCTCTCTGTTTTAGATATAAGTTCTGGCCAGGCAATGTTGCAATGTTGTTATCTGATGCTGGACGGCTGCCAGCACTGAACAGCTGAGACTTTGATACATTCTCCTCAGCGTGGAACTGATACATTGTTGCACCCCTCTCCTCAGTGTGGAACAGGCCAGAGTGTCGGCGCCCGACACTGACAAGACATAAACATGAGCTATTAGTCTCCAGCTGCTCAACACACACATCATTTTTTTCTACATTTGTAATTCTTACTCCAACACTTATCTACATTCAAAGTACCATTTAAATATGTCACCAAGAAAAATTCGCGATACTGCTCCTTTAAGTGATTCAAACTTAGCGAGCATTGCACCACGTTATATGCAGCTAACTACAGTTGGCTATACAATATAACATTCATTTGGTCCATGGGAAGCAACTAAAGCAGCCTAATGTTCTTGCACACTGAATGGGAAGACCTCCAAATGTCTGATGAACATTGCGCCAAACTATGTATTATTCAAAACTATTCCTCAATGCATGACACATTGTGGCGCACCTTGATTAGCACATTGAAAAGAATATGGAGGAGCTCTGTATTTTTAGAGTGACCGAAGAACCCCCTTCTAAAGAGTATGTAAACCCCACAAACAATGTGAATAGGTAATCACATTGTACTTTCCTCAGCAGCTCCAGACCAGACCTGTAACGAGGCCGTGTGAGACAGCCGGGCCTCCTTGGCTTGCTGGTGGAGGGGTAGGAGGCGGGCCCTCTGAGCCAACAATTACATTTTATATACCGGTAATTTACTATTTTAGAAGGTGGGTGCCTTTCCACTGTGTAATTTGCCTCAGGCAGCAGAAAAGCTAGATTCACCGGTCAGACCGGTCCAGTGCCCAAGAATCTCCTGGTTCCTGAAATAGGTACTCACATTTTCCATGAGCGCTCCCCCCATGCCCCTCTTATAACTCAGAGTGAATATACATGCAATCTCCATTCACTACAAAGCATGCCCCCTACATTGCAATAAATGCACAGGCACTGTGACTGATGCGGGGGGAAACAACAAGCAAGAGCATTGGTCAGACACACAAGAAATTCTGTAGCACTTTGGCTACAGGACTCATTCCCCTCGATTCAAAGAGCAAAAGTTAATTGATTTCGTATCGAGAATCGTAAGTTTGGGTGGGTGTTAGTCATTTTTTCCTGTTTTTTTGGCCATTTCCGACTCGCACGAGCCTACGTACGAATGCGTATATGCTCTTACGATCAGCGGAAGTTCGTTCCTAAATTTTAGGATCAAAACGTAAAACTTAGGATCAAATCCTAAAACTTACGATCAAAACGTAAAACTTAGGTTAATTGGATGTGTTTAGGTGTGATTCAGAGAAACCTCTAAACGCGTTTTAAAAGAAAGCCACAGCCGACACCTTTTAGCAGCCGGATTGCTGTTCGTGAACAGGTTTTTTGGCTATGTGGAGCGCGTCTTGTGCTCCAATGAACTGCATGTATCAGCATGGCCGAGGCCATAAATTGTATGGCAATGCATACCTGATTCATGTATGCCTTATAAAAGCATTTTAATGTGGACCTTAATTAGTCCTTTGCATGTAAACCTTTATTTTGCAATATATTTGCGTTAATTAAAGAAACTTATGTCCTTTGTTATTTATTTTAAAATTGAGGTACTAGAATAATATTTTTAGATTGCATTTATTGGTGTAGTTGTTTACCTTTGCTTTGTTTAATTATTTAAGCACATCTTTGGTCAGATGCATCACACTTACTGAGGAGAGGAGAGCGGGATAAAGTGCAGGATGTGGGTTACTGCTGTATTTTGCACAGACACAGCAGAGCTGGGGGCATGGAAAGGTCAGAAATCAAAGAATCCAGAGCAACACAGTCACAAGGCCCTTTCTGTTTGCAGGCTGCCCGATAATACCTGAGCCGCCATCTTGGCTGTTTCTAGGCTCATAACATGCAGAAGTTGCTGGGTGTTTTTTAAGATTTGTGAGCAATCTGTATGTAGAGGGTGTGGGTAACCACACTAAAAATTTAAAGTTGTACCATTTGAAGCATAAATATTAAAATTAAATCCACAAGTAAAAAATGCAAGTTAACTAAAAATTAAACAAAGTAAGATTTACTTATGCAAATGCATTCATTAATGGTTGGTTACTACAAAATGAATGAAATAAAGAAAAATAAAAGACCAAATATTTAGAATGCACTTTAATGAGGTAAGTTTGTAGTGCGGAGCCGCAAGATCAGAAGGATTTACGTCCAGACAAAAAAGGAAAAAGGGCAAAACCAATGTTGCAACCTGAGAAATGAAACGGAAAATTCAGGATGGAAACTGACATAGGTCTGATTCCCGAACTGCCATACGAACGGACGTATCTTTTAGGATAGAAACGTATTTGCTTATTGAATCACTCGCAAGTTCTTACGAACGCACGAGCGGACGTGAAAAATAGGATGATCGTGAGCCAAATCCAAGCTGTTACATGTTTCTTTGAATCAACCCAATTCTCAGAAACTTTTCTGAGCAAACATTTCTGAGCAGCAAACCTATTAGAAGTCGCTGCTGTGTACAGAAGTACCTTTTTTAATTTTTTTTTTAGAACAGAACCCTTCAAATGGGACCAACAGCCTTGAACAGTTGAAACAAGAGACTCCCCTAAACTCAATTGCCCCTTCTGCCTGCATGATACTTGATCGTTGTAACCACTAACATTTGCTCCTGCATCCACTCAAACATGAAACTCTGACTCACTGGTTTCCTCCATTTTGAAGCACACTTGAGGATTCTTTTCCTCTTTGCAGGAGGCCCACAGCCCACAATGCACAGCGGCAGGAAACCCAGCAACACTTCCTATTGCAGGCTACCTGCAGTCCCATAGCAAGCCATTTTGAGGGTAAGAGAAGTTAAAAAAGGTAAAATATTTTTTTTTGTTTCAATATTTTTATTGGAGTTTTCAACAGTACAGATACGAAGCTTATGCATTATAATGCCATCCCACGGAGGGGAGGTAAAGGGAAAAATTAACATGCTATATTGCATAAGTTTACACACAGATCATACTGATGTTTTAACAATCCATAATACATACAAAGCGAAGAAGAAAATGGCAAAGTGAAGGACATTCAACATCTTAGCACGACCAACTTGACCTGAGGCATGTTTGTTTCCAACCTGAGACCATGCAGGTCGCGGAATCCCAGATCCCACGGCCCGCACCGCCACCCGTACGCCCGCCGTCCCACGGCCTCACGACAGGTCCGCAGGACTATCAGGCATGGTCAAGTGCGCTGACGGGAAAGAGATGCTGAAAACCTATTAGGATCATATTTTAAAGGGGGGAAAAACAAAAAAACTGGGGGGAGGGGGGAGAGGGTTGAGGGGGAAGGAGGGGAGGGATCAGGAGGGGGAAGAAGAATCAAGGTGCTCCCGTACCCTGCCAGCCAACGCGTATGGTCACTACAGCCTCTGCAGGGGCTCGCTAGGCCAGGTGAATCTTACCCAGGGCTCCCATATTGCAAGGAATTTATAGTGGGAGTCGGTCAGAATACTGGATAATCTTTCATTGATGAGGAACCCATTCATTCTAGCTGACACCTCAAAGATTGGGGTGAATTGTTTTTTCCAGGCTTTAGCTATGGCCTGTTCAGCCGCTAGGAGGAGGTAGACAAAACGTCTGTGCTGTTTGCTGGTGAGCTCCTGGGGCTTGCAGTGCAAAAGGGCGACCCAGGGGTCTTTTCTCATGCTGGTTTGGAAAATTCCATTAGCCAGCCTATATACCTGGTTCCAGAAGCGGGCTAACATGGGACAAGTCCACCATGTATGCAGGAAGCCCCCCTCCGCACTGCAGCCCCTAAAGCACATCTTGGTTTGTCCCGGGAACATCCTGCTCAGGCGGCCTGGCACCAGGTACCAGCGAAGCATTACCTTGTAGGCCGTTTCTACCGTCAGGACGTTGATTGAGCATTTAGAGATGTTGGACCATATCTTTGGCCGTCCCCTCTCACCCTGGCATGGACCCAGGACTTTCTCCCAGCTACCTACGTATCCATGCATCTCCGGTCTGGCTACATTTAATGTCGAGTATAGTAAGGAGATTGTCCCTCTTTGGAACTGGTTATTAGCACATAATTCCTCGAAGGGGGTCCTCACCCGGAATGGGGGGTGTAGTTTTGTCAGAGGCAGGATCCAGTGTCTTAACTGAATGTAGCGAAATAATTCCGTGCCAGGGACACCATACTTCTCTTGCAGGTCCTGAAGAGACCCGAAACCCCTTGCCGTGAGTAGGTCTGCTATCTTGTATATGCCCCGGTCCTGCCACCACTTAAAGGCTAGTCTATTCTGTTCTCCCGGAGGGAAGTTTGGGTTATCCCATAGATGAACCAGGAGGGTATGAGGGGACATCAAGGAAGCTGAATACCTTGGCATATGGCAAGAGAATGCTTCATTAACGGGCTGAGCGTCTTAGGCCTCTGCCCCTGATCCATCTAGAGCAAGCTATCAATAGGTGTTGGTGCACAGTTGGGAAGTTCCAGAAAAATCCACATTGGGGGCCTGAGAGGGGAGTGCATAGGTACCAGTTGAGCAATCTCAGCGGCTTTATAGTACTTATGCATGTCAGGCACCCCCCAGTCCCCCTTGCGTTTTGTGGGATAGCATAGTGCACCTGGACACCCTTGGACGTCCCATAGACCATATGAGGGCCAAGATCCTCCTTTGCATCACCCGAAGCATGTATATCGGGATCTTTACAGGTAGTACTCTGAAGAAATAGAGCAGTTTCGGGAGTATGGTCATCTTGACCGCGTTAATGCGGCCTATCCAAGAGATCGGGTACGTTTTCCAGACCTCTATTAGGCGGGTTAAGGATTTGAATAAAGGAGGATAAATGGCCTCATATAGGTCGGAGTACTTAGCAGAGATGTGCACCCCCAAGTACGGAAGCGGCTCAGTCGTCCAGCGAAAAGGGAAACTAGCCTTGATCTGGTCCACCACGCCCACCGGCAGGGAGATATTCATCGCCCTCGATTTTTCATTATTAATCGTTAGGCCCAAGATTCAAGCGAACTGGTCCAGAATTTTATATAAGTTCGGGAGTGAGGTGGTCGGCTGGGTAATAGCGATCACGGCATCATCCGCGAAAAACACGGCCTTGTGATGGACACCCGCCACCTCCAAACCCTTTATGTTAATGGAGTTCCTAAGGGACATCTCTGCCGGGTTCCCCTATAAATACCGAATGATCCAGACGTGAAGCCCAAGTATCTCACTCGAGCGACAGGGGCCGTGTAGAGGGCTCCTATCCACTCAAGAAACCGTTGCCCAAATCCCCACTTTCGGAGCACCCACATTAGGTAGTCCCAAGATAGGGAATCGAATGCTTTCTGTATATCAAATGAAAGAAGAAAAGTCGGGATGTCCCTAGAATGGGCGTGGTGGACCAGATGTGCGACCCTCCTAACACTGTCCCCAGGCTGTCTGGCTGGAACAAAGCCCACCTGGTCTCCGTGTATGAGGTGCGCCACAAAAGTGTTCAGTCCGACCGCTAGGACCTTGGCTAATAGTTTCACGTGGATGTTTATCAAAGATATGGGTCTATAGTTGGGGATAAGTAGGCTGTCTTTATCTGGTTTGGGGATCATGCATATGTCCGCTAGGAGCGAACTAGGACTAAGCGAGGTTTCCGCGCACAGAGCACTGAACAGATAAGTGCTGGGCCAGGATGGGGGCGAACTTTTTGTAGTACAGGCCGCTAAACCCGTCTGGAGCTGGGGTCTTGGAAGTCCGCAAGGACTTAATAGCCAGCAGCACCTCGCAAGGTGTTATGGGCGCCTCCATCCTGTCCACACACCTCTGCTCAATATTGGGTAGCTCAACGCCCTCAAAGAATTCTTCCAACTTAGTTGGATTTACACTTGCTGGGAACGCATAAAGGGCCGACAGAAAGTCCCCAAAGGCCGAAACAACCTTATTAGGGTCGGCTGTGACAACGCCCGAATCGAGCTTCAGTTTTGGCAGCTCTTAGTTTTCGGGCTAGCATTGTGTCCGACTTGTTGTCCCTAGTATAAAATTTCTGTTTCGACCATCTGAGTCTTTTCTCGGCTCGGTCATCGAGGAACATGTTGAGCTCTGTGCGCAGCTTATCTACAGCTCTCTTGTTCCTGGCGCTCGGGTTCCCCTTCCACTGAAGCTCCGCCTGCTCAAACTTCAGAGTCAGGTCTCTGATTCTCCGTTGCCTTTCCCGTTTTTCGGCAGAGGCTATGGAGATAATGTTCTCTCTCATGGTGGCCTTTTGGGCTTCCCATAGAGAAATTGGGGAGGAGACCGAATTCGTGTTGTGCGTAAAGTATTCCTGTAGAGCAACCTGAATTTTAGAGCAGGTGGAGCCATTTGATAAAAGGGAGTCATTGAGCCGCCAGTTGTAGGAGTGCTTAGTGGTGACCAGGAGGTCCAATACAGCCATTACTGGATTGTGGTCAGACCATGCTGTAATGTACATTTTGGAATCAATAATGGTGGGTAGCACTGATTGAGGGACCAATATGTGATCTATCCTACACAATGTGCCATGCGGGTTGGAATAGAACGTGAAGTCATGGGTTTTGGGATTCTTTTCCCGCCATACATCACATAGGCTGTAGTGGTTAAGAAGATCATGAAAAGTCTGGTATTGAGCATCTGGGGTCGATAAGGCAGCCCCCAGCTGTCCAATACGCCGTCTGTCCAGCCCATGATGGATTGTCAGGTTGGAATCCCCTCCCATGAACAAGGTCCCAATGGTAATGTTCTGAACAACCGACAGTAGGTGTCTGAAGAACCGAGTCTGGAAGGTGTTAGGGGCGTAATATGTGACCAGGGTGAACTCCACATCATAGAGGGTACCCTGCAACATGGGATATCTGCCCGTAGGGTCCGAAATCTCTTTGGAACAAATAAAAGGGAGGCCCTTGCGAAAGGCAATCAGTACTCCCCCTTTTTTTTCCCTAGCACAGGCTAGATAAGATAAGGGGAAATGGCCACTCAGGTAGTTAGGTTTGGAACAGATGGAAAACCTAGTTTCCTGTAAAAAGATTATGCCAGCTTTGCAGGATTTGTAATAATGGAAGGCCTTATTGCGCTTGGCGGGGACGTTAAAGCCCTGGACATTGTGTGATATAACCTTAATATTTAACCCGACCATGGTGACCCAGACGGTGAGGCTCAGTAACAATCAGCCTAGCGGAGCACGGGAGGCCCATGTGGAAGGGGAGGGGGAGCAGGAGCAAACTAGGTGTAAATGGAGGGCTGAGGTGGGGGTGGGGAAACATGAATAACAGGGATAACATGAGAGACATGAATAACATGAATAAGACCAAACTAAACACTGTGGACCAATATGCAGTGAAGTACTGCATAGGGTCCCTCTAGGTTCTGCAGTAGCAGAAAAAAGGTCCATAGGCCAAGGCCACATATGGCCTCTTTCGGACCATTTGACAACTTGTCTGTCGGGGGGGGGGGGGGGGGGTTCACCCCGGAGACACAGGGCAGGACTGTGAAATAACATTGCCATCTGTTAGCAATAATAACCCAGCATATAACAAAACGAATTAATGTAATGCGAAACAGCATAAAGAAACAGCATAAAACAACACAGCTCAATTTACGATTCTAGCTCACAACGCCGGCACCAGCGGGCCCACGCAGCCGCCAACAGGTGCCACTGCCCGACCCGGCGGGCCGGCGTGTAGTCCGAGGCCACAACAAACACCAAAACTCGGGCGAGGACCCAACCCTCACAACTAAATCGGCCCATACGTAACGCAGGCGAGCCGTCGCTAAGGAGCCCGACCCGAGCCATCCAGGACGTCAGAGCCGCTATGGCATCACCCTCCCACGCCCCCCCCCCCAAGCCAGCACCACAGAGGGTCCACATCAGAGAACCCAGCCAACCGAGGGTGGGGAGGGTGGAGAGGCCGAGACCAAATGGGGGGGGGGGTAACCAGGCGCCCCCGAGGGATCCAACCCCCAGGAGGGAGAGGACAGGACCAGGACACAGGCCCGGCGGCCACTCCGGAAATTCAGAATAGTAAAAACAATCAAAAGAACTTTTGGTAAACTTTCAGGACTAAACCCAAGAGAGGGGAGTCACTCAGAATTAAGTAAATTACCGCTCCGACGGGCGGGGTCCTCATCCCGGGGCCGGACCAGATCCTGCGGGACGCCTGGCGACTGAAGGGAAAACCTTAACGGCATTTTATGTTGTGGCTCCTGAGAATTTCCAGGCTGGGTTTCATAGCTCTTCTCCTGTGCAGGGTTTGTGGGGCGACGTCCGGAAAAATCTGGTAGCTGTGATTCTGGAAGAACAGGTCCCCTTTTTCTCTGGCGGCCATCAGGATCGTTTCCTTCGTGCGGTAGAAGGTTGGTTTGACGATAATGTCCCTGGGGAGACCATCAGATCTTTTAGAGCCCAACGCCATGTGGGCGCGATCCAGTTCCAGGCGGTCGATAGGCATGGAGGGGATCAATTCTTGTAGGAGGGCTGGAACGGTGGCTGGAACATTCTCTATTGATTCTGGGATGCCCCGGATGCGGATGTTCACCCTTCTGTACCTTCTGGGTCTTCCAATTTTTGTTGTAAGGCGGTCATACCTTCCTTGAGGGCTGCCGATTCAAATCCCCTGTGCTCCAGGGCCACGGCCACGTCGTCCATCCTATCTTCCAGCGTGCTGGTCCTGTTGCCCAGGTCCTTGATTTCGCTAAAGAAACTGGTTGAAAGCTGGGTCACAGCGGCTGCCAGCTCCTGCTGGAGTAAAACTTTAAATTTAGCGAGCAGATTAGTGTCCCGTACTATTGGGTCCAGGGCCTCCGCATCAGGGCACCCGCGGTCAGGCCGCGATCCACCCCCGGCTGCGTCTTCAATCAATAGTTGAGATAGTTCGCTGCCCCTAGGCGAAAGTGGTTCTCCAGAGAAGTCCCCATTAGAAAGTGACAGGGGCGAGCTGTCTTGCAAGGAGTGAAAGCGGCCCAAAGAAGCTGTAACAGAGCCAGGGCATTTTCTTTCCTCAGGCTCCATGCCAGGATGGCCAGCCATGTGGTGGGTGTCACTCCCCACACCTGCGTGCCACCGTGACTGTTGCGGCAGAGGTTCTCCCCTTACAGCTGCTCCCTCTTCCAGGGGAGAGAAAGGAGGGGGGGAGATGGATGTTAGGGATGGTGGAGGGGGGAGGATCCTCCCCCGCTATCTTGCCCTGATAGTGCTTCTGGTAGGGGGGGGTGCCACTAGGCCGCCGCCATTATGCTGGAGGTCGCCTGGGGGGGGGGGGGGGGGTGGGAGGTGGGGTTCAAAACTCCTTCCAAGGAAATGCCAGCGTGTCCGTGGTGAAGGCCAGAGGATCTCTTGAGAGGGATACGAATCTCGGAAGCTTGTGATTGTGACAGGACGCAAACAGGTCCACGTCCGGCTGACCCCAGCGGCGACACAGGGCATGAAAGATCTTGTTGTCGAGAGACCATTCCCCTAGGCGAGACATCCCTCAGGGCATCTGCCTCCTGGTTCTCCACCCCAGGGATGTAAACCGCCGAGATGAAGGGAACCGTCTCCTCCGACCAAGACAATATCAGGGACACTTCCTTGAGGGCTCGTTTGCTCCGAGTCCCTCAATGATGATTGATGTAGGCGACCGCCGTCTGATTGTCCGAGCGGACCTGGACAGCTCGACCCCGAAGGTGGGGAGTCAACTGAAAGAGAACCAACCTGATCGCTCTCAACCTCAAGAGATTGATAGGCGCATGGGCCTCTTGAGGGCCCCACTGGCCCTGGAACTTCAGCAATTGCCAAACCCCTCCCCAACCGGTCAGACTGGCATCTGTGGTGACAATCTCCCAGCATGGAGGCAAAAAGGACCTGCCCACTAGAAGATTCCTCGAGTCCAGCCACCACGAGAGGGACTGTCTGGCCAGAGGGGATAGAGTGAATTCCTGCTCCAAGGACTCCTGACTCCGATTCCAGATGGTCAAGAGATTCAATTGAAGGGGTCTGATGTGGAACTAAGCGAAAGGCACAGCCGCAAAGCAAGACACCATGAGACCCACCAACTGCATCCCCAGACGGATGGAGGGATGAGGGCAAGCCAACAAGGCCTGCGCCTGCATCTGAAGGCCCTCCACCTTCTGCTGATGAAGAAACACCTTGACCTGAGAAGTATCCAGCGTCATTCCCAGGAAGGATCTTACCGATGAAGGAGAGAGAAAAGACTTGGGATAATTGATCACCCAACCGAAGGACTCGAGGGTGGACACTACCATCCGAGTATCCCTCTCTGCCTGATGCAAAGATGAAGCTGCAATCAAAAGGTTGTCCAAGTAAGGAAGAACGCGAATGTCCTGGCTCCTCAGAAGGGCAATGACACCCGCCAGCACCTTGGTGAACACCTGGGGGGCCGAGGTGATGCCGAACGGCAAGGCCACAAACTGGTAGTGTTGATCCCCCAGAGTGAACCTCAAGAACCTCTCGTGTCCCAGGAAGACAGGAACATGCAGATAGGCATCCTTGATGTCCACAGTGGTCATGAAATCGCCTGGCCGATGAGAGCTCACCGCCGACCGTAAGGTCTCCATGCGTAAGTGTTTGAACCTGACAAATCTGTTGAGACCCTTTAGATCCAGGATGGGTCTCAGGGAACCATCCTTCCTGGGCACCGTGAACAGGTTGGAGTAGAAACCCCGCCTCCGTTCTTGAAGAGGCACATGGCAAACCACTCCTGATGACAGAAGATGTTGAACGGCCAGCCTCAGGCCCTGCGCCGTCACAGGATTTGGGAGATCCGGGACTGAATCTTGGGGGCAGCCAAGCTGCCAGCTCTATCTTGTATCCGGAGGACATCACCTCCTGAATCCACCGGTCCGAGACGCGTTGCCTCCAGACGTGAGCAAAGAGCTGGAGCTTCTCAGGTCAAGGTGTTTCTTCCTCAGCAGAAGGTGGAGGGCCTTCAGATGCAGGCGCGGGCCTTGTTGGCTTGCCCTCATCCCTCCATCCGTCTGGGGATGCAATTGGTGGGTCTCATGGTGTCTTGCTTCGCGGCTGTGCCTTTCGCTTAGTTCCTCATGAGACCCCTTCAGTTGAATCTCTTGACCGAATCTCGCCACCACGAGAGGGACTGTCAGGCCAGAGGGGATAGAGCGAATTCCTGCTCCAAAGACTCCTGACTCCGATCCCAGATGGTCAAGAGATTCAACTGAAGGGGTCTCATGTGGAACTAAGCGAAAGGCACAGTCACGAAGCAAGACACCATGAGACCCACCAACTGCATCCCCAGACGGATGGAGGGATGAGGGCAAGCCAACAAGGCCCGCGCCTGCATCTGAAGGCCCTCCACCTTCTGCTGAGGAAGAAACACCTTGACCTGAGAAGTATCCAGCGTCATTCCCAGGAAGGATCTTACCGATGAAGGAGAGAGAGAAGACTTGGGATAATTGATCACCCAACCGAAGGACTCGAGGGTGGACACTACCATCCGAGTATCCCTCTCTGCCTGATGCAAAGATGGAGCTGCAATCAAAAGGTCGTCCAAGTAAGGAAGAACGCGAATGCCCTGGCTCCTCAGAAGGGCCATGACACCCGCCAGCACCTTGGTGAACACCTGGGGGGCCGAGGTGATGCCGAACGGCAAGGCCACAAACTGGTAGTGTTGATCCCCCAGAGCGAACCTCAAGAACCTCTGGTGTCCCCGGAAGACAGGAATGTGCAGATAGGCATCCTTGATGTCCACAGTGGTCATGAAATTGCCTGGCCGATGAGAGCTCACCGCGGATCGTAAGGTCTCCATGCGGAAGTGTTTGAACCTGACAAATCTGTTGAGACCCTTTAGATCCAGGATGGGTCTCAGGGAACCATCCTTCTTGGGCACTGTGAACAGGTTGGAGTAGAAACCCCGCCTCCGTTCTTGAAGAGGCACATGGCAAACCACTCCTGATGACAGAAGATGTTGAACGGCCAGCCTCTGGCCCTGCGCCGTCACAGGATTTTGGGAGATCCGGGACTGAATCTTGGGGGCAGCCAAGCTGCCAGCTCTATCTTGTATCCGGAGGACATCACCTCCTGAATCCACCGGTCCGAGACGTGTTGCCTCCAGACGTGAGCAAAGAGCCGGAGCCGCCCCCCCACCCGGCTGGGTGAGGGCGTCCCCTCATGCCTGAGGGGCCATGGAAGGGGGCTTAGGCTTGGATCCCCAGGCAAGACCGGGACGACCTCAGGCTCTACCTTGCCCCCATGAGTCTCTGCAGCCACCAGAAAAGGAAGATAGTCGTCCTCCCCGAGAGGGACGAAAGGAAGAAGAGCCCCGAAAAGGCCGTACCTGCTTCCGACGTTGAGGAAGTCTCCCTTCCTTAGCCTGGAGGTCCAACCGTTCCCCGAACAGCCGAAGTCCCAGGAAGGGAATACCTGTGAGAGCTTTTTTGGCGGCAGCATCCGCTGCCCACTGTCGTAACCAGATAGAGCGACGCAGCGCGACCATCACAGCCGAAGCCCTACCACCAAAACGGACGGCGCCATCCATGGCCGATATAACAAAGGCGAGGAAATCCATACAAGCCAAAAGCTCCCCATACTCCTCCGCTCGCTTGTGAGATTTGGCAATATCCGCGAGACGCCTTACCTTCTTCTTAATGGCCATGGAAACAATGGCCGCAGCACAGACAGGGCGCAGACCGGTTCCCACAGAAGTGAAGGCGTGACAGGCTAGCTGATCCATGCGCCTGTCAACATGATCACACAAGGAGGAAGTCTCAGGAGACAGCATAACGGAGATATTGGAGAGCCCCAGAACAGGAGCATCCACTCTCGGATGATGGGACCATAGGCGAACCAAATCCTCCGAAAAGGGATACCGTCTGTCCAGACCCCTAGGCACCGACCGCAACCTATTAGGCTTCTCCCATTCCTTAAAAACCATCTTAGAGAAGTGGCCTTGTTCAGGAAAGACAAGGCACTGTCTCTCCGGACGAAAAATGTCCCCCTGTTACTTCTTGGCCGCCTTAAGAGGAACAATGTGCAGAGTATCAAGTACCGCCGACAACAGCTGCTCAGTATCATCCTGGCGCCACTCGTCGTCATCAGATGTAGACCTGTGGCGACTGTCAAGTTCCCCCGACTACCCTCGGAGGAGTCGGACCCCTGGAGCAACTCACCCTCCTCAGCGGAATCCCGGCCACCGAAGGCCTCATAATCCTCATCGGCAAAAATGGTGCGAGCCGGCTCCAAATGCCGCTTCTTAATCTTGGCCTTGCTAGCGGCCGAACACGCCAACTGACGCTCAATGCTAGCCAGTCTGAGCTCAAAATTACTACGTGAGTCCCTGCTGGCCTCCCCCTCACTAGGGGCCAGAATCAGGCGCGGGGGAGTCGGCGAGCCTCCATTATGGTGATTATGATAAGAAAGACAGGTCTCAAGGCACTAAGATGGCCCAGAACCGTACAGAAAAAAACCCAATTTGACTCTCAGCACCCTAACCCACAGGGCAGGAAAGGGTGGAGGGGGGGGTGGGGCGTTAGGGTGGGTGTATGGACCGGGAGGAACCATAATCTTAATATGGGACTCTGAAAGACACAAAAGGGAGCAGATAAACGTCCCACAGCGCATGCACAGCCAATATAAAACACAATGTAAAGGTACCAACAAGAAAAGACCGGACTCACGGACCAAAAGGGAGCCAGTTGAAGAGCCTGTGCAGCCTGTCAGCAGACCAAGGAGCTTCGGTGTGAGGTAAAAACTGGAACTTTACCTCAGGAAAACTCTGTGAGGAGAGTGGCGCCCGCCTGCCCAAGCAGCACCTCAAGGGGCGGGCCGCCCCGGGCCCCCTCCGACGCCATAACGTAGAGGAGGTAAGAGGAGCAGGAGCGGGGAAGGTAAGTACATTGTGAGGTAAAAAAACAGGAGAAAAACACACACAGCATAAAATGCACAAGAATAAAGCATGTGGGACACATAATGAAAAGGGTAAAAAAGGGTGGTTCCTCCCCTCCCCCCTGCCTATAGGCTCACCATAGCCTATGTCCTGCTTACTCTGAGGAAGAGTCTGCGGCCCAGAGAGTAGCTCTGCCGAACGCCTGACCCTCGGCTTTCCCCTACCTGCACCTGATCCGCAGCCATGGCCAGGAGGAAAGAAGAGTCCCGGAAGCAGGTAGGAATAGGACTAGCAGCAGCAGACGGGCTAGTAATGTCCCGTTTATCTGCGAAGTCCATGGAGAGAGAGAAAGAGACCATCTTTGCAGTCAGACTGCAGGTGAAGACTGGGGTCTTCTGGGTAATTCTGGCCCTTTTATGGTCCGGGAGGAGCCACAAGTCTTCCTGCAGTCGATTGCGCCACCTACCTTACCCACACATAAAGAATTGAAATGAAGCAAGCCGTGCTGTACACCTGGAAAAAAGAGGAAGTCCAGTCATTCTTGACTAACCTTCCCTGGGCCAGCTGCTCCAGCAAAGAGTTAAACAAAGAGAACATCTACCTCGCTAACATCAGTTCCAGACGACGGCTTCAGCTCGCTTCAGTTTATCTGCCATTGAGATAAGCCTCCCAGCATGGCCGACCTGGGTGCTCGCCTGCCGCCAATTATCGAGTCTGCTTTCTCATGACTGGGCAGAAGAGAACTCACTCGAGCAAGCCTGCACGGCAGCTATAACACTGTCACATTCTGTATTATACAAACTCCAGTTTGTATAGGAGTTTGATTGTTCATTTCATATTTCATGTAGGCTTTGATGGCTTATCCATGCATGGTATATGCAGGAGATTCCTCCTAGTTACAGGAAGCATGGCGTGCTATGAACCTGCCTCATTACAGCACCAAAAGCCTTTTAGATTTACAGGCTAAGGCTTGTCTCTTGTACATTATGTATGAGGAGTGTCCATTATATAACACAGAGATAACGCCCATTACCAGACCTTCCATGCAGCCTGCGCTTACTAGAGGTTAGAGGTTCAGCGTCTATCCACTAACGCTACAGAATTAACTTACATATGTAAGCAAAGGTCTGTGTAAAGAGAAATCATCATTTTTATTAAAAAGTATCAAATACTCTATACTAGAGATGCACAGCCCTTTTATTGGTCTAAGGGCTGCATTGTCTTATTGTTCCACTTCAAGGGCCCGCAATACAATCTGAGCAGAAAAACAGCTTACTACTAGAAAGTTGGAACCTTAAAGAATTATAAAGGTTTATGACTATGTAGAGGTGAGCAGATTTGAGCAGGGGGCAGGTGTGAGATGGCAAGAGGTGATGTAGATGATGGGTGAAATGGTCAGGTGGGCTTTGGTGGGGTAGGTAGAGATGAGGTTAGTAGAACTGAGGTGGTTAAAGTTGGAGAGATCTTGCAGGAATAGGTGAGGTGGAAAAAAAGTGTGCATGGGTCAGCCAGGAAAAGGTGATGTGGGCTGAGATGAGGCAATAAAAGGTGAGATAAGTAGAAGTAAGGCAGGTGGAGGTGAGGTAGACAGAGGTAAGGTGGGCTGAGTTAAAAGACCAGAAATAAGGCAGGAACAGGTAAGGTGGAAAAAGGTGGCCTGGGTGAAGTGGGAAAAGGTCGGCTGAGGTGTAGTAGGTAGAGTGAAGGTAAGTTGAGCTGAGGTGGTTAGAAGTAGGCAAAGGTTAGGTGGTAAGCAATGGGCAGAGGTGAGGCATAAGGGGTAAGATAAATAGAGGTGAGGCAGTCAGAGGTGAGGTGAGCAGGTAGAAGTGCCGGAGGCCGCAACTGATGGCAGGGCCGCAGGACATGTTACCTCTGCAACACATTGAGGTGCCCAGTCTGGGGGGTTATTTATTTTTACTATGACACTGTAACCTTATGCCACTTTAATGTAACTAGTTGTGTGTATTAAGGAATTCTACAGTTGTGCACAAGCCCTTGCTGTTGTGTCACCCCCTTTATCCCTCTGGCTGCTGCATGTACCTGTACCAGGCTCTGAAGCCAGAAGGCAGCGGCCAAAGATATGCTTGCGGCTTTTATTCATTCAGCTTTCTTTGTTGCTCATTAATAATCATGGTGCAGATTATGCAGCGAGAGGTTGCTCATTCAGAGACTCCTGGCTCTGTTGATGTGAGGGAGACGGTGTGGATGTTGCCATCCTATTAGGGGTGGGGCATTAATGAAATAAGATCTGATAGCAATTTTCAAGAAACAGGACCTTTATTAAAGTTAAAATGAAAATTTCTCACTAATCCTTAGCCTCAAGCACGTCAACCTCCCATTTTACCATGCATGGTAGTTTCCCTGAAGTTAATGTAAGGGTCAGTGATAAACATAAGGTTGAGAGAATTCCTGACTATAAGGAGACTCCAGATACACTTTCTAAAAGTCAATCAGAGAATATAAATGGGAATTATTACTGACTCTATTTTGTGTTAATCTGTTGGGATCTCCCTAATCATGTAAGATTGATCACCATTTGTCCCAAAGAGAGTACAGATTGGACCATGGCTATGTGATTGAAAACCACAAAAAAGCTTCAGGATTTTGGAACCAGATACAAACCCCTGATTTTCCAATAAGTTATTAAAAGGCCTGTGCTTCATGATCAAATGACTTGACTACCTACAATATTACAGTCCTAGATAGAAAAAGTATGCTAGATGTGTTAGCAGTTATCGGTAACCTAAAAAGCCAAAGTTAGAAACTTAATTTGTTTGGGTTGGTCTCTACCAAATGAATAACTGCCCATGAGGGGATAGCTCTACCAAATAAGGGTTGTGCACAATGGCAACTGAGGCCGAAAATCAGTCCAGGGGTTTTACCGACCTGTCCAGCCAAATGGCTATAGTATGGCAAGGACATATCATAAACAGGGGTGGATATGGCCAACATGATGGTACTGAAGCTTTAGTATGGTTAGGGCAGATAATGTGGCAGTGGGTGGATATACTCTCTCACAGCCATGATTTTGAGGTCATAGATTTGTTGCAAGATAGAAGAGACTAGGAGTAGAGACTAGGGAGACAGGATATAGATGGGAGTGTATTAAGCAGCAGCCCAACTAACCCCCAAGCAGTGCAGCTCCTGGGAATTCTCTTGTGTGCTTGTGACCAACCCAAATGAATTGGTAACTGGTTAGTATTGTTAGTGTTTGTTGGGTTTTATGTAAATCAAGAGGAGTTGCTACAATTTCAGCTTTTCATATAAATGAATATTGTACATTGGCCCCTAGCAGGGAATTCCACTTTGGTTATATACATTTCAGTGACTGCTCGGACAACCTCTTTAGACTTTGGTCTATAATGGATTTATGGTTCACAGATGCATTATGGGAGATGCCAGAAAAGCACAGAGATTGAATTGGATGTGGATCTGTAGATCTCCAGCTGAAGCCAAATCAAACTGGTGCCAGAAATGACTGCCCACATTTTCAAAAATGGAACCTCCTCAACATCAAGTGCCAGCTTCTGCTGCATGTACAGTAGTATCATGTCCATGAGTGAAAAACACTTGCCCCTCCCTAGTGGTAGCCACACCTGGTCCTCGTTCCTGCCTATTTCCCAGAGTTCTCTGCTGCACCTATGACCAGTAGAACAAAGTCTACTACTGCCTCTGCTGCAGTGAGGATTCTGGATCACCTGCATTTAAGGAGAAGTACCATAGAGCAACAGGACAGGTCTCACTCCACCCCCCCCCCCATGCCTTATCTTGCAGCCACCACCGTCACACACATATGCATTTTAAGTGAACTTTGAAGAACATTTTGCCAGTAAATATATATATATATATATATATATATATATATATATTTATGTTTTTTTTTTTAAATCTGACTATAAATTATTTATAGTGCAGGATAAAGCAGACCTCTAGACTGCTAACCCACAATGACACTCAGGGCTGCTATATCTGCCGCCCCCAGGCATCCTGATTTGGGATGCTGACAAATTTCTCTTGGAAGCAATACACACCTGGTCCTCACTCCTGGGACATATGCCTAGCATACAAAGCCTCATCAAACCAAACAGAAAAAGTTGGTCATATCTGAACAGCAAACTAACTAAAACTTCTACAAACATTTATGAATATGTGATTTATCAGACACCTTTAATCCTTCATTTGATTAAACCGTCACAATCAAAAAAACAGACCAATCTACCGGTAATTATAACATTCTGACTGGCACATCAGGTATGGGGTTGCATCCAATTACCTTTCATTGTATCCACCAATATTGATAAAAGTAACAATATTAGTATATTACTTTTTATACTGTCTACTGAAAGGCATGAAACGGAGCCTAGTTATAGATTAGGGAAGACAAAGTCGAAACACAGGAAATTGAATTAATTTAGAGAATTTAACTTAGAGCACTTAAAGATTCATGGTTCTAGGTGATATATAATACAATAAAAAAGCTAAATATAAAAATGGAAAAACAATGTGATCAGATAAAAAAAAAATGCTGATGGGTGAGAGAATTCACATCTCCATGATAAGCGAGAGGTGGACTTGGCCTCACCCCATCTATGCCAGAGCAGGCTGGTGCCGCAAAGTAATCTCTAGCTTGAAATTCGGAAAGGAAATGTACCAGACAAGATAGGTCCACTATTATTTGCTTGGGTGCGGGGATCATGTGTGTTTTAAAACGATGGTTAATTCTGCCTGGCATATGTGACCTATCGATGTGGAAAACTATTTCCTGGCCTGGTGACTCATTTTTCAATATGGAGCTGCAATATAGTAGCAGTAGTGAAGGATAATGTTCTTATCCAAGGTTTCCCAACCAGTGGTACGAGTATGACTGATGGTACTCAATACCCTTTTGGATGGTACTCAGAAATGTTCCAGACTGACCTGCTCCCCAAACTCATCTGCTACCATCTATACTTATATTATGATTTGCTCAGTAAGTACAAAACGGCTCCAAATTGTGATGCAAACTATTTATGGGCATTCTGTGGACTTTTAATAGTTTTGTACATTTTTAACATTGTTTTAGGTGACTGACAAACTTCACATACCACCCAGGTGTTACTTGAGATAATTGGAAAAAGGAAAGTATCACAAAATGACAAAAAGGTTGGAAACCCTTGTTTTACTTGCTATGTGTCACGGCCACTGCCACCTCCTTACCTGGCCTTCGCTCCCCCGCCGACTCCTCTCGGCGGGATGCACGTCTGCTGCAGCCGGCGGCGGGTCGGCGTCGCTCCTGCCCGCCCGCCGCTCGGCTGTCACGAGCAGCCGCTCAGGCGGCTTCCGGCTCGGCGGCGTCGGGAGCGGTCGCGCCGCTCTCCGTGCGGCGCGCTCCCGGCGCGTGTCCACGCACGCGCGCGCGCGTGCGTCTAACGTCCTCCTATGCTCTCCGGCGGCGCTGCGCACAGCGCGCCCGCCGGAGGTGATTTAATTGGGCCAATGAGCCCTAGTTATTAAAGGGCATGTGCCCTATAACACAGTCCGCCTCCCTATTCAAACTGGGCAATCAGCCCAGAGATCCCAGTTGCTCCAATCACTACACTCCTCCCCGCAGCCAATCCAGTCAGTCCCCATCCTATATAAGTACTCACCCTGCAGTCAGTCGTTGCCCGTTATAGCGTGCTACTGGGTGCGATTCTGATAGCTTATTTCCTTGTGATTCCTGCCGTGTTTTTGACCATCCCTGATTGCCGCCTGGACCGACCTTGCTTGCTCTTTGACCACGATTCTGCCTGCTCCTCTGTACCGCGAACTTCTGACCTCCCGTTGTGACCCTTGGCTTGCCCTGACTACTCTTCCGTCTAACCCTTCTGTACCGTGCCTCCTCGGATTGACCACCCGTGTATGACCCCTGTCCGTTTATTGCTACTCAGTCTAGTCCCTGGATTCATCTGCCTTCCCCTGCATAAGTCAGCATCCTTTGTGCTAACAAGACCTGGGGGCAACCGTGTCTGGTGAGGCGTGTCTAGCGTCCCGGCAAACGGGGGCTTGCTATAGGCGAAGAAAGCAGCGGAGATTGGGGGTTGCTGATTTATTGGAAGGTGGGTGTCTCCGGGACCTGACACTATGCAAATAGAACATATATGATGGTCCTAAAGAAAACACTGTCCCACAGGGGGTGGAGTAAGCACATACCTAGAGAGAGGCTTGCCTTTTGATACCAAAGTAATTGTCACCGGGCTACCCTTTGAAGGCCAGAGGATACTGTCTTCAAGGGCAGAATGATTGGGAGTCATTCTGTCTCTTCACATGTAAATTGGTGTTTACCCCAAGCAGAGATTTTTGGCATTGTGGATCTGTGAAAGAAGGAATGGGATAGGATAAGGAGTGATGTGAGCAATGCCAAAAAATATATCAAAATATTTTGTATGTTCATTACAATACTGACTAGCAGGGCTGACCTCCGTAGGAAGCAATATTCTGCTGCACTTACAAAAACAAGAAGCTCAACTTCCCAAGACATTCATAAATCCATGTGTGCTCTCTATCCGGGACACAGTGGTCATGGAAACCTTAGAAAGTCAATAATGAGAAGGAAAACTCCAAAATTAATGGTCAATCTATGAAATGTGCTGTGTTAGGAAAAAGGATCCCGGCACATAAGAAATTTGAATCAGTTGCGGTATCCTAAGATTGTGTTTTGTGTTCTTGATGCTCAGGTCACTTGGCTGTTCCACAGGGAATTTCTCAGAGGCCTAGCTTTTTAGGTCATACTCATACAAAGGACTGGGGTAGCAGTAATGTAATATAGAGATTTTTTGCCATTGGTAAAACAATGCAAGTCAATTCTCAGCATATCGCTAACGAAAGCAAAGGTCATGGTAGCAATTTATTTTTCTTGTGCAGTTGGGACACATCAGTGCTCGCTGCTGCACTATCCTTACCTGCTTAATATATTTTGGATGCTTATGTGCACGAAAAGGGCCCATTGAAATGTATTAAAAATGCACCTAGGTGTCTATGTGTAGGTTTTATGATTTTACTGTGTAATCCCAAAGAACATGCTCTTAACAAGCAATATATAATAGCAGAGCTAAAAATGTTTCATTAAGAAGTCCTCTGTTATTCCACCTCTGTGTAGAATCTATCCAATGGGACATTGCAAAACAAGCAACAAAATGACAAGACAAATGAAAAACATGACTATAGCATACCCGGGAGGTATATGATACAATAAATATATAAAGCTGATACAGATCTAATCAATCACAATGCTATTAAGATAATAGAAATAGTTCTTTATAAGCCAAAATATATATATATATAATACATGCGGCTAATCAAAAAATATACTCCAATGATGTAAAAACCCTGAATATTAGATTCTTAAACCATATAATAATAGTATACTAAATTAATTTGCCAATATCTCCTAAAAACTAGTGTATAAAGTGACCGTGCTCTAATATTGCTAATAACTATAATGTGCTAAAGAAATAATATATAACAAAATACAATTCATGACAAAAAACCTCTATGTGTAGTGGTATAAATATAAGTTAAAGTGCTGGAGGAAAAAATACACTATGAAAAACTAAAGTAAAAAAGAGTGGACTAGGATCTCTAAGCTCCAATGGTTAACATGGGATGTGATAGTAACCATATGAAGGCCAGCACCAGCTGGTCGTTTATATTACAGAAGCAAACAGATCACATAAATAACAGGGAATTGAAGTAAAGTCAAAGGTACCGCAAGTAAAATACTAATCCATCCCGGGTGTATGAAGCTGCACCGCGCGCTCCGCTGTGTGCCCACAGCTTCTCTAGGGGGCACACAGTGTGGCCGGGATAAAGGAATGACCAAGTACATGCTATTTGACTAATAAAGGAAGGGGCATCCCTGTGTTTGAAACTGAACTTCCGCTTTCTCTGCCACTCCTTTCGGACTTGCCTCATCACCAGTGCCTGCAGGGACTATCTACCTCAGAAGTCAGGACAACTGTGAAAACCTTCCCCTCTCCCTAACCAATCCACTGAGCTCAGTTTTGAAGGATCAGGTTCTGTTTGGTTTGTGTTACAAAGTCAAATGATCACTCTCAGGTGCAACGTTTTGGGGAGTAAGCCCCTTCCTCAGGCTCAGCCTCAGCACAGACATTATTTTCTAAAAATATGAGCAATGTAGGTAGTAGCACAACTAGCAGGATGAATCTAAAGCAGTGGGTGCTATCTGATCTGAAGCTGTTACCACATCAGCCCCACATTCCACTATGGTAAAAATAAAGCATTTGAAAGGATGCACACCACACTAAGGGGGTTATTTAAGAAACGATAACGCCAAGTAGTGCCACGTAGCGTCGGATGAATGCTGGAATGCTGGGCGCTGTAAGTGAAAACCACTTTAAAAAAAGTCAATCTGGTGAGCGCCTCTAATAGCGCCATGTAACGTCACATGTATTACTAGAGGCGGCTCAGTGTAAAGCGTCGGCGCTCTATGTTCGGCAGCGCCATGTAGCACCTGTTGCTCAGTAGCGCTCTGCCATACATTTCAATGGTGTTTTATTTGGTTGTGTATAAATAGGGTGTTGCCAAAGTAAACTTTAAAATTTTTGTCTGAAATCATTGTGTGGGCTCTCCTGCCCGGCAACCAAACACTTTTTAAAAAAATGTTGAATTTTTATGCAGAATTGTATGTACAAATCTGCCATTGCAGTGTCATTGTCACAGTGTTAAAACAATGTCATTCCATATGTTTTCGCTCTGCTGCTGGTGGATATGTGTTGAGAAACAAACTTTGATCACACAGCGTCTGGCGCTCTATGCTACAGCATCTAGCTTTAGAGCGCCAACGCTGGTTGTGTGTAGTTTTTTCTTGCATACGGGCTTCAGCGCCGAGTGCTGGACACACTTAATTGGCGCTACCAATCATTTACTTCTGCGTTGTCCTGTTTTTAGATGTAGCATAGTCTTGGGCGCTATGACCTTGGGACACCACCTAGCGTTCTCCATTGGCTCTGCAGTGAATCAGGGAGAGCGCTTCTACAGTGCCCACCAGACATCACATTCCTCGATGCTGGACAGGATAGTACAGCGCCATTTGTCCGGCTGCTAAGCCACTTGCAGCGTCTACTAGTGGTCACTCTAAGCGCCGCTATACAGATGCTCACATGGTGATATGTGGTACCAGTATAAAATCAGCCTCCACATCTCCCAGTTGTGGGGGCATATTCACATGTTTGAGATATTGGAAGGTGATTAACATATATATATATATATATATATATATATATATATATATATATATATATTTTACGTTTTGCGATACACATTTACACCTCTGTATTTATTCAGTGCACTTTTTTGGGACCTTTTACCTTTTTAGGTGTTTAAACATATTTTTTCAAAATAAGGTTTTTTGTGCTGGCACAAAATATTAAAAGGCTTATTAACTCTATATAGAGATTTCATGTTCTTCTATTTTCGTTCATAAATTTCCCCCTTATACATGGATATGAAATGTGGGGGATAGGTGACACTCATTTTTTTGCTTTGTGGTTTTGTGCTGTGTATGTGGTTTTAAATCATGTTATTGTTCTTGCCTAATAAAATGTATTTATAATGTACAATATTTTTGTGGTGCTCCCATTTTTAGGAGCGGGTGAATAATTTTCACCTTCTCCTTTGTTTACAGACAAGGTAAGACATACTGCACAGACACCAATGCAAACTAGATGCTACCAAATGTTCAAACCAAATGTTGTGAGAACAGGAAACAAAAGGGAAGAGAGATCAGCCCTTGCGAGCTTACAGTCTAAAGAATAGGGGTTGGAGACAAAAACGGAAGTGGTAGCTTGAGGTTGGCGGCATGTGCCCTGTGAAGGTTATTGGAGTTGCTTAAAGAGGACCAAAACCCACCCTGGAGTCTATGAGACTCCAGGACAGGCATACTCGCTCCCCCCAAGAACCCCCGATCGGGAGTGTCCCGCTGTGTGAAACCCCCCAGGTCGCCTGAAAACTCACCTTCGTCCAACTGCGCATGTGCGAGAGGCGACCACATCCCCGCTATGCCTTCAGCGGGACGCATGTACGCGCCAGGCATTTGTGAGTGGCCGTTGCGGGCATGCTCCTTGTTAGAGGGTAGTGGGGTATGCATCCGCCAGCGCGCTCGGATCCACTCGTATTAGACGAGCTCCTGGACAAAGGGGCTCGAGCGGATCAGAGCGCGCTAATTGGACAAGCGGCCGCACATGCGTCGTAGGACCAATCAAAATCCTGGTTATATACTTGTCTAATGAGGTGAGTTTTGAGGGCACTTTTCAAGGCTTGGAGAGTTGGAGAGTGAAGGACGGGGAGGCCGATTCATCAATAGCGCCAGGTAGCGACAGATGAGCGACTGTAGCGTGATTTTTTCAGCGCCAGCCAGTATTCGCTGTGCTTGGACGGCGTTAGCTTGATGACAGCGACTCAGTCGGTGTGCGGTAATGTTGAATACGGGCTGGGGTGTCGCTGTTTCACAGGTCCAGCGTTGTATGTGAGCGCCTGACAACGAATGGCCAGAGCGAACGGCTAGCTTCATATTCATTAACAAATCACGCTCCGAATGTGCTGTCGCTGTCCATTCCTTGTTTAAACCCCAGAGCGCTGGCGGCGATCTGTATTAACTAGTTTTTAACCCCTAAACAACCATATTTTTTGAATGTAACATTATACATGTTTTTAGAATCATTTTGTAATATGAATACATTAATCTCAGACCTGTTAGATCATTTCTGCACAAATTTTTTTTTTTTTTTTTTTTACTTAAAAATAAATCCTAACATTGCAGAAGTGGTCTCCGATTTTTTGACATTAAAAAAATAACAAAAAAAATTATTACCAATTAATTATGAATAATTATAGATTGCTCCATTGAAATGCATTGGACATCGCCAGGGAGCGACAGCTCATACCTGGCGCTGTGAGGGAATTTGCAGCGGCGCTGTTCGGTCCAGGCGGCTTCATGATGAATGCCGCGCTAGCCGTCGCTCTCGCCGGCGCTAGCCTCATTTTGCTTGATAAATGCGTCATTGTGACCGCCGCCGGGCGTACTTGAGTCGGTAGTCGCCGTTAGCTGCCGCTACCTGGCGCTCGTCAGACACTACCTGGCGCTATCGCTTGATGAATAAGGGCCTAAGCGGGGGAATGCATTCCAGAGAAGTGGAAAGGCATGGGAGAAGTCTTGAAGGCAGGAATGCGAGAAAATGGCCATGGAGGCGGACAGGAGAACATAAGAAGCAAAGCAGGGGATGTCTCAGGGTTGGTATCACTGGATTAGCCTTTAAAAAAAACGTACCTAGTGAAAAATGCCTGTTTCCCTGCTGGTAATTGAGCTCCATCTGAATCTGAAAAATTCCAATTCAAATGCCTTAAGTCCAAATCTGATTATTAATAATAATTATAACCCTTTCCCTATAATGGGTGGTGGTGGACAGTGTATTATAAAGGGTAAATCTGTGCTATAGATAGCATGGAAGGCCAATCAATCTCGAGCTCAGCAAAAGACTTTTTAATAGACAATTTTCCCATTTCCTAGAGGCTGTCCTGAAATATTCATTATCACATATCCCACATTTATCCTCATTACAGCAGATGTCATCACACACACAGAGTTTTCACACCTGAATAGCGAAAAAGAAAAAACACACAGGCAAGCCTAAACAGTGATTCAGTTCGATGTTAGTTATTGCACAATAGTTAAAGGTACTTACTGCATGAGGTTTCCACTTCCACAGAGTCACACAATTAGATGTAAGGTGAAGCGTTTTAAATGCTGGTTAAAACCTTGGGTTTGTGTATTGCTTAAAAGGTATAAACCACTACTATAAATATTATTATGTGGTCATATTAAATTATTAAACAATACAGTTATTCTACAAAACTAAGCAGTTAAGTAATTTAATGAACCAATCTAGCAATATACGCTTACGCAATATACATATCTACAAGAGAACTCATTACTAGGGATGGGCGAACCCCCCAAAGTTCGGGTCCGGCAATTTCGGACTAACTCTGATAAACAGGCTCATTCATTACTAGCTCCAGCTATCGGCAGATGAGCGTCTGTACAGAGGCGCTAAGAGTGACTGCTAATATACGCTGTGATCGGCTATCGGGCGCTGCAACAGAGCGTCTCATTCACTGTATTAACCTGGCCGGCATTGATGTATGTTGGGCGTTCTAACATCAGTACAGCGCTGCAGTGACACACACAGCGTAGGCGCTTTGGATCTGGTCGCTATAGCATAGAGCGTTTAAACAGAAGAAAAGGAACGTTCATTGAAATGTATGGGAAAGCAACAGGTAGCGGCAGGTAATACCTGGCGCTCTGGAAGCTAGAGCGCTGGCGATATACGCTGAGCTGCCTGTAATGATGAATCGTACGCTACATGGCGCTGTTAGAGGCGCTGTCACGCTCAGGTAACTCCAGCCCTCCGGGTAAGCCTTCAACCCCCAAGCTCCGCAGCCAGCTTCACCTGTAGGAGCCCCCGCTTGCCGGGATGCAGTACACGCCTACCCCGGATCGGTTGCCCCCAGGACTTCAATGGCTCAATGGATGGGAGCTTACTGGGTGGAGTTCTGGAGAACCAATAACGGAGAACGGGATCAGAGTGAGTCCCAATAATGAAGCAGGAATACTAGGAAGTCCAAAGAGGCCAGAGGTCAACACCGGGTAAGCAGAGATTGCGACAGTACAGTAGGATGAGGCAGCTCGAGGTCTTGGTAAGAAGCAGGGGTCTAGGCTGGCAGCGGTCAGGATGGTCGTGGATAGCAAAAGTCCGCAGCAGAGATCGATCAGAGAGTAGTCAGTTCAGGCAGAGGTCGGCAATGGAGATCAATCAGAGAATAGTCAGATAAGGCAGAGGTCGGCAACGGAGATCAATCAGAGAATAGTCAGATAAGGCAGAGGTCGGCAATGGAGATCAATCAGAGAATAGTCAGATCAGGCAGAGGTCAGCAACGGAGATCAATCAGAGAATAGTCAGATCAGGCAGAGGTCGGCAACGGAGATCAATCAGAGAATAGTCAGATCAGGCAGAGGTCGGCAACGGAGATCAATCAGAGAATAGTCAGATCAGGCAGAGGTCGGCAACGGAGATAAAACAGAGAATAATTCAGAGACAAGCTAGGTCCGACGAGGCTCTATCACAGGCACTGAGCAACTGGTGAAGCCTTTATAGGATTCCAGACATGATTGAAGATGGGGAAGAAAGTGCGTGATTGGTGCTTATTACAACTCTAACTATCATTGGCTCTTTAATTGAGCCTCCGGCAGGCGCACTGTGTGCAGCGCCAGCGGAGGGTGCGAGCACGGGAGCCGGGGACGAGGAGGAGGGAGAGCGGCTGTGCTCGGCGCCACACAAGCGCGGCCACCAAACCAGAAGCGTCGCGTGCCACCGCCCGGAGACAGCGTGGGACCGGGACGCAGGTGAGTTAGTCATGATAGGCGCTCACCAAAATCGCCTTCATAAATGTGGTATTGTGTACAGCGTCCAGCATTCACCAGACGCTGCCTGCCGGGGGGGAAGGCCCCCAAATTGGGCAGCAGTAAGCGTGCTGCTGTAACTCATCTCAGCCCGTGATCCTCTTCCTCTCAGTGGCGGCAGAGCTGCAGCAGCGTTTGAATTTAGCTCCAGCCGGGGCTACAGAAAGATGGCTGCTGGCTCCCATGAGTGAGGACACTTCTAGTGTCAGCTGGCAGTTCTGGTACTAGAAGTGTCCTCACTCATGGGAGCTGGTGGCCATCTATTTGTAGCCCTGGCTGGGCCAACACCGCTGCTGCTTCGCTGGAATTGCCATCGCTGAGAATCACTGGCTGAAGTGAGTGCTCCCTTAGGTGGAAGTGGGTTGATGGGCTGCTCAGCTCCTTGTTGGAGCCGGACGCCAATCTCGGACATGGACTTCTGGCTGCCACCTCCTGCAGGTGGCTGACCTAGGCACAAACCTTGCATATGCTCCTAATTGAAGTGGCTAAAAAGCCATACCAAAAGAGCCAAAAGAGACTCCATGACTGGCTGCTAGCCTACCCCTGGGCATCCGCATCCCTGGCTTCCCTTTAGCTGTGGGTTCAATTAGCCTGCTTTCTTTCCCCGCATTGGCTATTTGGGGCTACATCCTTCATTCAGTCTGCTTTATATTTCTTACTAACTCCTAATCAAATCTGCCCCTGCAGCAACAGATGGTGACTCATCCATGAATGTTTCAAAGTCTCAGTCCCCTCAGAAGTGAATTCTTTTCAGGGCCCCTGAAAATGAGTCAGTAGAAGGGAGTAAGTTCTAATTCAGGGAATGCATAGTGCTGGGGAATGAAAGATGAGGCCCCTAACAGCCAACCCGCAGCAAGAATCCTTATTGAACCCATTGCTTGGACTGTCCCTTTATAGTGGACCGAAACCCACAGAGATCGGCCCAGGAATCTATAAGGTTCCCTCCCACCGGGGCATCCAGAATTGGGATGCCCCACTGTGTGAAATCCTCAGGCTGCCCATAAACTCACGTTCTTTCCCACTATCCCTCTAGCAGGGCCTGTGACTGCGCCAGGCATTTGTGAGGGGCCAGTGCAGGCACACTCCCTGTTAGAGGGTAGCTGGGGATGTGGCCGTCAGCACACTCGGATCTGCTTGTATTAGACAAGCTCCTGCACGAAGGGGCTTGAGTGGATCCGAGCGCGCTGATTGGACGAGCGGTTGCGCATGCGTCATAGGACGGGGAAGAGGTGAGTGTGTTCGGGCGACCTTGGGGGTGGCACAAAGCAGGTCACCCCTGATTGGGGTGCCAGGGGGGGCAAAGACCAAAACCCAGGATAGTAAAAATCCTGGGTTTTGGTCCACTTTAAGCCAGGTTATATGCTTGTCTGACGAGGTGAGTTTTGAGGGCACTTTTAAAGGCTTGGAACATTGGAGAATGACAGACAAAGCAGGGGAGTGCATTCCAAAGATGTGGAGATGCATGGGAGAAGTCTTGAAGGCAGGAATGCGAGGAGATGACCAAGGAGACGGATAGGATAATATCAGAGGCAGAGCAGGGGATGTTTCTGGGTCGGTATCGCTGGATTAACCCTTACAAAAATAACTTACCTGCTGAGTGAAAGGTGCCTGCTTCCCTGCTGGTAATCAATGCTGTAAGCCCAGCTCCATCTAAATCTGTGGACGAGCTGCCGCTCATGCGTCATTGGACTGAGGTCAGTTTCACACAGCACACAGAGGGGGGGTTCACACAGCAGAGCACCCCCGATCGGGGTGCCCCGGGGGCAAGGACTAAAACCCAGATAGTCAAAATCCTGGGTTTTGAGCTTCCCTAATAAAACTGAGACCAAAATTTAATTGACTCATTTCTCATTTCCTTCCATCCCCCTGACCTGGAATTTGTCAGTGATGAATGATTTAGAACTGAGAGTTCAGAAAATAGAAGGGATTCTCACCCTGCAGTGTAAAGCAAGATTAGTCCCCCGATGAATTGTGCCTAATTCCTGCTATGACCATTTTATTTTTGCGGTGTTTGTGCTGCAATCGTAATTTCTAGGAAGTCTCTCATTATATTAGATTGTGATTGAACAGATATCAGGGCAGATTTGCACTGGGTGACATTTTAGAATGTTTGATTAAAAAAAGGTGAAGCCATCTCGGCAGCTGAGATGAACAATTTTCGAAACACCGACGGCTGGTTGGTAATAAGAAGTAGTGCACCACTAGAGGGCGCTGTTACACCACCTTCAGTAAGGCGTCATGTCCTGTACTTTTCAGTAAAATCGTATAACAATGAATTGAAATAAATATGTTTTTATTGAATGTGTTTATTGGCAAAGGTATAAACAACATTACAGAATGCACGCCTGTGGAATTGTGTTTAACTCTGGAGAGTTTTATAACTTACAGTCGTTTCATATTTCACTCTCTCATGGTAAGGCCTTTCTTTTTCTGGCAATTGTGCGACAGGGAGAGTCATGGTTCACAGGGACACTAAACAAACTTAAAGTGGACCTGCACCCTGGATAAGAGCCTATCTTGTATGTTTCTACCACCCTGTACATACAGATTGCCCACATTAAAAATCATCCTACCTGCACCTAGTACGTATTCTGAGCCTTTAAACATCCAAGATGGCTGCTCATAGAGCATCAGGCAGCCTGCAGACAGGAAGTGTCCTCTGACTATGCCGCTCTGCATTCTGGGATTGCTGTCCTGTTCCTGACCCCAGCTCTGCTCTGCTTGTGCAAAGCACAGCTATAACCCGCCCCCTGCACTTACCCCCCTCTCCTCAGTGTGTGTGATGCTTCTGAGGAAAGATGGCGGAGCCCATATGCTCCACAGAATAAAAAGTAAGCAACTAAAAACGTAAAATTTATTCATTTTAGATGCTGGGGAATAGTTTTTTTAAGGGTTTGTGCTTTTCATTAAATAATACTGAAGGTCCTGTTTAAAGCGGACCAACAGTCAAAAATGACTTAAACCCGACCAACACAACAAACAGTGCTCATATGCATCCCTCCCCGGGGCAATTTAAATTGCTGCAATATAACGGTTTGTGGCCCCAGCAACCACAAGGAAGACCCACAGCGGCGCCACCAACCCAGTCATTTCACTGATCAAACATGTATATCATATCATAATCATGGATTTATTAAAAAGACAAAGACTTACAACAATTATCTAAAAACATTCCTAACAGTAGAGATCATAAGGCCAAAAGGTGCCATACCACAGCCAATGGGGAGGCCGATTCATTAATAGCGGCAGGTAGCGACAGTTGAGCGACTGTAGCGGTATTTTCACAGCGCCCGCTAGTAGTCGCTGTGCTTGGCCGTTGTTCGGTTGTTGACAGCGACTCAGTCGGTGTGCAGTAATGTTGAATACGGGGTGACGAGTCGCTATTTGACAGGTTCCGCGCTGTATGGGAGCGCATGATAGCGACTGGCCATAGCGACCGGCTCCCAGCATATTCATTAACAAATCACGCTCAAAAAATTCTCGCGCTGTAAAATGCATGTTTAAACCCCAGAGCGCTGGCGGCGATGTGTTAACCCTTTAAGTGCCAGCCTACCTGGAGTTTTTGTCACACTCTGTTGCCAGACCATTTTGCACTATTTTGCGCTCCCCATGTTCAAATGTGATTTTTGAAGGGATTTCCAGGGATTTCCCAGGAAAATGATATATTGTTTTTTTCAGCAGAGTCTGGGCTTTAACATGAAATGTCTTGTTTGTCATTTTTTAGGTGTATTCTCAATATTTTTGGTTAAATATGTGCAAAAAAAAAAAAAAAAAAAAAAATTTTTACATATTGTAGTTTTTTTTGTAATAAAAAATGTAAGTTTGTCAATGAAATCTTATTGCGTGTGAAATCCCAATTTCTCCCGGTTACAGCGGTACCACATATGTATAGGTAGACACCCTTTCCTGCCCAGGAGACTCCCCCAAACTGAAACAACGCTTTAGGGGATTTTCAGATAAAATACAACTGTGCTATGCAATATGCGCACCTTGCAGTTTTTCCAGAAAAACAACCCTTTACATTTGAAATACCCCCAACAAACTATATATTCTCTGGAAGTACACACCTCAGGCTTTCTAGGCGTACCAGGCTTGTTGATGTGGCCATAGTTTTCTGGAAGTAATCCCTCAATGTATTCTTTGGTTGCAAAGAGTTTCCCTAAAAAAAGGATAAAAAAGCAGAATCAAAGCCACATTTTCCTAAAAAAACTATATACAAACAAGAAAAAACAAGTTTAATCTGGAAACGCAACATCCCCCGAACAGAACAATACCCAACATGCATAGGTTCTGTCAAGGGAAGAGTTGCCAAACACCCCAAAGTAAAGCATGAGCATAACGGTAATTTTACTTGAAAATTTCAGCTCTGCAGACAAAGTGCGCACCTTGCGATTTTTCAACCAAAACAACCCTTGACATTTGGAATATCCCCCATAAACCATATATTCCCTGAAAGTACACACTTTAAGCTTTCTAAGGGTACCCAGCTTGTTGTAGTGGGCTCATCTTTCTGGAAGTAATCCCTCAAAGAATTCTTTGTTTGCGCAGGGTTTCCTTAAAAAATTTATAAAAAAGCTGAATAAAAAACACCTTTTCCTAAAATATAAATATGCAAACCAGAAAAAACAAGCTAAGTCTGAAAGCGCAAGGTCCCCCGAACAGAACAATACCCAACATGCATAGGTACTATTAACCCTTTTAATTGGCAGCCTACTTGAGATTTTGTCACCCTCTGTTGACAGGCCATTTTTCCCCATTTTGCGTCATGTTTTGCGCCATTTTTGCTGGAACTTTCAGGAAAATTATATATATATTTTTTTGCAGCAGAGTTTAGGCTTTAACATGAAATGTCTTGTTTGTACATTTTTTTTTTTTTTTACAATATTATTAAGTAAAAATAATAAATAAATAAATAAAAAATGTTTTAAAAAAATTGACTCCTTTATTTTAAATAAAAAATGTATTTTATTAATTATCATATTGCATGTGAAAGCCCCATTTCTACCGATTAGAACGGTACCACATATTTATCGGTAGCCCCCCGTTCCTGCCCAGGAGACCCCTCTAACTGAAACAAGTATTTTATAACATTCACAAAAAAAATACAACTACCATCCACACTACAAAGGGTTAAATCGAGAAAAAAAATGACATAGGGTCCCCCCTCCCAGGGGAGGGAGACCCCATTTAAAACCCTTAAAAATCAAAAAAAAATTGACGTGGGGTCCCCCTTACCCAAAGTAACCAGCCCGGGACCAGCTATGGGGGCTTGTAGGCACAGAGTGGGGGGGGCCAGCTTTTGTGGCCCCCCCCACCCTGCAGCCTACGAGCCCACATAGCCCATGTGGGCCCGGGCTCTTCTGCCCCCCCTGGCCTTTGGGGAGGCAGGTAATGGGGGTGCCGGGGGTTAATGGCAAGCCACCCGCTAGCGCAGGTGGCTTGCCATCCCCCCAGCCTTGTGAACTGGTATAGGGGTCATGGACCCCTTACCAGTTCACAAGGGGTTAAATGTAAATAATCACACAGACACAAGCAGAGAAAAAAATATTTTATTAATTTTTTTTTTTTTTTTTACACTGTACTCACCTCCCATCCATCCTGGAGCACTCTGTCCCTCGGCGATCACTGGCTTCTGCTCACTTGCTAGAAGCCTTTTATAGCTGCTGGATGACAGAACAAAAAGGGTTAATCAAAAAAAAAAATGACATAGGGTCCCCCCTCCCAGGGGGGGGACCCCATTTTTTTTTTTTGATTTTTAAGGGTTAAAAACCCTTAAAAATCAAAAAAAAAATTGACGTGGGGTCCCCCTTACCCACAGTAACCAGCCCGGGACCAGCTATGGGGGCTTGTAGGCACAGAGTGGGGGGGCCAGCTTTTGTGGCCCCCCCCACCCTGCAGCCTACGAGCCCACATAGCCCATGTGGGCCCGGGCTCTTCTACCCCCCCCTGGCCTTTGGGGAGGCAGGTAATGGGGGTGCCAGGGGTTAATGGCAAGCCACCCGCTAGCGCAGGTGGCTTCCCATCCCCCCAGCCTTGTGAACTGGTATAGGGGTCATGGACCCCTTACCAGTTCACAAGGGGTTAATAGTAAAAAATGACACAGACACAGAGAAAAAAAAATCTTTATTTTTCTTTTTTTTACACTATACTCACCTCCGATCCGACGTCCCTCGCCGCTGTATGTCCCGCGCCGCTGTCACTGACAGATGCCGGTGGTGATCGGCGCAGGGCGGGTGACAGGCGAGGGGGCTCCGATCGGAGCCTCCTCACCTGACACCCGCCCTGCTCCGATCACCACCGGCATCTGACAGATGCCGGAGCTCGGAGGGGGTATAGGAGGAGCGGGATGACGTCATCCCGCTCCTCCCACAATGGGCGGAGCTAAGCGGCGGCGGCCATCGCCGCCATTACAAGAGGTGAGGACCCGGAAGAGGGTCCTCACCTGCGCAGCCCAGGGGGGGGATCGGACCCCCCCCCCTGGTGAAGAGGAGACCCGGACAGAAGGCTCGGGCGCGGAGGTGAGTAAATGACAGTTTTTTTTTTTTTTTTTTTTACAGCGCCGATGTCAGCGCTGGAAACGGGGGGGGGGGGGGGGGGGGCGGCTGGTTTCGGGCCCCCCCCTGAAGACGGAGGACGACGGGGGGGCGATCGGATGCCCCCCGCAGGAAGAGGGGACCCCAAGCTTCACGGGGATACCGGAGGTAAGTGTTTTTTTTTTCTATCTTTTTAACTGTTTGTGGGAAATGCCAGGCACGTAGTTTCTACATGCTTGGCACTTAACGGTAGGAGAGGCAACCACGTAGAAACTACGTGCTTGGCATTTAAAGGGTTAAAGTAGTTTTTTAACCCCCAAACAACCATATTTTTGGAAACCAAAAAAAAAAACAAGTTTTTAAAAACATTTTGTAATATGAATACATTAATATCAGACCTGTAATATCAATTCTGCACAATTTTTTTTTTTTTTACCTTAAAAAAAAAAACTAACATTGCAGAAGTGGTCACAGAATTTTTCACATTTAACAAAAAAAAAAAAAAACATTAATAACAATTAAATATTAATATTTAAAGATTGTTCCATTGAAATGCATTGGAGAGCGCCAGGTAGCGAGAGGTCATACCTGTCGCTGTTCAAGGTCGGACGCTGGCGCTGTGGGCTGAGGCTGGAATAATGATGAATGAGTGGCTATATGGGCTATCTCAGTCGCTAAGCAGGATCGGCTTGATAAATGTGTGATTGTGGTGGGGAGCCGGCGTTCTCGTGGCGGGGCCCGTCATTACCGGCCGCTCACCAGGCGCTACCTGTCGCTATCCCTTGTTAAATAAGGGCCGAAGTATCTTTACAAAATAAATACAAAGTATTCAGAAAAACATCTCATGTATGAACAGTGCATGTAAAAACAGTTTGTGCAAACACCTATGCGTACATAAAGTGCTGATATAAAGTGCAAATGCCTAATACAGAAAGAGAAACGCTTTAAAGTGCCCAAGAAAGTTCAACATAAAAGAGTATCACCCTGTATATTGGCCGAATGAAATCACCACTGGAGCCTGGTGTTCCTTTAACGACACGTTCTTATTAGAAACAAGATGGCGGCTCACACATTAGGAGGCCACCTGCAAACAGGAAGTGCTGCTGGGCTTCCTGTTGCTGTGCATTGTCAGTTATGTCACTTAAATCCAGGCAGCAGCACGACTGAGATGCTGAGAGAGGAAGCTCCAAAATGGCCACTGCCTTTCTTTTCCAACTGTGCCAGGCTGTTGGTCCGGTTTAACTTTCCACTATTACCATGAGTGAACCTTGAATTAAAGCAGATGCCCAGTCGAAAAAAAACCCTCCCTGCAATCCTCTCCTGGCGCTGAGGTTACAAAGAAAAAAACCCTTACCTCAGCCGTGGCCCAGTGCCGTTCTCTGGGGCATGGACGACAGCCGCTCAGAAAGAAACAAAACTGCACCCCCCTGGCTGTGTGCGCACTCCCACCACCCATTTAAACCGGACCAACAGCCTGGCACAGCTGGAAAAGAAAGGTAGCGGCCATTTTGGAGCTTCCTCTCCCAGCATCTCAGCCATGCTGCTGCCTGGATTCAACTGACATGACTGACCATGCACAGTAACCGGAAGCCCAGCAGCACTTCCTGTTTGCAGGTGGCCTGCAAATACATGAGCAGCCATTTTGTTTCTAAAATTCACTACAGCAGGAGTAAGAAAAAGGTAAATACATTTTTATGTGCAGCAATCTAAATTGCCCTGGAGAGGGGGCATATGAGCACTCTTTGTTGTGTTGGTCTGGATTAAGACATTTTTTGACTGTTGGTCCGCTTGTAGTGAGGGGTGATCTGAATAACGGAATAAAACACACCACACCAGATAAATAAGAACCAATTTAGAATTTAACGGTTGAATATTAGGCCAAGCAATGAACACAATAGTTGGTGTATATAGTCACTGGATTAAAGTGGACCAACACCCACCGGTGATCGGCCCGGGAATCTATAAGATCCCCCCAAACACCCCAAACTCCTTACCTTAGTTTCGGCGGTGCCCGGCCGCCGCCGCCTCCCTCGCGCCCCTCTAGACGTGCGCGTCAAGAGGGACGCGCGGGAGGCGGCGGCGGAGGAGCCGCTTGTCCGCGGCTTGTTCGTCGGCGCGGGGAGAGGTGAGTTCGAGGGGGTTTCACACAGCGGGGCACCCCGATCGGGGGTGCCCCACCGAAGTGGACCAAGACCCAGGATAGTCAAAATCCTGGGTGTTGGTCCACTTTAAGGCAATAAATGACTGTAGAAGAATCTAGTATAATTTCCACTTGAAGAATATGGGGGGGGGGGGTATCTCAAACAAAGGATAAACTTGTGTCTAGGTCACTTTAGCATATATAGCTATTTGGATAACTTTAAAACACAGTGTATACTTTGTGTAATTCAAACAATCTATCAATACACACAAAATCTATTTAAAATGTAAGAATAACTCTATATAATAAACTTCAGGTAGATGATGCTCTAAATTTGTACCTATGCTGTAAATAGTGAGGAGAACTGAGAAAAGTTCCCTTATCCTTAGACCAAACGATCTTGGTGGTCCTGTTATTGCTGACTAAAATGATGCTGTTTCTTTAAATATTTTCCGGATATTTCTTTCTACAAGTGATCACAGGCCTCAAAAACTCTCCTAAATAAAATTACCAAGGGCGTCCTCCAACCGCGCTGAGCCCCTGTCTTTGCGCTCTGTGGGAGGCTTCACACAGTGAATAACACAAGTTTTTACACTCCTCACACAGTTCAGCAGTGAGGTAAATAAGGAGAGTGTTAATTTCAACCAAAAACATCACTGATGCCCTATAATTTATGTGCTGGGCTCAGAAACACATAGAAACACAGACGTGCTCCCTCTGACCCACCTCACGGACTCTGCTCCCTCAGACCTGTGCTGTGCCTTTTATAGCTGCAGGAATGACCTCACCAGCCTCTCTCTCATGGCTGGCCCCGCCCACCCACACACAGAGGAGTTTTCCAGAACCCTCCCAGCAGAGGCTTGTTATATGTCGGTTACACGCTTTAGGTGATGGGTGCCATGGAGCCAGGGGATGTCGCTTTGTGTCTATCTCAGCGGTGTGCCTCAGAGAACATTGCCGGACCATGGCTGAGGTATTTTTTTTCTTTGTAACCCTCACATAGTGGAGAGGGTGGGGGAGGGGGGTTATATTTATACTAGAATTCTGCTTTAGTGAGATACTTACCCTGCTCCCCAGCATACAGGGTTCCATTGAAGGTTTTGGCTTCTTATGGGTTTTTCAAAAGAAACATTGGCTTCCCTGTATCTAAAGCCCCCCAGGGAGATGGATCTCTCAAAATCAAGATGCCCCCGCAATCACCTCACGTAGCTGTTGATCGCCCAGCGCATGCAGGAGGCTCGGCCGCAATCTCACCCTTCTCTGAGGCCCATCTCTGGATGGCTGCCATGGCTACATGAAAGAGCAGCCAAAGGACAGCGCATGCACTACATTCATCTCTTCAGATCGGCTAATACGCTGAATGGCGCATACACGCAGCTGATTGGATGACAGTCTGCACACGCACTGTGGAATTGCTGGAAAGGTGAGTTTTTACAGGGTTACACACAGGGGGGTATGTCGAATCAGGATGCCCCACTATAGAGAAACAAACCCTTAGGCCCTTATTTAACAAGGGATAGCGCCAGGTAGTGAATGGTGAGCGAGCGGTAATGACGGTCACCGCCACGAGAACGCCGGCTCCCCTCCGCAATCACACATTTATCAAGCCGATCCTGCTTAGCGACTGACAGAGCGCCAGATAGCGAATCATTCATCATTATTCCAGCCTCAGCCCACAGCGCCAGCGAGCGACCTTGAACAGCGACACAGGTATGGCCTCTCGCTACCTGGCGCTCTCCAATGCATTTCAATGGAACAATCTATAAATATTCATAATTAATTGCTATTAATGTTTTTTTTTTTTTTTTTTTTTTTTTAAATGTCAAAAATTCTGTGACCACTTCTGCCATGTTAGATATTTTTTTAAGGTTAAAAAAAAAAAAAAAAAATTGTGCAGAATTGATATTACAGGTCTGATATTAATGTATTCATATTACAAAATGTTTTGAAAAACATGTTTTTTTTTTTTTCAAAAAATATGGTTGTTTGGGGGTTGAAAAACTACTTTTAACCCATCGCCGCCAGCGCTCTGGGGTTTAAACATGCATTTCACAGCGCGAGAATTTTTTGAGCGTGATTTGTTAATGAATATGCTGGGAGCCGTTCGCTATGGCCATTCGCTGTCATGCGCTCCCATACAGCGCGGAACCTGTCAAACAGCGACTCCTAACCCCGTATTCAACATTACCGCACACCGACTGAGTCGCTGTCAACAGCCGAACAACGGGCAAGCACAGCGAATACTAGCGTGCGCTGTGAAAATAACGCTACTGTCGCTCATTTGTCGCTACCTGGCGCTATTAATGAATTGGCCTCTAAGACAGTGAAAATCCCAGACATTTATCTGTCTCCAATGTTTTCTTTTTTCTCATCAAAGCATAACCTGCTCTACTTAAACCGGACCTTCAGCATCATTTAATGAAAGGCCCAAACCCTTAAAAAATGATTCCCCTGCATCTACAATTAATATATTTTTAGTTTTTAGTCACTTACTTATTATTCTTTCCCCCACTGGGCTGCAACTCTGTTCAGGAATCTAGGATACGGACGCTGCTATCTTGACTCAGAAGCATCACACATACTGAGGAGAGGAGAGCGGGATAAAGTGCAGGGGATGAGGTTATAGCTGTGCTTTGCACAGACAGAGCAGATCTGGGGTCGGGTAAAGGACATCAATCCCAGAGACACAGTCAGGAGACACTTTCTGTTTGCAGGCTGCCTGATGCTCCATCTTGAATGTTTAAAGTCTCATAACATGCAGTAGATGCAGGTAGGATGATTTTTAATGTGAGCAATCTGTATGTACAGGGCGTGGGAAACATATAACATATGCTCTTATTCAGGGTGAAGGACCGCTTTAACGTAGATTGAATTTTTTGGAAGTGTATATTTTTGTGTGGCAAAATGATGTCCTAAAGTGGACCAAAACCCAGGATTTTGACTATCCTGGGTTTTGGTCTCCGATGCCAACTCACCTCTTTCCGGTCCTATGGCGCATGCGCGGCCGCTTGTCTAATTAGCACCCTCGGAGCCGCTGACGTCACATCATCTAAGACTTCGTCTAAGGCCAGCGGCTCCGAGCGTGCTGGTGACCTCATCCCCCGCTTCCCTCTAGCAGGGAGTGTGCCCACGCTGGCCATTCACAAATGCCTGGCGCAGGCACGCACCCTGCTAGAGGGATAGCAGGGATGCGGCCGCAGCTCGCGCATGCGGCGTTGGACCACGAAACAGGCTAAGTGTATGGGGCGAACTGGGGAGTTTGACACAGCGGGGCAGCCTGATTTTGGATGTCCCAGAGGGAGGGAATCGATGATTCCCGGGCCGATCACGGTCGGTTTTGGTCCACTTTAAATGTGCTGAGCTGATCTAGTATTTTTTAATTTTTTTCTAATGTAAGCAAATATGTGTTTTATGGAAGCAGATTTCACTATCTGCAATCTGTTGCTATTGGCAACATAGACCATGTGTAGACTTGTGTACATAGCAACAGATTGCAGATAGTTGCACAGAACATTGCTGCTGGCCATGTGTAAGGTTGCTCCTTCACCTCAGCAGTGGCCATAGCAGCAGTGTCCTGTGTGTACAGGGCTCACCTCTCTCATCTTGGTGTACAGACTTGGTGTACGTTGCCAATAGCAACATACATAAAACATACATTCTCTAACATAGGAAAAAGTCTAAAGTGGATTTACCATTTAAAGAATGATGCAGGCAAGAGATAAGAAAAGGATACATTTGCCACTTTGCTCATTACATTAGCCCTATTTGTCCCTTCATTTCTTTACTGGCTCACTACAGCACCAGACGAGGTTTGCCACTAGTTTGACAACTGTGTTAGATATGAAACCCAGCAGCACCTTTTCTTTAGCAAAACCTTATTTGTTGTTGATGATGGCCAGCATCAGAAAACACGTCAGAGACAATGGTACAGCAACAGTAATATACTCTAAATAACAACTTTCAAGAATAGATGAGGGCAGGGAAAGTATATAGGAGGAGTCGAAAAAAGCAAGAAGATAACCTGACACATACAAAGCATAGAAAAGCAGAGAAAAATAATCAACAAAATAACCCAGATGTGGGATAGCACTCAAAGGACAAACAATAACTGGAATACAGCAGAGCAGACCTAAACAAGGGGCAAAAAAAATAACTGAGATACAAGTAAGCAGACAAAGAGCAAACAATAACTAAGAGGCCGATTCATTAATAGCGCTAGGTAGCGACAGATGAGCGCCAGTAGCGTGATTTTCACAGCGCCAGCTAGTATTCGCTGTGCTTGGCCGGGGTTTGCTTGTTGACAGCGACTCAGTCGGTGTGCGGTAATGTTGAATACGGGGTTAGGGGTCAATGTTTCACAGGTTCTGCGTTGTATGGGTGCGCCTGACAGCGAATGGCCAGAGCGAACGGCTTGCTGCAGATTCATTAACAAATCACGCTCAAAAATTTCTCGCGCTGTGAATTCCTTGTTTAAACCCCAGAGCGCTGGCGGCGATGTGTGTAAAGTAGTTTTTAACCCCCAAACATCCTTTTTTTTTATATGTAAAAATTATACAAGTTTTTCTAAACATGTTGTAATATGAATACATTAATATCAGACCTGTAATATCAATTCTGCACATTTTTTTTTTTTTTTTACTTAAAAAAAATCCTAACATTGCAGAAGTGGTCACAGAATTTTTGACATTAAAAAAAAAAAAAAAAAATATATATATATAATAGCAATTAATTATGATTATTTAAAGATTGCTCCATTGAAATGCATTGGACAACGCCAGGGAGCGCCAGGTCATACCTGTCGCTGTGATGGGATTAGCAGCGGCGCTGTTCGTTGCAGTCGGCTACATGATGAATCCCACGCTAGCTGACGCTCTCGCCGGTGCTAGCCTCATTTAGCGTGATAAATGCATCATTGTGACCGCCGCCGGGCGTAGTTGATTCGGTAGCCGCCGTTAGCTGGCGGTTTGGAGTCGCTGTTTGACAGGTTCCGCGCTGTATGGGAGCGCATGACAACGAATGGCCATAGCGAACGGCTCCCAGCATATTCATTAACAAATCACGCTAAAAAAATTCTCGCGCTGTGCAATGCTTGTTTAAACCCCAGAGCGCTGGCGGCGATGGGTTAAAAGTAGTTTTTTAACCCCCAAACAACCTTATTTTTTGAAAAAAATAATAAACAAGTTTTTATAAACATTTTGTAATATGAATACATTAATATCAGACCTGTAATATCAATTCTGCACAATTTTTTTTTTTTTTTTTTTTTTACCTTGAAAAAAAAAAATAATATTGCAGAAGTGGACACCGAATTTTTGACATTAAAAAAAAAAAAAAAAACATTAATATCAATTAATTAGGAATATTTAAAGATTGCTCCATAGAAATGCATTGGAGAGCGCCAGGTAGCGAGAGGTCATACCTGGCGCTGTGATGGGATTAGCAGCGGCGCTGTTCGCTGAAGTCTGCAACATGATGAATCCCGCGCTAGCTGACGCGCTCGCCGGCGCTCGCCTCATTTAGCGTGATAAATGCGTGATTGTGTTCGCAGCCTGACGTTCTGGAGTCGGTAGCCGCCGATAGCTGGCGCTACCTGGCGCTAGTGAGACACTACCTGGCGCTATCCCTTGATAAATAAGGGCCAAAGACAAGAGGCAAACAATATCAAGATAGATATTAGAAAGGAACAAGATGCAAGAGTATCTATGATTATGAAAATACAGTGGCTAAGAGGGACCTTATATCTTATATTAATAGAATCACTGGAGGGATTCTTCTTTTAATGTAAAAAATAAATTGTTTTCCTGGGGCAACATATGGATGGGCTGCCCTGCCCTCTGAATTCATTGCAATAGAGGTAGCGGGCATAGGCCTGGCGCATAAATTGTAGTGATTGGCGGGGGTGTGGTCACACCCATATGACTGATGGCAGGGGGCTTGGTCTGTTGCAGATGTGCCAGTGAATGGAGTTTGCAGCCCCGGACGGAGAGGGACTGCGGCGAGTACAGTACTCAGATCTAGTGATCAGGTTGTCAGACTAGCACAAATCATCTGTGTGAGATAAAAGGTAAATGCCCCTTTGCTTTTTATGTGCCCACTGATTATTTTTGTATTTAGTACAATGTTTTTAAAATGTTTGGTGGCCTTCATATGTAATATGGGGGGACAAGTTGCTTTGCACAGACCAGAACACAACCAGAATCCCTGCCCCATATACTTAAATAGTACATCATAAACGCTGAAAAATGACCTCACAGTTGTGTGACAGTGTGAGCTCACGCTTAAACTATATACTGGCAGTTTCCAGCACTCAAAACTCTCCAAAAATTGCTTTAAGGTCTAAAATTCAGCAACTTTCCCTGAAAGCTAGAAATTAACATTTAATTTTACACACTGAAATCAATTACAGAAACCCTCAAAATGATTTGGGTAACCCCTTATGTGCATGAGAAGCATCTATTTCCTGATAGCTTTAGTGTCAAGTGCAGCACCAGCTCTTGTCCCTGGAGAAGTGGATGGAGCTGCATGTTGAAAGAAATGCTAATTTCATCAAGCCGACTATATACTGACTTCTCTGCACCCAAAAGGCATATTATGAAATGAGTGATAGGAGCTCGGCATACTTGGCGTGACATGAAATGTAAAACTATGGCTGGCTACTGAATGGGCATATAACTGAATTCTCCCACAAGGGAAATCAGTGGGGATCCTAGAGAAAATTATATGTACTCAAACACAACAGGCAGATAAGTTGGTCATTTTATGAGTATGCAGAACCAAGATACCGTAATCCCCTGGAGGAAACCCTCCAATGAGCATTAAGAACAAAAGATTAAAACGGACAAACCTGTTGCACCACCGTTGGTCAACTGTAATAACATAACATACAACCCAGGTGCAGCCTACTGGCAATGAAACCTGTATAGTAAAGAATCAGGGGGGGGGGGGGGGGATCCCTGAGATCTCCCAAACAAGCCAGTTATAAGGTTCTCACACCCAAAATATCACAAATAGTAATGAGCGAACCCAATCCGCAAAGCTCAAGTCTGTGACGAATTTTGCGAGTTTACTCAGAAATCCGTACTGGGGTTCGGGGTTCAGTCCAACACTAAAGCTGATTGATGGGCTGCTGAGCAACCCATCAATCAGTTTCTAGCCTTTCCCGCAGCCAATCAGGTCAGCCAGCAGACCATCGGTTGTTGTTCTCTGTTATTATTTTGAGAACTTTCCCTACCTCATTTTGTGCAGGTCAATCGCCATGGTTCCCCCCAGTTGCAGCTCTCTAACCCTTGCTACCCCCATTTTACAGCCATTTTTGGGCCCCCAAGTTCAGATCCCCCATTTATTTTAATGAGGGTTGGGTTTGTCAGCAAGTTCGGCAGTACTTGATGAATCCGAACCTTTACGAGTCTGCTCATCACTAATCACAAACGGAATACGTGGGTGTCTGGGGCCAATCTGGACATAACAAACCAATGACGTTTATGCCTTTCTGACTTTTCTTACCATTCCACATCCCTGTCCTTCTCCTGCTGCTCTGATTATTATTTGGTGGGATTAATGATATTATTGATTTTTGGCACCTTATATATTTAGGACTTGGGCTCAGCATTCTTTATTGATTGTTTATATTCATGTTACAGTCCCTATTTGTGTGGCTGTACTCACTGTAGTATTGCTGCTGGAGGGTTTTGCACACTGGGAGGCTTGAGACCATACATTATTATATTTGTTAAAGTTAAAAGGAAACCCGCACAGCTAGGTGTAATGCACTGCAGGTGCTGGCTAGGTGAGAGGGATCCTTATAAAGGACCCGTATTCACACAAAATGACCAGGGTGGTCTGCCAGTGGACAACTCCCTGAGGAAGTGATTGCTCACGCAACGCGTCGGTGTTGGTGAGCGGGCGCACACAGGAGGACCTGGACTCTATTACCGGTGATAGTATCCCTTGTTCTTACTCTTATGAGAAATTAATGCAATTTTTTATGCCTGGATATACCAATCGTACTGTCATCTTATTATTGGGCACACTTGCACTTGCACTTTAATCCCCAGCACTATCTGGGGTTTTATCTATTCAACTTATTCAATTTATCTATCTCTTTACTTTTAGATTTTATTATATTACTAGCACTTTGAGCTTCACCCACTAGAGGTGGAATCACGCCTTATATTGGCACATGCACTATGCACTTTTCAAACAGTAGATTGTTTATATCTGGCATATCTTGGAAGAATATTTTCCGTTTTTAAATATAAATTTATAATTGATGAAATAGTCCATTCAGGTCCCCTGTAGCACCCGTTCTTTGGTTTGTGTAAATATTTTAATCATGTCGATGTCATTGTATGTTATGTGTCTTTAATACTATGGTATAATAAAATTAAGTATTAAGATATTACTTTGAGTGCGGCTTAAATTTGGTGAGTTAACAGGGGTCTGACACTGGCAGACCACCCTGGTCATTTTGCATACATTATTATATGATTGGGTTTTGCCAGGCAATTGAGCCGCATGTTTTTTTTTTTTTATTAAATATCTAAAACAATTTGGACCTAAATCCATTCTCACCATCATATTCAAAATATCCTGATGCAGTCGGCTGATTTGGCTGAATTGATTAGAAGCATTGGAAGAATCAACAAAAAGAATCTCAGACGATTCTCTAATATCTACTGGACATCTATTTTCTGTTACCATACAGTGTACCCAAAGCCTTAGACTACTGTACTGTTCCAGTTTGGTGTGCGACTTGAGCTCTCTAATTTATTTATGTCCAGTCCCCATTGTGCTGTTGTTGAAACAGAATTGGATAAACAAAAGATTTCCAGCTGTCCCCAATACAACAACAAAACTGCTAACATGCACCAGAATTATCTCCACCATTTGTCATCTCATCATCCACACGCCTATGCAAGTAAAAACTGAAACCTACAGTACTCTTCCAAGTGAAAAACCTCTGGCCATTGGCAATACACGTGGCTATACAAGGCTGCCACCAGAACAAGAAACAGGGGCATGATCTCCACTATCTAAGCCACACACAACACAATCAGATGGAACAAACCAATCGACCCACAACCACTTCCATTTAGGTGGCGATCAAGAGTCCTAGGCAAGTAATGTAGCCAGGATTTTCAGAACTAGCGTGAGCTTTTTTAGATCCCTAATTCAGAGCATCAGTGACCCTCTGCTGTATCTTCAGAATTTATTTAAAAAACAGAAAAAACACAAACAACGAGAAGACTGATGCAAGGCAAACAGGTTAACTATAAAATATGGTACAAATAAGTAGATAAAAATACAAATTAAAAGGAAAAAATAGTTGTGGTTCGATGGAATCAGTTGTCTTTCAGCCCTCACACTTTTCCCAGTGACCAAAGGTTCCTGGTCTCCTCCAGCTTAGATGTTAAAATGGAATGTGTGTCACCCTTGATGGTAAGAGTCGAGTGTCCTCAGAGCCATTCTAACGCTCACGTTATTCTCTCTAACCAGGGGTCAGCTTCTGACCCCTCCTATTGGGCAGAGCGATTGGAGTCACCCACTTTGGGATTGGTTCATATGGGATTCTCCATCTTTGGGTACCTGAAGGATGGTTCATATGATATCCCTCATCTGTCCTGGGATTCCAAAGGGAGGCGGAATGAGGAGGGCATTCCATGGAAGGGGGGCAGGGGCAGAAAACATGCTTTTCATGGTTGGGTGATTTGTTCTGATAACCCTTACTCCGTTACTTTGTTATGCTGGGGAGTTTTATGAGGGGACAAAGTCATCCCAGCTGACCCTGTGTGCATGTAGGGTGTTATATGGTGGGCAGGTGGTGGGGGAGACATGAGGAAAGTTATAGAAAGTGCAGGGAGGTCAGCTAGGCTGAAAAACACATATATGTCTATGTAAATGTGTATATATATATATATATATATATATATATATATATATATATATATACACATTCATTACCAATTTGGCCACACTCTGCTCTTATAAATAAGTCTTAAAAACTTGGCATATTGTAAAAATGTTGAGCCAAAAAGTGTAAAATATGTGTACAGTACAATAGTTTTTTTATATATATAATATATGGCCACATTCCACAGTCGGGCAGGCTGATTCAGCACTAACGCCAGGTAGCGACAGATGAGCGTCTATAGCAGGCATTTTTAGAGCGCCCGCTAGTAGTCACTGTGCTCGGCCATGAGTCGCTAGTATATAGCGACTCAGTCGCTGTGCAGAAATGTTGAATACATTGTGACGAGTCGCTATTTGACCAGTACAGCGCTGTATGGGAGCGCATGGTAGCGACTGCTCATAGCGACCCACTCCCAACATATTCAAGAAAAAAAACGCCTCACACAACTCAACAACTGGCGCAGAAAAATGCTTATCTGAAGCCCAGAGCGCAGGAGGCGGTGTGTTTAAAGTCTGTTTTTCAGCATCTATCCACTAGTAACAAAGCGAAAACATATGGAATTACATTGTAGCAACGATGTAACGTGAACACTTTAATGCCAGACCTGTAATGTCATTTCTGAAGAAATATATAAAAAAAGAAACGTTTGTCAAAAAACTGCATTTTCAATGCCAGAAGAGGTCACAGAATTTTTTGAGTTTTTTTTAAAAAACAAAAAAAACAAAAACCCCGTTAAAAAAGAAGAAATGGATCGTCCATTGAAATGTATGGGAGAGCGACAGGTAGCGAGAGGTCATACCTGGCACTGTGCAAGGCTGAACGCCGGCGCTGTTCGCTGAGGCTGTGAAAATGATGAATCAGACGCTACATGGCGTTATCCCAGTCGTTAAACAGATTCGGCTTGATAAATGTGTAATTGCGTGCCATGTTCGGCGTTCACCAGTCGCTACCTTTCATTAACCAGCCACTACCTGACGCTATCCCTTCATGAATAAGGCCCTAATTCATATCAGGGAAAGTCCACTTTCTGGGACTTAAAGGAGCAGTATCACGAAATTTGCATTAAAAAAGATAAATAATTAAATAGCCACACAATAGCTTCTAACATGTGTATAAATAATCTGGCTATGGAAATAGGAAAACATATATGCCTTTCTTTTAAATTGTATAATGACAATGGCTCAGTCCATTTGCTGAATAGGGGGATCTGCTGGGCTGTATTTAGTGAGCTGCTTCATTTAGCTCACTGGTCTCCTAGCAACACTTTTCCTCAGAGGCTGACACTGTAATCAGTGGTAACGGCTGTGTGTGTGTGAGGTGCTGCTTTTGTTATGAGACCAGGTGACTCAAATGTGTAAAATCTATACAAAATAAACTAAACTGACTGAAAATGACTGAAATTTTTCTTTGAATAACTGTGCAGGAAAATCTAAAGGTATTAAAGTGGAACAAAACCCTGAGTGGCCGACCCTGAAGTCTATAAGACCCGGCCATTGACCTTGACCCTTGAGCATTCTAAATCAGGATGCCCCACTGTGTGAAATGACCCCTGGATAACCACAGATCCCCCCATTTTTCTGGCGCGCTCACGCAGATAGTTATTTAGACAGGCCGGGCGGTCAGGAAGGTTACTGCTCAGGCTCCCCATCTGCGTGCAAACAGAGCTGATTGGATGAGAGCCCGCGCATGCGCTGTGGGACAGGGAAAGGTACGTTTTCACAAGCGAACTTGGGGATTTCACATATCAGGGCATCCCTAGTCAGGGATGCCCTAGGGGCACAAAACAAAACTCCAGATAGTGAAAATCCTGGGTTGGGCTTTGCTCAAAACACACAAAGCTGAAAGAAAGATCATATGGAAAAATGTGTTGAGAAAAGAGAGAGAAAATGGTAAACTGAAAGATTCTGCAGCAGAGCCAACATGAAGAGAAAACTGTCAAAATCAGCTAAATGACTTCTAGAGCTTTTCTCTCTGTTTTAGATATATAAGTTCTAGCCAGGCAATGTTGCAATGTTGTTATCTTATGCTGGACGGCTGCCAGCACTGAACAGCTGATTCTTTGATACATTGTTTCACCCCTCTCCTCAGCGTGGAACAGGCCAGAGTGTCGGGCTCCGACACTTAGAAGACATAAACATGAGCTATTAGTCTCCAGCTGCTCAACACACACATCATTTTTTTCTAAATTTGTAATTCTTACTCCAACACTTACCTACATTCAAAGTACCATTTAAATATAAGTCACCAAGAAAAATTCGCGATACTGCTCCTTTAAGAAAAGACCCCAGATTGGAACCCGTGTTACGCCAGAAGATTCACCTGCCATTGCTCCCATACATCTCTCAGGATCCTGTCTAACATTTAAAATAGGGTTCTGCACCAAGCTGGTGTACCTATAGAGAATAATGAGTGCTTTGCTTTGGTGTCATACCGTATAGACTATATGCTCTTAAAGCATTGTTTTTGGGGTCTGGGGTCTGTTTCTAATGTCCACAAATGTCCCTCTTAATTTGTGCAAATGTAAACAGACAAAGCCTCTCCTACAGAATTGTATGTGCAGGTCTGCCATTGTAGTGTTGTTGTCACAGTGTTAAAACAATGTCATTCCATGGTTTTCGCTCTGGTGCTGGTGTATATGTGTTGAGAAACAGCATTTTTGCACATAGCATCTGGCGCTCGACACTAAATAGCCCTGTTTTAGAGCGCCAACGCTGGTTGTGTTTAATTTTTTCTTAAATATGGCCTTCAGCACCAAGTGGCAGACGCACTTAAGTGGCGCTACCTATCGTTCGCTGGAACATTGTTCTATTGTTAGATGTAATTCTACAGCTCCCTCCAGACGTCACATTTATCAATGCTGGACAGGATACTACAGCGTCACTTGTCCGTCCGCTACGCTAGGTTATAGCGCCAGACACCCGATTGCAGCGGACCCTCTAAGCACCGTTACATACGCTCACATGGCAGTACATGGCGCTAGTATTAAATTAGCGTCCCCGTCTAAAATGGATGTAGGTCCTCTTCAATAAAAAAAAATAACTGGCTGCACTGGATGTCAGATATAATTTTTCCTGCTGAACATCAGCTCATATAGCTGTCAATAAAGGTGCAGGGTGCTCCGTGACGCACAGTATGATGGAGTTATGTGCTCCATCCTAGCACTAGTTTGTTTTCCTCTTTTTGTATTCAGCGAGCAGCCACAGCAGACAGTCATGCTGCATTAACAGAATAATCACACGTTCCGGCAGCCAAATCAGGCAACAAGGTTGTCCCGCTGACAGCCAATTTATTCCCGTCCAAACATTTAGCAGTGATTGAAGGAATGTGGGTTTGGAGGAACTAACAGACACATCCTATTGTTACCTTTTATAAGCAAAGCTAACAGGGGCAGGGAAAGCGCCGGCATATACAGAAATCCTGGCATGTTTGACACAATTCACAGTGATCGTCTGGCTGCACACCAGTGCCGGGATAAGTTTTACAAGCTTGTTACAAGAGGAGCAGCTGGGCCTGCTTTGGGCATTTCATCGCTGTTTAATGCTCATACCAGCAGCAACCTTCTCGGGAACCACTTGCTTGACTGCACTTCCTTCCATAACATTTACCCAGCAGATGCTTGTATGTGACTGGTGTCTTACTGTACCAGGCAAACTGTCTTCCTATTATTTATTTCATTTTACTGGAGTTTTAATGCAGTATAACATTCAGGCTAATCATTAAAAATGCCAAATTGTTATTATTATTGATCTTGATAGTTTCTGTTCTGATTGTCTGGATCCTTATTGATCGATACTGATTGTTATTGATTTCTTCTATAGCACTGTACAAAGTAGTAATTACAGATTAAGACCAAGTGAATGCAATAGGAAAGCCCTGCCCTTACTAGCTTAGAGAAAAGTTTCCCAACCTTTTTTCAAGGAGTACCAGTTCCTATTTTCCAAAACCCACCCTGGAGTCTATGAGGGCAGGCATACTCGCTCCCCCCCCCCGTGGCACCCCCGGCCGAACCCCCCAGGTCGCCCGAGAACTCACCTTTGTTCCCGGTCCGACGGGACATGCATGAGCAGCGGCTGCATCCCCACTATCACTTTAGCAGGGCTTGTGCCCACGCCAGCCATTCACAAATGCCTGGTGCTTCCTTTTACAGCTTAGCAGGGATGCAGCAGCTGGTGCGCTCAGATCCACTCACATTAGACAAGATCCTGGACGAAGGGGTTTGAGCAGATCCAAGTGCGCTGATTGGGCGAGAGCCCGTGCATGGGTTGTAGGACCGGGAAGAGGTGAGTTTGTTCAGGGGCAAGGACCGAAACCCACCGAAGTCAAAATCCTGGGTTTTGGTCCACTTTAACCACCAATGCAACTTTCCTGGGGGGGTGGGGGTCCATTTTAAAAAGTGACTATACAGTATGTACTACTGTACAACAACAACTCAACACAAGCTCTTATTCCAACTATTCCATTGACCCTAGATGTTCTACTCCTGCAGCTTGTTGACTTCACCCCCCTGTGTATCCTATGGGAGCAGTAGTGTGTCTGCAGTGCTCCATGTCCCCTCACTTTATACCACTGGTGATACCACAAGAGTATGACTTGTGTAGTACCACTGGTTGGGAAACCCTGGTCTAGAGGATAGTGGAGTGGAAACAAATGTGTCTTCATCTGGGTCTGCTGTAAATACACTTTTTTGGTCTCAAAGAACAGGTCCTGTATACAGGGGGTGCACCTGTAATAAGACCATGTGAGGCAGCCACTGCTAGGGGGCGGCAATTGCTGGGCCTATTTTTTATTATGTATTTTACTATTTCATAAGTGGTTGAGTGTAGATTAGGGCCACAGCCGCACCCTGGCATGTTTTTTACTGGTAGCAGGCAGCAAGTCTGTATGGAGAAAAAGGAACCCGGGTATTGTGGGTCATGCTAAATATCTGGTGAAGCATGGTGCACTTCAGGTGAATTCCAACCTCCATCTCTGTGAGCTTTTTATTTTTTTTTATTTATATTGAATGTAGGGCCATTTAATTTACTGTGATGTCCCAGGGGAATGGGAGGGGGGCAGCTTTTTCTCTCTGCTCCGGGAAATGGAGAAGAGGATGGAAAAGGGACTAGGTGAACTGCTTGCTGCCTTATTGCCTATTGCTGTTCCCTGGACTGTTCCTTTAAGAAAAAACAACAACAAAACAGCATGGCCCCCATTCATCAATATGCCAGCACACAAGGCACGGGGACTGATAACCCAGGGCTCAGACGCTGAACCCCCTTACCAGTTCATGAGTACACTGGCATCTGTTGTTCAGGGGGGGGTCCCTGTTCGTAATGTTGAGCCAATGAGGCGTGGCCACTGGGACATCTCCCCTATGTGACTATCTGCATCACTGGAGGGGGGGGGGGGGGGCATGGTGGACATATCCTGGGGAATCCCAGCAAAAAATAGTAGCAAGAAAAGTTTCAGAACGCAGCTGAATCTCACGTACTTTACACACTTGCACAACTATTATGTACACTCTTTGCATTTTTGCACACTTAGAGGGTTATTTAACCCTTTTGTTGCCAAGCACGTAACACCTACGTGCTGGCTTGGCTGGGCCTTAAGTGCCAAGCCCGTAGGTGTTACGTGCTTGACTTTCCTCGCTTCTAGTTTAAAAAATAAAAATCAAAAATACTCACCTGACCCCTTGTTGGATCCGGCCGGGTCTCCTCTTTAATTTGGTGCCATCCGATCCCCCGTGGGGGGTCGGATGGCTCCAGGAGAGCCCCCGGAATAGGCCGCCCCCCCCCCCCCCGCTTCTGCAGCAGCAGCTGCTAACTGTAAAAAAAAATAAAAAATAAAAATGACATTCACTTACCTGTGTGTGCGCTGGCTCCCGCTGTCCCTCCTCTTCACCTGGGGGGCCTCCGATCCCCCCCCAGGACTTACCGATCTTCAGGAGAGAGCCTGGGAGGCTCTCTCCTCTCTTCTTCACGATGGTGGCCGCCATCTTGCCTCTAAGCCCCGCCCCCTTGGGGGCGGGGCTTATGACGTCATCCCGGTCCCGATCACCGGCTTCAGCTTTCTCAGCTTCTCAGATGCCGGTGATCGGTGCCCTGGAAGGAGGTGACAGGAGATCCTCTGATCTCCTGCCTTCTCCTTCTCTGGATGCCGATCACAGGCATCTGTCAGCTGAGCGGCGAGGGACAAGAGCTTGCAATCGAAGGTAAGTACAGTTAAAAAAAATTTTTTTTTTGTTGAATAAAATACTTTTTATTATTGTGTGGTGGTTTTTTTTCACATTAACTCTTTGTGAGCTGGTAAGGGGTCCATGAGACCCCTTATACCAGTTCACAAGGCTGGGGGGGTGGCAAGTCACCTGCCCTAGCGGGTGGCTTGCCATTGACCCCCGCACCCCCATTACCTGCCTCCCCAAAGGCCAGGGGGGGGCAGAAGAGCCCGGGCCCACATAGGCTATGTGGGCTCGTAGGCTGCAGGGTGGGGGGGCCACCAAAGCTGGCCCCCCCACTCTGTGCCTACAAGCCCCCATAGCTGGTCCCGGGCTGGTTACTTTGGGTAAGGGGGACCCCACGTCATTTTTTTTTTTGGATTTTTAAGGGTTTTTAACCCTTAAAAATCCAAAAAAAAATGGGGTCCCCCTCCCCGGGAAGGGGGACCCTATGTCATTTTTTTTTTTTAATTAACCATTTGTCATCCAGCAGCTATAAAAGGCTTCTGGGCAGGAAAGGGTGTCTACCTATACATATGTGGTATCGCTGTAACCGGGAGAAATTGGGGTTTCTCACGCAATAAGATTTTATTGACAAACTTACATTTTTTATTACAAAAAAACTCTACAAATTGTAAAAAAATATATTTTTTTTAATTTTTTTCACACATTTCACCCAAAAATGTTGAGAATACACCTAAAAAATACAAACAAGACATTTCATGTTAAAGCCCAGACTCTGTTGAAAAAAACAATATATAATTTTCCTGGGAAATCCCTGGAAATCCTTTCAAAAATGACAGTTGAACATGTGTAGCGCGAAACAGTGAAACTCAGTCTGGCAACAGGGAGTGGCAAATGCTGCAGGTAGGCTGGCAGCGAAAGGGTTAAGAAACGCTAACACTACGTAGTACCACGTATCGTCAGGTGAACACTTAGCGCAGTATGTGAAAACCATATATATGAAAGTCAATCTGGTGAGTGTCTATAATAGCGTCATGTAGCGTCAAACGTATTACTAGAGGCAGCTCAGTGTAAAGCGCCGGTGCTGTATGTTCAGCAGTACCATGTAGCATTTGTTGCTCAGCTGCTTAGCCCATACATTTCTTTGGGTTTTTTTTTGCTTGTGTATAAATAAAGAAATCGCCGTCCCTTTAAGGAGGGCAGCCCACATGACTGGCCTGCGTTCCTGTCCGGAGGCAGGCCAGCCATGTGGAAGTGGTCACTGGGGGAAGTGACCTCAGGGGGGAGGGGGAGTATAAAGGGGACGTCCGTCCCCTTCTCCTTCCTCTTTGATCCCCGGTGTGGATGGACGAGCAGTGCCAACGGCCCGCCCTGTTTTTTGGTCATGGTTGGGTTTTTCGACCACAGTCCTGGGGGGGGGGGGGGGGTTGGGGGGTTTGGGGTCTTTTGAATATGTGTTAAGGTTTTGTATGGCTAGTTATTTATTGTATTAACAAAAAAAAAAAAGGAAGTATTTTTGTAATATGTCTGTTGGCACCTCTTGGGGGTGCCGCAGTTTTCTGTTATTTATTTGTGTTGAAGTATGTTGTACCAAAAAAAAAATAAAAAAAAAAAAAAAAGGAGAATGTATCATAATTTGTACATAAATTAATGTATTGTTATTTATTTATGTTAAGTTTTTGGTTTTGGGAAATTTGGATTGAATTTGTCACAGCCGTTTGGCGGGTCTCCTCTCAGGTTTCGGGTCTGAGGTAGCATTTCCATGGGTAGGGTATGCGGCTGTTTCCGTGGAAACCGGCCAGGACGATTTTGGTTAAAGAATTTTGGATGGTTGGTGTTCATGTAGGGAAGGGGATGTTTTGGCCACTGGCGGTTAGCCCAATTAAGCTCCCTGGCCTAGAAGGTATGCGGCCGAGTTTATGTTGGCCTACGCTTGGTGGGGGTCGGGATGTTAATTTTGTTCCCTCCCCTTCCCTTCATTCTTTGGGATCCTAGGCTTCTCAGACCAATTGGGGGGACTCTTTTCCGCTTGCACATTTTGTTTATATATGTTGGGCTGTGGCCGATTAAATTTAATCTTTCCAACGACATGGTGGTCCGGACTTGTTATTTTGGTGGTGGGAGGTATGATGCATGGCATTTGGAAAGCTAGCCCAGTCAAGTTTTATTTAATTTTTTTCTCAATTTTAGGATCAAATCATTGCATGACCTCTCCTGCCCAACGCTAGAGCGCCCAGTTTTAGAGCGCCGGCGCTGGTTTTGTGTCTGATTTTCTTAAATATGGGCTTCAGCGCCGAAATTCAGACGCACTTAACTGGCGCTACCTATCACTTGCTGCAGCATTGTCCTGTTGTTATATGTGGTGTTGCTCTGGGTGGCTTTCCCTCGGGGCACTACATATGCAGTGATTCAGGGAGAACGCTTCTGCAGCGCCCTTCAGACATCAATGCTGGACAGGATACTACAGTGTCACTTGTCCGGCTGTTACGCTAGGTTATAGCGCCAGACACCCGCTTACAGTGTCCACTAGCAGGCACTCTAAGCGCCGCTGCATAGACGCTCAAATGGCGATATGTGGGGCTAGTCTTAAATCAACCTCTTAATGTGTTTTAGAGATCCAATATGCACAAAAATATATAAAAATATACAAAATAAAACCAAGGCGTTTCTGAATTCCACAAACTTTTAAATAAAGTTATTTTGCGAATATATGTTAAGATTGAGATAAAATCACACAGAAATCTTCTACAGTGAAGTTAATTGGTGAGCTAACTTTTTATAACTACAGTAGAGGATCTTTGTAGTCTCATAGATAAGTGTCTGACCCTCAGGTTAGAAAGACCAATGGAGGATTCCCTTTTTAATAAGAAAAGAACAATATCGTTCTATTTCTATATATGACCTCCCTCCCCCACCTAAGTAACTGGCCATTGAACAAGCTGTGAGTAGCTGCAGCTTTCCAGCAGTGGGTTAATGGCTTTGGCACTTCTGTGGACTTGTGTTTCAGTGTAGCTTTCTGGCTGAGTAGCACAATGAAATCCATGTTATAATGCATTTGAATTTGAGAAAGCTTTGAAAAGTCTTTAATTTGCCTCTAACATCCTTGTAGGAGTCAAAACTTTCCTTTTATGAGGTTACACCTTTGGCTCAAATGAAAAATCAAAGCCAAGCGAGTTCACATCTTACATTGGTTACATCACAACTCAAGTTTCTGAAAATAACTATAATATATTGTTTCGCCCTATAAGACGCACCCAGGATTTAGAGGTGAGAAATTAGTAAAAGATATTTTGAACCAAATGGTGTGATAAAATATTCCACTTCCTGGTCCCCTCCCACGGGTTCCAACCTCCGGGTGGGAGTGGCATGTGACAGGTCATGCCCCACCCGTTTGCCTGAACCGGGCCTTGTGGCAGCCGGCAGGCAGTGGTGGCTACGGGGACAACTGCTGAGGCGGCAGCGAGGGCAGCTGAAGCCGGTAATGTATGTATATTTGTGCGTGTGTTTTTATGTCGGGGAGAGACGGCTGCTGAGGTGTGAGAGCTCGGAATGTACGTTTTTTTTTTTTGCATTCGCCTGATAAGACGCGCTGACATTCCCCCCACACACACACTTTTGGGGGAAAATAGGTGCGTCTTATAGAGCAAAATACAGTAATTTGTTGTGCGAAGAAAACCTTTAATTTTCTGTCAATTAATTTTGAAACCAGCGACCGAGGGTAGCGCACAAAGCACTTAAACAGGTAAAATGTTTCCATCTCTTCTAATTAGATTCTCGTTATTTTCTGACTTTTGTAAAAAGTGAAATATGATCTTAATTTAAATTCTCTATAAAGCACAACCTGTACGAAGCCGCTGCTGAAATACTACATCTAGCACGTCCTCTTCTCTTTTTCTTCCTGAATTATAATGCAATTAACACCTTTGGTCAGAAGGCGTAGGAAGAAGGATACAGGCATACTATTTCAAACTGTTAGGCTTTTAATAATTCATGGTACTAACTTCAGGTTTATTAATTACATTTTCTACTCTCATTTATGTGTGCGCTGTGGGCATATGCCTCTGCTGCGGCAGAGGGAGGGAAGACAACTCCCTTTTCTAAGCAGATAAACTGTTGAATAAAGGCTTAAAGAACTAAGGTTACTGACCCTATTAGGGGGAATATGAGATGCTCACATCAATTCAGCCTGAGAGCTCTGCTGAGGAACTGCACAAATTGCGTTTTATTCTTGATTCCTGCCATCAGCGAGTCCAGGTTGTACTGTACTTGTAATGCATAGATGAGTATAGCATAACACAATCACACATCCTTCCTGTCCAAGAACAAAAGGGTACTACCAATAATTTCAATGCAAATCATGTATCGAGGTCCCTGAGCACTATACTGAGCACTATTTTACTATTGGGCTTTTTGGTTTACTTAAAAGGACAGTCCAGGCAATTGCATATACAATATAATCACATAGCTATAAAGCTTTTTTATCCCAAACGAACCACCTTAAGCAGAGAAAACTTATTTTGAAGTTTTCATTCATTTTTTAAATTCCCAGTCAGTGGGCGTTGCCGCTCTCCAGTACAATAACAGGCATTTATATTACTATACTTTGACACCTAATTACAATGCTATACTCCACAGGTGGCCACAGCCGAGGCCCTTGATTGGTGAACTACTGCTAGGCTAATCAGGGGAGTTCCAGAGGTCAGTGCTGTTTAGATTTACAATGTTTAAATTTTGCCTGGACAGCCCCTGAGGAAGTCTGTAACACTCCAAAGTGGTCAAAAACTCTGCCCATAGGTCATCCCTCCAGCTTACCTCTAAAACTTACGTTCCCACGGGACATGCACTGGCTCTTGCCCAATCAGCACCGTATGCCGTGCATATTAATCAATTATTAGTGTCCATTTACCTGTCCAGTGGCTCCAGGAAATCAGCTGCCTTCACCGCCATCGTACTGCACACTGGAGGTATATGTTTCCTACAATCCCCCTGGGTGATTGATTTAAATCCCATATCTACGTAATGGCTAATTCAGTTGCAGTCAGGCCCGGTTGCATCAGTGCTAAATTTGAAAGCTGCGGATGGATTCTAATAGCTAGAAACAAGGAAATGTACAAGCGACTTGGCTTTGAGAGTTGCAATGTCCATTGTAAACCACCATTGTCACCTCCTCTTGTGCAGACCCCGTGTTTTGGTCATAAGTCATGATGGGCTTCAGATCCGGTCCAAGGCTAGATTCGTCCCAGATCTTGCCGATTCAGTGACCCTATTGTGGAAACTGGCAAGATCCAGCTCAAATCATCAATGCTGGCAGGTGGCATACTACGTGTGAAGTGGTATAGGTGTTCCTCTGATCCCTTGCCAGTTCACAAACAAAAAAAGTTTAGTTTTAAAATAAAAAAAGGAACTCACCTTCATCACATCTTCCTTCATCTACCCTCCCCCCCCCCCCCCTCCAAGGTTGCGTCCTCTCTGCAGGTCTGCCTGGTTGAGGTCTTTCTCCTATTTCGGCAGCTGTCATTTTCTTCAGAGAGTGGCTGTTGCAGCCATTCTGCTGGCATCTGTAGTGATGGGGGACACAAGTTAGAGCCAAGCCCCTCCCGGGGCAAAGATTCGAAATGGCGCCCCCACCTGTTCTCAGGCCCCCCTTTGGCACCCCCCTGAACTGCTGCACCCGGGGCAAGTGCCCCTCCTGCTTCCCCCTAGCTACACCCCTGATCCCCCCATGTGACTATTGATGTAACTGGAGGGGAGGGACCTGGAATGTATTTACCATTTCCCTCAATGCCCCTTCCCTGTGGTGATGTCACTAGAGTGGATAGCAGAGAGGTTAAGGGAAAGATAAAGTTAATGTGACAATGGTACTTTTTTTTTAACTGTATTTTTGTAACTATTTGTGAAGTCCTAAGTGTCGAAGGGCCCCATAAACCAGTTTGGACATAGTGGTGGACAGAGCTTTTGTATACTGGGGACTATCTGGTCAGTGGGCTTCCAAACTGACTTGACCCTGCTTCTGCTCACCACTAGTCATGAGTGATCAGCTGAACCTGCATCTATTCTATTTTGACTAGAGGTCCGCTTTTACCTGAGTTCTTCATTGATATCTTCAGGACATCAGGTCGGTGGCAGGAAACTGGAGCCAGAGATTTTATTCATCCTAATATCCTATTTTTAATTTCATGTGTTCTAGCATTGGAGTACGCTTTCTATAGGGGGATACAGGCATTTTAATTGCACTTACTCCTCGCCTTCTCCTTGCTTCCTTCAAGATGCAACACTTGAACTTGTCAAGGAATGATAATAGAATGGTAATAACTGGCATGTCTCCAGAGTCAGTTTTTTTTAGTCATTATGAAATAGTTTTTGAAAATCTATGAATGTCATATCAGGAAGAACCAGAGCATGTTCAACATCCTTTTTTAATGACCTGCCCAAGGGACCTTTAAATCCAGCATTTATTTCACCCTTCATTTAGTTCTGTCAACCTAATCATGCCAAGACTTCTAGGAAGCTTAGTAAAAGCTTTTTATAAAATGCAAGCTTTTTACCTAATGATCTTTTCCATCACTATAGACATTTCTGCCAAAATAAGTGTACCTAGTGTATTTTTATATAAGTATATTTCTATTTTCTTTGTATGAACGATACAGGTTTGTAGGAACCACCTTCGACATTGCCTCTAAAGCATGCTTCTCTTTTGGCCCAGATTCTCCGTGCTTCCTTTGTCTTGCATAGGGATCTTGTGATGCTGGCAATTACAGACAGTTTCCAGCACTGCAGGATCTCAATGTGATGCGAGGGACCTGAGCTTCAGTCCTGGAATTACATTGTGAATCAATGTTCTTTCTTTTCTATTCAAATATGACTGGAATTGTGTTGACTGTTGTAGAATAAAGGACAATGCATAGGTCTGCCCATGAAGACTATTTAATAATTTAAGGTATGAATAAAGAAGATGACTTTAAATATGTGTCCGTGTTTAAATATATTTGTTTTTGTGCTTCAGGGCCCCACTTTACAACTTTAAAGAACAGTTCAGGCAATGTCAATAATATGGCAGCAAGCGGTTTAGTTGATGCATTTTCCATTCCTTAAGCATGGGGTATAATCTGTAGAAAGGCTCCGGAGTTTGCTTGTTCTTTCCTAGGATCCCTGCACTGCTCATGTAGTAACAGCTTCCAGTCACATCCTAGCATGCCAATTTTAACTAAGGGCCTTATTCATGAAGGGATAGCGCCAGGTGGTGCCTTGTAAGCAGCAGGTAGCGGCAGGTGAACGCCGGACACGGCGCGCAATTACACATTTCTGAAGCTGAATCTGGTGAGCGACTGGAACAACGCCATGTAGCGTCCTATTCATCATTATCCCAGGCTCAGCATACAGCGCCGGCATTCAGCCTTGCAGAGCGCCACGTCTTACCTCTTGCTACCTGGCGCTCTCCCATACATTTCTATGGACGATCCTTAAATCCCTTTCCTGATCCCAATTTTTTTTTTTTTTTATAAAAAACTCAAATCTTTCTGACATGTATCCTGGCCTAGAAAATGACATTTTTGAAAACGTTTTGGATTAATAATATTGTTATGCAGAATTGTCCTTACAGGTCTGGTATTAAAGTGTTCATGTTACAATGTAATAACAATGTAATTCCATATGTTTTCGCTTTGTTACTAGTGGATACATATTCAAAAACAGACTTTAATCACACAGCTTCTGGCGCTGTGGGCTACATCGACCCGATTTTGAGCGTCGGTGCTGTTTGAAGCTGTTTTTTTGATGAATGTGGTGTGAGTCGGTCGCACTGAGCTGGCGACACATTCGCTCCCATACAGCGTAGTACTGCGAATCACATAACAAATTCAACAATGCCGGCCAGCGACTGAGGCGCTCTGAAACAACTAACCATGGGCGAGCACAGTGACTACTAGCGGCGCTCTGAAATCTGTAGCTACCTGGCGTTAGTAATGAATCAGCCTGCCCATGAAAGGCATTAGCCAGGCATAGCCATGTCTTAGCCCATTGTGTTGGGCTATATTTGGCAATGTCCAAAACTGCCTTCGGTTGGAAGATTGAAGCCTAAATTACAATGATATGAAGGTTTACACTTTTACCTTCATTTCCAGCCTGTGATTCAAGTGGGAGTGGCCCAGGTACCGTGATGCAGGCACATTGTGTGCTTTTCACCAGAATAATAGCTGGTCTATAAAATCTATGTAATATAATATATACTGTACATATACCATGAACCCATTTTCTTACATAGCATAAGGCAAAAACTATGCCAATAATCTATGATATGTCCATATAAACAACGAATTACATTGTACAGTGTACACATTTGCTTGTTTGAATCTACTGCTCAGTCTGAGCTTGGTAGAATGGAGGGGGTGCAGGCTCTCAAAAGCATACTACTGTTCCACAGCTGTGACAATGACAAACACACAGGCAGCCACGGGTCATGCATATGCTAATTAGACATAAAGGGCAGGGAAGGCATGGAGTGAAAGGCAGGAGACGGGGAAGCAGGTCGATGGGGTGGCTCACACTGTAAGATTAAGCAGTAGACCAATGGTTGGGAGCTAAAGATCACAAGGTGAGCCCTATGATTGGTGGTCTATTGCTAGGGAAATCTGGAGGAGCGCCTGGTTTCTGCTTCAAGGTGCTGAAGGGAGAGAAGGTAAGCTGGTAAATTATAGACTTTGCCTGGACAGCCCTTTTAACCCCTGCATGCAGCACAAGGTAGTGCACAAATGTGAAAATGACCATTTATTGTAATGGACATTTCTCCTGCTTGAGTTTGGTTGTGGCAACTAAAATGGCTAAATGTAAAAGGGCCCCAAAACTAAAATTGAGGGTCTGATTTTATTGTAAACTGTCTCATCCTGATTAGGTCTGTAAGTTTTAGTTTTGTTTGCCTCATCATTTGAGGTTTCTCATTGGTCTAACAGCAAAAGCGTAATTCAGTATCTTTTACCCGATAGCACATTCTAAGGAGAGTGGTTAACCTGAGGTCAGCGTGGACTTGTCCAGCCATTACACTGGTCTACAGTCTGCTTAAATTACCTTTGGGATTAGGAAGGAAATTGTTTCATTTAAAAGCCCATAGTCATCTCTGAAAAGGCCGATAAACGGAAACACGTATTGGATCACAGTTTGTCTTTAGTGCAGGGCCAGTACAGCTCATCGACATTAGATGTATGATATCAATAGTCATCAAATCGTGTCCTATGTTATATCACATAGCAGTTTTAATATTATTAGGTATTAGCAAGGTGATTGCTGCTGCTTCTTTTTTTAATGGACCTAAATGGCTCAAGGGGCCATTATTGCCCAGCTGTTTCATTAGACAGGTGAAGACCAATAGCACTTTGTAATAAATATATATAGGGAGACACGGACCTGCTGCTGCTTTGTAGTTCAATAAAGGGAATCGCTGCCATATTTTTATTAAAGGATTAATGGCGATCAACCACTTAAAGACCCTATAAGCTAACTACATCCCCCCTTCCCCAATGTTTAATCACGTTAGGATCATAAAACAAATAAAAATCACCCACCAGACTGACATGGAGCCCGATCCCATAGTGGTCCGTTATGACTGCCGCAGCTGAACATGGTGACAGTATCATCACCCATTGTTGCATTGCTTACATACACACAAGTAAAAGAGTAGCAAGGCCTATATATTCAAACTCACTGTCATCTATAGGGGTTATTCATGAAGGGATTACGCCAGGTAGTGCCTCGTAGCGGCAGGCAGCATCTGGAGAACTCTGGGCGCTGTACGCAAAACCACATTTATGAAAGCGAATCTGGTGAGCACCTCTAACAGCGCCATGTAGTGTCACATGTATTATTACAGGTGGCTCAGCGTATAGCGCCGGCGCTCTAGCTTCCAGAGCGCCAGGTATTACCTTTCGCTCACTGTTGCTCTCCCATACATTTTAATGGGCATTCATTTGCTTGTGTTTAAACAGCGTGTTTGACATTTTTTTTTTTTGCTCAAATCATTGTGGCCTCTCCTGGCTGCGAACAAACACTTTTAGAAACTTTTTTGACTTTTTATATTTTTATGCAGAATTTTATTTACAGGTCTGGCACTAAAGTGTCATTGTCACGGTGTTAAATCAGTGACATTCCATGTGTTTTCAATTGGTAACTGGTGTATATGTGTTCAAAAAAAGACTTTAATCACACAGGGTCTGGCGCTCTATGCTACAGTGTGTGTTTATCCTATTTTGATAAGTATGGTGTGGAGCACAGAGAGTCGGTCGCACTGAGCTGGCGCTACCTCTCACTCCCTGCAGCGCTGTACTGGTGTTACAGCACCCAACATACATCACATTCATCAATGCAGGCCAGGTTGCTACAGCGAATGAGGAGCTCTGTTGCAGCGCCTGATACCCCCTTACAGCGTCTACTAGCGGTCGCTCTAAGCGCCGCAATACAGACGCTTATCTGCTGATACCTGGCGTTAATAGTGAATCAGCCTCCATGTCAACTCCAAGTCCTTGAGTTTCATTTTGTTTTTCTATAAAAGGAGTGTGGGGGGGTTACATTTTTTTTTTGTATCTAGATCATGGTCCTTCCCCAAGTTCTTCCTATGACTGCTATCAATTAAATAAATGAGCATCACATACTTCCTTAGTCTCATCACCCATATACAGCAGCAGAAGCCATGCTGCTGAAGCTTTGGTTGGCTGACAAGGCTGTCGCTCACGTAGCACAGAAGAGGAAAAGCAGGGACTCTAGCACAGAACTTCTAGCTTGGGATAGGGTTCACTGACAGATTCAGACAATTTTTTATGCACTAAACGTAACTTAAGTCCTAGGAAATTGGCTGGAATGGAGTTAGTTTACAGACTTTTAGGAGTCCCCATTAACTTAAGCCCCTGGCAACTAGACATGAACAGTCAGAATTGTTGGACCTGCAGCTTTCCTCCACTGTGTGTTCATAATCTGCACAGGCCGTCCTTCACCCTGATAATGTAACACTGGGCAATGAGCATCTTACAGGGCATCCTGGGTGGAATATCCTCACGAAATTGCTCACCACACTCCATTCAGTGTGATGTGGATAAGCTGGGGTGCACGGATGAGATTCTGGCACTGCATGTTTGAGGAAAAGGAGCCCAGGAGGCTGTCCTGGGAGAAATAAGATGGCAGCATCAGTGATAAAGGAACTGTGCTCAGACAGTGGACCTTCAGATAAGCCAGTGTGGGTTTAAAGAGGATCCCAATCTTTGGCCCTGCCCAAGCTGTTCCGCGGGATGTAATGTCGCGGGACCCGCTCGAATTAGCAAGATCACCGGCGCCCGGGGGTTTTCTTTTCTTATTGCATGGCACGGCCTGCTTCAGTATTCATAACTGTTGGGTTATTCCGCCACGAGGTGGCGCAGTGTACTGCAGAAGAGCTGTGGCATCTCCCAGCCCTATAAAAATGGGATTAACCATAGAGTTCCCCGTGTTTCCTCTGCAGTGAAACTGCGAAGATAGAAGATGGCTCTCTCTCTGTGCGCAGGTGAGCGGGGCAACTAAGCCTGCGGCCCTGCAAGTCTATTTCCACCCGTTTCTGGACCCTTTCTGCCTCCCAGCCTTGGCTGACAGATCGGGTGAGGGTAGAAGAGCACTAGGGTTAAGTGCTCCAGGAGAGCTGCTCCTAGCTGCAGACCCTGTTCCACAAAGGGTAGCCGGCCATAGGCATTATGGTGAGCCTACTAGGGATGCGGAGTTCCTGTCCTGGCTTCTGAGGGGGTGAGTGTTTTGGGACGGTGTCCCCTTCTTTCCTTCAGGAGTCCCCCCCCCCCCCAGCCCGGATACTCGCCGCTGTCTTTCGTCTCTCTCCCCCCCCCCTCTCTGACTTTTGTTCAGGGAAGGGCGGGTGTTAGCGGCGGGTGGTGTTAGTTGTGGTGTATTCTGCCGTTTACAGTGTGTTTTTGGTGTTTTTTAGCCGACGCGCCGCTTTGTACTGCGCTCCGCGGCGGGTGGCGCTATAACCTGTTATGTTTTTACTTAGTCATGGCGCCGGCGGGGTCATGTGGGCGCCATTTTCGCGCTGTTCGGAAGGGCGGGGCCGGGGGACGACGCAATACGCGGCCCGCCCCTCGAGGTACCTCTGCCGGCGCCATTTTAGATTAGCTGCGCGTCTGGGTTTCTCCCTTTCTGGCTGCGGTGCTGTATCCTCCTGTGTGTCACTTCATCCAGCGGTCTGAGGCTTGGTGATCCTGCAATTTCCTTGGTCCGTGAGTCCTCCTTGGGGTTTTTTTTATTGGTCTTGTGGTGCATGTGCTGCGGGATGCTCATGTGTCGTTTTTACTTATGTCTTTCAGGCGGGATACCAGTGGGATGTGGTTTCTCCCGGCTCTACTCCTTCCTCCCCCTCATCCCCCCCTTTACTGACTTCTGGGGGCATCCCGTGGGAGGGCATCCCAGGTGGCTTTTGTATTAGCCTTTGCCCAGTGCTGGCCTATTGTGCCTGTGTTAATCACCATATGGAGGCTTCTGGGGATAGCGTGCCCCTTTGGGGCAATCCCGGCTGTGTGCCATGTGTGGGGTATCCCCTGTGAGTGACAGTGTCAGGGTGTGCATGCCGTGCGCACAAAGTGTCCTTGCGCTGCATCGCTTCCCAGCTCTGCGCCCCCTTCGGGGTAGCCTACCCCCCCACTCCTGCAATCGGCCCCCAGTGAGGGGGATAATAGCAGGGGGTCACAGTCTGATCTGGCACTTCGTGTGGCCAACATTGAGAGGCAGCTTGCCGGGCCTGTTCCTAGGAAGGCCTCTGGCAAGAAGCGGCACCTGACTTCCACTCCCTCACGCTCCACAGAGGAGTATGAGGAGTTTGATGCCACTGGTGGACGTTATTCCCTAGAGGAAGGGGAACTGTTCCAGGACTCTGACTCCTCTGGGGACCAGCAGGAGGGTTGCGATAGTGACCCTGGGTCTGCGTCCGGGGAGGAATCATGGTACCCTGAGGACACTGATAATCTGCTGTCTCACATTTTTTAAATTTTGCACATAGCTCCCCCTGAGGTGGCTAAGAAAAAGCAGGGTGAGCTCTTTCGCCCTAATAAACAGCGTCTTGGTTTCCCTGAGCAGGGACATTTCACTACTATGGTGCTTAAGGAGTGGGAACGTCCTAACAGGCTGCCCGCTGTGCCCAAGGGCTTGGATAGGAGGTATCCCTTTCCTGCTGATCTAGTAAAGCGGTGGTCATGTCCCCCTGAGGTGGACGCTCCCGTGCTAGGCCTGTCTAATACCTCGATCATGCCTTCCCCTGACACTACCACTCTGAGGGACAGCGAGGACCGGCGCATGGATCAACTGGATTGCGCCCGGCCTGTGCTGCTGCCATTACAGCTATTGCCCTTAAGAAACAAAAAGTGTCTTTGTGATGGTGCTATGGCTGGTAGAAGAAGGGAGGATTATAGGGCCCTCTTGCTTTGCTCTGATTTTGTTGCATTTATCCTTACTGCCATGGATGATGCTGTGAGGCTGGGTGGTAGGGCCTCTGCTCTTTTGGTGGCTATTTGCCGCTCTGTTTGGTTGCGTCAGTGGGCAGCTGACGCTGCTGCTAAGAAGGCTCTCACTGGGCTCCCCTTTGCGGGGCTGCGGCTCTTCGGTGAGCGTCTTTATGTTTTAGCCAAGGATGGCAGACTGCCTCAGCGTAGGAGGCAGCCCCGGCCCTTTCGGGGGACCTCTGTCTCCCTCACCTCCCTTCGTACTCCCAGAGGAGGTCGTGGCTCCCTCTTCTCAGGTAGCCGCAGAGATTCTTGGGGCCATGGTAGATCCCTTGGTCATCCCGGTCTCTCCTGGGGTTCCAAGCCCAAACCCCCTCCCAAGGCCTCTCAGGCATGAGGGGGTGCCCTCACCCATCCAGGTGGGGGGACGGCTACAGCTCTTTGCTCACATCTGGAGGCTCCACGTCTCAGACCGGTGGATTCAGGAGGTGGTGTCCTCCGGTTACAAGATAGAGTTTGCAGCCTGGCCGCCCCCCAGATTCATCAGATCCCGGATGTCTTTAAACCCCCTGTCAGCTCCAGGGTTGCTTTCGGCGGTTCAATGCCTGCTGGAGTCAGGGGTCATTTGTCTGGTGCCTCCTCAAGAAAAGGGTTAGGGGTACTATTCCAATCTTTTCACGGTCCCCAAAAAGGACGACTCTCTGAGGCCCATCCTGGACTTGAAGGGCCTCAACAAGTTTGTCAGATTCAAGCATTTTCGCATGGAGACGCTACGCTCTGCTCTCAGTACCCTTTGCCCGGGCGACTTCATGACCACCGTGGACATCAAGGATGCATATCTTCATGTGCCTATCTTCCCAGGTCATCAGAGATTTCACTGGAGGATCAGCATTACCAGTTTGTAACTTTACCCTTTGGTATCACCTCGGTGCCTCTGGTGTTCACCAAGGTGCTGGCGGGGGTGATGGCTCTGCTACGGAACCAGGGCATTCGTGTCCTTCCTTACCTGGACGACATCCTTATTGTGGCCCAGTCCTTTCATCAGGCCGAGCAGGACACCCGGGTGGTGACATCCACTCTGGAGTCCTTCGGCTGGGTGGTCAACTATCCCAAGTCTTCACTGTCCCCGTCCTTGGTGAGGTCCTTCCTGGGCATGACACTGGATACCTCTCAGGTCAAGGTGTTCCTTCCTCAGTAGAAGGTGGAGGGCCTTCAGAAGCAGGCACGGGCTCTGCTCTTGTGTCCTCATCCCTCCATCCGGCAAGGGATGCAGTTGGTGGGCCTGATCGTGTCCTGCTTCGAGGCGGTCCCCTTTGCTCAGTTTCACATGAGACCTCTTCAGTTGCACCTCTTGTCAATCTGGGATCGGGACCCTGTGTCCCTGGATCAGGAATTTGCTCTGTCTCCTCTGGCCAGGCAGTCCCTTTCGTGGTGGCTGGACTCAAGGAACCTTCTGGTGGGCAGGACTTTCCTACCCCCTGTGCTGGGAGACGGTCACCACAGATGTCAGTCTGAGAGGCTGGGGGGCTTTTGGAACTCTCTGAAGTTCCAGGGTCAGTGGGGCCCCCAGGAGGCCCATGCTCCCATCAATGTACTGGAACTGAGGGCGATCAGGTTGGTTCTTTCTCAGCTGACCACACACCTTCGGGGTCGGGCTGTTCAGATTCGCTCAGACAACCAGACGGTGGTTGCCCACATCAACCATCAGGGAGGGACACGGAGCAAGCGAGCCTTCAAGGAAGTGTCCCTGATACTGTCTTGGGCAGAACAGAATGTTCCCTGCATTCCAGTGGTATACATTCCGGAGGTGGAGAAGCAGGTGGCGGATTCCCTGAGCAGGGGGACGTCTCGTCTGGGGGAATGGTCCCTCAACAACCAGGTGTTTCTCTCCCTGTGTCACTGCTGGGGTCAGCCAGACGTGGACCTGTTTGTGTCCCGTCACAATCACAAACTTCCCAAGTTTGTCTCCCTGTCACAGGATCCTCTGGCCTTCGCCACGGATGCACTGGCAATGCCTTGGGTGGAGTTTCAGCTTCTTTATGTGTTCCCTCCGTTCCCTCTACTGGGCAGGGTCATGCGCAAGATAGCCCAGGAGGGAGTGCCAGCCATCCTGGTGGCCCCCTGTTGGCCAAGAAGGGTGCGGTTCTCAGACGTTGGCAGTAGATCAGTACGTCTTGCCCAAGGATCCAGATCTTCTCACTCAGAGGCAGCTATGCCATCCCAATTTACAAACGCTGGCTTTAACGGCTTGGCTGCTGAAACCTCCATCTTGATGGAAAAGGGGTTGTCTGCCTCTATTGTGGATACCATGATTCAGGCTAGGAAGAAGTCCTCGTCCTTTATCTATTACAGGATCTGGCATGCTTACATTGCCTGGTGTGAGTCCAAGTCTCTTCCCTGTTGGGTTTTTTCAATCCCCAGGATTCTGAAATTTTTGCAACATGGTTTGGATTCCGGCCTTCAACTTAGTACCCTCAAAGGCCATGTTTCAGCTCTGGCATTTTTTTTCCAAAGATCCTTTGCCAATCACTGGTTGGTTAAAACCTTTTTCCAGGGTGTTACTCATGTGCGTCCACCTCGTAAGCCTATGCTACCAGTCTGGGACTTGATTCTGGTGTTGTCTGCTCTGCAGGGTCCTCCCTTTGAGCCTATTCGTGGGGCTGCCTTGCCCGTTCTGACTCTTAAGGTGGCCTTTTTGGTGGCTATCACTTCTGTCAGGCGAGTTTCTGAACTGGCGGCGCTTTCCATCAAACCTCCTTATTTTGAGGGCATCAGGATAAGGCAGTGTTTCGGCTTAAGCCGGATTTCTTAGGTCGTGTCTGCCTTTCATCTCAATCAGGACATTGTTTTGCCTTCCTTGTGTCCTAATCCTGCTAATTCCAAGGAGCGGACTCTGCATTCTTTGGATGTGGTCAGGGCTCTGAAGTTTTATTTGGTCGCTACTGAGCCTTTCAGGAAATCTGATCTGTTCTCACTTCTGGACCTAGGAAGGATTTGCCTCCGGCTAAATCGACTATCAGCAAGTGGATCCGTCAGGCGGTAGTACAAGCCTATTCTGCTAAGGGGAAGGAACCTCCCTTTAGGATTACTGCTCATTCTACTCGTGCTATTGGTGCGTCTTGGGCCTTTCAGCACTAAGCTTCTGTTGAACAAGTTTGCAAGGCCGCTACTTGCTCTTCTGTTCATACTTTTTCCAAGTTTTACATTCCTCAGCGGATGCTGCTTTTGGCCGCAAGGTACTTCAGGCGGTAGTGACTTGAACTGCCAGCCGTTACTCATTGGGGATCCCACCCTACTTTTGGACACTGCTTTTGGATGTCCCAACTGTTATGAATACTGAAGCAGGCCGTGCCATGCAATAAGAAAAAGACAATTCTGTGAGTACTCACCTGTAGAATTGTTTTTGTTCTTGCATGGCGCGGCCTGCTTCACCCCACCCTTGTTATCATTATTCTTGGTTGCCTCTTTATGGTGATTGTTCCAAGTTAATTGGGGTTTTTTACCTTTTTTACATTTTTTACCTTTATTCTCTCCCGGCTTGTCTACGCTGGGAACTCTATGATTAATCTCGTTTTTATAGGGGGCCGGGAGATGCCACAGCTCTTCTGCAGTACACTGCGCCACCTTGTGGCGGAATAACCCAACTGTTATGAATACTGAAGCAGGTTGTGCCATGCAAGAACAAAAACAATTCTACAGGTGTGTACTCACAGAATTGTCTTTTTAGATTCCAAAGCCCACTCACGATGGGAGTGTTATTTATTTTGATATGACATTTGATTTTGACTCCTTTTTAAAAGATAAACAAATTGGGTAAGATGAGGCCCTAAAACTTTAAAGTCCAATTTGGGGGTTTCTTTTTGCCACCCTCTCTACTGCGTTTCTGTACCTTGGATACAAATCCAGATCTACTGTTAGTGCTAAGTCATGTCTCTGACAGGACATCTGCTCCAGAAGCCAATCAGCTGCATGAGGCCCAGCATCAAGCATCCAGTACTAAGGCTGGTTTCACACCAGCGTGGATACGGATCACTTGCGCTTTCGGGTGATCACCCCACATCTGCCTGTGAAAAGCTGCCCATGATAGTAATCTATGGGGGCGTCAGATGTTAATCAGGTGTTTGCAGAGCGCTCAAAACCCTCCCTGCAGTGTCCTGAGGGTACAAGGGTCCCCCTACATATGTGTGGAGAGCTCTAATGTTGAACACCCTCCACACGCTGTACACAGAGATTGTGGGGTGCTCGTCCAAAAGCATGAGCATATGACATAGTGAGAAACCAGCCTAAGTGAATACCAAATACGATTATAATCTCTGAAAATAATTTCACCAAGGTAGAGTAAAAAACACATGGCCCCTGGGGCTACTAGCCTGGAGTACCAGTCAGGGCTGATGCCCTGATACCCTCAGACCTGTGTTGAAGGGTAAAGAAGCTTGTTCCTTATAGCAGCAAAGGGCGTTTTTAGCCTTAAACCGGACCAACAGCCTGGCACAGTTGGAAAAGAAAGGTAGCGGCCATTTTGGAGATTCCTTTCTCAGCATCTCAGCCATGCTGCTGCCTGGATTCAACTGACATCAGGGCCGTATTTGGTGTCCAGGCTGCCCTAGGCACTTTTAGTGCTTGTGCCTCACTTGCGAGGGGAAGGGGGAGGGGGGGTCAAGAGCTTTAAATGCAGACAGTGTAAGTGTGGGGGTGAGGGTGCAAGGGGTTAAATGCAGAGCCCTATAGTTTTTACTGGCTGCATGGGCTCCTGACACACAATCACATGACCACAGCATGGAGGCAGGGAAATCAGGCCTTGCTAACAGCTAAGAGAGGCGCCAGCTGCAGGCTGCGTTTAACTCCTTGCACCCTCTCCTCCCTACACACACTATATCTTTCTGTGGATGGGGAAGCCAGGGGTACTCATGAGGGGGCATCAAGGCGCCAGCAATGGTTTGTTTGTTTGCTTTTTTTAACTATAGCAGTAATAGCACACTACATAGCACCCCACCTGCAAGTGGCCGCCCTAGGCACAGGCCTAGGTTTGCCTAATGGTAAATACAGCCCTGACTGACATAATTGACAATGCACAGTAACGGGAAGCCCAGAAGCACTTACATGAGCCACTATTTTGTTTCTTAAAATTTACTACAGCAGGAGTTAGAAAAAAGTAAATTAATTTTTATGTGCAGCAATCTAGATTGCCCTTGGGAGAGATGTATATGAGCACTGCTTGTTGTGTTGGTCTGGTTTAAGTCATTTTCATTCCGCTTTAATTTACTATTGCCTATGCAGTAATAGATTACTAGTGCCTATGCCAGTATTCCTATGGTGAAAGGGACGCGTTATTTTTTTAGTAAAAGAAAAAGTAGAAATTAGAAGAGCAGATGATTTGAGGCCGATCTACTAACTAACCTGGTCTTCCCAAACCACCATGTGATGGTGAGAGAAACATTTCATTTCTAGGCCATTTCGGTTGTAAAATTATTTTCAGCCTGATTTTTTTTGTTTGTTTGAAAGTGACCCAAAAATATTTTTCTTTTGGGAGTAGCAACAGGTTTAGTGTTAAGCGATGGCTTTCAGCCATAAAAAAAATGTCCAAAATGAGTTCCCTAAAGTTTCTAATTCATTTCTATCCCATACTTTAGAAAATTTCAGACCAGATTTAATTAATTATGAAATGGTTTGATCATCTCTAGTCATGAGTTTTTTTAAGACTGATCTCTAATATCAGGCCATTTTACTGTTTATGGAGTGTCTGCTCTGTTATCCTCTAAATAGCTCTGAAAGGTGGATCATGGAAATTTTAGGGCCTTATTCATGAAGGAATAGCGACAGGTAGTGTCTGTACAGCAGCAGGTGAACGCCGGAGAGGGCACGCAATTACACATTTATGAAGCCGAATCTGGTGAGCAACTAGAACAACGCCAAGTAGCGTATGATTCATCATTATCCCAGCTTCAGCGTACAGCGCCGGCGTTCAGCCTTGCAGAGCGCCATGTCTTACCTGTCGTTACCTGGTGCTCTCCCATACATTTCTATGGACGATCCTTAAATCCCTTTCCTGATCCCAATTTTTTTTTTCCTTAAAAAAAATCTCAAAACTTCTGACGTATCCTTGGCAAGAAAATTACATTTTTAAAAACTTTTTTGATTTATAATATTTTTATGCAGAATTGTCCTTACATGTCTGGTATTAAAGTGTTCATGTTACAATGTAATAACAATGTAATTCCATATGTTTTCACTTTGTTACTAGTGAATACATGTTCAAAAACAGACTTTAATCACACAGATTCTGGCGCTATGGCCTACATCTACATGATTTTGAGCGCCGATGCTGTCTGAGGCTGTTTTTTTGATGAATGTGGTATGAGTCAGTCGCACTGAGTTGGCGCTACCATTCGATCCCATACAGTGTAGTACTGCGACTCACACATCATATTCATCAATGCCAGACAGTGACTGAGGCTCTACAAACGCTCATCTGTCGCTACCTGGCGTTAGTAATGAATCAGCCTTCCCGACTTCCTAGGCCAGTTGGTGGAGGTGCGAAGGAAAATGAGCCTTGTGGACTGGGAGACACAGAGAGTCTGATCTCGGGCCTCTTGGAAAGATAAACCTTACATTGGAGTGGGCTACTCCTAATGTACCTTAAGATAGGGTCACACTAACGATTGCTTTAGCCATGCAACTAAAATAATTAGTGTTTAATTGCATTACCGCATCCCATTTTCAGTAGGGAGACATGGTCATATTGCAGCTCCCCCTGCACAGGAATAAATGATAGAGCAATTAGACTGCATCTTCCAGCAGTTTATTATCACTCGTGTTGGTGATTCATGTGCTGCTGATTAGTGTGGCTATTCAGATTAGGATTCAAGGTAAATTTAGGCAAGTATTATATTTATGCATATAGTAACTAGAGTAAAATGAGCAAATACTGCTAGAAATTAAGCAAATAATGAGTAACCCCCCCCCCCGACACACACACACACAACTTTAACTCATTTTTAACATCTGTGTATAATACTATGATTTAGCAAAATAATGTATTCTTAGATTAAAAGAAGAAGCCCTCCTAAATGTCAGTAATTTTCAGATTATCAGTGACTGATACAGATTATCAGTGACTGATACAGATTATCAGTGACTGATACAGTGATACAGATTATCAGTGACTGATACAGATTATCAGTGACTGATACAGATTATCAGTGACTGATACAGTGATACAGGTTATCAGTGATTGATACGGGGGGGGGGGGGCTGCTGGCCATATACGCCACAGGTGACAGTAAATGCCGTAGGACTTGATTCTGGTACCTGGAGAGTTGCTTAGAACCAGATTATAATGAATGCACTGCAGGGGACAGAATGGGGTTATGTTTTTTCCTGCCTGGAAAGACCCTTTACTGTTACAGTGAAGACAACCTGCGACATAATTTGCCTGTGATTTTTCGAAGTGCCAGGGTTAATATTAAGCTTGGACAGCGATTCTCGAAGCGGATCAAAGTGTATATTTTTTGTGCCAAAAGGATTTTCTTAAAGGGGACCTATAGTCAAAAATGACTTAAACCAGACCAACACAACAAATAAAAAAATAAAAATTCATTTACCCTTTTCTATCTCCTGCTATAGTAAATGGCGGCTTATGGATTTGCAGGCCATCTGCAAAGAGGAAGTGCTGCTGGGCTTCCTGTTACTGTGCATTGTCAGTTATGTCAGTTGAATCCAGACAGCAGCTTGGCTGGGATGCTGGGAGAGGAAGCTCAAAAATGATCGCTACCTTCCTTTTCCAACTGTGCCAGGCTGTTGGTCCAGTTTAAGGTGCTGAGCATATCTAATATTTTTTTTTCTTATGTTGGCAAATATGTGTGTTTCATGAAAGCAGTTTTCACTACCTGCAAACTGTTGCTATTGGCAACTGCACACCAAATTCTACAAAAAGAGAGATGTGATCCCTGTACACACAAAATGCAGCTGCTATGGCCGCTGTTTATGTGAGAAAGCTCACTCACACTGACACATGTACAGAAGCAGTGTTCTGTGTGTGCAGCTCTTGGTGTACAGACTTGGTGTTGCCAATAGCAACCGATTGCATGTAAAATGAAAATGTTTACCACTTGTTCCTGCGATTGGGTATTTTAAAGAGGAACATCAGACGTTTTCTGATGTTCCTCTCAGATAATCCCACCCCTTTCCCTCACTGCATTTTGGAAGTTTGACGTTATTTTAACTGCTGACATCCTGCTGAATTCCATCCCCTCCCCACCCTTAGCCGTCTCTTAGCCGTCATTGAATCATGGCAGGATACTTACCTTTTCTTCGCCCGCTTTTCGTATCCCGCACGCTGCTCCTCAAATCTCGCGTGGGTCTGCGTCCAGTGCCATTGCAACCTATGCAATGACACGGCGCATGCACAAGATCTGAGGGGTGGCGCAGTGTCTGTCGGGAAGCCTTAAACTTCCAAGATGGCGCTGCCCTGCGGAAGATGGCAAAGGAGCGGAGGGTTGCCGAGAGCAACGTGACTGAGTGCTAAACCAGGGGGGCGGTGGGGCTGGGCAAGCCAGGCTTTGGGAGTTTTTTTATTTTATTCATAGACCTGTAATGATACTCTTTAACAGGTGAGGTACATCATTTACAAACAACAGCACCCTATGGGGTACGCTACATGCTAAAGAATTTGACATTTTTTCTGCGCAACCCATAGTATGTTGTTGTGCCCCATCACAGACACAAGTGATTTTTTTTTTTAGAAAAATGTGAACTTTTTAGAAAAAATTTAATTTATTATTGCACTTTTTTCTGTGTCAAAGTAAGCTGAAGTAAGTATAGTATGGTAGTAAAATGAATGGATATTTTTGAGGTTATTTAAGAAATGCTACCCCACATAGTACCACGTAGTGCCAGGTGAACGCTGGGCACAGTATGTGAAAACCATAAATATGAAAGTCAATCTGGTGAGCGCCTCTAATAGCGTCACGTAGCATCAAATGTATTTACTAGCGGTGGCTCAGCGCATAGCGCCGGCGCTGTATGTTCAGCAGCCCCATGTAGACCCTGTCGCTCATTATCACTCTCCCATACATTTCTATGGTGTTTTTTTGCTTGTTTATAAATAGCGTTTTGATTTATTTTTCTCAATTTTAGGATATGATTATTGTATGAACAGCAACCAAACACTTTATTGTTATATTTGGTTATATTTAGTTTTGTGTTTTTTTTATGCAGAATTGTATGTGCAGATCTGCCATTGCAGTGTCATTGTTACAGTCTTAAAGTGGACCAACACCCAGGATTTTGACTATCCTGGGTCTTGGTCCACTTCAGTGGGGCACCCCCGATCACCCGGAAAACTCACCTCTCCCCGCTCCCACGTGGCCGCGGCGTCCAATCAGCGCGGCCGGACAAGCGGTCTGACAGGACCGGACAAGCGGCTCCTCCGCCGCCGCCTCCCACGCGTCACTCTTGACGTGCGCGCGCCCGCACCGGCCATTCATGGACGGCCGGCGCGGGCGCGCGCATGTCTAGAGGGGCGCGAGGGAGGCGGCGGCGGCTGGACAAGACAAGGTAGGTGGATTTGGGGTGTTTGGGGGGGTTTCACCCGGCGGGACATCCCGATCTCGGATGTCCCGCGGGGAGGGAGGTGATCGGCCCGGGAATCTTGTAGATTCCCGGGCCGATCACGCGAGGGTGACGGTCCACTTTAAAACAATGTCATTCCATGTGTTTTCGCTCTGGTGCTGGTGTTTATGTTTTGAAAAACAGACTTTTTTCATACAGCGTCCAGTTTTATAGCATCAGTGCTGGATTTGTGTTTGATTCTCTCAAATATGGGCTTCAGCGCCGAGTGCCAGACACACTTAAAGTGGACCAACACCCAGGATTTTGACTATCCTGGGTTTTGGTCCGCTTCGGGGGGGGCACCCCGATTGGGGGTGCCCCGCTGTGTGAAACCCCCCAGAAAGCCCCAAAAACTCACCACACTCCCACGTGACCGCGCCGTCGTCCAAGCGGGTGACAGCGACGTCCAAGACAGCTCGTCCGCCGCCGCCTCCCGCACGTCACTCTTACAGGGCGCGCGCCCGTGCCGGCCATTCACAAACGGCTGGCGCGGGCGCACGCACGTCTAGAGGGGCGCGCGGGAGGCAGCAGCCGCCGCCGATAAGGTAAGGTTTTTTTGGGGTTTTGGGGGGGTTTCACTCCGCGGGACATCCCGATCTCGGATGTCCCGCGGTGAGGGAGGTGATCGGCCCAGGAATCTTATAGGATTCCCGGACCGATCCCCCCTGGGTGTTGGTCCACTTTAAAGTGGACCAACACCCAGGGGGGATCGGCCCAAAAATCTATAAGATTCCCGGGCCGATCAGATCCCTCCCCGCAGGGCATCCGAAATCAGGATGCCCCGCTGTGTGAAACCCCGGACGCCCCTAAACCTTACCTTATCCCCGTTCCAATGGCGCATGTCCCTGTTAGAGGGAAGCGCGAGATGCGGCCTCCAGCGTGTTCAGAGCGCTTGTGTAGGAGCGGGGTGAGGTGAGTTTTTTAGGGCGATCTGGGGGGTTTCACGCAGCGGGGCGCCCGATCGAGGTGGACCAAAACCCTAGTGAAAATCCTGGGTGTTGGTCCACTTTAACTGGTGCTTCCTTTTATTCGCTGCAGCGTTGTCCTGTTGTTATATGTGGCGTTGCTCTGGGTGGCTTTCCCCTCGGGGCACTACATATGCATTGCTTCAGGGGCCACAGACCCCACAGGAGGTGCCATTATGACCATAAAGAAGGATTTTAATCATAAAATAAAGGAGGTGAGCATTTTGTTACTGACAGCAATCAGACAGCAATCTGGACGGTTTTAGGGTGTTATTCCGGTTTATTCCAGATTATTGGGCGGCTGATTTAGCATGATCAAAGATAGGCAACCTTCAAATAGAGATAATGTTTGTTTTAATATGATTGTTTATTTATAATACAACAATGTATATAAAACACACAATATTATGAATCAAATGTAACAGACAAGTAAACAAGCACATAGATGCGGGAATACATTAGGATAGAGGACCCTGCACGGAGGTTGAGACAATAGGCATCATGGTTAAAAGCAGCAGCCCAATTGGCCCCAAAGCAGTGTGGCCCACCAGCATTGTCCCTGGTCTCCCGAAGGCCAGTCCGCACCTCGGTATATACTGAGCAGGTGCCCAACGTTCTGAGGGATGATAAGACAGACAGGTTTTAGTGCAGTTTTGAAGGTTCGAAGGGAAGCAGAGTGACGAATTGTATGAGGAAGAAAATGAATAAAGGGGGTGGGAGCAGCTCAATCACTATTATTTATACAAAATTATTATTATTCAGGGCCTGGGAACTAATTTACCGCCCAGTTTAACCCTCTCATCAACTAAATATCAAGCAACAAAGATGTCTAGCTGTGTGGAAAGACAGAGATTTGGTTGCATATATCTGCAGATACATGTGGAAGCCACACCGCCCGACAAGGCACTCTGGCCCTTATTCATCAAGCGATAGCGCCAGGTAGTGTCCGACGAGCGCCAGGTAGTGGCAGCTAACGGCGACTACCGACTCAAGTACGCCCGGCAGCGGTCACAATGACGCATTTATCAAGCAAAATGAGGCTAGCGCCGGCGAGAGCGATGGCTAGCGCGGCATTCATCATGAAGCCGGCTGGACCGAACAGCGCCGCTGCAAATTCCCTCACAGCGCCAGGTATGAGCTGTCGCTCCCTGGCGATGTCCAATGCATTTCAATGGAGCAATCTATAATTAGTCATAATTAATTGGTATTATTTATTTATTTTTTTTTTTTTTAATGTCAAAAAATCGGACACCACTTCTGCAATGTTAGGATTTATTTTTAAGTAAAAAAAAAAATTAAAAAAAATATGTGCAGAATTGATCTAAAAGGTCTGAGATTAATGTATTCATATTACAAAATGATTCTAAAAACATGTATAATGTTACATTCAAAAAATATGGTTGTTTAGGGGTTAAAAACTAGTTAATACACATCGCCGCAAGCGCTCTGAGGTTTAAACAAGGAATGGACAGCGACAGCACATTCGGAGCGTGATTTGTTGATGAATATGAAGCTAGCCGTTCGCTCTGGCCATTCGTTGTCAGGCGCTCACATACAACGCTGGACCTGTGAAACAGCGACCCCCCAGCCCGTATTCAACATTACCGCACACCGACTGAGTCGCTGTCATCAAGCTAATGCCGGCCAAGCACAGCGAATACTGGCTGGCGCTGAAAAAATCACGCTACAGTCGCTCATCTGTCGCTACCTGGCGCTATTAATGAATCCGCCTCCCCGTGTTTAGTGTGGTCCCTACTCTTGATTTTGAGTCTCCAACATTGGGACATGCACTGCAGCCAGAGCTACTCACCTGGGAAGCTGCCAGCCTCCCTTTAGAACACTTCACAGGGAGAAGGGCATTCCAGAGGAGTGGAGCAGCACATGTGAAATCCTGGGCTCGAGAGCACTAGAATTTTAGTGGTATCAGGTGAGAGGAAGGGGTGGATGCGGGCAATATATATGTAAATGTATGTAGATATGTACTGTATTTTCTGCCATATAAGGCGCAGTATTTTTCACCAAAAGTGGGGGCAAATATCAGTGTGTCTTGGCGAATTAAAAAAAAAAGAAGCTTACATGAGTCTTGCCTGCTGTCTCGCTCTGGCTTCCGGCACCACCACTGTCTCTCGGGTGTCAGCAAGAGGTTGGGGAGATGCCCCACTGAATAAGGGGATGGGGAGGGAATGCAACACTGCCTATATGGGGAATGAGATGGGGGAATGCCACACTGCCTATATGGGGAATGGGAGGGGGATGCCACACTGCCTATATGGGGAATGAGATGGGGGAATGCCACACTGCCTATATGGGGAATGAGATGGGGGAATGCCACACTGCCTATATGGGGAATGAGATGGGGGGATGCCACACTGCTTATGGGAATTGGATGGGGGATGCCACACTGCCTATATAGGGAATGAGATGGGGGGATGCCACACTGCCTATATGGGGAATGGGAGGGGGTGCCACACTGCCTATATAGGGAATGAGATGGGGGAATGGCACACTGCCTATATGGGGAATGAGATGGGGGGATGCCACACTGCCTATATGGGGAATGAGATGGGGGGATGCCACACTGCTTATGGGAATTGGATGGGGGATGCCACACTGCTTATGGGAATTGGATGGGGGATGCCACACTGCTTATGGGAATTGGATGGGGGATGCCACACTGCCTATATAGGGAATGAGATGGGGGGATGCCACACTGCCTATGGGGAATGGGAGGGGGTGCCACACTGCCTATGGGGAATGGGAGGGGGGAATGCCGCACTGGCTATGAGAATAGAATGGGGGAATGCCACACTGTCTATGGGGAATGGGAGGGGGGGAATACAAAAGTCTTAAAGGGGCCACAGCACTCAAACCAGTTAGCTTGCTGACCAACCTACAATCTGTCTCTAAACTAGGTTAAAAACAGAGGCTCGGTCACACACATCTGCAGAAGTATGCTTAAGCTGCACCACCAGCGCCAAGGTGCCCCTGTGAGGTGCAGTCCTAACTCTAGTACTAATTCTAGTCTCTGAGAGCCCCATTTGGGACATACAATGCAATAGATAAATTGGGAGCAGGCTTACCTGAGGTTGCCCTAAACCTCAAGTGCAAGCCATGGGGTGGAAGGGTCAAAGACCTTGCAATACAGCCTAGACCCCACACCCCATGTGCTTGCACAAATTCAAAAGAAACAAAAGAGGGGTGGCAGCCGCTCAGACCATTTTATAACTAACCAGGGAGGTGCACATTAGCAGGGCAATTAGAATACAAAAGTCTTAAAGGGGCCACAGCACTCAAACCAGTTAGCTTGCTGACCAACCTACAATCTGTCTCTAAACTTGGTTAAAAATGGGAAAGAATGGTTAAAGAATGGGAGGGGGAATGCCACACTGAATAAGGGGATGGGGAGGGAATGCCACACTGCCTATATGGGGAATGAGATGGGGGAATTCCACACTGCCTATGGGAATAGGAGGGGGGAATGCCACACTGCCTATGGGGAATGGGAGGGGGTGCCACACTGCCTATATGGGGAATGGGAGGGGGGAATGCCACACTGCCTATGGGGAATGGGAGGGGGAATGCCACACTGCCTATGGGAATGGGAGGGGGTGCCACACTGCCTATGGGGAATGGGAGGAGGGGCACACTGGCTATGGGAATAGAATGGGGAAATGCCACACTGTCTATTGGGAATTGGATGGGGGAATGCCACACTGCCTATGGGAATGAAATTTGGGGGAATGCCACACTGTCCATGGGGAATAGGAGGGGGGAATACCACACTGCCTATGGTAATGGGATGGGGGAATGCCACACTGCCTATGAGAATGAAATGGGGGGAATGCCACACTGCCCATGGGGAATGGGATAGGGGATGCCATGCTGCCTATGAGAATGAAATGGGGGGAATACCACACTGCCCATGGGGAATGGGATAGGGGATGCCATGCTGCCTATATGGGGAATTGGATGGGGGGATGCCACACTGCCTGTAACGGGGTGTTTTAGCACAACATTTGGTTTAGAATATTTTTTTTTCTTTACTTTCTTCCTCCAAATCCTTGGTGCGTCCTATGGGCAGATGCATCTTATAGGGCAGAAAATACGGTATATGTAGGCATATAGATATATGTCCCTGAGCAACCCCTAGTGGATACTGTGTTGCACACACTAGGCAAAGTATATGTATAAAAAAAGGACTAAACTTTAATAGGCACGATCGTATACAAAGAAAAAATGTCACAAAGTCTCAAAAAAATGTCTTTCCCCTGAGGAAGTGTCCATCTTAATGGTTCATGTGCAGCCCAATCAGCTTCACCCCCCCCCCCCCCCCCCCCGGAGCATTAATTTATGGTGATGTACTAACTCTTTATGCACGTTATTTATCTTTCACTTTACTCTCAGTGTCTCCCCTTTTGGCTGCATAGTTATAATATGAGATTTGTCAAACAATAGATTGATTTGTGGTGAGCATCTGAGGTTTGCACTTATGCACTTTATTCATTTATTGGCAGGTAATTGTGGGTATGTTTAGCACAGAAGAGGAATTGCTTGGTAATATCTATTTATTCTGCATCATGCTGTAGCAAGGGAATTATACCTTGTGCGACAGATAATCGTATTGGTTTCTGCTCTGTGTCACTTTATTATTTTCACTTATTAGAGTTATACTACAGATCCATTACCTGATCTGTCTCCTTTGGAATACTCTTGTTGGGTTTCTTATAATATTTGGGGGGAGGCATGGTGCTGCCTAAGTGTCTTGTCTATTGTGTGAAGTAATGTTGTTAAATTTGTGAGATTTTTTTCTATATATATGATTATGCCTATAGAAGTTTAGTCCTTTTTATCCATTCACTTTACCTTGTGTGTGCAACACGTCATACCTATTGCTAGGACAGTGATAGCAAACTTCCCAAACTGCAACCCAAAATGTATTTAAAGTGCCCTTCACCTCCTCCTTTACAGTCCATGACATGGCACAGATCCTCCACCTTGCCAGCATACCTACCAGCTGGTGGGAACTCAAAACTGGCTGATGGGCCGATGAGCAGCCAATTAGCCAGCTTTTAGCTTTTAGTCCATAGTCTGGACAAGCTCCCGGGCGGGGCCGTGTGAGTTTCTCATCACAGTCGCATCACATCGGCGAGGGACGTCCCAAATCTGGATGCCCCCTAAGGATCATGTTATTTGCACCAAAACTCTAGTTTTGGTCTACTTTGAAGGGCACCAAACCACTTTAAACCTGACATTGGGGTCTAAACGAATCCAGATTCTCCTGGTTTTGGATGCCCCTGTGTGTGACCCCCCCCCCCCTTCTTGTTCATTACTTTCCTTGAACAGGTGAATGCATTGTGGAATAGCCATTTTGAGTTAACATCCAAACCGGGGGGGGGGGTTTCTTTCACAAACAACTGTAAAGCGGATCAAGACTCAGGGGTGGAATTGCTTGCATAGTGGGTATGCCAGTGATACCAGGGGGTTTCACACAGTAGGGTATCACAGATTGGGATGCTCCAGGGATAGGAAATCAGCTGGAGTGGGCAACTTAAAAGCAGAACAAAACCCAGCACTTTCTCCCCTGGAATCTAAATCGAGATGCCCCATCGAGGAGATGTGGGCACCAGCTGTGGCACACCCCAAAGGCCGGCCCTGTCAGTGGGCCCCCCGGAAAGTGGGGGTCCCCGGCAGCTGCCCCGCCTTGCCAGGTGCTGGCACCAGCCCTGCAGTGATATCTAAAGGCAACATTGTTCATAGACTGTGCAAATAGGTGGTTGGAGAAACAATCGCAGCAATTAGTCTGTGTATTCGTACTATAAAGTGTATGTAGGTCAGCCATATAAAGGCTCGAAGCAGAGGAGCAGCCAGGCTTTCTGGTACCCAGGGCAAAGATTCGAAATGGCGCCCCCACCTGTTCTCAGGCCTCCCTTTGGTGCCCCCTGACCTGCTGCACCCGGGGCACGTGCCCCTCCTGCTCCCCCCAGTTACGCCCCTGCTTGAAGATAAATAGATTATTTCTCGTACAGTTCATGCAAATGAATCTATTTAAGTTCACACTGCAAAGCTTTTGGGACACTTAAAACGGTCATTGCAATATTATAAATGTGGTCATTTTTGCATATGTAGAACCTAGAACATAGACATTATTTTGATTTGTGGTGTAATATGTATGGGCCATCCACGTGCAAGAGGGGGAAACAGTGACTCGGGCGGAGTCACTTCAGCCGCTCCACAGCCTCTGAAGAGGCGGCGAGAATTGGCGAGAAACATCACTCCCTGCACAGGGCCATTCATACAATACAGCCCAATGGACAATAATATACCAGCGGTACAGCTTGCCCTCTAAACTCTATGGCCCTTATTCATCAAGCGATAGCGCCAGGTAGTGTCCCGGCGGCGGTCACAATGACGCATTTATCAAGCAAAATGAGGCTAGCGCCGGCGAGAGCGACGACTAGCGCGGCATTCATCATGAAGCCGCCTGGACCGAACAGCGCCGCTGCAAATTCCCTCACAGCGCCAGGTATGAGCTGTCGCTCCCTGGCGATGTCCAATGCATTTCAATGGAGCAATCTATAATTATTCATAATTAATTGGTATTAATTTTTTTTTTTTAATGTCAAAAAATCGGAGAACACTTCTGCAATGTTAGGATTTATTTTTAAGTAAAATAAAAAAAATAAATAAAATATGTGCAGAATTGATCTAACAGGTCTGAGATTAATGTATTCATATAACAAAATGATTCTAAAAACATGTATAATGTTACATTCCAAAAATATGGTTGTTTAGGGGTTAAAAACTAGTTAATACACATCGCCGCCAGCGCTCTGGGGTTTAAACAAGGAATGGACAGTGACAGCACATTCGGAGCGTGATTTGTTGATGAATATGAAGCTAGCCGTTCGCTCTGGCCATTCGTTGTCAGGCGCTTACATACAACGCTGGACCTGTGAAACAGCGACCCCCCAGCCCGTATTCAACAGTACCGCACACCGACTGAGTCGCTGTCATCAAGCTAACGCCGGCCAAGCACAGCGAATACTGGCTGCCGCTGAAAAAATCACGCTACAGTCGCTCATCTGTCGCTACCTGGCACTATTAATGAATCGGCCTCTAAGTTAAACACACAGTTAGTTCACATGATGAACGACTAACTTTCAGGCTGCTACTCAGACATGAAATATACATTTGGAAGTGAATTGGTCAAAAATTATATGCCAACCATAAAGGTATAGATTGGTGTGGAAGAAGCCCCGAGGCGCGAAATTAGTCCACCATTACCTTATGTATGAGAATTACCAATCAACTGAACAAATGTCAATACTAATCATGTCAAATATTTAAACACATTTTATATATGCTGTAGAAAATGGATTAATTAATTGAGGATTTTCTTCTATGCTTTGTGAAACTTTGTACAAATATTGCTTTTAAAATTTATATTTACATAGAAACATAGAAGGTTGACGGCAGAAGGAGACCATACGGTCCATCTAGTCTGCCCTTATGTGTATACTGTATGTTCTCTTTATCTTAGGATAGATGTGTGCTTATCCCAGGCATCTACTACTCTTTCTGTGAAATAATATTTTCTAATATTGCTCCTGATCTTCCCCCCGACTAGCTTCAGGTTGTGCCCCCTTGTTCTATCATTAAGTTTCTTCTTAAAAACACTTCCCTCCTGAACCTTATTCCATCCTTTCACATATTTAAAGGTCTCCATCATGTCCCCTCTCTCCCTTCTTTCCTCCAGACTGCACAAATTAAGTTCCTTAAGTCTCTCCTGATAAGTTTTAAGTTTAAATCCTTCCACCATTTTCGTTGCCCGCCTTTGGACACGTTCTATTTGAATAATGTATTTTTGCAGGTAAGGTCTCCAGAACTGCACACAGTATTCTAGCTGTGGCCTCACCAGGGCTCTATACAGCGGCATCACAACCTCCCTCTTCCTACTGGTGATGCCTCGAGCTATGCAGCCGAGCATCCTGCTTGCTTTTCCCACTGCCTGGCTACACTGTCCACTCATCTTGCAGCTATCAGTAATCAGTACCCCTAAATCTCTCTCCTCCGAGGTCCTGGCTAACACAGTACTGCCCATACGGTACTCAGAGCAGGGATTCCTTCTACCCAAGTGCAGGATGTTACATTTAGAGACATTAAACTCTAGTTTCCACAGTTTTGACCATCTATCCAGTAAAGCTAAATCATTTTACATGTTGCAGACACCTCCAGGAATATCCACCCTATTACTAACCTTTGTATCATCAGCAAACAGACAAACTTTTCCTACCAAGCCTTCTCCTATGTCACTTACAAATATATTAAAAAGAATGGGGCCCAGGACAGAGCCTTGCGGCACACCACTTGTAACTCGCCTTTGTTCAGATTGCACACCATTTACAACCACACTCTGATACCGATCCCTCAGCCAACTGGAAATCCACTGAACTATCCAGGGATTGAGTCCTACCTTCAATAACTTATCTATAGAGAGGGTATAGAGATCAAAAGTAGGGATGAGCGAATCGATCCGGACGAACCCGGATTCGATCCGAATTTCAGGAAAAATTCGATTCGGATCGAATCCGAATTTCCCCGCGATTCGATCACTCGAAGTTTTCCTTTAACATCCATTCATTTACATTACAGGCATTCTAAGATGGCGGGCGGGACATGTCTGGACATGTATCCCGCGCCAGTGCAAGCTGGGGCAGTCACATGCAGCCTATCAGCAGCCAGCAAGCCCGGTGACGTCACACAGCGGTATTTAACGGCGGCCATCTTGCTTTTCCTCATTTCTCTATTGCATTCGTGACAGACAGAACGCTGTGTAGCTGAGGGACAGACAGGGACAGGCTGGAGACAGGCAGGAGACAGACAGGAGACAGACAGAAAGTCAGCGAAAAACAGGGAAAGGAAGGGAAAATCGGAGGCTGTCAGTTTTTTTTTTTTTTTTCATCCAGCCTGACAGGCTTTGTTAGCGTTTTCAGGCTGCTTATACTAACTGTGCATATATACTGAACTGATCTTAAGTCTGCTGTGAGGCATCCCATTCTGTGACTAAAGCAGCCTCTATTTAATAGCATAATAAACATTTGCACTTATTCTCATAGAAATCAGGCCTGATAAAGACACTTTTGCTGTGCATGCTCTCTGGTTTTTGTGGCACTGGCATCCCATTCTGTGACTAAAGCAGCCTCTATTTAATAGCATAATAAACATTTGCACTTATTCTCATAGAAATCAGGCCTGATAAAGACACTTTTGCTGTGCATGCTCTCTGGTTTTTGTGGCACTGGCATCCCATTCTGTGACTAAAGCAGCCTCTATTTAATAGCATAATAAACATTTGCACTTATTCTCATAGAAATCAGGCCTGATAAAGACACTTTTGCTGTGCATGCTCTCTGGTTTTTGTGGCACTGGCATCCCATTCTGTGACTAAAGCAGCCTCTATTTAATAGCACAATAAACATTTGCACTTATTCTCATAGAAATCAGGCCTGATAAAGACACTTTTGCTGTGCATGCTCTCTGGTTTTTGTGGCACTGGCATCCCATTCTGTGACTAAAGCAGCCTCTATTTAATAGCATAATAAACATTTGCACTTATTCTCATAGAAATCAGGCCTGATAAAGACACTTTTGCTGTGCATGCTCTCTGGTTTTTGTGGCACTGGCATCCCATTCTGTGACTAAAGCAGCCTCTATTTAATAGCACAATAAACATTTGCACTTATTCTCATAGAAATCAGGCCTGATAAAGACACTTTTGCTGTGCATGCTCTCTGGTTTTTGTGGCACTGGCATCCCATTCTGTGACTAAAGCAGCCTCTATTTAATAGCACAATAAACATTTGCACTTATTCTCATAGAAATCAGGCCTGATAAAGACACTTTTGCTGTGCATGCTCTCTGGTTTTTGTGGCACTGGCATCCCATTCTGTGACTAAAGCAGCCTCTATTTAATAGCATAATAAACATTTGCACTTATTCTCATAGAAATCAGGCCTGATAAAGACACTTTTGCTGTGCATGCTCTCTGGTTTTTGTGGCACTGGCATCCCATTCTGTGACTAAAGCAGCCTCTATTTAATAGCACAATAAACATTTGCACTTATTCTCATAGAAATCAGGCCTGATAAAGACACTTTTGCTGTGCATGCTCTCTGGTTTTTGTGGCACTGGCATCCCATTCTGTGACTAAAGCAGCCTCTATTTAATAGCATAATAAACATTTGCACTTATTCTCATAGAAATCAGGCCTGATAAAGACACTTTTGCTGTGCATGCTCTCTGGTTTTTGTGGCACTGGCATCCCATTCTGTGACTAAAGCAGCCTCTATTTAATAGCATAATAAACATTTGCACTTATTCTCATAGAAATCAGGCCTGATAAAGACACTTTTGCTGTGCATGCTCTCTGGTTTTTGTGGCACTGGCATCCCATTCTGTGACTAAAGCAGCCTCTATTTAATAGCATAATAAACATTTGCACTTATTCTCATAGAAATCAGGCCTGATAAAGACACTTTTGCTGTGCATGCTCTCTGGTTTTTGTGGCACTGGCATCCCATTCTGTGACTAAAGCAGCCTCTATTTAATAGCATAATAAACATTTGCACTTATTCTCATAGAAATCAGGCCTGATAAAGACACTTTTGCTGTGCATGCTCTCTGGTTTTTGTGGCACTGGCATCCCATTCTGTGACTAAAGCAGCCTCTATTTAATAGCACAATAAACATTTGCACTTATTCTCATAGAAATCAGGCCTGATAAAGACACTTTTGCTGTGCATGCTCTCTGGTTTTTGTGGCACTGGCATCCCATTCTGTGACTAAAGCAGCCTCTATTTAATAGCACAATAAACATTTGCACTTATTCTCATAGAAATCAGGCCTGATAAAGACACTTTTGCTGTGCATGCTCTCTGGTTTTTGTGGCACTGGCATCCCATTCTGTGACTAAAGCAGCCTCTATTTAATAGCATAATAAACATTTGCACTTATTCTCATAGAAATCAGGCCTGATAAAGACACTTTTGCTGTGCATGCTCTCTGGTTTTTGTGGCACTGGCATCCCATTCTGTGACTAAAGCAGCCTCTATTTAATAGCACAATAAACATTTGCACTTATTCTCATAGAAATCAGGCCTGATAAAGACACTTTTGCTGTGCATGCTCTCTGGTTTTTGTGGCACTGGCATCCCATTCTGTGACTAAAGCAGCCTCTATTTAATAGCATAATAAACATTTGCACTTATTCTCATAGAAATCAGGCCTGATAAAGACACTTTTGCTGTGCATGCTCTCTGGTTTTTGTGGCACTGGCATCCCATTCTGTGACTAAAGCAGCCTCTATTTAATAGCATAATAAACATTTGCACTTATTCTCATAGAAATCAGGCCTGATAAAGACACTTTTGCTGTGCATGCTCTCTGGTTTTTGTGGCACTGGCATCCCATTCTGTGACTAAAGCAGCCTCTATTTAATAGCATAATAAACATTTGCACTTATTCTCATAGAAATCAGGCCTGATAAAGACACTTTTGCTGTGCATGCTCTCTGGTTTTTGTGGCACTGGCATCCCATTCTGTGACTAAAGCAGCCTCTATTTAATAGCATAATAAACATTTGCACTTATTCTCATAGAAATCAGGCCTGATAAAGACACTTTTGCTGTGCATGCTCTCTGGTTTTTGTGGCACTGGCATCCCATTCTGTGACTAAAGCAGCCTCTATTTAATAGCATAATAAACATTTGCACTTATTCTCATAGAAATCAGGCCTGATAAAGACACTTTTGCTGTGCATGCTCTCTGGTTTTTGTGGCACTGGCATCCCATTCTGTGACTAAAGCAGCCTCTATTTAATAGCACAATAAACATTTGCACTTATTCTCATAGAAATCAGGCCTGATAAAGACACTTTTGCTGTGCATGCTCTCTGGTTTTTGTGGCAATGGCATCCCATTCTGTGACTAAAGCAGCCTCTATTTAATAGCATAATAAACATTTGCACTTATTCTCATAGAAATCAGGCCTGATAAAGACACTTTTGCTGTGCATGCTCTCTGGTTTTTGTGGCACTGGCATCCCATTCTGTGACTAAAGCAGCCTCTATTTAATAGCATAATAAACATTTGCACTTATTCTCATAGAAATCAGGCCTGATAAAGACACTTTTGCTGTGCATGCTCTCTGGTTTTTGTGGCACTGGCATCCCATTCTGTGACTAAAGCAGCCTCTATTTAATAGCACAATAAACATTTGCACTTATTCTCATAGAAATCAGGCCTGATAAAGACACTTTTGCTGTGCATGCTCTCTGGTTTTTGTGGCACTGGCATCCCATTCTGTGACTAAAGCAGCCTCTATTTAATAGCATAATAAACATTTGCACTTATTCTCATAGAAATCAGGCCTGATAAAGACACTTTTGCTGTGCATGCTCTCTGGTTTTTGTGGCACTGGCATCCCATTCTGTGACTAAAGCAGCCTCTATTTAATAGCATAATAAACATTTGCACTTATTCTCATAGAAATCAGGCCTGATAAAGACACTTTTGCTGTGCATGCTCTCTGGTTTTTGTGGCACTGGCATCCCATTCTGTGACTAAAGCAGCCTCTATTTAATAGCATAATAAACATTTGCACTTATTCTCATAGAAATCAGGCCTGATAAAGACACTTTTGCTGTGCATGCTCTCTGGTTTTTGTGGCACTGGCATCCCATTCTGTGACTAAAGCAGCCTCTATTTAATAGCACAATAAACATTTGCACTTATTCTCATAGAAATCAGGCCTGATAAAGACACTTTTGCTGTGCATGCTCTCTGGTTTTTGTGGCAATGGCATCCCATTCTGTGACTAAAGCAGCCTCTATTTAATAGCATAATAAACATTTGCACTTATTCTCATAGAAATCAGGCCTGATAAAGACACTTTTGCTGTGCATGCTCTCTGGTTTTTGTGGCACTGGCATCCCATTCTGTGACTAAAGCAGCCTCTATTTAATAGCATAATAAACATTTGCACTTATTCTCATAGAAATCAGGCCTGATAAAGACACTTTTGCTGGCCAAAGGCCTACTGGACCCTGCCAGCTCGATTCCTGCCCGGGGCATCCCATTCTGTGACTAAAGCAGCCTCTGTTTAAGACCATATAAGCATTTGATCTTATCATATTTGAAATTAGGCCTGATAAAGACACTTTTGCTGGGCATAGCACAACTTGTCCCTGCCAGGTGTACTTACTGCTGGTTTTTAGGGCATCCCATTCTGTGACTACACCAGCCTCTATTTAAGAACCTAACCATTTGCACCTATTCTAATTGAAATTAGGCATGATAAAGACACTTTTGCTGTGCATAGTCTTACTGCTGCCTGCCAGGTGCTCTCTGGTTTTTGGGACATCCCATTCTGTAACATACCATTAGCCTCTGCATTAACTGTAAGCTGCACAGTTATTTAAAGAAATTTGGCCTGTATGGGCCTGCTAACACACTGCTGCTGTGTGCATATATACTGATCTCAAGTCTGCTTTGGGGCATCCCATTCTGTAACATACCATTAGCCTCTGCATTAACTGTAAGCTGCACATTTATTTAAAGAAATTTGGCCTGTATGAGCCTGCTAACACACTGCTGCTGTGTGCATATATACTGATCTCAAGTCTGCTTTGGGGCATCCCATTCTGTAACATACCATTAGCCTCTGCATTAACTGTAAGCTGCACAGTTATTTAAAGAAATTTGGCCTGTATGAGCCTGCTAACACACTGCTGCTGTGTGCATATATACTGATCTCAAGTCTGCTTTGGGGCATCCCATTCTGTAACATACCATTAGCCTCTGCATTAACTGTAAGCTGCACATTTATTTAAAGAAATTTGGCCTGTATGAGCCTGCTAACACACTGCTGCTGTGTGCATATATACTGATCTCAAGTCTGCTTGGGGCATCCCATTCTGTAACATACCATTAGCCTCTGCATTAACTGTAAGCTGCACAGTTATTTAAAGAAATTTGGCCTGTATGAGCCTGCTAACACACTGCTGCTGTGTGCATATATACTGATCTCAAGTCTGCTTTGGGGCATCCCATTCTGTAACATACCATTAGCCTCTGCATTTACTGTAAGCTGCACATTTATTTAAAGAAATTTGGCCTGTATGAGCCTGCTAACACACTGCTGCTGTGTGCATATATACTGATCTCAAGTCTGCTTTGGGGCATCCCATTCTGTAACATACCATTAGCCTCTGCATTTACTGTAAGCTGCACATTTATTTAAAGAAATTTGGCCTGTATGAGCCTGCTAACACACTGCTGCTGTGTGCATATATACTGATCTCAAGTCTGCTTTGGGGCATCCCATTCTGTAACATACCATTAGCCTCTGCATTTACTGTAAGCTGCACATTTATTTAAAGAAATTTGGCCTGTATGAGCCTGCTAACACACTGCTGCTGTGTGCATATATACTGATCTCAAGTCAGCTTGGGGCATCCCATTCTGTAACATACCATTAGCCTCTGCATTAACTGTAAGCTGCACAGTTATTTAAAGAAATTTGGCCTGTATGAGCCTGCTAACACACTGCTGCTGTGTGCATATATACTGATCTCAAGTCTGCTTGGGGCATCCCATTCTGTAACATAACATAACCTACCTACCATACTAAGCAGCTCTCTTATTTAAACTAAGCAGGCCTCTTGGAGGCTGAGTGTCCACTTTTGGGTGTGCATTTATATTCGGTTTCATATACAGTGGGGTATCCCAATTTGTAAGATAACCTACCCCAACCATGTAAACTAAATAGGCCTGTTGCAGCCTGAGTTTCTCTGCTTGCGTATGGCCTGCATTACAATCTGTCTCTTTCAATGACACTGCTGCCTGTGGTATCCCAATTTGTAAGATAACCTACCCCAACCATGTAAACTAAAGGTTACGTCCTTCCAGAAGGAAAACTTATGCCGAACACTATTTTTGTTAGGGGCATTGACCTTTGGATTGATCGGCATGAAATTATTTTTTTTTTTTCAAAGTATGGCGCTGTGAAGAAGGTCAAAATGATGTCTCATACTTGGATTATTGTTACTTTTTGTTCAGCTTGAAATATAACAGGCCACACGGGCATCCCAAGGCACATGCTATTTTAAACCTATCTGTTATACAACATAAGCGTTGATCAGGCTACTTCAGTTTGCACTTGTTTTTGACTGATTTTAATAAACCAGGCCGCAGGGCACCCCAAAGCTGCACCTTGCACCCTATCTGGTATACAACATAAGCGTTGATCAGCATCAGCTTCATTAAGCTACTTCAGTTTGCACTTCCTTTTTGACTGCTTTCATTTAACCAGGCCGCAGGGCACCCCAAAGCTGCACCTTGCACCCTACCTGTTTATACTAAATAAGCATCTACAGCCTCAGCTTTATTAAGTTATTGCATTTTGAATTGGTTTTGGTCTGCTTTAAATACACCAGGCCGCAGGGCATCCCAAACCTGCATGTTGCACCCCATCTGTTATACTAAATAAGCGTTGATCAGCATCAGCTTTATTAAGCTATTGCATTTTGCATTGGTTTTTGTACTGCTGCCAAAACACTAGCCCATATGGGCATCCCAAACCAGCACATGTCACCCTATCTGTTATACTAAATAAGCTTCTACAGGCCCTTTTTTTATTTATTTATTTTTATTTATATAGAGCTGCAATAGCTTATATTGTGAGGTTAATTTGCCATTTTGCAGCATAATATAGAGCAGCCCCTGTGTAAATCTGAGGGGCAATAGCTTATATAGTGAGGTAAATTTGCCATTTTGCTTCGTTATATAGAGCAGGCCCTGTGTAAATCTGAGGGGCAATAGCTTATATTGTGAGGTAAATTTGCCATTTTGCAGCATAATATAGAGCAGCCCCTGTGTAAATCTGAGGGGCAATAGCTTATATTGTGAGGTAAATTTGCCACTTTGCAGCATAATATAGAGCAGCCCCTGTGTAAATCTGAGGGGCAATAGCTCATATAGTGAGGTAAATTTGCCATTTTGCTTCGTTATATAGAGCAGCCCAGTTGCCATCTAAATCAACTACTGTCCGGCCAGTACAGCTTTTCCAGGGCAAACTCTGCTAGTTGCGGGCACAAGTCAAGTTTGGCTTCCCAGCAAATCCAGTGGATCTTGAAGGTGTGTTGGCATGGTCATGTCAAGGTATGACATGACCTGCTGTTTGAGGTCCAGCTCCAGGTCTTCCTGCTGCTCATGAGTAGACTCACTATGCGGGTGTAGAAAGCTACTCACTAGCGACTGAAGACTGAGGCTGCTGCTGATGGAGCTGCTGCTGCTGCTCCTTCCACCCCCCCAGCAGCCATGGCAGTGGAAGGTGATTGCAGAGGTCCCCCCGAGTCAGACCTGCGGGAGTATGGGCCATGGCGCAGATAGACATCGCCCAACTGACTACGTGGGATGTCTCTGTAGTAGGTCAGTTTGTCCTCCCTCTCAGTGGGCGTAAAAAATGCCCCCATTTTGTGCCGGAAGCGAGGGTCCAATAAGTTGGAGAGCCAGAAGTCTTCCCGCTGACAAATGGAGACAATTCTGCGCTCACTAGTACGCAAGCATGTGAGCATGCATCGTGCCATTTGTGCAAATGACTCGGAGGGACTACCTGTCTCCATCTCCACTGTAAACTGCCACGGTGTGTCTGGGTCCTCTGTCTCACCTTACTCACAACCCTCTAGCTCCTGTGGCTGCTCCTGCTCCTCCTCTTCTGTCAGATGACTAGATAAAATGGTCATTTTGTGAAACCTAAACTGTGGTTTGCTTTGCCCCACCCCCTCCTCCTCCTCCACTTCAGCCCCCACAGGCTTCATGTGGCTGTGAAATGTATGTGCCATGTCTCCAGTGCCCTGACCAGCCATGGTTTCCAACATGTGTTGTAGTACATGAAGCAGTGGAATCTCATCGTTCATCTCATAGTCCTGGCAACTGACTAATAACGTAGCTTCCTCAAAGGGCCTGAGCAAACGGTCGGTGTCACGTATGAGCTGCCAATGGTTTACATTGAATTTACACAGGTGTCCCCCTATCCGTTTGGATCATCCAGAAATCCGTGATGGCTTTTCTCTGTTCCTATAGTGCAGTGGTCCTCAACCCTGTCCTCAAGGCCCACCAACAAGTCATGTTTTTTGGATCTCCAAATAGCCAGCTCTATTGCTCTGCAGCTGCACTAATTACTCCACCTGTGCATCTTTGTGGAGATCTGCAAAACCTGGCCTGTTGGTGGGCCTTGAGGACAGGGTTGGGGACCACTGCTATAGTGGATCCTGCATATGGAGGGTGGAATTCCAACGGGTGGAAACATCGCAAATCAGACTATGGTGGGGTACACCGTTGTGACGCTGAGGCTCAATAGGGTTGTGCTTCGTGGTGTAGGAGTGCCAGAAGTGCATGCTAACTTTCTTTCCTGTTGTTCTTTCAGATGGGGGCAAGACTTAAAAACTAGACTGAACACGTGTGCCATGTGAGGACGCATGACTTTGGCTTCCTTGTCGCAGCGCAAACAAGATGTTCTTCCAAGTGTAATGCAGCAGGCTGGACTTATGGTGACGCTGTCTGAGAGGAGAAATCCCTCAGACATCAAGATTAAAAATTCCAAGAATTTTTGAGGGCTAATTATTCAGAGGCAAATGATAGCTAGTTGTTTCTGATTTAATTACAAGGTGGAAACACACCCTCAAACAAAACTTCACTTTGGCAATACTATTGCATTTGTCTATTCATAATTTTATGTATATACACTAACTAACCTACTTTTTCTCCCCAGGATGCTGCATGAAACACTGCCACATCGCTGAGTAGCTGATTTTTCCGAACAACAGTCCGCAATAATCTGCTGCTGCTGCCGCCGCCACCGCCGCAGACTCCAGGGACCCTCTTCCACTACCTCGGCTTGCAACACCTCCTCCCACGACACTCTCCTCATCACTAATTGCCGGCTACTGGAAGAAGAGGCGAGTGTCTCCTCCACTTCTTGGCTGGGCAGTAGCTGCTGAATTTTATGATTATCAGATCTTCATCAATGGATAGTGGAGCTGAACCCAAAGCATAACAGACAGACAGTTGACTGGGGGTGTCAGATGCCACTTGTGATGCAGTGGACTGCTTTTGCAGCACTTCGAGACAAAGTTGCTTCATTGGCTGACACAATGACTGGTAAATCTGTGGAACATATGGTTTACAAGCAAGAATAACCATTTGTTTTTATATGAAAAAGACCCTGGTTTATACAGACTTTTTTTTTCCAGAGACTGCCCTGCGTGGAAATGAATGGCGCTTGGATCATCCAAGCTTTCCTCCCAACAATGCCTGATGTATTCCAGTAGATTGATGACGGGGCCAGACCTACACTAAAGAAAGATGGATCGTGCAAAACAGATTTAAGGCGCTGCTCTCCAGTTACAGACATTCCTCCGCATCGGACCACAAGTAAGTATTGATAAAAAATCCTTTCCGTTACTCTTACTTTTTATTAATATTCTTCGGATAAGACGGATCAGACATGATTCCAGATTAAAAATTCCAAGAATTTTTGAGGGCTAATTAGTCAGAGGCAATGATACCTTCTTGTTTCTGATTTAATTAAAAGGTGGAAACACACCCTCAAACAAAACTTCACTTTGGCAATACTTTTGCATTTGTTTATTCATAATTTTATGTAGATATTACTAACTAAGCTACTTTTTCTCCACATGACTCTCCACAGGGTGTGATTCATCCAATTTTTGGGCTCCTGAAGCCAACCCCAGTGTCTCTTTAAAGTAATATTTGGGCTCCTGCTGCTGCCAACTCCAGGGTGTGATTCATCAAATTTTTGGGCTCCTGAAGCCAACCCCAGTGTCTCTTTATAGTAATATTTGGGCTCCTGCTGCTGCTGCTGCCAACTTCTGCCAACTCCAGGGTGTGATTCATCCAATTTTTGGGCTCCTGAAGCCAACTCCAGTGTATATTTGGGCTCCTGCTGCTGCTGCTGCCAACTTCTGCCAACTCCAGGGTGTGATTCATCCAATTTTTGGGCTCCTGAAGCCAACTCCAGTGTATATTTGGGCTCCTGCTGCTGCTGCTGCCAACTTCTGCCAACTCCAGGGTGTGATTCATCCAATTTTTGGGCTCCTGAAGCCAACTCCAGTGTATATTTGGGCTCCTGCTGCTACTACTGTCAACTCCTGCCAACTCCAGGGTGTGATTCATCCAATTTTTGGGCTCCTGAGGCCAACTCCAGTGTATATTTGGGCTCCTGCTGCTGCTGCTGCCAACTTCTGCCAACTCCAGGGTGTGATTCATCCAATTTTTGGGCTCCTGAGGCCAACTCCAGTGTATATTTGGGCTCCTGCTGCTGCTACTGTCAACTCCTGCCAACTCCAGGGTGTGATTCATCCAATTTTTGGGCTCCTGAAGCCAACTCCAGTGTATATTTGGGCTCCTGCTGCTGCTGCTGCTGCCAACTTCTGCCAACTCCAGGGTGTGATTCATCCAATTTTTGGGCTCCTGAAGCCAACTCCAGTGTATATTTGGGCTCCTGCTGCTGCTACTGTCAACTCCTGCCAACTCCAGGGTGTGATTCATCCAATTTTTGGGCTCCTGAGGCCAACTCCAGTGTATATTTGGGCTCCTGCTGCTGCTACTGTCAACTCCTGCCAACTCCAGGGTGTGATTCATCCAATTTTCGGGCTCCTGAAGCCAACTCCAGTGTATATTTGGGCTCCTGCTGCTGCTACTGCCAACTTCTGCCAACTCCAGGGTGTGATTCATCCAATTTTTGGGCTCCTGAAGCCAACTCCAGTGTATATTTGGGCTCCTGCTGCTACTACTGCCAACTTCTGCCAACTCCAGGGTGTGATTCGTCCAATTTTTGGGCTCCTGAGGCCAACTCCAGTGTATATTTGGGCTCCTGCTGCTACTACTGCCAACTTCTGCCAACTCCAGGGTGTGATTCATCCAATTTTTGGGCTCCTGAGGCCAACTCCAGTGTATATTTGGGCTCCTGCTGCTGCTGCTGCCAACTTCTGCCAACTCCAGGGTGTGATTCATCCAATTTTTGGGCTCCTGAAGCCAACTCCAGTGTATATTTGGGCTCCTGCTGCTACTACTGTCAACTCCTGCCAACTCCAGGGTGTGATTCATCCAATTTTTGGGCTCCTGAAGCCAACTCCAGTGTATATTTGGGCTCCTGCTGCTGCTGCTGCCAACTTCTGCCAACTCCAGGGTGTGATTCATCCAATTTTTGGGCTCCTGAAGCCAACCCCAGTGTCTCTTTATAGTAATATTTGGGCTCCTGCTGCTGCTGCTGCCAACTTCTGCCAACTCCAGGGTGTGATTCATCCAATTTTTGGGCTCCTGAAGCCAACTCCAGTGTATATTTGGGCTCCTGCTGCTGCTGCTGCCAACTTCTGCCAACTCCAGGGTGTGATTCATCCAATTTTTGGGCTCCTGAGGCCAACTCCAGTGTATATTTGGGCTCCTGCTGCTACTACTGTCAACTCCTGCCAACTCCAGGGTGTGATTCATCCAATTTTTGGGCTCCTGAGGCCAACTCCAGTGTATATTTGGGCTCCTGCTGCTGCTGCTGCCAACTTCTGCCAACTCCAGGGTGTGATTCATCCAATTTTTGGGCTCCTGAGGCCAACTCCAGTGTATATTTGGGCTCCTGCTCCTGCTGCTGCCAACTTCTGCCAACTCCAGGGTGTGATTCATCCAATTTTTGGGCTCCTGAAGCCAACTCCAGTGTATATTTGGGCTCCTGCTGCTGCTGCCAACTTCTGCCAACTCCAGGGTGTGATTCATCCAATTTTTGGGCTCCTGAGGCCAACTCCAGTGTATATTTGGGCTCCTTCTGCCCCTCATAGTGATGCCACTTCAACTCTCTGCAATTGTGCCGCTCTGCGATTCTATTAGCGATGCCTCTGATCTGCATGTGATATTTCTTCAAAGTATTATTTAACAAACCCAGCACGCATCCTGTGCGTGTTACAGCAAGGCTGAATGGTTTACAACCCTATTGAGGCTGTAGGAGGCTCAGAAATAGCCGTTTTTAATAGCGATTCGTCGCGAATTTATTCGGGTCGAAACGATTTTTGTCGGAAAATTCGGCGAATCAGTCGAATCGAATTTTTCAAAAGTTCGCTCATCTCTAATCAAAAGGTACTCCCTCTTTCTATATATTTTATTATTATCTGTGATATAATAAAGTTATTAATGATATTTTCAATTATGATATGATTATTGAATTTTGTATGGCGCGGTCCCACCATGAGTTCTTAATAATCTGGGTTTGCCTATACCCAGGAGATTGGACCGTTTGGTGTAATATGTAGCTTTAAATTGAAGAGAAAATGGTTGGTGGAAAGTACTTTGAAGCACCTAGCAGGAACCTCCTGCTTACTAAGCAGCCCGGGTGCTCCCCATGTGGCTCTTCCATCCTGTATTACATCAAGCAAAGTGATTAATTATACTGTGCCTTCTAATTAGATAAAATCCTGGGAATTTCTAAGACAAAATTAAAATTACAACACAAGATTATACATTTTTAACCTCCTCATATCTGCGCGGAGAATTATAATAAGATTTAATTGCTTTATTATAAACACTTACGTTCAGAAATATTATTGTACCATATGTTATTGTCTTAGAATTTCCTAAACAGGCAGCCAGGGATGATCTCAGAAATGTGGCCTTTTATGAATATGCTTTTAAAGTGAATTTCCGGGCTCTTTCCCCTGCTGCTGAGGCAGGACGGGGGGTTACAACAAAAAAAAAAAACTCCTTCCTCGGTTATGGACACAGCAGGTAAACGTGGAGGCTGATTCACTACTAACGCCAGGTATTGCCAGATGAGCGTCTGTATAGCGGCGCTTAGAGCGACCTCCAGTAGAAGCTGTAAGCAGGCATTAGGCGCTGTAACCTAGCGTTGCGGTCCCTCTAGTAACCTGGCCAGCATTGATGAATGTGATGTGTGTTGGGCGCTGTAACAACAGTATAGTGCTGCAGCCAGCGAAGGTAGCGCCAGCTCAGTGCATCCGGCACTCGGCGCTCCACACCACATTTAACAAAACACTACACACACACGTCAGTGCTCTAAAGCTGGACGCTGTAGCATAGAGTCTGTTTTTCAACACATATACACCTTTAACAAAGTGAAAACACATGGAATGACATTGTTTTAACACTGTGACATTAACACTTTAGTGCCAGACCTGTAATGACAATTCTGCATAAAAATATAAAAAGTCCAAAAAATGTATAAAAGTATTTGTTTGCAGCCAGGAGAGGTGACAATGATTTGAGCAAAAAAAAAAAAAATGTAAATTGCCAAACACGCTATTTATACACAACTAAGGTAATGCCTGGTGCTCCTGAGCCTATACACTGAGCCGCCTCTAGTGATACATGTGACGCTACATGGCGCTGATCACCAGATCACCAGATTCGCTTTCATAAATGTGGGTTTGTGTACAGCGCCCAGAGTTCACCAGACTCTGCCTGCCGCTACGAGGTGCTACCTGCCGCTGGCCGTTCTCAAATAACCGCCATAGCTGCATCCCCTACTCTGTTTGCGCTCCCCCACCCATTGAAGTGAATAGGCAGGTGAGGTCACACATAGAGCATGGGATTCTGCTGGACCTGTGCTAAACTTGCCGGAGGAATGGAGCTTGGTCCCCGGAAAGTTAAGCATTTTTTGTGGTTGTAATTCTCCCTGTTCTGACTCCCGGAAACTGAGGCAGGGTTTGATGTGGGTGCATCCATTTTAAAGTGGATCAAAACCCTCCCTGGAGTCTATGAGACTGGCAGGGCAAGCATACTCGCTCCCCCAGGACACCCTAATCGGGGGGGTGCCCCGCTGTGTGACACCCCCCAGGTCACCAAAAATCTCACCTTCATTCCCAGTCCAACAGTTCATGTGCGAGCAGCAGCTTCATCCCCACTATCCCTTAATCAGGACACGTGCTTGCACCGGGCATTTGTGCATGGCCAGCATGGGCACTTTCCTTGTTAAAGGGTAGCGAGGGATGCGGACGCCAGCGCACTCGGATCCGCATTAGACGAGCTCTTGAACAAAGGGGCTTGAGCAGATCTGAGCGCGCTGATTGGACAAGAGGACTGCGCATGTGCCGTAGGACCGGGGAAGGGTGACATTGGGCGGCCTGGCGGGTTTCACACAGTGGGGCTCCCCCGATTGGGGTGCCCAGGGGCAAGGACCAAAACCCAGGATAGTCTCTCTAATGTACAAATTAAGAGAAATGCAATTTTTTGGGGCTTTGATGTCCCTTTCACACTGAAGCATTTTGTAACTGTGATTATCCTGCATTGCCCCGTGTGAAGCCAGCCTTAAAGCAGCACAAAACCCTAATTTTGTCCCCTGAGAACGCCATTGCGGCCGGCTCAGCCTAAGCCATGCCCACGTGGCATTTTTTTTTTATCGCTGATTGGCTGCATCCCCAGTTCCCCTGCAGACTGGGGAGCGCCACTATCACCAGCCTATCAGAATGGAAGGACACGGGAATGCGCCACAGCTACAGGGAAGCCAGAAATGTGCCACCGGTGAAGACAGCATTGTGGAAGCTGCTGGTAACATGAGTTTAGCCGCAACCCCGGGGTTTCACTCAGCAGGACATCCACATAATGGATGCCCTGGGGGCAGGCGAGTGGCTGGTCCTGAAGTTTTCTAGACTGTCCAGGGCTGGCCATCCCAGCTTTTGAACCACTTTAAAGTGCATCAGGAATAGCGGCAGCTGATGTCACTGCAACATCACCTTTGTCTGGTGATATTATTTTTGATGTGTTGATATTGATATGTTTCTATTTGCGCAGCACCTCCAACCCTAATGTTGGTTCATCAGTTGTATGTCGAACTGCTAACTATTCATTGTTCAGCTTGGAACTTTTACTGTAGTTTAGATCTGCAGCACTGGCACTTTATATTTGTGTTGGAGACTCTTTAATGTTACTAATTGCAATATCACTTTATTCTTTATGGCAATTCACTTGGTCTGTCGTATTGTATGCTGATCGCTGTACTACTTTTATAAATTGTATTTTTGTAATAAATGTGGGGGGTCAACCTGCAGGGCTACCCCATTTTTTAAAATATGTCCTGTGATATGTTTGTTTTATATGTGTTTTGACAATAACTTGTAATTTAGTTTGTGTATTATCCAGTTGGTTGTACATCCTTACTTGGCCCACGCCCTAGGGGGGCACAGTTAGTTTTGGTGCTCATTTAGAGTAGTAGCATGCCAGCTGCTTGTTATTTTAGCTGTGTGACATTTTTTTACATTGTTGTGTTTTTTAAAAGATCACTGGGTCAGCCACCGGCCTTCCCCTGGGCATCCCAAACCCCCCAGATCAGCAGTAACAGCTTACCTAGTCTAACGGCGGGTTAGTCATAATCTTGAATTTTCAGTAATAACCTGAAATGTATCACATGGCCACACTTTCATTAGCTGACAAACCTTGGAGTGAGAATGCTGTCCATCCTGCTTTACAGTGCACATAGAAAGTTTTCACACCCCTGGTAAAATGGCAGGTAAACATCCAAGTTCAAGAAGAATCATTTCAGAACTTTTTCCTCCTTTTAATGTGACCCATTATCTGTACAACTCCATTGAAAAACAAACAGAAATCTTTTAGAACGGGGGAAATTAACAAAACTCTAAATATTGTTGTGTTCAGAATTAGCCAATCACATTTAAACCCGTGTTAAATAGTAGTCAGTACACAGCCGCCATCATTTAAAGTGATTCTGTTTACCCTTAAATAAAGTTCAGCTGTTCTAGTAGGATTTTCCTGACATTTCCTCAGTTGCATTTTACTGCCATGGTCCTTAAACAGATTACAGTCCATCAAGGAGATCTCTTTATTTAAAGTATCAGCCAAAAGAAGGGCACATATACATTTAAGATATACCATGGAACACAGAGAAGACAGTCATCAAACACTAGATTTTAATTGGCATAACAGTGAAGTGATGTCCCTCAAAAATAAATAAAAAGACAAAAAGTTGGTCCAGGGAGGCTGCCAGGAGGCCTACAGCAACATTAAAGGGGCTGCAGGGATTTCTGGCAAGGACTGGTTGTGTACAGCATGTGACAATAATCTCCTGTATTCTTCAGACTGTATGTCCGGGCTGTGGGGTAGGGTGGAAATATAGGAGCCTTTTCTTACAAAACCCACATCAGGTCTGCCAAGAGCATGTGGAAAAGCGTATTATGGCCTGAAGAGCAAGGTGAAAATTTTGAGAAATAATTCTAAAAGGAACTATATGTTTGGAGCAAATTTGTATATATTGTATATTGTATATACCAAATAAAATATTAAATTATTGTCCCAAAGCACTAAGACCTGCTTTTCCTTGCATTATCCCCTTGCACTCAGAGGCCGAATCATTAATAGCGGCAGGTAGCGACAGTTGAGCGACTGTAGCAGTATTTTCACAGCGCCCGCTAGTAGTCGCTGTGCTTGCCCGTTGTTCGGTTGTTGACAGCGACTCAGTCGGTGTGCAGTAATGTTGAATATTGGGTGAGGAGTCGCTATTTGACAGGTTCCGCGCTGTATGGGAGCGCATGATAGCGACTGGCCATAGCGACCGGCTCCCGCCATATACATTAACAAATCACGCTCAAAAAATTCTCGCGCTGTGAAATGCATGTTTAAACCCCAGAGCGCTGGCGGCGATGGGTTAAAAGTAGTTTTTTAACCCCCAAACAACCATATTTTTGGAAACCAAAAAAAACAAGTTTTTAAAATAATTTTTTAATATGAATACATTAATATCAGACCTGTAATATCAATTCTGCACAATTTTTTTTTTTTTACCTTAAAAAAAATATCTAACATGGCAGAAGTAGTCACAGAATTTTTCACATTTGAAAAAAAAAAAACATTAATAACAATTAATTATTAATATTTAAAGATTGTTCCATTGAAATGCATTGGAGAGCGCCAGGTAGCGAGAGGTCATACCTGTCGCTGTTCAAGGTCTGACGCTGGCGCTGTGGGCTGAGGCTGGAATAATGATGAATGATTCGCTATCTGGCGCTATCTCAGTCGCTAAGCAGGATTGGCTTGATAAATGTGTGATTGTGGTGGGGAGCCGGCGTTCTCGTGGCGGGCCCGTCATTACCGGTCGCTCACCAGTCGCTACCTTTCGCTATTCCTTCATAAATAAGGGTCTCAGCTTTGGATTGTCCTGCACATAGCTGGAGGAAGGCAAAGGGGGTAATTCAAGAAGGAATAGCGCAAAGTAGTGCCTTGTAGCGGCAGGCAGTTGCAGGTGTGACGCTGGGTGCTGTACACAAAACCACATTTATGAAAGCGAATCTGGTGAGAGCCTCTAAAAGTGCCATGTAGCATCACATGAATTATTACAGGCACCACAGCGTATAGCACCAGTGCTTTAGCTTCCAGAGCGCCAGGTATTACCTTTCGCTCAGTGCCGTTCTCCCATACATTTCAATGGCCGTTCATTTGCTTGTGTTTAAACAGCGTGTTTGAAATCTTTTTTTTTTTCACATCATTGTGTGACCTCTCCTGGCTGCAAACAAACATTTTTAGAAACTTTTTTGACTTTTTATATTTTTATGCAGAATTGTCATTACAGGTCTGGCACTAAAGTGTTATTGTCGCAGTGTTAAAACAATGTCATTCCATGTATGGTGTGGAGCGCAGAGAGTCGGTCGCACTGAGCTGGCGCTATCTTTTGCTCCCTGCAGTGCTGTGCTGGTGTTAGAGCACCCAACATACATCACATTCATCAATGCCGGCCAGGTTACTACAGCGACTGAGGCGCTCTGTTACAGCGCCCGATACCCGCTTACAGCGTGTACTAGCGGTCGCTCTCAGAGGCTGATTCATTAATAGCGACAGATAGCGACAGATAGCGACTGTTGAGCGACTGTAGCGGTATTTTGACAGCGACCGCTAGTAGTCGCTGTGCTTGGCCATTGTTCGGTGGATGATAGCGACTCCTAGCGCTGTAAAATGCATGTTTAAATCCCAGAGCGCAGTAGGCGATGTGTTAAAAGTAGTTTTTTAACCCCCTAACCACCCAAAAAAAAAAATTGAATGATTTTGAAATAATATTCAAACCTGAATAGTTTAAAATCAGACCTGTAATATCAATTCTGCCAAAAAAAAAAAAAAAATTTTTTTAAAGTCTCCAAAAAATACATTTTCAAAGGAAGAAGTGTTCACAGATTTTTTTTTTTGAAATTTAAAAAAAAAAAATATATTAAAAAATAATTATTAATTAAAATACATTCTGCCATTGAAATGCATTGGAGAGCGCCAGGTAGCGAGAGGTCATACCTGTCGCTGTTCAAGGATGTTCGCTGGCGCTGTGGGATGAGGCTGGGATAATGATGAATGAGTTGCTAGGTGGCGCTATCTCAGTCGCTAAGCAGTATCGGCTTGATAAATGTGTGATTGTGGAGGGGAGCCGGCGTTCTAGTTGCGGTACCTGGCTTTACTGGCCGGCTCCCCAGTCGCTACCTGTCGCTATCTGTCGTTATCTGTCGCTATTCCTTGATAAATAAGGCCCTAAGTGCCGCTATACAGACGCTCATCTGCCGATTCTTGGCGTTAGTAATAAATCAGCCTCAAGGTGTGTAATGGCTGATATTCTGATATTCTAAAGCATTGTTTCTCAACCTGTGGTACGCAGTAAAACATTTTCCTTTGTGCTTTAAAAATGCTACGAGGTCTGTGGCCTACTTATTTTGGTAACATTTATAATTGATCTCCTCCTTGGGGGTTCGTAAGGAATTGTAAGCAAAAAGAAAATGCTATCCAAAGAAGTAATCTGTGAAACTACTACAGGACAATTTTATTAAATGCATGTAGTGGCGTGCTTTGCCACCACAAAACCCATGCATGGGCCCCCATCTCCCAGGGCCCCCCCAGAACTCTGCTGAGTGAACACTGGAAGCGACTGGCGTGTAATAGTGGTGATGCTGTCAGTGCCGAGGCTACATGAAAAAGGAAAGCTGCTTCTCTTCCTTCATTTCTTTTTCTATAATATTGTATTTTGTTACATAAAATGTCTTTGATTAGAGCCTCCAGACACGACTTTGCATGGGGCATGCCCCTGATTGTATGTGTATGTAATGCTTGATGTGATTAGGAGATGGCACCACATCCTTGACAAAGCCCCAACAGCAAAACTAGTCATTCAGATTGTTCCACAACTATTTTTCACTGAATCTTAAAGTGGACCTCCAGTCAAAAAAATAAAGGTTAGTAATTTGCATGCAAAATCCCTCCTCCAAAAAAATGTGTGTATAAAAATATACTAAATACTGCGCTGTGATTTAAATTGATAGAATGAATCAAAAGTGAAACATTAAAATATGAATCTTACACCAGCTGCCACGTGCTAATACTTAAATCCCACCATTAAGTACATATACAATAAAATATCAAAAAAGGCACAGAGCTAATGCATATGAGTTAAAGTCCTGTTTAAAGTCCTTCCAAATGCTTTGAAAATCCACCAAGTGCCACGAAAATCCAATAGTGCACCACCACCAGTTTAGGTACCCTTACCAGATGTGGTTGGATCAAACCGCACATTCAACAATCAAGCAGAGAAATCCTCCAAACGATTCCACCTGGGGTCAGCTTACTCAGATACAGGATGGCTAGCAGAAATCTCCACAGCATGTTCATGCAAGAAGGAATAAGAGAACCATAGCGCAATACTGCAATCTCTTTTAATGAAGCCAATAAAATACTCACAAAACATCAAATTAAAACTCGCATATCAAGGTGAGGCCTTAAGCCAACTCACGCTGCTGAATTCCAGAACCGCCGGCTCCCAACGCGTTTCGTCGCTCAGCGCGACTTTCACTAGGTGAGACGGCGCGGCGGTGGATAGCGTTTAAATATACCGGAGGCGGGACAGGGGGAACGCATCATCCTTCCTCTCCTCCAATCAATGGCCAGAGACGGCTTACTCCATCCGGTCTCAACACGGCGATGGCGTCACCAGCATCTAGCATCCAATCAGTGGAGCAGGGGGTGAATATCATTACCCCTCTCTATCAATTACAGACCAGGAAGGCTTCACAGCATTTAACCTGTCAGGACATTGTTATCAATCACAGGACGCGCGCATAGAGAAGCGTCCCATTACCAGGGCAACCAGACCGTAGCTACCTAAAGCCTTAGCCCACCCCGTACACCTCCCACAACTGAAAAAGGAATATTAACAAGTAGCCTACCTACGTGCCCTAGTAGTTAAACCCGAGTGGGTAATTAAATAGCACCGCTGCCTCTATTATTTAAACCCAAGTAGGTAATTAAAAAGCACCGCTGCCTCTATCCTACAAATACATTAACTGGGACGAATTCCCCTATTTACTAGGGGACAGACAACCATGTGTGACATGGCTTAAATCTAGGGTCACTAAAAATGCAATTATGCATTCTCCATGTTAAAAAACTTATGCTAAAATTTTACATAAAGCAATTCAGCAAGGTGAGTTGGCTATACAACATGTCACTAATTTAAAAATACAACATATTAGAAGCATAAGAGCTACAATAAGCACCATTATTTAGGTTAACCTCACCAATCCTGAACATATGGTTACAACCTATACTGTATACAACTTAAGTTAAGTTTGTTTGCTAGATAAAATCTAAAATACATTGCTATAAAAACCAATAGGAATTAATGCAGATAGCCTGACAAGAAGAATGATTGGTTAGACAAGATGTAACTGCAATATTGGAGCAATCCATACTAGTAATCCAAATGCACTGCCAAAAGGTCTCAATAAGCCCTAGGAAGAGTCAATGAAGCAGTTAAGGTCAAACTCTATGTTTAACCCTTTGGGGCTCAGAGTGTCCAGCTTATAAATCCATGCACTCTCTTTTTTGGACACTTCCCTGGTCAGGTTAGAACCCCGCCAATGAGTCTCAACTTTCTCTAGGGCTATAAAGGACAGACCCGAAGGATCACAATTATGCCTGAACCTGAAATGTTCCGAAAAGCTATGGCCCTCAAAACCTTTTTTGATATTGTAGAGGTGCTCCCTTATCCTGACCCTCAACTCTCTGGTCGTCCGACCAACATATAACAGATTACAAGTGCACCAGATCAAATACACCACGTATTTAGATGAACACGTGATGAATTGTGTTATCTTGAATTTTTTCCCAGTCAGCGGGTGGGTAAACACCCTAAAAGGCTTCGTTACTGGGGGGGCGTGGCCGGACATGGAGGAGTGAGGACGCGTCTGCTTTGAGCTCCCTCCGGCCGACTGAATTGGCGAGTCTCCAGAGGTGATTGCCCGGTCCCATACACCAGCAGAGGACATGGCTAAGAAGAGGAAGGGGGGGAAGACCTCATCGCCCCCTCACACGAGGAAAATAAATGCATTTTTGGCTCCGGAGCGCCCGGGGAGTACTGGCCACGAGGGCCCAAAGATGGCGGCGGTCGGCGGTCCAGCTGCGGAGGAGCGGCAGAAGGACGAGACAGGGGACTCTCACCTGTGTTCCCCGACAGACGCGGGCTGCGAGAGGCGGAGGGGCCCCGGCGATGATGAGCGGAGCGGGCGGCTGAGGAGCTGCCGAGAAGCTTCTCCTCGCGTGGCGGGCGGCGGATTCCGTGAGGCGGCGGTGGCGGCTGAGGAGGAGTGCCGGGCCATGGAAGACAGAGGTAGGAGCGGACCCCAAGCTGTCAGCACGGTGGATGACGGCGGGCGAGTGGACGGCTCCGGCGGGGCTCTGTCATGTCAGCCGGCACCTGGCGGCTCGGCGCGGCTGCAGTGCCCCTCCCTCCAGCATATGCGAGGACACCAGCCTGACATCACAGGTAAAGGAGAGGCGAACTCCGGGGATGATGAAAGGTGCGGGGTCATAAGCACCGGTTCACAGACGGCCGCCCTGTGCGGGGAGGGGGGCGGTGGGGGGTCGTTCCATGGACGCCCTGCAGTTACCCCCCACAATGCCAATAAGCCTGAAGATCCCGGGGCAGGAAGAAGCGCCCAGAATGCGGTTGCGGGGCGACGGGGCACCCCCCCCCCTTGAGGCACCAGATTTCATGGAGCTAGGGCCCCCTCATCTCCCTGTGGGCTCTGTATGGGGGTCTGGAGGTCTGCATACCCCCCCACGCGGGGGCCACGGTGGGTCCCCTGGAATTCATTACCCTGCTGGATCCGGATCTCCCGTACCGCTATCGGATCCCTCGCCCAGCTCCTGCGGGGACTGGCTCTCTCCCAGCATTTTGACCCGGGATGCCCCTTCTCCCTCCTGGCTCTCAGCGAGTGGCCCGGAGCCCACCGCGGAATTGACACCCGCCTGCCGCGGGCTGGATGGGACAAACCCCCCTCTACCCTTGACCCCGGTCCCTAGCTTGGGGTCACAGCGTTGGATCGTGGAGGCCCCTTCTGCCCAGGAACCTGGCTCCAACACTAGTGGGCCTTCCCCGGTGGGAGGCCTGGAGTCGGCACCCACCAGGCTTATACCGAAACCAGGCGCATTGCCCCAGGACCAGCGGGGAGTCTCAGTGGGCGGTCGGGCGACGGTCCCTGCTCCTACCCCAGACGCACGCGATGGGATGCTCGCTGTTATCAGGGCTGAGCTCAGAGCCCTCCCTACCAAGGCGGATTTGGAATCCTTTATTCTAAGGGTGGAAAGCTCCTTTAAGAAGGATATTTCTGATCTGCAGACCTCAGTGGCGGGGCTGGATTCCAAAGTTTCGGGCCTGGAGGAATCCCATCTTTCAACAACACAGAGAATCGAGGCCTTGGAAAGAGGTCTGGCATCACAGCGATCCATTACCCAAGCAGCGGTTTTGCACCTGGACGACTTGGAGAATCGTAGCAGGCGGAACAATATCAGAATAAGAGGCCTGCCTGAGGCGACGGGCCCGGACCAACTCATGCACACCGCCACAGGCATTTTCAACGAGATTCTTGGCCGCCCTCCCAACACGGAAATTATCATCGACCGAATTCACAGATCCCTCGGTCAGCGCTCGACGGATCCAGACCGCCCACGGGACATTATTTGCCGCCTGCATTACTTTTCCCTGAAGGAGGAGATCCTGAGGAGAGCGTGGGAGAGAGAAAGACTATACTTTGATGGGGCGACGATTCAAATCTTCCCTGATGTTTCCAGGCGGTCTCTCCATATGCGCCGGCTCCTGAAACCCCTTCTTGCTAAAGTGCTGGATTGTGGTGGCACTTACCGCTGGGGTTATCCATTCCATCTGCTCGTCCGCAGGAACCAGCGGACCTTCACGCTGAGGTCGCCGGCGGATCTCCCGGACTTCTTCTCTTTCATGGAGGTGGAGCCCTTCGCGGTCCCGGACTGGCTTGACCCGGCGCCGCTTCCGGCCCCGGGCCGGGGGGGTGACGGCTTGCCGCGGAGGGCCCGTCGGGCCAGGGGGGGCATAGCTGCACGCAGGAGGGGTGCCGGAGGACCACCGGGAGAGCCACGTCTCCGAGAAAATGAGACCTGATCCGGCCCGTGCCTTGGCAGCAGGCCAAATATCTTCTCCAAGCCAATGTTGTATTATGTTTGATAGTCACTATTTCCTCGTTTTTCCTTTTAATGTGTAATTTTCAGTTTTGGGCCTTGTGCGCGTCTGGCTTCCGGGTGATGTCCCGTGTCCTCATCTGCGCGGTGGGCCCTCCGGCTGTTGTCTGGGTGGCTCCTGCCGGTCCCTTGTGGGCGGGCGGGGGGTGCCGGGGCGGCGGCGGGGGACCCATATGTTCGGGCGCTGGGACGTACATCGGCATCACCTCAGGTCAAGGTCCCCGGGGGGCCGTAAAGGCTCCCTAGAGGGGTTCATTGTTTGAGCTCGGGGTCGGTCGGGGGGGCTCTCTTGCCCTTCCGGTTCGCCTCGCTCCCACGTTAGGACAGAGCCCCTTCTGCCCACCTTGTGGGGGGCGGCGGGGTTCGTATTTGGGAAACAAACCGTATTTCCCGCTTAGGTTTTTCTGTGTTAGTTGGCAACACTTACAAGTGTTGCATTTCTGGTTTAATCGTTTAGTGTTTGACCTCTTGTGGTTTTGTCCTAACCCCATCCCTCGTATTCCCCTCGTCTCTCGCGTCTCCCCCCCCCTGTTTGGTATTTGTATGTGTTAGTTTTGTGCGTTCACCCCTTTGCGTTGTCTGATTAGTGTGTTGTTTTCGTGTTGGGCTAGTTATAGCCTTGTTTTATTAACAAAATAGAAAGAGGAGGTGGGGTGTGCAGGCCTCAGATCTGCCTTTAGTTTACTCGTTGGAACCATTACACGCCACAGCTGGATCAGCGGGCGACTTGTCATTCCTAGAGCTCTCCAGGAGACTAGGTACGAGATGCAATGATAATCCAGGTTAATGCTGAATTCTCTTTCTGTATTGCTTCTTTAAGTCTATGCTGGTTTATCTCATATGGATCAATATTTTATCGGCCTGTTGTGTTTTATCATTTCACTTATTGCGTGTTTGTCTTTGTACCTTGAACACGGTCTGTAACCTGCTTGTCTCTAATAAAAAATACAATTTCAAAAAAAAAAAAAGGCTTCGTTACTGGTTGACAAGTTCTACAACCAATACATTTCCCGCATCTAAAGAAACCTTTCGGTTCCGATCCAAAGAACAATGACGGGTGGGTGTTTCTTATAGGTGGATCCACGTAACTCCTAGTTAATAAATCCCTCAAATTAGGTGCTTTCCTAAAAATTACTCTAGGACTAGATGGTAACTTAGGGCCCAAGATCTCATCACCCTGCAGGATATGCCAGTGCTTTGATAAGATTTTCCTCACCTCCCTATACTGAACACTGAAGTTAGTTATGAAGGAGAAATCCTCCGTAGTTGGAGGCTCTCCCACTGATCTTTTCTGGGGAAACCTTTCCTGTGTTCTAACCCTTTCTAGCTGTTGATGCACCATTTCAGTTTCATACCCCTTATCAAGGAATTTCTTAGTCAAACCCACTGCTTGTCCCTCAAAGTCCTCCAACTTCGTACAATTCCTCCTCAGTCTCATATATTGCCCCCTAGGGATAGCTTTAATCCAGTTCGGATGGTGGCAACTTTTTGCAGGGACAAACCCATTTCGGCCGGTCGGTTTGAAATATGTCACAGTAGTCAAAACTGGGATTTCTACACGTATCGTTAAGTCCAAAAAGTTAACCCTTTCCGCACTGATCTCAGCAGTAAATTCTAGGTTAAACTGATTCTCATTAACCTGCATAAAAAAGGTTTCCAATGTATCCTTAGGACCCTCCCATATACATATGACATCATCAATAAACCTTTTCCAAAGTTTTAATTGTGGCCATGATTTACCAAAGACAAACTGTGACTCCCACCACCCCACAAAAAGATTAGCCATACTTGGCGCAAACTTGGCCCCCATCGCCACCCCCTTCTTTTGCAGATAATAGCGACCCCCACACCAAAAATAGTTGTGGTCAAGTGCAAAGGTGAGGCACTCTATGATAAACTCAATCTGCATACGGGGAAGGTTAGAGTCTTCATTCAAAAAATATCTGACAGCTTCAATACCCTGATTGTGTGGAATATTGGTGTACAATGACGTCACATCAGCCGTCGCCAGCAGAGTGGCGTCATTGACAACCTGTTCTGTACATATATCCAGGACATGGTTAGAATCTTTTAGGTAGGCCGGCAGTCTCAACACGAGGGGCTGCAGGAAAACATCTACATATTCCCCTAATCTACATGTTATTGAGCCCACTCCGCTTACTATCGGACGGCCAGGGGGTTTCACTAAACTCTTGTGAATTTTCGGCAGGTAATAAATCGTGGGAACCCTAGGGGCTTGGACATTCAAATTGTCCTTCTCCCATTTATTAAGGACCCCACTTGCAAAGCCCTTTTCTAATAAGCCCATTAGCTGGACCTGATAGTCCTTAGTTGGATCCTTAGTTAACACCTCATAGGTCTGTGGGTCCGCTAACAATCTATCCAGCTCCTCCACATAATCCTTCTTATCCAAGACTACCAGCCCCCCCTTGTCAGCTGGTTTAATAACCACCTCATGCTTCTGTTCCAAACTCTTGAGACCTCTCTGCATAGGTGCCCTCCAATTCTTTTTTTTCACTTTTAAATTAAATTAAAGAGGACTTTAACTCATATGCATTAGCTCTGTGCCTTTTTTGATATTTTAAAATCCCTCCTCCGCCTATAACAAGCAGCATGCAGATTACTCCCCAACTTCCCCTACAACAGGAAGTGTGGCAGATCCCCCCATCCCCCTATAACAAGCAGTGTGCAAAATTCCCTCTTACCTACCCCCTATAACAGACAGCATGCAGTATGCCCCCAACCCCCCTATAACAGGCAGTGTGAACCCCCCGCCCATAGCAGGGCAGACAGGTTACAAAAAAAAAACTCACCTCTGCCGTCCGGGATCTAGATCCATCCATGTTTTCCATGCAAGCTTTAGCACCAAACGGCCACTCAATGTCAGTAAGGGAGAACGATCAGAGGCAGGACAACCAGCAGCATGGGAGTGTCATTAAACCAGACCAACAGCATGCCACAGTTGGAAAAGAATGGCAGCGGCCATTTTGGAGCTTCCTCTCCCAACTGACATAACTGAAATGCACAGAAACAGGAAGCCCAGCACAACTTGCTGTTTGCAGGTGGCCTGCAAGCCCATGAGCGGCCATCTTGTTTTTAAATTTTACCCCAGCAGGCGTTAGGAAAAGGTAAATTATTTTTTATGTGCAGCAATCTAAATTGCCCTGAGCAGGGATGCATATGAGCACTAGTTGGTTGGGTTGGTGTGGTTTAATTCACCTTTGACTCTTGGTCCGCTTTAAGGTGAGTGGACTACATTCGCTTCATAAGATGCACCGGCATTTTCTCAAAGCATTTGGGGAAAGTGCATCTTATGGAGTTAAAACTATATACACCAGCAGGAACCAATTGCTGTGTAAATGTTACAGCTATACTCAAGCCCTGCATGCTTATCAGGCTCTTTCTGAGCACTGAAGATAGTATAGTAATTAAAAAAAAAAGATTTTCGCTTTTTTTAATCTGCCTACTTATTAAGAATCTTGGCTGGTATGTATCATAGATAATGCACAGGTTTATGACGCACTAGGCAACTGTCCAATCTACTTACATATAACAATGGTCCTCTGGGATCTAAGGTACAGAGTTTGGATTAAAAAAGCCCCCTGCTAGACCCTAGCCCACCTTTAACATTCCAGCCAGTCAATGAGTGCACTCCAAGGCTGAGGCTATAGCATTGCAGGGACAGTTCTGAGTGGATATAGGCACTGTTAAAGCAATTGCGATGACTTTTTAGTATTGCATGGTCTGGTGAACAGGCAGCGCCCCTGAGCCCTGAGTTACCAGCCTCTATGGCTAGTGCCTTGGCTGGTTGGCTCAGGGAGGAGAAGTAGAGTCTTGCTAATTATTTCTAAAACAAGTTAACTCTGGGTTCACATGTGGGTATGAATTGCATCCTGCACCTTGGTCAGATTTTTTATCACATAAGAAATGTGCATTCAAAATGTTTGTTGTAATTGTACTTGCGATGTGTAATTTTTCCAGGATAATTATTTGAAAGTTTGTAAACCACACCACCCTATGGACTATGCAGAAAAAAAGTGAATTTATTAATGTATACCATAGGGAGCTGTTTTTTTAGAAAATAACTTCCATGCACCCCGCATGTCTAGAACCTGAGGCGATGCAGCAGGCTTGGTGGTGGTCTAGTTTAACAAAAGATGAGTTTTTCCACTGCTATGAGCATGCCCACCAGGCAGATTGCTGATTGGCTGTTCTCAATGATGCTAGCTGACATGACCACATCCCTGGTTTCCCCATAGTCCAGGAAGCCCTTCTGCCCCCAGTCTATCTTATCCTAGCTACAACGAAACCGGGGGAACAACCGCAGGTAGCAGAAGCACTGTGGGAGATGAGCTTGTCGATCTGGAAGCGTCATACAACAAAGACATCCAGATATAAGATGCCCCAGGGGGAGGATAGAGGTTGGCTCTGGCGGAGCCACAGCAAAAGGTTCTTGGTCCATTTTAAAGTTGCGATTCTCACCCCATGCTCACTAAGAGTTAAACTTGTTCAATTAAATAATTAACATGATGCCTATTGTCTTTTATGTCAGATGGGTATCTTAAGTAAACGATTAGGTAAAAAGCACACCAGTGTATATAAACATGTATATAAATCAAGAGTTATCTACTGCGGGTGCAAGCGTCCCGAGGTACCCCACCACAATGTACCTCAATCATTACAGTAATGTAAAGCGTTGGAAAGAATGCACACCAACCAAATTTTCTTGTAATGCAGAAAAGTGTATTAATACAGGTAAGAAAATCATAACATAAATCAGTGCTGTACAGTATAGTGCAATATGGTAAACTGATACAACTATGATGTATAACACCAGGGTGTATTACCCCAAAAAAAGGATATATGGAGGGGAAACCTTGTGTGGCAACACATCCGTCATCAGGATAGTCCTGGCACCTCAGAAACAATGAAGAATAGATAGTGATAACAGTAACTCTAACTGTATCTATTGATGAGACTAAAGTAAGGTAAAAAGGTTTTACCATGTAAATCTATGAGTTGCTTAAGTGGCATTCCTGACAGTTAGTGCAGCCATATGTTCAGACAATGTGAAGCACAGGTTAAGGATAAATGATCTTTGCAGCATAAAAGCACAATATCTGACCTCAATGCTCTGGTCAGTTTTAAGCAGCATACATCACACCAGAGAAAACCACATACAATATATAGTTTACAAAAGGAAGATAATCATAACGTGTCACATCATAGATAAAGTAAACAATTGGTTAAATAAGATTACAATGGTATTACCAGGCAGATAAGCAAGAAAGGTGATCGCTAAGTTTCCAGCCTACGTTGCGGAGCGCACGGCTCCTTTATCAAGGCGCTGCGCTGTCAGATGGGTATCCCCTCCCCCCCCCCCCCCACACACACAGTCATGATGCTAAGGTCATAGTATTGAAGGGGGCAGAACATGGGCTTAAAGAGGATCAAAAACTGCCCTGGAGGTTGAGGCAGGCATAAACCGGTTACCATGCCAGTCTGCTGCTTTAATATTGTCCAGCATAGGGGGGAGGGAGTGAAATGAGGGATGCCCCCACTGCCTGCACTGAGGGATGCCCCCACTGCCTGCACTGAGGGATGCCCCCACTGTCTGTACTGAGGGATGCCCCCACTGCCTGCACTGAGGGATGCCCCCACTGCCTGCACTGAGGGATGCCCCCACTGCCTGCACTGAGGGATGCCCCCACTGCCTGCACTGAGGGATGCCCCCACTGCCAGTACTGAGGGATGCCCCCACTGCATGCACTGAGGGATGCCCCCACTGCCTGCACTGAGGGATGCCCCCACTGCCTGCACTGAGGGATGCCCCCACTGCCAGTACTGAGGGATGCCCCCACTGCCTGCACTGAGAGATGCCCCCCACTGCCTGCACTGAGGGATGCCCCCACTGCCCGCACTGAGGGATGCCCCCACTGCCTGCACTGAGGGATGCCCCCACTGCCTGCACTGAGGGATGCCCCCACTGCCTGCACTGAGGGATGCCCCCCACTGCCTGCACTGAGGGATGCCCCCACTGCCCGCACTGAGGGATGCTACTTAATGGTTGTAATGAAGGATGCCGCTCACTGACTGTAATGGGGGGATTTTATCACACCATTTGGTTCAGAATTTTTTCTTTATTTTATCCTCTAAACCATGGGTGTGTGCTGTGGAACGAAAAATAAGGTTTATATATAATGTGACATTAGGATACTATACTGGGCCAGTAACAGTACAGCAGGGCTGGTGTGCCCCAAAAAGTCCCGGGCCGTTTTTTAGTCCCAGTCTGCCCCTGCTTCTGGACGAATGGGCTCAAGCGGATCTGAGCGTGCTAATTGGAAGAGCGCACATGCATTGTAGGATTGGGAAGAACTGAGTTTGTTTGGGCGACCTGGCGGGTTTCACACAGCGCCCCGATTACTTTAAGTTTTTGGCTGGGCTGTATAGTAGGGCTGATATGGGGGGTACAGTAGGGCCAGTATGAGGGGGCTGGGGGAGAATAGGGAGGCAGGGATTGGGTGGAGGTGTTAGAAGCAGCATCCTAACTAGTCCCAAAGCAGTGCGACCCAACAGGAATTCTCCTGGGTCCCCACTGGTGTTTGGCGAAGTATTATGTATTTAAAAAAAGAACTATAATAGTGCCCCCATTAAAAAAGAATGTGTTGTGCTTGCAGCTGTCCTTTAGTGTAGCGCCTTTTTCCAAAGCTGATTTCATTGTACATGAACTGCTGCTAGAACAGAGAAGCATGATAATGTTTTCTGCTTGCAAATAGATACAACATCTATATTAAACTATATTTTTTGGCATAGCCTTTTTTTTCTTTCTTTTATATTTGTAAAACGATCTGTTATGAAAGTAAAGATCTTTCTAGTCAGAGCCGGGTGTGATACATTTATAAATTATAGGTCTTGGCTGTGAAGAAGCCTCCTATTCATGCTTTGTAATAATTATGGTGCGACTGTATGCTTTTCCTGCAGCAAAGTACATTTCATTTGCATCTTGCAAGCTATGATTTTTCTCTGTCGAGGTCTATAATAATCTAGTCCATTCAGGAAAATAATAATGTTTCCTGGTGACTCTAATAACCAGGCACCATGATCTGACAACTGTACCATTCCCTCCGCATTCTTTCATTTAATGTTACCCATTATTAATATTATCTTAATCATTTGCATTTTTTTTTTTTTTTTTTTTTTTTAGAAGCTGTAGATGACATAGCTGGTGAATGTACTTATCTCCTTTATAGACAGATAAAGGTTAACATGTCATTATTAGTAATAAGTATTACCATCAGCATAAACCAAATCTGAGGGTCCTCTAAAAGTCAGGACTGATTTACAGCAGTGTTTCCAAACCATTGGTATTACCTCTACTGGTGGCACCCAAGCTACCCTCTGATTCAAGAGGATCAAAACCCACGCCCCATCGGAAACTCACCTTCTTTCCCAGTCCTACGACGCATGCGCAAACTGTGGCTGCATACCCGCTATCCCTTTAGCAGGGCGCATTTGTGAATGGCAGGCGTGGGCACGCTCCCTGTTAGAGGGTAGCGGGGGATATGGCCCCCAGTGCGCTGAAATACACTCACATTAGCCAAGTTCCTGGACGCATCGAATGGATCCGATCGCACTGACTGGACAAGTGGCAGCGCATGTGTCGTAGGACCGGGAAGAGGTGAGTTTGTTCAGACGACCTGGAGGGTTCCACACAGCAGGGCACCTCCAACTGGGGTGCCCTGGGGGCAAGGACCAAAACCCAAGATTTTTGATTTTGACTTTTTTTTACAATGTATACTGTATGTAAACCACCTGGCCCAACTGTTCAATCTGTCGGACCAGCTATACCGGCATCCCATGATGCTGCACACCTTCAGCTTGATGGCCATTGGCATCCTATGATACAACCATAGACCGATAGGCTAGGTGGAGTGACAGATTGGCTAATTTTTCAAAGACAGGTGCACCAACGAGAAGCCGTAGATGGGATTTTAACAATTTAACAAGAGGATATCTGTGGCACGTGACTAGAGTCCTTTTTTAAAGTGGACCAAAACCCACACCGATCAGCCCTGGGTCGCCCCATACACTTGTATTCCCGGTCCAACGGCCTATGCGCGAGCTGCAGCAGCATCCCCGCTATCTCTCTAGCAGGGTACGTGCCCGCACCAGGTATTTGTGAATGACCAGTGCAGGCACGCTCTCTGTCAGAGGGAAGCGGGGGATGCAGCCGCCAGCACGCTCAGAGCCGCTGGCCTTAGACAGGGAGGCTGATTCATCATTAGCGGCAGGTAGCGACAGATGAGCGTCTGTAGCAGGCATTTTTAGAGCGCCCGCTAGTAGTCGCAGTGCTCTGCCGTGGGTCGCTACTTTATAGCGACTCAGTCGCTGTTCAGTAATGTTGAATACATTGTGAGGAGTCGCTATTTGACCAGTACAGCGCTGTATGGGAGCGCATGTTAGCGACTACTCATAGCGACCGACTCACACCATATTCAGCAAAAAAACAGCCTCACAAATCTCTGGCGCTGAAAAATACTTGTTTGAAGCCCAGAGCGCAGGAGGCGGTGTGTATAAAGTGGGTTTTTCAGCATCTATCAACTAGTAACAAAGCGAAAATATATGGAATTACATTGTAACAACATTGTAACATGAACACTTTAATGGCAGACCTGTAATGTCATTTCTGAGGAAATATATAAAAAATGAAAAAAATATGAAACAACTGCTATTTCAATGCCAGAAGAGGTCACAGAATTATTTGTGATTTTTTGAAAAAAACAAAAAAACAAAAACCCCGTTTAAAGAGAAGAAAAGGATCGTCCATTGAAATGTATAGGAGAGCGACAGGTAGCGAGAGGTCATACCTGGCGCTGTGCAAGGCTGAACGCTGGCGCTGTTCGCTGAGGCTGTGAAAATGATGATCAGGCGCTACATGGCGTTATCCCAGTCACTAAACAGATTCTGCTTGATAAATGTGTAATTGCGTGCCGTGTCCGGCGCTCACCAGTCGCTACCTGTCGCTACCTCTCATTAACCAGCCAATACCTGACGCTATCGCTTCATGAATAAGGGCCAAAGGTTTAGGCCATTATTTAAGAAGGGATAGAGTCAGGTAGTGGCTGGTTAATGAGAGGTAGCGACTGGTAACGACTGGTGAACGCCGGACACGGCACGCAATTACACATTTATCAAGCAGAATCTGTTTAGTGACTGGGATAACGCCATGTAGCGTCTGATTCATCATTTTCACAGCCTCAGTGAACAGCGCCAGGTATGCCCTCTCGCTACCTGTCGCTCTCCCATACATTTCAATGGACGATATTTTTCTTCTCGTTAAACAGGGTTTTTGTTTATTTATTTTTTCTAAAAATCACAAATAATTCTGTGACCTCTCCTGGCATTGAATAAGCAGTTTTTTCACAATTTTATCATTTTTTATATATTTCTTCAGAAATGACATTACAGGTCTGCCATTAAAGTGTTTATGTTACAATTTTGCTACAATGTTATTCCATGTGTTTTCGCTTTATTACTAGTGGATAGATGCTGAAAAACAGACTTTAAACTCACCGCCTCCTGCGCTCTGGGCTTTAAACAAGCATTTTTCAGCGCCAGAGTTTTGTGAGGCTGTTTTTTTGATGAATATGGTGTGAGTTGGTCGCTATGAGCAGTCGCTAACATGTGCTCCCATACCGCGCTGTACTGGTCAAATAGCGACTCCTCACAATGTATTCAACATTACAGAACAGCGAATGAGTCGCTATAAAGTAGCAACCCACAGCTGAGCACAGTGACTACTAGCGGGTGTTTTGAAAATGCCTGCTACATACGCTCATCTGTCGCTACCTGGCGTTAGTGATGAATCAGCCTGCCCGATGTCAGTGGCTCAGAGCATGCTGATTGGTGGAGTGCTCACGCATGTGTCGTAGGACTGGGAAGAGGTGAGTTAGCATCACCGATCTGGGGGGTTTTACACAGCCTCGATCGGGATACCCCAAGGGAAAGAACCGAAACCCAGGATAGTCAAAATCCTGGGTTTTGGTCCACTTTAAAGCAGATCTACATCCTCTCTGGGCAGTCTATGCTCACAGTGGTCCTATACACTTCCTTTTACATTCACCCCCCTCTATTTACCCAGAAATCTGAAAGTGCACTTGACCATCGGTTACTGATCGCAGGCCTTGGTTTTACCGGAGGAGGAAACATAAGATAAGGCTTGGGGAGGGGGTATTATTCATTGCAGGGGACTAAAAGCTGTATTAATGGTATCACTGATTCTCGGGGGATAATTACTCTTTATTAGCTTAGGGAATTATTTGCTTTATTGATGACTGGAATTTAAAAACGATTAGCTCCTAGAAAAGTAATTTCTTAATGTTTTATTAATAGCTGTCTGGATTAATGACTTTATTGATGCCTGGGTGGGGGCATATTTACTTTCATTAAAATGACCGCATAGCAATCATTTGTGATAAAATACATTTGACATGATCATCAGTTTGTTTATAATGCCAAAGTGGCCAAAAATCTGAATTTTTATGTACAATTTTAAATCTGAGTAGCTGCTGTGTATTACTTTTTTTTATCTGTGTTCAAAATCAACCCCCTGCTCTGCCACTCCATCTGAATGGCCGGGGGACGCATGCATGGAACCAGGGGATGCTGCTTTGTGTCTTGATATTAATATATTTATATATACATTATTGATTTGCATGTCCATCTGAACCTCCATTGAATGGTCTGGAAGGCACATTTCACAGGACCACTGGGAGTTATTCTTTGAAGTTTGTTGCCTTCCTTATGTATTATAGGAGGTTCTGTTCAATAAATATTCAGCCTCAGTTCAACCTTAGCTGCAATATGGTTGTCACATAGATTGCCAACACCGAAATCGGGAGGTCTGCCTTAATTAGGAGGCCGATTCATTAATAGCACCAGGTAGCGACAGATGAGCGCCAGTAGAGTGATTTTCACAGCGCCAGCTAGTATTCGCTGTGCTTGGCCGGGGTTTGCTTGTTGACAGCGACTCAGTCGGTGTGCGGTAATGTTGAATACGGTGTTAGGGGTCGCTGTTTCACAGGTTCCGCGTTGTATGGGTGCGCCTGACAGCGAATGGCCAGAGCGAACGGCTTGCTGCAGATTCATTAACAAATCACGCTCAAAAATTTCTTGCGCTGTGAATTCCTTGTTTAAACCCCAGAGCGCTGGCGGCGATGTGTGTAAAGTAGTTTTTAACCCCCAAACAACCTTTTTTTTTATATGTAAAAATTATACAAGTTTTTCTAAACATTTTGTAATATGAATACATGAATATCAGACCTGTAATATCAATTCTGCACAATTTTTTTTTTTTTTTTTTTTTTTTTATTTAAAAAAAAATCCTAACATTGCAGAAGTGGTCACAGAATTTTTGACATTGAAAAAAAAAAAAACATTAATAGCAATTAATTATGATTATTTAAAGATTGCTCCATTGAAATGCATTGGACCACGCCAGGGAGCGCCAGGTCATACCTGTCGCTGTGATGGGATTAGCAGCGGCGCTGTTCGTTGCAGTCGGCTACATGATGAATCCCGCGCTAGCTGACGCTCTCGCCGGCGCTAGCCTCATTTAGCGTGATAAATGCGTCATTGTGCCCGCCGCCGGGCGTACTTGATTCGGTAGCCGCCGTTAGCTGGCGGGACCTGGCGCTCGTCAGACACTACCTGGCGCTAGCCCTTGATAAATAAGGCCGTAGATTGCTTCTGGGTTTATTCCTGTATAGTGCTCTTTCCAATGGCAGGACAGGCAGTCTGTCCCCAATTTACTATGAATTCATTGGACAGCTCATTCGGCTCATGTACATTTGAAAATAAGCCCTTCTTACAAGCTAACCAGCTTATTATATATGCTACATTGTCCCATGGTATCATATAACTAAGGTGGCCCCAAAAGACACCCTTTTACACAGTGCCGCACACAAAGATAAGGAATGAAAATCACAGAATGTTTATTAGAAAAATTATCCACTAGTCCCCACACTTACAAATATACATAAACACCAGGGCCGTCTCCAGGTTTATGTGGGCCCTTGGGTGGCTTGGTCTCAGTGGGCCCCTTTGTGGTGAAGAGTCGCGTCACATCACCGTTTGTTCATTTTCCTCAAACTGGGAATGCACTGTAGGATCGTCAGTTTGAATTACCAGCCAAACCAGGGGGGTCCACGGGGGAGGCCCCCTCCTCTCTCCCCGGCAGGGACAGCACAGGCAGCAGCGGAACCTTATTGCTGCATAGTGTTGTCCCCGCCCAGCGGGGAAAGGAAGTTGCACCACCACATCGGTCATTGCCGGCGTGCCGCAAGAAGATGTGGGCACCAACCGTGGCAGCGCCCTTCCAGTCTGCTGCAGTCAAGCGCCGTCAAACACCCAAAAGGTCGGCCCTGTCAGTGGGCCCCCAGCAGCTGCCCCATCTTGCCGGGTGCCTACGCCGGCCATGATAAACACAATAGACAATATATAAAAACAATGACACAAGCACTGCCTGGTCCGTCCCACTCTGTAATAAATGACAGCAGAATAAATAAATAGGAATCCTCCCCCCCTTTGTTTTCTCTTTCTTCCCCGCTACGCAGGTGCTCCTCTGTTATTGGACATTTTTAGATGTTTAATCTCTGTCACTATCAATTGGCCTTGTGTGGGTCTGAGGATTGATGCTAATTCTTGCCCCTTTATGTAGAATTATAAGCATTTGCACTTTATTATGGATCACTAACAGTTTTGAAATTTGGCAATTTGTTTACAGGCGCAATAACATTTTAATATATGGGTAGTGAACCTGTAGTGTCTTTTGGGGCCACCTGGGGTCCTGTCCTTGTTTCAGTGTATAGTCTTTTTAGTACCTCTTGTGCTGGCACCATAAGGCAGCTGTGGTATAATAACACATCCTTGTTTGGAAAAAAAAGCAGACGCACTGAGATGGTATACTCGAGGATCCATTTTTCAAGGATTGTTGTTCCATTGTTCCGAAACCACATTCTCCCATGACTGCGTCAATGAAGGCCTCCAGTTTAGGTAAAATCTAGCATCAAAAATAATTTCTGCACTGCATGTCACTGGAATTCAAAATGTTTTCAACGGCACATGCGCAGCCTCTTGTCCAATCAGCTTTTCTGGCTGCGCATATTAATGTGCAGCTGGAGAAGCTGAATGGAATCCTAGCTGTACACATTGGTGCATGCGTGGTATCACTTGCATCCTTTGGATTGTGTGGCTACACAAAGCCATTCAGTTACAACGGGGGGCAGCCATAGCTGGAAAGGGATGCAAGTGATGCCACCACCGGCCATGAATGTGCCATGGGTTTGTGGTAAAGTTAAGAAAACCAGGTGAACTTCAGGGTTTCACACAGCAGGGCTCCCAGATAGGGATGCCCCCGGGAGAGGGAATCAATCAGCCCTGGAGTTTCATAGATTTCAGGTCCGGTTTTGGCTCGCTTTAAAGATGTCCTGTTTCGGAGCTATTGGCTCCAAAGTTGACACAGTTATCCTGACCAGGCCCTGCTCATAGCATCAGTAGTGAACAGCCCCCCTACAGCTTATCAATTAGGGAGGCTGCTCCTTCATCACTGGAAGCAATTACAGTGACAGCATTGAGTGAGCCGTCAGTAAAGTTTACTAGTGACCCCAAGGGGTTTCACACAGCGGGGCATCACTATATATATATATATATATATATATATATATATATATTCATGACAAGCACTTTTCCCACAGCAGTGGTTTTGGTGATTAGAGAGATTCGGTAAACTATCTGTTATGGGGTGATTGGGGGGGGGGGGTGATTCAGCACACTGACTGTTATGGGGTGATTTGGGGTGGGGATTCTGCTGCAGTGCTTGTTATAGGGGGATTGGGGAGGATAATTCCATCTCCTGTTATGAGGTTCTTGGGGAGTATACTGCATGGGATTCTGGGGTATTCTGCATGCTGCCTGTAGTAGAGGGATTGGAGGGGGGATTCTGCCAAACTGCTTGTTATAGAAGTTCAGGGGAATTCTGCACACTGCCTGTTATTGGGGGATTGTGCCATACTGTCTGTGTCTATTATGGCAAGATTTGGGGGATTCGGCATGCCTATAAAGGTATTGGGTAGGGATGAGCGAATCGATCCGGACGAACCCGGATTCGATCCGAATTTCAGGAAAAATTCGATTCGGATCGAATCCGAATTTCCCCGCGATTCGATCACTCGAAGTTTTCCTTTAACATCCATTCATTTACATTACAGGCATTCTAAGATGGCGGGCGGGACATGTCTGGACATGTATCCCGCGCCAGTGCAAGCTGGGGCAGTCACATGCAGCCTATCAGCAGCCAGCAAGCCCGGTGACGTCACACAGCGGTATTTAACGGCGGCCATCTTGCTTTTCCTCATTTCTCTATTGCATTCGTGACAGACAGACAGAACGCTGTGTAGCTGAGGCAGTTAGACAGGCTGGAGACAGGCTGGAGACAGGGACAGACAGGGACAGGCTGGAGACAGGCAGGAGACAGGCAGGAGACAGGCAGGAGACAGACAGGAGACAGACAGAAAGCCAGGGAAAGGTAGGAAAAACGGAGCTGGCTGACAGGGAGATTTTTTTTTTTTCATCCAGCCTTTGTTAGCGTTTTCAGGCTGCTTATAGTAACTAACTGTGCATATATACTGAACTGATCTTAAGTCTGCTGTGAGGCATCCCATTCTGTGACTAAAGCAGCCTCTGTTTAAGACCATATAAGCATTTGCTCTAATCATATTTGAAATTAGGCCTGATAAAGACACTTTTGCTGGCCAAAGCACTACTGTACCCTGGCAGCTCGATTCCTGCCCGGGGCATCCCATTCTGTGACTAAAGCAGCCTCTGTTTAAGACCATATAAGCATTTGCTCTAATCATATTTGAAATTAGGCCTGATAAAGACACTTTTGCTGGCCAAAGCACTACTGTACCCTGGCAGCTCGATTCCTGCCCGGGGCATCCCATTCTGTGACTAAAGCAGCCTCTGTTTAAGACCATATAAGCATTTGCTCTAATCATATTTGAAATTAGGCCTGATAAAGACACTTTTGCTGGCCAAAGCACTACTGTACCCTGGCAGCTCGATTCCTGCCCGGGGCATCCCATTCTGTGACTAAAGCAGCCTCTGTTTAAGACCATATAAGCATTTGCTCTAATCATATTTGAAATTAGGCCTGATAAAGACACTTTTGCTGGCCAAAGCACTACTGTACCCTGGCAGCTCGATTCCTGCCCGGGGCATCCCATTCTGTGACTAAAGCAGCCTCTGTTTAAGACCATATAAGCATTTGCTCTAATCATATTTGAAATTAGGCCTGATAAAGACACTTTTGCTGGCCAAAGCACTACTGTACCCTGGCAGCTCGATTCCTGCCCGGGGCATCCCATTCTGTGACTAAAGCAGCCTCTGTTTAAGACCATATAAGCATTTGCTCTAATCATATTTGAAATTAGGCCTGATAAAGACACTTTTGCTGGCCAAAGCACTACTGTACCCTGGCAGCTCGATTCCTGCCCGGGGCATCCCATTCTGTGACTAAAGCAGCCTCTGTTTAAGACCATATAAGCATTTGCTCTAATCATATTTGAAATTAGGCCTGATAAAGACACTTTTGCTGGCCAAAGCACTACTGTACCCTGGCAGCTCGATTCCTGCCCGGGGCATCCCATTCTGTGACTAAAGCAGCCTCTGTTTAAGACCATATAAGCATTTGCTCTAATCATATTTGAAATTAGGCCTGATAAAGACACTTTTGCTGGCCAAAGCACTACTGTACCCTGGCAGCTCGATTCCTGCCCGGGGCATCCCATTCTGTGACTAAAGCAGCCTCTGTTTAAGACCATATAAGCATTTGCTCTAATCATATTTGAAATTAGGCCTGATAAAGACACTTTTGCTGGCCAAAGCACTACTGTACCCTGGCAGCTCGATTCCTGCCCGGGGCATCCCATTCTGTGACTAAAGCAGCCTCTGTTTAAGACCATATAAGCATTTGCTCTAATCATATTTGAAATTAGGCCTGATAAAGACACTTTTGCTGGCCAAAGCACTACTGTACCCTGGCAGCTCGATTCCTGCCCGGGGCATCCCATTCTGTGACTAAAGCAGCCTCTGTTTAAGACCATATAAGCATTTGCTCTAATCATATTTGAAATTAGGCCTGATAAAGACACTTTTGCTGGCCAAAGCACTACTGTACCCTGGCAGCTCGATTCCTGCCCGGGGCATCCCATTCTGTGACTAAAGCAGCCTCTGTTTAAGACCATATAAGCATTTGCTCTAATCATATTTGAAATTAGGCCTGATAAAGACACTTTTGCTGGCCAAAGCACTACTGTACCCTGGCAGCTCGATTCCTGCCCGGGGCATCCCATTCTGTGACTAAAGCAGCCTCTGTTTAAGACCATATAAGCATTTGCTCTAATCATATTTGAAATTAGGCCTGATAAAGACACTTTTGCTGGCCAAAGCACTACTGTACCCTGGCAGCTCGATTCCTGCCCGGGGCATCCCATTCTGTGACTAAAGCAGCCTCTGTTTAAGACCATATAAGCATTTGCTCTAATCATATTTGAAATTAGGCCTGATAAAGACACTTTTGCTGGCCAAAGCACTACTGTACCCTGGCAGCTCGATTCCTGCCCGGGGCATCCCATTCTGTGACTAAAGCAGCCTCTGTTTAAGACCATATAAGCATTTGCTCTAATCATATTTGAAATTAGGCCTGATAAAGACACTTTTGCTGGCCAAAGCACTACTGTACCCTGGCAGCTCGATTCCTGCCCGGGGCATCCCATTCTGTGACTAAAGCAGCCTCTGTTTAAGACCATATAAGCATTTGCTCTAATCATATTTGAAATTAGGCCTGATAAAGACACTTTTGCTGGCCAAAGCACTACTGTACCCTGGCAGCTCGATTCCTGCCCGGGGCATCCCATTCTGTGACTAAAGCAGCCTCTGTTTAAGACCATATAAGCATTTGCTCTAATCATATTTGAAATTAGGCCTGATAAAGACACTTTTGCTGGCCAAAGCACTACTGTACCCTGGCAGCTCGATTCCTGCCCGGGGCATCCCATTCTGTGACTAAAGCAGCCTCTGTTTAAGACCATATAAGCATTTGCTCTAATCATATTTGAAATTAGGCCTGATAAAGACACTTTTGCTGGCCAAAGCACTACTGTACCCTGGCAGCTCGATTCCTGCCCGGGGCATCCCATTCTGTGACTAAAGCAGCCTCTGTTTAAGACCATATAAGCATTTGCTCTAATCATATTTGAAATTAGGCCTGATAAAGACACTTTTGCTGGCCAAAGCACTACTGTACCCTGGCAGCTCGATTCCTGCCCGGGGCATCCCATTCTGTGACTAAAGCAGCCTCTGTTTAAGACCATATAAGCATTTGCTCTAATCATATTTGAAATTAGGCCTGATAAAGACACTTTTGCTGGCCAAAGCACTACTGTACCCTGGCAGCTCGATTCCTGCCCGGGGCATCCCATTCTGTGACTAAAGCAGCCTCTGTTTAAGACCATATAAGCATTTGCTCTAATCATATTTGAAATTAGGCCTGATAAAGACACTTTTGCTGGCCAAAGCACTACTGTACCCTGGCAGCTCGATTCCTGCCCGGGGCATCCCATTCTGTGACTAAAGCAGCCTCTGTTTAAGACCATATAAGCATTTGCTCTAATCATATTTGAAATTAGGCCTGATAAAGACACTTTTGCTGGCCAAAGCACTACTGTACCCTGGCAGCTCGATTCCTGCCCGGGGCATCCCATTCTGTGACTAAAGCAGCCTCTGTTTAAGACCATATAAGCATTTGCTCTAATCATATTTGAAATTAGGCCTGATAAAGACACTTTTGCTGGCCAAAGCACTACTGTACCCTGGCAGCTCGATTCCTGCCCGGGGCATCCCATTCTGTGACTAAAGCAGCCTCTGTTTAAGACCATATAAGCATTTGCTCTAATCATATTTGAAATTAGGCCTGATAAAGACACTTTTGCTGGCCAAAGCACTACTGTACCCTGGCAGCTCGATTCCTGCCCGGGGCATCCCATTCTGTGACTAAAGCAGCCTCTGTTTAAGACCATATAAGCATTTGCTCTAATCATATTTGAAATTAGGCCTGATAAAGACACTTTTGCTGGCCAAAGCACTACTGTACCCTGGCAGCTCGATTCCTGCCCGGGGCATCCCATTCTGTGACTAAAGCAGCCTCTGTTTAAGACCATATAAGCATTTGCTCTAATCATATTTGAAATTAGGCCTGATAAAGACACTTTTGCTGGCCAAAGCACTACTGTACCCTGGCAGCTCGATTCCTGCCCGGGGCATCCCATTCTGTGACTAAAGCAGCCTCTGTTTAAGACCATATAAGCATTTGCTCTAATCATATTTGAAATTAGGCCTGATAAAGACACTTTTGCTGGCCAAAGCACTACTGTACCCTGGCAGCTCGATTCCTGCCCGGGGCATCCCATTCTGTGACTAAAGCAGCCTCTGTTTAAGACCATATAAGCATTTGCTCTAATCATATTTGAAATTAGGCCTGATAAAGACACTTTTGCTGGCCAAAGCACTACTGTACCCTGGCAGCTCGATTCCTGCCCGGGGCATCCCATTCTGTGACTAAAGCAGCCTCTGTTTAAGACCATATAAGCATTTGCTCTAATCATATTTGAAATTAGGCCTGATAAAGACACTTTTGCTGGCCAAAGCACTACTGTACCCTGGCAGCTCGATTCCTGCCCGGGGCATCCCATTCTGTGACTAAAGCAGCCTCTGTTTAAGACCATATAAGCATTTGCTCTAATCATATTTGAAATTAGGCCTGATAAAGACACTTTTGCTGGCCAAAGCACTACTGTACCCTGGCAGCTCGATTCCTGCCCGGGGCATCCCATTCTGTGACTAAAGCAGCCTCTGTTTAAGACCATATAAGCATTTGCTCTAATCATATTTGAAATTAGGCCTGATAAAGACACTTTTGCTGGCCAAAGCACTACTGTACCCTGGCAGCTCGATTCCTGCCCGGGGCATCCCATTCTGTGACTAAAGCAGCCTCTGTTTAAGACCATATAAGCATTTGCTCTAATCATATTTGAAATTAGGCCTGATAAAGACACTTTTGCTGGCCAAAGCACTACTGTACCCTGGCAGCTCGATTCCTGCCCGGGGCATCCCATTCTGTGACTAAAGCAGCCTCTGTTTAAGACCATATAAGCATTTGCTCTAATCATATTTGAAATTAGGCCTGATAAAGACACTTTTGCTGGCCAAAGCACTACTGTACCCTGGCAGCTCGATTCCTGCCCGGGGCATCCCATTCTGTGACTAAAGCAGCCTCTGTTTAAGACCATATAAGCATTTGCTCTAATCATATTTGAAATTAGGCCTGATAAAGACACTTTTGCTGGCCAAAGCACTACTGTACCCTGGCAGCTCGATTCCTGCCCGGGGCATCCCATTCTGTGACTAAAGCAGCCTCTGTTTAAGACCATATAAGCATTTGCTCTAATCATATTTGAAATTAGGCCTGATAAAGACACTTTTGCTGGCCAAAGCACTACTGTACCCTGGCAGCTCGATTCCTGCCCGGGGCATCCCATTCTGTGACTAAAGCAGCCTCTGTTTAAGACCATATAAGCATTTGCTCTTATTATATTTATATTATAAGACACTTTTGCTGGGCATAGGCTTACTGCTGCCTGCCAGGTGCACTTCTGTTGAGGCATCCCATTCTGTAACATAGCATACCCCTCTTTATTTACACTAAGCAGCTCTCTTATTTACACTAAGCAGGCCTGTTGGAGGCTGAGTGTTACTGCTCACTTTTGGTGTGCATTATATTCTGTTTCATATAGACCCACCGCTGCCCGGGGTTTTTTTAAATATCACCTACTACCACGCCAGTTAGACTATGTCGGGCAGACAAGTGCCTGGAAGTGAAAAGAGGAGTGGCAGAGGCCAAGATTCCGCAGGAAGAGCTCGCATCAGACTGGGGGCCAGTAGCAGCAGGAGTCACGCTGAGAGACCTAATCTGCCAGTATCTGCTAGCGGTCGGGTCTCCACCAGTAACGCATCTGCCGTGGTAGATTGGTTGACGCGCTCATCAACAACATCATCACAACTTACGTCTGAGACCCCCAGTCTAGGGTCGGTAGGTTCCTCTGACACAACCCTGAGTTGGCATGCCCCGAGAGCAGTCCCTTTCCTCCCATTGCCTCTGGCCTACGCCGTTCCCTCCCCCAGCGACGTATCCTATGCTTTGGGTTCAGCTCCACTCTTTAGTGAGGAGGACCATCAGATAGAGGACAGTCAGCAGCTACTGCCCAGCCAAGAAATGGAGGTGGCTTCTTTAGCTAGGCAGACAAATAGTGATGTGGACAGTGTCGTGGGTGTTGCGAGCGTTCCAGCTCCTGCGCCAGACACTGTTGACGAATCCACGAACATCAGTGACGTACAGCCACAACCCGGTGATGATGATGATGATGACGATGAAGCCGATCGCACTTGGGAGCCGGGTGATGAAGGGGCTTCATCGTCATCATCAGGAGAAGAGGGGTGCAGGTTGCCCCGGAGTCAGCAGCTGAGGCAGCAAAGTGGTAGCAGTCAGCATGGGGGCACAATTCCAAAGGCTGGAGCCGGCCGGGGCCGGGGCCGGGGTAGAGCACCTGCTGTGCGGCAGTCTACCTTATCGGGAGGTAGTGGAGCAGGGGTTCCTGGAGTTGGCAACAGCAGCAGTGAATCAGTGAGGCCAGGGGGTGGGAAAAGTAGCTACTCGGCAGTGTGGCAGTTTTTCCTGAGGCATCCGCAGGAGGGTAACATGGCCACATGCAAGATATGTAGGCAAAAGGTGAAGCGTGGCCAGGGTCCAAATGTTGGCACCACGGCCCTGCGTCAACATATGATGCGTCACCATAAAACGACCTGGGAGAACCGAGGCTCCCAAGGGGTGGTCCAGTCTGCTTCCTCACCAAGTGAGCTCCCAATTTCTGCCAGCCAAGGCTCCAGCACCTCAGCCGAAGGCAGCTGTGCGTCATACCCATCCTCTGTCGCTCCTGCTCCTCCTCCTCCTCCTCCAAGTCATGCATCCCGCCAGCAATCCATCAGCGAAGCCATGTCCAAGAGACAGCAGTATGCGCCCACTCATCCTACGGCGCAGAAGCTGAATGTGCTCCTGTCCAAGTTGCTGGTGCTGCAGTCGCTCCCTTTTCAGGTGGTGGAATCTGCACCTTTCAGAGAACTGATGGCTTGTGCCGAGCCGAGGTGGAGAGTCCCAAGCCGTCATTTCTTTGCCAAGAAGGCAGTACCAGCGCTGCACACTTTTGTTGAACAGAAGGTGGGCCAGTCCTTGAGCCTGTCGGTGTGTAGCAAAATACATGGCAGCGCCGACATCTGGAGCTGTAACTACGGTCAGGGGCAGTACATGTCGTTTACGGCCCACTGGGTGAATGTGGTCCCTTTGCAGCAGCAACTTGGACAGGTCACGCCGCTTCGGCCTCCGCGCTCTCTGCCCATTGGGCCTGTGACACCGTGCGACTCGGCCTCCTCATCCTCCGCCATCTCCTCACCCTCCACTGTAGGCTCAAGTCTCAGTGCCCCTCCAGTCTACCATGTGTGCAGGGCACGGAGGTGTCACGCAGTGCTTCACATGGTTTGTCTTGGCGAACGGAGTCACACAGGGGAGGAACTGCTTAAATGTATTCATCAGGAAATCCAAACATGGCTTACTCCGAGAAAACTTAAAATGGGAATCATGGTTACCGACAATGGGAAGAACATTTTGTCTGCGCTGCGCCAAGGAAGCCTGACCCATGCCCCCTGCATGGCTCACGTCTTCAATCTGGTTGTCAAGCGGTTTCTGAAGTGTTCCCCCCATCTGCAGGACATCCTAACAACTTCACGGAAACTTTGCATGCACTTCAGCCACTCCTACACTGCCAAACACACCCTTCTTGAGCTACAGCGTCAGAATGGTATCCCCCAACATAGTCTGATTTGCGATGTTTCCACCCGTTGGAATTCCACCCTTCACATGTTGGACCGATTATATGAACAGAGAAAAGCCATCACGGATTTCCTGATGATCCAAGCAGATAGGGGGACTCCCCTGTGTAACTTCAATGTCAACCAGTGGCAGCTCATACGTGACACCTGCCGTTTGCTCAGGCCCTTTGAGGAAGCCACTTTATTTGTCAGTCGGCAGGATTACGGGATGAACGACGTGATTCCACTGCTTCATGTACTGCAGCACATGTTGGAAACCATGGCTGGTCAGGGCACTGGAGACATGGCGTTTACATCTTACGGCCACATGAACCCCCTTGGAGCTGAACTGGAGGAGGAGGAGGAGGAAGAGGAGGAGGAGGAGTTGCCCAGCGAAACACAGTTTAGGCTTGGCGAAATGGCTGGTTTATCTAGTCAGCGGACAGGAGAGGAGGAGCAGGAGCAGCCAGAGGAGCTAGAGGTTTTTGAGGAAGGAGAGACAGAGGACCCGGGCACACCGTGGCAGTATGCAGTGGAGATGGAGACAGGTAGTCCATCCGAGTCACTTGCGCAAATGGCACGAAGCATGCTCACGTGCTTGCGTAGTGACCCCAGAATTGTTTCCATCTGTCGGCGGGATGACTTCTGGCTGTCCACCTTATTGGACCCTCGCTTCCGGCACAAAATGGGGGCATTTTTTAAACCCACCGAGAGGGAGGACAAACTCAACTACTACAAAGACATTCTACGTAGGCAGTTGGCCGATGCCTATCTGCGCCATGGTCCATACTCTCGCAGGTCTGACTCGAGGGGACCTCTGCGCTCACCTTCCACTGCCATGGCCGCTGGGGGGGTTGGCAGCAGCAGCAGCAGAAGCTCCATCAGCAGCAGCAGCCTCAGTCTTCAGTCGCTAATGAGTAGCTTTCTACACCCGCATAGTGAGGCTACTCATGAGCAGCAGGAAGACCTGGAGCAGGACCTGAACCAGCAGGTCATGTCATACTTTGACATGACCATGCCAACACACCTTGAGGATCCGCTGGACTTCTGGGCAGCCAAACTTGATTTGTGGCCGCAACTAGCAGAGTTTGCCCTGGAAAAGCTGTCCTGCCCGGCAAGTAGCGTGCCATCTGAGCGGGTGTTTAGTGCGGCGGGGGCCATAGTTACGGCGAGGAGAACTCGTCTGTCAACTAAAAATGTGGAGAGACTCACCTTTGTCAAAATGAATCAGGGATGGATCAGCCAGGATTTCCACCCACCAATGCCTGATGCATGCGACTAGATTCAGCATGGTGCCACGTTTTACACTTTCCAAATGGTGCAAAACATATTTATGTCTTTAGGCCATTTTTTGGGCTCCTGCTGCTGCTACTGTCAACTCCTGCCAACTCCAGGGTGTGATTCATCCAATTTTTGGGCTCCTGAAGCCAACTCCAGTGTATATTTGGGCTCCTGCTGCTGCTGCTGCCAACTTCTGCCAACTCCAGGGTGTGATTCATCCAATTTTTGGGCTCCTGAAGCCAACTCCAGTGTATATTTGGGCTCCTGCTGCTGCTGCTGCCAACTTCTGCCAACTCCAGGGTGTGATTCATCCAATTTTTGGGCTCCTGAAGCCAACTCCAGTGTATATTTGGGCTCCTGCTGCTGCTACTGTCAACTCCTGCCAACTCCAGGGTGTGATTCATCCAATTTTTGGGCTCCTGAAGCCAACTCCAGTGTATATTTGGGCTCCTGCTGCTGCTGCTGCCAACTTCTGCCAACTCCAGGGTGTGATTCATCCAATTTTTGGGCTCCTGAAGCCAACTCCAGTGTATATTTGGGCTCCTGCTGCTGCTGCTGTCAACTCCTGCCAACTCCAGGGTGTGATTCATCCAATTTTTGGGCTCCTGAAGCCAACTCCAGTGTATATTTGGGCTCCTGCTGCTGCTGCTGTCAACTCCTGCCAACTCCAGGGTGTGATTCATCCAATTTTTGGGCTCCTGAAGCCAACTCCAGTGTATATTTGGGCTCCTGCTGCTGCTGCTGCCAACTTCTGCCAACTCCAGGGTGTGATTCATCCAATTTTTGGGCTCCTGAAGCCAACTCCAGTGTATATTTGGGCTCCTGCTGCTGCTGCTGCCAACTTCTGCCAACTCCAGGGTGTGATTCATCCAATTTTTGGGCTCCTGAAGCCAACTCCAGTGTATATTTGGGCTCCTGCTGCTGCTGCTGCCAACTCCTGCCAACTCCAGGGTGTGATTCATCCAATTTTTGGGCTCCTGAAGCCAACTCCAGTGTATATTTGGGCTCCTGCTGCTGCTGCTGCCAACTTCTGCCAACTCCAGGGTGTGATTCATCCAATTTTTGGGCTCCTGAAGCCAACTCCAGTGTATATTTGGGCTCCTGCTGCTGCTGCTGTCAACTCCTGCCAACTCCAGGGTGTGATTCATCCAATTTTTGGGCTCCTGAAGCCAACTCCAGTGTATATTTGGGCTCCTGCTGCTGCTGCTGCCAACTTCTGCCAACTCCAGGGTGTGATTCATCCAATTTTTGGGCTCCTGAAGCCAACTCCAGTGTATATTTGGGCTCCTGCTGCTGCTGCTGTCAACTCCTGCCAACTCCAGGGTGTGATTCATCCAATTTTTGGGCTCCTGAAGCCAACTCCAGTGTATATTTGGGCTCCTGCTGCTGCTGCTGTCAACTCCTGCCAACTCCAGGGTGTGATTCATCCAATTTTTGGGCTCCTGAAGCCAACTCCAGTGTATATTTGGGCTCCTGCTGCTGCTGCTGTCAACTTCTGCCAACTCCAGGGTGTGATTCATCCAATTTTTGGGCTCCTGAAGCCAACTCCAGTGTATAGTTGGGCTCCTGCTGCTGCTACTGTCAACTCCTGCCAACTCCAGGGTGTGATTCATCCAATTTTTGGGCTCCTGAAGCCAACTCCAGTGTATATTTGGGCTCCTGCTGCTGCTGCTGCCAACTTCTGCCAACTCCAGGGTGTGATTCATCCAATTTTTGGGCTCCTGAAGCCAACTCCAGTGTATATTTGGGCTCCTGCTGCTGCTGCTGTCAACTCCTGCCAACTCCAGGGTGTGATTCATCCAATTTTTGGGCTCCTGAAGCCAACTCCAGTGTATATTTGGGCTCCTGCTGCTGCTGCTGCCAACTTCTGCCAACTCCAGGGTGTGATTCATCCAATTTTTGGGCTCCTGAAGCCAACTCCAGTGTATATTTGGGCTCCTGCTGCTGCTGCTGCCAACTTCTGCCAACTCCAGGGTGTGATTCATCCAATTTTTGGGCTCCTGAAGCCAACTCCAGTGTATATTTGGGCTCCTGCTGCTGCTGCTGTCAACTCCTGCCAACTCCAGGGTGTGATTCATCCAATTTTTGGGCTCCTGAAGCCAACTCCAGTGTATATTTGGGCTCCTGCTGCTGCTGCTGTCAACTCCTGCCAACTCCAGGGTGTGATTCATCCAATTTTTGGGCTCCTGAAGCCAACTCCAGTGTATATTTGGGCTCCTGCTGCTGCTGCTGTCAACTCCTGCCAACTCCAGGGTGTGATTCATCCAATTTTTGGGCTCCTGAAGCCAACTCCAGTGTATATTTGGGCTCCTGCTGCTGCTGCTGCCAACTTCTGCCAACTCCAGGGTGTGATTCATCCAATTTTTGGGCTCCTGAAGCCAACTCCAGTGTATATTTGGGCTCCTGCTGCTGCTGCTGTCAACTCCTGCCAACTCCAGGGTGTGATTCATCCAATTTTTGGGCTCCTGAAGCCAACTCCAGTGTATATTTGGGCTCCTGCTGCTGCTGCTGCCAACTTCTGCCAACTCCAGGGTGTGATTCATCCAATTTTTGGGCTCCTGAAGCCAACTCCAGTGTATATTTGGGCTCCTGCTGCTGCTGCTGTCAACTCCTGCCAACTCCAGGGTGTGATTCATCCAATTTTTGGGCTCCTGAAGCCAACTCCAGTGTATATTTGGGCTCCTGCTGCTGCTGCTGTCAACTCCTGCCAACTCCAGGGTGTGATTCATCCAATTTTTGGGCTCCTGAAGCCAACTCCAGTGTATATTTGGGCTCCTGCTGCTGCTGCTGCCAACTTCTGCCAACTCCAGGGTGTGATTCATCCAATTTTTGGGCTCCTGAAGCCAACTCCAGTGTATATTTGGGCTCCTGCTGCTGCTACTGTCAACTCCTGCCAACTCCAGGGTGTGATTCATCCAATTTTTGGGCTCCTGAAGCCAACTCCAGTGTATATTTGGGCTCCTGCTGCTGCTGCTGCCAACTTCTGCCAACTCCAGGGTGTGATTCATCCAATTTTTGGGCTCCTGAAGCCAACTCCAGTGTATATTTGGGCTCCTGCTGCTGCTGCTGTCAACTCCTGCCAACTCCAGGGTGTGATTCATCCAATTTTTGGGCTCCTGAAGCCAACTCCAGTGTATATTTGGGCTCCTGCTGCTGCTGCTGCCAACTTCTGCCAACTCCAGGGTGTGATTCATCCAATTTTTGGGCTCCTGAAGCCAACTCCAGTGTATATTTGGGCTCCTGCTGCTGCTGCTGCCAACTTCTGCCAACTCCAGGGTGTGATTCATCCAATTTTTGGGCTCCTGAAGCCAACTCCAGTGTATATTTGGGCTCCTGCTGCTGCTGCTGTCAACTCCTGCCAACTCCAGGGTGTGATTCATCCAATTTTTGGGCTCCTGAAGCCAACTCCAGTGTATATTTGGGCTCCTGCTGCTGCTGCTGTCAACTCCTGCCAACTCCAGGGTGTGATTCATCCAATTTTTGGGCTCCTGAAGCCAACTCCAGTGTATATTTGGGCTCCTGCTGCTGCTGCTGTCAACTCCTGCCAACTCCAGGGTGTGATTCATCCAATTTTTGGGCTCCTGAAGCCAACTCCAGTGTATATTTGGGCTCCTGCTGCTGCCAACTTCTGCCAACTCCAGGGTGTGATTCATCCAATTTTTGGGCTCCTGAAGCCAACTCCAGTGTATATTTGGGCTCCTTCTGCCCCTCATAGTGATGCCACTTCAACTCTCTGCAATTGTGCCGCTCTGCGATTCTATTAGCGATGCCTCTGATCTGCATGTGATATTTCTTAAAAGTATTATTTAACTAACCCAGCACGCATCCTGTGCGTGTTACAGCAAGGCTGAATGGTTTACAACCCTATTGAGGCTGTAGGAGGCTCAGAAATAGCCGTTTTTAATAGCGATTCGTCTCGAATTTATTCGGGTCGAAACGATTTTTGTCGGAAAATTCGGCGAATCAGTCGAATCGAATTTTTCAAAAGTTCGCTCATCTCTAGTATTGGGGGGTATTGGGGAGTATAACTCCGTTTGAAATAAGATAAGCAATATGGTATCAATATAAAATACATGCTTTGTGTGCATTATTTATTTACATTTTCTGGCCTATATTTCATTATTTTGCAGGGGGGAAATTAATATAGGCCCATTAGTAGAATTTAGGATCCCATGTCTAATGTTAATGCAAAGGCTATGAATTCTCCACTATTAAGTTGCTAATTAAAGCTGATGTTAATTATATTCTGACCTATTACTGCAGATCTTTCTGTGAGTTAAATTTAGAAAGCCAAGAAAGTTGATCTTCCATGGCCTCCGTTAACTACCCTGCTTAAATTGCTCAATCCCATTAAGAATCCTATACCTATTTTTAATTATCAATTAAAATATTAATTAGGGAAGCACTCATTGGCAGGCAATTTGATTCTGAACATTACCTAGTGACAGACTCCCAATAAATATACAGTAGAATAAAAACACATTTTCGAAGTGCTGGTCCAGACAGGTACCAGACAAACCACAGAATTATACCTCACATACACTACCACACTAAGCATAGTAATATTTAGATTTATTTTATTTATTCTCCTTTAAGCCTTCCATGATTTTTAGCATTTGCTCTGCAAATCTTCAGATAAAGTGTTTTATTAGGCTGTACTGTAAAAAAACTTGAGTTGAGAGTTTTATAACTCATACTGCTGAAACACTTTACAATGTAACAATCAGGACAGGAGTCCTGCTGCTGCATTGAAAAAACACTAACTCCCTGCTGTGTTACATTATAAACACCCAGGCTGAGGCTGTTGTTACAATGTAAGAATGGCAGCTTCTTGCTGTGTGTTGTGTTACAGTGTAGGCAGCTTCACAGTTGACTCTGTACAGTGCTCCTGTGAAACAGGGGTAGCATCACTAAATGCAATTGTCCCTGTCCAGGCATAAACATTAAAATTGCTATACTCACCTGCTATACTGAATTCTGAAAACAAGCCACCAGCTGTTCTGCACTGATCACGGCACAGTGGCCTCCATCAAGACAGAATCCTGCTCATCGGTGATCTCTCTCCATTCATTGCAAATTTTCTTTGCAATGAATGGAGTGGGCATGCGGAGGGGTCCGAATTCCACCTTGGAGACGAAGATTGAAGATCAGTGCAGGACAAAGGGATTCTTGTTCTCTCATATCAGCCAGAAAGAAGCTTAAGGTGAATATAGATTTTTTTGTTTTTTTGTCTGGACAGTCCCTTTATGGTATTTCATCACCAATAATTCAAATGGACCAACACATTTGTCTGCTAATCAGTGTTAGTCCAAATGGCTGCAATAAGACGGGTGTTCTGGGCGGAGATGTGCAGGGGGGCTCTAGCATTCTTGATGCCCCCACATATCTGCCCCCAGAACACCCTCGATTCTTACCTGTCCATCAATCCTCGATCGGGAATGCAGCCCTAGGATTGGTTGGCTGGACTTTTCGATGTCTGGAACCAAGGACACGGCCCGACTCGTGTGACCGCCAGTGGCCAATCAGGGGACTCCATTCCCAGCCATGGATTGAGAGACAGGTAAGAATTGCGGGCATTTTGGGAGGCAATGTGGGGGGCTCCAGAATTCTGGATGCCGCTCCGAGCCTGTCTGTTTGCGGCCAGGCACGGACCAACACTCGTTAACAGGTGTTGGTCTGCTTTAAGGGTATAAAACAATCACACGTCAACTACGGGGGATAGCAGCAGGTAGCGCCTCGTAGCAACAGGCAGCATCTAATGAACACCGGGCACTGTATGCAAAACCACATTTAAGAAAGCGAATCTGGTGAGCCAGGTATTACCTTTTGCTCTCTGTCGCTCTCCCATACATTTCAATGGCCGTTCATTTGCTTGTGTTTAAACAGTGTGTTTGACGATTTCTTTTTTGCTTTTTTTGCTCAAATCATTGTTTGACCTCTCCTGTCATTACAGGTTTGGCACTAAAGTATTAATGTCACAGTGTTAAAAAAATGTCATTCCATGTGTTTTCACTTTGTTAGTGGTGTATATGTGTTAAAAAACAGACTTTAATGGCACAGCATTTGGCGCTTTGTGCTATAGCGACCAGATTTAGATCACCGACGCTGTGTGTGTGTCCTTTTTTGTATGGTGTGGAGCGCCGAGAGTCGGTCGCACTGAGCTTTCGCTACCTTTCGCTCCCTGCAGCGCTGTACTGGTGTTAGAGCACCCAACATACATCACAGCCAACATACATCACCCAATGCCAGCCAGGTTACCACAGCGACTGAGGCGCTATGTTACAGCGCCCGATACCTGCTTACAGCGTCTACTAGCGTTCGCTCTAAGCGCTGCTATACAAATACTCAGCTGCCGATACCTGATGTTAGTAATGAATCAGCCTCCACATTGAGCATTGTTGGAACTGCTTAGCATATCCAGCACAAGCATTTCAAAAGAAACAGATTTACAAAAAAAATCTAATTTTTCTAGAGATAATAAAATAAGCGATATCACTCGTGACATGGGTTCTTTTAGGAGAGTGAGTTTTGTCGCCTATCAAATGTGTTTCTTGACACTGCACATTTTCTGTTTGTACATTTTTCTCCAACACTCAAAGTCATGTAGCTCCACTAAAAGGTGTTGATTAATCTGCCAGACTTCATTAAAGCAGAATGTTGTAACCAAAGTTTTTGCTTCAGGGAACTTTGTCATTCTGTCACTTCTTTCCTCTAGGCCGTCCATACATTTCCACCAGATGAAAATCACCCTAATCATGGCACTATGTAATAATCTAGAAATACATCATGCTAATTACAGTTGCAGTCAAAGATGCTTAAAATAATAAATTGATGGCTGAAACTGCATTGACGTGTTATTAAGTAAATACATTTCTTGTTCTTACCATAAATGGCTCGGATTATTAAAGTGGAAATGTGAATATAAATCGAATATTATTATTTTGTAACATTGAAAATTATTTTTACATATATTAGATTAGATACATAGTATTAGATATTTATATTTACTGAAAATGCTCTATGCACACCCTTCAAATAGAGACAAGAAAGAACCAATTTTACCCAATGACTCACATCTGAATTTAAAACTAGTTGAGACATGAAAATATTAGTGATGCGATATAAGATGAGTCTAAATGCCCGCTCTGACCAGTTATCGAGTCCAAAGACCTGGGAAATCAGTCGCCTTCCAAATTAGTTGGAGAGGGATTTAAACATTAGGTCAAACAATATTTCAAACAAAATTTCCCTACTGGCTAATTACTGAATAGGTGGTGGGAAGGGAGTCTGCCCAGCCGCTCATTGGCTCATTATACAGAAGCCATTTAATTGAATGATGAAAGGAATGCTGACATGATATCAGGGGATAGATGCAATAATCACACGCAGCTTCTTTAAAAATCCACAGAACCTTTCACAGGCTTTCATTAATCTGCTGACTTGGTAGCTCTAGCTTCAAAATATTTTCAAATATAGACTCGATGTATGGGTTGTATAGGTCATAATTGCTGAATTAAAATAAATTTGTCATACATAACAACCTTGCTTCTGCTAATTGCTCTTCTTTTTTATGGTGTCCTACTTCACACAGCAGGAGTCATTTGGTAAAAGGTCTGCTTGCTGTCTAATTATTGTCGTCTTCATCATGAGTTATTAACTGGGGCCAATGGTGGACTGGCCATAGGGAGCAGAAAGTTAAGTCAAGGTATGCCACACTTAGTACTACAGGTCAGGGCTTAGCTCCCAACGCTTCCTGCATACATCACCTATGGCTTGCAACAGAATTCACCAATTCCACTTTTAACACCCACCTCCAGTCCTGTTCCTCCTATCACCTTCAGCCCCACCATACCACAGTCAGTCAGACCATTTTCAACCCCCTACAATACTACAAACTCAGCGCACCATGGCGGTAGGGGCATAGCCACCCCCTGCCACAGTATCTGCTCGTACAATACTAAAGCTTCAATTCCATCTCTTTAAGGGTGGCCATATCCACCCCTGGCCATGATCTCTTCCTGCCAAGCTAAAGCTTGAGCTAATAAATGCACTTGACTGGCTTTAAAGCACATTCCCAGCAGAGTTACAAATCAAAAAGGAATACAGCTAACCTCATTATTGCAGACAAGATTCCACTTGCACGGAGAGAGACTCTGACATTTACATAGGAAGCATTTACAAACAAGTCCAGCAAGTTTTAAAACCACCACCAAAGTTCCCATTTAAAGTTTAATGTTGTGGTAAATGTTAATGTGGTAAAAGCAGGGGAGGTAGTGTATGCCCAGGTTGCAATGGTTGTGCAAAGAAAAAGCCTCAGCAACGTGTTTCGGGGATACGCCCCCCCCCCCCCCCCTTAGTCATGCTTAGCAATCTAGGTATATCTTTCCTGCTTTAAACATTTGGAGCAAACAAAGTTTGAAATAGACACTGTTTCAAATAAAAATAAATTTAAAATAAATTTGTCATACATAACAACCTTGCTTCTGCTAATTGCTCTTCTTTTTTATGGTGTCCTACTTCACACAGCAGGAGTCATTTGGTAAAAGGTCTGCTTGCTGTCTAATTATTGTCGTCTTCATCATGAGTTATTAACTGTGGCCAATGGTGGACTGGCAATAGGGAGCAGAGAGTTGAGTCAAGGTATGCCACACTTGGTACTACAGGTCAGGGCTTAGCTCCCAACGCTTCCTGCATACATCACCTAGGGCCTGCAACAGAATTCACCAATTCCACTTTTAACACCCACCTCCCCTCCTGTTCCTCCTATCCCCTCTAGCCCCACCATACCACAGTCAGTCAGACCATTTTCAACCCCCTACAATAGTACAACCTCAGCACCATGGCTGTAGGGGCATAGCCACCCCCTGCCACAGTATCTGCTCGTACAATACTAAAGCTTCAATTCCATCTCTTTAAGAGTGGCCATATCCACCCCTAGCCATGATCTCTTCCTGCAATGCTAAAGCTTGAGCTAATAAATGCACTTGACTGGCTTTAAAGAACAGAGTTACAAATCATTATTGCAGACAAGATTCCACTTGCACGGAGAGAGACTCTGACATCTACATTGGAAGCATTTACAAACAAGTTTTAAAACCACCACCAAAGTTCCCATTTAAAGTTTAATGTTGTGGTAAATGTTAATGTGGTAAAAGCAGGGGAGGTAGTGTATGCCCAGGTTGCAATGGTTGTGCAAAGAAAAAAACCTCAGCAACGTGTTTCGGGGGATAAGCCCCCCCTTAGTTAAACAAAGTTTTAACAAAGTTTGAAATAGACACTTTGGTGGCTGTTTTCAAACTTACTGGACTTGTTTCTACCTTCCCAGCAGAAACAGATTTTGGGCTGGCCTGCGACAGTAAGTTCTGGGGCTTACTGGGGCTAATATGCCATTGCAAATACTATTCAGTGGCACATGTCTTGTGCAGCAACATAGGGGTCAATTCAGCACCAGTTGTAAAAAGTGCACCCTGTGTAGGAAAATCAAAGGGAAGTACACTTTTTACTTTAAAAAAACAGTGAGGTGCACTTTTCACATCTGGTCACAGTACTGGTCTTATGCCAACTGTTACCTTTTATAGTTTAGCATTCTAAATTACTTCTTAATCTTTGTGGACACATCTCATTTTTGCACATGAGAGGTATCATCAGAAAGCTATTAGAATGAACATGGATGAGTTGACAGATAATACCCTTTGCCTGTTATAGAGGGATTTAGGGGTATTCTGCTAGCTGCCTGTAGTAGAAGGATTGGGGGGGATTTTGCCACACTACCTGTTATAGACGATATATGAGTTGACAGATAATACCCTTTGTATATGTTTTAAATGGCAATTTACATTAGGACATGCAGTTATTCCAACAGTCTACACAGAAGTGAGAGGTTGGGATGGGGTTCAACCCATAGAAAATGACTGGGACTATACAGTAACAGTAACAGTAACACTTCTGTGGAACACCTTTTGCTGCTGGAGCATGCACATGTGCAATACTTTCCAGGCCTGAAACATATGCATTTTTTCTTTACATTACATGTCAGTACGGGGCATACTGCAGATGGAGTTTAGAACTGCAGACATATTTTTGGCAGTATACTCTTGAATTAGACACAGTTATCAGTAATCTGCCACATGATCTGCACTCTCAGCAATTTTCATTTTGTATGCCAGCTGTGCATTGAGAAAAATCTAAAAGCTTCTATGCGTGACCCACTTTTCCTTAAAGCGGACCATGTATCCTGGCTCAAGAGTCTAAAAGTTTCTAGGCCTGGGTTACAATATGCCTTCAGGTCATCCCAAGTTTGGATTGTCCACCTGATCCTCTCCTTGACCTAGCAATCCCATGGCACATCCCTGGTGCATGTGCACCACACCAGGCAGACTTAAATGGCTACAGGCAGGAGTCAGGTGCCATGGCAATTATGAATGTCATTCAAGTTCGCTTGGTAAGTATAAGTCGAACCAAATGCTGTAAGTATAAGTCGAACCAAAAGTTGTTATGCTCCTAAGAAGAGGACCAAAACTGATGAGGGGGATACTGAGCAACATCCCAAGCTGTCACTATATTAGGCATTACTTATTTATTCCAATTGCTTTGGTTTCAATGTTACCACTACTTCCTCACTGTATAGGGCATTCAACAGCTGAACTACCCTTACAGTAAAAAAATGATCCTAACTCCAATGCTGGAATCTCTTTTGCTCAGTGTCTAAATGCTGCCCACTTCTCATTTGGACCATCGCAGAAATAAAATGTTTTTATTATGGCGCTATATTTTGATTTTCTACAGTCTGCGGTGTAACGAAATGTGATGGGGCCATAATAGTCTGTTACCTTTCTTTCTTTCTCTAAATTCAGTGAGCCCAAATAATACAAATAAGGTAGAGGGCCCCCTAATCTCCTAGACCCCTGCACCACCTATAGTTATGTCTCTGTCTACAATTGTATTTTGGAATTTAACCCTTTCGCTGCCAGCCTACCTGCAGCATTTGCCACTCCCTGTTGCCAGACGATGTTTCACCATTTTGCGCTACACATATTCAACTGTCATTTTTGAAGGGATTTCCAGGGATTTCCCAGGAAAATTATATATTGTTTTTTTCAACAGAGTCTGGGCTTTAACATGAAATGTCTTGTTTGTATTTTTTAGGTGTATTCTCAATTTTTTTGGGTGAAATGTGTGAAAAAAAACAAAAAAAAAACATTTTTTTACAATTTGTAGAGTTTTTTTGTAATAAAAAATGTAAGTTTGTCAATAAAATCTTATTGCGTGAGAAACCCCAATTTCTCCCGGTTACAGCGATACCACATATGTATAGGTAGACACCCTTTCCTGCCCAGAAGCCTTTTATAGCTGCTGGATGACAAATGGTTAATTAAAAAAAAAAATGACATAGGGTCCCCCTTCCCGGGGAGGGGGACCCCATTTTTTTTTGGATTTTGAAGGGTTAAAAACCCTTCAAAATCCAAAAAAAAAAATGACGTGGGGTCCCCCTTACCCAAAGTAACCAGCCCGGGACCAGCTATGGGGGCTTGTAGGCACAGAGTGGGGGGGCCAGCTTTGGTGGCCCCCCCACCCTGCAGCCTACGAGCCCACATAGCCTATGTGGGCCCGGGCTCTTCTGCCCCCCCCTGGCCTTTGGGGAGGCAGGTAATGGGGGTGCGGGGGTTAATGGCAAGCCACCCGCTAGGGCAGGTGACTTGCCACCCCCCCAGCCTTGTGAACTGGTATAAGGGGTCTCATGGACCCCTTACCAGCTCACAAAGGGTTAATGTGAAAAAAAAACACCACACAATAATAAAAAGTATTTTATTAGAAAAAAAAAAAATTTTTTTTTACTGTACTTACCTTCGATTGCAAGCTCTTGTCCCTCGCCGCTCAGCTGACAGATGCCGGTGATCGGCATCCAGAGAAGGAGAAGGCAGGAGATCAGAGGATCTCCTGCCACCTCCTTCCAGGGCACCGATCACCGGCATCTGAGAAGCTGAGAAGGCTGAAGCCTGAGATCGGGGCCGGGATGACTTCATAAGCCCCGCCCCCAAGGGGGCGGGGCTTAGAGGCATGATGGCGGCCGCCATCGTGCAGAAGAGAGGAGAGAGCCTCCCAGGCTCTCTCCTGAAGATCGGTAAGTCCTGGGGGGGGATCGGAGGCCCCCCAGGTGAAGAGGAGGGACAGCGGGAGCCAGCGCACACACAGGTAAGTGAATGTCATTTTTATTTTTTTTTTTTTTTACAGTTAGAAGCTGCTGCTGCAGAAGCGGGGGGGGGGCGGCCTATTCCGGGGGCTCTCCTGGGATCGGATGGCACCAAATTAAAGAGGAGACCCGGCCGGATCCAACAAGGGGTCAGGTGAGTATTTGTTGTTTTTACTTTTTAAACTACAAGCGAGGAAAGTCAAGCACGTAACACCTACGTGCTTGGCACTTAAGGCCCAGCCAAGCCAGCACGTAGGTGTTACGTGCTTGGCAACAAAAGGGTTAAATGACCAAACACCTATTTTGTATGACAGGGTTGCTGGACCCTATTGCGGCATGACCCCCAGCAAAATTCAGCCTTGTGATTGGCCACTGGTAAATAAGAAAAAAAGCCAGCTCACCAGCCTCACTCTGAAGGCACGGACAGGTACGGACAGGGAGATCCCAGGCAGTCCTCCTTAGGAAGTATCAATCCAAGTATTCAGTCCAGCCTTACAATAAAATTTAACTTTTAATGAATCTGTTTAAATAGATAGCCCATAAGTGGTTCTGGGGGAGGTGGGGCCCTTAGAAGGTCCATGCACCTATCGATGTTTGAAACAGTGAGCGTTCAGGTGGATTCTATCTTGTTTGACTACTCCTCTTCAGGGCCTGCCTGTTCGGGGGCGCTCAGTCTGTCTGTCGACAGTGGTTTACATTAATCATCTGGGAGGGACCTGGAGCAGGAGGGTCCTCCAGGAAGTGTGATACTAATCTGGGTGGAGGACAATGTTCCCTGCATATTAGTGGTATTTGCTCTGGTGGGGGTCCCTCTGCGGCAGGATGTGCTAATCCCTGTATCACTATGGGGTCCAAACAGTTGTGGATCTGTTTGTGTCCCGTCACTTTCAAAAGCTCTCGGCCCTTGTTTCCCTATCCCAGGATCCTCTGGCAGTTGTCAGGATGCCTTGGTAACGTTTTGGCTGGACATTCTGTTCTGTATGTCCTTTCTCCATTCACCCTGCTAGGCAGGGTTCTGCGCAAGATTGCTCTGGAAGGGGGACCAGTGACTCTGGTGGTCCCCGGGTGGCCTTGTAGAGTGTGGTTCGCAGACATGGTATTGAGGGCAGTAGTTCTGTACGTTCTGCCAGGAGTGCAAGCTCTGCTCACTCAGGGTCCCTTTACGTCACACCCAATCTACAGACTCTGGCCTAGACGGCCTGACTGCTGAAACATCCATCTTGATAGAGACAGGCTTATCTGTCTCGGTGATTGAGACTATGGGAACATTAGTTACAAGCGTCTTCTTCTTCCATCTGTTATAGGGTATGGTTTACCCATATTGATTGGTGTGAGTCTAGGTCTCTTCCCTGTCGGGCGTTCTCGGTTCCCAGGGTTCTAGAGTTGTTACAGCATGAGTTGGAGTTGGTTCTCCAACTCAGTACTCTGATGGGTCAGGTTCTGCCCTGTCCGCCTTGCTTTAGAAGTCTTTTGTTCAGTCTTCCTTGGTTAAGACTTCTTTCAGGGGGTACTCATTTGTGTCCCCCATGTAATCCTATGGTCCCTGTTGGGATTTGAATTTGATTCTGTCTTCCTTGCAGGGTTTCTCCCTTTGGTCCTTTTCAGGATGCTGTTTGGCTGTTCTTACCCTCAAGGTTGCCTTTCTGATGTCTGTTACTTCGGTCAGACGTGTGTTGGCGGGCTCTGTCTACCTAGCCCCTCATTCTTCAGATACACCAGGATAAGGTGGTGTTCCGCCTGAAGCCGGACTCTCTGCCTCAGGTGGTGTCCTATGTTCATTGATTCGAGATATTGTTCTTCCTGCTGTGCCTTATTCCTAGCAACGCTGAGGAAAGGGTTCTGCATTCCTTGAACAGGTGTTGGAAGTTCCTCGGTAGTCACTGTGTCCTTTAGGAGAACTGATGTTCCTTGGGGCCTATGGTCACTACATCCTGAATGTGCCCGATCTCGTCTGCTCTCGGGGAGTTGGGCGGCTTTGGCCCTGATTATTACCTGAATGGATGTTTCTTCTGGTCCTTGGAAGGGTTTTTTGGCCTCTGCCAAGTCTACTGTTAGCGATTGGATTTGTCAGACTGTTACTCAGGCCTATTCTAACAAGGCGAAGAATCTTCCTTTTCGCTTTGATTCTTACTCTACTCGTGCTTTGATGCCTCTTGGGCTTTTCAGCACCAAGCTTCTGTTGAACTGGTTTGCTAGGCCACTACCTTGGCCTTCTGTTCATACCTTTGCAAAGTTTTACAAGGTTGATGTTAGGGCCTCAGCTCATGCTGTCTTGGCCGTATGGTTATGCAGGTGACAGTGGTTTTAAACTATCTACTGTTGTCGTTTTTTGTTGGGGATCCCACCCTACTTTATGGACACTGCTATTGGATGTCCCAAGTGTAAGTACTATATCTGGAGCAGGACGTACTGTATACTAAGAATAATACAATTCTGTGAAATACTCACCTGTAGAATTGATATTATTTGTATACAGTACGTCCTGCTCCACCCCACCCTGGTTTTTACATTATTCTGGATCCCCTGTATGGTGATTGTTACCATTTTTATAGTTACCAGTTTTTTGGTGGTCAATTTCCCCCGGCTTCTTGTTCACTGCTTTTCAATGCTGGGGATTTGTGGGCCGGGGGGAGCCTATTTTGCATGTCTCTGCAGTGCAGCGCCATCTTGCAGAGGATAACCCAAGTGTAAGTACTATATCTGGAGCAGGACGTATTGTATACAAATAATATCAATTCTACAGGTGAGTATTTCACAGAATTGTATTTTTGTATGATTAAGAACCCAAGAGGCTTGAAACGCGTTACGGGTGCTCGGCCCATACTTGCAGCGTCTGGGCCACTTTCTACTTTTCTGCTCTACATATTTCCACTTATTGGCTATTTTTTTAAACAGATTCATTAAAAGTTACATTTTATTGTAAGGCTGGACTAAATACTTCACTTGACCTCTGGTGGCTAATTTCGCTGGAGCTGGATTTCGCTGGGTGATTGCTCTGGAGGTACAGTAAGTGAAAGTGTGGCTTGCGGGAGTGTATGCACGGGGTGGGGTGCTCTATAAAAGTGCTTCATAAAGTGAACATACAGTATACACATAAGAGCAGGCTAGATGGTCACCTTCTGACATAATTTTTCCATGTTTACGCATCATAACAGTAGCCACTTCTCTCTGTGTTACAATTTTAACACAACAGAATGTGTTTTTTTTGTAATAGAATGTGTATTTTACAATGTAACAGCGGGACTCCATCCCGCAGTTCAGGTTATAAATCTCCCAGCAGGCCTTTGTGCATAATGGGTTTCAATTTCTTTTACATATCCCATAACTTTGCAACTGCTGCCTGACATTGGGTGCTGATACTCAGCTTGATCGGTACAACCAGGTCTTCCTCCAGCTATAACCATACTGTAGTTAGATCAATTATTGGTTCTATGAGCCATTTGACCTGAGGTCGGCCTGTCTAACATGGATGAAGTTCAGGTAGATATCAATAGATTTCACACACCCCTGCTTGCGTCTTAGGCCCTTATTTAAGAAAGGATAGCGTCAGGTAGCACCTGGTTAATGTGAGGTAGCGACAGATAGCGACTGGTGAACGCCGGACACGGCACGCAATTCCACATTTATCAAGCAGAATCTGTTTAGCGACTGGGATAGCGACATGTAGCGTCTGATTCATCATTTTCACAGCCTCAGCGAACAGCGCCAGTGTTCAGCCTTGCACAGCGCCAGGTATGACCTCTCGCTACCTGTCGCTCTCCCATACATTTCAATGGACGAACCTTTTTTTGTTTTTTTTTGTCGCCAAAAAATCACAAATAGTTCTGTGACCCCTTCTGACATTGAAAAAGCAGTTTTTTCAAATTTTTTTGATTTTTTAAAAATTTCTTCAGAAATGACATTACAGGTCTGCCATTAAAGTGTTCATGTTACAATGTGGTTACAATTCCGTTGTAATTCCATATGTTTTCGCTTTGTTACTAGTGGATAGATGCTGGAAAACACACTTTAAACACACCGCCTCCAGCGCTGTGGGCTTCAAATAAGCATTTTTCAGCGCCAGAGATTAGTAAGGCTGTTTTTTTGCTGAATATGGTGTGAGTCGGTCGCTATGAGCAGTCGCTAACATGCGCTCCCATACAGCGCTGTACTGGTCAAATAGCGACTCCTCACAATGTATAAACCATAACTGAACAGCGACTGAGTCGCTATGAAGTAGCGACCCACGGCTGAGCAAAGCGACTACTAGCGGGCGCTCTGAAAATGCCTCCTACAGAAGCTCATCTGTCGCTACCTGCCGCTATTTATGAATCAGCCTCTTAGTCATTTTTCTAAAGTGTCAAAAACCCATTTCGCCAGCTGATTCCCCCGATTCCTAGATTATACATTGCATGCATAGGCCAGGCGCATGGCTAAGCAGATCACATGCCAGTTTTGCTGCATACCCTGTCGAATCCCCTACTTCACCCTGTGTGTGTGCACCAACCAATGGTATGTGCCCTGGGATTATAGGGAAGGTAGGATTACTGGCAGCCCGTGGGGTTTTATGCAGCAGCTTCTCAGATTAGGAAGCCCCACTGTGGACCTTCTAAACAGGACCAACTCTTTCCAAAGATATTTGGTCCTGTTTGAATGTCATGCTAGAAAGCCCAAAAAGGAGCCACTTCCTCTAAGCACTTTACTGTATGTGCAGTTGCGTTCTCCACTCTACAGAGATTTCATCATCAATGGCAGCTGACAGAGAGAGACGCTACAGTCTGGGAGAAGCTCCCAGCCCCAATTTGGTTATTACTCAAGTATGAGAAAAAATGAAGGCAGAACTAACCACCCATTACTAACCCATTTATTTTAGATACTTTCAAAACTGCTTGTCTCTCCCTCAGTTTAGAATCTGCTACAGTGATCTCTATTCCAATAACAAGCCATCGTTTCTTTTTATCTATTGATTTTGTGCTACGCTTTGATTTCCTGCCACCTTGTTAGCTTCTGCTTGTGGGAAATCCTGACAGCCTCGGCCTGGGATTACCAACATATTAAACGCATTGACATCAATCACTTTCACTGGTGAAATAGTGAGGAATCTAAAAAGCGTCAGATTTCTATGTACTATTTAACCTCCATGGGTCGCTTTTACAGGACTGCTTTCTAGGAAAAACAATATCGCATGATCAATCACTCATCTTATCAAGAAAAACCCTAAGAAAAATCCTAATCTCCACTTTAGCAGATGCAACCAGAACCCAACAACTGAAAAGAGCAAATACCGGTACATAAAAACATATAAACATAAAAAGCTGCATCACAAGGTCATTTGCTGTAAAATGTAAATATTTATTAAATATGAGACATTACAGAAAATCAAAAACCATTAACAAGCACCACCTCTAAAGAACTAACTTCTACTGCATCTCCCACCATAAAGGAGTGTTTTAAAGGATTGACCACCCTTGTAAAAAAAGGGTACCCACCTCAGATGAATGGTCCGTCTCCTGGATTAGCAACTCACCTGATCACTGTCACACGATTGTAGTTAGAGACAATTCCATGTAAGGCTTGCACCCCCAACATCAGGAACAGAAGTGTTGCCATACTCTTTCTATTCATTGCAATGGAAGGCTGTGCCAGGGCCTAATACACCCTCATCACTGTAGTAAATGAAGAGGTTGTGGTAGAGCTACTGAGACTGATGTAAGGGGTTCAAACTGGCAGTTGTTTAAAGATACTGCTCAATATAAAAAATGTGCTGACAATCTAACACGCCAACTTGGTAACAAGAACCTGAGCTTGCGGCCTTCCAGTACAGACCGCTATTGCTTACCCTAAAATAAAGCCGCACTACAATATTTTTGAATATATCACTATACTTTATTAACCAATCTCATAGACACAGACATTTAAAAAACACGGTTAAAAATGGTAATAAACAACCACTAAATGCGGGTGGTGCAAGTGGACCCAAATTGGACTATTCGAGTAAACCAAATCAATGAAAGTTAAAAGCATTTGCAATGTGTGCTGGAATACACACATTGCAAATGCATGGAGGCCTTGTTATGGGGCAGCATGAGGGCTATGTATGGCACTGTTGGTCAGCTTTCCTGCACCTGTTCCTGGATCCACAACCTGCAAATTACTTGTGACTTCTGTTGTGACCCAGGTTCAACCTGACTATGCTTTGTCTCTCTGGATTTCCCTTTGGCCAAATTCTCTGCTTTTGGTCTCTGGCTTGGACTTTGACTTTAGACTTGTGCTACCTACACCCACCTCTTATGTTCATAGACAGCGGCTCACTCTCCATTCAGCTTTTTGAGACGTGACGTAAGGAAAGAGACGAGACATGAGGAAAGAATAAACACAATCTAAGAAGCCTGCCTGCTGTAGTTACTTTGTTCAATGTAACTCGATACCAGTAATTCTCAGGGTTCCCTCTGGACTTGCAACATCCAGTTAAATACAAAGAATCATATACTTCAAATGGGTATTGCATCGTCTTTGGTTAACTTTTTCTTATTTGGACGATTACTGTTGAACACCTTTCTTTCTTATCATGAATGTTCTGTCAGTCTGGGGAAGTCAGCAATGCCTGGTGAAACGCGCCTGCAACCTAAACACATTAAAAAAGTTTACAGTGTTTTAATATTAACAACAATATTTGTCATGCTGTCAAAACTGAACTTTGGTTCTTTACTATTTGTATTAATAACAATGTACTCCAAAAATGATTTAACCCTTTAAAGGGCAGCTACGTAAAATTCACGTAGCTGCCTCTCCTGTCGTTAAACGCCAGCTACGTAAATTTTAGGTACCTGGCTTTCCCCCCTGCCAACTGGCAAAAAAAAAAAAAAAAGACACTCACCTGACCCCCCGTTTGATTCGGCCGGGTCTCCTCTTTAAGATGGTGTGCTCTGATTGTCCGTTGGACCTCCTCCGGCTGCAGGGGAGGGCCCGGAATAGGGTGCCTCCTGTTTCAGCTGCCACTGGCTTTCCTGTAAAAAAATAAATAAATAAAAATGACATTTACTTACCTGCGTGTGCGCTGGCTCCCGCCGATCCTCCTCTTCACCTGGGGGGCCTCCGATCCCCCCCCCCAGGACTTACGGATCTCCAGGACAGAGCCCGGGAGGCTCTCTCCCCTTTCCTCCTCGATGGCCGCCATCTTGCCGCTAAGCCCCACCCCTTGGGGGTGGGGCTAATGACGTCATCACGGCCCCGATCACCAGCTTCAGCGTTCTCAGCTGTTAGATGCTGGTGATCGGTGCCCGGGGAAGGAGGTGGCAGGAGATCCTCTGATCTCCTGCCTCCCCCTTCTCTGGATGCCGATCACCGGCATCTGTCATCAGAGCGGCGAGGGACAAGAGCTTACAATCAGAGGTAAGTACAGTAAAAACTTTGTGGTGTTTTTATCACAGTTAACCCTTTGTGAGCTGGTAAGGGGTCTATGAGACCCCTATACCAGCTCACAAGGCTCTGGGTCTGGCAAGTCACCTGCGGCTAGTGGGTGACTTGCCATTAACCCCCAGCCCCCCATTACCTGCCTCCCCAATGGCCAAAGGGGGGACCCTATGTCAGTTTTATTTTAATTAACCCCTTATGTCCTGTTACCTAGCAGGTATAAAATGCTTCCAGCAGTGTTTGCTGGTGTTGCTGGTACCAGTGTGTTTGTTTGTGATTTTTACTATCCTGGGTATAGGTCCTTTCCCCCGGGGCATCCCGATCGGGGATGCCCCGCTGTGTGAAACCCCCCGATTGCCCACAATAACTCACCTCACCCCAGTCCTACGGTGCATGCGCGGCCGCTCGTCCAATCAGCGCGCTCAGAGTGGCTGAGTTATGGGCGTCTAAGAGACGTCTAAGCTCAGCCACTCTGAGCGTGCTGGAGACCGCATCCACCACTTCCCTCTAACAGAGAGCATGCCCGCGCCGGCCATTCATAAATAGCCAGCGCGGGCACGCGCCCTGCTTGAGGGATAGCGAGGATGCGGCCGCGCACGCGCCGTAGGACCGGGATTCAAATAAGTGGTAGTGGGTGTTCCGGAGGGTTTCACACAGAGGGGCATCCCGATTTTGGGGGGAGGGAATAGAACGGTCTGGGAATCTTATAGATTCCCGGGCCGATCAGCCCTGGGTGTTGGTCCACTTTAACCCATTGTGAACTTGTAAGGAGTCCATGAAACCCCTATACCAGTTCACAAGGCTCGGGGGGCTGTCAAGTCACCTGCGGCTAGCGGGTGACTTGCCACTAACCCCGACCCCCCTATTACCTGCCTCCCCGAAGCCCAGGGGGGGCAGAAGGGCCCGGGCCGATTTAGGCGGTGCGGGCTTGTACTTGGCAGGGCGGGGGGCCACCGAAGCTGGCCCCTGTGCCCTGTTCTACAAGCCCTGCATAGCTGATCCCCGGGCTGGTTATGCTGGGTACGGGGGACCCCATGTCATTTTTATGGGAGTTTTTAAGGGTTTTTATCCCTTAAAATTAAAAAAACTTGGAAGGGGAACCCCACGCCAATGTTTTTCTTGATTTAACCCTTTATAGTGTGGATTGTAGTTGTATTTTATTTTTACATGTTATAAAGTGTTCTTTTCAGTTTGGGGGGGGGGGGTCTTCTGAACAGTAACGGGGGTATACCGATATATATGTGGTACCGTTGTAATCGGGAGAAATGGGGCTTTCACATGCAATATGGTTTTCTTTAAAAAAAAAAAAGTTTTATTTGAAATAAAGGAGACAATTTTCTAAAAAATATTTTTTTATTTTGTTTTGTTTAATTTACTAAAAAATATTTAAAAACAACAGTAAAAAAATTACAAACAAGACATTTCATGTTAAAGCCTAAACTCTGCCGCAAAAATAAAATATATCATTTTCCTGGAAATTCCTGCAAAAATCACAGTTAAGCATAGCGCAAAATGGTGAAAAATTACCTGTCTGTCAGGCTGGCAGTTAAAAGGGTTAATAATACCTATGCATGTTGGGTATCTTTCTGCTCGGGGGACCTTGCGCTTTCAGATTTAGCTTGTCTTTTCTTGTTTGCATATTGATATTTTAGGAAAACTCATTTTTTATTCTGCTTTATTATACATTTTTTAAGGAAACCCTGTGCGACCAAAGAATTCTTTGAGGGATTACTTTCAGAAAGATGGGCCCACTACAACATGCTGGGTATGCTTAGAAAGCTTATCATGTGTACTTTCAGAGAATATATGGTTTGTGGGGGGTATTCAAAATGTAAAGGGTTGTTTTGGTAGAAAAAGAGCAAGGTGCGCACTTTGTCTGCAGAGCTGAAATCTTCAAGCAAAATTACCATTGTGCACATGCTTTTTGGTGTTTGGCAACTCTTCCTTTGACAGTAGCTATGCATGTTGGGTATCGTTCTGTTTGGGTGATGTTGCCTTTTCAGATTAACTTGTTTTTTCTTGTTTGCATATAGTTTTTTAGGAAAATGTGGCTTTGATCCTGCTTTTTTTATTCTTATTTAGGGAAGCTCTGTGTAACTAAAGAATACATTGAGGGAGAAATTCCAGAAAACTGTGGCAACATCAACAAGCCTGGTATGCCTAGAAAGCTTGAAGTGTGTATTTCCAGGGAATATATCGTTTGTGGGGGGTATTTCAAATGTAAAGGGTTGTTTTTATTAAAAAACTGCAAGGTGCACATAGCGCTTAGCATAGCTGTATTTGATCTAAAAATCTCTTGTGTTGTGCTGTTTCAGTTTGGGGGGATCTCCTAGGGTGTCTACCAATACATATGCTGACAAACATTTTATTACAAAAAAAAACACTACAAATTGTAAAAAAAAAAAATTTTTTTTCACATATTTGACCCCAAAATATTAAGAATACACTTGACAAATGACAAACAAGACATTTCATGTTAAAACCCAGACAGAAAAAAACAATATATAATTTTCAAAAATCACAGTTGAACATGCATAGTGCAAAATAGTGAAAAATGGTCTGGCAACAAAGCGTAACAAAAACTCCAGGTAGGCTGGCAGTTAAAAGGTTAAATTGAGAATATAATAAAATTATTTTATTTAATTTTTTTCTAAAAAGCCCTCTTCTATTCATGCTGTTTGTTGAGATACTATATACCATATGGTTTTGCAAATCGAATTCATCGACCGAGCATCTTTGTTCAGGTATCTAATGTATTCATTAGAAATACAGAGCACACATCTGTCAGGTTATATGTATGCTGCATATACTATTTATATACATCTAGACTTAATGCTTAAAAAATCTGGATTCTAAGCATTAAGATCTTCGGTGTCATTAATTACGCTGTTCATACAACACAACCCATTAGTATAGCTTAGAATGGTAGCTAATTAATTTAGGTTGGCATCTAACAAGCTGGCATATGTTACAGCATCTTTAATTTGGATAAAAACGTCTCTCTGTATATAAAACATACATATAATAAAAAAAAAACAAAAAACTAAATAATTATAGAATTACAATTTCTATTTTGGTGTGCATATATGACCACTGTATGTGTGTGCACACAGCACACACATACCAACACCTTTAAAAGAAGCAGTGTCTTTACCTTTTTGTAACTCATGTTGTGCTCCATATTAAAAACAAATGGCTTCCAATGGAGCTGCAGGCCGCCTGCAAAGAGGAAGTGCTGCTGGGATTCCTGCCAATGTGCATTGTGGTGTGAATCCAAGCATTACCACAGTTGGGATGCTGGGAAAGGAAGATCCAAAATGGCCACCACCAAGAGAAAATCAGTGAGGCAGTGTGTAGCGATAACCCTTATCGCCGGAGGGCTTCACCGCCCGAGACGTCCTTTTCCCAATCGTAAGAGGTGCTGCTGGAATTCCAGAGTCGTCCATGAGGAAACAGGAACAGCCCTTACAAGGGCTAGTGAATTGTAATATAGCGTTTCCCCCAATAAGAGACAGAACTTCAGTATTGAGGGTGAAGGTGTAGTGTTTTTATTAGTGCCACTCTAGGCCTTATATACACAAGTCTCCATGCAATGACAACCACACTGACCAATAGCAGCAGGGCACACAATCCCTCAACTCTGCCGGTGACGCAATCAGTAGAACAATAGCAGGCTGTAATACCATCAATCAGGACAATGCCATTGACTGTGACGTAATCAACAATACACAATGGCAGTCAAAATACAATGACGTTGCCTATAACAGTATCAAAATACAATTACATTGTCTGGAACCTAATTAAGAAAAGGCCAGTGAATGACCCGGTGGGCAACTGAATAGTGATGACATCCAAAAGACAGAGCCTCTGTCACAATGCCCCCTTTTTGTGGAACACCCGGCAGACCCGGATTGACCCTGTTCGGGTTAGCGTGGGGCTGTCCGGACTCTTGTTATGAGCAGAGTTAAGGACAAGTCTGCAAATAGTGAGTAACCGGACTAAACATTGACGTGGGCTGTACATAGGAATCGGTCATGGGTGGGGTCCAAACACTGGGATATTGTGGCGTTGGTGAGTTCAGCACCAAAGTCCTTGGTTGGATGTGTGCACAGGTGCTCTGCTTTCTTATAGCTGGCCCAAGTTTCAATCTCTTTCCATGGAAGCTGATCGGAGAATCCACAATTTTCTGCACATCTACATCATCGTAAAAGTAGACAAAACCATAACCCTTAGAAACGCCAGAGGCATCCCTAATAATTTTGACATTCTTTACAGCGCCATACTTTGAAAAAACATCTTAATTTTAGGCTGATTAATCCGACGGCCAATGCCCCCAACAAAAATAGTGTTTGGCCTAAGTTTCCCTTCTGGAAGGACGTAACCTGACGGCTGATCCTCTTCTTGACTTCGTGTAACAGACATGACGTGATGCAGACGAAACCCCTGGGTCTCCCCGACCAGTGGGCTGGAGTCGGCAGCTCGGGCTGGAGCCTGGGTTGTAACAGGGTTGACGCTGGCTGGTCCAGAGGTAGCGTAGGCAGAAGTCATTGGTCCTAGATCATTTCCCAATAGTACTTCTGCTGGTAAGTTGTCCATAAGTCCCACCTGTACCCTGCCGGATCCAGCGCCCCAGTCAAGATGTACTCGGGCGGTGGGGAGTCGAAACACAGCTCCTCCCGCCACCCTTACTGCAACGGTGTGTCCGGTGCGGTCTTTGTTCTTGACCAAATGAGGTTGGAGCAAGGTAAGTGTGGCTCCGGTGTCGCGTAATCCTTGCGCGGTGCGCCCATTGACTCGTACCTCCTGGCAATGGTGCTGTCGGTTGTCTTGGATGGCCGCTTGTACGGGATCAGCTTCGTACAGTACCCCCAGATACTCTTCCGAACTGCTCTCAGCTTCCAAACAGTGTGCCACAGGAGTACGGGAGGTGGAAGGTTGCTTTTGCCCCCACGTGTTTCGGGGAGGCTCTAGGGCGCAATCACTGCGATAATGTCCCCATTGTTTGCAACGATGGCACTGAACTGTGGAGAGGTTCGGTTGCTGCGCTGGCCTATGTGGCCCAGAGTCACGAGTTGGCGCTGAAGCCACAGGTGCTTGAAATTTGATGGGAGGTGGTGGTTTTGGAGCGGACTGTTCTGTCTGGCGAGCATCGGTGTACTCGTCGGCTAGACGAGCAGCCTCAGGTAGCGTTAGAGGCCTCCAGTCACGTACCCACTCTCTTAGCTCTGGTTGCAGGGCATTGAGAAAATGTTCTAGTAAAAACAACTGTAGTACATCCTCAGCGGTCGTGGCTTTGCATCCAGTGACCCAGTGTGATGCTGTACGATGGAGGCGACATGCCCACTCCGTGTAAGAATCCCCTCCCTTCTTTTGGGATTCCCGAAATCGTCGCCTGTAGGCCTCCGGGGTGACAGCGTACCGGGCTAACAAAGCCTCCTTTACCAGATGGTAGTGTGGTAAGTCCGCATCAGGGATGGCCCGGAAAGCATCGGAAGCTTTCCCAGATAGTTTCCCTGATAATATGGTGACCCATTCCTCCGTGGGTACCCGGTGTAAAGCGCACTGCCGTTCAAAATCGGCCAAAAATCCGTCAATCTCGTCGTCACTTTCCTGGAAGGACTTAAATGCTGCAAATGGAATCTTTCTCCCCCCAGTGTAACTGAGGCTGAGAGGCTGCTGGGTTGAAAGTCGCCGATCTTCCCTTCGCTTACTGGCCTCTGCCTCCGCTGCGGCAAAGACTCGGTCGATCAGTTCCTGTGATGGATTCGGGCCATAGACCGACAATCTGTTCCGAACCGCTTGAACAAGAGCAGCGTCTTCATCGATCTCTATATTGGTTTCGGTCCTCACTGCTGCATGATCCATTTCGATCAGCTCGGCTATCAGTTCCCGACGTGGGCGGTTGCTAGCTGACCTTCCCCGGCTCTCGAGTAGATCCTTCAGGGTCAGCCTTTTCAACTTGTCCTACTGACTCTCCATCAGGGTAGCACTCTCTCTGGGTACAAAGGACCATCCCACCGCTGCCACCAATTGTAGCGATAACCCTTATCGCCGGAGGGCTTCACCGTCCGAGACGTCCTTTTCCCAATCGTAAGAGGTGCTGCTGGAATTCCATAGTCGTCCGTGAGGAAACAGGAACAGCCCTTACAAGGGCTAGTGAATTGTAATATAGCGTTTCCCCCAATAAGAGACAGAACTTCAGTATTGAGGGTGAAGGTGAAGTGTTTTTATTAGTGCCACTCTAGGCCTTATATACACAAGTCTCCATGCAATGACAACCACACTGACCAATAGCAGCAGGGCACACAATCCCTCAACTCTGCCGGTGACGCAATCAGTAGAACAATAGCAGGCTGTAATACCATCAATCAGGACAATGCCATTGACTGTGACGTAATCAACAATACACAATGGCAGTCAAAATACAATGACGTTGCCTATAACAGTATCAAAATACAATTACATTGTCTGGAACCTAATTAAGAAAAGGCCAGTGAATGACCCGGTGGGCAACTGAATAGTGATGACATCCAAAAGACAGAGCCTCTGTCACACATTGTTTAAGCTTTGAGTGGATAATGGCGAAAATGTAAGTGCTGACAATAATGCAGTATAGAGCAAGTGAGTTTTGCAAGGCTGTTGGTCCAGTTTATCCCATCTGTGCAGTGAGACAAACTTCAGGCTTTTCCCAGCCGGGATTTAAACCTGCAACCTGTAACCGGCTTATGGTAAGTCACTCAGCAAGCCCCTTCTGTCCTGTGAACTGTTATAGGAGTCTCAGTGCACGCAGGGTTCAATGTAAAAAAACATACCACACCTATTTTATGATTATTTCCCCAACCCTCGTTTACGTCTGATCCATTGCCGATCACTGGTGTCCCACAGAACTGCCCGCAATCTCTCCATATTCAGGGAGGGGCCTTTTATACCAACAGAGTGAACTGTCAACTCACTTGCTGGCATAATAGCCACTCCCTGTGGTGGGAAGTGAGACTCTGGGAGCCCAGCCAAAACTGTGGGTTCTGTGGAGAGCAGTGCAGGACAGCAACCAGAGAGTGCCGTGAGGACAGTGAGAGAGCAGGTTAGTTTTTTCTTTTTTATTTAAACCGAGCCAACAGCCTGGCACACTTGGAAAAAAAAAGGTAGCGGCCATTTTGGAGCTTCTACTCCCAACTGACATCTGAAGCCAGCAACACTTCCTGTTTGCAGGTGGCCTGCAAATGCATGAGCCGCCATCTTGTTTTTTAAACTGACCTCAGCAGGAGTTAAAAAAAAGTAAAGTAATTTTTATGTGCTGCAATCTAAATTGCCCTGGGGAGGGATGCATATGATCACTGCTTGTTGTGTTGGTCTGGTTTAGGTAATTTTTGACTGTTGGACACTCACGCCAAAACGTTTTTTCTATAATATTTGGAGCAAACTGTACTCTTCAAATGAACTGGTTCGCTCATCTCTGGTGGTCAGCTCAAAGTCTACCCAAAATACAACTCAAGTATTGTTACATTTGTATAAAATCTTTCTTGGTTTTTCTAAGCATGGTCTTGCCAAAGCAAAGCAGTCCTAAAAACAGGTTGTCTACTAAATAATATTATTTTTTTATATTTCTAGGCCAAATATGCTTTGACATGGCAGGAGAGCCAATGCAGTAAGGGCTATTAGGATAGTCTATACGGCTACTTCTAATATTTCTTGAAATAATGAGTGATTGCCACTCTTAGAGGTGATTCATACATATCCTTAAGCCTCCGTCTGTCATGTGTCGGAGAGCTCCTAATTTCTCCTCTGTACAGTTCACGTCTATGCCCTTGTAATTGAACCAGCTGGTCCTATGATAATGAGGCCTTTAGGATTGTCAGCATCTGTATATTTCCAATTACACTTCTGCCACATTGTTCTGTAACCTTCTGACCTTCTTTCTAAACATATTGCCGGCCTAAGAGATTTCTCAGAATTATTTTGGTTTCCACACATTCTCGAAGCTCTATGTGCCATTTTTCTTCTGCACTTTGTTGCGCTGGCGCTAAAAGGCTGCTTCAATATTTTTCCCCGGCTGTCATTTTTTATATTGCCTTCCAGTGTTTATTGGATTTAAAAGAGCTGGAAAGGGCATTTAATATATCTCTTGGATTTTACGGTGTGATTTATAAGGCCACATTCACATGATTTTTTTTTATTTATTTTGGCGGCAGATAGGGTTTTTTTTATTAAAATCGTGTTACTTTATATGATTGTATTATGTATGTATCTGATCTGAACTTTTTTTTTTTGCTTAAAGGAACACTAAAGTGAAAAAGCCTATACTCACATTTTATCACATGCAGCAGCTGGCATAGCATCCAGTGCTTTAAAACCTCTTGGCTCATGTAAGTGGAGACCCTGTTAGGTTTTCTTGCATGTATAGCATGGCTTAACTCTCACTAAAATATATAAATAACACAGAGCAACAAATAAACTTCTTTAAAGGAACAGTCTTTTAGACTATATCAAAAATGGGGATCCCACGGTGCATACGTTCAGCATAAAAATAATCGTGCAGTGGGTACGTCACTGCAGCTGCCGGCGGCCGTAGAGGACGGAAGTGAAGCTCTGCACATTGATTTCTGCCGCTTATTATCTAAAGAGTTTATACTTCAAGACAAGGGAGTGTGACCAATAAAGCAATTGGGGAGCCAGAGGATTGGAATTGATCTAATGCTTTTTTATTGGCTGCATCTGGTAAGCATTCCTTTTGGACGGTGGAGGATTTAAAGCACGATTATTTTTATGCTGAACGTATGCACCGTGGGATCCCCATTTTTGATATAGCCTAAAAGACTGTTCCTTTAAAGAAGTTTATTTGTTGCTCTGTGTTATTTATATATTTTTCTGTATTATTTTACTGGTGGAGTGGACAGTAGATTTACACGTGAGAGCAAAACTAAGATCATTGATTTAAGAGTCATTAGGTTTAGCGCTGTGCTTTTTGTCCTCTTAACTCTCACTAAACTGAGCCTGTGAAGTAGGGTCACCTACATTAGCAAACTGTGCAAAGTGAGGGGATCAGGGTCGGCATCAAAAATTGACATAAAAAAGGCCTGCAAAGCACATAAAAATCATATAAAAAAGAGTGGTCAAGTCAACAGGAATTGGTAGTATGGCTTAATTCACATTGAAGGCAGCCTATAAAGTGGGGTCATGCCTAGGAAAGGGGCACACCTCAAAGAAAGTGACAGTTCAGAGTTGATGGCATTGTTTTTCAGCCGATTATCTGCATTTAAAGCATTTGAAAAGGTGGGGTGGAGGTAAAAGACATTCTTCTGTGTATAACATGGCTTAACTCTCAATGAAGGATGTCTGGGAAGAGGGGTCATGCTTAAAAATGGGCACACCAACAGTAGCAACCAGTGCAAAGTATGAGGATTAGGGTTGGCAGCATTGGTTTTCTGCATTTAAAGCATATTACTAAAAGGGTCAAGGCAAAATGAATCCTTATATGTGTGGCAAGCCATATTTCTAACTGAAGGAAGCCTGTGAAATGGGCTCATGCCTAAGGAAGGGCACACCTAGAAACCTGTGAAAAGTGACAGGATCAGGTTTGGCGCATTGTTTTTCAGCCGCTTAGCTGCATTTAAAGTCTATAAAAAAAATGGGCTCAAGGCAACAGGCATCTTTACTTGTGTAGCATGGCTTAACACTTACTGAAAGAAGCCTGTGAAATGGGGCCATGCCCAAGAAATGGGCACATCTGAAAACCTGTGCTAACTGATGGGGATAGGGTTGGCAACACTGGTTTTTAGCCGCATACAGTATTTGATTGAAAACATAGAAAAGCAGAGTCAAGGCAACAAGTGTTCTTGCATTTGTAGTGATGGGTAGCTCCTATTGACAGAAGAAAGGAAAAATTATAATCCTTAGGTGAGATTGTACCGAGTCCTCTGTTTTACCAGTATTGAGCAGTAGATACACTTTAAAAGCTGTGCTTGAATGATTGTACTGAGACCAGTTACTTCTGATGCATTGATATACTGACCTAGAATAACAGAATTGCCCATCTCCACTGGCCAGTAGGTGGAGCAAAACAAATCATTCTAATTTTAAGAATGCAAATTCTAACAATAAATTGGTATTCTTAGTTAAAGTGGACCTCAGGTCAAAAAATGTTATGCTTAGTAAACTGCTCCCCTAATGCCCCCCTCTAGCAATCAGTGATGTAAGCTATTTGCTGTTAACCCCTTGCAGATATTGTGGAATAGCAGGTAGATTCTATGCTCTTGAACTGCATGGGAGCTGCCATCTTGATTTACACCTGAGAGCCCTGCTTTTGAAAAACTTTAAATAGCCTCAAATCTCTGTGCAGTCATCCTTTATTTCCAATCAGAAGTAGAAATTAATCAGCTGTTATTATTCATCATTGCTCTGCTTACAGCCAAGCTCCTAGAAACATTTTAGACACATTGCATTGTGTGAATGCTCTGCAGCTGCCACACCATGACATGGAGAGACAATGCAGCTGTTTCTCCCATTACATAGGATTCCTCCAGAAGCTGTTTATTGGGTGTGTAGCATGATAGACAAGCTTCCCTGTATTTCTGAGACATATCTCTCTCTCTCTCTCTCTCTCTCTCTCTCTCTCTCTCTATTTGGTGTGAATGGCTGCAGGCACAGCTCCCTCCTCACGCTCATGTGTAAGCAGGACTATCAGCTATGTGGCAAGATGGCCACTCCTATGTAACTCTAGGAGCACAGCTATTCCACAACATCTGCACGGGGTTAGGACCTCTCAAACAGCTTATGCTACTGATCATCAGAGGGGCGGTTTTGGGGAGCAATTTACTAAACTGTATTTTTTTGACTGGAGGCTCACTTTAAGTTTGTGCTAAGATCTTGATTATGCTTTTTTTGAATGAGCATGGGATTTTTTCTTGAGTCTGTAATAAATAGCCCATTGATATTGTTACTTGTTGACCTGAATTTGGGATTGTGGATGAAAAAGTATAAAAGCACCTAAAACGTTATTTGTATTTAATTTACATAATTTTAAAGCCCTAAAATGTATTATTTATTATTAAAGCCATCTTTGGCATGCCAAGAAAACCTTTCTATCCCATAATATTGCCTTTCTGCTAAAAAGGGGCCCAACATTTATGAAGAATTGCAATTGCCCCTGGATCTGAAAAGCAACGTTAGTTATACTGTAGATAACATTGTTGGTTTGTTTTCAGCAGCTTTAGGTTTATCAGTTTAGTGGTAGATGTTGCTGCATTGTTTTTTGGGCTCCGTGTAAGATGGGGAACATTTTTAATAACATATCTTTGCTACAGAAAAAAAAGATTGTGGTTGAAATATAACGCAGCATATAATAACTTTCCAAGAAGATTGTGATCGCCACAGAGACTTTGAGAAGGAAACTAGGAGGGGAAGGAACATTGACCAAGTGAGAATACCACAGCTATCATGATTTCATATGAATCCTGCGCTGTAACTGAGTGTGAAATTACTTGTTTACATCTCTTATCTGTGAGGACACCGGATACCGGCAATTCACAGGATAGCTTAAGCGTAAGCCGGTGTCCTCACAGAAAAAAATGTTTTTATATCCTGCTGGACACCAGAAGATTAAAGTTATTTCTTCAATCACTGTGACAGCACTAGGTGCTATTTGTCCCGCTATAGCTGCCAGGAAGTTTCAGTAATATAACTCGAAGTGAAGTATTGCTTTCTAAAACAGAAAGCATTTTTTTCTAGCCCTTCTATGTAAACAGGGACATTCCAAAATGTGGACCTAAGGCAGAGATGCCAACCTGACCCATTCCTGCAGGGTGATCTTTCTCCAGTCCTACAGTGACCAGCGTTTCTGAACACACCTAGGCTAAGCCAATTAACTAGGATGAATAGGAGTTCTAATTATCCAAATCCAGGTGTGTGAAGGTAAATTGTCATTGTGAAGTGCAGGACTGGAGACTGGATTGTCAGGTTGACATCCTAAGGTCATAATGGGCCATTCTATCCCTCACCCTCTGGGCATTACAATTTGCTAAGGGACATTCACAAGGTACCCACTGAGACTCTGTCCACCAAGAACCAACATAAACCGGTCATTGTCCCTGGCTGTATCCCCTCTTTTTATGAAAATCGGGCATCATATGCACCCTTCCTCATTCCTGGTTGTTAAACCAAAGCCCAACTCAGACTTCTCTACTTTATCAGGCTCAGGGTCCAGCTCCGACTCAGACTCTTTCACATTGTAAATGACCAGTAATTTGTAATAACAGATGTATTGTAGTAAAATAGTAACACTGGACTTTATCTTGACATTATATAAGCAATCAGGCTACGCAGATAGTAACGTAGAGCATATTTGTTAGTATACAATTTCTGAACAAATAACTTAAACTCCTTGTCCAGGAAATAACATAAAAAAATTATATAGTTAGCATTTCTCCCCCAGCTCAGTCCTGTCAGGTCCCGTGGGACGCCCACCTTCCAAATAAGTCTGCAACCCCCAATCTCCGCTGCTAGCTTCGCCTATAGACAAGCCCCCGTCTGCCGGGACGCTAAACACGCCTCACTGGGCACGGTTGCCCCCAGGACTTTATAGCACAAAGGATGCAGACTTATGCAGGGGAAGGCAAACGAACCAGGAACGAGACTGGGCAGGGTCAAACAAGCAGAGGTCATACACGGAAGATCAGTCCAATGAAGCGCAGTACACGAGGATGAGACAGAAGAATAGTCAATTCGAGCCAAAGGTCAAACCGGGGAATCACAGGTACGCAGTACAGAGGAGCAGGCAAAATCGTAGTCAGGAAAACAGGCTAAGGTTGGTCCAGGCAGCGATCAAGGATGGTCATACACAGCAAGATAACGTAGACGGAACAGACACCAATTCACACCCAGCAGCACGCTATCACGGGCAAGGGTCAGATGTGATGGAAACACCTTTAGGAAGTAGCAGACCTGACAGAGGGACATGATTGGTGCACTTAGGATACAAAGATTGATTTGCTAATACAGGGCGTACCGCCCAGAACCACCCTGGGCTCATTGGCCGAAACAGGAGCCTCCCCACACACCCATAGGGCTATGAGCCCAGAACTGATTACCTCCGGCGGACGCGCTGTGTGCCGGAGGGCATAAACACTGAGTGCTCGCGCGCGCGCACGCGTGAGCACGACGTAGGATGCCGGGAGCGCGCCTCGATGCCGGGGAGGCGGCCGCTCCAGGCGCCGCTCGCGGCGGAACTGCCCGAGCCGCTGCACGCGGCGGAAACAGCCGAGCAGCCGCTCGCGACGGAAACAACCGAGCGGCGGTCAGGGACGGAAGCCGCCGAACAGCCGCCCGCCAAGGACGCCGCCCCGCCCGTGCTCCGGCTGATCGACCGCAGCCGACGCGGGACCGAAGGTCGGGTGAGAAAGTCGTGACCCTCGTGACACTACTCCCCCCCTTCACGAGGGGCCTACGGACCCTTCCCAGGTTTATCAGGATTCTCACGATGGAATCTATTGACTAAGGTTCTGGCATGAACATCTTTGGCCGGTACCCAACACCTCTCCTCAGGACCAAAACCCTTCCAATCAATTAAATACTGTAATGAATTTCGGACCATTCGAGCGTCGAGTATTCTGTTAACCTCGTATTCAGGTTCATCTCCCATTACAACTGGAGGAGGAGATGACACCTGAACGTTTCTGGCAGATTTTAATAGGGAAACATGAAAAGTAGACGGAATCTTCATGGACATAGGTAGCTTGACTTTAAAGGTAACATTACTCAGCTTATTTGTGATGGGAAAAGGACCGATGTACTTAGGACCCAACTTAGGCGAGGGTTGTCTAAGAGCTATATTTTTAGTGGAGACCCAGACCCAGTCTCCCACCTGAAATGGTGGTTCCCGCGATCTATGTCGGTCCGCGAACACTTTATATCTCACAGAGGCTTTCCTAAGGTTCGTCTGTATTTCAGACCACACCTTAGTCCTTTCCCGTAACCATTCCTCCAAGGCCGGCAGGTTGGAGGAAGGACCAGAGAAGGACGATGCCTTGGGATTCTTGCCATAGTTACAGAAAAACGGCGAAAACTTGGTCGACTCGCTAGGCGCATTGTTAAAGGTGAACTCTGCAAACTCGATAAATTCCGCCCATTGTTCTTGACGATCAGATACAAAGCAGCGCAAGTATTGTTCTAAGGTCTGATTCACCCGCTCAGTCTGTCCGTTAGACTGGGGATGATAGGCTGTAGAAAGGGAAACTTTAATGCCCAACCGAGTACAAAAAGCTTTCCAGAAGCGTGATACAAACTGAACCCCCGATCTGAAACAATATTCTGTGGTATACCATGGAGACGGAAAACATGCTTAATTAATAATTGCACCAACTCTGGCGCCGACGGAAGTTTTACCAAAGGAATAAAGTGCGCCATTTTACTGAAGCGGTCAACCACCACCCAGATTACAGTATTCCCCTGTGATTGAGGCAGATCGACAATGAAATCCATGGATATGTGGGACCATGGCTCACCAGGAATCTCCAGAGGTACTAATAATCCTGCTGGAGATCCATGGGTAGTCTTGCTACGCGCACATACAGGGCAAGCTTCAACAAAGGCGGTTATGTCGCGTCTGATGGTAGGCCACCAGACATGGCGTTTGGCGATAGCCAGTGTTTTCCGAATCCCTAAGTGACCGGCGGACTTGGCATCATGAAGTTCCTGTAAAACGGCAAGACGTAAATGAGGCGGAACAAATAGGCATTCAGAGGGTTTACCGGGAGGAGTATCAATCTTATATGGCGTTAAAGAACTAGACAAATCAGGGAGGGCACCCACAATACAACCTAAGGGTAAAATCGGTTCTGCAGGATCAAATCGATCCTTACAGTCTCCGAAATTACGAGATAGGGCGTCTGCTTTGGTATTCTTTTTCCCTGGTTTGTAGGTGATAATAAAGTTAAAACGAGAGAAAAAGAGTGCCCAGCGAGCCTGACGGGAATTGAGCCTTTTGGCGGACTCTATATATTCTAGATTCTTGTGGTCAGTATATACAGTAATGGGATGTAGAGAACCCTCCAGCCAGTGTCGCCATTCTTCAAAGGCCAGTTTAATACCCAATAGTTCCCTATTACCAACATCATAATTACGTTCGGCAGGAGAAAATTTACGTGAAAAGAAGGCACAGGGATGCAGTCTCTCCGGATTGCCAGAATACTGAGAGAGAACAGCTCCCACACCAAGTTCGGAAGCGTCGACCTCCAACAGGAATGGGTGATTAATATTGGGGTGGATCAACACCGGAGCTAAAGTAAAGGTTTTTTTTAGTAATTGGAAAGCGCTTATTGCTGAGGGAGGCCACTCCTCAACAAAAGCACCCTTCCGTGTAATATCAGTTAAGGGCCCCACTATGGAAGAGAACCCCCTTATGAATTGTCTATAAAAGTTTGCAAATCCTAAAAACCTCTGAAGCGCCTTTAGGGTTCTTGGTTGCTCCCACTCCAGTATCGCGGATACTTTGGAGGGATCCATAACCAACCCACGCTTAGAGATCAAATATCCTAGAAACGGAATTTCATAAACTTCAAATACACACTTAGAAATTTTAGCATAAAGATGGTTCTCCCGTAACCTTTGTAACACCGCTTTTACATGTTGACGATGTTCCAACAGGGAACGGGAAAAATTAGTATATCGTCTAAATAGACTACCACAAATCGACCCAAGAAATCGCGAAAAATGTAATTCACGAAATCTTGGAAGACTGCAGGGGCATTACATAGGCCGAAGGGCATAACCAAATATTCGTAGTGACCATCTTTGACATTGAAGGCTGTCTTCCATTCATCTCCCTGGCGTATACGAATAAGATTATATGCCCCTCTAAGATCAAGTTTGGAAAAAATTTGAGCCCCAGATACTTGATTAAAGAGATCATTGATTAAGGGTAAGGGATATCTATTCTTGACCGTAATTTTGTTTAATCCCCGGTAGTCAATGCAGGGACGTAAACCGCCGTCCTTCTTTTCGACAAAGAAGAAACCGGCACCAGCAGGAGAGGTGGAAGGACGGATGAATCCCTTCTTGAGATTCTCCGTAATATAATTTTTCATGGCCAGCTCTTCAGATCATGTGAGATTGTATATCTTCCCCCTAGGGGGCATAGTACCTGGAAGCAAATCGATGGGACAGTCATAGGCCCTATGCGGAGGGAGAGTGTCAGCGGATTTTTTTGAGAAAACATCCGCCCAATCCGCGTAGGCTGGTGGTAAACCATCTAGAATGACCTGTGAGGACCTAAGAGAATGGACTCCATTTAACAAGATCCCCAGATTCCCAATTAATAACCGGATTATGGGTTTTTAACCATGGGAATCCTAATACAATAGGAGATACAGGACTCACCAAGGGGCTCTTAAAGGAAACCAATCCCCCCATGATGGGTTCATTATTGACGGCCAGGACCCGAATCAATGGAATATTAAGGGTGGAACCAAGTGACCTATCCAAGAAATTGCCAGCCGCTCCACTGTCTATGAAGGCGGAGACCGAAGTCTTGGAAAGGCCCCAAGAGACCATAACTGGTAAGATGAAGTCCCGCCTAGATGAAGTCCCTCAACTGGATCTAGGCGCTGTAGTTTCCTGCCACCGGGGCCTTGTTAGGGCAATTCTTGACGAAGTGGCCAGGATTCCCGCAGTACAGACAAAGACCTTGCGATCTGCGTCGAACTTTCTCTGCCTGAGAAAGATGAGTCACGCCCAACTGCATGGGCTCTTCAGATGTCATAGGAGATGAGGCGGCAATACCCCTAGGACTTAACTCTTGGCGAGGGGATCCCCAAGGTTGATCCTTGACTTTTTCTTGGCGTCTTTCTCTGAGACGTCTATCCACTCTAATTGCCAGTTGCATATATTCATCAAGGCTTTTGGGTAGCGGATAGTTCACTAGAGCATCTTTAATATTTTCTGAGAGTCCAATTCTAAATTGGCTGCACAAGGCTGGGTCATTCCACTTGGAGTCAATGGACCATCGACGGAACTCTGCGCTATACTCTTCAGCCGACCGTTTCGCTTGTCTAAGACTCCGTAGTTTAGAGTCTGCCGTTGAAGCCCGGTCTGGGTCTGCATACAACAGCTCCATGGCAGCAAAGAAGGCGGAGACTGACTGTAAGGCTTCATCCGTAGATGCCAGTCCAAATGCCCATGTCTGAGGGTCACCCTGGAGAAGTGAGATAACTAGACCCACTCGTTGAGTTTCTGACCCAGATGAGTGGGGCCGTAGGCGGAAGTAGAGTTCACATGAGTTCTTAAAGTTAGAGAATTTAGTCCGTTCCCCAAAGAACTTTTCTGGAAGGGGAATCTTCGGCTCGACTGAAGGCCCAGGATCCAGTGGTGCAGGTAGTTGGCGACTTTCCTGCGTAGCCACTCGCTGGGCCAGCTGGTTGATGGCGGTGGCCATAGCTTGCACCTGCTGCATTAATTCTTCCATCTAGGAAATAATGTAGGCCCGTGATAATGTCAGGTCCCGTGGGACGCCCACCTTCCAAATAAGTCTGCAACCCCCAATCTCCGCTGCTAAACACGCCTCACCGGGCACGGTTGCCCCCAGGACTTTATAGCACAAAGGATGCAGACTTATGCAGGGGAAGGCAAACGAACCAGGAACGAGACTGGGCAGGGTCAAACAAGCAGAGGTCATACACGGAAGATCAGTCCAATGAAGCGCAGTACACGAGGATGAGACAGAAGAATAGTCAAGTCGAGCCAAAGGTCAAACCGGGGAATCACAGGTACGCAGTACAGAGGAGCAGGCAAAATCATAGTCAGGAAAACAGGCTAAGGTCGGTCCAGGCAGCGATCAAGGATGGTCATACACAGCATCGAGCGCCTCGATGCCGGGGAGGCGGCCGCTCCAGGCGCCGCTCACGGCGGAACTGCCCGAGCCGCCGCTCGCGGCGGAAACAACCGAGCGGCGGTCAGGGACGGAAGCCACCGAACAGCCGCCCGCCGAGGACGCCGCCCCGCCCGTGCTCCGGCTGATCGACCGCAGCCGACGCGGGACCGAAGGTCGGGTGAGAAAGTCGTGACCCTCGTGACAAGTCCTATCTATCCCTGTCCCACCATCTCGCCCCCCATCCATTTCTCGTCCCCCCAGCTTTACCCCATCCAACCCTGTCCCCTCAGCTCTGTCCCATCCAGCCCAGTCTCTTTGCCCTATCAATTCCTGTCCTCCCAGCTTTGTCCATCCAAGCCCTGTCCCCTCAGCTCTACCCCATCCATTCCTGTCCTCCCAGATTTGCCAGTCCATCCAATCCATTCCTCTTTCTTCCAGCTCTGGCCATCTACCCCCTCCCCCCAGTTCTGCCTATTAATTGTCTTGTCCTTCTGGTTCTGCCCATTCATCCCTTCTCCCATCCCTCGCTGCCCTTCCTGTTCTGTCTATCCATCCCTCTTCCTTACAGCTTCTCCCCCATTCATCCCTCTCCCCTGAGCTCTATCTATCCATCCTTGTTACCAAACCTTATTGCCAGTAACATTTTGGACCCTAGTCCACCCCTGTACATGGCCTGCACTACCTGACAAGACTATGTGTACTTATAAAAACAATAACTTGAGTAGAACACTGGAGGAAACATAGTAAAGCTGGAGTCTGCAGCAATAGATAAGGTGCTACATTAGAATAAGATGCTACAATTACATTTTCATTGTCTACGGGTGTAAATTTTCACCTGGCTCTGAATCAGCCCCAAGGTAGACAATGAAAGTCACTGGCAGTTTTCTCTTCTAAAAAAGAGAATACTCACCTGGCTCTGAACGTCAGGATAGACACTTGATAATGTTGTTCTGCCTGACATTCATAACTGGCTCTTTTACCAGATCAGGGAGGAACGTCTTCAGAATCTATTAATTTATTCTCCATTTCTTTTAAGTGGAACAAAACCCACCAGCGGCTGGCCTGGAATCTAAAAGATTCCCTGTCGTGTGAAACCCTCCAGTTTGTGCATAAAAACTCACCTTTCCATGCCCCAACGGTGTATGCACAGGCTCTTGTCCAATAAGAGCTATCTGCTGTGTCTACGTCATCAACGGTGGAATGTATTGAACTTGTTAATGATCAAGGCGAATCCATTGTGACATATAAATTGCTGGGGGCTTGTAGGTTTGCTGAAAACTGAGTCAAGGCATCTTCTAATGGTCGGGCGATAAGTTGGTTATGGAAGAGCCCAAGTTCAGATAGGTAAGCCCCCTTTTGAAAGCCCTGGCTGCTATCAATTGCATTAGTTGGAGGCTGTAGCATGGCATAATGCACTCAATTCTAGACTTTAAAGCAGATGGAAACCCATATTTGGGTCTACTGATCAATTTGTGAGCAGCCGGGAGTTGCTGTAGCCTCAGCGCCTAAGCAGTGGCCCGGTTTTCAAAGAAAACCAGGCTTTCCCACTGCCGAAGCCACAGCCCTCGGCAATTTTGTAGTCTACTCGCTCTCTGATGCTGAATGCATCCCTGGCATGCTGTTCGGTCACATGCTCCCCCGGACAGCTATTCTGAAAGGCTGGGTGCGGGAGCCTATTGGCTCTCTCAAAAGTGTCGTTGTCACAAGATGCAAGCGGCTGGCCGCATCTTATGCATGCTGTTTGTACGCACATACAGAAAGGCTGGGAGCAGGAGCTCAGAGAAGCCAGGGATGCGGCACTGCCGGGGATTGCATTGGGGGATCCTCCAGGATCAGGTAGATCAACAGCGCCCTGTAAGGTTTTCACATAGTGGGGCATCCTGTGTAAGATGCCCTGAGGTTGCCTAGCAGTCGGGCCTGGAATCTTTTATATTCTAGGGCCCAGTCGCAGGGGGTTTTCATCTGCTTCAAAGGCTAAGTAATTATCCCATTTTGATACATCTCTTCAGGAAAAGTGATTACAATATTTGTAATGACCTATAGAAAAGGGATCATTCTAAAGTTGAAGGAATAGGGTATATGAATAGGTTCTCAAAACAAGATAAATTATATACCCATGTGTTTATTACAGTACTTGCACATGCCAATCTGTGTCGCTCATTGAAGCAGGTCAACAATTATGGTTGTCTTATGGAGATTTCCTATTTGGATGACCATTTGGTGAAGGGCCTGTCATGTTTGGAGGCAGGAGGCCATTTTTCGGTGGTGGTAGCTCTTGAGATTGACATGTTAAAAGAGAGAGGGTTTTCCACAGCCTTTATTTATTTATAACTCAAAACTCAAGGTCTCTCCCCAAACGTAGTCTAATCAAGTCTTTCTTAGCTTCTTGCATTCTTATAGACAAGGCTAGAAAATAGTTATCCTTCAGCACTCTTAAAGTCTCAGCGTTTTGTATATTTTTTCAGAGGCTTGCCAGATTACATGATCATAACTTTTTTGCAATGTAGCTCCACAATTCAGATATCTGGTTGGGATTTGGAACCAGAAGCTGGTATGATTAACCTGATATGGGGCCCAACTTTAACCCTTAGCTTTGGTATCAAAAGCTTTTTTTGCCCTAGAGCTGCTTTCATATGGAGATTTTCAGATCTGGCTTTGTCACCTGTTTTTGCAATTCAGGGAGATAGATGGTAATTCTCTGCCAGTCTTCTGCCAGGCTTCTCTCGGAAGGTGGCTTTAGCCTCTGCATCAGCAAGGAAATAGTCCTGTCATCATTTTGCCCAAATACTACTAATCTAAAAGAGAAAACTCTGCACTCTTTGGATGTAACTGAAGAAGAACAATTTTATTTGCACTGGACAAAAACATTTTGGAAACTTTTTGTTTATGATCACACAGCATCTCAGAAAGGGGCTTTGGCTGCTAGAGCTACCTTTAGTAAGTGGATAAGAATAGCAATGCCAAAGGCCTATTTGTTCAATTATAAATGTCCAGTCATGGCACATTTCACTAGATTAGTTGGATCTTCATGAACATTTAGGTACCAGGCACGTATCTTTTTCAAAGTTTTACGAGACCGGTAAGCTGGCACCAGTGAGCACTGTAGTTGTCTGCAAGGTTTACAGGCTGCTGTTTTTTCCACTTACTTCTGATTTTCTTTTGTTACTAGTTCAAGCTATTATGGTTTCTATGGTTCATCCTTGTTTGGGTTTATATGGGATGTCTCTCATCCTTACTGCTTTAGGATATCCCAGCTCTAAAATATCTTTATAGATCTTTGTGTTTCAAAAAAAGAGAATTCAGTACACACCATAAACTATTTTTTCTTAAAAGTTGTATGGAGGACACATGTTCCACCCTGTTGGAGCCCTTTTTTTTTGTTTTTGTCTGTTGTGCCCAGGGGGGTTGTGTCTCTTGGAAGGGGGGGTCTTCAAATGCAACAACTTCAAGTGTCTGCCTGGAAGTCAAGCAACCATAACTAAAAAGTTGGATAACACGTGTCTTTTATACAGTTTGACTTCAGGAAAAAGATTTGATGGTGATAACTACATTTTCTTTATTAATGTCACTCAAAATAATAAGATTTTGCTTAAAAAACGAAGTGGACTCGGGTGTGGATCTGCTTTAACTGTGGGACCGATGGTGGGTACCGTGTCAGGGGAGCAGAGTCTAAGGGGCCACCGGTATTCACCAGAGCCCACAGCAAGGTCTTGTGCGGCGAGTGACCCCCAGGTCGCTACCCCCCCAACAGCGGCCCAGTCCCACAGTCAGCCGAGGTTCAGCGAGGTACACAAGTGGCAGGCAAAAGACGTAGTAAGTACAGGCAGAGGTCGGGGCAGGCAGCAAAGGTTCAGAGTCGGGGACAGGCAGAGGTCGGTACACGGGTGAGCAATCCAAGAATGTCTGACTTTCAACAAGCATGGAGAGACCAAGATCCGGCACTGAAGGAAGGAAGTGCCTCTTTAAATAGGAGAAGTGGATGCAGGCTTGGATGACCAGGCACCAATCAGTGCTGTACAGGCCCTTTAAATCTCAGGAATCTAGTGCGCTCTCCCTCTAGTGGACGGAGACATGCACGCACCTGAGCATGTGAGAAGGAAGCATTGGGGGAAGGCAGACAGCTAGGAACAGCCATGAGGGAAGTGCTGCAAAATGGATGACGGCTGGATGCAGCCATGGAGGTAAGTGAAGTGCTGCTAGATGGGCGTGCAGCGCTCGCCCTAACAAATAGAAGGGAATTGAAACATCAAAGGCTAACCACAGGTCACCTAACAGTTCTGTGAAGCACAGTATTTGTATATCTGTTAAGGAAAGCAGGAGGGAAAGCAGGCTCTATTCATTGCTAAGATACTTAGGCTGCTTATTTAAATCTGTTTGAACAGAAAACTGAAACCAATGTCACAGTTCGCGTTGGATGTTACAATTCAGTTCCCTTTCCTGCTGGCAACCATTAGAGTTCGATGAATGTGTGTGCACACACTATTAGGTGCTGCCAAGCACATGTTGCTGAAGCTATGACTGGGCATTTATATTGGGAGTAGATGGGCATCCCAAAGCAGGATCTACAGAGGGGTGGTGGGAAGTAGGAGTGATAAGGGCCATGAGTAAGACTGTCTGGTGGCCCCCTTATCCTCATCTGGTTTCAAGTAAAATTTGCCAAACGTTTATTAAATCCAGGTATATTTTGTATTCATTTGATCTTGAACAGTTACAGCTATTTTATTGGCAGAAGAGCACCTTTATATTGCTTAGGCATCAAAGTAGACCAAAACCCAGGTTTTGACTATCCTGGGTTTTGGTCCTTGCCCCCAGGGCACCCCAATAGGGGGTGACCCGCTGTGTGAAACCCCCCAGGTCGCCTGAACGAAATAGCCCTTCCCGGCCCTATTGCGCATGGGCGGCCGCTCGTCCAATCAGTGAGCTCGAGCCCCTTCATCCAGGAGCTTGTCTAACGCAAGCGGATCTAAGCGTGCTGGCTGCTTCATCCCTTACTACCCTTTAATAGGGAGCGTGCCTGTGCCAGCCATTCACAAATACCTAGAACGGGCACGCACCCTGCTAAAGGGATAGCGGGGATGCAGCTGCTGCTCACACATTCACGGTTGGACTGGGAACGAAGGTGAGTTTTTGGGCGACCTAGGGGGTTTCACACAGTGGGGCACCACCGATCAGGGTGCCCTGGGGGGAGCAAGCATGCCTGCCCCGGAGTCTCATAGGCTGCATGGTGGGTTTTGGTCCTCTTTAAGGGACAATATTATGAGCCCTCATATTTATTACATGTTCTCTTTAAGATTATTATTCAATCTAAAGGTGTGCTGGATCATGCTGGTCCTTTCCACCAGACCCTTAGTACTTGCCTAGGTTAATGCATAATCTCATGCTGACTGCACACATGACACCAATACAGACGTAGGTGTACGCTTGATTACATAGGTGTACGCTTGATTACATAAATATGCAAATCAACCCCAAAAAATGTCAAATACATAATAAAAAAGAAATATTGCATTACTAAAAAGGAGATTACAATCTTCCAAATGCTGATTTGTAGAGCAAGTAATAAATCCTGAATCGTTGATTTGTTTTAGCGTGTTTCGGCAGGTTCTTTATGTCATTAGAAATGTAATATGTCAGTTGGAATAAAAAGTCATCTGTACTCTTTTTTGGGGAGAAGACAGGTCTGGAATGCAGTAAATAATAATTAAGGTGAATAAAAATGGACAGGAAAAATGGTAAATATTACACAGAATTATGCTGGAAAACTCAAATCTTTTCATCCACCAATTAGAAATGAAGTTATAGTGTCCAACATTAATCACATGGTATAAAGTGTGGGTGTGAGATGAACTGCGATAACATGTTACAAAATAGTAATTAGCGACCGGGTAAAACATACAGTACAGTACATAGGAGTCGATTCAAAGCCAGGTGAAAAAAACTCATTCCTTTTTTAGGAGAGAAAATTGCCGTTTACTTTCTTGTCTGCCTTGGGGCTGATTCACCACAAGGTAAATATGTATATCCGGCTGTTGAATCAGCCCCAAGGTAGGCAATGAAAGTGAATGACAGTTTTCCCTCCTAAAAAAAGAATCAATCCCTATAATATAACTGTGTATCCCCGAAGGTGCACCAAACTTTCATAGACTGACTTTTCCAGCCACTAATACAAAATAATTTGCCATTTTATTGCACATTTAAGTAAACAACAAAGCTATCGTACAGCACTATTCCTATACTCGGGTGTGTCAGCCAATACAAATACTGTATAAACATTTTGGAAATAAAATGATTTATGTGCATCTCTATTGGTTGTGTAGCTGCTTTGTGTCCTCTGGGATACATGTTTAGATTTATATTACGGCACAATTATATACAGTATAAAATGCACACACACACCAACATTAAAAGCAGGAGTATCCTCCTCCCATGCTGTATATATAGTGAACTGCAACCATAATGAATATAAAATACAAAAAAACATAAATCAATAAATATAGCACTTACTATCATAAGTACACACCTGCGAACAAGACCCTGGAAACCAGGTACCAACGACCAAAGAACAACATAAATCCTAAATCCCTCCAAACCTATCCCTATCAACAGTAAATACCATGTGCAATATACACACAAAATGTATCTAATAAATAAGCACGATGAATAAAAAAGACATATCCACTATTCAAGAAAAGCATTCACTGTGTCCCAAAGCAGAGTAGAGTAAGGGCCAGGAGAAATAACATAACTGCAATAAAAATTACATACTGTGTTGTATTAGTGGTTGTGCAAGTCAACTTAAGGGGGCTCAACCCCCATAAGGTGCACTCCGGAATCATACATGTGTTACCACAATTGTTTGGAATACGGGGAGGCCGAATCATAAATAGCAGAAGGTAGCGACAGTTGAGCGACTGTAGCAGCATTTTCAGAGCGCCCGCTAGTAGTCGCTGTGCTTGGCCGTTGTAGTTGATAGCGACTCAGTCGGTTTGCCGTAATGTTGAATATTGGGTGAGGAGTCACTATTTGACAGGTTCCGCGACCGGCTCCCACCATATTCATTAAAAAGTCGCGCTGTAAAATGCATGTTTAAACCCCAGAGCGCTGGCGGCGATGTGTTAAAAGTAGTTTTTTAACCCCCAAACAACCATATTTTTGGAAACCAAAAAAATAATTTTGTAATATGAATACATTAATATCAGACCTGTAATATCAAGCATGTTTAAACCCCAGAGCGCTGGCGGCGATGGGTTAAAAGTAGTTTTTTAACCCCCAAACAACCATATTTTTGGAAACCAAAAAAATAATTTTGTAATATGAATACATTAATATCAGACCTGTAATATCAATTCTTTACAATTTTTTTTTAATTTTTTTTTACCTTACAAAAATTATCTACAATGGCAGAAGTGGTCACAGAATTTTTCACATTTCAAAAAAAAAACAAAAAAACTATTAATAACAATTAATTATGAATATTTAAAGATTGCTCCATTGAAATGCATTGGAGAGCGCCAGGTAGCGAGAGGTCATACCTGTCGCTGTTCAAGGTCGGACGCTGGCGCTGTGGGCTGAGGCTGGAATAATGATGAATGAGTGGCTATCTGGCGCTATCTCAGTCGCTAAGCAGGATCGGCTTGATAAATGTGTGATTGTGGTGGGGAGCCGGCGTTCTCGTGGCGGGGCCCGTCGTTACCGGCCGCTCACCAGTCGCTACCTGTCGCTATTCCTTCATAAATAAGGGCCATAGACTATTAAAAATAAGATGCTAGAAAGTGAAGGTTATGAGAACAGGATAAAATATTAGAGAGACCCCTGTCCTTACAAGATTACAGTCTAAAGGGTAAGTGGAAAATACAAAAATGGCTAATGCCAAAGCAATGTGACCCAACAGGAACTCTCCCAGCAACAGAGAGGTGTGAGCAGAGCCCTTAAGCATTATATATGCATATATATATATATATATATATATATATATATATATATATATAGTGAGTATAGGTGAGATGGGCTAAGGTGGGAAGTAGTGAGGCTAAGGGGAGGCAAAAAGAGGTGAGGCAGGAAGAAGTGGGCGGGGTTTAGGCGGGAAAAGGTGAGGTAGGAAGAAGTGGTTAGAGCTACGTGAAGGTGAGGTGAGCAGAGGTGGGCAGAAGTGTGGGGAGGTGCAAATGGCGGCAGTACGGGCCACATGTAGACCCCAGACTGCTGGTTATGCATTCCTGATCTACATTAACTATGAACTTTACATCTGCAAATTATGTTTCACATTTTTTGTCCAAGTCAAAACGTGTCAGATTACAGATTCCCTGTAATTCTCATTATGTTTAAAGAGGAGCAAAACCCACACCCCATTGGCCCGGAAATCTATAGGATTCCAGGGCCGCTGGATTCCCTCCCCCTGGGGCATCCAGAATAGCCAAAATCCTGGGTGAAGTTATATGTGACTGCCTAGATATCCAGCTTATAATTAGCACATTGAATTATGCACTGGTCATGTATTATGGCCATTGAGTATTTGTTCCAGTGATAGAGGCCCTACTAATATGAAGTGGGAGCTAGTGAAGGAAAACCTGAACACATAATGTAATGCATTGCTGCCCCATATATGGAGTTTCATAGTAACACATGTATTTTGTCATTTAGGTATATTAGATTACTGTGAAGATGAGCAACATTTATGAATCAGCAGCCAACACGCTTGGGATTTTCAACAGCCCATGTCTCACCAAGGTGGAACTACGAGTTTCGTGCAAAGGGATATCGGACAGGGATGCACTTTCTAAGCCTGACCCCTGTGTTATCCTGAAAATGCAGTCACATGGTCAGTGGTTTGAGGTAAGCTTTGTGTGCGTGTGTATGATACCAAGCAATGATAGGTCCAACCTACAGACTTGAATCAAAGATTATGTAATTTATATGCTTCAGATTACTGATGGTCAAAATGCTATGAGGGAATAAGGGATAATAAGGGCAAATGAGGGTCTATGTGGAGTTATTTACTGATATAATATAATGTAGTATATCAAATATCATTTTTATTGTAGCAAATTGAACTGTTGAAAAGTTTTTTTTTTTAAGTATGAGGTAAATAGCAAAAAAAAAATCTGAAAAGAGGTCATATATAATAGAAAAGATGAATATGAGAGCTGCCTGACGGGGAGGCCGATTCATTAATAGCGGCAGGTAGCGACAGTTGAGCGACTGTAGCGGCATTTTCAGAGCGCCCGCTAGTAGTCGCTGTGCTTGGCCGTTGTTCGGTTGTTGATAGCGACTCAGTCGGTTTGCCGTAATGTTGAATATTGGGTAAGGAGTCGCTAGTTGACAGGTTCCGCGGTGTATGGGAGCGCATGATAGCGACTGGCCCTAGCGACCGGCTCCCACCATATTCATTAAAAAATCACGCTCAAAAAATTCTCGCGCTGTAAAATGCATGTTTAAACCCCAGAGCGCTGGCAGCGATGTGTTAAAAGTAGTTTTTTAACCCCCAAACAACCATATTTTTGGAAACAAAAAAAAACTAGTTTTTTAAATAATTTTGTAAAATGAATACATTAATATCAGACCTGTAATATCAATTCTGTACAATATTTTTTACATTTTTTTTACCTTAAAAAAATTATCTAAATTGGCAGAAGTGGTCACAGAATTTTTCACAATTAAAAAAAATAAAAAAACAAATAATAACAATTAATTATGAATATTTAAAGATTGTTCCATTGAAATGCATTGGAGCGCGCCAGGTAGCGAATGGTCATACCTGTCGCTGTTCAAGGTCGGACGCTGGCGCTGTGGGCTGAGGCTGGAATAATGATGAATGAGTGGCTATATGGCGCTATCTCAGTCGCTAAGCAGGATTGACTTGATAAATGTGTGATTGTGGTGGGGAGCCGGCGTTCTCGTGGTGGGCCCGTCATTACCGGCCGCTCACCAGTCGCTACCTGTCGCTATTCCTTCATAAATAAGGGCCTATATGTGGTACTGCGCTGTCTAAAGGAGATAGTGTGTGGATTTATTACGTGTGAGAAACAGAAGTTTTTATTGTGAGTGCAATACAAATAAATGTAATGATTTTTTTATGGCAATACTACTCTACTGAAAATGCAGTCACATGATCAGTGGTTTGAGGTAAGCTTTGTTGCGAGCATGATACCAAGCAATGATGGGTCCAATTGTTCAACCTACTGATTGAAATCAAAGATTATGTCATTTATATGCTTCAGAATACTGATGGTCAAAATGCTATGAGGAAATAAGGGATAATAAGGGCTAATAAGGGTCTATAGAAAGAGATTTACTGATATAACATAATGTAAGAAGAATGCCATGAGAAGATGTATTGATATATTTCTAATGCTATGTATTGAATATCATTTTTATTGTAGCAAATAGAATTGTTAAAATTAAAAGTGTTTTATATTTTAAGTATGAGGTAAATAGCAAAAATGACCCTGAAAAGAGATTATATGTGGAGGCTAATTTAAGACTAGCGCCACATATTGCTTAGAGCGCCCGCTGCAAGCGGGTATCTGGCGCTGTGACTTAGCTTAGCGGCCAGACAAGTGATGCTGTAGTATCCTGTCCAGCAGTGTTAAATGTGATGCCTGGAGGGCGCTGTAGAAGCTCCCTCCCTGATTCACCACAGAGTCAATTGAGAATGCTAGGTGCTGTCCCGAAGTCAAAGCACCTAAGACAAGGTTACATATAACAATAGGACAACGCTGCAGCGAGTGATAGGTAGCGCCAGTTAAGTGCATCGGGCACTCGGCACTGAAGCCCATATTTAAGAACCAGCATTGACAATAACACTGCAATGGCCGACCTGCACATACAATTCTGCATACAAAGAAAAAAAAAAACGATAAAAGTGTTTGGTTGCTGGGCAGGAGAGGCCACACAATCATTTGAACCAACATTTTAGAAACATTACTTTAGGAAAACGCTATTTATACACAACCAAATAAAACACAATTGAAATGTATGGGAGAGCAACACTGAGAGACAGGGGCTACATGGCGCTGCTGAACCTAGAGCACCGGCGCTTTACACTGATCCACCTCTAGCAATACATGTGACGCTACATGACGCTATTAGAGGCGCTCATCAGATTGACTTTCATATATATGGTTTTCACATTTTGCGCCCAGCGTTCACCTGACACTACCTAGCACTACATGGCGTTTCTTAAATAACCCCCATAATAGATTAGATGAATACGAGAGCTGCCTGACAGAGCTGCCTGGTACTGCGCTGTCTAAAGGAGATAGTGTGTGGATTTATTACATGGGAGGAACAAGAGTTTTTATCGTGAGTGCAATACAAATAAATGTAGTGTTTTTTAATGGCAATACTACTGTATGGTCTTCTCTATCTATTTTTGCAAGATGATTGGGAAAAATATATAAGTAAATGAAGGGACACACTAAGAGGCATTGAAAGGAAAAGTGGCTCCTGATATTGGTATTTTGAAATTTTGGAGCACACCTTTAGTAATCGTATTTGTTTAAGTTAAGTGCAGCTAAGGAGAACAAGGGCTGACAGTGGTGTATGGGTGGTGGACACCGGCAATTGGGATGTCTGCACACATTAATAAAAAAATAAAATTAAACTGTAGTTAACTGTCCATAGAGAATCAGGGGAGCAGTGGTCCTCCCCGACCTGGTGGAGCTCAATGCCGCTGATGCTGCCTTTTGTGGCACTCTTGAGCACAGTATGCTGCTATTTGCGATAGGGGGTGCATAGCTTAAAGCTGACCAACAGTCAAAAGTGAAGACCAACACAACAAACAGTGCTCATATGCAACCCTCCCTTGCGCTATTTAGATTGCTGCACATAAAAAAATAATTTACCTTTCTGATGCCTACTGGGATACATTTTAAAAACAAGATGGCTGCTCATGGGCTTGCAGGCCACCTGCAAACAGGAAGTCATGCCAGGTTTCCTGGTACTGTGCATTTCAGTTATGTTAGTTGGGAGAGGAAGTTTCAAAATGGCCCTACCTTTCTTTCCCAACTGTGCCAGGCTGTTGGTCCGGTTTAACAAGTGAGAACAGCACTAACAGGAAAAGAAAAAGCTCAAGAAGTTGCCCTCAAGTTCATGAAGGTCGGGACACATGACATGAGGAGGAGGAGTAGGCTGTCCCAATTTAGGGGTGCAGAGGGTGGATGCCTAGCCACAAACAGTTTAGAAGCAGCAGAAGCCCATCTGAAAGTCATGCAAATTACCCAATGGGGGTCCAAACCCTTGTATAACACGCTTGGGTGCCCCCCAGATTCTGCATGTTTTTTTTAATAATGCATGCTAATAGGGGTTCCCTATTAATCACCAGCAGAATGGTAAATGCACGCCAGCTGGCACTGCCATAAAAATGTGGTTCAGTATTTTGCCAAAGTTTTGGCCTATTTTTTCTCTTGAATCTGAAAATATTTTTAAAGATCTTTTTGAAAAATTGAAGTGAAGGTGATACAACAAACGGCAAAAGAAAGACATTTGATGAATATGGTTAAAACACTACACACCACTCCTTTTTGCCTACCTTCTCGTTGGACCATTTGAACTACTTTGCACTGAAGTACTGTATGCTTTTCTTAGAGATAACAGTGGCTGCTCATGGTCAGATTGCAGATCTGCGTTTTTTTGATTTCCAGCTAATATTTCTTGCTTTGGATATGTAAACTTTGTTCAATTTAAAACTGATCATCCATCTTTCATTCAAGATGATGAGAGCGTTTGCATTTTGAATTCTTTCAGATAAGACCTAAATTAATTTTGACATTCTTTGGATGTTTGGAAGTCCAGAAAATATTAATTTCTTTCAGACGGAATGATTTTCCAATTCAGGGAACCTTCATTAATTAAATGTTTTGTTATTACTGTTGCATTCAGATTAGATTGTGTTTTATTGTTTATTGTATTTATTGAGTTTTCTATTGGTTTTAGTATCTAAAAATCATACCTCTCTGTTTTGCATAGCCATGGAAAAAGGTAGAGGAGAAGCTTCTTTGGCTGAACTGCTTGTAAACTTACCGTAAGCAAGAAAAATTAATTAGCCATTTAATAAATTATCACATAAAGTGACCCTCATAGGCAATTATTTACCCCCACATGTAGGGGCAGACTGCCTATAGGGAGATCTGTGAGAACTTGCGGTGGACCGCACTCCTTTGGGTTCATTTGGGCCTGTGGTTGTTATTTCCCCATCTAATTCCTGCCCCCTTAGTCTCCTTCCAGCACCCCCTGTACCTTTCACCGCTGTCTTCTCCCAGACAAGAAATCTCAGCTGATGTTCTGCCCCCAATGCTATAGCCTCCCAATCATACCCATCCTTGCCACATTATCTGCACCTACAATACCATCATTACTATCGAGTTGACCATATCCACCCCTCACTCATAACCTGCTCCTTCAATGCTATAGCCTCAGCCTTGGAGGCTACTTGGGCTATTTTTTTGCCCCAATCCATCACTGCCCACCTTTCATACAATGCCCCCCTCAACCCTGATTAATGTCCCTAAAATTCATCCAAATTCAACCAAATCAGTCAAATCCTGTAATCGGGGAAAACAAGCTGAGCTGGGATGAATTTTAGGCCCAAACAAAGTACTGGGAGATGACTGGCTTTTTACAACGTAAAAGCATGACTCATCCTGCATGTTACATTTTACGGCACAATAGCGAGGGAGCAATGTGAGTTTTTAAAGCAGAATGCCTATTTTCTTCATAATGGGTGTGGGGCCGCATTGTGACAGTCTTGGGGGACATCCACATTGCTCGAGCCTCCCACCCATAGACCCCAGCAACCCTTGCCTGATCCTTGATCTGCCAGCGTAATGCAGCCCTGTAATAGTCCGCCACCGGTCTCATAGGCCAGAGTCGCTTTCTCTTTCCTGGTGGCCAGTCCTGTCTACCCCACATGACCAAGGGTGGCCAGCCGAAGGGCTACATTTCACAGTTTGGATAGAGATCCAGGTAAGGATTGCAGGGGGTTGGAGGGGTCTATGCATGGGGGTTCCAGTAATCTGGATGCCTCCCTGACATTGTCACAATGCAGCCCCACAACCATTATATATAAAATAAGTGTAGGGCCGCTTTAAACTCCCAGCCTAAGTGTAATTACTCTCAGTGCTGCCACCATTTTACATATGACAGCCTCTTTGGATTCCTACTGTTACTTCCTTTTTAAAACCCTTACTCAAGCACACACTAACCTTCTTCCACCTTATCCCCATTGAGAACTCTGTAAAATGAGCCATTTCAAATCATCCTAAAATCTCTGATTATATGTAAATACCTTAGGTATTCTAAGTATAACTACTTCGTCTGGGTTTTGGCTGAGCTGGGAAGGGCATGTCATGGTGCAGCCCTATGAGTCTGAGACTGTTAGACCAGCTTTTGTGCGGTACTCGAGGAATAAAATTGAAAGAAGAGCAAACTTTGGAGTCCTGCAATGACTTCTACCTAGTGCTGCAGAAAATGGAGGAGAGGTACATGGGGGCACCAGGGGAGCTGTTTGCTGCCATATTATTGCTGTTGGGTTTACAATCCCTTTAATATACATCTGAGTATTTTTTTGACAGTTTCACCTGTTTGCTGCATGAAGGACTAATAGAACCAAGAGTGCTAAACTACAGCCTTAAGTGTTATTGTGTTTATAGCTTTCTTGATCCGAACTAGGAAATAGCAAATGGAAGGACATTGCCAGGTGCTTCTCATCTCTTTCTGTTGTCAAACATGAGGCTTCACATGCAGCCGAGCAATGTGGTTCTGAGCAATCCTCTTGCCACCAGTAATGGTTAGTGCATCCATTGCAGAAATAAACGGCAATTATATTGATATTTCTGGAAACCTGTACATGTTTTACTAGCTAAAGCTGCTGGGATGCCAGTACAGAGTGAAATCCAGTCTAGTCGAAATAAACAATTTAAAGAGACTAAAACCTGGGCTTTTAACTATCCAGGGTTTTATTCTGTTCCCCCAGGACATCCCATGTTGCCCATATTCTTACTCAGATGCAATTCCATGGTTCATGTTCAACTTTCTTATTACTGCGTATTAATGAGCAGTGAATAAATGGCTAGCTGCTGACTCTGTCTGTGCATACACACTCCAGTCATTAGCATGGGCATGCACATCTACTATAGGAAAACACATGTTGCTGGCGAGGCAAGGATATGGGCTAACCGGGGGATTTAACAGTGCTGGATATCCCACAATAGGATGTCTTGCTGGTCAATTTAAGGCCCTCTTTAAAGCAGAATTCTGCTTCCCTTTTGACATTTTGGTTACATCTTGCATATGTGGCCACGATGTGCAGCCTGAATCAATCATTGATTAATTGGCTGGGCTGGCTGCAAGTAGGACCTTGGCACATGAACGACTTTGCCAGTCACTGGTGCCGGCCCTGAGAGGGGGTGTGGCGAAGGCGTGGCAGCGCGGCTGTGGTTGATACTGAGTCGCAATTCCGACCCGCCATCAAAACTGTCTCATGGTTGGTCTCCAGGCGGTACAGGATGTGGAAACTGTGGAGGGGGTACGGATCCTGCGATCAGGTGACTTCCTGATCTCCGGACCTTCACTGATTAGTGAAACGGGATAAAAGGTAAGTACCCTTTTGTTTTTTAATTAGCCTGAATCAATTTAAGTCTATGGGTCTATAGGAGCGAAATTCATTTGAACGGCTTGGTGATATTTTTATCGTTAGCCCTCCTCATGAGACTACCAGTTCGTGCACCAGGCATAGGGGCTTGGTCCACTGCTCTTGCAGTTTCAGGTGTAGGTAATTGCATAGGGATATCGGCAAGCCCCCTCCTGAGATAGCAGGCAGATGGCTTGCCACCTGGTATAAGCTAAAAAGGAAATGGGTTTTGCTCCTCTTTAAAAAAAACCCTGGAGGGTTTGAAATATTTTGGCTTAAGATTTTGGATTTAGATTTTATCTCTTGTTCAAAATATTATTGCTGGGAATGATTTTATTCAAACCAAACCATAGCTGAAGTTCCACTACTGTCTGTTGGCCCACAGGTATTTTGCATACTACAAGGGGTGTAGAGTACCCCGGACAGTGCTGGATATTATAAGTATTTTGGGTGAGCTAAATCTACTGTTCGGTGGTAACATTGAAACAATGGAAATGCCCTATAAGATACATGGGCATTTTCCCCCAGCTTTTGCTGGAATATAAGTGTGTCTTTTATGGCAAAACATACGGTAGACAGTTTAGTTAGGGCAGTTTGGTAATTATAGAGAAAATTAGGCTTGAGTAGAGTATAGATGGCAGGAGGTTGGGTTTGGGTTCTGCAACCCTGCTGAGTAGCACCTGATGGGGTTTGAAGTACCACCAGTGATCCTGAATACATTATCTTCAGGAGTTTATTTTTCAAGACAGGCATAAAGCGATCCAACAACCATTTCCTACCGAATGGGTGACATACACCTCCGCAATACCATTATCCCCCAGCAAAATACAGCCCTATATTGGCCTCCGCCGCTCTCATGGTGTGGAGTAGCTTCAGCTTTTCCGGCCTTTGATGGATACATAGACCATGTGATGACTACTAGCCAATCGCAGACCTTATTTCACTGAAGAAGCGTTTTCTCTCCAAAAAGTGAGTAAAAAAATATGATGCTGACTCAACCCCAAGGTAGTCCTTCACCGATTTTGGTAGGAGATGGTGTTGGACCTCTTTAAATAAGCCCATTAAATGACTGTTTAGCACGCTATAAAAAACAAAGTCTGTATTCATTACAGAAACTATATTAAAATGTTTCTGTCAGCCTTACCAACGCTCGATAGTCAATACATCTGCTTCTTGTTCACATTTCCATAAACAGCTAGAAAGCGGAGGCTCCCATAGATACAGGAATGACTATTTTTTATGTTTTATTTAAAATTTTAATTATGAAGTATCAGCAGGTGCTCGGGATGGGAATATCACCTAGTGGTAATTGTTTATGCATATATTATCATTTTAAACACACGATTGCATAGATACTATCCCCTCGATTCAAAGAGCAAAAGTTAAGTGATTTCGTATCGAGAATCGTAAGTTTGGGTGGGTGTTTGTCATTTTTTCTGGTTTTTTTGGCCATTTCGTATTCGTACGATCGTTCGCGCATAGACGTATATGAACATACGCATTTCGTACGAGAATCGTATAATTTGCGTTAGTTCGTGTGTTTTTCCCGTCCAAATCGTATTATTTGCGTTAGTTCGTGTGTTTTTCCCGTCCAAATCGTATTATTTGCGTCCGATCCTATTTTTTACGTCCTTCACATGGGCTTGCGCCCAATTCAGAGAGGTGATTGCTAATTGTTTTGAAGCCCATTAAAGAGCTGCTTTACGAAATGTTTGCCGGCAGCTATTTGGCCTCGGGAGTAGGATGGAGCGGAGCGAGTTTGTGGCACATCAAGGGCTTATGCTTTTTGGCATTGAGTTGATCGAGATGTCTGAGAGCAGATTGCCCCTGCGTCGTCGCATGAACATCGATAGCATGAATGATGTTGAGCTGTTCGAGCTGACCAGGCTTAATCGCGCTTCCCTCCATAAATTATATAGTGAGCTGCGGCCATGGTTAGCCCGCACCACAAGGAAGGGGCATGCAATTTCAGGTATGACCAAGATGCTTGGCTGCCTGCAATTTTTGGCGAACGGCTCGTTCCAGAGGCTGGGTGCCCTCTCCGTGGGGATGTCACAGCCTACGCTGAGCCGCGCACTATCTAAATTTTTGGAAGGCATGGCTGCCATAACTCAAAAATATATTTATTTTCCTGATGATATGGCAGCCAGAAACGCCATTAAGCTTGGGTTTTATAATGTGGCCGACATGCCCAACGTTATTGGTGCAATTGACTGCACACATGTGGCACTCGTACCTAGGGCAGCCGACGAGTATATATATAGGTATTGAGATTGGTTATTATGTTGCCCAACGTGTCATGTCACCTGTTTTCCTTTGCGGCAGCATATTTGTTTATCCCTCATTTGTGTAGCTGCTTTATCTAGGCTTTTCATTAGTATTTCCCAATAGAGTGCAGACATGTTTTGTGTTTAATTTATTATTTGGGGTCAAATATCAATTACCCTTTTTGTATGTTTTTGCCTTAAGGAATCGTAAAATGGGACACTCACTTAATGTCCAGGCCGTGGTTGGTCCGGATATGCGGTTTATGAGTGTCCTTGCCGGCTACCCCGGATCGTCCCACGACTCCTATATCCTCCGGCGATCTGGGTTGTTTCGGAGATTTGAGGCAGGTGAATTTTCGGGGGCATGGCTGCTTGGTAAGTGTGTCCTATTTGTGTGTTATTAAATGTGGCATTAATCTTGTATTTGTTGATATGTTTGTTTTTGAAAACTTGACAGAAGCGTCCAACTGCCTTTTTCTTGGCTCATATATTAGGAACTTACCCAAAAAATCCTTGTCTCGCTTTGGCCTTCAGAATGTTTTCCCTTTAGTTAGGATGTCTGTAAGTTCCTTGTGCCTAAATATATTGGTTTGGAGTTTATACCCAAGGATCTTTGACATTTGGCTCCTTTTGTACTATTGGTCGTTAAATGTCAAAGTGGACTTAAACTGCATACATTGTAGTTTCCAGTGAAATGTGGCTAGGGATCTTTGACATTTGGCTCCTTTTGTACTATTGGTCGTTAAATGTCAAAGTGGACTTAAACTGCATACATTGTAGTTTCCAGTGAAATGTGGCTAGGGATCTTTGACGTTTGGCTCCTTTTGTACTATTGGTCGTTAAATGTCAAAGTGGACTTAAACTGCATACATTGTAGTTTCCAGTGAAATGGGGCTAGGGATCTTTGACATTTGGCTCCTTTTGTACTATTGGTCGTTAAATGTCAAAGTGGACTTAAACTGCATACATTGTAGTTTCCAGAGAAATGTGGATAGGCCCTCAGCAGCATCCTAATTGTAACATGTCTGAAAACTACAAATATATGTAAAATACAAATACCCTTGGCCGTGCAGATGTTTGTTAATTAATTGGTATATAGAAGTGCCATTTTTATTTAGGTTATACCTTAGTGCAATATTTGGGGGCCCTAATGTGCCCTGTTTTTTTTTGGGAACACTTTACCTTACATCATTATGATATCTGTGAATTTTTTGGTGTTGGTTGTGTTGCCTTTTTAATTTTGATTACATTTAATTCTCTGTTTAAGGTGATTCCGGGTACCCACTTCTACCCTGGCTCATGACGCCTGTGCTGCGGCCCCAGGATGCCTCTCAGGAAGCGTATAACCGTGCACATCGCAAGACCCGGGCTGTTGTGGAGAGGGCCTTTGGTCTGCTGAAGACACGTTTTCGTTGCCTTGACCATACTGGGGGGGCCCTGCAATATGATCCCAAGAAAGTGATCGACATTATAATGGCATGTGCTGTTTTGCACAATTTTGCCATCCTGGAACGTGTCCCACGTTATGTGGACAGCCTGCCCTCTTCAGCCGTCGAGGATGAAGCCGATAATTTTGAGGGGCCCCCCAGTGAGTCTGGCCAATCTGTTAGAGCCAACCTGATCAGCCAGCATTTTAGTTAAGTTTTTTCCCTGTCTCACCATTCTGGATGTGTGTGTTATCCTTTTGGAAACATATGTTGTTTTGCCCTAATGTGGCATTACCTCTAAGTAAAACATTTCGACCTTAATTGTTGCCTAATGTATTTCATGTAGTTTCCTTAGCTTTCGCTGTGCATTGTTACACCTCTTCCAACCAAAATTATCTGGTTTAGGCCAAGCTGTTACAAAAGTCTTCCCACTAAAAACGCCACAAGTATTGGAAGTTAAATTTTTGTTTTACTTAGCAAATGAAAAATTATAGTGGTTAACAGAAATCAGTCCACATACATCTGTGGTAACAAATGGATAACATAAAAAAAAAAACATCGAGCACATCTACACCTGGAAGTGAGTGGCACAACCAAACCAGGACACCCAGTCCAAAGGCCAGCCTAGTCCAGTCATTAATATTGCCTGTGCCCAGGGATATTTGGGCATGGCCATAATGTCACACAAACATGTCTGCAAACAGGAGGAGCACCAACCAAATACATAGGTTAAGCCATAAGTGGCCAGATAAACTCCACATAGACCTATGGCATTGGCTAGTGGCCTTAAGCATTACTCTAAGGAGCTATATGGGAGCAAATACAAAACACAACCTGCCAGAGCAACACAAAATGGATTGTTTGAAACCTCAAAGGACAAGTAAATACAGTGGGGGTTAAGAGAAAAGATGTCCCACACACCCATGGCTTAATAGGGTGGCTGCCCATAATACCCAGGTGGAGGTCCAGGTGGAGGTCCATGGGAATGGGACCTAGCCTGGGCCATGGCAGCATTGTGAATTTGGAACTGCTCCACAATGTTTCTCTGCATATTGGTCATCTCAGCCATGGCTGACTGGATGCCATTACTTGAATTGGCCACGTTGCTGTTGAGGGTACGCAACTCCGCGAGGATGCCCTGTAGACTGGTATGGATGTTCACCATGTCTGCATGCCTTTGCTCACGCTCTGTAACGAGCTGGGCGTCATAAGAGTCCCTTTGTTGGGTCCATAATTGAAGCAGGGCACTCTGCCTCCCCTGGGAAATTGTGGGGCGGCGTAATGGCGTCCGCCGCACAATTACCCTGGCTCTTGGGCGTGCCCTGCCGCGTGGTGTCGTACCCTCAACAGCAACCGGCCTGCTTTGCAAATCCTCAGCAGCAGAGTGAACACTGGGGACTGTAGTGTCAGTCTCCCCATGTGCAAGCACAATGGATGGAGATTCACTCTGCTGCTGAGGATTGGCCAGAGAAACATTATCGAGCAGTTCCAAATTGGGACCCAGGGGGAGTTCATCCGACGTGCCCTGTACGGAGACATCATCATCTTCCTCCATGTCCTGGATCTCTTCCATGAGTGTGCGGGTCTGTAGGGACATATAAAAAAAAAAAAGGCTAAGTTTGCGTCCCAATGTAGGATTTCAACAGTTTAACACATTCTTAAGCACTTGTTATTATTTATGCTACTAAATAAACTTACCGAAAATCTCTGATCTGGGCTCCGATGCTGTACGGACCTGGTAGGCATAACCAAACTGGGGGGTGAGTTTACCCTTGCTGAGGGATCATGCTGGGCTGAAGAAGAGAAAAAAATACCACGTAAACACACACACATAACCTTTTTTTGGATAGGTAATCAAATATAGCTCTATTTGTAATATTATTCAACTCTAGAGCAATGGTTACCTTTGTTCAAACCCACGCAAGTTTACAGAGGTGCAATGGCTCGGACAAACTGCTAAGTGACCTCAGTTCTAAGTCATGAAGTGTACCCATTCAGCATCCAACTTTCAGGGCACATTTTTGGATTTAGCCTACCATTCGCTAGGTCCGGGGTACTCAAACAATTGTTTGAAACGCCCATTTCAAGGTATGTGGTGAGAGGTGAATGTCTGGCCATGGTGCTGACGCAGGGGGTGTCTAGTTAAAAATAAAGACACTGGTGGAGGGGCTGGAGCTTTCAAAGTGCCAACTAATAAAGGCTGCTTGCCCTTGCTGGGCTGGATGGGCCAGAGCTGAGGGGACAGGGATTGGATGTCTAAAGGGGGGAGTTAACGTATTGATGGTGATGTGATGGATGGAGCCAATCTGTTACAAATGTATGGGGCTTATGTGGGGGGGGGGCATGGGGGGACTGTGGCACATGGGCCAGAGCAGGGGCAGCGGGACACGATTGTGGCCAGTGAAAATTTAAATAAGTTACTGTGTACCTTGCAATGCCACTTCCTGGGCAGTACTTCATATTGCAATGCTATGTTTCACGGAGCCATGACATTGGGCAGGAGACCAACCACTACATGGCCGATCAAGGGGGCAGCTCTGAGCACGTCAACACAGAAGTAACTGAGTGCAGGGCTGTCTGGGCAGGGGTCCTTGAATGTGGTGCCAAGGTCCGCATTGGGACCCCGGGCCGCCAGTTGAGTCTCGCTGCTCTTGGTCACATATGTTTGTGGGTGGCTAATTAAATAGTTAACTCAAACACAACTCACACAACCAAAAGGCAACCCATACATAATGATGTGTGTTTTGTGATTGATTCTAAATATCTCACTTATCTTGCGAAACTTCATGACTTTAACAATACAATTGGACATTTGATCTTTGCCATAATGGCTGTGGGCCTAAATGTGTGATTCACAGGGACCAAAAGAGGACACAAACAGCCACAGTAGTGCGAGGCCAAGCAAGGCAAACCATAGGGGCATCCCGTTATCTTGTTACTAGTGAACTGTAGATTATTTAGCAAACAGGCAAACATGCAGATTTAATAGTACTCACCGTGGGTACGGGTCGGGGAGTCTGTGTCCCTTAGACCAGCATGTCCACCGACCGCGACCGGATGGAGAAGTCCAAGCACAATCTCCTCAGCAGGGGTAAACTCCAATTTAGATGGAAAGCCACCTCCAGTTTTCATGCTGAAAAGAGAAAATCGTTTGGTATTCAGAAAAGGGGCATACAGCACATCCCAAACATTATATTTAGCGAAAACATTTATTTACCTGTAATTATGCCTTTTAATTTCTTTTTGCCGTACAGCATACTTCAGATCAGAGATTTTCTTCTGAATTTGGGACACATCTTTCCTCTCTTCCCCCGCTGCATTTACTTGTCGGAGGATGGTTTCAAACAATGCCATCTTGCGCTGCTTGGTGGTGTGTTTGGATTTGCTCCCATATAGCTCGTCATAGTATAATGTAAGGCCACTAGCCAATGCCATATTTTGGTCATGGGAGAATCTCCCACTCAACTGGCCGCGGCGCAATGTGCGGCCAGATGGTTGGCTTGGCTGCTCCTCCATGTGTGCAGACACATGTGGTGACATTATGGCCTGGGGCTGGGTAGGGGAATGGCCGGATTGGTGGCTTCCCAATGACTGGACTGGACTGGCCAAGGGACTGGGTGTTCTGGCGTGGCTGGCCACCGAACTTCCAGGTGTAGATGTGGTCATGGTTGCAATTCGGGGCCCTCTTGGGGGGCTAGGTTCCCGGCTGGTGCCAGGTCGGGGGCTCTGTTCCCGGCTGGTGCCAGGTCGGGGGCTTCTGGCCCTGGATGGGGTTCGGGCCCTGGCTGGGCTTCTGGCCCTGGATGGGGTTCTTCTGGCCCTGGATGGGGTTCGGGCCCTGTAGGGGCTTCTGGCCCTGGCTGGGCTTCTGGCCCTGGATGGGGTTCTTCTGGCCCTGGATGGGGTTCGGGCCCTGTAGGGGCTTCTGGCCCTGGCTGGGCTTCTGGCCCTGGTTGGGGTTCTTCTGGCCCTGGATGGGGTTCGGGCCCTGTAGGGGCTTCTGGCCCTGGCTGGGCTTCTGGCCCTGGTTGGGGTTCTTCTGGCCCTGGATGGGGTTCGGGCCCTGTAGGGGCTTCTGGCCCTGGCTGGGCTTCTGGCCCTGGATGGGGTTCTTCTGGCCCTGGATGGGGTTCGGGCCCTGTAGGGGCTTCTGGCCCTGGCTGGGCTTCTGGCCCTGGATGGGGTTCTTCTGGCCCTGGATGGGGTTCGGGCCCTGTAGGGGCTTCTGGCCCTGGCTGGGCTTCTGGCCCTGGATGGGGTTCTTCTGGCCCTGGATGGGGTTCGGGCCCTGTAGGGGCTTCTGGCCCTGGCTGGGCTTCTGGCCCTCGATGGGGTTCTTCTGGCCCTGGATGGGGTTCGGGCCCTGTAGGGGCTTCTGGCCCTGGCTGGGCTTCTGGCCCTCGATGGGGTTCTTCTGGCCCTGGATGGGGTTCGGGCCCTGTAGGGGCTTCTGGCCCTGGAGGGGCTTCGGGCCCTTCTGTGCGGGCTGGAGGGGCTTCGGGCCCTTCTGTGCGGGCTGGAGGGGCTTCGGGCCCTTCTGTGCGGGCTGGATGTGCTTCGGGCACTGCTGTGGGGCCTGGGTTGGCTAAGTGCCCGGCTTGAAAGCATGGGTGGTGTGGGCTCCCTTGGGCGGCCTCTTCTGGGGGCAGAGGTGGTGGTGGCTGCTGTGGCCTGTTTTTTGGCCGCAGGGGCACGTGCCTTTGGGGCCCTTTTTTGGGAAAGGGAGGGTCCAGTGTCCCTTGGTGGGGCCGAGGTGGTACTTGCCTTCTGGGCCTTCTGGGACCTTAGCTTCTTCGGTCGTTGCTGGGACCTGGTTGTTGGGCCCTCAGAGGTCTGGCTTTGCTGGCCGCGTTTAGCTGCTGCCTTTTTTGGTGCCATTTTGTCCAAAAGCTCAAAGAGAATGAGCTTTGGGTGCAGGGACCTTTAAATCATGCGCCCAGCGTCTGACGCCTATGCGCACGACTACGCGCTCGTACGGACGTACGTTCGTGCGGAACCAGGAAACCGCTGGGGTTTCACTTATCTGCTGCCTGGAAGAAGACTAAAGATGGCGCCCACTATCTTCACCCGTCAACAGGAAGAGATCCTCATGCTGGTAAGTGGCTGCCTGTGCATTTTAATAGAATAGTCAATGATGGCCTAAATGTAAATGATGCGTTGGGAACTAGTTTGGGGTCTCTTAATGTTTAATCACTGGCTCCTCACACTTCATCCTCAAGGGCCGAGCCTGGCCACGTTTTCACCTGTCTATGCTGATGTCCTAATTCGGCCAATTGCTCCGGCTTAGCAACAGTTAATTAACCTGTGGAGTAGCGGGGCGAGCTGTCAAACCTGGCCTGTCTCGGACCTTGATGCGGATGTTTGCGGAACACTGTTTTCCTAAGCCATAAAAACACAACGGGAAGCCACACACGTGGGCCAAAAGCCTAAGCATTAGGCTACATCTTGGATCTTTAAAACATCCTAACATGCCATAGATGCAGGTGGCCTGATTGTTGATGTTGGCTATTATCTGTATGTACATGGTGTGTGATACATATAACATAAGACCAGACTGTCAATCACAGTCAACGTCCTCTTTAAGGCACTCCCCAAAAATGGCGGCCATTCGAAATGTGTGTGTTAATGACATTAAATACTCAACTTGTGATGCAACACATATGGGTCTGTGTGTAAAAGTAAAAGCTCTGTGTCCATTATGTTTTTCAGATCATGCTTCAGCGCCGGTATGACTTCGCGCCCAATGTGTGCGAGAAAAGGGACATCGCCCGGGAGATCATCGCGGAGATACACCGTGTGACCAGCACCACCTTCACTCACACCCAGATAATGCAGCATTGGTCGGACCTGAAGCGTCTGCACATGCCCCGGGTGCGGAGGTTTTTTGGGATCCATTTCCCAAGTAAGTACTAAGCAATTGCATGGTATATGTTCCAAATGTCTAAGTTATGCCTTTATTTATAATGACTTTTCTTTGGTAGTGTTGGAAATGGATTTCAGAATTCGCCGCACCCGGAGACGTACAGGCCGACCAGTGCTGCATGACTCTGCATCTGTGAGTGAAGGTGGTGGATCTCCCGGGCGACGGACCTACCCCTCCTCTGTGGCCTCCTCAGACCAGCCCCTGGACCTTACCACAGAGGAGGGGCCAAGGCGCGTGGGCGTGGAGTCATACCTGGCCACGCATGGGGAAGGCTCTGGTATGTCACTCTTCATGTATAGGCACAAAGATATACATGGCAGGCCAAAAACTAAGTTATCCTTTATTATGTATTTGTAGAAGCTTCAGGAGCGGGTGAGATAGTGGAGGAGGAGGCAGCAGAGATGCTGGAAGGAGATCCTGGCGAAGGTGAGTGATGTCAGCCAGACTGGGAGCCAGATATGTTGGGGATAGTGACTATCTACAAATACTAACCAAATGTCACATGTTTCTCCAGGGACTTCTTCACAGCCGAGCCAGGACCAAGGGCAGCCTGTTGGCCCCAACCAGCCATCTGTCGGCCACCAACTCCGTAAGTCTCCATGCCGTTATTCATATTAATGTTTGCTTAGCTAATAACACACACATAACTAAAGGCGTAGCCAAAGTGTAGTTCACACTTTCATGTGGGCACTTCGTTAGCTTAAAGAGGACCCAAACTAGTATTAAGAACCAAAGACTTAGCCATCACACTGTACCTACAGATTAGAAACATGTAAAAACACCCTTCACCCATCTAATGCATGTTATTAGACAGAACAAAACCAATATTGGGGAATATGGAATGCACAATATTTACAGGCAGCATGGGATACAGATTGAAAAAAGGAAGGTGCTGCCATGCATTGTGTGAGTGATGACCTTTCCCTCAACCCAGCTATGCTCTGGATTCCCAACGCACCACTGTAACCTACTCCCCTGTACTTTATCCAACTCTCCACTCCTCATTAAGTGTTATGCTTCAGAGTCCAGATGGCGGCGCTGTAATCCCCAAAAAAGCCTAACTAACTTTGAGGTGGGGCAGAATCATTTGTGAATAGTTTTTGTTTTTCATTAAATAATGTTGAAGGTCCGGTTTAAGGAGTTTAAACACTTACCTGTGGGAAATGCATTAACTGTATCCCTTTGAAGAAGGACATATGTCATGCATTTACATGTATTTGATTAACCCTAAATCTATTTCCAGCATACAAACCGGTCTGGGACTCCTATTTATGTTTCTTTCTCTATTGGTTACAGGGATGATCCCCAAAACCTTGGCGGGAAAAAAAAAACGAATGAAGGAGTTGGTGGCCGAGCTGCTGGCCATACAGGCGACGTTGGGGCCAACAGATGAAGAAGAGGATGATGAATAGTGCCCTTGGTCCTGGCTCCTTTGTTTCACGTTTTTTTAAAGTTGTTAAAATTTTAGAAAGTTTTTAATTGTTTTAACAAAAAATAATATATATATTTTTTAAACAAAAAAACCCACAAAAAAAAAAAAAAAAGTTTTACTGTTAAAAACAAATAAAAAAATTATATATGTTTTCCCGAGGCCAAAAAAAAAAAACGGTTTTAAAAAACAAAAAAAAACTATAAAAAAAAATTTGGAATTTTATTCCAAACCAAAGAAAGAAAAAATTTTAAATAAATTATATTTGAAGCCTTCCTAAATGTGTCTTTTCTAATATGCACACACCCAAAAAATTACACAAACCAGAAACAACACACTTAGAAACATATAGACATATGTAAATTATGTGATTTTCTTACGTTTTATGGACCGAGAAATGAAGTTGGATGCAGGCGCTAAGGGGTTTAGGTAAGTTTGAGGGAGCGAGAAATGAAGTTGGATGCAAGCGCTAAAGGGTTTAGGTAAGTTTGAGGGAGCGAGAAATGAAGTTGGATGCAAGCGCTAAGGGGTTTAGGTAAGTTTGAGGGAGCGAGAAATGAAGTTGGATGCAAGCGCTAAAGGGTTTAGGTAAGTTTGAGGGAGCGAGAAATGAAGTTGGATGCAGCCGCTAAGGGGTTTAGGTAAGTTTGAGGGAGCGAGAAATGAAGTTGGATGCAAGCGCTAAGGGGTTTAGGTAAGTTTGAGGGAGCGAGAAATGAAGTTGGATGCAAGCGCTAAAGGGTTTAGGTAAGTTTGAGGGAGCGAGAAATGAAGTTGGATGCAAGCGCTAAGGGGTTTAGGTAAGTTTGAGGGAGCGAGAAATGAAGTTGGATGCAAGCGCTAAAGGGTTTAGGTAAGTTTGAGGGAGCGAGAAATGAAGTTGGATGCAGGCGCTAAGGGGTTTAGGTAAGTTTGAGGGAGCGAGAAATGAAGTTGGATGCAAGCGCTAAGGGGTTTAGGTAAGTTTGAGGGAGCGAGAAATGAAGTTGGATGCAAGCGCTAAAGGGTTTAGGTAAGTTTGAGGGAGCGAGAAATGAAGTTGGATGCAAGCGCTAAGGGGTTTAGGTAAGTTTGAGGGAGCGAGAAATGAAGTTGGATGCAAGCGCTAAAGGGTTTAGGTAAGTTTGAGGGAGCGAGAAATGAAGTTGGATGCAGCCGCTAAGGGGTTTAGGTAAGTTTGAGGGAGCGAGAAATGAAGTTGGATGCAAGCGCTAAGGGGTTTAGGTAAGTTTCTGGTTGAGGGTGCGCATGCGCAAGATCTTATATACATAAGAACGCACGAATCTAAGAGGCCAAAAACCAATGAAAACCAGAGGCAAACGCAAGTAATTGGAAGAGCTGGACGATGGAAGCCGCCGACAAAACAGGCTGCCGCCGCAACAGGTGAGCACATGAACGTGATTTTTACGATTGTCAACTGACTGAGGCAAGTTCGGGAGATATCATACGAACGGACGTATCTTTTAGGATAGAAACGTATTTGCTTATTGAATCACTCGCAAGTTCATACGAACGCACGAGCGGACGTGAAAAATAGGATGATCGTGAGCCAAATCCAAGCTGTTACATGTTTCTTTGAATCAACCCATATGTGACAAAAATGCACATATGTAGGAGGTTTCTCTCTGAAGGGCAAAAAGCAGTTTATTCAAAGTAAATTTTAATTAATATAATAAAAAAAAATGAATAACTTGAGATACAGATTAGAAAGTCTGTTTTTTTTCTTTTTAATGAGCAAGAACACACAGCTGCAATCATGTTATGGAAAGCCAACCTCAGCCCCATTTCCTGGTCCTGTTTAAAGGGTAATTCCACTTTTGATGGCATTTTTAAAAATGTCCATTATTGTGTGCCAAAGTGATGTCCTTCCTCAAGGTGCTGAGCTTCCCATTCCCCATAGGAGGTGTGGCATTCCACCCTCCCATTCCCCATAGGCAGTATAGCATCCCCCCATCCCATTCCCATAGGCAGTGTGGTATTCCCCCTCCCATTCCCCATAGGAAGTGTGGCATCCCCCCATCCCATTCCTATAGGCAGTGTGGCATTCCCCCTCCCATTCCTCATAGGCAGTGTGGCATTCCCCCCTACCATTCCCATAGTCAGTTTGGCATTTCCCCCTCCCATTCCCCATAGGAAGTGTGCCATTCCCCCTCCCATTTCCATAGGCAGTGTGGCATTCCCCCTATCCCATTCCCATAGGCAGTGTGGCATTTCCCCCTCCCATTCACAGAGGCAGTGTGTCATTTCCCCCTCCTATTCACAGAGGCAGTATGGCATTCCCCCCTCCCATTCCCATAGTCAGTTTGGCATTTCCCCCTCCCATTCCCAAAGGAAGTGTGGCATTCTCCCTCCCATTCCCATAGGCAGTGTGGCATTCCCCCTCCCATTCCAATAGGCAGTGTGGCATTTCCCCCCCCCCTCCCATTCACAGAGGCAGTGTGGCATTTCCCCCTCCTATTCACAGAGGCAGTGTGGCATTTCCCCCTCCTATTCACAGAGGTAGTGTGGCTTTTCCCCCTCCCATTCCCATAGTCAGTTTGGCATTCCCCCCTCTCTTTCCCCATAGGAAGTGTGGCATTCCCCCTCCCATTCCCATAGGCAGCGTGGCATTCCCCCTCCCATTCCCATGGGCAGTGTGGCATTCCCCCCCTCCCATTCACAGACGCAGTGTGACAATCCCTCTTCTATTACCAATAGGCAAAAGAAACAAAAAAAGTAAACTCACTTTTACATTGTTACGCGCTGCTGGCCAGGCCGCAACAACCACAGGAGGCCAGAAGATGGAGGCGTGGCAGGCGGGCAGACGGGCAGGGCAACGGATCCCTGCCCGCTGCCTTTGTCGCTCGCACTATCAACGACGCCCTCGCTGTATCTGCGCCGCTTCGTCTCCGTGGCACCGGCACATACGGATAGAAAGGTGAGTTTCCATTTTTCCTTTTTTTTTTTTCACATTCGCCCAATAAACCTCCCCACTTTTGTGGGGAAAAAAGTAGGGCATGCTGACGCTCGAGCTGTATGGAGCTGAGTGTTTGCTCCATGTGTGCAGGTTCCCCGAGAAGAAGCAGCAGCAGATACAGCAGGGACAGCGAGAGCAGCGGAGGCTGCGGGCAGGGATTGATTTCCTTGCTCGTCCGCCTGCTCCTCCATCTTCTGGCCTCCCGTGACTGTGAAGACCTGACCAGCAGCATGGGAACGATGGAAAGGTGAGTTTCCATTCTTTCCACATTCGCCCGATAAGATCCCCCACTTTTGGGGGGGGGGGGGGGGTGTGGAGGATAATGTGAAAAATGTTCGCCTTATAAGTGCGTCTTATAGGGCGAAACATATGGTGCAACTTCATCCTGACCTTTACCTTTTAATCTGTTTAATCAGAAGGGGAATTATAAAGGCAGGCGAGCAGTTAATCTCTTTATACTGCTGATAGGTCTGATGAATATTCATGGATTTCCCAGCACAGAAAGGTAACAAATATAAATATCTTGTACCTGTAACAGGGACTGCTGTTAGTTTGACTGTTACCTGCAGGAAAAAACAATGATGTCATAATACAAAAATATATGAGAGATAACCTTGTGGCCACACAGCAAACTAATGATAATTAAACTTAATTTGAAACTTTAATTAGAAAGTTACTAGAGCCCCCTAGACCACCTTAGCGAGCCGTAGGAAGCCCCAAAACAGGCTTCATTACTCAGTATTACAAGTAAGCTGTGATTGTAGCATCCCAGAAAGGTGAGTAGTAACCTTTCCATCATCCAACCTGCAGCACTAAGCCTGATTTTGGGTAAATAAGTAAATATAATGCCTCAACTGACCTCCTCACGGTGCCCAATCCCTCTCTGTAAAAAAAATAAGAGAAAATATATTTTGCTTAGTGCCCCCAGAGGGGGTGAAAGCGTTTGTTAAGCCTGGAATGTCGCTTTAAAGCCCAGCTCTGGGGTTCTTAGGGCTCACCAAGGCAACCCAAAACCAGTATGCTTAAGCAGACCTAAACTCAAAAGTACAGCACAGATGATTGCATTGGTTTTGTCATCATAAAGCATTAGAAAGGAAGTCTCATAAAAAATGACTGGGATTTGATTGGCACCAAGTAAACTGTTGAATAGAGCCCTCGATACTCACCTCTTTGTGGGGCCTTCTTGACCACTAACAGCCTTTTAGGCTCACTCGCCAGCCATAAGAGCCTGATAGGCTAGTCTACAGGTGTCACGGATAGATCCCAGAAGAGTTGATTATTGGGTTCCCGCCACGAACCATTGGGTCTTGGAATGGCCGTAGGGAATCCCCGGAGAATTCCCAGAGGGCTGCACTGCTTTGTAGTCTGCTGGGCTGCTAATTCTCCAATCCATTCCATGCCTCCCTAGCCCCTTGCCCCCAGGCTCTGTGTATCCGGCCCTGTTCTAACCTCCCAGCCAAGAAACCCCAGCCCAACAAAGAATGCAATGATTGAGGAATTTCCGATAAATATATTTTATTCTCAGTAGAAAAAAAAACAGAAATCAGAAAATGGATTTATTTCCATTTCCTTTGAAAGAAAATTCAAAAATGTATATCAGAAATCGATGGCAGTAACTAGGGATGAGCGAATCGATCCGGACGAACCCGGATTCGATCCGAATTTCATGAAAAATTCGATTCGGATCGAGTCCGAATTTCCCCGTGCTTCGATCGCTCAAAGTTTTTCTTTAACATCCATTCATTTACATTACAGGCATTCTAAGATGGCGGACGGGACATGTCCAGACATCTACCCCGTTCCAGTGCATGCTGGGGCAGTCACATGCAGCCTATCAGCAGCCAGCAAGCCCGGTGACGTCACAGCGCTATATAAGGCGGCGGCCATCTTGCTTTTGTTCATTTCTCTATTGCATTCGTGAGAGACAGGACACTGCTGTATTCAGGGAGAGACAGTTAGAGAGCCAGGGACAGCCAGTAGACAGGCAGGAGACAGGCAGGAAGTCAGCGAGAAGCAGGGAAAGTTAGGAAAAATCGGAGGCAGTGACAGGGAGATTTTTTTTTTTTCATCCAGCCTGAGTGTTACTGGCTGGCTGACTGGCTTTGTTAGCTGTTTCAGGCTGCTTATACACTTTTGATGTGCATATATACTGAACTGATCTCAAGTCTGCTGTGGGAACATTACCATTTTGTAAGATCTCATTAGCCTCTGTATTTCCTCTAAGCTGCACACTTATTTAAAGTAATTTGGCCTGTTGCCGCCTGCTTAGACACTTTTGCTGTGCATATATACTGATCTCAAGTCTGCTGTGGGGGCATCCCATTCTGTAACATCCCATTAGCCTCTGTATTTCCTCTAAGCTGCACACTTATTTAAAGAAATTTGGCCTGTTGCAGCCTGCTTAGACACTTTTACTGTGCATATATACTGATCTCAAGTCTGCTGTGGGGGCATCCCATTTTGTAACATCCCATTAGCCTCTGTATTTCCTCTAAGCTGCACACTTATTTAAAGAAATTTGGCCTGTTGCAGGCTGCTTATCCACTGTTGCTGTGCATATATACTGTTCTAAAGCCTGCTTGGGGGTATCCCACTCTATACCATACCATACCCCTCTTGATCTTCACTAAGCTGCACACTTATTTAAAGTAATTTGGCCTGTTGGAGCCTGCTTATCCACTGTTGCTGTGCATATATACTGTTCTAAAGCCTGCTTGGGGGTATCCCACTCTATAACATACCATACCCCTCTTGATCTTCACTAAGCTGCACACTTATTTAAATTAATTTGGCCTGTTGGAGCCTGCTTAGACACTTTTACTGTGCATATATACTGATCTCAGGTCTGCTGTGGGGGCATCCCATTTGGTAACATCCCATTAGCCTCTGTATTTCCTCTAAGCTGCACACTTATTTAAAGAAATTTGGCCTGTTGCAGGCTGCTTATCCACTGTTGCTGTGCATATATACTGTTCTAAAGCCTGCTTGGGGGTATCCCACTCTATAACATACCATACCCCTCTTGATCTTCACTAAGCTGCACACTTATTTAAAGAAATTTGGCCTGTTGCAGGCTGCTTATCCACTGTTGCTGTGCATATATACTGTTCTAAAGCCTGCTTGGGGGTATCCCACTCTATATCATACCACACCCCTCTTGATCTTCACTAAGCTGCACACTTATTTAAAGTAATTTGGCCTGTTGGAGCCTGCTTATCAACTGTTGCTGTGCATATATACTGTTCTAAAGCCTACTTGGGGGTATCCCATTCTGTAACATAACATAACCTACCTCTCTTATTTACACTAAGCAGCTCTCTTATTTAAACTAAGCAGGCCTCTTATTTACACTAAGCAGCTCTCTTATTTAAGCTAAGCAGCTCTCTTATTTAAACTAAGCAGGCCTCTTGGAGGCTGATTGTCCACTTTTGGGTGTGCATTATATTCGGTTTCATATACAGTGGGGTATCCCAATTTGTAAGATAACCTACCCCAACCATGTAAACTAAAGAGGCCTGTTGCAGCCTGAGTTTCTCTGCTTGCGTATGGTCTGCATTACAATCTGTCTCTTTCAATGACACTGCTGCCTGGGGTATCCCAATTTGTAATATAACCTACCACAACCATGTAAACTAAAGGTTACGTCCTTCCAGAAGGAAAACTTATGCCGAACACTATTTTTGTTGGGGGCATTGACCTTTGGATTGATCGGCGTGAAATTAAGGATTTTTTTTCAAAGTATGGTGCTGTAAAGAAGGTCAAAATTATTTCTCATACTTGGATTAGTGTTAAAAGTTTCTGCTCAGCTTAAAATACATTACGCCACACTGGCATCCCAAGGCACATGCTATTTTACCCTATCTGTTAAGCTAAAGCATTTCTCATACTTGTATTATTGTTACTTTTTGTTCAGCTTAAAATATACCAGGCCACACAGGCATCCCAAGGCACATGCTATTTTAACCCTATCTGTTATACAACATAAGCGTTGATCAGCATCAGCTGCTTTATTAAGCTACTTCAGTTTGCACTTGTTTTTGACTTCTTTCAATAAACCAGGCCGCAGGGCACCCCAAAGCTGCATCTTGCATCCTATCTGTTATACAACATAAGCGTTGATCAGCATCAGCTGCTTTATTAAGCTACTTCAGTTTGCACTTGTTTTTGACTGCTTTTAATAAACCAGGCCGCAGGGCACCCCAAAGCTGCACCTTGAACCCTATCTGTTATACAACATAAGCGTTGATCAGCATCAGCTGCTTTATTAAGCTACTTCAGTTTGCACTTGTTTTTGACTGCTTTTAATAAACCAGGCCGCAGGGCACCCCAAAGCTGCACCTTGAACCCTATCTGTTATACAACATAAACGTTGATCAGCATCAGTTGCTTTATTAAGCTACTTCAGTTTGCACTTGTTTTTGACTGCTTTTAATAAACCAGGCCGCAGGGCACCCCAAAGCTGCACCTTGTACCCTATCTGGTATACAACATAAGCGTTGATCAGCATCAGCTGCTTTATTAAGCTACTTCAGTTTGCACTTGTTTTTGACTGCTTTTAAAAAACCAGGCCGCAGGGCACCCCAAAGCTGCACCTTGAACCCTATCTGTTTATACTAAATAAGCAAATACATAAAAATGTCAGGCAGACAAGTGCCAGGATGTTCAAAGAGGAGTAGCAGAGGCCAAGATTCAGAAGGCAGAGGTCGCAGCAGACTAGGGGCGAGTGGCAGCAGGAGTCACGGTGAGAGACCTGATCTGCCAGTATCTGCTAGCGGTCGGGTCTCCACCAGTAACGCATCTGCCATGGTAGATTGGTTAACGCGCTCATCAACATCATCACAAGTTACGTCTGAGACCCCCAGTCTAGGGTCTGTAGGTTCCTCTGACACAACCCTGAGTTGGCATGCCCCGAGAGCAGTCCCTGTCCTCCCATTGCCTCTGTCCTACGCCGTCCCCTCCCCCAGCGACGTATCCTATGCTTTGGGTTCAGCTCCACTCTTTAGTGAGGAGGACGATCAGATAGAGGACAGTCAGCAGCTACTGCCCAGCCAAGAAATGGAGGTGGCTTCTTTAGCTAGGCAGACAAATAGTGATGTGGACAGTGTCGTGGGTGTTGCGAGCGTTCCAGCTCCTGCGCCAGACACTGTTGACGAATCCATGAACATCAGTGACGTACAGCCACAACTCGGTGATGATGATGATGATGATGAAGCCGATCGCACTTGGGAGCCGGGTGATGAAGGGGCTTCATCGTCATCATCAGGAGAAGAGGGGCGCAGGTGTCCCCTGAGTCAGCAGCTCAGGCAGCAAGGTGTTAGCAGCATGGTTGGCAGTTAGCATGGGGGCACAATTGTAAAGCCTAGAGCCAAACGGGGCCGGGGCCAGGGTAGAGCACCTGCTGCGCGGCAGGCTACCTTATCAGGAGGTAGTGGGGCAGGGGTTCCTGGAGTTGGCGACAATAGCAGCAAATCAGTGAGGCCTGTTGGTGGGAAAAGTAGCTACTCGGCAGTGTGGCAGTTTTTCCTGAAGCATCCGCAGGAGGGTAACATGGCCACATGCAAGATATATAGGCAGAAGGTGAAGCGTGGCCGGGGCCCAAATGTTGGCACCACGGCCCTGCGTCAACATATGATGCGTCACCATAAAGCGACCTGGGAGAACCGAGGCTCCCAAGGGGTGGTCCGGTCTGCTTCCTCACCAAGTGGCACGCCGCTCCCAATTTCTGCCAGCCAAGGCTCCAGCACCTCAGCCGAAGGCAGCTGTGCGTCATACCCATCCTCTGTCGCTCCTGCTCCTCCTCCTCCTCCTCCAAGTCATGCATCCCGCCAGCAAACCATCAGCGAAGCCATGTCCAAGAGACAGCAGTATGCGCCCACTCATCCTACGGCGCAGAAGCTGAATGTGCTCCTGTCCAAGTTGCTGGTGCTGCAGTCGCTCCCTTTTCAGGTGGTGGACTCTGCACCTTTCAGAGAACTGATGGCTTGTGCCGAGCCGAGGTGGAGAGTCCCAAGCCGTCATTTCTTTGCTAAGAAGGCAGTACCAGCGCTGCACACTTTTGTTGAACAAAAGGTGGGCCAGTCCTTGAGCCTGTCGGTGTGTAGCAAAGTGCATGGCAGTGCCGACGTCTGGAGCTGTAACTATGGTCAGGGACAGTACATGTCGTTTACGGCCCACTGGGTGAATGTGATCCCTTTGCAGCAGCAGCAGCAGCAGCAACTTGGACAGGTCACGCCGCTTCGGCCTCCGCGCTCCCTGCCCGTTGGGCCTGTGACACTGTGCGACTCGGCCTCCTCATCCTCCGCCATCTCCTCACCCTCCACTGTAGGCTCAAGTCTCAGTGCCCCTCCAGTCTACCATGTTTGCAGGGCACGGAGGTGTCACGCAGTGCTTCACATGGTTTGTCTTGGCGAAAGGAGTCACACAGGGGAGGAACTGCTTAAATTTATTCATCAGGAAATCCAAACATGGCTTACTCCAAGAAAACTTAAAATGGGAATCATGGTTACCGACAATGGGAAGAACATTTTGTCTGCGCTACGCCAAGGAAGCCTGACCCATGCCCCCTGCATGGCTCACGTCTTCAATCTGGTTGTCAAGCGGTTTCTGAAGTGTTCCCCCCATCTGCAAGACATCCTAACAACTTCAAGGAAACTTGAGCCACTTCAGCCACTCATACACCGCCAAACACACCCTTCTTGAGCTACAGCGTCAGAACGGTATCCCCCAACATAGTCTGATTTGCGATGTTTCCACCCGTTGGAATTCCACCCTTCACATGTTGGACCGATTATATGAACAGAGAAAAGCCATCACGGATTTCCTGATGATCCAAGCGGATAGGGGGACTCCCCTGTGTAACTTCAATGTCAACCAGTGGCAGCTCATACGTGACACCTGCCGTTTGCTCAGGCCCTTTGAGGAAGCCACTTTATTTGTCAGTCGGCAGGATTACGGGATGAACGACGTGATTCCACTGCTTCATGTACTACAGCACATGTTGGAAACCATGGCTGGTCAGGGCACTGGAGACATGGCGTCTACATCTTACGGCCACATGAACCCCGTTGGAGCTGAACTGGAGGAGAAGGAGGAAGAGGAGGAGGAGTTGCCCAGCGAAACACAGTTTAGGCTTGGCGAAATGGCTGGTTTATCTAGTCAGCGGACAGGAGAGGAGGAGCAGGAGCAGCCAGAGGAGCTAGAGGGTTTTGAGGAAGGCGAGACAGAGGACCCGGACACACCGTGGCAGTATGCAGTGGAGATGGAGACAGGTAGTCCATCCGAGTCACTTGCGCAAATGGCAGGAAGCATGCTCACGTGTTTGCGTAGTGACCCCAGAATTGTTTCCATTTGTCGGCGGGATGACTTCTGGTTGTCCACCTTATTGGACCCTCGCTTCCGGCACAAAATGGGGGCATTTTTTAAACCCGCCGAGAGGGAGGACAAACTCAACTACTACAAAGATATTCTACGTAGGCAGTTGGCCGATGCCTATCTGCACCATGGTCCATACTCTCGCAGGTCTGACTCGAGGGGACCTCTGCACTCACCTTCCACTGCCATGGCTGCTGGGGGGGTTGGCAGGAGCAGCAGCAGCAGCTCCATCAGCAGCAGCCTCAGTCTTCAGTCGCTAATGAGTAGCTTTCTACACCCGCATAGTGAGGCTACTCATGAGCAGCAGGAAGACCTGGAGCAGGACCTGAACCAGCAGGTCATGTCATACCTTGACATGACCATGCCAACACACCTTGAGGATCCGCTGGACTTCTGGGCAGCCAAACTTGATTTGTGGCCGCAACTAGCAGAGTTTGCCCTGGAAAAGCTGTCCTGCCCGGCAAGTAGCGTGCCATCTGAGCGGGTGTTTAGTGCGGCGAGGGCCATAGTTACGGCGAGGAGAACTCGCCTGTCAACTAAAAATGTGGAGAGACTCACCTTTGTCAAAATGAATCAGGGATGGATCAGCCAGGATTTCCACCCACCAATGCCTGATGCATGCGACTAGATTCAGCATGGTGCCACGTTTTACACTTTCCAAATGGTGCAAAACATATTTATGTCTTTAGGCCAATTTTTGGGCTCCTGCTGATGCCAACTTCAGGGTGTGCGTTCTAACCAATTTTTGGCCTCCTGCTGATGCCAACTTCAGGGTGTGCCTTTCAGCCAATGTTTGGCCTCCTGCTGCTGCTGCTTGCAACTCCAGGGTGTGATTCATCCAATTTTTGGGCTCCTGAAGCCAACTCCAGTGTCTCTTTAAAGTAATGGTCGGGCTCCTGCTGCTGCTGCTTGCAACTCCAGGTTGTGATTCATCCAATTTTTGGGCTCCTGCTGCCAACTCCAGTGTCTCTCTCAGCCAATTTTTGGCCTCCTGCTGCTGCTGCCAACTCCAGGGTGTCTTTCAAGCAATGTTTGGGCTCCTGCTTATGCTGCTGCCAACTCCAGGGTGTGCCTTCCAGCTAATGTATGTGCTCCTGCTGCTGCCAACTTCAGGGTGCCTTCCAGCCAATTTCTAGCTTCCTGCTGCTGCTGTTGCCAACTCCAGGGTGTGTCAGTCAATTTTTGGGCTCCTGCTGCCAACTCCAGTGTCTCTTTAAAGTAATGTATGGGCTCCTGCTGCTGCTGCTTGCAACTTCAGGGTGTGATTCATCCAATTTTTGGGCTCCTGCTGCCAACTCCAGTGTCTCTTTAAAGTAATGTTTGGGCTCCTGCTGCTGCTGCTTGCAACTCCAGGGTGTGATTCATCCAATTTTTGGGCTCCTGCTGCCAACTCCAGTGTCTCTTTAAAGTAATGTTTGGGCTCCTGCTGCTGCTGCTTGCAACTCCAGGGTGTGATTCATCCAATTTTTGGGCTCCTGCTGCCAACTCCAGTGTCTCTTTAAAGTAATGTTTGGGCTGCTGCTGCTGCTTGCAACTCCAGGGTGTGATTCATCCAATTTTTGGGCTCCTGCTGCCAACCCCAGTGTCTCTTTAAAGTAATGTTCGGGCTCCTGCTGCTGCTTGCAACTCCAGGGTGTGATTCATCCAATTTTTGGGCTCCTGCTGCCAACCCCAGTGTCTCTTTAAAGTAATGTTCGGGCTCCTGCTGCTGCTTGCAACTCCAGGGTGTGATTCATCCAATTTTTGGGCTCCTGCTGCCAACTCCAGTGTCTCTTTAAAGTAATGTTTGGGCTCCTGCTGCTGCTGCTTGCAACTCCAGGGTGTGATTCATCCAATTTTTGGGCTCCTGCTGCCAACTCCAGTGTCTCTTTAAAGTAATGTTTGGGCTCCTGCTGCTGCTTGCAACTCCAGGGTGTGATTCATCCAATTTTTGGGCTCCTGCTGCCAACTCCAGTGTCTCTTTAAAATAATGCTTGGGCTGCTGCTGCTGCTGCTTGCAACTCCAGGGTGTGATTCATCCAATTTTTGGGCTCCTGCTGCCAACTCCAGTGTCTCTTTAAAGTAATGTTTGGGCTCCTGCTGCTGCTGCTGCTTGTAACTCCAGGGTGTGATTCATCCAATTTCTGGGCTCCTGCTGCCAACTCCAGTGTCTCTTTAAAATAATGTTCGGGCTCCTGCTGCTGCTTGCAACTCCAGGGTGTGATTCATCCAATTTTTGGGCTCCTGCTGCCAACTCCAGTGTCTCTTTAAAGTAATGTTTGGGCTCCTGCTGCTGCTGCTTGCATCTCCAGGGTGTGATTCATCCAATTTTTGGGCTCCTGCTGCCAACTCCAGTGTCTCTCTCAGCCAATTTTTGGCCTCCTGCTGCTGCTGCTGCTGCTGCCAACTCCAGGGTGTCTTTCAAGCAATGTTTGGGCTCCTGCTTATGCTGCTGCCAACTCCAGGGTGTGCCTTCCAGCTAATGTATGTGCTCCTGCTGCTGCCAACTTCAGGGTGCCTTCCAGCCAATTTCTAGCTTCCTGCTGCTGCTGCCAACTCCAGTGTGTTAGTCAATTTTTGGGCTCCTGCTGCCAACTACAGTGTCTCTTTAAAGTAATGTTTGGGCTCTTGCTGCTGCTGCTTGCAACTCCAGGGTGTGATTCATCCAATTTTTGGGCTCCTGCTGCCAACTCCAGTGTCTCTTTCAGCCAATGTTTGGGCTCCTGCTGCTGCTTGCAACTCCAGGGTGTGATTCATCCAATTTTTGGGCTCCTGCTGCCAACTCCAGTGTCTCTTTCAAGCTATGTTTGGGCTCCTGCTGCAGCTTGCAACTCCAGAGTGTGATTCATCCAATCCAATTTTGGGCTCCTGCTGCCAACTCCAGTGTCTCTTTCAGCCAGTGTTTGTGCTGCTGCTGCTGCTTGCAACTCCAGGGTGTGATTCATCCAATCTTTGGGCTCCTGCAGCCAACTCCAGTGTCTCTCTCAGGCTATGTTTGGGCTCCTGCTGCTGCTGCTGCCAACTCCAGGGTGTGATTCATCCAATTTTTGGCCTCCTGCAGCCAACTCCAGTGTCTCTTTAAAGCAATGTTTGGGCTCCTGCTGCTGCCTGAAACTCCAGGATGTGATTCATCCAATTTTTGGCCTCCTGCAGCCAACTCCAGTGTCTCTTTAAAGCAATGTTTGGGCTCCTGCCCCTCATAGTGATGCCACTTCAACTCTCTGCAATTGTGCCGCTCTGTTAAACATCCAAGATGGCGGCTCATGGAGCATCAGGCAGCCTGCAAACAGAAAGTGTCTTTTGACTGTGCTGCTCTGCATTCTGGGATTGCTGTCCTCTACCTGACCCCAGCTCTGCTCTATCTGTGCAAAGCACAGCTATAACCCCACCCCCTTTATCCGGCTCAGTATGTGTGATGCTTCTGAGTCAAGATAGCGTCGCCCGTATCCTAGAGTGCTGAACAGAGTTGCAGCCCAGTGGGGGAAAAAATAATAAGTAAGTGACTAAAAACCTAAAATATAATTTTAGATGCAGGGGAATAGTTTTTTAAGAGTGTGGGCTTTTCATTAAATCATGCTGAAGGTCCAGTTTAAACAGCATTTCTGGCAGCCCTCTAAAAGACTCCAGGGCCAGCCAATTAATTTCCCCAAGCATCCCACGCCTAGCTTGCAGGCTGAGGCTGCATGACCGGCATCTCGCCCGGCAGACCACAGGGAGACCGTCAATGTGGCCGCTCCCCCTTCTCTATGCCGGTCTCTGTATGTAAACAATAATAAACAGAACTAACAAAAAAATCCTACTTTGCAAATTGCTCAGCGGGCAAAATTGAGCGGGTGTCTTCCATTTTAATGAGTAGAATGTGCCATAAGACGGACAGTTTGATAACATCTGTTACAGAAGAGTAAACCCAGGGGCAGGTAGTGTTGGCTTTAATATTTTATAACACGCGCTGGCATTATATACAGCTGTCACCTGCTTGTATAGCTTAGCCTGAGCAAGGCAACATTTACCCTGTGGCCTGTGCGACACATTTATCAGCTCAAGACAACCTTTTGGTAGTGGAGGTAAAGCTTTTGAAAAGGTTGCGAAAAAAAAACTGTTGTTCCAAATTACTCATTACTTACTGGATACTTACCACAGAGAGTATATGAAGCCAATTGTTTGAACAGGGCCTAATTTGTGTCTTCAGGCTGCCCTAGACACTCTTAGCGCTTGCGCCCCCCTTTGGTCCTTATGTAAAAAAAAAAACCTCGGCCTGGGTTACCTTGCAAGAGTTTGATAAAGAAAATGGCGTAGGGTCCCACCTACCCAAGTTATGGGGGCCGGGGCATGGAGGATGAGCTGCCAGCCCGTGGCCCTGAAGGCTGCCAGCCTGCATAGTCCTGACAGGCTGTGGGCTCTATTGCCCCCCGCCGAGTTTCGAGGAGGTAGGCAATGGGGCAGAGGGTTAATAGTAAGTCACCCACTTGCTGCAGGTAACTGGCCAGCCCCTTATACTTTGTGAACTGTTATAGTTCATGGACCCCTTACCAGTTCAAAAAACACACGTAGTGAAAATTTCATTTATTAAAAAGGTACTTTTTTGCTTTCCAACAGCGGCATAGAAGCCCATTCTGCATTCACATACAACCTTTAGGACAAGTGGCCTCTGATCCATCACAGTAACTGCCACACCCCTTCATTGCAGTGAATGGAGCTGTAACTGATATGTGTGTGTGTGGGGGGGGGGGCTTTGTCCCAGAGTTTTCAGGTGAATGGAGAATGGTCTCAGGAGCAGGGCCCTATTTAGTGCTCATGGTGCCCTAGGCCATTTAGGTGCTTGCACCACCTTTTGGAGAGAAGTGTGGAGGGGCAAAGGGTGCAATGGGCTAGATGCAGAGTATGTGTGTGGAGGAGGGAGAGGGCACAAAGGGGGCTGGCAGACATTTTCCATCTTTTATGACATTCTGACATAAAGGGGTCACATGACCACATCAATGAAGGGGAGATGCTCTGGCCCGTGTTCAACCCACTGCAGCCCCACCACCTTCAAACAAATACTCACTTCCTTCTGTGGCTGGGGGCGCTTGTTAGGAGGCATTAATGTTCTGGCTGTGGGAGTTTTAACTTCTTTTCTTTACTACAGTAGTAAGAGCAGCTCCCAACCCCCTTCCAGGTTGCCACCCTAGGCACGTGCCTAGGGTTGCCTAATGGGAGATACAGCCCTGCTCAGGAGCTGGTACGTTTTACACTGCTGAACTAGGATGAATCAGCTGTGGGAAAAGGGCGATTTTTTTACTATCCAGGCAAGTAAAAAAAATCACTTTTTTTCCCATGCAGCTGAGCCATCCTAGTCCGGCAGCATAAAATTTTAAGAATTTAAAGTAACATTTCACCTTAGGACTGCTTTACACGCAGAATATGATAGGATTCCCTATCCTATACAATGTTCATTCCTGTTTCTCTATGCTGCAGAGTTGGAAACTTTGAAAAATTGATCTGCATTAAAAAAAAACACATTTTCTAGTTAGGAAACACCAGGTAATGATATGACTTTATAGATATTTTAAAGGATTGGTTTTTGTTAAACCACCGGAGATCTATGTAACCTTTACAAATTCAGAGAGCGGCAGCAGCTTGGCAGAGAGGCTGTCATTTACAGTGAATATATTACCTTCCTTATTTTAAGGTCACTGCTGTTTCTTGTATTTGAATAACTCACAGTAATGACACGCTCACATCAATATCCATGATTTACAGGCATTCAGACAGCAAATCATGTATTTCATACCAATGAGATTTATGTGGATAGTCCGGATTCTCCAGCCCTAACATCTGGTAGGATGGAGTGCTGCCTGTCTGCTGCTTTATAGCAGATGGTCCTCGAAAACTCTGGCTTTCATTTAAATGTAATGTTCGCTGATGGGTAGTTGTGTATCTTAATTTTATGGGGTCCTGGTGTGAACATTATATGGGGCCCCGTTGTGCCTCATACTGTTATTTTTACTCAGTTGTATATAATTATACTATACTAAACTAAAGACTGAAACAGCCGAAGAAAATGAGGCAAATTTTCCCATTCTATGATTTCAGATGAGCACAAATCTAATAAATTAGGTAGAGAAGCAGCAATGATGGTGTCCCCTGACCTTCTAGGACTCGGGAAAGTCACACCCCCTGCAACCCCTATAGTTATGCCTCTGCTGATAGGCCTGTGGCATCTCCAACACACTGCACTGTACATGGCAAACGATGATGGGGTTCGTATAGTACTGGTATTATACTATATGGTAAAGAATAATGGTTATTACCAGTGATGGATTGGCCTTGCAGGCTGTCCTGGATTTGCCTCAGAAAAGGGATCAGCATGTCTGTCATGTTACACACTCACACATTGAATCAACAGCTGCTGAAGGGGATGAATGTAACTATATAGGGATTAATCTAACTATGTATCAATGTAAGTCAATGGTCTCGGCGGCTGCAAAGCGTTTCAACAAATTTTGGCACTTTCTGAGCAGTGATGAGTCATTACAGCTGATGGATTTTTACTTTTGGCTACAGCTAAATCATTATTTCACCACGATTTGGGGTTATTTTGACTGTGGAACTGGGTTTTTCAGAAGCAGGGCTGTCACAATTGTGTCAAGATGGTTGTTTCCATGCATTTCAGGAGCATGGTGTCAGGGATTTCTCAATGGAGAAATCCCAATTGTAGTAAGCGACCAGAAATTGAGACTGAGAGACAGAGGCGGATATGCGGCAAACCGTGTTTAATATTAACAAACAGTGAGTACACACCAACCAAACTGCTATACACATATATACACATGGAAACCAAAATATACTGCAATGACTAAACAGGAATAGGTAATCACGGCTGTGCAGATACATAGATAAACCGGGAAACATGAAACACACTCAGACTGCTGTACATATATGTACGTGAAGTCAGAAAACATACATACATAGGAGTCCAAGGAAAGTCCAAGGATGGATATAAGGCTTAGAGAGGGAAGGAAACACAATGGCTGAGGCTGTGGCTGTGACTAGAGTCCTGGGTACAGAGATATGGGTTCAGAGTTCTGGGATCTGGGATCAGATTTCAAGATGGCGATGCAATTCAATGCTGATCCACCGCCTGAATGAGTGGCTCAGCTTATATAGGCCAAGAAGTCACAGGTGCTTGCTGATTACTAGCACCTCTGCAGGACAGAGCCATCTGCTGGTGGAGCGGCATATTGCAGGGGAAAGTTCCAGAAAAGGAGCCAGCCGGAAGCAGTACTAAACAGAGGCACGCTCTGAAGCTGTGGAGGAACTCCAGACCTGACACATGGATTCTGCTTACTATTCCACAACATCTGCAAGGAATTAAGCCCTTTTAAATAGCTTACATCACTGACTGCGAAAGGGGCGGTTGGGACGCAATTTACTAAACTATGATTTTTTTTGACTGGAGGTCTGCTTTAAGTGATTTGGAAACAGGTCGTGGGCCACAGCAGCCTTTAACAAACCCACCTTAACAAAGTTCTGTTCCTTGGTTGGTATGTCAGTAGGCCAAGCCCTCAAATAAATGTGGAGCCATGAAGGCGGATTGGCATGGATTAACTCCTCAAAAGAAGCATGCAGGCTGCATTAACACATGTGGCGGGTACTTATTTTGTTTTACTAGAAGGGTTGACTGGAGGGGTTTTGAACTCTAATTGCCTCTCTCCTGAGATAGCCTGTGTTACATGAACAACTTACTGCTATTTCAATGCTGCTGATGTTTGAAGATGTCTTTACCCATCATGCAATGCTTTAGACAGGAATTAGGATTGGGAAAACAATAAAACAAATATACAGACACTAAGGGCCTGATTTACAGTGACTGTCCTTTTTCTAGTTTAAGCTAAATTATTTTTGCCAGTAACCACCACTGTTGCCTCTAATATGGCTCCTATACGATCAAAAACCAGTGGAATCACTCATTAACGGCTTCATGCAGATTACCTAATGAGCTTTGATGAATTACTCCATTAAATACCATCAAGAAACTATGGCCCTAATTTATGATGTGCATCAGTTAGCAACAGTTTTGTGGCTATAGCGCCAGCTTTGGAGCACGGGCATTCCCATCTAATCTGGCGCTGTGTTGGGTATTACATTGACAGTAGCAGGCATTGCGTCGAACTGAGATATTGGCTGGCTTATGTCAGCGCGTGTTGGACCCAGTGAGCGCCACTTTGTACTGCCGCTTTTACGGTGCTCCTCAGCACATATATGAATTTTTTGCACCTTGAAATCTTTCGCGCAGTATTTCCCCAGCACTGGTCAGCGTTTCGCCATTACAGTTACAAGGAATTACAAGAAATTACTGCTGGGGACAAAGGGGACAAACTTAATAGTGCGTTTCGGCTGCATTTTAGTTGTTGGTATCCAAACACACATTGTTAAGCAAAAGAAGCCATTTAACAATTTAAATCAATTTTAATAGCAAAAAAAATTTTTGGACCATCTAGGTCCTGTGTTTCAATTATTGACAAGTCCTAATGCAAGTTCTGAACAAATAAATGTGTTTCATTTAATTAAATGCTAACCGGCGGACACATTGGCGTTAGCGTTTTTCAGTTGTTAAATCTAACGCTGAGTGGGCTGTGAGGCTCTCCACCAATTGCCAACCGTTAAACTAATTGAGTTGAAAAAAGAAGTATCCTTCAAAGCCATCATCGATTTCAATGGTTTGGTCAGGGTTCACCGAATTGTGATGCTATTGTGGTTAATTATTCTTGCTTGGGTGCCAGAGGCCTGGCAATCACACTTTTATTTGTGAAACAGCATGCCAGGGGTTTGGAAATAAGGTCCTAGGTGCAAATACATATCAATAGCAGGACACAAACAAAAATAACTAGGAAAAATCCTTACAAAACTTGCTATAGTATCAAGATTGAAGTGGGCCTCCACTGAAGAAAAGTTTAGTAAATTGCTCCCTTAACCCCCCCTCCCCCTTTGACATTCAGAGGTATATGCTGTTGAAGAGGGCTTAACACTATTCAGATGTTGTGGGAAATATTTGTAGATGCTAGGCTTCTAGATTGGATGTTAGCAGCCATCTTAGTACACATCTTACAGCCCTGCTTACACAGGAGCATGGGAGGGGAGCTGTTCCAGCAGCAACCCACACCCAACAAATATATATTTGCCTCAGCAAAATGGGGCAGCATCCCTGTCCCTGTCATGCGTCATGTCCTGAGGAAGCAGCTAGGACTAGCTGCAGAACGCGGATACAGCCTTCCAGCTCTTGGCATCCCCCTGATCCAGTTGCTTAACAGATTTATAATTTACTTTTTGGAGATTTTGGTTGTGCTTTCTCCATTTTGATATATATACATTACAGTATACAGATCTGGGTCTTTTTATCTCTTCAATCCTTTATTGGTTACTATTCTGACTCTTGTTGTTCACTGTTTGAGATGCCTGGGCTGCGCTGGTGAAACTCCCTTTCCCTCAGTGCACCCCGGGCATCCCATATAAATATATTGCTTATTTCGTTGGTTAATATATTAAAATAGCATATACCGTATTTGCCGGCGTATAAGACGACTGGGTGTATAAGACGACCCTGCAACATTTCCACTCAAAATATAGAGTTTGTTATATACTCGCCATATAAGACTACTCCCTCTTCCGCACACCAAATAAAACGTAAAAGAACATCAGATTTTATTTCAACATGTTAATTTATATTCAAATGCTTATGACATGCAGGAAAACTGTCACAAGGCTATATGTTATCAAACCCTTGTGTACACCTGGGGTTGGCTCCGGGTTTTGATGGGCCCTTGGGCGACAGTGTCACAGTGGGCCCCTTGCAGTGATCATGTCTGTGATTTTCTGCTGTTCTTTTCTAGTGCTTATAAACCAAATGTTCTTTTCTGGATGTTTAATAGTGATGCAGCAGGACCAGCACCTAGTGGTGGTGGGTGTCTTAGAGGCCGCCGCAACCCTCTGGGTGATGGCGTGGGACATAGCGGCAACGTCGCGGGACAAGTGCATGCGCCGTGGGACACCCTGGCAAAAAATGGTGGGCATTGTGGGGGCTGGCCTCTGATCTTCTCCCCAGGGCATTCCAAATATAGTATACCCTCTCCCCCTAGAAAGTTAAAAGGATAAATTCACCTGTCTGGTGATGCCACAGTACTATCCCCACCATAATTCTGTACAAGGTGCGTACCCACACTTTGGCATTATTAGTGGCTCAGGGGAACCCAGCAACATTGCACCCCTCTGACACAGAGCAAACCCCAATCATTGTGTGTGATGGAGTGGGTTTAATTTAAATAATTGTTTACTTTAATTTGCTTCTTACCTTATCCTCCGGGGTCGTCACGCGTCCTCAGCAGGTGGATGGAGCCTAACGGCCCACTCCCATGTCCCGCACCGGCACTGCTTCCGAAGCCGGACGAGGTGGCCAATCAAGAGGCCCGGATGACGGACGCCGGAGCAGCTGATCATCATCATCATCATCGTCGGCGGCGGCGGGGGGGGGGCACCGGAGCAGCTGATTGGCAGGGAGGGGGGTGCGGGCGGACGTCAGAGCAGCTGATCGGCGGGGAGTGCGGGCGGACATCGGAGCATCTGATCGGCGGGGAGGGGGGTGTGGGCGGACGTCGGAGCAGCTGATCGGCGGTTAGGGGGGTGCGGCCAGGTGTCGGAGCAGCTGATCGGCGGGGAGGGGGGTATGCTGATCGTCGGGGGGGCAGCGCGGGACAAGACAATGCATCGCGGGACGCGGGACTAAATAGTGAAAATCGGGGCAGTACTGGGAAAATCGGGACGGTTGCGGGGTATGCAGGTGCACCCGGCGTATAAGACCACCCCCCCACTTGGAGGCATATTTTACAGGGGGAAAAGCCGTCTTATGCGCCGGCAAATACGGTACATTGTGGTTATTTATGTGCGTATTTGGCAATAGCACTTATGCACTTTTTTAGGGTTAGATCCACTTGATGGTAATATAGATGTTTACCTGCACATAAATTGCACATTGAATCAATTTTTTCAATGCTGATCCAGATCAGGCCGAAATAGATGTTAAATAGGGAAGTAGAGCTAGAATATTTAACCATTTACCCATTTGATTGAACATACATATATATTTTATATAGGGACAGGAGGGCCCCAGTTTGTGTTTTGTGGTGTAGTATATGTTTTTTCATTGATTTTTAATCAGTCTTGTTTAGTATACATGTGTGTTTAATAAAGATCGTTTGGTTTATATACTGTGAAATTTTGTTGATGTGCAGTCATTGACTGTGTCTGGTTCCAAGAGTTTTGCATTTGATGCTTGTACACAGCAGACAGTGCCCTGGATGTGTGCCTCACATCATACACACGTGGAGGCTTATCCCCAATGGCCAGGGGAGTGCAGAAAAGCCTGATGCCCTTGTGGGCTGGTAGCCTTCAGGGCCGGGTGCTGGCTGCTTGGCCTCTGCACACTGGTCTAACAGCCCAAATAGCTGGTGCTCGGGCTGGTATTGCTGGAAGGGGGGGGGGGAGACCCCACACTGTTGTTATAAAAACATATTTAAGTTTTAACCCTTGCTAGTTATTGCAAGTTAACTGTAAGGTGTTCATAGTAGTTGCATTTTATTTGCATATCTCATAAAATGTTTTTTTTTTTAGTTTGCTGTGTCTCCTGGCAGGCATGGGTGTCTACCAATACAAATGTAATCTGGAAGAATTACTTTTACAAGCAATATGGTTTTCTTGACAGGCTTACATTTTCTATTAAAAGAAAGCTACAAAAACAGCACACATTCCACATATTTTACCCAAAAATACTGAGAATGAAAAAAGTACAAACAAGCTCAAACTCTGCTGAAAACAAATTATATATTATCTTCCTGGAAAATCCTAAAAAAATCTTCAAAAGTCACAGTTGAACATGCACAGTTTAGTTTGTAATGCTTAAAAATTGCTTGCCAAGATGGGGTGACAAAATCTCCAGGTGGGCTGCCACGAGAGGGTTAATGTGCACAAGGAGCACAGAAAAGACTATCACTATCCCACTATCTCTGCAGTGCTGTTTCACTACGCTCTCTGCCTTTGCGCAGGCTGATTCATTACTAGCGGCAGGTAGTGACAGATGAGGCATTTCAGAGTGCCCGCTAATAGTCGCTGTGCTCGGCCGTGTTCAGAGCGCCTCAGTCGCTGTGCAGCATTGATGAATACATTGTGGGGAGTCGCTATATGACCAATACAGAGCTGTATGGGAGCGAATGGTAGCGACTGGTCAGTGCGACCGACTCACACCATATTCATCAAAAAAACAGCCTCACACACCGCCATCTCTCAAAAATGCTTCGCTGTAGCCCAGAGCGTCATGTGATTAAAGGCTGTTTTTTAACACGTATCCACCAGTAACAAAGCAAAACATATGGAATTACATTGTAATAACATTGTGACATGAACACATTAATGCCAGACCTGTAATGTCAATTCTGCATAAATATATAAAAATAGCAAAAAAATTTAAAAAACGGCTTTTTCAAGGCCAGGAGAGATCCCAACATTATTCGAGAATAAAAAAAAATTACTAATAAAAACACCCTGTTTAAAGAGAAGTAAATGAACATCCATTGAAATGTATGGGAGAGCGACAGGTAGCGAGAGGTAAGACGTGGCGCTCTGCGAGGCTGAACGCTGACACTGTACACTGAGGCTGGGATAATGATAAATCGGAAGCTACATGGCGCTATCCCAGTCGCTCAACAGAATCCGGTTGATAAATGTGTAATTGCGTGCCGTGTCCGGCGTTCACCTGTCGCTACCTGACGTCTACAAGGCACTATCTGACGCTATCCCTTCATGAATAAGGCCCCAAGTCTCTCCCCAGCTTCTTCCGCCATACCCAAATTCATTCTACCCCCCTCCCCACAACCACCACCAATCAAGGCACCTTATGTTCTATGTTCTGGCCCTGCAATTCTATAGCCTCAGCATCATGGCTGTGGAGGTCAATACATACCCCTGCCACATTACAGTATGCGCCTCTACAATAAAAATGTCAGAACCATCGATACCATATCCACCCCTGCCCACAATGCTACAGCCTCAGTCTTGGAGTGCATTTATTGACCAGCTGGGATGCACATTGAGGGGGGGGGTGTTACTCTGCTTCCTGTGTAATTTATCTTTGTAGGCCCTTGGAGTTTTCTAATCTTGTGAATGTGTTACCATTATTACATGCCACAAGACACGAGTGGGATTGTGCTAACCCTCAGCAATCTCTGGATACTACGCTCTCTGCCTTCTAAGTCTCCCGCCAGCTTCTTACCCCATACCCAACTTCATCCTATCCCCACCAACAATCAAGGCACCTTATGTTCTGTGTTCTGGCCCTGCAAGTCTATAGCCTCAGCATCATGGCTGTGGAGGTCAATACATACCCCTGCCACATTACAGTATGTGCCTTTGCAATAAAAATGTCAGAACCATCGATACCATATCCACCCCTGCCCACAATGCTACAGCCTCAGCCTTGGAGTGCATTCATTGATCAGCTGGGATGCACATTGGGGGGGGGGGGGGTATTACTCTGCTTCCTGTGTAATTTATCTTTGTAGGATTGGAGTTTTCTAATCTTGTGAATGTGTTACCATAATTACACGCCACAAGTCACGAGTGGCCTCAGCAATCTCTGGATACTACTCTCTCTGCCTTCTAAGTTTCCCCCCCAGCTTCTTCCCCCATACCCAACTTTATTCTATCCCCCACCACCACCACCGATAAAGGCATCTTATGTTCCATGCTCTGGCCCTGCAAATCTATAGCCTCAGCATCAAAGCTGTGGAGGTCCATACATACCCCTGCCACATTACAGTATGTGCCTCTGCAATATAAATGTCAGAACCATCGATACCATATCCACCCCCTGCCCACAATGCTACAGCCTCAGTCTTGGAGTGCATTCATTGACCAGCTGGGATGCATATTGGGGGGGGGGGGGGTTACTCTGCTTTCTGTGTAATTTGTAGGCCCTTGGAGTTTTCTAATCTAGTGAATGTGTTACCATTATTACACGTCACAAGGCACGAGTGGGGCCCCTCAGCAATCTCTGGAGAGCATGTTGATGTTTTGCCAAATTAATGTTACACTACTAAATGCAAAATATTGTGTATTGTTATGACTACCCCCCTACCCCCCTATTTTCAAATATTAACAGATTGCTTTCCTTCGTCAATATAAATGCTTGGATGGCAATAATAACACTTGGAACGTCTCAGGTAACTGGCACAGCACGGCAGCACATTAGCACGCCGAGCGCCTTCTCAGCAAGAAATATGAATCTAACTCTGATCTCTGGTTTGTGGCTTTTTAAATGTGTTATCCCTGTTCCATTAAATACATTCATCCCACAAGTGATTAAGAAGAAAGAGCAAAGCTTAATCTCACTTTTTTTTTCCTCCTGTCCCCCGAGGATTTCTCCTAAGATAGCGACAATCATTTCTTTTTGCTGACTGCGAGAGAGGCAAGGAACACTTTTTGCCAAATTGTAGAGCGCTCTGCTGGCAGCCTTGGGATTTGACAATATTAAATAATAATTAACAAATGCAAAGCCTCGTGCCTGACTTTGAAAGTCTGAAGTACCCAGTGGAGTCCAATCATTTACATACAGCGACATGGCGCGCAATTTCGAAGAATTTTGGCAGTATTCTGTATGGTTTGCTTCAGATACAAATAAATAGAGTTACCAATTCAGGCAGCAAAAGTTAGATAATGAAATGTACCGTATTTTTGCCCTATAAGACGCACCTTGGATTTGGAGGAGAAAATTAGAAAAAACAAAAAAAATGTTGTGAACCAAATAATGTAAAATACCCCCTCCCAATCACCCCATTATAGACAGTGTTCAGAATTCCCCCCAATCACACCAATACAGACCCCAAATTACAGGCAGTGAGCGGTATCCCACATTAAAGGCAGTGAGGGGCATCCCACATTACAGGCAGTGTGCAGGCATCCCCAATACAGGCAGTGTGCAGGCATCCCCAATACAGGCAGTATGCAGGCATCCCCAATACAGGCAGTGTGCGGGCATCCCCAATACAGGCAGTGTGCTGGTATCCCCAATACAGGCAGTGTGCTGCCATCCCAAATACAGGCAATGTGTGGGGACCCTAATACAGGCAGTGTGCTGGCATCCCAAATACAGGTAATGTGTGGGCATCCCCAATACAGTCAGTGTGCGGGCATCCCCAGTACAGGCAGTGTGTGGCATCCCCAATATAGGCAATGTGTGGTGACCCTAATACAGGCAGTGTGCTGGCATCCCAAATACAGGTAATGTGTGGGCATCCCCAATACAGTCAGTGTGCGGGCATCCCCAGTACAGGCAGTGTGTGGCATCCCCAATATAGGCAGTGTGCTGGCATCTGCAATGTAAGTTTTTTTTTACATTCACCCAATAAGACGCACTGATATTTTCCCTCCACTTTTGGGGAAAAATAAGTGCATCTTATAGGGCGAAAATGCGGTATTACTTGCATAGTCTACTTAAAGTGAACCAGTGGCCTGGGAATGATCTATTCCCTCCCCCCCCCCCCCCCCCCCCCCGGGGCACCAAAAATCAGTATGCCCCGCTGTGTGAAACCCCCCAGGTCGCTCATACACTTACCTTGTTTCCTGGTCCGACGCCCATGCATGAGCCGCGGCCGCATCCCCACTATCCCTCTAGCAGGGCACGGTTGTGAATGGCCAGCGCAGGCACGCTCCCTGTTAAAGAGAAGTGGTGTATGTGGCTGCCAGTGCGTTCGGAGACACTGGCCTTAGACGAAGGCTTAGACGACGTGACACCAGCGGCTCCGAGCATGCTGACTGGGTGAGCGGCTGCGCATTTGCCATAGGACCGGGGAAAGGTAAGTTAACTTCAGCGATCTGGGGGGTTTCATGCAGCAGGGCACCCCCGATCATGGTGCCTTGGGGGACAGGACCAAAACCCAGGATAGTCAAAATCCTGGGTTTTGGTCCAGTTTAAAATGGAAAACCCTGGATTTTGACTAATCCAATTTTTTTTCCATGCTCCGAGGCATTTTGGGATGCCCCTACAGTGTGAAACCTCCCAGATTGCCCAGTACAAACTCACCTTTCCCCAGTCTTTTGGCGCATGTACTGTCTCTAGTCAAGTCAGAGCCATTTTCCGCACATATTTATGTCTGAATGGCTGGGCATGGAAGCACGTCTCAACCCAGAGACGCTGGGACAGCCTTGAATGGAATGCAGAACTGGTAAGCACAGGGCTGCCTGGTCCCAGACTTGCAGTAGGGCTAAAGGCGCAACTGTAATGTCTTTTGTGACTTTACTTCCTGTTTATTGCAGAACAAAACCCTGATCTTTCGGCCTCCTGTGTTTAAAGTCCCTGTGATCGACACAAATCTTACCTGTTCAGCAACCCATCAATCAGCTTATCCGTGTTAGAGCCAAATTCCAAACTTGGACACGGACTTCTCGCTGAAGTCCGTGTTCGGGGTTCAGAACCCAAAATGTGCAGTTCGCTTTTGCTCAACACTATCCACTATAAACGTTCAATCAATCTGTTTGAGGCCTAAGCCGGTAGTGTGGGACACAGTGTGAAGCTTAAAGATATGCCCTCGAGGCATGAAAGCTGCAATAGGGCGCCAACAGGTAAGATAGAAACCTTGTGCAGAATTTATGGTCTAGGTTCTGTTGGGGAAAGTCCATCAAGGTGCTTTTGAACAGACCATTGTTTTGCCCATAGCAATAATACAACCACATGCTGTACAGTAGCCACACTAATTAGGATCAATGAGTCAGGCAGGAGTAGAAGAATGGCAGCATGACAACTTGTCTCTGCTGCTTCCTACTCCATACTCAGTACCCCAGTCTCCCCTTGTGGTATCATGCGATGCCTGGGTCACATTCCAGGGACATGCATAGGGCAGGATTGTTCTGTTATAAGCTGCAGATACAGGTTTGCAGTCACATTTCTTGGACAGTAACTGTACATTTCAGTCATCGCTTTGACTTGAATGTCGCTCATGATCCTCTTGAATGTGACTCTCAAGTTGAGAAAGGTTAGGGGATCTCTACAGCATCCACAAAAATATAATCTCTTTTTGCGCGCTGCTGGGCTCATGCAGCAGAGGATTAACTGCCAATGCGGATTTAGATATTTTTCACATGTTCTTCACATATTTATACATTTGGAGCTTGGTGGGGAAGAGGACCTCTGACACTGAAAGAAATACAAGACACTGACTACCATTTCAGAGTGGGGAAGATTAGTCCTCTTCGGTCAGAATGTAGAATCTAACATAATTGTTGATTGCACCATCATCGACATAAGATGTACAATAGGTTTGTGATGTATTGTCTTTAATCCCTGTATCCCGCTTCTAGGAAAGGGCTATATGAACCTATATGTTTAATTACTTCAATAAAATGTATTTTTTTATTATTTAATTTTAAAAATATTTATTACTATTTTTAATATAAATTATTATTTAAAGGAGTAATTTCGGAGAGTCTCTGTATACCTAAAGCTTGTAGTGTTGTTGGGGTGGTTGTTCTTTAATTTTTTTTTACCCTTTTTTTATTTTTACTTTATTTTTAGATTCTCTTTTATTTTAGTTTGTTATGAAGAAGTATCTTTCTTTTCGGTGAATTGTAGTAGACTAGACTAGATTCAGCTAGGGGAGAAGGTTTATCAAACTGGGAGGCCGATTCATTAATAGCGCCAGGTAGCGACAGATGAGCGACTGTAGCGTGATTTTTACAGTGCCAGCCAGTATTCGCTGTGCTTGGCCAGCGTTTGCTTGATGACAGCGACTCAGTCAGTGTGCGGTAATGTTGAATACGGGCTTAGGGGTCGCTGTTTCACAGGTTCAGCGTTGTATGTGAGCGCCTGACAACGAATGGCCAGAGCGAACGGCTTGCTTCATATTCATTAAAAAATGACGCTCCGAATTTGCTGGCGCTGTCCATTCCTTGTTTAAACCCCAGTGCGCTGGCGGCGATGGGTGTTAACTAGTTTTTAACCCCTAAACAACCATATTTTTTGATTGTAACGTTATACATGTTTTTGGAATCATTTTGTAATATGAATATATTAATATCAGACCTGTAAGATCAATTCTGCACAAATTTTTTTTTTTAATTTTTTTTACTTTAAAATAAAACCGAACATTGCAGAAGTGGTCTCAGAATTTTTGACATTAAAAAAAAAAAAAAAAAAAAAATATTACCAATTAATTATGATTAATTAAACATTGCTCCATTGAAATGCATTGGACAATGCCAGGGAGCGACAGGTCATACCTGGCGCTGTGAAGGAATTTGCAGCAGCGCTGTTCGTTCCAGGCGGCTTCATGATGAATTCCGCGCTAGCTGACGCTCTCGCCGGCGCTAGCCTCATTTAGCTTGATAAATGCGTCATTGTGACTGCCGCCGGGCGTACTTGAGTCGGTAGCCGCCGATAGCTGGCGGTACCTGGCGCTCATCAGACACTACCTGGCGCTAGCCCGTGATAAATAAGGCCCTAAGTCTTTGGTCATAAATGATTATTTTTTCACTAGTAATCTGATTTGGACTCTCTTTTAATGTTGTATATTGTATATTTCTACAATTTATATTGTAATTGATCTTAACAAGGATTTTGAGATATATCTTCATAAAATTATTTCCAGGGTCATGCTGCTCTAGGCCTTTTTAATGCTCTTAACCCTTTTGTTAAGCCTGGTCGCGATCCATGAGTATAAAATATATATATATATATAAATATATATATATATATATATATATATATATATATATCTTACCCTGGCTGCCCCTTCAGCCTCTGAGTGCTTGCTCATGGACTGCCCCCCCCCCAGTCTGCACAAATTCCCCTTTAGATTCCCAAAATTAATGTACAGAGTGAGAGTCAAATTCCCTATACCAAAAAATTCCCCCACAGTCCCTAAAATGTAACAGCATATGTAAATGTGGATCTACCCCCTACAGTCCCTAAATATGGACCTATGGACCCCAGAATGAATCAAAACCTAGAAAGATGCCTTACAACCTAAAGTTGCAGTTATAGTATCAGAAATGTATTTGAGCACCAGATAAAAACTGTAAATTGCATAAAATATATATAAAAATGCATGTTTGTATGCTCGCATACATACAGTGTGCAATTCAGGATGCCTTGTGGTCCAGAAGCAACCCACTAGCCACACCGCTATGGTACTACTACGCCTGGGGCAACTTGAAAGAGAGACAGCATCTGTCCTGAAAAAGAATCCCTCTGACTTTCCTTCCTCCATCATTGTCCTTTTCCTGGATTGCGTAAAAAATACATATATAAAAAAAAATTATGGACACCTTTAAAAAGCTACAGGGGATGTGCATGCACGGAAATTAAATATCCAGACATATTTGCATTGGGGGAGTAAAGGTGAGGGTATGTCCTTTTTTACTTTTTCCAACAGAGGACCTTTAATACATATGCCCTTATTCATCAAGCGATAGCGCCAGGTAGTGTCTGACGAGCGCCAGGTCCCGCCAGCTAACGGCGGCTACCGACTCAAGTACGCCCGGCGTCGGCCACAATGACGCATTTATCAAGCTAAATGAGGCTAGCGCCGGCGAGAGCGACAGCTACCGCGGGATTCATCATGTAGCCGACTGCAACGAACAGCGCCGCTGCTAATCCCATCACAGCGCCAGGTATGACCTGTCGCTTCCTGGCGATGTCCAATGCATTTCAATGGAGCAATCTTTAAATAATCATAATTAATTGCTATTAATGTTTTTTTTTTTTTTTTATGTCAAAAATTCTGTGACCACTTCTGCAATGTTAGGATTTTTTTTTAAGGTAAAAAAAAAAAAAAAAGATTTTGTGCAGAATTGATATTACAGGTCTGATATTAATGTATTCATATTACAAAATGTTTATAAAAACTTGTATAATTTTACAATCAAAAAATATGGTTGTTTGGGGGTTAAAAACTATTTTAAATCCATCGCCGCCAGCGGTCTGGGGTTTAAACAAGGAATTCACAGCGCTAAAAAATTCGTAGCGTGATTTGTTAATGAATCTGCAGCAAGCCGTTCGCTCTGGCCATTCGCTGTCAGGCGCACCCATACAACGCTGAACCTGTGAAACAGCGACCCCTAAGCCCATATTCAACATTACCGCACACCGACTGACTCGCTGTCAACAAGCAAACCCCGGCCAAGCACAGCGAATACTAGCTGGCGCTGTGAAAATCACGCTACTGGCGCTCATCTGTCGCTACCTGGCGCTATTAATGAATCGGCCTCCCCGTTCATTGTTAGTACATCTGAAAAAAAACATATGTCAATCAAGTTCAACCAAGGGACGGGTCGGGAGAGTTATTTTTATTTTACTGATTACAGCTAATTGTAACTGTTAATCTTACATTCTGCTAGAAAAGCAACTAATCCATTTTTGAAGCTGTCAGCTGAGGATGCTGTAACAAGCTTCTGTGGGAGGCTATTTTACAGATTTATAGTTCTTATATAGTTCCCAGATGGTGGGAGTGCCCCCTTGTCTTTAAAGAGAATTTTAGCTGAAATAGTGTTTCCCCATATTTTTTTTATTGGCCATATATATTTATATATATATTTATACAAGTTAATGATGCCCCCCCCCCCCCCCCCAGTCGTCTCCTCTCAAGACTAAACAGATTTAAATACCGTAATCTTTCTTCATTACTAAGATCCGTCATTCCCCTTATCAGTTTGGTGGCTCTCCTCTGTACTCTTTTCAAAATCAGGATGTCCTTTATATGAATAGGTGCCCAGAACTGGACGGCATATTCCAGGTGAGGGCGCACCAGTGTAGGCCTGGTCGCCTTGGAAGCAGCTGCTTGGCTTTGCTTAGTCCTATTTAGCCTGTGATCTACCAGGACCCCCAGATCCTTTCTCGACAAGTTACTCTCCCAGTTTTACTCCCCCAACTCACCTCTCCTTGGTCCAGTGGCGTATGCACAGGCTCTCATCTGCCCTTTGCCGTGTTAACCTCCCTCGGCAAAGGGCTCTGATTACCTTGAATGGGAAGCGCATGCTGCCTCATACCCCGTGTATGGCTGTGACAGGCCTGTGTAAAGACTGGAACAAACATGTGGCAGCCATTCTGCAGCTTTGATCCAGATTAGGTCTGTGAATCATGGGGATATGGCTACCGTACAGTTGCCTAAAGGGGTCCCTGCACCCCACAGCAACTTAAAGGGACTCCTTTAGACTGATGTGGGGTGCTGGGGGCAGGGAACCCTTAAATATGCTGTGGGGTTGTCAGAAAGCCTCTAGGAATCCTAAGGCATCCCTGCGTGCATCTATGCTGAAACCTGGATTTCATCAGCAGGCAATCTGCTTCCAGGTTTTCATGCACACTAATGAGGAAACCTGGATTCCATTCCAGCCTGCAGTCAGCTCCCGGGCCTTCTCACCTGTACACACATTTAAAGGGAGCAGCTGACATCATCACAGTGCTGCCTGATCATCAGCTCTTCCTGGTTCCATGTGCTCCAGTGCGTCCTGTGATTTCATGTTTTGACCCAGCTTTGACCCTGACCACTCCTTTGGCTACTCCCGACAATTATAAATAATATATACCGCGCTGTGAAATGTTTATAAAGTCGAAAATTATAAAAAAACAATACTATTTTAACTAGCTACACGTGCACTACTTAAATCTCACCAATAAGTAAAGTACAATCCAAAAATATATAAAAAGCACAGAGCTACAAGTGAATTAATTTGAGTCCTCTTTAAAGTCCTTCCAACTCTTTTTCTGAATCCACCAAGTGTGTCAATATTCCATTTGTGCAATACCACCACCAATATTGTACTCTTACCAGAAGTGGTTTAATTAAACAGCAATTTCAACAATCACGAGGACACCCTCTCCAATCAGCTCCACCGCATCGGATACAATTCCTCAGTACAATATATAAAATGGCCAGCCGAATCTCCATAGCATGTTCATGCAAAGGGAAATAAAAAATCCATAGCGCAATACTGCCAACTATAAATTTCCTTTAATCAAGACAATAAAACACTCACAATCCAAAGGTTTAAAAACTTGCATATCATATCATGGCTCAGGGCCAACTCACGCTGCTGAATTCCAATAAGTGTACCGCCGGCTCCCAACGCGTTTCGTCGCTCAACGCGACTTTCACTAGGTAAAACTCCCTCTGACTGCTTACCTTCTGCGACCTCGGCCTGCCTTATTCTTGGACTGATTTTCTGGCTTTATCTTCGGCTCGACCTTTGTCTATGAACCTTCACTGCTGGCACCGACCCTGGCTCGTTCACTGATCTGCTACTGTGCTTGTAACCCACGGACTTAAGTTTTGGGCTTCAATATTTACTCGCTCCAGCCCATCAGGCCCTGTGCTAATTTAGCCTAGTGTTCTGACAGTTCATTACCTGGTTTCATGACCTGGACCTTCCCTGCAGCCCAGCCTATCCTCTCTTGTGGGGGGGTCTAGTAAAGACAAGGGTGGGTCTTAGTGTACTGTCCGTTCTGCCCTATTATCTGGCTCCAGTCCAAAGACGGGCTTTCTCACTCTCAGTACTCACCCCACTCGTTAGCCTGACAGGGGTGTTGGGTGAAAGTACCCCTTTGAGCTTCTGTGGGGGGCTGGGTGCAGATACCCTTTTAGGCTGCTGTGGAGTAAAGAGGACCCCTTTAGGCTGCTGTGGGTGGGGTGTGGTGCATGGACCCCTTTAGGCTACTGTGGGGTGGTGGGTTCAGGGACCCCTTCAGGCTGCTGTAAAGTGCAGGGACCCCTTTAGGCTTCTGTGGGTGGACTAGAGTGCAGGCACACCTTTAGCCTGCTGTGGGGAGAGGGGTTTACTATGGGGACTTTGCTTTTGGTATAGGTGCAAGTCCCAGCGGGTAATGGGATATTGAGCCGACTAGCCCTTACAGGACCATTTTACAGCCATCTTACACCACTAAACTTTGGGTCCCCATTGACTGCTATGGGGTTTGGGTTCCAGAGCCTCATTTCCCCCTACAGCAGAAAAGACCTCAGTCCATTAGTAATTTCTGCAATGCTATAGGCTCAGCATATTGACTGTGGGACCCACCTACAATACTAATGCTTTATCACCATCTATCTAAGGGTGGCCATTTCCTCCCCTGCGTATGATCTTTTCCTGCAGTACTATAGCCTTAGCTTACAAATGCACTTATTGACCAGATAGGAAAAATACCATTTTGTGAATACTCACCTTGTAAAATGGGTATTGTAAGTATGTCACACACCCCGCTTCAAGATATTCATTACCTGTGGGTAGTATGGTCCTGTAGAGGGCTTCTGCAGAGATGATTGGAGGAAAGAAAGCCCCTCCCAGTCCATAAGTACCTGGGACCTCCCACTCATTACCCAGTATAAAGAAAGCAGTAAGGTAAAGGACCAGGAAGAGCCAAATATCAGTCATAACAACGCAAAGTTCACCATATGAAGGATGCAGAATCCAAAGGGCGGGTTGAAGCGGGGTGTGTGACATACTTACAATACCCATTTTACAAGGTGAGTATTCACAAAATGGTATTATTCTAAGTATGTCACACACCCCGCTTCAAGATATTCATTACCTGTGGGACATCCAATAGCAGTGTCCATAAAGGGTGGGGATCCAAAAACAAGGTATAAAGCACAACTCAAACTACTGCAGCCTGCAGAACTTTGCGGCCAAAAACAGCATCCGCTGAGGCCCGCACATCAACCTTGTAAAACTTTGAAAAAGTGTGAACAGAAGACCAGGTAGCGGCCTTGCAAACTTGCTCAACAGAGGCCTGGTGCTGAAAAGCCCAGGAGGCCCCAACCGCACGAGTAGAATGAGCAGTAACACGAAAGGGAGGATATCTCCCCTTAGCAGAATAGGCCCCTACAATGGCCTGACGGATCCATCTGCTGATGGTAGACTTTGTGGGTGCTAGACCCTTCTTGGGCCCAAAAGGCACCACGAAGAATGCATCAGTCTTGCGAAAGGCAGACGTTACCACCAAATAATACTTCACAACACGAACCACATCCAAAGAATGCAGGACCCTCTCCTTGTCATTGCTGGGGTTAGGACAGAGAGAGGGCAGAACAATATCCTGATTTAAATGAAAGGACGAAACCACCTTAGGAAGAAAGTCCGTCTTAAAATGGAAAACCACTTTATCCTGATGTCTTTCAAAATATGGAGCTTGAATAGACAGAGCCGCCAACTCAGAAACACGTCTAACTGAAGTGATAGCTACCAAAAATGCCACCTTCTGCGTAAGGGAAGACAAAGGACTATCATGCAAGGGCTCAAAGGGGGGAACTTGTAGCGCAGAAAGAACCAAATTCAAATCCCAAACCGGAATCAAAGGCTTCCTAGGAGGCCGCACATGCGTAACCCCCTGGAAAAAGGTCTTAACCAAAGGATGTAGTGCAAAAGACTTTTGGAAAAATACCGCCAGGGCAGACACCTGCCCCTTCAGAGTACGGAGTTGGAGCCCTAAGTCCAGACCATGTTGCAAGAACTCCAATATTCTAGAAACAGAGAATTCCCTACAAGGGAAGGCCCTAGCCTCACACCAATCAATATAAGACCTCCAAGTCCTATAGTACACGGATGAAGAAGACTTCTTTCTAGCACGAATGAGAGTCTGAATAACAGCGTCAGAAAGACCTTCCTCCTTCAAGATGGAGGTTTCAGCAGCCACGCCGTCAAAGCCAGCGTTGGTAAATTGGGGTAACGAAGATGACCCTGTGTGAGCAGATCTGGCAGCAGGGGCAGAACGAACTGATCTTCTGCCAACCTTACCACGTCTGTGAACCAGACCTGTCTTGGCCACCTTGGAGCTACCAGAATTGCTGTTGCTCTCTCCAGAGCAAGCTTGCGCACTACTCTGGCCACCATGGGAAACGGAGGGAACAGGTACAGAAACCCCAGATCCCTCCAGTTCAGGGACATGGCGTCCGTCGCGAGAGCCAGTGGGTCCTTCGCCAGAGACACAAAAGCCAGAAGTTTGTGATTGTGACGGGAGGCAAATAGGTCCACCGCCGGTGACCCCCACCTGAGACAAATTGAGTGAAAGACCCTGGGATTGAGAGACCATTCCCCCTTGCGAGCTGACATCCTGCTCAGAGAGTCCGCCTCCGTGTTCTCCACACCTGGGATGTAAACTGCTGAGATACACGGGACATGTCTCTCTGCCCAGTCCAGGATCAGAGACACTTCCTTGAGGGCATACCTGCTGCGGGTTCCTCCCTGGTGATTGATGTAGGCCACCGCCGTCCGATTGTCCGACCTGACCTGGACCGGCAAGTCTCGCAGTTGATGAGTCAAATGACAAAGAACCAACCTGATGGCCCTCAATTCCAGAACATTGATAGACTCGTGGGCTTCCAGGGGGCTCCACAAACCCTGAACTTGCAGATCCTTCCAAAAGCCCCCCCATCCTGAGAGGCTGGCATCCGTAGTGACTATCTCCCACTGAGGAGTCCGAAAGGATCTGCCCCTCAGTAGGTTGGTTGAGTTCAGCCACCACCGAAGCGAGCGGCGAACCCGGGGAGACATCTGAAAAAGATGATCCAGCGACTGAGGAGACCTGTTCCAGACCGATAACAGATGGAGCTGAAGTGTCCTTGTGTGAAACTGAGCAAAGGGAACCGCCTCGAATGAGGCCACCATCAAACCCACCAGTCTCATCCCTAGACGGATGGACGGTCGAGGCATGGACATGAGCGACCGAACCAACTCCTGAATCAGAAGAACCTTGGACTGAGGAAGGAAAACTCTGGCCAGATCTGTATCCAGAGACATTCCCAGAAAGGATACTGTCCTGGACGGGTGTAGGGAGGACTTGGGGTAGTTGATCACCCAGCCGAACCTCTCCAGAGTGGATATTACCGTCCTGGTGTCCAATTCTGCCTGGCTGAATGACGGTGCCATGATGAGGAGATCGTCCAGATATGGCACAATGCGAATCCCCTGCGCTCTGAGGAGAGCCATCACCCCAGCAAGCACCTTGGTGAAAACTCTTGGAGCTGTGGTGAGACCGAAGGGAAGAGCTACAAACTGAAAGTGCCGATCCTCCACCGCGAACCTCAGAAACCTCTGGTGTGCGGGAAAAATGGGAACATGGAGGTAAGCGTCCTGAATGTCTATGGACGTCATGAAGTCCCCCTGACGAAGAGAATGAATAGCCGAGCGCAACGTTTCCATGCGAAACCTTCGCAGTCTGACGAACTTGTTGAGAATCTTTAGGTCCAGTATGGGCCGGACGGAGCCATCCTTTTTGGGGACCGTGAACAGATTTGAGTAAAAACCCCGACCCCGGTCTAATGAGGGAACTGGGCAAATGACTGCCATTTCCAGAAGACTCGATACTGCCGCCCGGAGCCAGTGCCTCCGGGGACACCCGAGACCTGAGGAAATGCGGGGGAGGGTAGGACTCGAACTCCAGCTTGTAGCCGGAAGACACCACTTCCCTGATCCACCTGTCCGAGACCTCTCGGTTCCAGACCTGGGAGAAGTGCTGTAGCCGTCCCCCCACCCGCACGGGTGAGGGCGCCCCCTCATTGTTGAGCGGGCTTGGCCACGGGTTTGGGTTTTGAGCCCCAACTGTATCCTGAACGGGCACGTCCTCTGCCCCTATTCCAGGAATTTCCCCTTGTAGAAGGGAAGGCGAAACCTCTTCCTGCTCTAGATCCCCGAAAGGAAGGAGTGAAGGAAGACGCTCCTCGAAAGGGGCGACGTTGCTTCTTGCGTTGAGGTAGTTTGCCCCCCTTGGCCACGGCATCCAGCTTGTCTCCAAAGAGCCGTAACCCAACGAAGGGAAGAGCTGTTAGTGACTTTTTTGACCCAAAGTCAGCCGCCCACTGGCGTAACCAAATTGAACGCCTGATAGTAACCATTAGAGCAGAGGCTCTACTACTCATCATCAAGGAATCATCCAAAGCGCCCACCATGAAGGACAAAAACCCCTCACATTGTTTTAGTTCACGAAATTCCTCACTGTCCGGATTCAAACCGGAGGAGGATAACAAGTGCCTGACCACCTTTCTCGTAGCCACCGCCAACAGCGATGAGGCACAAACAGGCCTTATTGCTGCCCCAATACTGGCAAAACCATGACAAGCCATCTGGTCAATGCGTTTATCCTCACCATCCTTAAGAGAGGAACAATCAGGGTTGTTCAATACGGCTGAGTTGGATAACCCCAAAATAGGGGCGTCCACCTCGGGGGGAGACGCCCAGCGCTTAACCGTATCCACTGGAAAAGGATACCTCTTATCCCAACTTTGGGGAATGCCTGGGAGCCGGGCAGGCCTTTCCCATTCCTTAGAAATAATATTATCAAAATGCTTTTGATTAGGGAATTCCAACCGCCGCTTGGATTCGTCATAAAACTCCCCTTGCTGTTGAGGAACCTCCGCCGGAGGCGAGATAGCAAGCACCTCAAACATCTGAGTCAGAACATTAGGAGTATCCAAGGAAGTCCCTGAGCTCCGATCGGAATCAGCACCAACAAATTGCTGATCATCAGAAATATCTGAATCCTCAAATAATTCCCCTTCTTCTAGAGGGGAATAATCTGACCAATCCAGGCCGTCCTCGTCATCATCATATTCAAAATGATTAACCGGTGATAAATGCTTCCTCTTAGCCGGTGCTTTCTTGGCAACCGTGGAGGAAATGAATTTTTCAATACTGGCCAACCTGGCACACACATCAGATTGCGACTGCCCCCCCGTGGCAATCTCACACGGGGCACGGGTCAAAGTGGGAGGGGGAGAGGATGAAGCCGGCTGCGCTGACCCAGATGCCTGGGGACCGGCTGCCGTGTAATAGTCTGCTGTGCACATGATATACATAGGAAAAAATCATCCCCTGTTAGGGATACCCCACAACCCATACACTTCTGGGATTGTCCCGAGGGGAGCCCGGAATCTTGGGATGCCTCCATAAGGTGAACTTGAATAGTCGCTATGAGTGAGGGAATTACGCTATTAAGCAACCCGGGATGCCCTTATATTGTCCAAGTGGGAGGTTTTGTAATAAATAGCAAAAGTACCCAGGTACTCTAGGACCAGGAGAAACCTGAAAAAATTCCTGGCAGTTCAGCCTGAAAAACATAGAAAAAGACAGTAAGAGGTTCTCCCTATATAAACCTATATCTATTATACCTATATATATACATATATATATGCAAATATGTACAGATAAGCAACGGCCGCAGGGCCACTCACTGAGTCTTTGGGCGCCAATACACTGTGTCCTCTGCCTGAGGTAACACAGATCAGAGCGGGAGACGCAGCAGGGGGGCATGGCCAGCGTGGATCGCGCGCTGCAAGGCTCCGCCCAGCAGCTCCAAACTCCTAAAGGGCGCGGGCTGCGGCCTCATACCGAAGGCCCGGCCCCGCCCCCTCACTGAAGAGCGTGAGGGGAAAAATCCAGCACCTGTCTCAGCTCTGAGGTAAAAATCCAGCACAGTGTCTGTCAGACGTGAGGGGAAGCTCCCCTCCATTAACACTCGCGCACCGGTGCCGCAGGCAGCCGCGGCACCGGGAGCATAATAGAGCCGGTAGCAGCCCGCATAACAAGTGGAGCTGCTCCCCGCTCGGTCACGCTACCAGCTCCAAACTCCTAAAGGGCGCGGGCTGCGGCCTCATACCGAAGGCCCGGCCCCGCCCCCTCACTGAAGAGCGTGAGGGGAGAAATCCTCCCCTCAGCTCTGAGGTAAAAATACAGTGTCTGTCAGCAAAAAAGATTGCAACAAGTTTACATTATAACTATTCATACCAGAAAAGTAAACATTTTAAACAAACATTTCAAATAAATCTATTTTCCAGGCGCCCCCATAGAAAAACACCAGAAGCTGAATAAGAGGCCTCCACACAACTAAAAAAGGGGAATAGGCCATTTAAGGGGAAAATTAAACTCTTGGACAGGGCATCCCAAACCGGAGTCACCAACCCGGTATAACCGCCTACCCTCTTTATAGGGTCTCGCGGTGGAGCATAGCTCCTGAGCACCTGAGGTGCTGTTATACCCTCGCTCGGACAGCAGTCAAGACTGGGAGGCATTTAAATAGCTATATATTAATAAAGGGAATAAAGAGTCCGAACGGAAATAAAAATATATATAGGCCGGGAGTAGACCCGGCTACCTTAAAGTCCCCCTGTGCAAGGAGGAGATATCATCTGCTGCTTGCTCGCCGTCTGCAGAGATGAAGACTGGGTAATGAGTGGGAGGTCCCAGGTACTTATGGACTGGGAGGGGCTTTCTTTCCTCCAATCATCTCTGCAGAAGCCCTCTACAGGACCATACTACCCACAGGTAATGAATATCTTGAAGCGGGGTGTGTGACATACTTAGAATAACCCCAGGGGTGGGCTTAAAAGCTCATGGGGTGTCCAGGGGTGAATTTCTGGTTTTCTTGTTTGTCTGGGGCACTGTTGATAAAGAGGGTTTGTAGCACTTCTCCTGCTTGAGGTTGAGGTCCACAATCTCCTCAACAGCTCCTCCAGTTTTACTGACATTGAGATGGAAGTTAATCTCCTGGAACCAGGCCTCAAAACTTTTTATCTCCTCCAAGTAGGGTCTATCATCATTATCTGGGCACTGTTGAGAATTAAGTCTGGGCAGCCCATCTGCTGCTGCAGGCTGAAGTCCTGTATCAGTTTCTTTGTCTTTACTGATGTTGAGGTGGAGGTTGTTCTCCAAGTAGGCCTTCTCATCATTATCTTGGGAACTGTTGATCATAAGAGAGTGGTAGAGTCTCCCCTACTTTAGGCTGAAGGCCACTAACAGTTCCTTAGTCTTATACTCAGAATGGGGTTGTTATCATAGAACAGTTCTCGAGGTTTCTAATCTCCTTCAAGTAAATATATATATATATATATATATATATATATATATTTATTTAATAAAACTGAGGGAATATTTGAGAACATGTGTCTTTAGAGATACCCCACTGCCTTTCTTTCAAAGTGACATTGATGTCTGACTCTAGGTGTCCTTGGAGAACTTCTTACGTATGTACCCTTTACCAAATGCTTTATTCCAGCCGCCCATCATGACACTTCACAGTTGTGTGGCCTTGGCAGTTATGAGTCACCCTTTGCAGATTATATATACATTTTCATAACAACCAAAAGATCTAAGGGAAAAACATGTCAGGAATAATAACTTCCTCTTTTTATCTACTGCCATTGAAGTCTACTTTGATTTTAGTCTGTGTCCACAACCTAAGTTTGATGTTTTTGTTGAAGGTTCAGTATCTCTTACTCTGGTCTGGTCATAGTTTGAGCTCCCTAATGCAAGCTGTTAAATAATGTGAGTTTTTCTACTCAACCCAGATCAAAATAAAGTTTACACATCCTTAACCCTTCACACAGTTGTGGCCCTTTTGGAGCTGCTTTTATTTGATGCGCATTGCTGAACTATTATATTTAGTCCAAGTCCAACAGCAATGCCTGGATAAAAAAAGACATCCTAACAAATAAAAAGTAAAACATATACATATCCAGTGTCCCTACCATCAGGTTTATTGCATCCAAATAGTTATGTGAATATGCTTTATGGCATAAAAGACATTAGCGCATGTGCTATACAATAGGAGGCCCAACAATAGGTGTTGTTTACTTTGACATGCTGTACTAAGCAGCTAAATATACTGTAGTAAGACTAATTATAACTATGATTACATGTAAAAGAGACATGATATATGGGTCGATTCAGAGCCTGATAAGAAAACTCACTCCTTTTTTGGAGAGAAACTGTCATTCACTTACCTTGTCACCTTGGGGCTGATTCAGAGGCAGGTGAAAATTTACACCCGCTAGGCAATGAAAGTCAATGTCAGTTTTCTCTCCTAAAAAAGAAGTGAGAACTCTCTCCTGGCTCTGGTTGGTGCGCCAATGAGTTTGCATTCATTGAAATTGGATGCGCTTTTGTCTTATCATCACTAGCACTAGCATTTGCCAATGTGCCAATTTTCGACTAGTGTTCTTTTTGGGCACCAAACTGTCTCCAACGGCTGATTTATGGTATGTTTAGAGGGCAGAAAAGCTTGCGCAAATGTGGCAATTTGAAGAGTGAATTTTCTCCAGTAAATAGGTGGAGGAAACTGCTGATTCCAATGAGTAACAGGCTTATTTCATTCCAAAAACACGTCAGCAGTGTCATGCATGTTTTTCAACAATGAAAGTCTCAGCTGCAAATTCTTGTTAAAGATTGAACCCTTTTTTGGTTTTGGTTCAAAAAATGATAAAAAGTTGTCAAAAAACAAAAAATTAAGGTCCAACCAACAAAATTGTGAATATTGGGCCCCAAAGTTTAGCAAAAACAAAAACAATTTAAAAAAATGATAGTTAAATTATTAAGCATTAATATGCAAACCAAACAGGGGAGGGAGGGTTAAAGAAAACATCTAGGACAAAACATTGGGCTAAAAAACGTTAAGGGTTAACTTGAATCAGCATATCCCCCCCCCCCCAAAAAAAAATGGAGAACACAGGTTCTCCAGAGAATACAATCTGAAATGGTGAATACAGTAGAAGTTCAGTGCTTAGCCAGGCAAATGCGCATGGGACAGGGACATTTGTGCTTCGAAACAGCAGATTTTCCTTGTGGAAGGTGCAAATAGGTGCAAGAGGAGGCAGTTTGTGCTTCTTCTGTGTACTTGCCATTTGGTGTGATTTGCATGTACATCCGATGTGCGCACATAGCCATGAATCATGCACCTAGGTGCATGCGGAATTGTACCGACCATGAATCGATCCTATAGAGAAGACAAACCAGTACTTTGCACATGCAGATGCCTCATTTTGAAGGCCAATAGTTGGAAATTTGTATGCACTTTGCTGTCCACGCATGCAGTCCATTGTCCTGATGTACTCGTGCTCGTTGGATCTGATTTGCCCATATAAAATGAGCAGCACAATCAGCAAAATAGAAGGAAATGTGGGTTGGGGAGGAGATCTCCCAAGAGCTCTTTCCAGACTGCAATTCCAAGGCACCAATTGCGTTGAATTGTGTCTGTAGAGAAAATAAGTGAAGAATTCTATTTTGAATAACACATACAGAAGGAAAGAGTTAGTAGATGACCATGATGAGGACATATCGTAGGACAGATGGAGTTAGCACACTAGATTCTTAGGTTTAAAAGAGATAGGGGATCTTTAAGTATGTTAGTGTATAGAGTAGAGCAAGTTAAGGTGTGAAGGATTCTGATGAAGTGGTAATATTTATTGCCAAGCAACGCATTGATGTTGTGCTGCTTAAATGCTGCCATGCTCTGCTTACATGGTCATATAACTATTTACCTCTTGTCTACCCTTATTCTCATTCACTGCCTGATTCAATTTTTGTATCACTGTCATAATTGCTGTCAGCTTAGATAAATGCACTAGCACTTTATTGCACCATTTGGCAGCTTAGGATAATTTGTACCTAGTAACTCAACTGATTACATATCGCAGAATAGAGTCACTTTGACATGTTTCATCCTGAGCTATATGTTTTTTAATCTGGTCTGATTTTGTATTGTATGTTTTAGGTGTTGTAGCTAGAAGTGTTTGATAATAAAATATACACATTTTTAAATCAATTGATTAGTGTGTGCAGCATTGTTTAGAGTGCATTGGACCCAGCTGGAGGCCCAGTTCTGTTTTGCAAGTTGAGTTGTGAAGGATCTTGGCAGATGGATCACCACCAAGGATCAGATTGTCACCACGTATCTGTGGATGACCAAACATTTGACGAGATATGACAAGTCTAGCAGCTCTTCCTCGATTGGTACAGAAGTGTGGCCCAGTAGATGAGGCTGGGTTGCCCAAAGGTGATGGTTGCAGTAACAGCAGTCAGGGATAGCTGGGCATCACTAAGGAGCAGCGAGCAAAAAGTCCCAAATCTGGAAATACAGGAGATCTCTGATCTTCACCCCCACAGTCTCTAGGATGAAATGTGAAATAGGGGCAGGGGAAAACAGGATGCAGAGGATCCCTGGTCTTCACCGACACAGTCTTTAGGATGGGAGATGGACTTTGCAGAAAGGGGAACCCAGATGATAGGTCTGCACAGAAGATGAGAGCCGGATAGGGATAGTCCAGAAACAGCCATTATTAAATCATGCTAATAATGCTGGTGATGGGGTCCAAAGTCTAAAGCAAAAGGGGAGCTGCAGAGTTCTGCTGCAAAGGGGAATGTCCATACAAGCCAGATGAACAGCCAAAACAAGAAGTTAGTCCAAGATCAGAAGCCAAATCGGGAAGTCTGCCAAAGCCAGGACGGAAGCCAAATAGAGGTTGTCAGTAGCCAGGATGAATTACAAGGACTACAGGATCAAAAGACAAAGTTCAACCAAGGAAATCTGCTGCAATTTGTTTGCTCCATTTTATAGTGAATTTGGGCGAATGCTTGGCATGCGTGCACACAATTCGCAGGTGCACATGCACGCACCAGGGGGCTGGGGATAAGAAATTAGTGCAGCATCATGATGATGTGTGCGCATGCTTGTATATGTCTGCATTTGTTTGTCTGCTTGTATTTGTGTGTATCTGAGCACCAGACTGAAGCGACGTTGTGACAGTCATCAAATCACAATTTTCATAAACTAGGTTTAAAGGTAAGGCAGTAGACTTCATCAAGTTAGACTGTAGTAAAATCTCACTGGCTACTTATTGAAATGGAATGTCTGTGACTCAATTTTGCTGGAACCTTCCTTTCATGGCAAAACATGTGCCCGTGAAACAATATTTAAAGAATGCACACCTGGCTACGAAACAATGTAGTTGCAAGAAAAAGGGGGGTACATTTATTTATGCACTGCAAATATCTTTGAAATAACGTGCAAATAGCACGTAAAGTTGAGGAGCAGATACAATACTAATCATAATATTTACAATATGTACAATATATAGTGTAACAAATCCTGGGGTTTACATTAGTTTGGTTGCACCCAGTTTAGTAAAGTAAAAGGATACCAGGATTTTGCCACAAAAATTGCTTTCAAGAGAAACGGTGAAAATTGCTTTCAAGAAAAAAGGTGGGTTGTTATACCTTAAGGAGATTATGAGGCACTCCTTGTATGCAGGTATTGTCCCAATCACGGGATCTTTGCTCCAAATGTCCTTAGCGAGGTGTGGAGTACAGCTTAAGAGGTCCTAGTACTGCTGCTCAGTCATAGAGTACAAGTAAAGCTGCTAGCGTCTCCCGCTGACACGTGTTTCGGTTCACAAATAAACCTTTCTCAAAGTGGGGTGAAATGAGCGATGTCCAGATGCAAGATTGAGGCCGGAGAGGAGCGAAGAAAACATGTGCCCGTGAGCATACAGTGTTGACCAGCTTGGAGGGACCAAAACGTAAATATGGAACCAGCTTGGTTGTTGTCGGAGTGGCAAGAAAGTTAGTGCAGGAGTAAGAGCAGCCAACTGGGAAATAAAAAGGTGAGATTTTGACTATCCTGGGTTTTGGTCCTTGCCCCCAGGACACCCCCGACCGGGGATGCCCCGCTGTGTGAAACCCCCCAGGTCGTCCGAAGGAACTCACTCCTTCCTGGTTCTACGGCGCATGCGCGGCTGCTCGTCCAATCATCCCGCTCGGATCCGCTCCCGCCCCTTCATCTAAGGCGAGGGGATCCAAGGGCACTGGCGGCCACATCCCTCACTACCCTCTAACAGGGACTGTGCCCTCGCCAGACATTCACTAATGGGTGGCGCGCGCATGCGCCCTGCTAAAGGGATAGCAGGGATGCGGCCGCTGCTTGCTCATGCGTTGTTGGACCAGGAAAGAAGGTGAGTTTCTGGGTGACTTTGGGGGTATCACACAGTGAGGCATCACTCACGATAGATGCCCTGGGTGGAGGCAATCTAGCGGTCCTGGAATCTTATAGATTCCCAGGCTGATCTTTGTGGGTTTTGGTCCGCTTTAAAAGGATTTAGGGTCACTTTAAGAGGCTAATCTGTGTGTATCTGCACTACTGCCAATGAGTGTGTTAGAGACTGTCAGCACCCAACTCCCCACAGGTTCACTGGGCACCTCAGGGCCCAAGAAGACCCCTTGGTGACACCCTGAAGCCTGTGTGTGCAACATAGCTTCTCTCTAAAGGTCTGTAACCAAAGCCCTTACCAGCCTCAGGTACTAAAAAAAAGGTATTATATTATTTATTTATTTATTTTTTCACAGCTTATTTTTTACTTAAAGGTTTGTTTTATCATCTTTTTGGAGTCACAAAGCAACTATTTAAATATAGACAAGAAAATCCATGAACCTATTTGGAAATTTGGTTGCCATAGAGCTAAACAAATACATTGAAATATCCAACGCTGAATAAATTACTACTTCTCACTTACACTGAACATTTAATTATGCATATTCATGAAGAATAGCGTTTGGTTCAAAAATATCATGTGTACAATTTCTTGCAAGCTGTGTTCTCATGAACCTTCTTCCTCAATGTGTCAAGCTGTCTGTGCTTCCCAGTTAATCTGTATACCACAGCGTTCATTTTTATAGGAGGATCTGACAGAAGGGCATTTAAGGCAAACCCTTCCTCAACGCACAAAACAAATGATCTTTCTTAAACGATCAGATTGGTAAAACTGATTTAATAATATGATATATTTTTCTTATTGCCTCAGTAAGAACTCCAAAGAAATGCTTTGCTCCTGCTGTGGATTATTCTCTGGATTGTGCTGAGAATATATTTTGAGGCAAAACCCAACAATAGGTGTTCAGCATTACATTCAGCTAATACATTACATTATAATAGGTTACTTTGTATACAAAGTAGCTAAATATACTGTATATCTAAGTAATGACTGAATTATAACTGTGATCTCAAATAAAAGAGAAATAATAAATTAGTATACTGACAGACTAAGGGGTTTATTCATGAAGCTCTAGCGCCAGTTAGTGCTTCGTAGTGTCAGGCAGCGTCTGCTGAACGCTGTGTGCTGTACGCAATACCACATGTATGAAAGTGATTCCGTTGAGTGACTGGAACAGCGCCATGTAGCATCCGATTCATTACATCCATTACAGACGACTCAGCGTATAGCGCCGGCGCTCTAGCTTCTAAAGCGTCAGGTAAGACCTGTCGCTACCGTTCACTCTCCCATACATTTCAATGGACGTTCCTTCTAATCCCTTTCCTGATCCCATTTTTTATGTTTTTCTCCTGGCCTGGAATGATATATTTTTGAAAATATTTTGATTTGAATTGTTCTTACAGGTCTGGCACTAATGTGTTAATGTCACAATGTTACAGCAATGTAATTCTATGTGTTTTCAATTTGTTACTGGTGTAAATGTGTCCAAAAAATCACACAGCGTCTGCTGCTCTATGCTACAGCGAACCAAATTTGATCACTGATGCTGTGTGAGTCTGATTTTTTTGTTGACTATGGTGTGAGTTGCTGAGAGTCGGTCGCAAAGAGCTGGCGCTACCTTTCGCTCCCTGCAGCGGTGTACTGGTGTTAGAACGCCCAACATACATCTCATTTATCAATGCCGGGCCAGGTTGCTACAGCGACTGAGGCGCTCTGTTACAGCGCCCGATAGCCGATCACAGCGTATATTAGCGCTCGCTCTTAGCGCCTCTGTACAGACGCTCATCTGCCGATAGCTGGTGCTAGTAATGAATCAGCCTGCCACTCAAGATGGTGGCGCCCGTATCCTACAGTCCTGAACAGAGTTGCAACCCGCTGGGGGAAAGAATAATGAGTGACTAAAAACTTAAAATATATTAATTTTAGATGCTGGGGAATAGTTTTTAAGGGTTTGGGCTTTCATTAAATCATGCTGAAAGTCCGGTTTTAGGTCAATGACAGACTAGGCCAAAAATCGGGCCAGAATTTTAGTGACCAATGATCAGCTTATGACTAGTCTGCGACAACCCACACTGAGGCCCCCATTGGGATTCCCAGTTGTTTAACCCGTATGCCTAAGGTTGAGGCAATAGCATTAGGGGCAGGGCTGGGGGTTCCTGTCTGGGGGTAGGGGACAGTGGGGCCAGATTAATGGGGGGCTGAGGAGAGATTGTGGAGGCCGGGATTGGATGTGGTTGTAAGAAGCAGTGGCCCAACTGGCTCCAAAACAGTGTGGTCCACTGGAGTGAGGGTCCTGCTATATAGCTGGCACCACTAACAATGGCCCTGACCTATCTGTGGTTGACTGGGATTAAGACAAGGGGGGTCTCTTAATCCCAGTCAACCACAGACCTGCATACACAATGACCTTGGCGCCCAGGGCTCCCTGTTCACTCACCCCTACTAATGGCCCTGCCCCACTCCAAGGCTGAGCTGCAGGGGCAGATTATGGTGGATATGGTCACTCTTAAAGAAATGGCATTGAGGCTTTAGTATTATAGTGGCAGATAATATGGCAGGGGTGGGTATATCCCCACCACACCCATGATGCTGAGTCTTTAGCACTGCAGGTGGCAGAATGGGGGCTGTGATCTGGAGGGCACAGTTGGGACAGTACAGGGGGCTTGGAGGGAGACAAGTGATGCAGGGATTGTATAAGGGCCTTCCTTCTACCACATGCACAGAAGCCTCTGTCTGCCATGCTTAGGCTTCCTAGCACATTTCCTTTGTGAAATTTCATTTTAATACACATGGCCACTAGGGGGAGCAGTAGCCAAAACAAATGTATCTGTTCTATATAACAGTGCTCTAATTTAGCTCTGGTGTGAATATTAGAACATTAGCCTTAACCTTTTTGGGATATTAATAAAGTAAGGGGTTCAGATAAATTGACTTCAAGGCTCCAGACAAATCTCTGGTGCATGCTAAAAATTAATTGCTGCAAATGACCTATTATTCGATTGCTCTTCAAATGTTCTTTCCCAAAGGGCAAAGTATGAGCTACATCTCCTGGAGTTTGTGATTTTCCAGAGTGCTCCCTCTCAACACACAATAAGTTGCAAAAAACATAGTATTGAAATCATTCACACCTAACTAGGTATTAAGGTAAAGATGAGGACCAAATATTTTGGGGATTTTTCACCCCTATAGTGTAGGTTGAAACTGCAAGCTTGCAAGCTCTCCATTCAGTATTTAATGAATAATCCATTAAGCACCATCTTGGCACATAAAAGTGCTTTAAATTCATATTTTGAAAAGCAGCCAAATTCACATTTCTCCATCCCTGCCCGATTGCTGTCTCGGACATGCTGGAGCTGACAGCACAGCCTTCATAAGTTTCAATTTGGTGCTAGTCATTTCCACCACTTCTAACAGGTGTTGACAGGCACACAACCAGTGTCGGACTGGCCCACCATCCGCATACCCGAGTTACATTTTTAGAAACACAAATATGGTGCACCGCTAAATAGTAGCCACAATAATTCGGCGTGCTCTCCTATGGAGTCCAATACATATAAGGGAATGGGACATGGGACTACAGACCCCAGTACCCACCAAAAAGGGAGCACAGCCAAAGCAACAATTGAACAATCATTTTATTAAGCCACTGAAACACGGACAATTAAAAACATTTAAAAACTCCTGCTAGCCCCACTCCACAGCTACTCCTCAAAATAACCCACACCACAGTATACAGTAATATATATCAAACGTGCACACTGGTTCAATCTAATAAAGACAACACCTACATGAACTCTATAAAAAACCTAAATGTTTTTTGTACCTGAGCAAGAAGCGGCTTGGACTGCCGCGAAGCGCAGGTGTCTGACCTGCTGCTGCCCCCAGAGCCTCTTCCCCACGTGTTATTGTTACCATTGATGCGGTTGGGTAATGATTCTCTAAGCTGCTATATTTTGTTTTCTTGATATTTATGCACTGTTCACTTTATTTTGTACAATTGATTATTCTGTCAGTATTTTGTATCACTTGGGTTATACTTTAGTGGATATTTTGTGCAATCCAAGGTTTTTTGAAAAGTATGTTTTGTCATATAATTAGCAACTTTGTATCTTTTAGTAGTACAATACATTTTTTGTTTGTATTATGTATAGGTTTGGCACATATTTGACACATGATTTTCTATTATATTGATTTTTTGATACACACTGCCTAAGACATATAAATATATATTTTTTTTATCTTGTTGGGATTTTTTTGTACCGGTACAAAAACATTTAGGTTTTTTTTAGAGAGTATTTATTAGATTGAACCAGTGTGCACATTTGATATATATTACTGTATACTGTGGTGTGGGTTATTTTGAGGAGTAGCTGTGGAGTGGGGCTAGCAGGAGTTTTTAATTGTTTTTAATTGTCTGTGTTTCAGTGGCTTAATAAAATGATTGTTCAATTGTTGCTTTGGCTGTGCTCCCTTTTTGGTGGGTACTGGGGCCTGTAGTCCCATGTCCCATTCCCTTGTGCGAGTTACATTTTTACATTTGGTCAATAAAGATTAGACTTTTTACAATTGAATTTAGATTTAGATGAATGATGGGCCCTGAGGATAGTTGCTTCTTGTGGGCCCCAAGAACGAATTCCTTTGGTGGATCCAAGGTGCTCAAGTCCTGTGAAGACAGGGCCACTGAGGGTTGAAGAATATAAAGGGATCTGGCCAGTTGTTTGTGTTTTCCATCAAAGCCAAAAGTTTTCAGACCTCCAGTGACATAGCTCAGTTCAAACAGAATGCTGGATGCATGCAATACCGCATCCATCGAGATTACCCTCAAATCATTGTGTATAGTTTTTAAAGGGACTGTCCAGGCATAAAAAAAGAATGCTTACCTGCACTCTCTCAAAGCAGGTGTCCTGGCACACTCTTGTTGCATCCTTCCAATTGCATGGGCGTGCTCCTGTCACTGTGACTGAGGCAAGGGTGGGACCACATCCCTTCATGTCGCCTGTAAAGATTCTTGGGAACAGTTCCAGTTCTTTAGCAATGGAAATAGGTTTAGCAGCTGCTGGACTGAAAAGTATAGAAGAGCAAGAGTATAATTTTTTTTTCTTTCAACCGGGACCATCCTTTCAAAGAAGGCCTGAACATTCTTTTGTGAAGGTTCTGGTCCAACTAAAATAACTTAACTCCCCACCCTCAACTCCATCCCTTTATTATAGACTCCTTTGTTTCTAAGAGAGCTCCACCTGACAGACAATAAACAATTCACTTGATCTCTGGATTTGCACAGCAGTCCATGCTTCCTGCGCCACCTGAGGCCTGAACATGGGTTCGAGGAGGAGCATGTGATCCCACCATTAGTCACAGGAGCCCTACCATGCCCTCTTGCAATGAAGAGGTGTGTTGAGGCCTGCCATGCCCCCTCTGTTGAAGTGAACGGAGAGGGCATGACCACATCACTTTGAGGAGGGGGGCAAGCCGGGCATGGAAGCGCCGTTGACTGCTGTTGTGGCCCCGGGAAGCATGGGCTGAGGTGCGGCCTTGGATCCAGCGATCAAATGAGTAGGTGATCCATGGACTACTATCCCTCTATCTGAGCAGGTCCTGTTACACCCCTCCTCTGGCTCTGCTTACCTTTTGAGTCCGGATCGCCAAAATTCTGCTTCTTTTCCAAAGGCCCTGGTGTCTTAGCCATCTAAGACTGATACCACAGGGCTTAGCCATGCCACTCCACTGTGTCCTCCTCCTCCGCCTTGCCAGCCGCTCTCACAGCTTTTCCACAGCCACCCTGGCAGCGCAGACAATACACGCAGGTGTGAGATCCCAGAGGGCGGAGCAGTGCATCCTGGGAGGGCAAGATGGTGCTGCCCTAAGCTGACACCCAGAGTAGAACGAACAAGCGCAGAAGGAAGACAGGTAACTTTTATTTTCAAATTGTTAGATCAGAGGTCTAAAGGGAACAGAAGTTTGGGGAGTCTTTGAGTACTCCACAGACTGTCCAATGTTCCTCTTTAATTTATAGCATGCAGTCATTTTCATTTGTTCTTAACTATGCTCAGTTTAGGTCTGTGTCCCCAGGGCATACCAATTTTGGATTCCCTGCACTGTGACTGGGTGGGGGGGGGGGATTCGCTCAGATACTAGCAACTATAAGTAAGCTGTGGCATCACTGGCAAGGTAATAATACGTGTGAAACATGAGGTTTCACAGAGCAACGTGGGCAGGGAAATGACCACCCCTATAGTCTTATAAACTTTATGGTTGGTTTTTGGCCTCTTAAAATAATTCCATAATTCAGTTAACTTGTGGGTGCCGCCATGATGGTTCTTTCTGGGTACAGAGCGAGACTTTGTATACATATGTACTTGCAGATTTACAGGTATCCTAAATGGTCATGGCCAAAGTAACTATGCTCAAAACTTACAGTATATCCATTGTTGACTCGAGTTCTGCATTAAACTAGTATTCTATCAACCATATAGTCAATAACATGGTATGATTTTTCTGTCTTAGAAAAGCTATAGAATACGGTTATCTAGAAAAAATGCTGTTTTACATTTCTTTCATCTATTTTTTTGCCTGCAAAATCAAAAACATGCTCAGAATCTAGTAATGCTAATATTTAATATTAGAGCGTGAGTCATAATGTACATACTCCCTGCCCTCTTTAAGTGGTATAAATGAATAATGACTCATGCAGATTGCTTTCTCACATTCGCTTTATTGCTGTTTATCTGTGTGTCCCTATAGGACTTTATCCCAATTAAAACCATAATCAAAGTTTGATTTAAAGTTTTTTTTTAATAATGTATTTAATGTAATGTGAAGCAAACTTTAAACACTCCAAAGAGCTCAGAATCAGGGGATCATTAAGAGTGGTTTATATTCAGCGTGCTTGTGAATTAGGGTTATAGGAAATGATTACTGGGGAACAAAGTAATCAATGTAATACAATTCAACTATCATTTGTACTTCACTTGCTTCCTGCTTTAGATTTGCTTGCTTCTCTTTCAGTTCCTCCAATCTCTGCTCTACAATGTAAACCTACTTTTCTGGTCCCCACCCCCTTACTCATCACTATGCCAGTCCACATCTCAGTAACACCCTCCTTTTTTACAATTTGCCACTTCCCATGTGACGATTGATCAGACCTCTTGATCGTTCATCTGATCAAACCGGCCCCACGTGTGTCACCGCAATGTTAGACGTGGTTCAACTGGCAACACGTGTGGCTATAAAATGCTGTCACCAGAACACAGTGTTCACCTCTATCTATGCCACACATAACACAATCAGATCGAACGAATTGATCGACCCGCAACCACTTCCAGACAGGGGGCGATTGAGCGCCCTAGGCAAGTAAGGTAGCCAGGCTCTTCAGAACTAGTGTGAGCTTTTTAGATCCTTAATTCAGAGCATCAGTGACCCTCTGCTGTATTTTTAGAATTTATTCAAACAAACAGAAAAAACACAACGATGCAGGGTGATAAAACAGAATTAACTGTAAAACACGGTGAAAATAAATAGATAGCAATACAAAAGTAAAAAAAGGAAGGTAAAAATACTTAAGCGCCTGTCTGTGCTGCAGTTCAATCAAATCATTTGTCTCTCAGTCCTCACAAAGACCGGTTCCTAGTCTCCTCCTTAGATGTTAAAAGGGAGCGTGTGTCACCCTTGATGGTAAGATTCAAGTGTCTATGGCCAATCTTGCCAGCCATGCTTATAGGCCCCAGAAGAGGGGGTCTCCCTACCCCTATCACAGCCTGTCTCAGAATATTCCAATACCATTTCTGCTATATGATACAGACTGAACGCATTCCAAGGGAGGGGGTTACACAAGCAGGAGAGGAACCTTGCTGTCTCAATTTGGGATCTATTGATGTGATTTGTTTATTTTGCTTTTCCTAGTGGTTTTATTACTAGGTGGGAGGGGGGGGAAGTGAGTTGGAGAGGACACATTTGAGGGTTTATCACCATTGACTAAGCATATATATCTGTGAGGGTGAGATGAAGGTGAAACCCAAGTGGGAGGGGGGGACAAGAAATTAGTGGTCACACACAAATCTCTCTCTCTCTCTCTCTACATATATATATATATATATATATATATATATATATATATATACACACGCACATATACACACACAGACACATTAATTACCTGTTTGGTCACACCCAACCCTTCATGTTTTCAAACATGTCCTAAAAAGAGGGATGCCCCATTTCTTTAGTTAGAAACATGAGGAGGAGGGTGGATTCCACAGGCAAAATTTAAAAAGACTGCTTGCCCACCCCCACCCCAAGAATCCTATTGGGCACTGGGAAAAAGCAAGAGCTTTTTTTTGTACACCCTCTACTTGGTGATACTCAAGATAAAAAAAGGGTAGGAAAACCCCTGGTCTAGACTGGTCTAGACTGTAACTGTCATGTAAAGAAATGATTGTGATTTCCACATTGTGGTGACTGTTTCTGTTAGTTACGCGGCAGCATACTATAAATACATCTCTGAATTCCTTTATTATAGAGAACAGCAGCGTTGTCTTCACAGTAGCTGAGATACTAATCACAGAATATTTTGTGTGATTTTCAACATCAGTGTTTAGCACAACTAAATATAAATGTTCACGTTCACAAATTGATATGTCAAGCAATTACATTTTAACTACCACGTATGGAGTTTAGGGAACACAAGGCTTTTGTTAGTCCAAAGCGGGGATACTTCTGGAGGCAGAAAGTTTCTGTCACATGTGGAAATGGATAAATATGGTCCTTTACTCCCCTACTCTTTTGTGGTGGCAAATGAAAAACATTGTTTATTTTGAATTTTAAAGATATAAGAATGAAGTTTAATTAAGGGATTTCATGAATATTAAAAAAGGGGATGGGCATGACAGGTCATTAAAATATGGCTCACTTCTCGCTTGCAGATCTTGTACAGTGTACAGTGGCCAATAGCAACAGATTGTAGGTAGCAAAACTGCTTCATAGGACACATTTTCTAAAATAAGAAAAAATAAAAATACTAGATAAACTCAGCACCTTAAGGACACCATTTTGGCACAAAAAAATATACACTTTCAAAAATGAATGAATGGAAAACTACAAATAGCTAGAACTCTCTAAAAAGTCAGCCCTGAATGAGACTTATTACAGTTAGCAATTTGGTTAGTTAAGAGGAGAAGATAGTTTTAGTAATAAAAATATGACATCAGATGAAGAATAGGACTTCCATAGACAACTATTGGAAGTAGTGGAAATGCCATTCTACTTTTGGAGGGTAAGCTGTGGACAAGTTCCAATCAGAACCAGTGGATGGATGGGGCAGAGCTGGGGGGCAGGAATGGATGGGGATGGGATTGATGGGGCAAAGCTGGGGGGACAGGAATGGATGAGGCTGAGCTGGGGGGATCAAGATGGATGGGGCAGAGATGGTGGGACAGGGATGAATGGGAGACAAAGCGGTGGGGCAGGGGTGGATGGGGCTGAGCTGGGGCAGCGGGACAGGATTGGATGGGGCAAAGAGACCTAGAGACAAAGTCTGTGTGTACCTTGCAATGCCACTTCCCGCCTTTGCAGTACTTCCAATTGCAATGCTAGGTGCCAGGCAGCTAGAGTCATGACACTGGCAGGGAGACTAAGCACTACATCACCATTCAATTAAAGAGGGCAGAGCTGAGCACAACAACACAGAGGCAACTGAATGCAGGGCTGTCAGGGCAGGGGTCCAGAAATCTGGCGCCGAGGTCTGCATTCGGATCCTGGTCCGCTAGTTGAGTACCGCTGCTCTAGCGAGACACATGATCGGTAGTGGTAATAGGAAGCCCTTTAATAAAAGTAGAACCAATAGTTAGTATTTAAGAGGATCCTAGACTAGGTTGTAAGTTCTTCCTTGAAATGGAAAATCATTGTTAATATAAGAAAGGAGAAGAAAGCCAGCAAGAGCCAGCACCAACAAGAGTGGAGACAGGTAGTCTGTGGCAGCCCTCAGGGCACTCAGGCTCTCAGGACCGAAATCCCTTGACAAACAGGATGCTCTGAAGGTCTCCAGTGGAGCTGTAGTGCCTAGAATGCTGTAGAACTGTGTGATTCAACTGAATGTAATTAAAGCTGAAATAAATGCAGGGCTTCCCAACATTTTTTTTTAATTATGTACCACTTTTTCCAGTTCTCTCAAGCACCACCTAAGTGGTATATATGGGTGGTTGATCAACTAAAACTGGGTTACAAAAGCACAAAACAACCATTTAAAGCGCATAAAATGCATCTTTTGTACTTATGGTGGAAAACCAGCTTGAGTACTTTATAGATGGCAGCAGATCAGGTTGGTGTACAGATCATTCTGCAGTTTGCCAACGTACCACCTGAAAGGATCTAAGGCAAGATGCTGCTATGATTTACAGCAACTCACACAACTTTAGGGACATGAATCTACTTGGTTAGAGATTCTGAGTTTGGTCAATTTTATGGAATCAGGAAAATGTTGGACCAATTTACCATAGAAAGTTCCTTGTTCTTTGTTCTTCAAAAGACCTTTGAACTGTTTCCTTACTTTTGAAATACTGAATCACTTGCATGTACTGTATCTGGAATGTGTAAAGCAATGATTTTCATCCCTGTCCTCAAGTACTTCCAACTGCCCAACAGATAGTACTACACAGCTGTGTAGTACTGTCGATGCTCTGTGTGGAGATTCACATACCATGGCCTATTAAGGGTACTTAAGGAGGGCTGATAAACATTGGTCTAAAGAATGATTACTGGTCTTTTGTTTTTTAAAGGAGATCTGAGTGATAAGTGAATCAATTTAGGGGGTAGTTTGGGGCTCCAACTCAGGATAAATGTTATGTGACCCTCCACTCCATTTCTATCCCTTTTTTAATTCTATTATATATTTCATGTTACATTCTCTTCTATATCAACTATCTATTCTTTAATTTGTGATACACTTCGACACAAGTCCTGGTTTATCCTTATGCTATAAATGATAAACTTAGCTATGGAAATTCTGCATTGACTTGACGTCCAATTTTACCTTCATTAACAGATGGTCACACAGTAAACACAGATTTCTTGTTTAAACTGGACCTTCACCATGATTTTTTCAAAAGCCCAAACCCTTAAAAAACGATTCCCCAGCATCTAAAGTTAATATATTTTAAGTTTTTAGTCACTTACTTATTGTTCTTTCCCCCGCTCGGCTGCAACTCTGTTCAGGGTACGGGCGCCGCCATCTTGACTCAGAAGCATCACACTTACTGAGGAGAGGAGAGTGGGATAAAGAACAGGGGGGTGGGTTATAGCTGTGCTTTGCTCAGACAGAGCAGAGCTGGGGTCAGGAAAAGGTCAGCAATCCCAGAATGCAGAGCGACCCAGTCAGAAGGCACTTTGCAGGCTGCCTGATGTTCCACGAGCCACCATCTTGGATGTTTAAAGGCTCATAACATGCAGTAGATGCAGGTAGGATGATTTTTAATGTGAGCGATCTGTATGTACAGGGTGTGGGAAATATATAAGATAGACTCTTATTCAGAGTGAAGGACCGCTTTAAGATTGTATTCCCTTTATATATATATATATTACTGTTATGAACTTATACTTAATAGAAGCATTATTAAAAATAAAAATATATATAAAAATATATAATACTCTCATCCTCTAAATGTAACAGAATCTGAACAGCAATTATATTAACCCTTTGGTTGCCAAGCCCGTAACACCTACGTGCTGGCTTGGCTGGGCGTTAAGTGCCAAGCACGTAGGTGCTACGGGCTTGACATTCACTCACCTCCTGATGATCGCTGCTTGAGATCTGCCCGGATACCGCCTTCACGTTGTAGCAGGGTCATGGGGGGGTCACCTGGAGGTGACCCTGAGCTCACCCCGGCAACAGGATCGTCGCTGGAGCCAATCAGAGGAGGGCGCACGGCTGCTGTCATCAGCCGGCGCCTCCTCTATATAAACTTCTGGCGGTCTTCTCTTCTCCTGTTTCTTGTTGGCTTGGAGGTAAGTGGCTGTGTGTGCGTGTGTCTGGGGGTGTGAGGGAGTGTGTGGGATCGGGGTTTTTTTTTGGGGGGGGGGACCAAATGGATCGCCACCCGCCGCCCGCCGATCGCCACCCGCCGATCGCCACCCGCCGCCGATCGCCGCCGATCGCCACCCGCCGATCGGCGGGTGGCGGGCGGCGATCGGGCGGCGGGTGGCGATCGGCGGGTGGCGATCGGTGCTGCCCACCTGACGCCCACCTACCTGCTAGCCGCCACCCGCCGATCGCCACCCGCCGATCGCCACCCGCCGCCGATCGCCACCCGCCGCCGATCGCCGCCGATCGCCACCCGCTGATCGGCGGGTGGCGGGCGGCGATCGGGCGGCGGGTGGCGATCGGCTGGTGGCGATCGGCGGGCGGCGGCTAGCAGGTAGGTGGGCGTCAGGTGGGCAGCAGCTGTAGCTGGAGCATGGATCCAGGAGTGGCTGTGTGTGCGTGTGTCTGGGGGTGTGAGGGAGTGTGTGAGGGAGTGTGTGAGGGAGTGTGTGAGGGAGTGTGTGGGGGAGTGTGTGGGGGAGTGTGTGGGATCGGGGTTTTTTTGGGGGGGGGGACCTAATGGATCGCCGCCCGCCGATCGCCACCCGCCGATCGCCACCCGCCGCCGATCGCCGCCGATCCCCACCCGCCGATCGGCGGGTGGCGGGCGGCGATCGGGCGGCGGGTGGCGATCGGCGGCGGGTGGCGATCGGCGGGTGGCGATCGGCGGGCGGCGGCTAGCAGGTAGGTGGGCGTCAGGTGGGCAGCAGCTGTAGCTGGAGCGGCAGAAGAGCATGGATCCAGGAGTGGCTGTGTGTGCGTGTGTCTGGGGGTGTGAGGGAGTGTGTGAGGGAGTGTGTGAGGGAGTGTGTGAGGGAGTGTGTGAGGGAGTGTGTGGGGGAGTGTGTGGGATCGGGGTTTTTTTTGGGGGGGGGGACCTAATGGATCGCCACCTGCCGCCCGCCGATCGCCACCCGCCGATCGCCACCCGCCGCCGATCGCCACCCGCCGATCGGCGGGTGGCGGGCGGCGATCGGGCGGCGGGTGGCGATCGGCGGCGGGTGGCGATCGGCGGGTGGCGATCGGCGGGCGGCGGCTAGCAGGTAGGTGGGCGTCAGGTGGGCAGCAGCTGTAGCTGGAGCGGCAGAAGAGCATGGATCCAGGAGTGGCTGTGTGTGCGTGTGTGAGGGAGTGTGTGAGGGAGTGTGTGAGGGAGTGTGTGAGGGAGTGTGTGAGGGAGTGTGTGAGGGAGTGTGTGAGGGAGTGTGTGAGGGAGTGTGTGGGGGAGTGTGTGGGATCGGGGTTTTTTTTGGGGGGGGGGACCTAATGGATCGCCACCTGCCGCCCGCCGATCGCCACCCGCCGATCGCCACCCGCCGCCGATCGCCACCCGCCGATCGGCGGGTGGCGGGCGGCGATCGGGCGGCGGGTGGCGATCGGCGGCGGGTGGCGATCGGCGGGCGGCGGCTAGCAGGTAGGTGGGCGTCAGGTGGGCAGCAGCTGTAGCTGGAGCGGCAGAAGAGCATGGATCCAGGAGTGGCTGTGTGTGCGTGTGTGAGGGAGTGTGTGAGGGAGTGTGTGAGGGAGTGTGTGAGGGAGTGTGTGAGGGAGTGTGTGGGGGAGTGTGTGGGGGAGTGTGTGGGGGAGTGTGTGGGGGAGTGTGTGGGATCGGGGTTTTTTTTGGGGGGGGGGACCTAATGGATCGCCACCTGCCGCCCGCCGATCGCCACCCGCCGATCGCCACCCGCCGCCGATCGCCGCCGATCGCCACCCGCCGATCGGCGGGTGGCGGGCGGCGATCGGGCGGCGGGTGGCGATCGGCGGCGGGTGGCGATCGGCGGGCGGCGGCTAGCAGGTAGGTGGGCGTCAGGTGGGCAGCAGCTGTAGCTGGAGCGGCAGAAGAGCATGGACCCGTCAGGAACATGCCGCCCGCCGATCGCCACCCGCCGCCGATCGCCACCCACCGATCGGCGGGTGGCGGGCGGCGATCGGGCGGCGGGTGGCGATCGGCGGGCGGCGATTGGCGGGTGGTACTGTGTGGGACCGGCTGATGGTGGAGAAGAACTGGGGGTCCCGGGGCTTCCTGATGCCGGTCACAGCCGCCAACGAGACGGTAAGAGAAAGGGGTGGGGTGCACCCCACACCCCAATATCCTAATGGAGGCAGGGTCAGGGGGAGGTCACTGTGTGCTGTGTGGGGGATCAGGTAGTTATTATCAGGCATTTAGTTCACCCACACTCCCTAATCTTAACTTTTTCCTTTTTTCCTTAGGTGTTTTGGATTTTGGTGAATTGTTGGCCCCTTCCTTCTTTGGAGACGTTGGCCCCTTCTCTGCTTAGCTGGGATCCCGTGACCTGCTGCTCCTGACTCCACCACTTCTCATCGGGTTGTAACTTTTATTTCTATTTTTGTCTGTTTTTTTGCTTTGTTTTATTGTATTGTATTTTTTGTCTGTTTTTTTGCTTTGTTTTATTGTATTGTATTTTTTTGTAATTTGTCTTTAGTTGTAGCCTTTAGTTGTAGCCTTTAGTTGTAGCCTTTAGTTGTAGCCTTTAGTTGTAGCCTTTAGTTGTAGCCTTTAGTTGTAGCCTTTAGTTGTAGCCTTTAGTTTAATTTTTTTTAGATTTTTTCTTGCATTGGGGTATGGCTGGTAAGCGGTACACTGCACAGGAAGCTGCGGCTTACCTGATGGCGTCTGACTCGGAAGATTTTAGTGAGTCAGGGTCCGAGTTCTTCCCATCAGATAGCGAGTCAGACAGTGTATACTCTACTGAGGACACACAGCCGCGCAGTGCTGCCAGTAGTAGCCACCTTAGAAGGGATAGTACCGCACAAAGTGAGGCCACGCTTCAGGCGAGTGTAGTGCAGGGTGAGGCATCGAGTGCTGCAGCTGGTGAAGGAGCGTCTGCGTGGAGGCCTCCTAATAATTTTTCCCCCGAAATTCCCCCTTTTGATTCGGTCCCCGGGGTCAATGTAGACACCACAAATTTTGGTGTCATTGACTTTTTCAAATTGTTCCTCACAGAAGCCATCCTAATGGATATGGTCTTCTTTACCAATCTGTATGCCGAGCAGGTCTTAGCGCAAAACCCCCAGCAGAGGCACGCCCGAGCTCAGGCATGGCATCCCACAAATTTGAGTGAGATAAAGAAATTTTGGGGGCTCACTCTAGCAATGGGTATCCTAAAAAAATTTAGTATTTCGTCCTACTGGGATACCCAAACCATATTGGCAACTCCATTATTTCCGGCCGTAATGTCCAGAAACCGCTACCAAATTTTACTGCGGTTTCTGCATTTTAACGACAATTCCACTGCTATTCCCCGTGGTGAGCCCGGTCACGACAGGCTGCATAAATTACGGCCCCTGCTCAACAGCCTGTCAGATCGCTTCGCAGTAGTGTACACCCCCGGCCAAAAATTATCAATTGACGAGTCACTACTGCTTTTCAAAGGGCGCATTGTTTTTCGGCAATATATCCCTAGCAAGCGTGCCCGCTACGGGATTAAATTTTACCAATTATGCGATAGTGTGACCGGCTACATCAAATATTTTCGAATCTATGAGGGAAAGGACACCTATCTGGACCCCCCTGGTTGTCCCCCTGATTTGTCAATAAGTGGAAAGATCGTTTGGGACCTCATGACTCCATTGTTGGGTAAAGGTTACCACTTATATGTGGACAACTTCTATACCAGCATCCCCTTATTTCGCGCCCTTTATTGGTTGGATACCCCGGCCTGCGGCACCATCAACCGTAAACGCAAAGGGTTGCCCAGGCCACTACTTGAAAAAAAATTAAAAAGGGGGGAGTCTTATGCTCTAAGAAGCGATGAGGTCCTGGCCATGAAATACATGGGCAAAAAACATGTATTCCTTCTGACAACACTCCACGATGAGTCAGTTGTGAATGTAAGGCAACGTGGTCCCCGAGCCCCTTCCCAAAAGCCACGTTGCATAACCGATTATAATAAATTCATGGGTGGCGTTGATAAAACGGACCAAATATTAACTTATTACAACGCCACCCGAAAAACTCGAGCCTGGTACACTAAAGTTGCCATTCATTTGGTCCAAATGGCAACTTACAACAGCTTTGTTGCCTTCAAGGCAGCAGTGCCAGGCTCCAATTTATCGTACATAAAATACCAGCAGCAGTTACTCCCTGCTTTGTTGTTTGGGGATACTGCGGAAGCACCAGATCTGGCTAGCAATGACAACCAGGCCAGATTAGTAGGGAAGCACTTTATAAAGTTGCTTCCCGAAGTTGGTAGAAAGCGGTATCCCCAGAGAGCTTGTAGGGTTTGTAGGAAGCGTGGCATTAGAAGAGATGTGCGGTATTATTGCCCGACCTGTCCCAGCCAACCCGGGTTATGCCTCGAAGATTGTTTTGAGGTATACCATACTCAACTAAATTATTGAGCAATGCATTTTTTTTTTGGTAGGTAGGCCCCTTTTAGGAATTAGGTATCTTGTGTTCCCATTATATTATTTTCTTTTTGTTTGTTTTTGCTGTTCCGATGGGAAATGGTGGAGCAGGAGCAGCTGGTTACTTATGGCATGTGATGATAAAATGTGACCAATTTCAGGTTCTTGATTCCTGATATTGGTCATTGATCACTGCACTGATCTTATAATGGGATTCCTCAGCTATATCCTATAATATGATGTTACGGCTGCAGTAAAGAGTATACAATCAATATAGTCTGAAGAAATGACCCGCTGCAAACAAGCCCAGTAGGCTTCGAAAGCTTGAGGTATGTACTTTCCAAAAATATATAGTTTGTGGGGGGTATTGCTAATGTAAAGGGTTGTAAATTTTGAGAACTGCAAGGTGCGCACTTTGTGTGCGCCGCTGATTTTTGCAAGTAAAATTACCCTCAAACGCATGCTGGACTTTGGGGTGTTTGGCAACTCTACCCTTCAAAGTACCTATGCATGTGGGGTATTGTTTTTTTCAGCAGACCTTGTGCTTTCAGATTTACAGCGTTGGTTCTTGCTTGCTTATTGTTTTTATAGGAAAAAATGTTTTGCAATCTGCTTTTTGCTTATTTTTTTAGGGTAAACCTTTGAAAGATGAGATTCTGCCAATCAAGAGAGTCCCAAGAAATGATGCCCTGCAAACAAGCCCAGTAGGCTTCGAAAGCTTGAGGTATGTACTTTCCAAAAATATATAGTTTGTGGGGGGTATTGCTAATGTAAAGGGTTGTAAATTTGGAGAAACTGCAAGGTGCGCACTTTGTGTGCGGCGCTGATTTTTTCAAGTACAATTACCCTCAAACGCATGCTGGACTTTGTGGTGTTTGGCAACTCTACACTTCAAAGTACCTATGCATGTGGGGTATTGTTTTGTTCAGCAGCCGTTGTGCTTTCAGATTTACTGCGTTACTTCTTGCTTGCTTATTGTTTTTATAGGAAAAAATGTTTTTCAATCTGCTTTTTGCTTATTTTTTTAGCGAAATCCTTTGGAACCAGAGATTCTGCCAATCAATATATTCTGAAGGAAGTCCCAGACGTCAACAAGCCCAGTAGCCTTAGAAACCTTGAGGTATGTACTTTCCAAAAATATATAGTTTGTGGGGGGTATTTCAAATGTAAAGGGTTGTAAATTTGAAGAAACTGCAAGGTGCGCACTTTGTGTGCGGCGCTGATTTTTTCAAGTACAATTACCCTCAAACGCATGCTGGGCTTTGTGGTGCTTGGCAACTCTACACTTCAAAGTACCTATGCATGTGGGGTATTATTTTGTTCAGCAGATGTTGTGCTTTCAGATTTACTGCGTTACTTCTTGCTTGCTTATTGTTTTTATAGGAAAATATGGTTTTGAATCTGCTTTTTGCTTTTTTTTTTAGGGAAATCCTTTGGAACCAGAGATTCTGCCAATCAATATATTCTGAAGGAAGTCCCAGACGTCAACAAGCCCAGTAGCCTTAGAAACCTTGAGGTATGTACTTTCCAAAAATATATAGTTTGGGGGGGGTATTTCAAATGTAAAGGGTTGTAAATTTGGAGAAACTGCAAGGTGCGCACTTTGTGTGCGGCGCTGATTTTTTCAAGTACAATTACCCTCAAACGCATGCTGGACTTTGTGGTGTTTGGCAACTCTACACTTCAAAGTACCTATGCATGTGGGGTATTGTTTTGTTCAGCAGCCGTTGTGCTTTCAGATTTACTGCGTTACTTCTTGCTTGCTTATTGTTTTTATAGGAAAAAATGTTTTTCAATCTGCTTTTTGCTTATTTTTTTAGCGAAATCCTTTGGAACCAGAGATTCTGCCAATCAATATATTCTGAAGGAAGTCCCAGACGTCAACAAGCCCAGTAGGCTTAGAAAACTTGAGGTATGTACTTTCCAAAAATATATAGTTTGTGGGGGGTATTTCAAATGTAAAGGGTTGTAAATTTGGAGAAACTGCAAGGTGCGCACTTTGTGTGCGCCGCTGATTTTTTCAAGTAAAATTACCCTCAAACGCATGCTGGACTTTGGGGTGTTTGGCAACTCTACACTTCAAAGTACCTATGCATGTGGGGTATTATTTTGTTCAGCAGATGTTGTGCTTTCAGATTTACTGCGTTACTTCTTGCTTGCTTATTGTTTTTATAGGAAAATATGGTTTTGAATCTGCTTTTTGCTTTTTTTTTTAGGGAAATCCTTTGGAACCAGAGATTCTGCCAATCAATAGAGTTCAAACCAATGGACCCACGCCAACAAGCCTAGTATGCTTAGAAACCTTGAGGTGTGCACTTTCCAAAAATATATAGTTTGTGGGGGGTATTTCAAATGTAAAGGGTTGTATTTTTTGAAAAACTGCGAGGAGCGCAAAGTATTTGTATTTTATCTGAAAATCTCCTCTAGCGCTCTTTGCAGTTTCTGGGGTCTCCTGGGCAGGAAAGGGTGTCTACTAATACATGTGTGGTACCGTTGTAACCGGGAGAAATGGGGCTTTTACTCTCAATATGTTTTTATTGAAAAACCTTTATTTTCGATTAAAAAAAACCACTGCAAAATGTAAAAACGTGTGTATTTTTTATTTTCTTTCACATATTTTGCCCAAAATAATTATGATAAAACTACAAAATTGATAAACAAGAGATAGGATGTTAAAGCCCAGATTCTGCTGAAAAAAACAATATGTAATTTTTATGGGAAGTCCCAGAAAATCCCTTCAAAAATTACAGTTGAACATGGGGAGCGCAAAATAGTGAAAAATGCTCTGGCAACAGGGAGTGGGAAATGCTGCAGGTAGGCTGGCACTTAAAGGGTTAAACAAAAACAGCAGTAATCCTCCCCCTTCCCAAATATAATGATTCTCTATGCACTATGTATTACGAAAGTCTGTCTTCTTTTTCTTTAACTGAGTTTGATTTTTTTGTTACTATTGTCATTGCTATTTGAACAAGATACTTTGTACATAAAGCATGAAAAACATCCTTACATAGGTAAATAAAAGATATAGCAGGAGAAAGAATAAACGATGCATTACTCGCAGACTTACAGTGCAACTTCTGAATGCAAAGCCATTGCTAAACATTCTATTTATATGATAATCTGAAGGCCGTTGTCCCATTGAAGGTTTACATGATAAAGGAAATGACATATGAATATAATTCATTGTTTTATAACTGAATGTATCCAAATGAGTATTGCTACAACCTATTGTATGGCATTTGCTCACAGTGAAATGACAGGTTTTTATAACGCTGATGTGTAATTGAAGCTTTCTTGGCTGGCTCTATGGCTCTGTATTGCTTGGACAAGGTGTTTTATGGGCAATATTATCCTCCATAATGGAACATCAAAGACATACACAACAGAAAAGACATTTTTAGATGTGCTTTTTCATTCTCTTTCAGCTGAATGTATCTAAGAAATTGAATGTGATTTATGATGGGTTTAAAGGATTTGAAGTAAAACTATTCAATGCTTGTTGGGCTACAGAGTAGTCTTGCTGGGTTGATGTATAAAAAGGAGTAATTTGCATAAAATGTAAAGTCCCTGTACAGACATATGCTAACATATGAACATGCTAATACTGGGGGCAATATTAATACAGTACTTCTAATTTTTTTTACCTTAACTAAACGTTTTAAAAATAGTGCTGAATCAGCCCTTTTATCGCATAAAGCTGATTTCACACCAGAGCAATTGCGGGGCATTTGTGATCACCCTGCAGTTGCCTGTGAAATGCTGTCCATAGTTACCTTTGCGTGATTGCATGGTGCTTGCCCTTTAAGCGCCAGCACCCTGCAACCGCTTGGTGTGAAACCAGCCTCATTGTGTGTTGAGTTATAAATAGTGTTGGGCAAACCTCTAGAAGTTTGGGTCCGGCAAGTCTGGCCAACTTTGAACAAAAGTTTGGTTGGGTACCCAAATTTGAGCCGAACTCCATTGAAATCAATGGAGACCCGAACTTTGGGAGGTGATTCTGCATCTGGGAGCCCCCAGAAGCAGAATCAGACCAGGACTGTAAAAAAAAATTATAAATTGCAGAAGCGGGTGGGGGTGGTGATGACTCAGCAGCCTGTCAACCAGCTTTTCTGCGTTTGGCCAAACTTGAACAAAGACTTCTGGCTAAAGTCCGTCTTTGGGTTTGGAAACCCGACCTTGCAAACTTCAATAGGAACCCGAGCTTTGTGGTTTGGGTTCGCCCCACACTAGTTATAAAGTCATTTTCAAATTCCATTTGATAATTGTTGGGGGGTGGCAGACATGATGAACAAGACTTGGGGCTTGATTCAGTAAAACTACCTTATAAAATATAAATAAAATACAGTATGATCTTTGTAAAGGGAGGAAGTTAGTGCATGATTAGCACCTGAAACTTTTACAAGAGCAGTGTACATTTCAAAATCACAGTTAAACATGTATAGCGCAAAATAATGAAAAATGGTCTGGCAAAATAGAGTGCCAAAATCTCTAGGTAGGCTGGCCCTTAAAGGTTAATATGCAGCAGTGGCAGAGCCAGATCAGGCTAAAATAGAGAACGGGGCTGCCCGGATTCTCACCTCTTCTCTGATCCTTCTACGGCCGCCATGGAGCGCCTGGCTCTAAATCAACCCTGGAGTCTGGTCACATAACATAGTAACATAGTAGTAGTACCATAGTATGTAAGGCTGAATAAAGACTTTAGTCCATCCAGTTCAGCCTGTTTAACTCCTTCCAGTGGTCTAGTAGCCATAGCCGGAAATGTTATTACATGCCAGGAAGGCATCAAGGCCACTTTTGAACATTTTTAATGTATCCCTCATTACTACCTCCTCTGGCAGCGAGTTCCATAGTCTCACTGCTCTTACAGAGAAGAATCCCCTCCTATGTCGGTGGAGAAAGTACCTTTCCTCTAACCTTAGTGGATGCCCTCGGGTTATGGTTACACTCCGGGGTATAAATAGATTGTGGGACAGATCCTTGTATTGACCCCGAATATATTTATACATAGTTATTAGATCACCCCTCAATCGTCTTTTTTCTAGACTAAATAAGCCTAACTTGGACAATCTTTCCGGGTACTCTAGCCCCCGCATTCCTTTTATTAACTTTGTTGCCCTTCTTTGAACGCGCTCCAGTTCTGATATGTCCTTTTTAAGCACAGGTGCCCAGAACTGTACACAGTATTCCATATGGGGTCTGACCAGTGACTTGTACAGGGGTAAAATGATGTTCTGGTCATGAGCACCTATGCCCCTCCTGATGCACCCCATGATCCTGTTTGCCTTGGCAGCAGCTGCCTGGCATTGATTACTACAGTTGAGGTTATTGTCAACTAAAACCCCTAGGTCCTTTTCCATTGTTGTTTTACCAAGTGTTTCTTTATTTAGTGTGTAATCATGATACAGATTTCTCCTTCCCATGTGCATAACCTTACATTTATCTGTGTTAAACTTCATTTGCCATTTAACTGCCCATGCTTCCAATTTATCTAAATCTGTTTGTAGCTGCCTGCTGTCCTCTTTTGTTTTAATTACTTTACTCAGCTTAGTATCATCTGCAAAGATTGAGAATTTACTGTTTAATCCATACCCAATGTCATTTATATATATATTGAAGAGAATTGGTCCCAGAACTGACCCTTGTGGTACTCCACTAGTAACAGTGACCCAATCTGAGTGTGTACCATTGATAACCACCCTCTGCTTCCGATCACTAAGCCAATTTCCCACCCATCTGCACACGTTTTCCCCCAGTCCAAGCATTTTCATCTTTTATACCAGCCTTTTATGTGGCACAGTATCAAATGCTTTAGAAAAGTCAAGATATATGATATCCAATGACTCCCCCTGATCCAATCTTGAACTTACCTCCTCATAAAAGCTGATCAGGTTTGTCTGGCAGGAGTGATTCCTCATAAATCCATGCTGGTATGGAGTAATAAGGTCATTTTCCCCAAGGTGCTCCAGGATAGAGTTCCTATTTAGCTGTAATTTTAAAGGAGCACTATCGCAAAAAATTGCCTAATGATAAAAATGCATATAAATTTGTTGGATGGTGGGAGGAGGAGTCACTTATACACCCAGCATCAAGAAATATCCAGCCAGACTTTATTTTCTTCCTTCTAATGAAAGGAAAAGGATATCCGGGGTGACAGTCTCTGTCACCCCTGATTGACTAAACCTGTCACCCCTGGATTTTATTCCTACAAGGAGAGGAAAACCACAATCTTGGTGGAAGTTGTATTAAGTTCAGGTGTATAAGTGACCCCTCCTCTCATTAGCTGACGTGTTTATATGTATTTTTAATGCAGTTTCGCAATAGTGCTCCTTTAAGTAAACACAAAACAGAAAAAATAACTATAACTAACAAATAATAACTGTAAAGGGTAAAATAGTTGCTGCTTTTACAGCTACTGGATGTGATAGAATGAAGCATATTCATTCTGCAGTTGGAAATAAGATTTATTGATCAAAGCAGTCTCTTTTTTTATGGAAACCTGGGTGAATTCAAATGATTTAAATATAAATGACGCATAAAGCTAATCATATCAGCAAAAGCAGATGTTAGCTCAAGTTCTTCATGATCACACTGAGTACGTTTTATTAATATTTGCAGACCGCATCGCTCATTTCAATAAAACATTCAAGCTTGCCGGGTTCTTATGATCGTCAGAAGTAATACAGAGGGTTTTTTTTTTTTTTTATTTCTAAGGCTCATTGCATTTCACAAGTTTTAATAAACGTACTTAGAGAAATATCCACTTTAGCAGATGAAGAATAAATGCTCCTTCACACAATCACACGTCTGCTCTTTAAAGCAAGTAGAAAATAGTTCTTATTGACTATTTTTGCTCATCAGTTGCCAAAAGGCTTAAAGTTTGTGATAGAACTTCTTTTACCTAAAGTGTTTTTGTTAAAACTTGCTCATTCCCATCTTGAAAGCTAGGCATGGATGGCTAGCTGGCTGTTTCATCCCAACTAATTCTACTTTTTCCTATTTGCTTAAAGGGTAATTCCACTTTCAATGGCATAGGTTCCATTATTGTGTGCCATAATAATGTCCTTGGATGTTGAGTTCATCTGTTTTTTTTCTTTTCTAACTGTTTTTATAAAAGAAAACAATTGTTCTAGCAACAATGTGTTAACCTTAGCAACTGGTGTGTTTGGTGTACAGTACATAGCAAAGACTTCCTGACTCTTTGCTTCAGCCAATGGACAATAATTTTAACACAGGGATCAGTGATATTTTAGCTATTCCATTAAATGTGATCCCTACCTTGCAAGAGTAACAAAATAAAAAGTAAAAATGTGATGACACATTAAAAATCATTACACTCTATTAGGGTCCACATGTGTGTGAAAATTCATAAAATCAATAACCATTAAAAAAAAGCCAGTGTGGGGTCCCACGGGCATTCCAATGCATCGACATATACAGTAGCAAGCCTCTTAAACTCATTACCATGATTGATTATCAGGCATTAACATCTTTAATTGGCTTGCTTTACTGCATTCAAGTTGAGTGGTTTGCTTTAGCCATAAACATTCCATAATCTTGTGCTGGAGCGTAACCAAAAGATTTTCTGAAATTGTAATGTGTGTGTTTTTTTGGTATCTATGGTCCCATTCATCTCATGAGAATCACAAAAAATGTCTTTGCTCACACCAGGGCCGTGATTCAATAAACCTTCCCTGAAATATCTCATGAAAATAAAGGACATATTATGATTTATTTCAGAATTAAGCATGAGATAAAATAGAAAACATTACAGGAGTTTATACATGCATAAAAGTGCACATTTTTTGTATTTTTTGCATGTATTTTTGCATTTGTAAAAACACCTAAAACTTCCGTTCCACGGCTGTAGGCCTTAAAATGTACCTAAAACTTACGGGGAGGCTGATTCATTAATAGCGACAGATAGCGACTGTTGAGCGAATGTAGCGGTATTTTGACAGCGACCGCTAGTAGTTGCTGTGCTTGGCCATTGTTCGGTGGATGATAGCGACTCAGTTGGTGTGCCATAATGTTGAATACAAGATGCTGAGTCGCTATTTGACAGGTTCGCTGTTGTATGAGAGCGCATGATAGCGACTGGACATAGCGACCGGCACCCACCATATTCATTAAAAAATCAGCCTTAAAAATTCCTAGCGCTGTGAAATGCATGTTTAAATCCCAGAGCGCAGTAGGCGATGTGTTAAAAGTAGTTTTTTAACCCCCTAACCACCCAAAAAAAAAAAATGGAATGATTTTGAAATAATATTCAAACCTGAATAGATCAAATCAGACCTGTAATATCAATTCTGCCAAAAAAAAAAAAAATTTTTTTAAAAATCCCCAAAAAATACATTTTCAAAGGAAGAAGTGTTCACGGATTTTTTTTTTGAAATTTAAAAAAAAATATATATATTAAAAAATAATTATTAATTAAAATACATTCTGCCATTGAAATGCATTGGAGAGCGCCAGGTAGCGAGAGGTCATACCTGTCGCTGTTCAAGGATGTTCGCTGGCGCTGTGAGATGAGGCTGGGATAATGATGAATGAGTTGCTAGGTGGCGCTATCTCAGTCGCTAAGCAGTATCGGCTTGATAAATGTGTGATTTTGGAGGGGAGCCGGCGTTCTAGTTGCGGTACCTGGCTTTACTGGCCGGCTCCCCAGTCGCTATCTGTCGCTATCTGTCGTTATCTGTCGCTATTCCTTGATAAATAAGGTTTTAGGTGCAAGATGTGCTTTAAATTCTCCCCTCATACCTTATTTGTCTTCATGCCTTATTTTAATATAAAACAAGAAACAGTTCTTGTTTTCATTAGTTATTTTAAAGTGGCCCAGTCAAAATGGATGTTCCTAGTGCATCTATCTTAATGCCATGTGAGCTGTAACTAGGGAACATAGCTGTAAACTGAGCTATAATTTTTGCAAACAGAACTAAATGTAGCAGGACGTAGTGAGAATGGTCTATTTGCTGGACTTTTCTGGACTTTTCCAGGCTGGAGGACTGTTATTTACTATGAAAACTGGTTGGGCGCAAGCTAGCAAGCTGCCACTGCGGATGGTTTAGCGGATAAATTAAATCTTGCTGAAAACACACCTTTAAAGTTTATGTTAGCATAGGATGGGTCTCCAAATATATGTGTGTTGTCTTGGGACCAGCTTGTTTGTTTAAAAAGCTTTTTAAAATGAGTTTTACCAAAAAAACTGTTACATTTATTGTTTTTTCAAATACTAGTCTATTACCAGGGGTATAACTTGAGGGGGTGTGACCGCAGCGGGGCCCAGCCAGAAGGTCAGGATGTCTCCATCAATGTTACCCCTCCCCCCTATTTATCATATTTGTGCTCACTCATCATTTAGATAAAGGAAGCACCATTCGCCTCTTCGCCAGTTTTGGTCTTTCATTGTCTAGCTGCATCCAACGGAGATAAAAGTTTACTGTATGAGCTGTAAAAAGGCTCCATTTAATGTTTGTACAAGGGCCCCATCACTTATAGTTATGCCACTGTCTCAAGGTTTTTTTGATGTTCACGCTCAAAATATAAGGTAAAAATTCAAAAATTACCTAAAGAGTCAATCTTGACCCAAAAAATCTGGGGTCCACTGGTAATGAACTAGACAAATGTTTGCCAGCAATCACCCAAGCTCCGCTGACCTAGAAGTAAATACAGCAACCATGGGTGTAGTCAGGCGAACAAGGCACATTCTGTTATATATAACAGAATATATCTGGCAAATGTAGCGTAAACCTGTGAATGCCCACAAATACAGTAGCTGCAAAGCGGTTAGTAAATCAGGCCCATAATATACATAAATACAATAGGAGTCATCACCGAGTGTTCACATTTAACAACAGCTGGGATTAGAAGCAGGGCCGTATTTAAGATTTGAGCTAACCTAGGCACCGTTTGGCCATGCGCTCCCACCATACACACACCCATACAAACATACCCCATCCCTGTAAACACACCCCATCTGTGCACACACACCCCATCCATGCACACACACCCCATCTGTGCACACACACAAGCACACACTTCATCCATGCACACACACAGCCTATCCATGCACACAGACACCCCATCCGTGCATACACACACAGACACCCCATCCGTGCATACACACACAGACACCCCATCCGTGCATACACACACAGACACCCCATCCGTGCATACACACACAGACACCCCATCCGTGCATACACACACAGACACCCCATCCGTGCATACACACACAGACACCCCATCCGTGCATTCACATCCTATCCTTGCACTCACACACACGTGGCTATAGCAAGCGAGAGAGTGAGCATACAGTCATCTGTCTCCTGTGCTGGGAGGACCATTTGACATCAGGTGCCTGGAGACAGCCACAAGGACCAAAAGGAGACAGGCAGCGACTGACAGCGGGGCAGAGGCAGGGTGAAGCAGTGTTGGGTTTATATTTCCACGCAGTTGCTCCCGCTGACAAAAATATGCAGGCCAGCGCACCATGCCTGCTTTATTGATCCATCAAAAAAATTCTGCTAGTGTGTAAGCCAAGACAGGCTTCCATATATACATTTAGCTTCAAGGATAATCTTACAACTTGAAGCTTAAAATGGAACTCTGTTTACTAGAAATTAATATAGATTGGATTGGTCAAGCTTTTATCATTGTATTCTCTTATCACAGGATACAGATATTGCCTTCTCCTTGTTCTTTGCTCCACAAACGCTTCACAAATATTTGGACCTCTCAAAGTTCTTACATAGGATGATGCAGATCAATCACAAACTCTAGTCAGACACGGCTTTGTGTGATGAAGGGCCCAACCTGCAGACAGCTCTTTGCTTACAGACAACTGAGATCTTGCTTTGCTCATATGATGAACCACACACTCATCAATTTGTGAAATCAACATTGTATATGTAGCAGAGGCTCTGGCAGCAACAGGGAGCTGTGATGGAGTATCAGATCATTTATGAAAATATGGTGGCAACAAACATGATCAGTTGTGATTGGGCGGTCAACATTGATACCCTTGGAGTTTTGGGGCTCAGGGAGAGGGAGGCAAGGCCACAGGAGGAAGAGGTGGAATGCCAGTAAAGGCCAACCATTCATTCAGCAGTTGTGGTTTGTGGTTTTACATTGCATTTTGAGATGGAATGCGATCAACATTGAGAACTATGGGTGCAATATAATCAGACCTTCAAAAGGTACCCAATGGAACAGCCAAGGTAGTGGGGAGCTGCTTTTGCCACACCTTCTATTATATTGAAGACTGTGGCTATTTGCAGTAATGATATTGGGGGTTGATAGTTCATCTGGTTAGGACCCCTAAAGTCCACCTTCATGCCACATTTCTAACTCTCTTATCATTATCCATGACCCCATTATGGGTATATAGTCATTTATTTGGGTCACCAACAAGAGGTTAACTTAATGGAAAAGCATCTGTGTTCTTATATTACAGGCTGCAGATCAAATAAAGTGAATTCTTGGAATTAATAAGACACATAGAAAACAAGATTACATTTGAGCCTTAGCAAAAGTCAAGTGTCTTTTCTTAAGATAGAAGTAGAGGGTGCTTTTCAAGGATGTTCTTTGTCCCAGGTTTCTGCTCGCTCTATCTTTTTTTTTTCTTTATTTTCTTCCTTCCCTATGGATGTTAAAGTTGAAGTCCAGTCTCCGGTAACTCCCAGGCGAAGGGGGGCTTACAAAAAGAAACCCTTACCTCTTCCGCATCCTGCTCCATTCTCCGGGGCAAGGGTGACATTCACAATATGTCCTCTCCCTAAAGAAAAAGCAAGTACAGGGGTCTAGGAACCATTTATTTACAGACCAGCTTAAAAAAACATAGCTAAGAAGGATCTTCTACGCTTTAAAAGATTAAGGTAAGCAAAAGTCTATTAGTGTGTGTAATATCTTCATGGAATGCAGCACATTCAACAATTCAACAGCAACTCCTTTTATTATATAGAAGATATCTGCAACAGACATGACAGACTTGTCTCTCAGCACAAAGCAAGCCCTCCTCTTCCCACTTCCTGTTCCTAGTTCTCTCACCTAAAAGGGACAGAACTGCTTGCTGTGTATTTTACACAGTGAGTCACCTAGAAAATGGCTACCTCATAACCTGGTTATCATGTGTGCAAAAATGACAACAACTTTGTATTTGGTATGCGAACATCTTTATTACTAGAAATGAGTGAATCAGTTTGCCACACAATGAATTTGATCAGAAACTTTTGGCCCCATTCTTAATTCTAAACTTGAGGGTTTCAATATAGCTGAATTGATTATAGCAGAAACAACCATTGCTTCTTTATTTCCCAAACATTTGATGCTTTACTCCAAAAAGTGGGGGGGGGGGGGGGGGGTGGGATTTTATATATTATGGAGCCAAAAAGAGATTGGTAGCCCTTGACTTTTCTGGGTAAGTGACACTTTAAGAAGGAAGTCATTTTAATCAAATGAGTCTTAAAAGTATTACAGGAGCCACAGCACTCAACCCTGTTAGCTTGCAGACCAGCCTACAATCTGTCTCTAAACTTGATTAAAAACAGAGGGCTCGGTCACACACATCTGCAGAAGTATGCTTAAGCTGCACCACCAGCGTCAAGGTGTCCCTGTGAGGTGCAGTCCTAACTCTAATCTCTGAGAGCCCATTTGGGACATACAATGCAATAGATAAATTGGGAGCAGGCTTCTTTTGAATTTGTGATTTGTGCAAGCACGTGGTGTGTGGGGTCTAAGCTGTATTGCAAGGTCTTTGACCCTTCCACCCCATGGCTTGCACTTGAGGTTTAGGGCAACCTCAGCTAAGCCTGCTCCCAATTTATCTATTGCATTGTATGTCCCAAATGGGGCTCTCAGAGATTAGAGTTAGGACTGCACCTCACAGGGGCACCTTGGCGCTGGTGGTGCAGCTTAAGCATACTTCTGCAGATGTGTGTGACCGAGTCCTCTGTTTTTAATCAAGTTTAGAGACAGATTGTAGGCTGGTCTGCAAGCTAACTGGTTTGAGTGCTGTGGCTCCTTTAAGACTTTTGTATCCTAATTGCCCTGCTAACGTGCACCTCCCAGGTTAGTTATAAAATGGTCTGAGCGGCTGCCACCCCTCCTTTGTTTCAATCAAATGAGTCTTATAACCAAATTGGCAAATAGGCAATCAAGTATGAGGGACCCATAGCTACACAAACAGGCATTGACACAAACCTATAGGGAGAAACCTAGGCCCTTATTTAACAAGGGATAGCGACAGGTAGCGCCTGGTGAGTGACCGGTAATGACAATCACACATTTATCAAGCCGATCCTGCTTAGCGACTGAGATAGCGCCAGATAGCGACTCATTCATCATTATTCCAGCCTCAGCCCACAGCGCCAGCGTCCGACCTTGAACAGCGACAGGTATCACCTCTCGCTACCTGGCGCTTTCCAATGCGTTTCAATGGAACAATCTTTAATTATTCATAATTAATTCATAATAATGTTTTTTTTTTTTTTTTTAATTGTGAAAAATTCTGTGACCACTTCTGCCATGTTAGATATTTTTTTTAAGGTAAAAAAAAAAAAAACTTTGTGCAGAATTGATATTACAGGTCTGATATTAATGTATTCATATTACAAAATGTAATTAAAAACTTGTTTTTTTTGGTTTCCAAAAATATGGTTGTTTGGGGGTTAAAAAACTACTTTTAACCCATCACCGCCAGCGCTCTGGGGTTTAAACATGCATTTCACAGCGCGAGAATTTTTGGAGCGTGATTTTTTGATGAATATGGTGGAAGCCGGTCGCTCTGACCAGTCGCTATCATGCGCTCCCATACAGCGCGGAACCTGTCAAATAGCGACTCGTCACCCCGTATTCAACATTACTGCACACCGACTCAGTCGCTATCAACAACTGAACAACGGCCAAGCACAGCGACTACTAGCGGGCGCTGTGAAAATACTGCTACAGTCGCTCAACTGTCGCTACCTGCCACTATCCCCATGCACAAACGCAAGCTAATTATTTTAGAATAGACATTTTGACTTGCAGCACCACTGAATGCATGCTTACAGAAACAGCGGCAAAAAAGAAAAAATAAGATCAGGCGGACATTAATGTCAACAAAATGGCACAGAATGGGGCACGTCATAAATCAGGCTCCAATACTAGATAAAAATAAACTGAAAAAGAAAATGTTAATTCTAAATGAAGTTTAGTGTGGAGCGGATGAATAGATACACTAGTGCCCTTATTCATCAAGCGATAGCGCCAGGTAGTGTCTGACGAGCGCCAGGTCCCGCCAGCTAACGGCGGCTACCGACTCAAGTACGCCCGGCGGCGGCCACAATGACGCATTTATCAAGCTAAATGAGGCTAGCGCCGGCGAGAGCGACAGCTACCGCGGGATTCATCATGTAGCCGACTGAAACGAACAGCGCTGCTGCTAATCCCATCACAGCGCCAGGTCTGACCTGTCGCTCCCTGGCGATGTCCAATGCATTTCAATGGAGCAATCTTTAATTAATCATAATTAATTGCTATTAATGGTTTTTTTTTTTTTTTTTTAAGTCAAAAATTCTGTGACCACTTCTGCAATGTTAGGATTTTTTTTTTAAGGTAAAAAAAAAAAAAAAATGATTTTGTGCAGAATTGATATTACAGGTCTGATATTAATGTATTCATATTACAAAATGTTTATAAAAACTTGTATAATTTTACAATCAAAAAATATGGTTGTTTGGGGGTTAAAAACTATTTTAAATCCATCGCCGCCAGCGCTCTGGGGTTTAAACAAGGAATTCACAGCGCGAAAAAATTCGGAGCGTGATTTGTTAATGAATCTGCAGCAAGCCGTTCGCTCTGGCCATTCGTTGTCAGGCGCACCCATACAACGCTGAACCTGTGAAACAGCGACCCCCCAGCCCGTATTCAACATTACCGCACACCGACTGAGTCGCTGTCAACAAGCAAACCCCGGCCAAGCACAGCGAATACTAGCTGGCGCTGAGAAAATCACGCTACTGGCGCTCATCTGTCGCTACCTGGCGCTATTAATGAATCGGCCTCCCCGTAACTATGTTCTTTGGATGTCTTCGGAATATTGCAATGTATTGCAATAAACTGTTAGGGAAGCTGACTTTAAATGTGAAATTGCAATGACTGCTTGAATTATTCAGTGAATGTGGAAAACAGAAAGCATGGCCAGTGCAGCTATTATGGATGATTTACAATGTCACTAAAGGCTAACTGGCAAATATGCACAACCAATATTAAGGTTACAAATTTTGTCTTATTCCAACAAAGGTTTCTTCTAACAAAATAATAAATTCAGGAATAACACAAACATGATTAAATGGGGTTAGTTCCGGCCTTTAGAGTAAAATTAAACTTTAATTAACACCCTTTTTACTGCTGTTAGCTATTTACTCACATCTGTGTGCAGAGTACATGATGAGATTTTAATGGTTTACATTAAAATTCCAACTGGTAAACAAGAATTTTTCCCCAAGCTATGTATAAGACTCAGAGCCTGATTTACCAAGCACTACGCAAGTCTGCTGGCGGGCACCACATTGGCACACATTGGTGCACAGTGACATATGTGCTAGTCGCATTTAGCAGAATCGTTGCATCCGGCGGCTATGACAAACATGCATTAGCTAAATCATCAGCATACCGTGGGGCCTGGGATATGATGGGCAAGTTACACAGCATGTATTTTTGTGTTTTTTTCATTCAAATTTTGTCTATAGCTTTGGGAACATGACAGCAGCACAAAACTATGACAAAGGGAACTGGGGCTTGATTTATTAAACACTATCTGCCAGACACCCCTACGCCACATTGGTTCATATTAAAGTGGTGCAAAATATCATTTTCTTTTTTTGCTGCTGGCCCGCTGCAGGAATTTAAAAGCATTTCAGTGTCACAGACATTCACATGGTAAAGTCATTGTCAATAAAAAGTAATATCCGAGGCGTTTTAAAGATATTTCATAAAGCAACCCAGTAAAATTACTTAGGGGGTTATTCAAGAAGGGATAGCGGCAGGTAGTGCCTCGTAGCGGCAGGTAGTGTCTGGTGAACTCTGGGCGCTGTACGGGAAACCACATTTAGGTGAATCAGGTGAGCGACTCTAACAGCTCCATGTAGCGTCACATGTATTATTACAGGCGGCTCAGCGTATAGCGCTGGAGCGCCAGGTATTCCCTTTCGCTCACTGTCACTCTCCCATATATTTCAATGGCAGTTCATTTGCTTGTGTTTAAACAGTGTGTTTGACATTTTTTCCTTTTTGCTTTTTTGCTCAAATCATTGTGTGACCTCTCCTGGCTACAAACAAACACTTTTAGAACCTTTTTTGACTTTTTATATTTTTATGCAGAATTGTCGTTACAGGTCTGGCACTAAATTGTTAATGTCAAAGTGTTAAAACAATGTCATTCCATGTATTTATTACAGGTGTAAATATGTTCAAAAACAGACTTTAATCACACAGCGTCTGGCGCTCTTTGCTATAGCGACCAGATTTAGAGCGCCTACGCTGTGTGTGTGCCCTTTTTTTATAAGTGTAGTGTGGAGCGCCGAGAGTCAGTCACACTGAGCTGGCGCTACCTTTCGCTCCCTGCAGCGCTGTACTGGTGTTAGAGAACCCAACATACATCACATTCATCAATGCGGGCCAGGTTACTACAGCGACTGAGGCACTCTGTTACAGTGCCCAATACCCGCATACAGCGTCTACTAGTGGTCACTCTAAGCGCCGCTATACAGACGCTCATCTGCCGATACCTGGCGTTAGTAATGTATCAGCCTTCACGTTACAACGTAAATAAAGTAAGTAAGAGGTCTCACGTCCCCCAACGGCCCTCCGATCGTTGGACTGGGGTCTTTAGCGGGGCAGAGAACACAGATTCTCTGTCCTGTGAGCGGCTTCTGTCATCTCACTTGCTGCCACAGGGTGGGGCTGTTAATACCAATGAGTGAGCTGACTGGTATAAAATGCCCCTTCCTGCAGCGGGAAAGAGATGCAAAGCCCAGAGCGAGCGGAGGAAGCCCCTGGCTGGGGACAGACAGCGCGGGACAGCACAATAAGGGACTTATCAAGTGTGTGTTTTCTTTACATTTAACCCTTTGAGAACTGGTAAGGGGTCCTTGAGACCCCTGTAACACTTCAAAGGGCAGAAGGGACCAGCAAGTCACCTGCCAGCAAGTGGATGACTTGCCAAACCCCCCTCCCCATGATCTACATCTCCAAAGGAGGGCCATGGCCCGTGTGGGCTATGTGGGCTGGTAGCCTTTACGGCCAACCACACTCCCTCCGCACCCTGGATTACAAGCCCTTATGGCTGGTGTAGCGCTTTTTAAGCTGGGGAGGGGGGACCACATACCATTTAAAAAAAAAAAAATTTTACCTATTTTATTAATAAGTATCTATCTCTGCAGCAGGCCTGGCCTCTGGGGTGTGCGAAGTGTGCGCCACATGGGGCATCTGTGCTAGGGGGCGCGCTGGCTGCCAATTTTATTTTTTTAAGCCCTGCTCTCACTGCATCATGCATCCAGTCCTTGCCCCCTGAAATGCACAAGACATGATGCTGCCACAGTGCCAGTGGGAGACAGGTAGAGTTTCTGGACCCACTTATTTTTTTTTACTTAAAGTGGATCAAAACCCACTGAACTTGTGAATTACATTTGGCCAAATCCCTGCCGATAATCACTTATTAGTGCGTAGAGCTAAAAATTATTTTTGTTTTTCCTGGAACACTGCTTTTTTTTTTGCTGTCCCTCAGTGTAGGGGATCAGTCATTGCATTGATGTGACATTTACATCATTGCCACTCACAACACTGCCAATGAATGGAGGAGGTGGAGCTTTACAGCTAAAACAGGTGCCATTATTTAGGATTAGAGTGAAGCAGGAGCAGTGAAAATTGGCAAAAGGTGCTCCTCATGGGGGAGCAATTCAGGGGATGCTAGTTAAAAATGTGGGTTTTGGTCCACTTTAACTCATTGGTAGTCATGTCCCCACTGTGCACCACCAGCCTGTTATGCTCTTCTTTATGTAGCCCCTCCTCCCAGCACACATTTGTGCCGTCGCCTCTCCAGTCATATACAGAAGGCCGGGTTGGGTTACTGGTCACGGACCTATCCACTGCAACGCCAATTAGTTAAAGCGGGCCAACAGTCGAAAAATTACTTACACCAGACCAACACAACAAACAATGCTCATATGCATCCCTATCCAGGGCAATTTAGATGCTGCTCATAAAAATTAATTTACCTTTTTCTAACTCCTGCTGTAGTACATTTTAGAAACAAAAAGGGTGGCTCATGCATTTGCTGGCCGCCTGCAAACAGGAAGTGCTGCTGGGCTTCCTGTTACTGTGCATTGTCAGTTATGTCAGTTGAATTCAGGCAGCAGCATGGCCGAAATGTTGGGAGAAGAAGCTCCAAAATGACCGCTACCTTTCTTTTCCAACTATGCCAAGCAGTTGGCCAGTTAATGAAAAGCCCAAACCCTTAAAAAACTATTCCCCAACATCTACAATTAATATATTTTCAAGTTTTTAGTCACTTACTCTTTCCCCCACTGGGCTTCAACTCTGTTCAGGACTCTAGGTTATGGGCACCGCCATCTTGACTCAGAAGCATCACATACTGAGGAGAGGAGAGCGATATAAAGTACAGGGGGCGGAGTTATAGCTGTGCTTTGCATAGACAGAGCAGAGCTGGGGTCAGGGTAAGGACAGCAATCCCAGAATGCAGAGCGACACAGTGAGAAGACACTTCCTGTTTGCAGGCTGCCTGATGCTCCATCAGCCGCCATCTTGGATGTTTGAAGGCTCATAACATGCAGTAGATGCAGGTAGGATGATTTTTAATGTGGGCAATCTGTATGTACAGGGTGTGGGAAACATATAAGATATGCTCTTTTTCAGGGTGAAGGTACGCTTTAAGTAAAAAAAAAAAAATTAAAAGTCAGGTCCAGTGATCGGAGCCCCCCACCTTCTGGCGCAGGGGTTTACTGTATTTTTGGGGTTCTCTGTGTGTGGTGGTGGAGGGGGGGTAACAGCATTCCTACCAATTTGGGGTGAGAAAGAGGGACATCTGTTAAATTGGGCCACAGCCCCTCATTGATGGATGGATAACAGGTAAAACAATAGAAACACTTTAAACAGGCAAATGAATCATATGTTGATGCAAATCTGCATGTTACACATCAAAGAGGTACAAATGAAAACAACAAGGGACAGGAGGATATGGGCTCAAAAGAGGGACACTCCAAATCAGGGACACTTGGTGGTGTGGGACAGGTTGTATAATCATAACCTAAAACCAAAATCTCCACAACCTAAAGATTATCTATCAAGCAATAACACGCTCACTTCCAGTGTGAGGAAACGTTCCTAGTCATCATATTAATCTGCACGTCACATCAAATAAAACTGCTTCTAATCTAAAAGACACTTTTAACAGTGTAGCTTCAAAGAGTCAGAAATGATCCGAAAGTGCTTGTTTGTCTTAAAGTTGTCACTTATTAAGCCATGAAATGAGACACTGGCTTGTGTAATAAAATGAACACAGTATAAAGGCTGGGAAATAAAATAGGCCGTCCTCAGTTATTCCAGGCGGCAGGTCTGGCTCTGGCTAATATCCTTCACTGTTGACAAGTACAGCTTTATTGTGAATAAATGCCTTTAGTTATTACAGCTTCTGGAGCCCCGCTGTCAACTAGCCAAGTTTGCACGAACCATCTGCGGTGCTGTGTGCTCTTACCAAATATTTATTCACTCATTTATGGGTTTCAGAAATACTGAATATATGATGCCATTCCATATCCCAATCAGTTTATTAAAGAACCCAGCTAGGCAATTACAAAGAAGGAGATGTGGCACTTGGTAATTAACAATGTCCCATTTCAATCTGACCATACTATATACAATCTATAAGATTCTAGGGCTGCTAGATTCCCTTCCCCCAGCATCCAGAATCGGGATGCCCCGCTGTGTGAAACCCACCAGATCACCTGGAAACTCACCATCTTTCCCGGTCCAATGGCACGTGCGCGAGCAGCAGCTACATCCCCGCCAGGGACGTAGCTAGGGGGGAGCAGGGGGGCACTTGGTGCAGGTCATAGGGGCGCCAAAGGGGGGCCTGAGAATCTTTGGCCTGGGTAACAGAAAGCCTAGCTACTCCTCTGATCCCCGCTAACTCTTTAGCAGGGTGTGTCCCCATGCCAAGCATTTGTAAATGGCCAGACATACTTCCTCTTAAGAGGATAGCGGGGGATGCCACCATAAGCGCTTAAGACGAGAACCCATAATAGTCTAAATCTTCCTTATTGGTCCATTAAGGAAAGCCACTAATTTCCATTCAATTTCTGAGTTGTGACTGAGCTGAAATGGGGGTGTCATGGGACAGCTTTGAGTTTTGAGCATGCTCTGCTGTGGTCAGAGGAAGCTGCAGGACCACTTTGAGTTGCCAGGCTTGCTCATGCTGAGAGCTCCAAGGGACAGAGGGGCCCTGGAATGGAGTCCTGCTGCAGCTTCTACCCAGCACCGCAGGAAATAGGGGTAAGATACGTGGGACAGGCATCAGGTGAGCTGCTTGCTTTGTTTTTATTGTCGTTGGGTTTACAGTCCCATATTTTCCCTATGTTGATGTACAGTATGTATTATGGTTGGGTGAGTAGTAAACCTCAAGGTCATCCATCACTAGTAATCAGTCTGACAGTTCATCAGGATTGACGTTCTTATGTTGTGAGTCCCGGACATCATGTGCAGTTGCCCCCTGGTTGGGAATAAACAGTTTATAGTCAAATGTTTATAGTAGTTTATAGTCAGCTACCTTGTTTGCAAACAGATTTTGTCCCCTTAACCTAACTGAAATTGGGCATCTTAAAATGGGCCAAAAGTCTAAACTGTCCACTAGTCTAGGTCCTCAAGGTGGCATCCCTGCAGTTTGCATCTCTAGTAACACCTAAGATCAGAAGTAAAACTCACCATTTATGTTCTGTCTTTCCCCCAACTAATCTCCCCAACCCCCTTCTGGACAAATCTTCAAGGAAAGGAAAAAATGAAACATCCAGAACAATCAAGTATATAAATGCTGAGGGATTTTTGTACATTTTGAATTGATTAAATGGTGAGATCAGTTGCTTTAATTATTAAAATTTTAATGATAAAAATAAAATAATTATTTAATTTAATTATTCCTACAGATATACATCATGAATTTTATTTATCGTGCGTTCCTATGACTTGCAATGGTCAGGTTTTAACATGCCCTCACTTTAAAGTGGACCAAAACCCACACAGCGGGGCACCCCAAACCCCAGGGGAACAGATCAAAACCTGAGATAGAGAAAATCATAGGTTTTGGTCCATTTTATCTTATCTTAGTTCTGTATCTTAGGAAACAGCAGGGTCATTAAAAATCTCATTTTCAAATAATGTAATTGTTTAACTATTATTACAAAATACGCAAGAAAACACGATGTTCTACATGCTGATAATTTGGCATAAATGTCTGAATAAAAGGTCAAATGATAAAAGTTCCATTCTGAGCCATAGAAAATGCCAGGTCTATTACTTTTAATACTACTTAAACGCTGTTCTCTCCTCTACTCGGAGCTTAGCATGAAGGTCTGAACGGAAGGTTTAATTAGAAATGTCCTTTCAGAGACATGGAAAAATGTCAGCTCTATTAAATGAGTAGCAAACAAATTATCCTGAGACTACTTAAAGCTGAGTATTGTGTTTGGATACTTTCACAGATAGGAGTCAATTCCGAACCAGGTGAGAAAACTGCCAATCACTTTCATTGTCTACCTTGGGGCTGATTCCAGAACCGGATGTTAATCTACAATTGGGGTTGAATCGGCCCCAAGGTAGACAAAAAAGGGGGTGAGTTTTCTCACCTGGCTCTGAATCAACCCCATAGTGAAAGAACATCCCAAAACCTTGAATATGGCTAACTTCATTTAATGGGACTGCCTGGGCAAATCCCAAAAAAGGTGTACTTGTCTTGTTGCAAACTGGTGATCTCCAGCTGGGCCCTAGGTGGATTGCAGGAAGTGTTTCTCTTTGAATGGCCATCTACCCTCTGCGCCATCTCCTACAATGATATGCCCAGGGCATCTAATTTGCCTAGAACCATAGATGCATGCGGGCTCAACCTGCTTAAAGATGGCTTATTCACAAGCCACCCTATGATCAGTGTGAGTGATTTTCCAGCACTGCCCTGCAGGGTTCACTTGCTGTACTGTTGCTGACCCATGTCACAAATGACCACTTACAGTGCCAAACACTGTAGCCAATCCGTGTCGCATTTTACCAGGTCCAATGCCAAGCCCTGTTAACCCATGCCACATCTAACCACATACAGAGCCACGCCCAGGCTCTAACATATGCCCTGTATGACTTGTCTGCTCGACTGTGTCTAAGGTTAAAACGCCTATCACATCTCTTGGTTCCATTGCTGGGCACCCTGGTAACCTGCCATCATAGACTAGGCAACAGCTGTTAAAGGGTACTCACCTTTTTTTCCCCCTGCAGCTGACCGGTCCGAGTCCAGGGACCAGCAACTCACCTGATGGCTGGATCCCAACCTGCAGCACAGGACATACATCCCACGCCAAACCCGGGCCGAACATGGGGAACTGATGTCATGTTGGGCTCACAACCTGCCATCAGTCACCATCACTCTATTCATTGTAATGGAGGAGGTGTGCTGTGGCCTGACATGTCCCCTCCGATGGATGAATGGATTGTGAAACCACAGGCAGCCAAGATGCTGGCACCACAGACAGCCAAGATGCTGGCACCACAGACAGCCAAGATGCTGGCACCACAGACAGTCAAGATGCTGACACCACAGACAGCCAAGATGCTGGCACCACAGGCAGCCAAGATGCTGGCACCACAGGCAGCCAAGATGCTGGCACCACAGACAGCCAAGATGCTGGCACCACAGACAGCCATGATGCTGGCACCACAGACAGCCATGATGCTAGCACCACAGGCAGCCAAGATGCTGGCACCACAGACAGCCATGATGCTGGCACCACAGGCAGCCAAGATTCTGGCACCACAGGCAGCCAAGATTCTGGCACCACAGACAGCCAAGATGCTGGCACCACAGACAGCCAAGATGCTGGCACCACAGACAGTCAAGATGCTGGCACCACAGACAGCCAAGATGCTGGCACCACAGACAGCCAAGATGCTGGCACCACAGACAGCCAAGATGCTGGCACCACAGACAGCCAAGATGCTGGCACCACAGACAGTCAAGATGCTGGCACCACAGACAGCCAAAATGCTGGCACCACAGACAGCCAAGATGCTGGCACCCCAGACAGCCAAAATGCTGGCACCACAGACAGCCAAGATGCTGGCACCACAGACAGCCAAGATGCTGGCACCACAGACATCCAAGATGCTGGCACCACAGACAGCCAAGATGCTGGCACCACAGGCAGCCAAGATGCTGGCACCACAGACAGCCAAGATCCTGGCACCACAGATAGCCAAGATGCTGGCACCACAGACAGCCAAGATGCTGGCACCACAGACAGCCAAGATGCTGGCACCACAGACAGCCAAGATGCTGGCACCACAGACAGCCAAGATGCTGGCACCACAGACAGCCAAGATGCTGGCACCACAGACAGCCAAGATGCTGGCATCACAGACAGCCAAGATGCTGGTACCACAGGCAGCCAAGATGCTGGCACCACAGACAGCCATGATGCTGGCACCACAGACAGCCAAGATGCTGGCACCACAGACAGCCAAGATGCTGGCATCACAGACAGCCAAGATGCTGGTACCACAGGCAGCCAAGATGCTGGCACCACAGACAGCCATGATGCTGGCACCACAGACAGCCAAGATGCTGGCACCACATACAGCCAAGATGCTGGTACCACAGGCAGCCAAGATGCTGGCACCACAGACAGCCATGATGCTGGCACCACAGACAGCCAAGATGCTGGCACCACAGACAGCCAAGATGTTGGCACCACAGACAGCCAATATGCTGGCACCACAGACAGCCAAGATGCTGGCACCACAGACAGCCAAGATGCTGGCACCACAGACAGCCAAGAGGCTGGTACCACAGGCAGCCAAGATGCTGGCACCACAGACAGCCATGATGCTAGCATCACAGGCAGCCAAGATGCTGGCACCACAGACAGCCAAGATGCTGGCACCACAGACAGCCAAGATGCTGGCACCACAGACAGCCAAGATGCTGGCACCACAGACAGCCAAGATGCTGGTACCACAGGCAGCCAAGATGCTGGTACCACAGGCAGCCAAGATGCTGGCACCACAAGCAGCCAAGATGCTGGTACCACAGGCAGCCAAGATGCTGGCACCACAGGCAGCCAAGATGCTGGCACCACAGGCAGCCAAGATGCTGGCACCACAGACAGCCATGATGCTGGCACCACAGACAGCCAAGATGCTGGCACCACAGACAGCCAAGATGCTGGCACCACAGACAGCCAAGATGCTGGCACCACAGACAGCCAAGATGCTGGCACCACAAGCAGCCAAGATGCTGGTACCACAGGCAGCCAAGACGCTGGCTCCACAGACAGTCATGATGCTGGCACCACAGGCAGCCAAGATGCTGGCACCACAGGCAGCCAAGATGCTGGCACCACAGGCAGCCAAGATGCTGGCACCACAGGCAGCCAAGATGCTGGCACCACAGGCAGCCAAGATGCTGGCACCACAGGCAGCCAAGATGCTGGCACCACAGGCAGCTAGGTTCCCATCCCCCTTTCCATTTTCAAATGATCTCATATACCACCTGGGTGTCTCTTGGTGATTGGGACATGATTGAGACCTTTAAATATGTGAAGGGATTGAATAAGGTTCAGGAGGGAATTGTTTTTAAGAAGAAACTTACTGATAGAACAAGGGGGCACAACCTGAAGCTAGTCGGGGGGAAGATCAGGAGCAATGTTAGAAAATATTATTTTACAGAAAGAGTAGTAGATGCTTGGAACAAACTTCCAGCAGAGGTAGTTGAGAAATCAACAGTCACTGAATTTAAACATGCCTGGGATAAGCACACATCTATCCTAAGATAAAGAGAACATACAGTATACACATAAGGGCAGACTAGATGGACCGTATGGTCTCCTTCTGCCGTCAACCTTCTATGTTTCTATGTTTCTATGTTTCTATTATGTGGTATCTAATACCAATGCCATTTTGTTGTATTGGTTGTGCCTCCCTCGATAACCATTTATTGGTCATTTTTTGTTGTTTCATTGGCAGGAGTTTATGGGAGCTGCACCATTGTAATGTATATAGAAGGTTTGTGCAGGTGATTTGTTATGCAAGGATCTCACATACCACTGGTTGGCAACCTCTGTTTTACAGTAATTAAATGAGTCTCTTTCTTTCACTCTGAAAATCCAATATATTACCAAAGGGGAATGCTAACTTTTTTAATTGGCACATTATTACCCCATGGTTTGTGGGTCTTCCCATGCAACTCTGGGGCATTAGCCTGCTTTGGATGCTTTCTAGAAACCACAACCCATCACCCGAGTTTTCCCCTGGTGGACCTAAACAGTATTTGCAATCGGGTCCCTGCCAAACAGGATATTACAAAAAGTTTGCCTGAACTGCCCTCAAACTGTACAGAGGACATATTCAAACAACACTTGTCATTTAATTCTGTGTATTATGTTCTCTTGAAATGGATAATTGTAAAGGCTTAATAACTAAAGATGCCTAGCGAGCCTCTGGCTTTTTGAAGTACCATTGATAGATAAGATGTGCAGATGAGTGTGTATACTGGATGGACACAAAAGCATGCCATTATAAACTTTGAAGGCTCTTATAATTCACCAGCACCCCCATCATCTATACATCCTATTAGTGCTGCTTTATTATGAGTCTTATTAGCTGAAGAGGATAGTACGGTACATTTTACTTGGCATCGTGGCATCCCTGCAGTTTACATCTCTAGTGACACCTAAGATCAGAAGTAAAACTCACCATTTATGTTCTGTCTTTCCCCCAACTAATCTCCCCAACCCACTTCTGGGCAAATCTTCAAGGAAAGGAAAAAATGAAACATCCAGAACAATCAAGTATATAAATGCTTAGGGATTTTTGTACATTTTGAATTGATTAAATGGTGAGACCAGATATATATCATGGATTTATTGTGCGTTCCTAATACTTGCAAAGGTCAGGTTTTAACATGCCCTCACTTTAAAGTGGACCAAAACCCACACAGCGGGGCACCCCAAACCCCAGGGGAATTGGCTCTGGCGATTGGTCACATAATGATCTCCTTGTACCCAATTTAATCGTTTTTTTTAAGTTTGTAGATTGTGCGTACATCTCTTTTAGTAGACTTCATCTTGATTTTCACCCTCTTCCAGTTCAGAGGCTTACTGTTTAAAGGAACTATCTAGGCAGAGGCTTACTGTTTAAAGGGACTGTCTAGGCAACTAAAAAACAAAAGGCACACAGTTTTCCCCCACAGCTGATTGGTCTGACTCCAGCAATAGGAAACTTGCATACTAAGAGGCCGATTCGCTAACAGCGTCAGGTAGCGACAGTTGAGCGACTGTAGCGGCATTTTCAGAGCGGCCGCTAGTAGTCACTGTGCTTGGCCGTTGTTCGGTAGTTGATAGCGACTCAGTCGGTTTGCCGTAATGTTGAATATTGGGTGAGGAGTCGCTATTTGACAGGTTCCGCGCTGTATGGGAGTGCATGATAGCGACTGGTCAGAGCGACCGGCTTCCACCATATTCATTAACAAATCACGCTCAAAAAATTATCGCGCTGTAAAATGCATGTTTAAACCCCAGAGCGCTGGCGGCGATGGGTTAAAAGTAGTTTTTTAACCCCCAAACAACCATATTTTTGGAAACCCAAAAAAACAAGTTTTTAAAATAATTTAGTAATATGAATACATTAATATCAGACCTGTAATATCAATTCTGTACTTTTTTTTTTTTAATTTTTTTTACCTTAAAAAAATTATTTAAAATGGCAGAAGTGGTCACAGAATTTTTCACATTTAAAAAAAAAAAAAAACATTATTAACAATTAATTATGAATATTTAAAGATTGTTCCATTGAAATGCATTGGAGAGCGCCAGGTAGCAAGAGGTCATACCTGTCGCTGTTCAAGGTCGGACGCTGGCGCTGTGGGCCATAATAATGATGGAATAATGATGAATGAGTGGCTATATGGCGCTATCTCAGTCGCGAAGCAGGATTGCCTTGATAAATGTGTGATTGTGGTGGGGAGCCGGCGTTCTCGTGGCGGGGTCCGTCATTACCGGCCGCTCACCAGTCGCTACCTGTCGCTATTCCTTCATAAATAAGGGCCTAAGTTTTGCCTTGCCTTAAATATTTTTACGATGTGCTAAAGGGCTTTTGTTGGTGTAAAATCAAAGCATACTTACCTTACTTCATACACAACTTATTTCTCCTGATCCGCTGAGTTCTGGCTTGTTTTTACTACCATGCCCCCAGCTTAATATTTAGTCAGGTCACTAAGGTCTACTAAGCGCATACAGGGCCGGATTAAATGTGGGGGAGGCCCCAGGGCACAAAATCTGGTGGAGGCCCCAGATACAGTATTTTTTTCCCTTTAAAATAATAGTCCAGCCAAATATCTGATTGGTGGTTGTATGGCACCCACCTACTTACTGGAATGCCAGGTCGAGTCCCTTGTGCCATCTTTGTGCGGGTGCGTGCTGCTCGGGAACTCCTGCTTTGCCATTCTGGGTAGTATAGTCGCCAAGCTGGTCCAGCAGAAAACAGTTCCCTGCCAGTGGCTGTGCTTGGTGGCTTATGTGCAGTGAGTGGCCGCCTGCACGCACAGATCTGCACTCACCCATCACTGTATCGTTGATGATAGCGGCTTTGCTGCTCTAGACTCTCCATCCTGTCCTGTGATGGCTTTGGCTGCAGGTTTGCATAAACATAAAAAGTCTTGCCCAGGTGCGAGGGGGCCCCCTCTGCCACCAATAGCTTTGTTGATGGCCCCGCGGCCCATCACACCAAAGACTGACAAGCCTCCTGGACCAGACCATAACCTAAAAGTTGGTGGAGGACCCCTTTGCAGGGCAAGTGGTGGAGGCCCCAGGGCTAGAGCCCCTTGCGTCCCTCTTATAATCCGGCCCTGAGCGCATACATGACCTGAAGCCCGCCTCCTGTCTGCATCACAGTGTGAGCAGCTCTGTTGTCTGTGTGCGAGGGGACACATCTCCTGCAGCCTGCCTACCTCTGCCCAGTTGGTATTCAAAGTGCTACAGCCGGCAAAGGAGGCACAACTAATACAAACATGCATGTGCACTCCCAAACATGCATGTGCACACTTGCAAAGTGCATGTACGCACTCTCAAATGTCCATGTGGGCACTCCCAAACATGCATGTGCACACTCCCAAAGTGCATGCGTGCACTACCAAATGTCTGTGGGTGCACTCCCAAACACACATGTGCGCACTCCTAAAGTCCATGTGCGCAATTCCAAAGTTAACGTGCGCACTCCCAAAATCGTAGGTGCATTTGCAGTAAGAACGGGGGATGCTGGGAAGGGACATAGACTAGCTTCTTAGACAAGATGTCGGTGGACGTATTCCAGAAGTCTCGAAGTGTTTCAGTGCAATGGGGGTGGCGGAGGGGAGCAAAACAAAGTAAGTGAATAAAAACCTTAAAAACTGAATACAGTATGTTTTGCCCTATAAGATGCAAATGACGCACCTAGGATTTGTAGGAGTAAAATAAAAAAATAAATATTCTGAACCAAATGTTGTGCTAAAACACGATCCACCAAAGAACCAAATAATAGGCAAGGTGCAGAACCACCCCCCCCCCCATTAAAGGCAGTGTGGTATCCCCCCATTTCCCCATTGGCAGTGTGGCATTCCCTCATTCTATTCCCATAGACAGTGTGGCATATCCTCAAACCAATTTCCCATATAGACAGTGTGACATCCCGCCCCCAACCCCCATTCCCATAGGCAGTGTGGCATTGCCCCCTCCCATTCCACATAGGAAGTGTTGCATTCCCCCATCCCCCATTCCATTCCCTATAGGCAGTGTGGCACCCCCCCCCTTCCATTCCTTATAGGCGGTTTGGCATTCTCCCCTCCCATTCCCCATAGACGGTGTGGCATTCCCCCTCCCATTCCCCATTTAGACATTGTGGCATTGCCCCCTCCCATTCCCATGGGCATTTCCCATGGCATTCCTGTGGATGTGGCAGCCTGGCCAGCAGCACGGGAACAATGGAAAATATGTGCGTCTTATAGGGCAAAAATATGTTCATAGTTTTACCATTACTATTGACTGAGGCTGAAGGTACGGTTTACTTTTTGCTTTTTGCTGCAGTCAGGCTGTACCTGCTTGTTTGGTCCCAGTAATTAAGGCCTTTTTAATCCGCAGTCCTGTTCTCCCTTAATTTACACTTTCTACCCCTATCTGAGCCAGAGGCCACTGGAATCCGGTCAATTACCCTCCTCTGGTGCGACTCCAACAAAACAACAATCCTCTCCTGCCCTATAACTAGTTTGTAATAATGTCGCTTCCGAATGCATTTTTATTTTTCTATTTCCAAATCTCCATAGAAACCAAGCTGAAATTATTTTTATTATACTAAATTGCTCACATTTTATTATGCACAAGGTTGAAATTCTAATATTGCAATTGTACTTTCTACAGATCTCCCAGGGAGACTTTAATGTTTCTTTTATTATTTTACACATAAATTACAATAATGTATGATAATAACAGAAATAAATGACACGCACATTTAACACAACACAAAGATAATTAAAACTATATAAAATTTATTTAAAAACAAACTTTAATAAAGAATGTAATTCATAGTAATTAAAAGCCCAAGGTTGTGTTTCAATGCCTGTCAGCTGTCAGATAGATGTATACTTATGTGTCACAGAACATACTGCAACTGCAAACAGGTGAGTCTGGAGAGAATAAAAAAATCTGCAAGTTTTTTTGGCATGGACTTTGCAGATCATGTCGTTTATGGACTTGTGTGGTGGGGTTATTATTAGAGATATGTTCTAAACCTGGTCTGATCAGAAAGATGTGGGATCTAAGGAGTGACTGATGTTCTCCAGCAACCCTGAAGGTGGGAATTGTATTTGTGGCAGATGCCTCTCAGGTCACTGTTGCCAGTCATGGTCGGGGGCTGCACACCCAACAAAACCTTGAAAATGGGGCAAACTACACCTTGGGAACCCATATCAAATGTTGAGGGACAAGCCAGGTAAACTTGTCATAATGTCTCCTTAGCCAAGGTGAATAGGTATATTGGATGTGTCTGAATTATTATCAAATACATTATTAAAGAGGAAGTCCAAACATGCTGTAACTCTCCAACCACCCATCCTCCCCCTTTTGTGCTAGCCCCAATTTGGGCATAAAAAATATTTTACTAGGGCAACGGCAATCTGCACCGAAGCAGAGACCTTGAGTGACAGGTCAGGTCTGTCACTGAAGTCCACGGCTGCCATGCAGAGGCCCACCCTCCGCAGGCATGAGTGGAAAATTTCGTCAATCAGGTTAGTTGTTTATTGTAATGCCCAAAGTGTGAGGGGGGACATCCTCTTTAAGATGGCAGCAAGAGGACTTGTTCAAAATTCTTCCACACAGAGGCCTGCTAGTCTGTGGGCATAGCTGGGATTTTTTCACAACGTTATTCTCCAGGTGAGTAGGTAGTTGGCATGTCCTCTCTAGGCAGTAATGGGGAGCTGGTGCAAATAGGGCGGATAGAGCAATGAAGCTCCCTGGATATGGTGGAGTATCTAGGAGGGTGAGTCTCCATCAGGTGGGATTTTGGACCAGTACATAGGTATTTAACCCTCGGGTGGGGGTCTTCTTGATAGTCCATCCCTGATGAAGGGGTGTAAGACACCCTGAAACGTTGAATATATATGGACTTCTGCTTATACCTATGGATTATGCTCTTTGTTGCTGTATAGACATAATATAACACATTGAAGCGAATTGGGGTGCTAGCCTTTTCCTTTTATTTGGTTCTGCTGTACCATCGCTGGCCATTGCACCCATCCTGGAACTTTGGTAAGAATGCATCTGTTGCTTTGAATCTGGGTTTGGTTCCACTTCAGTTGCTCTTGAGCAAGGCACCTAACCCTGCAACTGCGCTGTAATTAGGGCAGCCCATCACTTTGGGCATGTGTACACTCACTGCAAGGATGGGTTAAATATGGGTGCAAGCATACATCCCAGATATAGTGCAACAGGTTTGGCTCTATCTGCCCAATATGTATGAAAAATAAACATTGGGTTCATACACTTAAGTTGGTTTTTAGACTCGCATAGGCTGGGGAAGAAGCGCACACGCTGCCGGGAATGCAAGAGATGTGGCAGCGCACTCTCCCCATTCTGGAAATTAAAATTCAGTCCTAAGCATTGAAGAACCATCAATAAAAGTTACCTAGTAAGTCTTGCATGTTGTCTGACAGCTGAGTTACCGGAGGATGTTAAAGAAGCAATCCAAATCTCATTTGCTTGGGGCTCCCGACAGATTTTACAGCTCTTGTCTTCCTTTGAATATTGCTTTCTTTCCTGGTCCGCTGCTCGGCTAAAGATAGCAAACCCCTGAGGTGTCCATTATCACAATAGGGAAAGCACAGTCACCTCACAGGCTTGTACTGAAGCAGACCCCATGCCCTCTGCTGCTACCAATCACAGCTACTTAACACAGTAAAACGGGTGCCAAGGATTTAAGATTTCAAAGAATGATTCCTTTGCTTTTCTATTAAACTGTATTAACCTGCTGCTTTATTATTATTGTTTTCAGTGTTTTGTGAATATTAATCTTTACATTTAGGAAAATGTGCTTTCTGTGGTAGAAACAAATCTTAATTTCCATGAGTATCCTGTTCCTATATTTTCATTCTAATGTCAAGCTCCATACAGCATGTTTTAAAGATCTTAGATTTAAAACGTAGCACTACTAACCTTAGTGCAGCTCCACTGCCCGGACCAGCTGGTGAACAACTTACCGAGATTGGAGATTAAACGCTTTTAAATGACCGGCCATGAACTTGTGTCTATGCCCCACAACACGTCTTCCCCATTACAATGGGGTCATGTGGACACGCCTATCCCATTGCAATTAATGGAGTAGGCATGCTGAAGTGCGCAAACCTGACACGTTCATGGCCGCCATCTTGGACTGAAGAGAACCAATGCTTTGTACATCAGTGGTTCCAGGAGGTGGACAAAAGGTGAGAAGCGCTGTTTTTTTTATTTTTGGCAAGACACTTGGCTAGCCTTTGGGTTGTGCAACCTATGTGACCACACAGGGCACCATCCCCATTAGGATCTCCCCATCTATTAGGGAGCGCCAAGAGACACCATTCAGACTGCCTTTCAGAAAGAAAGCCCTTAGCTGGCTCAGCTCTCAGCTGGCTCTCTTTGCACATTGCCCCTGTTATCACTCTCTTATCTCCAGCATTTTCTTTTTTATTTCCTATTTATTTTTATTTTTTTTTGTTGTTACCTTTGCGTTTCTCTCTTCTTTTTTCTCTCTCGCTCTATCCATCTGTCTTTGTATGTCTTTTCTTGTTTTCTATGTCTGTCTCTCTCTTTTGTTCTTTTAATCTCTATTTTTTATTTCTCACTATCTCTCTTTTTTGTTGTGTTGCCTAAATCACTCTTTTTCTCTTATTCTGTTAATCTCCTTCTGTCCTTCCCTTGATCTCTCCATATCTCTTTTTTTCTTGTTTTATCCATCTATCTCTTTTTTTCTCGTTCTTACCATCCCTTTTTTATTTCTCTCTCAATTTCTCTTTTTCCCTTGTTTTCTTCATCTTTTTTTTCCCTTGTTCTCTGTATCTCTTCTTGTCTTGTTCTCTCCATTGTTCTCTGAATTTTTCTCTTGTTTCACCCCTCTCTTTTTCTCTTATACCCTCCACCTCACCTTTTCTTTTGTCTCAGTATATATGTATTGGGGGGGGGAGCACCCTAAAATCTTGCACAGTGTGACACTTACCCTAAGGCCAGCCCTGGCTGGACAATCCATTTCATGGATTGAACCAATGGAACCAATATCACAGATGTACAGACCCCATTCAATGTGGAGAGGTGATGAGGTGTCATCAAAGAGATTCAGTGCTTTTAGTGCAGCTCTTCAAACTCCATGGGGACGATTCAGAGCCAGGTGAGAATTCTGACACCTTTTTTAGCAGATAAAAGTGCCATTGCCTTTCATTGTCTACCGGGTATACATTTTCACCTGGCTCTAAATCAGCCCAAATGTAGACAATGAAAGTGAATGGCGGTTTTCTCTTCTGAAAAAAGAAGGGAGAATTCTCGTCTGGCTCTGAATTTACCCCTATATAGGGTAATGGGCAGTGATGGACAGGGGTCAAAAGTCAGCCCATAACCAGGCCACATTATAATTACCTCCCCCAGCATGCTTCCCAGACAGAGTTAGCTAGTGCATGTGAAGGCTGAGGCTGTGGAATTGCAGGGACAGACCATGGTGCTTATGCTCTTAAAGCAATGGAACCAAAGCTTTAGCACTGCAGCGGTAAATAATGTGGAAAGAGGAAGTATGCCCTCCAGCAACCGTGATGCTGAAACAATAGCATTGCAGGAGCAGATTATGAGCTAGAGTTTTGTGGCTTGTGGGGGCGGAGTGCAGTATGGCCAGTACAGGGGACTTGAGGTGAGGGGGTTACGAGAGGCAGGGACTGCATGGGGACATTGGAAGTAGCACACTTGCCCATAGCAATGTGGAGTTCTTCTGGGTCCATTCCACCTCTGGTTGTGGGTTTGAAACCCAATGACATGTGCTATAGGCTGCATGCTGGGGAAGCAGACTGTACTGAATGTATATAGAGAATATATACAGAGGCTGTACTGGGCCCGCCTAACCCTGAGCCTATTATTGCATATCCTACCCCCCCCCCTCCGCTAAGCTACATAACTGCAGAGATAACAAAAAAAAAATTATATTTAAAAGGACTTTTCCATAGAAGTGTCCCACAGGGCCACTATGTCCCCCAACCCACTAGGGGAATTTGGGATGAGAATGGACAGAGAGGTAGGTGCAACTGGTAACTTATATATCCTCTAGCCACCAATAGGGTTTGCCAAGCCAGCAGCAGTCATGAGCGGGCCCCTCACAACCAGGATGGATAAAGCAGGCTAAATGTAACTTTTGCCTGGAATATCCCGTTAACCCAAGATCGGCTAAGATCAAAGGCGAGTATAGCTTTTTTTAAAATGCCTAGACTGGTCATTTAAGGTGAATTGCAGGTATTTCAGCCACCATGGACCAGGTTAATATAACAAATATCTCTATCTTGTTCATCGCTATTTGTAACTTCAGCCTGGTGATATATTCATATCCACAGGAAGCAGGAACAGTATGAACATGACTTAAGCAGCTGTCGAGTACACTCTGTATTCTTTCCTTAAAATGTAGACCAAAAATAACTGTAATTATCATGTTACTGTAACGGCCCTGCATGAATAGTAAAAATGTAAGTGTGCTGCACGTGTGACATTAATATTCTTCACACTGTGCATTGTGCTGTTTCTCACATCATTTTGAGTTTGGATCTCTATGGGAAAGAATGGTTTTGTTCTATTTTAGTGAGCCATCTGTCTGAGGTGTCTGATGACTCACCCATAAAACATCATTTCATATGCATTTTTAGTCTTTCATGTTTTATAATAAACAGTTTATAGGCACCCAGTTGTGACATATTTTTATATGTTTAAAGCAGGCTGAAACCCTGAAAGGGAGATCAGTTCTTGGATGTCTCCTTACCTACCCCGTTCTTGTCACATCTCCCGGAACCTCATTTAGCCATGTAATCATTTAGCCAGTAATCATATAATAGCAATAGTAATAGGAAGCTGGATGCTGCAGCACACCTGCCGACCACCAGCATCTTCTCCAATAGGAAGCACCAGCTTATTAAGTGTGTGCTGCAGCTTCCAGACCTGGAGACCCAGCAGCAGAATATGTGACCATGCCAGGGCGGGGGGATGACAGGAGCAGGGTGTTTAGAAGTCAGGGGAACCCATGAATTAGAGTGAGTTTATGGTGGACCTATCAATCAGCCCTAGAGTCTATAAGACCCCAGAACCTACCAAGTCCCCCAGGGGCACATTTAGGATGCCCTACTATGTGAACAGCAGGCCACATTCACAACCCTGCAGCTTGCTACAAACCCTCTCTCTTTGTCGGCCCTCTGTGCCTAAGCAATACTTTATACCTGGCATTAGTGTGCATGGCATAAAGCTGATTGGATGAGAGTTCGCACATGGAACTGGCAGAAAGATGATTCGAATGGGAGATATGGGGGGACCACACAGCAAGGAATCCCAAATCATAATGCCCCCTGGGGCAAGGACTTATCACCAAGATAGTAAAAATCCTGGTGATAGGTCCACTTTAACGTATCTATACACCTCTCTCTTGCTGTTGCCTCCAGGCCAGCAGTTAAAAATAGTTGCATAATCCACATCTAGGCAGTCAAGTGATGGAGGATAGGAAGCTCCAACATATATGCCACCTCTGTTAACAGAAGGCGCTAGTTGCTGCAGTATGTGCTGTGGTGTCCAGTCCCCAATCTCTCAGGCATATGTGACTGCAGCACAATGGGGAGATCACTCACACATTGCAGTCAGCTGGGAGTCCTGTAAAGCCGAACAAATACTAGCAAGTAGTTTAGCTGCTATACAATGTAACACAACAAGACACAATCACAGTTACACTGTAGCAGCAGGCATGCGTCTGGGTGTTTACAATGTAACACAGCAGGGGGCTGTCTTACTTTTAATGATGTAACATAAGAACCCCTTCCCTTCCTATTACATTGCACAGTAAGACAACAGCAGGAGTTTTATTATTCTCAGTGCTGCTGCCTATGTATGTCTAGATGCAGGGCTGGGGAGCTGGTGGGAGCACTGCCTTTAGAATGTAAGGGACCTTCTCCTACAACATCGACCTTCCTGCTTCAGTCTAGTTTTCCATTTAAGAATACTCACAAATTCAGCATCTGTGTCTCCACACAGAGGAGTGCAAGCCCTAGCATATATAACTTTAATTAGAGGTGCGGGCTGATGCAGTGTGTGCTACAGCTTCCAGTCCCCTGTTGCATTGAGACCTGGCTGTGGGACTGGAAGGGTGGCAAAACCCTGTCCGCATGGGTTTCAACCAGGGTGTAAGTCAACTTTAAATATTTTTATGCACATAAAAGCCAGAAAACATGACTTTAAAAGTACTTTGAATGCACAGCAGAAATATCGATCCCAGGAGCTTTAAATAAATTGATATCAAAAGCATCGTAATCAGGAGCATCACGGACTGGTTTGGCCAAAGCCCCAGATGGAACAGGTTGGCTCTTCAGAGAATGCTGCTCATAGCAAAATCAGAGCTGAAATGCAGACAATTAACCATAAATGATGTAGATGAAGAATAGTGGAAGACCTTGACAACAACAGCAACCACCTGTCCTCTGTGCTTGTTTAGGGAAGCATTGCTGTTACTTGATGTCCAAGACACAGAGGACAAGATTGATTGTATTTCCAAGGTCTACTGAATACAGCCTAGCTCGAGAAAACCTTGCACACAAATAAAGGCTACTAACGGTAGTAAACAAAATCACTTTATGAGAAAAAAAGCATGTTGCTGAATCACCATCTAGGAAGACAATGAAAGTCAAGGTCCAGTCATGGCCTAAGAGTCAAAATTACAAATGGTACAGTGCAGTTAATAATGCAGTAAGTACAGTAAACATAATTGAGCATTCAGCATTTTATATGAGGAACATAGTACTTAAGCCAGACCAACTCCCTTTTTACATGAATGTTGTGGGGGGGGGGCATCCTGATTGCAAGCCTTAACTTAACCCACATTCCCGCGGCTAAGAACGGGACATGTGACAGCTGCTATTCAATCATATGGCTGCATTTCCCTGGGGATGTGGGAATAAAATGAGATTCCCAAAGTTTGCAAGGTGTTAATGGACCCTGGCAATTGGGATAATCCTGAGTGGACCAACACACGATTCGTGTAAAATGGGTGTTGGTCTGGTTTAAGTTGTATGGGCATCGTATACAATGCAGGATGTTCAATCATCGTGTAGAACTTTTGGTAATTGTGAATCAACACCCAGTGTATGTGAAATGGGCATTGGTCCAGCTGAATACCGATGTGTAGTCTCCACCCCCACACCCATACAATTGTTGCCACACAAATGTATATATGTTTTCTATAACTGTGTCGATATTGTTGTTTCATTGTTATTAACTTAGTACCTAATATATTTTTATCACAATGGCATTGATCCAGTAAACTCAGAATAAGAAATAAGATAAAATAAGGCGTGATTTAAAAAAGAGAAAACATTAATATAATTGCTCAAAAGTGCTTGTGTGTTAATTATTAGCATCTAAAACTTTTGCTTCCAGGTAGTAAAAATAATTAACTGTGAAAACAAAGTTTTATATTAAAAGCAAATTAAATTAGTTGTCACATTGCTCCAGTACAAGTATTAGGTGTAAATCTGTCTCTAAATTACTGAATCACACCTTTTTTAACGTAGGCCTTATTTTGACACAAAGAAGAACCCAGTCCTTTTAGGCAAGTTTACTGAATCTAGATCCTTGTGTAACATTGTGGGAAGTCCCATCACGCACTTGAATTCCCTTGTGCGTTAAAGGTAAAGAAGCTATTGCTACCAATCAGCAAGTAGACACCAGTTCTTTGTGAAAGTTCTTTTCTTATTATTAATTTAAAAAATAAGATTCATCATGTTCTTTTGATAAAGGAATCCTTTGTTCCTGGGTATCTAGGCTATCACAGAGGCAACGTCTTCACAGAAAATTAACATTAATTCAAATATCTTTGTAGGGTATATTCAAATGTTATACTTTGTCCTGGCTTAAATAATTAAGTTTTATCAAAAACCACAGATGATACTAAATATAACATCCAAATGGTATTTAAAAAGAAAAACCTTTATTAAATTATCAAATGATCCTATAAATCATGCTTCTGTTCAGACAATAAACAGCAACAGGCTCGGGCAGGCATAATGCTAATCAGGGGTGATCTGTAAGCCCAGCAGCCAATCACAGTGTATAACTATGCCGGAGCTTCTTGACATTCTAATATACCACTCTCAATAAAGGTTTCACCAGAACATGTATTACAGGAGGAACGTTCCTTGTTATTGTTCTGCCAAGAAATCGAGGTGAGTTTAAAAATAGTATAAGGCTCAGGGCCCTGAGTTTTCAGTAGATTTTAAAGTGGACCAAAAGTAAAAATAGACTTTTGGTCCAGGCAGTAGGATTCCTAGGAGAGGTGCCAATTTAAGATGCCCATAGTGGGAATTACTGCCTAAGTTCCACCCAACATGCATAGTCACCTTTCTGGGATTCAGAGCTATAGACAGGAAGTGCCTGCAGCTGCATCCCCCTGCTCCCCTCACTAGCAGGTCTGCTGGGCATAAAGAGCACACACAGCAGGGATGCAGCTGCTTGCACTTCCTGTTGGATGTAGCAGGGAAGCACAACCTGTGGCCCAGGGGCTGTATGCATTCCGTACTACCGTCTGTTGTGGCCCCGGAATGTATGCCTACCTCCAGTCACCTCTGCTTACCTCACCTCTAATCATGTCACCTCTTCCTGTCCCACGACTTTCTAACTCAACTCACCTTTTTCCGCCTGATCTCTTCTCTCCTCACCTCAGCACATCTCACCTTTGCCCCCATTTTCCACCTCAACTTATTCTGCCAAAGATTTGTGTCATACGACCAATGTCACCACATTGCTTCAAGCCACCACTGTCACCTCTTTTTGTTGGGGGTTATATCAGATGGCTCTGAGGGCCACATGTGGGCCCCACGGCCCAGGTTGAGCACATGTGGGTCGGGTAATCCTGAGCACGAAAGCTTGCTCAGGTTACTGAATGCTTATATGTGTTTAGATGCCTTTAACCATTAGATAACCTGATCAAAATGATCTTATAAATCATTTGTTCAGGGATATAGGCTTTATCCTGGGTATGATAAAATGCAGTCAGAAGTCATGTTATATTATTAAGAAAAAAAAAAAATATATATAGGCATCTAGTTGAAAGAGAGCTCATTAGAGTTCATGAAGGACAAAAGCTTTGAAGGTTTCACTGCCTGAATATGAACAGTAGCAATACTCTTCTCAGGGTCTCCTAGATGTAAGCACTTTGTACAAGGCTAGATGAAATAAAAGGCAAAGCAACAGAAGATCAAGGTAAACCTTTTTGGCTAAAGACCTTCTAGAAAGAAGTTAATTGTCTTATCGAATTTCCAGGTTCCAAAGAGTAACACAGTGTCATTAGCATTGTCATATTCTAGTGTGGTCTATATTATTCAGTCAGTTGCTGCACAATTAACTATACAGGCTCATGTGAGTAATTTATTATAAACCGGACCAACATCCCTACAAGAAACAGTGCTCATATGCATCCCCCTTCCCCAGGGCTATTCAGATTGCTGCACATAAAACTCATTTTACCTTTTTTGTAACTCCAGTGCCACTAGACTTCCTGCCACTTTTCATTGTTGGTTATGCTGGTTGAGTCCAGGCAGCAGCATGGGATACTGGGAAAGGAAGTAACCTCCTGGGTGCTCCAAGATGGCCGTCACCAGAAGAAGATTGCTGCGGCAGTGTTTTAACTTTGTGTGGATGCAGGAGCAAATGGTGAGTGAGTTTAGCACTTAGAACTTTGCAAGGCTGTTGGTCTGGTCTAAAGTCATTTAAAAATGATGCTAATGTTAGTATATGGTTGTCAAAGGCTTGAACAAATGGAAGCTCCAACAGAGCTACTCCACAGCCTTCACTGCTACACAAACCAGCTGTTGAAGCTGGACTTGCACTATGGTTGCACTTGCACTCAGCAGTTGATGGCACATTTTCTAGCCTTGACAGTTTTTGAACATGATAGAAAGGATTGCATGACCAGTGACGGTACTGGATCCAGGTCAGAATTTTGAAAGTCCGGTCTGGTCCGGCTAGACCCAGTAGTGGCAAGATCCAGATTCATTTATCTGATTCTTTTCTTTTTTTCTTTGTAATAACACATACCTGCCTGCTCCTGGAGCTACTAGCCCAGCACGCCAGGTTTGCAGGTTGGTCCTAGCGCATTGCAATAAATGGCCACTTGACGTGACTTGCATGTGCCACGCTACATTATGGTAAGCAATACTAACAACCAAAACTCAAATGTGATGCAACCTATAAAAGTCTGTGGCATTGCAGGTGTTTTCGACTCTCCTGGACCCTCAACTCCAGACTCTTGGTCCTTGCTGCTATTTCGGGTCCTGCTTCCAGCTTCAGAGAAGGGCAATTAACAGCAACAGAAAGGGACCAAAAGTCTACCACTAACTTGGTAAAGCGATGTAAGCCAAAGTGTACGTGCCACATTGAGCTACCACCACCATAAGGGGATAGTGTTAAAGGGGACTGAAAGTGGACTAAAGCCCAGGATTTTGACTATCCTGCATTTTGGTCTTTGCCCCAGGGCACCCTGATTGGTGATGCCCCACGGTGTGAAACCCCCCAGGTTGCCCGATCTCATCCATCCCCACACCTATGGCGCATATGCAGCCCTCTCGTCCAATTGGATCTGAGTGCGCTGGCGGCCGCATACCGCGCTACTCTTTAGCAGGGCGTGTGGCCGCGCCGGCCATTTACAAGTGCCTGGCACAGCCACATGCCCTGCTGTAGGGATAGTGGGGATGTGGCCTTTGCTTTCACATGCGTCGCTGGACCAGGAACCAGTCCTGATTGGGTTGCCCCAGGGTGAGTGAGTATGCCTGCCCTGGAGTCTTGGGTTTTGGTCCACTTTAAAGAGGAGCAACCACCAGCTTGCTGCCCCAGCTGATTGTACACTCCATCAAAAGTCCTATCTGAATGGCCAGCTAGCATGCAAAGCCAGAGGAAAGCAGCTGTGATGATGTCCTCCCCCCTTCATTCAGCTTTCTATGCCGCTCATCAAAATGCATAGAATAGAAAGCTGATTGGAGAGATGTCTGCGCATTCTTAGTGGGATTTCGGCAAGGGAAGAAAAATGGTCTTTTCTTGGGATCACACACAACGGGGCATCCCAAATTTGGTTGCCCATGTGGAAAAGTAACAAAACCTGGGAAAGTGAAAATCCTGGGGCCCCATCATTGTTGCTCCTCCACCTCAGTTGACATCATTTAGAGAATGGAAGCCCCATTTACTTTCTGCTGTTTTAGTCTTTAGTTGTTTAGCTACATCTGATTGAGTTAAAATACAGAAAAAAGTTTACTGTATCAGCCGTGACAGGGCCCCAGTTATGGTTCGCACCAGGGCCCTGTCACATTTAGTTACGCCACTTAGGGACGCCTTGTGTTAATGTTGCTCATGGTATATGACAAGCAGCCTGTTAATTATGGCAAAGGGATATCATCTTACTCTTGCCATATGTATACTTTATGCATAATCAGATTTCAGCAATATTTCTGTATTATGATCCTGATGTGTTTCCAAGTGACACTAAACGCTATGTAATGAGCCCCAGCTGTTTTACTTTGATCATAAACAAGTAAACAGAACAAAACAATATGAGGCTTGAGTATTTTTGGCTAAATTTGATTTTGCACTGAGCCTGCTTCTGTTGACAGCATACAAAAAATTAATTGCATGTAATTTATATCTAACAGGGCAAAGAAAAGTGACTTTATGTATATCAAGCCGAGCCCATAAAGTGTATAGTCTGTGGTAAAGTGTATGGAAAAGGGCTGGATGGTGTAAGAGATTTTGCCTGTTGGACTTTGTTTTCAATGAATCGCTTATTATTTACTAAGAACTGTCTTCAGAGTCATTGCCGTTGGCCCCAGATCCTGAGGGCCAGTATCTCCCCAGTAGGATCCCTCTGGATTCATGGGGAGGTTTAGCCTTAGGGAGAATGAGGTGAATTCCCAGTGGGCCACAGCGATTAGGGCTGCTTGGTTAGGTGCATCGCTTAACCTGAAGCTTGGGACAGGAAACTATCCCCTGTTTTTTCAATGCTGCTCCCCCCCATATCCAACCTCAGGGCAGCCATCAGGGCAGGAGAACCATAACTCTAGTATGGAGCCCAAGTGGCCCAGCTGTGAAGAGGAGGCCCATGGCCAAGTGGCCCTAATGGCCACCCTGACCTGAGATGCACAGGCTGCCACAATATTGCTGCTAGGGTTGATGCTAAGTGAGGGTGTCTGCTCCCCCTTTCCCCAGGCAGGCTTCCATTGGGGCCCAGTTCAAACTAGGGGCCAAGCCACCACACATAGGTTAGAGATGGGGCCAGACTATCTAGAAATTATATTGTGTCTGGGCCCCTTATAACCTATAATGTGATGGCTGGGGCCCTAGTCTAATATTCAGTTTTCTTTAAGGCCTGAATATAAAGCTTGGCTGCCTTGGGAACAAAGGTTGAGTTCAAGGCCTATACCACATAAAGGTTATAGAGGGGATATATTGTTATGGCTGGACATCTAGCCCCTAGAGTTATTGTTTTCTATATTGTCAGTCTGGATTTTAAGGTAAGCTTGGTTGCTTTGGGGGCTGTTAGGAGCTCAAAAATTCCCGATAGTTACACTACTAGACCTCATTCTAATCCCCCTCACAACGAGGCACCCCATTCCATGTGTAAAAAATTTAATCTAATATCTCCTTGCCTGGCTCCCAAATTATGTAAACAATTAAACTCCTAAATGGCTCGTCCACTATACGTACACAATTAATATCTCCTCGAATAACTAAAATATTAATAATATATATATATCCTGCCTGGCTCGACTAAAATAGGCAAACAAATATATAAATATTATTAATAACTGGCCAATAAAAACGCAATGGATACACGCAAAATACTGTAGACTCTTTGGACGTCTGGTAAATGCAAAGAACACTGAGACAAATAGTAAATATTGAGATATATTGCTGGTAAAATAACAACGCAATCCAATCTGACAACAAAATACATCACGCTATGAGTTAAATGATTGGTATACACATATACAGGGATTAAGGCAACATTAAGAACATTACCCTCCTGAACCGGGAACCCACAAGCAGACCTTTCAGCTGGCAGCCTTCTTTCCTCCTTTCTCTCTGCTCTTCCTGCCACCCCCCCCCCCCCCCCAGGCTCTCCTAAGGCTCCCCCAGTTATACAGAGAAAAAACTTTGATCTCCAGACTTGTGTTCTGAGTCTGGCTACTCTGAAACTTGTCCCAACCTGCTTTGCTGTCCTGTAGGTGGGCACGTATCGGAATTTCCCAGCATCTGCTCTCCCAAACCTGTGTTGCTTGTTTGGTTGAAACTGATTTTATTGTTTAGTTTCAGAATGCTGATACTATCTAATGCGAATACAGTTCCTGCTGATATTCTAAGCAGCTTCCCACTGATGTCATGCCATGATATATTTTGCTGTATATCCATATATTTAATAAATGAGCAAAATTAGTAGCAATATTAATTTTCCATAAAGGCCCCTTATTTACACATGTTCTGACCCTGCAATACCATTGCAACACGTCCCCACAATACAAAAGCTTCATTATCATCGCCTTCGGAGACATCACATCCATTCCTGCCCACAATTTGTCCATGTTATGATATAGCCTCAGTATTGGAGCACACTCATTGACTGGCTAGGAAGCACATTGACAGAGGGACTTGCTCGGATGCCATGGACTAGCAGAACTAGCAGAAAGAAAGTCTAGCATTCCTGGGATGGGGGTATTTTTGGACCAAATTCATCAAATTGCATTCTGCCCTTCTTTTAACTATTTAGCGCCATCATCCAATGAAGTTGTGTCGCAAAGATCTGTGCCTGTGCCAGGTTCATTTATTTTGTGTCTCTATCTTCTATCTCTTGTATCAGTCATTACATTCTTTACCTGCACCAGTTAGAGCAGATGCTCTGTTATTGATTGAAGTCGGCAGTGATTCTATACAAGGCGGAAGACATAGTCAGTGCTCGGACAAATGCGACACATCTCTTACCTAAATCTATTTTGTGGCATGAACTCAATATTTTATGATCACTCAAGTGAAGAAAAAAGGATTATCTTAAAATTCACTTGTGTACCTTAAGATAAGATGTGTCAGTCATTGTAGTAATACAATGTTATGTGCTTATTGCTTGACAGTTTGTTAAATAAAGATTTCCACCGGAGAATAAATGCATTCGACATTTTACATTTACTATTTCTAAGGTTATTCATTATTTCAAAGTATGTTTTTAAGGACACGTATCTCTGCTCTGTGGTGGGCTAAGTAGATTTTCATTACACACGCTGGCTCTATATCTCACTAGCATGCAATGTAAAGATCTTTTAGCAGCGACCGTTATATATTATTTACTTTAATCGCCCTCCCGAACCTCCCACCCAACCTCCAAGCCTGAGTTTTTCCAAAACTGAAGCCATGGTCATCTGGCATTTTTAAAATCGCCAACTGGCTGATCTCAAGATTGGCGGCTGGCATGACCAGCCTTCTGCCCATATCCCCCGCTTTCCCATATACTCCCGACCCAGCCTGAATGGCCGGGGGCAAAAACGTGACTTAGCTACAGAGAATATGTATTCATATTACAAAATGTTTAGAAAAACTTGTATAATTTTTACATATAAAAAAAAAGGTTGTCTGGGGGTTAAAAACTACTTTACACACATCGCCGCCAGCGCTCTGGGGTTTAAACAAGGAATTCACAGCGCGAGAAATTTTTGAGCGTGATTTTTTAATGAATCTGCAGCAAGCCGTTCGCTCTGGCCATTCGCTGTCAGGCGCACCCATACAAGCGGAACCTGTGAAACAGCGACCCCTAACCCCGTATTCAACACTACCGCACACCGACTGAGTCGCTGTCAACAAGCAAACCCCGGCCAAGCACAGCGAATACTAGCTGGCGCTGTGAAAATCACGCTACTGGCGCTCATCTGTCGCTACCTGGCGCTATTAATGAATCGGCCTCCCCGTCATTAATTGATTGTTTGCAATAAAGATGTATTTCAGTATTATGCTGTACCAGTGTGCCTCCCTGAGGATTCTTCTTTGGTCAGTAGGGGCTTTGTACATAAGTGTGGGAGTGGCACCGGTCATTTGAATATTGTATATATATATATATATTGGGTTGGGGTTTGTGCAGACTGGGGGCTAGTTTGTATTCCATTGGCAAATACAGTGCTGTCATGACATCATTGTGGCAAATGGCTATGATTGGACTAGAGCCCGTGCATGCTCTGTTGAGTTGTACTGGGCACATACTAATTCGGGATACCCCAGAGGCACTGAACAAAACCTGGGATAGTCAAAAACCTGGGTTTTGTTCTGCTTTAAGGTATATGAGGAAAGAAAGGAAACTAGCACACAAAGCAGATATTACCTATCTAGGTCACACATACTTCAGTCCTCTCTAATCTGACAGATTCAGATCACTGCTATTAACAATATCTTTTAACAATATCTAGTTTCCTGATGTGATACAATGTTTAAATAAAGCCAAGAGAAGGAGTTATTTTCTGAATTGTAATGAGGTTAGTATTTACCAGATACATACATTACATCTGTACTAGAAATTTGTTGAGACAGAGAGGATACAGGAAAACAACTGATAGGGGGACTACGAGTTAAACCAGACCAACACCCTTACAAGATACATTGCTCATATGCATCCCTCCCCAGGACAATTCAGATTTCTGCACATTACATTACCTTTTAGAACCTTCTGCTGAAGTCAATTTTCAAAACAAAATGATGTCTCATGGAGCTGCAGGCCACCTGCAAAGAGGAAATTTCCTGCTGCTGTGCATAGGGTTTGGAGCAATACTATGGAAGGGTAACACTAGATATGAGGAGTAGATTTACCCCACTGATTCATACTTGCACTGCTTTACTAGGAGTTACATCTGTTGTATTGGTTTAAACTAAGACATGTAATTAATTATAATACCTAATTTTGTATAACCTGCCAAAAATAATTCCTTGTGTATCACTGATACACTGTTGAAAAACATCACAGGAACTATAATATATGGGTTGTCATTTGTGCGCATAACCACAGAAGATCATGCTTCTGAGGTCTCTGAGGTCTCCTTATAAAATTTAAATACAAAAAATGATTTGTGCATATAAAATTGTTATTAATTTAAGGTAATGGTGTGAAAAATATATCAGTCTAAGAGGCTGATTTATTAATAGCGACATGTAGAGACAGTTGAGCGACTGTAGCGGTATTTTCACAGCGCCCGCTAATAGTCGCTGTGCTTGGCCGTTGTTCGGTGTGGCATAATGTTGAATACAAGGTTACGAGTCTCTATTTGACAGGTTCCGCGATGTATGGGTGCGCATGATAGCGACTGGTCAGAGCGACCAGCTTCCACCATATTCATCAAAAAATCACACTCAAAAAATTCTCGTGCTGTGAAATGCATGTTTAAACCCCAGAGCGCTGGAGGCGATGTGTTAAAAGTAGTTTTTTAACCCCCAAACAACCATATTTTTGGAAATATTTTAAATAATTTAGTAATATGAATACATTAATATCAGACCTGTATTATCAATTCTGTACAATTTTTTTTTTATTTTTTTTTCCCTTAAAAAAATCTAAAATGGCAGAAGTGTTCACAAAATTTTTCACATTTAAAAAAAAAAAAAACATTAACAATTAATTATTAATATTTAAAGATTGTTCCATTGAAATGCATTGGAGAGCGCCAGGTAGCGAGAGGTCATACCTGTCGCTGTTCAAGGTCGGACGCTGGCGCTGTGGGCTGAAGCTGGAATAATGATGAATGAGTCGCTATATGGCGCTATCTCAGTCGCTAAGCAGGATTGGCTTGATAAATGTGTGATTGTGGTGGGGAGCCCGCGTTCTTATGGCGGGGCCCATCATTACCGGCCACTCACCAGTCGCTACCTGTCGCTATTCCTTCATAAATAAGGGCCTAAATCTGTATATAGATGTAGACAGTCATATGCTGTATACTTGTGATGGGAGCAATCAGAACAATAAATGACTGGACAGCATTTCCATTTACTCATCTAAAGAACTTGATTGTTTTTGTCTTAACTCACAGTTTTATTCTCAAGTATTAAAGATAAAGTGTGTGTATATATTTAAGTATACTTTCTATATTTACTGTATTAGAATTTGGGGAAATTTATATTGTCACATACTGTTGGTGCACTTTTTGACATCATATGTGATGCCATAGATGAAGGGGACTTAAAAGTCCCTGTTACAGAATTAAGTAACCAATGTTATCTTGACAATTCAATGATTTTTCATTGCTTCTGTGTTCTATCTCAGGACTTTTAAGTCTGCTTTATCTATCAGGTCTCCTAGGGAAGGGATAAATAGCGCAAACCCTTATTGGTCAGCCACCCGTGTATGCTCTGTGGGATCAGTGGAAAGTGAAGTTGTTCAGTATTCCCCAATCCCTGGGGCATCCAGATCCAGTCCCACTATGTGAAATTCCCTTGGATCACCTACTATAATCACCTTGTTAGGTTGGTGAGGATATGCAGAGGAGTGTTCAGATGTCTGTTCTTCATTTAGTCTAAAGTTATACTAAAGGCAAGCCTGATTGTTGCCCCATTGTCTCAGACTACATGTTGCACTGTGCTAAACTTCAATCTATTTTCAAAATAAAATTTAGTAGTTTCTAAATTATCTTTAAAAGTATTAGAGGATTTGAGAGGCAGAGAAAAAGGAAAAGAAATGGTGGGTGTGGCAACAACAATGTGATGTAAGCACACTGTGTGCTCTACATAAATCATAGGTTAGGGTTCATGAGATTTAGTCTGTGTGCTCAGATGAAGGGGGGGGTTAATGCTGAAGGGGGGGTTCTGACCTGTGACAGAGCTGGCAGAAAGAGGTGAATGCAGGAGTACAGGGTGGCCGGCGTCTGGCAGGCTGGTGATTACTGGTGGCTGCTTGATCAAAGTGTGCTGTAGACTGGAGTCAGATGTCTGAACACTACGAGCGGTGAGCGTTCACAACAAGGCATGTGAGAGAGGAGAAAGGAAGGTGGGGTTTCAGAGCTGCAGAGAGGAGCAGCCAATCAGGATGTCTGGGCAGGGAGTGGGGGTGTTTCCATTCTTGGTCCACAAGGTTGATTGATGGACCAGGTCAGCGGGGTGGGGACTGAAAGCTAAATGAGGAAGTGATTTTCCTAACTAAGAAGACAGACAGATGAGGAAGCACAATGCTCTAGCCACTCAATGAAAGGTATGCTACTGCTACTGATATATATTTTTTAACTTTTGACTTGCCAATCCCTTTAACTATGATACCCTAATGTCAGAGCCGTGTGACCACTGAAGGTGAGTTTTTATGGTGATCCCTGGCAATACACACAGCGAGGAATCCCTGCTTGAGAGGAACCATACTTGGGATATTGATAATTCAGGGTGTTCCTCCTCCTTAAGCGCCAAAAAAGTAAAATAAAATATATATATATATATATATATATATATCTGCACCAAACAATCTTAGTCCTGCAGGCTGAAGCAATCCAGTTGCAGTGTGCTCCCTACTGGGTTCTGATGGGCATCTGATCAGCCACAGCTGATTCAATGATCTCTATGAGCATAAGCTGAGCACACTGGGATGCCATGTAAACTTGGAAGGGAACCTATAGGCTTGCTTTGCCGTATAATATTTCCTAATTTAATGCAGAGCAGCTTTTCAGTGCAAATGTTGTGCCCATAATGCACAAGATTTTCAATATTTTTTCTGAGATTTATTTAACCTTAATATACGTGTTCTAATTTTTATCTTTTTTTCCTGTTTACAGGTGGACAGAACAGAAATCATTAGAACATGCATCAATCCTATTTTCTCCAAAGTTTTTACAGTTGATTTTTATTTTGAAGAAGTTCAGCGCCTACGTTTTGAAGTTCATGACATTAGCAGTAATCACAATGGCCTCAAAGATGCAGACTTTCTCGGTGGTATGGAATGCACTCTGGGACAAGTAAGAGAATTCCTTTTTTTAGACTGATGTCACTGTCTATCTATTTATCTCTCTCTCTTTACCCAAGTCCAGGTTTAATAACATTAATGCTGCCTAGATAAACTTTAGTGGTTTTGAATAGTAAGGGGCTTCTAAGTCAGATACCGGCGGGATCCGAGTCCAAAGCTGGCAGGTGGCATGCTGGCCACCACTAACCTGGGAACTGGTGTAAGACCCCTTACTACTTTGCAAACAATTAAAAAAGAAAACAAAGTGCAGTTTAAAAATAAAAGAAACTCAAAATTGCTGTTGCAGTTCCAGTCTGTTGCTGGAGGGGAGCCTCTATGCCAGCTGCCCCACCAGTGCCTGTAAAAATGGGGAGACAGACCAGTGCCTGTCAGACCAGTTAGGAAGATGCAGCAACGGTGAGTTTTTTTTAATTTTACAAGTGTATTTTTTCTTATTAATTAATATTATTTTGTTTGTAAACTATACCAGTTCACATGTTGTGGTGGCCAGAGCTATTGTATCTGGGGACTATTTTGCCCTAGTGCTTCTGAACTGGATTGTCCCTGCCCCAGGTCATCACTAGTGTTGACCTCTGATGACTGACCTTTGTTGGTTCCCACCTGCCAAGGAAAATGAAAACTAAAGGGAAGTTGTAATTAGTAGATTGTGCTGCCCCTTACAAAGTTACTGGGATGATGCCCTGTAAAATAACACAGCTTTTACATGTACACCTTCGAAGGCCAGCCATGACCCCAAGGTAGACAAAGGGAATTGCACTTTTTAGTCCATCTGCCCCCCCCCCCCCCCCCCAAATAAAAGGAGTGCACTTTTTACACCTGGGTGTAAGTTAAAACCCAGTTGGTTGCACTGATATTGCTCTGGTCTTGTTAAATTTCCACCATTAAGTGGTTTGCTATCACAATTTATGGAATAGCTTCACTGCAAATATGTCCGATGAGAAACTAAAGAATTATAAAATAGCCTTTTGTTTCTATTTGCACTGCCTCCGTCTTTACACGATTAATCTGTTTCTAAATCTTCTCTTCATTTATGCAGATTGTGTCACAACGGAAGTTGTCAAAGTCATTGCTAAAGCATGGAAACACAGCGGGAAAATCCTCTATAACGGTAAGAATTTAGCACCTTATCAGTCAATGATCCTATTATTGTAATCTATTGTCTATAACTTGCCTGCTTACCAATGTAGGCCTATCTGGGGGAAAGGAGAGGGGATCCCTTCCTAGGGAATGTGAGAAGAGGAACTACTATACATAACAAACAAAGTCAAATGCTAACTCATAAAGTGGACCAAAACCCTTTAAACCCATTTCTAGAGTATAAAAGGGCTGGGTGAAAGTGCTCTCCAAATCCCAGAATGTCCCTGTGCATGTACCCCCCCCCCCCCCCGCTCCACCTTACTTACCTGGAACCAGCAATCCCACAATGCATACATGGGCCTCCTCCTATCCCAGCAAGAGGGAGCAGCCATTAATAAGCTCACAATGATCATTAATAGATGACTAGAGGAGGGCTGTGAATTGTTGGTTTGGGGTAAATACTGGCGGAACCCAGGGGATTTCATGAATAGTGGTGTGTCCTAAATTGAAATGCCCCTTAGAAGCCACCCAGGGGGTGAAAATCCCAGTTTGGGGTCCACTTCTTTTATAAATAAAAGAAAATATAACCTGGTCCTCAGCCGCCCTGCTTTCTTTCACTGGGAACCTTCTATCGGCCACAGCGGGCTGACCTGTCAGTTGTAGATTAAAGAAATGCTTTAATGTTAAAGAGTTAACAAAGTTTATGCTTCCATTTTATAGAGAGATAAAAAAAACAAAGCAAAACAGGTATCTAAAAAGCTATGTTTATATACAATAAATATATAAATAGTAGGTATATGCTGTTGTCATGTGTTGTGGCTTTCAGTCCCTGGTCACGTGATAACCCAGCAGTGGATAGTATGCTTTTCTGATTTCTACCCCCTTACTGATTTTCCTTGCATGACCACCTTTTAGTAAACCTCAAGGTGGACTGACCTCCCTCCACTGCATCACCTCAGTCAGCCACATCATTCATTTATACAGCGGCAGCAGCACTGACAGCAATAACATTTGCATTGCTCCTGTGTTGTACAATGTAACAGTTAGGACATGAGTCCAGTTGTTACATTGTAAAAAGCCAGCAAACTTTCTGCTGCATTACATTGTAAAAGCCAGGTGTGTGGCTGTTACAATTTTACAATGGACATGCCCTGCTTTGTTACATTGTACAGCAGCCCGGTGCCTACTGTTACAATGTAAACACATGTGTGAGCAAACCTTCCATCACACTATCTTAAAAAAGAACTGTATCTGTAGCTTCATGATCTGTCTATCTTGTGTATTAGTTCACTGTACACTTCACTAAGCTGTACGTATAGCACACTGCGAGCAAAAATGAATCCTGTTACATAAGTTTTGCTGGCTGTATTACTGAAATAAACTGACAGGCAGAGGGAGAGATGCCCCCTCCATTCACACACTAAAAGTAACATTCTGTCTGTGACACAGCACAAGCTAGAGAATTTCCAGGCATTGCTATAAAACACACTTTTAGTTCTAGGGGTAAAATGAGTATGTTTGATTTTATGCTCAGCCTTGAGAGGTTCTTGACCTTGCACCTGAATCTGAATATAACACTAAATGAAATTGAGATGCTGATTATTTGATATATATGTATAAAAACAAATAAGAGGCAGCCAACACAACAAATTCACAAAAGAAGAGTTTTTCTTTTTAATGGTTGTGCTCTATGTTTTCTGTCTCTTGGATGTTCTTTAGTGTAATAACACAAAAGAAGGGCAAAAGGGAAGGGGAAACCGCACTGACCAAATAGATCAAAATAAAGTGTGCACACGCCGGGATAGGGACGCAATGAATGTGCACCAACAACTTTTTGAAAGCGAGGAGTCCCACTACTCCTCAGCCTAACCCTATAACAAGTGCGTGGCACCACTATATAAATATCAAAAAATATAATATTTTATTGAAGAATACATCTACATATATCAGTGTAATAAAGAAGCAGACTGACATCCAGCTGCTGACCCTGAAAGTAAAGGAACAATCAGCTACCTCACTTTCAGCATGTAACAGTTATCAGCTAAGCAAATATCTCCGGCCAATTTAATTTATTCTCTGTTACACACACACACTATATATATATATATATATATATATATATATATATATATATGACAGTGGATGAGAGAAACAGGTCAGATGTATCAAGTTATTTACAACTGGTCAGAACATGAAATGCAAGTTTGTAAGGCATGAGGAGACCACATTAAGATCATGTGATCTGTGCTTTGTCTGCAGAGTAAATAGCACTTTCTCAAAACATAATTTATTTACACACAATTAAAAGAGATTGCCGATACAGGTCCTCATTTGAATGGCCAACTTTAGGTTTTAGGGAAGCACTACAGGTAAAAAAACGAGACGCAATGTGGCACTCTTCATCAGAAACTAAACAGGGCCCGTAATCAGAAACTATTTACATGGCACTCATAGACTTAAGAAGTTATTTCTATCATTCCTAATGGGTAGACGGATCCATGCAAATCATCATGTTTTAAGTGCACAGAAATGACTGTATGGGAATACAATGCTTAGAAAATCATCTAATATTTACATAGCCATCACTTGCTACCTGTGGATCTGTGATTCAGGTTAGTGGCCCTTGTCAGTACAAGGCTGCAGGTGAAGGCTATATGAGGTGAACGACTTGAGAGCACCGCAGCAGAGGGGACAAGCATTTGGTCTCTATTAACTCACTATAATAGAGTGGCACAAAAGCCTAAAAGATTCCAGGGCCTCTAGCCTGCCCACTGGACATCCAAATCCAAAACCCCCATTCACCAGGAAAACTCACCTTTTCTAGTGGATCTCACAGCGCTTCTGCTGCCCACAGGCACAGCCCCAACATTCCTGGGGGTCTCACACTATAGTGTCTTGTCCACTCTTTTGCCATTCTCTTAAGCCTTCTCCCTCATACAGACATATTTTCCAACGCAGATGAAGGGACACTTTTGAGGACTTATAGTCCGAAACATGTGATGGCTTTGTAAATATTTAATTGTATTCTGGGTGCCTGAGATATCACAAAGACAAAAAGAAATTATTTGCATATCTCCGCCTACTCACTGAAAATGTTAGGTATAGCTTTATGTTGGTCTATATATGCAATGTAAATACTGTTTTAAGAAAGCACTCCTTTTTTTTTCCAGGGGGGCATTTTGGAACCTTTTAGACAACTAGATTAAGCCTAAGATTGGTTGCTCCCTAAGGTGGCTTGTCCCATCTGACACCAGAAACATTTAAAGTGGAGCTATCACCCTGAAAGCCAAGCTAAGTGTGACACCCTGCCGGTTGTGTGAACCCCCCCACATGCCTTTCCGGTGGTCTCACGCCACATTCTCAGGCTGCGGCCGCATCCCCGGCCTCCCTGCAGCTAATTGTCTTCCCGTGTCCAGTCATTAAGATAGGGTGTTGGCAAGAGCGTGCTGAAGATTGCAGGGAGGCTGGAGATGTGGCCGCTCCTACTCCCTATGCTGGAGCTCTGTTCAAATCAATGCTTTATGCCATGCATGAGTATGCCCAGCATAAAGCACTAATTGTACGAGCACTCGCACATACCCTGTGGGAATGGCAGAAAGGGGAGTTGTGTGGGCAATCTGGGGTGTTTCAGACAGTGGGGCATCCGAAATAGGCATGCACTGGGAAAACCTAGATATTTAAAATACTAATCCCCAGAATCTAAAATTAATATATTTTATGTTTTTAGTCACTTACTCTTTTTCCCCCACTGGGCTGTGCAGGAGTTTTAGCTGTGTTTGGACTGCACAGACAGAGCAGAGCTGGAGTCAGAAAAAGGACAGCAATCCCAGAATGCAGAGTAGCATAGTTAGAAGACACTTCCTGTCTGCAGGCGGCCTTAGACTCCATGGGCCGTCGTATTGGATGATTAAAAGCTCAGAAAATGCACTAGGTGCAGGTAGGATGATTTTTGATGTGGGCAACCTGTATGTTCGGGTGAGTGGACATACAAGACAGACTCTTATTCAGAGTGAAGGTCCAGTTTAAGGCCTTCAAAATGGTAAGGAGTTTCAGATCCAGAATAAAGCTAGATTTCGCCCTGGAGTCTTAAAGTGCTTTTGGTCCACTTAAAATAGACCAACAGTCAAAAATTACTTAAACCAGACCAACACAACAAACAGTGCTCCTATGCATCCCTCCCCAGGGCAATTTAGATTGCTGCACATAAAAATTAATTTACCGTTTTCCAACTCCTGCTGTAGTAAATTTTAGAAACAAAATGGCGTCTCATGCATTTGCAGGCCACCGGCAAACAGGAAGTGCTGCTGGGCTTCCTGTTACTGTGCATTGTCAGTTATGTCATTTGAATCCAGGCGGCAGCATGGCTCAGATGCTGGGAGAGGAAGCTTCAAAATGGCAGCTACCTTTCTTTTGCCAACTGTGCCAGGCTGTTGGTCCGGTTTAAGGTCTAAAACAATTGGTGAAACGTTGGGTTGTCATTGACCATCCCTCTTTCTTTCACAGGTGATTGCTGAAGAACTATCTGGAAATGATGACTATGTTGAGCTTTCCTTTAGTGCCCGGAAATTAGATGACAAGGTAACCTTGTTTTTCAAATTAACTCAAATATTAAATCACAGTATTTTAATATTGTCAGACTGTAAAAACACATTTTTTGGAACCCCAACCTGCTTTTGAACCACATTCTCCTAGTTTTTCTTAAGTTATCTATATTCCCAGTTATATGTTAGACCCATATAAACTTCCAAGCATTCTTTTATCGTTAAAGTGTCTGTTCGGGCAACTAAAAAAAAAAAAAGAAAAGCAAAACGCAATGGACAGTTCACCAATTGCAAGTGTGATCCCATGGGAGGGGATGCACTTGCTCCAAAAAGTCCGAAGCAGCAACAAATATAGAACATCCAGCAATGATCCACACGATAAAATGCAAATGTAAAATACCGAGCACCGGTGACATCTTTTAGACCTTTCGGTTCTTAGTCATATCGCCTTTTAACTTTTCTTTAGAAAGTTTTATTCTGTGGATCTTTTTTTCCTGCTGCTGATCTGTCCCAGTACAGTAGGGTAAAATGTTCAGATTCCCAAGATCAAATCATGTCCCGTGCAGGCCTGTCCTTTGTTCACCGGTGACTTCCAGCACCCATGGCCATTTTGACATTACCACACTCCAAATTTGTTGTTGCTCCCCAAAATAAGTGTTTTTGAACTTTTTAAATATATATTTTTTTAGCTTAAAGAGGAATATCAGACCTTTTCTGATGTTCCTCTTTAAACATCCCCCCCCCCTGGCTCACTGCTCACTGGATGTTGGCGTTATCTAAATCATCTGGCATTATTTCTGGCCCTTTTGGCCCCCATTTCTGGCCCTTTCTGGCCCTTTTCCACCCCTCTCCCACCCCCCCCTTAGCTGTCCCAGAGTGACGGCTACACACTTAGCTGGCCTTACCTGTCGGCGTCTTCTCTTCAAAGGTCCTGCGCCACTCCTCAGAAATAGCGCTGAGTGTCATTGCAGTCTATGCAATGACACTGCCCATGCGCAGGCTCTGAGGGGCGGCGCTGTGCATGTGTGGATTCCAAAATGGTGCTGCCCAGCGGAGGACGATGGAGGAGCAGAGGAATGCCGAGCGCGATGCGACTGGAGAGATATGCTACATTTTATGTTTTAACTCCCCGTGACCTCAAATGTTTCTCATTAAAACAAGTTGCACGCAGTCTTTAGTGATGTTTCCTCACCAAATTGGCCAAATCAAATACAAAACCAGTGTTGGAATATTAGTTTATTAGGACAGAGGATAAAAAGAAATGTTCACAAACTGATGAGATCCTCCATTCTTTGTTACCTGAACATCCTTGGATTGGAATTTTTATTCTGCAGCTCTGTAGGATGATTATAAAAAGTGGAAAAGAGCAAGAAGTGTTCTTTCCTACAAGTACCTCAATGATCGATATATCAAACAATGTTCAGACATCACTTTACAAACCCCCAATTCACACCCATAGAACAGAGCTGAAGAAGAATGAAACCTTTTAGAGTGGTAGACAAGTATAGCACGCCCAACAATGACATAATCTAGCAATTCCATCAATTCTGACACAAAAGACGCGAGCGCACAAAATGGAACCTGCCTGTCCGGTAAATTGAATACTATTGTGTTTCAGGACTTTTTCAGCAAATCCGACCCATTCTTGGAAATTTTCAGAATGAATGATGATGGCACACAGCAGCTGGTTCACAGAACCGAGGTAAGCGAAGATTATATTCAGAATCAGTAAAGCCTATGGCTGCTTTATAGCCTTTTTTTTAAACAGATGCATGTTGGGAATGTTTAATGCTTGTCTTTGTTGGAAGCATATGGCTTATTAAATTCATTTAGAACATTTACATAACATCTGTTTGTAACTTGTCAAATATAAAATGTTTTATGAGTCCCCAAACAATGTGAAAAATCAATGTGGATCCTATTATTGACACCCTCTCAGAAATATTTCAAACGGAATCCCTGAATCCCTGAATTGCTCCCCTCGTGATACCTTTGGCAATTTTCCCTGCTCCTGCTCGCTGCTGCCAGCTAACGCTGCTTGTTTTAGCTGTAAAGCCCCACCTCCTTCATTCATTGCCACTGTAGCGAGGACAATTCTGTAGGCGAAAATATCAATTTCTAGGTCTACACCCTAAGAAGGGGTTATTGGCAGGGGCAATAGATGGCTCAGGTGACACTGAAGAACAAATCTTTCATACTGTATATGGGGGCCTGACATCACCCAAGGGCCATACATTTTTTTTAGAATCCACTGTGCTCGTCCATTCATCTTATACCGAAGAAGAAGTTGGCTAGCTGAACTTGAATCTTTGGGCTATGTGGCTAAGCATTAGCCCACTGCTTATTCTGATTAAAGCAAATTTAATGCCCGGGATATTAAGCCAACCTAATGTAACCTTAGTAAGCCCTGCATTAACGAGATACTCACCTTTCAGGGGGCTTCCCAGCCAGGTAACCAGCTTTCTTAATTCCCGAACTTTGCATGCCATAAAAGTCTATGGAAGTGAAAATCCCAAAAGTGTTTGTTTTAACCGAAATGCTGCAGTGGTGGCCCCCTGCAGCATCCAAAGTATTCTAGTCCACCACGAGGCCATCGGTGGCAAGAGGCGACATATGTACCCAAGCATCCGGGTAGAGAGGCAGCAACGTAGGCACCGCCCAGCGCCAGAACAGGGCACACCTGGGCAATTGCCAGTGGCCCTGGCATCTTCACGGGCCCACTCAGGCTCACACTTGGCATGGAATAGAGGGCAATTGATGGAAGCTCAGAAGGTGGTGGGAACCAGGTGACAACAGACAGCAATGGTGGAGTTCTAGTGGCAGTGGAGCAAGCAGTAAGGGCTGAAGGGTGCTTGGTGGCAGTAGAGAATGCCACAAGGACTAGAGGATGATTGGTGGCTATAGGAAAGGCATTAAGCACTGGAGGGCGATCAGCAGCAGAAGATTTATGGCAGCGGAGCTGAAAGGTGACATCATGTGATGCCCAAGGGCCCCCACAAACCTAGAGCCGGCCCTGGTAGGCACCCAACATCAGTGGTAGGAGGCAGCAGCATCAGTGACAGTAGCACAGACTGTCCGCGATGGACCTGGTGACAGTGGTGCATAACCAACTACCCTGCAATGCAGTGCAGGTAAAACACAGTAGATGTACTTTACCTGCCCAGGTCATATATTTCTATGGGCTGCATTCACCCACGAGGCAGATAAAATGTTGCAGCTAGTGCTTTGCATGTGAATGAGCCTATTAAGACAGGATTTGCCTCCTGCTTGTGTTGCCTCACAAATGTGCAAGTGGGAAGATGTGACAGGGGCCCTTAACCCTTTAAACACCAGCCACGTAAAATTTACGTGGCTGCCTCCCCTGAAGTTAACCGCCAGCCACGTAAATTTCACGTGCCTGACTTTCCCCACTAATAGCTTAAAAGGAAAAAAAAAAGTCACTTACCTGACCCCTCGTTTGATTCGGCCGGGTCTCCTCTTTAATATGGTGGGCTCTGATCGTCTGTCGGACCTCCTCCGGCTGCAGGGGAGGGCCTGGAATAGGGTGCCCCTCCCCCCCCCCGTTTCAGCTGCCACTGGCTTTCCTGTAAAAAAATAAAAATGACATTTACTTACCTGCATGTGCGCTGGCTCCCGCTGACCCTCCTCTTCACCTGGGGGGCCTCTGATCCCCCCCCAGGACTTACTGATCTTCAGGAGGCTCTCTCCCCTTTCCTCCTCAATGGCGACCTTGGGGGCGGGGCTAATGACGTCATCCCGGCCCCGATCACCGGCTTCAGTGCTCTCAGCTGTCAGATGCCGGTGATCGGTGCCCGGAGAAGGAGGTGGCAGGAGATCCTCTAATCTCCTGCCTCCCCCTTCTCTGGATGCTGATCACCAGCATCTGTCAGCACAGCGGCGAGGGACAAGAGCTTACAATCGGAGGTAGGTACAGTCAATTTTTTTTTTTGAATAAAATAATTTTGTGTGGTCTTTTTTTACAGTTAACCCTTTGTGAGCTGGTAAGGGGTCTATGAGACCCCTATACCAGTTCACAAGGCTCTGGGTCTGGCAAGTCACCTGCAGCTAGCGGGTAACTTGCCATTAACCCCCAGCCCCCCATTACCTGCCTCCCCAAAGGCCAGGGGGGGCAGAAGGGCCCCGGCCACTAAGTGGCTATGTGGGCTAGTAGCCTGCAGTTCTACAAGCCCCCATAGCTGGCCCGGGTCAGTAACGCTAGGTAGGGGGGACCCTACGTAATTTTTTGGGGGGATTTTTAAGGGTTTTTACCCTTAAAATTCCCCAAAAAATGCCCCCCCCCCGGGAGGGGGGCCCTATGTCAATTTAAAGTGGACCAACACCCAGGATTTTGACTATCCTATGTATTGGTCCTTTCCCCGGGGCATCTCGATCGGGGGTTCCCCGCTGTGTGAAACACCCCCGATCACCCACAATAACTCACCTCACCCGGGTCCTACGGCACATGCGCGCCCGCTCGTCCAATCAACGCGCTCAGAGCGGCTGAATTATGGACGTCTAAGAGACGTCTAAGCTCAGCCGCTCTGAGCGCGCTGGCGCCCGCATCCCCCACTTCCCTCTAACAGGGAGCGTGCCCACGCTGCCCATTCATAAATAGCCGGCCGGGTACGCGCCCTGCTAAACGGATAGTGGGGATGCGTCCCGCGCATGCGCCGTAGGACCGGGATTCAAGTAAGTGGTAGCGGGTGTTCCGGGGGGTTTCACACAGAGGGGCATCCCCGGGCTGATTATGCTGGGTAGGGGGAACCCCATGTCATTTTTTATGGGAATTTTTAAGGGTTTTTAACCCTTAAAATTTAAAAAAAAATGGGGGTTACTTCCCCCCCCCCCCCCCCCGAGAAGGGGAACCCCACGCCAATTTTTTTTCTTGATTTAACCCTTTATAGTGTGGATTGTAGTTGTATTTTATTTTTTTACATGTTATAAAGTGTTTTTTCAGTTTGGGGGGGTCTTCTGAACAGTAACGGGGGGCTACCAATACATATGTGGTACTGTTGTAATTGGGAGAAATGGGGCTTTCACATGCAATATGGTTTTCTTTAATAAAACAAATGTTTTATTTGAAATAAAGGAGACAATTTTCTAAAAAATATTTTTTTTATTTTGCTTTGTTTAATTTACTCAAAAATATTTAAAAAAACAGTAAAAAAAATTACAAACATTACAATTACAAACAAGACATTTCATGTTAAAGCCTAAACTCTGCTGCAAAAATAAAATATATGATTTTCCTGGAAATTCCTGCAAAAAACACAGTTAAGCATAGCGCAAAATGGTGAAAAATGACCTGTCAGGAGAGGGTGACAAAGCCTCAAGTAGGCTGGCAGTTAAAAGGGTTAATAGTACCTATGTATGTTGGGTATTGTTCTGCTCGGGGGATTTTGCGCTTTCAGATTTAGTTTTTTTTTCTTGTTTGCATATTGATATTTTAGGAAAACTCATTTTTTATTCTGCTTTATTATACATTTTATAAGGAAACCCTGTGCGACCAAAGAATTCTTTGAGGGATTACTTCCAGAAAGATGGGCCCACTACAACATGCTGGGTATGCTTAGAAAGCTTATCATGTGTACTTTCAGGGAATATATGGTTTGTGGCGGGTATTCCAAATGTAAAGGGTTGTTTTGGTAGAAAAAGCGCAAGGTGCCACTTTGTCTGCAGAGCTGAAATTTTCAAGCAAAATTACCGTTGTGCACAAGCTTTACTTTGGGGTGTTTGGCAACTCTTCCCTTGACAGTAACTATGCATGTTGGGTATCGTTCTGTTCGGGGGATGTTGCTTTTTTAGATTAACTTGTTTTTTCTTGTTTGTATCTAGTTTTCTTTAGAAAAATGTGGCTTTGATTCTGCATTTTTATCCTTTTTTAGGGGAGCTCTGTGTAACCAAAGAATACATTGAGGGAGAACTTCCAGAAAACTGTGGCAACATCAACAAGCCTGGTATGCCTAAAAAGCTTGAGGTGTGTATTTCCAGAGAATATATAGTTTGTGGGGGGTATTTCAAATGTAAAGGGTTGTTTTTATTGAAAAACTGCAAGGTGCGCATAGCATAGCTGTATTTGATCTGAAAATCTCTTAAAGAGCTGTTTCAGTTTGGGGGAGTCTCCTGGGCAGGAAAGGGCATCTACCAATACATATGTGGTACCATTGTAACCGGGAGAAATTGGGATTTCACACGCAATAAGATTTTATTGACAAACTTACATTTTTTATTACAAAAAAACACTACAAATTGTATAATATAATACAATATTATACATATATATTTTTTTGCACATATCTCACCCCAAATATTAAGAATACACTTAAAAATGACAAACAAGACATTTCATGTTAAAGCCCAGACTCTGCTGAAAAAACAACATATAATTTTTCTGGGAAATCCCTGGAAATCCCTTCAAAAATCACAGTTGAACATGCATAGTGCAAAATAGTGAAAAATGGTCTGGCAACAAAGCGTAACAAAAACTCCAGGTAGGCTGGCGGTTAAAGGGTTAAAGCAGACATCCAGGCAAAAAAAAAAACATTTAGCAAATTGCTCCCCTAAACCCCATCCTCTGATGATCAGTAATGTAAGCCGTTTGGGAGGGCGTAACCCCATGCAGATGTTATGGAATAGCATGAAGATTTTGCACTCCTAAACTACATAGAAGCAGCCATATGTAGTCCTGCTTACATATGAGCATGATGAGGGAGCTGTGTCAACTGCAGCCCACACCAAAGAAATATGGGCAAGCCTTACAATGTAGCCTTACACTTTCTGAAAATGCAGAGCATTCAGTCAGTGTAAACAATACATCTAGATGATCTCTGCTTTGAGCAGAGCAATGATTGATGAGTCATTACAGCTGATGCCTTTCTACTTCTGGCTAGAAGTATGGGATGATTTCACAGCATTTTAGGTAATTTTGACAATGGGACTGTGTTTTTCAGAAGTAGGGCTTGAATGTGTGTGGAAAGAAGGCCACTCCCATGCAGTTTAAAAGCACAGAATCTTCATGCTATTCCATAATATCTGCATGGGATTAAGCCCCCTAAAATAACTTACATCACTGATCATAAGAGAGGGGCTTTGCGGGAGCAATATACTAAGCTTTAATTTTTTTTATTGAATTTTAACAAAAAAATAAATATATATGGGTGAGAGGTATTCATTAAACATCTGTTCAGGATACGGGCACCGCCATCTTGACTCAGAAGCATTACACATACTGAGGAGAGGGGGATAAAGTACAGGGGGCGGGGTTATAGCTGCACTTTGCACAGACAGATCAGAGCTGGGGTCAGAAGACACTTCCTGTTTGCAGGCTGCCTGATGCTCCATGAGCCGCCATCTTTGATGTTTAAAGGCTCATAACATGCAGTAGGTGCAGGTAGGATGATTTTTAATGTGAGGAATTTGTATGTACAGGGTGTGGGAAACATATAAGATAGGCTCTTATTCAGGGTGAAGATCGGCTTTTAAGGCTGCTCATGGGCTGGCCCAGGGACAGATTCTTTGTCCCAGTCTGCCGTTGTTGACAAAAATGGGAAAGTTTAGAGTGAATGGCCAGTTAATCAGTCTTTCTGTACTTTATGGCAATCATAGTGTGCCTTTCAAGACCAAATTTAGATTTAAAAAAAAGATCTACATTCTGAATGACAGTCTCTATAGATATTGTCGAAACTTTTGGTCTACATAATTATAACTATTAGTAGAATATATTTTAGAAGTCTGAATTCATGATCCTTGAATTTTTCTGCTGAATAGACCCAGCTGTATTTTAGAAAAGCCGTAATAGTTATTGTGCTGATGTAATGATGGGATGTCAAAACATCTTTTACAGATACCGCATCCCTCCCACACAGCTTTTTTATACACTGTTCACATCAAAGCAAAAAGGTTGTACGTGATTTATACACACCGGGCTTCATGGTCTAAAATAAGATTGGAAATGACGTCTAATTAAAGCCTACTAATAGGTAGAAGGCTCAGATGGTGATGTTTGCATTCAAACCAAGTTTTTCCTGAATTGGGTTTGGTTTGACTGCAGCCAAAAATCAGTTAAATTCTGAGCAAATCTTGACAAACTTTTAGAGTCTGTTGTCCATCCTGGTGGTATTTCAGAAAATCCTAGGAGATGTGCATGGCTTTTTAATGAGGACTATAGTGCTTACATTAACGTAGGGAAGGGCTATAAGCCTCATATGTGTTTCCCTATCATAGCAGCAACAGCATGGCTTGAAAATACTTTACTGCGTACACCTGCAGGCTATCCTATCCTAATAAATATATATATATATATATATATATATATATATATATATATATATATATAGTGGGCATGCAGCGGGCTATACTCTGCAGGGGGTGTACATTTCTCCCAGAATGCTAGCCTGGGTGAGATGAGAGATCCAGGAGGCTGTTCGCTTTAGTGCTTTAGAGCACTGAAGCATTTTCTTACATTTTTACTGGGGCCTGGATTTCTATGGAACAGTGGGTAAGGTTGGTCATGGCCGTTCCCCTCCCTCCAGGCCAGGGTTTGCCTACTTTGTCTCAGCCGCACAGGTGGCTGGGCCTTGGTCATCACTGGATAGAAAAGCCTGTGTATGGTGAGACAGCCAGTCTCAAGCGTGCAGCCTGAGAGAGCCATTGCTGCATGCCTAAACAAAATGAACTTTCTTTAAATCGGTGAGGAAACTGCTGTTTTTGTTGCTGGGTTTATTGCATCTATCGTTATATTTAGGGGTGAGCAAATCGGTTCTAACGAACCTGAATTCGCTCCGAATTTCAGGAAAAATTCGATTCAGCACGAACCCGAATTGTTAGTGGTTCGTGCTGACCGAATTTTCCCTGAAATAAAAAAAAAAAATGCCGGCATGGTGGGAGCGGGGAGACCGGCTGCGCTGTCAGCGGGCGGCGGAAGCCGGCTTCCGCCGCCCGCTGACAGCGCAGCCGTCCTCCCCGCTCCCACCATGCCGGTAAGTGTTTGCTGTATAGTGGGAGCGGGGAGGCCGGCTGCGCTGTCAGCGGGCGGCGGAAGCCGGCTTCCGCCACCCGCTGACAGCGCAGCCGGCCACCCCGCTCCCACCATGCCGGCATTTTTTTCTTTTTATTTCAGGGCTTGGTGGGAGCGGGGAGGCCGGCTGCGCTGTCAGCGGGCGGCTGAAGCCGGCTTCCGCCACCCGCTGACAGCGCAGCCGGCCTCCCCGCTCCCACCAGAGATGAGCGATTCGCTAAAGTTCGATTCGGACGAATCCGAATTTCTTTGAGAAATACGGCGAATCGCCCGAATCGAATTTTTGAGAAGTTCGCTCATCTCTAGTTATATTCTGAATTGAAGAGACTTTATGTTAAACTTTGTGTTCAATAAACCCTTTGCTATTTCACCTGAGAACTGTTTCCAAAGTCTGTAATTGCCACTAGCAACCCCGATCCTGACCAAAAAATAAAAAAAAATAATATAATAATAATATATATATTATTAAATACAATGTCCAGACAGGAATAAAAATATACTTATAATGGGAATTTCACTTAATATATGGGTGATATTTGCAAAGCTTTTGTACTATCTGAGAAAGCTGCACATTCCTGACAGACACTGACACAGCGCAGAGACCAGCCGCGGGATATGGAGGGAGGGTAAGAGATAGCGCTCAGAGACAGGAGAAAGAGGCAGATGGGTGTCAAGGAAGATGCTTTTCCTTAGTGGACACTGTTCTGAGTAACAGGAGAGGGACAGATTTCTGCTGCCAGAAAACTGAACAAGGCCTAACAACAAAATAACTGCTGCTTTAGATCAACAAATATAACTGTTTGGGTGGTCACTCCCAGGAATAGGTGAGTTTACTGATTGGACTGCAGTGGCTTTACACTGTGGGGTGCTCCCTAAGAATCATTTTACCTGATCAAAAGTCTAATTTGACGTTTGGTCTGATTTGCCTGGTAAGTGTCCCCATATTAGAAACTGTTACAGCCTGTATCAGGTTATCGGATGCCCCGCAGTGTGAAATCTCATAGTTTCTCTGTATACTAACCTCCATGTTTGATGATACATCACATGTCTGGTGGCATTCCTGCTCTGCTCATTTGGCTGTGACTGGCTGACTTGAATGTCTACCAGCAGAACAGCAAAGACCGGAGGGAGTAAGGATGCTTCAGGGAGCTGATGTATTGCTAAATAGAGTTGCAGCTGTGTGATCAAGGTGAATATATAGGAAAACCAGGGTTTTCACACTTCGGACAGCCCACATCGGGATGCCGCTAGGGAAATCTGTTAAACTTTAAAGCTATTTTTTACTTTATTTTGCCAGTACAAAAAGGCAAGTTTTCAAGTCATGTAATATCTTGTTTGCTTAAGAAGTGCTACCACACCATCACACTAAACCCCAACCCTCAATCACAATTTTCAGTAGGGGAAGATTGTTGTAGACACTGTCTTCACCTTCAACACTGTTTCTGAACAATTCTTTGGGTTTCATAATTCTATTATGCTATTCATGCATGATTGCTCTAAATCAGCTCTGTCATTTTGCAGGTTTCAATGTAGGGAAATAATATGGCTGCCAATGGCATTATAGGGAAATAAAACATAATGCTTTTCCCCCTTAGTGTGATTGTGCATAAACATAACACACACATCTTTCCCCTATACCTGAAACCTACAACAAACATTTAGCGTGCTGCTTCACATGTAACAATTAGGCTATACACACACTATGCGCCTGCATTACTATTGTACATGCCGCTCCTGCACTGCTGCATTGTTTCCTGACCCCTGGCGCAGGTTTGGTTATCTGGTGGAGGAGGCAGCAGCCTGCGGTGGAGGCTGGAGATCTCAGTAGCAGAGGCAGGAGATCCCAGCAGCGGAAGAGGTGACGGGACCTGGAAACAGCACGTGGCGTTGGGACCTGTACTGGTCAGGCATTGCTGCACCCACCCCAAGAAGCTGTCTGCAGTGCCTGACCAGTGGGGGATCAGCGGCATGGCTTCGGGAAGTGAGGGTGAGCATGCCTTTCACTGCAATACACTGGAGGTAAAGCTCAATATATGCGCTTTACCTGCGGTGCCCATAGACTTCTATGGGGGCAGCATGGTGTGTTTTGCAAACTGATGTGAAAGGGCTCATTTATTTTACTGGGCTGAGTTTTCTGGCCATTTGTGACACGTTGAAGTATTTATACAAACGGCCTGATGTGAGAGGGACCTTACTGTACTCTACAGACTATTATTATTTATATAGTGCCATAATCTTCTATGTATATTACAGACAAGGTAATAAGACTTGGTATAATTACAGGCAAGGTAAAAGAATAGGCAGGAAAGCCCTGCCCTTGCAAGCTTGCATTCTAAAGACTATTGTACTGTAGTTATGCCTCTAGCAATGTGCTGGTTTGGTGTCATCTAGGGGTCAATTAATAAATTACACATACAGTGAATAATATTGCCACATTGAAAGTCCCAGCATAGCTGAATAAATCTTGCAGCACGAGTCCTACATGAACAGTAGGTTCGTCGATAGTAGGGGAAATTGGAAACGTTATCAGTACTGAGCAAGGGGAAAATTCCAGCAACAATGTCAGTTTCACAAGAACAACATCTAGATTGGAAACTGCTGTTTGAAAATGATCCTTTCTGTTGTTCTTTCTACAGGTAGTCATGAATAACCTGAATCCAGTCTGGAAAACATTTAAAGTTTCTGTGAACTCTTTGTGCAGTGGAGACCATGATCGGAAGCTAAAGGTAAGATGTAATTATTGCCTTCTGCCTGTATGTTATAATGAAATTGGTAATTGAGTAAGCTTGACCGGCTGCTACCCATCACACCTGCCACAAGAGCAATGCTTGCACATTGATGGGGTGAGAAAAAATGTTTAATCCGCACACACACACACACTCCTGACTAAATTCAGTGATTTAACCTAGGGCTTCTGGAGTATTGTACTTTTTCCCCTTTATTTGAATGGGCTTGCCTTAGAATACCTTTCCTAATCAATGCGTTCCTCCAAGCCACCTCTGCCACCTCTTTTTACAAATGCTCCCCCTCCTTTATCTCTTTTTGCAAGTTTTCATCCTTACTGAGCCTCTGTTTAAATCCTTTTCCCTGCAGTGTGCATAGACCTTCCCTGCATAATTCTCCTATCTATGATGCAATCCCGCTTCACTTCCTCCCAGATCACAGGCCCCATGAGATTCCTGGGTTACATGTGGCCCAGGTGCCATGGGTGAAGCATGTCTTTACCTAAAATCTAGTTCAAAACAACATATCAGTATTGAATTGGCTAAGACTGCCGATGTCAGTCAGTGTCCGTGCGAGAAATTAACTTTCTATTGTATGCCAACCCTAAAAGGAAAGAGTATACAGTACATGTTCACAATAAACACAGAGCAATCTAGACTTAGAGAAGAATTATCCAACGTGGAGTGAAGCAAAATATCAGCATGAGTTCCCACCACCAGCTTAAACACTCTTACCAGCAATTTAAAATGTTCTGGCTTGAAATTGTAATTTGCTTCCTTCGAAGGGTTAAAGTAATTTACAACCAATCATCCAAATTTTATTTGATGACTTCCATCTATGGGTAATACATTATGAGTGGTTCCTCCAATTCAAGCATGTAAATAAAATATATATAGAAAATATAAAAAGAAAGAATAATAGAATAATAAAATAATAGAAAATCTAGCACAATAACATTCCATAAAAATATTTAATTTCAATTAAAATACCACTCACCAACAAATATCCACAAACACGCATATGTGAAAACACAGGGGGCACCAGATGTCTTGAACACTGCCCAAACCATTATGGCCGATAATGGCAAGGGGTCCTATGATCTTACCGTCCACGTGCCTACCCTGTGGAGATCCCCATTGCTGCCGCCAATGTACGGTATATACATACAATTATCTTACTAAGTGTTGAGGAAACTTATTCGATGTGTGTGTGAGTTTAACGTTTCTGGGATCCCAAATGAGACTTAAGTCGCAATAATTCAATCTCATTTGAAGGCATTTAGCAATTTGAAAAGAAACAAAAAAGCTAGAACTGCTGAAACGATATTTCGAGATGAATGGAGTGAAATGTCTGTGTGCTGTAGATAATTTTGAACTGGATCCATAATTATCCATTCCTGAAATTTACCTCTCACTGCTTAGAAATCCATCATTTCATGTTCTAGTGGAGGTAGAATAACAATGGATTCATTAAGTCAATGAAGGTTCTAAGCAGCATCTGGAAAATTTGCTTCTTGCATTTTTCAAAACCTCAGATGAGCAAAACTGTCTTTCACTGCATTATTTATTATAGCATGAAGACACTTGTGATAATTTAACTTTGACTATAGTTAAAATGTGTAATGAGAATGAAGGGAACTATCAATCTAAATTATAGTTTGTTTATAAGAAGTATAAATGATCATCTTCTTAAAAGTATCACAACATTGTGCAATATTAAAAATCCATATAAACACATCAACTAAAGAGAGGAGGGGTCACTTATGCACATGAAATGAATAAAACTCCCACCAAGCTTGTGGTTTTCCTCTCCTTAGAAATAAAATCCAGGGGTGGCAGGTTTGAGTGTATCAGGGGGGATAGAACCTGTCACCTGTCTTCCATTAAAAGAAAGAAAAAAACTTGGCTGGATATTTCTTGATGCCGGTGTATAAGTGACCCCTCCTCCCGCCATCCAGCATATTTTTACTGATCGTTGTTATTGGATCATTTTTTCACAATAGTTCTCCTGTATAATCAGCTTTCTTTCTAAAAATGTTGCTTAATAGTTATAGTGTGTTGTGCCATGCCCTACAGGAATCACTGGCCACCAGCAGTCAGATAGGTTCATGAACCAGCATGAAACATGGAAATAGTTAAGTATTGGGGAAACCAGGTGTGGGTCCCAATGCAGAAATGGGGAGTGTGGCATCCCTCTGCCGCCCCTGCTTTCCTGTTGACCCTGTCAGGCTGCCCATCTAATGATAAAGGTGGTGGTTAGTGGAGCAAGATGGTGCTCCAGATGTGGGTATGCCTAGCCCAGGGCGAGCAAGCCACAGGGACCGTACTCTACCAGCAGGCCTGATATTCACTGGAGCCCCCGAAAGTGGGGACATACTGAACTGCAGACATAACCAGGGTCATTCCCCTGAAAGCTGAAAGCCACTAAGGACAGAAAGGAGAGGTACCAGAGGGATGCAGCATAAAAGTAATGAGGCAGGCTGTGGTCATGGGTAAGAGGTTTAAGTTTAAAGTCCAAGCTAACGTCCAATGGCAGGCAGCACATATTCAAAGCTGAAGTGTAATTGAGGTCAGTCCAAGAGACAATCCAAAGCTAGAATTGAGAAGGGAATGCTGGGTCAAAACACTGAGGAACAACCAAAAAGCAGGGAACACAGGAATCAGACATCCAGGAATTAAGGTGATCAGGAAGTGATGTGCTAATGCCAGAAAAAAAAGGTCATGTACGCCTAGAAAAGAGCATGCATACAGAATTGCACTTTAAATGGCGCATATATGGTCATAATAGCACAATGACCTACACAGCCACGTAATGGCTATGCAATTTTCATGCAATCCTGAAGCACAGTTGCGCTGATGCAGGCACATGTATTAAATTCTGAGTTTTGGAGCCATTCTGCATGGTCCCTTGGATATCCAGATGGGTACCTGACAGATCCTTCAGTGAAATAGGACTTTAAAATGGACCATTTACCAGGTTTTTCACTATCCTGGTGATTGGTCCCAGCCCTACTCACCTTTCCACTGCTACCATGACACATGCGCGGGCTCTGGCTCAGTCAGCATTTGATGCTGTGCACGCTAATGCCCGGCCTGTATGAATGATTGGGCATGGGAGCACGCACAGCTGCAGGGATGCAGGGGAACCAGCAGGAAAGTAAGGTGTTTACCCCCAGGGGGTACACAGGGATGTTTGGAATGCACCAACAATATGGGGCTGATGGGTCTATTATATTATTTTAACAGTAAAACATGATTCATTTTTGCTTTAGAAGTGCTATGAGGCATGGGGCCTACTTATTTTGGGGAAATTTATAATTGATCCCTTCTTTGGTGGTAATCTGTTGGAACCTCTTGTGTCTAGGCGGTACTTGGCATGAAAAGATATGCTTGTTACATATAGTAGACTAGAATCTAAGATCAACCACATTTAATCCAGTAAGTACAGTAGACTCTTCTTCATATATGATTCCATTTTGGTCCATTTTAAATCTACATCCCCTAAACTTGATTTTTTATGGAAGGTTATAGAAAAACTCCAGTGAAGTAATACAGGCAGTAGTTAAATCTGAAAACACATTTCTGCTACAGCTTAAGCATTTTGTCTCGGGTTTACCTTTGAGAGTAAAACTTCTTATCCTGGAGAGATTTTGCATACAAAATGTGAACCAGTGCTTAACATACTGTAACTATCTCCATTATTGTTGCTATTTGGTTTTGAGTTAAAGTTAAATAGAGGGTTGTACACCATTCAATCCAATATTCCCGGTACTCAGGAGGCAAATGGTTGGCTTCGTCCACATGAAAACTGTAAATAAATTTCCCTTTCACATCTGAATTCTTAAGGTAGTTTCTTTCATTAGATCATCATTGCAGATACAATTGTGTCTGAAAAGGGCCCTGGTTAGCCCCAAAGCATTGTGATGAAGATCTAATAAAAGAAAATAAACTCTGTAAAGATTTCTAGTGTGCCAATGGAATATATTTACAGTTTTATAGTTAAATTGGATAAAATTTTTGCTGTTTTGGTTTGGTTTAACATACAAAAAATATTTCATAACATTTGACAAAACTTTACTAGAAAAGGGTACATACAGTATTAAAGTAAAAAGACTTTATGTTGGTCAAAGTAAATCCGGTTTTATTCTCCTATAAATCTCACTTCCCTGCAAAGTAAAAAGACAAGTTCCACATTGGCCTTGTTGCTTTGCAGGGAAGTAAGAGGTGTGGGTGTAAAAAAAGTCTTTATATAGAAGAGCACATATAGGTAATAAAGAGCCCATCCATAAAAAAGTGAAACTTCAGAGTTTGTTCAATTAAATATTTCTCCCCCTGTGAGTTTAAAATTTCATACTGTGTGTCATTACCAGCTGATTAAATGCCTACCCACGTTTTCATCTTGTTCAAAACCTCAAGTGCAAAGTACTTGTACAGGTGCACTCAGTCTTCTTTTAGCCTCTCTATGAGGAACCCTTAATAATCTTCCACATTAAAAGAAGAGCAGAGATTTCCTCCAAAACAAGTAATAAAAGGAATAAAAGGTGAATGAGACGATCTGGGGGGGTTTCACACAGTGGGGCATCCCGATTTTTGGATGCTCCAGGGGGAGGGAATCGACCGGCCTGGGAATCTGTAAGTCGCGTTGGGTTTTGGGCCACTAAGACGAAGAAAAAAAAAATACAGGCACTGACAAAACAGGCAAAAACAAACCCGGGCCTTTTGGATGCTCAGAAACCTCCTGGTTTCCCAGTGCCTTGCGCGCCGCCCCTCCAGGCCTCCCCTTCCATTGCATTGAATGTAAGTGACCTGCGCGATCCGGCAGAAGCTGCAAGGCTCAGCCCAACAGTAAGCATGGAGAAGGAAGCACCATAGCAGGGGCTTGTTCGGGCTGTCATATATGAATAATGCCCTGGCTTAGCATTAGACTGTCAATTAAAAGCTGTTACTAGATAATAATTGGAAACCAAAAAAGCCTTATCAAAGACAGTTAATGGTTACTCAGTTAATGGTAAGAATGGATAGAAAAATTAGGCGGACACAACACTGTAGGAGTGATACTAAAGTTCAATGTGTGAAACTATATGGAAACTTATAAAGTGTATGTTCACAAATGCCAGAAGTCTGCCAAGTAAAATGGGGGAGTTTGATGCTCTGGTACTAGAAGAAAATATTGATGTTATTGGTGTGGCTAAAACATGGCTGGATTCCAAATATGACTGGACAGTCAATCTTCAAGGTATAATCCTGAAGTTTGTTTACATCACACCGATGTAAACAATGTTAAAATACAATTTGGTGTAATATATAGACGCCCAAACATAACTGAGGAAATAGAGGATCAGCTGCATAATAAATAGAGCAGGCTGGTACAATGATGATAATGAGGGTTTGAGCAATTGACTGGAGGGATGAGCAATTGACTGGAGGGATGAGCAATTGACTGGAGCCATGGATCTGGGGGACAACATTCCTCAGCTTGCTACAGGATAACTATATTAGCCGGTTTGTGGAGACACCTACTAGGGGTGATGCTCTTTCTGGTAATATCAAATGATGAGGACTTGGTAGAGACTGTAAAGATCCACAAAATGTTGGTAACAGTGAATACAATATAGTTGTATTCAACATAAACTGAAAAAATGCATTTTCTGCCAGGGAGCGCAAAAACAATGCATTTTAGGAAGGCCAACTTCCCCATGTTCAGGGCTGCACTTCAGGACATAGACTGGGAGCATCTGTTGATGTACAGATGCCAAATGGGGCTGTTTTACATCAATAGTGAGTAACAAAATTGCAAAATGTTTTCCTATAGGTAACAAATATAAACAGCTAAAATTAAACCCCTCCTGGCTGACACCTGCAGCTAAACAGGCAATAAGGAACAGGAAAAGGGCATTTAAAAAAAGGCTGAGCTCTCAGTAGTAACCCTTGAAAACTATAAGGTGGTTAATAAAGCATGTGAACAAGAAATAAAGTTGGCAAAGCACAAACTGATAAAGATATGGCCAAAGAAAGCAAAACCAACCCTAAATGTTTCTTTACTTTAATCTCTCTTTATTGAAGTTTTATATCAGCAGTGGTAATACAGCAGAGCAGATAAACATAGACATACGGAAAAAAGAGTGTATCCACCCCCCCTCAGCGGCCCCCATGCCGCCGCCCCCCCCCCAAGGTACGCCCAGACCCTCTCCCCCCGACGAGCGGGCCGCCCAGTCCACAGCGCCTGCATCCCATACTGCCAACAAAAAGATCTTACAGTGTCCGGGTACAAGTAAGCGTGTCAGCCCCGAGGTGCGTGGGCCCGGGCACGTGGACGCCCCTGCCAGGAAGAAGGGGTGAGGGCCAAGCCTCCCACAGCCCCCCCCCCGGCTCCAGGCAGACACGCCCTGCAAACAGGACCGCCCGGCACCCCTCGACCGGCACCGTTAGGGGGAGCAAGTGCTAGCAAGATGTAGAGGGCATCAGGGAGGAGTAAGTATTAGGTGGGCCACCAGCCATATCGCTGAGAGAGGGCAGGGGGTGGAGGCGAGGTGGGAAGCACATCGGAGAGGGGCGGAGGATAGGTATAGAATGTAAAACAGAAGAAGAGAAGAAAGGGAGAGGAAAGAGAAGAAGAAGAGGGGGGAAAAAAAAAGAAGAGGGTGGGGAGGAGGGAGTCTGGCCCCAGCAGAGCCTGAACCAGCGCCCCACAACCCAGCCCCAGTGCAGCCATCCCACATCATCCAGTGTCCGATGCCAGCAGGGCCCTCACCTCCTCAGACTCTCTGTAGATAATCCAGCTTGTCCATGTCCTGAGGTATGCCTTGGTGTTCCCTCTGTCTTCCGCCATCAATTCTTCCATCCTTCTGATGTGGTCCATTTCCGTGAACCACTCCAACACGCTTGGGGATTGCGAGGACTTCCAGTGCCTGGGGATGATCGCCCTAGCTGCTGCCAGGAAATATTTGAGAATGCCCTTCTTAGCTCTAGACACGGGGCCTGGGATCAAAGTCAGCAAAGCAATTTCAGATTTATTTGGCACAGCTAGACCTCCACCTCTGTATGTACAGATGGTTTCCCAGAGTTTCATAACCTCTGGACATGCCCACCAGATGTGCAGGATGTCCCCCCGGGCCGCCCCGCATCTCCAGCACGTGTCTGATTCAGTCGGTGAGAATTCCGCAATGTCCGCCAAAATGTTTCTTTAAATATATAAATTCAAAGAAAAAATCAGAAGAGGTAGGTGTCCTAACTAACTGGGGATGAAGAAAGTGGAGCTGTAATGTGTTCTTTATCTCTGTGTACACAAAAGATTAGCAAGGATGCAATATGGGAGATGCCATCCAAGTCATTTAAATGTGAATAACACTTCAATACCAGATGGACTTCCCCCAAGGGTTCTTGAAGAACTCAGCTCAGATGTCATCACCCCTGTTCTTGATCTTTAAAGACTGACTAACAACTGGAATAGTGCCAAGGGATTGGCACAAGGCAAATGCAGTGTCCATTTTTTAAAAGGGCTGTAGGTCCCCTCCAGTTAATTACAGATTTGTAAGTTTAAAGCAACAAGGCTTAGGGCCAGATGCTAGTGTACCCCCAGGGCATACTGCTATGTGGTCAAATAGGGGATGTGGACCGCCACGTAGCACATGGGCTCGATAGAGGTGCTGCATATGGACCTGGGCCTGATGGTGATATATGTCTATGTATTTATGGATTAACCTCTGTTTCCCCTTTCCCCTGGTCCTCTTACATTTACTTGATATATATTTCTTGGTAATGATTATATGGGGCTATTTATGGGTTATTTGGAATGTTTTAGATATGTGAGGCATATAACATCTATTTTTATATATTTATTTATTGGCACATGCACTTTATTGTTAAATATATGGGGGTACATTGGCTATAACAGTTTGATGCACTTTAGATTTTTATTAATTACTTGGTACCCAGAGGAAACAGGGACTATTGTATGTAATGCTTATTTATAAGACATTTTGAGAGGCTATGTAAGAAACCAGATGGCACCCCTGTTGATTGTGCTAATTGTGTTGATGTTTTTTAATGGTTTTTAATTACTGTCTTTGTGTGGGGTTTTTCCTTCAATATCATTAGCTTAATATCATTAGCTTACCTTACATTTAGCCCCTGCTGCGCTCTCCCTTCTGCTTTGTTGGCTTACTTAGTGAGGAAATCACTTAGGGAGGAAATCTCAATCAGCTTTCAGTCTTCACCCCACTGAGCTGGTCCTTCAATCAACTTTCAGTGAACCGCAAACAGAAACACCCCCCACTCCCTTCCCAGATGCCCTGATTGGCTGCCTCTCTCAGCAGCTATGAAATTCCACCCTCCTCGCACACTGTGTATGTGCTGGCAGTAATAACTAGAGGTGCAACAATGCACTTATTTTTTTACTATGATATATGTAAAACACACAGTGTGCTTACATCACATTGCTGTTGGCACACCCACTGTTTCTCCTCATGTTTATAACAATCTCCAATGCTTTGAAAGATAACTTAGGAACTACAGGGTCTTTTTGAGAACGGATTATAGTTTGGGACAGTGCAAAGTGTAGCCCGAGGCAATGGGACAACAATCAGGATTGCCTTTAGTTTAAGTCAGAAGTCATGCCAAAATCAAAGGAATCAATATCAACAAATGCAGAGGGGAGTACACAATGAGACAAGAGACACTATCAAACCTCTCGAGCAATCCAGAGGAAGAAATTGAACTGAAGATATACAGGCAGAACTGTATCCCAGTCCTCACAACATATGACATGAGCCTTTTCAAACATGAATGTTTGAGGGCTCATGAAACATTCATTTCCTTTAAGGTCATGTGATGTGTTTACTCATGAAATGCATCTTGTATTGTAGGTTTTGCACTGAGGCATAGCTGATAAAGTTAAATAGCCTTTTCTTTAAAGCTCCTAGGTATTTGATCCCACAATATAAATATATGGCATGGATCCAATGTTGCGCATTTTGGAGGTTTTGTTTTTGCTTGACATTGAGTACAAAGCCGTTTTCCAAACTGTGTTACATACGATATGTAAGCTAGCACTGCTTAATTAGATGAAATATGCTTTCTAAAGTCAGAGTAATACATCTAATCTGGAGAAACAAAGCATGTTGTAGATTAGCTGGTGTTAACAGGGCTTGTTAAAGATCCCTCTTAAAACAAGCAATTCTGAAGGACAACTCCATGATGCTGATAGACATTGATTAATTGATCTATAATGAGCCTCCATCATAACACAGCTGCAGAAAGACTGCAAGAATGAAGAAAAAAAAGAAAGCTGTACCTCCCACTGATCAATAACAAGTATAAATGTTAGAGAAATACAAAGGAAAAGTGCATTTGTCAAACAGAGCTTTACCAGACCTCTAGACAAAATATTTATACACCGAGAAATTACATTATAATGTCATTATTAAGTTATAAGTTACAGGTCCTTCTCAAAAAAATAGCATATAGTGCTAAAGTTCATTATTTTCCATAATGAAATGATAAAAATTAAACTTTCACATATTTGAGATTCATTGCACACCATCTGAAATATTTCAGGTGTTTTTTTGTTTTAATACTGATGATTTTGCCATACAGCTCATGAAAACCCCCAAATCCTATCTAAAAAAATTAGCATATCATGAAAAGGTTCTCTAAACGAGCTATTAACCTAATCATCTGAATCAACTAATTGACTCTAAACACCTGCAAAAGATTCCTGAGGCTTTTAAAAAAATGCCCAGCCTGATTCATTACTCATGGGTAAGACTGCCGACCTGACTGCTGTCCAGAAGGCCATCATTGACACCCTCAAGCAAGAGGGTAAGACCCAGAAAGACATTTCTGGATAGGCTGTTCCCAGAGTGCTGTATCAAGGCACCTCAATGGGAAGTCTGTGGGAAGGAAATAATGTGGCAAAAAACGCTGCACAACGAGAAGAGGTGACCGGACCCTGAGGAAGATTGTGGAGAAGGACCGAGTCCAGACCCTGGGGGACCTGCGGAAGCAGTGGACTGAGTCTGGAGTAGAAACATCCAGAGCCACCGTGCACAGGCGCGTGCAGGAAATGGGCTACAGGTGCCGCATTCCCCAGGTCAAGCCACTTTTGAACCAGAAACAGCGGCAGAAGCGCCTGACCTGGGCTACAGAGAAGCAGCACTGGACTGTGGTCCCAAGTACTTTTTTCTGATGGAAGCAAATTTTGCATGTCATTCGGTGCCAGAGTCTGGAGGAAGACTGGGGAGAAGGAAATGCCAAAATGCCTGAAGTCCAGTGTCAAGTACCCACAGTCAGTGATGGTCTGGGGTGCCATGTCAACTGCTGGTGTTGGTCGACTGTGTTTTATAAAGGGCAGGGTCATAAAGGGCAGGCTGTATAATGCAGCTAGCTATCAGGAGATTTTGGAGCACTTCATGCTTCCATCGGCTGAAAAGCTTTATGGAGATGAAGTTTGCATTTTTCAGCACGACCTGGCACCTGCTCACAGTGCCAAAACCACTGGTAAATGGTTTACTGACCATGGTATTACTGTGCTCAATTGGCCTGCCAACTCTCCTGACCTGAACCCCATAGAGAATCTGTGGAATATTGTGAAGAGAAAGTTGAGAGACGCAAGACCCAACACTCTGGATGAGCTTAAGGCCGCTACCAAAGCACCATGGGCCTCCATAACACCTCAGCAGTGCCACAGGCTGATTGCCTCCATGCCACGCCGTGCATAACTCAACATAATTATTTGAAGGTTGACTTTTTTTTTTTTTTTTATTGGTCGGATGAAATATGCTAATTTTTTTAGATAGGATTTTGGTGTTTTCATGAGCTGTATGGCAAAATCATCAGTATTAAAACAAAAAAAAAGACCTGAAAAATTTCAGTTGGTGTGCAATGAATCTCAAATATATGAAAGTTTAATTTTTATCATTTCATTATGGAAAATAATGAACTTTAGCACTATATGCTAATTTTTTGAGAAGGACCTGTATAACAAACAAGGGTGCAAATAGTATAAATGTACTGAAATGTCCCAACCAGTGCTCAAATGCATTCACTCTAAAGCCTGTTAGTTAGTTCTCCCTGCCAGGCAACAAGTACATTATATGTTTATTCATAAAGCTTTTGGAATTAAAAAAATTTGGAAGAAAGGTGATGTTACGATCAGGCTGGCCATCAGGAACAGACAATAGCAGTGGCAGTGAAGATGGACAGCGGGGCAAGTGTGAGCTCCTGATGGGAGGTTCTCTGAGCCCTCAGTGAGCGAGCAAATCATGGGGACCGGAATTTGCTGACAGGCTGTGTTCACTCAAGCCCCTCTCTGCAAGGAAGGAACAGACTTTTCTGCTGACACAACTAGGATTGGTCCCTGGAAGAAAGAAAGCCACTAGATGGAGAGTCAAATCAGGCAGAAGAATGCCAAGAAAATCCAGGGTCAGGGTCACAGGCAATCGCTCCCACTGCAGCAGCCGCAAACAATGGGGAGGAACGGGCAGCTGCGCAGGTCAGGTGCAAGGTAAATCCCAACCTCATCCATGTAGAAGAGGTTGATGCAGGAAGAACAGAAGCATGGTCAAGAAGCCGGGGTCAAATAAGGTATCCACTCAAACAGAATACTAGGTTTAAGGTAAGCTGACAATGCAACACTGAGGTATAGCCTGGGCACCATTTTATAGAAGAAATGAGGGGGGCCATAAGCATGGGCTCGCATCAGCATGGGCATGAGTGTGTGTCGGTTTGCTGAGTGAGGTCCTCACCACACTTCCGGGAAAAAAACGCCTAGAACCCACAGCTGCATTTTGCCACAAGACAGTTTTCTGACAGTTGGATACACACACCTGGCTGTGTCAACAAGGGACGTGGGAGTAGGGTCTTCTTAGTCCCTGAGGTGATGGATATACACTTGTGAGATTGGGTGGTACTCACTATCACACACAGATACACTTGTAACTTATTAGGATCCTATTACAAAACACAGTGTTCCAACAGCCCATTTCACAGCAGTCTGTTTTCGCAGTTAGGGACTGTCTCAATGTGTCCACTATCGAGGGTTCTTGGGACTTGTTGTCCATCACATGTCCTTGAGTCTACTGCCAGACACAGTCTCATGCTTGAACCAACATTATGGTCCTTCAGCTTAACCAACTGCCAAATTAGGGGTTCCTTGCTAACTGCTCTAACCCCTGTTTTAACTGTTTTATCCATCACAGAAGAATATGGGTTTTTGGCCATCGATAAGCTTTAAAAAACATCTGTATTTAGGAAATGTATACAGTATATATTTAACCTCCTCCAATGCGATCTTTGTCTGGTGTTGTCCACTAGAATCATCTAATAATCATCTTATTTCTTAAATGTTAAATTATTCAGAGTAATCCATTGAGCTACTCCCCTGGCTACAGCTACACACATGCCACATGTATGGTCCCTAAGTTAATAAGAGGAAAGTAGTCAACTATGAGGGCAAGAGCAATTACTCATAAGAAATTCCAAGACCAGTGTTAGACTATTTACCAAGGTTCCAATTAATACGAATTGTGCACTAAAATGTTATATTTTGGTTACTAAGTGGTGGGTAAGTTTTCCTTGAGAACCACAATGATCTCCATATGTCTTTCTGCTTTAAAGCTGACCTACACTAAAGCGATTCCACCCCATGTACCCAACTCTTGTGCTATCTAATAGTTTATATTTTTTGTTGGACCCCTGGGTGCTTCAAGATTAAAATAAACACTTTACATGGAGAACTACCCATATAAAACAATAATAGTTGTATTTTTTCCTAAGAAGACTTTTCCCCCATCAGAGTGACTTGAAGAAAAAGTACGGTAAAAATCTCTGCAATACTGTGTTCACAAGAAACAGGAGGTGGTGGTTAGGGTTTATCTAGGATCTCTGCAAAAATAGATCCTCCAGGGAGGGTCCAAGTTAAAATGGTCCTAAACCCTCCCTGGCAACTCTCTAAACTCTGTTCATATCCTCTCTTAGCACTCTGCTGCTGAACCTCTATGCGCCAGTTCACCCATGCTTGAGGGCAATCATCTCATGAGCCAGTCCAAGCTTGTGTATCAATGGTGCATGAACCCCTTTCTTACAGAAAAAAAATAATAAAGTGGTCCCCTATCCAAAAAAGTAATTGATGAGGTTGGGATTTACCTTGCACCTGACCCGCACAGATGCCGTTCCCCCCCATTGTTTGCGGCTGCTGCAGTTGGAGCGACTGCCTAGATGCACTGTGGCTGCTTACTAAGCAATTTTTTAAATATCTAAATCAAGATTAGCACAGGAGGCGGATGAGTCGGGGGCCAGGTAAATAGAGGCTGGACTTTAAGGAATCTATGGAGCTATAAAGGAATATATGTGTATGATTTTATATGTTTAGTGTGGCGAACAGTTCTCCCCTGCCATAACAACAAATATTAATTAGAAAAAATTACTTGCTTGTCCGGGCATATCATGATAAATTAATGACCTTTTAATTGCTTGGCTTAAGAGGGGACTTATTTAATACAGTCACTGAGCAATATATTTGCAGACTAATTAATTTGCTAGGCAAACACTAAAAATATCTCTTAAGTGAACCTCTCTAATGTGACCGTGGAGCAATCAGCAGAATCATCTTACGTGTTATCTGGTCTTCTTTTGGGAAGCAGGGAAAACAGGCCATATTTAGGAAAATATTATACATTATATATTGTGCTGATTGTATTTTGGTGTGGCAGCAGATCTATGAATTGCATCTTGAATACATATACTAGCCTCTTTATTACAAATTCTACTGCCAGTGTTTTAAGATTAAAAAGTATTTTTATACTTGAAATACATAATAATGGAGGATCTGCACCCACATTTTGGCGAAAAAATTGGAAAGTTTAATAGACTAAGCTTTACTTGGCAGGTTTTTGGTCTTCTGCCTTATTGATTTTATCTTTTGGAATGTAAAATAATCATTTGTGTTAGGATTGTGCCCCCATACCTGTGAATTACTTATCAGCGTGCTGTTTCCATACTGTTGTTTAGCTACAGTGGGAGTGTTTTTTATGGCCTTGAGTGAAAACAATGGACTACAAGTCCCACAATTTTTCCAATGTAGCAGGTGAACTCTTTAGCAGCTTTGGTCTAAGCAGCTTACTGACCGATCCAACTGAGAACGCTGCTATTAACACTTTTGCTACTGGAACACAAGACTGTGATCCTTCCAAACTGAAGAAGCTGAATTTCAGCAGAATGAGTTAAACCTGTCACTAGAGATGGGTAAATCCGAACCACAAAGTATGGGTTCTTACCGAAATCAGCGAGCTTGGGTTCCTGCTTTCTGCTAAGCAGCCCATCAACCCACTTTACTTAAACGATGCAGCAGACGAAGCTACTAGAACTCACCTCAGCCAGATCCTCTTCCTCAGCAGTGGTGGTGGAGGGGCAGAGGTGTTTTAATTTGGCCCCAGATGGGGTTAAAAAAAGATGGTTGTCAGCTCACATGAGTGAGGACACTTCTAGTGCTAGCACTGCAGCTGCACTAGAAGTGTTCTCACTCATGGGAGGAAGAGGCCCTATGTGCATTTTTTAATACTCCTGGTTTAATTTAAAAGTATTTTGATTTTGAAGTAAGCAAACAATCTTATCTGCTTAGAGGCAAAGTAATTTCAGAAACAATTTGAATTCCCTTAGCTAATTGAAGAAATACTAGATGTACTCATTTTTACAAACAGTGAAATAGTGTTTAAGAAACTAACACTTCAAGGCCAAATTTCTCAATAATTTGCAGTCAGTAATAAAAAAAACGGACCAGAAGTGCCTTCTGACATTAATTAAGAGGTAATCTTCACCAATAAAATGGTCTATAGCTTGCTACTTTAGCCTGGTGTTAATGAGATCAAGGAATCATATGTCTTTTTAGACGATACAATTACCAGACCTTTCCAATAAAATGCAGACCTGCAATGACCCCTCTTTTGTCCGACTCATTAGAATTAATATGACTTTGTTCAATTGCAATTAAAATTCTGCCCTGAGCTCAGTAGCTCCGGCTCTGTTTGGAATTCTAATTTAAGGCAATTAGTGAGAGAAACTGTTAATCTCAGCTTTGTGGATCCTCTGGGAAATTATCATATGGTTGTTGGATTTATTAAGCTCTGGTCATAGAAATGTAAGAGTTGCATTGCTTACTTTTTTAGTGTTTGATACAGCAGGTAGGCTGGTGTTTGATGTAAGTTTCAAAGAAGGCACTGCAGTTTTCTCCTGACAATAATTACCTAGTTCTACACATTTATGCATACCCAGAATCTTATTGATGCAGTCTTGTCTTCTTTTGGAACCCAGCAGCTCTGCTTCATGATTATGTAAAGAGTCCTCAAGTGATAACGGGATGGGGATAACCATCATGTTTGCTCATAAAGTTGATATCTAGTTGAAGTTAAAATCTAATGGGGAGGTAGGTGATTCTAATGTAAAATGACAATTTTTGGGGCACTTAAAGTGGGACACTCAGTTAAACTGACCACTTTACAGGATAATGGGTGTGGTGGTTGGGGTCTGGCTTATCCACAGGCTTTTAAGGAACAAATATCAGCATCAGTCTCATCGCATCTCATATGCTACTCCTCTGCTATCTATAAGTAGGTTCAGCCCCACCCCTAAACATACAAATAAAACACAACTTATATATCTCTGGTCAGTAAAGGATGTTGATTATTGACCCAATGCTCAGCCAATTCATATATTCCACTACCGCTGTTTAGCCAGTGATCCCGGGTGGCACCCCATTTGTAAACTGACCAGATGTCCTGGATTTGGTGGGACAGTCTACCTACTTATGTGAGCAATTTTAGGTGTCCCTAGATTTTTGGTGGGGACAGTGGAACAGAATGCCCTAAAGTGGGACTGCCCCACTGAAAGTGAAACTAGACAACTCCTTCTATATCTATCAGTTTATTCTAATGACCTCTAATGGGGGTAATCCTGATCTTTCTATATAGCTGTCTTTTACAGGCCAAGTTATCACTAGCTTCTCTTAGCATCACTTGAGTGTCTGTAGAGAGACTCTATTAGCACCTTAGCCGCAACGCCGGCCACAGGCAGATGGCGCTGTTAGGATTCAGCTCTACAGGCTACCTGTGACGCTGTCTTGTTTTATTTTTTTACTTCCATCAGAGCTAGCTACGGGTAGCACCGTGGGGAGGGCCAGAAATCAATTGTATTTAATATGTAAATGAACGGTGCCAGCACAGCGCTGCAAAACCATAATATTCACGCATACCGCGCCATGTGCAATACAAAAAATGCAAAAAAAATGTCTGTACAGTCTTCAAGCGAAAACACATGGAATGACATTGGAGACATACAAATTACATGACACATAATTGGCAGGTATGAAAAGCAAAAAACATTCTGAACAGGCATCCCGTGCCACTTAATTGAGCACAATAAAATTTAACAACACCAATCAAAAGGCACCAAAATCGGGACTGTAATGGCTAATTGAAGTTAATATGAGAATGACACTGAGCGTCTGATGTGATTTGGCACTGTAGGGAACACAGCACCAGGGCTAACAAAACTCCCGGTGCTCTTGATATATGGAACACTACATGGCACTAGGAGAGGCGCTAAACATTTTTTGCATCTTAAATATGACTTGCTGGTGGTGCTCACAAAAAGCTCCTGCTGCTATTTTGCATTTGCGATTCTTAAATAAACCCCTTAGTGTTTTTGAGAAATGGCCTTCTCTTACAACTGGCATTTCCAAAGGAGATTCTACATGCAACCACCAAAGAAGGTTTAGATGCAGATTAGGAAAAATAAAAAAAAAAGGGTGAAAACAAAAAAAAAATGTTTCGTAGTCAAGGTCCATAATGTTTAACCCAATTACTAGCAATACTACTTCTTTAATGGTGGCACTGCACTATTGTCAATGTGCTAATTATTCTTCAGGACCCCTGAACTAGAATACAGGGTTAAATATCTATATTTTCCAGTAGCATGAACCCAGAAGCCCTCACCCTAATCAGTTCCAGGTTCATTGTAGCAGGCAGGTGGACCCTTGGGTGATAGTAGACTCCTACTTGTGTGCTGTGCATGTGCACTTTGCCAAGTCTATGGCAAAATGGCGAGTAACACATCTGTCATGGGAAACTGGGCAATGCGGCAGCCTTCTTAATTGCTACCATTAAGTGGCTTTTACTCTTTAATTGCAGAACTGTCTACCACAACCCAGATAAAGCATATTACACAAAGGTATTCTACACAGTGCTGCACTACTGGACTGAGTGTAGGTGAGTGGAGGGAGGAATGAGTGAACCTTTAGTAGTAGTAGAAGGGTCGAGATAAGGGGCTGGCAGGCCAGTGGCTGGAAGGGTGGTGCTGGCAAGTTGTGGAGAGGGGAGTTAGGTGAGGGATGTAAGCCAGTGGTGGGGGGGTTTGGGTTAGATGAGGGTTGCAGGTCCGTGTTTGGAAGGTGGGTATAGGGGTATAGGGGTTAGAGCAGTTGTTTTTAAATGTCCTGTGTGATGTGTTTTTTAGCCGTTTTTGTATCAATAAAATGTTCAAATTATTATGATGTGTTGGTGCTTCTCTTTGGGAGGAAGGTGTGCTTAGTGGCACGTCCACTCCATTCTTTCAGGTTCTAATTTCAGAGTGAGCACAGAAAAATAATTTTGTGATAGGTGGTGCCCCCCTTTTCTGTCGCTTTGGAAGGTGGGTAGGTGAGGGGTGCTGGACAGTAATTTGGGAGGGGAGTTAGATCTGCATTTCAGTGGTTTGGAAGGGGGGTTAGGGGAGGAGTGCTGGACATTGGTTTCGGAGGGGGGTTAGATATGCAAGTCAGTGGTTGGGGTTTAGGTGAATGGTGCTCGTTAGTGGTTGGGGGCTTAGGTGAAGGGTGCAGGTCTGTGGTTGGGGGGTTAGGTGAAGTGTGCAATAGTGAGGAAGGGGGGTTAGGTGAGGGGTGTAGGTTAGTGGTTGGGGAAGATATGTGACGGAAGCAGGTTAGTGGTTGGGGTGGGAGGTTAGGTGAGGGGTGCAAGGCAGCATTTGAGTGGGTAGGTAAGGGCTTGATGGTGGTAGATGCATTACTGCCCCAACCATATTCACACTGTTTTGGGCCGCCAGTGAACACACATGATCCTTTAACACTCTGCCTGTCAAAGCATAGCTCCGCCTCCATTCATACCTGGATTATGCACATGTCCTCTCTGGTCTACCCTCTGTTGTATTGGCCGTGATGTGACAGAATCCCTCCCTTTCTCTTCCCTCCACCTCTTTCCTGTGTCCTCTGTGTCCATAGATAAGAGACAGCAGCTGCCGCCTTTGCCCTGTCTCTCTCTCTCCTCCAGGGCTAAGTCGATTCTCCCACCCTCTGCTGTGTGCCACCTGAGCACCAACTGGCTGCAGCTGTTATTTGGCCCTGAAGACTCCATGGGCCCCGGTACTTTCCTGTGCTATCCTGTCGAGACCGGCCCTGAACATAAGTATTAGTAGATCTGTTACAGCTCTTTATATCTAATCCTCATCCTTGGGGCATGCAAATTTGGGATGAGAAATCCTCGGTAACGCCCACTATACTCTTGTAGTCGGCAATGTCATGGAACAGGCCATAGGCATATCCCCCCATACCTTTCGCTGAGACGCATACCGGCGTATACCAGCGCTGAGTAATTACTTGTGTTATTAACACAAGTAATTACGAGTACACAGGTACAGGGCACGTGATACTTATCTTTTTTTGGCTGGGCCCACTATGACTTTTGCTATGGGTCCATATAGAACCTATATACACCTGCATGTTAGAAAAAGGATGAGTGAATTCTGGAACAGGCTCTGAGTATGTGCTGGGCGCTACTCACAGGTCAGTCAGCCCCAAAGCATTATGGTCCACCATGAATTCTGTACTCCATATGGCCAGTCTGCCCCTGCCTGCATGCAATTATGCAGTGGGACAAAATACCTCAAAGTGGGACTGTCCCACCCAAGTCAGTTTAGAGATATGGAAACAGGCAAATGAGAGCAAGCAGTAATAGGTTATTTTAGTAATGTAGCCCAGTTTACCAGGATATTTTAGCAGCATATATCTAGAACTAAACATCAGTAGGTAGGGTTATATTGATATATTGCTTATATATTGCATATGCTTTTTGAGATGTAAAGACATTTATCCAGATTAAAGTCTCAGTCTCCCATGCTAGATTAGAAGTTTATCAAATTATAAATATTCAGTGATGTTTGCATGTTACTGGATAATTAGTATTCATCTGAGAATATTTGCTCTCCTCAGTGCACAGTCTGGGACTGGGATTCTAATGGAAAACATGACTTTATTGGAGAGTTTACATCAACGTTCAAAGAAATGAGAGCAGCAATGGAGGGAAGGCAGGTAAGTGGCCAAATGCAGTATGACAATGCTTCTTTGATAATACAATAATTGTCTTATGTATAATATTTATAACATTTAGAGGTTAGAATTTCTCTATAACAAATGCTTTAAGTGGACCTATCTAGATCAGTAATGGACTGGGGCAAACAGTGGGATTTTTCCGGCCCCAGGCTAGCCCATAAGCAGACAGTGATATCATTACCCCCCCCCCCCCCCCACCCCCAATGTGTTTCCCAGCCAGTCAACATGTGCAGCCCAGGGACAGATCATGGTGTAAGGTGATGATACTTAAACTTTAGTATTTTAGGGGCAGATAATGTTTAGGGTTGGGTGTGCCCCCTCCACAGCCATGATGCTGAAATTTTAGCATTCCAGGAGCAGAACATGGACTGTGTTGTTTTGGCAGGGGAGGGGGCAGTAGGAACGGGGGGGGGGGGGGGTCTGGGGGGAGTGTAGAGAGACAGGAATTGGATAAGGGTGTTGGAAGCAGCAGCTATCGTTAGGCCACCCCTGATCTGGATAGTCTTTTGCAAGGTAGGTATTAGAGGGGGCAGACTGGCCAATTGCCCGTGGCCTCCATTATCAAAGGGGCCCCTGGCTCTAACACTGGAAGTGTGCTAATGCTAATGGAAGATGTCAGGGACTGGGTACACAGGATGTAGGAGACAGGGCACGCTGAGAAGGATATCATAGACTGGGCAAAGAGGAGAATGTCAAGGACTGGGCACACAGGGAAGGATGGTGGAGGCACCGCTTTTGGTGTTGTAGGGAAGTACTCAGTTACCACAGAGTTGCAAATGGACCATTACATGCCTGCTGAAGATCACAGAGAAGAGGGCTTGCTGCAGATCACTCTCATGCTCTAGCTACTGATGATACACTTTACAGTTCCTAGCTGGAGGTATCAAAGACTATATATACAGGACAGACTTCCGGTATGCTGAGGAGAACTGAGCACACAGCTTGCTTCCAGGAACTGTGCAGCTGCAACCTACATATACAGCCTCAAAGTGGAGCCTGAATCACTTTCCAGACTGCTACACTATTCTCATGACCAGCTGCTGGTGCCACATGGGGGATCTACTGTTGCTGCTCCTGAACATCTTCATTACCTCCTGCCTGTTAACCTGCCATGTGCCTTGTGGTGGAGGATCTATCTGCAACTGCTGCTGCATATATTCTCATCGCCTTTTGCGTATCAAGAATCTCCTTGTGTCGACATCAGGGGCCCCTGCAGCTTGCATCCTGTGTTGACTTGGAGGTATTTAGCTATAGACTATCTATTTACCTGGGAATATGTGCACAGACTAACTAAAGCCCCAGCTGGGCCTTTCATTGTGTTATTATACTGTGTATGGTCTGTTTATACTTGCAAGTTAACCTTTACCTCATAAAGTTCCTAGTACTGTTATACTTGACTGTGTTAGTGAATGACTTAGGTAAACGGTAGCTGGGAGGAGTAGTCCCTGAAATGTATAGTTTTGTTTAGACAACTTTATTTCCCAGAAAGGTGTTCCCTACTAGTTGCAAGGGCCCTTATTCTGGGTGGAGGCACTGCCACACCAAACATTTAACCCACCCTTCCACTCAGCGAAGGCTCAGCTTCTCTCTGTTGCCAACAGGTCAGCAACATTGCCTATCTTGAGTGGGTGTTTACCATCACCCCCCAAAACAGCCCTACAGTGTAATAAGTCAATATGTGCTTAAAGGGAAAGTCTGCTTTCAATAACCTTTTTGAAAGTGTATATTTTTGTGCATGATACAGTTTTCTTTTTCCCTATGTTAGCAAACATGTGTTTTATGGAAGCAGTTTTTATTAACTGTAATCTGTTTGCCAATTCTACACCAAGCTCCCTCATCTCAGCAGTGTCCATAGCAGCAGTGTTCTGTGTGTAAAGGACTCAGTTATCTCTTCTTGTAGATCTTGGTGTACAGACTTGATGTACAGTTGCCAACAGTAACAGTGCAAGTTGTGGAAACTGCTTATATAAAACACAATTTAAAACATAAGAAAAAAAATACTAGATTTTTGACACAAAAATATATACACTTTTAAAAATGCCATTGAAAGTGGACAATCCGTTTAAACATACCTGGCTTAGTTCTAAAGTCTTATGGTTAGCTTATTTTAGAAGCATGGCATCACTTCAATACTAGCAAGCACTTTATCAGGATTGTAAAAAATCAGTTCCCCAAAGAAGATCTATCAATCTTTTTCCAGTCTACTTATCAGTAATAGAGGCCTGAGAGCTCCCAGAGAAAGCAAGCAGTCAGGCTTCAAAAAAAACCCTTATCACTGCTTAACTACATTTATTTCTCCAGAGCAAAATGGTGGTAAGCAATTCCAGACATTTGGAATATACCTTTTATATGACATCAGTGCTTCCACAAAGATCTCTGGGGCAAAGAACAGCCCAGTGTAATAATATGAAGCTACAGTGTTATATTATGGTTCTAAAACAATCCACAAGCTGAGGATCTGAAGGGTAATTACTAATTATTACTAACTGATGCTTGCAAATAGACTCTATATGTAATACCTTAATTCCAAGGTACATTCAGGAGTCTACGTGGGTGAAGTAGCTGAGATTTAATGTATTACATATTTACGATGTACATAAACTGATAGGAATATAGCATTTGTTCATTCTGTTCATGTTATATCTTTGGTTTCATTATGGATTACCTTACATCCTCAACACCTGTACTTGTTATTTATTTAAAGTGGATGTTCAGTCTAAGTGAGGCAGGCCAGGGAGGGCGTTACAAGAAAAAAAAGGATTCTGCGCTGTCATGGGCGCTCCTGCGGTGGCTGCATAGACAAGACACAGTGCAGCTTTCCCCGCTCTGTGTGCGTGAATGGGTGGGCATTGCTGCGTACAGTGTGTGAAAAACTGCTCTGTGCAGTCTATCCAAGGTAACTCTGTCCAGTACTTGAGTCACTAGGTCAACAGCGCTGGATCCTGGGCGAGGTAAGGAGTTGTTTTGTTGTTGCCCTGCCTCGGTGCCAGGGGAGGGTGGCAGGGCGAAAGGTGATAGATAGAGTGGACTTCTGCTTTAAAGTCATAAGAGGTTGCATTATAATTATAAACAGTTATACTCTGCTACCTACAGTAGTTGGCCTTTCAATTATTATTTTTGACATTTTCCCTATTTTTTTTTACCCTCCTCCGTCCCATTCTTTCATGTTCTTCTTTCCCTGATTTCTTCTTTCACAGGATGAGGGTGTTGGCGATTTCTTATCTCCTGTTCTAAGCTGTACCTTCCAGTTTTCTCTGTAGTATCTGTAAATCACAAATTGAGATTTGCATTCAATCAGTGAAGAGGTAATGAGGCCAGGGGCCATATCAGCCTCTGTCAACAGAGGGAGCCAGTAAGCAATGTGTCACTCTGAAATTTGTACATGTGTACTGGACTACCTACACATGCAGTGGCAGCAAGCACTCATTCGCACATACTTGCAATTTATTGCATACTAATATTTATATGCCTATAAATAGCCATGAGCCCTGGCATACAACACCAGGCATAAGTACATGAACACATATTTCAAATCTAGGCACATGTGTGATGCTAGGCATTCTCCTCGAGCAGCCAGCTTGTACTATGGTTAACCCAAGTTAACCTGAGTCGTGCGAGCCTCAGGTGGCCCCATTGCTGCCATTTCTCCCAGGTCTGATGAGTCTGTAGAGCCAGAGCAGCAAAAAACACCAGCACTTAGCAGACATGTCATTCTGAGTTTCTTGCCTTGAGATGTGTGTTGGTTGTCTGTTTTCCAGCTTGTGGCTGGAACTCCAAGCCTAACACCTGTGCCTCCTCCTTTTCGCATTGGTCCAGGGCTGCTTTTCTGGTTTCTGAAGAGGAGGATGGAGGTGTTGGCAGTTTTCGGGTATGATGCCTTACACACACACACCCCGTCTGTGCCTAGGCAGTGGTTGGACCATTCAGCTCCGGATTGGCTTTATCCTCTGCCAGAACTCCTACTCTAGAAGAGAAGCACAATTAGGTAACACAGCTCTGCATTGTTGGAAAACTTTGCTATGTAGCAGCCACTTACCTGGGAAGATCTGGCAGAAAAACTGCCTCACCCGAGGCATCTCAGTCTTTTCAGGTCCCACCACTGCTGCATGGCCTGACTCTGTCTATTCATGTGGTCTACAACCTTGATTGCCAACATCATGTCATCTCGCTACCTCAAGCTAAACATGGACAAGACAGAACTGGTCATTTTCCCACCCTCTAACTCCCCTCCCCTCTCTAACACGTCTATTTCTGTCAACATTTACACAATAACAGCAACTCCCCAAGCTCTGTGCCTGGGAGTCATTCTGGACTCTGCCCTCTCTTTCAAACCACATATTCACTCCCTGGCCACCACCTGTCGCCTCCAACTTAAAAACATCTCCCGCATCCGTCCTTTCCTCTCACCTGACACCACTAATATCCCGTCTGGATTACTGCAACATCCTTCTTTGTGGCTTACCAACTAACAGACTGGCACCCCTCCAATCTATCCTGAACTCTGCTGCTCGCCTCATCCATCTCTCCTCTTGCTCCTCCAGTTCTGCGCCTCTCTGCCAATCCCTACACTGGCTGCCAGTCCCACAGCGAATCCTGTTCAAAACTCTAACTCTTGCATACAAAGCTCTCTCCAACCAGGCCCCTCCCTTCATCTCATCTCTAATCCAACAGTATCAACCTAGACGCAGCCTCCGCTCTTCTGCCAACCTTCTCCTGTCCTCCACCTTGGTCACCTCCTCTCACGCCCGCCTCCAGGAATTCTCACGTGCAACTTCAATCTTCTGGAATGCCCTCCCCCACCCAATCCGCCACTCCACAACCCACAAAACCTTCAAAGGCGCCCTTAAAACTCACTTATTCAGACAAGCATATAATCTGGCCTAACCAATCTTCTAAAGGGCACGTACCACAAAGCTCAATACTGACTGTTTGTGATCCTTCCCCCTCGTCTTCACCACTCTTCCTTTAGACTGTAAGCTCGCAAGGGCAGGGCTTTCTCCCCTATTGTATCTTGTACTCAGAATATCCATTGTCAACTCTGTAAAACTGCATTTGAAATAGTATATGTACCATATGTTTCTACCCTGTCTATAATTACTACTTTGTAAAGCGCTACGGAAGATGATGGCGCTATATAAATAAACAATAATAATAAATAATCCCCGTGGTCGCGAGTATTCGGCTTGAAGTCATACCTCTTCCTCATTAAGGTCTGCATGGAAAAGCACAAGTAAAATGTCAAGTGTTCCCCACCAGTCTACATCAGGATCTGCTGCTTCTTCTCCAATTCTGTTGGTGCCTAGTTTAGCTACACATGCACACTAACCTTCCTATTATTGTGGTTTGACACTTCTCACTGGTTCCCCTTTAAATCCATGTGGCTCACATCTCCCCCATGTGCAGCAGGCCAATACATGTATTGGCCTTCCCTATTTGCCTTCCAAGTGATCTCGCCAGTATGTGCATATGCACCACGAAATCAGCTCATGCCGCTACAAAGAAACAGCATGTGCATAGGCATCTTCTAATCTCTCCCTGCATCTGCGTCAAATCACTGGTACACCTAGGCAAACTGGCGGACACATCTCTCCAGGCCTTGCAACTGTGTCCAATACCCCTTGGCCCCTTGACCTACCAGCCGCCCAGCTAAACAGGCAAGGGTGGTACATTTGCCATTGGCCTGAGTGTATACCTGAAGACTTCTTCACTAAGGCACATGTGGTGTGGCACACTAATGGTGGCAGCCTGTTTTCCATCTAGGGCTTAACCAGCCAGACAGGGTTGTAGTCGGCACATGTGTGCACTATGAAGCAGACCCGAACCCTTTTTGCTTTGGAAAACGAGACCTCCACCATTACTGTGCCCTGGTTCCTATGCCTTTGCTCAGGCAGACACTCTGTCACCCATCAGCCCATTTGCCTGGTGTAAAGAGGTAAACATGTGTATGCAAAGCAAGGCATTGCATGGCATAGCATGGGTATTTACTAGCATAATGTCTTCCTCGTCGGTGGTAAAGACGGAGCCACGGTGGCCAGCATCTCCTTGGTTCAGTAGCATGATTCACCCCCACGCCAATGCGCTCCAGCGGATCCCAGAGGTGGTGTGCTGGCTGACGTGCATACACCCATGCTGGTGTAGCCTATAGCAAAGGCCTGTTCGGTTAAATGGCATTCATTAAAATAAGGAAAGTTGACATTTATAAAAAAATATAAAAATTGGTCCAGCATTTTTCCGTAAGATAGAACAGCACTGGTGGCATGATTTTTAACAACTTTGGCGAAGTCAGAACTTTTTGTAACTCTCAGCAACCCCTCCCCATCCTTGTGCTAAGGCTGATTTGGATGTTAAAATATTAAAACCACTCACCTGATCATCAAAATTCTCCCCCTGATGCCAGTGGGGGGAGGGGGACAGGTCTCTGTATAGAAGCCATTGACTTTAAAGTTGGACTTGAGTGACAGACACTATTGCACGGGATTGAATGACTGACAAGTCACTCAAGGTCCCAGCTTCAGCTTCCATGCAGATTACCCACCCCCAGGAAAGTTGTCTTGTATGTCATTGCCCAATTTGGGCAGGAGGGAAGAGTGGGTGGGGTTTTACATAATGCTTGGACCTCAGACATTATGATTCCAAAGACTACTGAGTGTCCAAAACGGACAAGTGGGCAGAACATCCTGCCCCAGAGTAGGAGTTATATAATGTTCTGTGCAGCTGATGTCAATGAATGATGAAAAATGTGGATAATTTAATTTTTATCATAATTAACCAGGCATGGACATTACATGACTTTCATACCCTTCACCAATAAGATTTACAATAAAATAAGAGCAAAGAACGGTATATTGTGAAAACTGTTCAGTTTCTTAGGAAACATTAAAGTTCTTGTATGTCTCTTAATGATGGTTATATAATTGTGCAATACAAAATCATCTTGCAGATAACACTGGCAGTTTAGTTTATTGCTCATCAGATTGTCTCAATAAGTACAAGGCATTCTGAAAGGTAGAGGGCTCCTCTCTAGAGGCTCGAGGAACAGCTGCCCGAGAATTTCCCTCATGAATGTTTGTCGTGTCTGGCTGCTACCTCAGTTAGAAAATCCATTTCACAAGACTGATAATTGAGCTTTGGGGCAAAAGGTAAAAATTGACAGCTGGGGTTTGTGAAAGAGTAATGTAGGACAAAATGTCCTTTTTCAAACATTGACTTTCAGTAGGCCAAGTGCAGGAAGGAAATCCCAGACAGCGCATCAAGTAGCTAACATAAATCCCTAAATTAAAACATTGGAACATTTTAGAGGACGTCAAAGCAACCATTACAATCTGTCACATCATTTTGGCAACTTTAACCCATGCCATTCTGACTTATGCTACAGTCTTTGTTCTTAACAGGTTTTCATTATGTGCCATTATTGTAGGTGCAATGGGAATGCATCAATCCAAAGTACAGAATGAAAAAGAAAAACTACAAAAACTCCGGCATTGTAATCCTTAACTTGTGTAAGGTAAGATTATCTGCTCATTTTAGTGATAAATGTATTGGGATTTGGGTTATTAATTAGCCAAAAGCAATTGTGCTTCCTACCAGTATGTATTTCACCATTTGTACAGCTTGACCATGTTCATTCACCTAAAAGTCACTAGTATAGGTATAGTATAGTGTTTCCACACCATTCACCCGGTTAATCTATCCACACCCATCTTGAGAGTTTAAATTCGGTAACAATCTTACCAACCTCTTGTGAGAAGAAGCCTCCTGAGATCATGCCTCACCTGATTCTACATCTAGCCAACCCATTTGACTGGATAGTCCACCATTTAAGCAAGTTGGCTTGCAGCTATGACTATGACAACAAGAACTCCAGTCTGACGAATAAAAAAATGCCAGCAAAAATCATATGCTGTTTTATGCCCCACCAGCAGCAGACCAGTGCCTGACTTTTTTTCTTTTTTAACTGTTTGTCAACTCATAGGGGTTCCAAGGGTACAGGGTACATAGTAGCAAAGGCCGGCATTCCACCATCAACGGGTGGCATTCTGAATAATTTTAACTGGATCTTACCTATATTCGGAAAGCGGTAAATGGGGAAAACTCAAAAATTAATCCTAATCTTAATTAATATCCCCCAATCTGTTACTCCTATAATCAGCAGAATCAGCAAATCCTACTAGAACAGTTTATTTGTTATTATTAACATTCCCCCAAAGTGTTATTCCTATAATCAGCAGAAAAATCCTTTATATACTCTAAATCATTTTAAATGATGTCAGGTGTGTACGAATTATTTAACATGAGTTTTATGGAGATTGCCTAATTCTGAACACAATCACATCCTCAATAAGTTGTGTACAATTAACCCCATTGTTTGAGTTTTGTTACTATTATTTTATATTTTATATTTATTATTATCAATGGTATCGTACAGATTATGGGTCACATTGTAGGTTGAAAATGTTCTGAAATTATTCTTTTAAGTCTGATTTTTTATTTCATGACCAAAACCTGGAAGAAACCTCCCTAGTTTACTATAGGTTTTATTTTGTCCCTTGCCATTTGTTTTTTAATACATTTTTTACAAATAGTTATGCCATTCGTGAATTTATAGGCCACAATTAATTTTTTAACTCAGTCTATAAATAAATATGTCACCCTTTTTTGACCTGACCTAAAAAGAATATTATTCAATTCCCAGTGATGTGTTATGCTGGAGTGCGTCAGTCTCCCCGGGTTACGTAGAACAAAACATCATGGCTTTCTCCTGTCTATAATTGCACAGCTATCCAGAGCAAAAGAATCATTTACATTGCTACCTGCCTCTTGAAGCATGAACATATTCCTGATAATAGAAAGGATAGTCATTAACCCCTTCCAGACGAAGGGTACATTACATTCCCCACAAAAAAATACCAAACTATATCAAGTAACCCAATTACTTTTCTTCTCAAAAGTATTCAACCTACGCTCTAGCAAGAAATGCTGATTTTTTTATGAAAAGGTAGTCATGCTGGCAACTCCAAATCTTGTGAGGATGCAGGTAGTAGTGGTTTATTTGCACTCGTCATAGTAAACCTCTGTTATATACAAATGTAGCAATAAATAAAATATGAATTGAATACTCTTATAACTGCCCACTCTAAAATCAAAATAAATAACTGTCCAATGCACAAAAATCTACCAAAATGTACCTCACCACTTAAAATAAATAAATAAGTAGAACAAATACTGTATTTATTAAACCATCATTTTCTGGTTTGACTTAAAACCTCTTCTGCTATATCTGTTGGTAGACCTCTTTTATGTGGTCTTTGAGTTTGCTCCGAGTCTTCATCCAATGTCTAGGCATCGGGTTTATCTTTTGCCTCCAGCCAGGGATTAAGAGAACCACCACTTGATGTTGTATTTATACCCAGGAGAAGGTGCTTCCCTTGGATTTTCCTGATGTCACTGTTTCTTCACTGTGACACCAAGGGGAAATGGACACCTCCTTGGTATCATTCAATCTCTTTTATGCAGTAGCTTGGAGCCAGGAAGAAGAGTTTGGGGACCTGTGCTCTGCTGAAAAAAATGGCAGACGCTCTTTAAGCAACATTATGACACATAGACGAAGGCCCCTGATCAAGCTAGAAGAGCCCAAAGATGGAAGGGGCAAATAGTTTTATATCATTGCTTTATTTGAATACAAGAAGCAGTTGGGACTATGCTAGGTACTTTCCATTGTTGCTGTAAATGGTGTGAAAATTAAGTGAATGTAAGACTTGAAAACAGGCATCAAAATGTAGTAATTAAACTATACATTCATAATTAGCATACAGGCTTTCAGATGTACTTTCTACAAAATCCTCCTTTTTTTAACTTATTTGATCAAAGATACACACAATAATTGAAGATGTAGTTACAGTTTATCGGAAAAAGTGCGATTTTCTATTTAATCCAAATAAATTAATTTAATTTGAGAAGATATAACTTTTTCCTTGATTCTCATGGTAGTAAAAAAATCACTTTATAAGAAAAAAGAGTATGATAATTTCATGGTTGCTGAATCACCAATGAAAGTCAATGCTGCTATTCACTCCTAAGAAAAGTAGTAGTTCTAGGTCTTTTTGCACTGTATTAAAAGCACCATTGACTTTCATAGGCCTTAATTCACTAACAGTTGGAAAAAATTAATGGTAGTAAAAAGATCAAATTATGTCCAAAAAGCCTGAGAATATCAATGTTAGTGACTCACCAGATAAAAAGACAATGGCCCTTTTTTACTTCTGAGAAAACTATTAACCTTTTTACATCTTTTTCCCTGTAGTGAAAAGTGCCATTGACTTACATTGTCTTCCTATCTGGTGATTCACTAACAGTGATATTCTCAGGCTTTTTTCTCATGAATGGAATTTTTTACTACCATGAAAATCTTTTTCAACTCTTAGTGAATCGAGGCTCATGAGTCATGGTAGTAAAAAATTTAATTCATGAGAAAAAAGCCTGAGAATTGCGCTTTTATTGAATCGCCAGATAGGAATACAATTAAAGTCAATGGCACTTTTTTACTCCTGAGAAAAGTTTTGAACCTTTTACTCCTTTTTATGCTGAAGTAAAAAGTGCCATTGACTTTCCCTATCTTCCTATCTAGTGATTCACTAAGAGGCTGATTCACTACTAGTGCTGCGTATTGCCAGACGAGCGTCTGTATAGCGGCGCTTAGAGCGACCGCTAGTAGACGCTGTAAGTGGGTTTCGGGCGCTGTAACCTAGCGGTGCGGTTGCTGTAGTAACCTGGCTGGCATTGATGAATTGACGTTGCGGCGAGCGAGAGGTAGCGCCAGGTAGTACAGTGTTGGTGCTCTAAAGCTAGTCGCTATAGCATAGAGCGCCAGACGCTGTGTAATCAAAGTGTTTTTGAACACATATACACCAGTAACAAAGCGAAAACACATGGAATTACATTGTTTTAACACTGGGACAATAACACTTTAGTGCCAGACCTGTAATGACAATTCTGCATAAAAATATAAAAAGTCAAAAAATGTATAAAAGTGTTTGTTTGCAGCCAGGAGAGGTCACACAATGATTTCAGCAAAAAAAAAAAAAAAAAAAATTAAATGCCAAACACGCTATTTAAACACAAACAAATGAAAGCCCATTGAAATGTATGGGAGAGCGGCACTGAGCGAAAAGTAATACCTGGCGCTCTTGAACCTAGAGCGCCGGTGCTATACACTGAGCCTCCTGTAATAATACATGTGACGCTACATGGTGCTGTTAGAGGCGCTCACCAGATTCGCTTTCTTATATGTGGTTTCCCGTACAGCGCCTGGCGTTCACCAGATGCTACCTGCCGCTACGAAGCACTACCTGGCGCTATACTTTCTTAAATAACCCCCTAAAAGTGTAATTCTCAGGCTTTTGTCTCATGAATTGAATATTTTACTATCATGAGAATTTTTTTCCAACTCTTAGTGAATCGAGATCTATGGCCTCGATTCAATAAGATTTGAAAAAAATTCTCATGGTAGTAAAGAATTTAATTCATGAGAAAAGAACCTGAGAATTTCACTGTTGCTGAATCACCAGATAAGAAAACAATGAAAGTCAATGGCACTTTTTACTCCTAAGAAAAGTAGAGAACTGTTTACTCCTTTCTACACTGTATTAAGCTGCCATTGACTTCCATTGTCTTTGTATCTGGTGATTCAGTAACCGTGACATTCTCAGGCTTTTTTCTCTTGAATTGAATTTTTTACTACCATGAGAATCTTTTTCAACTCTTATTGAATCAAGGCCTATGTGTGTGATTTCAGAATACTTAGAATACTTATTCAGCCAACTTGCTGTTGAGGCTGATATCCACTATTTTTATACAATATATATATATATATATATATATATATATATTGTCAGGATCTGGGTTGCTAACGGCAATGACTCTGGAAACAGAAAAGTCCAACAGAAAAATTTCTAAAATTCAGAGTATAATGCAGGGTGCAAATAAAGTCAGCGGTTTCCTCACCAATTTTAGCAATGTCCAGTGTCTGATAGGTACAGAGTATTGCAAGTCCTCAATATCACAGGTCCACTTTCAGGGCATACAAGCCCAGGCTGCTAACTCACAGGCTCCAAAAACATAATACATAAAGTCCTTCGGATTCAGTTCAGACCTGTACGTTTTGGGAGCAGCAAGGCATGGGCTCCTTATCCCAGTCTCTCCTTCTCCATGTCTCTCCTTCTCCCCACTGGAAGCCTCAGCAGCTCCTTTTATAAGGCCTCCTTCCTTCAATTAATCTAATCACCTGGAAATGACCTGGGAGTAGGGTAAAAAAATTGTAGAGGACCCAGGATGTGGACTGGATCTCTGATATCCCGGCATGGATCGTGTCTGCCTGAAAAACCATGGGAAATATAGACCCCATCCCCCAGTTTTCCTAATATAACTAAAGTCATGTCTTAGGCCAATACATTTGATTTTCTATTTGCTTGCTTCTTCAGTGAAATGTTTTATATCAGATATGCCAGTCTTTTTATTTTAGTAGACTATGTTATCTGTGATCAACAAATTCACGATATTCCTCCAAAAGAAACGAGGAGATAACTGATCTGTTTTCCTGCGGGGAGACAATTGCAGTTACTTTGTGTCTATATTTCACTCTTGTCATCCTGTCACATGTCTTCAAATGAAGTTGAACGATGTGGTCCAGGATCTCATGTGATAAAACAGCGATAAAATAGTCTTTATTTCAAACGTGCAGTATAGGTGGACAGCCGAAGTCCTGACCTAGAATTGGTTTCCTCGCCTGCACCAGTGAGGTCTCCTTATGCAGAATGTATCCTGTGTGTTTCTTTATCTGCGTCTCTATGAAGCAAACAACATCCATACAGTAGATAAACGCTGATAAATCACCGGTGTCTATTTGTGTACTTCCTTATGTTCTGCTGTCAGTTTCCTCTTAATTGTGTTTCCATTTTTACACAAGTCATCATAAAAACTATAATTAGTTATTATAACATGATTATTTTAAATGTTTCTTACAGATCCACAAAATGCATTCGTTTTTAGACTATATCATGGGCGGGTGTCAAATCCAGTTTACGGTAAGTGATATTCTTAATTTTTCCATGTTCTGTATACGTAACTAACCAGAAAAATTATCTATTCAGTGAAAGAAATGCAATAAAAGCAATGACACAACTTAATTGTTAAATGAAATCTTCCTTTTCATCAGGATTTTGGTGTTCTGCCTAATTACTTTCCTTTTCTGGAATGTAAAATAAATCTGTGGGATTGTGCCTCCATACATGTGATTTACTTATCAGCATGCTGTTTCCATGTTTCTTATATCCCTGTGGCTCTGCCTTGGTAAAGTAGGAGTGGCTTTCCCAGCCTTTAGAAAGGTTCTTAGTAGACTTTTTGACTACAAATCTATCCGCTATAACAGGTGAGATCATCAACAGCTTTGGCTAAACAAATCAGCAGTAATTTACCTTCCCAGCTAAGAACGCTGCTAGTAACCCTTTAGCTATTTGAACACAAGACTGTGATCCTCCCCCTATCTGAAGAGAGTGAATTAATGCAGATGAGGTTAAACCTGTCATCTCTGTCTCAGCCAATTCGATGAGCAGCAGAACACCACTTTTATGTACATTGCTAAGGCAAGCTCATTAGTGCTAGGGAAAGCTGTTTTTCTAGGAAAAACTGTTGCTAGGGAAAACTGTTTTTTATAGCACAAAGTTGCACTTTGAAAAAAAAAAATAACACGTAAGCTTAGCACCTTGAGCAGACACGATAATAGAAATGTTTAAAAATGCCATCATACGTGTAATTACCCTTTAAAGAGGATCTTCTAGACTCTAGGACCAGTGTTTGACCTGTATACAAAGCATTCCAGTTTGGGATGCCCCTCTGTATAAAACCCCAACTGTTTTCCTGTATTCTTACCTTTCCAGTGATTCCAAGGCAGCATGCATGGGTTATGGTGGCATCCCTCTAGTGGACGCTAACTTTCAATTCAGTTTTCCTAGCTAAAAATGCTAATTGGAGTAGAGTCCACAGATAAGCTGTGGGAAGTAAGAAAGCACAACGAACCAGGGGGTCTCACACAACGGGGGCATCCCAAATGGGAATGCCCCAGAATCTCAGGACAAAACTGAAATGTAGGAAGGGTTGTTCCACCGCTACTGTTCAGGGGCCCTTTTTAATCTTTTTTGACTGAAGGGTCCCTGTAAAATGTGGAGAGACATCTAAAGAGGAAGCATAACTTGCACCTCCACCCTGCTTCAGTATGCCCCCCCCCCCAGCATCCCAATTTGGGAAAAGCCCTTCCTGAGTCACCACCCTCCCCCAGAACAGCTTTCCTCACCAATACACATGGGGGTCACAAAGGAGGAACACAGGAAGCCACTGAAGGACTTGCACATTACCGTGCGCCTGGCGAACCAAAATGGAATGTGATTGCCTGCCATCTCTAGAACACAGAAGCAGTGAGTATCACCCTGCCCAGTCTCCAGGCTTGCCACAAATAATTCATTGGGTCCCACATTTGGATGCTCCCATGCTGCAAGGATTAGGAATGTATTTTATCCATTGTTGAACAGTCTCTCAACCTTTATTGGAAAGCCTAGTTTTTCTAGTTAAAACAGTAGTTAAATATTTAACTTAAATATCTCATTTAAACATTTGGGAGATTCTTAAAATTGCTTAAGACACTACACTTGAGTGTTGAGGTTGAGCGGTTCACCAGAGGGAGTAGAAATATTTTGCAATTAGTAGAGGCCTGTTTTATTATCAAATATCCACCGACTAATGATATTCATTCAAGTCTGAAGTGGGTCTATTTAAAACATGGAAAGACTATCCAATGAAGTACAGTACATTGAAAGACTAAAGGTTTTTAGTCTGTCTCCCACCCAGGTGAAGATGGAGGCCACAACATCCATCCCTTTTACATTACAGGAAAAAAGTGCAGAGGGCCCAAGCAGGGTTTACTTAAAAAATGAGGCCGTCTCCTGTCCAAGTAAAGGCAGAGGAACACAACAGCCAGCACAGTGCCCACAAAGGGTTCCATAATTTTATATTATAGGATGATAGTGCAGAGGGCCCTGGCAGGAATAGAAAAGTCGGGACTTTAGTCAGCCACGCAATAGCAAATTTACGAATGTCTGGGCAGACACGCCCCCAGTTTGAGTATTGCAGGGGGTGTGGCTGATGGCACACTTGGCTCAATTTGGTCCTTAGCCGACAAGCACTCTCATCAGCTAAGACTAAGAAAAGACGACTAAAAATAACCGAACGGTGCCAAGCGCATCAACTGGGCACACGTATGCGCCGTTGGCTAGACATTTTTTCAATAATTATGAAGGTCAACCAGCGACTTTGTCAAAGTTTTTAATTTTGGACCACTGTGTATTTGAGTTTGAGCTATGAAAAGAAATAACCCACCAAATGCCATATCATTTATGAACGAATTTTAACTGTAGCTGTTAGGAATAATATTAGTTTTAGGGCCCTTTCACATCTAGCCATTTGAGTTGGGTTGGGGCTGCTGCACATTGATTGGCTGTCTAGGTACTCATTCATGACCAGGACGGAAGCTCAGAATGGAGAGGAACGGGTGACCAGTGCCTCCTAATCCACTTCATCAGCGGACAGGTCCAGAAAGAAAAAATAATAGGTAAAAGCTGCTCACATTCAAGAAAAGTTGTATGTAGCCATCGGACAGGGGGACTTCAGAATTTGGGTTTAAAACATACATTTATTGTATGCAATCTCATCATGGATCTTTTGTATTCTCTCTTCCAATGCCCATTTTGGTCAGTTATTCAGAATCTTATTTAAATATCTGCATAGGTTCTCGAGGTATTTCTATTGAATAATTTAGAATACAAGAAATACAGCAAAATTTGATTAAACCATAGAATAACGTGTATCTTATATATGCTTTTCTATTGTAAGAATTGCATTTTTCCCAGTATTCACACTTTTTTGTATGTGTGGCACTGACTTGACTTATATAAAAGAAAGACGTACAACAGTGTTGCTACAAGACAACAACAGCTGTGCGGAAAAAGGCGTTTAATGAGAAAAATAACAGGAGTGATAAGCAAAGGTTTCAGAAGAGCCTCTGAAGACCCCACTAATTTAAAAGATTTATTAGAACTTCCTTAACATCACACTGTGGTCTTGTACTCATACAGCTTGTGGTAATAATAACTAACTATTACATACACCACTAATGCGCTTATTTGGTTTCAGACATCTTCCCAAAGCTCTTATGCTAAAAGAATGTGATCAATATTAGCGATTCCACTGGCATTCCTCGACTCAGCTATTAATGGATGTTTTCTTCTAAGGCAAAGATCTCCAGCTGTGTGTAGTGCAGTGTGCAGGAATACAGAGCTCTAATTCAATTTTTTAAATTCTTGCTTGAGAAGCTATAAACAGCCTCGATTTAAACATATGTTTTTGGCACAAATAAGGCTTTTTTCACTCCATGCATTTTCACTGCTTTCCAGTGGTGGTGGGGACAGCAGCCAGAATCAGAGGTCCATAGCAGTGTCAGTGTTGAGGACTATGGGCTGTAATGATGTTGTAGCTAGAAATCTTAAGGTGAAGGGAATTGTAAGGGTGCTAGAAGAAGCTCAATGGTCCCCTTTCACTAAAACAAAAAATGGCAATATATAAGTATGGGAGGGCAAACAGCACACCATATCAAAATATCTTACATTTTAATTAGATTGGGCTATGATACAGGCGTGAACAACCAGTGCATAATAAATACCATAAAAATAGTCGTCATTAGAATAAGGTACATCAATTAATAAGATATAAAATGGGAACTCACAAAAATATGTGCTTTAGGACCAAACTGGGACAGGGTATGTGAGTAAACACAAAGTAGTAGGGAATATACAAAAATATCAATGATCTGTGGAAAAGTCCTGCCCATTACTTGGCCTAAGGTGGGCGCGCACACTGATGTGGAGGCTGATTCACTACTGGTGCCACGTATTGCCAGATGAGCATCTGTATAGGGGTGCTTAGAGTGACCGCTAGTAGACGCTGTAACCTAGAATTGCGGTCTCTGTAGTAACCTGGCCGGCATTGATGAATGCTTTTGCCCGGTCCCTTCCATCTCCCATCCCTGCGTGCTGAGCCGTAGTGTGGTTATTTCACCTGCCTGTGGCTGCGGAGTTGCGAGCGGCGCTCCCGCTGTCACTGGCCGGGTCTCTGACAGCTCGGGAGGCCTCTCTCCTGATTGGTCGGGAACTCTGGCTTGTGATTGGCGGTGGCGTCCGCTCTCACCTCTGACGTCACATCCGCCCCTCGGTCTCGGCACTCGGGGCGGGCGGGCTGTGCTGCTGCTACAGGTGAATTATTATTAGTATAAATATTGGTAATGTATTGGGGTGACTTTAACTATGATTAAGGGTCATTGAAGGACCCGAAACGCGTCAGGACCCCTCTGTATCTCTTTGACCCGTGTCATTTCATGATTTTATTGCTGTGGCAGTCTACACCCTGTGTGGGAGACATCTATATGATTTTATCTGGATTTAAATAAAGAAGTGATCTTTTAAGGAAGTGCGGATCCACTCTCCTTTTTCTTCATATGCTGCTGTGGGGTTTGGGACAGCCCAGGATCGAGCACCCTTTTCTCCCGGAGTGCGGAAACCTTTCAAGTTGTCTGTGATTCGGCATTGATGAATATGCTGTGTGTTGGGAGCTCTAACAACAGTACAGCGCTACAGTGCTACAGTGAGCGAGAGGTAGCACCAGCCCAGGGCGAGCGGCACTCGGTGCTCCACACCATATTTAACAAAAAAACTACACACAGCGCATGCGCTCTTAAGCTGGGCGTTGAAGCGTAGAGCGCCAGACGCTGTGTGATCAAAGTCTGATTTTGAACACATATCCGCCAGTAACAAAGCAAAAACACATGGAATAACATTGTTTTAACAATGTGACATTAACACTTTAGTGCCAGACCTGTAATGACAATTCTGCATAAAAATATAAAATGACAAAAAAAATGTAAAAGTTTTTTTTGCAGCCAGGAAAGGTCACACAATGATTTGAGCAAAAAAAAAAAAAAAAAAAGGGAAACACGCTACTTATACACAAATAATGAAAGCCCATTGAAATGTATGGCAGAGCGCTACAGAGCGACAGGTACTACATGACGCTCCTGAGTAGAGATGAGCGAACTTCTTGAAAGTTCGATTCGGGCGATTCGCCGAATTTCCCCAAGAAATTCGGGTTCGCCCGAATCGAACTTTCACGAATCGCTCATCTGAAATAAAAAATGCCGGCATGGTGGGAGCCGGCAGGCCGGCTACGATGTCAGCGGGCGGCGGAAGCCGGCCCGCTGACAGCGCAGCCCGCCTGCCCGCTCCCACCATGCCGGCATTTGTTTAAAAAGCAAACACTTACCTGCATGGTCGGAGCGTGGAGGCCGGCGCCGCTCTCAGTCGCCCTCTGATGACGCGTCCTCTGATGACAGCTGAGAGCGGCGCCGGCCTCCACGCTCCGACCATGCAGGTAAGTGTTTGCTTTTTAAACAAATGCCGGATTCGGGTTTGTGCCAAATCGAATTTTCCCTGAAATTCGGAGCAAATTCCGGTTCGTCCGAACCGGTTTGCTCATCCCTACTCCTGAGCCTAGAGCGCCGGCGCTATACACTGAGCCACCTGTACTAATACATCAGAGGCTACATGGTGCTGTTAGAGTCGCTCACCAGAATCATCTAATGCTGTGAAGAACCCAGCACAGGAAAGGGTGAGGACTGAAAACCCTGCAGCGATAGCAGAGGACCTGGCTGTAGAAGCTGCAGTATTGGAGGAGCTGTCAGTGTTGTAGGAACTAGTGGAGGAAATTGTGAAGACTAGACACTGGCAAGCAGTAGTGGGGTAAGTAGCAGTGGAGGGGCAGGCAAAGGAGGCGACAGCAGTGAAGGAATCTGCGAGTACCAAAGATCCATGTTGTTTATTAGTCACATACATACACCATATAGTGTGATGTCAATGCTATTTTATGGTTGCAAGGATATATGAAAAGTAGGAACAAAATTGTTTTTAAATAATGTTTGGGGTGCAGTAGAGCCAAAACAGGGAGGCTTTAGGGAAGACAAAGGAGGCAGGGGTTACATAGGGGTGTGGAAATCAGCAGCCCACCCAGCCCAAAAATTCTCTTGTTTCCCATAATGGAATAATCTGCAGAATGACCACACAGGGAAGTATTCTACACGGGCAGGCTGATTCATCATTAGCGGCAGGTAGCGACAGATGAGCGTCTGTAGCAGGCATTTTCAGAGCGCCCGCTAGTAGTCGCAGTGCTCGGCCGTGAGTCGCTGTTCAGTAATGTTGAATACATTGTGAGGAGTCGCTATTTGACCAGTAAAGCGCTGTATTGGAGCGCATGTTAGCGACTGCTCATAGCGACCGACTCACACCATATTCAGCAAAAAAACAGCCTCACAAATCTCTGGCGCTGAAAAATATTTGTTTGAAGCGCAGGAGACGGTGTGTTTAAAGTCTGTTTTCAAGCATCTATCCACTAGTAACAAAGCGAAAACATATGCCATTTCAATGCCAGAAGAGGTCACAGCATTATTTGTGATTTTTTTTTGGAAAAAAAAACAACAAAAAAAACCTGTTTAAAGAGAAGAAAAGGATCGTCCATTGAAATGTATGGGAGAGCATCAGGTAGCGAGAGGTCATACCTGGCGCTGTGCAAGGCTGAACGCTGGCGCTGTTCGCTGAGGCTGTGAAAATGATGAATCAGACGCTACATGGCGCTATCCAAGTCGCTAAACAGATTCTGCTTGATAAATGTGTAATTGCGTGCCGTGTCCGGCATTCGCCATTCGCTACCTGTCGCTACCTCTCATTAACCAGCCACTACCTGACGCTATCCCTTTTTAAATAAGGGCCTAAGTGGAACACAATGCAGCTGGGACTGCGTTTGATGGTACTCTGCAGCATGGCTGCTGTTCACATTTGGGGAGGCATAGTGAAATGAACATTCAGACAACGGGCTTGATTCATCAAAGGTTGAATTTGAATTTTCGTGTGTTTTTTTGAGAAAAAGGTGCGATTTTGCGCGCGAAAATTCTACGCGCGATTCAACAACCTTGAAAGCTATTTTACTTTCGTTGTTGCTAATTCAATTCGAGTGAGAGAAAAAGCACTCGAAAATAATTCGATTTTCGAAAATAATTTGTGTGGAATTTTCAAGTGAAAAAGAATTCTAGTGATTCAGGCGCCATGAATTGGCTCCACACATAAGTTATATTCAAGTGTTTCACACGAAATATTTTCAGGAGGAGAAAGGTCTGTTTTCTGACTTCCACCATGGAATCCTTCTATCCCCTGTGCCTGTAAAAAAAGCCCATAGTGCACCATAAGGAGGCCTAGGAACATGAAATTGTGTAAAATGATGTTTAATATAGCCCCCTATACATATTATCAAAAACATTTATCTGAAATAAATCATAGTGGCACACACAGGACAGTGGACATGTCATGGTGAGGAACAAAATAGATGAGGCTCAATGTGCTTTCTGGATGCCTGAGTACAGCCTGGATACAACCATACCGGGGCACCATGAGGAAGACACATGAGCACAGTAACATGTGCGATGTTTTATTTACCACATTGCGTGCTGCTGTAAACAATACCTAACGCCATGACAACATAAATAAAGCAGACAGAAAAATGACCATCCCAAACTATTAAAAAACATTTAGGGGTTTAAACTGGACCAAAATCCAGGATTTTTACTATGTTGGGTTTTGGTCCTTCCCCCCCCCCCCCCCCTGCTGTGTGAAACCCCCCAGATCACCAGAGCCGCTGACGTCACGTCGCCTAAGTCTTCGTCTAATGCCAGAGGCTCCAAGAGCGCTGGTGGCTGCATCCCCGCTTCCCTCTAACAGGAAGCGTGCCCATGCTGGGCATTCACAAATGCCTGGCACTGGGATAGCAGGGATGCGCCCGCGGCTCGCGCATGCTCCATTGGACCAGGAAACAAGGTAAGTGTATGGAGCGACCTGGGGGTTTCACACAGTGGGGCATCCCGATTTTGGATGCCCCGGGTGAAGGAAATCAATCGGGCCGGGTATCCGATCGGCGTGGTTTTTAGTCCACTCTAAGAAACACTAAGGTCACGCAGTGCCGGATGAGTGTCAGGTGAATGTCAGGTCCCAGTGCAATAGGTGTATTTATCAAATCAGAAATCCAGAGCGCCTGTGATAGTGCCAGGAAGTGTCCCATCTATCATCAGCACCGACGCTGAGCTCGCAATAGTGCCAGATAAGACCATGAAGTCGATAAGACTCCAGGGCCACCTGGTTCTCTCTCCTTGGGGCCCCCGTTTAATGATTTGTGAATAGCTGGCACTGGCAATAGGGATGCAGCCATCGGTGCACTCGCCTTCATCGGGATGATGAGACCTCTTGACAGCTGAGCAAAGCAGAATGGAACCAAGTACACTGACTGCCTGCGCATGCGCCGTTGCATTGGCAGTCATGTAAGTTTAACAGGCAAACGGGGGGATTTCACATAGTGGGTCATCCCAAATGAAGTACCAAAACTCAGGATATTTAAAATCCCGGGATTTGGTGCACTTTAAAGTGGACCAAAACCCACAGCGATTATAGATCTTACAGATTCCTGGGCTGATCAATTCCCTCCCCCAGGGGCATCCAAAATGGGACGCCCCACTGTGTGAAACCCCCCAGGTCACCCATAAACTTACCTTCTTTCCCGGTCCAACAGCACATGCGCGGCACGTGCCAGCGCCAGGCATTTATGAATGGCTGCTGCGGGTACACTCCCTGTTAGAGGGAAGGAGGGGATGCGGGCGTCAGCACGCTGATTGGACGAGAGGCTGCGCATGCCCATAGGACCAGGAAGAGTGAGTTGGTTTTGGCGACCTGGGGGGTTTCACACAGCGGGGCTTCCCCCAAATGGGGTCCCCCAAGGGCAAGGTCCAAAGCCCAGGATAGACAAAATCTATCTAAAGTTTTGGTCCATTTTAATATGTGTGGTGAGTATACAGGTCATCCCATGGGGATTCACAGAGCCGCACAAGTGAGGTGACACAAGGGGCCCGCTGGGACTCTGTCGCCCAGGGGCCCACAAAACCCTGGAGCTGGCCCTGGATGCAACAGAAACCTTTAATGTGATTTGGAAATGTAAGTACATCAGGCCTATATGGGGGGACCAAACTAACCCAGTTACAGATATCTGCATGCTAATGATGACACTCACATTCACATATCAATGGATCCACAGAGCAAAGCCAAAATTAAGAACTGGTAATCTACAAACTACCCAAATAAATGGCTACAATAACAACATATGTAAAGCATTGCAAAGCAACACTGCCAAAAGGGCACCTAAACCACAATCACCAAAAAATTATGCACCGAACCAATGCAAAGTGCAAAATTAAACATAACTAAACATTAGCTATTACATGTACTATTTCACATTAATTAGAAAGTCCAGAAACACAAACCAAAAAATAAAAAACAGAACAAGGGAAACAAGTTATCATACTGCTCTGCTACAAATTAGGAAGCAGTAGAAAAACATCACAGCACAGCTGGGTATGGAAAATTTGTGTACTTTTTCAGTTGTAAAGTGATTTTCAGTTGCACACGAAAAAAAAAATTCACCCGCAAATTCGCACACACGAATTTAATTCAACTGCCTCCGTGAATCGCTCCTAGGTTTGAAAAATTCTCGCATGCAAATGTATTTTCCAAGCGCTAACTTTTTTTTCTACCTTTAGTGAATCAAGGCCAATGGCCTTGATTCACTAAGAGTTGAAAAAAACTCTCATGGTAGTAAAAAATGAAATTCATGAGAAAAAAGCCTGAGAATGTCACTGTTAGCAAATCACCAGGTAACAAAACAATGAAAGTCAATAGCACTTTTTTACACTTGAAAAAGGTATTGAACTTTTTACCCCTTTTTACCTGTAGTAAAAGCTGCTATTGATTTGCATTGTCTTCCTATCTGGTGATTCACTAACAGTGACATTCTCTGGCTTTTTTCTCATGAATTTAATTTTTTACTACCATGAGAGTTTTTTTTTCAAATCTTTGTGAATCAAGGCCAATGTGTAATGGATCACCACCAGTAAAATACAATCAGTAGATTATGTACGTCAGGCTGCAGCACCTATGCAGGGCTGCTTGCCGGTTGCCATCTCAAAAGTGATTGTAATGGAAAGGCTGTGGGGTAAACCTGGAATGTCCGCTGGTGCTGATGGTAAAATTGAGCCATACTCAGTAGTAGATGCAGTCACACCTGGCAGAATTGGCAGCAGATTTGTTCAGGTGTGGCAGGGCCGGGAAAATGGCTGAACAGCAGACCTGTTCAGAAGTAAGAAGTTTGGCAACAGGGCTTGGCACAGGATGTGGACTGACATATCAGGGTGGGTAACAAGGCTTGGCAACAGATGAGGTCACCAAGGCAGGATTGCCAACAGGACTTCAACAATCAATAGGCTAAATTGACAGGAGCAGGCAGTAACAGCATGCATACCGAGCAATAAGTCAGTGGTGTGCTAGTTCCTAGAGGGGGGTTTGAATCACCCACCCTCCAATCTGGTCTTGCGCTGGCCAGACGATGCTGGTGTTGCCTAGCAATACCAGACTCAAGAGGCTGAATGGGGCCGGGAGCGACGCTTGGCTGCTTCACTCCCAGAAACTGGCAGGCTGATTCATTAATAGCGCCAGGTAGCGACAGATGAGCGACAGTAGCGTTATTTTCACAGCGCCCGCTAGTATTCGCTGTGCTTGGCCGTTGTTCGGCTGTTGACAGCGACTCAGTCGGTGTGCGGTAATGTTGAATACGGGGTTATGAGTCGCTATTTGACAGGTTCCGCGCTGTATGGGAGCGCATGACAGCGAACGGCCATAGCGAACGGCTCCCAGCATATTCATTAACAAATCCGCTCCAAAAATTCTCGCACTGTGAAATGCTTGTTTAAACCCCAGAGCGCTGGCGGCGATGGGTTAAAAGTAGTTTTTTAACCCCCAAACAACCATATTTTTAGAAAAATAAAACATGTTTTTCAACACATTTTGTAATATGAATACATTAATATCAGACCTGTAATATCAATTCTGCACACATTTTTTTTTTGTTTTTTTTTAGCTTAAAAAAAATATCTAACATTGCAGAAGTGGTCACAGAATTTTTGACATTAAAAAAAAAAAAAAATAGCAATTAATTATGAATATTTAAAGATTGCTCCATTGAAATGCATTGGAGAGCGCCAGGTAGCGAGAGGTCATACCTGTCGCTGTTCAAGGTCGCTCACTGGCGCTGTGGGGTGAGGCTGGAATATTGATGAATGATTCGCTATCTGGCGCTCTGTCAGTCGCTAAGCAGGATCGGCTTCATAAATGTGTGATTGCGGAGGGGAGCCGGCGTTCTCGTGGCGGTGAGCGTCATTACCGTTCACTCACCATTCGCTACCTGGCGCTATCCCTTGTTAAATAAGGGCCTAAGTCTCCAGCGAAAGATGCTACTAGTGGTTCCTAGCCACTGCCGCCACCTAACGCCAGAGGAGGGGAAAAAGGGGACCCAAGAGCCACAAATTCATGGAGCTCAGGAAGAGGAGGAGCGGCCTGTTATAGTTCAGGAAGTGTGGGGAGTAGGTGCCTGGCTGCAGCAGGAGCTCCTGAAAAGTAATGCCAAGTACCAACCAATGTTCCTGCAGCAGTCACATCCTCATGTTTACCCCTTCAGCAGCTGAAGAATGCAGAAGCCCAACGCCAACTGTGCCACGCCCCCTACCGGACCCCAGATACATTTTCTGGGTACACCACCTGCAGGTGTCTTTGCAGTCTTAATATAAGGGAATGGTATTTTCTTTTTCATATTCAAACTGCTCAAAAGCTACAGCAACCAGCTCTTCAATCTAAAAGACTCCAGGGCTGGCCCCTAGCATGCCCCTGAGACATTGGAAATTGAGATACCCCATTGTGGGAAACCCTAGGGGTCACTGATAAAGTCACCTTCACCTGCAGCTTGCGCAATGCTGTCTTCACCGGTGTTCACATCCGGTTTTCCTGTAGCTGAGGCGTGCTTCACAGACTACAGGGAAACTGGGGAAATGGGGAAACCTGACCAGGTGTCATGTTATGTGTAGTTAAAGCAGACCAAAACCCAGAAGAGGGCACTCTGGGTGTGTAATTTTTTTGATAGCCATTCTTTGATAGCCAAGGACATGATGACAGATGCAGAGAAACAATAGCAATAACAATAACAGTGGGCCACTGGTTGTTGCATATCAGGTTTATTGTTTAGTACTTGGGAAGCTGTCATCCCTCAGCACATTGACTCCATTGCCCCCCCCCCCCCCCCACCATATTGAGTCATTTGATTGCAATGTGTCAGTATCTTTAGCTAAAACGGACATTTGATTTTTGTTTTTACTTGATGCAGTTATAATGGATGGAGTTCCCCTTTAAATGTGAATGATGTTTGGTACTTTTAGTACAAGTAGTTTACCTAACCTCTGAACAAACAGGTTTCAGAACACACAACTGTAAGTGTATAGCAAGGATGGCATGGCCTTGGAGTGACAGCCAATTTTGTTCCGAGCCTGAAAACATGCAAGTTCTATATAATTAAATGAAAATAATACCTTTGCTCTTCATTCTAGGTAGCAATTGACTTTACAGCATCAAATGGAGATCCACGAAACAGCTGCTCCCTGCACTATATCCATCCTTACCAGCCCAATGAGTATCTCAAAGCACTGGTGGCTGTTGGGGAAATTTGCCAAGACTATGACAGGTAACACACTGTTTCTGCCAATGTGGCTCCCCAGAGAGCCGATCATATTATTTTTTGTGATTGTTTGCCAGGACCTGATGACTTGTTGTGTAATTGTTTTTAAGAGCCGTGAGGCGTCAAGAGATTTATCAACAGTGGCAATTGTACAGTTACTCTCCATAGGGAAGCATTATACAGAGTTTATGTATAAGCTTGTATTTTTGTTCTCCTTCCCTTGTAAATATGTCATCTTTTGTTTGGGACACTTAAATTATAATACAATAAAAATCCCTACATGGGTTGGGTTGGAAGTTATGGGGCTAGAAGCTGAAGAATAGATTTGATTTACAATGCTGCACACTGATGTGCATACCACACAAGTCAGGAGGGGCAGCTGCTCTGGGACCCGGGGTAAAAAGATGTCCGATGCAAGCTGCCTCCCCCTTGCCTTGCAACACCTGTAGCAACAGCATTGGCCTGTGTTACTGCAGTAGGCAATGTTGGTTCTCTGTGTGCAGGAATCACCAGCGAGCAAAATCGTAGATTCCACAGAGTGGAACTAAGATGCCAGACCATTGTTTATCATTCGCACAGTGTACCGAGCACCCGGGGAAACAAGGTGCTGGCATTTTACTTCCACCATGCAGAACCCACAACTTTGGCCCCAATTCTCCCTCCAGACAGCACATTGATACTGCATTCTGTGCTGGTAACCCAAGAGGAAGTGGACATTGCAGGGTCCCACTTTCACCTTGCTGGGCCCCCAACTGCCAATGCCCCCCCATGCAAGTATATTTTTTAACCTTGTCTCCTGACCATGTGACCCCCAGTCATAGAGCCTAGTTTGTAGCAGGTAAATAAAAGCGGGTTTTCAGGGGGTATGTGTGGGGGCACAACAACAATCTGGTTGCACATCTCTCATACCACAAACCACACCCACTTTTCATAAAAGGTTCATTTTGACTTTTAGTCTGGTTTAAGCCCTATACCAGGCAGCCCATGCCTCCTCTCCCACATTCTATTGCTGGTTCGTTCCTCAACCAGTCTAGATTTGCTTGTTGTGCCTCAGTGGTAGAGGCTCCAAATTGGTGGAGGCTCTTCAGCTGAAGCCCATCCTACCCAGTGCTTTATTCAGCCCTGCTGCCATCTAAACTTTTATTTGGTGCTTACTGTGCCTCCCCTTTTCTGAGACACACTGTTGAACATTCTGCATAGAACTCACATACCCTGAATTAGCTCACATCGCTAATCCATGAGCTTTTGAGGAATGAGCAGTATGCAGTAGACCAGTGTTGCTCAACCCTTTTCTCAAGGCCCATCCTTGGCACGGTGTACTGAGCTCTTGAGGAAACAAGGTGCTGGCATCTTACTTCAACCATGCAGAACCCACAACTTTGGCCCCAATTCTCCCTCCAGACAGCACATTGATTCTGCATACAGTGCTGGTGTGATTCTTCTGGCTGTAACTGATATTCAGCAAAGAATAATAATGTTCAGCCGTATCACAGTTTAGAAATGAGAAGTGTCACATCTCTGATTTTATGCCTTGGCCCTCTGCCGCAAGATCATCTTAAACAAGCAGCACGTGTTGTATTGATTAAGCAGAGATCCTTCTTTTTGGCTTCTGGGAGCATCAAGGTCATCCCACAAATTTTCGCTGTCATTTATTTTGTTCAAACACTGTGAAAAGGCTTTTATCTCTCAAACATGAGCCAGTAACTGAAATAAAAGAAATTGGTTCCCCACAGGACACGTAGAGAGAGTAAAAGCCCAAAGAGCGGCAATTGTAGAAATTGTTTAAAATGCACAAGACCACATTATGGAGCTAGCTGACACCATTTGGCTATAAAATCCTGATTCTCCATGGGATTATGCCGGTATATGCATCAAAAGTATATCTTAGACTTTGAGCTTCTTGCTCATGAAGCATTTTTATCGTGTTACCTTAATGTTTGTACAACTGAAGTGTTTCCAGGACTCATCCTGCAGTTTCTTTAGCTGTTTTGTTTTCCATTTCTTTTTATAGAATACCAGACAGGGGAACAGCACGATTATTTTAAATGTATCAGGAAAGCTTTTTCTGTGTCTGCTACTTGATGGTGAATGTGGTCACAGTGTACATTGTGACAGTATATGTTTTCATATATTGGCATATGGGGTCTAAATGGCATTCTTAAAGGATATGTTTCATCTTATCTCCTCACCTGCAACAGGCTGGCAGTTACCCTCTCTAATGACTACATTTGATAGAGTTAATAGCAATGTGGCACATGAAAATATCCTTGGCCCATTGCAGGCTAAAGAAATAAGCTGATACTTGTCCTTTAAAACAGCAGCAATTTACATGGCACATTTACAGCAAGAACAGGCTATACCTATTGCTTTTAGTGAGTAGTCAGGACCATGACATCTCTTTTCATCCTTGTGTCATCTCAAGAATCCGAAAAGAGCCAACTGGGTCTGCATTGCTTGAGTTTATATGCAATAAACCACAGAAAACATTGACAGGTCCAGGTTGTAGTAGCACAGATAACGTAATGAATGTGTAATCTTTGGACAGCTCTTAATGATTCTTGACATGTTTTGCCCTTGTTTGGGGCTTCTTTAGGAGGCTAACCGGTAGTTGCTGGTAGCCTGTGTATTGTGGTCTTTAGTGTGATCCAATAGTTGGATCAATTGGTCTGGCATAAGGATCCTGGTCAGGTATTAAAGCAGACCTTTTAGGCTGCCATTTGGTTCATTAGTGGTGCTTGATCCAGTAGTATGTAGGTGCATTATCATCCTGATATGGCAACTCAGGTAAAGATTAGCTGGTGTCTAATCCCAGAAGGTATTTCATCAGCACAAGGCTAGAAGTGGTGGTGTGAGTGACCTTAGCCTGTTTCTCCTACCCTAAAAGTAGACTATGACTGTGGTGATGCTGTGCAGTAAACAGGACCTTTTTATTGAAGGATTGGGGGGTTCAGGAGAGTAGGGGGTTGTTGCAGCAGCAGGGTCTTGGGGGTGTTTCTTTTTCAGGTGATCCCGGTGTCCCCTTTTGTTCTCGTGGTGGCCAATGAAAGTTGGTAGTCCTGGAGTTAGGGAAAATAGAGGTCAGACAGGTGCTGGGAGACAACTTAACTTCCACCACCCCCCTCTCCAAAGTGTACCAAAGTGCCTAACTCACAAGTGGTCCTTGGTAGTAGGTGAATTCCCGGGATATGATAGGTTAACCCCATTACATGTGATACTCAGGAAGTCGGCCTTGCAGTAAGCTGAGGGTCAAAAAGGGTGCCCCCAGATTGCATGCTTGAAGAAGGACAGGGTGAGAATAACAACTGGTCACCAAGAAGAGAGAGGATTTGGGGGCAGATAGTTACCTTGGGCCCTGGTAGGCTCCCCTAGGGCTCCTTGGGGGAGGAGTCCACCCAGAAGATGGGAGCTTGAGCCTATTTGGGCTGAGGATCAAAGATTGTAGAAACTCTCTGAACCCACTGGAGCTACTCCAGATATTCTTTATAACCTTTATAATTATTAATACTTCTCACAATCGATGTCTTGTGAGTTCTCTCGCGATTGGTGAAGAAAACACTTGGTGGAGTTAAATATACATCTACATGTGAACACAACTGATTTGGGGACTTTTATGTATTTATGATGGTGCTCTGTAATTTTTTTGTTTTATGGATTAATACGTATTATACTTTACTATACTTCATTTATTTATTTAAATACCAGATCGTTCATAACAGAATCTCCACTAATTGACATTTCAGGACCAAGAAAAAGAGTAGATTAATGTCATCAGTATTCTTCATTGCTTCATGTAAATAGTTATATAATTTTCACTAAGCCTGACTACTTATTAGGCAGAAAATAATCAATCATTTACTTCCCAAAACCATCACATGGCATTTTAAATTGGACACACATTGTGTGTGTAACAATAAGGTGGCCTACTTACTTTACAATAAATAAATAATAAATAATAATTAACTTGCAATTACTACATTGAAAAGGTGTGTATTTCGTGAGATGGGAGGGGGCGAGGTTTAATTCTCCACAGTTCTGCTTGATGAAAATGTAGTCGGTTTTCAAAACCGAGGAGAAGCTGTTCCCTAAAGGTGTAGAGTATAGAAATCTTAGGGTAGAGGTCAAATATGTTTTTTCTAGAGGGATCTCCCCAGGGAGGAAAGCTGTAAGCTGATTACATTGTAACAGCAGGACACGTGACTGCTTTTAAAATGAAACTGCAGGAGGTACTGCTGCTGTTACTTTGTAACTGTTGCCACATGGCCCACTGTTAAAATGTGTAACAGTGGAAAGCCACTGGCTCTTTTCAGTGTTGCTGGCAGGACTCTGTCCTGCTTGTTATGTTGTTTAGCACGAGGGAGAGAGACAGCAGCAGGAGTTTCTCTGCACTGCTGTCTCTGTATGTATAAGCTGTTGTTTCTGTGTATTTTTAATTGACACAAAATAAAGTTATTATTAGTTATTAGTACAATACATAAAAAATGCTTCTACTGTGTTTATTTTAATAGAATTATACAAATGTGTGCAACTTGTGCCGCACCACTTGATGGCTATAGGTATAAGGAACCTTCCTAAAAATTGGGATATCCCCCTGGATGAAAGCAGAGTTTCTGCACCCCCAACTATTTTGCCCCTATATTCTGGCAGTGAACTGGAGAAGTTCTAAGGGTTACTCCCTACTGAAAGCTCTCTACTGAAAAAAGTTTTCCTAGGTGGCTATTTGTCATTGTTATTATCATTATTATTGTTATCATTGGCATTATCATTTGTCATTTGTTATTAATCAAACCAATTTAAAAAGGAGGACCAAAACCCCTAATGCTCTAAAAAAAAGAGTCTACAAATCTTCAGAGCCATGCCTTTCCCTGTCCTAGGACTTTAGTAAACTGTAATCTGGGGTCTCTCGGAATAGGTCACAAAAGAGAGTACATGGTTATATGATTTAGTTGATCACTGTGCAGAAATAGAATCATAAAGGTGAATCACATTCTGCTCACTGGTGTTCAAAAAAATGACTCTGATTTGCTGCATGAATGTTTCCAAATTAGATTTGTAGATTTTAGCTGATCATTCATCTTTGTGTTTTAGTGACAAAATGTTTCCTGCCTTTGGTTTTGGTGCAAGAATACCTCCAGACTACAAGGTAAAATATTAATATATATGAACTAGGTATTAATTATATTAAGATATAGCAATGTATGTGTTTTATGGAATGTATTATTGTGTTATGAAATATACATATTTCATATATGGCTCTTCTATAGTGTTTGTATCGAACTTCAGTTCAGGCTCCCAAACCCGAACATGGACTTCAGTCAGCAGACCGTGTTTGAGTTCGCTGTTTGGCCCGAACACAGAAAAGCTGGTTAATGGGCTGCTAAGCCCATCAACCCAGCTTACCTATGCAGAGTATACCACAGGAAGCCCTGTAACTTACCTGAATCTGTCAAATGGGCTGTGGCCGGGGCCAGAGAAAGATGCCCCAGAGACAGATTCCCCCCCCCCCCCCCATTGTTTCCATTGTTTTCAATTTGCGAATCTGAACTTTGGGGGTTCACCCAAAGCTATTCTATTATTAGAGGTGTTGAGTAAGTTATCTATCCCATTATGTTCTGTCAGCTAAATGTGTCTTTGCAGGTTGAGAAATACCTAAACATGCAACACAAACAGTAGCAGTTCAGTCTGATGAAAGCACTGGAAGTGACAGGATGGCGAGTGCAGGACAGTGACGGTCTACAAAGACAGGGATTTGCAGTTTTGTTACATTTGTTCCTTAATAGGCAGAAAAACAGCCTAAAGAATTCAATGAAAGGATGATTGCTAGATATGGTGAAATAATACACCTTCCTACAGCTGGGGCAGAATTGACAGTTCCCCCGCTGGCAGCTTTACCAGGGATATCGCTATTGTAATTGCCAAGCAAATAAAGTTGAAAAGGAGTATGACTATGCAGGTGCTGACTGAGGAGAGATGAGAGCACAAGTTCTTTTGCAGCTCCCACTGTTGGAGGGAGATCAAGGCGGGATTACCTAGGTAAGTTAAATTGGGAACATATGTAGATGTGAGAAGTATACAACCAAACTGCCAAATGAATGAGCCATGGTGCCACCTGGGGAGGGGGGTGCACAGGGAAACTTGCAGGCAAGACCAGTTGGTTATCACTAGGTCACATGGCTGGCAATTACGATGCAGAACTGAGGCACAGAATGGTTTAATTTTAGGCATTTTTGGGTACAGGGGGAAGGACCGGCATACCCAATCAAGATACCTGGGATATTGAAGACTTGCACCAGATTCAGATCTTATTTTAGCTGTTGTTTATCGTTTAACCTTTTTTTCACAGAAACATGGCACCATTTAGTGCCTAACCCATTTCAATAAAAATTAAGACAAAACTATATTTAAGAAGTAATCTCGGAAGGTTCCCCTAACCCCATCCTCCCAGTTGTTTCGTCCCCCTCCCCCTTAGAAGGAGGAGCTTTGCCCAATGCTACTTGTATTTAATACTAGGTTGTGTGGCCAAAATCGTTTTCCAGCTGCTTTTTTTGGTTTCTAGAGGGAGAGTGTGGCTCTCCCAAACCTCGAAGAATTTCTCAGCTTCTCTTTGAAGTTATTTGCCACATCATGGCCGCATTTGGGACACTTATGTGAATCTGTCGAGCCCATTAGGTAGGCCCTGTGTGGGGATATATAAGAGTTGTGAAATTGCTAGAAGGTCATTTCTCTATAACTAGAGGAGGGGAGAGTCGACCAGTGATATGCAAATTCCCTCTGCCGCTGTAACATTAGTAAGTCTTGAGGCCCAGACAGAAAGTCCTGCATTTCTGGCCTTGTAGTCCACACTCTCCCTCACAGTTAGATAGAGTCTATCAGTGGAATTGTAAAATGTGGATGCATCTCATAACATCTGATCAAGGGAGTTATCCCAATCTGGATTAAAGGACAGTTTAAAAGATGGTTAACCCCACCCTTCTAACTTTTACCCCCCTGGAAATTTCATTGACATGAAGCCTTTTTTATTTGGTGCGCATATTGTGCTGACCTACTGTATGTGAATATTGTGCTCTAAATGAATGAATTTCGTAACCTTTAAATATATACAATAGCTACAAGAATGGATCATAAGCACACCAAGATTCATTTGCAAGTAAAAAGTGTATTTAAGTAGCACAGCAATAAAAAGCATATATATACATATGTAGACATGAATTGTTCAAGGAAATGGATACAATGAGCAATTATTGGATTCACGATGTCATCAGGAGCATTTTGTTCACCTCAAGGGAAATATGAAAGTCATGTATATTAGCACTAACCTATACAGTATACCAAGGTGGCTTAAGTAAGGTAACAATCATTACCATGAGTTCTAATGGGTGATATACACACGATCCTGATGAGAGGTATATACAGCGGGCTGTAATTGTGGGTTAAGGAAAGTACCGGAACCCAGAATTATATGAACAATAAAACAGATACTATGTACAAAGTTCTGGTCAGACAAGTGTAACAGCCGCCCTGCATCATACCATAGGCAAATCTGGGGCGACATCCGGGAATAAGTGAGAATGGCAGGTATACGATCACTAGTCTTTTTAGGCTTATACAATAGTAGCGAGCCTCTTGATTGAGAAAATGCTTTTGTTTTGTAGAATTTCCTGCGGGTAACCTCTTTCTAGAAAGTCGTTTATTACGATGTCAGCTCTTTCTAGATGGGTATGATCATCGGATATGATGCGTCATAGTCGTATGAATTGGCTATATGGGAGACTGTTCTTCATTTTAGTAGGATGAAAGTTATCAAAGTGTAAAAAAGTGTTTCTATCAGTCTCTCTTTTGTAAAGGTCAGTGTGTATGGTATGGTCTTTGATGGAAATCAAAACAAGAAAATGAACTTGTGTATCACTGTAGTCCAAAGTGAAGGAGATGGTGGGTTCAGCAGAGTTGTGGCGGCTGTAAATTGAAGTAGGTCGTCTACCTGGCCCTGCCACAAAAAGAATATATCATCGATATACCTTGCCCAATACAGTACATGTGATGTATAGGAATTGTCAGTGTATACATGCTGGCGCTCAAAGCGGTCCATAAATAAATTGGCATAGGCGGTGCTACGTTGGACCCCATTGCCATGCCCTGGAGTTGTAGATAATACTAATTATCATACCGAAAGTAGTTCTTGGTCGGGGGCGCTAGTGAGATGCCGAGGAAGATGGCAGCAGCCTAGACCGGCTCCTCGCTGCATGGGGCTTTTACCTGCCCAGAAGCAATTTTAAACGGCGGTTCCGGGCTGGTTGGGTCCCCGAGGACTCAGGAAAGACCCGCTGGCCACCAAGAAGGGAGAAAGAAGCTGATCCTGCGGGAGCACAGCCCGCCCTCACAACACTTCCCGGATCCAAGATGGCGGCCGCAACCTGCGCACCTCAGACACTTGCAGCCTGAGGGAGGAAAGCTTATAGCCTGCTCGCCCCACGTGCGGCCCTGGTGTGGGGTCGGGGGCTGAGGGGAGAGAGCCATCAGCAAGCCGGGCCACTCGCCGCGGGGAGAGGAAGACGGAGGTCGCCCTTTACACAGTAAGCAGGGGCCCTGGGGAGAGACTTCCTTAATCAGGGAGGCCATTGTTAAAACGGATGGGGCGCAGGGAAAGGGGGAAGCCACCTACCACCCCTAGGCGCTCAGCACAACCAGCTAACTCTAAGATGGCAGCCTCATCTGGGCAGCTGCGCGAGCTGCACTCCCATCTCTCATCCTCACCCATACCATCCCCAGACCTACTGGACTCACAGCCAGATTCACAGCCAGAGCCCCAGCAGGTGACCCCGGACCCCTCCCCGGCCCAGCAGCCAGACCCAGGCATCAGAGATGTAGAGCTCCTAGCAAAATTCCAAGCTGTGTTACACCAAGAGCTGGAAACAGCCACTAACAAGATCTCAGCCACATTTAAAGCTGAATTAAGAGATCTAAGAGCCCGCACCTCTAAACTGGAGCAGCAAGCGAGCTGCACCACCACTGTGCTTGAGGAGCATGAATCTGAAATCCAAAATTTTAAATCAGACCTCTCTCTGGCCCACCAGAAAATAGAGGACCTTGAAAACCGCTCTCGGCGCTGCAATCTGAGATTCAGAGGGTTACCAGAATCCATCATTGATCTAAAGACCACCGTGACAGCTTTATTGCAAGAGCTGACGCCGTCCATCCCTATTGAAAGGCTGAAGATGGATAGGATCCATAGAGCCCTGGGTCCACCCCGGGCAGATGGCCAGCCCAGAGACATTGTAGTCAAGTTCACATACTACAACACCAAAGAGGAAATCGCTCGAGCAGCCAGATTGCACCCTAATTTGACCTTTCAAACCCACAAGTATCAGGTCTACTCTGACCTGGCCCCAGCTACCCTGCAGCGGCGTCGCCAGCTGAAACCATGTCTCTCAATCCTGCAGTCACATCGAATTGCTTATAGGTGGGGCTACCCATTTAAATTGCTCTTTACTTATGGGGGCCGCACCCACATAGTAACATGCCCGGAGGAAGCTATGGAGACGCTAGATCACCTTAATCTGTCAGGACCCACTGACCGCCCACCTCCAATGGATCAGCCCAGGCAGCAGCGTTCCAGACCTAGCCGAAGGGACAAGAGAGCTGACGACCAACGACCCTACCCCACGTCTACACCTTCCCGAGCATCTAGAACCCGTCAGCTGGAGCCGGGGTGAGAGCCACCCTTCCGCCATGCTCTTTTCCTCTTTTTTCTCTCCCTGATACAGGTGTGAATTGGCGTTGATCGGACACTCTGGGACACTTTGTTCGTTTGTTTCTCTCTCCCCACAGTTCTGAGAGATGACACCCATTCTCCCCCCTTCCACGTTACCCAGGGTCATCGTCAGATAAGTTATGTTGCTGCCTTGCTGGTTTATAAATATTTTTCAGTGTTATTTACTTGCAGGTTTACACAGTGCTGTTTTAGATGATCGGGCCTCTTCCCCCCCCGCGGCGATGACCCGACTGGGAGACCGGGTTCCTATAGGGCCGTGGTCGACCTGGTGTTAGTGGGGCCGCCGTGGGACGGTCGAGGGCTGATCTAAATCGTTGGGGGGTGCCCCCCCCCCTTTTTTGTCTGGGTCTCCTTCTGCGGATGCGACTATTCTGCGCGCGTCTGTGGGGGGTGGTCCGGGGGGGGGCGGCTCCTATTGTCACCCTGGGTGGAGGTTCGGGCCGACCGGAGCGACTGTGGGCTGTTGCTGAGGCCGCCCGACCCGAAAACCTGGTGCATTTCTGATGATGGCTCCACTTGGGACGCAATGTTTGGTTAAGCTTGCTAAATGTTCTAATTTACAAATCTTCCTTACGGCTGTGTCAGCACTATGGTCACTATTGGCCTCGTGGGAACATGCGCCTCGATTTGGGCGCTGGCCCGTAGGGCACAAATGACCTAATGAGGGGCGATGATGGTACAATCTCCCCTCCTTCATGAGTCCGTCGGCTATGTTATAATATGTTATTTAGTTATATTTTGCATGTCTTAAAATGTTAAATTTACATTAGCGCAGGCACTACCCCGTGCAGAGGCGACCCCCTTATACCCCAGAGACTTCCGGCTGTGAGGTTCTTCCCCCCGGAAGGCAAACTACTGACCAATAAGTGGTCAGGATCCACATAACCCCTGTCCCCACCTGGTGAGGTACCCAGCCTAGGCTACCCACGAGGAGGGACTTCGCTACTCTTCTGATTCCCATACGCCTACCCCTTCAGCCCATCACCGCCCTTACCCTTAGCGTACCCTCATACCCTCCCCTCCATCCCCCTCCTTTCCTTTCCTTCTCTTCTTTCCTCCCTTCTTCTATTCTCTCACTAGCTCTCCCTTTCTCGGGATACTACCCCTTTTTTCTCTAACAAGATGAGCCAGCCGCAGAACTCATTGGCTGGAGCCAACTTTAATTTCAAACTCCTAACACATAATGTCCAAGGTTTCAACTCGCAATCGAAGAGATCAAAGGCATTCCATAGTTATAAGCAAATGCAAGCGGATATTTTATGTCTTCAGGAGACCAGATTCTCGTCCGCGAGCTCCCCGCGATACCTGCACTCGCATTACCCAACATTTTTCACAGCATGCTTCAAGGAAAAGACCCGAGGGGTGTTAATAGCATTTAGGCGGAATCTCCTGTTTAGATGCGAGTCCCAGATTGCAGACCCAACGGGCCGCTACCTCATATTAGTGGGATTTTTGGATGACACTCTGGTAACAATTGTGTCTTATTATGCGCCCAACACCCACCAGACTAATTTCTTCTCTCACCTGATGCAAAAGGTCAGGGAGCATGGTAAAGGAGTGATAATCATGGCTGGCGACTCCAATATTACTCTAGATCCAAAATTGGATAGGTCGGGTCCACAGGGCAGAAGTCCCTCATCTACCCCTCAACCCACCCAACACCCCCCGCATCGAATCAACACGCTGCTCAAGGAAGCATCTCTAGTAGATGCTTGGCGCGAGCTGAATCCAAGAACAAGGGACTATACCTTCTATTCCAACCCCCATGACTCATTCAGCAGAATAGATCATATCCTGGTGACACAGGCTCTAATCCCCTTGGTTCAAAAATGCCAAATATTATCAGCTCCCTGGTCGGACCACACACCGGTTCTGATGGGTTTTAGTACTACACCCCCGACCCCTAGACCATTTAAGTGGAGGATCAACGATTCATTGCTTTCACATAAAGACACCCAAGAGCAGGTCCTTCAATCTATAAAAGCCTATTTTGTAACTAATAAGGGCACAGCCTCGGCAGTGAGCATTTGGGAAGCTCACAAGGCAGTGATGAGGGGCAATCTTATTGCAATGGCCTCGGCCATCAAAAAACACGGAAACGACAATGTGGCCCGACTCACTGCACAGCTAGAACAACTGCGAAGGGATTGGGTCGCGAGACCGACGAGAGAGCTTAAGAAGAAGGTGGATGCGCTCAGCATCCAGCTTAATATGGCATTGGATGAGATGGCAGAGAAGAGACTTAGGTGGGGCAAACAGAGGTACTATGCGAGAGCCAACAAGCCTGACACCCCCCTGGCTAATAAACTGCGATGCTCATGGCCGCGGCAGTCTTTGATCTCGCTTAGGACCCCTGAGGGGAACCTTACAGCTAACCCTCTCAAGATCATACAAATATTCAGAAATCTGCTAGGTAAACTTTATAAACCTCCCCATGTGTTCCCCCAAGAGGAAGCAGCGGAATTTCTAAACTCCGTCTCGCTCCCCAAGCTGCAGGATGCCCATAAGGCGAGTCTTGACGCAGACATTACAGTCTTGGAGGTGCTTGGGGCCATTAAGAGCCTTAAGACATCCAAAGTGCCCGGACCAGACGGATTCTCAGCCCTGTACTTCAAAAAATATGCCACAGAACTGGCTCCACACCTGACGGCCATGTTCAATTCCCTTACAGACCAGGGTTCTCTACATCAGTCATCATTGAAGGCCTACATCAGTATGATCCCGAAACCCGATAAAGACCACTCAGATGCACAAAATTACAGGCCAATTTCTCTACTTAATGTGGATGTGAAAATCTTGGGGAAGGTCCTGGTTACCAGAATTAATAGGTTCCTGGGCACCTTGATTGGGAAGGATCAGGTGGGTTTTGTCCCATGCAGACAGGCACCAGACAATATCCGTAGACTGGTCCACCTGATTGAGCTGGCTCAACAAAGAGATATCCACAGCCTTTTGTTGTCTCTGGACATACAAAAGGCTTTTGACTCCCTCTCATGGGATTACATGCACTGTGCTCTCCAGAAATGGGGCTTCGGCGACAATTTTCTGGCTTGGATTAACTCTATTTATTCCTCCCCCTCAGCTAGAGTGCAATACAATGGTTACCTTTCTGAGCCAATCTCAATAGGTAGAGGCACCCGGCAGGGATGCCCGCTCTCCCCGGTGCTGTTCGTGCTAGCATTGGAGCCCTTAGCCCTTGCTATTCGGGCAAACCCGAATATAAAAGGCATTGAAATGGTGGGCTATCACCATAAAATGTGTTTGTTCGCCGATGACGTCTTGTTGACCCTTTCGCAGCCCCACACTTCGTTACCTAATTTGCTCCAGCTTCTGGAAACCTTTTCAAGGATTTCGGGTCTCAGGGTCAATAAGGAGAAATCGGTGGGGCTCAATTTAAACATTCCCGCCCCGGCTTTGAATGCTCTCCAGTCCAACTTCCCATTCCGCTGGGCTTCGGGAGCCTTGTCTTACCTAGGCGTCAAGATTACGCCACGTTATCAGTCTCTGTATCAGGCAAATTACCCCCCCCCCCCTTTTTGGTAGATTGAAGGCGATGCTAGATACTTGGCGTGGTCATGAAATCTCCTGGATCGGGAGGGTCAATGCCATAAAAATGACCTTGCTTCCGAAGCTCCTGTATCACTTTAGAACTCTCCCGGTGTATATACCACAATTTCAGCTTAAAAGCATGCAAAATAGCGTAATGAAATTTATATGGGGGAGGACTAGACCGAGAGTTGCTAGAGCTACCATGATTAGGCATAGGAAAGAGGGAGGCCTGGGGGTCCCATGTATTAGCAAATATTATCAAGCAGCCCAGATAGGGCAGCTTCAGCAGCTACATGTCCAAACGGAGACGCCTCTGTGGGTGGCGCTAGTGGCCTCATCGTGCGACCCAGCCCCGGTTGACAGTTTGATGTGGCTGCCGCCGCAACACAGACCGCAAATCCTGTGCCCCATTCTGAACCATTCTCTTCGGATCTGGGATGGGACGAAATATTCCGGGAACTTGATCTCCCCTCACCTCCCACTAATGCGAATAACCAAGAACCCGATGTTTCCTCCGGGGTTAGATCCCAGAGTGTTTAGTTGGTGGGAGCATGTAGGGATCAGCAAACTTTACCACCTCCTGCTCAAAGGCGAGATTATCCCCTGGCCCGCACTGCAGGAAAGGGAGAATGCTCCGCCGTCAGAGCAATTTCGATACATGCAACTCCGTCACTGGATTGCGCCCCTGCTAAAAAATAAGACGGAAACCTCGGACATGACCCCTTTCAAGAAATTGTGCACGCGAGGGACCCCCACCATGGGCCTGGTGTCCACCATCTACTCGAGCCTTGTAACATTACCCACCAACTCAAGACATGGGTACATGGCCAGATGGGAGGCTGATCTGGGTCTGGTCAGAGATAGGAGGGACTGGGAGGAGATATGGACTGGAATAAATAGATGCTCTATCAATGTCACGACTTTAGAGGCAGCATACAAGATGCTCACCAGGTGGTACCTGGTGCCCGCGCGCATAGCCAAGGCGGTCCCGGGCTATCCCGCTCACTGTTTTAGAGGCTGTTCTGTGGAAGGTTCTGTCCTACATATATGGTGGGAGTGCCCGAAGGTTAAGAGATTCTGGTCACGAGTTTTTGGTCTCCTGAGTACTCTTCTACAAACCCACATACGCCAGGACCCTTGGGTGGCATTGTTGCAGGTGAAACCGGAGGGTGTCAATAGAGCCCAGCATGCCCTGCTTACCCAACTTATGCTAGCAGCTAATTTAACGATTGCCAGTTCCTGGAAGAAGCCGGGAATCCCTTTCCAGGCAGTAAAGGACAGGCTTAATGGCATCTTGATTAATGAGAAATTGACTAGCATCCTGAGGGATTCGCACGCTAAATTTATCAAAGTATGGAAGCCTTGGGTGGACTACGCCTACCCGGAAGTGTGTAATGCTCTGCTACAATGAGCAACGATCTGGCTCCTCTCTCTTCTCTCTTTTCTCTTTCCTCTTTCTTTCCTTTATCTCCTTTACCTTCCTTTTCCCTTATTGTCTTAGGCCACCCTACCTCAGTCGTCCTCTCCCCCCCCATACCCCCCTTATCCCACATCCTTCTCCCCGCCCGGCTTAGCGCTTAGCAACGTTTGTTTTGGACCTCTGCACGCACTGGGTTTCAGGCGGGGGGTCAGGATCCAGCGCAGCGACCGCTAATTGAGCTAAGCCTTCGGGCCGACGCGTTGGCAACGAATGGACGGTTAAGTTGTGCAGATGCATATATCATGTTGGACATACTAACTGATCTTCTGTCTTGCTTTACTATGTACCTGTTCAAGACTTGAATGTCTGTCTGTTGTACAATAACTGTGTGCCATTGTCATTTGATATCTTTGTAACAAGTTAAAAGAACTTAGAAAAAATTCTAATAAAAAGATTGAAACAAGAAAGTAGTTCTTGGTCAAAATGATGCTTAGAAGATCATTTCAAAACTGCTTAAATGCTGAAGTTTCACTAGTGGTTTCTAGGACTGATTTGATGGTGGCGATGCCTATGGGGGGATAGATGTGTATAAAGATGCAACATCCATGCTGCATAGGAAGGTATTGGGTGGTAAGATTCCTAGGTTGCCTATTTTATTCAAAAAATCGCTAGTGTCCAATAGAAAGGATCTGGTTGCTAGTACCCGTGGTTGTAGGATTCTATCCGGGAATGTGGCCATGTTTTGAAATACTGACTCAGTCCCAGCCACAATGGGTCTACCTGGGGGATGAGTAAGATTTTTGTGAATTTTGGGTAATATGTAGAAAACCGTAATGGGAAAATCTGTAACAAGATAATCGTGTAATTTCTTATCAATGGTCCCATTAGTTAAAGCAGTGTATTGATTTGTTTCTGGATTGTAGGTAGTGGATCAACTTTGAGTTTACGATAAATCTGGGGATCATTGAGTTGGGTTCTAATAGTAGTGTCATAAAATGTGCGGTCAAGGATAACTGTGGCACCCCCCTTGTCTGCAGGTTTAATGATTATTGTCTGGTCTTGCATTAATGCTTTGAGTGCTTTTTCTTCTGAGCGGCAAAAGTTCTGTTTTGAGTGGTGTGGTCAGTGTGAGTTCCACTGTAGTTTCTGTACAACGTCTTTTTGTATAAGTTTGATAAATGTGTCTGTGACTGGTGAATCTTCTGTTATCCAGCGACGCGCTGTCATCCGGCGAAGCCGGCCCCGTGCGCCGACGTCACTTCTCCGTCTGGCTGGCACTGTATTCAGCTGCCAGCCAGCGGCGGATGTGACGGAGGCCGGGACCGCGGAACCGGAAGTGACGTTACGGGCTGCGCTCCACGAGCGCGCCCAGAAACGCCACACTGCCCGGCCAGGGGGAGATACTTAAGCAGCATTCACAGGTAGCCCAGCCATCGCAAAGCCTTGACAAAGGAGCCGGGTGCTCCGGAACGTGGGCATTGTCATTTTGCGATCACTGGTTATTCCTCATTCACTGGTAATGTCTTTCTTGCATTTATTGTAACTCGCTATGATTTAATTTGGCGTCATGGTTACTTACCTTTGTCATACATGGAACTTTGTGGATTTGCCTCTGGTATGATGCAGGGCAGCTGTTACACTTGTCTGACCAGAACTTTGTACATAGTATCTGTATTATTGTTCATATAATTCTGGGTTCTGGTACTTTCCTTAACCCACAATTACTGTTATACTGTATATACCTCTCATCAGGATCGTGTGTATATCACCCAATAGAACTCATGGTAATGATTGTTACCTTACTTAAGCCGCCTTTGTATACTGTATAGGTTAGTGCTAATATACATGACTTTCATATTTCCCTTGAGGTGAACAAAATGCTCCTGATGACATCGTGAATCCAATAATTGCTCATTGTATCCTTTTCCTTGAAAAATTCATGTGTTCATATGTGTATATATGCTTTTGATTGCTGTGCTACTTAAATACACTTTTTACTTGCAAATGAATCTTGGTGTGCTTCTGCTCCATTCTTGTAGCTATTGTATATATGTAGGGGGTGCATAGGTAGGAAGGCACCTCGAGACCAGTTTTTGCACCCACCCAATTCTATTTTATCTTTCTAAAGGTGTGCCCAAAACCAATTCTTTAACAATAACCTTTAAATATACACATGTAGCTCAATAAATTCATATACAATGTATGAATATATATTTACAATATAAAGGCTAATTTCATTTATTAACATCTATTTTTTTCCACAAGGTTTCACATGACTTTGCAATAAATTTTAACGAAGACAATCCAGAATGTGCAGGTAATATTCAGCCTACTAATTCCTAACATGCTATTATTTAAAAATGATATAATATAAATGGCATGAGAAGACATGCTACCAGATTTGTGAAATATTCAAGCCTTTGGGTGGGTCTATTTGCAAACTTTTGAGGCCATCATAATATCCACCACATCTCCAGTTACATTTTTTATTTCAGTATTCGATAAGTTAGATAAGTGAGTCTGTAAGTTAAAGCTACTTCTGGTTTCTCTTTGCTGCTTGTAAGCCCATTAGGAAGATCTTACATCCCTTTACCAAAAACATGAAAGGTCATTTAACAAAAATTTTGTAGATGTCTTCAGGACTTAAAGGTTTTACCAGCCCAAAATATGGAGGAGGTCCTGTGATGGAGACATCCCTCTTGTCTATTTTTGTAATGTCAATAACTATACTAGACCATTATCTAAAAATCATCTTATAGTTTGGATACAAGCAGGCCTAGAGTTAGCAAAGAGGATTTTTTTAGACCCAAGAAGGTGACGGAATTATGTGCCCGTCATATTTGAATTACTACTTGGTCACACTAAATGCACAATTGGTGGTGGTTCTGTGAATAGTGAAGCAGATGTTCCTTAGTTGGTGGGCTTAGAAGTCATGCTCTTTTCTCCTATAGATTCAGTAATTTGCAATGTCTACCCCCGCAGTAAATAAACAACATTTCTCACCACAACTTCGAGCCCCTCACTCAAAGTTTTTGAATATTTGCAAATATTCCTGGTGGAGTCCCCTTAACCTTATGTCCCCACCTGTTAAGGATAACCCAGCTAGTTTTAGGGTTAACCAGGATTTGGAATTCTAAGTGGGATAAGGTGCTGGCACTAGGAGTGTCCTCACTCATAAGAGACCGGCGGCCATCTTTCTGTATCCGCGACTGGGGCCAGTTTCAAATGCCGCTACTGACCAGTAAAAGGAGTGTGAGGCCAAGGTGAGTTACAGCAGTGCTTCCAGACCATCTACCAGCTTTTCCATTTTTCAGGCCAAATGCCAAACTCGTACACTGGCTTCTGGCTGAAATCTGTGTTCAGGTTCGCAAACCCGAACTCACAAAGTTTGGTACGAACCCAAACTCGCAAAGTTCAGTATGAACTCGAACTTTGTGATTTTGGTTCACCCATCAGTAAAAATTAGGCATTTTGTCATAATGATCTAAATCTAACCGATTTTAAATCTCACTGCATAGACAACCCTAATGGGTGAGGCCTGATTTCAAAGATTTATTTACCCTAAGACAGGTTGCTGTACACAGAGCCAAATGTTTTATAGTTTTGAGGGCTCGATTCATGTACGTAAGTAAAGCCATTTGCACACACCTTTATGACTAAAAATGTTTATCCCTTTACTCCCAATTCAGCACTTTTTTGAGTGCATTCTTTCCTCGTAAAAGGAGTAAGATTTCATGTGCATATGCTCAAAGAGTAAATTTGTGTGCGATTTAGGGATTGTTTTGAGGGGTGAAAAATGTGGCCAAATGTGTTTTTTCATGCAGCATTTTCCTGCAGCAAAGAGCAGGAGGAAAATGCCATCACATGCTTATTTAATTAATTAAACACATGCAGACAATAGCTAGTTATTTATCAATGAAAGTGTCAGCCGCAAGTTAATTTTTTGTATTTTTAACTATTTTTATTTTATGAAAATAAAAATTTGGGAAAAGTTTACAAAGTTAATATTGTTTTTTGCTATAAACACAAAAAGGTGAACATTTGGCCATAAATGGTTACATAAAAAAAAGAAACATGAAGAAACAATACAATAGTAGCTCAATTATTAAGCACTAATACATTAAGGGAGGAAGGGTTAAAGAGAACATCTAAACCTGAGGGCCATGGGGACCACTGACTGCCTTAGCCAGCACAATACGCACATAGCTAAGGCATTTCCACATAAAAAGAGCTGCATTTCATGCACAATGTGCAGGTTTGTGCATTAGTCGGAAATCTGCAAACGCACTTCTTGCATGCAATGTGCATGTGCCTGAACTGTTCGCACAGTGCCATGAAATGTGCGCTGAAGTTTCCGCACACGGATGCAGTTGAGCTTGGTTTGTGGGTTTTTTGCATATGGGTAAGAATCGACCCTTATGTCTTGTACCAGGGATGTCGAGCCTTCTAAAGGGCCACAGACAGGACATGCTTTTGGACATGTCTCCACATAGCTGGCTTTATAGGTCTGTCACAGCACTAAATACTTCACCTGTGTATCTGTTTGGGGATCTACAAAATATGACTTGTTGGTGGCTCTTGAGGAGGGGGTTGTAATTAGAACAAGCCATAGCTATTTTCAATAAATAGAAAATTCAGATGATTCAGCAGAATACATTTAGACTTCAGGTTTCCCAACATGCCAGTTAAAGTAATACTTGGGTAAAATATCTTGCAGTGTGTCTCCCCCCCCCCCCCCCCGCCCCGTTCATTTCTTTGGCCACTTTTCTCCTTTACCACTTTACTTCTCTCTCTTTCTTTCTTTCTTTTTTTCTGGCTGTCTTTGTAATTGGTATTGTTGGAAGTTATCATTTCCCTTTCCAATCCTTTTGTCCACGGGGACGACCCTCTAATTTTTTTGTCAAAAAGTTTCCAATATACCGATGAACTATATTCGATATAACTATCAACAACTTCACAATCACTGAATCTCCCCAAGCAAAATGTCTCAGTATTATACTGCACTCTACTCTTTATTTGACACCTCACATTCGGCCACCTCTTGCCATCTACAACTCAAAAACATCAAGTCCTTCCTCATGCCTGACACCTCTAAAATGATAGTGCATACCCTGATTTCTTCCTGACTTCCAAACTATTCTGAACTCTGCTGCTCATCTCATCCACCTTTCCTTCTTCTTCTTCAGTGCTGCTCCCCTTTGTTGCTGCCTCTCTGAAAGAGTTCAATTAAAAATTATAACTTTAACCTACAAAGCCCTCTATATCCAGACCCCTTGTTATATGTAATTGCTTATCCAAAAATACTAATCGAGATGCAGCCTCGTTCTCCTGCCCTCAACGCTGATCACCTCCTCCTGCTCTCGCATCCGTTATTATCACACATGCTGTCTCATCCCTCTGAAATGTCCTCTCCTTTACAATTCACCACTCACCAACTCTTCAAGCCATTAAGTGCTATGTCAAAACTCACCTCTTCAGATAAGCCAAAGGAATTAACTTTACAGTCTTGACATAAAATTAAGGACTTCCTTACATAGTACAAAACACGTCATGGCTATTTGTCTCTTTTATATTTGCCGAATTGTAACCTTTGAAGATGGACATTAAATGCTTTTTGCTAAGTTTTATAGCGGGTCTTTAAGCTGAATTTTTTTCTACTCTATTTTTTCCTCTTGACTGTGATTCTTTGCTGGGACAGCCATTTGATATCCTCATAGTGGTACAGCTGGCCTAGAGGCTTTACTTGTGTTCTGGCTTAGCACCATTCAGAGCATTATGTTTAGTTTATGCTATTTGTGACCTACTTTTCATCCCTACCTCCTTTCCTTTAGATTGTAAACTAACAAGGGCAGGCCCTCCTAGTTTAATGTCTATTCCTGCATTTCTTTCACATCCAACACGTAATACATGTTGTCAGGATTTGGGGGCAAAGCGAATGACTCTGAAGACAGTTCTTAATCAAATAATAAGCAATTTAATGAAAATAAAGTCCAACAGGCAAAATCTCTGAACTTCAGAGTATAATGCAGGAACAATGCAGTACAGCAAGCGGTTACCTCACTAACTTTAGCAATGTCCAGTGTGTGATAATTACAGGGTATCGTAATTCCTGGATATCACAGGTCCTCTTTCAAGGCATACAAGTCCAGGCTGTTAATCCAAGAACAGATAACACATAAAGTCCTTTGGATGCAATTCAGCACTGTCATTGGGAGCAGCAAGGCACGGGCTCCTCATCCCAGCCCCTCCATCTCCACTCTGGAAGCATCAGCAACTCCTTTTATAGGGCTTCCTTCAATTAGTCTCGCCACCTGGGAATACCTGTGAGTAGGGGAAAAACCCATAGAGGACCCGGGATGTGGATTGGATCTCTGATATCCCGGCATGGATCGTGCCTGCCTGAAAAACTCATGGGAAAAATAGACCCCATCCACCACTTTTCCATACACTTTACCACAATGTATATTAAAGTTTATTTGTTTTACCATAGACTGTACGTACTACTACAGTATAAATATCACTATTAAAAATAATTATAATTAGGGTTCTGTAGCGTTCTCCGTTTTTGTATGCCAACATGTTATTGCTTCTTCATCAAGTGTATGCTGTATAGCTAGGCCCCTTATCTTTTCAATGTCATGTTGTGCAACATGTTTTAATAGTCTTAAAATGCAATTTGTATTAAGCTCTTAAAACTAATCAAAACTATTGAAAAGAAAATGTTCTCAGGTCATTTAAGAATGACTTAGGTACCAACCCAGGACTTACAAAAGTAATACATTTTATCATTTTAGTTAGATACTACACTGAAAAGTTTAATGTCCTCTCAGTTCTAATTAGATATTGATTAGTTTATGTGTTCTGCAGGACTGAATGATTGCACCTGGATTACTAGATGCAATGAAGATCTCTGAGGAATGTAGAATAAAACTGAATATTGTACAATAAGCGCTGAAATGTTTTGATGATAATCTCAGTAGCATTTTTAATATCAGTTTAAAATTAGCAATTTAATACAGTATCCACATAGGAGCTTTGGGGAACACCAGTAAAACTGACTCTGCATTTAGATTCAGACATTGCCGGCTTAGATTTAGGGCCCATGTACAAATACATTAAGCCAAACACAGGCCCAACCTTTAAAGTGCACAGATGTTGTGCCCGCACATGTGCTGATATCCTAGGCGTGCCGGGGGGGGGGGGGCAGGGGGGGCTGCTCTTTATTGAGTTTTGAAAGTAGCACAACTATTTTGCTCTTTTTCCACATTCACCCCTTTTTCTTCACCATCTCTAAATCTTTCCTTTTCACATTCTGACCATTATTCTCTCTCCTCTACATTTCTCACGCCTCCCTGTTTTTTCTACTCCCCACGTATTTCTCTTTTCCACATTTCCCTCATCTTACTCTCTTTTCCAATTCTAGCCGTGCTTCACGATTTTTTTCCCCAAGTTACCTCCTTTGTTTGCTCACATTTCTTCTGCCTCACTTTTTTTTTGTTTCAAATTTCATTTTTTCTTTTCCACATTTTCTTATTCTCATTTTTTTCCACATTCCCATGTTCTTTTTCTCCTTTCCTTCCTTCTCCCCAATTTCTGTGCTAAAGTCATAATTTGTATTATTTCTTATTATTATTATTATTTATAAAGCTCCATCTTCTTCCGTGGTGCTGTTCATGGTCATTTATCTCTTTTTCCATTTTTTTCTTCATCTCTTTCTCTCTTTTTCACATGATCTCAAAAGTATTTCAGTGCAGCTAGAAAAACTTTGGAGGCAGCAAGCATGAACATTTCTTTATTTATTAATTCCAAAAAAGCAAACAGTAGGTTATTCCATAATATGTCCAAGTAAAACATAGTTTATAATACAGGAGGGGTATCAACCCAAGTTGCCCCAGGATGTGAGTACAATGTCAAAGCTGCAGTATTAAAAATTATCCAGCTCTGACCTGGTATCCACTAAAATGTAACTTTCACTACTAAGTATTAAAAAATACATTTTCATGTCGATCTACAGTATGGCTGGATTTGCTCCTCCTTACATTTCCATGTTGATCTACAGTATGGCTGGATTTGCTCCTCCTTACATTTCCATGTCCATCTACAGTATGGCTGGATTTGCTCCTCCTTAATGTGTACCTATACCCAGAAAGCAAGTTTATGTCTTCACTTTCTATCCCCGGCCTAGTGCCCCAAAGCAAGCTGTGTTTCTTTTTTTACTAAAGCCTTTGCCCAATATTAAAAAAAAACACTAACTGGAAGCAGCTGAATGCCATGCCATAAGCTAATTTATTCATTTCCGAGGTAAACTGCCACATAATGGCAGTTGAGCTTGTAGTATTTTCAGATTTATTTACTTATAACTGATAAGGCTGACCCACAATGCTGAGCTGATGAACTGAATGTATCATCATCACTGGAAAGCATCAGGGAGCAATAACCATTGGAGCAGCAGACTGCATCTGGTTTGTGTTTTTATGAATATTGGGGAAAGACTAGTAAAAAAAGAAACAAGCTGTTTGGGGCACTGGGCTGGGGATAGTAGGTGATGACATAAAGTTACTTTCTGGGGATCTGATCACTTTAGATAACAACTAAAGTGGGGAAGGTCTCCTGTAAAAGAAATGAATGCCACCAAGGTTTCAAATAAACACTAAAATAAAATTGGCAAACAAACAGTTCTTTATGCGCCTGGCCGATTGTATTTCTACAATTAATTCAATATATCTCAGGTGACAATTGTTTTTTAATGCACTTGTACAACTAGTCACTTTGTTATGAAGGATCACAGTCATCCATGTAATGCTAGTTATGTATTTAGTAATAGATCAAGGCAACTGGATATGCTGTTTTCTTTTGCTTCACATGTTTTGTTATTCATCCCACTATTAGGAAAGGCAGCTGGATGACTTGTGAATTGTGTTGAAGTAAAAAAAAATGCTATTGCAGTTGCATAGATATATTCTCACAGATATGCTGGAGTTAACTTTATTTATTTATTTTGTAACTGTTTTAGATAAAATGAAAAAAGCATCATGGTCCTTCCTTCAGATTACCAGACTGGTGCAGTAGGCATAGTAAGGCCAGGGTCAAAAAATCAAACCAACTGCCCTCGACTCTTTCCAGGCTCAGAGGCTTTGGCCAAGGTTTAGCCCTTTTGCTTGGCTGTCAGCTTTAATATTTTATTAAAACAGTAATTAAAAATATATAAAATTAACCAATAAAGAGATGTATTGAGTAATAGATCAAGGCCAGCGGACTTGCTGTTTTGTCTTGCGACACATGTTATGTTATTCATCCCACTGGATGTATGTTAAGTTAACTTTTAATTAATTATTTATTTATTTTTACTGTTTAGTAAAAATAAACACAAATCATGGCCCCTCTCTGCAAATTACCAGGCTGGCGCACTAGTCTGGTCCTAGTCACTCACTAGCCCCTTTAGTCTTTGGCCCAGGTTTGTTGCTCTGCCTGGGGTATCGGCAGTTTTAAATTAAAACAGTCATAAAAATATAAAGTTACTTCCTCTGGCAATTCCTGACCTGGCTTTTTGGGGGTAAAATAACCATAAGGGAATTTTCTGATAATTTTTTACACCTGTTCGGGGCAGCTGTAATTAATTAGTACAAAACAGTAGTAAAAACTAGAGTCAAAACATTGCTGAATCACACTCATTTTTTACAATTGTATATTTCAGTTGTATTTTTTTCACTTTTCACTTCATGAGAAAAGACAAGTGAAAAAAATGAGTGTAGAAAATGTCTTTGTTGAATCATAAGAATTTGAAAAAGCTAAAACAATAGTATTTTTTTCTCAAGAAACCGACTAATTTCTTGTTACAAACTTTGTTGAATCGAGCCCAGTATGCGCTACTTTAACCTACAAAAATACCACAATTCTTACAGAATGTATCACCTAAAAGCAGCATCATACTGTAACAAGCGCTAGGCACAGTCATTATATAGATAAGTATATGAAACCTGTCGTCCGCTGACACATACAACCCTGACGGCAAAGAGCATGTCCAGCTGGGCTTCCATTTAATCCAGGCATGTATGTGCTTATTATCCGCATCTCTCCCTGCAGCTGGCGCCGCCTTACCGGGTCCCATCTGTGCAACTGCAAGTTATATAGTAAATTATATATCTGTAAAATCCAGGAGCAAGACAAAAGAAACCAGAGAAATGCTTTCCCTGTCAATTATGCACACTGACTTTTTGCCCGCTAGTTTATTCTGTGGGGTTATTTACTAAAATTGCAGTGAACTGCAGTTTTCCTATACAAAGGAATTCAATGGGGGCTAATTACTGAAGCGCAGTGAAGTGATATGATGTTGTGCTTATTTCAGCAGGTCTTATATAGTCAGCACTTCATGAATGCTGGTTATATCTCTTATTATACAGTCATATCTGAAAAGGCTTTTGCTTGTTTTACCCACATATGAATGGGTGCCCTCAGTCAACACACAGTCACTTTCCTTTTTATATCAACCCTCTAATGCAGTGGTTCCCAACATTTTTAGCACCAGGGACCACTTTTATTGGAGTCAGTTGTTCCAAGGCCCACTGGGATCCCAATTCGGGATGTTCTGCTGTGTGAAAGCCCCCAGATTGACCGGTCTCGTACTATCAGAGCCGTTTGCCATTCATATGTAATTCGGCAAAACCGGGCAAGAGCCCGTGCATGCGTCCTAGGACTGGGAAGAGGCAAGTTTACATCAACAAACGGATCTAGGGGGGCTGATTGGACGAGTTCTGCAGGAGTGCTGTCTGTGCTGTCTGTGTCTGGAGATGCCCATATAGACTCTTCCTAGCTCACCTCTTCCCAGTATTGTGAAAAAATGGCCCAATGATAAAAATCCATATAAATTTGCTGGATGGCGGGAGAACAGGTCACTTATACACATGGCATCAAGAAATATCCAGCCAGGCTTGCTTATCTTTCTTTTAATGGAAGGAAAAGGACATCTGAGGTGACAGGCTCCATCACCCCTGATAGACTAAACCTGTCACCCCTAGATTTTATTTCTACCAGGAGAGAATAAACCAAAAGCTTGGCGGGTGTTTTATTCAGTTTGGGAGCATACTTGACCCCTCCTCTCATTAGCCAACGTGTTTATATGGATTTTTAATATTAACTACCTTGTCCCTCCTTTCCTGTGTTTATTTTACCTCTGCCTACCTCTACTCACCTCCTTCCACCTTGTCCCATCTTACCTCCGCTCCCCTCACCTCTTCCTATCTCTATCCATCTCTTACCACCTCACCTTACAATACACCCCGCCTCAGCTCAACTCTTTCTGATTCAGCTCTGCCCACCTCATCTCATTTCTTCCTACCTCACCTTTGCTCAATTCTCCTCTCTCTGCCTTACCTCTCCTTCCCACCCACCTCTTCCTATCTACTCTCTAACCACTTCACCTCTGTCCATCACTTCTCTTACCATCTTGCTTCTGACCACCTCGCCTCACCTCTGCCCACCTCTACCCACCTCTGCCCACCTCTCCTCTACTGAAATTACCTCTCACTGCCTTACCTTTCACCCCACCTCTTTCTGCCACCTCTGCTCACCAATATGATGTATGCCAAGCAAGCTATCCTATAATTAACCCTACTTTCCAAAGGCCCATTTATGCCATTCCTCTTTGCATGCTCTGATGATTAGTTACAGCTTGAAGGGGCCTCACTCAAGTCAGAGCACTGCGTACACCTTGGAAATGGCAGAAGCCAGTAACAAATCCATGTCCAAATTTTCAGTGGCATTTGATAGGTGATGATTTATATCTAGGTCAGTGATAACTCCATAGTACAACTCCCCAGACGGGCCCAAAACATTATAGCATAATTTTAGACAAGAAGAATTACTGACTACTTTCACTCTCAGGCTATGGGTATGTTAGCCCTTTACAGTTTCATATTAAAGGGACATTCCAGGCAAAGGGTTAAATTAGCCTGCTTTGTGCTAGCCTTATGCTGGCGGTCAGAGGTGGCACCACGTTGTGCAGTTTTAAACGCGTGTCAGTGATCGCATAGACTAAGAGGCCGATTCATTAATAGCAGCAGGTAGCGACAGTTGAGCGACTGTAGCAGTATTTTCACAGCGCCCGCTAGTAGTCGCTGTGCTTGGCCGTTGTTCGGTAGTTGATAGCGACTCAGTCGGTGTGCAGTAATGTTGAATACGGGGTGACGAGTCGCTATTTGACAGTTTCCGCGATGTATGGGTGCGCATGATAGCGACTGGCCATAGCGACCGGCTCCCACCATATTCATCAAAAAATCACGCTCAAAAAATTCTCGCGCTGTGAAATGCATGTTTAAACCCCAGAGCGCTGGCGGCGATGTGTTAAAAGTAGTTTTTTAACCCCCAAACCACCATATTTTTGGAAACCAAAAAAAAAACACATTTTTTAAAGAATTTAGTAATATGAATACAATAATATCAGACCTGTAATATCACCTTTTTACCTTCAAAAAATGATCTAACATGGCAGAAGTGGTCACAGAATTTTTCACATTTAAAAAAAAGCAAAAAAAAAACATTAATTACAATTAATTATGAATATTTAAAGATTGTTCCATTGAAATTCATTGGAGAGCGCCATGTAGCGAGAGGTCATACCTGTCGCTGTTCAAGGTCGGACGCTGGCGCTGTGGGCTGAGGCTGGAATAATGATGAATGAGTATCTCAGTCGCTAAGCAGGATTGGCTTGATAAATGTGTGATTGTGGTGGGGAGCCGGCGTTCTCGTGGCGGGGCCCGTCATTACCGGCCGCTCACCAGTCGCTACCTGTCGCTATTCCTTCATAAATAAGGGCCTAAGTAAAAGTCACTGTGCTTATACCAGTGGCAGGCAACTTTTTAATGCTTCATTAGCACACTCAATAATGTTGCATGTATCACAATTTACTGATTTTCTTTTCTTTAATTTTAGGCATTCAAGGAGTAGTGGAAGCCTATCAGAACTGCCTTCCCAAGCTGCAACTCTATGGACCAACCAATATTGCTCCAATTATACAGAAAGTAGCAAAGTCTGCTTCAGAGGAGACGCACACCATGGAGGCCACGGTAAGGCATTACCTTTACATTACATGGGAATTTAGCAGATAGACATCCTGACTTAAAATACCTAAATTAGCTTGGAAATTCTATTGTCTGCTGGATTGCTCAGGCGGGTCAGAACTGTCCAGGGAATCCCATATCAGGATGCTTGTGCGGGGGGGGGGTGGGTACTACAGTATGGTTACAAGCCACAGAACCGCTTTAGGAGTAGCTTGAAAACGGAGCATGGCTAACCATTAGAGTAGTAGAAGAAATCTTTGAGAGACGATCCAGGATTGGTGTTCCCAAGGGGGCAGCAGCCCCTACTACTATGGCATTGCTGCAGTGCTGGGGAAGGAATCTTAAAAAGATGATAATAATAATTAAAGGTTAGGCAATTACCCCGGTCCTCGTTCAATGCCAATCATATGACAACCTGGAAAATCAGTTGAGTTGACATTCCTGTCATTGCCGTATATGAGTATCTAGTCATCGTGGGTAAGGATACAGGGAGTTGCACATGTGTGGGCACCTCACGTAGCCTTCATTTTATTTTCTGTCTTGTCAGGTAGGAGATCTTCCTGTACGCAGCAGCGGCAGATGCAGCAGCCACATCTAGTGATGCCCTGTCTATGGACCACACGCTGCGCAGCCAGCTGAGGTTTTAATTACACAGGTTTCTTCTGCCTCTCTGGTCATTATCTAGTGCCAGTATTAATCATTTCGGTGACTTGTTGCTATTAGAAGCATCTAATGCTGATTACAAATAACTCATATATTGCAGTGGGCAAATTCTGATAGGAAAGCATTAACCAGCAAGAATCATTATGACGCTTGTACCAACTTGCCATTTATATAAAGAGAAATGGAGGCACAGTATTGTCATATATCAGAAGATTGATTGGTCATCACACCAAATTTAAAGTATCTTTAAGTATCTTTACTCGTAGGAATTAGTGTATGAGTGGGCTCATTAATAATAAAAACACATATAAACATGCTAACAAGGGAAGGGGGGTTTTATACGCCCTGTGTGAAAAAAAAATCACTGGAAGGAAGAAAAAGGGCCAACAGGTTTTTCTAATTTTGCAGGAAAAAAAATGTGTCCAGCTCTTACTGCCTGTCCCCTCAGTCAGCCAATGGGAAGCAGGAGGATAAAAATGGACCAGTACCTATTTTACCCCAAACGACGTCAACTAAATTTCCAACATCCTCTCATTTCCTATCTGGCAGGATCAATATTTCATGTGCTGCTGAAATTACACTACAAAGACCATAATCCTTTGGCCGCTATCGAATCGATGAAATGCAAATTCAAGTTTTGAGCGAAAACTCGGACCAAGATAAGAAGACGTCTAGTTTAGCCAAAACGCGCGTCAGACATAATTATAGGCAGCTCCTTCCAAACAGCTGTTTCCTTATTTTATAATTTCTTGAAGAAAAGGTATCTGCTTAAAATAGTCCTGATTGTGTACTAGTGGGTTTAAGATTAATTGGAAGCAGGCCCAACAGCCGCTACTGCAGACAAAAGAAGGGGCACCATAGCGGGTCCAAGAACAACAAGAATTAACAAAGATTTCCAAATGAGATCCCAGAAAAAGACAAAGATCGTCTATCCTTTTTGAGTGGCCTAGGCAAAGACGTATCGGTACATATAAAGGGAGTGACCACTGCAGCAGGTCTGGTGGAGTTCCACTAACATGTGCTTCCCCTGTGCCACAGCAGTGAGTTGTGACTAGGGCTAGATATATCTTTAAATCACACTAAAAGCTTATAAGATACCCTAGAAAACCAGCAGCTTAAAAGATTCCTGAAAATACAGAAAATACGTATGTATGGCACAGAGCTAAAAAAACATCTGTTTTGGACATTTAAACCATAATAAACAAAGAACTCGTATGCTGCAACTATTTCTTCCATCACCAAAACAACGGTAGGTAGTGCAGACTTACCAGCCATTTAATCACACTTCTCAAAATCTCAGATTTATCTCAGCAGATAGTAGAATGAAAAATAAAAACTCCTTTGCATTTGCTCAACAATTATGAAGCAAACCCAGGAGTGAATAGAAAGTTCATAGTGTAATCCAGCTTTTAAATAGTAAAAAGAATGTTTAACAACACAGGTGGACATACAAAGAGGCCGATTCATTAATAGCGCCAGGTAGCGACAGATGAGCGACTGTAGCGTGATTTTTTCAGCGCCAGCCAGTATTCGCTGTGCTTGGCCGGCATTAGCTTGATGACAGCGACTCAGTCGGTGTGCGGTAATGTTGAATACGGGCTGGGGGGTCGCTGTTTCACAGGTCCAGCGTTGTATGTGAGCGCCTGACAACGAATGGCCAGAGCGAACGGCTAGCTTCATATTCATCAACAAATCACGCTCCGAATGTGCTGTCGCTGTCCATTCCTTGTTTAAACCCCAGAGCGCTGGCGGCGATGTGTATTAACTAGTTTTTAACCCCTAAACAACCATATTTTTTGAATGTAACATTATACATGTTTTTAGAATCATTTTGTAATATGAATACATTAATCTCAGACCTGTTAGATCAATTCTGCACATATTTTTTTAATTTTTTTTTTGGACTTAAAAATAAATCCTAACATTGCAGAAGTGGTCTCGGATTTTTTGACATTAAAAAAATATAAAAAAAAAATAATACCAATTAATTATGATTAATTATAGATTGCTCCATTGAAATGCATTGGACATCGGCAGGGAGCGACAGCTCATACCTGGCGCTGTGAGGGAATTTGCAGCGGCGCTGTTCGGTCCAGGCGGCTTCATGATGAATGCCGCGCTAGCCGTCGCTCTCGCCGGCGCTAGCCTCATTTTGCTTGATAAATGCGTCATTGTGACCGCCGCCGGGCGTACTTGAGTCGGTAGTCGCCGTTAGCTGCCGCTACCTGGCGCTCGTCAGACACTACCTGGCGCTATCGCTTGATGAATAAGGGCCATTGTTTCCATAGGTAAAAGGCATTAATGTGAAAAACACAGCTGTGAGGCAGCGTCCATCCCCACCGTGCTCACACTTGCGACCGTCAGGTAGACGAAGTTGATGTAAAGCTTTATGTATCATACTGTTCGCCTTCACTTGCACGCACAGCGTTGATGCCTTTCGTTATAGTAAACAAGACTGTGGGCAGAGTGGCAATAATAGGTGTATATATAGAAAAGTCTTACCAATCTTCTACTGTAAATGCTTGCTCAGAAGATTGGTAAGACTTTTCTATATATACACCTCTTATTGCCACTCTGCCCAAATCTTATAAAAGTTTAAAATAACAAAACACGTCGACTTGTGCATGCAAGTAATGGCAAACAGTGTAATACATAAAGCTTTACATCACCTGCTTCTACCTGACGGACGCAGGCGAGTGTGGGTTGGGGATGGAAATTCCTCTTCCTTTCTATGACCAGAGAAAAGGGACAGCATGAGACTGACATTGCATTAGGTAAGCTGCCAGGAAATTGATTTTAAAGTTTCATTGGTCAATCCCTTTAAGTAAAGTTTTACTGGTCAAGGAGACCTCTTATGCAGTTTTCCAAAACCTTATTTTAATGTCAAAAATCTTTGCTGGGTGTGGGATTAGTAGACCTGCCCAGTAGGGAATGCGGAAGGAGGGTTCAGCTGCCATCGTACCTCTGCTATAGTGTCTTGGTTCTACCCTGGCCCGATCTTCATGGTGGCACCCACTGCTTTTCTTGACCTGCAGGATTTTCCCAGAGTATGAGTGGCATGGTACCAAACATGATTGATAGCCCATCATTTTTTGTTTGGATTGAAAAGTGTTTTACTTGCCAAAGAGGCCTCCTATCTCCCCTAACTTATATAGCCATGCTACTTATAACATGTTCAATCAAGCTATTCTGTTTTCAGCTGCCAGATTTTGATAGGCCAGGAATTATTGTTTTTTTTATTAATTTATAGGTGGGTAGTGCTCCACACTGTTCTGCTTTTTTCACACCTACATGCTATGCCGTCCAGCTCTCTTATATTCCTCTGGCTCTGCGTTGTTCAAGTAGGAGTGGCTTTCCTGGTCTTGAGTAAAGCATTTAGTATAGCTTCTTCCAACCAATCCCAGAATCCTTCCATGAGAAGGGTGAGCTCCCCTCTTCTCATATAGCAGAGCTTGGAAAAATAAGGCAGCAGTAAAGTAGTGCATTTAGCTACTGGAACACAATCTCCTCAACTGAAGAGGCTAAATTAGAGTAGGGAGGGTTAAACCTGTGAGCTCACGAGTGTGGAGTGTCATCTGTGCCTCAGCCAATCAGATGATTAGCAATCCAGAAGTTTCTGGTCTGTACTGCAAACACGCCAGTTTGTGTATGGTTGCTAAGGTAAACACATTGTTGCTAGAGAAAACTGTTTATTCTAAAACAAAGATTTGCAAATAAAGAAAAAGGATAAACAGATAAGCTTAGCATTGAGGACATCATTTTGGCACACACTAATGGACACATTTAAAAATGTCATCTAAAGTGGACCTACCCTTTACTCCCTGCCCTGCCAGCTACTGCACCCCTCTCTGTCCTGCCCCCAGGGCCGGCTCCAGGTTTATGTGGGCCCTTGGGTGGCATGGTCTCCGTGGGCCCCTTTGTGGTGAAGAGTCGCATCACATCACTGAGGGACATCCTAAATCTGGATGACCCCTAAATTTCATGCTATTTGGACCAAAACTCTAGTTTTGGTCTACTTTAATGCGCGCTAAACCCATTTAAACCTGACCTCGGAGTCTAAATGAATCTAGATTCTCCTGATGTTGGATGGCCCTGTGTGTGACCCCCCCTCCCCCTTTGTTCATTACCTTCCTGGAACTGGTGAATGCACTGTGGGGTCACCAGTTTGAGTTTTTTCACAAACAGGGGCATCCCAAATTGAGATGCCCCTGTAAAGCAGCCCAAAACTCAGGGGTGGAATTGCTTGCATAGTGGGTATGCCAGCGATCCCAGGGGGTCTCACACAGTTGGGTATCACAGATTGGGATGCTCCAGGGATAGAAAATCAGCTGGGATGGAGAACTTAAAAGCAGAACAAAACCCAGCACCTCCTCCCCTGGAATCTAAGTCGTGATGCCCCGTTGTGTGGAACCCCACTATTCCAGGAGAGGTGGGCACCTGTGGTGGTGCCCTCCCAGTCCGCCATCGGTCAAGAGCTGTCGCACACCCCAAAGGCCGACCCTGTCAGTGGGCCCCCCTGGAGGGTGGGGGCCCCTGGCAGCTGCCCCACTGTGCCGGGTGCTGACGCCGGCCCTGCTGCCCCCAATGCATTGATCCCTCCTAGGCACTGTGCAACCACCGCACAGAGGGAGAGTGATGAGAGTGCAGACTGGTGAGTAAAATAAAATTAGGGGGGTATAATGTAAGAAATTGGGTACACTATTTACACCATGTATATTTTAGACATTTGATTGCAATGAGCTATACATATACTTTTTCTGTTTTTTTTAGCAATACTTTATCCTTCTTATCTTAACGGATGGTGTGATCACAGACATGGCTGACACCAGGGAAGCTATAGTCCATGCCTCCCATCTTCCCATGTCAGTCATCATAGTCGGGGTCGGCAATGCAGATTTCAGTGACATGCAGATGCTGGATGGAGATGATGGAATACTGAGGTCGCCTAAGGGAGAGCCTGTGCTTCGGGACATTGTTCAGTTTGTGCCATTCAGGAATTTTAAACACGTACGTATCTTTCAAATGTATGGTTTCTGAAATCTGACTGACAATGGGGCCATTTGTCATCTACTGTCAGGTCCAGAAATAGAAATGTTTCTTGGGAGTGATTGATGAGCTATAAATAAATAATATGCAACACGCAGACAAATTCTAAATGTTAACACTTGCCTATTTACATTGACTTCACTGTAATTAACAATGCTCAACCAAAACAGCACTCTTCATTTATTGAACAGATGTAAAGTGCTTCTCCGCATAAAGTGATGGTGATGATGGTGCAGGGAGCTGATATGTGCAGCAGATGCTAAATGTTATAGATTGGTTAAACCGGGCCTTCAGCATAATTCAGTGAAAAGGCCAAACCCATAAAAAAATTATTCCCCAGCACCTAAAATCGGTATGTTTTATGTTTTTAGTCACTTATTATTCTTTCCCCTACTGGGCTGCAAATATAGGATACGGGCGCCGACATCTTGCCTCATAAGTATCACATACTGAGGAGAGGAAATGGGGGGAAACTGCAGGGGGGTGCGGGAAAATGACAGCAATCCCAGAATGCAGAGCAGCACAGTCAGAAGACACTTCCTGTCTGCCATGGGCCGCTATCTTGGATGTTTAAAGGCTCAGAAGATGCAGGATGATTTTTAATGTAGGGAATCTGTATTTACAGGGTGGGGGAAACATAAGATAGGATCTTACTCAGGGTGAAGGTCCAGTTTAATAAACTGTTAACCATGCCAATTAGCAGCAGCCGGCCTATAGGCTACATAAAAAAGGACATGACTTTTATATTGATTGGATATTGGATACAACAGGGCAATCTGAATTTTTAACATGCCTTTTTAATCTTGAATTATATATCTTTGTACTGAGTTTGGAAAACCTCTCCAACACAATAAATAAATTAAAAAAACATGCACTTACCCTATTTATTTGCCCTGTAAGATGCACCTGCATATAAGACACACCTAGGATTTGGAGGAGAAAAATAAGAAAAAAAAATTTTCTGAACCAAATGATGTGCTAAAATACCCCATACCCAAACACCCTATTATAGACAGTGTTCAGAATTCCTCCAATCACACCATTACAGACCCCACATTACAGGCAGTGAGTGGTATCCCACATTAAAGGCAGTGAGCAGCATGCCCCCCTAAAAAAAAAACACATTTCTGGTTCCCACGCAGCCGTCTCCCACAGCCATAAACAAACACACACACACACATATATGCTACCAGCGTCTGCTGCTACTCTCATCGCCCACTGCCACTGGCCACCGCCACCTCTGCTGTCTTCCCTATAGCCCCTGCTGCTCACCATCTCAAGCTCCTGGGATGCTGGCTCAGAATTCTGGGTGGGCGTGGCCTGTGACTCCTGCCAGCGTCATTGGACGGCCACCAGGAGTCACAGGTCAGTCCCCATCTGGTTGCTGAAACCAGGGTCATGGGAACTTGGGGCAGCGGGTGGCGGGCAGCTGCAGCTGCGGGGACAACAGCAGAGACGGTGGAGAAGGCAGCGGCGAAGGCAGCAGATGTCGGTTATATATATTTTTGTGTGTGTGTTTTTATGTCGGCGGGAGACAGGTGCTGAGGCGTTCCCCCTCCCCTTTTGGGGGGAAAGTGCGTCTTATGTGGAAAGTGCGTCTTATGTGACAAAAAAAACCAATAACTGGGTTTCACAATGGAAAAGTTCTCCGTTTCTACAGGCATGGTGCAGGGTTTTTTCATTAGGTTAGGCTTACAGATGTATAAATAACATAACAATATTGGCTATTCAATAAAATTCAGGCTGTCTAGGCTTCTTTATTTTAAAGGCACTCTGTAGGTGATGTGCATAAACTCATTCAGCAGTTCACTTCCTGTCAGAACGCAGCTGCTCCTGAAAGCAGAAACAAGGCATGCTGTATCCCTTTATAGAGGACCAAAAGTCAGAAAAAGAGAGTTTATTAAATTGCTCCCCTGAAGCCCCCCTCTGGCAAAAACTATTTGACAGAGCTTAACACCATGAAGATGTTCTGGAATAACAGGCCGAATTTTGCTGCAGAACGGCATGAGAGCAGCAATCTTGTCACACACATAAGTATGAGGTGAGAGCTATGCCAGCAGCAGCCCACACCAAATTGAGAGATAGATCCCTCAGGAACACGGGCAGCTTGTGTATTATGTTATATAAACACACACACATTGAATAACCAGCTGCTAGAGAGATTGTGTGTGAGAAGGGAAAGCTGCAACAATATATCTTTATCACTCCACGACTCTGGATTTACTGCACACCCATTCAGTCAGTGTAAACATTGTGTATCTTATAAAATGTATCTTATTGTGTATTGTGTATCTTATAAAAGGCAGCATAAAATCTGCCTGCTATTTCATAACATCTGCATGGAGTTAAGCCCTCTCAAATAGTTTTTGTCACTGATTGCCAGAGAGGGCTTTAGGGGTGCAATTTACTGAACTTGTTTTTTTTTTTTACTTTTGGTCTGTTTTAAAATAGGAAACCTCACAAGCCTGTCCAGGCCTCCCCATGCCGGGCCCCTCCAGACTTCACCTATAGGGTGCTGCTGAATTGATTTTTCAGCTGTGGCCTCAAAGTATCTTACCCTAAACAAACATGTTGTTTATTAAAGAGCATCTGTAGACTAGAAAAAAAGGTTACACCCTTTAGGTTTCTCCCTTTATATCCCCTGCAACGGATCTGGTTAAACATAACCATTGAGAAGGTCCAGCCCTGGTCTTTAAAAGTACACAGACTGCCCACTTGTTTGATTGAGGCCAATGGGGCTTGAAAACTCCAATCAAGTGCAGGAAGACATATTATTCAAGTGCAGGACAAACATATTAAAGAAGAACTACAGTCGGAAAGGACTGGAGTCCCTCTGTAATATGAAGCAGGGAAGCAGTCCGGGTTAGGCTGCCCTGCTGTTTATAGGCTCATTGCAGTCACATGGGAAGTGCAACCTACTAGAGGTGAGTATTCGGGCAGCCCGTTTTTTTTTTTTTAGCAAATTCTTTGGCATAGCATATAGGGTGCTGTTTTTTCACAACTTATAAATATATCCATAAACCATTGAAAAAACTTATTTACCTCACCTGTAAATATGCCGATGACAGAGGTAGGTGACTTTTTGGGAAAAATAGAGCAAACAATTTTTACAGGATTTTTTATTGTGTAAAAACCTCGCTCAGATATAAACTTCCCATCCAAAAGCACAAGGAAGGGGTGCACAACATTTTTTGGTACATGGGTCACATCTTCTTAATATTTCACTTCAAGGGGTCACAATAAAATGGAAACCGAGAAAACACAGTTTACTGTAGGAAAGCTGCAAGCTTAAAGCATTATATCTAATATATATATATATATATATATATATATATATATATATATATATATAACCGGTGTATATATATATATATATATATACCGGTATATATATATATATATATATATATATATATATATACAGAGGTGAGGTGGAATGAAGAAGTGGGCAATGTGTAAAGAAGGAAAAGGTGAGGTGAGCAGAAGTGGTAAGAGGTGACGCAGAAAGAGGTGAGCAGAGGTGGGTAGAAGTAGGCAGATGTGAGATGGGTAAAGTAGAGGTGGGAGGACGTTGGCAGAGGTTAGGAGAGGCGAGCAGAGATAAGGCGGGAAGAACTGGGCGGTCAGTGACAATGGGAAAGTGTTTCCTCCTTTTTGTATTTAGGCAGGAGCCCCCCCCCCCCCCCCCCCCCCCATTTAGAACATGCTGTCTGAGCAGAAAAATGCTGCTGGATCTTGTACAGCTGATTTCTGGCAGTAGCAGATCATAAGTGGTCAGCACAACATAGGGAAAAATAAAATCAAATACAGGAAAACACCGCGCTTAATCTCAATAATGATGGTTCAATTACATATGAAGATAACTTTATGTCTTTTAAAAATGCTCAAACGTGCTGGACCACTTATCCCACCAGTCCTCAATAGAATGTAACCAAATAAGCACAGAGCAAAAACAGTTCAGTGTCTCAACTAATACGCAGCTCCTCGGTATGATCCAAAAGAAGCTGTAATCCCAGTGCGCATGCACAAAGTCCACAATGTGCCCGTCACCCTTAGGAAATATTCTTACCAGAAGGTTCAAGATTAGCAGGCAGAAACATATGTCATACACTCTCCTATTATGCAGAGGTCGTCTTTCCAAAATATATGCTTGTAGGTCCTCTTTCAGTCTTTATACACCATTGGACTCAATGTAGTCCAAAAACCAAAAAAGGAAAAGAAAAGATATCTAGTGCAACTCTGTCAGTTAATGATTCAGGCTTTAATAAAACTCATATGCACTTACACAGTAATGTAGATTAATAGCATAAAAGGATTTCCCGTCTGAGAGGTGTTCCCCCAAGTTCCCACACGCGGCCGTCGTTGGGAAATAGAGAAAATCACTCCAATCAACAAGGAATAACAAGAGAGCCCACACTCCCCTACCTAACGCGTTTCATTGGTAAATCCAACTTTATCAAAGAAGGTCTTTGATAAAGTTGGATTTACCAATGAAACGCGTTAGGTAGGGGAGTGTGGGCTCTCTTGTTATTCCTTGTTGATTGGAGTGATTTTCTCTATTTCCCAACGACGGCCGCGTGTGGGAACTTGGGGGAACACCTCTCAGACGGGAAATCCTTTTATGCTATTAATCTACATTACTGTGTAAGTGCATATGAGTTTTATTAAAGCCTGAATCATTAACTGACAGAGTTGCACTAGATATCTTTTCTTTTCCTTTTTTGGTTTTTGGACTACATTGAGTCCAATGGTGTATAAAGACTGAAAGAGGACCTACAAGCATATATTTTGGAAAGACGACCTCTGCATAATAGGAGAGTGTATGACATATGTTTCTGCCTGCTAATCTTGAACCTTCTGGTAAGAATATTTCCTAAGGGTGACGGGCACATTGTGGACTTTGTGCATGCGCACTGGGATTACAGCTTCTTTTGGATCATACCGAGGAGCTGCGTATTAGTTGAAACACTGAACTGTTTTTGCTCTGTGCTTATTTGGTTACACAACATAGGGAAAGCAGACAATAGAGAGTAGTGTAGTGCCCAAAAACTGCCATTCACGTTCATTGTCTACCGGGTGTAAATTTTCACCTGGCTCCGTCCAAGGCTCAGGACCGGCTTAGTCCAAGGTAGACAATGAAAGTGAATGGCAATTGTTTCTCCTAAAAAAGGAGTGAGAATTCTCACCAGGCTTTAATTCGACCCCAATATCAACATTGCTACACATCTTTTAATTTGTTTGCAGGTCTTGAAATTTGCAAGTAGCAGAAAATAGATTTCCCCAGCCTATAGGCACAGATGTGTGTTCATGATCACATTTCTTTTCACAAGCTAACAGTAGTTTATAATCAGCACCATGGACAGCGTTCATTCCATAGAGTACCTTGACTCACTGAAACATATTAACTGGCATGAAAATAAGACAAGTGCTTGTTGTATGTTACACAAATGAAATGACCATTTAACTTTTTATTCATAATCCTTTATCCCTAACAAAATCCATTGTAAATCTCAAGTGGAATATCAATGCCCCCCCCCATTGTCATCACAATTCAGGATGCCCTTGATCAGGCAAAATAACCCTCTAAGGTGGCTGCTGCTGCTTCCAGTCCTTGCTCTCCTGCCCTCTCGAGTGTTCCCTGCAACACTGCCAGTCAGTTGTGTAAACCAGTACAGCGTGCATGTGCCATGCATACTGGGGGCAAGGTGGTCAAACAAACAAACCTTCATATATTTTTATTTATTAAAGAGGTCCTCTTTAATAAACTTTATTAAACCTTTTCTGTACTAGGGAATTATTTAGTGTGCAGTTGCTGAATGTTGATAAAGACGTGTTTTATTTATTCTTCCATTGTGTTACTGAGATGCAGAGATGTAAGAAGAAATGTATCATTATTCTAAGTATACAGCACGTCCTGTTCCAGAATATTCCTTACACATGGGTAATACATCCACAAGATGGCGCTGGACTGCAGAAAACGTCTTGTGGCTCCTCCCGGCCCTATATAAGTCAGGGACCTCCCACAAATTCCCCAGTTTGAACTGAGAAGATAGAAGATGGCTCTCTATATACGCAGGCGAGCGGGGCTTACCAGCCTGCGGTCCTGCAGGGCTATTACCACCCGTTCTGGACATTACCTCAGGCTCTGCAGCACCTTCATTGGACGGCGGGATCATGTGGGCGCGATTCGCGCTCTTCGTGGGGGGCGGTCTCTGCGGATGATGTTTTCCGCATCACTTCTCTAATGGCCCGCCCCTTGAGGTATATGCGGATGCCATTTTTACCTCCCTCGTGCTGCGTGTCTGCTGTTTCCTACCACGGTCCGTGAGTGCCCCTGCGGGGTGGATTGTTATGTATTGTATATATTTTGCTGTATCCTTACGGGGATGTCTTCTTATGTCTTTTAGGCGGGTAGACCTCATTGTGATTTCTCCCGGTCCTCCCCCTTTTAGTTTTGGGCTATTACTATATATCTCCCACATCCCTAGCGGGCTCTTGGGGCATCCCGGGTTGCTATCATTAGCGTTAACCCTATATTGGCCTATTGTGCCACTATAATCACCATATGGAGGCTTCTGGGGATAATGTGCTTGGGGTTCCTTTGGGACAAGCCCGGATATCTGTTGTGTGTGAAGTATCCCCTATAAGTGATAATGTCAGGGTGTGTGTACCCTGCGCTCAGCAGGTACTTGCGATGCAGCCTGGGCTGCCTGTTACTGGTGCGGCGCCCCCTATGGCTTCGCCTACCCCCCCACGCTTACATCTGACCCCCACCGAGGGGCATAATAGTGGGGAGTCTCAACCTGATTTAGCTGCACGGATGGCCAGCATTGAAAAACATCTGGCTGGGTCTGCCCCGCGTAAGGCTTCTGCTAAGAAGCAGCATTTATCACCTGCGGTTTCCCTCTTTCCTGTAGAAGATGAGGGCCCTTGTTCATTATCAGGTCCTTACCCCCTTGAGGAGGGGGAATTATTTTCTAATTCAGAATCCTCTGAGGAAGTACGGTACGGTAGTACTGGGACTTCCTTTGGGGAAGACCCGTGGTCCCCTGATGACACTGACAGATTGCTGAGTCATATTTTTGAAGTGCTTTGTATTTCTCCCCCGGCAGTGGCTCCGCAGCAGCAGGGCGAGCTTTTTCATACGGTTAAGCCACGCTGGGAGTTCCCTGCGCAGTCTCACTTTAATAATCTAGTGCTCAAGGAATGGGAACAGCCTAGCAAGCTGCCAGGGGTGCCTAAGAGTTGGGACAAGAGGTATCCCTTTCCTGCTGATGTTGTTAAGCATTGGTCATGTCCTCCTGAGGTGGATGCGCCCGGTCCAATACATCTGTCATGCACTCTTCTGATACTACTACCCTGCGGGATGGAGAGGACCGGCGCTTGGACCAACTGGCCTGTCACACCTTTGCCTGTGTGGGAACTGCGCTGCGCCTGATTTGGGCCTCTGCTATTACGGCTATTGCCATTAAAGGGATGCTTAAGTGTCTCTTGGACGCGGCATCTGAGTATGCGGGTAGAGAAGAGCATAGATCTCTACTGCTTTGTGAGGAATTTATTGCATATATTCTGTCTGCTATGGATGATGCCATTAGAATGTGTGGTATAACTTCTGCCTTGTTGGTGGCTATACGCCGCTCTGTCTGGCTACGTCAATGGGTAGCTGATAATGCTGCCAAGAAAGCTCTCACTGGTTTCCCTTTCAAGGGCCTGCGTCTCTTTGGTGAGCGCTTGAATTTGTTTGCCAGGGGCGGCAGGTTGCCTCAACGTAAGAGGCCATCCCGGTCCTTTCGGGGGATGGTTGCCTTTCTCCCATCTTTCCGTGGTTCCAGATCTGGCCTGAGGAGTCTCCTTTACTGGGGTCCACGGAGATCACTGGGGAAGGGGCAGAGGACGTGGCCGTCCTGGCCTCTCCTGGGGTCCCAAGCCAAAATCCTCACCCAAGCCCCCTCAGGCATGAAGGGGCGCCCTTACCCGTCTGGGTGGGGGGACGGCTCCAGCTCTTTGCTCATGTCTAGAGGCTTCACGTCTCAGACCGGTGGACTCAGGAGGTTGTGTCCTCCGGTTACAAGATAGAGTTTGCTGCCTGGCCGCCCCCAAGATTCATCAAATCCCGGATGGCTCAAAACCCCCTGTCAGCTCAGGGTCTGTGCCTTGCTGTCCAAAACCTTCTGGAGTTGGGGGTCATCTGCCAGGTGCCCTTGAGGGAAAGGGGCAAAGGCTACTATTTCAGTCTTTTCGTTGTTCCCAAAAAAGACGGGTCCATCAGACCTATCCTGGATTTAAAGTGCCTCAACAAATTTGTCAGAACCAAACACTTTCACATGGAGACTCAGCGCTCAGCTGTCAATTCTCTACGCCCAGGGGACTTCACGACCTCTGTAGACATCAAAGACGCTTACCTTCATATACCAATCTTTCCAGGTCATCAGAGATTCCTCAGGTTCACTCTGGAGGATCAGCACTACCAATTTGTGGCCTTGCCTTTCGGTCTCACCTCGGCTCCCAGGGTATTCACCAAGGTGCTGGCGGGCGTACTGGCTCTGCTGAGATCTCAGGGCATTCGCATCCTTCCTTACTTAGATGACATTCTCATCACGTCCCAGTCCTTCCATCAGGCCGAGCTGGATATCCAGCTGGTGGTGTCCACACTGGAGTCCTTCGGCTGGGTGATCAACCATCCCAAGTCTTTCCTGTCACCGTCAATGGTGAGATCCTTTCTGGGCATGACTCTGGATACATCTCAGGTCAAGATCTTTCTCCCTCAGCAGAAGGTGGAGAATCTTCAGGCCCTAGCCAGGCTTCTTATGTCTTTCCCTCATCCCTCCATCCGGCAGGGGATGCAGCTGGTGGGTCTGATGGTGTCTTGCTTCGAGGCGGTTCCATACGCTCAGTTTCACATTAAACCTCTTCCACTTCACCTCTTGTCAGTTTGGGAAAGGGACCCTCGGTCCCTGGATCAGGTGCTGGTCAGACGGTCTCTCTCATGGTGGCTGGACTCAAGAAACCTGTTGGTGGCAGATCCTTTCTGGCCCTGTGCTGGGAGACAGTCACCACAGATGCCAGCCTGACAGGTTGGGGGGGCTTCTGGAAATCCCTGAAATTCCAGGGTCAGTGGGGTCCTCAGGAGGCTTACACCCCTATCAACATTCTGGAATTGAGGGCGATAAGGTTGGTTCTCGCCCAGTTGACTCCACACCTTCGAGGTTGGGTGGTTTAGGTCCGCTCGGACAACCAGACGGCGATTGCCTACATCAATCATCAGGGAGGGACCCGGAGCAAGAGGGCCCTCAAGGAAGTGTCCCTGATACTGTCTTGGGCAGAGGAGAATGTTCCCTGCATCTCAGCCGTGTACATCCCGGGGGTGGAGAATCTGGAGGCAGACTCCCTCAGCAGGGGGACTTCTCGTCTGGGAGAATGGTCCCTCAGCAGCAGGGTATTTCGCTCCCTGTGCCACCGCTGGGGTCAGCCAGATGTGGACCTGTTTGCGTCCCATCACAATCACAAGCTTCCAGTCTTTGTCTCTCTGTCACAGGACCCTCTGGCCTTGACCACGGATGCTCTAGCAATGTCTTGGAAGAGCTTTCAGCTTCTCTATGTGTTTCCTCCTTTCCCTCTGCTCAGGAAGGGGTACCAACCATTCTGGTGGCCCCCTGTTGGCCAAGAAGGGTGTGGTTCGCAGACGTCGTGCAGTTGGCAGTAGATCAGTATGCTCTGCCCAAGGATCCAGACCTGCTCACTCAGGGGCAGCTACGCCATCCCAATTTACAAACGCTGGCTTTGACGGCCTGGCTGCTGAAACCTCCATCCTGATGGAGAAGGGGCTGCCTGCCTCTGTTGTTAATACTATGATTCGGGCTACGAAGAAATCCTCGTCATCCATCTACTATAGGGTCTGGCATGCTTACATTGACTGGTGTGAGTCTAAGTCGCTTCCCTGTTGGGTGTTTTCTATCCCCAGGATTCTGGAATTTTTGCGACATGGTTTGGATTTGGGTCTTCAACTTAGTACCCTTAAAGGTCATGTTTCTGCTTTGGCTATTTTCTTCCAAAGATCCTTTGCTCACCATTGACTGGTCAAGACCTTCTTCCAGGGAGTTACTCACGTGCGTCCGCCACGTAAGCCTATGTTACCAGTCTGGGATTTGAACTTGGTCTTATCTGCATTATAAGGGTCTCACTTTGAGCCTTTGCGTGAGGCCCCTTTGTCCATTTTGACTCTTAAGGTAGCCTTTTTGGTGCCGTGTTTCTGAGTTGGCAGCGCTTTCCATCAAACCTCCTTACTTTTAGAGACACCAGGACAAGGTGGTGTTTCGTTTTAAGCCAGATTTTCTGCCTAAGGTTGTGTCTGCATTTCATCTCAATCAGGACATTGTGTTGCCTTCTCTTTGCCCTAATCCTAGTAATCCTAAGGAGCGGGTTTTACATTCTCTGGATGTGGTCATGACTCTGAAGTTCTATTTGGTGGCTACTGAAGCTTTCAGGAAGACTGATGCTCTTTTTGTGCTTCCGTCTGGACCTAAGAAAGGCTTGGCTCCAGCTAAGTCCACTATCAGCAAGTGGATCCGTCAGGCTGTGGTACAGGCCTACTCTGCTAAGGGGAAGGAGCCTCCCTTCCGCCTTACTGCTCATTCTACTCGTGCTATTGGTGCCTCTTGGGCTTTTCAGCACCAGGCTTCTGTTGAACAAGTTTGCAAGGCCGCAACTTGGTCTTCTGTTCATACTTTTTCTAAGTTTTACAAGGTTGATGTTAAGGCCTCAGCTGATGCTGCTTTTGGTCGCAAAGTTCTGCAGGCGGCAGTGGTTTAAACTGTCTGCTGCTACTTTAGGGGATCCCACCCTACCTTACGGACACTGCTATTGGATTTCCCATGTGTAAGGAATATTCTGGAACAGGACGTGCAGGAATTGGTATTATACGTATACAGCACGTCCTGTCCACCCCACTCTTGTTATCATTATTCTTATTTACCTCTGTATGGTGTTTGTTCATATGTTCATTTTTGAGGTTATTGTTCTCCCGGCTTCTTGTTAACTGCTTGTAAATACTGGGGAATTTGTGGGAGGTCCCTGACTTATATAGGGCCGGGAGGAGCCACAAGACGTTTTCTGCAGTCTAGCGCCATCTTGTGGATCTATTACCCATGTGTAAGGAATATTCTGGAACAGGACGTGCTGTATACGTATAATACCAATTCTACAGGTGAGTAATCACAGAATTGTATTTTTATTGAATTTACTGAAGTAAAGAGGGAAAGCAGAAAATAGGGAGTAGTGTAGGGCTTACTCTAGTCATAACACAGAGGAAGCAGAGAGTAGAGGGTAGTGTAATATACTATACTGCTACACATAGTCAACATAACACGGGGAAAACAGAGAGTAGCTGATAGTGGGGTGTTGTGTACTGCCTCCTGCAATTAGTATAACATAAGGGAAGCAGAGAGTCGAGTAGTGTAGTGTACTGCTTTATACAGTCGGCATAATGTAGAGAAAGTAGAGAATAGAAGGTTGTGTAGTGTACTGCTTTATACAGTCAGCATGAAACAGAGAAACAGAGAGTAGAGAGTAGGGCAGTGTAGTGAACTGCTTCATACTGTCAGCATAACACAGGGAAAACAGAGAGTAGACAGTAGTGTGTAGTGTATGGCTTTATACAGTCAGCATAACACAGGGAAAGCAGAGAGTAGATGTTAGTGTCGTGTAGTGCACTGCTTCCTGCAGTCCACATAACACCTGGGAAAGCAGAGATTTGCAGAGATTTTTGTAGAAAATCCATTTATATGATCTCACAAAAGACCAGATAATTTAATTAGTTATGCAAGCTAATTCCGAATGTTTGCAGTGGGGTGTGAAGTATCTTGGTACCTTCTAATAACAGAAAATATTTTTCAGAAAGACATACATATACTGTATGTACTTTCGCCCTATAGGACGCACCTGCCCATAAGCACCTAGGATTTGGCAAAGGAAAATAAGAAAAAAAATATTCTAAACCAAATGATGTGCTAAAACACCCCATTACAGGCAGAGTATCATCCCACCCATCCCATTCCCCATGGGCAGTGTGGCATTCCCCCATCTCATTCCCATAGACAGTGCAGAATTCCCCCCTCCCATTCCCATAGGCAGTGTGGCATTGCCCTCTTCCTATTCCCATAGGCAGTGTGGCATCCCCCTTCTATTCCCATAGGCAGTGTGGCATTCCCCTCCTCCTATTCCCATAGGCAATGTGGCATTCCCCCCTCCCATTCCTATAGGCAGTGTGGCATGCCCCCATCCCATTCCCCATATAGGCAGTGTGGCATTCCCCCCATCCCCTTAATCAGTTTGGCATTCCCACCAACCCCCCCCCCCCCCCAGAAAAAAAAGGTAAAAAAAGGTATACTTACAATGCTGTCCCCGCTCTGGCTACCAGCGCCACCTCTCTGGCACGAGAGGCAGTGGCAGCGTAGGAATCCAGAGTGGGGACAGACAGTATCTCCACTGTCTGGCTTTCAGCTCCGCCACTCCCTCTTGGTCAGCACACGCTGACACAAACACCCGAGAGGCAGTGGCAGCGCCGGAAGCCAGAGCGGGGACGTATAGTACCCCTGCTCTGGCTTCCTGTGCCGCTACCGCCTCTTGTCAGCACGCACTGACCGAGAGGAAGTGGCGGAGCTGGAAGTCAGAACGGGGACGCTGCCTCTTGGGCCACAAACACATCGGCTGTCAGCGCGCGTTGGGCTAGGAGGCAGTGGCGGCGCCAAAGGCCAGAGCGGGGACAGCGGACACGAGACTCGTGTAAGTATATATTTTTTTCTTATTTTATATTCGCCCAATAAGATGCACTGACATTTCTAAACTTTTGGGGAAAATATATTAGATAGCAAAAAATACAGTATACAGGAACTTTGGAAGTCCATAGTCCACCTGGCTTGTCCTAAGCAAATTATTAAAGTCTATTAAAAATAGTTGATGCTATGTAAAAGAGAGTAAAAGAAGGACAGATAATAAGAGATAAGGGAAATAAAGGTAAAAAAGTGAGAAAGGAGAGTAGACAGAAAATATACTACTTCATATACTACCCCAAGGATGACAGCCTCGATCTCCTCACAAATAACTGTCTAAATCAGGCAGAATGAATGATGGAAAACCCTATAGGAGGGATAAGAAAAAAGAAAATATTTTTCTGCACTGTCTCCTGGAAAATACACCAAATCAACACTGCCACATGTATTTTATTTGTCTTGAAACCTGCAAGTAACAGAAAATATATTTCCCCAGCCTATAGGCACAGCTGTGTCTTCATGATCACATTTCATTTCACAAGCAGTATTTTATAATCAGCGCCATGGACAGCGTTAATTCCATAGAGTAAATTGCCTCACTGGAACTTATTTATTAGCCTGTTAATATGTCAGGTGCCTGTTATATGTTACACAAATGATATGACCATTTCACTTTTTCCTTGCAATCCACTGTGAAGCCCTCTTTAAATCTCAAAGGCAAATAGTGGAAAAATCAATGTTCTATGTTAGCATTAATCTAATATCTGCCTATCTGCAGATAATATGTCTCTGGAGTACTTTCATACTTCAGGAGGAAGAGAGTGCTAAAAGAGAAAATGGCTGTCATACTGCCTTACCAATGAGCTCAACATTTACCAGTGTATTGATAATATTACAAGAGATGCATTATTAAAGCCCATCTCAAAAAGAGAAATCAATCATGCTACCCATGAATTACCGATTGCTGTGCTAGAATTCAACACATAAATATATAAGAGTTTGGTTATCTTTTAATGGTATATAGCAGCACTCAGCAAGTCCAGTGTAACGGGGAGGCCGATTCATTAATAGCGGCAGGTAGCGACAGTTGAGCGACTGTAGCAGTATTTTCACAGCGCCCGCTAGTAGTCGCTGTGCTTGCCCATTGTTCGGTTGTTGATAGCGACTGAGTCGGTGTGCAGTAATGTTGAATATGGGGTGATGAGTCGCTATTTGACAGGTTCCGCGATGTATGGGTGTGCATGATAGCGACTGGTCAGAGCAACCGGCTCCCACCCTATTCATCAAAAAATCAGGCTCAAAAAATTCAAGCGCTGTGAAATGCATGTTTAAACCCCAGAGCGCTGGCGGCGATGTGTTAAAAGTAGTTTTTTAACCCCCAAACCACCATATTTTTGGAAACCAAAAAAAAAAAAAAAAATTTTAAGAATTTAGTAATATGAATACAATAATATCAGACCTGTAATATCAATTCTGCACAAATTTTTTTTTTACCTTAAAAAAATTATCTAACATGGCAGAAGTGGTCACAGAATTTTTCACATTTAAAAAAAAAAAAAAAAAAACATTAAAGTGGACCATCACCCTCGGGTGATCGGCCCAGGAATCTATAAGATTCCCGGGCCGATCACCTCCCTCCCCGCGGGACATCCGAGATCGGGATGTCCCGCGGGGTGAAACCCCCCCAAAACCCCCAAACCCCCTTACCTCAGCTCAGCCTTACCTTACCCCCTTATCGCCGCCTCCCTCGCACCCCTCTAGGCGTGCGCGCGCCTGCGCCGGCCGTCTGTGAATGGCCAGCGCAGGCGCGCGCGCGTCAAGAGGGACGCGCGGGAGGCGGCGGCGGAGGAGCCACGGACAAGCGGCTGTCAAATCGCTTGTCCGTCGGCGCTGGGAGCGGGGAGAGGTGAGTTTTTCGGGGGGTTCGGGGGGGTTTCACACAGCGGGGCACCCCGATCGGGGGTGCCCCACCGAAGTGGACCAAGACCCAGGATAGTCAAAATCCTGGGTGTTGGTCCACTTTAATAATAATTAATTATGAATATTTAAAGATTGTTCCATTGAAATGCATTGGAGCGCGCCAGGTAGCGAGAGGTCATACCTGTCGCTGTTCAAGGTCACTGGCGCTGTGGGCTGAGGCTGGAGTAATGATGAATGAGTGGCTATATGGCGCTATCTCAGTCGCTAAGCAGGATTGGCTTGATAAATGTGTGATTGTGGTGGGGAGCCGGCGTTCTCGTGGCGGGGCCCGTCATTGCCGGCCACTCACCAGTCGCTACCTGTCGCTATTCCTTCATAAATAAGGGCCTAAGACAGACAGGCTAATATGCCCTACACGTTCCAAATAAGCTTTTTTTATTCTTAGGTAAAGGCCAGTTCTCATCACACCCATCCATTCATTTATATGGCCACCATTTGGAATCCCAACTACATCTTTGATTAGTTATTTGAAATGTTGTGTTCCAGGTGGGCGTCCCATGTGTAGTTTTCTGAGGTTTTGGAAATAACGTGCTTCATGATCAGGCAAAAAAAATCAATTTATCCTGTATGTTTACATTGGGGGTTTATTTTAGGATCTAAAGCCTCTATGGTGGAGATGTTCCCTGACATATTAACCCTACTGGGAGGTGCTTTTATGATAAAGAGTCAGTTCTGTGCCAAAGGATAAGACTGGGTAAGACTCAAAGTTGCAGTCTCTCCTACCATGAATGCTGGCATCCCAAAATGCCAACTTCTACATTGTCTATTTATGCTTTTGGTTAGTTTTTTGTGGTGGCTGGAGCCACAATAAGGGTAAATTATGCTTTTGGTTTCCTTAGCAGATGAAGGCTCCAAGTGAAGGATCAGGTGAATATTGCTCACTGGAGGGGTCGGGCAGATGGAATATGTTACACGTCCAAGCTGAAGTCTCCCTCTGATTTAAATACTGGTGATAGCATGATCTGCTGGGCTCCACTGTAATTAGTCAAGGATAATAAGCAGGAGGACTGTACACTGCAGACTTCCTATGAATGGTTTGTGTAGCAAACCTGCCCCTACACACACACACACACACACACACACACACACACACACACACACACACACACACAATTGCTGCTGTGAATTCTGTGGCACTAAGATTATTCTTCAGCGGGGGATGCGGCCGTCAGCGCGCTCGGGGCCACTCGCCTTAAATGAAGGCTTATACATGACATCAGCGGATCTGAGCATACTGATTGGACGAGAGGCCGTGCATGAGCCGTAGGACCGGGAAGAGGTGAGTTGGTTTCGGCGTCCTGGGGTGTTTCACACAGCGGGGCAAGGACCAAAACCATGGATAGTCCAAATCCTGGGTTTTGGTCCACTTTCACCTTCAAGGGGCTGTCCAGGAAACAAAAAAAAAAAACATTTGATTTGTAAGGAAAGAAGAAATAAAATAAGAGGCAAGTGGTAACACATTTACATATTACATCAAGTTATATAATTATGTCTAAATTTCCATGATTAGTTTTTGGCAACATTATCATATATTTCCATATATCATCTTACATCAGCGCTCTTCCCCCCCTCCTCAAGAGCCAACAGGTCAGATTTGCAGATCTCTATACAGATGCATTAGTGGTTAATGCTCAGTGAGAGCTATAGGCAACTATGGGGTTAATTTAAGAAGCGCTAGTGCCACATAGTGCCAGCTTAGTGTCAGGTAAATGTCAGATCTCAGTGCAAACGGTGTATTTATCAAGTCAAAAAGCCAGAGCGCATCCGTGCCAGGTAGTTTCCCATCTATCAACAGTGCCGGCGATGGGATGAGTGCCAGCGCCGCTGATGAGGAACAGGCGCTCACCCTGCACTGTGTGGCCTTATCCCATACATTTCAATGGGCTGGAATAGTTACAATTATTTTGGCCACTTTCCCTGGGCTGTTTGGAATTGTTTCGAAAGTATTTTTTTTTAACTTTTGTGTTGCATTGCAAACTTGTGATTTGGGCCATGCAAATCATGTGTCCTGTCTTTCATGTGTCCCTGTGTTTTTAAATTTTTTTTTCCCAGTCCCCCAAAAAATAAAAACGGGGATTACTACACATGCAGGGTGCCTGGAATCACCTTCTAACAAGTTTTGTGGATCTTCACATAGTTGGCTCTATAGCTGCACTAGTTGCTTCACCTGTGCTTCTGTGTGGAGATCCAAAAAAACCTGACCTGTTGGTGGCTCTCTAGGAGAGGGACGGGGAAAACTGGGCTAAACAAAGCAGCAGCAATTGCCTCCCCAGGTAAAAATGCTGCCGGTAACCCTATAGCTACTGGTTTATACAAAGCTGCCGATGGGTTCATCTGTTACAGAGGAAAGATTCTCGGAATTTGAAAGTATCAGAAAGTATGCTAAGAGCTTTACTAAAGGGAAAGAGAGACACTTCTGTTTCACCAAGACAGAGCAACTGGAAACAGCATGCTGATAAGTAAATCACAGGTATGACTGCACAATCCTAATCCCAGAAGAGGAAAACGATAAAGCAGAACACCGAAAACCAGACCAAAGGGGAATTTAAAGTTTAAAGAAGCACTTTAGCTGAGCCTCTCGAATTTGGTAGGTTAATCCTAGAGAGCACATTAGATTACTGGATAACTCTCACCATCCAACGAGCATGAAACAAAGCACAAAAACATCCTAACTGTGTCACTTAGCATTTTCCCCGTGCAATATGTTATGAAAAGCCCTGTAGCACATGAGGCTACAAAAAGCCTGAAATCTGGCTACATACTTACCTAGAATTATATTCCTGATGTGTTTGAATGTGGCAGAGAGCAGAGCATGCTGCACAGAAGTGGCATTGCTGCTTCCACAAGTCTTCTTTGCCTTTCGGAGGAAAATCTATTCATAATATATTCTTAATAATTTAGTAAATACTGACAATATTAATGGTTAAAGTAAAAATGTAGACAATCTTGTTTTTACTTGTTACTAAACTTTCACCACTATCAACTTTGATAGCTGATAGCTGGGTGAGTCAAGTAATTTTGAAGGCAGATCTGGGAAACAATGCTTTGGTCTGAGTGATGCTAAATGAAAAAAACTTGAGCACAACTAAAGTAAAAATAAATACATACTGGTAATCAATATATATATATATATATATATATATATATATATATATATATTCTTGTTATTGTTATTATTTCTATTTATTTATATATATAATATATTATTAATATATATATTTTTTTAATAATATATATAATTCATTATAATATGGCCCTTTAGGAGCGATCACAGAAGTAGGTATTAGGACAAAGGGCTCGGGTTTCCCATGCTGGTATGTACCCCCCCCCCCCCCCCCCACACTGCCAATTTTAGCAGACCAGCATGAATTCATTAGGGTCTTTTTTCTCTAAATTTTATGAAAGAATCGGCACTTGAGTACTACTCTAATTAAAGTGGATGATACATAAAGCTAAACACCAGAGTTTCTGATCCTTAAAGGAGCTCCAAACTGTATTTGTAAGGAAAAGTTTTTATGTTAATCTCTTGTTATGTTTTGGACAAAGAAATGGGGGAACCCACCCTCCCCCAAAAAGGATGCCGGGTTACTAATGAGTGGCACTACTCATAAGTGTACAAAGGTATAAAAAGTTTATTATTCTAAATGGTTACACAAAAATGACATACTGACACTATTACATATACACAACAGACATAACATAAAAATATAAAAACACCAGGGGGCACCGGAGGTCTGTCAGAATCATAATAAAACCCTAAAGTCCAACCTAAAACACAAAACCTAAAAACGAATCACCTATCTCAAATATGTGCAAATCTACAATCAATTGTGCAATTGTGCCTTATATAAAAATTATCACACAGTAAAAAACACCAAAATCACTCTTCATATAACAGGAGGACTAACCAGGGTGTGCAAGGGAAACATACAATTATGAATAATATCAAGAAATAACGCAAATAAATTATAAGTGTGCATATATACAGACCAACCGGGGTACCCCTGTAGGGATAAGACGCCATGTTATGTTTTGGAGAAAACCTAAAACACAAGGGTGAGACTTACCAAATCCAAGTAAATAGTGTCCAAGATGGGATACAAACCCAAACAGTAATCGTAATCTCCAGCCACAGGGCTTATCTAGGGGAGGGGGGCCCCCATAAAAGGTTAGTCCACAAGGGTTGAATATATATTGTAGTAGGTTCCTTGTTTATGAAATGTGGAGCCAGTGTTGCAGTGAATGGTTTATTATAATTGCTTTGATGTACTTGACCTTTCTTGTATTTTTATTCCATTTTTAAAGCCATGATATCAGACATAATTAAATGTTAAATACAAGAATAATTAAATTAGACATTCCTTTCTTTGGAAAAAAAACATGTCTGATTTAATCAGCCCTGCATTAATATAATTAAATGTACGCTCAACTTTCAAATCTATTCACTAAATATTTGAAATTAAATAGTCACTAAAGTGCTTTAATTAAAAATGGTCTCGCGTCCTTCCAATTAATTTTCTATTTATCTTGACACAGTCATAAAGATTTTATAATTTGTTACGGATAACCTCATATGCATTTTCTATTACCATGTTTGCCTGAAGGATCTTCAGTATACAATGGTATTGAGCCTTTAGTATTTACATGGCAGAGAATTTAATCTTCTATATGGGGGAGGGGATATATACACACAATTTGGGAGAAAGAGGTTTTACAGGTGGCTTAAAGGGTAAACATTGACCCCACTCAAAACTATATACTATCATGGCAATAGTGCTCAGGGACAGACTAGGGTCAAAACTTGGCCTAACCAGTCCACAACCACCCCAGTGAGATCCCTGCTGACCCTTCCCCAAATGTCACTATTGGCCAAGATGGACATGGCCATTTCTAAAGCCTTAGTACTAAAACTTTAGCATTGTAGGGGTATTGTATAGCTCTCCCATCCATAATGCTAAGGCTATAGAAAGGATCAGAACACAGTTTGGGGAGTATTGGCTGTGAGGGGTACAGTTGGGTTTAGTTTAGAGAAGAGGACTAAAAGGGGGACTCAGGAGGCAGAGAGTGGAGATGAGTGTTAGAAGCAGACATGAGCAACAACAACCAGTGAGATCCCTGCTGGCCTCTCCCTGGTTGTCATTAGAGATGAGCGAACTTTTGAAAAGTTCGATTCGGCCGATTCGCCGAATTTCACAAAGAAATTCGGGTTCGGCCGAATCGAACTTTTACGAAGTTCCCCTTCGCCGGCCCGCTGACGCTCCCACCATGCCGGCTTATTTTTTTTTTTTAATTTCAGGAAAAATTCGATCGGCACGAACCACAAAGTATTCAGGTTCGTGCCGAATCGAATATTTCCTGAAATTCGGAGCGAATTCCGGTTCGTCCGAACCGGTTCGCTCATCTCTAGTTGTCATCATGGGCCAAAGTGGACATGGCCATTTCTTAGAAATTTGTACTAAAACCTTAGCATTGTAGAGGTATTGTATAGCTCTCCCATCCATAATGCTAAGGCTATAGAAAGGGGCAGAACATAGGTCGGGGAGTATTGGCTGGGGGGGGGGGTACAGTGGGGTTTAGTTTAGAGAAGAGGACTAAAAGGGGGACTCAGGAGGCAGAGAGTGGAGATGAGTGTTAGAAGCAGCCACGTGCTGACAGAAGAAAGATTGATTCTGGCACACCCATCCCAGCTACTTCCAAAGCTGTGCGGGCCACTTCTATTTTTCCCTGCTCTTCCTATGGCCGGTCCACCCCTATCAGTCCCCAATGGATGACAGCTGAAGCTACAGTGACTGATGAAAGGCCAGGGCAAGACAGAGTATTGACAGACAGAGAGCAGGGATTGTTAAGAGATGGGCCAGCTTATGTGTAAATAGTTATTCTAAAAAGTGTAGTCTCAAGGATAACACTAGAGACAGTTACATAGCACCTCAGCCCAACAAGGGACCAACAAAGGACACCGCAGAGGGGCAATCCAGGCAAGGATTGGGCTCAAATGTCATTAAAGACAGAGAGCCAACAGAAAAATACGTCTGTAACAGGTTTACTATATTTCCGAAACATACAGTACACTCTTGCAGCATAATGCCAGCATGGGCAAGAGAGTCTGGGAAAGAGTCAACTTTAGAGCGGAAGTGAAGTCACTTCATCTATTTCTGCAGCATGAGACCCCTGTACTTACCACTTCAACGTTCCATCGGACCCGGCTGTCAGTCTGCCAGACTTGTGGTGAGGGGAGACAAAGTGGGGCATCCCAAATGAGGACATCTCAATGCTGGGGAAGACAAGTCATTTTTTAAATTTACTTAGAGGCTGATTTATTAATAGTGCCAGGTAGCGACAGTTGAGCGACTGTAGTGGTATTTTCAGAGCGCCCGCTAGTAGTCGCTGTGCTTGGCCGTTGTTCGGTTGTTGATAGCGACTCAGTCGGTGTGCAGTAATGTTGAATACAAGGTGATGAGTCGCTATTTGACAGGTTCCGCGCTGTATGGGAGCACATGATAGCGAATGGCCATAGCGACCGGCTCCCACCATATTCATTAACAAATCACGCTCCAAAAATTCTGGCGCTGTGAAATGCATGTTTAAACCCCAGAGCGCTGGCGGCGATGGGTTAAAAGTAGTTTTTTAACCCCCAAACAACCATATTTTGGGAAACCAAAAAAAACAAGTTTATAAAAACATTTTGGAATATGAATACATTAATATCAGACCTGTAATATCAATTCTGCACAAATTTTTTTTTTATTTTTTTCTTACCTTAAAAAAAATATCTAACATGGCAGAAGTGGTCACAGAAATTTTCACATTAAAAAAAAAAAAAAAAAAAATTATTAACAATTAATTATTAATATTTAAAGATTGTTCCATTGAAATGCATTGGAGAGCGCCAGGTAGCGAGAGGTCATACCTGGCGCTGTTCAAGGTCGGACGCTGGCGCTGTGGGGTGAGGCTGGAATAATGATGAATGAGTCGCTATCTGGCGCTATCTCAGTCGCTAAGCAGGATTGGCTTGATAAATGTGTGATTGTGGTGGGGAGCCGGCGTTCTCGTCATTACCGGTCGCTCACCAGTCGCTACCTGGCGCTATCCCTTGTTAAATAAGGGCCTTAATCTTTTATGGGTATTGGTGTGTAAAAGAAAAGCTATACTTTCCTTATCCACCAGAGACAATGCTGCCCCGGGTCCTGAAATGATGCTGGTCTTTTGCCCTCCTTATTCCAGCTGCAGGTGAGCTCCCTCCACTAGCTCTAAGGTGTGTTTCTGCCTCCAGTCATGAGGGTGCAGGCTCCCTATTTGATTGGAGGAAAGGTAGAACAGAGTGGCTTGCAGAGAGCACATCTGCAGCCTTAACCTCCCTGGCGGTGTTCCCGAGCGTGACTCGGGGTTAATTTTCGCTGCAAGTAGCGGTAACCCCGAGTCACGCTCGGGGTAGATTAGGCAGAGGAGCAGTCTCCTTACCTTTTCCCTGCGATCCAGCGATGTCCCTGCTGTGATCGCAGGTGAGAGCCCCGGCAGATGCGTCCGTCTGACTTCCTGGTTCCGTCTCTGTGAGCCGCAGAGGCTCATGGGGGCGGAACTGGGCGGCAGATTTAAACGTAATGGTAACGCTTTTTGTACAAAATTGCACATATAATCATAACGCCAGGGAGGTTAATGAAGAGGGCAGAAGACCATCCACATTTCAGGTGGACAGTTACTGTGGGTAAGATAAGTATTGATTTTGACCTACAATCATGTTTCCCATCTATTTTGTTAGTCATTTGTTATAATAACCTATTTCCCTCCCTGCAGGCTTCGCCAGCTGCCCTTGCGAAAAGCGTTCTGGCAGAAGTTCCTAACCAAGTTGTGGACTATTACAATGGCAAAGGAATCAAACCAAAATGCGCGTTGGAATATGAGTCTTCCAGAACACTCGGACCTTGAACCTCTCAGCACACGTTTCCCGAGTCTCACAATAACAATAATCATAATAATTCTATATAGCACGTTTTAGTGATTTTTAACAATATATTTTCTTCTTGCATGTATAGCTGGAAGCTTGGAACAGTTGTATTGTTAAAGACTTTTTATGGGGAAAGAAAATACAGCATGTGGTCTTGGGGAGGGAAGGTTAACTTTATGGTTTTTTTATACAGATTTGTTCAAATTTTGCTAAATTTCTTATTATATTTACACTGTAAAACCTTTGAAATATATATTATGGTGTGATGATCTGTGTGGTTTTATCGGATGGGAAACAAATATATCTATTTTTTTCTGTTTTGGCAGCAGGTACATGCACTTGGTATGTGGTATGTCAGAAACAATTCCGATTTTTTCTCAGTCTGTAGTAAATGGCATTCAGTGGTGAGCAACTTTCCATTTTTGCACCTAGTTATAAAGAAAAGCAAAGTTTTAAAACAACATTTCTAGCAGCAAATCCAGATTTATTATTACAATCAAATTATACTTGAATGAGTTTTAATTAAAATATTGAGATAGATATCGTTTTTGGCTGTTATACATGAGAGAAGAGAGATACCTAGATGCAGTTACTGTTAAAAAATTTTCTATATACATAAATTACTACCGTATATATAAATATATATATATATATATATATATATATATATATATATATAACCACAGTATATATATATATATATATATATATATATATATATATATATAATGCAATATGTTTACCATTAAGTCAAGCCCAACCCTAGCCGGCCACTAAAATAAAAAGCATTAAATTATTCATTCCTATGTAGGAAAGTGGGGTATTTGAGTGTTCTTTTTGCTGTTTTTGACCTCATTGACAAGATCGCCTCTAGTTTTATTTAAAGAGGACCAACACCCAGGGGTGATCGGCCCGGAAATCTATAAGATTCCCGGGCCGATCACCTCCCACCCCGCGGGACATGTCCCGCGGGGTGAAACCCCCCAGAAACCCCAAAAGCACCTCACCTGATCCGCCGCCGCTTCCGCCGCCGCCGCCTCCCGCGAGCGCCGAGAGTGACGCGCGGGAGGCGGCGGCGGCGGAAGCGGCTTGGACGTTCCTGGCGGGGATTGGCTGCAGCGTTCACGTGGGAGCGTTGAGAGGTGAGTTTTTTGGGGTTTCTGGGGGGTTTCACACAGTGTGGCACCCCCGATCGGGGTGCCCCGCCGAAGTGGACCAAAACCCAGGATAGTCAAAATCCTGGGTGTTGGTCCACTTTAAGTAATTTAAAGTGGACCAAAACCCACGGTGAATCTATAGGACTTCCAGGGCCGATCTATTCCCTCCCCCCAGGGCATCCAAAATCGCGATGCCCCGCTTAGTGAAACCCCCCAGATCGCCTATACACTTACCTTCTTTTCCCGTCCAACGGAGCATGCATGAGCCGTGGCCGCATCCCCATTATCCCACTAGCAGGTTATTTGTGAATGACCAGCGCAGGCATGCTCCCTATGAAAGGGTAGCGGGTGATGCCGCCATCAGCGCACTTGGAGCCGCTTGCCTTAGACGAAGGCTTAGACGAAGGGACGTCAGCGGATCCGAGCGCACCGATTGGACGAGCAGCTGCGCATGCCCCGTAGGACCAAGAAGAGGTGAGTTTGTTTCGGCGACCTGGGGGGTTTCACACAGCGGGGCACCACCGATCAGTAACAATTGGACATGTGTTGGCAATATAACTGAAGAATTGAAGTTATATTGTAAAAGATGTAGGGGACATTTTTTAAAGTGGACCAACACCCAGGATTTTGACTATCCTGGGTCTTGGTCCACTTCGGTGGGGCACCCCTGATTGGGGTGCCCCGCTGTGTGAAACCCCCCCGAACTCACCTCTCCCCGCGCCGACGGACAAGCCGCGGACAAGCGGCTCCTCCGCCGCCCCCTCCCGCGCGTCCCTCTTGACGCGCGCGTGCCCGCGCCGGCCATTCACAGACGGCCGGCGCGGGCGCGCACACGACTACAGGGGCGCGAGGGAGGCGGCGGTGGCCGGTCGCCGCCGAAGATAAGGTAAGGAGTTTGGGGTGTTTGGGGGGGTTTCACCCCGCGGGACATCCCGATCTCGGATGTCCCGCGGGGAGGGAGGTGATCGGCCCGGGAATCTTATAGATTCCCGGGCCGATCACCGGTGGGTGTTGGTCCACTTTAAAAGTGCAATCTAGGATCAGTTAATAACATTATATTTTATTGTGAAACCCCCCAGAAAGCCCCAAAATCTTACCTGTCCCCGCTCCCACGTGACTGGACGGTCCAATCCCCGCCAACGTCCAGGCGGGGATCAGGAACGTCCAAGCGGCTGCCGCCGCCGCCTCCCTCGCGTCACTTTCGGCGCGCGCGCGCCCCCGCCGGCCATTCGCAGACGGCCGGCACGGGCGCGCGCACGGCTACAGGGGCGCGAGGGAGGAAGATCAGGTAAGCGATTTGGGGTGTCTGGGGGGGTTTCACCCCGCGGGACATCCCGATCTCGGATGTCCCGCGGGGTGGGAGGTGATCGGCCCGGGAATCTTATAGATTTCCGGGCCGATCACCTCTCGGTGTTGGTCCACTTTAATAGAGAATCAATGGTAACTTTTTATAATGCTAAAGGCTGTATGAAAACCCACCCCATAAACCTGTTTGGCTGCCAGCAGTCATGTGATATACCAGACAGATATCTTTACCCACTTCTGCATAACCGCTCACTATATGACCCTGTAAGTGGCTTCAGGCGGACAACCCAACCCAAGTCTGCTGTGGGGGTCAGCTGTCCTCTAGGTATTTTTCACCAGAGGTCTGCTTTAAAGTGGATCAACACCCAGGGGGGATCGGCCCGGGAATCTATAAGATTCCCGGGCCGATCAGATCCCTCCCCGTGGGGCATCCGAAATCGGGATGTCCCGCGGGGTGAAACCCCCTAGGAAGCCCACAATCCTACCTTTTCCACGTTCCAGCGGCGCATGCGCGTCCACCGCCGCCGCCTCCCACGCGCCCCTCTAGCAGGGCGCGCTCTGCTTGTCCGTTGCTGCCTCCCGCTTGTCCGTCGGCGGGGATTGGCTGCAGCGGTCACGTGGGAGCAGGGAGAGGTGAGTTTTCGGGGCTTTCTGGGGGGTTTCACACAGCGGGGCACCCCCGATCGGTAGTCAAAATCGTCAAAATCCTGGGTGTTGGTCCACTTTAAAGGCTTATTAAGCCTAACCCTGGATTAAATCCAATTTTTAATGAATGCTTTGTTTACCAAAAGGGCATTAAGAAAAGCAATCTTATTTTACAATAGACAGGTATTTCTGGACTTGCTTTTGAGACAGCTCTGTAGTCTTTTTTATATATATTTATGTGGATGCACAATCCAGTAGCACCTGAATGAGCAGAATATCATCGAATGATTTATTAGGTATTATGTTATGTGAATACCTAAAAAGATTTGTGTATCAACTGTACCAAAGAACGAACTGTGACTTCCCAGACTAGGCAAAAAGCTCACTCACAATTTAGTTTCAATGTTTACTTCTTCACTAGTTTATCTGTTACTGGTTTTTCTAGTTATAGAACGCCTCTTGAGATGTTTTACATGTTTTAATGTATATCACTGTTTAAAAGCTTTGCTCCTACAGTATATATGAAGCACTTTCTGCTTATTGTTCACTGGTCTAAGGCAATTACATTGGTAACTCATTTGGTTTCTCCTTATAATTTAGCTCAGTATATGGAGGGAATACTTCTTGTTATCAGTCATTTTTTACCGCATCTCATCGCTAATCTAAAGCATCTAAAGAAAGGGTGTCAAACTAATTTTCATCTAGGGCCACATCAGCATTATGGTTGACCTCAAAAGGCCAGTCCAGCCAGACTTCCTATTTTTAAACCTTCACCATGATTTATTGAAAAGCCCAAACCCTTAAAAAACTATTCCCCAGCATCTAAAATTAATATACTTTAAGTTTTTAGTCACTTACTTATTATTCTTTCCCCCACTGGGCTGCAACTCTGTTCAGGACTTTAGGATAGGGGCGCCACCATCTTGACTCAGAAGCATCACACATACTGAGGAGAGGAGAGCGGGATAAAGTACAGGGGGGCATGTTATAGCTGTGCTTTGCACAGACAGAGCAGAGCTGGGGTCAGGAAAAGGTCAGCAGTCCCAGAATGCAGAGCAGCACAGTCAGAAGGCACTTCCTGTTTGCAGGCTGCCTGACGTTCCATGAGCCGCCATCTTGGATGTTTAAAGACTCATAAAATGCAGTAGATGCAGGTAGGATGATTTTTTTTTTTATTTCAATCTTTTTTATTAGATTTTTCTTTTTCAAAGGTACACAGATGACATTGGCATACATTTGTTGTACAACATGTAGATGCTCAATTTTCCAAATTGGTACATAGTAAAACAGTACATGGAGGCAGGTAGCATTTTCAACATAAAATATATACGTCTGCACAATATTAGCCGTTTGTTTGTTGTCAGTGTGTCAACCTGAATGGCCTGTCTCTAGTGGCATCCGTTGCGCTAAACCCCAGCCCTCCGCCCGCCGCCCAGCGCGCAGAGAGGCCCGTCAACGGACATCGCCGGGCGCCAAACCCAGCGGGAAGGAGGGGAGGGAGTGGGGTGGGTACAAGGGGGGGGGGGGGGTAACGGGGGGGGGGGAGGGTGGCCTAAGACAGTGAAGGGGGGGAGAAGATAGAAAAAATAAGGAAAGAAAGAAGAAAGAGGGAGAAAGAAAGGGAGACAGATCGTTGCTCATTGTAGCATAGTATTGCATGCTTCCGGGTAGGCGTATTCCACCCAAGGCTCCCATACTTTGATAAATTTGGTGTGTGAATCCCTCAGGATGCTAGTCAATTTCTCGTTAATCAAGATGCCGTTAAGCCTGTCCTTTACTGCCTGGAAGGGGATTCCCGGTTTCTTCCAGGAGCTAGCAATCGTTAGTTTAGCTGCCAGCATAAGTTGAGTGAGCAGGGCGTGCTGGGTTCTGGTGATACCCTCCGGTTTCACATGCAACAATGCTACCCAAGGATCCCGACGTATATGGGCATGTAGAAGGGTGCTCAGGAGGCCAAAAACTCGGGACCAAAATCTCTTAACCTTCGGGCACTCCAACCATATGTGTAGAACGGAGCCTTCCACTGAACAACCTCTAAAGCATTGAGCGGGGTAGCCCTGGATCGCTTTAGCGATGCGTGCGGGTACCAGGTACCACCTGGTGAGTATCTTGTATGCTGCTTCCAGGGTTGTGACATTGATCGAGCACCTGTTAGGTAGGATGATTTTTAATGTGAGCAATCTGTATGTACAGGGTGTGGGAAACATATAAGATAAGCTCTTATTCAGGGTGAAGGACTGCTTTTAGCCCCCCCCCCCCCCCCCGCCACCCTACCATCCTTCCCTAGCACTGAATCGGGGTGGAATGTTACAAAAAAAACTCACTAACTCGCCGCAATCCAAATGGGCAGCTTGGCTGGACTGGTCTATTTAATAACCAACACAAAACAAAATTGACGCACAACCATTTCAATGTATGGTTGCAGAAATATTTCGGCTAGGACAGATGCAGACAGGCAACAAAATACTTTGCCCGGGACAGCCACAGGGTTATTTTGCCCAAGAAAGATGCAGAATTACTGGTTAGAAGGGGCTACCACCTGTCAGAGGGCCACATAAAAAGGCTTGGAGAGCTGCATCTGGCCCCCAGGCCTTAGGTTTGACACATGTGATCTAAAGGAAAATCGCTCCAGGCCTGCTGCTTAATGTGGTTCATGGGAGCAGCCATGATAGGATTACTCCGGCAGACGTGGAGGCTGATTCATTACTAACACCAGGTATCGGCAGATGAGCGTCTGTATAGCGGCGCTTAGAGCGACCACTAGTAGACGCTGTAAACATGTATCGGGCACCTCAGTCGCTGTAGTAACCTGGCTGGCATTGATGAATGTGATTTATGTTGGGTGCTCTAACACCAGTACAGCACTGCAGGGAGTGAAAGGCGCTCCACACCACACTTATCAAAAAAGGACACCCACACAGCGTCAGTGCTCTAAAGCTGGTCGCTATAGTATAGAGTGTGATTAAAGTCTGTTTTTGAACACATATCCACCAGTAACAAAGAGAAAACATATGGAATGACATTGTTTTAACACTGGGACATTAACACTTTAGTGCCAGGCCTGTAATGACAATTCTGCATAAAAATATAAAAAGGCAAAAAAGTATCTAAAAGTGTTTGTTTGCAGCCAGGAGAGGTCACACAATGATCTGAGCAACAAAAAAAAATGGTCTGTTTAAACAGAGGAAAATGAATGTCCATAAAAATGTATGGGAGAGCGACACTGAGCGAAATGTAATACCTGGCACTCTGGAAGCTAGAGCGCCGGCGCTATACACTGAGCCACCTGTAAATAATACATCAGACGCTACATGGCGCTGTTAGAGTTGCTCACCAGATTCGCTTTCTTAACCCTTTTGTTGCCAAGCACGTAACACCTACGTGCTGGCTTGGCTGGGCCTTAAGTGCCAAGCCCGTAGGTGTTACGTGCTTGACTTTGATCGCTTCTAGTTTAAAAAATAAAAATAAAAAATACTCACCTGACCCCTTGTTGGATCCGGCCGGGTCTCCCCTTTAATTTGGTGCCATCCGATCCCCCGTGGGGGGTCGGATGGCTCCAGGAGAGCCCCCGGAATAGGCCGCCCCCCCCCCGCTTCTGCAGCAGCAGCTGCTAACTGTAAAAAAAAAAAATAAATAAAAATGACATTCACTTACCTCCATGTGCGCTGGCTCCCGCTGTCCCTCCTCTTCACCTGGGGGGCCTCCGATCCCCCCCCAGGACTTACCGATCTTCAGGAGGGAGCCTGGGAGGCTCTCTCCTCTCTTCTTCAAGATGGCGACCGCCATCTTGCCTCTAAGCCCCGCCCCCTTGGGGGCGGGGCTTATGACGTCATCCCGGTCCCGATCACCGGCTTCAGCTTTCTCAGCTTCTCAGATGCCGGTGATCGGTGCCCTGGAAGGAGGTGACAGGAGATCCTCTGATCTCCTGCCTTCTCCTTCTCTGGATGCCGATCACAGGCATCTGTCAGCTGAGCGGCGAGGGACAAGAGCTTGCAATCGAAGGTAAGTACAGTAAAAAAAAATTATTTTTTTTTAATAAAATACTTTTTTTTATTGTGTGGTGTTTTTTTTTTTACAGTTAATAACCCTTTGTGAGCTGGTAAGGGGTCCATGAGACCCCTTATACCAGTTCACATGGCTGGGGGGGTGGCATTGCCATTAACCCCCGCACCCCCATTACCTGCCTCCCCAAAGGCCAGGGGGGGGCAGAAGAGCCCGGGCCCACATAGGCTATGTGGGCTCGTAGGCTGCAGGGTGGGGGGGCCACCAAAGCTGGCCCCCCCACTCTGTGCCTACAAGCCCCCATAGCTGGTCCCGGGCTGGTTACTTTGGGTAAGGGGGACCCCACGTCATTTTTTTTTTTGGATTTTTAAGGGTTTTTAACCCTTAAAAATCCAAAAAAAAATGGGGTCCCCCTCCCCGGGAAGGGGGACCCTATGTCATTTTTTTTTTTAATTAACCATTTGTCATCCAGCAGCTATAAAAGGCTTCTGGGCAGGAAAGGGTGTCTACCTATACATATGTGGTATCGCTGTAAGCGGGAGAAATTGGGGTTTCTCACGCAATAAGATTTTATTGACAAACTTACATTTTTTATTACAAAAAAACTCTACAAATTGTAAAAAAATATATTTTTTTTATTTTTTTTCACACATTTCACCCAAAAATGTTGAGAATACACCTAAAAAACACAAACAAGACATTTCATGTTAAAGCCCAGACTCTGTTGAAAAAAACAATATATAATTTTCCTGGGAAATCCCTGGAAATCCCTTCGAAAATGACAGTTGAACATGTGTAGCGCAAAACAGTCAAACTCAGTCTGGCAACAGGGAGTGGCAAATGCTGCAGGTAGGCTGGCAGCGAAAGGGTTAAATGTGGTTTTGCGTACAGCGCCCGGCGTTCACCAGACGCAGCCTGGCGCTATGAGACGCTACCTGGCGCTATCCTTTCTTAAATAACCCCCATAATCATACACGTGTGTAGAAACGTGATATGATAGCAAATCATATTTCAATTAGAAATGTGTAGAATGTGTAAAAAAAGAAGAAAATCAACTAGATTTTGAGACAGGCTCCATAAACTTGTCCCGCCTCTTTTTGTGACTATTTCTAGTGATCGGCTGTCACAGTTCTTTCTTTGGTAAATCTTTGTTTACTACAATTGTACAAAATGCTCTTTTCTGTATACCCAAGCACATTGTAGCACATCTGTATTATACTGTATGTATTTATATATCATTTTAGCACAAGATGGAAAAAAAAAAAAGCACAGGATGATGATGTCCAATCAAGTTTACCGGTGTTTTATAGCTACCTTTAAAAGAAAGATTTATATTGTCATTGTTTAGCTTTTTGGTATATTATTATCTTCGGCAGAATGCAATAGGAAATGCGACAATAAATTCACTTCCATTTCCTAACCTTTTAATAATATACAGTCCTATGTCGCCATTATATGTAATATACACAACTGCCGTCTGACCTCTGACTTTCCTGTCCCTGTCCTCCTGACCTTTGAAATGTTAATATAGGCAAGTAAATACATTTTACAGAATGAAATGAATTGAATAAGCACATAACCTGTAAAAATGGGTTTAAATTTTTTTGCGTTCAACTTTTTAAAAAGAGAGCTGTATCATATTTTTTGTTTTTTTATAGCTTATCATGAAAAAAAGGTTGAATAATAAATATGCCAGATAACAGGAGGAGGGACCCCCTTAAACATCCTGCATGAAAAAAATCCAGCCAAGCTTGTTATCTTCTTTTTAAAGAAGGAAGAATAATCATGGGTTTTGAATACGGGGAGGCCGATTCATTAATAGCGCCAGGTAGCGACAGATGAGCGACTGTAGCGTGATTTTTTCTGCGCCAGCCAGTATTCGCTGTGCTTGGCCGGCGTTAGCTTGATGACAGCGACTCAGTCGGTGTGCGGTAATGTTGAATACGGGCTGGGGGGTCGCTGTTTCACAGGTTCAGCGTTGTATGTGAGCGCCTGACAACGAATGGCCAGAGCGAACGGCTAGCTTCATATTCATCAACAAATCACGCTCCGAATGTGCTGTCGCTGTCCATTCCTTGTTTAAGCCCCAGAGCGCTGGCGGCGATGGGTATTAACTAGTTTTTAACCCCTAAACAACCATATTTTTTGAATGTAACATTATACATGTTTTTGGAATCATTTTGTAATATGAATACATTAATATCAGACCTGTTAGATCAATTCTGCACAAATTTTTTTTAATTTTTTTTTTACTTAAAAATAAATCCTAACATTGCAGAAGTGGTCTCCGTTTTTTTGACATTAAAAAAATCAAAAAAAAATTAATACCAATTAATTAGGAATAATTATAGATTGCTCCATTGAAATGCATTGGACATCGCCAGGGAGCGACAGCTCATACCTGGCGCTGTGAGGGAATTTGCAGCGGCGCTGTTCGGTCCAGGCGGCTTCATGATGAATGCCGCGCTAGCCGTCGCTCTCGCCGGCGCTAGCCTCATTTTGCTTGATAAATGCGTCATTGTGACCGCCGCCGGGCGTACTTGAGTCGGTAGTCGCCGTTAGCTGCCGCTACCTGGCGCTCGTCAGACACTACCTGGCGCTATCGCTTGATGAATAAGGGCAACAGTACCATTCTGCTTTTACAAGGGATTTTACTCAATGATTCTGTGCCAGCCTGTGCAGGAATAATGGCCTTATTGTTGTTGCAATTGGTATGATGTGTGTAAATACTTTTACCCATAATGCAATGCTTTGTGCAGATATTTCTACTGTTCCTCACCGGCCGGCTAAGGTGACAGACATTGGATTGCATGTAAAAGTGGAAATGCACACCCAAAAAAAGTCACCCCCTGGATCATATTATAGGGGAAAAAAAACTCAAGCTTTTTGCTACATATTTTTCAGCTTTCTATCATGTTTATATACAGCAGCCTCTAGTAAAAAATAAAATGAACGCTTAGTAAATTACTCCCTTAAAGCCGACTCTGATGGTTAGTGAGGTAAGCTATTTCAGAGGGCTTAACCCTGTGCAGATGTTGTGAAATACCATGGAGATGATGCACTCCTGGACTGTATGGGAGCTGCCATCTTGATTTACACCTGAGAGCCCTGCTTCTAGAAAGGTAGAAAACCATCAGCTGTAATGACTCATCACTGATTTGCTCGAAGCAGAGAGATTCTAGATACATTCTGGATACATTAAGGGTCATGTTAGTTATTTGGTGAAGGCAGTGTGACTTCCGGTGGGGATTGCAACCTGCATCGCAGTGATCTTTTTAGCATTAAAGCATAAAAAAAATAAAGTTTGTCCTACTTTTCCCCCCATAAATCCCCTATGCATGTGATGGGACATTTTTACAGGTGAGGCACATTTTTTTAAGTTTGGATATAACAGCACCCTATGGGCTATGCTAAACAAATAGCCACATTTTTATGCATAGCACTGGTGCTGTTCATTTACTTATTAAATACAAATGATTCCTGACCATCCCCACCGGCGCTACCCATAGCTAGCTCCATTGGGAAAACAACAAACAAGACACAGCGCCACGGGTAGCCTACAGCTCCGAACACTAACAGTGCTGTCTGCCTGTGGCCGCCGTTGCGGCTGAGGCGCTAAAAGCATCTCTCCACATACGCTCAAGTTGCGCTAGTGATAACACGAAGAAACAATGTAATGGCTTCCCTTTCACACAGAATTCCTCCAGCAGCTGTTTATTCAGTGTGTAGAATGACGGACAAGCTGATCCATGTTTCTCCTTGTTTGGTCTGTGTTTCTCTTACAGGCCGATTCAGTAATAGCGCCAGGTAGCGACAGGTGAGCGCCAGTAGCGTGATTTTCACAGCGCCCGCTAGTATTCGCTGTGCTTGGCCGTTGTTCGGTTGTTGACAGCGACTCAGTCGGCATGCAGTAATGTTGAATACGGGGTTAGGAGTCGCTGTTTGACAGGTTCCGCGCTGTATGGGAGCGCCTGACAGCGAATGGTCATAGCGAACGGCTCCCACCATATTCATTAACAAATCACGCTCAAAAAATTCTCGCGCTGTGAAAAGCTTGTTTAAACCCCAGAGCGCTGGCGGCGATGGCTTAAAAGTAGTTTTTAACCCCCAAACAACCATATTTTTTGTTTAAAAAATTAAACAAGTTTTTCTAAACATTTTGTAATATGAATACATTAATATCAGACCTGTAATATCAATTCTGCACAAATTTTCTTTTTTTAATTTTTTTACCTTAAAAAAAATATCTAACATTGCCGAAGTGGTCACAGAATTTTTGACATTTTTTAAAAACAAAAAAACATTAATAACAATTAAATATGAAGATTTAAAGATTGCTCCATTGAAATGCATTGGAGAGCGCCAGGTAGCGAGAGGTCATACCTGGCGCTGTGATGGGATTAGCAGCGGCGCTGTTTGTTGCAGTCCGCTACATGATGAATCCCGCGCTAGGTGACGCTCTCGCCGGCGCTAGCCTCATTTAGCGTGATAAATGCGTGATTGTGTCCGCCGCCTGGCGTTCTGGAGTCGGTAGCCGCCGATAGCTGGCGATACCTGGCGCTCGTCAGACACTACCTGGTGCTATCCCTTGTTAAATAAGGGACATAGTTTGGTGTGAGCTGCTGTTAGCTTCCCCCTCATGCTCATGTGTAACTAGGACCGATGGGTAATAAGATGGACGCTTCCATGTAGTTCAGTAGGGCAGCATCTTCATCATCTTCATGCTGTTCCAAAATATCTGCATGGGTTTAAACAGTTTATGTCACCGATTATCAAAGGGAAGCTTTAGGGGAGTTTTAATATTAGACATTTCTTGATAGGGCTCCTTGCTCTGTTAAAGGTTGGTCATCCATGGTTTACACCAAAGACTGGAATAGGTTGTAGATGGAACAGAACCCACAACCCTTGTTGCTCTCATTGACAGAAACAGAAAAGAAACATTCTTCTTTCCTACACATAGGATTAGAAGGAATACAATGTGATGTGAGACTGACGCAGCTCTGCCATGTTTAGTAATCTTTTATTTGCTGTAGCATGTCGGATTTATATGCTCGATATTAATATTGCACTATTTTAGGATTTTCTACTGTACTGCTCTAGAGTTTTAAATACGCCGACCATAGTTAGTCCTGTGGTGAACTATGCAGAAGATTAGCTGGTAAAATAATACAAAATACAAAACTAAGAGCACCTTTATTAGCTAGATAGAGATGATAAATAGGTGACCGAGGAAAAGACTCATAACAAGCACTAAATTGTTCAAATACATCTTTTGCAGAGCCAGGTTTTACAAAGAGGAGCAGCATTGGGCTAGAATCTATAAGACTTGGTGGTCTTTCTCTTTGTAGGGCATCTCAATTTGGGATACCCAGAAATGTGAAATCCCAGAATCCCCTTAAAAAAAAATATCTTTACGGCAATAGCAAGACACATGTGTTGGCCACAGCGGCATCCCTCCAGCTGCTGAATGCTTTCACACCAGGCCCATCTGAATGACTGGCACCAAATGCCTGCTGCTCTCCGTCCATTTATTGTCCTATGTTGCTCATTAATATGCATGGTATAAAACATTGATTGTAGAGAAGCCTGCACATGTGCTGGGGCAATTGGGGAGGAGTAAGCATAGAGGGTATTCCAGGACTTACACACTCACTGGAGGTCCCCTCGCCTCTCCAACACTCGGGCCTTTGGGATGCCCTGCTGTGTATACCCCTACCGAGCAGCTTAAAGCGGACCTCTGAATAAGAGCTTATCTTATATGTTTCCCACACCCTGTACATACAGATTGCCCACATTAAAAATCATCCTACCTGCATCTACTGCATGTTATGAGCCTTTAAACATCCAAGATGGCGGCTTATGGAAGCCGCCATCTTATCAGGCAGCCTGCAAACAGGAAGTGCCTCCTGACTGTGCTGCTTTGAATTCTGGGACTGCTGACCTTTACCTGACCCCAGCTCTGCTCTGTCTGAGCAAAGCACAGCTATAACCTGCCCCCCTGCACCTTATCCCACTCTCCTCTCCTCAGTAAGTGTGATGCTTCTGAGTCAAAATGGCGGCTCCCGTATCCTAAATTCCTGAACAGAGTTGCAGCCCAGTGGGGGAAAGAATAATAAGTTAGTGACTAAAAACGTAAAATATAATAATTTTAGATGCTGGGGAATCGTTTTTTAAGAGTTTGGGCTTTTCATTAAATCACGCTGAAGGTCCGGTTTAAGACCATGAAGCTGGTGGTAACATTGCCTTACCTGACCTATGTGATTATGGCAGCCCTTACAGCAGTCATGTAAATGGCAGCCATCAGGGTGCAAGCAGAAATGGCAAGTATGGGCTGCTGAGTCTCAGACCCCCCGAAGGGTAAATGCACAGCAAGGAAAATCTCACATTTGGATGCCCCCTAATTTGTATGTTGCATAGATGAGAAACATGGAGGCTGCTTTTTAAAAGTTTTTTTTCCCATTCTAAATATAAATTATTAGGCAACTCCTTGCTGTTATTGATAGCTAGATATTTACCTGCTTTTCAGAGACCAGAACACACAACCCAATTATCCCTCCATGAACTTGAATGGTATCAGACCCTCCATCCCAATTTTGGAAATAAATTGGATAAACTGTATCCAAAGGCATAACTAAGCAACAATACTATCCTGAGGTTTGTTCCTCAGGCCTGAAACATCTGGATTTGGGACGCTCCACTGTGTGCCCGAAAACTCACCTTTCGTTCTTTGCCACGGCACAGGCACGGGCGGCTCAGCTTCAGCTTTTACTTGCTGCTCTGAGCTCAGCTGTGGCGATCCTTGGGGATAGACACAGCAGGGCATCCCAGTTTGGAATGCCCCATAAAGAGGAACCCCACTGTTCCCGGAGTCTTATGGATTCTAAGAGAATAGTTGCTCCTCTTTAAAGCAGCACAAAACCTTTTATTGTCCCCACCCGCCCTCCCAGCTCAAGTACCTGGGGAAAGCTTAGAGGCTGATTTATTAATAGCGCCAGGTAGCGACAGTTGAGCGACTGTAGCGGTATTTTCACAGCGCCCGCTAGTAGTCGCTGTGCTTGGCCGTTGTTCGGTTTTTGATAGCGACTCAGTCGGTTTGCCGTAATGTTGAATACAAGGTGATGAGTCGCTATTTGACAGGTTCCGCGCTGTATGGGAGCGCATGACAGCGAATGGCCATAGCGAACGGCTCCCAGCATATTCATTAACAAATCACGCTCAAAAATTCTCGCGCTGTGAAATGCTTGTTTAAACCCCAGAGCGCTGGCGGCGATGGGTTAAAAGTAGTTTTTTAACCCCCAAACAACCATATTTTGGGAAACCAAAAAAACAAGTTTATAAAAACATTTTGGAATATGAATACCTTAATATCAGACCTGTAATATCAATTCTGTACATTTTTTTTTTATTTTTTTCTTACCTTAAAAAAAATATCTAACATGGCAGAAGTGGTAACAGAAATTTTCACTTTAAAAAAAAAAATTATTAACAATTAATTATTAATATTTAAAGATTGTTCCATTGAAATGCATTGGAGAGCGCCAGGTAGCGAGAGGTCATACCTGTCGCTGTTCAAGGTCGCTCGCTGGCGCTGTGGGGTGAGGCTGGAATAATGATGAATGAGTCGCTATCTGGCGCTAGCTCAGTCGCTAAGCAGGATCGGCTTGATAAATGTGTGATTGTGGTGGGGAGCCGGCGTTCTCGTGGCGGGGCCCGTCATTACCGTTCGCTCACCAGTCGCTACCTGGCGCTATCCCTTGTTAAATAAGGGCCTTAGTAGCTGGGAAACTTTAAGATTCCAGGGCTGCTACACAAGGGGTTTTATTCTGCTTTAAATGATCAATACAAACACATCAAAATGAGCCACTACATTGCGTTTGGATTCCCCATATGCTGTTGCTATTTTTCTAAAATTAAATATCTACCCTGTAAAATTTAATTTGCATCTCACCCATAAAACTGCCTCATCACATGTGCACAGAAAACCAATTTTTTATTTTACTTTATTGTGTGCTGATTAAAAAAAGCTCTGACTGCTTCTCCAACCAAATTAAAAAACCATTAGGATAACCCCCTAAATCTTAAAGCTTTAGAAAACCAGCAAAACATATCCACGCGCCCTGCATGCAAAAAACAAAATGGTTTGGGTGGTTTGCATGGAGTTTATTGGTTCTAATAGTTATTTAGTACATGGGTTTGCCAAATAAAAAATAAAAAGAGAGAGAGAGTTACTTGTGTAAGTGACTTTCCACCTCTTGATACAACTTTGGAGCAGAACGAGGGGCCGGCACGTTTACACTTTCTTCCGAGTTGAAGCTGCTCCTTTCTGACTCCTCTGTAGGATTCCTTTGAATGTACCGCAGTCTGTTGTTTTGTATCCTTTTCTTTGTGGTTTTAATCCGGTTACAGTTTTGCATGGAACAATACCTTTGGAATTTTTGGCATGGAAACATTTTGTGAGGTTATTGAACTGCCTATGTTTATTTTATTGTAAATAAAAAATATATTACATGAAGGAAAAGAGATGTATGATATATTTAAAATTCTATATTACAATGTGACCTTTGGCTTGAGGATTTGTCCCAAGCTAATGTTGATTTCTTTTTTTTGCTTTTCTGATTTTAGTTATTTTTTTGAATAACTATATATGGACTATTCATAACAGTGGGATGGCTGAAACACACATGTAAAGTGATACAGCAGGCAAAGGTAATTGTTACACCATTGTGTCGGGCTACATTTGGCACTGTCCTAAACTGTTTTCCATTTTTAAATTGAAGCAGAAATGGCCGAGATATCACAGGTTTCATCCTGTCCCCCAATCAGCTCAGTAGAGTGGGAGGGGATTGCTGGTCCCTCCCTCCTCCTGCCCCTAGCCCCGCCTCCTCCTCCCGCCCCTAGCTCCGCCTCCTCCCGCCCCTACCTCCTCCCGCCCCTACCTCTGCCTCCTCCCGCCCCTACCTCCTCCCGCCCCTACCTCCGCCTCCTCCCGCCCCTACCTCCGCCTCCTCCCGCCCCTACCTCCGCCTCCTCCCGCCCCTAGCTCCTCCCGCCCCTACCTCCGCCTCCTCCCGCCCCTACCTCCGCCTCCTCCCGCCCCTAGCTCCGCCTCCTCCCGCCCCTAGCTCCTCCCGCCCCTACCTCCGCCTCCTCCCGCCCCTAGCTCCGCCTCCTCCCGCCCCTACCTCCTCCCGCCCCTACCTCTGCCTCCTCCCGCCCCTACCTCCGCCTCCTCCCGCCCCTACCTCTGCCTCCTCCCGCCCCTACCTCCGCCTCCTCCCGCCCCTACCTCCGCCTCCTCCCGCCCCTACCTCCTCCCCCCGACCTCCGCCTCCTCCCGCCCCTACCTCTGCCTCCTCCTGCCCCTACCTCCGCCTCCTCCCGCCCCTACCTCCTCCCCCCAACCTCTGCCTCCTCCCACCCCTACCTCTGCCTCCTCCCGCCCCTACCTCCTCCCGCCCCGACCTCTGCCTCCTCCCGCCCCTACCTCCTCCCGCCCCGACCTCTGCCTCCTCCCGCCCCTACCTCTGCGTCCTCCCGCCCCAACCTCTGCCTCCTCCCGCCCCTACCTCTGCCTCCTCCCGCCCCTACCTCCTCCCGCCCCTACCTCCTCCCGCCCCTACCTCCTCCCGCCCCTACCTCTGCCTCCTCCCGCCCCTACCTCCTCCCGCCCCTACCTCCGCCTCCTCCCGCCCCTACCTCCTCCCGCCCCTACCTCCGCCTCCTCCCGCCCCTACCTCCTCCCGCCCCTACCTCTGCCTCCTCCCGCCCCTACCTCTAACTCCTCCCGCCCCTACCTCCTCCCGCCCCTACCTCTGCCTCCTCTCGCCCCTACCTCTGCCTCCTCCACCACACTGCTGATTATTATGCAGCATCACAGATCCAAGGGCCACGCTCCCACTTCTTTCAAAAGAGAAATCAAGAGGTGAAAATGTAGACCCCGATATTTCAGCCATTTCTTCTTCAATGTAAAAATAGAAAACAGGACAGCGCCACATGTAGCCCGACACAATGGTGTAACAATCACCTTTGCCTTCAGTGTCACTTTAAGGATACTGTACAATTTGGGGCGGGGCAATATAATACTGTGACAAATATTTAAATTTACAAACATTTTCCATTGTTGGATTTTATGAATAAAATAAGAGCCTGTCAATCTGTTGTTATGGTGTAGATTATTTATTTATACAGTTAAAGACTATGGGGCAGATTCAGAGCCAGGTGAGAATTCTCACTCCCTTTTTAGGAGAGAAAACTGCCATTGACTTTCATTATCTACCTTGGGGCTGATTCAGAGCCAGGTGAGAATTTACACCAGGCAGGCAGTGGAAGTGAATGGCTGTTTTATCTCCTGAAAAAGGAGTGAGAATTCTTACCTGGCTCTGAATCGACCCCATTGTTTTGTTATACCCCTGCTTATATTGTATTTACAAATTAAAGTGGACCAACACCCACCCCTGATCGGCCCGGGAATATTATAGATCAGCTCCCTCCTCGCGGGGCATCTGAAATCAGGATGCCCCGCTGTGTGAAACCCCCCAGAAAGCCCCTAAAAACTCACCTTATCCTCGACGGACAAGCGACGGATAAGCCGCCGCCGCCTCCCGCGCGTCCCTCTAGCAGGGCGTGCACCCTGTAAGAGGGACGCGCGAGAGGCGGCGGCGGCTTATCCGTCGCTTGTCCGTTGACGATAAGGTAAGATTTAAGGGGGTTTCACACCCGATCAGGGTGCCCTGCGGAAGTGGACCAACACCCAGGATAGTGAAAATCCTGGATGTTGGTCCACTTTAAAGTGGAATAAACCCCTTTCCTTGAACCCCTGTGTCCCCATGTGCCCTCCCTGCCCGGGTACCTTGGGCAATGCTGCTGGCTCAGTGGTGGCATGGTTTTTTTTTTTTAAAGTGTGTTTTTTCACCGCTGAAGCCACACCCCCTAGAAGTTTTGAGATCGTTGATTGGCTGATCCCAAGGCCATTGTGTGATGTGCACCAGCCAGCTGAATGTATCCCCGCTTTCCATGTGGAGTGTATGCTCCTGCCTATCTGAATGGCTGCGAGCAGGAGCGCACACAGCTGCAGGGAATCCTGGGATCTTTTAGATCTGTGTTACCCCCCCCCCCCCCACAGGTTGCTGAAAAACTCACCTTCTGCCTCCCCCACCGATGTAATTATCGGTAGCCACACCCCCAGCATCTTTGGACTGTAGTGCACCCCTGTCCCCAGCCATTTAGATGAGGCCGGGGACAGAAGCGCCCCCATGTCTGGAGATGCTCTTGCCTCCAAATGTGGTCACAGAGCAGTTTACCGAGCATTAAACCGGACCTTCAGCATAATTTAATGAAAAGCCCAAACCCTTAAAAATCTGCACAGACAGAGTAGACAGAAAGAGCAGAGCTGGGGTCAGGAAAAGGACAGCAATCCCAGAATGCAAAGCGGCATAGTCAGAAGACACTTCCTGTCTGCAGGCAGCCTGAGACTCTACGGGCCACCATCTTGGATGTTAAAAAGATACAAAATCGCAATAGGTGCAGGTAGGATGATTTTTAATGTGGGCAATCTGTATGTACAGGGTGAGGGAAAAATACAAGATAGGCTCTAATTCAGGGTGAAGCTCCATGTACCACAAACAGCTCTAATTGGACCAGAGCGCAGGCATGTGCTGTAGGATCAGGTAAAGGTGAGTTTTATTAAGCGATCTGGTGGGTTTCACATAACAGGGCACCCGAAATTAAGATGCCCCCGGGGCAGTAAACAAGCCCTGGGATAGTCGAAATGCCCAGGTTTTGTTTTGCTTTAAAAACAATAAAAATATTGAATGCCCCCAAAAATATATGAAGCAGCAATAATATCCATAAATAGATATTATAATGGTAACCTCCATCAATTAAAGGAAACTATATTATAGACCTTGAAAAAGGAGGATTGTGCACAGTAAGAGGCCGATTCCTTAATAGCGGCAGGTAGCGACAGTTGAGCGACTGTAGCGGCATTTTCAGAGCGCCCGCTAGTAGTCGCTGTGCTTGGCCGTTGTTCGGTTGTTGATAGCGACTGAGTCGGTGTGCAGTAATGTTGAATACGGGGTGACGAGTCGCTATTTGACAGGTTCCGCGCTGTATGGGAGCACATGATAGCGACTGGTCAGAGCGACCGGCTCCCACCATATTCATCAAAAAATCGCGCTCAAAAAATTCTTGCGCTGTGAAATGCATGTTTAAACCCCAGAGCGCTGGCGGCGATGTGTTAAAAGTAGTTTTTTAACCCCCAAACAACCATATTTTTGGAAACCAAAAAAAAAAAAAATTTTTTAAGAATTTAGTAATATGAATACAATAATATCAGACCTGTAATATCAAGTCTGCACAAATTTTTTTTCCCTTAAAAAATGATCTAACATGGCAGAAGTGGTCACAGAATTTTTCACATTTAAAAAAAATAAATAAAAAAACATTAATAACAATTAATTATGAATATTTAAAGATTGTTCCATTGAAACGCATTGGAGAGCGCCAGGTAGCGAGAGGTCATACCTGTCGCTGTTCAAGGTCGGACGCTGGCGCTGTGGGCTGAGGCTGGAATAATGATGAATGAGTCGCTATATGGCGCTATCTCAGACGCTAAGCAGGATTGGCTTGATAAATGTGTGATTGTGGTGGGGAGCCGGCGTTCTCGTGGCGGAGCCCGTCATTACCGGCCGCTCACCAGTCGCTACCTGTCGCTATTCCTTCATAAATAAGGGCCTAAGTGTCTGCTCACAAAGATTTCAAGCACAGAGCTGTATCTTCAGACACATACTTCACAATCCCTCACCCGTCATAAATTATGTGCATAGCGATTTCTTCTGACACTTTTTGTAAGTTAAAGTACATTGGTGAAATGTCTTTTTCCCAAGGTCTATAATATAAGAACATGACATTTTTCAGAGGTTTCAAAGTCCTTTAAATAAACGATAACAAAGTTGCTATAGTGCAAATATTACAAAAAAGTGCACATGCAAAACAATCTAATCAAGTTATAAAACCACCAAATATATGTAGAATAGAAGAGGTGAGTGCGACCCTTGTGTGCTGCAGGCCAAGGATACTTACCTTCTCTCCCCAACGCTTTATTGTAATGCTTACCCAACCCCCGATACTGGCTCGCTCAGCAACCACCTCTGTCAAAGTGAAGGGAGCATAGCACACTGCAGTCACTGTGGCCAGAGCTGAGCCTCTTCCAGCAATTTGCTTGGCGTTTCTGGGTGCGTACATGTTGCTGGATGCGAACTGGAAACTCGGGAACGGGTATACCTGCTAGTACTGTGCAAAAAACGCCCACTCTGTCCCAAGTAGCTCTCAGTGGGAGCCACAGTGGTCTAACAGCTGTCTCTGACCACAGTAGAGCATGTTCATGATTTATAAATAGTATTGGGCGAACCCAATCTACAAAGGTCGAGTTCATACCGAACTTTGTGAGTTTGGGTTCCCAAACCCGAACATGGACTTCAATCAAAAGTCTGTGTTTGAGTTTGGCGCTTCGGGCCGGACCTGGAAAAAGCTTGAGCAGCCCATTAATCTGATTAACCTATGCAGAATGTGCAGCAGGAAGCAGCTATAACTTACCTGAGCCCCGCAATATGGTCCCCGGTTGGCATTCTTTCCCTGTCAAATAGGCTACAGCTGGGGCTACAGTAAGATGGCCGCCACTCCCATGAGTGTGCACACTGGCACTAGGAGTGCTGCTAGATGGTGCCAGTGTCCTCCTGGGAATGGCAGACACTTTTATGTAGCCCCGGTTGTAGCAGGGACAAAACGCCAGGTGCAGACCGGATTGTGTGGCTCAGGTAAGTTGTATAGCTGCTTCCTGCTGCACAACTGTATTTGTTTAAAGTGGACCAACACCCAGGGGTGATCTATAAGATTGGGCCGATCACCTTCCTCACCGCGGGGCATCCGAGATCAGGATGCCCCGCTGTGTGAAACCCCCCCAAAAGCCCCCAAAAAAACCTTACCTTATCGGCGACGGATCAGCCGCCGCCGCCTCCCGCGCGCCCCTCTAGCAGTGCGCGCGCCCTGTAAGAGGGACGCACGGGAGGCGGTGGCGGCGGCGGCGGCTTGGCCGTCGCCGAAAAGGTAAGTTTTTTGGGGCTTTTGGGGGGGTTTCACACAGCGGGGCATCCTGATCTCGGATGCCCCACTGAAGTGGACCAACAGGTGACAGTGGAGGTGATAGTGAAAATCCTGGGCGTTGGTCCACTTTAAAGCATCCCCCACAATTCCAGTCCCGATTCTGTCTCTGGAGGCCCGGTCTCATGTTTGGGACAAGTTCGGGTACCTGAACCAAACTTTTGTTTAAAGTTTGGCCGAACTTGCCAAAAGCTGCTAAGGCCCCTCACTCAAGCTTACACATGGCCAGCAGCAGTGTTCTGTGTGTACAGGGCTCACTGCTCTCTTCTTGGTGTACAGACATGGAGGCTGATTCATTACTAACGCCAGGTAACAGCAGATGAGCGTCTGTAGCAAGGCATTGAGAGCGACCGCTAGTAGTCGCTGTGTTCGGCCATAGTTCGCTGTTACCGTGCGCCTCAGTCGCTGGCCGGCATTGATGAATTTGATGTGTGAGTCGCTATAACACCAGTACAGCGCTGTATGGGAGCGAACGGTAGCGGCAGGTCAGTGTGAGCGACTCAAACAATATTCATAATAAAAAAAACAGCCTCACACAGCGCCGGCGCTCAAAATCGCTGTAGCCCAGAGCGCCAGAAGCTGTGTGATTAAAGTCTGTTTTTGAACACATATCCACTAGTAACAAAGCGAAAACACATGGAATGACATTGTTATTACACTGTGACATTAACACTTTAATACCAGACCTGTAACAACAATTCTGCATAAAAATATGAAAAATCAAAAAAGTTTTCAAAAATGACTCTTTCTAGGCCAGGAGAGGTCACACAATTATTTGATAAAAAAAAATTAAAAGAAAACCCTGTTTAAACAGAAGAAAAGTATCGTCCATTGAAATGTATGGGAGAGCGACAGGTAGCGACAGGTAATACCAGGCGCTCTGGAAGCCAGCGTGCTGGCGCTATACGCTGAGCCGTCTGTGCTGATGAATCGGTCGCTACGTGATGCTCATCAGAATCACTTTGATAAATGCGGTATTGCGTACAGCGCCCGGCGGTCACCAATCGCTACCTGGCGCTATGGCTTGATGAATAACCCCCTTGGTGTACGCTGCCAATGAAAGCAGATTTAAATAAGAAGGAAAATGACCGCGCTACACAAGCTACTAAAAGAATATAAAATATCTGGGGCTCAACGTGTTGACAAGAAGTCCTTCCTCTCAATGAAAAACAATATAGAAACAAAATACAGAGCTCCAAGTTTATAGTAAGGTATCAATGTCCTTTGTCGAATAAAATCACTTCATAGTTCACCCGATGTGTGGATATAACAATAATTCGGTGCCAGCCACCACCGTTGGTTATATAAAGAGGACCTAAAGAGGGCAATCATCATCACTTTTTGAAAGAAATCTATGTCTAGAGGATATCTGGATATACTATACAAAGCTCAACCCTTTGTAAAAATCTGGTAAGAGGCTATATAACCAACGGTGGTGGCTGGCACTGAATTATTGTTATATCCACACATCGGGTGAACTATGAAGTGATTTTATTCGACAAAGGACATTGATACCTTACTATAAACTTGGAGCTCTGTATTTTGTTTCTATAATGAAAGCAGATTGCAGATAGTGAAAACTGCTTCCATAAAACACACATTTACTAACAAATAAGAAAAAATAATAGATCAGCTCAGCACCTTGGGGTCCATTCAGAGTCAGGTGAGAATTCTCACTCCTTTTTTAGGAGAGAAAACTTCCATTGATTTTAATTGTCTACATCATTGGGGCGGATTCAGAGCCAAGTGAAAATTTACACCCAGTAGACAATGAAAGTCAATAGCAGTTTTCTCTCCAAAAAAAAAGGAGTGAGGATTTTCTCTCTCTGAATTGACTCTGAATTGGCCCCTTGGAAACAACTTCTTTCCAGTCCTATGGCACATGCACGGCCGCTAGTCCAATCAGAGACCTTGGATTCGCTGACGTCATGTCGTCTAAGAGGCCGATTCATTAATAGCGCCAGGTAGCGACAGATGAGCGACAGTAGCGTTATTTTCACAGCGCACGCTAGTAGTCGCTGTGCTTGGCCATTGTTCGGTTGTTGACAGCGACTAAGGCCCTTATTCATCAAGCGATAGCGCCAGGTAGTGTCTGACGAGCGCCAGGTAGCGGCAGCTAACGGCGACTACCGACTCAAGTACGCCCGGCGGCGGTCACAATGACGCATTTATCAAGCAAAATGAGGCTAGCGCCGGCGAGAGCGACGTCTAGCGCGGCATTCATCATGAAGCCGCCTGGACCGAACAGCGCCGCTGCAAATTCCCTCACAGCGCCAGGTATGAGCTGTCGCTCCCTGGCGATGTCCAATGCATTTCAATGGAGCAATCTATAATTATTCATAATTAATTGGTATTATTTTTTTTATTTTTTTTTTTTTAATGTCAAAAAATCGGAGAACACTTCTGCAATGTTAGGATTTATTTTTAAGGCAAAAAAAAAATTAAATCTGAGATTAATGTATTCATGTAACAAAATGATTCTAAAAACATGTATAATGTTACATTCAAAAAATATGGTTGTTTAGGGGTTAAAAACTAGTTAATACCCATCGCCGCCAGCGCTCTGGGGTTTAAACAAGGAATGGACAGCGACAGCACATTCGGAGCGTGATTTGTTGATGAATATGAAGCTAGCCGTTCGCTCTGGCCATTCGTTGTCAGGCGCTCACATACAACGCTGGACCTGTGAAACAGCGACCCCCCAGCCCGTATTCAACATTACCGCACACCGACTGAGTCGCTGTCATCAAGCTAATGCCGGCCAAGCACAGCGAATACTGGCTGGCGCTGAAAAAATCACGCTACAGTCGCTCATCTGTCGCTACCTGGCGCTATTGATGAATCGGCCTCCCCGTCGGTTTGCCGTAATGTTGAATATTGGGTGAGGAGTCGCTGTTTGACAGGTTCCGCGTTGTATGGGAGCGCATGACAGCGACTGGCCATAGCGTCCGGCTCCCACCATATTCATTAACAAATCACGCTCCAAAATTTCTCGCGCTGTGAAATGCTTGTTTAAACCCCAGAGCGCTGGCGGCGATGGGTTAAAAGTAGTTTTTTAACCCCCCAAACAACCATATTTTTGGTAAAAAAAAAAACAAGTTTTTAAAAACATTTTGTAATATCATTTTGTATATGAATACAATATCAGACCTGTAATATCAATTCTGCACAAATTTTTTTTTTTTTTTTTAACTTAAAAAAATATCTAACATGGCAGAAGTGGTAACAGAAATTTTCACATTAAAAAAAAAATAAAAAATTATTAACAATTAATTATGAATATTTAAAGATTGTTCCATTGAAATGCATTGGAGAGCGCCAGGTAGCGAGAGGTCATAACTGTCGCTGTTCAAGGTCGCTCGCTGGCGCTGTGGGGTGAGGCTGGAATAATGATGAATGATTCGCTATCTGGCGCTCTGTCAGTCGCTAAGCAGGATCGGCTTGATAAATGTGTGATTGCGGAGGGGAGCCAGCGTTCTCGTGGCTGTGAGCGTCATTACCGTTCGCTCACCATTCGCTACCTGGCGCTATCCCTTGTTAAATAAGGGCCTAAGCCTTCGTCTAAGGCCAGCGTCTCCGAGAGCATGCCCGCACCAGCCATTCACAAACGCCGAGCTCTGCAAGAGAAATAGCGGGGATGCTCTTGAGCACATGTGGCTGCCACAAAGACAGAGCGCAAAGCGGCGTCCCCCACTATGTATGCGCTCCCGCCTGTCCATTCAAGTGAATCGCCATGCTGGGCCAAGCACAGAGTGGGGGGGGGCCGATCTATGCTTTCTCTTCAAGATGGTGACCCCCAGATATCTAACTGACAGGAGAACAGTGCTGGACTGCGAGTGAGGTAAGGGTTTTTTTCTTTGTAACCCCCCCATCCTGCCTCAGTGCCAAGGAAGAGTGGCAGGGCGGGGAGTTAGGGGGAGACTGGACTTCCGCTTTAAGGCAGATATCCACTAAAAGCTGCTAGCTAGCCCCTGATTCAGGTGCCCCTTTTGGTAACAGTAAGCGTCCACTCTCTCAAAAAAAAGGGATCTTACCTGATCTTGAGAATGAGTCTCCAGAAGCCCTCACTGTCATCACAGTGATGCTGCCATGTTCTTCCATCCATGATAGGGAATAGAGAAGGTGCGGACCTGATGGCAGAGGGGGGGGGGGGGGGGGTGGTAGTTTATCTCGGAGGCTGCATTACAGACAGGACATCCACTTTTAGTTGGACCAAAACCCATCTCAGCTAGCCCTGGAGTCTGAAAGACTACCTCTCCCTAGGGCATCCCGATTTGAGATGCGCCCACTGTGTGAAATCCTGGACGATTGCCACATTAACTCACCCAGCCACTGATCCCACGGTGCATGCGCGGGTTGTGCTATACCTCTAGCTAGGTGCGTACCTGTGCCATGGATTTGTGAATGGGCGACATAGGCACACCCTCATCTAGGGGCGATCAGGGATGTGGGTGGCGCCACCCTTATTCCATTCAGTATCAGCGAGTTTGGCTCCATCCAGCTTCTCTGACATCAATTATTATTATTATTATTATTGTTGTTTATTTATAAAGCGCCATCATATTTCATGGCACATTACAAGGTACAAGTACAAAGGTAAGATAAGCAGATATTTACTTGTTGTCAACAATGACAACAATACATATAAAACACACAATATTAAGAATCAAATGTAACAGACAAGTAAAAGACGCAAATACCGGTATGCAGGAATCCATTAGAAGTGAGACCCCTGCCCTTGTGAGCTTACAATCTAAAGGGAAAGAGGATGAGACAATAGGGTTACAAAGGTTATGTACTAAGCAGGTGCCCAGGGGAATGAGGGATAATCTATCTATTTCTCATTCAGATTTCTCCACCTTGGAGACCTGGTCCTTCAATCAACCTTCAGTGGACCAAGAACGGAAACACCCCCCACTCCCTCCCCAGACATGCTGATTGTCTGCCTCTTTCTGTAGCTATGAAACCTCGCCCTCCTACCTCCTCTCTGGTCACACTATGGCCCTTATTTAACAAGGGATAGCGCCAGGTAGCGACTGGTGAGCGAACGGTAATGATGGTCACCGCCACGAGAATTCCGGCTCCCCTCCGCAATCACACATTTATCAAGCCGATCCTGCTTAGCGACTGAGATAGCGCCAGATAGCGACTCATTCATCATTATTCCAGCCTCACCCCACAGCGCCACCGAGCGACCTTGAACAGCGCCAGGTATGACCTCTCGCTACCTGGCGCTCTCCAATGCATTTCAATGGAACAATCTTTAAATATTAATAATTAATTGTTAATATTTTTTTTTTTTTTTAATGTGAAAATTTCTGTTACCACTTCTGCCATGTTAGATATTTTTTTTAAGGTAAGAAAAAAATAAAAAAAAAATTTGTGCAGAATTGATATTACAGGTCTGATATTAAGGTATTCATATTCCAAAATGTTTTTATAAACTTGTTTTTTTTGGTTTCCCAAAATATGGTTGTTTGGGGGTTAAAAAACTACTTTTAACCCATCGCCGCCAGCGCTCTGGGGTTTAAACAAGCATTTCACAGCGCGAGAATTTTTGGAGCGTGATTTGTTAATGAATATGGTGGGAGCCGGTCACTATGGCCATTCGCTATCATGCGCTCCCATACAGCGCGGAACCTGTCAAATAGCGACTCATCACCTTGTATTCAACATTACTGCACACCGACTGAGTCGCTATCAACAACCGAACAACGGCCAAGCACAGCGACTACTAGCGGGCGCTGTGAAAATACCGCTACAGTCACTCAACTGTCGCTACCTGGCGCTATTAATGAATCAGCCTCCCCGTGCTGGCAGACTGAAGACGCTCTTAGCCTGCAGCATCTCTCGCCCCCATATTTCAGATAACACTATGTTCTGGCAATAATAACTAGAGGCACAAGAATGCACTTATTTTACTATGATATATGTAAAGCCCACAGTGTGCTTACAGCACATCGCTGTTGCCACACCCAGTGTTTCTCCTAATTTTTTCTATGAATCTTCAATGTTCTAATACTTTTGAAGATAACAGGGTCTTTTTGAAAACAGATTGAAGTTTAGGACAGTGTAACGTGTAGCCCGAGACAATGGGACAACAATCGGGCTTGCCTTTAGTATAACTTTTAAGTAGACCAAAACCCAGGTGATATAAAACCTGGGTTTTGGTCCACTTTAAATAGGACTAATCTTCTGTCATTTTTCCTTTTTGTCTTTTACCAAAATTTTATTGAAGTTTTTTCAGGTCATTTTTCCTTTTTTTATGATCCGGCGGTACATGCACGGGCCGGGTGCACGGCTAAGCTGAGAGCTGCAAGATGTCCACTGCTCCGGCCCCCTGATGGACATTCAGGTCAGGATGCCCCATGTGCAGGGACCAAAACCTAAAAAACCTGTATCAGAAAGCTTGGATGTAAGCAGACATGAGGGAGGCTAAAATTAAATAAAATGATTATTATCCTTCTTCTGCTATCCAATGAAAAAATATAATGTGTGATACAATCATTCACTTTTAAAGGCTCTCATCTATGGAGTGAGATAAATACGCACGGGGTGACATCGTGCGCCGCGTACATATGAAGCGAGGGGAGGGGGTATTCGGCAGGAGGTGTTAGTTATGGAAATAAGAGCATATTACAATTAATTCTACAGCAGATGAACTGACATGAACAGGAGGGGAAAGAGGAAGAGTGGTATTTTTATCTGTACCCGCTATGTGTGCCGCCTGCAGCTCCTCCAACCCAACACAGATGCCTCCTTAACCTACTTTTGACAAAAATATTACCTTGAAATATAGGAAGCATACTGCTTTAAAGTGGAACAAAACTCTTGTAACCTGACTCTAGAGTCACAAAAAACTTGCCCCAGAGGCATTCTGATTTGGGATGCCCCACCATTGGGGGGTTCTCATTCATCCTGGTCATGCTTTATCTGTAGGAATTCAAAGCCAGTTATCTTCTTCATTTATACTTACAGATATATCAGGTAAATTAAGGCCCTTATTTAACAAGGGATAGCGCCAAGTAGCGACTGGTGAGCGAACGGTAATGACGGTCACCGCCACGAGAACGCCGGCTCCCCACCACAATCACACATTTATCAAGCCGATCCTGCTTAGCGACTGAGATAGCGCCAGATAGCGACTCATTCATCATTATTCCAGCCTCAGCCCACAGCGCCAGCGAGCGACCTTGAACAGCGACAGGTATGACCTCTCGCTACCTGGCGCTCTCCAATGCATTTCAATGGAACAATCTTTAAATATTCATAATTAATTGTTAATAATTTTTTTTTTTTTTTTTTTTTAATGTGAAAATTTCTATTACCACTTCTGCCATGTTAGATTTTTTTTAAGGTAAGAAAAAAATAAAAAAAAAATTTGTGCAGAATTGATATTACAGGTCTGATATTAATGTATTCATATTCCAAAATGTTTTTATAAACTTGTTTTTTTTGGTTTCCCAAAATATGGTTGTTTGGGGGTTAAAAAACTACTTTTAACCCATCGCCGCCAGCGCTCTGGGGTTTAAACAAGCATTTCACAGCGCGAGAGCGTGATTTGTTAATGAATATGGTGGGAGCCGGTCGCTAGGGCCATTCGCTATCATGCGCTCCCATACAGCGCGGAACTTGTCAAATAGGGACTCATCACCTTGTATTCAACATTACTGCACACCGACTGAGTCGCTATCAACAACCGAACAACGGCCAAGCACAGCGACTACTAGCGGGCGCTGTGAAAATACCGCTACAGTCGCTCAACTGTCGCTACCTGGCGCTATTAATAAATCAGCCTCTAAGTTTATTTAAGGTTTGCCCAGACAACCCCTGTATTTGTACCATACCTCCCAACTGTCTCTCATCCCTCTATTAAGTTCATGTCCCCCATCCCTTCTTTTCTGTCCTTCTTTGAGGTGTAACATGCAGATCTGCATCAATAAATGATTCATTTACCTGTTTAAAGTGTTTATATTGTTTTAACTGTTCCAACCTATTTCCTATCCATCCCCCAATGAGGGGGCGTGGTCTAATTTAACAATTGTTCCTCTTTCCCACCCTGAAAATGTGGAAAGTATGTGATCCTGTTATATAGATATGTCATATTAGGTGTAAGACAAGTTCTCTATGGTTCACTAAGTCCTAAACTAACTTACCCAGATGAACAGATGAATAGATGCATATATGTGGGCACCTGCAGCTGAGGGTGTGTATGTGCATATGTGTGCATGCGCTTGTGCGGGTATGCATGAATGTCTGGGGTGTGGGCATGTGCGCTTGTGTGGGTATGCATGAGTGTCTGGGGTGTGGGCATGTGCGCTTGTGCGGGTATGCATGAGTGTCTGGGGGTGTGGGCATGTGCGCTTGTGCGGGTATGCATGAGTGTCTGGGGGTGGGGGCATGTGCGTTTGTGCGGGTATGCATGAGTGTCTAGGGGTGGGGGCATGTGCGCTTGTGCGGGTATGCATGAGTGTCTGGGGGTGTGGGCATGTGCGCTTGTGTGGGTATGCATGAGTGTCTGGGGGTGTGGGCATGTGCGCTTGTGCGGGTATGCATGAGTGTCTGGGGGTGGGGGCATGTGCGCTTGTGCGGGTATGCATGAGTGTCTGGGGGTGGGGGCATGTGCGCTTGTGCGGGTATGCATGAGTGTCTGGGGGTGGGGGCATGTGCGCTTGTGCGGGTATGCATGAATGTCTGGGGGTGGGGGCATGTGCGCTTGTGTGGGTCTGCATGAATGTCTGGGGGTGGGGGCATGTGCGCTTGTGCGGGTATGCATGAATGTCTGGGGGTGTGAGCATGTGCGCTTGTGCGGGTATGCATGAATGTCTGGGGGTGTGGGCACGTGCGCTTGTGCGGGTATGCATGAGTGTCTGGGGGTGTGGGCACGTGCGCTTGTGCGGGTATGCATGAATGTCTGGGGGTGTGGGCACGTGCGCTTGTGCGGGTATGCATGAATATCTGGGGGTGGGGGCATGTGCGCTTGTGCGGGTATGCATGAATGTCTGGGGGTGGGGGCATGTGCGCTTGTGCGGGTATGCATGAATATCTGGGGGTGGGGGCATGTGCGCTTGTGCGGGTATGCATGAATGTCTAGGGGTGTGGGCACGTGCGCTTGTGCGGGTATGCATGAATATCTGGGGGTGGGGGCATGTGCGCTTGTGCGGGTATGCATGAATGTCTGGGGGTGGGGGCATGTGCGCTTGTGCGGGTATGCATGAATATCTGGGGGTGGGGGCATGTGCGCTTGTGCGGGTATGCATGAATGTCTAGGGGTGTGGGCACGTGCGCTTGTGCGGGTATGCATGAATATCTGGGGGTGGGGGCATGTGCGCTTGTGTGGGTCTGCATGAGTGTCTGGGGGTGTGGGCATGTGCGCTTGTGCGGGTCTGCATGAGTGTCTGGGGTGTGGGCATGTGCGCTTGTGTGGGTATGCATGAGTGTCTGGGGTGTGGGCATGTGCGCTTGTGTGGGTCTGCATGAGTGTCTGGGGGTGGGGGCATGTGCGCTTGTGCGGGTATGCATGAGTGTCTGGGGGTGGGGGCATGTGCGCTTGTGCGGGTATGCATGATTGTCTGGGGTGGGGGCATGTGCGCTTGTGTGGGTATGCATGAATGTCGGGGGGTGGGGGCATGTGCGCTTGTGCGGGTATGCATGATTGTCTGGGGTGGGGGCATGTGCGCTTGTGTGGGTATGCATGATTGTCTGGGGTGGGGGCATGTGCGCTTGTGTGGGTATGCATGATTGTCTGGGGTGGGGGCATGTGCGCTTGTGTGGGTCTGCATGAGTGTCTGGGGGTGGGGGCATGTGCGCTTGTGCGGGTATGCATGATTGTCTGGGGGTGGGGGCATGTGCGCTTGTGCGGGTATGCATGATTGTCTGGGGGTGGGGGCATGTGCGCTTGTGCGGGTATGCATGATTGTCTGGGGTGGGGGCATGTGCGCTTGTGTGGGTCTGCATGAGTGTCTGGGGGTGGGGGCATGTGCGCTTGTGCGGGTATGCATGATTGTCTGGGGTGGGGGCATGTGCGCTTGTGCGGGTATGCATGAGTGTCTGGGGGTGTGGGCATGTGCGCTTGTGCGGGTATGCATGAGTGTCTGGGGGTGTGGGCATGTGCGCTTGTGCGGGTATGCATGAGTGTCTGGGGGTGGGGGCATGTGCGCTTGTGGGGGTATGCATGAGTGTCTGGGGGTGTGGGCATGTGCGCTTGTGCGGGTATGCATGAGTGTCTGGGGTGTGAGCATGTGCGCTTGTGCGGGTATGCATGAATGTCTGGGGGTGTGGGCATGTGCGCTTGTGCGGGTATGCATGAGTGTCTGGGGGTGTGAGCATGTGCGCTTGTGCGGGTATGCATGAATGTCTGGGGGTGTGAGCATGTGCGCTTGTGCGGGTATGCATGAATGTCTGGGGGTGTGGGCATGTGCGCTTGTGCGGGTATGCATGAGTGTCTGGGGTGTGAGCATGTGCGCTTGTGCGGGTATGCATGAATGTCTGGGGGTGTGGGCATGTGCGCTTGTGCGGGTATGCATGAGTGTCTGGGGGTGTGGGCATGTGCGCTTGTGCGGGTATGCATGAGTGTCTGGGGGTGGGGGCATGTGCGCTTGTGGGGGTATGCATGAGTGTCTGGGGGTGTGGGCATGTGCGCTTGTGCGGGTATGCATGAGTGTCTGGGGGTGTGGGCATGTGCGCTTGTGCGGGTATGCATGAGTGTCTGGGGGTGTGGGCATGTGCGCTTGTGTGGGTATGCATGAGTGTCTGGGGGTGGGGGCATGTGCGCTTGTGTGGGTATGCATGAGTGTCTGGGGGTGTGGGCATGTGCGCTTGTGCGGGTATGCATGAGTGTCTGGGGGTGGGGGCATGTGCGCTTGTGTGGGTATGCATGAGTGTCTGGGGGTGTGGGCATGTGCGCTTGTGCGGGTATGCATGAGTGTCTGGGGTGTGGGCATGTGCGCTTGTGCGGGTATGCATGAGTGTCTGGGGTGGGGGCATGTGCGCTTGTGCGGGTATGCATGAGTGTCTGGGGTGTGAGCATGTGCGCTTGTGCGGGTATGCATGAATGTCTGGGGGTGTGGGCATGTGCGCTTGTGCGGGTATGCATGAGTGTCTGGGGGTGTGGGCATGTGCGCTTGTGCGGGTATGCATGAGTGTCTGGGGGTGTGGGCATGTGCGCTTGTGTGGGTATGCATGAGTGTCTGGGGGTGGGGGCATGTGCGCTTGTGTGGGTATGCATGAGTGTCTGGGGGTGTGGGCATGTGCGCTTGTGCGGGTATGCATGAATGTCTGGGGGTGTGGGCATGTGCGCTTGTGGGGGTATGCATGAGTGTCTGGGGGTGTGGGCATGTGCGCTTGTGTGGGTATGCATGAGTGTCTGGGGGTGTGGGCATGTGCGCTTGTGCGGGTATGCATGAATATCTGGGGGTGGGGGCATGTGCGCTTGTGCGGGTATGCATGAATATCTGGGGGTGGGGGCATGTGCGCTTGTGTGGGTCTGCATGAGTGTCTGGGGGTGGGGGCATGTGCGCTTGTGCGGGTCTGCATGAGTGTCTGGGGGTGTGGGCATGTGTGCTTGTGTGGGTATGCATGAGTGTCTGGGGGTGTGGGCATGTGCGCTTGTGTGGTTATGCATGAGTGTCTGGTAGTGTGGGCATGTGGGCATGTGCGCTTGTGCGGGTATGCATGAGTGTCTGGGGGTGTGGGCATTTGCGCTTGTGTGGTTATGCATGAGTGTCTGGTAGTGTGGGCATGTGCGCTTGTGCGGGTATGCATGAGTGTCTGGGGGTGGGGGCATGTGCGCTTGTGCGGGTATGCATGAATGTCTGGGGGTGTGGGCATGTGCGCTTGTGTGGGTCTGCATGAGTGTCTGGGGGTGGGGGCATGTGCGCTTGTGCGGGTATGCATGAGTGTCTGGGGGTGTGGGCATGTGCGCTTGTGCGGGTATGCATGAATGTCTGGGGGTGGGGGCATGTGCGCTTGTGCGGGTATGCATGAATGTCTGGGGGTGTGGGCATGTGCGCTTGTGCGGGTATGCATGAGTGTCTGGGGGTGGGGGCATGTGCGCTTGTGCGGGTATGCATGAATGTCTGGGGGTGTGGGCATGTGCGCTTGTGTGGGTATGCATGAGTGTCTGGGGGTGGGGGCATGTGCGCTTGTGCGGGTATGCATGAGTGTCTGGGGTGTGGGCATGTACGCTTGTGCGGGTATGCATGAGTGTCTGGGGTGTGGGCATGTGCGCTTGTGCGGGTATGCATGAGTGTCTGGGGTGTGGGCATGTGCGCTTGTGCGGGTATGCATGAGTGTCTAGGGGTGGGGGCATGTGCGCTTGTGTGGGTATGCATGAATATCTGGGGGTGGGGGCATGTGCGCTTGTGTGAGTATGCATGAGTGTCTGGGGTGTGGGCATGTGCGCTTGTGTGGGTATGCATGAGTGTCTGGGGGTGTGGGCATTTGTGCTTGTGTGGGTATGCATGAGTGTCTGGGGGTGTGGGCATGTGCGCTTGTGTGGGTATGCATGAATGTCTGGGGGTGTGGGCATGTGCGCTTCTGTGGGTCTGCATGAGTGTCTGGGGGTGGGGGCATGTGCGCTTGTGCGGGTATGCATGAATGTCTGGGGGTGTGGGCATGTGCGCTTGTGCGGGTATGCATGAGTGTCTGGGGGTGGGGGCATGTGCGCTTGTGCGGGTATGCATGAGTGTCTGGGGGTGTGGGCATGTGCGCTTGTGTGGGTATGCATGAATGTCTGGGGGTGTGGGCATGTGCGCTTGTGCGGGTATGCATGAGTGTCTGGGGGTGTGGGCATGTGCGCTTGTGCGGGTATGCATGAGTGTCTGGGGGTGGGGGCATGTGCGCTTGTGCGGGTATGCATGAGTGTCTGGGGGTGTGGGCATGTGCGCTTGTGCGGGTATGCATGAGTGTCTGGGGGTGGGGGCATGTGCGCTTGTGCGGGTATGCATGAGTGTCTGGGGTGTGGGCATTTGTGCTTGTGTGGGTATGCATGAGTGTCTGGGGTGTGGGCATTTGTGCTTGTGCGGGTATGCATGAGTGTCTGGGGTGTGGGCATTTGTGCTTGTGTGGGTATGCATGAGTGTCTGGGGGTGGGGGCATGTGCGCTTGTGCGGGTATGCATGAGTGTCTGGGGGTGTGAGCATGTGCGCTTGTGTGGTTATGGATGAGTGTCTGGGGTGTGGGCATGTGCGCTTGTGTGGGTATGCATGAGTGTCTGGGGGTGGGGGCATGTGCGCTTGTGCGGGTATGCATGAGTGTCTGGGGGTGGGGGCATGTGCGCTTGTGCGGGTATGCATGTGTGTCTGGGGGTGTGGGCATGTGCGCTTGTGTGGGTATGCATGTGTGTCTGGGGGTGTGGGCATGTGCGCTTGTGTGGGTATGCATGAGTGTCTGGGGTGTGGGCATGTGCGCTTGTGTGGGTATGCATGAGTGTCTGGGGGTGGGGGCATGTGCGCTTGTGCGGGTATGCATGAATGTCTGGGGGTGGGGGCATGTGCGCTTGTGCGGGTATGCATGAGTGTCTGGGGGCATGTGCGCTTGTGCGGGTATGCATGAGTGTCTGGGGGTGGGGGCATGTGCGCTTGTGCGGGTATGCATGAATGTCTGGGGGTGGGGGCATGTGCGCTTGTGCGGGTATGCATGAGTGTCTGGGGGTGGGGGCATGTGCGCTTGTGCGGGTATGCATGAGTGTCTGGGGGTGGGGGCATGTGCGCTTGTGCGGGTATGCATGAGTGTCTGGGGGTGGGGGCATGTGCGCTTGTGTGGGTATGCATGAGTGTCTGGGGGTGGGGGCATGTGCGCTTGTGCGGGTATGCATGAATGTCTGGGGGTGGGGGCATGTGCGCTTGTGCGGGTATGCATGAGTGTCTAGGGATGTGCTTGTGCGGGTATGCATGTGCGTCTAGGGGTGTGCACATGTGTGTCTGTGAGTATGGCCACGAGTTTCAGGAGGTATGGTTGTGTGGATCTAGGTGTGCACGCATGTGTGTCTGGGGGTGTGCCAATTGTTGCCCTGGGGGTGTGTGCATATGAGCCTGGGGGTGAGCTTGTTGGTGCATGCATGTGCGTCTGGGTGTGCATGCATCCAAACCAAATTGGGATGCCCAAGGGCCAGGGACTAAAACTCGGGATGGTCAAAGTCCTGGATTTTGGTCCACTTTGAAGGGCATACCTGGCAGCTTACCTGATCCAGTGTCAGTCCCACACTTTCTCTTTGCTCTGATTCTGGCCACAAACCAATGTCTGAGGCATTGGTCAGTGTCAGGTTCACACGCCCCCTATATGTTAGTGAAACATAGAGACATAATCGGCTGATGGAAAAAGATGACCATATGGTCCATCTAGTCTGCCATTATGTGTATACTGTATGTTCTCTTTGTTGCAGAGTGTGAGTGCTGGGTGCAGCATAGTTAAATCCAGATAGACATTTGTGGTGTAACAGGACCTGGCTTTACTGGAACATGAATGCAGTAAGAGAAGGTCACCTTACATGGTGCATAACACAGACCTCGCAGCTGAATATACAGAAAATACCATAAATCAGAAAAAATGCATACAGAGACTACAGCACCATCTATTGTCATAACTTGTCATAACTGTAAACTGTCCCAAAATGACATCCAGAGACAAGCAGAAGCTGTTGCAAAGTATTGTATCTCCAACGCTCTTTGGCCTCGTTTCAAGAGTTGAAAAAAAATCTCATGGTAGTAAAAAATTCAATTCATGAGAAAAAAGCCTGTTACTGAATCACCAGATAGAAAGACAATGCAAGTCAATGGCACTTTTTTACTCCTAAGCAAAGTAGAGAAGTGTTTACTCCTTTCTACACTGTAGTAAAAGCTGCCATTGACTTTCATTGTCTTTTTATCTAGTGATTCAGTAGCACTGACATTCTCAGGCTTTTTTCTCATGACTTGAATTTTTTACTACCATGAGAATTTTTTTCAACTCTTATTAAATCGAGGCCTTTATCTCAGGATAGATGGAGGCTTATCCCAGACATGTTTAAATTCAGTGACTGTCGATCAACTACCTCTGCTGGACGTTTGTTCCAAGCATCTACTACTCTTTCTGTAAAATGAACTTGTGAAATATATGTGGCCAAAGCCCCTTCCAATACTCTCTTCTTAGGGTGTAGAACTAGAAATGGATATTTTTGCTTATCCAATCACCCCGGAACACGCTTTTTTTGCTGTCCCTCTTTGTAAGATGGCAGGGGATCAGTAATTGCATAAGTGCGGCAATGACATCATTGCCTCCCACAGCAGTGACAATGAATGGAGGAGGCGGAGCTTTACAGCTAAAACAAGCGCCATTATCTGGGATTAGAATGAAGCAAGAGCAGTAAAAATAGGCACAATTTATTATTCATAGGGGAAGCAATTCAGGGGATGCGAGGAAAAAATGTGGGTTTTGGTCCGCTTTAAGTTCTTTTATAAAAACACTTCCCTCCTGAACCTTATTTAATCCTTTCACGTATTTAGAGGTCTCCATCATGTCCCCCCTCTCCCTTCTTTCCTCTAGGTAGGCTAGAATGGATCCAGCCTGTCAGTGTCACTGTCAGTTAAAGTGGACCAAAACCCAGGTTATTGACTATCCTGGGTCTTGGTCTTTGCCCCCGCTGTGTGAAACCCCCCAGGTCGCTGAAACAACTCACCTCTTGCCGGTCTTATGGCGCATGCGCGGCCACTCGTCCAATAAGCGGGTTTGGATGCGCTGACATCAAGGCAAGTGGCTCAGAGCGCGCTGCCAGCCGCATCCCCCGCTACATTCAAACAGGGAGCGTGCCCGCACCAGCCATTCACAAATGGTATGGCTAAACATATATGGCTATTTAGATAACGTTAAAACACACTGTATGCGCTGTGTAATACAAACATTCTATCAATACACACACAATCTGTTTAAAATGTAAGAATAACTCTATATAGTAAACTTCAGGTAGATGATGCCCAAACTTGTAACTGTAAATAGTGAGGAGAACTGAGAAGAGTTCCCTTATCCTTAGACCAAGCGATTTTGGTGGAAGATAATAGTCCTATTATTGATGACTAAAATTGTGAATATTAGGCAAAGTATTGAACACAATAGTTGGTGTATATAGTCACTGGATTAATGCAATAAATCACTGTAGAAAAATCGAGTGGAATTTCTACTTTTGAAGAATATGGGGGGGGGGGGGGGGATATCTCAACAAAGGCTAAACTTGTCTTACTGTGTTACTTTAACATATATGGCTATTTGGATAACTTTAAAACACATTGTATACTCTGTTTAATTCAAACAATCTATCAATACACACACAATATATATATTAAACTTCAGGTAGATGGTGCTCTAAATGTGTAACTATGCTGTAAATAGTGAGAACTGAGAAAAGTTCACTTACCCTTAGACCAAGCTGCTGACGTCATGTCGTCTAAGGCCACAACCCTTGCTTCCCTCTAAGAGGGAGCTTGCCTGCGCCGGCCATTTACAAATGGTAGAGGGATAGCGGGGATGCGGCCGCAGCTTGCGCATACTCCTTTGGACCGGGAAGCAAAGTCAGTGAAGAGGGCGACCTAGGGGGGTTTCACACAGCATCCTGACTTTCGATGCCCCGGGAGGGGGGGCTGTGTGTGTTTGGTTGGGGCTTGTATGTGTGTGTGTGTGGGGATGTGTGTGTATTGGTGGGCTTGTATGTGTGTGTGGGGGCCTGTGTATGTATTGGGCTTGTATGTGTGTGTGTGGGGGGGGGGGCTGTGTGTGTATTGGTGGGCTTGTATGTGTGTGTGTGTGGGGTGCTGTGTATGTATTGGGTTTGTATGTGTGTGTGTGTGGGGGGGCTGTGTGTGTATTGGTGGGCTTGTATGTGTGTGTGTGGGGGTCTGTGTATGTATTGGGCTTGTATGTGTGTGTGTGTGTGTGGGGGGGGGGGCTGTGTGTGTATTGGGCTTGTGTGTGTGGGGGGGGGGTGTGTATTGGGCTTGTATGTGTGTGTGGGGGGGGGCTGTGTGTGTTTGGTTGGGGCTTGTATATGTGTGTGTATGTGGGGGGCTATGTGTGTATTGGGCTTGTATGTGTGTGTGGGGGCCTGTGTATGTATTGGGCTTGTATGTGTGTATGTGGGGGGCTATGTGTGTATTGGGCTTGTATGTGTGTGTGGGGGGCTGTGTGTGTATTGGTGGGCTTGTATGTGTGTGTGGGGGGGTCTGTGTATGTATTGGGCTTGTATGTGTGTGTGGGGGGGATGTGTGTGTATTGGTGGACTTGCATGTGTGTGTGTGGGGGGGTCTGTGTATGTATTGGGCTTGTATGTGTGTGTGTGGGGGGGGGGGCTGTGTGTGTATTGGGCTTGTGTGTGTGTATTGGGCTTGTATGTGTGTGTGTGTGGGGGTCTGTGTGTGTTTGGTTGGGGCTTGTATATGTGTGTGTGTGGGGGGCTGTGTGTGTATTAGTGGGCTTGTATGTGTGTGTGCGTGGGGGGCTATGTGTGTATTGGGCTTGTATGTGTGTGTGTATTGGGCTTGTATGTGTGTTGGGGGGGGGGGGCTGTGTGTTTATTGGTGGGCTTGTATGTGTGTGTGTGGGGGTGTGTGTGTATTGGGCTTGTATGTGTGTGTGGGGGGGCTGTGTGTGTATTGGTGGGCTTGCATGTGTGTGTGTGTGTGTGTGTGTGTGGGGGGGGGGGGTGTATTGGGCTTGTATGTGTGTGTGGGGGGGCTATGTGTGTATTGGTAGGCTTGTATGTGTGTGTGTGTGGGGGGCTGTGTGTGTATTGGGCTTGTATGTGTGTGTGGTGTGTGTGTGTGTGTGTGTGTGTGTGTGTGTGTATTGGGCTTGTCTGTGTGTGTGGGGGGGGGCTGTTGCCTGCGCCGGCCATTTACAAATGGTAGAGGGATAGCGGGGATGCGGCTTGTATGTGTGTGTGTGTGGGGGGCTGTGTGTGTATTGGGATTGTATGTGTGTGTGGGGGGGGGGGCTGTGTGTGTATTGGGCTTGAATGTGTGTGTGTGTATTGGTGGGCTTGTATGTGTGTGTGTGTGTATTGGGCTTGTATGTGTGGGGTGTGTGTGTTTATTGGTGGGCTTTTATGTGTGTGTGTGTGGGGGGGGCTGTGTGTGTTTGGTTGGGGCTTGTATGTGTGTGTGTGGGGGGGTGTATTGGTGGGCTTGTATGTGTGTGTGTGTGGGGGGGCTGTGTGTGTTTGGTTTGGGGCTTGTATGTGTGTGGGGGGGGGGCTGTGTGTGTATTGGTGGGCTTGTATGTGTGTGTGTGTGGGCTTGCCCATATTATTATTATGTGGCGTTTCCCATTTAGGGGGCGTTGTTGGGGGTGTGGTCTCATGACAAAAAAGTTCTGTGGCGTGCACGTGTCCCTCTTTCCCATTTTCAAAAGTTGGGAGGTGTAACATGCAGATCTGCATCAATAAATGATTAATTTGCCTATTCAAAGTGTTTCTTTTGTTGTAATTGTTACATCGTATCTCCTATCCATTTCTGAATGAGATGGTGTGCCTTAAAGTGGACCAAAACCCAGCTGGATCATTCCTGGACCGATCTATTCCCTCACCGCAGGGCATCCAAAATCAGGATGCCCCACTGTGTGAAACCCCCTAGGTCACCGACTACACTTACCTTGATCCCGGTCCACTGGCGCATGCGCGCGCTGCATCCCCGCTATCCCTCTAGCAGGGCACGTACCTATGCCAGGCATTTGTGAATGGCCAGCGCGGGCACGCTCCCTGTTAGAGGGAAGCGCGAGATGTGGCCGTCAGAGCGCTCGGAGCCGCTGAGCTAAGATGTCTCTTAGATGTTCATAGCCCAGCGGCTCTGAGCGTGCTGATTGGACGAGCGCCACAAATGCACCGTGAGGTGAGTTTATTCAGGAGATCTGGGAGGTTTCACATAGGGGGGCACCATGGACCAAAGCCTAGGATGATCAAAATCCTGGGTTTTGGTCCACTTTAAAGCGGACCTTCACCCTGAATAAGAGTCTATCTTATAGCCCCCACCCCGTACATACAGATTGCTCACATTAAAAATCATCCTACCTGCATCTATTGCATGTTATGAGCCATTCAACATCCAAGATGGCGGCTCATGGGACATCAGGCAGCCTGCAAACAGGAAGTGTCTTCTGACTGTGTCGCTCTGCATTCTGGGATTGCTGTCCTTTCCCTGACCCCAGCTCTGCTCTGTCTGCGCAAAGCACAGCTATAACCCACCCCCCTGCACTTTATCCCGCTCTCCTCTCCTCAGTAAGTGTGATGCTTCTGAGGCAATATGGCAATGTCCGTATCCTAGAGTCCTGAACAGAGTTGCAGCCCAGTGGGGGAAAGAATAATAAGTGACTAAAAAAGTTAAATATATTATTTTTAGGTGCTGGGGAATAGTTATTTAAGGGTTTAGGCTTTTCATTAAATCATGCTGAAGGTCCGGTTTAAATTACAAATTGTCCCTCTTTTCCACCTTGAAAAGTTGGAAGGTATGGGACATGGACTCAAATGAGGGACCATTGTGAGGTATAAGTAACTCACTGTCCTCGCTTATCTCTATGGTAACGCGCTGGCTGAGCAGGCGGAACCATTCTCCCTGTTCTCTTGTTTCCCATACGGCGCGTTTAGCAAGTTGCCAGGAAGCGGCGAGTGACATTCTCATGCTGCTGCAGAGGACAGCGCTGGCGGGCGGCTGTCAGGGTTTGTGAGGGAGAAGCCGCTCGGGTGATAATGGCGGCGGTGCTGGGCTGGAGGCTGCTGTGTGCCGGGCGGGCCGCCATGCTGGCTCGGGGCTCTGCGCTGGCTGACAGGTGGGTGACCCCCGGGTAACATGCTATTCACGGGGCGCTGCATCCCTCCGACCGGATACACACCGGAGGGCTTATGTCTGCCGAGAATTAACGTCACTCAAATCATTCATTTTAAGCCCTGGATAAGACCCCTGCCATGTGATCTGCAGATCAAGCTTTTAATGCAGACCTAAATTCCAACATGACTTTAGGCTCCTTTATCTCCCTTACACTGGATATTCTGATTCAGGATGCTCGGCTTCTTTAGTTAAAGTGGACCAACACCCAGGAATTAAACTATCCTGGGTTTTGGTCCACTTCCCCGGAAACACCCCAGATCGCCTGATTCAACTCACCTCACCCCGCTCCTACGGCGCATGCGCGGTCGCTCGTCCAATCAGCGCGCTCGGAGCCGCTGAGGTATGCACGTCAAAGCGGCATCAAACCTCAGCGGCTCCGAGCACGCTGGCGGACGCATCTCGCACTTCCCCCTAACATTCACCATTTGTGAATGGGCGGCGTGGGCACATGCCCTGCGCATGCGCCGTTGGGCCGGGATGCAGGTAAGGTTAGTGGGCGTCCTGGGGGATTTCACACAGCGGGACATCTCTATTTTGGATGCCCCGCGGTGAGGGATTGGATCGGCGATCCAGCTGGGTGTTGGTCCACTTTAAGTAAGTTAGTTTTTAGTCAGCCAGTCACTCTGGAACAAGTGGAACAAGACCCACAGTGATGAGCCCTGGAGTCTCAAAGACAGTTCTTGCTTGTTGTCAGTCGCTTAGTAAGAGTGGCATAGGATCATGGACCAGGTGAGTAATTCTGCCTGATTTTAGCCCTCGTAGAGATCTTAAAGAGGAACATCGGGGGAGGTTAAAACCTCCCCCCAAGCCTCACCGATCTACTGCCCCCCCCCCCCCATCCGGTTTTACCTTTGGTCAATTACTACTCGCCTCCCTGGGGGATCCACCTTCTGCGTCCTTCGGATTCTACCGATCCTCTGACGGGCGGTGCCATCTTGCATCCCATAAGGCACTGTGCAGGGCCCCCGATCTTGCGCCTACACAGTGCCAATGAATGGGATGCAATGGTGCCACCCGAAATCTTGCGAGACTTTGCTGAGCGGCGCAGGATTTTGAAAGATCCGGCTAAAGGTATTTTGTCAGTAACAGACAAGCCGTTGCGGGGGCAGCGTTTGGGCCCTGAAGCAGCCGGATGTTGCTACGCCGACATCCAAAAGGTAAGTAGGGGCCAATGAAGGAGGGTATCGGCCCCTTTTTGTTTTTATTCCGATGTTCCTTTTTAAACCCAAAATCCCAAATCTGGATGCCCTGCGGGTGATTGTTAAAGTGGACCGAAACCCAGGATTTTGACTATCCTGGGTTTTGGTCCACTCCCTTGGCGCACCCCGATCGGGGGTGCCCCGGTGCATGCGTGGCCACTCGTCCAATCAGCGTGCTCAGATCCGCTGAGCTATGGACGTCTAACCCGATGTCTAAGCTCTCACATGTCCACTCCCAAACTAGTGATTGCATTTACTGAGTTATGAGCACATGTTAAATGTAGTGCACCCTATAGCAATTGTTCCGATGTCTAAGCTCAGCGGCTCAGAGCGCATCCAAAATCGGGATGCCCCGCTATGTGAAACCCCCTGAGGTCACCCGCTGCCCTTACCTTAATCCCGGGCCAACGGCGCATGCGCGGGCCGCGCCCGCATTTCACTCTTTTCTCTAACAGGGAGTGTACACGCGCCTGCTTGCACCTTTGGACTGGATTAAGGTAAGTGTAGCGGGCGGCCTGGGGGGGTTTCATCCAAAATCGGGAGGGAATGGATTGGCCAACTGGGTTTCAGTCCACTTTATAGAGTAACACAACCCAGAATTTTCTCCCCTTGTCCTTCAGGGTTGCTATGGAGAGAGAGAGGCTCCTCCCCCTAGAGATGAAACACAAACTGGAATAGTTTAAAGCCCCCACCCCAGACCTTAGTTTTTTGTGTTTCCTCTCCAGGAAACCGCTGGGATAGCATCGTCCAGTTTTATTTTATTTTCAAACCCCAGGAGAACCTGGGGGGGGGGGGGCTCGCAAATCCGGGGCTTTATTCACACAGGGCAGATTACCTGTGGCCTCAAGGGGTCCGCTGGAGCACCACATTATTGGGATGTATGCTGGGAGCACTGCATCCGGCGGTGACAGTGGAAGTAAGCGCCACGGGATGACATCAGTTCTGGGCCACTGCCTGCGTTCCAGCGTAATATTGGATGGCTGTTCAGTGAAGCTGCCGCAGTGGTTCCAGGCTGGCAGCGGAGATAGGCTGGTGAGATGTATTTATGCCGTTTTAATTCAGGAATTGATTGACTTTAGTGGTATAGTTTATTCCAATCCCTCTTGGGGCTGACTGTATTTTCCCGTTTTTTTTTTTTTCATGCCCGTCCCCATTGTCCAAAAATAAAGAAAAGGAAAGAGACAGGGGGAAAAGACAAGGAGGGGAATCCCAAACTAAAGCAGGATCCTAGACCAGTCAGACCCAATATTTTGCCTGACTCATAGAATAAATCATATTGTCAGAATGGGGCTGGAAGCCACGGCATTATGTTTGGAGATGTTAGCCATGAATTCCAATGCGGCTTCCACTTTTCAGGTCAGGTTGAGACCCCCCATCTACCCACAGGGCCTCAAAGGTTGTTAAGGAAAGAGAAGTGTTTCTCTTCTCTAATTTAATAAGGAAGGAATGGCAATGTCCAGAAAATAAATAGTTCTTAGTTCATTTAGGAGAAAATTTACTTTCGAAGATTTGGACATTTCAGACTGAGCCACATGCCCAAAGCTGGATGCTCCACTCACACAGGTTTCTAGATCTTCAGATTTAAGTTTTAGGACTTGGGCACCCTTAGAGAGCCCAAAAGATACACCAAAACACGCCCTGCTAGACACTCTATCATCCATGTTTAGGGCAGTCTCCTTTTTAGAGGATGCTGCAGCAAAGACCACTTGCCTTTTAAACTGTGCTAGAAGAGCAATTTGGCTAAAATACCTGGCAAGGGGATCTGGCCTCTAAGGCAAGGTTGTGTGGCTTCCCCTTTGAAGGAACCCTCATGTTTAGATCTGAATTACACGGTTCTAGCCAGATCCTCTGAAAAAGCAAATCATTTTCCTATCAAGGTCATGGGACCAAGATATAAGACGTCTTTTAAAAACAATACAGCTCCTAGTCAGTCCAAGCAGGCGGAGCCCAGAAGACAATTGGGGCCTTGCAGGAGAAACTAAAGACCCAGTTTGGTTTGCACTCCCCCTCTGCCTATGGACAAACCTTCATCCTTACGCCGACCCCCCCCCCCCCCAGTGGGAGGCCTTCTGACCTCCTGACAGCCAGGGCATATGTTCAGATCAGTTTGTTGTTCAGACCATTGCCTTGCATCGAAGTTCCAGGACAGACCAACAGAAAAAGGTTTCTGGTAACCAGGCCTCCCTTTGATCAAGAGAAGAGGAATGACTTTCCTCTGGTAATCTCAGATCTATTCAGAAAGAGAATTAATAGAACCAGTTCCGTTAGAAGTCCAGGGAAGGGTGTTTTACTTGCATGTGTTTCTAGCACAGAATCAGTCAGGGGCCTTACACGTGATTCTGAATCTGAAGGCCCTCAGTCCATACTTGAAGTACAAGATATTTAATATTTCATCAATCTTTTCAGTCAGGAACCTATTGATACCAAGGGATCTTATGGTAAGCATTGACCTACAAGATGCCTTTCTTCATGTTCCCATCTGGCAGGCCCATTGCAGATTCCTGAGGTTTGCGATTCTCTCAGACTCAGGAATCTGTCATTTCCAATATAGAGCACTGCCATTTGGAATCTCCAGCGCCCAAGACATTCACCAAGGTCCTAGCTGAAGCAATGTGCCATCTAAGATCCAGTGGGATTACCATTATCCCCTACCTGGTCAATCTTCTATTGACAGCCAGTTCAGAGACTATCATGCAGGAGAATGTGACACAGAGTTTGTCACTTCTTCAGAGTCTGGACTTGATTGTTCAACAAAGAGAAATCCTGCTTAACTCCATTACAGATTCGCAGATTTCTTAGAAACATCTTCGACAGTTCTTGGCAAAGGATCTTTCTGCCTCCAGAGAAGCAAGAAGAGCTAAGGTTTGCCATATGCCTGCTTATTTCTATAACAAATCATGAAAGTAATGTGTTTCATGACCTCCACCATTCCTTCAGTTGCTTAGCCTCAGCTGCATTCCAGGCTGTTGCAGGCCTTCCTACTGCAGGTATGGGACCATTCAACAGACTCGCTAGACAACAGTAGTGAATCTGGCAATGACCCTGATGGATCTAGAATGGTGGTTGAACCCTTCCATCCTTCAGGCAGATTGAGCTGGTCATTGACTACAGATGCCAGCACCTGGGTTTGGGGGGGGGGCCCAGTCGGAACCACAAGTTCAGGAACCTTGGCCTACAGATATAAGAAACAGGTCCTCCAGCTACTTGACAATACACAGAGCACTTGCCTCAGCCACCTAATAAGGGGCAAAGATGTACAGATCCGTTCAGACCACCTCGCAGCAGTAGCATACATCACTAGGGTGCACAAGATCAGTCAATCTGCCACATGGTCTTTGCCCCACACATTTTTAAAACATTACCGCCTAGATAAGCACCAATCCTTTGATAGGGAAGTTCTGGAGTCAGTTTCTACAGACAGTATCCCACCCTTAGGATGCATTTCTTGTTTGTCCTCTCCATGGCCGTCCTGAAGGAAGAGGGGAGACAATCCCCATTCGACGTAAGGACTGTTTCTATGAGTCCTTCAGGACGGCCCATACAACCCTCCTGATTAGTACAGCTGTATTAGTGCTAATTCTCTCACTTATAATGAGGTCTGGGAAGAAGAGGTTGGGCTTTTAAACGATTCCAATTTGTGTTTCCTCTCTGGGGGGGGGGGGGGGGGGACCTCTCTCTCTCTCTTCGTGGCCGTCCTGAAGAACTCATAAAAACACTGTTACTGGTAAGTTAAACGGGGGTTTTTGCTGTCCCATGTTTCTGTTTTCTGCCTCTGGTTTGTACAACCCTGCTTTGTTTTTAATAATAATAAATTATTATTAATAGAAAGTGTTACCTGGAGTGTTTTTTTTCAAACTTTAGAAGTGAGCCTTCCCAATGCGGGCTGCTGATACAACCCTTCTTGATAATGTAGTAGTAAGCAAATATTTTCTTTAAAATTACTGTTAGCTGCCAGTAATAGTAGTTGTATTCTTTTATTCGATAGCTGTGCATCCAGCATGGTGTTCGTGCGTAGCAAGCAGACGGCTACCTGGTGGGATGAGCACCTCACAGAGGAGAACCGTGACTATATGAAGCGCCTAGCCGCAGTGGAGTATGACGCCATGACCGCCAGCAAGCTGAACCCTCTTAAAGATGAGCCTTGGCCTATTCAACCCTGGGAGGCAGGTATGTGTATATGAACCAGTGACAAGAAACTAAGGTATATGTGTTAAATAAAGAAGCATTTAAAGCAGACCAAACCCCATTCACCAGGATACTGAAAACTTCTGGTTCTAGAATCTAAAAGACTCTAGGTTCAGTTAAAAGCATCCCAAATCAGGATCCCCCAAGCCCTGCAATAGTCAAATGCGTATTCCACAGAAAGCTTTGAATTTTCTCTACATTCCTACCCCCTCTGTTCTGGGTGCACCTGCCATCAGACCACTCTGTGAAGAGTGCAGAAAGGGGTTATTGCAGCAATCAGGGCAGAGCTTTGGGCGCCAAGCGTACACAAACAGACAGCAAGCAATCCTATAATCCAGTGGTACTCAGCCACTTCTTGTAAAGGTCCATATACAGGCATCTTGTGAGAGGTGGTGGTCCAGTCACGGGGTTGTCATGGGGGGGGTGGATAGCTAGAAATCAGCGCACTAGGAGGGGATAGATTCCACAGGCAAAACTAAAAAAAGCTGGGATGGATGAGGTAGAGATGAGGGGACAGGGATGGGTGGGGATTGGATGCATGGAGCAACGCTGGGGGACAAGAATGGATGGGCAGAGATGGCGGAACAGGGATGGATAGGGCAGGGGTAGATGGGGCTGTGCTGGGACAGGATTGGATAGGGCAAAGAGACAGAGGAGCAAAGTTTGTTTTCACCTTGCAATGCCACTTCCCACCTGTACAGTACTTCATATTGCGATGCTAGGTGCCACGAAGCCATGACACTGCCAGAGAGACTAAGCACTACATCACCGATCAAGGAAAGGGGGCAGCGCTGAGCACAACAACACAGAGGCAACTGAGTGCAGGGCTGTCAGGGCAGGGGTCCAGAAATCTGTTGCTGAGGTCCACATTCTGACTCCGGTCTGCCAGTTGAGTACCGCTGCTATAATCTGTCTCTAAAATCTGGTTAAAAACAGGTCTGGGTTGGCATGCATTTGCGGAAGGATGTTGAAGTGGCACCGCCAAACACTATGGTGCATCTGTGTAGTTGCAGTGACTAATCTATGAGGACATACAATGCGATGGATACATTGGGAGCAGCTTACCGGAGTTTGCCCTATAAACGTGAGTGCAGCACATTTGGAGGGGGTCGAAAGCCTCCACCATACAGATCAAGCCTCCCGCCCCATGTGCTTGCACAAAATCAAAGGATACAAAGGAGGGATGGCAGCTGCTCAGACCAATTTCTAACTAACCTGGGAGATCCCTGGGGTAGAATAGAGATAACTTTTCATGGCTCCACCTATTTGCCAGGCATGAAGTATTAATAAGTACAATATCCTGTGCCATTACCATTAAAGTCTCTTGTAATGCAACAATAGACATCTTGTTTTGTTAAGCTACTTCTCGTTTTTACCCCTTGTCACCATTTTCTCCCTTCATCCTTCAGGACGGCCACGAGAGAGCAAGCTCCTCCCCCTATAGAGGAAACACAACTGCCTCAGCCCTCCCCCCAGTCCCTAGTATTGTTTGTTTATTTCATTTTTGTTTTTTTTGTAATAAAAAAAAAATGTAAGTTTGTAAAAAAAAATCTTATTGCGCATGAAATCCCAAGTTTTCTCGGTTACAGTGGTACCACATCTGTATTGGTAGACATCCTTTCCTGCCCAGCAGACTCCCCCCCCCCCCCCCCCCCCTTCCCCCCCAAACTGAAACAGCGCTTTAGGAGATTTTCAGATAAAACTCTTTACATTTGAAATACCCCCAACAAACTATATATTTTCTGGAAGTACTCGCCTCAAGCTTTCTAGGCGTACCAGGCTTGTTAACGTGCACACAGTTTTCTGGAATTAACCCCTCAATGAATTCTTTGGTTGCACAGAGTTTCCCTAAAAAAAAGAATAAAAAATCGGAATCAGACTCAGTTTCTTAAAAACAAAATAAAAACAAGAAGCTCAGTCTAAACAAGCAAGGTCCCCCAAAAAAGGACAATACCCAACATCCATAGGTACTGTCAATGGAAGAGTTGCCAAACACCCCAAAGTAAAGCATGTGCGTAAGGGTATTTTTAAAGTTTCAGCTCTGCACAGTGCGCTCCTTGCACTTTTTCTACCTAAACAACCCTTTACATTTGGAAGACCCCCACAACCATATACATGTTAACCTTTCTAAGCATACCCAGCTTGTTGTAGTGGGCTCATCGTTTTAGAAGTTATCCCTTGAAGAATTCTTAGGTTGCACAGGGTTTCCCTAAAAAAAAAAAAAAAAAAAAAAAAAAAAAAAAATTCATAAAAAATCAATATGCAAAAGAGAAAAAACAAGCTAAATCTGAAAGCGCAAGGTCCCCCGAGCAGGACAATACCCAACATGCATAGGTACCTTTTAATTGCCAGCTTACTTGAAATTTTGTCACCCTCTGTATAGTTTAGGCTTTAACATGAAATGTCTTGTTTGTCATTTTTCTACTGTTTTTTAAAAATATTTTTGAATAAAAACAAAATAAATACAATTTTTTTTTTTTTTTTTTTTTTTTGAGAAAATTGTCTCCTTTATTTTATATAAAACATTTATTTTATTAAAGAAAACCATATTGCATGTAAAAGCCTCATTTCTCCCGATTACAACAGTACCACATATGTTTTCTTGCCCAGGAGACCCCCAAGCTGAAAAGAGCACTTTATTTCATTTACAAATAAAATGCAACTGCTATCCACACTATAAAGGGTTAAACAAAAAAAATGGCGTAGGGTCTCCCTTCCCTGGCCCCATTTTTTTTGTGAATTTTAAGGCTTAAAAATCCACTAAAAATGATGTGGGGTCCCCCCTACCCAGCATAACCAGCCCGGGACCATGGTGGCCCCCCGCCCTGCCGGCTACAAGCCTTCACAGCCAAATGGCCCGGACCCCTCTGCCCCCCCCCCCCAATGCATTGGGGAGGCAGGTAATATGGGGAGGCCAGGGGTTAATGGCAAGTCACCCGCTAGCCGCAGGTAACTTGCCAGCCCCCTAAGCCTTGTGAACTGGTATAGGGGTCTCATGGACCCCTTACCAGTTCACAAAGGGTTAAGTGTTAAAAAAAAACACACAGAAAAAAATACTTTTTTTTTTTTTTTATTTAACACCTGGTCCTGCGTCGATTCTCTCTCTCTCTCGGCGATCTGCTGACAGCTGCCGGGGCTGATCACTGGAGAGAGGCTGGGGAGGCAGGGGACCACAGACTCCTAGTCCAAACTTCCTCCGGTGATCAGCCCCGGCTTCTGACAGTCTGGAGGCTGGAGCGGGATGACGTCACAGTTGATGTCTGCCCGCCCACAAGGGGCTAGGCTAACTGCGTGAATGCCGGAAGGGGCATCTTTCAAGCCCACTCCTCACCACGGAAGAGCCTGAGGGTGGCATTGTAAAGATGAACAGTGCTTGAGCTGCATTCCCCTGACAGAAATGCCTGGAACAGATGCACGGCCTGTGCATGTGCTGTGGAATGGTTGCTATGTGAGTTAAAGAGAAACGCTCACCCTCTCAAGGCTTTGACCCTTGGAGTGGTGGTCTACCTCTTTCTGGGTGAAACCCCGGGGTCGCCTGACTGACTGTCCTCTTCTCTGAGCCCGCACTGTATCTCTGTGCTGCAGCTGCATCCTGGCTATACCTCTGGCTAGGCACGCACTCATCCAGGCCTCTCTGAATGGCTGGCGTGGGCACACCCACAACTAGCGAGCAAATTGCGCTGCCGAAATCATCTGATGTTTCTCTTCAGGAACCAAAGCACTTTTTTAATAAAATAACTCTACATGCAAATCTTCTCTTTTCATCTCGAGGACATCTGAAGCTCTCTGAGAAAGCCACTGTGTGTGCAGTGCCGAGGATTAGCTTAAAATATACACAGCCAAACACCTTCCACTAGTGGAAATGTATTTCAGGCTTGTAGCCCCCATCGACACGCGGCTTGAAATGTTTGGTGGCATGGGGGTGAGTCTCACCCCATACAGCCAGATACTTCTATCCATGTGCTGATGAGGGCCTGTTTTTACTTTTGAGATGGCGTTCTGCCAGTGGGGTTGGGCCCATTTTCTTACAGTACATCACAACAATGAAGTGTTTACTTAAGACATTTTAGGTTAATGCATTTATGGAGCTTTTTGCAGCGTTATTCCATTAATAAATATTCAAATGTTTTGCAAATCCTGTTGGCACTGATTTATGGTAATGCACGCTCCCTCCAACATTCACGTTCCACTTGGTCACCTTTCTATTGCGAGCAAGTAATGAATGGCACCAGCGCTTTGCTGAATTGTCATTGTAAGACAAATCTCCAGTAAGATACATTTTCATCCATCAATCATTCCCAAGACTGGTGTCTATGAGCTGCCATTGCTGGCACAGTGAAGGCTTCTGTTTTTTTTGTCTGTGCTACAACAAGGACTGTTACACAGATGTAGAAGACCTAACTAAAAATTGGGCTTATGCTGATGTGTTCTGAGAAGAGCAGCTTTTTAATAAAATGTATTCTTGTGATATGCTGTCTCAAAGTGGACCAAAACTCATCTAAAAGACTTTGATAAATGCCTTCTTTAGGGGCACCCAGGTTTGGGATGTCCCGCAATGTGAAACACCCCTGGTTTCCTTGCCTCGATTTCACAACACAGGCCTTTAGCTTCAACCTTACTTTGTTCTCTTTTGTGCCCCTGGTTGACGGGTCCCATTACCTAAAGGAAGTGGGGGTGCTGTGTTATGTAGCTAAGCTTATCCACAGGCATGTGATCAATGTGAGTGTATGGGGATTTTTGCTTTGCAGAGCATCCTAAATCAGGATGTCCCTTAGGGATTTTTTTTTATTTTTTTCATTATTTTACAGACAATTGTGAATAAACACAATGTGAAAATATGCTTGCTCGATAAAAAGGTGAGCTTCTTGTTTTAACAACGTAGCACATGGAGAGCTTTCAAGCTGCCCGATCAAAGCCATGATTCCCATGTACAGTATAGTGTTATCATCTGCTTAAGTTAAAATTGCTTGTCAGAAGGCAACAATAAAATATCTTAAATCCTCATCTGTATTTCCTCTCTTCATTATTTTACATTTTCTTCTAAAAAACGAAAAGCCGAGTAATCTGCCATACAACAAGTTATAAATCTAAAACATGTAGGGGGGGGAAATAAGTAATATAGAAAATAGAGTATTTGGGAAAAAATGAGGAGGCTTACAAATAAGAGAAGGGAGTAGGGTGCAGGAAAAAGGAGGAAAGACATTGGGGTGACCTCTACAGGAACTGCGAGGACAATTGATTAATCTTGTAAATGTTGGAGATAATTGGGTGATAGTGTGACTTGTTCTCATCAGCGTCAGGTCTCCCAATGTTTATCATGCCTACCTTTTATGGAGGCTGTCAGCTCCTCCATGCTACGTATATCTTTTGTCTTATATAGCCATAAGGCCGTTGTGGGTGGGTCAGGAAATTTCCAGCAGGAAGGGATGCAAGCCTTTGCAACGTTTAAAGAGGGGCAAGGAGTGATTTCCCCCTTTTTGGATAGATTTCTGCAAGATTCAAGGATTAAATTGCTGGATCGTCCTTCAAGTCAAGGGTCATTGTGCCCTTCACCTGTGAACACCTCCAGCATAGGGGGGAGGAAGAGGGAAACATTTTAGATCATTTGGAAGGCACATGATACCAGCTTGTCAGAATTTTATAAGCGGATTCTTGATATTTATTTGATATTGAAGATTTATGATCTAAAAACGCACATAGCTTGTTTTTGCTCTAATTGAGATTTTTTTATCTAATTCCCTCTCCCACTTCCCACGAATAAACAGGAGGATTCAGTTGTGAAAAATATAAAACATTTTTTTTATTATTGGTTAATAAAAAGTACTAGAAAGTACTCCCGTTATGTGGCCCATTCCTATGCATATTTTCTTGAAAGATGTAAAAGTTTTAGTGGTTTTGGCTGTGTGTGGGATGGAGCATTGCTGGTGATATAGTTGAAAAGATCGCCAGGTGTCAAGAGGTTTCAACTAGTCCTCTGCTTTATACCATGCTTTTTTTTATCTCTCTCATATAAAACATTCTAAATTTTTTTTGTTTTTTGTTTTGCCCAAGAATGTAATGTTATATCTGACGTACAATTGGATTTTTTTGATTGGTCATTCACCCCGACAGACGCCGAAGGGCACGTGTACGAGGCAGAGATCCAATTAAGCAGGAGAGTAGCAAACATAAAATCCAAACTGACCCTATCAAATGGATTTCAGCGTCTGTCGAGAGAACCATAGCAGTATTTTTTGAGTGTGCCCGATGGATCAGGTTGATAACACTTGTTGTGTTGTCCTGCCCCTCCCTGGATGGGACGAAATCTACTTGATCCCAATGAATAAGGGAAAGGGATATGTGGTGCTAAACTATCAGCGATGATTTTGTTGAATAGTTTTAGGTCACAGTTCAATAGGAAAATTGGTCTGTAACTGCTACACTGGGTCGGGTCTTATTGGTTATGTTTGCTCTAAGTGTGTCCTGGGGGGTGAGCCATTTTTGAGGAAGCCAAAGGCTATATGAATTGGTGGCCTAGAGTCGCTGAAAATAGTTTGTAATAACACATGTTAAATCCACCTGGACCAGGCGCTTTGACGGGTTATGTATTTTTGATGGCCCTTTTTCCATCTCTATCTCCTTTTTCAAGGGTGTCAATCACCTCTTGTTTAAAGGAGGGAAGGCCCGATTCCCCAATGTATGAAGCAATGTTGGTTTGTTGGTCGGGAGAAAGGTTTTGGGAGAGGTTTATAAGATTTTCGTAATGTTCCCTAGAAGTGTTTGTCATGCCTGCTGTCAGATGCTTTCTGTTACCCTTTGGGTCATGTATGAGTGGGTTGAAATTTCTAGAACGTAGGGCTCCGAGAAAGTTAGCAAGGGCTTTACTACTAAAAAGTTCGTTTAGGTCAGCTGGAGATCTCAGAGCAAAAACATGTTGGCTCTTGTGCACCAGAAGGTGAAACGGGTGGCCCCAGTGATGGGTCGTGCCACATTCCTGAATCTTAGCCAACAAGGGTTTGAGTGGCGCCTCATTTGAAGAGTCCAGGAAGATCTGTATAGTGGCCCCATCAAAGTTCACCTGATTTCTTTCCCAAGCTTTTTAATAATTTAATGCGGATTTGATTCCAAGAGCCCTGTGGATACGGACTATCAGAATCTCCGTAGAAAGGGGCGATTGAAAACGTAATTGAGAATTCCAAAATATTTTGCAGCAACTGTTTTTGCCTGGTCACCTCAGGTAGACCCGTCACCCTTATAATGTTCTGTTGCTTCCTGTTCTCCCGGTCGTCTATATTGAGGATTGTTGCTTGTAGAGAGATTGTTGATCATATTAGTTTTGAAGGTCAGAAGGTATTTAAGGTATTTTCAACCCTTAGAATGAATTCCTACAGGTCAGCTTTAGAAGGAAGGACCTTAATTTCGGCTCTATCAGCAAGTACTGACTTGTCATATTCTTGAGGGGGCAGGGAGGTTAGTTGTTGTATTCTGGACTCTGAGGCGTTTGTGTGAGCATAGCAGGCCGCAAGAGGCAGGGTTAATATCGGTATTGAATGTTGCGTCAGAAAAGATGTTTCGTTGTGCTTTAGGGTGGTCCCCTTTAAGTTGTGGAAGTCCAGTTTGTCAATTTCGTACCTATGCAGGACCAGAGCTTAGATTGATTGGCGTTCCAGGTGTTGGCCTCTGAGCTGTGTTTTGAAAGCAGGTTATTGACTTTGGAGGCCCATCCTTGGGGAGAACCAGTTCATGCCTATGTTTCCTTCCGGGTAGGCCAGGGATTTAGGGATGGGTGGTGCAACAATTAGTGTACACAGGCTGTGGACTAAGGGGGGCTTCCCCCTCTCTGGGTATTGGGGCTGTGCAATTCTGACGGGTGCCGAATAGCCCCTACCATGCAGCTCCTGTCTGGTATCCCCTTTTGATTCAGTTATGCTCCTTAACCAGTTCTCTGGCAGTGGAAGTGACTATTGGTGAGGGGTTCAGGAGTGTTGCTTTCATAAGATTGAATGTTATGGTCATGGAATATTTATTCTTAGTATACAGTACGTCCTGCTCCAGATAAGATTCATTACTCTTGGGTATTACTCCGCCAGATGGCGCTGTACTGCAGAGACCGCGAAATTGGCTCCTCCCGGCCCCTCAAATACCCGGAACCTCCCACAAATCCCCAGAATTTCTCTGCAGTCTGGACTGCGAAGGACAAGAAGATGGCTCTCTCTCTTCTCGCAGGTGAGCGGGGCTATTAGCCTGCGGCCCTGTAGGACTATTCCCATCCGTTCCATTATTACTGTGCCTCCCAGCCTTGGCTGCGCTGGTCCGGGTGATGGTAGGCAGCACCGCTGTCAGGTGCTTAGGAGCGCTGCTCCACCGCAATCCCCCACCAAAGGGTAGGCGGTATAGGCATGTGGTGAGCCTCTATGGGATGCCCCTCCCACACTTTGCCCCTTCCCCCTGTCTATCGGTGGCCCACCGCCGCTGCCCTCCCTCACTCTCCCTTGTAGCTCTCGGGGGGGGGGGGGGGGTGTTATGCGTTGGTACTTCACTTGGCTGGTGTGCTTGTTGACTTTATTCAGTTTCCGCACTGACTTGGTTGCACTGGTTGCGGTTTGAATATGCCGCCGCGGCCCTGCGGTCGGCGGCGGCATTACCTCAGGCGCTGATGCGCCTTCATTGGCTGCTTGTAGCGTGTGCTGCTTCGCGCTCTTCGGGGGGCGGGGCCTGTAGATGGCGCGTTCCGCGTCACCTTCTCCGCGACCAGCCCCTCGAGGGATGCTTGACGCCATTTTTTCCCTGGATTCCGTCTGCTGCGTGGCTAGCATCTACCTACCGCGGTCCGTGAGTGCCCTCGCAGGCGGTTTTATTTACCCTATGTCATTATGCATGTCGCCTATGTCTTGCTTGTCGCTTGTCTTTCAGGCGGGTCGAACTCCATTGGTTTCTCCCGGCCCTACCCCTCGTTTAGTTACTAAACTTTGTGAGGCCTAGTGTGCTAATTACTCCCACTTCCCTAGCGGGCTATTGGGGCATCCTGGGTTGCTGTTATAGCGTGAGTCCCTATCGGCCTATTGTGCCGCTATAATCACCATATGGAGGCATCTCAGGATAATGTGCTCGGGGTTCCTTCAGGACAAGCCGAGCTGTGTGTAGCTTGTGGGGTGTCCCCTACTAGTGCTGACAATGTGCAGGTCTGTATTACTTGTGCCCAGCAGGTGATTGCGCTGCAGCCTGGTTTACCAGAGGCTGGACCTGCGCCACGTATGGCTTCACCTACTCCCCCAAGCTTGAATTTGACTCCCATTGAGTTGCATACCAGTGGGGATTCTCAGCCTGATGTGTCTGCTATACTGGCTAGTGTTGAGAAGTTGCTTGCTAATACCATGGCGCGTAAGGCCTCTGCTAAAAAGCGGCACTTGACGCCTGATGTCACTCTTTTCCCTATGGAGGCTGATGAGTTTTTGGAACTGTCTGGTTATACCCCCTTGAAAGAAGGGGAGTTGTTCTCTGACTCAGAGTCGTCTGATGAGAGGCCCAGGAGCCATGATGATTCTGGCTCTGACCCCTGGGCCCCAGATGATACTCATAGGCTGTTGGCTCAGATTTTTGAGGTTCTGTCTATCTCTCCCCCGGTTGCGCCCCCTAGGCAGCAGGGGGAATTGTTTCATACTGCTAAGCCACGTTTAGAGTTTCCTGAGCAGGCCCATTTTAATAACCTTGTGCTCAAGGAATCTGAGTGTCCTAGCAGGCTCCCCGGGGTCCCTAAGAGTTGGGATAAGAGGTATCCCTTTCCTGCTGATGTGGTGAAGCGTTGGTCATTCCCTCCGGAGGTGGATGCCCCAGTCCTTGGGTTATCTAACACCTCTGTCATGCATTCCCCTGACTCTGTGCCTGTGTGGGAATGGCGCTGCGCCCGGTTTGTGCCTCTGCCATTACAGCGGTGGCTATTAGGACCCTGCTTAGAAGTGTCCTAGATGGTGCTCCTGATGATGTGTCTAGTGAAGAGTTTAATGCTCTTTCTCGTTGTGAGGTTTTTGTGACTTATGTCCTCTCTGCCTTGGATGATACCATTAGGATGTGTGGCAGAGCCTCTGCCCTAGTGGTGGCTATATGCCGCTCGGTTTGGCTGCGCCAGTGGGCAGCTGACAACGCTGCCAAGAAGGCTCTCACTGGTTTTCCCTTCAAATGACTGCGCTTGTTTGGGGACCGACTGGACCTGTTTGCTAAGGGAGGCAGGTTACCCCAGCGCAGGAGGCAGTCTCGGCCCTTTCGGGGCCAAGGCTCCTTTTCTTCCCCCCTACCGTGTTGCCAGACAGGGGAGGGGGGTCTCCTTTACTGGGGCCCGAAGAGATTTCTGGGGTAGGGGCAGAGGACGTGGACGCCCTGGCTCATCCTGGGCCTCCAAGCCTAAGTCCTCTCCCAAGCCCCCTCAGAGGCATGAAGGGGCGCCCTCACCCATCCGGGTGGGGGGACGGCTTCAGCATTTTGCTCACGTCTGGAGGCTTCATGTCTCAGACCGGTGGATTCAGGAGGTAGTGTCCTCTGGTTACAAGATAGTTTGCTGCCTGGCCGCCCCCAAGATTCATCAGATCCCGGATGTCTCAGGACCCTATGTCAGCTCAGGCTCTAATTCTGGCGGTGCAAAGCCTTCTGGAGCTGGGGTTCATCTGTTAGGTCCCCTTACGAGAAAGGGGCAAGGGTTTCTATTCCAACCTTTTCACCGTGCCCAAAAGAGATGGGTCAGTCAGGCCCATCCTGGACTTGAAGATCCTCAACAAATTTGTCAGGTGCAAGCGCTTTCGTGTGGAAACTGCGCTCTATCAGTTCCCTGCGTCCAGGGGACTTCATGACCTCTGTGGACATCAAGGATGCTTACCTTCATATTCCCATCTTCCCTGGTCATCAAAGATTTCTCAGGTTCGCCCTGGAGGATCCCCACTACCAATTTGTGGCATTGCCCTTCGGTCTCACTTCAGCTCTGAGTGTTCACTAAGGTGCTGGCAGGAGAGATGTCTCTGCTCAGGTCTCAGGGCATTCGCGTGCTGCCCTATTTGGACGTCATTCTCATCACTTCTCAGTCCCTCCAACAGGCAGAGCTGGATACTCAGCTAGTAGTGTCCACTCTGGAGTTATTTGGCTGGGTGATCAACCATCCCAAGTCTTCCCTGTCTCCCTCCTTGGTGACACCCTTCCTCGGAATGAATCTGGATACAGTTCAGGCAAGGATTTTTCTTCCTCAGCAGAAGGTGGACAGTCTGCTAGCGCAGGTTCAGTTCCTGCTATCTTGCCCTCATCCCTCCATCAGGCAGGGAATGCAGCTGGTGGGCCTGATGGTGGCGTGCTTCGAGGCGGTCCCTTATGCCCAGTTTCACATGAGGCCTCTGCAACTCCACCCCTTGTCAGTATGGGACAATGATCCTGCGTCCCTGGACCAGGTCCTTGTTCTGTCCCCCCTAGTCAGGCGGTCCCTCTCGTGGTGGCTGGACTCCAGGAACCTGTTGGTGGGCAGATCCTTTCTGGCCCCCTGCTGGGAGACGATCACCACAGATGCCAGTCTCACAGGTTGGGGGGGGGGCTTCTGGAAGTCCCTGCAGTTCCAAGGGCGGTGGGGCCCTCAGGAGGCCCACTCACCTATCAACATTCTGGAACTGAGGGCGATTAGGTTGGTTCTGGCTCACTTGACCCAACACCGGGGCCGGCCTGTTCAGGTGCACTCGGACAACCAGACGGCGGTTGCCTACGTCAATCATCAGGGAGGGACCCGGAGCAAGGGGGCCCTCAAGGAAGTGTCTCTGATCCTGGCCTGGACGGAGGACAATGTCATATCAGCTGTGTACATTACGGGATCGGAGAATCTGCAGGCAGACTCTCTGAGCAGGGGACCTTTCGCCTGGGAGAATGGTCCCTCTGCGACAGGGTGTTTCAATCTCTGTGTCACCGTTGGGGCCAACCATATGTGGATCCGTTTGCGTCCCGTCACAATCACAAGCTACCGGCCTTTGTCTGCCTGTCCCAGGACCCTCTGGCCTTGGCAACAGATGCTCTAGCAATGTCATGCAGGGCTTTCAGCTCCTGTATGTCTTTCCCCCATTCCTCCTGTTGGGCAGGGTTCTGCGCAAGATAGCTCAGGAGGGGGTGCCAGCTATCCTGGTGGCTCCCAGGTGGCCAAGAAGAGTGTGGTTCGCAGACGTGCAGCTGGCAGTAGATCAGTACGCTCTGCCCAGCGTTTCAGACCTGCTCACTCAGGGTCATTTACGCCATCCCAATTTACAAACTCTGGCTTTGACTGCCTGGCTGCTGACACCTCCATCTTGATGGAGAAGGGGCTGTCTGCCTCTGTTGTTGACACCATGATAAAGGCTAGGAAGAAGTCTTGTTCTTCTATTTACTATAGGGTTTGGCGTGCCTACATTGACTGGTGTGAGTCTAGGTCTCTTCCCTGTCGCGTGTTCTCTATTCCCAGGATCCTGGAGTTCCTACAGCATGGGTTGGAGCTGGGACTTCAACTCAGTATGCTGAAGGGTCATGTCTCTGCCTTGGCTGTTTTCTTCCAGAAGTCCTTTGCCCAGCATTCTCTGATCAGGACTTTTTTCCAGGGGGTTACTCATGTGCTTCCCCCACGTAAGCCTATGTTGCCTGTTTGGGATTTGAACTTGGTCTTGTCTGCCTTTCAGGGTGCTCCCTTTGAACCTGTGCAGGAGGCTGCCCTGGCCATTCTTACTCTCAAGGTTGTCTTTTTGGTTGGCTATCACCTCTGTTAGGCGTGTTTCTGAGTTGGCGGCGCTTTCCACCCAGCCCCCGTAGTTTGAGAGACACCAGGACAAGGTGGTTTTTCGCTTCAAGCCAGATTTTCAGGTTGTGTCTGCCTTTCATCTGAATCAGGACATTGTTCTTCCCTCCTTGTGCCCTAATCCTCGTAACTCTAAAGAGAGGGTATTGCATTCCTTGGATGTGGTTAGGAGTCTGAAGTACTATCTGGTGGCTACTGCACCTTTCAGAAAAACTGATGCTCTTTTTGTGGTCCCTTCTGGGCCTAGGAAGGGTTTGGCTCCTGCTAAATCTATCAGCAAATGGATCCGTCAGGCTGTGATTCAGGCCTACTCTGCTAAGGGGAAGGATCCTCCCTTCCGCCTTACTGCTCATTCCACTCGTGCTATTGGTGCCTCTTGGGCTTTTCAGCACCAGGCTTCTGTTGAACAAGTTTGCAAGGCCACTACTTGGTCTTCTGTTCATACTTTTTCAAAGTTTTACAAGGTTGATGTTAGAGCCTCAGCTGATGCTGCTTTTGGCCGCAAGGTTCTGCAGGCGGCAGTGGTCTGACCTGTCTGTTGTTACCTTTGGGGGATCCCACCCTACTTTATGGACACCGCTATTGGATGTCCCAAGAGTAATGAATCTTATCTGGAGCAGGACGTACTGTATACTAAGAATAATACAATTCTGTGATTACTCACCTGTAGAATTGTTATTATGAGTATACAGTACGACCTGCTCCACCCCACCCTTGGTTTGCATTATCCTTGGATCCCCTGTATGGTGATTGTTATCATTGTTTTATAGTTGCTGGTTGGTTCTGTTATCATTCTCCCGGCTTCTCGTTAACTACTTTTCAATGCTGGGGATTTGTGGGAGGTCCCGCATATTTGAGGAGCCGGGAGGAGCCAATTTCGCGGTCTCTGCAGTCCAGCGCCATCTGGCGGAGTAATACCCAAGAGTAATGAATCTTATCTGGAGAAGGACGTACTGTATACTCATAATAACAATTCTACAGGTGAGTAATCACAAAATTGTATTTTTTCTTCACTTAAATTGTGCAGAGTGCCCTTTGCTGAGCTGGATGGGGGGATGGAGTTATTGTTTGGCTGGGCCCTGTTTTCAGGGAGTTGGAGATTTGTGCTATGACCTCCTGTCTGAACTTTCTCGATGGCTCTTCCCCCTCAGCTATCTCCTGTCACCATTCCCATGTATCCGGGCCCCCTGCCCATCTTGGGCTATGTCAGATTCATAAGAGTGAGAGATTCCCCCCTGTAAGTGTGTATCTGAGGCATCTGGCTGGTGATCTGTAGCTGATTTGATCAAGCAGGAATGCTGCTGCAACATCTCTCCTGTCTGCTGGTGCTGGGTGATTGGAGGGATACTGTCTGAATCCTGGGTCCCCCCCCCCCCCCCCCCCCCCACACACACTGCAGTGCAACTGTGCCTCTATGGTTGTGGGCTGCTTAGCAGCAGCGCCGACAGCCTCCTGCAAGCCCGGGCTGACCGACCGCCTGCATCTTTGCAAGGAGCTTTGACTGGACCGGTCCCCAGACACTGACCACCTTTTTTTTTTTTTTTTTTTTTTTTTTTTTTTTGGCTCTGTGTATGCTTAGGGCTAAAGGACAGCAGGGACGCGGATCCGCCATTGCTCACCGCCATGTTACTTTCTTCTTCTTCCCTCCCTCCCGCTGACATCTTAAAATCAGACGCCTCTGTCTCCTGCAGGCTTTTTCTTTGCCAAGTAAGAGCTCATTTCCTGGTCTGTGGGGTCGGGGATGATCTCTGCACCTTGCATTTCTTGGTCATCTGGATCCAGGTTGATCTAAAGTGGGATTTCACCTGGTATTTGCTGTGTAATCAGTCGCACTGATGGGAGCTCAGGGAGAAAATGTCCTCACGCTCTTATGTACAGCCATGCCTCCTCCCCCCTTAGCAGAATAAAACATGTGAATTTGACTTTCACAGGTTATGTTCCATGTCCTTGGGGCATCCCAAATCGGGATACCCCACTGTGAAACCCCCCCATTTACTCCTTAACTCACCTCCATGCCCCAATGGCGCATGTGCAGACTTCATCATTCGGCAGGCGCCTCTCACTGACTTGAATGGGGTGCTCTCATTGGATTTTGAGTTTTGGTCCCCTTTAAGATGAGTTCTGTTCAGCTGGTGATTGTATGTAAATAAAGCCTTTCAGAGACTTTGCTACATAGTCCTGAAACTGAAAGTCCTAACGCCACTCTGTAAGCCTCACTTGTTGCTCTAGCCCATCTCAACCCTAAAACATTCTACATAATATATCACCTGATCATTCAAAATGTTCTCATTTTAAAACCGTATATAAAAGTCCTAACGTCTTACTTCTTGTGAGCTATAGCTGTTATAGGGTCTATTGTGAACTAGAACGGATATCTCATGAATATCATAACATATTCATTTAGCATTTTTGTTGGATTTATACTTTGCAATAATTAAGAGGATCGTTTATAACCTACTGTTGTCTCGTGTTTGTTCTTACAGGGTCAATCAGAGTGGGCATCATCGCAGTTAAACTAGGAATGGTACCACTGTGGACCAAATCGGGGGAGAAACATGCAGTCACCATGCTGCAGGTATGTTTTTTTTGTGGGGATTTTGCTTCACTTTTAGATGTATTTAACTCATTCTTAAACAGGAACAAAACCTGTGTTTTTGCCCCAGATTGTCCATAAAATCTTTTCCCCTGGCGAATATGCAGGCTCTTGTTCTAATAATATATGCCGTGCATATGTAATGTTCGGCAAACGGCTCTGTTTACAAAAATTGGGAGTGTGAGCTGTTGCTTCCCCAGCAGCAGGGGGAGCCCCCAGTCTGTCTATCTTTACCTGTTGCTCAGCACCTCGGCAGATGCGCGTGGCTTGGCGGTGGCCCGTTTTTTCTGCCCAAGGCCACCTGCCATATTTTGGGACCACCAATTGGCTGATCTGAAGAATACTGGCTGGGGCGAGTCAGCACGCTGGCCACATCTCCCGCTTCCCTGTAGTCACAAAAGTGCTCCGGCCCCCCCAGCCTATCCGAAACACGTCTCCGCTGCAGGAAAGCCGGTGGCTCTGGGGGTTTCACACAGAAGGGCATCACAATTTCAGATTGATGGAGCCAGGCCTGTGTACCTGTTAACTAAAACAAACACACCAAGCTTTTTGGGGGTAATAATATTTTAATGAAATAAACAAGGCTGCCAGGACCTTACAGCAAGTAAAATACAACCTAAGGAATACTACACAAGACACAACCACCTTGGGAGGGAAGCAGAAAACTGAACCTAATTAAAACCACTGGATCTGGTCTACGCTTTCAGAAACAGATCCAGCTGCCTCAGGGAGGCAAAAAAATTAATTGGGTCTGGCCTCGGGTTACCCCAGTGATGTACAAAGGATGGAGGAAATGACAAGTCCTGAAATTAAACAGAGAAAGGAGATCTAAAGAGTCAAATAAAATAGTTAATAAATTCATGTAAAAATGCAACACACAATGAGCCTTCATGTATTTTAGTAAGATTCATGAATAGTACTGTAGGGTGGAAGGGCGTTGTTGCCCAGCAGGGGAATTGGAAGCAGCCATGCAAGTACATCCCTAGATAGTTTCCTCCTTTCCTATTTCATGCCCCCAATCCAGTACATAGTCCTAATGCAGTACATAGACTATTACAAACCAAATGCTACAAAGTCCAAAGTGTAGGTTATAAAAACGGGGTGCAATAGAAAACCGCACCCTTTCTTATGAACTTACAGCCTGAAAGATAAGGGATGGAGATCCAAGAGGCCGAATTAAAGTAATAGTTATTGAGCCTGGCATCATGTGCCAGGTTGTAACGGGTTTTCTAAACCAAGACATACAGTATGCTGTCCTTTTAGGATGCTTTTTGTAAGCTTGGAGTGTTGGGGATTGTTGCATGGTTGAGTGGGATGGACAGAGAAGTCATGAGTGAGGCACGTAAGAAGTCCTGGAGGCCGGAGAGAGGAGCTGACCAGGGTGAAGGACACGAAGCAGAGAAGAGGTTGCCTCTGAGTTGGTATCACTGGATTAGATATAACAAGTAAGGAGATGCCTGGCTAGAATGAGCTTTGTAATTTAGAGTTGGAATTTTAAACTGAAAGGGATTCACCACCCAATAAGAAAAAAACAAAAATTAAAGGGGTACATACCCTTTGTCACCTGCAGGTTATAGAGTCCAGCGATCATCAACTCACCCGATTGCTGGATCCCAACCTGTGGCTCTGCGGGCCCAATTATGGGGTCAAGATTGATGCAGTGTCCAGCTTGTAACCCGCTATCAGAAGCTGTACCACACCCTCTCCATTAATTGCAATAAAGAGGGGTGTCCTGAGGCCTGGCACACCCCCTTCATTGTAGTAAATAGAGAGGGTTTGGCAGTGCCTCTCATCTCGTGAGCCAGACACGGAAGAACCGATCAGTAAAGTCCAGGCCTGGGATCGGAGTAATCTGCTGTGGGGGACAAAAGGTACTCGCCTTTTTTTTTTTTTTTTGGAGCTTAATTACTCAAACTATTTGTGAAACTGGCACCCAGTTCAGAGACTGACAGGGCGGGATGACACTATAAAAAATGAGTTTAAAAAAAAATATATATACCGTATATACTCGAGTATAAGCCGAGTTTTTCAGCCCACTTTTTGGGCTGAAAAAAGCCGCCTCGGCTTATACTCGAGTCAGAAGGACAGTCACAACGCTACGCTGCTAGGCATGGGTAGCTCAGGGGTTAATAAGCCCTCCTCCTCACCCTCCTTCCTCCCGGCACTCCTTGCTGACAATCTTTACTTCTCTCCAAGTAAACGAGCAGCTTCCGGTTCTGCCATCTACCGTCTCCACGAGCAGCGCTGCTGGGAGTGACGTCACCCTCTCCCAGCCGCCTCAGCGCTGCTTGTCAGGCAGTGGATGGCGGGAGCGGAGGCTGCTCGTTTACTTGGAGAGAAGTAAAGATTGTCAGCAAGGGGTGCTGGGAGGAAGGAGGGTGAGGAGGAGGGCTTATTAACCGCGGGAGCGGAGGCTGCTCGTTTACTTAGAGAGAGGTAACACTGTCAGCAAGGAGTGTGGGGAGGAAGGAGGGTGAGGGAGGGGGCTTATTAACCGCGGGAGCGGAGGCTGCTCGTTTACTTAGAGAGAGGTAACACTGTCAGCAAGGAGTGCGGGGAGGAAGGTGGGTGAGGAGGAGGGGGCTTATTAACCCCTGAGCAACCCACACCTACCAGCATATTGTGTAACCATGACTCTAGTTCAGGGCAGCAACTAAATGGGCAAGCCGAGGTCCAGTACAAAAGCAGTACATTCAATGTGTTCTGCGGTGAAACACCCAGATTTGGTATTTACCCTGTGTGTGAAGCCCCCAGTGCTGCTAGATTCTCGCCCAGACTCGCATCCCTTTGCCTGCTCCCTCCGGCTGTGCCAGCCATTCATATAGGCAGAGCTAGTGAGTGTGCCGCAGCCGGGGATGCCAGTCGCTCCTTGCACCAGCAGCATTTTCTCGGTGGACGAGAGATTTCACACAAGTGGGATGCCCCAGGGATAGGGGGGGGAGCCATATAAAGGAGCATAACTAGAGGGGGTGCACACTGGGCCCAGAAGGTCAGTGGGCCCCATCAGTGTTGCTCCTCCACCTTATTTATCATATTTGTGATCACTTAGCATCATTTAGATAAAGCAAGCGTCATTTGTCTCTGCTGTCACGGTCTTTAGTTTATTTTTGAAATTTACCGGTAGCTGCTGCATTTCCCACCCTAGGCTTATACTCGAGTCAATAACTTTTCCAGTTTTTTGTGGTAAAATTAGGTGCCTCGGCTTATATTCGAGTCGACCTATACTCGAGTATATACGGTATTCTGAAGTGGAGATTTACCTTCTTCTCACTCTTCTTCTCATCTATCATAGTCTTAATATGTTTCCCTTGTATATTTCCTACAGCAATTCAAAACCTATTCGTAGGTGGATTGCTTGGTCAGCCCAGTGCAGAGAATGACTGAGGAGCTGTGATAGGAACAGTTAGATGGAGAGCTCCTTGGAGGGACAGCACTAATGCGGATGCTTGTATAGATTCTAGGAAGCGTTGCCTAGCATCTGTCAGGGCTTTATAAAATGTGTTCAATACGTAAATATATGTAAATCAATATGTATGTAGTCCATTTGATAATATCTGATAACTCGATTTGTGCTCTTGTCGGGTTTGGATGTGTAGCGTGTGATATGTGAATGTAGAGTGTGTCCGCTTTCATTAGGGGAGCTCCCATGCAGAATGATTTAGGGCTGGACGCGGGGCACTTCTTCATTTGCATTCACAATGCTGTTGTGATGTTGTGGCCTGTGTGTCACCAAAGGGAGCTTCATATTGTTGAATCTAATCTTTGTGTGTGAGTCACAGTTTAATAGACACGGTAAGCTTTTCCTGGCTAGTGTCCTCCTTCTGTGTGTATTTAATAGAATAGTATCTAGGCTGCTGGCACCCTGGCCCTGTAGCCCTGGGGTCTTAAATTGGATTTTCACCAGCCATCCTATACATCTGGAGGCTAATCCTTCCATTGTATGTGAGTAAATGTTTTAAAGGATGTATAGAATATAACGTAAGTTTGCCAAGGAAAAAATGTTTACATGCAAAGCAGAGTTTAAAGCGCTCCTCCAAGCTATTAGACCACCCCCAATCTCAGAGGCATCCCACAGCGTAAGTGTAAAATGGAAGGTCAAGAATGGACTAAAATACTTATCCTTAGCTGGAACCCAGAAGTGGTATCTGCAACAATAGAACTCTAGAGCTTCAGAGGAGCACACACCATGCTATCTGCTTGGGTTACCAGCGGTCGTGTGTCGGGAGGGCAGTTTTATTTTCTGCAGCCTCGACACATCCTATTCATTGCACTGAAAGGAGTGGGCATGGCAGCGCTCCCGTGCCTGATGACAGGGCCGCAAGCCCAAAACAGATTAATTTCAGACTGCCTTTTGAACCTTGGCAGGCGCGGTCCAGCGATCAGGTGAGTTGCTGACCGCTGAATTGTACCGATCAGCTGCAGGAGACAAAAGGGGAGTACCCATTTTATCTTATTATTTTTTTTTTTCAATTCATTTTTATTGAGCAATAGCATGAATGACTATTGTGCAATGGTGCGCCTTGAGTTTGTAATGATGAACACAGTGGGACATCCGCATTTGCGGTCCCCCAGGGGAAGCCCAGCAGCCGGCTCTGGAATATTTTTACAGCACTGGCTGTGCAGAGTTTTATTCCGCTTTAAAGTGGACCAAAACCCAGGATTTTGACTATTCTGGGTTTTGGTCCTCGACCCTGGGGCACCCCAATCAGGGATGCCCTGCTGTGTGAAACCCCCCAGATTGCCCGATCTCACTCGCCCTTTCCCGGTCCTACAGCGCATGCGCAGCCTCTCATCCAGTCAGCTCGCTTGGATCCACTGGATCCATTTCCCGGCCCTTCGTCCAAGAGCTCATCTAAGCCGAGACGCGCTGGCGGCTGCATCCCCCACTACCCTGTTACATGAAGCGTGCCCGCGCTGGCCATTAAAGGGATAGCAGCGATGCCTACACTGTTCGCGCATATGCCGTTGGACCGGGAAAGTAGTTTCCGGACGACTTTGGGGGGGTTTTACACAGCGGGGCATCCTGAATCTGAATGCTCCAGGGGTGAGCGAGTATGCCGGCCCTGAAGTCTCAAAGACCCCAGGACAGGTTTTTTTCCAAGAAGGGGCTCGAGCAGATCCGGGCACACTGATTGGACGAGAGGCTGTGCATGCGTCATAGGACCGGGAATAGGTGAGTTTGTTCGGACCACCTGGAGGGTTTCACACGGGGTCAAGTACCAAAACCCAGGATAGTCAAAATAGGTTTTGGCCCACTTTATCTCCCAATTTACACACAGTATGAAAACGTCAGTAAGTCTTTGAGCTGTTACTTGAGAAAGCTTGTGGCAAAAATAAAAATGTTTTTATAGTTGAGAAAAATAATCACTGAGGATTATAAAGCTGGGCAAGTAGAATCAAAAGTTGTCCCAGAATTTCTGTTGCCAAGAACTGGAGTGAGAAGTATAACCGTTAAAAGAGCCACACAATACAGAACCCAGTCTGTCAGACGTAGGATTATACAGACACTAGTGAATGACTTGGCCAAGTCAGGAATTGTTGTTTCAAAAAAAGACCATCACTAGAGTCCTGCACAGGAATGAATTGCAATGTGCAGAGCAACTAAAGCACCACTTCTGCAGAAAAGATCCTTCAACACAGACTGAAGTACACCAAGGACAGCCTGGAGAAATACGCTGCATACGGGAAGCATGTCTTTTGGTCAGACAAGATACTACTGGAGCTCTTTGGCCATAGCCACGCCAAGCAGTGGGATACAGGGGGTCCATTCAGCTTCTCCAGATGCACATTAATATGCGCGGCTGGATAAGCTGTTTGGAGGTGAGCCCACCTGCGTTCGGGGGCTCAAAAGGTGACGGCCGGGGATTCTAAATCGGGATGCCCCTGGGAGACAGACCAAAACCGAGATACTGAAAAGCTAATAATTTTGTCCAGAAGTACCGCAGTTTCACCCTATAAGACGCACCTGCCCATTAGGCGCACCTAGGATTTGGAGAAGTAAAACTAGAAAAAAATATTCTAAGCCAAATGTTGTGCTAAAACACATAATTACAGATTACAGTGGCGTTCCCCCATCCCATTCCCATAGGCAGTGCGGCATTCCCCCCTCCCATAGGCATTGTGGCATTCCCCCCTTCCTATTCCCCATATAGGCAGTATGGCATCCCCTCCCATCCCATTCCCCATATAGGCAGTGTGGCATCCCTCCCCATTCCCATATAGGCAGTGCGGCATTCCTCCCTCCCATTCCCATATAGGCAGTGCGGCATTCCCCCCTCCCATTCCCATACAGGCAGTGTGGCATCCCCCCCCCCCCCATTCCCATATAGGCAGTGTGGACTCGGCCTTGTTATAGTGGTGGGCGTGGCCGATGCTCAAGCGTCGGCCACGCCCACCACTGTAACAGGCCGGTGTCTGTGTGTGCTGGCGCCGCAGATACAGCTGCCTCCGCCGCTTCCGGGACAGTGCGAGCGATGAAAAGGTGAAATAACTTTTTTCCTTTTTTATTTATTTTTTGCCCACATTCGCACGATAAGACTCAGACATTTTCCCCCCACTTTTGGGTGAAAATAAGTGAGTCTTATAGGGCGAAAAATACGGTATATATATTTTTTGTATAATCTGTTTTTATTAAAGACCAGTAAACAGGAACAGAACATAGGGGACAGGCCCTCATTCAGTACAGTACAGCAATCATGATATGGAAATTTGAAGTGCGCCATAACAAAATGATGTTGACTATAGCTACAGCGTGATACACAAGAAACATGGGGCCCCCCAAACCTCCCACAGCTCTATACATCTTGGCGCGTGTCCGGGCATTATAGAACAAGAAAAGCCACGTCCGTACCAAACAGGGACTAAGAGAAAAGCTGGCACAAAGAAGGGAGGGTAGGGAGGCTGAGTAATTTCTGAACAAGAACAGTTATCATGATCCACCTGCACCACCACGTTGGCACCGTGTCCCACCGTCTTCCATGGACCTCTTGTTGCTGTAGGAGCAGCCACCTTGTCTAATTAAGCATAGTCCTAAACTTTTCTGAGTCCCGCAGATCCTCCCAACAGGCCCAAGTCATTGTATATTTGTCCCTAAATCCCTTGTTCCCCAGGATAAGCTCTTCCAATTGCCTAATACGTTCCAACTCCGTCACCCATTCTTGCAGGGTCGGGGTCCCCTGTGACAAGTATACTTTTTATATCCAAATGACTTTTGTGCATTAATAACTCAGTTCGTATAATGATTTCTCCAAACTTTATTTAAAATGTTTGTTTTCCAGGTTCGAGACTGTCATGTAATAAAATATTCTCCAAAAGAAGGGGATGGCAAAAGTGCCTTACTCACAGTTGGAGGAAAAAATGTTTCTCCATTTTATGTAAGTACCAATGATTTATGTATAACTGTATATAAAATGTACTTATTCTTAGTATACAGTACGTCCTGCTCCAGATACAATACTTACTATGGGGTATTACTCCGCCAGATGGCGCTGGACTGCAGAGATATCGAAAATAGGCTCCTCCCGGCCCCTCAAATACCCAGGGACCTCCCACAATCCCCAGATCTTCTCTGCAGTCTGGACTGCGAAGGACAAGAAATGGCTCTCTCTACTCGCAGGTGAGCGGGGCTATTAGCCTGCGGCCCTGTAGGACTATTCCCACCCGTTCCATCAGTAATTGCCTCCCAGCCTTGGCTGCGCTGGTTGGGTGATGGTAGACTCCACCGCAATCCCCCACCAAAGGGTAGGCGGTTCAGGCTTATGGTGAGCCTCTATGGGATGCCCCTTCCGCACTATTGCCCCTGTCTATCGGTGGGCCCTATGTCAGTGGCCGCTGTCCTCCCTCATTCTCCTTGTAGCCTTCGGGGGGAAAGAGGGGTGTGTGTGTGTGTGTGTGTATGCACATACGTGTATTGGCTTTGGGCTTTATTACATGGTGCTTTGTGTCAGCCGCCGCGCTGACTTGTTTTACTATTGACTATACTTAAAATTGCCGCCGCCGCGCGCCTTTTGTCACTATGGTCCGCTCTTGGCGGCGGCGTTACCTCAGGCGGCGGCGTTACCTCAGGCGTCGGCGCGCCGTCATTGGCTGCTTGTCATGTGTTGGCTTTGCGCTCTTCGGGGGGGGGGGGGCCTGTCTCTGGCACGTTTTGTGTCATTGCTTGTGCGGGCCCGCCCCTCGAGGTATACCGACGCCATTTTGTCTGCTTGGTCGGCTTCTGCGTGACAGACCTCTACCTACCACGGTCCGTAAGTTCCCTCGCGGGCGGCTTTATTACCACCCTTTTATTATTGTCTGCTAACGGCTCATTGGCTTCTCCCGGCCCTCTATTAGTTGGTTAACTTGTGAGGCCTAGTGTAATTACTCCCACTTCCCTAGCGGTTTATTGGGGCATCCCGGGTGCTGTATAGCGTTAATCCCTATCGGTCTATAGTACCGCTATAATCACCATATGGAGGCATCTCAGGATAATGTGACCGGGGTTCCTTCGGGACAAGCCCAGCTGTGTGTAGCATGTGGGGAGTCTCATGTTGATGCTGACAAGGCGCGGGTCTGTGTACCCTGTGCTGAGCAGGTGCTTGCGCTGCAATCTGGCCTTCCAGTGGCTGGGCCTGCACCTCGTTTCACTTCACCTACCCCCCCCCCAAGCTTAAATCTCACTCCTACTGAGTTGCATACAAGTGGGGATTCTCAGCCTGATGTGTCTTCTAGACTGGCTAGTGTTGAGAAGTTAATTGCTAATACCTTGGCGCGTAAGGCCCCTGCTAAAAAGCGGCACTTAACGCTAAGGAAACTGATGAGTTTTGGCATCTTTGTGGCTATACCCCTTCGGGCAAAGGAGAGCTTTTCTCTGACTCGGGGGTCATCTGATGAGAGGCCCAGGGGTCATGACGATTCTGGCTCTGACTCCTGGGCCCCGGATGATACTGATAGATTGCTGACCCAGATATTCCAAGTATGTCACACACCCCGCTTCCACTATTCATGACATATGGGGTTATGGTCCAGTAGAGGGCGAACTTCTGCAGAGATGAAAACAAAAAAGAAGCCCCTCCCGGTCCATAAATACCTGGGACCTCCCACACATTCCCAGTTCCTTCTCTGCAGGACGGCGAGCAAGTCAGAAGATGTATGCTGCTCTTCCTTGCAGGTAAGCCGGGCTTGCACTCTGCCATTTTTTGCCCTATTTCTGCCCGGACCTTTATACTGTAAGTCCCTATACTAGCCTCCCAGCCTTGCAGGTCCGGGTGAGGGTAGGAATCGCCTTAATAGGTGTTCATGCTCCCCCGTGAGACCCCATATTAAGGGGTAGGCGGAATCCGGGTTGGTGATCCCGGTTTGGGATGCCCTGTCTCTCTCTCTCATATATATATATATATATATATATATATATATATATATATATATCACTTACACCTATGGTGCGGGATTTCCCCCCTTTCCGGGTCCCTCTCGTAGTCCTCCGGGGGGGGGGGGGGGGTCTTTTCATGTTCAACTTTTCACTCTTGTTGGGGAGTGTGTGTGTGAAATGGTGTGCTTGGTGCTGCACTCTAGATCGCTTTTTTGGTTATATGCTGAGGGGAGGTTCTTCCCCTCAGGCTGCGGTGTCGTTCAGCCTATAGCTGGGTACCGCGCTGCTGGTTGTGAGGGAAGGGGGGCGGGGCCAGGCGCGATCCGCGCTGGCCCGCATCTCTCTCTCTCCCTCTCTCCCTCTCCCCCTCTCTCCCTCCCTCCTTGCAGGGGAAAATGTACTAATTTGCATCTGGGTCAGTGCCACCCGTCTCATCTCCCAACCCACATTATCTGTACCCCAGGTGACACTGTCATTAGCGGGGAGTCCCACTCTGATGTATTTGCTAGGCTAGCCACCCTAGAGAAAATTATTTCTAGCTCAGTGGGCAGAAGAGCCCCTGCTAAGAAAAGGCATCTCTTAGAGGTTCTGGATATTTCCCCACCAGCGGAGGCCCCTCCGAAGAACCGAAGAAGGGGGAATTCTTTGGCTCATCTAAGCCCCGCTTGGAGTTCCCAAATCAGGATCATTTTGATAGCATGATTCTTAGAGAATGGGAGAAGCCGAGTCTGCTTCCTGGTGTTCCGCGGGGATGGGATAGGAAGTATCCCTTCCCGGCAGACGTGGTAAAGCAATGGTCTTCCCCTCTCGAGGTCGATGCGCCCATCTTAGGATTGTCCAACACCTCCGTTGTACATACTCCTGACGCCACTACCCTTAAAGTGGACCAACACCCAGGATTTTGACTATCCTGGGTTTTGGTCCACTTCGGTCCACTCCGTCCACTCCGATCGGGGGTGCCCCGCTGTGTGAAACCCCCCAGAAACCCCAATAAACTCACCTCTCCCTGCTCCCACGTGACTGCCCGGTCCAATCCCCGCCAACGTCCAGGCGGGGAACAGGAACGTCCAGGCGGCTTCCGCCGGCGCCGCCTCCCTCGCGTCACTTTCGGCGCGCGCCCGTGCCGGCCATTCACAGATGGCCGGCGCGGGGGCGCGCACGCCTACAGGGGCGCGAGGGAGGCGGCGGCGGCGGAAGATAAGGTAGGTGATTTGGGGTGTTTGGGGGGGTTTCACCCCGCGGGACATCCCGATCTCGGATGTCCCGCGGGGTGGGAGGTGATCGGCCCGGGAATCTTATAGATTTCCGGGCCGATCACCTCTCGGTGTTGGTCCACTTTAAGGATGGCGAGGATAAGCGCATTGATCAGATGGCATGCCATGCCTTTGCCAGTGTGGGCTCAGCTTTGCGGCCTGTTTGTGCATCTGCACTCGTGGCTGTGGCTACCAGGTCTGAGGTTAGGGACATGTTAAAAGGGTCCCAACTCAACCCGGCCAGTGTTGAATTCACAGCCCTTAAGAGGTGTGAATTGTTCATGAACTTAGTGTTGGCGGCTATGGATGACACTATTATCATGTGTAGTAGAACCTCGGCTCTGCTGGTGGCCATGCGTCGATCGGTATGGCTACGCCAGTGGGCGGCTGACATAGCGGCCAAGAAATCACTTACAGCACTGCCCTTCCTGGGTATCTGTTTGGTGACAAATTGGATTCTGTGGCGAAAGGTGGGAAGCTACCTCAGCGTAAGAAGTAGCGTCGCTTCTTTCGGGGGCAAGCTCCTTCAATCCTTACTTTCACGGTGCCAGAGTGGGCAGAGGTCTTGCCTACTCTAGCTTCAGAGGTGATTCCTGGAACAGAGGCAGGGGACGTGCCCGTCCAGCCTCTACCTGGGGTTCCAAGCCCGCTGCCAAGCCAGCTCAGCAATGAGGAGGCGCCCTCACCCTTACGGGTGGGGGGATGGCTGCGGCTCTTCTTCCAGGTCTGGGCCCAGGAGGTCACAGACAAGTGGATATTGGAAGTGGTCTAGTCGGGGTACAAACTGGAGTTTGAGTCCCGGCCTCCTCCCAGATTCCTAAGGTCTCGGGTGCCACCGGATCCTCGGGCGGCGCAGGGGCTCCTGTTGGCTGTAAAGAATCTCCTGGACATGGCGGTCATATGCCTGGTGCCTCTTTCAGAGAGAGGCCGGAGCTGCTATTCCAACCTCTTCACGGTTCCCAAGAAGGATGGCTCCATAAGACCCATTCTGGATTTGAAGCTTCTCAACAGGTTCATCAGAACCAAGAAGTTCCGCATGGAGACTCTGCGCTCAGCCATCGGTTCCCTTTGTCGGGGGGATTTCATGACGTCCATAGACATCAAGGATGCTTACCTTCATGTACCAATCTTCCCAGCACACCAGAGATTTCTCAGGTTCGTGGTTGGAGATCAGCATTTTCAGTTTGTGGCCCTCCCGTTCGGGCTGACTTCGGCACAGAGGGTGTTTACCAAGGTTCTGGCGGGCATAATGGCCCTGCTCAGAGCCCAGGGCATTCGCATTGTACCGTATCTGGACGACCTACTCATTACAGCTTCTTCCCTCTGCCAGGCGGAGCTGGACACCAGGACGGTGGTGACGACGCTGGAAAGGTTCGGATGGGTTATCAACCACCCCAAGTCTTCTCTCTCCCCATCAAGGGAGATCTCTTTTCTGGGCATGAATCTGGATACCAGTCAGGCCAGAGTGTTCCTACCTCAGCCAAAGGTGCAGAGGGTTCAGGATCTGATACGTGTTCTCCTGACCAATCCTCGCCCTTCTATCCGGCTAGGGATGACTCTGGTAGGTTTGATGGTAGCCTCCTTCGAGGCAGTCCCCTCTGCTCAGTTCCACACGAGGTCGCTCCAACTCTATCTATTGCTGAAATGGGACAGATGTCCACAGTCCTTGGATCAGCCTTTTCTGATGTCTCCCAGGGTTCGGCAGTCCCTTCAGTGGTGGCTGGAACCAAGCAATCTGATGAGGGGCAGATCCTTTCTGGCCCCTTGTTGGGAGATGGTTACCACGGATGCCAGCCTGTCAGGCTGGGGAGGTTTCTGGAAGGATCATCAGTTCCAGGGGTTGTGGGGTCCTCGGGAGGCTCACACCCCCATCAATGTCCTGGAGCTCAGAGCTATCCGTTTGGTTCTGTCACGTCTGACACTCCACCTACAGGGCTTACCGGTTCAGGTTCGATCAGACAACCGAACTGCGGTAGCTTACATCAATCACCGAGGAGGGACTCGCAGCAGGAGTGCCCTCAGGGAAGTCTCTCTGATTCTGACATGGGCGGAGAGCAATGTTCCTTGCGTCTCGGCTGTGTACATTCCGGGAGTGGAGAACACGGAGGCGGACTCCCTGAGCAGGGGATTCTCTCGCCGAGGGGAATGGTCTCTCAACCACAGGGTATTTCGGTCCCTGTGTCACAGGTGGGGGACTCCAGAGGGGGATCTCGTTGCCTCTCGGCACAATCACAAGCTCCCAACCTTTGTATCTCTGGATCCTCTGGCCCTGGCAGTGGGTGCCTTAACCCCTGCCTGGAGGGATCTGGGGTTTCTGTACCTGTTTCCCCCCTTCTCCGTGGTAGGCAAGGTAGTGCGCAAGCTGGCTCTAGAGGGGGAACCAGCAATTCTGGTGGCCCCAAGGTGGCCAAGACAGGTTTGGTTCGCAGACGTCGTAAGACTGCTTGCTTTGACGGCGTGGCTGCTGAAACCTTCATTCTGAGGGAGGAAGGTTTGTCGGAGGCGGTTATTCAGACATTGATTAGAGCTAGGAAGAGGTCTTCCTCTACCATTTACTATAGGACTTAGCGGTCCTATATTGACTGGTGTGAGGCTAGGGCCTTACCTTGCAGGGTGTTTTCGATTCCTAGGATTTTGGAGTTTCTACAACACGGTCTGGATCTGGGGTTCCAGCTTAGTACTTTGAAGGGTCAGGTTTCTGCCCCGGCTGTCTTTTTTTCAAAGGTCCTTTGCTTTGCATCATCTGGTCAAGACTTTTTTCCAAGGGGTCACTCATGTTCGGCCCCCTAGAAAGCCTTTGGTTCCCGTTTGGGACCTAAATTTGGTTCTCTCGGCCCTCCAGGGGCCTCCTTCTGAGCTGGTGCAGGATGTGGCACTTTCTGTGCTCACTCAGAAGGTTGCCTTTTTGGTGGCTATTACCTCTGTTCGGCGTGTCTGAGTTGGCGGCTCTGTCTATTCAGGCCCCTTACTATGAGAGACACCAGGACAAGGTGGTTTTTCGCTTTAAACCAGATTTCCTTCCTAAGGTGGTTTCTGCTTTCCATCTCAATCAGGATGTGGTTCTCCCTTCCTTGTGTCCTAGGCCTAGCAATGACAAGGAGAGGGTTTTGCACTCTTTGGATGTGGTTCGTTGTGTGAAGCACTATTTGGTCGCTACTTCTCCTTTTCGTAAGACGGACGCCTTGTTTGTGGTGCCCTCCGGGCCCAGGAAAGGTTTGGCGCCAGCCAAGTCTACCATTAGTAAATGGGTACGTCAGGCCATTGTTGGGTCCTATTCCGCTAAGGGGAGGGTTCCTCCCTTTAAGATCACTGCTCATTCTACTCGTGCTGTTGGGGCTTCCTGGGCCTTTCAACACCAGGCTTCTGTTGAACAAGTTTGTAAGGCTGCTACTTGGTCTTCCGTTCATACTTTTTCCAAGTTTTATAAGGTTGATATGCGGGCCTCAGCGGATGCTGTTTTTGGCCGCAAGGTTCTGCAAGCTGCAGTGGTTTAAATTGGTTCATTTTTTGCTGTATTTGGATCCCCATGATGGACACTGCTATTGGGTGTCCCATATGTCATGAATAGTGGAAGCGGGGTGTGTGACATACTTGGAAAAATACCATTTTGTGATTACTCACCTGTAAAATGGGTATTATAAGTATGTCACACACCCCGCTTCATCCCGCCCTTTGATCCTTTATATGGTGAACCTTTTATTGTTAAGAATGTTTTATTGTCTCTTCCTGGTCCCCTTACTGCTGTCATATACTGGGGAATGTGTGGGAGGTCCCAGGTATTTATGGACCGGGAGGGGCTTCTTTTTTGCTTTCATCTCTGCAGAAGTTCTCCCTCTACTGGACCATAACCCCATGTCATGAATAGTGGAAGCGGGGTGTGTGACATATTTATAATACCCATTTTACAGGTGAGTAATCACAAAATTTTTTTTTTTGAGGTTCTGTCCATTTCTCCCTCTGTTGAGGCTCCCAGGCAAAGGGGGGAGCTGTTCCATACCGCTAAGTCACGCTTGGAATTTCCTGAGCAAGCACATTTCAATAACCTTGTGCTCAAGGAATGGGAACGTCCCAGTAGACTTCCCGGTGTACCTAAGAGTTGGGATAGGAAGTATCCCTTTCCTGCTGATGTGGTAAGGTGTTGGTCATCCCCTCCCGAAGTGGATGCCCCGTTCCTAGGGTTATCTAACACCTCTGTCATGCACTCCCCTGACTCTACTACCCTGCGGGATGCTGAGGACCGGCGCATTGACCAGCTGGCGTCCCATGCCTTTGCATGTGTGGGGACGGCACTGTGCCCGGTCTGTGCCTCGGCCGTTACCGCTGTGGCCATTAGGACCCTTCTAAGAAGTATACTTGATAGTGCCCCTGATGATTTGCCTTGTGAGGTGTTTAATGCACTCTCCAGTTGTGATGTTTTTGTAAATTTTGTCCTCTTTGCCTTGGATGACACCATTAGCATGTGTGCCAGGACATCTGCCCTTGTGGTGGCTATACGCCGACCGGTTTGGCTACGCCAGTGGGCTGCTGACAATGCTGCCAAGAAGGCCCTCACTGGTTTTCCCTTCAAAGGACTACGCCTATTTGGGGACCGCCTGGACCTTTTTGCTAAGGGAGGCAGGTTACCCCAGCGCAGGCAGCAGTCTCGGCCCTTTTGCGGTCAGGGCTGGGGGTCATCTGCAAGGTCCCTTTAATAGAAAAAGGCAAGGGCTTCTATTCCAACCTATTCACAGTACCCAAAAAAGATCGGTCACTCAGGCCCATTCTGGACTTCAACAAATTTGTCAGGAGCAGACGCTTTCGCATGGAAACTCTGCTCTCTGCCATCAGTTCCCTGCGCCCAGGGGATTTCATGACTTCTGTGGACATCAAAGATGCTTACCTTCATATTCCTGTATTTCCAGGTCATCAAAGGTTCCTCAGGTTCGCTCTGGAGGATCAACACTACCAGTTTGTGGCATTGCCCTTTGGTCTCACCTCAGCTCCCAGGGTGTTCACCAAGGTGCTGGCTCTGCTCAGGTTTCAGGGCGTCCGCGTGCTGCCTTATCTGGATGACATTTTCACCAGCTCCCAATCTCTACATCAGGCAGAATTGGATACTCAGCTGGTGGTGTCCACACTGGAGTCATTTGGATGGGTGATCAACCACCCCAAGTTGTCACTGTCCCCCTCCTTGGTGACTCCATTCCTAGGAATGAATCTGGATACAGTTCAGGCAAGGATTTTCCTTCCTCAACAGAAGGTGGACGGTCTGATTGCACAGGTCCAGTTCCTGCTATCTTGTCGTCATCCCTCCATCAGGCAGGGAATGCAGCTGGTGGGCCTGATGGTGGCGTGCTTCGAGGCGGTCCTTTATGCTCAGTTCCACTTGAGGCCTCTGCAACTCCACCTCTTGTCAGTATGGGACACGGATCCAGCGTCCCTGGACAGGGTCTGTGTGCTTTCCCCCCTGGTCAGGAGGTCCCTCTCGTGGTGGATGGACTCAAGGAACCTGTCGGGGGGCAGATCCTTTCTGACCCCTTCCTGGGAGACGGTCACCACGGATGCCAGTCTGTCAGGTTGGGGGGTTTCTGGAAGCCCCTGCGGTTCCAGGGGCAGTGGGGCCCTCAGGAGGCCCACACACCTATCAACGTCTTGGAGCTGCGGCGATCAGGTTAGTTCTGGCTCAGTTGACTCCTCACCTTCGGGTCTGCCTGTTCGGGTGTGCTTGGACAACCAGACGGCAGTTGCCTACATCAATCATCAGGGAGGGACCCGGAGCAAGGGGGCCCTCCAGGAAGTGTCTCTGATCCTGACCTGGGTGGAGGCCCATGATCCCTGCATATCAGCTGTGTACATCCCGGGGATGGAAAATCTCCTTGCAGACTCTCTGAGCAGGGGGACCTCTCGCCAGGGAGAATGGCCCCTATGCAGCAGGGTGTTCCAATCTCTGTGTCACCATTGGGGCCAACCAGATGTGGATCTGTTTGCGTCCCGTCACAATCACAAGCTACCGGCATTTGTCTCCCTGTCCCAGGATCCTCTGGCCTTGACCACGGATGCTCTAGCAATGTCATGGCAGGACTTTCAGTTCCTGTAGGTCTTCCCTCCATTCCCCCTGCTGGGCAGGGTTCTGTGCAAGACTGCTCTGGAGGGGGTGCCAGCAATTCTGGTGGCCCCCAGGTGTCCAAGAAGAGTGTGGTTCACAGACATGGTGCAGCTGGCAGTAGATCAGTACGCTCTGCCCATGGTGCCAGATCTGCTCACTCAGAGCTCCCTACGCCATCCCAATTTATAAACTCTGGCTTTGATGGCCTGGCTGCTGAAACCTCCATCTTGATGGAGAAGGGGCTGTCTACCTCTGTTGTTGATACCATGATAAAGGCTAGGAAGAAGTCTTCTTCTTCCATTTATTCCAGGGTTTGGCGTGCCTACATTGACTGGTGTGAGTCTAAGTCTCTTCCCTGTCGGGTGTTCTCTATTCCCAGGATTCTGGAGTTCCTGCAGCATGGGTTGGAGATGGGGCTCCAACTCAGTACTCTGAAGGGTCAGGTTTCTGCCCTGGCTATTTTCTTCCAGAAGTCCTTTGCTCAGCACCCTCTGATCAGGACTTTGTTCCAGGGGGTCACTCATTTGCGCCCCTCACGTAAGCCTATGGTGCCTGTTTGGGATCTGAACTTGGTTCTGTCAGCCTTGCAGGGTGCTCCCTTTGAACCTGTGCAGGATGCTGCCTTGGCCATTCTTACGCGCAAGGTTGTATTTCTGGTGGCTATCACTTCTGTCAGGCGTGTGTCTGAGTTGGCGGTGCTTTCCATTCAGCCCCCCTACTGTGAGAGACACCAGGACAAGGTGGTGTTTCGTTTCAAACCTGACTTAAGGTAGTGTCTGCCTTTCATTTGAATCCGGATATTGTTCTTCCTTCTTTGTGCCCTAATCCTAGCAATGCTAAGGAGAGGGTTTTGCACTCTTTGGATGTGGTTAGGTGTCTGGAGTACTATCTGGTGGCTATTGCACCTTTCAGGAAAACTGATGCTCTTTTTGTGGTCCCTTCTGGTCCTAGGAAGGGTTTGGCTCCTGCCAAGTCTACTATCAGCAAGTGGATTCGTCAGGCTGTGATTCAGGCCTACTCTGCTAAGGGGAAGAATCCTCCCTTCCGCCTTACTGCTCATTCTACTCGTGCTATTGGTGCCTCTTGGGCTTTTCAGCACCAGGCTTCTGTTGAACAAGTTTGCAAGGCCGCTACTTGGTCTTCTGTTCATACCTTTTCAAAGTTTTACAAGGTTGATGTTAGGGCCTCAGCTGATGCTGCTTTTGGCCGAAAGGTTCTTCAGGCGGCAGTGGTTTAAACTGTCTGCTGCTGATTTTTCTTGGGGATCCCACCCTACTTTATGGACACTGCTATTGGATGTCCGAAGTGTAAGTATTAGATTTGGAGCAGGACGTACTGTATACTAAGAATAATACAATTCTGTGATTAATCACCTGTAGAATTGGTATTATGAGTATACAGTACGTCCTGCTCCAACCCAACCTTGGTTTGCATTTTCTTGGATCCCCTGTATGGTGATTGTTATTGTTATAATTGATAGTTTGGATTGTTTAATTCTCCTGGCTTCTCATTAAATGCTTTTCAATGCTGGGGATTTGTGGGAGGTCCCTGGGTATTTGAGGGGCCGGGAGGAGCCTATTTTCGATGTCTCTGCAGTCCATCTGGCGGAGTATATCCCAAGTGTAAGTATTAGATTTGGAGCAGGACGTACTGTATACTCATAATACCAATTCTACAGGTGAGTAATCACAGAATTGCATTTTTAGATGCTGGGGAATCATTTTCTAGGGGTTTGGGCTTTTCATTAAATGATGCTGATGGTCCGCTTTAAGGTTTGTGGGGAAAAATGCTGTTCCTGCCATAGCCTAGCAAAGTAGGCTTGCTAATCACTGCGAGTCAAAGGAGCAAGGATGGTGTTTTTATAGGAATAACGAAGATGACTTCTTTAATAGACTAAAAAGATTGCAGCCGCCGTTTCATCCTCTCTGCACAATTCCTTTTATACACCATTTCAAGCCCATCGCTGAAGGCTTGTGCTGCATATAAATAGCTATTTTAGGGCTACTGGAATCGCACAGATATGAGGAGCAGCATAATCATTTTTATTATAAAGTGCACTTATTATTAAAAGGCCCTGCATTTGCTTACATACAAAAAGCTGTAGTCACACTATCTTTCCTGATCCTCAAATTCACCCATTGAAATGATCTGATCCAGAGTCCCATGATCAATCTCCAAAGCCTTTTCCTGTCATCCATATTCTGCAAGTGGAGACCCATGAATGGAAAGCTGTGTCCTACCAATGTCACACTGAATTAGTTGTAATATAAAATGTGAATTTACATGTTTTTATAAATAAGATTGGATTAACATTTAAAAGCTGACTTTAGGTTGCTTTTAACAATCTCCCATGATGCATCATGATTTGGGTTCTGTCACTTACCTTTTTGGAGTTCAGGCCGTTGTAGAAACAAACCACCACCAGAGCACAACAGAGGGGAAGGCCAGAGTGTCAGGTATAGATGTACCTGGAGGGAAGGTCACAAACAGTAGATATTCCAGCTTCTCCTAAAATATAACTTTTAATGTTCCAACTATAAATAGCCCAAAAAATGGAAGTGATAAAGACAAGGACCCAGAGACCAACAAATCAGGTAGTCACTCAAGCCTGGGGCTCGGGAGCCAGAGAAGGCGTGTCATCCAAGCGGCAGTCGGATGCCAAGGTAAAACCAGATTCTAGTTGCGGTAGAGGAGCAGTTGGCAGACATCACTTAAATGGAGCTCTGTAGGCATCTTCCCTGGACCTACTTTTAAAGGCCTTTGGCGTCAGGAAGTGCCTTTAGTGCATTCGCATGTATGTGTGCATCATGTAAAGTGGTCCATGTCTGAGTACAAGTGTACCAAAATGTGCGCGTATGCACGTCGGCACACTCCCACTGAGCCGGAACCCCAAGAGGACTCGACCGTGCGTGTACCCACCTGGGCGAGCATTAGCACGCTGGCGTGCATTTCTGCGGGCAAAAGCACTTTCCCGACTGTGTCCTAGGATGTATGAAACAAAATTAAACTGGGTTAATCCTCTACACCACTCTCCCTGAGGCAGCCAGTGGTGGTTCCCTGGGGGGGGGGGGGGATCTGCTGGACAATTTAATGCCAACTTGTGGACTTCCTAGGGATTTTTAATTTGCTGGCCCTGGGTGGATGATCTAAAGTCATCGAAAGTCCAGTCACATGGTAACCCCCCTGCCCTGCCACGCTATGCTTTCAGCAAGGATATCTGGCCCCTGTTCCTACTTGTCTTTAGCTGTGGGAAATTCCTGGTGCTAGAGGTACAGTGAACTTGCGGCCTGTCCCTGCTGTGCATCAAGCCCTTCCTAGATCCTAAGTGCGCCGCGCTGATAGGCTGCTTCTGGTCTCATGGGGGCGCAACCCGGAAGAAGTGAGTATGCGGGGCAGATGATTCTTTGTCTTACTGGTGTGATGCACAGCTAAGCAGCCCAGATCACTCCTGATCATAGATTCTCTTAAAGTAGTTGCAGGGCCTAATGAATCGTGTGTTTCACTACTATTAGTGCAAGGGGACCATCCAGTCTATTTTGATTGTAGGTCCTTTAAGCATAACATGTCTATTTTCCCAGGTTTGTTATACAGTGCTCCCAAGCCATGCCCCCCAGCTACCACGTGCATAAGTTCCGTGTCTGTGTTCCATGTCTATTAGTAGAAAGTGATGGATGTGGAACAATAAGGGGATAAACTCAAACATTGCTATTGTCTGACCAGCTGTTTTGGAGCACTTTAAAATGGACCAAAACCCACGGCGATTGACCCGGGAATCTATAAGATTCCCAGGCTGATTGATTCCCTCCCCCCGGGGGATCCAAAGTCAGGATGCCGTGCTGTGTGAAACGCCCCAGGTCGCCCCATACACTTACTTTGTTTCCCGGTCCATCGGCACATGCGCGAGCCGTGGCTGCATCCCCCCTCTCCCTCTAGCAGGACGCGTACCCGTGGCAGGCAGTTGTGAATGGCCGGTGTGGGCACGCTCTCTGTTAGAGGGTAGCGACTGATGCAGCCATCAGAACACTCTGAGCCGCTGGCCTTAAACAAGGCTTAGATGATGTCAGCGGCTCCGAGCGCGCTGATTGGACGAGCACCCACGCATGCGCCGTAGGACCGGGAGGTGAGTTGGCCTCGACAATCTGGGGGATGTCACGCCGCAGGGCAAATGACCAAAACCCAGGATAGTCAAAATCCTGGGTCCACTTTAAGACTGCACCAAGGTATTTGCATGGCTCCACCCACTGTTAAAGAGGTAGGACAAACCCTGGTATTATTGATCTGCATGTGCCATGTAAATACTTTCTGTAAATAACTCTTTGCCTTGTACTTTTTTTTTAAAAAGGGGACTTTTTGGTCTCATTAAAGCCCCTATATTAGGCCTTACATGGGTCTCTCCCTATGTGACTTGCTCCCTCAGCTGTGTGAAACCCCCCAGGTCACTGGTATTCACTCACTTTTCCCTGGTGCAATTGCGCATAAGGTTTGCTGTGCCTATGTTATTTGGCAAAATGCTCTGATAGTTTACATGAGGCATGAGAGTGGTTGCATTCTTGGGCTGTGTATGCTCCCCCTCCCCAGCCATTCAGATAGGCTGGGGCAGGATGCGGACGCTCTCCCCATTGAGGTCTATTGGAGCCGTTTGCTGAATGACATAGTCACTGCTAACGGCTCTGATTGGACAAGAGGCTACGCAGGGCACCATTGTGCTGGGCGATTCGTGGGTTTCACACAGAGGGGCATCCCAAGTTGGCACAGCACAAAACCTAAGCTAGTCCAAATCCTGGGCTTGTTAGGCTAGACTTAACATTTCTTAAAGTGAACCAATAGCCAGTTCGATTGGCCCGGAAATCTATAATATTCCCGGGCTGATCGATTCCTTCCTGATTTCGGGCCGGGAATCTTATAGCTGTGTAAAACCCCCCAGGTCGCCCCATTCACTTACCTCTTTTCCCGGTCCCACGGCGCGTCTAAGAGCAGCGGCGCAGGCACACTCCCTGTTACAGGGAAGCGGAGGGTGCGGCCGTCAGAGCCACTGCTCTTAGATGCACCCTGGGACTGGGAAGAGGCGAGCTGGTCTCGGTGTCCAATCGGGGTGCTACGGGGGAAAGGACCAAAACCCAGGATAGTCGAAATCCTGGGTTTTGGTCCACTTTAACTGGTGGCTCTTGCAAATAATGGAGGTGAATGAATAAAGCATCATCGTTTAAAGTGGACCAACACCCACGGGTGATCGGCCCGGGAATCTATAAGATTCCCGGGCCGATCACCCCCCACCCCGCGGGACATCCGAGATCGGGATGTCCCGCGGGGTGTAACCCCCCCAAAACCCCCGAAAAACCCTACCTGATCTTCGGCGGCGGCCGGCCGCCGCCGCCTCCCTCGCGCCCCTGCAGGCGTGCGCGCGCCCGCGCCGGCCGTCTGCGAATGGCAGGCGCGCGCGCGCGTCAAAAGGGACGCGCGGGAGGCGGCGGCGGCGGCGGCAGCCGCTTAGACGTCCTGGAATAGAGCTTGTACGTTGGCGCTGGGAGCGCGGAGAGGTGAGTTTTTCGGGGGGTTGGGGGGGGTTTCACACAGCGGGGCACCCCGATCGGGGGTGCCCCATCGAAGTGGACCAAGACCCAGGATAGTCAAAATCCTGGGTGTTGGTCCACTTTAACATAGAAGCCATAAGTTAAACAGCAGTTTAACAGCAACCTTGTAAACACCCCCCCCCCCCCCCCCCCCCTCCAAAAGAAAAAACTTCCCCAAATAGTAAACTGACTGCTGTGGGGAAGCAACTTCAATCTATTATTATTATTATTATTATTAATAAGTAATAATAAATGATGTTTGTTTATATAGTGCCATCTTCCGTAGAGCTTTACAAGGTGTGATTACAGAAAAGGTAAAACATATAGTACAGGGAACAATACAAAACAAGATGCTATGAGGTTCAAACCAAGTGTTGTGAGCACAGGAGACAATAGGAAAGCTAAAATCCCTTTAGCTTTACTGTTTATAAGTAAGACCCATTATGCCTTAAATGCACTTAAAGTATAGAAATGGCATTTTCTCGTGTGTGACCTTGCCTAATAAATGAGATTGTCCAAGTGTGACAAGTGTGGCGCACCATTTTATTGCCACTTGCAGTTCAGGATTCCCATGCTTCTAGTTGGTGCATTGCCTGAATATTTCGATACTTTTCTTTAAACTGCTTTGCTTGAGCTATTTGATTCAGTGCCAGTTTAAAGGGAAACACCCTATTTTGTTTTTGGTGTTCTGCATTATGGTTTTCCTCTTCTGGAATGTAAAATAAATATTTGTGTTAGAATTGTGCCCCCAGACCTGTGATTTACTTATCAGCATGTTGCTTCCAAGTTTCTTCTATTCCTGTGGCTGTGTTGCTTAAACTGGACCTTCATTCTGAATAATAGCATATCTTATGTTTCCCCACCCTGTATATACGGATTGGCCACATTAAATATTATCCTACCTGCACCTAGACTTTAAACATCCAAGATGGCGGCCCATGGAGTTTCAGGCTGCCTGCAAACAGGAGGTGTCTTCTGACTGTGCCGCTCTGCATTCTGGGATTGCTGTCCTCACTGGGATTGCTGTCCTGACCCCAGCTCTGCTCTGTCTGAGCAAAGCACAGCTATAACCTGCCCCTATACAAAGGACAGGAAAGGGGAGGAAAACTGCAGGGGTGGGTTATAGCCAGGAAAAGGACAGCAATCCCAGAATGCTGAGCAGCACATTCAGAAGACGCTTCCTTTGAGGCATTTGAGGCAAGATGGTGCCGCCCGTATCCTAAAGTCCTGAATAATGAGTTGCAGCCCAGTGGGGGATAGAATAAGTGACAAAAAACATAAAATATATGAATTTTAGGTGCTGGGGAATCTTTTTTTTCGTTTTTTTGTTTTAAAGGTTTGGGCTTTTTATTAAATTATGCTGAAGGTCCGGTTTAAGTAGGAATAGCTTTCCGGACCTTGAGTAAACCTCCTTGTATAGTTTGACTACAAATCCCAGAATGCTTCCACTGTGACAGGTGAGCTCAGCAGCCTTGGCAAAATCAAGCAGCAGAAATGACCTTCCACCTCTAGAGTAAAGTCACAGCATATGAAGAGCTAGAACACCGGATGCCCATGGTTCCTGGATGGGGACTGCGGGACCTGTGAAGAGTACACCACCCGGCTGGAGAAAGACTCAGAGGGTTGGTCAGATTGAATGTACTAGTGTTTTTTTATGGTGGCTTTTCTTTTACAGCTTGTGAACTGATAAGCGGTTTAACCCTTCTTGTGCCAGCTACGTGAGTCTCACGTAGCTGCCTCTACTCCACTTCAGTGCCAGCTACGTGAGACCCACGTAGCTGACTTTAAACCCCCACAGTAAAAAAAAGATAAAAATAAAATACTCACCTGACCCCTCGTTGGATCCAGCCGGGTCTCATCTTTAATTTGTTGCCATCCGATCCCCCGTGGGGGGGTCGGATGGCTCCAGGAGAGCCCCCGAAATAGCGCCCCCCCTTGCTTCGGCAGCAGCAGCAGCTAACTGTAAAAAAAAAAAAAAAAATGACATTTACTCACCTGCAGTCGCGCTGCCTCCCTCTGGGTCTCCTCTTCACTGGGGGGGCCTCCGATCGCCCCCCCCGGCTCTTCAGCTTCAGGGGAGAGCCTGAAAGGGCTCTCCCCCTCCTCTCCCTTTGGGGGCGGGGCTTATGACGTCACTCACCTGCCCCTCTGCTCCTGGCCACAGGAGCAGAGGGGCAGGTGATCAGATCATCACCTGCCCCTCTGCTACTGTAGCCAGCATGATCGCATCTGTCATCAGATCGAGGGACAAAGGAGCTGACGATCAGAGGTAAGTAAAGTAAAAAAAAAAGTTTTTATTTTTTAATAAAAGTAATTTTTTCTTATGTGTCAGTGTGTTTTTTTAATGTTAACCCTTTGTCAACTGGTAAGGGGTCCATGAGACCTGAGGCTGGGGGCTGGCAAGTCACCTGCAACTAGCAGGTGGTTTGCCATTAACCCCCGCACCCTCAGTTACCTGCCTCCCCAAAGCCCAGGGGGGGCAGAAGAGCCCGGGCCCACACAGGCTATGTGGGCTTGTAGGCTGCAGGGTGGGGAGGGCCACAAAAGCTGGCCCCTCCACTCTGTTCCTACAAGCCCCCATAGCTGGTCCCAGGCTGGTTATGATGGGTAAGGGGGACCCTACGTCGTCTTTTTATTTTTTTATTTTTAAGGGTTAGGGTTAGCCTAACCCTAACCCGTAAAATAAAATAAAAAAATGGGTCCCCCCCCCCTGTTCCCGGTTAGTGGGGGGGCGGTATGTATACTAGATATATGTATATAATTTTTATTGTGTATGTGTTTTCACTATGCGCTGGCGCCGTCCAGTGCTGCTCCCGCTGCGGCGGGCCGGTCACCTCGCAGCCGGCTCCCGCATGGCAGGGAGCTTGGCTGGTTGTATGCTCTGAGGGAGGGGAGGGGAGGGGGCGTGGCCTAGCACTCGACGCGCTGCCCGTTCCTTTCGCTCTCTCTTGTCCTGCTCACTGAGGCCGGCTCCCGCTTGACAGGGGAGCGCGGCTGTCTCGTGGGGGGCCTGTTTGCGGTCCCTAGAGCTGCCATGCGGCGCCATGTTTCTTCCCTCAGAGGTCCCGGTGTTGATAGGGGGCGTGGCCTAGCGCTCGGCGCGCTACTCTGGCGGCCCGCCCCCTTTGACTTAGGATTGTTGACAAGGCAATCTCCCCCATTGGATGGGGAGCTCGGCCGCTTGTAAGTTTCCCCGCATTGGAGGCGCGCTGTGCAGACGGTCCGCCCCCTTCGCGCTCTAACTTCATCTGCCCCCTCTGGTCGCCATCTTGTCACCCATAGCGTGAGTGAGTGCCCCCTGCCGGGCTGTTATTGTCTTCATGTGCATGTATTTTATGGGTACATTGTCTTTTGTGTCATGTGCATCCTCTGTGGATGGGGGCTGCATTGTATTTTATGTATGTAACTATTTCTATATGTCATGCGGGTGATGGTTATTGTGTCTTCCGGGGGATTTTCAATTTAGCGCTTCCCCGGGTCCTGTGACCTTTTCCCTAATTTTAAAGTGCCCTATCATAAATTACATATATCCTCCCACTGACGGACATTTAAGGGGCATCCCGGGTAGCTCAACAGCATAATTCCCATTGGTCATTGCGGCTACCAAAAATCACCTTATGGAGGCTTCCCAGGATGCCGTGCTCGGGGTCCCCTCGGGGCATCCCCGGCTGTGTGTGTATGCGGGGCATCCCTTGTGGGCATTATTGTGCTAGGTTGTGTATCTTGTGCGCAGCAGGTGCTGGCGCGGCAATCTGGGTCCGTGCCGCCGGATCAGTTTGGCTGGCCTCACCACCCACACCCCCGCACCTGGGTATGACCCCTGGTGTCCTTAAAACTAGCGGGGAGTCGCGTGTTATGGTTGTGCTAGACTAGACAACACTGATTTTGATTGCTAGCCTTGCAGACAGGTTCCAGCAGAATTCCGGCACATGGCGCTCTTGCGCTGGTCTATGCATTTACATCATGATTAATATTATTCTATTACTGTACTCCCCTTGTGTAAAGGGGTATTATTCAGATTATGTCCCTCTGATCATCAGCCTGCCATGGCACTGATGCCGCCTCAGTGCAGTGGGATGCTGACGTCTCCCTATTCCCCTTACATTAGAGTACGGGCCCCCTTTTTTCTCCTTGTGGTGGCTCCTATGCAGCAGGGGAAAGAATTTTTGGGTACTGCAAATCCGCTGTTGGCATTACCAGGACCGACGCTTGCCCTAAGGGGTGGGATAGGAGGTATACCCTTCCCCGCGTGTTGGTCAACTATCCCACTAGGGGGATGCCCCCATCCAGGGGCTGTGTATTGCGTCTGTGGTGCGTTCCCTCATTCCATTGCTTGATGGATAGTGTGGACTGACGTATCGACTAACGGGCCTCCCATGCCCTTGTCTGTGTAGCCCGGCGCCCGGTGGTGGTCTCCGCTATTACGGGCGCGGCTTTTAGGACCTTCTTTAGGGGTCTGCTTTAGGCTCCCCTTGGACCCTTCTGGTGCTGGTTTTAGAGCTTGTAGCTATGTGAGCTATTTATCTCCTAAGAGGTATTGTTGACCTCGGCTGGATAGTCTAATCCAGTCGCCCGGTCTTGTGGCGCCGGTCGGCGGCTGACAAGGCTGTCAGGAAGGCGGTCGGGGGGGCTTCCCCATGTTGGGTTGAGCCTGTTGGTGATGGTGGAGCTTTGGCTAAAGGTGGTAAGTTACGACATTACATAGCAGCCACGACCCTTTCGGGGATCATGGTCCTTCACTACCTCTTTCACGAGCCTGGGTCAGGCAGGGGGGTACCCTCGCGGGACAAGGGGAGATCCCGGGGCATAGGTTGCCGGGCCCGACTTGGATCTCTCTGGGGTGCCAGGACTAAATCCTCTGCTAGCCCGCTCAGCATTGAGGGGGTGCCTTCTCCCCTCTGGTGGGGGACGGCTGCTGCTCTTCACTCCTCCTCCCAGATTCTCATCATGGACTTCTTTGGGTCCCTGGGCAGTTTAGGGCCTGTTGACGGCAGTGCAAGGCCGTCTGGCCATGGGGGTCGTTTGTCAGGTTCCCACCAGGGAGAGGGGTCAGTGTCTGCTATTCCAGTCTCTTTACGGTCCCCAAAAGAGAGAGCTCCATCAAAGGCCCTTCTGGTTTGAAGTTCCTTAACCGGTTCATCTGCACTGAACGGTTTTGCATGGAGACACTGCGCTCCGCTGTCCGTTTCCTACGCCCGGGGGACTCCTTGACGCCTATAGATATCGAAGACGCTTACCTTCATGTGCCGGTCATTCCAGGGCCCCAGCGGTTCCTCAGGCTTGCGGTAGGGGAGCAGCACTACCAATCTGTGACTCTCCCGTTCGGACTCACCTGTGCACACAGGGTGTTCACCAAGGTGCTGGCGGGTGTGATGTCTCTTCTAAGAACCCAGGGCTTTCGCATTCTCCCTTATCTGGGGTGGGTGATCAACGACCTGCTCGTTGCGTCTCCCTCGCTGCATCAGGTGGAGCTGGACACTCGGACGGTGGTGGCAACACTGAAAGGTTCGGGTGGGTGATCAATTACTCCAAGTCCTCACTCTCTCTGTCATGGGTGGCTTCCTTCCTGCGCATGACGCTGGATACTATTCGGGCCGGGTTATTCTAAGTATGTCACACACCCCACTTCAAACATTAATAATTACACTAGGGTTAACGCACCGCTAGGTGGCAGCATTGCAGAGAATCTCCAAAAACTTCAACAGGCCCCTCCCGGTCTATACATACCTGGTACCTCCCAAGAACCTCCCAATGTTGTTCTCTGCAAGGTGGCGACAAGACAGAAGAAAGAAGTCTCCTGCTTGCAGGTAGCCGGGGTATCCCCCCGGCCCCCCCCCCCCCGTGGTCTATTTCTGCCCGGCTCTTGTTTGATAGTATATCTATTTACTGGCAGCCTCCCAGCTTCGGCTGTAGGCCGGGCAAAAGGTAGCCGGCACCATTGGTGCCTAGGAGATTAGCTCCTCCGCTCGACCCTTCATTGTGGGGCATAGTGGGATTCCCGGAGTGGTGATCCGGATGTGGGATGCCCCTATGTAATAGGTTAGCGGTCAGGATGTGCCTAGCCCTGGGACTTTAGTTATTCCACATTCCGGGGTGTGGGGCGCGTTTTGGGACTGGTGACATGTTTGTGTGAGTGTGGCTGCTGCGCGGCTGTACTGTGAGGGCTTATGCGCTGTTTACTGTGGCGGATTTTTATTGCGGATCTGCTTTGTGTGTCTTCTTGTCACTCTGTCTGCGTGAATGGCTCTCTCCCCTCAGGAGCCGGGGGGGCGGGGCCTCGCGGCGCGCTGCGCCGCGGTCCCGCCTGTGGCTGAGCGCCGTGTTCGGCGCTTACAGCCTGCGTGTCCGGTCTGCACAGGGGGAACAGCGGAGATGAGTGTGTGGGTCTGTTTTTTTGTGCGCACTTGGGAACCGGCAGGTTGCTCCGCCGGTCCCGTCTTAGAGGCTGAGCGCGGTCTCTGCCTGCTGGCGCTGACGCTGTAAGGGGGCGGGGCCGCGCGCTAATTGGTTGTCCCGGAGGGGCGGGGCCTTCTCGGCTCCCGCGCTCCCGGGGCTCGTCTTCCCCTCCCTCACTTCTCTGAGCGGTGTTGCGGGCCGCCATCTTCTGCGGTGCCTAGCTGCACTGTGCTCTCTCTCAGGTAGGCGTTTTAGTTTTTCTTGCAGGGGATGCTCACATAAAGTTTGTGGCCTGGCCCCCCGTTTTACGTCCCCTCCTCCTCCTCCTGCCTCCTCGCTCCTGCACATCTTTGAAGTGCTGGTTGTGTGTTTTAACCATTTCCTGTGTCTATGGTTAATGAGGGGAGGGGGGGGGGGTTGTATGTTATGTTGTATGCTTGTTTAGGTTTTATTGTGCCTGGATTGACTCCTGTCCCTCTCCCTTTGTGTCTTTCAGATCCTGGGATCCCGTCTGGCAGGGCTCTCCCGGTCTTATATACCTGGCTCGTGGGGGGTGTTTTTCATTGCACTATATATATATATATTTATAAGGGTTTTTATGCTATTCCCCTGGGTCAGGATCTTGTGACAATCTTTAGACAATTGTTAGGTTATTAAGGGGCATCCCGGGTCGCGTACCGCATAAATCCCTGGGTTCTGCGAATACCATAAAATTCACCACATGGAGGCTGCCACAGATACCGGGAATGGTTCTTCGGGACAATCCAAGGTGTGCGGGGGTTGTGGGACTCCGCTCCAGGGAGATGATGTCATTTTGTGTATCCCTTGTGCACAGCAGAACATTGCACGGCAGTCCAGTACTCCGGTGCCTAGCACTTCGTCAGCCGCGCCATCTCCCTCTCCCCCTCGCTTATTCCGGACCCCGTGTGACGTTGTCCTGGGCGGGGATTCGCAGTCTGAGGTATGTGCCCGTTTGACCAGCCTTGAGAAGCGGTTTTCTGCTATAGCCGCTCAGAAGGCTCCAGCTAAGCGGAAGCATCTGTCTCCGCCTCCGCCGGATTCAGATGAGGAAGTTGTGGGAGATCTGGATTGGTCGGATCGTCCCCTTGAAGATGGTGAGCTCGTTGAGGAAGAGGATTCTGATGGTCAGCAGTTGCTGGGTTCTGAGGGGGACCAGGCTGATGGCCTCCCTCTCGATTCTTCTACCATTCTGACCCAGATGTTTGAGGTTTTGGATTTGGATCCTCCGGTGGTTGCTCCTAGGCCTAAGGGTCAGCTTTTTGGGGTGTCCAAACAGCGTCTGGAGTTTCCCAGCCAACAGCATTTTGAGGAAATTGTTTTCAAGCAATGGGAGCAACCTACACGTCTTGTTGGTGTGCCGTCTAGCTGGGATAGGAAGTATCCCTTCCCGGCGGAATTGATGAAGCGTTGGTCTGTCCCCCCTGAGGTAGATACTCCGGTCTTGGGACTGTCCAACACGGCGGTCGTGCATTCCCCTGACACGACTTCGCTCAGGGACGGCGAGGATCGCCGGGTTGATCAGCTTGCCCGTCATGGTTTTATATGTGCGGATTCGGTGTTGAGGCCTGTCTGTGCTTCGGCTCTTTTGACTTTTGCTGTCAGGTCTATTGTCAGGGACTTGGGTGTGCCCACCAGTGATGAGTCCCTTGCGCTTAAGCGCTGCGAGTCTTTCTTGTCTTTTATCCTGGCTGCTCAAGAGGATGCCATGTTGATGTGTGGCAGGGCTACTGCCTTGCTGGTGGCTATCCGGCGCTGTGTGTGGTTGAGACAGTGGACGGCTGATTTTAATTCTAAAAGATCGCTCACGGCTTTGCCCTTTTTGGGGTTGAGGCTTTTTGGTGAGAGGCTGGATTCTGTTGCCAAGGGAGGTAAGTTACCTCAGCGCAAGAAATTTCGCCGTTCCTTTCGGGGGACGGTCTCGTTCAATCCGTCCTTTCGGGGAGTCGGAGCCGGTAGGGGTGCGGGCTCCTCGGCCCCCCGGGGCGCCAGTTGGAATAGGGGCAGAGGCCGTGGCCGTCCCGCTCGCGTCTGGGGTGCCAAGCCCAAGCCGGTTGCCAAGCCCACCCAGCAATGAGGGGGCGCCCTCACCCGTTCGGGTGGGGGGACGGTTGCAACTTTTCTCCCGGGTGAGGGACCAGGAGGTCCCGGACAGATGGATCCGGGAGGTGGTTTCGGCTGGTTACAAGTTGGAGTTCGAGTCCCGTCCTCCTCCAATGTTCTTCAGGTCTCGGGTGTCTTTGGATCCTTTGGCCGCGCAGGGGCTCCTGGCGGCAGTAAGGAATCTTCTAGACTTAGCTGTCGTTTGCCCGGTTCCTTCTTCAGAGGTAGGGCGCGGGTTTTACTCCAATCTCTTCACGGTTCCCAAAAAAGACGGGTCCTTCCGTCCTATTCTGGATTTGAAGTTTCTCAACAGGTTTATTCGTCCCCGGAAGTTCCGCATGGAAACCCTGCGGTCTGCGATCGGTTCGCTTTGGCAGGGGGACTTTATGACGTCCATAGACATCAAGGATGCGTACCTGCACGTGCCGATCTTTCCTGCTCATCAGCGGTTCCTTCGTTTCGTGGTGGAGGATCTGCATTTTCAGTTTGTGGCTCTTCCATTCGGCCTCACCTCTGCTCCGAGAGTGTTCACCAAGGTGTTGGCGGGGGTGATGGCCCTGCTCAGAGCTCAGGGGATTCGTATTGTGCCTTACCTGGACGATCTTCTCATCATGGCTCCTTCCTTCAGTCAAGCAGAGGGGGACACCAGCACGGTGGTGTCTATGTTGGAGAGGTTCGGCTGGGTGATCAATTACCCCAAGTCCTCGCTGGTTCCGGCCAGGTTGGTGACCTTTCTGGGGATGTCGTTGGACTCCTGCCAGCACAGAGTGTTTCTCCCTCAGGCCAAGGTTCTGATGATTCAGGAATTGGTCCAGCTGCTCCTCTCCCATCCTCATCCGTCCATTCGTCTGGGGATGAGACTGGTGGGGTTGATGGTGGCCTCGTTCGAGGCAGTTCCCTTTGCTCAGTTTCATACGAGGACTCTTCAACTTCATCTTTTGGCGTCTTGGAACCGGTGTCCGGGGTCGTTGGATCGGTCCTTCCGGTTGTCCCCTCGGGTTCGGCAGTCCCTTCGGTGGTGGTTGGTCTCGGACAACCTGCTGAAGGGCAGGTCGTTTCTGACTCAGCTTTGGGAAACTGTCACCACGGATGCCAGTTTGTCAGGCTGGGGAGGTTTTTGGAAGGATCTTCGGTTTCAGGGGCAGTGGGACCCTCAGGAGGCCCACTTGCCCATCAATGTTCTGGAATTGCGAGCCATCAGGTTGGTTCTGGCTCGCTTGACGCATCATTTACAAGGTCTGCCGGTTCAGGTTCGCTCAGACAATCAGACGGCGGTTGCTTACATCAATCACCAAGGTGGGACTCGCAGTCTGGGTGCCCACAGGGAGGTGTCTCTGATTCTGGTCTGGGCGGAGACTCATGTCCCTTGCATCTCGGCTGTTTACATTCCGGGAGTGGAAAACACAGAGGCGGATTTTCTGAGCCGGTGTGCGTCCCGTCGGGGGGAGTGGTCTCTCCATCCCCAGGTGTTTCGGTCACTTTGTCTCCGGTGGGGGACGCCGGAGGTGGATCTGTTTGCCTCTCGTCACAATCACAAGCTTCCGTCCTTTGTGTCCCTGTCCCGGGACCCTCTGGCTCTGGCGGTGGATGCCATGACCCTGAGCTGGAGGGACCTGGGGTTTCTTTATCTGTTCCCTCCGATTCCCATGCTAGGCAGGGTTCTGCGAAAGTTGGTTCTGGAGGAAGTTCCCGCCGTTCTCGTGGCTCCAAGGTGGCCAAGGCGGGTGTGGTTCGCGGACATCGTTCGTCTGGCCGTGGATCAGTTCGATCTGCCTCTTCGGCCAGATCTTCTCACTCAGGGTCAACTATGTTACCCCAGTTTACAAACGCTGGCTTTGACGGCTTGGCTGCTGAAACCTCCATCTTAAAGGAGGAGGGTCTTTCGGATGCGGTCATTCGGACTCTTATTAGTGCCAGGAAGAGATCTTCTTCTTCCATCTATTACAGGTATTGGAGATCTTATATTGATTGGTGTGAGGCTAGGTCTTTGCCTCTGTGTCTAGGATTTTGGAGTTTCTTCAGTCGGGGCTGGACTCCGGTCTTCAGCTGAGTACCTTGAAGGGGCAGGTTTCTGCTTTGTCTATTTTTTTCCAGAAATCTTTTGCTAGTCATTCCTTGGTCAAGACTTTTTTCCAGGGGGTTTCGCATGTGCGGCCTCCTAGGAAGCCTTTGCTCCCAGTGTGGGATTTGAATTTGGTTCTTTCTGCTCTTAAGGCTCCTCCTTTTGAGCCTTTGCGGGATGTTGCTTTGTCCATTCTTACTCAGAAGGTTGACTTTCTGGTGGCCATCACTTCGGTTCGGCGTGTTTCAGAGTTGGCAGCTTTGTCTATTCAGGCTCCTTATTTTGAGGATCATCAGGACAAAGTGGTTTTTCGTTACAAGTCAGATTTTCTCCCTAAAGTGGTCTCTGCTTTTCATCTTAACCAGGACATTGTTCTTCCTTCCTTGTGTCCTAAGCCTAAGAATGTCAAGGAGAGTGCTTTGCACTGCTTGGATGTGGTACGTTGTGTCAGGTACTATCTACGTGCTACGTCTTCTTTTCGTAAGACTGATGCCTTTTTCGTTGTGCCATGTGGGCCTAGGAAGGGTTTGGCTCCGGCCAAATCTTCCATTAGTAAATGGATTCGTCAGGCCATTGTTGGTGCTTATTCGGCTAAAGGGAAGGATCCTCCTTTCCGCGTTACTGCTCATTCTACTCATGCGGTTGGTGCGTCCTGGGCTTTTCAGCACCAGGCTTCGGTTGAACAAGTGTGTAAGGCTGCAACTTGGTCTTCTGTTCATACTTTTTCTAAGTTCTATAAGGTTGATGTGCGGGCCTCAGCGGATGCTGTTTTTGGCCGCAAGGTTTTGCAGGCTGCAGTGGTTTGAGTTTTTTCTGCGTTATTGCCTGTTCGGATACCCACCCTTTTCTGGACACTGCTGTTGGATGTCCCTAGTGTAATTATTAATGTTTGAAGTGGGGTGTGTGACATACTTAGAATAATACCATTTTGTGAATACTCACCTGTAAAATGGGTATTATAAGTATGTCACACACCCCACTTCACCCGCCCTTTTCGGTATCCTGGCTCTTTATTTGGTGAAATTTAGTTCTTTACGTTGAGGGTTACATTGTTTGGTTCTGGTACCTTGTCTTACTGCTGTTCTAATACTGGGAGGTTCTTGGGAGGTACCAGGTATGTATAGACCGGGAGGGGCCTGTTGAAGTTTTTGGAGATTCTCTGCAATGCTGCCACCTAGCGGTGCGTTAACCCTAGTGTAATTATTAATGTTTGAAGTGGGGTGTGTGACATACTTATAATACCCATTTTACAGGTGAGTATTCGCAAAATGGTATTTTTCTTGCCTCAGCAGATGGTGGTTGTTTTCCTAGCGCTGATTCGTATGGTCCTGACGATCCCTCATTGTCCATCCGGCATGGGATGAGACTGGTCGGACTGATGGTGGCCTGTTTCTAGGCAGTGCCTTTTGGCTCAATTTCACATGAGGCTTCTTCAGCTCCATCTCCTATCGGCCTGGGACAAGTGTTCAGTGTCTTTGGATCAGTACTTTGTTCTGGGGGGGCTACTGGAGAGCCCTCCAATCCCTGGGGCTGTGGGGCCCTCAGGAGCCACCTGCCCCCATCAACATTCTGGGGCTGGGGGCGGTTCGGTTGGTGCTGTCGCACCTGACACATCACCTTCAGGGCTTACCAGTTCAGGTTCGCTCCGACAATCGGACAGCTGTCGCTTACATCAATCACCATGGAGGGACTCGCAAGAGGAGTGCCCTCTGGGAAGTGTCTCTGTTTCTTGTTTGGGCCAAGAACATTGTTCCGTGCATCTCGGCAGTCTACATTCCAGGGGTGCAGAACCTGGAAGCGGACTCCCTGAGCAGGGGGACCTCTCGCCGGAGGGAATGGTCCCTCAGCAACAAGGTTTTTCTATTCCTCTGTCGCAGGTGGGGGAGGCTGGAGGTGGATCTGTTTGCCTTTCCTCATAATCACAAGCTCCCAGCCTTTGAGTCTCTGTCCCAGGACCCTCTGGCTATGGCAGTGGTTGCCATGTCTCTCCTGGCGGGAGCTCGGTCTCCTGGATCTGTTTCCTTCCTTTCCCATGGTGGGCAAGGTGGTACGCAAGCTGGCCCATGAGGGTGTGCCAGCAATCCTGGTGGCCAAGACAGGTGTGGTTCGTAGACGTCGTCCGGCTGGCGGTCGATCAATTCACGCTGCCTCTGGTTCCGGATCTGATCACACAAGGTCTACTTTGTTACCCCAATTTGCAAACGTTGGCTTTGAAGGCGTGGCTGCTGAAACTTTCATCTTAAAGGAAAGGGGTTTGTCTGAGGCCGTTACCCAGACTCTCGTCGGGGCTAGGAAGGATTCTTCCTCTAATGTCTATTACAGAACAGTGCAGGATGCCCTGGCGGACCTACATTGATTGGTGTGAGGCTAGGGCCTTTCCTTGTCGGGTGTTTTCCATTCCTTGGATTTTGGAGTTCCTTTAGCATGGTCTGGACATGGGTTTTCAACTTAGCACCTTTAAGGTGCATGTGTCCGCTCTGGCGGTTTTCTTTCAGAGATCTTTCGCTCTTCATTCTTTTGGTTAAGACCTTTTTTTCAGGGGGTCACTCATGTGCGCCCTCCTCGCAAACCCATGTTGCCTGTTTGGGATTTAAATTGGGTGTTGTCGGCCCTTCAGGGTCCTCCTTTTGAACCAGTGCAGGATGCTACACTATCCTTTTTCACCTTAAAAGTTGCCTTTTTGGTGGCTATCATCTCTGTTCGACGTGTTTCTGAGTTGGCGGCTCTGTCTATTCAGGCCCCCTACTTTGAGAGACGTCAGGACAAGGTGGTTTTCCGCTGTAAACCAGACTCCTGCCAAGGGAATCTTCCTTCTCAGCAATAAAGTGGACAATCTGGTCGCATGGGCTAAGTCGCTCATTGCTGTCCCGGTCCCCTCACCAGGCAGGGATGCAGCTGGTGGGCCCATTGGTGGCTTGTTCAGAAGAGGTCCCTTATGCTCCGTTCCCCTTGGGCCCTTCTGCGACTTCTATTGTTAAATACAGGACAGGGATCCAGCATCCCTGGAGCAGGGTCTGTGTGCCTTCCCACCTGGTAAGGAGGTCCCTCTTGACGTGGATGAACTCAAGGAACCTGTCTGGGGGCAGTTCCTTCTTGCCCCTTCCTGGAAACGGTCACCATGGTTGCCAGTCTGTCAGGTTGAAGGGGGGGGGGGTTCTTCTGAAACTCCCTGCGGTTCTGGGGGAGGTGGGGCCCTTAGAAGGTCCATACACCTATCAACGTATTATTGGGAGGGGCCTGGAGCAGGAGGACCCTCCAGGAAGTGTCTATGATCCTAATCTGGGTGGAGACAATGTTCCCTGCATATCAGTGATATTCGCTCCGGTGGGGGTCCCTCTGCAGGATGTGCTAATCCCTGTGTCACTATGGGGTCCAACCATTTGTGGATCTGTTTGTGTCCTGTCACTATCACAAGCTCTCAGTCTTTGTTTCCCTGTCCTAGGATCCTCTGGCCGTGGTCCGGATGCCTTAGTAACGTCTTGGCTGGACGTTCGGTTCTGTATGTCTTTCCTCCATTCCCCCTGCTAGGCAGGGTTCTGCGCAAGATTGCTCTGGTAAGAGGACCAGTGATTCTGGTGGCCCCCGGGTGCCCTAGTAGAGTGTGGTTTGCAGATGTGGTACCGAGGGCAGTAGTTTCTGTACGTTCTGCCAGGAGTGCCAGCTCTGCTCACTCGGGGCCCCTTTTCGTCACCTAATCTACAGACTCTGGCCTAGACGGCCTGACTACTGAAACATCCATCTTGATGGAGACAGGCTTATCTGTCTCGGTGATTGAGACTATGGGAAGACTAGGAGCAAGCTTCTTCTTCTTCCATCTGTTATAGGGTATGGCATATCCATATTGATTGGTGTGAGTCTAGGTCTCGTCCCTGTCGGGCGTTCTCGGTTCCCAGGGCTCTAGAGTTATTACAGCATGAGTTGGATTTGATTCTCCAACTCAGTACTCTGATGGGTCAGGTTCTGCCCTGGCCGCCTTACTTTAGAAGTCTTTTGTTCGGTTTTCCTTGGTTAAGACTTCTTTCGGGGGTATTCAGGTGCGTCCCCCATGTAATCCTATGGTCCCTGTTGGGATTTGTATTTGATTCTGTCTGCCTTGCAGGGTTTTTCCCTTTGGTCCTATTCAGGATACTGTCTGGCTGTTCTTACTCTCAAGGTTGCCCTTCTGGTGGCTGTTACTTCGGTCAGACGTGTGTCTGGCGGGTGGCTCTGTCTATCTAGCCCCCATTCTTTGAGATCACCAGGATGGGTGGTGTTCCGCCTGAAGCCGGATTTTCTACCTAAGGTGGTCTCTTATGTTCATTGTTCTTCCTTCCTGCCTTATTCCTAGCAACCCTGAGGAAAGGGTTCTGCATTCCTTGAACAGGTGTTGGAAGTTTTTTCCCTTGGTAGTCACTGTGTCCTTAGGAGAACTGATGTTCATTTGGGCCTACGGCCACTCCATCCTGAATGTGCCCGATCTCGTCTGCTTTTGGGAGTTAGGCGGCTTTGTCCCTGGTCATTACTTGGATGGGATGGTCCCTTCTGGTCCTAGGAAAGGGTTTTTGGCTTCTGGCAAGTCTACTGTTAGCGATTGGATTCGTCAGGCTGTTACGCAGGCCTATTCCTCCAAGGGGAAGAATCTTCTTCGCCTTACTTCTTACTCTACTCGTGCTTTGGTGCCTCTTGGGCTTTTCAGCACCAGGCTTCTGTTGAACTGGTTTGCTAGGCCGCTGCCTTGGCCTTCTGTTCATACCTTTGCAAAGTTTTACAAGGTTGATGTTAGGGCCTCAGCTCATGCTGTCTTGGCCGCATGGTTATGCAGGTGCCAGTGGTTTTAAACTGTTGTCGTTTTTGTTGGGGATCCCACCCTACTTTATGGACACTGCTATTGGATGTCCCAAGTGTAAGTACTATATCTGGAGCAGGACGTACTGTATACTAAGAATAATGCAATTCTGTGAATTACTCACCTGTAGAATTGATATTATTTGTATACAGTACGTCCTGCTCCACCCCACCCTGGTTTTTGCATTATTCTGAATCCCCTATATGGTGATTGTTACCATTGTTATAGTTACCAGTTTCGGTGGTTTATTCTCCCGGCTTCTTGTTCACTGCTTTTCAATGCTGGGGATTTGTGGGAGGTCCCCGGGTATTTGAGGGGCCGGGAGGAGCCTGTTTTGCATGTCTCTGCAGTGCAGCGCCATCTGGCGGAGGATAACCCAAGTGTAACTACCGGGAGGGGGGACCTTATATCTTTTTTTTTTTTTTTTTTTAATTAACCCCTTATGTTTATAGTGTGGATAGTAGTTGTATTTTATTTGTAAATGTTATAAAGTGCTCTTTTCAGTCTGGGGGGTCTCCAGGGCAAGAATGCGGGGGCTACCGATACATATGTAGTACCATTGTAATCGGGAGAAATGGGGCTATCACATGCAAAATAGGTATTCATTAATAAAACAAATGTTTTATTTAAAATAAAGGAGACAATTGTCTAAAAAATACTATTTTATTTATTTTTTTGTTTTTTTACGCAAAAATATTCAAAAACAGTAGAAAAATTACAAACAAGACATTTCACGTTAAAGCCTAAACTCTGCTGCAAAAAATATGTATATAATTTTTCTGGAAATTCCAGCAAAAATCACGGTTAAAAATGTCGCAAAATGGGGAAAATGACCTGTCAACAGAGGGTGACAAAACTTCAAGTAGGCTGGCAATTAAAAGGGTTAATAGTACCTATGCATGTTGGGTATTGTTCTGCTTGGAGGACCTTGCGCTTTTAGGTTTAGCTTATTTTTTCTTGTTTGCATATTGATATTTTAGGAAAACATGGTTTTTATTCTGCTTTGCTTTTTTATATTTTTTCTTAGGGAAACCCTGTGCAACCTAAGAATTCTTTAATGGATTACTTCGAGAAAGATGAGCCCACTACAACAAGCTCAGTACGCTTAGAAAACTTAACGTGTACTTTCAGGGAATATATGGTTTATGGGGGATATTCCAAATGTAAAAGGTTGTTTTGGTTGAAAATTGCAAGGTGCGCACTTTGTCAGCAGAGCTAAAAATTTCAAGTATAATTACCGTTATGCGCACGCTTTACTTTGGGGTGTTTGGCAACTCTTCCCTTGACAGTACCTATGCATGTTTGGTATCGTTCTGTTCGGAGGATGTTGCTTTTTCAGATTTTTACTTGTTTTTTCTTGTTTGCATATAGTTTTTTTTAGGAAAATGTGGCTTTGATTCTTCTTTTTTATTCTTTTTTAGGGAAACTCTGTGCAACCAAAGAATTGATTGAGGGATTACTTCCAGAAAACTGCGCCCATGTCAACAAGCCTGGTACGCCTAGAAAGCTTGAGGTGTGTACTTCCAGAGAATATATCATTTGTGGGGGGTATTTCAAATTTAAAGGATTGTTTTTCTGGTGAGCTTAGCGTGTAGCATAGTTGTATTTTATCTGAAAATCGCTGTTTCAGTTTGGGGGAGTCTCCTGGGCAGTAAAGGGTGTCTACCAATACATATGTGGTACCGCTGTGAGCTGGAGAAATTGGGGTTTCGCACGCAATCAAATTTTATTGACAAACTTACATTTTTTTATTACAAAAAACACTACAAGTTGCAAAAAATAGTTTTTTTTTTTTTAATTTTTTTTGTACATATTTCACCCAAAAGTATTGAGTATACACTAAAAAAAGGCCAAACAAGATATTGCATGTTGAAGCTCAGACTCTGCTGAAAAAACAATATATCATTTTCCCGAAAAATCCCTGGAAATCCTTTCAAAAATCAAGGTTGAACATATGTAGCGCAAAATAGTGAAACGTGGTCTGGCAACAAAGTGTGACAAAAATTCTAGGAAGGCTGGCACTTAAAGGGTTAAGGGACCCATGTACTAGTTGGGGGGGGGGCAGTAATCCACTGGCCCAACATGCCAATGGGTGGCCTACTGTTAATGCCTGCCAAATTATCATGTAAATGAAATTGTCAAAAGAAAAAATACAAATGAAACAAGTTTTTTTTTTTTCATTTAAAAATAATAAAAACTTGCATGAATGTGGTGCTTAGTTTTGACTCTGTCTTCAAGCTTTTATAAAAAGTATGGAGGAAAAAAAAATTTTTTTCACCAATCCCATGTAAATGTTACCATTGCCTGTCTTTTAGAGGAGGCAGCAGCAGGGTAGTGTACAGGGAGCCTGGCGTATATTTTAATATATATCTATTTCTTTCTGCAACAGAGAAGTATGTTTGCTTATGAGTTGTTAGAAATGAATTTCAGACAGGGGCGTTATGAGAGAGGATTTGCCATTTTCATTAAATATATTGGAAAGTGCTTCTCAGGTCCTACAGACCACCAGATGCACTGCTGAGCCAAAGGGGTTAGGGGTTCGATCTTGTGAATGGAGGTTCAATTCCCGGCTGGGGCATGGTTGAAGTGCTCTTGAACAATTTACCAGGCAGCCCACTGCTGTGGCACATATGTGCACTCACTGGTGGAGCACAAATACAATGACAGTATAAAATAATTATTGTTATTAAATACCCCAGTTTGTGATGCCCCACTGTGTGAAACCACTGTGTGGACGTCATCTGAGGTTAGGTCAGATAAGAAAGGTATGAATGCAGCATAAACACAAATTGGGCAGCAACCGGAGCATATGTCATTGGATCTCTGGTAGGTGAGTTTTTTCATGGAATGGAATTTCACACAGCAAGGCATCCCAGAGCTGGATACCTTGCTGGAGGGGAACAATACCCAACTGATTAAAAATTCCAGTGTTCCTCTTCAAGACCCATCCACGCTAATTTGCTACACCCCAGACCCCCCCCACAGACACCAACCAGTATGAACCCCCCATGCATTAACATGGTGAATCCTGCCTGGGGCAGCCACTGTAAAGCTTACCGGAGGGTCATGAATACATTTAAACCAGGAGGCTAAATCTCAAGGACAACTGCTTTATTCAGCACACCAGAATGAGTCCTTTGTGTGGCAGATGGGTAAACAAGAATGTTTTATTACTTTGCCTGGACAATAACTTTTAAGGTCTCTGGTAATATATAGGAGCAAGCTTTTGCCATTGTAGTGTGTTGCTGTACATTGTTGTTCTTTGTGCTAAACATGCTGTAGATGTCTGTATATAATGAGGCTGCTGGGTGCATATTAAATGCTGAGAATTCCAGATAGAATTCTTTTTTTTTTTTCTTGCAGAAATCTGAATCTGCCATGGAGCTTTACCAGGAAGCTGGAGTACCACCAAAACAGAAAATCAGTATTTTTAAAGTATCTAATAATGCCATACTCAAGCCAGGTATGTTTTATATCGAATGGAATTTACCTTCAGAAGTACTGGTTTGCTCTTTGAAAGTGCGGTCACACTTCAGAACTCCAGTGGACAGTCCTTCAGGACAAATGAGATCCCGGACACCCAGGAAGTGGGAGGCAAGCTCATTATAGTTTATATTAATGCAGAAAATAACAGGATTTTTACTCTCCTGGGTCCTGTTCCTTGCCCCGGGGCATCCCGTTTTGGGACGCTGTGCTGTGTGAAACCTGCATATCGCCTTTGCTCTCGTCCGAGCTGCGTGCCGTGCATATTAAAGCGGACCAACACCCGCGCACCGCTTGTGTTGGTCCCCCATCACTATAAGATAGGCAGGGAGGGGGGCATCCGGAGTGCTAGAGCCCCCTCCCTCCACATGACCCCCCACAACGCCTGTATTCCTGGCGGCAGGAACGAGTATAAGGTGCATTTGGGGGATTGTCTTACGTCATATGGGTGGGGACCAACACCTGTGCCTCACTGGTGTTGGTCCGCTTTAAGGCTCGGCAAATGCTCTGTTTTTTGGCAATAGGAAGCAAGAGCAGCTGCATTCCCAGATGCTCTGGCCCCATCCTATCTGAATGGCTGGGGATTTTCCGTAATCTCACCTCGACAGATGATCTCAAGGTGCATGCATGAGCCACATCGCTCTACCTCTATGTAAGGCACATACCTGTGCCAGGCTCTATTCAGTTTTGCTTGTCACTCAGAGTGGCAAAGCAAAGGCTGAATGTAACTCAAGCCCAGTAATTGGCCCATGGGATCAAGGGAAATGTGCGTTTACATGCAAGCCCTGGACAGGATGCACGCAAGCAGGTGGCACAAAGCCCAGGATAGTGAATCTCCCGGATTCTGTTTCTCATAATAGATTGTTATAGTTACTAGCAGAGATAGTAAGCCTGAAAACCACTGCCGTGCTTGATTATCAGCCAAGGTGCTGCTCGCATATTCTAGATAATTATCATAACCGCAGGAAGGTCTGATAAATTGTAATTCTCGAAACACAAGAGGGGGTTTTTGGTTAATTGCATAGCCTCTAATTGTCCAGACACTTTCCAGTTGCTCTGCTGTTAAAATACTGCTCCAGAAATTCTTATGTCTTTCAATTTACTTAACTTATGCCCATGCTGCAATTACTGGGAGGCTGGCTAATGGGAAATTGCCTTGCTACCCTCCCCTAGTGCTGAAGCGGGGGGGGGGGGGTTACATATAAAAAACACACACACACTTGCCTGGCCCCTATTCCAACTCTGATCGTCAAAAAATACTGGTGCTGCTTGACGGCATCTTTGCTTCAGCCAGTACACTCCCGGCGGCACCCAGCAGCCGGCTTGGCAATTAACAAAGATGGCGGCAAGCAACGGCGGAATCGACCAACGATCAGCGTTAGATTGCGGGCCAAGTAACTGTTTTTTGTAGCCCCACCCCACCCCTGCTTCAGCGCTACGGAAGGATGATGTGTGATCTAAAAATGAGTCTAGTCTGGCGGAGAGGCAGTGTGACTATGGAATCCTGAGTGTAACGCAGCTCTGGAGTGACAGAGGAATGTTATAGACTGGGAAGCAATTCCCTAATCATAGGCAGATTTAAAATTCTGCAATTCTTTAGCATTCCGCAATTTACTTATTTAATGCAGCTTTAGTCTGCCAGCTAATCCAGCATTTCTCTCTCTCTCTCTCCTGGGATTCTAATGGTCCTATATAACTATACATGATGCTAGAAAATACAAACCATTTTTAAGTGTTGCTCTAAATGCAAAGCCATCAAGACTGATTGCTAAGTAGGACATGAAGGGGGCTTTACCTTGTGGTAAATTTAAAAAGAAAAGCACCCCCAGCATTCTAGTTGTTCATGTTCCTTGTTCCCTGGTTTCGTATTTTTGTTTTGCTTTGTAGTAAAATGCACAATTTTTAAGGTAGGACATCATAGTTTTTAGTCATGTAGTTGGTCTACAGTAGGGGGTTCCTTTTTTTATCATGTACTACTTTTCATTTTCTGATGATCTCAGGTATCACCTGGGTGGAAAGTATGGTTTGCCGGTCACCTAAAAGCGAGTGAAATGCACACAAAAAAAAATCATGTAACGAGATTGACCAAAGGTCACTAAGCTTACATAAACAAAAACAAACCAGCACTCGCCTTCTCTACTGGGCAGCAGGTTCCGGCTGGTCTGCCACTCAAACTCCCATTTTTTGATAACTTGCCCCCCCCCCCCCCCCCCCCCCCCCCCAATGCCTCGCACACTGCTCGCCCATCCAGTCAATGCAATGGCGAAAGCATGGGCCAAATAATTTCAGGGTGCAAGCTCACTGCGCATTTCCTTCTTGGAACTAGGCGGTTTCTGAGTGTCGGACCAGCCAGACCAGCTATTAGGTGCGTGGTTTACAATCCCTTTAAATAAATAGACCGGCAGCTTACCGGGTGCAGTGCCAGTCCCACGCTGTCTCTTCACCCTTGTCTCCAAAACGAAATTGCTTCTTCCTTTTACTGCCTCCAGTGTCTTTCCTCATGATTCTGACCACAAATTGAAGCATGAGTCAGGCTGACAATCTTTGGAGCGTTTAGTTAGTCCATAGAAGAGATCAGTCTGTACAGTATTTGTAGAATTGAGAGATGGGAGTGGGGGTAAGATAATATAAAATGAGGGGTGGCTATGATAATTTAGTAAATTGCAGCCTGCATGTCTGGGAGCTTTTTATTTTAACACACAAAACGGTGCTATAATATTTTCTTGTTGTAATTTTTTCCCAAAAATCACCTGTAGCTGTCCTGGGACATTTTTACCGGTTAAAGTGGAACAAAACCCACCAGCGGCCGGCCAGAAATCTAAAAGATTCCAGAGCTGACCGTTGGCTTTTGCCCGGGGCTTTTGAAAGGGCGTCTGTACACACTCCCCTTTCCCTGGTCTAACGGCACATGTGTGGGCTCTTATCCAATGAGAGCCGCCCGCTGAACTGATGTAATTTGGCAGGAGGCTCTCATTGTTGCCAATGGGGAGCGTGTGCTGCCGCATCCCCCAGGTCATGTGCGTGCTTCTACGGAGGATGTCAGCTCTCGCTTCCTATTATAGTCAGCCATTTGCCAAAAGATGTATACATAGCAAACCGCTCTCATTGGCTGAGCGCCCACACATGCGCCTCTGGACCGAGGAGAGGTAATTTTAACTGGGGGTACGTTTGTAACAATGGCACCCTATTGCGGAATGCTAAAGAATTGCTATTTTTTGTTTTGATGTACCTCACCTGTAAAAATGGCCCCTCGCCTGTACAGGTGATTTTTTGGGGGAACAAATAAGCAGCCATGCAGGTTGCAATTCACTCCCAAATAGGGACAGTTGTGGCCTAGAGGTAAGGGGAGCGTACTTGTGACCGGAGGGTGGCAGGTTCGAATCCTGGTCCTGGGACATGACTGAAGTGCTCTTGAGCAAGGCACCTAACCCCCCAACTGCCCCCCCGGCATGTGTACACTCACTGCACGGATGGGTTAAATGCGGAGGACGAATTCCTATGTGTGCGCAAGCATACAATGGCCATCTATGCATTAAAATTAAAAAAAAAATTAAAAATGTGCGCCTAGAGTTAAACTTCATCAAATAATTAGCATGAACCCCCAATGTAATAAACCCACCTCTAAATCGCCTCCCTGCTGCAGCATCTGGGGGATACCTTTCCAGTATTTTACCTGATAAATAAGACAAATGTTATTCAGGGGTATTTTTTTATGATATTTTTTTGGTGCCCTGCTCGGGTCTCTTCATTCTTGACAATTGGGTTATCCGCCACAAGGTGGCGCAGTTGACTGCAAGACGAAACTTGTGGCTTCTCCCGGCTCATATAAAGGCAGCTATTTCCCCAATAATCCCCAGAGCTCTCTTGCAATCTGACTGCGAAGATGGATCTTTCTCTCTGTGGGCGCTGTGACATGAAGGAGGGCAGGTGCCACAGCGCACTCCGGCGCGCCTGCTCTTCGTGGCAGGTTGGGCTAGGCCTCCCCTGCCTGCTTCTTATGCACTCCGGGCGCCATTTTGTTTTGGCGACCGGAGGCCGCTCTCATCCCTCCTGTCTAGCTGCGAGTGGGGGGGCAGGACCGCACGATGACACGTTCCACGTCATCGCCACACGGCCCGCCCCTCGAGGAGCTTGTTCGGCGCCATTGCTGCCGCACGTGGTGGCTGCTGTTTCTGGCTGTGACCCTCTTCTGCCGTTCGGTCCTCGCGCTCCTACCTCCTCTTCTGGATCTGCTGCTCCTTGCCCTGCTTCTTCGACTGCGATATGTGAGTCATTTTTTCCGTGTGCATGTGCTGTGGTATGCTTATATTTTTCTTGTCTTATGTTTTCCAGACGGGTCCCAGTTTATTCATAGGTGGTTCCTCCCGGTCTCTGCTCCCCCCCTCCCCGCCAGCAGGGGGTCTCAAGCGGACTTGGCACTCAGAGTGGCCAGTCTAGAGCGTCAGTTGTCGCGTTCGGCCGCTGGCAAGGACACTCGTAAGAAGCGGCATTTGGAGTCAGTTCGTTCACTTCTTAACGATGATGATTATTATGAGGCCTTTGGTGGCCGAGACTCCATGGAGGAGGGTGAGTTATTTCATGATTCTGACTCCTCTGGGGACCGACCGGGGGGTTTTGACAGTGACCCTGGGTCCTCATCGGATGAGGACGGTTGGCTTCCCGATGACACAGAAAAGCTATTGTCGGCGGTTTTTGATACCTTGCACATTGTACCCCCAAAGGGAACTTTTTCGGCCTGAGAGACAGCGCCTGGTCTTTCCTGAACAGGGACATTTCTCTAAAATGATTTTTAAGGAATGGGTGAAGCCTAATAAACTGCCGTCAGTGCCTAAGGGCCTGGACAGACGGTATCCCTTTTCAGGGGACTTGATTCACCTCTGGTCCCGTCCACCTAAGGTGGATACCCCCGTTCTGGGGCTCTCCAGTACCACGGTTTTGCGGTCCCCTGATACTACTTCCTTGCGTGATCATGCTGACAGGCGCATGGATCAGCTGGCGTGTCACGCTTTCTCCTTTGTGGACGCTGGTCTTCGTGCTGTTTGTGCCGTGGCCATTGTCTCCATAGCCATAAAGAAGAAGGCGAGACGCCTTGTAGATTTCTCCAGATCTCGCAAGCGGTTGGAGGAGTATAAGGATCTCCCAGCTTGCGTGGACTTCATTGCCTTTGTGATTCCAGCCATGGATGATTCCGTCCGCCTTGGCGGTAGGGCTTCTGCCCTGTTGGTCGCTCTTCGAAGTTCTACCTGGCTGCGACAGTAGGCGGTGGCTGCCGCTGCAAATGGAGCTCTCACTGGTATTCCCTTTCTGGGTCTTCGGCTGTTCGGGGAGCACCTGGATCTTCTGGCGAAAGATGGGAGGCTCCCTCAGCGTCGGAAGCCTGTGCGGCCCTTTTGGGGCTCTTCTTCCTTTCGTCCCTTCCGAGGGGGACGAGTCTCTTCCTTCTCTGGTAGCCACAGGGACTCCTGGGGACGAAGTAGATCCTGCGATCGTACCAGTCCCTGCTGGGGGTCTAAGTCCAAGCCCCCTGCCAAGGCCCCTCAGGCATGAGGAGGCGCCCTCGCCCATCTGGGTGGGGGGACGGCTTCTGCTTTTTGCTCACGTCTCGGACCGGTGGATTCAGGAGGTGGTGTCGTCCGGGTACAAGATAGAGCTGGCAGCTTGGCCGCCCCCAAGATTTCTTCGGTCACAGATTTACCAGAACCCCTTGACGGCGCAGGGCCTGAATTTGGCTGTACAACGACTTCTGTCGTCCAGAGTGATTTGTCCTGTGCCTCACCAGGAACGGGGTCTAAGTTTCTATTCTAATCTTTTCACGTTGCCCAAGAAGGACGGCTCTCTGAGGCCTATACTGGACCTGAAGGGTCTCAACAGGTTTGTCAGATTCAAACACTTCCACATGGAGAGAAACCAATAATTAAACTGTCCCTGCACCACTCTTTGATTAAAGGTACAGCAAGATTAGTGTGCAAAAAAGTGGTGTTACAAAAGCAATTAAGATTGCAAACAAGAATAATGTGGGGCCCAGTACCCCACAAGAGCAGACGCCAATGATTTGCACCACCAATCTATATGTTTAAGATTCAATCAAGGCATGTAACAATAATATAAATTTCAAATTATAAATTTATTATTTACATCATGTTTAAAATAGAGCTCATCCAACAATTATTAAAAACCATAATTACTCAACGGGAAAAATCTCAAGCCATAAAAAAGTGCCATTGTGCATAAATAGTACAATACAAAAATATATAAATGTGAGCCAGTGATGTAATCAGTGCAAAAAAATCAAACAGCCTATATTCAAAGAATAAATGTGGAAAACTACACAATTGATTAGAACAATATATGAATACCACAAACTACCAAGTGAAAAAAATGTGCATCTGAACTAATCCAATAGCCAAACCCAAAAACAATCCTGAAATGAAATGAAATGTGTATAAAGAAATCCTATCACCAAATAATCTGGCTGGAGATCCCGCTGAGTCCTGGTGCCCCTTTACCCACGCGCTCCGTGGAAACTACCACTTTTGCAAGGTGCCAGGAAAGAAACAAAGGGTACCTGTGTTGCTCGCCTTAAATAAACCGCCTGAGTGATCAATCTGCAGGTGAATCACATGAGCGACATCCGCCTCAGCCCGCGCACAGCGTCTCCGGCCGGCAGACGCCCCGCACAAGAGAAACAAACACGTCACACATGTGCTGCGTGCGCTTCCCCGCCGACCCCCGCCCAGACCACCCGGCAATCAGCGTCACTCCACCCCGCCGCACAGCAGCGTGTGGTCATGGCAACAGACGCCGTCGTGGAGGGGGTGATCGGCAGCCAAACACCGCAGCCGCATAGAATGTATACACCGCACAGTCAGGCAGAGACCGGCTCGCAAACACAGGTATCATTTGTACATATGCAAGGACAATTTAAAAACATCTCTAACTTTATTGTTACTATTTAAGTATAAATGTTACAAAAATTATATACAAATATCCCATTATTAACATGCCACTAAAATACCCTAACTATGCAATACAAGAATGGATTTAATTTGTATTTATAATTATAAATCATTGGCTCATCAGTATCTACAGTGTACAAACGAGGAGGATCAATGTATATATACAAACAAGATATATAGAATTTCATAAACAGCATTACCACATATAAAAAATATATAGTAATACAAGTAGTGTATATATATATACACCTATATAAAGAGATTTACAATGTAGTTGTCCAAATAGAGAATTGAATAAATAGATCTACCAAATGTTCCTATTCTATTCACATTTCTATTTACATTTATCTATTTACATTTGTATTTGTATGTGTATTCATAACCCAAAGAGGTCTGGGTGGGGAGAAAAATATGTATCAATCAAAAATTGGAAGATGTTATTGGAAAAGAAAAAGAAAAGGAAAAGAAAAAAAGGGGATATTTTGTATTGTTGTTATCAGCACTGCTGTAATTACTTAATTAATTATTGTCCCCCTGTATACAATTATAGGGCAATCCCGCACATTGTTATACACTCTAAAAGAATGATGTTAAACAAGTAAGCATATATACATATAAAGATTGCCACAATTATCATATACAGAGGATACATGTAAAGATCATATGCAGGTAGAAAGGCCACATGATGGCTGTATGCATATATATCACAGTGCGAGGGACAACAAAGGGGTGGTCATAAGGGAATGAACACACATACAACAAAGTGCATAAAGACACCAAATGGATAAAGTGAAAAATAAAAACTGAATAAATATAAAGATAAATATAAATATAAAAATAAAAAAGTGAAATAAATTAAGATAAATAAATACATATATATAATCTTATATAATCCTATGTGCGTGTGTATACACATGCGCACGCACATATATGCATGCCCATATGTACACACACACACACACACACACAACACCAATCATTATTAATAAATAAATACAAAAAAAAAAAAAATATATATATATATATTTAATAAACTAAAAATAAATAAAAATTAAAATTTAAAAATTATTAACTATTATTAATATTCATAGCGCAGATAACAATGAGGGGAGACTCCCTTGTATGTACAGGCTTGATGTTCCAGAGACCATGCCATCCCAGATCTTCTTCATCATTATTCTAAAGATCCCTCTCCAAGAATCATCCGATCCCCCATATCATTCGGATAATAGCCTCAATTCCAAAAGAGATATTGCTCCTCTTGATGATCAAGCTCAAAGAAAAACGAACAACGAACACCCGTGTCACATCCACACATTCCACATTCCACATGGAGACCTTACGGTCAGCGATGAGTTCACTTCGGCCCGGTGATTTTATGACCACGGTGGACATCAGGGATGCCTACCTGCACGTCCCTATTTTCTTGAGACATCAGAAGTTCCTGAGGTTCGCCTTGGAGGATCAACACTACCAGTTTGTGGCACTGCCGTTTGGAATCTCTTCAGCCCCTCGGGTGTTCACCAAGGTGCTGGCGGGTGTCATGGCCCTGCTGAGGAGCCAGGGCATTCATATTCTTCCTTACCTGGACGACTTGCTGATTGCTGCTCAATTTCTTCAGCAGGCTGAGAGCGACACTCAGGAGGTATTGTCCACTCTCGAGGCATTTGGTTGGGTGATCAATTATCCCAAATCCTCGATCATGCCGTCATTGGTGAGGTCTTTCCTGGGCCTGACATTGGACACCTCTCAGGTCAAGGTGTTCCTCCCTCAGCAGAAGGTGGAGGGTCTTCAGACGCAGGCGCGGGCCTCCCTTTGAGCCCTTGTGCGATTCTGCTTTATCCATTTTGACTCTGAAGGTGGTCTTTTTGGTAGCTATCACGTCGGTGCATCGCGTCTCAGAGCTGGCGCCGCTTTATATGAAGCCTCCTTACTTTGAGCGGCATCAGGATAAGGTGGTTTTTCGTCTTAAACCAGACTTCTTACCCAAAGTTGTCTCTGCCTTTCATCTCAATGAGGACATTGTTTTGCCTTCCTTGTGTCCCGCGCCTTCTAATTCTAAGGAGCGGACCCTTCATTCCCTGATGTGGTCAGAGCACTTAAGTACTACCTGGTTGCTACGGAATTCTTTAGGAAGTCGGATTCTCTTTTTGTCCTTCCTGACGGGCCTAGGAAGGGCTTGCCTCCAGCCAAATCCACTATCAGCAAGTGGATAAGACAGGCGGTGGTGCAAGTGTATTCTGCCAAGGGGAAGGAACCCTCTTTTCGTGTTACAGCTCACTCCACTAGAGCTATTGGTGCTTCTTGGGCTTTTCAGCACCAGGCTTCGGTTGAACAGGTTTGTAAGGCCGCTACTTGGTCTTCAGTTCATACCTTTTCTAAGTTTTACAATGTTGATATTAGGGCCTCAGCTAAAGCTGTTTTTAGCCGTAAGGTGCTTCAGGCGGTAGTGTCATGCACTACGTGCTGTTGCTCACTGGGGATCCCACCCTTTCTTGTACAATGCTTTTGAATGTCCCAATTGTCAAGAATGAAGCGACCCGAGCAGGACACCAAGAAAAATACAATGCTGTGATTACTCACCTGTAGAATTGATTTTATTGGTGTCCTGCTTGGGTCGCTTCATCCCACCCTTGTTCTGTTATCCTCTTTTTGCCTTGATATTGTGATTACTTTTTAGAGAGTTTATATTGGGGCTGTGTGAATTTACATGGTCTCTGGCCTCCCGGCTTGTCTCTGTATTTACTGCTTTTCAACGCTGGGGATTATTGGGGAAATAGCTGCCTTTATATGAACCAGGAGGAGCTACAAGTTTCGTCTTGCAGTCAACTGCGCCACCTTGTGGCGGATAACCCAATTGTCAAGAATGAAGCGACCAGAGCAGGACACCAATAAAATCAATTCTACAGGTGAGTAATCACAGAATTGTATTTTTTTAGGTCTTCTTTAATCATTTTAATCTATTGTTCAGGTACTCCACTTTATGCTGCACATTTCCGTCCTGGCCAGTATGTGGATGTCACAGCTAAAACGTAAGTGTTTCTGGAGTTTTATTAAGGAAATCCTAAATTGAAATATTACTATAGATTCATCCCTACCCAGCCAGCAAAATGGGGTCAAAAAAAGACCTTCTTTGTGGTTTTTAAAAGCTAGTAGTTCAAAGCGGGCATAAAGTCAAAATACACTTTAGGTTTGCAGCTTGGAATGCTCTCTACCTATTATTATTCTCTTTAAAGCCTAAAATCAGGATGAATGACACAGTCCAGTTGTTCAATTCTCTGTCAGGAACCAGCCATGCTGAAGTGAGTAATAAAACATATCAACTTGGCATGCTGTGGGCTCCCAGTATAAGTGAGTTTTCAGCCGAAATATGGAACTTCCCCTACTTTTCTCACCTTGTTGGCTCCCGCATGTTTATTTGTTGTCTCCAGCTTTAACAACAAGTCTAATAAGACTGGAGGGTTCCTGAACTAAGCAATGGGGGGGTTGAAGGACATCCCAATAAGGGATTCCCCGCCCCACATACCGGCCCTGCAGTCCATACACCAGCCCCCCTACGTCCACTTTCCTGCGCACTCTTGTGGCCCTATGTGACCACTGGTGGTCATACACCCAATAAGGCGGTCACATGGGGTCTTGATCTGGTGTTAGAAACAAGGTATTTTCTCTTCCATCCAGGCCGTCTCAATATCCTCACGATTGGGTGTTCGCCTCTAGAGGGCACTTGGACTGCAATATCAAATGATGTATCTCGTCCCGGCCCCCTATAAAGGCAGCTGCCCCTCTATCATTCCCCAGTCGTTCATCTTGCAGTTTGGCTGCATAAGATCGTTGGCACTCTCTCTCAGATTTTGGCAGCAGAGCGGGGCCACGTAGCCCGTCGGCCGCTGCGAACTCTATTTCCATGGATCTCTTCTGACCCATCCTTGCCTCCCAGCCTTTGGCTGCTACGGGATCCGTGACGGTAGGTTGAACGCCGGGGTCTGTGGCATTTCGGCAGAGCTCATGCTCTGGGCCGCAGACCTTGTTCTAAAAGGTAGCCGGCCACAGGCTTATGGTGAGCCTGAGGGGGAACCACTTGTATATTTTTTTCTATGTATATGTCCCTCCCTGCCCACAGCGTTATTATTTGTGTGTGTACTGCATGCTTGGTGCGACTTTCACTTTGCGCTCCTCACTGACAGGCAGCGAGAAGCGATCTCTGACCTCCTACTCACCTCCCTGCGTTCCCCCGTCGGTGTGCCCGGGGCGCGCGCCTCTTGCGGCAGTCGCGACCCCCGGGCCTCCTCCACACCGTCGAGCCCTATATTACCATCGGCCCTATCCCTGTATTACCATCGGCCTCTCATGACCCTCCGCCGCTGCATTCAGCCCCTAGTGAAGGGGGAGCCTGCAAGGGGTCTCATACTGATTTTGCGCATAGGCTGGCTAGTCTCGAGAAGCAGATATCGTTGACAGCCCCTAAGAAGGGCCCGAGTAAGAAGCGGCATCTGGAGCCGATCTGTTTGATTGCTTGGGTTCTGCGGAGGAGGGTGAGTTGCCAGATGATTCACGCTCAACGGTGGAATATTCCACTGGCGATGACAGTATCTCTGGTTCCTCCTCAGACAAGGATTCTTGTCTCCCAGATAATATGTAGAGTTTGCTCTCCTCCGTGTTTGATACCCTACACATTGTTCCTCCCAGAGCGGCTAAGAGGAAGCAGGGTGATTTATTTCGTCCTGAGAGGCAAAGACGGGTCTTCCTGGAGCAGCTTCACTTTTCTAACATGATCCTTAAGGAATGGGAAAGGCCCAACAAGTTACCGTCAGTCCCTAAGGGCCTGGATAGGCGGTACCCCTTCCCTGCTGGATTGGTTCAGTTATGGTGTTACCCTCCCGAGGTGGATCCTCCCGTGTCTGGCTTGTCCAATACCACTGTCATGCCGTCGCCTGATAATACTTCCTTACGTGATCCTGCAGACAAGTGCATGGATCAGCTGGTCTGCCATGCGTTCACCTTTGCTGGTGCCCTCTTTCGTCCGGCGCGTGCCTCGGCAATTGTCTCACTAGCCAACAGGAGAAAGGTGAGACACCTTGGGGCTAGAGCTAAGGCTCGCAAGCGGGCTGAGGAGTATAAGGAACTCAAGGCTTGCTTGGATTTCATTGGCTTGTTGTTACTGTCATTGATGATGTGGTCAGGCTTGGCGCCAGAATTTCAGCCTCGCTTGTTGCTCTGCGACGCTCGCTCTGGTTAAAGCAGTGATCGGCTGATGCGGCTGCCAAGAAGTCCCTCACAAGTCTACCTTTTGTGGGAAGCTGGCTGTTTGGGGAGCGCCTGGACCTTCTGGTCAGGGATGGTAGACTTCCTCAGAGAAGGAAGCCTGCTCGGTCCTTTCGGAACCCCTCTTCCTATCGTTCCTTTCGAGGAGGAAGAGGATCTTCGTTTCCAGGTGGAGGCAGAGATACCTGGGGCAGAGGTAGGTCCCGCCGCCGACCCAACTCCTCCTGGGGAGATAAGTCCAAACCCCCTGCCAAGCCCTCTGGGGCATGAGGCGGCGCCCTCACCCATCCAGGTGGGGGAACGGCTTCTGCTGTTTGCTCAGATCTGGAGACGTCACGTCTCATATCGGTGGATTCAGAAGGTAGTGTCCTCCAGTTACAAGATAGAGCTGGCAGCCAGGCCTCCTACAGAATTCCTCCGTTCAGCTCAAGCTTTGAGAACGGCTGTTGAACACCTCTTGTGGATAGATGTGATTTGCCCTGTACCTTGGCAGGAACAGGATCAGGGATTCTACTCCAACTTGTTCACGATTCCCAAGAAGGACGGAACGCTACGGCCGATCTTGGACCTGAAGAGTCTCAACAGGTTTGTAAGAGTCAGACATTTCCGAATGGAAACATTGTGGTCGGTGGTGAGATCGCTTCGGCCTGGCGACTTCATGACCACGGTGGACATCAGGGACGCCTATCTGCACATCCCGATTTTCCAGGGACATCAGAAGTTCCTGAGGTTTGCGTTGGAGGATCAACATTACCAGTTTGTAGCACTCCCATTCGGGATATCCTCAACCCCCCTCTGTGTTCACCAAGGTGCTGGCGGGCATCATGGCTATCCTGAGGAGTCAGGGTATTCGTGTGTTACCCTATCTCGACGATTTGCTGATTTCGGCTCGGTCCCTTCAGAAGGCCGAGAGTGATACTCGGACGGTGCTGTCAATCCTGGAAGCCTTCGGTTGGGTAATCAATTACCCCAAGTCATTTATCACTCCCTCAACAGTGAGATCCTTCCTGGGAATGACGATAGACACCGCTCAGGTCAAGGTTTCTGCCACTGCAGAAGGTTTTGAGTCTCCTGATGCAAGTGCAGGCCTTGCTGTCTTGTCAGCAGCCGTCGGCACATCTGGGGATGAGATTGGTGGTCCTAATGGTGTCATGCTTCGAGGCAGTACCCTTCGCCCAATTTCACATGAGACCTCTACAATTGAACCTGCTGACCGGCTGGAATCGGACGCAGGAATCTCTGGAACAAGGTTTTTTGCTGTCCCCCCTGGCCAGGCAGTCCCTCTTGTGGTGGTTGGACTCCCGGAACCTGCTGGTGGGTAAGTCCTTTCTGACTCCCCATTGGGAGATAGTTACCACGGATGCCAGTCTGACAGGCTGGGGAGGCGTTTGGCATACCCAGAAGATCCAGGGTCAGTGGGGTCCGCAGGAGAACCGTTTACCCGTAAATCTCTTGGAGCTGCGAGCAACCCGGTTGGGTCTTTCTACGCTTGACTCCCCATTTAAGAGGTCGTGCGATCCAGGTTCGCTCGGACAATCAGACTGCTATGGCCTACATCAACCACCAAGGCAGTACTCGGAGCAAGAGAGCCCTCTAGGAGGTAACTCAGATTCTGACTTGGGCAGAGGAGAATGTTCCCTGCATCTCAACGGTCTACATTCCCGGGGTGGAAAACCAGGAGGCAGACTCCCTGAGCAGGAGTTCCTTGCGCCTGGGGGAATGGTCCCTCAGCAGCGAGACCTTTCGGGCTCTGTGTCTCCACTGGGGTCAGCCGGACGTGGATCTGTTTGCGTCCAGACACAATCACAAGCTTCCAAGGTTCGTCTCCCTCTTAGGAGATCCTCTGGCCATTGCAGCAGACGCTCTGGCGATTCCTTGGACGGAGTTCAAATTTCTGTATGCATTTCCTCCGTTTCCGCTCCTGGGCAGAGTGCTGTGCAAGATATCCCAGGAAGGGGTATCAACCATCCTGGTGGCTCCACGCTGGCCGAGAAGGAGTTGGTTTGCAGACATAGCCCAGATGTCAGTAGATCATTACATCATGCCAGACGACCCAGGGCTTCTCACTCGCTGCGGCACCCCAGTTTACGGACGCTGGCTTTGACGGCCTGGCTTTTGAAACCTTGATCAACCATTTTTGTTCATAGGACACTGGTTTTTCTAGTTTTTGCTTAGAGTACAAGCTGAAGCTATGTGAAGTAACATGGTTTCTTACACCTCCCGGCCTGCCCTCTTTTGTTGAGTACTGCTTTTAAACCACTGGGGAATGATAGAGGGGCAGCTGCCTTTATAGGGTACCGGGAGGAGCTACATCTTTTGATCTTGCAGTCAAGTGCCCTCTAGAGGCGAACGCCCAATCATGAGGATATTGGGACGGCCTGGACTGGATGTATACAAAAGCAATTCTACAGGTGAGTTTCACAGTATTGTATTTTTGAAAGTAGGAAAGTACCAGAGTGGAGGTTCAGGCTTCTTTTGTTGGTATGTGAAGCGGGACATCCTTCCCTCTGCTGCCTTGTTCAGGGACTATCCAGTCTTGTCTGACTAGAAGGTATCTGTAAAGCTCCCCAGAAAAAAATACTTGGCTCCGATCTGCAGACTCAGTTCCATGATCATCAGCGTGTGTCGCTGCTTCAAGTCACATGGTAGCAAGCTCCATTTTCAGTTGGCCACAGGATGGGCATGCCAGATAAGTATCCACTCCCAATAAACTTTTTACAGTGGATGCTCATTTCTGAGCCAGGGACTATACAGGATCAAGGATGCAGCTTCCAAGCTAACGTCACTGCTGCAGCCTGCGGGACTATGAGGGATCAAGCCCAGGGGCACTGGTTCTATAGTGAGCCAGTGATTGGGTACAGATCCCCTTTAGTTCTTATGTTTAAAAAGAAAAAAATCGATTCTCTTATATAAATAAAAAACAATGCATGTGAGCTGCTATCTATGCTAGGCAGTGTATTCTGTTTCATATTCACTTTACATAGTTACATAGTTAATATTGCAATTGATAACCGTTAATGTACCATTTCCAGGGGATGTAGGACCCCATAACGGGCAAAGACCGACCAGCTCATCTACATATACCTAATTTAAAGCCTGGTCTCCATATTTGCTACTCACCATGATGGCCGGTATGGGTCCAATGGTATAACCGGCACCTGTTTCCTAAACAGAGCAGGGTTTCCCTACCACCTGTTAAAGAGACTCCCCCTCTGCTCACCCTCTTCAACAATCCTTTCAAGTTTTCCAACAAATAGGTAATACCTGAACCTCCTACCTTGCTACATACTGAGGGTTAATATCCCTCCTGCTTGCTACTTCTGACTGAACCTCTACAAACTGAGGCCATCCCAATCAAACCCAACAAGGTACAGCCACATAACTAAGGATTGCCTTAACTCTAGCCTGGCAACAGGACTGTCACACCTATATTTACGGTCAATTAATAGCCTCCTGAAGAAGCCCTATATCTGATTTATGGGTGAAACAAGTCATTATATCTAACATCCTCTACACTCATTGTGTAGACGCGTCTGATACTATAACTGTATGAATACAGCAATACCAAGGTTTAAGCCAACTGTATATATAATGTGATGTATGAACTTTCTTTTCTATGAATACCTATTCTGAATTAAACCTTTCTATGATTGATTCTAAACTACCATAAGTCTAGGCCATTTTTTAACCCTCTTCACAATCATAATGTTCTTTAAAAGATAAAAATTCTTGTTTTAAAGGCGTCAACTGTTGATGCCTCTGGAAAATGAATGCTTTTTATTTATTTTTTTGGTTCTCCAGTGCCACTTCTCGAGAGAGGATTTCCCCCATATTTTTTTAATGCCCATTTATTTGTGAGGACCCCTTTAAGGGTCTTCTCTCAGGGTTAAGTGTAATTTCTGTAATCTTTCCTTGAAACTAAGATCCATTTCCCTTTCAGTTTGGTGACTCTCCTCTGCACCCTTTCCAAAACCACGGCTTAATTTCCATGAACTGGTGCCCAAAACTGGGCGGCATATTCCAATGCCTTGTAAAGAGATAATATTGCATCCCTGTTCCGTGATTCCATGCCTCGTTTAATGCATGATAATATCTTGGTGGCCTTGGAAGCAGCTCCTTGGCATTGCATGCTGCTGTTTAGCCTGTGGTCTACCAGTACCTCCCAGATTCTTCTAAATTATTGACTATTCCAGCTTTACTCCCCCAAGCACATATGTGACCTTCACATTTAGATCCTCAAGTGCACGGCTTTACATTTATCCACGTTAAACATTTGCCAAGTGGATGCCCAGACTCTCAACCTGTGCAAATCGGCTTGAAGCTTGTGAACATCTTCAACAGACTTCACTGTGCTACATATCTTGATGAAGTCTGCAAAATTGAGGCCGTGCAATTGATTCCATCTTCTATGTCTTTTATAAACAAGTTGGATAATAGTGGGCCCAGCACTGAACCCTGGGGTACACCGCTTACAGCCTGGGACCATTCATAGTATGTATCAGTAACCAAAACTCTCTGTACACAATCCTTCATCCTGTTTTCAATCTAGTCACAAACTTTATTTTCTAACCCAGAAGACCTCAATTTCCCCAGTCAATGAGGGACAGTGTCAGACACCAATTTAAACTGTGTAAATATTCTTTTTGAGCACAAGCCAGGAACTGACATTGACGGATGTATTGGTTGCTAATTAATGAAGCAAGCTTGAATATCGGTAGCATATTCTTTTTCTCCAACAATGGGATCACTTCTAACAACTGCAGGAAAGAGAAATGTTCATTGCAGATAGGAATCAATCATATTCTTATTCGTCATGTTTGAGCGCACTTAGTTATGGCAGCCAACGCTTCCATGTTTCTTGCTTTAAAGGTGTTGTTGTTGAGGCCAAAGCGCAATTATTTGTATGGAGACCCAACCATGCATCCTGGGTGGCCAGCTCAGATGCCCACGTCTGCTTTTGTTGAGTCTTTTGGATGAAAAGTGGCATCGGCATGTTTAATCTCAGCCATTGCAAAATGTATAACTTTGCATAATTTGGAACATTTAATCAGGGATTTTATTGCTGCAATGCGGCAACAGGAAGAGGAGATTCGTTTATACAAAAGGAAAAGGTCTTACTTGTCCACTGTTTTTTTTTTTTCTACGTTTGGCCTAAAAATTAAGATTATCTGCCAGTTATATGGCAACTATTACCAACGTGTACAAAAGCGAAACTTAAGTCCAGTCCAGCCCTGTCAAGTTTTTGGTGAGGTTTCGTCCACCAGGGCTGGAACTGGTGGTCACACTTTCCAGACTTTGGAATTCGTTTTCTCTGGCTTCGTAGCACTGGGCATTATAAAAGAGGCAGTGAACTGCTTCACAGCTAGAGTGTGATATACTTGAGTTTTCAGTCTCTATTTCCAAGATATCTGCAAAACACTGGAGCTATTATTTAGGTTCACTGAGGGCTTATAAACCTCATGTCCACTCCATTGAAATTAATGGGTGGATGTGGCCAGGTGCCTTGGTTGATGGCAGGAGGCAGCAAGGCTACCGAGGGCTGTGGCCATGAGTGGGGATGGCGTGTTCTGGATCTCCGTCAAAGGTAATTTCCAAACTCACAGAATAGGGCTGTTCAGTTGGGCAAAACTATAGCCAAGTATGAGTCTTTTCTAAACACTTGCAAAGCTTAATATGATGATGAACTGCAGCAAGGGAAAAACTCACAAGAAAAAGTGTTTTTGCTCAAAAAACAAAAAAAAAAAAATATGGTGCTGAATCAACCCTATAGAGAGGTTGGACCATTACCGCCCTTCTAGAGGACGCTCAAAAGTTGTATCACCATGAATGATCTTTTATGTTTGTGTGATATAGGAAAGACTATTGCTGTCCCACCAGTCTACCCTGGGAGTTAAATTAGTAAAAAGGAGGTAGAGTACCCAAGGCTACATCTCCTGGATAACACTATCTAGTGATACACTAGATGACAGCTGCGGGTGATCATTGGAGGAGGGCTTGGGGGGCAGAGGATCAGAGCCAATCTGGCCCCCTCTAACCCTCCTCCTCTGAACACCCGCATCTACTGAGCCTCTCGGCTCAGATGTGGGTGTCGACTGACAGGTGACGTCATAATGATGTCACTTGATCTGCCCACAAAGGGGTGTGGCTAGCAGCTGCGAACCAGGAAGTGAGGAAGAGGGCAATTTCTCGCCCTCTCCTCACTACAGAAGAGCCTGGGGGGGGGGCGATCAGAGGCCGTCCCCCCCCTGGTGAAGAGCAGACGCTGCGGGGGGGATCGCGGCAGCAGATGAGTAAATGTTTTTTTTTTTTTACTCAAATAAAGACATAAAGCTGCCTGGAGCACATTTTATACGGCCCTCATTCATCGAATTAGACTATCCGTGCCAAATCTAGCTGAAAATAATAAATGGCACCCTAATCATGCCTATTAAACGACATTCAATGTTCAGGGAGTGTTAAGCCAGGCAATTGCCAACATTTTTTGGATCGTTGACAGATCATAAACAGCCAGTGACATTTTACCTATGAGGAAAGTACAGCAACCTTTTGTTTCAAGAAGCAATATGGATATTTTCACTCAGGTTTTCTCAATATACCCTTCAACTATATTGATTTTAGAATATCAGCAGCCTGTGTGTTGCTGTAATTTCAGCATTACGAAATAAGTTAAAATACCAGAAAATCTATTCTTCTTTGGTTGAAAAAACGCAGCTAAAAATTGATTGTTGATCCTTGCAGGAAGATGTTGCGGCAACTAAAGACATTTGCTGCTGCCCTAACTTGGTTACAGGCGCAAGAATACTTTGATATATAAATACATACCCGTGCTGAGAAAGGGTCCTTGCCCTGTGTTTTTACTGTGGCGTCTAAAATTTATTTCAAATGACAAGTCTTCAGGGCCTTCCTCGGGTTCAAGCTTTTCATCTGCATTTATTAAAGTGGACCAGAACACAGTATTTTCACTATTTGGGTTTTGGTCCATCCCCCTGGGGCACCCCGGTGTGTAAAACCCCACCATTTGCCAGTCTTTCTGATCCTTCCTTGAGCCCACAGTACAGGCCTGGCTCTTATCCAATCAGCTTCTCCTGCCACACATTGTAATGTGCAGCTGGAAAAGCTGAATGGAATTCCAGCCGCACACATCAGCAGCGTGCAGCATCACACGAGTCCTTTGCCTGCAGGTGGCCACGCACAGCTATGATGATTACGATGCTGTAGGTCGGGCCAGTAACCCACTTTGTCCTCGCATTGGTAAAGCAGGCCCAGAGATCCTGTAGCTACAATTTAGCCCCACAGTGTGATGCCGTTGATAAATAACTGACTTCACTGTTTGCGCACCATCCCTCCACAGCATGTGTTGGGTCCAGGATGTAAATGGCAGCGTCCGCACTCGGTGAGCAGTCCACGAAGTTGTAGACCTCCCCGTACATATTGATAGATGGCTGTGGTGGTGAAGGATGGTGGCAGCAGAGGCAGTGGCAGGAGATGTGAGGGGAGGAGGGGAGGACTCCTTGTGCTCCTGAGGAGGGAGCGTACAACCCTGACCCCCCCCCCCCCCCCAATTACCCAAACATGAACCCAGTTGAGCATTTGGGGGAGCTCTACAATAATGGTGTTGGTTCTATAGCTCCTACCCTAGGCACCCTCCAGTCACTATGCTGTCAGCATGGAGCCAGATACCTGTGACAACCTACCAGTACTGCTCATGATATGCCAGTGGAAGCTGCCTTCATTTGTAATGTGTGCATTTTATCAGCCGTTCTTCAAAATATTCTTGGCTCCGTGCTGTTTCTTTGATTATTATCACACAGGACGAGAGCAGCAGTAAGCGGGTTCCAGAGATTGATTGAGTCTGGCAGATCATTTCTATTTAATAACTTTTTTTCAGTCTTGCGAAGTGAATACTGTAAGGTATTTTTTTTAATACCAAGCAAACAATATTACACGGCGAAGATGGTTCAGAAACTACAGAGCTCAAAGGAATTTGATTTTCATTCAATATTGTTCCACAAAATATTTTAGTTGTGCTTCAGGTGCTGAAGACTCCTCCATTCTTTTTGTAATTGAATGCTGCTGATTTGTTTCCCAAATGATATCTGTAAATAGTATTGAGCTTAATGTGATTGGCAAGTCAAAAGTTAAAAAATAAATATTGGTAACCAACCTTTCATTGAGTCCCTCCAGTGCTCTCCTCCCTGCTATATCAGTCTACTTAGTGAGGAAATCATTTCCTCATACAGCTTCAGTCTCCACCCCGGTGACCTAGTCCTTCAATCGACTTTCAGTGGACCAAGAATGGAAACACTCCCCCTCCCTCCCCAGACATCCTGATTAGTTTCCTCTCTCTGCAGCTATGAAACCATGCCCTCCTTTCTGGTCACACTATGTCTTGGCAGGCTGGAGACGCTCTTAGCCTGCAGCATCTCTCGACCCCTTTTTCTGATCACACTATGTGCTGGTAGTAATAACTAGAGGCACAATGCACTTATTTTGTTTTTACTATGATATATGTAAAGCACACAGTGTGCTTACATCACATAGTTGCCACACCAACTGTTTCTCCTCATTTTTTTGCATATCCAATGCTCCAATACTACAGAGAATACTACAGGAACTACAGGGTCTTTTTGATAACAGATTGAAGTTTAGGACAGTGCAGTGTGTATCCCGAGGCAATGTGGCAACAATCAGGCTTTCCTTTAAGTTTCATTTCGACCAAATCTTGCCTATTTGGCTGACCTCAGCCGTTCTAACGTTCTAATATAGGCAAAATTCAGGTCAAACTATGTAATTATTATTTAAACATTGACCCTCTCTTTGAGACTAGTAGTAGTATGGCTCGCTAAGCATACAGTCTGGCGTCCCAAGGGCTTGAATTACCCCTGGAGGAACACCAACGCCCCTGGTGCAAAGACTGAGTATGCGTATCTGCAAGCCAGCCACCATATACCCGACTGGTAGATTGCCATCCTTCCTTACACTTTGAACTTTGGTAAGTCCAGCAGCTGGACGAGGAGGGAAAACTTCGCCAAATGCAACGGCAAGGCTGCAGGACTTTTTTAGGTATAAACATAGTCCTATGGCAATCGGCGTAATCCATTTTCTTTTGAAATCACATCTAAGAACAGCGTTATCCAAAGGCCATTCTTTAAAATCTTTGAAATTCTACTTTCTTTACAACATGGATTTGTGTTCCATGTGCAAAGCAGAACCGGCCAACTGTAGTGATCCTGAATGTGCAGAAAATTGGCTCGGCAGACACTGGAAATCTTTTTATAAATTGTGATAAATTGAGGTCCTAGCTTATCCTATTCATTTCCCCTCCCATAACTTCCTCTGTTCATCTGAGTTGGCAAAATACATTTTTAAAAATCTGTTTGCCTGGTCTTTTTCTCCATTGGAAACCCTGACTTTAGGGCAGTTTAACCACCTCAGATGGATCGTTGTTTAAGGATCAATAGGGAAATGCCACAATCGACCTTGGTAAGCATCCCTGCTGACAGTCACATGGGACCAGGCTCCCTCATTGATTGGTAGAGAGGGCACGTGACTGCACACTAGCAGTCCAACGCTGAAATTAATTCAGCAGGGGATGCCAAGTGATGGAGCCGACCACTTTGAAACCAACGGACAGGACTCCAGGGGATTGAGGCTGCATCCTGGGAGGTAAATTCCTTTTTCTTTTCTTTATTTCCAGCCTAGACTGTCCCATTAAGGTGGAGCAAACCCCAAGTTTTCAACTAGCATCCCCTGAATTGCTTCCCCCCCCCCCTCCCAAAATGGAGATGACCTTTTGGCAATTTTTGCTGCTCCACTAATGCCACTTGCTTAAGCTGCAAGTCCCGCCTCCTTGACCATTGCCTGTCATCTCACATTGCTGCAGCAGAGATCTCATGGCGGTTTCCCCTCTATGCCCCTCCACACAAGCTCCTCAAAGGCAAAGCAAATGTCTGGCCATGCACCAGGATTGCGCAATCTCTTGTGGCAAAACTTGGGGGTTACAGAGAGGTGAGCATTGATGATATAAGGGCTTGCTGAGAAGGCAAAATATAGGTGTTCCAGGGCAATTTGGTAGGTGAAATTTCCACTCCAGTTCTATGTACTAAGAAGGATGTATTGTCCCTGGGCTTTGGCTAAATTTATATCACAATTTCAGTGGGCTTTGGTCTGCTTTAATTTTTCTCCCTATGCTGCAGCCTGCGTATTTCTTCTCCACCAACAATCTATCAAGGGACCCAAAAAACGCCCCTCAAGAAACCTATCAAGATCACTAGGGGTACTGGAATCCAGACCTCAGTTTTGAGCTTCTTAAGTCCTTTCTTACTTTTTTTTTGACTGAGCCCACCTTGGAGTATGAGACCCCAGGGCTGGCTTACTCCCTCCCAGAGCATCCAGATTCGGAATGCCCCACTGTGTAAAACACCCCAGGTCGCCCAGTAAACTCGCCTTCTCTTCGAACCAAAGGCGCATGTGCAAGCAGGCTATACCTTTTAGAAAGGCCTATGCCCGTGGCAGGAATTTGTGAATGACCGGCATGGGCATGCTCTCTGTTAGAGGGCTAGCAGGGATGCGGCTGCCGATGCTCATCTGGAGACGATATGATGCCAGCGCATTCGAGCGCTGACTGGATGAGAGTCCATGCATGCGCCATAGGACCAGGGAAAGGTGACTTTTGGGGGGCGACCTGGGGGGTTTCACACTGCGGGGCATCCTGCATCAGGGTGCCCTGCGGGCTAGGACCAAGACCCGAGATTCAAAATGGGTAGTCAAAATACTGGGTTTTGGTCCACTTTAAATATACATGTAGCAGTCGTTAAACACAGGAAAAGAGCTAATCTAATTTGGTTATGTCGGCACGGAATCCATTACAAAAAATTGAAGAGTTTAACCGAACCAACACACGTTTTTACATTAACGGGCGTTGGTCTGGCTGTGTGGTCATTGTAAGAAGTGAGGGGGGCATCTAGAATGCTGGAACCCCCCTCGCAGCAAACCGCATAAATAACTTGTTTTACTCACCTTCATAACGAGCCACGATTGGCCGCCGGACGGTCGCGTCCTCTGTGCCGGCCTCCGGCAGGACCTGCCCACATGACTGCCCGGCGGCCAATTGTGGGACTCTTCTCGCCGCTGGCTCGTTATGAAGGTGAGTAAAACAAGTTATTTATTCGGTTTGCTGCGAGGGGGGCTCCAGCATTCTGGATACTCCCCCTCACTTCTTACAATGACCACCCAGCCAGACCAACACCCGTTAATGTAAAAATGGGTGTTTGTCCGGTTTAATGACCACACACTGTGCCAGTGCTTTAAAGTGGACCAAACCCCCCACAAAACAACTCGATCTATTTTGCTCCCCCCACCAATTAAATTTCCCCCCAATTTTTCCCGTAAAGCCAACCTTTTTGTGGGTATTTTTATCCAATTTATTACCAATTTATTACGAAGGTGAGTTGATGCATGAGTTTTTTTTCTTTCTTCTTCTTCATTTTAACCTTCTATAGGACTTGGTTGGTCCACTTTGCATGTTGCCTGTTGGAGAAGGCTGCATCTGTATGACTTCAGGTCCCCTCCCAATTGCACAGCGCTGGGGGAACCTGATCACCTTCAGTATTTGTGCTTGCAGTTATGGAGGGGCAAATGGTTCTTATAAAAGTTCTGCAGTTTCATTTAAACTAAAATAAAAAAGAAAAAGGAATAAAAATTGTTGGCTTGCTCCTTTGCGGTCTCTTTTTCGCTGGAAGTGGCAGACTGTTTATTTGCAATCACGGCATTAAACAGAAAGGTCATATCCCCATGGTGGAGCTCTCTTTCTGGGCGAGGAGGATCGTGCCAACTTCATGCCGCGACTGGAAACATTGTGATAGCACTGGGTGACATTTAGCAGGTTACATCTTTGATGTACAATAGCACTGAAGAGCAAAATCCCTGTGTGCCACTGCAGGAAATGTTTCTGTGCATAACTCTTGTAAACAACTCTGTCAAAATAGCTAGAGAGCAAAGCATGCACTGTATTTCTTAATCGTACATATCTCTCTTCTCACCGTTCTACTTCTGTTTCATTCTACTTATACAAAATAGTGGGCACAGCGAGTAATCCTAACAAGGGAGCGTGCTACCCGACCAGTCAAGCCACTAGAACTACAGCCAAACCAAATTGACAAGGATCTAAAAATGGGGCACAACTCAAAAAATTACATAAAATACATTAATTATTTTATTAATGTTGCACAAAAAAAACACACAACACAGCGACAACACAATAAAACCAATCCATTCACTGTTCCTGGAGTGCTAGAATTCTTAGCAGCCCAAATAAATAATTGACCACAGATTTCAAGTGAGCCAGCTCCACTGGTGGCCCAAAATAAATATGTGCACATAAAAAAAAAATATACACAAATATATTCTCCTAATACTCCTAGTGAAAAGTCTAAGTTGCAAGTTAATATATTCTAAATATAATTTATAATGTGTTATTTTGACTATGAAGATGTGCAAACAACAATCTATGAAAGTGCAAGTGCTACATGAACAAAGAAATCAGACCCACGTCCGAACCCAACAATCAATATAATTCAGTAATCTAAAGTGCTAGCAGCACAAGGAGCTGAGGTAGTAAGCAATCAATAAATAAAGTAAAAAAGAGAGATAATACTATCCTCGTGGTCGTGAAGTGATCATCACCAGGCAGTGGATGGCAGGCAAAAAACCCACGCGTTCCGCCGCGGCGCTGCGGCTTCTCCAGGGGTGCTACTTTTGTTTCATGTGGAGTCCACCAATGTAATGGGCCCTGGATGACCGACCATCTGTATTGCTAATCGAGCCAGATAAGATGTAAACCACTACTATATATATATATATATATATATATATATATATATATATATCGATTCGGAGCCAGGTGGGAAAAACTGCCGTTCACTTTCATGTCTACCGGGTGTAATTTTTTACCTGGCTCTGAATCGGCCCCAAGGTAGACAATGAAAGTCAATGGCAGTTTTCTCTTCTCAAAAATGAGTGAAAATTCTCACCCTGGCTGTTATCAAATAAATCTTTTCTACTATACGTTTTAAACAATCCAATTATACATTTCTCTCTCGACCCCTGCCATGACATCGTTATTTAGGATGTCCATCTATGTAAAACTGCTAATGAAGCCCCTAAAATTCTAGCAGAGATGGGTTGGCATTCCCATTCTGTTTGCATGAAGTGCGCGACTGCCAGCAGCCAGTGTGTTAACATAATTTATAACCTATCCTGATTCTTGTCTATATTCTGCGCTGTGGTTCCTCCTATATCGACTTTGTCAGTCAGGTAAATATACGATTAAATGTAAATACATTAAATGCCCCGAGGAGAATGTTTAGGTAGACTCCTTGGACCTGTCAGGAATTGTTGCCGCTGTGTTGTTCTCTCGGGCTATATCAAGTATGTCAGATTGTACAAAATTTACAGTCTGCAAACTGTCAACAAAGGGAACTTGGCATATAACAGTCTAAATTTCTTAAAAAAATAATAGTAGGGTGTTTTTTTTAATCATGTACCACTTTTATTTCCATATTATCGTGAGTACCACCTGTGCAGTAGACAGATCATTTAAAGTGGACCAAAGCCCATGATTTTGACTATCCTGGGTTCTGGTCCTCTCCCCTGGGGCACCCCGATCGGGGGTGCCCCGCTGCGTGAAACCCCCCAGATCGCAGACGACAACTCACCTCTTCCCGGTCCTATGACACACGCGCGGCCGCTCGTCCAATCAGAGCGCTCAGAGCCCCCGATGTCATCCTCTGAGCCTTTGTCTAAGGTAGATCAGGATGGGGTAGAGGTCATTGGGCAGACTTGTTAAGTATCAACTGAAAGAATTTTGAGAACCACTAGTGCATTAATACCACAGGTTGGGAACAGGGTTAGACCCTTTTTAATACTGTGTCTCCACTGTTAACGCAACCACTGTGGTATCTGCCCAAAGGCTTCCCATAGTTTTCAGGTGGCCTTGGCAGTATGAGAAAGTGGTGGCAACCAAGGTGGCGACTGAAGGCAGCAGAGGCTGGACCTTCTCTGTGTGCAGAAGCAGTAAGGAGGTGGCAGGGATTGAGGGACCAATGGGCAGCATGGAGCATGGACCTGGAGGTGATGAGTACCAAACTGCACCAGAACTGAGTGCAGGTAATGGTATAATAGATGGCCTTTACCTGCGCTGCCCATAGCCTTCTATGGGCTGCATTACACTAGCGCTGTGCTGCATACCAAAATGCAGAGTAACACAGAACCCGTTTGATTTCAGTGGCATGATTCTCTTCCCGATTTGACATAAAAGGGCTCTTTATTGCTAGTCATATAGCTAGTTCCTATTGTAGAAAACAATTAAAGAGCAACTTACGCTTTAATAAAGCCAAAGCCAAAAGATCTGTATTGTTGCCGGGAAGGCTGAGCAATGCTTTATGAAATGAAACCTTTTAAATGTATAATAAGTTCCAGTAGTCCCGTAGTTATATGTGGCACAGGAGCATCCCCTGCTGTGCACGCTCTCCATAGTCTTCGGGGTAAGAGTGCACACAGCAGGAATACAGGGGATGTCTGTGGCGCATTTGAATACAGCACTAGATGGCGGCCTGGTTAGTGTAGGGGTTCAGCAGCAATTCCTACAATGGGGCAAATCAGAATGCCCCTAAGAATCTCTAATACCTGTCCATAAATCAAATATGATTTTTGGTCCAGTTTGAAGAGGAAACTTAGGTCAGAAGTGACTGGAGTCACTCTTTAAAGTGGACCAGAGTCCTTGAGATTTCCTCTCCATGGGGTATCCCAAACTTGGATGCCCCGCTCTGTGAAACATCCCCCTCCATGCAAATCTTACCTTTCCGACAAGGCAACAGTGCATGAGAGATCCCGGTCAGTTCTGATCGTAGTTCCTGTTTAAGTGATGTACAGTACTATTGAAATTCTCTAGTCTCCAAACTAATGCACAGCCCACCTTCAAGTGTGTTGAACTCCTTATTAACAGGCCTTTTAAATGCCAGTAAACCTCCAGGCTTTTATCCCATATCTCACAAACATTACAATGTTTACCTTTATGCATGTCTTTACAGACTCTAGGTCCGGTTTTGTTTCACTTTTCATGAAGTCCGATGTATAGACTATCCTGTTACATATTGTATAATGAATACGGAAATGTATACTGAGCATGGCAGCTAAAGCACTGCATATATAATTATATGATGCCGGGCATTCTGCCTTCCTCTACAGGACACACAGTTCATTGATAAGCTGTCAGATTGTCTCCTGTGACAGATGTGAATTCCTTGCGGCATCTAATAGAAGACATTAGTTGCTATTTAGAGGCCGTGCATTAAATCTTCCCTGAGCCATTGAAAGATCATCTAAACATGAGTGGCTTTCTATTTCCTGTCGATAAGACTCAAGTAGCACTCAAGTCTGAAGCAACCGTTCACTACATTAATGAAAGTAACTCTTTCATTTCCAATCCCATCGGTTTGGAGGCTTTATTTTTTGCTTAGGATAATAGGGGAGGCTTAATAGGGGAGTGGGTTACTTGTGTGCCTAATAGCAGGACATTCTGCTTGCCCTAACCTCAGTTTAGGTAACCTTCCGTCTCAGGCTACATTGAATCATAGTGTTTTTGCTCATGTACAGGGTAAGTCTGCTCACTTTAAGACATTTAGCAAAATAATAAAAAAAACTATGCTCACCTTGTGTCCCACACAGACCATTGCTCCTCCTCCGAGGCTCCAGCTTTTACCTGATTGCTTGATCCATGTCCTGCACAGCCTAGCATGACTGCACGTCTCTTCCGTGTTCTCGATGGGGCAACTCCCCCTCTGTTCACTGCAGTAAAAAGGGGCATGTTAGGTCTTAACACACCACTTTTCATTACAGTGAATGGAGGGAGGCTTGCCAGCTCAACAGTGAATGTTGGGTGCATTGCCCTATCAGGGACAGGCAATTGGGCAGGGTGGCGCAGGACATAGATCTGCGTGGGACACGAGGTGAGTAGTGCATTTTATTTTGCCTGCAAAATGTCTTTACTGTTCTTTAGGTAAGTAGTCTGTTTAAAAGAAACAAAAAAGGCCTTCATTGGCTCTTCTCTCTTGGGCTTCCCGCATACCTTTTATTGGCTCTTCTCCCTTGCGCTTCCTGCGAATCTTAAGCAGCTCTTCACCCTAGGCTTCCCACGTTTTTACATCAGCTCTTCACCCCTGAGCTTCCTGCATGCCTTCATCAGCTCCTCACCCCTTGGCTTCCTGTGTGCCTTCATCAGCTATTCACCCCTGGACTTCCTGTGTGCCTTCATCAGCTCTTCACCCCCGGGCTTCCTGCATGCCTTCATCAGCTCTTCACCCCCGGGCTTCCTGCATGCCTTCATCAGCTCTTCACTCATGAGCTTCCTGCATGCCTTCATCAGCTCTTACCCCTGAGCTTCCTGCATGCCTTCATCAGCTCTTCACCCCTGAGCTTCCTGCATGCCTTCATCAGCTCTTCACCCCCGGGCTTCCTGCATGCCTTCATCAGCTTTTCACCCATGAGCTTCCTGCATGCCTTCATCAGCTCTTCACCCCTGGGCTTCCTGCATGCCTTCATCAGCTCTTCACCCATGAGCTTCCTGCATGCCTTCATCAGCTCTTCACCCCTGAGCTTCCTGCATGCCTTCATCAGCTCTTCACCCCTGAGCTTCCTGCATGCCTTCATCAGCTCTTCACCCCTGAGCTTCCTGCATGCCTTCATCAGCTCTTACCCCTGAGCTTCCTGCATGCCTTCATCAGCTCTTACCCCTGAGCTTCCTGCATGCCTTCATCAGCTCTTCACCCCTGGGCTTCCTGCATGCCTTCATCAGCTCTTCACCCATGAGCTTCCTGCATGCCTTCATCAGCTCTTCACCCCTGAGCTTCCTGCATGCCTTCATCAGCTCTTCACCCCTGAGCTTCCTGCATGCCTTCATCAGCTCTTCACCCCTGAGCTTCCTGCATGCCTTCATCAGCTCTTCACCCCTGAACTTCCTGCATGCCTTCATCAGCTCTTCACCCCTGAGCTTCCTGCATGCCTTCATCAGCTCTTCACCCCTGAGCTTCCTGCATGCCTTCATCAGCTCTTCACCCCTGAGCTTCCTGCATGCCTTCATCAGCTCTTCACCCCTGAACTTCCTGCATGCCTTCATCAGCTCTTCACCCCTGAGCTTCCTGCATGCCTTCATCAGCTCTTCACCCCTGAGCTTCCTGCATGCCTTCATCAGCTCTTCACCCCTGAGCTTCCTGCATGCCTTCATCAGCTCTTCACCCATGAGCTTCCTGCATGCCTTCATCAGCTCTTCACCCCTGGGCTTCCTGCATGCCTTCATCAGCTCTTCACCCCTGGGCTTCCTGCATGCCTTCATCAGCTCTTCACCCCTGGGCTTCCTGCATGCCTTCATCAGCTCTTCACCCCTGGGCTTCCTGCATGCCTTCATCAGCTCTTCACCCCTGGGCTTCCTGCATGCCTTCATCAGCTCTTCACCCCTGAGCTTCCTGCATGCCTTCATCAGCTCTTCACCCATGAGCTTCCTGCATGCCTTCATCAGCTCTTCACCCCTGGGCTTCCTGCATGCCTTCATCAGCTCTTCACCCCTGGGCTTCCTGCATGCCTTCATCAGCTCTTCACCCCTGGGCCTTTATTATTATTATTAATGTTTATTTATATAGCGCCATCAACTTCCGTAGCGCTTTACAAGTTAAGAATACAGACAAGGTAAAACATATAGCACAGAGAACAATACAAAATTAGATGCCACAGGTTAAAACCAAGTGTTGTGAGCACAGGAGACAATAGGGAGGAGTGCCCTGCCCTTGCGAGCTTACAGTCTAAAGGATGGGGGTGGAGACGAAGGGGGTGGGGTCACAAGTGGTCGAGCTTGAGTATGGCTGCATGTGCCATTGAAGGTTATAGTAGTTGCTTAAGCCAGGTCATATGCTTGTCTGAAGAAGTGAGTTTTGAGGGCGCTTTTAAAGGCTTGGATTGATGGAGAGTGGCGGATCGAGCGGGGGAGTGCATTCCAGAGAAGTGGGGAGGCACGGGAGAAGTCTTGAAGGCGGGAGTGCGAGGAGGTAACCAAGGAAGAGGACAGGAGAATGTCAGAGGCGGAGCGGAGGTTGCGCTTTGGTTGGTAATGTTGGATCAGAGATGAAATGTAGGAAGGGGCCTGGTTAGAGAGAGCTTTGTAGGTTAGCACTAGAAGTTTGAACTGGACTCTATGGGAGACAGGTAACCAGTGGAGGGATTGACAGAGGGGAGTAGCACTGGAGAAGCGAGAGGAGAGGTGGATGAGGCGAGCAGCAGAGTTTAGGATAGATTGGAGGGGAGCCAGTCTGTTTGTTGGCAAACCACAGAGGAGGGTGTTCCAGTAGTCCAGTCGGGATATGACCAGGGCATGTACTAGCATTTTAGTGGTGACAGGTGAGAGGAAGGGACGGATGCGGGAGATATTTTTGAGTTGGAGGCGACAGGAGGTGGCGAGGGAGTGAATGTGAGGTCTGAAGGAGAGAGAGGAGTCCAGAATGACGCCCAGGCATCGAGCTTGAGGAGTTGCAGTTATTGTAAGATTATTTACAGAGATTGTGGTGTTAGAGAGGGGAGGGGAGTGAGATGGTGGGAAAATGACCAGTTCTGTTTTGTCCATGTTCAGTTTAAGAGAGCGAGATGTCATGAAGGAAGAGATGGCTGTTAGACAGTCAGGAAGGCGGGAGAGAAGAGAAGAGAGATTCGGGCCAGAGAGGTAGATCTGAGTGTCGTCTGCATAAAAGTGATATTGGAAGCCTAGCGAGGTTATTAGTTGTCCTAGACCAGAAGTGTATATTGAAAAAAGTAGGGGTCCTAGGACTGAGCCTTGTGGTACCCCTACAGACAGAGGCCGGGGAGAGGAAATGGCGTTTGAGTAGGATACACTAAATGTGCGGTGAGAGAGATAGGAGGAGAGCCAAGAGAGTGCGAGACCTTGGATTCCAAGAGAAGAAAGAATATTGAGAAGCAAAGCATGGTCGACAGTGTCAAAAGCAGATGATAAGTCGAGAAGGATGAGAGCAGAGTAGTGACCTTTGGATTTGGCTGTTAGTAGATCATTGGTGACTTTGGTGAGTGCAGTTTCGGTAGAGTGACATGAGCGGAAACCAGATTGGAGGGGATCTAGGAGGGAGTTTGTAGACAGATAGTTTGTAAGTTCTGTATGGACATGCTGTTCAAGAAGCTTGGATGAGAAAGGGAGCAGAGAGATTGGGCGGTAACTGGGGAGGGCAGAGGGGTCCAGAGAGGGTTTTTTGATGAGTGGAGTTATAACAGCATGCTTATAGGCGGAGGGAAAGGTACCAGTGGAGAGGGAGAGGTTGAATAAAGATGTTAGGGCTGGAATGACAGATGGAGACAGTTGAGGGATAAGGTGGGATGGAATGGGATCAAGGAGCAGGTGGTCAGGTGAGCCTTTGAGACCAGGGAGGAGACACCTTGAGCAGTTAACACTGTGAAATGAGTTAATGAGTGGGGCAAGGGGGATGTTGGTAGGAGAGAGGTGTTCGGGGGGGGTGAAGCCACTTCGAATCCTGTCGATTTTGTCTTTGAAGTATGTGGCAAATTGCCCAGCCGTTAGCTGTGAGGATGGAGGAGGTGGCGGTGGGCGGAGAAGGGAGTTGAAAGTGTTAAATAGCTGTTTTGGATTCCGGGCTTGTGCCGATATGAGTGATGTGAAATATTCCTGTTTGGCAGATGAAAGGGCAGTCCTGAGTTCCTGAAGGGCTTTCTTGTATAACAGGAAGTCCTCCTTGGTTTTGGATTTCCTCCAATGCCGTTCAGCAGCTCAAGAATGCCGTTTCAATGTTGCAGTGTTAGTGTTAAGCCATGGTTGTCTTTTTTTGGCCTGAGGGCGACTGTAGTTAAGGGGAGCAACAGAGTCAATGGCAGCAGTTAGTGTGTTGTGGTAGTATGAAGCGGCAGCGTCTACATTGGTAAACGAGGGCAGGGTGTGAAGGGGATGTAAAGCATCGGAGAGAGATTGAAGGTCTAGGTTTCTGAGGTTCCTACGAAGTATTGCAGGTTTGTGTGCAGGCGGGGTAGTATTAAGGGAAGAGAGTGTTAGTGTTAGTAAGTTGTGATCAGAGAGGGGAAGTGGGGATGAGGAAAGACTGGATACAGAGCAGAGGTGAGTAAAGAGCAGGTCAAGCGTGTGGCCATCTTTATGGGTGGAGCTGGTAGACCATTGTTTGAGGCCAAAGGAGGTGGTTAGGCATAATAGTTTGGTGGTTGCAGGGTTGTTGGTGTCAACGGGTGTGTTGAAGTCCCCCATGATTATAGCCGGGATGTCAGAGGACAGGAAGTGGAGAAGCCAAGTTGAGAAGTGGTCCAGAAAGAGAGTGGCAGGTCCAGGAGGGCGATAGATAATGGCAATATTTAGGTGACAGGGAGAGTATAGACGGACACAGTGAACTTCAAAAGAAGGGAAGGAAAGGGAGGGTAGAGCAGGGATTGGGTTAAATGAGCAGTCTTCAGACAGAAGGATGCCAACACCTCCACCCTGTTTGTTGGTTGATCTTGGGGTGTAGCTGAACTGTAAGCCCCCATATGAGAGGGCAGCGGGTGAGGCTGTATCAGAGGGAGTGAGCCAGGTTTCAGTAAAGGCCATGAAAGTGAAGAGGTTGGAAGTGAAGAGGTCGTGGATGTATGTCAGTTTGTTGCACACTGAACGTGCATTCCACAGTGCACAGGTGACAATGGGGGGACTGTGTGGGGAAGGGGTGATTGTTAAGAGGTTGGCTAGGTTCCGTGTGTTTGTTGGCTTGCTACCATGGTGAAGGCTAGTCTGTGATGAGTTGTGGGGTGTGGAGGAGCGGGGAGGCGAAGGAAATGGACCTGGGTTTTGAGCAATATCACCAGCAGCAAGTAGGAGCAGAGAAAGGGAGAGGAGGTGACTGTGGGATTTGAAAGTGGCAGAGCGTGTTTTGCGGGTGCATGGAGAAAGGGAGAGAGATTTAGCCAGTGAGATAAATTCATGTGAGCAAAGGTAAGAGGATGAGAGCAGTGATGGAGAGATATAGAGACACTTACCAGGTGCAGGCGGATGCTGGGAGTTCAGGAATTTTAGAGTCAGAGGAAGCAGGACTGTAAAATACCAGAGGAGCATTGTTGGGGATGAGTTCTTCAGACAAGCAGAGTCTGGTGCCTGTTCCCTTCTGGTCACTTCGGGCTCAATTCGGGCCTAATTCTTTGATGGACTTAAAAAAAATCCTGGACTTGAGAAATCCAGGACAGCAGCCCAGGCTGACATGCAGCCATTCCTCACAAAGATATACCACTTGTGAGCTGCCTTGATTAGCTCAGTCAAACAGCTGGGGGGTGGGTGGTACTAGGGCAATAAAGTTGCTTAGCTGGGGTTATCAGGAGGGGAAGCTAGGGGGTCACAAAACAAACAGTATTTATGTGAACAGAGTCATTGCATAGACAAAAGCAGTGAAGGGTGACAACCTTGTTGCAATACATATGGGAAATACCGAGATGAGCATACACAGATACAGTGTCATAATACATGAAAAAGGGCTTCCTGCATGCCTTCATCAGCTCTTCACCCATGAGCTTCCTGCATGCCTTCATCAGCTCTTCACCCATGAGCTTCCTGCATGCCTTCATCAGCTCCTCACCCCTGGGCTTCCTGCATGCCTTAATCAGCTCTTCACCCCGGGCTTCCTGCATGCCTTTATCAGCTCTTCACCCATGAGCTTCCTGCATGCCTTCATCAGCTCCTCACCCCTGGGCTTCCTGCATGCCTTAATCAGCTCTTCACCCCGGGCTTCCTGCATGCCTTCATCAGCTCTTCACCCATGAGCTTCCTGCATGCCTTCATCAGCTCTTCACCCATGAGCTTCCTGCATGCCTTCATCAGCTCTTCACTCCTGGGCTTCCTGTGTGCTTTTATCATCTCTTCTCCACTACCATCCCCTGCTGAATGGAGCATACCTAGTGTGTGTGTTTACATGTTTTTAGATACATTTCTGCACTCTGATAGCACTTAGTGTGTTGTTTTATATTTGTAGCACTTTATCAACTGGATTTGTTTGTAGCACTTGTCACTTTGTAATCTTGGCTACTATGCAGTCAGTTTACTCGGAGAACATCGGGCCACTCGTTTAATGGTTTTATCTTGTCATGTTTTAATTTGCGTTGTGGTGTATGTCTAGCTTCAATAAAATGATTAATTAATTGATTATTCAGTGGTGCAGCTCAATTTTGAGTACTACTCACCGGGGGATGCTTTCTCCGGTTTCTTTTGCAGTGTTTGCATATTATGATGATCCTTTGCAATGGCATGTTATTGCTGTGAAAATAATTCCAGCATCCCCCCAGCAGCGGTCTACTCCATATACCCAATAGGCCTTGTATATATGGTGCCATCAGGGTCTAAATGATGGCTCAGCAAAGTCACATGACCCTTATGTTTATGGATTTTGCATTCTAAGGAGTTTGCCTTAACACTGAATTTAAAGCAACAGAAATGGGAATAGTTTAATTATCTTTGCCTACTACCTACTTTCTGCTTGATGCTATTGTAACATTCTATAATGAGCATGTTGGCCTTATCAGGTGAGTTGTCCATGGGGCATCACGCCTGCAAAAATGCATCCATAAATCTAGGAAAGCAGCTGCTGCCGTAGCCAGCGAGTCTCTTAATTGGCATTTTCTGCTACTCAGGATTGTTCTGCTTGAATAGCAGCCTCACAACTAAGTCCTTTCGACAATCCACTTATGATGAGGAAATAAACATATTTGGTCATTGGACTAATATGTGTGCACCTGATGGGGCCAATGTATGCAAGAGGACATACTTCTGAATGTATTCCCAAGGGATGCCGTCATCCTGCGCAGGTGCAGCTAAAAGGCCAGTTATTACCCTATAAAATGTAAGCAATGCAAAAGCACAATACAATCTTCACTAAATTACTTCTAAAATGATTTATAAATAAACTCTCAAATCCAAATAGCAATTGTTAGGATGCTACAATGTGTAGAGTCCTGTGTCACTGAACTCCCCCAAAAAATCCTGTTATAACATACAGTGCCTTGAAAAAGTATTCATACCCCTTGAACCTTTCCACATTTTTAAATGTTACAGCCACAGACTGAAATGTATTTTATTTAAATTTTATGTAATAGAGCAACAAATAGTAACAAGTATTTGTGAAGTGTAAAGAAACTGACATGTGTTTCCAAGTTGTTACAAAAATAGAAAAATGGAAAACTGTGGCGGGTATTCAGTCCCTCTACTCTGATGCCCCTAATTAAAATCCATTGCAAACAAATGCCTTCAGAAGTTGCCTAATTAGTTAATAAATAAGGTCCACTGGTATAGTATTCTCAGTATAACTACAGATGTTCTGTGAAGGCCTCAGAGGTTGGTTGGAGAACAATAGTGAACAAACAGCATCATGAAAACCAAGGAACAAACCAGGCAGCTCAAAGATAAAGTTGACCTCCAGTCTGCATTATTATAACAATGTGTTCCACTCCAACAGATAGATGCTTACCGGATTTATATATACAGTCAGGGCTTCTCACTACAGGTCCATTATACGTTCCAGGCCAAGAAAAAATACTTTCCCTTCATTCGATCCGATTATGGATCCCCCTCCTATGGGTTCCCTGGGTTCTTCCCAGAAGACGTGTGATTTTTTTGCGGACGCTCGGGCACCTTGTTGTTGGAGCTAGTGGAGGCAGGGGCCGTCTGGTATCCTTGGGCAAAAAGGTAAACTGAGACACCTTGTGACCGCCTCAGCTGAGTCGGAGGAGGAAAATCCCTTTGATGTCCTGGAATCACAATATGCTTCCCACGTGGAGGAGGACACGAATAAAGAGGCATCTTCTGATTCTGATAAAATTTGTGCTACGAATCGGCAAATGAATGCAGTTGATGAGATCATTCGGACAGTTCAGTATACCCTTGGCCTAAGGAAGGCCCCCGTACCTGTCACCCAGGATGAGGACATGGGGCCCTTTGAGGATGAAGGAATTCATGAGACCTTTCCTGGTCATTTTTTTGAGCTTATCAGGATTAGGTAATGTGAGAAGCTGATAGTACTTCGTCTAGCCCAAGGTCTTTGAACATTCACTATTTTTTTTCTGAAAATTCCCACAGGAATTGGGCACATCCTCCGGTTGCTGATGGTCCTGTTGCTGTGCTTCTTACGCCAGATAGTACATCCTTTAGGGATGTCTTTGAAAGGAAACAGAACTCTGTTGCTCGTCACTTATTTGCAGGAGATGGCACGGTCTTGCATCCTGCATATGCCACATCTCTGTATTGCCGTGCTGGCTGAGTGTGGGGACGCAAGGCATGAGGCTATGCAAGACCCAGGTGGTTTCTATTGAGTTACAGACACTACTGGAGAATTTGGTCAAGGTGGTTAAGTTCACTGCTATGGCAATGGAGGACTTTGCTCGTTTGCTTAGCAGAAATCTTGCCTTATCAGTGGCTTGCAGATAATACTTCCAAGAAGACACTTACTGTGATACCCCTTGTGGGGGGGTCGCCTTTTTAGAGAACAGCTTGAAGAGCTGGTAAAACAGGTCACAGTCGGTAAAAGCACTAGCTTACCGCAACAAGGTTTCAAACAGACTAGTCGGGGCCCTACTTTCCGACTATTTTGCAAGTTTGATATCTCCTCTGAGAAACCAGGAGCAAAGTTCACCTTTATGAGGAAGAATGCAGACAGACCAAGATCTCCCTGACAACCTAAATCCCAGCCTGACCCCAAGCCCCCTCAGGCTTGAGCAGACACCCTCACCCTGTCGGGTAGGGGGATATCTTCGCCAGTCTACACAGAGCTGGCAGGCCAAGGTGCCAGATATTAGAATCAGGTTAAGGGTATCTGTACTCTACTCTGGTCAAGTTCTGGGCATTCAGACTGTCCCACTAGCCAGAGCAGGTGTCCACGCGATGGTCGACTGTAGGCTTCTGGCCTGAGTCTTTCCCCACCAGTATCTCCTTTGGAAAGGGAGTTTGACTGCTATTTTAATATTGCCAGCATCCCCAGGAGGGACGGCAGGGGGCGTCCCATACCGCAGTCCAGACTTCTCAACCCATTCTTAATGGAAAGTACTCTAGTGAGGTTCGGGGTATTGATCTGCCGCCTCATTTTTCAGCTTACCCGCTCACTACAGGGATACCTCCTATGGGTGAACTTGTACATACTTCAGGCCTGACCATATCTACAGGAACTCAAACTATGAAAGCTGCAGGGCAGCAGAGGGTTCTTACACTCCACACTGCTGTCCAGTGTGAGGAACCTGTTGACATCCAGGTGCAGCAGGAGGGTGTGGAGGTGTCCTCTCTCCCAGGATCCCACTGTGTCATCCCCTTTCACAGTCGTGGGCTTCGATGGCGTAGCTATTGAATCGCAGGTGCTATGCGATGGATGTCTCCCTCCTCAGGTGGTGGCCACTTTTATTCGGGTCATTAAGGCCTCTTCAGTCAGGATATACTATCGGCGGTGTTTTTTCGCTTGGAGTGAATAACATAAGGAATTGCAGCGGCAGGGGTTGAGGTGTTGCAATTAAGCTCCCTTTAAGGGCCAGGTTCCTGCCATGGCCATTCTTTACCAGCGTCAGAAAACAGAAACCTTTTTAATCCGCATATTCAAGCAGAACATGCTCATCATGTCTGTCCTCCTGGAAAGGCACCAATACCAGTCTGCAATTTCAATCTGGTCCTTTCAGCTTTACGGGGACCTCCCTTTGAACCCATGTTTGAGGCCTCCTTATTTACCTTAACTCTGAAGGTAGTGTTTCTAGTGGCCATTACGTCCGTCCACGGGGTTTTAGAGCTAGCAACTTTGTCTTGCAAATCTTCCTTCCTAATCTTTCATAGGGATAAGTTATAGGGATAATCCTTCAGGATTTTTGCTGAAGGTAGTTTCGTTCATTTCCTTTAATTCAGGACATTGTGCTGCCTTCATATCGTCCTAGTCCTGCTCACCCTAGAGAACAGGTTTTACATTCCCTCAATATTATTGGAATGCTAAAGCATATGTGGGGAGAACAGATGGATGGATTGGTGGCTGGATCAGACAGGCCATTTCTCAGGCCTATTCGGCTCAGGGGAAGGAAGAGCTGTAGGTTCATCCTGGGCCTTTCAGTACCAGGCCTCTGTGAACTAAGTGTGCAAAGCAGCCACTTGGTCATCTGTCCATACAAGGATACTGCCTTGGTAGGTCCCATGCGTAATTACTTTCAGTGTCCTTCTATGGACAACCTGACAGGGAAGATACCATTTTTATACGTTTTTTTTTTTTACATGTGTAAGTACTTTCGGATGTCCCTGTATGGAAAACGGGGGAATGGGCTTTGGTCCACAGGTTCAGACCTCTGCTGCCAATGGAGAGTTCCAGCTCCACAAATACCCAATTGTATCTGCACCTAACCTTCTAATGTCTGTGACCATTATTATGTGTGTTCAATGTCTAGGCAGGTGTTAAATTTGATGAAGCTTAATGTCTCTGCTTTAATAAACGCGACACAAAATGGTAATACTTTCCCTAATATTCTATTTCAGAATTGGTAAGGGATTTCAAGGAGTGATGAAGAGATGGGGATTTGCTGGACAACCTGCATCACATGGGCAAACCAAAACGCATCGGAGACCTGGTGCCATAGCTGCTGGAGTAAGTTGAGACCTATGTGCACATAAGGTTTTCGGCCAGAAAACAACTTATTTCTCTAGTATTCTCCTTTTTAAAAGCTGATCCCTGTTCAGGATGCTCTGCTGCACATCCCTTCTGGAAGCCAAAAACCAGCATCCTCGTTCTTGCTACTACTGTGTTCCTTGCCATCCACCGGACTGCCAGCAGCTTATCAGTTTCACTCAGGGGCTAGCACACTAGAGTGCACCTAGAGGTTGCTGGCTGACACGTGAATGGCAACCGTGGAAGACCACCTGGGGCAAGTATCAAGCTGCCAGGCAGATATGTGCAGTGGAACATCCCAAATGGTGGTAGCACCATGCTGTCATATCGGTGGAACCTATAGTCAAAACTTAAAATTCTCTTTTAAATCTCAAATGACTTAAAGTGGACCAACACCCAGGGGGGATCGGCCCGGAAATCTATAAGATTCCCGGACCGATCAGATCCCTCTCCGCAGGGCATCCGAAATCGGGATGTCCCGCGGGGAGGAACCCCCCAGGAGGCCCACAAACCTTACCTCAGCCCCGTTCCATCGGCGCATGCGCGAGCCGCGTCTCGCGCTTCCCTCTAGCAGGGCACGCACCCGCGCCAGCCGTTTGTGAATGGCCGGTGCAGGCGCGCTCCCTGTTAGAGGGAAGCGCGAGACGCGGCCTCCAGCGCTCAGAGCCAGCTGAGCTGGTATGCGCGTCCAGGCGGCCTTGGACGCGCATACCACAGCGGCTCTGAGCGCTGTGATTGGCTGGCGTGGTCACGTGGGAGCGGGGAGAGGTGAGTTTTTGGGGGCTCTCTGGGGGGTTTCAGACAGCGGGGCACCCCCGATCGGGGTGCCCCACCGAAGTGGACCAAAACCCAGGATAGTCAAAATCCTGGGTGTTGGTCCACTTTAATTAAAAATGTGTTGGTTAAGTCGTTACCTTCATATGTACAAAAATACTTGCTAAAGTAGCGCACACTGCACACAAGCTTATAGTGAAATGGGGGGGATGGATTAATATATATATATAGAAAAGCCATAAAATTGTTTATACTCTTATCTTTTAAAAAAGTATACAGAAATTGCTGCACAGGCCTTCTTGAAGAAAACCTGTACCATATGCTGCTCTATTTTGCTCCAGATGGTCTGTTGGGATATGTATGTCACATAGCTATGGTCAAGGAAATATAGAGTTGATGGACAACATAACTGACCAATGTTATCCCTGTTAGAGGAGATAATGGTCTGTATAATGATTGCATGACTGCCATACAGCACTATGCTGACAAACCATTTACAAGGCACATATGTATAATCATCTGTGACAAAAAGAAATCAAATAGGCATTACATAATATTTCACATGATGGAGCAGTATGTTACCCAGGGTAATCAGAGGTTTGATCTGTAACTAAGGCTGCAATGTTTCAAGGTAAACTGTCAGGCAGAGTGATGTCCTCATAAGTTACAAAGAGCCAGGGACCAGATTTCTGGGTTGGTGGTCTGCTACTGATTCATTTATACCAGCTCTTGTCAACAAATCCTTCCCGGAGTCCAGTATGGGCCAATTTTCTGTCTGCACAAAGAAGCCATTATCATCCTAAGCCTTACTGGTAATTATTACTTTAAGTATGTTTGAGTGGTAGCTGAGGAAAGTCTGACTGCTTTTTAAAGCCACTATTGAGCCAGTGTAAAAATTAACTGTGGCACGCTGAACTAGAAGTGACCAAGTCTGTGCAAAGACATGTTTAAGTGGACCAAATAGACTTTTAGTCCACTGCCTTGACATAGGGATGCCCTGCGGTGAGACCATCTAGTGAAAGTCCAAAATAGGGCTCTATGCTCGTCTATGTCTCCTATGTGGTGCTGTGCAAAGGCTTCCCTATGTGTCGCCCTTTTTTGCATCACTGTCTCCTGTTCTGTGGCTGAGGGAGGTAGCAGGAGGAGGGGACTGGATATACAATGGCAACAGCAGGACTGGAAGGACTCTGGCAGGAGTCTGAATAAGACTCTGTGGTCCTCATTCTCTGAGCTATTATTTTATTCTTAGTATACAGTACGTCCTGCTCCAAATAGAATACTTACACTTGGGTATTACTCCGCCAGATGGCGCTGGACTGCAGAGACATCGAAAACTCCTCCCGGCCCCTCAAATACCCAGGGACCTTCCACAAATACCCAGATTTTCTCTGCAGTCTGGACTGCTAAGGACGAGAAATGGCTCTCTCTACTCGCAGGTGAGCGGGGCTATTAGCCTGCGGCCCTGTAGGACTATTCCCACCCGTACCATTAGTTATATGCCTCCCAGCCTTGGCTGCGCTGGTCGGGTGATGGTAGGCAGCACCGCTAGCAGGTGCTTAGGAGCGCTGCTCCACCGCAATCCCCCACCAAAAGGTAGGCGGTTCAGGCTTATGGTGAGCCTCTATGGGATACCCCTCCCGCAATACTTGCCCCTTCCCATCGGTGGGCCCTATTTATGTGGCCGCTGTCCCCCCCTCATTCTCCTGGTAGCCTTCGGGGGAAAAAAGCTGGGGGGGGTGTCGTTATGGATGCTTTGCATTTACGTGTTTTAGACATTTATATTCTTAGTATACAGTGCTTCCTGCTCCAAATATAATACATACAATCGGGTAATACTCCGCCAGATGGCGCTGGACTGCAGAGACATTGAAAATAGGCTCCTCCCGGACCCTCAAATACCCGGGGACCTCCCACAAATCCCCAGAATTTCTCTGCAGTCTGCGAAGGACGAGAAATTGGCTCTCTACTCGCAGGTGAGCGGGGCTATTAGCCTGCGGCCCTGTAGGACTATTCCCACTGTTCCACTAGTATTATGCCTCCCAGCCTTGGCTGCGCTGGTCGGGTGAGGGTAGGCAGCACCGCTGTTAGGTGCTTAGGAGCGCTGCTCCACCGCAATCCCCCACCAAAGGGTAGGCGGTTCAGGCTTATGATGAGCCTATTTGGGATGCCCCTCCCACACTTGTGCCCCTTGCCCCTGCCTATCGGTGGGCCCTATTTAAGTGGCCGCCGTCCTCCCTCATCCTCCTTGTAGTCTTTGGGGGAAAAGAGGGGGGGGTGTATGTGTATGAGTATAGATATGTATGTTATGCATTCTGTGTTTTACACTCTCTTTTCACATGCCTTTTATTCGTGTGTCAGCCGCCACGCTGACTTGTCTTTACTGCTTTTTTAAATTTGCCGCCGCGCGCTGACTTTGTTCCGCGCTTGGCGGCGGCATTACCTCAGGCGCTGGTGTGCCATCATTGGCTGCTTGCCGTTCTGGCTTCGCGCTCTTCGGGGGGGCTGGGTCCGTCTTTGGCGCGTTCCGCGTCATCACTGTTACTGGCCCACCCCTCGAGGTATACCGACGCCATCTTTCCTACTTGGTTGGCCTATGCGCGACGGACTCCTACCTACCGCGGTCCGTACCATTAGTACCCTAGCGGGTTATTGGGGCATCCAGGGTTGCTACATAGCGTTATTCCCTATCGGCATATAGCGCCGCTATAATCACCATATGGAGGCATCCCAGGATAATGTGACCGGGGTCCCTTTGGGACAAGACCGGCTGTGTGTAGCGTGTGGGCAGCCTCATGCTGACGCTGACAAGGCGCGGGTCTGTGTACCCTGTGCTGAGCAGGTGCTTGCATTGCAATCTGGCTTGCCAGTGGCTGCACCTCGTTTCACTTCGCCTACTCCCCCAAGCTTAAACCTAACTCCTACTGAGTTGCATACTAGTGGGGATTCTCAGCCTGATGTGTCTTCTAGACTAGCTACTGTTGAGCAGTTGATTGCTAAGTCCTTAGCGCGTAAGGCCCCTGCTAAGAAGTGGCACTTGACGCCTAATGTCACTGTTTTCCCTATGGGAACTGAGGAGTTTATGAATCTTTGTGGCTATACCCCGTCTGATGAAGGGGAGCTCTTTTCTGATTCAGGCTCATCTGATGAGAGACCGAGGGGTCATGACAATTCTGGCTCTGACCCCTGGGCCCCGGATGACACTGACAGATTATTGACCCAGATTTTTGAGGTTCTGTCTATCTCTCTCCCTGTTGCGGCTCCTAGGCAAAGAGGGGAGCTTTTCCATACAGCAAAATCACGTTTGGAATTTCCAGAGCAGGCACATTTCCATAACCTTGTGCTCAAGGAATGGGTGCGCCCCAGTAAACTTCCCGGGGTTCCAAAGAGTTGGGATAGGAAGTATCCCTTTGCTGCTGAGGTGGTTAAATGTTGGTCATCCTCCCCCCCCCCCCGAGGTGGATGCCCCGATCCTATTTGTGGCCTTGCCCTTCGGCCTCACTTCAGCTCCCAGGGTGTTCACCAAGGTGCTGGCTGGCGTGATGTCTCTGCTCAGATGTCAGGGCGTCTGCGTGCTTCCCTATCTGGACGACATCCTCATCACTTCCCAGTCTCTACATCAGGCTGGGTTTGATACTCAGCTGGTGGTGTCCACTCTGGAGTCATTTGGATGGGTGATCAACCACCCCAAGTCCTCGCTGTCCGCTTCCTTGGTAATTCCATTCTTAGGAATGAATCTGGATACAGTTCAGGCAAGGATCTTCCTTCCTCAGCAGAAGGTGGACAGTCTGATTGCACAGGCTCAGTCCCTCCTAGCTTGCCCCCATCCCTCCATCAGGCAGGGGATGCAGCTGGTGGGCCTGATGGTGGCGTACTTCGAAGCGTTCCCTTATGCTCAGTTCCACTTGAGGCCTCTGCAACTTCACCTATTGTCAGTATGGGACAAGGACCCAGCGTCCCTGGACAGGGTCTGTATGCTCTCCCCCCTGGTCAGGAGGTCCCTCTTGTGGTGGATGGACTCAAGTAACCTGTTGGGGGCAGATCCTTTCTTGCCCCTTCCTGGGAGACGGTCACCACGAATGCCAGTCTGTCAGGTTGGGGGGGTTTCTGGAAGTCCCTGCGGTTCCAGGGGCGGTGGGGCCCTCAGGAGGCCCACACTCCTATCAGTGTCTTGGAGCTGCGGGCGATCAGGTTAGTTCTGGCTCGCTTGACTACTCATCTTCGGGGGCCTGCCTGTTCAGGTGCGCTCGGACAACCAGACGGCAGTTGCCTACATCAATCATCAGGGAGGGACCCGGAGCAAGGGGGCCCTCCAGGAAGCGTCTCTGATCCTGACTTGGGCGGAGGCCAATGTCCCCTGCATCTCAGCTGTGTACATCCCGGGGGTGGAAAATCGCCTGGCGGACTCTCTGAGCAGGGGGACCTCTCGCCAGGGAGAATGGTCCTTATGCAGCAGGGTGTTTCAATATCTGTGTCACCGTTGGGGCCAACCAGATGTGGATCTGTTTGCGTACCGCCACAATCACAAGCTCCCAGCTTTTCTCTCTCTGTCCAGGCATCCTCTGGCCCTGACCTCGGATGCGTTAGCAATGTCATGGAAGGACTTTCAGTTCCTGTATGTCTTCCCTCCAATTCCCCTGCTGGGCAGGGTTCTGCGCAAGATTGCTCTGGAAGGGGTGCCAGCAATTCTGGTGGCCCCCAGGTGGGCAAGAAGAGTGTGGTTCGCAGACGTGGTACAGCTGGCAGTAGATCAGTACGCTCTGCCCTTGGTGCCAGATCTGCTCACTCAGGGCTCACTACGCCATCCCAATTTACAAACTCTGGCTTTGACGGCTTGGCTGCTGAAACCTCCATCTTGATGGAGAAGGGGCTGTCTTCCTCGGTTGTGGATACTTTGATTAAAGCTAGGAAGAAGTCTTCTTCTTCCATTTATTACAGGGTTTGGTGTGCCTACATTGACTGGTGTGAGTCTAAGTCTCTTCCCTGTCGTGTGTTCTCTATTCCCAGGATTCTGGAGTTCCTGCAGCATGGGTTGGAGATGGGGCTCCAACTCAGTACTCTGAAGGGTCAGGTTTCTGCCCTGGCTATTTTCTTCCAGAAGTCCTTTGCTCAGCACCTTCTGATCAGGACTTTTTTCCAGGAGATCACTCATGTGCGTCCCCCACGCAAACCTATGGTGCCTGTTTGGGATCTGAACTTGGTTCTGTCAGCCTTGCAGGGTGCTCCCTTTGAACCTGTGCTGGATGCTGCCTTGGCCATTCTTACGCTCAAGGTTGTGTTTCTGGTGGCTATTACTTCTGTTAGGCGTGTGTCTGAGTTGGCGGCGCTGTCCATTCAGCCCCCCTACTATGAGAGACACCAGGACAAGGTGGTGTTTCGTTTCAAACCTGACTTTCTGCCTAAGGTAGTGTCTGCCTTTCATTTGAATCAGGATATTGTTCTTCCTTCTTTGTGCCCTAATCCTAGCAATGCTAAGGAGTGAGTTTGAACTCTTTGGATGTGGTTAGGTGTCTGAAGTACTATCTGGTGACTTCTGCACCTTTCAGGAAAACTGATGCTGTTTTTGTGGTCCCTTCTGGTCCTAGGAAGGGTTTGGCTCCTGCCAAGTCTACTATCAGCAAGTGGATTCGTCAGGCTGTGATTCAAGCCTACTCTGCTAAGGGGAAGAATCCTCCCTTCCGCCTTACTGCTCATTCCACTCGTGCTATTGGTGCCTCTTGGGCTTTTCGGCACCAGGCTTCTGTTGACCAAGTTTGCAAGGCCGCTACTTGGTCTTCTGTTCATACCTTTTCAAAGTTTTACAAGGTTGTTAGGGCCTCAGCTGATGCTGTTTTTGGCCAAAAGGTTCTGCAGGCGGCAGTGGTTTAAACTGCCTGCTGCTGTCTTTCTTCTTGGGGATCCCACCCTACTTTATGGACACTGCTATTGGATGTCCCAAGTGTAAGTATTAGATTTGGAGCAGGACGTACTGTATACTAAGAATAATACAATTCTGTGATTACTCACCTGTAGAATTGGTATTATGAGTATACAGTACGTCCTGTTCCAACCCACCCTTGGTTTTTGCATTATCCTGGATCCCCTGTATGGTGATTGTTATAGTTGATAGTTTGGTTGTTTAATTTTCCCGGCTTCTCGTTAACTGCTTTTCAATGCTGGGGATTTGTGGGAGGTCCCCGGGTATTTGAGGGGCCGGGAGGAGCCTATTTTCCATGTCTCTGCTGTCCAGCACCATCTGGCGGAGTATTACCCGATTGTATGTATTATATTTGGAGCAGGACGTACCAATTCTACAGGTGAGTAATCACAGAATTGTATTTTTTTATTCATTGTCTTGTGCCAGCCGCTGCACTGTCTCGCTTTACTTTTACTATATTTAAAATTACCTCAGGCGCCGGTGCGCCGTCATTGGCTGCTTGTCATGTGCTGGCTTCACGCTCTTCGGGGGGTATCCCGCCTATGGTGCGTTCCGCGTCATTGCTGTTACCGGCCCGCCCCTCGAGGTATACCGATGCCATCTTGTCCGCTTGGCTGGCTTATGCGCAACGGTCCCCTACCTACCGCGGTCTGTAAGTGCCCTTGCGGGCGTTTTTTTATTATCTAATTTTTTTAATACTGTCTGCTTATGGCCCCCTTTTTATTGTGTCTTTCAGGCAGGTGAATCCACTGGCTTCTCCCGGCCCTCTTAGTTTGCAAATTTTTATAGGCCTAGTTGTATTTACTCCCACTCCCTAGCGGGCTATTGGGGCATCCAGGGTTGCTTTATAGCGTTAATCCCTATCGGCCTATAGCGCTGCCATATGGAGGCATCTCAGGATAATGTGACCGGGGTTCCTTCGGGACAAGCCCGGCTGTGTGTTGCGTGTGGGCAGCCTCATGCTGACGCTGACAAGGCGCGGGGTCTGTGTGTCCTGTGCTGAGCAGGTGCATGCACTACAATCTGCCTTCCCGTGGCTGGGTCTGCACTTCGAATCACTTCACCTACCCCCCCCCCCCCCCCGAAGCTTAAATCTCACTCCTACTGAGTTGCATACAAGTGGGGATTCTCAGCCTGATGTGTCTTCTAGACTGGCTTCTGTTGAAAAGTTGATTGCTAATACCTTGGCACGTAAGGCCCCTGCAAAAAAGTGGCACTTAACGCCCAATGTCACTCTTTTTCCTATGGAAGCTGAGGAGTTTTGGGATCTCTGTGGCTATACCCCTTCGGATGAAGGGGAGCTTTTCTCTGACATGGGGTCCTCTGATGAGAGGCCCAGGGGCCATGACGAGGCTGGCTCTAACCGCTGGACCCCGGATGACACTGACAGATTGCTGACCCAGATTTTTAAGGTTCTGTCCATTTCTCCCCCTGTTGCAGCTCCCAGGCAAAGGGGGGAACTCTTCCATACAGCTAAATCACGTTTGGAATTTCCCGAGCAAGCACATTTCAATAACCTTGTGCTCAAGGAATGGGAGTGCCCCAGTAGACTTCCCGGGGTACCTAAGAGTTGGGATAGGAAGTATCCCTTTCCTGCTGATGTTGTAAAATGTTGGTCATCCCCTCCCGAGGTTGATGCCCCAGTCCTGGGGTTATCTAACACCTGTCATGCATTCCCCTGACTCTACTACCCTGTGGGATGCTGAGGACCGGCGCATTGACCAGCTGGCGTCCCATGCCTTTGCATGTGCGGGGATGGCGCTGCGCCCGGTCTGTGCTTCTGCCATTACCGCTGTGGCCGCTAGAACCCTTATCAGAAATATACTTGATGGTGCCCCTGATGATTTGCCTCGTGAAGTGTTCAATGCACTCTCCAGTTGTGATGTTTTTGTAAACTTTGTCCTCTCTGCCTTGGATGACACCATAAGAATGTGTGCCAGGACATCTGCCCTTGTGGTGGCTATTCGCCGCTCGGTTTGGCTACGCCAGTGGGCTGCTGACAATGCTGCCAAGAAGGCCCTCACTGGGTTTCCCTTCAAAGGACTACGCCTGTTTGGGGACCGCCTGGATATTTTTGCTAAGGGAGACAGGTTACCCCAGCGCAGGCGGCAATCTCTGCCCTTTCGGGGTCAGGGCTCCTTCTCCTCCCCCTACCGTGATGCTAGACAAGGGAGGGGGGTTTCCTTCACTGGGGCCCGGGGAGATTTCTGGGGTAGAGGCAGAGGATGTGGCCGTCCTGGCTCCCCCTGGGGCCCCAAGGAAAAATCCTCTCAAGGCATGATGCGGCGCCTTCACCCCTCCGGGTGGAGGGACGGCTTCAGCACTTTGCTCACGTCTGGAGGCTCCATGTCTCAGACCGGTGGATTCAGGAGGTAGTGTCCTCCGGTTACAAGATAGAGTTTGCTGCCTGGCCGCCCCCAAGATTCATCAGATCCCGGATTCCCCAGGACCCTGTGTCAGCTCAGGAGCTATTGCAGGCAGTGCAAGGCCTCCTGGAGCTGGGGGTCATCTGCAAGGTCCCTTTAAAAGAAAAGGGCAAGGGCTTCTATTCCAATCTATTCACAGTTCCCAAAAAGATGGTTCAGTCAGGCCCATCCTGGACTTAAAGATCCTCAACAAATTTGTCAAGAGCAGGCGCTTTCGCATGGAAACTCTGCGCTCTGCCATCAGTTCCCTGCACCCAGGGGATTTCATGATGTCTGTGGACATCAAAGATGCTTACCTTCATATTCCTGTATTTCCAGGTCATCAAAGGTTTCTCAGGTTCGCTCTGGAGGATCAACACTACCAATTTGTGGCATTGCCATTCGGTCTCACCTCAGCTCCCAGGGTGTTCACCAAGGTGCTGGCTGGTGTGATGTCTCTGCTCAGGTATCAGGGTGTCCGCGTGCTGCCTTATCTGGACGACATTCTCATCACCTCCCAATCTCTACATCAGGCAGAAGTGGATACTCGGCTGGTGGTGTCCACCCTGGAGTCAGATGGATGGGTGATCAACCACCCCAAGTCTTCACTGTCCCCCTCCTTGGTGACTCCATTCCTAGGAATGAATCTGGATACAGTTCAGGCAAGGATTTTCCTTCCTCAACAGAAGGTGGATGGTCTGATTGCACAGGTCCAGTTCCTGCTATCTTGTCATCATCTCTCCATCAGGCAGGGATTGCAGCTGGTGGGCCTGATGGTGGCGTGCTTCCAGGCGGTCCCTTATGCTCAGTTCCACATGAGACCTCTGCAACTCCACCTCTTGTCAGTATGGTACAAGGATCCCGCGTCCCTGGACCCGGTCCTTGTGCTTTCCCCCCTAGTCAGGCGGTCCCTCTCGTGGTGGCTGGACTCCAGGAACCTGTAGGGGGGCAGATCCTTTCTGGCCCCCTGCTGGGAGACTGTCACCACGGATGCCAGTCTGACGGGTTGGGGGGGTTTCTGGAAGTCCCTGCAGTTCCAGGGGAGGTGGGGCCCTCAGGAGGCCCACACACCTATCAACATTCCGGAACTGTGGGCTATCAGGTTAGTTCTGGCCCAGTTGACTACTCAGCTTCGGGGCCTGCCTGTTCAGGTGCGCTCGGACAACCAGACAGCAGTCGACTGCATCAATCATCAGGGAGGGACCCGGAGCAAGGGGGCCCTTCAGGAAGTGTCTCTGATCCTGACCTGGGCGGAGACCAATGTTCCCTGCATATTAGCTGTGTACATCCCGGGGGTGGAATACCTCCTGGCAGACTCTCTGAGCAGGGGGACCTCTCGCCAGGGAGAATGGTCCCTATGCAGCAGGGTGTTCCAATCTCTGTGTCGCCGTTGGGGCCAACCAGATGTGAATCTGTTTGCGTCCCGTCACAATCACAAGCTACCGGCCTTTGTCTCCCTGTCCCAAGATCCCCTGGCCTTGACCTCGGATGCTCTAGCAATGTCATGGAAGGACTCTCAGCTTCTGTATGTCTTCCCTTCATTCCCTCTGCTGGTCAGGGTGCTACGCAAGATTGCTCTGGAAGGGGTGCCAGCAATTCTGGTGGCCCCCAGGTGGTTCGCAGACGTGGTGCAGCTGGCAGTAGATCAGTACGCTCTGCCTCTGGTGCCAGATCTGCTCACCCAGGGCTCTCTACGCCATCCCAATTTACAAACTCTGGCTTTGACGGCCTGGCTGCTGAAACCTCCATCTTGATGGAGAAAGGGCTGTCTACTTCTGTCGTTGATACCATGATTAAGGCTAGGAAGAAGTCGTCGTCTTCTTCCATTTATTACAGGGTTTGGCGTGCCTACATTGACTGGTGTGAGTCTAAGTCTCTTCCCTGTCGTGTCTTTTCTATCCCCAGGATTCTGGAGTTCCTACAGCATGGGTTGGAGATGGGGATCCAACTTAGTACTCTAAAAGGTCAGGTTTCTGCCCTGTCTGTTTTCTTCCAGAAGTCCTTTGCTCAGCAATCTCTGATTAGGACTTTTTCCAGGGGTTGACTCAAGTGCATCCCCCACGTAAGACTATGGTGCCTGTTTGGGATTTGAATCTGGTTTTGTCAGCCTTGCAGGGTGCTCCTTTTGAACCTGTGCAGGATGCGTCCCTGGCCATCCTTACTCTCAAGGTTGTTTTTCTGGTGGCTATCACTTCCATTAGGCGTGTGTCTGAGTTGGCGGCGCTCTCCATTCACCTCCCCTACTATGAGAGAAACCAGGACAAGGTGGTGTTTCGTTTCAAGCCAGATTTTCTGCCTAAGGTAGTGTCTGCCTTTCATTTGAATCAGGACATTGTTATCCCTTCACTGTGCCCTAATCCTAGTAATGCTAAGGAGAGGGTCTTGCATTCTTTGGATGTAGTTAGGTGTCTGAAGTACTATCTGGTGGCTACTGCACCTTTCTTGTTGTCCCTTTTTGTGGTCCCTTCTGGTCCTAGGGAGGGTTTGGCTCCTGCCAAGTCTACTGTCAGCAAATGGATCCGTCGGGCTGTGATTCAGGCCTATTCTGCTAAGGGGAAGAATCCTCCCTTACGCCTTACTGCTCATTCTACTCATGCTATTGGTGCTTCTTGGGCTTTTCAGCACCAGGCTTCTGTTGAACAAGTTTGCAAGGCCGCTACTTGGTCTTCTGTGCATACCTTTTCAAAGTTTTACAAGGTTGATGTTAGGGCCTCAGCTGATGCTGCTTTTGGCCGAAAGCGGATTGGCCAGCCGGATGTTGACCTGTTTGCGTCCCGTCACAACCACAAGCTTCCAGCCTTTGTCTCCCTGTCCAGGATCCTCTGGCCCTGTCAGTGGATGCTCTGGCAGTGTCTTGGAAGAGCTTTTAGCTCTATGTTTTTCCTCCATTTCCTCTGCTGGGCAGGGTGCTGGGCAAAATAGCCCAGGAGGGGGTTCCAGCCATTCTGGTGGCCCCATGTTGGCCAAGAAGAATTTGGTTCGCAGAAATCGTACAGTTGGCAGTAGATTGTTTCGTCCTGCCCCTGGTGCCAGACCTGCTCACTTGGGGGCGGCTGCGCCACCCCAATTTACAAAAACGCTGGCTTTGACGGCCTGGCTGCTGAAACCTCCATCTTGATGGATAAAGGGTTGCCGGCCTCTGTAGTTAATACCATGATCAGAGCTAGGAAGAAGTCTTCTTCTACCATTTACTACAGGGTTTGGCGTGCTTACATTGACTGGTGTGAATCTAGGTCACTTCTATGTCGGGTGTTCTCAATTCCCAGGATATTGGAATTTTTAAAACATGGCTTGGATCTGGGTTTTCAGCTTAGTACTCTGAAGGGCCATGTTTCTGCTCTGGCAGTTTTTTTTCCAAAGATCTTTTGCTTTGATCTTTTGCTTCTGCATCTGGTGCAGACCTTCTCGTCTGCCATGCAAGGGTCTCCTTTTGAACCTTTGCAGGAGGTGGCTTTGTCCACTCTCACTGTCAAGGTAGCCTTTTTGGTGGCTATTACCTCAGTCAGGAGAGTTTCTGAATTGGCGGCGCTTTCCATCAAGCCTCCTTATTTTGAAAGACACCAGGACAAGGTGGTGTTTCACTTTAAAACTGATTTTCTGCCTAAGGTTGTGTCTGCTTTTCATCTCAATCAGGACATTGTGTTGCCTTCCTTGTGCCCTAACCCTGGTAATCCCAAGGAAAGGGTGTTACATTCTCATGATGTAGTTAGGGCTGTGAAGTTCTTTTTGGTGGCTACTGAATCCTTTAGGAAGACTGATGCTTTCTTTGTGGTTCCGTCTGATCCCAAGAAAGGCCAGGTTCCTGCTAAATCCACTATCAGCAAGTGGATCCATCAGGCCGTGATTCAGGCCTATTCTGCTAAGGGAAAGAAACCTCCTTTCCGCCTTACTGCTCATTCTACTCGTGCTATTGGTGCCTCTTGGGCTTTTCAGCACCAGGCTTCTGTTGAACAAGTTTGCAAGGCCGCAGCTTGGTCTTCTGTTCATACCTTTTCTAAGTTTTACAAGGTTGATGTTAAGGCCTCAGCTGATGCTGCTTTTGGCCGCAAAGTTCTGCAGGCGGCAGTGGTTTAGACTGCTTGTGGTTGTTTTTGGGGATCCCACCCTACCTTACGGACACTGCTATTGGATGTCCCATGTGTAAGGATATCTTTCGGAACGGGACGTGATGTATACTAAGAATAATACAATTCTGGCATTACTCACCTGTAGAATTGTTATTATGAATATACATCACGTCCCGTTCCGCCCCACCCTTGTTGTTCTTGTTACCTCTTTATGGTGATTGTTGTTTATATTCTCCCAGCTTTAACTGCTTTTTAAATACTGGGGTTCTGTGGGAGGTGCCTCGGTATATATGGGCCGGGAGGGGCCACTTTTTCTGCTCTGCAGTCACGTGACATCTGAAGATGAATAACCCCATGTGTAAGGATATCTATCGGAACGGGATGTGATGTATACTCATAATAACAATTCTACAGGTGAGTAATCACAGAATTGTATTTTTATTGTTCTTCTACATAACGAACATTATTTTTCGGCCTATAAGACGCACCTGCCCATAAGACGCACCTAGGATTTTGGGAAGGAAAACTAGAGAAAAAAATATTCTAAGCCAAATGTTGTGCTAAAACACCCAATTGCAGACAGTGTGGCGTTCCCCCATCCCATTCCCCATATAGTCAGTGTGGCATCCCCCCTCCTATTCCCATATAGGCAGTGTGGCATCCCCCCTCCCATTCCCATATAGGCAGTGTGGCATTCCCCCCATTCCCATATAGGCAGTGCGTCATTCCCCCCTCCCATTCCCATATTGGCTGTGTGGCATCCCCCCCCCATTCCCATATAGGCAGTGTGGCATTCCCATATAGGCAGTGTGTCATTCCCCCCTCCCATTCCCATATAGGCAGTGTGGTATCCCCCTGCCCATTCCCCATATTGGTAGTGTGGCATTCCCCTTATAGGTAGTGTGGCATTCCCCCCCTTCCATTGCCCATATAGGTAGTGTGGCATTCCCCTTTTAGGTAGTGTGGCATTTCTCCCCTTCCATTGCCCATATAGGTAGTGTGGTATCCCCCCCCCCCTTCCATTGCCCATATAGGTAGTGTGGCATTCCCCTTATGGGTACTGTGGCATTCCCCCACCCCTTCCATTGCCCATATAGGTAGTGTGGCATTCCCCTTATAGGTAGTGTGGCATTCCCCTTTTAGGTAGTGTGGCATTTCCCCCCTTCCATTGCCCGTATAGGTAGTGTGGTATTCCCCTCTTCCATTCCCCTATAGGTAGTGTGGCATTCCTCCCCTCTTCCATTCCCCCATAGATAGTGTGGCATTTCCCCCCTCTTCCCTTCCCCTTATAGGTAGTGTGGCATTCCCCTTTTAGTTAGTGTGGCATTTCTCCCCTTCCATTGCCCATATAGGTAGTGTGGTATCCCCCCCCTTCCATTGCCCATATAGGTAGTGTGGCATTCCCCCACCCCTTCCATTGCCCATATAGGTTGTGTGGCATTCCCCTTTTAGTTAGTGTGGCATTCCCCTTTTAGGTAGTGTGGCATTTCTCCCCTTCCATTGCCCATATAGGTAGTGTGGTATTCCCCCCCCCCTTCCATTGCCCATATAGGTAGTGTGGCATTCCTCTTTTAGGTAGTGTGGCATTTCCCCCCTACCATTGCCCGTATAGGTAGTGTGGTATCCCCCCCCCCCTTCCATTCCCCTATAGGTAGTGTGGCATTCCCCCCCTTCCATTCACCGTAAATAAAAAAAAAAAAAGAAAAGTAAACTCACCTTTTAATCCTCCCCGCTATCTTCACACACACACACGGCCTTATACAGCGGTGGGCGATACCTCTGCCACACGCTCTGTCCCTGTCACTTCTCCACGACCCCAGCAGACGGAGACACCCGGACTATACAGTGGTGGGCGTGGCCGATGCTCGAGCGTCGGCCACGCCCTCCGCTGTATAAGGCCGTGTTAACTCTGTATGCCGGCGCCGCAGAGAGGAAGCGATGGAGGCAGCCATGGAGGAGGCGGCAGATACAGCTGCCTCCATCGCTTCCTCTCTCTCTGCGGCGCCAGCGCACAGAGTGAACACCCGGCCTTGGTATAGTGGTGGGCGTGGCCGACGCTCGAGCATCTGTAACAGGCCAGTGCCTGTGTGTGCTGGCGCCGCTACCGCTTCCGGGACAGCGCGATGGAGAGGCGAGTTAACCTTTTCCTTTTTATTTATTTTTTTTTCACATTCGCCCGATAAGATGCACTGACATTTCCCCCCACTTTCATAGGGCGAAAAATACAGTGTGTGTGTGTATATATATATATATATATATATATATATATATATATATATATATAAAATATATTATGTAATAAACTATACATCTAGTGTATTTTTTCCTTTTAAATCCAGTTAAAGCAGAATCCGTTAAAAAGACTTCTCAAGTCCCTTAGCTTGATTTAGATTTGAGATACCCCAATACTCCCTAAAGTTAATGTGTTTTGTTTTTTAGGATCCAGCACGAGTGTTTCCTGGAACAAAAATGCCTGGCCGTATGGGTAACGTTTACCGAACATCACATGCCCTTAAGGTTTGTTCTTTTTTTTGTCTTTTAAATGCTTTCATCTTCACTATGTCTTGTCTGGGGAGTGTCAGTAAGGTGTTGTACCATGTTAGCCATTGAAGTAAGCAGGAAATCCAAGGTTAAGGTAATACCATTTATTAGCTAACTCAATAGATTGAAAATGCAAGCTTTCAGAGCGATTTCAGAGAAGATTCTTCTTTACACATTTATTCAGAAAACTACAAAGGAGACAAGATAGTTATTCTTAGTATACAGTACCTCCTGCTCCAGATTAGATTACTTGGGTATTACTCCGCCAGATGGCGCTGGACTACAGAGACATCGAAATCAGGCTCCTCCCGGCCCCTCAAATACCAGGGCCCTCCCACAGAATCCCCAGATCTTCTCTGCAGTCTGGACTGCGAAGGACAAGAAGATGGCTCTCTCTTCTTGCAGGTGAGCGGGGCTATTAGCCTTCGGCCCTGTAGGACTATTCCCACCCGTTCCATTTTTAATGTGCCTCCCAGCCTTGGCTGCGCTGGTCGGGTGATGGAAGGCAGCACCGCTGTGAGGTGCTTAGGAGCGCTGCTTCACCGCAGTCCCCCACCAAAGGGTAGGCGGTATAGGCATATGGTGAGCCTCTATGGGATGCCCCTCCCACCCTATTGCCCCTTGCCACTGTCTATCGGTGGGTCCTGTCAAGTGGCCGCTGTCCTCCCTCGCTCTCTTGTAGCTCTCGGGGGGAGGGGGGGCGGTGTATGTGAATTGCCTTGGTGCTTCACTGTATTGTACTTTTGGTTGGCGTCAGTCGCCGCGCTGTCTTGGTTGCACTGGTTGCCTTGTTTTAAATTTGCCACCGCCGCGCGCACTTCCACTGTGTTCCGCGTTTGGCGGCGGCGTTACCTCAGGCGCTGGTGCGCCGTTATTGGCTGCTTGTCACGTGTGCGGCTTCGCGCTCTTTGGGGGGCGGGGCCCGCGGTGTTCACTGTCCCCGCGGCCCCCCCCCCCCCTCGAGGTATACCCGGCGCCATTTTCTCTTGGATGCGGCTGCTACGTGACTGGCATCTACCTACCGCGGTCCGTGAGTGCCCTCGCGGGCGGCTTTATTTACCTATTGTCATTCACATGTCACTTACTGTTCCCCTTTGCTTATGTCTTTCAGACGGGCCGAACCTTATTGGCTTCTCCTGGCCCTACTCCATCTATTTAGTTATTTAACTTGTGAGGCCTAGTGTGTAATTTACCCCCACTTCCCTAGCGGGCTATTGGGGCATCCCGGGTTGCTTTTATAGCGTCAATCCCTATCGGCCTATTGTGCCGCTATAATCACCATACGGAGGCGTCTCAGGATAATGTGCTCGGGGTTCCTTCAGGACAAGCCCAGCTGTGTGTAGCTTGTGGGGTGTCCCCTACTAGTGCTGACAATGTGCGGGTCTGTGTACCTTGTGCCCAGCAGGTGCTTGTGCTGCAGCCTGGTTTACCAGTGGCTGGGCCTGCGCCTCGTATGGCTTCACCTACTCCCCCAAGCTTAAAGTGGACCAACACCCAGGATTTTCACTATCCTCGGTGTTGGTCCACTTCCGCGAGGCACCCCGATCCCCCCAGAAAGCCCCAAAAACTCACCTGACACCGCGTGACTCGCTCCACCAATCACCGCCGATGGACAAGCGAGGTCCGTCGACGGACAAGGTGAGAGCGCCCGCCGCCGCCTCTCACGCGTCCCTCTTACAGGGAGCGCACCCGTGCCGGCCATTCACAAACGGCCGGCGCGGGGGCGGGAACTGCTAGAGGGAATGCACGAGAGGCGGCGGTGGCCCGCACATGCGCCGTTGGAACGAGAAACAGGTAGGATTTGCGGGCGTCCTGGGGGGTTTCATACAGCGGGCAGGCAGGGAGCTGATCGGCCCGGGAATCTTATAGATTCCCGGGCCGATCAGCTGTGGGTGTTGGTCCACTTTAAATCTCACTCCCATTGAGTTGCATACTAGTGGGGATTCTCAGCCTGATGTGTCTTCCAGACTGGCTAATGTTTAGAAGTTGCTTGCTAATACCTTGGCGCGTAAGGCCTCTGCAAAAAAGCGGCACTTAACGTCTTATGTCACTCTTTTCCCTATGGAAGCTGATGAGTTTTTGGAACTGTCTGGCTACCCCTTTGGAGGAAGGGTAGCTATTCTCTGACTCAGGGTCATCTGATGAGAGGCCCAGGGGTCATGACGATTCTGGCTCTGACCCCTGGGCCCCAGATGATACTGATAGGCTGTTGGCTCAGATTTTTGAGATTCTGTCTATTTCTCCCCCGGTTGCGGCTCCCAGGCAACTGGGGGAATTGTTTCATACTGCTAAGCCACGTTTGGAATTTCCTGAGCAAGCCCATTTTAATAATCTTGTGCTCAAGGAATGGGAGCGCCCCAGCATGCTTCCCGGTGTACCTAAGAGTTGGGATAAGAGGTATCCCTTTCCTGCTGATGTGGTGAAGTGTTCGTCATCCCCTCCTGAAGTGGATGCCCCGGTCCTAGGGTTATCTAACACCTCTGTCATGCACTCTCCTGACTATACTACGCTGCGGGATGCTAAGGACCGGCGCATTGATCAGCTGGCGTCCCATGCCTTTGCATGTGTGGGGACGGAGCTGCGCCCGGTCTGTGCCTCTGCCATTATGGCTGTGGCTATCAGGACCCTGCTCAGAAGTATCCTTAATGGTGCCCCTGATGATGTGTCTAGTGAGGAGTTTAATGCACGCTCTCGTGATGTTTTTGTGACTTATGTCCTCTCTGCCTTGGATGATACCATTAGAATGTGTGGCAGAACCTCTGCCCTTGTGGTGGCTATACGCCGCTCGGTTTGGCTGCGCCAGTGGGCTGCTGACAACGCTGCCAAGAAAGCCCTCACTGATTTTCCCTTCAAAGGACTACGCCTGTTTGGGGACCGCCTGGACCTGTTTGCCAAGGGAGGCAGGTTACCCCAGCGAAGGCGGCAGCCTCGGCCCTTTTGGGGTCAGGGCTCCTTTTCCTCCCCCTACCATGGTGCTAGACAAGGGAGGGGGGTTTCCCTTACTGGGGCCCGACGTGACTTCTGGGGTAGGGGCAGAGGACGTGGATGCCCTGGCTCCTCCTGGGGCTCCAAGCTTAAGTCCTCTCCCAAACCCCCTCAGGCATGAAGGGGCGCCCTCACCCATCCGGGTGGGGGGACGGCTTCAGCACTTTGCTCACGTCTGGAGGCTTCATGTCTCAGACCGGTGGATTCAGGAGGTAGTGTCCTCCGGTTACAAGATAGAGTTTGCTGCCTGCTCCCCCCCCCCCCCCCCCCCCCCCAAGATTCATCAAGATCCTGGATTTCTCAGGACCCTGTGTCAGCTCAGGCTCTAGGGCAGGCGGTGCAAAGCCTTCTGGAGCTGGGGGTCATCTGCAAGGTCCCTTTAAGAGAAAGGGGCAAGGGCTTCTATTCCAACCTCTTCACCGTGCCCAAAAGAGATGGGTCAGTCAGGCCCATCCTGGACTTGAAGATCCTCAACAAATTTGTCAGGTGCAGGCGCTTTCGCATGGAAACTCTGCGTTCTGCCATCAGTTCCCTGCTTACCTTCATATTCCTGTGTTTCCAGGTCATCAAAGGTTCCTCAGGTTCGCTCTGGAGGATCAACACTACCAATTTGTGGCATTGCCCTTTGGTCTCACTTCAGCTCCCAGAGTGTTCACCAAGGTGCTGGCAGGAGTGATGTCTCTGCTCAGGTCTCAAAGCATCCGCGTGCTGCCCTACCTGGATGACATTCTCATCACTTCCCAGTCCCTACATCAGGCAGAGTTGGATACTCAGCTGGTAGTGTCCACTCTGGAGTCATTTGGCTGGGTAATCAACCATCCCAAGTCTTCTCTGTCTCCCTCCTTGGTGACTCCTTTCCTGGGAATGACTCTGGATACTGTTCAGGCAAGGATTTTTCAGCAGTAGGTGGACAGTCTGATTGCGCAGGTTCAGTTCCTGCTATCTTGTCATCATCCCTCCATCAGGCAGGGAATGCAGCTGGTGGGCCTGATGGTGGCGTGCTTCGAGGCGGTCCCTTATGCTCAGTTCCACTTGAGGCCTCTGCAACTCCACCTCTTGTCAGTATGGGACAAGGATCCAGCGTCCCTGGACAGGGTCTGTGTGCTTTCCCCCCTGGTCAGGAGGTCCCTCTCGTGGTGGCTGGACTCCAGCAATCTGTTGGGGGGGGGGGGGCAGATCCTTTCTGGCGGATACCAGTCTGACAGGTTGGGGTGGGGGGGGTTCTGGAAGTCCTTGCAGTTCAAAGGGAGGTGGGGCCCTCAGGAGGCCCACGCACCTATCAACATTCTGGAACTACGGGCGATCAGGTTGGTTCTTACTCAGTTGTCTCCTCACCTTCGGGGCCTGCCTGTTCAGGTACGTTCGGACAACCAGACGGCAGTTGCCTACATCAATCATCAGGGAGGGACCCGGAGCAAGAGGGCCCTCCAGGAAGTGTCTCTGATCCTGGCCTGGGCGGAGGCCAATGTTCCCTGCATATCAGCTGTGTACATCCGGGGGTGGAGAATCTACAGGCAGACTCTCTGAGCAGGGGGACCTCTCGCCTGGGAGAATGGTCCCTCTGCAACAGGGTGTTTCAATCTGTGTCACCGTTGGGGCCAACCAGATGTGGATCTGTTTGCGTCCCTTCACAATCACAAGCTCCCGGCCTTTGTCTCCCTGTCCCAGGATCCTCTGGCCTTGGCCACAGATGCTCTAGCAATGTCATGGCAGGACTTTCAGCTCCTGTATGTCTTTCCTCCATTCCCCCTGTTGGGCAGGGTTCTACGCAAGATAGCTCTGGAGGGGGTGCCAGCAATACTGGTGGCCCCCAGGTGGCCAAGAAGAGTGTGGTTCGCAGACGTGGTGCAGCTGGCAGTAGATCAGTACGCTCTGCCCAGGGTGCCCGACCTGCTCACTCAGGGTCACCTACGCCATCCCAATTTACAAACTCTGGCTTTGACGGCCTGGCTGCTGAAACCTCCATCTTGATGGAGAAGGGGCTGTCTACCTCTGTGGTTGATACCATGATAAAGGCTAGGAAGAAGTCGTCTTCTTCCATTTATTATAGGGTTTGGCGTACCTACATTGACTGGTGTGAGTCTAAGTCTCTTCCCTGTCGTGTGTTCTCTATTCCCAGGATCCTGTAGTTCCTGCAGCATGGGGTGGAGATGGGGCTCCAACTCAGTACTCTGAAGGGTCATGTGTCTGCCCTGGCTGTTTTCTTCCAGAAGTCCTTTGCCCAGCATTCTCTGATCAGGACTTTTTTCCAGGGGGTTACTCATGTGCGTCCCCCACGTAAGCCCATGTTGCCTGTTTGGGATTTGAACTTGGTCTTGTCTGCCTTGCAGGGTGCTCCCTTTGAACCCGTGCAGTATGCTGCCCTGGCCATTCTTACTCTCAAGGTTGTCTTTTTGGTGGCTTTCACCTCTGTTAGGCGTGTTTCTGAGTTGGCGGCGCTTTCCATCCAACCCCCCTACTTTGAGAGACACCAGGACAAGGTGGTGTTTCGCTTCAAGCCAGATTTTCTGCCTAAGGTAGTGTCAGCCTTTCATTTGAATCAGGACATTGTTCTTCCTTCCTTGTGCCCTAATCCTAGTAATGCTAAGGAGAGGGTCTTGCATTCTTTGGATGTGGTTAGGTGTCTGAAATACTATCTGGTGGCTACTGCACCTTTCAGAAAAACTGACGCTCTTTTTTGTGGTCCCTTCTGGGCCTAGGAAGGGTTTGGCATCTGACAAGTCTACTATCAGCAAATGGATCCGTCAGGCTGTGATTCAGGCCTACTCTGCTAAGGGGAAGAATCCTCCCTTCCGCATTACTGCTCATTCTACTCGTGCTATTGGTGCCTCTTGGGCTTTTCAGCACCAGGCTTCTGTTGAACAAGTTTGCAAGGCCGCTACTTGGTCTTCTGTTCATACCTTTTCAAAGTTTTACAATGTTGATGTTAGGGCCTCAGCTAATGCTGCTTTTGTCCATAAGGTTCTGCAGGCGGCAGTGGTATGACCTGTCTGCTGTTTCCTTTGGGGATCCCACCCTACTTTATGGACACTGCTATTGGATGTCCCAAGTGTAAGTAATCTAATCTGGAGCAGGACGTACTGTATACTAAGAATAATACAATTCTGTGATTACTCACCTGTAGAATTGGTATTATGAGTATACAGTACGCCCTGCTCCACCCCACCCTTGGTTTTGCATTATCCTGGATCCCCTGTGTGGTGATTGTTATCGTTGTTATAGTTACCAGTTTGGTTCTGTTTAATTCTCCCGGCTTCTCGTTAACTGCTTTTCAATGCTGGGGATTCTGTGGGAGGTCCCTAGTATTTGAGGGGCTGGGAGGAGCCTGTTTTCGATGTCTCTGCAGTCCAGCGCCATCTGGCGGAGTAATGCCCAAGTGTAAGTAATCTAATCTGGAGCAGGACGTACTGTATACTCATAATACCAATTCTACAGGTGAGTAATTACAGAATTGTATTTTTAAAAACAGAACAAAATTGCGATAATGGATTTACAATTTATCTGCGGCAGCACCAAATCTAATTTCATCTATGGGGCCATAAGATGAAGCCTACTCTGTGCTTTTCCAATAGACGTGCAGCTTCAGCAACGTGCTTCAGCTTCGGGTTAACCAAATAAAAAGGCAACCTAACATTTGAAGCAGGTAAACCAGAAGGAGATGGCGGGGGATTTAAATTATGCACTTGGGTTCCCAAAGAAAGCCATGAGCTGTCATGACTCATTGCTCTGCCACACAGATGAAAGGATTGTAACATTGTAGAAGACATGTGTCACACTGACTAAATGGTGTAAAGTAAATCTGCAGTGAACAGTGATAAAGATACATTGTTGCAGGTTTCCCTTCGCACACAATCCATCTAAGCAGCTGGTTATTCAGTGTGAGTGTTATAACATAATACACAAGCTGCCCGTGTTTCTGAGGCATTTATCTCTCTGTTTGGTGTGGGCTGCTGCTGGCATAGTTTTGCCCTCAAGAATTAGCCTGTTATTCCAAAACATGTATGGATGTAACTGTGCATGGAGTTAAGCCCTCTCAAATAGTTTTAGGTCCACTTTATTGCGACCCTAATTTTACCTCCAGTAACCTTGAGTACTATGGGAGGAGAGCTTTGTTTGGAACTCCTGGCTTTCGATTGTTATTTGCACATGACCTACAGTATAACCACCAAAGATACCCGTCTCACAAATGCCCTATATAGGCTTTGGAGAAGGCAGGTCACCCAGCCACATCCCCCGCGAAACACATTAAAAATGGAAATAAGGTCTGCTTCATGTTAATGAAATATACAGTAGTATGTGCTATATTCATATAAACTAAAGCGGAAGTCCCCATCCTACCACCCTCCCCTGGCACTGAGGCAGGATGGGGTGTTACAAAAAGAAAAACCTCTTGCCGTGCGGTCAATGTAAGAGGCTTTTTTTTGTTGTGGCGCCCTGCCTCAGCATCAAAGGAGATGACTAGGCTGGACATCTAGTCAAGCCCTATGTGTATGAGTTATATTCTTTAGTGGTTGGGGTCATCATAAAGCTAGACCCATACATGGAGTCGTGCTCTATCATCATCAAGTGTGTTTGCACTCAGCCTTTTTATAATTTTTGTTCTATATTATTTTTTTGGTTGCATTTGTATCCCTTCAATAATAACATGTATGTATTACAGGTATGGCGAATAAATACAAAACACAACATTATTTATGTTAATGGTTCTGTTCCTGGACACAGCAACTGCCTAGTTAAGGTAAGTTTACTTTTAGAATAATAGGTAAGAAACATAATTTGCACACCACTCTCAAATATACTGTATATAGGGTATCAAGTCCAACATCTGCTTTTTGATAGCACAAGTTAGGATTATTAATTTTTTTTTTGTTGCTTTCTGTGGCTGTGTTGGGTGGTTCGAGACTTGCACCCTGTTATGCCATCAAAGGCTAGAAGTATATTTATAAGGACTGTCTAGGCAAAATGTAAAAAAAACATGATTCAGCAGCTGACTGTAACCTCACAGCAGGACCTAGAAGCAGAAACCTGACACTGACTTCTGGCACTTCCTCTTATTCTGCTAGCAGTAGACCACCAATCAATCATAGACCACTGCCCCCTGTGGTCTCCTGTGTATTGGGGCATTGTAATTAGGTGTCAAAGTACGCTGATAAAAACACGCTGCCTGCTATTGTACTGAAGAGCGGCCACATCCACTGGCTGAACATTTTTAAAAATGCTGAAAACTTCAAAATGACTTTTGTCTGCTGGGGGGGGGGGTTGTAGGTAATCATTTTGAAAACAAAAAAAGAATCTGGAGACATGAGAGACTTTAGAGCTATGTGATTATATGGTCTATGTTGTTGCCCGGGGAATCCCTTCAACAAAAAGTCAGTGGGTGCCACTAGAAAGGAATGATGTACCCAGCACAAAATCTGTGCCAAAGATACCCCCTGCACTACAGACAAGTAGCTACATCTACACAATAGAGTAGTAGCCCAGGAAAAACCTGAAGTATCAATTCTGGCCGGATTAGGTCAGTATAAAGGGGGTTAATTTTTTTTTTTTCTGGCCAAATTGCACTAGAATTACAGCTGATGCTTTTTAATGCACAGATAGCTACAACATTGAATATAGTAGTAGTAAAGTAGTATAAAGTGCTGTGTGCAATCGCTCCCCTGGAGAAATCTAGACCTGCTGGATACCCAGGAGAGAGAAGTTAAAGATGATGTCCTTTAGTGGGTGTTAAGAGCGGGGTGGGCATCCTAGGAGGGCAGTGGAATCCTAGGACAGGCATCAATTTGGTTCTGGTGCTTGACCCTGGTATTTTTTATTTTTTTTTTGTTTTGGTCAAGACCAAGGATTTGCCTTTGCCTTTCTAACTTTCTCTTCTTGTACTTAAAGTGGACCAAAGCTCACGTTGATCGGCCCGGAAAGATTTCCGGGCCAATCGATTTCCTCTCCCTGTGTGAAACCCCCAGGTTGCCCATAAACTCACCTTCTTTATCGGTCCAACGGCACGTGTGTGAGCCGCAGCCGCATCCCCGCTATCCCTCTAGCAAGGCGCATGCCCGTGCCAGACATTTATGAATGGCCAGCATAGGCACGCTCCCTGTTAGGTTAGTGGGTGTTGTGGCTGCCATCGCATTTGGATCCTTAGGCTTAGGCGAGCGAATCCGAGCGTACTGATTGGACGAGCAGCCTAGCATGCACCGTAGGACCTGGGAGAGGGGATGTTGTTCCAGCGACCTGTGCGGTTACCCTGGTCGAGGGGCCCCAGGGGCAAGGACCAAAACCCAGGATAGTCAAAATCCTGGGTTTTGGTCCACTTTAATTCTTGGATTGCTTATTGGTGACCCTTCATTATTAGACTGCCACATTTGATAGGTTTAAGATTTATTCTGCATTTGCATCTTTTTTTTTTTTATTTATTTATTACTTGGGATTGCTTTGTGGCTTTGTATTAGTTTTTATTGCGTTGTATTTGTACACATTTGATATAACTTACTGAAGAGTTTTTATTTATTTTTGATATACCTCACATGTGGATTATTTACTTTGAATGCCTTGGGCATATTGCATAGCTTTTTAAAGGGACATTCCAGGTAAAAGATTAATTAAGCCTGTTATCTGCTCTCCCCTTGCTGACTGTAAGGGACTGCATTCAGCCATGCTGGCATGAATCAACAGCTCTGTTGCTGTCTGAATGTAAAGGTCCTTCAAAAGTGAAATTCACTTAAACCGGACCTTCACCATGATTTAATGAAAAGCCCAAACTCTTAAAAAACGATTCCCCAGCATCTAAAATTAAATTTTTTGTCACTAACTTATTATTCTTTCCCCCACTGGGCTGCAACTCTGTTCAGGAATTTAGGATACGGGCGCCGCCATCTTGACTCAGAAGCATCACACTTACTGAGGAGAGGAGAGTGGGATAAGGTACAGGGGGGCAGGTTATAGCTGTGCTTTGCTCAGACAGAGCAGAGCTGGGGTCAGGGAAAAGTCAGCAGTCCCAGAATGCAGAGCAGCACAGTCACTTCCTGTTTGCAGGCACTTCCTGTTTGCAGGCTGCCTGATAAAATGGCGGCTTCCATAAGCCACCATCTTGGATGTTTAAAGGCTCATAAAATGCAGTAGATGCAGGTAGGATGATTTTTAATGTGAGCAATCTGTATATACAGTGTGGGGGAAACATATAAGATAGACTCTTATTCAGAGTGAAGGTCCGCTTTAAGGGACTGAGTATGATGAGTCAGCAGCACGAAGGTCAACAGGGTTTATCTAGAAATGCAAAGTGCTGAATAATGAAAGATGTAGTCCATGACAACCAGGGCTAGACAGAAAGCAGGCTAGTTTAAACCTTTACCTGGAATGTTCCTTTAATTGCATAGAATTGTGTCTTTAATTGAGCTGGGCTTTGAACACATGTGTCAAACTCTGGGCTGGATGCGGCCCTCTGACAGGTACCAGTGGTGACTGGGTGACACCCCTTCTAACTAGCCCGATCACTTAAACCGGACCTTCACCATGATTTAATGAAAAGCCCAAACTCTTAAAAAACGATTCCCCAGCATCTAAAATTAATATATTTTACATTTTTGGTCACTAACTTATTATTCTTTCCCCCACTGGGCTGCAACTCTGTTCAGGAATTTAGGATACGGGCGCCGCCATCTTGACTCAGAAGCATCACACTTACTGAGGAGAGGAGAGTGGGATAAGGTACAGGGGGGCAGGTTATAGCTGTGCTTTGCTCAGACAGAGCAGAGCTGGGGTCAGGGAAAGGTCAGCAGTCCCAGAATGCAGAGCAGCACAGTCACTTCCTGTTTGCAGGCACTTCCTGTTTGCAGGCTGCCTGATAAAATGGTGGCTTCCATAAGCCGCCATCTTGGATGTTTAAAGGCTCATAACATGCAGTAGATGCAGGTAGGATGATTTTTAATGTGAGCAATCTGTATGTACCGGGTGTGGGAAACATATAAGATAGACTCTTATTCAGAGTGAAGGTCCGCTTTAAAGGCTCCTGACGCTGGCAGCATGTCCTTGTGTGAAGTTCTGCCAAGTAAAGCCCTGGTATGCTGCACTCCGCTGTGGAGCACAGTACCGCCTCTTAAAGTGGACCAAAACCCAGGATTTTGACTATGGGTTTTGGTCATTGCCACCCTGATTGGGAGTGCCCGGCTGTGTGAAACCCCCCAGGTTTTCTCAGTCCTACGGTGCCTGCGTGACCACCAATCAGCATGCTCTGATCCGCTGACGGTCCATCATCTAAGGCAAGCTGCTCCGAGCGCGCTGACGGAAAATTACGGAATATTATTGATTCCCGGGCCGATCGCCATGGGATTTTATCCACTTTAACTCATGTGTAGTGCCTATATAAACTGTTGGTGTGCACATTTGTAATGCATTGGAGGGAGAAGAGAGTAGGTCTGCAATTTTTCTCTGTAACCATACATTTGAATGTCCGTACTTCCATTTTATGTGTCTGTTATTAAATAGCCCTTTGAAAGCGACCAGATGTGGCTGGCACTCGGTGAAAAGGAGTTTGACACCCCTGGCTTAGACCAAAGGTTTGTGTGGAGATCCATGTTTGGAATTTATTTTCCTCAGTGTGGGCGTAATGACAAAATAATGACTCCATAATCTGTGAACATCTTGTGATGTTTCATTATTGTTTCGCAGGTGCAATATTATTTGCCGTCGACTCCTGTGGCGCCTCTGTATTGTAATTTATTTTGTGTGTTTTATGTAAGCAGTTTTCACTGTATGCAATCTGTTGCTATTGGCAACGCACACCAAGGGCAGACTCAGTGTACATTGCCAATAGCAACAGATTGCAGATAGTTACACAGATCACTGCTGCTGGGCAAGTGTAAGCGTGAACTCCCTCACCTCAGTAGTGGCCATTGCCGCAATGTTATTTGTGTGTAGAACTCGCTTCTCTCTTCTTGGTGTACGTTGCCAATAGCACCTGATTGCAGGTAGTGAAAACTGCTTCCATAAAGCCCACTATTCTAAGCAGACAGCACGTCCTGCTCCAGACATAGTCCTTACATGTGGGTATACCTCCGCCTTCAGCGCCGTGCACTGCAGAATCATGAAGAAAACAAGCTCCTCCCGGCCCTACATATACCGAGGGACCTCCCACAAATCCCCAGATTCCTCTGCAGTGCTGAAACTGCGAAGACATGAAGTATCACGCTCTCGCAGGCGAGCGGGGCTTGACAGCCCGAGGCCCTGCGGGACTATTTCCACCCGTCCTCTTTGTGAGCAACATGCCTCCCAGCCTGGGCTGCGTTGGTAGGGTGAAGGTAGGCAGCACCTAGTGTGCTTACGGAGCCATGCTCCACCGCAATCCCTATCCATGGGGTAGGCGGGTTAGGCTAATGGTGAGCCTCGTAGTGGATGCCCCTCCCGCACCTTGCCCCACGCCCCATGTAGCGGTGAACCCCGAGTGCTGGGTCACCTTCTTCCTTAGTTCCCCCCGTTAGTGGGGGGGAAAAAGAGGGGGGGGTTGTGTACGTTGGCCCTAATCTTTCCATATCACACGCCTTGCCTTAGCCCTATCGGTTTCCGGGGGTCAGAGCCGCGCTTAAACTTTATTTTTATGTTGACCGCAGCGCCTTTAAAATATGTTTCTTGGCGCGTAAGGCGGCTCTGTCTCACGACGCCATGGCATTTATTCTGTTCCTTTTCTGTCTTGTTCCGCGGAGCTTCGCGCTCACCGGGGTGGGCGTGGTCTGGTTTGGCGCGTTCCGCGTCACCTATAGCTCTGGCCCGCCCTTCGAGGTTCGCTAGCGCCATCTTGTCGGTCTCCCGCGTGCGCGTGGTCATGATCCTCCTTCTCCTTTGGTTGCTGTAAGTGCCCTCACGGGCGTTCGTTTAATTTTCGTTTTGTGCTGCACATGGCTCTGACACCCTCATTTCCCCTTATGTCTTTCAGACGCCAAGCTTCCAGTGGCTTCTCCTGGCCTGATATATATATATCTCACGGGGTTATATTAGAATCTCCCACATTCCCAGCGGGTATTGGGGCATCCAGGGTTGCTTACAGCATAAATCCCTTCCGGCATATTACCTAGATTAATCACCATATGGAGGCATCTCAGAATTTGGTGTCCGGGGTCCCGCGGGGACAAGATCGGCTGTGTACCATGTGTAGACAACCCCACGCTGACGCTGACAGAGCACTGGTCTGCGGACCGTGTGCCGAACAAGCGCTGGCCCTGCAATCAAGCTTACCAGTAGCTGCACCTCGCTTCGATACACCTGTCTCCCCGGACTTGAATCTCACTCCTGATGAGTCGCACTCGAGCGGGGATGACCAGCATGTAGTGCCGCGCAAGCTTCCCACCGCGGAGCATATTATGTCAGGCTTGGCAGAGTGCTTGGGTGCTGGGAAGAAACGATCCCTGACGCAACCTAGCTATAGGTTTTCCACTGAAACCGAAGAACCTGCCGCTATGCAGGATCTGGATCTGTCCGAGGATGGTGATCTGTTCTCAGGGTCCAGTTCTTCAGATGAGTTGTCTTGGAACCGCAACGGTTCTGGCCCGGAGTCCTGGGGCCTGTGTGAAACTGATGAGTTACTCATTAAGATTTTTGAAGTGCTGTCTATCTCTCCCCCGGGAGAGTCTCCTAAGCCCAAGAGGGAGAGTTTCCACACGGCGACGCCGCACCTGGAATTCTTGGATCAGGATCATTTCCAGTATCTTATATCTAAGGAATGGGAATCCCCTTGTAAACTCACAGGGGTTCCGGGGGTTTGGGACTGGAAGTACCCCTTTCCCCAGGATTTAGTTGAACGATGGTCAGTTCCTCCAGAGGTGGATGCTCCAATTATTGGAGTTGTTAACCCTCCCTTCATGGCGTCCTCCCCCTCTCGCACCCTTGCGATGCCGAGGACCAGCGCATGGACAGATTGGCCTCCCATGCCTTCTCTAGTGTAAGGACGGCTCTGCGCCCGGTCTGTGCTGCGGCTGTTACCTCGGTGGCCGCCAGGACGCTGCTCAGGAAGATAATTGACCAACAGCCGGAGGGTCTCCCTTGTGAGGTCTTCAACGCACTGTCAGATTGTGACGTTTTTGTGAGATTTATCCTCTCAGCTATGGATTACACCATTAAAATGTGTGCTAGAACCTCGGCCCGTGTGGTGGCCATTCGTCGCCTGCTTTGGCTGCGACAGTGGGGGGCTGACAATGACACTAAAAAGGTTCTTACTGCTATTCCCTTTCGAGGACGTCGCTTATTCGGGGCCAGGCTGGACCTTTTTGGCAAAAAGGGTAAGGCGCCCTCGCGCAGACAGTCAGCCAGGCAGCCCAGGGGCAGGGACGCCTCGCCCTTATGTTTCTGTTAAAAGAGAACCAGAAGTGTGCTTCCAACTTTTTGGAGTGGAAGCTCGTTCCAGGGGAGGCAGGCATCGCCCTGGGACCTCGGGCAGGTCAAAACCAAAGTCTGCCAAAACCTCACAAGCATGAAGGGACGCCCTCGTCCTGCGGGCGAGGGAACTGCCACAGCACTTGGCTCTTAGGGCAGGATGCCAGGCTTCGTTCGGGCGATGGCAGGTGATGGCTTTCCTGGACGTGGTTTTTGAAAGAATGGAGTGTTCTGGGCAGTTCCCTTCAAAATTAGCCAGGGGTATTCTAGTCCCCGTTGTATCCTTTAATGATTGGACACAGGTTGAGTTTGGCCTGGAGGGTCTGGGCCCTCTTTTAGGTTGGCCTTGGCTGATAATTGCATCCACTCTGCTCTTCCCCCGGGATGACGCAGTCTGCCCAGATCCGGCGGTCTAGGGCATCTAGGTTCCACGGGCTCTGCCTACTTGGTATCCATCTGTTGGGCCTCAGACGCCCTGGTCACAGTGAACCTCTTGATGCCTGCAAGGCTCCTTTTCCCCTTCGGTCCCTTGTTCCCTCTGGACGCCTAGTCCTTTTTTCCTGCCGGTGTTACAGGACCATTCCTTATATTAGGGTCTTGTCTGGGGTCCCTCCCCTGTTCCCAGATGGCTCGCCAAGGCGAGTACGGGAGCGCTTTCACACTCATTCACCGGTGCGGTCCACACTAGTTTCTACTTGGACTTGGGGCTCTCTTGGAGTCTTTTGGATTGGTGCTTAGGCACATCCATTACTTGATGTAATCTGATTCATACTCTCCCTATGGGGTGGCATTTAGATGGGTCCAGGTTCAACCTTCCCTTCTGATTTGGGTGCCTTGGTATGGAAGGGGCCTTGCCCTTCGCTGTAGTCTCATTACATTCACCTTGCGGCTGATGGGCCTATTGCTGGCGGCCGAGGCTGTTCCTTTTCCCAGATGCCCCTGGGGTTTGCGGCTCCTTGGGTCACTGGTCCTGGATGGGGTTCCAACACCCCTGGAAATAGATCAGTACGTCCCCCCTGTTTTTGTGGGGGTTCCCTTCTGGTTGGTCTACTCATGGAAGTTGTTGATGGACATCCCTTCCTTCTTGCTATCCCTATAGATGGTCACCATGGGGACCAGGTCTGGCGGGGTCGCTAAAGGGGTTCTATTCCTTATGAAATTCCCTGAGGTACCTAAGGGGGGCTCCTTTAGGGGGACCCATTTTCATACCATTGGTAGGTCATCACATTGTGCCTTGTTGGGCCCTAGCTTGCTGGTCTGTTTCCCTTAGGCCTTGTCTCTTGGGGAGTCTTGGTCTGTCTGGTCAGTGGCCTGTCCCAGCTTTTATCCGAGAAGGTCTCGGAACAGGTTGACCCTTCTTGTAGGGTCTGGTTCTGATCCAGTGGAGGTTTTTTACACTCCTTGCGCTTCATTGGTATTGGCTCGTTGGCTGTCCTACTGTGCTGGGAGGGCCTTCCCTAGTGTCTCAATGAGCCTACTGGTTGGGGCCGTGGCCCAGTGACTGTTACAGAGACTCTGTCCTGGTTAAGGTCCTAATTCGTTGCCCTGGGTGATTGTCCCAGGACTCTCTGGCCTTGGTCACAGTGACCTAGTCTGGCCTTCTGTCAGGGTATTCTACCCTTTGTCTGTCCCTTCTTACACCCTGCTAGGTGGGGTTCTGCACAGGCTTGCTGTGGCAAGGGTGAACTGTTGCACTGGGGGCCATGAGTGGCCCTGTGTGGTTGGTTCGCATTTTCTGCTGGAGACAGTTGTACTGTGTGCCCTCTCATGTGGGCGGTTATGCCTAGTTAGGCTCCTTACTACGTTATTCCCTTCACAGGGTTTGGACGATCGTTATTCACCTTATCAGAAATGTTCCCTCTGGGTGTCTCTTCTTTTTGGAGAGTTGGGCCTAGATCCCTCCCTTTTTTATTCTCCTCCCTTTTCTACCAGCTATGTTGGGAGTTGGCACCCTAGTTGGATGGCTGGGACTTGCTCTCTATTCCCTATGGAATGAGGTCTTACCCATGGGTACTAGAGTTCTTATGGCATGGCTGGAGTTGGTTCCCCAACTCAGTTCCTTGAGAGGTTCCAGGGCTCGCCCTGTTGTCCTCGGTAGAGACTAGTTTCAAGCTTCGGCGTTGAGCTTTCCTCAGGGGTGGCTCAGGCGCATTCCCCAGAGAATTCTAAGCTCCCTTGGGGGGGGTTGCTTATCCTGTTGCCCTGCTAAGGGTTTCCCTGGGTCTTATTCAGGTCCTTGTCTGAACTGTTCCCTGCCTCAGATCACTCTTTCGGGGCGGGTGCCTCAGTCTGGGGCGTGCCATAGGAGACGGCCTTCTTAGCCTAATCCTTTTTATAATTTTTACAGCTCTTTATATCTGTACACCGTCTGGTGAGGATGTGTCCGCCTTGCACCAAGCTTGAGTCCAGGCGGAGGGTTGTTATTCTTCTCTATTCCAGAACCTATGGTCTTTGGACTGGGGTTCTGCTTACTCTGAGCTTAAAAGGGATCTGTATCCCTCAATAGGCGTTGGGAACCTCTGGACTGCTTACTGTCCAGGGTTGGGGCTAGGCCCGTTGGGCTTATAGACGTCACCATCCTCCTTGCAGCAGGATCTGGTTACTCCCATGAGTATGGGAGCCTGTTGGATTGGTCTTGCTTGGCTGGTTGCCCTTCTGAGCTCCTGATTATCATGTTGGCTCTTGAGGAGCCTTGTTAGCTCGTGTTCAGTATTACGTTGGTCTCGCCGAGACCAGGGTTCGTGTTCCCTGACGGGACAGGTTCTATGATTGCCATGGCTACCCTGTTATCGTTAGTAGCATGGTTAGGCTGTTACTCTGGCCTGTTTGTTAAGGGAGATTCATTCTTCTCTCTTGGTTTGGATTTCTTCTACCGGTGCTTGGTTTGGGCCTTATGCACTTGGTTGTTGAGCAGGCTGACTAGTTCTCTGCTCGTGTTTCATTAGCCTTGCAAGGCTTCATAAGTTTAGTTAGAGCTTTGCTCTAGTTGCTCCTGGTAGCAAGGTTACAGGCGATAGTGCTGTTTTTGGCTGTGCCTTTTTTCATGGGGATCCCACCCTTCTTATGGACACTGCTATTGGATGTCCCACATGTAAGGACTATGTCTGGAGCAGGACGTGCTGTCTGCTTAGAATAATACGACTCTGTGAAGTACTCACCTGTAGAGTTGGTATTATATGCAGACAACACGTCCTGCTCCACCCCACCCTGACTCACTTTGTTCTGTATCCCGTGTGTGGTGATTATTATCTTGGATATTATTGCCAGTCTCTGGGTGGTTGTTTTCCTCCTGGCTTCTTCTCTCACTGCTTTTCAATGCTGGGGATTTGTGGGAGGTCCCTCGGTATATGTAGGGCCGGGAGGAGCTTGTTTTCTTCATGATTCTGCAGTGCACGGCGCTGAAGGCGGAGGTATACCCACATGTAAGGACTATGTCTGGAGCAGGACGTGCTGTCTGCATATAATACCAACTCTACAGGTGAGTACTTCACAGAGTTGTATTTTTCCTAACATAGGGAAAAAATACTAAATCAGCTTTGCACCTTGGGTACATCCTTTTGGCACAAAAATATCTACACTTTCAAAAATGACATTGAAAGTGGACTTACCCTTTAAGTATTGTGAAGGATAATGTGTGTACTGATAAAGTGTGGATTCCTTGGCTTGTTTTTTGCAGAAGAGCTATAATATAATCGCTCCCTTCTCCTATCTTACCATTTGTGGTCCCTGTGCCCTGGAGTCTTTTTTTTTTTTTTTTTCTTCCTTTCTTATCTTTTACTCATTCTTCTTTCTTCCTTTTTGTTCTTCATTCTTGCCTCGTTCCCTTTTTCTTTGTCTCTCCTGTCTGTTTTTTCTATTAAATGACTGATCTTTGTGACCTTGTTTAGGGATAACTATAGTGCTGGAGCCTTTTTTTTTATCAATGAGCAAGTCCCAGAGAATTGCTTATCTGATATGTTCCATGTAATAGTTCATAATGTCAAAGCATTTTTGTTTCTCTGGAAACAAGGTCTTTTGTACTCTTGATCTCTTATATACCCTCTAAAAAGATTACAGGGCCAGATGCGAGCCTTCCCCCTGGGGCATCCTAAATCAGGATGCCCCAATGCGTGAATTCCCCCCCAGTGAACTCACCTTTACCGGGCAGCTCCCGCACAGCTTTGTGCAGGAGTGTGTCCAGCCTCTCTGTATGGCTGAGTGCGGGAGCCAACCCAAACAGCGTGCCGGGAATGCGACCAGCCAACTGTACCTCGTCACAGCGGCATCTATAAGATCAGCAAATCAATTATCTCAAAATTGCCGCAGGGTGTGGCTTCAGTGCTGGGATATCAGTTTTATTTGAAAAACAGGCCGACTGTGGCGCCTGAGGTACTGGGGGCAGGTACCGGTAGGGGTGGACCAGAGGCTAAAAATTGATTTTCCATCAATTTTAAACTCAATAAAAATAAATTAAGATGAAAAAACTTTATTACTTTTTACTATTTAACATAGTTTGGCTGTGCGGTCCATTATATAATTTGTGTCTTCGGGTTAGTTTAACTCAGCTGCACGTCCAGTCATCTTGTATTGGTCAAGTGCTTGGCAATATCCCAGCTCCTCTTTGCTGGTACAGTTTGAATATAAAAAATGTAAAGTTGGGCCAGCACTTACATTAAAAAGTTTATTTCATCTTTTAAAGTGGACCAAAACCCAGAATTGACCATCCTTGGTTTGGTTTTGGTCCCCAGGGGAAACCCCCCAAATCGCAGAATCAAACTCACCTCTTCCCGGTCCTACAGCCTATGTGCGGGCGCTCGTCCGATCAGCGCGTTTGGAGCTGCTGACGTCACGCCATCTAACACGGGGTCTGAGGTCAGCGGCTCCGAGCGAGCTGGCGCCCGCATCCCTCGCTTCCCTTTAACAGGGAGCGTGCCTGCACTGGACATTCACAAATGGCTGGCGCGGGCACGTGCCCTGCTAGTGGTTTCACACAGCGGGACATCCCGATTTTAGATGCCTCGGTAGGAGGGAATCAATCGGCCGGGTAATCTTATAGATTAATGCGGTAGCTCAAGCCCCCTCCCCAAAAAGAAAGTCTTATAGACCCCCCCGGGGATCAGGGTGTTCCTCTTTAACGTCATACTGATTTTTCTTCCGATCCATTCCAGACCCTCCTTACACTTGGGATTACTTCCTTGCCGAACGGTGTGACTGCAAGACAAAAAAGGTGTGGCCCCTCCCGGCCCATAAGTAGCAGCTGCCTCCTAATCAAAACCAGTTTCATTCTTTCAGTTGAAGTGACTGTGAAGGTTGTTGAAGATTCTCTCTTAAGGATTGGCAGCAAGCGGGGGAATGCACCCTGTCTGCTTCCTGCACGACCTTATTCCCACAGATTCCTCTGACCCAACTCTGACTCCCCAGCTTTTTGCTGTTTAAATTGGGGTCCATGAAGGTAAGGTGAAGCGCTGGGGTCTGGGGCGCTTTCTGAGGTTAAAACCTCAGGGCTGCAGGCTTCCATTAAAAAGCAAGTCAGCTGCAGGTTTTTGTCTGGTGAGCCTGCTTGGGGGGACCAAGGGATTTTCCCTTTCTTATTGCTCTTTCCCATGTGTTTAAGCTGAGGTTGTTGGCCAGCAAAAAGGGGTTGCTCTGAGCCACTGCATGGCCACCTTTTGGCAGGTCATTTTGTTTGTTTTTTAATATTGTTTTTTGATACTATTATAAATTGGGAAAGTGCAAATATAATATTACTATATAATTTATATATGATGGTACCCCACAGAGGACTTGCAGTACTCTTGTGACTGTCGAGAACCTATCTATACTGGTCAGAACCCCTGGGTCTTAGACTAGTATTATTAAATTCACCATGTCGGAGGCATCTGGGATAGCAGATCTGGTCTTAACAGATTTACCCCATATCCAGTTGCATGCAGTGGCACTGGACAAGGATAGTGCGGTGCGCAGGGATTATGCTACGGTTGTAGTAGATAGGGAGACAGTTATCTCTTCCCTGAGGGGGCTCTGACCCCTATTGCTGGTGCTCTGAGACTTAAAAACCCCCTTTGCAGCCTTAATGCGGACCTAAACGTTTAGTGTGACTACTAAGAAGGTTCCTCTTGAGTGTATTGAAGAGGATATTGTGGCTGCCATGGTCTCCTTCTGAATCTTTAAACTCTGTCGGCAGGCCTCAAGTGGTCCTAAACCTATAGAGTCATCATGGAGAATACTAAAAGGGTTTTAAAGAAAATAATTTTTCCTCTGAGTTGAAGAGGATATTGTGGCTGCCATGGTCTCCTTCTGAGTCTTTAAACTCTGTCGGCAGCCCTCAAATGGTCCTAAACCTATAGAGTCATTATGGTGTATTGGCTACTGAAAAGGTAATAAAAAAAAGAAAAAAAAAAGGATGGTTGATTTCCTCCATTCTGGGGGATCAATAGGGAATGGCAGAAGTCAGGTTGTTTTCCGATCATTCCTAAAGTACTAGATACCGTACTATGTATCCTTTTCCTCTAGCTCAGATTGAATTATGGTCTCACCCTCCTGTGGTGGACGCTCTGGGGCCAGGTCTCTTTAAGATTTTGGTTATGCCATCCTCTGATAGTGCTTCTCCAAAGGATCCAGCGGATAAGCGCGTGGATCAGGTGGCATGTCATGTTTTTACAGCTAGGCCTGTGCTACATCCATAGCATTTTTTGTGAGCAGGAGGTTGTTAAAGCAACTGGACTCTACGACTTGTATGGCTCGTTCACGGAAGCCATGCTCCCAGTTGATCAAAGCCAGTTGGCTCTAACAGGTATGTGATCCAGGCTATGGAGGTTTGATCTGGTTGTGGGCCAGAGGCCTAGCTCTGGTGGTCGCCTTAAGGCGTGCTTTATGGCTTAAGCAATGGCCAGCTGACATAGCCTCTAAAAAGTAATATGACGGGACTCCCCTTTTAAGGTGGGGGCGTCTGTTTGGGGAGTGCTTGGTTGACTTGGTAAAGCATGCTACTAGTGGTAAGTCATTTAATCTGCCACAAAAGCCGAAGTCTAATACTGCTTCCACAGAGCCTCTAATACTCCGGGGTTCCGGTTAGAGGTTCGGCCTCTTCGTGATACCAAAGATACAAAACTTCCAAATTAAGGCAACAGGTGTCTGGCAGAATAAAGCCAGACCCCCTTCAAAGCCTGTTCAGGCATGAAGGGATGCCCCCGCACTTGCAGGTGTGGGGGGACCACTTCTGCATTTTGCTCATATTTGGAGGCTTCATGAACAGATATTTTGATACAGGAAGTTGTATCCTCAGGTTACAAGATCAAATTAGGAGCCAGACCCCCTTGGAGATTCTCTTGGTCAGGGGTATCCCGAATTCCGCAGTAAGCAGAAGCATTGAGATCTGCCGTATCTCGCCTTTTTAGAGATTGGAGTTGATCCACAGTGAAGTTACTCCAGCCGGGCAGTGTATATATAAGGGATACATACCTACATTGCTGTAGGTGGCCTACATCTTCAGTTTGTGGCGTTACCCTTCGGTCTATCTTCAGCACCAAGGGTGTTTACCAAGGTGTTGGCAGGTCTCATGTTTTCTCTAAGAAGTCAGGGTATACATATAATCCCTTACTTAGACTATCTGTTAATATGGGCCCCATCATGTCAGGGGGCCCAGAAGAATACACAGACTGTCTGATCGACATTGGATAATTGACTATCCAGTCGAATTCTTAAGTCAAATATCATATCATAGCTTCAAGAGTTATTCTTTCTGGGACTGGCATTAGACTCGTCTCAGGCAAAAGTGTTTTTTCCAACACAGAAGTGACTCTTACTCCAGGCCAGGGTACAGGGTCTCTTGTCTTGCCCACACCCGATGATTCATCAAGGAATATGTCTGTTGGGTCTGATGGTATGTTGAGTCAGTACCTTTTGCACTGTTCACACAAGACCCCTGCAGATGGAATTGCTCACAATCTGGGATTGAGACCCACACACTCTGGATCACTCTTTTTGCATGACACCGTCAGCAAGGCAGTCTCTAGCCTGGTCCTCAGCCTCTTCAGACTGGCAAATCCTTCCTTCCAGTACAGTGGAAGATCATCACCATGGATGCCAGTCTATCTGGTTGGGGGAGTGTCACGGAGTCGCAAAGGATCCAGGGACAGTGGAGTCCGAAGGAGAGCAGAATCTCCATAAAGATCCTGAAACTGAGAGCTATTCTATTGCATTCAGACATTGGACATCCCATCTGATGGGGCATCCCGTCCAGATTCAAACAGACAATTGGACGGCGGTGGTATATATCAACCACCATGAGGTCATCAGAAGCAGTAAAGCCCTGATGGAAGTGAGCTGGGTTTTTTTACTTTTCTTTTGGTGGTACACATACCTGGAGTGGACAACTTGTAGGCCGATCATCTCAGCAGAACGGTCCTGCATCAGAGGGAATGGTCTCTTAGCCAGGGAGTTTTTTTTAATCTGTATGCATGTGCTGGGGAATACCAGACATAGTTCTCTTGCATCACGGCTCAGTCAGAAGGTCCGAAGTTTGTCTCAGCCCAGGGATCCTCTAACAATAGCAACAGATGTCCTGACTCTTCAGTGGTCAGCATTCAAGCTTCTTTATGCATTTCCCTCCGATTTCACTCCTGGGTCAAGTACTAAAAAAGGTTTAGCTCACAAGGGAGTCCCTACCATTTTGGTGGCTCCTCGGTGACAAGAAGAAGCTGGTTCTCAGACATAGTAAGGATGTTACAGGGCAACTTGTGGAGGCGACGATCCAGATCTTCTCACACAGGGGCCTCTACGGCATCCCAAATCACAGGTTCTGGGTTGGAAGGCCTGGCTATTGAATCCTTTATCTTGGAAGAAAGGGTTATTTCCTGCCAGAATCATCTATGATTCAGGCCAGGAAGAAATCTTTATCAAGTGATCTACTATAGAGTCTGGCAAGCATTTGTAGCTTGGTGCGAATCCAGGGGTTCGCTTGTAGAATATATATTGATTTTTTGCAGAAGTCTTGATGAAGGTCTTCAATTGAGGACAAATATCTGTCTTCTTTCAGAAACCCATAGCTGAGAATGATTTTATCAGAACTTGTTTTACAAGGAGTCGCTCATGTGCGGCCTCCTCTTAATCCACTTCTGCCGGCTTGGGACCTGAACTTTTTCAGGGTCCCCCTTTTTTTGAACCATGGTAGATGCGTCATTAAGTCTAAAAGCGCTTATGGTTATCTCTTAGTGCCAATAACCTCAGCAGGCGGGTTTCTGGATTAGCAGCTTATCACTAAGCCTCATTATTTGAGTGTTTTAGGATTTTCTTCCTAAAGGTATCTTTAATGAAGAGATGGTTTTTGCCTTCCTTATGTCCTGCTCCAGTATCTAATAAGGAAGGGGTTTTCTCCACTGTTTGGATGTGAGAGCACTAAAGTATTATCTCACTACACAATCTTTCCATAGTTTGGACTTCTTATGTCATACCTGAGGGTCCACGGAAAGGTCATCTACCAGCTAAGTCTGCCATCAGTCGATGGATTAGACAGTGGTAAGAGTCTATTCTGCCAAGGGGAAGGAGCCCCTTGTTTGGGTCACAGCTCTTTCCACTAGGGCCACTGGTGCTTCCTGGGCCTTTTAGCATCAGGCCTCGATGGAACAGGTTTGTAAAGCTGCCACCTGGTCTTCGGTTCATACATTTAACAATTTTACAAGGTAGATGTTAGGGCCTCAGCTGACGCTGTGGTTGGTCGAAAGGTTCTTCAGGCGGTAGTGAAATAAACTACCTGCTGTTCCGCACTGGGGATCCCGCCCATAGATGGCACTGCTTTTGGAGATCCCAAGTGTAAAGAGGGTCTGGAATGGATCGGAAGAAAAAAACACAATTCTGTGAAACTCACCTGTAGAATTGGATTTTCTGGGGATCCATTCCAGACCCTCCGACCCACCCTTTTTGGGTCATGATCTATCTTTGGATGCTTTTTTATGGTGTTTAGTCCATTTATTATTTCACTGGCATTAAAAAAGAAAAAAAAAAAAAGTATATTTTGAGAGAATTCAAGCTCGGTGTGAGGTAACATTGAGTTCGGTGTGAGGTAACATTGTCTCCTATAAGGGGGCCTCCCGGCCTGCCTCTGGTTTATGATTTACTGCTTTTTAAGTACTGGTTTTAATTAGGAGGCAGCTGCTACTTATGGACCGGGAGGGGCACCTTTTTTGTCTTGCAGTCACACCCTTCGGGCAAGGAAGTGATCCCAAGTGTAAGGAGGATCTGGAATGGATCCCCAGAAAAAACAATTCTACAGGTGAGTTTCACAGAATTGTGTTTTTTATCCTGCTTATCTGTTGTAACTTTGCGCTATTGAAGGCTTTAGTGTTTTACACAATGACTGACCATGTACATACAGGTAAATTAGACAAGGACAACAAGCAGATAGCTGTACCTCTTGAATTAATAAATCATAAACCATATACTGCCCTATGACTGTGTTGCTGAAGAGTATTGCTGCGCTTTATTATTCCTCTCCATCAGCGGATAGTGTGTTGATTATCTTGAGTGATAGGAGCCCTTAGCTTCAAGGTCTTTGTGAAACATCCATGTGCTTTCAGCAGTAAAGCGAGATGTTCATAATGGAAGCAGTGCTGTGGCTGAATGTGACCTGTCTCTTTAATATGTTTAGCGTTTATGGCAGCTTTTACAAGCTTCTGTTCAACAGAATCCTCATATAGGGTTTTGCTGAATGGGGAGTATCTATGCCTTTTCAAGGACCTTATAAATGCTTACAGCTTGTTTCCTGTGAATTCAAAACACATACGGTGTTGAAATCTGATATAACCTGAAAATAGTGTGAAAGCGATATCTTCTGTAAAGATAATGTGATCATATAAGGTCCTTGTTTTAAACTGGATCATATATAACTTTGTGAAATGTCATCATTCAGAATTCTTGCTGCAGAAGAATGGCTGCCCATAGCAACTATTTTAATTGGTCACCAAAACTTTGTACGTTGTCTTTTTACTCTATGCATTTATCACATGTGAGGCCGACTGACCTACCAAGGGAGAGTGCACTGTAGGTTTTATTGGAAGACAATATTTCTTAGCCCCGTATTCCCGGGCACCCCATTTAGTGGAATTCCCTTTTCCTTCTGCCAAGACCCCTCCCCAGGACTGGCTTAAACGGGAACAACACACAGGAATGTCACTTCTCGGCGGCATCCCAAATTTAAATGCCCCACTGTGTGTACCCCCCCACCACCACTCCCACGGCGCAGACTCGGGCGATTCCATTGATTGACTGAGCAGCTCGCTCAGCCATTCAGTGTGCTCGCTGTCATGCTGCTTCCTTCGGTGCTACTGACGGCTGGGCCCACGCATTGCTAGAGGCTAGCAGGGATGCGATTGGAGCACATAGACACGGCGAGGGCTTTAGGAGAAGGTGAGTGAAACTGATTAGTGGAGTTTCACACAGCGGGGCAATTCAGGATTCCCCAAGGAGTGGAACCCAGACAGACTCTCATGTTCCTCTAGGTCAGGGGTACTCAACCACTTCTTCTAAAGGTCCATTTACAGGCATCCGGTAAGAGGCGAAGGGGCAGGGGGCTGTCATGGGGGGTGGATAGTTAGAAATCAGCACACTGGGGGGTGGATTATAAATTCCACTGGCAAAACCAAAAAAGGCTGCTTGCCCCCCTCCCCTATAACCCTATTGGGTACTGGGAAAGAAACAGGAGCTTTTTTTTTCTTGGCTCCACAGAACCTACAGCTTTGGCACATGGCAGACTGCTTTTAACCCCCCTGTGTATTCTGTGCGGGCCATTTACAGGGGTGAAGTAGGGCCAAACATTTTTTTCTCTGTGTCCTGTTCAGGTCGCTCCACTTCTTACATGTGGGTAATCCGCCACAAGGTGGCGCAGTGACTGCAAGATCAAAAATTGTAGCTCCTCCCGGCCCCTTATAAGACAGATGTCTCCCAAAAAATCCCCAGAATTCATCTTGCAGTCTCACTGCGGGGATCGTTTTTTCTACTCTCTCTGGGTATTGCAGGCGAGCGGGGCATTCTAAGCCTGTCAGACACTGCATCCCTATTCCCACTTTAATCTGTGGACCCATTCTGCCTCCCAGCCTCGGCTACAGAACGGGTGAAGGTAGGGGGATGCCGAGGGTCAGGCATTCACAGAGCTATACTCTGGGCCGCAGACCCTCTCCCAAAGGGTAGCCGGCCATAGGCAATGGTGAGCCTTTATGTGGGGGGGGGGGGGGGGACCACCTAGGCCCTTTTTATTCCCTCATGTATCCCACAAGCTTTATTCTTTATTGCATGTGTGTGTGTTTTTAACTACTACTTGTACTCACCTTCCTCGTTGCTTGTCTCCTTCTCTCCCCTCCAGCTGACAGGGCTCTGTGAGGGAGGGGGGGGCGGGGGTCTCAAGTGAGAATGGCCGGGCGGCTGTTCTGTGCGGCCGCTGCGGTGTTTGTGCGGGCGTGAGCGGCGGGGGGACATCTCCTCTGGGCCTTTCTTCTTCCTGGCTGGGCACCATATTCTTAGTATACAGTACGTCCTGCTCCAGATATAATACTTACACTTGGGTTATCCTCCGCCAGATGGCGCTGCACTGCAGAGACATGCAAAACAGGCTCCTCCCGGCCCTTCAAATACCCAGGGACCTCCCACAAATCCCCAGATTTCTCTGCAGTGCTGACTGCGAAGACATGAAGTATCACTCTCTCGCAGGTGAGTAGGGCTATTAAAGCCTGCGGCCCTGTTGGACTACTCCCACCCGTCCTCTTCGTGATGTGCCTCCCAGCCTGGGCTGCGCTGGTCGGGTGAAGGTAGGCAGCACCACGCGTGCTCAGGGAGCCATGCTCCACTGCAGTCCCCCACCAAAGGGTAGGCGGTTTAGGCTGATGGTGAGCCTCTAGTGGATGCCCCTCCCGCATTATTGCCCCATACCCCGTGTAGCGGTGGACCCTGTTCAAAGGGTCGCCATCCTCCCTTGTTCCCCCCGTAGCTCGGGGGGAAAGAAAGGGGGGGGGTGTGGTAGTCTTAGTGTATTGAGTTACACGTTATGGCCTTAGTATTGTCCTTGACTTATACACCTGGTGTCAGAGCTGCGCTGTTTGCCTTTTATTGTCTATCGGCCGCCGCCTCTTGCCCTTATTGGATGGGCATGCGAACAGGCGTCTGCGGCGTCTTCATTGGCAAACCCCTTTTTTTCTAAGTGTGTCATACACTCGCGTTTTCTTGTCTGCGTTGACTACTGCCTCAGAGCTTCGCGCTCTTCGGAGGGGCGGGGACCTGGCTTGGCGCGCTCCGCGTCACAGTCCGCCCTTCGAGGTTCCCTTTGGCGCCATTTAGATGCTCGTCGCGCGTGGTAACGATCCTCCTCCTCCTCCCTCGGTCTGTAAGTGCCCTTGCGGGCGATTTTCATCATTCTTGCTTACTGCGCATGGCTCTGACATCCCTATTCCCATTATGTCTTTCAGACGGTCGAATCCAGTGGCTTCTCCCGGCCCGGTGTAATTGCCAGTTGGACCTAGTATAATTACTCCCACTTCCCTGCGGGTCTTTGGGGCATCCAGGGTAGCTTATAGCGTCAATCCCTACTGGCCTATTGTGCCCATTAATCACCATATGGAGGCATCCCAGGATATTGTGAACGGGGTTCCCTCGGGACAAGCCCGGCTGTGTGTAGCTTGTGGGGTCTCACCTATCAGCGGTGACAATGCACAGGTCTGCGTCCCTTGTGCACAGCAGGCGCTAATGGTACTTCCCGCCCCTCCTGTGGCTGGGCCTGCACCTCGCCTCACTTCACCTACCCCCCCAAGCCTGAGTCTAACCCCCAATACAAGCGGGGATTCTCATCCTGATGTGGCTACTAGACTGGCCAGTGTTGAAAAATTGCTTGCTAGTACTCTAGCGCGCAAGGCCACTGCAAAAAAGCGGCACATAATCCATGACTCTGCTCCTTTCCCTACGGAGTCTGATGAGTTTTCGCATCTATATGGCCATGCCCCTTCGGACGAAGGGGAGCTGTTCTCTGACTCGGAGTCATCTGATGAGAAGTCTAGGGGTCATGACGATTCTGGTTCTGATCACTGGACCCCGGATGATACTGATAAACTACTGCTTCAGATTTTTGAGGTTTTGTCCATCTCTCCCCCTGTTGCGGCTCCCAGGCAAAGGGGTGAGCTATTTCATACTGCTAAGGCTCGATTGGAATTTCCTGAGCAAACCCATTTCAATAACCTCATGCTTAAGGAGTGGGAACATCCCAGTAGACTTCCCGGGATCCCTAAGAGTTTGGACAGGAAGTATCCATTTCCTGCTGATATGGTCAAGTGCTGGTCATCGCCCCCCGAGGTCGATGCTCCTATTCTAGGGCTGTCTAACACCTCTATTATGCACTCCCCCGACACTACTACGCTGCGGGATTCTGAGGACCGGCTCATTGACCAATTGGCGTGCCATGCCTTTGCGTTTGGAGGGGCGGCGCTGCGCCCGGTCTGCACTTTGGCCATTACTGCTGTGGCGCTCAGGGCCATGGTCAGGAATGCACTTGATGGCCCAGACTAGTTGCCTACTGATACTATTAATGCACTGTCTAACTGTGATGTATTTGTAAACTTTATCCTGTCTGCATCGGATGATGCTATTAGGCTGTGTGCCAGATCTTCCGCCTTGGCGGAGGATATACGCCGCGCGGTATGGCTGCGCCAGTGGGCGGCCGACAATGCTGCTAAGAAAGCCCTTACTGGGCTTCCATTTAAGGGGCTACACCTGTTTGGGGACCGCCTAGACCTCTTTGCTAAAGGAGGTAAGTTACCACAGCGCAGGCGGCAGCCTCGGCCCTTTCGTAGCCAGGACCCCCTTTCAGCCCCCTACAGAGGCGCTAAGCAGGGAAAAGCGGTGTCCTTCGCGGGGGCTCGCGCAGACTCCTGGCATAGGAGCAGGGGGCGACGTCCTGGCTCCTCCTGGGGGACCAAACCCAAAGCCCCTCCCAAGACCCCTCAGGCATGATGGGGCGCCCTCGCCCGCCAGGGTGGGGGGGGGGCGGCTACAGCACTTCGCGCACGTCTGGAGGCGCCAAGTCTCAGACCGGTGGATTCAGGAGGTAGTTACCTCTGGCTACAAGATCGAGTTTGCTGTGCGGCCCCCCTCAAGATTCATCAGGTCCTGGATCCCCCAGGACCCGGTATCAGCTCAGGTCCTGATGCAGGCAGTGCAAGGACTTCTGGATCTGGGAGTTATTTGCAAGGTTCCCTTGAGAGAATTGGGAGAGGGGTTCTACTCCAACCTTTTCACAGTACCCAAAAGAGATGGGTCAGTCAGCCCATTCTGGATTTAAAGATCCTCAACAAATTTGTCAAGAACAAGCGCTTTCGCATGGAAACTCTGCGCTCGGCCGTTGGCTCTCTGCGTCCAGGGGATTTTATGACGTCTGTGGACATCAAAGATGCTTACCTTCACATCCCTTTGTTCCCGGGACATCAAAGGTTTCTCAGATTCGCGTTGAAAGATCAACATTACCAATTTGTGGCCCTACCGTTTGGCCTCACTTCAGCTCCCAGAGTGTTCACCAAGGTGCTGGCGGGGGTGATGTCTTTGATAAGGTCAGGGGGCATTTGAGTGCTGCCCTACCTGGACGACATCCTCATCGCCTCATGGTCTCTACAGCAGGCGGAGCTGGACACTCAGCTGGTGGTGTCCACCTTGGAGTCCTTCGGCAGGGTGATCAATCATCCCAAGTCCTCTCTGTCCCCTTCGTCGGTGACCCCATTCCTGGGGATGATTCTGGATACGGTTCAGTCACGAATATTCCTTCCCCAACAGAAGGTGGAAGCTCTGACTGCGCAGGTGTGGTCCCTGCTCTCGTGCCCCCAGCTCTCCCTCAGGCAGGGATTGCAGCTGGTGGGCCTGATGGTGGCGAGCTTCGAGGTGGTGCCCTTTGCTCAGTTCCATTCGAGGCCTCTGTAGCTTCACCTCCTCTCAGTATGGGACAAGGACCCCGCGTCCTTGAACGGGGTTTGTGTGCTTCTCCCATTGGTCAGAAGGTCCCTCTCGTGGTGGCTAGACCACAAGAACTTGCTAAAGGGCAGGTCCTTTCTAGCCCCCTCCTGGGAGGCGGTCACCACGGATGCCAGTCTGTCAGGTTGGGGGGGATTCTGGAAGTCCCTGAGGTTCCAGGAGAGGTGGGGCCCTCATTAGGCCCATTTACCCATCAACATTCTGGAACTACGGGCGGTCAGGTTGTTTCTGGAGCAGTTGACCGATCACCTGCAGGGACTGTCTGTTCAGGTGCGCTCAGACAACAGGACGGCGGTTGCCTACATCAACCATCAGGGAGGGACCCGGAGCAAGGGTGACCTCCAGGAAGTGTCGCGGATTCTGACATGGGTGGAGGCATTTTCAATGCATTTCGGCTGTTTATATCCCGGGGGTAGAGCATCTTCTAGCAGACTCTCTGAGCAGGGGGGACTTCCTGTCAGGAGGAGTGGTCCCTCTGCAACAGGGTATTCCAGTCCCTGTGTTACCGGTGGGGCCTACCGGATGTGGATCTGTTTGCATCCCATCACAATCACAAGCTCCCGGCCTTTGTCTCCCTGTCTCAGGATGCTCTGTCAAGAAATTTCGGCTCCTGTATGTCTTTCCCCCGTTCCCCCTGCTGGGCAGGGTTCTGTGCAAGATTGCCCTGGAAAGGGTGCCAGTGATTCTGGTGGCCCCAAGGTGGCCAAGAAGAGTGTGGTTCGCAGACGTGGTACAAATGGCAGTAGACCAGTACGTCCTGCCAGAGGCGCCAGATCTGCTCACTCAGGGCTCCTTATGCCATCCCAGTTTGCAAACTCTGGCTTTGACGGCCTGGCTGCTGAAACCTCCATCTTGATGGAGAAAGGCTTGTCTGCCTCAGTGGTGGATACCATGGTACAGGCTAGGAAGAAAACATCTTCTGTCATCTATTATAGGGTATGGCGTTCCTACATAGACTGGTGTGAGTCTAGGTCTCTTCCCTGCAGGGAATTCTTAATCCCTAGGATTCTGGAGTTTTTACAACATGGATTGGAGTTGGGTTTAAAACTCAGTACTCTGAAGGGTCAGGTTTCTGCCCTGTCTGTCTTCTTTCAGAAGTCTTTTGCTCAGCATCCCTTGGTTAAGACCTTCTTTCAGGGGGTCACTCACGTGCGTCCCCCACGTAAGCCTACGGTCCCTGTTTGGGACTTGAACCTGGTTTTGTCTGCCTTGCAGGGTGCTCCCTTTGAGCCTATTCAGGATGCTGCTCTGGCTGTACTTACCCTCAAAGTTGTTTTTCTAGTGGCTATCACTTCGGTCAGGCGTGTGTCTGAGCTGGCGGCTCTGTCTATTCAGCCCCCATACTACGAGAGACACCTTGACAAGGTGGTGTTCCGCTTTAAGCCAGATTTTCTGCCAAAGGTGGTGTCTGCTTTTCATTTGAATCAGGATATTCTTCCTTCATCGTGTCCTAATCCTAGCAACGCTAAGGAAAGGATTCTGCATTCTTTGGATGTCGTCAGGTGTCTGAAGTATTACCTGGTAGTCACTGCGGCCTTCAGGAAGACTGATGCTCTTTTTGTGGTCCCTTCTGGTCCTAGAAAGGGTTTGGCTCCGGCCAAGTCTACTATTAGCAAATGGATTCGTCAGGCTGTGATTCAGGCCTACTCTGCTAAGGGGAAGAGTCCCCCCTTCCGTCTTACTGCTCATTCTACTCGTGCTATTGGTGCCTCTTGGGCCTTCCAGCACCAGGCTTCTGTTGAACAAGTTTGTAAGGCCGCTACTTGGTCTTCTGTTCATACCTTTTCCAAGTTTTACAAGGTTGATGTTAGGGCCTCAGCTGATGCTGTTTTTGGCCGCAAGGTTTTGCAGGCGGCAGTGGCTTAAACTGCCTGATGTCACCTTTTGTTGTTGGGGGAACTTACCCTACTTTATGGACACTGCTATTGGATGTCCCAAGTGTAAGTATTATATCTGGAGCAGGACGTACTGTATAATAAGAATAATATAATTCTGTGAAATACTCTCCTGTAGAATTGATATTTGTATACAGTACGTCCTGCTCCACCCCACCCTGGTTTTTGCATTATTCTGGATCCCCTGTATGGTGATTGTTATCATTACCAGTTGTTCTGGGTGGTTTAATTCTCCCGGCTTCTTGTTCACTGCTTTTCAATGCTGGGGATTTGTGGGAGGTCCCTGGGTATTTGAAGGGCCGGGAGGAGCCTGTTTTGCATGTCTGCAGTGCAGCGCCATCTGGCGGAGGATAACCCAAGTGTAAGTATTATATCTGGAGCAGGACGTACTGTATACAAATATCAATTCTACAGGTGAGTGTTTCACAGAATTGTATTTTTCTCCGGGTGCCCTGGTTTCGTGCTGCAGCGGGGGGTGTTCCACCCCACCAGACAGTATCCTTTCTCTGAGGAGTTGGTTCGCCTCTGGTCCCGTCCCCCAGAGTTGGATGCCCCTGTGCTGGGGCTATCCTACCCCGGTTATGCCGTCAGCCGATACAGCTTCCTTGTGCGACCCTGCTGACCGGCACATGGATCAGCTGGCTTGTCACGCTTTCACCTTTGTGGGTGCTGGACTTCGTCCTGTCTGCAAGAAGAATTAATGGTTGGTAATTGGCACACCAGATATAATAAGAAAAATCAGATAGGGTACTATTCAGATCCGGGGTGTCTCGCCACACTAACAACCCCCTATAGAATCATAGCAGAAAGGATTTTTGGATCGCAAGCTTTGACAAAGGGGCCGTGGGCTCTGAAACGTAGGCTTGTAACTTGTGATCATTTGCTACTGCCACTTGGTAATACTTTACATTCCATTGCATGTTTTCTGTATGATCTTTGATGGCATCATGATTTAATATATGAATGCATGTATATTTTCTTTATATGACTCCACTCTGGCATGATGCAGGACCGATTACTTACTGTCTGACCAGATAATTTATACTGTATAGCTCTGTTACTGTTTCATGTAAATTTGTTTATCTTGACTCATCAGACAGCCTGCCCTCTACACCATTCATCAGGACCGTGCTAATACCACCTCATAGACGCGTATGGTAATATATTGTTGCCTAGTCTATCAGCTTCTCTTGGTTACTACTTATGCCACTATAGATGCTAGTATTAATCTCCTGATGACATCCTGTTTTACGTGCATATTTAATTCCTTATTTGTATCCTTTTTCTGCTTGGGTTGCAGAGATGTCTATCTGATTGTTGTTCAGTATGATACCTAAATACAATTTTTATTTGCAAATTAACTTGATATGTGTGGTGTGCTTTTGATCCAAAAATCCTTTCTGGTTCGCCCTGTCTGTGCAGCGGCCATTGTCTCCTTAGCTATCAGAAAGAAGGTAAGAAGTCTTGTTGATCTTGCTCGATCTCGCAAGCGGACGGAGGAGTACAAGTACCTTCTAGCCTGCGTGGACGGTAGCGTCTGACTTGGCGGCAGGGCTTCGGCCCTGCTGGTTGCGCTTTGTTGCTCTATCTGGCTGCGGCAGTGGTCTGCCGACGCTGCTGGCAAGAAATCACTCACTAGTATCCCCTTCTTGGGGCTTTGGTTATTCGTGGAGCGTCTGGACCTCCTGACTAAGGATGGGAGACTCCCTCAGCGACGGAAGCCTGCGCGGCCCTTTCGGGGTTCATCTGCCTATCGCTCCTTTTGAGGAGGAAGAGGCTCTTTCTTTTCAGGTGGCCGCAGAGATTCCTGGGGACGAGGTAGGTCTCGCGGCCGACCCAATCCCTCCTGGGGAACTAAATTCAAGCCCCCTGCCAAGTCCTCTCAGGCATGAGGGGGCGCCCTCACCCATTCGGGTGGGGGGACGGCTTCTGCTATTTGCTCACGTCTGGAGACTGCACGTCTGGGATCGGTGGATTCAGGAGGTGGTGTCTTCTGGTTACAAAATAGAGCTGGCAGCTTGGCCGCCCCCAAGATTTCTTCAGTCACGAATATCCCAGAATCCATTGACGGCGCAGGGCCTAAGAATGGCTGTTCAATGCCTTCTGCTGTCCGGGGTGATTTGTCCTGTGCCTCACCAGGAACGAGGTCGAGGGTTCTATTCCAATCTGTTCACGGTGCCCAAGAAGGACGGTACTCTGAGGCCTATCCTGGACCTGAAGGGTCTCAACAAGTTTGTCAGATTCAGGCATTTTCGCATGGAGTCTTTACGGTCCGCGGTGAGCTCGCTTCGGCCCGGCGACTTCATGACCACGGTGGACATCAGGGATGCTTACCTGCACATCCCGATATTCCAGGGACATCAGAAGTTCCTGAGGTTTGCGCTGGAGGATCAGCATTACCAGTTTGTGGCGCTGCCATTCGGGATATCCTCAGTCCCCCGGGTGTTCACCAAGATGCTGGCGGGCGTTATGGCCCTCCTGAGGAACCAGGGCATTCGTGTTCTTCCTTATCTGGACGACCTACTGATTGTGGCTCAATCTCTTCAGCAGGCCGAGAGCGATACCCGGACGGTGTTGTCCACTCTCGAGGATTTCGGATGGGTGATCAATTATCCCAAGTCTTCCATCACTCCCTCAATGGTGAGGTCCTTCCTGGACACCTCTCAGGTCAAGGTATTCCTCCCCCAGCAGAAGGTGGAGGTTCTCCAGATGCAGACGCAGACCTTACTGTCTTGCCAGCGGTGATCGATCCGTCTGGGAATGAAGCTGGTGGGCCTCATGGTGTCATGCTTCGAGGCAGTTCCCTTCGCTCAGTTTCACATGATGCCTCTTCAGTTGAATCTTTTGACCGGTTGGGACCGGACTCGGGAGTCCCTGGAGCAGGAATTCTCACTGTCTCCTCTGGCCAGGAAGTCCCTCTTGTGGTGTTTGGACTCCAGAAATCTTTTAGTGGGCAGGTCCTTTCTGACTCCTCGTTGGGAGATTGTCACCACGGAGGTGGTGACAATGGGGAGGTTCTTGGCAATCGCTGAAGTTCCAGGGCCAATGGGGTCCGCAGGAGGCCCACTTGCCCATCAATCCCCTGGAGCTGAGAGCGATCCGGTTGGTCCTGTTTCATTTGACTCCCCATCTACGGGGTCGTGCGGTCCAGGTCCGCTCAGACAATCAGACGGCTGTCGCCTACATCAATGACCAGGGTGGGACTCGCAAGCTGAGCAAGCAAGCCCTCAAGGAGGTGACCCAGATGCTGTCTTGGGCGGAGGAGAATGTTCCCTGCATCTCGGCGGTTTACATCCCCGGGTTGGAGAACCAGGAGGCAGACTCTGTGAGCAGGGGGGGCTCTCGTCTGGGGAATGGTCTCTCAGCAACAAGATCTTTCACGCTCTGTGTCGCTGCTGGGGTCAGCCGGATGTGGACCTTTTTGCGTCCAGGCAAAATCACAAGCTTCCGAGGTTCGTCTCCCTGTCAAGGGATCCGCTGGCCTTCGCCACGGATGCTCTGGCGATTTCTTGGACGGAGTTCAGGCTCCCTTCTGCATTTTCTCAGTTTCCACTCCTGGGTCGAGAGCTGCGCAAGATGGCCCAGGAGGGGGTTCCAACCATCTTGGTGGCTCCTCTCTGGCCAAGAAGGAGTTGGTTTGCGGACATAGTTCAGTTGTCAGTGGATCGCTACATCATGCCTGACGATCCAGGGCTTCTCACACAGGGGTTGCTGCTCCACCCCAATTTACAAACCCTGGCTTTGACGGCTTAGCTGCTGAAACCTCCATTTTGATGGAGAAGGGACTCATGTGATTCAGGCTCGGAAGAATTCCTCTTCCATGATTTATTACAGGGTCTAGCACACTTACATTGCCTGGTGTGAGTCTAAGAGTTTCCCTTGCCGCACATTCTCTATTTCAAGGATTTTGGATTTCCTACAACATGGCTTGGACTCGGGTCTCCAGCTGAGTACCCTCAAGGGCCAGGTTTTGGCCTTGGCCATTTTTTTCCAAAGATCTTTTGCCAATCATAGACTTGTCAAGACTTTTATTCTAAGTGTGCCATACACTCCACTTCGATCTTCATGACATGTGGGTGATCTCCAGTAGAGGGCGAACTTCTGCAGAGATGAATATGCAAAAAAGAAAGCCCCTCCCGGTCCATATATACCTGGGACCTCCCACCAATTTCCCAGTTCCTTCTCTGCAGGGAAGGCGACAAGACAGAAGATGAAGACTTCTTTACTTACAGGTAAGCCGGGCCCGCGCCCGGCCGTTTATTGTCCCTATTACTGCCAGGACCCTTTCTAAATTGCCCCTATTTGAGCCTCCCAGCTTAGGCTGCGGGTCCTGGTGAAGGTAGGCAGCACCCTATGGGTGCGGAAGGAGCACTGCTCCACCGTGAGACCTCACTATGGGGTAGGCGGTTATCCAGGTTTTTTGGTGATCCTGGTGTGGGATGCCCGTCCCTCTATGCTTATGGCCGGATTCTGGCAGGGTTCTCCCCCTTCTGGGTTCCTTACTCCCCTCCGGGGGGGGGGGGGGGTCTGGCCGGGCCGTTAATTCGTTTTCGTTCTCCCATGCCCCTGTGGATTTCACTGTGCGTGTGTGTGTGACTGACAGTGTGTGTTTTACTTCTGGGACCGTGTCCGGTGCTGTGATTAGCCTGGGGGAGCTTCTCCCCCTCAGGCTGTGTTCAGGGAGGGGGCGGGTCCGGGCTCTCGGCGCGGCCGTGGTAGCCCCGCCCCCTTCTTTGGCACGATTCTGTGGCTCGTTCCTAGGGGATCCGCGTTGCTGGGAGGGGGGGCGTGACCTGGCGAACGCGCGTCTGCGCTGGCCCGCCCTCGCCTTTTCTTCCTCTTTCTGCATGAGGCACTTCTCGGGGGCCATTTGATGATGGTTCTGAGCTGCGCTCCGGGTGGTGAGAGCCGGATGGCCACTTCCTCAGATTATGTGGGGGCCCCCCACTGATTGCGGCCATGTGTGTGTGTTTTTTTGTGTTGGTTACGCATGTCTGGCTGGGATACAGATATATATATATATATATATATATATATATATATATATATATATATATATATATATATATATATATATTATATATATAAATATATATATATATATTATATATATAATATATATGCCATAGACATCAAGGATGCGTATCTGCATGTTCCGATTTTTCAGGCACATCAGAGATTCCTCCGGTTTGCGGTAGAGGATCAACATTTTCAGTTTGTAGCTCTTCCCTTCGGACTGACCTCGGTGCCGAGGGTCTTCACCAAGGTCTTGGCGGGAATAATGGCTCTGCTCAGAGCTCAGGGCATTCGCATTGTGCCTTATCTGGACGACCTGTTGATCTTGGCTTCTTCCCTCCGTCAGGTGGAGCTGGACACCCACCAGGTGGTGTCGACCCTGGAGAGGTTCGGGTGGGTGATCAACCGCCCCAAGTCTTCTCTCTCTCCGTCTCGTGTGATTTCATTTCTGGGCATGAATCTGGATACCATTCTGGCCAGAGTGTTTCTGCCCCAGACCAAGGTGCAGGGGATTCAGGGTCTGATCCGCCTTCTTCTGGCCATTCCTTGTCACGCTATCCGACAGGGGATGAAACTGGTGGGCTTGATGGTATCCTCCTTCGAGGCGGTACTGTTTGCACAGTTTCACATGAGATCTCTTCAACTTCTCCTATTGACGCATTGGGACAGGTGTCCGCAGTCATTGGATCGACCTTTCAGGATGTCTCCCAGGGTTCGGCAGTCCCTTCGGTGGTGGCTGGAATCGAGCAACCTGTTGAAGGGCAGATCCTTTCTGGTCCCTTGTTGGGAGACGGTTACCACGGATGCCAGCCTGTCGGGCTGGGGAGGTTATTGGGAAAGTCATCAGTTCAGCGGGGTGTGGGGTCCTCAGGAGGCTTACACCCCCATCAATGTCTTGGAGCTCAGAGCCATTCGACTGGTTCTGGCTCGGCTGACCTCACATTTACAGGGTCTACCGGTTCAGGTTTGCTCAGACAACCGAACGGCGGTAGCTTACATCAATCACCAAGGAGGGATTTGCAGCAGGAGTGCTCTCAGGGAAGTCTCTTTGATCCTGCACTGGGCGGAGAGCAATGTTCCTTGCATTTCAGCAGTATACATTCCGGGAATGGAGAACACGGAGGCGGATTCCCTGAGCAAGGAGAGTGGTGTCTCAACCCCGAGGTTTTTCTGGATCTTTGCCTCAAGTGGGGGACTCCGGAGGTGGATCTCTTTGCCTCGAGGACCAATCACAAACTTCCGGCCTTTGTGTCTCTTTCTCAGGATCTTCTGTCTCTGGCAGTGGATGTCTTGTCCCTTGCTTGGAAGGATCTGGGGTTTCTGTACCTGTTTCCGCCCGTCTCCATGCTAGGCAAGGTAGTTCGCAAACTGGTTCTAGAAGGGGCACCAGTGATTCTGGTGGCTCCAAGGTGGCCAAGAAGGGTTTGGTACGCAGACGTTGTAAGGCTGGCCGTAGATCAGTACCGGCTTCCCTTGTTGCCGGATCTGCTATCTCAGGGTCAACTACTTTACCCCAATTTACAAACGCTGGCTTTGACGGCTTGGCTGCTGAAACTTTCATTTTGAAAGAGGAAGGTTTGTCTGAGGCTGTTGTTCAGACCTTGATTAGGGCTAGGAAGCGGTCCTCTTCTGGCATTTACTATAGGACTTGGAGGTCCTATATTGATTGGTGTGAGGCTAGGGCCTTGCAGGGTGTTTTCAATACCCAGGATTTTGGAGTTTCTTCAGCATAATCTGGATCTTGGGTTCCAGCTTAGTACTTTGAAAGGACAGGTTTCTGCTGTGTCGGTTTTCTTCCAGAGGTCTTTTGCCTTACACCCGCTGGTTAAGACCTTTTTCCAAGGGGTTACTCATGTTCGACCCCCTCGGAAGGCTATGGTTCCTGTTTGGGATTTGAATTTGGTTCTTTCAGCTCTCCAGGGTCCTCCTTTTGAGCCGTTACAGGATATTGCTCTTTATATTTTCACTCAGAAGGTTGCCTTCTTGGTGGCTATTACCTCTGTTCGGCGTGTCTCTGAGTTGGCGGCTCTGTCGATTCAGCCCCTTACTTTGAAAGACACCATGACAAGCCAGATTTCCTTCCTAAGGTGGTTTCTGCTTTCCATCTGAATCAGGATATTGTTCTCCCTTCCTTGTGTCCTAAGCCTAGCAATGACAAGGAGAGGGTTTTGCACAATTTGGATGTGGTTCGCTGTGTTAAGTACTATTCGGTGAACACTTCTTCTTTCCGCAAGACGGATGCCTTTTTCGTGGTGCCCTGCGGGCCCTGGAAAGGTTTGGCGCCCACCAAGTCTACCATTAGCAAATGGATTCGTCAGGCCATTGTTGGGGCCTATTCTGCTAAGGGGATGACTCCCCCTTTATGGTCACTGCGCATTCTACTCGTGCTGTTGGTGCGTCCTGGGCTTTTCAGCACCAGGCTTCTGTTGAACAAGTTTGTAAGGCTGCTACTTGGTCTTCCGTTCATACTTTTTTCAAGTTTTACAAGGTTGATGTGCGGGCTTCAGCGGATGCTGTTTTTGGCCGCAAGGTTCTGCAAGCTGCAGTGGTTTAAGTTGGTGCATTCTTTACTGTTTATGGTTCCCACCCATGATGGACACTGCTGTTGGATGTCCCAAATGTCATGAAGAGTTGAAGCGGAGTGTATGTCACACTTGGAATAATACCGTTTTGTGAGTACTTACCTTTAAAACGGATATTATAAGTGTGACATACACTCCGCTTCACCCACCCTTTTTGGTATTCTGGATCCTTTATATGGTGAACCATTGTTTCTTGGTTGTTAGTATTGTTATATTTGGTTCTTCCTGGTCCCCTTACTGCTATCTTACACTGGGTAATTGGTGGGAGGTCCCAGGTATTTATGGACTGGGAGGAGCTCCTTTTTTGCATTCATCTCTGCAGAAGTTCGCCCTCTACTGGAGAATAACCCAAATGTCATGAAGAGTTGAAGCGGAGTGTATGTCGCACTTACAATATCAGTCTTAAAGGTTAGTACTCACAAAATGGTATTTTTGCGTTTAAAAAGATTAGGAGGACAGGGCTTTTGTTGCTGGTGCCATAAACTTGGTTAATGCATTTAGGTGCTCTATTTAGATTCATCAGAACTCCCAACAATATTCCTGCCCCTTTTCCTTTCTTGGGGTCTGATTTATTTGTGAAATATGGTACAGTTGGAGCAATGCAATATGGAGCGAATTCAAACCCCTACAGCCCTTTCTGTACACTGCAACCCCCCCCCCCCCCCCATGGAGAGGAAGCTTGTTGGTTTGCTTCACACACTGTCGTCCTTGTACAACAACCTTGGCCTTCTATTTTTTCTGCCCTGCTGGGCAAAGTATTGGGAGACCTTCTTTACATGAGTGAAACAGTGTTCTGGGGTACAAGGCCTTAACTGAATCTCTTCAAGGATTACCATTCTGGTTTTGAGTTGCCCTGAACTCCCTGCCTTACAAGTCCAGGACCAGGAACCCCGTACTCACAATTTCTGCATTTAATGCAGAACAAAACCCACCAGCGGCTGCCCTGAAATCTAAAAGCCTCTGGCTTCCCAAATTGGGATGCCCTGCTGTGTGAAATCCACCAGGGTGCCAGTAACAGCTTACCTTTCCCCGGTCCAATGGTGCATGCACAGACTCTCCAATGAGATCTGCCTGCCATTACTTTGTAATTCGGCAAACATCTCTCCTAGTTTTCAATGGGGAGCACACCCCAGCCTATCTGAATGGGGAGTGTGCATGCCACCATCAATGAGAGCCATTTGCTGCGCGCCCTGGTGTTCTGAGGGGTGTCACATAGCAGGGCATCCCAATTTGGGAATAGAACTACATCTGGGAAAACCAAATGCCTGCCTTTTGTTCTGTTTTCAGTGAAGTTGATGCTCCAATGTTACGGGGTAACCTGAGTAAAGTCTTTGGCCTTTTAGGTAATGATATAGGTCAGTTTTAGTTCTTATCCTGAGCCCCTCAGATTATAGTTTTACTTTAAGACTTTTGCATGTTCTATCCATTGTAAGCTTGTTAGGCTCTGTAGTTTGAGCTGTCTGTTGTATGAAAGAAAGTGATGCATCACATGTATGAAAGTTCTATGCCTGACAGACGTGAATAGATTTAAAATTGTACAATCTGTTCTCTGACAGCTGGGGAAAATGGCTTCCCTGCGCTGTCACTTTCTAATCCCTTCGAACTAGAGACATTGTAATGGTTTATAAAAAAAAATACGCAAGTTTAGTTTTACTTTTGTGAGGATCTGCCCATCAGTAAAGCTGGTAATGGAAAGCCCCGTCCTTCTGTATATACTATAATTTAAAGATCTATATATATTTTATACTGTACTTTACCCCCCATACACATTTTAGATCTATGCTGGCACAATAAATAGTTTTAACCGGTGGCATCCAAGTTTAAGCAGTCAAACAAATTCCATCTAGAGATATTTAGTATTAATGAACAGAAAAGTCACCTCCAATCCCCAACAAGTGTGATCAGTTTCTATAATGGATTCTTTTTTTTTTTGGCAATTTTCTTTACCTCCTATTTTCCAGATATCTCAGGTACCTCTCATCGTCTCCCAACGATGCATGATCTTCTGCCAGCAATGCCCACCATCCTATGGTGCCACAGTGTGGCGCATCTTGAGATACCAGTGGGGCGGTTGATGAAACAGCCTTGCACATTTGAAAAAAAACTCCTCAAACCCCTCCTTTCCTCATCTGCATGCATAATACTGAATAATTGTCAGCACTTATATTTGCTCCTGTACCCACTTAAAGCTGCAACGTCAATTCCCAGATTTTCTCCTGGTAATGGCCATTTTGGGGCTTCCTTTCCCAGCATCCCAGCCATGCTGATGCCTGAATTTAACCGACATAACCCATAATGCACAGCAGCAGGAACCTTCCTCTTTGCAGACAGCCCGCAGCTCAACAACTTGTGATTTTGCTTTTAAACTTGACCACGGTAGGAATTACAAAAAGATAAATTAATTTTTATGTGCAGCAATCTGAATAGGGAGAGGTGCACATGAGCACTGTTTCTTGTAAGGGTGTTGGTCTGGTTTAAGACAGGTGCACCATTGAGGAGAAGTAACCTGTAGCTGTAGCAGTCCCTTAGACTGGGTATCCACATTAAAATGCACCAAAAGTCCAAAACAGACTCCACTTTAATTTTTCCCATGTGGCATCTAAATGTGGGATCCTCTGCAGTTGATATATTTAACAGAAAGAGATTCCCGCTGTGCTGAAATGGCTCTGCCGAGACGTTACATTTCTCTGCTCAGCTTTCTAAGGATTCAAAGTGTGAAGAGGGGAGAAATTAAACCAGACCTTCAGCATCATTTAATGAAAAGCCCAAACCCTTAAAAACTATTCCCCAGCATTTAAAATAATATATTTAACATCTTTAGTCACTTATTCTTTCCCTCACTGGTCTGCAACTCTGTTTAGCACTCTAGGATATGGGCGCTGCCATCTTGGCTCAGTAGCATCACATACTGAGGAGAGGAGAGGGGTCAAAAGTACAGGGGGTGGGTTATAGCTTTGCTTTGCTTTGCTCAGAGTAGAGCTGGAGCCAGGAAAATGTGAGCAATTCTTCAATGCAGAGCAGCACAGTAAGAAGTTACTTCCTGTTTGCAGGCAGCCTACACCTCCATGGGCCGCCATCTTATCTTAGATGTTTTAAGTTTCAGAAAATGCAGTAGATACAGGTAGGATGATTTTAAATGTGGACTATCTGTATGTACTGGGTGGGGAAAACATATAAGATATGCTATTACTTAGGGTGAAGGTCTGGTTTAAGCTGCAAGACTCTAGGGCTACTTGTGAGAGGCTCCCACTGTGCCCCTTAGGGAACATGAAAGTGGAGTCTATTCCCTTCTGGTGTAGGAGTGGCTTCCCTGGGATTGCCATGAAGTCCCAGCGCTAGTGGGGGTTGGGAAAACCCCCATTTAAGGTTTATCCCTGCAGTGGTGATCACTGAGACCTACACAATCATTGGCAATTCTGTTCACCCCTTACTGCCCATCTCTAGCCAGGTATCCCTGAAATATATTTACCTTTCCCCCCTCCCTGCTCTGTGCAATGAGGTGCCTAGAAATAGCAGCAAAAAGTTGCCACATTACAGTGTTTCTCTAAACACAAATTCTCACTGCACCTAAAAATCAAGTGAGACCGTTTAAAAAGCAAGACACTACTTTTTACCCGACTGTGTACTCCAAATTACTGTCATGTTCTACTATGTACAAAATACAGGTAACAATTTAGTTTGTGTCCTTATCAAAAATTGTCTGTAGGCGCCCCCTGTGCTTGAAGAGCAAAAAAAATACGGCAATCCCTTGCAATTTACTATTAATCGGAGGTGCTCACAAGTGTTTGCTGAGGCTTCTTTATGCCCTCTTTAGTAAGCTGTACTTTTAGGTGTTTATAGAGTAGATTGTCCGATAGAAAACCCCTACAAGCTATCATTTCTCAACCCATGTTTGTCTAAGAGTGGGAGTGCAGCTACGGACTGCTTGGAAAAAATTGTGTAGTGTAAATATATATTTCTAGTAATTGTGTTCTGTTTAGCTCTTTATATCCTGAAGGTGAAATCTATATTATTACTGCACAAGGTTGTGTACTGTTCTGTGTTTTCTCTTTTCTTTTTTTTTTTTTGTATGTTTGTTTTTATTTGAGCTATACCACTTTATAATTTAAAACCCGATCCTTTATTATTTACATCGCCACAAATTTGTATGCAGCATCTGTTTCTGTTCTGTGTCAAGATTTTTGGAAAGTTTGTAAAGCCGCATTGGATGTATGAAAATCTCGCTAAACTAGACAAAAAGCTTCTTCGTCAATCCGCTGGGCATGATTCAAGAACCAGGGGACTGTAAATACAACAAAGGAGCCTAGCTGTAGAAATGCCCAGAGCAAGGTTTAGGTATACCAGTAATCCATATCATTGTACAACAAAGCCTTCTATCTGCTCCAGTGCAAGGACTGTGGCCCCGGAATACAAAACGGATTTCAGCGAGCGTATCCACAGATAAATCATTCTTGTAATTGTTGTCTGTGCAAAATGCTTTGGATGCAGTCTGTGTTGCTTACATACATTGTACAGACATTGTGAAAACACGTCTTTTCGAAAATTGTATTCTGTCGTGGCTGCCTTCAGTATTCTACCAGGCTAACAAATCGGCACCAAGTTCTGCTACAATGAAAATTCTTGTCTATAAAGTAAAAGCAGAAGAATTCTTAGCACACACTTGCTAGTGTCAAACCCCACACTGCCACTCCAAATTGTTTCTGTGTGATCAAATGATTACAGTATTATTCCAAGTATGTCTCACACCCTGCTTCGGAAATATTAGTTACACGTGGGTTATGTCCAGTAGAGGGCAAACTTCTGCAGAGATGACCAGAAAAAAAAAAGCCCCTCCCGGTCCATAAATACCTGGGACCTCCCACTCATTCCCCAGTTTTCGTCTCTGCAGAAGGCCATCAAGTCAGAAGATGGCTGTGTCTCCTCCTTGCAAGTAAGCCGGGGTTGCCCCCGGCCCCTTTTTTTTCTCTATTTCTGCCCGGACCTTGATTGTTTAAGTCCCATATATGCCTCCCAGCCTTGGCTGAAGGTCCGTGCGACGGTAGACTATACCTTAGAGGTGTTTTTAGGGAGCCATGCTCCCCCGTGAGACCCCATTTTAAGGGGTAGGCGGTATCCAGGTTGGTGATCCTGGTTTGGGATGCCCTGTCCCTGATATCCCTTTTACTCTGTAGTGTGGGATTCTCCCCCCTTCCGGGTCTCCCTGTGCCCCTCTATGGGGGGGGGGGGCATTCTTTCCCTCATAACTTTTTTATGGTTTACTATGTGTGTCATGTGTGCTTGTGCTTCACTGTCTCTGTTAATACTGGGCCTTATGGCCGCATTGGTGGCTGCGTTTGTTGTTGGGGAAGCTTCTTCCCCTCAGGTACGCTCGGACTGGGGGCGGGGCCCGGCGTTCGGCACGATCGCCGTGGCCCGCCCTCCTCTTCTTCTGGCGCCATTGCGGAGCCCAGCTGGGATCCGCGTCCCTCTAGTGCTGAGGGAAGGGGGCGGGGCCAGGCGCGGTGCGCGATCCGCGCTGGCCCGCCCTTCCCTTCTCTCTCTTTCACTGGATCTCTGGTGGATGGACACCATTTTCCTGCTGTGAGTGCCCTGTGGGGCCCATATACTTGTTTTCATGCTATTATTGTGCCCCGTTCTAGCGTTTTGGGGCAGCGCCTTTCAGTCCTCCATATATGTTTAGAAATTTCTATATATTTATATTGTTGCTGTATGATTATGTGCATTGATTGTGTGCCTTTCTCATGGGCCCTCCCCATTGTGTCTTTCAGGAGGACTCCCTACCTATTACAAAAGGGTCCGTGCCTCCGGTCTCATCACCTACCCCACCCCGCCTTATCTGTACCCCAAGTGACACTGTCATCGGCGGGGAGTCGCAATCTGATGTATGCGCTAGATTGGCCAACATCGAGAAATTGATTCTAGCTCTGCGGCCAGAAAGGCCCCAGCTGCCTATGATTCCCTTGACTGGTCTGATTATTTCCCACTTGAGGAGGGGGAATTGTTTGAGGAATCTGATGCTGAGGATCAGCAGTTTTTTTTTATACTGATGCTGGGCAGGCACTGGGGGATGCCGTGGATACCCCCAAAGTCCTGGCCCATCTATTTGAGGTACTGGCTATTTCTCTGCCAGCAGAGTCCCCTCCGCAGAAGGGGGAATTCTTTGGGACTTCTGAGCCTCGCTTGGAGTTCCCAAATCAGAATCATTTTGAAAGCATGATTCTTAAGGAATGGGAGAGGCCTAGCCGGGTCCCCGGTGTTCCTCAAGGATGGGATAGGAGGTATCCCTTCCCGGTGGACGCGGTGAAGCGCTGGACGTCCCCTCCCGAGGTCGATGCGCCCGTTCTGGGATTGTCCAACACCTCCGTTGTACATTCTCCAGACGCCACCTCTCTTAGAGATGGTGAGGACAAACGCATTGATCAGATGGCATGCCATGCCTTTGCCAGCGTGGGTTCAGCCTTGCGGCCTGTTTGTGCCTCGGCGCTCGCGGCAGTGGCTACCAGGTCTGTGGTTAGGGACCTGTTGCGTGGTTCCCAGCTTAACCCGACCAGTGATGAATTCACAGCCCTTAAGCGGTGTGAATTATTTGACCTTTGTTTTTATCTGCTATGGATGACACAATTATGTGTAGTAGAACTTCGGCGTTGCTGGTGGTTATTCGCCGATTGGTCTGGTTACGCTAGTGGGCGGCTGACATTGCGTCTAAGAAATCACTCACAGCGCTACCCTTCCTGGGTACTAGGCTGTTCGGGGATAAATTGGATTCAGTGGCGAAGGGTGGAAGGGGACCTTAGCGTAAGAAGCAGCGTCGCCCCTTTCGGGGGGCAGGCTCCTTCAATCCTTCCTTTCGCGGGGCCAGAGCAGGCAGAGGTTTTGCCTACTCTAATTTCGGAGGTGAATCCTGAAACAGAGGCAGAGGACGCGCACATCCAGGCCCTAACCGGGGTCCCAAGCCCGCTGCCAAGCCAGCTCAGCTATGAGGGGACGGCTGCGGCGCTTCTTCCAGGTCTGGGCCCGGGAGATCACAGACAAATGGATCTTGGAAGTGGTTTCTTCCGGGTACAACCTGGAGTTCGAGTACCGGCCTTCTCCCAGATTCCTAAGGTCTCGGGTGCCCTCGGATCCCCGGGCTGCGCAGGGGCTCCTGTTGGCTGTAAAGAATCTTCTGGACATGGAAGTCATATGCCCGGGGCCTTTCTCAGAGAGGCCGGGGCTATTATTCCAACCTCTTCACGGTTCCCAAAAAGGATGGATCCATAAGACCCATTCTGGATTTGAAGCTTCTCAACAGGTTCATCAGAACCAAGAAGTTCCGCATGGAGACTCTGCGCTCAGCCATCAGTTTCCCTTCGTCAGGGGCATTTCATGACGTCCATCGACATCAAGGATGCTTACCTTCATGTACCAATCTTCCCAGCACACCAGAGATTTCTCAGGTTTGTGGTGGGAGATCAGCATTTTCAGTTTGTGGCCCTCCCGTTCGGGTTGACTTCGGCACCAAGGTGCTGGTGGGCATAATGGCCCTTCTCAGAGCCCAGGGCATTTGCATTGTGCCGTATTTGTACGACCTCCTCATTACGGCATCCTCTCTCAGTCAGGTGGAGCTGGACACCAGGTCGGTGGTGGCGACGCTGGAGAGGTTCGGCTGGGTGTTCAACCCTCCCAAGTCTTCTCTCTCCCCCTCAAGGGAGATCTCGTTTCTGGGCATGAATCTGGATACCATTCAGACCAGGGTGTTCCTACCTCAGTCCAAGGTGCATATAGTTCAGGATCTGATACGTCTTCTCCTGTCCAAACCTCGTCCTTCTATCCGGCTAGGGATGAGACTGGTGGGATTGATGGTGGCTTCCTTCGAGGCAGTTCCCTTTGCTCAGTTCCACATGAGGTCGCTCCAGCTCCATCTATTGTTGGCCGGGGACATATGTCTGCAGTCATTGGATCAGTCTTTCCTGATGTCTCCCCAGGTTCGGCAGTCCCTTCAGTGGTGGCTGGAACCAAGCAATCTGTCGAGGGGCAGGTCTTTTCTGACCCCTTGTTGGGAGACGGTTACCACGGATGCCAGCCTGTCGGGCTGGGGAGGTTTTTGGAAGAAACATCAGTTCAGGGGGCTGTGGGGTCCTCAGGAGGCTCACACCCCCATCAATGTCTTGGAGCTGAGAGCTATTCGGTTGGTTCTGTCATGCTTGACGCATCACCTGCGGGGCTTACCGGTTCAGGTTCAATCAGACAATCGAACTGCGGTCGCTTACGTCAATCACCAAGGAGGGACTCGCAGCAGGAGTGCCCTCAGGGAAGTTTCTCTGATTCTTGCATGGGCGGAAAGCAATGTTCCATGCATCTCAGCAGTGTACATTCCGGGAGTGGAAAACATGGAGGCGGACTCCCTGAGCAGGGGATTCTCTCGCCGAGGGGAATGGTCTCTCAACCAAAAGGTATTCTGGTCCCTCTGTCACAAGTGGGGGATTCCGGAGGTGGATCTCTTTGCCTCACGTCACAATCACAAGCTCCCAACGTTTGTGTCTCTGTCTCAGGATCCTCTGGCCCTGGCAGTGGACGCCATGTTTCTTGCCTGGAGGGATCTGGGGTTCCTGTGCCTGTTTCCCCTCTTCTCCATGGTAGGCAAGGTGGTGTGCAAGCTGGCTCTAGAGGGTGCGCCAGCAATTCTGGTGGCCCCAAGATGGCCAAGACAGGTTTGGTTCGCAGACGTCGTAAGGCTGGCGGTAGATCAGTACAGGCTGCCCCTGTTTCCGGATCTGATCACTCAGGGTCGACTACGTTACCCCAATTTACAAACGCTGGCTTTGACGGAGTGGCTGCTGAAACCTCCATCTTAAGGGAGGAAGGTTTGTCTGAGGCTGTGATTCAGACTTTTGTTAGAGCTAGGAAGAAATCTTCCTCTAACATACACTACAGGACTTGGAGGTCCTATATTGACTGGTGTGAGGCTAGGGCCTTGCCTTGCAGGGTGTTTTAGATTTCTAGGATTTTGGAGTTTCTTCAACACGGTCTGGACCTGGGGTTCCATCTTAGTACCTTGAAAGGGCAGGTCTGTGCTCTGACTGTCTTCTTTCAAAGGTCTTTTGCTCTGCATCCTCTGGTTAAGACTTTTCTCCAGGGGGTCACTCATGTGCGGCCTCCTAGAAAGCCTTTGTTGCCCGTTTGGGATTTGAATTTGGTTCTGTCGGCCCTCCAGGGGCCTCCTTTTGAGCCGGTGCAGGATGTTGCACTTTCTGTGCTCACTCAAAAGGTTGCCTTTTTGGTGGCTATTACCTCTGTTCGGCGTGTCTCTGGGTTGGCGGCTCTGTCCATTCAGGCCCCTTACTTTGAGAGACACCAGGACAAGGTGGTATTTCGCTTTAAGCCAGATTTCCTTTCTAAGGTGGTTTCTGCCCTCCACCTCAATCAGGATGTAGTTCTCCCTTCCTTGTGTCCTAAGCCTAGCAATGACAAGGAGAGGGTTTTGCACTCTTTGGATGTGGTTTGTTGTGTTAAGTACTATTTGGTGGCTACTTCTCCCTTTCATAAGACGGACGCCTTGTTCGTGGTGCCCTCCGGGCCCAGGAAAGATTTGGCGCCCGCCAAGTCTACCATTAGTAAATGGATTCGCCAGGCCATTGTTGGGGCCTATATTGCCAAGGGGAAGGTTCCCCCTTTTCAGATCACTGCTCATTCTACTCGTGCTGTTGGGGCTTCTTGGGCCTTTCAGCACCAGGCTTCTGTTGAACTTTGAAGTTTGTAAGGCTGCTACTTGGTCTTCCGTTCATACTTTTTCCAAGTTTTATAAGGTTCATGTGCGGGCCTCAGCGGATGCTGTTTTTGGCCGCAAGGTTCTGCAAGCTGCAGTGGTTTAAACTTTATGCATTTTTTGCCGTATTGGGATCCCCACCCATGGTGGACACTGCTATTGGATGTCCCACGTGTAATTAATATTTCCGAAGCAGGGTGTGAGACATACTTGGAATAATACCATTTTGTGATTACTCACCTGTAAAATGGGTATTATAAGTATGTCTCACACCCTGCTTCGTCCCACCCTGAGTTGTATCTTGGATCCTTTATATGGTGAAACTTTTTTCTCTTAGATTCTATTGGCCCTTACTGCTTTCTTATACTGGGGAATGTGTGGGAGGTCCCAGGTATTTATGCATCGGGAGGGGCTTCTTTTTTCTGGTCATCTCTGCAGAAGTTCGCCCCCCTACTGGACATAACCCACGTGTAATTAATATTTCCGAAGCAGGGTGTGAGACATACTTATAATACCCATTTTACAGGTGAGTAATCACAAAATGGTATTTTTCACCATATGGCGCACCTGCCCATAGGACGCACCTAGGATTTGAGGACGCACGAGGAGGAATATGTGCGTCTTATAAGGCCGAAAAGTACGGTAGATAAAAACCTGGTGTAACTTCCACAGGGGGACATTTGATATGACCTGCAAAGCTTTATATTTTGTGTGATACTGTCCAGTTTGGATTTTGCCTTTTTGTGTGGGTACTGGCGTTCAAGCTTTTTCAATAAATGTTTAGATTTTGAGGTTAAAATAATTATTGATATTACCGTTTTGTTTAATAGGTTTGTGTTTGGGGTGGTTTGGGATTTAATGTAAGTTAGTGACCTATAGCATTATTTGAGCAACTATCCTTGTGCTTATGCTGAGGCCGGTCTATTTCAGTTATCAGTGATATTGCGCTTTTATTTAAAATGATGGGGAAGTAACGAAAGCCAAATACTACTTATACAACCATCTTGGCTTATAGATATCTATTGTTATAGCAGACCTCTAGCCTGTTTGAGTCTGCCCCACCAACAAAATGTAAATTTGGGTGCTGTACATGAAATCATACCTATAAGCAGTGTATATTTTTGTCTGGAAAAATTATGTCTTAAAAGGTGCTGAGCCTTTTTTATTTTTTTTCTAATGTTTGCAAATGTGTGTTTTATGGAAGCAGTTTTCATCTGTTGCTATGGTTTTCAGTTTTTAAATTGGAGCAGAAATGGCTGAGATATCGGGGTTTACTGGTTCAGCCAATGACCTTCTCTTTTTCATCCTGTCCCCAGTAAGCTCAGCATAGCGGGACAGGATTGCTGGTCCCTCCTCCCACCCCTCCCTCCACCAGATTCATCACATTGCTGTCCGTGCAGAGCGCTGATTATTATGCAGCATCACAGATCCAAGGACCAGAAGAAAAATCATAAGCTGAACCTGTAAACCTTGATATTTTAGCCATTTCTTCTTCAGTTTAAAAACCGAAAACAGTTTAGGACAGTGCCGAATGTAGCTCCACGCAATAGTGTAACAATTACCTTTGCCTGCTGTAGCACTTTAATTTAGAGAGATCTGTTCATTCTAGATTTACTACCCCATAATTATCTTCTGTAAACTTCTTGTATCTTTTTGGGCATCTTTATGGTATCACCTCGCGTCCATTTATCTGCTTTTACGAGGGCTAAAAAAAAAACACTTAGAGGCACTGAGAGAGATAAGTTAAGATAATAAGGTTTTGGGTATGCTTAATATTGTAATGTGCCCTTTACCATGCCAAAGTTTTCATTTTATATAACTGTGATCCATCGACCAACAATATAACAATATGGTTCTGTCTGTATACCAAAATATTTATTATTCTAATCTATTAATATTTTATATTCTATTTATTTTATATATGGCTATATGTCATGTCGTCCTCTGATAACCAAATGCCGTTTTGTTTTCTAGATCACAGACACAAAACTTGCCGTTAAACAAAAGGGCTTTGAAAACCTTCCATTTCCTACTTTCTTTGCTGATGGCGCTGAGGAGTTGCCAGAAGATCTTTATGATGAGGAAGTGTTCCAGTTCAATGAAGCATCTGTTAAATATTCTTAGCATTTCTGACATCTTCATTTCTATAGGTGTTGTCATCAATCGGTGCAGCACTCGCTGTAAGATGGGGATGACCAAGGTTAGAGGAAAGGGATCCATTGCTACAGCTGAGAGTCTAATTGTGAATGACACAAGGGCAGAAAACAACTTTTCCTGCGGAATGCCTTAGGATGGTTTCTGTATATTGGTTGCTGTATATTGTCATGTTATGGATCTTGTGGATTCACTGAAGCCTTTTTTAAGCAATTATTAAGTGTAATGACTTTACACTTACGAAAAATTCTTCATGACTTTAATTTGCTAAATAAAAATAATTTGATAATCTTTGAATTGTAATGATTGGGTATTTGTTGGTCTTATCATAGTTCTCGGGGATTCTTAGGGTTCCAAGGGATACATGGGTTAAAGTAAGAGGGCTAAAAGGGGACCATCATCACACCTACCTGCACTAAATTGCAAACTTTGCAGGGTTTCAGGGGTTTTATTTACATTTACATTATTATTCTAAGTATACAGCACCTCCTGTTCCAGAAAATATTCCTTACACTTGGGATATACTCCAGTAGATGGCGTTGGACTGCAGAGACAGAAAAGTGGCTCCTCCCGGCCCCTTATATACCCGGGACCTCCCACAAAATCCCCAGTTCTTCTCTGGCTGCGATGTCTAGAAGATGGCGCTCTCTACTCGCAGGTGAGCGGGGCTATTAGCCTGCGGCCCTGTAGGACTATTCCCACCCGTTTCCTTTTACTGCCTCCCAGCTCAGGCTGCTCTGGTTTGGGTGAAGGTAGGCAGCACCACTGTCAGGTGCTAAGGAGCGCTGCTCCAACTGCAGTCCCCCACCAAAGGGTAGGCGGTATAGGCCCATGGTGAGCCTTATGGGATGCCCCTCCTGCATTTTATGCCCCTCACCCCCTGTCCCCACAGTTGGCTCCCTTTAGGCTGGCCGTTGCTTCTCCCTCGCTCTCCCTTGTAGTTCTCGGGGGGGGGGGGGGGTGCATGTCTTTGCTATACATTGTGTTGTGTTTGATCCCTGTTGAATTGATTGCACTGGTTTCTTTTGCCGCCGCCGCACGTTTGTACTGCGCTCCGCAGTCGACGGCGACGCCGCCTCAAGCGCTGCTGCGCCATCATTGGCTGGCCTTGTCAGGTGGGCGCGTTTTCATGCTCTTCGGGGGGGCGGGCCGTGCGGATGACGCGTTTTGCATCACTGTCTCCGCGGCCCGCCCCTCGAGGTATATGCGGGCGCCATTTTAATTCTCTGCTGCGTGTGCCTGGCGTCTCACTATCGCGGTCCGTAAGTGTCCCTGCGGGCTGATTTATTTATGTACATATCTGTATGGCATATCGCTTATGGGATCTTTTGCTTATGTCTTGCAGGCGGGTCAAACTTTGTGGTTTCTCCCTGTCCTATCCCCTCTATTTAGTGTTAACTCTTATTGGAGGGCTATTACATACCATTACTCTCACTTCCCTAGCGGGTTATTGGGGCATCCCGGGTTGCTTTTATTAGCGTCAATCCCTATTGGCCCATATGGAGGCTTCTCAGGATAATGTGCTCGGGGTTCCTTCGGGACAAGCCCGGCTGTGTGTGGCGTGTGGGGTACCCCTATAAGTGATGATGTCAGGGTGTGTGTACCCTGCGCCCAGCAGGTACTTGCCCTGCAGTCTGGTTTACCTGCGGCTTCGCCTACCCCCCCCCCCCACTCTTACACCTGACTCCCAGTGAGGGTGCATACCAGTGGGGAGTCTCAACCTGATTTGGCTACCAGGGTAGCCAGCATTGAAAGGCATATTGCTGGTTCTGGGCCGCGTAAGGCTCCTGCTAAGCGGTGGCATCTGGCAACCGGTGTTACTCTCTTTCCTATGGAAGCTGAGGAGTTTTTTTGATGTTACTGGTTATACCCCCCTGGAAGAAGGGGAATTATTCTCTGATTCAGAATCATCTGACGATCAGCCTAAGGGTCATGCTGAGTCTGGATCTGACCCATGGGCTTCAGATGATACTGACAGACTTCTGGCTCACATTTTTATTTCAATATATCTTTATTGAGATTTTGCAAAGAAATTAAGAACAATACATACAAACAGTAATAAACAAACAAACAAAGAGGGTCACGGTGCAAAGATGGGACAGCAGTCAACAGTCAATACCACCTCAAGGAGTCTGAGGAGGCCGGGCATATTAAGTATTCTACGATTGGGGCACCACAGAAGCTCAGGTTCTAAATACCTACAAGCCACAGCCACAACACCTGCCACACCCCTGAGATCACGGTCCAACTTATGCTCTCCCCGCCTATATGCCTGCCCCTCCGGCAAGCCTGCATATAACGACCGCGCCCATCCCCCCGCGACCTTGGAGATAAGAAAGATTATAGAGAAAGAAAAAAAGGGGTATAAGAGAGAAAGAAAGAGCAATAGAGAGAAAGGAAGAGAAATAGAGACAAAGAACCCAAAAGGAGGGAGGAAAAGAGAAGGAAGATGAGCAAAAGGAAAGAAGACAAAACAGGCAGACAAAACGAAACAGACATAGGAGGGGTTTACCGCATCCATGCCTCGTCCCCCCCCCAGGGGCCCCAACAGAACCAGCCCCCCGACCCAAACCATCCCTCCATCCAGCCCCTCCGGAAGCTCATTCCCGCTCCAGTAACGCCCGGAAGTCAGGCGAGTCCCGAGAAACCTCCCAAAGAGTCCAGGTCTTGAGATACCTCCGGGTACCCCCTCCACCTCCTCCAGAGCCAACTCCTCCATCCTCTTGATGGTCTCGACCTCCCCATACCACTCCAACATGGACGGGACAGCAGTGGTGCGCCAGTGTCTAGGGATCACCGACCTAGCAGCGGTAAGCATATGCCTCAGCAACCCCTTCTTATTAGTCGACACTGACCCTGGGAGCATTGACAGGAGGGCGACCTGTGGTGTGTGGGGAAGTCCCTCAAGTGTCAGGTGTTCATACATCCCTAGCACCCTCTCCCAGAAGACCCGCACCATCGGACACTCCCACCAGATGTGTAACATGGTCCCAGGAGCCTCTGCACACCTCCAACAGTCTCCAGTGTCTGCCCCTCCAAATTTCATAAGATCCGATGGGCACCTGTACCATCTTGCCAAAATCTTATAGTTCCGTTCCTGAGCTCTAGAAGCTACAGACAATTTATGGGTGAGCGCAAAAGATTTCTCCCAGTCCTCAGGCTCAAACACCTGTCCCAGATCCTCTTCCCACCTCCTGCAGAACGTGGCATCCCCTCCCCCTCCTCCTCATCCCGGAGAATCTTGTATAAGGCAGAAATTACGTGTGCAGGGGGGGGAAGGGTTCCGTAGAACACTCTCCAGGGGTGTAAGCGTGCGAAGGAGGTTCGAGGCTGGCGCGAGAGACTTGATGAAAGCAACCATCTGAGCATATAAGAACCAGGATAAGTTCCTAAGCCCACCCCGAACCCCTAAGTCAGATAGGGAAGGAAGACCCGCCCCCGACATTATATCCCCCAATCTGATATCCTGAGAGGCTTCCCACACAAGAAAGGACCCAGAGTTCACCCCCGGGGGAAAGGACGGATTGTCAACGGAGTAAGGGGGCCCGGTCTCAGTGAAAGTTTCCCCCGCCTCAGAAATCCATCCCAGACCTTCAACAGAGGACTTTTCAATGGGTTTCCCATTGCTCCAAATAAATTTAAAGAAGCTCCTTTGTAGGGATTGGAAGAAACCCCGTTCCGGGACTAAAGGGATTGTCTGGAATATGTAGAGAAAACGGGGAAGGATGTCCATCTTAAGAATGTTGATGCGACCCAACCACGAATATTGCTTCTTGTTATAGGAGTTAAGGTAGGCAGCCGTGGAATGCAGGAGCGGAGCGTAGTTAAGCTTATATAGTTTCCCCAAATCAGAGGGCAACTGGACACCTAAATATTTAATGGCCTCCCCCTGCCATTTAAAGGGAAAGTTGGTCTGCACGAGGAGTCGGGTCTGCTCATTCAGTGACACATTTAAAATCTCTGTTTTGGATAAATTCACTTTGAAATTACTCAGGTCACCAAAGCTCTTGAACTCCGCCAAAATAGAGGGCATAGATATGTGGGGCGAAGTTACGTACATAAGCAGGTCATCAGCGAAGAGAGAGAGCTTGTGCTCCCTCCCCCCGCAGATGACCCCATGAACAGACGGGTTATCCCTCAATGCATTGGCAAGATGTTCCATCACCAGCACATAGAGCAATGGGGATAGGGGGCACCAGACAGAGAGCCATTAACCTTCACTCTTGCAGTGGGTTCCTGATATAGAGCCATTATTCTGGCCAGCATAACCGGGCCCAGACCAATCTGGTTCAACGTGGCTTCCAGGAACCCCCGTTGAAGTTCTCTGTATCTCTCCTCCTGCCGTGGCCCCACGGCAGCAGGGGGAGCTGTTTCATACTGTTAAGCCACGTTTGGAGTTTCCTGAACAAACTCAGTTTAATAATCTGATTCTCAAGGAGTGGGAACGGCCTAGCCGGCTTCCCGGGGTACCAAAGATTTGGGATAAGAGGTATCCCTTTCCTGCTGAAATGGTTAAACGTTGGTCATGTCCTCCAGAGGTGGATGCACCAGTTCTGGGGTTGTCTAACACATGTCATGCATTCCTCTGACACTACTACATTGAGAGATGGGGAAGACAGGCGCATGGATCAGCTGGCTTGCCATGCCTTTGCCTGAGTTGGGACCGCGCTCCGTCCGGTCTGTGCCTCTGCTATCACGGCAGTTGCTATTAAAAGCCTGCTCAGGGGTCTCTTAGATGGGGCCCCTGATGATGTTGGTAGTGAAGAGTTTAGAGCTCTTCTGCGTTGTGAGGAATTTGTTGCATATGTTCTCTCTGCCCTGGATGATACCATCAGAATGTGTGGCAGGGCATCTGCCTTGTTGGTGGCGATACGCCGCTCGGTCTGGTTGCGTCAGTGGGCAGCAGACTGCTGCCAAAAAGGCCCTCACTGAGTTTCCCTTCAAGGGTTGCACCTCTTTGGGGAACGTTTGGACTTTTTTGCTAAAGGTGGCAAATTACCTCAGCGTAGAAGGCAGCCCCGGTCTTTTCGAGGTTCAGGTGCCTTTTCTCCTTCCTTCAGGGGCTCCAGAATTGGACGAGGAGCTTCCTTTGCTGGAGCCCGTGAAGATTTTTGGGGCAGGGGTAGAGGACGTGGCCCCTTATGGTCCCTTATGGATTCCTTTATTCATGTGTGTGTGTGTGTGTGTTAGTTTACTTGTGTGTGCTTTTACGTTATTTGCATGGCGCCGGCCTCCGGCGCGCTAATAGTGCTGGCCGCAATGGCGGCGGCAAGCCCATGAGGGCTTCTTCTCCTCCGGGGGGGGCGGGGCCGGGCGCTCGCACGCGCCTACGGCCCGCCCCCGTGCTGAGAGTGCGGCTTTCACTTTCTGGCTTCTGGCGCGTATCTCACCGGCCCGCCCTCCCTCCTCCTACTGCACACTGCGCGCGTTTCCTGCGGTTCCAGTGGTCGGGTGAGGGGCCTGATGGCCGTCACTATCAATTGTTACTGGCTTCCTACATTTGCATGGTGTTGAATGTGTGCTTGTGTTCTTGTTCCAGGTGGACCATTGAGCATATTAAAGGGGGGCTCTCCCAGTCCAGGTCCCTGGTTAAAATTTAGCTGGCCTAAAATCCTCCCACTCGGGACTTAAAGGGGCATCCCGGTTGGCATAATTGTGTAATTCCCAAACAATATAAAGCGCATTGTACACATTTATTGTATAAACCATATATAGTACAAAAAATCACCATATGGAGGCTTCCCCGGATACTGGGCTTGTGCCCCTCGGGGCTATCCAGGCTGTGTTTGGGGTGTGGGGTATCCCTTTTGGGGGATGATGTATTTTTATGTGTACCCTGTGCGCAGCGGACTATTATGCGGCAGACCGGATCTCAGGCGTCTGGTTCTGCTCCGCCGGTCTCCTCCCCGCCTCCCCCTCGCCTGACACGTGCGTGTGATGTGGTCATTAGCGGGGAGTCGCAATCTGAGGTGTGTGCCAGATTGGCCAATCCTGAAAAATTGTTTTCCAGTGCCGTCGCCAAAAAGGCCACGGCAAAGAGAAAACATTTGTACAGGTCCTTCTCAAAAAATTAGCATATAGTGCTAAAGTTCATTATTTTCCATAATGAAATGATAAAAATTAAACTTTCATATATTTGAGATTCATTGCACACCAACTGAAAATTTTCAGGTCTTTTTTTGTTTTAATACTGATGATTTTGCCATACAGCTCATGAAAACCCCAAAATCCTATCTCAAAAAATTAGCATATCATGAAAAGGTTCTCTAAACGAGCTATTAACCTAATCATCTGAATCAACTAATTAACTTTAAACACCTGCAAAAAATTCCTGAGGCTTTTAAAAAAGCCCAGCCTGGTTCATTACTCAAAACCGCCATCATGGGTAAGACTGCCGACCTGACTGCTGTCCAGAAGGCCATCACTGACACCCTCAAGCAAGAGGGTAAGACCCAGAAAGAAATTTCTGAACAAATAGGCTGTTCCCAGAGTGCTGTATCAAGGCACCTCAATGGGAAGTCTGTGGGAAGGAAAAAATGTGGCAGAAAACGCTGCACAACGAGGAGAGGTGACCGGACCCTGAGGAAGATTGTGGAGAAGGACCGATTCCAGACCTTGGGGGACCTGCGGAAGCAGCGGACTGAGTCTGGAGTAGAAACATCCAGAGCAGCAGTCATTTCTGCAAAAGGATTCCCGACCAAGTATTGAGTGCATAACTGAACATAATTATTTGAAGGTTGACTTTTTTTTTATTAAAAACACTTTTCTTTTATTGGTCGGATGAAATATGCTAATTTTTTTAGATAGGATTTTGGGGTTTTCATGAGCTGTATGGCAAAATCATCAGTATTGAAACAAAAAAAGACCTGACAATTTTCAGTTGGTGTGCAATGAATATCAAATATATGAAAGTTTAATTTTTATCATTTCATTATGGAAAATAATGAACTTTAGCACTATATGCTAATTTTTTGAGAAGGACCTGTATTCAGCTGTACAGGCCTTTGATAGGGAGGACTTTGACTCCCTGGATTGGTCTGATTGCTCCCCGCGTGAGGAAGGGGAGCTGTATGAGGGGTCTGAGGACTCCGACGATCAGCAGTTTGTGGGCGCTGATGCCGAGCAGGGCCAGGGGGATTCCTCGGATACTTCCAGGGTCCTGGATCAGGTGTTCGAGGTCCTAGCTATTTCTCCCCCCGAGGCGGCTCCTCCGCTGAAGGGGGAGTTCTTTGAAGAGACGAAGCCCCTCTTGGAATTTCCTTATCAAAAGCATTTTGATGGTATCATTCGCAAGGAATGGGAGAGACCGACGCGGCTTCCGGGTGTCCCACCGGGTTGGGACAAGAAATATCCCTTTCCGGCGGACGCAGTGAGGTACTAGTCGTCTCTGGATGCTCCTGTTTTGGGGTTGTCCAGCTCCTCAGTCCTCCATTCTCCGGAGTGCACTACCATCTAGGATGGTGAGGATAAACGCATTGACCAGATGGCTTGTCATGGTTTTGCCAGTGTTGGATCGGCCTTGCGGCCGGTTTGTGCTTCTGCGCTTGTACTGGTTGCTGCCAGGTCGGTTGTTAGAGGATTGTTGACCTCGTCCGGGCTCGACCCGGCTAGTGAGGAGTTTGCCGACCTTAAGCGCTGTGAGTTATTCTTATCCTTTGTACTGTCCGCCCTGGACTACACCTTGGTGATGTGTAGCAGAGCTACGGCTCTGCTTGTGGCTATCCACCGGTCGGTTTGGTTACGCCAGTGAGCGGCTGATTTTGTGTCCAAAAAGTCGCTCACGGCCCTTCCCTTTGTGGGGTTGCGGCTCTTTGGAGAAAAATTGGATTTGGTGGCAAAGGGAGGTAAGTTACCTCAGCGTAAGAAGCAGCGTCGCCCCTTTCGGGGGGCGGCTTCCTTCTCTCAGTCCTTAAGTGGGGCTAGAGTTGGTAGGGGTTCGGCTTTCCCCTCGTCCAGAAGTGATTCCTGGACCAGGGGTAGAGGTCGGGCTCGTCCAGGACACAGTTGGGGCTCCAAGCCTAGAGTCGCTGCCAAGCCGGCTCAGCAATGAGGGGGCTCCCTCACCCTTGCGGGTGGGGGGACGACTGCTACTCTTCTCCCAGGTTTGGGTTCAAGAGGTCTCGGACAGGTGGATTCAGGAAGTGGTGTCTTCCGGTTACAAGCTGGAGTTCGAGTTCCGGCCCCCTCCCAGATTCTTCAGATCCTCTGGCCGGGCTTCGGGTGGCAGTACCAAGTCTCTTGGACATGGCTGTCATCTGCCCGGTGCCCCACTCAGACCGGGCCCTGGGCTTCTATTCCAATTTGTTCACGGTGCCCAGGAAGGACGGATCCGTTCATCCCATTCTGGATCTGAAGTTGCTCAACAGGTTTGTTCGTCCCTGGAAGTTCCGTATGGAAACTCTGCGCTCAGCCATCCACTCACTTCGTCAGGGGGATTTCATGACGTTCATAGACATCAAGGATGCTTACCTGCATATTCCAATATTTCCGGCACACCAGAGATTCCTCAGGTTTGTCGTGGACAATCGACATTTTCAGTTTGTGGCTCTTCCGTTTGGCCTTACCTCGGCTCCAAGGGTTTTTACCAAGGTGTTGGCAGGAGTGATGGCCATCCTCAGAGCCAGGGGTATCCGCATCGTGCCCTATCTGGACGATCTTCTCATCATGGCGTCTCTGGAGAGTTTCGGTTGGGTGATCAACTATCCCAAGTCCTGCCTCACTCCCTCCAGGGTGGTGGAGTTCCTGGGAATGTCGCTGGATACTTCTCAGGCCAGGGTGTTTCTCCCCCAAGCCAAGGTTCTTCTGATTCAGGAATTGACTCAGCGTCTTCTATCCATTCCCCGTCCGTCCATCCGGCTAGGGATGCGACTCGTGGGATTGATGGTGGCGTCGTTCGAGGCGATTCCCTTTGCCCAGTTTCACACAAGGACACTCCAGCTCCATCTCTTGGCGGCCTGGGACGGGTCCCCGCTGTCATTGGATCAGTCCTTTCTGATGTCCCCCCGGGTGGGGCGTTCCCTTCGGTGGTGGCTGAAACCAAGCAATCTGACGAGGGGCAGGTCCTTTCTGACCGCTCGTTGGGAGACTGTCACCACGGATGCCAGCCTGTCAGGTTGGGGGGGATTTTGGAAGAATCTTCAGTTTCAGGGACTGTGGGGGCTTCTGGAGGCTCACGATCCCATCAATGTTCTGGAGTTGAGAGCCATCAGGCTGGTTCTGGCTCACTTGACTCATCAGTTGTGGGGCCTACCGGTCCAAGTCGGACAATCGGACGGCGGTCGCCTACATCAATCACCAGGGAGGGACTCGCAGCAGGCGTGCCCTCAAGGGAAGTGTCCTTGATCCTTGACTGGGCAGAGAGCAATGTCCCATGCATCTCGGCGGTGTACATTCAGGGAGTGGAGAACACGGAGGCGGACTCCCTGAGCAGGGGTTCATCTCGCCGGGAGAAATGGTCGCTCTGCCCCAAGGTGTTTCGTTCGCTTTGCCACCGGTGGGGGTCTCCGGAGGTGGACCTCTTTGCCTCTCGTCACAATCACAAGCTTCCGGCATTTGTGTCTCTCTCGCGGGATCCACTGGCTCTGGCAGTGGATGCCATGTCTCTGAACTGGAGGGATCTGGGGTTTCTGTACCTGTTCCCTCAGTTTCCCATGGTGGGCAGAGTGGTGTGCAAGCTGGCCCTAGAGGGCGCGTCAGCAATCCTGGTGGCTCCAAGGTGGCCAAGACAGGTTTGGTTCGCAGACGTGGTAAGGTTGGCGGAGGATCAGTTAGACCTGCCCCTTCTGCCGGATCTGCTCACTCAGGGGCCACTGCTCTACCCCAATTTACCAATGCTGGCTTTGACGGCGTGGTTGCTGAAACCATCATCTTGAGGGAGGAAGGTCTTTCTGATGCTGTCATTCAGACTCTGGTTAGGGCTAGGAAGCAGTCTTCCTCTGCCATCTATTATAAGACTTGGAGGTCTTATATTGATTGGTGTGAGGTCAGGGCCTTGCCTTGCAGGGAGTTTTCTATCCCTAGGGTTTTGGAATTTCTGCAACATGGTCTGGACCAAGGTTTGCAGCTTAGTACGCTGAAGGGGCAGGTTTCTGCCCTGGCGGTTTTCTTTCAAAAGTCTTTTGCTCTTCATCCTCTGGTTAAGTCCTTTTTCCAGGGGGTTACGCATGTGCGGCCTCCTAGGAAGCCTTTGCTCCCAGTTTGGGATTTGAATTTGGTTTTGTCTGCCTTGCAGGGTTCTCTTTTTGAACCTTTGCAGGATATTGCACTTTCTACGCTTACTCAGAAGGTTGTTTTTCTGGTTGCCATCACTTCCGTTCGACGTGTTTCAGAGTTGGCAGCCTTGTCTATTAAGGCTCCTTACTTTGAGAGGCATCAGGACAAGGTTGTTTTCCGCTTCAAACCAGATTTCCTTCCTAAGGTGGTCTCTGCTTTTCATTTGAATCAGGATATTGTTCTTCTCTCCTTGTGTCCTAAGCCCAGCAATGACAAGGAGAGGGTTTTGCATTCTTTGGGTGTGGTTCGCTGTGTGAAGTATTATTTGGTGGCTACTTCTCCTTTTCGTAGGACTGACACCCTTTTTGTGGTGCCCTCTGGGCCTAGGAAGGGTTTGGCTCCTGCCAAGTCTTCCATTAGTAAATGGATTTGCCAGGCCATTGTTGGGGCCTATTCTGCTAAGGGGTTGATGTTCGGGCCTCAGCGGATGCTGTTTTTGGCCGCAAAGTTCTGCAAGCTGCAGTGGTTTAAGTTTGTGCCTTGTTTTTTGGATCCCCGCCCTTTATGGATGTCCCAAGTGTAATGAATGTCTTGAAGCGGGGTGTGTGACATACTTAGAATAATACCATTTTGTGAATACTCACCTGTAAAATGGGTATTATAAGTATGTCACACACCCCGCTTCACCCTGACCTTTTGTATTCTGGACCCTTTATATGGTGAACCTTTGTTAGTTTTTATTGGCTTTCCTGGTCCCTTGGTCTTACTGCTATCTTTATACTGGGGAATGAGTGAGAGGTCCCAGGTATTTATGGGCCAGGAGGGTCTGACCTTTTTTTATCATCTGCAAGATCGCCATCTACAGGTCAGTATACCCAAGTGTAATGAATGTCTTGAAGCGGGGTGTGTGACATACTTATAATACCCATTTTACTGTCCTAATGGAAATAATTTTATGGTGAATACTAAAAACCTCTTTATTGTGCATCTTGTGAGGCCACGCCACTTCCTAATTACAGTTTTAACCTTACTGATTCGCGTTTTCAATGGAACTATGTTTTTGCAGGCCTTTTCATGGGTTTTGGTGTCTAGCAACATCTGTGCTTCCTTAAATGAAATGTGCAAGACTCTCTTAAAGGGACATTCCAGGCAATAATAGGCTTCTCGTCTGGTGCAATATTGAAAAGAGGGACAAACTTTTAAGACCTGCTACAGTGTCTATAGCTTTATTATTGTCCTTTCCTGGACTAACACGATATACTACAGGTCTGGAAATGCACACTGTGTACGAACACCCATTTTAACTTAAAGGAGCACAACCACTAAAATTGGCTCATTGATAAAAACCCATATAAATATGCTGGATAGTGGGAGGAGAGGTCACTTATACACAGGGCATCAAGAAATATACAGCTAGGCTAAACCTGCCACCCCTGGATTTTATTCCTACCAGGAGAAGAAAACCACACGCTTGGCAGGAGTTTTATTCAGTTTGGGTGTAAAAGTGACCCCTCCTCTTATTGGCCGCCGTTTTTATATGGATTTTAATATTACACAATTTTGCGATAAAAAAATGAGTGTTTGTGTTGGCGGCATCACCCCCTGGATCATTGTTTGTTTACCTGTCATAGGGATGTCATTCATCCTGCTGTGCTTTTAAAGAAATCTGTTGAAGCCGAGATCCAGCATCTTGTCTGTTCTGTGCTTCTGTGCTTCGTACAAATATCAATGTCCGCAGTAAACAAATGAAACCTGTTATTATGTTGGCGAAACATGGAACTCCTCCCTGCTTTTACAGCATGAATGGAACCATCTGTTCCTCACCCAGACAGGAAGCTGCAAATCATGGCTGAAGAACAGACAAGAAATCATCCTAATCTCTTCTGATGGTCTTTTTTGGTAGGCAGGATACTTGCATCAACTGTTTCTGCTTTTTCTTTAATTAGTGTACCCCAAAATGCACAGGTCTATCTTGAGGCATCCAGACTGCCCTGTATTAATATGGTGTAAAAATGTGTTTGCTTTGACGTGCCTGTCCAGGCACACACTAACTTCCTTCCTTCTCATCCCTCATGGGAACAGTATAAAATAAGCCATTTCAAAGTATCTCAAAACAGATTGTATGTAAATAGTGTACCTTATATTTTCTATATATTATATTCTATATTCTTACATATTCTATTTATAAGCAAAGCCACTTTCTTTGCTGCCATTTCTGGGTCATGGCTGAGCTGGAAGGGGCGTGTCATGGCACAGCTTTAGGAGTCCTGAGCATGGTCAGATAACCGCTATGAGACCACTGTCTCTGCTGACGAAATTAAAAGGAGGGCAAATGTTAGAGCCCTGCACTTCAGGTAATGAAGGCGAAGCACATGGAACAGGCATCAGGTGAGCTGCTTGTTGCCTTATTATAGCCATTAGGTTTACATTCCCTTTACACATGCTTGATAATTATTTTGCTTCCATAACATCCTAATGTATAACTGTGAATATAATGCTAGAGACCCTCTACCATCTATGCTTTCGAAATTATATCCACTTAAATTGAAATGTCTTGGGCTTTCTATCCCTCCTCTAATTGTGATATGTGTGTTAAGCATCAAGTTGAGCACTTTGCAGCTAAATTTTATGAGCAATACGTGGGGTCAGAGTCCTGCTGCCATCTGCCATTATTATTTAGTGTAGGACTACAGGGAAATGAACAATTGCATAACTAGGCTCTGTGTGGATTTAATTACTCTGACCCAGATTGAAGGTAAGGAGTTATTTTATTCATTTTCTTTTAGCCCTTTGTTTAACTCTGATCTTTGCTAAGTAAGAAAGCAATGTGGGCTTCAATATACTTATCGCCCATTAGTCTTTGTTTTATCGCTGCTTTGCCCAAGCAATTTCATGGCAGAGTTATACAAGTACACTCACTGAACCTTTACTACTAGCGCTAAAGAAAAAAAACATTCCAAATTATTGGGCAGTGAGTTTTTTCCCTTTACCCCCCCCCCCCCCCCAAAAAAAAAAAGCATGGTGTACCAGACTTAAAGAGGACCAATCAGCCGGATTGTGACTATCCTGCCCTGGGGCATCCCCCCCAGATCACAATCTTTCACTCACCGTTCCCACTGCAAATGCATGGGAGCCCGTCCAATTGGTGCTTTGTACGACGCATACTAATGATTTGAACTTCGCTCCAGTGGCTGCATCCTCGCCTCCCCTGTGGAGTGTGTGCTCCCACGCGTCTAGCCTATATGTCTGGGTGTGGGGAGCGCGGCCGCTGGCTTAATATCCTGAGGGTATGGCTTTCCCTAGGTGAAATCCCAGGAACCAACACCCCAGAGGTGTAAAATTCTTCCCTATATGGAGGTAACATCATTCTTCTCACAGAATGCCTGAAGAAGTCAGAGGACTATTGACCCATCCAGCTCCCTGCAAACAAGTCTAAAAATATAGAGGAAAATGCTGGAGACAAGTGGGATAGACTGTATGAAAGTATTCATAATAATACTAGTTGTGTTATTTCTCTTTCCCTATCTATAAACTGGTTGTTCACCTGCTTAAAGTGGACCAACACCCAGGATTTTGACTATCCTGGGTCTTGGTCCACTTCGGTGGGGCTCCCCCGATCGGGGTGCCCCGCTGTGTGAAACCCCCCCCGATCACCCGAAAAACTCACCTCTCCCAGCGCCGACGGACAAGTAATCTGACAGTCCCGGACAAGCGGCCCCTCCGCCGCCGCCTCCCGCGCGTCCCTCTTGACGCGCGCGCCGGCCATTCACAGACGGCCGGCACGGGCGCGCGCACGCCTAGAGGGGCGCGAGGGAGGCGGCGGCGGACGGCCCCCGCCTAAGATAAGGTGAGGGTGTTTGGGGGGGTTTCACCCCGCGGGCCGATCACCCGTGGGTGTTGGTCCACTTTAACAGGGTAGAGAAATCGGGAAACCACCTGACCCCCATGTGCTTTGCCAATACCCTCACCTAATTACCTGCGCCCCCTGTCTTGCAGAAGAGCATGGGCCCAGTTTTTCTTCAGGGGTTTCCAGACCTGTGCTGCAAGGCGTTCGGGTTGGTGTGCCACCAGGGTTGGATGCCCCTTAGGATGCCAGCCCCTCGGCTTGGTGTGCTGGGCTAGTAGCATTGGGGTGGCTTTTTTTGTTTTTATTAATATTAAAAATGATTAATATTATAATATAAGATGGGCAATAAATTATGTCCAAACTAAACAGATAATAATTAGGTCAAATATAACTATGAACCAAAGCTAAAACTCATTACTAATCACTGGAGAACCTGGTTTTGTGATTTTGGGTCATGCTATGATAAAAAGTCCACAAACCGCAAACACATTTTTCTATTAAGGTTTCTCAGACACAAACCCCTACCCTAAATCTTCCCTGTTGCACCGCACTCACGCATCCTATGTTCTAATTTATGCTTGTTACAGGAAGGGATGTAGTGGTGTAGGGTCACATAGGAATATGTTATTCACTTATAAACTAATGTATGCTGGTAGTTCATTGGAAATCCTTAGAGATTAGCTGACCTAGAATGAATCACACACTGCTTACATTACAGAGATAGATCTTTGTAGTCAGTTTCTTCCAGTAAATGAAAAACATAAAAGAAATAAAACACACCTGAAACATCACGCTAATGAGAACTGGAATATCTATTAAAAAACATGAACAAACGACCCCAAACAAGCTAGAGCAGGCTTTGATTTAATCCCTTTTTTATTTATTATCCAAGTTTTATGAATTTAAAATGTTGCCCTGCAAGTGGGTCAGGGCTGTCATAATACAGAACATAGTTTGGATGAAGGCAGGGTCAGTCCAACCTGCTGACTCTTCCCTATTTTACTCTTCAATGTTTAATGCAAGACTCAGCTTGGTGGACAGATTTTCTTTACATTTAAGATGACTGAGAAAGGGGCAGACACGCAGATTAATAATGCATCAGGCTTCCATCTGATAAGTCCAGTCTGTCATTTTTCAAAAAGCTCATATGCCAGAAAGTTAAGGTGATCTGTCCAAAAACTCTCCGGGTGACCATTTAAATTGGAGCAAATGAAACAGAAATACATTCAATGAAAATCAATGCAGAACTCTTCTGGGCCTGATTATTAATGAACTGGTTAGAGCCTCTAAAGGCCTCTCCATGCTAAAATGTATATCCACCAAACCTAATCAAGTGCAGGGATGTTTTTTTTTATATTTACAGTGGCCACAAGATCTGCACACTTGTGTTACCATGGCAGGTTTTTGTCATGTAAAAAAGTCAATGAAGAATCATTAGGAACTTATTCCACCTTTAGTCACCTATAATCTGTACAAAGCCTATTAGGGTGGAAAAATTAAAGGGATTGCCCAGTGTAAATAACAATGATTGTTTACTTACTTGCCATGTTGATGAGACTATACCTATTTCCTGTTGCCCAGCCCCTGGAATTTATGTTTATTCCTGACCACCTTTTTCTAGCATAGAGAGGTGGACCTCCACTCCTTTTGCATCAGACTTTGTGGTACAATGATGCCTTTGGGTCACGGGGGGGGTAGATGATCCCTGCTTATCTTGTTTGTCTTTTCCGTGATTCTTTGTATAGGCACACATTTCAGTTCTAAAAAAAAAAAAACAGAAAATACAAATCTTGGGTCTGAGCTACAGAAAAATCTCAGAAACCGCTTTATTCAGCAGCTCACCAGGATAAATTTTTGCATGGCTGGTGTGCTAACAATGATTTGTTGTTACACTTAGCCTGGACAATCCCATAAAAGTAATAATTTGTTGAAATGCCCTTTTAAAGCAAAACAAAAATCACCGGCAACCGGCCTGGAATGTAAAAGTTTCCAGGGCCGGCCCCTGGGGCATCCCAAATCGGGATGCTCTGCTGCCTGAAAACCCCCAGGACACCTGCAAAAACTCAGATTTCGCTTCTCCAACCGCGCATGCACAGGCTCTTGTCCAATCAGAGCCGTTTGTTTTTAGTCAAATAGCTCTGATTTTTTACAATGGGAAGCGGTGGCGTCCCCAGTGGCGTGCATGTGCAGACTCGAGCCAGGAGGCCCAATGGTACTTTCTCAGAGAGGGGTACTGTCACAGTGCAGGATCTCTTTCCCTCCCAACTGGGCTGTCTCTACCCTTCGATCACCATTGCCATCTATACTGGCTGCCATCGCAGTTCAATCCCCCCCCCCGCACTATTACCACTGCCTAAAGGGGATGCCCTATTTCAGATGGCAGCCATTAAGTGGCCTGAAATGCACTGCTCCAGTACTAACTGCTACCTTGCTTTATCTAATGCTCAAGGTAACTTTTCCTAGACTGTGCTAGGTGATCCATTACACAACCTTTAATTAAACCCCAGTCTCTACTTATGGGGTTTGTTGTGCGACCCTTTATACATGTGTCTCCCTTTGTCCAGTGGGTACAAGGTCAGGCCTGTGCACTAATTTTTACTGGTTCTGGGGTTTAGGCCTCCCCCAGTTTGTTTTCTAAGAGCCTATGACCAGGACCTCACTACTTGTAATCAAACTTCTTTTATTATTTTGTAATCCATTCACAAATAAATATATCACATACGTTTAAAAACTTCTGTTCATGATTGCTTACATACACACGCAATCATATGGATTTCAACTCGGTTCTTCATGATTGTACCTCCAACATGCATATCTTTTGGTTTGTTGATACAACTATCAGGTAGTTAGTATTTCCTTAGTCCTCTGGTTTTCACCAGGCTTTTCAATATTCCCTCCCCTGGGCAAACATGTTTCGCCTATTGCGTCTGGCTTCCTCAGTGCCCCTTATTTTGTGGGAAATACAATAGAGCTGCATGTTAGAGGATAATAGTAAACACATACGGCATTTCATAGTTTTCAACAATGTGATTATATACCTTGAAAGGGAATTTAGTCAATTTGATTTCAGATGTGTCATATATTGTACATTCGTTGTAACAATTTCCCCTGGGGGATCCGGTCCCGAGTCACCCTGGAACAGATAGGGTCCTTTATTAATAAGGCATGCAAGATTTTTCAGTTTGTAAACCCCAGTCAACATAAAAAAAATCCCCCAGCCCCAGCTGTCCCCTGCACTAAATCTAATTTGGGGGTTTAATAAAAAAAAAAATCTTCCTCATCTTCTAGCACCACTCTGCTTAGTCAGCCAATCACTGCTCAGTCCCATAGAGGTCAAGTGCAGTTTGATAAGCTGGACTTCTGGTTCGATCACTGGTGATCCAAACAGCATATGGTTATATTTTACAGGGTGTCACGTCAAGGTCCTGTGCAAGCTTTAGAAGACTATATTATTTTATGGACTTCATAATGTACTGTATATTAATTGTAATTAATTGTAGATTGTAACAATGCTGGGTACAAGCTGTACTGGAATAAGGACATTTTGGCCATATGTTGTTAGAAGCCACAGGTAGGAGCACTGACTCAATTATGTACAAATGAAGTGTTACAATAGTAGAATAAAGTGTAATAAGGCGCCTCAGATTTTTTTCAGTGGTATCATAAGCAGTTATCGTATCTCAGAGGACTGCACCAGTTCTGTCTGTACCATGAATTCTGCTGGCTGTGATTTATGTAATAGGTTCCTTTATGCGAGAAGGTGGCTGCGATGGCCTATTTTCATATTCCTTGTATAGCTCATCACAGTGGGATACTGATTTCCCTTTCTTGCGATGCTTACATTGAGGTGTCATTTCATTGCCCCGTTTCATAGCGCTGATTGCGTAGCTAATTAGAAACATCTGTAGCTGTTCATTTTCCTGTTTTATTTTAAATATAGTGAGTTTATCTTTAGCTCGTGTCAATCAGGATTCTTTTCTTTTTTGAATTCATTTTCTTATCTTATAGAGTTTAAATGCACCTTGTTTCTGTTTTCCAGAATTATACCTTCATGACTGTTAAATGGTTGAATACTGTTTTTTATGTTATGTTTTAATATCTTAATTCTGCAGTGAAGGGTGAAACAATCATAAATTTAAAGAGGTCCTAAACTCAAGAAAGACAGTGGAAGAAACACGAGCTGGGACTGGCCAGGGGAGCGAGCATGGAGCCTGACAGATTAGAGCTCCACAGTGACGGCAACATTCACCTCGCTGCTGAAGGGCTTTTTGCAGTGGCCCAGTGGCCCGGGATGCTGCCTGCTCAAGACGGACAACCAGACAAAGACAGGGGAAATAGAAGAGGTTGCTACCTTACAGGAGGAATTGTTATTTAAAAAAGTTTGTATTTGAAACTTTCCCATAAAAAATAAACACTTTTGCTGCTTACCCTAATAAAACTGTGACTCAACTCCTGTATTATATATATCTTTTGTGAACCCTACATTTGACCGCTACTTGGACTAACCTTGTCTGTTTTTGACTTCTCTATTACACAAGCCCTTGGATTTCACAAACATTCTGACCACATGCTACAGCACATCCTAAAATTTGCCCTTTCCAGGATAATCAGTGGCTGCAGACAGTCCAGTGGAACCCAAGGTACCGGAAACATTTTCTGGGGAACCACAAACACTGTGGAAGGGCCTTTTGGAGTGGCTCAGTGGCAAACTGTTGGTAGGATGCTGCCTGCCCAAGATTGACAACCAGACAAAGACAGGGAAACTAGTAAAGGTTGCTACCTTACAGCAGGAAGAAGCCTCCAATTCATAGGGGCAGTGCAGGCACATGCCCCTGGGCCAGTGGAAAAAAGGGTGCACACGCTGCCTCCATCACCTCTGCGGTATGTACCTGCATACTTCCCTCTGGGATGCAGACCCTGCTGACCCAGCATGTGTGGGCCCTGCTTCTACGCCGGCACTGTGTGCGGGCCCTGCTTCTACATAAGCGCCATGCATGTGCCCTGCTTCCCTGAGAAAAAGAGCCGAAGAAAGTTGCAAACTGGATCATGAGTATCCATGGGGGGGGGGGGGGGGGGGGCTGTGGTTGGGTTCCAGCTATGAGGCCTCATCAGGGCTATGTACGCCCTTGCTCCAATTGTTTTGGAACTTTCCCCATAAAAAAGTATGAAACACCTTCTCCATACACGTCTACATAAACTGCACAATTTTCATAATGTGAAATTTGAAACATCCCTGAGCAATCTAAGCAACATTAATCGTGCTCATTTTTCATTTAGAAGATTTTTTTTCAATTGCTAGACTCGTTTAAAGCTCTATTCAGTTTCTGAAATATGAGCTTCATCACTTTCACCCTATTCATTAGAAAGCTTTCCACCGACGTCATGTAACCCACATTCTTCTGTCAGGCACACTTCATCTTGTTATATATTTTGTTTTATAACTTTCCTATAAGTATACTTAGACTGTGAAGTTTTAGTGAAGGGCACTCTGAGATTATTTTTTATCGGCACATTTCACTGGTGCTTTACAACACAAGAGATTATGTCACTTGGATTTGCAGCGAGGAGTGAGGATCCTTTTGCTTTTGAACTTGACTTAGATGGACAGACTTGGGTCACATTATCATATTAAAAAGCGATGAAAGGATTCCTCAGTAGTCTGATTAATGGAAATCAAAGCCTTCATTTGTCATTCTTACCCACATTTGAAAACTCTTGTCTAGGGATTGCTGATTATTATTCCTACTAGAAATATATTCTTTTTTTCTTAGTTATTATTGTTGGCTGTCAAGGCATTTGCTACCATGTTGTGATACTGAGCTGGATTGGTTTCACGATGAATGGCAATAGAGCTCCAATGAGGGGGCATGAGGCTTCACTGCTTACCCTCACCTGGTTCTGCAGCATTGATTGTGATCCGTACTTCCAGCTGGTAGGTGGGTAGGTGTACAAAACCACAATTAACCTGTGCACCCTTGGCCAGTCAAACCTCAGAAGTGCAGAATCTGGCTTCAGAATCTAAGCTGTGGAATAGCGATCACTGCCATGGGCCCAAGTGAAGGTATGAAGAAATCATGGGAGCCTCGTTCACCACTGCCAGCCTTGAGCAGAGCTCAATTGGGAAGGTCCAGGACAGTGAATTTTTCCTTTGACCAAAATCAGGCTTAGTTCAGGGTTGACCCATCTGTATTTACCTTGGCTCCAACGCAGCCTAATGTCAATTCCAGTTTCAATCTCTGTGCTTTGTCTCGCGTACTTCCATGTGTAATCATCTTTCTGGCACACTACTGAATTCCATACCCAGCTTTCCTACTCTTCTCCCACATCGTGGCAGCATAGTGTATGAGAATAAACCAAGTTGCTGGTGCACACTTACTAGTTTTGCGTGGGTGCCAGGTCAGCGGTGGCTCCGCTGTGAATCCAATCTGTACAAATGACCAGCACTCCGTTATATAATTCCACCAAGTGTATCATAGAAAGACAAATGTGGTATGAAACATCCATCACAAAGTGTCCAAAGTCCATATTAGGTCAAATGGTAAGCAGTGTCCTGAATTCCAACGTTTCGGGGGAGCAGCCCCCTTCATCAGGGGGGTGAATGTGTGATCATGCATTGTGTTGTGGGCAAGGGCATTAGAGGGGAGAAACCAGCCCACATTTGGAATCCTGAGAGCAACCACAAGTTCACACACTGTGATGTAGTGATGTAGTTAAGGCAACTTTCCAAACATTGCTCTGGCGTTTGAGAGAGTGGCCACATTCCAGTTAGGCATAGTCAGTGGAAGAAGGCAGCAGGCCCAAGGAAATCATTTGTCCTGATAGTAAGAATGGTTCATTTTTATCATCGGGATTTTTCACTTCATTTTTATTTTTATAATTTCTATAACTTTCTAATCTAATCTGAGCAGAGGAGTTCCTTTCTGTCTGTAAAGCCACAATCTGTACATCTTATAACACAATGGCATGCTGCTGCTATTCCTGGAGATGTTTATAATATGTATATTGTTGGAAAATTAGCAATATAAATGCTGAAAATGGTGAAAGGAGGACCCCAAACAAATGAAATGGGCCAGATCTGTAATAGACCCTTAAGCTTATATTTCCATTAACTACATACACCAGGGCTTCCCACCTTGAGCTTGTTACAGATTCCATCCTCCTGGATGTTCCTTCTCCCACCCCCTTTTTTGAAGGGGCAACCCAAATAAGAATGCCCTGTGGGTGGGCCTGTATGCAATCCTACAGTCATTTTTAACTCAAGGTCCACTTTAAAGAGAACCAAACCGCTCTTCACTCTAGGGCTGGATGATTCCCTATCCCCTGGGCATCCCGATTTGGTGTAAGATCTGGGATTGCTAGTATACTCGCATCGGCAGCGATCCCACAGTACATGCATTGTTCATATGGTATCCCTGGTTCCCTGGAGTGAACAAATTGATGACAGCTGCTCCCCACACTCCACTTTAAGTCTGCCAACTACTTATTAGGTAAAGGAGATAGTATCTATGTGCAAATTTACAAAAGGTAAATGTCACAAAGACTGATTAAAATTATAGATTACTTTTTGTAATTTAAAATCAATTCAAATTGATAAAAATCTATAACGGGGGGTTGGTGCTCCACACTGACCAAGTGAAAAAGCAATCATGAGCATAGCACCAAATCACCTGGAGCAGTTCATGGAAGGATCCATCTGAGGGGCTTTTGATGGCAGGAGGAGGGAGAAGAGTGAAGTCGAACTCCCTGAGAAACACTGGAGAGACACCGGAGCTGCCACATTGCGCTTGCAATGCCAGAAACCTCAGGAACTGTGAGTTAACCCTCATCCCTGGCCCCAGATGAGATAGTATCCCCAATCTCACTTGCATCCTCCCTAGACAGAGCAATGGCAGACATGCCCCTTAGTCAGCCAGATGCACATGCTGACACCATGAGTTCAGTGGCTCTAGTCAGCATACTGCTTCCCAACCTCCAGTGTCACAATACACCTGATCCTTGGGCTCTGAGCAGACAATCAGCCAGGGATTTAGAGCGGGACTGCAAGCTTGGGGGGCTAAAATAGATCTAATGGAAAGCAAGATGGACACCACTGTAGGCACTTTGAATCAGATCCCAGATCTATACACTTATGCAGACACACCATATTCAAAACTTGAGGATCTGGAGAATAGGTCCAGACGAGCCAAGTTTGTAATCAGGGGGCTGCCTGAGACAGTGGGAGATTTGCCCACAGTGGTGAGAGAACTCTTCCACCAGCTAACACTAGTATTAAATAATCTACACTGAAAGCTGGACCTCTGCCATGGAGCGCTGGCCCCTACGAGAAGCAAGGGTCTTCTCCTTCAAAGAGATGATTATCTAGGCGCCCAGAGACAAAGAGGGGATTAAATTGAGAGGGCTCTTGGTTCAAATATTCTCTGACATCTGTCACCCATAACCATCCAAAAATGACGATCTTTAAAACCTCTACTGGCACCAGTGCAGTCCAAAGAAATATGCTACAGATGGGCCTTTCCCTTTAGACCCATATTAACATATTGCAACAAAACCCACTACTTCACGTCCCTGGTGAAGGGCAAGAAACTCTTATTAGGACTGGGAATCATCAGCCAGTCACCAGCACAGGTGCCCCATCTTACAGAGCCATCAGGCAAATATCCCCTGCCTGGAAGACACCGCAGGGCGCGAGACCCTCAAGGAGTCAGAGAAGTCCCCCTTGAAGAATATTATCGCTTATTGCACTTAATACTCCTTTCTTCATTTTATTATAGGTTTACCGGTTCTTTAAGGGGGTACTTTATAGGCCTGTAGAACATATACAGTGCCCGGGTGGGCAGTTATAAGGGTGACCTCCCCCCCCCCCCCCATGGGAATATAACTAATTTTATTTTTTGCCATCTGTAGGCCCAACCATTTGGACCATTTGTAAAGAATCTATATTGCTCAGCCATGGATGCCACAATTATAGATGCAGAGGCTTGGAATACTGTAGGAATGCTGATGTGTCCCCGTTTCAGATTAATTAGGACCAATTTATGAACCCAGAAATAAACTGCCTCGACTTCACCTTTATTATTTAAAGTGATACTGCAGACAAAGTTAATTGTTACACCATTGTGTTGGGTAACAATTTGGGTTTACAAATTCAGCCAATTACATTCTCTTTTTCATCCCGTCCCCCAGTTAGCTCAGAAGAGTGGGACAGGATTCCTGGTCCCTCCCTCCTCCCTCCCTTACCTCCGCCTCCTCCTTCAGATTCACTGAATTGCACAGCCAGGGAGTCCTATGCAAGTTCTGGGAATCTTACAGACCCCACCCATTATGCTGATTCTGCAGCATCACAGATTTAAGGGCCTCGCCCATTTTGTTCAGAAGATAAATCGTGAGGTGAAACTGTAATCCCCCATATCTTGGACATTTCTTTTTCAATTTAAAAACTCTAAAGAATTTAGGACAGCACCAAATGTAACCTTACACAATGGTGTAACAATTTCCTTTGCCTGCTGTATCACTTTAATGTCAATTGAGTTATATTACCACCCGGAGATCTGTGTGGAGATAGCACACAAACCATACTATATTGTACACATGCTGTTTTGGTTGATTCTTTTTTAGTTAGGTAACCAGCTCCTGATACCTTGGGTTGGCTCCTTTCTGGTAGGGTTAACCCAGTGTTTTACTTCGGAAACCATTTTGAGCCTTACATTGTTTATATTATTTGGTTTATGTAGCCCTCCCCCGGTGCTGATTAATGAAGGTTGGTAGCGGACGGACTGGCACCCTTTACTTGTACAGGATTACTATTCCCTAGCATCTAAAAATTTATATATTTTATGTTTTTAGTCACTTCTTTTCTTTCCCCCACTGGGCTGAAACTCTCTTTAATCTTGCCTCAGAAGCATCACATATTGAGGAGAGGGGGAGCAAAAGTGCAGGTGGACAGGTTATAGCTGTGCTTTGCTCAGACAGAGCAGACCTGGGGTCAGGAAAAGGACAGCAATCCCAGAATGCACAGCGGCATAGTCTGAAGACACTTCCTGTCTGCAGGCAGCCTGAGCCTCCATGTGCCACCATCTTTGGATGTTTAGAGGCTCAGATAATGCAGTAGATGCAGGTAGAATGATTTTAATGTGGGCAATCTGTATGTACAGGGTGTGGGAAACATATAAGATATGCTCTTATTCAGGGTGAAGGTCCGGTTAAATGTGCTTTTTTTCTTATATTTTAGTTCCTATGCAGACTCTCTAAAATTCTCTGTTCAAGTCTTTTCTCTCTTTTACTTCTCTCGGGTCACCTGTGGATGGGAAGCATCTCTCCGAGGGGTTATGGATGAGGCAACATCTCTTGGAGGGCAGGTCATTTTCTTCACTCAGAAAACACTAGATAATCTTTATATAGGCTTAGAAAAGGAATTCCTCAATACTAAGAGAATTCAACATTCTCACATACAATGCACAGGGACTTAACACCCCAATAAAAAGGCATAATGTCTTCAGAACTTATAATACCGTGGGGATTGATGTACTAATGCTGCAGGAAACACATTTCCTCAAGAATTATATCCCCACTCTTCTACACCCCAAGTATCCTCAATTTATATCTTCAAAAATATACCCTTTACACTTCTAGACCTGAATAGGGTGGAAGAGGGACATATAAGTGAAACGTTGGTGACTACTTACCTATTTCACCAGGTCAATACAGGACAGAAAGCATTTTTTTCACACATGCTTTTAAAGAAGTAGCCCTCAAGGCGGAGGGTATCTTAATTATGGGGGGAGATGCTAGGTCTGCCCTGGATTCAACACTAGATAAATCTATCAATTCGAAACCTACCCTTCATCCCTCCTACTAAGGTGGGTATGCATCTTTCTAGACTACTTAACAAATATTGCATGGTGGATTTATGGCGGGAGGTGGATCTCAAAAAAAGGGACTATACTTTTTTTACAGGCTCATTTAACGTAACATAAACGGAAGTAGAATATACAATGTGGCTTGGTCTCACCCTTCTGCTGTTTCAATGACTGTCCTCAATTTAGGACCCAGACCAAGGGATTATAGATGGAGACTTAAAGACAATTTTCAGGTAATTAAAAAAAAGGTATACTCACCTTTTCTCTCCCACACAGACCATCGTTCCTAGTCCAGGGCAGCAGCACTAACCTGATTGCTGGGTCCATGTCACTTGCCACTCAGCACCTTGTGCACTGCCTCTCTCTTGTCGGGATGCCCCCACTATGAGTCACGGTGAGCTACCACGCTCCTCTCCATTCACTGTAATGAAGGGGGAGTGGCAGCTCACTGTGACTGATGGTGGGAGCGTTGCCACATCAGAACAAGAATGGAAGAGAAGCCGGAAGAGAGAGCAGCAAGGGACCTGCATCCAGCGTTTCAGATGGACGGACTAGGAGCGATGGTCTGCATGCGAGAAAAGGTGAGTATAGTGTAGGGAAGTGCTCAGTTACCACAGAGTTGCAAATGGAACAGTCGCCTGCTAGAGATCATAGAGTGAGAGAGCTTGTTGCAGATCACAATGTCTCTCTAGCTGCTGATTACACACTTCCTGCCCTTGAAAGTTGGGGTTTGCAGCCCCTGACTGGAGGTATAAAAGACTATATATAGGAGAGACTGCCTGTATGCAGCGGGGACCAGAGAACATGGCTTGCTGCTAGGAGCTGTGCTGCTGCAACTTGCATATACAGCCTCAAAGTGGAGCCTAAATCACTTCCCAGACTGCTACACTATTCACGTGTGTCCAGCTGCCTGTACCACATGGGGGATCTTCTGTTGCTGCTCCTGAACATCTTCATTGCCTTCTCCCTGTTAACCTGTGTGTGTCTTGTGGAGAATCTTCAACTGCTGCTGTATACCTCCTCATCGCCTTCTGCGTGTCAAGGGTGAATCATCTCCCCTGATATATGTGCACAAAATCACGAAAGCCCCAGCTGGGCCTTTCATTGTGTTGTTGTATGTTGTACCATACTGTGTATGGTCTGTTCATACACGCAAGTTAACCTTATGACATAAAGTTCCTAGTACTGTTATACTTCACTATGTAATTGATGACTAAGGTAAATGGTTGCTGGGAGCAGTGGTTCCTCTGCTCCAAATGTATTGTTTTGCTTGACAACTTGATCTATTTCCCAGAAAGGCTTTCCCTATTAGTTGCAAGGGACATATTCTGGGTGGAGGCACTAACACACCAAACCAAAAAACGGCCATACAATAGTTAGTTTTTATTTGCCTGAAAATGTACTTTAATGGAGTCACTATTGAGTAGAAAGGGGGTCTATGAGGAGCTTACTAACGAGATCTTGGGTTTTTTTGCTATCAACAAACGTGAGGCACAACACCAGCCAATAATTGGGGAGCCCATAAGGCGCAATTAGAGAGAAGCTAATCCAATTATCCTCTAGAATCAAGAAACAGAGGGAACTTGACATTAAGTAGAAATCGGTCCATTTGTCTGAGCTATCCCATAACACAAACAAAATCAAGATCAACAGACCTTAGATCAGATGAATAGAGTGAAATAAGAATTGAATTTACTACCGACTACCTTGGCAGAAAAGAATATCAGGTGGTATAAGTTTAGATGGTACTCTAAGGGGGATAAAGCCGGATCGATGTTGGCCGAGAAACTGGCTCCCTGATATAAAAACATCTCTCTGCCTAAACTGAGGGTCTCTAATAGGAACAGAACAACTCCCTAATTGCTAATTACTGTTCTATAGTAAATTGTATAGACAAAACCCTGAACTTGACGTTAACAAAGCAGAGGAATCAGATATTTCACTTTATTTCTAAAATGAACAATGTCACAGAGGGAATAACAAAATGCACAACATTCAAAAACTATTGCTGGCGTAGGCCAGGTAAGGCTGGGGGAATATCTCTTACCTATGATTGCTTAGTATCTCCCACATCTAAGCTCTGTCATATGCTCATATGGGAGAAAGACCTAAGGGAAAAAATCGAGTGGGAGGATTGGATTAAACAAACCCAGAAGGTTGCAAAATCCTCCATTAACACTAATTTAAAAGAGGCAAATATGCTTTCAGAGGCTAAGAGGCTAAAAGTGCTTTTAAGATTATATGACACCGGATCGGAAAGCTAAGGCTTACCTGGGTACGCCTTCAATATGCTTCAGGAACTGTAACAATGAAGGACATATGTTTCATATTTGGTGGACTTGTTTGACAGCTCATTAATTTTGGGGGAAAGTCGTGGATCTGACCTCTAGGGTATTACAAATTGACATCTATTCACATAGATTTTGTGGTCCTTGCTGCTAAAACAGCAATTACCACATCATAGCAAAAACCTAATATACCCATGGCAATAGTACTCCAGACGAAGATATTTCATCCACACTATCAGATAAGGAAGACTTGTTTTCATTGACTTGATACCCTTGGATTGTACTCAAGGGGCTGGTAGTCCAAATCCAAATCTAGGTATCACAGACATTGAACTGGGGAGACGGCTTGGTGTGTATAGACAAGGCATTACATTAAGATTATTTCATTATTGCCATAGAATAAACATTGCCATAGTTTTTATTCAGTTGCATAATATACAGGGCTGGCGTCAGCACCCGGCAAGGTGGGGCAGCTGCCGGGCGCCCCGACTCTCTGGGAGGGGCCCATTGACAGGTACGGCCTTTGTGGTGTGCGGCGGTACTTGACCAGTGGCGGACTGGGAGAGCACCTTCACACCTGGTGCCCACACCTCCTCGAATGGTGGGGTTCCACATCACAGGGCTCAATTTAGATTCCAGAGGAGGAAGTGCTGGGTTTTGTTCTGCTTTTAAATTGCCCACCCCAGCTGATTTCCTATCCCTGGAGCATCCCAAACTGTGATACCCTACTGTGTGACACCCCCTGGGATCGCTGGCATACCCACTATGCAAGCACTTCTACCCCTGGGTTTTGGTCCACTTTACAGGGGCATCTCAATTTGGGATTCCCCTGTTTGTGAAAGAACCACCCTGGTGTGGCCGTCAACTTAAACTGGCGATCCCACAGTGCATTCACCAGTTCCAGGAAAGTAATGAACAAAGGGGGGGGGGAGGGGGTCACACACAGGGGCATCCAAAATCAGGAGGATCTAGATTTGTTTAGACTCCGAGATCAGCTTTAAAAGGGTTCGGTTCACTTCAAAGTAGACCAAAACTATAGTTTTGGTCCAAACAGCATAATCCTTAGGGGGCATCCAAGTTTGGGACATCCCACGGTGATATGACGCGACTCTTCACCACAAAGGGGCCCACTGAGACCATGCCGCCCAAGGGCCCACATAAACTGGGAGCCAGCCCTGATAATATATAGTATTTTTGTTGCACAGTGGTTTTTGGATGGCACAAACAGCAGTGTAATGCCCAGCTGATCACCAGTCTTTGTTCAGATCCCAACCCCCAATCTAACACCGCCATCTTCACCTATAGTTAAGCCCCCATTTGCTGGGAGACATTACACGCATGCCTAAACGCAGTTGCCCCCAGGACTTAAGGGCACAAAAGATGGCGCCCGAGGGCGCAAAGGCCGATGTACAACTGGGCAAAACTGTAAAAAAACACAGGGGATGTCAGAGATAGCTGGGTCTGCAACAGATTATCAGTCCTACCAGTGTCTTGACAGGAGGAGTAAACAAAGCCAAAGTCCAGGGAAAGCCAATGGTCGAAGCCATAAATCAGTGAGTTACAGTATCCAAAGGGTCAGGCAAAAGCATAGTCGGGATGCAGAGCAAACTAATCAGGTCAGCAGGAAATAAACAAGCAGAGAAACATACCACAAGCTAGACGCTATCACAGGCAGTGTGTGCTAAAGCCTGGAAAGCTTTATGTGACCTCTGACCAATGGGAGGTTGGAAGGCCAGGGCACAGCAGTTGCTTAATTGACACACTACTCCTAGTGAGCCAGAGACAACCTCTGAGTTCTGAGATTAAGGGGGTAAAAGGTTGCTCAGCAATTGCATGTTTACAAATGCTAGAAGCTTGACAAATTAAATGAATGAACTAGAGCTGATAATAACAGAAGAACAATATGACATAGTGGGGGAGACCTGGCTGGATGAAAGCTATGACTGGGCAATAAATCTACAGGGCTACTGTGTGTTTAGGAGGGACTGTAAAAAATGCAAAGGGGGTGGATTCTGCTTAATTGTAAAATCCTCTCTACATCCTGCTCTGCGGGAGGATATATGTGAGGGAAATGACCATGTGAAGTCTTTATGTGTAGAAATACATGGAGGGAGAAACAAAAATAACATACTGATAAGGGTTTGCTACAAGCCTCCAGATATATACGAATCCACAGAAAACTTGATGCTAAAGCAATTAGATATAGCTGCTAAATTAAATGAGGTAGTTATTATGGGAGACTTTCATTACCCACTGGAATGCTGAAACCTGTGGATCCCATAAAAGTAAAAGTTTTTTTATCTAAAACAAAAGATGGCTACCTTTCCCAACAAGTACAAGCTCCAACAAGGGGGAAAGCCATATTGGACTTAATACTAACCAATGTACCAGACAAAGTAACAAAGGTACAGGTTGGGGGACAACTTGGAAACAGTGATCATAATATTATTAATTTCCACTTAGCAGTCACTAGGGTGCCTTATCAAGGAGCCACAAAAAAACAGAACTTCAAAAAGGCAAAGTTTGACCAGCTTAGAGCATTGACTGGGAAAATGTCTTTAAAAACAAAAGCATGGGCAGAAAACGAATACTTTCAAAGAAATCCTTAATTTCGATTGTGATAGATATATACCTTACAGGAAAAAAGGGTTAGAAACAAGTGCAATCCGAAGTGGCTAAACAAAAAGGTTAGGTGGGCAATAAACAAGAACAAAAAGGCATTTAAACATTTAAAGCAGTAAGGGACAGTGGGAGCATTCAAAAACTATAAAGAAGAAAATGTAAACAACAGATAAGGTGCAGCAAAGCAGACAGAAAGACTGAACGCCAAAGAGAGTAAAACTAACCCCAAAATATTCTTTAGCTACATAAACAAACAAATGATAACAACAAATAATAAGACACCTTTAGAGGGGAATGAGGAGAAAGCAAATTTACTAAACACCTTCTTTGCATCCATATTCACAGTAGAATGTGACATGCCAGGTGAAATACAGAGCAATAACCCAAACTCTCCATTAAATGTCACTGGTCTAACCAAGGAAGAAGTTCAGCGGCGTCTCAAGCTGATAAACATTGATAAATCCCTGGAACCTGATGGCATACATCCCTGTGTTTTAAGGGGTTATATACAGTAATAGACAAGCTATTATTTCTAATATTTGTAGATTCAATAATTATGGGGGCTGTTCTGAGGGTTTGCGCTTGGCAAATGTGGTGCCAATATTCAAAAAAGGGTCTAAGGGGGAACCTGGGAACTACAGACTGGTAAGTTTAACATCTGTGGTGGAAACGCTGTTTGAAGGTTTCTTAAGGGATATTATCCCCGAGTATCTTGAGGAAAATGACCTCATTACTCAATATCAGCATGGATTTATGAGGAATCGCTCCTGCCAGACAAACCTGATCAGCTTTTATGAGGAGGTAAGTTCAATATTGGATCAGGGGCAGTCATTGGATATCATATATCTTGACTTTTCTAAAGCATTTGATACTGTGCCACATAAAAGGCTGGTACAAAAGATGAGAATGCTTGGACTGGGGGAAAACGTGTGCAGATGAGTGAGAAATTGGCTTAATGATCGGAAGAAGAGGGTGGTTATCAATGGTATACACTCAGATTGGGTTACTAGTGGAGTACCACAAGGGTCAGTTCTGGGACCAATTCTCTTCAATATATATATTAATGACATTGGGTAAGGATTAAACAGTACAATCTCAATCTTTGCAGATGACACTAAGCTGTGTAATTAAGTAAGTCATTAACACAAAAGAGGACAGCAGGCAGCTACAAACAGACTTATATAAATTAGAAGCACGGGCAGTTAAATGGCAAATGCAGTTTAACACTGATAAATGTAAAGTTATGCACATGGGATGGAGAAATCTGTGCCATGATTACACACTAAATAAAGAAATGCCTGGTAAAACAACAATGGGAAAAGGACCTAGGGGTTTAAATAAACAATAAACGTAACTGTAGTAATCAATGCCAGGCAGCAGCTGCCAAAGCAAACAGGATCATGGGGTGCACCAAGAGGGGCATAGGTACTCATGACCAGAGCATCATTTTACCCCTGTACAAGTCACTGGTCAGAGTACTGTATACAATTCTTGGCACCTGTGCTTAAAAAGGACACAGAACGAGTTAAATGGAGGGCAACTAAGTTAATAAAAGAGCACGGGGACTAGAGTACCCTGAAAGATTGTCAAAGTTGGAGACACCTGAGGGGTGATCTAATAACTATGTATAAATATATTCGGGGTCAATACGAGAATATGTACCACAATCTATCTATACCCTGGATTGCAAACATAACCCGAGGGCATCCACTAAAGGTTAGAGGAAAGTTGCTTTCTCCCCTAACATAGGAGGGGATTCTTCTCTGTAAGAGCAGTGAGACTATGGAACTCGCTGCCAGAGGAGGTAGTTATGAAGGATACAGTAAACACTTTCAAAAGTGGCCTGGATGCCTTCCTGGCATGTAATAACATTTCCAGCTATGGCTACTAGACCACTGGAAGGAGATAAACAGGCTGAACTGGATGGACTAAAGTCTTTATTCAGTCTTACATATTATGTTACTATGTAAGGCATATGAGGCGCGGGCCCCTAAACTCAACATGAATACCCCCCTTTGTGTGTTGATTTTGAGAGGCTCTCAAAAAGCTCACAAAAAGGCCGGGAACTGCTCCAAATCTTAGTTAACTGTCCTCTAGTTTGGTTTCACCGTAAACCAAAAAAGCATTACAGTTGTGCTTATTCTTAAGAATTGAAAAACAGTTAATAATGTGTATCACTCATCTTTTCTCATAAGCAGTAAATGTGGCTAACGAAATTTGGAGCTATATTCCTATACTATTGTTTAGCTGTCCGCCATATGCGCACCAGCATTTCTTTCATTTAAAAGACGCTAATATTGGGGTAGTGTTTCTTTTCTCATTAATAGCAGCTGTGATTGCAGATCTGTAACAGTGAGTAATGGTTCCCTTTGTCTTCTGGTTTTCCAGCAATCAGCTCATATTTATACCTAATAGGCTTATTGAGCATTGTCTGATGCTGATTCTATAATTCCACAATGATATGTTGACATATTGGTGTCAGCAAAAATAAATAACTAATTCATCAAAAGCTAAGGAGCACTTTCTGTAATTATAGTTTAAAGTGCATCCAGTGACGGATTTTAACAACCCCAGGCCATGGCACGCCGAGCCTCCCCACAGTGTGCTTCCCAGCTACTCAACAAGTGCACACCTATGCTGAGGCTGTAGCATTACATGGACGGATCATGGGAAGAGGTGGGTATGACCACTCTTAAACTGAAGATTAGCCACCTCAAACCCCTCACACATAAAACCTGGCCCCACTGTGCTGCATTTTATTTTAGCAATTTATTAGCAATAGTCAAATTTTTTACTTTTTGCTAAAAAAAATCGCAGCACTAATGGGGCATGCTGCACACTGCTTCTAATGGGGCATGCTGCACACTGCTTCTAATGGGGCATGCTGCACACTGTCTTTAATGGGGGCATGCTGCACACTGCTTCTATTGGGGCATGCTGCAAACTGCTTCTAATGGGGCATTCTGCACGCTGTCTGTAATGGGGCATGCTGCACACTGCCTCTAATGGGGCATGCTGCACACTGCATTTAATGGGGCATGCTGCAAACTGCTTCTAATGGGGCATTCTGCACGCTGTCTGTAATGGGGCATGCTGCACACTGCCTCTAATGGGGCATGCTGCACACTGCATTTAATGGGGCATGCTGCAAACTGCTTCTAATGGGGCATTCTGCACGCTGTCTGTAATGGGGCATGCTGCACACTGCCTGTAATGGGGCATGCTGCACACTGCTTCTAATGGGGCATTCTGCTCGCTGTCTGTAATGGGGCATGCTGCACACTGCCTCTAATGGGGCATGCTGCACACTGCTTCTAATGGGGCATGCTGCACACTGCCTGTAATGGGGCATGCTGCACACTGCCTCTAATGGGGCATTCTGCACACTGCATGCAATGGGGGATACTGCACACTGCTTCTAATGGGGCATGCTGCACACTGCCTCTAATGGGGCATGCTGCACACTGCCTCTAATGGGGCATGCTGCACACTGCCTGTAATGGGGCATGCTGCACACTGCTTCTACTGGGGCATGCTGCACACTGCCTGTAATGGGGCATGCTGCACACTGCCTGTAATGAGGGATGCTGTTTATTGTCTGTAATGGGGGCGTTACATATTAAAAACTTATCAACAAATAGACGATAAATGATTTTTTTTAACCCCCCCTCCCTTTTCCACCCCCCTTTTTTAATTTTCCACTTTCCTTCCATCTCCCATCTTTGTCCCACATTCCCTCCTTTTCTGTACACGCACATGGATTTATTGTCATAATAATGGCACAAATCTTGAAATCCTGCACATGGCTCCTCTCAACCTAAAGCTGGGTCGCCATTGGTAATGTTAATGTCTTCGCAAAGCGGCACTATAGTGGCCAAACTCCTTATTCCTTGTATGACTGCCGATAACCATTTGGGTTTGCATATCAAACCTGAATGGCTGCTGGTGGTCACATGATTGGCTGACATTTGCTACCAAACATGCTAATGAGCAAGTGATGACTAATCCAATGAATAGCCATTCATGTTTGTGTCAATGAGAAAACTGAAGTGCTCTTGTTGAGATTTGATAAAATATCTAAAACGCAAAATGTGACAGAGGAAATGGCATGGACAAATGAGCACGTGGAGAAGTCCGCGGCGGCTCAATCCATCATTACAGCAGAGCCTTTGTAGTAAGACAGGCGAAGAGCAATTCATAGGCTTTTTGTGAAGTTCACTCCTGGCCTTCAGTAAAGCTGTAGGTAATTCCAGTGTTATTACCGCAAACCGCATAAATCTGAAAAGGTCACTTGACATCTGTATTTTGTTGCTTGTGACAAATGGTCAGAAATTCTGAGACTTCGATAAATGGCAGAGCCTACATTTATAACAAGGCAACAAAGCTTTACGAAAAATCACTCTAGCAATATGTTTCGATCTATAAACTAAGCTGTATTTCCTACACTTAAAGTGGACCAAACCCACTGCTGATTGGCCCACTTTAAAGCGAACCTCCAGTCGAAAAATCAGTTTAGTAAACTGCTCCTCTAATACCCCATCTTTCCTCCCCCAGCTATCAGTGACTTAAGCTATATGAGAGGGCTTAAACCGGACCTTCACCATGACTTTTTGAAAAGCCCAAACCCTTAAAAAACTATTCCCCAGCATCTAAAATTAGTATATTTTAAGTTTTTAGTCACTTACTTATTATTCTTTCCCCCACTGGGCTGCAACTCTGTTCAGGACTTTAGGCTGCGGGCGCCGCAATCTTGACTCAGAAGCATCACACTTATTGAGGAGAGGAGAGTGGGATAAAGTACAGGGGGTGGGGTTATAGCTGTGCTTTGCACAGACAGAGCAGATATGGGGTCAGGAAAAGGTCAGCAGTCCCAGAATGCAGAGCAGCACAGTCAGAAGGCACTTCCTGTTTGCAGGCTGTCTGATGTTCCATGAGCCACCATCTTGGATGTTTAAAGGCTCATAACATGCATTAGATGCAGGTAGTATGTGAGCAATCTGTATATACAGGGTGTGGGAAAAATATAAGATAGACTCATATTTAGAGTGAAGGACCGCTTTAACTCCATGCATGAGAAATAGCAGGCAGATTCTAAGAACCTGAGCTGCATGGGAGTGGCCATATTTGTACAGCCCTCCTTCTGATAAACCCATCCCCACATCAAAATTAACCTAATTCTCTGTAGCAATGCTTTATTTGTAGCCAAAGTAAAAAAAGATCAGCTGTAATGACTAATCACTAATCAGAAAGCTCTTACAACATTGTATCAACATTGTAAACAACTGTTGCAATGCTGTGCAGAAGTGAGGTCATTGGCTTACATAGATACATAGTTACACACATCTCCTCCTGCAGCTGGTGATTCAGTGTGTGAGTGTGTGTAACATGACAGACATGCTGATCCCTTTCTTTTCTGCAGTAAATTTCGCTCTCTCAGTTTGGTCTGGCCTGCGTATAGCAAAATATCAAGCTGCTGCTGACAGACTACATTGTGTGGAGAAACAACATCACACAGACATACTGCAGCGATACTGATCTTTACATCAATGCAGCCAGATAGGGAAGCATTTTATCTCTTGTGTGATTTGTAAAATCTCTCTCTTGCTGGTTGGGCTGATCATAAGCAAGCTCCCAGCTCATCTGCAGTGTGCCTATGTAAAGGCTTTCACCATCCCCCCACTCATACTCATGTGTAAGCAGCAGGGCTAGTTTTGGCTGGAGTTGGAAAAGGTACCGACTCTGACTCCAGCATAAAAATAGAAAATCTCTAACTAGTATTGTATAATGAATGTAACTTTCATAAGAGGTTTAGAAACATTAATGATAATATATATGTCATGTTCTCTCAATTTAATGCCCATATTTATAACAATCAGTGATAAGCAGCAGCAGGGTGTTCTAGTGGTGATAGATAATGAGTTCTCCAATTTCCCTGGTCTCTTACACTCTGTATGTTCTTGTTGTCCTAAGGACCTTAGTTACAAGCCTGAAACTTAAAGTAATGTTAAGGGTTTATCCAGGAGGAAACAAGTCTATACTCACCTGCAGCTCCTCTGTGCAGGTCTGGTGACCTCCCGCATCTCTTCCATGCAGTACTGGCATCTTCATACTTACCAATTGTGGGGAGCCAGCAATTCCAGCATCCATGGAGACTTGTTTATGCCCACACAAGCCCACTTCAATAATTGCAATGGAGAGGAAGTCCCAAACCGGGTTAATCCCACCCTGTCAGATCCAAGAAAAAGGGTAAACGCACACCGGTAGATGGGTGCAGGACCTGGGACCGTCCCAGCCCCAAAAACATCCAGAAATATAGAAGAGTTCCGCACTCCTAAAAATCTTCAAGCTTTATTGATCCAATCGGTAAAAAAAACATCTCCATACAAAAAGTGCAGCCTAAAAACAATATAGGACCCTGGCAAATCAAAGTATGCCACGCATTTCTAACGCGTTTCGGACGCAAAGAACGGGTCCTTAATCATAGATAATAATAATCCCACCCTGTCCATTGTAATAAATGGAGTAGGAGTGTTAGAGGATGTAAAGCCATATTGATGGACGCCACAATGTCTGTCCGGTGATGGAAGATGGAATCACTCTCTCTCTCTCATTGATAAATATGAAGATGCCGGTCAGTTTATACCTTTTTATGTTATTGACTGGACAGGAAATTTCAATGGACATTATTCAGCCTGTTTTATATTTCTTAATAAGACCTAGTGAGCTGCCTCCCTTCTCAGCAGCAGAGGATGACTTATCCATGTATGTTTCAGTGTGACAGTCTTCTTGGAAGTGAATTCATTTTGGGGACTGAGAAAGAGGAGTCAGCAGAAAGGTGCACGTTCAGCAGGGTTCATCAGGAAATGCAAAGTGCTGGTGATTAAAAGATATCATCCCTGACAGCCAACATTGGATAAGCAGAAATCAGCTCATTTAACTCTTTACTTTTAGGAAGGCAGGGCAAATGTTTTGGATGGGTAAATCTAAACGCCAGGCAGCGCACCTTAGAGAGAGGCACTTGGAATAACTGAGGGATAAAAGTTGTCTCACCGCCTGGTTTTAAGTGTAGAGAAATTCTGATTGCAATAGTGATAATTAAACAACAGAACGTCTATCATATTTATTGGAATACAATTTCTGAACAACTAATAACTTAAAGGGATATTCCAGACAAAAGGTTAAATTAATGACCGGTAAAAACTGGCCTCACCATCTGGTTATAGGTGTTATAGAGAAATGCTGAGTGTAATAGTGATAATTAAACAGCAGAAATTGTTTTTACATTTCAAGTACAGAGCAAAGGTGTGTACATAGATTTCATTACCATTCCGTATTATAAGAACCGCTCATTAAATTATAGAAAAGAAAAAAAATAACTGGGTTAGTAGTACTCTCAAGGTAAGTCCAGTGTTATAGACAGGAAGGCCTTCACATGAGCTCCCTCCTCTCCTACCTACAGCATGTCATTGCAAACTGAAGAGACAGCAATGCTCACCTAACTACAACATGGACATTTGAGGAGGACCAACACCCACCCCTGATCGGCCCGGGAATCTATAAGATTCATTCAATCGGGATGCCCCGCTGTGTGAAACCCCCCAGAAAGCCCCTAAAATCTTACCTTTTAGGCAACGGATAAGCCGCCACCTTCCCGCGTGTCCCTCTAGCAGGGCGCGCTCCCCCACCGGCCGTTTGTGAATGGCGGGCGCACGCCCTGTAAGAGGGACACGCGAGAGGCGGCGGCGGCTTATCTGTCGCTTGTCCGTCGCCTAAAAGGTAAGATTTTAGGGGCTTTCTGGGGGGTTTCACACAGCGGGGCTATCGGGGTGCCCCGCGGAAGTGGACCAACACCCAGGATAGTGAAAATCCTGGGTGTTGGTCCACTTTAAGGAGGACTCAAGGGTTTTATTAAACTATTGATAAGCAGTTACCATCTCTGTCTGGCTTACACCTCAACCCCATCATGCATCAAATTTAAAGCAGACCAACAGTCAAAAATGACCTAAACCAGACCAACACAACAAACAGTGCTCAAATGCCTCCAATTTAGACTATTAGAAAGATGCACAGGAAGCCCAGCTACACAGTGGTAAATTCTAGAAACAAAATGGAGGCGCATGTATTTGCAGGCCAAATGGGGTTCCTGTTACTGTGCATTGTGAGTTATGTCAGTTGAATCCAGACAGCAGCATGGCTGAGATGCTGGGAGAGGAAGCTCCAAAATGGCCGCTACTTTTCTTTTCCAACTGTGCCAGGCTGTAGGTCCGATTTAAGCACTCCCCTGGCACTCAAACATTTATAGAACCACTTATGCAGCTCAGCAAATTGAATACTTCCGTCCTCTGATGACGCCCACAGGTGAAACGCACCAGGGTAAGAGCAACAGGGGGCTTCATAAATGGGAGAAACACTTATACCCAGTGAAGCAGCTGAATGGCCCCCCCCATCACTGCTCCCCACCGCAGTGAGAACATTGTATACTGCAAGTGATCTGTGATCCTCCATGAAAGCTTATGTCACTAGTATAGGCAGTGGAGGACCGTTTGTCTTCCGCAGCTGTATGGTCGTAGTCCGGCAGTAAAAATGGGAGGCTGATTCACTACTAACGCCAGGTATCGGCAGATGAGCATCTGTATAGCGGTGCTTAGAGCGACTGCTAGTAGACTCTGTAAGCGGGTATCGGGCGCTGGAACAGCGCCTCAGTTGTAGTATCCTGACTGGCATTGATGAATGTGATGTATGTTGGGCGCTGTAACAACAGTACACCGCTGCAGGGAGCACAAGGTAGTGCCAGTTTAGTGCGACCGACTCTCGGCGCACCACACCATACTTATCAAGAAGGATACACACACAGCGTCGGTGTTGACTAGTTTTTGAGGATAAAAGGCTTTGATGAACTGGCCCTCATACCTGAACCTAATACAGCTCATTGTTTGATAGGAAAAGTAAAGTAAAAAAAAAACCCTGTTTAAACAGAAGAAAAGGAACGTCCATTGAAATGTATGTGAGAGCGACAGGTAATACCTCCGGAAGCTAGAGCGCCGGCGATATACGCTGAGCCGCCTTTAATGATGAATCGGATGCTACATGGTGCTGCCACTATCTGAAATAATTCTGTTCAAACTTCTAACCAGGGGTGTAACTTTAGGGTGTGTGGCCACACTGGGCCCATCGTTGTTTTGCTCCTTCACCTCATTAATCAGATTTGTGCCAACCTGAAATCATTAATATAAAAAGAGGCACCATTTGACTCTTCCGGCTCAGTCTTTAGAGTTAAAACCTCCCCCAAACCTCCCCGATCTGCCCCCCCCCCCCCCCCTCCGGTTATACCTTTGGGCAGTATTTATTCACCTCACCAGGGGATCCATCTTCTGGGTCCCTCGGATTCTGGTTGACCTTCTGACGAGCGGCGCCATCTTGCATGAGTGCCTGTGTGGTGCCATGAATGGGATGCAAGGGAGCCACCTGAAATCTCGTGAGACGTCACTGAGCGGCACTGGACTGTCACTAAGAGATGGCTAAGCCGGTGGGGTGCAGAGGATGATGATCTGAAGGAGCCGAATGTTGCCACATCAGGCAGCAGCAACATCCAAAAGAGAAGTAGGGGCTGATGGGGGGGGATCAGCCCCTTTTTATTTTTGGTTCGATGTTCCCCTTTAAAAGACATAAAAAGTTTATTGTGTGAGCCTTAAAAGGGCCCCATGTAATGTTTGCACCAGGGCCCTGTTACATTGAGTTATTCTCCTACTCCTAACCTTAAACCGGACCTTCACCATGATTTATTGGAAAGCCCAAACCCTTAAAAAAGGATTCCCCAGCATCTAAAATTAATATATTTTAAGTTTTTAGTCACTTACTTATTATGCTTTCCCCCGCTGGGCTGCAACTCTGTTCAGGACATTAGGATACGGGCGCCACCATCTTGACTCAGAAGCATCACACATACTGAAGAGAGGAGAGTGGGATAAAGTACAGGGGAGCGGGTTATAGCTGTGCTTTGCTCAGACAGAGCAGAGCTGGGGGTCAGGAAAAGGTCAGCAATCCCAGAATGCAGAGCAGCACAGGCAGAAGGCACTTCCTGTTTGCAGGCTGCCTGATGTTCCATGAGCCGCCATCTTGGATGTTTAAAGGCTCATAACATGCAGTAGATGTAGATGGGATGATTTTTAATGTGAGCAATCTGTATGTACAGGGTGGGGGCTATAAGATAGACTCAGAGTGAAGGTCCGCTTTAAAGCAATCCAGCAGGAGAGAAGAAGAAGTCATTTATATATACAGCTGTGGTTTGTATTCAGCTGTAGTAATTCCTGTACAAGACATTCTAAATATAGAAACTCAGCCAGATGTCAGCAAAATATATTCAAGAAAAATAAAGCAAGTGCAGTTGCCTTGACTTATGACTACAGATATGCCCTGTATTGCCAGACATGTACTGCACAGAGCAGCCAATGGAAAGTGCTGAGGTTTGTACTTTTTCACCTTTTTTTGTACTATTTAGTAATATAGGCTGTCGTGTTACCCTCTGAGATGCAGGACTTGTCATTGATTGGTAACATAAGAGAAAGTCCTGAGACAGAGGAACACATAATCATGGAGGGCTTTAGGTGTAAGGTACAAGGGTCACTGATCAATTAAATGCAGCAGAATACAATTCAGTCTGGGCGTATTGAGCACCATGTCTCTTCTATTGACTCGTTTAGAGGATGAAAGGCTTTGATGAACTGGCCCTCAGACCTGAACCTAATACAGCTCATTGCTGCCCCGGCTTAACTGTACTTTACACAGCAATGTTATGATAGCTTAACCATTTATATTGGGCTCTAGAATGCTGCACTACCCTAGAACAATAATGCCCCAGTAGGGTGGATTCAGCACCATGCGAGTATGTATTCCCGGTTCACAAACAGTAGTTTTAAAAACATTTAATATGCTCAAATAAACTGTACTCACCGATCCGCGCCTTCCTCTTCCTGTCCCCCATTGGGTGGTGGTTTCTGTAGCACCTGGTGGTTGATGAGGATGGCAGGGAGCAGGTTCTTCTGGGCCCAGGGTGCTCCAGGTGTGTCTATGTGGGTGGGGTATCCGTCCAATGGATAAAGCCGAGTTCCTCTTTATTAATTCCAATGACAGACATCCAAACATGGCACATCTTCATACATCTCTTCGGTTACACTTCTCTCTGTCCCTTCCATAGTCAAAGGTTCAACCAACAGGTCTTACTCCCCATAGAGAATCCGCCAGGGCTTTCCTGGATTCACTCCTGCTCCTCTACAATTCAAAATGGCTTAGAACTGTGGCCTCCTTATATAACTTCTAGCTATCTTCCAAAATGTTCCATCATGACACATGATAGGCTGCTCTCTAAATCCTCCAACTAATTACTATCTTCCTGGTTATTACTATGTTTCTACCCAGCATCCTTCTATGACTATTAACCCTTTATACCTTACCTTCTAGAAAAATCTCCATTCAAGTCTATGGCCCAATGATTGTCCATGGCCTAGTTCCACTACTGCTATCTTGAGTCTAAATAAGGGTACTACAATGTCTATACACTTTAATAGCTGGAAACCAAAAAAGGGTTCAATGTCTTATTAACTCTATGTACATGGGTTTCCTATTAACTAACTGACATGTTCCTATTTACACCCAGGCCCCTACATTTCTCTCTGGACCACTCGGTCGGAGGCTCCCTCTGGGTCCAGCGCTGGGGTCTTCGATGTGGTATCTAAAGTGGTTGCCCCACCAGCATCACTTGTTCAGTAGGACACAGGTCCCCCCTCCTTCCATCTTGGCATCCAGCCAGGAATAATGCTGATCACCGGAGAGGGAGGCTTTTATACTACAGAGGCGCAGCTATGTTGCTATCTTAAACATTGCGGCTCCAAGTGACCTCCGGCAGCCAAAGAATTTCATAGGATGAGCTTATACAATGTTTTGTGTGCAGACTCCACTGGTTTCCAGCAGTCACATGAAGCTGCAAAATGAGGGATCCCAGAAGTAGGTGACTATGAGGGCCAGGATTCAGGTTTCATTTGCCAGTATGCTGTTTAGGGTATCAGCAATTGGTTGCCTGTGCAGTGGACCAACAGTCAAAAATGCAAAAATGACTGTTGGTCCTCTTTAAAGTGAATGTCCAGTCTAGCAATCCCTCCCTTCTCTGATGCTTAGGCCATGGTGGGGTTACAAGAAAAAAAAAATGTCTACCTCACCCGGGATCCTGCACTGTTCTCACAACGCTTTGGGCCCTGGGTGCTGCCATCTTGGACAGGGTGAATAGAGCAGCATCCACCATGTGCAGAGAGCTACAAGAGCATCGGAAACAGCGCTGGATACAGGTGGATAAACTGTTCTTTTTCTTTTAATCCGCCGCCTAGGGAGAAGGGGGTGATTGGTAGATTGGTCATCCACTTTAAAGTGAACCAAAACCCACAGTGATTGGCCTGGGAATCTCTAAGATTCTCAGGTGATCGATTCCCTCCCCCTGGAGCATCCAAAATCAGGATTCCCCACAGTGTGAAACCCCCCAGGTCATATAAGATGAATGACATGATTGCCTTTCTTTTAAAAGTAGGTCTGTATCATTTTACACTGGATATAGTCCTAGTTTATCAGTTCTAGGTCATAAAATATACTGTACCTTCCACCTATATCACTAGATGCCATTTCTTCAGGGATTACAGTATTATAGGTAATTTGTAGTCATAGAATATAAAGAGAAACTTCGGGGCCCTGGTGAGACTCCAGGGCCGTCCAAGTTCCACTTCTTGATGTGTAAACTCCCCCAAACCCCCCTGGAACGCTTACCTTCTCCTTCAGCCCTTGGCATGTCTTTGCACTGTGGTGGCATCCCTGCTCACCTCTAGCGCGTGCACGCCCGGCCTTTCTGAATTGGTGGCGTTGGCACGCCACGACTAGAGGGTGAGCAGGGGATGCTGCTGGCAGTGCACTCGGATCCCTTCGACCTTAGAAATACACATCAACTGGTACATATCAGAGACTTCCTCAACATGGCTTGGTAATCATCCAGTTAGCTAAGGCAGAGACCAAAGGTTTAACACATTCTGAAGAAATTCAACTTCTTCAGATAGGAGGGAACACAATTCTGTGTTCCAGTTGCTAAATGGTTACTAGCAGCATTCTCACCTGGAGAGGTAATAACTGCTGCTTAGACTTAGCCAAAGCTGCTGATTAGCTCACCTGTAACATTGGAGGAATTCTGGGACTTGTAGGCAGTAGTTTTTACTCAAGGCCAGGAAAACCACTCCCACTGTAGCGAAACATAATATGGTAAAAAAAAAAGCAATTCTGTGAGTACTCACCTGTAGAATTGTTTTTGTTCTTGCATGGCACGGCCCGCTTCGGTATTCATAACTGATGGGTTATTCCGCCACAAGGTGGCACAGCAGCACTGCAGAAAGCTGTGGCAGCTCCCGGCTCCCTATAAAAACGGGATTAACCAACAAGTTCCCAGTAGATCAAACCACTACCGCCTGAAGCACCTTAGGGCCAAAAGCAGCATCCGCTGAGGCCTTAACATCAACTTTGTAAAACACGGAAAAAGTATGAACAGAAGACCAAGTAGCGGCCTTGCAAACTTGTTCAACAAAAGCTTGGTGCTGAAAAGCCCAAGAGGCACCAATAGCACGAGTGGAATGAGCAGTAATTCTAAAGGGAGGTTCCTTCCCCTTAGCAGAATAGGCTTGAACCACCGCCTGACGGATCCACTTGCTGATAGTGGATTTAGTCTGGGGGCAAACCCTTCCTAGGCCCAGAAGTGAGAACGAACAGAGCATCAACAGAGCATCAGTAGCAACCAAATAGAATTTCAGAGCCCTGACCACGTCCAAAGAATGCAGATTCCGCTCCTTGGAATTAGCGGGATTAGGACACAAGGAAGGCAAGACAATGTCCTGATTAAGGTGAAAAGCAGACACGACCTTGGGCAAGAAATCTGGCTTAAGCAGGAACACCACCTTATCTTGATGCCGCTCAAAATAAGGAGGCTTGATGGAAAGCGCCGCTAGCTCAGAAGCCCGCCTTACAGAAGTGATAGTCACTAAAAAGGCTACTTTAAGAGTCAAAATGGGCAAGGCGGCCTCACGAATAGGTTCAAAGGGAGGTCACTGCATAGCAGACAACACCAGATTCAGATCCCAGACTGGTAGCAAAGGCTTAGGTGGCGGACGTACATGGGAAACACCCTGGAAAAAAGTTTTAACCAGCCGGTGATTTGCAAAGGATCTTTGGAAAAAAATTGCCAGAGCTGAAACATGGCCCTTGAGAGTACGAAGTTGAAGGCCCAAGTCCAAACCATGTTGCAAAAATTCCAGAATCCTGGAAATAGAAAACACCTGACAGGAAAGAGATTTGGACTCGCACCATGCAATGTAAGCATGCCAGACCCTGTAATAAATGAAAGACGAGGACTTCTTTCTAGTCCTAATCATGGTATCGACCACAGAAGCCGGTAATCCTTTTTCCCTCAAGATGGAGGTTTCAGCAGCCAAGCCGTTAAAGCCAGCGTTTGTAAATTGGGATGGCGTAGCCGCCCCTGAGTGAGGAGATCTGGATCCTTGGGTAAGACGTACCGTTCTACTGCCAACTGCATGACGTCTGCGATCCAAACCCTTCTTGGCCAACAAGGCGCCACCAGGATGGCCGGTACTCGTTCCTGGACTATCTTGCGTATGACCCTGCCCAGGAGAGGAAACGGAGGGAACACATATAGAAGCCGAAACTCCGTCCAAGGAATTGCCAGGGCATCCGTGGCGAAGGCCAGAGGATCCTGAGACAGAGAGACAAATCTGGGAAGTTTGTGATTGTGACGGGACGCAAACAGGTCCACGTCCGGCTGACCCCAGAAACACCCGGTTGTTGAGGGACCATTCCCCCAGACGAGACGTCCCCCTGCTCAGGGAGTCCGCCTCCTGGTTCTCCACCCCTGGAATGTATACCGCTGAGATGCAGGGAACATGCTGCTCCGCCCAAGACAGAATCTGGGACACTTCTTTGAATGCTTGCTTGTTCCGAGTACCTCCCTGATGATTGATGTAGCAAACCGCCGTCTGGCTGTCTGAGCGGATCTGAACAGCCCTGAAGGTGGGTGGTCAGGTGAGAAAGAACCAACCTGATCGCCCTCAGTTCCAGTACGTTGATGGAAGCATGGGCCTCCTGAGGGCCCCACCGACCCTGGAACCTCAGGGACTGCCAGAAACCTCCCCAACCTGTCAGACTGGCATCTGTGGTGACCGTCTCCCAGCATGGGGCAGGAAGGTCCTGCCCCCCAGAAGGTTCCTTGAGTCCAGCCACCACGAGAGAGGCTGCCTGGCCAGAGGAGACAGAGCAAATTCCAGATCCAATGACACAGGGTCCCGATCCCAAACTGACAAGAGGTGCAACTGGAGATGTCTCATGTGAAACTGGGCAAAGGGGACTGCCTCGAAGCAGGACACCATCAGGCCCACTAACTGCATCCCCTGCCGGATGGAGGGATGAGGACACGATAGCAGAGCCCGAGCCTGCTTCTACATAGAAACATAGAAGGTTGACGGCAGAAGGAGACCATACGGTCCATCTTAAAGAGGGCAGACTAGATGAGGACCCTCCGCCTTCTGCTGAGGAAGGAATACCCTGACCTGAGAGGTATCCAGAGTCAAGCCCAGAAAGGACCTCACCAAGGACAGGGACAGAGAAGACTTGGGATAGTTGATCACCCAGCAGAAGGACTGTAGAGTGGAGATCACCATCTGAGTGTCCTGCTCCGCCTGAGGAAAGGATTGGGCCACAAACAGGATGTCGTCCAGGAAGGAATGGTACCCATGTTCCTGAGCAGAGCCATCACTCCCGCCAGTATCTTGGTGAACACCCGAGGTGCCGAGGTGATCCCGAAGGGTAGAGCCACAAATTGGTAATGCTGATCCTCTAGTGCAAACCTTAGAAATCTCTGAGGACCTCGGAAGATAGGCACATGAAGATAAGCATCTTTGATGTCCACAGTGGTCATGAAGTCGCCCTGGCGAAGGGTACTGACAGCAGAGCATAGCGTCTCCATGCGAAAATGCTTGCATCTGACAAATTTGTTGAGGCTCTTTAGATCCAGAATGGGCCTTAGAGAGCCGTCCTTTTTGGGGATTGTGAAAAGATTGGAATAGACCCCAGACCCCGTTCTTGAGGGGGCACTGGACAAATGACTCCTGACTCTAACAGGCATTGAACCGCCAGACGCAACCCTTGAGCATGCAGGGGGTTTAAAGACATCCTGGATCTAACGAATCTAGGGGGGGGGGGCAGGCTGTAAACTCTATCTTGTAGCCGGAGGACACTATCTCCTGTATCCACCAGTCTGAGACGTGAAGCCTCCAGACGTGAGCAAAAAACCGAAGCCGTCCCCCCACCCCGATGGGTCAGGGCGCCCCTTCATGCCTGAGGGGGCTTAGGGGAGGGATTGGGTTTGGAGTTCCAGGAGAGACCGGAACGACCACAGGGTCTTCCACAGCCCCAAGCATCTCTACGGCCACTATGGAGGAGAGAGTCCCGGCCTCCTCTGGGAACACGAAAGGAAGGGAGGGGGGCAGAGGACCCACGAAATGGACGAGACTGCCTCCTACGCTGAGGCAGCTTGCCATCCTTAGCAAGAACATCAAGACGCTCTCCAAAAAGCCGTCGCATAGCCACCAAGAGCGCGGAGGCCCTAGCACTTAGCCGCACAGCATCATCTATAGCGGCAAGAATAAAGGCCACAAAATCAGAGCAAACCAAGAGAGTCCTAAACTCCTCTCCCTCTCCATGAGCTGAAGTGCCATCCATGAGGCGCTTGAGCAGAGACTTAAGAGCAATAGCCACGGCACAGGTCAGGCGCAATCCAGTCCCCACACAGGTGAAAGGCCAACTGGTCTGGTCCCTCAGAGTGGTAGCGTCCGGGGAAGGCATGACTGAAGTGTTGCACAAGCCCAGCACGGGAGCATCCACTTCAGGGGGAACTGACCACCTCCTAACAAGATCAGCAGAAAAGGGATACCTCTTATCCAAACTTTTGGACACAGCAGGTAGCTTGTTAGGACGTTCCCATGCTTTAAGTATCATAGAGTTGAAATGGCCTTGCTCAGGAAACTCCAGACGCTGTTTAACAGGACGAAACAGCTCACCCTGTTTCCTTTTAGCCTCCACAGGAGGGGCAATGTGTAGGATTTCAAAAATATGAGACAGTAAATTACCAGTGTCCTCAGGATACCATGAATCCCCAGACGCAGCGTCACAGTCACAACTCTCACGCTGCTGGTCTCCCGAAGAGTCAGAATCCGGAGGCAATTCTCCTTCCTCCAGGGAATAACGTCCAGCAGTGACATCCGATTCCCCATACTCCTCAGTAGAGCGTGAGGGAGTGGAAGTCAGGTGCCGCTTCTTGCCAGAGGCCTTCCTGGGAATAGGTTTGGCAAGCTGTCTCTCAATACTGGCCACCCGCAGAGCCAAATCAGAGTGTGACTCCCTGCTAACGTCCCCCTCACTGGGGCCCAGTCGCAGGGGAAGGGGGGTAGGTGAAGTAGAGGCATGTGTTGAGCTGGAAAGCGAAGCAGGCAAACCAGCTTGTAGCGCAATGACCGTCTCAGCGCACGGAACACACACAGTGACACCATTACTCACAGGGGATACCCCACACATGGAACACAGCCGGGCTTGCCCTGAAGGGCCCCCAAGCACGCTATCCCCAGCAGCCTCCATATGGTGATTAACACAGGCGCAATAGGCCAACGGTGGGTAAAGGGATGCCCTCCCACAGGATGCCCCCAGAAATTAGTGAAGGGGGGAATGAAGGGAGGGAAGGAATGGAGCCGGGATATGCCACAACCCAATGGTATCCTGCCTGAAAGACATAAGAAAAAAGGCGCATGAGCATCCCGCAGCACATACACCCTCCAAAACCCCCCCCCCAAGGGGGACTCACGGTCCAAAGACACCACAGAAGCACAGAAGCGACACACCAAAGGAGCAGCCAGAAGCAGCCAGGAAGGGAGAAATCCAGACTCGCAGCTCTTTCAAAATGGCGCGGACAGAAGCACCTCGAGGGGTGGGCCGCGGGGAGACAACGCGATAAGCGTCACCAAGCGGCCACGCCCCCCAGAAGAGTGCGAAAACAGCGCTCACGTGACCCGGCCGGCGGCATTACAAGGCAAAATCACCTCAGGTTATAGCGCCCACAGCCGCGAAGCATAGTACAAAGCGGCGTAGCAGCTAAAAACACCAAAAAACACACAAAAAACTTCAAAACACCACAGATATTACTCCTCGCCGCTACCAACCCACCCCTCCCCCGAACAAGTCAGAGAGGGGAGGGGGAGAAGAGAGGGACAAGGAGGCAGCAGCGAGCATCCATGGCCAGGGGGGGGGGAGGGACCCCAAAAGGAAAATAAGGGGACACAGTCCCCAACAACTCACCCCCTCAGAAGCTAGGGCAGGAAATCCGCATCCCAAGAAGGCTCACCATAAAGCCTATGGTCGGCTCCAGGAGCACTTGACCCTAGTGCTCTTCTACCTTCACCCGATCTGTCAGCCAAGGCTGGGAGGCAGTTAGGGTCCAGAAATGGATGGAAATAGACTTGCAGGGCCGCAGGATTGGTTGCCCCGCTCACCTGCGCAAGAGAGATATCCATCTTCTAACTTCGCAGTGTCACTGCAGAGACAACACTGGGGAACATGTTGGTTAATCCCGTTTTTATAGGAAGCCGGGAGCTGCCACAGCTTTCTGCAGTGCTGCTGCACCACCTTGTGGCGGAAAAACCCATCAGTTATGAATACCGAAGCAGGCCGTGCCATGCATTAAAGAAAAATCATGTAATGCTTTTGTTCTGTTTTCAATTTATTCCAGGAGAATTCAGCTGTCACTTACATTAGTCAACTGATATATTTTAGTGTGGAGCTCCCGCTTCTTTTGAATTTTTTGTTACGGTGGAACTTTTGGATTTTAGACAGAACTATAGTTGGACCAAAACCCACCCAACTTGTGAAATATATTCGGCCCTGCCCCTGCCAATACTATTTTCTTAGGGTGTAGAACAAAGATGGCTATTTACGCTATTTGAAACATCCCGGAACACTGTTCTTTTGCTGTTCCTTGCTGTGAAATGTCAGGCAATCAGTCATTACATCGGTGTGGAAATGACATCTTTGCCACACACAACAGTGTCAATAAATGGAGGAGGCGGAGCTTTACAGTTAAAACAAGGGCCATTATCTGGGATTAGAGTGAAGCACAAGCAATGAAAATTAAAGGTAATCATCGGGGGGGGGGGGGGCAGTTCAGGGGATGCAAGTTAAAATGTGGGTTTTGGTCCGCTTTAAATAAAGATCCTTCTTTGGCATTATTTTGTCAAAGGGGACATTCTATCATATGAATACTTTGAATGCTTTATTTAATCTGCCAAGTACATACAGTAAGTAGATACAGACAAGGAATGCTATTTGGCAAGGAGAAACGAGGATCATATGCAGATGATTTAAAGGATCTAAAGCAGAACAACAACCATTTAAAAAAATATAGGTGTTGCCCCCTTCCGGCTTGATTTCAGTGTAAAGCACAGTACTTGAAAGGACACATCAGATGTTTTAATATATAGTTAATAAAGAACATTATATTACATTATTTTTAAAGGGATCCTGTAGCATTATAGAGTATACACATATTTTGAGTTTAAGACGAATCTTTGCCTTAGCCGGCTACAGAAGACTTATTATAATTAAAACGTTACACAGATGTTTGGTGGTCTCCATATTCAATCTGTGGGCTTTGGGCTACTGTAATTGCTTTCCAGAAACCAGAATACAAATCCTGAATTTTCTATTTGGAGGCTTTATTGGGATTTAAATTTAGAAGGACCTGATTCCCGACATTTTGAACAAATTTTTCCAAACTTAATTCAATTAAAGCAGAGGCAAATTTCTACATTTACTACTACATTTCTCTGACCTATTAAAAACTGGAGAAGTGGAACTATGTACAGGATTATACATACAACTGATACACATTAAAGAAACCACTGAAAAAATATACAGTAGATCTGAGTATTTATAATCTTGCAATAATTGTGACTTTAAAAGAGTCTAGTGTTCTTCCGTTGGCTTTAATTTATCCTTAAAGATAACACATGTCGATATTACCTGACATATTTAACAGCTTTCCAAGACAACGGTTTTCATGGTTCATGACAAGAGTGACCGGCAACACAATTTCCTTCGATAGGCATCTCAGATATATTTTTAATTTTTCTTTCCAAAAGAGGAAAACACGAAATACCAAAGTCCCTTTTTTTTGTTTCACAGTGATAATGTCTGAGATGCGTCTAATACTGTTGTAAGCAACACAGCATTACAGAAGTCCGGGAAATCCTGCGCCTCCAGTGTATTGGAGAATATTTGGCAGCAGAAGAGGAGCAGCTGTAATCTGCCAGACGATCCGCAGCCTGTTGAGATAAATATTGGTAGCTCATGTCTGTGGTTGTCTCAGGATTTCTCCAGGGGTAGGTGACATTAAGCTTGAAGCATGGAGGACGCGGCTAAAAGCTGTTCTTCAAAGTAGAGAATTTGGTCCACCACAAAACAGTCGCTTGCCCTGGATACAAGAGTCTCCAGATGCTGCTTCACCTCCTTCTCACTGATATTTTTTCGCGCCCTCTTGAGATAATTATAAACCTGTTCAAAGGTTTTCTCTCCCAAACTCTGCACAGCTGACCTAAAACATCAAATAAACATAAAAGCAAAACAGAAATACTTATTTATCATACTTTTCTGTTATAAATTAACACATTGGATTGTAAACAAAACAATGACATAGTATACAAGACCTAAAAAACGATGCAGTCCTTTTCACTGTCCTAAACTACTGTACAACCCCGTCACCAATCACCCTTACACTCCCTACTAGCAATCAGCCTTACACCCCCTGCCAATAGTAATCACCCTTACACTCCCTTCCACCCATAAGCTTTATACTCCCTATAACCAATCATCCCTCCACACCACATGCATCAATCAGCCTTACACTCCCTACACCATCCCACAAATGAGCCCTTCTCCCTGCCAATACCAATCACCCTTACACTAACTACCACCCATAAGCATTACACGCCCTACAAACAATCATCCCCCCCCCCCACATGAATCAACTAACCTTACACCTTCCCTGCCACCAATCAACCTTACACTTTCCCACAAATTAGCCCTTTCCCCTACCACCAGCAATCAGCTTTACACTCCCTACCACCTATAAGCATTACACTCCCTACCACCAATCATTCCTCCCTCCACATCCATCAGTCAGCCTTACAATGCCCCAAAAATAAGCCCTCCCCACTGCCACCACCAATTAGTCTTACACAGGGGGGAGGACCAGCCATAGGGAGACCCGGGACAATGTGTGATGAGCCGCACTGCTTTGGGGCCAGTTGGGCTGCTGCTTTTAACACTCACAATAAATCCCTGCCCTCCTTATTCTCACTCTCAGCCCTCTGTACCCAGCCCCACTGTACCCACAAGCCAAGGAACTCCAGTCCCTAATGCTATAGCCCTGGCATCATGTTTGGGGGCCTCAACAGGGATGTCTCGGGCAGGCCAGGGGCTGGTAAAATCCAGGGCTGATTTTGGCCCCAGTCCCCCACTGGCCTTACACTCCGTACTGTCCATAAGCCTTACACCACCAATCAGCCTCACACCGCTCCACAAATTAGCCCTTCCACCTGCCACCAGCAAGCAGCCTTACACTACCTACCACCCATAAGCCTTACACTGTTTACCAGGCCTTCCCCAGCCTCCAGCAATTATCCTTACACCCTCCCTACTACCAATTATCCTTACACTCCCTACCACCAATCAGCCTTACACCCCCCCACTTATCAGACCTCCCCCCACCTCCAACAATCAGCTTTACATCCTACTTGCCAAAAATCAGCATTCCACATCCCCCACCTAACAATCAGCCCTACACCCCAGCCACTAGTCATCTTTCCCCATTCCCCTGCTACCAATCAGCTTTCTACACCCTGCCAACTACAACAAAAAAGCCTTCAAATGTAACGGGTGCTTGGAAGCACACACACCGAGGAGGCCCTGTCCGAGAACAGTGGGGCATCAATGGTGTGGGGAGGGGGTAAGGATTTTGGCCTGCTTTATAAACTATAGGGTTGATTTATAGGGTTGATTCAGAGCCCCTTTCTCAACATTTATTCAGTTGAAAATTTCAATTCTCATCCATTTCCCCCCTCATCTGATTCAGCAGAACCTTTTTTACTATGAGAATTTTTGTGTGAAATGTTTTAATTTTTCCGTGATTTTTCATTTGGTAGCGAGACCTCCAAAAAAACAGCAAGATAGGGGCTCTGAATCAACCCATATCAACCCATATTGGTACTCAATGGGGTCGATTCAGGGCCAGGTGGGAAAAATCTCTTCTTTTTTAGGACAGAAAACTACCATTCACTTACAATGTCTACCGGGTGTTAATTGTGACCAAGCTGAATCTACCCCTGAATCTACCCAGTAGAATATCTAAAGTTAATGTAATACTGGTCTCTCTCTTAATTAGACAGCGTGGAGACAACCTGAATCAGGATGTCCCATTATGAATGGGTGCTCCTAAGCGAGAGGAACCGTTCCATCAATACTCACATAGTGGGTCTTGATACACTGCATATTTAATCTATTGAGTCAGCCAATGACTGGTAGTACTTTAACTTTAGGATATATATATATATATATATATATATATACACACCACATACCAGTGAGGGATCCACAAATGTTTTATAGTAGCATACAACCTCTGTACCCAGCAGCAGCTTGAATCATAACAATTCATGAAATGTTCATTGATCTATTCAGTTCTTTATCAGCTGGAGCCAACACTACGATTGGAGGAGTTTTGCAGTGAATCCTGTGCCTTTAAACTCGCTGTTCTTGATCTAGATGTGCCTTCAGCTATTTTAGACCATCTTCCCTTCCTCTGTGTGTGTGCTTCATTTTATTTTAGCCAGATAATTTAAAAGCTCTGACTTCTTACACATGCTTTATTTCGTGTAGTGACTTTTAACATTTCCCTCTGGCAGGCATTATTATTAGAAGGGGTTTCTGCATTTGTATGCTATGCTTTAATCTTAGTGAATAGCATTGCTGACACATTTATAGATAAAAGCGTAAAAATAGGCACTATACAGTAAAAACAAAAAAGAGCACACTAGCATTAGATGTCTTTTTAAGAAATGCAATCAAATGCTTTGCAAATACAACTTTATAATGGATACACATATAGTGACACCCACATTCTTAGTGGAACAATAACCTCGATGGCCGGCCCTAAATATAGTGAAATTCCTGGTGAGAGGTCCACATTAATGATGAAACAACATGCAATATCCCAGAAACAGCCTGGGATGAGTGAACCCACCAAAGTTCGGGTTCAGCAAGTTCAGCCGAGCTTTGAAAGTCAATCAACTTTAAAATCAATGGTGACCTGAACTTCGGGGCCATTCTGCCTCTGGAGGTGGGGAGGCACCGTGTGTCCAGCAGGAAGCACTACTGTTCAACTTACCTGAGCCCTACTATCCCAGTCCCGTTGGTGGTGGTGTTCAATTCAAATGGTCCACAGTAGGGGCCACAAAATGATGACCATCGCTCCCATGAGTAAGGACCAGCTGGCACTAGAAGGGTCCTCATGGGAGTGGCTAAGAACCATTTTAAAGGACACAACCACCAAAGTTTGGGTTCAGCAAGTTCAGTTGAGCTTTGAAAATCAATCAACTTTGAAATCAATGGGGAGCCGAACTTCAGGGGCCATTCTGCCTCTGGGGGTGGGGGGGGGCACAGAGTGTCCAACAGGAAGTGCTACTGTTCAACTTACCTGAGCACCACAATCCCAGCAGGGGCGACAAAAAGATGCCAATGAGTAAGGACCAGCTGGCACTAGGAGTGTCCTCACTTATGGGCGGGCCAAGAACCATTTTAAAGGATGCCACCGCTGCTGGGACAGTGATTGCGGGGATTGGAGGTAAGTTGTTCAGCAGCTTCCTGCTGCTACATCCTTTAGAAGAAGCTGGTTGATGGACCGCTCAGCAGCCCATCAACCAGCTTTACTGTGTTCAGGCCAAATGCCGAACTCAAACACGGACTTCTGGCTGAAGTCCGTGTTTAGATTTGGGAACCCAAACTTGCAGAGTTCGGTACGAATCCGAACTTTGGTTTGGGTTCACTCAACACTACTGCACGCAAAAATTTGCAATAACATTTCTTGTTCCAATTGTTCCTAAAAATTACCTGCACTTGAAATGGGGTATTTTTGCAGGGAAGGTACATCATTTTTTCCAATAAAGTAAGGATAATTTTATGTCACACACCGTTTTTTTTTTTTTTCAACAAGGCTTCTAAGCCTCAGAAAACTGATTTTGAATTATATGTACTATATCTCCCCCCCCCCCCCCCCCCAAGGTGGTGGGCATGTCCCCTTGCTGGAAAAGGGTTCATTGACTATTCATATGGACAGTCTCTAAGACCACCCCCATGCTAAATACAGTATAGGTTATGTATAGATTTAAAGGGACTGTAAACCCAACGACAAGCCTAATGTCTTATGTACCTCCTCCATTTCCAGCAGCATAGGATAAACGCTGTAGCATAGCTTCAAATGTTGCCCTTTTTTCAATTTCATTGCACAGAAATGTGCAAAAAGGGGCTTGTACTGGTTGAAAATTTTGAGGAGGTGTGATGAGGCCTGACAGGTCCCCTCAATTGTAGTGAATGGAGAGGTAGTGGCAACACCCCTGTGACTGATGGTGGGCCAGTAAATAAAGTTAAGGACTGGGGCAGTGCAGGAACACATCCAGCAAACTGGTGAGTTGCTAATCGCCAGACTAGGTGTTTATCAAGTCAAAAATCCAGAGCGCCTAGTGCCAAGTAGTGTCCCTTATATCAACAGCAACGGCAATGGGATGAGTGCCGGCGCTGAGTTTCCTACAGTGCCAGATAAAACCAGGTGCTCACCCTCTGTGGCCTTATCCCATACATTTTAATGGGTTACAATAATTTAGCCATTTTATAATCATTTTTTACATTTTTTGGGGCTGGTGCATGTGCCATGGAAACCCTGGGCTGGTTGGGATCATTTTGGTGTTGCACAGCAAACATGTGGCTTGGGCCATGAGAAAGCTGTGTCATGTCTTTCAAGTGTCCCCAATGCAATTGCTATTAAAAGTAAAAAACTAAAAAAAAAATGAAAAAAATTCCATGACCCTAAAAAATTAAAAATTGGGATTCCAACAGGCACTGTGTACCTGGAATCCTGTTTTTTGAGCGCCTCTAGGAGCACTATGTATTTTTTGCGGCTGAGGCGCTCAATGCACCTTTGATGATAAATTAGCCTCCACATGTCCCACTTAGAGTGCCTAAATAAATTTTCAGTTTAGATAGCGGTAATCTTTTTTAAGTAAGCAATAATTTTGGCTCCAGACGTTTCTGACCTTGGGACAAAACATTGTATTATAATTTATACAGTATGGTTTGCGACAATTATTGTATTACAAGCATCCATCAGCCACAGAAGTGGAAAGCAGCCATGTAGCACTGCCCTGGAGCAGCTGTACTGTCTAGTAATCTGAATATCCTCTGGCTGAGGACTGTGTGAGGCAGCATATTAATGGACCTGAAAATTGGCCTGGCCCCTGGCCCCAGCCTCGAGATAGGAAAGCATCCAATTCTTGGGGTTTTCTCACTATGTAGCTTTCGACACCGAGGACTTCTCTGGTCTGGCAACAGTGACTTAAGAGAGGCTGGAAGAGTTACGTTTTAAATTACAGGCAATTAGCTACTTTCTTCCACATAGATTATGCTGAGAAAAAAAAATGAACACTTCTGTGAACGGAAGCATGACACGAGAATCTGCACTTGCAATATTTAACTGGATGTTGGAAGCCACCGCAAATGACAGTTGCATTCATGTTTATTGAAGACTGAGCTGGAGAAGCCCATGGAAAGGTTATCCTGCCCTAAGCACTCTCCAGGCAAATTCTGTTCCCTTTCTCAAAGTAAATGCACTTATTGCAACAGTCAAGAACACTTGGCAGCAGTAAATTAGTTTCTACTATTTTAAAATAAATATATTCCCTAAATCCTTTAAACGTAGACAAAATGATTTGTGTAATGCCAGGCTTGATCCAGGCACTTTATTTAATGGCGTTACAAGTGTATAAAAAAGACCACAAAACAGGACCATTGTGGGATATCAGATTAATGATACACTTGTCAGGTTTGGCTCCTGTCAGTTGCGTTATACTGTATGTTAAATATTTTATATTGGACCTATGTCTAGACCCCAAGTGCCAATCTTGTCAAAATGCCTGCTACCTTTTTTTCTTTCCAGAAATCCTTTCTTTTTTTACTGATGGATGAGCAGTATGAATATATGTTTGAGCATCTGATGTGTTACTTATTCTTAGACTAAACTTGATATCTTGTTTATTGCAATGCTTACTTCACATGTTTTGCTGACGGTGGTCTGCCAGCCACAGGATATCTTTTGCCTAAAGCCTATCCTGGGTGTCCCCATTTTTTACATCTCAGATACAATAGAGGATATATATATATATATATATATATATATATATATATATATATATATTTATCTCAATCTTCACAATAATGAAGCATCTCACAATATGTGGCAATTATAATGAATATTTACTCTAAAACTGCAGTATTGACAGGCATATGAATTGACCTACGGCAGTCTTTCCCTTCCCAGTTTCCATGTTATCATTATCTCGAGTACCACCTGGCTAGATCATGTGGGTTGACAGTCACCTAAAACTTTTATGAAACATCCAAATATGAGTTTTGGATAAGTTTTGTATTCATGCAATAAATCAGGCTTGGGCAGGGGAGGATTGGCTATAGAAAGAGCTGGGAAACTTCCCAGCAGGCCGTGCTGTTTTGGAGATGGCCAAACTGGGCCCCAAAACACAACCCACCTAACCCAGAGACTGTGCTTAAATTCACTCTTTCCTTCTGGCACACCGCTGCTCCTAACCCCTCCTTTACTGCCGCCTCCTGAGTCTTCCCCCTGCCCCTCGCCCCACCTACATGTCCCTGCTGTACTCTCCATTATGGCCAGTGCACACAAATGTTATTTGAAGCAGAAGTCCATTCTAGTCTGGGGAGGCAGTGAGCTGCACCTTCCAGCAGAGCTACACCATCAGGGGTGAACCTAGTCTCTCTAATGCCTGAGGTGAACTAAAGAAAGGCACCCCCCCCCCCCCCCCCAGTGTGCCACTCCACCTGACTCCTTCCAATAATGGGAGGGGCAGAACTCCTATATACTACACCAGGCAACCAGCTCTCTGGGACTATCAACATACAAGGAGAAGGCCTACAAATCTGGGCAATGGGCATCTGTTTTTCTATTACCGACAAAATATCTTATAATGGGATTTCCAAACTTTAAAATAACAAACATCTCCAGATGAAGCCACTGTTCAATTTGGTGAAACTCGCCGATAAATCATCCACACTTTGGGGGTATTTATTAGCCCCTGGAAAGTACCCTTGGAAGGACTACCAAACAAATGTTCTGCACTGCATTGAACATTCCCCTATTTGTGTAAACCTTTGTAACATTAAGAATGTAACAATATATCTGTATAAACCTAATACCAACTTGTATGTTAATATATTGAAGTTTAGCCAAAAGTGCCCATAGTAGGGTGGATAAGGTAAGGGCTCTTTTTCTTTCTAACCCCCAATCCTGCCTCAGCGCCAGGGTAGGGTGGCAGTACGGAGGGTTGACTAAACATGCCCTTTAATAACTTACTTCTGTAACCCCTTGGTTTTTGTCCAGGCTCCCCTTTTTTTCCTCTATAATTTTCCAAAATATCATAGGTGAAACAAAAGCCTTTGATTTACCCTAATATGCATTTGACTGGATGCATTTAACCCCTCCCCCATATCCAAGGATGCCTCACATAGCCTGAGTCTTATTTATTCTACTTATAACCATATGGATTAAAGAAGACAATTGCTGCAAGTGCATCCTGACCTGCACCTCACAGTGGCATTCAGGGCTGCTACTTCACCATCAGAAGAAATTTAGCGGAAACGTGCACATTATTGAGTGTTGAATTGGAAAGTCTCTGGAAAGATTTGTGAATGCCACTGAACAAAATCTTACTATTTGCAAATCCATCAGATTGTGCTGTACATCATCTTCATGTCAACAAGTCAGGCTTAGTGTTGTTGCCATGCCCTTCCTATATCCTAGACTGCCTTCAAAGTAATGAAGCTGAAATTTCCTGGATGCTTTATTCATTACAGTGGTTTGACAAAGGGACCCCAGTGTATATGGGGGCTACTGAATGGAGGATAATAAAAGTGCATGGCAAATCTCACCCAACAATACAAGATGCCAGTATTGTTCGCATAACCCTTCCATTGAGACACTTTGAAAGCTGTATGAATCATTATAAGAATATAATATATATAAAAAAGTGTATACATAAAATATTAAACACATAACTAAAACACATGCAGAGAAAAACCCACAATGATTCCCTTTGGGTTAAACAGCAGTGGTGAACATGTTGCAATAAAATAAGGAAATGTGGTTAGGACGGAGCTAACGGATGAGCTATTCCGCTAGTGTCCCTTTCAAAGCTAGTAATTAAGTTCTGACCTCATTGGAAAATGTTGATTTAATATGCACACAGAAATTACAATTCTGACAGCAGATCAGTGCCAGGAGACACCCAGCTGTACAGGCTGCCAACTGCAAAGCAGGTGTTATGACCACGAGCATCTGCCATGATGGTTGCAGTTACCCCAGTGACATTAAGATTTGGACGGCCCTCTCCACATGAGCTGATGAGGATTTTCTAACATTCGCAATCTGCTGTGGTACACAAAAATATTATTTCACTCCAAAGTTATCTTTTGAACGGTTTACCGTGTCTTATGTATTCTACATATAACCATATGGATTAAAGAAGAGAATTGCTGCAAGTGCATCCTGACCTGCAGCCCACAGTGGCATTCAGGGCTGCAGTTTCACCCCACCCATCCCAATTAGAGAAATTCCCAAAATTGGGTTTATTACTTACCCCTTCACACTTGCTTTTGAGTGGTGGATGGACAGTGATGGTGGCAACCGCAAGTGTCAAGATGTGCATGGGATTGTGAATGCCCAACCAACAAACTCTTCCGGGCACTGATGGTTACATGGACTCCAGGAGGCTAGGAGCAGGGCCACCATCAGACAATCTAATATCTTGGCTCACTTATACTAAGCTCCTTTTGATAGGGAATGTGGAAACACCTGCAAAAAGTGGTGGCGACCATCCACTATTGGTATAGATGTGGATCCCGCTATGTATGCAGTAGTCGTAGTTTTGTCAGATGAAGCGGAGTGAGCAAAAGGTAACAAATAATGGGAGGAGAGTGTGTGCAAGGACCAAGGAGGGGGGTGGATCAGTAAAGCCAGGTGGGGAGAATAATGAGTGGGGGTAGGTGGGGCCGCTGTTCTCAATTAACCTGTTAAAGAGGAACAAAACCTCTTCCAAAATCCCACAGGGCATGTGCCGGCTCTCCTCCAATCCGTGTTCTATGCCATTCAAATCAACAAGCATCATAGAATCATGAACGAATTCACCAGTGAGTACCCATACCAGTCATTCAGATAGGCCTGGCGAAGGAGCATGCACGAGCTGGAAGGATCTCAGAGATGCTACCTTGGCACCATGGGAACGCTGGAGAGGTAAGTTTTATAGTCAAATGAGGGGTTCCATATTTCAGGCCATCTTAAATCGGAATGCCCCAAAGAGAGCCATTCAGATAACCCTGGCAGAGGAGCATGCAGCAGCTGGAGGGATGCCAGGGATGCTGCTATGGCCTGTACATGCACCATGGGAATATATTATGTATGTTTCACATTACAGGCCCTTCTAAATCAGGATTGCCCACGGAAACGGAGACTAAGTGGGCTCTAGAGTCTTATTTTGGGAACTTTGAGGAGCTTATATGGCCATTTTATGCTTACGCACACAATAGTAAATTTTCCTCCGCATTTAACCCATCCATACAGTGAGACAATACAAGCAGTGAGTGTACATATGCCCGGAGAAGTGGGCTGCCCTAATTATAGCACCCAGGGAGCAGTTGCGGAGTGGGTGCCTTACTCAAGAGTACTTTAGTAACGTGATGGCAGGGAATTGAGCCCCGGTCATTAGGCAGTTCCTTTTTCTTTGGAGGAGGGGGGGGGGATTCTAGGCCAGTGATTGCTACTCATTAATTACCTGTATGTGTTACATAATCAATTGTAATTGCAGAGTTGTGTATTGGGATTTCTGGGCTTTGGTGTGTGACCTCTTTGATGTGAATATCTCTTTGGGACCATGTTTTATTAAACAAATAGGCCAAGTGAACAAAACTTTTTACATGCATTGTATAACTTTAAATATATATTTTGATTGAATGTAAACACTTATAGAATGTTTTAGATGAAATATTTCCTTATTGTTAATGAATCAGGATCCATAATTCATGAGCAAGCGGCTCTATTAATCTTTTCAGTGTTTCCAGGTAAAGAAACAATTATAGACTTGCACTTTATATTACAGGTAGCAATTAAAAATTTGCAGGGCTACATTTGCTAAACAAATGATGACAGATGACAGTGAACATAATGCAGACGTATCGTTCGCTAGGTGCCCTGTAATTTGGAAGCAGATGGGTACCCACAGCTACAACCATGAATGGGGCTTTTTTTGGAAATAAAAACATTAGATCAGCAATGACAATCAGATCAAATGTATGTATAGCAAGCATATGGCCCTACAGTCCCAGAGCTGGCAGCTCATTTGTCAGAAGAGATGTAAAGATGTGTTCCTTATCTTTTCACATGGCTGAATTTTTTGTAAGATTATTGTCACATTAGGGTGATTCAGCACTATGTGCAAAAAGTGCACTTACAACATACAGGGGATCCAGAATAATGCAAAAACCAGGGTGGGGTGGAGCAGGAAGTACTGTATACTTATAATATCAATTCTACAGGTGAGTATTTCACAGAATTGTATTATTCTTAGTATACAGTACGTCCTGCTCCAGATAGATTACTTACACTTGGGACATCCAATAGCAGTGTCCATAAAGTAGGGTGGGATCCCCAACAAAAAAGGTAACAGCAGACAGTTTAAACCACTGCCGCCTGCAAAACCTTGCGGCCAAAAACAGCATCAGCTGAGGCCCTAACATCAACCTTGTAAAACTTTGAAAAGGTATGAACAGAAGACCAAGTAGCGGCCTTGCAAACTTGTTCAACAGAAGCCTGGTGCTGGAAGGCCTAAGAGGCACCAATAGCCGAGTAGAATGAGCAGTAAGACGGAAGGGAGGATTCTTCCCCTTAGCAGAATAGGCCTGAATCACAGTCTGACAAATCCATTTGCTAATAGTAGACTTGGCAGGAACCAAACCCCTTCCTAGGACCAAAAGGGACCACAAAAAGAGCATCAGTCTTCCTGAAAACCGCAGTGACTACCAGGTAATACTTCAGACACCTGACCACATCCAAGGAATGCAGAACCCTTTCCTTAGCGTTGCTAGGATTAGGACACAATGAAGGAAGAACAATATCTTGATTCAAATGAAAGGCAGACACCACCTTAGGCAGAAAGTCTGGCTTAAAGCGGAACACCACCTTGTCCTGGTGTCTCTCATAGTATGGGGGCTGAATAGACAGAACCGCCAGCTCAGACACACGCCTGACCGAAGTAATAGCCACCAGAAAGACAACCTTGAGGGTAAGTACAGCCAGAGCAGCATCCTGAATAGGCTCAAAGGGAGCACCCTGCAAGGCAGACAAAACCAAGTTCAAATCCCAAACAGGGACCATAGGTTTACGTGGAGGACGCACATGAGTGACCCCCTGAAAGAAGGTCTTAACCAAGGGATGCTGAGTGAAAGACTTCTGAAAGAAGACAGACAGGGCAGAAACCTGACCCTTCAGAGTACTGAGTTTTAGACCCAACTCCAACCCATGCTGTAAAAACTCCAGAACCCTAGGGACTAATAACTCCCTACAGGGAAGAGACCTAGACTCACACCAATCAATGTAGGTACGCCATACCCTATAATAGATGGCAGAAGAAGTTTTCTTCCTAGCCTGCACCATGGTATCCACCACTGAGGCAGACAAGCCTTTCTCCATCAAGATGGAGGTTTCAGCAGCCAGGTCGTCAAAGCCAGAGTTTGTAAATTGGGATGGCGTAAAGGGCCCTGAGTGAGCAGATCTGGCGCCCCTGGCAGGACGTACTGGTCTACTGCCATTTGTACCACGTCTGCGAACCACACTTTTCTTGGCCACCTGGGGGCCACCAGAATCACTCGCACCCCTTCCAGAGCAATCTTGCGCAGGACCCTGCCTAGCAGGGGGAATGGAGGAAAGACATACAGGAGCCGAAATTCCTGCTATGACATGGACAGAGCATCCGTGGCCAAGGCCAGAGGATCCTGAGACAGGGAGACGAAGGCCGGGAGCTTGTGATTGTGACGGGATGCACATCCAGTAGACCCCAACGGTGACACAGGGACTGGAATACCCTGCTGCAGAGGGACCACTCCCCCTGACGGGAAGTCCCCCTGCTCAGAGAGTCTGCCAGTAGATTCTCTGCCCCCAGGATATACACAACCGAAATGCATTGAACATTGGCCTCCGCCCATGTCAGAATCCGCGACACTTCCTGGAGGGCACCCCTGCTCCGGGTCCCTCCCTGATGGCTGATGTAGGTAACCGCCGTCCTGTTGTCTGAGCGCACCTGCACAGACAGACCCTTCAGGTGATTGGTCAACTGCTCCAGTACCAACCTGATTGCCCGTAGTTCCAGAATGTTGATGGGTAAGTGGGCCTCCTGAGGGCCCCACCTCCCCTGGAACCGCAGGGACTTCCAGAATCCCCCTCAACCTGACAGACTGGCATCCGTGGTGACCGTCTCCCAGGAGGGGGCCAGAAAGGACCTGCCGCCTAGCAAGTTCCTGTGGTCCAGCCACCACGAAAGGGACCGTCTGACCAAGGGGGGAAGCACACAAACCCCGTCCAAGGACGTTGGGTTCTTGTCCCATACTGACAGAAGGTGAAGTTGCAGAGGCCTCAAATGGAACTGAGCAAAGGGCACCGCCTCGAAGCACGCCACCATCAGACCCACCAGCTGCATTCCCTGCCTGAGGGAGGGCTGGGGGCACGAGAGCAGGAACCTCACCTGCGCAGTTAGAGCTTCCACCTTCTGTTGAGGAAGGAATATCCTTGACTGAACCATATCCAGAATCATTCCCAGGAATGGGGTCACCGAAAAAGGGCACAGAGAAGACTTGGGGTGATTGATCACCCAGCCGAAGGACTCCAAGGTGGACACCACCAGCTGAGTGTCCAACTCTGCCTGCTGTAGAGACCGAGAGGTGATGAGAATGTCGTCCAGGTAGGGCAGCACGCGTATGCCCCTTGACCTGGTCAGAGACATCACCCCCGCCAACACCTTGGTGAACACACTGGGAGCTGAAGTGAGGCCAAATGGCAAGGCCACAAATTGGTAATGTTGATCTTCCAACGCAAATCTGAGAAACCTTTGGTGTCCCGGGAACACAGGGATGTGAAGGTAAGCATCTTTGATGTCCACAGACGTCATAAAATCCCCTGGGCGCAGAGAGCCGATGGACGAGCGCAGAGTTTCCATGCGAAAGCGCCTGTTCTTGACAAACTTGTTGAGGAGCTTTAAATCCAGAATGGGCCTGACTGACCCATCTTTCTTGGGCACTGTGAAAAGGTTGGAATAGAACCCCTTGCCCCTTTCTCTTAAGGGGACCCTGCAAATGACCCCCAGATCCAGAAGTCCTTGCACGGCCTGCATCAAGACCTGAGCTGAGACGGGGTCCTGGGGGATCCGGGACCTGATGAATCTTGTGGGGGGCCGCACAGCAAACTCTATCTTGTAACCAGAGGACACTACCTCCTGAATCCACCGGTCTGAGACGTGGCACCTCCAGACGTGCGCGAAGAGCTGTAGCCGTCCCCCCACCCTGACGGGCGAGGGCGCCCCATCATGCCTGAGGGGTCTTGGGAGGGGCTTTGGGCTTGGACCCCAGGAGGAGCCAGGACGTCATCCTCTGCTCCTATGCCAGGAATCTGCACGAGCCCCCGTGAAGGACCCCCCTTTTCCCTGCTTAGCACCTCGGTAGGGGAGTGATAGGGGGCCCTGGCCCCGAAAGGGCCGAGACTGCCGCCTGCGCTGGGGTAACTTACCTCCTTTAGCAAAGAGGACTAGACGGTCCCCAAACAGGCGTAGCCCCTTAAATGGAAGCCCAGTAAGGGCTTTCTTAGCAGCAGTGTCAGCAGCCCACTGGTGCAGCCACACCGCGCGGCGTATAGCTACCGCCAAGGCGGAAGATCTGGCACACATCCTAATGGCATCATCCGATGCAGACAGGATAAAGTTTACAAACACATCACAGTTAGACAGTGCATTAACCGTATCAGGTGGAAATTCATCTGGGCCTTCGAGTACATTTCTGACCAGGGCCCTGAGCGCCACAGAAGTAATGGCCAAGGAGCAAACCGGGCGCAGCGCCGCCCCCACAAATGCAAAGGCATGGCATGCCAATTGGTCAATGCGCCGGTCCTCAGAATCCCGCAGCATAGTAGTGTTGGGGGAGTGCATAATAGAGGTGTTAGACAGCCCTAGAATAGGAGCATCGACCTTGGGGGGCGATGACCAACACTTGACCATATCAGCAGGAAAAGGATACTTTCTGTCCAAACTCTTAGGTATCCCGGGAAGTCTACTGGGATGTTCCCACTCCTTAAGCACGAGGTTATTGAAATGGGTTTGCTCAGGAAATTCAAATCGAGCCTTAGCAGTATGAAAGAGCTCACCCCTTTGCCTGGGAGCCACAACAGGGGGAGAGATGGAAAAAACCTCAAAAATCTGAACCAGCAGCCTGTCAGTATCATCCGGGCTCCAGGGGTCAGAGCCAGAATCGTCATACCTCTGGGTCTCTCGTCAGATGACCCTGAGTCAGAGAACAGCTCCCCTTCGTCTGAGGGGGTATAGCCATATAGATGCAACAACTCATCAGACTCCGTAGGGAAAAGAGTGGCATCACTGGCCAGTCTAGCAGCCACATCAGGATGAGAATCCCCACTTGTATTGGGGGTTAGACTCAGGCTTGGGGGAGTAGGTGAAGTGAGGTGAGGTGTAGGCCCAGCCACCGGAGGGGCGGGTTGCACCATTAGCGCCTGCTGTGCGCAAGGAACACAGACCCGTGCATTGTCACCGCTGATAGGTGAGACCCCACAAGCTACACACAGCCGGGCTTGTCCCGAACGAACCCCGGTCACATTATCCTGGGATGCCTCCATATGGTGATTAATAGGCACAATAGGCCAGTAGGGATTGACGCTGTAAGCTACCCTGGATGCCCCAATGACCCACAGGGAAGTGGGAGTAATTATACTAGGCCCAACTGACAATGACACCGGGCCGGGAGAAGCCACTGGATTCACCCGTCTGAAAGACATAATGAGAATAAGGGGCGTCAGAACCATGCACAGTAAGCAATGAGCATAAAGATCGCCAGCGAGGGCACTTACAGACCGCGGAAGGGGGGACCGTTACACACGCACGCGACTACACATCAAAATGGCGCCAAGCGAACCTCGAAGGGCGGGCCAGAGTGGGCCGTGACGCGGAGCGCGCCAAGCCAGGCCCCCGCCCCCGCCGAAGAGCGTGAAGCTCTAAGACAGCAGCCAATGATAACGCTGCAGCGTCTGAGGCGGCACCGCCGTCCGGCGCGGGCATCCGAAGGAGGGAAAAGACGCGCGCGGCGGCGGCCATGTAATAGTAAAAACAGACAAGTCAGTGTGGCAGCTGACACCACATATCTAGTCATACACTTAATCACTATACACACTGACCCCCCCCCTTCTTTCCCCCCGAAGGCTACAGGGAGAATGAGGGAGGATGGCGGCCCTTTGTACAGGACCCACCGCTACATGGGGTATGTGGCAATAATGCGGGAGGGGCATCCCATAAGGCTCACCATCAGCCTATACCGCCAACCCTTTGGTGGGGGACTGCGGTGGAGCAGCGCTCCATAAGCACACACAGTGCCACCTACCTCCACCCGACCAGCGCAGCCCAGGCTGGGAGGCACATCACATGAAGGACGGGTGGGAATAGTCCAACAGGGCCGCAGGCTAATAGCCCCGCTCAGCTGCGACAGAGTGATATTTCATGTCTTCGCAGTAAGCACTGCAGAGAAATCTGGGGATTTGTGGGAGGTCCCTCTCCCAACTGACATAACTGAAATGCACAGTAACAGGAAGCCCAGTACGACTTCCTGTTTCAGGTGGCCTGCAAGCCCATGAGCGGCCATCTTGTTTTTAAAATGTATCCCATTAGAAAAAGGTAAATTAATTTTTATGTGTAGCAATCTAAATTGCACTGGGGAGGGATGAATATGAGCACTGTTTGTTGTGTTGGTCTGGTTTAAGTCATTTTTGACTGTTGGTCCACTTTAAATGAACATCTAGGTAGTCTATAGCCTTGATTATTATCTTTGATAATAGACAGTTAATAATTAATGGTTGGAATTTAAGCATGCATTTTGCAACTATATATGTTCAGAAGATTTTATTATGTAATGAATGATTTTATCCTCCTGGAATGCAGGAGAGTAACTGTAGCTCTCACCTCCTAAAATAAAAATATATTGATACTAAAAGAATGTTTAGTGCCTCTCCTAGCTCCATGTAGCGTTCTATATATCAAGAGCGTCAGGATTATGATTATTATATTTTACATGTTTATAGCACTTGCATCTGCAAATAGGATCAGTTCATATCATTTGTTAAATGAGAAGGCCTGTAATTTGTGGTTTGCTAATAATAAAGAATATGCCATATTATCACTAAGATTTTAATGATTGTGTGGCTTTTATAGGGGTGTAGTGTGGTGATAGGCACCTGAGCACTTATCCTTGTTTTCTGTCCTTTTAAGATATTTTATTAAGGGTCCTTTTCCCACTGCCAGTCCAGGTGTTTAATACTCACTCAGGCCAGCTTGTCATTTTTTTACTTTGGGGGTTATTTAAGAACTGATAACGCCAGGTAGTGCCACGTAGCGGCACTCAGCATCGGGTGAACGCTGGGCGCTATATGTGAAAACCACATTTAAGAAAGCCAATCTGGTGAGCGCCTGTAAAAACATCATGTAGCGTCACATGTACCACTAGCGGCAGCTCAGTATAAAGCACTGGCTCTCTTTGTTCAGTAGCACCATGTAGTACATGTCGCTCAGTATTGTTATCCCATACATTTCAATGGTGTTTCATTTGGTTGTGCTTAAATAGCGTGTTGCTATTTACATTTTTTTGGCTCAAATCATTGTGTGGGCTGCCCAGCAACCAAACACTTTAGCAGGCTGATTCATTACTAGCGGCAGGTAGCGGCAGATGAGCGTCTGTAGAGCGGATTTCAGAGCGACCACTAGTAGTCGCTGTGCTTGGCCATGGTTCGCTAGTTCAGAGCGTCTCAGTCGCTGTGCAGCATTGATGAATACCTTGTGGGGAGTTGCTATATGAGCAGTACAGCGCTGTATGGGAGCGAATGGTAGCGACTGGTCAGTGTGACCGACTCACACAATATTCATCAAAAAAACAGCCTCAAACACTGTTGGCGCTCACAAATGCTTCAATGTAGCCCAGAGCGCCAGAGGCTGTGTGATTAAAGGCTATTTTTGAACATGTATCCTCTAGTAACAACGTGAAAACATATGGAATTACATTGTTATTACATTGTAACCTGAACACTTTAATACAAGACATGTAAAGACAATTCTGCATTAAAATTTTTTTAATCCAAAAAGATTTCAAAAATGTCATTTTCTTGTCCAGAATACATGTCAGAAGGTTTGTGTTTTTTTTTAGGAAAAACAAAAAAAAATTGGGATCAGGAAAGGGATTTAAGGATCGTCCATAGAAATGTATGGGAGAGCGCCAGGTAGCGAGAGGTAATACGTGGCGCTCTGCAAGGCTGAACGCCGGCACTGTACGATGAATTGGACGCTATATGGCGTTGTTCTAGTCGCTCACCAGATTTTGCTTCATAAATGTATAATTGCGTGCCCTCTCCGGTGTTCACCTGACGCTACTTGACGCTACCTGCAGCTGTACAGGCACTACCTGCCGCTATCCCTTCATGAATAAGGCCCTATTGTTTTTTTTTAATTTTTTTATGCAGAATTGTATGTGCAGGTCTGGCATTGCAGTGTGATTGTCAAATGTGTAAAACAATGTCATTCCATATGTTTTCGCTCTGGTGCTGGTATGTGTTGAGAAACAGACTTTTATCACACAGCGTCTGGCGCTCTATGCTAGAGCACCCAGCTTTAGAGCGTCGGCGCTGGTGCAGTCTTTTCTTGAATATGGGCTTCAGCGCCGAGTGCCGGACGCACTTACCTGGCACTACCTATCGCTTGCTGCAGCGTTGTCCTGTTGTTAGATGTAGCATAGTCTTGGGCGTTTTGACCTCGGAAAACCACCTAGAGTTCTCATTTGGCTCTGCAGTGAATCAGGGAGATGCTTCTACAGTGCCCAGCAGACATCACATTTATCAATGCCGAACATGATAGTACATCGTCACTTGTCCGGCCGCTAAGCCAGGTTACAGCGCCCAACACCCGCTTGCAGCGTCTACTAGCGGTCACTCTAAGTGCCGCAAAACAGAGGCTGACATGGTACTACATGCCGCTAGTGTTAGTGTTAAATCCGCCTCCCCATATGGTAGTTGCAGCAAAAGCTAGTGGTTGGTATCTTGTAGATGATTTAAAGGGGATGTTCTAGGTCTTTCAGTCTAAAAATGGCTTATGGTTTTTTTTTTGCTCAGCTTACATAGGTCAGGCTTTCATATACCACAACCCATAGCACCTGTCAAGCTGCTACTGCTTCTTGTTAGCAATATCACATTCTTATATCCCTCTAATTCAGCCTGTTTTACCAGCTTTAATAGTCTACTATGGAGCAAGGAAGGTCTAAAGTAGAATCTGTCACAGCAGGAAGTTAAACAGATGTTGCTATAAGTAACAATGACATCCACGCTTCCCAGAGAAATATGTTAAAGCCTGCACTAAATTGAGCAAACTGATTTTTGTTTCATTTTAAGTAATGGAGGCTGTCAAGGAAAAGTAGGCCACGATTAAAATGATTGCTTCTTTCTCCCTGGTCTTCTACACCGACCAGTATATACCTAGGGATGAAATTCCCATTTTAAGAGCTGTATTAGAGCTCACCATTATATATTACCAAGACAACATAAAAAGGGATGTCATGCAAATTATATTAAAGTAGGATAACAACAGGAGCAGCTTAAATGTCATTTTTCTATGCATCACCTTCATACCTTTTATCATTCTAATTTCTTTTTTTATGTAATTTAGGTTTATTCAAACGACCATGAAAATAAAGAATTTTCTTGCTGGTATTTTTTAATTATGCATAGAATATGAATACTAATATTTTAATCCCCTCTCAAAGTCTAACAAAATTAAGAATGTCGAATTTCTATCTCTTTCCATAATTTGTTCATGTTAACTTCTTGGAATAACAGTTATATGTGAACATTAATACAAGGCTGATCTTTTGCAACATATTTTAAAAGTTAATGGCCTTCTCTAGGCTGGGAGCCATTATGTAAAATGTTCTGAATAATCAACATTGATTATTAATCAATAATCAATAAAAAGTAACAAGGGGCAATATTTAAAGTTATTGTGCATGCTTAAAATAAAAATAACCCATACTCACTGTTTAGCTTGAATGTTTTTAAACTTAATACCGGCAAATGAGCACCCCATTATCTAACACCGATCAGACATGACGGCTTCCATCAAATTGGAATCACGACACCCGGGCACACCCACTTCGTTCATTGCAATGAATAGACATGTGGCATGGCAATATTCTAATTTGGAGGAGAGAGCGACAGAAGACCAAAGAAGGATGATGTGGTGCTCTTTCTCCGGTATCAGTAAGTTTGAAAACACCAGAGCTGGAGGACTGAACTGCAGGGGACAAATGGTGAGTATAGGATTTTCATTATTTTATGCCAGGATTATTGCATTAAAAACATCTAATGTATAATATGGCACAACATTAAAAATACTTATTAACATACTAGATAAATAGAAAGGGTTGACGAGATTTTGAATTCTATTTTTACTGGGGATAATTGTTCTTCTGTTCTCTGAGCCAGTTTTTCACAGCATCTATATTAAATCCCCCCCATGCTATGTAGCATATGTATGTATAGTTTTATAATTAGATTATTTCTTGTGATAGATATCCTTTTAGATTTAGAGGTTTTCTTTCATAACAGTACAGTGTTACTACAAATCCTGCATCTCCCGAGGATCCATTGCTTTTCAATTTTTTTGTTTTTGATAATTTTTTTTTTTAATTTTTGCGATTGGGTCACCTTAAAGCTCAACAATATCTGTTAGTTTTGTAACTTGCACCCGGGGCATCCTTATTTGGTATGCCACGCTGTGTGAAACCCCCCAGATCACCCAGTACAACTTACCTCTTCCCAGTCCTACAATGCATGTGTGGGCTCTCATCCAATTAGAACCGTTTGCCTTGCATATTAAATGCTCTGCAAATTGCTCTGTTTATCAGGCTGTCGAGTGGCCTCCTTCTGTGTCAGTGGTGCCATGCTTCCTTGTAGCTCCGCCCCCGCATAAGCTGGCTCCTTCCAGGAGTGGCATATCTGCGCTGAACCACACACTCAGAGCTGGCACCGTTGAGATGACAGCGGGGAACCAGCGGCGAGGTGACAGCGGGGGACCGGGCGGCAAGTTACCAGCAGCAGTGACAAGATGACAGCAGAGGACTGGTGGCGAGATGACAGCGGGGGACTGGGCGGCTGAGGTGGTGAAGTCTTCCTCATCAGTGAGAGTGATGGGGGAGGTGGGCCCATACACAGCCAGATGAGCCCCCCGCATACACATGCAGGTTGGCCTCAAACCTCTGGCCGGCGCCAGTGGGGGGGGGGGGGAGTGGGGCAGTGTGGGTCCACTGACAGAAAAAGAAAACTGTATTCGATTGGTACTGGCTGCTGCTTATTACAGCTAAGAGAGCACTGGGGAGGGAGGTTTGCAACTATAATATAACACCCACGTTTACCATAATGTGAAGATTGCGTCACTTCCTCAGCAATCTCTGTACTAACCTACACTCTAATCTCTACACTAACCAGTTTAACAGAAGTGGCGCACCCACTTTATACACGTGGTGGTGCAAAAGATATACATTGCTGCAACTGGTCGGTGTGGATGGAAAAAAGTAACACAAGGATGTAAACTTGGGCCCTTATTTAACAAGGAATAGCGACAGGTAGCGACTGGTGAGCGGCCGGTAATGACGGGCACCGCCACGAGAACGCCGGCTCCCCACCACAATCAATTTATCAAGCCGATCCTGCTTACCGACTGAGATAGCGCCATATAGCCACTCATTCATCATTATTCCAGCCTCAGCCCACAGCGACAGCGTCCGACCTTGAACAGCGACAGGTGTGACCTCTCGCTACCTGGCGCTCTCCAATGCATTTCAATGGAAGAATCTTTAAATATTCATAATTAATTCATATTAATGTTTTTTTTTTTTTTTTTTTTTTTAAATGTGAAAAATTATGTGACCACTTCTGCCATTTTAAATAATTTTTTAAGGCAAAAAAAATTAAAAAAAAAAACGTACAGAATTGATATTACAGGTCTGATATTAATGTATTCATATTACAAAATTATTTTAAAAACTTGTTTTTTTTTGGGTTTTACAAAAATATGTTTTTTTGGGGGTTAAAAAACTACTTTTAACCCATCGCCGCCAGCGCTCTGGGGTTTAAACATGCATTTTACAGCGCAAGAATTTTTTGAGCGTGATTTGGTAATGAATATGGTGGAAGCCGGTCGCTATGGCCAGTCGTAATCATGCGCTCCCATACAGCGCGGAACCTGTCAAATAGCGACTCCTCACCCAATATTCAACATTACGGCAAACCGACTGAGTCGCTATCAACTACCGAACAACGGCCAAGCACAGCGACTACTAGCAGGCGCTCTGAAAATGCCGCTACTGTCGCTCAACTGTCGCTACCTGCCGCTATTAATGAATCGGCCTCCCCGTGTTCTTCAAAGTTGCATACTCTGACATGGGATGTGTATGTACCCATCTTTATATACTGTGGCCTCATTGTTAGGAAATGAGCAATATTATCTCCAAAATTGAAAAACATAGGCCCTTATTTATCAAGGGATAGCGCCAGGTAGTGTCTCACTAGTGCCAGGTAGCGCCAGCTATCGGCGGCTACCGACTCCAGAACGCCAGGCTGCGAACACAATCACGCATTTATCACGCTAAATGAGGCTAGCGCCGGCGAGAGCGTCAGCGGGATTCATCATGTTGCAGACTTCAGCGAACAGCGCCGCTGCTAATCCCATCACAGCGCCAGGTATGACCTCTAGCTACCTGGCGCTCTGCAATGCATTTCAATGGAGCAATCTTTAAATATTCATAATTAATTGATATTAATGTTTTTTGTTTTTGTTAAATGTCAAAAATTCGGTGACCACTTCTGCAATGTTATATCTTTTTTTTAAGGTCAAAAAAAAAAAAAATTGTGCAGAATTGATATTACAGGTCTGATATTAATGTATTCATATTACAAAATGTTTATAAAAACTTGTTTATTATTTTTTACAAAAAATAAGGTTGGGGGTTAAAAAACTACTTTTAACACATCGCCGCCAGCGCTCTGGGGTTTAAACATGCATTTTACAGCACAAGAATTTTTTGAGCGTGATTTGTTAATGAATATGCTGGGAGCCGTTCGCTATGGCCATTCGTTGTCATGCGCTCCCATACAGCGCGGAACCTGTCAAACAGCGACTCCTAACCCCATATTCAACATTACTGCAAACCGACTGAGTCGCTGTCAACAACCGAACAACGGCCAAGCACAGCGAATACTAGCCGGCGCTGTGAAAATAACGCTACTGGCGCTCATCTGTCGCTATCTGGCGCTATTAATAAATCGGCCTCAAAGTGCACCATCCATTTTAAGTTGAGGGCTCCCAAAGGGCCCCTCGGATTGGGGGCCCATGGGGGCATTCCATGGTAAACTGGTGGGCCAGTCCAAGTCTGCACACAAGTATTTAAGTACATTGATAAGATATCATATGATCCAGTGGCTTTCTTTTGATTGCAAGTTTTTAGTTGGTGGCTGACTGTGACTTCAACCATGAATTAGTAGTGGTCTGGGTTAGTTATGCCATAGAATAAAGAGGAGGGGATAACACTAAAGTTTCCTGTGGATCAATCATTCTTACACCTACAGTAGTAGTTGTCTAGATTGCCCACTATTTGTGGGTTGGAGAAGCTGGTACAAAACTGTCATATTTGTCCAGAGGAAAAAAAATGCACACAGTGTCATTCTCTGAAGGCTGTACAGAAACAGAGTAGGAAGCAAATCAAACCTGCAATGTCTCAGTTTGCCTTCTTTCCATATGCTTCCAGTGGCACTGACGGAACAAAAAAGTAATTAAAGTGCACTGAAAACCGAGGCCTTGGTGACATGATAACAACCCGAATAAGATTAATACAAAGGATGGAACAGTAGGTCATTATAGTAATGAGATGAAAGACTAAAATTACATTAGTTCTGCTGCTATGGTTTTATATTAAACATATTGTATTCCTATTTATAAGCGCTGCTTTTCATGTACAAGAAAGCGAACGTAGGGACAGAACTCCTAACATTATCAGGAAATGTTTCTTCCAGAATAGCTGGCATGTTTATTCTATGTTCTTCTTTTAATTTTTAGCATTAAGGATAAACTCCAGTCAGCAGCAAGTGTTAGACATTTATTGAATATTAGCAAAGTAATATAACTAAAACCTTCAAGCCCCCCAAAGTTTTTTTAAACTTATTGCTGAGTTTAACAATAATCAACAAAAACAATGATTGAGGTATCTTGAACTGAGACCCTTATTTATGAAGGAATAGCGACAGGTAGCGACTGGTGAGCGGCCGGTAATGACGGGCCCCACCACGAGAACGCCGGCTCCCCACCACAATCACACATTTATCAAGCCAATCCTGCTTAGCGACTGAGATAGCGCCATATAGCCACTCATTCATCATTATTCCAGCCTCAGCCCACAGCGCCAGCGTCCGACCTTGAACAGCGACAGGTATGACCTCTCGCTACCTGGCGCTCTCCAATGCATTTCAATGGAACAATCTTTAAATATTCATAATTAATTGTTAATAATTTTTTTTTTTTTTTTTTTTAAATGTGAAAAATTCTGTGACCACTTGCAATGTTAGATATTTTATTTAAGGTAAAAAAAATAAAAAAAAAAATGTACAGAATTGATATTACAGGTCTGATATTAATGTATTCATATTACAAAATTATTTTAAAAACTTGTTTTTTTGGGTTTCCAAAAATATGGTTGTTTGGGGGTTAAAAAACTACTTTTAACCCATCGCCGCCAGCGCTCTGGGGTTTAAACATGCATTTTACAGCGCGAGAATTTTTTGAGCGTGATTTGTTAATGAATATGGTGGAAGCCGGTCGCTCTGACCAGTCGCTATCATGCGCTCCCATACAGCGCGGAACCTGTCAAATAGCGACTCCTCACCCAATAATCAACATTACGGCAAACCGAGTGAGTCGCTATCAACTACCGAACAACGGCCAAGCACAGTGACTACTAGCGGGCGCTCTGAAAATGCCGCTACAGTCGCTCAACTGTCGCTACCTGCCGCTATTAATGAATTGGCCTCTGAATACAGAAAGATACAATATACTATACACACAATAGGGTTGATTCAGAGCCCCTTTCTCGTCATTTTTTTGTGTGAAAATTCCTGTTCTCGTCCATTTTTCCACCTCATCTGATTCAGCAAAGCCTTTTTTTCTGCAAGAATTTTTATGTGAAATGTTTTCTTTTTTGTGTGATTTTTTGTTTGGTAGTAATACCTCCAAAAAATGTTGAGAAAGGGGCTCTGAATCAACCCTACTATTCTATACTGAAAGGGCTTCCTGTGTCTTTAAGTGCTCATAATATTAATCCTGTTTTTCAGACTGTGCTATCATGACCTTGGCTCCTATCTGCTGTTTTCTAATACTTCTGAATTCTGGCACCAAGCTTTTCAGTACAAACTGTAACACGCATTCATCAAAAAAAAAAAAACTATAAACAGATTGTCCAGCCAAATAAAAAAGAAAAATATTAAAGAATGCAGTAGTGTAGGGAAGGGGGGGCATTGTGGCGCTCTGGATATCCTTCCCTATCCCTTTCCTTCTAAATTCTGGCTTCTCCAATAATTTTGTTTGTTTCCTGCTTCATCTTCTTCTGTTGATGGGTTATGCCATTATTTGGGTCCAGTGTAAGAAAACTTACTTATGATTCTCTAACACTAACAGTGTCCTATGGCCACTTACCTCGGTTGGCCAGAGATAAGTATCAGTAATATGATTGGGGAGGAAACTCTATTTGCTGTATAGGACAGTTTGTGGTGAAACACAGTGGTGTAACAATTGTCTATGAGGCCGATTCATTAATAGCGCCAGGTAGCGACAGATGATTTCTAGTAACAGGGGTGCACCAGACAATACCACTGAATATAAACATGTGCTCACTCACATGAACCAAACAAGACTGAAGTGGACGTGTCCAATTACACACCTTTCTTCAAAAAGGAGCACCAATATCAATATGGATACAAAATTCTTTATTATGAAAAAGGAGATATTAAAATACACAAAAACACACTGGACAATTAAAATCACATGGATGACCCCATGGTCACAATAATATTAATGAAAAAAACCCCTAAGGGGAACAATGCATCAAAAGACCCTATGTGCACTTATTAGATCCTATTATAACAGTTATTTTATGCCGGCATAAAAATTGTATGTGTAAACCCTCAAAGTGTAAAACCTCTAATAAATATCAACTCTTAACAATACCTCATATGTGAAAATGAATAAAAAACTAAATTCCACAGAAAATATATTGGCAGACTCGCCCAGTTCAAACAGTTATAAGTGAATGGAAACAACAAAGATATACTCAAAGCAAACCTGAATATTCAAGAATAAAAAATGGCACATAGAGTCAGCATCACAGGATCATCAAATATAAATCACCGCGCCAGCAACTCCCATGTTGCTTCAAGGTAGCGACAGATGAGCGACTGTAGCGGTATTTTCACAGCGCCCGCTAGTATTCGCTGTGCTTGGCCGTTGTTCGGTTGTTGACAACGACTCAGTCGGTGTGCAGTAATGTTGAATACGGGGTTAGGAGTCGCTGTTTGACAGGTTCCGGTCTGTATGGGAGCGCATGATAGCGAATGGCCATAGCGAACGGCTCCCAGCATATTCATTAACAAATCACGCTCAAAAAATTCTCGCGCTGTGAAATGCTTGTTTAAACCCCAGAGCGTTGGCGGCGATGGGTTAAAAGTAGTTTTTTAACCCTCAAACAACCATATTTTTGGAAAAAAAAAAAAACAAGTTTTTATAAACATTTTGTAATATGAATACATTAATATCAGACCTGTAATATCAATTCTGCACAATTTTTTTTTTTTTTTTCCCTTTAAAAAAAATAACTAATATTGCAGAAGTGGTCACAGAATTTTTGACATTTAAAAAAAAAAAATAAATTAATAATTAATTATGAATATTTAAAGATTGTTCCATTGAAATGCATTGGAGAGCACCAGGTAGCGAGAGGTCATACCTGTCGCTGTTCAAGGTCGCTCTCTGGCGCTGTGGGGTGAGGCTGGAATAATGATGAATGATTCGCTATCTGGCGCTCTCTCAGTCACTAAGCAGGATCGGCTTGATAAATGTGTGATTGTGGTGGGGAGCCGGCGTTCTCGTGGCGGTGCCCGTCATTACCGTTCGCTCACCAGTCGCTACCTGGCGCTATCCCTTGTTAAATAAGGCCCTGTGCCTTATATATCACTTACTATTCCAGTCAATGGATGGGGGTTACAAAGAAGAAACCCTTACGTCACCCACAGTCCAGCGCTGATATAACAGGTCCCTGCGGCCACCACACAGAAAGACACAAAGCGGCATCCCCTGGCTCTCTGCATGCTTCTGCCCGCCTATTCACGTGAATGGGCAGAAGCGTGCACAGAGCTAGAGGATGACGCTTTCTTTCCAGAACCTAGAATGCTGGGAAAACAACACTAGACCATGGGTGAGGTAAGAGTTTAATTTCTTTGTAACTCTCCCATCCTGCCCCAGCATTAGGGAAGTTTTGTAGATCGAGGGGGGCGGGGGTATAACCCTTGACTGGACTTCCACTTTAAGGGGGGGACATCGACCATGGCAAGAGTTACAAAAAGGTAAATTAATTTTTATATGCAGAAATCTGAATTGTCCTGGGAATGAATGCATATGAGACCTTTAAAGTGGACCAACACCCTCCCATGACCGGCCCTGGAATCTATAAGATTCCCAGACCGATCAGCTCCCTGACTGCGGGGCACCCCCCAGAAACCCCTAAATCCCTACCTGCTCCGCGATCCAGTGGCGCCCGCCGCCGCCTCTCGCGCGTCCCGTTTGTGAATGGCCAGCGCGGGTGTGTGCCCTGTAAGAGTGACGCGCGGGAGGCGGCGGCGGGCGCGCTCTCTTGTCCGCCGGCGGGGATTGGCTGCAGCGGTCACGTGGGAGCGGGGAGAGGTGAGTTTTTGGGGCTTTCTGAGGGGTTTCACACAGCGGGGCACCCCCGATCGGGGTGCCCCACCGAAGTGGACCAAAATTCAGGATAGTCAAAATCCTGGGTGTTGGTCCACTTTAAGGGTCCTAAAATTGAAGAGTTAACTGTAAGGGTGCTGGTCCACTTTCCCTATCCTATGGTAACTTTTGCTTCAAAAGACTTCAGGGTGACCTGCTAATTGAAAGGAGGCCAAGGTTTGAGGGAAGGGATAGAAAGATCTCATCCTATATTGCAGGTACAAAAACAGTGTCAATGACCCCCAGAGTTCAAAGCTAATATAATCCATCTATCATAGCATCTAAAATATTAGAGATGACAGTTGTGGTATCCAAAACATGAACTCTGACCTAGAATTACTGAATGACTTCAGGAACCAGAGCTTCCTTTGCACCTGGTTTTACCAACTGGAAGGGTGATTAGTGGAGGGGGGAGACAGTCTTTGCACCCATTAATTGGCCCAGTGAGCAAAGCATGTTTGTAGGTGTCTGATACTGATATGCCCCCACCAAACAAAAACTTCCCCATTAAAAAACATTTTAATTTTTTCTACTATTTTACTTTCATACTTAAAGTAGAACAAAACCCTGCATTCCAGGGCAGGCTGCTGGGCTTCCCCTGGGGCATCCCATATCAAGAAGCCCCACTGTGTGAGCCCCCCTGGGGCGCCACCAGGGCTGGATTAAATGTGGTGGGGCAAAAAATCTGGTGGAGGCCCCAGAGACAGTATTTTTTTCCTTTAAAACAATAGTCCAGCCAAGTAACTGATTGGTGGTTGTCTGGCACCTGCCTGCTTACTGGAACGTCAGATCGAGTCCCTTGTGCCAGCCTTGTGCGGGTGCGTGCTGCTCGGGAACTCCTGCTTTGTCATTCTGGGTGGGGGGTAGTGTAGTCGCCCGGCTGGTCCAGCAGAAAACAGTTCCCTGCATTGAGCTGCCAGTGGCTGTGCTTGGTGGCTTATGTGCAGCTCTGCACCCATCACTGTAGCGTTGTTGATAGAAACTTTGCTGCTCTAGACTCTCCATCCTGCCCTGTGGTGGCCTTGGCTGCAGGTTTGCAAAAACAAAAAAATGCTTGTCCAGATGCTGCCAATAACTTTGTTGAGGCCCCGCGGCCCATCAGACCAAAGACTGAAAAGCCTCCTCGACCAGACCATAACCCAAAGGTAAGTGGAGGCCCCTATTTGCAAGGCAAGTGGTGGAGGCCCGGGGGCACATGCCCCTTGCGCCATCCTTGTAATCCAGCCCTGGGCACCACACAACTCACCTGCTTGCTGGCTCCCTAATCGAGCGACCACATCCTGGGGGTGGAAGTGCACCAATGCTGGGTATGCGGCCAATTTCACTCCTGATTGTCATAAACAGAGCTGTTTGCCGAACGGCTCTGACTGGACGAGAGCCCGCACATGCGTCCTAGGACTGTAAAGAGTGATGCCCAGGGGGCACAGAACAAAACCCAGGATAGTAAAAATCTTGTTCGGCTATACTAACATTTTGTACAAACTTGTATTTGTAATGCTGTAATTGTACCTTGTATTCGTCATTATTTTTACACTGTACATTTTTATATGTGCTGCCTGCTTAGGGATAGTAAACATAAGTAACAAAAACGTGCATGTTGTGTACCAAACTAAATCTTCAAGCGCTTATTTGCATGACACAACCAGTGCCGTTATGTGTAATGTGTGAAGTTCTAGGAAGGGGTCAATGCAATATAATTATATTTTGTTATCTGAACACATTGGGGCAATGTAGCCTCACATATAGTGCTCATTTACCAGATAATCTTCGAGGCCGATTTATTAATAGCGACATGTAGCGACAGTTGAGCGACTGTAGCGCCATTTTCAGAGCGCCCGCTAGTAGTCGCTGTGCTTGGCCGTTGTTCGGTAGTTGATAGCGACTCAGTCGGTTTGCCGTAATGTTGAATATTAGGTGAGGAGTCGCTATTTGACAGGTTCCGCGCTGTATGGGAGCGCATGATAGCGACTGGCCCTAGCGACAAAATGGCAAAGTGGTCACAGAATTTTTCACATAAAAAAAAAAAAAAAATTAATAACAATTAATTATGAATATTTAAAGATTGTTCCATTGAAATGCATTGGAGAGCGCCAGGTAGCGAGAGGTCATACCTGTCGCTGTTCAAGGCCGGACGCTGGCGCTGTGGGCTGAGGCTGGAATAATGATGAATGAGTGGCTATATGGCGCTATCTCAGTCGCTAAGCAGGATTGGCTTGATAAATGTGTGATTGTGGTGGGGAGCCGGCGTTCTCGTGTCGGGGCCCGTCATTACTGGCCGCTCACCAGTTGCTACCTGTCGCTATTCCTTCATAAATAAGGGCCTAAGTGTATCATGGAGACCAGGGGGTAGTAACCAGCTCAACACATGGTGACATACAAGATGTGATGTTCCTGTGCCACGGAAACCTTGAATCCTGCAGTGGCATCCATTTCTTGTCTGTCACATGCCTTTTCTGTTTGGTCATTGGGTATCCAATAGCAAAATTGTTACAAATATTTAGGTGCCTTGCTCAAGAGCACTTCACTTATGTCCAGGTCAGAAATCAAACTGCCACCCTCCGGTCACAAAGCCTCTTCCTTAGCCATTAGGCCACCACTGCCCCCTATCAAATTTCGGGACAGAATATTTAAATTGGACCAAAATCCAGGATTTTGACTATTCTGGGTTTTGGTCCTTGGCCTCGGCAAACCCCCCAGGTTGCCAAAACAAACAGACCTCTTCCCGGACCTACGCGCAGATCTGCTGACGTCCCTTCGTCTAAGCCTTTTTCTAAGGCGAGCGGCTCCGACCGCGCTGACGACCGCCTCCCCCGCTACCCTCTAACAGGGAGCGTGCCCACGCAGGGCATACACCCTGCTAGACGGATAGCAGGGATATGAATCGCACATGCGCCGTTGGACCAGAAAAGAAGGTAAGTGTATGGGCAACCTGGGGGGGTTTCATACAACGGGGCATTCCCAATTTTGGATGCCCCAGGGGGAGGGAATCTTATAGATCCCCAGGACAATCACCATGGGTTATAGTCCAGTTTAAAGTACTGTGCTTTTTTAAAATAAACTATAGTGAAAAAATGGGGCAATAATAAAAATTGATATAAATATGCTAAATAGAAAGAGAAGGGGCTACTTAACCTGACCAACAGCCTGGCACAGTTGGAAAAGAAAGGTAGTGGCCATTTTGGGGCTTCCTCTCCCAGCATCTCAGCCATGCTGCTGCCTGGATTCAACTGACATAACTCACAATACACAGTAACAGGAAGCCCAGCAGCACTTCCTGTTTGCAGGTGGCCTGCAAATGCATGAGCCACCATTTTGTTTTTAAAATTCACCACAGCAGGAGTTACAAAATGGTAAATTAATTTTTATGTGCAGCAATCTAAATTGCCCTGGGGAGGCATGCATATGAGCACTGTAGCATTTTGACTATCCTGGGTTTTGGTCCTTGCCCACAGGCACCCCCGGTGTAAAACCCGCCAAGGCTGCCTGATCTCACTCACCCTTCCCCAGTCCTACGATGCATGCTCAGCCCTCTCGTCCATTTAGCACGCTCGGATCCGCTCCCGTTCCTTTGTCTAAGGTGAGCGGATCTAAGCGTGCTGGCAGCCGCATCCCCCGCTACCCTCTAACAGGGAATGTGCCCACGCCTGGTGCAGGCACACGCCCTACTAAAGGGATTGCGGGGATGCAGCTGTAGCTCGCGCATACGCCGTTGGGCCAGAATAGTAGGCGCGTTTCTGGTGACCTGGGGGGTTTCACACAGCGGGGCTTCCAGAACCCGATTTTGGATGCCCCGGGGGGGAGGGAATCCAGCGCCCCTGGAATCTTATACATTTCAGAGCCAAAGGGGTGTGGGTTTGGGTCGTCTTAAAGTAATTTTTGACTGTTGTTCTGCTTTATACACCTTGCAACAAAAAAATCCACCCAAACCTATTTCTTCTTTTTAATGTAAGAAAGAAGAATCCAGGGTGGTATTTCTCCTGAGCCACAACATGCTGAACTAACAGCTACTGCATTGCTACTGATGTGTGTAGATGCTTTTACCCATCATGCAATACTTTGGGCTGATAATTGAGTGTTTAATGCAGATGCTCCTCACTAGCTCAGAAAACAGGCTTTCAAATTGAGAAGTTCACTGGAATAGAACACACAAAAACCTGTCATCCCTGGATTATATTCCTACCAGTAGAATTTTTTTCTGTTCGTCATTTTTCAGTTGGGATGTATTAGTAGCTAGCTCCTCACTATCCAACATGTTACAGTTTATTAATATTGAGTAATTTCATGATACAGCTTCTTTTAAAGTGGACCAAACACACAGAGATCAGCCCAGAAATCTATAAGATCCAGAATCGGGATGCCCCACTGTGTGAAACCCCCCAGGTCGCCCATAAACTCACCTTCTTTCCCAGTCCAATGGCGCATATGTGAGCAGCGGCTGCATCCCCGCTATCCCTCTAACAGGGTGCATGCATTTGTGAATAGCCAGCGTGGGTACGCTCCCTGTTAAAGGGTAGCGGGGATGCAGCCGTCACTGTGCTGGGATCCACTCAATTAGACAAGGTCCTGGAAGAAGGGACCCAAGTGGATCTGAGCGCACTGATTGGAGGAGCAGCCGTACATGCGTCGTAGGACCGGGAAGAGGTGAGTTTGTTTGGGCGACCTGGGGGGTTTCACACAGTGGGCACAGACCAAAACCCAAGATTGTCAAATTGACAATTTTATATATGTGAACATAATAGCCTTTTAACTGACAGCCTCTCATTTTTAGCCATTTACATTTAGTGGATTTTAGAATCACTGCATTGTGTTTCTTACTTTTAGTTACTAAAATAACACCCCAGGGCTGAAAAATGATAACAAGCAATTCAAATGTGAAATATGCGGCATGATTTAATTACATTATTGTAGCACACTGGGATATTGTTTCTCCATTTTCGTGCTGCAGACTGAAGGCCGGGAAATGTAATCATATGCTTGTTTAAGTCACAAGTCTATTGAATTAATTATGAGTCTCTCTTCTCCATGAAGGAAAGTGGCAGCCGCGGGTCATTGTAGGAGCAGGAAAAGCCCGTATCATTTTAATAAAAGAAAATCACATACAAATTGGGGGTCGGTTGTGGACAGAATGCAGCACTTAGTTTGGAAACAAATGGTCATATTGCAGCTGTTATTTTCAATTTCAATTCAAAGAGAGAGGGCTGGAAACCCGAACATGCCCAAGCTCCGCACACTACCAAACTGAAAAACATGGAGTAGTAGGGCTGTTCTGTTTCAAATTAAAGTTGACTTGTTTTTTTGTAATTGGAACAGAAATTAAAACAGAGTGGAAAATGAGAGAAGATCTCTCATGAACTTATATATATTATATACATCTGTATATAATGTTAGAGTTCCCCCTTAACAGTGTGTAAGTAATGCCTTTTTAGATTGAAAGAATTCCACTCAAACACAAGATAATTGGAAGAAGAGCTCGCCTGTTAATGGATGGATTCATTGAGACTCCTAACTTTGCTGGACATGCACCCCCAAACTGATAAGCGAGCTTGGATGTACAGATGCATCATTTCTAAAGGAATCAAGCTAAGGCAGAAACTGAGCTGGGGGCGGCAGTCCTGTTAAGGTGGACCAAAACCCATGGAAATCGACCCAGGAATCTATAAGATTGATTCCCTCCTCCTGGGGCATCCAAAATCAGGATGCCCCACTGTGTGAAACCCCCCCAGGTCATCCATACACTCACCTTCTTTTCTGGTCCAATGGCGCATGCACGAGACGCGACAGCATCCCCGCTATCCCTGTAGCAGGGAGTATGCCCATGGTTTATATGCCATTTCAGCATTACTGCAATCTCCCACTGGAAAGCCCAAGACTGAGCACACCATATTTACCATGGAACGCATATGGTTATTCTGGGCATATAGTAAAAGCTAAATATAACTGCTGACCGTGAGAATGTTGTTCGACTACTTTGCGTATTTTAATTATGAAGAAAGGGGCCTTCATTTGTGCACACCCTGGTCTTCCATCCAGTCATAGAGGTAAGCTGCAATCTTTCTTGTTACATACTGTATATTCACCAACTCCACTGTCATACATGTGAATTCTGGCAGCATGGGTGCACAGTGATGTACAAACCCGCCGGGTGAACCTGATAGACTGCTGGTGGTCATGTGAGGCAGCAAACTGGTGAGGTTAGGGAGCACGGGTTTCCCAATTTCGGGTTTCCCAGTAGAAAGATGTACAGCAGGGCATGCAAATCAGGGATACCCCTGTGCTGTGATGGTGAGAAGAATCTGTGACATTGGTGGTCCTCTTTAGGAAAGTCTATATAGCAAATGTGGGGTAAGAATTTATCTCAATGTATAGATAGGAACACATATTGTACTAACATCTAGAGTCACAAACAATGAAATCCAATATATTCCATAACAGAAATTGACTACTTTTTAATTGGGTTTACTGCTGTGCACTTACATAGATTGAATAGCTTAGGATAGAAAATTTCCTAAAACACCAACCAAAATAGTTTGTATTGTGTAATTGTGTAAAGACCTTATTGCCATGAATAGTTCCTTTTTTTTCATAGAAACAGAGAAGGTTGATGGCAGGAGACCATACAGTCCATCTAATCTGCCCTTATGTGTATACTGTAACTACCTCTGCTGGAACATTGCTCCTGATTTTCCCTCTAACTAGCTTCAGGTTGTGCCTCCTTGTTCTATCATTAAGTTTCTGCTTGAAGTGGGCCAAAACCCACGGCGATCGGCCCGGGAATCTATGTGTGAAACCCCCCAGGTAGCCCATACACTTACCTTCTTTACCGGTCCAACGGCGCATACGCAAGCTCCCTGTTAGAGGGTAGCAGGGGGAGCGGCCGTCAGCGCGCTCAGAGCCGCTTGCCTTAGACGAAGTGACACCAGCGGACCCGAGCGTGCTGATTGAAAGAGCGGCCGCGCATGCGCCGTAGGACCAGGGAGAGGTGAGTTGGTTTCGGCGACCTAAGGGAATTTCACACAGCAGGGCACACCGATCGGGGGGCAATAATCAAAATCCTATGCATATGCATCCATATTTTAAGGTCTCAATTATGTCCCCTCTCTCCCTTCTTTCCTCAGACTGTACAAATTAAGTTCATTTAGTCTTTCCTGATGAGTTTTAAGTTTAAGTCCTTTTTGTTTCCGCCTTTGGACCCGTTATATATTTGAATAATGTATTTTTGCAGGTAAGGTCTCCGAAACTGCACACAGTATTCTAGCTGTGGCCTCACCAGGGCTCTATACAGCGGCATCACAATCATCTTCCTACAGGTGATGCCTCTAGCTATGCAGCCGAGCATCCTGCTTGTTTTTCCTACTGCCTGGCTACACTGTCCACTCATCTTACAGCTTTCAGTAATCAGTATCCCTAAATCTTCCTCCAAAGTCCTGGCTAACACCGTACTGCCCATATGGTCGCAGGGATTCGTTACACCCAAGTGCATGGTTTTACATTTAGATACATTAACCTCCAGTTTCCACAGTTTTGACCATTTATCCAGTAAAGCTAAATCATTTTCCATGTTGCAGGCACCTCCAGGTGTATCCACCTGGAGGTGTCTGCAACACTTGCTCATCATTAAAGGAAATTCAGCTTTCGGGAACTTTTCCAAAACATTTGAGGACCAAATAGGAAAAGTGTAAAACCATAATTAAGCATTCATAAAATGCATACATTACAGTCTAATATGAGTTCAAAACTCACATGCCTTCATGCATGCAGGAAAAAAATGGCCATACATGGCACATAGAGCTCCACATATGACATTTATAAAAATTACAGTCATCAGTAGAGAATGTTTCCCGAACATGTAACTTTTCATTCCAGTGGAGAATGTATTTTATAAAAACTATAAAAATGGCCCCAGCACTTACTCTCTCATGCGCTTCAGCTTTGTCTGTGCCATGGTGTCATTGATACCTTCTGATTTCCTGGGAATTGGTGCAGACATATTGGTGGCAGTCTGAGTATCTACAAATCAATGTAGAGAGAGACAATGTAATTTACTGTCCACTTCAATGGCATTATGAAACACTGGGAACGCAGCTGAAGGTCTGAGGAAATATTGCCTTGTTAGACGCTAGCTCTATAAATGAGTGTGATGAGTTCTCCAGGTAAAATGAACAGAAATTGCACCGTTAGGCTTCATTTAAAGGTTACGTCTAAGTACAAGCTGCTTTTTGAAACATAATATGGGGATGTAAGGCATTATAACAGCAGTAAAATAAATATAGGGGTTGATATCCCCCCCCCCTCACCTGATTCAGCAGACCATTTCTGTCTGTGATAATTTTTGGGTGCGAATTTTTAGTTTTTGGTGTGATTTTTTGAAAAACCATGCAAATTGTTAACCTTCGTGTGATTTAGGGGGTGTTTGTTGCAGGGAAATTGGACGAGAACATTTTTTCTTGCATGCAAAAAGCTGGCAAGAGTGGCTGGATTTACTGGTGGGGGGGGGGGGGGCGGATTGCCAGTTGCCATGATTTTTAACAATTAAAATGATACCTGGCATTAATAATTTTGGCATTTATCAATTTATTAATTTTATCAATAAAACTGTTTGAAGGGCTTAGAATTTTTTTTTTAGTTATGTTAGTTCTTTTTAAATTGCATGGGGTCACCCTCACTTGATGCCCTACCCCATTTAAAGTGATTGGCCCAAGTTTTACTTGGAAGGAGGAAGGTACATCACCACCATTAGGCTTTTTTCTTCCATTGTAAAGAATGTAACCATGGAACAAACCCCCAAATCCTTAACTTTCTTTGTAGAGTCACAGGATCCTGCACTTGCCATCCTGTCATTCTCAGTGCTTTCATCAGTCTGAACTGCTACTGTGTGTGTTGCATGTCCAGACAGGATTCAATCAATAGAAAACTAATTGAACCCTTCAAATCATGAAAAATCAGTATATACATGCGTGTGGTGAGATGAGGGATGACTTGTATGCCCTGCACAAAAACATTTTTCCAAATATGTTTTATTTAAGTGACAGGAAGAAAAAAAAGGGAGTGATATATTTTGGAATACTCCATGCCACCTTAACAGGGGAGGAGCCTTTAACCCTTCTACTGCCAGCTACGTGAGTCTCACGTAGCTGCCTCTCCAACCGTCAAGTGCCAGCTACGTGAGACTCACGTAGCTGACTTTAAACCCCCATTAAAAAAAAAAACTATAAAAGATACAGACTTACCTGACCCCTCGTTTGATAGTGCCAGCGATTCTCTTCAGGAGGGGGCCCGGAATAGGCCACCCCCCGCGCCATCTGAAAGAAAAGAAAAAAAATAATACTGACACAAACTCACCTCGCAGCCTGATCGCTCTTCTCTTCACCAGGGGGGGCTACGATCCCCCCCCCTGGACTTACCACTCTTCGGGTGAGGACCCAGCAACGGGCCCTCACCGTCCTCTCTGTCCGGTGCTGGCCCCACCCCTAGCCCCGCCCACTTGTGGGAGGAGCGGGATGACATCATCCCACTCCTCTATACTGGCACCCGGGCTCCGACTGTCACTTGTCGGTAGCGATCGGAGCAGGGAGGGTGGCAGGCAGGGAGGCTCTGATCTCCCTGCCTCCCACCCTCCCTGCTCCGATCACTACCGACAAGTGTCATCTGCAGCGGCGCGGTACACTGGATCAGAGGTAAGTATAAGTAAAAAAAAGAATAGAAGTCTGTCTTTTTTTACTTTTAACTATTTGTGAACAGGTAAGGGGTCCATGAGACCCCTTAAACCAGTTCACAAGGCTCTGGGGCTGGCAATCACCTGCAGCTAGCAGGTGACTTGCCATAACCCCCAATCCCCCCATTACCTGCCTCCCCAACGGCCGGGGGGGGGGGGGGGCAGAAGGGCCCGGGCCACTTAGTGGCTTATGTGGGCTAGTAGCCTGCAGTGCCGGAGGCCACCAACGCTGGCCCCTGCGCCCTGTTCTACAAGCCCCCATAGCTGGTCCGGGTCGGTAATGCTGGGTAAGGGGGACTCTACGGCATTTTTTGGGGGGATTTTAAGGGTTTTTAACCCTTAAAATTCAAAAACAAAAATGAGGGGGACCCTACGTCATTTTTTTTTTAAGTTAATCCCTTACAACTATGCAATCATATTGCATAGTTGTATCCTATCTGAAATCTCCTAAACTGCTGTTTCAGTTTGGGGGAGTTTCCTGGGCAGGAAAGGGTGTATACCAATACATATGTGGTACCGTTGTAACCGGGAGAAATAGTGCTTTCACACGCAATAATATTTTATTAACAAACTTTTTTTTTATTACAAAAAACACTACAAATTGTAAAAATAGATTTTTTTTATTGTTTTGCACATATTTCACCCAAAAGTATTGAGAATACACTAAAAAAAGGCCAAACAAGACATTTCATGTTAAAGCCCAAAAAACAATATATAATTTTCCTGGAAAATCCCTGGAAATCCCTTCAAAAATCAAGGTTGAACATGTGTAGCGCAAAAAGTAGTGAAAAGTAGTCTGGCAACAGTGTGTGACAAAAAATCTAGGTAGGCTGGCACTCAAAGGGTTAAAGAGACCCATCACCCATTTTATACAAAAGCTGAGATTAGCTTGAGGGAGTATCCAAATTGCGAATGCATCCCTTTGCATACCCCCCTGCAAGTGCATTCTACTTTTACTTCTACTCGGTCCCCTGGAGAAACCAGGCCCCACACATGGGGATGGTCACATGATCTAGAGACCTTCCTGCGGCCAGAAATCTTGCATCCCAGGTATGTAGAGGGAGCAGGAATGTTGTGGCATACTGCAGCTTAGCAGAGTATTCTCTGTGGTTAGGCACTTAGCCATTGCACTTTGAGGCATCCCTGTGTGCACAAGCCAACAGACATTCAAGTCTGCTGAGCAGGCAGGGCACACAGAGATAGACTGCTGCAGCCCAGCATGCACTGGGGGATCAAGGAAGGAGGTGAGTTTACGGGGACACCGGGGGGTTTCACACTGCAGAGTGTGCCAAATCAGGATGCCCAAATGGGAAATCAGGGGACGGTTTAATATATGGGTTTTGGTTATCATTGAATGATGTATAGAAGCCTATAAACACATCTGCAAAAGCAATAAGCCACTATTTCAGCTCAGGCTATCTCAGGGGATAGGTGGTTTTCGTTTCAATAAAATCAAGAAACACAAGCATAGCTGGGACCCCACTCTTGCCAGCTAGCATGTTTTTCCAGATTTTTAATATTAGACCATTTTTCAAAAGAGAACTTACGTGGGCAGTGTTTTCATGACAAGCAGACCCAGAGGCATCTAAACATACTAAAATCAGGAAGTCATCAATCATTTGGCATACAGCAGGTTACACGGGAGCCTTGTTACAAAAGCCAGGCTGACAGATAAAGAGATCAAAGGCCATGTCCTAGATACACTGGGACCTTTATCTTCCTACTTTATAAAGAGTTTATGATGGCTGGAAAGCAGCCATCATAAACCTGTGCAACACTGACATATGGGCACAGAGGGATACAAATATCTACCTGAATTGAAATGTTGGGGAATCTTGAGCGTATGCCACATCACTGTGTAGACACTGAGCTGTCTGATATCTTTGACCTAAAGCACATGTATGAAACTCAAGGCCAACAGGCCGCATGCAGCTCGCCAAAGCTTTTTATGTAACCCTCTGACAGGTGTAGGAAGGTGGCGCTCCCTCTTTCTGGCCTGGCTGTTTGTCCCTGTACTGTGTGTGGTGGCGCTGAGTGATGGGTTGGTACGCTGTACCCCACTGAGAAGCACAGCACTGCCTCTAGTCCAGTCCCCAGATACGGTGTCTATAAAAGTGTCTGGCACATGCCTTTTTAATGTTCTTGGGGAGAATAAAGTTGCCTCTGCTGTTCTGTGCAACCAACTCTTACCCCCAGGTAGGGCCTGGGCAAAGATAAAATTGAGGCCTATAACTATGCCCAGTCTCTACTATCCTCCCTGAAGGTCCAGTTCCTGACATACTCCCCCATGTGTAAAGACTTTTCACCAAGTTCCCAATATCGGATGTCCCCCCTCTAGTAGCTCAGGCTTTCTCGAGCACCAGAATGGCTGTGAAATCAGGAAATCGGGGGGAGAGTGTGGAGAGGGGTGCTGCAGAAGAGAAAGAGCAGTGAGGACAGTGTAGAGGTCTGAAGCAAGTGTTAATGCTACTTCGGACAGCTTTTGAGTGAGCTTAACACTGTGCTCTGACATCCTGAATGAAAGAATGCTTCTAAAGCTGAAGCCAGGGGCCCATCTGGTCATGGGGGCCCTGGGCTATTGCCCAGTTTGCCAGCCTGTAATCCAAGCCACACAAAGGGGACTGTCTAACCCACCCAAATTACTGCCACAGAAGTGGGTACTACTGCTGTCTTGGGGAAATTATACAGTGACTGCATCTGTGCTGGGCAAAATTTTTCTGTGGCTGTCCTGCGCAAAATTATAGTGTATTAACATTTGTCGTGGGGCAAAACAATTCTGTGAATGTCCTGGGCTAAATTGCAGTTTATACATATTTTTTGTCCTATAAGATGCATTTATCTTCCCCCAAAAATGTGGGGGGTGTCAATGCGTCTTAGCGGGCAAAAGTAAGAAAGAAAAAAGAAAATTATACTTACAAACGCTGTCCCCGTCACCGCTGCTTCTCTTCTTAAGTGTGGCGTGCACCCTACACAGACACCCAATCCGTGCAGCGAGTGTGCCTAAGAAGAGAAGCAGTGGCGGTGCTTCCTATATGGGGAATTTGAAGAGGGAATACCACACTGCCTATGCGGAATGTGATGGGATGTCGCACTAATCCTGAAAAGCACAGCTAAGCCTGCTCCACTGACCTTAAACCATTGTAGCACCGATCACCAGCAAAAGTCCATAGTATACAAAAGTATCCAGCTCCAATGGTAGATGTAAAATCACTCCTTTATTCCAGCATGGTAAGAACAAATTCCAGCCAATAAAAGCAGTAAATTACGCATTTCAAAATTCTTTGTGTCTTATAATAATATAAATTAAATGACTTACCTAAATACTGGAGGCCTCCTGGCTCATGCTGCCGACAGGATGGGCCTCCAGAGCCTCACATGCAGCCTAATAGAGAGGCGTGGACACCGTTGTATAACCATGCCCCCAACAGGAAAGTCACCAAAGAGATGGCATAGATATGCATTTTCGGGGGGAGGAGCAGCCACCCCCTTCCCCACCGCCTGCCAGTAAGATAAAAGAGGAGGAAAGGTGACTGAACCCGACACCCCCAATGTGTACTCCTCCTCTCGCGGTGTTATCAAACAGAACTGTGCGGAACAACAGCGCTAGTCCCACCATCCCACTGCCGCCCTAGTGGGTCTTTGGCCAGCACTTTGGTCAGGTGCCTAGCTGGTCCTCCACAGTGTTGCAGGGCATCTTGTATCAATAGTGCTGTTGTTTGGCAAGTATTGCCAGACTAACGGGGGCATTTTGGGGGGAGGGGTTTTCGCCCTCCTCCCTGCCACTGTCAGAATATATTTGGGGCCTTATTTATCACGGGCTAGCGCCAGGTAGTGTCTGACGAGCGCCAGGTACCGCCAGCTATCGGCGGCTACCGACTCAAGTACGCCCGGCGGCGGTCACAATGACGCATTTATCAAGCAAAATGAGGCTAGCGCCGGCGAGAGCGACGGCTAGCGCGGCATTCATCATGAAGCCGCCTGGACCGAACAGCGCCGCTGCAAATTCCTTCACAGCGCCAGGTATGAGCTGTCGCTCCCTGGCGATGTCCAATGCATTTCAATGGAGCAATCTATAATTAATCATAATTAATTGGTATTAATTTTTTTTTTTTTTTTTTTAATGTCAAAAATTCGGAGACCACTTCTGCAATGTTAGGATTTTTTTTAAAGTAAAAAAAAAAACAAAAAAAAAAAAATTTGTGCAGAATTGATCTAACAGGTCTGATATTAATGTATTCATATTACAAAATGATTCTAAAAACATGTATAATGTTACAATCAAAAAATATGGTTGTTTAGGGGTTAAACACCCATCGCCGCCAGCGCTCTGGGGTTTAAACAAGGAATGGACAGCGACAGCAAATTCGGAGCGTGATTTGTTAATGAATATGAAGCTAGCCGTTCGCTCTGGTCATTCGTTGTCAGGCGCTCACATACAACGCTGAACCTGTGAAACAGCGACCCCTAAGCCCGTATTCAACATTACCGCACACCGACTGAGTCGCTGTCAACAAGCTAACGACGGCCAAGCACAGCGAATACTGGCTGGCGCTGAAAAAATCACGCTACAGTCGCTCATCTGTCGCTACCTGGCGCTATTAATGAATCGGCCTCCCCGTGTGGCTTATTCTGCATCTGGTGTTCTGTTTGAGAACACTGTGAAAGGTGGAGAACACATCAGGGGTGTTCAGTCACCTTCCCTCCTCTCTTATCTTACTGCCAGGCAGTGGGAAGGAGGGGGGAATGCCCCTCCATTCGGCTGCGTGCGGGGCTCTGGAGGCCCAGTTTATCTGCAGGGTGGGGAGGAGGCCCCCCCCCCAGTATTTAGGTAAGTAATTTCATTTGTATTATACAAGCACATACTGCTTTTATTGTCTGGACTTTGTTCTTAACAGGCTGAAATAAAGGAGTGATTTTCCTCCTACTATTGGAGCTGGATGCTTTTGTATACTATAGAATGTCAAACTGCCTGTAATGGGGGATTCTGCACCTTGCCTACCATTTGGTTCTTGGTGGTGGTGTTTTAGCACAATGTTTGGTTCAGAATATTTTTTCTCTTATTTTCCTATATGGCGTTAAATACAGTACATGTCTGCATCTGTCCTGTGCAAAATAATACTGCAGATGCCCTGGGCAAATTATACAGCATCTGCATATGTCCTGGGGAAACAAATTCTATGAATGTCCTGGACAAAATTATACAGTGTCTGCATCTGTCCTGGGCAAAATAATTCTGTGGCTGTCCTTGGCAATAAAAAACTCATTTAAATAAAGGTCCAGTTTGAACACCCAAATCAGACTCAACACTGTAAAGGGGGCAGATGTCAGTGGTGCCTGGCTGTGACTGGATGTCCCCTTTAATGAGACATTTACCCTTGTCGAGCTGTCCCCTTGCTGTCTCACCCAACCATGAAGTGGCGACCCTAATCCAAATCTGGATTATGTATATATAGATCCCACTACCATTTATGAGTTCTTGCCACTCTATTTCTCAAAAATAATACAAATTTGAAAGAATTACACCCTCCGTACGCCCATTACATTAATAGCAATGGAGACGATGTGCCAAGTCTGGGCCAAAAAAAAAGTTACTGACAGCAGTAGATGTCTGTTCATATATATATATCATATAATCATCTTCACCAATGTTGTCTTCAGGATCCATCAGCTCATTCTCTTATGGGGTGTGATGAATAACAGGCCCTGGCCATGTGGGCCTTCCTATAGTTTCTGGAGAACGTGCATGGTCAGTGATGTGAGAAGAGCCATAAGTCTTAGAGGAAAAAATGATTGTATCCCAGACGGAGGTGCATATCCCCTCTGCATATTTTCTGGATAGAAAATGATGAGCTGTGTTTTTGGCTAAAATTATATTTCTCAAGAAAACTTTACTTTCTATAATGGCACACATAGACACAGTTGTCGAAAATGTCATTCCCTACCATACATTTAGATACTAGAACCTTTTTAAAGGTCTTTTCTAAAAATATTTTACAACAAAGCCATACCAATCAATACCGGAATAACAGCAGGCGATGTCAGCAGGTTGATCTCAATCAACTCACCCAAACTGCTGGAAGCCAGGACGTTTTCCAAATGCAGCATCACAGCCTTCATGTCAGTGTCCTGTTAATTACAAGAGAACATGATTCTAGAAAAAGTTAGCTTTACTTTTTGTGCAAATGTAAAACCCAAGAATACGAATATGTTGTGTATAATACAAAGTTAACAAATAATCTGGACCTTTCAACATACAGTAGTTGCTCTGTAGACAAAAATGAGATGATCCAAGAAGTTACCATAACAGCCTCATACTTCTATGTTTAATTTAGGGAGTTATAGCTGTGGGCCAAAGTATAAGAGATCAAAACTGATCTCCAGCAGGATCCATTGACAGCATGCTTCCCGGACAGCTTCAGCAAGAGAGTATATTATTGAAAATCTTATCAAGGTGACATAGTACATCCTATGCTGCCATTCAACAAGTTAGCCTGCACCCTCATGACTAGAAGAGGGGTGCACAGCAAAGCTAACTGGGGGCATGCTGTCAGTTCCAACAGTGTAATAACAGATGAGAGATTCAGTCCCCATGCTGCAATGGGTCGATACCACAGTAGGTCAAGTAAATATATATTTTTTCTAATTAATTAGTAAAACCTTTAGTAAAACTTTGCGGGTTAAACGTGTCCTTCTTTAAAATTCTTACTTCATTTCAAAGTCCTTCCAAAACACAGCAAAGTATATACTCATTCCCTTCCAACACCAGTATCAAGACAGAAAATGAAGGGACCCCTCAAAACCAATTAATAGTTCAATAACACTCAATTTTTAACCCCAATATTGGGGGGGGGGTCATTGCTTTTTAGGGAAAGTATATAGTGCTGGTAAAGAAAACGTCCACTTACCTTACCAGTGTTCCAGCGCCACTGATCATCCTCCTGCAGCTGATCACCCTCCCCAGCCTTGGTTATTGCTGGTGTGTGGAAGTGGCTTGTATACAGTCTGCTTGTGGGAGTGACTTGTGTATGGTCTTTTACCACCTTTTGTCCTCTGCAGTTGATCTGTTTAACTTCAGATATCAGCAACTCACCTGATTGCTGGATTGAATTCTGCGCTGGCTGAGCCCTAACTCTATTGACAAGTGATTACATGTCGGGATCACGCCCCCCTCAATTGCAGTAAATAGAGAGGAAATGCCAGTACTATTGTGACCGATGGTGGGTGTGTGACCTTATATATTTGGACAGTGACAAAATCTTCATGGTTTGGGCACTGCATGCGTTGGATTTGAAATGAAACTGAGATGCAATTAAAGTGTAGACTTAGAGATTTAATTAAAGGAGACATAATCTCCAAATACAAAGCCTCCTCATTTCAGGGGCTCAAAAGTAATTGGACAACTTAACATTAACATAAATAAAATTTTCATTTTTTAATACTTTGTACAAAATTGTTTGCAGGCATTGACCGCCTGAACTCGGGAACCACCAAAAATGTACATCACTAAACGTTGGGTTTCCTCCTTTGTGATGCTTTGGCAGGCCTTTACTCAGGGCCGGCGCCAGCGGACAGCAAAATAGGCCATCTGCCGGGGCCAGCCGGTTATGGCAGGCTCATGGAACCGGCATTTTTTTGTAAATTATTAGCGGCCTTAACTTTATGGCATCTCTTATTGCTTTGGGCAATAAATATTGAACAGGGAAAGCAGGCTTCAACTGTGTACTGTTATACTCATTAGAAAGTTATCTGACTTTTTTCTCTATTAAAGTGTAGCTTCAGTCAAATCATAACCCCCCCCCCCCCCCCGCTCTGCCACCCTACCCTGGCGCTGAGGCAGGACAGAGGGATTACAAATAACCCCCCTGTCCTCAGTATCCTGGATGCTGCCATCTTTGTCAGAAGACCGTTTCCTTGCGTGCTTTAAGTGAATGAGCAGCGGGAGCACACATATTTCCAATCACCTCCACAAAACCTGATCCTCCAGTTACTTCCCTTCCCTTCTAATATACCCATTTACAAATTATAGTTAAAGGAGGTGCAATAATCGTTTGCTAATACAACAGCTCTTAAACTGTCAGAGCCCTATTTTTAATAGGAAAGTGATTTAAAATGATAGAAAATGATTCCTTCTCCCTTTCTTTAGACCCAGTCTATTTAGGGACAGGTAACAGTTACAGACACCTTTGAACTGCTGAAGATTAGATTACTACATTATGCTATGATGGTCCCAATACAACTTTTTCATATTTTGAGGGTGAGTTAAAAAGAATGTTCATTGCATATACGATCTGTATTAGGAAAATGTGTGTACTTTTGTACAGTAAGCCACATTGCATTAGTTGTCCTATTGACCCAGGGAAAGTCCTGGGTGCCCAAACCAACCTTTGCTGCCACCTGTATGCCCTGTCATTTCAGGGTCCCCATTGGATGCTATGGTAGCTTAGTCAGATTGCATGGAGAGATTTTGTGAACAGCAACTTCAAAAACATTGGATTCTCAATAGGATTTAGGTCTGAACTTGACTGGAATGACTGGGCCATTCCAACACATGCATACGCATTTAATAAAACCTTTCTATTGTAGCTAAGGCTGAATGTTTAGAGCCGTTGTCATGATGGAAGGTAAACATATGCTCTAGTTTCAAATATTTAAAATATTATATCCTCCAGGATGAATGTAGCTCAATCCATCTTCCAATTAATTCTAAACAGCTTCCAAGAGCCTGCTGAAGAAAAGAATCTACACCATCATGACACTGCCACCATGTATCACAGTAGGGATGGTGTGTTCAGGGTGTGCACTTCACACATAGCATTTAGCATTTAGGCATCTGACTAGAACATCTTCTTCCACATGCTGGCTGTGACCCCTACATAGCTTGAGGCAAAAAGCAAACAGGGCTTTTTATGATATGCATTAAAAAATCTTCTTGTCAGATTTGTAAGGAAACCACTAATAATTGCCCAATAAATATATTATTCTACCTGAGCTGTTGATGTTTGCAGCTTCTCCAGAGTGACCCTGGGCCTCTTGGCTTATTTTATGTAGTTTAAACTGGACCAACACCCTTTCAACAAACAGTGCTCAGGCCTCCAACAAAAGTGTTGCTGGGTGTCTGTTACTGTGCATTGTCAGTTATGTCAGTTGAAACTATGCAGTACCATGACTGGGATGCTGGAAAAGGAAGTTCCAAAATGGCCGCTACCACTAGAAAAATCATTGAGGCAGTGGTTTAGCTTTGAGTGGATGCTGGAGCAAATGTGCAGACAATGATTCATACCATGCATGTATATGGGGCAAATGAGTCTTGGGGAGTTTTCATTTCCAATTGTGCCAGGCTGTTGGTCCGGCTTAATTTGTGGTCTCCTTGCCACGGCAATCAGTTTCGGTAGAGAATCATGAGATGTTCAGAGCTTGGACTACAGTATTTTGTTCTTACAACCCCACAATGCACTATGCTACAATTTTAACCCCGAGTAATTTGTTCACTAATGTTCTCTAACAATCCTTTAGGGCCTTCATGGTTCAGCTGTAGTTCTACTGAGGATAAATTGCATAAAGGTGGACACTATATACTAATTAGGTAAACTTTTGAAGGCTCTTGGTTGGCTAATTGGTCTTACTGGATTTTATTTAGGGGGCTGGATACATGTATGCACACCACACTTATCCGTTTTTTATTTTTTTTAATTTGGAAAAGCATGTATCATTTTCTTCACACTTGTTTGCTAGTTTGTGTTGCTCTATCACATATAATCTCATTAAAATACATTTATATTTGTGGCTGTAATGTTTAAAATTCAAGGAAAACTTCGAAGACTATAAATACTTTTTCTATGCACTGTATGTGTAATGTAATAAATTAATATATGTGTGATTTGTTTCTAACCTGTTCATAAGTTGTTTGCGTTATTTGTGTTTCTTCATCATAGTCGTCCTCCTCTATGGACTCTTTATCACTCTCTTCTGAACATGATTCAAATCCATCTTCATAGTACTGTTCTGCTACTTGTGGATCTTCTGGAATATCTATAAGGTAAACATGTAGGTATGTACATAAAACAATTAACATATTATCTCTTTAATACACAATAAAAAGTGTATCGTGTATTGATAAATCATTGGCAAGGCCTCATCTGGAAGTTGCAGTTTTGGACACTGGTAATCAGTTTATTTCCACTATATATATTACAATACATAGAATTAACTTAAAGAAGAACAAATTCCTGGGATTTGTTCGGTGCCCCCTGGGAATTCCGAATTCGGATGCCAATAAAAACTGTCCAGGCTCCAATGGCACATGCATGGGCTCTCGTCAAATCAGAGCCACCTGCTGTGACATTTGGCAGGCACCCCAGCAGTGTGCGCCAGCATCCAAGTCCCAGTCATTCAGATAGGCTGGGAATAGGGAGCTCACAATGGCTCTGAAAGTGCTGGCCCATTGAGAGGGCACGCACACCAGGCCCAACCCCTCTTCCGAATGGACATGCGCAATCAGAGCCAGGGGAAGCATGCCGCTTGTTCGGGTCTGAGACTTCCAGCTTGCCAGCCAAAGCGGTTTCCACTTAATAATATAACTATAATTTTTTATTGTTTTTATTTTTGCTAAACTTTGGGACACAATATCCACAATTTTGTTGTTTGGACCTTAATTTTTGTGTTTTAAAAAAATCTTTTTATCATTTTTTTTAGTAGGAATCTAAACCAAAAAAAGGTTTATTCCCTAAAAGAACTTGCGGCTGACACTTTCATTGTTCATAAACATTCAGGATGCTTCCGGTATTTGTTTTTGGAATGAAATAAGCCTTTTATTCAAATCGGAATAGGCAGTTTCCTCCACATAGTTGCTACCATAAATCAGGCGTCGGAGACAGTATGGTGCTCAAAAAGCGCATCCCATTTTGACGACCATGAAATAGACGGAAGCTCGAGTGCAACTTGATGCTCCAAATAGCATGCGCAAACTCACCAGCGAACAGACCATGAATATCGACCCTATTGGGTTTGTTTCTCTATGTTTATGTCTGCCATGGAGGCCAGCAGGAAACTTGTAACATTCCTCTTATGATTTTTGCATCTCAAATGCAAGTTTCCTGCCCCTGCCAGTTCCAAAAGGCATTTACAAAAGGCATTAACATTAAGTACATTTAGGAAACCTTTTCCTGCCTCTGTTTATTTTATATTTTGCATGTATCGAAATATTTTACATTTTACTACTTTATTTTTCTGACATTCACCAAAATGGTGGTTGGTTAGCAACCTAAATAATGGTCAAGATTTTTCAGGTTCCTATGAGTTATACCATATATTAGGCTTACTGACAACTCCCTCTATCCTTTTACCATAATTTACTTTTACTGCACTGCTGTGTTATTTGAATATATTGTGTAATATTACATTATTACTAGGCAGTATGCAGTATGCAGTGTACATAGAAAAAAGTCCAAGTTTATTAGCTTAAGGTGACAAGAGAGAAAGAAGTAGTAGGAGATGTGATAAATGCTTTAATATTCCTTTTATCCCTGAGTCAGCCGTACCATTAACGCACTAATATACTGAACTTCCCACACAGGGGCCGGAGGAGCAGAATATATTTCAAGAGTTGCGCTGCAGTTGTAGTATTACATAGATCACAGAGCGAGACTACGGACTAACACCTTTCACAAGCCTAACCTAATAGAGCCCTATGATCTAAGTAATTAAATAAAATGGTATGAGAAAAAAAAATTGATTTTTATACCTTCAGTGTCTTTAGGCTACAAATAATATGCTTTGCTGCAGAGACGACCAAAGACTGTAATTTCAAAAATGTATTTTGCTTTTATAGCCAGCTCAGAGCTGCTAGCAAAGTTTAAAAGCAAGACTACAGAAGTGTTAAACTGAGTAGACTCGTATAGATCTGAACCTTTGGATCATCAACTTTTAATCCGTAGCACTAGTGACTGCTACAACCTACACAATGCACACAGAGCTTGGCCATTTCATGCACCATGTGCATGTTTGCGCATAAAATAGAAACTTGCGTTCGCACGTGACGTGTGCCATTTTGTGCGATCTGCACATGTGCAAACCTGGCGCGTGGTGCCAGGAATCGGGGGCCCAGGCGCAAGCGGAAGCACTGGCGCCTGGTTTTGGTCTTTTTTGGCGCACAGCCATGAACCAACCCTAATGGCACAGTAATCACCAGGGCATGGCACCTTTCCTTCTGCATTCCCCTGTTTAGATACGGTTTGTGGAGGACTTACTGCAAACAATGACCCATCTGCTCCTCCTCATGTGGCTCGTCATCCTTTTTAGAGAAAAGTAAAGTTTGGATATTGAATAAAATGTATTTGACCCCTTTTTCTTTGTCAATATAAGTGTATGGCTTATTGTAAACTGGCTGCCGATGCAAAGTCATCCATTACACTGTAGTTAAAAATGAATGACTAACAGCACATTTAAGAAATGGAAAACATGTTAGTCCTTGCAAGCTGTAAAACCCTGTTACAATTAGAGCTGCTAAGTGTAGATGTTGACCTTGTCCTTCATCAATCCTAATAGATGAGAGGTCTTGTCTGACTTCTTGACTGTGAGCTTTTTTAACCACTTGGATTAGTTGTTGGCTCCATCCATGAATTGTATTATATATTTAATTGTATTATATATTGTGATTTAATGGACAAGAAAGACCTTCTATTTAGTGACCCCTCAAAATCATTCAACATTTCTTAATTCTACCATCTCCGAAACCTGGCCCTGCCTAGCCAAGTGGCTTTCTGGTTTTTCATCAATCTGTATGGCATTGGATGTTATCTACTGTATTGCCCACTTATGTCCTTGAGGGCAGCTATGTGCTAGGGTGGCACAAAAAGAATTCTGAGGGTGGGCAAGGGTTGACAGCTGAACAATCATTAACTCTATCTGCAGAGCCACCATTTCAAAATATATCTGACCAGAACAACTGAAAACATTGGCTTTCTGTATCCTAATATGGGAATACCAAATAGATATATAAGAGGCCTGACAAGATGTATTTCTAAGATGGCTTGTAACGCTTGCCTTGGCACTTGCTAATCCCTACATTATAAAGCCATGAATTTATACCTTGCGCTGATAAGGGCCAAAAAGCCTAAAACATGTCCCCTCATTGGCTTAAGAAGATTGGTAATTCTTAGTTACTATGCACCATTTAAAACTACTAATATTACAGGTTGTCTGAAAGGTAAAAAATCCATATAAAATTAAAATAATTTGTCATACAATGATCACATTTTAGACACAAGCTGTGGCGAAAATAGTGAGCTTCATGCTAACACACATTAGACATGTTAGCATGATCACATTTCTGATTAACAAATTATAGCAGATTTTAGCCAACACTGCTTGAATAGCCTCCTATTACCTTCAGTTCATGCTGCCATCCAAGGACTGGATGATCAAAAAATGCTGTAGGTATAGCAACACCAATAGCCATCATGTTGATAACAGGGCCCAATAGGCTTCATCATTTCCCCTACCACTACAATCTGATCACCATTTTACATAAGTTATATTTTCTTAGTCTTAGTATTCAATGTTTTCATTGAACCCTTCGTCATGTCCCTCCCCCACGGACTCTCCTCCTCTGTGGTATAAAAGCAAGAAGATCACAGCCTGCTGAACCAGGATGGAGTTCCCGACCCAGCTGATCTGCAGAGAGGACACTGCCCATGGGAAGGTGGGGTAGGGGGTGGGCAGATGATAGATGGAGGAAAAAGCAACAATGGTGAGTTCTTTAAAAAAAAAAAAAGTTTACAGTGTAGTAACAGCTCAGGCATTTAGAAGAACTGAATGACAATGCTGATACTGGGTACCACGCTCCTTGCTCTGGCTCATCACTGCTTGTAATTATATTATACCACACAGTGAAACCTTTCACTTGTGTTGCAATTTAATTGCATAGTACCAAAAAGTGCCAACTCCAGTAAGTGGGGGGTGTTTAAAATTTATTTCAAAGAACGGGGTTGAATCAGAACCTCTGTGGAAAGTCACACTTTTGTGAGAAAGTAAACTCGCCAGTGCAAATTCTCAAATTCTGAAAAATCACACGAAAGGAAAACATTTCCCCCCAAAATTCTCACTCAAAAAATGTTTTGAGTGAATTACCGAGTTATAAATAAATAAAAAGTTACCATTGGGCTCAATGCCCTTTCATTGCTACCCTGATGAAAGGGCCAGAAATGTTGGTAATTTTTTATTAAACAACCACCAGCTTGAAAGAGTCTAGAAATGTAACTTACTAATGTAACTAACTAATGTAGCTATAATATGAATAATTTTATTTGACACAAAATTAATTAAAAAGCACAAGACACCACAAGACACAAGACATGATTTAAAAACAAGAAGTGGGTGATGTGCCCACGGAACGCGTGGCTCCTGGTGTGGCAGGCGGTGGGGAGACTTCACACATGTTATTTTCATGATACCTTGGCTTTATTTCTTGTGATGTTTTTTGTGATAGATTTGTGATATTATTTTTTGATTGGTATTGTGATATATATCAGTGGTTCCCCTTTGGGATGCCTAAATAATACAGGTCATTCTCAAAAAATTAGCATATAGTGCTAAAGTTCATTATTTTCCATAATGAAATGATAAAAATTAAACTTTCATATATTTGAGATTCATTGCACACCAACTGAAATTTTTCAGGTCTTTTTTTGTTTTGATACTGATGATTTTGCCATACAGCTCATGAAAACCCCAAAATCCTATCTCAAAAAATTAGCATATCATGAAAAGCTTCTCTAAACGAGCTATTAACCTAATCATCTGAATCAACTAATTAACTCTAAACACCTGCAAAAGATTCCTGAGGCTTTTAAAAAAGCCCAGCCTGGTTCATTACTCAAAACCGCCATCATGGGTAAGACTGCCGACCTGACTGCTGTCAGTCGTTTAGCTCGTTTAGAGAACCTTTTCATGATATGCTAATTTTTTGAGATAGGATTTTGGGGTTTTCATGAGCTGTATGGCAAAATGATCAGTATTAAAACAAAAAAAGACCTGAAAATGTTCAGTTGGTGTGCAATGAATCTCAAATATATGAAAGTTTAATTTTTATCATTTCATTATGGAAAATAATGAACTTTAGCACTATATGCTAATTTTTTGAGAAGGACCTGTATATAGAGGTGATTATATTTTCATTGGTGAATAGAGTAGATTGATATGTTTATGAGTTGTTATGGTTGGGAATATTAATTCTAAATTGATTGTTTGACTAGTAGCACTTGCACTTTATAAATGTATAGATTTTGTAGTGATCCGGATCATAGGCAGGATTTGCACATGTTTAGTTGCACTGTTGAAACACTTTGTTGAATGATTTAGCACATATATCTAGGCATTTGATATCAGTGTGGTGAAACTCTCCCCATCGCCTATACACCTTCATGTTGGTTTGCCCTGTGTGTTATTGTCCCATTTATGTGTTTTTTTAAGGGATTTTAATATGTTGAGTGTATTGTATGTAGTGATTATAAATATGTAATGTAAAAAATTTATTTTTTTGATCAATTTATGAGTTGAGAGTGCCTGCCTACATGCTTTTTTTTGTTCATGATTTAAAAACAACAGCCAAACTGGACCATGTTGGTACAAATAATAACTGATGATAATATTGGTGGATTAGAATATCATAAGAATTAATAAATGAAGCAACCTCCCCACAGTAACAAAAAAGGCTATTAGGAACAGAGCAAATCAACCTTTACAAATAGTACCAATAATTCATAAAAATATCATATAAATAATACAAAACAATCTCATAATAATAACAGCCTCAAATGCAAATAAAGTGCCAATATACAGTGCATGCTGATCTAATTAAACTGCATTAAAGTGCCAATGTGCAATGACCCCAAATAACTTCTAAAACCTTTGTAAGAGAACCTCGTGCAAGCAGGCAGGAGAGGGGACTCTTGTTTTAATTTAATGTGCCCAAACAGTATATGAGAGAGAAGGCTTGCAAAAACACCACCAAAAATCAATTAAAAAAACGCCCATTAAAAATTCCAGGTCCAGGTGGATGCATCCGCTGCCCCACGCGTTCCGCTGTGTGTCCACAGCACCCCGCCATTTCTGCTTTATGTGTGTTGGTTAAAATTATGATATATTATATATTTCCTGTCTGACTGCATGTCATGATGTGATTATGACAACTGTATTTTTTTATTCATACTGGCCAGGATACATGTGGATGATGCATATCTGACCATGTGGGTTTTAAAGCATTTTGATCATACTATGAGATCACGATTGCATTCTCCTTAACTGTATATAAGATACTGTTTCTAATTTCCACAGCAATGGCAATGGCCATCATCTTAGGCCCTTATTTAACAAGGGGTAGCGCCAGGTAGCGACTGGTGAGCGAACGGTAATGACGGTCACCGCCACGAGAACGCCGGCTCCCCACCACAATCACACATTTATCAAGCCGATCCTGCTTAGCGACTGAGATAGCGCCAGACTCATTCATCATTATTCCAGCCTCACCCCACAGCGCCAGCGAGCGACCTTGAACAGCGACAGGTATGACCTCTCGCTACCTGGCGCTCTCCAATGCGTTTCAATGGAACAATCTTTAAATATTCATAATTCATTGTTAATAATTTTTTTTTTTTAATGTGAAAATTTCTGTTACCACTTCTGCCATGTTAGATATTTTTTTTAAGGTAAGAAAAAAATAAAAAAAAAATTTGTGCAGAATTGATATTACAGGTCTGATATTAATGTATTCATATTCCAAAATGTTTTTATAAACTTGTTTTTTTTTGGTTTCCCAAAATATGGTTGTTTGGGGGTTAAAAAACTACTTTTAACCCATCGCCGCCAGCGCTCTGGGGTTTAAACATGCATTTCACAGCGCAAGAATTTTTGGAGCGTGATTTGTTAATGAATATGGTGGGAGCCGGTCGCTATGGCCATTCGCTATCATGCGCTCCCATACAGCGCGGAACCTGTCAAATAGCGACTCATCACCTTGTATTCAACATTACTGCACACCGACTGAGTCGCTATCAACAACCGAACAACGGCCAAGCACAGCGACTACTAGCAGGCGCTGTGAAAATACCGCTACAGTCGCTCAACTGTCGCTACCTGGCGCTATTAATAAATCACCCTCCCAATCTCCAATCTCAGTAAGTTGTACACCAGCTGGTCTGGGCTGTGGAGCACGTTTTTTTTTACTTTTGGCTGGACATTCCCTTTAAAATTAAATTAGAGAAAGATTCAAAATATCACAAAAATAAGTAAACTCTATTTTATTTTTTACACCACTTCACATGAATAAATGTAGATGCAGATTTGCAGATGTGATTTCTTTTACATGAATAAGCTCAGAAAGAGGTAATGTTATTTCATGTTATACAATCCACTTCAGTCTCTATGAACGTTGCATTTTAATAGCATTTTACTCATCTACTCGGAGTCTGTTTGCTGTAATGTTTTAAATGGCTAATTAAATGAAATCAGCACTAAGATTCTGCATCTGGCAAAATGAGCAACTTCTTTATTTGTAGAATACTTCCATACAGTAAATCAGTGGGGCATATTACATGATGTTTTTCTGCTGTTTTACAACAGCAATACACATTTTATATACTGTTATTTATGTTATCTTCTCATTTTGGAAAGTCTAAATGAAATTATGCATGACTGCATAAATAAATGAGACATTAAGCCACAAATGGCTTGCTGTGCATGCCTGGCAAGCCACGGTGCGCTTGCCTCTATTTTAAATAAATGCAGAAATAACATGACTGTTTTGTAGAAAACTACTCTGGCAATAATGGCTTCTCATTTAGATTGTCTTCTTTGCTATTTCTCCTTAATTTACAATATTCATGTTCAGGGCCCTAGCGTTTCTTTCTGTAATCTTGATGTCTTTTTACAGATAATTGGCAATCATTGTCAATATTACAACACATATGTCAAAGGGTTAAACAGTAAGTCTGCCCCTGGGAGCAGTTAGAAATTCTCCTAAGATTGTGCATGAAAATTGGCTTTCCATTTATCGAATGCGCACAATGGCACACAAGCTAAATCTTTTATAATGTATTAGAGGTAAAGACCTTCACATCTTACATTCACCCCAACCCTGGAGGTTAGCCTGTTTTGTTGTATTACCAAAGTGGAAGTTCAATAAATAATTGATCTAAAACCTTATCAAAGTTCATCTAGCAACTGGTTAATGTAATATCGTATTGCTGACTGCAGTTACAGTTATCTGCCCACAGATAAGCTTTACTATAGCTGCCCTGGTCATAGCAAGTCTCCTGCTCTGCTGAGTGATTTCTTCCTCATCTCTGCTTCTCTTCCTTAAAGCGGACCTCCAGTCTAAAAGTTTAATAAATTGCTCCACTAATGCTCCTCTCTGGCAATGAATGACATAAGCTATTTGAGAGGGCTTAACCCCATGCAGGTGTTGCAGTACAGAATGCAGATGCTGCGCTCTTGAACTGCATGAGAGCGGCCATCTTTCTACACATCTGACAACCCTGATTTTGAAAATCCTAGTCCCACAGTCAAATTTGCTTAAAATCCCTGTGCAACCATCTCTTACCTCTAGCCAGTAGAAAATCAGTTATAATGAGTCATCATTGCATCATTGCTCAAAGATTCTACAGACAGTATTTCAACTGTTAAAAGCAGACCAATCACCATTCATGGAGGCCCTGGAGTCTAAAAGATTCCAGGGCTGGCCATTTCCGTCCCCTGGGGCATCCCAATTCAGGATGCTCTGCTGTGTGTGTACCCCTATATTGCCCACTTTCACTCACCTTCCAGAATTTCCCACACTGCTCTCAACCAGAGGGCGCATCCTCCACACCCCTGAAGCTGAAGTGAGCTCCCATGCCCAGTTATTCAGATAGGCTGGGGCGTGAGAATACACCTCAGCTACAGGGGTGGTGGAGATGTGGCCAATCCCGCTCCCCTATGCCACGCTCTGTGTGTGATTATATCTTTAAATATGTGAAAGGATTGAATAAGGTTCGGGAGGGAAGTGTTTTTAAGAAGAAGCTTAATGATAGAACAAGGGGGCACAACCTGAAGCTAGTCGGGGGGAAGATCAGGAGCAATGTTAGAAAATATTATTTTACAGAAAGAGTAGTAGATGCTTGGAACAAACTTCCAGCAGAGGTGGTTGAAAAATCAATAGTCAGTGAATTTAAACATGCCTGGGATAAGCACACATCTATCCTAAGATAAAGAGAACATACAGTATACACATAAGGGCAGACTAGATGGACCGTATGGTCTCCTTCTGCTGTCACCCTTCTATGTTTCTATGTTTCTATTAGGGCCATTTGCCGATCATTAATATGCACGGCATATAGTGCTGCTTGGACGAAAATGCATGTGGGACCAGGGAAAGGTGAGTTTTGGGGGTAAACTTTGGGGGGGTTCACACAGCAGGGCATATCAGATCAGGACCAGACAAACACCAAAAGCTGGGATAATCCCGGTTTTTAGTCCACTTGTCAAGGTTATAAACATACATAGCTTCCCTAACACACATCATTCCTTTCCTCCAGCAGATGCTGATTCAGTGTGTGTGTGTGTGTGTGTGTGTGTGTGTGTGTGTGTGTGTGTGTGTAGCATGACAGGGATGCTGCCCCTGTTACTGGGGCATATAACTATCCCCCTCCCCTCCCCCATGCTCATGTTTAAGCAGGGCTCTCAGGTGTGTAGTAAGATAACAACTCCTTTACAGCAAGAAGGCAGCATCTGTAAATATTTTTGCATCTGCATGGCGTTAAGCCACAGGTTCCTCTTCTCTAACAGGCCAGGTTTTGTAAATCTCTGCATTAATGCACGAGTTGAGTAGTTGTGTCTAGACAGAGCACCTGTGCATCAGTGTAGGGATCTGCAAAACCGGACCTGCTGGTGGTCCTTGAGGAGCAAGTTTGGGCTCCCATATGCTAAGCCCTCTCAAGCAGCATACACCACTGAATGTTGGGGGGGGGGGGGTAAGGGGAGAAATTTACAAAACTTAATTTTTTTGACTGGAGGACATCTTTACCCCTTTCAGAGCTTGAAGAGGGGAAAGATGGAGAAATCACCCAGCAGCATGGCCCTACAAAGCTCTGTCCAGCCTTAGTGGGTGCCTTGTCAAATATAGCTTGAGGAGGTTAAACGAGCACTAACATTTAGCCGCGGCCTCACAACACCATCTTCTAACACATTAACACCGGAGGGTAGAAGCTGGCATATATTCTATCAAATTTCTGAATATCATCTTTGTAGGGAAAGTGTCAAAGAAATTAGCGGCCTAGTCTCCTCAAATTTCATTTTGCCCTAGTTCACAGAATCTGTCATTTGTAGATGTCTGCATATTACTTGATTTTGTCATGTGCTGTGTAGTACTCTGCTCCCTGTAACTCAGGTCCTAATGAAATGAAGCCAGGAGTACAATGGAAGGGAGGCCGGTTCAGTACATATATAACATGTGACAGTTCTACGTTGCGTTGTTATTAATATGCCCCAAAGTGATCTTTCAGCTGGCTGCACAATTAATTTGAGCACCAATAATGTTTGGTAAATAATTTACATACAATTAATGAATATTTCCTTCAAGTTCTCAGTCTACTAAGACAATTTACTATCAATTTATTAACTGATTATTACTACAGGCCCTCATTATGGGGCAATATTAAAACATTTGCTCTTTTTAAAGGGATTGTAAACCCAAATAAGAAAACAAACAGGCCACACATTTACCGTGTTTCCTACATGGCAATGAATGGAGGGGGGGGGGCAAATTGAGGATCGGAAACAATGTCCAAGAGTGGGAAGAGCCCTGCTCTTGGAAACCGTGAGGTTTCTTAGCAACAGGCCGTCAGCAACCTGCTGCGTGGGAGAGAAGGTAAGTGCTTTTTTTTTTTATCGGGTTTACAAACACTCGATTGGTTAGTGTTCAACCAATTTCAAGGACTCAGCTATGGTTTATTTATTTACTACACAAGAATATTTTGAAAGCTTCGCATAGCAAAACAATTTTAGCTGCCATTTTATTTTATGAAACTTTATATCAGTAGATGATAGCTGTAGTTTAAACAATTATAAAGACAATTTCAGTATGGGAGTGTGTTAGCTTAAGGGGTTTTGGGTTGTTCAAATGTTTGTCATCTGCACTTTTATTTGATGCTAAGCTGGAAAGAGAATCTTCCTCATCCAGAGAATAAGATAACAAAGTATATCATGTATTTTTCCTTACTATGACGCTTTGATCATATTGACTGCAGGGGACCATAAGTGTTTTACTTCCTTATGTCCTTGTGCAGTACATTTTTTATTCTAACACAATAAATAAACAATATACAGTGGGTTACTATTTCTACATTTGAAAGAGAACAGAAAATACTCCATATTGTGTTATGTTTATCTTTTCTGCCCTTCCATTTGCTTTAATCTCTGTGCAATCTTCTTTGCAAAATGAACATATGTCTAAAGCTTTCCACTCACTTGCAATTGTCCTTTTAGCTGCCACAACTACATGGCTAATCAACATTTTACTGGTACTGGGGGGGGGGGGGGGCAATACAGCTCTCCAAGCTGAAATGGTATAGATCAGGGGTACTCAACTACTTTCAGTGGAGGTACGCTTACCAGGATCTGTCGCGGAATGAAGGTCCGAGCTGAACACAGTAAAGAACTTGCTCCAAAGCAATACGCCCAATGTGGGGGTCAAGTGAGGGGCAATGCAGGCCAGCAGTGGTGGGGGAAGGTTAGGTGAGAGTTCAGTCCTATCCTCCCAAATAGTCAGCCCCCCCCAACAATGACCAGCAAGTTCCCCCTATCCACAGTGGTCAGCCTTAATCCACCAAAATAGTTAGCCCCCCTTTCCTGGGAATGGTCAGCTTTATCCTCCCGTCCCACCACAATGTTCAGCTGTACATTCCTCTCCCCCCACAATGGTCAGCAGTATCCCCCTCCTCCACAATCAGTGCCATCACCCCACCCTTATAGAAATTGGCTGCTGACCTGTCTCTTGAGGAGCCTAACACCAATAACACTTCAATCATTCACGCACACAGAACATTAACATACACATAAACATAACAATCATAAATAGCAAACGCTCACAATTATACACAACACACAGACCAATCATAGACACACTCACGTCATTCACAGAAAACACACACACATACATACACCAGGCGGCCTTACAAAAGTACCGGCACTGGTCCTTTGTTCAGTGAGAACTCGCTGGTGGCCAGTCCGACGACGTCGCAGGCGGAACTAAAAAGCTGCCTGCGTGTTCCTGGGAAGGCTCTAAAAGTGAGTGCACACAGGTGAAAGGAGGCACTGAATTGAAAGCACTGTCTCACTATCAGCACAATGACAACCCATGTAACGGCAACCACGGCACCACACTAAGGTCAGGAGGGGCTCTGGACAGCTGGTGTCCAGGGGCCTGATCCGGAGTACTGTTGGTATAGGTTATACATGCACTTTATATGATTACATTTTTTTATATTAATCGTATTTGCTATTGTACTTGGCAATATGATACCTTATGGTTGATTTGATCATATGTTTGGTAGCGCAGGCATTTTTGATTTGGCTTTGTGTTTGCAGAAGATCTGAGATGATATCACCATGGTCACCAAGCTGCTTGTACTTTCACAAGAGCATTCAATCTTACATTGGCTTAAAAGTAAACAAAACCCACCAGGGCTGGTTCTGGAATCTATTTAAACCTAGGGCCAGCTGCTGGTCTTCCCCTGGGGCATCCTGAGTCAGGATTCCCCACTGTGAAACCCGCAGGGGTGCCAGAAAACACTCACCTTTCCTCGCTCCAACGTACTCCTCCAGCTGCTGCTACACCTACCACTGTGGCAAACCCCACCTCCCCCAACCTTGACCCACAATCTGGCAAAAACAGGCACACAACCTCCATCGAAGGAACGGGAGGAAGCCAGCCCCACCCTGTACCCAGGCGCCACTTGCCTTTGTTAAAGGGTGCCAAATCCACACTTTTAGACACAACTCCACCCACTATTTTAAAATGGTGCACTGTACCGCCGGGAAGATTTAGAAGGGCATGGATGCAGTGGTGGAGGAGCAGCAGTGCCATAACAAAACATTGGAGGCACTGCTGGGCCAAATGGTGTAAAGAGAATAAACCAGGCCACTTCCCCCTTATCACGACCAAGGGGCAATTGTGGGCACCATGTTGCTCTTGAGCCACCCATAGAGGGGTTTTGTATTTTATTATTAACTTGATATATCCCCTAAATGAAAGACATCAAACATCCACTTATTTTGGCTGTTTTAATTGCACATACCAAAACAGAAAAGGGGGGTAAACATAAATGAGGCAAAATATATAAATACATCAACACAAATTAAAAAAAAGAGTTGTCGACTAAATGCTGGCGAACAGATTGGGCAGCACGGCTCGGGATACTGGAATACAGTAGGCCATGTATCTTGGGAGCTGCAGCAGGGCTTGGCTCCTCCACATATACTGACACCCTCCTTGGTAGGGCAAAATTGTGGAGGGCAATACAGGCCATGATGATTTGAATCACCTGACATGAAAAAAGGCTAAAATACGGGACTTTAACATCATTCCAGAATGTGGAAATGCATGCAAGAGAGGCTTTGAATCAGGCCAACAGTCACGGCAGGCGGCTCTCATCCGAACGAGGAAGAGGTGAGTGACTACTGGCATTCTGGGGGGTTTCGCACAGTGAGGCACCCCAGTTCAGGATGCCCTAGGGGACATGAACACACCCGGGAAATTTAAATTCTTGGGTTTTGTATCGCTTTAAAAGTTTATGGGAGCTCAGCTGGTGAGTGTATGTAACTGAAGCTTCAGGGAATTGGTTATCATACCCATCCAGCCAAATTCAAGGTAAGGTAAGGGTGGAAAGATCTGTGAGCCACAATCATGATTCAGTCAAATTCGAAGTACACACTGTCCTACTGGATATGCAACAGAGCTATTACAAACTCTATTGTGTACAGCTATGTTCTGTCCAATTCTCCTGAAGAACATCTCAGAAGATGTCATCATAGGTCACCACCTGCCACTGATATGACAGAAAGGAATAGTCTAAGATGGATGGTGCTGAATACAGAGTTGGGCATCCTATATACTCCCTACGACAATCCTGTATACACTAAGACACTAAGGGGGTTATTTAAGAACGGCTAGTGCCAGGTAGTGCCTCGTAGCGGCAAGCAGCGTCTGGTGAATGCCGGGCGCTGTACGCAAAACCACACTTAAGAAAGCGAATCTGGTGAGCGCCTCTAACAGCGCCATGTAGCGTCACATGTATTAATAGCGTATATCGCTGTTGCTCTAGGCTCAGGAGCGCCATGTAGTACCTGACGCTCTGTAGCGCTCTCCCATACATTTCAATGGGGCTTCATTAGTTGTGTATAAATAGCGCGTTTGGCAATTTACATTTTTTTTGGCTGAAATCATTGTTTCATTAAAATCATTGACCTTTGGGACTTTTTGTATTTTTATGCAGAATTATATTTACAGGTCTGGCACTAAAGTGTTATTGTCCTAGTGTTAAAAAAAAAAGTAATTCCATGTGTTTTCGCTTTGTTGGTGGATATGTGTCAGAAACAGACTTTGATCACACAGCATCTGGCGCTTTATGCTACATTGCCCAGCTCTAGAGCGCCAACGCTGTGTGTGTCTAGTGTTTTGTTAAATATGGTGTGCTGGCACTACCTCTCGCTCCCTGCAGCGCTATACTGTTGTTACAGTGCCCAACACACAGCACGTTCATCAATGCCAGCCAGGTTACTAGAACGACCGAGGCGCTCTGTTACAGCGCCCTATACCCGCTTATAGTGTCTCCTAGCGGTCGCTCTAAGCGCCGCTATACAGACGCTCATCTGGCAATACCTGGTGTTAGTAGTGAATCAGTCTCCAAGTGAGATTTGCAACCATCCTACAAAAAAAAAGATTTGGAATAGAGCATGAGCTCCCCTGGTAAGCCAGCTGGTAAGTAGTGTTGCTCAAACTGCCTCTGATTTAAAAACTTTTTTGGCTAAACCAATGTTGAGGTTGACAGGCAACTAAACACGATTCAAATCTCTGTGGGGGGGGGGGGGGAGCTTTGTGTGGTGTTCCTCCTTAACCAAAGAATTTGAGTTAAAAAGCTCCCTTTAATTCCAGTTTAACATCTGAATATAATGACAGGATTGCCACTACCAAATCCAGTATAATGTATCTTAGAGTGAAACAAAGAGTTCCCTTTAACTGCATTAAAATACCTGAATATAATGACAAGGTTCTCCTTTAACTGACTTTTTGGTGAAATAAAATGAAATAGAATAAGAACTATTCTATCCCTAACCTGCAATTCAGCCTGCCAGCAATCACACACAAATGAAATATATTGTCTGAAAATATAATTTAAGTTTTGATATGTCTGCATAATAAAAGCTAATAATGTGTCATGTCAAACTTTGTTTTAACGTTCTTTTTAATAAAATATCATTACACAACTGTGATATAAAGAGTATTCCCTTTCATTTCCAGACTTTACATGTGACATTCTTGAAGTTTTAAAAGTTAATTATTGTGATATTAGAAGTCGGTTTTATGAAACTCACTGTGAACCAGTCTCCAGAGGCAATAACTGACACGCTGCGTGAGACTCAAAGCATTTTGATTTTATTATATTTACATTTTGTCAGAAACCTGAAGATGCCAGAAAGCTGTATTAAAGTACCACATGTGACTATAAGACACAGAAGCAAAAAATGATATTCTAAACCGAATGGATGAATATGAGGACACCAACATCAGGATGTATATGACACCCCCTACCAGCACATTACCTTTCTATTATCCCCCTGCGCGCTGCAGGCTCCCAAACTGCACCCCCATCTTTGCTCTGCTTCATGCTGCACCCCATCTCCACTCTGCTCTATGCTGCATTCCATCTCTGCCCTGCTCCATGCTGCACCCCCATTTTTGCCCTGCTCCATGCTGCACCCCAATCTCTACCCTTTTCCATGATGCACCCCCATTTCTGCCCTGCTCCATGCTACACCCCAATCTCCACCCTACTCCATGTTGCACCCCCCTATCCACCCTGCTCCATGCTGTACCCCATTTCTGCCATGCTCCATGCTGCATCCAATCTCCACCCTGCTCTATGCTGCACCCACATCTCTGCCCAGTTTCCCATCTCCACTCTGCTCCATGCTACACCCCCATCTCTGCACTGCTCCATGCTGCACCCCCATCTCCAGCCTTCTACATGCTTCACCCCCACCTCCACCCTGCCCCATGCTGCACCCACATCCCCACCCTGCCCCATGCTGCACCCACATCTCTGCCCTGCTCCATGCTGCACCCCTATCTCCAGAATTCATCATGCCTCACCCCTATCTCCACCCTGCTCCATGCTGCACCCCCATCTTCAGCCTTCTACATGCTTCACCCCCACCTCCACCCTGCCGCATGCTGCACCCACATCTCTGCCCTGCTCCATGCTGCACCCCTATCTCCAGAATTCATCATACCTCACCCCTATCTCCACCCTGCTCCATGCTGCACCCCCATTTCTTCTCTGCTCCATGCTGCACCCCATCTCCACCCTGCTTCATGCTTATACATCTCCACCCTGCTCCATGCTGCAGCCACATCTCCACCCTGCTCCATGCTGCAGCCACATCTCTGTCATGCTCTATGCTGCACCCCCATTTCTGCCCTGCTCCGTGCTGCACCAGCATTTCCCCCCTGTGTTATAAAAGTCTTCAGCCCATTAGTGGGAAACATTCTGAGGCCAGGGGTTGAGCGGTGGCGGCATTCATAATATACTGTATCTGCAGAATGCCCATTAGAGAACTGCAAAGCAGTCAAAACATCGAACTGCAATATAAATATGTTGTTATTGTAGTACAGGCTAGCTCAGGGGACAGGCAGTCATAATTGAGAGCTCCTCTTTTTCAAAAACAGAATGGTACATTCACAAAACTTGTATCTGATTTGTCCTTCCTTTAAAATAACGCTTGGCTGAGATGTTCTTGCAGGGTGTGTAAGTAAAATCCACCTCTTTCGCCATCTAGTATGTTTATACAAAATGTTATTAGTAGACCCTTTTTGGCAACAGAGTTTCTTAAAGTGGAACAAAACCCATGATTTTCACTTTCCCAGGATTTGACCTGTGTCCCCCGGGCATCCCGCATTGGGATGCCCCACTGTGTGAAACTCCTGCCATCGCTACATTCAGACTCACCTTTTCCTGGTCCAACGGTGCCTGTGCAGCCTCCCGGCCAATCAGAGACACCTGCTGAAGTGACATAATACGGCGAGCAGTTCTGATTAGAGTGAATGGGGAGCATGAGCAGCCGCATCCCCTGCTGCCCCGTGGTCGTGCCCCAGCCTATCTGAATGGATAGGTCGGGAGCGTGTGCAAAGCCTGAGGATGCGTGGATGTGGCCACTCTTGCTCCCCATAGTAAACAATCAGAGCGTGTTGCCGAATTACATTAGTTCAGCAAGCGGCTCTGATTGGACGAGAGCCTGTGTATGCACTGTTGAACAGGGGAAAGGTGAGTAATTACCAGAACCCTGGGGGGTTTACACAGCAGGGCATCCTGGGGGAAAACTGGTGGCTGGGCCCTGGAGTCTTTTAGATTTCAGGCTGGCTGCTGGTAGATTCTGTTCCACTTTAAGTGAAACTAAAGTTTAAAATTAAAATGTAATTTTAATTGAGGTACCACCATTTAAACAAGCCCATTGGAGGCTGAGCAGCATACACCTACTGACTAAAGTGTCTTCTAAAAATTTGTAAGATGACCTGACTTCCATAGAATGTTTAAGACTCTTATTTGCAAGTCTAATATTAAATAAGTGACAAGGGACATCTTGAATGTTTAGGCCAAGGTTTCCAGTGTCCATCATCTAAGAGATACGGGTATGAAAAATACATTCTCAGTACTGAATTCTGACAGGTACATTAAAGGTCTGACCGCTTCACACCTTACAGTCTCTGTAAATAAAACTGAAAAAAGCATCATGGAAAAAAGCAGAATATTGGCTATGTTTGATAGTAAACCAAAACTGAGGAATATTCTTTTTACATGTCTACCAATTTTTTCCAATCCTGATATTAAAAGTTCTTCTTCTTAAAAGCTGACCAAAACCCCTTTACAAGACTACAGGGCGGAGATGTAGCTGTGGGCTGCTCATGCGCTGTGGGAGCGTGAGTAAACCCAGAGGGTTTCATACAGAGGGGCATCCTGGCATTGTCTGTCCATGGCCTAGGGAATTATCTGGGTATGGGTTTATCCATATGCCTTCCAATTTCTACTCCCTGTCCCTAACCCAAACTAGGATGCCCCACTGTGTAAAACCCCGTTAAATCACCGCACCCACTCACCTAACCCCATTCCAATTACCCATGCGCTGGTCATGGCCTTGCTTTACGTTTACCTAGAGGCATATCTGGGGCAGCCATTTATGATTGGCTGGCCTGGGTATGGCTCCAACTAGAGGTGAGCAGGGGATACAACCAGTGGCCTGCACCATTTAGCTCGCTAGCGGCTGTGATGTCACAACATATTGCATAACTAAATGGAGCTGAGTGCACTGATTCTGCAGCAACTGGCTCACGTAAATGTACAGTGGCTTCCTATCTGCTGCACTCTGCATTGTGTTACATGGCCCCCTTACTGGCCGCAGCCCGCAAGCCAGCTGAGTGCCGTTATCTATTTCTTTTTTTAAACAAAGTGTTGCCACTGATTTGACCCTGCCTCTGGGGGCCCCTGGCAGGTGGGGACCCCAAGCATTTGCTTGGTTTGCGTGGTGGTTAAGCACGACACTGATCTTACATTTCCCTTTCTGACGTGCACGCCTCCTGCCAAATCACCACAGCAGGTAGACTTGAATAGCTGCAGGCCAGTGCTGAGCTTACAGAGCAGACCAGTGGCTGGGGGTGCACATGCGCGTTTGTGAGTGGTCATCATGCTGCCTGTTGGGGGCTGCCTCCTTCATTAAGCCTTTTTTCAACCTGCTTTATATTACTTATTAACCCTAAGTGAGCTCTGCAAACAATTCCATTTCAATGTACCCAATGTACAAAGGATTTTTGCAGGGACTCTAAGCACTTCAGGGATTATGGGGCCTAGTGGAGAGAGTCCACCTTTGAATAAACTGACCATTTTTGGGGGCCTGACGACCATTTGATGAGTATGGCGGGTGTGTGAATAAGGGCTTTGCAGGCTTTTCAGTAACAAATAGCAGCAGCATGCTATGCTACATTTCTGTGTGTAAGTAGGTGTAGTGCTGCCCATGTCACATGCTCAAGGCACAGCATTTCTGGCCTGTTCAGGATATTGGTAATTGACCTAAAGCTCAGCCAATGCATACATTTCCCTAATACTATTCAGCCAATGAGCCGGAACTCAAATGATGGTGGATCAGTCTTCCCCATATAAGGCCTGAAAACCGTGTCGTATTTGGCTCGTTCTGTGTATTTTACACTTTTTTTCCGTATGCGTAGGCGCTTACGCATGATTCAGAGCCTCTATCAGCAGCCTTCCGTTTACTGCTTTTACATTTTCTGCCTCTTGTTGCGTCCTATTTATCTCCTTCATGTCCCCCGTCTCAACTAATCTCTCACTCCCTTCTGATTCCATGCTTACCTTAACTCACTCGCGGTTCCACTTTAGATGATCTTCCGTCCTTCTTGCTTACCTTAACTCACTCGCGGTTCCACTTTAGATGTTCTTCCGTCCTTCATGCTTACCTTAACTCACTCGCGGTTCCACTTTAGATGTTCTTCCGTCCTTCATGCTTACCTTAACTCACTTGTGGTTCCACTTTAGATGTTCTTCCGGCATTCAGGCTTACCTTAATCTTCTGCATTCTCCTCTTAGTTGTCTCTTCCTTCTTGATGTCTTCTGCTGTACGAAATTTATTTGATGTGTTCATGCATCATAAGTTTAGAGCTTCACATAAAAGAAACACAAAACATGGTTACGTTTAAAGATATTTATTTTGTTTTGCTTAAACTCATTTTTGTGTTTTTTTTTTTTTTTGGTTTAATCTATTTTTTTTTGGGTAAAAAATTTTGCATATAATATATATAAAATGTTTTTTTTTTTAAATAAAAAACTTTTTTTAAAGGGTTTTAGAAAACATTTTAAAAAGGGTTTTAGAAAAAAACTAACATTATTAAACAACATGTGGCAGGCCCCAGGAATCTATTCTTCACTGGTCCCCAGTGAAGCAGCAAGCTCCTGGATGTTGCCCACCAGCCTATACACCATTGCAGTCAGATTTTGGAGTCTCTCCTGTGTGCTAGGCATGAGGCCATAGGTCATTATGCTAATTTATTAGGCTACGATTTTTTAAGACCTGTTTATGAAGCTATGTTATAGATAATCAAATAAGTAGACTACAAACTTACCAGGCTGGTGGGTGACCTGAGCTTGGGGGACCAGCCTTCTCTCTGGGGCCTGTCACTGCTCCGGATCTGAGTCTGTTGAGAAAGGAAAAATATGTTTACTTCTAAAGTCAGATTAGGTAAAGCCAACATTTGTTTCATAATGTGTGTGTGACATCACCCACCTTCGCCATGCACCTCAGGGGCTTGTTCTGCTGGCGTCTTCAATCGCACTCTCCACTCGCTACCTCGTCATCTAAAAATACAATTCTGTGAAATACTCACCTGTAGAATTGGTATTATACGTATACAGTACGTCCTGCTCCAGATATAAGACTTACACTTGGGTATTCTCCTCCAGATGGCGCTGTGCACTGCAGACATGCAAAAACAGGCTCCTCCCGGCCCTTCAAATACCCAGGGACCTCCCACAAATCCCCAGCATTGAAAAGCAGTGAAAAAAGAAGCCGGGAGAAACTAACCACCAAAAACTGGTAATAACAACAATGATAGCAATCACCATACAGGGGATCCAGAATAATGCAAAAACCAGGGTGGGGTGAAGCAGGACGTACTGTATACGTATAATACCAATTCTACAGGTGAGTATTTCACAGAATTGTATTATTCTAAGTATACAGTACGTCCTGCTCCAGATATAATACTTACACTTGGGACATCCAATAGCAGTGTCCATAAAGTAGGGTGGGATCCCCAACAAAAAGGCACAGCAGACAGATAAAAGCACCTGCAAACCTTGCTACCAAGAGTGACATGAGCAAGGCTCTAACGTCAACCACATAAAAACCTTTGAAAAGGTATGAACAGAGAACAAGTAGCGGTCTAGCAGACTTGTTCAACAGAAACCTGGTGCCGAAAGGCCCAAAGATACCGAAGCACAAGTAGAATCAGAAATAAGGCGAGAAGAAGGACCAGAAGGGACATCCCATCCAAGTAAAGACCAGGCCAAAGGCCGCACAATCCCTGGAATCAGACTAAATCAGGCACATACAGGAGGGAGACGCCCGCAAACCCCAAGGGGCAACGGTCCCCCTAAGGGACGAGAGACGAGAGACAATCCAGGAAAACACTTCCAACACCTGTAGAGGGAATGTAGACCCCCTTTTCTCAGCGATACTAGGAATAAGGCCCAGAAGAAAGACAAAGTCTTGAATACATGAGCATAAGACACCACCTTAGGCAGAAGGTCCAGCGTAAAGCGGAACACCACCTCATCTTGGTGTATATATCTATGAACGAGGCCTAGCTAAACAGAGCCGCCCGCTCAGGCACACGGCTGACTGAAGTAACAGTCCCTAGAAGGACAACTTGAGGGTAAGAACAGTCAGACAGCATCCGGAATAGGTCCAAAGGGAACACCCCGCAAGGCAAGCAGAACAAATTCGAATCCCAACAGGGAACATAGAATTACGTGGGGGACGCACATGAGTAACCCCCTGAAAGAAGCCTTAACCAAGGAAACTTGAGCAAAAGACTTCTACAGGAAGTCGGACAGGGCAGAACCTGACCCTTCTGAGTACTGAGTTGGAGAATTCCAACTCCAACCCATGCTGTAATAACTCTGAAACCCTGGGAACAGAGAACGCCCAACAGGGAAGAGACCTAGACTCACACCAATCAATATGGGTACGCATACCCTATAATAGATGGAAGAAGAAGGAGAAGCTTGCTCCTAGTCTTCCCATAGTCTCAATCACCAAGACAGATAAGCCTGTCTCCATCAAGATGGATGTTTCAGCAGTCAGGCCGTCTAGGCCAGAGTCTGTAGATTGGGGTGATGTAAAGGGGCCCTGAGTGAGCAGAGCTGGCACTCCTGGCAGAATGCACAGATCTACTGTCCTCAGTACCACGTCTGCAAACCACACTCCACTAGGCCACCCGGGGGCCACCAGAACCACTGGTCCCCCCTTCCAGAGCAATTTTGCGCAGAACCCTGCCTAGCAGGAGGCATGGAGAAAGACATACAGAACAGAATGTCCTGTTATCATATTACTAAATCATCATGACCACGGCCAGAGAGTCCTGGGACAGGGAAACAAGGGCCGAGAGCTTGTGATAGTGACGGGGCACACACACAGATCCACACTGGTTGGACCTCATAGTGACACAAGGATTAGCACATCCTGTCGCAGAGGGACTTCCACCGGAGCGAATACCACTGATACGCAGGGAACATTGTCCACCACCCAGATCAGGATCGGAGACACTTCCCGGAGGACCCTCCTGCACCGGGTCCCTCCCTGAATTTTCAATGTAGGCCAAGGCCATCAGCTAGGCCTAGCTCCCCCGAACAGGCAGGCCCTGAAGAGGAGTAGGCAAGCGAGTTAGAACTAACTTGAACGCTCAGAGATTCAAACATTGATAGGTGTATAGGCCTCCTAAGGGCCCTACCTCCCCTGGAACCGTAGGGACTTCCAGAAGAAGACCCCCCTCAACCTGATAGATTGGCATCCATGGTGACTGTCTACCCAGGAAAGGGCAAGAAGGGACTGCCCTCAGGCAGGTTCCTTGAGTTCATCCACTACAAGAGGGACCTCCTCACCAGGGAGGAAGGCACACACACACCCTGCTCCAGGGATGCTGGGTCCTTGTCCCGTAGGACAAATAGGAGAAGTTGCAGAAAGCCCCAGGGGGGACTGAGCATAAGGGGCCTCTTCGGAGTACGCCACCAGCGGGCCCACCAGCTGCATCCCCTGCCAGGTGGAGGGACGGGGACAGCTAAGAGGGACTGAGCCCATACAACCAGATTGTTCACTTTATTGCTGAGGAAGGAAGATCCTTGCTTGAACTGTATAAAAATCATTCATAGGAATGGAGTTACCAATGAAGGGGACAATAAGGACTTGGGGTGTTTGATCACCCCTCCAAATAACTCCCAAATGGACACCCTCCAGCCGAGTATCCAACGTAGCCAGACGTAGAGACTGGGAAGTGATGAGGATGTCCAGGTAGGTCATCGCGCGGACGCCCCTTGGTCTCATGAGAAACCACACCCCCGTCAGCACCCTGGTGAGCACTCTGGGAGCTGAAGAGAGGCCAGATGACAAGGTCACGATTATCAGTGTTGGTCAACCAACGCGAATTTGAAGAACCTCGGTGTCCAGAAGACACAGGGAAGTAAAAATAAGCAGCATTGAGCTCCACAGACGGCAAGAAGCCCCCGACGCGCAAGGAGCCGATGGCCGAGCGCAGTGTTTCCATTGCAGAAACCGCCTGTAATTGACGAATTGCTGAAAATCTGTGAGACCAGATTGGGCCAGACTGACCCATCCTTTTTTAGGGAACTGTGGAAAGGTTAGTGTATCGGCCCCTGCCTATTAAGGGCACCCGGGACCCGATAATCTTGGGGGAGGCCACGCAGCAAACTCTATCTTGTATTCGGAGGGCACTACCTCCTGAATCCACCAGTCTGAGGCGTGATACCTCCTGGCATGAGCAAGGTACCGCAGCCGTCCCCTCACCCAGACGGGCAAGGGCGTCCCGATATGCTTGAGGGGATGTTGGTGGAAGACTTAGGCTTAGCCCCGCCAGAGGGGCCAGAGCATTATATGCCGCTCCTGGGGCAGGAGTCTGCACGAGCCCCCAGGAAGGACACCCCTGGTTCCTGTTTTACACTATGGTAGGGAGGGGTTACCCTGCCCCGAGGGGCCGGGACGGCTGCCTACGTTGGGGTGAATTGCCCTTATTTACCAAACAGGTCCAGACGGCCCCAAACAGGCGTTGCCCTCTAAAGGGAAGCCCAGTAAGAGTCTTCTTAGCATCATCGTCAGTACCCCACTGTCGCAGCCAAACCAAGCGACGTATAGCCACCACAAGGGCAGGAGTCCTTGCACACCTTCTAATGGTGTCATCCAGTGCTAATAGGATAAATTTTACAAATACATCAGAACTGGAGAGTGCATTAAACGCATCCCAGGGGAGATACTCAGGGTGATGATCAAGCATCTTTCTGATGAGGGTTCTAGCGGCAACTGTAGTGATGACCGCGGCACAGACCGGGCGCAGCACCGTCCCTGTACAAGAAAAAGCGTGGGAGGCCACAGGTCAATGCGCCGGTCCTCAGCATCCCGAAGGGTACCATAAGCAGGGGCTGTAATAAAGGGGGGGGGTTAGAAACCCCTACGATCTGCGCATCCACCACTGGGGGGGGGGGTGATGACTAACAATTGACCACCTCAGGGGGAAAAGGGGTATTTCTTATCCAAGTCCCCTGGGACCCCTGGAATTTACTGGGGAAATCCCATTCCTTGAGTACAAGAGCATGGAAACGAGCCTGCTCTAGAAATTCCAAGCACGCTGTCGCTGTATGGAAACGCTCCCCTCTCGGCTTGGAGGCCTCACCAGGGAGAGAGATAGACAGGACCTTAAAGACCTTAATCAACAAATCTCACCCTGGCCCCAGTATTCAGGGTCAGAATCGCCATGACTCCTCGGCCTCTCATCACATGAGCCTGAGTCAGAGACCAGCTCTCCTTCATCAGAAGGGGTATAGTCACACGGAGAAGTCAACTCCTCAGTTCCCATAGGACAACAGAAAATGGGAGGCGTCAAGGGCCACTTCTTACCAGGGCCCCTGCGCCCTGACAACCTCGCCATAATCTGATCAGCCGTAGGCAGGCTGGAAGACACAGCAGGCTGCAAATCCCCACTTGTATGCGACTCAGCAGGAGTGAGAATTAAGCATGGGGAAATAAGTGTATTGAAACGAGGTGCAGCCACTGGCAAGCCTGATTGCAGGGCCAGTGCTTGCTCGGCACATGGTGCGCAGACCCGTGCCCTGTCAGCATCAGCATGGGGTTGACCACACGCTATACACAGCCGGTCTTGTCCCAGAGGGGACCCCGGTCACATATTTCTGAGATGCCTCCTTATGGTGATTATCTAGGCACAATATGCCAGCAGGGATTTACGCAATAGGCAACCCTGGATGCCCCAAAGACCCGCTAGGAAGGTGGGAGAATTTTACAAAGCCCGCTATAATTTAACCCAGGCTGGGGAAGCCACTGGATTCAACTGTCTGAAGGACATAATGGGAATAGAGGGAATAAAGGGGTGTCAGAGCCATGCGCAGTAATAGGAACCATGAAAATCGCCCGTGAGGGCACTTACAGACCAAGGTAGGAGGAGGGCCGTTACCACGCGCGCGTGACTAGCATGAAAATGGCGCCAAGCGAACCTCGAAGGGCGGGCCAGAGCGGGCCATGACGCGGAGAGTGTATGACTCACACAGCATAGATGATTTTTGCCAATGAAGACGCCGCAGCGTCTGGGGTCAATATTGTAAAGAGAAGCAGAGTGTATGACACACATAGCATAGATGATTTTTGCCAATGGAGACGCCGCAGCGACTGGGGCGACGCCGCCGCCCGGCGCAGCACATCCAATAAGGAAAGAGACGAGCGTGGCGGCGGCAGATAACAATAAAAAAGCAAACAGCGCTGCTCTGACACCAAGTTACAAGTCAAGGACAATACTAAGGCCATAATCGTGTAATCGCAGTACACTTGAGACCGCCACACACACCCCCCCCCTTTCTTTCCCCACAAGCTACGGGGGGAAACGAGGGAGGATGGGGACCCTTTGGATAGGGCCCACCGCTACACGGGGCACGGGGCAATAATGCGGGAGGGGCATCCACTATGAGGCTCACCATCAGCCTAACCGCCTACCCTATGGTGGGGGAATGCGGTGGAGCATGGCTCCGTTAAGCACACATGGTGCTGCCTACCTGCACCCGACCAGCGCAGCCCAGGATGGGACGCACATCACAAGGAGGACGGGTGGGAATAGTCCAACAGGGCCGCAGGCTGTAAAAGCCCCGCTCACCTGCGAGAGAGTGATACTTCATGTCTTCGCAGTCGGCACTGCAGAGAAATCTGGGGATTTGTGGGAGGTCCCTGGGTATTTGAAGGGCCGGGAGGAGCCTTTTTTTGCATGTCTGCAGTGCACAGCGCCATCTGGCAGAGAATACCCAAGTGTAAGTATTATATCTGGAGCAGGAAGTACTGTATACTTAGAATAGAATAGAAGCAGGAAATGAGTGTGTTTTTACACTGCAAGTACCTGTGTGTGCTTCAGTCAGAGAAACATATCGGAGTGTTGTTGCTCCGCCATCTGGGCCGACTCCCTGGCGAGCCGCTAATGCTCCTCCTCTGTAGACAGGTTCAGTGGCTGCTCGGAGCCACCTACAGAGGAGGGGGAGGACCTTGGCCCTGGAGATGCACCACCTTCACTAGTCCCAGATCCATCCCGCACTGGCCGGACTGCTCGCCTCCGGGTGGGTCGTATACAATAATCCCATTCACTCACTAGAAGAGAATAGCATTCCTAAACAGAGGCCTGCCTAAGGGCTTTGGGATATCTAACATGTAATAGTCATGTACTTACTTGGGAAATGTTGAGCGAAGAATCGCCTCAACCGGGGCCTCTTCCTTCGCTTTAGGTCCGACCAGTGTTGGATGATCTGGGTGAAGGTGGTGTCACTGTCGGCTACTATTTTGCCCACTATCTCCAGGGCCAACATCCTCTTTTGAAAATCACTCGCCAGGTAGTCATACCTGTTCTCCATCATCATCTAAAAGATACAAGAAAAACACATTTGATTAATGCAAACATCATACAAAACACTATCTCAGTTATAGCAGGTTCCTAACTTACTTTCTCCCTAACATTTCTAGTCTTCAGCTATCCTACTTTTGTTTGGCACGGCGTTTAAATTCAAATTTCGCCCCCACTGTTTTGACCTGTGCTGCCTAATCGCATATGCATGCATTTCGCCTGCAAATCAAAGGCCTGAACAAACACTTACTAGCATGATAGCGTCCTGTTGCTCGCGGGTGAAGAGCGTGGGTGCCATTTAGATAGCCAGTACCAGCAGATATGTTGCGCCCCAGCGGTTTCCAGGATGCGCACGTCGTACGCACGCTTATGCGTAAGGGTCATACACACTTATAACTATTTAAAGGGTACTTGGACAAACAGCTGAGTGTCTTTACAGATATCACTGTGCCTGCAAAGAAAGCTAGCCGCAAGTTAGCCTCGGCCAAGGAACGCCATGAGCGTCGTGCAGAACGGAATGGTGAAAGCTCATCCAGGCCTACAACTCGGTCCCACCAAGCCAGTGGCCACTCGCATCCCACAAGGAGCTCCAGTCGCCACATGAAGGATACATTGGGCCACACTCCAGGCCACTCAAAATCTGCATCAGCAAATAAGCTGAAGGAGCCTTCCTCCAGGAAGAAGGCTCCCCGCCCCTCAACATCCAAAAGCCAAGGGAGCACTAGTACTAAGGGCAAGGGTAAGGCAAGGGCTAGAAGCCCGAGCCCACCAACAACACCCTCTCCTGGTCCTTCCCAATGTCAGGAATCTAACGTGGAGAGCCCTGAGTCACCGGGCAGCTCCACGGCAGTAACTTCTTGGGGCAGCCAGCCGATGACACCCACCCCCATGTAAAGCCAGCCCAATCCATGGTAAGCGAAAGGTCAGGCTATTCAACCCCTGCAAGACACCCAAGAATGTCACCCAATATTTCACCCACCCAGGAAGAGGCATCCAGGGCAACATTAGGGTGAAACCTGCGGCGTGGGATGTTGAGAGGACGCTTTACTGAGCCCCAAACCATGGCATTGGCAAGTGGAGTTTCTGAGCACTTTCATGAGCTGTATGGGAGAAATTCTAAAGCCACCAGCAAAGTGTGCAAGAACCAAATCTGGGAGGAGATCACCAGACAGGTCAATTGTGCGGGGACGGAGAGGAAAGATGTGGAGCAGATCCAGTGGAATTTCTCAGACCTCAAATATACTGTGAGACAGAAGAGGAATAAGTGCAGGCAGCACGGGTACATATGGGTGTGGGAGTTGGGCTGGTTGTTGTTGTGCAAGACCTTGTAAGTAATTTTTTTTTTTTCTTAAAGGTTGCAAAAAGGAGGTGGATTCCCAAATAAACTGCAGTACACCGCAGCTGAGGAGCTTGTGCTCGGACTTATACACCTCTTGCCACTACAGGGCTTATCCGGGGCCATAGACACTGACAACAATGTCATGGGTTATGGGTTAGTATGTTAAGGATTGGTTAATTTGCTTGGCATTTAAAAAAATTTAGTAAAAAACCATAGCTCCACACAGGGCCGTAGCTAGGGGGGAGCTAGGGGGGAGCAGGGGGGGGGGGCACACTCCCAGGGTGCAGCAGTTCAGGGTGGAGCCAAAGGGTGTCTGGCAAACCGGTGGTGGAGTCCATTTAGAAAGTTTGGGCCGGGTGCCCTAAAGCCTAGCTACTCCTATGGGTACACAAGGTATGTTTATGTGTTAACTTGCCTTTACTGTTACATTCCAGCTCCTCAAAATACCCACTGCGCAACCCTCCACCTGTTTGCCCACTGCCACCACGTCCCGCCAGCCATTACCAACCTATTCTACACAGGACCAGCAGGATCTGGTAAGTGTAATGTGCACTAACTGTTGATGCATGTGAAGGAAGATGACTACTTGCCCCAACATATATTTGAGCATCTCACAACATTTTTATTCATGTCCCTACAGACACCACCCATATTGGATGCAATACACCATATGGAGGAGGAGGAGGAAAACATTACCAGGCCCCCCACTAATGGCAACCAGGCAACATCATCTGCCACTGCCCCAGCAGCAGCCGCCCACAAAATCTCAGCAGCAGAGTCAATCATGCCCTCTGCTGGCAGACCAGCATGGCCAGCAGCAAGAGAGAGAAACAACTGTCCCATGTGGTAGCTCTGCTGCAGAGGATTTGCCTACTACATCTGCTCCTGTTGCTAGGCCTAGACCTCCAGCATCTGCACACGCCCAAACCCGGGGAAGTGGAGGACGCCCTCATCCACGTCGCCATGTCAGTCAGGGGAGGTGTGTGCAGATCCTGGAGACAGTATGGCGCAATGACAGCAGCAACTTTAGGGCAGTCAACCAAAGATTAAATGAGCAGCTATCATCACAATTTCTAAACTTCAATAACCACTTCACCACCCTGCTGGAAGAAATTAGGACTAGCAACAGGCAGAGGGAGGCTATGCTTGAGCAGTGGCAGATGATGAATGCCACCCAAGCACAGGTGTTGGCCATCCTACAAGCGCAACAGCCTTATTATGCGAATCCACCATATTAACATTTAGCATTGTATTTGCTCCACATCTTTCCTCTCCATCCCCACACTATTGACCTGTCTGGTGATCTCCACTCAAATTTGTGTATTTGTGCTTTTGCTGGTGGCTTTAGAATTTCTCCCATACAGCTCATGATAGTGCTCAGATACCCCACTTGCCAATGCCATAGTTTGTGGCTCAGTAAAGCACCCGCTCAAGCTCCCACGCAGCAGGTTTAGGCCGAATGAGATCCTGGCTGCATCATCCTGGGTGGGTTGAATTGTTGGTGACATTCTTGGGTGACTAACACCCCACTAATAGCTACAACTTTGGATCTGAAAGTATTGTGTTGGACTTGCTTGGGGGCTGGGTGTCATAGGCTGGAGCTGGAGCTGGTGTTGTTGTGGGCCAAGGGATTCCTGCCCTACTGTTCCCCTTGCCCTTAATAGTGCACCCTATGGGTCAGGATATTGTGGGAAGGGGAGCATGACTCTGACTTGAGGAAGTCTCCTTGGCCATCCAGCCTGTGACAAATTTAGAGGGGGCTGGAGTGTGGCCCAATGGATCCTTCCTTTGCCTAGTGGATGTCCTCGTAAGCTGTGAGTAAGCTGCAAGTGCCCTTCCCCACCTAATTTCTATATTGAATAGTAAATTGTTTTCATGGGTTTGTTCTGTGATGCGTTATTTGTAGCCATTTCTGATCTCTTTTATTACAAAAATATGAGTTTTGTGAGATCAAATATTCGACAATAAATATGCATTACACTCAAATCTGTACCAAAGTCTTTTTGGATTAATTAGTATGTACAGATAAGCAAATGAAAGTATAAATCAAATATCTTTGTTACCTCACAAATAAATGTTATATCTAAGGACAACCAAAATGAATATAAAAAAAACAAAAAACATTTGGTAAAAAAACAAACAAAAAAAAAAAAAAAAACACCAACATCTGGTAAAAATGTGGCTAAAAAAAACACCAACATTTGGCACCAAAAAAAAAAAAAAATACTCAAAAAAATTAGAAATCAAATGGTCCCAGACGGATTGCCTAGAAGCACTCTGGGTGCCCTCATATAATTCATCCGGAATGTCCGTGGTGGCTGGAGAGGGGGACTCGTCAACCTACCGGTAGACCTGCTGCATTATTGCAAAATTATGTAGGACACAGCTATTATGATCTTTATAACCTTGTTGGGGTCATACTGCAGGGCACCCCCTGTATGGTCCAGGCAACTAAATCTGGTTTTAAGCAGGCCGAAGGCCCTCTCCACCGTAGCCCGTGTCTTTCGATGGGCCCGGTTATAGCCCTCCTGGGCCTGAGTCTGAGGGCGCAGGACTGGTGTCATCAACCATGGCAGTAGTGGGTATCCCGAATCTCCTGAAAAGAATAAAACAGAAAGTTAGTGTCTACTTCTTAGCTACATTGAATATCAAGTCATCAGAAGGAAAGAGCATCCATATGTTGAGACAGGGTTATCCCAAAATATTAATAGTCATACATTGAAAGGCTAATGAAATTATTTCTCCAAACTTACCCAGTAGCCATCCACCAGACAAATGACCAGATTGAAAACAATCATACAGGCTCGAATTTCTCAGGATATAGGCGTCGTGGGTGGATCCGGGAAAGCCAGCCATCACACTTTGGAACCAAAGGTCCGGGCCAACCACAGCTTGCACGTTTATGGAGTGGCCCATCTTCCAGTTCCTGTAAGAGCAGAAATACACAAAATAAAACAGAAAATTACAAAGTTCCACACAACAAAATAAGGTATCCTTATTGTTAAAGTGTGTTTTTTCATGTTAAAACCCCCAAAAAACACACCAATAAGTAATAGTTGGTCAGTCGGATTCTAATAAGGTATACATGATAAGGACTAATTAAGGTCTGCATGCAAATGATTAGTTAAAGTCTGATTGCGAATGTTTAGTTAAGGGCTACATTGAAATAATTAGTTTAGGTCTGCATGCAAATGTTTAGTTAAGGGCCACATTGAAATGATTAGTTAAGGTCTGCATGCAAATGTTTAGTTAAGGGCTACATTGAAATGATTAGTTAAGGTCTGCATGCAAATGTTTAGTTAAGGGCTACATTGAAATGATTAATTAAGGTCTGCATGCAAATGTTTAGTTAGGGCTACATTGAAATGATTAGTTAAGGATAGATATTCCTCAGCTGCTGGAGGAACCAACGCAACATGGGTACAATCGATCGCACCCATGACGTTGAGCATGCCGGCTATATAAAAAAAAAAACAACTTAACCGCATTCCAGGCTACCATGTTGTCTGGGAAATAGATGTATTCTGGACACAGGGTAGCCATGCCATCCAAAAACTTGTTTAGTGTGCGGCTCAGCGTAGGCTGGGAAATCCTCACGGAGAGGGCACCCAGCCTCTGGAAAGAGCCGTTCGCTAAAAATTGCAGGCAGCCAACCAATTTGGTCATACTGGCAATTGCATGCCCCCTCCTTGTGGTGCGGGCTAACCATGGCCGCAGCTCACTATACAAATTATGGAGGGAAACGCCGTTAAGGTGGGTCAGCTCGAACAGCTCAACGTCATGCATGCGATCGATGTCCATGCGTGCGCGGTGCGATCTGGCTTCGGCCATGGTGATGCAGGTCAAGCCATTTATCTGCAAGTGCTCATACTCCTACATGTACTCAGCAAACATCTCGTCAGCTAGCTTTCGCCTACAAAATGACCCCGTAAGTTGAGCGGTAGCAAACCCGTTTTATTGGGCGTGTTGTCATCGGCAATCAAGGCTCTGAATCATGCGCAAGCCCATACCATTAACGTAAGTTGCCCGACATAACGGAAAATTGCCGATAAAAATACGATCATCGAAAGCGCGTATACGCGTTAACGTAAACGCATATACTCATGAAAACAGTAACGTAAAATATGAAAAAGCATGCAAAAACTCACAAAACGTACACAGACACATGTGAAAGTGCATGTGAAAGAGGCTCTGAATCAACCCTATTGTCAGCAAAGTGGGTGATTTAAGTCCCCCCTGAGTTTTCATCAAACTGCCCACCAGATGAAGGAGCTTCAGGTACTAGCAAAAGCATCTTAATGGGGAGAATCAAAACATTATAAGATGTCTCTTCAGAGGATGGACTGTGCACTGCATCTCAACACAGAATGGCCCTAAAGAGGGGTTCTGACTGCTATAATGTTTTACAGGAATCCTATTATTACTTACCATGGTCAGAAGGCTCAGACACACAAAGTCTGTTGGTTGTGTCGTGGCTTCCTCCATAGTGTCTATTTGAGGTATGGCTTCTTGCACTCACAGGTTCTGATTGTATAAGATGTTTAGGAGGCGCTTCGTCATCCTTTAAACCAAAAAACGAAAAGCTATTTAGATGCTTTCTCCACCTGGATCTAATATCAAAGTCGAATAGGTTTACTTAGGGGGACATCCATTGTCTAGTGGTTAAATAATTGATCTTGTGAGGGTTGCAGGTTTGATTTCCGGCCAATACATGACTGAAGTGCTCTTAAGCAAGGCACCTAACCCCACCCCCCAACTGCTCACCGTGCACGCGGTTTGGAAGCCCAGTGCTCTGGTTAAGGGGGAAGGAAAAATTCATAGCCATGCACAAACATACAATGGTTATATATGCACAAAATAATAAAAAAATAATAAAATAATGCACTGAGTAGATGACAATTCATCACATGTAGATACCTAAATAGCACAATTATCCTAAAGTGAGAGCTAGAAATTGTCCATTATTGGAATGTGTTGGTTGCACTCAGGGCCGGCTCCAGGTTTATGTGGGTGGCATGGTCTATAAATTCTATGGCCAAAACTAAGAAGGGCTGCTTGCCCTGGAACTGTTTTTTAATGAGACTCAGGAAGCTGACACTAGAAGGGTTAACCACATTGTGCCAGCTGTCAGTGGGCCCCCCTGGGGGGTGGGGGCCCTCAGCAACTGGTTGCACTATACACTGTATTCCACAGAATGGAGCTTTATGGAGCAGTGCGCAGAAATAAAGCCACTGCTTGATGAAAAACATAAATAAAACATATTCAGAGTTTGTAAAACAGCATTTGACAGATCCCCTCCCTTCCAAACACAAAGGTTCACTAGTTTGACTAAAACTGGACTATTTGGCTAGAATGGGAATAAAGATTTACTGAATAAAATATCTTCTTAAAGAAAGGACCATGTTCATACTTTATTTTAGGATATACTGTAATATGAGATATAATAAGATGGGATTCACCTCAGAGGTGTGATTTACACCTAAAACTTTCACTAGATCAATGTGACACCTACTGTAAGTGCAGTATTCCTATGCCAATGTAATGCAAGCAGATAGGTGTGAACTGGCACTTAGGCTGATTGATTGGGATATTGCTGGATGGAAAATGGTGTAGGTCAGATCACTGGAAAAAAGGGTGTGTAGGGCTGATTGCTGGGGAGAAGGAGGTGTACGGATTGCTGGGGTGGCGAGGCTGATTGCTGGAGAGAAGGAGATGTAAGGATGATTGCTGGGAAGAAGGAGGTATAAGGATGATTGCTGGGGTGGTGAGGCTGATTGCTGGGGAGAAGGAGATGTAAGGATGATTGTTGGGGTGGTGAGGCTGATTGCTGGGGAGAAGAAGGTGTAAGGATGATTGCTGGGATGGTGGGGCTGATTGCTGGGGTGAAGGAGGTGTAAGGATGATTGCTGGGGTGGTAAGGCTGATTGCTGGGGAGAAGGAGGTGTAAGGATGATTGCTGGGGTGGTGAGGCTGATTGCTGGAAAGAAGGAGATAAAAGGATGATTGCTGGGGTGGTGAGGTTGATTGCAGGGAGGAGGAGGTGTACGGATTGCTGGGGTGGTGAGGCTGATTGCTGGAGAGAAGGCGGTGTAAAGATGATTGCTGGGAAGAAGACGGTATAAGGATGATTGCTGGGGTGGTGAGGCTGATTGCTGGGGAGAAGGAGGTGTAAGGATGATTGCTGGGATGATGAGGCTGATTGCAGGGAGAAGAAGGTGTAAGGCTGATTGCTGGGATGGTGAGGCTGATTGCTGGGGAGAAGAAGGTGTAAGGCTGATTGCTGGGATGGTGAGGCTGATTGCTGGGGAGAAGGAGGTGTAAGGATGATTGCTGGGATGGTGAGGCTGATTGCTGGGGAGAAGGAGGTGTAAGGATGCTTGCTGGGGTGGTGAGGCTGATTGCAGGGAGAAGGAGGTGTAAGGATGATTGCTGGGGTGGCGAGGCTGATTGCTTGGGAGAAGGAGGTGTAAGGATGATTGCTGGGGTGGCGAGGCTGATTGCTTGGGAGAAGGAGGTGTATGGATGATTGCTGGGGTGGTGAGGCTGATTGCTGGGGAGAAGAAGGTGTAAGGCTGATTGCTGGGGAGAAGGAGGTGTATGGATGATTGCTGGGGTGGTGAGGCTGATTGCTGGGGAGAAGAAGGTGTAAGGCTGATTGCTGGGGAGAAGGAGGTGTAAGGCTGATTGCTGGGATGGTGAGGCTGATTGCTGGGGAGAAGAAGGTGTAAGGCTGATTGCTGGGATGGTGAGGCTGATTGCTGGGGAGAAGGAGGTGTAAGGATGATTGCTGGGATGGTGAGGCTGATTGCTGGGGAGAAGGAGGTGTAAGGATGCTTGCTGGGGTGGTGAGGCTTATTGCAGGGAGAAGGAGGTGTAAGGATGATTGCTGGGGTGGCGAGGCTGATTGCTGGGGAGAAGGAGGTGTATGGATGATTGCTGGGGTGGTGAGGCTGATTGCTGGGGAGAAGAAGGTGTAAGGCTGATTGCTGGGGAGAAGGAGGTGTATGGATGATTGCTGGGGTGGTGAGGCTGATTGCTGGGGAGAAGAAGGTGTAAGGCTGATTGCTGGGGAGAAGGAGGTGTAAGGCTGATTGCTGGGGTGGCGAGGCTGATTGCTGGGGAGAAGGAGGTGTAAGGATGATTGCTGGGGTGGTGAGGCTGATTGCTGGGGATAAGGAGGTGTAAGGATGATTGCTGGGGTGGCGAGGCTGATTGCTGGGGAGAAGGAGGTGTAAGGATGATTGCTGGGGTGGCGAGGCTGATTGCTGGGGAGAAGGAGGTGTAAGGATGATTGCTGGGGTGGCGAGGCTGATTGCTGGGGATAAGGAGGTGTATGGATGATTGCTGGGGTGGTGAGGCTGATTGCTGGGGAGACGAAAGTGTAAGGCTGATTGCTGGGGAGAAGGAGGTGTAAGGCTGATTGCTGGGGTGGTGGGGCTGATTGCTGGGGAGAAGGCGGTGTAAGGATGATTTCTGGAGTGGTGAGGCTAAATGGTGGGGAGAAGGAGGTGTACGGATAATTGCTGTGGTGGGGTGGCTGATTGCTGGTAAGAAGGAGGTGTAAGGATGATTGTTGGGGTGTATAGGCTGATTGTTGGGGAGAAGGAGGTGTAAGGATGAATGTTGGAAAGTTGAGGCTGATTGTTGGGGAGAAGGAAGTGTAAGGATGATTGTTGGGGTGTTGAGGCTGATTGCTTGGGAGAAGGAGGTGTAAGGATGATTTCTGGAGTGGTGAGGCTGATTGGTGGGGAGAAGGGGGTGTACGGATAATTGCTGGGGTGGGGTGGCTGATTCCTGGTAAGAAGGAGGTGTAAGGATGATTGTTGGTGAGTTGAGGCTGGTTGCTGGGGAGAAGGAAGTGTAAGGATGAATGTTGGAAAGTTGAGGCTGATTGTTGGGGAGAAGGAAGTGTAAGGATGATTGTTGGGGTGTTGAGGCTGATTGCTGGGGAGAAGGAGGTGTAAGGATAAGTGTTGGGGTGGTGGGGCTGATTGCTGGGGATAAGGAGGTGTAAGGGTAAGTGTTGGGGTGGTGCGGCTGATTGGTGGGGAGTAGGAGGTGTACGGATAATGTGTAAGGGTGATTCACGAGAGAAGAGGGGTGTAAGGATAATTGCTGGGGGGAGAAGCGGATTGCTGGGTTAATTCTGGGGGAAAAAGGATTGATAGGCTGATTGCTGAGTGGGGTGTTATACTGATTTCTGGGGCCACTAATTGCCTTTGTCTTTGCCATTGTAGTACAGGTAGAAGTCCTTTACCGTAGAGGGTTTTGTTTTTTTTTAAGACTTTATGTGTATATTTAACAAATTAAACGCAAGTGTGAGTATTGCAACATTTATACTGTTAAGCCATTTTATTCCAGTGACTAAGCATAAGTGGTTGCACTGCTACAGGCTAAAAACAAAAGTCACCCTCTAGCTATCTGCTTGGTGATGGTATCTAGATGTCTTCTATAATATAGTAGATCATAGTCCTCATTTGATAACAGAGCCTCCCTTGAGTTAGCTGTTCTGGTTTTCACAGTCTTTGTAGTTCCTTCTAGTTATGAATGTCCCTGGACACACTACTACAAAAATTTCAACAGATTTTAGCTCATCTGGCTTTAGATTTCCAGCTTTAATCCATGTGTGATGGAGGGTGAGTGGCCTACTAGTCCCTTGTGGTGGTCAAGGACATCAATACACTTCCTCTAATCATATCCTGTATGTTTTACTTCTGGACCAGAGGCAGACACAATTTATTATTGCACACATACAGTTTGGTTATTTAAAGTTTGTAATCTTTTGATTATAGATTATGTTAGCTACAAATCAATTATAGTGGAATGGGTTGTTTGTATACACGCTGCATACATTTTTTTTTTTTAAATCTTGTTTTTTATTTTAATGAAAGGAAGAAAAATCAGAAGCAGGGTCAGACTGACCATCAAAAGACCTCCCTGCAATGCTTTAGCCTCTGCATCATGGGTGTGGGGAGGGGGCATACCATCCTTGCCACGTTCTGCTTTTACCAAGCTAAAGCTTCAGTGCTATCACTTTAAAGTGGAACAAAACCAATCTGAGATGCCCCCCTGTGTGAAACCCCTCAAGGAAGCCGCAAAACTCATTTGCTTCCTGGCTGTAAACATGGGGTGGCTGCATCCCCGCACCTCTGGGCTGTGCACGCACTTACAGTCCCAACCATCTGTAGGCCGAGGTCGGAAGCGTGCACGCTACTGTGGATGCGGTCCCAACTGGCGAAGGGAAGAGCTGTTCGCCATATTATATATGCACAGCAAACTGCTCTGATTATACAAAGGCCCGCACATGCGCCGTAGGACAGGGAATAAGTGAGTTTTACTGGTTGATCTGGGGGGTTTCACACAGCAGGGCATCCCAAATCAGGATGGCCAGGGGGCAAGGAACCAAACCCAGGATTTTGACTATACCGGCTTTAAGAGTTGCAATATCCACCTCCGCCCATAAACCACCACAGTAATGGCAAAGCCTCAGCCTTGGAGTGCACTCATAGACTTGGCAGGGAAGCACATTAAAAGGAGGGGGGGTAGCAGGGTTTTATACGGGCCAGGGGCTATAATCCCAGGCTGATTTTGGCCCCAGTCTGTCTACAATCAGGAGTGACAAGATTTTGAATCTATAATTGTTGTTTTACAGGGGAGGAATGCTCAGTTTTAAAGGCCTGAGTCAGCCTCTCCTGGAATAACAGCTTACTGCTATTGATATTCCTCTGATGTTTGTAGGTGCTCTTATCTATCATGAAGTGTCCTGGACAGATATTAAAGAGGAACATTGGAGGCCCGGAGTCTAAAGGAGTCCAGGGCCTCCGAGTTCCAGTCCTTGGGGCATGCCGCTGTGTGAAACCCCCCTGGAACACTCACCCTCTCCTGGAGCCCTCGCCACGTCTGTGCGTTCCGGCCGCATCCCCACTAACCCCTAGCCGTGCACGCGCCCACACCCGACCTTCCTGAATAGGCATGTCATGGCTGCCAGGTGGGCGGGAGATGCAGAGGGTGGCGCCGCTCGGCTGCTTTGCTGAATATCTTTTCCTAGGATTGACCTTCCAATAACAAGGGATCTCTTGTTGGGGTGCCACCTAGCTGCTTATTTCACCAATGCTCTAGTCATTTTTGACTAGAGGGAAACTTAAAAGTCCTTAGGGAGCTAAAATTGGGGCATTGGATGCTGTATGGTAGATGCTGGTGGATTAGATTAGTGTTGCTAATGAATAAGTGTGAATAAGGAGCCTCACTGGCACAGAGAAGGTAAAGATCTGCTTTACGTCAAAGTAGAGTTGTTGGCCATAGTTTTATAACAGATTTGGAGTGGACAATGCTTTCTGCCTTGGTTAAATCCATTACAATTACTTCCCATCTGTCTATGACACCCGTTGCACAAAACAGGAAGTGAAGTCAAAGCCCTAAAAATTGGGACATAGAAATAAAAACTAAAATTGGAGGTAATACAAAATCCTTATCAGGTGCTAGGAAAAATATTTAACATGTGTGTGTTGCTTGGGAAAGACCTAGAAAGGTCCTACCAAAGATAACTGTGCATCTCTAAATCTTCTGACTCTCCCCCAATGTCTTGGCTCTTCTTACATAATAGAGGTTATTTAAGAAATGCTAATGCCAGGTAGTTCCACGTAGTGCCACGTAGCGTTGGGTGAACACTGGGTGCTGTATGTGAAAACCATATATATGAGAGTCTGGCGAGCACCTCTAATAGCGTCATGTAGCGTCACATGTATTACTAGCAGTGGCTCCGTGTAAAGCGCCGGCGCTGTATGTTCAGCAGCGCCATGTAGCACCTGTCGCTCAGTGTCGCTCTCCCATACATTTCAATGGTGTATTATTTGGTTGTGTATAAATAGCGTTTTTCTAAGGAAATGTTCTACATTTTTGGTTCAAATCATTGTGTGGCCTCTCCTGCCCAGCAACCAAACACTTTTATTGTGATTTTTTTTTTATTTTTTTTTTTTATGCAGAATTGTATATACAGATCTGCCATTGCAGTGTCATTGTTTTAGAGCGCCGATGCTGGTTATGTGTAGTTTTTTCTTAAATATGGGCTTTCGCGAGTGCCGGAAGCACTTAACTGGAGCTACCTATAGCTCGCTGCAGCATTGTCCTGTTGTTAGATGTAGCGTAGTCTTGGCCGCTTTGACCTCGGGACACCACCTAACGTTCTCCATTGGCTCTGCAGCGAATCAGGGAGACACTTCTACAGCGCCCACATCACATTCATGAATGCTGGACAGGATACTACAGAGTCACTTGTCCGGCCGCTAAGATAGGTCACAGCACAAGACACCCGCTTGCAGTGACCACTTGCGGATGCTCTAAGCGCTGCTACATAGACACTCACATGGCAATATGTGGCGCTAGTCTTAAATCAGCCTCCCCATATCTGACTGACGGAATTCTAGGTTTACAAGCTTAAGTTTAATACATACATGGAGAACATCAACACTTAGCCGCTGAAAATTCCGAGACCTGAGCTCCTGCATTCTCTTTTGATTTTCCTGATATTTTTCCTCTGCAAGTTGCCTGAAATAAAGGAAATAAAGTTTTCAAATTCTTTCATTTCAACAGTGCCATTTATAATGTCAATTTAAAAGTCTGAGTAGATACCTGGTTTCCAAGGACCACTCCAAAGTGCAGGGAACTATTAGAGGGGAAGAACCAAGCAAACTCAGCTTGTACTGGTGGAGATCACCTTCCTTACCCAGGAGATGAGACCAGCCTGATGGTTGGAATGCCCACCCAGTTGCCCCTACACTCTGAATTTGTCTTAAGGTGGAGTTTGGACTTGGTGGCCATAAGTAGGTACCTCAGGGGTGGAACAGCTCCAAATAGCACTCAACCTCCTGGTAGCAGAATATAACTGGTCAGCTGTGTATATAGTAACTATTTTCCCATTTCGTCTTTAAACACTGCACCACCAATACCACCAATATGTTTATTAGCATTACATAAAGCATATTACAATTTCCTTTTTACAATAGGAAATGGCTATGCTTTTAAAGAGGTTCAACAAACTAAATGGGTGCTGGACTACATTGTGACAGTACCAGGGGGCATCCCATTTGTTGGCGCCCCCTGTGCTATTACCCCTCCAAACCCCACTTTCACTTACCTCCACCGGGATCCCCCACAAGTTCCTTCCCCCGCAATAGGCTGCTGGCAGTCATGTAGTCCAGAGTCGCTTCAGCTTTTATGGCCACTGGAAGATGCACAGACCACGCCGGGGTATTTTGGTGGAGATAGTTGAATGTGGAGTTTGCAGGGGTGTGGACTAGCAAACATTTTACACCAAATAGGATTTGGTCTATGTGCGAGGGGTGGGGGCATCATGTTTGCCCGCTGCTCCCCCAGAAAATTCCACTCCTTAAAGTGGACCAAAACCCAGGATTTTGACTATCCTGGGTTTTGGTCCTTGCCTCCGGGGAACCCCGATTGGGGATGCCCCACTGTGTGAAACCCCCCAGGTTGCCCAATATCACTCACCCTTTCCTGGACCTACGGCGCATGCGCGGCCCTCTTGTCCAATCAGCACAATCGGATCCATTCCTACCCCTTCATCTAATAGGTCGTCTAAGGCGAGCGGATCCGAGCGCACTAGCAACCGTATCCCCCACTACCCTCTAACAGGGAGCACGTCCACACCGGCCATTCACAAAAGAATAGCGCAGATGCGGCTGCAGCACGCACATGCACTGCTGGACAGAAAAAGAAGGTGAGTTTCCGGGCGACCTGGGGGATTTTACACATCTGGGCATCCCGATTCTGGAATTCTGGATGCCCAGGGGGGAGGCCCTGGAATCTTATAGTTTTCAAGGCCGTTGGGGCTTGGGTTTAGAGCCACTTAAAATTGTCCAATGATGGCTACGGGTAACAAATAGCAGGGCCAGATTTTGTAGAAAGGAAACTCTCTGACTGCCGGGGGCAGCAATTAGTAATCAGGACCCCCCCCAGCACATGGACAAACACCCATTTGAGTGTTAGTCCACATTATGAATGTAACCAAATATTGCTTTTCTGCTGCAAAGAAGTTTAACTTTACCCCAAACTGACACATCAACACAAGAGCCTCAATTTTGTGAACTTGCCTTAAAATATCTAATGAAAATAAGGACTGATAAAGTAAGGAGGTTAGAGTGGGAATTGTACCTAAAAGTTTCACTGGAGCAATGCAACAAGTTATTTAATTTGCAGCTACAAGAACCTTACTGTATACCTCTCCAGGGTGAAAGTTTTACCTGTTAATACCCAGTATATGAGAACCACCAGCCTATAAGACTTTAGGGACGTTCTCTTTGTGGGGACACCCCCATTTGAGATGCTCTGCTGTGCAAACCCCTGGGATCGCCATGCAAACACCCACCTTTCTGGTGCTTCCACACCGTGTTCTCAGGTAGCACCCACATCCCCAGTCCCCCTGTGGCTGAGGATAGGCTGGGGACAGAAGCGCGCCACAGACTGCAAGTAGATCAGATATGTGGCTGTTTTACAATGCTGGGGATCTGTTCCAAACAGAGCTGTATGGCGTGCATTAATATGCACTACATAGGGCACTGATTGGTAGAGAGCCTGCACATGTGTTGTGGGACCAGCGTAAAGGTATGTATTAGGAGGGTCCGGGGGGGGGGGTTCACACAGCGGGGAATCACAAATTCAGATGCCACAGGAAAGTGGAACAAAACCCGAGACCATCAATGTGGGATGACCCAGGAATGTGGACCAAAACCCAGGACCTCCAAAATCCTTGATTTTGTTCACTTTAAAGTGGAACAAAACCCACCAGCGGCCACTTTTAGATTCCGGGGCCAGCCGCTGGATTTTCTCCAGGGCAGCCCGAATTGGGATGCTCCACTGTGTAAAACCCCCCAGGAAGCCCCAAAAAACTCAACTTGCCACGCTCCAAGGATGCATGCGAGGACTCTCATCCAGTGAAAGCCGCCAGCTATGACAATGTGATTCGGCAGGCAACTCTCATTGTTTGCTCCCGCATCCCCTGCATACCCGACGTTGTACACGTGCTCCCATCCCATTCAGATAGGCCTGGGCGGGAGTGCATGCATGGCCGGGAATGCAGGGGGATTAATTAGAATGGGAGCCCCCTGCCGAAGTGGGATGCCCCGGAACACGGAACTAAACCTGGGTAAGTCAAATTCCCGGGTTTTGTTCCTCTTTAAAACCTTTAATGCATCAAGGCCTAGATGTAAGCAAGCCTTTACTTTTAAAATCCTGTGATGTTGAGCTTTGAGAATTGTGCTCATAGAATGCAATGCACATATTCCTTACTTCAGCCTCCTCGCTTTCTCGTCGGCAGCATTCAGTTTTCTTAGCCTCATTCTTTCTCTCGGGGTCATTTTCTGGACCTCTGACAGCTCACGAAGAGTCTGAAGATGGAACTTTCTCTGCCTAGAAAAGGAAAAAATAAATCCACTGTGGCAAGCCTGTAATCTTTAGTACATTAACTAGAGAAGGGTCCATGGCAGGAGCCTTTCTGGTGTCGCTGACTCGCATCATTCTACTATATTAAAGCTTTTTCCCGGCTTAGGTTGAACATTATGTCAGCTTAAAAAACTCCAAGCACAGAACATTAATAATGACACTGCAGGTGAACCATGAATAATAAGCATAATTTACTTAAATAACTTTCCTTTTATTGTAATCTGTCTTACTTTGAAAAATAGTAAAAGTAAAAAAAATTGAAAGGCACGTTATCCATAAAAGCATTAAAGGGTCATTATTGTGAAACAATAAGTCTTATAGGACTAGGGAACTATTTTTTTAAATCTACAAAATTATTGTTTAAAAAACGTGATTTTGTGGAGGCAGCTTGTTAAGATTGTTTCTGCCTTGTTTCTTCAGGGCCTGATTTATTAAATGTGCCAGCACAGGGAGATAGAGCCCCTAGCTTGCTTGCAGGCCTGTGCTGAGACGGGGAGCCTTATTTAAACCAGACCAACACCCGTTTTTTCTTCTGGAGTCTCCCCCCTTGCACATAACCCTCCAGAACAAGCGTAATTCTCACGTTCACTATGAGCCAGTGCCGGCAAAGGAGTCCCACGACTGGCCGCCGGGCAGTCACATGGGCCATGGTTGCGTCCTCTGAGCCTGCGACCGGAATGACCTGTCCCCCGTGACCGGCCAATGGCTTGTAGTGAAGGTGAGGATTACTGGCGTTCTGGGTGGTTATGTGCGGGGGCGGGGGGGCCTCCAGCATTCAGGATGCCCCCCCGAGCTTGTTTTGATTAGCTGTCTGCAGGATCAACACCTGTTAAAGGAAAAACTGGTGTTGGTCCAGTTTAAGAAGCATCATCGCCACACAATGCCCCTTTTTTGGACTCAGCGGCAGATTTAGCAACTGAATAAACGCCAACGAGACCGTCGGCAAGCAATGCAGCGCCGGGTGCACTGGTTGAAGCAGTGTCAGGTTAAACCTGGCTCTGTAGCTCACGATACCATAGAGCACAATGGGCCGAACTAGATTGTAGTGTTTAATGCTTTTAACTATATTAAACACATTATTTGTTCAGAACTTGCATTGGGACTTGTCAATAATTGAAACACATGACCTAGATAGGCCAAAATGTATTTTTCTTTATTGCATGGCACGGCCCGCTTCTGTATTCATAACAGTTGGGTTATTCCGCCACAAGGTGGCGCAGTGGTACTGCAAAAAGCTGTGGCATCTCCCGGGCCCCTATAAAAATAGGATTAACCATAGAGTTCCCAGGGTTTCCTCTTTAGTGAAACTGCGAAGATAGAAGATGGCTCTCTCTCTATGCACAGGTGAGCAAGGCGACCGAGCCTGCGGCCCTGCAAGTCTATTTCCACCTGTTTCTGGACCCTCTCTGCCTCCCAGCCTTGGCTGACAGATCGGGTGAGGGTAGAAGAGCACTAGGGTCAAGTGCTCCTGGAGCTCTGCTCCAAGCCGCAGTCCCTGTTCCACAAAGGGTAGCCGGCCATAGGCTTTATGGTGAGCCTACTAGGGATGCAGAGTTCCTGTCCTGGCTTTTGAGGGGGTAAGTGTTTTGGGGACTGTTTCCCCTTCCTTTCCTTCAGGGGTCCAGGACTTTGACTCCTCTGGGGACCAGCAGGAGGGTTGTGATAGTGACCCTGAATCTGGGGAGTAATCATGGTATCCTCAGGACACTGATAATTTGCTGTCTCACATCTTTGAAATTTTACACATTGCTGCCCCTGTGGCGGCTAAAAGGAAACAGGGTGAGCTATTTTGTCCTAGTAAACAGCGTCTGGAGTTCCCTGACCAGGGACAATTCACCACTATGGTGCTTAAAGTATGGGAACGTCCTAACAGGCTGCCTGCTGTGCCCAAGGGTTTGGATAAGAGGTATCCCTTCCTGCTGATCTTGTTAACAGGTGGTCATTTCCCCCTGAAGTGGACGCTCCCGTGCTAGGCTTGTCCAATATTTCGGTCATGCCTTCACCTGACACTACCACTCTGAGGGACAGTGAGGACCGGCGCATGGATCAGTTGGCCTGTCATGCCTTTACCTGTGTGGGGGCTGAATTGCGCCCGGCCTGTTCGGCTGCCATTACAGCTATTGCCCTTAAGAAACTGCTCAAGTGTCTCCTTGATGGCGCTATGGATCGTAGTGGGGGGGAGGAGTATGGGACTCTCTTGGTTTGCTCTGATTTTGTGGCCTTTATCCTTACTGCTATGGATGATGCTGTGCGGCTGAGCGGTAGGGCCTCTGCGCTCCTGGAGGCTATGCGCCGCTCTGTTTGGTTACGTCAGTGGGCAGCTGACGCCGCTGCTAAGAAAGCTCTCACTGGACTCCCCTGGACTGTGGCTATTCGGGTGGCGTCTTGATGTTCTAGCCAAGGACGGCAGGCTGCCTCAGCGTAGGAGGCAGTCTCGGCCCTTTTGGGGGTCCTCCATCCCCCTCCCTTCCTTTCGTGCTCCCAGAGGAGGCCGTGGCTCCCTCCTCTATAGTGGCCACATAGATTCTTGGGGCTGTGGCAGATCCCGTGGTAGTCCCGGTCTCTCCTGGAGTTCCAAGCCCAAACCCTCTCCCAAGCCCCCTCAGGCATGAAGGGGCGCTCTCACCCATCTGGGTGGGGGGACGGCTTCGGCTCTTTGCTCACGTCTGGAGGCTTCACGTCTCAGACTGGTGGATTCAGGAAGTAGTGTCCTCTGGTTACAAGATAGAGTTTGCAGCCTGGCCGCCCCCAAGATTCATCAGATCCAGGATGTCTTTAAACCCCCTGTCTGCTCAAGGGTTGCTTCTGGTGGTTCAATACCTGTTAGAGTCAGGAGTCATTTGTCAGGTGTCCCATCAAGAACAGGGTCAGGGGTACTATTCCAATCTTTTCACGGTCCCCAAAAAGGAAGGCTCTCTGAGGCCCATTCTGGACCTGAAGGGCCTCAACAAATTTGTCAGATTCAAGCATTTTCATATGGAGACGCTACGCTCTGCTGTCAGTACCCTTTCAACTTCATGACCAATGTGGACATCAAGGATGCGTATCTTCATGTGCCTATCTTCCCAGGTCATCAGAGATTTCTGAGGTTTGAGCTGCAGGATCAGCATTACCAGTTTGTGGCTCTACCCTTCGGTATCTCCTCGGCACCTCGGGTGTATACCAAGGTACTGGCGGGGGTGATGTCTCTGCTAAGGAACCAGGGCATACGCATCATTCCTTACCTGGACGACATCCTGATTGTGGCCAAGTCCTTTCCACAGGCTGAGCTGGACACTCAGATGGTGACATCCACTCTAGAGTCCTTCGGCTGCTTGATCAACTATCCCAAGTCTTCTCTGTCCCCGTCCTTGGTGAGGTCCTTTCTGGGCATGACTCTGGATACCTCTCAGGTCAAGGTGTTCCTTCCTCAGCAGAAGGTGGGGGGGTCTTCAGATGCAGGCTCTGGCTCTGCTATTGTGTCCTCATCCCTACATCCATCAGGGGATGCAGTTGGTGGGCCTGATGGTGTCCTGCTTCGAGGCGGTCCCCTTTGCCCAGTTTCACATGAGACCTCTTCAGTTGCACCTCGTCAGTTTGGGATCGGGACCCTGTGTCCCTGGATCAGGAATTTGCTCTGCCTCCTCTGGCCGGACAGTCCCTCTCGTGGTGGCTGGACTCAAGGAACCTTCTGGGGGGCAGGACCTTCCTGCCCCTGTGCTGGGAGACAGTCCCCACAGATGCCAGTCTGACCGGTTGGGGAGGCTTCTGGAAGTCCCTGAAGTTCCAGGGTCAGTGGGGCCCACAAGAGGCCCATGTTTCCATCAACGTCCTGGAACTGAGGGCGATCAAGTTGGTTCTTTCTCAACTAACCACTCACCTTCAGGGTCGGGCTGTTCAGATCCACTCAGACAACCAGACGGCGGTTGCCTACATCAATCATCAGGGAGGGACTCGGAGCAAGCGAGCCTTCAAGGAAGTGTCCCTGATTCTGACTTGGGTGGAACGGCATGTTCTCTGCATCTCAGCGGTTTACATTCCGGGCGTGGAGAACCAGGTGGCGGACTCCCAGGGGTCGTCTCGTCTGGGGGAATGGTCCCTCAACAACCGGGTGCTTCTCTCCCTGTGTCACCGGTGGGGTCAGCCGGACGTGGACTTGTTTGCGTCCCATCACAATCACAAACTTCCCAGTTTTGTCTCTCTATCTCAGGATCCTCTGGCCTTCGCCACGGATGCCCTGGCAATACCTTGGACGGAGTTTCGGCTTCTATGTGTTCCCTTCATTTCCTCTCCTGGGCAGGGTCATGCGCAAGATAGCCCAGGAGCGGGTACCAGCCATCCTGGTGGCCCCTTGTTGGCCAAGAAGAGTTTGGTTCGCAGACGTCGTGTAGTTGGCAGTAGGCCGGTACGTCTTGCCCAAGGATCCAGATCTTCTCACTCAGGGGCAGCTACGCCATCCCAATTTACAAACACTGGCTTTAACGGCTTGGCTGCTGAAACCTCCATCTTGATGGAAAAGGGGTTGCCTGCTTTTGTTGTTGATACCATGATTAGGGCTAGGAAGAAGTCTTCGTCCTTTCTCTATTACAGGGTCTGTCATGCTTACATTGCCTGGTGTGAGTCTAAGTCTCTTCCCTGTCAGGTTTTTTTTTTCCCAGGATTCTGGAATTCTTGCAACATGGTTTGGATCTAGGCCTTCAACTTAGTACCCTAAAAGGCCATGTTTCTGCTCTGGCAATTTTTTTCCAAAGATCCTTTGCCAATCACCGGTTGGTTAAAACCTTTTTCCAGGGTGTTTCTCATGTGCGTCCACCCCGTAAGCCTCCTTATTTCGAGCGGCATCAGGATAAGGTGGTGTTCCGGCTTAAGCAGGATCTCTTGCCTAAGGTGGTGTCTGCCTTTCATCTCAATCAGGACATTGTTTTGCCTTTATTGTGTCCTAATCCTGCTAATTCCAAGGAGTGGACACTGCATTCTCTGGATGTGGTCGGCGCTCTGAAGTTTTATTTGGTCGCTACAGAGACTTTCAGGAAGTCTGATGCTCTTTTTGTTCTCACTTCTGGACCTAGGAAGGGTTTGCCTCCGGCTAAGTACACTATCAGCAAGTGGATCCGTCAGTCGGTGAATCAAGCCTATTCTGCTAAGGGAAAGGAACCTCCCTTTAGGTTGACTGCTCATTCCACTTGTGCTATTGGTGCCTCTTGGGCTTTTCAGCACCAAGCTTCTGTTGAACAAGTTTGCAAGGCCGCTACTTGGTCTTCTGTTCATACCTTTTCCAAGTTTTACAAGGTTGATGTTAAGGCCTCAGCGGATGCTGCTTTTGGCCGCAAGGTGCTTCAGGCGGTAGTGACTTGAACTATCGGCCGTTACTCTTTGGGGATCCCACCCTACTTTTGGACACTGCTTTTGGATGTCCCAACTGTTATGAATACCGATTGCTCCAGTGATTGCTCCAAGTTAATTGGGGTTTTTTACCCTTTTTTACATTTTTTACCTTTATTCTCTCCACGCTTCTTGTCTCACTGCTTGTCTACGCTGGGAACTTTATGGTTAATCCCATTTTTATAGGGGGCTGGGAGATGCCACAGCTTTCTGCAGTCCCACTGCGCCACCTTGTGGTGGAATAACCCAACTGTTATGAATACCGAAGCGGGCCGTGCCATGCAAGAACAAAAACTATTCTACAGGTGAGTACTCACAGAATTGCTTTTTTATGTTATTAAAATGGATTTTAATGGCTTATTTTGCTTAACAATGTGTAATTTGGACAACAACAACTAAAACACAGCCGAAATCCATTGTTATGTTTGTCCCTAGCAGTGATTTCTTGTAACTGTAATGGCAAAATGCTGAGCAGCACCGGAAGAATACAGAATCAAAGATTTCAAGGAGGAAAAAAATAATAAATATGTTGGAGAGTGCCGGAAAAATGGCAGTACAATGTGGCGTTTACTGGCGCTGGGATATTCGGCAGCCATGTCCAACAGGCGCTGATATAGGCTGGCCAATACCTAATACAACAATCAAAGTTAATTAATTAGCGCTTAAATGTAGTGCCCAGCACAGCGACAGATTAGATGGGAATGCCGGCGCCCCAAAGCTGGCGTTAAAGCCACAAAACAGTTGCTAACAGACGCACATCATAAATTAGGCCCAAAGTTTTTGTTCAGACATGTGAGACAACGAGACATTAAGTGTTAGGTTACATACTGCACATGAGCAAATACTGCTTAACACTGACCAATATAATTTGTAGTTTTAAAGATTTTTAAATAATAACATTGCTTGAGTTGTGCCCTCCCTATATCATTCCACCCTATGAGGCTCACATGAGGCTTGGAAAATCGTTAATGTTAAAAAAATGTAATAACTACTGTGGGATATTGGGGGCGAACGGAAGTGACACAGACAACAGTTCTCTCTCGGCAAAGCAGGTTTATTGCAGAAAAATGAAAGTATTCAAATGAAATAATACTTCTCCATTCATAGGTTGCAGCGTCAATGCAGAAAATCAAAACAAAAATGCAGAAAATCAAAACAAATGGTTACATCACCAAATAAAGGTAAATCCAGGGCTGGGGATTTCAGTAAGCTGTGAGTCAAAGGAAAGTCCAATCCAGATTGCAGGGCAAACCAGCCCGCCGCTCCTAACCCCCAATGGTCCAAGAGTGGGGAAGCCAAGTCCTCCGGCTTAATAGTCCAGTATTGTTATTCACACAACATGCAGTTCAGCCTGAGCTCCCTCCATCAAGCTGGTCAAAGACAAATGACTGGCTCAGTGGGAGCCTTTTATTCAGGCTCCTTCCTGAAATCAATCTAACCAGGTGTGCAAGGCCTGAGATCAGAAGAAACCTAGGAGTGGGGAATGTGACCAGGGTTCTGAAATCCTGGCATGGATCGTGCTCTATACAGCACTGTAGGGGAAAAATATACTCCATGCAGGACTTCTCCACACACTTTACCACATATCCCCCCCCTCTTCCTCAGACCCGAGGTCTGACAATCCTTACTGGTCATACAATAGACTCGGGACAAAGCATCCGCATTCCCCTGTAACTTCCCCGGTCTATGTTCTACTTTAAATTTAAAGTTTTGTAAGGAGAGAAACCATCGGGTGACCCTTGCATTTCTCTCCTTATTTTGCTTCATCCAGGCCAGTGGCGCATGATCTGTCATTAGGACAAATTCTCGACCCAACAAATAATATTTTAGGGCCTCTAACGCCCACTTAACAGCGAGACACTCTCTTTCCACTATCGCGTAGTTTTTCTCTGTCGGAGTCAGCTTCCGGCTCAGGTACAATACTGGATGCTCTTCCCCATTCACCTCTTGTGACAGAACTACACCCAAACCTGAATCAGACGCATCCGTCTGTACCAAGAATTGTTGCTGAAATCTGGGGACACCAGAACAGGCTGTTTACACAGGGCAGATTGTAGGCTTTGAAAAGCCTTTTCTGCCTCTGGGGTCCATTCCACCATTACTGACTTACCCCCCTTTGTTAAGTCAGTTAACGGGGTAGCCATTGACGCAAAATTGGGCACAAACCGACGGTAGTAGCCAGTTATACCTAGGAAGGCTCTCACTTGTTTTTTTGTAAGGGGTCTGGGCCAGTTTTGTATTGCCTCCACCTTATTAATCTGGGGCTTAACCAACCCTCTACCAATAACATAGCCCAGGTATTTTGCCTCCTCCAAACCCACTGCACACTTCTCAGGGTTTATGGTTAAGCCAGCATTACTGATAGAGTCTAGAACGGCCTGTACCTTGAAAAGGTGACTCTTCCAATCAGACGAAAAGATGACCACATTGTCTAGGTAAGCAGCGGCATAATTCCGATGTGGCGTCAAGATCACGTCCATCAGCCTCTGAAAGGTAGCAGGGGCCCCATGTAACCCAAACGGCATAACCAGATAGTGAGACAGCCCTTCTGGGGTGGCAAACGCGGTCTTTTCTTTAGCGTCCTCAGCCAAAGGTATCTGCCAATACCCTTTTGTGAGATCCAGGGTTGTAATGTATCTTGCCCTCCCAAGCTTTTCAATCAACTCATCTACCCGGGGCATGGGATACGCATCAAACTTTGAGACCTCATTGAGTTTTCTGAAGTCATTACAGAATCTCCAGGTCCCATTAGGCTTTGGTATTAAGACAATGGGACTGGACCAGGCACTACCAGACTCCTCAATGATGCCCAAGTCTAACATGCGTTTTATTTCAGGGGAGATCGCCTCTCTCCGTGCTTCAGGAATCCTGTACGGCTTTAGGTTTACCTTAGTGTAGGGTTCAGTTTTAATCTGATGCTTTATTAAATGCGTTCGGCCCAGCAGGTCAGAATACCTGTCTCTATTTCCTTGCAGAAATTCCCTAACCTCCTGCGTTTGATGACCTGACAAAGACTCACCTATCTTGACTGGGGGAATGGTCCGCACCGCCTCTTTAACTCTAGCCGGGGCAACTACCAAAGCTTCACGTTCTTTCCATGGCTTAATCAGGTTCACATGGTAAATCTGGAAGGGCTTCCTTCTACATGGTTGGTGAACCTTGTAGTTCACCTCACTCACCTTCTCTACAACCTCATAGGGACCCCGCCACTTTGCCAGAAATGTACTTTCAACTGTGGGCACTACCAGGACCCGGTCCCCAGGATTAAAGGCCCTCACCCTGGCCGATCTGTTATATATCCTGCTCTGGGCCGCCTGAGCCCTTTGCATATGCTCCTTTATTATCGGCATTACATTTTCTAGACGGTCCTGCATCTGGGCTACATGCTCAATTATACTCTTGTATGGGGTGGCCTCAGTCTCCCAGGTTTCCTTGGCGATATCTAGCAAACCCCGGGGATGCCTACCATACACCAGTTCAAACGGTGAAAACCCTGTAGACACCTGGGGAACCTCCCGTATGGAAAACATGAGATACGGCAACAAACAGTCCCAATCACGGCCATCCCGTTCTACAACTTTCTTTAGCATGTGCTTAAGGGTTTTATTAAATCTCTCTACCAAGCCGTCTGTTTGAGGATGGTAGCTTGCACAGTTCCTTCATGACCTTTGACATGAAGGGCGTGCCCTGATCGGTTAGAATTTCCTTTGGTATTCCTACACGAGAGAACATAAGAAACAGCTCCTTAGCAATATTTTTGGACGCCATATTTCTTAGTGGTACTGCTTCCGGATAGCGGGTAGCATAATCTAGTACCACTAATATATATTGGTGTCCTCGGGCTGACTTCACAATAGGCCCCACCAAATCCATGGCAATTCTCTCAAAGGTGACCTCGATAATGGGAAGTGGTACCAAGGGGCTCTGGAAATGTGACGTTGGGGCACTTAACTGGCACGTAGGGCAGGACTCGCAGTATCTTTTTATTTCCTCATACACTCCAGGCCAGTAAAACCTCTGGAGAACTCTTTCCTGGGTCTTATTAATCCCCAAATGCCCTCCAAGCACATGACTATGGGCGATCTCCAGCACCATGCGACGATATGGCTTAGGTACCAGAAGCTGTTCCACAACTTCATTGTTAATTTTGGAGACCCGATATAACAGATCCCCACTCACGGCGAAGTGTGGAAATTTCTGGTCAGCTTCTGGTTCCTGAGGCACTCTGTTCAACACTGTGACATTACCTCTTGCAGTCTCCAGAGTGGGGTCTCTTAATTGCTCAGACCCAAAATTACCCTGAGCCACTTCTAGGTCTAAGACCAGCTGATCAGGCAGGGAATCCTCATCACCCTCGCCTGCTAACACCTGTAGGGGAAACCGGTCATTACAGCATAATTCAGATATTCCCATTTCTTCACTAGGTACCTCATGGGGCTTATTGTCTCTACTAGATAGTTCAGCGGGCTCAACAGGGAGGGTCACCAGTTCTGCCGGAGATACTTCGCTACCGGAAGAAACGTTTCCCCTTTCCCACAACTCCCAGAACAAGGGAAAATCCCGGCCAACAATCACTTGGTACATAAGGCGTTCTACTACGCCTGCTTCATATTTTAGTGTTCCAGCGGGGGGTCTCAAAGTTACCCACGGCTACAGGGTAAGCCACGATATCCCCGTGGATGCAAAGCACGCTCACATTTTTATTTGGTATATAACCTCCACCCACAAGGTTGGCCCGGACCAAGGTTACCAGGCTACCTGAGTCCAACAGCGCCTTCACTGAGCACCCATTCACTCTCATCAACACAATATGGGGCTCGGTCTCTAACCGTGAAACCGCGGTACATGCTGGTTCCACAAACAGGGATCTTCTGCGGCCAGCGCCACACTCCATAGGCTCAGGGCCAAGGGGGCAATCCACGGCTATGTGCCCCCACTTGCGGCACCTCCAACACTGGGGACCCCCGAAGTCTCCGTGCCCGGGCGTCTTCCCTAGGATTGGGGGGCCTCTGGGGGTCAGGGTCAGTCCTGGGCCCTTTTTCACCCTTCCATACACCTCCAAGGGGAACCTGCATACCCATCGTTGTCACAGGTTTGTGGGTCTTGGAGGATGCTGGTGTAGTAGGGGCATCCCGTAGGTAGTCCTCCGTCGCAATAAAACGTTCAACCAAGTTGACAAGCTGCTCCTGTTTAAGCTTAGCATAGTCCCGTACATCCTGCTCCCTTAAGTCAAAATATGCCTTTTGCGGCTCACCCGGTAAGAACGGCGCAATTACGTCGGCCCATTCCGCCACTGGCAGCTGTTCTCTCTCGGCCACAAGCTGAAACACTGTGAGGTAGGCTTCGACATCGTCGTCCGGGGTCATCTTTTGTAAAACCCGCTGAACGGTTCTTCTCGCCCCCTCCGTCTCAAGCGGGCTTCTCTCCGGATGTGAAACTTTGGCACCAACAATCTCTCTAAGCGCGGCCATCTGTTCAATCAACAGGCGATTTGTCTCCTGCTGGTTAGCCACGGTCTGCTGCTGCATTTGGAACTGTTGTGCCAGGGCCTGCTCCTGTGCTCGCTGCTGTTGTGCCAGGGCCTGCTCATGCCGGAGGTCAGCTTGTATTAGGTGTTTTATCACCTCCTCCATGTGAGACATCTTGGTGACGGCCTTCACCCAGGACATTAACTATTAAATGCAGCGTGTTATCACTCCGTTGCCCCTAGCAACAGTCACCATGCCCGCATCCTCCACCAACTGTGGGATATTGGGGGCGAATGGAAGTGACACAGACAACAGTTCTCTCTCTGCAAAGCAGGTTTATTGCAGAAAAATGAAAGTATTCAAATGAAATAATACTTCTCCATTCATAGGTTGCAGCGTCAATGCAGAAAATCAAAACAAATGGCTACATCACCAAATAAAGGTAAATCCAGGGCTGGAGATTCCAGCAAGCTGTGGGTCAAAGGAACGTCCAATCCAGATTGCAGGGCAAACCAGCCCGCCGCTCCTCACCCCCAATGGTCCAAGAGTGGGGCGCAGAAGCCAAGTCCTCCGGCTTAATAGTCCAGTATTGTTATTCACACAACATGCAGTTCAGCCTGAGCTCCCTCCATCAGGCTGGTCAAAGACAAATGACTGGCTCAGTGGAAGCCTTTTATTCAGGCTCCTTCCTGAAATCAATCTAACCAGGTGTACAAGGCCTGAGATCAGAAGAAACCTAGGAGTGGGGAATGTGACCAGGGTTCTGAAATCCTGGCATGGATCGTGCTCTATACAGCACTGTAGGGGAAAAATATACTCCATCCAGGACTTCTGCACACACTTTACCACACTACATATAAACAAACTACGATCAAATACTGTATATAAGGGAGAGCTGAGACAATTTCTCAAAAATTAGATTTGCAAAATTTCCTCAAGAAATTCAGCTTATTCCTGATTGAATTTTAAATGAATCACCCAAAAAATTCAATCCTTCTGATATCCAGTGCTGGTCAATGCCCCCTGGCTCCGGTGGCACGTCCACCACTCCACCCAGCGTTCAGGCTCCTTTTCTTTCCTGCACAGGTCGCCCTCCAACGCCCAGAGCTGTTCTTGATTGTCTCCAGTTGGTGTCCGACAGCTAAATAGCTGCCAGGCCACCGCCAATTTACACACAAGATTATAACGCACTCAGATCATGACAGAGCTGAGTGCACCCCTTCAATACCCTATAGTATAGTGGGCCGGGCTGGAGACCTCTGTCTGTATTTGTGTAATTTGGCAGCAACCTGGCAGTTAATCAGCTGCCATACACCATCCAAAGGAGATCAAGGACAGAACGCTGGGTCAGGAAAGTAGAAGAGCTGCCTCCACCACAGGTGCTAGGTGGTGAGACCCACCGGGAAATGTCCTCATCCTTCAGTCGGTCTCACCCCGGCTTCTGTGGCTGGAGAGAGGTAAGAGACACGTTTTTTATTTTTAGTGTTGGGGCACATTCTGCACATCCTGTTTGCAGGTGGCCTGCAAATGCATAAGCCGCCATCTTCTATTTAAATTTTACCCCGCAAGGAGTTAGAAAAAGGTAAAGAATGTTTATGTGCATCAATCTAAATTGCCCTGGGGAGAGATGCATATGAGCACTGTTTGTTGTGTTGGTCTGGTTTAAGTCATTTTTGACTGTTGATCCGCTTTAGGAGCAGTTGCCCCTCACTGGCCCCATAATAATACCTCCATTTAACCCCCCCCCCCCCACTCCAACACAGGCCAGCCCTAGCATAAGCCTATAAAGTTTTTTATAGAGTGCTTTTATCCAGGTCTGAATCTTTGTCAGTTACTCACACAGCATTTCTAATGTGATCTGTGTCTTTCTGGCAGATGAGCGTTTCATCATTTTCAGATGTGGATCCATAGAGCTTCCATTTTACTTTCTAAAAAACACAAAATAACATTTTGAAGTAGAAACATACACAGTTTTCCCATAGGACGAGGGGTTGTTATGTAAGAGGTAACTTAGGCTATAGTCCTGCTTTAAGACCATTTAGTTCTGGGAGTTTTTTTGCCAGCATATACAGTAATCACCATCTCTCCTCTAGATGTAATCTATACACACAGTCACCTTGATCAGTTTGTTTAATGATAGTTTGCAATTACAGAGAACAAACACGTCATTATTTTCTATGGATGCGCTTAATCTAACTGTAACCCAAACACTGATTCCCCTGCTATGCAAATACACTAATGCAAATCTGATTTGGAGAAATGTTTTCTGATGCCCTCATTCGGTGGGGAAAGACAATCATGTCATGTCTGTGGGGTCCACTCAGAGCCAGGTGAGAATTCTCACTCCTTTTTAGGAAAGAAAATTGACATTGACTTTCAATGTCTACCTTGGAGCTGATTCAGAGCCGTCGGAACATTTTCACCTGGCTCTTAATCACCCATGAGGACAATGAAAGGGAGTCAATGACAATTTTCTCTCCTAAAAAGGGAGTGAGAATTCTCACCTGGATCTGAATCGAACCCCATGTCATGACAAAACAGTGGAAACAGGAGTTTAATGTCTATAAATGTAAAATCATGCACTTGGGTAGAAGGAATCCCTGCTCTGAGTACCGTATGGGCAGTACTGTGTTAGCCAGGACCTCGGAGGAGAGAGATTTAGGGGTACTGATTACTGATAGCTGCAAGATGAGTCAGTGTAGCCAGGCAGTGGGAAAAACAAGCAGTATGCTCAGCTGCATAGCTTGAGGCATCATCAATCGGAAGAGGGGGGTTGTGATGCCACTGTATAGAGCCCTGGTGAGCCCACAGCTAGAATACTGTGTGCTTTTCTGGAGACCTTACCTGCAAAAAATCATTATGCAAATCAGGAAAGACTTAAAGAACTTAATTTGTACAGTTTAGAGGAAATAAGGAAGAGACCTGTAAATATGAAAGGATTGAATAAGGTTCAGAGGCAAGTGCTTTTCGGAGGAAACTTAATGACAGAACAAGGGGGCACGACCTGAAGCTAGTCGAAGAGAAGATCAGGAGCAATGTAGAAGCAGTAGTAGATGCTTGGCACAAACTTCCAGCAGAGATAGTTGAACAACTAACACTAAGGGGGTTATTTAAGAAAGGATAGCGTCAGGTAGCGCCTGGTTAATGAGAGGTAGCGACAGATAGCGACCGGTCAACGCCGGACACGGCACGCAATTCCACATTTATCAAGCAGAATCTGTTTAGCGACTGGGATAGCGGCATGTAGCGCCTGATTCATCATTTTCAAAGCCTCTGTGAACAGCGCCAGCGTTCAGCCTTGCACAGCGCCAGGTATGACCTCTGGCTACCTGTCACTCCCCGATACCTTTCAATGGACAAAGCTTTTCTTCTCTTTAAACGGGGTTGTTTTTTTTTTTTTCCCAAAAATCACAAATAATTCTGTGACCTCTTCTGGCATTTTTTTCACATTTTTTACATTTTTTAAATATTTCTTCAGAGATGACATTACAGGTCTGGCATTAAAGTGTTCATGTTACAATGTTGTTACAATGTAATTCCATATGTTTTCGCTTTGTTACTAGTGGATAGATGCTTGAAAACAGAGTTTAAACACACTGCCTCCTGCGCTCTGGGCTTCAAACAAGTATTTTTCAGCGCCAGAGATTTGTGAGGCTTTTTTCCTGAATATGGTGTGAGTCGGTTGCTATGACCAGTCGCTGACATGCGCTCCCATACAGCGCTGTACTGGTCAAATAGCGACTCCTCACAATGTATTCAACATTACTGAACAGCGACTGAGTCGCTATGAATTAGCGACCCACGGCTGAGCACAGTGACTACTAGCGGGCACTCTGAAAATGCCTGCTACCGATGCTCATCTGTCGATACCTGCCGCTAATGGTGGATCAGCCTGCCCGTAAACTTAAACATGCCTGGGATAAGCACATATCTATACTAACCTAAAGAGATCATACACACATAAGGGAAGACTTGATGGACCATGTGGTCTTTTTCTGCCATCAACCTTCTATGTTTCTATGTGATGCTAAACACATAACACCCACAGTGGCTGTTTATGGCCCACTACATCTCCCAGCCCCCAGGGAATCCTAATTTAAGATACATATCCATTGTCCATTAGAATTGCTGAAAAGTCCCAGGTCTCATACTGAGCCAAGCAAAACTAAATCCACAGAAACCTGCTGCACTTTCTTAACATGAGCTCAAACCAAACCAACAGACTTGCAGCGTTAAAATAAAAAAACTCCCCAAGACTCACTTTCTGCATGCATGGTTCTAAATCATTGTCAGCGCTTTCATTTGCTCCTGCATCCACTCAAAGCTAAAATGCCGCCACACAGATTTTCTCTTGGTGGCCATCTTGGAGCACCAAGGTTTCTTACTTTTCCAGTATCCCAGCCATGCTGTGGGTAATGTTGGACTTAACCAACATTACCCACAAAGCAAGGTAGCAGGAAACCCAGCAACAAATCCACTTGCCAGGCCACTGGCAGCTCCATAGGACACCTTTGAGGGGGATATATGTAAACAACTTATGTATTCTAACTGAATATTCACTCCAATTTTTTGAGTTGTAGTCAGAGACAGCTATGGGACCCCTGTAGCTTGTCGTGCTCGCTCATGCTCAGAGCACAAAGGGACATAGTGACTGACTATTTTGCGTGGTCCTGGAGGAATTAAATTTTAGGGAAGGCAAGCAACAGCTTCTACCCATCGCTGCAGCAAATGGAGGAGGGCACATGGGACAGGCATCGGGTGAGCTGCTTGCTGGAGGCCACCCGGTGACAGGAGAGGCAGCGCAGACTGCATGGGCAAGTCTGTGAGTACCATTCATCCACCTAACAGCTGGGGAGGGGGGTCAAAAGGTATGTATCCCTTTTGTTTTTTATATGCCTGGACTATTGTATGTTAAAGATTGCTAAATTTTAATTATTATATAGCGACATAACAATAGATGAACAAAAAGAATATTAGCTTATTTATATTCTTACTCAGCATTTTCAAAATATCCTATTATTTCATAGCAAGCAGATCTAGCCCCCCCCCTGCTTACCTGCAGCACATGTGTTATATATGGGACTTGTAGGATTTCTCCAGCTGCTGGACGAAGCAATGGATCTTTATTCAGCATCCTAAAATGTAAAAATCTTTATAGTGATTATGGCTGAACATGTGACTGGAAGTTAGAACCACGTGCCAGTTAAACAATACCTGCTAAGGAGGACATTAAGGTCACTAGAGTAACGATCAGGTAGAGATGGCGCTGGAGCTTCCACAATCTTCAGAACGATAGCTAAGAAACTGTGTCCAGTAAATGCATGTTCCAGGCAGCACATTTCATGAAGAATGCATCCAAGTGACCTACAGAAAAAGCCATATAAAGTCAGATGGATAAAACTCACACCTTAGTAGGTGGTACGAGATTTTTCATATATATCTATACTGGGAATCTTATTCAAAATTTGTTACCCAGGCTCACCATGCTGCTTAACAATACAGGGCGCTTGGGTTCTGGTGACTACTGGCCTTGGTGACTCTACAGTAGGGGTTCCCAACCTTTTTTCATAAAGTACCACTTTCCATTTTCTAAATACACATGTAGTGTAGGTCAGTGTCAAACTGGGGTGTCATGGGCCCACCAGCTGACCAAATGCTTTGGGGTACCCCACTGCACATACCCTGCCCAGTAAGCCCATGACTTGACAGCCCATACCTGCCAATGCCACATTCTATTGCCAGTTCACTTCCCCACCTGACCACCAGTAGCCTAATTGGGTTTGCCCAACAGGGTTACACATTAGTGGTGGAGGCCCCAAGTGGTGGAGACCATGGGTGTCATGTCCCATGACATGTGTTTTATTTAACCAGGGGTAACTGCTTAATATAGTGTTTATTTATATAAGCTGAGCAGTGTGCCTTTAATTCCCTTTGTCCCTTCCTGGCACCCTTAATCTTGATGTGATGCAAGTAGCTCCTCCCCTCTTCCCCTCTCCTTCAGCCATTTTTAGTTTGACATCCAAGCAGTGCACACCTGCTGCTCCCTACTGTAGTTACAGTCTTTTTACTTGCTGCCGCTTTATGGGTTACATCACAAGTTTTCCTGCTGTATTGAATGTACATGTCAAGATTCCTGCTGCAAGAAGTGTTTGCTGCAATATTCTGTACTAAAATAAAGCTTTTGAAACATATCCTATGTGATCCACAAGCAGCTGAGTAAGTTATCTGCCAAGCCTTATGGAGTAAATAAAACATCCATCGCAGACTACAGGATTTACATTACTGTCATCTGGTGAGTTAGAATACAGGGACAGGAGCCCTTTGTGCCCAGCGCTTAATCCACATGAAAGGCACAAATATGTAGATAGTTTTCATTAGAATGTATGGAAGAGGATTTGTATTTATAGAGCAAATCAGGCAAATACAGCAGATGGGACAGATCACTTTGCAACCTTTTTTGTGTACCACCTAACAGTATCTTGTGTACCACCAGTGGTACCCGTATCTTAAGTTGGGAACTCCTGCTCAAGAACCTAGTGTATCTTATCACAAAGCATATTAGCATCTAATTGGGATAACTTAATTTAGTTTACCTACTGCTCCAGACTTATAATGGTCCCAGCAGAAGTACAGTAAGCTGCTACAACAGGATGGAGTGAAAATGGACCTATAAAAATGGTAACCCCCGCCCCTTCTATCCTTCTTGGTTATATAATCCCAATATGACTATTAAATCAAAATACTTAGCCTCTCTATGACAGAAGCGGGTTTCCTTGCTGGAAGCAGTGATTGATTCATGAAACTGTAAACTAAGATCTTCTGCGATGATGGCTGGTGTTAGCGGAGGGCAAACTGGGGCTCATTGCCCCATTCCCATACATTCTCCCAACCTCAACATGTTATGGTCTCTGTGCCCTACCCCGGCGCTCTGGGCAGTGTCTGGGTGGGGGCTAGAAATAGTTTATTGTTGCTGGGTGGGTGGGAACAGGATCAATGGAGGGTTATTTTATGTAATGCTGCTGAACAGGGGATGTTGTGCAGTGGAAGAGGATGCAGATTAGGAAGCACCACTGTCAGGAGGTGTCACTTGGTGGGAAAGGTATTTGCACGCACACTTAGGCCCTTATTTATCAAGGGCTAGCGCCAGGTAGTGTCTGACGAGCGCCAGGTACCGACAGCTAACGGCGGCTACCCACTCAAGTACGCCCGGCGGCGGTCACAATGACGCATTTATCACGCTAAATGAGGCTAGCGCCGGCGAGAGCGTCAGCTAGCGCGGGATTCATCATGTAGCCGACTGCAACGAACAGCGCCGCTACTAATCCCATCACAGCGCCAGGTATGACCTGTCGCTCCCTGGCGCTCTCCAATGCATTTCAATGGAGCAATCTTTAAATATTCATAATTAATTGAGTTTATTTTTTTTTTATTTTTTTACCGGCAAAAATTCTGTGACCACTACGGCAATGTTAGAAATTTTTTTTAAGGTAAAAAAAAAAAATAAAAAAATATGTGCAGAATTGATATTACAGGTCTGATATTAATGTATTCATATTACAAAATGTTTAGAAAAACTTGTATAATTTTTACATTAAAAAAAATGGTTGTTTGGGGGTTAAAAACTACTTTACACACATCGCCGCCTGCGCTCTGGGGTTTAAACAAGGAATTCACAGTGCGAGAAATTTTTGAGCGTGATTTGTCAATGAATCTGCAGCAAGCCGTTCGCTCTGGCCATTCGCTGTCAGGCGCACCCATACAACGCAGAACCTGTGAAACATCGACCCCTAACCCCGTATTCAACATTACCGCACACCGACTGAGTCGCTGTCAACAAGCAAACCCCGGCCAAGTACAGCGAATACTAGCTGGCGCTGTGAAAATCACGCTACTGGCGCTCATCTGTCGCTACCTGGCGCTATTAATGAATCGGCCTCCCCGTTTTGCCCAGAAGAGAGTCGGGTCCATGTTTACCTGAGCCCAAGAGAGTCTTGGTGGGCCCCATTGTGTTGTATCACATGACATGCCTTGCCATGTCAGGTCACTCTTCACTTCATCTGCCACTAATCACCTTCCAGTCCTTTTCTTCTACTGCTGCTGATGATCATCCTTCAGTCTTTGCTGCCTCCACTGCTGCCACTGAAAAGTCTACCATTGCTGCCAATCATCCTCTGATCCTCGAGTTCTTACTTTTTCACTACCCTTTTCAATGCCACTGCAGGACCAGATCTTCCTCTGGTGCTCACAACCTTCTGAGCAGCCGCCAATCACCCTCTATTCCTCAACACCTTCTCTATTGCCACTGATTGCTTCCTCTGGTCCCAAGGTCAGCTTTAAAGCAGAACAAAACCCAGGGTTTTGACTATCCAGAGTTCTGTTCCATGCCCTAGGGACATCCCGAATTGGAATGAGCCACTGTGTGAAAGTCCCCAGAATGCCCTTGTCCAAACTTACCTTTCCCTGGTCCTACGGCGCCTGCTCAGGCTCCTGTCCACGCAGAGCCGCTTGCCATGCATATGTAATGCTCGACAAATGGCTCTGTATACATGCAGGGCTTCAGCAATCGGAGCAAAAACGGGAGCATCCCCTGTAGCGTGCACCCACCCCAAACCTATCTGGATTTTAATTTTTTTTATTGCTTTCATTACATATAATACAGACAGGGGACAGAAAAAGGCCACACACTGCAATGAAGCATGTCTCCTATCATGCAGCTGTTTTTTGCTCCTCCTCGCTCTGCTAGAATAGTTATCTCTCTAATGTAAGGCACAATGTCAAGAGGGGCTGGATTGCACTAGTTTAGTGTCCCTGTGATTTAGGATCCTCGCTGGCACAGAGCTGCAACAGGTCTGCTTCACCAGAGATGCCAGGGAGCAGGGCAGGTGTTGGTGCAGGTAAAGGGTGTAGGTCTGCTTTAAAAGTCTAATCAGTAGGGAATATTGAAGGCCACTAGATTATCTTAGTAGCAGATGAAATAAAAAGTTGAAACGCAGCTATGTAATATACTCGCCGGAATCTTGCTAAGTAAATAACTCTATTTGCCAAGTGTTTTCTAACTGTTCCAAGTTTAATTGGGCACCGAGCACAGCGAGACATACACCCTTAGGTAATAAATTATTGAAAATGTAATAAAGAGATCTAAAAGCCTGAAAGGAAAAACATCACATTTACTGGTATTATTGTAAACTTCTCCTGAAAGTAATTATTTTTTTTAGAAACTTTAATAATTCTACCCCCCCCCCAAAAAAAAAATCAGCCTTCCGAAAAGCAAAACCGATCATGAGAGCGTGTTGCTGGTCGCTCCGCTGCATATCTGAGTATCTGCATATCTGTGCTAGCCATTGAGAAATGTCTGGTGTGAGTATGTGCCTCAGCTAGAGGTATATCGGTCTGCCATGGGATCACCGGCTAGGTGAGTTTACTTGACAGTGATCCAGGGGGTTTCATACTGCAGGGCATCCCAAATCGGCAAATGAGGAAATCGACCCCTCTGCAGTCTAAAAGAAGTCTGTCCTGCAGAGGGTGTAGGTCTGCTGAGACCCTGAAAAACTCCACTATACAAACTTGTAGTAAACAATTTTCACCTCCTCTACTGTCACATGCTCAACCAATGGGGGATAGGATGTTGGAGAACACAATGTGGCTGCTGGCAATCCTGTCCAAATAAACATGCGTGTTCTTATTGTGGTGTTACACACCCAGTCATGAAGCTTTTCTTAAAAGCCAGAACTCCAGTGATGTTGCAAAATATGCTTCCTTGGCTGGAAGTTTACCCAAACAAAGGGAAGGCAATAATCATAGCTAATAGCTTTGCCAATGGATTTCAAATCGCATATTTTGAGGACTTGGTTAGAGATCTACTTATGAAGGAGTTACAGGAAGGCAGAATTGCAGACCCTCTTCTTTCACCACCTTTCAAAACATATCTACCCCCTTTAGGTTTAATTTCTAAGAAAGTCCCAAATGAGTTTCGCTTGATAAACCATTTATCTCACCCCATTGGCCAGTCATTAAATGATCAGACTGCTGATGAGGCTGCATCAGTCTCTCTTGCTTCCTTCGAGCAAGCATTAGAAAAAGTGCACGACCTTGGGGAAAGGACCTCAACTTCTTCCAGTTAATCGTCAAACCCTCAATTCCCTAGGTTTTCAATTCGACAACCTGTATTTTGTGATATGTGCCTCCCTATGGGTTGTTCATTAGCTTGTGCATATTTCGAAACCTTTTCAACCTTCTTGGAATGGATAGTTAAGAAGGATTCGGGTTCTGACTCTAGTGTTCACTATTTAGACAATGTTTTTTTATGGGTCCTTAAGCTTCCATAGTAGCCATATGTTGGATACATTTTGTAACATCTGCAATTGGTTTGGCGTACCACTAGCTGCAGAAAAAAATATTTACCCAAATATAGAGTTTGAATTTTTGGGTATCGGCATTGATACGCAAGCTATGTGTTTCTGCTTGCCGCTGGAAAAGAGTACGAAAAAATTGGCAGTGATTCTGCGGAGGAAAAAATCAACTCTGAAAGAGCTACAATCACTGGCAGGCTTGCTTTCCTTTGCTGGCAGAATTATTCCAATTGGCAGAATTTTTTTAAAACCAATGTTTAAGGCTATGGCAGGACTGAAATCCCCCTCTGCACACATTCTACTGGTTTGTGAGATAAAAGATGATCTGGCAGTGTGGCTCCAGTTTCTAGAATGTTACAATGGTATGGCAGTCTAAGTTTATGTTAGCTGAGGATTTTCAACTTTTCACAGATTCAGCTGGATCCTGTAGTTACGCAGCATTTTGGATGGCCACTGGTCTGCTGCTCCTTGGCACGAGTCCTGGGTTCAAACGCAGCTGATAAAAAACAGTGTGCTGTTGGAACTATTACCTGTATTAGTAGCGTTGGAAATTTGGGGTCACCAGTTCGCCAACAAAAGAGTTTTTCTGCAGTCCGACAACATAGGGGTGGTCTTTGCAGTCAATTGTCTATCTTCTAAATCGGTGCCAGTGGCTAAGTTATTAAGGTATTATGAGTTAAAGCTCCTTCAGTTTAACATTTGGTTTAAGGCTCAGTACGTTCCTGGTTATTTAAATACACTGGTGGATACACTTGATTTAAAATGCAGACTTTCAGAGAAGTGGCACCAGAGGTGGACAAGATCGGAATTACATGCCCAAATCACATATGGTAGCTAGTTTGGGAGCCAGTTACAATTTAAAGGTGGGGTACATTAGGCAATCGGCAGCTCTGGTCACATGAACTTCTTATATCAGGGCCTGGAAGGCCTGGTGTAAGTTTGCTTATGAGTATCACATTTCCCCCTATGTTTAAAAGGGTCACAGGCTATTAGCCTTTAATAGTAAGATGATCAAGGCAAGATTTTCAGCATCATACATTTTGAAAGAACTGGCAGGTATTTCTTTCTTCCATAATTTGTGAGGCCAGCTAAAACCATACAGAAGTTCAACAATTAGGTCAGATGTCAGACAGCCACATTACATGATGGTGGGGCTATGGGATATAGTACCAGAGATATATAAGTTGAAAGGCGAGTCTCTCATCCTCCAGGCAGCCTTTACGATGGCATTTTCACAGCCTTGCGGGTGTCAACAAACATATCCAGGCTACGCTTAGCTGGGGTGACGTAACCAATGATGGCGAATCAATTACCTCGATTGTTCAAAAATTAAAGACTGACGAGCAGCAATTGGGTCTGCTTAGGCTGCCTGGTGCAGCTCTACGCCCAGTGGCTAACATATTGGTATATGTAAAATGCCCACCACTGAAAGGATCATTCTTCATACACCGCGACCGGTCTCCACTGACCAAGTTAGTGCAATTGTTGTGCAAGCACTTAGCTATATTGGGGCTAAGAGGTGTCAAGTTCTTCACCCACTCATTTTATATTGGAGTGGCTACCGAGGCTGCTAACCTGGGTTAAATAGAAGCAGCTACACGTAAGTTGGGGAGATGCCGTTCCAGTGGGTTTTGTTTGTTTGTTTGTCCTAACTAGTCATTGTCTACATCGCAGGTCTCAGGAACACAGTGGAAATAGTGGTCTACTCTTAGAATCATTGGGCTCCGAAGAAGGCTAGAGCACGAAGTAACATTGAAAACCTTGGCCTGCGGAATCAGATATCTTGATTTAAGTATAAAGTGGTCTGGTTTGCTTACCCACTTGGCCATATTATTTGAGATATTTCCCCCCACCTACTATTTTAGTATTCCACCTAGGTAGTAAGTTGGGTGGAGGAGTGGTTTAGGTAAGTAGGTAGAGCAGTGGGCATAGGCCTGGGGGGAGCGGAGGAAAGGAGGGCACTCCTGCAGTTTCTCTCCCGACATCAGCCCAGGCAAAAGCGGAGGAAGGGGCAGACCAACGCAGCTTCTCTCCCGTCATCGGCCTGGGGGAGAGCGGGAGAAGTGGGAGACAGGCACCGCTCTAAAGAGGGAAGAGGAGTAGGGGGCGGGATGTTAGGAGGGGAAAATTAGATATCCCGGCCTGCGTGGCCAAGCTGATTGGGTGACAGGATGTGAGGGGAAGTGTCGGTTCCCCTGGAAGTAGGTGTCTGAAGCTAAGCTATAGCAACATTTACAAGCTGAAGCCCAGAGCTGTGAAAACAGGCAGAAGGTAAGTGCGGTGAGGTGCAGAAACCTTGGTGCATACCAGTTCAAAGGGCAGGAGGGGTGGACAAGCAAGCGGGTGACTTACCGAAACCCCCAGCCTGATTACATTCCCCCCCACTAGCCAGATGGGTGCAGAACAGCCTGTCATCTGGGCTGGTAGCCTTCAGGGATAGGGGGCGGCCACTCGCTCTCTGAGCCCTAGGCTTCAAGCCCATATAACTGGTGCCCAGTTTTTAGGAAGTTATTTCATCGCTAATACTAATATATCTAATATACAATGTAGTTTTCACACGTTAAATTGCACCTGACCACAAGAAGCAGCTAGGGTTTAGAGGAGGAAAATAAAAAAAATCTTCTGAACCAAAGGTGTGCTAATTTAATAACAGGAAGTGGCAGAGTCCCCCTAATCACCCCATAACAAGCACCATGCAGAATCCTTCCCCAATCACCCTATAACAGGCAGCATGCAGAATCTTCCCATAACAGGCAGTGTGGCAGATTCTTCCCCCGATAACCCTGTAAATGGCACTGTGCAGAGTCCCCCCAATCTGCCCTATAACAAGCAGTGTGGCAGAATGCACAGCAACTCCCATAACATATAGTGTGCTGAATCCCCCTATAACAAGCAGTGTGCAGCCCCTCAATCCCCCTATCATAAGCAGAATCCCCTTCATAACAGTCATTGTGCTGAATCCCCCCAAAATCCACCTATAACAGGAAGTGTTGCAGAATCCCCCAATCACCTAAAATAGAAAGTGTGACAGACCCCCCACCACAATCTCCTATAACAAGCAGTGTGCAGTGTGCAGCTTCATAACAGGCATTGTGCTTAATCCCCCCAAATCCACCTATAATAGGCAGTGTGGCAGAATCCCCCCCCCCATCCCCTATAACAGGAAGTGTTGCAGAATCTCCCAAAAAATAGAAAGTGTGACAGACCCCCCCCACCCCAATCTCCTATAACAAGCAGGCTGATTATGATTATTAAAACACCTTTAAAAAAGAAGTTCATCACAGCTTTGCAGTGTTCAGGTTCCCATATATACCTTTCACCTTAGATAACCCTTTCATTGACATATGTGCATTAGTAATACATGAAACATATTTGGACTGACAGCTAAAAAAAATAAATGGACAAAGACATCTGCACTGTGCAGCTCCCTATTGGAAATCCCAGAATTAAGCATGCATACATTATTTCAATCTGCTTTCATAAAGAAACTGTTATTTCCAGCAAACTTCTAAATTACAGTTATGTATTCATTAAGTCCGTGCTGAACATCAGGTTCCTTCATTACGGAAATGTTTTCCAATTAGAACTGACATTTGAAAACATAAAAGATGACGGAAAGGCGGCTGTGGACCCAAACCAAGTATGAGTGACCAAATATAAACTTTTTTTTTTTAAAGATCCGTTTCATTTACATATCATTTTTGTAGAGCACTGTAATTACTTCTGCAGATGTTAGTATTTCTTCATAATTATGTAGAATTTTGTAAAATGACTCGCTAATGCTACAGATGCGCAGAAACCTCCAAACTAGTAATCATCAGTCCATTAAAAAAAAACAAGCATGGGTTTTCATGTTTAACCCTGCCGGGAATTTATTGCTCACTGCTTAGCCCTCCTGAACAGAGGCAGATAATGAGGTGGGCGCGCACCCCGGGGCCTCCACCACTTCCAATGCGAAGGGGGCCTCCACCAACCTTTGGGTTATGGTCTGGTACAGGAGGCTTTTCAGTCTTTGGTCTGATGGGCCGCAGGGGCAGCAACAAAGCTATTGGTGGCAGTGGGGCCCCCTGGGCAAGTTTTTTTTGTTTTTGCAAACCTTAGCCAAAGGCACCACAGCAAAGCCGTCATCAGCAACGCTACAGTGATGGGTGCGTGCAGAGCTGTCACTGCACATAAGCCACCAAGCACATCCGCTGGCAGCTCAATACAGGGAACTGTTTTCTGCTGGACCAGCCGGGGGACTGCACTACCCCCCACCCAGAATGACAGAGCAGGAGTTCCCGAGCAGCACGCACCTGCACAAGGGTGGCATAAGGGACTTGTTCTGACGTTCCAATAAGTAGGCAGGTGCCAGACAACCACCAGTCAGTTACTTGGCTGGACTCTTATTTAAAGGAAAAAAATACTGTATCTAGGGCCTCCACCAAATTTTGTGCCCAGAGGCCTCCACCACACTTAATCTGACCCTGCTCCTGAAGAGCAGTAAATAGTAATAAAGATAAAAACACTTAACATTATTACAATTTGCCTATTGTGTACACTTACACCACAACGAGGTAAAATAAGACATAAACTTGTTATTAATAGGTAAATCAACACTTTTAAGACCCCGCTATCACATTGCAAACACAACACATAGCCCCTGATTAAATACATTTTCGTTAAAGTGAGCCAAAACCTGATTTAGGATAAAAAGCTGCACCATAACACTTCCTTCCTAGCTGAGCCATGACCCAGTAATTGAGGCAAATAAAGTGGCTTCATTTATAACACCACATTTATCAAAGCGAATCTGGTGAGCGACTCTACAGCGCCATGTAGCGACCAATTCATCATCACAGACGGCTCAGCAGATACCGCCGGTGCTGTGGCTTCCAGAGAGCCTGGTATTACCTGTTGCTACTTGTCTCTTTCCCATACATTTCAATGGACGTTACGTTTCTACTTTTGAACAGGGTTTTATTTTTATTTTTTGGTTTTTAATTATCAAATAATTGTGTCACCTCTCCTGGCCTAAAAAAAAGTCATTTTTGAAAACTTTTTGGATGAATAATATTTTTATGCAGAATTGTCCTTACATGTCTTCATGTTACAATGTAATAACAATGTCATTCCATGTGTTTTCGCTTTGTTACTAGTGGATACATGTTCAAAAACAGACTTTAATCACACAGCATCTGGAGCTCTGGGCTACAACGACCCGATTTTGAGCACTGGCGCTGTGTGAGGCTGTTTTTTTTATGAATATGGTGTGAGTTGGTTGCATTAAGCAGTCGCTACCGTTCACTACCATACAGCGCTGTACTGGTGTTAGAGCGCCTCACATACAACATATTCATCAATGCCGGCCAGCGACTGAGACGCTCTGAAACAGCGAACCATGACCGAGCACAGCGACTACTAGCGGTCGCTCTTAATGCCTCGCTAAAGACGCTCATCTGCCAGCACCTGGTGTTAGTAATGAATCAGCCTGTAAGTCCAATGACCTCTCAAGCCGAGAACCTGGTCATTAACTCTTGCTACTGGAACACAAGACTGTTATCGTTCCAAACTGAAGAAGTTGAATTTCAGCAGAATGGGTTAAACCAGTCACCCATGTCTTAGCCTAATCAGATGATTAGCAAGCTAGTATAAGGAGAAGTCTAAGATATGTACTCGAAATCACCACTTACATAGCTAAGGTAAACACATTGGAAAACTGTTTTCATTTATAACACAGAGTTGCAAACAAATAGGAATTAAAAAAAAAAAACATACGTTCAACACATTGAAGACATCATTTTGCCACACAATAATGGAAACTTTTAAAAGTGCCATTGAAAGTGAAATTACTCTTTAAGATGTGGGACTGATGGGGGAGGGCTATAAATAATGGTCTGATTTATTTAGAGAGGTAAGCCAATTAGCCTGTGCATTGCTAGCATGTGGGTGTCATTACATATGAATGTAGGGGGTGGGGTAGTAGGAAATTCAAGTGGCATTTGTGCATACAGTGTGTTTCTGATTGTTTTAGAAAATCATCATTTTGCCATTCCAAATGAAAAGTTTGGAAGTAATGGATGCGATGACAACCATGGAATGTATCTGTGACTACTGAAGTGATATCTACTAATAAAATGAGTAACTACTCTCCTGTAAAGTATATGTGCACCCTGCCAGCATCGGAAGCCTGTCAGCATCCCATCCCTCATCGCAGAGCCCAAGCAACCAGAACCCACTCCTCACACACCTGAGTGTTAACCCCTCAGGCCACATGTGCTAAATGGGTCTGGGTCCAGGCGCCGATGAAAGCAATCTCAGAAGAGTAAGTATTCAGGGTCTAGCTTTCAAGATTTCCGGGGGGAGGGTATGTGCCAGGGGGCCACCAATCAGGATGTTCTCCCGAAATGAGCAGCAGTCCTGCATCACATTGCAGGGTGTGAGACTGGTTTAAAGTGGATGGAAACCCATAATTTGACCCGCTTTAAAGTGGACCAAAACCCAGTTCATAGATTCCTGGGTCGATTGATTCCCTCCCCCCGGGGCATCCAAAATCGGATGCCCCACTTTGTGAAACCCCCCAGGTCGCCCTGTACCCTTGCTTCTCGGTCCCGCGAGCCGCATCCCTCTAGCAGGGCGGGTGCCCGTGCCAGGCATTTGTGAATGGCCAGCGAGGGCACACTCCCTGTTAGAGGAAAGCGGAGGATGCGGCTGGCAGCACGCTTGGAAACGCTGGCCTTAGACGCTGGATTAGACGGCGTGACATTAGTGGCTCTGAGCGTGCTGATTGGACTAGCGGCCACGCATGCGCCGTAGGACCGGGAAGAGGTGAGTTACGCTCGGCGATCAGGGGGGTTTCATGCAGCGGGGCACCTCCGATCGGGGTGCTCTGGGGGAAAGGAACCCAGTATTTTGGCTATCACTTTAAGTATGTGGAAGCCCAGTGTGTGTAAATGAAGCCTGTGTGGCCCTGTTCACACCTCTGCGCTTTCTCTGAGTTGTTGCGCTGTGTTGCAAAGCAATTACAGCGCAGAGGAAACATTGTACATTATTCTTGATAGGATAGTTCACATATATGTGCTGCATTGCAGACACCTTTTTCAGCGCAACGCTGTAACAGCGCAGGTCAATAGAAGTCTACGGCAACGCATGTATAACACAGTGTACCTGTGCTGCGTTTGCATTGCCATAGACGTTACCATTTACTTATTATGCAAAAATGTTTTTTTTTAAAACACAACTCAAACGTATCTCTAACGCATCAAAAGCACAGTGTTTGTTTTGATACAACACCCCTCTGGCATATTTACAAAGCGCTTGCACTTAACCCGAGAGGTGTGATCAGAGCTTAAAGTGGGCCAACACCCAGGGGTGATCGGCCCGGGAATCTTATAGATCACCTCACACACCGCGGGACATCCGAGATCGGGATGTCCCGCGGGGTGTAACCCCCCCAAACACCCCGAAAAACCTTACCTCTTCAGACGCTGCTTCCGCCGCCGCCGCCTCACTCGCGCTCCTCCGGACGTGCGCGCGCCCGCGCCGGCCGTCTCTGAATGGCCGGCGCGGGCGCGCACACGTCAAGAGTGACGCGCGGGAGGCGGCGGCGGGCGCGATCCCTTGTCCGCCGGCGGACGTCACTTGTCCGTCGGCGGGCATTGGACAGCGCAGTCACGTGGGATCGTGAAGAGGTGAGTTTTCGGGGTGTTTGGGGGGGTTTTGGGCAGCGGGGCACCCCGATCAATACCCAGGATAGTCAAAATCCTGGGTGTTGGTCCACTTTAAACATGCCATATGTTATGCAAATCCATCTTTCCTATTAACAATGAGATGATGCTTTAATATACTTAATTTCCGTAAATCCCAAAAAAAATATTTTTGATAAGTGGCCATTAGTGATATTGTGCACATAACCTATTCTTAATGCAAAAGTTTATACACACAGTTAAATGAACTAATCATGTACAGACAACAAAATCTAATTATGTAATTAAATAAATTTATATAGATTTGTAAACAACCGCTTTGCAGAGATCATCAGGTGCACGGGGAGTTTAGTACTGCGTACCTGAACTCCAGACACACCATCTGCTGCATCACCCCGAGGCTCCACCAAGAGAAGACGGATGGATTATGATTAGAGATGAGCGAACTTTTGAAAAATTCGATTCGACTGATTCGCCGAATTTTCCGACAAAAATCGTTTCGACCCGAATAAATTCGCGACGAATCGCTATTAAAAACGGCTATTTCTGAGCCTCCTACAGCCTCAATAGGGTTGTAAACCATTCAGCCTTGCTGTAACACGCACAGGATGCGTGCTGGGTTAGTTAAATAATACTTTTAAGAAATATCACATGCAGATCAGAGGCATCGCTAATAGAATCGCAGAGCGGCACAATTGCAGAGAGTTGAAGTGGCATCACTATGAGGGGCAGAAGGAGCCCAAATATACACTGGAGTTGGCTTCAGGAGCCCAAAAATTGGATGAATCACACCCTGGAGTTGGCAGGAGTTGACAGTAGCAGCAGCAGGAGCCCAAATATACACTGGAGTTGGCTTCAGGAGCCCAAAAATTGGATGAATCACACCCTGGAGTTGGCAGGAGTTGACAGCAGCAGCAGCAGGAGCCCAAATATACACTGGAGTTGGCTTCAGGAGCCCAAAAATTGGATGAATCACACCCTGGAGTTGGCAGGAGTTGACAGCAGCAGCAGCAGGAGCCCAAATATACACTGGAGTTGGCTTCAGGAGCCCAAAAATTGGATGAATCACACCCTGGAGTTGGCAGGAGTTGACAGCAGCAGCAGCAGGAGCCCAAATATACACTGGAGTTGGCTTCAGGAGCCCAAAAATTGGATGAATCACACCCTGGAGTTGGCAGAAGTTGGCAGCAGCAGCAGCAGGAGCCCAAATATACACTGGAGTTGGCTTCAGGAGCCCAAAAATTGGATGAATCACACCCTGGAGTTGGCAGAAGTTGGCAGCAGCAGCAGCAGGAGCCCAAATATACACTGGAGTTGGCTTCAGGAGCCCAAAAATTGGATGAATCACACCCTGGAGTTGGCAGGAGTTGACAGCAGCAGCAGCAGGAGCCCAAATATACACTGGAGTTGGCTTCAGGAGCCCAAAAATTGGATGAATCACACCCTGGAGTTGGCAGAAGTTGGCAGCAGCAGCAGCAGGAGCCCAAATATACACTGGAGTTGGCTTCAGGAGCCCAAAAATTGGATGAATCACACCCTGGAGTTGGCAGAAGTTGGCAGCAGCAGCAGCAGGAGCCCAAATATACACTGGAGTTGGCTTCAGGAGCCCAAAAATTGGATGAATCACACCCTGGAGTTGGCAGGAGTTGACAGCAGCAGCAGCAGGAGCCCAAATATACACTGGAGTTGGCTTCAGGAGCCCAAAAATTGGATGAATCACACCCTGGAGTTGGCAGGAGTTGACAGCAGCAGCAGCAGGAGCCCAAATATACACTGGAGTTGGCTTCAGGAGCCCAAAAATTGGATGAATCACACCCTGGAGTTGGCAGGAGTTGACAGCAGCAGCAGCAGGAGCCCAAATATACACTGGAGTTGGCTTCAGGAGCCCAAAAATTGGATGAATCACACCCTGGAGTTGGCAGAAGTTGGCAGCAGCAGCAGCAGGAGCCCAAATATACACTGGAGTTGGCTTCAGGAGCCCAAAAATTGGATGAATCACACCCTGGAGTTGGCAGGAGTTGACAGCAGCAGCAGCAGGAGCCCAAATATACACTGGAGTTGGCTTCAGGAGCCCAAAAATTGGATGAATCACACCCTGGAGTTGGCAGAAGTTGGCAGCAGCAGCAGCAGGAGCCCAAATATACACTGGAGTTGGCTTCAGGAGCCCAAAAATTGGATGAATCACACCCTGGAGTTGGCAGAAGTTGGCAGCAGCAGCAGCAGGAGCCCAAATATACACTGGAGTTGGCTTCAGGAGCCCAAAAATTGGATGAATCACACCCTGGAGTTGGCAGGAGTTGACAGTAGCAGCAGCAGGAGCCCAAATATACACTGGAGTTGGCTTCAGGAGCCCAAAAATTGGATGAATCACACCCTGGAGTTGGCAGAAGTTGGCAGCAGCAGCAGCAGGAGCCCAAATATACACTGGAGTTGGCTTCAGGAGCCCAAAAATTGGATGAATCACACCCTGGAGTTGGCAGAAGTTGGCAGCAGCAGCAGCAGGAGCCCAAATATACACTGGAGTTGGCTTCAGGAGCCCAAAAATTGGATGAATCACACCCTGGAGTTGGCAGAAGTTGGCAGCAGCAGCAGCAGGAGCCCAAATATACACTGGAGTTGGCTTCAGGAGCCCAAAAATTGGATGAATCACACCCTGGAGTTGGCAGAAGTTGGCAGCAGCAGCAGCAGGAGCCCAAATATACACTGGAGTTGGCTTCAGGAGCCCAAAAATTGGATGAATCACACCCTGGAGTTGGCAGGAGTTGACAGTAGCAGCAGCAGGAGCCCAAATATACACTGGAGTTGGCTTCAGGAGCCCAAAAATTGGATGAATCACACCCTGGAGTTGGCAGAAGTTGGCAGCAGCAGCAGCAGGAGCCCAAATATACACTGGAGTTGGCTTCAGGAGCCCAAAAATTGGATGAATCACACCCTGGAGTTGGCAGGAGTTGACAGCAGCAGCAGCAGGAGCCCAAATATACACTGGAGTTGGCTTCAGGAGCCCAAAAATTGGATGAATCACACCCTGGAGTTGGCAGAAGTTGGCAGCAGCAGCAGCAGGAGCCCAAATATACACTGGAGTTGGCTTCAGGAGCCCAAAAATTGGATGAATCACACCCTGGAGTTGGCAGAAGTTGACAGCAGCAGCAGCAGGAGCCCAAATATACACTGGAGTTGGCTTCAGGAGCCCAAAAATTGGATGAATCACACCCTGGAGTTGGCAGGAGTTGACAGCAGCAGCAGCAGGAGCCCAAATATACACTGGAGTTGGCTTCAGGAGCCCAAAAATTGGATGAATCACACCCTGGAGTTGGCAGGAGTTGACAGCAGCAGCAGCAGGAGCCCAAATATACACTGGAGTTGGCTTCAGGAGCCCAAAAATTGGATGAATCACACCCTGGAGTTGGCAGAAGTTGGCAGCAGCAGCAGCAGGAGCCCAAATATACACTGGAGTTGGCTTCAGGAGCCCAAAAATTGGATGAATCACACCCTGGAGTTGGCAGGAGTTGACAGCAGCAGCAGCAGGAGCCCAAATATACACTGGAGTTGGCTTCAGGAGCCCAAAAATTGGATGAATCACACCCTGGAGTTGGCAGAAGTTGGCAGCAGCAGCAGCAGGAGCCCAAATATACACTGGAGTTGGCTTCAGGAGCCCAAAAATTGGATGAATCACACCCTGGAGTTGGCAGGAGTTGACAGCAGCAGCAGCAGGAGCCCAAATATACACTGGAGTTGGCTTCAGGAGCCCAAAAATTGGATGAATCACACCCTGGAGTTGGCAGAAGTTGGCAGCAGCAGCAGCAGGAGCCCAAATATACACTGGAGTTGGCTTCAGGAGCCCAAAAATTGGATGAATCACACCCTGGAGTTGGCAGAAGTTGGCAGCAGCAGCAGCAGGAGCCCAAATATACACTGGAGTTGGCTTCAGGAGCCCAAAAATTGGATGAATCACACCCTGGAGTTGGCAGGAGTTGACAGTAGCAGCAGCAGGAGCCCAAATATACACTGGAGTTGGCTTCAGGAGCCCAAAAATTGGATGAATCACACCCTGGAGTTGGCAGAAGTTGGCAGCAGCAGCAGCAGGAGCCCAAATATACACTGGAGTTGGCTTCAGGAGCCCAAAAATTGGATGAATCACACCCTGGAGTTGGCAGAAGTTGGCAGCAGCAGCAGCAGGAGCCCAAATATACACTGGAGTTGGCTTCAGGAGCCCAAAAATTGGATGAATCACACCCTGGAGTTGGCAGAAGTTGGCAGCAGCAGCAGCAGGAGCCCAAATATACACTGGAGTTGGCTTCAGGAGCCCAAAAATTGGATGAATCACACCCTGGAGTTGGCAGAAGTTGGCAGCAGCAGCAGCAGGAGCCCAAATATACACTGGAGTTGGCTTCAGGAGCCCAAAAATTGGATGAATCACACCCTGGAGTTGGCAGGAGTTGACAGTAGCAGCAGCAGGAGCCCAAATATACACTGGAGTTGGCTTCAGGAGCCCAAAAATTGGATGAATCACACCCTGGAGTTGGCAGAAGTTGGCAGCAGCAGCAGCAGGAGCCCAAATATACACTGGAGTTGGCTTCAGGAGCCCAAAAATTGGATGAATCACACCCTGGAGTTGGCAGGAGTTGACAGCAGCAGCAGCAGGAGCCCAAATATACACTGGAGTTGGCTTCAGGAGCCCAAAAATTGGATGAATCACACCCTGGAGTTGGCAGAAGTTGGCAGCAGCAGCAGCAGGAGCCCAAATATACACTGGAGTTGGCTTCAGGAGCCCAAAAATTGGATGAATCACACCCTGGAGTTGGCAGAAGTTGACAGCAGCAGCAGCAGGAGCCCAAATATACACTGGAGTTGGCTTCAGGAGCCCAAAAATTGGATGAATCACACCCTGGAGTTGGCAGGAGTTGACAGCAGCAGCAGCAGGAGCCCAAATATACACTGGAGTTGGCTTCAGGAGCCCAAAAATTGGATGAATCACACCCTGGAGTTGGCAGGAGTTGACAGCAGCAGCAGCAGGAGCCCAAATATACACTGGAGTTGGCTTCAGGAGCCCAAAAATTGGATGAATCACACCCTGGAGTTGGCAGAAGTTGGCAGCAGCAGCAGCAGGAGCCCAAATATACACTGGAGTTGGCTTCAGGAGCCCAAAAATTGGATGAATCACACCCTGGAGTTGGCAGGAGTTGACAGCAGCAGCAGCAGGAGCCCAAATATACACTGGAGTTGGCTTCAGGAGCCCAAAAATTGGATGAATCACACCCTGGAGTTGGCAGAAGTTGGCAGCAGCAGCAGCAGGAGCCCAAATATACACTGGAGTTGGCTTCAGGAGCCCAAAAATTGGATGAATCACACCCTGGAGTTGGCAGAAGTTGGCAGCAGCAGCAGCAGGAGCCCAAATATACACTGGAGTTGGCTTCAGGAGCCCAAAAATTGGATGAATCACACCCTGGAGTTGGCAGGAGTTGACAGTAGCAGCAGCAGGAGCCCAAATATACACTGGAGTTGGCTTCAGGAGCCCAAAAATTGGATGAATCACACCCTGGAGTTGGCAGAAGTTGGCAGCAGCAGCAGCAGGAGCCCAAATATACACTGGAGTTGGCTTCAGGAGCCCAAAAATTGGATGAATCACACCCTGGAGTTGGCAGAAGTTGGCAGCAGCAGCAGCAGGAGCCCAAATATACACTGGAGTTGGCTTCAGGAGCCCAAAAATTGGATGAATCACACCCTGGAGTTGGCAGAAGTTGGCAGCAGCAGCAGCAGGAGCCCAAATATACACTGGAGTTGGCTTCAGGAGCCCAAAAATTGGATGAATCACACCCTGGAGTTGGCAGAAGTTGGCAGCAGCAGCAGCAGGAGCCCAAATATACACTGGAGTTGGCTTCAGGAGCCCAAAAATTGGATGAATCACACCCTGGAGTTGGCAGGAGTTGACAGTAGCAGCAGCAGGAGCCCAAATATACACTGGAGTTGGCTTCAGGAGCCCAAAAATTGGATGAATCACACCCTGGAGTTGGCAGAAGTTGGCAGCAGCAGCAGCAGGAGCCCAAATATACACTGGAGTTGGCTTCAGGAGCCCAAAAATTGGATGAATCACACCCTGGAGTTGGCAGGAGTTGACAGCAGCAGCAGCAGGAGCCCAAATATACACTGGAGTTGGCTTCAGGAGCCCAAAAATTGGATGAATCACACCCTGGAGTTGGCAGAAGTTGGCAGCAGCAGCAGCAGGAGCCCAAATATACACTGGAGTTGGCTTCAGGAGCCCAAAAATTGGATGAATCACACCCTGGAGTTGGCAGAAGTTGGCAGCAGCAGCAGCAGGAGCCCAAATATACACTGGAGTTGGCTTCAGGAGCCCAAAAATTGGATGAATCACACCCTGGAGTTGGCAGAAGTTGGCAGCAGCAGCAGCAGGAGCCCAAATATACACTGGAGTTGGCTTCAGGAGCCCAAAAATTGGATGAATCACACCCTGGAGTTGGCAGAAGTTGGCAGCAGCAGCAGCAGGAGCCCAAATATACACTGGAGTTGGCTTCAGGAGCCCAAAAATTGGATGAATCACACCCTGGAGTTGGCAGGAGTTGACAGTAGCAGCAGCAGGAGCCCAAATATACACTGGAGTTGGCTTCAGGAGCCCAAAAATTGGATGAATCACACCCTGGAGTTGGCAGAAGTTGGCAGCAGCAGCAGCAGGAGCCCAAATATACACTGGAGTTGGCTTCAGGAGCCCAAAAATTGGATGAATCACACCCTGGAGTTGGCAGGAGTTGACAGCAGCAGCAGCAGGAGCCCAAATATACACTGGAGTTGGCTTCAGGAGCCCAAAAATTGGATGAATCACACCCTGGAGTTGGCAGAAGTTGGCAGCAGCAGCAGCAGGAGCCCAAATATACACTGGAGTTGGCTTCAGGAGCCCAAAAATTGGATGAATCACAGCCTGGAGTTGGCAGGAGTTGACAGTAGCAGCAGCAGGAGCCCAAATATACACTGGAGTTGGCTTCAGGAGCCCAAAAATTGGATGAATCACACCCTGGAGTTGGCAGGAGTTGACAGTAGCAGCAGCAGGAGCCCAAAAAATGGCCTAAAGACATAAATATGTTTTGCACCATTTGGAAAGTGTAAAACGTGGCACCATGCTGAATCTAGTCGCATGCATCAGGCATTGGTGGGTGGAAATCCTGGCTGATCCATCCCTGATTCATTTTGACAAAGGTGAGTCTCTCCACATTTTTAGTTGACAGACGAGTTCTCCTCGCCGTAACTATGGCCCCCGCCGCACTAAACACCCGCTCAGATGGCACGCTACTTGCCGGGCAGGACAGCTTTTCCAGGGCAAACTCTGCTAGTTGCGGCCACAAATCAAGTTTGGCTGCCCAGAAGTCCAGCGGATCCTCAAGGTGTGTTGGCATGGTCATGTCAAAGTATGACATGAGCTGCTGGTTCAGGTCCTGCTCCAGGTCTTCCTGCTGCTCATGAGTAGCCTCACTATGCGGGTGTAGAAAGCTACTCATTAGCGACTGAAGACTGAGGCTGCTGCTGCTGATGGAGCTTCTGCTGCTGCTGCTGCCAACCCCCCCAGCGGCCATGGCAGTGGAAGGTGAGCGCAGAGGTCCCCTCGAGTCAGACCTGCGAGAGTATGGACCATGGCGCAGATAGGCATCGGCCAACTGCCTACGTAGAATGTCTTTGTAGTAGTTGAGTTTGTCCTCCCTCTCGGTGGGTTTAAAAAATGCCCCCATTTTGTGCCGGAAGCGAGGGTCCAATAAGGTGGACAGCCAGAAGTCATCCCGCCGACAGATGGAAACAATTCTGGGGTCACTACGCAAGCACGTGAGCATGCTTCGTGCCATTTGCGCAAGTGACTCGGATGGACTACCTGTCTCCATCTCCACTGCATACTGCCACGGTGTGCCCGGGTCCTCTGTCTCTCCTTCCTCAAAAACCTCTAGCTCCTCTGGCTGCTCCTGCTCCTCCTCTCCTGTCCGCTGACTAGATAAACCAGCCATTTCGCCAAGCCTAAACTGTGTTTCGCTGGGCAACTCCTCCTCCTCCTCTTCCTCCTCCTCCTCCTCCAGTTCAGCTCCAAGGGGGTTCATGTGGCCGTAAGATGTAAACGCCATGTCTCCAGTGCCCTGACCAGCCATGGTTTCCAACATGTGCTGCAGTACATGAAGCAGTGGAATCACGTCGTTCATCCCGTAATCCTGCCGACTGACAAATAAAGTGGCTTCCTCAAAGGGCCTGAGCAAACGGCAGGTGTCACGTATGAGCTGCCACTGGTTGACATTGAAGTTACACAGGGGAGTCCCCCTATCTGCTTGGATCATCAGGAAATCCGTGATGGCTTTTCTCTGTTCATATAATCGGTCCAACATGTGAAGGGTGGAATTCCAACGGGTGGAAACATCGCAAATCAGACTATGTTGGGGGATACCATTCTGACGCTGTAGCTCAAGAAGGGTGTGTTTGGCAGTGTAGGAGTGGCTGAAGTGCATGCAAAGTTTCCGTGAAGTTGTTAGGATGTCCTGCAGATGGGGGGAACACTTCAGAAACCGCTTGACAACCAGATTGAAGACGTGAGCCATGCAGGGGGCATGGGTCAGGCTTCCTTGGCGCAGCGCAGACAAAATGTTCTTCCCATTGTCGGTAACCATGATTCCCATTTTAAGTTTTCTCGGAGTAAGCCATGTTTGGATTTCCTGATGAATACATTTAAGCAGTTCCTCCCCTGTGTGACTCCGTTCGCCAAGACAAACCATGTGAAGCACTGCGTGACACCTCCGTGCCCTGCACACATGGTAGACTGGAGGGGCACTGAGACTTGAGCCTACAGTGGAGGGTGAGGAGATGGCGGAGGATGAGGAGGCCGAGTCGCACGGTGTCACAGGCCCAATGGGCAGAGAGCGCGGAGGCCGAAGCGGCGTGACCTGTCCAAGTTGCTGCTGCAAAGGGACCACATTCACCCAGTGGGCCGTAAACGACATGTACTGCCCCTGACCGTAGTTACAGCTCCAGATGTCGGCGCTGCCATGTATTTTGCTACACACCGACAGGCTCAAGGACTGGCCCACCTTCTGTTCAACAAAAGTGTGCAGCGCTGGTACTGCCTTCTTGGCAAAGAAATGACGGCTTGGGACTCTCCACCTCGGCTCGGCACAAGCCATCAGTTCTCTGAAAGGTGCAGATTCCACCACCTGAAAAGGGAGCGACTGCAGCACCAGCAACTTGGACAGGAGCACATTCAGCTTCTGCGCCGTAGGATGAGTGGGCGCATACTGCTGTCTCTTGGACATGGCTTCGCTGATGGATTGCTGGCGGGATGCATGACTTGGAGGAGGAGGAGGAGGAGCAGGAGCGACAGAGGATGGGTATGACGCACAGCTGCCTTCGGCTGAGGTGCTGGAGCCTTGGCTGGCAGAAATTGGGAGCTCACTTGGTGAGGAAGCAGACTGGACCACCCCTTGGGAGCCTCGGTTCTCCCAGGTCGTTTTATGGTGACGCATCATATGTTGACGCAGGGCCGTGGTGCCAACATTTGGACCCTGGCCACGCTTCACCTTTTGCCTACATATCTTGCATGTGGCCATGTTACCCTCCTGCGGATGCCTCAGGAAAAACTGCCACACTGCCGAGTAGCTACTTTTCCCACCCCCTGGCCTCACTGATTCACTGCTGCTGTTGCCAACTCCAGGAACCCCTGCTCCACTACCTCCCGATAAGGTAGACTGCCGCACAGCAGGTGCTCTACCCCGGCCCCGGCCCCGGCCGGCTCCAGCCTTTGGAATTGTGCCCCCATGCTGACTGCTACCACTTTGCTGCCTCAGCTGCTGACTCCGGGGCAACCTGCACCCCTCTTCTCCTGATGATGACGATGAAGCCCCTTCATCACCCGGCTCCCAAGTGCGATCGGCTTCATCGTCATCATCATCATCATCACCGGGTTGTGGCTGTACGTCACTGATGTTCGTGGATTCGTCAACAGTGTCTGGCGCAGGAGCTGGAACGCTCGCAGCACCCACGACACTGTCCACATCACTATTTGTCTGCCTAGCTAAAGAAGCCACCTCCATTTCTTGGCTGGGCAGTAGCTGCTGACTGTCCTCTATCTGATGGTCCTCCTCACTAAAGAGTGGAGCTGAACCCAAAGCATAGGATACGTCGCTGGGGGAGGGAACGGCGTAGGCCAGAGGCAATGGGAGGACAGGGACTGCTCTCGGGGCATGCCAACTCAGGGTAGTGTCAGAGGAACCTACCGACCCTAGACTGGGGGTCTCAGACGTAAGTTGTGATGATGTTGTTGATGAGCGCGTCAACCAATCTACCACGGCAGATGCGTTACTGGTGGAGACCCGACCGCTAGCAGATACTGGCAGATTAGGTCTCTCAGCGTGACTCCTGCTGCTACTGGCCCCCAGTCTGATGCGAGCTCTTCCTGCGGAATCTTGGCCTCTGCCACTCCTCTTTTCACTTCCAGGCACTTGTCTGCCCGACATAGTCTAACTGGCGTGGTAGTAGGTGATATTTAAAAAAACCCCGGGCAGCGGTGGGTCTATATGAAACAGAATATAATGCACACCAAAAGTGAGCAGTAACACTCAGCCTCCAACAGGCCTGCTTAGTGTAAATAAGAGAGCTGCTTAGTGTAAATAAAGAGGGGTATGCTATGTTACAGAATGGGATGCCTCAACAGAAGTGCACCTGGCAGGCAGCAGTAAGCCTATGCCCAGCAAAAGTGTCTTATAATATAAATATAATAAGAGCAAATGCTTATATGGTCTTAAACAGAGGCTGCTTTAGTCACAGAATGGGATGCCCCGGGCAGGAATCGAGCTGCCAGGGTACAGTAGTGCTTTGGCCAGCAAAAGTGTCTTTATCAGGCCTAATTTCAAATATGATTAGAGCAAATGCTTATATGGTCTTAAACAGAGGCTGCTTTAGTCACAGAATGGGATGCCCCGGGCAGGAATCGAGCTGCCAGGGTACAGTAGTGCTTTGGCCAGCAAAAGTGTCTTTATCAGGCCTAATTTCAAATATGATAAGAGCAAATGCTTATATGGTCTTAAACAGAGGCTGCTTTAGTCACAGAATGGGATGCCCCGGGCAGGAATCGAGCTGCCAGGGTACAGTAGTGCTTTGGCCAGCAAAAGTGTCTTTATCAGGCCTAATTTCAAATATGATAAGAGCAAATGCTTATATGGTCTTAAACAGAGGCTGCTTTAGTCACAGAATGGGATGCCCCGGGCAGGAATCGAGCTGCCAGGGTACAGTAGTGCTTTGGCCAGCAAAAGTGTCTTTATCAGGCCTAATTTCAAATATGATTAGAGCAAATGCTTATATGGTCTTAAACAGAGGCTGCTTTAGTCACAGAATGGGATGCCCCGGGCAGGAATCGAGCTGCCAGGGTACAGTAGTGCTTTGGCCAGCAAAAGTGTCTTTATCAGGCCTAATTTCAAATATGATTAGAGCAAATGCTTATATGGTCTTAAACAGAGGCTGCTTTAGTCACAGAATGGGATGCCCCGGGCAGGAATCGAGCTGCCAGGGTACAGTAGTGCTTTGGCCAGCAAAAGTGTCTTTATCAGGCCTAATTTCAAATATGATTAGAGCAAATGGTTATATGGTCTTAAACAGAGGCTGCTTTAGTCACAGAATGGGATGCCCCGGGCAGGAATCGAGCTGCCAGGGTACAGTAGTGCTTTGGCCAGCAAAAGTGTCTTTATCAGGCCTAATTTCAAATATGATTAGAGCAAATGCTTATATGGTCTTAAACAGAGGCTGCTTTAGTCACAGAATGGGATGCCCCGGGCAGGAATCGAGCTGCCAGGGTACAGTAGTGCTTTGGCCAGCAAAAGTGTCTTTATCAGGCCTAATTTCAAATATGATTAGAGCAAATGGTTATATGGTCTTAAACAGAGGCTGCTTTAGTCACAGAATGGGATGCCCCGGGCAGGAATCGAGCTGCCAGGGTACAGTAGTGCTTTGGCCAGCAAAAGTGTCTTTATCAGGCCTAATTTCAAATATGATTAGAGCAAATGCTTATATGGTCTTAAACAGAGGCTGCTTTAGTCACAGAATGGGATGCCCCGGGCAGGAATCGAGCTGCCAGGGTACAGTAGTGCTTTGGCCAGCAAAAGTGTCTTTATCAGGCCTAATTTCAAATATGATTAGAGCAAATGCTTATATGGTCTTAAACAGAGGCTGCTTTAGTCACAGAATGGGATGCCCCGGGCAGGAATCGAGCTGCCAGGGTACAGTAGTGCTTTGGCCAGCAAAAGTGTCTTTATCAGGCCTAATTTCAAATATGATTAGAGCAAATGCTTATATGGTCTTAAACAGAGGCTGCTTTAGTCACAGAATGGGATGCCCCGGGCAGGAATCGAGCTGCCAGGGTACAGTAGTGCTTTGGCCAGCAAAAGTGTCTTTATCAGGCCTAATTTCAAATATGATAAGAGCAAATGCTTATATGGTCTTAAACAGAGGCTGCTTTAGTCACAGAATGGGATGCCCCGGGCAGGAATCGAGCTGCCAGGGTACAGTAGTGCTTTGGCCAGCAAAAGTGTCTTTATCAGGCCTAATTTCAAATATGATAAGAGCAAATGCTTATATGGTCTTAAACAGAGGCTGCTTTAGTCACAGAATGGGATGCCCCGGGCAGGAATCGAGCTGCCAGGGTACAGTAGTGCTTTGGCCAGCAAAAGTGTCTTTATCAGGCCTAATTTCAAATATGATAAGAGCAAATGCTTATATGGTCTTAAACAGAGGCTGCTTTAGTCACAGAATGGGATGCCCCGGGCAGGAATCGAGCTGCCAGGGTACAGTAGTGCTTTGGCCAGCAAAAGTGTCTTTATCAGGCCTAATTTCAAATATGATTAGAGCAAATGCTTATATGGTCTTAAACAGAGGCTGCTTTAGTCACAGAATGGGATGCCCCGGGCAGGAATCGAGCTGCCAGGGTACAGTAGTGCTTTGGCCAGCAAAAGTGTCTTTATCAGGCCTAATTTCAAATATGATTAGAGCAAATGGTTATATGGTCTTAAACAGAGGCTGCTTTAGTCACAGAATGGGATGCCCCGGGCAGGAATCGAGCTGCCAGGGTACAGTAGTGCTTTGGCCAGCAAAAGTGTCTTTATCAGGCCTAATTTCAAATATGATTAGAGCAAATGCTTATATGGTCTTAAACAGAGGCTGCTTTAGTCACAGAATGGGATGCCCCGGGCAGGAATCGAGCTGCCAGGGTACAGTAGTGCTTTGGCCAGCAAAAGTGTCTTTATCAGGCCTAATTTCAAATATGATTAGAGCAAATGCTTATATGGTCTTAAACAGAGGCTGCTTTAGTCACAGAATGGGATGCCCCGGGCAGGAATCGAGCTGCCAGGGTACAGTAGTGCTTTGGCCAGCAAAAGTGTCTTTATCAGGCCTAATTTCAAATATGATTAGAGCAAATGCTTATATGGTCTTAAACAGAGGCTGCTTTAGTCACAGAATGGGATGCCCCGGGCAGGAATCGAGCTGCCAGGGTACAGTAGTGCTTTGGCCAGCAAAAGTGTCTTTATCAGGCCTAATTTCAAATATGATTAGAGCAAATGCTTATATGGTCTTAAACAGAGGCTGCTTTAGTCACAGAATGGGATGCCCCGGGCAGGAATCGAGCTGCCAGGGTACAGTAGTGCTTTGGCCAGCAAAAGTGTCTTTATCAGGCCTAATTTCAAATATGATTAGAGCAAATGCTTATATGGTCTTAAACAGAGGCTGCTTTAGTCACAGAATGGGATGCCCCGGGCAGGAATCGAGCTGCCAGGGTACAGTAGTGCTTTGGCCAGCAAAAGTGTCTTTATCAGGCCTAATTTCAAATATGATTAGAGCAAATGCTTATATGGTCTTAAACAGAGGCTGCTTTAGTCACAGAATGGGATGCCCCGGGCAGGAATCGAGCTGCCAGGGTACAGTAGTGCTTTGGCCAGCAAAAGTGTCTTTATCAGGCCTAATTTCAAATATGATTAGAGCAAATGGTTATATGGTCTTAAACAGAGGCTGCTTTAGTCACAGAATGGGATGCCCCGGGCAGGAATCGAGCTGCCAGGGTACAGTAGTGCTTTGGCCAGCAAAAGTGTCTTTATCAGGCCTAATTTCAAATATGATTAGAGCAAATGCTTATATGGTCTTAAACAGAGGCTGCTTTAGTCACAGAATGGGATGCCCCGGGCAGGAATCGAGCTGCCAGGGTACAGTAGTGCTTTGGCCAGCAAAAGTGTCTTTATCAGGCCTAATTTCAAATATGATTAGAGCAAATGCTTATATGGTCTTAAACAGAGGCTGCTTTAGTCACAGAATGGGATGCCCCGGGCAGGAATCGAGCTGCCAGGGTACAGTAGTGCTTTGGCCAGCAAAAGTGTCTTTATCAGGCCTAATTTCAAATATGATTAGAGCAAATGCTTATATGGTCTTAAACAGAGGCTGCTTTAGTCACAGAATGGGATGCCCCGGGCAGGAATCGAGCTGCCAGGGTACAGTAGTGCTTTGGCCAGCAAAAGTGTCTTTATCAGGCCTAATTTCAAATATGATTAGAGCAAATGCTTATATGGTCTTAAACAGAGGCTGCTTTAGTCACAGAATGGGATGCCCCGGGCAGGAATCGAGCTGCCAGGGTACAGTAGTGCTTTGGCCAGCAAAAGTGTCTTTATCAGGCCTAATTTCAAATATGATTAGAGCAAATGCTTATATGGTCTTAAACAGAGGCTGCTTTAGTCACAGAATGGGATGCCCCGGGCAGGAATCGAGCTGCCAGGGTACAGTAGTGCTTTGGCCAGCAAAAGTGTCTTTATCAGGCCTAATTTCAAATATGATAAGAGCAAATGCTTATATGGTCTTAAACAGAGGCTGCTTTAGTCACAGAATGGGATGCCCCGGGCAGGAATCGAGCTGCCAGGGTACAGTAGTGCTTTGGCCAGCAAAAGTGTCTTTATCAGGCCTAATTTCAAATATGATAAGAGCAAATGCTTATATGGTCTTAAACAGAGGCTGCTTTAGTCACAGAATGGGATGCCCCGGGCAGGAATCGAGCTGCCAGGGTACAGTAGTGCTTTGGCCAGCAAAAGTGTCTTTATCAGGCCTAATTTCAAATATGATAAGAGCAAATGCTTATATGGTCTTAAACAGAGGCTGCTTTAGTCACAGAATGGGATGCCCCGGGCAGGAATCGAGCTGCCAGGGTACAGTAGTGCTTTGGCCAGCAAAAGTGTCTTTATCAGGCCTAATTTCAAATATGATTAGAGCAAATGCTTATATGGTCTTAAACAGAGGCTGCTTTAGTCACAGAATGGGATGCCCCGGGCAGGAATCGAGCTGCCAGGGTACAGTAGTGCTTTGGCCAGCAAAAGTGTCTTTATCAGGCCTAATTTCAAATATGATTAGAGCAAATGGTTATATGGTCTTAAACAGAGGCTGCTTTAGTCACAGAATGGGATGCCCCGGGCAGGAATCGAGCTGCCAGGGTACAGTAGTGCTTTGGCCAGCAAAAGTGTCTTTATCAGGCCTAATTTCAAATATGATTAGAGCAAATGCTTATATGGTCTTAAACAGAGGCTGCTTTAGTCACAGAATGGGATGCCCCGGGCAGGAATCGAGCTGCCAGGGTACAGTAGTGCTTTGGCCAGCAAAAGTGTCTTTATCAGGCCTAATTTCAAATATGATTAGAGCAAATGGTTATATGGTCTTAAACAGAGGCTGCTTTAGTCACAGAATGGGATGCCCCGGGCAGGAATCGAGCTGCCAGGGTACAGTAGTGCTTTGGCCAGCAAAAGTGTCTTTATCAGGCCTAATTTCAAATATGATTAGAGCAAATGCTTATATGGTCTTAAACAGAGGCTGCTTTAGTCACAGAATGGGATGCCCCGGGCAGGAATCGAGCTGCCAGGGTACAGTAGTGCTTTGGCCAGCAAAAGTGTCTTTATCAGGCCTAATTTCAAATATGATTAGAGCAAATGCTTATATGGTCTTAAACAGAGGCTGCTTTAGTCACAGAATGGGATGCCCCGGGCAGGAATCGAGCTGCCAGGGTACAGTAGTGCTTTGGCCAGCAAAAGTGTCTTTATCAGGCCTAATTTCAAATATGATTAGAGCAAATGGTTATATGGTCTTAAACAGAGGCTGCTTTAGTCACAGAATGGGATGCCCCGGGCAGGAATCGAGCTGCCAGGGTACAGTAGTGCTTTGGCCAGCAAAAGTGTCTTTATCAGGCCTAATTTCAAATATGATTAGAGCAAATGCTTATATGGTCTTAAACAGAGGCTGCTTTAGTCACAGAATGGGATGCCCCGGGCAGGAATCGAGCTGCCAGGGTACAGTAGTGCTTTGGCCAGCAAAAGTGTCTTTATCAGGCCTAATTTCAAATATGATTAGAGCAAATGCTTATATGGTCTTAAACAGAGGCTGCTTTAGTCACAGAATGGGATGCCCCGGGCAGGAATCGAGCTGCCAGGGTACAGTAGTGCTTTGGCCAGCAAAAGTGTCTTTATCAGGCCTAATTTCAAATATGATTAGAGCAAATGCTTATATGGTCTTAAACAGAGGCTGCTTTAGTCACAGAATGGGATGCCCCGGGCAGGAATCGAGCTGCCAGGGTACAGTAGTGCTTTGGCCAGCAAAAGTGTCTTTATCAGGCCTAATTTCAAATATGATTAGAGCAAATGGTTATATGGTCTTAAACAGAGGCTGCTTTAGTCACAGAATGGGATGCCCCGGGCAGGAATCGAGCTGCCAGGGTACAGTAGTGCTTTGGCCAGCAAAAGTGTCTTTATCAGGCCTAATTTCAAATATGATTAGAGCAAATGCTTATATGGTCTTAAACAGAGGCTGCTTTAGTCACAGAATGGGATGCCCCGGGCAGGAATCGAGCTGCCAGGGTACAGTAGTGCTTTGGCCAGCAAAAGTGTCTTTATCAGGCCTAATTTCAAATATGATTAGAGCAAATGCTTATATGGTCTTAAACAGAGGCTGCTTTAGTCACAGAATGGGATGCCCCGGGCAGGAATCGAGCTGCCAGGGTACAGTAGTGCTTTGGCCAGCAAAAGTGTCTTTATCAGGCCTAATTTCAAATATGATTAGAGCAAATGCTTATATGGTCTTAAACAGAGGCTGCTTTAGTCACAGAATGGGATGCCCCGGGCAGGAATCGAGCTGCCAGGGTACAGTAGTGCTTTGGCCAGCAAAAGTGTCTTTATCAGGCCTAATTTCAAATATGATTAGAGCAAATGCTTATATGGTCTTAAACAGAGGCTGCTTTAGTCACAGAATGGGATGCCCCGGGCAGGAATCGAGCTGCCAGGGTACAGTAGTGCTTTGGCCAGCAAAAGTGTCTTTATCAGGCCTAATTTCAAATATGATTAGAGCAAATGGTTATATGGTCTTAAACAGAGGCTGCTTTAGTCACAGAATGGGATGCCCCGGGCAGGAATCGAGCTGCCAGGGTACAGTAGTGCTTTGGCCAGCAAAAGTGTCTTTATCAGGCCTAATTTCAAATATGATTAGAGCAAATGGTTATATGGTCTTAAACAGAGGCTGCTTTAGTCACAGAATGGGATGCCCCGGGCAGGAATCGAGCTGCCAGGGTACAGTAGTGCTTTGGCCAGCAAAAGTGTCTTTATCAGGCCTAATTTCAAATATGATTAGAGCAAATGCTTATATGGTCTTAAACAGAGGCTGCTTTAGTCACAGAATGGGATGCCCCGGGCAGGAATCGAGCTGCCAGGGTACAGTAGTGCTTTGGCCAGCAAAAGTGTCTTTATCAGGCCTAATTTCAAATATGATTAGAGCAAATGCTTATATGGTCTTAAACAGAGGCTGCTTTAGTCACAGAATGGGATGCCTCACAGCAGACTTAAGATCAGTTCAGTATATATGCACAGTTAGTTACTATAAGCAGCCTGAAAACGCTAACAAAGGCTGGATGAAAAAAAAAAAATCTCCCTGTCAGCCAGCTCCGTTTTTCCTACCTTTCCCTGGCTTTCTGTCTGTCTCCTGTCTGTCTCCTGCCTGTCTCCTGCCTGTCTCCAGCCTGTCCCTGTCTGTCCCTGTCTCCAGCCTGTCTCCAGCCTGTCTAACTGCCTCAGCTACACAGCGTTCTGTCTGTCTGTCACGAATGCAATAGAGAAATGAGGAAAAGCAAGATGGCCGCCGTTAAATACCGCTGTGTGACGTCACCGGGCTTGCTGGCTGCTGATAGGCTGCATGTGACTGCCCCAGCTTGCACTGGCGCGGGATACATGTCCAGACATGTCCCGCCCGCCATCTTAGAATGCCTGTAATGTAAATGAATGGATGTTAAAGGAAAACTTCGAGTGATCGAATCGCGGGGAAATTCGGATTCGATCCGAATCGAATTTTTCCTGAAATTCGGATCGAATCCGGGTTCGTCCGGATCGATTCGCTCATCCCTAATTATGATTAATCGTATCTGCAACTGGAACATCATAATCCAAGCACAACATGAGTCAGCCTGAACTCAAATCTCCGCCGCATATTCTGCGCCACTAACTTTTGTTATGGATGGTGATACTGTGTATCATTATTACTAAATATTCGACCTGTACAATTGTGATTTTGCAAAAGCTGACTGACCTTCGCTCCTCCCCCGGCTCCATCTATCACTCAAACGCTCCAAGCTTTTCAAAGGGACCTCTTCAAACAAGCATATAACCTGGCCTTAACTGGAACAACACCCCTAAAATTATGTGGAGGCTGATTCACTACTAGCCCCATGTATTGCCAGATGAGCATCTGTATAGCGGGACACTGGGACAATAACACTTTAGTGTCAGACCTGTAATGACAATTCTGCATAAAAATATAAAAAAGTCCCAAAAATGGATTTATAAAGTGTTTGCTTGCAGCCAGGAGAGGTCACACAATGATTGGAGCAAAAAAAAATGTAAATTGCCAAACACGCTATTTATACACAACTAATGGAACCACATTGAAATATATGGGAGAGCGCTAAAGAGCGACAGGTACTACATGGCACTCCTGAGCCTAGAGCGCCGGCGCTATACACTGAGCTGTCTGGATTGATACATATGACGCTACATGGCACTGTTAGAGGTGCTCACCAGATTCGCTTTCTTAAATGTGGTTTTCTGTACAGCGCCCGGAGTTCACCAGACGCTGCCTGCCGCTACGAAGCACTACCTGGTCCTGGTGCTATCCGTTCTTAAATAGCCCCCTTTGCTGCAATCGGATTGCACACCCACGTGTATCAGATTTCAGCCAATAAGTGCTCACCATTTTAGTTTGCAGTAAAACTTCATTTTGCATATAATGCAGGCCCCTGGGGGATCTTCAGCTGGGAAAGCGGAAATGCCACTCAGCTACTCCCCAGCTCTCAAAGCACTCCCTGCTCTTACATGCTCAGTTGGAAGGGGGATGGGCATGGAGCACGTGCCCTCGCAAAAGGCCATCAGAAGGGCGCAACTGGGCATGTGCAGACAGAGCTTTCACAGCCAGCGGCACACCGCTCTCGCTCAGGGGAAGAACGGCAATTCTGGATTGCCAGAGACCATTATTCTATGAAAATTTGAGTATTGCTGCAAACTAAAAATATGGCTGCAATCTGGATAGTGGGATAGCGTGGATTGTAGAAAAATTATTTGGGGGGTTTAATTGTTCTAGTGTAAGCAACTCCTATAACTTTCACACATCACATGCCGTCAAACTCAAGCTTTTTTAACACTTGTGATCCCTCCCCCTTTTGTCTCCACCCCCTATCCTTTAGATTGTAAACTCTATTTCCTATTGTTGCCTGTTATCATAACATTTGGATCCGGTTTAATTTTTTTTTTTTTTTGTGTGAAAAGAACCCATTCTTGACATTTTTTGGAAGAGAACTTTTTTTTTGTGCAAACTAACGTAAAAATACACTCCAAAAGTATGAACTTGTATCATTCAGGCAGTGTGTTTTACAGGACTTTTTAACAAGACTGCGTTTTTCTAGTCCAGCTTCACTAGCTGGTTTCCCTAACTGACATGCTTATTTTAATGGAAAAAGCCATGATGCCCCCCCAACAAGCCAACTAGCCCGGGGCACCAGGCATAAGGGTGTAGTGCTGAATCCTCCTACGGTCTGCCCAGTGGTTCTCTGTCCCACTCTGGGTCTCCACATCCTTTTCAGGGTTCTTCAATGCCCCTCTGGTGTCTTCTTTGGGTTTTTCTTGTCACTTCGTTAGCTCACGTCATTAGCTGATATGCTTAATTGCTAAAAGCCAAAGCTTCTAAAGCATCCCCCGTCCACAAATCAACTAGCCTGGGCACAAGACATAATGGCCTCTGCTTCCTCTTCAGGTGCCCCTCCGGCGTCTTCTTTGGGCGGCGCTAAACGTCAGTACTGAAGTCGGATGCCGTCTGGATAACAAGGGGACAAAGGGTTCCCCCTCATTGCACTGCCAGGGAATTAGTATGTGGTGGGGGAGAGGCACATGTGCGCTGTGGGGTCAAGGAAAGGTAAGATTGACTGGTGAGCAGCAGGGTTTCACGCAGCGGGGCATCCTAGACCAGGAAGCCCCAGGGGGACAGACCAAAACCTGGGATGGTAAAAATCCTAGGTTTTGGTCCACTTTAATGCTAAGAGACCCCTACTGTAAATCCAACCCTGTGAAATGATCCATGACATACATATATATCTGCTTAACACAATAGTTTAAATGATAGATAAAGGTATTCCAGGTAAAGATTCTAATCAGACACAAACATGTTGCACAATTACACACACATTCTTGCTATGATATTGGAATAGAATAATAGAATATATAGAATAAAATAGAATAATAGAATAAACACATATTCCAGTTACACATCTACTTACCAAATGTCGGACTTGGAATCATATCCCTGGTGTTTTAATGCTTCAGGACTCATGTAGTGTGGAGTTCCAGTGAAGGTTGTTGCCAGATCACTCGAGCCCATAAGAAGACAAGAAACCCCAAAGTCCCCTGGAAGAATTTAGAACAAATGTTAGGATAGAGCTTGCTATAAAACTTTTGACTGCCAGTCGAGATTTCAAGTATCGTATCAGCGCAGATTATATAGACAAGAAAATATTAAAACATCTTACTACATTTCAGGCAATATAAGACACTCAGCAATCAAAATAATCAAAGATATTCATCTCAACTGCTTTCCAGTTTTAATTTTATTTCAAATATTATGGGGAATGGCTAGAAGCAATATAAGGTTTCTCATCTTCCTGTGGCTCTGTGTTGCTCAAGTTGGGCTTTCCTGGCACTATTGTGAAAAAATGGCCCAATGATAAAAATCAATATAAATGTTCTGGATGGTGGGAGGAGGGGTCACTTATACACCCGGCATCAAGAAATATCCAGCCAGGCTTGTTTCTTTCATTTATTAGAAGGAAGAGGTAGTCGGGTGACAGGCTCTGTCCCTCTGCTACACTGAAACATGGTACTCCAGTAATCTACTCCTACCGGGAGAAGAAAAATACAATTCTGTGAAGTACTCACCTGTAGAATTGATATTATATGCATACAGTACGTCCTGCACCATCTATAATACTTACACGTGGGTAATCCTCCGCCAGATGGCGCTGTTCACTGCAGACATGCAAAAACAGGCTCCTCCCGGCCCTTCATATACCCAGGGACCTCCCACAAATCCCCAGCATTGAAAAGCAGTGAGAAAAAGAAGCCGGGAGAAACCAACCACCAAACTGGTAACAATAACAATGATAACAATCACCATACAGGGGATCCAGAACAAGGTGAAACCAGGGTGGGGTGGAGCAGGACGTACTTTATGCGTATAATATCAATTCTACAGGTGAGTACTTCACAGAATTGTATTATACTAAGCATACAGTACGTCCTGCTCCATCTATAATACTTACACGTGGGACATCCAATAGCAGTGTCCATAAAGTAGGGTGGGATCCCCAACAACAAAGGCAACGGCACGTAGCTCAAACTACAACCGCCTGCAAAACCTTACGGCCAAAAGCAGCATCAGCTGAAGCCCGAACATCAACCTTGTAAAACTTTGAAAAGGTGTGAACAGAAGACCAAGTAGCGGCCTTGCAAACTTGTTCAACAGAGGCCTGTTGCTGAAAAGCCCAAGAGGCACCAATAGCACGAGTGGAATGAGCCGTAAGACGGAAAGGGGGAGTCCTCCCCTTAGTAGAATAGGCCTGAATCACAGCCTGACGAATCCATTTGCTGATGGTAGACTTGGCGGGAGCCAAACCTTTCCTAGGCCCCGAAGGCACAACAAAGAGAGCATCAGTCTTCCTGAAGGCCTTAGTGACAACCAGGTAATACTTCAAGCACCTGACCACGTCCAAGGAATGCAGAACCCGCTCCTTGTCGTTGCGAGGATTGGGACACAGAGAAGGAAGAACAATATCCTGGTTCAAATGAAATGCCGAAACAACTTTAGGCAGAAAATCCGTTTTGAAGCGGAACACCACCTTGTCCTGGTGCTGCTCATAGTATGGAGGCTGAATAGATAGAGCGGCTAGCTCTGACACACGCCTAACCGAAGTAATAGCCACCAAGAAGACAACCTTGAGAGTGAGAACGACGAGAGCAGCATCTTGAATAGGCTCAAAGGGAGCACCCTGCAAGGCAGACAAGACCAAGTTCAAATCCCAGACAGGGACCATAGGTTTTCGAGGGGGACGCACGTGAGTGACCCCCTGAAAGAAGGTCTTAATCAGGTGATGTTGAGCAAAGGTCTTCTGAAAGAAGATAGACAGGGCAGAAACCTGACCCTTCAGAGTACTAAGCTTGAGACCTAAGTCCAGACCATGCTGTAAAAACCCCAGAACCCTAGGGACGGAGAATTCCCGGCAGGGAAGAGACCTGGACTCGCACAAGTCAATGTAGGAACGCCATACTCTATAATAGATAGCAGAAGAAGTCTTCTTCCTGGCCTGCACCATAGTAGCCACCACAGAGGCAGACAAACCCTTCTCCATCAAGATGGAGGTTTCAGCAGCCAGGCCATCAAAGCCAGAGTTTGTAAATTGGGATGGCGTAAGGACCCTTGAGTTAGCAGATCTGGCACCCTTGGCAGATCATACTGATCTACCGCCATTTGAACCACGTCTGCGAACTCTTCTTGGCCACCTGGGGGCCACCAGAATCACAGGTACCCCTTCCAGAGCAATCTTGCGTAGAACCCTGCCCAGAAGGGGGAACGGTGGAAACACATACAGGAGTCGAAACTCCCTCCAAGACATGGACAGGGCATCAGTGGCCATGGCCAGAGGATCCTGAGACAGGGAGACGAAGGTCGGGAGCTTGTGATTGTGACGGGAAGCAAACAGATCCACATCCGGTAGGCCCCAACGGTGACACAGGGACTGGAATACCTTGTTGCAGAGGGACCACTCCCCCTGACAGGACATCCCCCTGCTCAGGGCGTCCGCCAGCAGGTTCCTCGCCCCCGGAATGTAAACAGCCGAAATGCATTGAACATTGGCCTCTGCCCATGTCAGAATCTGAGGATCTTGGAGAGCACCCTTGCTCCGGGTCCCTCCCTGATGATTGATGTAGGCAACCGCCGTTCTGTTGTCTGAGCGTACCTGGACCGACAGACCCCTCAGGTGTTGGGTCAAACGCTCCAGTACCAACCTTACTGCCCGTAATTCCAGAATGTTGATGGGTAAATGGGCCTCCTGAGGACCCCACGTCCCCTGGAAGCGCAGGGACTTCCAGAATCCCCTCCAACCTGACAGACTGGCATCCGTTGTGACCGTCTCCCAGGAGGGGGTCAGAAAAGACCTGCCCCCTGTCAAGTTCCTGTGGTCCAGCCACCACGAAAGGGACTGTCTGACCGAGGGGGGAAGCACACAGAACCCGTCCAAGGACGCTGGGTTCTTGTCCCACACTGACAGAAGGTGAAGCTGCAGAGGTTTCAAATGGAACTGGGCAAAGGGCACCGCCTCGAAGCTCGCCACCATTAGGCCCACCAACTGCATTCCCTGCGGATGGAGAACTGTGGGCTCGAAAGCAGGAACCTCGCCTGCGCCGTCAGAGCTTCCACCTTCTGTTGAGGAAGGAATATCCTTGACTGAACCGTATCCAGAATCATTCGACCCAGGAACGGAGTCACCGAGGAGGGGGACAGGGATGACTTGGGGTAATTGATCACCCAGCCGAAGGACTCCAGGGTGGACACTACCAGCCGAGTGTCCAACTCTGCCTGCCGCAGAGACCGAGAGGTGATGAGAATATCGTCCAGGTAGGGCAGCACGCGAATGCCCCTTAGCCTTATCAGGGACATCACCCCTGCCAGCACCTTGGTGAACACCCTGGGAGCCGACATTAGGCCGAATGGTAGGGCCACAAATTGATAATGCTGATCTTTTAGTGCAAATCTGAGAAACCTTTGGTGTCCCGGAAACACTGGGACGTGCAGGTAAGCATCCTTGATGTCTACTGACGTCATGAAGTCCCCTGGGCGCAGTGAGCAGTGAGTTTCCATGCGAAAGTGCCTGTTCTTGACAAATTTGTTGAGGATTTTTAAATCCAGAATGGGCCTGACTGACCCATCCTTCTTGGGTACTGTGAAAAGGTTGGAGTAGAACCCCGTGCCCCTGTCTCCAGGGGGGACCTTGCAAATGACCCCTAGGTCCATGAGACCCTGTAGGGCCAGCAACAAGACCTGAGCTGAGGCAGGGTCTTGAGGGATTCGAGACCCAATGAACCTGGTGGGGGGCCGTACAGCAAATTCTATCTTGTAGCCGGAGGACACTACCTCCTGAATCCACCAGTCTGAGACGTGGCGCCGCCAGACGTGCTCGAAATGCTGTAGACGTCCCCCCACCCTGACGGGTGAGGGCGCCCCCTCATGCCTGGGGGGCCTTGGGAGGGGCTTTGGGCTTGGTTCCCCAGGAGGAACCCGGACGGCGTCCTCTGTTCCTGTGCCAGGAATCTGCGCGGGCCCCAGCAAAGGACGCCCCTCTACCCTGTTTGGCCCCGGGGTAGGAGGTTGATAGGGAGCCTTGGCCACGAAAAGGCCGAGTCTGCCGCCTGCGCTGGGGTAACTTGCCTCCCTTGGCAAAGAGGTCTAATCGATCCCCAAACAAGCGCAGCCCTTTAAATGGAAGCCCGGTGAGGGCTTTCTTGGCGGCATTGTCTGCGGCCCACTGGCGCAACCAGACCGCGCGGCGTATAGCAACCACCAGGGCAGATGACCTGGCACACATCTTAATAGCATCGTCCGATGCGGACAGGATAAAGTGCAGAATAGGAGCATCGACCTCAGGCGGCGATGACCAGCACTTAACCAAGTCAGCAGGGAAGGGATATTTGCTATCCACGCTCTTAGGGACCCCTTGAAGTCTGCTGGGATGTTCCCATTCTTTAAGCACGAGGCTATTGAAATGGGTCTGCTCGGGAAATTCCAAGCGAGCTTTAGCAGTATGAAAAAGATCTCCCCTTTGCCGGGGAGCCACAGCAGGGGGAGAGAGGGACAGAACCTCAAAGATCTGAACCAGCAGTCTATCAATATCATCCCAGGACCAATGCTCGGAGCCAGACTCTTCCTGACCCCTAGACTCATCGTCATATGACCCTGAGTCAGAGAACAGTTCCCCTTCGTCCGAGGGGATATGGGCATAGGAATGCAACAAATCATCAGGTTCTATAGGGAAGAGGGCTGATTCAGGGTTCAAGTGCCGCCTCTTGGCGGTGGCTTTACGCGCTAAGGAATTAGCAAGCAAGTTTTCAACACTAGCCAGCCTCGTGGCCAGATCAGGATGAGAATCCCCACTGGTATTGGGGGTTAGCCTCAGGCTTGGGGGAGTAGGTGAAGTGCGGCGGGGTGCAGGCCCAGCCTCAGAGGAGACGGGAAGCACCGATAGCGCCTGCTGTGCACAAGGAACACAGACCCGTGCATTGTCACCGCTGCTAGGTAAGACCCCACAAGCTACACACAGCCGGGCTTGTCCCGAAGGAACCCCGTTCACAATATCCTGAGATGCCTCCATATGGTGATTTAATCGGCACAATATGCCAGTAGGGATTGACGCTGTAAGCTACCCTGGATGCCCCAATAACCCGCTGGGAAGTGGGAGTAATTTTTTATGGTCACGACCGGGAGCTACGCTGGGCCGGGAGAAGCCACCGAAATCCGCAGTCTGAAAGACATAAGGGGGAACAAGGATGTCAGAGCAATGCGCAACGGGGATAGAAGGTAAAGAAGAGTCGCCCGCGAGGGCACTTACAGACAGAGAGGAGAGGAGGATCTTCACCACGCGCACGGGAGAAGGAAATGGCGCCAAGCGAACCTCGGAGGGCGGGCCTGAGCCGAGCCGGAACCACGCCCCTCCCCAGCGAGCGTGAAGCTCGTAAGGCATCTAGCCAATGAGAGTACAGAAAAGTAGTAATGTCTATTGTAAATGGCGCTCGGAGCCAGGACAGGAACGGCCGAGATCTGTACTCGGGCTCTCCTGTGGCTCCCCGTCGGGGAATGAACCCCGGTCTGCCGTGACAAGGATACTGTATGAGACAGGCGCTCAAGCCAGCGCAACCTAGGCAGAGCCACTAAGGCTAAGAAGGTGAAGGAAGGAGGAAGAAGACGCCAAGGCGTCCGCAAGCCACCGCCGCCGTACGTGCGGTGTGAGCAGAAAGCAGACTAATGGCGCTGCGGTTAACAGTAAGGTAAGAGCGCGGCTCTGATCCCCGTTCCCAGTGAAGCACAGCCAAGGCATAAGCGTGTAAGGATACACTGAGGCCGCCATACACACAACCCCTCCCCCCCCTTTCTTTTCCCCCTGACTAAGGGGAGAACGAGGGAGGAAGGCGACCCGTTACATAGGGTCCACCGCTACATGGGGCGTGGGGCAATGATGCGGGAGGGGCATCCCCTGAAGGCTCACCATCAGCCTTGACCGCCTACCCTATGGTGGGGGATTGCGGTGGAGCGACCAGCGCAGCCCAGGCTGGGAGGCATATCACACAGAGGAGGGGTGGAAATAGTCCCACAGGGCCGCAGGCTGTAATAGCCCCGCTCACCTACGAGAGAGTGATACTTCATGTCTTCGCAGTCAGCACTGCAGAGAAATCTGGGGATTTGTGGGAGGTCCCTGGGTATATGAAGGGCCGGGAGGAGCCTGTTTTTGCATGCCTGCAGTGAACAGCGCCATCTGGCGGAGGATTACCCACGTGTAAGTATTATAGATGGAGCAGGACGTACTGTATGCTTAGAATATTTTATTCAGTTTGGGTGTATAAGTGACCCCTCTTCTCATTAGCCAACATGTTTCTATGGATATTTAATATTGCACAGTTTTGCGATATACCTCCTTTAAGTAAAGCCCTTTAGTATAGCTGTTGCCTACAAATCAGAGAAGCCTTCCACTGTCAAGGATGAGCTCCTCATGTGACTAAATAGATCACTGGACGGGAGAGATATGGGGGTTATTTTTTGGGGTATTCCTCTCCATATTCCTCCCCTCCAGTGATGGTCACTTGAGTCTCTGCCTCTCTAGAATAAAGGCCCCCGATTGCCCCGGCATGTGTCATGACTTTCGATTAGAAGCCAATGCAAAAGGAGGGGGACCCATTTCAGACACCCTTTGGCATTATTGCTACAGAGCTGATGCGGGACAGAGTTCGGGAATAGACAAGTATAAAGAAATTAAGAACAATATAAATAAAATACTTTTTGTGGTGTCTTTTAATTTTTATTACACTACATTTGAATAGTTAAGAAATAAAATTGGAATCCAAAAGGACCTTTATACCAGGTCAAAGGGCAGGAGTGTGGCAGGAACATCCTGGCAGATGGCTTGCTAACCACCGCCATATTACCTGGTGCCCCTCAGCAAGGGCCAAGTGCTCAGCAATGGACCTGTGTTTAGGACATAAGGGCTAGTAGCTTTTGAGGTGGGGTCTTGTTTTTTTCTCAGTTTTTTGGGGGGATGGGGGTTTATTTTTGAGTTTCCTACCAAAAAAAAAATGAAAATTTAGTTTGGATTTTTGAGTGGGCCATTCCAACACATTGCACATTGATCTAAACCATTCCACTGGGGGTACGAGTAAAGTGGCAAAGGGGTCAGCAAGCCCCCCACCAGGATGTCTGGCAGGTGGTCTCACATCAGCACGAGTCAAATGAAGGGCAGTTTGCGGTTGTTACTTAAATTTTTTCATTTAAAAAAGTCAGCTCTGTACACACAGAACTGGGTTCAAAGCTTCATTAGGTACAGTGTTGCCCATTTCCCCATGTCTAGATGGTAGTAGGATCAGGGAGCAGATGTCTTTTGGGCCTAAAAGGGACCTTGAGTTGCATGTGTGGGGTAGGGCTGTTCTAGACAGGGGTAAGTACCCAAATAATCTGGGCCCACCTACTTTATTTGAAATTTGGTTCTTTTTCACACACTGGTTCAGTAGTACAGTTGATACCTGTAACACACCAGATCCTTCTCCTTGTCTGGGCACATTTTCAGTGCCGACACAGCACACTCCCATACCCTCTGTAGGTTCTTTAGCCATGTGGTCCACTCCTTAGCAGAGACATCTGTCCTGGCTTAGGGTCTTCCTGAAGTCTATTTCCCTCTATCTGGTTATCGCACACTGCTGGCACTCTCATTTAACTGTTTTCATTCTCCTGCCTAGTTCTTATACAGGCTACCCTTACATAAAAGTACTGAGTGGTTCTCTTCCTTATAAAATCTCTGTACCCCCACCAATTTAATATGTAATACTAATCTTCAATATTTACTGGGCTAGAGACAATAGCACTCCATGTGACAGAATGTTTAACTGACTAAGGCAAGTAGAACACACACCTTTGTTAAAGCGGACCTTCACTCTGAATAAGAGTCTATCTTATATGTTTCCCACACCCTGTACATACAGATTGTCCACATTAAAAATCATCCTACCTGCATCTACTGCATGTTATGAGCCTTTAAACATCCAAGATGGCGGCTTATGGAAGCCGCCATCTTATCAGGCAGCCTGCAAACAGGAAGTGCCTCCTGACTGTGCTGCTCTGCATTCTGGGACTGCTGACTGTTACCTGACCCCAGCTCTGCTCTGTCTGAGCAAAGTACAGCTATAACTCGCCCTCCTGTACCTTATCCCACTCTCCTCTCCTCAGTAAGTGTGATGCTTCTGAGTCAAGATGGCGGCGCCCGTATCCTAAATTCCTGAACAGAGTTGCAGCCCAGTGGGGGAAAGAATAATAAGTTAGTGACTAAAAAAGTAAAATATAATAATTTTAGATGCTGTGGAACCGTTTTTTAAGAGTTTGGGCTTTTCATTAAATCACTCTGAAGGTCCAGTTTAACTGGTTACTAACCCTTATCTATGTGAGTGATCCCATAACTCATTACAAATACTTTAAAGTGGACCTAACAGCTTGTTTGACAGCCCTGGAATATAAAAGACGCTGGAAAGTCCCCCTGGGCTTCCTGATTTGGGATTCCCAGGTGTGTGAAACTCCATGTTCACTTGTCAATTTTCTGCATGTCAATTTTATTGAACAAAGAACATTCCGGCATTCCGAGCATGCCTTTTTTAAATGCGATCAGTGATCTCAAATTTGCCGGGTGAGCGTGGCTAAGGAGACCAAAAATGCCATTTTATCAGAAAACCAAGCCAAGGAATCAGGATGCCTCCAAGCACTCAGGCAGGGGAGTCTGGGTAGAGAGCAATGGGGTCCACTTGGAGTACATTCAGCTCTTTTATTTAGTCCATGAAGTACTTGTACATCACTGTTCGTGTTTAAATTTAAAGTATAGACCTTTTTTTTCTCATTTAACTTTGTAATGCTTAGGTTTGAAAGCTGAAATTCGACCTGCTCAAGCATCACTAGCAGCCACAGCTGTACTTCAGTTCACTTAAAAAAAATGAAGGTTAAGCATTACATAATAATCTGACATAACTGCTTTTTGGTACATTTTATGCACATTTTCTCTAAGGTTTGCTGCATTTCATCTTAGCTTGATTGACTCATCCATCTGCTAAACTAAGTGAAAAGAAACAGCAAAACCAATTTTTAATCGTTTTCCACGATCAGAAATAATTAGGTTACATAAATTCTGAGAAACAAATCATTTTTACATTTGATGCATGAACATGTTACTAACCCAAGACAGACGTATTTTGCAGAGAGTGAATCTTAATTAAGTGAATTTCTTCAAACATTCAAACAAAACTGCAATTGTAATTGCTTTATCAGTATTCAAATTGCTATATTCAGTCAACAAAACATATATTGGCTGTAATTTACATTGAAAAAGGTGTTTGTAATTATCATTATTTTTTTAAATAACACTTAAAAACAAAGCACCCTGCTCTCAAACCCTACTCTGCTATTTTGATGGCAACTAGATAAACCTCTTGGGGATCAAAAAGGACAACAGAGATCCTGCTACTGGTTCGAAAAAGGACCCTGCAAGGCCAAAAAAATATGTTCAGGTCCCAAGGACTCTCTGGATCTTTGAAAGGAGACTTCACACAAGCTAGAGAAAGATCTTTACTAAGGATTTTCCCTTCAAAGGGCATTAGGCTCGATTCAGAGACACATTCGTCTGGACTTCCGTAGCTGTCTGTGAAAGTTTTAATGGGTGTTTGTCATTTTTTTGCTTTTTTTCATTCATTTTTCATTCGTACGAACGTTCGGAAAAATGCGTATATGCGCTTTCGATGAATGAAAGCAAATCGGATCATTTGCGTTAGTTTGGATCATTTTCCAAACAAAATCTGATATTTTTCGTTCGTTCAGATAACTTACGTTGTTGGGGTGGGCTTGCGTCTGATTCAGAGAGCTGAATTCCGACGGACCACCACCCTATAAATCCGTTTCATTTCCGATCCACTTACGGGACCTTTGAGGGCTCGGATTGCTATTGTTGAACATGTTTTGCGGCTATGTGGAGGAGTCTGCGCGCCTTTAACACCAAGGCATTGCATGTATCAGCATGGCCGAGGCCATAAATTGTATAGCAATGCATACCTGAATCAATACATTTCATGTATGCCTTATAGAAGCATTTTAATGCTGACCTTAATTAGTCCTTAGCATGTAAACATTTATTTTCCCACACATCCAAATAATTGCTATATTTTTTTAGACTTATAGACTTATGTCCTTTGTGAATTATATTTGGATTGTTGAACTTGAATCTTAATTTGTTGTAGGAGTTCTTGTTTTAGTCGGTTACCTTTGCTTTGTGTAATTATTTTATATTTGGTTGCAGGAACCGCAAGATGTGCCACTCGCACAACATACAAGCAGTGTTTGGTCCAGCTATGCGATTCCTCAGTGTTCTTGCAGGGCATCCAGGGTCGTCCCATGATGCTTATATGATGCAGAGCTCCAGCTTATTTCGTCAGTTTGAGTCAGGAGAATTATCTGGTGGATGGCTCCTGGGTAAGTTTGCTCACATTCCATCAATCCATATTCACTGTATGGCAATGAATATAGTTGATGACTCATGTCTTAACCTGTGGCTGTTTTTAGCCCTTGATGACATGTTAAACAATATTGTAGCTTAGAATGTGTATTTTATGTTAGTATGTTTAAATTCTTTTAGGGGACTCTGGATATCCACTCCTGCCCTTGCTCCTGATGCCCGTTCTTTGCCTGCAGAATGCGGGCCAGGGGTTCTCTAATCGGGCACTATGCAAAACCCGGGCCGTGGTGGCGAGGGCCCTCTGGCTTTTGAAGTCCAGATTTAGGTGTTTGGACCATACGGGAGGGGGCACTGCAGTATGACCCCAACAAGGTTATACCAATATTTTAATTTACGTTTTTTAACAGGGACCACACGTGCCAGAGTGGCACAACTGAGTGTCAGGGTGGGCAAGATGCAGGAGCTGCGCGACTCATTGGGGACCACAGATGAAGAATAATGTTCTGTGGCCTGCCATTGCTATGTATTTTGTTTTTTAGAGTTGAAAAATTTTAAATTTTCAAAATTTTTTAAGATTTTATATTTTGGATGGAATAAAAAAAAATGTTTCAGTGTCATTTCATTTACAAAATACATTAACACAAAACTAATGTGCCCAGAAATATTTAAAGATGAATATTCACATGACCGAGAAGTGATTTGGGTACGTTTTAGGGGGCTAAAATGGAAGAAGAACCTAACCGCGAAGATGGAAGATAGTGCTAAGTGATTTAGCTAAACATTGTAGTAGAAGTGAGGGTGGCAAATATGTAGGCGAGCACTTTAACGAGTTAAGTTTGTAGTGCACAGGCGCAAGATTTCCGTCTGGACGATTATTTATTGAAAAAGGGAAACAGCAACTAACGGGAAACGTAAAGGATTCGTGGGAGGATACGATGGGAAAAGGGCAAAAACTAAAGCCTACGTTGTAACATGTGAAAATGAAACGGAAAAGTCACGGTGGAAAATGACATCCTCGTATTCGTAATCTGCCGTACGAACGGACGGAAACTTTACAGAAGGATTGCAATGCATGCATAGAATCGCTCGCACACTCATTAGAGAGCGGAAACATTAAAAAAAAAAACAGATCGGCACTAAAACGAAAGTATTTGTTTGTCTCTCTGAATCGAGCCTATTGGGCCAAAAGACTTTCTTCTGCACAGAAAAAGAACATATAGGACTCTGGACTTTAAGTTGAAGAAGTTTTCTCTTTCGAAGAAAGTGGTAAACCCTGTAAAATAAGACCACTATCCTCTACAAGCTTTGAACTGAAAGGTTGTTAACTAATGTTGTGCTACACATGTTCAGCTGTGATTTGTCTGGGCTTTAACATGAAATATCTTGTGTTCTCGATATTTTGGGTGAAATATGTGCAAAAAATTTAAAAAATCATTTTTTACAAGTTTTTCAATAAAATCTTATTGAGTGTAAAAGCCCCTTTCTCCCATTTGCAATGGTAAAACATATGTATTGGTAGATACTCTTTCCTGACCAAGAGACTCCCCCCAAACTGAAAGAACGCTTTAGGAGATTTTCAGATAAAATACAACTGCTATGGACACAACCCTTTACATTTAAAATACCCCAAACAATATATTCCCTGATTGTACACACCTCCAGCTGTCCAGGCGTACCAGGCTAGTTGACGTGGGCACAGTTTTCTGTACTCACTCATTGAATTCTTTGGTTGCACAGGGTTTCCCTAAAAAAAAGGATAAAAAAGCTGAATCAAAGCCACACTGCTTCTGTCAGGCATGACAGACCTGACTGTTGGTCCTGTCATGCCTGACAGAAGCAGTGTGGGCAGTGTCTGCTAACAAAGATTTCAAGCTCAGTGCTGTATCCTCAGACACACACATCACAATCCCTCAACCATCATGTGCCCATTCTGTGCATAGCATGTATAGTGATTTGTGCTGACTCAGCAAGTTTCGTGACTTTCAACTGGGAAAAAATTACAGAAGGAAAAGTTGTTTAAAAAATAAATGATAATGATGAAAAGTTTCATTTCCCAAGGTTTATAATATTAGAACAAACCATTCTGAGAGGTTTTAAATTATACTTGTCCTTTAAGGCCAGAGACTGTGATTTGGGGAGCTGTGTAAGATTCTAGGATGGAAGATCCCAGAGTCCCCCAATCTTCTCACCCAATACTGATTCTGTCTGTGTTCCAAACGTGTCCTTACATCACCTGCATGAGGTTTTGACTCCTCCCCTCCATCTCGGGTTGACAGTCTGAATGGAAGTGGACTGCCCTCAGTTTACATCTCATCCAAAATGAGTCAGCCTTCCAGACAACCTGGTGCCTTAGAGATTTTACACAAATGCTTCCATCCACTTGCTTAGAAACTGCTATCTTACTCACATACAGCAAACTATGACTTTGGGTGCCTCCTGTTTTTTTGTCTTGCTGGCCCTATATCTTGAAGCCTTTCCTTGTTCCTAATAGTGATACCCGGGTAGATTCTTTCTTAAGAGTTCAGCTCCCCATCTATAAGTGATACAAAATGCTGTGCCTACCATGGACACAAATGAGGCGGCATACCCCACTGTAATGACAGTCTGTGTTTTCATGGCTATACAGCAAAAATTGATAAAGCAAGCTCCCCAATCCTTCTCTAATGATCCCCTTATGGCTGGAATTGCTACAAGATTCCACAACACACTAGGATAAAACTTCATAAATCTTGCAGCCAAGGTCCTGGTCACAGGCCTGATCCAAGATGGTTAAAATTCCATAGATCACAATTGGCAGAAATGTATTTAAGTGTTGTATGTGTATAAATAATATTACACACAATTTGTTGTACTGAACTTGCGTTGTGACTTGTCAATAATAGAAGAGCAGGACCTAGAAGTCGACAAATGTAATTTAATTTTTTTTCTGCAAAATATGTCTGCTTTTTTGCCTTACCAACATGTAATTTGAATCTCAACAACTAAAATGCAGCCACTGTAAAGTTTGTCTACTTTTTCTGCAGCAATGATTTCCTTTAACTGTAGAAACGCTGACCAGTGATGGTTAAATATGGTGACAATCTTTTCAACATGCCAAAACTTAATAAATACGGCCGGAAGCTCATAAAAGATGGCGGTACAGAGTGGCGTTCGCTGCCACTGTTAGAATCTGCATAAGGGTTCATACCTAGTGCACCAATCTGAGCATATTATTTAACTTCGGACATTGTGACTTGCAACACTATTATGTACAAATAGCAGCACCAAAAGAAATAGATGCCGGCGCTCAAAGCGGCCAGTATGGCAGCCAAATTTCACTAAATGTGCCTTTCTTAAATTAGGCCCAATGTTAAAGTGGACCGCTCTCCTTAACCCTTTAAATGCCAGCCACGTAAAATTTACGTGGTTGCCTCTCCGTCACTTAAGTGCCAGCCACGTAAAATTTACGTGCCTGGAATTTACCTCTGCTAGCGGGCAAAAAAAAAAAAATACTCACCTGACCCCTCATTGGATCCGGCCGGGTCTCCTCTTTAAGCCCCGTGGGGGCTCGGATGGCTCCAGGAGAGCCCCCGGAATAGGCAGCCCCCCCCTCGCTTCTGCAGCAGCAGCTGCTAACTGTAAAAAAAAAAAAAAAAAAAATTACATTCACTTACCTGCATGTGCGCTGGCTCCTGCTGTCCCTCCTCTTCACCTGGGGGGCCTCCGATCCCCCCCCAGGACTTACCGATCTTCAGGAGAGAGCCCGGGAGGCTCTCTCCTCTCTCCTCCTCGATGGCGGGCGCCATCTTGCCGCTAAGCCCCACCCCTTGTAGGCGGGGCTAATGACGTCCTTCCAGCCCCGATCTCTGGCTTCAGCTCTCTCAGCTGTCAGATGCCGGTGATCGGTGCCGGGGAAGGAGGTGACAGGAGATCCTCTGATCTCCTGCCTCCCCCTTCTCTGTATGCCGATCACCGGCATCTGTCATCAGACTATCAGGCTATGTGGGCTAGTAGCCTGCAGGGCCAGGGGCCACCAACGCTGGCCCCTGCGCCCTGTTCTACAAGCCCCCATAGCTGGCCCGGGTCGGTAATGCTGGGTAGGGGGGACCCTACGTCATTTTTTTTTTTGATTTTTAAGGGTTCTTAACCCTTAAAATTCCAACAAAAAAAAATGGGGTCCCTATGTCATTTTTTTTTTAATTAACCCTTTTGTGTTCTGTCATCCAGCAGCTATAAAAGGCTTCTAGCAAGTGAACAGAAGCCAGTGATCGCCGAGGGACAAAGTGCTCCAGGATGGATGGGAGGTAAGTATTTAAAAAAAAAATTTATAAAATAATTTTTTCTCTTTGTGTGTCTGTGTTTTTTTTACATTTAACCCCTTGTGAACTGGTAAGGGGTCCATGACCCCTATACCAGTTCACAAGGCTGGGGGGATGGCAAGTCACCTGCAACTAGCGGGTGACTTGCCATTTACCCCCGGAACCCCCATTACCTGCCTCCCCAAAGCCCAGGGGGGGCAGAAGAGCCCAGGCCCACGGGCTATGCGGGCTTGTAGCCTGCAGGGCCAGGGGCCACAAAAGCTGGCCCCGGTGCCCTGTTCCTACCTTTGTAGTGTGGATGGTAGTTGTATTTTATTTGTAAATGTTAAAAATTACTTGTTTCAGTTAGGGGGGTCTCCTGGGCAGGAACAGGGGGCTACTGATAAATATGTGGTACCGTTCTAATCGGTAGAAATGGGGCTTTCACATGCAATATGGTTTTCCCTAATAAAATACATTTTTTATTTAAAATAAAGGAGGCAATTTTCTAAAAAAAATTTTTTTCTTTTTTTTTAACTTAATAATAAATAAAATGAATAATAAATAAAATTTACAAACAAGACATTTCATGTTAAAGCCTAAACTCTGCTGCAAAAAATATATATATAATTTTCCTGAAAATTCCAGCAAAAATGTCGCAAAACATGGCGCAAAATGGGGAAAAATTACCTGTCAACAGAGGGTGACAAAATCTCAAGTAGGCTGGCAATTAAAAGGGTTAATAGTACCTCTGCATGTTGGGTATTGTTCTGTTCGGGGGACCTTGCACTTTCAGACTTAGCTTGTTTTTTCTTGTTTGCATATTTATATTTTAGGAAAAGGTGTTTTTTATTCAGCTTTTTTATACATTTTTTAGGGAAAACCTGCGCAACCAAAGAATTCTTTGAGAGATCAACTCCAGAAAGATGAGCCCACTACAACAAGCTGGGTACGCTTAGAAAGCTAAACATGTGTACTTTCAGGGAATATGTGGTTTATGGGGGATATTCCAAATGTAAAGGGTTGTTTTGGTTGAAAAATCGCAAGGTGCGCACTTTGTCTGCAGAGCTGAAATTTTCAAGAAAAATTACCGTTAAGCTCATGCTTTACTTTGGGGTGTTTGGCAACTCTTCCCTTGACAGTAGCTATGCATGTTGGGTATCGTTCTGTTCGAGGGATGTTGCTTTTTTAGATTATACTTGTTTTTTCTTGTTTGTATATAGTTTTTTTAGGAAAATGTGGCTTTGGTTCTGCTTTTTTATCCTTTTTTTAGGGAAACTCTTTGCAACCAAAGAATACATTGAGGGATTACTTCCAGAAAACTATGGCCACATCAACAAGCCTGGTACAAATAGAAAGCCTGAGGTGTGTACTTCCAGAGAATATATGGTTTGTGGGGGGTATTTCAAATGTAAAGGGTTGTTTTTCTGGAAAAACTGCAAGGTGCGCATAGCGCATATCACAGTTGTATTTTTTCTGAAAATCCCCTAAAGCTCTGTTTCAGTTTGGGGGAGTCTCCTGGGCTGGAAAGGGTGTCTACCTATACATATGTGGTACCGCTGTGATCGGGAGAAATTGGGATTTCCCACGCAATAAGATTTTATTGACTAACTTACATTTTTTATTACAAAAAAACAAATACAAATTGTAAAAAATAGATATTTTTTTATTTTTTTTGCACATATTTCGCCAAAAAATATTGAGAATACACCTAAAAATGACAAACAAGACATTGATGTTAAAGCCCAGACTCTGCTGAAAAAAACAATATATCATTTTCCTGGGAAATCCCTGGAAATCCCTTCAAAAATCACATTTGAACATGGGGAGCGCAAAATAGTGCAAAATGGTCTGGCAACAGAGTGTGACAAAAACTCCAGGTAGGCTGGCAGCGAAAGGGTTAAAGAAACATTACTTTCCATAGCTTCCCTTCCTTCTGCACATTACCTCTGGCCATGTTTCGCCACTGAGACTGGCATTGTATTCTGGCAATGCCGCTAATAAATAGCCCCTCGCCAGCCGTGCATTTCAACTGATGCCGACTAGAGTTGTTTAAGTGAAGCATGGACCCCCCCTAGGCAGATCTCATTATGCCGAGCAGCTTCCACCTTTACCCCCCTCTCCTATTGCTGACCTGTAAACCTTTGCTACCCCTACTCCTGCATCCCCCACTTTAACACATAATAGTAATAAATGGGCCTGCCTTGTATAGTGCAGTAACGCTCTGTTTGGCTCAGCATAAAGCCATGCATGCCCATTCATTAATATTCCCCTTCGTCATTATGCAGATTTGAACACTCCGTGAAAAATGTTGGGAGCTGTGACAGCATAAGAAATAAGAAAGCACAAACTCGAAAATTGCAAAGGAAAATTAAACGCACTAATGCACTAGGAAGGATTACTCTGATGTGAGTTAGTTTATCCAAAAGTTTAACCTGGTTGGAGATACTGTGCAACACTTTACAGCTTGTCTGTGATCTGCATCTATATTGCTGGGTTAATGCAGTTTACATTAATGACAGTAGATGACGCTGTTACATATATCTATGTGTAGTCTCTGTTGTACATTCTCTACTGCGTGTTGTTTTTCCTGTGCAATGAGGTACGATATGATTCTTTTTCCTGTGCTATCCACCATGTGAGATGACCTTCTCTAATGCACTTATGTTCTAGTAAAGCCAGTTCCTGTTACACCACAAAGGTCTGTCTGGATTTGACTCTGCTGCACCCAGCACTCACACTCTGCAACAAACTGGGCATGTAGGGGAATAAATCCATTGCTTTTCATTTTTTGAACCTTAAAGTGGACCAAAACCCACTGAACTTGTGAAATACATTTGGCCAAAGCCCCTGCCGATACTTCCTTCTTAGGACGTAGAACTAGAAATAAATATTTTCACCTTTCAAATCGTCCTGGAACACTTTTTTTTGCTGTTCCTCAGGTGATCAGCCATTGCATAGGTGTGGCACTGACATCATTGCCACACACAACACAGCTAACTCGCTGACTATGAGGACCCATACCAACAGCATCATCAGTGTTTCACCTGGGTTATGGCTTAGCCCCCCCCCCCCCATAAACAGAAAATCTCTTTAGTAGATCCACAATAGAGAAGAAGGGAAGCTCTAAATCCCCCACACTCTATCTAGAATTAAAAAAAATAAGTTCCCAGGAGCTGGGCTTTAAGCAGGAAAAAGGGTAACAAAAGTCAAAACTGGGGCAGACGCATGACCCAGAGGAAAACATAGTAATTATGTAAAAACCTAAATAATCAAACTGTTTTCACATGATTGATATGGGTAAATAAATCTTACCAATTTTAAGCAGATTATTCTTCAAAAAGATGTTCTTTGCTTTTAAATCTCTGTGAAGTATTCTCCTAGAAACACAAACATGAGGGGTCAAACTAAAATGCACACACAACACAAATCTGTTTTGCTCAATGCATTGAGTTTAAAGTACACAAAATCTATTGCCAGCAAATCTGTCAAGCTAATAATCGGGCCAAGGAGATCATCATAACAAACAGAAGAAGCCAGATGAAAAGGAAGAAAATATATGTAATTAAGCTGACAGCCAACATACAGAAGAACAAAAAGGATAAGTAACAGTGATCCATTTGGATGTAAAAAGAAAAAATAACTTAACCAAACATAGTTAATTAAAGCATCAATAATCCAACAAATTCACATGGCAAGATATGGCTCAGCGATGTAACTGAGAAGTATAATCCTAACTAATGCCAGGAACAAAATATATACCCATTACTCAATATCAATAAAGAGAACAAACATCTGAAAACTGCACTAAATATAATAGGCTTTGTTGCAGTGAGCTTTGTTTTGAACATTTAGATGTATTGGTTTCTTACCTTCACTCTCTACTCCCTCTAAATGTAATAAAGAATATGATACCATTACCCTGATGCCCCTAGCTATAACCTTTCGTAATAACACTAATTCAAAACCCTTATAAATCATCAAGGTATTCTTTAGAGACGCCTTGATATGTTTTGCATCTTGGCATAACACAAAAGCGTATATATATAAAAGTTTTAGACCAATTACAACTAACTTAAGCTAGGGTATAAAAGTAGACCTATAGTCAACAAAACTCAAAGCTTCAGTGTTACATTAAACTAGTAGTGGGGCCAGCAGCATACATTACAAATGGGCCCAACAAGTAGAAAATGAAATATCAAAAGATGCATTATATATTTGCACAGTAAATCATCCCATCAGAGGCATGGTCATGTGAGGGATAGCACATGATTGATCTTCTGTACATGACAGATATATGCAGTATACAGCTCCCCTGACATTCATACAACAGCATTACCAAGTCCTGGAAGCATGATGTGATGCAGATGTAAACAATTGAAAACTCCTGAATGGCTTATCCAATTTATGTAATAACTAAAATATTAATAATATTCTATATATATATATATATATATATATATATATATATATATATATATATATCCTGCCCGGCTCGACTAAAATAGGCAAACACATATACAAATATTATCAATATCTGGCCAATGATAACACAATGGATACACGCAAAGACTGTAAGACTGTAGGTTCTTTCGACTTCCGGTATATGCAGAGGACACTGAGACAAATGGTAAATAAAGAGATATATTGTAGGTAAAATAACAATGCAACCTGACAACAGAACACAACCCACAATCAGAATTAAATGGTTGGCATACATATATACAGGATTAAGGCAACATTAAGAGCATTACCCTCCTGAAACGGGCACCCACCAGTAGACCTTTCAGCTGGCAGCCTTCATTCCTCCTTTCTCTATTTTCTCTCCTGCCTATAGCCAGGCCCTTCTCCTGTGCTAGCCGTCTCTCCTCTTCCCTTCCTCCTCTGCTCTCCCCCAAATTATACACAAAAAGCCTTTGATCTCTGGTCTTCCTTCTCTTTAATCTTTTATGACCCTATGGGTATTGGGTATTGGGCTTCCCCCCATTTTTGTTCAGTTAAATTCATGGAATACCAAAGTAGTGCACCACAGTACTAGGAGTTGTGGGTGCCACCTCATTCACACCCCCCCCCCATTGGGTGGGTGGTCTTTTTTGCCTTTTATGACCCTAGGCGCAAGTTTACTCTTCTCCTAATCTGGCTTCTCTATCTTGTCCCAGCCCTGCTTTATTGTCTCAGGATGCTGATACTATCTGCTTTCAATACAATTCCTGCCCAGCAACCTGGGCCTGCTGGTATTGTAAACTATTTTGCTGTATATTCCTATATTTATATATGCAACATTATTAACAATATTGATTTTCCATAAAGGCCCATTATTTACACAGATGCTACTTTTGCTGCTATGGCCAATTCAGTACTGCTAGTCTTCATATTGAACCACCCTCTCCATGGACATTTAACATCAGACAAGCATTAAACATCATTTAAAAAACATCCAAGGAAAACCATAATGGAAATCTACATTTACATTTCCTTGGGCAGGGACAGACAAATCATAGAGAGACCCGGAAGCACTCCCAGTTGGCTGCACTAATTTTGGGATAGCTGGGCTGCTGCTTTCAACAGCCTCCATCAACTCCCTGCCTTCTTAATCCCTATGTACCCCAGAGCCAAGAAACCCCAGCACATGTTCTGCCCCCAATGTAATAGCCCTAGCATCTAGCCATACCCACATCTGCCACAGTATCTGTCCCTACAATACTAAAGCTTTAGGACCATCTATTTAAGACTGTCCATATGCACTACACCCATGATTTGGCCTGGAAATGCTAAAACTCTATCCTTGGAAAGCACTCATTAATCGGCTAGAATGCAAAATTGGGGAGAGGTTCAGCAGGAATAATGTGGGCTGGTCATGGGCTGGTAAAATGAAGGCTGGTAAAAATCTGGCATGAGTTTTGGCTCCAATCTACCACTGTTTTGGACAAACTACCTGCACGTAAACAATCAAGTATACCTCCTAGTGCAGCCAAGATACTGTTTTAGAGTTCTCTAAAGCCCTAGAGCCGCCTTGTTGCCCTCAGCAAATTCAGTGGCAAGAGTCAGAGGGAATATAGCTACAGCACTGCCAATGAGATTTTACAAAAAGCCTCAAAGCTAATAAGTCCCAACCAAGATTTTGATATCCATTGAGCCTGTAAGGCAGAATGAAAGCTAAGTTTTACCTGTTTCTTCTTTTCACCAGTGCTGCTAGAATCTCAGAGCAAACACCTAGAAAGGAAATTGTTAGTGATGGCAGACATTTGATAGAGTGGTCCAAAAAGGAGAAAAAAGATGCATGTGGCGCCCATATAACATCACACAAGGGTTTCAGAAGCCTGCTGTTACTACTTTTCCTGTTTCAACACCGCTCTGGTTCCAGTTCCTGGATGTTTAACTTCTCTTCTGGGTTTCTTATTTTTTCATGACATTCTAGTTTACTGTTTCTCCTCTGAGATCTGTGTTCCTTGTACTGCTCCAAAGTCTGTGCTCTAGTTCCATATAGTATCTCTGTTACAGGTCCTGCTTTGAGAGCCTAATCTGAATCCTGAACTAAGATCCTGGTCCATGTGTAGCTCCAAAGTCCTCTTCTTGGTATGAAGCTTGCTCCAAAATTGCATTCCTGGTCCGTGTCATACTCCATTTACATTTATGGTTTGTGTTGTGCTATAAGGTCTCTTTCTGTAGCCCGTTCATTCTACTGTTCCTGGTCTGGGTCCAACTCTGAGGTCCTCTTGCTGGTCTAAGGCTTCCTCTAAAGATTCATTCTGGCCTGTGGCCAGTCCAAAAGACTAGAAGTCCAGCTGAAACCCTTCCTCAGGGGACATCCCAAATCAGGATGCCCTGCAGTGTAAAAATCAGTCGAGCGCGCTGCTTTGCTAAAGCTTTCCCTGTTCCCTCTGCTCTGCACAAAGCCATTAGCATACATTCAGGCTTTAAATTTTGGTTTGGTTTTAAATGTTGGTCTAATTTAAAAGGAAAGTTCGCTTTCATTGGCATGTTTTCAAGTATATATTTATTTGTGCCCAAATTATATCCTCAAGGTGCTAAACTCATCTAGATTTATTTTCTTATGTTAGCAAATGTGTGTTTTATGGAGGCAGTTTCCCTTATCTGCAATCTGTTGCTATTGACAACCGTACACCAAGTCTGTGCGCCAAGACCTACAAGATGAGAGAGGCGAGTCCTGTAAACACAGAACACTGCTGCTGGGCATTTGTGAGGTCGAGTGAGCTCCCTCACATCAGCAGCGGCCATAACTGTTGCATTCTATGTGTACAGTGCTCACTTCTTTCTTCTTGTAGATTCTCAAGGTGCTGAGCTGATCTAGTGTTTTTTTAGCAAATGTGTGTTTTATGAAAGCAGTTTTCACTACCTGCCATCTGTTGCCATTGCCAACTTTACACCAAGTCTGTACACCAAGTGATATCTGTACACACAATAGACTGCTGCTATGACTGCTGCTGAGGTGATGGCGCTTACTCAACCTTACATATAACGTAAGGGAAAAAAATAGATTCATTCATATACACTTTCAAATGCTTTTTTCCATTTTCTTTTCTCTTACTTCTGTATCGCCACAATACAATTGGTTTCCTCTGCAAATCTTTTTTTTTTTTTTTGTTTTTTTTATATATTCTTTATTTATTGCATGTTCAAAACAGAATACATACATATAGAAGATGTATATAAAGACAGTATTAAAATATAACCAGCAAGAATGGTACAGCGTATTAAAATAAAAAGGAAGTAAACTTCCTTGTGGTCCATTTTCTGTAACTGTATCGGCGCCCGACCTAGCTGCCAAGACGCCCACCCCAAGGGTTCGGGACCTATTCTCGCCCCACAGGGCACGAAGCAAACAATCCTAAAGCACTGTACCCAGAAGAGAACTAGCAAACAGGGAAAAGAAGGAAAGAAGAGAAAGCAGAAGTAGAGTAATATCAGTGTCCCTTGTTCATGCTCCTACTGATTTCGTTCGACTAACCCCTTATAATCTGTTGAAAATGTAAATGCATCCCAGCCCATCCATCTGAGGCAGTGCGCCTCCGATGTTTTGTTGCGCTCAGCAATGATGCCCTCAAATCGCTCCATCTCCGAGACTTTGTTGAGCCAGAGCAGGATACTAGGTGGATCTGATTTCTTCCACTGCACGGGAATGCACGCCCTAGATGCATTAATTAATTGACCTATTATGGACCTCCGGTATCTCTTGGCGGGTATCTCCGAGTGGTGGAGAAGGAAGAAGGCCGGACCCCCCGGAACCTCCCCGCCCAGCACCCTCTCCATTGTTTCCTTGACTGTAGACCAGAAATCACGCACCCCCGGGCAAGACCAAAAGATGTGTAGATCACCCCTCTCCTGTCCACACCGCCAGCAGAGAGGTGACACCTCCGGGAACCATCTGTGAAGGGAGGTAGGTACTCTATACCACCCGGTTAGAATTTTATAATTGCACTCTTTATATTTAGTGCATCTCGCCGTTTCATGAGCCAGTTTAGCTATTTTAGCCATTGTTTTGGGGTAAAGGGAGTGCCCAAGATATCCCCCCACTTGGAGATGAAAGACGGCGCCTCCATGTTTTCCGGACTGGTCAGCATCTTATAAGCGGAAGAGAGTACATGTCTTACGGGGCCCTCCTCTTCACATAGTCTCTCGAATGTGGTGAGCCCTCTATCTTCCCGGAACTCCCGTTGAAGAGTTGAGAAAAAGTGTCTCAGCTGAATGCCCTGCCAGGTACTCCATCTTGGCAAACCCCGTGCATCTGCCAGATTATCTAGTAACTCCCACGTTCCCCGACTCTGGAAGTGACAGACCCTACCCACCCCTCCCCTCAGCCATCTCTCCACCACTCTACCCGAGACTCCCGGCGGGAATGCCGGGTTGCCCAGGACCGGGTACATCGGGGAGAAAGCCGGAGAAATGTCGCTGTGTGACCTACATCTCTGAAAAATTTTGATGGTAGCGCCGATCGTTGGGTGTCGTGCAATAGGCCCCATGTGCTGCTTAAGCAACCAGGGTAGGAATTTTAACGGGAGGGGAGTGTTGCTCTGTTCGATCTGTACCCATTGTTTATCCTGCGAGTGTCTGCACCAGTCTATTATCCGGCATAGGTGCGCGGCAGAGTGGTACAGGCAAGGGTCCGGAAACCCTATCCCTCCATTCTCTCTTGATCTACTCAGAGTTCTTTTCCCAACCCTGGGGTTCTTCCCCAGCCATATAAATCTACCAAATAAGGCGCCCATTCTCTGCAGGAAGGCGCCGGGGACCACTACCGGGAGCGCCTGCATCAAATATAACAGACGCGGCAGTAAATTCATTTTTAAGGCGTTACACCTCCCGAACCATGACAGCTTCTTGTGGGCCCAGGTCTCTGTGTCCTTGGTGAAGCTCCGTAACAACGGGGGGAAATTAAGTGGGAAGATCGTGTCTAGCGACCTACCTATCTTTGTACCTAAATATGTGATGTGGTCACTCGCCCACTTAAAGGAGGAGGCGTTCTGGAGGGCAACCTCCCTGCTTCTCTGTAGGTTAATATTTAGGGCCTCCGATTTCTGCAGATTGATTTTATAATTCGAGACTTCCTTGTATGCATCTAATTCTTGCATTAAGTTTGGGAGAGTGACCTCAGGACACGACACAAAGAGGATCAGATCGTCCGCATATCCCCCTCACTTTATAGTGACCCGAGGGCAGGGCCACCCCCTGGATGTTGGGGTTAGCTCTTACCCTACAGAGAAAAGGTTCCAGGGTCAGGATAAAGATGAGCGGCGAAAGGGGGCAACCCTGCCTCGTCCCATTTCCAATACTGAAAGGCTCCGAGAGTAGTCCATTGACTCTCACCACTGCTGAAGGGCACTGGTAGAGGCTAGTTATCCAGGACAACATTCCTGGCCCGAGACCCACATGTCTCAGGACCCTTTTCATGTAGTCCCTCTGGACCCTGTCGAAAGCCTTTTCAGCATCGGTAGCAAGGAGGATCGCAGGGAGCTCTCTTTTGTGAATCAGATCTATAAGGTTGTCCCTTGCCTCTCTATACGGCATAAAGCCCACCTGATCCAGATGGATAACGTGATGTAGGTGGGGGGACAGTCGGGTGGCCAATACTTTATCGAAGAGCTTTATATCTGTGTTGAGCAGGGAGATAGGCCTGTAGCTAGAGCTCTGTGTTGGGTCTTTACCTTCTTTCGGTATGACTGAGATCTGGGCCCGAAGACTGTCACATGGGAGGGACGCTCCTGCAGGAATAGAGTTTAGCGCCTTAAGGAGGTGCGGTGACAAGATTCTCCTTCGCGGAGTTCTTAATAGCCCCCGCCAGCTCCTCCGCAGATATAGGATCCTCCATCTGTTCAATCAGTTCTCTCGGTAGTCTAGGGAGACCTGACTGGGCGATGTACTCGTCTATTTTTGCTAGTTTGTCACCCCGTGAGTGGGCTGGAATGTTATATAGCACCTCGTAGTACTTTTTAAAGACCTCCGCAATTTCCTTGTCCCTGTGGACTATCTTCCCCCTTTGGTCTGAAATTTTGGAGATATACGTTCTTGCCCTTTCCCCTCTCAGAGCCGAGGCCAGAAGTCTCCCACATTTATCACCAGACTCATAAAAGACCCTCCGGGTCTTGATGAGTTGGATTTTGATCCTGTCGCTATAGATCTTCCGGAGTCGGTCTCTAAGGGCGGAAAGTGCAGCTATTTGCGCTCCTGCCAGTGACTGCTTGTGCACCGCTTCCAGTTTCTTAATTTCCTCCAGCAGATCCGCAATCTGTTTACCCCTCTCTCTCTTGACCCTAGCTCCCTCCCGGATCAGCGTTCCCCGAATAACACATTTATGGGCTTCCCACAGGACCGGAGCACCTATGTCCGGAGAGTCATTCTCCTGGAAGTAGTTTCGTAGAACCTGCTTCATCTCTTCCCTAATCTGGGGTTCCTGAATTAGGGACTTGTTTAGTGTCCATGACCACGCCCGTGGTACCCGTTCCTGTGGGGCCAGCTGGATGTTGACTGGGGTATGGTCGGAGATAGTGATACTGCCTATCGAGGCAGAGGAGACCCGGGGGAGAGAGTGGTGCTGAACCAGGAACAAATCGATCCTGGAGTACATATTGTGTGGGGGGGAACAGAACGTATAGTCCCTGGAGTCAGGAATTAGGATCCGCCAGGGGTCCACCAACTGGTGGGTATGGAATAGTTTCCTAACCCTTTTCAATTTAGCATAGGACATATAGGAGTGTCCCTTGGAGGTGTCTATCAAGGGCTCCAGGGAGAAATTAAAGTCACCTCCAATGATCAACCTTCCCTCTGCAAAGTCGGTGAGCCTCCCCAGAACTCCCTCCAAGAATGTGATCTGACCCGTGTTTGGGAGGTAGAGGCTCACCAAGGTGAAGAGCTCCAATCGGATCCTCCCTTTAACAAACAACCATCTCCCCTCTCCACCACTCAGAGAGCCCACCTCCTCCCAGGGCTGCAAATCTTATTGTTTATTCCCTGGGCTCTTTCCAACCAAATTGCTCTTTTCTGCACAATACAACCCTTGGCCAACACTTGCTGACAATACAGTTGACACTTTTGCTTTGCATATCAGCAGTTGCTCTCACAGGGAATGCAGACACACTTTAAAAGCCAGCTCTCAGTGCAGCCTTTGCTTTGACATGTCACCTCTCTGACTTTTGCCAAGAACGGGCAGGCTGATTCATTACTAGTGCCAGGTATCGGCAGATGAGCATCTGTACAGCGGCACTAAGAGCGACCGTTTAAAGCCCTGTTTAAAGAGAAGAAAAGGAACGTCCATTGAAATGTATGGGAGAGCGACAGGTAGCAACAGGTAATACCAGGCGCTCTGGAAGCCAGAGCGCCGCCGGGATCCACTGATCCGTGACGCTGATCCATGAAGCTGTAAGCCTCAGAATCGCCTTCATAAATGTGGTATTGCGTACAGCGCCCGGCGGTCACCAGACGCTACCTGTCGCTTACAAGGCACTACCTGGCGCTATCCACTGATGAATAAACCCCTAAGCTAGTGATGTTAGCACAGAACAACCAGAATATCCTGGTATACTACACTGCAAGCATATTGTTTCATAAGTAATTAGAGAGGTACCTCCATCATTGGCCACAAATATGGTGTGAGATCCCCTACACACATATACTGGTAACTACTAAATGTTTTGGGGTCCTGGTGGGAAACTGTGAAAACTGTCAGAGAACATTAGAACACCGATGAGGTGGCATTCCAGCATAACAAGTAATAAGTCATACGTTGAATTTATATGTAAGATTTTTTATTCTTTTTAGTATTTATAGGCTCATGTTGGTAGCTGGCACCCACTGGTTTTAGCTAACTGGTTTTAGCTAACCTTGGTACCTATGTGGTTAATGCTACAGTACAGCATTAAGGTTAAAGGGACAGTCTAGGCAATGGCAATAATAAGACAGCTCACTAGAAGCCTGATCCATGTGCCCCTTCTCTATTTCCTGCAGCACAACGTAGATTTTGTAGCAGGGCTCCAAATTTTGCCTCTGCTGTCAATTACATTCCTTTATGACCATCCACAAATGTGGCCGCATGGCTGCCCCTCTACCATGGCGCTTCCAATGCAACGCACATGGGACAGGCTTCAGGTGAGCTCCCTGAAGGCCTATTATTGCCATTACCTAGAGTGTCCCTTTAAATATTAAAAGCTGTTTACAGTTAACATTTACATCAAAAGTTCTCAGTACCACTTACAATGGTGTTAAATATATTTCAACTAGTTCTAGAGAGCACTGTTTTAAATAAACAGATGAAACTATGATAGTCACAGTCACAGTAGCCTAAAGTTAAGCATACTCACCTCTTCAAGTGGCAGGACTTTATGCTGGGGGGGGGGCTGGAAGAACAGAACACACCGTCAATACTCCAATAGATTTGTCTAGCTACAAACATTTTAGTTGAGGCTATCAACTATTCCAAATTGAAAGCCTAGGGAAGACCAAAGAGAGGGGACATTTGGAATGATTTAATGGGCCCAGCTGTTCCTTCCCAATATAAATACATGCACACCCTGCTTTCTTACAATAATGTATCACCAAGGGTCAACTTCTGAAACTGAAGGGTCAAAAGAATGAAATGCACTTGCACATGAACTTTCCAATACACGCTTGCCCCTTTCTTGTCATAGGGAAATGTTGCCCTAAGATAAAAGGTACAGTCCCCCTCAAGGGAAATGAGTCCCCAGTTCGTGATAAAATAGTCACCGAATAATACAAAACTGCAATTTTATTAGTGCCATTCATTTTCATCAATGCCCCATGTCAGCATCTTGAAACTACTCTCAAGTTGACACCTTTGCAGTTAGTTTTCCTGGCTTTTCTTTGATTAAGCATCCCTTTTAGGTTGTTCTGCCACCACATCTTTAGCTTTAACTGCTTTCCATTATGCCTCTCTTTCTCATTTCACCTTAATTTAACTCCCCTTCTGTGCAACCTTTATACTCAGTCACCTCTGTTGCACCCCCACAACAAAGCAACTAGTTCTTCTGAACCTCCTTTGCACTCCTTTTACTGTCTCTGCTGCAATTCCCCAAAGTATCTCTGTGTTCTGTGCATGCCAGGCCTTCCCAACCCTCATCTGCCTGTAAGCCAGGTTGGTTATGAGTAACTAAAGCTTCAATACATTTGTCTTACTTTACAACAGTGTTCCTCAATCCTCTCCTCTAGAGTGACCAACAGGTCAGGTTTTGTAGATCTCCACCCAGATGCACAGGTGAAGTGAATAGCTCAGGCAGAGCTATAGAGAAAGCTATGTGGGGATCGACAAAACATGACATGTTGGTGGCTCTTGAGGAGAGGGTTGGGGAACATTACCCTACAAGGAACTGTATTTGAATGCTTTAGTGTTCTAAATCCAGTTATAAAAATTCCTTTGGCAAGATTCTTGTAAAGATCTTGGGGAAACAAAAATTGTCAATTAGCTTTTTTATTGCTGTGTTCCATTCAACTTTCTTTACTCTGGTATCGCTCTTGTCTTAAAATAGGAGGTTGGTCTCAAAAGTGAGGTATGAGGTACACAAAGAAAAATCATTTCACACCACATGCACAAGACGACATATTCTCGAATCACATACCTGGGAGCTCTTTTAATCTGGCCCCTAACAGGAAGTGGGGTCCAGTCTTTCCAATGTAGATACATAGAAATAATATGCTGAAAATGTTACTTCTAGCAATGTATGTACAATGCATTGATGGCTTTAGTTATATTAGTATCTGCTTTCCGAAATATAGTACAATACAGTTTTTTGTTTCTGGCTAAAAGGGGTATAAGATGTGAATAGGAAATATAAACTTTCATGCTACCAAAATGAGACGTTACAGTACCTCTCATGCATGTAATTTACACCAAGCAATAACTGGATAAACCATTCTGTCACTTGACTTTCAGGAATTACATCTCCACTGTTCTTGTATTCTTGTATTTTAAAATCAAGGTCCCGACCCTGAAAAATATATAGAAAATAATTAAATTAATATAGAGAGAAAGAACAGCAGGGGTGTCAACCCCATTTTTACAGAGGGCCACATCAGCATTGTGGCTGCAGTAAAAAGTTTGGTTAACAAAAACAAAAAAAAAATGACCATTTAAAAGTATTCAAATGTTTAGTTAAAATGTAATTCAACCAGTTTTTTGCCCAGGACAGATGCAGAATTATTTTGCCCAGGACAGATACTGATAGGAACTAAATTATAGTATTTTGTCCAGGACAGATACAGGAGCTGAAATATTTGGCCCAGGACCTGCAAATTTTGCCCATGAGAGCCCACGATCAATTTGTTTCCATCCCACATGGCACTGGCTAGAAATAACCCCTGCTAAAAAAAAGGATTGGCAGTCCAGTTCCAGCTTGCGGGACTTGAGTTTGACACATGTGCTCTAAGCGCTACGGAAGATGATGGCTCTATATAAATAAACAATAACCATAATAATAATAATATACTGTCCCAATCACTGGCAGCATAGGGCATCCTACATCAGGCAAAGCCTGATAACGGCCATTCCCAAAATCCAAAATCTCTGCAATGGCAGACAACTGAAAGACCTCTGCCAGCCATTCAGATTCACTGGGTGGGTGTGTGAACTCTATGCACCGGCCCACCCTGCAAAGCCATTAGATACGTTTGCAGCTCTCTCCCCAGGGTATGAGAATACTGCAAACATAAAGCAAATAAAAGTATCCGGCATTGGTTACTGATCATATGATTACCAATTTTTAACAATAGTTATGGAGTTATATTTGAAAATGTTAACTTCATATGATATTTAAGGCAAATTGCAAATTGCTATTATAAAATCAAAAATTGTTCTTCATGTTATACAAAATTGTTTTATATATAGTTATATATACATTAACACAGCAATTTGGCAATTAAATGTCTGTTACATTATATCAGTTAGGGTTCGATAATAAATGCAGCATAGAAACTGTGCTAGTTACAGGTAATGACAAAAAGCTTAATTCATTGGGCTGATGTGTTTAGAAAATGTGATGAAAAAAATGTATAGAAACAAAAGTCCTGCATGGAGCATTTTTGGGTGTAGTGTGTTCATAACGCTTTTAATACAAACAAATTGGCAGTGCAGGTAAAATTCCGCCCATAGATTTGTATTGCATTTTGGCTCCATAGTACATTTTTAAAGTCTATGGTTAAATACTTAAACAGAACTTTTTGCTGTGTTTTCTTGCTGCTATGCATTGTGGGTTATGTCTGTTAAATCCAGAGAGGAGCACAGCTGGGATGCTGGGAAAGGAAGTCTCAGGGGTGCTTCAAGATGGCCACAAACAGGATAAAATCGGTAAGCCGGTGTTTCAGCTTTTAGTGTATGCTGGAGCAAATGTAAGTACAAAAAATTATTCAGTGCAAATTAGATTTGGGGAGTTTTTATTTTCAACTGTTAGTTCAGTTTAAAGACATGGCCCCATCCGGTCAACAAGCAAAATAATCAGACTGCCCTAAAACTCCTATTGCTTCCAGATTTTGTAATTTTTAAAAACAGGGCCCCAAAGATGAGATAATTTACCAGTACTCTTAATTTGTGCTGTATTCCCGAAAAATCTGGGGTGGAGGGCGTGGCCACATACTGAGGACTAGAACTTTTATTTTAGCATGGGGGGAACTTTGGTGGACAGACTTTCCTCAGTGACAGGAGAGGGACAGATTTCTGCAGCCAGAAGGATACTTTATAACAAAGGAACTGCTGCTTTAGATCTACCACCAGGTAGGTAGTTGAAGGTTGATTTCCTATGCCCGTGCTAAACATTATATATAATATTTATAATATTTTATAGTTTAGTTCATTAGGAAAGTAATATCCTAAAGACATTTTATTAAATAATACAACTCTGTGAAGTACTCGCCTGTAGAGTTGGTATTATACGCATACAGCACGTCCTGCTCCAAAATAGTCATAACATGTGGGTAGTCCTCCGCCTCCGGCACCGTGCACTGCAGACATGTAGAAAACAAGCTCCTCCCGGCCCTACATATACCGGAGGACCTCTGGAATCCCCAGCATTGAAAAGCAGTGAGAAGAGAGGCCAGAAGGAACCAAACCACCCAGAATAACTGGTAGCAATATCTGAACGATAATAATCACCATACAGGGGATCCAGAATTAGTGAAAACAGGGTGGGGTGGAGCAGGACGTGCTGTATGCGTATAATACCAACTCTACAGGTGAGTACTTCACAGAGTTGTATTATTCTAAGCATACAGCACGTCCTGCTCCAGAATAGTCATAACATGTGGGACATCCAATAGCAGTGTCCATAAGCAGGGTGGGATCCCCAGAAAAAGCAAGGCACAGCGGACAGTAAAGGCGCTGTCACCCGAAAAACTTGCAACAGGCATGACAAGAGCATAGGCTCCAACATCAGTCTCATAACGGAACCAAGCAGGTATGAACAGAGACAGGCCATAAGGCAAGTAATTGAACCAACAGAGAAACAAAACCTTGGTGCCAAAGGGAACGTGATACCCAAGCACCCAAGATAACAGAGTAAACAATAATGGGGAAGAAAAGCTCCCCTGAAGGAACATAGGTCAGCGTAGTGACCCAATCAGCTCACAGGCAAGGAAGCCTTGTGGCAACTCTAGTAACACCCTCACGGGGAACAAAAACAGGGCACCCGACCAAGGCGGGAATACAACCCCTTAAATACCAGGAAGCCAAGGCTTCCCCAGAATCAGAGAGCATCCGGAAGGAGCGCTCCAGGGCGCAATGGCGCTGGAATAGCTATCAGGCGCATACCAAGGAGACGCCCGTAGACTTCCAAGAACAGCAGTCCCCCAAAGGCCAAGGAGGCCAGCATGGGAAGAAGTGCAAAAACCTGAAGAGGGAGTCAGGAGGCCCCAGAAGAGCGGTCCGGTCCTCAGGGTAACAGGATGAAAGGTGGTTCCCCGCAGGGACTTGTGGAACTACTGGGGAGGTGCAGTTAAGCAACCCAAAGAGAATACTCTACAAGGGTGATAGAACCAGACTCCTGTAGGAAAAGCCAAGGCAGGCCTACACCATCAGAGTCCCCAGATGGGGAGCCATCCCTAACATAGGCTGTAATGGCTTTAAGGCCCTGGGAACCGATAACACCTCACAGGGGAGAGCCTAAGGCCCCTGCCAGTCAATTTGGGAACCACCCAGCCATTATAGGTGGAATAAAGGGAAGCTGGGGAGCTAGCCCCCAAACCTCCACTCATACTAGGTCAACCAGAAGATGAGGCCCGCCCCCAAGGGGGAACGAGCAATCAACCCCCAGACGGGAGGCCTTTGATTGGAAACAGGAAAAGACCTGATAAGGACAGGACCGCACCACAACTGGGACATCCAACTCCGCCGCCCCCAGCAGAGGCATCTGCGAGCCATTACTCCCAAGGCCACCTAGGCCATAGATCCAATGGGACTCACTATCCAGCCAGCCGTGCGCAGAGCCCAAGGTAGGATGGTGAAAAGACGGCATGAGAAATAATAAGGCTAAGCCTAGATACTCAGGGCCACCAACAGGAACCCGAATATTCTGGGATCGCAGGGACAAGGTCAGAGACCCTGTGTCAGAAGGGAGACCCCTCAGAGCCGCTCTAGGCTCCCTGGGCAGCCCTGGATGGCAAAACCAGCCGCTAAGGGCAACCATAGAAGTGAATACCGCTGAGAAGCAGGGGGGGTAGAACCCCACCCAGGCCAGGGACAGGGGCCCTCCAGAGGTAGCAACCTGTCACAATCATTAATCAATAACACAAACCTGCCCTCGTCTTGCAACAGGCCAGGCATCCCTCATGAACCGACCGGTCCTAAAGAAGGGGGAGGCCCGCCCTATAGAATCAAAGGGGGCCACCGAGAGCCCAGCAGATAAGATGGACCCTCTAAGGGCCCAACCTAGAGCCCTGTGGTTCGTGGGCGAGATTTGGCTCTCCCTCTCCAAACCTGCTAGACTGGCACCCAGGAGGGCCATACTCTAGAAGATGCTAGCAAGGAAGGGAGGACCTTGTCTGATGCAGAGGCAGGGGAGTAAAGAAGACGACCCGGTAGGTCCTAACGCCGAAGCCCCACCTCAGGCGCATCCCCATACCCGCCAGGCTAGTAGCCTGGGCACGTATGGAGGCCCCCGCAGTTCCTCAAGCTGCAGGCTTGTTCCTGTGACACTGGCTATGATAGTCTAAGGTGTGCCGCAGACCCCAGAGAAGCTGAAAAGTGCTAGATCCACGCCAGATATTTCATATATGGATTACTTGCAAGGGCAGAATATCTAAACCTGCCGTAGGCACATGGGGTCCTGCCTACCTCGTACTGATGAGGGGGGAGGGTGGAAACAAATGTATAGGGGCCATGGCCCCATCCCATTAAGACAATTGCCAAGGCGCGCTCAATACTGCAGGCCCTAGTCCGGGCTGCACCGGGTTCAGAAGGGAGAGCAGGGCTAAAAATACCCTGACAGGAAACTGAGGGGGGGACCGCCAGCGAGAACCCATCCTGAGCCCAGGTGGGCTACATCCCGGAACCGCCGTAAGGAGAAGGCATATTCCTGGATGTGAGACAGCTGTGCAGTCGCCCCCTCGCCCCAAAGGACCGGAGCGGCCTTCTGTGGGAGGGTGCTATAGCCTTTTTTCCAAAGAGGTCCAAGCGGGCCCCGAATAACCTCCGTCCTCTGAATGGAAGGCAAGTGAGAGGCTTTTTTGTAGCTCCATCGGCGCCCCACTGTCGCAGCCAGACCAGGCGGCGAATGGTTACCGCAAGTGCTGAACTCCTAGCACACATCTTAATGGTGTCATCCAGTGCCGATAGAATAAACTTCACAAAGGCTTCGCAGTCTGATAGGGCACTGAACACCCCCCAAGGAAGATCCTCAGGGCGGTCTTCCAGTATCTTTCTGACAAGAGTCCTGGCGGCCACCGCAGTGATGGCCGCGGCACAAACCGGGCGCAGGGCCATCCCAGTACACGAGAAGGCGTGTGATGCCAGTCTGTCAATGCACCGGTCCTCAGCATCCCGGAGGGTACGATAAAAGGGGGCAGTCATAAAAGGGGGGTTTGTGACCCCTATAACCGGCGCGTCCACCACCAGGGGAGCTGACCATAAATTGACCACATCAGGGGGAAAGGGGTATTTCCATTCCCATACCCCTGGAATCCCTTTCAGCTTACCAGGCGATTCCCATTCCTGGGATATAATATTCTGGAAATGTTCCTGTTCTAGGAACTCCAAGCGCGGCGGCGCTGTATGGAAGGTCTCCTTTTTAGGCTTGGGAATCTCCCCAGGGGGGGAGATTGACAAGACCTCAAAGATTTTGATCAGGATTTCATCCGTGTCACACAGACCCCAGGAACCAGGCTCGGATTCCTCGCGGCCCGCGGGCATCCCATGGGAGGAGCCCGAGTCTGAGAATAGCTCAGCTTCCTCAGAAGGGTCAGGGTCCTGAATATCAGCAGAATCATCGGTATCGTTAGGGACCGGAGAACCTGGGGGCGTCAGGGACCGCTTTTTACCAGGGCCCATACGCTCCGCCAATCCAGAGAGCACCTGCTCCGCCGTGGGCAACGCTCTCGGCACCTCTTGCAGGTGATCCCCGCTGGAGTGGGACTCAGCATGAGCGATGTTTGGGAGCGGGGAGACTGGGGTGAGGAAGGGATCCTCTGTTAGCAATGCCTGTGCTGCACACTGTCCGCAGACCTGTGCCCTGTCAGCCTCAGCCAGGGGCTGTCCACACACTGCACACAGCCGGTCACGTCCCAGAGGGACCCCGGTTCCATAACTCTGAAATGCCTCCATATGGTGATTTTGATGCAGTATAACACAGGGAATTATGCAATAAGCAACCCTGGATGCCCCAATGACCCGCTAGTAATGTGGGAGGATTGGTAAAGAGGACACGTTATAATATATGTTAGGCCATGGCCGGTAACGAAGTCTTGGCTTCTGAAAGACATAATGGGACAAGAGGAGAGGAGTCAGTGCCATGCTCTGTTTGAAAAGACCTAGAAGCCATACCGCCCGGAGGGCACTTACATGACCGAGGGAGGAGACAAGCCACGCCACGCGCGCGCGGGAAGACAGGGAAAATGGCGCCAGCGAACCTCGAGGGGAGGGCCAGGCCAGGCTGTGACGCAATACTCGTCAGGGCGAGTCTCCGCCTCCCCCAAAGAGCGCGAAGCTCCAACCGGCAGACAAGGTAGAACAGAGTGGATGTATAAGTCTCATATTGACATGCTGAGTGAAGCTGCCGAGCAGCAGATAGTTAGTAAAAAGCCAGCACCCGCTGTATAGCGAGACGCGACACTGACCCCCAAGCTCAGGGACCGAAGTCTAAGGGCGAAATAGCGCTAGGGCTGCCACGCATACCCCCCCCCTTCTTACTGACGGTGTCCATGGACTAATTTGTGAGGGGCACGGGTAAAAATTGCGGGAGGGGCATCCTCTATAGGCTCACCATCGGCCTGACCACCTACCCTATGGAGGGGGATTGCGGTGGAGCATGGCTCCGTTCAGCACACCAGGTGCTACCTACCTTCACCCGACCCGCGCAGCCTAGGCTGGGAGGCATATTTCTTCTGAAGAGGACGGGTGGAAATAGTCCCGCAGGACCTTGGGCCGTGAGGCCCGCTCGCCTGCGAGAACGTGATACTTCATGTCTTCGCAGTTCCAGCACTGCAGAGAAATCTGGGGATTTGTGGGAGGTCCTCCAGTATATGTAGGGCCGGGAGGAGCTTGTTTTCTACATGTCTGCAGTGCACGGCGCCGGAGGCGGAGGACTACCCACATGTTATGACTATTCTGGAGCAGGACGTGCTGTATGCTTAGAATAAATACAAATATTTATTTTTAAACAATTTTAAACAACTTAAACATGTTTATTATTATTTAGCTATTTTTATCATTGTTAATTTACAATAAAAATGAGAAATATTAAAGACATGCAAACAAGGCCCCCCTCCAGCCATTGCATCAATGCTGCAATATAAAGGCAAGGTAGAGTACAGGTTAGGGCCGTGAGACAAGCTGATTTATCCAAATCACATCTCCAGCCATCTGGGGCTTCAGACTGCCAGTCACAATGACAGCACATGTTTCAAGAAACATTCTGCTTATAATGGTTGCGATGTTACTTAACCAGAACAGATGCAGACCATTATCAAAAGACAGACCTGGCATTAAAATCTAAGTATTAGATTGTTTTTATGACAATTTATCATGTTTTCTACAGCAGGTTTTGTTCCTATGGTGTTTGCGATTAATATTTTATTTCATATCCAATAAACAAACCTTGTGGGAAAAAGGTTCCTGTTATAAACAATGATTCATTTCTCTGCTAGCTATTATTACTGATGTCATCTGCCATATTATTAATGTATTATTTTTTTTATGTATTTTAATTCATTTTCATTTTGATTATGGCAGTGTGATGTGGCAAAACAATTTATAATATTGCTGCAGCCCTCCAGTAACACCATTGTCAACTCAGGTGCTGACAGGGTCTTGCTGTTCCCTTGTTGTTTGGTTGTGGATGAGGGGGTGCATCACATGGGGTAACTACATCTACCACTGATAATGGGACACTTAGGTGTGGGCAGGGTGGCGGGTTGGAGAGTGCTCTTAGCTACAGGGCTTCAGAACAAGCTTCAGTGCTGCATCCAGACAACCTCAACCCACAGTGCTATGTGGGATCGAACTTGGGGGGCGGGGGCCGATCTTTGAGCTTTGTTTAATGGCATGGACAGTTACATTAAAGCAGACCCTATTTCTAGTTTAATGGCATGGACAGTTACATTAAAGCAGACCTTATTTCTAGTTGACAGCAGTTCTGATTCAACTAACACCGTCATGTCATACGTAAGCCCCGCATTTAATGAAATACCTATCAAAGCTCTATCAGATAGGGGGCAGGAAACAGCTTCACCCACATGCAGCCACACCTACTCCAATAGAAGACTTGTAAATATATAATTGCAGTGCACAGCTGTTTCCTGTCCACCCCCCCCCCCCAATAATACAGTACCATATCTGATCATGGCTGTGCCTAGTCTGTGTCATCATGGAAAGTTTCATGTAAGTAACTTCTGTAACTGCTGGCCATAGTGCAAGTTTTAGTATTTACTGAATAATTTACATCCAGAAAGGTATTCCCAACGCACACAGCTGCCTCTGTTGTTACCCATATGTATAGTTAGATTGGAGATCAGCTATTATCGTGTATGTCTTTGTTGCCTAGGAAAGGATTACAAGTAGTTTGTTTATTTGAAGGTGGCTGGGAGGTTCACACAGTGCAATACTACAGAGGCACCAAGCACTGAGAGCAATAAAACTCATGCTGGGAGTTTTAAACTTATGTTGTACAATGTATAAAGCAGGATGGAGTCTTGTTGTTAAACTGTAAAAAGCAAACAAGAGACCTGCTGTGTTACATTGCAAATAGCAGTCCAGTGGAGAGATCACGCTTAAAAGTTCAGTACCTGCACAGTCCGTTGTTTTGTCACAGACTTTGGTATTTCTAAAGGTAGATTGGGGGGGGGGGGGGGGGGGCTCTGCCCAGAAAACTTCCATGCCTAAGGTTGTCCCAATCCAGAAAAAAAATAAATACAGGGCTGGTCAAAAACCTCCCCCCATTTACATTAAAATCTACAGTATCCAGATAAAATGACTTATAAGGTGATCTTGTTATTTGAAAATCTTACATTTTACTATAGAGACACCCAACAACCCCAACAGAAAAACAAATGTAGGTAGTAAGTGTCTAACAGATGTCTGATCGAGAACTCCACTACGAATATTTTTTTATGCCTATTTTTAAATTTGGCCAACACAATATATCAGAAAATACAGCCAACCCCAAAGCAGTTTCATGGTGAAAGAGACTTGGGGTATTCTAAAGAATGTTAATTAGTGTTAGCCAGTACTAAAGAAGGTATTGTCTACGGAACACAAAAAAGTTTTGGCACTCGGTATGTTTAGTATCTGTTAAAGATTCCAGACAATTTTTAAACAAATATGATTCAATCATGAACACACCACAACCCCCCTTGGCAATTGTTGCCAGTTTGTAACCTGTAGTAGCCAAGGTGAATATATGCAAAATTAACCAACCAGGCATCATAATAAACGTCAGGCTGAGGCAGCTAGGGCACTAAAAGTGCGTACTAAAACTATATTTCCTCTGGGCCATGTGGAGAACCTAACATTCTTTTTAATTCTAAACAATAAGATCTCCTAAGTAGTAAGAAGTAGGATGAGAATATAACAGCTGCAATTAACCATTGACTGCCAAATGCAGATATCTGAAGAATCAAATAATACAATTCTGTGAAACTCACCTGTAGAATTGTTTTTGTATCCATCCAGTCCAGGACGTCCCGATATCTTCACGATTGGGTGTTCGCCCCTCGGGGGCGCTTGACTGCAAGATCAAAGATGTAGTTCCTCCTGGCTCCCTATAAAGCAGCTGCCCCTCTATCATTCCCCAATGGTTTAAAAGCAGTATTCAATGGAAGAGGGCAGGCCGGGAGGCCTAAGAAAATAGAAACCATGTTACATCACATAGCTTCAGCTTGTACTTTCTCTAAGGCAACAACTTGGATAACTAGTGTCCTAAGAACAAAAATGGTTGATCACCATAACAGGCATACAGGACATAATGAATACAAGGGTGGGGTGGGACAGCCTGGAGTGGATGGATACAAAAACAATTCTACAGGTGAGTTTCACAGAATTGTATTTTTCTCTTCCATCCAGTCCAGGCCTTCCCGATATCCTCACGATTGGGACATCCAAAAGCAGTATCTATATGGGCGGGATCCCCAGTGCGGAACAGCGTGTAGTTCATTTCACTACCACCTGAAGCACCTTTTGGCCAAAAACAGCGTCAGCTGAGGCCCTGACATCCACCCTGTAAAACTTTGTAAAAGTATGAACAGAAGACCAAGTTGCGGCCTTACAAACTTGTCCCGCCGATGCCTGATGCTGAAAAGCCCAAGAGGCACCAATAGCTCTGGTAGAATGAGCTGTGATCTGAAAAGGGGGTTCCTTCCCCCTTGCAGAATAAGCTTGTACCACCGCCTGTCTAATCCACTTACTGAGAGTGGATTTGGCTGGAGGCAATCCTTTCCTAGAACCCTCTGTTAGGACAAAGAGCAAATACGATTTCCTGAAGGATTCAGTCGCCGCCAGGTAATACCTTATGGCTCTGACCACATACAAGGCATGGAGGGTCCGTTCTTTGGAATTAGCCGGTGCTGGGCACAAGGAAGGCAGGACAACCTCTTCATTAAGGTGAAAGGGAGAAACGACCTTAGGCAAAAAATCAGGTTTAAAACGAAATACCACCTTATCCCTGTGCAACTCAAAGTAGGGTGGTTTCATACAAAGCGCGGCCAGCTCTGATACACGACGCACCGAGGTGATCGCTACCAGAAAGACCACTTTGAGGGTCAGCATAGACAATGCAGCATCACTTAATGGCTCGAAGGGAGGACCCTAGAGAGCAGACAGCACTAGATTCAATTCCCACACCGGTAAGACTTACGCGTTGGCCGGACATGGGTGACTCCCTGGAAAAAAGTCTTGATCAACCTATGGTTGGCAATGGATCTCTGTAAAAAGATGGCTAAAGCCAAGACCTGACCCTTGAGGGTGCTCGGCTGGAGACCCAAGTCTAGACCGTGTTGTAAAAACTCCAGAATCCTAGAAATAGAACATTTTCGACAAGGAAGGCTCTTGGCCTCGCCCCAAGCGATATAGGCCCGCCAAACTGTAGTATATCATGGAAGATTTCTTATGTGCCTGAATCATTGCATGAACAACCGTAGCCGATAGCCCTTTCTCCGTCAGGATTGGGGTTTCAACAGCCAGGCCGTCAAAGCCAGAGTCCATAAATTGGGGTGCCGCAGCGACCCCTGAGTGAGAAGCCCTGGATCGTCGGGCATGACGTAATGATCTATTGACATCTGAGCTATATCTGCAAACCAATTCCTTCTCGGCCAGCGAGGAGCCACCAGGATGGCTGGTACCCCTTTCCGAGCTATCTTGCACAGCACTCTGCCCAGGAGCGGAAACGGAGGGAATGCATACAGAAATTTGAACTCCGTCCAAGGGATCGCCAGAGAGTCTGCTGCTATGGCCAGAGGATCTCTTGAGAGAGAGACGAACCTTGGAAGCTTGTGATTGTGTCTGGATGCAAACAGGTCCACGTCTGGTTGACCCCAGTGGATGCACAGAGTCTGAAACCTCTCGCTGCTGAGGGACCACTCCCCCAGGTGCAATGAACTCCTGCTCAGGGAGTCTGCCTCCTAGTTTTCCACCCCGGGGATGTAGACTGCCGAGATGCAGGGAACATTCTCCTCTGCCTAAGTCAGAATCCAGGTCACCTCCTTGAGGGATCTCTTGCCTTGAGTCCCACCCTGGTGGTTGATGTAGGCCACAGCAGTCTAATTGTCCGAGCGATCTGGATCGCACGGCCTCTTAAATGGGGAGTCAAGCGCAGAAGAACCAACCGGATTGCTCTCAGCTCCAAGATATTTATGGGTAAATGTTTCTCCTGCGGACCCCACTGGCCTTGGATCTTCTGGGTCTGCCAAACGCCTCGCCAGTCTGTCAGACTGGCATCCGTGGTGACTATCTCCCAATGGGGAGTCAGAAAGGACTTGCCCACCAGCAGGTTCCGGGAGTCCAACTACCACAAGAGGGACTGCCTGGCCAGGGGGGACAGCGAAAAACCTTGTGCCAGAGATTCCTGCGCCCGATTCCAGCCGGTCAGCAGGTTCAATTGTAGTGGTCTCATGTGAAATTGGGCGAAGGGTACTGCTTCGAAGCATGACACCATTAGGCCCACCAATCTCATCCCCACACGTACCGACGGCTGCTGACAAGACAGCAAGGCCTGCACTTGCGACCGAAGACCTGGGCGGTGTCTATCGTCATTCCCAGGACGGATCTCACTGTTGAAGGAGTGATAAACGACTTGGGGTAATTGATTACCCAACCGAAGGCTTCCAGGGTTGACAGCACCGTCCGAGTATCGCTCTCGGCCTCCTGAAGGGCCCGGGCCGAAATCAGCAAATCGTCAAGATAGGGTAACACACGAATACCCTGACTCCTCAGGATGGCCATGATGCCCGCCAGTACCTTGGTGAACACACGGGGGGCTGAGAATATGCCAAATGGGAGTGCTACAAACTGGTAATGTTGATCCTCCAGTGCAAACCTCAAGAACTTCTGATGTCCTTGGAACATCGGGATGAGCAGATAAGCGTCCCTGATGTCCATCGTGGTCATGAAGTCGCTGGGCCGAAGCAATCTCACCGCCGATCGCAAAGTTTTCATGCAGAAATGTCTGATTCTTACAAACCTGTTGAGACACTTCAGGTCTGTCCTTCTTGGGAACCGTGAACAGGTTCGAGTAGAATCCCCGACCCTGTTCCTGTCGGGGTACAGGGTAAATCACACCTATCCGCAGGAGGTGTTGAACAGCTGTTCTCAAAGCCTGAGCTTTTAGCGAATTTCGTGATATCCTTGAACGGAGGAATTTTGTGGGTGGCCTGGCTGCCAGCTCTATCTTGTAACCGGAGGACACCACCTCCTGAATACACCGATCCGAGACGTGACGCCTCCAGATCTGAGCAAACAGCAGAAGCCGCCCCCCCCCCACCCGTATGGGTGAGGGAGCCCCCTCATGCCTGAGTAGGCTTGGCTGGGGGTTTGGACTAAGCTCCCCAGAAGGAGTTGGGCGGCTGCGGGGCCTAACTCTGCCCCAGGTAGCTCTGCGGCCACCTGGAAACGAAGATCCACTTCCTCCTCGAAAGGACAGATAAGAAGAGGGGTTCCGAATGGACCGAGCAGGCTTCCTTCTCCTAGGGAGCTTACCATCCTTGACCAGAAGGTCCAGGCGCTCCCCAAAAAGCCGGCTTCCCACAAAAGGTAGACTTGCGAGGGACTCCTTGGCCGCCACATCAGCCGACCACTGCTTCAACCAGAGTGAGCGGCATAAAGCAACAAGCAAGGCCAAAAGTCTGGCGACAAGCCTGACTACATCATCCATGGCAGTACCAACAAAGCCAATGAAATCCAAGCAGGCCTTGAGTTCCTTATACTCCTCCACCCACATACGAGCCTTAGCTCTAGCCACAAGGTGTCTCACCTTTCTCCTATTGGCTAGTGAAACGATTGCCGAGCCACATGCAGGGCGAAAGAGAACACCAGCAAAGGTGAACGCATGGCAGACCAGCTGATCCATGCGTTTGTCTGCAGGGTCACGTAATGAAGCATTGTCAGGTGACGGCATAACAGTGGTATTGGACAAGCCTGACACGGGAGGATCCACCTCAGGAGGGTGACACCATAACCGAACCAATTCAGCAGGAAAGGGGCACCGCCTATCCAGGCCCTTAGGGACCGACGGTAATTTGTTGGGCCTTTCCCATTCCTTAAGGATCATCATCAAGAGAGAGAGGAAGAGAGCAAACTCTCCGTATCATCCGGGAGGCAAGAATCCTCGTCTGAGGAACCAGAGATGCTGTCACCAGCGGAAAACTCCACCGTTGAAAGAGAATCATCTGGCAACTCACCTTCCTCCGCAGATCCCAAGCAATCAAAAAGATCATCATCCGCGTAAATCGGCTCCAGATGCCGCTTTTTACTCTAGGCCTTCTTAGGGCTGTCAACGAGATCTGCTTCTCGGGACTAGCCAGCCTGTGCGCAAAATCAGTATGAGACCCCTTGCTGGCTCCCCCTTCACTAGAGGTAGACTGCAGCAGCGGAGGGTCTGATGGTAAAACAGGGTCAGGGGCGACCGCCCGCTCATGGTCCAAAGCAATGCCTCTGGCGCAAGTGGGACAAATAGTGCTGAATCAAATGGGGCCCCCGGCTCACTATCCCCTGATGCCTCCATTACGGTGATTATAAATAGTAATATTTAATAAGGCTACTAGACGCTAACGGCCTAAGCCTAATAAGCGATCCCTCTAATTAATAAAGGGGACTGGGAGGAACCACAACCCTCAACCTTAGCCCACGATCTAAAACAAAAAGAGAAAAAGCAATCACCTTAAAAGCCCAAAGTCAACCTTATGCATAGAAGACATATGGCATAGTGCAACAATAATCAAAAGAGGGACTCACAACATCGCAACCGAAAAGAGGGATCAGCCAGCATTCTGCAGAAAGGCAGGGCCCCGGCCCCCGCGGCGCATCAGCACAGAAAGGAAAAAACTTGCCCCTCTGGTGCAAGTGCCCTCCCCCCCCCCCCTGTCTCTCATCTCAGCCAAAGCCGCACACGGCGGTGTGGAGGAGGCCCGCGGGCGCCACTGCCGCAAAGGGCGCGTGCCCCGGACACACCGAATACAGGGAGGTGAGTAAGGAGATCATAGACCGCTCCTCGCTGCACAGCCAGTGAGGAGCGCACTGTGACAAGTAGCACCAAAACATGCAGCACACACATATAATAAAACAGTGGGCAGGGAGGGACATATATAAGAACATACATATTAGTGGTTCCCATCAGGCTCACCATAAGCCTGTGGCTGGCTACCTTTTAATAAGAAGGTCTGTGGCCCAGAGCATGTGCTCTGCCGAACGCCACAGACCCTGGCGTTCACCCTACCGTCACGGATCCCCGTAGCACCCAAGGGCTGGGAGGCAGGAATGGGTCAGAGGAGATCCACGGGAATAGGGTCCTGCAGTGGCAACAGGCTAGGTGGCCCCGCATAACGATCTTATGCAGCCAACTGCAAGATGAACAGCTGGGGAATGATAGAAGGGTAGCTGCCTTTATAGGGGGCCGGGAGGAGCTACATCTTTGATCTTGCAGTCAAGCGACCCCTAGGGGCGAACACCCAATCGTGAAGATATCGGGACGGCCTGGACTGGATGGAAGAGAAAATTCTAATTTTATATATTTCTGGCGACCTCTTACCCTTGGCCTAATGAGATTCAACAGCAGCCATTCTGATCCATTTGCTGAGTTTTTGGAGGAGCTTTCTCACCTTTTAAGAAATTATCCGGAGGGAATCAGTCCTTTCAATATATTTGGTTCTATGAATATAGAGCTTCAAGGCACAGGCCACATCTAGTTGATGTAATACCCTCTCTTGAGGTTGAGAATGGTTCAGACAGAAGTAAGGTAACACTATTACCGCCTTCAAGTTTAAAGGAAAAACCACCTTTGGTAGAAATCTAGGAAGTTTTAGGTGACTGTCAATGCTTACATGCCACCTGATATAATCAGAAAATGGAAAGTGAATGAAAAAATTAAAAAAGGTTGGGATTCCACCTGCTCTAGCCTATCCACAGCAGTTCTGGATATTGGAACAATGGCACAGCCAGGCCAAACTGCTGCATCTAAAACAGTTTGCTGATGTTTTATTTAAGAGTCTATTCCTATCTTAGAAGATTCTTTGATGGCTCAAGGTTCTCCTAACAGTAAGGAGGAAGCCTTGGAAAGCACTGTGATAGGATAAGCAGCTTTGCGCTATTTTTTAATAAACTCATGAGGAAAGGATACCATTCATCCCAGTGTTTGGGAACATTAGTCATCCTGTAAGGCATTGACCACTCATGGTTTGAAATATCTTTTAATTCTGAATGGTCAGGAAAAGACAGTCTGGATTAAGCCTGAGATAACTCCGAATCCCCTTCTGCAATGTGTTCATGTGTTCAATGTGTTTTGGCTCTGGAAAATGAAATGATTCTTTGACCCTTTTATCTTTGTCACCTGGGTCTGAGGCCACATCTGGATTAGAATGACAACTGTCCTCTTAGAGTAAAAGCAGACCAACGACAAAAAATGACTTAAACCAGACCAACACAACAAACAAAGCTCATTTGCATATCTCCCCACTGCAATTTAGATTGCTGCACATAACAATTCATTTAACCTTTTCTAACTCCTGCTGTAGTAAATTTTAGAAACAAGATGCATTTGCAGGCCGCCTTCAAACAGGAAGTGCTGCGGGGCTTCCTGTTACTGAGCATTGTTAGTTATGTCAGTTGAATCCAGGCAGCAGCATGGCTGAGATGCTGGAAGAGGAAGCTCGAAAATGGCCGCCACCTTTCTTTTCCAACTGTATCAGGCTGTTGGTTTGGTTGAAGCATCCTATTTGCATCTTGTTAACAGAATCACAGCGTCTCCTGAATCATCTGAATAGATTAGAATACTCTGCCTCACTTCTTACTCCCTTTCCAGAATACTTTGCTGGAACAGAGGTCTGTACTCAGTTCTGGGAACAGAATATCACTAACTAGATTAGGTAACATCACTTGGGTTTTTGCAGTCTTAGCAACAACAGACTGAGCATGCCACCATGTCTCCCACAGGTGTAAAGATCTCTTGCACACACAGGGTATACCAAAAACACCCATATCGGGGGATCTATTAGCGTCTTGCTGGGACATGCTAGTATTTTTTGGGCAAGCTTTCCTTTTTCCACAGATGAAATAAAAGAAATATATTTTTTTATATGTAAAAAGGAGGGAGGTGAATTGATATGTCCAGAAACGCACAGCCAAGTGTACCCTAACCCACTTGATAGTAGTATATGGCAGACTATGCAAGACACACCATGTATGTATATATATATATATATATATATGCTATAGCCCACAAAAAGTTTTCACCAAAAATAGACAGCCAACTTAGAACAAAAACAGAAGTTACCTCAGGAGTATAAAACTCAAGAAATACCTGTATATATATATATATATATATATATATATATATATATATATTTACAGTAAAATGCTGACAGTATGGCCCAATTGGTGGTGCTGTCAAGTTCTCTTTGTTGCCTCTCCTCCGCTCTTGAAGTATATACCGCCATAGAATACCGCCATATCACCCCTAACTACATGGGGAAATTACCTCAAACCTCAAAGTGCAAATAGATGAGCATCCAATCAGATGCTTTCCCCTCTCACAGAAAAAGCCGTCTCTCCCTGACTTTTTGTTTAGAAAGAGTTGACTAATGAGCAGCGTTCCCTGCTGAGAAAATGTGCCTGCTTTTTAAAACAGTACTATTTCATTAGTATTAAAAGGATTTAAAAGGCTAGTAGTATGACCCTGATCCATGGCGCTGTCAAGTTCTCTGTCCAATCAGCTGTTTTCCGCTGTTCAGTCGATCAGCCTATCAGCTGCTTTCCCCTGTCAAGTGTGGAAGCCGCTTCTTCTGAGCTTCCTGCTCAGGGAGAATCGATCAATGAGCGCTGCTCTCTGCTGGGAGACTACTGCTGCCTTTTAAAACAATTACATTAGTATTACATTTAAAATTCAATAGAAAAATACGTATTGCTGCCTATACAAGGTGAAGAGCCCATGTGATGATATGAGCCTGCAAGCGAAAGGTCTATTTCATAGCATAAAAGCATTAACAAAAAACATGGATCTAATCCATAATCTATTGGAGGGAAATTGTCAGGGTGGGACCCATCACTCTAGAACAGTGGTACTCAACTGGCGGACCGGGGTCTGAATGCGGATCTCGGCGCCAGACCCTGCCCTGACAGCCTCAGTTGCTTCTGTGTTTCCATGCTCAGCGCTGCCCCCTTTACTTGGTCAGAGATGTGGTGCTTAGTCTCCCTGCCCGTGTCATGACTCTGCTGCCTGGCACTTAACATTGCAATATGAAGTACTGCACGGACGGCCATGGCATGGTACACACAAACTTTGTTTCTCTGTCTCTTTGTCTCATCCAATCCTGTCCCACTGCCCCAGTTCTGCCCCATTCATCCCTGTACTCTCAGCTCTGCCCCCTCCATCCCAGCCTTTTTTAGTTTTGCCTGTGGAATATATAGTCCCCTCCCCCAGTGCGCTGATTTCTAGCTATCCAACCCCACCCGGACCTTCACCTCTCACCAGATGCCTCTATATGGACCTTTACAAGAAGTGGTTGAGTACCCCTGCTCTAGAATGAATACTAGGTGGGAAAATATATATCTGAGAGGAAAAGAAATTAAATGTGTGTGGTCCCCCCAGGACACTCTAGAACTGACTGCTGCAGGGGAAGGTTGTGGTGCGCCCAGGATTGAATCAAGTGTATTAAAAAAGTATCCACAACTTCATATGGATGCCCATCTTTTAGCATTAGGGTCTGATTTATCAATCACTTCTGCCAGACTATGCCACATCAGTGCTAATTAGAGTGGTGTAAAATATACTGTAGTTTTTCGCCCTATAAGACTCACTATTTTCCCCAAAAGTGAGGGGGAATGTCAGTGTGTCTTCTTGGGGAGGACAGCCAATGAAAGAGCGGAGGGCCGGGAAGGGGAGGGGGGAATTCAGCCACATTGCATATGGGAATGGGAGGGGGAATGCCACACTGCCTATGGGAATGGGAGGGGGGTGCCACACTGCCTATGGGAATGGGAGGGGGGAATGCCACATTGCCTATAGGAATGGGATGGGGGGAATGCCACAATGCATATGGGGATGGGATGGGAGGAATGCCACAATGCATATGGGAATGGGATGGAGGGGAATGCAACAAAGCATATGGGGATGGGATGGGGGGAATGCCACAATGCATGTGTGGATGGGATGAGGGGGAATGCCACAATGCATATGGGGATGGGATGGGGGGAATGCCACAATGCATGTGTGGATGGGATGGGGGGAATGCCACAATGCATATGGGGATGGGATGGGGGGGGGGGGGGAATGCCACAATGCATATGGGGATGGGATGGGGGGGAATGCCACAATGCATATGGGGATGGGATGGGGGGGGAATGCCACAATGCATATGGGGATGGGATGGGGGGGAATGCCACAATGCATATGGGGATGGGATGGGGGGGGAATGCCACAATGCATATGGGGATGGGATGAAGGAATGCCACAATGCATATGGGGATGGGGGGAGGGATGCCACAATGTCTGCCATGGGGTGTTTTAGCACAACATTTGGGGATAGAATATTTTTTTCTTATTTTCCTCCTCCAAATCCTAGGCACGTCTCATGGGCAGGTGCATCTTATAGGGCAACACATACTGTAAATAATGGGCCTTTATGGAAAATCAATATTGTTAATAATGTTGCATATATAAATATAAGAATATACAGCAAAATAGTTTACAATACCAGCAGGCCCAGGTTGCCGGGCAGGAATTGTATTCAAAGCAGATAGGATCAGCATCCTGCGACAATAAAGCAGGGCTGGGACAAGATAGAGAAGCCAGATTAGGAGAAGAGTACATTTTGCGACTAGGGTCATAAAAGATGAAAGGGAAGGAAGACCAGAGATCAAAGGCTTTTTTGCCTATAACTGGAGGGAGCCTTAGGTGGCAGGGGGAAGGCGGGAGGAAGGCAAGAATGAGACTGCTGGCACATGAGAAGGGCCGGGCGAGAGGCAAGAGAGGGAGAGAGAGAAAGGCATGAAGACTGCCAGCTAAAAAGGTCTGCTGGTGGGTGCCTGTTTCAGGAGGGTAATGCTTTCAAAGTTGCTTTAATCCCTGTATATATGTATGCTAGTCTCAGAACTGAATTGTATTATGTTGAAAGATTTGATTCGCATTATTGTGTTATTTTGTCAACAATATATCTCTTTATTTACTACTTGTCTCAGTGTCCTCTGCATATACCAAAAGTCGAAAGAACCTACAGTCTTACAGTCTTATGCGTGTATCCATTGTGTTATCATTGGCCAGATATTAATAATATTTATATATTTGTTTGCCTATTTTAGTCGAGCCAGGCGGGATAAATATATATATATAATATTATGAATATTTTAGTTATTCAGGAGATTAATTATATTTACAATACGGTAATTTAAACTTTTTTTTTAACTGGTGATTCTGCACCGCAAAAAACACATTTGCTGAAACATTAGGAATGCAGCAACATGCTGAAAAATTATAAAACATTATATATTTTAAAACTTCTAATTTGCACTGATGTGGCATATTCTAGCACAAATGCTTGATGAATCAGGCCCTTAAGAAGAATGCTACTTCCTCCAAATGCCCCAGGAGAAAGAGTTTTGTCTGAATCCCCCGAGAGCTAGAGCCACAATAAGATCTCCAAACTCACAAAACCATGAAAATAAGAAAGGATTGTCAAATCAATTGCTTGTTCTCATCAGAAATTGGGCAATCCATCACAGGTTCTTGCAATCTGCCTTCACGTATCCACATTCATTTTAAGGCTAGTGCTCATCAATTGCCCCGCCACAGATTCAATTTGTCATTGCCTGTGCGCATGCCTGTCGTCACACAAACTGATGGTGAAAATCCATTTACTATATAGGGTTGCCAAACACTGGAATATTTTACGTTCTAATGTTTCCTTGCATCTGGCTTCAAGGCCTCAGACTGTTTCGCTATGCTCTTTTGCTTCTTCATTTATGACCCAGATTGTCTATCGACTATGAACCAGAACTTCCTGAACCAACCTCAGGCTGCATCTACGGCCTGACCCCTCTTGAGCCTAGTGGACCTTGTTCAGCTGCTTTGAAAAATCTCTACTGTCATTAGCTCCTGTATTTCTCCACAAACCCTGCCAGGGCAACCTTGAGAACTTCGACACTGAAGGCCAGGTGTGGCTGTAGACAACTTACTTGGGGGGCCCACTTGTGCTGCTGTTGCCCACAAGTGTAACAGTGTACACTTAACAAGACATTTCTGTGGAATTAGAGACCATGTACATGCATTTAGAAGTGTATTATAATCTCAAACAATATCTAGAGTAACCTTTAACCAGACTACATACAAAGCTACATATTCAGTTTGGACTAAAATCTAGAAGTTAAAGTGTTTGGGAAGTCAAAAGTAAAAAAAATTAATATCAGTAGTTTACCTTTCATTGGGTGACTAGAGTGTTGTGATTCCTCCTCTGGCCTGTCTCCTTAGTGAGGAAAATCACTTTCCCATTCAGTTTTTAATTCCCACTCTGCTGACCTGGTCCATCAATCACCCTTTAGTGGACCAAGAATGGAAACACCCCCACTCCTTGCCCAGACATCCAGATAGGCTGCCTCTCCATGGAGCTCTGAAACCCCGCCCTGCTCTCACACTCATCTCAGTGTGCTTACATAACATCGATGTTGCCATGCCCACTGTTTCTGTTCATTTTTTCTCTGCCTATCCAATGCTCTAATACTTTAAAGATAACTTAGGAACTAAAAGATTCATTAGCCAACTCAATCCTATTCTTTAAGCTAGACTACCGAGGCTTAGGACAAACTTTCAAAGAAACAATATATATATATATATATATTGTCCAGTACTCAGGTAACGTTTATTAATTCCATTAAAAATGCACAGGTTCCATTAATTGATAAAACACTCATATGCTCTGACTGACGCGTTTCGGGCCGCAGAATGTTGCGCCCTTAGTCATATAACACAGAATATCACATAATTTGCATTTACAATCTAATGACTCACCTATCCTCCAGTGGTGTCCTTCTCAGCAACACATGTATCCAGGACGAGTCAGCTTAGTGGAAAGCCACCTCCCAGCCAATGGCAGGGCCAGGACACTTAGGAACTACAGGGACGTTTTAAAACAGGACAGTAAAACTTTAAGGCACCTACAATGTATGTTTTATGTCTTTTAGAAACTGCCTCTGGTTCTCAGATATAGATCTTACTGTAGGTAAATTAGTGAAGGATCAAACACTTCTAGAGGTATATTAATGCGGACCAAATCCCACTGAACTTAAGAAATACATTTGGCCAAAGCTGCTGCCAATACTCCCATTTTTTTTTTAATGGAACAGAAATGGATATTTTTGCTCTTCGAATCATCCTGGAGCAGGAGCAGTGAAAATTGGCAAAAGGTACTCCTTGTGGGGCGAGCAATTCAGGAGATGCTAGTTAAAAAATGTGGATTTTTGTCCGCTTTACAAGAGAAAAATCTGATCTCTCGTCTAGGGAGATGTCCTTGTCAAAACGCAGCTTGTTCATGTAGTTCAGAAGCCTGTATGGCAAAGGTCTAAGCATACCTTATTAATCTTAAGACGTCAGCTTCCTCATTATATTAAGCCACTTATTAGGGCCAGTCATAAATGATGCAGAGGTGTCTATCGGATTATATTCTAGAAATTAAACCTGTGCTACCCTACATACAATTGCTTTTTGAGGATTGATGATCTGTCATGGCTTCATGCCAGGTGTAGCCTTTCTGAAGAGCTTCATTAACATAAATAAAGTGATGGATAGATCTACGGATAGATGCATCCAACCTTTTGTAACAATAAAAGATGAAAATAAGCATGGCACAGATTTTGTGTTTTTCTTGGAAATAAAGTCAGCCTACATTCATTAAATACACTTAGGAAAGACAAGAAGGTCAGGTTACTATTCCCTCATTGCCCACCTACTTTGGTTCTTCCATCTAAGATGCGTGTTTTGCTCTGGCTGATTTACATGATAAATATCTTGTGGGAAGCAAGGCTTTGTTTCATGGAGAAATAACTTCTTCAGGGATAAAGCACAGACCCTATCCAAGAGCCCAACCCTCTATAATGACCTTATTGGTAGTATGCTGCAAACAGAACATTATATTAAAGAGGCATCATATGGGCACCAAATGTGGGAATAATTAGCAGAGCCAGGGAAAAAGAATACCTATGAGCTTCGGAGAATCCTGCTATATAGGGAAATTGATTTATATGTGTCCAAGTCATCACAACATACCTTATTTTTCGCCCTATAAGACGCACCTAGGATTTGGAGAAGGTAAATAAGAAAAAAAAAAAAAATTTAAACCAAAAACACACCATTACAAACAGCGTGGCATTCCCCCTATTCCATTCCCATAGGCAGTGTGGCATTCATCCCTCCCATTCCCATAGGCTGTGTGGGATGCCCCCATTCCATAGGCAGTGTGGCATCCCCCCATCCCATTCTCCATATAGGCAGTGTGGCATCCCCCTCCTATCCCCATAGGCCGTGTGGGATACCCCAATGGCATAGGCAGCGTGGCATACCCCCCATCCCATTCCCCATATAAGCAGTGTGGCATTTTCCCCCATTCCCCCCACCCATTCCCCATATAGGCAGTGTGGCATCCCCTATCCCATTCCCCATATAGGCAGTGTGGCATCCCCTATCTCATTCCCCATATAGGCAGTGTGGCATTCCCCACTCCCATTTCCCATATAGGCAGTGTTGCATCCCCTATCCCATTCCCCATATAGGCAGTGTGCCCCCCCATTATCATAGGCATTGTGGCATTCCCCCCACCCATCCCCATATAGGCATTGTGCCCCCCCCATTCCCATAGGTAGTGTGGCATTCCCCCTCCCCCCATTCCCATAGGTAGTGTGGCATTCCCCCTCCCCCCATTCCCATAGGTAGTGTGGCATTCCCCCTCCCCCATTTCTATAGGGAGTGTGGCATTCCCCCTCGCCCCAATTCCATAGGTAGTGTGGCATTCCCCCTCCCCCCATTTCCATAGGTAGTGTGGCAATCCCCTCCCCCCATTTCCATAGGTAGTGTGGCAATCCCCTCCCCCCATTTCCATAGGTAGTGTGGCAATCCCCTCCCCCATTTCCATAGGTAGTGTGGCATTCCCCCTCCCCCCATTTCCATAGGTAGTGTGGCAATCCCCTCCCCCCCCCCATTCCCAGAGGTAGTGTGGCATTCCCCCTCCCCCCATTTCCATAGGTAGTGTGGCATTCCCCCTCCCCCCATTTCCATAGGTAGTGTGGCATTCCCCCTCCCCCCATTTCCATAGGTAGTGTGGCATTCCCCCTCCCCCCATTTCCATAGGTAGTGTGGCATTCCCCCTCCCCCCATTTCCATAGTTAGTGTGGCATTCCCCCTCCCCCCATTTCCATAGGTAGTGTGGCAATCCCCTCCCGCCATTTCCATAGGCAGTGTGTTACCCCCTAGAAGTTAAAAGAAAAAAAAAAAAGTAAAACTCACCTCTCCGCTGACACAGCTCCGCTGAGCGGCGGCTCCGTGAATCGGATGGGCGTGGCCTGCACCGTGTCAGCGCAGGCCACGCCCACCCGATTCACCGAGTCAGCCAGTAAGAAGCAGCGGCGGGCTCTGTTGCCACCCCCACCGCTGCTATTGCTGTCTTTACAGGCAGCAATAGCAGCGGCAGGGCCAGAGACAGTGCCCGCCGCTCCTCCATCTGCTGCCTTTTCCTGGGCATGGGAGAACACCCAGGTCAGGGCAGCGGGTGGGCGTGGCCTGCACCAACTCGGTGCAGGCCACGCCCATGTGCTGCACTGACCTGGGTACTCGCGTGTGCCCAGCCGGAAGAGGCAACAGATGGAGGAGCGGCGGGCGCTGTCTCTGGACCTGCCGCTGCTATCGCTGCCGGAAAAGACAGCGATAGCAGCGGCTGGGACGGGGACCGAGCACGGCGCTCCTCTGTCTTTTTCTGGGCTCCCGCAGTGTCGCAGGCAACGCAGGAGCGCCGGTAACGGGTGAGTTTTTTTGTTTTTTTTTTTTTTTTTTTACATTTGCCTGATAAGGCGCACAGACATTTTCCCCCCACTTTTGGGGAAAAATAAGTGCGTGTTATAGGGCGAAAATACGGTATCAATTAAAGCATGCTTTAAATGGACATGCAATGGCAATATGAAGGCAGCAAGGAGCTCATCTGAAGCCTGTCCTATGTTTCTCTGTTCCATTTCCTGCAACACACTGTGGATGCTGTAGCAATTCTCCAGTTTGACTCTCACTTCCATTCCATTTTTCAACAATCTACTCCAAATGTGGTCCCATGGCCACTCCTGTCCCTTGGCACTACCAGCTTGGGACGGTTTTGAAAACACATTTGAAGGTGGTCATAGATGAGTGAGATAAATACAGGTAGGTCTCGGCACACCAAGGAATGGAGATAAGAGGGTGCTATTAGATCCGAGGTGTCTCGCCACTCACCACTTCAATACACAGTACCAAATCGAAGAATACGGATTAATGCACACCAACACACAAAAAAATAGTTTTCAAATAATATATATATATATATATATATATATTATAATATATATATATTGTAGTATCATATACTATCCAATGCAGGTACTATATACATTTTGACATGAAAAGAATACAGAGTGCTGGCATCAAGATGCAGAAGTATATACAATGGTCAGGATTGTCCGGCACCTCAGAAAAAATATATACATATGGTAGTGTGGCTCTAGCAAGAAATAATCTAAAATAGGGGTAATAATTTCCATGGAAGTCTATGAGGTGGATCTATGGCAGTCCTGACGAATGAAGCCATAGCGGGGCTGACCAGTATCAGAGCAATTAAGGAAGATAATTTGCAATATAATGAACAGTGCAAAAAAGGATTTATGGTCAGTGAACAATAAGTATAATCTGCATCATACCAGAAAACGATAATAAGCATGCTCAGTAATACAGTGTTACCAATCTGAAATAGGTAAGTGGTGATCGCAATGGCTACCCATTGTTATCACCACTTACCTGTTTCAGATTGGTAACCCTTTTCTTGCCATTTGTATAATTATGTTTGATCACGTCATGATTACTGTGTTACACTGTATTACTGAGCCTGCTTATTATCGTTTTCTGGTATGATGCATAAATACACAATGGGGGGTGCCCCTGTAATCCCCCTCTAGTGTAGTGCCATAAATGCATCGATTTACTGTACATCATGTGCAAAAAGTGCAAGTCAAAACACAAATCACATAATGATCCCAAAATAGTCTTACATATCAATCCCTGAGGACGGCACCCTCCCGGCAGGGCCTACGCGTTTTGAGACCAAGGGGTCTCTTTTTCAAGGCAATGTGTTCATAGGGCCCTATGGAAGTCTATGAGGTGGATCTATGGCAGTCCTGACAACTATGAACACACTGCCTTGAACACACATTTTTGCACATGATGTACAGTAAATTGATGCACTTTATGGCACAAGCACTTTGATAAAGTATAACTGCACATTTAGATCTATTTATTATTAGTAAGTACAGTAGATAGAGATATCTTATTAGTGAGTAAATCTGAGAGACAGCACCCCCCTTTGGCATAAAACGTTAATGGCATGTTAGATGGATTTTAAATGTTTTTAACTGTGTGTAATGAATTGTTACAATAATAGTAAATTGATTTAACTACAGTTATTGAGTGAGTACAATAATCAGACTCTGTCGGTCCACTAGAGGGGGATTACACCCCCCATTGTGTATTTATAGCTCTAAAAGTAAGGACTCACAGAGCAGTGCACCACGTATGTTTGGACCTTTAGGTTGGTGCCACCCTTCCAAAACACTTTTATATAGTTTACTAGCTTCTGGTATGATGCAGATTATACTTATTGTTCACTGACCAGAGCAGCGTAGGGTCATTTCCGGTTCACAGGCGGAAGGACGCAAGTATGCGCTTCACCCGCATTAGGCGATGCAGAGAATTTAAGTCGCCCCGGCGTGGCGGTGAGAAGGTCTTTTTGCACGCCACGTCAACCCATAGGACAAGGGGCAGCGAGAAGGGGCGTGAACGCCCAGCGCGAACGAGCGAGCCCACCGACAGTAACCGCCAACAAAGGAGCTTTGAAGTCAAATCCCAACAGAGAGATAGCACATAGATATAATGTAAAGGTAACAACTAAATAACAATGGCCTATTACAATTATCAGCATATGCATATGGGGAACGTTTGTAGAGATGATTATACATCTCCTATATTTTGACTTTCAGAGCATTGATATACTGGCCAACAACTATAGGACATCGCAAATATAGTTAACCCTTCCTGCCATGTCAGCATCTATATTCCCTAAAGGTAATATTCAATGTAATAGTGGCTGAAAAAAACTAGTTCCATATACATATGGAATGAATTTATACATTGATTGGATATCGCTACCCTTTGCCTTTACAGGCCTTAAAGGGCCAGTGTACCTGATTAAGAGTGGTTACCACAGTCTTTTCTCAGGATCTATCTTGGCTGTATCTCTTATATGCAAATACAAAAAAATGTCACAGAGGTAAAGATAATCTCCAATATTACTGTAGATAAAAATTTGGAGGAATGAATATGTTACATGTGAAGTGTTCCCTGTTCCCTGTGAAGTGTTCTAAAGGGAGGCTGGCAGCTTCCCAGGTGAGTAGCTCTCAAATATTTGTCTGCATTGCATATCCCAATGTTGGCACACACAGCTAGACATGTTTGTTGCTTGATATTTAGTTGATGAGAGGGTTAAACCGGGGCGGTAAATTAGTTCCCAGGCCCTGAATAATAATAATAATTTTGTATAAATAATAGTGATTGAGCTGCTCCCACCCCCCTTTATTCATTTTAATTGCCATGAGCACAAGCAGGGAGGAATTCAGTCAATATGGATTTCTCCCTGTGAAGTGTTCTAAATGGAGGCTGGCAGCTTCCCAGGTGAGTAGCTCTCAAATATTTGTCTGCATTGCATGTCCCAATGTTGGGGACTCAAAATTAAGAGTAGGGACCACACTAAACACAGAGTGCCTTGTCGGGCGGTGTGGCTTCCACATGTATCTGCAGATATATGCAACCAAATCTCTGTCTTTCCACACAGCTAGACATGTTTGTTGCTTGATATTTAGTTGATGACGGTAAATTAGTTCCCAGGCCCTGAATAATAATAATAATTTTGTATAAATAATAGTGATTGAGCTACTCCCACCCCCCCCCCCCTTTATTCATTTACATGTATTTTACATATATATATATTTCTCAAACATAAGGCATTGAGAAAGCCAGAGTGGGTGAAACATGTCTGCCCTTTAAAGAGCAAAAGAAAAGAACTGAATTTGATGAAGAAAACAATATCATCTCGGGGAATGATGCATATAGATGAACTATTTGTATAATCGTTTTTTAAAGTGGACCAAAATCCAGGATAGTCTGGCTCTTAGACGCGCCGTGGGACCGGGATAAGGTGAGTTGGCTGGGGCGACCTGGGGGAGGGGGGGTTCACACAGCAGGGCATCCCCGATCGGGGTGCCCCTGGGGAAAGGACCAAAACCCAGGATAGTCAAAATCCTGGGTTTTGGTCCACTTTAAGCATATAAATTAGGTATTTTAGCAATTTATCAATAAATTAAATGTTTTTAAAGATAAGTAGCGAGGTCATATATAAAGTCACAAACGGAACACTGGGAATTGCCTAGTCCCAGAATACAGCATATATCTTATAGGGGCCTATATATGGACCACACTATTAATGTATTGAGTTTAAGAAAAATTGATATAGAAAATAGGGTAGGGTCACTTCACTAAGGCAACAAGCAATGAGGGGCCTTAGAGAAGGATTCTCCCTTCCTGTAAACTTGCAGCAGCACCTACAAGCAGAAACTTGGCACAGACGTCTGGCACCCCCCCCTGATTCCCCTAGCAGTAGACCCCCAAATATAGGGCACCACCAGAACTCTGCCCCCCATGGCCACCTGTGTATTGCAGTATTGTGATTAGGTGTCAAAGTATAATGATATAAACACACTGCCTGCTATTGGACTTGAGAGCTGCCATTCCCACTGGCTGGAAATCTCAAAACTGAATGAAAACTTCAAAATAAATTCACTGTGCGTGTGTGTGTGGGGGCACTTTGAAAAAAAAGAAAAACAAATGGGGAGCATTAGCAGCTATAGGGCTATGTAATTATATGATCTATGACACTGTAGTTGCCTGGACAATCCCTTTAACATGTGTCCATGGACTGCATGGTGAACTATGTTCACAGACATTGATCACTGGAAGTAATCCTGGGCCCATGCAGTAAACTGCATTACGGATTTATGATTTTCATGCCTTGTGTACATGGATTTCTCTAGATTCCCTGAATCTTTTAATGATATTGCAAACTTTAGACGGTGGGATATTCAAAGTCTTTGCAATTTTATGTTGAAAATATTTTTTCTGAAATTTTTGCACAATGTTTAGATGCATTTTTTCACAGTTTGATGAACCTTTGACAATCTTTACTTCTGAGAGACTTTGCCCCTCTGGAATGCACTTTTATAGAGTCATGTGACTTTTCATTCATACCACTTACTTTTCTAGCCTTTTGTTAACCCGGTCCCAAAACAATAGATGTGTTACTGTCATTAATTCCTAAATTCATTTTACCTCATTTTTTTAATGAAATGGAAAAATGTTGCATTTTCAACATGATACGTGTAATGTATTTTGTATTTTTCTTCACATTTTACACAGCTCACCAACTTTTCGGGAATTGGGGTTGTATTTATTTTTACAGATTTGAAAATAACCTCCTTATGGGGAATGCAAAAACATTAAAACGTACCTCTCAAAATGTGTTTGAATTCTCTATAGGAATGCTGTTATTTACACATGGAAAATAAAATATCTACCGTATTACAAAAACTCAAACTGTCCTATAGTAGGTTTGGGGGGTTTTCTTAATTAGAAATCCCTTAAAAACTAGCCTTACAGAGGGTCTCAAAATCATTTGGACCCCCCCCCATCCCCAAAATATTTCATAAACCTAAATTGAAATATGACATGCTCATAGCATAACATTCACCTTAATTATGCCATTGGGGAAACCACAGCCTCAGTTTTGACACTGATGATGTTACAGCTGGTTGAGTAGATGATTTGGGCTACAAGTCAATTGGCTCTCAGGCAACCAACCACCTCCACTGCAAGAACAATCCCTTATAAATAAAGGTATCTAACCTAATATGTATAATCTACAATGCTGAATGTGGTCAGTTCTACTGGCAAGACACCCCAGTCGGACAGTGAGCAGAGAATCCCCCTAGAGATTAGAGATTCAAAAAGTAATATATATCTGAATAATAATATATATCTGAATAAAAAAAGGAATCTCATCTATTACAATGCTCCATTAGTCTTGTGAAATGCTTAAGCCCCCATTGATGCCATTATAATATGAAATCTGACATGCCCATAACATTACATTCAACTTAATTATGCCATTGGGGAAACCACAGCCTCAGTCTTGTCACTGATGATGTTCTAGTTTAAACTTTTCTAAAAATGTAATTTAAATCTAAACAGATAAAGACAAATTCAAATAAAAAATGTTTTAAAAAACATTCAGAAACTAAATTGAATGTTTCCAAATTGGAATTGGTGTGACGTTTAGGGAAATTTGGACTGAATTTGATTCTGATCTGAACTGATTCACTCATACTGAACATGACCTTCCCTTTTATTTTACATGTGATTTTGGATTTTTCAGGGAAGGCCGAGTTTGGAGAGGCAAAACAGCTTTTCTCAATTAGCACAAAATAACGTAAATTAAAAATAGTTGTTTTCTTTTATTTAAAAATGGAAATATCTTAAAAATAAAACTGGAAGAGGCACAATGGGGAAGCATTTTAACACATTAGAGAATATCCACTTCCTCTATACCTCTTTCCAAGTGACTGGCCAGCAGATACAAGTCAAGTGGGCTCATTACTGACATGAACAACAAAAAAGGTAATCGTGCTAAGATGGGCCAATTATGGTATCCTAATAACGGAGCTTAAAAATGAGGCAGCATTAACTAAATGTCCCAAGTATTACAATATACTAAGTGATTATTTAATCAAATTACAAAATCCCTGATCGTGATCAATAATGATTATCTTTAAGAAGATAGAGGGGGGAGGTGAAGGGAGGGGGGAGGTAGAGAGATTTGTGTTTGTATTGGTGTAGGAGGGCTAGCAATAATACAGAAGGTATATGACTCTATGGTATACATAATGCAAAAAGAAATTATATATATATATATATATCCTCTCAATCCACAATGAGTACCTATGATCAGATGGTGCATAACACCGGCACAAAATGATGACACCTGAGCAATATTAAGGTGATGGAGATACAAGTTCAGACATGGGAAGAGGTTTATGCACTCCGGTAAAGGTAAGTAATAGCAGGGTGCTCGGCCTGGGGGGGGTCCCTCAGCCCCACAACAGTAGAGGAAATGAAAGGTGGAGGGTCTGCACTCCTTAAAAGTCCAATATTCTATTAAGTAAAAGTTAAAAACGTCTCCATAGAGTAACGCGTTCGGGACACGAATGGTCCTTAATCATAGATTCTGTTATATGAGTAAAGGATGGTCCCTATTCTCTGGGAGTACCCAGAGGGAACTACCCTTCAAATCTGTTCTCTTTGCCTCACCTCACAATACTCAGTGATGATACAGAAACTTGCATTCTCTACAAAGCTGGCATGAAACTTGACAATGGCCGGGTGGTCGAGCTTCGAGAGTAGTTGTGCTTCAAGGTTAGCTTTGACAGTTTCATTTGGATTTAATTCACCAACAGTTATTTCCTTCAGTACTTTTCTGCAATAAAACAAGCACATTATTAGACTGATCATGTTTTCAGGCAATGTATTACATTCAATAGATCAAACTAATATGTAACAGAAAATGATTCGATAGCCCAAAAACCATCTAGATCAAAAGTGCCAAACCCTATCCTCACCCATATGATAGCTTCAATCCTATCACGATGGAAGGGAGGCATTGTTAAACTACTGCCATAGCAGTAGAACCTTGAGTGGCCCCACTGCTTTGGCCTTTATTTCCCATTAGTCAGTCAAGGGCCTGTGTATAGGGCAGCACAATGCAACAACCCATTAAGTGAAAACACAACTACTGTTCCTTTTAGGGTTCCTACCTGTCTTGAGAAATTGAACATTTGCAATGACATAGAGTCAAAGTTAGAGTGACTGTCTGGCTGTAAAGCTCTAACCCTTCCAACCCTCCGTTTGGGGTGGTGTGAACCCTACAGCCTTGGTTATGCTGCATACATTGGGTGACTGATGAGGAACTGAAGGTCCCCTGTACTACAATAAATCAGGAAGAAAAGCATACTGCATACTGCACATTGATCAAATCCCAGCATGAATAGAGAATTGTGGCAAGCAAATTAATTTTTTTAGTCTCATGGTCCAAGCTTGTGGAGAACAACTTGGCACATGCTTAAGGACCATCATATTCTCTGCTCACTGTCCGACTGGGGTGTCATGCCAGTAGAACTGACCACATTCAGCATTATCTGATGTTCATATAATAGAAGAATGGACAGTACAATCATTACTATCTGGGTAGTATCAACAGTATGACGGGTCTCTACACAGAGCTGAAATTAGGAAATGGCTGACCATGTTGCTCCTAGATGCCTAATAGAGCACAAGGGCCCATCAGGTCGGTTAATCTGTTCAACTGCAGGCCAGGCAGAGCCTGTCTCTATTGTATAACTCTAGGTCTAACTTTATGATGTCCATATTATTGCTTGTTTCACCAATTACCATATACATGTTCTTGCTCCATAAGACACATGGTGTGTGTGTAGGAAGCAGTGAAATTTACACTTGCTCCCTGCCTGCCTGAGGGCTCTCCAATGCCCGCTGCTCTACCCACACATATACATATTACCAAACACATGAAAAAAGTCCAGAGCCTACAGCAATTCCACGCATCTCTGCTTCGGGCCAGTGAGTTGGCATGGCCACTGTCCAGCCGGCTTCTATGAATGAATGCTGGCTGTGCATAAGCCACGCCCACCCAGGGATGAGGGAGCTCAAACAGACATGGAGTAGCTGTATGGTATAGACTTTTTTCAAGCATTTGCTAGTGTGTGTGTGTGTGTGTGTGTGTGTAGAGCTGGGCATTGAAGGGGAGGGGGGGGGTTCTGCACACTGCCTATTATCAGGCTCTTGTGTGTGTGTGGGGGGGGGGGGGGTTCTGCACACCACCTAATATCAGGCTCTTGTGGGGGGGCAATTCCGCACGCCACCTAATATCAGGTTCTTGTGGGGGGGGGGGGGGGGCAATTCTGCACACAGGCTCTTGGGGGGGGCAATTCCGCACACCACCTAATATCAGGTTCTTGTGGGTGGGGGGCCATTTCGCACAACACCTAATATCAGCTTCTTGGGGGGGGGGGGGGCAATTCTGCACACCGCCTAATATCAGGCTCTTGTGGGAGGATTCTGCACACTGCCTATTATCAGGCACTTGTGGGAGGATTCTGCACACTGCCTATTATCAGGCTCTTGTGGGAGGATTCTGCACACTGCCTATTATCAGGCTCTTGTGGGAGGATTCTGCACACTGCCTATTATCAGGCACTTGTGGGAGGATTCTGCACACTGCCTATTATCAGGCTCTTGTGGAGGGATTCTGCACACTGCCTATTATCAGGCACTTGTGGGAGGATTCTGCACACTGCCTATTATCAGGCTCTTGTGGGAGGATTCTGCACACTGCCTATTATCAGGCACTTGTGGGAGGATTCTGCACACTGCCTATTATCAGGCTCTTGTGGGGGGTGGGGCAATTCTGCACACCGCCTAATATCAGGCTCTTGTGGGAGGATTCTGCACACTGCCTATTATCAGGCTCTTGTGGGGGGTGGGGCAATTCTGCACACCGCCTAATATCAGGCTCTTGTGGGAGGATTCTGCACACTGCCTATTATCAGGCACTTGTGGGAGGATTCTGCACACTGCCTATTATCAGGCTCTTGTGGGGGTGGGGCAATTCTGCACACCGCCTAATATCAGGCTCTTGTGGGAGGATTCTGCACACTGCCTATTATCAGGCTCTTGTGGGAAGATTCTGCACACTGCCTATTATCAGGCTCTTGTGGGAGGATTCTGCACACTGCCTATTATCAGGCTCTTGTAAGGGGGGGCTGCATACTGCCTATTATCAGGCTCTTGTGGGGGGGGGGGGTTGGCCACACTGCCTGTTATCAGGCTACTGTGGGAGGAATTTTGCACACTGCCTATTATCAGGCTCTTGTGGTAGGATTCTGTACACTGCCTATTATCAGGCTCTTGTGGGGGGTGGGGCAATTCTGCACACTGCATATTATCAGGTTTTTGTGGGGGGTGGGGCAATTCTGCACACTGCCTATTATCAGGCTCTTGTGGGAGGATTCTGCACATTGCCTATTATCAGGCTCTTGTACGGGGTGGGGCAATTCTGCACACCTCCTAATATCAGGCCCTTGTGGGAGGATTCTGCACACTGCCTATTATCAGGCTCTTGTGGGGGTGGGGCAATTCTGCACACCGCCTAATATCAGGCTCTTGTGGGAGGATTCTGCACACTGCCTATTATCAGGCTCTTGTGGGAGGATTCTGCACACTGCCTATTATCAGGCTCTTGTGGGGGTGGGGCAATTCTGCACACCGCCTAATATCAGGCTCTTGTGGGAGGATTCTGCACACTGCCTATTATCAGGCTCTTGTGGGAGGATTCTGCACACTGCCTATTATCAAGCTATTGTGGTGGTGGGGCAATTCTGCACACCGCCCAATATCAGACTCTTGTGGGGCAATTCTGCACACTGCCTATTATCAGGCTCTTGTGGGAGGATTCTGCACACTGCCTATTATCAGGCTATTGTGGGGGTGGGGCAATTCTGCACACCGCCTAATATCAGGCTCTTGTGGGGGGGATTCTGCACACTGCCTATTATCAGGCTCTTGTGGGGGGGATTCTGCACACTGCCTATTATCAGGCTATTGTGGGGGTGGGGCAATTCTGCACACCGCCTAATATCAGGCTCTTGTGGGGGGGATTCTGCACACTGCCTATTATCAGGCTCTTGTGGGGGGGATTCTGCACACTGCCTATTATCAGGCTCTTGTGGGGGGTGGGGCAATTCTGCACACTGCCTATTATCAGGCTCTTGTGGGAGGATTCTGCACATTGCCTATTATCAGGCTCTTGTGGGGGGTGGGGCAATTCTGCACACCACCTAATATCAGGCTCTTGTGGGAGGATTCTGCACACTGCCTATTATCAAGCTATTGTGGGGGTGGGGCAATTCTGCACACCGCCTAATATCAGGATCTTGTGGGGCAATTCTGCACACTGCCTATTATCAGGCTCTTGTGGGAGGATTCTGCACACTGCCTATTATCAGGCTCTTGTAAGGGGGGGGTTGCATACTGCCTATTATCAGGCTCTTGTGGGGGGGGTTGCATACTGCCTATTATCAGGCTCTTGTGGGGGGGGGGGGGGTTGCATACTGCCTATTATCAGGCTCTTGTAAGGGGGGGGGGGGTTGCATACTGCCTATTATCAGGCTCTTGTGGGGGGGGGGGGTTGGCCACACTGCCTGTTATCAGGCTATTGTGGGAGGAATTTTGCACACTGACTATTATCAGGCTCTTGTGGGGGGGGGGGGGGGGGCACTGCACACTATTATCAGGCTCGTGGGGGGGGTGCACACTACCTGCTGCTATTGGGTTCTGGGGGTATTTAAGCACACTATTTGGTTCCGAATATTTTTTTTTAATTTTTTTTCCTCTAAATAGGTGCGTGTTATGGGGTGAAAGAAAACATGGTACTAATAATGCACGATAAGAATAACCACATTTTTAGGTCTGGTTTGCTCCAACCTGCACAACAAGACCCAAATTAAATCATTGTTCATACACACTCAAAGGTTTTCAATATTGTAAAGTTACACATAGCAATGGTCTCATTTTTCTGTTTTCCCAGAGTAGTTATAAAATAAGCTTTCGGCTCATGTGCTGGGCTTAAGTGAAAGTGTGCAGGGCTCCATTCTAGCCTATCACAAAGAGATGGGTGTCAGCTTGAATTTAATTTGTGGTCAACATCAGGGGGAGGTGCTGGAGGCAGAAAAAGAAAAAAAAGGAGACAGGGCTTTAAGGCTGGGTAAGCTGCTAGGTGTGTAGTGCCACAAAGAATTTTGTATAGTACGGAATATTACAAACAAAATGTATTATAGTGAGTCATGTTCTATTAGAGTTTTTTCAATGACCTTTATTTTGCAAGGTAAAGTAGCTGTCAATCAGATCAATTGGCAACTGTACACCAAGTTTTTACACCGAGATCTACAAGAAAAGAGAAGTGAGTCACGTGCACGCAGAACACTTCTTCTGCACTAAATCATCTCAGCATCCTGGGGACATAATTTTGGGACACCAAAAATTCCACTTAATGGAGACTTTTCCTTTAAATTGTGTTGACAATATTACACTGTCTCTTACTTCACATATTATTTTAACACTAAGGTCTTTTTTTCCTCTGCTGATCTACATTTGCGTTGGCAAATATAACTGGTAAGTAAATATCCTATGATTCCCATGACAATGTGTTAGGGTGTTTGATGAATCTCTTTGCATGGGAGCCGTCATACAGAAGAGGAGCCTCTTTATTTACTTGTCTGTATCGCAGCTCCTTTCTCCAATGACTGGAGAAAGCTCAGCAACTATCTCCAGTAACTAGCATGTCACTAACTGTATTGTCAGTGTGTGTAGCTACTATTCTGCTGATCAGTTGCTGACGAAGCACCATGTCTGACCACGTCCAGTGCCAATCCGGTTGCTGACTGAGTGCTACATCTGAGCATGTGCAGCACCATGCCATTTTGCTGACCAATGGCATTGGTTCACGGCTAGTTCCAAATCCTTTTGCCAACCCAGTGCCACATATGACCATCCAATCTCATAGAGGCGGGTTTCAAGCAGCATAATGCAGATCCTTAGACACACCCAGGAGGCGAGGAGTGCTGGTCACACCCTCTAGTGTTTAGTTTATTAGGAGGATGGGTACAAAGCAAGTCAGTCTATGGGCGGACCCCCTACCTGAAGCATAAAGGCTAAGTATCTATTTGTACCAATCTCTTTCCCTCTTCATTATAACATATATTGAACTGTAATGTATCATAACTTATGCATTGCAAATTTAATAACTGCCTGTAACATTTAAAGGAGCACTATCGTGAAGCAATGGCCCAATGAAAAATTCATAAAAATTTGCTGGATGGCGGGAGGAGGGGTCACTTATACGCTAGGCATCAAGAAATATCCAGCCAGGCTTGTTTTTCTTTCTTTTAATGGTACAGGCTCTGTCACCCCTCATAGACTAAACCTGTCACCCCTGGATTTCATTCCTACCACGAGAGAATAAACCACAAGCTTGGCGGGGGTTTTATTCAGTTCAGGTGTATTAATTACCCCTCCTCTAATTAGCAGTTGTGTTTATATGTATTTTTAATATTACACAGTTTCGCGATAGTGCTCCTTTAAGGTCGTTCTTTAGGAAATTGCGGGCACGTATTGGATTAGGGAAATTGGTGAATTAAACTCGTTTTCATATATACATTTTACCGCTAATTTCTCACACAATATATTGTACATACAAGACATTTTAGGAAACATTGCTTCTTGGGACACTTCACTGGATGTATGAGAAGATTCTCAAGGACCATTGGTTTGTATCAGATAGATGGCTGTTGGGCTGATACGATTATTAGTAATTGTAATATTTATAATAATATTTAATATATATATCTCTAATAGAAATATTGGAGGCTGATGAGGAGCATATATTGATAAATCTTATTTTCCTGTTACAGAAACAATAGCACCATATGGGGTATGTGTCACGGACCGGGTGCAGCGGACTCGGGTGTGGATCCGCTTTAACTGTGGAACCGATGGCGGGTACCGTGTCAGGGGAGCGGAGTCTAAGAGGCCACCGGTATTCACCAGAGCCCACCGCAAGGCAGGTTGGTCTTGTGCGGCGAGTGACCCCCAGGTCGCTACCCCCTAACAGCGGCCCAGTCCCACAGTCAGCCGAGGTTCAGTGAGGTACACAAGTGGCAGGCAAAAGGCGTAGTAAGTACAGGCAGAGATCGGGGCTGGCAGCACAGGTTCGCAGTAAAGGTGAGTAGCCGAGGTCGGGGCAGGCAGCAAAGGTTCAGAGTCGGGAACAGGCAGAGGTCGGTACACGGGTGAGCAATCCAAGAATGTCTGACTTTCAACAAGCATGGAGAGACCAAGATCCGGCACTGAAGGAAGGAAGTGCCTGTTTAAATAGGGGAAGATGATGCAGGATTGGATGACATAAACACCAATCAGTGCTGTAAAGGCCCTTTAAATCTCAGGGATCCTGTGCGCTCGCCCTCTAGTGGACGGAGACTTGTGCGCATGCAAGGAGGAAGCACTGGGGGAAGGGCGGCAGCTGGAAGCAGCCCCGAGGGAAGATGGATGACGGCTGCATGCAGCCATGGAGGTAGGTGAAATGCTGTGAGACGGGCGTGCAGCGCTCGCCCTAACAGTACCCCCCCCCTTGGGCCTCCCCTTCTTCTTGGGACCAAGAAAATCTGAGATGAGACTACGGTCTAGAATATTCTCTTCGGGCTCCCAAGATCTTTCTTCAGGTCCACAGCCTTCCCAGTCGACCAAGAAATATCTTTTTCCTCTGGAGAGCTTAGAAGCCAGAATCTCCTTCACTGAAAAGGTATCCTCGGTGCCCGAGATTGGGGCAGGCACCAAAGTTTTAGGAGAGAATCGATTGACAATAACTGGCTTCAACAGAGAGACGTGAAAAGAATTGGGAATTCGCAGTGAAGTCGGTAGGTGAAGCTTATAGCAAACTGGATTGATCTGTTGTTTGATCTTGTATGGCCCCAAGTAACGGGGGCCCAATTTGTAGCTAGGAATTTTGAAGCGGATGTATTTTGCCGACAGCCACACCTTATCTCCTGGAGAATAAACAGGCGGAGCTCTTCTCCTTTTATCAGCGCTAACCTTCATGCGGGCGGAAGCTTGACAAAGGGAACGCTGTGTTTCTTGCCAGATGGTGGAGAAATCCTGTGTGAGATTGTCCACGGCGGGCACTCCGGAGGACGTGGATAAAGGCAAAGGCGGAAGGAGTTGACGGCCGTACACCACCAAAAACGGGGACTTCCTTGTGGACTCAGAATCCTTAAAATTATACGAGAATTCCGCCCAAGGCAACAGATCGACCCAATCGTCTTGACGCGCTGAAACAAAATGGCGAAGATAATGCCCGAGAATCTGGTTGACTCTTTCCACCTGGCCGTTAGACTGGGGATGATAAGCGGAGGAAAAGTCCAGTTTAATTTTCATTTGTTTACAAAGAGCTCTCCAGAACTTGGACACAAACTGCACACCTCTGTCAGACACAATATGTGTAGGTAGACCATGAAGTCGAAAGATATGCTTCAGGAAGTATTTTGCCAACAGAGGAGCTGACGGGAGACCGGGCAAAGGAACAAAATGCGCCATCTTAGAAAACCTATCCACTACCACCCAAATTACAGTATTGCTATGCGAAGAAGGGAGGTCGGTAATAAAGTCCATAGCAATGTGTGTCCATGGGGTATCTGGAATAGGAAGTGGGTGGAGTAGGCCAGCAGGTCTTTGGCGAGGGGTTTTGTCGCGAGCGCAGGTGATACAGGCCTGAACGAATTCGGTCACATCCTTTTCAAAAGAAGGCCACCAATAATATCGAGAAATGATAGAACAAGACTTCCTGATACCGGCATGGCCGGCTACATGGGAAGAATGCCCCCATTCTAATATTTTGCGACGTTGGCGGGCTGGCACAAAGGTCTTTCCCGGCGGTGCTTGTACAAGAGTAGCGGGGGCAGAGTGGACAAGGCGTTCAGGCGGGATGATATGTTGTGGAGTGGATTCAACACCAGAGATGTCAGAGGAGCGAGAAAGGGCGTCTGCCCTGATGTTCTTAGCGGCTGGCCGGAAGTAGATTTGAAAATCAAATCGAGCGAAAAACAACGACCAACGAGCTTGTCGTGGATTCAATCGCTGGGCAGTTTCTAAATAAGATAGATTTTTGTGATCAGTATAGATGGATACTTGATGGGCAGAACCTTCTAAGAGGTGTCTCCACTCCTCCAACGCCAACTTGATGGCGAGTAACTCCCGATCTCCGATGGAGTAATTCCTCTCCGCTGGCGAAAAGGTCTTCGAAAAGAACCCGCAGGTGAGAATTCTGCCAGTAGACTTTTTGTGAGTGAGCACCGCTCCGGCTCCAATGGAGGAGGCATCTACTTCTAGGGCGAAAGGCCGAGATGGATCTGGCCTAGACAACACTGGTGCAGAGGAGAAGGCCTTTTTTAGAGCAATGAAGGCCTCTTCAGCCTGAGGAGGCCAAGACTTCGAATTGGCGCTCTTCTTTGTGAGGGTCACAATAGGCGCCACTACAGTGGAAAAGTGAGGAATAAACTGGCGATAGTAATTGGCGAAGCCCAGAAAACGTTGAATAGCTCGCAGGCCAATAGGACGGGGCCAATCCAGAACTGCTTTCAACTTGCTGGGATTCATTTGAAGGCCACGAGCTGAGACAATATATCCAAGAAAGGGTAAGGTGGTTTGATCAAATAGACACTTCTCCAACTTGGCGTAAAGATGGTGTTGACGGAGACGAGACAGGACTTGCCGGACATGACGGTGATGTTCTTCTAGATTAGATGAAAAGATGAGTATATCATCCAAATATACAACAACACAGGAGTAAAGCAAGTCCCGAAAAATGTCATTTACGTATTCCTGGAATACAGCGGGTGCATTGCAGAGACCAAAGGGCATCACTAAATATTCGAAGTGGCCATCGCGGGTATTGAAGGCGGTCTTCCATTCATCGCCCTCGCGTATACGTATCAAATTATAGGCTCCCCTCAGGTCAAGCTTGGTGAAGACCCTGGCCCCACGCAGTCGGTCAAATAATTCGGCAATCAAGGGCAAAGGGTATCGATTTTTAACGGTAATCTTATTGAGGCCGCGGTAATCAATACAAGGGCGAAGAGAGCCATCTTTTTTCGCCACAAAGAAGAACCCCGCGCCTGCCGGAGAGGAAGACTTCCGTATGAACCCTTTATGAAGATTTTCTCGAATATACTCCGACATGGCTTGAGTCTCAGGAGCCGAGAGAGGGTAAATTCGGCCACGAGGAGGAGTGGTACCCGGTAGGAGGTCTATAGGGCAATCGTAGGGGCGATGAGGCGGAAGTACCTCCGCTTGTTTCTTGCAGAATACATCAGCATAGGTCTGGTAGATCTCAGGCAAGCCAGGTAATGGTGCTGAAGCAGGAATAGGTCGAACAGGAACAGACTTCAAGCACTTCTTAAAGCACGCTGCACCCCAAGTCTTGATATCACCGGTGGTCCAGTCAAGCGTGGGATCATGACGTTGGAGCCAAGGAAGGCCTAGAAGAATCTGAGAGGTGCAATTAGGGAGGACGTAGAACTCAACATTCTCTTGATGGAAGAGTCCAATTTTTAATTGGAGGGGAACGGTGCGATAGCGCACAGTACAGTCCAGCCTATCACCATTGACTGAGGCGATAAATAAGGGTGTAGCAAGGCGATTCACAGGGATATTATGTTTATTGATCAAGGCAGCCTCTATAAAGTTCCCTGCAGAACCAGAGTCCAAAAAGGCGCTTAAATTCAGGGATGTGGAAGGTGAGATGGAAAGTTGAACAGGAACAGTGAGCCGTGGAGAGGAGGCACATACACCCAGGGACGCCTCTCCCACCGCCACTAGGTGCGCCCGTTTCCCTGACGTGGAGGGCGAATAGGACAGTCCTTCAAAAAATGCTCAGAACCACCGCAGTACAGACAAAGGTTCTCGTTCCTTCTGCGAGTTCTCTCCAATTGGGTCAAACGGAATCGATCGACCTGCATGGCCTCCTCACTGGGAGGTACATGTGCAGACAAAGGGTTTTGAAGTACTGGAGCCAAACGGGATGCCCTCCTAGGGCGCTGAGAGTCTCTTTCTTGGCGGAATTCTTCACGCCTCTCAGCAAAGCGCACATCAATGCGTGTGGCCAGATGGATGAGTTCAGTGAGAGATGAAGGCAAGTCACGAGCCGCAAGAGCATCCTTAATTTTACTAGAAAGTCCTTTCTTGAAGCAGGCACACAAGGCCTCATTGTTCCAAGACAATTCGGAGGCTAGAGTGCGGAACCGAATGGCGTATTCACCAACGGACAACTCGCCCTGGACCAAGTTCAAAAGGGACGATTCAGCAGATGAAGCCCGGGCAGGTTCCTCAAAGACCTGGCGAAACTCTGAGACAAAGGTGTTAATACTGGAAGAGACAGGGTCATTGCGATCCCACAAGGGAGTGGCCCAGGCCAAAGCCTTTCCAGAAAGCAAACTGATGACAAAGGCCACCTTAGCTCGTTCAGTGGGAAATTGATCCGCCAACAACTCCAAGTGCAGGGAACATTGGGCAAGGAACCCTCGGCATAACTTGGCATCCCCATCATATTTAGCCGGCAAGGAGAGACGGATTCTGGCAGAAGATGTTACCGGGGGCTGTGGCGGTAATGCTGGAGCCGGTGATGGAACTTGCTGTTGCTGAATCGTTAAAAATTGCTGCATCATGGCAGAGAGTTGATTAATCTGGCGGGACTGCATAGCTACTATAGCAGGCAATTCAGTGGCATCCGGCAGCGGTACCTCAGCGGGATCCATGGCCGGATCTTACTGTCACGGACCGGGTGCAGTGGACTCGGGTGTGGATCCGCTTTAACTGTGGAACCGATGGCGGGTACCGTGTCAGGGGAGCGGAGTCTAAGAGGCCACCGGTATTCACCAGAGCCCACCGCAAGGCAGGTTGGTCTTGTGCGGCGAGTGACCCCCAGGTCGCTACCCCCTAACAGCGGCCCAGTCCCACAGTCAGCCGAGGTTCAGTGAGGTACACAAGTGGCAGGCAAAAGGCGTAGTAAGTACAGGCAGAGATCGGGGCTGGCAGCACAGGTTCGCAGTAAAGGTGAGTAGCCGAGGTCGGGGCAGGCAGCAAAGGTTCAGAGTCGGGAACAGGCAGAGGTCGGTACACGGGTGAGCAATCCAAGAATGTCTGACTTTCAACAAGCATGGAGAGACCAAGATCCGGCACTGAAGGAAGGAAGTGCCTGTTTAAATAGGGGAAGATGATGCAGGATTGGATGACATAAACACCAATCAGTGCTGTAAAGGCCCTTTAAATCTCAGGGATCCTGTGCGCTCGCCCTCTAGTGGACGGAGACTTGTGCGCATGCAAGGAGGAAGCACTGGGGGAAGGGCGGCAGCTGGAAGCAGCCCCGAGGGAAGATGGATGACGGCTGCATGCAGCCATGGAGGTAGGTGAAATGCTGTGAGACGGGCGTGCAGCGCTCGCCCTAACAGTATGTTTCTAAACTTTTAAAATATTGGGCTTTTTCCATCGGAAAATTAATGTCCCTCAGCTATAAAAATGCTCCATCGCAGGTGCAAGTGTTTTTCTGGGATAAACAGGAACCTGAAAATGTTGTTGCACTTTTTGTTGGTGAAAGTAAAAAAGCTCACTCAGATAGAAGTTTCTGTTCACATCCTATTACAGGGCTATTGAAAAGGGGTCATATGAATGGTTTGTAAGTGCGATGTTCAACAAGTACATAAGTTCGTGCCGTGCACGCGTCCACTTACTCTTGCCACACTGCAAACCATAAACTGTTAACAAAAAACTCTTTTAATAAAATATGGATTTACTGTCTGAACAATTAGGTATCCTGAAAAGATTGGCTATTGTGCAGCAGGTAAACCAGTAACTATTATATAAAAGCATACATAATACATTTACTGGAGACGTGCAGCAAATTGCCCTATAAAATACTATGAAGCAGATTTCTAATTCATACAGGAGCTGCGGTTTAGCATTGTTCAGTTATCTCTTTGAAGGAAAGGAAGCGCCAGCAGCAGAGCTTTATAAGACACCCGCTGGGGGAGGGGGGCGAATAATTCTCCCAGGCGGTGACTGGTGGGTATTTATTTCAATATTTACAAGGCTTTCTATCTAAAATGTCTCATTTGGAAAAGCAAGGAACAGACTAAAGGTCAAAACTGGAACCAAATAAGACAATAGGAAAGATCTACAAAAGCAAAGCATGGCTTTACATTTCTGATTCCTTCATTACGTCAATTGAATTGTAAGTGTTATATATTCCCCTCAGCACTGGCCTACAACCATCACATTTAGATTTATTTATATCGTCAATGCATACACATACACAGGGAATTCTTGTGGCGAGGGGAGGGGGGCTTCGTATAGTGAGCATGGGGGTAATTACAACTGGGATACAAAATAACTACAGCGCACAGAAAAAGCATTCATACCCCCGATTGTTTCCAGAAACTTAAAGCGGATTAAAACCCATGCAAAAAATAGGTTTTAATCCGCTTTAAATGTATTTTATTATGACAGGGCAGCACAGCTTGAAAAGCAGGAATTTGTGAAGTGTAAAGAAAATTATACATACTTTTCCATTAAAAAATAAAAAAATAAAAACTGTGGCGTGTATACGGTATCTATGCCGCGCCCCGTACTCTGATACCCCTAATTAAAATCCAGTGTTACCAATTGCTTTCAGAAGTCACGTAATTATTAAACAGAGTCTAACTGTATATCATTTATTCTAAGTAAAACCACAGATGTTTTGGGAAGGCCTAAAGGTTTGTTGGAAGACATTAGTAAACAAATATGATCATGAAATCAAGGATCACACCAGTCAGCTCAGGGATAATGTTGTGGCAATTTGTATTGCAGGGTGTCTGCAGGGATCTGGTAAATTTTGTATGTGTAAGGGGGGAGGGGGGGTCGCTCCATCAATATTATTTATAGAAGTTTTGGACAATGTGCACATTCCAGGACCCAAATAAATTGTATACATACAGGCTGATTCATTACTAACGGCAGGTGTTGCCAGATGAGCGTCTGTAGTGCGGCGCTTAGAGCGACCGCTAGTACTCGCTGTAAGCGGCTATCAGTCGTTGTAACTGAGCGCCTCAGTCGCTGTAGTAAGCTGGCCGGCAATCATGAATGAGATGTACCTTGGTCGCTGTAACACCAGTATTACACTATAAGGAGCGAAAGGTAGCGACTGCTCAGAGCGACCGACTCTCAGCGATCTGGACGCTAGAGCGTTGGCACTATACGCTGAGCCGCCTGTAATGATGAATCGTACGCTACATGGCGCTGTTCCAGTCGCTCATCAGATTCGCTTTGATAAATGTTTTATAGCGTACAGCGCCCAGCATTCACCAGATGCTGCCTGCCGCTACGAGTCATTAGCTGACTGAATAAACCCCATAGTATTGATGGAATTGATGCAGAAACGCCTATCCCCTTTGCTCTGGTAAGTTTGATTCAAATGGACTAAGACGAATCAGATGCAAGAGACAAAAGGTGAACATTTATGTTTGTTTTTTTCTGCTCAGACTGTCCCTATAAATAAGCACAAAATTAATAAATACATTTATTAGTAATAAATCAATAATTTAGTCATACCCTCCTAGGGACTAGGCAGATGATTTTTAAACAGCATTTCCTGTACATTATATGCACACCCGTTTTTTAGAAAATGTATTTTGGAAACCATTGTACTTCTTAAGAACGATGACATCCAGATAACCACGATCCCTCAGCTCAACCTGGCCCTTGGCAGCAGAAAAGCTGGTAGAGACTCCAGACCATGTCACCCCCCCGGTGGGGGCTAGATTTCAACAGTGGGTCACAGTGGAAGTAAGTAAACTGGGGTTTGTTCAGTAAATAGGCGTCAGATGTTGGGCAGCTGTAAAGAGGAACAACACACCCGATTTTCATTTTTCGGGGTGTTGTTCCTCTCAGCTGTGTGTATCCCCCAAGGTCGCCCCATTCACTGACCTTCCTATCGCTCCCATGGCGCATGCTCAGAGCGAGAACGAGCACGCTGATTGGCTATGCGACCCCCCATTCGGCTCTGCTGATGGCTAAGCCATCTGGATGGCTAAGCAGCCGAACGGCGCTGAAGGGAGCCGAAAGCATCGCCGCCCGCATCCCCCACTCACCTCCTAGCCGTCATGTGCCCGCCGCCCATTCAGAAAGGCTGGGTGCTGGCGCGTGCACAGCTAGAGGCAAGCCGGGATGCGGCCGGGGCGCAGAGACGGGCGAGGGCACTGGGACAAGGTGAGTGAAACGGGGCTTCTGGGGGGGGGTTTACACAGTGGAACTTGGATGGCCCTGCAGTCTTTTAGAATATAGGGCCTCCGATATTCCTCATTTAATGACACCCCGCCCTGCCACCCTACCCTGGTGCTGAGGCAGGATGGGGGGAGTTACAAATAAATAAAAGCCCATAACTTAGCCAGTCGCCTGCACTGCTCATCCAGTGCGCTGGATCCTGGGCGCCGCCATATTGTCTGAGAGATGGAGCCGCTTCCACCCGCCCATTCAAGTGAATAAGCGGAGCGAGTGCGGACCCAGGGGATGCGGCTTTGTCTCTTTTCCTGGGCTCGGGAGGAGTGACGTGGGCGTCTGACTAAGGTATGGGCTTTTTTTTATTTGTAACCCCCACCCATCCTGCACCATTGCCAGGGTAGAGTGGCACAACGGGGGTCATGCTTAAAGGTTATTAAAGGCTGTTACATAAAAAGTACAATACTCTGGTTTGGCTTAGCAGAATAGGGATTCTAAACTCGGATAGTTGTTTCAAATGTGCTACAACTTGGGGCACCCTCCTGCATATGATCTGGGGGTTTCCTTCAGTGATAAGCTTTTGGGACTAGGTAATTTATACCATTTCAGCAGGTCTGGGTATTCCCATTAAGAACCCCCCTTTTTTATGCCTTCTTGGAGCGGTAGAGCGGGATTGTCAAACTCACTTTCACTAAGGGCCACATCAGCATTCTGGTCACCTTCAAATGGCCAATTAACAAATATCAAAATGGAAGTACGAGCATTAAAATGTATAGTTACAGAAACAGAATTATTTTGCCCAGGACAGACGCAGACACTAAATTATTTTGTCCAGGACAGATGCAGAATTATTTTGCCCTGGACAGCATCTCAATAATTTTTTCCCACCCAACCTGGCAAAGCCCTGCATCTACAATTGTAGAGACTACTTTCTTCTCCCTCCAATAAATGCCAACACCAACAGCTTATATAGGCACTACATGGGATTAGAGGCCGTACTGTGCTCCACAGTGGATTCCACCTCACACAAGGACATGCTGCCAGGAGCCTTTGAGTGACTGTGCTAGTTAGAAGGGGTGCCATCCAGCCATCACTGTCAGAGGGCCACATAAAATGTCTTGGAGCACAGCATCTGACCCCCAGGCCTTGAGTTTGACATATGTGAGCTAGAGTATTATAAACTACTAAGGCACCCCTCAACAGTAAGTCTGTGGTCCCTTGCTACAGGTGGTGGATTCTATCGCTGGCACAACCTGATCCATGATAGGCGATCAGCCCATTTCGCTTGGAATTCACAACTTGGTGTGAGTGAGTGTGTTGTTGTATTAAAGTAAAAGCATGAAAGACTTTTACACTCAGATTTTTTATACTTAGCTTTGGATATGGTTCAATTCCCTTCAGCTGTCTTGCTATCATCTTGCAGCTCAGCACAGAATCAGTGCTCTGGGCAAATTAATTTCTTAACACTTCCAGTGGAGGCAGACCAACTGCTGAATTATGGCCCCTTTCTATCAGTTAAATGGGATCAGGGGCTTTGGAAACTCTGAACACTTTTTAACATTAAAGGAAAGTAGAAAAATAGAGGAGTATATACCATAACATATGTATATAGGAAAAGATTGCCATCTTTTTGGCATACAGATTTACAATATTTGAACACGAGGAACCATGCTGCCACCTTGTTTAGAAAATAGAAAAAGACTATATCCTCGATTCAATAGGAGTTGAAAAATCTAATGGTAGTAAAAAATTCACTTAATGAGAAAAAAACCTGAGAATGTTGCTGTTGCTGAATCACCAGTTAGGAAGACAATAATTGTCAATGGTACTTTTTTATTCCTAAGAAAAGTAGAGAACTTTTTATTCCTTTTTACACTGCAGTAAAAAGTGTCATTGACTTTCATTGTTTACTGCCATGAGAATGATTTTCAACTCTTTTTGAATTGAAGCCTATATATGGAAGCAAAGGTATTAGGAATGTAATGAATACACACCCAAAGTGATAACACATCCATAAATAATTAAATATCAAAAATAGTTAATGATAAAACAATATGCCCACACAGCTATGGCATCAACCAAACATCAAGGTTAATTTAATTAGATCAATTAACCAGGCAGAGACACCTTTAAGCAGTAAAGAGCAAAGTTGGAGTACCACTTGCCATTATGAAATTATTATTAAACACTATTACAGCCCTCCCTCGGTAGGATGAAGGTCCTATACTGGCCCAACAATGCAAGCTATCCTGCCAGCAATGCAGCCATCCCAAGATGCTCCACTCCTGCACTCCTACAGCTTGTGGATTTTGCCGTCTGTATATCCTATTGGAACAGTAACCTGTCTGAAATCCTTCATGTCCCCCCACTTTCACCACCAATTGTTCTGAGTACAACCAGAGTGAAGCTCAAATACCGCCATACTGGTACCACTGGTTGGGAACCCCTGTTAAAGAGGATTTCAAGACAATGCCCTGTTCCATTGTTCTATATATATGCCTTAGAAATCTGCCATATATGTATACACACATACATATATAAATGCACATATAAAACTATAATATAAAAGCAATTACATACAATTACAGGCACGTATACCATACTGAAATGACATATAAAAATGAATTCCCCTTAGAGGTGTGAATTTGACAGTCTTGTGTCTATTGTTTATATTGTTACTTTTATTGGAACTGCAAAACACAAAAATAAAACCCTTAAAAAAATAGGATGGACATTCTCCTAATGGGGCCAAGGGTGGTCTCCAGGTAGCTGGAATGGAGCAAGATTTAGTAGGAGAATCAAATAATTATTTTACAAGTTTACCTGTCTCTAGCACCTGCAGCAGCCCTTAATAGTAACACTCACCTTTCACTGCAAAAATAATTAACATAGTCTAAATACTAAGCAACACAACTCAAAGCAAGGTGGCAAGGTGTTCTACAAGGCCGTCTACATGGACATTTCTCTGCCTTCCTGCAGTAACAAACAAGGCAACCCTACAGAACAAACTATGCCTTTCTTATGCCTGCCTTTGATATTCATGAGTCTACCTTCTTTTGCTGTTCCCAATCTAGCCGGCGAGATTACATTAAGGAAGCACATCTTTTCCCAAGTTACCTGACCCAGTTAAAAAAAAAAAAGAATAAAATTTGCAGGAGGCATGTTTTACTTTCCTATAAAACAAACATCTAACAGGAAAGATGAGCCCACGCTGAGATGTCATTTAACAGACAGATATCACTGAAGACATCACTTTTGCACACAGTCTATCGTGGCTCACCATTAGATGTACAGTAATCGAATCATATCGTACAGATAGGCCAGAACACTACCAGATAAAACATTCCTGAAAGTAATTCTGTCTTTAATTTTGTTCTTCCAATCCGAGAAACACCTATATGGATGTCCTGTATTTCATTTAAAGGAGCTGTATCACAATATCATTCGGTATTAAAAATACATATGAATAAGCTAGATAGTAAGATGAGGTGTTAGGTATACACCCCAACTAAAAAAAAATCCTGCCAATCTTTCATCATCAGTCAGGACTCAGGATGTCCCCCTCCCCTACAGACACAAGCAGCGGCACTGCATATGGCCCCCTGCAAGTCCGGGAATCAGGGAACTCAGTTCTGTCAGGTTCTAGACAAGCAACTTGCCGCCGGCAGTCATGTAAGTGTGCAACCATTCGTGATGGGAACAGTCCCCTAAGAGGTAATTCAGGGTTTGATTTTTCTTCTTTCCATTAAAAGAAAGACACATGCTTGGGTTGATTTTTTTGATACAGGGTGAATAAGTGACCCCCTTTTCTTGCTATGTAGCATATTTATTTGGATTTTTATTATTGTATCTTTTTAGCAATAGAGCTCCTTGTTGGAGTTTGTAGGTGTGCACAAGGTTGCACATGTTCTATAAGTTGAGTCATAAGATCAATTAAAAAAAAGAAAAACTTACATTTCATACTGAAATATATGATCAATGGAAACATTCCATATGTTTAGGTGCAATGTGTGGTGGTGGTTTACCAGATGATGGATTGGAACTTAGAAAACCTAGAAAAACCTAGGAGCCAGCACCCGAAGTAAAACTAATGCAATGAAATAGAAATTCTTATCTGTTCCTATGTAGATTCCCACATACTTCTCTACCTGATAACACCCTACCTGTCCATTCGAGTACCTACCCATCTGTCTGCCTACCCACCTACCTGCCTGCTCACCCACCTACCTGCCTGTTTACCCACCTACCTGACTACCCCATGTACCTACCCATTTTTCTACCTTCCTACCCACCTAAATGCCCACTTACCTACCTACCCTCTCACCTATATGCCGGCCTGCTCACTAACCTACTTTCCTAACATAACCTACCTACATAGGAGATACAGGGGGGGGGGTCGTCTTTTTAGAGGTGGGTGGGTGGGGTCAACACACACAGCACAGTTGTATAGCACTAGGTGCTAGTGGTTTCAAACAGGAGCACAGCTTATCCACACATAGTAGAAATTTGCTTGTGTTTTGTTTCTTAGTGACATTGGTTACTGACATATGGATGCATTGGTCTAATAACTAATGTTGTGATCATTAGAGTAATTAGAGCAAGGATAAATTATTTTTGCAGTTTTATAGGGGAGGAGCAAGGTTTATCCACTCAGTTAGTGAAGTGAGGGGGTGGGTAACCTGATTTTACGTAACAGAATCAGCCCAGATGACAGGGGGTGGTATGTTTATCACAGAGGCTGTGGGGAGATGATACGGCAAAGATGGCACAGGGGAATGGATCTGACATCCTGTTTATGGTAGAAGCAAAGGCAAGCATTCTTTTTGTTATGTTACTTGGCTGGACTATTACTTTAAATAGGATGTCCAGTGTCTTCATAACCCCCCCCCCCCCCCAGGTGCTGAGATGGCAGGGTTACCAAATAAGTCTTACCTCTCCTGTAAATCAGCACTGTCGCCCAGGCATGGGTAGTAGCAACACAGAGAATGCATCCCCCCACTGTGCATGAACCTGCCCATGTAAGCATGGGGTTATGAAGACGCTGGACTTTAATGGAGAAAAAATACAGCACCAGGGGCCTCCACCAGATTTTCTGCCCAGTGCAACACTTAATCCGGCCCTGGTATCAGGAAATGAACGACGTGTGTTGGAAGAACCTGCAATGTGAGCAAACACATACTGCCCCTGCCAAGTGGCCTTGTACATCAAACATGAATGAACGCTGATGGGCACAAGATACATTGTAACATCATCTTTGCATCTGGCTGTTTACAGTGTAGCACCACAGGGAGATGGCTGGCTTTTAACAATGCAACAGCTGGACTTCTGTTTAGCTTGTTACATTGTACAGCACAGCAGCAACACAAGTTTTTAAACTCCCATTTAAAGTTTTGTTACTGTCAGTGCTTCTGCTTCTATACCTCCTCTTAGTATTGTTTGTGTTGTTTTTATACAGGTAGGTAGTTATCTAGTTATCTAAAATCTGTTTATAGCTCTGATAGAAAGGTACATCAGACAAGTGATCTGTTTTGCTTCCCGATATCTACTATAAGGGGAGGGAGGTTATGCTTTAAGTGTACTGGACCTCTACCTGAGCTAGTCTCAGCCGATCAACAGAGGCAGAAATTGCAATGTCCCCAATGTCCCAACCTTCTTTAGCCACCCATGGGTGGTGACAATATTATGGAACCTGTTTTGTGCTGGTGCTACAACATGATTAGAGTGACCCACTTGTGTTTAGAATGCATTTCAATAGGTTTCAATAAGGGTCAGGCCCATCATTTTACAAAGGGCCCATATTGACTAACCAATCCTTTTACAAAGATTGAGGTGATAACTGCTGCAGGCAGGTGTGCTTTACTATATGATACTGGTATAGAGATTTTGGCCTACAGAAAAAGGGAACTGTATCACAAAATATAATTTATTAACAATAATGAAGGAAGTTCTGACCTTCACCTGACCCATATGCTGAAACCAAACCTGAAACCACATTTGGTTCATTCTTTTACTTGCAACCAAAGCAAAAACATGCTTACCATGCTGTGTTAAGAAAAAGGCTGTTATATTGCAAAAGATTGTTCGAAACGGCTGTTGATATTTTAATGCTGACCTAAAGTCCAAAGAATCCCTGTGTCCCCCTTGGGGAATATAAATGTGGGGTGCCTTTCTGCATAATAAGGAGGCAGTGGCTCTAAAATCCTATGTGGGCATTCCCCCAGGTTTCCGTATGGTCCATCCCTGCCAGTTCCTCAATCATTGTATAGCTGCCAATCACGTGATTGCCGGTGATCAAACGGGTTTGCCGAGTGAGCTTGCTCATTAAACCCGAATGGTTTCCAGTGGTCGCATGGTTGGCTGCAATTCGTTGGCATGCCATTAAATAAGGAAGTGGTGACTTAACGATTTGCTCTTCATTGACTACAAATCGCCTACAATGAGCTCTCCATCAGAATTTTCATGTCCTGTAAAGCGTCAAACCAGTCAAAAAATGCACTCCGTCATTTCAGTCAAATGACTGTGCAGAATCCACTTCACTGCAGCAATGATTGAGTGGAATAATTGTCACTAAAGCCGAATGCACCCTGGGGAAACTGGAAGCGCTGCTAAACTTCACTTCTTCCAGCTGAGACTTGATGCTGTTAAACTGGACCAACAGCCTTGAACAGCTGAACAAAAAACTCCCCACACTGCAACATTTAAGCATTTTCCCCTGCATCCACTCAAAGCAGAAACCCCGCCTCACCAATTTTCTCCTGGTCACAGCCATCTTGGACTACCTGGGAGGCTTCCTACTTTCCCAGTATCACTGCTGTGCTACTGGCCAAAGTGTATTTTTGAATATTATCAATATATCATCTACTGTTGCAACCATTTTTATACTGGACCTCCTTGTGCCATACCGCATCCCAAGATGGTTACAGTACTTCAAGAAATGTGTAGACAAAAACAAAAATTGCTTGTGTTGGTACACTTACTAAACTGTTGTTTACAACAACAACAACATATATAACGCCATTAAAAACAGCTTTCAAATGAAAAGTGAAACCCAACCCACAACCTGAATAAAACCCGGCCAAGCCAATAGCAAAACAAAACAGCTGCATGAGCGATCGCTAGTAGACACTGTAAATGAGTACTGGGCGCTGTAACCTAGTGTTGCGGTCGCTGTAGTAACCTGGCCGGCATTGATGAATGTGATGTATGTTGGGTGCTCTAACAACAGTATAACGCTGCAGCGAGTGATAGGTAGCGCTAGCTCATTGCGTCTGGCACTCGGCGCTCAACACCATACTTACATACAAAAAACTACACACACACAGCGTCGGCGCTCTAGACCTGGGTGCTGTAGAATATTGCGCCAGACGCTGTGTGATCAAAGTCTGTTTTTGAACACATATCCATCAGTAACAAAGCAAAAACACATGGAATGACATTGTTTAAAAGTGTTTGCAGCCAGGAGAGATCACACAATGATTTGAGCAAAAAAAAAACATTTCAAACACGCTACTTTAACACAACCAAATGAAAGCCCCTTGAAATGTATGGGAGAGCGACACTGAGCGAAAGGTAATACGTGCCGCTCTTGAAACTAGAGCGCCGGCGCTATACGCTAAGCCGCCTCTAGTAATACATGTGACGCTACATGGTGCTGTTAGAGGCGCTCACCAGATTCGCTTTCTTAAATGTCGTTTCTCATACAGTGCCCAGCATTCACCAGACGCTACCTGCCGCTACGAAGCACTACCTGGCGCTATCCTTTCTTAAATAACTTAATGACTTACCAGGCTACTATTGTACACCAAGTTACAATTACACAATATTTGCCCTGAAAAAAAATTGTGCAACAACATAAAGGAGAATAGAACGTCTTGGGTTTCATTCCTCAGAATAACTGCATTGACTCAGAGATAGATGCACTTTCTCAAGTAAGAACTGCTGAGGAGGACACATATTTTAGCACCACAAGCATTTTTGTTCTCATTATTAGTGGCCTAGTGGTGTCAGTTTGGACATGAAATTGCCAGAGAGCCATCTAATGAAAAGAACATTGCAGTGTGATCAGTCCCTGTTCCTAAACCACCAGTTCAATGGTGATCTAACAGGTAATATCATAAGAGGATGGCTTCTCTCCGGAGATGTCATGGTTTTTATTGTTACTCGCTTCACACGGATCATGACACTTTCAGATCAGCCAGGCCTTCTGAGGTTTTGTTAAATATCATTCAATGCATGTTTTTTTCCAGGCTAACGATAGCAGGAGGTGACAGGCTAGCGTGTCCCTTTTGCCAGCTACAGGTTTTGATGGCGCTGTTGATATGACAGGTGCTCGGCTTGTTAGGACACTGCGTTTCCCACAATGACCTCAATAATTCTTGCTTCTATGCAGTTGAAGACTTCATACTGTGACTTTGAATTATTGCAACAGAGAGTGTCTGGCTTGAGATGCCTTCAAAATGATTAAATCATATAATGATACCTGTCTCCTGTCAAAACAAGAGCACTAACAGAGTGACAGCGGTAATGTGCAGGGCTCTAATAACCGAGCCCAGGCTTACCCTCTTGTTTACTCTCCAGCTAGGTGAAAAGAGAAAATCATTATCGGAAAGTTCTCAACACCATGAAAACAATTCTTGGCAGGGATTATGAAAGGAAGTTGAACTACATCTATAATGTACATCAAGGAACAAATTGCTAATGGGTTGGCCAAAAACCTCTGCAATAAATCGGATCAGAGACCATGCTGTGAATGTGAGAGCTAAACCCTTGACGTGAATATTTGACCGTTATTCTGTCAGTGACCTTTTGCGTGGTTATTACAGTATGAAGTATTTTGAAATGTATCTGCCTTTGTAAACAAAAAAAACAGCTAATATATTAATATAAGACATACTTTTATTCCCAGGCCGATCGGATCCCTCCCTGCGGGGCATCCAAAATCGGGATGCCCCGCTGTGTGAAACCCCCCAGGATGCCCTCTAACCTTACCTTACTCCCGGTCCAAGGGGACATGCGCGGGCCGCGGCCGCATCTGGCGCTTCTCTCTAGCAGGGTGCATGCCCGCGCCCGCCATTTGTGAATGGCCGGCGCAGGAGCGCCTCCTGTTAAGAGGGAAGCGCGAGATGCGGCCGCCAGCGTGCTCGGAGCCGCTGTGGTTTGCCGCCGCTTTGACGTGCATACCACAGCGGCTCCGAGCGTGCTGATTCGACGAGCGGCCGCACATGCACCGTAGGAGCGGGGGTGAGGTGAGTTTTATCAGGCATTCTGGGGGGTTTTACGCAGCGGGCCACCCCCGATCGGGGTGCCCCACGGAAGTGGCCAAAACCCAGGATAGTGAAAATCCTGGGTGTTGGTCGACTTTAAGAGGCAAATGTAAAAAAAAGAAAACTAATATAACCGCGCTCAGTGCTGGCCGGGCTAAAGATCAGGAGAGGATCTTTAGGCCACTGTAGGTCACACCCACCCACTGCACAGACCCGGCTGCATGCGCGTGTGCACGGGCCACGTCCGAGGATTAGTGGTGGGGACAGCAGGCCCACCGGCCACTTCACCAGCTTCTGGCCTCCCGCTGGCTGCAGCAGCTCAGTCAGCAGCGTGGGAGTGCCGGTTATTTAAGTTTACTTCTTTTGTTTGTTTGTTTTTCTGCCTCACTGGCACCTATGGGGAATGCCACACTGCCACCGATGGGGAATAGGAGGGGGGATGCCACACTGCCTATGGGGAATTGGAGGGGGAGAATGACACACGTCCTAAAATGGGGAATGGGATGTGGGTATGCCACATTGCCTACTGGGAATGGGAGGGGGAATGCCACACTGCCTATGGGGAATTGGAGGGGGAGAATGACACACGTCCCAAAATGGGGAATGGGATGTGGGTATGCCACATTGCCTACTGGGAATGGGAGGGGGAATGCCACACTGCCTATGGGGAATTGGAGGGGGAATGCCACACTGCCTATGGGGAATGGGAGGGGGAATGCCACACTGCCTATGGGGAATTGGAGGGGGAATGCCACACTGCCTATGGGGAATTGGAGGGGGAATGCCACACTGCCTATGGGGAATGGGAGGGGAAATGCCACACTGCCTATGGGGAATTGGAGGGGGAATGCCACACTGCCTATGGGGAATTGGAGGGGGAATGCCACACTGCCTATGGGGAATGGGAGGGGGAATGCCACACTGCCTATGGGGAATGGGAGGGGCAATGCCACACTGCCTATGGGGAATTGGAGGGGGAATGCCACACTGCCTATGGGGAATTGGAGGGGGAATGCCACACTGCCTATGGGGAATTGGAGGGGGAATGCCACACTGCCTATGGGGAATGGGAGGGGGAATGCCACACTGCCTATGAGGAATGGAAGGGGGGAAATGCCACACTTCCGCTAATGTGGAATGGGAGGGAGAGAAAGTCATACTGCCTGTAAAGGTGGGATTCTGCACCTTACCTATTATTTGGTTCTTAAGGGGGTGGGTCATTTAGCACATAGAATATATTAGAATAGAATCCAAATCCTAGGTGCGTCTTATATGGTGAAAAATACAGTACCTGGATTTTAATAACACTTGTGTTTTCTCTTATTAGGCTCCCTGCTTATTGGATATACCCAGTGTTCATTATACAAGGTAGAAATAAAGAAAAAAGCAGGAAAACTGGTGCGATTTTACCACGTAAACTGCGAAACCCTTTTGATGACTCCTGCCAAGTTTGAGCATGTCCAGTTCCAAGCCCTGTTACTGACTCAAGCCATGCCTGGCAACATTCGTTGCCAAGCCTTGTTGCTGACCTGAGCCACATCTGACCACATTCAGAGCCAAACCCTTTTTGTCATGTATGACCATGCTCTTTTTGCTAACTTGTGCAACATATGACTGTATCTAGTGCCAAGCCCTGTTGCTGTTTTGTGCCACTTTTTTCCAACTACTTCCATGCCTGACCACATTAAAGTGGACCAACACCGAGAGGTGATCGGCCCGGAAATCTATAAGATTCCCGGGCCGATCACCTCCCACCCCGCGGGACATCCGAGATCGGGATGTCCCGCGGGGTGAAACCCCCCCAGACACCCCAAATCGCTTACCTGTAGACGTGCGCGCGCCCGCGCCGGCCGTCTGCGAATGGCCAGCGGGGGCGCGCGCGCGCCGAAAGTGACACGAGGGAGGCGGCGGCGGCGGCGGCAGCCGCTTGGACGTTCCTGATCCCCGCCTGGACGTTGGCGGGGATTGGACCGTCCAGTCACGTGGCAGCGGGGACAGGTAAGATTTTGGGGCTTTCTGGGGGGTTTCACACAGCGGGGCACCCCCGATCGGGGTGCCCCGCCGAAGTGGACCAAAACCCAGGATAGTCAAAATCCTGGGTGTTGGTCCACTTTAAATGCCAAGTCCTGTTGCTCACCCAGTACCAAAGTTCACCTTCCAGCTCATGCCACCCCTGACTACACCTGCACTCTTATCTCCAGCCATCATTCCAGGTTGTACCCCCAGCCATGTCTTCTAATGCCAACCTTGGGGTCCCTTTGATCTGCCATCATGGCCAGCAGTTTCAGTGCTCTAACGAAGGTACATGTCTTGACCCATTACATAGATATTTTATTTTATAATTTTGAAGAACATCAACATGCATAAAAATCACTTGATTAAAATCAATTAAAAATATCCATGATCGACCAAACCTGTTATCTGTTATCAATATAAGACAAATATTAATAGTTAATGCATGGTGCTCTTTTTTATGAGCATGCTTTTTACTACATCAATCAAATTATATGTATATAGTGACAGGAGCAGAGACCGATTGGCTGCCTACTGGAACATGGAGGTGGGTTCCCGGGTGACAGAAGCAGAGATCGTCTGACAATCCATTGGAACATGGTGGAGAGTTCCCCAGTGACTGGAGAAGAGACCAGCTGGCTACCCACAGCAATATGGAGGTGGGTCCCCAGTGACAGGAGAAGAGACAGGCAGGCTACCCACTGTAAAATACAACCAAGTCATCCAGCAACAGGAGCAGAGACTGGCTGGCAACCCCCTGGAAAATGCAAGCGAGTCACCCAGCGACAGGAGCAGAGGAAACAGAGGCTGACTGGTTACCCAATGGAACATGGAGTTGGGGTCCCCAAAGACAGGAGCAGAGACCGGCAGGCTACCCACTGGAAAATTCAGACCAGTCACCCAGCAACAAGAGCAGAGATTGGCTGGCAACCCAAAGGAACACAGAGCAGAGGCCAGCTGGCATCTCATTAAAACATGGAGGTGGGTTCCCAGAAACAGGAGCAGAGACCTGCTGAGTCCTCACTGGAAAATGGAGGAGGGCTTCCTAGTGACAGAAGCAGAGATTGTCTGGCTACCTACTGGAGCACAGAGGTGGGTTCCCCAGCACCAGAAGCAGAGATTGTCTGGCAACCTGTGGGAACACAGAGGAGAGTTCCCAAGGAATATGAGGAACGCAACAATGGCAAACAGAATGTGGTTGTCTAACGACGGATGTCTAACAAATGCCTGCTGACACATGGCTTAGGGCATTGAAACCCCAGTAGCTATGTGTCACAGGTGGGAGCATTGGTAACCAGTCTGCCAGCTCTGCAGGACAGGAATTGCAATACAATGGTGCTGAAAATCGGCACAGTAACACCAACAGCAAGTCTGCGGAAACCAAACTGTTACAGTTAGGAAGTGAAATTTACAAGCGACTGGCCAAGCTAAGTGTAATAACAAATCATTTGTTTGATATATAGAGGATTCATCCTGGTGTGCAGTTGAATAAAGCCCATCTGTAGCCCAGTCCCTGGATTTATTTATTTATGACCACCTTTTTGTTAGCCTTGACAGGTGGATTTACCTCTATCTCTCTTGTATTAAACTGTGTTGGGCACACCAATGTGTAGGCAGCGATCTCAGTGCTTAAAGTGGACCAAAACCCATCCTGCAGCCTATGAGACATACTCGCTCCCCCTGGGGCATCCAGATTTGGGATGCCCCGCTGTGTAGAACACCCTAGGTCGACCAATAAACTCACCTTCTCCCTGATCCAACGGCGCATGCGTGAAAGGCACGACTCCCTGTTATACCATTAGCAGGGCAGGCACTTGCACCAGGCGTGGCCCGCACGGCAACGCTCCCTGTTAGAGGGCAGAGAGGATGCGGCTGCCAGTGCACTTGGGTCCTCTCATCAGGACTTAGGCGATGCTAAGACAAGTGGGCAGGAGCGGATCCGAGCACACTGATTGGAGAGGAGGCCGCGCATTCACTGTAGGACCGGTTAAAAGTGAGTTCGTTCAGGTGACCTGGGGGTTTCACACAGTGGGGCATCACTGATCGGGGTACCTCGGGGCCAAGGACCAAAACCTAGGAAAATCCAAATCCTGGGTTTTGGTCCGCTTTAAAAAAAGGCGGCCATGAATAAATGAAAACCTGGATCTGGGCTACAGAAGAGGGGCTAAATCTTAACAACAACAGTTTGGCTCAGTATTTCACCAGGAGGGACCCTGTGTATGGCGGGTGTGCAAAAAATAATTTGTTTTCTTACTTAACCCGGACAATACCTTTAATAGTTACATAACATTTTAAAAAAACATTGCTAGGTAACAATAATAAATTGTAAAAAGTATATAGTATAAAAAGTGTTAGGTCTAAGCAAAAGAAAAAGGGACTTTTCTGTAAGTGCCAATTAAGCTTGAAAGTAGATTTAGGGCTATAATTTATGGATATTTTGTTAAAAAGAATAATGAACCCACATGAGGTTATAAGTGCGTCAATTCTTGTTCTTCTGCTCACAAAGGTGACCATGAAACCTGTTTTGTAACTGACATTTGTGAGTTATTCTCTGTAGCACAAAGGTTGGGAAACTGTACAGACATTGTTCCAGTTTCAACAAATGAAGTTATTGAAGCCATTTTTAGCATATGATTTCAAGGGCACTGATCTGTGCTGATCTCTTAGGCAAACTAACAACTCACCAAATGAAAGAGACCAACAGTGTGTATTTAAAGATATGTCACCGAAATCTCGGCAGAGCTTCAGTACAGAATAAAAGGGCTTTTGCAAATCTAGATTTACCCAAACATTTTATTTGTGAGATAACCATACTGGAGGTGATGGATTTTCTATATAATGATATACTGTACTCAAGTGCACTTTGGTACTTATTGCTGAAATAGGTCAAAGCTTATAAAGATGCTTATAATTGTCCAGCTGAGTGATTGGTGGTTGTCTGGCACCCACCTTGTGCGGAGTGTGTGCTGCTCAAGGACCCATGCTTTGTCTGGGTGGGGGGGGGGGGGGGGGGGAGGGTAGTCACCCAGGTGGTCTAGCGTGCAGTGAGCGGCCTCCGACTGACAGCTCTGCACCCACCCATAACTGTGGAGATGTTGATGGCGGCTTTGCTGCTCTAGACTCTCCGTCCTGCCCTGTGGTGGCTTTGGCTGCCCAGGCGCAGGGGCCTCCCACTGCCGGCCAATAGCTTTGTTGCCGGACCCACAGCCCATCAGACCAAAGACTGAAAAGCCTCCTGGGCCAGACCATAACCCAAAGATTGATGGAGACCCCCTTTGCAGGGAAAGTGGTGGAGGCCCTTGAACCCCCCTCATAATCCGGCCCTCATAATAATATAATAATAATAAAACTTCAGACATGACAAACACCTTCCAAACCCCACTACTCCCTGTCCTGTTCAACATGTTCAACATATCTAACATTCACAACACAAATGATGGCAAAACTTTTAGAGAAAGAGTGCCCAAACTGCAACCCAAAATTTTATTTAAGTGCCAACACAGCAATTTAACCTGATGGCTCTGGTGCCAGGGGGAGATGAAAAAGACCTAAAATGCATGTGCTGGACAGATGGCAGGTGCCCACAGAAAGAGCTCTGAGTGCCGCCTTGGACGACTGCCCTAGGTTTGCCACCACTGCTCTAGACTGTTTGCTTTGATCCTTAGACAGCTCAAGCAGGGTTCCCTCACACGTGGAATGTATGGCTACATTGCCTAGGAATAGGACTGTCACTAGGGCCCTTGGGATAGAGTATCGGTGTGCCCTTTTGTGAAGCATCAAATCACATGTCATGTCAAGTTGCAAGGCAACCGTCAGCTCATTACCACTGATGGGTCCTCCTCTGCTGCTGATCACCCAAGTTCTTACTGCTTTCTCTATTTACACCAAATGCCCCCTAGTCTTTGCCATTTTCACTGCAGCTGCTGATCATTCTCTGGTCCTTGCCACCTTCTCGACTGCCACCAACAGTGCTCCAGTCCTCACTGCCTTCTCCATTTCTCCTGTAGAGTCTACCTTTTACTGCTAATCCTTCTCTGGTCATCAACCATTTCTCTGCGGCTGATTCAGCCATTGCTGGAAATTGTCCTCGCCGCCTTCTTGAGCTGCCGCCAAACGATCCCTGTTCCTCACCATCTTCTCTGTTGCCTCTGATTGTTCTTTGGATTTGAGACAGCCGTGGGCAAGTCTGCCCATGCAAAAGCAAGCTCATCAATACAGTGGGTGGGCCTACTGGAGAATCAGACTGCAGACTAATCCAGGCCTAATTATGTCCCTGAAGATGCTAAGGGCCCCAGCACCTTCCCAGGTATGCCCATTGCTGGCATCAGCCCTGCCTAGCAATAATGGCTCCTGGAAGCCTAAATGACAATATATAGCGGTGTCCATAGCTATATGATGGAGACAGCTGTTGTGCTGCCTAAGAAGAAAGGGCCCTGCGGTCAGAGGGCTATAGGATGGTGTCTATTCTTGCACATCACCATTGAGGAAAGAAGGTGATTATATATTCTGCTTTACAAACATTTGTGGATGATGGGCGCCAAGATGGGCTGCGCTGCCAGTCTCCAGCTGAAAAAATTCTGTGATTTTCCAGACCCCCTTTATTTCGTTCTGCCAGCATGAGTGCTGGGATGAGAACAGGAAACATTCTTGTTGTTTATTTTATCTTAAATTAGGGGTAATGAGAAACAGGAGGGTGTAATGCTGCTCTATGGATGATTGCAAAGATCAGGTGAGTTGTTACCTTATTCTAATGCTCGAACCGGGCTTAGCATAAGGAGTGGGGGGGTAGAAAAAAGTGGACTTGCTCTTTAACTAATACCAGAATAATGATATAATTGTCAGGTATGGGAATGTGCTGGCCTGTTTAGTCTAAACTTCCACGCATGCTTTAGCATCAGCTCAGTCGCACTTCCAGGTATCTTGTAAACAGCACGACTGTTACAGTACTGAATTTCCTGCTTTCTGTTTCCTGCAAACATTATATTGCTTCTCAGTGTTCTCTTTGACTAGGACTTTAGATTACCCCTTGGATTAACTGATCTGCTTTCTTGCCTACCTTTTGACCTCTAGCTTGGACTTTTACCATGAACCTCAGCCCGTGACCACTGACTTTGGTACCCTGCCTCTAAATCCTAGGTGGCTTCCAGCTTTCCGGGCAATGACCCTGGTTGTGCCAGCTGCACAGTCTGGCCTCCCTTGTGGGGGCTCCTGTGAACACAAGGCCTGCAGGTAAATTCCATTCCCTGTGACCAGGCGTACCCACACCTGAAGCTCCACCTTGCTCTTCTAACTGTCTCCATCTTTACCACCGATGGTCATTCTGACAATAATGAATATTCTAGAGCAAGTATGAGCTAATAAATATTCTAAAGGAGCTCACGCCAGGCGTACCCACACCTGAGGCTCCACCTTGCTCTTCTGACTGTCTCCATCTTTACCACCGATGGTCAGTCTGACAATAATATATATTCTAGGACAAGTATGAGCTAATAAATATTCTGAAAAAGCTCACACCAGGCATACCCACACATGAGGCTCCACCTTGCCCTTCTCACTGTCTCCATCTTCACCTCTGATGGTCAGTCTGACAATAATGAATATTCTAGAACAAGTATGAGCTAATAAATATTCTAAAACAGCTCATACCAGGTGTGCCCACAACTGAGGCTCCACCTTGCTCTTCTCACTGTCTCCATCTTCACCACCGATGGTCAGTCTGACAATAATGAATATTCTAGAACAAGTATGAGCTAATAAATATTCTAAAAAAGCTCACACCAGGCGTTCCCACACCTGAGGCTCCACCGTGCTCTTCTCACTGTCTCCATCTTCATCTCCGATGGTCAGTCTGACAATAATGAATATTCTAGAACAAGTATGAGCTAATAAATATTCTAAAACAGCTCATACCAGGCGTGCCCACACCTGAGGCTCCACCTTGCTCTTCTGACTGTTTCCATCTTCACCACCGATGGTCAGACTGACAATAATGAATATTCTAGAACAAGTATGAGCTAATAAATATTCTGAAAAAGCTCACACCAGGCATACCCACACATGAGGCTCCACCTTGCCCTTCTCACTGTCTCCATCTTCACCTCTGATGGTCAGTCTGACAATAATGAATATTCTAGAACAAGTATGAGCTAATAAATATTCTAAAACAGCTCATACCAGGTGTGCCCACAACTGAGGCTCCACCTTGCTCTTCTCACTGTCTCCATCTTCACCACCGATGGTCAGTCTGACAATAATGAATATTCTAGAACAAGTATGAGCTAATAAATATTCTAAAAAAGCTCACACCAGGCGTTCCCACACCTGAGGCTCCACCGTGCTCTTCTCACTGTCTCCAACTTCATCTCTGATGGTCAGTCTGACAATAATGAATATTCTAGAACAAGTATGAGCTAATAAATATTCTAAAACAGCTCATACCAGGCATGCCCACACCTGAGGCTCCACCTTGCTCTTCTGACTGTTTCCATCTTCACCACCGATGGTCAGACTGACAATAATGAATATTCTAGAACAAGTATGAACTAATAAATATTCTAAAAAAGCTCATACCAGGCGTGCCCACACCTGAGGCTCCACCTTGCTCTTTTGACTGTCTCCATCTTCACCACCGATGGTCATTCTGACTATAATGAATGTTGCAGAACAAGAGGCTCCACCTTGCTCTTCTGACTGTCTCCATCTTCACCACCGATGGTCAGTCTGACATTAATGAATATTCTAGAACAAGTATGAGCTAATAAATATTTTAAAAGAGCTCACACCAAGTGTACGCACACCTGAGGCTCCACCTTGCTCTTCCCACTGTCTCCATCTTCACCACCGATGGTCAGTCTGACAATAATGAATATTCTAGAACAAGTATGAGCTAATAAATATTCTAAAAAAGGTCACACCAAGCGTTCCCACACCTGAGGCTCCACCGTGCTCTTCTCACTGTCTCCATCTTCATCTCCGATGGTCAGTCTGACAATAATGAATATTCTAGAACAAGTATGAGCGAATAAATATTCTAAAACAGCTCATACCAGGCGTGCCCACACCTGAGGCTCCACCTTGCTCTTCTGACTGTTTCCATCTTCACCACCGATGGTCAGACTGACAATAATAAATATTCTAGAACAAGTATGAACTAATAAATATTCTAAAAAAGCTCATACCAGGCGTGCCCACACCTGAGGCTCCACCTTGCTCTTTTGACTGTCTCCATCTTCACCACCGATGGTCATTCTGACAATAATGAATGTTGTAGAGCAAGAGGCTCCACCTTGCTCTTCTGACTGTCTCCATCTTCACCACCGATGGTCAGTCTGACATTAATCAATATTCTAGAACAAGTATGAGCTAATAAATATTTTAAAAGAGCTCACACCAAGTGTACGCACACCTGAGGCTCCACCTTGCTCTTCTGACTGTCTCCATCTTCACCACCGATGGTCAGTCTGACAATAATGAATATTCTAGGACAAATATGAGCTGATAAATATTGTAAAAAAGCTCATACTAGGAATGCCCACACCTAAGGCTCCACCTTGCTCTTCTGACTGTCTCCATCTTCACCACCGATGGTCAGTCTGACAATAATGAATATTCTAGGAAAAGTATGAGCTAATAAATATTCTAAAAGAACTCACGCGGTTCCCAAAGGTAACACCTGGAAGGTAATTTATGTAGGAGAGCATATCTAATTAGATCTAAAGATATTTAAAATGAAAAATAAAGCACACAATGTAGTAAACTATAAGACGCTGTGCAATTATCTAAATGAAAAACAGACAAAGAGCTGTATGTCTGTAACTAAGTTTTCTAGGCAGAGGTTATTGACCCCATTGTACACATTAATGGGTGGCTATATCACATCAATGCGAATTTAAATACTTTATCTTGCACACAGCACCACCTGCTTATAAAAGATGTCAGAAAATGTTACAGCTTTCAGACCCAGAAAGATGAACCGTGACCTTCTGCTCCTTGCACCTGTCAAAGTGCTACCAAGCTGCACCAAGATGACACGCCATGCCAGCACGGAGCACATAATTCCCAGTAAACAAGGATCGGCTTTCATCTCAAGCTGCTGTATCAGAGGCATCTCCTTGTCTTTTTGTGATTAAAATACATTACAGTGGAGCAAGATGGATACAGAGGATATTCATTTCTCATTACTTTCATATTTCCCAGTTAATGTATTGGAATTCCTCAAGAGTCAGCTGGAGAGAATATTCTAACTCAATAGTATTCATTCAAATGTGGAGCAGGAAGCACAAATGTAAAGAGATACTGCAGGCAAAAGTAATTGTTACAGTCCTAAACTGTTTTCCATTTCTAAATTGAAGAAATGGCCAAGATTTTGCAGTTTACAGTTTCACCTTATGATTTCTCTTGTGAAATATTTGAGCGTAGGCCTTGGAACTGTGATGCCGCATAATAATCAGCATAATGGACAGGGTCTGTAAGAGAGGCATTCTCATCACCCTGGCTGTTCTCCCTTTCCACCAGTGTCCACAGTCCACAGTCTGATGATGCAGCACTATAGACCAGTAGCTTAGCCCTATGATTAGTGGTCTATGGCAAAGAAATTCAGGGGGTGTTCCACTACTCTTTGCTTTGTTTCTACTTCCAGGAGTAGCTTCGTTTTGACATGAAGGGAGAGAGCAGCCATGATGAGGAGAGCTGCTGAATGACAAGTTTATGCACTTTGTCTACAGAGTCTCTTTAATATGATGGCCCTGATTTACTTAAACAATGTCTAATCAGGGATGTGCCAATGCCCCCCCCCCCCTCAAAGACTGGTCAGCCCATGCTCAATGCTTCCATATTCAATTTACTGGTTTGTTCCCCCACATGGGGGAACTGGCAGCCTATTGGGCTTATCTAGTGGTCTTGCAGATCCCATTGCTTTCAGTGGAAGCTGTCCATACTGACGCCACGCCCATTCACCAGCCTGAACCCAAAAGTGCAGCTCCCGGCTTCACAAACCAGGGTTTGCAGGACATTGATCGACAGGGTGGGAACGGTGGTAATCAACTGGATCTGCTAGTTAATGCTGCCACGGCCTGGACCTGGAGCCTTAGGAAGAGTCCACTCCTGTGGACTTTACCTTTACATGCACCAATTATTATTTTACACCCATAACCTAAATCTACAAATCAATACCAATTCTCTCACCAAAAATTGTAGCATGGGCCCCAGTACCATCCCTAACCCCCTGGTTGGGGATGAGTGAGAGGGCAGAGTGAGCTTTGTAGGATAGAATAAAGGGAAGAACGAGTAACTACTTACAGATGTGGAAGCTCTCTTCAGAGAGGTTAAAGTGGACCTACGTGGCAAGGGTGTTGGTGGCCACCGGCGCCGCTGTTGTATGACAGTCTGGAGGGACATCCAGAATGTTGGATGTTGGAGCCCCCCTGCACATGACCCCCTAGGATGCCCATAAACCCTACCTTAACCTCGTTCCGCCATATGTAGTAGGTGGTACCCATCATTCTTCACAAATAGGACAGCTTTCTTTCTACATATTTTAGTATTTTTATGCATTTTGTGTTCCTGTTTTAATGAGTTTCTGTGAGGTTTATCTGCCAGAAGGTACTATTCATGTGGGAAGCAATTCAGGGAATGTTAGTTTAAAATGTGGGTTTTGGTCTGCTCTAAAGCAAATCAAAACCCGATGAACTTGTGAAATACATTTGGTCAAAGCCCCTGCCGATATTCCCTTCTTAGGATGTAGAACTAGAAATGGATCGAATCACCCTGGAACGCTGTTTTTTTGCTGTCTCTCTCTGTAAGATTGAAAGTGATTAGTCATTGCATAAGTGTGGCAATGACCGGAGGAGACAGAACTTTACAGCTAAAACCGGCACCATTACCTGGGATTAGAGTGAAGCAGGAGCATTAAAAATTGGCAAAAGGTGCTCTATATGGGGGGAGCAATTCAGGGCATGCTAGTTAAAAATGTGGGTTTTGGTCCGCTTTAAATGTTATATTTGATAAGACTGGGCAACTTTTTACACGCAATGTAATATGACCATTCAAATGCATATCTAGCTTTATTTTTCCTCCTTTTTAGGGAAAACGCATCAACAAATTCTTGAAAAGTCTGATTATCACTCTATTAAATTGAGTCAAGCAAGCGGATGTGTTCACATTTACATGGCTGATCTGGAAACTCTTGACTTCTTGATAAAGCATAAAAAAATTCCAACAAAGGGATTAAAGCAGTACATAACTATCTACCGCCATCTAGTGCCAGTACAGAAGCAATGCAGGGGTGGTGCTGGTGGGAAAGAGCAGCACTCGTCTTACTGTCTGTCTATATATATATATATATATATATATATATATACATATATATATATATATGTAAAAGCATTCCTCCCGGGACCTGTCATTCATGTTATACTGTATCCTGTCCTAGATAAAGAAAAACCCAGGGTTTAGAGATAGAATATAAGAAAAATATTCTGAACCAAACGGTGAGTTAAAATACCCTCCTTCCAATCACCCCATTACAGACAGAATGCAGAATCCCCCCCAGTCACCCCATTACAGGTGTGCAAGATATAGGTCCATATCAGGGTATAAGGTGTGCTAAAATACCCTCCTTCCAATCACCCCATTACAGACAGAATACAGAATCCCCCCCAGTCACCCTATTGCAGGCATGCAAGATATAGGTCCATATTAGGGAATAAGGTGTGCTAAAATACCCTCCTTCCAATCATCCCATTACAGACAGAATGCAGAATTCCCCCCAGTCAACCCATTACAGGCGTGCAAGATATAGGTCCATATCAGGGTATAAGGTGTGCTAAGATACCCTCCTTCCAATCACCCCATTACAGACAGAATACAGAATCCCCCCCAGTCACCCTATTGCAGGCATGCAAGATATAGGTCCATATCAGGGAATAAGGTGTGCTAAAATACCCTCCTTCCAATCACCCCATTACAGACAGAATGCAGCATCCCCCCAGTCACCCAATTACGGGCGTGCAAGATATAGGTCCATATCAGGGTATAAGATGTGCTAAAATACCCTCCTTCCAATCACCCCATTACAGGCAGATTGCAGAATCCCCCCCAGTCACCCCAATATATGTGTGCAAGATATAGGTTCATATCAGGGTATAATGTGTGCTAAAATACCCTCCTTCCAGTCACCCCATTACAGACAGAATGCAGAATCCCCCCCCCCCCCCCCAGTCACCCCATTACAGGCGTGCAAGGTATAGGTCCATATCAGGGTATAAGGTGTTCTAAAATACCCTCCTCCCAATCACCTCCTTACAGACAGAATGCAGAATCCCCCCCAGTCACCCTATTGCAGGCATGCAAGATATAGGTCCATATCAGGGAATAAGGTGTGCTAAAATACCCTCCTTCCAGTCACCCCATTACAGACAGAATGCAGAACCCCCCAGTCACCCCATTACAGGCATGCAAGATATAGGTCCATATCAGGGAATAAGGTGTGCTAAAATACCCTCCTTCCAGTCACCCCATTACAGACAGAATGCAGAACCCCCCAGTCACCCCATTACAGGCGTGCAAGATATAGGATATAGGTCCATATCAGGGTATAAGGTGTGATAAAATACCCTCCTTCCAATCACCCCATTACAGACAGAATGCAGCATCCCCCCCAGTCACCCCATTACGGGCGTGCAAGATATAGGTCCATATCAGGGTATAAGGTGTGCTAAAATACCCTGCTTCCAATCACCCCATTACAGACAGAATACAGAACCCCCCCAGTCACCCCATTACAGGCGTGCAAGATATAGGATATAGGTCCATATCAGGGTATAAGGTGTGATAAAATACTCTCCTTCCAATCACCCCATTACAGAAAGAATGAAGAACCCCCCCAGTCACCCCATTACAGGCGTGCAAGATATAGGTCTATATCAGGGTATAAGGTGTGCTAAAATACCCTCATTCCAATCACCTCCTCACAGACAGAATGCAGAACCCCCCCAGTCACCCCATTACAGGCGTGCAAGATATAGGTCTATATCAGGGTATAAGGTGTGCTAAAATACCCTTCTTCCAGTCACCCCATTACAGACAGAATACAGAACCCCCCCAGTTGCCCCATTACAGGCGTGCAAGATATAGGTCCATATCAGGGTATAAGGTGTGCTAAAATACCCTCCTTTCAATCACCCCATTACAGACAGAATGCAGAATCCCCCCCCAGTAACCCCATTACAGGCGTGCAAGATATAGGTCCATATCAGGGTATAAGGTGTGCTAAAATACCCTCCTTCCAATCACCCCATTACAGACAGAATGCAGAATCCCCCCCAGTCACCCCATTACAGGCATGCAAGATATAGGTCCATATAAGGGTATAAGGTATAAGTCAATATTAGGGTGCAAGAGATAGGTCCATATTAGGGTACAAGTATATATTAGGATGCAGAGAAGAGGGGCCATATTTGGGTTCAAAGTATGGCTCCCCCCCTTCCTTTGTGTGTGATCCCCAATCAGCGAAGCAGCCTGCTCCCATGTGACTGAGGCCAGAGGAGCAAGTTCAGTACAGTGTTTGTTGCTGAAAAAAGAAGACAGCAAAAGAGACAGATGTCTTCTATAGTAACCTCAACACTGGTTGTGATGCCAAGGAGGTAAGGTAAGTATTTGTTTTTCCTTAACTGACTTCCCCAGCAAGAAGCTCCACAATGCAGCAGACCAGCGACCCCGGTGTAAAAAAAGATGGTTCCCCTGGCTTCAGTCACATTGACCAGCCACGCCCACCCCACACACAGTCACTTTGACTGATGGAGGGAGGAGCAGGCAAATGAAACAATCCACAATCTCTGGAACTGGTACAGTTCATTTCATAGAAATGGAAAACAATAGATTAAACTGGACCTTCAGCATCATTTAATGAAAAGCCCAAACCCTTAAAAAAACTATTCTCCAGCATCTAAAATGTCTATATTTTAAGTTGCTTACTTATTATCCTTTCCCCCACTGGGCTTCAACTCTTTTCAGGTGTCACGCTCTGGGTGCTCTAATGATCCGCTCTGGTAACTCCAGCCCTCCAGGTAAGCCCTCAACCCCCAATCTCCGCAGCCAGCTTCACCTGTAGGAGCCCCCGCTTGCCGGGACGCAGAATACGCCTGCCCGTGATCGGTTGCCCCCAGGACTTCAATGGCTCAAAGGATGTAGGCTTACTGTTTGGAGGTCTGGAGAACCAGTGGCTGGGAGCGGTATTGAGCGAGAGCAATAGCTGGAGCGTTTTAACGGAAGTCCAGACAGGCTAGGGGTTGGCAACGGGCGTTCTGAGATGGCAGCGGTACAAAAGGAGAAGGCAAATCGTGGTCAAGGTTCAGAGCAGAAGTCGGCAACAGGATATCAGATCTAGGATGGTCGGTAGAGGCGATGGTCGGCAACGGGAATTCAGATCAAGGATGGTCGGTACAGGTGGTGGTCGGCAACGGGAGTTCAGATCTAGAATAGTCAGTTCAGGCGAGGGTTGGCAACAAGATCAATCACGAGACACATGCAAGAAAGGCTAGGTACTAGGCGCTATCACAGGCACTGAGTGACTGACAAGGCGAACCTATATAGGAACCAGATCTAGGGAGGTAAGTGCGTGATTGGTGCATACTATGATCCTAACAGCAATTGGAGACCAGGTGAATTGCCCCAACCTCTCCCATGGGCTCATTGGCCCAGACATAACAAGGGGCGTAAAGCCCTAACAGTATCTTGGGCTCATTGGCCCATTAACCAGAACCAAGGGGCGTGCCTGTGCCCCTTGGTTCAACAACCCCCCAGCCCAACTACAGCCTCCGGCGGGCGCGCTGGGTACAGCGCCGCCGGAGGGCATACAGTTTATGTGCTCGCGTGAGAGTTGCCGACGCGGGAGCAAGGAAGGAGGGCGGCCGCCGCACAGTGACAGCTGCGGCCGTCCGCCTGGAGACGGCGCTGGAACGGGGCCCAGGTAAGCGATTTCTGACATCAGGATTCTAGGATACCGGCACTGCCATCTTGCCTCCGAAGTATCACATATTGAGGAGAGGGGTTAGAAGTTACGGGGGGTCGGGTTATATCTGTGCTTCGCACAGATAGAGTAGAGCTGGGGTCAGGAAAAAAACAGCAATCCCAGAATGCAAAGCGGTATAGTCAGAAGACACTTCCTGTCTGCAGGCAGTCTGAGAATCTATGTGCTGCTATCTTGGATGTTAAAAGGTTCAAAAAGCAACAGGAGCAGATAGGCAATCTGTATGTACGGTGCGGGGGAAGCATATAAGATAGGCTCTCATTCTGGGTGAACATCTGGTTTAAATGCGCGGGGAAAAAGGTAAGTATGTGTGTAGACAGGGAGTTAATATTTAATTCTTACCTTTGCATTTTATTTTAACAGCGTATTTTAGTGTAGTGTTTGTGCAATGTAGCTCTCTTAGTAGCAGTCTCTGCTTAGAAAGGACCATAGCAGCTAGATATTAATTATATTAGGATATAAATTGCTTTGCCTGCATTATTTACCATCTAATACAACTGGGACTAAACCAACGGCATCCCCTTACTATGTTAATGAACGGGTGTTCCAGAACAATTAATATGTTAATAAAATCCACTCCAACCTCGACTTCATAAATTCTGGATTATGTGCTTCACAACCAGGGTGCTTAGGGGATAATAAGGGGATGCTGTCCAGGTGACTCTACCGCTCACAGTAAGGGCTAAAGTATTATTAATATTATATATTATAATTTAAAGGACAACAACAGGCAAAAAAATAAAAATCCTGCACCCCCCCCCCAACTCTCTCATAAAGTGCAACAATAAAATGTACTTACAGTCATTGTCCAGGCAGACAAATAATCTACAATGTCATTTAGCCTCAAAGTTCTAGGGGGGTTATTTAAGAAACGCTAACGCCGCGTAGCACCACGTAGCGTCAGGTAAACGCCAGGCACAGTATGTGAAAACCATATATATGAAAGTCAATCTGGTGAGTGCCTCTAAATAGCGTCATGTAGCGTCGCATGTATCACTAGCTGTGGCTCAGTGTAAAGCGTCGACGCTGTGTGTTCAGCAGCGCCATGTAGCACCGGTCGCTCAGTAGTGCTCTCCCATACATTTCAATGGTGTTTCATCTGGTTGTGTATAAATAGCGTTTTCCTAAAGTGATGTTCTAAATTTTTGGTTCAAATCATTGTGTGTTTTCTTCTGCCCAGCAACCAAACACTTTTATTGTGATTTTTGAATTTTTATTTTTTGTTATGCAGAATTGTATGTGCAGGTCTGGTATTGCAGTGTCATTGTCACAGTGTTAAAACAATGTCATTCCATATGTTTTCGCTCTGGCGCTGTGTTGAGAAACAGACTTTTTGCACAAAGGCCGCGATTCAATAAAGGTAGAAAAAAATTCTCATGGTAGTAAAAGAATCAAATTATGAGAAAAAACCCTGAGAATGTCACTGTTGCTGAATCACCAGATAGGAAAACAATGAAAGTCAATGGCACTTTTTAATTCCTAAGAAAAGTTTTACTGTAAACTGTTTACTCCTTTCTACACTGTAGTAAAAGCTGCCATTGACTTTCATTGTGTTTTTATCTAGTGATTCAGTAACAGCGACATTCTCAGGCTTTTTTCTCATGAATTGAATTTTTTACTATCATGAAAATTTTTTTCTACCTTTATTGAATCGAGGCCATAGTGTCTGAAGCTAGACGCTAGATCGCCCAGCTTTAGAGCGTCGATGCTGGTTGTGTGTAGTATTTTATTAAATATGGCTTCAGCGCTGAGTGCTGGATGCACTTAACTGGCACTACTTATCGTTCGCTGGAGCGTTATCCAGTTGTTAAATGTAGTGTAGTCTTGGACGCTATGACCTTGGGACACCACCTAGCATTCTCGATTGGCTCTGCAGTGAATCGGGGAAAGCGCTTCTACAGCACCCACCACACATCACATTTATCAAGACAGGATAAGACAGGATAGTACAGCGCCACTTGACCGGCCGCTACGCTATCTTAGCACCCGACCCCCACTTGCAACGTCTACTAGCGGGCGCTTTAAGCGCCGCTACATAAGACGCTCAAATGGCAATAGGTGGCACTAGTCTTAAATTAGCCTCTAGCTTTTTTTAATGTTTAAAAAACGACTGCCCCAAAGCTGTGAAAACATACTATTTCTCTCATCTGCCTTTTATAAATCTCCTTGGAAGTGGTCATGGCCACCTTCTATGTGGTAGAGCCTCGTACACTCTTACATCAGCTTAGTGGCAGCATAGGGGCTGCTTTTATCCTGGGCTATGACGGGGTAATAGGGGGAGCAGAAGGCTGTCATCATGCAGCAGCCCATTCATGAGATATGAGCAGTGATCATTAGGCCTGAGGTCACGCTGGGAGTGAGAGAGGGAGGAGAGCCAAACAGATGATCTGGAATAGGAAGTCCATCGTCCAGGACGAGGAACGCAATTGGTGAATGATGGGCGGGGGGAGGGAGAGGAATGACTGCAAAAGGATGCCCAGAGAAGATGAATCATTGGCTGACAGTTAAAACAAACCCTTGGTTGGACAATCCCTTTAAAAGGGGCTGAAAGTACTTCATTTGTTTTGTTTAAACCTTATAAATAACAAAAAGGTAATTGATCAGCATGTAAACCCCTGCATGCCTATTAACAAGTTACTCACCTTACTACGCTGCCAACTCACAGACCTCTCGATTCTGTACTGTCATCTTGCTACACCTGGGAGTATGTTTCCCCCAACCCTCCCGGTTTCAGCCTATACCCTCTCGTCTGAGTGCCGGCCTTTTATAGAGAGCAGCCGGCATCTCTAAATCAAGTGAGCAGCAGCAGGCGGAGGCATGTTGAAGGTGGGGAAACATCTGGACCCGTGTCTGGTAGTCCTCTGGGCTTTTTTTATTTTTGACTTTTGGTCCGCTTTAACTATTATTTTTGTGTGCATTTGCTTTTGCTAGTGTTCTACATAGTGGCTGCTTGTGTAAGTTTTTCCTGCATGTCCAGTTTATATGTAATATTTGATTCTGCTTTAAAATATTTAGAGGAACTGTCCAGGCAATAATATTAAAAGCAGTCAGTCAAACTTAATGGCAACACGGTTAACCTGGCTAAACAGCGCTTCTCCCGTTTGGTAGCTTGGACCTTTTACAATGTTAAAGTGGACCAACACCCAGGATTTTGACTATCCTGGGTTTTGGTCCACTTCGGCGGGGCACCCCGATCGGGGGTGCCCCGCTGTGTGAAACCCCCCAGAAAGCCCCAAAATCTTACCTGTCCCCACTCCCACGTGACTGGACGGTCCAATCCCCGCCAACGTCCAGGCGGGGATCAGGAACGTCCAAGCGGCTGCCGCCGCCGCCGCCTCCCTCGCGTCACTTTCGGCGCGCGCGCGCCCGTCCCGGCCATTCGCAGACGGCCGGCGCGGGGCGCGCGCACGCCTACAGGGGCGCGAAGATCAGGTAAGCGATTTGGGGTGTCTGGGGGGGTTTCACCCCGCGGGACATCCCGATCTCGGATGTCCCGCGGGGTGGGAGGTGATCGGCCCGGGAATCTTATAGATTTCCGGGCCGATCACCTCTCGGTGTTGGTCCACTTTAAAGTGGACCAACACCGGACCTTGAAGCACTCCAGTATGGGATGCCTGGCTGTGTCAAACCCCAATGTTCATTATACATACTGTACTTCACTGGCGATCCCATGGCGCATCCACGACGGCATCTCCTGCATCCCTCTGCACTGTGAATTGTGAAAAGTTTCTGCACTCCCATTCAGCTTCTTTAGCTACTCATTCATATGCACAGGCAAAAAAGCAGATTGAAGGAGAGACAAATTTACACCGTAGAATGGCTGAAGCATTTTAACCCAGCAGGATATTCCAAATCAGGGAAAATCCCGGGTTTTGGTTCACTTTAAGGTGATTACCAATTTCAATTGAATGCCCTTATTGGGCTCATTGATGGAGAGGGGGGGGTAGTAGTCCGCGGACTATATGAGCCTCTACATCCCAGCATTCAATCAGGTATCCGATTGGGCTCATCAATGAAGAGGGTTGGGGTAGTGGTCCGGGGACTATCTGATTTATGCACCCCAGCATTCAATCAGGTGTCCGATTGGGCTCATCAATGGAAAGGGTCGGGGTAGTGGTCCAGGGACTATCTGATTTATGCACCCCAGCATTCAGTCAGGTGTGGGAAATTTGAATGAATGGAATTGCTTTTCTCTTCCTAAGTGCAATTAGTATGTACGCATGTTTGCCGTGCAGTGATAAATGAGATGCACTTACAAAACACATTAATTTTCTTTTAAACAGGGATGCAAAGTGCACATTCGTTAGAGTGCACATGAAGCTGGGAGTACTCGATGTGTGCTCGAGCATGCAATCCCACTTAATGCTAAATAGGATCATTGGAGGAATGAAAGGACAATTATAATCAAAGGCAAATACATAAGAGAATGGAGTACGCCATGTGACAGAGCTGCTAATAGCTTCCATACAGTCTCATGCTCATGCTGAACTTTCCAGGACTGTTCCAAAATGTAACATGCTGTTGGCTGCAGATAGAGCAGGGTAACACTAGTCCTTATGGGGTTAGTAGCCAAAGTATTTGTACATAGCACCGCTTATAAATACTGTGACTGCTTATAAATAGAGTGGTCCCCTGGGTTAAAGAGAAAGTAAAGTCCCAAAAGATTTTACGTTCTCTACCGCTGCAGCATAGGGGCATCCTGAATCTGCCCCACTGTGCCTTTCCCCCCCATGGCAGACCCATGACCAGGTAGTCCCATACTTAGTACTTCCACGTTCTATTGGAGCAGGCTATCAGTCTGCAGCACACATGACTGCCAGTGAACAATCGGGTTCACTAGGTGAGCGTGTAAATGTGATGCACCCCTTCTACTAGGGATGGACTGGCCAGAGGGAGATCTGGGACAATGTCCGGTGTGCCTTACTGCTTTGGGGCCAGTTGGGCTGCTGCGTTTAACATCCACATTCAATCTCTGCTTCCTTAGTCTCCCTTTCAGCTCCCTATACCGAGCCCCACTGTACCCACAAGCAAAGAAACCCTAGCCCCCAATGCTATAGCCCCAACATCATGGTTGGCAGAGCTTCAGCAGGAATGTATTGGGCCGACCAGGGTCTGGTAAAATCCAGGGCTGATTTTTGTCCCCAGTCCACCACTGCCTCCTACCTCCCTAGTCTCCCTTTACCCAGCCCCTCAGTACACCCCAGCCAAGATTCCCCTCATTCTACAACATGAGGTTCCATAGCCATCCACATTATCTGCCCCGAGATACTTAAGCTTCGGTACCATCAAATAATGAGTGCCCATATACACTCCTGCCACATTATCATCCCCTACATTACTAAAACTTCAGAACCATTAAATAATGAGTGCCCATATACACTCCCGCCACATCTGCCCCATCATTAAAGCTTCAGTACCATCAAATAATGAGTGCCCATATACACTACTGCCACATTATCATCCCCTACATTACTAAAACTTCAGTACCATTAAATAATGAGTGCCCATATTCACTCCCAACACATCTGCCCCATCATTAAAGCTTCAGTACCATTAAATAATGAGTGCCCATATTCACTCCCACCACATCTGCCCCATCATTAAAGCTTCAGTACCATTAAATAATGAGTGCCCATATACACTCCCGCCACATCTGCCCCATCATTACTAAAGCACCCCCAGACGCAAAAAGAAATGAGAACTTACGGCTGAAGCACCACTCATAGAAGCCCCCAGAGATCCTTAATGAAGCAAAAAATCTGTTGGATCAGTGGAAGGTAGGCTCATAGGCTCATTTTTATTACCATGGACGCAAATCGGACACATACCCTATGGTCTTTTATCTGCAGTAACACAACTAAATAGTTTTTTGTATGGGAGTGTATGGAGGCATCTGAAGTGAAAATTATGTATTTAGGGAGATAAAAGTTGACTAATGTGGCAGGAAACTGGTAATCTGTAGGATAAGTATAGTGAGTTTGGCGGCAATAAGAAAAGGTAAATAATTGAATATGGAATAATAAATAATTCAGATGAGAGCTCAGCTTCCAAGGATTCATCCTGAGTCCAGGGCCAAGACATCAGCTGCACAGACACCCCACAATGACCACATGCTGCCCAAGTGCAAGAGTTTTAACGCTCCTCTGCATGTGGCCGCCACTGTGGGATGGATTAATTCTATTTGAATATTTATCAAGCACAAGTCCCTACTGCGTACTTCTGTAGCCTGGCCAATTGTGCTACTAAAAATGAGGACCTCGCCCACGATTTACCTTTACGCTCAAACGATGGTGAGGCATCAACATCAATAAATGATCGCATCTCATCACTCTCTGAATTTGCCGGGAAGGGCATCAAAACGAGACAAAGATTTCAGTATATTGTTACTTCCTGATAAATAAACCATTCACATCCTATTGTGAGACATAAATCCTTTCATGTACATATTACCGTATACAGTACAGTTTGCCCTTTAAACACTCCAGGACAGCTCTGCGACCGGAAGCTTCATAAATACAGCAGAAAATGTATACAATGACTGAGCTAATGATAATAGAATAAGTATTCAGAGTATAGCACGTCTTTATGATTGCCTGGGATAAGAATACATGTCTCCTAAGATAAAGATCCTAAGATAAAGAGCATATACACATATAAGGGAAGATTAGATGGGCCATATGGTTTCCTTCTGCTGTCAACTTTCTTTTACCCCTGCAGCTTCTGGAAAGATAAGTTTACTAGTAACAGTCAGCTAGGATGTTACACAACATCTGCTCCTTTTCTTCAAGTGGACCAAAACCAACGCCCTCGACAGCCACCGCTAGATTCCCTCCCCCTGGGGCATCCAGAATTGGGATGCCCCACTGTGAATGGCTGGCATGGGCATGCTTCCTGTTAGAGGGTACTGGGGATGACAAGCTCCTGGATGGATGGGCGTGAATCTGAGCGTGCTGATTGGACGAGAGGCTGCGCATGCAGGACTCAGGAAAGGTAAGTTAGATCCGCCGACCTGAGCGGTTTTACACAGCGGGGAAACCCCAATTGGGGTGCTCCAGGGGCAAGGACCAAGGCCCAGGATAGTCGAAATCCTGTGTTTTGGTCCACTTTAAGCTTTAATCATACAACTCCATCCTAAATCTACTGTAGAGGCAAAATTAAAAACATATTACTCGCCTTCTCACAGCAGCAGTATGCACCCTCCCATAGGTTGCTTGGGCGACAAACCAAAGCTCGCCAGTGAAAAGTTTGTCACGGCCATGACCCTGAGTCAGTCATAGTGAGTCTCAACTTGTCAAATCTTTTCCATTGTCCAATATATTTGTAATAACAGGTGCAATCAATTTTTTTTAATATGTCACCAGTTATCCAACTGCCTTTAGAATTTAGAATTCAGATATACCATATTTTTCACCCTATGCAATAATTTTCCCCATAAGTGGGGGAAAATGTCAGTGCGTCTTATTGGGTGAATGTAAAAACAAAACAACAAAAAAGTAAAAAAAAAAAAGATATCCTGGAGGCTGCAGCGCGAGGCTCCAGCGAGGCTGTAAGTATATCTTTTTTTTCTTTATCCCCAGCGTCGGGGTGGGAGGGGAGGGCGTGGGGGGGACCTAGCCACACTGCATATGGGAATGGGATGGGGGGATACCACACTGCCTATGGGAATGGGATTGGGGGGTGCCACACTGCCTATGGGAATAAGATGGGGGGATGCCACACTGCCTATGGGAGGGGGGAAAGCCACACTGCATATGGGGAATGGGATGGGGGTATGCCACACGACATATGGGATGAGGATATGCCACACTGCCTATGGGAATGAGATGGGTGAATGCCACACTGCCAATGGAATGGGGGAAATGCCACACTGCCTATGGGAATGGGATGGAGGGAATGCCACACTGCCTATGGGAATGGGATGGAGGGAATGCCACACTGCCTATGGGAATGGGATGGAGGGAATGCCACACTGCCTATGGGAATGGGGTGGAGGGAATGCCACACTGCCTATGGGAATGGGATGGGGAATGCCAAACTGCCCATGGGAATGGGATGGGGGAATGCCACACTGACTATGGGAATGGGATGGGGAATGCCACACTGCCCATGGGAATGAGATGGGGGAATGCCACACTACCCATGGGAATGGGATGGGTCAATGCCACACTGCCCATGGGAATAGGATGGGGAATGCCACACTGCCTATGGGAATGGGATGGGGGAATTCCACACTGCCCATGGGAATGGGATGGGGGGATGCCACAGTGCCTATGGGATGGGGAAAATGTCACACTGCCTATGGGAATGGGATGAGGGAATGCTGCAATGCCTATGGGGATGGGGCGGAATGCCACACTGCCTATGGGAATGGGATGGGGGAATTCCACACTGCCCATGGGAATGGGAGGGGGGGATGCTACACTGCCTATGGGAATGGGAGGGGGGGATGCTACACTGCCTATGGGAGATGGGAGGGGGGATGCCACACTGCATATGGGAATGGGATGAGGGAATGCCACAATGCATATGGGAATAGGATGGGTGGAAAGTCACACTACCTGTAATGGGGTGTTGCAGCACAACATTTGGTTTAAAATATTTTTTTCGTATTTTCCTCCTCCAAATCTTAGGTGCGTCTTATATGGCGAAAATACGGTACATTTATCTACATACCTTGCATGTACCATACTATTTTTAAAAAATGTGTGTTGATCGCACCTGATTGCAGCTGGGAAGGGTCATCCCAATTTCAGATGCCCTTCTGAGCAAACCCCCTGCATGGCCAGAATATTTATCTTACCTCATCCTTGCTGCCTAAGCAAAACTGGACCCCAAGATTGACCACCGACCAGAGGACTGCAATTGTGGGGCCCTGTTTTGCTGTGGGAGCAACGAAGAGGCAGAAAACAATGGTTGCCCCCCCCCACTCTGGCTGAGATCCAATTATTGGCCCATAAACTGTCTGACGTTGGTCCCTGCACTTTGGTTTATGGCCACAAGGGGGCAGGACAGAGTCAGGACCAATACCCACATTATTTGATATGGATGACCAGCTAAGCTTCATACACCACCTGCTGCCCCCCAGTGGTGCCATGACCGGCATCAGACACTGTGGTTTTTCTTTAAACGTGACCTGGAAGTGCACTTGTCCAATGTGCCAGACCTGAATCATCAGAATGTCAGTCCACCCCAAAGAATAATAAGCAGCAGTCCACTCAAGAATCCATCTAACCCCTCGCCCAGAAATAAGCATGATCTGAGGTTCATCTGTTCGCCCAATCCCTATGCCAGCTCGCCCTCTATTTGCCACGGTTGCCTTCAGTTAAAGTGGACCAAAACCCACTGAATTTGTGAAATAAATTTGGGCTAAGCCCCTGCAGATCCTTCCTTTTTAGGGTGCAGAACTAGAAATGGATATTTTTGCTCTTCGAAACATCCTGGAACAATTTTTTTTGCTCTCCCTCTCTGTACGATGACAGGTGAATAAGTGTGACAATTACATCATTGCCACACATAACACTGGCAAATGAATGGTGGAGGAGGAGCTTTACAGCTAAAACAAGCGCCATTATCTGGGATCACAGTGAAGCGGGAGCAGTGAAAATTGTCAAAAGGTTCTCTTCATGGAGGCAGCAATTCACGGGATGCTAGTTAAAAATGTGGGTTTTGGTCCGTTTTAAGTTGCCCAACAACCCTGAGTCACTCTTAGTGTCCATTTTCACAAACATATAAATAGTCCGTTCTCTGAGTGAGTGAATGAATGTACGACTCGTATGTGAGTGGATGACACCAGACGCGGATGATTTATCTGCTAATTGTTCGTTAGACCGATCGTTTGAGAAATTGTTCATGCTGACCATAACAGGACGGATGAGAAATGTTATGTCAGCCAAAACAAACGACGCATGACCAACAAATACATTCTCGTTGACTTCTCACTGTTGATCATAGCGAGCATTTCCACTGAACAATTGTCATCTGATTGCGTTCACTAGCGATTTCTCACTCGCAAATCATTCCCTGGTAATCGCCCATCAGTCACCCAAGCTCAGCGCAGCAGCTGGGAACTCGGAAGAGCTACAACACAGCATTGCTTCACCAAGGAATGGCTCCAGGGAGGCAATTGTTTCTCTTTTCTTTTTAATCCCCTATTGAGGCTTGTCACTGGGGAGGGGTGAGATATAAAGCGGACCTACCAAACTTGTAAAATACATTTGGCCAAAGCCCCTGCTGATACTTCCCTATTAGGGTGTAAAAATAGAAATGGATATTTTCACTTTTCGAATTGTCCTGGAACACTGATTTATTTGCTGTCCCTCTGTGTAAGATGGCAGGAGATCAGTCATTGCTTAGGTTTGGCAATGACATCATTGCCACACACATCAAAGGTAATGAATGGAGGAGGCGGAGCTTTACAGCTAAAACAGGCTCCATTATCTGGGATTAGAGTGAAGCAGGAACGTTGAAAATGGGCAAAAGGTACTCCTCATGGGGGTAGCAATTCAGGGCATGCTAGTTAAAAATGTGGGTTTTGGTCCGCTTTAATGTTTTAAAGTGGCAGGACTATTGCTTTAAACCGGACCTTCAGTATGATTTAATGAAAAGCCCAAACCTTTAAAAACAATTCCCCAGCTTTTGAAATTAATATATTTTACGTTTTAGTAACTTACTTATTATTCTTTCATCCACTGGGCTGCAACTCTGTTCAGGACTCTAGGATATGGGCGCTGCCATTTTGCCTCAGAGGCATCACATATTGAGGAGAGGAGAGGGAGCAAAAGTGCAGGGGGGTGAGTTATAGCTGTGCACAGACAGAGCAGAGCTGGTGGCGAGGAAAGGTCAGCAATCCCAGAATGCAGAGCAGCACAGTCAGAAGACACTTCCTGTTTGCAGGCGACCTAAGACCCCATGTGCCGCCATCTTGGATGTTTAAAGGCTCATAAAATGCAGCAGATGCAGGTAGGATGTGAGCAATCTGTATGTACAGGGGGGAAACATATAAGATATGCTCTTATTCAGGATGAAGGTCCGGTTTAAGGGCACCGCTGTAGGACTGTAGAAGAGGCTGAAACTAGGGTTCCCTGAGCATAGTGCAGAATAACATGCCCATGCAAGCCCTAATGGAGAAACCTAAAAATTGCTTCATCTAACCAGTGAAACTGTGAAAGGTTAGCACATCATAATAATGAATGTATAGGAAAATAAATAAAACATGTTTAATTAAATTGTGAAGCGTACTGCCACAGTTGCAGGCAGGGCCATGACATTCAATCAATAAAGAGCTTGGGAAGATGGCCTTCTTTGCATGTGTAAATTTGCTTTTTCTGAGAGGGTGTAGGAACATGTTGCTACATTTAAAGGCAGTACATCAAGCCTGACATTTCTTTCCGAAAGATGTCTCTTATGATCATCACACTGGTGTTGCTCCTTTGATTTTCATGACTAACAGACTCTCTGTGTAGTGCTCAGATGATCCTGTCCTGTAAGGGGAGTATATTTTAACTGGACCAACACCCTTACAAGAAACATTGCTCATATGCTTCCCTCCCCAGGGCAATTCAGATTGCTGCACCTTTGTGCAACTCCTGCTGTAGTCAATTTTAAAAACAAAAAGGTGTCTCGTGCAGCTGCAGGCCGTCTGCTAGGTTTCCTGCCACTGTGCATTGTCAGTTATGTCAGTTAAATTCAGGCAGCGGCTTGGCTGGGAAGATGAGAGAGGAAGCTCCAAAATGGCCACCACCAGGAGAAAATTGTTGAGGTGGCGCTTCAGCTTTGAGTGGATGCAAGAGCAAATATAAGTGCTGACAGTGATTCAGTATAAGAAGTAGCCAGCTCACCACATCCACATAAAGGCACGGAAGAGGGAATCTACTCAGCTGTCCTTCGAAATTACAGCAAAACGTCAGTGTTTATCCAGCCTCGAAGTAAAACATAACTTTTAGTATATCTTGTTAAAAATAGCCAACCATAGAAAAATTACAAGATAAGTGAAAATAAAGCAGGGACCCAGAAGCCAGCGAGTCCTGCCACAAGAACCCCGTTATGCATTTCGGGCCATAGATTAAGGGCCCCTGTGGCCCGAAATGCGTAACGGGGTTCTGGTGGCAGGACTTGCTGGCTTCTGGGTCCCTGCTTTATTTTCACTTATCTTGGCCTTTTTCTATGGTTGGCTATTTTTAACAAGATATATTAAAAGTTACGTTTTATTTGGAGGCTGGATAAACAATGATTCAGTACCATGCGTTTATGTTTCAATTGTGCAAGGCTGTTGGTCCGGTTTAGGGAGGGAGGAGGTCTGGAAAGCAACGAGAGTGTCACTTTGCACCCCTGCACCATATCTCATTTGTCAACTGCCTATTGTAATTGCAATGCTTTGTGTAGAGATTAAAGAAAGAGAAAGACATCACAGGCTGCATCAGAGGAGGCACTAAGTTCTGCAGTCCTTCCCCATAATGGTCACCCAAAGACCAATAGTGATATTGATAACTCTCAACATTACACATTTGTGTGGTACTCCATTTAAAGCGGAATAAATCCTGGGAATTTGACTTCCGTGTTTTGTTCCTTTTCACTGCAGCATCCCGAATTGGGGTGCCTCGCTGAACGCCACTATTCACTCACCTCTTCCTCATTCCTACGACACATGCGCAGGCTCTCCTCCAATTAGAGCCATCTGCCGTGACTATATGGCTCTCATTGTCTTTAAAGTAGACCAAAGTTTTGGCCTTCTCGCGGGGACTGCGGTGCTGCCCAGCGGACGGGGGCCTGGCCCCTCGGCGTGGGCGTCTTCCTCCTCCCCCTTCGCCTGTGAGGTTCTGGGTCTGGATGGGACCCTCCTCGTCCTTTTCCTGGAGCATTTGGGGTGGCCTGACGGGGGTGCCTCTGCTGGACTTAACAAATCACGGGCGTTGGAATGCCCCCTCCTGGATAGGTGGGTATCCCCCATGGCGGGGGGGCCCCCTGATCTGCTGGAGGCGCAGCGTGTCCTGTCCGTTCCCGGGGGCCCCCCTTCACCTACTGCGGCTTTGCTGTCGGAGGTTTGCCGGCACGGAGGGGGCGGTCGGCCCCACCTTGCCTGGCGGGCGCCGGGTGGGGGGGGGGGTGGGCCCGCAGACGGAGTGGCCTGGCTCGGGAGGGCGGACATGGGAGACGGCCCTGGTCCGGGGGGGGCTGGGTGATCGGTGGGGAGGGCTGGAGTCATCCCGATGTTCTGTTGGGGGTTCCTGCCCGCCGGGCCTGGGGTTGCCCTCGGCTGACGGTTGGCCCACGGGGTTGGCCGGCCCGGGGCGCTTCCTGGGGTCGGGGGGGAGGGCGGAGTCTGGGTGGATGGGCCGCCGGGCAAGTGATCACCTGCTTAATTAATTAATCACTCAAATAGTTATATTGCATGCTTAGTTGTCTTTCATGACTGATTATTTCATGTTGCTGCCTAACTGTTTATGTGTTATGGGGGATGGGAAGGATGCCTTGATTGTTGAACTGAGTTCATTCTTTATATTTGTTGATTGAGTTTTGGCTCCTCTTCGCCGGACTTCCATTTCCCCCCCAGTAGTCCGAGTGATCTCCCGGGAGAAGTTGCCGGAGACTCTTGCGGGAGACACAAGACTAGACTCCCCTATATTAGGAGAGTTAGTACAATCGTTCTAATTGTTACCCAAACTCTTTTTGGGTTTTCTCCGGAATTTAATAGGTTTTGATTTCTGACTCTTAATATTTTCTCCCCTCTTCTTGCATTAACCCACTTACGCTTTACTTGACCCTTCCCCTCGCCTCCTCTTTGTCCGCCGGTCGTCTTGCGTCCGGGGAGCGAGGTCCGGGTGCTTGGGGTGGGGTCTGGGGGAAAAGAACAGAGAGGATGGCAGTAACGAATGGGGCTCGAGTCTTCTTGGACACAGGTCAGGGCTTTGAATCTTATACATCGCTCGCACCTGGATGGATCCCCGATCATGCTGCTATCGACGGATGCTGAAAAAGCATTTGATCGCATAGACTGGGATTTCGCATTCGAGGTGTTGAGACATATAGGATTGGGGACCAGAGCATTTAGATACATCACAGAGCTGTATTCCAGATCCCAAGCTAGAGTAAAGGTTAACGGAGATCTCTCTTCGCCTTTCCTGATCTCGAACGGCACCAGGCAGGGATGTCCCCTGTCACCGCCCATTTTTGCACTGATAGTGGAACCCTTCCTGCGACATATAAGGGATAATACTGACATCAGGAGGATCCAGGCTGGGGGCATGGAGCATAAGGTTGCCGCATATGCGGACGACCTGCTGTTCTTTGTATCAAACCCGGTGACAGGGCTTCCTGTCCTAATGAAACTCTCCAACTTCAAGATCAATCTCGATAAATCCGAGGCACTCAGCGTGGGACTCCCGGACGACACCTCTGGACACCTCAGGGCCCCGTTCCCGTTCAGATGGGTTTCCCCTACACTAACTTATCTAGGAGTGAAAATACAAAACAATATTGATGATGTCTTCCGGTTCAACTTTGCGCCAATGCTGCAAAAGACTAAGCTAGATCTGACAAACTGGAATATCCCAACATTTACGTGGGTGGGTCGCATAAATATCATAAAGATGGTGGTCCTACCGAGAATTCTATATCTGCTTCAAACTCTCCCATGTCACATCCCGAAGAGTTAATTCAAGAATTTGGACTCGATCTTTAGACAGTTTATTTGGAGTAACAAGAGGCCTAGGCTAAGACTAGCCCTTCTCCAGCGCCCTAGGCACAGGGGAGGTCTGGCAGTTCCGAATCTGCTGAGATATTGGCAGGCGACTCATTTACAGAGAATTGTGGACTGGAATAGGGGACTGGGCAGGAAAAAGTGGGTCGCCGTTGAGGCGGAGTGTGTGGAGACTTTGCTAAAGGATTTACCATGGGCGTCCAGGGATTCCGCTAAGTGGGTGAGAACCCACCCCATGGTTAAGGAGACCCTCGAGGTCTGGGATGGATTGAGGTCAAGAGAAGAGATATCCCTTTGGCCAACCCCGCTAATCCCGCTACTGGACAATCCCGACCTTCCATGTGGTCAAAGACTCCGGGCGACAGAGGGGTGGGGAGAGTTGGAGATGATTAGAGGGAGAGACTTGATACAGAGGAAGACCTGGTGCTCTGTAGAAGAACTCAGAGACCGATGGAACAACCCACGACTGGATCCTTGGCACTTATTGCTATTCCAGTACTATTTGCAGCGGACAGGCCCCAGAGAATCCCTTAAGCGAAACCTTACGGCCTTTGAAACCCTTATTACAAGGTGGGACCCCCCTGCTAGGCTGATCTCACAGATTTACCAATTACTGGGCAAGGAGTAAGGCCACCTTACTGCCAGCAATGGGAGAGAGACCTGGAGAGAGAGTTCACGGAGGAGGAGTGGGAACGGATATTCACCCTTGCCCACAAATCATCAATAGCGGTACAAACACAGGAAACAAATTACAAATACCTCTCCAGGTGGTATTATACTCCCAAGCACCTGGCAGTCTGTTTACCAGGCACCTCACCTAGATGTTGGAGATGTAGGGAAGAAGAAGGGTCTTTTCTCCATATTTTTTGGACATGCCCGAGGATAAAACCCTTTTGGACTGAAGTGATCCCACTTATGACGGAAGTTACTGGCTCTCAGATCCCATTCTGCCCAGCTCTTATGCTTTTACATCATAGCACATGTAGCGTCACCAGCTACAAGAAGTCAATACTGATACACCTTATTAATGCAGCTAGGGCACTGATTCACAGATTTTGGAAATCGGAACACACCCCTACAAAAGGGGAGTGGATCCGAGAAGTTAACAGGGTTAGGGAAATGGAGGAACTGACGGCGGCCTCCCAAGACAGGGGAGAACAGTCCACTGCAGTTTGGACCCCCTGGTACCTTTTTCGAGACTCTGCGGTCTTTGCTCGAGGTCTGGCACCGGACCCCCCACCCGCCTCCCCTGACGCGAGAGAGGTGTACCCCCCCTTCCCTCCCTATCTATCCTACCCGATCATTCTGTTGTCTCTCTCCCTCTACTTTCTTTCTCCTTTCTTTCTCTCTTGCTCCAGTGCAGCGGAGCGGCAGCCCCAGTCCTATTGCTAAGTGAGAGATGGAGCTCCTGGAGAACTCGCGGGCTTGAATAGACAACCCGGGGCTCAGGGGAGTCGCGCGGGCCTCATATCAATTAAAGAGCGACAGGCACCTCCGTGGTCCCCCTTTTCTCTCCCTCTGCCCCCCCCCCCCACCTTGGACACGACGAATAGAAGCCAATCTCTGAATGACGGGGGTGGGGTGGTAAGGGGTGTTCCTTGTGACCAGCGGGACTCGCAGGCCCGGTCTATATAACCAGTGACATCACCAGACAGAGCCTGAAGGGCTTGCGACGGCTGCAGGAGAGGAGAAGATGAGGGCGGATGGTTGCTTTGCTTTGCTGTATTGTGGTTCAAAAAAAAAAAAAATATATATATATATATATATATATATATATATATATATATATACAAAAATTCCGCACCACAAATTTAAATTTAATTTAATCCAATACCTGTGGCCGTGCAGTGGTGGGAGGATATCTCTGTCCTAAATTGAGATCCTAGTATTTTAATGGTGAATCCAGCAGTTCACCCAAAATAGCTCCAAACCACCGCACCTCCTCCACAGCTATAAATAAATGAACTAAATATATATCATGAATTCATAGATTTATTTATTAATAATTACCCACATAAATCACATTACAAACAATTAAAAAAACATATAAAACTAGATCGTACACTCCCAGGGGCATCCCAATTTTACCCATATCCAATCCCATAACTATAATACTTCAGTGCTAATTTTACAATCAATCCAAAGTGCGTAAGTGCTTCTGTGCAAATATAATATTGAAAATACAAAATGTGGCAAGAAAAAAGAAGCAAAAACAGACTCAAATATAAAATACAACAATCAATTTGAAAGCATACACATCACCTGAGTGTGTAACTCCGAGTGTCCCCCAGGAATGCCCAGGTCAAGTAGCGATCCCCAAACGCGTTTCGTGGCCCCCCCGCTCACAGACCACTTTTTCAAAGTATAGTGTTATACTGTTCCTAACCTGAAACGTTACTTGATTGCTTATTCTGTACTGTTTTGAAATGAAAGACAACTAAATAAAGAGTTTAAATAAAGTAGACCAAAACCCACCCTCCGCCCCCGGGGGGGAAATCGGGATGCCTCACTGTGTGAAACCCCCCAGGTCGCGCATAAACTCACCTTTGTTCCCGGTCCAACAGCGCGAGCAGTTGCTGTGCGAGCAGCGGCCACATCCCCGCTATCCCTCTAGCAGGGCGTGTGCCCGCGCCAGGCATTTGTGAGTGGCCGGCATGGGCACGCTTTGTGTTAGAGGGTAACGGGGGATGCGCCCACCAGCTCGCTCGGATCCGCTCACATTAGACAAAGGCTTAGACGAGCTAACGTGAGTGGATCCGAATGCGCTGATTTGACGAGAGGCTGCTCATGCGCCATAAGACTGAGGAAGGGTTAGTGCGATCAGGCGACATGAGGGGTTTCACACAGTGAGGCATCCCTGATCGGGGTGCCCCCGGGGGCAAGGACCAAAACCTGGGGGGGTTTGACACAGTGAGGCATCCCGATTTGGGTGTAATTGGACTTCCACTTTAAATAAATGTAATGTGTTTTGAATACAAATTAGTTGAGGAGCTGCTTAGGTATGATTCCCAAAAAACGCTGAAAGAAGGAAAGAGTTTCCCTTTACTTTCTCCCCAAAAAGTGTATTTTGTATTGAGTAAAAATGAATACCCCAAGACACCCTGCATTCAAAGTATAAGGTATATTTATATCTAATTTCCTTTTTTTCTTTTAATCTCCTGCTGAGGCTGAGGGGAACTCAGAAAAAGTGCTGGGACTCTATATGCTACATGGTAAGAGAAGGGGTTCATTAAAAAATTGATCGAATTTTAGTTTCAGGCTTCAGTTATTTTAATAAATATCATAAAGCAGACACAGCGATGCGCATCCTGTACTGTGTATACACTGTAACTATATTTGTCTGTTATTACGTACATTTCCTAAAAAGAAAAAAAAAATAATGTGGAATATAATGAGCAACTGTGATCCAACGCTGCCCCCCAGTGGGGAAAATAGCATCAGTTCCAAAAAAATAAAAGGGGACAAAATGATTTTTTTAGATTACTTTTAGACAACTGGTATCAAATAAACCAAACAAAATATGTAGAGCAAATCTCTCCCTAGGTTTAGATAGAAGCTGGTTAGTTAAAGTGGACCAAAACCCACTGAACTTGTGAAATACATTTGGCCAAAGCCCCTGGTGGTACTAACTTCTTAGGGTATAGAACTACAAATGGATATTTTTGCTTTTCGAAACGCCCTAGAACACTGATTTTTTGCTGTCCCTCTCTGTAAGATGGCAGGAGATCAATGACATCATTGCCACACACAACAATGGCAACCAATGCAGGAGGCGGAGCTTTACTGCTAAAACAGGCGCCATTATCAGGGATTAGAGTGAAAACTGGCAAAAGGTACTGAGCGTGGAGAGACATCCTGACTGCATGGCATTCTCCCACAAAATCCAGCCCAGCCACAGATGTGACAGGTGGAACGGTGGTCAGTGCCCTGTCAGCGGGATAGGCCCTGATAGTGATAGGAACTTTAATAATAATAGTTAAATACAAAACTTAGGTGCCATTGCATCATGAATCCACATGATGGCAGTGTTGCCTAAGGAATAAACATAGATAATATTAATTAGTCTAGCGTACCCCTTAAAGTAAGTAAATTGAGACTTAGCCAGGTGGCATTGGCAACATTACCTTCCCTGCCATTGGTTGAGCCTAGCAACATCGTTGGGTAAGGCAACATTTCAGAGGTTATATAAGGGAGAACCCAACCCTTCTAGATGGTTCTTAAGTCTGAGTTCCAAGCTGAAGAGGGGAAGTGTTAATGTAGTGGAGGAGCTGAGTAACAGTGAGGGAAGAAGCCTGTGGATTGTAACTGTTTGCTGTAACCAATGGATATTGCCTGTACTGAATAGGCTGTTTGACATGGATGGAAGCCTTCCAATTAAGACCCTGTTGTTTGCATCAAGACGTGTCATGATTGGAGACCAGCGACGACTGAATCAGTAAGTGCACCTCCACCCCACACATGCCACACCAACATGGGATGCCCTACCCTAGGTCCAAGAACCCCCCTCGCTCCTTAGAGCGTGTGCCAATTGGCAGTCACGCACCCGCTACACAGGTATCAACTCCCCTTTCATGTCCTTGGTAATGAATTGGAGAAAAATACTCACAAATGATTTTGGTTTTAAAAGAAAAAACTGGAGGAAAGTTAAATCTTCTTTTGGCTCTTATCTTCCTACTAGCACCTTTTTTCAGAAGCCTATAATTGCTCCCAGCATGAGATTGAGGGTGTGGGAGGGGGCTTAACCAGCTAGTTTAGAACAATGGCATCCTGTCAGAAACCAATGGCATACAAATGGTATAGCTGGGGAAAACGAAAATTAAAATCACTAGAACAGGAATACCAAGCAGCACTGAGGGCCAAAAACATCCAAATGGTAATGTACCTGGGGGGGGGGCAAAAGAGATTGAGTTGTTTTGGGGGGTTTGTTCCCCTTTAAATGTTCCAGCAGTGCATGAGGTTATTTATTAAAGTGGACTGAAACCGAGCCCCGATCGGCCCTGGGAATGTTCACTCCCCCCGAGGCATCCAAAATCAGGCTGCCCCGCTGTGTGAAACCCCCCAGGACGCCCGCTAAAACGCCGCTCAGACGTGCATAGCTCAGCGGCTCCGAGCGCGCTGATTGGACGAGCGGCCACGCATGTGCCGTAGGACCGTGGTGAGGTGACTTGATGTGGGAGATCTGGGGGGTTTCACATAGCGGGACACCCCAATCGGGGGGAAGGACCAAAACCCAGGATAGTCAAAATCCTGGGTTTTGGTCCACTTTAAAGGACAAGTATCGTTTTTCAACTGCGCTGGCAATGAGCTGTGTGTATTCTCATCAATGACACTTCTTTGCGCTCAGCTGATAAATACGTTACTTCTAGTGTGGGGGGGAAGCTTGTTACACTTAGATACATATGTATCAGAAACTAACGGCCAACTGTATCTAACGTAACAAATTTCCTCTGCACTAGAAGTAATGTACTCATCAGCTTAGAGGCAGAAACGTGTCATTGATGAAAATACACACAGTGCGTTGCCGGAGCATTTGGCTAACGATACTTGTCCTTTAAAGTGCAGAAGGCTTCACCTCATGTGGAGGATTTTCCTCCCTCATACCTGGAGGTATTTAGCAGTAATGTGCTGTGCCAGGTTAGCCAGTAAACAAATAAGACCATCTTGAGTATTGCCCACAACATATGCACAGCAATTGGCTCTGATTGGAGGAGAGCCTCTGCTTGCGCCATAGGACTGGAGAATGGTAACTTCTTATGGGCGGTCTGGGGAGGTTTCACACAGCAGGGCATCTCGAATCAGGATGCCCCAAGGCCAAGATCTGAGTAAAAATCCAGGGTTTTATTATGCTTTAAAGCGGACCTTCACCCTGAATAAGAGCCTATCTTATATGTTTCCCACACCCTGTACATACAGATTGCTCACATTAAAAATCATCCTACCCGCATCTACTGCATGTTATGAGCCTTTAAACATCCAAGATGGCGGCTCATGGAGCAACAGGTAGCCTGCAAACAGGAAGTGTCTTCTGACTGTGTTTCTCTGCATTCTGGGATTGGTGTCCTTTCCCTGACCCAAGCTACTCTGTCTGTGCAAAGCACAGCTATAACCCGCCCCCCTGTACTTTATCCTGCTCTCCTGTGAGTCAAGATGGCGACACCCATATCCTAGAGTCCTGAACAGAGTTGCAGCCTGGTGGGGGAAAGAATAATAAGTGACTAAAAACTTAAAATGTATTAATTTTAGATGCTGCGGAATCGTTTTTTAAGGGTTTGGGCTTTTCATTAAATCATGGTGAAGGTCTTCATTATTATTATTTATTTAATTATTTTACAGCACAAGTTGTAGCTATTATACAACTTTAAATAAATATGTTGTGTTACATGAGTACTTACAGTTTTTCTTCCTTCTTATCTAACACTATATACACGGTTCCAAATCCTCCCCTGCCAAGCTTTTGTTGTATCAAATATCTCTTTGCAGTCAGAAAATCCAAAAGTGAGCCGGCACATCGAGAGTTAAATCAAAAATAATTCTATTCCAAAGTGTTTCAAACAGGTTACAGCTGGCGTTTCGGGGAGTCAGCGCCTTCCTTCCTCAAGGCAGTGTATCCACATACAACAAACATCTGTATAAACCTAGAGGAACCAATAGGAGGCAGACAGGGGTTGATTGGTTCCCGTCTGACCTCACTTCCTGGGTGGAGCCAGTGTCACATCATTGTTCAGTACATTACACATAAACACAAGTTAATACTTTCAACAAGATTACAAACGAGCAGAATTCATTTGACATGTAATTGTTATATTATTGCACACACAATATGCGCAGCAATTGGCTTTGATTGGCGGAGAGCCCAGGTACCAGGTAAAGGTACGCTTTTATGGGCGACCTGGGGAGGTTTCACACATTGGGGCATCCAGAATCAGGATGCCCCCAGGCCAGGTAACAAGACCCGATGTCTTGCCAAGGCCAAGATCCGAGTTAAAATCCAGGGTTTTATTATGCTTTAAGCAAACTTTAGTCTTCAATGATTTCATTATTTTACAGCACCAGTTGTAGATATTATACTACTCTATATACATATGTTGTGTTACATGATTACCGTACTTATAGTTCTTCGTCTTTTGCCTTTTTATCTCACACTAAATACACCGTTCCAAATCCTCCCCTGCCAAGCTTTTGTATGTATCTTCACAATCAGAAAATCCAAAAGTGAGACGACACATCGAGAGTTAAATCAAAAAGAATTATATTCCAAAGTGTTTCAAACAGGATACATCAGATACAGCCAACGTTTCGGGGAGTCAGCTCCCTCCTTCCTCAAGGCAGTGTATCCACATACAACAACAGACCACCATAACTATTCCCCTTTATAAACCTAGAGGAACCAATAGCAGGCAGGCAGGGGTTAACTGGTTCCCGTCTTCCCTCACATCCTGTGTGGAGCCAGTGTCACATCATTGTTCACTAGCTCCAGTGACCTCACTTCCTGGATGGAGCCAATGCCACAACATTGTTCAGTACATCACATATAAACACAAGTTAATACTTTCAACAAGATTACAAACAAGCAGAATACATTAGACATGTACAGTAATTGTGGCCCCCTCCCTAACCCCAGAAGTGCCCCCCAAATATTGCACACAATATGCACAGCAATTGGCTCTGATTGGACAAGAGCCCGCACTTGCGCCATAGGACCGGGGAAAGGAACGTTTTTATGGGCAATTTAGGGAAGGTTTCACACATTGAGGCAGGCTAAAGAGGGATGCCCCCAGGCCAGGTAACAAGACCCGAGATCTTGCCAAGTCCAAGACCCAAGTCAAAATCTAAGGTTTTGTTCTGCTTTAAGCAAACTTTAGTCTTCAATTATTTAACTATTTTACATCACCAGTTGTAGCTATTAAACTACTTTAAATAAATATGTTGTGTTACATGATTACTTACAGTTTTTCTTCCTCTTTTGCCTTCTTATCTAACACTAAATACACGGTTCCAAATCCTCCCCTGCCAAGCTTTTGTTGTATCAAATATCTCTTGGCAATCAGAGTGTCTGGCTTGGCTGAAAGAGGGCGGCCATCTATAAGTCCCTGAGACTCTTTGTAGTTTGGCATGTCTTCAAAGTGTAAAGATTTCTTCCTTCTCAGTCGCTATCAGATGGGGCCCTGTTCAGATTTCCACTAGTGTCTCCAATAGGCAGAAGCCTTGAAGAAAACAAAAACAATGGTTTTGATTCATCATCATTTGTAACAAGAAAGCTGCCTGATTAAATATATATTTCTTTGCTATGTCACGTGTATGTGATTCAGCAAAAAAAAAACATGTTTCATTTGTTGCCAAGCAACAGGGGGAAAGGGGAGAAGCCCAGCCAGGGTATTTAATGCAAGTTCTGGAAATCTTACAGACCCCGCCCATTATGTTGATTATTACGCAGCATCACAGATCCAAGGACCACTCCCACTTTTTCCAGAAAATAAATAATAAGGAGAACATGTAAATCCTGATATCTCGGCCATTTCTTCTTCAGTTTAAAAGCAGAAAATGTGGCTACACAATAGTGTAACAATTACCTTTGTTCTTTAGTAACAAATTAATGCTGGCGTGGCGTCTAAGGATGAATGCAGCATTTATTTTAACACTAAAATATTTTATTAAAAAAATGCAAAGTCAGGATATTATTCTAAAGGAAAAATGTGAGACCGCACTCTGCTATATAATTGTTTAGTGTGCAGTGTGCACAAAGGGGTGAAGCAATAGTTATACACAGAAAAGCTGGAAGTTCCACACCTTCCAAAACACCCACTATGATATATGGCACCACTGCTGAATATATTATAAAAATCAATATTTATTTACAAAAATATATAGAAAACTATACACACTAAGGACTCATTAAAAAACACAGAAGACATTACATGGTCAATAAGGAAGGAAAAAAAACAAAAAAGATGGAAGGGAGGGGGACTGGTGGATGGTACAATATTAATTCAGGGTCATAATAATTTATGTTACAAATATGCATTAATTGTACTGCCTGGCTGGTAAAAAGTGCTACAGTGCATATAAAAGTCTCTATTGTAAAGAAGAACATCAGTGTCTCAATGTATTAGAAACCCTACTTAAAGTGCAAGTGCTAACATGAACTACCCTCTAAACTATACATTCCTATATACATACTAATAAAACAGTGAGGACCAGCCGGATAGGACAGAAAAAATACAATTCCCAATATTAAATGAAGAACTTACATCAAAAACGACCACCAGCCCACCGCCCCAGCGTCTACGCGTTGCGTGATGTCACAGGCGTCACTTCCTCAGGACATCATGATGATCAGGATGATGTCCTGAGGAAGGTACGCCTGTGACGTCACGCAACGCGTAGACGCTGGGGCGGTGGGCTGGTGGTCGTTCTTGATGTAAGTCCTTTATTTAATATTGGGAATTGTATTTTTTCTGTCCTACCTGGCTGGTCCCCACTGTTTTATTAGTATGTATATAGGAATGTATAGGTTAGAGGGTAGTTCATGTTAGCACTTGCACTTTAAGTAGGGTTTCTAATACATTGAGACACTGATGTTCTTATTTACAATAGAGACTTTTATATGCACTGTAGCACTTTTTACCAGCCAGGCAGTACAATTAATGCATATTTGTAACATAAATTATTATGACCATGAATTAATATTGTACCATCCACCAGTCCCCCTCCCTTCCATCTTTTTTGTTTTTTTTCCTTCCTTATTGACCATGTAATGTCTTCTGTGTTTTTTAATGAGTCCTTAGTGTGTATAGTTTTCTATATATTTTTGTAAATAAATATTGATTTTTATCATATATTCAGCAGTGGTGCCATATATCATAGTGGGTGTTTTGGAAGGTGTGGGACTTCCAGCTTTTCTGTGTATCAGGATATTATTCGTTGTATCTAATGAAAAATGACAAAAAAATTACAAAAAAAGTTTTAAAAAAACCCATGATCAGTTACCCACAACGAGAACAAAATACTCCACGTGAAATACGCTGGGAAAAGGGAAGAACTTGCCTTAAGATGCACACTCACAGGCCAAAAACGCAAAGGCTCGTCAGGAACAAAAGCTTACCCCAAGCACTTCCGATGGCTTTTCCACGAGTGAACTAATCTCGGAGGTGGTGAATCACATGAGCATTTGGAAATTCAAGTGCTGCGAGTTTGCTTTTGCACCAAAACGAGCCTTTAGGCGGAGGCTCTGAACTAACCTTATACTGTTTACTTATGGCATGAAACACATTGATGATAGACTTTATCATAGTTCCTCTTCTTCTTAATTTCCCAAATCACATCTCATATCATTCCAAAGAGCGTTGATAATATAAGGAGCAGCTGTCTTTTGCAGTCAGCTCAGTGCTGCCCAGTGATAAGGTGAATATAAAATGTTGCAGGTTTCACTACAGGATATAAATAGATTGTGGGACAGATCTTTGTATTGACCCCGGTTATATTTATATAAAGTTATTAGATCGCCCCTCAGGCAGATCTTTTCCAGATCAGAGAATAAGGGGGTTATCCATACAGGGATGGCGACAGATAGTGCTTCGTATCGGCAGGCAGCATCTGGTGAACGACGGGCGCTGTAGGCAACACCACATTTATGAAAGCGAATCTGGTGAGCGACTGTAACAGCGCCATGTAGCGTCACATGTATTATTACAATTACTGCAAACAAGGGCCCTAGATGTGGCCCAAATGTCCTACATAAAGACTGCCGCACACTAAGACAATCCCCTCGATTCAAAGAGGAAAAGTTAATTGATTTCGTATCGAAAATCGTAAGTTTGGGTGGGTGTTAGTCATTTTTTCCTGTTTTTTTGGCCATTTCCGACTCGCACGAGCCTACGTACGAATGCGTATATGCTCTTACGATCAGCGGAAGTTCGTTCCTAAATTTTAGGATCAAAACGTAAAACTTAGGATCAAATCCTAAAACTTACGATCAAAACGTAAAACTTAGGATAATTGGATGTGTTTAGGTGTGATTCAGAGAAACCTCTAAACGCGTTTTAAAAGAAAGCCACAGCCGACACCTTTTAGCAGCCGGATTGCTGTTCGTGAACAGGTTTTTTGGCTATGTGGAGGAGTCTGCGCGTCTTGTGCTCCAATGAACTGCATGTATCAGCATGGCCGAGGCCATTAATTGTATGGCAATGCATGCCTGATTTAATACATTTCATGTATGCCTTATAAAATCATTTTAATGTGGACCTTAATTAGTCCTTTGCATGTAAACCTTTATTTTGCAATATATTTGCGTTAATTAAAGAAACTTATGTCCTTTGTTATTTATTTTAAAATTGATGTACTAGAATAATATTTTTAGATAGCATTTATTGGTGTAGTTGTTTACCTTTGCTTTGTTTAATTATTTAAGCACATCTTTGGTCAGATGCATCACACTTACTGAGGAGAGGAGAGCGGGATAAAGTGCAGGATGTGGGTTACTGCTGTATTTTGCCCCCAGAGCTGGGGGCACGGACAGTCACAAGGCCCTTTCTGTTTGCAGGCTGCCCGATAATACCTGAGCCGCCATCTTGGCTGTTTCGAGGCTCATAACATGCAGAAGTTGCTGGGTGTTTTTTAATATTTGAGAGCAATCTGTATGTAGAGGGTGTGGGTAACCACACCCAAAATTTAAAGTTGTACCATTTGAAGCCAAAATATTAAAATTAAATCCACAAGTAAAAAATGCAAGTTAAGTAAAAATTAAACAAAGTAAGATTTACTTATGCAAATGCATTCATTAATGGTTGGTTACTACAAAATGAATGAAATAAAGAAAAATAAAAGAACAAATATTTAGAATGCACTTTAATGAGGTAAGTTTGTAGTGCGGAGCGGCAAGATCAGAAGGATTTACGTCCAGACAAAAAAGGAAAAAGGGCAAAACCAATGTTGCAACCTGAGAAATGAAACGGAAAAATCAGGATGGAAACTGACATAGGTCTGATTCCCGAACTGCCATACGAACGGACGTATATTTTAGGATAGAAACGTATTTGCTTATAGAATCACTCGCAAGTTCATACGAACGCACGAGCGGACGTGAAAAATAGGATGATCGTGACCCAAATCCAAGCTGTTACATGTTTCTTTGAATCAACCCAAATGTGTATGAATAAAATACTGGATTTATTAAATCATTTTAGATTATGACAAACAACAACATAGAAGACTCAATTAAAAAATATGTATACATACAGTATAAGACACACTGGATGTGTGTTGATGATATTCCTGCTATTGGCTTTTTACTTAAATATGAAGAAATATATAAGTCACATCATTTAAACATATATGCCGAAATCGCTTTGATATGATGGGACTATTGCACCTGTATGGTGGCGTTTTGAAGAGAAGATATATGATAATTGTGCTGAGGTTAAATATTTATTGATTAATGAAGTTCCTATAAGCTGTTAGTGCAGTGGACTACCCACTGTAAAGTGCATTAGTGCATTAAATCAGTGCAAAAAGAGTGCTCAAAAGGATCTCAAATAAGTTGTGCAAAAGAACAATGTGCAAATATAGCAGTGCAGGTTTATGAAAAAATCGCCATCATACAGTCAAGTCAATGAATTAGAAAATTAGTAAGTTACATCACCGCATCTAATGAGCCCAGGATCTCCAGAACCACAACCTTCCACTGACGCGTTGCGTGGCCCAATGCCACTTCGGTATAACATGTATTATTACAGGCGGCTCAGCGTATAGCACCGGTTTCAATTGCAAACTAATCAATATCACAATATATCTACAATCAATTTGAGAGATATCGACAACTGAGCTGTTTTGAAGTGTTTACCATATGAATATGAATACAAGGAACTTAATTTTGTGTATCATATTTGTGAATTCTGGGATCATTTTGGTGTTTTTTGTACATCACATGGTTTGTAAAAAAGGTTTTTAGATGGATTAATTAATAAATGTGAAATATTTTTTATTGGAACTTTGTATCTCTGAATAATTACTGGTGGGGTTGAACCCTGAGGCTTTTGTATATTTAGTTGCGGCTGACCTATACCCAACAAAACAAACAAATTTCTCTCTGAAAAGAAGTCCTGGGTTCGTACCAGAAATTTTGCTGTTCTTTGAGGTTTGGGTCACAAAAGTAGGGGCTGTGTTGTCCCCCTTACTTGCTTTCTGTCTGTGTGCATCTAAACATTCACCAATGATAGCGCATCAGTGATGGATGCTCACATGATGTGCCCAATGCTGCCATTCAATGATGGAGCCTGCTCCCTAACTAACAGCAGGGACATGCACTGAGGCTGGACGGGGAGCATCATGTCCCCAAAAAGGCTGACTGAACTGAAACAGGAGAGCAGCACCCTGCAGGGCTGTACTGCCAGGTAAGAAATTGTACAAAATGTATTCTTCATTTCAGTAAGACATTAAAGTGGCTTACATTTGAATATTGATGAAGCCAATGGGGGTATTACTGTCTCCGTTCTTTAATTTAGCAGAGGAGAGGGGGACAAGATCCATCACCATCCCTGCCTCCTAAAATCTTGGCATGATCACAAGGACCTGCGATGATCATTTCATTTCTGCTTCCCCCTTTGCCATTAGGGCTCGGCCTCCCCATCGTTAGCGGGAGATGTTTACTAGCGCTGTGTGATTTAATCTTCTGCAGCTGAGCACAGATAAATACCTCCATTATCAAGCTAATAACGGCCTCTCCTTGTGTTTAGATTTATGCAGTCACAGCCTAATGCCATGCTATTAACAGCAGCTAATCCTGCTGAAAATTGGCCACTTCTACCGAACTGCTTATTACGCAATGACAAATGAACTTGACTTTTTAACAGGGGTTTTTTAAACCCACATTTTTTTTTTTACTGTATGTTATTGTTACTGTTACTGCTTAAACAAAGTCTGCACTGATAAATTACCGAAAAACATAATGAATACAAATGAAGTCAAATAACATTGCAGGGGGTGGGCTTGGAAATAAAACATACAATGAAATGACATTAATTACATTATGACGACTCAGAGGCGAGCCTCCAGCAGAGTCAAGCTGCTCCATTAGTAAATTCAGAAATTCATTTTTAGACAAATGATGGGAAAGTGTAAGATCTGTAATTAAATGCTGTGACTCTAATTACCGTAATGCAGCCAGAAATCTGCCATAAGGACTCACCCCACTGTCGCATCCCCTCATCAGAGCCCAGGGACAGATGAGATGCCCATACAATAACATGTTACCCCTAATCGAAACCACCATTTGGAGCCATATGGTTGGAGTATATGGGTACCAACCAAGTTGCGTTTAAGGGCTATGAGGACATATACCATAGAGCAGCGATACTCAACTGGCGGACAGGGGGCCAAATGCGGACCTCAGTGTCAGATTTACGGGCCCTGACAGCCCTGAACTGTTGCTTTTGTGTTGCCGTGCTCAGAGCTGGCCCCTTGATCGGTGATGTAGTGTCTCCCTGTCAGTGTAATGGCTCCCTGGCACCTAGCATTGCAATATGAAGTACTGAACGGATGGGAAGGGACAAGTAGTCTTTTTTTTTAGTTTAGCCTGGGGAATCTATAGCCCCTCCCCCAGTGCGCTGATTTATAACTAACTATAACTAACCACCCCCCACGACAGTCCCCCGCCCAGACCTTCACCTCTCACCAGATGCCTTTAAAGTGGACCAAAACCCAGGATTTTGACTATCCTGGGTTTTGGTCATTTCCCTGGGGGCACTCCGATCGGGGGTGCCCCGCTGTGTGAAACCCCCCAGGACGCCGAAACTAGCTCACCCCTTCCCGGTTCCACGACACGTCTAAGAGCAGCGCGGGCACGCGTCCTGCTAGGGGGATGGCGGGATGCGGCCGCTGCTCTTAGACGCGCCGTGGGACCGGGAAATGAGGTAAGTGAATGGGACGACCTGGGGGGGTTTCACACACGGGGGGGGGGGGAATCAATCGGCCCAGGAATCTTATAGATCGCCGATGGAGCTTGGTTTTGGTCCACTTTAAATGGACCTTTACAAAAAGTAGTTGAGTACCCCTGCCATAGAGCTATATAAGACTGCACTTCCTCTTAATTATATAGCAGGGTCATCCAGAATTAAGCACGCCGTAATCCAGGGAGAAGAGCGACACTTACCACTACTTCATTGCAAGCCTCAGAAATTAGGAAATGTGAAATTAGGAACCAATAGTTCCTTGAAACCCCATACACATAACCCCGCCCCTTCATTAAGCCAATTAACACTATGTTTTTAAAAACATGAAACATTTATTAAATATCTAAATAAAGGGTTAGGCCCTTACAGAGCCCACAATTAGATTTTGACATATATAGCACAAGCAGTTGGATGAAACACATTATACAATGGCAATATTTGAGCCTGTTCTTATGGTTCTTTTTCAAGTTCCGAAAACATGTTTGGCCTGGGCAGCTTTCTCAACACCCTTCAATATGTTGTGCTGATTGCTGCATGGAGACAGTTTTATCATACACGTTTCTATTATGTTCTCAAGATATATAGTGATTGTCATTATAGGGTCGATGCTTGGTTGTGTCCCTATGCATTTGTGCACATTTTTGGGAGCCCCAAGTCACGGTTGGGCTTCCTCCTGATTTATAGTCGCCAAAATTCGCATTAAGGGGGAATTTACGCATTAGCGTGCACCAGTGTGTAAACTTGCGCCTGAAGTTCTCCGCAAGCGCAAATTTGGCGCCCCAAACTGGTGCCTGCGATTTATTTAGAGGGCAGAAAAGCTTGTGCAAATGTGTCCATTTCCAGAGTGACTTTCCTCTAGCAAAAAGCTGGAGTAAACTGCCAACTTCACTGACTAAGAGGCCGATTCATCAATAGCGCCAGGTAGCGACAGATGAGCGACTGAAGTATGGCGCTAAGAGCGCCGCTAGCGTCAGCCGCGGGCGGTAGCGATTCGCTATAGCAGGCCTCCTCAGTCGCTACCTGGCGTTGTTGCGAACAACGCCTACATTGCTGAATATGATGTTGGCCCTCAGCTTTGTAGGCGCTGTCAGTCAGTGTGACCACGCTATTCTACACAGCGCCTGTTAGCTTTGCTGTGTCCTGGCCATCCAGTACCTTCTGAATAAAACACATTGCCACATTTGTAAAAAATTTAAAGAGTTTTTATTTTGTGTTGAAAAGGAAATTAAATTCAACCAGATATTCGAATATAAATGCAAAATAAAACATAATTAAACACATAGCCACAATTTTTTTTTTTTTTTTATTTGTTAAATAAAAAGGAAATACAATTAAACCACCAATGAGAAAGAAAATGAAAATAAAAACAGGACAGAGAAAAATGGAAAATAGAAAAAGAAAAGAAAAACAGAAATGAGAAAGGAAAATAGAAAAAAGAAAAACAGAAATGAGAAAGCAAAATATTAAAAAGAAAAACAGAAATGAGAAAGGAAAATAGAAAAAGAAAAGAAAAACAGAAATGAGAAAGGAAAATAGAAAAAGAAAAGAAAAACAGAAATGAGAAAGGAAAATAGAAAAAAGAAAAACAGAAATGAGAAAGCAAAATAGTAAAAAGAAAAACAGAAATGAGAAAGGAAAATAGAAAAAGAAAAGAAAAACAGAAATGAGAAAGGAAAATAGAAAAAGAAAAGAAAAACAGAAATGAGAAAGGAAAATAGAAAAAAGAAAAACAGAAATGAGAAAGGAAAATAGAAAAAAGAAAAACAGAAATGAGAAAGCAAAATAGTAAAAAGAAAAACAGAAATGAGAAAGGAAAATAGAAAAAAGAAAAACAGAAATGAGAAAGCAAAATAGTAAAAAGAAAAACAGAAATGAGAAAGGAAAATAGAAAAAGAAAAGAAAAACAGAAATGAGAAATAAAAGGAAAATGGAAAAGGGAAATAAAAACATAAATCAGCCAGAAAAATATAATTACAATAGGAAGTAGAATGCCAAGGAAACGTTCACCAGAATTAAACACATAGCCACATGTATCTATATATAGTAGATTTTTTATTCAAATCTACCTAAAATTAAAAATGAACACAAGAGAAATGGTAAAGTAAAATTAAAACAGAAAGGAAAAAGCAAAGTAAAGTAAAATAAAGTTGGGAAAGTCCGAAATATTGATCACGGTGCCCGTGTTTGTGCCTGAAAAAATAAGAAAAGTGCAGTTATTATAGATCTTTAAAGTAGTATAGTTGTAGCAAATACAAAAATGCATTACTTGATAACCAACATTGGCGTCTTACACCCCCCCTTTGAGTGGTTTGGGTCATCTTACACCCCCCTTAGAGTGGTTTTGGTCATCTTACACCCCCCTTAGAATGGTTTGGGTCATCTTACACCCCCCTTAGAGTGGTTTGGGTCATCTTACACCCCCCTTAGAGTGGTTTGGGTCATCTTACACCCCCCCTTACAATGGTTTTGGTCATCTTACACCCCCCTTAGAGTGGTTTGGGTCATCTTACACCCCCCCTTACAATGGTTTTGGTCATCTTACACCCCCCTTAGAATGGTTTGGGTCATCTTACACCCCCCTTAGAGTGGTTTTGGTCATCTTACACCCCCCCCATAGAATGGTTTGGGTCATCTTACACCCCCCTTAGAATGGTTTGGGTCATCTTACACCCCCCTTAGAGTGGTTTGGGTCATCTTACACCCCCCCTTACAATGGTTTTGGTCATCTTACACCCCCCTTAGAATGGTTTGGGTCATCTTACACCCCCCTTAGAGTGGTTTTGGTCATCTTACACCCCCCCTTAGAATGGTTTGGGTCATCTTACACCCCCCTTAGAATGGTTTGGGTCATCTTACACCCCCCTTAGAGTGGTTTGGGTCATCTTACACCCCCCTTAGAGTGGTTTTGGTCATCTTACACCCCCCTTAGAATGGTTTGGGTCATCTTACACCCCCCTTAGAGTGGTTTTGGTCATCTTACACCCCCCTTAGAATGGTTTGGGTCATCTTACACCCCCTTTAGAGTGGTTTTGGTCAGCTTACACCCCCCTTAGTGTGTTTTTTTGCTCATTTTGATGGGAGATCAAATACATTTAACCAGTAGTGCAGTACTTGCATTAGAGTGAAGGGTAGTTAGCTTACCGCAAAAAAAGAAGTGATCATCCTTTCCCTTAGCTCATCGCCAGTCTGGGTGTCCTCACTTCTTTCTGCGGGCAGGTTGGGGATTTCTGGCACCAGTGCTGTCTCCTCGGGGGCTTGGATTCGGTGACAAATGCAAATGTTGTGTAGCACACAGCAGGCAAGGATGATCTTGGAAACCTTCTGTGGGCTGTAGAGCATCTCTCCTCCTGGCCGTGCCAAACAGAGAAAGCGTGCTTTCAGCAGGCCGATGGTTCTTTCCACAATGCTTCTGGTCTTGCGATGCGCTGCATTGTAGCGTTCATGGGCAGAGGTCCGTGGGTTCCTGACCGGAGTCATGACCCACGTTCTCTGCCCATATCCCTTGTCCGCTGTAGAAAAAACACAAGGAGAGAGACAGCAATTAGTACTAGTACATGTTTTTTGGTGGTAGTTTGGTTAAAATTGGCTTACTAGGCCACATATTAGCAAAATACATTGACATGGTTAATTTATTACCCAGTAGCCAGCCAGCTGGCATTTCGTTGTTATCAAACTTCCGGCACAGGACTGTCCGCTGCAAGACGTAAGAATCGTGGCATGAGCCGGGGAACCCCGATCTCACCGCCCGCAGCCTCATGTCTGGGTCACAGACCACCATCACATTATTTGAATGGAATTGTTTCCGGTTTCTGTAGGACAGCTCCTGTGCACGGGGAGGGCGGAAAGGGATATGTGTACCATCAACGCACCCTAGCACATTCGGGATCCCTCCCATCAGATAGAAAGCATGTTTTATTTTGGCAACCTCTTCCTCATCCTCAGGAAACCTGATGTAAATTGGGATTAAATCACAAATTGCCAGAACTACCTGGATTAGTATGCGGCTCATAGTAGCCTGGCTTATCCCGCTGAGGAGGGCTGAGGTTGCCTGGAAGGTCCCTCGTGCCAAAATATTCAGAGTGGCACACAGGCGTACTATGCCTGGAATGGAATGAGTGCGTTTGGTGGATGGCTCGATTTTGGTCTTAATCTGATCATATAGGGACTGTAGTGCAGCACGATTCAGACGGAAGCGGCTCCTGATCTGCTCGTCACTTAAGTCCCATACTGAAAGGCGGATTGCAAAGGAGCGGGGTGCCCTAAGCCTCACAACACCCCGCTCCCTTTCCTCCTGCTCTTTCAGCATACACATACATCCATCCACCCAGACACCATACATCACCCTCTTATCCATCACACACACTAAAGATATATACAAAAACAAAAATAAACAAAAAAAACCACTAACACACAACACACACACAAACAATCACACTCCACACACACCCGCTACAATGCAGCTCACCACAAAACCAGAACTATAGTGGTCCAAACCACCAGCCTGCTGAAAACCAGCTTTCTAAGTTAGGCACAACCAAGAGGGGAGTTGCTGCACAGCCCACAAAAGGCCCCAAAATCAAGCCTCACTTGCTGTATGCTACACAATATTTGCAGATGCCACCAAAACCAAGCTCCTAAAGAAACAGCACTGATGTCAGAAATCACCCAACAAGCCACAGAGAGTGAGGACAGAAACCAGACAGAGGCTCAAATGAGCTAAGGGAAGCGAGCACAGCACCACACCACAGCCTTTGCCACAGTGTAAGAATAGCAGAAGCTAGAACATTCCTTCCTTTTATACTTCATTTTCTAAAGTGACAGGTCCGCTTTGCCGCCTTTTGCGTCGCTCTGCTATTTCCGGGCGCCAATTAGCCGACCCAGGTGTGCGTAAAACAGAGTGCGCACGCGCACGCTAGTAGCGCTACTAGCGTACTTGAGCCGTAACTTGCGTGCATTAACGGACATGGCCCAAAAATCAGGGGTGGACCAATGAAAGGGAAGCTGATGTTTTTTTAAATAGCCGTTAGGCTAACCACATGTCACAAGGGTTTGAGATACATCAGTCCATTGTTGGATTTGGGTGTGTGTTGTTTGTTTAATGAGGTCTGTAATGACTTAATTGGCTAACACACATGCTTCTGTCAGTGCAGTGGAGGTGTGCCTAGAAGGAACTGGGCTGTATGTGTGAATCAATTAAGTGGGCTGCTTTTGGATTGGCTGTTAGAGCACATAAAACCTGCCCAAGCCTAAGAGATTGCGATGCCATTCTGTAGTCTGCATGCGTGCTTGTTGGGTGTGTATTTGTGTGTGTGTGCAGCTACAGGATGGAGCCAAATTCAGGACATCTGCCGGCCACAGCAGGCCCGAGTAGGAGTTTGGTGGGTGCTGTGCGCAGACCTCCCTTACGGAAAAGGGCACAGCCTGAAGGTGGGGCAGCACCCCAGGCTAAGCGCCCAGGTGCCAAGAGGGAGCCTGAATTTAATTTGGCTGAGAATAATCATCTTGTGCGCCTTACACTTGCTAAATGGGAGCTGCTATTTGGCTCCCAAAGCAAGTCCATAGGCAAACAAGAAAGAAGCAAACTGTGGGATGCCATTGGTGTGGAGCTTAGTAGCACAGCTCAACACCCACGTAGTGGCCCATCCTGCAGGAAACGCTTCTACACTTTGCGAGGGGCCCTTATGAAAAAGATGAATCACGATCTTGATGTGGACAGTGGGTTTATCCAGGCTCCAAAGAGTACCTACAGGCCGTATGAGGAGATGCTGAAGGCCAAAATCCCACTGGCTCGGCTGCAGGGTGTGGATCCTGGGGATGACACCACCGGTTGGACTGAAGGTACATATTTTCTGGCTTTTATAATAACCTAATGTTAATGTATGTGATTTGCATTTTTACATTCTGACCAACTAACAGTAGGACCTGTGAAGTATTACATTACAGCTCAAAAATTTGTAACTTTTCTGTCTGTTGCTTTATGCATAGGTGCACATGCTGCTGTCCGGGATGTGCCTCAGGACACCCAAGCTCCTGCCCTTCCAGCAACCTCAAGGCTACCCCAGTCTGCCATTGAAGGTATTTACCCCTAATTTGGTTGCTGGTTGTTTTGTTAACAAATGGGTGTGGGAGCAGCTCAAACAATCAAGTTTTGCCCTGTTGAGTATTAATAATATGTGGCTGCGCCCTAATTGCACGCCCACTGTAACACTCACAGCAACTAACTAACAAGGCCCTAACATGTGTAGATATGTAGGACGCCAGAGATGTGTAGCCATATATCGGCATATCAATGTGGGAGCCACACTGGCCTTGATTAGTGAATATTAGTGAAAGAGCTGCTCACACACCTTAATGCATGTTGTATTTTGGCACGCACATTAACTATGGCTCAATGTTGGGTTTATTTTGGCCTAGCTCCCATGCCCTTGGCCCCAGCATCTCCTCCGGATCCCACCTACTCTTTGGATGTCGGTAAGTGCATGTGTTCACCTTGCTTGATCCACTTTTACTCAAGTGCATGTGTCTCATTCCTCTTTTTTCTTGGTAGGCCAAGTGACTGGTTCATCTTTGGACCCCACTTCCGATGTTGCCGGTCAACAGGACCCTGTTGGTGTGTAGAGCAATACATAATGTATCCTTTATGCTGTTTATGTTACACTGGTTCATTTTGGTTAGTCTACTAAGCTACATGTTTGCTTGGTAAACTTGAAGATGCCTCTTGGGAGTGCTGGTTGCCTCCCCTGGGTCAGTCTATTAGTTATTTGAGTGATAGCAATGTATTTTTGCGGACATCTTTTTAGCCAAACATTCCCCGTAGTAGTTTGCTGATTATTTAGAGACATTCCTTTTTTTTTTTAGTTGACCCGAATATCGGAAGTGGCTGTCCAGAAAGGGCCCCTCAAGTTCCGGCTGCCAGAGATGAGGGTAAGTGGTTTTGCCTTGCTCTAGTCTGTATTTTGGCTCTACTTTTGTGGCACTTGCTTCTGGCAACTTGTGTGTCCACATGTATTTTCAAGGTCCAAGCTCGAGTGAGGACCCCACTCCAGACATCTGGGACATTGCGGGTATGTTTAATTTAAGCAATGTTTCTGATGTGATTAGCAGAAATTAGTGCGTCTTAGTCCTGTAACATACATGTTAACAATCTGAGTTTAACTGAGACCTTTGGTCTAGTGTGTATTTTGGAACTTTTTAGAAGTATGGCCTCGATAGCCTAACCAGGTTACATTAGAGTTTGGCCCACAGACCTACTAACCTGATTTTCCTGTTTAGCATATGCCAACTTGCCGGACATCTCGGATGTTGAATTGCCACTCTCTGGCAGCGAAACCTCGAGCCTACCTGTGCCGGAGGACACGCAGGTAACATGGCTGATGTAGACGACCTAGAACCACATTGGCATCTTCGTGGGTAGTGGAAGAAGCAACATGTCACATTTCCTTTCATTGTTGTTTTGGCAGGAGGCGGAACCAGAACCCCAAGCTGGGACCTCTTCCCAAGTCCCATGTGGCCAAGCTTCCGAGGCACAGACAAGGGTAAGTTGTATAGTGACTGTTTATGGGAATTATTTTGAGGGGCATAACTGCATTGGTTCTGTTTGACTAAAATGTGGTTTACTATTTGTTTAGCCTCAAACCACAGCAAGAGGAGGTGTGGCACCAACCAGTGCCGATTTCTACGAGCTAGGGGTCCGGATGCTGGAGGACTACAGTCGCCAACAGCCGCGTGATGGAACTAATGAGCGCATTGCGGCGTTGGAAAATCAGGTGCTGATGTGTCAGCAACAAAATGAGGCCCTGCAGCGCCAGATGGACCAGTTACGCCAAAACCAACTACAGAACCAGGAACTTGGTCGGCTGGCAAATGTAATTGAGCAATCTGTACAGCGCCAGGAAGAAGCAATACAGCGCCAGTCAGAATGTCTCCAGTGGCAGGACCAAACTTTGTTGTTGCTACAACAGCTCATACAACAGCAGTCTATATTTTTTACTGCACTGTTGTCCCCCAACACCGCCCCTAGCAATGACTCCCAACCTCCCCGGCCACCCAGCCAAGAATATTAATTTTGTATCTTTTTGGTTATGTAAATATATTTGCTTCACCCACCTCTAAATTGTGTGTTTCCTAAGACCTCGCTAATAACACAGTCAGGGATGAGTATCTGGATCTACATATGTCAATGTATTGGTCAATTTAGCCCACACATTGGAGCCCATAGCTTACTATGGTTAACACCTGAAATGGCTCAAAAGGTATGGCTACATTGACCCACAAATGGTTTGGGAGACAGTTAAACTATGCTTTGCAATGCAACACACTGTAATGATGTGAATCAAAAAATTTTTAATCAAACCCATGGCCAACACGGCCAACCTTGGCCAACAACGGCCATCAAGAGCCCAGCCTTCCCCCCACCCTAACGACGCCGTCGGCGCCTCTTCCTGGCCAGCAGCATCAGCTTCAGGAGCCGGATCTCCCGCCATAGTCTGCGATGCTGGTTTTCACAAGCTGTAGAAATGTAGAAACAACAATTTATTAATAATTTGGCAGTGACCTCAACAGACACAGATGTAGCAATGTAATGTCAGTGTGTCCAATTAGGTGACACTCACATTAACATTGTTGACCACTGTGTGTTTATTGGTTAACATTATATGAGTACTATTGACTGGCAGGAATGTGAACAACACATCCCAAGCATACATTTTAGCTTAAAGTGTACCAACACCCACGGGTGATCGGCCCGGGAATCTATCAGATTCCCTGCCCCATCACCTCCCTCCCCGCGGGACATCCAAGATCGGGATGTCCCTGGGTGTGAAACCCCCCCAAAACCCCAAAATACCTACCTCAGTTTCTGTGTGGCAGTGCCGCTGGGCCCTCCCTGGTGCCCCTCTAGACGTGTGCGTGCCTGCGCCGGCCGTCTGTGAATTGCAGGCGCAGGCACGCCCCCGTAAAAAGGGGCGCGGGGGAGGCGGAGGAGGAGGCAATTTGCAATGGCTTGTACGTTTGTTGGAGTCAAAGTGAGTTCAGGGGGTTGTCACACAGCGGTGCCGATCAGGGGTGCCCCACCGTAGTGGAACAACACCCAGGAAAGTCAAAATCCTGGTTGTTGTTCCAGTTTAACTCTTGGGAAGCAAAGAAGGTGTAATTCCCTGTGTGTCCATTTTTGTGTTTAGTAACAGCCAAACATCAGGGCCTAAGTCCAAACGAGTCCACGAGTTTACCCTATAATGTTACAGGTCCAGACCTAATCGGGCCCATTTGGTTGTGTCTAACGCAAAAATAGTCTCTATGGGGCCTAATGAAGGATGTGAGCCAACAATCAAGCATGCAAACAGGCATGTTGGATTATTGTGCAAACACATTGAGTAGAGATGTGTGTGAAATTAACACATAGGTAAATTTAAATTGGCTGCAGATGTGACTAGAAGACATAGGTTTCACAAGTCTTTAGGCATATGAAGTGGGATGTACTCACCATCGCAGCTGTGGCGGGGGCCCATGCTGCTGGCCGTCCCTGGAGCTGGGGTGGGGAGGAGGGTCTCTGGCTCCGTCTGCGTCGCAACATCTGTCAACATAAAGCAAAAGGCAAAAACACAATTAGTGGGCAAATGACACATGACTATTTGACATCCATCTGGTTATTGAGTCTGAAAATGCAAAGGCTTGCATGGTTACATACAGGTTGACCTAAATTAGCATATTTCCTGGACCATGAGTTAATGTCAATTTGTAAGGCTTCACACATGTATCCCTAAAGAGAATGTGCAAATAACATAGACAGTGCTATTTAAAGGAATCTTTTGCAGTTGTTTGGCTAATGTTAATAGTGGCCCACATGTTGGAGCGGGAACAACTTAACCCAAGAAAAGAAATGCGAACACCCATCATGGTGTTGGCAGAAACATAGGGGTGGTTGACAGTTGGCTAGCACTGTAGTGGGGTTTGTGAGGTTAGGGTACCTTATCAAACCAGCTGTGACAATGGACCAGGAAACATGTGTCTGTTACAAGTGGGCCTATACACAGGATTGCTGCTAATCTTGGTTTGGGTCCACTTTGGCCGAGCCACAAAATTTGCATTACATCACTCCTCGAGTGTGTGCGGACGCGCAGGCCATTTGGAAAAAGAGCGCAGGCGCACACACATCTACAGTGTCACACAGGAGGCTTGGACGGTGGCTTTGCCAACCCCCAAAGAGGTAAGGAGTTTTGTGGTTTCTTTTGGGTGGGGGGGGCCCTGGGTGAGGGATGTGATTGGTCCTGGAAGCTTCCAGAAACCGAGCACCATCAATGTTTTTGGGTACACTTGAATGAATGTAATAACATTGGGAATGTGATGGGTAACCAATAACACTTACCATGACTATGCCCGTGGAGAATCCTACGCCAAAATGCCATGGAGGTGCCACCTATATGATGCCCTGCAAATTAGAGAGGAATGGCAAGGGCTAAGGACACATTGCAAGATGAAACCTGTCACAGACTAACAATTTAAAAATGTACACTCACCAGGGGATGAAGCGCCACTTGAAGCCCAGGGAGGGCTCTGAGGAGGAGGCGGGGAGCCTCGGCTCCTCACACTCTGGTCGGAAGATCCACCAGGCAAAGGGCCACCCTCCTCCCTCTCACTCCCTGCTTGAGAGTGGCCCCTTGCCTGGTGAGATTCCTCACACTCAGAGTGTGAGGAGCTGAGGCTTGATCCAGCCAGCCCCCCAGCAGCACACTCCTCTGGGGCGTCATCCCCTTCCTCCCCTGGGTCCTCTAAATAGGACCCGCGGGAGGGACCCTCCCCCGATGACTCCCCCGAGTCCGCCTGCCTGGTTCGGGGGAGGAATCCCTTCCCACGTTTCCCCAGGGGAGGACGCTTATCTGTGTGGAGGGGGTGAAAGAAAATAATTAATCTAAAGAGCACAAATGGACAGAGCTTAGCAGATGATTCTGCACAAAGGCAAAACATAACATAAGCTTTAACTTACCTGATGCGTAGGCATCATATAGGCGGTACACGCCTTCAGGGTCCCGGCGCTTGAAATCGGACCACTTTTGTTGGATAGAGCGGATTGTGAGCTTGGTCTGGAAGCGCCGGGACACTGTGGCCTTCACCTCCATGGCTATGCGTTTTTTGCCTCCACGGGCATAGTCATATTCGGCGAGGCAGAAGTCCTATGAAAAAACAACAAACAAAATAACATAAATACATGACATCAGAAAACAGTCATAAACAGTTATACATAGACAACATCAAAGTGGACCCACACCCAGGATTATGACTATTCTGGGTTTGTGTGCACTTTGGTGGGCCACACCAATTGTGGGTGGTCCGCTGTCTGCAACCCCCTTGGAAGGCCACAAATACACCACTGAGGCCACTCCCACGTCACTCCCCCAGCAAAACACAGGGCTCTGCGCCGCTGTGGCATGCGCATACAAGGCCGTTGGGACGTGCATACCAGCTCAGCTGGGTATGCACGGCAAAGTTGGCATGTGGCGTTTGACTCTAACAGGGAGTGCGCCTGCACCCAAAATTACAATATGTCTGGCGCAGGGGTACACCCTGCTAGAGGTAAGCGCAATAGGCATCCGCAGCTAACGCATGCACAGATGGGACGGGACTGAGGTAATATTTAGGGCCCTCCAGGGGGGGCATCCCAGCAGGACATCCACAATGGGGATGCCCCACGGGGATTGCTCAAATGTGTTATTAAAAGCAAAATTTGTCATAACCAATCCCCCCTGTGTGTTCTGAAACTTTTCAGCTAAAAAGACAAACCAAAAAATACTCACTTTTACCACCTGGCCATTGACTCGACTATCCACCCGGGTGCGCTTGGCCTTAATAGGCCCAGGAGGGGAAGGGGTGGGAGGGGTGGTGCTTGAGGAAGGTGAGGTAGGTTGGGGAGGTGGGGGAGGGGTGGTGGGGTCGGAGTCTGAGGAGGAGCTGGGGAGGCGCATGACTCGCCTTCTGGGCATCATATTGGAAACGCTAAGGAGGAAACAGGAACCGGAAATGACCCAAGCGACATTGGGAAAAAGTTTTAAAAAGAAAAACGCTCCGCGCACCAGCAACAAGCTATTCGCAGCTATGTGCAAGCTAAGTGGCGGAAAAACTAAAATGACGCTTGAAAACAAGCTATTGGCATAAGCGCTAGACAGTTTTACCTTAAGGTGGCGTTGAAACGCAAAGGAGGATCCCGGAACCGGATATGACGCAAGCAACTGTGCTTCCAAATTCAAACACAAACATGCGCGCAACAGGGCCAAGCTAATATCAGCTATGTGCAAGCTAAGTGGCGGAAATACATTAAAATGACGCAGAAAAACAAGCTATTGGCATAAGCGCTAGACAGTTTTACCTTAAGGTGGCGTTGAAACGCAAAGGAGGATCCCGGAACCGGATATGACGCAAGCAACTGTGCTTCCAAATTCAAAAGCAAACATGCGCGCAACAGGGACAAGCTAATCTCAGCTATGTACACGCTAAGTGGTGGAAATACATTAAAATGACGCTGCAAAACAAGCTAGGGCCAAAGGCGCCACGAATTCTTAGCTTGATTTAGCAGGGGATTCTACATACTGTAATGCATAGGTCCTTCTAAAGCATACACCGTGGGCCTTACATATACAAATCTGAATCAATCAAAAAGTCATCACACAATCAAAGTAGACAACTACCTGAAAATGTGGCACACATGAGAATGCATAACGGGTTGTTATGAGCTGGTACGACTGAATGTTAATCCTGCAATATGTGGGCAGCCACGCTCACAACTACAGTGTATTCATTAACAACGACTGGGGTCGCTGGAAGTGAATTCCTGGCAAATGGCAGAAGGGCACATGTATGAACAGCACAGCGCCGCACAACGCAGCGCAGCGAGGCACAGCGACGCTCGCGCCGCCACATAGCGAATTAAAACAGCGACTGCACAAACACTGACCAACACAGATTCATCAAGGACAGGGCTGCCGAATAGCTTGGGCGCTGACAATTTCGAAGAGCGAACGTGACCGCCCAACCTGACAGGCTACAAAATAGCTTTACAAGCCCCGTTTGTGTTGAAAACAAGCGATTTTGATGCCAATGAGTTTGGGTGGAGGAGATGCAATACCCATGTCACTCACAACATTACATTGTGAAAAATAATAAAAACTTCAAATACATAAAAATAACCAGCCAGATTATTAAAACATATCAATATAAACATGTGTTGAATTTGGGACCAAAGAAAAAACCACAAAAACCACTAAAAACAATCATTGCAGCGTCTGCCATTGAAATGTATGGGAGAGCGGCAGGTAGCGCCAGGTAATACGTGTCGCTGTGAAGGAATTTGCAGCGGCGCTGTTCGGTCCAGGCGGCTTCATGATGAATGCCGCGCTAGCCGTCGCTCTCGCCGGCGCTAGCCTCATTTAGCTTGATAAATGCGTCATTGTGACCGCCGCCGGGCGTACTTGAGTCGGTAGTCGCCGTTAGCTGCCGCTACCTGGCGCTCGTCAGACACTACCTGGTGCTATCGCTTGATGAATAAGGGCCTAACAGGCTCATTTCATTCCTAAAACACATGTCAGCAGAATCTAGCATGTTTTTTTAGCAATGAAAGTGTCAGGCGCAAGTTTATTTTAGTAATTTTTACCTTTTTTTTGGGGGGGGGTTTAAAAGTTGCCAAAGTTGACAAATCTCAAAATGTATAATAATTAAAACACCAAAAAGGTGGACATTGGGCCCCAAGATGAATTTAGTAATTAATAAAAAAACATTAGTAGTACATTTATTTAGCAAGAATACGCGAAACAGGGCAGAGAGGAGGGGTGAAGAGAACATCTAGGACTAAACATTTGGAAAAACAACACTGGAGGTGACCTGGAATCAGGATATTCCCAATAAAACATGACACCTAAAAATAAGAAGAAAGAAGCACCTATAAATAAACACCTAAATATTTCTCCCCTTTCTTTACTGTTTCTAAATTGCGATTTTGTCTCTAGCTTCTGTGTTTTAGGTGAATATTTATTCTCCATTCCGGAGTGTATTCACTGTCACCTGAGTCACCTGACAAGGAATACACTCCAAAATGGAGAATAGAGATTCACCTAAAACACAGAAGCTAGAGAGACAAAATCGCAATTGAGAAACAGTAAAGCAAGGGAAGAAACATGGGGCCATCGGGGCCAATTAAGGGCTTAGCCAAATTCGCATGGGGCAGGGCCATTTAGGCTTCAAAACTTCAGGCGGAAGCTGCGAGCGCATGTCATTTGGTGTGATCCGCATGGAGCCCCGCGTGCGCACGAAGCAATAAATGTGGATGTCATTTGTACTTGGTTCAGGTTTTTTAGAGCACCGACCATGAATCAACCCTTATGTGAATATAACGTTAATTCGTTAGCGCACCTTGCAGTGTCATAGCATTTGCTGGGAAAGAAGATACATTCTCCACTGATGCAGTTATCTGGTGACCCTTATGGGTATAATTATAGATGTACGTGTTATCCTGGCATGGGGGAGCAGGAGCATGGGGAGCAGGCACCGAGACCTTGGGGTGCCCCCTTATACCCCCACGGCGGACCTTGGTAGACAACAGGATATCAGGTACCGCTATATTTATACATGTACCAGTAACTGTCATATGATAATATAAGCAAGAACAGCATAAGTAACAAATTGTCACTATTCGACATGACAGAACAATTATCCCTATAAGAGTCACCAGAAAACTGAGTCAATGGAGAATTTATCCTCGGTATCCTGCCAATGCTATGACTTTGCAAGGTCAAATTAATGTTACATTTACATAATAACAATTACTTGAGAACATAATGAAATAATGTATCATAAACCTGTTTTCCTATTGGAGGGTAATGACAAAGCCACCTAGGCGAAACACGTTCACCCGAATTTTAAAAAGAACCATAAGAACAGACGGAAACGCTGCCATTGTATAACGTGTTCCATCCAACTGCTTGTGTTATGCACGTCCAAATAAACCAAGCTACACTCCTAGGTGGGACTAGCCCACCACCATATCCTCACAAATCAGGCTGCACACTACTACTACAATAATATACTGTTTATTAATCTAATAGAATTTCATGTGTATATCACATATATGACAAAAACATCACATTACATCATAAAAAACACATAATTGTGCTGTGCATATCCTAACTGTGTGGTTATGCACGTCAAAACCTAATTGTGGCCTCTGTAAGGGCCGAACCCATTTTAAAGATATTTAATAAATGTTTAACATTTTTAGAAGACGCATTATAGGGATAATTAGCTTAAAGCGAAAGAAAACACAGGACAGCTGAAAAGCTCCGAAAAGATTCCGGCTGCTGGCCTTCCATGGGCATCCAGAATTGTCCAGCTGTGTCAAACCCCCCAGGTGGCCGGTATTTACTCACCTTTCCCCGGTCCAATGGTGCATGTACGGGCTCTTGTCCAATCAGAGCAATTCCCTGTGCCTATGTAATTTGCCAAACAGCTCTGATTGTTTACAATGAGGTGTGAGAACGGCCACATCCCCTGCAGCGGCGTGTTCCTGCCCCAGCCATTCAGATAGGCCAGGACAGGAGCATGCACAATGGAGATACACAATGGGGATAGTTTTGAGCATGCCCGGACAATGAATTTAAACCTGTTTTCCCTCTTCATAAACCCACTTAGTACTGTTTGCTTTCTAGCTGAGGGTACTTTTGTATTTTTCATTTTGTCTCCTCACTGCTACCACTGCTCCTCCCAAGAAAAAATATCTCACAGAGCCGGCGCTGTTTGAAGCTGTTTTTTTGATGAATGTGGAGTCGGTTGCACTGAGCTGGTGCTACCGTTCGCTCCCATACAGCGTAGTACTGCAACTCACACATCATATTCATCAATGCCGGCCAGCGACTGAGGCGCTCTGAAACAAAGAACCATGGCTGAGCACAGAGACTACTAGCGGTCGCTCTGAAATCCGCGCTACAGACGCTCATCTGTCGCTACCTGGCGTTAGTAATGAATCAGCCTGCTAGTCTACCCAGGAAAATCCTTGTTTTTCTCACTTATGAAATGATCCAATATTAATTGTCTATAATATTGCTTGTTCTAGGCAGGGATTAAAGGGTGATCCTCTGTTGTGCCCCGCACCCGGGATTCACTGGCTCTTGTGATGTGTGCTATCCACCATTGCGTGTGTTCATAAACCCAGTAGGCAGATTCCTGTGAACACCTATGAGGAGAAAAACTAAAGAAAAATAAGATAATCATCTATTCTTCTTATTATTCAATAAAATCTGCACCCCCATCTACTGTGGGCATTTACTCCAGATTCACTCACCATGAGCAAAAACAGAGATGTAGCTAGGCTTTCAGGCAACTGAGGCAAGGATTGGAAATGGTGCCCCCCACATGTTATTAGGACCCTCTTTGTCGGCCCCCCGTGACCTGCTGCACCCGGGCACGTGCCTCCCCTGCCCCCCCTAGCTATGCCCCTGGCACAAGACATGCTCCCTACTTTGCTATTAGTAATTATTCCTGCTCCAACCACCATAAGTAATAAGACATGAATATTATGCTAAATGTGTGTGTGTGCAGTGGTGGACTTGGCCATCCCTGGGATCCCTGCTGAGCCCCCCCCCCCCCCCCGATGTGTTTCCAGTCTAGTCAATGAGTGCACGACCCAGTCCAGTGAATGAGTGCACAATGTGACCGAGGGCCAAAACATGGGCTAGAGATTCTTACAGTAGCTGATGGGAATACAATGGGGCTGGGCTGAGGGGGGATCTGGGAGGCAGGAATGGGAAGTATTAGATGCAGCCCAAAGCCGTGTGACCAACGAGGAATTCTTCCAGGTCTCCCTATGTCAGTCTGCGCCGCTCGTATATGTGTATCGTTCTCTAATTCCTAATGTAGGCTGTGTTCTCTTGCTGTAGAACAGATAGTCAGCATTACCTCCTAACCTCCGTTAACCGCATAAACATTACCATCAAATAACGCTCCACCTGACCAACAATTATACTATTAAGATCCATCACTACCTGCTCCATCCCTGACATTTTCTTACCAAGAATGAATTTTCTAATAAAAGAAAACACACACCAGGGCCAAGTCACAGGGCCCCAACCCCTGCCCTCTTTATTAAGTGGTGGAGGTCCATCAAGAGCCCTGGTTCACTCTTCTCTTAATGCCGACCTTCTATGGAATACGATTGCATAAAATAAATCAGTAATAGTAATAGTTTAGGAAATTAATGACCCACTATGGAATACAATTGCATAATATATATCAGTAAAAATAAAAACATAAGAAATAAATGAACCACTATGGAATACAATAGCATAATATATATATCAGTAAACATAAAAACATAAGAAATAAATGAACCACTATGGAATACAATAGCATAATATATATCAGTAAACATAAAAATATAAGAAATAAATGAACCACTATGGAATACAATAGCATAATATATATCAGTAAACATAAAAATATAAGAAATAAATGAACCACTATGGAATACAATTGCATAATATATATCAGTAAATATAAAAACATAAGAAATACATGAACCACTATGGAATACAATTGCATAATATATATCAGTAAATATAAAAACATAAGAAATAAATGAACCACTATGGAATACAATTGCATATTATATATCAGTAAACATAAAAACATAAGAAATAAATGAACCACTATGGAATACAATAGCATAATATATATCAGTAAACATAAAAACATAAGAAATAAATGAACCACTATGGAATACAATAGCATAATATAAATCAGTAATAAAAGTAATCACATTAGAAATGATTGCCCCACTACGGAATATGATTGCATAAGTTAAATTAGTAATAAAAGTAATCATATTAGAAATGAATGATCCACTATGGAAAATGATTGCATAGTATAAACCAGTAATAATCATAATAATAATATTAAACATCAAAGAAATAATGGCACACTACGGAATACAATTGCATAATAGCAGATATAATATAGGAAATCAATTACCCAATATGGGATATTATTGCATAATATATATCAGTAATAACAATAATAATATAAAAAATAAACAGCTCATAATCAGTAATAATATACAAAAAAACATGACCCACTAAGAAATATGATCGTATCGTATAAATCAGTTATATAAATGACCCACTATTGAAAATAACTGCATAATATAAACCAATAATAATAATGTATAATGTAAATACCTCTCTAATCCCCTCACGTGTGACCCCAGACTCGGAAGAGAGATGCAGGCGCTGCTCTGTGTCACGGGCTGTCTGTTTACATTCTGGTGTCATGGAAACGGAACGTCAGGCCTGGTAGAGCTCAGACCTGCGCTATTGAAGTATAGACGCCTTTCATTATGACGCCATCAGAGGGCGCCTGGTGTTTGTGTGCTGCTGTGCCTGAACCTGGCCAACAAGCCACGTGACAGGCTGTGCAGAAAATCACTCGGGTGCTGAAAACTGTGAGTAACTATATTATGAGCAGAGATCGATCAGACCTCAGTTGTATTCAAGCATTTATTTTATTTAAGTTTGCGTTTATATTCCTGTTTACTGACTCTAGTCATGCTGCTCTGGTTACCTCTGGGTTAAGGCCCAACTCTAGGCAAATTTGGATTAAACCGGACCTTCAGCATAATTTAATGAAAAGCCCAAACCCTTAAAGTGGACCTTCACTCTGAATAAGAGCATATCTTATATGTTTCCCACACCCTGTACATACAGATTGCCCACATTAAAAATCATCCTTTTACACGTTTCTTACACAGTGGGGCATCCAGATTTGGACAGAGAATCTGTTGGGCCTAGACTCCAGGGCCAGCCATCAATTTCCTTGGGTGGGTTACTGATTTAGAACAAGTCTTCAGCTAAAGTGACGGGGCCCTGGTGCAAACTTTAAATACGGCCCTTTCATGGTACATAGAGTAAACATTTTTCTGTCTTTTAAATCAATTGGATGCAGCTATACAACTAATTAAAGTGGACCAACACCCAGGATTTTGACTATCCTGGGTGTTGGTCTACTTAGGTGGGGCACCCCGATCGGGGGTGCCCCGCTGTGTGAAACCCCCCCGATCGCCGCAAAAACTCACCTCTCCCCGCTCCCACGTGACCTTGTCTGGCCAATGACAGCGCTCAGAGCCGCTCTGGTATGCGCGTCCAAACATGCTTGGACGCGCATACCAGAGCGCTGTCATTGGCTGCGTCTCTCGCTTCCCTCTAACAGGGAGCGCGCCTGCGCCGGCCATTCACAAAACGGCCGGCGCGGGAGCGCGCCCTGCTAGAGGGAAGCGAGAGACGCGGCCGCGTCTCGCGCATGCGCCGTTGGATCGCCGGTAAGGATTGTGGGCCTCCCGAAATCGGGATGTCCCGCGGGGAGGGATCTGATCGGTCCGGGAATCTTATAGATTCCCGGGCCGATCCCCCCTGGGTGTTGGTCCACTTTAATGACACGGGAGAGACAAATGCTGCTTCCTTTATCTAAATCAGGGGTTTCCAACAGGTGGTACTCAAGATCCTTTTAGGTGGTACTCGACAAGGCTGCAGACCGACCTGTACCCCAGCCTGGTCTACGGCCATATATACTCCCCCCTTTAGCTCTATTTTGGGTGTGATTAATACACTTTAAATGGGTGTTTTGTGAGTTTTGATTCCAATGTCCGGTGACTGACAGCCCACATGCACCACCCAGGTGGAACTTAATATATTCAAAAAATGGAAAGTGGTGCTTTGGCCTTGGACGCGCATACCACAGCGGCTCTGAGCGATGTGATTGGCTGGAGTGGTCACGTGGGAGCGTGGTGAGGTGAGTGTTTCTGGGCTTTCAGGGGGGTTTCAGACAGCGGGGTGCCCCACCGAAGTGGACCAAAACCCAGGATAGTAAAAATCCTGGGTGTTGGTCCAGTCCAACTCCAGCCAGAATTGGAATTCAAGCCAAAAGCCCCATTGTGTGACCCCCGGGTAGTGCTTCCTCGGACTACAGGTTAATCTTGAGGTGCGGGTCATGTTAACTGGGAATCTTGCGATCAGCCAATCGGTGATCTCAAAATCTCCAGGTGGGCGTGAGCCTTGCCGGTGGAAAAAAAACCCTTTTTGTTTTTAAAACCGGGTCACTGCTAAGCCCTCTAAGGGAATAGGCTGAAAATTGGAATTGGTTAGTCTTCTTTTTTTCTCTACCCCCATAAACGGGCTTGGGGTGGATAAACATGGTGCTTACAATGCCCAGACCTGGGCGCTATGTACCTCCCCAGCTTCAGGCATTTGCTAGTGTGCTGGACCTCCTCAAGTGAGCCACCCAGCAGGGGTCCATGAGCTACATTTAGCTCCCGAGCTTCAGGCTGGAGAATCCTGTCCTAATTTTGCTATATCCTAAACTGAAATCAAAGCATTTGGGGACAATGAGCCTCTTTCTCAAGGAGCCTATTCCCTGTATTTCCTGGCTACTTGTTTTGGCGGAGCTCCACTTTATGTTGTGTAATCAGCGGTCAGACATGCATGATAGGACATCTTTGCTGTGCAGTAACTGCGTGTTTCTGTGTTCCAGATCTTCATGCTACTATGGGAATTCAGGGGTTAATGACTTACGTGTGCTCTAACAGGAGCTTCTTCCATGACCTACAGCTGAGAAATACAAAGTTGATAATCGATGGAAACAATCTCTACTACAAGTTATACTTTGACTCGGGTTTGGACCTGGTTCATGGTGGGGACTATGATGCCTTTAGTGACCTCCTCAGTAAATTTCTGGAGAGCTTGTCAGTCTGCCATATACATGCTTATATTGTGTTTGATGGCGGCTGTGATGTGTCCAATAAGAAGCTGGAAACCCAAAAGCAGCGATTTCGGGAGAAAATCAAGATGGCACAGAGCTTATCTACTGGGAGGGGGGGCACCGTGCTTCCTCTGCTGGTTCGGGAGGTCTGTCTGCAGATCTTGAGGAAGCTCGGCGTTCCATTTGTCCAGTGTTTTTCGGAAGCGGATAAGGAGATCGTGGCATTAGCCAATCAGTGGAACTGCCCAGTGTTGACCTTCGACAGTGACTTCTGTATTTATGACCTGAGGGCCGGCTATTGCCCGCTGAGTTCCTTTCAGTGGAGAAATATTGGCACCATGAAAGAAACCCGGGACTGTTACATCCCGGCGCAGTGTTTCTTGGCGCAGAGATTCTGCGCTAATTTCAACAACATGAACATGTCCTTGCTTCCGCTTTTCGCTGTGCTCACCGGCAATGACTACATCAACTTGCCAGCTCTGGAGACCTTCTTCAGTAAGGTCCACTTGCCCTTAGGAAACATTGGTCATTGTGGCAGGAAGCACGCTCGCATTCAGGGCTTGTTGAACTGGTTGTCTGGATTTGCAGATGTAGAAGAAGCCATGGAGAATGTGCTGAAGCATCTTCGCTTAAGGGACAGGGACTCCATCAGGCAGCTCCTTTGTTCTGCCATGGAGGAGTACAGTCTTCATGATGCCGTCAGCCTTGAGCAGTTTTTCCAGGGAGGTCAGTATGTCTCCCCCACTGCGGCACAGCTGAAGGTGCCAGATTGGGTTCAGGGGGCCTTAGCCAAAGGTCGTCTATCTCCACTGTTGAGCGATGCGCTGGTGCTGAAAAGGGTATTTCTTCACAGTCAGGTGGAGGACCTAAGACGGCAGTCGACCCACTATGTATCGCTGCCTCTCCGTAAGATTATCTATGCGCTGCTTCTGGATGTTTACCAAGGAGAAAAGGTGGAGCTCCAGACCATCAAGAAGCCTCATCAGATATGTGTCGAAGAATTTGATAGATTGGAGACCTCCCTGAGAAGGTCAAAAGTAGGAGTGCCCGTTGTTTCTGAAGATAGCAATGAAGATCTTACCCTTCAGAATATTTCACAGGTAAGGTGCTAAAGAAGTTCTCTGGACATCATAAGGTCGCGCAGAATGATAAAAATAGTAACACTTCTTCATATGTACTATGTTGTCTAAATTGGACTACTGATTACTCTAAAGAGACATGTGGACCACACCATCAGTTGTGGCTCCCAGAACCTCTGCTTCACCTCTTCTTATCTCACTTCTTCCCACCTCAGCCAAAATCACCTTTTTCTGCCCGACCCCCTACCCACTTCTTCCCACCTCACCTCAGCCCATCTCGCCTTTTCCAACCTCACCTCTCACCTCTTGCCCATGACTTCCCACCTCTCCTCAGCCCCCCTCACTTCTTACCAACAACTTCCTTCCTCACCTCTGCCCCCTTTACCTGTTGCACGATACTTCCTGCCTCACCTCTGCCCCCTCACCTCTTGCCCACTACTTCCTGCCTCACCTCAGCCCCCCTCACTTCTTACCAACCACTTCCTTCCTCACCTCTGCCGCCCTCGCCTTTTGCGCACTACTTCCTTCTTCACCTCTTGTCCACTACTTCTGCCTTACCTCAGCCCCCCTCACCTCTTGCACACTACTTCCCGCCTCACCTCTGCCCCCTCACCTCTTGTCCACTACTTCCTGCCTTACCTCAGCCCCCTAACCTCTTGCACACTACTTCCTGCCTCACCTCTGCCCCCTAACCTCTTGCACACTACTTCCTGCCTCACCTCTGCCCCCTCACCTCTTGCACACTACTTCCTGCCTCACCTCAGCCCCCTAACCTCTTGCGCACTACTTCCTGCCTCACCTCTGCCCCCTAACCTCTTGCACACTACTTCCTGCCTCACCTCAGCCCCCTAACCTCTTGCGCACTACTTCCTGCCTCACCTCTGCCCCCTAACCTCTTGCACACTACTTCCTGCCTCACCTCTGCCCCCTCACCTCTCCCGCCCCCCTGAATCTTTTCTTTCTGCTCCATTCCAGAAAGGCGAAGGCTTATTAGTCCTTCATCACCTCTATAGTATATATCAGAACATCAAGAACAGTTTATTTAGTATTCTTATTCAAGCAGACCAACAGCCCGGCACAGTTGAAAAAATAAAATCCACAGATCTCCCTTGTCCCATCTGCATGCATGATACTGAATCATTGTCAGCATTTACATTTGCTCCTGCACCCACTCAAAGCTGAAACCCTGGCATGCCGATTTTCTCCTGGTCGCGGCCATTTTGCATGACCTAGGAGACTTCCTTCCCCAGTATCCCAGCCTTGCTCCTGCCTGGATTTGACAGACAAAGCCCAGCAGCAGGTAACCCAGCAGCACTTCCTTTTTGCAGCTCCATAGATGCCATTTAACCGGACTAACACATGTTTTACAATAAAAATGGGTGTTGGTCCGCTCTGAGGGGGTGTCCTGAATGCTGGGGTTTTCCGCTCAATCAACCCGCTGCAAACTCCCCCCCACCACCACCCAACCCCCCGGGGTATTAATCATGTCCAGGTGAAACGTCTATTAAAATAGCGTGTTACTCTAGCCTCAGGCTGGCTTCTGTAGGGTCGATTGTGCAATATGTCACCCAACCCTTAGGTGGCTGCAGAGTAATTAACGTAACTTGCTTGTTGTAGGTAGTAAAGTTTCTAGGTTTTAAGCTGGAATGAGGTTTAGCCACAGCGCTGAGTATGGGGGTAAAACATGGTAAGTATTTTGGTCTGACCTATAGACTGACATAAAAGAAATATCAAAATGTCAAGACTCTAAAATAATAATCCCCCAAGACGCACAGTGTAGGCAACTCCTACTGGTTGGAGGTCCATTAGAATGCCTAAAAATTCCTCTCCCGGGATAATAATTTTGGGAACTTCACATGCACTTGGTTTGACTGGTTAAAATTCTCTGACTCGGATGAGTGTCGTATGCTGCTGGCCGAGGGTGAGGTCGGAGGGCAAGCCCCCCCCCCCCCCCACCATCCCTCAGTCCTCCCACCACCTTCCCCCCCCCCCCCGTTGTTAAACTTGACGTTATCTGGATATGCTTGTTCCGACTGTTACTGTATACAAGTGTTGCTGATCTATAATCACACTGTACATGACATGTCTGTACCTAAATAAAGAATTTAAAAAAAAAAAAAAAGAATGCCTAAAAATTGTCCAGTGGTCGCCAATGAGGCTCACTGTGCAGGATGCATAGTGTCTTGCACCCACCCACCCTGGAACCCCTATTGATAACTCGAGAAGCATCTAGAATCAGATTTCTTCCTGAATTAAGGGACTATCCAGGCAAAATGTAAATGTGATTCAGCAGCTTAGCTCCTTATATCTGCCCTCTCATTTCCTATAACCTTGCAGGAGCACATAGAAGCAGGAACTTGGCACTGACTTCTAGTGCTCCCCCTGATTCCCCTAGCAATAGACCACCAATCATAGGGCTCGGATCTATAACTCTATCCCCCTGGCTGCCTGTGTATTGCAGTATTGTGATTCGGTGTCAGTATGCTGATATAAAGATGCTGTCTGCTATTGTACTGGAGAGTGTCCAAGTCCACTGGCTGGGAATTTAAAAAATGAAAACTTCACAATAAGTTTTCTCTGCTTGGGGGGGGGGGGGGGTAGTTTTGAAAAAGAGACAGGGAACATTAGGAGCTTTGGGGCTATGATATATGGTCTATAAGAAGTAAAGAAATACCCAATTTAGAGAGCATCAGCATGTACAGGATAATAACAAAAGAAAACATCCCCGGTTGGCTTTTTAATGAACGATGGGTTGTATTCTAAGTATGTCACACACCCCGCTTCAAGATATCCATAACATGTGGGTATTACCGACCTGAAGAGGGCGTTCTGCAGAGATGATAGCAAAAAGAAAGCCCCTCCCTGATCCATAAATACCTGGGACCTCCCACACATCACCCAGTCTTCCATCTCTGCAGTCGGCGAGCAAGTCAGAAGATGATGCCTCCTCCTTGCACAGGGGGAATTGAGGTAGCCGGGTCCTTCCCGGCCCGCTTTTGATTTCTATTTCCGCCCAGATCCCTCTTTCTTATTACTATACATGCCTCCCAGCCTTGGCTGAGGTCTGGGCGAGGGTAGAACAGCACATTAGGTGCTCAGGAGCTAAGCTCCACCGTGAGACCCTGTACCAAAGGGTAGGCGGTTTTCCGGGCTGGTGACCCCGGTTTGGGATGCCCTGTCCCTCGGCCCTTTACCCCTGGTAGTGTCCCCCTCTGCGGTTGCCCTTCTCCTTGGGGGGGGGGGGGGGGGGTGTTTTGGGGCTTTTATTGTGTGTGTAGTGCTTTTACTTTTTGTGCTGGCTGAGGAGATCCTTCTCCTCAGCCTGGTTATTGGAGGCGGGGCCGGGCGCGGACTTGCTACGCCGCGGCCCGCCTGTGTGTGGCCTTACATGTACCGGCGCCGCGGTCGCCGCCATTACCGCGGCGCCGGCACCCTGTCACTTGCGGCGCGCGGGTGAGGAGTTTTCTTTGCACTTCATCCCTTGGTCAAGACCTTTTTCCAAGGAGTTACGCATGTACGGCCTCCTAGGAAGCCCTTTGTTCCAGTTTGGGATTTGAACCTGGTTCTTTCTGTTCTTCAGGGTCCTCCGTTTGAGCCCTTGAATGAGGTTGCTTTGTCTTCACTTACTCAAAAGGTGGCCTTTTTGGTGGCCATCACTTCGGTTAGGCGTGTTTCTGAGTTGGCAGCTTTGTCCATTAAAGCTCCGTACTTCGAAAGGCATCAGGACAAGGTGGTCTTTCGTTTCAAGCCGGATTTTCTTCCTAAGGTGGTCTCTGCCTTTCATCTGAATCAGGACATTGTTCTGCCTTCTCTATGTCCTAATCCCAGCAACGACAAGGAAAGGGCGCTGCATTCCTTGGATGTAGTTCGTGTTGTGAAATATTATCTGGTGGTTACGTCTTCCTTTCGTAAGACTGATGCTTTTTTTGTGGTGCCCTTTGGGCCTAGGAAAGGTTTGGCTCCTGCCAAATCTTCCATTAGTAAATGGATTCGTCAGGCCATCATTGGGGCTTATTCTGCCAAGGGGAGGAGTTCCCCTTTTCGTGTTACTGCTCATTCTACTCGTGCGGTTGGGGCGTCCTGGGCTTTTCAGCACCAGGCCTCTGTTGAGCAAGTTTGTAAGGCCGCTACTTGGTCCTCTGTTCACACTTTTTCCAAGTTTTACAAGGTTGATGTTCGGGCCTCAGCGGATGCTGTTTTTGGCCGCAAAGTTCTGCAAACTGTTGTGGTTTAAGTTGTGCATTGTTGCCTTGTTTTTGGATCCCCGCCCTTTTATGGACACTGCTATTGGATGTCCCACATGTTATGGATATCTTGAAGCGGGGTGTGTGACATACTTAGAATAATACCATTTTGTGAAATACTCACCTGTAAAATGGGTATTATAAGTATGTCACACACCCCGCTTCACCCGCCCTTGTTGTATTCTGGATCCTCTATATTGTGAACTTTGCGTTGCTTTGGTTTATATTTGCCTCTTCCTGGTCCCTTACCTTACTGCTTCTATATACTGGGTGATGTGTGGGAGGTCCCAGGTATTTATGGATCAGGGAGGGTCTTTCTTTTTGCTATCATCTCTGCAGAACGCCCTCTTCAGGTCGGTAATACCCACATGTTATGGATATCTTGAAGCGGGGTGTGTGACATACTTATAATACCCATTTTACAGGTGAGTATTTCACAAAATGGTATTTTTTTCCATTTCCGTCTCTTTATTTTTCAGCTTCCTTTGGCCACACGATTGAAGTTGCTTTTAATCAGTACTGAACTGAGAGCGATGGACATGGAGTCAGTCCCCCCTGAGGACCATCTCACATTGGCTGCCCTCTGTTACTGGATTAAACACGCTGAGCCAAAGGTGAAGCTGCACCATGTTAAATCTGTGTTAATGGGGATCGTTTATGGGCAGATCTACACAAATCTAAAGACCCCAGGTATGTAGCTTATCATTTTCATTTCATTCATCATTTTTGACTTTCATTCCCCTTTAAAAAAATCAACTCACCCTATATGTGGAATACAAGGCACAAAGTCAAACTAAATGATCCACCCGCACTGGATTTTTCATCCCCGCTGCAGGAAGGAGAGACATGTGGGACAGGCTTCAGGCGAGCTCCTTGCTGCCCCAATCATAGCCATTATTATTGCTGGACTGTCCCTTTAAGAGCATAAAGACATATAGCATGCCAGAGACAGATAAAATCATATTCGCTTGGTTTAAAGTGGACCTAAATCCAGGATTTTGACTTCTATGCCCCGGGTGCAGCTGGGGGGGGGGGGGGGCGCCATTTTGAATCTTTGCCCCGGGTGCCAGAAAGCCTAGCTACACCCCTGCTTAAAGTGATAGTGTTCAACCAATTGGACAAGTCAGAGATGACCAACCTGATTGTCTACCTCCTCCTATTAGAAACAGCTAGGGCCCAGCAAAGTGGGGCTTTACCTAGTTGAATACTCGCTTAGATATAACAACATTTATGAAAGGTTTTTGTTTGCCTGGACAGACCCTATAATAAGTTGTGAAGACGGTGCCCCGTGTGCCTGTTATCACTATGATTTGCTTCCATTTGCAGAGCTTCAGGTTGATGGTCTCCAGTTGGTGTGTGAGCAGATGAAGGAGATAAAGTCAGAAGGTTCCCGGCACAGGAAGCTGAACTTGGAGGACCTCCATATCCTGTGCCAGTGGCAGTGCTGCCTGCAGATGGTCCTGGCGCTCAATCAGCTTCTCTGCACCCCTCTGCTAGAGCCTGATATCACCAGGTCAGAGTCCAGTGCTCCTAGATTAAAGTTTTGTATTATTAATAATAATAATAATAATAATTAATAGTATTATTTTTCAATAGCTATACCTAAAAATTCTAGAGTTTCAAGTCCTAGGGAAAACACATGCCGCTGCTGCTCCAAACAGAGGCAGCTCACTGATGAAGACACATAATGTCTGCATGCTATAAATTAAACTGCATGTTTCATTCCATGACATACTTTGGAGGGAAGAGCCAGCTGGCTGGGTGGATCCCAACTTGTCCTAAAGTGGTCCAAAACCCTGGTCCGGCGTCAGCACCCGGCTTGGGCACTGATAGGGCCGGCCTTTGGGGTGTGCAACGGTGCTTGACCGGTGGCGGACTGGGAGGGCACCGCCACAGCTTCCACATAACGGGGCATCTCGATTTATATTCCAGGGGAGGAAGTGCTGGGATTTGTTCTGCTTTTAAGTTGCCCACCCCAGCTGATTTCCTATCCCTGGAGCATCCCAAGCTGTGATACCCTACTGTGTGAAACCCCCTGGGATCGCTGGCATACCCACTATGCAAGCAATTCCACCTAAGGATTTTGGTCCGCTTTACAGGGGCATCTCAATTTGGGATGCCCCTATTTGTGAAAGAACCCCCCTGGTTTGGCTGTTAACTCAAACTGGCGACCCCACAGTGCATTCACCAGTTCCAGGAAAGTAATGAAGAAAGGGCGGGTCACACACAGGGGCATCCAAAATCAGGAAAATCTAGATTCGTTTAGACTGCAAGGTCAGGTTTAAAGGAGTTTGGTGCGCTTCAAAGTAGACCAAAACTCTAAAAACTCTATCTATGAATAGCATGATCCTTAGGGGGCATCCAGATTTGTGATGTCCCTCGTTGATGTGGTGCGACTCTTCACCACAAAAGGGCCCACTGAGACCATGCCGCCCAAGGGCCCACATAAACCTGAAGCTGATCCTGCCAAAACCCACAGCGATTGGCCCGGGAATCTAGAAGATTCCTGTGCCGATCCATTCCCTCCCCCAGGGGCATCCAAGATTGGGATGCCGCGTTGTGTGAAACCCCCCCCCCAGGTCCCCCCATACACTTACCTTGTTTCCCAGTCCAAAGGCGCATGCATGAGCCACATCCCCGCTATCCCTCTAGCAGCTGCCGCCAGTGTGCTCGAAGCCGCTGGCCTTAGACGAAGTGATGTCAGCAGCTCCGAGTGCGCTGATTGGACGAGGGGCCGCGCATGCGCTGTAGGACCAGGAAGAGGTGAGTTGGCTGTGGCAATCTGGGGGGGGTTCACACAGTGGGGTGCCTTGGGGGAAAAACTCAGGATAGTCAAAATTTAATGTTCACTTTAATGAGCCTTTAACACTGACCAATCCCATGTAAAAGATTCCGGTGGCAGGTTACAGCATGCACTCTTATTTCAGATGCCCTTCTGTATGAATCCCCTATTTATAGCACCGATATGTGCCATAGGGGCGCGCTGTGCATGCGCCATAGGATCTGGGATTTTGTACACATGGGGATCTCTATTTGGCAACACCAAACTTAGGGGGCTGAATATTCTAGAATGTGGGACACTTTGAATATTAAACATGAAACCCCTGGGAAAGACTATTATAGTTTTTCCTCATCAGCTAAAGCAGTGCCACTAGTCAATCAGATATGCCGGTGGTGGGTGCATGCATCGGCTAAAGCAGTGCCGGGAATGCAGCCAGAGGCTGTGGGATTGAATCCTTAGGTGAGTATATGGGTGAAGCAGACCCAACAATGAGTCTTTAGGTCCAGCAAAAATCCTTCCCTAAACCGGGACTGCCCTCTGTGTAAAGCGTGAGTGATTACTGATAGCTGCAAGATGAGTGGACAGTGTAGCCAGGCAGTGGGAAAAGCAAGCAGGATGCTCAGCTGCATAGCTCGAGGCATCACCAGTAGGAAGAGGGAGGTTGTGATGCCGCTGTATAGAGCCCTGGTGAGGCCACAGCTAGAATACTGTGTGCAGTTCTGGAGACCTCACCTGCAAAAATACATTATTCAAATATATAACGGGTCCAAAGGCCGGCAACGAAAATGGTGGAAGGACTTAAACTTAAAACTTATCAGGAGAGACTTAAAGAACTTAATTTGTACAGTCTGGAGGAAAGAAGGGAGAGAGGGGACATGACTGAGACCTTTATATATGTGAAGGGATTGAATAAGGTTCAGGAGGGAAGTGTTTTTAAGAAGAAGCTTAATAATAGAACAAGGGGGCACAACCTGAAGCTAGTCGGGGGGAAGATCAGGAGCAATGTTAGAAAATATTATTTTACAGAAAGAGTAGTAGATGCTTGGAACAAACTTCCAGCAGAGGTAGTTGAAAAATCAACAGTCAGTGAATATAAACATGCCTGGGATAAGCCTCCATCTATCCTAAGATAAAGAGAACATACATTATACACATAAGGGCAGACTAGATGGACCGTATGGTCTCCTTCTGCCGTTAACCTTCTATGTTTCTATGATTCCCAGATTTTGTGGCCAAAACCCAGGTTTTTCACTTACCTAGGTTTTGGTCGGCATTACAGGGGTGTCCCCATTTGGGATATCCCTGTATGTGAAACCCCCAGGATCAGCTGTTTACTAAACTTGATCCATGATGCAGACATAGGCTCTGGTCACTGCCGTGCATAATTAAGGCATTATAAATGGAACTGATTGCTGGGTGCCTCAGGCTTGCCACTCCCTTCTGCTGCACCCATCTATCGCCAGTCAATCAGATATGCCGGTGGTGGGTGGGTGCATCAGCTAAAGAAGTGCCAAGGATGCAGCTGCGAGATTGGACCCCTAGATGAGTGAGTATATGGGTAACGGTAATTGTGAGTTAGGACAGAACCCCTAAGGGTGGAGGTCTGTCCTAGTTATACAGCGACCCACCTCAAAAAAAAATATCAATGTTCCAGAGGGGGTTTGGAGATTGCTGGTCCATCTATACTACATGCAAAAGAAAGTTTCCAGGATTAGGCCAAATCCTGACGACCAACTAGGACCCAGCACACCCACCACACCTCTGAGTTAGTTAACGTGCTTTTATTTAAACCATCATTTAAAACAGAGATCCGACGGATCACTTAGTACTGTTCTTTTTCATTACAGTCTCGTATGAGACACACAATTTGACATCTAATAAACAAATATTTATAAATATTGATTGCGTTCTAAGTGTTCCTAAAGACGGCATTCTATATAGCAGCTGGTTTATCTTACTGGTATGGCGATCGGTAAGAGGGCAGACATGTTTCGCCAGAGAGGCTTCCTCAGTGCCCTAATATAAATATCAGAAAAAATATTTACAATATGGTATATATACAGTTATGTTGCTTTCAAGCAAATAAGTATATGGGTGACAAGCAGGGTTTCGCTGAAGTGCGGAGGGGCGAACTCTAACCTGGTCCAGTAGGCTTGACCAATCGGAACATCGACCTAGAATTTACCTAGTACCGAAGACCTGAGGGATGCACAGACTCTGTCACTATGATGCATCCATGACTAGTCCTTTAAGCAGGGCCATAGCTAAGTGGGGGGCAGGTGCCCCGGGTGCAGCCGGTCAGGGGGGCACCATTTTGAATCTTTGCCCCCCGGTGCCAGAAAGTCTAGCTACACCTCTGCTTGAAGAGATAGTGTTCAACCAATTGGACAAGCCAAAGACAGAGATGACCAACCTCATTGTCTACCTCCTCCTATTAGGAAATAGCTAGGGCCCAGCAAAGTGGGCATTGCCCATGACAGCCCGGGAAAAAATGGCAGAAACAAGATGATTTACCTTTACCAGAATGTCAGAACGTTGACCTAGAATTGACCTAGTATTTGACATAATACAATTAATGACAATAGCTGTAGCATTTCCCTGCACTTCAGTGGGGTAAATAAGAACCTTTCTACATAGCATGATGTCCTGTACTTCTTTGTCTTCCATTGTCCAGGCTGTATAGCGGCTCTCTGGTCTATCACTTGGTGCAGAAGCTGAAGGCCTCATCCTCTGCAGAAGACATTCTTAAGCCATGTCCATCTTTGGAGAACCACTATCAGAACTTTGTTAGCACTGTTATGTCGTCAGTCCCATCAGATTGCTTTCAGATTAGGACTAAATCTGCATCCAAGAAATCGAAGAAAAAATCTAAAAGAGGAAAACCTTCAGCTAATAGACAAACATCAAATGTGACAAAAAGCAGGTCAGAGTGTGAAACAAGTAACCAATTTGCTAGTCTGGTATTAGAAGAATGACCATAAACTGGTATGGCCCATGACCAGAAAAAGCTTTCCTAATGGAACTGGTATGGCCCATGACCAGAAAAAGCTTTCCTAATGGAACTGGTATGGCCCATGACCAGAAAAAGCTTTCCTAATGGAACTGGTATGGCCCATGACCAGAAAAAGCTTTCCTAATGGAACTGGTATGGCCTATAAAAAGAAAAAAACTTTCCTAATGGAACTGGTATGACCTATAAAAAGAAAAGGCCTCCCTAATGGCACTGGTTTGGCTCATAAAAAGAAAAGGCATTTCTAATGGAACTGGTATGGCCTATAAAAAGGAAAAAGCTTTCTTAATGGAACTGGTATGGCCTATAAAAAGGAAAAAGCTTTCTTAATGGAACTGGTATGGCCTATAAAAAGGAAAAAGCTTTCTTAATGGAACTGGTATGGCCCAGCAAAAGAAAAGACCTCCCCAATGGAACTGGTATGGCTTATTAAAAGAAATGCCTCCCTAATGGTACTGGTATAGCCTATACAAATAAAAATGCATTGCCATTAGAACTGGTATAGCCTTTAAAAAGAAAAGGCCTTCATAATTGAACTGGTATCGCCCAAACAAAGATAAAGGCCCTCCTAATGGGACTGGTATAGCCTATAAAAAGAAAAAATGCCTTCCTATTGGGACTGGTAGGAAGCCTGTGACATGAAAAATTCTCTTCTAGCAGAAGTTAGTCCATAAAAACTGAGCTGCTTTTACCTATGAAAACTGGTATGGCCCATGAGAAGAAAAATAATTTGCACAGGAACTGATGTGTCCCATGAAAAGAAAGGATCTGCCTATTTGTTTAACTTATTTACTGGTAAACATTGTACTGCTTACAGGGCTTGGTGTCCAAAAGGGTCTAACCCCTGGAGACCCAAATGTCTGGTGACAACTGGATTTGGTGCTTTAGGTGACCTAACAATTCATCTACTCCAGAAGGCCGCGTATAAGAGTCTCCGACAGATTGAGAATTTGTAGATTACACCTTTAATGCGGAACAAAATCTACTGTGGCTTTCTTTTAGATTCCAGGGCTGACAGAAACAAGATGCCCCACTCTGTGAACCCCCCGGCACTGCAAGACTCACCTGCCTCCTGGTGCTCTCGGCTCAGTAATAATAGCAGCCGCATCCACGCGTCTTCTAGGTGGTTTCACTCAGCGGGGCATCACTGGGCACGGAACATCCCCGGTTTTGATCCTCTTTAATGTAAAATAATACTGCATACACTAAATGTGAAATACTAATTATTTTACATTTATATTACATTTATATGAAATTATAACAAAGTATTTTTAATTATCATATTATGTTGCCGTATCGATGATGAATTATATTATATTTGTATTTTAGGCTCTCTCTGTGTTTTTTTTTGTTTTTATTTTACTAAATACTGTGTATATTATATATATATATATATATATATTTATATATATATATATTAACTGTAATTGACAGATTTACAGGATCAAAATAGACATTGTTTTAAAAAACAAAAACAAACAAACTGAAACTTGCATGGCAACTGATCAGGGGGCTCTAGAAAATTCTTCCATCCATTCTTAGTGCTGTCTGCTCCCTTGTGTATAATTCACTCCCAGGCCAGCCCCAGTTCATGTCACTGCCAGTCATTCTCCATCACTGATTGGCTGTAGGGGCTGCGTCACATGATCATCCACTGCTGAAATGCATTTTACGGTGGATGCTTGTATGCGTGACTATGTGGGCGAGCAGGTAAGTGTTTTTTTTTTTTAACATTCCCTTCACTGTCCTTTGTCCCTAATGTAAGGTTTTTGTTGGTTGAAGCATGTTCTAGCCACAGGGTAGAATGGAGGTGTTTTATTGGTCATGTGCCATGTGAATGAGAGTTAGAAAGGAAGAGGGCAGGCTAATTCATTACTAACGGCAGGTATCGGCAGATGAGCGTCTGTACGGAGGCGCTAAGAGCGACCGCTAGTATATGCTGTGATCGTCTATCGGCGCTGTAACAGAGCGCATCAGTCGCTGTAGTAACCTGGCCGGCATTGATGAATGAGATGTATTTTGGGCGCTCTAACACCAGTACAGCGTTGCAGGGAGCGAAAGGTAGCGCCAGCTCATTGCGACTGACAGCGACTCACACCACACTCAACAAAAAAAGACACACACAGAGCGTAGGCACTCTGGTTCTGGTCGCTATAGCATAGAGCGCCAGATGCTGTGTGATTAAAGTCTGTTTTTGAACACATATCCACCAGTAACAAAGCGAAAACACATGGAATGACATTGTTATAGCATTGTAACAATAATACTTTAATGCCAGACCTGTAATGACAATTCTGCATAAAAATATTAAAAAAAAAAAAAGTTTTCAAAAATTACTCTTTCTAGGCCAGGAGAGGTCACACAATTATTTGAGAGAAAAAAATAAATTAATAACAAAAAACCCTGTTTAAACAGAAGAAAAGGAACGTCCATTAAAATGTATGGGAGAGCGACAGGCAGCGACAGATAAGACCTGTCACTCTGGAAGCTAGAGCTCCGGCGCTGTACGCTGAGCCGCCTGTAATGATGAATCGTACGATACATGGCGCTGTTAGAGGCGCTCACCAGATTCGCTTTTTATAAATGTGTGTTCACCAGACGCTGCCTGACGCTACGAGGCGCTACCTGCCGCTATCCCTTGATGACTAAACCCTTAGGTTGGGAGGGGGGAGGCCAAACTTTCCCCTGGTTTCCACATCCTGGCATTGTGCAGGATGCAGCCCATCATTCTCTTGGCATAGAAATCTACCCCCATCTTTGGTGGTGGAGGCTGCACACCAGATAGTAATAAGGCAACTTATAATGGATTCAGTGATGGCAGAGCAGAAGAAGCCAACATTGGCTGGGGCAGGAATGACATGCTCTGCTGGATTCTTGGTGAGGAAGTTGATGTTTGGCTCCCATCTGGATGAGGTCCTGGCTGATCATGGCGTCCAACAAGAGCAAGGACTCCACAGTTGTGGACACGCAAGGTGACGGGGGTGAATATGACTTGGATATTCCTAAAGCTGCTCCACTGTTTCAAAGGGAAAGCCCACTTATGAAAGAATTTTTAAAAGTGTATATTTTTTGTGCCACAGGGAAGTCCTCAAGGTGCTAGTGTTTTTTTTTTATGTTTTCCTATGTTAGACAATGTGTGTTTTATGAAAGCAAATTTCACTACCTGTGTTGCTATTGGCAACTGTACATCAAGTCTGTTCAGCGAGAAGTGAGTCCTGTACACACAGAACACTGCTGCTGAATCAGCAGATGGGAAGATAAGGAGATCAGTGGTGCTTTTTCACTCCTAAGAAAGGTAGAGAACGTTTTACTTCTTTCTACACTGTAGTAAAAAGTGCCATTGACTTTTATTGTTTTCCTAGTTGGTGATTCAGTAACAGAGAAATTCTCATGCTTTTTTCTCATTAAAGCGGACCTTCACCCTGAATAAGAGCCTAGCTTATATGTTTCCCACACCCTGTACATACAGATTGCCCACATTAAAAATCATCCTACCTGCATCTACTGCATGTTATGAGCCTTTAAACAGCCAAGATGGCGGCTCATGGAGCATCAGGCAGCCTGCAAACAGGAAGTGTCTCCTGACTGTGTCGCTCTGAATTCTGGGATTGCTGTCCTTTCCCTGACCCTAGCTCTGCTCTGTCTGTGCAAAGCTCAGCTATAACCCACCCCATGTACTTTATCCCAATCTCATCTCCTTAGGATGTGTGATGCTTCCAAGTCAAGATGGCGGCGCCCATATCCTAGAGTCCTGAACAGAGTTGCAGCCCGGTGGGGGAAAGAATAATAAGTAAGTGGCTAAAAACTTAGAATATATTAACTTTAGATGCTGGGGAATAGTTTTTTAAGGGTTTGGGCTTTTCATTAAATCGTGCTGAAGGTCCGGTTTAAGTGAATTCTTTACTTTTTTCAACTCTTACTGAATCGAGGGCCCTCTAGTGGGTCACTGTTTGCACTGCAGGTAAGGCAAGCTCTGCTCTTACTCCGTAGGGGCACAACTGAGGGCAATGCGGACCCCAGGTTGTGCATCCATGCCCTAAAGCCTGCCCTAATCATAGAAGAGTGGGGTTGCGCTCTCTTGCTTTTCATTTATTTCTATACACACATTCTGGAAACGTGCTGAACTGGAAACTCCGCACGCATCAATCTTTCCCAAACTGTTATGGGATTTTTAGTGTATGCTAATTAGATTCAGGCCATTACCTCTACATGAAAATGAATCCGGCTCTTACATGGGATTGACAAAGCCGTGCTCACATTACAGTTGTGTGACCTGATCTGCCAAGAGAAGCCAGGAAATGGGATTACTCCACGATGGCGCCCATCATCACTGGTGTCTCTTCAGCTCCTACTGCGACGCGCAGACACCTGATCTTACCGTGTGTCAGTTTGCAGTTTATTATACCAAGTGGTGTTCTGGCATAACTCCTGCCACACTAAGTATTAAGTATAAATATTGCCACAAAAGGGTCCAACAGACCCTGTTTACAGCCCTTCCTGCACAGATACACTGGCTTAGCAAACTTTAAAGTGGACCAAAACCCACAATTTTGACTATCCTGCCCCGCTGTGTGAAACCCCCCAGATTGCCCTGTCTGACTTACTCTTCCCCAGTTCTATGGTGCCTGCATGGCCTCTCATCCAATCAGTGTGCTCGGATCGGCTCCCGTCCCATCACCTCAGCGAGTGGATCAGAACGTGCTGGTGGCTGCATCCCCCGCTACCCTCTAATAGGAAATGTACCCGCGCTGGCCATTCACAAATGCCTGGCGTGGGCATCTGCCCTCCTAAAAGGGACAGCGGGGATGCTGCTCACGCCGTTGGACCGGGGAAGAAGGAGAGTTTTCGGGTGACATGGGGGGGGGGTCACAAAGCAGGCCATCCCAATTCTGTCAAGCGGCCACTTTAAAGTGGACCAACACCCAGGATTTTGACTATCCTGGGTGTTGGTCCACTTAGGTGGGGCACCCCGATCGGGCGTGCCCCGCTGTGTGAAACCCCCCCGATCGCCGCAAAAACTCACCTCTCCCTGCTCCCACGTGACCTCGTCCGGCCAATGACAGCGCTCAGAGCCGCTCTGGTATGCGCGTCCAAAGCCGCTTGGACGCACATACCAGAGCGCTGTCATTGGCTGCGTCTCTCGCTTCCCTCTAACGCCCTGCTAGAGGGAAGCGAGAGACGCGGCCGCGTCTCGCGCATGCGCCGTTGGATCGCCGGTAAGGTAAGGATTGTGGGCCTCCTGGGGGGTTCCTCCCCGCGGGACATCCCGATTTCGGATGCCCCGCGGGGAGGGATCTGATCGGTCCGGGAATCTTTAAAGTGGACCAACACCCAGGGGTGATCGGCCCGGGAATCTATAAGATTCCCGGGCCGATCACCTCACTCACTGCGGGACATCCGATGTCCCGCGGGGTGAAACCCCCCCAAAAAAACCAAATTCCTTACCTGATCCGCCGCCTCCCGTGCGTCCCTCTAGATGTGCGCGCGCCTGCGCTGGCCGTCTGTGAATGGCTGGCGCGGGCGCGTGCACGCCGAGAGTGACGCGCGGGCGCGTGCACGCCGAGAGTGACGCGCGGGCGCGCGCACGCCGAGAGTGACGCGCGGGAGGCGGCGGTGGACGCGCTGTCTTGGACGCTGCTGTCACCCGCTTGGACATCGGCGGGGATTGGACGGCGCGGTCACGTGGGATCGGGGTGCCCCGCCGAAGTGGACCAAAACCCAGGATAGTCAAAATCCTGGGTGTTGGTCCACTTTAAAGAGACTCAAATGTTAGAAGATGAGGGGGTTGACCCAACCCAAAAGGACCCCCTTAGGTGGGGCTGCACTTATGTCAGGGGCTAACAATTGCACTACCACTTATTAGTATAAAAATATATTATTTTTTTTCATTTAGGCAAAAAACAAACAAAACTTCACATATTAAAATCCTAAAAAGACATATAACAAACCATATCACAATCTACCACCAGGGGCACTGAACCTACTAATATACATGTGTTTTATAATCAAAAAAGCTAAATTCATATGCAAAAATAAATATAATCAATTATTAAACCATTCTATATAAAGTGCCTGTGCCATTCAAAAGTGCATCCGTTTACAACAATTCATCAAGTAAACATATAGAGTGATTAGTAATAAAGCAAGTCACACAAAAGTGACCAACAATCTTACATATTAGAGTCCGCAGTATTCGGTGCCCCCTAGGAGAAGCCGTCAACGCGTTTCTCGACAACCACACGTGTTGCTTTCTCAAGACTGCGTATGGTAGGTTCAGTATGTCTTTTTAGGATTTTAATATGTGAAGTTTTGTTTGTTTTTTGCCTAAATAAAAATAGAAATTTATATTTTTATACTAATAAGTGGTAGTGCAATTGTTAGCCCCTGACATAAGTGCACCTAAGGGGGTCCTTTTGAGTTGGGTCAACCCCTCATCTTCTAACATTTAAGAATTGTGTTGGGGGAGTTTGTCAGGGCAGTGAACACCAGGTTATATCTTCTTCTTTTTGGAAAAAAAACGTTTTTTGTTGGTGCTGCCCTATTATGTATTCAATTTAAAGAGACAGCCATAACAAACACATTCTTACCACTTCTCCCCTAAAGCTGGTTCGCAGAGGTCCGGTGGGGAGCTACTCTCCCATTCCAGAGATTGAGTCCTGTGATGTGCATTAGCCCAGGGATTCCTCAGACACCTCACCACTCATTTTCCTGGCACCACCTCCATTGAGTCTGACATGTCCAGTGCCTTTGCCGGGACGTCACCGGACCTGATCTCAAGATTGATTACCACACTGCCAGACCTCGGCAAATGAGCTAAATATAAGAGATAGGTAAGTGTTATGTCTGCCTTGGCAATACTCCAGGCAGCAATTCAATATTTTAATATACATTCTATCCCCATATAATATGGCGTGCACACCATTTAATACAGACTACTAGTGAGCTTACCTCTTGTTTCTAATCCATTCCTTTATGTTGTAAACTTACATGGGCTAGACTCTCGCTCCTGTCCATTTATATTGTTTTATAAATCTCAGTGCTTATCTATTGAATGTCACTTGTAATATCTTGTACAGTGCCAGAGAACCTGATGGCGCTATTAACAATGGCTGTAAACAGGGCTGTTTCTAGGAGAGGGCGATCAGTCTGGGCACCAAGGCCATTAGGGGGCAACTTTATGCCAGCCATCCTGTTTTCTGCAGATGAATCAGGGCCATTATTAGTGGTCCCCACCATAAACAGCCCCTCATCCCCCCTATATTGTCCTCAGTCATGGGGAGGGGGCACTGTCTGCTGATATAGCAGAAGCAGGGCCGGCACCAGCACAGGGCAAACCTGGGCAATTGCCAGGGGCCCACTCCGGCTCACACTTGGCCATGGTATTATTTTACAGGGGACCTGCACCACCGAATGCCGGGTGTTGTGTGCAGACCTGCTCATGGCTGGGCTCAGCAACAGGGGATGAACAGCAACATTGGAGATGGAAGCTCAACAAGGACATTTGGTGGCTCTAGAGAAGGCAATAAGGACTGCAGGGCGATCAACAGCAGATTTGTGGCAGCGGAGCTGAAAAGTGACATCATGTGACACACTACTTTGAGGCCCACTAAGACTCTGTTGCCCAAGGGCCCCCACAAGCCTGGCAGAGGCACAGCATGGCACATATCTGTGTGGGACAGCAGCAGCACCATAGGATGGGTGAAGAGGGGGCATAACTGTACTAAGATGGGCCAAGCCGACGCCACCCGATAAAAAACTTTGGTACAAGACTTTAACAACGGAACCTAAAAATGAACTGGCACTGTCAATATGTGCTAAATATACTGAACTATTAAATCGTCTCCTAATTACGATACAGAATCCCCATAACAAACTAAATCATGAACAGTTAAACTAAAATGGGAGGGAGGTAGGGCGGGAGGACGGGGGACCCGAAGGGGAAAAAAGGAAAAAAAATAAAAAATCTAAATATATTAAAAACCACGGTGTTGATATAAATACGCTTAAGAGCAAGAAATATATAGAAAGGTATAAGGGTGTATATTTATCTATACGAAGATACTTATAGATTTATAAGCAAAGTTTACATCCCACAATGATGAAAAAAGTTCCTCCGCCGGATAGTGTCATGATCTGACACAGACGATATCCGAAATCAACAAGGGGTGCAAGGAGACACAATATCTGAGTGGGAAAAAAAAAGAGGGGCATAATTGATTCCTTTCTGCCCTGGCTGTAAAGACTATGATTTGTTTTTAAGCAGACCTAAAACTCATAGCAGCAGAAGTAGCCCCTCTAGGTCCATGGTATCCATGAAAAAATCCTCTGCCACTAATGACTTTGGTTTGAACAGCTAGGCCAACAGGACCAGTGACTGTAAGATAAGGTGTCAGACCACTTGGAGAGAGAGAGACTGAAAAGAGTCCAGGTCCAGCCTGCAATCAGGTTGACTGTATGATATTTATCATCCATGTAGCGAGCTCATCCTGTCACATGCAGTGACCCCAGTTTCAACTACCTCACCAAGTATATAAGTCAGTGCATCACATATAATGGAAGATAGAGCTCTACTAGCCTTATACCTGATTATGCCCCCTCATGTCCACCCCTGGCACCACCTGCGAGTGTCTTTACCTTCCGATCGCAACAAATGTCCACATACAAACCTGATGGAAATCTCAGATAACTTTTCAGGCCTGGTTTGACCTCAGCAGTAATGTTTTCTATTCAATGTAATGTCCCTCCCCGAGCAGAATCCTTGTCACTACTACCTTGCTCTTAAATGGTTAAAGTGGACTGAAACCTAGTAGGATCGATTCCCTTCCTGTGGGGCATCCAAAATTGGGATGCCCCGCTGTGTGAAACCCCCCCCAGGTCCGCCCCTACACTTACCTTAATCCCAGTCCAATGGTGCATGTGCAGGCCGCATCCCCGGAATCCCTCTAGCAGGGCGCATGCCCGTTAGAGGGAAGCGCGAGGTGTGGCCGCCAGCACGCTCAGAGCCACTGAGCTTAGACGTCGGGTTAGACGTCCATAGCTTAGCGGCTCCGAGTGCGCTGATTGGACGAGCATGCGGTGAGGTGAGTTGAACCTGGCAATCTGGGGGGTTTCACATACCGGGGCACCGCCGGGGAAGTGGACCAAAACCCAGGATAGTCAAAATCCTGGGTTTTAGTACACTTTAATGGGCCAGAACTATGGCTTTGTGTTAGGGCAGTCAAGTGGATGGACCGGCAGGGTGGCGGACAGACATGTAGGTGACTGAGCGGTCAGGTAGGTAGGTGGTTAGGTAACTTGGTGGCAGGCATGTAGGTGGCTGGGCAGTCAGGCAGGTAGGTGGACAGGCGGGTGGAAAGGTAGGTGGGTGGGTAGGTGGCTGAGCAGTCAGGCAGGTGGGTGCACAGATGGGCAGGTAGCTAGGTGGCTGGGTGGTGAGGCAGGAGGGTTGGTGTGCAGGTCAGGTGGGACAGTGAGGCAGGAAGGGGGGTGGCATAATAGCAGGCAGTGGGTATGTGGGCTTGATGGCAGGTGGATGGGTGAATATGTGGGCATGATGGTATGCAAGCAGGTGGGTTGATAGGTGGGCATGATGACAGGAAGGTGGGTGGGTGATTAGGCATCAGGACATGCAAATAGGCAAGTGGGGGAGTGGGTTCGGTGGTGGGGATCAGGCAGGGGGCGTAGCAGCGATATCCTGGTAGGTGGGCGACATCTTGGCAAGCCATCTTGGTCAGGCAATGCAGACGGTGACAGGTTTCTTGGTTGGTCGGGGTGGAGGAGCGCTCCTAAAGATGGTGGAACGGATAGAAGAGTGAGCATGGTTTCTTTCTGGCTGCCCCAATCCATCACCAGTCGCTGCTCCCTGGTCGGTCTTGCTCAGCGCTGACTGGTAGCGGCAGCTGGAGCTGTGGCAGAGGCCAATATGCTAGATCAGGGCGGGGGGAGGGGGACTAGGTAAGTAAGCCACACATGCACAACACCCCCCTCTCTTTCCACCCTCCAAGGGCAGACAGTTAAAGGAGCACTATGGCGAAATTGTGTAATATTAAAAATCCATATAAACACGTCGGCTAATGAGGAGGGGTCACATATACACCCTAAAAGAATAAAACTTCTGCCAAGCTTGTGGTTTATTCTTTCACGATAGGAATAAAATCCAGGTTTAGGCTGTCAGGGGTGATGGGGCCTGTCACCCGCTGATTTCCTTTTCCTTCCATTAAAATATAAAACAAGCCTGGCTGGATATTTCCTGATGTCTGGTGTATAAGTGACCCCTCCCACCATCCAGCATATTTATATGGATTTTTAGCATTCGGCCACTCACGGTTTCTTTTTTTTTTTTTTTTTTTTTTTGTTTTCCCATTCAGTATTGATCTTAGTTAAGTTGCCCGATAATCATCTCTTATCATAAGCTTTAAGATCATGGTAAGGTACATCATTATGGGAAGGCGACAAATTAAGTACAGCTTTATCATAGGTGTAGAGGTATTCCCTTCCCCTTTTAACATTCCGGTAACAAAGCATGTGGAAAAAGAAGAAGAAAAGAGAAAAAGATAAAGAATTGAAGGAGAATAAAGAAGAAAGAAAAGAAGAAGAAAGGCAAATGATAAGAAGATCATTCCCCCCCCCTCTCCTAGTGTCAGTTAATCTGTTGGTCGGCGGGACAGGTAGGTACGTGAAAGCTATCCTATATCAACTCACAATGATTTTATGGATTTCTACGGATTCAGAAAGACCTCAAGAAGTGCTTGATATTTTCTTGCGGTATTTCCGGCCTTTAAATTTAGAATCTCGATTTCTAGTGTATTTTTCAACCTATGCTTCCATGCTATGAAAGTAGGAGGATTTGGGTTACCCCAGCAGCTACCTATATATTGTCTTGTACCTGTAGTTATCAAATGTATTATGGCCAAGTTTGTTGGATCTTGGGATGTCCATTGAGGTTCTAGCAGAATTTTATCTTTAGTATACATCATGTTTATTTCTCCTTTTATATTGATGAAATTTACCACTTCCTCCCATAAGTTTTTGGTAAAGTTACAGTCCCACCACAGGTGACTCATTGTAGCCGGGTGATCTCTACACCACCAACATGAAAAGAGGGTCATCTTTTTATTATAGTCCGTTGTTAAATAGTATCGTGTTAAGTATTTAAAGTTGAAAATTCTGAGTGGTGTTGATCGTATATTTAAGTTGGCTTTGTGAATTTGTTGCCAATCTTCCACACCTAAGGTTTTTCCTAGATCCTTATTCCATTTCTTTTTGTACGAGTCTGGTTTATTATACTTATTGTTGTTGTACTCCAGCAATAACTTGTAGTAGAAGAACTGTTTAGGGGTTGCGTCTGGTAGGAAAAATATTTTTGGAAACCTTGTTAATGGAGTTAGCGGATTTGACTGGGTGAATGTGTTGAGTAAGTTACGGGATTTAATGAAGTTTAAAAGAAGAATCATATGTGTTTCTATTTTTTCCTTAGGGTACAGCATATTTAGTTTGATTTCTCTGGTCCAAATATCCTCGACCCTGATGTATTTCCTGTCAAAAGCCTGAGTTATTGTTTTTAACTAAGGTTTCTCTCTTTTCTAGGGCGATCAGCCATTGTGGGTACGGAGATTTTTCTGGATCTGTGATTAGTTTTTTAAGCGTGTTGATTATTGTTAGTGTAATGGGGTGGGTTAGGCGCATGGTTACTTCATTCAGATTTAGGGTGAAAACTTCATCAATATTAATTGGACCTAGTTCCATCCAAACCCATTTTCCTTTATCAAGCATGTGGTTCCATTTAAGTATTCTTTGCAGGTGTGTAGAGTAGTAATATATTCGATATTCTGATGCCCCTAGGCCTCCTTGCTATATTGGGTGACTTAGGTAGCTGTATTTTACCCTAGGTCTCTTACCTCTCCATATAAATAGTGTTGTAATTCTGGAGAGTTCATTGAAGAGCTGTTCTGGGATTGTTATTGGCAGAACTTGGAAGAGAAAAATTTATTTTTGGGAGAAATGCCATTTTAACCAGCGATATCCTTCCCATTAAATTCAATGGGATTTTATTCCATTTTTGGCTGCCTCCCTAAGCCATTGAAGTAGTGGAATATAATTTAGTTCAAGGAGGGATCCGGGGTTGACCGAAATTTTAATTCTTAGATACTTAATGAAGTTTTTTCAATTTTTAGGCTGACCGTCTGTTTAAAGTTCTTTAAGGTCCGTAGGAGTTAGGTTGAAGGGCAGTATTATTGATTTCTCCATATTTAGCTTAAAGTTTGAGTACATGCCGAAGAGCCTAATTATTTGTAAACAGCGTTGGAGAGAAGTTTTTGGGTTTTCAAGTATCAATAATATATCATCGGCATATGCTAATAGTTTGGGGTTAGATTTTCTTTCTCCTATTCCTTTGATCAGAGGATCATTGTTAATTTTACTTATTTGAGCCTCTAGGTGGAGGTTGAATAGAATTGGCGACAGCGGGCATCCTCGTCTTGTACCATTTTTTAGAACAAGCTTGTTTGTTAGGGAGCCATTGATGTTGAGTCTGGCATTTTGATTGTTATATAAGCTCATTATCTTTCCTATAAAGTTTGGGCCCAGCCCAATCCGTTTTAAAACTGCTGCCAAAAAGCCCCAGGAAACTCGATCGAATGCCTTTTCCGCATCTAATGCAACGACAATTGCCCTTGTTTCCTTTCCCTTATTCTATTAATTAATTATAGAGTCTGTGAAATGTTTTGATATATGCCCCTATATTTGGTATAAATCCCACCTGATTGGGGGAGATGACATACGGTAAGATGTTTTCAAGTCTTTTACTGATTACCATTGCATACATTTTTAGATCGACATTAATTAGTGGGATGGGTTTAAAATGTGTACATTTAATTGAGTTTTTGTCTAGCTTGGGGATTAGTTTTATGGTCGCACTATTCATATGTTGACTTAAAGGTTGGGTGTTATCTATTGAATTGAATAGGCAAACTAAATGCAGTACAAGTTCTGTGACAAACAATTTATAATACTCTGCAGGAAATCCGTCACTCCCCTTGGATTTCCCGCATTTTTAGTTTTTCTATTGCTGTTATGATTTCCTTAAGATTCAAATGGTTTTTCCAAACTTTCTATGAGATTCTTGGGTATATCGGAGATATTCATATCTGTTAGGAATGAGTCATAGTTATCTATTTTAGATTCAGGCACAGAATATATGTCTTAGTATAATTTTTAATTTTAATTTTCTCGAGTGTACATTTCTCGCTCCCTCGTCTCTGCAATCATATTAGCAAGGCTTTTTCCATTTTTATTTAATTCATTTTTTTCCTTAATTCTTTCCTGCCTACTTTCCCTTGGGCTTAGTGCCTCTTTAAGCGTCTGCCTTGTTTTACATAGCTCTTCATAGATTTTTTCAGACTTATACTGTTTATGTGTTTTCTCTAACTTGTCAATGGATTCCATTAAGTTCCTTATTTTTTGCTGGGTTTCCCTCTTATTTTTAACTGTTAAGGCAATAAGGGAGCCTCTGATTAAACTTTTATGGGCCTCCCATATTGTCCCAGTTGTGACATCTTCGGTAGTATTTAATATCAAAAAAATCTTTTAAGTCTCGACTATTTTTGTAGTAATTATTCTCAAGGAGTGCCCTATCCATTTTCCAACCATAAGATGTCGATGGTATATTTCCCCACTCCAGCGTCAATGTGAATGGAGCGTGGTCCGAGAAGGTTATGTTCTCTATCACACAGTCTATCACCATTGACAGGTTTTTTTGTCTGATAAAGAAGTAGTCTATTCTTGAGTACGAATTTTGGGCCCTATTGTAACACGTAAAGTCTTTTTCGGATGGGTGGAATATACGCCATGTGTCCAAAATATTAAGTTTTTTTAAAATGCTCCCAAGTATAGTGATTGAAGATTAGGTCTGAGTCCCTTCTTTTCACACGGTTGTATCTATTACTGGTTCGTATAATATGTTAAAGTCTCCGGCCCATATTAGAAAACCCCTTTTTATTTGGTCAATTTTTTCATCCTTGCTATATATTTCACCTGACTTTGATTGGGCGCATAGGAATTTACCAGGGTACACAGTTGCCCCCAGATTTTAGCTATGATGACTATCGTTCTTGCTTGTTGGTCCATGTTTTGGTCAAGTATTTCATATTGGCAGTTTTTACTAATAAGGATGGCAACCCCTCTGGCCTTTTTTTCTCGGATTGGATTGGAAAACAGGGATCCAAATTCCCTGAACGCATTATATGGTTATTTTTTTGTTTTAAAATGTGATTCTTGCAAAAAAACAATATCTATCCGTAGTCTCTTTAGGTCCCTCACAATACTTTTCCTTTTCTGAGGGGAGTTCGCACCTCTCACGTTAAATGTGCACAGTTTTATAATTCTATTTCTCATACTTTTTATTTAGAGTTGAGTTAACCCAACTTAAATGTCTCAGTCGTATTCCTATATTATTTGGGTTTCATTTCTTTCTAAGCTCTTTACCTCTGCCTTTCATTCTACTTTTCCATTTTTCCGTAGCGCCATTACCTCTCCCTTTTCCTCCCGGCTTGGTATTTATCTTCCTTTCACCTGTCCTCGCATTGTGAATTTTTAACCCAACCAATAAAGCACCCTCCCCCGTCTCCATCTTCTATACGCCCTGGGCTCGACTACCAGAGGAGAAAAAAAAAATTGCCTCTGGATTTACCTTATCCCCTTTCCTTGCTGGGGACCTTTATGAGCCCGAGCCACTTCTGCCACCCGCCACCGCTACTATCTTTATTTTTTTTGAGCTTCATTTTCTAGTTCCTCACTTGTCTAATTCTGTTATGGTTTGGTATAGTAACATTTTTTTGCCCATTCTTCTACCAATAAATTCTCCGGTAGGGAAATGTCTTCTTTAATTAGTTCCCATTCAGGGATTGATAAAGGTGCTAATGACATAGCTTTCAGTAGAGGTTCGAGTGGATCACCATCTTTAAGAAGGTAGGTTCTCTCTGTTTTAGATATGGATAGTTTAAGTGGGCCAGTCCATTTAAATTTTATCTGGTTTGCTTCTAGTAGTGATAGAAATGGTTTCAACAAGAAACGCTGATATCTTGTACGTTTTGAATAGTCCTGAAATATTTGGATGCTAGAAGAACCAACCTGATAGGACCTTATCTTTCGTGCCATAAAAAGAATTTCCTCTTTTTCCCTAAAGTCGGGAAAATTACATAGTACATCTTGTGTCAGACCCCCTGGTGTATGTCTTTTTGAGCCATCCCGATGGCATCTGTCTATTATTGGTTTCGTGTCCCTTTTAGTTAGGAGCTTAATGGTTTCATGTATGAAGGGCTGTAGTTCCTCATATTTTAATTCAGCCGGGATCCCTCTAAATCTAAGGTTGTTCCTTCGGGATCTATTTTCCAAGTCATCCGTTTTAATTTCAATTTCTTTTAACGTTTTATTAATGTTATCCAACGCCTGGTTTTTATGTTTCCTCTCTTTAGCAAGTACTAATACATCCGCTTCTAACAAGTCTATTCGCTCGGTAATTGCATGAATGGCCGATTTAAATTCTGTTAGTTCCACTGCAATCGTTTCTTTGACTACTGTTGTTATTTCTGTAGATATAGTTTGTTTAAAATTCACAAACATATCGGACATAACATCCTTTAAGTCTATTAGGTCTTTTTCTTTTACAGTTTCTACTAATTGTCTGGAGGTTGTCTCTTTCAAGTCAGTTATCATATCCATGCCTGTGGATTTAAACTGAGATATCTCGTTTGAAAGCCCTATACTCAATTCCTGCATACCTTCACGTATTTCATCTTTTAGTGCCCTTTCGTGCTCACAGGCTTCTATGCTCGGGATTTGTTTCCAGCTGCATACTTCTGGAGTTCTTCCCGAGAGTTTACTGTATCCTCTCATATAGTTGGTCTGGCCTTCTCTATCTGTGTGTGATTTTCTTCCGCTATCACTAAGTCAGACTGTTGATTTCCCTTGCTCTCGAAAAGTTACTTATTTGTTGGTAATATTTCGAAATATATGTTGGTGTGGGCGTGCCATGTCCTGGTCGCATTGGACTGGCTTTTAAAACTGGGGTTGTTGGTTGTTCAAAGAGGTGCTGGTGTGTGAGTTCAGATAAGCTATTACCTTTTGGATCGTGTTAACAGCCCAGAATTGTATCTTGGGAGTGTTGTTTGCTTGCGTATATTTTTTTTTTTTTTGTTCAGACGCCATTTTGTATTTTAACGGCCTTGAACAAAGCTTGTGTATATTTAGTTAGCTTGCGATTCTGCTTGTGGTTTTTTTTTTTTTTAAATCTCTGCTTTGTGAAGAGAAAAAAAATCTGGAAATTTAATTTTTTTTTTTTTTTTTGGCCCTTTAGCACCCTCTCCTCAACCCTTTTCCTTCCTCCGCTATCCTCCTTTATTACTCCTGGGTTGATTGGATCTGTCTAATTTATATATATTTTTATTTATTTATTTTTTTTCTTTTTTTATTTCGCCTGTGTTAATTAATCTGTATGCTGCGGTGTCAGTTTAGTGGTTCCTTGGGTTGCGCTCCTACAGGACCTGGTAGGAGCGGCAGGCCCATGAAGAGCTTTCTTGACAGCTTGCTGCCTTTTGTGTAGGATAATATTCTTGCAGCTAATATACTTGCTGACATGATAGATACAGGGTTATCACTCAGGGGGTTAAACCAGGCGCACCGCCGCACACTTGCTGCTCAGAGCTGCTTAGTCCCCGAGAGGATAGTTCACAAGCCCATCAGATGCCCCTATGATGTAGTAGGGAAGTACTCCCCCCCAGTGGTTGGCAAATGCAACTGCTAACCAGGCCGAGCAGGATAACGTCAAGCCGGCTTAGCCCATCAGCGGCTGTGAAAAGCGACTGCATGGGGTAAAAGAAGAGAACCCTATCCACCCCCATAATGGTGACATAAAGTGGCATCCTGCATTAAAGTGGACCAAAATACAGCTTAATCCTGAGCTAATCAATTCCCTCCCCCAGGGCATCCAAAATCGGAATGCCCTGCTGTGTGAAACCTCCCAGATCGCCCCGTTCACTTACTATGCTTCCCGGTCCAACAGTAGATGCGCGAGCTACATCTCCGCTATCCCTCTAGCAGGGCAAGTGCCCGCGCCAGCCATTTGTGAAAGGCAGGCACGCTCCCTGTTAGAGGGAAGCTGGGGATGAGGCTGCCACTGCTGTCTGAGCCACTGGCCTTAGACGCCATCTTAGATGGCATGACGTCAGAGGCTCTGAGCGTGCTAATTGGATGAGTGGCCGCACATGTGCCACAGGACCAGGAAGAGGTGAGTGAGTTTGGGCGACCTGGGGGTTTCAAACAGCGGGGCACCCCACCATGTGCCCTGGGGGAAAGGACCAAAACCCAGGATAGTCAAAATCCTGCGTTTTGGTCCACTTTAAAGAGGACCAACCACGTATTTGGCTGGCCCTGAAGTCTAAGACTTCAAGGGTGGCCAATTAAAGTGGACCAAAGCAGCCTGGGAGTCTTTAAGACTGCCTAATCCTCACTACCTAGGGCATCCCGAATCGCTGGTAAAACTCACCTGTCCTGCTTTACCTTTAACCGGGTGTATGACTATACCAGGCATTTGTGAATGTCCGGCATACTACCAGCTCGAACAAAGCGGGGGATGCAGCCAGCAGCGCACTTGGCTCAATTCAGCCCTTAGCAGACAAGAGCTCTCGTCAGCTAAGACTAAGAAAAGAAAAAATACAATTCTGTGAAACTCACCTGTAGAGTTTTTGAATATATCCAGTCCAGGTCATCCCAGAAGTGATGACAGTTGGGTAGTTGGCCACAAGGTGGCACAGTTACTGCAAGATCCAGAGCTGTAACTCCTCCTGGCCCCCTATAAAAAGAGCGGTCTCCATAGAATTCCCAGAATGTCAAAAAGCAGTAATGAGACAGGCCGGGAGGCCAAGAAACCATGTAAAAGACAACGGTCCAATACAAAAAAGGTAATCACCATAACAGGCAAGAGGAGATAATGAACCAAGGGCGGGGTGGGACGACCTGGACTGGATATATTCAAAAACAATTCTACAGGTGAGTTTCATAGAATTGTATTTTTCACTATATCCAGTCCAGGTCGTCCCAGAAGTGATGACAGTTGGGACATCCAAAAGCAATGTCCACTTAGGGCGGGATCCCCAGTGCAGAACAGCATGTAGTTCATTTCACATCGCCTGAAGCACCTTTCGGCCAAAAGCAGCGTCAGCTGGAGCCCTAACATCAACCTTGTAAAAAAACTTAGTAAAGGTATGAATAGAAGACCAAGTAGCGGCCTTACAAACTGGTGCTGAAAAGCCCAGGAAGCACCAATAGCTCTAGTAGAATGAGCTGTAACACGAAAAGGGGGATCCTTCCCCTTGGCAGAATAAGCTTGCACCACCGCCTGTCTAATCCACTTACTGAGAGTGGACTTGGCCGGAGGCAAACCCTTTCTGGAACCTTCAGTGAGAACAAAGAGTGAAACTGACTTCCTGAAGGATTCAGTCGCAACCAGGTAGTACTTAAGAGCTCTGACCACGTCCAAGGCATGGAGGGTCCTTTCTTTAGAATTAGACGGTTCAGGACACAGGGAAGGCAAAACAACTTCCTCATTAAGATGAAAGGGAGAAACGACCCTAGGCAAAAAAATCAGGTTTAAAGCGAAAAACCACCTTATCCTTATGCTGCTCAAAGTAAGGAGGCTTCATACAAAGAGCGGCCAGTTCAGACACAGCGCACCGAGGTGATAGCCACCAAAAAGACCACCTTAAGGGTCAAGACAGACAATGCAGTGTCGCACAAAGGCTCAAAGGGGGGACCCTGGAGAGCAGAAAGCACCAAATTCAAATCCCACACCGGTAATACAGGCTTACGCGGTGGACGTACATGGGTAACTCTTTGGAAAAAAGTCCTGATCAGTCTATGATTGGCAAAGGACCTTTGGAAGAAGATGGCCAAGGCCAAGACCTGGCCCTTGAGGGTGCCCAGCTGTAGACCCAAGTCTAAGCCGTGTTGTAAAAATTCCAAAATCCTAAAAAATAGAAAGTGCGACAAGGGAAACTCTTGGATTCACACCAAGCAATGTAGGCATGCCAAACTCTGTAGTAAATCATGGAAGAAGACTTCTTCCGCGCCTGAATCATGGTCTGCACAACCGTGGCCGAGAGCCCCTTTTCAATTAGGATTGAGGTTTCAATAGCCAAGCCGTCAAAGCCAGCGTCTGTAAATTGGGGTGCCGCAGCAACCCTTGAGTGAGGAGCCCTGGGTCGTCGGCCATGATGTAACGATCGACTGATATCTGAACTATGTTCGCGAACCAACTTCGACTCGGCCAGCGAGGAGCCACCAGAATAGTTGGTACCCCCTCCTGAGCTATCTTGCGCAGCACCCGGCCCAGGAGTGGAAACGGAAAAATGCATAAAGGTGCCTGAACTCCGTCCAAGGAATTGCCAGAGCATCTGTGGCGAAGGCCAGAGGATCTCTTGACAGGGAGACGAACCTTGGAAGTTTGTGATTGTGTCTGGACGCAAGTCCACGTCCGGCTGACCCCAGCGGAGACACAGGGCGTGAAAGATCTTGTTGCTGAGAGACCATTCCCATGGACGAGAAGTCCCCCTGCTCAGGGAGTCTGCCTTCTGGTTTTCTACCCCGGGGATGTAAACCGCCGAGATGCAGGGAACATTCTCCTCCCCCCAAGTCAGGATCTGGGACAACTCTTGAAGGACTCGCTTGCTCCGAGACAGCCGTCTGAATAGCACGACCCCTTAGATGTGGAGTCAATTGAAGGAGCACCAACCGAATCGCTCTTAGCTCCAGGAGATTGATGGGTAAGTGGGCCTCCTGTGTCCCCCACTGACCCTGGAACTTCAGCGTTGGCCAAAAACCTCCCCAGCCAGTCAAACTGGCGTCCGTGGTAACCATCTCCCACCAGGGAGTCAGAAAGGACTTGCCCACCAACAGATTTCTGGAATCCAACCACCACAAGAGGGATTGTCTGACCATGGGGGACAGTGAAAATTCCTGATCCAGGGACTCCTGCGTCCGGTCCCAATCGGTCAACAGATTCAATTGAAGAGGTCTCATGTGGAACTGGGCGAAGGGGACCGCCTCGAAGCAGGACACCATGAGGCCCACCAGCTTCATCCCCAGATGGATCTAGGGCCGCTGCCAAGCCAGTAGGGCCTGTACCTGCGTCTGGAGGCCCTCCACCTTCTGCTGGGGCAGGAATACCTTGACCTGAGAGGTGTCCAGCGTCATGCCCAGAAAGGACCTCACCATTGAGGGAATGATGGAAGACTTGGGGAAATTGATTACCCATCCGAAATCCTCGAGAGTGGATAACACCATCCGGGTGTCGCTCTCGACCTGCTGAAGGGACTGAGCCGCAATCAGCAAATCGTCCAGATTAGGAAGAACACGAATGCCCCGGTTCCTCAGGATGGCCATGATGCCTGCCAGCACCTTGGTGGACAAACGGGGAGCTGAGGCTATCCCGAACGGCAGTGCCACAAACTGGTAATGGTGATCCTCCAGCGCGAACCTCAGGAACTTCTGATGCCCCTGAAAAATCGGGATGTGCAGATAAGCATCCTTGATGTCCACCGTGGTCATGAACTCACCGGGCCGAAGCGAGCTCACCACAGACCGTAAGGTCTCCTTGCGGAAATGCCTGACTCTGACAAACATGTTGAGACCCTTCAGATCCAAGATAGGGCGCAGCGTTCCGTCCTTCTTGGGCATCGTGAACAAATTGGAGTAGAACCCTCGCCCGTTCCTGGCGAGGCATGGGACAAATCACACCTGATAGCAGAAGGCTCTGAACGGCCATCCTTAGACCCTGCACTGTCAAGGCGTTCCGGGAAATCCGCGACCGAAGAAATCGTGGGGTCGGCCAAACTGCCAGCTCTATTTTGTACCCGGAGGACACCACCTCCTGAATCCACCGAGACGTGCTGTCTCCAAATGTGAGCAAAAAGCAGCAGCCGTCCCCCCATGGGTGAGGGCGCTTCCTCATGCCTGAGAAAGCTTGGCAGGGGGTTTGGATTTAGCTCCCCAGGAGGGATTGGGTCGACCGCGAGACCTACCTCGTCCCCAGGAATCTCTGCGGCCACCTGAAAATGAAGAGCCTCTTTCTCCTCGAAGAACCCCAAAGGGTCGCGCAGGCTTCCGTCGCTGAAGAAGTCTTACGTCCTTGGCCAGAAGGTCCAGGCGCTCCCCGTATAACCTGAGCCCCAGGAAGGGTATACTAGTGAGCGACTTTTTGGCCGCAGCGTCAGCCGAACACTGCCGCAGCCAGAGCGAGCGACGAAGCGCAACAAGCAGAGCCGAAGCCCTGGCACCCAGTCGGACACTATCGTCCATGGCCAAGACTACAAAAGCAATAAAATCCACACAGGCTTGGAGGTCTTTATATTCCTCTGCCCGCTTGCGAGATTTGGCCAAATCAACAAGGCGCCTCACCTTCTTCCTAATGGCCAAAGATACAATGGCCGCGGCACAGACAGGGCGAAGCCCAGCACCCACAAAGGTGAACGCATGACAAGCCAGTTGATCCATGCGCCTGTCAGCAGGGTCGCGCAAGGAAGCAGTATCGGGTGACTGCATAACGTAGTGTTGGATAACCCCGAGACAGGGGCATCCACATCGGGGGGCGGGACCAGAGGCGGATCAGCTCCTCAGGGAAGGGACACCACCTGTCCAGACTCTTAGGCACCGATGGCAATTTATTAGGCCTTTCCCATTCTTTAAACACCATTTTGGAAAAGTGGGCCTGTTCCGGGAAGACAATGCTCTGTCTCTCAGGCCGCAATAAATCCCCCTGCTTCCTCTTAGCCGCTTTAGGAGGGACAATATGCAAAGTCAGAAGACAGCAATTTTTCCATGTCGTCAGGGAGCCACATATGCTCGTTAGAGGAGGAACCAGGCTCGCTGTCATAACCAACCGACCGATCCCCTGAGGAAGCGGAGTCCTGAAACGACTCTCCCTCCTCCATGGAGTCCCGACCTCCAAAAAGATCATCATCGTCAGCAAAATCCGAGTAAACCGGCTCAATGTGCCACTTCTTACCTGTGGCCTTCCTCGTAGCTGTGCGAGATAACCGTCTCTCCAGGCTGGCCACCCGGTGTGCTAAATCAGCCTGAGACCCCCTGCTGGCTTCCCCCTCACTAAGGGCTGACTGCAGTATTGGGGGGGTTGGTGAGGCCGCAGGCACAGGAGGGCTAGGGGCAGAGACGCCCGCCCTATCATGTTCCAAAAGTACGCTCCTGGCGCAAGCGACACAAACAGTGCTGAGTCCACCCAGGGGGCAGGTACCGCACGTGGGGCAGAGCTTCGCCCACCCGGATGGGGCCCCTAGCTCACCATCCCCAGAAGCCTCCATTATGGCAATTATGGTGATAAAAAAATACAGGTTACAAACCTAGTAGGAATCCCCAATTTAGTCCCTCTTATCATGATCCCACCTACGGGAGAGGGTGCGGAGAGAGCGGGGGCTGGGGGGGAGGGGGGTGTAGGAGACCGGGAGGAATCACAACCCACAGCTGACAAGGGGATCCCACCTAAAAGACACAATGGGAAAGCCATGAGATCCCACAGCACATGCACAAGTAAATATATATATATATCTCTATCAAAAGAGGGACTCACGGACCTCAAACCATGCAGGAGGGCGTCCAGGGACTCCACAAGCGGAGCGGTAGGCAGGTACCAGGCTTGGGCAGGAAAAATACAATTCTGTGAAATACTCACCTGTAGAATTGGTATTATATGCACACAGCACATCCTGCTCCAGATGTAGTCATTACATGTGGGTAATCCTCCGCCCCAGGGCGCCGTTCACTGCAGACATGTAGAAAACTGGTTCCTCCCGGCCCCCCATACACCAAGGGACCTCCCACAAATCCCCAGCATTGAAAAGCAGTGAGAAAAAGAAGCCGGGAGAAACCAACCACCCAACTGGTAATAATAACAATGATAACAATCACCATACAGGGGATCCAGAACAAAGTGAAACCAGGGTGGGTTGGAGCAGGATGTGCTGTATGCGTATAATACCAATTCTACAGGTGAGTATTTCACAGAATTGTATTATTCTAAGCATACAGCACGTCCTGCTCCAGATGTAGTAATTACATGTGGGACATCCGATAGCAGTGTCCGTAAAGTAGGGTGGGATCCCCAACAAAAAAGGCACAGCAGACAGTAAAGGCGCTGTCACCTGCAAACCATGCTACCAAGCACGACATGAGCAAAGGCTCTAACGTCAATTCCATAACAAAACCTTTGAAAAGGTATGAACAGAACAAGTAGCCGTCTAGCAGACCTGCTTAACATAAACCTGGTGCCGAAGGGCCAAGGTACCCAAGCACAAGTGGAACAGAACAGAAAGAGAGGGAAGTTCTTCCCCCTTAAAGGAATAGGCCAGAGTAACTGCCTAACCAACTCCAATGTAACAGAAGCCTGGGTAAAACTCAGAACTCTCCCCTACGGGGAATAGAAACAGGGCTCCCGCAAGAAAGGCGAGGATACCGACCCCCTCACTAACAAGGATCAGCCAGAAGCCGAACCCATACCCAGGACCAGGAAGGCAAGGCATCCAAGTAAAAAACAATCCAAAGGGCGCATAGGCCCTGGAAGCAAACAAATCAGGCACATACTTGTGGAGGCACCCGTCGACCCCAAAGGGACCAGAAACGACCAGGAAAAGTGCCACACCTGTCTGTGGACCCCTTACTTCAACATTGCTAAGAATAAGGCCCAAAGGTCGACCAAAGGACTTAACAAGGACCATAAAAACATCACCATGGACAAAAAAGGTCCGGCGGAAGGCGGAATACCACCACATCATGGTGTGTGTATATATATATATATATATATATATATATATATATATATATATATATATAAAGAGGGCTAAGCAATCAGAGCCACCTTCTCAGGCACACGTCTGACTGAAGCAACAGCCCCCAGAGGGGCGACTGAGCCACAAAAAACAGCTCAGACAGCAACCAGAATCAGACCCAAGGGAAAAATCTGCAGGGCAGACAGAATGAAAATTTATCCCAGCAGGGACTATAGCACCACTTGAGAAATGCCCTGAGCAATCCCCAAGAGAACTCCTGACAAGAAAGACTGAACCAGACTTCTACAGGAAGGCAGACAGGAAGAACCTGAACCTTTAAAGTACCTAGGTGGGGAGCCAACCCCAACCTATGCCGGCACAACTCTAGACCCCCAGGAACCGAGAACGGCCAACAGGGGAGAGACCAAGACTCATCCCAAACCATATGGGTACACCCCAACCCATAACGCACGGAGGAAGAGGAAGCCAAGGAAGCTTGCTCCTAGCCCCCCACATACCAAGTCACCCAGAAGATAAGCCCGTCTCCAAGGGGTGAATGAATCAGCTGTCAAGCCCCAGACTAGAGCCAGTAGATTGGAACGACATAAGAAGGGGCCTGACAAGGACAGAACCGCACTCCTGAGAGAGCGTACAGGTCATCTGACCGTAGCAGAAGCATCTGCGAACCACAGTTCACTAGGCCACCCAGGGGCCATCAAGCTCACGGGTCTCACTATCAGCATGACCGTACGCAGAAACCCTACATAGCAGGGTGAATGAAGAAAAGACATATAAAATAGAAGTCTATACAGAATTTTACTAAGCCCCCATGACCAGAGTCAGAATATTCTGGGACAGTAAAAACAAGGGCAGAGCCCCTGTGATATAGGCGAGACCCCACAGAGCCCCCCTAGTTGGCTCTCAGAGGGACACCAGGATAGCACAACCGCCGCTGAAGGACATCCATAGGAGCGAATACCACTGAGGAGCAGGGGACGTAGACCCCCGCCCAGATCAGGATCAGGAACCTTCCAGGAGAATCATCCTGCTTCAAGCTCCAGACCAATAATCAAACAGGCCTTTGTCTATCAACAGGCCAAGAATCCTCAAACAGACAGGTCCTAAAGAGGAGAAGTCCAGCAGTATAGAGTCAACTGGAGGCTTATTGTTTTAACAACACCAGTAGGCAGAAGGGCCCTCTAAGGGACCCTCCCCAGGGACCCCGGGGTTTTTTTTTTTTTTAAAGATTCGTAGAAAAAAAACGCTACTGAAGAAACCCCCCCCCCCCCCCCTCCAACCTGCGACCTGGTACCCAAGGGGACCATTCACAGGAAGAAGCAAGCAAGGAAGGGGGTGCCCCCTAACAGGGTCATTGAACACAATCAGCTCAATAGAAACCACCCTGTCAAGGGGGAATGAACACCAACCTAGCTCCAGGGGTGCTGGATCCCCATGTAGGATCAAAGAACTACTGTTGCCGAAGAGCCCAAGGGCTCGGTATATAAGGGACAACGTCTGATACACCGCGCACGAGCCCACCAGCTGCAATCCTGCCTGGTGAAGGTAATATATCAGCAGAGAACTTATCCCAGAAGTTCACCTATTGCCAAGGCAGAAGGAACTAGCCAGAGCCGGATTCAAATGCAATCCTAGGAAAGGGGATGCTGGAGAATGGGACGAAATAGGAACTAAGGTGACTGAACACCCATCCCAATAACTCCCCAATGTAGGTAAGAAGGACGACCAAGTAGGTCCTCGTGCAGCTACCCCTTGTTCTCATTCAAGACAGCACGCCTATCCTAACCGTAGCGAACACAGAGAGCGGGACAAAGGCCTAATAGCACGGCCACAATCAGTGGAGTTGTCCACCAACACCCTCCTGCAAAAGCCTCAGTGTCCTGAAGACACATGTGAGCCAAAACAAACATCTTAGCATTCCACGGACGGCCAGAGGCCCACTGACTTACCGAGAGCCGACGGCCCAACTCAGAGACGCCAAGCGGAAATGCCTGTGGATACAATCGCCGAAACCAAGGAGGGTTAGGATGGGCAACCGCCTCATCCTCCAGGAGAAGGTGGAACAAACTATCTGTTAAGGGCATCCTGTCAAGGAGCCCAGACCTGGCAGGCCAAGGAAGGCCTGTACCAACACCTGAAGAAAGGGACCAAACTTGGGGAAGAACCATCCAGCAAACACCGTCCCGCATCAGAGGGACTACCTCCTGAATCACCAGAACGAGGCAAGGTGCCTCCCGATAGGAGAAAGGTGCTGTGGCCATCCCCTTACCCAGGCGGGTGAGGGCGTCCCATCATGCTTGAGGAGTTTTGGTGAATAAGTCGGGCTTAGCCCGACCGGAAGACCCCTGGCGTTGTCTGTCGCTCCTGGGGCAAGGGTCTGTACCAGGCCCCGGAAGGGGCACCCCTGGTTCTTGCTTAACACTATGATACGGAGGGGGAGGGGTATCCCTACTCCGAGGGGACCGAGACGGCCGCCCTTGATGGTGCGAATTGCCCTCTTTTTGAAATATATCCAGACGGGCCCCAAACAGGCGTTGCCCTCTAAAGGGAAGCCCAGTCAGAGTCCTTTTAGCAGCATCGTCAGCCCCCCACTGTCGCAGCCAGAGCAGTCGTCGTATAGCCACCACTGGGGCAGAAGCCCTCGCACACATCCTGATGGTGTCATCCAGAGCTAAAAGGATAAATTTAACAAAAATATCACAACTGGAGAGTGCATTAAACAGGGTAAATCCTCAGGGTGATGCTCAAGCATCTGTCTTATGAGGGTTCTAGCGGCCACTGCAGTGATGGCCGCGGCACAGACAGGACGCAGCGCCGTGCCTGCGCAAGCAAAGGCGTGTGAAGCCAGCCTATCGATGCGCTGGTCCTAGACATCCCGAAGGGTGCTGTAAGCCGGGGCTGTAAAGAAAGGGGTGTTAGGAACCCCAAAGATCGGTGCGTCCACCACGGGAGATGATGACCAACAATCCACCATCTCAGGGGGAAAAGGGTATTTCCAATCCCAGTCCTCTGGGATCCCTGGAAGTTTAGTGGAGCATTCCCATTCCTTAAAGTGGACCAACACCCAGGATTTTGACTATCCTGGGTGTTGGTCCACTTAGGTGGGGCACCCCGATCGGGGGTGCCCCGCTGTCTGAAACCCCCCCGATCGCCGCAAAAACTCACCTCTCCCCGCTCCCACGTGACCTCGTCCGGCCAATGACAGCGCTCAGAGCAGCTCTGGTATGCGCGTCCAAAGCCGCTTGGACGCGCATACCAGAGTGCTGTCATTGGCAGCGTCTCTCGCTTCCCTCTAACAGGGAGCGCGCCTGCGCCGGCCATTCACAAAGCGGCCGGCGCGGGAGCGCGCCCTGCTAGAGGGAAGCGAGAGACGCGGCCGCGTCTCGCGCATGCGCCGTTGGATCGCCGGTAAGGTGAGGATTGTGGGCCTCCTGGGGGGTTCCTCCCCGCGGGACATCCCGATTTCGGATGCCCCGCGGGGAGGGATCTGATCGGTCCGGGAATCTTATAGATTTCCGGGCCGATCCCCCCTGGGTGTTGGTCCACTTTAAGAACCAGAGCGTGGAAGTGAGCCTGCTCGAGAAATTCCAAACGCGCATTCGCCGTATGGAAGCGCTCCCCTCTCGGCTTGGGGGCCGCGCCGGGGAGCGAAATAGACAGGGCCTTAAAAATCCTAAGCAACATACCGTCAATGTCAAGCTGGCCCCAGTCATCCTGGCCAGAATCATCGTGACTCCTCGGTCTCTCATCAGAGGAACCCGGATCAGAGAACAGATCTCCATCGTCAGACGGAGCACTATCACACGGAGAAGAGAGCTCCTACGAACCCATAGCAAAGGCCGAAGCCAGGGGCGTCAAGGGCCGCTTCCTGCCAGGACCTAAGTGTTCGGACAACCCCGTAACAATCTGGTCAAGCGTAGGCCGTCTGGAAGACGGGTCAGGTTGTAATTCCCCTCTTGAACATGACTCAACAGAATGGGGATTTAGGCAAGGGGAAGAGGGAGAATAGGAGGGAGGTGCAGCCACAGGTGCCGCTTGCAGGGCCAGTGCTTGCTCGGCACAGGGCGCGCACACCCGTGCCCTGTCAGCATCAGCATGGGGGAGACCACACGCTATACACAGCCGGTCTTGTCCCAGAGGGACCCCGGTCACATAATCCTGAGATGCCTCCATATGGCGATTATCTAGGCACCGTATGCCCGTAGGGATTTATGCAATAGGCAACCCTGGATGCCCCAACGACCCGCTGATTAATGTGGGAGATTTGTAGGAAGGCCCGCTAATAACTATATATGAATAAATATATATATGTATAAGGATATAAAAAGGCCGAGAGAAGCCGCCAGAGACTCGGCATCTGAAAGACATAAGGTGAAAGAGGGTGTCAGGGCCATGCGCAGCTGGAAGAACATAGAATAAAAAATCGCCCGCGAGGGCACTTACAGACCAAGGGAGGAGGGGAACAACCGCCACGCGCGTGCGTAGATCATCAAAATGGCGCCCAGCGAACCTCGAAGGGCAGGCTCAATGCTCGGCCGTGACGCGGAGTGCGCCCAAACAAGTCCCCGCCCACCCAGAGGAGCGCGAAGCTCTGAGGTAATGAAAAAAAGAGCAAGGATAAAACCACAACTGCTAATGTAACGAAAAGGCGCCACGGCATCTAACGACACAGCGAACTATGTAAAAGAGAGAAAAAACTGCGGCAGCCAAACAGAATAAAGAGCAAGCAGCGCGGCTCTGACACCCAGATGACATAGAAGCAGAACTAAAGGCTTTAAGCGTGACTAACAGTACACAGTGACCGCCGCACACACACACCCCCCCCCCTTTCTTTTCCCCCTAACTCGTTGGGGAAAAGGGAGGGTGGCGACCCTGTAAACAGGGTCCACCACTACTCAGGGCATGGGGCAATAATGCGGGAGGGGCATCCACTAGAGGCTCACCATCAGCCTAACCGCCTACCCTATGGTGGGGGATTGCGGTGGAGCATGACTCCGTTAAGCACACAAGGTGCTGCCTACCTTCACCCGACCAATGCAGCCCAGGCTGGGAGGCATATTCTTCACAAAAAGGACGGGAAATAGTCCCACAGGGCCACGGGCTGTAAAGCCCCGCTCGCCTGCGAGAGCGTGATACTTCATGTCTTCGCAGTTCAGCACTGCAGAGAAATCTGGGGATTTGTGGGAGGTCCCTCGGTGTATGGGGGGCCGGGAGGAGCCTGTTTTCTACATGTCTGCAGTGAACAGCGCCCTGGGGCGGAGGATTACCCACATGTAATTACTACATCTGGAGCAGGACGTGCTGTATGCTTAGATGGCGCCGGAATGCAGCGCCAATGAAAATGCGTCATCGCGCGTCCCCACCCCCCGCCTGCGGGCGCGAAAGCGAGTGCCCTCAGCCTCAGAAAATGCCGCCCAGTGAGGAAGAGGGGAGGGCGGCCCAAGGAGCGGCCTCCCCCGGCTGCAGAGCGCAGCGCGCCGCGCACAACCTCCGGAGGCCGCAGCCTCCAACATGACTGCCGACGTCGCTCCCGTTCACCCCCCCTCACAGCGCGCTGACAAGATGGAGGGGTGGGGGGAAAGCGCCGAGGGAGGAAAGCATGCCAGTGACAAAATTCCAGTAAAAGCACACACATAATAATAAAGCTGTGGGACAGACAAGGGATAACCCGGGCTTAGGTGGTTCCCCCACCAATAGGCTCACCATCGCCTATGGCCGGCTACCCTTTAGGGAGGGTCTGCGGCCCAGAGCTTAGCTCTGTGAACGCCCAACCCTGGCGTTCTCCCTACCTTCACCTGTCTCGTCAGCCGAGGCTGGGAGTCATACGTGGGTCCGCGGGAACAGAGGTAATAGGGGGGGTGCAGCGGCCGACAGGCTTAAAAATACAGTTCTGTGATTACTCACCTGTAGTATTGGTATTATATATTAAGTATACAGCACGTCCTGTTCCAGAAGATTCCTTACACATGGGTTATACATCCACAAGATGGCGCTGGACTGCAGAAAACAGCTTGTGGCTCCTCCCGGCCCCATATAAGTCGGGGACCTCCCACAAATTCCCCAGTATTTACAAGCAGTAACACAAGAAGCCAGGAGCCAAACAATGAACCATCACCATACAGAGGTAACTAAAAATAATGATAAAAAGGGTGGGATGGAACAGGATGTGCTGTATACTTATAATACCAATTATACAGGTGAGTAATCACAGAATTGTATTATTCCAAGTATACAGCACGTCCTGTTCCAGAAGATTCCTTACACATGGGACATCCAATAGTAGTGTCCGTAAGGTAGGGTTGGATCCCCAAAAGTAACAGCGGGCAGTTTAAAACACTGTGGCCTGCAGAACTTTGCGACCAAAATCAGCATCAGCTGAGGCCCTAACATCAACCTTGTAAAACTTAGAAAAAGTATGAACAGAAGACCAAGTAGCAGCCTTGCAAACTTGTTCAACAGAAGCGTGGTGCTGAAAAGCCCAAGAGGCACCAATAGCACGAGTAGAATGAGCAGTAAGGCGGAAAGGCTTGAATCACAGCCTGACGGATCCACTTGCTGATGGTGGACTTAGCTGGAGCTAAACCCTTCTTAGGCCCAGAAGGGAGAACAAAAAGAGCATCAGTCTTCCTGAAAGGTTCAGTAGCCACCAAATAGAACTTCAGGGTTCTAACCACATCCAGAGAATGTAATACCTGCTCCTTAGAGTTATTAGGATTAGGGCACAGAGAAGACAATGTCCTGATTGGGATGAAAAGCAGACACAACCTTAGGAAGAAAATCTGGCTTAAAACGAAACACCACCTTGTCCTGGTGTCTCTCAAAGTAAGGAGGCTTGATAGAAAGTGCCGCCAACTCAGAAACACGCCTAACAGAAGTGATAGCCACCAAAAAGGCTACCTTAAGCGTCAAAATAGACAAAGGGGCCGCACGCAAGGGCTCAAAGGGAGACCCCTGCAAGGCCGATAATGCCAAGTTCAAATCCCAGACTGGTAACATAGGCTTACGAGGAGGACGCACGTGAGTAACCCCCTGAAAAAAGGTCTTAACCAGACGATGGTTGGCAAAGGATCCTTGGGAGAAAATAGCCAAGGCTGAAACATGACCTTTGAGGGTTGAAGACCCAAATCCAAACCATGTTGCAGGAATTCCAGAATCCTGGGGATAGAAAACACCCGAAAGGCAAGCGACCTAGACTCACACCAGTAAATGTAAGCATGCCATACCCTATAGTAGATAGACGATGAGGACCTCTTCCTGGCCTGAATCACGGTACTAACAACAGAGGCAGGCAGCCCCTTTTCCATCAAGATGGAGGTTTCAGCAGCCAGGCCGTTAAAGCCAGCGTTTGTAAATTGGGACGGCGTAGCTGCCCCTGAGTGAGCAGATCTGGAACCTTGGGCAGGGCGTACTGATCTACTGCCAACTGCACAATGTCTGCGAACCACTCTTCTTGGCCAACAAGGAGCCACCAGAATGGCTGGCACCCCTTCCTGGGAAATTTTGCGCAGCACCCTGCCCAGCAGAGGAAACGGAGGAAACACATAAAGGAGCTGAAAGCTCTTCCAAGACATTGCTAGTGCATCCATGGCCAAGGCCAGAGGGTCCTGGGACAGAGACAAAGACTGGAAGCTTGTGATTGTGATGGGACGCAAAGAGGTCCACATCCGGCTGCCCCCAGCGACGGCACAGGGACCAAAACGCCCTGTTGCTGAGGGACCACTCCCCCAGCCGAGACATCCCCCTGCTCAAGGAGTCTGCCTCCAGGTTCTCCACTCCCGGGATGTAAACTGCCGATATGCAGGGGACATTCTCCTCCGCCCAGGACTAAATCTGGGACACTTCCTTGAGGGTCCTCTTGCTCCGGGTCCCTCCCTGATGATTGATGTAGGCAACTGCAGTCTGGTTGTCCGAGCAGATCTGAACCACCCGACCCCGAAGGTGTGGAGTCAACTAGGCGAGAACTAGTCTTATCGCCCTCAGTTCCAGAATGTTGATAGGGGTATGGGCCTCCTGAGGGCCCCACTGACCCTGGAACTTCAAGGATATCCAGAAGCCCTCCCAACCTGTCAGACTGGCATCTGTGGTGACTGTCTCCCAGCAAGGGGTCAGAAAGGATCTGCCCATCAACAGGTTCCTTGAGTCCAGCCACCACGAAAGAGACCGCCTGCCCAGAGGGGACAGAACAAACACCTGATCCAGGGACACAGGGTCCCGATCCCATACTGACAAGAGGTGAAGGTGAAGAGGTCTCATGTGAAACTGAGCGTATGGAACGGCCTCGAAGCAAGACCCACCATCAGACCCACCAGCTGCATCCCCTGCCGGATAGAGGGATGGGGGCAAGACAGAAGAAGCCTTGCTTGAGCTTGAAGACTCTCCACCTTCTGCTGAGGGAGAAGAATCTTGACCTGAGATGTATTCAGAGCCATGCCCAGAAAGGAACTCACCAATGACGGGAACAGGGAAGACTTGGGGTGATTGGACACCACCATCTGGGTATCCAGCTCTGCCTGCTGGAAAGACTGAGACGTGATGAGAATGTCGTCCAAGTAAGAAAGGATGCGAATGCCCTGAGATCTCAGCAGAGCCATTACGCCCGCCAGCACCTTGGTGAAAACCCTGGGAGCCGAGGTGATACCGAAAGGCAAAGCCACAAATTGGTAGTGCTGATCCTCCAGAGCAGGGGTGGGCAATTATTTTTTCCATGGGGCCACATGAGAAACTAAAAATATTGTGGAGGGCCGCTGAGCTATGGGAGTCTAAGCAACGTCTAAGCTCAGCGGCTCTGAGTGCGCTGGCAGCTGCATCTCGAGCTTCCCTTCTCAAATGGCCGACACAGGCACGCGCCCTGCTAGAGGGATAGCGGGCATGCGGCCGCAGCTCGTGCATACGCCGTTGAACTGGGAAAGAAGGTGAGTTTATGGGCGACCTGGGGGTTTCACACAGCGGGGCATCCCGATTTTGGATGCCCCGCGGGGAGGGGATCTATAAGATTTCCGGGCTGATAAAGCAGGGTTTTGGTCCACTTCAAACGTTCTGATGTGATAATTTCCCAGCCAATCAGAGAAGCCCTTGGCTTCTGGCAGTCTGGAAGGAAAGTTCAGATCAGCTGGGGCAAAGTGTAAGAATGGTGGACAGCAGTAAGGGGGCATGGTGAGAGCATGGTGGACAGCAGGAAGGGGGCATGGTGAGAGCATGGTGGGCAGCAGGAAGGGGGCATGGTGATAGCATGGTGGGCAGCAGGAAGGGGGCATGGTGGGCAGCAGGAAGGGGGCATGGTGAGAGCATGGTGGACAGCAGGAAGGGGGCATGGTGGCCAGCAGGAAGGGGGAATGGTGAGAGCATGGTGGGCAGCAGGAAGGGGGCATGGTGAGAGCATGGTGGACAGCAGGAAGGGGGCATGGTGGGCAGCAGGAAGGGGGCATGGTGATAGCATGGTGGACAGCAGGAAGGGGGCATGGTGATAGCATGGTGGACAGCAGGAAGGGGGCATGGTGGGCAGCAGGAAGGGGGCATGGTGAGAGCATGGTGGACAGCAGGAAGGGGGCATGGTGAGAGCATGGTGGACAGCAGGAAGGGGGCATGGTGAGAGCATGGTGGACAGCAGGAAGGGGGCATGGTGGGCAGCAGGAAGGGGGCATGGTGAGAGCATGGTGGACAGCAGGAAGGGGGCATGGTGGGCAGCAGGAAGGGGGCATGGTGATAGCATGGTGGACAGCAGGAAGGGGGCATGGTGATAGCATGGTGGACAGCAGGAAGGGGGCATGGTGGGCAGCAGGAAGGGGGCATGGTGAGAGCATGGTGGACAGCAGGAAGGGGGCATGGTGAGAGCATGGTGGACAGCAGGAAGGGGGCATGGTGAGAGCATGGTGGACAGCAGGAAGGGGGCATGGTGGGCAGCAGGAAGGGGGCATGGTGAGAGCATGGTGGACAGCAGGAAGGGGGCATGGTGAGAGCATGGTGGGCAGCAGGAAGGGGGCATGGTGAGAGCATGGTGGACAGCAGGAAGGGGGCATGGTGAGAGCATGGTGGACAGCAGGAAGGGGGCATGGTGAGAGCATGTGGGCAGCAGGAAGGGGGCATGGTGGGCAGCTGGGGGAGCATGGTGGACAGCAGGAAGGGGGCATGGTGAGAGCATGGTGGACAGCAGGAAGGGGACATGGTGAGAGCATGGAAGGGGGCATGGTGAGAGCATGGAAGGGGGCATGGTGAGAGCATGGAAGGGGGCATGGTGAGAGCATGGAAGGGGGCATGGTGAGAGCATGGTGGACAGCAGGAAGGGGGCATGGTGAGAGCATGGTGGACAGCAGGAAGGGGGCATGGTGAGAGCATGGTGGACAGCAGGAAGGGGACATGGTGAGAGCATGGAAGGGGGCATGGTGAGAGCATGGAAGGGGGCATGGTGAGAGCATGGTGGACAGCAGGAAGGGGGCATGGTGAGAGCATGGTGGACAGCAGGAAGGGGGCATGGTGAGAGCATGGTGGACAGCAGGAAGGGGGCATGGTGAGAGCATGGTGGACAGCAGGAAGGGGACATGGTGAGAGCATGGTGGGCAGGTACATGGTGAAAAAGAGACAGCAGGCAGGAAGGGAAAACACAAGCAAACGACATAATCTTTCTGAGCAGACTTACTGATGCTCTGGAGCCCCTACTCTGTCCTTCCAAAGTCCCCAGGTCTCTATCACCTGCTCATCGGGTCTGGCTTCCTCAGAGGAAGGGAGAATGTGCCAGACCCGACGAGCCGAGCGGCCGATCAGCTGCTGCTTAACCTAAGCCTCTCGCACTGTACACAGGCGATCACCTAAGTTAAGCAGCAGCCGATTGGTCACTCGGCTCGTCGAGTCTGGCATGTTTTCCCTTCCTCTGCATCTCTTACTGGCCAGCTCAGCCCGGGCCGGTAAGAGCCTAGCAAAGGGCCGTATACGGCCCGCGGGCCGTACATTGCCCAGGTCTGCTCCAGAGCGAACCTGAGGAATCTCTGATGACCTGGAAAGATTGGTACATGAAGGTAAGCGTCCTTGATGTCTACAGAGGTCATGAAGTCGCCCGGGCGCAGTGAATTGACAGCAGAACGCAGGGTCTCCATGCGAAAATGTTTGAATCTGACAAACTTGTTGAGACGCTTTAAATCCAGGATGGGCCTGAGGGACACGTCCTGTTTGGGAACAGTGAAAAGATTGGAATAGAAGGCTCTGCCCCTTTCCTTTAAGGGCACCGGGCAGATAACCAACTCCAGAAGGTTTTGGAGAGCAAGGCACAAACCCTGTGCTGACAAGGGGTTTTGACGAATCTTGGGGGTGGCCAGGCTGCAAACTCTATCTTGTAACCGGAGGATACTACCTCCTGAATCCACTGAGGTAGGGTGAGGGCGCCCCTTTATGCCTGAGGGGGCTTGGGGGAGGACTTAGGCTTGGGACCCCAAGAGGGGCCAGGGCGGCCACGTCCTCTGCCCCTTCCCCAATAGTCTCCACGAGCCCCAGGAATGGATACTCCACAGCCAATTCTGGAACTACGAAAATAAGGGAGAAAGGAACCTGTCCCCTAAAGGACTAGGACGGCCTCCTACATTGAGGTAACCTGCCGCCCCTGGCAAACAAGTCCAAGCGTTCACCAAAGAGGCGCAGCCCCTTAAAGGGAAAGCCAGTGAGAGCCTTCTTAGCAGCATTATCAGCTACCCACTGACGCAGCCAAACAGAGCGGCGTATAGCCACCAACAGGGCAGAAGTCCTCCCACACATTCTAATGGCATCATCCATGGCAGACAAAACATATGCAACAAATTCATAGCAAAGCAGAAGAGACCTATACTCTAAGAGGCTCTTAAGCAGCCCTTTAATAGCAATAGCTGTAATGGCAGAGGCACAAACTGGGCGTAGCGCGGTCCCCATACAGGCAAAGGCATGACAAGCCAGCTGGTCCATGCGCCGGCCCTCACCATCCCTCAGGGTAGTAGTGTCAGGGGAATGTATGACAGATGTATTGGATAGCCCCAGAACGGGCGCGTCCACCTCGAGGGGACATGACCAATGCTTAATCACCTCAGCAGGAAAGGGATACCTCTTATCCCAGCTCTTGGGCACCCCAGGGAGCTTGCTAGGCCATTCCCATTCTTTGAGCACCAGATTATTAAAGGGAGTCTGCTCAGGAAACGCCAAACGTGGTTTAACCGTATGAAAAAGCTTACCCTGCTGCTGCGGAGCCACAGCAGGAGGGGAGATACAGAGCACTTCAAAAATATGAGCCAAAAGCCTGTCAGTGTCATCTGAGGACCATGGGTCTTCTCCAAAGGGAGACCCTGTACCACCATAAACCCTAGGCTGTTCCTCAGATGACTCTGAATCAGAGAATAACTCCCCCTCCTCCAGGGGGGGAATACCCAGTAATGTCAAAAAATTCCTCAGCCTCAACAGGGAAGAGGGAACCCGCGGGTGATGCCGCTTCTTAGCAGAAGCCTAACGCGGGGCAGACCCAGCAATATGTTTTTCAATGCTGGCCACCCGTGCAGCCAAATCAGGTTGAGACTCCCCACTGGCGTGCCCCCCACTGGGGGTCAGATGTAAGCGTGGGGGGGTAGGAGAAGCCAGAGGGGGCGCAGTACTAGGCCCAGCAGCAGGCGACCCAGACTGCAGCGCAAGCACCTGCTGGGTGCAGGGTACACACACCCTGACATCATCACTTATAGGGGATACCCCACACACAACACGTATCCGGACTTGTCCCGAAGGAACCCCAAGCACATCATCCCCAGAAATCTCCCTATGGTGATTATCGTGGCACAACAGGCCAGTAAGGGTTAACACTAAAAATAGCTACCCGGGATGCCCCAATGACCCGCTAGGGAAGTGGGAGTAATGAGGGGAGAAGGCCGGGAGAAACCACAGTGCCGAAGTTTTAACCCGCCTGTAAGGCATAATAGACATTCCCATGAGATAATGCAGAAGAAAATACAATTCTTTGATTACTCACCTTGTAGAATTGGTATTATAAGTATGCAGCACGTCCTGCTCCAGATAGTATTCATAACAGCTGGGATATAGTGCACAAGAGGGCGCTTTACTGCAGAGATGGCAAAAAAGAGGCCCCTCCCGGTCCATATATACCCGGGACCTCCCACTAATTCCCCAGTATAGAAAAGCAGTAAGGGAACCAGAAGAAGCCAATAACAAAATCAACAACGTTAACAAGGAACAACTATCACCATATAGAGGATCCAAGAATAAAGCAATCAGGGGGGGTGGAGTAGGACGTGCTGCATACTTAATATATATGGTATTATAATACCAATTAAGGTGAGTTACAAGGTTACAAGGTGAGTAATCACAGAATTGTATTATTCTAAGTATGCAGCACGTCCTGCTCCCGATAGTATTCATAACAGCTGGGACATCCAATAGCAGTGTCCATAAACGGGTGGGGATCCCAAAAAGGCAACAACACTCAGTTCAAACCACTGCCACCTGCAAAACCTTGCGGCCAAAAACAGCATCCGCTGAGGCTCGAACATCAACCTTGTAAAACTTGGAAAAGGTATGAACAGAAGACCAAGTAGCGGCCTTGCAAACTTGTTCAACAGAAGCCTGGTGCTGGAAGGCCCAGGAAGCCCCAACAGCACGGGTAGAATGAGCAGTAACACGGAAAGGAGGATCCTTCCCCCTAGTAAAATAGGCCCTAGCAATGGCATGATGAATCCATTTACTAATGGTAGATTTAACAGGAGCCAAACCCTTCTTGGGACCCGAGGGGACCACAAACAAGGCGTCCGTCTTTCTGAAAGGCGCAGTAGCCACTAGGTAGTATTTCAAATTCCTGACAACATCCAGAGAATGCAAGGCCCTCTCCTTGGCATTACCAGGATTAGGGCACAAAGAAGGAAGCACAATGTCCTGATTTAGGTGGAAGGCAGAGACAACCTTAGGCAAGAAGTCTGGTTTAAAGCGGAAAACCACCTTGTCCTGGTGTCTCTCAAAGTAGGGGGCCTGAATAGAGAGCTGCCAACTCAGAAACACGCCGGACAGAGGTGATACCCACCAAAAAGGCAACCTTCAGAGTAAGAATAGACAAGGCAGCCTCGTGTACAGGTTCAAATGGAGGACCCTGAAGGGCAGACAATACCAAATTCAAATCCCAGACCGGTACCATGGGCTTGCGGGGAGGGTGCACATGAGTGACCCCCTGGAAGTCTTGACCAGAGGATGTAGAGCGAAGGACCTCTGGAAGAAAACAGCCAAAGCGGAGACGTGACCCTTCAGAGTGCTGAGCTGAAAACCCAAATCCAAACCATGTTGGAGGAACTCCAGGATCCGAGGGATGGAGAACACACGACAGGGAAAGGCCCTAGCCTCACACCAGTCAATGTAGGTCCGCCAGGTCCTATAGTAGATGGTAGAAGAGAATTTCTTCCTAGCCCTGACAAGAGTCTGAACCACCGAATCAGACAACCCTTTCTCCTTTAGAATGGAGGTTTCAGCAGCCAGGCTGTCAAAGCCAGCGTTTGTAAATTGGGATAACAGAGCCTTTCTTGAGTGAGAAGGTCCGGAACCAAGGATAGAGTGTACTGATCCATTGCCAGCTGCATGACGTCTGCGGATCACACCTGTCTTGGCCACCTGGGGGCCACCAGAACAGCTGGCACCCTTTCCTGAATCAGCTTGCGCAGAACTTTGCTCAGAAGGGGAAACAGAGGGAAGAGGTACAGGAGACCGAACCCCTGCCAGGGCATCCACCGCCAGAGCCAGAGGATCCTGGGACAGCGAGACAAATGCTGGTAGCTTGTGATTGTGGCGAGAAGCAAACAGATCCACGTCCGGCATCCCCCACGGAGACAAAGGGATAGGAAGACCTTGAGGGACCATTCCCCCCCAGCAAGAGGCCCCCCTGCTCAGGGAATCCGCTTCCAGATTCTCCGCTCCCGGAATGTAAACGGGGACATTGTCCTCGGCCCAGGACAGAATCAACGACACCTCCCTGAGGGCACTCTTGCTCCGAGTCCCTCCCTGATGATTGATGTAGGCGACCACCGTCGGAGCGAACCTGGACCGACAGGCCCTGAAGGTGAAGAGTCAACTACGCCAGCACCAACCGAACCGCCCTCAGCTCCAGAACATTGATGGGAATGTGGGACTCCAGAGGGCCCCACAGCCCCTGGAATTGGAGGGTTCTCCAGTAGCCCCCCCAACCTGACAGACTGGCATCCGTAGCGACCGTCTCCCAACATGGTGTCTGAAAAGATCTGCCCCCCAGAAAATTCCTCGAGTCCTGCCAGCACAGGAGGGACCGCCGGACTAGAGGAGAGAGAACAAAGGCCTGATCCAGAGACAAAGGACTCCTGTCCCAGACTGAAAGAAGATGGAGCATGTGAAATTGAGCATAAGGTACCGCCTCGAAGCAGGCCACCATCTGTCCCACCAGCTGCATCGCCTGCGGGATGGACGGATGAGGGCTGGGCAGCAAGAAATGAACCAGAGCTTGAAGAGAGTCCACCTTCTGCTGAGGAAGGAAAATCCTGGCCTGAATAGTATCCAGAGTCTTGCCCAGGAAGGGGATCACCCGGGACGGGGAGAGGGAGGATTTGGGATAATTGATCACCCATCCGAACATTTCCAGGGCAGCCAACACAGTCCGGGAGTCCAATTCTGCCTGCTGGAGGGAATGGGACGTAATGAGAAGGTCGTCCAGATAAGGGAGAATGCGAATACCCCGGACTCTGAGAAGGGCCATCACGCCCGCCAACACCTTGGTGAACACTCTGGGGGCTGAGGTGAGACCGAAGGGAAGTGCCACAAATTGGTAGTGCTGTTCCTCCACTGCGAACCTGAGGAACCGTTGATGCCCTGGGAAGACCGGCACATGAAGGTAAGCATCCTTGATGTCTATTGAAGTCATAAAGTCCCCCAGGCGCAGAGAGCTGATAGCGGAGCGCAGAGTCTCCATGCGAAAATGTCTGGTCCTGATGAACTTGTTGAGAAGCTTTAGGTCCAGGATGGGTCTGATGGAACCATCCTTTGTGGGCACTGTAAAGAGATTGGAATAGTAACCCTGACCTCTCTCTCCCGGAGGGACCTGACAAATGACTCCCATGGCCAAAAGGCTTTGTACGCCAGAAACGGACCCCGAGCTGTCAGGGGGTCCGGAGGAATCCTGGACCTGAGGAATCTTGGAGGAGGCCAGTCCCCCCCACCCCCGGAGAGCGAGAGAGGTTAATATAAAGGATTCCCCGGGGATATAGCGCCCAGGGGAATATGGGAGAAGTGAGGGGGAAGGGACACCTACGGTAAGGGTAACTGCACAGGATTACCTGGCAACACCCAAGAAGCAGTGGGGGCATCCCAAAAGGCTCAACATCAGCCTAAACCGCCTACCCTGTCAGAGCAGGTACTGCGGTAGGAGCCTAGCTCCTCAGCACCTTTTTAACTGGTGCTACTAACCTACCTTCACCCGAACCTTGTCAGCCGAGGCTGGGAGGCAGTATATGATACGGAACGGGTGGGAATAGTCCTGCAGGCATAAAAGCCCCGCTCACCTGCGCCACATAGAGAGCTATCTTCTATCTTCTCAGCGCAGACTGCAGAAAGAAACTGGGGAATTTGTGGGAGGTCCCCAACTTATATGGAGCCGGGAAGAGCCACAAGCTGTTTTCTGCAGTCCAGCGCCATCTTGTGTATAACCCATGTGTAAGGAATCTTCTGGAACAGGACGTGCTGTATACTTGGAATAATGCCCCGCTCAGCTGCCATATCCAGAGAGAGTATCCAAGATGATCCTCCCAGCAGTACTGCAAGACGAATTCTGGGAATTCTATGGAGACAGCTCTTTTTATAGGGGGCCGGGAGGAGTTACAGCTCTGGATCTTGCAGTAACTGCGCCACCTTGTGGCGGACTACCCAACTGTCATCACTTCTGGGACGACCTGGACTGGATATAGTGAAAAAAAAAGCTGAATGGAGCGGAGTGCAACGATTGGCTGCACACATGTGCCATTGAACAGACATTTTATCAATAAATATCAAGGTTGGCTCCCAACTATGTCCAAGTTTTTAATTTTGGCCCACTGTGTATTTGAGTTTGATACCCCTGATTGAATTTTTCAAAGTGTATATTTTTGTGTGGCAAAATGATGTCTTAAAGATGCTGAGCTGATCCAGTATTTTTTAATGTTTGCAATTGTGCGTTTTAAAGGAAGCAGTTTTCATCTGTTGCTATTGGCAGCGTACACCAAGGGCTTTATTCATCAAGGGATAGCGGCAGGTAGTGCCTTGTAAGCAACAGGTAGCAGCAGGTAGCGTCTGGTGAACGCCGGCCAAGGCACGCAATACCACATTTATGAAAGCGATTCTGGTGCGCGCCTCTTGTAGCGATCGATTCATCATCACAGACGGCTCAGCAGATCCCGGTGGCGCTCTGGCTTTCAGAGCGCCTGGTATTACCTGTCGCTCTCCCATACATTTCAATGGACGTTCCTTTTCTCCACTTTAAACAGGGTTTTTTCTTAATTTTTGGGGGATTTTTTTATGCAGAATTGTCATTATAGGTCTGGTATTAAAGTGTTAATGTCACAATGTATTAACAATGTAATTCCATATGTTTTTGCTTTGTTACTAGTGAATAAGTGTTCAAAAACAGACTTTAATCACACAGCGTCTGGCGCTCTGGGCTACAGCGACACAATTTTGAGCACCGGTGCTGTGTGAGGCTGTTTTTTTGATGAATATGGTTTGAGTTGCTCACACTGACCAGTCGCTCCCATATAGCTCTGTACAGGTGTTAGAGCAACTCACACATCAAATTCATCAATGCCGGCAATATTACTACAGTGACTGAGGCGCTCTGTAATAGCGACTCACGGCCGATCAGAGCAACCACTAGCGGTCGCTCTTAGCATCGCTGTACAGGCACTCATCTGCTGAATGAGCCTGCAAGTGCCGACTTGGCATACGTTGCCAATAGCAGCAGATTGCAGATAGTGGAAACTGCTTCCATAAAACACATATTTGCTAACATAGAAGAAACATGTAAAAAATACCAGATAAGCTCAGCAACCTAAGCACATCAAAATTCCATTGAAAGTGTCTCAGTTATATTATGTTCTGCTGCTGTAGATAATGCAATATGTCAATAAACACAACCCTGGCTAAACAACTGTGTGCAAAATAGTGATCAATAACCAAGGCTCCTTTCTAGGCTCATGCCTGAAAAGGTGAGGAATAAAAAGGACACTGGGCCTGTTTAAACTCATTCCCTGGAGAATCATGATTTGGGATAAAGCATTTGTTAAAGTGGACCAAAACCCAGGATTTTGCTTATTCTGGATTTTGTTTCTTTTCCCACAGGGCACCCCGATTGGGGGTGCCCTGCTGTGTAAAACCTGCCAGATCGCCTGAAGAAACTCACCTCTTCCCGGTCCTGCGACACATGCACTGTCACTTGTCCAATCAGTGTGCTCGGAGCCGCTGATGTCACGTCATCTAAGACACGGCGTCCAAAGCCAGCAGTTCCGAGTGTGCTGGCGGCCGCATCCTCTGCTAGCCTGAGGAAGTGGGAAGTGTGCCTACAGAACGTGTGGCTCTTGGGGTAGTAGGCGGTGGGGAGACCTTGGTTTAATTCGGTTTATTTTGGTTTCATTTTGTGACCTATACTGTGGTTCACATGATAGGACATTAGCACATTTTGGTTATGACGGGGGATTGATTTTGATACTGTTATTTGTGATTGTTATATAGGCATTTAATTGTGTTAGTTTTTAATTATCTTGATGGGATTGGTTCTGATCACCAATTTCAGATTGGTTACAATCAAATTTATTTTTTGATTGTTTGCACTTACAGCAAATATATATTTTTATGATCTGGATCATAGGCAGATTTTGCACAGTATATGCACATGGATTGATATTTATATCAGATTTTTTTTCTTATTATGATGTGTATACAGATATATACAGGAATTTGATGGCAAAATATGTATATATTTTTTGATGGTGTTCCCCCCATCGCCTACACACCTATCTATGTTGGTCTGTTTTGTTTGTCATTGTTTGCCTCTCTATTTTGTTGCATCCTCTGCTTCCCTCTAACAGGGAGTGTGCCCGCGCCGGGTATTCACAAATGGCTGGCCCATACCCTGCTAGAGAGATAGCAGGGATGCGGCCCGCGCATGCGCTGTTGGAGCGGGAACAAAGGCGAGAGACTTATAGGTTCCCAGGCAGATCGAACTGGGTTTTGGTCCACTTTAACAAACCTTAAAGTATCCTGTTGATCCTGTGATCTGACCACCGACAGGTTTCCCTGGGCAGGAACACACACAATTGGTCACTGGGGAAGAACAGATGCTGTGGTTGTAGCATCAGGGGATCCCCAACATGAAGTCTACACCAACATATTTATAGGGATTTCACATGGCAGTTTTTGTGTTTAGAGGAGACAAAGCTCTGTAGTGTAAGGAAAGCCATGGAAGAGGTCCTCAATCTACAGGCTGACAAAGACATGCTGGCACAGAGTGTGGAAAGATTATATATATATATATATATATATATATATATTAATATAATATAATATATATATATATATATTTTTTTTTTTTTTTTTTTTTTAATTCCACCCATCCATACAACTGACCCACCAGCAGTCCCAATTCAGCACTGTTGGCTCTGGTGCAGACTGCTCCATGCCTGTCCTTGATGTACATCCCTGCAGGTACACACGAGGATCATGCTTGTTGATTGGCTGCAGGCGGTGCTTTATGTGAGCTTCCTCCATCGATATGCCATTAGTGGGGGACGCTCGTATGCTTGCCAGGGGCCACAAGGGGGCGTGATCTCCGATTCAGGCCTACAGCCCACACGACTATGATGGGGGGGAGGGGGGACATTTTTTTTTCCTTTTGTTGTACATGATAGTCTCTTTATTGCATAACAAACCCAGGAATTTGACTTTACCAAGTCTTGTTCTGGTGCCCGGAGGCATCCTGAGTAGGAGTTAGAAAGAGGTAAATGATATTTGATGTGCAGCAATCTAAATTGTCCTGGGGAGGGATGTATATGAGCACTGCTTGTTGTCTGCTTTCAGTAGGTAGCAGGCAATGTTGCGTTCCCCCCGATGTGCCTGCTCCTATCCCATCCTATCTAAATAGTTGGTGCAGGAGCGTGCACATGCCATCAGTATGAATAATTTGCTGAAGATGCTGCGCTTGCACCATTGGATCGGGAAAGGTAAGCAATTACCAGGTTCCCCTGTGTGAAACCCCCCCAGGACATCCCAATTCAGGATGCCCTAAGGGAAAGCCAGGATGGCCACTGGTGGGTTTTGTTCTGCTTTTATGTAGGTAAAGGTTAATGCATCTAGGGGTCTAAACACTTCCATGAAGCACAGAAACTAGGGTGTTGCTGTATTTATTTCACCTTCATCAGAATCAGCAAGCTCTTTTTTTTATTTTCCTGGGCAAATCAAGGTTTTGCCCTGGGGCATCCTGGATATGGCTACCTTGCCAGTGATCCCATGGCACACGTCCTGGAAGCTGCTTGCTCCTGCGCCAGACATTTCCGGATGGCTGACGCCGGGTATGCAAAGCCGAAAAGAGGGGGGTGGCGCTGTGGCTAGACGACCATTCAGGTTTCCTAGCTGCTCATTCATCAGCACAATTAGGAAACCTGAATGAGCTGCACCCACATGTGCCATGGATAGCTGGAAAGCCGCGCATACTGAGTGACCAGTGGGATGTCCCAGGGAGGAGGAGCCAACCTGGCAACCCTGCTTTGAAGTTTCAAGAATCAGCAGATAAATAGAAAGTTGGCTGTACAGTAGTCAAAGCTGCATGTTCTATACACATATGTATGTACACACACTCCCAGGTTTAAAGTGAGATATACAAAATAAATACAAGGAGATATGGCACACTGTGCACATTTCAGCTAAACCGCCATAAAGACATTAGAAAACATTTTCTTTTAGTAATAAAACCCCACCAGAAAGCGGAATACAGTAAGATCCTTATGTACATATATCTATATAAAAAAAAAAAAATTACTGACTACATATTAAGGTGGTCTAACTGTAGGAAAACCCTCAAACCCAAAGTGTTTTGGTGAAAAAAGAGAAGGCAGAAACCAAACACGGAATAGACGCTCATTCTAGATCAGCTGAAGTCCTTGCAAATACTTTATGGTGTAACAACCGTTGACTTCCTGTTCAGTGAATTTCACGCGTCAGAAGTACCCTGTAGTGCCAGACAGGTCCATGGTCCACTCCGAGCCCTATATCGCAATGTCCAGCAGCAGTTGTACAGTCCTCAAGGTGTCCAAGTATCTTGGAACTGAAGCAGTCTCCTGGGCCGTTCAATATGCATCATACAGGCAATGCAATATGCATCATACATCCAGAAACAAAGAGGACGTCGACCCTTTACTCCTCTGAAGCCCCTCTTTACTCTGCTCAAGTTTTTTTATGATTTCGGACACAATACACACAGAGGACGTCAGGGCTATTAGGAACAGCAAGTCTGAAATACAGAACAACAAGAAATGATAATGCTTAAAATACATAAAGCAGATGGCAGGAGTTACGACAGAAGCATCTACTATCATTTATATATTTATAGAAGTCTTATATTGTCAGAAAATGCCCCTCTGCTAACCCAAAAGTCCCTAATAAAGCACACTTGTAATCCAACCTGGGCGTCCCATGAGAAAGGGTGATATACCATGGCTGGCTTTAGGGTGTGCAACAGGGCCCATCCCAATACATCTGTAAACATGTACTCCATTCAGTTACCCTTTGACTTTGAGTCAAATGGCTCAGCAGGTCCATCCTCTTCCTGTTTTGCATATGACCTCAGTCATTCTCTTCTTCTCCGTCCATTTCTTTTATCTGCTTATTGTTTCTTTTCTCAATCTCTATCTGACCCAGTTTCTCTCATTCTGTCCTTTCCTTGTGTTTCCCGTCTCACTCCATCTTCCACTTTCCCTCTTCTGCGTCCTCTCCCCAGTTTTAGAAATATACAGTAGTGCTGACACAACAGCTCAGAGCACACATAATAATGGTACCATCCCTGTCCCGTCCCATGGACCCCATTCAGTTACCCTTTGAGTCAAATGGCTCAGCAGGTCCATCCTCCACATTTCTTCCTCCTTTTCCCATTTTACATATCACCTAATCACCATCATTCTCTCCTTCTCCGTCTATGGCCATTTCTTTTATCTGCGTATTCTTTTTCTCAATCTCCATCTCACCCAGTCTCTCTCATTCTGTCCTTTCCTTGTGTTTCCTGTCTCACTCCATCTTCCACTTTCCCGCTTCTGCATCCTCTCCCCAGATTTACAGCTCAGAGCACACATAATAATGGTACTGTCCCTCAGTCTAAACGTTTTAGCACACATTGGCTAACAATTATTCATTAAAGTACCAGTTACTCTAGTTTTTTGGGCAGAATAAAAAAAAACAGATTTTTCCACAAGACATGGAGAGAACATACAGTCATGGCTGTAAATGTTGGCACCCCTGATATTTGAGAATTTGAGAAAATTAAATATTCTCACAGAAAAGCATTGCAGTAACACACGTTTTGCTATACACATGTTTATTCCCTTGTATTGTGTAGTGTGTATTGGAACTAAACCAAAGAAGGGAAGAAAAAAGCAAAATTGGACATAATGTCACACCAAACCCGAAAAAAAGGGGCTGGACAAAATTATTGGCAGCCTTAGCTTAATATTTTGTTGCTCACCATTTGGAAAAAATGACTGAAATCAGTCACTTCCAACAACCATCAATAAGCTTCTTACACCTATCATCCGGAATGTTGGACCACTCTTCCTTTGCAAACTGCTTCAGGTCTCTCTTATTGGAAGGGAAAAGCCCTTTCCCAACAGCAATTATAAGATCTCTGCACAGGTGTTCAATGGGATTTAGATCTGGACTCATTGCTGGCACCTTCAGAACTCTCCAGCACTTGATTACCATCCATTTCTGGGTGCTTTGTCACGTAGGTTTGGGGTCATTGTCCTGCTGGAAGGCCCAAGATCTTAGAAGCATTCAAGGCATCCAGTGCCAGAGGCAGCAAAGCAACCCCAAATCATCATTGAACCTCCACCATATTTCACTGTAGGTACTGTGTTCGTTTCTTTGTAGGCCTCATTCAGTTTTTCGGTAAACAGGAGAATGACGTGCTTTACTAAAAGCTCTTTCTTGGTCTCATCTGTCTACAAGATCAAGTGCATTTTGGCAAAATGTAGTCTTGCTTTCTTATGTCTCTGTGGCAGCAGTGGGGTCCTCCTGGGTCTCCTGCCATAGCATTTCATTTCATTTAAAGCGGACCAAAACCCACTGGACTTGTGAAATACATTTGGCCAAAGCCCATGCAAATACTCCCTTCTTAGAGTGTAGAACTAGAAATAGATATTTTTTAATTTTTAAATTGTCCTGTAACACTGTTTTTTTTTGCTTTCCCTCTCTGTAATATTGCATGGGATCAGCCATTACCTAGGTATGGCAATAATATCATTGCCACACACAGCAGTGCCAATGAATGGAGGAGGCAGAGCTTTACAGCTAAAACAAGGACCATTATCTGGGAGTAGAGTGAAGCGGAAGCAGTGAAAATTGGCAAATGGTACTCTTCATGGAGGGACCAATTCAGAGGATGCTAGCTAAAAATGTGGGTTTTGGTCCGCTTTAAATGTTGACGGATAGTTCATGCCGACACTGATGCTCCCTGAGCCAGCAGGACAGCTTGAATATCTTTGTAACTTATTTGGGGCTGCTTATACACCATCCTGCGTTGACACCTTTCATCAATTTTTCTCTTCTGTCCTTCTTGATAATGTTGTTAATAATGTTGCGCACTGTGGACAAGTGTAACCTTGAGATTGTTGATATTTTTCCACTGTTTTGGTTCCCAAGTCCTCAGACAGTTATCTTCTCCTCTTTCTGTTTTCCATGCTTAGTGTGGCCACACAGACACACAATGCAAAGACTAAGTGACCTTCTCTCCTTTTTATCTGCTTTCAGGTGTGATATTCTAAGCATACAGTACGTCCTGCTCCATCTATAATACTTACACGTGGGTAATCCTCCACCAGATGGCGCTGTTCACTGCAGACATGCAAAAACAGGCTCCTCCCGGCCCTTCATATACCCAGGGACCTCCCACAAATCCCCAGATTTCTCTGCAGTGCTGACTGCGAAGACATGAAGTATCACTCTCTCGCAGGTGAGCGGGGCTATTACAGCCTGCGGCCCTGTGAGACTATTCCCACCCGTCCTCTTCGATAAGATGTGCCTCCCAGCCTGGGCTGCGCTGGTCGGGTGAAGGTAGGCAGCACCATGTGTGCTTACGGAGCAACGCTCAACTGCAATCCCCCACCATAGGGTAGGCGGTCAAGGCTGATGGTGAGCCTTCAGGGGATGCCCCTCCCGCATCATTGCCCCACGCCCCATGTAGCGGTGGACCCTATGTTAACGGGTCGCCTTCCTCCCTCGTTCCCCCTTAGGGGGAAAAGAAAGGGGGGGGGGTGTGTATGGCGGCCTCAGTGTATATTTACACGCTTATGGCTTGGCTGTGCTTCACTAGGAACGGGGATCATAGCCACGCTCTTACCTTACTGTTAACCGCAGCACCAGTAGTCTGCCTTCTGCTCGCACCGCACGTACTGTGGCGGCTCGCGGACGCCTCAGCGTCTTCTTCTTCCTTCCTTCACCTTCTTAGCCTTAGTGGCTCTTCCTAGGTTGCGCTGGCTTGAGCGCCTGTCTTATTCAGTATCCTGTCACAGACCGGGGGTTCATTCCCCGACGGGGAGCCACAGGAGAGCCCGAGTACTGATCTCCGCTGTGCCTGTCCTGGCTCCGAGCGCCATTTACAATAGGCTTTTCTGCTTTTTTTTTTTTTTTTACTTTTCTACTTTCTGTACCATCATTGGCTAGATGCCTTACGAGCTTCGCGCTCGCTGGTGAGGGGCGTGGTTTCGGCTTGGCGCGCTACGCGTCACGACCAGCTCAGGCTCGCCCTCCAAGGTTCGTTGGGCGCCATTTTCTTCTCCCGCGCGCGTCGTGAAGATCGTCCTCTCCTCTCCTCTCTGTATGTAAGTGCCCCTGCGGGCGACTTTTCTTTACTTCCATCCCATTGCGCATGGCTCTGACATCCTGTTCCCCCTTATGTCTTTCAGACCGCGGATTTCACAAGTGGCTTCTCCCGGCCCAGCGTAGCTCCCGGTCGTGACCATAAAAAATTACTCCCACTTCCCAGCGGGTTATTGGGGCATCCAGGGTAGCTTACAGCATCAATCCCTACTGGCATATTGTGCCGATTAAATCACCATATGGAGGCATCTCAGGATGTTGTGAACGGGGTTCCTTCGGGACAAGCCCGGCTGTGTGTAGCTTGTGGGGTCTTACCTAGCAGCGGTGACAATGCACGGGTCTGTCCTTGTACACAGCAGGCGCTTTCGGTGCTTCCCGTCTCCTCTGAGGCTGGGCCTGCACCCCGCCGCACTTCACCTACTCCCCCAAGCCTGAGTCTAACCCCCAATACCAGTGGGGATTCTCATCCTGATCTGGCCACGAGGCTGGCTAGTGTTGAAAACTTGCTTGCTAATTCCTTAGCGCGTAAAGCCACCGCCAAGAGGCGGCACTTGAACCCTGAATCGGCCCTCTTCCCTATAGAACCTGATGATTTGTTGCATTCCTATGCCCGTATCCCCTCGGACGAAGGGGAACTGTTCTCTGACTCAGGGTCATATGACGATGAGTCCAGGGTCAGGAAGAGTCTGGCTCCGAGCATTGGTCCTCGGATGATATTGATAGACTGCTGGTTCAGATCTTTGAGGTCCTGTCCCTCTCTCCCCCTGCTGCGGCTCCCCGACAAAGGGGTGATCTTTTCCATACTGCTAAAGCTCGCTTGGAATTCCCAGAGCAAACCCTTTTCAATAGCCTTGTGCTTAAAGAATGGGAACATCCCAGCAGACTTCAAGGGGTCCCTAAGAGCGTAGATAGGAAATATCCCTTCCCTGCGGACTTGGTCAAGTGCTGGTCATCGCCGCCTGAGGTCGATGCTCCTATTCTAGGGTTGTCCAACACCTCTATTATGCACTCCCCTGACACTACTACGCTACGGGACTCTGAGGACCGGCGTGTTGACCAACTGGCATGTCATTCCTTTGCATTTGGGGGAGCGACTCTACGTCCGGTTTGCGCCATTACGGCGGTAGCGCTCAGGGCCGTGGTTAAGGAGTGCTCTCGATGGCACAGATGAGTTGCCTCCTGATACTGTCAACGCTCTGTCCAGCTGTGATGCGTTTGTGAACTTTATCCTGTCCGCATCGGACGATGCTATTAAGATGTGTGCCAGGTCATCTGCCCTGGTGGTTGCTATACGCCGCGCGGTCTGGTTGCGCCAGTGGGCCGCAGACAATGCCGCCAAGAAAGCCCTCACGGGGCTGCCATTTAAAGGGCTGCGTTTATTTGGGGATCGATTAGACCTCTTTGCCAAGGGAGGCAAACTACCCCAGCGCAGGCGGCAGACTCTGCCCTTTCGTGGCCAAGGCTCCCTATCAACCCCCTATCGTGGGGCCAAGCATGGTAGAGGGGCGTCCTTCGCTGGGGCCCGCGCTGATTCCTGCCACAGGAACAGAGGACGCCGTCCAGGTTCCTCCTGGGGAACCAAGCCCAAAGCCCCTCCCAAGGCCCCCCCAAGCATGAGGGGGCGCCCTCACCCGTCAGGGTGGGGGGACGTCTACAGCACTTTGAGCACGTCTTGCGGCGCCACGTCTCAGACCGGTGGATTCAGGAGGTAGTGTCCTTCGGCTACAAGATAGAATTTGCTGTACGGCCCCCCACCAGGTTCATTGGGTCTCGAATCCCTCAAGACCCTGCGTCAGCTCAGGTCTTGTTGCTGGCCGTACAGGGTCTCATGGACCTAGGGGTCATTTGCAAGGTCCTCCCTGGAGACAGGGGCACGTGGTTCTACTCAAACCTTTTCACAGTACCCAAGAAGGATGGGTCAGTCAGGCCCATTCTGGATTTAAAAATCCTCAACAAATTTGTCAAGAACAGGCATGGAAACTCTGCGCTCGGCCATTGGCTCACTGCGCCCAGGGGACTTCATGACGTCAGTAGACATCAAGGATGCTTACCTGCACGTCCCGGTGTTTCCAGGACACCAAAGGTTTCTCAGATTTGCACAAAAAGATCAGCATTACCAGTTTGTGGCCCTGCCATTCGGCCTAACGTCGGCTCCCAGGGTGTTCACCAAGGTGCCTGCAGGGGTGATGTCCCCGATAAGGCTAAGGGGCATACGGGTGCTGCCCTACCTGGACGATATTCTCATCACCTCTCGGTCTCTGCGGCAGGCAGAGTTGGACACTCGGCTGGTAGTGTCCACCCTGGAGTCTTTCGGCTGGGTTATCAATTACCCCAAGTCCTCCCTGTCCCCATCCTCGGTGACTCCGTTCCTGGGAATGATTCTGGATGCGGTTCAGTCAAGGATATTCCTTCCTCAACAGAAGGTGGAAGCTCTGACAGCGCAGGCGAGGTTCCTGCTTTCGAGCCTACAGCTCTCCATCTGGCAGGGAATGCAGTTGGTGGGCCTGATGGTGGCGAGCTTCGAGGCAGTGCCCTTTGCCCAGTTCCATTTGAGACCTCTGCAGCTTCACCTTCTGTCAGTTTGGGACAAGAATTCTGCGTCCTTGGACGGGTTCTGTGTGCTTCCCCCCTCGGTCAGACAGTCCCTTGCGTGGTGGCTGGACCACAGGAACTTGACAGGGGGCAGGTCTTTTCTGACCCCATCCTGGGAGACGGTCACAACGGATGCCAGTCTGTCAGGTTGGGGAGGATTCTGGAAGTCCCTGCGCTTCCAGGGGACGTGGGGCCCTCAGGAGGCCCATTTACCCATCAACATTCTGGAATTACGGGCAGTCAGGTTGGTACTGGAGCGTTTGACCCAACACCTGAGGGGTCTGTCGGTCCAAGTTCGCTCAGACAACAGAACGGCGGTTGCCTACATCAATCATCAGGAAGGGACCCGTAGCAAGGGTGCTCTCCAAGAGGTGTCTCAGATTCTGACATGGGCGGAGGCCAATGTTCAATGCATTTCGGCTGTTTACATTCCGGGGGCGGAGAACCTGCTGGCGGACGCCCTGAGCAGGGGGATGTCCCGTCAGGGGGAGTGGTCCCTCTGCAACACGGTATTCCAGTCCCTGTGTCATCGTTTGGGCCTACCGGATGTGGATCTGTTTGCTTCCCGTCACAATCACAAGCTCCCGGCCTTCGTCTCACTGTCTCAGGATCCTCTGGCCATGGCCACGGATGCCCTGTCCATGTCTTGGAGGGAGTTTCGACTCCTGTATGTGTTTCCACCGTTCCCCCTTCTGGTGAGAGTTCTACGCAAGATTGCTCTGGAAGGGGTAGCTGTGATTCTGGTGGCCCCCAGGTGGCCAAGAAGAGTGTGGTTCGCAGACATGGTTCAAATGGCAGTAGATCAGTACGATCTGCCAAGCGTTGCAGATCTGCTAACTCAAGGGTCCTTACGCCATCCCAATTTACAAACTCTGGCTTTGATGGCCTGGCTGCTGAAACCTCCATTTTGATGGAGAAGGGGTTGTCTGCCTCTGTGGTGGCTACTATGGTGCAGGCCAGGAAGAAGACTTCTTCTGCTATTTATTATAGAGTATGGCGTTCCTACATTGACTGGTGTGAGTCCAGGTCTCTTCCCTGCCGGGAATTCTCCGTCCCTAAGGTCTTGGAGTTTTTACAGCATGGTTTGGACTTAGGTCTCAAACTTAGTACTCTGAAGGGTCAGGTTTCTGCCCTATCTTCTTTCAGAAGACCTTTGCTCAACATCACCTGATTAAGACCTTCTTCCAGGGGGTCACTCACGTGCGTCCCCCTCGAAAGCCTATGGTCCCTGTTTGGGATTTGAATTTGGTTTTGTCTGCCTTGCAGGGTGCTCCCTTTGAGCCTATTCAAGATGCTGCTCTGGTCGTTCTCACTCTCAAGGTTGTCTTCTTGGTGGCTATTACTTCGGTTAGGCGTGTGTCTGAGCTGGCCGCTCTATCTATTCAGCCTCCATACTATGAGCGACACCAGGATAAGGTGGTGTTCCGCTTCAAACCGGATTTTCTGCCAAAAGTTGTCTCGGCATTTCATTTGAACCAGGATATTGATCTTCCTTCTCTGTGTCCCAATCCTCGCAATGACAAGGAGCAGGTTCTGCATTCCTTGGACGTAGTCAGGTGCTTGAAGTATTACCTGGTTGTCACTAAGGCCTTCAGGAAGACTGATGCTCTCTTTGTTGTGCCTTCGGGGCCTAGGAAAGGTTTGGCTCCCGCCAAGTCTACCATCAGTAAATTGATTTGTCAGGCTGTGATTCAGGCCTATTCTACTAAGGGGAGGACTCCCCCCATCCGTCTTACGGCTCATTCCACTCGTGCTATTGGTGCCTCTTGGGCCTTTCAGCAACAGGCCTCTGTTGAACAAGTTTGCAAGGCCGCTACTTGGTCTTCTGTTCACACCTTTTCAAAGTTTTACAAGGTTGATGTTCGGGCCTCAGCTGATGCTGCTTTTGGCCGTAAGGTTTTACAGGCGGTTGTAGTTTGAACTACGTGCCGTTGCCTTTGTTGTTGGGGATCGCACCCTACTTTATGGACACTGCTATTGGATGTCCCACGTGTAAGTATTATAGATGGAGCAGGACGTACTGTATGCTTAGAATAATACAATTATGTGAAATACTCACCTGTAGAATTGATATTATACGCATACAGTACGTCCTGCTCCACCCCACCCTGGTTTCACCTTGTTCTGGATCCCCTGTATGGTGATTGTTATCATGGTTATTGTTACCAGTTTGGTGGTTGGTTTCTCCCGGCTTCTTTTTCTCACTGCTTTTCAATGCTGGGGATTTGTGGGAGGTCCCTGGGTATATGAAGGGCCGGGAGGAGCCTGTTTTTGCATGTCTGCAGTGAACAGCGCCATCTGGAGGAGGATTACCCATGTGTAAGTATTATAGATGGAGCAGGACGTACTGTATGCGTATAATATCAATTCTACAGGTGAGTATTTCACAGAATTGTATTTTTTATATTGCCCACACCTGTTACTTGCCCCAAATGAGTTTAAAGGAGTATCACATGTTTCAATCTTACAATAATCTTATTTATCCACAATTGGAAAGGGTGCCAAAGAAGTTTGGTGTGACATTATGTCCAATTTGCTTTTTTTCCTTTTTTTTTATTTAGTTCCAATACACACAAAAGGAATAAACATTTGTTACTGCAATCCTTTTCTGTGAGAAATACTTTTCTTTTTCTTGAAAAATTTCAAGGGTGCCAATATTTACGGCCATGGCCGTAAAAGAAGTGTGAATTCTAATATTTAGCTAGTAAAACATTTTAAACTGGACCAAAACCCAGGGTTTTCACTATCCTGGGTTTTGGTTCCTCCCCCAGGTCACCCCAGGTCGCCAAATCTACCCACTTCTCCATGAGCGCAGTCATCCATCATCCATCATCCATCAGCTTATACAACCGCGCAGATTAATGTGCGGCTAGCTGAATGGAATTCCAGCCACACACATCAACGGCGTGTGGCATCACTTGCTCCCTTCGGCTGTGCACGGCCATTCAGTTGCGGCAGACGTAGCTGTGCACAGCCAAAAAGGGATGCAAGTGATGTCGGTGCTGGCCACGCATGTGCTGTGGACCCCAGGGGAGGGAGTAAGCCGAGGCTGGTATGCCAGTCTCAGACGCCAGGGGCAGTTTTGGTCCACTTTAAAGAGAAAGTCCAAGCTCTTTGCATCACCCTTCCTCGTGTGAAGGCCAACTTGGAAGAGGGGTTGGGAGAGTCCCCACTGGTATCAGGGGAGGATTGCAGTAATCAGGTGAATTGTTTTAGTATTTCACTGCTCAAATCAGGATTAGCACAGGGGGAAGAATATACATCTGTCTGGCCTTGTCAGCAGAAAATATATTTAGGCCGGCTTCACACTTAGCGATTATCATAGCGATCATAGCGATTATCGCAATGCAATCACCTGTGCACCTGCTAGTTGCAGGCGTTTTTGTGCGGCAAGGGAGACTCTTGGACTCGCACCAAGCAATGTAGGTGTGCCAAACTCTGTAGTATATCATGGAAGAAGACTTCTTCCGAGCCTGTATCATGGTATGCACAACTGTGGCCGACAGCCCCTTTTCCGTCAGGATTGAGGTTTCAATAGCCAAGCCGTCAAAGCCAGCGTCTGTAAATTGGGGTGCTCCAGCGACCCCTGCGTGAGAAGCTCTAGGTCGTCGGGCACCATGTAGCGATCTACTGACATCTGAACTATGTCCGCAAACCAACTCCTTCTCGGCCACGAGGAGCCACCAGGATGGTTGGTACCCCTTCCTGGGCTATCTTGGCTATCTGAACTCCATCCAGGGAATTGCCAGAGCGTACGTGGCAATGGCCAGAGGATCTCTTGAAAGGGAGACGAATCTTGGGAGCTTGTGATTGTGCCTGGACGCAAACAGGTCCACGTCCGGCTGACCCAGCGGAGACACAGAGCGTGAAAGCTTTTGTCGCTGAGAGACCATTCCCCCAGGCGTGAGACGCTCCTGCTCAAGGAGTCTGCCTCCTGGTTTTCTACCCCGGGAATGTAGACCGCCAAGATGCTGGGAACATTCTCCTCTGCCCAAGTCAGAATCTGGGTCACCTCCTTGAGGGCTCGCTTGCTCCGAGTCCCACCCTGGTGATTGATGTAGGCGACAGCCGTCTGACTGTGATTTATGGGTAAGCGGTTCTCCTGCGGACCCCACTGACCCTGGATCTTCTGAGACTGCCAAACGCCTCCCCAGCCGGTCAGACTGGCATCCGTGGTAACTATATCCCAACGGGGAGTCAGATAGGACTTGCCCACCAACAGGTTCCTGGAGTCCAACCACCACAAGAGGGACTGCCTGGCCAGGGGGGACAGTGAAAATTCCTGTTCCAGCGACTCATGCATCTGGTCCCAGCCGGTCAACAGGTTCAATTGAAGAGGTCTCGTGAAATTGGGCGAAGGGCACTGCCTCGAAGCACGACACCATTAGGCCCACCAGTCTCATCCCCAGACGGATCGATAGCGTGCACCTGCGGTGGCAGAAAGACCTTGACCTGAGAGGTGTCTATCGTCATGCCCAGGAAAGAACTCACTGTCGAGGGAGTGATAGAAGACTTTGGGTAATTGACTACCCAGCCGAAGGCCCCGAGAGTGGATAACACCGTCCGGGTATCACTCTCGGCCTGCTGAACTCGCAATCAGGGCATTCGTGTGTTGCCCTATCTGGATGACTTACTGAGTCCTCAGGATGGCCATGATTCCCGCCAGCACCTTGGTGAAGACGCGGGGCGCTGAGGAAATCCCGAATGGCAGAGCCACAAACTAGTAATGCTGGTCCTCCAGAGCAAACCTCAGAAACTTCTGATGTCCTATAAAAATCGGGATGTGCAGATAAGCATCCCTGATGTCCACCGTGGTCATGAAGTCGCCGGGTCAAAGCAAGCTCACTGCCGACCGCAAGGTTTCCATGTGGAAATGTCTGACTCTTACAAACCTGTTGAGACCCTTTAGGTCCAGGATAGGTCTTAATGTTCCGTCCTTCTTGGGGACCGTGAACAGATTGGAGTAAAAACCTTGACCCTGTTCCTGACGAGGTACAGGACAAATCACACCTAACCGCAGGAGGTGTTGCGCGGTCATTCTCAAACCCTGTGCCTTCAATGGGTTTTGGGAGATCCGAGACCGAAAAAATTTTGTCGGCTGCCTGACTGCCAGCTCTATTTTGTAACCGGAGGACACCGCCTCCTGAATCCACCGATCTGAGACATGCCGTCTCCAGATAAGAGCAAATAGCTGAAGCCGTAACCCCATCCGGATGGGTGAGGGAGCCTCCTCATACCTGAGGGGACTTGGCTCCCCAAACGGGACTGGGTCGGCCGTGGGACCTGCCTCTAACCCAGGTATCTCTGCGGCCACCTGAAAATGAAGAGCCTCGAAAGGAGTGATAGGTAGCTGACCCCCGAAAGGGCCGAGCAGGCTTCTGTCTCTGAGGGAGTCTACCATCCTTGACCAGGAGGTCCAGACGCTCCTCGAACAACCTGTGCCCCACGAAGGGGATACTAGTAAGCGACTTTTTGGTCGGGGGGGGGGGCAGGTCACCGGGAGGAACCACAACCCTCAATCACCGGGCCCACCTAAACAGAGACAAGAGAGAGGACCTTCAGTATCCCACAAGCGTATGCATAAAAACACAAAAAGTCATTAATAAGAGGGACTCAAGACACCGACAGTAGCGATCCTCGAGGGGCGGGCCGCACGGCGATGGTGTCCCCCCCCACCCCCCTTCACAGAATATGTCAGCAAGATGGAGGGGAGAGGGAGCAGCCAGAACCGCGAGGGAGGTAAGCAGCAGTCAAAACCGCAAGTAAAGTTGCAAAAGCACACAGCACACAAAATAAAGCTTGTGGGATGGGGAGGGATATAAGGCATCTAGCCAGCCATGTGGTTCCCCCAGGTAGGCTCACCATCAGCCTATGGCCGGCTACCCATTAATCAGGGTCTACGGCCCAGAGCCTAGCTCTGCCAAACGCCTGACCCCGGCGTTCTTCCTACCGTCACAGTCCCGAATCAGCCACGGCTGGGAGGCAAGGAGTGGGTCTCACGGGATCAGTGGTAATAGGGTCTGCAGCGGCCGACGGGCTAGGAGGCCCCGCTCAGCTGCCAAAATTCCAAGAGAGAGTATACAACAATCTTCAGCAGCCAGACTGCAAGATGAACACTGGGGAATGATAGAGAGACACCCTCCTTTATAGGGGGCCGAGAGGAGCAACATCTTTTGATCTTGCAGTCGAGCAACAGGCAGGCCCTGAAATCTTAAAGAGGAAGTCCAGTCATACTGATGCAGAGACTGATCTCCTCCCCCATTCAGCGGCAGAGTGCCAGGTCAGACAACCAGTGCGCAGCAACCCTGCGGCTGTTGTACTGATTGGCACTCAGCCACGGCTGGGGCAGCAGCTTACAACACAGAAGCTTTCTTCCCACTGGAGCGAACAGATGGCCAGTGGCAGTAAAGTAAGCCTTAGCTTTTTATATTTAGGTGCCAAATCAATCTCAGCACCGTGTACAGGTAGGCTAGCAATGAATGTGTCTATTCTAGGATAACTTGCAAAGCTAGAGACTAAGGCAGTGTGTGTTTTATTTACAGGCACACAACACTGGATGTGTACTGTACACACGCAATACAGAAGCAGAGGGTGTGCTTTTGCTTTTTCTATGCAGTTCCCCTTTACTATTCTAAAGAAGGTTTTAGTTATTCAAAGTAGAAACCTTGTGAGGTTATTCTGTGTTTTAACAGGAAGCACAGTTCTCATTGTGTATAATGTATAATGTGGAGCAGCTTGGTGGTTATTTCTAAAGAAACCATACTACTTGTTCCTGTAAACATTTGTCTTTTGTATTCCCATACCTTGCCCACAGATGACATTTAACCGTAATATACGTTGAGTGAGAGGGGCAGTATAAAAATGTATATCTACTCTGCTCTATGGAAAATGTCAGTGCCATATATTTGAACTGAATACTCACCTTGGATGCTGAGGCTTTCAGTTTGGAAAACTTTCTGTAGAGGTGGAAAATAAATGACGAGTAACTGACCCATAATAGACCCCAGAACAGCATAGCAGAACATCTTGTTACTGCACAGGCCAATCTCAAATACGGATTTTGTCTGAAACAATAAAGCCACAATTAAAATGCAGAATTTTATTTTTTTGAATATAATATAGAACAGAATCAACATTTTAAATCAACACATAATTAGCCTATAGGTAAAAAGACAATTCTGTCTGTCTTCTTCCACTCCAGGGCGTCACCGAATCAGATATGATTGGGTTAACTGTTGACTGAAGGGTGGGACTGCAAGATATTTACATATATACAAGACTCCACTATGACAAAGGCATCTCAGAGATGTACATAGTAGTCCAGCAGATAGGGCGGGTGTGACGCCCTGCAGGGTATTGGAAGAAGAGAGAAATCAATTCTACAGGTGAGAATCACAGAATTGTATTTTCTCTCATATTCCACTCCAGGGCACCAGCGAATCAGATATGAATGGGACCTCCCAAACACCGCCCTTCTTCCAGGGTGAGAATCTAAGTATCAACCTTATTTCTCTACCATGAGGAACATGCCTTGCCAAAAAAAGACCAAACCCCAGCAGAAGAGCTTATCACCGCTCCAAATACCTTTCGACCAAAAGGAGTTGAGCTGAGGCTCTTATAAAATGTGGTAAATGTAGCAGCTTTGCACACCTGTTCTACTGAAGCCTGGTGCTGAAAAGCCCAGGAAGCTCCGATAGCCCGGGTAGAATGGGCAGTAACCCAAATAGGAGGATCTCTCCCCTTGGAGACGTAAGCCTGTCTAATCCATCGGCTGATGGTAGACTTAGACGATGCTAAGCCCTTCCGTGGCCCCTCAACAATGATGAACAAGGAGTCAGTCTTGAGGAAGGTCTGAGTAGTGGAGACATATTATTTAAGAGCTTTCATCAAGTCCAAGGAGTGGCGGGCTCTCTCCTTATAGCTAGTAGGAGCGGGAAACAAGAAGGGTATATTAAGATATAAGGAGGAGACCACCTTAGGCAGAAAGTCCTGTTTAAAGCGGAAAACTGATTTGTCCCTGTGTAGGATCAAATAAGGAGGCTTAATTGATAAGGCTGCTAGTTCAGAGACCGGTCTGATCGAAGTAATTGCAACCAAAGGACCCTGAAGAGTTGATAAGACTAGATTTAGGTCCTAAGCAGGCAAAAGAGGCTTTCGAGGTGATCGAATATGGGTGAGCCTTGCATGAATGTCCTTACAAGTCTATTCTCTGCAATGGACTTCTGAAAGAAAGGGGATAAGGCGGAGATTTGTCCCCTGAAGGTACTTAGCTGGAGTCCCTCGTTGAGACCCTTCTGCAAGAGATCTAGGATTCTGGAGACAGAGAAAGTGAAAGACTCATACCAGGCTTTAAAGACCCGCTAGACTCTATGGTAAATTCCTGATGAAGTCTGCTTTCGGGCCTGAATCATAGTCCTGATGACCCCAGCAGATAAGCGTCTTTCTGCCAGGATGGTGGTTTCAATAGCCAGGCCATAAAAGCCAGAACACGGAAATTGTGTGCCACAGAGGCCCTTGTGTGAGGCGATCCAGACAGTCCGGCAGCCGACAGGGCTTGCCTTCTGAAATCCTTAATACATCTGAAAAGCAAATTCTCCTTGGCCAATGGAGTGCTACCAGGATGGTTGGAAACCCCTTGTGAGCTACCTTCTTTAGTACTCGTCCCAGGAGCGCTAATGGAGGGAATGCACACAGAAGCCTGAATGTTGACCATCTACTGCTATAGCCAGAGGGTCTTTGGATCAAGAGACAAACCTCGAAACCTTCTGATTGTGGCGGGACGTGAAGCGGTCCAAGTTTAGGGTCCCCCAGTGATTGTATAGCACTCAAAAGATCCCCTGACTGAGGGAACTCTCTCCCTGACCCAAATTTGCCCTGCTTAAATGGTCAGCTCGCTTCTTGTCCACTTCTGGTAAGTGAATTGCCGAGATACACGGGACGTTTTCCTCGGCTCAGAGCAAGATCCGGCTCAGCTCCTTGAGAGCTCGCCTGTGAGGCGATCCAGACAGTCCGGCAGCCGACAGGGCTTGCCTTCTGAAATCCTTAATACATATGAAAAGCAAATTCTCCTTGGCCAATGGAGTGCTACCAGGATGGTTGGAAACCCCTTGTGAGCTACCTTCTTTAGTATTCGTCCCAGGAGCGCTAACGGAGGGAATGCACACAGAAGCCTGAATGTTGACCATCTACTGCTATAGCCAGAGGGTCTTTGGATCAAGAGACAAACCTCGAAACCTTCTGATTGTGGCGGGACGTGAAGCGGTCCAAGTTTAGGGTCCCCCAGTGATTGCATAGCACTCAAAAGATCCCCTGACTGAGGGAACTCTCTCCCTGACCCAAATTTGCCCTGCTTAAATGGTCAGCTCGCTTCTTGTCCACTTCTGGTAAGTGAATTGCCGAGATACACGGGACGTTTTCCTCGGCTCAGAGCAAGATCCGGCTCAGCTCCTTGAGAGCTCACCTGCTTCTGGTGCCCCCCCTGGTGGTTGATCTAGGCCACTGCTTGAATCCTGACCAGATGACATATCAGATCGAAAGTCCAATGTGTGAGTGACAGCAGAATCGCTCTCTGTGACAAAATATTGATAGGTAGTCTGCTCTCCTTCTGACCCCATTGTCCCTGGATCATTAGGGATCCCATGACCCCCCCCCCCCCCCCCCAACCGGCTGGAAGTTGCAATCTTCCATTGTGCCGGAAGAAAAGATCTGCAAACCTGAAGAGAATAGGGGAGCAGCCACCACCTCACTGTACGTGAATGTGAAAAGAGTGGTCCAGGGACAGTGTGATTCTATCCCAAACTGAGAGCAACTCCGATTGCAGGGGTCTGTGAAACTGTGCAAATGCCACTGCTTCAAAGCAAGACACCATCAACCCAATAGATGCATTCCTTGATGGAACGTCGGACAACGGCAGGCCAAGACATCCTTTACCCTTCTGCTCTGGAAGAAAGACCTTGGCCTGTACAGTATCTGCAGTCATTCCTAGAAAGGATACACCTCTTGAGGCAATGACATGCTATTTTGGATAGTTGATTATCCAACCAAAGTTTTCTAGAGCTGATAAGACTGTCCCCCATATCTCTCAAGGCCTGCTGAAAAGATGAGGGTCTGATTAGAAGATTGTCTAAGAAAAGACATTAGGCTCGAAAGAACCTTCATAAAAAACCCTCGGAGCCGAGGACAGGCCAAACGGCAGAGCTACGAACTGGAAATGAAGACCATCTACTACAAAAGGCCACCGGAAGTCCTGCCGAGGGCGGGCACTCTGCATGCACCTGCAGGCAGGATCGGCTGAAGCAAGGATGACGATGGCCAGTGATCTGCCTGATAGACGCTGGATTGCAGGCAAGTTAAAATGGGTCAAAACCCACTCTGTATTCAGTAAGACTCCAGGGAGGCTTACGCCCCCCCTTCCCCCAGAGTTGGGATGCCCTGCTGCATGAACCCCACCTTCCCAGGGGGCCCAGTAAACTCACCCTTCCCTCGAGCCCACGGTGCATGTGCAGCTGGCATCACTCGCCTTGCAGAGCCAAAGGGAGAAAATGATGCTGAGAGCAACTCCGATTGCAGGGGTCTGTGAAACTGTGCAAATGGCACTGCTTCAAAGCAAGACACCATCAACCCAATAGACGCATTCCTTGATGGAACGTCGGACAACAGCAGGCCAAGACATCCTTTACCCTTCTGCTCCGGAAGAAAGACCTTGGCCTGTACAGTATCTAAAGTCATTCCTAGAAAGGATACACCTCTTGAGGCAATGACATGCTATTTTGGATAGTTGATTATCCAACCAAAGTTTTCTAGAGCTGATAAGACTGTCCCCCATATCTCTCAAGGCCTGCTGAAAAGATGAGGGTCTGATTAGAAGATTGTCTAAGAAAAGACATTAGGCTCGAAAGAACCTTCATAAAAAACCCTCGGAGCCGAGGACAGGCCAAAAGGCAGAGCTACGAACTGGAAATGAAGACCATCTACTACAAAAGGCCACCGGAAGTCCTGCCGAGGGCGGGCACTCTGCATGCACCTGGAGGCAGGATCGGCTGAAGCAAGGATGGTGATGACCAGTGATTTGTCTGATAGACGCTGGATTGCAGGCAAGTTAAAATGGGTCAAAACCCACTCTGTATTCAGTAAGACTCCAGGGAGGCTTACGCCCCCCCTTCCCCCAGAGTTGGGATGCCCTGCTGCATGAACCCCACCTTCCCAGGGGACCCAGTAAACTCACCCTTCCCTCGAGCCCACGGTGCATGCGCAGCTGGCATCATTCGCCTTGCAGAGCCAAAGGGAGAAAATGATGCCGCTCTGCTTGTAAGTGCGGCTAGTAACTCCATTCAGCTGAGTTCGCCCGGCGCTCTGGGGGAGGTCTCACGCAGCGGGGCACCCAAAACCAGGGTGCCCCAGGGGGCAGGACAAAAGCCTGGGATAGTGAAAATCCTGGGTTTTGGTCCACTTTGAGTTTTTTTTTCTTTTTAATGTATCCAAATGGCCAGTCTTCCAAGATTGAACGTGGCGGAACAAAACCCACCAGCGGCCAGCCTGGAATCTAAAAGATCTAATTGGACGAGAGCCCACGCATGTGTTGTTGGAGCAGGGAAAGAGTTTTAATGGATGAACTGGGCTTAACCCCGTGCAGAAGTTGTGAAATAGCAGAGAGATTCCTCCTCACAGAGAATGATAGACATGCTGTGCCATGTTTGAGGCATATAGTTCTCTCAGTTTGTTGTTAATTGCTGCTGGCACAGCTCCCCCTTATGATCATCATCTGTAAGCAGGACTGTCAGCTGTGTGGCAAGATGGCTGCATCCATGAATAAGAAGAATAGAATCTGCAAGGGGTTAAGTTCTCTGAAACGGTTTATGCCACCGATTATCAACAGGAGCGGTTTAGGGGAGCAACTTACTAAACCTTTATTTAACAGGAGGTTCGCTTAAAAGTGGCCCAAAACCCAGGATTTTGACTATCCTGGGTTTTTGTCCTTGCCCCCGGGGGCACCCCGATCGTGTGTGCCCAGCTGTGTGAAACCCCCCAGGTAGCCCGAACAAACTCTCCTCTTCCAGGTCCACTTTAAAGTGAGTGGCAAGTCAAAAGTAAAAAAAATAAATAATCAGTAGCTTTCCTTTTATCGAGTGGCTCCAGCGCTGTTCCTCTCTGTATGCCTCCTTAGTAAGGAAAGTCACTTTCTCATTCTGGTTTCCATCCCCAGCCCACTGATGTGGTCCAACAATCAACCTTTCGGGGGACTAAGAACGGAAACGCCCCCTACTCCCTACCAAGGCGTCCTGAGTGGCAGCACCTCTCTGCACCTATGAAACCCTGCCCTCCTCTCAGTGTGCTTACATCACATCGCTGTTGCCACACCCACCGTTTCTCCTCATTTTTTTCTCTGCATCTCCAATGCTCTAATACTTTTACAAATAACTTAGGAACTACAGGGTCTTTTTGAAAATGTATTGAAGTTTGGGACAATGCAACGTGTAGCCAGAGACAATGTGACAACAATTGGGCTTGTCTTTAGTATAACTTTAAGGAATAGATCAAGTTCAGTAGCAGCCCACAAAACCAATGGATATCCAAACTGCTGCAAACCCGTAAAGCCTATGAACAATAAGCATTTCTATTTTAAACTAAAAAAAGGTTAACTAAACTTTCTCACCTGTGACCTGGAGCTTAGTGCATTGAACATGTCAAAGAAGACAAAGCACGTGAATGTCATTGTTGTGTCCCTCGGAGTGATCAAATTATCCCGCAGCTGCCAAACATAAAAAACAGGTTTTATAATGACTAGTACGTGACTCACATGACGCGGAATATAAACAATATCGCTGTTACACGTCTTAACTAGTACTACAAATGTAACCCTCACAGAATAGCAGAGGAGCAAAAAAAATACAATTCTGTGAAACTCACCTGTAGAATTGTTTTTGATTATATCCAGTCCAGGTCGTCCCAGTGATGACATGTGGGTATTCCGCCCCCAGGGGCGCTCGACTGCAAGATCAAAAGCTGTTGCTCCTCCCGGCCCCCTATAAAGGCAGGTGTCCCTCTATCATTCTCCAGTGGTTAAAAAGCAGTAAACAAAAAAGAGGACAGGCCGGGAGGCCAAGAAACCATGTTACTTCACATAGCTTCAGCTTGTACTCTCTCTAACAAGACTTAAGAATACAAAGTCCAATGAATAAAAAATGGTAATCGCCATAACAGGCAAACAGGAATAATGAACAAAAGGGCGGGGTGGGACGACCTGGACTGGATATAATCAAAAACAATTCTACAGGTGAGTTTCACAGAATTACATTTTTCCCTATATTCAGTCTAGGTCGCCCCAGTGATGACATGTGGGACATCCAAAAGCAGTGTCCATTTGGCCAGGATCCCCAGTGCGGAACAGCATGTAGTTCATCTCACTATTGCCTAAAGCACCTTTCGGCCGGAAACAGCGTCAGATGAGGCCCTGACATCAACCTTGTAAAACTTTGTAAAAGTATGAACTGAAGACCAAGTGGCGGCCTTACAAACTTGTTCAACCGATGCCTGGTGCTGAAAAGCCCAGGAGGCACCAATAGCTCTGGTAGAATGAGCTGTGATCCGAAAAGGGGGTTCCTTCCCCTTGGCAGAATATGCTTGCACCACCGCCTGTCTGATCCACCTACTGAGAGTGGACTTGGCTGGTGGCAAACCCTTCCTAGAGCCCTCTATTAGGACAAAGAGCAAATCAGATTTCCTGAAAGACTCAGTCGCAACCAGGTAATAATTAATGGCTCTGACCACATCCAAAGCATTGAGGGTCCTTTCCTTAGAATTAGTCGGTGCTGGACACAAGGAAGGCAAGACAACTTCCTCATTAAGGTGAAGGGAGAAACGACCTTAGGCAAAAAATCAGGTTTGAAGCGAAAAACCACCTTATCCTTATGCCGCTCAAAATAGGGAGGCTTCATACAAAGCGCGACCAGCTCTGATACGCGACGCACCGAGGTGATCGCTACCAAAAAGACCACCTTGAGAGTCAAAATAGGCAATGCAGCATCGCACAAAGGTTCGAAGGGAGGACCCTGAGAAGCAAATGGATCTCTGGAAGAAGATGGCTAAAGCCGAGACCTGACCCTTGAGGGTGCTCAGCTGGAGACCCAAGTCTAAGCCGTGTTGCAAAAACTCCAGAATCCTAGAAATAGAAAATGTGCGGCAAGGGAGACTCTTGGTCTCGCACCAAGCAATATAAACGTGCCAAACTCTGTAGTATATCATGGAAGAAGACTTCTTCCGTGCCTGAATCATTGTCTGTACAACCGTGGGCGACAGCCCCTTTTCCATCAAGATTAAGGTTTCAATAGCCAGGCCGTCAAAGCCAGCGCCCGTAAATTGGGGTGCTGCAGCAACCCCTGTGTGAGAAGCCCTGGGTCGTCGGGCATGATGTAGCGATCCACTGACATCTGAACTGTCTGCAAACCAACTCCTTCTCGGCCAGCAAGGAGCCACCGGGATAGTCGGTACCCCTTCCTGGGCTATCTTGCTCAACACTCTGCCCAGGAGAGGGAACGCATAAAGAAACTTGAACTCCATCCAAGGAATCGCCAGAGCATCTGTGGCAATGGCCAGAGGATCTCTTGAGAGGGAGACGAACCTCGGAAGCTTGTGATTGTGTCTGGACGCAAACAGGTCCACGTCCGGCTGACTCCAGCGGAGACACAGAGCATGAAAGGTCTTGCTGCTGAGAGACCATTCCCCCAGGCGCAAGGCGCTCCTGCTCAGGGAGTCTGCCTCCAAGTTTTCTACCCCGGGAATGTAGGCCGCCAAGACGCAGGCAACGTTCTCCTCTGCCCAAGTCAGAATCTGGGTCACCTCCTTGAGAGCTCTCTTGCTCCAAGTCCCGCCCTGGTGATTGATGTAGGCGACAGCCGTTTGATTGTCCGAGAGAACCTGGATCGCACGACCCCTTAAGTGGGAAGTCAAGCGAAGAAGCACCAACTGAATGGCTCTCAGCTCCAAGAGATTTATGGGTAAGCGGTTTTCCTGCGGACCCCACTGACCCTTCTGAGTCTGCCAAACGCCTCCCCAGCCTGTCAGACTGGCATCCGTGGTAACTATCTCCCAATGGGGAGTCAGAAAGGACTTGCCCACCAGGAGGTTCCGGGAGTCCAACCACCACAAGAGGGACTGCCTGGCCAGGGGGGACAGCGAAAATTCTTGTTCCAGAGAATCCTGCATCCGATTCCAGCCGGTCAGCAGGTTCAATTGCAGAGGCACTGCCTCGAAGCATGACACCATTAGGCCCACCAATCTCATCCCCAGGCGTATCGACGGTCGTTGACAAGACAGCAAGGCCTGCACCTGTGTCTGGAGACCCAAAACCTTCTGCTGTGGCAGAAAGACCTTGACCTGAGCGGTGTCTATCGTCATTCCCAGGAAGGATCTCACTGTTGAGGGAGTGATAAATGACTTTGGGCAATTGATTACCCAGCTGAAGGCCTCTAGAGTTCAATATGGGGGAAGAGTGTCGCCCTTTTCCTCTGGTTTCCCTTGAGGATCTGGCTAGACTCTTGGCTACCTTACTCCACACACCGTTATCTGGTATATTATACTGGTTTAATTATTGTGCACAAGATATACATTTATTCACATGTTCTTTCTTATATTTTACAAGCAATATATCATATTCATGCAAGTATATTTCTTACAGGTAATACATTGGCAATATACATTCAAAATCTTGGGTTATGTACATAGGAAATGGTTCTTTTTCTGATTGTGGGCTTTCCCACTACTCGGGTATCCTGATTGGGTACGTTCCCTTCAGGTTGTAGCAAGAGTAATGCCTCTGGTGGGTTTCAACCTTCTTTCAGATTGTAGCAAGGTTAATGTCTCTGATGGGTTTTAACCCTCTTTATGGCCCATTATGTTGGGTCCCATCTTATTCAGTTTGTAGCAAGTTTTTCTGGTCATATCACAAACGCGTTTCGCCTATTGGCTTCATCAGTGTGTAGACCTTGTCCTATTGATATATGTAATAGTTAGTTGGTCCCTCTTTAATTCCCTTATACTACTAATAGGCCTACTGCCCGTTCTGTGTACTCACGTGGTTTTGCTCAGTGGCGTTGTTTTTCTGGCTTTTAGCTTTTGCAGGGTACTCCCATTTCCGTTCTGTGACTGTGTTGCTTATGCTATCTGTGTAATGATCATAGAACATAGTTTTAGATTATTGGGGGGTCTCCCGGTATTGGGTTCTCCTTTCCCTTTTCCTTAACCTTACTCCCCTGTCTATGTATTATGGAAAATTTACTTACAGTCACTGTGCTGCTATAGGAATTCGTTCTGTAGTCCGTCATCTCCCCCACCTCCTTCTGGGTGTTCGGGGGGAGATGGTGCTCCGTGGCGTGTTTTAGTTAGTTCCGTTTGTGCCCTTCTGGCTACGTTCTCTCCTAATGATCCTCTGGAGCACAGCAGGGCCGGTGCAGGGGATATAAGACGGAGCCTCGTTCGTGGCTCCATCTGACCCCTTTTAAATGGGCTTCTTGGTTGGTTGTAGAAGCCCGGAGGTGCGCGTGACGCACTTCCGGTCCGCCGGCCCCGCTCGGACTACGTTCTTTCCTGTTTGCGGTTGTCGCTCTTGTGTGCGGCGCCATCTTTTAGGTTAGTTTCCCTGGAGGTGCGCGTGACGCACTTCCGGTCCGTCAGTCTCCCTCTCGCTACGTAGTTTCCTATTGGTGGCTGTCGCGCTTATGTGCGGCGCCATTCTTTTGGTTAGTTTCCCCTCGTTTGTCCGGGGGCTGTCAGTCTTAGAAATGGGCGGGGCTTCCTGTACCTCCTTATGCTATGTGTACTCGGGCAGTGGAATAACTGTTCTCCTCTACTATCTCCTGCTTCTATTCTCAGCTTCTATTCTTTTGCTTGTAACATTCGGTCGTTTGTATCTGTATATTTCTATTGTGTTTATTCTTTATAATAAAGGTTTTCTCTATTTTTTCTCTCTTTTGTTGTCATGTAATTTTTGTAATCTTACATATCGCGCTCCTCGCATTTTGGGGTGGTGTTCATCCTTTTTTGTGTACGTACCATCTTTTAATGTATTCTTTTGGTGCTTCTAGGTTTCTGTTTTTCGGCAAGGGGGGAAGATTTAAAGAATTCAGTGATGGAGTTCATCAGGGAATAGTAGTTATTTTCTACAAAAATTTCTTGGTGTTTGTTCTTTCAGTTTTCTATTTGTTTGCTATTTTGGGAGGGGGGGGGGAAGGGGAGGGGTTTGGAGGTATTTGAAAGTAAATGGATGGTGTTTCAAAATTAGGGGTAGTATTTTTCTTTTGTGTTCTGGTCTTTGTTTAGTGGAGAGGGGGGAGGGGAAATTCTCAGAGAAAGGGGGTAAAACTACACGTTTCATTAAGTCCTGGTGGTCTATTTGCTTTCAACTTTACTATCCATCTTGCTTCTGTTTGTAACGTGAGCTTTTGTATATCTCCTCCTCTTTGATTCTCATGGATCCTATCTAGAACCTGAAATTTTATGCCACTTGGATCTGAGCCATGTTTCTGTAAGAAGTGTCTCCCTATCGGTGTTGTAATGTTTTTGTTCTTTATGCTTCTAATGTGTTCATATATGCGAAGTTTTAATTTTCTATTTGTTTTTCCCACGTAGAAGTTTTGACATGGGCAGGTGGCTAAATAGATTATATTTGCAGTGTTGCAATTTGCAAAGTGTCTCGCTGTCTGTTTCGTGCCATCTGGGAGAATTGTTTCTTTTCCCTGTTGGATATATCTGCACGTGCTGCAGCCTTCGCACCTGTATAGCTACAATCTGAAAGAAGGTTGAAACCCACCAGAGGCATTACTCTTGCTACAACCTGAAGGGAACGTACCCAATCAGGATACCCGAGTAGTGGGAAAGCCCACAATCAGAAAAAGAACCATTTCCTATGTACATAACCCAAGATTTTGAATGTATATTGCCAATGTATTACCTGTAAGAAATATACTTGCATGAATATGATATATTGCTTGTAAAATATAAGAAAGAACATGTGAATAAATGTATATCTTGTGCACAATAATTAAACCAGTATAATATACCAGATAACGGTGTGTGGAGTAAGGTAGCCAAGAGTCTAGCCAGATCCTCAAGGGAAACCAGAGGAAAAGGGCGACACTCTTCCCCCATATTGAATGTACAATAAGGTGCCCCCCCCCAAGGGGCCACCTTATACCAACCCACCACCGAAAGCCGGAACAAATAGATAAGAGGTGTCCCGAAGAAACCCCTTCTTCCCCCCCCCCCTTTTTTCCCCCCCAACAGATACAAAGGCCTCTAGAGTTGACAGCTACCGTCCAAGTATCACTCTCGGCCTGCTAAAGGGACTGGGCCGCAATCAGCAAGTCGTCCAGATAAGGCAGCACACGAATGCCCTGGTTCCTCAGGATGGCCATGATGCCGCCAGCACCTTAGTAAAGACCAAGGAGATCCCGAATGGAAGTGCCACAAACTGGTAATGCTGATCCTCCAGAGCAAACCTTCTGATGCCCCTGGATGTCCACCGTGGTCATGAAGTCGCCGGGCTGAAGCAATCTCACCACCGACCGTAAGGTTTCCATGCGGAAATGTCTGACTCTTACAAACCTGTTGAGACCCTTCAGGTCCAGGATTGGTCTTAACGTTCTGTCCTTCTTGGGAACCGTGAACAGGTTGGAGTAAAAACCTTGACCCTGTTCCTGACAAGGTACAGGGCAAATCACACCTAACCAGGAGGTGTTGCACGGTCATTCTCAAGCCCTGGGCCTTTAGTGGGTTTTGGGATACCCGAGAACAGAGAAACTTTGTGGGCGGCCTGACTGCCATCTCTATCTTGTAACCGGAGGACACTACCTCCTGAATCCACCGATCCGAGACGTGCCACCTCCAGATCTGAGCAAACAGCAGAAGCCGTCCCCCCACCCGGATGGGTGAGGGCACCCCCTCATGCCTGAGGGAACTTGGCAGGGGGCTTGGACTTAGTTCCCCAGGAGGGGATGGGTCGGCCGCGGGACCTACCTTTGCCCCAGGTATCTCTGCGGTCACCGGGAAATGAAGAGCCTTTTCCTCCTCGAAAGGAACGTTAGGCAGAGGGATTCCGAAAGGACCGAGCAGGCTTCCGTCTTGGAGGGAGTCTACCATCCTTGACCAGGAGGTCCAGGAGCTCCCCAAACAGCCTGTGCCCCACAAAGGGGATACTCATAAGCGACTTCTTGGCTGCGACATCAGCCGACCATTGTCGCAGCCAGAGCGAGCGGTGGAGGGCAACAAGCAGGGCCAAAATCCTGGCTCCAAGCCGGACCCCATCGTCCATGGCAGAGGCAACAAAACAATGAATTCCAAGCAGTCCTTGAGTTCCTTATACTCTGCCCGCTTGCGAGCCTTCGCTCAATCCACAAGATGCCTTCTTTCTGATGGCTAGAGAGACAATCGCCGCGGCACACACAGGGCGAAAGAGGGCACCAGCAAAGGTGAACGCATGGCAGACCAGCTGATCCATGCGCTTGTCAGCCGTTTCACGTAAGGAAGCGGTATCAGGTGATGGCATAAGAGCGGTGTTGGACAACCCCGACACAGGGGAATCCACTTCGACAGGGCGAGACCATAGCCGAACCAGCCCCTCAGGGAAGGAATACCGCCTATCCAGGCCCTTAGGCACCGACGGTAACTTGTTAGGCCTTTCCCATTCTTTGAAAATCATGTTAGAGAAATGGCCCTGCTCCGGAAAAACCCGCTTTTGTCTTTCGGGCCTAAACAAATCACCCTGCTTCCTCTTAGCCGCTCTGGAAGGAACAATGTGTAGCGTCTCCAACACCGAGGCAAGCAATTTCTCCATATCATCTGGGAGCCACGCATACTTGTCCGAGGAACAACCAGACATACTGTCATCACCAGCAGAAAAATCCACAGTGGAACGTGAATCATCTGGCAACTCGCCTTCCTCCACAGAGCCCAGATCATCAAAGAGATCGTCATTATCCGAGTAAACGTGCTTATGTGCCGTCTCTTACTCGAGGCCTTCTTAGGCGCCGTTCGCGAGATCTGTCTCTCGAGACTGGCCACCCTATGTGCCAAATCAGCATGGGACCCCCTGCTGGCTCCCCCCTCACTGAGGGCTGAGTGCAGCAGCGGAGGGCCCGGAGAGGCCACAGGCATTAAAGGGCTAGGGGCAGGGACGTCCGCCCGGTCATGGTCCAAAATAATCCCTGGCGCAAGTGGTACAAACAGTGTTGAATCCGCCCAGAGGATTCCTACTGCACAAGGGGCAGAGCTTTTCCTGCCCAAATGGGGCCCCCAGCTCACTATCCCCAGATGCCTCCATTATGGTGATTAAAAATGGTCAATCGGTAAAGGTTACAAGACACTAACGGTCCAAACCTATAATGATCCCTTTTACTAAAAAAATGGGAGGAGGGGGGGGGGGGAGACCAGGAGGAACCACAACCCTCAACCACAAGCCCACGACCTATACAAGAGAGGGGAGAGAGGCCCATCAGAATAAGCAGGGCAATTTGGCATTATAATTAGTAATACAAAAAAGAGCGACTGACGACAACGACAGGGGGACAATCCTGGCACCGCGCGCAGCTCCGATGATAGATTCCCCCAGCAGCAGAGAGGCGCAGCCAGAGAACAGGCCCCACAATGGCAGAAGCCCCGCTTGCAGTCTCCGCACACACAGCCAAGGCCTTCCAGCATGTTCCTCGAGGGGCGGGGCCGAAATGAAGCGGAACGCGTTAGCGCCCGGCAGCACGAAAAAACGCGCCCGCCCATCGTCCCCACAAGTAGCATCGCCTAAAAAACGCCAGTAAAAAACATGGCCGCGGAGGTCCGCGGCCCCCAGCCGCACCACAACTCGCCACCCAGCAGCATCTCCCCACCCCCCGTCACGGACAGTGTCCAAGGGCAGTTAAGGAAGGCACCCCTCAAGCAGGCAGCGACGAGGGTGCGAGGGGGGTAAGTATGCTCGAGATCCAGGGCCCACCTGAGCCAGCGAGGAGCCATACAGTGAAGAAACACAGTTAAACACACAAGTGTCAAACACCATAAAGCTTGTGGTGAAGGAGGGCATATTACAGATAACCAGTGGTCCCCCCCCCCCCCCCCCCGGCTCACCATAGGCCTGCGGCCGGCTACCCTTTAGTACAGGGTCTGCGGCCCAGAGCCAAGCTCTGCCAAACGCCATTAGACCCCGGCGTTCACCCTACCGTCACAATACGGTAGCAGCCAGCAGCTGGGAGGCCAGAGTGGGTCAAAAGGGATCAGTGGAAATAGGGCCCACAGCGGCCGACGGGCTAGGGGGCCCCGCTCTGCTGCCGTCAACAGAGAGTATCCATACTGTCCTCTGCAGCCAAGACTGCAAGATGAACAACTGTAGAATGACAGAGGGACACCTGCCTTTATAGGGGGCCGGGAGGAGCTACATCTTTTGCTCTCTAAAAGACTCCAGTGCAGCCCGATTCCCTTCCCCCCAGGGCATCCAGATTCGTGATGCCGGGCATTTGTGAACTGCCAGTGCGGGCTCGCAACCTGTCGAGTCCTACAAGTCTTAGTGGATTTGGACGAGCGCAGCTGAGTGTGCCGATTGGAGGAAAGTCCGTGCATGCGCCATGGGACCAGGGAAAGGAGAGTTTACTGGGCGACCTGGGGGGGTTTCACATAGCGGGGCATCCAAAACTGGGGTGGCACGGACCAAAATCCCAGATAGTCAAAAACCACTTTAAATGATCGGGGAAATTGGCTACCAGCATTCACATAGTCTGGGTTTCCTTTGGCAGGTGGAAACCTGGAAGAGAACTCCAGATCACATGACCATCAGTGGTCCCAGGTTGGGCCTGGAGAACCTTCCCCCATTCATCTGCAACCTACTTAGATGAACAGCTTCCCCTGGTGTCAGTTAATGTGTCTGGAGCATGTCCTCTTCATTCGATGCAAGAAAAAGAACATACTCCAGACAAAAGGCTTATTTGGTATGCTAAGATAGTCTCCTAAAGAGAAACATCAACAGAGGGTATTCAACTAGCCCAATTTTGTGCATTGTACCTGGGCATCCAAAGTTGGGATGCACCGCTGTGTGTATCATCCAAAAACTCACTTTTCTTCTGAACTCACAATGCATGTGCAGGGACGCCCAGCCAATCAGCAGCTTGCATTCATTTCAGATTGTTCTTGCTGCTCTGAGATCAGGGGAATTTCATATTTCTGGGGACCCCAAATCAGGCTTCACAGAGAGGTCTCAGAGACCACTGGCCCTAGAGTCTTACAGGCTCTAGGCCAGTGGTTTCACCGCTTTAAGTCAGTTTTTGTCTATGACTTTATAAAGATTTGTGATATAAAAAAAAAATCACCACCCTAGCACTTAAAATAAGGACAAACAATTTACAAACCTCTCTCCAGAATACAAACAAAGTTCCGCACACTATGATGATGGAGGAGATGAGAATTTTGATGATCAGATTCTTGGTCAAGATACTGTCTTTCAAGTTTCTTGGTGGTTTTCTAATGACATCCTTGTCCACGGGTTCCACACCGAGGCTAAAAAAAAAAAAAAAAAAATTACAAATGACTTTAATGGGTGTGGGGAGAGCGTGCAAGACATCGGGAGACCCGAGCACCAGATCGGCTGGAACCTGATCTGGGGGGTCCAATATAAATAATTAAAAAAAAAAAAACAATTCTGTGAGTACTCACCTGTAGAATTGCTTTTGTCATGCATGGCACAACCTGCTTCACGAAGTCATTACATCTGAGTAATCCGCCCCAAGGTGGCGCAGTGCACTGCAGAGTTGTGGCTCCTCCCGGTACCATATAAAAATGGAATCACCATAGACTTATCCAGTGTTGACAAGCAGTTATTCAAGAAACCGGGAGATAATAAAAGTAAAAAAGGGAACAAAAAAAAACCCCAACTAACTTGGAACAATCATCATAAGGAGGCAACCGAGAATAACGATAACAAGGGTGGGGTGAAGCAGGCCGTGGCATGCATGGCAAAAGTAATTCTACAGGTGAGTACTCACAGAATTGTCTTTTTCCCATTGCATGGCACGACCTGCTTCACGAAGTCATTACATCTGGGACTTCCAAAAGCAATGTCCATAAAGCAGGGTGGGATCCCCAAAGAGTAACAACAGGCAGTTTAAACCACTACCGCCTGAAGTACCTTGCGGCCAAAAGCAGCATCAGCTCAGGGCCTTAACATCAACCTTGTAAAACTTTGAAAAAAGTATGAACAGAAGACCAAGTTGCGGCCTTACAAACTTGTTCAACAGAAGCTTGGTGCTGAAAGGCCCAAGACGCACCAACAGCACGAGTGGAATGAGCAGTAACCCTAAAAGGAGGAACCTTCCCCCTGGCAGAATAGGCCTGCTCCACCGCCTGACGGATCCACTTGCTGATAGTGGATTTAGCAGGAGGCAAACCCTTCCTAGGTCCAGCAGGAAGAACAAAAAGAGCATCAGATTTTCTGAAAGGCTCAGTAGCAACCAAATAAAACTTCAGAGCCCTGACAACATCCAAAGAGTGAAGGGTCCGCTCCTTGGAATTATTATTTTTTTTTTATACATTTTTATATATGCATTTTAAGTTGTAACAGACATATACATATGCATCATCCCCTCATGGAGAGGAATCTTAACATTAAACATAAACCTTAACTTACCAACAACAAATAAACCATATACTCATAGACAATTATACTAGGCTAAATTGTTCACACACACCCCCCCCCCCACTCAACGCACACACACGCCTGCTACTGGTATCATTTCTCAATAGGAGGTAGGTATTATGAGGTCTAAGGCATAGAGGTATATAAATAACCAAGCAATTGGCTTGTTTCTAGTCATTAATGGAGTTGGAGGCATTAAGCCATGCTCCCCATACCTGATCGAATTTATTTGGGCATCCCCTGGCCTCGTAGGTCATCTTATATAGGACTAGCCTCCCATTTACTAGACTTTTCCAGCCTGATAGGGTCGGTGCACTCGGATGTTTCCAGTTTAGTAGGATACATTTCCTTGCATAGAACATTAACAGCCGCAGTAGGACCTTCTGGGGGCCATCATCTAGCATGGGTTCAACAATGCTTAACAAACAGAGGGCAGCTGCTTTTGTGATTGGCAAGCCTACGGACGTAGATATAAAATTGAATACCTCCTCCCAAAACGACGAAATCATCTGGCATTCCCATATCATTTGTACCAGAGTGCCTGGCCGGCACTGCACCTAGGACAGATGTCTGAATCCAGCAGGCCCCTCCTCTTGAGTCTAACCGGAGTCAGATAGACCTGGTGGAGCCACTTAGCCTGAATCAATCTGTCTCTCGAGTCTATGACTGAAGAGTACAGATTGTCCACTGCTTCTTCCCAGTCATCTTGTTCCAGGTCCGGAATCAGTGTTCTCCATTTCTCCAGTGCTCTGTCCAGAGGAGAGGGGAGCCCCAAGAGGTGGGTACAATACAAAGTTGTAGTGGTCTTACTTAGGTTAATGGTCCTTACCAAAGTTTCAACTGTCGATTCCACTAATTGCAGTCCCTCCAAGGGAATCTGACACCCGAACCCGAGAGCATGTCGGAGCTGCAGGTATCGAAAGAATTCCCTTGGAGACAGCGCAAACGTCCCCCCCCCTCGAGAGTATCTGTGATGACAATGTAATTCCTCTCCTCTTCCAGAAAATTGTATCTGGGAGGGACATCAATTCAGGCAATCTGGGGTTGTCCCACAGAGGTGTATTAGGGGACCATTCTAGGGGAGGACGCGGAGAGTCCAATGTATCATGCACCCGCTGCCACATGTACAGAGTGGTCCTTATACACTTAGTGGCGCGTGAAAGACCTTTTGCTCCCCTATACACCAAAGCCTGCAGGGGAACCATTGAACCCAGCAAGGAGGTTTCCAGGGAGGTTACCGGGTTAACTGCAGAAGGGTTCATCCACCAAGTAACGTATACTAGTTGGGCAGCATAAAAATATAGTAACATATGTGGCACCGCTAGGCCCCCAGTTTGCAAAGGCGCTCTGAGAATAGATCTGTTCATCTTGGGGGGGAGAAACACCCCAGATAAACTTAAATAGAATAGAATCTAAGAGCCGGAAATGGGAGGCCGGTAACACAATAGGCGACGATTGGTACATGTACAGAAATTTAGGGAGGAAAACCATTTTGAACATGTTGATATGACCAATCACAGAGAGGGGGAGAGCTGCCCACTGACTCGCCTTCCTCCTGAGGGCACTAATCACGGGACATACATTTAATTCAATATAGTTAATTTAGAGGGGTCCCTATGTATAATAACTCCCAGATATTTAAAATGGTCTACTACCTGGGGAGACGAGCTTAGAGAGATCTGGGTGTCCTCCGGGCTGTCCACCAAGAACAAGCTGGACTTTTCCCAATTGACCTTTAGACCGGAGAACAACCCAAATTTGGCTATTATGCTCAGTAGGGCCTCTAGTGAACCATAGACCAGGGTGTAATTTGCATACATGGAGACTTTTTCAATAGTGCCTCCCAGTCGCCACCCTTGAATCTCTAGGGAATCTCTAATCAGCGATGCCAGGGGTATAATCGCAAGTGCAAACAGCAAGGGAGAGAGGGGACACCCTTGGCGTGTACCCCGATGTAATGGGAATTCAGTCGTAGTGACCCCATTTACTCTCACTCTTGCCTTGGGGTTCTTATAGAGCAGCTGTATATATTTAATATAAGTAGGGAGGAGTCCAAACTTAACCAGAACAGCCCACAAATAGGGCCACTCTACGGAGTCAAAGGCCTTTTCGTTATCTAGCGAGATAACCACCCTGCTCCCAGCGTTGTCATGCCGGATTTGCAGATTGCTAAATAATCTCCTCAGATTAATGCCTGGCATAAAGCCCGACTGGTCAGCCCCTATGAGTGAAAGAATTACCGTGTTTAACCGGTTTGCTAGAACCTTAGCATCCTGATTTAGCAGAGAGATTGGCCTGTACGAGGCACAGGAGTCCCTGGGTTTCCCCTCTTTATATATTAGGGTGATAGTTGCCTGTGCAAAGGTTTCAGGCAGAGTCTCTGAGTGTAAGGCCTCAGAGAAGACTCCAGCAGTCTCGACGCCAAAACTGAACCATTCTTTTTGTACAACTCTGAGGGTAGACCATCAGGCCCGGGGGCCTTCCAGTTAGACATTAGGGCAATTGCCTTTTCAATCTCAGCGCACGTTATGGGGCCATCCAGCATTGCGCTATCTGCCTCAGACAGGGATGAGAGATTTATGGTATCGAGAAAGGCAGCCAAGTCTACCGGATCATATTGTATCTTAGAGGAGTATAGGCAGCTATAGTAGTCAAGGAATTGCCTGGAGATCCCCTCTGAGTCTGTTATAAATTGGGCCCGATTCGTGATGCCTGCTATGTGTGTTTGCGGGCACTCTGCTCTTGAGATATGCCAGGGTTCTCCCATTCTTATCCCCTTTTTCAAATACGATCTGTTGTTTTAACAGTAGCACCTTCCTCGTAGAGTCAGTTAATGCCAGACTACATTCTCTTTGGAGTGATTTGACTAAGTCGTGATGAGCAGAAGTCGTTGATAGCACAAATTTCTCCTCAGCCTTAGCCATTCTCTCTTCTAATTCTCTAATCGACCTCCCCCTTTTCACCCTGGCCGCCTTTATGGCGCTAATAGCACTACCCCTAACAACAGCCTTAAACGCATCCCAACTTGTATTAACTGAGGTTTCTCCCCCATTGCATTGCCAATATCGATCCTGGTCTTTTTCAAGTACACTGCAGACTTCCTCATCCTCCAGCCATAGGGGCCCACCTTCTCAGGCCAATTTGGTCCCTGGACATACGTATCATCCCCATCAGTGGCGAGTGGGCCGATATACCCCGTGGCAAGTACTCACAAGCTACCACCTTAGATAGAAGACATCCAGATGCAAAAGCCAGGTCAATGCGGGAGAACGACTTGTGGGGAATAGAATGACAGGAGAAGGCTCAATCATTAGGATGTTTCCATTTCCATAGTTCAGTCAAACCCAGGGTATCTGCCCATGTTGCCAGCGGGGTAGTCAGGCCCACCCCTGGGGTTAACCGATCCAGAGATCTGTCTAGAATCATATTAAAGTCACCCAAAAGCATTAAAGGGTCAGGCGGGAAGGTGGCTAGTTTATCCATGACCTCTTGAAGAACTCTTGCATCAAAGGGGGGTGGGATGTATAAACCTGACATCACAACACTGACATTATATATTTTTGAATGCACAATAACAAATCTACCTTTAGGGTCAGAACATACAGATATGAGAGCAAAAGGGAGATGCTTAGCCACCAGGACCTATACCCCCCTGGCATAACTAGAGTAATGGGAGTGAAACAGATGTGCGATCCATGGTCTTTTGATTGACATCGATTTCTGACCCAACAGGTGGGTCTCTTGCAAAATTATAATATTAGGTTTGTGACGCTTCAAGAATTGAAGTACTGAAGACCTCTTTATACGGCCATTGAGACCCCGCACATTCCATGAGATTACTTTACACTCCATACAACCATATGTAGTAGATATTTATGCCAAGAAAATGTTGAACATCCCAGTACCTCACAACCTCCCTTAGGACCTCGTGGCAGCAGGCCAAGCCATTCATACCAACACACACACCATACACTGCACACACACACACACAATTTACAGTCAAGAAAAAAAGGAAGGAAAACCATTAACAATAACATTACCTTAACCTTAGGGTCTAGCAGCCACTATACCCAGCGTAACAATTCCCAACCCACCCGGCTCTACCTAATCCCAACTGTGGTGAGCTTAATCCCGTAACCTTGTAAACAATCAACACCGGTTAACTGTAGTGCTAATGGGACGCAGTCTCTGAAGGCAGTCACAGAGGGTTAACATAGGATAAGTGATCCCCGCGAAATCCAGTTATCATATCTCAAAGGGGGTAGGGACAGGGAAATCAGGGGTGGATAACAAGAACATCATACATAAGGACTGAGGGGTGCTGGGGGGGGGAAGGGGGAACCAGTAACCCAAACACAGTACCACCTCCGCGAGAGAGTCTCCAACCTCTTCATGCCGGGGCCCCCATGAACAGCAGCAGCATCAATTATTCAACAAAACAAGGCGGTAAGAGGTGCATCACCAAACCAAAACTCCAATGAGGGTCTCAATAAGGCTCATCAGCACCCAGCATAGCGTTGCTCCTGTTGGACCATCAGCAGTCAGCCAGCCCTCTGGCCGCAGGGAGTGAGTCGATCCAGTCGCTGGCCGCCTCCGCCGTGTGGAAGAATTTAGTGGTAGCTCCTGGACTCGCAGCTTAGCAGGAAATAGCATGGCGTACCTGATATTTTTCGCCCGGTGGCGCGCCCTCACCTCATTGAAGGAACGGCGCTGTTTCTGCACCTCCGATGTAAAGTCCGGAAATAAGGACTATCTTGCACCATCAAATAGAACATCTCTCCGTTTCCGTGCCGCTATTAACCCTTTAAACGCCAGCCACGTAAATTTTACGTGGCTGCCTCTCCAACAGTTAAACGCCAGCCACGTAAAATTTACGTGCCTGACTTTCCCCAGTAAAAAAAAAAAAAGTAAAAATAAAAGACACTTACCTGACCCCTCGTTCGATCCGGTCGGGTCTCCTCTTCAGCCAGAGGGGCTCCGATCGCCCATCGGGGCTCCTCCGGCTGCAGGGGAGGGCCCGGAACAGGGTGCCCCCCCCCCGTTTCAGCAGCCGCCCGGTTTACTGTAAAAAAAAAAAAAAAAAAAAAAAAAAACAGTCACCTACCTTTGTCCCCGCCGGCTCCCGCAGGCTCTCCTCTTCACGGGGGGGGGCTCCGATCCCCCCCCCCCCGCTCTTCTGTCTTCTGGAGGGGGCATAACAGCCCTCCTCCCTTGCTTCCTTCCGATGGCGGCCGCCATCTTGGTGACGTCACGGGGCGGGGCCAGATGACGTCACCGCCGGGTGTCATCGGGGCACCCGGCAGTTCGTCTCTCAGATGCCGGTGACGGCTGGGCGGGGAAGGAGGGAGGTAGGCGATCCTCCGATCGCCTGCCTCCCCCCTTCTCTGCCCAGCCGTCACTGACAGCAGATCGCCGCGGGACACAGAAGATGAAGATCGGAGGTGAGTAAAGTAAAAGTTTTTTTTTTTTTTTAATAAACTTTTTTAAAAAACGTGTCTAGTCTTTTATTTTTTACCATTTAACCCTTTGTGAACTGGTAAGGGGTCCATGTGACCCCTTATACCAGTTCACAAGGCTGGGGAGATGGCAAGCCACCTGCGCTAGCGGGTGGCTTGCCATTAACCCCTGGCACCCCCATTACCTGCCTCCCCAAAGGCCAGGGGGGGGCAGAAGAGCCCGGGCCCACATGGGCTATGTGGGCTCGTAGGCTGCAGGGTGGGGGGGCCACATAAGCTGGCCCCCCCACTCTGTGCCTACAAGCCCCCATAGCTGGTCCCGGGCTGGTTACTGTGGGTAAGGGGGACCCCACGTCAATTTTTTTTTTGATTTTTAAGGGTTTTTAACCCTTAAAAATCAAAAAAAAAATGGGGTCCACCCCCCCTGGGAGGGGGGACCCTATGTCATTTTTTTTTTTGATTAACCCTTTGTGTTCTGTCATCCAGCAGCTATAAAAGGCTTCTAGCAAGTGAGCAGAAGCCAGTGATCGCCGAGGGACAGAGTGCTCCAGGATGGATGGGAGGTGAGTACAGTGTAAAAAAAAAAAAAAAAAATTAATAAAATATTTTCTCTCTTTTGTGTGTCTGTGTCATTTTTTACTTTTAACCTCTTGTGAACTGGTAAGGGGTCCATGACCCCTATACCAGTTCACAAGGCTGGGGGGATGGCAAGCCACCTGCGCTAGCGGGTGGCTTGCCATTAACCCCCGGCACCCCCATTACCTGCCTCCCCAAAGGCCAGGGGGGGGCAGAAGAGCCCGGGCCCACATGGGCTATGTGGGCTCGTAGGCTGCAGGGTGGGGGGGCCACAAAAGCTGGCCCCCCCACTCTGTGCCTACAAGCCCCCATAGCTGGTCCCGGGCTGGTTACTGTGGGTAAGGGGGACCCCACGTCATTTTTTTTTTTGATTTTTAAGGGTTTTTAACCCTTAAAAATCAAAAAAAAAATGGGGTCTCCCTCCCCTGGGAGGGGGGACCCTATGTCATTTTTTTTCTCGATTTAACCCTTTGTAGTGTGGATGGTTTTTGTGTTTTTTTTTGTGAATGTTATAAAATACTTGTTTCAGTTAGGGGGGGTCTCCTGGGCAGGAACGGGGGGCTACCGATAAATATGTGGTACCGTTCTAATCGGTAGAAATGGGGCTTTCACATGCAATATGATTTTCCTTAATAAAATACATTTTTTATTTAAAATAAAGGAGTCAATTTTCTAAAAAAAAAATTTTATTTATTTATTTTTTTTTTCACTTAATAATATTGTAAAAAAAAAAAAAAAAAAATTACAAACAAGACATTTCATGTTAAAGTCTAAACTCTGCAAAAAAAAAAATATATAATTTTTCTGAAAGTTCCAGCAAAAATGGCGCAAAACATGTCGCAAAACATGACGCAAAATGGGGAAAAATGGCCTGTCAACAGAGGGTGACAAAATCTCAAGTAGGCTGGCAATTAAAAGGGTTAATAGTACCTATGCATGTTGGGTATTGTTCTGTTCGGGGGACCTTGCGCTTTCAGACTTAGCTTGTTTTTTCTGGTTTGCATATTTATATTTTAGGAAAAGCTGTTTTTTATTCAGCTTTTTTATAAATTTTTTAGGGAAACCCTGCGCAACCAAAGAATTCTTTGAGGAATTAATTCCAGAAAGATGAGCCCACTACAGCAAGCTGGGTACCCTTAGAAAGCTTAACGTGTGTACTTTCAGGGAATATATGGTTTATGGGGGATATTCCAAATGTAAAGGGTTGTTTTGGTTGAAAAATCGCAAGGTGCGCACTTTGTCTGCAGAGCTGAAATTTTCAAGTAAAATTACCGTTACGCACATGCTTTACTTTGGGGTGTTTGGCAACTCTTCCCTTGACAGAACCTATGCATGTTGGGTATCGTTCTGTTCGGGAGATGTTGCTTTTTCAGATTAAACTTGATTTTTCTTGTTTGTATATAGTTTTTTTAGGAAAATGTGGCTTTGATTCTGCTTTTTTATCCTTTTTTTAGGGAAACTCTTTGCAACCAAAGATTACGTTGAGGGATTACTTCCAGAAAACTATGGCCACATCCACAAGCCTGGTACGCCTAGAAAGCCTGAGGTGTGTACTTCCAGAGAATATATAGTTTGTTGGGGGTATTTTAAATGTAAAGGGTTGTTTTTCTGGAAAAACCGCAAGGTGCGCATATTGCATAGCATAGTTGTATTTTATCTGAAAATCTCCTAAAGCGCTGTTTCAGTTTGGGGGAGTCTCCTGGGCAGGAAAGGGTGTCTACCTATACATATGTGGTACCGCTGTAACCGGGAGAAATTGGGATTTCACACGCAATAAGATTTTATTGACAAACTTACATTTTTTATTCCAAAAAAAACTACAATATGTAAAAATTTTTTTTTTTTTTTTTTTTTTGCACATATTTCACCCAAAAATATTAAGAATACACCTAACAAATGACAAACAAGACATTTCATGTTAAAGCCCAGACTATGCTGAAAAAAACAATATATCATTTTCCTGGGAAATCCCTGGAAATCCCCTCAAAAATCACAGTTGAACAAGGGGAGCGCAAAATAGTGCAAAATGGTCTGGCAACAAAGGGTGACAAAATCTCAAGGTAGGCTGGCGGTTAAAGGGTTAATACAGTGTCCCGATCTCTAAAATTCAGCAGTTTTAAGATGAAGGGACGGGGAGGGGCTCCTGGTGGTGGGGACCTAAATGGGATCCGATGTGCCCTCTCAAACACGAAGAAGGGGGGGGATGAGGGGGGAAATCAAAAGGCCGTCAGGCGCAGGGTGAACTTGAGTTGTCCCCAACCCAGGGCCAGCCAGGAGAATCTAACGCCGAAAGAACACCGGGGACAGGACGGTTTCACTAGCCCCAGCAGCAACCGGAGCTCAGGCCCCAGCAATGGGGGGGGGGGGGGCTGCAGCCACTATCAGACACCAGCGGGCAGGAGGCTCTTCACCGGCGGTGGAGGGAAGGAGTAGACTGGCGAGCAGGAGGCTCTTTACTTGTGGCGACAGCCAGCGGGGGAGAGGGAGAGCCGACCGGCAGACAGGAGGCTCTTCATCGGCGGTGACAGCCAGCGACGGAGGGGGCCGACCAGCGGGCAGATGTTTCCCCGGAGATGACAGCTAGCGGCGGAGGGAGGGAGCCGACCGGCGTGCAGGAGGTACCTCGTCGGAGAGGACAACCACACCGAAGGCAGGGGAAAAGCCGGTCACAGAGAAGACAGTGCAGGGGCGCGCCCCGCAATAGGAGACCGGCGGCGGCAGGCGAGAGGAGCCGATCTCGGAACAGCAGACGCCACTGCAGCGTGCGGCCGCGGACAGGCCCGGCTGAGGTCTCACCCGCAGGCCGCCTCCGGCAGATGGGGAGCCCGACACTTCACCGCTCCAGACGTCGGCAGCGTCCACACAACGGGAGGGCCAGCTAGCGAGCACACTAAGGTAAGTCGCCTCCACTCACCCAAAATGGCGGGGGTCGCCACATGTGGGAATTCCAGCTCTCACAGGGGGCCGGCAGATGGATCTTATCTCCACAGAGGCTGACAGAAGGGTCCGGGGATATAGACCGTACAGGTTCCCGGTGAATTTCCGGAGGATCAGCTCTGGATTTCAGGGGGTTTCCAGGATTTTTGCAGGAGCCCTCGTGCCACACGTCTGCTCAGCTCAGCTACATAGCCACGCCCCCCGCTCCTTGGAATTAGCAGGGTTAGGACACAAAGAAGGCAAAACAATGTCCTGATTGAGATGAAAAGCAGACACAACCTTAGGCAAGAAATCCGGCAAGCCGAAACACCACCTTATCCTGATGCCTTTCAAAATAAGGAGGTTTGATGGAAAGCGCCGCCAGCTCAGAAACTCGCCTGACAGAAGTAATGGCCACCAAAAAGGCCACCTTAAACCGGACCTTCACCATTATTTATTGAAAAGCCCAAACCCATAAAAAAACGATCCCCAGCATCTAAAGTTAATATCTTTTAAGTTTTTAGTCACTTACTTACTATTCTTTCCCCCACTGGGTTGCCACTCTGTTCAGGACTTTAGGATACGGGCGCCGCCATCTTGACTCAGAAGCATCACATTTACTGAGGAGAGGAGAGTGGGATAAAGTACAGGGGGTGGGTTATAGCTGTGCTTTGCTCAGACAGAGCAGAGCTGGGGTCAGGAAAAGGACAGCAATCCCAGAATGCAGTACAGCACAGTCAGAGGGCACTTCCTGTTTGCAGGCTGCCTGATGTTCCATGAGCCGCCATCTTGGATGTTTAAAGGCTCATAACATGCAGTAGATGCAGGCAGGATGATTTTTAATGTGAGAAATCTGTATGTACAGGGTGGGGGAAACATATAAGATAGACTCTTATTCAGTGTAGGACCGCTTTAAGAGTCAGAATGGGCAAGGCAGCCCCACGTATAGGCTCAAAGGGAGGACCCTGCAGAGCAGACAACACCAGATTCAGGTCCCAAACCGGTAGCATAGGCCTATGTGGCGGACGCACAATAATAACTCCCTGGAAAAAAGTCTTAACCATCCGGTGGTTGGCAAAGGATCTTTGGAAAAAAATTGCCAGAGCTCACACCTGTCCCTTGAGGGTACTAGGTTGAAGGCCCGAATCCAAACAATGTTGCAAAAATTCCAGAATCCTGGCGATAGAAAACACCCGACAAGGAAGAGACTTGGACTCACACCAGGCAATGTAAGCATGCCAGATCCTGTAGTAAATAAAGGACGAGGATTTCTTCCTAGCCTTAATCATGGTATCAACAACAGAAGCCGGCAAACCCTTATCCATCAAGATGGAGGTTTCAGCAGCCAAGCCGTTAAAGGCAGCGTTTGTAAATTGGGATGGCACAGTTGTCCCTGAGTGACCAGATCTGGATCCTTGGGCAGGGCATACTGATCTACTGCCAACTGCAAGACGTCTGCGAACCACACCCTCCTTGGCCAATAGGGGGCCACCAGAATGGCTGGTACCCTTTCCTGGGCTATCTTGTGCAGCACCCTGCTCAGCAGAGGAAATGGTCCCATAGAGGAGCCGAAACCCTGTCCAAGGCATTGCTAGCGCATCCATGGCGAAGGCCAGAGGGTCTTGAGACAGGGAGACAAACCTGGGAAGCTTGTGATTGTGGCGGGACACAAACAGGTCCACATCCGGCTGACCCCAGCGGTGACACAAGGAGTGAAAAATCTTGTTGCTGAGGGACCATTCCCCCAGCCGAGACGTCCCCCTGCTCAGGGCATCTGCCTCCTGGTTCTCCACCCCCGGGATGTAAACCGCCGAGATGCAGGGGACATTCTCTTCCACCCAAGACAGTATCAGACACTTCCTTGAGGGCTCGCTTGCTCCGAGTCCCTCCCTGACGATTGATGTAGGCAACCGCCGCCTGGTTGTCCGAGCGGATCTGAACATCCCGACCCCGAAGATGTGTGGTCAGCTGATACAGAACCAACCTGATCGCCCTCAGTTCCAGGACATTGATGGGAGCATGGGCCTCCTGGGGCCCCCACTGACCCTGGAACTTCAGGGACTTCCAAAACCCCCCTCAACCGGTCAGACTGGCATCCGTGGTGACAGTCTCCCAGCACGGGGGCAGAAAGGTCCTGCCCACTAGAAGGTTCCCCGAGTCCAGCCACCACGAGAGGGACTGTCTGGCGGGGGGGGGGGGGGGGGGGGAAGAGCAAACTCTTGATCCAGGGACACAGGGTCCCGATCCCAGACTGACAAGAGGTGCAACTGAAGAGGTCTCATGTGAAACTGAGCAAAGGGGACCGCCTCGAAGGAGGACACCATCAGACCCACTAACTGCATCCCTTGCCGGATGGAAGGACACAAGAGCAGAGTCCGTGCCTGCTTCAGGCGGCCCTGCGTCAGCCGCCCACTGACGCAGCCAAACAGAGCGCAGCGCATAGCCACCAAAAGGGCAGAGGCCCTACCACTCAGCCGTACCGCATCATCCATGGCAGTAAGGACAAAGGCAACAAAATCAGAGCAAGGCAAAAGGGACCTATAATCCTCCCCCCTGCTACAAGCCGTAGCGCCATCAAGGAGACGCTTGATCTGTTTCTTAAGGGCAATAGCTGTAATGGCAGCGGCGCAAACCGGACGCAGCCCAGCCCCCACAAATGTAAAAGCATGGCAGGCCAGCTGATCCATGCGCTGGTCCTCGCTGTCCCGCAGTGTAGTAGTGTCAGGGGAAGGCATGACCGAGGTGTTGGACAGCCATAGAACGGGAGCGTCCACCTCAGGGGGAAACGACCACCGCTTGACAAGGTCGACGGGAAAAGGATACCTCTTATCCAACCCTTTGGGCACCGCAGGCAATCTACTTGGACGTTCCCACTCCTTGAGCACCATATTAGTGAAATGGCTCTGCTCAGGGAAATGGCTCTGCTCTGTCTGATAAACAGCGTCTGGAGTTCACCCTGCTTCCTCTTAGCCTCAGTGGAGACAATGTGCAAGATTTCAAAAATGTGAGCCAACAGGTTATCAGTGTCCTCAGGGAACCATGAGTCCTCCCCAGACGCAGACCCAGGGTTACTGTCGTAACCCTCCTGCTGGTCCCCAGAGGAGTCAGAGTCCTGGAAGAGTTCCCCCTCCTCTAGGAGGTAAAGGCCACCAAAAGCATCAAGTCCCTCATCCTCCTCAGGAAAGATGGAGTGCACAGGAGCCAGGAGCCGCTTCTTGCCAGAGGCCTTACGTGGAACAGGCCTGGCAAGCTGCCTTTTAATGCTGGCCACACGCAGTGCCAGATCAGACTGTGACCCCCCGCTGATTAACACAGGCGCATTAGGCCAGCACAGGGCAAAGGCTAATAAAAAGCCGCCCGGGATGCCCCCCCAAGGATGCCCCCATAAGCCAGTAAGGGAAGATGAGGGAGGGTAAGGGGCAGGACCGGGAGAAACCACAACCCATAGTAGTCCCGCCTGAAAGACATAAGACACATAAGCATCCCGCAGCACATGCCCCAAGGAAACCAAAAAACCCCAAAGGGGACTCACGGATCAAGCCGCCAGACCACAGGAGGAAGCGACAACAGGCAGAGATCACCGCCTCAGCTCCGGGAGGAAGAAGGGTGCCAGACGTGCAGCAGAAGCAAAAATACCATTTTGTGAATACTCACCTGTAAAATGGGTATTATATGTCACACACCCCGCTTCAAGACATTCATTACACTTGGTATACTGACCTGTAGATGGCAATCTTGCAGAGATGATATCAAAAAAAGGTAAGACCCTCCCGGCCCATAAATACCTGGGACATCCCACTCATTACCCAGTATAAAGATAGCAGTAAGATCAAGGGACCAGGAAAGCCAATTATAAACTAACAAAGGTTCACCATATAAAGGATCCAGAATACAAAAGGGCAGGGTGAAGCGGGGTGTGTGACATACTTATAATACCCATTTTACAGGTGAGTATTCACAAAATGGTATTATTCTAAGTATGTCACACACCCCACTTCAAGACATTCATTACACTTGGGACATCCAATAGCAGTGTCCATAAAGGGCGGGGAACCCAAAAAAAAAAAACAAGGCAACAAGGCACAAACTTAAACCACTGCAGCTTGCAGAACTTTGCAGCCAAAAACAGCATCCGCTAAGGCCCGAAAATCAACCTTGTAAAACTTGGAAAAAGTGTGAACCGAAGACCAAGTAGCAGCCTTACAAACCTGCTCAACAGAAGCCTGGTGCTGGAAGGCCCAGGACGCCCCAACAGCACAAGAAGAATCACCAGTAACACGAAAAGGGAGAATCTTCCCCTTGGCAGAATAGGCCCCAACAATGGCCTGGCGAATCCATTTACTAATGGAAGACTTGGCAGGGGCCAAACCCTTCCTAGGCCCAGAGGGCACCACAAAAGAGGGCGTCAGTCCTACGAAAAGGAGAAGTAGCCACCAAATAGTACTTCACACAGCGAACCACATCCAAAGAATGCAAAACCCTCTCCTTGTCATTGCTGGGCTTAGGACACAAGGAGGGAAGAACAATATCCTGATTCAGATGAAAAGCAGAGACCACCTTAGGAAGGAAATCTGGCTTGAAGCGAAAAACAACCTTGTCCTGATGCCTCTCAAAGTAAGGAGCCGAAATAGACAAGGCTGCCAACTCCGAAATACGCCGAACAGAAGTGATGGCAACGAGAAAATCTTCTGAGTAAGCGTAGAAAGTGAAATATCCTGCAAAGGTTCAAAAGGAGGACCCTGCAAGGCAGACAAAACCAAATTCAAATCCCACACTGGGAGCAAAGGCTTCCTAGGAGGCCGCACATGCGTAACCCCCTGGAAAAAAGTCTTAACCAGAGGATGAAGAGCAAAACACTTTTGAAAGAACACGGCCAGGGCAGAAACATGCCCTTTCAGCGTACTAAGCTGCAAACCTTGGTCCAGACCATGTTGCAGAAATTCCAAGACCCTAGGGACAGAAAATGCCCTGCAAGGCAAGGCCCTTACCTCACACTAATCAATATAAGACCTCCAAGTCCTATAATAGATGGCAGAGGAAGACTGCTTCATAGCCTTAACCAGAGTCTGAATGACAGCATCAGAAAGACCTTCCTCCCTCAAGATTGAGGTTTCAGCAACCACGCCGTCAAAGCCAGCGTTGGTAAATTGGGGTAGAGTAGTGGACCCTGAGTGAGCAGATCTGGCAGAAGGGGCAGGTCTAACTGATCCTCTGCCAACCTTACCACGTCTGCGAACCAAACCTGTCTTGGCCATCTTGGAGCCACCAGGATTGCTGACACACCCTCTAGGGCCAGCTTGCGCACCACTCTACCCACCATGGGAAACGGAGGGAACAGGTACAGAAACCCCAGATCCCTCCAGTTCAGAGACATGGCATCCGCTGCCAGAGCCAGCGGATCCCGCGAGAGAGACACAAACGCCGGAAGCTTGTGATTGTGACAAGAGGCAAAGAGATCCACCGCCGGAGTCCCCCACCGGTGGCAAAGCGACCGAAACACCTTTGGGCTGAGCGACCATTCCCCCCAGCGAGACGAACCCCTGCTCAGGGAGTCCGCCTCAGTGTTCTCCACTCCCACGGACGAACCTGTTGAGCAACTTCAGATCCAGAATGGGACGAACGGAACCGTCCTTCTTGGGCACCGTGAACAAATTGGAATAGAAGCCCAGGCCCCGGTCTGAGAGGGGCACTGGACAGATGACCGCCATGTCCACGAGACTTGCTACTGCTGCCCGAAGCCCCTGGGCGGCCAGAGGATCTGACGGCACCAGAGAACTGAAGAATCTGGGAGGGGGCCGGAACTCGAACTCCAGCTTGTAACTGGAAGACACCACTTCCTGAATCCATCTGTCCGAAACCTCTTGGACCCAAACCTGGGAGAAGAGTTGCAACCATCCCCCCACGCGCAAGGGTGAGGGCGCCCCCTCATAGCTGAGCCGGCTTGGCAGCGGCTCTAGGCTTGGAGCCCCAACTGTGTCCTGGACTGGCCCGGCCCCTGCCCCTAGGCCAGGAATCACCTCTGGACGAAGGGAAGGCCGAACCCCTGCCAACTCTAGCCCCACGAAAGGACTGAGAGAAGGAAGCCGCCCCCCGAAAGGGGCGACGCTGCTTCTTACGCTGAGGTAACCTACCTCCCTTTGCCACCGAATCCAATTTTTCTCCGCAATCCCACGAAGGGAAGGGCCGTGAGCGACTTTTTGGACACAAAGTCAGCCGCCCACTGACGTAACCAAACCGACCGGCGGATAGCCACAAGCAGGGACGTAGCTCTGCTACACATCACCAATGTGTCATCCAGGGCGGACAGCACAAAGGACAAAAATAACTCACAGCGCTTAAGGTCGGCATATTCCTCACTAGCCGGGTCAAGCCCGGAAGACGTCAATAATCCTCTAACAACTGACCTGGCAGCTACCAATACAAGCGCAGAAGCACAAACCGGCCGCAAGGCCGATCCAACACTGGCAAAACCATGACAAGCCATCTGGTTAATGCGTTTATCCTCACCATCCTTGAGGGTAGTGCACTCCGGAGAATGGAGGACTGAGGAGCTGGACAACCCCAAAACAGGAGCATCCACCTCGGGGGGAGACGACCAGTGCTTCACTGCGTCCGCCGGAAAGGGATATTTCTTGTCCCAACCCGGTGGGACACCCGGAAGCCGCGTCGGCTTCTCCCATTCCTTGCGAATGATACCATCAAAATGCTTTTGATAAGGAAATTCCAAGCGGGGCTTCGTCACTTCAAAGAACTCCCCCTTCAGCGGAGGAGCCGCCTCGGGGGGAGAAATAGCCAGGACCTCAAACATATGAACCAGGACCCTAGAGGTATCCGAGGAATCCCCCTGGCCCTGTTCGGCATCAGCACCCACAAACTGCTGATCGTCGGAGTCCTCAGACTCCTCATACAGCTCCCCTTCCTCACACGGGGAACAATCAGACCAATCCAGGGAGTCAAAATCCTCCCTATCAAAGGCCTGCGCAGCCGAATACAAATGTTTTCTCTTTGCCGTGGCCTTCTTTGCGACGGCACTGGAAAACAATATTTCAAGATTGGCCAATCTGGCACACACTTCAGATTGCGACTCCCCGCTAACGACCACATCACAAGCATGTGCCAAGCGAGGGGGAGACGGGGAGGAGACTGGCGGGGCAGAACCAGACGCCTGAGATCCGGTCTGCCGCGTAATAGACCGCTGCGCACAGGGTACACATAGAAATACATCATCCCCCAAAAGGGATACCCCACACCCTAAACACAGCCTGGATTGCCCTGAGGGGGGCACAAGCCCAGTATCCGGGGAAGCCTCCATATGGTGATTTCTCAAATATAATATATGTACAAATATATGTGTACAATGCCCTTTTTTTGGGGGGGGGGGGGGGGGGGGATTACGCAATAATGCAACCCGGGATGCCCTTTAAGTCCCGAGTGGGAGGATTTTAAGCCAGCTAAATTTTTAACCAGGGTCCCTGGACCGGGAGAACCCCCCTTTAATATGCTCAATGGTCCACCTGGAACACAAAGACAAGCACACACTCAGACCATGCTAATATAAAGGGTTAAAAGACAGATGAAGCTGATGGCCATCAGGCCACTCACCAGACCTATAGAGCCGCACGTCCAGGTACAATGAAGACCGCAATGTGCAGTAGGAGGAGGGAGGGCGGGCCGGCGCGGTTCGCGCGTCGTGCCCGGCCCCGCCCCTCCCCCGCCCAGCAGCCGGGACATGCCAAACGCGCCCGCAGCACGGGGGCGGGCCGTGCCATGCAATAGGAAAAAAGGAATGCCCCTGTGCTGCATGAGCGAGAACATCTGCAATCAGTTTTGACAAAGCTCCTCACTTTGTTTTGATTTATTTTACTTGCGGGCTTTTATGTTCCTTCTGGTGTGCCAAACCTAGCTGAGGCCCATTAGACTGGCTTCTAAACATAATTAACGGACAATAAAAGGTCATGAACCTTACCTTTGGGCAGGAGGACCATCCATAATTATATTAATCCATAGGATCTGCATGGCATTAAGCGGATTAGGAAAATTCATTAAAGTAGCTAACGATATTAAAGTCAGCGCGGCAATACTCCTAAAGAAAAACAAACAGTAAAAATGTATAATGCTAGAAATAAATTGCACATAGCGCAAGAGGTTATGGGCCAAACAAACAATATGGGTGAATGAGAACCTCTATTAACACAGATTTACCAAGCCCTGAATTAATGGGAACCCTGACAGACCACTACATATTTATTTTTTTTCTTGATACAAATTTACTTTTTGATGTTCATCATGCCTTCCTTTATAATTTGATTGCAATGCTAATTAGATTTAAGAACTTTCATAGCCTATAAAGTCGTCCCACAACCTGCCGTGGGGGTATTCTTAACTGGTGATGCAACCCTGGCCCCTAAAAACTCACCTCTTCCAGGGCTGGATAAGCAGCCGGCTGGTCCTGCACCAACGTGGCTGCCGGCAGCCAATTTCTACACACGTGGGTAAGGAACCAGAAAGAGGAGTGCAGAAGAGGCGAATTCATCACGAATCGGGATGCCCCCCTCGCAACAACATGAGCAACGCCGATGTGCGGTCGCTTTAATTTTTTTTCTTTGATTGATTTGAAGTTAGCATGACCTGTTTGGGGTCTTCCCAGGGCTTTTTTGTGAGGTTTGTAATTGCCAATTCAATTGTATATATTTTATTAACTGAATTCAGCATAGTAGAATGTTAATCTATAATAGAGTTTGCCACAAACTACAACAATTCAATTTTCAAGTAAATATCAAAAGGAACATTTCTCTACTTACGTGCTAAGCTGAAACCTAACAAAGTTTTTAATATTATTGTAGATCCCTTTTCCTTCTTCGATGGCTGACCTGTGATTTAACACATTGGAAATCCTGTTATTTACTAGAAAAGGAAATGTTACACTTAAAGCAAGCAAACAGTATATAAGAGCTAGCAGAACATGTGACCCATTGTATAATCTACCATTTTAATGATTCCTAAAATGATTCTTATAAAGAGAGGATTGTATATTACTACAATATACTAAATATGGAAGAGGTGTTGGTGGTGTTGTTTTGTTTCCTTACTAGTAATGTTCTGCAACCTCTCACGGAGGTCACCAATTAATGTGATCTACACTTCAAGCAGCAGTATTCAGAGTCCCATACCCCTGGGCTTCCCAATATGGGAAGCTTGTCCCCTTAAACCAGGGATGCACAACCTACAGCCTGCACCGCTGACAGTTGGGACCCTTAGCACTTCTGCATACCTCTATCCCACTTATGCTGACTTCACCTCTGCTTAGCTCGGCTTCACCTCTAATTATCTTACCTTAACCCACATCACCTTTTCCTGCCTGATCCCCGCTCATGTCCCCCCACCTCTTCCAGACTCACCTCCGCGCCCTTTTTGCCACCTGACCTCTATTCACCTCACCCATTGCCCACTGCTTTTCATCTGACCCATTCCAGCCTAAGCTCACTTCTTCCCGCCTAATCTCTTATCGCCTCTTACTTCTGTTGAACTTCACCTCTTATTGTCTCACCTTAACCACTGTGGCCCCTTGAAACGCCAACGGCAATCAGTGGTCACATGGACCACGGCATGTAGGAGAGAGCAATTTTGCCCAATTCCATGAAAGTCCATAGGCTTTAAGAGGACACCAGCTGAGCATCCACCAGATAAAATGCTTGGCAGTTTAGGCAAAGGTAATCAACCTGTTCACTTTATATTGCTCAAAAAAAGTATTTAAAATTTAGAGAACTTTCAATTTCAGACAAAAAAATACAATTCTGTGAAATACTCACCTGTAGAATTTAGACTGCACTGCAGACATGCAAAAAAACAGGCTCCTCCCGGCCCTTCAAATACCCAGGGACCTCCCACAAATCCCCAGCATTGAAAAGCAGTGAACAAGAAGCCGGGAGAATTAAACCACCCAGAACAACTGGCAACAATAACAAGATAACAATCACCATACAGGGGATCCAGAATAATGCAACAACAGGGTGGGGTGGAGCAGGACGTACTGTATACTCATAATACCAATTCTACAGGTGAGTATTTCACAGAATTGTATTATTCTTAGTATACAGTACGTCCTGCTCCAGATATAATACTCTTGGGACATCCAATAGCAGTGTCCATAAAGTAGGGTGGGATCCCCCAACAAAAAAAGGTGACAACAGGCAGTTTAAACTACTACCGCTTGCAAAACCTTGCGGCCAAAAGCAGCATCTTCTGAGGCCCTAACATCAACCTTGTAAAACTTCGAAAAGGTATGAACAGAAGGCCAAGTAGCGGCCTTGCAAACTTGTTCAACAGAAGCCTGGTGCTGGAAGGCCCAAGAGGCCCCGATAGCACGAGTAGAATGAGCAGCAAGACGGAAGGGGGGACTCTTCCCCTTAGCAGAGTAGGCCTGAATCACAGCCTGACGAATCCATTTGCTAATAGTAGACTTGGCCGGAGCCAAACCCTTCCTAGGACCAGAGGGGACCACAAAAAGGGCATCAGTCTTCCTGAAGGCCGCAGTGACTACCAGGTAATACTTCAGACACCTGACCACATCCAAAGAATGCAGAACCCTTTCCTTAGCGTTGCTAGGATTAGGACACAATGAAGGAAGAACAATATCCTGATTCAAATGAAAAGCAGACACCACCTTTGGCAGAAAGTCTGGCTTAAAGCGGAACACCACCTTGTCCTGGTGTCTCTCGTAGTATGGGGGCTGAATAGACAACGCCGCCAGCTCCGATACACGCCTGACCGAAGGGATAGCCACCAGAAAAACCACTTTGAGGGTAAGTACAGCCAAAGCAGCATCCTGAATAGGCTCAAAGGGAGCCCCCTGCAAGGCAGACAAAACCAAGTTCAAATCCCAAACAGGGACCATAGGTTTACGTGGGGGACGCACATGAGTGACCCCCTGAAAGAAGGTCTTAACCAAGTGATGCTGAGCAAAGGACTTCTGAAATAAGACAGACAGGGCAGAAACCTGACCCTTCGGAGTACTGAGCTTTAAACCCAACTCTAATCCATGTTGTAAAAATTCCAGAATCCTAGGGACTAAGAACTCCCTGCAGGGAAGAGACCTGGACTCACACCAGTCTATGTAGGAACACCATACCCTGTAATAGATGGCAGAAGAAGCTTTCTGCCTAGCCTGTACCATGGTATCCACCACTGAGGCAGACAAGCCTTTCTCCATCAAGATGGAGGTTTCAGCAGCCAAGCCGTCAAAACCAGAGTTTGTAAATTGGGATGGCGTAAGGAGCCCTGAGTGAGTAGATCTGGCGCCTCTGGCAGGACGTACTGATCTACTGCCATTTGTACCACGTCTGCAAACCACACCCTTCTTGGCCACCTTGGGGCCACTAGAATCACTGGCACCTTTTCCAGGGCAATCTTGTGCAGAACCCTGCCCAGCAGGGGGAACGAGGGAAATACATACAGGAGGCGAAATTTCTTCCAAGACAACGACAGAGCGTCCGTGGCCACGGACAGAGGATCCTGAGACACGGAGACAAAGGCCGGGAGCTTGCGATTGTGACGGGATGCAAACAGATCCACTTCCGGTAGACCCCAACAGTGAAACAGGGACTGGAACACCCTGTTGCAGAGGGACCACTCCCCCTGACGGGAAGTCCCCCTGCTCAGAGAGTCTGCTAGGAGATCCTCCACCCCCGGGACGTAAACAGCCAAAATGCATTGAACATTGGCCTCCGCCCATGTCAGAATCCGCAACACTTCCTGGAGGGCACACTTGCTCCGGGTCCCTCCCTGATGATTGATGTAGGCAACCGCCGTCCTGTTGTCTGAGCGCACCTGAACAGACAGTCCCTGCAGGTGATCGGTCAACTGCTCCAGAACCAACCTGACCGCCCGTAGTTCCAGAATGTTGATGGGTAAATGGGCCTCCTGAGGGCCCCACCTGCCTTGGAACCTCAGGGACTTCCAGAATCCCCCCCAACCTGACAGACTGGCATCCGTGGTGACCGTCTCCCAGGAGGGGGCTAGAAAGGACCTGCCCTTTAGCAAATTCCTGTGGTCCAGCCACCACGAGAGGGAACTTATGACCAACGGGGGAAGCACACAAACCCTGTCCAGGGACGCAGGATCCTTGTCCCATACCGAGAGGAGGTGAAGCTGCAGAGGCCTCGAATGGAACTGAGCAAAGGGCATCGCCTCGAAGCTCGCCACCATCAGACCCACCAGCTGCATTCCCTGCCTGAGTGAGAGCTTGGGGCCGGAAAGCAGGGACTGCACCTGCGCAGTCAGGGTTTCCACCTTCTGCTGGGGAAGGAATATTCGTGACTGAAACGTATCCAGAATCATCCCCAGGAATGGGGTCACCGACGAAGGGGACAGAGAAGACTTGGGGTGATTGATCACCCAGCCGAACTACTCCAAGGTGGAAACCACCCACTGAGTGTCCAGCTCCGCCTGCTGTAGGGGCCATGAGGCGATGAGGATGTCGTCCAGGTAGGGAAGCACTCGAATGCCCCCTGACCTTAACAAGGACATCACTCCCGTCAGTACCTTGGTGAACACTCTAGGAGCTGAAGTGAGGCCAAATGGTAGGGCCACAAACTGATAATGTTGATCTTTCAACACAAATCTGAGAAACCTTTGATGTCCCGGAAACACAGGCATGTGAAGGTAAGCAGAGAGCCAAAGGCCGAGCGCAGCTTCCATGCGAAAGCACTTGTGCTTGACAAATTTGTTGAGGATCTTTAAATCCAGAATGGGCCTGACTGACCCATCTCTTTTGGGTACTGTGAAAAGGTTGGAGTAGAACCCTTCTCCCAATTCTCTCAAGGGAACCTGGCAAATAACTCCCAGATCCAGAAGGTCTTGCACTGCCTGCATCAGGACCTGAGCCGATACCGGGTCCTGGGGGATCCGGGACCTGATGAATCTTGAGGGGGGCCACACAGCAAACTATTTTGTAGCCAGAGGTAACTACCTCCTGAATCCACCGGTCCGAGACTTGGTGCCTCCAGACATGCGCGAAGTGCTGTAGCCGTCCCCCCACCCTGGCGGGCGAGGGCGCCCCATCATGCCTGAGGGGTCTTGGGAGGGGCTTTGGGTTTGGTCCCCAGGAGGAGACGGGGCGTCGCCCCCTGCTCCTATGCCAGGAGTCTGCACGAGCCCCCGCGAAGGACACCCCTTTCCCCTGCTTAACACCTCTGTAGGGGGCTGAAAGGGGGCCCTGGTTCCGAAAGGGCCGAGGCTGCCGCCTGCGCTGTGGTAACTTACCGCCTTTAGCAAAGAGGTCTAGGCGGTCCCCAAACAGGCGCAGGCCCTTAAATGGAAGCCCAGTAAGGGCTTTCTTAGCATCATTGTCAGCCGCCCACTGGCGCAGCCATACCGCGCGGCGTATAGCCACCGCCAAGGCGGAAGATCTGGCACACAGCCTAATAGCATCATCCGATGCAGACAGGATAAAGTTCACAAACACATCACAAATAGACAGTGCATTAACAGCATCAGTAGGTAACTCGTCTGGGCCGTCAAGTGCATTCCTGACCATGGCCCTGAGCGCCACAGCAGTAATGGCCAAGGCGCAAACAGGGCGCAGCGCCGCCCCACCAAATGCAAAGGCATGGCATGCCAATTCGTCAATGTGCCGGTCCTCAGAATCCCGCAGCGTAGTGGTGTCGGGGGAGTGCATAAGAGAGGTGTTAGACAGCCCTAAAACAGGAGCATCGACCTCGGGGGGTGATGACCAGCACTTGACCATATCAGCAGGAAATGGATACTTCCTGTCCAAACTCTTAGGGATCCCGGGACGTCTACTGGGATGTTCCCATTCTTTCAACACGAGGTTATTGAAATGGGTTTGCTCAGGAAATTCCAATCGAGCCTTAGCGGTATGAAATAGCTCACCCCTTTGCCTAGGAGCCGCAACAGGGGGAGAGATGGACAAAACTTAAAAAATCTGAAGCAGTAGTTTGTCAGTATCATCCGGGGTCCAGTGGTCAGAACCGGAATCGTCATGACCCCTTGCCTTCTCATCAGAAGAGTCAGAAAATAGCTCCCCTTCGTCCGAAGGGGTATGGCCATAAAAATGTGAAAACTCCTCAGATTCCGTAGGGAAGGGAGCAGAATCAGGGATTATGTGCCGCTTTTTAGCAGTGGCCTTGCGCACTAGAGTACTAGCAAGCAATTTCTCAACACTGGCCAGTCTAGTAGCCACATCAGGATGAGAATCCCCGCTTGTATTGGGGGTTAGACTCAGGCTTGGGGGGAGTAGGTGAAGTGAGGCGAGGTGCAGGCCCAGCCACAGGAGGGGCAGGAAGTACCATTAGCGCCTGCTGTGCACAAGGGACGCACACCCATGCATGGTCACCGCTGATAGCTGAGACCCCACAAGCTACACACAGACGGGCTAGTCCCGAGGGAACCCCGTTCACAATATCATGGGATGCCTCCATATGGTGATTAATGGGCACAATAGGCCAGTAGGGATTAACGCTATAAGCTACCCTGGATGCCCCAAAGACCCGCAGGGAAGTGGGAGTAATATTCCTGGGTCCACTGGTAATTAAACCGGGCCGGGAGAAGCCACTGGATTAGATCGTCTGAAAGACATAATGGGAATAGGGATGTCAGAGCCATGCGCAGCGAACAAAAAAGAAGAGAAACTCGCCCGTGAGGGCACTCACCGACCTAGGGAGGAGGAGGGTCGCAACACATGTGCGCGTGACCAGCAACAAAAGGGTGCCAAGAACCTCGAAGGGCGGGCCAGAGCGGCTGTGACGCGGAGCGCGCCAAACCGGGCCCCCCCCCCCCCGAAGAGCGCGAAGCTCTGAGATAGTTTCAAAGTTGTCAGAAGAGCGAAGTGTATGGCACACTTAGAAAAAGATTCGCCAATGAAGACGTAGCAGCGTCTGAGGCAACGCCGCCGCTCGTCGCAGCACATTCAACAAGGGAAGGAGTGCGCGTGGCGGCGACAGATGCATAATTTAAAAATTTCAACAGCGCAGCACTGACACCAGGAATACCAGTCATAGATAGTACTAAGGCCATAAGCGTGTAAACATACACTGAGACCACCACACACACACCCCCCCCCTTTCTTTCCCCCCGGACTACGGGGGGGGGGAACGAGGGAGGATGGCGACCCTTTGTACAGGGCCCACCGCTACACGGGGCATGGGGCAATAGTGCGGGAGGGGAATCCTCTAGAGGCTCACCATCAGCCTAAACCGCCTACCCTTTGCTGGGGGACTGCGGTGGAGCATGGCTCCATAAGCACACAAGGTGCTGCCTACCTTAACCCGACCGACGCAGCCCGAGCTGGGAGGCACATCACAGGGAGGACGGGTGGGAATAGTCCAACAGGGCCACAGGCTTTGATAGCCACGCTCACCTGCGAGAGAGTGATACATCATGTCTTTGCATTCAGCACTGCAGAGAAATCTGGGGATTTGTGGGAGGTCCCTGGGTATTTGAAGGGCCGGGAGGAGCCTGTTTTTTTGCATGTCTGCAGTGCAGCGCCATCTGGCGGAGGATAACCCAAGTGTAAGTATTATATCTGGAGCAGGACGTACTGTATACTAAGAATAAATGGAATCCTGAATCAAATTGGCAAAATGTATTTCAGAACGGTATGGTTAATTTGAGAGTGCCCAACTGAAGCAAGCAGAACTGGGTGGTATGAGAAGATTCTAGATTCAACCCTCGTTAAATCAATGTTTGTTTTTTTGCCCATAATGGTCCTTTAGATTAAGTATTCTCAACCTTTTTACACAAATTGTCCCTAGCGACAAGAACTTCTGAGTACCCCCAAGGAGGGGATCAGTTATAAAAGTTACCAAAATGTGACGTCTCCAGCCAAATGTGCAGCCATCTTGCCCGGGATGCGCAGCGTGACAGCCCCTGCTCTGTGCATGGAACGGACAGACCAGTGTAGTCATGCTTCTGCACAGAATTAGGAGACTCCAGCAGCACTGGATTCTGGGACAAGGTAAGGTGTTTTTGTCCTGTCTCAGGATTGAGGGAGGGAACCCTAGACCTCTGGCTACACCCTCTGTGACTGATGGCAGGGGTGTGAATTTGCATGAAAGTGCTAGAGAATAGTTTCAGGTTCCGGACAGCACAGAAGGCAGCGGCCCCCCGATAAAGCGGTCAGGTAAGTTCTGGAGCGCTGGACCTGCAGTGACCAGCGGTGAAGGACAAAAATACCATTTTGTGAGATACTCACCTGTAAAATGGTTATTACGAGTATGTCACACCCCCCACTTCCCGATATTCATGACACTTGGGAACCCGGCCTGTAGAGGGCGATCTTGCAGAGATGACATGGAAAAAAAGGAGCCCCTCCTGGTCCATAAGTACTGGGTTCCTCCCACTATTCCTCAGTCTTTTTAAACAGCAGAGAAGAACCAGGAAGAGCCAATTATATTCAATAATTGTAAAATTATATGAGAATAATAATACCAAATAAAGGATCCCTTAGAACAAAAAGAGCCAATTATATTCAATAATTGTAAAATTATTTGAAATAATAATACCAAATAAAGGATCCCTTAGAGCAAAAAGAGCCAATTATATTCAATAATTGTAAAATTATTTGAAATAATAATACCAAATAAAGGATCCCTTAGAGCAAAAAGAGCCAATTATATTCAATAATTGTAAAATTATTTGAAATAATAATAATAATCACCATATAAAGGATCCCTCGAACAAAAAAGGGCGGGGGAAGTGGGGGGTGTGACATACTCGTAATAACCATTTTACAGGAGAGTATCTCACAAAATGGTATTATTCCTAGTATGTCACACCCCCCAATTCCCGATATTCATGACACTTGGGACATCCAATAGCAGTGTCTATAATGGGTGGGGATCCCAAAGGAATAATGCATAACTTAAATTACTGCAGCTTGCAGAACTTTGCGGCCAAAAACAGCATCCGCTGAGGCCCGCACATTAACCTTGTAAAACTTAGAAAAAGTATGCACAGAAGACCAAGTCGCAGCCTTGCAGACTTGTTCAACAGAAGCTTGGTGCTGAAAAGCCCAAGAGGCTCCAATAGCACGAGTAGAATGAGCGGTGACACGAAAAGGGGGAACCTTCCCCTTCGCCATATAGGCCCCAATGATAGCCTGACGTATCCACTTACTAAGGGAAGATTTGGCAAGGATCAAACCCCTTCTTGGGCCCAGAAGGCACAACAAAAAAAGGCATCCGTCTTGCGGAAGGCCGAGGTAGTAACTAAATAATACTTAAAGTGGACCGTCACCCATGGGTGATCGGCCCGGGGATCGGCCGTTTGTGAATGGCCGGCGCGGGCACTGTCAGAGGGGCGCGCGGGAGGCGGCGGCGGACGCGCTGCCTTGTCCGCCGCTTGTCCGTGGGAGCGTGGTGAGGTAAGTTTGGGGGTTTCTGGGGGGTTTTACACAGCGGGGCACCCCTAATCGGGGTGCCCCCTGAAGTGGACCAAAGCCCAGGATAGTCAAAATCCTGGGTGTTGGTCCACTTTAACACAACGAACTACATCCAAAGAATGTAAGTCCCTTTCCTTGTCTTTACTAGGTTTAGGACACAAGGAAGGAAGAACTATATCCTGATTTAGGTGGAAAGCAGACACCACCTTAGGAAGGAAATCCGGTTTAAAACGGAAAACAACCTTATCTTGATGCCTCTCAAAATAAGGGGCTTGAATAGACAAAGCCGCCAGTTCAGAAACTCTGCGGACAGAAGTAATAGCAACCAAAAAGGCAACCTTCTGAGTAAGAATAGGAAGAGGAATATCCTGCAATGGCTCAAAGGGAGCAGCTTGCATAGCCGAAAGCACCAAATTAAGATCCCAAACAGGAAGTAAAGGCTTTCTGGGAAGCCGCACATGCACACTCCTTGGAAAAAGGTCTTAACCAAAGGATGAAGAGCAAACGATCTTTGAAAGAAAATTGCCAAGGCAGAGACTTGCCCTTTCAAAGTACTAATCTGTAATCCCATATCCAGACCTCGTTGCAGATATTCCAGAATTCTAGGAATAGAAAATACTCTACAGGGCAAAGCCCTGGATTCACACCAATCAATATAGGACCTCCAAGTCCTGTAATATATGACAGAGGAAGACTTCTTCCTAGCTCTAATAAGAGTCTGAATAACCACATCAGAAAGACCACCTTCTTTCAAGATGGAGACTTCAGCAGCCATGCCGTCAAAGCCAGCGTTTGTAAATTGGGGTAACAAAGTTGACCCTGAGTGATGAAATCTGGAAGAAGAGGCAGATGGACACGATCCACTGCCAGCCTTACGACGTCTGCGTACCACAGACGTCTTGGCCACCTTGGCGCCACCAGAATTGCTGGCACCCCCTCCAGTGATAGCTTGCGCACCACCTTGCTGATCATGGAGAATGGGGGAAACAGATATAGGAACCCCGGATCCTTCCAGGCTAGAGACATGGCATCCGCTGCCACTGCCAGAGGATCCTGGGATAGAGACACAAAAGCTGGCAGCTTGTGATTGTGACGAGAAGCAAACAGGTCCAACCGTGGAGTCCCCCACTTGTGACAGAGGAATTGAAAGACCCTTGGATTGAGAGACCATTCTCCCTGGCGAGAACATCCCCTGCTCAGGGAGTCCGCCTCCACATTCTCTATCCCCGGAATGTAAACTGCTGATATGCAGGGAACATTGATCTCTGCCCACTGAAGGATCAGAGACACTTCCCGGAGGGCACCCCAACTGCGAGTCCCTCCCTGGTGATTTATGTATGCAACAGCTGTTCGGTTGTCTGACTGAACCTGAACTGGCAGACCCTGTAAGAAATGGGTCAGTCGAAGTAGAACAAGACGTATGGCCCGAAGCTCTAATACATTGATTGGAGAATGAGCCTCCTGAGGCCCCCACAATCCTTGGAACTGATGCTTCTTCCAGAAGCCCCCCCCAGCCCACCAGGCTGGCATCCGTGGTAACCAGTTCCCAACGCGGAGTCAGAAATGACTTGCCCTTCTGGAGGTTGTGCGATATTAACCACCACTGAAGGGACTGCAAAACGTGGGGAGACGATAGACAAGTCTGATTCAATGATAGTGGGCACCTGTCCCACTTTGAAAAGAGGAAGAGCTGAAGCGTCCTTATGTGAAACTGGGCAAACGGGACTGCCTCGAATGCAGCTACCATCAATCCCACTAGTCTCATCCCTAGACGGATAGACTGACGAGGGTTGGACAAGAATAGACGAATCAAGTCCTGAATCAGAACCATCTTGGACTGAGGAAGAAAAACCTTGGCCTGAAATGTATCCAGAATCAGGCCCAGGAAGGGAATTTCCCTGGACGGAAAGAGAGAGGATTAGGGGTAACTTATTACCCATCCGAACCTTTCTAGCGTAGAGACCACTGTCCTGGTGTCCAACTCTGATTGTTCGAGGGAGGAGGCCGCGATAAGAAGATCGTCCAGGAAAGGCACAATGCGGATGCCCTGGACCCTGAATATAGCCATCACTCCTGCCAGCATCTTGGTAAAGACTCTTGGGGCCGAGGTAAGGCCGAATGGCAGGGCCACAAATTGATAATGCTGGTCTTCTATGGAGAACCTGAGAAATCTCTGGTGACCCGGAAAAATAGGAATGTGTAAATAAGCATCCTTGATGTCTATGGATGTCATGAAGTCCCCCTGACGGAGAACATCGATCGTTGATCGCAGAGACTCCATGCAGAATTTTCTGAAACGGATAAATTGATTGAGTCTCCTTAGGTCTAGGATAGGACGACAGAGCCGTCCTTTTTGGGTACCGTGAATAGGTTGGAGTAAAACCCCAAACCCCTTTCCGCTGGAGGCACTAGGCAGATGACAGCCATGTTTAACAGATTCGCTACTGCTGCCTGCAGTCCCTGCGCAATTGCCGGATCTGATGGCATCCGGGACATGAAAAATCTGGGAGGAGGCCGGGGACTCGAATTCCAGTTTGTAACCGGAAGAGACTACTTCCAGAGCCCAATTGTCTGATACCTCCTGAACCCAGACCTGGAAGAAGAACCGCAGCCGTCCCCCCACCCATAAGGGTGAGGGTGCCCTCTCATTGTTGAGCAGGCTTAGTAGCAGATTTGGTTTTGGACCCCCAATTCTGACTTGGACGGCCACGTCCCTTTCCTCTATTCCATGCATTCCCTCTAGGGGCTGAAAAGGCCGATTCTCTACCGGATCTAGACCCCCGAAAGGAAGGGTTAAAAGAGGCCATTCCACGAAAGGAACGACGTTGTTTCTTACGCTGAGGTAATTTACCTCCCTTAGTGACAGAATCCAATTTTTCGCCAAAGAGGCGCAATCCCACAAAAGGGAGCGCTATAAGTGATTTCTTGGCTACAATATCAGCTGCCCACTGCCGCAACCACACCGACCGCCGAATGGCGACTAACAAGGCAGAGGTTCTGCTGCACATGACACAAAGTGTCATCTAAGGCAGAAAGTACAAAGGATGAAAACATCTCGCATCGCTTAAGAGCGGCGTACTCATCAGAGGCTGGATCAAGCCCTGAGTAATTCATTAGGTCTCTCACAACAGACCTAATAGCCACTGTCATGAGCACTGAAGCACCAACAGGCAGCAAGACCGAGCCCACACTGGAAAAAGCGTGGCACGCCATTTGATCAATACGCTTATCCTCTCCATCTTTAAGTGTAGTGGAGTCAGGAGAATGCAACACAGAAGAATTGGATAAATTAAGCACAGGGGCATCCACCAGAGGTGGTGATGACCAACGTTTAACAGTATCAGCTGGGAAGGGATATTTCTTGTTCCAGCCCAAGGGAATGCCAGGAAGCCGCGCAGGCTTCTCCCATTCTTTAAGAATAATATCAAAAAAATGCTTTCGATCTGGGATTTCTAAACGAGGTTTAGAGGCTCCAAAGAATTCCCCTTTTTGAGGAGGGACTACTTCAGGAGGAGTAATAACCAAAACCTCAAATAACTGAGCAAGGGCTTTTGGGGTATCCACAACACTTGCTTCACCCTGCTCAATCTCAGTACCAACAAATTGCTGTTCATCAGAAACATCTGATTCCTCATATAATTCTTCTTCTAACTGAGAAGGATCAGACCAATCAAGCAATTCACAATTGTCTGACTCACTTGCCGGAGCGGCATGAGTCTTCTTTTAGCTGAGGCCTTCTTAGGCACAGAGGTAGACATTAATCTTTTAAGATGAGCCAATCTGGCACATAAATCAGCATGCAACTCACCACCCATGACAATATCATTGGGGGTACGGACAAGACATGGCGGAGTAGGAGATGAGGCATTAGCCGCAGGCCCTGAAGCCTGGGCCTCAGTTTGCTGCATAATAGTTAATTGTGCACAAGGGACACAAAGAATTGCGTTATCCCCAACAAGGGATGCCCCACATCAAAAACATTGCCGAGTCTGTGCAGAGGGAATTGCATGTCCGTTATCCTGGGATGCCTCCACATGGTGTTTAGTATTATACTATAATTGGTTATAGTCGCCAAGTATATATGGGATTTACGCAATTGCTACCCGGGATGCCCCTTTAAATAGTCCCAAGTGGGAGGATTAAAACACAAATGGACCTTTTTTTTTTATATATGGACCAGGAGAAACCCCTTTTTAAATAAGGAGTTTCCACCTACAGAGAAAACAAAAAAACAGTCACCAAATGCACACAATATAAATAAATGACAGAAAAAAACTCCCTTCAGCCAAGCTGAAGGGTACTAACAGCCCATGCAATAAGCTCACATCATGAGGTAAGGCCACAGGGAAGCAGGAAACAGGAAGTCAAACAGAGCATACCAAGTGCTCTCTGAATAAAAGCATGCCTAAGCCCCGCCCACTTCCAGGGTCACATGGCCAAAAATGGAGGGAAAATTCAAATCTGAACACAGCCAGAAACAAAGAGCTTTAATAGGTAAGCAAAAAATGCTGCCTAGACAGAGATAGGAAAATAAATAAAACATTTCCTGTTAAATAGTATAGTAAAACATACATAATAAAAATAAGAAATAAAGACTTATTTTATATATCTTTTTTTTTTTTTTTTTGTGCATGGTGACAAATAAGCTCAGATAACGCCCCCACTTCCCCCCTCCTTTTTACCCAGCAGGGTTAAAGGAGAACTAAGGGGAGAGGATAGAAATGCACCCATAAGGCACAAGGGGATTATAAAGGGACAGGGGCATCCCATGCCGGGAACACCAACCCGGAAGCCACCTACCCACACTTGGGTCTCACGGAGGAGTAATACTCCTGTATACACCAGAAGGTGTATGTATCTACCTTTGCCTGAACCACACAGCCAGGGCTGGGAGGCATACAATATAACCAAAAAGGTTTAAAGAGTTTCAGACAGAAATAGAGAAAAAAAGGGGCCGGGAGCAAACCCGGCTACCTGCAGCTTGAAGGAGAGTCATCTTCTGAAAGCCTCACCGACTGCAGAGACGAAAAGACTAAGGAATAGTGGGAGGAACCCAGTACTTATGGACCAGGAGGGGCTCCTTTTTTCCATGTCATCTCTGCAAGATCGCCCTCTACAGGCCGGGTTCCCAAGTGTCATGAATATCGGGAAGTGGGGGTGTGACATACTAGGAATAAGGTAAGTAAACTCTTGTTTTTTTATTGCCCTGCTGTAGGACTGAGAGCTAAAAGGAAGTCCAAAATGATATTAAGTCAAAGCTCCTGCACCGTTTACATATGCCATAGTAATATAGTGTGTAAGGTCGAAAATACTTTTTGCCTGACTTTAGGATTCCATTTAATTTAGAATAATACCATTCTGTGAATACTCACCTTGTAGAATGGGTATTATAAGTGTGTAGCACGCCCTGCTCCAGTAATGATTCATTACCTCTGGGATATAGTCCACAAGAGGGCGCTTTACTGCAGAGATGGCAAAAAAGAGGCCCCTCCCGGTCCTTATATAACCGGGACCTCCCACTAAATTCCCCAGTATAAAAAAAAGCAGTAAGGGAACCAGGAGAAGCCAATAACAAGATTAACAACATTAACCAGGAACATTCACTATATAGAGGATTCAAAAGTAAGAACTCAGGGTGGGATGGAGCAGGGCGTGCTGCATACTTATAATACCCATTCTACAAGGTGAGTATTCACAGAATGGTATTATTCCAAGTATGCAGCACGCCCTGCTCCAGTAATGATTCATTACGTCTGGGACATTCAATAGCAGTGTCCAACAACGGGTGGGGATCCCAAAAATGCCCAGTTCAAATCCCAATGCGCAGTTCAAACCACTGCCGCCTGCAGAACTTTGCGGCCAAAAACAGCATCCGCTGAGGCCCGAATATCAACCTTGTAAAACTTGGAAAAGGTATGAACAGAAGACCAAGTAGCAGCCTTACAAACTTGTTCAACAGAAGCCTGGTGCTGAAAGGCCCAGAAAGCCCCAACAGCACGGGTAGAATGAGCAGTGACTCGGAAAGGAGGATCCCTCCCTTTAGCAGAATAGGCCCTAATAATGGCCTGACGAATCCATTTACTAATAATAGACTTAACAGGCGCCAAACCCTTCTTGGGACCCGAGGGAACCACAAACAAGGCGTCCGTCTTCCTGAAAGGCGCTGTAGCCACCAGGTAGTATTTCAAGTTCCTGACAACATCCAGAGAATGCAAGGCCCTCTCCTTGTCATTACCAGGATTAGGGCACAAGGAAGGAGCACAATGTCCTGATTGAGGTGAAAGGCAGAAACAACTTTAGGCAAGAAGTCTGGTTTAAAGCGGAAAACCACCTTGTCCTGGTGTCGCTCAAAGTAGGGGGCCTGAATGGACAGAGCCGCCAACTCAGAAATACGAAGGACAGAAGTGATAGCCACCAAGAAGGCAACTTTCAAGGTGAGAATAGACAGTGCAGCCTCATGCACAGGCTCAAATGGAGGACCCTGAAGGGAAGACAATACCAAATTCAAATCCAAAACCGTTAACATGGGCTTGCGGGGAGGGCGCACATGACCCCCTGGAAGAAAGTCTTGACCAAAGGATGAAGGGCGAAAGACCTCTGGAAGAAAACAGCCAAAGCGGAAACATGTCCCTTCAGAGTGCTGAGCTGAAAACCCAAATCCAGGCCATATTGAAGGAACTCTAGTATCCGAGGGATGGAGAACACCCTACAGGGAAAGGCCCTAGCCTCACACCAGTCAATGTAGGTCCCCCAGGTCCTGTAGTAGATGGTAGAAGATGATTTCTTCCTAGCCCTGACCAGAGTCTGAACAACCGAATCAGACAGACCTCTTTCCCTTAGGACGGAGGTTTCAGCAGCCAGGCTGTCAAAGCCAGCATTTGTAAATTAGGGTAACAGAGCCGTCCTTGAGTGAGAAGATCCGGAACCAGGGGCAGAGGGTACTGATCCCCCGCCAGCAGCACAACGCCTGCGAACCACACCTGTCTTGGCCACCTGGGGGCCACTAGAACAGCTGGCACTCTTTCCTGAATCAGCTTGCGCAGAACCTTGCCCAGAAGGGGAAACAGAGGGAAGAGGTACAGGAGACCAAACCCTTGCCAGGACAGAGACATGGCATCCACCGCCAGAGCCAGAGGATCCTGGGACAGCGAGACAAACGCTGGAAGCTTGTGATTGTGGCGAGAAGCAAACAGATCCACGTCCGGCATCCCCCACCTGTGACAAAGGGATAGGAAGACCTCGCTGTTGAGGGACCATTCTCCCCTAGCGAGAGGCCCCCCTGCTCAGAGAATCTGCTTCCAGATTCTCCGCTCGCGGAATGTAAACCGCAGAGATGCTCGGGACATTGTCCTCGGCCCCAAGACAGGATCAACGACACCTCCCGGAGGGCACTCTTGCTCAGAGTCCCTCCCTAATGATTGATGTAAGCTACCGCAGTCCGGTTGTCGGAGCGAACCTGAACCGGCAGGCCCCGGAGGTGAAACGTCAGCTGCGCCAGCACCAACCGAACCGCGCTCAGCTCCAGAACATTGATGGGGGCGTGGACCTCCTGAGGGCCCCACAGCCCCTGGAATTGGACGGCTCTCCAGTAGCCCCCCCACCCTGACAGGCTGGCATCCGTGGTGACCGTCTCCCAACACGGTGTCAGAAAAGATCTGCCCCCCAGAAGATTCCTCGAGTCCAGCCACCACAGGAGGGACCATCGAACCAGGGGAGCAAACACCTGATCCAGAGAATCCAGAGACAGTGGACTGACAGAAGATGGAGCTGAAGAGGTCTCATGTGAAATTGAGCATAGTACATTAAAGTGAAGTAAAGGTAAATATAAAAAGCCCGCAGAGGGCACTCACAAAAACGCCGCAGAGCTAGCAATCGAGACGGTGCCCAGGCAAGATGGCGCTGTGACGTCACCGGCCCGCTGCCTCCACCGTCGAGTGCGCGTGCAGGCCATTCAAAAAAACCTGACATGCCTGAACTGTGAACAGAGGAGAGGAGGAAAGGAGCGCTGAGCCAAGTGCCAGCGCTCACAGCACAGTGTCAAAGACAGTACAAAGTCACAATACACATCACAGGCACAGACACCGGACCCCCCCGACTAACCGGGCAACGGGAGAAGGGGGAATAAGGACCCATATTCACATTCGGGTCATGTGCAGAGGGTCAAAGCGGACGGGGCATCCCATACCAGGCTCACCAAAAAACCTGTGCCGCCTACCCTTTGGTGGGGGATTTGCAGTGGAGCAATGCTCCATTAAAAGCACCTCTAATAGGTGCTGCCTACCGTCACCCGACCATGCAGCCAAGGCTGGGAGGCATGTAAGGAATGGAACGGGTGGGAATAGGACACAGGGCCAGGGGCTGTACAGCCCGGCTTACCTGCGAGGAGAGAAGCCATCATCTTGACCTTCGCAGCCCACTGCAGAGACTAAACTGCGGAATTTAGTGGGAGGTCCCGGGTATATAAGGACCGGGAGGGGCCTCTTTTTTGTCATCTCTGCAGTAAAGCGCCCTCTTGTGGACTATATCCCAGACGTAATGAATCATTACTGGAGCAGGGCGTGCTGCATACTTGGAATATAAAGGGGGGGCCCAATTTGGGGTTAGGGGCGTGATCAGATGACTGTTTTAATATTGTATTAGCAGGACTTACATTATTGTGTGAAAATCATCCTCCACCAGGATCATGTCAGCTGCCTCTTTACAGACATCCGTTCCAGTTTTGCCCATTGCAACACCAATGTCAGCAGCCTTCAGGGCAACCGCATCATTTACTCCATCCCCTGTCATGGCCACCACTGCCCCGAGATTCTGTAGACTCTTAAGGCAAAAGGAAAAACAATTTAAGCATTGTAATTGAATTACACATTATCATTTTTAATTGACACTTGATACAAAAACGTCATACTGTTTATATACAATCCACATAAGCTGTGGGTTCACTTACACAGTCTACTTTAGATAGTAAAAGGCATAACCTACCTTTACAATTTTTAACTTGTGCCTGGGACTGGCCCGGTAGAACACAGACACCTATAAAAAGCAAACCACAGTCATTGGTTAGGATTGGCCATGATTGGACGATTTGACTATACTCCCCCCTTTTTGCCCCAGCAGCTGATCACTCCTACTTAGCACCTCATGCCCACTCTATACACTGCTGACGCCTGGCAAGACATGTTCCCTCCATTGTAATAAATGAATAGGACGTGACAACATCGCTGACTGATGGCAGGGGTCAGATCTTTGGCAAGGAGGCACCAATGACTGGAGATTGGGCCGTGTGACATGGAACTCTATCTAGTGGTTGAGTGAATTTCTGAGCATTGGAAGTAGGAGTAGGAGCGATGAGCTCTGGAGGATAAAAGGGGAGTATGTGTTTTTTAAAGCGGACCTTCACCCTGAATAAGAGCATATCTTATATGTTTCCCACACCCTGTACATACAGATTGCTCACATTAAAAATCATCCTACCTGCATCTACTGCAGGTTATGAGCCTTTAAACATCCAAGATGGTGGCTCATGGAGCATCAGGCAGACTGCAAACAGGAAGTGTCTTCTGACTGTGTCACTCTGCAATCTGGGATTGATGTCCTTTCCCTGACCCCAGCTCTGCTCTGTCTGTGCAAAGCACAGCTATAACCCCTCCCCCTGTACTTTATCCGTCTCTCCTCTCCTCAGTATGTGTGATGCTTCTGAGTCAAGATGGTGGCACCCGTATCCTAGAGTCCTGAACAGTTGCAGGCCAGTGGGGGAAAGAATAATACGTGACTAAAAACTTAAAAATACAATTCTGTGAAGTACTCACCTGTAGAATTTATATTATAAGTATACAGTATGTCCTGCTCCAGATATAGTACTTACACTTGGGTTATCCTCCGCCAGGTGGCGCTGCACTGCAGAGATATGTAAAAACAGGCTCCTCCCGGCCCCTCAAATACCCAGGGACCTCCCACAAATCCCCAGCATTGAAAAGCAGTGAACAAGAAGCCGGGAGAATTTAACCACCAAAAACTGGTAACTATAACAATGATAACAATCACCATACAGGGGATCCAGAATAATGCAAAAACCAGGGTGGGGTTTTTTTTCTACAGGTGAGTACTTCACAGAATTGTATTATTCTTAGTATACAGTACGTCCTGCTCCAGATATAGTACTTACACTTGGGACATCCAATAGCAGTGTCCATAAAGTAGGGTGGGATCCCCAACAAAAAGGTAACAGCAGACAGTTTAAACCACTGCCGCCTGCAAAACCTTGCGGCCAAACACAGCATCAGCTGAGGCCCTAACATCAACCTTGTAAAACTTTGAAAAAGGTATGAACAGAAGACCAAGTAGTGGCCTTGGAAACTTGTTCAACAGAAGCCTGGTGCTGGAAGGCCCAAGAGGCACCAATACCACGAGTAGAATGAGCAATAAGGCGAAAGAGAGGACTCTTCCCCTAGCAAAATAAGCCTGCATCACAGCCTGACGAATCCCTTCGCTAACAGTAGACTTGGCAGAAGCCAAAAACCTTTCCTAGGACCAGAAGGAACCATCCCATCCAAGAATGGCCAGGCCCCACGCCGCTTAGCCCCCGAGATCAGACGAGATCGGGCGCATTCAGGATGGAGAGGCCGTAGGCCCAAAGGAGCAACAGTTCTAAAGGACACAGTGGCTACCAGCGTAGCTAGGAATAGGGCACAAGGAAGAAATAAAAATATCTTGAATCAAGAACAGAAGACACCACCTTAGCAGAGAGTCCGGCTTAAAGCGGACCACCTTATCCTGGTGTCTCTCAAGGAATGGGGGCTAGATAGACAGAGCCGCCAACTCAGACACATGTCTGACCGAAGTAATAACCACCTGAAAGACAACCTTGAGGGTAAGTACAGCCATAACAGCATCCTGAATAGGTCCAAGGGATCACCCTGCAAGGCAGACAAAACCGGGTTCAAGTCCCAAACAGGGACCATAGTATTATGTGGGGGGGCGCACATGAGCAACCCCCTGAAAAAAGGTCTTAACCAAGAAAGCTGAGCAAAAGACTTCTGAAAGAAGACGGACAGGGCAGAGACCTGACCCTTCAGAGTACTGAGTTGGAGAGCCGACTCCAACCCATGCTGTAATAACTCTAGAACCCTGGGGACAGAGAACACCCGACGGGGAAGAGACCTAGACTCACACCAATCAATATAGGTACGCCATACCCTAAATAGATGGAAGAAGAAGTTTGCTTCTAGTCTTCCCATAGTCTCAAACACCGAAGCAGATAAGCCTGTCCCCTTCAGGAAGGGTGCTTCAGCAGCCAGGCCGTCAAGCGAGAGTCTGCAGATTGGGATGAAGTAAGGGGCTTTGAGTGAGCAGATCTGGCACTCCTGGTAGAACGTACAGAGCTACTGCCCTCTGCACCACGTCTGCAAATCACGCTCTTCTTGGCCACCCGAGGGCCACCAGAAGCACCAGCACCCTTTCCAGAGCAAGCTTGCGCAGGACCCTGCCTAGCAGGGGGAATGGAGAAAGACATACGGAACAGAATGTCCTGACATGACGATAGTCATCCAGGACCACGGCCATAGGATCCTGAGACAGGGAAACAAGGCTGAGAACTCGTGAATGGGACGGGACACAAAGCAGAACCAAAACCGGTTGTTCCCCGTAGAGGCACAGTTGGCACACCCTGTTGCAGAGGGACCCTCAGCGGAGCATATACCGCTGTTATTCAGGGAACATTGACCTCCACCCAGATAAGGACCAGAGACACTTCCTGGAGGACCCTCCTGCCCCGGGTCTCTCCCTGATTATTAATGTAGGTCAAAGCCGTCAGATAGACCTAGCGCCCCCGAACAGGCAGGCCCTGAAGGGGAGTATTCAAGCGAGGTGGACTAACCTGAACGCTCACTGTTTCAAACATTGATAGGTGTATAGGCCACCTAAAGGCCCCACCTCCCCTGGAACCGCAGGGACTTCCAGAAGAAGACCCCCCCCCCCCCCAACCTGATAGATTGGCATCCCACGGTGATCGTCTCCCAGGAAGGGGCAAGAAGGGAACTGCCCCCAGACAGGTTCCTGAGTCCATCCACTACAAGAGGGACCTCCTCACCAGAGAGGAAGGCACACATACCCTGCTCCAGGGATGCTGGGTCCTTGTCCCGTAGAACCAATAGAAGTTGCAGAAGACCCCAAGGGGAACTGAACATAAGGGGCCTCTTCGGAGCACGCCACCAACGGGCCCACCAGCTGCATCCCCTGCCTGGTGGAGGGACGGGGACAGCTATGAGGGACTGAGCCCATGCAACCAGATTGTCCACTTTATTGCTGAGGAAGGAAGATCCTTGCCTGAACTGTAACATTATCATTCATAGGAATGGAGTTACCAATGAAGGGGACAAGGAGGACTTGGGGTGTTTGATCACCCCTCCAAATGAATCCCAAATGGACACCCCCAGCCGAGTATCCAACGTAGCCTGACGTAGAAACTGGGAAGTGATGAAGACGTCCAGTTAGGTCATCAATCGGACGCCCCTAGGTCTCAACAGGGCTATCCCCATCATCAGCACCTTGGTGAGCACTCTGGGAGCTGAAGAAAGGCCAGATGACAAGGCCACGATTAGCAGTGTTGGTCAACCAACGCGAATCTGAAGAACCTCGGTGTCCAGAAGACACAGGGAAGTAAAAATAAAAAGCATTGAGCTCCACAGACGGCAAGAAGCCCCCGACGCGCAAGGAGCTAATGGCCGAGAGCAGTGTTTCCATGCAGAAAACGCCTGTAATGGATGAATTGCTGGAAATCTGTGAATCATATTGGGCCAGACTGACCCATCCTTTTGGGGGAACTGTGGAAAGGTCGGTGTAGCAGCCCCTGCCTCTGCCTGTTAAGGGCAATCTGCAAGAGACCCCCAGACCCCGCGGGCCTTGCATGGCCCGCACCAGCACCTGACCAGAGGCAGGGACAAGGAGCACCCGGGACCTGATAATCATGGGGAAGGCCGCACAGCAAACTATCTAGTAGCCAGAGGACACCACCTCCTGAAGCCACCAGTCTGAGGCGTGATGCCTCCTGACATGAGCAAGGTGCCTCAGCCGTCCCCTCACCCAGATGGGCAAGGGCGCCCCATCATGCTTGAGGGGACTCGGGGGAAGATTTGGGCATAGCCCCCCCAGAGGAGCCAGGACGTTGTCTGCTGCTCCTGGGACAGGAATCTGCGCAAGCCCCCGCGAAGGACACCCCTGGTTCCTGTTTAAAATCATGGTAGGGGGTAGAAGGGGCGCCCTGGCCCCAAAGGGGCCGAGACAGCCGCCTGCGTTGGGGTAACTTACCCTTCTTACCAAACAGGTCTAGACGGGCCCCAAACAGGCATCACCCTTTAAAAGGCATCCCGGTAAGAGCCCTCTTAGCAGCATCGTCAGCACCCCACTGTCGCAACCAGACCAAGCGACGTATGGCCACCACAAGGGCAGAAGTTCTTGCACACATTCTAATGGTGTGATCCAATGCTAATAGAATAAATTTCACAAACACCTCACAACTGGAGAGAGCATTAAACACATCCCAAGGGAGATCATCAGGGGGACGATTAAGCATTTTTCTGATGAGGGTTCTAGCGGCCACGGCAGTAATGCGCAGTGCCGTCCCCGCACATGCAAAGGCGTGGGAGGCCAGCTTGTCAAGCCGGTCCTCAACATCCTGAAGGATAGTATAAGCAGGGACTGTAATAAAAGGGGGGTTAGGTAGCCCTATGACTGGGGCATCCACCTCGGGGGGGGGGGGGGGATGACCAACATTTAACCACCTCAGGGGGAAAGGGATACTTCCCATCCCAATCCCCTGGGACCCCAGGCAGTTTACTGGGGCATTCCCATTCCTCGAGCACAAGGGTATGGAAATGTGCCTGCTCCAGGAATTCCAAACGTGATGTTGCTGTATGGAAACACTCCCCTCTTTGCCTGGGGGCCTCACCAGGGGAAGAGATAGACAGAACCTCAAAGATCTGGATCAACAATCTGTCAGTGTCATCCTGGACCCAGGGGTCAGGGCCAGAGACTTGATGAGCAGTCGGACTCTCATCAGATGAGCCTGATTCAGAAAAGAGCTCTCCTTCATCAGAAGGGGTATAGCTACACAGATTCATAAACTCCTCAGATCCCATAGGGAAAACAGTAACATTAGGCGTCAAGGGCCGCTTCTTACCAGGGCCCTTACGCGCTAAAGACCTCGAAATGATCTGTTCAGCCGTAGTCCGTCTATGAGACAATTCAGGCTTAGAATCCCCACTTGTGTGCGACTCAGCAGGAGTGAGATTTAAGCCTGGGGAAGTGGGTGAAGTAAAACGAGGTGCAGCCACTGGCAAGCCAGAATGCAAGGCCAGCGCTTGCTCAGCACAGGGTACGCAGACCCAAGCCCTGTCAGCGTCAGCATGGGGTTGTCCACAAGCCATGCACAGCCGGTCTTGTCCCAAGAGGACCCCGGTCACATTATGCTGAGATGCTGGTATGATATGGTGATTTTTAGGCACGATATGCCAGTAGGGATTGACGCTATAAAGCAACCCTGGATGCCCCAATGACCCGCTAGTGAAGTGGGAGAGTATTACAAGGCCCAACTATCAATTACACCGGGCCGGGAGAAGCCAATGGATTCGCCCGTCTGAAAGACACAATGAGAAGAAAAGGGTGTCAGAACCGAAACACTACAATGAGTATAAAAGCCGCCCGCGAGGGCACTTATGGACCACGGCAGGCAGGAACTTCACACGTGCGAACGCGAACTGACAAAATGGCGCCCAGTACCTCGAAGGGCGGGCCAGAGCGCGTCAAGGCGCGGCGTGCGCCAGGCCGGGACCCTGCCCTCCCGATGGGCGCGAGGTCCAACATGCAACCAATGAGGACGCAGAGGCGTCTGAGGTAACGCCGCCGCCCCGCGCGGAACATCCAAGGGAGGAAAAAGCGCGCGCGGCGGCAGTTACACGAGGTGAACCTCATGTGTTATAATACTGCCTCTGCGCAAAGCTAAGACTACAAATCAGCGCGTCTGACACCACAAGTATAAGTCCCAAAGACATTACAAAGGCCATAAGCATGAAATCACAATACAGTGACACCGAACACACCCCCACCCCCCCTCCCTTTCTTTCCCCCCGAGCTACGGGGGGAACGCGGGAGGATGGCGGCCCTTTGTACACACGGGGCAATAATGCGGGAGGGGCATCCCATAGAGGCACACCATCAGCCTATACCGCCTACCCTTTGGTGGGGGACTGCGGTGGAGCAGCGCTCCATAAGCACGCAAGGTGCTGCCTACCTTCACCCGACTAGCGCAGCCCAGGCTGGGAGGCACATCACAGGGAGGACGGGTGGGAACAGTCCAACAGGGCTGCAGGCTTTAATAGCCCCACTCACCTGCGAGAGAGTGATACTTCATGTCTTCGCAGTCAGCGCTGCAGAGAAATCTGGGGATTTGTGGGAGGTCCCTAGGTATTTGAGGGGCCGGGAGGAGCCTGTTTTTACATGTCTCTGCAGTGCAGCGCCATCTGGCGGAGGATAACCCAAGTGTAAGTACTGTATCTGGGGCAGGACGTACTGTATACTAAGAATATATATAAATTTTAGATGCTGGGGAATAGTTTAAGAGTTTGGGCTTTTCATTTAATCATGCTGAAGGTCCGGTTTAAATATTTTTAATAGCCTGGACCACCCTTTAAAGCACATGGAAAGCACTGTAAAGCTGGACCTAGAGTGTGTAAGCTAGGTAAGCTGAATTCCTCCGCCAGGGGAATGCCCTGCATACCATCACTCAACAGCCCCAGAGATCCCACACCAAGCTGATCAGCAGTAACTGTGTCTGACCCATTGACCTCAATGAGCAGGCAGCTACTGCAGAACGGGTCGCTCTGTGGATTTCAGCGATGGAACCCAAAAGTTGATGAGTATGTGGACTCCGGGTGGGGGTGCCGATACCGTCTAACCCTGAAGGGCATCTCAAATCAGTATACCTTACAGATGTTAGAAAAAGTGGTCCAAAGGACACTTTTGCCTTTAAATTCGCTTCAAAAAACAAAACCCTGGCCGGCTGGCATCTGGAGTCTAAAAGACTTCCACCTGGGGAGTCCCAAATAGGGATGCCCCCCGAAACTCATCTTTGCCCCAACTCCCACAGTGATGTAAAACAATGTTTCAAGCATTGAGGGCTAACCAACCTTGGAAACGATTTGGGAAAGTTGCTTGATGTCCATTATATCGACTTCCTCTCCAGATAAAGATTGTAGGCCGTTGGAGTAGAAGCCCAGACGGCTAGCTGCAAAAAAATATATTCTCATTATTTCTAAAAGCGACATCATCCTCCATGGCGATGTACAAGGCAGGGCTGTGGAGTCTGAGATATTTTGGGCTGGAGTCGGGGAAAAGAGAATCTATAATATTGTCTAATTAATGTAACTTTCATAGAAATTTTAGAAATGTATTTTAAATAAACCACCTTCCAAATCTGGCTCCAGAGTCTCTTGTTTTCTCCAAGTCCAGTAAAACGGTCCTGAGTCCCCATAGCCCTCACCCCTAGGAGCACTCCCATAAGCAGCCATTTAGATAGAGTGGAGATGCGGCGGCTCTGGCTCCCTTTGCTGGAGCTTTGGCTGTGTGCTTCATGCATTAAAATGCATAGCGCTGGTTGGACTAGAGCCTGTGCATTTGGCGTGGGAACATCAGGAGGTAAGTTGTAGTGGTGACCCGAGGGCGTTTCACATAGAGGGGCAACCCAAATCTGGATGCTCTAACGGCAAGGATCAAAACCCCGGATAGTGAAAATTTAGGGTTTTGGTCCATTTTAATGAATGATCGTGTTGCTATCTGAATTCAGGTTAAAGTTTAAAGAGACCTCCAGTATAAAGCTGTCGAACCAAAATGCATGTGCATTGCTGAGATGCATTGCAATGCATCAATACAGGTTTTCATGCATGGAAAAATACCCCTCATGCCACGTCTATGAACCTTACCAATGGCCACTGCCGTTTCCTGGGAATCTCCAGTGATCATTTTAACCGCAACTCCAGAGCGTATGAGGGTGGTGATTGCTTCCTTCACCCCTGTCCGTGGAGGGTCAATTATTCCAACCAGACCCAAAAATGTCAGCTGCCCCAATTCTGGGCCAGATGCCAGGGCAATAACTGAAAAAATATATTACAATTACACAAGGAAAAAAAATTCAAAATTTTAAATGGGAACATGCATACATGTACTTCGTTGTGGTTAAACGTTTGTCATGAATGATGAAGCTAAAAGAAATGATCATAAACAAAAAATAAATTTTATATAAAGTCTAGGTCTAAAATACAAGAACACTTGAAGGACACGGTATACAAATAGACAGTGCTTTTAATTAAAGTGATTCTAATGTCTGAAAAGGACTACCAAACAGCCTATAGTACTTTAAACCAGACCAACAGCCTGGCACAGTTAGAAATGAAATATAGCTGCCATTTTTTGAGCTTCCTATGAACCGCCATCTTGTTTTTAAAATTGACCCCAGCAGGCACTAGAAAAAGGTAAATTATTTTATGTGCTGCAATCAATATTTCCCTGGGTTGGGATGCATATGAGCATTGTTTGTTGTGCTGGTCTAGTTTAAGTCATTTTTGACTGTTGGTCCACTTTAAGGGTAAACTTGATTTGGGATGTCCCACGGTATAATAGTAAAAACCGAAGGCAGAGAATGGGTAAATATACTAACCAATGGACTAAGCGGTCCAGCATTGCATAAAAGCATATGCTCTGCTTCCCCTCATCTCTGTAATCGACAGACGACCACCTATCGTGTATATCAGGTGTTCATAGGCACAGTAACTCTACTGTTATTTCCTGCAGCACACTATATATGTGTGGAAGGTTTCCAAAATGTGCCCCTCCTGGCTTTCCTCCCCCCCCCTCCCCCCCAAGACCATACACAAATGTGCTCACACAGATTCCCCTGGCCTGGCAAGCCACAGTGGTTGTGCTTCCCGAGCTTGTTCACACAGAGCATTTAGGGAACTAGGAAGGCTGTGGAACCCCATTTAGAGGTGGTTGTGACAAAAAATTGGAGGCGGAAAAAAATACAATTCTGTGATTACTCACCTGTAGAATTGTTATTATGAGTATACAGTACGTTCTGCTCCAGATAAGAATAATTACACTTGAGTATTACTCCGCCAGATGGCGCTGGACTGCAGAGACCGCGAAATTGGCTCCTCCCGGCTCCTCAAATACCCGGGACCTCCCACAAATCCCCAGCATTGAAAAGCAGTTAACGAACCTTGCGGCCAAAAGCAGCATCAGCTGAGGCCCTAACATCAACCTTGTAAAACTTTGAAAAGGTATGAACAGAAGACCAAGTAGCGGCCTTGCAAACTTGTTCAACAGAAGCCTGGTGCTGAAAGGCCCAAGAGGCACCAATAGCACGAGTGGAATGAGCATTAAGGCGGAAGGGAGGATTCTTCCCCTTAGCAGAATAGGCCTGAATCACAGCCTGACGGATCCATTTGCTGATAGTAGATTTGGCAGGAGCCAAACCCTTCCTAGGACCAGAAGGGACCACAAAAAGAGCATCGTTTTTTTTGAAAGGTGCAGTAGCCACCTTTCCAAACAGGCAACATAGGCTTACGTGGGGGACGCACATGAGTAACCCCCTGGAAAAAAGTCCTGATCAGAGAATGCTGGGCAAAGGACCTCTGGAAGAAAACAGCCAGGGCAGAGACATGACCCTTCAGAGTACTGAGTTGGAGCCCCAGCTCCAACCCATGCTGCAGGAACTCCAGGATCCTGGGAATAGAGAACACACGACAGAGACCTAGCCTCACACCAGTCAATGTAGGCACGCCAAACCCTATAGTAAATGAAGGAAGAAGACTTCTTTCTAGCCTTTATCATGGTGTCAACAACAAAGGCAGACAGCCCCTTTTCCATCAAGATGGAGGTTTCAGCAGCCAGGCCGTCAAAGCCAGAGTTTGTAAATTGGGATGGCGTAAATGACCCTGAGTGAGCAGGTCTGGCACCCTGGGCAGAGCGTACTGATGTACTGCCAGCTGCAGGTCTGCGAATCGCACTCTTCTTGGCCACCTGGTCAGTATTGCTGGCACCCCCTCCTGAGCTATCTTGCGCAGAACTCTGCCCAACAGGGGAAATGGGGGAAAGACATACAGGAGCTGAAAGTCCTTCCATGACATTGCTAGAGCATCTGTTGCCAAGGCCAGGGGGTCCCGGGACAGGGAGACAAAGGCCGGGAGCTTGTGGTTGTGACGGGACGCAAACAGATCCACACCTGGTTGGCCCCAACGGTGACAGAGAGTGAAACAACCTCTCGCAGAGAGACCATTCTCCCAGGCAAGAGATCCCCCTGCTCAGAGAGTCTGCCTGCAGATTCTCCACCCCCGGAATGTACACAGCAGATATGCAGGGAACATTGTCCTCCACCCAGGACAGGATCAGAGACACTTCCTTGAGGGCCCCCTTGCTCCGGGTCCCCCCCTGATGATTGATGTAGGCAACTGCTGTCTGGTTGTCCGAGTGTACCTAAACAAGCCGGCCCTGAAGGTGGTGGGTCAGGTGAGCCAGCACCAACCTGATCGCCCTTAGTTCCAGAATTTTGATGGGTGTGTGGGCCTCCTGAGGGCCCCACCGCCCTTGGAACTGCAGGGACTTCCAGAAGCCCCCCCAACCCATCAGACTGGCATCCGTAGTGACCGTCTCCCAGCAGGGGGCCAGAAAGGATATGCCCACCAACAGGTTCCTGGAGTCCAGGAACGAGAGGGACCGCCTGGCTAGGGGGGAGAGAACAAGGACCTGGTCCAGGGACGCGGTATCCTTGTCCCATACTGACAAGAGGTGAAGTTGCAAAGGCCTCATGTGAAACTGTGCATAAGGAACCGCCTCAAAGCACAACACCATCAGGCCCACCAGCTGCATTCCCTGCCGAGGGCAAGAGAGCAGGGACTGAACCTGCACCAGTAGACTGTCCACCTTCTGCTGAGGAACAAAAATCCTTGCCTGAACTGTATCCAGATTCATTCCCAGGAAGGGTGTCAGCAAGGAGGGAGACAGGGAAGACTTGGGATGGTTGATCACCCAGCCAATTGACTCCAGTGTGGACACTACTCGCTGAGTATCCAGCTCTGCCTGTTAGAGAGACTGAGAAGTGATGAGAATGTCGTCCAAATAGGGCAGAACGCGAATGCCCTGAGACCTGAGCAGAGCCATCACTCCTGCCAGCACCTTGGTGAACACTCTGGGAGCTGAAGTGAGACTGAAGGGCAATGCCACAAATTGGTAGTGCTGATCCTCCAGAGCGAACCTGAGGAATCTTTGATGACCTGGAAAAACAGGAATATGAAGGTAAGCATCCTTGATGTCTACAGAGGTCATGAAATCCCCTGGACGCAGGGAACGGATAGCAGAGCGCAAAGTTTCCATGCGAAAGCGCCTGCACCTGACAAATTTGTTGAGGATCTTCAAGCCCAGTATGGGCCTGACTGACCCATTTTTTGGGGCACGGTGAAAAGGTTGGAATAGAACCCCTTGCCCCTTTCTCGTAAGGGGACCTGACAGATGACCCCCAGCTCTAGAAGGCCTTGCACAGAATTAGAGCCTGAGCTGACATGGGGTCCTGAGACATCCGAGATCTGATGAATCTTGGGGACGGCCAGGCAGCAAACTCTATCTTGTAACTGGAGGACACTACCTCCTGAATCCACCGGTCTGAGACATGAAGCCTCCAGACGTGAGCAAAATGCTGAAGCCGTCCCCCCACCCGGATGGGTGAGGGCGCCCCTTCATGCCTGAGGGGGCTTGGGAGAAGACTTAGGCTTGGAACCCCAGGATGAGCCAGGGCTTCCACATCCTCTGCCCCTTCCCCAGAAATCTCCTCGGGCCCCGGTAAGGGAGACCCCCCTCCCCTGTCTGGCTCCACGGTAGGGGAAAGAAAAGGAGCCCTGGCCCTGAAAGGGCCCGAGACTGCCGCCTGCGCTGGGGTAACCTGCCTCCCTTAGCAAACAGTTCCAGGCGGTCCTCAAACAGGCGTAGTCCTTTGAAGGGAAAACCAGTGAGAGCTTTCTTGGCAGTGTTGTCAGCTGCCCACTGTCGCAGCCAAACCGAGCGGCGTATAGCCACCACCAGGGCAGAGGCTCTGCCACACATCCTAATGGTATCATCCAAAGCAGAGAGGACATAAGTCACAAAAACCTCACAACGAGAGAGTGCATTAAACTCCTCACTAGACACATCGTCAGGAGCACCCTCTAAGAGACTTCTAAGCAGGGTCCTAATAGCCACAGCTGTAATGGCAGAGGCACGGACCGGGCGCAGCGCCGTCCCCACACAGGCAAAAATACAATTCTGTGATTACTCACCTGTAGAATTGGTATTATGAGTATACAGTACGTCCTGCTCCAGAAAGGTTACTTACACGTGGGTATTACTCTGCCAGATGGCGCTGGACTGCAGAGACATCGAAAACAGGCTCCTCCCGGCCCCTCAAATACCCAGGGACCTCCCACAAATCCCCAGCATTGAAAAGCAGTTAACGAGAAGCCGGGAGAATTAAACAACCCAAACTATCAACTATAACAATGATAACAATCACCATACAGGAGATCCAAGATAATGCAAAACCAAGGGTGGGGTGGAGCAGGACGTACTGTATACTCATAATACCAATTCTACAGGTGAGTAATCACAGAATTGTATTATTCTTAGTATACAGTACGTCCTGCTCCAGAAAGATTACTTACACGTGGGACATCCAACAGCAGTGTCCATAAAGTAGGGTGGGATCCCCAAGAAAAAGTAGCAGCAGACAGTTTAAACCACTGCCGCCTGCAGAACCTTTCGGCCAAAAGCAGCGTCAGCTGAGGCCCTAACATCAACCTTGTAAAACTTAGAAAAGGTATGAACAGAAGACCAAGTAGCGGCCTTGCAAACTTGTTCAACAGAAGCCTGGTGCTGAAAAGCCAAAGAAGCACCTATACCACGAGTGGAATGAGCATTAAGGCGGAATGGAGGATTCTTCCCCTTAGCAGAGTAGGCCTGAATCACAGCCTGACGGATCCATTTGCTGATACTGGACTTGGCAGGAGCCAAACCTTTCCTAGGACCAGAAGGGACCACAAAAAGAGCATCAGTTTTCCTGAAAGGTGCAGTAGCCACCAGATAGTACTTCAGACACCTAACTACATCCAAAGAATGCAAGACCCTCTCCTTAGCATTTCTAGGATTAGGGCACAAAGAAGGGAGAACAATGTCCTGATTCAAATGAAAAGCAGATACTACCTTAGGCAGAAAGGCTGGCTTGAAACGAAACACCACCTTGTCCTGGTGTCTCTCATAGTAGGGGGCTTGAATAGAAAGCGCCGCCAACTCAGACACACACCTAACAGAAGTGATAGCCACCAGAAAAACAATCTTGAGCGCAAGAATGGCAAGGGCAGCATCCTGCACAGGTTCAAAGGGAGCACCCTGCAAGGCTGGCAAAACCAAGTTCAAATCCCAAACAGGCACCATAGGCGGGGCGTGGGGGGCGCACATGAGTGACCCCCTGGAAAAAAGTCCTGATCAGAGGTTGCTGAGCAAAGGACTTCTGAAAGAAAACAGCCAGGGCAGAAACATGGCCCTTCAGAGTACTGAGTTGGAGCCCCATCTCCAACCCATGCTGCAGGAACTCCAGGATACTGGGAATAGAGAACACACGACAGGGAAGAGACTTAGACTCACACCAGTCAATGTAGGCACACCGAACCCTGTAATAAATGAAGAAGACTTCTTCCTAACCTTTATCAAATTATCCACAACCGAGGAAGACAGCACCTTCTCCATCAAGATGGAGGTTTCAGCAGCCAGGCCGTCAAAGCCAGAGTTTGTAAATTGGGATGGCCTAGTGAGCAGATCTGGCACCAAGGGCAGAGTGTACTGATCTACTGCCAGCTGCACCACGTCTGCGAACCACACTCTTCTTGGCCACCTGGGGGCCACGAGAATTGCTGGCACCCCTTCCAGGGCAATCTTGCGCAGAACCCTGTCCAGCAGGGGGAATGGAGGGAAGACATACAGAAACTGAAAGTCCTGCCATGAAGGGTCCCTCCCTGATGATTGATGTAGGCAACTGCCGTCTGGTTGTCCGAGCGCACCTGAACAGACAGGCCCCGAAGGTGAGTAGTCAAGTGAGCCAGCACCAACCTGATCGCCCGCAGTTCCAAGACATTGATAGGTGTGTGGGCCTCCTGAGGACCCCACCTCCCCTGGAACCGCAGGGACTTCCAGAAACCCCCCCCTCCCCAACCTGACAGACTGGCATCCATGGTGACAGTCTCCCAGGGAGGGGTAAGAAAGGATCTGCCCCCCAACAGGTTCCTTGAGTCCATCCACTACAAGAGGGACCTCCTGACCCGAGGGGAGAGCACACAGACCCCGTCCAGGGACGCTTGTCCCATACTCACAATAGGTGAAGTTGCAGAGGCCTCAAGTGGCACTGAGCATAAGGGACCGCTTCGAAGCACGCCACCATCAGGCCCACCAGCTGCATCCCCTGCCTGATGGAGGGATGAGGACAAGATAGGAGGAACTGTGCCTGTGCAATCAGACTGTCCACCTTCTGTTGAGGAAGGAAAATCCTTGCCTGAATTGTATCCAGATTCATTCCTAGGAATGGAGTTACCAAGGAAGGGGACTGTGAGGACTCTGCCTGATGTAGAGATTGGGAAGTGATGAGGATGTCGTCCAGATAGGGAAGCACGCGGACGCCCTGATACCTGAGCAGAGACATCACGCCAGCCAGCACCTTGGTGAACACCCTGGGAGCTGAAGTGAGACCAAAGGGCAACGTCACAAACTGGTAGTGTTGATCCATCAGAGCGAACCTGAGGAACCTTTGATGACATGGAAATACAGGTTTATGAAGGTAAGCATCTTTGATGTCCACAGAAGTCATGAAGTCCGCTTGGCGCAGGGAACTGATGGAAGAGCGCAGAGTTTCCATGCGAAAGCACCTGCCCCTGACAAATTTGTTGAGGATCTTCAAGTCCAGGATGGGCCTGACTGAACCATCTTTTTTGGGTACTGTGAATAGGTTGGAATAAAAGCCCTTGCCTTTTTCTCTTAAGGGGACCTGGCAGAATACCCTCAACTCCAGGAGGCCTTGCACTGCTTGCACTAGCTCCTGAGCTGACACAGGGTCCTGAGGAATCCGGGATCTGATGAATCTTGGAGGGGGGCAGGCAGCAAACTCTTGTATCTTGTAACCGGAGGACACTACCTCCTGAATCCACCGGTCGGAGACATGAAGCCTCCAGACGTGAGCAAAGTGCTGCAGCCGTCCCCCCACCCGGATGATGATTTTGCTTTGGGACCCCAGGAGGGGCCAGAACGTCCACGTCCTCTGCCCCTGCCCAGAAATCTCCCCGGGACCCAGGAAGGACACCCCCCTCCCCTGTCTTGTACCACGGTAAGGGGAGGAGAAGGAACCCTGACCCCGAAAGGGCCGAGATTGCCGCCTGCGCTGGGGTAACCTGCCTCCCTTAGCAAAAAGGTCCAGGTGGTCCCCAAACAGGCACAGTCCTTTAAAGGGAAAACCAGTGAGGGCCTTCTTGTTAGCGTTGTCAGCAGCCCACTGGCGCAGCCAAACCAAGTGGCGTATAGCCACCACAAGGGCAGACGTTCTGGCACACATTCTGATGGTGTCATCCATGGCAGAGAGGACAAAATTTACAAAAACATCACAACTGGAGAGTGCATTGAAAACCTCACAAGGCAAATCATCAGGGGCACTATCAAGTATATTTCTGATAAGGGTTCTAGTGGCCACAGCAGTAATAGAGGCACAGACCGGGCGCAGCGCCGTCCCCACACATGCAAAGGCATGGGATGCCAGCTGGTCAATGCGCCGGTCCTCAGCATCCCGCAGGGTAGTAGAGTCAGGGGAATGCATGACACAGGTGTTAGATAGCCCTAGGACCGGGGCACCCACAGCGGGAGGGGATGACCAACACTTTACCACATAAGCAGGAAAAGGATACTTCCTATCCCAACTTTTAGGAACCCCGGGAAGTTTACTGGGGCGCTCCCATTCCTTGAGCACAAGGTTATGGAAATGAGCCTGCTCGGGAAATTCCAAACGTGATTTTGCTGTATGGAAAAGCTCCCCTCTTTGCCTGGGAGCCACAACAGGGGGAGAGATGGACAGGACCTCAAAAATCTGGGTCAGTAATCTGTCAGTGTCATCCGTGGCCCAGGGGTCAGAGCCAGAATTGTCATGACCCCTTGGCCTCTCATCAGATGAGCCTGAGTCAGAAAAAAGCTCCCCTTCATCAGACGGGGTATAGCCACAAAGATTCCAAAACTCCTCAGTTCCCATAGGGAAAATAGTGACATTAGGCGTCAAGTGCCGCTTCTTAGCAGGGGCCTTACGCGCTAAGGACTTCGCAATCAACTGCTCAACAGTAGCCAGTCTAGAAGACACATCAGGCTGAGAATCCCCACTAGTATGCAACTCAGTAGGAGTGAGGTTTAAGCTTGGGGGAGTAGGCGAAGTGAAACGAGGTGCAGCCACTGGCAGGCCAGATTGCAATGCAAGCACCTGCTCAGCACAGGGTACACAGACCCGCGCCTTGTCAGCGTCAGCATGAGGCTGCCCACACGCTACACACAGCCGGGCTTGCCCCGAAGGAACCCCAGTCGCATTATCCTGTGATGCCTCCATATGGAGGCACTATAGGCTGATAGGGATTAATGCTATACAGCAACCCCGGATGCCCCAATAACCCGCTAGGGAAGTGGGGGTATTACACAAGGCCTAACAAGTTAATAACTAATAGGGGGCCGGGAGAAGCCAAAGGGTTCGCCCAGCCTGAAAGACATAGAGGAGAAGACCGTAAGCACACAGTAATAAAAAGTAGAAAATAAAGCCGCCCGCGAGGGCACTTAAGGACCGCGGTAGGTAGAGATCCGTCACGCATGGGCCAACCAAGCAGGTTAAAGATGGCGTTGGTACACCTCGAGGGGCGGGCCGGTATCAACGATGACGCCCGAATATGCCGCGCCCCGCCCTGCCCCCCCCGAAGAGCGCGAAGCCAGGACGTGATAAGCAGCCTATGACGGCGCACCAGCGCCTGAGGTAACGGCGGTGGCAATTTTGAAAAACAGTAAAGGAAGGCAAGCCAGAAAGAATAAATTATAAGGTGTAAAACACAGAATGCATAGCATACACATTTACACCCCCCCCTCTTTTCCCCCGAAGGCTACAAGGAGAATGAGGGAGGACAGCGGCCACTTAAATAGGGCCCACCGATAGGGGCAAGGGCAATAGTGCGGGAGGGGCATCCCATAGAGGCTCACCATAAGCCTGAACCGCCTACCCTTTGATGGGGGATTGCGGTGGAGCAGCGCTCCTAAGCACCTAACAGTGGTGCTGCCTACCTTCACCCGACCAGCGCAGCAAAGGCTGGGAGGCATATTACTAATGGAACGAGTGGAAATAGTCCTACAGGGCCGCAGGCTAATAGCCCAGCTCACCTGCGAGTAGAGAGCCATTTCTCGTCCTTCGCAGTCCAGACTGCAGAGAAATTCTGGGGATTTGTGGGAGGTCCCTGGGTATTTGAGGGGCCGGGAGGAGCCTGTTTTCGATGTCTCTGCAGTCCAACGCCATCTGGAGGAGTAATTACCCACGTGTAAGTAATCTTTCTGGAGCAGGACGTACTGTATACTAAGAATAGCATGGGACGCCAGCTGATCAATACGCCGGTCCTCACCATCCCACAGCGTAGTAGAGTCAGGGGAATGCATGACAGAGGTGTTAGATAACCCTAGGACCAGGGCATCCACCTCTAGAGGGGATGACCAACGCTTCACCACATCAGCAGGAAAGGGATACCTCTTATCCCAACTCTTAGGGACTCCTGGGAGCCGGATGGGACGCTCCCATTCCTTGAGCACGAGTTTATTAAAATGGGCTTGCTAAGGAAACTCTAAACGTGGCTTAGCAGTATGAAACAATTCCCCCTGCTGCCTGGGGGCCGCAACCGGGGGAGAGATAGACAGCACCTCAAAAATCTGAGCCAACAGCCTATCAGTATCACTCACATAGGACCCACCGATAGACAGGGGCAATACTGCGGGAGGGGCATCCCATAGAGGCTCACCATATGCCTATACCGCCTACCCTTTGTTGGGGATTTGCGGTGGAGCAGCGCTCCTAAGCACCTGACAGCGGTGCTGCCTACCCTCACCCAGACCAGCGCAGCCAAGGCTGGGAGGCACATTAATAATGGAACGAGTGGGAATAGTCCTACAGGGCCGCAGGCTAATAGCACCCGCTCACCTGCGAGGAGAGCCATCTTCTTGTCCTTCGCAGTCCAGACTGCAGAGAAATTCTGGGGATTTGTGGGAGGTCCCGGGTATTTGAGGGGCCGGGAGGAGCCAATTTTGCGGTCTCTGCAGTCCAGCGCCATCTGGCGGAGCAATACCCAAGTGTAATGATTCTTATCTGGAGCAGGACGTACTGTATACTAAGAATAAAAAAACCTGATACAGTATCTAGGGCAAATTGAGAAGGGTGTTTTAGATTAGCTCCTTGCTGCCTAATCTCCATTGCCTGGACTGCCCCTCTAATTTAATCTAAAGGATCGATCGCATGGTATGGAGGGATATTATGGGGCAAGCCTGCCTTTCCAGTTTTATAAAGATCAACACACAAGGTGCAGCACTGCAAGAACTTATACCTCGTAGTCCTGCAGTGCCCATGTAGGCAGTCTCCTGCTGGTACAGGTCTCTCTGCTGTTGGGTCAATGGTAAAGATTGGCCTTTGCTGTTGTAGTTTGTGCAATATCGGATGACTTGTTCATAGGCGCCTTTCATAAAACAAACTTCTGGCTTATCCTACAAAGAGAATACATAGTAGTTATAGAACTAGTTCTCAAATGGTATAAACGAATCTATAAATATAAAAAAGAAGCATACCTGCTGGGTCCTGTGCACACATTTCACAGCCATCCACTTCTGCTCAGAGCTGAAGGGGTACTCCATTCTCCGGATAAAATCATGGCGCAGTCCTTCAAGCCCCATCTGCGTGCAATAAATCACAATGCTGATGAATCAGGAAAATAGTCATAATATCTCGGAATACCCCCCCAACAATGTAGATTTCAGAAATGAACACTAAATGCCTTGTTCCTAGTGTCCCCATGCATAGCATCATGTCAATGTCCAAAATCCCTATAGTATTCCCATAGTTCTATATCATGTAAGATGCCAGAGAGCAGGGCCGACCTTAGGAGAAGTGTCATGTGCAAGATTTCAGGATAGAGCTCCCTAGAGAGAGACACATAAAATAGAGAGCGAGTAACTATAAAAGCGTGAGATAGAGAAAGAAAGAGAAAAAATTAAGAAAGCAAAAGAAAGAAGGAAAGAGAAAGAAATAGTGAGAGAGAGAAAAAAAAAAGAGAAAAGAAGAGTGAAAGTTGAATAGGATTGCAGAGAAAGAAGGAAAGAAAAAGAAAGAGTGAAAGAAAAAAAAAAGATAAAATGAAATAAAGAGAGACAATGAAAAAAGAAAGAATGAAATAAAGAGAGAATGAAAAAAGAAAGAGACAATGAAAAAAGAAAGAATGAAATAAAGAGAGACAATGAAAAAAGAAAGAATAAAATAAAAAGACAATGAGAGCTGGAAAGAGCAAGAGAAAGAAAGAAAATGCAAAGAAGAGAGACAATGAGAGAGAAAGCAAAATAGAGAGACGCCGAATGAAAGAGAAAGAAAGAAAGAAAAAAGAAATGAAGGAAGAAAGAAAGCATGAAACAGAGAGATTGAGGTGAATGTAAAAAACAGGACGACGATGTGAAGAAGCCGAAAAGAGAGACATAAATGAGCCAAAAAAGAAAGAAGAGAGAGGGTATTTTGAAAAAGAGAGGCCTGTTGTTCCAGTTGAGATCTCCTGGCGCGTTGGAATAGTGCCCTGTGCAACCACACACCTTGCACACCCCAAACACTAGCCATGCCAGCAAGAATTCCTTGCTATGTCTATGATGTACCTGACTAATATAAAAGCTATCCTGAGGAGCTCAGAATGTTATACCTTCTACCACTAGATGGCAGCCACAGCCTGTAATAATACACTTGTATACACTGTATCAGGTTACATATGACCAAGAGAAAATGAATTGCTTACCATAAGGCCACGCTCCAGTATCGGTCCGCTTTAGGGAATAGTATCAAATTATTTGGGCTATAAAACGTGACACTAACCAAATGAAAAGCATCTGATGTTTATCTTGCAGTCTGTGGCCAGACTAATGGGATTTCTGCCTTCTTTTCCCTGGGACTGTAATTAGAACTTCCTTCTCTGCTTTATTGCGTGCATTTACCAATACAAAGGAGACTTCATAAAAGAAAGATGGGACATCGCTGGCGAACCCCATTTTCTATACGAAATATATCCGCACCGGGTGAAATATCTTCTTTTCTGAATTTGTATAGTAGAGCAGACTCTTGTCCAGAAATCTTCAGCTAGGAACAGTTTGCCGAAACTGCAATAATACAATTCTGTGAAATACTCACCTGTAGAATTGGTATTATACGCATACAGCACGTCCTGCTCCATCTATAATAATTACACATGGGTAATACTCCGCCAGAGGGCGCTGTTCACTGCAGACATGCAAAAACAGGCTCCTCCCGGCCCTTCATATACCCAGGGACCTCCCACAAATCCCCAGTATTGAAAAGCAGTGAGAAAGAAGCCAGGAGAAACCAACCACCAACTGGTAACAATAGTAATGATAACAATCACCATACAGGGGATCCAGAAAAATGTAAAACCAGGGTGGGGTGGAGCAGGACGTGCTGTATGCATATAATACCAATTCTACAGGTGAGTATTTCACAGAATTGTATTATTCTAAGCATACAGCACGTCCTGCTCCATCTATAATAATTACACATGGAACATCCAATAGCAGTGTCCATAAAGTAGGGTGGGATCCCCAAAAACAAGGCACAGCGGACAGTAAAGGCGCTGTCACCTGCAAAACTTTGCAAACAGGTATGACATGAGCAGAGGCTCTAATGTCAATCTCATAACAAGACCTTTGAAAGGTATGAACAGAGACAAGCAACAGTCTAGTAACTTATTCAACAGAAAAAAACCTGGTGCTGAAGGGCCAATGGTACCCAAACACCTATATGATGGAATAAAATGAAAAAGGGAGATTCTTCCCCCTTAAAGGAATAGGCCAGTGTAACGGCCCAACCAGCCCACAGGCAACAGAAGCCTCGTGGAAAACTTAGAACTCTCCCAAGGGGAATGAGAACTGGTCATCCGTCAAAAGGCGGGAATACTGACCCCTTCATTAGCAAGAAGCCGAAAGCTTTACTCAGGACCAGAAGGCATCCAAGTAAGATAAATCCAAAGGGCGCAGTGGCCCTGGAAGCAAGCGATATCAGGCGCATACATAAGGAGGCGCCCGCAGACCCCAAGGGCATCAGTCGCCCTAAGGGACAAGAAACCATCAGGAAAAATTGCAACACCTGTTGAGGGAATGTAGACCCTTAACATTAGCATTATTAAGAATAAGGTCCGTAATTAGACTAAAAGGACTTAAACAATGATCATAAAAACACCACTTGGGCAAAGAGGTCCGGCATAAGACGGAATACCACCACGGCATGGTGTGCATATAGATAGAATATATATATATATATATATATATATATATATATATATATATATATATATATATATATATATATATATATATCGAGCCAAGGCTAAGTAATCAGATCCACCTTCTCAGGCACACGTCTGACTGAGGCAGGAGCCCCCAGAGAAGCGACTTGGAATACAAAGCAGCTCAGACAGCATCCAGCATAAGTCCCAAGGGAAAATCAGCAGGGCAAACAGAATGAAAAATGGATCCCAACAGGAACCACAGAAACTACTTGGGAGATGCCCATGAGCAAACCCCAAGAGAATTCCTAGCCCCCCATATACCAAGTCACCCAGAAGATAAGCCCGTCTCCAAGGGGTGAATGAATCAGCTGTCAAGCCCCAGACAAGAGTCTGTAGAGTGAGACGACAAAAGAAGGAGCCTGACAAGGGCAGAACCGCACTCCTGAGAGAGCGTACAGGTCAGCAGACCTCAGCAGAAGCATCTGCGAACCACAGTTCACAAGGCCACCCAGGCCATCCATCTCAAGGGTCTCTCTATCAGCACAACTGTGCGCAGAACCCCACATAGTAGGGTGAACGAAGAGAAGGCATATAAAATAGAAAGTCTATGCATAATTTTACTAAGCCCCCATGACCAGAGTCAGAATATTCTGGGACAGTAAAAACAAGGGCGGAGCCCCTGTGGTATAAGCGAGACCCAACAGAGCCACCCTAGTTGGCTCTCAGAGCGCCACCGGGATAGCATAACCTGCCACTGAAAGGCATCTATTGGAGCGAATACCGCTGAGGAGCAGGGGGTGTAGACCCCCGCCCAGATCGGGATCAGGAACCCTCCAGAGGGATCATCCTGTTTCAAGCTCCAGACCAATAATAAAACAGACCGTTGTCTTCCAACAGACCAAGAGTCCCCAAATAGACAGGTCCTAAAAGAGTAGAAGTCCAGCCGAGTCAACGGAAGGCTCACTGTTGCAACAACCAGTAGGTAAGATGGACCCTCTAAGGGACCCTACCTAGGAACCACGGGGGGCTTGGGAAGAAAGTCCCCCCCCGCCTACCTGCGAGACTTGGTACCCAAGGTGACCATTCACAGGAAGATGCAAGCAAAGAAGGGGGGTGCCCCCTGACAGGGCCCTTGAATATGATCAGCTCAAGAGGAACCACCTTACCAAGGGGGAATGAGCACAGACCAAGCCCCAGGGGTGCTGGAACCCCATGTAGGATCAATAACCTACTGTGCCGAAGAGCCCAAGGGCTCGGTATATAGGGGACATCATCTTATACGCCACCAACGGGCCCACCAGCTGCAATCCTGCCTGGTGAAAGTAAGATGTCAGCAAAGGGGGGCAGAGCCCCCGTAACCAGGAGTCCACTTGTTGCCAAGGAAGAAGGCTCAAGCCTGAACCGAACCCAAGGAATCGAGATAGCAGATAAGGGACCAAGAGGGATTGAGGTGACTGAGCACCCATCCAGTAACTCCCAGGCGACACCGCCGGCCGACCAATCCACTCGGCCTGACGTAGAGACTGGGGAGTAAGGAAAGATGACCCGGTAGGTCCTAATGCGGACGCCCCCCCCAGGCATGTCCGAGACATCACCCCCATTCGCGCCATGGCGAGTAGCCTGGGAGCGAAAGAGGCCACCAACAATGCCTCAAGCCGCAGGGTTGGTCCTGCCACACCGCCTAGTAACAGACTTGGTGTCCAGCAGACACAGGGGGAACTAAGAAGATCTAGAACTCCACAGGAGGTCGGAAGCCCCCCTTGCACAGGGCGCCTGAGTCCCAAGACAGAGATGTCATATAGGGACTACCTGTGAGAGTAGAATTGCCAGGCCTACCATAGGCCAGCGTGGCCCAGACTGCCTCATACTGCTGAGGGAAGGAGGAAGGTAAATACAGAGGCCATAGCCCCATACTGTTAATTGCAACCTGTAAGTAAGCCCAAACTCTGTAGGCCCCAGTACGGCCTGCACCAATTCCTGAGAGAAAAACAGGGGCTAGAAGCACCCTGACAACCACTGAGAGGGACCGCCCAGCAAAAGCTATCCTGTGTCCAGGGGAACTACCTCATGGAACCACCAGAAGGAGAAGGTACATTCCTAGATGGGAGACAGCTGCTGCGAGGGCGTCCCTTCATGCTTGGGAGGTCTTGGAAGATTTGGACTTAGTCCTGCCAGAGGGCCCAGGGCGTTGCCTGCCAACCCCATGGTGGAAATCCACACAAACAGTTGGAAGCACACTTCAGGTTCGCGTTTGACACTAACGTAGGGAGGTGGAGGGATGGCCCTGCCCCGGGGAGGCCGGAGCAGCCTTCTGCGCAGGGGTGCCTTACACTTTTTCCCAAAAAGGTCCAAACGGGCCCCAAATAGTCGCCGTCCTCTGAAGGGAAGGCCAGTGAGAGCCTTTTTCGTAGCATCGTCAGCACCCCACTGTCGCAGCCAGACCAGGCGGCGAGTAGCTACCACAAGGGCAGAGGTTCTAGCACACATCTTAATGGTGTCATCCAGCGCTGAGAGGATGAACTTCACAAACACATCACAGTCTGATAGCGCATTAAACACCCCCCAGGGGAGGTCCTGAGGCCGGTGGTCAAGTACTTTCCTAACAAGAGTCCTGGCGGCCACCGCAGTGATGGCCGCGGCACAGATTGGGCGCAGAGCCGTCCCTGCACACGAAAAGGCGTGGGAAGCCAGTCTGTCAATGCGCCGGTCCTCAGTATCCCGAAGGGTACGGTAATAAGGAGCCGTCATGAAGGGGGGGTTAGTAACCCCTATAATCGGTGCATCCACCACAAGAGGTGCTGACCAAAAATTAACCACATCAGGAGGGAAAGGGTACTTCCAATCCCAGACCCCTTTAAGTTTACAAGGTGATTCCCATTCTTGGGATATAAGATTCTGGAAATTATCCTGTTCCAGGAATTCCAAGCGCGGCGGCGCTGTGTGGAAACTCTCCTTCTTAGGCTTGGGTGCCTCTCCAGGAGGGGAGATTGACAAAACCTCAAAGATCTTAATAAGAATTTCATCTGTGTCACACAGGCCCCAAGAACCGAGCCCAGAATCATCACAGCTCCCGGCCATCTCATCCGAGGAGCCCAAATCTGAGAATAGCTCACCTTCCTCAGAAGGATCAAGGTCCTACATATCAGCAGAGTCATCGGCATCGTTAGGAACCGGAGAGCCAGGAGGCGTCAGGGACCGCTTCTTTCCAGGGCCCATACGCTCCGCCAATCCAGACAGCACCTGCTCTGCCGTAGGCGGCACGGCTTGCAGGTCATCCCCGCTCGAGTGAGACTCATCAGGAGTGAGGTTTAGGTCCGGGGAGACGGGTGTATTGAAGGGAGGTGCAGCCACTGGCAAACCTGATTGCAGGACCCGTGCTCTGTCAGCATCAGCATGGGGCTGACCACACACCGCACACAGCCGGTCATGTCCCAGAGGGACCCCGGGTACATAATTCTGAGATGCCTCCATATGGTGATTATCTGAGCAGTATGCCCGCAGGGATTTAAATAGGCAACCCTGGATGCCCCAAGACCCGCTAGGAAGTGGGAGAATTTGTTATGTGGACCCGCTGTAATATATGTGAGGCCGGGAGAAGCCACCGAAGTCCTGGCGTCTGAAAGACATAATGGGACAAGAGGGGTGGTGTCAGTGCCATGCGCAGCCGAATAAACACGTAGAACAATGCCGCCCCGGAGGGCACTTACATGACCAAGGGAGGAGGCGGAGGGCACTTACATGACCAAGGGAGGAGGCGGAGGGCACTTACATGACCAAGGGAGGAGGCGGAGGGCCCTTACACGACCAAGGGAAGAGGCGGATCGCACCACGCGCGAAGATTGTCAAAATGGCGCCAAGCGAACCTTGAGGGGCGGGCCTGACCAGGCTGTGACGCGGAGCGCGTCATGCCGAGTCCCCGCCTCCCCCAAAGAGCGCGAAGCTCTAACCAAAGGAAAAAAGAAAGACAGTAGTGGATAGAAAGCGCATACATTGCTGTCACTCTGGAAAATGATGCTGCCGTCTGGGCAGTACGCTAATGTTAATGAAAGGACAAACAGGCTCGCAACTGTGGAGCAAGGAGCGCGACTCTGACACCCAAGTATAATAACAGATCAAAGGCCTTAACGTGTTATATTGCACTAGGACTGCCACACATACCGGCCCCCCCCTTTTCTTTTCCCCCGAGCTACGGGAGGAAGCGAGGGAGAAGCGGACCAGCGTCCAGGGACTAACTCTGCGAGGGGCACGGGCAACAATGCGGGAGGGGCATCCACTAGAGGCTCACCATCGGCCTAACCGCCTACCCTATGGTGGGGGATTGCGGTGGAGCATGGCTCCGTTAAGCACACAAGGTGCTGCCTACCTTCACCCGACCAACGCAGCCCAGGCTGGGAGGCATATACTTCATAAAGAGGACGGGTGGAAATAGTCCCACAGGGCCACGGGCTGTAAAGCCCCGCTCGCCTGTGAGAGCGTGATATCTTCATGTCTTCGCAGTTCAGCACTGCAGAGAAATCTGGGGATTTGTGGGAGGTCCCTGGGTATATGAAGGGCCGGGAGGAGCCTGTTTTTGCATGTCTGCAGTGAACAGCGCCCTCTGGCGGAGTATTACCCATGTGTAATTGTTATAGATGGAGCAGGACGTGCTGTATGCTTAGAATAAGGAGACACCTGGAACTCAGCTTCTTGGTCAGGTTGGCCCGTATCACCTATGGCAGGGCCACATATTGACCATAGCTCTGATCATGCAGCTGTAGTAGCTTAAACCTGTTTTTTTTTCCTCGTCCTAGGGGATCAGGAATCAGGGATGTCCTGCTGTGTGACCCCAAAAGAAATGGTCAGTACTTACCCTTTCAGTTATCCCATGACACATCTGCGGGCTCTCCTCCACTTAGTGTTCAATGCTGTGCATTCTAATAAGGAGCATAGAAGGATCGGCAAGCATACCTAAGATCGTTTCCCTCCAGCTGTGTGTCCCTATTGCCAGCCAACCCGCATGCTTCACACATGAAAGAATCCAAAAACAGAATGCAGCACAAAGAGCCTTATAGACTCCAGGCCAGCTGGTGCTCCTCTATAAGGGATTGTATGGGCAAAAACAAACAGTACATACATAAATTTGGTCCCCTGCAAAAGCTTTCCCCGTACTCTGAAACATGAAAGCTTACCTCTTCCCAAAACATAATCCCATAAGGTGCATGTGTGTAGGGATTCCTTCAAAGCCTGATCACAATTTGCAAACAAATCAGTGAAACTCTGCCCCCGGCCTCAGTTACACTGCACCAGCCTTGACACGATGCCCTGTATGGGGCATGCCAGAATTCCGCAGTACATTTTACAGTACATTTTACCATGCATGGATAGGAGGAAGCTGCTGCAGGGGACAAATGGCAAGGGTCATATTCCCAGGCTTTTTTTGCCTAGCCAGGGCATTTTATAGAATCAGAAGAAGTAGAGAATTGCTTTTATCCAGGCTGATTTGCCAAAAATAAACCAAAAGTATTATTTACCTTCATAGAAAGAGCAATCAATGCCCCTTCGGTTGGCTTGCCCATCAAGGTGTTATTCCTTATCTCTGCATCATTACACACACCCCCGGCCTGGAGATAGAACGTATACATATGAATACCATATATAAATCTAAATATATAAAGATGATGCAACTATATTAATAGGTACCTGTGCACACACAGCAAGTAAGCAAGAAACCAATTTCATTCCCCCATTTATACCTTTACATTGATAGGTCATGGATCATTTCTGTCAGACTAAAGCCACCCTATTCAATAGTAAAGGCACAGGGGCTGCAGTCATTGTGAACACATTATAAATGGTCAACAGTCTCTCTCCTATATAACGTATTCACAAGGCATTTGGGAATCCAGAATACAACGAAAGAAGCAGCTTACTGGCTACTAGACCGGCTAGCAAGTCTAAGAGGGGAACCAGGAAGCGTCTGCATTCATATAAGGTAGCTGCATCAAAGAAGCTGTCGACAGGGAGGTATATTAAAGCTGCAACACCACGTCACAGCTCCTCCGTGTACTGTAGCTGAAGTCCTAAGTATAGAAGGTAGAGGGCAACCTCAGGTAAGCAGCTCCTAATGTATCCTAATCCTCACAGACTAAAGTTAGTATTTGTGCACATGGGGGAGGGTCTTTAGCTGAATGAATAGGGGGTGGCTTTTGACCTGTCCCTTAACGTGCTCCACTGGAGGTATAGGGGAACCTCAGGTAAGCAGCTCCTAATGTATCCATTCCTGTGTATGTCCTAAAAGTGGGCTCTCATAGATGAGAGTTAGATAAGATTAATAGGTAAGAATAAAGATGGCACCTACAGAGAGGCACCGTGGTTTTTGGCAGTGCAGCTTCAACATGCATCCGCAGATGTGTGTAAACCCAGTTGAATAAGCGGCGGTGCCTTTTGACCTGTCGCCCCCTAATGTGTTCCACTGGAGGTAAAGGGGAACCTGTGTGTGTGACAACCCAGAACCCATTTTTTAACCAGATTTTAGAGACAGATTATAGAATTGATTGCTAGCCAACATGCTTGAGTGCTGTGGCTCCTTTCAGATTTGTAGCCTAATCTTCCTGTTCGCCTTTCACAGTCACAGGCGGGTTGAGCCGGCATGAGGTCATCCTGCATAGAGGGAGATGGCAGCCAGCTCAGCTTGGTTGTCCGTTGCATTTGCCGAGCACTGGGGGGGGGGGGGGGGGGGGGGGAGTAATTCCCTCCTACATCATCATTGGGGCAGGATTTTACATGAGAGACCCATCTCACTATCTTGCCAGGCTGCAATCTGTGCAGGCTTGTTAACTAGCCTCCCGGGGACTAAACGCGGCTAGGCAGCAAGTGTGTGGCAGTGTGCCTGGTTTACAGTTGACACCCATGGCCACCCCAGCCTCGCAGGCCAAATCTTATAACACTGCAGTGCTTGTTATTGTACCCTTTATATGGTTTTGCCACGACCATCTGAATTAATGCCAACAAACTCTTTACACCCGTTATATATATCCAAATGATATTGCTAGCACAGACAAAGAACAGATGGAGCAGACCTTCATATAAAAAAAGTATTGCTGATACACACGCAGGAGGTCCCTGTGATGAATGTTTTACAAGATGTTGTGTTACAGTTCATTTATTTAACTGCAGCACAGTGTGCTGGTCAATATTGTGACCTTTTATTAATCAGCTTGCTGGCACTGAAAATGAAAAAGGTCTTACTTCAACCACTTTGCTGATTGATGGATTGCAAAACCCATGAATAACATCCCCCTCCACAGTCACTTCCCCAAAGCGATTGTAGCCAACACCAGAAACCTAAAAAAAAAAAAAAAAAAAAATACAATGGGGTAAAAATGACAGAAGAGATTATCAGCTGAGATTTATGAGAAGCAGTAAATCAAGCAATACAATCTATAGAGATTGCATTGAGACCAAAACATTAAACACAGCACAATATATTCCCCCATTTGAAATCATATCCATGTACCACATTTTTGTTCTATAAGACACCCCAAAAGGCTGGTGGGAAAAATACCATTTTGTGATTACTCACCTGTAAAAGGAGTATTATAAGTATGTCACACACCCCACTTACAATATTCATGACATATGGGTTATAACCAGTAGAGGGCGATGACAGGAAAAAAAGGAGCCCCTCCCGGTCCATAAATACCTGGGACCTCCCACACATTACCCAGTATAGGAAAGCAGTAAGAGGACCAGGAAGAACCAAATCCAAAAATCTTAACAATAAAAGGTTCACCATATAAAGGATCCAGAATACAATAAGGGCGGGATGAAGCGGGGTGTGTGACATACTTATAATACCCATTTTACAGGTGAGTAATCACAAAATGGTATTATTCCAAGTATGTCACACACCCCGCTTCCAATATTCATGACATATGGGACATCCAATAGCAGTGTCCAACATGGGTGGGGATCCCCAAAAAGAAAAGGCAACAATGCACAAATTTAAACCACTACAGTTCGCAGAACCTTGCTGCCAAAAACAGCATCCGCTGAGGCCTGCACATCAACCTTATAAAACTTGGAAAAAGTATGAACGGAAGACCAAGTAGCAGCCTTACAAACTTGTTCAACAGAAGCCTGGTGCTGAAAAGCCCAGGAAGCCCCAACAGCACGAGTAGAATGAGCAGTGATCTGAAAAGGGGGAACCCTCCCCTTGGCAGTATAGGCCCCAACAATGGCCTGACGTATCCATTTATTAATGGTAGACTTAGCAGGCGCCAAACCTTTCCGGGGCCCGGAGGGCACCACGAACAAGGCGTCCGTCTTACGAAAGAAAGAAGTAGCCACCAAATAGTACTTCACACAACGAACCACATCCAAAGAATGCAGGACCCTCTCCTTGTCATTGCTAGGCTTAGGACACAAGGAAGGGAGAACCACATCCTGATTGAGATGGAAGGCCGAAAGCCACCTTAGGAAGGAAATCCGGCTTAAAACGAAAAACCACCTTGTCCTGGTGTCTCTCAAAGTAAGGGGCTTGAATGGAAAGAGCCGCCAACTCAGACACGAACAGAGGTAATAATTGTGTAAGCATAGAAAGTGCAACATCCTGCATCGGCTCAAAGGGAGGCCCCTGGAGAGCCGACAGAACCAAATTCAAATCCCAAACGGGCAACAAGGGCTTTCTAGGGGGCCGCACATGAGTGATCCCCTGGAAAAAAGTCCTAACCAAGGGATGCAGAGCAAAGGACCTTTGAAAGAAGACCGCCAGGGCAGAAACCTGCCCTTTCAAGGTATTAAGCTGGAGCCCCAGGTCCAGACCGTGTTGAAGAAAATCCAAAATCCTAGGACTCGAAAACACCCTGCAAGGCAATGTCCTAGCCTCACACCAGTCAATATAGGACCTTTAAGTCCTGTAGTAGATGTTAGAGGAAGATCTCTTCCTAGCTCTAACCATTGTCTGAATCACAGCATCAGACAAACTTTCCTCTTTTAAGATGGAGCTTTCAGCAGCCACGCCGTCAAAGCCAGCGTTTGTAAATTGGGGTAACGAAGTTGACCTTGAGTGATCAGATCCGGAAACAGGGGCAACCTGAACAGATCTACTGCCAGCCGCACCACGTCTGCGAACCAAACCTGTCTTGGCCACCTCTAGAGCCAGCTTGCGCACCACTTTGCCCACCATGGAGAAGGAGGGAAACAGGTACAGAAACCCCAAATCCCTCCAGGCAAGAGACAAGGAGTCCACTGCCAGGGCCAGAGGATCCTGAGAGAGACACAAATGCCAGAAGCTTGTGACGTGAGGCAAAAAGATCCACCTCCGGAATCCCCCACAGAGGGACCGGAAGACATTGTGGTTGAGCGACCATTCCCCTCGGCGAGAGAATTCCCTGCTCAGGGAGTCCGCTTCCGTGTTCTCCACTCCCAGAATGTACACCGCTGAGATGCATGGGACATTGCTCTCTGCCCATGCAAGAATCAGAGAAACTTCCCTGAGGGCACTCCTACTGCGAGTCCCTCCTTGGTGATTGATGTAAGCGACCGCAGTCCGATTGTCTGATCGAACCTGAACCGGCAAACCCTGGAGGCGACGCGTCAAGCGTGACAGTACCAACCGAATAGCTCTCAGCTCCAAAACATTGATGGGGGTGTGGGCCTCCCGAGGACCCCACAGCCCCTGGAACGGATGTTCCTTCCAGAACCCCCCCCCCCCCCAGCCTGACATCCCGTCTCCCAACAAGGGGCCCTTCAGAAGATTCCTAGGTTCCAGACAACACTGAAGAGACTGCCGAACAAGGGGAGACATCAGAAAAGACTGATCCAATGACAGCGGACATCTGTCCCGAGCCGACAGTAGATGGAGCTGGAGCGACCTCATGTGGACCTGAGCAAAGGGGACTGCCTCGAAGGAAGCCACCATCAACCCCACCAGTCTCATCCCTAGCCGGATAGACGGCCGAGGGCTGGACAGAAGAAGACGTATCAGATCTTGTACCATCTGCACCTTCGACTGAGGCAGGAACACCCTGGACTGAGTGGTATCCAGATTCATGCCCAGAAAGGCAATCTCCCTTGACGGGGAGAGAGAAGACTTGGGGTAGTTGATCACCCAGCCGAACCTCTCCAGCGTTGACACCACCGTGTGTCTAGCTCCGCCTGACTGAGAGAGGATGCTGTAACGAGGAGGTCAGCCAGATACGGCACAATGCGAATGCCCTGGGCTCTGAGAAGGGCCATTATACCCGCCAGCACCTTGGTGAAAACCCTTGGTGCCGAGGTCAGCCCGAACGGGAGGGCCACAAACTGAAAATGCTGATCTCCCACCACAAACATGAGAAATCTCTGGTGTCCTGGGAAGATCGGTATATGAAGGTAAGCATCCTTGATGTCTATAGATGTCATGACGTCCCCCTGACGAAGAGAAAGGATGGCTGAGCGCAAAGTCTCCATGCGGAACTTCTTGGTTCTGATGAACCTGTTGAGAAGATTCAAATCCAGAATGGGTCTTATGGATCCATCCCTTTTGGGCACTGTGAAGAGGTTGGAATAATAGCCCCGGCCTCTCTCTGCTAAAGGCACCGTGCATATGACTTCCATGTCCAGAAGATTTTGCACTGCAACCAGGAGCCCCTGCGCAGCCCGGGGGTCTGAGGGGACCCGAGATCTGAGGAATCTGGGAGGGGGCCAATACTCCAACTCCAGTTTGTACCCGGAAGACACCACTTCCAAGATCCACTTGTCTGAGACCTCCTGGGCCCAGACCTGGAAGAAGTGCTGCAGCCATCCCCCCACCCGCAAGGGTGAGGGCGCCCCCTCAATGCTGAGCTGGCTTGGCAGCGGGCTTGGCCTTGGAACCCCAGCTTGGACCTGGACGAGCACGTCCTCCGCCTCTGGAGCCAGAGTAGGCAAAACCTCTGCCTGCTCTGGCACCTCGAAAGGAAGGAATAAAGGAGCCTGCCCCCCGAAAGGAGCAACGCTGCTTCTTACGTTGTGGTAACTTTCCTCCTTTCGCTACTGAATCCAGTTTATCTCCAAACAGCCGCATACCCAGGAAGGGTAGCCGTGTAAGTGATTTCTTAGCCGCAACGTCAGCCGCCCACTGGCGCAATCAGACTGATCGGCGAATAGCCACCAGCAACGCCGAGGTTCTACTACACATACAAATTGTGTCATCTAATGCGGATAAAACAAGTCATGAACAATTCACACCGCTTAAGGGCTGTGAAATCATCACTGGCCGGGTTAAGCTGGGAACCACTCAACAGGTCCCTAATCACAGACCTAGTAGCCACCGCCGTGAGCGCCGAGGCACAAACAGGCCGCAAGGCTGAACCCACACTAGCAAAGGAATGGCAAGCCATCTGATCAATGCGTTTGTCCTCACCATCTTTAAGGGTGGTGGTGTCTGGAGAATGCACAACAGAGGTGTTGGACAAGCGCATCAGCCTCGGGAGGGGACGACCAGCGCTTCACCGCGTCCACCGGGAAGGGATACTTCCTATCCCATCCCTGAGGAACACCAGGGAGCCGGTTAGGTTTCTCCCATTCCTTAAGAATTAAGCTTTCAAAATGATTTTGATTAGGGAACTCCAAGCGAGGCTTCGAGGTCCCAAAGAACTCCCCCTTCTGCGGAGGGGATTCCGCAGGAGGAGAAATAGCCAGCACATCAAATAAATGGGCCAGGACTCTGGGGGTATCCACGGCATCCCCCTGCGCCTGTCCAGCATCAGCATCAAAAAACTGCTGATCCTCAACATCAGAGTCAGCAAACAATTCCCCCTCCTCAAGCGGGGAATAATCCGACCAGTCAAGGGAATCATACTCCTCAAAATCCAGAGCCGGCGCGGCCGGAGACAGGTGTCTTCTCCTAGCTGGGGCCTTTCTGTCCGCAGAGCTAGAAATCAATTTCTCGATGTTGGCCAATCTAGCACATACATCAGATTGCGACTCCCCGCTAATGACAGTGTCACATGGGGGGACGGACAAGGCGGGGTGGAGTAGGTGATGAGGCTGGCGGCACTGACCCAGACGCCTGGGACCCCGACTGCCGCGTTATGGCCTGCTGAGCACATGGTATACAAATCGGTACATTATCCCCTGTAAGGGATACCCCACAACCCACACACAGCCAGGATTTCCCCGAAGGGAGCCCAAGCCCGGTATCCTGGGGAGCCTCCATATGGTGATTTTAAGGTAGTCGCAATGACCAGAGGGAATTACGCTGCTTGAGCTACCCGGGATGCCCATTTAAATACCTAGTGGGAGGATTTGTAGGACCCCAAATTTAATCTCCGAGGGACCCTAGGACCAGGAGAACCCCCTTTTATTTTGATTGATAGGGAGTCCTCCTGAAAGACATGTGAAAGGACCCATAAGAAGGCACACACATGCAGACATCTGTACATATAATGAACATAATGTGTATAACCATCAATAAGGAAAATATATATCCAATATAAGGGAATGGGCAGGCCAGCCCCAACGTGCTAAAATGGGGCAGGCCACGCACATAAGACAAGCAAAGGGGGGGCCCTCACGGCCGTGCAATGGCGTCCTGCCAGCGAGTCCTGTGGGAGAAGAAGGGCGGGCCAGCGCGGATCGCGCCGCGCCTGGCCCCGCCCCCATCCCCCAGTAGAGCGAGAGACGCGGATCCCAGCAAATAGCTGGGCTCCGCTATGGCGTCATAGGCAGAGGGGGTGGGCCAAGCGCTCGTCCCCTGCCCGAGCAACCTGAGGAGGAGAAGCTCACCTAGTAAATGGCCTCCACATGCGACGGGAGGCCCGCACACACAAGAAACGCCCCACACGAGTGATGAGCGAGCACCCACACACACACGCATACCAACAATAAAGAAGTTTAAGAGGAAGGAAGGCACCGCCCTCCCCCCATCCCCGTTGTAGAGGGGAACAGGGAGACCCGGAAGGGGGGGAATCCCACACTAAGGAGTGGAAGGGAACAAACAGGGACGGGACATCCCAAACCAGGATCACCAACCTGGATACCGCCTACCCTTAATCTGGGGTCTCACGCGGGAGCATGACTCCCTAGATACACCTCTAAGGTTTTGTCTACGCTTGCCCGGACCTACAGCCAAAGCTGGGAGGCAAAACATGGGTTTAAATCAAAAAAGGTCCGGGCAGAAATAGAACAAATTGGCCGGGTGAAGACGCGGCTTACCTGCAAGGAATAAACACAGCCATCTTCTGACTTGTTCGCCGTCCTGCAGAGACGAATACTGGGTAATGTGTGGGAGGTCCCAGGTATTTATGGACCAGGAGGGGGATCCTTTTTTTCCTGTCATCTCTGCAGAAGTTCGCCCTCTACTGGTTATAACCCATATGTCATGAATATTGGAAGCAGGGTGTGTGACATACTTGGAATAAAACAATTCTGTGATTCTCACCTGTAGAATTAATTTCTCTCTCCACTCAAGGGTATCACTGAATCAGATACAAATGGGTTAACGCTTGTCCAAAAGGCAGAACTGCAAAGTCAAAGGTGTGGTTTCTCCCAGCCTATATATACACTTCCGACTGCCCTCCGCAATCCAGTAACTGAAAAGCGGTAGCAACAGCCACCCGGGAGGATAAAGGCAACCTAAGAGCCCCCACATTTAATTGGAAAACAAGGAGACATTTTTTTTCTTTTTCTTTCCTTTTTTTTTTTTAAAAGCTAATACACAAAATATTTACATATACACAAGACTTCACTAGAACTATGGCATCTAAGGAATGGATATAGTAGTCTAGCGGATAGGGTGGGCATGACTGAGAGAAATCAATTATACAGGTGAGAATCACAGAAATGTATTTTCTCCCATATCCAATCATCCACTGCAGGGCGATATGAATGTTAACTCCCAAAGCAGTGCACTTCTTCTAGGGTGGGAATCCCAAATGTTGACCTTATTCCTCTAACCAGAGGAGTAAGACATTCCGAAAAAAACCAAACCTCAGCTACAGAGCTCACTACTGCTTGTAATACCTTTCGTCCAAAGCAGTGCCCGCTGAGGCTCTAACGTTTACCTTATAAAATTTGGTAAATGCATGAACCGAAGACCAGGTAGCAGCCTTGCAGATCTGCTCCACTGAAGCCTGAAAAGCCCAGGAATAGCAGTGTCCATAAAGTAGGGTGGGATCCCCAAAGGTAACAGCAGACAGTTTAAACCACTGCCGCCTTTCAGAACCTTGCGGCCAAAAGCAGCATCAGCTGAGGCCCTAACATCAACCTTGTAAAACTTTGAAAAGGTATGAACAGAAGACCAAGTAGCGGCCTTGCAAACTTGTTCAACAGAAGTCTGATGCTGAAAAGCCCAAGAGGCACCAATAGCACGAGTAGAATGAGCAGTAAGGCGTAAGGGAGGATTCTTCCCTTTAGCAGAGTAGGCCTGAATCACAGCCTGACAGATCCATTTGCTGATAGTAGACTTGGCAGGAGCCAAACCCTTCCTAGGACCAGAAGGGACCACAAAAAGAGCATCAGTTTTTCTGAAAGGTGTAGTAGCCACCAGATAGTACTTCAGACACCAAACCACATCCAAAGAATGCAAGACCATCTCCTTAGCATTACTAGGATTAGGGCACAATGACGGAAGAACAATGTCCTGATTCAAATGAAAGGCAAAAACAACCTTAGGCAGAAAGTCTGGCTTGAAGCGGAACACCACCTTGTCCTGGTGCCTCTCATAGTAGGGGGGCTGGATGGAGAGCGCCGCCAACTCAGACACACGTCTAACAGAGGTGATAGCCACCACAAAGACAACTTTGAGAGTAAGAATGGCCAGGGCAGCATCCTGCACAGGTTCAAAGGGGAGCACCCTGCAAGGCTGACAAAACCAAGTTCAAACCCCAAACAGGCATCATAGGCTTACGTGGGGGACGCACATGAGTGACCCCCTGGAAAAAGGTCCTGATCAGAGAATGCTGAGCAAAGGACTTCAGGAAGAAAACAGCTAGGGCAGAAACCTGACCCTTCAGAGTACTGAGTTGGAGCCCCATCTCCAACCCATGCTGCAGGAACTCCAGGATCCTGGGAATAGAGAACACACGACAGGGAAGAGACTTAGACTCACACCAGTCAATGTAGGCACGCCAAACCCTGTAATAAATGGAAGAAGACGACTTCTTCCTAGCCTTAATCATGGTATCAACAACCAAGGTAGACAGCCCCTTCTCCATCAAGATGGAGGTTTCAGCAGCCAGGCCGTCAAAGCCAGAGTTTGTAAATTGGGATGGCGTAAGGGACCCTGAGTGAGTAGGTCTGGCACCCTGGGCAGAACGTACTGATCTACTGCCAGCTGCACCACGTCTGCGAACCACACTCTTCTTGGCCACCTGGGGGCCACCAGAATTGCTGGCACCCCCTCCAGAGCAATCTTGCGAAGAACCCTGCCCAGCAGGGGGAATGGAGGAAAGACATACAGGAACTGAAAGTCCTGCCATGACATTGCTAGGGCATCCGTGGTCAAGGCCAGAGGATCCTGGGACAGGGAGACAAAGGCCGGGAGCTTGTGATTGTGAAGGGATGCAAACAGATCCACATCTGGTTGGCTCCAACTGTGACACAGAGATTGGAACACCCTGTTGGAGAGGGACCATTCTCCCTGGCGAGAGGTCCCCCTGCTCAGAGAGTCTGCCAGCAGATTTTCCTCCCCCGGAATGTACACCGCTATGCAGGGAACATTGGCCTCCGCCCAGGTCAGGATCAGAGACACTTCCTGGAGGGCCCTCTTGCTCCAGCTCCCTCCCCGATGATTGATGTAGGCAACTGCCGTCTGGTTGTCCGAGCGCACCTGAACAGGCAGGCCCCGAAGGTGATGAGTCAACTGAGCCAGAACCAACCTGATCGCTCGCAGCTCCAAGACGTTGATAGGTGTGTGGGCCTCCTGAGGGCCCCACCTCCCCTAGAACTGCAGGGACTTCCAGAGACCCCCCCAACATGACAAACTGGCATCCGTGGTGACCGTCTCCCAGGAGGGGGTCAGAAAGGATCTGCTCCCCAACAGGTTCCTGGAGTCCAGCCACCACAAGAGGAACCGCCTGACCAGGGGGAAAAGCACAAAGACCGGTCCAGGGACGCAGGGTCCTTGTCCCATACTGACAAGAGGTGGAGTTGCAGAGGCCTCAAGTGAAACTGAGCATAAGGGACTGCCTCGAAGCACGCCACCACCAGGCCCACCAGCTGCATTCCCTGCCTGATGGAGGGATGATGACAAGATAGTAGGAACTGGACCTGCGCAGACTGTCCACCTTCTGCTGAGGAAGAAAAATCCTTGCCTGAACTGTATCCAGATTCATTCCCAGGAATGAAGTCACCACGGAGGGAGACAGAGAAGACTTGGGGTGGTTGATCACCCAGCCAAATTACTTCAGGGTGGACACCACCAGCTGAGTATCCAACTCTGCCTGATGTAGAGACTGGGAAGTGATGAGAATGTCGTCCAGGTAGGGCAGCACGCGGATGCCCTGAAACCTGAGCAGAGACATCACTCCTGCCAGCACCTTGGTGAACACCCTGGGAGCTGAAGTGAGACCAAAAGGTAATGCCACAAATTGGTAGTGTTGATCCTCTAGAGCGAACCTGAGGAACCTTTGATGACCTGGAAATACAGGAATATGAAGGTAAGCATCTTTGATGTCCACAGACGTCATGAAATCCCCTGGGCGCAGGGAACTGATGGCAGAGCGCAGAGTTTCCATGCGAAAGCGCCTGCACCTGACAAATTTGTTGAGGATCTTCAAGTCCAGGATGGGCCTGACTGACCCATCTTTTTTGGGCACTATGAATAGGTTGGAATAGAAGCCCTTGCCCCTTTCTCTTAAAGGCACTAGATCCCGAGCTGACACAGGGTCCTGAGGAATCCGATGAACCTTGGGGGGGGCGGCAGACAGCAAACTATCTTGTAACCGGAGGACACTACCTCCTGAATCCACCAGTCTGAGACATGAAGCCTCAAGACGTGAGCAAAGTGCTGAAGCCGTCCCCCAACCCGGATGGGTGAGGGCGCCCCATCATGCCTGAGGGGGCTTGGGAGAGGACTTAAGCTTGGAGCCCCAGCCGGAGCCAGGACGTCCACGTCCTCTGCCCCTACCCCAGAAATCTCCTCGGGCCCCAGGAAAGGAAACCCCTCTGCCTTCTCTAGCACCACGGTAAGGGGAGGAAAAGGAGCCCTGACCCCGAAAGGGCCGAGACTGCCGCCTGCGCTGGGGTAACCTGCCTCCCTTAGCAAACAGGTCCAGGCGGTACCCAAACAGGCGTAGTCCTTTGAAGGGAAAACCAGTGAGGGCTTTCTTGGCAGCATTGTCAGCAGACCACTGGCGCAGCCAAACCGAGCGGCGTATTGCCACCACAAGGGCAGAGGTTCTGTCACACATTCTAATGGTGTCATCCAAGGCAGAGAGGACATAGGTCACAAAAACATCACAACTAGATAGGGCATTAAACTCCTCCCTAGACACATCATCAGGGGCACCATCAAGGATACTTCTGAGCAGGGTCCTAGTAGCCACAGCCGTAATGGCAGAGGCACAGACCGAGCGCAGCGCCGTCCCCATGCACGCAAAAGGATGGGACGCCAGCTGATCAATGCGCCGGTCCTCAGCATCCCACAGAGTAGTAGAGTCAGGGGAGTGCATGACAGAGGTGTTAGATAACCCTAGGACCGGGGCATCCACCTCAGGAGGGGATGACCAACACTTCACCACATCACCAGGAAAGGGGTACTTACTATCCCAACTCTTAGGTACACCGGGAAGCCTGCTGGGGCTATCCCATTCCTTGAGCACAAGGTTATTAAAATGGACTTGCTCAGGAAATTCCAAGCGTGACTTAGCTGTATGAAAAAGTTCCCCCTGTTGCCTGGGGGCCGCAACAGGGGGAGAAATAGACAGAACCTTAAAAATCTGAGCCAACAGTCTATTAGTATCATCTGGGGCCCAGGAGTCAGAGCCAGAATCGTCATGACCCCTAGTCCTCTCATCAGATGACCCTGAGTCAGAGAATAGCTCTCCTTCCTCCAAAGGGGTATAGCCAGACATTTCCTAAAACTCATCAGCTTCCTTAGGGAAAGAGTGACATCAGGCGTTAAGTGCCGCTTTTTTGCAGAGGCCTTACGCGCCAAGGTATTAGCAATTAACTTCTCAACACTAGCCAGTCTAGAAGACACATCAGGCTGAGAATCCTCACTTGTATGCATCTCAGTGGGAGTGAGATTTAAGCTTGGGGGAGTAGGTGAAGTGAAACGAGGCGCAGGCCCAGCCACTGGAAGGCCAGATTGCAGCACAAGCACCTGCTCGGCACAAGGTACACCGACCCGCGCATTGTCAGCGCTAATAGGGGACACCCCACAAGCTACACACAGCCGGGCTTGTCCTGAAGGAACCCCGAGCACATTATCCTGAGACGCCTCCATATGGTGATTATAGTGGCACAATAGGCCGATAGGGATTGACACTATAAAGCAACCCGGGATGCCCCAATAACCCGCTAGGGAAGTGGGAGTAATTAACACTAGGCTTCACAAGTTAATCAACTAAATAGAGGGAGTAGGGCCGGGAGAAGCCAAGAGGGTTCGCCCGTCTGAAAGACATAATCAAAGGGGAGCCGTAAGTATACAATAAAAAACAGCGGTAGGTAGAAGCCCGTCACGCAGCAGCCGGAACAAAGCAAAAAATGGCGTCGGTATACCCCCCCGAAGCACACAATTTGGAGTGTCCTCCACCCACTCTCAAGACCCAACCCCACAGAGACTGACTCTTGCACTCAAGCAGAAGTACTCTAATATATTTTATTGTACATGATTAAAAAAACACACACATGTTAAAATCAAACTAACTGTGCCATAAGGAATAGCGCCACCGGGGGGAGCTAATACTCCTATCCAATACCTGATAAATATACAATGTCAATGGGCCATGTAATTAGACTATATACATGTGCCTATATTAAATCATAAAGTGCCAATGCTTCTCTCAGTGCACACATCTCAAGTAAATCATCAGACCATAAATAAATCTCAACAGTGCAAGTCATAATACAAGCCACAATACAGAGTTAAAGTGCAACAGTGGCAAACAGAAAAAAATAAAAGGTGCTTACTGGTAATAAGGAAAGGATGCCCCCCCCCCCCCCAGGCTGCAGCCAACGCGTTTCGAGCCTTGCCAGGCTCTTGCTCACGGCCAGTACTGTGTATCTCGTCGGTTGGTGGTGGGCGCTCCTGAAACCCCCTTAAATACACACCCCAAAGAGCGCAAAGTCATACACGTGACAAGCAGCCAATGACGGCGCACCGGCGCCTGAGGTAACGCCACCGCCAAGCACGGAACCCAGGGAAGCACGCGCGGCGGCAATTTCAAGGCACAATAAGTGAAACGAGTCAGTGCGGCGGCTGACACCAAGCATAATGTAGTGAAGCATAAAAGCCAATACACATATATATACACACACACACACACACACACACACACACACACACACACACACCCTCCCTCCCCCAAAGGCTACAAGGAGAGTGAGGGAGGACAGCGGCCACTTAACAGGGCCCACCGATAGACAGGGGCAAGGGGCAATAGTGCGGGAGGGGCATCCCATAGAGGCTCACCATATGCCTATACCGCCTACCCTTTGGTGGGGGATTGCGGTGGAGCAGCGCTCCTAAGCACCTAACAGTGGTGCTGCCTACCATCACTCGACCAGCGCAGCCAAGGCTGGGAGGCAATTAATGATGGAACAGGTGGGAATAGTGCTACAGGGCCGCAGGCTTATAGCCCCGCTCACCTGCGAGTAGAGAGAGCCATCTTCTTGTCCTTCGCAGTCCAGACTGCAGAGAAGATCTGGGGATTGTGGGAGGTCCCTGGGTATTTGAGGGGCCGGGAGGTGCCTATTTTTGATGTCTCTGCAGTCCAGCGCCATCTGGCGGAGTAATACCCGAGTGTAAGTAATCTATCTGGAGCAGGACGTACTGTATACTAAGAATACCACCTCTTCATTAAGATGGAAGGGGGAAACCACCTTAGGAAGAAAGTCCTGTTTAAAATGGGAGACCGCCTTGTCCTTGTGTAGGACTAAATAAGGGGGCCAATTCAGAAACCCAACGCACAGAGGTAGTTGCCACTAGGAAGATGACCTTAATTGTCATCAACCCCAGTAAAACTTCTGCCAGCAGCTAAAAAAAGAGGACCCTGAAGGGCTGATGAAGGGCTCATCCAAACGTTCCCTAAAAAGGCGACCTCCCGTATAAGGAAGTCCCGTCAGAATCTTCTTGGCCGACTATTGTTTAACCTAAAGAGAATGCCTCTCAGCCACCAACCGGGCTAAACCCTTGGCATTTAGTCTAACAATATCATCCATAGTAGAAATTACATACTTGGAGTCCATGCTGGACTTAATCAACTGAGAGCATGAATTACGGGAGTCACCAGCACGAAGCTGAGATTTCACCGTTTTAACCACTTTTTGCCTGCCATGGACGCAGAGCGGGCTGGCTGTGAGGCCAATCCTACCATAGAAAAAGCATGCCTGGATACCTGATCCAGGCATTATCCACCGGTTCTCTTAGGGAAGCACTTTCTGAAGTAGAAAATGTTCCTAGAGAGTTCTGAAACTGGATCATCCACTTCGGGAGGAAAGGACAAAATCTTAATTAGGTCCGTAGGAAAGGATAGTTGGTATCCAGAACTCTACGAATCGTGGGGCGCATGTTAGGTTTTTCCCTATTCCTTTTGGATACGCATAGTAAAATTGGACTGATCGGAGGAAAAGCTGCCTTTGTTTTTTTGGATCTGTATGGATCCCCCTTCTTCCTTTCAGGGGGCTCTAGTAGCTGGGATGCCCAAAACCTCTAGAATAGAGGAAGTCAGATTATCCATTTGTTCCCTGAACATAGAAGACCCTTGCTCAGAAGAAGAACCCAAATCCTCATTACTCTCTTCCCTACTGGATGAAAGCTCCCCTTCTGTAGAATCTTCCTGATATTCTTTGGCAGCATAAATATCCTCTTCCTCAGATTCGGAAGACTCCGCAGGAAGTAAATGCTTCAGTTTCTTAGGTGACTTTAAGGATCTTGAGACCAGATAATCATCAGGATCCTTCAGTTGGAAGAAGTCGCCTTCCAGGTGGGCCAATCTTTCAGCCATTTCCAGCTGCAAATGAAAACCTGAAATATCAAAACAGGATGGTGCCACTGTAGGAGCAGTAAGCCCTGAGAAAGCGGACCCTGAGGCCCCCCATAGAGGGAAATACCTTCGAGGGTGCCAGCTGCCGCTTTAATCAGGAAAGCACCACCGTGGCGGTACATTCAGAACAGATGGGGCTGTCCTCTTCAGGAGGCCTCCGCAGGCACAGAGGACATGGGGCGAAACTCCAGATGCCTCAAGTCATAGTGAAGTCAGTCTATTATTAAGACTAGAGTATATAGGAAATCTCGATAATCACTAGTGATTAATCTAGACCTAGTGGGGGAACACAACCTAATATCCTTTATCCACAATATCTAAAAACAAGAATAAAGATAGCGTAAGAAAGACCAATTTTTTTTAACCAAACAAAAAATACAACAGGAAAATAAATATCCTACCAGATCCGGGGATCAGAGAAATGCAGTTCGACAGCAACATTACAGAGGCAGCTGGAGAGGTTGCAGGCAGGCACAGGTGGAGGAGTGGACAGCAGCGGTAAGAGTGCCGGAGAGGGGGGCTCAGCCTGGTCGGTGTTCCCTCTCCGGCCCAAGGAAGGGCGGAGGCCCGCGACAAGGGTGTGCGGGCAAGGAAGAATGAGTGGAGGCCTGAAAAGTGTGGGCGGATGCCCGAAGTAACAGGTCCCCAGTCCGGTCAACCGCGGCAATTCCGCTGCCGGAAGTCCGGAAAAATAGCCACAAGCCAGAAGTGGCTCCTGCACCCTGCTCCCAGCTAGAGTGAGACCGTGCCCCAGCTCCACCTCTCGGCTGATGGCAGTGCTTTATTTATCTGGCGTGAAAATTCAAACACTGAACTGCTCCTCTTTCCTCCCCATGTCTTCCAATCCACAATAAAAAAGTAACTTGCTCTCATCTCACTGCCAAAAAGTGGAAAGGAAAAAGCAAAGGGAAATTATCTTCCCCATGGTCCACCCTGCAGCTCACTAGACAAAACCTGCAGCTGGATGTCCCTTTAGAAGGCATCTTCTAAAATTGATGCCCCGTAGCGCTCACCGAATCCTAGCACCTACCCTTAACATTACCCCTGATCCGACACCATCGGCCTAACTGACTCCAAAGGGCATACTGGGTCCAGCGGATCAGCAGGACTGTAAGGGCTTGAAAGATAGACATGGTAAATTCCCCCACTTCATGAATAAAACCCATAAAAAAGGGAAAATACATTATTTTAAAGGAAGATAAATCCAAGAAGAACCTTCGCAGTCCAGTCCAACTGCAAGAGTGAAACTGGATTGCGGAGGGCAGCCGTATAATATAATATAATATATATATATACCGGGGGACCAACACCATTTATCTTGCAGTCCCATCCTTTGGAAGAGATGTTAACCCATTCGAATCTGATTCGGTGACGCCCTGCAGTGGAACATGAGAGAAACATCTGTGCGTCTTATGGGATCAGGGGTTCTTTTCCCATACAGGGGATTACGGGGGGGGGGGGGGGTTGGGTGGATTCCACACAGTCCTGCCTGCCAGGGATTAGGGGGGATGCGAAACACTGGCTGCTCTAGAGGGATGGGGGAGATGCTGAATACTTCGAAATTACAGGGGGATTAGGGGTGGGGTCTGGCTACACTGCTTGGTATAGGGGATTGGATTATGCACACTACCTGTTATAGGGAAATTGGGGAGGGGGGTTCCTGATACTGCTTGCTATAGAGGGATTGGGGGGGGGGGGTATTATGCACACTGCTTGTTATTGGGCGATTTGGTGGCAGGGGTCTCGGAACACTGCTTATTATAAAGTGGGTTGGGCTATGCACACTACCTGTTATGGGGCGATTGGGGGATGGATTCTGCACACTACCAGCTACTGAGTGATTCGGGGCGGTGGGGGGAGAATTTTAGCAACCCATTTGATTCAGTATATACATTTTTTCTTATATTTGTCTTACAGTCAGGTGCGTTTTCCAGTGCATGCAATACTGTAACACAGTTACAACAACCTCATACCTCAGCATGAATTCCATCCGCCGTAAAAATGTGCGTTACAGTCATTTCGTTCTTTGTCAATGTCCCAGTTTTATCAGAGCAGATAACGTTGCAACAGCCTGAAACACAAACATTTGTCATAGTGACCCGAATGTGAAAATAGCCGGAAGAAAAATAAAAAAAAAACACCCAATAGCTTAGCAACACACTACATTAGTTGTTCAAGAATGATAGAAGGAGACCACATAGTTTGTTTACTGCCATTGTGTGTGTATATTCTTTATCTTGGGATAGATTTATGCTTATCACAGACATCTTTACATTCACTTACTGTTGATTTTTCAACCACCTCTGCTGGACTTTTGTTCCAAGCATCTACTGCACTTTGAGTAAAATATTTTGTAACATTGCTCCTGATCTTTCCTCCGACTAACTTCTGGTTGTGTGCCCTTATTCTATCATTTAGTTTCTTCTTAAAAACAGATTTCCTTCCTGAACCATTTTATTAGATCCTTTAAATAAGTGTTGCCTCTTTCCCTTCTTTCCTCCAGACTGTAAAAATTAATTCTTTTAGGTCAATTTGATTAAACTCTTTTGGTAGGGAAAGTCTCCAGAATTGCACACAGTTTTCCAGATGTGGCCTCACCAGTGGCATCACATCCTCCCTCTTCCTACTGGTGATGCCTTGAGCTATGCAGCCCATCATCCTTCTTACTTTCCCCACTGCCTGGCTTACACTGCCCACTCATTCTCAGGCACTTTCGTGGACTTTCCCCTCAGACCCCAGATTAGGGGTGTTCTTGTGCATGAGACACCCCACTTCCCTTCCCCATGATCCTGAGAAAACACATCTTTCACTTTCAGTGCTGATATGAGAAGCTGAGGCAGCGGGTGGGCGTGGCCTCAGTATGGCACATACGGGTGCTGCAGGTGAGAGATGTGCGGCACAGGAGCAAGTGGAAGGCAGCCCTGATTTGGAGTCCAGGAAAGTGTAGTTACCCTTAAAATCCTTCTCTTCTGTAGTCCTAGCAACAATACTCACAAAAAGAATTCCATCTCCCCAAGAGCATTTATTAATACCAAAAAATTGCTATCCTAGCACTTCCCCAAACTGTGCATACAAATTTGATTTAGTCTACTAGAAGCTATGTCAAGAATGATTTCTAGGAGTCTGCTGATGCTGGATTGTTCTCAAAGACAGATGGTTACATGTCCGTCTGAAACAATGGGGTGCTTCGGTCTCTCTTCCTGTCCAAATACAAGCATATTCCATGTGTCCCTTTCACATGTTAAATACCGTGGTAGAAAGGAGTTTAATCAATTTAATAAACAATTTTCTATACGAGCTATAAAGCTTTTAACAGCCAAAAAAATGTTACATTTTCCATATCAGTTTAATTGAATGTTTTTACCGAGTGTTTCCACAATGGGCAGTTTCTTGACAATAGCTCTTTTCTTCACCATTCTCATCACACCGAGCGCCAGTGTTACAGTCACCACGATGGGTAATCCCTCAGGGATAGCGGCCACAGCCAAACTGCAAAACAGGAACACCACAACATGTTCTTCCTCTGCCCAAAATGATCTTTGTTTTAACATTTCAGCATCTGGGAAGTCCCAGCTATTTACAGATGTAACCACAAAGCCATAATTAGACTTTGCAGCAAACACAGTAGCACATCATGTGTAACAGCAAACTCATTGCTGTAGACCACCGGTTACCAACCTACGGTACACAAAGTCAAGGGGTTATGCTCCACAGGTTGAATATGTGTGCAGCAATGTTCAGGAGTAGGGGGGAGAGCTTGTCAGTCCTAGAAGAATCCTGGTCATGAAATCGTACCATGGGGCGAGCAAACCTAGAAAATGAGTAGGAGCCGAGGGGTGGACATCATGGGGTTGAACTTTAGGCTCAACAGAGTTTTATCACATTTATGATCACATTATACAAAAGGGCAATACAAACTGGATTGGGGGGGGGGGGGGGGAGATGTGCACAGCAGAGCAAGCTAGCTATTAAAGAAGAGGTCCAGTCTTCAGGTGACATGAGGGAATTTGACCATGCCCCCAGCTACCTCACCTGATTGCAAAAAAAAAAAGACAATTTTGTGAGTTGTTTTTGTTCTTGCATGGCACGGCCTGCTTCAGTATTCATAACAGTTGGGTTATTCCGCCACAAGGTCTGGTTGTCCGAGCGGATCTGAACAGCCCGAAGCTGTGGTCAGCTGAGACAGAACCAACCTGATCGCCCTCAATTCCAGGACATTGATGGGAGCATGGGCCTCCTGGGGGCCCCACCTACCCTGGAACTTCAGAGACTCCAAAAAGCCCCCCCAACCGGTCAGACTGGCATCTGTGGTGACAGTCTCCCAGCACAGAGGCAGAAAGGTCCTGCCCACTAGAAGGTTCCCTGAGTCCAGCCACCATGAGAGGGACTGTCTGGCCAGGGGGGACAGAACATATTCCTGATCCAGGGACACAGGGTCCAGATCCCAAACTGACAAGAGGTGCAACTGAAGAGGCCTCATGTGAAACTGAGCAAAGGGGACCGCCTCGAAGCAGGATACCATCAGACCCACTAACTGCATCCCCTGCCGGATGGAGGGATGGGGACACGAGAGCAGAGTCCGTGCCTGCTTCTGCAGGCCCTCCACCTTCTGCTGAGGCAGGAAGACCTTAACCTGAGAGGTATCCAGAGTCATGCCCAGAAAGGACCTCATCAAAGACGGAGACAGTGAAGACTTGGGATAGTTGATCACCCAGCCGAAGGACTCGAGAGTGGAGATCATCACCTGAGTATCGGGATGCGAATGCCCGATTCCGCAGCAGAGCCATCACACCCGCCAGCACCTTGGTGAACACCCGAGGGGACGAGGTGATACCGAACGGTAAGGCCATAAACTGGTAATGCTGATCCTCTAGAGCGAACCTGAGAAATCTCGGATGATCTGGAAAGATTGGCACGTGAAGGTAGGCATCCTTGATGTCCACTGAGGTCATGAAGTCGCCCGGGTGCAGGGTACTGACCGCCGAGCGTAGAGTCTCCATGCGAAAGTGCTTGAACCTGACAAACTTGTTGAGACCCTTCAAGTCCAGGATGGGTCTCAGGGACCCGTCCTTTTTGGGGACCGTGAACAGATTGGAGCAGAAACCTCAACCCCGTTCCTGGGCAGGCACCAGGCAAATAACTCCTGACTCCAACAGACGTTGGACCGCAAGGCGCAAACCCTGAACTGACAGAGGGTTTTGAGACATCCGGGATCTGATGAATCTTGGGGGCGGCCAGGCGGCAAACTATCTTGTAACCGGAGGACACCAGCTCCTGAATCCACCGGTCTGAGACGCGTAGCTTCCAGACTTGAGCAAAGAGCCGAAGCCATCCCCCCACCCGGATGGGTGAGGGCGCCTCCTCATGCCTGAGGGGGCTTTTGAGAAGGTTTGGGCTTGGGACCCCATGAGAGGCCGGAACGACCACGGGATCTGCCACGGCCCCAAGAGTCCCTTTGGGTACCAGAGAGGAGGGACCCACGACCTCCTCTGGGAGCACGAAAGGAAGGGAGGGAAGAGGAGGACCTCCTACCATCCTTGGTTAAGACATCCAGACGCTCACCAAAGAGCCACAGCCCCACAAAGGGGAGCCCAGTGAGAGCCTTCTTAGCAGCAGCGTCAGCTGCCCACTGACACAACCAAACAGAGCGGCGCATAGCCGCCAAAAGGGCAGAGGCCCTACCACTCAGCCATACCACATAATCCATGTTAGTAAGGATAACGGCAACAAATTCAGAGCAAAGCAAGAGGGCCCTATACTCCTCCCTACCCGCTGTAGCGCCATCAAGGAGACGATTGATATGTCTCTTAAGAGCAATAGCTGTTATGGCAGAGGCACAGGCCGGACGCAGCCCAGCCCCCACAAATATAAAAGCATGGCAGGCCAGCTGATCCATACGCCGATCCTCGCTGTCCCGTAGTGTCAGGGGAAGGCATGACTGAGGTGATGGACAGCCCTAGAATGGGAGCGTCCACCTCGGGGGGACCCGACCATCGCTTAACCAGGTCAGCAGGAAATGGGTATTTCTTATCCAACCCTTTGGGCACTGCGGGCAATCTACTAGGATGTTCCCACTCCTTGAGCACCAAATTGAAAGTGAAATGACTCTGCTCAGGGAACTCCAGACGCTGCTTAACAGGACGAAAAAGCTCACCCCCGTTCTCTCTTAGCCACCTCAGGGGGACAATGTGCAAGATTTCAAAAATGTGAGACAACAGATTAGCAGTGTCCTCAAGGAACCAGGAATCCTCAGACTCAGGATCACTGTCGCAGCCCACCTGCTGGTCCCCAGAGGAATCAGAGCCCGGGAAAAGCTCCCACTCCTCTAGGGAGTAACGGTCATCAAAAAGATCAATTTCCTCATGCACCTCAGCAACCCGGGCAGGCGTGGGAGCCAGGTGCCGCTTCTTGCTAGAGGCCTTACATGGAATAGGCCCTACCAAGCTGCCTTTCAATGTTGGCCACACGAAGTGCCAGATCAGACTGTGACCCCTGCTAGTATTCCCCTCACTGGGGGCTAAATGCAGGCGCGGGGGGGTAGGCAATGCCGAGGGGGGCGCAGAGCTGGGAAGCGAAGCGGGCAGCCCAGACTGGAGTGCAAGGACACTTTGGGCGCACGACACAACCCACTGGTATCCCGCCTGAAAGACATAAGTAAAAAAAGACACATGAGCATCCCGCAACACATGCCCCATGAGACCAATAAAAAACCCCCCAAGGGGGACTCCCGGACCAAGGACACCGCAGGGTCACCAAGCCACAGACCGCTAGATGAAGCGACACACTGGAGGATACTGCTCTGCAGCCAGAAAGGGAGAAATCCAGACGGCAGCTAATCCAAAATGGCGCCGGCAGAGGTACCTCGAGGGGCGGGCCGCGGGGGGACGACACGATACATGTCATCCGCCGCCCCCCCCCCCCGAAGAGCGTGAAAGCGGCGCCCACGTGACCCCGCCGGGCGGCAGAGACAAGCAAAAACGCCACAGGTAATAGCGTCACCCGCCGCGGAGCACAGTACAAAGCGGCGCGGCGGCTAAAAAAAATACCAAAAAACACACTGTAAACAGCAAAATACACCACAAAATACACTCCCCCCCCCCCCCCCCCCCCCGAACAAAAGGGAGAGAGACGAAAGACATCGGCGAGTATCCGGGCCGGGGGGGGAACCCCTGAAGGAAAAGAAGGACCCCAAAACACTCACCCCCTCAGAAGCCAGGACAGGAACTACCCTTTGTGGAACAGGGTGCTCTTCTACCCTCACCCGATCTGTCAGCCAAGGCTGGGAGGCAGAGAGGGTCCAGAAACGGGTGAAAATAGACTTGCAGGGCCGCAAGCTTGGTTGCCCCCCTCACCTGCGCAATATAGAGAGCCATCTTCTATTTTTGCAGTTTCACTGCAGAGGAAACACTGGGGAACTCTAAGGTTAATCCCGTTTTTATAGGGGGCCGGGAGATGCCACAGCTCTTCTGCAGTACACTGCACCACCTTGTGGCGGAATAACCCAACTGTTATGAATACTGAAGCAGGCCATGCCATGCAATAAGAAAAATACCATTTTGTGAATACTCACCTGTAAAATGGGTATTATAAGTATGCCACACACCCCGCTTCAAGACATTCATTACACTTAGGTATACTGACCTGTAGATGGCGATCTTGCAGAGATGATATAAAAAAGACCCTCCCGGCCCATAAATACCTAGGACCTCCCACTCATTACCCAGTATAAAGATAGCAGTAAGATCAAGGGACCAGGAAAGCCAATTATAAACTAACAAAGGTTCACCATATAAAGGATCCAGAATACAAAAGGGCAGGGTGAAGCGGGGTGTGTGACATACTTATAATACCCATTTTACAGGTGAGTATTCACAAAATGGTATTATTCTAAGTAGGTCACACACCCCGCTTCAAGAAATTCATTACACTTGGGACATCCAATAGCAGTGTCCATAAAGGGCGGGATCCAAAAAACAAGGCAACAAGGCACAAACTTAAACCACTGCAGCTTGCAGAACTTTGCGGCCAAAAACAGCATCCGCTGAGGCCCGAACATCAACCTTGTAAAACTTGGAAAAAGTGTGAACCGAAGACCAAGTAGCAGCCTTACAAACCTGCTCAACAGAAGCCTGGTGCTGGAAGGCCCAGGACACCCCAACCGCACAAGTAGAATGAGCAGTAACACGAAAAGGGGGAACCTTCCCCTTGGCAGAATAGGCCCCAACAATGGCCTGGCGAATCCATTTACTAATGGAAGACTTGGCAGGAGACAAACCCTTCCTAGGCCCAGAGGGCACCACAAAAAGAGCATCAGTCCTACGAAAAAGAGAAGTAACCACCAAATAGTACTTCACACAGCGAACCACATCCAAAGAATGCAAAACCCTCTCCTTGTCATTTCTAGGCTTAGGACACAAGGAGGGAAGAACAATATCCTGATTCAGATGAAAAGCAGAGACCACCTTAGGAAGGAAATCTGGCTTGAAGCGAAAAACATCCTGATGCCTGTCAAAGTAAGGAGCCAAAATAGACAAGGCTGCCAACTCCGAAACACGCCGAACAGAAGTGATGGCAACTAGAAAAACAACCTTCTGAGTAAGCGTAGAAAGTGGAATATCCTGCAAAGGTTCAAACGGAGGACCCTGCAAGGCAGACAACACCAAATTCAGGAGGCCACACATGCGTAACCCCCTGGAAAAAGGTCTTAACCAGAGGATGAAGAGCAAAAGACATTTGAAAGAACACGGCCAGGGCAGAAACCTGCCCCTTCAGCGTACCCTAGGGACAGAAAACGCCCTGCAAGGCAAGGCCCTTACCTCACACCAATCAATATAAGACCTCCAAGTCCTATAATAGATGGCAGAGGAAGACTGCTTTCTAGCCCTAACCAGAGTCTGAATGACAGCATCAGAAAGACCTTCCTCCCTCAAGATTGAGGTTTCAGCAACCATGCCGTCAAAGCCAGCGTTGGAAAATTGGGATAGAGTATTGGACCCTGAGTGAGCAGATCTGGCAGAAGGGGCAGGTCTAACTGATCCACTGCCAACCTTACCACGTCTGCGAACCAAACCTGTCTTGGTCACCTTGGAGCCACCAGGATTGCTGACGCACTCTCTAGGGCCAGCTTGCGCACCACTCTGCCCACCATGGGAAACGGAGGGAACAGGTACAGATACCCCAGATCCCTCCAGTTCAGAGACATGGCATCCGCTGCCAGAGCCAGCAGATCCCGCGAGAGAGACACAAATGCCGGAAGCTTGTGATTGTGACGAGAGGCAAAGAGGTCCACCGCCGGAGTCCCCCACCGGTGGCAAAGCGACCGAAACACCTTGGGGCTGAGCGACCATTCCCCCCGGCAAGACGACCCCCTGCTCAGGGAGTCCGCTTCAGTGTTCTCCACTCCCGGAATGTACACCGCCGAGATGCATGGGACATTGTTCTCTGCCCAAGCAAGGATCAAGGACACTTCCCTGAGGGCACGCCTGCTGCGAGTCCCTCCCTGGTGATTGATGTAGGCGACCGCCGTCCAATTGTCCGACCGAACTTGAACCGGTAGGCCCCGCAACTGATGAGTCAAGTGAGCCAGAACCAACCTTATGGCTCTCAGCTCCAGAACATTGATGGGATCGTGAGCCTCCTGAGGCCCCCACAGTCCCTGAAACTGAAGATCCTTCCAAAATCCCCCCCAACCTGACAGGCTGGCATCCGTGGTGACAGTCTCCCAACGAGGGGTCAGAAAGGATCTGCCCCTCGTAAGATTGCTTGGTTTTAGCCACCACCGAAGGGAACGCCGCACCCGGGGGGACATAAGAAAGGACTGATCCAATGACAGCGGGGACCCGTCCCAGGCCGCCAAGAGATGGAGCTGGAGCGTCCTTGTGTGAAACTGGGCAAAGAGAACCGCCTCGAGCGACGCCACCATCAATCCCACCAGTCGCATCCCTAGCTGGATGGACGGGTGGGGGATGAATAGGAGACGCTGAGTCAATTCCTGAATCAGAAGAACCTTGGCTCGGGGGAGAAACACCCTGGCCTGAGAAGTGTCCAGCGACATTCCCAGGAACTCCACCACCCTGGAGGGAGTGAGGCAGGACTTGGGATAGTTGATCACCCAACTGAAACTCTCCAGAGTGGACACCACAGTCCTGGTATCCATCTGCGCCTGACTTAGGGAAGACGCCATGATGAGAAGATCGTCCAGATAGGGCACGATGCGGACACCCCTGGCTCTGAGGACGGCCATCACTCCTGCCAACACCTTGATAAAAACCCTTGGAGCCGAGGTAAGGCCAAATGGAAGAGCCACAAACTGAAAAAACCTGAGGAATCTCTGGTGTGCCAGAAATATTGGAATATGCAGGTAAGCATCCTTGATGTCTATGGACGTCATGAAGTCCCCCTGACGAAGTGAATGGATGGCTGAGCGCCATACGGAACTTCCGGGGACGGACAAACCTGTTGAGCAACTTCAGATCCAGAATAGGACGAACGGAACCGTCCTTCTTGGGCACCGTGAACAAATTGGAATGGAAGCCCATGCCCCGGTCTGAGAGGGGCACCGGACAGATGACAGCCATGTCCGCGAGACTTGCTACTGCCGCCCGAAGCCCCTGGGCGGCCAGAGGATCTGACGGCACTCGGGACCTGAAAAATCTGGGAGGGGGCCGGAACTCGAACTCCAGCTTGTAACCGGAAGACACCACTTCCTGAATCCACCTGTCCAAGACCTCTCGGACCCAGACCTGGGAGAAGAGTTGCAACCATCCCCCCACGCGCAAGGGTGAGGGCGCCCCCTCATTGCTGAGCCGACTTGGCAGCGGCTCTAGGCTTGGAGCCCCAACTGTGTCCTGGACGGGCCCGACCCCTGCCCCTAGGCCAGGAATCACCTCTGGACGAAGGGAAGGCCGAACCCCTACCAACTCTAGCCCCACGAAAGGACTGAGAGAAGGAAGCCGCCCCCCGAAAAGGGCGACGCTGCTTCTTACGCTGAGGTAACCTACCTCCCTTTGCCACCGAATCCAATTTTTCTCCAAAGAGCCGCAGTCCTATGAAGGGAAGGGCCGTGAGCGACTTTTTGGACACAAAATCAGCCGCCCACTGACGTAACCAAAGCGACCGGCGGATAGCCACAAGCAGGGCCGTAGCTCTGCTACACATTACCAATGTGTCATCCAGGGCGGACAGCACAAAGGACAAAAATAACTCACAGCGCTTAAGGTCGGCAAACTCCTCACTAGCCGGGTCAAGCCCGGAAGAGGTCAGCAATCCTCTAACAACCGACCTGGCAGCTACCAATACAAGCGCAGAAGCACAAACCGGCCACAAGGCCGATCCAACACTGGCAAAACCGTGACAAGCCATCTGGTCAATGCGTTTATCCTCACCATCCTTGAGGGTAGTGCACTCTGGAGAATGGAGGACTGAGGAGCTGGACAACCCCAAAACAGGAGCATCCACCTCGGGGGGAGATGACCAGTGCTTCACTGCGTCCGCCGAAAAGGGATATTTCTTGTCCCAACCAGGTGGGATACCCAGAAGCCACATCGGCCTCTCCCGTTCCTTGCGAATGATACCATCAAAATGCTTTTGATAAGGAAATTCCAAGCGGGGCTTTGTTTCTTCAAAGAACTCCCCCTTCAGCGGAGGAGCCGCCTCGGGGGGAGAAATAGCCAGGACCTCGAACACCTGAGCCAGGACCCTAGATGTATCCGAGGAATCCCCCTGGCCCTGCTCGGTATCAGCGCCCACAAACTGCTGATCGTCGGAGTAATCATCAGACCCCTCATACAGCTCCCCTTCCTCACGCGGGGAGCAATCAGTCCTCCCTATCAAAGGCCTGCGCAGCCGAATACAAATGTTTCCTCTTTGCCGTGGCCTTTTTTGCGACGGCACTAGAAAACAATTTTTCAAGATTGGCCAATCTGGCACACACCTCAGATTGCGACTCCCCGCTAATGACCACATCACAAGCACGTGTCAGGCGAGGGGGAGACGGGGAGGAGACCGGCGGAGCAGAACCAGACGCCTGAGATCCGGTCTGCCGCGTAATAGACTGCTGCGCACAGGGTACACATAGAAATACATCATCCCCCAAAAGGGATACCCCACACCCCAAACACAGCCTGGATTGCCCCGAGGGGGGCACAAGCCCAGTATCTGGGGAAGCCTCCATATGGTGATTTTTTCATTTTTTTTTAGTACTATATATATAGTATATACAATTAAATGTGTAAAATGCTCTTTTTATGTTTGGGAATTACGCAATAATGCAACCTGGGATGCCCCTTTAAGTCCAGAGTGGGAGGATTTTAAGCCAGCTAAAAATTAACCAGGGACTCTGGACCGGGAGAACCCCCCTTTAATATGATCAATGGTCCACCTGGAACACAAGAAAACAAGCACACACTCAGGCCATGCTAAATGTACAGGAGATAATAACAATGACTGTGATGGCCATCAGGCCCCTCACCCGACCTTCGGTACCGCAGGTAATGACGCGCAGTGTGCAGTAGGAGGAGGGAGGGCGGGCCCGCGCGTCGCTCCCGGCCCCGCCCCTCCCCCGTCTCTCTCGGCCTGAAGCCGGGACATGAAAAGCCGCGCTCGCAAAACGGGGCGGGGCGTAGGCGCGCGCGAGCGCCCGGCCCCGCCCCCCTGTCTGGAGGAGAAGAAGCCCTGAATGGGCTCGCCGCCGCCATTGCAGGCAGCACCCTTAGCGCGCCGGAGGCCGGCGCCGCGGGACCTCCGCCGCCATGAAAGTGAAAGTAAAGCACACACATGTAACACATGCACACACACATAAAGACAGGAATCCATAAACCCTGCCCCCCCCCCTCTAAGGGTACCTGGGAGAGGGGGAATCCATGCCAGGGAAGGGCCAAGGGACTGGGCATCCCAAACCGGGATCACCAACCCGGATAGCCGCCTACCCCTTGTTATGGGGTCTCACGGCTCCTAAGCACCAGGGGTGCCAACTACCTTTGCCCGGACCAGCAGCCTAGGCTGGGAGGCAGGGAATATTAAAAAAGGGGATCCGGGCAGAAATAGAAGAAAAAAAGGGGGCCGGGAATTATCCCGGCTACCTGCAAGGAGGAGGCATCATCTTCTGACTTGCTCGCCTGCAGAGATTTAAGACTGGGGAATGAGTGGGAGGTCCCAGGTATGGGCCGGGAGGGTCTTACCTTTTTTTGATATCATCTCTGCAAGATCGCCATCTACAGGTCAGTATACCCAAGTGTAATGAATGTCTTGAAGCGGGGTGTGTGACATACTTAGAATACATGTTTAAACACTCAACATTTTTCTGTTTGGCCACCTGCGGCCTAGTGGTTGGGCTACCCATGGTGTGTGGCTGCCTTAGCACAATCCTATGGGCAGCCTGATTGGCTTAGTTTGGGCCGAAGTATTGCCTATTGCGATACTTCGCTTGGAGCCCATGCCAGGCCCCTCCCACGCAACTGCACTGTGTGATGCATGCGCAGTCGAGGGACTACCTTTATACTGTCAAATGCAATGTGCTGTAGACAAACGATACTGCCCCTGCATGAGCTTGGCTGTGGCGAGGGTGCCTATGGGAAGGCAAAGACATGACGGCAACCATCGGAAATTGAAGAAGGACCACAGGAGCCACCTGGGGGATGCAGGACGGACGAAAATAAAAAGGTGGGTGATTTTCATTTGTCAGGACTCTGGGCTTGTCCGATTTGCTCAAACTCCTGCATTCCTGCAGACTAAACGTTCACTTTTAAAGTGGTCCTTCAACCTCCCAGGTGGTGTGGGACTGCTGCCCGTGTGGGGCACCCCGATCAGGGTCAGGATCATGGGCAGGGGTTGTTTTGGCCACTCTTGAAGATATGGTATTGATATGTAGGGATTGTGGGGGCCGATACTGGGGCAGGGGTGGGTATGACTCCCCACAACCATGATGCTGAGGATATAACATTGCAGGGGGCAGAACATGGGCTGGGGTGTCTGGACTAGGAAGTACAGTGGGGCTGGGCACAGGGGGGCTGAGGGGTTTTTGATATGAGTGTTGAAAACAGCAGCCCAGTTGGCCCCAAAGCACTGTGGCCCACCAGGAATGCCCCTAGGTCTTACTGAAACAGGTCCATCCCTGACTACCGGTACTTGCTACAGAACAGTAAAGTCCCAGTCTTCTTGGTAATGTGTGGCCTTTAACCAATAGGGAAGGCCACATTATGGAGCAGTGCCTGCTTTACTGATCTGAATCTCATCAGGCAGTGCGATGGGAAGGGTGAGCCGTTTCCAAACAGGAGGGCAGGTTATCCGAGCCCCCAGCAGCCTAGCGGTCACCACAGCGCATTGTGCCAAGCAGGTCCTGGTCCAGCGAGGGACTCTGAAATATGTATTGGAAGGGGGTGGTCTCCCACTACAATGGGGTGGCCCCTGAAAGGCATTAGTTTAGTGCCTCATAATTCGCACCCACCCAGAGAAGGAGGCACGTGAATAACTGTTTTAGAGTTCGTTGGACCATGCAAAGTTAACTTCCTGTTGAACGATACCGCTAGTTGAGGGGGGGGGGGGGGGGTCAGGGAAACAGCTGACGATTAAAATTTGGGATGATGTGCAGCGGCAGAGTTTCCTGTCCCCACGTGAATTATAAATGTACAAGTTTAGAAATCCATAGCTGATCTGGGGGGGTTTCCCACAGCGGGGTGCCCTGGGGAAAGGACCAAAACCCAGGATAGTCAAAATCCTGGGTTTTGGTCCTTTCCCCAGGGAACCCCGCTGTGGGAACCCCCCCCCCCCCCCAGATCGCCGCAGCCAACTCACCTCTTCCCGGTCCCACGGCGTGTCTAAGAGCAGCTGGTCTGACGGCCGCATCCTCCACTTTCCTTTAGCAGTGTACATGCCCCCACCAGGCATTTGTGAAGGGTCGGCGCGGGCATGCTCCCTGTTAGAGGGAGGCGGAGGATGCTGCCATCAGAGCCGCTGCTCTTAGACGCACCGTGGGACCGGGAAGAGGTGGGTTGGCTGCGGCGTCCTGGGGGGTTTCACACAGCGGGGCACCCCTGATTGGGGTTCCCTCGGGGATAGGCCCAAAACCCAGGATAGTCAAAACTTTTGATTATCCTGGGTTTTGGTCCACTTATAATAAGGGTATACACTAATGGATATGAGTGGATACAAAGTATTGATCACCTACCTTACTCCAATGGTAAACATATCAAGTATATGCTTTCCTTGCATCCACCCAACAAGCATTATAATACCTAGTAGAAATAAAAAGTGGTGTGAAGTGACACATGCACACTTATATTAAAGTGGACAGAAAGCTTTTAAATGAATGACCAAACATAATTCAAGTTATAGACAACTAGAAATAACACAGTAAAAGGTGTTAAATTAAATCCCATCAGCCAAAGAATGACAGGGTGTTAATTCACTTAATATCATTCATAACAGATTGATGGTCTGCGCAGGAAAAAATGGAAAGCAGCCAAGTACAGAGCCAAAAATACCTCCCCGTACCCTGAAAACAAGATCTCATTTTCTGCTGTGATAATAGACTGACAGTAACTGTGAAGCATAGATGATAAACACGCCACACTGACAGGGGAGGCAAGAAGCTGCCGAGAATATCTGCTTACCTATTATGCCAAAGGAATACAAGGAGAGCTGCTTTCCTAAAATATCCATGCTCTTCTGCAGAGGAGTCTTTGGTGCCTAGAAGAAAGGAGTTTCCCTATTTTAAAGTCAATGCAATGACATAAAAATCTCCCATTTCCTTCAATGCTAAATGTTACCCCAACACCACAAAGCAGGATTAGAAAAATCTTTAGCAGTATAATTACTATCTTCCTAAACCATACAAAACAGCAAGTGACACATAACCCAAAAAAGTACCGTATTTTTCGCCCTAAAAAGTGGGGGAAAAAGATGTCTGTGCGCCTTATCGGGCGAATGTAAAAAAAAATAAACAAAAAAGTAAACTCAACTCGTTACCGGCGCTCCCGCGTTACCTGTCCAGAAGACAGAGGAGCGGCAGGCTCTGTCCCCATCCCCCCGCTGCTATTGCTGTCTTTTCCGGGCCACTCTGACTATATGGGAAATGGGACGGGGGAATGCCACACTACCTATGGGAATGGGGGGGGGGTGCCACACTGCCTATAGGGGGAATGGGAGGGGAGAATTCCACACTGCCTATATGTGGAATGAGAGGGGGGCACACTGCCTAAATGGGGAATGGAAGGGGGGGAATGCCACACTGCCTATATGAGGAATGGGACGGGGGAATGCCACACTGCCTATGGGAACGGGATGGGGGCATCCCACACTGCCTGTAATGGGGTGTTTTAGCACAACATTTGGTTTAGAATATTGTTTTTCTTACTTTCCTCCTCCAAATCCTAGGTGTGTCTTATAGGGTGAAAAATACGGTACTATCTTCTTAATCCAAAAAAAGAAAGCGACACATAACCCAAAAAAGTATATGCATACCAGTAATCTATAGATCAAAAATGCCATATAGCAATTGGCCATCACTCTCAGGATCAATTGCACATCCCATAAATACTTATTGCCACTCACATATTTATTTTTAAAGTGGACCAAAACCCATGAGTTTTACTATCCTGGGTCTTGGTCTGTCCCCCTGGGGTGCCCTGATGTGTGTGAAACCCCCCCAGGTCACCGAGTCTACTTACCTCTCCTCGTCCACAAAAGGCTTGCACAATCCCCCAGAGAAAATAAATTAATCACGGGTGCCACTCTCAAAGCTATACAAGCAATTCACTGGGAACCAAGCAAAAAAACAGGGGAGGCATGCCCATATCCAAATGAATACAAGACTTGATTTAATAGAAATATCCACAAGACCATACAATAGACATATTAAAAACATTACAAAACATATAACCATTGACATACAGGACAAACAAACATAAAAGGATGTGTAGGCAGTGGGGAGAGAACTTTATGCACAATCAATAGTAATTAAATAAAAAAATTAGTAAATAAATACCTTCCCCCATCAGACCCTATGGGCTTGATTCAACAAAGGTCGAAAATGGATTTTTCGTGTGTTTTGTGCTTAAAAAGTTGCAATTTTGCGATCAATTTTTTTACAAGTGATTCAGCAACCTGGAACCATTGTAAACACGAGTCACTCGAATTAAATTCGATTGCAATTGTAAAAGTGCGAAATAAATTAGTGGATCGAAAAATTTACTACTGTATTTTGCAATTCGAAAATTTTACTACTGATTCAGGTGGACTTGATGACCCACACACGATATAAGTGTTTCCCACTAGTTTTTTTATGCAGCTTTCAGCAGGAGAAAACTCATCTCTCTCACAATGGAGCCCTTCTACTTGACTGAACATATTGCAGATGATGCATATGATGATGCATGATATGGCGCAGAGAAGGTTCAGACTGCCCATTCCCAAGTATTTTCGGACACGTTTGGATGTGGATCAGCTGCCAGATCAAGCACTTTTCCAGTTTACTAGGCTAAAGCGTGCAGCTTTGGAAGACCTCTATAGCCTGCTGCATCCATATTTGGCACCATTAGCTGGTAGAGGACATGCAATCTCTGGAATTACGAATCTGATAGTTTGTTTGCAATTTCTGGCCAATGGCTCATTTCCGCTCCTGGGTGGTGTGGCGGTTGGCATGTCCCAAACCTCTGTATGCCATGCTGTAGATACATTTTTAAAGGCAATGCGTGCCATTTTGCCATGGTATGTGCATTTACCCCCCTCACCCCAGGAATGGACTGTAGTAAAACGGGCACACATGTCATGGGAGCTGTGGATTGCACCCATGTTTGCTTTATCCCACCCAGTGTGGATGAATATATCTACCACAAACACAAGATGGGACATTCACTGAATGTACAGATGATTGCTGGTCCAGATCTCAAAATACTTAGCTTTGTGGCTGGTTTTCCCGGATCATGCCATGATGCCCACATTCTGCGAAATTCATCAATTTTTCAACTATTTGAGGAGGGGCATTTATCTGGTGGATGGCTTCTTGCCAAGTGTTTAAACATTATTGCCTAACTTTCTGCAGAATGCTTGTGATATATTGGAAAGCTCTAACCTTTTAACCCCTTGCTAGCCTCACCCTTATAGGAACTTAGAATCTGCAACTAATGCCCCAAAGTATGCTTTTCCTTGATGTTACTGCACAAAGGTTTGAGTATGCAAGTGTAACATTTTGCCCATTTATTTGCTTATTTGTTGACTGCCATGGACTTGGCTATTTAGACAAAAGTATAATTGCTGATGTGCTCTAACAGAACTCCCAAAACCACCACCTTTGCTCCGGAAATTGTTAAAACTCCATGGCTACTTGTTTCCTTGCCTTTGGCTGATTATTATTTTACATGCCCTGCTGTATGAAACAATCCAGGTTGCCTAGTATACTTACCATGCGCAAGCAGGGCACACTCCTCGCTATAACTTTAGCAGGGTATACCATGGCACCAGTCATTTGCAAATGTCTGGAGGAGACACACTCCCTGTTCCAGCCTAGCATGGATGTATCCACTGGCTTGTTGTAGCAAACTCAGGTATACTATGCTAAACTGGACTGTAGCTGAGTCCTTAAACAACCCTAGACCAGTTTGCTTCTGGACCATTTATACGGATAAATGCACGTGAGGCCGCGCATGCGCCATAAGAACAGGGGAAGGTACATGGGAGTGGTCGACTTTTGGGTTTTAACACAGTGGGGCACCAAAACCCATAGTCAAAATCCTGGGTTTTGGTCCACTTTAAAGTGTAAGCATAAGAATGGCGTACCATTAGGTTAAATCTAGCAAAGAGCTATACCCTGCACCCAAGGACACATGGTGCTATGTGAGCAAGCTTTGTATAGAAAACAAGGGCCACATTTCTGCATTAAAGGAAACATTTTTAATACATGTCCCTGGCAATCCAACCAAACCACCCCAAACAACATACATGCCTCTTACAAATATTACTGTTTAATTAGTACTTCCACTACAGCATACCTTGCCTACACTGGCAACTTAAAAAGTCGAAAAAAATTATGTATTTACATTTACACATTTAAAGCCTTACAACACCATGCAGCAGTCAGAAAACAATACTAAATAGAAAAAAAATTCTAGTACATTTTCCAATAATTTTCGCTTGCGATAGCCTTTTTACAAGCATTTTGAAAATTTTATGAGCATTTTGAAAATTTTACGAGCGATTCGAAAATTTTACGATCGCAATTTTTTCGCGTATTTAATTCAACCCCTTTTCTGAATCACTCGAAAAAGTTAAAAATTTACGCATGCAATTCGATTTTTCGAGTGACACGAATTTATTTCTACCTTTGTTGAATCGAGCCCTATATCACAATAAGACCAATGGTACAATGTGCAAAAAATATGTGCAAAACCTGCCTATGATCCGGATCCTTACCAAAAGGTTTTGATATATATATATATATATATATATATATATATATATATATATATATATATATATATATATAAAATAATGTGCTAATGTGGACACTAATGATCAAATCAATCATGTTAAACCAACTCAGTAACCTAAAAAAAAAAATCAATCCAGCAACAAGTAATAAACAGCTTCCAAAGAGAAACCATAAGCAACAGTCAGAGCTACATGGAAGATCTTACAAAGAATTAATATCAATAACAAAATTGCTCGTCAATAGTCCTAACAATAAGGTCTCCCCACCGCCTGCCACCATCCCAGAGCCAGTTTTCCTGAAAGCTCAGTTTTCCTGAAAGGTACAGTAGCCACCAGATAGTAATTCAGACACCTAACCACAGCCAAAGAGTGCAAAACCTTAGCATTGCTAGGATTAGGGCACAAAGAAGGAAGAACAATATCCTGATTCAAATGAAAGGCAGACACTACCTTAGGCAGAAAGTCAGGTTTGAAACGAAGGAACACCACCTTGTCCTGGTGTCTCTCATAGTAGGGGGGCTGAATGGGAAGCGCCACCAACTCAGACACACGCCTGACAGAAGTGATAGCCACCAGAAATACAACCTTGAGCGTAAGAATGGCCAAGGCAGCATCCTGCACAGGTGCAAAGGGAGCACCCTGCAAGGCTGACAGAACCAAGTTCAGATCCCAAACAGGCACCATAGGCTTACGTGGGGGGCGCACATGAGTGACCCCCTGGAAAAAAGTCCTGATCAGAGGGTGCTGAGCAAAGGACTTCTGGAAGAAAATAGCCAGGGCAGAAACCTGACACTTCAGAGTACTGAGCTGGAGTCCCATCTCCAACCCATGCTGCAGGAACTCCAGAATCCTGGGAATAGAGAACACATGACAGGGAAGAGACTTAGACTCACACCAGTCAATGTAGGCACGTCAAACCCTGTAATAAATGGAAGAGGAAGACTTCTTCCTAGCTTTAATCAAAGTATCCACAACTGAGGAAGACAGCCCCTTCTCCATCAAGATGGAGGTTTCAGCAGCCAAGCCGTCAAAGCCAGAGTTTGTAAATTGAGATGGCGTAGTGAGCCCTGAGTGAGCAGATCTGGCACCAAGGGCAGAGCGTACTGATCTACTGCCAGCTGCACCACGTCTGTGAACCACACTCTTCTTGGCCACCGGGGGGCCACCAGAATTGCTAGCACCCCTTCCAGAGCAATCTTGGGCAGAACCCTGCCCAGCAGGGGGATTGTAGGGAAGACATACAGGAACTGAAAGTCCTGCCAAGACATTGCTAGCACATCCGAGGTCAAGGCCAGAGGATCCCTGGACAGAGAGACAAAAGCTGGGAGCTTGTGATTGTGGCGGGACGCAAACAGATCCACATCTGGTTGGCCCCAATGGTGACACAGAGATTGAAACACCCTGCTGCATAGGGACCATTCTCCCTGGCGAGAGGTCCCCCTGCTCAGAGAGTCCGCCAGGCGATTTTCCACCCCCGGGATGTACACAGCTGATATGCAGGGGACATTGGCCTCCGCCCATGTCAGGATCAGAGACGCTTCCTGGAGGGCCCCCTTGCTCCGGGTCGCTCCCTGATGATTGATGTAGGCAACTGCCGTCTGGTTGTCCGAGCGCACCTGAACAGGCAGGCCCCGAAGGTGAGTAGTCAAGCGAGCCAGAACTAGCCTGATCGCCCGCAGTTCCAAGACATTGATAGGTATGTGGGCCTCCTGAGGGCCCCACCTCCCCTGGAACTACAGGGACTTCAGAAACCCCAACCTGTCAGACTGGCATCCATGGTGACTGTCTCCCAGGAAGGGGCAAGAAAGGATCTGCCCCTCAACAGGTTCCTGGAGTCCATCTACCACAAGAGGGACCTCCTGACCAGGGGGGAGAGCACACAGACCCTTTCCAGGGACGCTGGGTCCTTGTCCCATACAGACAATAGGTGAAGTTGCAGAGGCCTCAAGTGGAACTGAGCATAAGGGACCGCTTCGAAGCATGCCACCATCAGGCCCACCAGCTGCATCCCCTGCCTGATGGAGGGATGGGGACAAGCTGGGAGGGACTGAGCCTGTGCAATCAGACTGTCCACCTTCTGTTGAGGAAGGAAGATCCTTGCCTGAACTGTATCCAGATTCATTCCTAGGAATGGAGTTACCAAGGAAGGGGACATTGAGGACTTGGGGTGTTTGATCACCCATCCAAATGACTCCAGAGTGGACACCACCAGCTGAGTATCCAACTCTGCCTGATGTAGAGACTGGGAAGTGATGAGAATGTCGCCCTGACATCTGAGCAGAGACATCACGCCAGCCAGCGCCTTAGTGAACACACCCTGGGAGCTGAAGTGAGGCCGAAGGGCAAGGCCACAAACTGGTAGTGTTGATCCATCAGAGCGAACCTGAGGAACCTTTGATGACCTGGGAACACAGAAATATGAAGATAAGCATCTTTGATGTCCACAGAAGTCATGAAATCCCCTTGGCGCAGGGAACTGATGGCAGAGCGCAAAGTCTCCATGCGAAAGCACCGGCCCCTGACAAACTTGTTGAGGATCTTCAAGTCCAGGATGGGCCTTGACTGAACCATCTTTTTTGGGTACTGTGAATAGGTTGGAATAAAAGCCCTTGCCTTTTTCTCTTAAGGGGACCTGGCAGATGACCCCCAGCTCCAGGAGGCCTTTCACTGCTTGCACTAGCTCCTGAGCTGACACAGGGTCCTGAGGAATCCGGGATCTGATGAATCTTGGAGGGGGATCGGCAGCAAACTCCAACTTGTAACCGGAGGACACTACCTCCTGAATCCACCGGTCTAAGACATGAAGCCTCCTGTGAGCGAAGTGCTGCAGCCGCCCCCCCACCCGGATGGGGCTTGGGAGAGGATTTAGCTTTGGGACCCCAGGAGGAGCCAGGACGTCCACGTCCTCTGCCCCTACCCCAGAAATCTCCCCGGGCCCCAGGAAAGGAAACCGCCCCTTCCCTGTCTGGCACCACGGTAAGAGGCCGAGATTGCCGCCTGCACTGGGGTAACCTGCCTCCCTTGGCAAAAAGGTCCAGGCAGTCCGCAAACAGGCGCAGTCCTTTAAAGGGAAAACCAGTGAGGGCCTTCTTGGCAGCGTTGTCAGCAGCCCACTGGCGCAGCCAAACCGAGCGGCATATAGCCACCACGAGGGCAGAAGTTCTGGCACACATTCTGATGGTGTCATCCAATGCTGAGAGGACAAAATTTACAAAAGCATCACAACTGGAGAGTGCATTAAACACATCACAAGGCAAATCATCAGGGGCACTATCAAGCATATTTCTGATAAGGGTTCTAGTGGCCACAGCAGTAATGGCAGAGGCACAGACCGGGCGCAGCGCCGTCCCCGCACATGCAAAGGCGTGGGATGCCAGCTGGTCAATGCGCCGGACCTCAGCATCCCGCAGGGTAGTATAGTCAGGGGAATGCATGACAGAGGTGTTAGATAGCCCTAGGACCGGGGCATCCACCTCGGGGGGGGGGGGGGGGGTGACCAACATTTAACCACCTCAGCAGGAAAGTGATACTTCCTATCCCAACTTTTTGGGCGCTCCCATTCCTTGAGCACAAGGTTACGGAAATGTGCCTGCTCTGGAAATTCCAAACGTGATTTTGCTGTATGGAAAAGCTCCCCTCTTTGCCTGGGAGCCGCAACAGGGAGAGAGATGGACAGAACCTCAAAAATCTGGGTCAGTAATCTGTCAGCGTCATCCGGGGCCCAGGGGTCAGAGCCAGAATCGTCATGACCCCTTGGTCTCTCATCAGATGAGCCTGAATCAGAAAAGAGCTCTCCTTCATCAGACGGGGTATAGCCACAAAGATTCCAAAACTCCTCAGTTCCCATAGGGAAAACAGTGACATTAGGCGTCAAGTGCCACTTCTTAGCAGGGGCCTTTCGCGCTAAGGACTTAGCAATCAACTGCTCAACAGTAGCCAGTCTAGAAGACACATCAGGCTGAGAGTCCCCACTAGTATGCAACTCAGTAGGAGTGAGGTTTAAGCTTGAGGGAGTAGGCAAAGTGAAGCGAGGTGCAGCCACTGGCAAGCCAGATTGCAATGCAAGCACCTGCTCAGCACAGGGTACACAGACCCACACCTTGTCAGCGTCGGTATGAGACTGCCCACACGCTACACACAGCCGGTCTTGTCCCGAAGGGACCCCGGTCACATTATCCTGGGATGCTTCCATATGGGGATTATAGCGGCGCTATACGCCGATAGGGAATAACGGTATATAGCAACCCCAGATGCCCCAATAACCCGCTAGGGAAGTGGGAGTATTATTTTTACAAAGCCTACAAGTTATATACTAATACAGGGCCGGGAGAAGCCAAAAGGGTTTGCCCCGCCTGAAAGACATAAGCAGACAAGACCTGTAAGCACACAGTAACAAAAGTGAAAGATATAAAGCCGCCCGCGAGGGCACTTACGGACCGCGGTAGGTAGGGGTCCGTCGCGCATGGGCCAACCAAGCAGGATAAAGATAGCGTCGGTATACCTCGAGGGGCAGGCTGGTATCAGCGATGACGCGGAGCGCGCCATAGACGGGCCCCGCCCCCCCCGAAGAGTGCAAAGCCAGAACGTGCAAGCAGCCAATGATGGCGCACCAGCGCCTGAGGTAATGCTGCCGCCAAGCGCGGAACCAAGTCAGCGCGCAGCAATTTTAAAAAGACAGTAAAGGCAAGTCAGCGCGGCGGCTGACACAAGACTAAACAGAATGGAAAAAGAGTGTAAAACACAGAATGCATAGCATACACATTTACACCCCCCCCTCTTTTCCCCCGAAGGCTACAAGGAGGATGAGGGAGGACAGCGGCCACTTAAACAGGGCCCACTGATGGGCAGGGGCAAGGGGGCACTAATGCGGGAGGGGCATCCCATAGAGGCTCACCATAAGCCTGAACCGCCTACCCTTTGGTGGGGGATTGCGGTGGAGCAGCGCTCCTAAGCACCTAACAGCGGTGCTGCCTACCTTCACCCGACCAGCGCAGCCAAGGCTGGGAGGCATATTACTAGTGGAACGGGTGGGAATAGTCCTACAGGGCCGCAGGCTAATAGCCCCGCTCACCTGCGAGTAGAGAGCCATTTCTCGTCCTTCGCAGCCAGACTGCAGAGAAATTCTGGGGATTTGTGGGAGGTCCCCAGGTATTTGAGGGGCCGGGAGGAGCCTATTTTCGATGCAGTCCAGCGCCATCTGGCGGAGTATATCCCAAGTGTAAGTATTAGATATGGAGCAGGACGTACTGTATACTAAGAATAATAATCCTGGAAACTAACAGATTGCAGGGCTGCCCCCAGGGCATCTAAAACCGGGATGCCCCACAGTGTGAAACCTCCGGGGTTGCCGGTGCACCACCAGCGGCCACATCCCCAGCTTTCCAGTTCCCTGAGGGGCGTCCTCCCCAGCCATTCAGATTGGGGTGGGAGCACTTCCCAGTCTAAAGGGAAAACAGGGATGCAGCCAGTGGGCTGGGTCACATCAGCCAATCAGGGATTTCAAAAATGCCAGGTGCATGGGCCAGGCAGTGGAACACCCCATTTTGTTTATTTTTTTAAACCATGCCATGGTTTAAAAAATCTGGAGGCATCCCCTGAAGTACTTGGGCTGAGAGGGTGTGTGGGAGCCTAAAATGGGTTTTGTGCCTCTTTAAAGTGGAGAACCCACCAGTCTAGATTAAATAAAACTCTCTAGGCAGAGGTCTCCCTCTTTTTGGGGGCATCCAGATTTGGGATGCCCCGATGTGTGAAACCCTGGGATAGCCACTCTATTCAACCTTCTATGATGCTCATTGATTGGAGAAAAGCATGCCATGGGATGGTTGGCGAGATAAGTATAGCGGCATTCCCTGGGAATTTCACAACCAGGATGATCAGGAGGACCAAAACCCAGATAAACGAGAATCCGGGTTTTGTCCTACTTTAAAGATGCTGCATTTTCAGCTGTGTACAATGAGAGTGGTTAAACCAGACCTTCACTCTAAATAACTAGTCTATCTTGTATGCCCCCCCACCTGTACATGCAGATTGCTCACATTAAAAATCATCCTACCTGCACCTACTGCATTTTCTGAGCCGTTAAACATCCAAGATGGCGGCACATGGAGTGCCAGGCTGCCTGCACACTGGAAGTGTCTTCTGATTATGCTACTCTGCATTCTGGGATTGCTGCCCTTTTCCTGACCCCAGTTTAGCTCTGTCTGTGAACAGCTATAACCCCGCCCCCTGCACTCCTCTTCCTCCTCTTCTCCTCAGTATGTGATGCTTCTGAGGAAAGATGGCGGCGCCTGTATCCTGTATTCCTATACAGAGTTGCAGCCCAGTGGGGGAAAGAATATGTAAGCGACTTAAAACTTAAAATATATTCATTTTAAATGCTAAGGAATATTTTTTTAAGGATTTGGGCTTTTCATTAAATGATGCTGAAGGGAAAGGACAATGCATGAGAAAAAATAAGAGCTTGCCAAAAGCTCAGAGCAATCTTCCCTGAACACTCTAACCCCCCCCCCCGCTACCCCCCCCCCCCACCCCCCCCCCACCCAAATCCTGCCACACTAAAGCACTGGACTCCAAAACCCAATTCAGGGACCCCTAGTTACTGCCACTGTTAAACATGCAGGTGATAAGTCACTGAATAACTCACCTCTTCAGCTTGCATCATTTTAAAAACCTCCCCAAATTCAGAATTTTCTCCAGTGCCAATGACTATTCCCTGCAAGAAGAAAAGAAAACTCATGACCTATTTGCATCAGGATTCAAGAAATTGTATATATCATACACAAACTATTACAAACTAGATGCTAAAACGCTCAGACCAAATTTCGTGGAAAGAGGAGGCAATAGGAAAGAGCTTACATTCTAAAGCAGGGGTGTCAAACTCATTTTCGCCACTTCAACATTCTGGTTGCCTTCAAAAGGCCATTAAATAACAAGCACAAAACAAAATGCAAGCATGACCATTCAAATGTGTCCAAATGTATGGTCATAATGTAACTCAAAATGTAACTCAATACATTTTTTTGGGTCCAGGGCAGCCAAAAAATGTTCTTGCACAGGACAGTTGCAGACACTGAAATATTTTGCCCAGGACAGGTGCAGAATTATTTTGCCCAGGACAGGTGCAGAATTATTTTGCCCAGGACAGCCCCACAATCACCCCTGCAGTAGCTATAACACCCTCTACTATGGCAGTAGGTTGGGTGGGTTAGGTGGGAGATGGTTGCACAGAGGCACTGAAGTTTCAGGCACGACTCTCTTCTCCCCCAGAATGCTACAAAGATTTGCACCAGCTGCTTTTATAGGCACCACGTCCTGGAGCAGGATTAGAGGTTGTACTGCGCTGCATCACTCGGCACACACAGGCACGTTGACATGCTGCCAGTGTTAGAAACCAAACTAGAGGTGATGATTTGCACGAAAACATCTGGCACCTGTTGGAGGCCACATCCGCCCCCAGGCTCTGAGTTTGACATGTGTTCTAAAGCATGGGGGGGGGGGTAGAGCTTGATTTTGGTGGAAGAATATGGAGCATTTTATGAATGTGCCCCTTCACTAGTAGGCTTAAATACAGGCTGGATTACCCATTCCCATTCTGCACCCCATGTGACTGCTGACAGCCAATTGGATTAGCAGGGCACATGTGCGTGGTATGATGTTTGGTGAACTCCACTGCCAACAGAGCAGAGGTAATTGCGGTCCAGGATCATAGCAGTTGGAGACTGAAGGTATTTAAAATGTAGTTTACTGCAGGATGCCCCAAATTGGGATGATCCACCTCACTCCAGGGGAGACTTTAGCCACCTTAAACAAGTGTAATGAAGCACTTCTCTCCAGTGTTGTTGCCATATATTAACCACAGCACTGAACTAGAAGTATTGAGATTGTTTAGCCTATTCTTAGGCTACCTTTTTACCAAAATAGCGATGCCTCTGAAGTGGGTTTCTTCAGTGGATCTTTTTGACTTGCACTATAAGGGTGTGGTCAGAGTTCATCTTCTGACTACCTGAAGCTTTATGTTTCCTCTAAATTGACCCTGGTGGGAAGGTTTGTTTAACAGAGCTGATAAGAGCAAAAAGCACAGGCAACCAGCTGTCATTTATATATTGCATCCTGTATCTTTATAAGCAGTCGGGGACAGCACACGGTTTATGTGGGACCCTGGGCAATAGTCTGTCAGTGGGCCCCTTGCAGCGTGGTATGAAACTCCCTACAAAGGTAGTAAAGTTGCATGTATTGTGAATATTGTAAAAGATAAAGGAACAAAAAACAAAGGACAAAGTAAGTTTAGATGAAATAAGAAATAGAGGGAATAATAGAGAAATAAAGAATGTAGTAGCAGAACGAATGAAAGAAAGAAATTTTACTTTGGACAATGTCGAACAAATATGTGAGTAAATGAATACTATAAAATGGGTTGATGTTAATGTAATTTTGCAAAACACTTACCTTGGCTTTCCCACATCTAACCAGAGTCCCCATAAACGCAATGTTGCTCCTGGAGGTTAGATCCCCATTGGTGGCTGCTGGCTGTGGGGTGGTAGATTTGGAACACGGAGCAGTCTCGCCTGTCAAACTCGATTCATCCACAGACAAATCCATAGCCTTGAAAAAATAATATGCATGAACCCAGTGAGTTAAGAGTAATTAAAGATTTTCCAGGCAACTATATAGAACGTATAATCACATAAGTAAAATCACACAGCCCTAAAGATCCAAAGGTTCCCCATTCTTTGTTTTTTTCCAAATGAACCCCTCAATGCAGAGAAAACATTTTGCAGTTTTCATTCACTTTTGACATTTCCAGCCAGTGGAAACTTTTCAGTACAATAGAAGGCATCGTGTGTATATCAGTGTATTTTGACACCTAATTACAATGCCCCAAAACACAGACGGCCACACGTTATAGACCACCAGTTGAGCCCTATGATTGGTGGTATACTGCTAGGAGAATCAGGGGGAGTGCCAGAAGTCAATGCCAAGTTTCTGCTTTGAGGTTACAGGAAGGGAGAGAGAAGCGACGTCAGGGAAATGACGAGGTGAGCGGCTGAATTTTTGTGCCTGGACAGTTCCTGAATTTTTTGGCATTTTTTTTATAACAACTGAATTATTCCAGGAACTGATCTCATAAGAGCAATCTGATATCAGAGTTACAGCCCAAATTACAAGAATGGAACCAGAATGTCAAAAAGACTTTACTTTTACAAACAAGATTAAATTTAAATGGTCCGGCCTGCTGAAATTGTCAATCAACAGAGGAGGAAAAACATTTACCTTCATAGATGGAGATCATTTGGAAACCCTAACACGAGAGTTAGCACTAGCACCACTAAAAATCCCTGAACGGGAATTCTATACTGAAGAACCAACCCTGCCAGAAAAACTTTTGGACAAGAAGCTAACCATAGGCCACAAGAGAAAAAAAAAATATATACATATATATTAAAATTAAACAAACAAGGGAGGAGGGAAGCTACACAACTTAGCACTCACTTTTGTGATGCAACACAATACTTTAGTTTTCCGGGCAGCGGAAAAGGCTCAGACTAAAAAAAGCTTCTGAATGTTGAAGAAGCTAAGAAAATCCAGGGAGCGAAAAACTTTTTTCCCCCTTGGATGGTCGAGCACTGGACGTAAAGGGAAATGGGGTAGGGAGGGACTATTACCACGAGTTAGGTATAAAAAAGAAAGAAGAAAATTAAAAGAAAAATGGAAAACGAGGGTGAGAAGAAAAATACAATTCTGTGAAATACTCACCTGTAGAATTGAAAGTATTTGTATACAGTACGTCCTGCTCCAGATATAATACTTACACTTGGGTTATCCTCCGCCAGATGGCGCTGCACTGCAGAGACATGCAAAACAGGCTCCTCCCGGCCTTCAAATACCCAGGGACCTCCCACAAATCCCCAGCATTGAAAAGCAGTGAACAAGAAGCCGGGAGAATTAAACCCCCCAGAACAACTGGTAATGATAACAATCACCATACAGGGGATCCAGAATAATGCAAAAAAAAGGGTGGGGTGGAGCAGGACATACTGTATACAAAAATCAATTCTACAGGTGAGTATTTCACAGAACTGTATTATTCTTAGTATACAGTACGTCCTGCTCCAGATATAATACTTACACTTGGGACATCCAGAAGCAGTGTCCATAAAGTAGGGTGGGATCCCCAACAAAAAACGACAACAGCAGACAGTTTAAAACCACTGTCACCTGCAGAACCATACGGCCAAGACAGCATGAGCTGAGGCCCGAACATCAACATTGTAAAAAACCTTGCAAAAGGTATGAGCAGAAGGCCAATGGTAGTGGCCTAGCCAACCAGTTCAACAGAAGCCCGGTGCTGAAAAGCCCAAGAAGCATCAAGCACGCGTAGAAAAAGGAATCAAGGCGACAAGGGAGATTCTTCCCTTGCTGGAACAGGGGTGCGTATCAGCCTCACGAATCCAATCGCTACAATAGATTCGGCAGAAGTCAAAGGCCGAACAAAGTACCAGGACCATCCATTAAGGTAATAACCAGGACCAAAGCCGCCCAACTCCCAAGAGCAGACGAGATCAGGCACATTCAGGATGTAATGACCACAAGCCCCAAGGAACCTCAGTTCCCCTAAAGGACACAGTGACTCCCAAGGAAAAACTGCCAACACCTGTATAAGGAATGCAGAACCACTTCCTCAGCGTTGCTAGGAAAAAAGGGACAGCCGTGGATAACAATATCTCAAATAAATGAACATAAGACACCTCCAGATGTAGAGCGGAACTCCACCTTATCCTGGTGTATCTCAAGGAATGAGGGCTAGGTAGACAGAGCCGCCCGCTAACACACGCCTGACCAAGGTAACAGTCACCAGAAGGACAACCTTGAGGGTAAGGACAGCCAGACAGCATCCTGAGTAGGACCAAGGGACAATCCCTGCAAGCAGACAGAAAGAACTCAATTTCAATCCCAACAGGGACCATAGGATTACATGGAGGACGCACATGAGCACCCCCTGAAGGAAGTCTTAACCAAGGAAGACTGCTAAGGCAAGGTGGACAGGGCAGAGCCTGACCCATCAGAGAACTGAGTTGGGGAACCAACTCCAATTCATGCTAAAAACCACACTAGAACCCTGGGAACCAAGAACGCCCAACAGGTAAGAGAGCTAGACTCGCCCCAATCAATGTGGGTATGCCATACCCTACAACAAATAGAAGAAGACGAGGGAGAGGCTTACTCCTAGCCTTCCCATAGTCAAACACCGAGACAGATAAACCTGTCTCAATCAAGATGTATGTTTCAGCAGTCAGGCCAACTAGGCCAGGGACTGTAGATTGGAGTGACGTAAAGGGAGCCCCCGAGTGATCAAGCTGGCACTCCTGGCAAGGTACAGAAAACTACTGACCACAGTACCATGTCTGCAAACCACACTCTACTAGAGCACCTGGGGGCCACCAGAAACACTGGTCCCCTTACCAGAGCAATCTTACGCAGAACCCTGCCTAGCAGAGGGAATGGAGAAGGACATACAGAACCGAACGTCCTGTCAAGATGGTACTAAAGGCCTCCGGACCACTGACATAGGATCCTGGGACAGGGAAACAAAGGCCGATGGCCTGTGAAGGTGACAGAACCCAACAGATCCCCGACTGGTTGGACTCCATAGCGACACGGGGATTAGCACATCCTGTCACAGAGGGGCTCCGCCGGAGCTAATATCACTAACATGTAGGGAGCATTGTCTCCACCCAAGAAAAGGAACATAGACACTCCCTGGAAGGTCCGCCAGCTCCAGGCCCCTTCCAATGATTAATGTAGGACATCTGTCGTGAGACGGACCGAGCACCCCTAGACTGGCAAACCCAGAAGTGGTCAAGCGAGATAGAGCCAACTGAAAAACGCTCACTGTTTAGAAATTCAATAGGCGTAAGGACCTTCTAAGGGCCCCACCACCACCAGAATCGCAGGGGGTTTCAGAAGAAAACCTCCCCCTTCAACCTGATAGGTTGGCATCCATGGTGACCGTTTCCAGGAAGGGGCAAGAAGGAACTGCCCCCAGACAGGTCCCTTGAGTTCATCCACTTCCAAGAGAAAAACCGTCATACAGGTGGGAAGGCCCACAGACCCTGCTCCAGGGGTCTGGATCCCTGTCCTGTGTTACCAATAGAAGTCGCAGAAGGGCTCAAGGGGAACTGAGCGTAAGGGACCTCTTCCGAGCAAGTTACCAACGGGCCCACCAGTTGCATCCCTGCCTGGTGTTAAGAGACCGGGACAGCAATGAGGGACTGAGCCCATGTGACCAGATTGCCCACCTAATTGCTGCGAAGGGGAGAATCTGGTTTGAACCTAATCCAGAATCATTCCTATTAATGGAGTTACCACTTAAGGGGACAGCGAGGACTCGAGGTGATTGATCACCCATCCAAATGACTCCCAATGGACCCACCAGCCGGGTATCCAACTATCCTGACGCAGAGACAGGGAAGTGAGAAAGGGCGTCCGGGTAGTCATCGCGCGGACGCCCCCCACACTCTGGGAGTTGAAGAGAGGCCAGATAACAAGGCCACAATTAACAGTGTTGGACTTCCAACAAGAACCTGAAGAGCCTCAGGACCTGAGGGCACAGGGATGTAAACATAAGCATTTTAGAGTTCCCCAGACGGCAAGAAGCCCACTGGGCGCAAGGTGCTGATGGCCCAACTCAGAGTTTCCATGCAGGAAACTGCCTGTAATTAGAGAATTGCTGTGAATCCAGAATGGGCCAACCCGACCCATCCTTTGGGGGACTGTGGAAGGTTGGCATAGCGGCCCCTGCCTCTGCCTATTACGGGCAATCTGCAAGAGACCCTCAGACCTTGTAGGCCTAGCATGGCCTGTGCCAGCAACTGAACAGCGGCAGGGACCAGGAGTACCTGGGACCTGATAAAAACTGGGGAAGGCCGTGCAGCAAACGCTATCCTGTATCTGGAGGACACAACCACCTGAATCCACCAGAATGAGGCGAGATGCCTCCTGATAAGAGCAAGGTGCTGCAGCCATCCCCTCACCCAGACGGGTGAGGGCTCCACATCATGCTTGAGGGGGTTTGGTGGAAGATTTGGGCTTAGCCCCGTCGGAGCGGCCAGGGCGTTGTCTGCTGCTCGTGGGGCAGGAGTCTGCACGAAAAATACCATTTTGTGATTACTCACCTGTAAAATGGGTATTATAAGTATGTCTCACACCCTGCTTCGGAATTAATCATTACACTTGGGTTATAGTCCACAAGAGGGCGATCTACTGCAGAGATGGCAAAAAAAGAAGCCCCTCCCAGCCCCACAAACACCTGGGACCTCCCACACATCCCCCAGTATAAAAAAGCAGTAAGGGGACCAGGAAGAGCAAATAAAATCTATGAGAGAAACAGTACCACCAAACAGAGGATCCAAGATACAACTCAGGGTGGGGCGAAGCAGGGTGTGAGACATACTTATAATACCCATTTTACAGGTGAGTAATCACAAAATGGTATTATTCTAAGTATGTCTCACACCCTGCTTCGGAATTAATCATTACACTTGGGACATCCAATAGCAGTGTCCAAAAAAGGGTGGGGATCCCAACAGGCAAAAATGCACAAAATAAACCACTGCAGCTTGCAGAACTTTGCTAGTCGAAAAAACAGCATCCGCTGAGACCCATAAATCAACCTTATAAAACTTGGAAAGGTATGAACAGAAGACCAAGAAGCAGCTGTACCAACTTGTTCCACAGAAGCCTGGTGCTGAAAGGCCCAGGAAGCCTCAACAGCACGAGTAGAATGAACAGTGATCTGGAACGGGGGATCCCTCCCCTTGACAGAATAGGCTCTAATAACGGCCAGACGAATCCATTTACAAAGGGTAGTCTTGACGGGCGCCAAACCCTTCTTGGGCCCAGAGGGCAACACAAAAGAAGGCGCCCATCTGGCGCAAAGGTGAAGTAGCCACCAGATAGTACTGTACTCATCCAGCGATGTCCAGAGAGTGCAAAGCCCTCTCCCTGCCATTATTAGGTTTAGTACACGAGTAAGGGAGCACAATGTCCTGAATGAAGTGAAAAGCAGAGAGAACCCTTGACAAGAAGTCTGGTTTTAAGTGGAAAACCACCTTGTCCTGATGTCTCTCAAAGTAGGGGGCCTGAATGGACAGAGCCGCCAACTCAAAAATCCGTAGAACAGAATTTATAGCCACCAAAAAGACAACTGTTAAGGTGAAAAATGTATAGTGCAGCATCCTACACTGGTTTAAAAGGAGGACCCAGAAGGGCAGACGATGCCAAATTTAAATCCTAAACCGGCAACATGGGTTTGCGAAGAGGGCGCACATGAGCGACCCCCTGAAAATAAAAGGCCTTAACCAAAAGGATGAAGAGCGAAGATCTCTGAAAACCCATGTCCAAACCACGCTGAAGAAAATCCAAAATCCAAGGAATGGAAACACCCGACAAGAAAAGGCACTAGCCTCACACCAATCAAAGTAGGCCCGCCAGGTCCAGCAGAAGATAGTAGAGGATGATTTCTTCCTATCCCCAACGAGAGTCTGGACAAAGGCTTCATATAAACCCTTTTCCATAAGATGAAGGGTTCAGCAGCCACGCCGCCAAAGCCAGCGTTTGTAAATTGGGGTAACAAGGCTGACCTTGTCTAATCAGATCGGGAAACAGAGGCAGCCTGTACTGATCTACCGCCAGCCGGACAACGTCTACGAACCGCACCTGTCTTGGCCACCTAGGAGCCACTAGGATTGCTGGCACACCCTCTCGAGCCAGCTTGTGCACTACCTTGCCCACCATGGGAAAAGGAGGAAACAGATACAGGAAAACCGAGCTCCCGCCAGGACAGAGGCACGGCATCCACTGCCAGAGCCAGAGGGACCCGGGAAATAGAAACAAATGCTAATAGCTAGCGAACGTGAGGAGAGGCAAACAGAGCCACAGCACCAAAATACACGGAACGTTGCTCACGGCCCAATACAGAGTCAACAACACCACTCGGAGGGTACTCTTGTTACAAGTCCCTCCCCGATGACTGAAGTAGGCAACCACAGTCCGGATGTTGGAAAGAACCTGAACCGGCAGGCCCCATAGGTGAGGCATCCACCGCAACAGTCTCATCCGAGCCACCCTTAGCTCCAAAACATTGATGGGGCGTGTGCCTCCTGAGGGCCCCACAGCCCTCAGAATTGGTGGGCTCTCCAGTAGACCCCCCAAACTGACCGACTGGGATTCGTCGAGACAGTCTCCCAGCGGGGGATAAATAATCTGCCCCACCAGAAGGTTTTTTGAGTCCAGCCGCACCCGAAGGGACCGACGGACCAGAGGAGACAGAACAAGGACTGAACCCAAGGACAGGGAACACTTGTCCCAGGCCGATAGGAGAAGGAGCTGAAAGAGCCTAATGTGAAATTAAGCAAAAAGGTACTGTTTTGCAAAAAAAAAAAAAAAAAACAGGCCACCATCAGTCCTACCAGTCTCCATCCCTAGCCGGATGGACAGATGAGAGTTCGTAAGGACAAACCGAATCGGCGCTTTAAATGCTCCAGGTGATGCACGAAGTCACAATCACGGCATTGCACAACAGATACTGCCTTATAAGTCCAGCGCGCCAACCAAAAGCGCCACTGGAGCACACCTGAAGAGCGTCCACCTACGGCTAAGAGAAAGGAAATCCTGGCCTGAAAGTTATCCAGCGACATGCCCGGGATAGAGGACACCCTTGATGAGGAAAGTGAAGACATGGGATAAATGATTACCCCCCTAAAACACTCCAGTGTCGCCACGACCAGCCGGGTATCCAGCTCCGCCTGACAGAACGAAAGAAACGTAATGAGAAGGTTGTCCAAATAAGGAAGAATGTGAATGCCCTGGACTCATGAGAAGGGCCATCACACCCGCCAGCACCTTGGAGAATACCCTGGGTGCAGAAGTGAAACCGAAAGGGAGAGCCATGAATTAGTAGTGCTGCTCCCCTACCGCAAACCTGGGAAACCGCTGGTACCCTGGAAGGCCGGCACAAGAAAGCAAGCATCCTTGATCTCTATTGATGATATAAAGTCCCCCGGGGGCAGGGAGCTGACAGCGGAGAGCAGCGTCTCCATGCAAAACCATTTTGGTCAGATGAACCGGATGAGATCTTCAAGGCCAGAATGGGCCAGATGGGACCATCTTTCCTGGGGACTGTGAAGAGATTGAAATAGTAACACTGACCTCTTTCCCCAGGGGGGGGGGAGCCTGACGAATGACCCCCATGGTCAGACAGCCTTGTACTGCCGTAAACAGGCCCTAAAACTGCCCAGGATCCAAAGAAACTCGTGAAGAGAATCTGGGAGGAGAGAAGAACAGCAGCAGCAGCAGCAGCAGCCGTCCCCCACCAGAGGGGAGAAGACGCCCCCTCAATGCAGAGTGGGCTAGCAGAAGATTAATACAGGTCGGGCACGGCAACAGCTATTGCCCCGGAATCTCCCCCTTCTTTCCCGCAAAGGGCACCCCCCCCGCCTGACCCAGGCCCATAAGGGAGGGAGTGAAGGACCATGACCCCCGAAAGGGAAGTGGCTGCTTTTGCGTTGGTGTAACTTACCTTTTCGGCCAGAGCTCCACCATCACCGACAGGCGCAACCCAACAGGGGGAAGCCCTTCGAACGCCTTTGTGACAGCCAAGTCAGCTGCCGACCGGAGCTACCCGACCGAGTGGCTGGAATCAGATCACTCAGCTGAGGTCAACAATACCTTTGAATAGTGCCCACTAAAGCAGATAGGACAAAGGTGTTCCCCCACCGTGATAATTAGCTCACAAGCGATAAGCTCTAAATCCAACACCAGAAGGATCCAATTGGAAACCTTAAGGACGTCCCCCAATAAGGTCCTAATAAGCGTGGCCTAATAGCGAAAAGCCTCCACAGGGTGTAAGGCCACACAGACAAGGGCCTGGGAGACCCGTTAGCCTCACTATCCATCAGGTAATGAGACGGGGGAGCGCACCACATACACAATATACAACCCCAGGATGGTGGCATCCACCCAGAGGGGTCAATGACCAGAACTAGACCAAACCGCGGGGAAGGGATACCTCCTATTCCACCCCTTAGCATGAGGGAGACGACAGCATCCCACTGCTCTGAGGGCATCAGTGCAATGGCAGGCTGATCGTCAGGGGAAACAGAATCTGAATAATATCCCTTTACACAAAGGGAGTACAGACAGGCAATAATATTAAACATATTAAGCATATTGATAATGTATAGGCCGGCGCAGCGAGCGCCATGAGCCGACATTCAGCTGGATTCTTCCGGCCACAAGGCTAGCAATCCATCACAGTGTTGCCCTCTAGCGCAAACATCCATTGCTACTCCCCGCTAGTGTAAACGTCACTAGGGGTCATACCCAGGAGCGGGGGTGTGAGTGACAAACCAGCCGAGCAAACCCACGGCCGCACGGGCCCAGATTGCTGCGCCAGCACCCGCTGTGCACATATACTCCTCTAATACAATGTTGCCCACCAGGGATGCCCCGCATCCCACATAGAGCCGGGCTTGCCCCGAGGGGACCCCGAGCAAAGTATCCTGGGAAGCCTCCATAAAGTGGTTTTGGTAGCCGCAATGACCAATGGGAATTACGCTGTTGAGCTAACCGGGATGCCCCTTAAATGTCCGTTAGTGGGAGGATTTAATAAATGGTAACTCATGTCAAAGAAAAGGCCACAGGACCAGGGGGAAGCACTAAATTTGGAAGACCCCCGGAAGACATAAATGTCATCACACGCATACAGAAATACATAAAGATATACATATAATGCAATTAGCATAAGAAGCAGCCCCCCCCCCCCCCCCCCAGCCTCAGGGGACGCACATACCATACATGCATCTTAAAATAGACAATAATCAGCCCGGCAGGGGACACTCACCAATACTATAGGAGACAGGATAGCGCGAGACAGTCTCCCAGCAGGGCAGCCGGAAGGTGTGACAGTAGGAAGAAAAAAGGGGGGGTGAGGCACCTGCAAAGTGCGCCGAGCGCTAGGCTCCGCCCCCTCCAAGCACAGGAAGAATACAAGCGGCCGAGCTCCCCAGCAATGCGGGAGCCAGCCGTTAAATGAAAAAGAGAGAGGGGGTGAGCCACCTGCACAGCGCGCCGAGCGCTAGGCTCCACCCCCTCCAAGCGCGGGGAGATCGCAAGCGGCCGAGCTCCCAGCAATGCGGGAGCCAGCCGTGACGCAAAGAGAAGGGGTGGGCGAGCCACCCGAGTAGCGCGCCGAGTGCTAGGCCACGTCCCCAGTCAGCCAACCAAACCGCCGCGCTCCCCAGACAAGGGGGAGCCGGCCAAACATCACCCGGCCCTCTGCCGGCTAACAAAGCAAGAAGGAGCAAAAGGGGGCAGGCCTGCCGGTCAGCGCGCCGAGCGCAAGGCCACTCCCCCTCCCCCTCAGAGAACCACAAGCAGCCGAGCTCCCCGCCATCTTGCGGGAACCGGCTGTAACGGCACCGGACCGCCGCCATGGAAGGCGCACGTTGAAGGATGGAGAGAAGCGCTGTACGGCGACAGCGCCATAGTTAAAACACATTCACACACACACACAATTTAAATAAAAATATATACATATATATATCACACACAGCCCCCCCCCCCAACTAACCGGGACCAGGGAGGAGGGAGGTTAGGGGGAAGCCGATGACTACATTTAAATTTGAAGCGAGGGCCTCAACGGACAGGGCATCCCAAGTCAGGATCACCAACAAACCTGACGACCGCCTACCCTTTGAAGAGGGCCTCACGGTGGAGCAAAGCTCCTTCAAAACACCTCTAAAGGTGCTACCTATCCTCACCCAGACCCTGCAGCCATAGCTGGGAGGCTTAATGTTATTTAAAAAAGGGTCCAGGCGGAATTAGGACAAATTGGGGGCCGGGTGTTACCCGGCTTACCTGAAAGGAGAGAAGAGCCATCATCTTGAGTGTCGTCGCCTTCACTGCAGAGACTAAACTGGGGGATGTGTGGGAGGTCCCAGGTGTTTGTGGGGCAGGGAGGGGCTTCTTTTTTTGCCATCTTGCAGTAGAGCGCCCTCTTGTGGACTATAATCCAAGTGTAATGATTAATTCCGAAGCAGGGTGTGAGACATACTTAGAATAATCCGGAAGGACACCCCTGGTTCTTGTTTAACACTAAGGTGGGGGGAGGAGGGGTGCCCCTGCCCGAGGGGGCCGAGATGGCCGTCTGCGAAGGGGTGATTTGCCCTTTTTACCGAACAGGTCTAGACGGGCCCCAAATAGGCGTTGCCCTCTAAAGGGGAGCCCAGTAGGAGTCTTTTTAGTAGCATCATCAGCACCCCACTGTCACAGCCAGACCAAGCGACGAATAGCCACCACAAGGGCAGAAGTTCTTGCACACATTCTAATAGCGTCATCCAGCGCTAAGAGAATACATTTTACAAATACATCACAATTGGAGAGTGCATTAAACACCTCCCAGGGGAGATCCTCGGGGTGACGATAAAGCAATTTTTTGATGAGGGTTCTAGCGCCACTGCAGTAATAGCTGCGGCACAGACTGGGTGCAGCGCCGTCCCAGCACAAGAAAAGGCATGGGAGGCCAGCATCCCGAATGGTACTATAAGCAGGGGTTGTAATAAAGGGGGGATTAGGGACCCCTACGATCGGCGCATCCACCACGGGCGGAGGATAACCCAAGTGTAAGTATTATATCTGGAGCAGGACGTACTGTATACTAAGAATAAAAGAGGAGGGAAAAGGCAGTAGAGAAAAAACGGAAAAGATTAAAGAAAGGGGAAAAGGAGGAAATTTCATTCTCTGCCAGGATATTCCCAGAAGAACATCTTTAAAAAACAAAGATGAATAATATGATCAATACGACTATGTACATTTAATGTACGCGGGGCAAACAGCCCCCAAAAAAGGCGCAATATTGTAAAAGAATTAGAAAGGCTAAAAATGGATATCGCCCTACTCCAAAGCAAAAAGCAAAAGAGAACCGTATAAAGCTTTTAGCGATTTCGGAAATATGATATCAAATTCCTACCGTTCAAAAAAAACATGGTGAGTAGCAATTCTATTTAACAAGAAATGTCAGCATGAAATAATATCTAACTATATGGATGACCAAGCTAGAACGATCATCATAACACCAAAAATTCAAGGGCATACGCTAACGATCGCCAACACATATGCTCCGAATCAAGGACAATCTAAATATGTAATAAATGTCGCAAAAAAATTAGATAAATTAAAAAAAGGAATACTAATCTGGGCAGGTGATTTTAATCTCATAGCAAACTCAGAACTCGATTCAACAGGTGCAAAGAGAAAAAACTCCGCCCTAATTACAAATAGCTATATTTGGGAACACTTTAAAACCCTCAACTTAGTAGACGTATGGCGTATATTACATCCGACAGACAAAGATTACACATGCTACAACAGGGACCAGAACACTTACTCTCGACTGGATTTCTGCTTTACTAGACAACACCTACAAAATGTCCCACAGTGTAAAATTGAAAACTTAACCCTCTCTGATCATGCACCTGTCACCATGACAATGAATCTTGGAAGAGAGACATACACCCCATATCAGTGGAAAATGAACAGAACCATGATAGAAGAATCGAAAGAAGACTATAATAAGAAAAGAACTGAAAGACTACTTTGAGATCAATAATACTGACGATGTCACCCCCAGCTCTATATGGGAAGCACACAAAAGCTATATTCGAGGAATCTGCATAGCCATCTCTGCAAAAAATAAAAGAACTAACCAAGAAAAAGTTAAATCTTTAATAGGAAAAATTGAGGCCTTAGAGAAGCGACACAAACAACACCTCTTAGAAACCACCTATCAGGAAGTAATGAAGACAAGGCAGCACTTAAAGATTTTCTAAGCCCAAAAGAAACTAGATGGATAGGATAAGGATAGCGGAGCTGAAAATTTTATTGAAAAAAATCATAGATGACCATAACATGGTTCATTATACGACTGAGGAAATAAGAAATACTTTCTATCAGTTCTATCAGAAAATCTATAATGTAGCAGAACCAAATATAAAAAATTACGCACCAATCTTTCGAGACACAAACCTTGAAAACATTTCAGAGGGACTAAGAGAAAGTCTAGAACAGCCTTTCAATATTAAAGAAATAACTAGAGCAATAAATAATTTAAAAATCGGAAAATCCGCTGGCAGCAACGGTTTTCCTGCTGAATATTACAAATCATTCACAGATGACCTGGCTCCTCACTTACTGACGCTATTTAATTCACTAGGTAAAAGCACATCCCCAAGTACACAAATGAACAACGCCGTTATAAAAATAATCCCTAAGCCTGACAAAGACCTATCAAAATGTGCTAATTATAGACCCATTTCACTGATTAAAGTGGGCCAACACCCAGGGGTGATCGGCCCGGGAATCTATAAGATTCCCGGGCCGATCACCTCACACACCGCGGGACATCCGAGATCGGGATGTCCCGCGGGGTGTAACCCCCCCAAACACCCCGAAAAACCTTACCTCTCCAGACACTGCTTCCGCCGCCGCACTCACACTCCTCCAGACGTGCGCGCGCCCGCGCCGGCCGTCTCTGAATGGCCGGCGCGCACACGTCAAGAGTGACGCGCGGGAGGCGGCGGCGGGCGCGATCCCTTGTCCGCCGACGGACGTCACTTGTCCGTCGGCGGGCACTGGACAGTGCAGTCACGTGGGATCGTGGAGAGGTGAGTTTTCGGGGTGTTTGGGGGGGTTTTAGGCAGCGGGGCACCCCCGATCGCGGTGCCCCAGGGAAGTGGACCAATACCCAGGATAGTCAAAATCCTGGGTGTTGGTCCACTTTAATGTCGATCTCAAGATTTTTGCTACAGTAAACTGCAAACGTCTGGAAGAAGTCATGCCATATATCATCTTCCCAAACCAGGTGGGCTTTATGCCTAACAGAGGTATTCACTCTAATATTTCTTCAGCAATAACATCTATAGACAAAATAATAAAAAACAAAACTAAAGCAATTTTAGTTGCACTTGACGTTGAGAAGGCATTCAATGGGATCCCATGGGAATTTCTAGAAGCTTCACTTGAACAGATCGGCTTAGGCCCAGAATACATCAGTAAGATAATGAGTCTCTATAAGAACCAGTATGCCCAAATAATAAACGGCACATTAACAAAACCTTTCGAGATCAAAGATTGAACAAGACAAGGATGCCCTCTATCTCCGTCACTTTTCAAAATATATGTAGAAACCCTAATCCGCAAAATCAACAACGATACTAAGATAAGGGGAGTAGGAACAGGCCATAATATGACAAAGGTCTTAGCCTATGCAGATGACATTCTGCTAGTCCTTGAAAACCCCAAAGACTCCCTACAAAGATGTATACAGATTTTAGAATCTTACGGTCAATATTTCAATTTTAAATTAAATACTGAAAAATCTATAATCATGCCCCTGAATATGTCCCCGCAAGAAATACAGGAACTTCAACAAATGACTAAATTCCAGATCGAAGAAAAATGCATTAAATACCTAGGGATTAAAATAACAAACCATCCAAAGCAATTGCTGGAGGAAAACTATACTCCTCTTTCTCGCCAATTAAAAGAGTCCACAAAAAAAATGGAGTAAAATTCCATTGAACATTATGGGGAGAATCTCTCTAATAAAAATGTTCTTCCTCCCAAAACTAATATATTTATACCAAGCTCGGCCAATAGCAATACCTGAGAATTTTTTTTCTGAACTAGTTAGAATATCGACTGAATTTATATGGCGAGGTAAAAAGCATAAAACCAAATATAACTATCTGGCACGCCCTCCAGAACAAGGTGGTCTAGGTGCCCCTGACTACAGAGTATATTACCAAGCAGCTCTTTTACAAAGAATTTTTCGATGGAAGCAGCAGTCATACAGAGAAGATTGGGCACAAAAAGAATTAAACCTGATCGAAGTAGATGAGATACTTTCCCTAAACCCTAAAATACTGTCCGATATCTCCAGATACACCTTACACCCTTTTACACTACACACGATCAACACTCTAAAGAAACTCATACTTATCTCCATACCCTCAATGCCTCATAAGCTTGGATAAAATCAACATGAGGGAAGTAGAAAAAGGAAGACAATAACCTGCAGCCCACAGAAAAATACGTTCGTATGCAAGATGTTGGTCAGAAGAAGTAGACTTAGACTTAATATACTCCAAAGATCGCTCGGAAAAGGATCTGAACACCTTTATGAAAGCTAGTAAAATACATAACGTACTCAGTAAAAATAAAAAAACAGATAGGACTATCGCCACCAACGCCACCAACCAGCTTCCAGACATTATTCCTTTGACCATAAAGCCCCCAAAACAGCTGAATACATACTATAAGACATTGTTCGATTATGATAGTACGATAGCACGTGTAGCAAACCAGACACATATAAAAAAAAAAAAAAAATGGGAGTATGACCTTAAAAAACCAATAACCTACACAGAGTGGCAAAATATATACAAAGAAAAATACACTTATCATATCAACACCGCTAAGAATATTTGGATTCAAGTTCATAACAAGATATCATTTGACTTCGGATAATAATAAAAAGATGACCCCTTTTATTTGTTGGTGGTGCAACCTATACCAAGCAACAGTGAAGCACATTTGGTGGGAATGCAAATACATCAAACGCTTATGGGAGGAAGTAGCAGAGCTCATCAAGAATAAGGCTGGAATAATCATACCACTTGATCATTCAAATATCCTCCTAAACATCGAAAGCTCACATACACCTGTATCAAACGAGACTTAAAATAAATTTTAACCTGTTAGGTACAAAATACCATATAGTGAAATTCTGGCGAAAACCAAACCCTCCAACTCTAAATTCTTGGATACAAGGGATGGCGGGTGTCCTAGAGACAAAAATCGCCTTAATAAATCAGGACGATAAGAAGAAACAGCTTGTACATCTTTGCAAAAGAAAACTCTACTCCATATTTCTCCCCTATCCCCTCTAATAGCTAACTCGGGTACTGGGTGGGAGGGCTAGCATGGGAGGTGGGATGGAAACATAGGGGGGGAGGAAGGGGATGGGGGAGGGAAAGTCCAGGGTAGAAGGGAGGGAACGGGAGAGAGGAGAGAAAGAGTAGAAAAAATATAAACACTGGTTATATTATTTTCCACAATCACAATCAGTGTCCAAAAATGACCCGCAATGATGTTGACATGATCTTTGGTACAAGATGAATCTGTCATGATTTAGACTTGACAAACCAAAATCAATACTGAGTGGGAAAAAAAACAAAAAAAAACAAACGACTTTACTTACCATAAACTGCAAATCCAAGAACCAACAGGGCCATAGCTACCACTTCCTTGTTCCATGGGAGCAGGTTGTCATTCTACCATACCATGTAACAAATCAAGTTGGGAACCAGGCACAGTGCACCCCTCACACCTAGTGAAGCCAATTGATCACAAAGATCTACCATGGCATGGAACACAAAACTGGGCTGGGTGCGAGGGCAGACTGAGTGGAACATTACAAATCTGGATGCCCCCAGGCTGTGGACATCCTACCTCCCCTTTTGATTCACTTATAATATATACCGTAGTAGGACTCCTCTTCAGAACAAACATTCTGAATTTTATACAGTGCATTCATGTAATAAAAATCATCTGCGAGAAGGGGAATTCTCCTGTATTGGAGGCATAGAAGTTAATAAAAGCAATTGCGCTTTTCCTTAGCGTGCAGGCAAATGTAATCTCGTTCAGGGTCTCTTGGGCTTCTCTCGCTTGACAACTTGATGCGACTCAAAGCAATGGGCTGAATGCAGTTACTCCGCATGCATTCTGATCAGCCAAGAGTCACACAAGTAAACGCCTGCATACATAACATTTGCAAGAAGTTTAGTTAAAAGAAGGTTTAACACTTTGATGGGAAATTACCATTTTGAGTATCGTTTGTTTCATGCGGCGAGGGCATCCTGATTTGGGATGCCCTGCTTTGTGAAACCCCCCAGATCGCCAGTAAATGGTTACCTTTCCCAGGTTCAATGGCACATGCACGGGCCCAGCCGTTTGCTGGGCTTACCTTATTTTTCACCCTTTAAAGACACACTTTCACCCCAAAGGGGGGCACAATATAGGGCGAATAACTAAAAAAAAGACTTTGATTTCCGGAGTTCCCACATCGTAATAAATACACAAACACACCCGATTGCCAGGATCAGCGCCCTGGGAACTTCTTCGTGGGAAGGCGGCAACATCGGCAAGGGCAACAGATGCTGGTAGTGTGTGTGTGTGTGTGTGTGTGTGTGTGTGTGTGTGTGTGTGTCAGTCAGCGGGAGGTGGGAGCTCAGGGAATGCAAGTATTTAATGTACTGTAATTGGAATGCCACACGCATACACACTGCCTGTAACTGGGATGCCAATTGGGATAGCACTACCTTCCAAATAAATAATAAAAGATTTATTGAAAATACATATAGCTAAAAAGAAAAAAACAATACAATACATCTAAGACTACATCACAAATACACACTAGACACCGGGGGGTGCCAGAGATCTAGCACAATAATACTTAATAATCCATGTAAATAAAACGCCTAGTACCGCAGTTGGTGAACAATAAGAATCAGAAGATCCTTCAACAAAATATAAAAAAAATTCTCAACTAATCATACAAAAAAAATTCATATAGCAATATACAGTGTGCAACAATTGCAAAAAATGTGCAAAATAGTGCAAGCCGAGTCCCATATATAGATAATGAAACTAATAAAGTGCCTGTGCCACAAATACTGTGCAAATTTTATAAGGACAAAAGGACCAACCAGGGTAAACAGCAAAGGCATACAGCAACATAATATACATACAGACCAACTGGGCCTACCCCCATAGATATATTCGCCAACGCGTGTCGCAACGTCCGTGCATTGCTTCCTCAGGACGACCATGAGCAAAGGGCCATGAGCTGTCTCCCTATATACCCACAATACCCCTGATAAGAGGGTGTCCGCCAATAGAGGACCCAAAGTAATTAAATAATGCTCCTCCTACCCAGCCCCACAAGCGCCAAATAGTCAGTCACACCCGAGTAATAATAATCAACTTACATAGGAGCCCACGTCCAGCACAATGTCCCACACATACACACTGTCTGTAATTGGGATGCCCCACACATACTGCCTGTAATTGGGATGCCCCACACATACACAGTGCCTGTAATTGGGATGCCCCACACATACACAGTGCCTGTCAGTGGGATGCCCTACACACTCATATACAAGAAAAACACAGAGCTTAATATTTTTACAATTTGGAATAAAATCCATTAGGTGGGATATCCCAAAGTGCATGTGCCAAATATTATATATAGTCTCATGCAATTTCAAATGCCAAAAGGCTGCAATATTCCTTTCAAAGTTCCACGTCCCAAAGTGCATGTGCCGTCCTCTTTAAACGTGCTCACATCACCCGCAAAACTCTTACCAGATGACCATCTGGGAATAGCTCATAACGCTATAGTCGCAGGCCAATCATCCAATATATAAACAGTGGGGGGTTTTCACAGACACCCGCTGATTTAATGAAATTATTGCTCTTCCCAAGCTCAACAAACAGGGTGCATTATGCCCAGTATCGAGTCTGCATACGTACATGCAAAAGGAAAATATGGAACAGGACTAGTCCAATATGTTTAAAAAGTTCTTCAACATTTATTAAAAACAAATATTGCACTCACATTAATGAAAACTCAAAAAGCATGTATGCCCAGTACACACAATAGCAACTCTCACCGCCAAGTCTGAATGCTTGCAAGGTTCAGTACCACCTAATTTTCCGTGGTTGAGTCCAGGATAAAAATTCCAATCCATAAAGGTGAGTAATCCAATGTAATAGTATGCAGACTCCCAATACGTTTCGTCGTGGATGCGACTTTGACCAGGGCAGAATATATTCAATCTATATATAAGCGCTGTTTTTTTTTTTACAGCTGTCCTAGTTGTTTTGTTGTTTACACACACACACACACACACACACACACACACACACACACACACACACACTGCCTGTAATTGGGATGCCACACACACACACTGCCTGTAATTGGGATGCCACACACACACACTGCCTGTAATTGGGATGCCACACACACACGGCCTGTAATTGGGATGCCACACACACACTGCCTGTAATTGGGATGCCACACACACACTGCCTGTAATTGGGATGCCACACACACACTGCCTGTAATTGGGATGCCACACACACACTGCCTGTAATTGGGATGCCACACACACACCGCCTGTAATTGGGATACCACACACACACACACACACACTGCCTGTAATTGGGATGCCACACACACTGCCTGTAATTGGAATGCCCCATGCACTGCCTGTAGTTGGGATGCCACACACACTGCCTGTAATTGGGATGCCACACACACTGCCTGTAATTGGGATACCAAATACAGACACTGCCTGTAATTGGGATGCCACGCTCACTGCCTGCATTGGGGGATCCCGCTCACTGCCTGCAATGAAAAATAAAGTAAGTCATTAGGCAAACGACTATGATAGTCTGCAATGGGGAGCGTGAGCGGACCCATCCCTAGCCGTGTGTGCGCTCCTGTCCCGGCCTAGCTGAATGGCTGCATTGGGACCACATGTACAGCCTGAAGATGCAGTCTGCTCTCCCCTTTTCAAACAATGAGAGTTGTTTGCCAAATGACATAGGCATGCAAACGGCTCTGACTGGACAGGACCCCGGGCATGCGCCTTTGGATCGGGGAAAGGTACGCTGCTGTCACTTGTAAACTCACATTGGCGATGCCATGGCGCATGCGTGCGTTGACAGCCCAATCAGAGTCTTGCACCCATTCAGATTTTACTGTGCTGTTTAAAGCGGCAAGTAAATGCTGAAATGCGGTGCGCAAGTCGTTCCCCCTTCTACACAAATCATTGATTGGAAGACTGCGCTCCCGCTGGTCCCAGGGCCCCTGAACTGTCTTGATTGTCCAGAATGCCACTCCAACCCGTCAGACTGGTGTCTGTGGTCAGGATGACCCGCAGGAAAGACCGACTCACTGCCAGTGACTGCTGGTCCACCCACCAATTCAGGGGTTGTCGAGCATTGTCCATCAAGATGAAGCAACGAGCCAGAGTCTGCACAGTCCTGCGACATTGTGATATGAGAAGCATTTGTAGAGTGGACCTGAAACGTTCCAGTATGGACAGGACCTTCCAGACATCTCGTAGTGCCTCTGCCAGAGATGGGACTCGGATGAGCAAGTCTTCCAGGTATGGGGTGATGGCACTCCTGCATAGGCAGGGTATGCACATCGCCGCCAGCAAGACTTTCGTGAACACTCGCGGGGCAGTGGACAGTCCAAATGGCAGTGCCGCAAATTGGAAATGTCAGGCGCAGGTATTGTTGGTGACCAGGGAAGATTGGGACATGCAGATAAGCAACATGGGGATAATGGTGTGTCGAGCCAGACCAAACACCGGTTCATCTACCTCAGGTGGCGAAGACCAAACCCTGACCTCCTCATCCAGAAAGGGGTACTTGGTGTCCAGGACAGGAAGAGATAGAAGCTTATCTGGTTTCTCCCACTTCCACCAGTCTGTCGAAATGGGCAAGCCTGGGAAAAACCTGCCTAACCCTCTGGTGCTTGACCGAGACATACAGAGGTGCAGAACCTACAATATTGCCTTAATAAGCTCCTCAATCTGATTTGTTGCGTGAGCCGGGGGATCCCTGGCACATGTATGGCTTCTGGTTCCATTCCACTGCCGGTCAACACCTCCCCCTCCGACCAGCCAGAACTAGATCCTGAAACGCTAAATAGGTCCTTGGACGATCAACCCACCAATCAAGGATGCAGCAGATTTAAGACCCCCACCCCGCAGCAAAATGAACAAATGTCAGATTCAGAAAAGAATCAGTAAAAGTCAAAAGGCTTTACCCTCAGAGGGAGCCCTACCTGACCAGGGGAAGACTGTGGGGTGGCAGTCTTGCTGGAGCCAATCCTCTGCCCAGGAGCACAGGGAAGCAGCGCAGGAGCTGCCAAGCAATGATCAGGGGATGCAGCAGGGACCTCCGGCACCACACAAGATGGTGATGCCTCGTGCTGTTAGTGAGGAGGAGGGTGGAGCCGCAGACCACGCAAATACGGTCACCCCGTCCCTCCTTCTGTTCTCCACTAGTTGATCTCGGCTTCGAGTAGAGGAAAAAATACCATTCTGTGATTACTCACCTTGTAGAATGGATATTATAAATATGCATCACACCCTGCTCCAATAATAATCATTACGTCTGGGATATAGTCCACAAGAGGGCGCTTTACTGCAGAGATGGCAAAAAAGAGGCCCCTCCCTGTCCATATATATACCCGGGACCTCCCACTCATTCCCCAGTATAATTAAGCAGTAAGGGAACCAGGAGAAGCCAATAACAAGATTAACAATATTTAACAAGGAAAACCTTCACCATATAGAGCAGTGGTCCTCAACCCTGTCCTCAAGGCCCACCAACAGGCCAGGTTTTGCAGATCTCCACAAAGATGCACAGGTGGAGTAATTAGTGCAGCTGCAGAGCAATAGAGCTGGCTATTTGGAGATCCAAAAAACATGACATGTTGGTGGGCCATGAGGACAGCGTTGGGGACCACTGATATAGAGGATCCAAGAATAAAAACTCAGGGTGGGACGGAGCAGGGCGTGATGCATATTTATAATATCCATTCTACAAGGTGAGTATTCACAGAATGGTATTATTCCAAGTATGCATCACGCCCTGCTCCAATAATAATCATTACGTCTGGGACATCCAGTAGCAGTGTCCAACAACGGGTGGGGATCCCAAAAAGAGCAACAATGCGCAGTTCAAACCACTGCAGCCTGCAGAACTTTGCGGCCAAAAACAGCATCCACTGAGGCCTGCACATCAACCTTGTAAAACTTGGCAAAGGTATGAACAGAAGACCAGGTAGCAGCCTTACAAACTTGTTCAACAGAAGCCTGGTGCTGAAAGGCCCAAGAGGCCCCAACAGCACGGGTAGAATGAGCAGTAATTCGGAAAGGGTGATCCCTCCCTTTAGCAGAATAGGCCCTAACAATGGCCTGACAAATCCATTTGCTAATGGTAGACTTGACCGGCGCCAAACCCTTCTTTGGACCACAAGGCGTCCGTCTACCTGAAAGGTGCTGTAGCCACCAGGTAGTATTTCAAGTTTCTGACAACTTCCAGAGAATGCAAGGCCCTCTCCTTGTCATTACCAGGATTAGGGCATAAGGAAGGAAGCACAATGTCCTGATTGAGGTGAAAGGCAGAGACAACCTTAGGCAAGAAGTCTGGTTTAAAGCGGAAAACCACCTTGTCCTGGTGTCTCTCAAAGTAGGGGGCCTGAATGGACAGAGCCGCCAACTCAGAAACACGCCGGACAGAGGTGATAGCCACCAAAAAGGCAACTTTCCAAGTGAGAATAAACAGTGCCGCCTCATGCACAGGCTCAAATGGAGGACCCTGAAGGGTAGACAATACCAAATTCAAATCCCAAACCGGTAACAAAGGTTTGTGGGGAGGGCGCACATGAGTGACCCCCTGAGAGAAAGAGACCAAAGGATGAAGAGCGAAAGACCTCTGAAAGAAAACCGCCAAGGTGGAAACATGCCCCTTCAGAGTGCTGAGCTGAAAACCCATATCCAGACCATGTTGAAGGAACTCCAGTATCCGAGGTATGGAGAACACCCAACAAGGGAAGGACCTAGACTCGCACCAGTCAATGTAGGTCCGCCAGGTCCTGTAGTAGATGGTAGAAGATGATTTCTTCCTAGCCCTGACCAGAGTCTGAACAACCGCATCAGACAGACCCTTTTCCGTTAGGATGGAGGTTTCAGCAGCCATGCCGTCAAAGCCAGCGCGGCAAAGGGTACTGATCGACTGCCAGCTGCATGACGTCTGCGAACCACACCTGTCTTGGCCACCTGGGGGCCACCAGAACAGCTGGCACTCCTTCTTGAATCAGCTTGCGTAGGATCCTGCCTAGAAGGGGAAACGGAGGGAAAAGGTACAGGAGACCGAACCCCTGCCAAGGCATGGCATCCACCGCCAGAGCCAGAGGATCCTGGGACAGTGAGACAAAAGCTGGAAGCTTGTGACGAGAGGCAAACAGATCCACATCCAGCCTCCCCCACCTGTGACAGAGGGATAGAAAGACCTTGCTGTTGAGGGACCATTCTCCCCGGCGAGAGGCCCCCCTGCTCAGGGAATCCGCTTCCAGGTTCTCCGCTCCCGTAATGTAAACCGCCGAGATGCACGGGACATTGTCCTCGGCCCAAGAGAGAATCAACGACACCTCCCGACGGGCACTCTTGCTCCGAGTCCCTCCCTGATGATTGATGTAAGCGACCGCAGTCCTGTTGTCGGAGCGAACCTGAACTGGTAGGCCCCGGAGGCGATACGTCCGCACCAACCAAATCACCCTCAGCTCCAGAACATTGATGGGGGCGTGTGCCTCCTGAGGGCCCCACAGCCCCTGGAATTGGTGGGCTCTCCAGTAGCCCCCCCAACCTGACAGACTGGCATCCGTAGTGACCGTCTCCCAGCAGTGTCAGGAACGATCTGCCCCCCAGAAGATTCTTCGAGTCCAGCCACCAAAGGAGGGACCGCCGGACCAGAGGGGACAGAGCAAAAGCCTGATCCAGAGACAGGGGACACTTGTCCCAGGCTGAAAGAGGATGGAGCTGACGAGGCCTCATGTGAAATTGAGCATAGGGAACGGCCTCGAAGCAGGCCACCATCTGTCCCACCAGTTGCAACCCTTGCCGGATAGATGGATGAGGGTTGGACAGCACTTGAAGCGCTTGAAGAAAGTCCACCTTCTGCTGAGGGAGGAAAATCCTGGCCTGAATGGTATCCAGAGTCATACCCAGGAAGGCGGTCACCCGTGACAGGGAGAGTGCGGACTTGGGGTAATTGATCACCCACCCGAACCTCTCCAGTGTCGCCACCACCGTCCGGGTGTCCAGCTCCGCTTGTTGGAGTGAAGGAGACGTAATGAGAAGGTCGTCCAGATAAGGAAGAAGGCCATCACGCCTGCCAACACCTTGGTGAACAAATTGGTAGTGTTGTTCCCCTACCGCAAACCTGAGGAACCGCTGGTGCCCTGGGAAGACCGGCACATGAAGGTAAGCATCCTTGATGTCTATTGAAGTCATAAAGTCCCCCTGGCGCAGTGAGCTGATAGTGGAGTGCAGCATCTCCATGCAAAAACGTTCAGAGGTCCAGAATGGGTCTGATGGAACCATCCTTTTTGGGCACTGTAAAGAGATTGGAATAGTAACACTGACCTCTCTCTCCCGGGGGGACCCAACAAACGACCCCCAAGGCCAGAAGGTTTTGAACCGCCAACAACCGGCCCTGAGCTGCCCGAGGGTCCGTAGGAACCCGTGACCTGAGGAATATGGGAGGAGGCCGGTCCGCGAACTCCAGCTTGTATCCGGAGGAGACAACCTCCAGAATCCATTTCTCTGAGACTTGTTGAACAGAGACCTGAGCGAAGAGCCGCAGCCGTCCCACCACCCGTAAGGGTGAGGGCGCCCCCTCATTGCTGAGCGGGCTTAGCAGTGGATCTGGGTTTGGCACCCCAGGAGGATCCGGGTCGGGCACGGCCTCTGCCTTTGCCCCAGAAATCTCCCCTTTGTCCTGCAAAGGATACCCCCCTGCCTGACCTAGGCCCACGAAAAGAGGGAGTGAAGGAGCCCGAAACCCAGAAAGGGTCGCAGCTGCTTTTTGCGTTGGGGTAACTTACCTCCCTTAGCAAAAATATCCAGACGATCACCAAACAGGCGCAATCCTTTAAAGGGAAGCCCCGTGAGAGCTTTCTTGGCAGCACTGTCAGCTGGCCACTGGTGCAACCAGATACTACCAAGGCCGAGTTCCTGCTACACATCCGAATGGTGTCATCTAAGGCAGAGAGAACATAGGTGATGAACATCTCACATTGTGACAAGGCTCTAAATTCAGCACTAGAAGGATCCTCATGGGAGCTGTCCAGAAGGCCCCTGATCAAGGTCCTAATAGCCACGGCCGTAATAGTGGAAGCACACACCGGGCGCAAGGCCGAACCCACACAGGCAAAAGCGTGGGAAGCCAGTTGATCAATACGCCGGTCCTCACTATCCTTCAAGGTAGTGGAATCCGGGGAATGCACAACAGACGTATTAGACAACCCCAAAACAGGGGCGTCCACCTCGGGGGGAGTTGACCAACATTTGACCACATCTGAGAGAAAGGGATACCTCCCATCCCACCCCTTAGGGATACCGGGAAGCCGGCTAGGCCGCTTTCATTCCTTGAGAACGATATAATTAAAATGCGTCTGTTCTTGGAATTCCAAACGTGGTTTTGCGATACCAAACAATTCCCCCTGCTGCTTAGGTGCCGCTGCAGGAGGGGAAATGGCAAGTACCTAAAAAATTTGAGTCAGAAGTCTATGGGTGTTGTCAGCATCCCAATGCTCTGAGCCGGCATCAGCGCCAAGGCAATGCTGATCGTCAGAGATCGGAATCTGAAAATAATTCCCCTTCTTCGAGAGGGGTGTAGTCAGACAAATCAAGGAAATCATCTTGTTCAAAGGTAAAGGCCGGCGCAGCGGGCGCCACGTGCCGTCTTTTAGCTGGAGCCTTACGGGCTGCAGAGCTAGCAATCAACCTTTCAATGTTGGCCAATCTGGCGGAAACATCAGATTGCGACTCCTCGCTAGCGTTAGTGTCACTAGGGGTCAGGACCAGGCACGGGGGTGTGAGGGATGACACTGAGGGTGCTGATTCAGCCACAGGGGGCCCAGATTGCCACGCAATAGCTTGCTGGACACAGGGTACACAAACCCGCACACATAGCCGGGCTTGCCCCGAAGGGACCCCGAACACAATATCCTGGGAAGCCTCCATATGGTGAATTATTAGTCGCAATGACCAATGGGAATTACGCTGTGCAGCTACCCGGGATGCCCCTTAAATGTCCGCTAGTGGGAGGATTTAATATACACTTTTAATAAGCAAGCCCCTACAATATGGGGGAAAGGACACAGGACCGGGAGAAAACCTCTAATTTAGGTTGTCCCCCTGAAAGACACAAGAGGAAACCCCCATCAGTATGGCAATGCAATCATAAGAATACATACATATCAATGACAATCAAAAAATATATAAATATATATACAGCGCGCAAGGGGCACTCACGCACACCAGAAGGTTAACTGGCCCGGACAAGATGGCGCTGAGAAGGGAAGAGAGGCAGGAGGGGGCGGGCCGCCTGCGTAGCGTGCCGATCGCTAGGCCCCGCCCCCTCCCAGATGCGGGGACACAATGCAAACCGCGCTATTGAACCAATAGAGGCCGAGCCGGCAGATGACGTCACCGGCCCGCCGCAGAGCCGTTCAAATGAATGTCAGAACAGAGGAGGGAAGGCAGAAGCCATGTGCCAGCACAGTCACACACACACGCTGGTAAAAACAGCACACAAAATATACAGAGCATTAACAATGAGCGCCCCCCCCCGACTAACCGGACAAGGGAGAAGGGGGAATAAGCCCATATCTACATTTGGCCACATGTAATGAGGGCTGAGCGGACGGGCATCCCATGTCAGGCTCACCAACCTGTGCCGCCTACCCGTTGGTGGGGGACTTGCGGTGGAGCTATGCTCCAATAAAAAGCACCTAACAGGTGCTGCCTACCATCACCCGGACCATGCAGTCAAAGCTGGGAGGCAGGTAATAGTGGCACGGGTGGGAATAGGACATAGGGCTGGGGCTGTGCAGCCCGGCTTACCTGCAAGGAGAGAGCCATCATCTTGACCTTCGCTGCCGACTGCAAAGACTAAACTGGGGAATGAGTGGGAGGTCCCGGGTATATATGGACCGGGAGGGGCCTCTTTTTTGCCATCTCTGCAGTAAAGCGCCCTCTTGTGGACTATATCCTAGACATAATGATTATTATTGGAGCAGGGCGTGATGCATACTTGAAATATGAGGCTTAGTGGATGAAACACAACAGGGCCACCATGCAAGGCCCAGAGATCAGGTACCCTGTCGGCAGCGGGGTCCTGACCCTCGGGACACAGACCCAGTCGGACTATCTTCCGACACCCTTACCTGGACCTGTGTGCACCCTCCTCACTCTGCACTATCCCACACTATCGGCTTAGGAGCTGACTTCATGCATTTAACTGGGGTTCCAAGGGACACTGCAGCTGGTGAGGTTCTGGGAGACAGACAGAGACGAACCCCCGCTCGTGGTCAGCACTGTAACAAAGAAAATAAAAATACAGTCCCGTGCGACTGCAAGAAAATATCCTGCGCTATATAGGCCGAGAGAAGCTAGTTTTTTTTTTTTTTAAACCGGACCTTCAGCATCATTTAGTGAAAAGCCCAAACTCGTTTAGGATCCTTTCACGCTGTGTGCTCCATTCTGCCCGCCAGGCATTGCAGCGGCAACATGTACATATAACAATGTTATACTATTTATACTCCAACGCAATACAAACAGTAAGAGTGTGAAAGAGGCCTCATAAACAAACAAATGAATGTAGTTCAAGTTTGTAGTTGCTTATACTTTCCCCCGCTGGGCTGAACCTCTTTTTAGGACTCCATGATATGGCAGCCGCCATCTTTCCTCAGAACCACCACGTGCTGAGGAGAGGGGTCAAGTGCAGGGGGGTGGGGACAGACCAGCACTGAGGCCAGGCAAAGGACAGCAATCCCATAATGCTGAGTGACATAGTCAGACAAGGCCTTTCTGCAGACAGCCTGAGACTCCACGGGCTGCCATCTTGAAAGTTTAAATGCTCAGAAAACGCACTAGGTACAGGTGGAATGATCTTTAATGTGGCCAATCAGTATAAATAGGCTGGGGGATAAAACAGCCTCTTATTCAGGGTGAAGGTCCAGTTTAAAGTGGACCAAAATCTCCCCGGAGTCTAAGACTCCAGGGCCAGCCCTCTCCCTGGAACTGTGATCCCCCCCCCCCCCCCCCCCCCGATATGGGAAACCCACCCGCAATTCTTACCTTTCCCCCCCCCCGAGCATCCGCAACTGGTATCACTCACACCCCTTTTCTTCATGTGCAATCCCACCCACTGCAACTGAATGGCTCTGCGTGGGCGTGCACAGCCAAAAGGCGCAGTTGATGCAACGCGCCACTGACGTGTGCAGCTGAAGATTCTATTCAGCTTCTCCAGAGGCACATTGAACCGGACCTTCAGCATCATTTAAAAGGCCAAACCTTAACAAAAACTATTCCCCAGCATCTAAAATTAACATATTTTACATTTTTAGTCGCTTACTTATTATTCTTTTCCCTGCTGGGCTTCAGCTCTGTTCAGGCCTTAGAATACGGACGCCGCCATCTTGCCTCAGAAGCATCACATTTTAAGGACAGGGGGCAAAAGTGCAGGGGGCGAAGTTATAGCTGTACTTTGCTTAGACAGAGCAGAGCCGGGGTCAGGAAAAGGACAACAATCCCAGAATGCAGAGCGGCACAGTCAGAAGACTCTTCCTGCCTGTGGGCAGCCTGAAACTCCATGGGCCACCATCTTGAATGTTTAAAGGCTCATAAAATGCAATATATGCAGGTAGGATGATTTTTAATGTGAGCAATCTGTATGTACAGGGTGGGGAAACATATAAGATAAGCTCTTATTCAGGATGAAGGTCCGATTTAAAATGTGCAGCTAGAGAAGCCGATTGGGTGAGTGGCCGTGCATGCGCCATTGGACCAAGGAGAGGCAAGTACAGCAGGATATCCCAAACCAGGGTGCCCCTGGGAAATGGACCAAAACCTGGGAAAGTGAAAAACCAGGTTTTGGTCCACTTTAAAGCGGACCACCAGTCAAAAAATACCAGACCAGCACAACAAACAGTGCTCATATGCATCCCTCCCCAGGGCAATTTAGATTGCTGCACAGAAAAATTCATTTTCCCAATTTTAACTCTTGCTGTGGTAAATTTAAAAAATACAATTCTGTGAAATACTCACCTGTAGAATTGATATTATTTGTATACAGTACGTCCTGGTCCAGATATAATACTTACACTTGGGTTGTCCTCCGCCAGATGGCACTGCACTGCAGAGACATGCAAAACAGGCTCCTCCCGGCCCTTCAAATACCCAGGGACCTCCCATAAATCCTCAGCATTGAAAAGCAGTGAACAAGAAGCCGCGGGAAATAAACCACCCAGAACAACTGGTAAGGATAACAATGATAACAATCACCATACAGGGGATCCAGAATAATGCAAAAACCAGGGTGGGGTGGAGCAGGACGTACTGTATACAAATAATATCAATTCTACAGGTGAGTATTTCACAGAATTGTATTATTCTTAGTATACAGTACGTCCTGCTCCAGATATAATACTTACACTTGGGACATCCAATAGCAGCAGTGTCCATAAAGTAGGGTGGGATCCCCCAACAAAAGGTGAGTATTTCACAGAATTGTATTATTCTTAGTATACAGTACGTCCTGCTCCAGATATAATACTTACACTTGGGACATCCAATAGCAGTGACCATAAAGTAGGGTGGGATCCCCCAACAAAAGGTGACATCAGGCAGTTTAAACCACTGCCGCCTGCAAAACCTTGCGGCCAAAAACAGCATCAGCTGAGGCCCTAACATCAACCTTGTAAAACTTTGAAAAGGTATGAACAGAAGACCAAGTAGCGGCCTTGCAAACTTGTTCAACAGAAGCCTGGTGCTGGAAGGCCCAAGAGGCACCAATAGCACGAGTAGAATGAGCAGTAAGACAGAAGGGAGGACTCTTCCCCTTAGCAGAATAGGCCTGAATCACAGCCTGAAGAATCCATTTGCTAATAGTAGACTTGGCCGGAGCCAAACCCTTCCTAGGACCAGAAGGGACCACAAAAAGAACATCAGTCTTCCTGAAGGCCACAGTGACTACCAGGTAATACTTCAGACACCTGACCACATCCAAAGAATGCAGAACCCTTTCCTTAGCGTTGCTAGGATTAGGACACAATGAAGGAAGAATAATATCTTGATTCAAATGAAAAGCAGACACCACCTTTGGCAGAAAGTCTGGCTTAAAGCGGAACACCACCTTGTCCTGGTGTCTCTCATAGTATGGGGGCTGAATAGACAGAGCCGCCAGCTCAGACACACGCCTGACCGAAGTAATAGCCACCAGAAAAACAACTTTGAGGGTACAGCCAGAGTACAGCCAGAGCAGCATCCTGAATAGGCTCAAAGGGAGCACCCTGCAAGGCAGAATAGGCTCAAAGGGAGCACCCTGCAAGGCAGAATAGGCTCAAAGGGAGCACCCTGCAAGGCAGAATAGGCTCAAAGGGAGCACCCTGCAAGGCAGAATAGGCTCAAAGGGAGCACCCTGCAAGGCAGAATAGGCTCAAAGGGAGCACCCTGCAAGGCAGACAAAACCAAGTTCAAGTCCCAAACAGGGACCGTAGGCTTACGTGGGGGACGCACGTGAGTGACCCCCTGAAAGAAGGGATGCTGAGCAAAAGACTTCTGAAAGAAGACAGACAGGGCAGAAACCTGACCCTTCAGAGTACTGAGCTTTAAACCCAACTCCAATCCATGTTGTAAAAACTCCAGAACCCTAGGGACTAAGAACTCCCTACAGGGAAGAGACCTAGACTCACACCAATCAATGTAGGAACGCCATACCCTATAATAGATGGCAGAAGTAGTTTTCTTCCTAGCCTGTACCATGGTATCCACCACTGAGGCAGACAAGCCTTTCTCCATCAAGATGGAGGTTTCAGCAGCCAGGCCGTCAAAGCCAGAGTTTGTAAACTGGGATGGCGTAAGGAGCCCTGAGTGAGCAGATCTGGCGCCTCTGGCAGGAAGTACTGGTCTACTGCCATTTGTACCACATCTGCGAACCACACTCTTCTTGGCCACCTTGGGGCCACCAGAATCACTGGCACCATTTCCAGGGAAATCTTGCGCAGAACCCTGCCCAGCAGGGGGAACGGGGGAAAGACATACAGGAGCCGAAATTCCTTCCATGACATTGACAGAGCGTCCGTGGCCAAGGCCAGAGGATCCTGAGACAGTGAGACAAAGGCCGGGAGCTTGTGATTGTGACGGGATGCAAACAGATCCACATCCGGTAGGCCCCACCGGTAACACAGGGACTGGAATACCCTGTTGCAGAGGGACCACTCCCCCTGACGGGAAGTCCCCCTGCTCAGAGAGTCTGCCAGAAGATTCGCTACCCCTGGGATATAAGCAGCCAAAATGCATTGAACATTGGCCTCCGCCCATGTCAGAATCCGCGACACTTCCTGGAGGGCACCCTTGCTCTGGGTCCCTCCCTGATGGTTGATGTAGGCAACCGCTGTCCTGTTGTCTGAGCGCACCTGTACAGACAGTCCCTGCAGGTGATCGGTCAACTGCTCCAGTACCAACCTGACCGCCCGTAGTTCCAGAATGTTGATGGGTAAATGGGCCTCCTGAGGGCCCCACCTCCCCTGGAACCTCAGGGACTTCCAAAATCCCCCCCAACCTGACAGACTGGCATCCGTGGTGACAGTCTCCCAGGAGGGGGCTAGAAAGGACCTGCCCTTTAGCAAGTTCTTGTGGTCTAGCCACCACGAGAGGGACCTTCTGACCAATGGAGGAAGCACACAAACCCCGTCCAAAGACGCGGGGTCCTTGTCCCATACTGAGAGGAGGTGAAGCTGCAGAGGCCTCGAATGGAACTGAGCAAAGGGCACCGCCTCGAAGCTCGCCACCATCAGGCCTACCAGCTGCATTCCCTGCCTGAGGGAGAGCTGGGGGCACGAGAGCAGGGACCGCACCTGCGCAGTCAGAGCTTCCACCTTCTGTTGGGGAAGGAATATTCGTGACTGAACCGTATCCAGAATCATCCCCAGGAATGGGGTCACCGAGGAAGGGGACAGAGGACTTGGGATTATTGATCACCCAGCTGAAGGACTCCAAGGTGGACACCACCAGCTGAGTGTCCAGCTCCGCCTGCTGTAGAGACCATGAGGCGATGAGGATGTCGTCCAGGTAGGGCAGCACTCGAATGCCCCCTGACCTTATCAAAGACATCACCCCCGCCAGCACCTTGGTGAACACTCTGGGAGCTGAAGTGAGGCCAAACGGTAGGGCCACAAATTGGTAATGTTGATCTTTCAACGCTAATCTGAGAAACCTTTGATGTCCCGGGAACACAGGGATGTGAAGGTAAGCATCTTTGATGTCCACAGACGTCATAAAATCCCCTGGGCACAGAGAGCCAACGGCCGAGCGCAGAGTTTCCATGCGAAAGCGCTTGTTCTTGACAAATTTGTTGAGGATCTTTAAATCCAGAATGGGCCTGACTGACCCATCTCTTTTGGGCACTGTGAAAAGTGGAGTAGAACCCCTCTCCCAATTCTCTCCAGGGAACCTTGCAAATAACTCCCAGATCCAGAAGTCCTTGCACTGCCTGCATCAGGACCTGAGCCGATACCGGGTCCTGGGGGATCCGGGACCTGATGAATCTTGAGGGGGGCCGCACAGCAAACTCTATCTTGTAGCCAGAGGTAACTACCTCCTGAATCCACCGGTCTGAGACTTGGCGCCTCCAGACGTGCGCGAAGTGCTGTAGCCGTCCCCCCACCCTGGCGGGCGAGGGCGCCCCATCATACCTGAGGGGTCTTGGGAGGGGCTTTGGGTTTGGTCCCCCAGGAGGAGCCAGGACGTCGCCCCCTGCTCCTATGCCAGGAGTCTGTGCGAGCCCCCGTGAAGGACACCCCTTTTCCCTGCTTAGCGCCTCTGTAGGGGGCTGAAAGGGGGCCCTGGCTACGAAAGGGCCGAGGCTGCCGCCTGCGCTGTGGTAACTTACCTCCTTTAGCAAAAAGGTCTAGGCCAGTAGTCCTCAAACTTCCTCCTCAAGGGCCGAGACAGGCCAGGTTTTGCAGCTCTCTATGCTGATGCACAGATGTAATAATTAGGGCTATAGATCTGTCTGAGCACCAGTTAATTCACCTGTGGAGTAGCGTGGAGAGCTGCAAAACATGGCCTGTCTCGGCCTTTGAGGAGGAAGTTTGAGGACTACTGGTCTAGGCTGTCCCCAAACAGGCACAGCCCCTTAAATGGAAGCCCAGTAAGGGCCCTCTTAGCAGCATTGTTGGCCGCCCACTGGCGCAGCCATACCGCGCGGCGTATAGCCACCGCCAAGGCGGAAGATCTGGCACACAGCCTAATAGCATCATCCGATGCAGACAGGATAAAGTTCACAAATACATCACAGTTAGACAGTGCATTAATAGTATCAGTAGGCAACTCGTCTGGGCCGTCAAGTGCGTTCCTGACCATGGCCCTGTGCGCCACAGCAGTAATGGCCAAAGCGCAGACCAGGCGCAGCGCCACCCCTCCAAATGCAAAGGCATGGCACGCCAATTGGTCAATGCGCCGGTCCTCAGAATCCCGCAGCGTAGTAGTATCGGGGGAGTGCATAATAGAGGTGTTAGACAGCCCTAGAAAAGGAGCATCGACCTCGGGGGGGCGATGACCAGCACTTGACCATATCAGCAGGGAATGGATACTTTGGGATCCCGGGAAGTCTACTGGGATGTTCCCACTCCTTAAACACGAGGTTATTGAAGTGGCTTTGCTCAGGAAATTCCAAGCGAGCCTTAGCAGTATGAAATAGCTCACCCCAGTTTAGCAGTTATCAGTATCATCCGGGGTCCAGTGATCAGAACCAGAATCGTCATGACCCCTAGACTTCTCATCAGATGACCCCGAGTCAGAGAACAGCTCCCCTTCGTCCGAAGGGGCATGGCCATATAGATGCGAAAACTCAGACTCCGTAGGGAAAGGAGCAGAGTCAGGGATTATGTGCCGCTTTTTTGCGTTGCCCTCGCGCGCTAGAGTACTAGCAAGCAATTTTTCAACACTGGCCAGTCTAGTAGCCACATTAGGATGAGAATCCCCGCTTGTATTGGGGGGTTAGACTCAGGCTTGGGGGGGGGGGGTAGGTGAAGTGAGGCGAGGTGCAGGCCCAGCCACAGGAGGGGCGGGAAGTACCATTAGCGCCTGCTGTGCACAAGGGACGCAGACCCGTGCATTGTCACCGCTGATAGGTGAGACCCCACAAGCTACACACAGATGGGCTTGTCCCGAGGGAACCCCGTTCACAATATCCTGGGATGCCTCCATATGGTGATTAATAGGCACAATAGGCCAGTAGGGATTGACGCTATAAGCTACCCTGGATGCCCCAAAGACCTGCAGGGAAGTGGGAGTAATTATACTAGGTCCAACTGGCAATTACACCGGGCCGGGAGAAGCCACTGGATTCCACCGTCTGAAAGACATAATGGGAATAGGGATGTCAGAGCCATGCGCAGTAAGCAAGAATGATGAAAATCGCCCGCGAGGGCACTTACAGACTGAGGGAGGAGGAGGACCATTACCACGCGCGCACGCGACGAGCATCTAAATGGCGCCAATCGAACCTCGAAGGGCGGGCCAGAGCGGGCTGTGGCACGGAGCGCGCCAAGCCAGGTCCCCGCCCCCCCCGAAGAGCGCAAAGCTCTGAGACAGTAGTCAACGCAAACAAGAAATGCGAGTGTATGACACACAGAAAAAAAGATTTGCCAATGAAGACGCCGCCGCCCGTTCGCATGCACATCCAATAAAAGCAAAAGACTCGCGCGGCGGCGGCCGATATACAATAAAAGGCAAACAGCGCGGCTCTGACACCAGGTGTATAAGTCAAGGACAATACTAAGGCCATAACGTGTAACTCAATACACTAAGACCACCACACACCCCCCCCCTTTCTTTCCCCCCGAGCTACGGGGGGAACGAGGGAGTATGGCGACCCTTTGCACAGGGTCCACCGCTACACGGGGTATGGGGCAATAATGCGGGAGGGGCATCCACTAGAGGCTCACCATCAGCCTAAACCGCCTACCCTTTGGTGGGGGACTGCGGTGGAGCATGGCTCCATAAGCACGCGTGGTGCTGCCTACCTTCACCCGACCAGCGCAGCCCAGGCTGGGAGGCACATCACGAAGAGGACGGGTGGGAAAAGTCCAACAGGACCGCAGGCTTTAATAGCCCCGCTCACCTGCAAGAGAGTTATACTTCATGTCTTCCCAGTCGGCACTGCAGAGAAATCTGGGGATTTGTGGGAGGTCCCTGGGTATTTGAAGGGACGGGAGGAGCCTGTTTTGCATGTCTCTGCAGTGCAGCGCCATCTGGCGGAGGATAACCCAAGTGTAAGTATTATATCTGGAGCAGGACGTACTGTATACTAAGAATAATAAGATGGTGGCTCATGCATTTGCAGGCCACCTGCAAGTGCTGCTGGAGTTCCTGTTACTGTGCTATAAGAACCCCCGGTTTGGCTGATGCCCGGCATTATTTATCACCCTGTCTGCAGTTCCAAAAGCCACCAGGGGGTGTCAGCAGAGTCCTGGCTGCTCTCTCTCCCCCTCTACTACTATACCTGGTGTGAGGCCTATTTAAGTGGTTCCGCCCTTCACCTGGTGCAGCAGGATTTTATGTGCTTTGTTTGTAATCTGTTTGTGGCCGTTTATGCTGGCGCTCTGAATCTGAACCGGAGTCTGTATCTGAACCTAAATCTGAACTGGAGTCTGTATCTGTACCTTCATGAAGTCTAGTGACAAGCAGGCCTCTCCCTGGCTTCCCTGAGGCTGCTTGACCATTTGCAATCCTTGCAGCAGGCCTCCTATCGAAGTGTGGAGACTGCTGGCCTCTGTCCTGGGCCCTTTGGGTGAGTGTGCCAGCACCTTAGGGTTTCCGTTTTCCTTATTAGTTATTTAGTTATTTAGCTTTGTTTCTTGTCCCTTTGTATCTGAATCGAAGATCTTTCTGTTTCCTTTGCCATTATTAATAAAACCCTTGTTAGGGCATTTCCTTTGTTCCTGTGTCTTTGGTCTGGCCAAACAATCTGCTCCCCAGGTGGAGAGTTCATATTGGTAGAACTCTCCGGCCTGACATGTGCATTATCCAGGCAGACATGTGAATCCAGGCAGCAGAATGGCTGAGACGCTGGGAGAGGAAGCTTCAAAATAGCCGCCTTCTTTTCCAACTGTGCCAGGCTGTTGGTCCGGTTTAAGGATCTGTGGACAGCAATCTAAAGAAGTGGGGTATGCAATTGGGTCCATTACTGTTTATATTCTCTAGGTGTCCACATTAAACTTGGCAAGGCATAGGTAATTGATTTCTATCACGGCCTCTGCCACTTACTGATGCCTGTAATAAATCACTAAAGCGTGAAGTCTAAGGCTTTATAACAACATTTAATCCTGCATGGAGGGGGAAGGTCAGAAAAAGCAGAGCCATTCGGGGATGCAAGATTGACGATAACTATAACAAATAGGTCCCTAGCACACAATTCATCTTACACCTCTCTGCGGTTACACTTGCAAATGACATTCATTGCAGCTCAGCATTTTTTTTTTTTTTTTATCGTTTACAAAATAAAGAAACTGCCGTTCTGCTTAACACTTAAGCAGCAAGCAACTGCAAGGTATTAATCAGATTCCTTGTAAAGCAGCCCACTCCCGAAATCACAGCTGTAAATGCGAGGATGCAGTCATAGAAACAGATGGCAGATTATTAACAGAGCTTTCACATCCAATCCTTAGGACGGTTACTGCAGATGAAACAGAGCCGCCAGCGCAGAATACTGACACAGCGCTTTTCACGTGCTACTCAATTTGGCGCAGTTTTTTTTATTCCCCCCTTTTGTGATAACAAATACACTTGCACAGCAGGAAGTCTTCATCACACTCCATTAACCTGGCTTAGATCTCGGCAGAGGTTTTTCTTTTTTTTCAATGTAAAAGTGGAACTTTGATCAAAACCTTTTATTTTAGTTTTAGAAAGGCTGAGGGTTAAAGCTCTGTCAAGATTATTTCATGCTTCATTTTTGTGTCATGATTGACAGTAGAAAACTTCACGGGTGGGTAATAGGTGGCACCAAAACAAAAAGAAAGGCTTAGAAAATATTATTGACCGTCCAAATAGTAACAGTGTATAAGGCTGAATAAAGAAAGACTTTACTCCATCCAGTTCAGCCTGTTTTTCTCCTTCCAGTGGTCTAGTAGCCATAGCTGGAAATGTTATTACATGCCAGGAAGGCATCCAGGCCACTTTTGAACGTTTTTACTGTATCCATCATTACTACCTCCTCTGGCAGCGAGTTCCATATTCCCACTGCTCTTACAGAGAAGAATCCCCTCCTATGTCAGTGGAGAAAGCACCTTTCTCCATAGTGAATGCCCTCGGGTTATGGTTACACTCCGGGGTAAAAATAGATTGTGGGACAGATCTTTGTATTGACCCCAAATATATTTATACATAGTTATTAGATAACCCCTCAGGCGTCTTTTCTAAACTAAATAAACCTAACTTTGACAATCTTTCAGGGTACTCTAGTCACCACACTCATTTCATTAACTTTGTTGCCCTCCATTGAACGTGCTCCAGTTCTGATATGTCCTTTTTAAGCACAGGTGCCCAGAACTGTACACAGTACTCCATATGGGGTCTGACCGGTGACTTGTACAGGGGTAAAATGATGTTCTGGTCATGGGCACCTATGCCCCTCTTATGCACCCCATGATCCCGTTTGCTTTGGCAGCTGCTGCTTGGCATTGATTACTACAGTTGAGCTTATTGTTAATTAAAACCCCTAGGTCCTTTTCCATTGTTGTTTTACCATGTGTTTCTTTATTAAATGATCGCTCTGAATCAATCACTCTCAGTCTTACTTGATTGCCAGATCTGAGACCCGCACTGCTCAGCCTGTCACACAGGGGCGTACAAACCATGGAGGCAGGGTAGGCAGCTGCTACCGGGCCAGCGTCATAATGTAGCTTCATGCAAGCTGCTCCCCTGCAGAACCTGTAGCAATGTTTGGACTGGCCCACTGTTGCCATTTGAATCAACTTCGATGGGACACTGGAAGCCACATGGGCAGCTGCCATTTCCCTTTAAAGAAATAACATTGCGCACCAGCACTGCCCATTGCAAAGTAAGACTTTAACAGGGAGCCAGGGCGACAGTTTCAGATGTATGCTCCACAAGTGAAACCAGTAAGCTGCTATCTTGGTTTCCCTTCCTGGTTAATAGACCCCCCATAGTGCACAGGAGCTCTATACAGTCCCTGGCTATCTGCAAGTTGGTGCTGGAGGGGGTTACTTATTTAATGTTGAGGGAGGGCCGTGTGTGTGTGTGTGTGTGTGTGTGTGTGTGTGTGTGTGTGTGTGTGTGTGTGTGAGACTTTGGCTATGGGGCCCTGTAAAACCTGTGTACACCCCTGCAGTCCCATCCACCTTTAAAACAATGGTCCGGGACCAGCCCCCCAGCGATCAGGTAAGTGTCAGTGCTGGGGCACTATATGAGCTTCTTCATTCAATAGGATGAGAGTCCCCAGACCCTTGGAAGTACCTGACCATTACTCCTAAATGACCACCATTGAGGCAGGTGCTGTCCCTGTTCAATTAGGAGCACTAATGTCCCCAGCCTATCTGAATGGCTGGGTGCGAGAACGAGCCATAGCTACAGTAAACACTTCTGGGAGCCACTGGTAAAGGTGAGTTTACCAACGACCCAAAGCCCCAAAGAGTGGTATCCTAAATTGGCTAATGGCCTGGAGTCTTCTAGACTACTTTTGAGATGCTTTAAAGTCTATGTTCAGGCACACACTAACTTTCTCCTCTCTTAACCCCTTCTGGGAAACAGTAAATTGAGACATTTCAAAGCATATCAAAATCTTGGTTTTGCTTAAAATACATAAGGTATTTAAATAACATCTAACAGCTCTGACTTAGCAATGTGTCAATTGTCCATAAATAATATGGAAAAATAAAGATCATAATAAAAAAAACAAAAGACAATGTCTGGAGATTCATTGATTCTATGCAAGAACAACTGTATCAGTGGTGCAAAAACCAGAACATAAAAGATGTCAGATGAAAATTCATGGTGAAAAGCATTGCTTGAAATCATGGTAAATTATGCTGTACGTTGATGCTGAACTAAAACCTACCTCAAATAACCGCAGATCGGCCGGAACTCTGTCCCCAACTGACAAGCAGACCGTATCGCCAGGCACCAAATCTCTGGCAAGCGTGTGCTCTAGTCTGCCTTCCCTGATGCTGCAAGGTACAAGTATAAGCAAAATTAACATCTAGCATAGGTGGAACCAAAGTATTTATAGAAATAAGGGGATCCTACCAGTGGCATTCTGGTGGTACTAGTTTGCTAAGTTCTTCCAGAGATTTCTCAGAACGATACTCCTGTAAAGAAAATCAAGAGGAAAAACTATTGTTATTATCGTGCTATTGCTGGGATCAGCTAAAGAAGGCACGTGACTTTATGGACCTTTTAAAAATACAATTCTGTGATTACTTACCTGTAGAATTGGTATTATGAGTATACAGTACGTCCTGCTCCAAATCTAATACTTACAGTTGGGATATACTCCGCCAGATGGCGCTGGATTGCAGAGACATTGAAAACAGGCTCCTCCCGGCCCCTCAAATACCCAGGGACCTCCCACAAATCCCCAGCATTGAAAAGCAGTTAAGGAGAAGAAGGGAGAATTAAACAATCCAAACTATCAACTATAACAATGATAACAATCACCATACAGGGGATCCAAGAAAATGCAAACCAAGGGTGGGTTGGAGCAGGACGTACTGTATACTCATAATACCAATTCTACAGGTGAGTACTTCACAGAATTGTATTATTTTAAGTATACAGTATGTCCTGCTCCAGATATAATACTTACAATTGGGACATCCAATAGCAGTGTCCATAAAATAGGGTGGGATCCCCAACAAAAAAGGCACAGTAGGCCGTCGAGGCACTGTAACCTGCAACCTTGCCAACGAAAGCGACAGGAGCAAAGGCTCCAGTGTCAAATCATAAAAAACGTTGAAAGGGTATGAACCAGAAACCAAGATAGCCATTTAGTAAACCTGTACAACAAAACCTGGTGATGAAAGGTCAAAGGATACCTACTCACCAGTAGAATCAGAATAAGGCGAGAGAAGTTCAGCACCTCAAGGGAATAGGTCTGAGTAACAGCCTGACAAGATCAAGCTCTAACAATCATTCCAGGAAGAAGCCAATCTTCCCTAGGACCAGAAGGAAAAACCATCCAAGTAAAGGCTAGGCCAAGGCCGCGTAACCCCTGGAAGCAGACAAGATCAGGCACATACAGAGTTAGGTGCCCACAAACCCCGAGGGGCATCAGTCCCCTTAAGGAACCAGAAAAACAATCCAGGAAAAGGATTCCAGCACCTGATGAGGGAAAATAAATCCCCGTGCCTCAGTTACTAGGAATAAGGTACAAAAGAAAGACGATGTCTTAAACACATGAGCCTAAACCACCATCAGAGGTAGAAAGGTCCAGCGGAAGGCGGAACACCACCTTATCCTGGTACATAACAAGGAACGAGGGGTAGCGAAAACAGAGCCACCCGCTCAGACACACGTCTGACTGAGTCAGCAGACCCAAGGGACAACGATGAATGTAAAAGACAGTCAGACAGCCTCCTGAATAGGCCCAAAGGGAACGTCCCACAAGGCAACAGTAATAAAAAATTCAAATCCCAACAGGGATCATAGAATTAAATGAGGCACGCAATGAGCAACCCCCGAAGGAAAGCTTAGCCGAGAGAAATAAGCAGAAGACTTCTGCCGGAGGGCGGACAGGGTAGAACCTGACCTTTCAGAGTACCGAGTTGGGGAGCCAACTCCAAGCCATGCTGAAATAACTCTAGAGCCCTAGGAACAGAGAATGCCCAACGGGAGAGAGATCTAGGCTAACACCTAATCATATGGGTAAGCCATACCTCATAAGAGTGGAAGAAGAAGAAGAAGAAGAGCACTGCTCTTAGACTTCCATTAGTCACTAACACAGAGGGAAGAATCCCGTCTCCATAAGGATGGAAGAACCAGCAGCCAGGCCGGCTAGGCCAGAGACTGTAGAATTGGAGTGATGTAACGGAGGCCCTGAGCGAAACAGGGCGACACCCCTGGCAGAACGTATAGAACAACTACCCTAAGGTATCACGTCTGCGAATCCACACTCCACTAGGCCGCCCAGGGGCCACCCGAATCAATGGTCCCCCTACCAGAGCGATTCTGCACAGAAAACCGCCTAGCAGGGGGAAAGGAGACAAGGCCAAAAAGGCCAGAATGCCACGTCATAAAAATACTAAATCCTCATGACCAGAGGAGCCAGGGACAGGGAAATGAGTGGCAAGAGCCTGAAAAGGTGACGGAGCACCAAACAAGCCATACTGGTTGAACATCATAGAGAACCCAGGGATAGCACAACCTGTCACAGAGGGACCTCCACAGGAGCGAATGCCAATGATAAGCAGGGAACATTATCCTCCACCCAGAACAGGAACATATACCTTTGTGGGGAACCATCCTGCACTCGGTCCCACACAGATGAAAAATGGCAGGCCACAGTCGTCAGACAGACCGAGCACCGCCCAACAGGCAGGCCTGGAAGAGGAGAAGACAGGCGAGATAGCGTCAGCCTGAAAAATCAATGTACTGATAGATACAAGGACCTCCTAGAAGGCCCCATCTTCCCCACACCCGCATGGGGTTACAGAAGGAAAAAACCTCTCCGCCACCTGAAGGGTTGGCATCCACGGTGATCATCTGTGGAAGGGGCAAGAAAAGAACTGTCCACTCAAGGGGGGACTCCTAACCCAGGGGAAGGGTACACATGATCCCGCTCCAGGGATGCTGGGTCCCAGTCCAGTATTAAGAATAGAAGTTGTAGAAGAAAACCCCTGGTAGAGGAATATAAGGTAGCTAACTCGACCTGACATAGAGATTGGGAAGCGAGAAGGACCACCTGGCAGGCCTCTCGCGGACTCCCCTTGGTCTCAGAGACAAAGCTTCCATTAGTACCCTGGTGAACACCGTGGGGGCAGAAGAGAGGCCAGATAACAAGGCCACGGAATAGCGGTGTTGGACATCCAACACAACCAGAAAAGCCTGAGTGTCTAGAAGACACAGGGAAGTGAGCAAAAGCATCCCTGATCTCCCCAGAAGGCAAGGACCCACTAGGCGCAAGGCGCTAGTGGCCCATCCCAGAAATTTTCATGCAGAAAACTGCCTGCATAGCAGAATTGCCAACAACTTGTGATTAAGAAGGGCAGACAGACTCATTCTTTTGGGAGAATGTGAAAAGGTTGACGTAACTGCACCTGCCTCTGCCTGATAAGGAAAAACTGCAAGTGACCTCCGAAACCCCGCAGGCCGTGTATGGCCTGCACCAGCACCTGAACAGAGGCAGGGGACCAGGAGTACCCTGACAATCATGGGGGAGGCCGCGCAGCAAACTTTATCCTGTATCCGGAGGAAACTACCTCCTGTATCCACCAGAAAGAGGCAAAATGCCTCCTGATAGGAGCAAGGTGCCGCCGTCGTCCCCTCGCCCCGGCGGGCGAGGGCGCCCCATCATGCTTGAGGGGATTTGGTGGAAGATTTAGGTTTCACCCTGCCGGAGGGCCCAGAGCGTTGTCTGTTGCTCATGGGGCGGGGGTCTGTGCTACGACTCCGGGAGGACACCCCCCGGTTCTTGTTTAACGCTATGGTATGGAGGGGGAGGGGTGTCCCTGTCCCGAGGGGGCCGAGACGGGCGCCTGCGTGATTTGCCCTTCTTTCCAAACAGGTCCAGACAGGCCCCAAACAGGCGATGCCCTTTAAAGGGGAACCTGGTAAGAGTCCTTTTAGCAGCATAGTCCGCACCCCACTCTCGCAGCCAGACTATGCGACGCATCGCCACCACAAGGGAAGAAGTCCTCGCACACATTCTAATGGTGTCATCCGTAGCTAAAAGGATAAATCTTAGAAATAAATCACAACTGGAGAGTGCCTTAAACACCTCCCAGGAGAGATCGTTAACGTGATGCTCAAGCATCTGTCCGATGAGGGTTTTGGCGGCCACTGCAGTGATGGCCGCGGCACAGACCGGGCGCAGCGCCGTTCCTGCACAGAAAAAAGCGTGTGAAGCCAGTTTATCCATGCGCCGGTTCTCGGCGTCCCAAAGGGTACAGTAAGCAGGAGCTGCCACAAAGGGGGGGTTTAGGAACCCCAATGATTGGAGCGTCAACCACAGGGGGCGAAGACCAACAATCAACCATCTCAGGGGGGAAAGGGTATTTCCAATCCCAGTCCCCTGGGGCCCCTAGAAGCCGACCGGGGTGTTCCCATTCCTCGAGTACGAGAGCATGGAAATGAGCCTGCTCTAGGAATTCCAAGCGCGGTGTCGCTGTATGGAAACGCTCCTCTCTCGGCTGGGGAGCCGCGTTGGGGAGGGAGATAGATAGACAGGGTCTTAAAGATTCTTCTCAGCAAGCCAACGGTATCAAAATGGTTCCAGTCTTCGAGGTCAGAATCGCCATGACTCCTCGGCTCCTCGTCGGATGAGCCCGAGTCCGAGAACAAGCTTCCTTCCTCAGAAGTGGTGCAGGCCCGCGGAGTAGCGGACTCCGCCGATCCCTTAGCAGGGGTAGAAACAGAGGGCGTAGAGGACCGCTTCATGTCAGGGCCCGAGCGCTTTGTCGGCCCTGTAATAGTCTGGTCAGCCACGGGCAGTCTGGAAGACGCAGCCGGCTGTAACTCCTTACTCGTAAGCGACTCGTCAGCAACGAGATTTAAGCCTGGTGGAATAGGAGTGTTAGGGCGAGGAACAGCCCCTGGCGATCCAGGCAGTCGGACCAGTACTTGATCGGCACAGCGTGCACAGATCGGTGCGCTCTCAGCACCGAAGTGGGGGTAGCCACACGTTATACACAGCGGATCTTGTCCCGGGGGAACCGCTGGTACAAAATTTCGAGACGCCTCCATATGGTGATTATCAGTGCAATGTATGTCAGTAGGGATTTATGCAATAAGCAACCCTGGATGTCCCAAAGGCCCGCTAGGAATGTGGGAGAATTTATGTAAGCCCGCTACGAGTTATGTTAGGCCGGGAGAAGCCACCAGAGTCTTTAACGTCTGAAAGACAGAAGGGGAACAATAGGTGTCAGGACCGTGCGCAGCAAAAGAATTAATAAAGAGTGAAGTCGCCAGCAAGGGCACTTACAGACCAGGGGAGGAGAAGGACCGCCAACACGCGCAAAGATCCACAAAATGGCGCCGCCCGAACTCAGAGGGCAGGTCCGATCAGGGCGTGACGCGGAGCGCGCCAGGTCCCCGCCTTCCCCCAAGGAGCGCGAAGCTCTGAAGCGGCTGTTAAGGCTGGCAAGTCAAATCATGTAGTATGAGTAAAAGCGTCTTGCTAGTGGGTACTCATAAGGACCAAAGACGCCGCCACCAATGTAAAAAGATTAGCTTCCTGCCTCAAGTTGCAGGATGATAAGTCAGCGCGAGCTGTACACAATTACATAGATTGAGAAGTCAAGGGAAAAAATACAGCGGCGGCCAGAATAGACGGAGCAAGCAGCGCGGCTCTGACACCTAGATGCCGGCAAAATACGGCCATAATCTTGAGAATAGTATGTACTGAGACCGCCACACACACACCCTCCCCTTCTTTTTCCCCGAATACGGGGGAAAACGGGGGAGGATGGCGACCCTCTAAACAGGGTCCACCTCTACACGGGGCATGGGGCAATAATGCGGGAGGAACATCCACTATGAGGCTCACCATCAGCCTAAACCGCCTACCCTATGGTGGGGGACTGCGGTGGAGCATGGCTCCGTTAAGCACCCATGGTGCTGCCTACCTTCATCCGACCAGCGCAGCCCAGGCTGGGAGGCACATCACAAGGAGGACGGGCGGGAATAGTCCAACAGGGCCGCAGGCTGTAATAGCCCCGCTCACCTGCGAGAGAGTGATACTTCATGTCTTCGCAGTCAGCACTGCAGAGAAATCTGGGGATTTGTGGGAGGTCCCTGGGTATATGAAGGGCAGGGAGGAGCCTGTTTTTGCATGTCTGGCGGAGGATAACCAAATTGTAAGTATTATATCTGGAGCAGGACGTACTGTATATTAGAATACAGGCCAGAACCACACAATCCCCAATTTGAACCCTCTGAACCCTTTAAGCACAGGGCAGGAAGAGGGGGGGGGTTGGGTACTGAGACCGGGAGGAACCACCTACGGATAGACTGGGACCCGTCGAAAATATCAGCATCCCACAACACCGCAGCCACTAATCAGGGCTAGGAGCAACTCAAGGAGGAAGAGGCCGGAGCACGAGGACCCCCGTGCGATAGGAGCGGGGGGAAGACAGCCAGGGCGCAGCCAAATCGTCCACATCAGACCACGTGCCGCAACAATGGCGCCAAAGAACTCCTTGAGGGGTGGGCCGCGCGACGATGACGCAGAACGCTGCCCCGCCCCCCACCCACAGCAGCAGGAGAGATAGAGAGCGGTCTCCGGGCACCAGCCAAAATGGCGCCCGGGCCGCACACAGCACAAACAGGGGAGGAAGAGCCCTCCCTGCCACTAAGGACAGGCACGCTGCGGCACCACTCCGCTCGCCCCCTCCGTGTCATGGGGCCGGCCAGCGCAAGAGCCCCCCCCTCGCATAGACACCAGGAGAGGAGAAAAAAGGAGGAAGGCGAGTAACGCAATGTGAAAAAAGTACAGTGCACCAAACACACACACATAATAATAAAGCTTGTGGGAGACATAAGAATAAAATGGGTCCTAAGGTGGTCCCCCCCCCCATATAGGCTCACCATAGCCTATGGCCGGCTACCCTTTAGTACAGGGTCTGTGGCCCAGAGCATAGCTCTGCTGAACGCCTGACCCTCGGCGTTCCCCTACCATCACCTGATCAGAAGCCTGAGGCTAGGAAGCAGGAAGGGTCCACTGAAACAGGCAGGAGTAGGACTGCAGCGGCCGACGGGCTTGGGATGCCCTGCTTGTCTGCGAAATCCATGGAGAGAGAAATAGATCCATCTTCGCAGTCAGACTGCAAGTGAACTCTGGAGGATTATTAGGGATACAGCTGCCTTTATATGAGCCGGGAGGAGCCACAAGTTTCGTCTGGCAGTCAACTGTGCCACCTTGTGGCGGTAACCCAATTGTCAAGAATGAAGCGACCTGAGCAGGACACCAAGAAAATTGCGGCTACCTTTCTTTCCCAACTGTGCAAGGCTGTTGGTCCGGTTTAAGTATTAACCATTTGAAAAAACAGATGTTTAGTTTTAAAGTGGACCCATCACCTGGATTTTCACAGTCCTAGTGATAGGTCTAATTTCCTGCTGCGTGAACCCCCCCCCCCCCCGAATTGCCCACACAACTCACCTTTCCGCCGCTTCCACGGTTCATTCACAGACTCTTGTCCAATCATTGCTTTATGCTGTGCATACTAATGCACTATATAAAGCAACTGATTTTAACAGTGCACCCACATACGGAGTGGCTGTAACCTTAGAACACTTGCAGCCTGTCTAAATGGCTAGCCACAGGAACCCGCCTCAGCTGAAGGGAAGCCGGGGATGTGGCTGCGAGCTGCAAATGCGTTGCAGTGCTGCCGGAAAGGTAAAAGATTGCGGCGAGGTTCACAAGGTTGCTCCGCCTATGATGGGTCCAGGGAAGCTGCTGGGGGACAAAAAGGGGAGCTTTGGCCTAGACAATCATTTTCACTGAATAAAATGTCAAATTCTGCACCAAATTCAAAGAGATTTTCAATTGTGTAAGTTTTTCTAAATGTAAAGTACTGAAAAATAAAATAAACCAAATCGAATAAAATCGCACTTGCAACCTTTTACAATAATAATTCTATAATCATGCGCAGGGGCCAACAAACCAGTGTCATAAATTGGTTAGTATCCTATTAATCAATATTCAAGCCTCAGTATCAACTGCGGCTCACCCTGCGCTACAGGGTCAACCGCAGTTGATACTGAGGCTTGAATATTGAATAATAAACCAGTAACATTAGAAAGGACATAAGCGATTCTTTCTCGTCCTGTAATACATATTAAGCAGATTTCTTACCTGAACGAAGGCGACCGTGACAACAATAAGTATTGCCTGCCAAAACCACAAGAGAAGAAGTTAAAGCCATATAAACCCGTAAGCTGATCTATTCCAGTGGCAGGATTATTGTTTGCATTTGAATTTCCTGTAACATTCTAAAAACCAAATAAGCTCCACACCCCTTCTGTTAGCACATTAGCACTTTATAACCCAGAACATAAGCCAGGCAGCCATTTAAGATTTTACATGACACAGATTGTCGTCGCAGATGTCGGATCAGCTACTTGTTGTTTCTCCAAATTTCTGGCACAGCTATGCGGGAGGCTCATTATGGATTCTTAATTACGCCGTTATAATGATGCCCGTTCATCATATTCTACTAGTGGATCGCTGTTCCCCGCTGCGCATAAAGTGCTCGGTCAGGGTTCGGTAGCAACAGCTTTGGAAAATAAGGTGGCGTTCCGCCCCGGGCACTTCCAGCAGACCTTGAAGTGACAGCAGCATAAAAACACTGCTGAGGCTGCTTACAATCGTACAATACAATTATTTAATTGTTCAGGAACAAAGAGTAAGCAATTGTGGCTTCCTGAATTTCATTAGCCTGTCCAGAAATAGACATGAAAAATGGCACAAAACAACAATGCTTAGCTGGAAAGCCAATAAATATGCCAAGGCCGGAGCCTTGAGAATTATCATCGCACTGTGTCACCCTCCTGGGGAGATTCAAAACAACTCAAGGAGAAAATGATTTTACAGCTTTTCTCAGAAAATGGGCCACGATGTCATGGACAATTATGATTGGTGAGACATCTAATTACTTAGAGCAAGCATGCTCCTACTTGCAGGCCATCATGCTGACAGCCCATACCAGACATTTGTCTCATCAAATCAGCACAGAGCCCACTAACAACTCTGTTTCTTATTAGTCTTTAGTGGAAAAGACCGTGGCAGCCAGTGGCCTCTGGATGATGGAGCTGAAGCAGGGAGATACCATTGGAGGCTAAGAGGGTCACTTCCAGTGCCTAGTTTGTGTATGTGCTGGCTTAGACAGGCGTCCCACCGAGATATAGAGCATAATAGATTTGGAATAAAAGAAAAGCATAGACAATGTCTAGAGTTTAGATAAGACAGTAGCATTTTTTACCATTATCTAGAATGTCCAGTATTACATCATATAGGGCATATAGGTAGTAACTTAAAGGGGACCAGAACCCAGCGCAATCTGCCCGGCTGATCAATTCCCTTCCCCCGGGGCATCCAAAATCGGGATGGCCTGCTGTGTGAAACCCCCCAGGTCGCCCCGTTCACTTAACTTGCTTCCCGGGCCAACTGCGCATGCACAAGCTGCGGCTGCATCCCCGCTTTCCCTCTAGCAGGGCGCGGTCCCTGTAAGCGGGTTCGGCCGCCAGCGCGCTCGGAGCCGCTGGCCTTAGGCGCTGGCTTAGACGGTGTGATGTCAGTGGCTCAGAGCGAGCTGATTGGACGAACGGTCGTGCATGAGCCGTTGGACTGGGAAGAGGTGAGTTGTGCTCGGCAATCTGGGGGGTTTCACACAGCGGGGCACCCCGGAAAAGGACCAAAACCCAGGATAGTCAAAATCCTGGGTTTTGGTCCACGTTCAATTCAATACAGAATGAATAAATCATCTTGTATATTATAAATAGAGAAAAACCTGTCTGATATATTAGATGTTACATGATCTCTTTAATGTATTTAGTATGAAGATAGAGGGTTTGGGGATTAAATTTCTCTCATATATTCGCAACGTTTCACCCTATAGGTGGCCTTCATCAGGACATGGGTCTGGTGACAGACCGTGCAAGCAATGGCACATAATAAGTAGATCTATCAGAGGGCATATGAGGGTGGCGCAGGCATGGGCACCAGGTATTTGGTATCTGCAGCCGTATCCAGGAAACAGATATACCAGGCTGGTGTGTAAAAATACAATTCTGTGATTACTCACCTGTAGAATTGGTATTATGAGTATACAGTACGTCCTGCACCAGATAGATTACTTACACTCGGGTATTTCTCTGCCAGATGGCGCTGGACTGCAGACATCGAAAATAGGCTGCTCCCGGCCCCTCAAATACCCAGGGACCTCCCACAATCCCCAGCATTGAAAAGCAGTTAACGAGAAGACGGGAGAATTAAAACAACCCAAACTGGGAACTATAACAATGATAACAATCACCAAACAGGGGATCCAAGATAAAGCAAACCCAAGGGTGGGGTGGAGCAGGACGTACTGTATACTCATAATACCAATTCTACAGGTGAGTAATCACAGAATTGTATTATTCTTAGTATACAGTACGTCCTGCTCCAGATAGATTACTTACACTTGGGACATCCAATAGCAGTGTCCATAAAGTAGGATCCCCAAAGTAACAGCAGACAGTTTAAACCACTGCCGCCTGCAGAACCTTGCAGCTAAAAGCAGCATCAGCTGAGGCCCTAACATCAACCTTGTAAAACTTAGAAAAGGTATGAACAGAAGACCAAGTAGCAGCCTTGCAAACTTGTTCAACAGAAGCCTGGTGCTGAAAAGCCCAAGAGGCACCAATAGCACGAGTAGAATGAGCAGTAAGGCGGAAGGGTGGATTCTTCCTCTTAGCAGAGTAGGCCTGAATCACAGCCTGACTGATCCATTTGCTGATAGTAGACTTGGCAGGAGCCAAACCCTTCCTAGGACCAGAAGGGACCACAAAAAGAGCATCAGTTTTTCTGAAAGGTGCAGTAGTTACCAGATAGTACTTCAGACACCTAACCACATCCAAAGAATGCAAGACCCTCTCCTTAGCATTACTAGGATTAGGGCACAATGACGGAAGAACAATGTCCTGATTCAAATGAAAGGCAGACACAACCTTAGGCAGATAGTTTGGCTTGAAACGAAACACCACCTTCTCCTGGTGTCTCTCATAGTAGGGAGGCTGGATGGAGAGCGCCGCCTACTCAGACACACGCCTAACAGAGGTGATAGCCACCAAAAAGACAACTTTGAGAGTAAGAATGGCAAGGGCAGCATCCTGCACAGGTTCAAAGGGAGCACCCTGCAAGGCTGACAAAACCAAGTTCAGATCCCAAACAGGCAACATAGGCTTACGTGGAGGACTTGAGTAACCCCCTGGAAAAAAGTCCTGATCAGAGAGTGCTGAGCAAAGGACTTCTGGAAGAAAATAGCCAGGGCAGAAACCTGACCCTTCAGAGTACTGAGTTGGAGCCCCATCTCCAACCCATGCTGCAGGAACTCCAGGATCCTGGGAATAGAGAACACACGACAGGGAAGAGACTTAGACTCACACCAGTCAATGTAGGCACGCCAAACCCTGTAATAAATGGAAGAAGACTTCTTCCTAGCCTTTATCATGGTATCAACAACAGAGGTAGACAGCCCCTTCTACATCAAGATGGAGGTTTCAGCACCCAGGCTGTCAAAGCCAGAGTTTGTAAATTGGGATGGCGTAAGGGACCCTGAGTGAGCAGGTCTGGCACCCTGGGCAGAGCGTAATGATCTACTGCCAGCTGCACCACGTCTGCGAAACACACTCTTCTTGGCCACCAGGGGGCCACCAGAATTGCTGGCATCCCCTCCAGAGCAATCTTGTGCAGAACCCTGCCCAGCAGGGGGAATGGAGGAAAGACATACAGGAGCTGAAAGTCCTGCCATGACATTGCTAGGGCATCCGTGGCCAAGGCCAGAGGATCCTGGGACAGGGAGACAAAGACCGGGAGCTTGTGATTGTGACGGGACGCAAACAGATCCACATCTGGTTGGCCTCAACGGTGACACAGAGCTTGAAACACCCTGTTGCAGAGGGACCATTCTCCCTGGCGAGAGGTCCCCCTGCTCAGAGAGTCTGCCAGCAGATTTTCCCCCCGGGATGTACACCGCTGATATGCAGGGAGCATTGGCCTCCGCCCAGGTCAGGATCAGGGACACCTCCTGGAGGGCCCTCCTGCTCCGGGTCCCTCCCTGTTGATTGATGTAGGCAACTGCCATCTGGTTGTCTGAGTGCACCTGAACAGGCAGGCCCCGAAGGTGATGAGTCAACTGTCCCAGAACCAACCTGATCGCCCGTAGTTCCAAGACGTTGATAGGTGTGTGGACCTCCTGAGGGCCCCACCTCCCTTGGAACTGCAGGGACTTCCAGAAACCCCCCCCAACCTGACAGACTGGCATCCGTGGTGACCATGTCCCAGGAAGGGGTCAGAAAGGATCTGCCCCCCCAACAGTTTCCTGGAGTCCAGCCACCACGAGAGGGACCGCCTGAACAGGGGGGGAAAGCACAAAGACCGGGTCCGGGACGCAGGGTCCTTGTCCCATACTGACAAGAGGCAGAGTTGCAGAGGCCTCAAGTGGAACGGAGCATAAAGGAACCGCCTCGAAGCATGCCACCATCAGGCCCACCAGCTGCATTCCCTGCCTGATGGAGGGATGACGACAAGATAGCAGGAACTGGACCTGCACAATCAGACTGTCCACCTTCTGCTGAGGAAGAAAAATCCTTGCCTGAACTGTATCCAGATTCATTCCCAGGAATGAAGTCATCAAGGAGAGAGACAGAGAAGACTTGGGGTTGTTGATCACCCAGCCAATGACTCCAGGGTGGACACCACCAGCTGAGTATCCAACTCTGCCTGATGTAGAGACTGGGAAGTGATGAGAATGTCGTCCAGGTAGGGCAGCACACGGATGCCCTGAATCCTGAGCAGAGCCATCACTCCTGTCAGCACCTTGGTGAACACCCTGGGAGCTGAAGTGAGACCAAAGGGCAATGCCACAAATTGGTAGTGTTGATCTTCCAGAGCGAACCTGAGGAACCTTTGATGACCTGGAAACACAGGAATATGAAGGTAAGCATCTTTGATGTCCACATACGTCATGAAATCCCCTGGGTGCAGGGAACTGATGGCAGAGCACAGTTTCCATGCGAAAGCGCCTGCACCTGACAAATTTGTTGAGGATCTTCAAGCCCAGGATGGGCCTGACTGACCCATCATTTTTGGGCACGGTGAAGAGGTTGGAATAAAAGCCCTTGCCCCTTTCTCTTAAAGGAACCTTGCAGATGACCCCCAGCTCCAGAAGACTTTGCACCGCCAGCACTAGATCCTGAGCTGACACAGGGTCCTGAGAAATCCGGGATCTGATGAACCTTGGGGGAGGGCAGGCAGCAAACTCTATCTTGTAACCGGAGGACACTACCTCCTGAATCCACCAGTCTGAGACAAGAAGCCCCCAGACGCGAGCAAAGTGCTGAAGCCGTCCCCCAAACCGGATGGGTGAGGGCGCCCCTTCATGCCTGAGGGGGCTTGGGAGAGGACTTAAGCTTGGAGCCCCAGGAGGACCCAGGGCGTCCCCGTCCTCTGCCCCTACCCCAGAAGTCTCCTCGGGCCCCAGTAAAGGAAACCCCCCTCCCTTGTCTAGCACCACGGTAGGGGGAGGAAAAGGAGCCCAGACCCCGAAAGGGCCAAGACTGCCGCCTGCGCTGGGGAAACCTGCCTCCCTTAGCAAACAGGTCCAAGCGGTCCCCAAACAGGCGTAGTCCTTTGAAGGGAAAACTAGTGAGGGCTTTCCTGGCAGCGTTGTCAGCAGCCCACTGGCGCAGCCAAACCGAGCGGCGTATAGCCACCACAAGGGCAGATGTTCTGCCACACATTCTAATGGTGTCATCCAGGGCTGAGAGGACATAGGTCACAAAAACATCACAACTAGATAGGGCATTAAACTCCTCCCTAGACACATCATCAGGGGCACCATCAAGGATACTTCTGAGCAGGGTCCTAATAGCCACAGCCGTAATGGCAGAGGCACAGACCGGGCGCAGCGCCGTCTCCACACATGCAAAGGCATGGGACGCCAGCTGATCAATGCGCCGGTCCTCAGCATCCCGCAGGGTAGTAGAGTCAGGGGAGTGCATGACAGAGGTGTTAGATAACCCTAGAACCAGGGCATCCACTGCGGGAGGGGATGACCAACACTTCACCACATCAGCAGGAAAGGGATACTTCCTATCCCAACTCTTAGGTACACCGGGAAGTCTACTGGGATGCTCCCATTCCTTGAGCACAAGGTTATTAAAATGTGCTTGCTCAGGAAATTCCAAGCGTGACTTAGCAGTATGAAAAAGTGCCCCCTGTTGCCTGGGGGCGCAACAGGGGGAGAGATAGAGAGAACCTTAAAAAATCTGAGCCAACAGTCTATCAGTATCATCCGGGGCCCAGGGGTCAGAGATGACCCTGAGTCGGAGAATAGCTCCCCTTCCTCCAAAGGGGTATAGCCAGACAGTTCCAAAAAATAAAATTCTGTGAAATACTCACCTGTAGAATTGATATTATTTGTATACAGTACGTCCTGCTCCAGATATAATACTTACACTTGGGGGTTATCCTCCGCCAGATGGCGCTGCACTTCAGAGACATTCAAAAACAGGCTCCTCCCGGCCCTCAAATACCCGGGGACCTCCCACAAATCCACAGCATTGAAAAGCAGTGAACAAGAAGCCGGGAGAATTAACCACCAAAACTGGTAACTATAACAATGGTAACAATCACCATACAGGGGATCCAGAATAATGCAAAAAAAAAAACAGGGTGGGGTGGAGCAGGACGTACTGTATACAAATAATATCAATTCTACAGGTGAGTATTTCACAGAATTGTATTATTCTTAGTATACAGTACGTCCTGCTCCAGATATAATACTTACACTTGGGACATCCAATAGCAGTGTCTAGAAAGTAGGGTGGGATCCCCAACAAAAACGACAACAGCAGACAGTTTAAAACCACCGTCACCTGCATAACCATACGGCCAAGACAGCATGAGCTGAGGCTCTAACATCAACCCTGTAAAACTTAGCAAAGGTATGAGCAGAAGGCCAAGGTAGTGGCCTAGCCAACCAGTTCAACAGAAGTCTGGTGCTGAAAGCCCAAGAGGCCTCAAGCACGGGTAGAAAAAGAATCAAAGCGAAAAGGATGATTCTTCCCCTAGCTGGAATAGGCCTGAGTAACAGCCTGACGAATCCAATCGCTAACAGTAGACTTGGCAGAAGCCAAAAGACCCTACCAAGTACCAGAAGGAACATCCATTAAAGTAATAACCAGGGCCAAAGCCGCCCAACTCCCCGAGAGCAGACGAGATCGAGCACATTCAGGATGTAATGACCATAGGCCCCAAGGAACATCAGTTCTCCTGAAGGGCACAGTGACTACCAAGGAAAAACTTCCAACACCTGTTCAAGGAATGCAGAACCCTTTCCTCAGCGTTGCTAGGAAAAAGGCACAGGAGGAATAGCAATATCTCGAACCAATGAACATAAGACACCGCCTGATGCAGAGAGTCCGGCTTCAGGCGGAACTCCACCTTATCCTGGTGTATCTCAAAGAATGGGGGCTAGGTAGACAAAGCCGCCCTCTAACAGACGCCTGACCAAGGTAACAGTCACCAGAAGGACAACCTTGAGGGTAAGAACAGCCAGACAGCATCCTGAATAGGACCAAAGGGACAAAACCCTGCAAGCAGACAGAATGAAAATCAATTTAAAATCCCGGCAGGGACCATAGGATTACATGGGGGACGCACATGAGTACCCTCTGAAAGAAGTCTTAACCAAGGAAGACTGAACCAGAGACTACTAAGGCAAGGTGGACAGGGCAGAACCTGACCCATCAGAGTACCGAGATGGAGAACCAACTCCAAATCATGCTGAAACCAACTCTAGAACCCTGGGAACCGAGAACGCCCAACAGGGAGACCTAGACTCACACCAATAAATATGGGTATGCCATACCCTATAACAGATAGAAGAAGAAGAGGAAGAAGCTTGCTCCTAGCCTTCCCATAGTCTCAATCACCGAGACAGAGAAGCCTGTCTCCATCAAGATGGATGTTTTAGCAGACAGGCCGACTAAGCCAGAGTCTGAAGATCGGAGTGACGTAAAGGGTGCCCTGAGTGAGCAGAGCTGGCACTCCTGGCAAAAAGGTACAGAACTACTGTCTGCAAATCACACTCTACTAGGGCACCTGGGGGCCACCGGAATCACTGGTCCCCTTACCAGAGCAATCTTGCGCAGAACCCTGCCTAGCAGGGGGAATGGAGAAAAGACATACAGAACCGAACGTCCAGTCATGACGTTACTAAGGCATCCGGACCACTGCCAGAGGATCCTGGGACAGGGAAACAAAGGCCGAGAGCCTGTGATAGTGACAGAACACAAACAGATCCACAACTGGTTGGACCCCATAGTGACACAGGGATTAGCACATCCTGTCGCAGAGGGGCTCCACCGGAGCGAATATCACTGATATGCAGGGAACATTGTCTCCCCCCAGATTAGGAACATAGACACATCCTGGAGGGTCCACCAGCTCCAGGCCCCTTCCAATGTTTAATGTAGGACACTGTCGTCAGACAGACCGAGCGCCCCCCAAACTGGCAGGCCCAGAAGGGAAGTAGTCAAGCGAGATAGAACCAACTGAAAACGCTCACTGTTTCAAACATCAATAGGCGTAAGGACCTTCTAAGGGTCCCACCACCCCCAGAATCGCAGGGAGTTTCAGAAGAAACCCTCCCCCTTCAACCCGATAGGCTGGCATCCCTGGTGACCGTTTCCAGGAAGGGGCAAGAAGGAACTGCCCCCAGACAGGTTCCTTGAGTTCATCCACTCCAAGAGAAACCTTCTTACCAGGTGGGAAGCCCACAGACCCTGCTCCAGGGATGCTGGATCCCTGTCCTGTATTAACAATAGAAGTCGCAGAAGGGCCCAAGGGGAACTGAGCATAAGTGACCTCTTCCAAGCAAGCCACCAACGGGCCCACCAGCTGCATCCCTGCCTGGTGAAGGGACCGGGACAGCAATGAGGGACTGAGCCCATGTGACCAGATTGTCCACTTTAATGCTGAGAAGAGAAGATTCTCGTTTGAACCTAATCCAGATTAATTCCTAGTAATGGAGTTACCAATTAAGGGGACAATGAGGACTTGGGGTGAATGTTCACCCATCCAAATGACTCCCAATGGATGCCATCAGCCGGGTATCTAACTTAGCCTGACGAAGAGACTGGTAAGTGAAAAAAGGACATCTAGGTAGGTCATCGCGCAGACGCCCCTTGGTCTCATCAGAGAATCACCGCCGCCAGCACCTGGGTGAGTACTCTGGGAGCTGAAGAGAGGCCAGATAACAAGGCCACAATTAGCAGTGTTGGACTTCCAACACGAACCTGTAGAGCCTTGGGGATGTGAACATAAGCATCTTAGAGCTCCACAGACGGCAAGGCGCTGATGGCCCATCTCAGAGTTTCCATGCAGAAACTGCCTGTAATTGGGAAATTGCTGTGAATCCAGAATGGGCCAGCCTGACCCATCCTTTTGAGGACTGTCGAAAGGTTGGTGTAGCGGCCCCTGCCTCTGCCCGTTACGGGCAATCTGCAAGTGACCCTCAGACCTCGCATGCCTTGCATGGCCTGTGCCAGTAACTGAACAGCGGCAGGGACCAGGAGTACCTGGGCCCTGCTAAAACTGGGGAAGGCCATGCAGCAAACTCTCTTGTATCCGGAGGACACTGCCTCCTGAATCCACCAGAATGAGGCGAGATGCCTCCTGATAAGAGCAAGGTGCTGCAGCCATCCCCTCGCCCAGACGGGCGACGGCGCCCCATCATGCTTGAGGGGGTTTGGTGGAAGATTTGGGCTTAGCCCCGTCGGAGGGGCCAGGGAGTTGTCTGCTGCTCATGGGGCAGGAGTCTGCACGAAACGCCAGGAAGGACACCCCTGGTTCCTGTTTAACACTAAGGTACGGGGGAGGAGGGGTGCCCCTGCCCCGAGGGGGCCGAGACGGCCGTCTGCGTTGGGGTGATTTGCCCTTTTTACCAAAAAGGTCCAGACGGGCCCCAAATAGGCATTGCCCTTTAGAGGGAAGCCCAGTAAGAGTCTTTTTAGTAGCATCGTCAGCACCCCACTGTCGCAGCCAGACCAAGCGACGTGTAGCCACCGCAAGGGCAGAAGTTCTTGCACACATTCTAATGGTGTCATCCAGCGCTAACAGAATACATTTTACAAATACATCACAACTGGAGAGTGCATTAAACACCTCCCAGGGGAGATCCTCAGGGTGATGATCAAGCATCTTTCTGATGAGGGTTCTAGTGGCCACTGCAGTAATAGCCGCGGCACAGACCGGGCGCAGCGCCGTCCCTGCACAAGAAAAGGCGTGGGAGGCCAATAAATCAATGCGCCGGTCCTCTGCATCCCGAAGGGTACTATAAGCAGGGGCAGTAATAAAGGGGGGGTTAGGAACCCCTATGATCGGCGCATCCACCACGGGGGTGATGACCAACAATTAACCACCTCAGGGGGAAAAGGGTATTTCCTATCCCAGTCCCCTGGAAGTTTACTGGGGCATTCCCATTCCTTGAGCACAAGAGCGTGGAAATGAGCCTGCTCTAGAAATTCCAAGCGTGCTGTCGCAGTGTGGAAACGCTCCCCTCTAGGCTTGGGGACCTCACCAGGGAGAGAGATAGACAGTACCTTAAAGACCTTAATCAACAAGTCGTCAGTGTCACACTGGCCCCAGTATTCAGGGCCAGAATAGTCATGACTCCTCGGCCTCTCATCAGATGAGCCTGAGTCAGAGAACAACTCCCCTTCATCAGAAGGGGTATTGTCACACGGAGTAGTAAACTCCTCGGTTCTCATAGAAAATACAGAAACAAGAGGCGACAAGTGCCGCTTCTTACCAGGGCCCATGCGCTCTGATAACCTCGCAATAATCTGTTCAGCTGTAGGCAGTCTGGAAGGCCCAGCAGGCCGCAATTCCCCACTTGTATGCGACTCAGCAGGAGTGAGATTTAAGCATGGGGAAATAGGTGAATTGAAGGGAGGTGCAGCCACTAGCAAGCCTGATTGCAGGGCCAGTGCTTGCTCGGCACAGGGTCCGCAGACACAGCCGGTCTTGTCCCAGAGGGACCCCGTCACAATTCTGAGATGCCTCCATATGGTGATTATTTAGACACAATATGCCAGCAGGGATTTACGCAATAGGCCACCCTGGATGCCCCAAAGCCCGCTAGGAAAGTGGGAGTAGATTTACAAGGCCCGCTATAATTACACCGGGCCAGGAGAAGCCAATGGTGTTCACCAGTCTGAAAGACATAATGGGAATAAAGGGTGTCAGAACCATGCGCAGTAATCAAGGATCATGAAAATCGCCCACGAGGGCACTTACAGACCAAGGGAGGTGGAGGACCGCTACCACGCGTGCGTGCGACCAGCATCAAAATGGCGCCAAGCGAACCACGAAGGGCGGACCAGAGTGGGCTGTGACGCAGAGCGCGCCAAACCAGGTCGTTTTTGCATGTCTCTGCAGTGCAGTGCCATGTGGCGGAGGATAACCCCTAAGTGTAAGTATTATATCTGGAGCAGGACGTACTGTATACTAAGAATACTCATCAGCTTCCATAGGGAAAAGAATGACATCAGGCGTTAAGTGCCGCTTTTTTGCAGAGGCCTTACGCGCCAAGGTATTAGCAATCAACTTCACAACACTAGCCAGTCTAGAAGACGCATCAGGCCGATACTCCCCACTTGTATGCAACTCAGTGGGAGTGAGATTTAAGCTTGGGGGAGTAGGTGAGGCGAAACGAATCGCAGACTCAGCCACTGGAAGGCCGGATTGCAGTGCAAGCACCTGTTCGGCACAGGGTACACAGACCCGCGCCTTGTCAGCATCAATCTGGACTCCCCACAAGCTACACACAGCCGGGCTTGTCCCGAAGGAACCCCGAACCCTGAGACGCCTCCATATGGTGATTATGACGGCACAATAGGCAACCCGGGATGCAACCCGGGATGCCCCAATAACCCACTAGGGAAGTGGGAGTAATTTACTAGGCCTCACAAGTTGATGAACCAAATAGAGGGAGTAGGGCCGGGAGAAGCGAAGCGGGTTCGGCCCGGCTGAAAGACATAAGCGAAAGGAAGCCGTAAGTATACAATAACAACGTTAATAAAGCAGCCAGCGAGGGCACTCACGGACCGCGGTAGGTAGAAGCCCGTCACACAGCAGCCGGAACCAAGCAACAAAATGGCGTCAGGCCCGCATGAACAGTGACGCGGAATGCGCCAAAGACGGGCCCCGCCCCCCCGAAGAGCGCGAAGCCATACAGGTGACAAGCAGCCAATGACGGCGCACCGGCGCCTGAGGTAACGCCGCCGCCAAGCGCGGAACACAGGGAAGCGCGTGTGGCGGCAATTTCAAGGCCGGGAGGAGCCTATTTTCGATGTCTCTGCAGTCCAGCGCCATCTGGCGGAGTAATACCCGAGTGTAAGTAATCTATCTGGAGCAGGACGTACTGTATACTAATAATAGACTAGTTACTCAGTAGTAAGCTATAATGTGCGTTTAGGTATAGGCGGTATTGTATGGGTTTTTTCATTGGGTATATTTATGGTTTCACAAGTCTTAAAGGAGTCACATCACTAAACCCTGTTAGCTTGAAACCAAACCTATAATCTGTCTCTAAATCTGGTTAAAAACAGAGGTCTGGGTCCACAAACATCTGCTGAAGTATGATAAAGCAACAATGCAATTGGTAAATTGGGAGCAGCTTAGCTGAGGTTGCCCTATAACATTGAGTGCAGCACATGAGGAGGAAGGGTAGAAAGCCTTGGAGTAGAACTTAAAAGGAAACAAAGGAGGGGAATTGCCTGCTCACGTGCACCTCCCAGGTAAGTTATAAATTCATCAAGCAGCTCCCACCCCTCCTTTGTTTCCTTTAATATTCATGGTTTTGGGAATTGCCAAATTACCTTTGTAGCTGTAACTATTTGATGGACATCAATATTCAATGTAATGCAATTAGGCTTGCTTCCCATAGGCCTGGTTGGTATTGGTGTAAGTTCCTTAATTGGTATACAAGTCTGTCTTACACTGGAGGTAGTAGGTGGTTTGCCTCTGGAGGACTACATTGAGCTGGGGTGGTTGTGAGGCCTGAACGGCTTGGGAGGCATTGTGCAGACCTTGAGGCGCCTGGACAGGAATTTGCAGCATCATGTTTGCCCAGTCACCAATAAGTAAGCCAAGTTTGTCAGTAAGCACCTTGCAGTGTCTGGAGTTGTAAAAGGTTCTTTTAAAAGGCCAACTTTAGTGAGACCTAATACCATTTGATTTTCTTCCGCTAACCCTTCATTTCTTTCAAGCATGCTGAACCTGTGGCCCATGGATTCATCTGATGTGACCCCTGATCTCAAAACTAAGTGAAGGTGAGGTGCAATGTAGATAAGAGCATTATGATGGGAAGGATGAAAGCACCCTATGGTTGGGAAAGTGGAAAAAGACTCTAGAGGAGGCCGATGCCCTCATCCTTGGGGCATCCTGATCTGAGACACCCTGCTATGCCCTGGGAAAGCTGGTAATACTGTTGTAGCTAGTGCTCCTAGCTTTACCTCTAACTGAGGTGCATACCTGGGCCAGGCATTTCTGGATGGCTGCCACGGATATGGGGCGCAGGGATGCATCATTGTTGTGTGCTCCAGCAAGCTGATTAGACATCAGGTTGATTGAGGAAGGGGGTGCGAGTGCCGAATGGCCCCCGACCCGTGCATGCATCGTGGTTGAGTGGTGGAGAGATTCTTCAGTTGATCCAGGGGATTTCACACAACAGGGCACCTCAAAAAGAGATGCCCTGCTAAAGAGAAACAACATTCGGGAGAGTGAAAATCACGGTGTTGTCCTGCTTTAAATAGAGGCTCAATAGGGATGGAAGGTTGTAAGGAGCGTGACCTAGAAGCACAATGGCAAATAAAGGTGCCAGGGGAGGCTTGGATGACCCAATGACAACACCACTGAAGCCCCTGGGTAATCTCTCTGGCACAGTAAGAAAGCAATCATTTTCTCCATGAATTGCATGCTTAGCATTGGTGCGAGTGTAGCCAGGTTGGAGACTGATGGGAAAAAGGTTTTAAATATGGGACCAATATGTTCAGAGAACAGGCAGTCAGCTATGTGGACTCAGACCAGATGTGTCACAGGGCACGAGACCTCACCCATTTTTCACCAGTGGGTGGGTGTGGCCTCAATCTGCTCACACAAACTTTCTTGTAAGGAGGGCCCTATTGAAGTCAGTGGATGTGCTTCCTGCAGATTCCATGCCTACCCACTGTGCCGGCTTCACATAACAGCGCAGATGTGCAGCGTGTGAGGAAGGTAAGTGGAGAGCCTCACGCCCTATGAAAATCCGGACTGAGGTCCGACAGGAAAGTCTGTGAAAGTGGTCTTTTCCATGCGGAGAACTAACAGCGGCTGGCGATCGTCTGACACAAACCACCAGGGCGTCACCCACCTCATACAGGAGGATTTCAAGCACTCACTGGCTGTCGACTAGGACAAGGGTTACATTTCTAAGTGAGGGCTAGTGTATGCGAGTAGAGATTACCTTTCCCTGCAGTTTCCCTATAAAATGCTGGAAAATAATTAAACAAAGAACTAAAGCAGAATAATTATGACCCCACCCACCCAGTCACCCTACCCGTGAGGTGTTACAAAAAAAAACCTTACCTTCTCCATGCACCAGCCCCGCACCTCCAGAGGCCATACGGGGCTCACAAGAAAAGACAAAAGCTGCATCCTCCAGGTTTGTGCACAATCCCGCCACACATTCACTTGAATGGGTGGGTGGAAGTGTGCATGGAGCGGGGGATGCGGCTCTGTCCTTTTGTAAAAGGCGGAGGCCCGTGGATAAAGTAAGGCTTTTTTTTGTGAAGTTCCACTTTAAATGCAAACATAAACTGCACCAACTGGTCAGTTACTTACCACTGTGATACTGACGGCATCATCAAACTGATGCATTAAAATGCTGATGACTGCAGAGGCCAGCAGGAGCATGAGTAGAGGATTTTTAAACTAGAAACACACAAAAATAAATAAAATTAGTTTGGAGTAGCAGAGTCACAATTTTATCTTAAACCCTCAGGCAGCCTGAAATAATACACGACCTATGCATGCCAAGGGGTATAAAATCCTTTGAGGATCTTTATTTATGAGGGGCACTAGTGCATCAGATTGACCCTCCGCAGCATGGGTACATGGCGAGGTGGGCGGCGGAGCTGGGAGCTGAGGTTGGAGAGGAGGATTGGAGGAGAATCTGGAATAATATGTGGGCGACGTTGCTGAATGTGCTGGCGATGGAGAATGCCTTCAAAATAGTACTCAGATGGTACTATACTCCAGCTAGGCTTCATAAGTGTCCCAGATGCTATAGGGGGTGTGGAGCGATTGGGGAGTACCTCCATGTCTGCTGGGGCTACCCTGTGGTCCAGGGCTTGTGGAAGGAGGCATATAAAGTTTTATCCCGCATTTTGGAAAGGCCCTGCTCCCCAACCCCACTACCTTACTGTCATTAAAGCAGAACTCCTACTCGAGAGACGTGTGGAGTCTAGTGAAGCACCTTTTGGTGGCGGTAAGGTTAACGGTGGCGGCAAAGTGGAGGCGAGAATGGCAAACATCATGGTGAATGAGCAAATGACAGACTCCACTATGTTCAGAAAAGAGAAGGTTGACCAGGTCTGGGAGCCATGGAGGGAGTTCTTGCAAGGTAAGCCATAAGGGCTGACAAGGATAATGGTCTTTGGGAATTTGGTCAGAGTGTGGTGCAGGTCGCCCCCCCCTTCTCCTCCCTCATGGGCGCCTCGTCATCCCACTACTGTAATGGAACATGCTATAACTCTGTGTGTATAATGTAAACCTTGCTTTATGATGAATAAAAATATTGTAAAAAGAAACCCTCAAGCAGCCCTGGAGTATTTTAGGCAACAGGGCCGCCCCGCATGCGTGTGGGTCTTAATCCATTGTAACTTATTTAAAGTAACATCATATGCATAATGTGTTTAAGCTATATACTTCCCCACCCTCCCACAGCCTCAAACAAACATTGGCCTAGGTCACTTATGCATAGCTACTGCAAGCCCACACCTCTGCACTCCCAGTCTGGATTTCGCCTAGGTTTCGGACACACTGACAGCCAATTGCTTTTCCCGGTGGGACAAAAGCAATTGGCTTCTGGAAGTCATGTTGATCTAAGACTGGAAAAGACAAGTTTGGGGGTGTGGATGTGTGTGGATTCCTAATCAGGATGCCACCCCCCCACAGACACAAGTGGCAGGCCCATACCATCTGACAGGACATACGACTGCTTTGCAGCGGTTCTAAGGTCTATTTAAGCTCACCTTAAAGTGGATCAAAACCCACAATTGGCCGATCGATTTCCTCCCCCCCGGGGCATCCAAAATTGGGATGCCCTTGTTTCCCAGGCCAATGGCGCATGCACAAGCTGTGGCTACATCCCCGCTACCCCTCTAGCAGGGTGCGTGCCCACACTCCCTGTTAGAGGGTAGCGAGGGATGCAGCTGTCAGTGCACTCGGAGCCGCTGGCCGATGTCAGCGGCTTTGAGCGTGCTGATTGGATGAGAGCCGTAGGACTGGGAAGAGGCGAGTTCTCTTTGGCGATCTGGGGGGTTTCACGCAGCAGGGCATTTTTTTTTTTTTTTTTACTATTCTAGGTTTTGGTTTGTCCCCCTGGGGCATCCCGGTTTGGGGTGCACTGCTGTGTGAAACCCCAGCATTCGCCAAGTACACTCACCTCTCCTCAGTTCAAGGACACATGTGCTTCTTCACCTGCGCATATTAATGTGCGGCTGAAGAAGTTAAATAGAATACCAGCTGCTCACGGCATCACTTGAAGAATATGCAAGTGACAGCTCCTGTCCACTCCTAAAATCATTGCTACCGCCGCCGTTGTCTTGCTGCACCCAAGAAGAGTATGTGTCCCACAATCCACCTTTGCACTTCATTTAACTCGTGCTCATGGGCACTGGCCAATTAGATTCTTTTATGAAACTTGTGCATACTGGGCATGTGCAGCCTTTCTGAGTCAAAGTCCATATGTACTCTCCGGCAGCAGCTATGCAAGCGCTGAGAGCTGTGGACGAGGTGAAGGGGACGTCAGTCATAAGGGGAAAAGTCTGCAGCATCACTTTGGTCATAGCAGACAGAGCGCACATTCCACAGCACATAAATGCAGAAGTGAGGACAAGAGGAAGCAGCATCAATATCCAAACAGATGCTACGATTGTGTTTTTTCTTGCCTTCCCTATGGGAACACACCACTGTCTCTAATAGGGGACATCAAGATTGGCAGGGCCGGCGTCAGAACCCGGCAAGGGGGCGCACTGACAGGGCCGGCCTTTGGTGTGTGGGACAGCGCTTGACCTGTTGTGGACTGGGTGGGCACCGCTACAGCTGGTGCCCATATCTTCTTGTGGTGCGAGGTGACCGATGACCAAGGTGGCAGTGCAACTTCTTTTCTCCACCGGGCAGGGACAACACTATACAGCAATAAGGTTCCGCTGCTGCCTGCGCAATCCCACATTGCATTCGCCAGTTCGAGGAAAGTAATGAATGAACGAGGGGCTTCACACACAGGGGCATCCAAAATCAGGCAATCTAGATTTGCTAGGTTAAAAGGGTTTGGTGCACTTCAAAGTAGACCAAAACTGGAGTTTTAGTCCAAATGATCCTTAGGGGGGCTTCCAGATTTGGGACATCTCTATGTGATGTGGCAGCCTGATGAAAAGGATGATGTGCCCACGCCTGGCTCCTGGTGCGGTAGGTGGTGGGGTCTCGGGAGACTTCACACATGTTATTTTCATGATAACTTGGCTTTATTTCTGGTGATGTTTTTTGTGATAGATTTGTGATTTAATTTTTCAATTGGTATTGTGATATACATCAGTAGTTCCCTTTTGGGATGCCTAATAATATATACAGGTGATAATATCTTCATATTATTCTTTAATTGGTGAATAGAGTAGAGTGATATGTTTATGAGTTGTTATGGTTGGGAATATTAATTCTTAATTGATTGGTTGACTAGTAGCACTTGCACTTTATAAATATATAAATTTTAAAGTGATCCGGATCAAAGGCAGGATTTGCACGTTTAGTTGACCTGTTGGAACACTTTGTTGAATGATTTAGCACATATATCTAGGCATTTGATATCAATTAGTGTGGTGAGACTCTCCCCATCACCTACACACCTTCATGTTGGTTTGTCCTGTGTGTTATTGTTCGATTTATGTGTTTTTTTAAGGGATTTTAATGTTGTGTATTGCATGTAGTGATTATAAATATGTAATTAATAAACATTTATTTTTTTTATCAATTTATGAGTTGAGAGTGCCTCCCTACATGCTTTCTTTTGTCTCTCTGTGATGTGACGCGACTCCACACACCACAAAGGGGCCCATTGAGACCATGCCGCCCAAGGGCTCACATAAACCTGAAGTCGGCCCTGCTGATTAGATGGTCCATGGAGACTCCCATAACCTGTCCTGGCTGCACTAAGGGAAGCCTCACCAATCCAGATCCCCCCCCTTCATGAGCAGTTGCAGGGTGTGGGGTTGCTTTCAAGAAGTTTTGCAAACAAAACTACATCAAAATCAACTACCAATCAGAGACATGTAATACTGATTCTGCTACAGAGAGGAAACAGAGCTGAAGCTGTTGTAGCTCTAATCCTACCTGTGCAATATATTTCTTCCACAATGGCTCATCTTCACTGATATCAAACTCATTCCATCCATGGGAGGCTCGTCTGTGACACACTTCAGCATGGTTTAAGCCACTCTGAAGATCAGCCTGCAAAGTAAAATGAGATTTAGACTAACAGTATACGGACTGACTGGCGATATAACAAGCAAACAGACCACTGGTCATTAAAGCGGCACCAAACTTGTGAAATACATGTGGCCATATCCCCTGCCGATACTCTCTACTCAGGGTGTAGAACTAGAAATGGATATTTTTGTTTTTCAAATCGTCCTGGAACACAGTTTTTTTTTTTGCTGTGCCTCTATGTGAGATGGCAGGTGAGCATAGGTGTGGCAATGACATCATTGGGGGGGGGCCAAGCTGGGGGGGGGGGGGGAGGTGGATGGGGCAGAGATGGCGGGACAAGATGGTGAGATAGGGATAGATGGGGCTGAGCTGGGGCAGTGGGACAGAATTGGATGAGGCAAAGAGCCTGAGAAACAAAGTTTGTGTGCACCTTGCAATGCCACTTCTCATCCGTGCAGTGCTTCATATTGCAATGCTAGGTGTCAAGGAGCAGATTCATGACACTGGCAGGGAGACTAAGCACTACATCGCCGATCAAGGGGGCAGCACTGAGCACAGCAACACAGAAGCAACTGAGTGCACAACTGTCAGGGCAGGGGTCCAGAAATCTGGAGACAAGGTCCGCATTCGGACCCCGGTCCGCCAGTTGAATACCCCTGCACTAGGCAGTGATAAACATTTGACTATGGTGGAATTAATACAAATGTTGTTCTGAGAAGTGGGTTACAGGTTACAGTGAGTTACACTCAGATATACAACAGTCAGAGTTACCTAGATGTAGAGATGTGATGCTGAGCTCCCACAAGGGGGTATGTCAAGAGCTTATAGATGGTTCGGGCACCTCCAGCATGCATGGAGGGCGACCTCCCTCGAGAGAATGACAATGTTCTTGTCTCCCTGGCCTACCTTTAAGCTTGGTCTCTGCCCCTCCACCCTCCCTACTCCAAGACACAGGTTCCTGGGCAATTCTTTTGAAGCCCCATATGCTATTACACCCCTTCAGCGAAGAAGGAACTTGGGCCCTCGCTGTCTGACCAAGGGAACCTTTCCCTTGTTTGAAGCAAGGGAACTATTTCCAGGGGGGTCACCTCTGCTTTAGACTCAGCGGGTCCTTCCCAGCCCAGAGGTGTGAGAGAATCAGCAAGGAGTCTGATCTGTGCTTGGCTCAACTCACAGATGCTAATGCTCCTCCCTGGGGAGATTAGGCACAGCGCATGTTTTTGGCTAGAAAGCTTTAATGCTACAGAGGAAATAAAGGGTGACATTTGCTAAGAACAGAGAATCTTAAAGGGGGATGCCAGGCATCAGCAATAAAATGACATATAATATTTGCCCTATCCCTCACAAAAAAAGGCTTGTTTGCCTAATACCTAAACAGGAGAGATGGGCGGTTACACCATATTCCTCCAACATCAGCTACACATTTTCCAGGGCTACTCAATGCTTTCTTCTTTCGACCACAAAACACTTACCTTAAGTATCCACGCCACTTCACTGACGGGTAATTCGCTTGCTTTTTTCGAGGACAAAACAGGAATCATTGTAACATTTTCACTATTTGACGTTTCAGGGAATGTTGACACCTGTAAGGAACATTTAGGCTGAATTAGGAACATTAAGCTGTGACACCTTGAAACATTACTATATATTAGGAATCTCATTTCAAACCTGGGATAAATACTGTGAAAAATGAACTTAATTAAAAGTTCTATGAAGGAATTTCCATTAACATAGTAATATAGGAATATCAAGAGATTTGACCTGTTGCAACATGTTCAGGTGAGCTCTGTTCATACCCATCTACTGGCCTCAACTTGGGCTGAGTGCAGGCATTTTGTGAAACAAATACTCTTCATGCCCCTCTCCTTAAAGCGGACCTTCACCCTGAATAAGAGCCTATGTTTCCCACACCCTGTACATACAGATTTCTCACATTAAAAATCTGCATCTACTACATGTTATGAGCCTTTAAACATCCAAGATGGTGGCTGATGGAGCATCAGGCAGCCTGCAAACAAGGGTCTTCTGACTGTGTCGCTCTGCATTCTGGGATTGCTGTCCTTTCCCTGACCCCAGCTCTGCTCTGTCTGTGCAAAGCATAACTATAACCCTGCCCCCCTGGCTTTTATCCCACTCCTCAGTAAGAGATGCTTCTGAGTCAAGATGGCGGCGCCCGTATCCTAGAGTCCTGAAGAGAGTTTCAACCCAGAAGGTAAAAAAGTAAATGAATAAAAACTAAAAAAAATATTAATTTTAGATGCTGGGGGAATAGTTTAAAGGTTTGGGCTTTTCATTAAATCATGCTGAAGGTCCGGTTTAAATAATATTACTGCAAGAGCTTAGGTACCAAGCAGCATGTGACTATGCAGAGCTCATACAAGAACATCAGGAGATTATCACAAGGCGTGATGGAAAATTTATAATTAAAAAAAGCACTAATCGCGAAATTGTGTAATGTTAAAAATCCAAATAAACATGTCGGATAATGAGAGGAGGGGTCACTTATACACCTGAACTGAATAAACCTCCCACCAAGCTTGTGGTTTATGCTTACAGGGTAGGAACAAAATCCAGGGGTGACAGGTTTAGTCTATGAGGGATGACAGAGCCGGTCACCCCTGATTTCCTATTCCCTACATTAAAATAAAAGAAACAAGTCTGGCTGGATATTTCTTGATGCTGGGTGTATAAGTGACACCTCCTCCCGCTATCCAGCATATTTATAAGTTTTTTTTATCATTGGGCCATTTTTTGGCAATAGTCCTCCCTTTAAGAAAGAATATATTTTTATTGTCCAACACAATTTAAAGGGTCAGTTTGAATTATATTTCATTAATTACAAAAACAGAGTAAAAGTATATACAATTTAAAGAAAAATCATCACCCCAGCACAGTATAGCTATTGGACTTGCTGTATAGTTCATGATATTTTCTCAAGTCATCCGACTGGTTTTCTCAGATCATTCTGAATTAAGAAAGCCAGCTGAGTGGCTAGTGAAGTATCTAGAAATGTACAACATGTACAGTTGCCTTGATAGAATACCATGACCTGGATGAATAAAACCCTTCCCAGGTATAGGAGGATTTGCAAGCTGTGAATATTGTGCCAATTTCTCCAGCCATCCAGCTTCCAGGAATAACAAGCTGCCACTTAGTCACTGAGGGTGAGTGAGTCACTTTAAATTACACAGGAACTGGAAGGCAGGCATAGACGCAAGCAAAGGGAAATGGTCCATCTGACCTGTACCCCCCAGCAATTTACAGACCAGCAATCCGGATCCTCAAGAACGAAGCCGACGCTTATCCAAACCGAATTGTCAGGATGCCGTGTGCTGTTGATATTGACATTACCGTGAAAACACACCTAAAATTCTGTTTCTTTGACAGCATGATATATTATGCTTATTTCTATTATTAACACATATTAATCACAGGTTTAAACCGCAGACACAAAAATAAAAAAAATATATAAAATTTTAGATGCTGGGGAATAGTTTTTTAAAGGTTTGGACGTTTCACTTAATGATAATGAAGGTCCGGTTTCAGTTGCTTCTGCTCACTGCTTTCTCATTCAATGCCCCCTCCGGTCACAGACTATGGTGGGTTAGAGACCTGGGAGGGCAGAACAGCAAGACGTTTCTGCCAGCACCCCCTCGCTATACATCTTTACCCAAGACTGGGAACATTTTGCCCATTGATCTATCTCCACAAATTTGGCAACAGGTGGACCTCACTTCCTGTTGCCCCAGGCTGGTATTTGGCCTATATTAGTAAGGCATCTTCTACACAAACAGCCTGGTACAATTGGAAAAGAAAGGTAGCGGCCATTTTGGAGCATCCTCTCCCAACTGACATAACTGAAATGCACAGTAACAGGTAGCCCAGCATGACTTCCTGTTTGCAGGTGGCCTGCAAGACCATGAGCAGCCATCTTGTTTTTTAAAATTTACCCCAGCAGGTGTTTGGAAAAGGTAAATTATTTTTTATGTGCAGCAATCTACATTGCCCAGAGCAGGGATGCTTACATATGAGCGCTGCTTGTTGTTTTGGTGTGGTTTAACTCATTTTTGACTGTTGGTCTGCTTTAAGCATTCGGCTGCAATAGCAGGGGGTCCACAATCGGCATCAAAACGTTGCCCATAGCTACCTATGGGCCCATACACATTAGCACTCAGCGATTGAGCCCTGCACGGAGAGTTTTTGCCCCATTTGCACTTGGGATCTCTCAATAAGGATTTGCAATTGTGGCAAAAAAGCTGGCAAATTGAGAAGTAGTGAGTTGGCATCAGCGATCTGGGGAGTTTCACACAGCGAGGCACCCCAATCAGGGGAAATGACCAAAACCCAGGACAGTGCAGGGGTGGGGTTATAGCTGTACTTTGCTTGGACAGAGCAGAGACAGGGTCAGAAAAATGACAGCAATCTGGGAAAAGCAGAATACAAAACCTCTCCATTGCCACACTGTGAATACTGCAGCTCCCCCGCGGCTGCCCTTTGCCCAGGGCTCCAGGCCAGCATCACCTCACACAAGGTTGCTCAGGAAACATTAGCAGATCGGAGCCACATGGATCACTTGCGTTCCTCTCCGCCACTTCAAAGTCAAAGTGTTCTGGAAGGTGCAGCAATAGCAAGACACGGCCAGGCAAAGCCACAGCAACTCCTCATTTTCTACGCTCTACTTTCCTGCACATTTAACGGGCTATATTTTAGAAAAATTCAAATGTTGGCTTTTACCCAACATGTCTAGGTCACATATTGCAGGTTGTATTGGTGCAACAGGCTTAAAAAGGGAAATGTCCAGGCCAGGGCCAGCTCCAGGTTTATGTGGGTCCTTGGGAGGTATGTTCTCAGTGGGCCCCTTTGTGATGAAGCGTTGCGTCACATCACCGAGGGACGCCTTAAATATGGATGCCCCTAATGATCATACTATTTGGACCAAAACTCTAGTTTTGGTCTACTTTGAAGCGCACCAAACCCCTTTAAACCTGACCTCAGAGTCTAAAGGAATCTAGATCCTCCTGATTTTGGATTCCCCTGTGTGTGACCCCCCTTTGTTCATTACTTTCCTCGAACTGTTGAATGCACTGTGGGATCACCAGTTTGAGTTAAAGGCCAAACCCGGGGGGTTCTTTCACAAAGAGGAGCATCCCAAATTGAGATGCCCCTGTAAAGCGGACCGAAACTTAGGGGTGGAATCCCAGGTGTTTTCACACAGTAGGGTATCACAGATTGGGATGCTCCAGGGATAGGAATCAGCTGGGATGGGCAACTTAAAAGCAGAACAAAACCCAGCACTTCCTCCCCTGGAATCTAAACAGAGAAGCCCCATTGTGTGGAACCCCACCATTCGAGGAGATGTGGACACCAGCTGTGGCAGTGCCCCCCCCCCCGTCCACCGCAAGTCAAGTGCAGTCGCACACCCCATAGGCCAGCCCTGTCAGTGGTCCCCCTGGAGGTGCTGACGCTGGCCCTGGTCCAGGCATACAAACAAAACTGTATTCCCCTATTTTTCCCTGCAGTCACTCCTATTCTGGCGCTTGGAAACTCATCTGATTGCTCCATCCAGTACAGCACTGTTGGGCACCGCAATCTTACCCTATGTCAGACATATTCCCCCAACCCTTCAGTCAGTGACGCTGCCACACCCAGGGGCGTAACTACAGGGGTGAAGAGGATACGATGCACTGGGACCCATCAGGGTTCTGTCTCCACCTTATTTCTGATTTGTGCTCATATTGCAGCATGTATAGAAAATAGAAGCTTAATTTGTCTCCAGGTCAGTCTTTAGTTATGGTTGTAAACAACAATAGGAAAAAGGTTACTATATATATTCTTTGCAGGGCACACTCACATTTAATTATGCATCTGGCCACACCCACTCCATTCACAGCAATGGAAGAGGTGTGTCGGACCTAGAGCGTGTCACATCCAGCCTAGACTTGAGAAAGATTAAAGTGGACCAACACCCAGGATTTTGACTATCCTGGGTTTTGGTCCACTTCACCGGGGCACCCCGATCGGGGAGTCCCACTATGTGAAACCTCCCAGATCGCCCGATAAAACTCACCTCACCCCGCACCTACAGCGCAAGTGCGGCCGCTTGTCCAATCAACGTGCTCGGAGCCGCTGAGCTATGCGCGTCTAAGCACCTTCCCTCTAACAGGGAGCGCACCCGCGCTGGCCATTCACAAATGGGCACGCGCCCTGCTAGAGAGAAGCGCGAGATGAGCATGAGCCGTTGGATTGGGATGCAGGTAAGGTGAATAGGGAGTATCTTGATGTGGCCAGCAACTCGCTCTAAACTTTGAAAGTGGCTCTCAAGGTGAAAAAGCTTGGGGGTCCCTGATCTAGAGTTAGAGGTCACTCACCTCATCAGTCCATAAAATCTTACAAGAAACAGTCTTCAGAAATTCCTTGGCCCAGTCCCAGACATTTTAACCTAACGAAACAGTGGTGGTTTGGTTTTGGGGGCCCTTTACGTGGCCACCTTGTACTTCTGGACACTCCAGGGAGGTGGCAGCTCTGGAATATGAGAGCGCTGAAAGATAATGGCTTTCTGGGTGCATCACGAGTGATTCTTCTCAAATCTTCGGTAGTTTATTTGCATCTTTTTGTGTCTCAATGCGCTTGTTGCCACCCTGTTGACTATTTGCAACTAAAAGCTTGATGGTTCTGTGACCACACCTCAATGTCTAAGCAATATCAAGAGTAGAATAGCTGAAGGTTCCGCCTTTCTATCTGCAGCTGTTGGCAAGAAAGCAGTCAGTAGTGCAGGTTTGCTGCCGGAGGATACACAAAAAGAGGGCAAACCTTTCAACACCAGAGAACCGCTGTGAGGAGAGAGCGGAGCGCTGCCGCCAGGTACTCGCGTGTGTCCGCTGCCCCATCATCATCATCCCGGAATCTGTCAAGCGCAGAGGATAAAGATATCCTGAAAACGGCAAAGTGCCTGCGAGTGGATTGAGCTTTTCATGTGAAGAAGCAGCGAGTGCCACAGGAAAAGGCCTTCATTAAGGCATCACATAAAAGCTCCCCTTTTCTGATTATCGCCCTGGATTGGGAGTTGAGGTTTTGCCAGATTAAGCCTTTGGTTAATCTGAACGATTGAGGCTTCTCTGGTGATTAGGAGCAATTTAAAGAAGACCTGGATTGATGTGAGAAAGATCTTTCCTTTTGCTGATTTACAATAGCCATCTGGTAAGAGGCTTGAGTGTATGGTGGCGGCCTATATAGTGTGTGAACACGTGTGGATTTGCCTGACAGCACGGTGGACTATCAAGAGCTCTGTGTATTCATATATATTTATGACATTTGTAAACCTTTCAACATGCTTTAAACCGGACCAACAGCCTGGCACAGTTGGAAAAGAAAGGTAATGGACATTTTGGAGCTTCCTGTTCCAACTGACATAACTGAAATGCACAGTAACCGGAAGCCCAGTACAACTTGACAACCCATGAGAGGTCATCTTGTTTTTAAAATTGATCCCAGTAGTACTGTGTTAGAAACAGGTAAATTATTTTTTGTGTGCAGCCCTGGAGCTGTTGTCACTGTTCCCGGGGCCTCTCTCCCATGGTAAGAAGGGGGTCCTGAGACACCTCCTGGCAGCATGAGAACTGCCACTCCAAGGCGATGGAGATCCGCAACCCCACCTCTGCTTGTCGAAAGAAGTGGAGGCCATTCGCCGTATGGAGGAGCTGATTTCGGAATCAGAGGACACACAGGAGAGGTATATGATGACATAGTCTGGCTGGCTGGACTATAGGGATAATCGTTTACAGGCAGAGGTGCAATAGAGGGCTCTGGGCTTGCGCGCTTTCGCTCCCGCACCTGTTCTATCTTTACCCCACCGCCAACCCTACTCGACCCTTGTTTTTTCCTTTTGCCCTTTTACCCCTATCCCCCGTATGCTTTTCGGCTTCTCTGCCCCCCCTTGCCTCTAGCTGCCCCATCCCCCCTTGTGGGTGTAATTTCGGGGTGGTTCTATCGCTCCCGGTTGTTCCGCTTCCCCCAAGTCCTGGGCCCCTGGGTCTCTGTCTATGGACTGGCTTGGCTCTTGGACTTGGGCCTTGGGGGACTGGGGCCGGCCGCATGAAGAGGGATAATTCACATCCAAATTCCTGATATGATGTGGCGCTCCATCAGTGGGGGCTGGGTTGGGGCAAGGGCTGTGATGGTTGATTTGTACATGTTGTCATTATGTATACATTTGGTCATGGATCGAGACAGGTTTCTGTTATTTCTCTGTTTTAATTCTTTGTACTATCCCACTATAAGATGCAAAACTTCAATAAAAAAGATATTGAACTAAATTGCCCTGCAGAGGAATGTACAGTATATGAGCACTGTTTGTTGTGCTGGGCTGACTTAATTCATTTTTGACCGCTTTAAACCAGTTTATCCATACCTCACTTTATACCTTCTTACAAAAAATACCTTCCCATTGGGAAGCATAAAAGGTTGACAAATGTATGGAAGGGGGCGAAGGAGTGAGAAACACAACTGTTACTATGCTAGAATGTTAAGCAGTAGGTATGAGGGAATGACATCAAAGCCCACATCCTGCAGCGAGAGAACAGACTGCAGACGTTTTTTTTTAAATCACCAACACTAGGCAACTATTTGCTGACAAACCACATGCATGAATGCACAATGAGACTGTGGGGTGACTACACAGGTCTGACCAGTTCCCAGTAACAATTGCCCTGGATATTAGAGTCACCGTGTCACTGGGTTGGGAGAGGACATGGTTTAGTATGTGACCAACAAGGGTCACTAAACTAATAATACCAATAATAATAATAAAATAAACACTTTGCTTCTCTCCCACACAGCAGCTTACAGCCGCTCTAAAACCTCCCAGAGAACAAGGGGGCGCATCGAGCTACGCACCATCATTCTTTGGGCCACTGTGCACAGCCCCATTCAGTGACATGAATGGTTGCCGCTGTGCTCAGGCACAGTGATTGACACGAGGGGTGGGACAGCGCCCAAGGCGCTGGTAGCCCTGTTCTCAGAAACCTGAAGGCTTGAGTGGTGGACCTGCTGCAAGCGAGAGAAGAGGAGTTCCGGTTTGTTTTTTATTTTATTTAAAGCGGATCAAAACCCACATTTTTTAACTTGCATCCCCTGAATTGCTCCCCCCATGAAGAGTGCCTTTTGCCAATTTTCACTGCTCCTGCATCACTCTAATCCCAGATAATGGCACGTTTCAGCTGTAAAGCTCCGTCTCCTCCATTCATTGACACTGTTGTGTATGGCAATGATGTCATTGCCACACATATGCAATGACTGCTGTCTGCCATCAGCAAAAAAAAAAAAAGTGTTCCAATACACTTTGAAAAGAGGAAATAATAATTTCTAGTTCTACACCCAAAGAACAGAGTATTGGCAGGAACTTGTAATTGCCAAATGTATTTCACAAGTTCAGTGGGTTTTGGTTCGCTTTAAGTTTATTGACCCTTTAATCGTTTTAAGAGGGTAACACAGGTGTACTCACCTCACTGGAAATCCCACTGCACATGCATGGGCTTGGCCGCATTTCCCATGGTGATGCGTCAGTGCTTAGTCTTTCAGATAAGCTGGCCATGGAAGTGCATGTTCTCATTCTGTATACTGGCCTTTGTGGAGTTCTAGGCCGTGCCTGTGAATAAGTGTTGATAGTTGCCAGGCCCGTACATACAATGTGGGTTCGCTGGTGAGGTGAGTATACCAGACAATTCCAGGGGGCTTCACAGACCAGGGAATCCTGAATTAGGATGTACAATCCCCGTAAAAAGAGACAAATAGGTGTGGTCCTTAAAGTGGACCAATCACCCCTTGTGGCCGGCAGCTGGCCTGCCCCTGGGTTATCCTATACTGTATGGCCCGCTGTGTGAAACCCCCCAGGGCCACGGTAATCTTATCTGATACTGGCGGGTCCCACGACAGATCCCTAGCTTCCCTATTAAGATAAGCCAGGCACACGGGAGTGCGCACTCCACAGGGGAGCTGGGAGCATGCAGCCAGCGGCGGCTTTACACTGCGCTTTAGTATGCCACACATAAAGAGCTGATAATACGAGCGCCCACGCATGCACTATGGGAACTGTGGAAATTTGAGTGAAAGTAGGCGACCTGGGGGGGTTCACACAGGGGGGCATCCTACATTGGTATGTCCCCAGGCAGGGACCAATCACCAGGATAGTCAAAAATACAATTCTGTGAAATACTCACCTGTAGAATTGGTATTATACGTATACAGTACGTCCTGCTCCAGATATAATACTTACACGTGGGTAATCCTCCGCCAGATGGCGCTGTGCACTGCAGACATGCAAAAACAGGCTCCTCCCGGCCCTTCATACACCCAGGGACCTCCCACAAATCCCCAGCATTGAAAAGCAGTGAGAAAAAGAAGCCGGGAGAAACCAACCACCAAAAACTGGTAATAACAACAATGATAACAATCACCATACAGGGGATCCAGAATAATGTAAAACCAGGGTGGGGTGGAGCAGGACGTACTGTATACGTATAATACCAATTCTACAGGTGAGTATTTCACAGAATTGTATTATTCTAAGTATACAGTACGTCCTGCTCCAGATATAATACTTACACGTGGGACATACAATAGCAGTGTCCATAAAAGTAGGGTGGGATTCCCAACAAAAAAGGCAACAGCAGGCAGTTTAAACTACTGCTGCCTGCAAAACCTTGCGGCCAAACACAGCATCAGCTGAGGCCCTAACATCAACCTTGTAAAACTTTGAAAAGGTATGAACGGAAGACCAAGTAGCGGCCTTGCAAACTTGTTCAACAGAAGCCTGGTGCTGGAAGGCCCAAGAGGCCCCAATAGCACAAGTAGAATGGGCAGAAAGACGGAAAGGGGGACTCTTCCCCTTAGTAGAATAGACCTGAATCACAGCCTGATGAATCCATTTGCTGATGGTAGACTTGGCAGGAGCCAAACCCTTCCTAGGCCCGGAAGGCACAACGAAGAGAGCATCAGTTTTCCTGAAAGCCGCAGTGACAACCAGGTAATACTGCAAACACCTGACTACGTCCAAGGAATGCAGAACCCTCTCCTTGTCGTTGCTAGGATTGGGACACAACGAAGGAAAAACAATATCCTGGTTCAAATGAAAGGCAGACACAACCTTAGGCAGAAAATCCGGTTTGAAGCGGAAAACCACCTTGTCCTGGTGCCTCTCATAGTACGGAGGCTGAATAGATATAGCAGCCAGCTCAGACACACGCCTAACCGAAGTAATAGCCACCAAGAAGACAACCTTGAGAGTGAGAACAGCAAGAGCAGCATCCTGAATAGGCTCAAAAGGGAGCACCCTGCAAAGCAGACAAAACCAAGTTTAAATCTCAGACGGGGACCATAGGTTTTCGAGGGGGACAACCATGAGTGACCCCCTGAAAGAAGGTCTTAATCAGGTGATGCTGGGCAAAGGACTTCTGAAAGAAAATAGACAGGGCAGAAGCCTGACCCTTCAGAGTACTAAGTTTGAGACCTAGCTCCAAACCATGCTGTAAGAACTCCAGAACCCTAGGGACTGAGAATTCCCGGCAGGGAAGAGACCTGGACTCACACCAACCAATGTAGGAACGCCATACTCTATAATAGATAGCAGAAGTCGTCTTCTTCCTGGCCTGCACCATAGTAGCCACCACAGAGGCTGACAAGATGGAGGTTTCAGCAGCCAGGCCGTCAAAGCCAGAGTTTGTAAATTGGGATGGCGTAAGGATCCTTGAGTTAGCAGATCTGGCACCCCTGGCAGGTCGTACTGTTCTACTGCCATTTGAACCACGTCTGCGAACCACACTCTTCTTGGCCACCTGGGGGCCACTAGAATCACAGGTACCCCTTCCAGAGCAATCTTGCGCAGAACCCTGCCCAGAAGGGGGAATGGAGGAAACACATACAGTCGAAACTCCCTCCAAGACATGGACAGGGCATCCGTGGCCAAGGCCAGAGGATCCTGAGACAGGGATACGAAGGCCGGGAGCTTGTGACGGGATGCAAACAGATCCACATCCGGTAGACCCCAACGGTGACACAGGGACTGGAATACCCTGTTGCAGAGGGACCACTCCCCCTGACGGGACGTCCCCCTGCTCAGGGCCCCCGGAATGTACACAGCCAAAATGCATTGGACATTGGCCTCCGCCCATGTCAGAATCTGAGACACCTCCTGGAGGGCACCCTTGCTCCGGGTCCCTCCCTGATGGTTGATGTAGGCAACCGCCGTTCTGTTGTCCGAGCGTACCTGGACCGACAGACCCCTCAGTTGTTGGGTCAACCGCTCCAGTACCAACCTGACCACCCGCAATTCCAGAACGTTGATGGGTAAATGGGCCTCCTGAGGGCCCCACCTCCCCTGGAAACGCAGGGACTTCCAGAATCCCCCCCAACCGGACAGACTGGCATCCGTTGTGACCGTCTCCCAGGAGGGGGCCAGAAAGGACCTGCCCCCTATCAAGTTCCTGTGGTCCAGCCACCACGCAAGGGACTGTCTGACCTAGGGGGGAAGCACACAGACCTCGTCCAAGGACGCTGGGTTCTTGTCCCACACTGACAGAAGGTGAAGCTGCAGAGGTCTCAAATGGAACTGGGCAAAGGGCACCGCCTCGAAGCTCGCCACCATCAGGCCCACCAACTGCATTCCCTGCCGGATGGAGGGCTGGGGGCAAGAGAGCAGGAACCTCGCCTGCGCAGTCAGAGCTTCCACCTTCTGTTGAGGAAGGAATATCTGTCAGTCTCCTCGCCTTTCCTGCCCTTTAAGGCATCGTGAGCGCCCCATACCACGGACTGCATGCAGCAGCAGACATGCTCGGCTGCATGGTTTTAACAGAGCAGGCTCTTCTTCTGTCGCATGCTCCACAGTGACACCTGCTGTTCAGCCCATTGGAAGTGCACAAGGCCTAGAGTGTAAGCTCTTGGACTTGATTTCACTTCCTGGTGTCCTGAGTTTGAATGGACAGGAAGTGACTTCACCAGACTCTGGCACATCCCTCCCTGTGCTGATTGATAGCCCTATTTAAGAGGACAGCTGGCCTACAGCCAATGCTGTGTTATCAGCTTACTTCCTGGACCTTGTTTCCCTGATTCCTTAATACCTGATTGAATATCTGGATTTATACACGGACGGATAACCTGATTTTTGACGCGGATTGCTTACGGACTTTGCCTGTTTTCTGCCTGCCTCTGACCCCGGATTCACCCTTGAACTCTGCTCAGACTTTTTATTTGCTCTTTTGAGTTTTTTCTGCTTCACTTTGCCTCATACCTGGAGCTTAGCTCAGCTCTCCCCATGATTGTAGCCAGGAGGCTTGACAATATCCTTGACTGAGCCGTATCCAGAATCATTCCCAGGAACGGAGTCACCGAGGAGGGGGACAGAGAGGACTTGGGGTAATTGATCACCCAGCCGAAGGACTCCAGGGTGGACACTACCAGCCGAGTGTCCAACTCTGCCTGCCGCAGAGACCGAGAGGTGATGAGTATATCGTCCAGGTAGGGCAGCACGCGTATGCCCTTTAGCCTTAACAGGGACATCACCCCTGCCAGCACCTTGGTGAACACCCTGGGAGCCGAAGTGAGGCTGAATGGCAAGGCCACAAATTGATAATGCTGATCTTTCAGTGCAAATCTGAGAAACCTTTGGTGTCCTGGAAACACCGGGATGTGAAGGTAAGCTTCCTTGATGTCTACGGACGTCATAAAGTCCCCTGGGCGCAGAGAGCCGATGGCCGAGCGCAGAGTTTCCATACGAAAGTGTTTGTTCTTGACAAATTTGTTGAGGATTTTTAAATCAAGAATGGGCCTGACTGACCCATCCTTCTTGGGTACTGTGAAAAGGTTGGAATAGAACCCCATGCCCCTGTTCCCTAAGGGGATCTTGCAAATGACCCCTAGATCCAGGAGACCCTGCACGGCCAGCAACAAGACCTGAGCTGAGGCAGGGTCCTGTGGAATCCGGGACCCAACAAATCTGGTGGGGGGCCGTACAGCAAATTATATCTTGTAGCCGGAGGACACTACCTCCTGAATCCACCGGTCTGAGACGTGGCGCCTCCAAACATGCTCGAAGTGCTGCAGACGTCCCCCCACCCTGACGGGCGAGGGCGCCCCTTCATGCCTGAGGGGTCTTGGGAGGGGCTTTGGGCTTGGGTCCCCAGGAGGAACCTGGACGGCGGCCTCTGTTCCTGTGCCAGGAGTCTGCGCGGGACCCAGCGAAGGACACCCCTCTACCCTGTTTAGCCCCATGGTAGGGGATTGATAGGGAGCCCTGGCCTCGAAAAGGGCCGAATCTGCCACCTGCGCTGGGGTAACTTGCCTCCCTTGGCGAAGAGGTGTAAACGGTCCCCAAACAGGCGCAGCCCCTTAAATGGAAGCCCCGTAAGGGCTTTCTTGGCGGCATTGTCAGCGGCCCACTGGCGCAACCAAACCGCGCGGCGTATAGCTACCACCAGGGCAGATGATCTGGCACACATCTTAATAGCATCGTCCGATGCAGAAAGGATAAAGTTCACAAACGCATCACAGCTGGACAGTGCATTGACAGTATCAGGAGGCAACTCATCCGTGCCATCGAGTGTACTCCTAACCACGGTCCTGAGCGCTACTGCCGTAATGGCTAAGGCACAAACCGGGCGCAGAGTCGCTCCCCCAAATGCAAAGGCATGGCATGCCAATTGGTCAACACGCCGGTCCTCAGAGTCCCGCAGCATAGTAGTGTCAGGGGAGTGCATAATAGAGGTGTGGGACAACCCTAGAATAGGAGCATCGACCTCGGGGGGCGATGACCAGCACTTAACCAAGTCAGCAGGGAAGGGATATTTCCTATCCACACTCTTAGGGACCCCAGGAAGTCTGCTGGGATGTTCCCATTCTTTAAGCACGAGGCTATTGAAATGGGTTTGCTCAGGAAATTCCAGACGAGCCTTAGCAGTATGAAAAAGGTCACCCCTTTGCCTGGGAGCCGCAGCAGGGGGAGAGAGGGACAAGACCTCAAAGATCTGGACCAGCAGTCTGTCAATATCATCCAGTGCTCCATCGTCCAGTGCTCGGAACCAGACTCTTCATGACCCCTGGACTTGTCGTCATATGACCCTGAGTCAGAGAACAGTTCCCCCTTCATCCGAGGGGGTATGGCCGTAAGAATGCAACAAATCATCGGATTCCATAGGAAAGAGAGCAGAGTCAGGGTTTAAATGCCGCCTCTTGGCGGTGGCCTTACACGCTAAGGAGTTAGCAAGCAATTTTTCGACACTGGCCAGCCTAGTAGCCATATCAGGATGAGAATCCCCGCTTGTATTGGGGGTTAGACTCAGGCTTGGGGGAGTAGGTGAAGCGAGGCGAGGTGCAGACCCAGCCACAGAAGAGGCGGGAAGAACCAATAGCGCCTGCTGTGCACAAGGAACACAGACCCGTGCATTGTCACTGCTGCTAGGTAAAACCCCACAAGCTACACACAGCCAGGCTTGTCCTGAAGGAACCCCGTTCACAATATCCTGAGATGCCTCCATATGGTGATTTAATCGGCACAATAGGCCAGTAGGGATTGACGCTGTAAGCTACCCTGGATGCCCCAATAACCCGCGGGGAAGTGGGAGTAAATTTAATGGTCACAACTGGGAGCTACACCGGGCCGGGAGAAGCCACCGTAATCCACGGTCTGAAAGACATAAAGGGAACAAGAATGTCAGAGCCATGCGCAAGGGACTATAAAAAGTAATATAAAGTCGCCCATGAGGGCACTTACAGACAGAGGGGGGAGGACGGTCTTCACCACGCGCACGTGAGTAAAATATGGCGCCAAGCGAACCTCGAAGGGCGGGCCAGAGCTGAACGCGACGCGGAACGCGCCAAGCCAGAACCCGTCCCCCCAGAGAGCGCGAAGCTCCAAAACGAGTAGCCAATAAGTACAGCAGGGCTGTGACGCCTGAAAGGAATTGTGCATGTATATGGTGAGGGGGTTCTGGATCTATCCCCTCAAATGACCACCACATAACAGGCCGCACTCAAAAAAGTAAAAGAATAAATTTCTATTTTATTTGTGAATACATCTGCAATAAAAATTATTGATATCAACACATACAACAACATATGACACAATTAAAAAACATATACACAAACACGGGGGATCCTATATATGGAGACTCTAATAATAATGATAGTGCGGGGTGACATATAATACACTGGATAAATAGATAAATTAATCTGGTTGGAAGCCACGCGTGGCCCACAATATGTGAAAAAAAGGTGCTATACCCCCTTAAAATACATGACAAAGTGCATAATGCAATATGTGCAAATCTATGTGCAAACAATGTAACAAATGTTGACAAATGTGCGTCCTCATATAATGCATACAAAATACAAAAAAAAGTGAAACCAAAAATAAGGCAAAGCAAAAAACAAAAACAAATTTTAAAAAACAATCAAACAAACCCCAAATGAATGAGCGATTAAAGTGCTATAGTGCAGTGTAGCACACACGTGGTGCTAAGACCAGCCAGAGGAATTATAAGAAATAGTAAGTAACACCACCCGGCTATAGTAATACACGATAATCATAAACAATCAAAAGATTCACATCACCTGATCTCCAAGGGGTCCCCCGCAGCAGCCGCCGGTAAAAGAAAAGAGGGCAAACTTTGGAGCCCTGCTACATTTTTTACCTTTTGCTGCAGGAAATGGAGGAGAGGCACAAGGGAAAGATATCAGGTACTTGGGGCTAATAGCAAGAAGCTACTTGCTGCCATATTATTGCCGTTGGGTTTACAGTTTCTTGAAAGTGACTGGACTATCGTTTTATTCTTACTACATGCTACAAGACAGGAAAGGTACAGGTTAGTGCAGGGTGTGAGTGTCAAGAGCTGCTTTAGGAAGCTGGTTATTCTTCACGTTCAACTTTTTTTTCAATTTCTATCAGTGACCTAAAGTCTATATCAGCCGTACTCAACTGGCGGACCGGGGTCCGAATGCGGACTTCAACACCAGATTGCTGGACCCCTGCCCTGACAGCCCTGCTCTCAGTTGTTTCTGTGTCACCATGCTCAGCACTGCCCCCTTTAGTTGATCGGCACTGTAGTGCAGTCTCCCTGCCAGTGTCATGGCTCCCTGGCACCTAGCATTGCAATATAAAGTACTGCACAGACAGGACGTGGGCCTGCAGGGTACACACAAACTTAGTTTCTCGGTCTCTTTGCCCCATCCAATCCTGCCCCCCCCCCCAGCTCAGCCCCATCCATCCCTGTCCCGCCAGCTCAGCCCCCATCCCCCGAACTCTGCCCCATCCCCCCCATATTCCCAACTCTGACCCATCCTTCCCCACCCCCCAGCTCTGCCCCATCAATTTCTGTCCCCCCAAGCTATGTCCCATTCATTCCTGCCCCCCAAGCTATGCCCCATTCATTCCTGCCCCCCAAGCTATGCCCCATTCATTCCTGCCCCCCCAGCTCTACACCACCCATCTCTGTACTCCCAATGTTGCCCATCCGACCCCTGTTCCCTCAGCTCTGACCCACCCATTCCTGTCCTCTCATTTGTGCCCATCCAATCCTTGGCCTCTCAGCTTTGCCAAACCATTACTCTTTCTTCCAGCTCTGGCCATCTATTCCCCACCCAGCTCGGGCATTCATTCCTGTCCTTCTAGTTCTGCCCACCTGTCCCTTCTCCCGGCTCTCTCCATCCCTCCCTGACCTTCATGTTCTGTCTATCCATCCCTCTTCCTTACAGCTCCTCTCCCATGCTTCCCTCTCCCCGGAGCTTATGTTGTCACCAGACCTTATTTCCAGTAACATTTTGGGCCCAAGTCTGCGGGCCAGACCTCTAGGTTCTGTGGGGGACAAAAAAAAAAAAAAAAAAGGTTCTTCCTCAGTGCCCAATAGGCTTTGTTGTGTGTGTGGGGGATCTATAGCCTCCCCCCCCCCCCGCCCGGGTGCGCTGATTTCTAACTATAGCCTCCCCCAACCCCCACCCCACCCCACGAAAGCCCCCTGCCCGGACCTTCACCTCTCACCGGATGTATGTAAATGGAACTTTACAAGAAGTGCTTGAGTACCCCTGGTCTATATATAAAGTCACAGTTTTATTTTTTAACGAGACGATGCCATTAAAAAGCAGCTGTAAGCAGACACAGCCCCCTGTGTTTTATGCTCTACAGAAAAGAGAGTCTGTGTAAGCTCCACCATCCACCGATCCATACAGATCATTACGCTTAGCCGCCTGGCTCCCTGCTTGAAGAGCAATTAGAAAGGTGGCTTGTGAGGCGCAGGAAATATCCAGAGGCAGAGTTCTTGCTGCCCCATAAGCAGCGTGTACCGACCGCGCAATGAGCGGAATCTAATGTACAGAGATCAATAGAGCTCAAAGCTGGGCCGACAGAGAGGCTTTCTGTAAGAAGGGAGCAGCTTAGGAACTGTAACTGCAGCACCATCCAATCAAATGAAGTGATGAAAGGGCAACTGTTCCTGTAATGCCATCATGAGAGAACAACTAGTGTGTATGCTTGTGTGACCCTAAAACTGCCCCATGCTAAAATGTTCCATCTGCTTTAATCAGTTATGGGATACACAGCTATCCCCAAAATCAGAGGTCAGCTGCATGAATTGGTGGGCTGCCTTTTTAGGTGAACCAGCTGTTGGCCCAGGGTGTTTCCAGGGTTAAAGCAAACAGGAATGTGATGTTGGATAAAGATTTGTCTTTGTTTTTCTGACACTACCAGGTGACTATATTCTTCCTCCTGACTGGCTTCCCAGCTTTACTGTTGGGTTCAGTGTCCTATCTTTTTTAGCAAAGCGCCTTTAGGAAAATAAAACAGTAAGTCCAGTTATGAAGTTCAAATGTCCAGCACTCAGGTTAAGTCTAAAATTATTCATTTATTGATCCATTTTAAAAGATATAAATAATCCATCTATTATAAAGATTCACTTGTTCCAGGACATAGCATTACGCATTTCGGGACAACTTGGGGCACTTAGTCACATACAGAGTATTGTGACCATATATATTTATAATAAAAGAACCACCAAGGCCTCTGATCCCTTGTGCGTCCCCCCGTCTCCACCTCCTCTCATGTCGACCTCCACCCACCGGATTGCAAAAACCAGACGTGGGGGAGGAGCTTACCACCTACTTCCTTCCTCGTCCAAGGAAGACACGCCCCGAATGGCCAAGGAGGCGGGGAGGGGAGGAGGAATGACAGAGAGGCCCGTCTGTCCCTCTCCTGTCCCCTGATCAGAGTGGCTAAGGAGGACAGGGAAAGGGAGGAAGAAAGACAGCGAGGCCAGTTCGTCCCTCCCAGCCTCCCGACCAGAGTGGCCAACTTGAATTAACCATAAAAAGGAATATGGCTAATAAGCGGGGCTCCAACTCAAAACCTCATAACTAGTAATAATAAATTCACTGCAGTAAATGGTAACATCAAGCTACTTGGAGCATAAAACATTAGAATAAATAAAATAAGGTAAAACGAAGGGTTCTGCCCCCTACCCCCCCCCCCCCCCCCCCCAAAACGCATCACTGTCAACTGATCCCTGAACTACATGAGGTTGGGTATGTCACCATCGTTGGAAATCTTTAACTATTTGGATTAAAAGCTATATTTTATGGACACTGATGTAAGTTGGGAACCTCCTGCACTGCATATTTATTCAAATACAATATAAATATATAAAACATTATGGGTGATAAGGGGAGAGCAGATACATAATTCGAGGAGAGACACCAAAGATACACCAGAGAACTGCAACTAGTTCAGCAAGCACAGAGGAAAACTGCTAAAAAATGGCAGGTACAAGTAATACAAATGGCCAGAAATAGGGTTGATCCTGGTGTAAACACATTGGACTACTGATTCATGTAAAGTTTATTGAAAAGTTATTAGTTACTGTGTTTCTGTTCTGTCTAACACTTCTGAGAGGATTACAGGCACACTCAATGATGAACTATAGAGGAGGAACTAACTACGGAGCATGAATTTCAGGCATTGTAACTAAAGACCCTGGTGCAGCATGAGCACACCGAGTATAACCCTGAGTTCACACCTATGCAGCTGCAGTTAAAGTTTCTGCTCCAGTTTTCACACCTGTCCGCACAGTACACCTGAACTGCAACTGGAACACAAACAGGAACTGCATCTGCATAGCTGTGAATAGAGGGTAAGGGGCAAAGGGAGATTGGAGAACTCATTATTTATCACTAGATCTACCCTGCTGCTGCTGCTGCTGCTGCTGCTGCTGATCAGATTTTTTTCTAAACAAGAAACATAAAATATATTTTATGTTCTAATATTTCTTAAAGCAGACCTTCAGCATCATTTATTGAAAAGCCAAAACCCTTAAAAAACTATTGCCCAGAGTCTAAAATTAAAATATTTTACGTTTTTAGTCACTATTTATTCTTTCCCCCACTGGCCTGCAATTCAGTTCAGGACTCTAGGATATGGGCGCAGCCATCTTGGCTCAACAGCATCCCATACTGAGGAGAGGGTCAAAAGTGCAGGGGGCGGGGTTTTAGCTGTGCTTTGCACAGACAGTGCAGAGCCGATCTTGGATGTTTAAAGGCTCAGAAAATGCAGTAGATGCAAGTAGGATGATTTTTATTGTGAGTAATCTGTATGTACAGGGTGGGGGAAAAATATCAGATAGGCTCTTATTCAGGCTGAAGGCCCGGGTTAACTTCAAATGAAAGTTACATAAATTACACATTTTTAGTGGGAGATTTTCTTTTCTATGCTGGGGTTGGAATATTTCTATGGAATCCACAGCCCTGCTAATAAGGGGTCTGGAAACATAATGAGCTGCATTCCGTTGACCACTGATCTCCTTCAAAGTCCAACCTCAGGCTGCCAAAATAAATATAATTCTACTCCCCACCCTCCCTTATGTTTGTTTTATGATTATATCCTCTAATTAGCTGCATTACAGAGCCAAACTGGCAGTTAATTTTGAGCTCTAACGGCATTCTTTTAACTCCCTCTAAATTCTGGTACAGCTATTCTGAAGATACAAATGAAATAAAAGCTGTTTTTTGTCAGTCTTGAGTTATTGTCACAGAGGACCAATAGGTGGTGACCAAAGTGGTTGTGGCACTTTACACATTAAATGGGACAAATGCCTAAATGAGCCTCACAGCCAGGCCCACACCAGGATTTGCAGAAGCTATTTTATCAGACAAACAACAATAGAAGTGGTCAGGCTGCAATAGCTTCAGCATGTAAATGAAAATTGAAAGCAGAGTTATGAGATACTTTCCCCCAGAACCTAACTGGGCCCCAACCACTACACCACCAGTGAAGTAATACTCACCCTTGTGTCACAACACAGTTTTAGGACAAAGAATTGATCCAAAAAGATTATGAGATCATTTTGCCCCCCATGACATCACTTGCGGTTAATGCTTAAAGTGGACCAAAACCCACGCAGACCGGCCCGGGATTCTATAAGATTCTCGCACAAATGATCCCCCCCCGGGTCATCCAAAATCGGGATGCCCCGATGTGTGAAACCCCCCAGGTTGCCCCATACACTTAGCTTGTTTCCTGGCCCAACAGCACATGCGCAAGCCGCTATCCATCTAGCAGGGTGCTCGCCTGCGCCAGGCATTTGCCCTCCCTGTTAGAGGAAAGCAGGGGATGCGGCCACCAGCGCACTCGGAAGTTTAGCCGCTCTCAGGATTGGCGGCAGCACCCTCGGCATCCCTCTTTAGCTGTTTAATTCCATTACAGGTATAGAAAGATGCTGGAGATGCCGCCACTTGCAAATGTGGCGTGGGAGTGCCAGCAAGGTATGTACAACGGGTGCCCGGCAGGGTTTTACACAGCTGGTCATCGGTATGTGCCTACTTTTGTAGGCTCTATAGTCAGTTGCTCTAGCCCCCCCCCCCCCCCCCCCCCAAATTGGGATGCCCCAGGGGACGGCTATGCAACCGGGCCTGGCATCTTATGGACTGGTACTCAACCACTTCTTGTAAAGGTCCAATTAAAGGCATCCGGTGAGAGGTGAACGTCCAGGCAGTTAGAAATCAGCACACTGGGGAGGAGGGGTACAGCAGAAGGTAGGATATGGCCCTTCCTTGGAACATAGCTGCAAGGAAGAGTTACGTCAGCACTGTAGTGGAAAAAGGTTGTCAGACCATCAGCCAAGACAAAACTAGCATGCCAGGACCATTCATCACACCCAGCTTTCTTTGTTCTCTAGATCCCCCCAGAGGAGAGACTTACCTTTACATTCAGACAAGATAAAAACATGAAGGAACATCACCAGCTCTTTGTGTACGCTGTGCTAGAGAAGCACACAAGAGTGAGGGAAGGTCATGTGACCAAGCTCGGTTCCAATCCCTTAATTCCAGACTCACATTGTAGATAAAGGGTTTGGATTTAGGGAATGTTTATGGCAATAAGAGGAAGTGTTTATTCCACCTGGAACAAGGATATCACTGAATGACTTGACTCTCTCCCTAGATTCCATTTACATAAATATACAAAAGTTTTTTCCGTAAACTCAAAATACATATCCAGCCAACACAGCAACACAGAAGATAATCACACCACAAAATATAGAAACTCAAAATGCAGCACCATTGAGATTAGTCAGTCAGCGATCTAAATGGTGCTGCGGGCCGTGGCTTTGGAAAAACCCGGTTTTCTTTGAAAACTGGGCCACGGCCAAACATCCCCTGGCTGCTTGTTGACAGATGAGCAGAGGACCCAGAAAAGTTACCGTCTACTTTAAATATGCCCAATCAGGCTCAGCACCAGGGGGTGGACTTCCATCTGCACATAAACTCACACCGATTCAGCAATAACAGCAGCATAGATTTCCCAGTGGCTGCACAAATTCCCCCCTAGAGGGCAACACTAAACTGAAGACCTGAATATCGTAATTCTTTTGGGAAGAAGACTGTTGGTGGCCTTCCCTTGGGGCATCCCAAATCGTAATGCCCAGCTGTGTGGACCTTAACCCCCCTCGCAAAACTGACTTTTGCCCTGACTCCCATCAGCAACCCGTCCCCAGAATCTCTGGGCTGAGGCACGTGCCCAAGCCCAGCCATTTAGATAGGCTGTGGACAGGAGTGCACCCACGTCTAGAGGGAACTGGGGATGTGGCCGCTAATTTCCCGACTCTGTATCTAAACAGAGCTGTATTGCGATCATAAATTTGCACAGGATACAGCATTTATTGGACGAGAGCCCACACATGCGCCGGGGGGGGAGGGGGGGGGGTCCACAAAGCCAAGGAACATGGGGGGGTAGAAATTACCAGATGCTAAAACGTCACACTTTACATTGTGCCCTTAAAATTCATGTAAGTTTCATGTCTCAGAGTGTCAAAATTTGACTGTCCATTCTCTTAAGGCCACACTTAATGATTTCTGCTAAATCTAATGTGGCCTCTTCATGTCTCACAAGTTGCCGCTGTGTCCTGTGCAAATGTAAATAACTTGTTCTTACCACCCTGTCTTTTAATGTTTTTTAAACCCCCATAAACTATAGAAAACATTTTTTGCTGCTGCACGGCTTAGTGACCATTTCCAGAGCAGGGAGAGAAATGTGAAGTGTCACTGGCTGCAGAGGAAGTGCTCAGATCCTAATCTCACATACAGTGCCTTGGTAATGCTGCGTAATACCAGCATGTTACACACACACAGGAAATGGGTAATAACAGCCAGGCTTCCTACAACAAGCAAGGCTTTCCTAATGCCAATAGCTAGTTTCTTTAGGATTGTAATTTTGGGATGGAAGCTGATCTCCTAATGTATTTGAAGACCCTGTCCAGACATTTAAAGAAAAAAAGGGCACAACGCAAGCCAATTTACCCCTTTTACCTGGAATGTCCCTTTAAAACTTTACTTTTCTACATTCCTGGGCAGCAGCAACCCCTTCTTCGCCAATGACCAATAGAATATGCAAGGTTCATGCGCATGACGGCACACACATTGAACACTACTAGCCAAGTTATTAATGTAAAGCAGTATAACAGTAATTGATCTCTTGGCCATGAATGTGGCTCTCAAGGTGAGGAAGACTGTGGTGGGGTGGGGTGGGGGTGGGGGTGGGGTGGGGGGGGTCACCGTTACTGGTCTAATGGTAAGACTAAAATCTCAGAGTGACAGGATATTGAGCGTCCTATTGAACAATTATTACAACTGTTCACCTCTAAGTGCTAGAATGCGAACCAGTCATTAAAGTGGACCAAAACCCAGCGCAATCGCCTGATCGATTCCCTCCCCCGCGGGGCATCCAAAATAGGGATGTCCCGCTGTGTGAAATATCCCAAGTCGCCCCGTTTACTTACCTTGCTTCCCAGTCCAACTGGCCATGCGCGAACCACATATGCATCCTCGGTTACCCTCTAGCAGGGCGACTATCCGCGCCAGGCATTTAAAGATGACCGCGTGCAGGCATGCTCCCTGTTAGAGGGAAGCGGGCGCCAGAGCACTCGGAGCCGCTGGCTGAAATGGCGTGACATCAGCGGCTGCAAGCACGCTGATTGGACGAACAGCCATGAATGCGCAGTGGGACCGGGAAGAGGTGAGTTGCGCTCAGCGATCTGGGCGGTTTCACACAATGGGACACTGCCATTTGGGGTGCCCCAGGGGAAAGGACCAAAATCCAAGATAGTCAAAATAGCGCCCCTCTCCTCCTGCAGGCACAGGCTTAGGTTTGCCTAATAGTAAATATAGCCCTGCAAGGTGCCGGTCTACAGGTGCAGGAATAGCTGCGACAATAGGGGGTACAGAACTGGAAGTGAAAAGTCCCTGGGAGGTGGATGCAGTGGTTCGAGCAGCCAATCGGCAAACTTCCAGGGTGGATGCCATGTTAGCTTCCATGTTGCTCAAGATATCCACTAGATAATTAGCAGCTTCATTTCCCAATCTATGCTCTAAGCAGACCTTGCAACAAGCTCTTTTCCAAGACTCTGGCAAAATAGTGGGGCAATTAATATAGAGCCTAGTAATCTTAGTCTAATCTGCATCTTAAGACTAGGAGGAGCCCTCCATATCTTTCCTCTTTTTCCTTTTCGTTAGGTTTAACACTCGGAGCAGACTAGAAAAGGAAGGCAGAGACTAAGAAATGGCTCTAGGGTGACACTGACAACAATAAAAAGCAAACCGAAAATACAGTGGCTACAACATGCTCACCATCTTTTCTTGAGGCATCCTTCTGGCTTGACTCCCTCGCTGTATAAGGTGTCTGAGAGAACCTGCTGGGCAGGAATCACCGGAGCAGCCTGTTAGGGAGCGCTGTCTGAGCGCTAGTCTGGCCTTCACAGCTGCCGTCCGGAACAAAGATGGAGCGCACTAGCACGCTCAGTAAAAGCTGCCCAGGAAGTGGAACCCTGGATGGAAGTCCCACCTCCATTACCTTGACTGAACGATCACCCACGCTGGCACCAGCGAAAAACAGTGTGCTCCCCGGGGCCCCCTGCATAGGAGAGAAGACACCCAGATCTGTACTCCAGCGTGCGTTTGCCGCAGCTCGGGAAGCAGTTTTGCTAGACTCAGCCAAAGTGATTTGGTGCTCAAGTGGACCACCTGGCCAATGTACATTGCCCTGTGTCATTTAAGGCCTGGGGTAGATGAGCAACTCACCAGGTCCTTCAGGTATTTTTTTTTTTTAATTTATTGTTTTTTCATTCCAGGACATTGAAAGGGAACACAATACCGAGGACTGGGGGGGGGGGGGGGTGCTTTTAACCTGTCCCAGGCACTCTCTGGGGGGGGGGGGGGGGGGGGGTCCCTTAAAGTGCATCTACACACTCTACAGGATAGAAAGTTCAGATCACCACATTCTATCCCCAGCCCAGTGCCCCAAAACATCCTGTGTTTCTTCTTTTACTAAAGCCTTTGTCCATATTCATACCAAAACAGGAAGCAGTATGAAGTTCAAATGGCCGGTGCAGTATAGGATCACTTTAAAGTGGACCAAAACCCAGGATTTTGACTATCCTGGGTTTTGGTCCTTTCCCCCGGGGGTGCCCCGCTGTGTGAAACCCCCCAGTTTGCCCAATCTCACTCACTTCTTTCTGGTCCCACAGTGTGTCTAAAAGTAGCCGCTCCGACGACTGCATCCTCAGCTTCCCTATAACAGGGAGAGTGCCCCCGTCGGCCATTCACAAATGAGCTGGCACAGACATGCTCCCTATTAGAGAGAATCGGAGGATGCGGCCATCAGAGCCGCTACTCTTAGACACACCGTGACCAGGAAGAGTTGAGCTGAGCTCGGCGTTCTGGGGGGTATCACACAGCGGGGCATCTGTGATTGGGGACCAAAGGTCCAAAACCCAGGATAATCAAAACTATTGACTATCCTGGGTTTTGGTCCAATTTAAATGGGATGTCCAGGCAAACAGAAAAAAAATCATCACCTACTTGTCAAACAAATCTCAATCCCTTGGAGTTCTGCAGGATGAATCAGTCTGGTTTCAGCACTTTCAGCTCCGATGTCGAGAACATCAATTTGACCAGCATGTGTGAATATTTCCATTGCTTGAACATGGACATTTATTATAGCATTTGTCGTTAGCCATGTGGGCAGAGGTCACACTAGACTTTTTCTCAAGGAGTAGAAATACTCCTCCCATGATTTTGGAGGAGTATTTTCAGTCAAGGAGGAGTACGCAATTTGCTGGAATTAAATTAAACAATATAGAAGTATAGGTAGTGCTAAAGGGACTTGTCAGGGAAAGGGTTAGTTTAGCTTCTTCCTGCTCTCCCCATGCTGGCTGTCAGGGGGGCATCTTTCATGCAGCCTGCTTTGTACTAACAAGCCAAGGCAACTTCACCTCTTCAAGGGGGAAGGGGCAGAGACGATGAGTTATGTCTTAAAGCGGACCAACAGTCAAAAATTATTTAAACCAGACCAACAACAACAAACAGCGCTCATTTGCATCCCTTCCCAGGTCACTTTAAAGTGCTGCACATAAAAATTCATTTGCCTTTTTCTAACTCCTGCTGTAGTAAATTTTAGAAACAAAATGGTGACTCATGCATTTGCTGCCTGCAAACAGGAAGTGCTGCTGAGCTTCCTGTTACTGTGCATGGTCAGTTATGTCAGTTGAACCTAGGCAGTAGCATCGCCGAGATGCTGGAAGAGGAAGCTCCATAATGGCCGCTACCTTTCTTTTCCAACTGTGCCAGGCTTTTGGTCAGGTTTAACACAAAATATGCCTGCAGACATGGAGTCTGCGTCTTTTTGTTGACCTATTATCTATCTTTTTCTTTGCAAGGTATAACAGGAAAGCTCTAACACGATGCCTTTATTTTGTAGGCTGTTTACAGTTCACAAAATAAAGACTGTGTTGACAGTGTGTAGAAGAGGGGTGTCACATGAAAGCTTTGTATGTTATACCCGCTATATATACGACTTATACAGCCTATAACATAAAGGCTCTGTATCTCTGTGCTCACCCTTTATATATGCAGAGGACGGGTGTTGCTGGAACATGATATCTGACTTTATACTGGATAAGTCTATTTCTTTATAGCCAGACATGTTAGAGCTTTCCAGTTACACCTTGCATCTAGAAAAGATAGATAAATGGTCAACAAAAAGATGCAGACTCCATGTCTTCAGGCAAAGGCAAAGTTTGTGTTAAAAGACATGACTCATCTTCTCTGCCCCTTCCCTGGGGCAAAATGTAACAATTTGATACAATGTATTAGTATGTTTACATTAGCTCAGCAGCAATATAACACATTCTAACAAATGGCAGGAGAAATTGTTTGAGAAAATGTAGGCATTTAGGCATCAAAGGGCACCCAGATTGCGTATGCCCCACTGCATGCGCCGTTGGTATGGGAAAGAAGGTGAGTTTCCAACCCTCGGGGGTTTTACACAGCGGGGCATCCCGATCTGGATGCCCTGGGGGTGAGTATGCCTGCTTAGGAGTCTCAGACTCCAGGGTGGGTTTTGGTCCACTTTAATGAAACTTTTGCCGGTGGGGAAAGCAATGACTGAGGGAGATCTTTCTCATACAGCTACAGCAACACTTTGAGGTGCCCTCTAGTCAAAAACGAGCACTCACCCCCCCCCCCAATCCTGATTTGGCATGCCCTGCTGCGCATTGCCCCGCCCCAGCAGCCCTGCACTTGCCACTTTTGCATTCCTTACCATCTCTCACCATTCAACTTACCCTACAACAGCCCATTTGGTTCAACTAGTGGCCTTATGCTTTAGGGAGCACCCGCAAGCTGGGGAACACCGATTGGCTGACAGCTATCATGTGAACAGCTGCCATAACAGGGGACGTGGCAGTGGTAACAGACCAGATGCGCAGCAGGGCCTCCCAAATGTACATGTCCCTCTAGTGCTTAGAGAGCTAACAAATCTCCAGTTCGTTTTGACTGAGGCAAGTAATTAAAGTGGACCAACACCCAGGATTTTGACTATCCTGGGTCTTGGTCCACTTCGATGGGGCACCCCCGATCGGGGTGCCCCGCTGTGTGAAACCCCCCCCAACCCCCCGAAAAACTCACCTCTCCGCGCTCCCAGCGCCAACGTACAAGCTCTATTCCAGGACGTCTAAGCGGCCGCCGCCGCCTCCCGCGCGTCCCTTTTGACGCGCGCGCGCCCGCGCCGGCCATTCGCAGACGGCCGGCGCCGGCGCGCGCACGCCTGCAGGGGCGCGAGGGAGGCGGCGGCGGCCGGCCGCCGCCGAAGATCAGGTAGGGTTTTTCGGGGGTTTTGGGGGGGTTACACCCCGCGGGACATCCCGATCTCGGATGTCCCGCGGGGTGGGGGGTGATCGGCCCGGGAATCTTATAGATTCCCGGGCCGATCACCCGTGGGTGTTGGTCCACTTTAAAGGCGCTGTATCACAAAATGGAGTAATATTAAAAATCCATATAAACACATTGGCTAATAAGAGGAGGCGTCACTTATACATATGAACTGAGCAAAACAAAAGCTTGTGAATTCTTCTCCTGGTAGGAATGAAATCCAGGGATGCTCCTCCACCCTGATGTCCACTTCCTTCCATTAAAAGAAAGAAACAAGCCTGGATAGATATTTCTTGATGCCGGGTGTCCTCTCCTCCCGCCATCCTGCATATTTAGATGGATTTTTTTTATTTTTTATCATCGCGCCATTTTTTCACGACAGTCCTCCTTTAAACTTCTCTAGCTGGCAATCACAAAGTGCATGCATGGCCCGCATCCCTGCTATACCTCTATCTGAGGCATTTCTGAATGCTGGCGAGGGGCAGCATTGCCTTCATGTTTCTTTGTCGCACGGACATCATATTGGCGCTCATGCTGGTGCTGATTGGTCAGCAGGCCCTATGCGCACACACTGTGGATCACCGAAAGGTGAGTTTTTACCGGCGATAGCCAGGGGTTTCACACAGAATGCAAACTGGCATGCCCCACTGGAGAGGAAAACACCTGGGAGAGTGAAAATCTCAGGCGTTCTTCCTCTTTGAAGTGCAACAAAACCCAGCAGCGGCTAGACTGGAATCTTAAAGATTCCAGGGCTGGCTGCTGGCTTTTCCCCAGGGCATCCCAAGTGTGTGAAACCCACAGTTCGCCCGTAAGAACTCACCTTTCCCTGGTCCAACAGTGCACGCACAAGCGCTCGTCCAATGAGAGTGCGTCTGCTACATACTCGGCAATGTGCACGTGCTCCCGTCCCAGCCATTCAGATAGGGGGAACGGAACAAGACCCGGGAGAGTCAAATTCCCGGGTTTGGTTCACTTTAAACCAGACCTTCAACCTCATTTATTGAAAAGCCCAAACCCTTAAAAAATCTCCAGCATCTAAAATTAATAAATTTTACATTTTCAGTTGCTTACTTTTTATTCTTTCTTCCGCTGGGCAGCAACTCTGTTTAGGATACTAGGATACAGGTGCATCACATACTGAGGAGAGGGGGCAAAAGTACAGGGAGGTGGGTTATAACTGTGCTCTTCACAGACAGAGCAAAGCTGGGGTCAGGAAAAGGACAGCAATCTCAGAATGCAGAGCGGCAGTCAGAAGACACTTCCGGTCTGCAGGCTGCCTGATGCTCCATGAGCCGCCATCTTGGATGTTTAAAGGCTCAGAATACGCACTAGGTGTAGGTAGGATGATTTTTAACATGAGCAATCTGTATGTACAGGATGGCAGAACATACAAGATAGACTCTAATTCAGGGTGAAGGTCCGGTTTAAAACAATATAGGACTTCAGAAACCCGGCAAAGCCCCTTATGTCATCTATGCACCCCGCGTGACTGCTGGCCAATGAGGTTCACAGGGTGGGCACACAAAGGAATGCCCCATTAAAGCGGACATTCAGCCTGAATAAGAGCCTATCTTATATGTTTCCCACACCCTGTACATACAGATTGCCCACATTAAAAGTCATCCTACCTGCACCTACTGCATGTTTTGAGCCTTTAAACATCCAAGATGGCGGCTCATGGAGCATCAGGCAGCCTGCAGCAGGAAGGGTCCTCTGACTGTGCTGCTCTGCATTCTGGGATTGCTGTCCTTTCCCTGACCCCAGCTCTGCTCTGTCTGTGCAAAGCACAGCTATAGCCCCACCCCCTGTACTTTAACCTGCTCTCCTCTCCTCAGTATGTGAAGATGGGAGGCGCCCATATCCTAGAGTCCTGAACAGAGTTGCAGCCCAGAGGGGGAAGGAATAATAATTAAGTGACTAAATACCTAAAATATATTATTTGGTGGGGAATAGTTTTTAAGGGTTTGGGCTTTTCATTAAATCATGCTGAAGGTCCAATTTAACTCTATTGGTTGTGGTGTGGAGATCATTCTGCCCTATTTTGGGCATCCTATTCTAAATCTATCAGATGGGGCATCCCAAATCAGTCTACCCTAGTGGTGGCCATGTAAACAGCTCTGGCTCCAGCCTTTTATGCCAAAGGAAAGGTGGGGGTCCCCCATACACTGTATAAGCCCCTCTGAGAAACAACGACACCCATGAATCTGTACAGCACGGCAGAACATGTCAGCACCTTGGAAATACACATGTCATGTGACAGGACTCAGCCAGCTGATGATATACGACTACAACTCCCAGCATGCTTTGCCCAAACCTTCCCTGTAACTCCACAGGCAAAGCATGCTGGGAACTGTAGTGCCACACGTGCTATTGGCCGCCCTATGTGAAGTACGAGTACAGCAATACATCAGCCTCTCACCTTCCTGTCCGCCGCTCCCGTCTCCGCCGCCGTCATAGCCCTTCAGGGGTGTCCCCCAGCGCCGATCCCCGAGCCCATCCACAGGGACTTGTTGCTGCACCTGAGACACAGCACACACGTTACCTCAGCACACAGCCCCGGAGGCAGGGAAAGTCCGCCCGTCCGGCACCTACCTGAGACGCCCGGGTCACCCCGACAACCGGCTAAGCACCAACTGGACCGGAAGCGCTCAGGCGCTGAGGTAAGGCGACACTGCAATCCACTTCCCTGGCTGTGGCCGGCCCCGCCCCCCGTGCCGGGAACAGCTTGTCACCTCTGTGTGGAAGCAACCAATCGCAGCTCGCCTTGTAAAGCTCCTCCCTAGGATGCAAAACGCGCTGTGATTGGTTACATCTGCTTTTAGCTTGGTCCGGAGCCCTGCACTTCTAGAAGGTGATGGAAGAGGGTGGCCGAGGTCCAATTATTAGTTACCTGGCAGCGACTGCATCACCCATCAAACGCCCACTACAGTCTAAGAGCTCTCCAACCACGCCAATGCTCTGTTCCTTCCACCTTGTGGAAGCAATGCATCTATAGATAATCTGACAGGGTTCCCCTTCAGCTGTATGTATATATTTTCAGCATAACAAAGCTCCATTTACATACTTAGCAACTTTTCAGGATGGGGACATTTGTTAAAGCGGACCAAAACCCACATTTTTAAATCGAACCTTCAGCATGATTTAATGAAAAGCCCAAACTATTCCCCAGCGTCTAAAATTAACATATTTTAAAGTGGACCAACACCCAGGATTTTGACTATCCTGGGTTTTGGTCCACTTCGGCGGGACACCCCGATCGGGGGTGCCTCGCTGTGTGAAACCCCCCAGAAACCCCAATAAACTCACCTCTCCCCGCTCCCACGTGACTGCCCGGTCCAATCCCCGCCAACTTCCAGGCGGGGAACAGGAACGTCCAAGCGGCTTCCGCCGCCGCCGCCTCCCTCGCGTCACTTTCGGCGTGCGCGCGCCCGTGCCGGCCATTCACAGACGGCCGGCGCGAGGGAGGCGGCGGCGGCGGAAGAGAAGGTAGGTGGTTTGGGGGGGTTTCACCCCGCGGGACATCCCGATCTCGGATGTCCCGCGGGGTGGGAGGTGATCAGCCCGGGAATCTTATAGATTTCCGGGCCGATCACCTCTCGGTGTTGGTCCACTTTAAGTTTTTAGTCACGTACTCTTTCCCCCCAACAGGCTGCAACTCTGTTCAGGACTCTAGGATATGGGCGCTGCCATCTTAGAAGCATCACATACTGAGCAGAGGAGAGCGGGATAAAGTACAGGGGGCGTAATATAGCTGTGCTTTGCACAGGCAGAGCTGGGGTCAGGGAAAGGACAGCAATCCCAGAATGCAGAGCAACACAGAAGACACTTCCTGTTTGCAGGCTTCCTGATGCTCCATGAGCCACCATCTTGGATGTTTAAAGGCTCATAACATGCAGTAGATGCAGGTAGGATGATTTTTAACGTGAGCAATCTGTGTTTACAGAGTGTGGGGAAACATATAAGATAGGCTCTTATTCAAGGTGAAGGTCCGCTTTAACTTGCATCTCCTGAATTGCTCCCCCCATGAGGAATAACTTTTGCTAAATTTTACTGCTCCTGCACTGTAATCCCAGATAATGGTGCTGTAAAGCTCCGCCTCCTCCACTGTTGTGTGTGGCAATGATGTCATTGCCATACCTATGCAATGACTGATCACCTGCCGTCTCACACAGGGACAGCAAATAAATTAGTGTTCCAGAACAATTCAAAATCTGAAAATATCCTTTTCTAGTTCTACACCCTAATAAGGTAGTATTAGCAGGGAATTTGACCAAATATATTTTGCAAGTTCGGTGGGTTTTGGTCCCCTTTAAATAAAGCCACACCCCCTCATTGAAAAGTTAGTATCATGGAAGCACTCTTACCCGTAGCAATCATATTGGGTGCTTGGCCAGCGGTGGCACCGCGTACACTGAAATCAAACAAAAAGCCAGCACTCCATTTGCAAGTAAAGTATATTGAATCAAGGTGATATAATCCATGCAATCTTGAGTTATACAGCGAATTATACAGTCCAAATAATCTATATCCAACGTTTCGGAGGGGCCTACGCCCCTTCATCAGGGTTGAACAGAGGATCTGCACAAAAGAAAGGGTTAAATACCCTAAAAACAGCACAAAAGCCCACCATTAGTGATGTCAGCAGCCTTAGCTGCCTGAAAGTGGACCAACACCCAGGATTTTGACTATCCTGGGTCTTGGTCCACTTCGGTGGGGCACCCCCGATCGGGGTGCCCCGCTGTGTGAAACCCCCCCGAACCCCCCGAAAAACTCACCTCTCCCAGCGCCGACGGACAAGACTTTGACAGCCGCGAACAAGCGGCTCCTCCGCCGCCGCCTCCCATTCACAGACGGCCGGTGCGGGCGCGCGCACGTCTAGAGGGGCGCGAGGGAGGCGGCCGGCGGCCGGCCGCCGCCGAAGACAAGGTAAGGGCATTTGGGGGGGTTTCACCCCACGGGACATCCCGATCTCGGATGTCCCGCGGGGAGGGAGGTGATCGGCCCGGGAATCTTATAGATTCCCGGGCCGATCATGGGAGGGTGATGGTCCACTTGAATAGTAATGCACAAACAGCATCTCAATATTTGTTAATGCATGAAGTAAGTAATACCCCAGATACCGGTCACGCGGTCACACCAGGTATGATGCCAAGTGGGCCGCCTCACCGCCACCCCTCGTGAGCGCTTGGTTGCCAGGTGACCAAGAACACAGCACGAGCATTGTGTCTGGTGTCAGAGACACGTGCTGCCTGGTCCGAACCCCCCATTGAGGGATGGATAGCAATTAACAATAAAAACTATTTTTATAGGCAAATGAATCAATTATTGATGCAGATCCGCATGTTACACCTCAAAAAGGGACATAGGGGGACATGGCCCCAAAAGAGGGACAGTCCCTCCAGATGAGGGACACTTGGGAGGTATGCATTTATCCTCAGGAGGTAACTGAAGATAAAGGCAGAATTCCCCTTTAACTGGTGTTCCTAAAGTCTCTCTTAGTCTTAACAGTATAGCAGTTGATAAAGACAAGGTTCCACTTTAGCTGATATTTCCAGGTGATAAAGCCCCCTTTATACTTGGCAATGTAGAGATGAGGGCAGGGTTCCCCTTTAGCCTGTATTCTCTGGGTGATAAAGCCTCCTTTATCAATGGAAGTGTATAAAGGCAGGGTTCCCCTTTAGTCAGTATTCGCCAGGTCAGTGTTCCCCACCCCTCTCCTCGGAAGCCACCAACAGGTCATCTTTAGTCATTATTTCCTGGGTGATAAAGCCTCCTTTATCTTTGGTAGCATATAGATAACAGCTGGGTTCCCCTTTAGCCAGTATTCTCCGGGTGATAAAGCCTCCTTTTATCCTTGGTAGTGTATAGATAAAGGCAGGGTTCCCTTTTAACCAGTATTCTGCAGGTGATAAAGCCTCCTTTATCATTGGTAGTATATAGATAAAGGCAGGGTTCCCCTTTAGCCAGTATTCCCCAGGTGATAAAGCATCTTCTATCCTTGATAGAAGGGTTCCCCTTTAGCCAGTATTCCCTAGGTGATAAAGCCTACAGTATAAAGACAGGGTTCACCTTTAGCCAGTATTTTGTGGGTGATAAAAGTCTCATGTATATAGACAATGCCTTTAGCCAATATTCTATGGGCTTTCCCCTTTAGCCAGTATTCTCTGGGTGATTTAGACTCCTTTATTCTTGTTAGTGTAAAGATAAAGGGTTTTTTCCTCTGGCCAATATATTCCTAGGATGGTAAAATCTGTTTTATCCTTATTAATATGTCTGCAGATAAAGGTGGGTAATGTATTCTTGACGTGATAATGGCCCCCTTATCCTCTGTAGTTATAAAGGACCAGTTCCCCTTTAGCCAACCAATATACTCCTGGGATGACAAAGCCCCCTTTTTATTCTTAGGAGGCAACTTGGAGTTTCCCCTTAGCTAGGATTCTGGGGCTGATAAAGCCTCCTTTATCCCTAGCAAACTACAATTAAAATCACAAAATAACATTAAACCTATATATATGTGTAAATACATAATATAATTCATATAACCAGACAATAAAGTGCTATATTGCTGTATAAAGTGCTGAAAGTATGCTGCATAAAGTGCTAAAAATATGTGCAAAAGAGTATACAAGTCATAAATCACCTACAGTGTAAAGCCCAGATGGATGGTGCCCTGCCGTCCCCAACAACAGGAGATAGATTACACGTGTTCCGTATCTCAGTACAACGCTACTTCCTCTGGATATCCCTAGCAGTATTAGATGTCAGGGTTCCCCTTTAGCCAGCAATGTATACTTGGCATGATAACGCCACATTTCGCCTTAGGAGGTAGCTGTATTTAGACAGGGTTCCCTTTTAGCCAACCTTTGGCTGTTTGAAGAAGTAAGGTCCATCGTTCTCCTTAGTAGTTTATCTATAGATAATGTCAGGGTTCCCCTTAAAGCATACCAAAACCCATCACTCTGGCCCTAGAGTCTAAAACTTGCGGGCTGGTGAAAGCCGTGGCCAAGGGTATCCCAGCTTGGGATGCCACGCAGTGTGAAACTCCTGGGGTCACTAGTAAACTCAATTTTTACAGTGGCCCTCTAGCTGTGGGTGGGCCTGCACCAGCCATTCAGCTACAGGTGAGAGAGGATGCAGCCATGGCACTGAGACGTGGCAAGGGGTGTGGAAACAGGTGAGTGGAACAGGCAGTTCAGGGGGTTTCGAGCAACGGGGCGGAGGGAGTGGGACTCAGGCGGCCCTGAAGTCTTTTATACTCCAGGGTCTCTGATGCTCCTCTTTAAAACTGTGCCACAGGCCGAGCTGGCTGCATTGCCCAAGGTACGCAGGCTGGGAGGGCGCTCGGGGGGGGGGGGGGGGGTTGTGCTGCTTGAAGAATAGGTATCAGCAGGGCCAGATCCAGGGTTTTGTGGGCCCCTGGGCAACATAGTTTCAGTGAGCCCCTTGTGTCACGTCACATGCCTCACACTGTGTGTGGGGGGGGGCACAAGCTACTAGCATCTTGGTTCCCATCTGTACTGCAGCTACCTGTTGCCACCCTTCCTAACAAGGAATACTAACATTTCACAGGTACAGGGCGTGGGCTTGTGGGGGCATGGTCTTTAATAAAACAAAAAGGAGAACAAAGGAAAAAAAAGAAAGAGAGGGAGGAAAAAAAGAAAAATCAAAGAGCAAGAGAAATAGAATGAGGAAGAAAGAAGAGAAAAAAAAACAAATGGCCAGAAAAAGAGTGAGAAAGCGGGGTGAAAGAGAAAAAATACATAGCGTGAGGAGAAGGACAAAGAAAAGAAAGAAGGAAAAAGGGAGAAAGAAATAGAGAGAGGGGGCAGAGAACAAAAAAGTGAAAGAGAAAAAAGATAGAAAGGAGGAAGGGAGGTAGGAAGAGAAAATAAAGAAAAGAAAAAAGGGAAAAAGAAAGGAGTGAGTGAAGCAAGGAAGAGAAGGAAAACAGAAGTGGGGGAAATGAAGAAAGATGGAGAAAAATAAGAAAAAGTATGAAAGAATGTAAATGAGATATAGAAATCAGAAAAGTGTGATAGAGAGTGACAGAAACGAAATAGGGAGGAAGAAAGGAATGAAGGAAAGAGGGTAGAGATATGGGGAGCAAGAAATAAAGAGATTAAAAGAGAGAGAAAAATAAGGGAAGTAAGGAGAGAGGTAAGAAAAGAGTAGAGGAGGAAGGGAGTAAGAAGAGAAATGGGGAGGCAAGGCAAAAAGGGAGAGAAGACTGAGGAAAGGAAGGAAGAAAGAGAGAGAAAGGAGAGAAGAGCAAGGAGAGCTGAATAAGAAACAGAAACATGGGGGTAAAAGAAAAAAATGGAAGGAGGCACTAGAGGAGTGAAGCAGAAAGCAAAGGAAAGTGAGACAGAGAAAGAAAGGCAGGAGGTGAGGAATGTAAGGAAGGAAGAAAAGGTGAGAAGGGAGGAAGGAAGAAGTAATGGACAGAAGGGGGAGAAAAAGATAGAAATGAGAAATGGGGGAAGGAAGGAGAGAGGGTAGGGACGGAGGAAGTTAGGGAAATGAGAATATGTTTATGTTTGTTACACATAAGGGCAGACTAGGGGGTGTTGTTCCTCTATGCGGCGGCATCCCAAATTGGGATGCCCTGGTGTGTTTACCCCCCCGCCAGGTTGCCCCATACACTCACTCACTACACTCAACTTCCTGACGCTCCCACAGCACAGACTCATAACAAGTGCGCTCATAGCGGCCCACTCAGTGCACTTGTTATCACTCGCCTCTCTTCAACTCCGCTGACTTCTAAGCTGCCTGCTTGGCTAAGCAGCTGAACGGGGCGGAAGGGAGCTGCGTGCGCCACCAGCCCCATTCCTGCACACCTTCTAGTCGTGGCGTGCCCACACTTCCTATTCATTGAGGCCGGGCACAGGTGCGCACATGGCTAAAGATCAGCAGGGATGCGGCTGCGGCGCAGAGACCCGGCGAGGGCTCCGGGAGAAGGTGAGTGTATCTGGGCTTCAGGGGGGGGGTTTGCACAACAGGGCATCCCAATTCAAGATGCCCCAAGGAGTGGAACCGGCACAACCCTAGAGTCTTTTAGATTCCAGTACCCCCAAAGTTCCTCCTTAAAGCGTTCCAACAGTCAAAAAATACAATTCTGTGAAACTCACCTGTAAAATTGTTTTTGGATACATCCAGTCTAGGCCGTCCCATATCTCACGAATGGGTGTTCGCCCCTAGGGGGCGCTTGACTGCAAGATCAAAGATGTAGCTCCTCCCAGCCCCCTATAAAGGCAGCTGTCCCTCTATCATTCCCCAGTAGTTTAAAAGCAGTATTCAACAAAAGAGGGCAGGTCGGGACGCCTAAGAAACCATGTTACTTCACATAGCTTCAGATTGTACTCTCTCTAGCAAACAACTAGAAAAAAAACAGTGTCCTATGAACAAAAAAAATGGTTGATCACCATAACAGGCATACAGGACATAATGAACACAAGGGCGGGTTGGGACGGCCTGGACTGGATGTATCCAAAAACAATTCTACAGGTGAGTAATCACAGAATTGTATTTTTTCCCTACATCCAGTCCAGGCAGTCCCTTATCTCACGATTGGGACATCCAAAAGCAGTGTCCATATGGGCGGGATCCCCAGTGCGGAACAGCATGTAGTTCATTTCATACCGCCTGAAGCACATTTCGGCCAAAAACAGCCTTGTAAAACTTTGTAAAAGTATGAACAGAAGACCAAGTTGCAGCCTTACAAACTTGCTCCACCGATGCCTGGTGCTAAAAAGCCCAAGATGCACCTAAAGCTCTGGTAGAATGAGCTGTGATCCGAAAAGGGGGTTCCTTCCCCCTGGCAGAATATGCTTGTACCACCGCCTGTCTGATTCACTTACTGAGAGTGGACTGGGCCAGTGGCAATCCTTTCCTAGAACCCTCTGTTAGGACAAAGAGCAAATCCGATTTCCTGAAGGATTCAGTCGCAGCCAGGTAATACTTTATGGCTCTGACCACATCCAAGCATGGAGGGTCCGTTTGGAATTAGCCGGTACTGGACACAAGGAAGGTAAGACAACTTCCTCATTAAGGTGAAAGGGAGAAACGACCTTAGGTAAGAAATCAGGTTTGAAGCGAAATACCCCCTTATCCCTGTGCAGCTCAAAAGTAGGGTGGTTTCATACAAAGCGCGGCCAGCTCAGATAGCGATCACTTTGGTGCATCGTGTACCAGAAAGACCAACTTGAGAGTCAATATAGACAATACAGCATCGCTCAAAGGCTCGAAAGGAGGACCCTGAAGAGCAGATAGTATTACGGGTGTGGGACTTATGCGGTGGCCAGACATGGATAACTCCCTGGAAAAAAGTCTTGATCAACCTATGGTTGGTAATGGATCTCTGGAAAAAAATGGCTAAAGCCGAGACCTGACCCTTGAGGGTGCTCAGCTGGAGACCAAAGTCTAAGCCGTGTTGTAAGAACTCCAGAATCCTAGAAATAGCAAATTTTCGGCAAGGAAGGCCTCGCACCAAGCAATATAGCCCCGCCAAACTCTGTAGTATATCATGGAAGAAGATTTCTTCCGTGCCTGAATCATAGTGTGCACGATCGTGGCCGATAACCCCTTCTCCGTCAGGATAGCGGTCTCAATAGCCAAGCCGTCAAAGCCAGCGTCCGTAAATTGGGGTGCCACAGCGACCCCTGTGTGAGAAGCCCCAGGTCGTAGAGCATGCTGTAGTGAACTATTGACATCTGGACTATGTCTGCAAACCAACTCCTTCTCGGCCAGCGAGGAGCAACCAGGATGGTTGGTATGCCTTCCTGGGCTATCTTGCGCAGCACTCTGCCCAGGAGCGGAAACGGAGGGAATGCATACAGAAATTTGAACTCCGTCCAAGGAATCGCCAGAGCGTCAGTTGCAATGGCCAGAGGATCTCTTGAGAGGGAGACGAACCTTGGAAGCTTGTGATTGTGTCTGGATGCAAACAGATCCACGTCCGGCTGGCCCCAGCGGAGACACAGAGCCTGAAAAGTCTCACTGCTGAGGGACCATTCCCCCAGGCGCAGGAAAATCCTGCTCAGGGAGTCTCCCTCCTGGTTTTCCACCCCGGGGATGTAGACCGCCGAGATGCAGGGTACATTCTCCTCTGCCCAAGTCAGAATCTGTGTTACTTCCTTGAGGGATCTCTTGCTCCGAGTCCCGCCCTGGTGGTTGATGTAGGCCACAGCTGTCTGATTGTCCGAGCGGACCTGGATCGCATGTCCTCTTAAATGGGGAGTCAAACGTAGAAGAACCAACCGGATTGCTCTCAGTTCCAAGAGATTTATGGGTAAATGGTTCTCTTGCGGACCCTACTGACCCTGGATGTTCTGGGTCTGCCAAACACCTCCCCAGCCTGTCAGACTGGCATCCGTGGTAACCATCTCCCAATGGGGAGTCAGAAAGGGACTTGTCCACCAGCAGGTTCCGAGAGTCCAACCACCACAAGAGGGACTGCCTGGCCAGGGGGGACAGAGAAAAGCCTTGTTCCAGTGATTCCTGGTCCCGATTCCAGCCGAACAGCAGGTTCAATTGTAGAGGTCTCATGTGAATTTGGGCGAAGGGTACTGCCTCGAAGCATGACGCCATTAGTCCCACCAATCTCATCCCCAGACGTACCGACGGCCGCTGTCAAGACAGCAAGGCCTGCACTTGCATCTGGAGACTCAAAACCTTCTGCTGTGGCAGAAAGACCTTGACCTGAATGGTGTCTATCGTCATTCCCAGGAAGGATCTCACTGTTGAAGGAGTGATGAACGACTTGAGGTAATTGATTATCCAACCGAAGGCTTCCAGGGTTGACAGCACTGTCCGAGTATCGCTCTCGGCCTGCCAAAGGGTCCGGGCCGAAATCAGCAAATCATCCAGATAGGGTATCCGTGTGTTACCCTGACTCCTCAGAATAGCCATGATGCCCGCCAGCACCTTGGTGAACACACGGGGGGCTGAGGATATCCTGAATGGGAGTGCTACAAACTGATAATGTTGATCCTCCAGTGCAAACCTCATATCGGGATGTGAAGATAAGCGTCCCTGGAATATCGGGATGTGAAGATAAGCATCCCTGATGTCCACCTTGGTCATGAAGTTGCCGGGTCGAAGCGATCTCACCGCCGACCGCAACGTTTCCATGCGGAAATGTCTGACTCTTACAAACCTGTTGAGAGCCTTCAGGTCCAGGATCGGCCTTAGCGTTCCGTCCTTCTTGGGAACCGTGAACAGATTGGAATAGAATCCCCGACCCTGTTCTTGCAGGGGTACAGGGCAAATCACACCTATCCGCAGTAGGTGTTGAACAGCCGTTCTTAAGGCTTGAGCCTTTAGCGGGCTTCGGGATATCCTTGAACGGAGGAATTTTGTGGGCGGCCTGGCTGCCAGCTCTATCTTGACACTACCTCCTGAATCCACCGATCCGAGACGCGACGCCTCCAGATCTGAGCAAACAGCAGAAGCCGTCCCCCCACCCAGATGGGTGAGGGCGCCCCCTCATGACTGAGAGGGCTTGGCAGGGGGTTTGGACTTAGCTCCCCATAAGGGGTTGGGTTGGCCGCGGAACCTACCTCTGCCCCAGGTATCTCTGCGGGCACCGGGAAATGAAGAACCTCTTCCTCCTCGAAAGGAACAATATGAAGAGGGGTTCCGAAAGAAAGGACCGAGCAGGCTTCCTTCTCTGAGGGACTCTACCATCCTTGACCAGAAGGTCCAGGCGCTCCCCAAACAGTCGGCTTCCCACAAAAGGTAAACTTGTGATGGACTTCTTGGCAGCCGCATCCGCCGACCACTGCTTCAGCCAGAGCGAACAGCGCAGAGCAACAAGCAAGTCCGAAATCCTGGTACCAAGCCTGACCACTTCATCCATGGCAGTAACCACAAAGCCAATGAAATCTAAGCAAGCCTTGAGTTCCTTATACTCAGCCCGCTTGCGAGCCTTAGCTCTCTCCTGTTGGCTAATGAGACAATTGCCGAGGCACACGCAGGCCGAAAGAGGGCACCAGCAAAGGTGAAGGCATGGCAGACCAGCTGATCGATGCGCTTGTCTGCAGGGTCACGTAAGGAAGCATTGTCAGGTGACGGCATAACAGTAATGTTGGACAAGCCTGACACGAGAGGATCCACCTCGGGAAGGTGACACCATAACCGAACCAACTCATTAGGGAAGTGGTACCGCCTATCCAGGCCCTTAGGGACCGACGGTAACTTGTTGGGCCTTTCCCATTCCTTAAGGATCATGTTAGAAAAGTGAGACTGCTCCGGGAAGACCCGTCTTTGCCTCTCAGGCCGAAACAAATCACCCTGCTTCCTCTTAGCCGCTCTGGGAGGAACAATGTGTAGGGTATAAAACACGGAGGAGAGCAAATTCTCTGTATCATCCGGGAGACAAGCATCCTCATCCGAGGAGGAACCAGACATACTGTCATCGCCAGCAGAATATTCCACCGTTGAGCGTGAATCATCTGGCAACTCACCTTCCTCCGCAGAACCCAAGCAATCAAATAGATCGTAATCCGAGTAAATCAGCTCCAGATGCTGCTTCTTACTCGAGGCTTTCTTAGGGGCCGTCAACGAGATCTGTCTCTCGAGACTGGCGCAAAATCAGTATGAGACCCCTTGCTGGCTCCCCCTTTGCTAGGGGCTGTATGCAAGAGCGGAGGGTCCGGAGAGACCGATGGTAATACAGGGCTAGGGTCAGGGACGACCGCCCGCTCATGGTCCAAAATAACGCCTCTGGCGTAAGTGGTACAAACCGTGCTGAATCTGCCAAGAGGATTCCTCCTGCACAAGGGGCAGAGCCTGTCCTGCCCAAATGGGCCCCCAGCTCACTATCCCCTGATGCCTCCATTATGGTGATTAAGAATAGCAAAATTCAATACAAGACTATCGGCCTAAGCCTATAAACGTTCTCTCTTATTAAAAAGGGGGACCGGGAGGAACCACAACCCTCAACCTAGCCCACGATCTATACAAAAAAGAGAGAGAAAGAGATCCCCCTGGTCAGCTTTAGCATATACAATGGCAAAAAGCAAGCATTAAGAAAGAGGGACTCACAACACCAACAGGATGGATAACAGGAGCGTCCGCAACAAGAAGCTCGAGCTTGGCCCAGCAGCAGAGCAGCGAGTTGGTCCAGGCACCTTCTGGAATGATCCTCGGGGGGGCGGCACCGGCGCGCCGACGCTGAGCCCTGCCCCACTCCGCGGCGCATCACGAGAAGAGCACCGCCTCCTTCAAGGCTGCAATGGTGGTGGCCCCTGTAGTGAGGGCCGCTGCATGTACGAGTGCGGATACGCACTCTCCCCCCCCGTCTCTCACAGCCAGCGCCGCACGCGGCTATGTGGCAGGGGCCCGCAGGGCGCGACAGCTGAGAGGCGCGTGTCCCGGCCACCCGTCGGGGGAACGCAGGGGGGTGAGTAAGCAGCCAGAGACCGCTCCTCACTGCAATCAGTGAGGAGCGCTAGTAAAATCACCAAACACAGCAGTGAATACACAGAAATAAAGCTTGTGGGCAGGGAGGGCACATACAAAAAATGCTAATCTTGTCCTGTTCCACTCAGGACCTTACATAGTGGTTCCCCCTCAGGCTCACCATAAGCCTGTGGCCGGCTACCTTTTAGTATAAGGTCTGCGGCCCAGAGCGTGAGCTCTGCCGAACGCCACAGACCCCAGCGTTCACCCTACCGTCACGGATCCCGTAGCAGCCAAGGGCTGGGAGGCAGCAGTGGTTCAGATGGGATCCATGGAAAAAGAGTCCGCAGCAGCCGACGGGCTAGGTGGCCCCGCTCTGCTGCTGATATCTCAGAGAGAGTGCCAATGATCTTGTGCAGCCAAACTGCAAGATGAACGACTGGGGAATGATAGAAGGACAGCTGCCTTTATGGGGGGCAGGAGGAGCTACATCTTTGATCTTGCAGTCAAGCGCCCCCTAGGGGCGAACACCCAATCGTGAGATATGGGATGGCCTGGACTGGATGTAGAGAAAATGACCTCTTGCCTTTCCACCAGCTGCCAGTTCACCATCCCACATGGCTAGTCACATGGGGCAGTGAAGTGGCAGCCAATGGCTAGGGAACACGTGGGTACCTCTGCCTGGCTTAATGCTAGGTTATGCGCAGGGGGCTTCCAGTGAAGCCTAATCGGCAACCAGGTGGAGCAGTAGGCTGATAGTGAGGAACCACAGAAGTGTACTGAGGGGGGCGCCATCCTGTAGTCTCACACAGGGCACCTTCCATCCTAAGGTTGCCCCCGTCTCCTTTCCACTGCATGCTCTATCTCTTCATCCCAGCTCCAATTCTGTAGCCATCTCTTTATCTCAGTTCCAAGTCTGTACTCTTTTTTTTTTTTTTTTCTGAACCCTCTCCTCCAGTCCCATTCCCCGCGCTTCATGTTTAAAATGGACCAAAACCCAGTATTTTGACTATCCTGGGTTTTGGTGCCCTGATTGCCCAAACTCACCTCTTTTGGTCCTACGGCGCATGCGTAGCTGCTCATCCAATCAGCGCGCTGACATCATGCCGTCTAAGACCAGCGGCTCCGAGTGCACTGACGGCTGCATCCCCCGCTCCCAACTAACTGGGAGCATGCCATTCACAAATGCCTGGCGCAGGCCTGCAGCCTGATAGAGGGATAGCGAGGATGCGGCTCAAGTATGCGCCATTGGACCTGGAAACAAGGTAAGTATATGGGGCAACCTGGGGGGTGTCACACAGTGGGGCATTCCGATTTTGGATATCCCGGGGGGAGGGAATCTTATAGATTTCCAGGCAGTTCGCTGTGGGTTTTGGTCCACTTTAAAGCAGTCCGACAGTCAGAAATGACTTCTTCAATGCCTTTCCACCGACTGCCAGTTCACCATCCCACATGGGTGGTCACATAGGGCAGTGAACTGGCAGCCAATGGCTAGGGAACGCAGGGGTACCTCTGCCTGACTTAATGCTAGGTTATGCGCAGGGGGCTTCCAGTGAAGACTAGTCGGCAACCAGGTGGAGCAATAGGCCGATAGTGAGGAACCACGGAAGTATACTGAGGAGGCGCCATCCTGTAGTCTTGCTCAGGACACCTTCCATCCTAAGTTCGACCCTCTCTCCTCTCCACTGCATGCTCTAGCTCTTCATCCCAGCTCCAATTCTGTACACTTTTTCCCCCCTCTATGTATCCATCTCTTTATCTCAGCTCCAATTTTCTACCCTTTTTTTTCCCCGACACCCTCTCCTCCAGTCCCATTTCCCGCGCTTCTTGTCTAAACTGCATTTATTTCAGTTCTGGTTCCTATATTTTCCCGTTTGTCATGTCTGAGAAGTCAGAATACTTATCAGAGCTGTGATAAAACAAAGACGTGAGATCTACACCTTTCAAACGTGTATGTAAATGGAGGCTGGTAAGCAAATAGTGGGTAGAGGCCGGGGAGGGGGTAGAGATTTGTGGCATCATCATTTTTTTCTTTCAGCGCTTCCACAGAGGAGGGAAGACAAGGACTTGATTTAGGCGTCACATTCTAGCTGCCACTTTCCAGGTCAAAACCCGAATCTAATTGGTAAGTGAAAGAGACAAACTCTTTTGGGAATAACACAATATATTTGCACCTCATGAAATTCTGTAAATGCCCCAGAGATCCAGCAATAATGTTACCAGCAAGAAGCACTTTCTCCCAACTCCCCAATCACATGCTCTTCCCCAAGTGTGGAACTGTCATCAGTATGTAATGACTTTCGTTACTATGGCAACCTGGTATTATGGCGAGCTGTGGTTACTCCTACGTACAGCTTCATTAGTCTTTTCACATAGACTCCCTGGTAAGCAAAACTAGAACAACTTTTAGCCACCTTACATGACCTTTTCAGTATAAATGATGTACACGTGCCACCAATTAGTGTTTTTTTTTTTATCTGGAATAAAATTTACCTGGCACGTTTGCAGGCTGTAAAAGAGGACTTGCCTTTCTCACATCTGACCTAGTTCAGCTTTGATGATACAATTCTTTCTTAAAACGACTCTGTAGACGGGCATGCTGATTCATTACTAGCGCCAGGTACTGACAGATGAGTGTCTGTAAAGGGGTATTGAGAGCGACCGCTAGTGCTCGGCCATGGTTCGCTGTTTCAGAGCATCTCAGTCACTGGCCGGCTTTGAGGAATATATTGTGTGAGTCGCTCTAACACCAGTACAGTGCTGTATGGGAGTGAATTATAGCGCCAGCTCAGTGCGACTGACGCACACCATATTCATCAAAAAAATAGCCTCACACAGCGATGGCGCTCAAAATCGGGTCATTGTAGCCCAGAGCGCCAGAGGCTGTGTTATTAAAGTCTGTTTTTGAACATGTATCCAGTAGTAACAAAACGAAAACATATGGAATTACATTATTATTACATTGTAACATGAACACTTTAATACCAGACATGTAAGGACAATTCTGCATAAAAATATTAAAATTCAAAAAAAATTTCAAAAATGACTTTAAATAGGTCAGGAGAGCTGACACATTTATTCGATAATTAAAAACAAAAAAAAAACCCTGTTTTAAGAGAATAAAAGGATCTTCCATTGAAATGTATGGGAGAGCGACAGGTAATACCTGGAAGCCAGAGCGCCGGCGGTATATGGTGAGCCGTCTGTGATGATGAATTGGTCGCTACGTTTCGCTGTTAGAGTCGCTCACCAGATTCGCTTTGATAAATGTGGTATTGCGTACAGCGCCCGGCGGTCACCTTTCGCTACCTGTCGTTACCTGTCGCTATGGCTTGATGAATAAAGCCCAGAATGTATTTAGCTACATATCTACCAGCCCTTCTGCTGCCTCGATCCACTATAGTCCTGGGGTCGGATGCTGATAGAGCACTTTGGCTGTGGAGAGAAGCAAACAAGATGATGCTCATCTGTGATCTGCTGATGCTGTGGTGCTCCCCCATGACTGGTAGCAGGGGCGTGTACAACAGCCAGCCTGGGAACTTATCTTTTGTCCCCACCACTGATTGGTGGTAGTCTGGCGATCAGCAACTCACCTGATCATTCAGTCCAGAACCCCAAACTCCATTTACCTTCTGCGCCATCTGTCATAGGCGCGTGTCCCGGTGCATTTACTACAATGAAAGGGGCGTGTCAGGCCTCAGCCCACTACCTCCATTGCAATGAATATAGAGCTTGTGACAGCGTGCTTGTGGTTGATGGGGAGTTGCAAACCCAGCATGCCATCAATCTCGACCCCAAGTTTGAGCCCTGGATGGGGCAGGATCGCAGGCTGCAGCACAATTCCAGACCCAGAAATCAGATGTGTTGCCAATTGCCGGACTAGCACCGATCAGCAGCGGGGAAAAAGGTAAGTAGAGTAAAGCGGGTGGGAGTAGCTCCATCTCTACTATTTATACAAAATTATAAAATTATTATTCAGGGTCTGGGAACCAATTTACAGCCCAGTTTAACCCTCTCATTAAAAATCTCATCTAGGTATTAAGCACCAAACGTGTGTAGCTATGTGGAAAGAGAGATTTGGTAGCATATATCTGCAGATACATGTGGAAGCCACACCGCCCCGACAAGGCACTCAGTTAAGTGTGGTCTCTACTCCTATTTTTGAGTCCCCAAAGTTGGGACATGCAATGCAATCAAATATTTCAGAGCTACTCACCTGGGAAGCTGCCAGCCTCCCTTGGCTACAGCGGCTACAGTGATACATGTGGCTTCCACATGTATCTGCAGATATATGCAACCAAATCTCCATTTTTCCACATAGCTAGACATGTTTGGTGCTTAATACTTAGATGATGAGAGGGTTAAACTGGGCGGTAAACTGGTTCCCAGGCCCTGAATAAGCTACTCCCACCACCTTTACTCAAAAGGTAAGTACCCTTTGATTTTCTTTTTTTGCCTGCTGCTGGCACAAAAAGAAGAAGAAGAAAAAAAAAGAAAAGGGTTTTGTGCCACTTTGAAGTGGACCACAAGCCTGTTGGCTTGATCCTGGAGTCTTTTAGACCGATTTGAGGTTTCTAGGACATCCTGATTTGGGATGCCTCGTTCTGTGAAATCGCCTGGTTCGTCTGCAATAACAACCGGCAATCCCATGACACCAGCACAGGCTGCAGCAGTAGCCATGGCATCATCTGGCTGCTACATGCTCCCACGCCAGGCCTATGAATGGCCATGGCTACGCACAGCCCAAGGGGAGAGGACAGAGGGATACCAGCCTCTCTCAGCACCCTGTGCTGTACTCATTTTTCATTAATATGCATGGCATAGAGTGTGGATTAGATTCCCGCACATGCACCATGGGATGGCCAGCAAGTTGAGTATATAAGGCCAACAAGCATAAAATACAATTCTGTGAAATACTCACCTGTAGAATTGGTATTATAAGTATACAGTACGTCCTGCTCCAGATATAGTACTTACACTTGGGTTATCCTCCGCCAGATGGCGCTGCACTGCAGAGACATGTAAAACAGGCTCCTCCTGGCCCCTCAAATACCCGGGGACCTCCCACAAATCCCCAGCATTGAAAACCAGTGAACAAGAAGCCGGGAGAATTTAACCACCAAAACTGGTAACTATAACAATGATAACAATCACCATACAGGGGATCCAGAATAACGCAAAAAAAACAGGGTGGGGTGGAGCATGACGTACTGTACTTATAATACCAATTCTACAGGTGAGTATTTCACAGAATTGTATTATTCTTAGTATACAGTACGTCCTGCTCCAGATATAGTACTTACACTTGGGACATCCAATAGCAGTGTCCATAAAGTAGGGTGGGATCCCCAACAAAAAAGGTAACAGCAGACAGTTCAAACCACTGCCGCCTGCAAAACCATGCGGCCAAAAACAGCATCAGCTGAGGCCCTAGCATCAACCTTGTAAAACCTTGAAAGGTAAGAACAGAAGACCAAGTAGCGGCCTTGCAAACATGTTCAACAGAATCCTGGTGCTGGAAGGCCCAAGAGGCACCAATAGCACGAGTATAATGAGCAATAAGTCGGAAGGAAGGATTCCTCCCCTTAGCAGAATAGGCCTGAACCACAGCCTGACGGATCCATTTGCTAATAGTGGACTTGGCAGGAGCCAAACCCTTCCTAGGACCATAAAGGACCACAAAAAGAGCATCAGTTTTCCTGAAGGACGCAGATACTACTAGGTAATACTTCAGACACCTGACCACCTCCAAGAAAAGCAAAACCCTTTCCCTAGCATTGCTAGGATTAGGGCACAAAGAAGGAAGAACAACATCTTGATTCAAATGAAAGGCAGACACCACCTTATCCTGGTGTCTCTCAAAGAATGGGGGCTGGATAGACAGAGCCGCCAGCTCAGACACACGCCTGACCGAAGTAATAGCCACCAGAAAGACAACCTTGAGGGTAAGTACAGCCAGAGCAGCATCCTGAATAGATTCAAAGGGAGCACCCTGCAAGGCAGGCAAGACCAAGTTCAATCCCAAACAGGGACCATAGGTCTTCGTGGGGAACGCACATGAGTAATTCCCTGAAAGCAGTCTTAAACCAAGGAATGCTGAACAAAGGACTACTGACAGAAGACAGACAGGGCAGAAAACCTGACCCTTCAAAGTACTGAGTTGGAGACCCGGCTCCAACCCATGCAGTAAAAAATCCAGAACCTGGGAACTGAGAACACCCGACAGGGAAGAGACCTAGGCTCACACCAGTCAATGTAGGTACGCCATACCCTATAATAGATGAAAGAAGAAGTCTTCTTCCTAGCCTTCACAATGGACTCAACCACCGAGGCAGACAAGCCTTTCTCCATTAAGATGGAGGTTCCAGCAGCCAGAGTTTGTAGAGCCGTCAAGCCAGAGTTTGTAATTGGAATGGCGTAAGGGGCCCTGAGTGAGCAGATCTGGCACTCCTGGCAGAACGTACTGATCTACTGCCAGCTGCACCACGTCTGTGAACCACACTCTTCTTGGCCACCTGGGGGCCACCAGAATCACTGGCACCCCCTCCAGAACAATCTTGCACAGGACCTTGCCTAACAGGGGTAATGGAGGAAAGACATACAGAACAGAATGTCCTGCCATGACATTACTAAAGCATCCGTGGTCATGGCCAGAGGATCCTGGGACAAGGAGACAATGGCCGGGAGATTGTGACGGAACACAAACAGATCCACATCTGGTTGGTCCCCACGGTGACACCGAGATTGCAACACCCTGTTGCAGAGAGACCCCCCGGAATGTATACCGCTGATATGCAGGGAACATTGGCCTCCACCCAGGTCAGGATCAGAGATACTTCCTGGAGGACCCTCTTGCTCCGGGTCCCTCCCTGATGATTGATGTAGGCAACTGCCGTCAGAGTGACCGAACGCCCCTGAACAGGCAGGCTCTGAAGATGAGTAGTCAAGCGAGCCAGAACTAACCTGATCGCTCACAGTTTCAAGACATTGGTAGGTGTATGGGCCTCCTAAGGGCCCCACCTCCCCTGGAACCGCAGGGACTTCCAGGAAGCCCCCCCCCCCCAGCCTGATAGACTGGCATCCGTGGTGACCGACTCCCAGGAAGGGGCAAGAAAAGATCTGCCCCCCACCAGGTTCCTTGAGTCCATCCACTACAAGAGGGACCTCCTTACCAGGGGGAAAACACACAGACCCTGTCCAGGGATGCTGGGTCCTTGTCCCATACAGACAATAGGAGAAATTGCAGAAGCCCCAAGTGGGACTGAGCATAAGGGACCGCTTCGAGGCACGCCATCATCTGGCCCACCAGCTGCATCCCCTGCCTGGTGGAGGACTGGGGACAGCTAGGAGGGACTGAGCCCGCGCAAACAGATTGTCCACTTTCTGCTGAGGAAGGAAGATCCTTGCCTGAACTGTATCCAGATTCATTCCTAGGAAAGAAGTACAAAGAAAGGGACAGTGAGGAACTGGGGTGGTTGCTCACCCATCCAAATGACTCCAGACTGGACACCACCAGCTGAGTATCCAACTTAGCCTGATGTAGAGGCTAGGAAGTGATGAGGACGTCCAGGTAGGGCAGCACGCTGACGCCCCTTGGTCTCAGAGACATCACCCCCCCCCCCCCCCCCCAGCACCTTGGTGAGCACTCTGGGAGCTGAAGAGAGTCCAGATGGCAAGGCCACAAATTGGCCGTGTTGGTCTTCCAACGCGAATCTGAGACACCTTGGTGTCCTGAAAACACAGGGATGTGAAAATGAACATCTTTGATATCCACAGACGGCATGAAGCCCCCGGGGCGCCAGGAGCTGAAGGCCGAGAGCAGAGTTTCCATGCAGAAAACGCCTGTACTTGACAATTTGTTGAAGATCCGTAAACCAAAATGGGCCAGACTGACCCACCCTTTTATGGGAACTGTGAAAAAGGTTGGCGCAGAGTCCCTTGCCTCTGCCTGATAAGGGGAATCTGCAAATGACCCCCAGACCCCGCAGGCCTTACACGGCCTGCGCCAACACCTGAGCAGGCAGGGACCAGGAGTACCCGGGACCTGATAATCTTGGGGGAGGCCGCACAGCAAGCTCTATATTGTAGCCGGAGGACACTACCTCCTGAATCCACCGGTCTGAGGCGTGACACCTCCAGACTTGAGCAAGGTGCCGCAGCCGTCCCCTCACCCTGACGGGCGAGGGCGCCCCATCATGCTTGAGGGGACTTGGGAGAGGATTTGGGCTTAGCCCTCCCGGAGGAGCCAGGGTGTTGTCTGCTGCTCCTGGGACAGGAATCTGCGCGAGCCCCCGCGAAGGACACCCCTGGTTCCTGTTTAACACCATGGTAGGAGGTAGAAGGGGGGCCCTGGCCCCGAAGGGGCCGAGACAGCCGCCTGCGCTGGGGTAACTTACCTCTCTTACCAAACAGGTCTAGACGGGCCCCAAACAGGAAGCCCAGTAAGGGCCTTCTTCGCAGCATTGTCAGCACCCCACTGTCGCAGCCAGACCAAGCGACGTATAGCCACCACGAGGGCAGAAGTTCTTGCGCACATTCTGATGGTGTCATCCAATGCTAATAGGACAAAATTTACAAACACATCACAACTGGAGAGTGCATTAAACACCTCACAAGGGAGATCATCAGGGGCACTATCAAGCATTTTTCTGATGAGGGTTCTAGTGGCCACAGCAGTAATGGCAGAAGCACAGACCGGGCGCAGCGCCGTCCCGGCACATGCAAAGGGGTGGGAGGCCAGCAGGTCAATGCACCGGTCCTCAGCATCCCGAAGGGTAGTAGAATCAGGGGGATGCATGACAGGGGTGTTAGATAGCCCAATGATCGGGACATCCACCTCGGGGGGAGATGACCAACATTTAACCACCTGAGGGGGAAAAGGATACTTCCTATCCCAATCCCTTGGAACCCCGGGAAGTTTACTGGGGCACTCCCATTCCTTGAGCACAAGGGTATGGAAATGTGCCTGCTCTAGAAATTCCAAAGTGATGTTGCTGTATGGAAACGCTCCCCTCTTTGCCTGGGAGAGATAGACAGAACCTCAAAGATCTGGGTCAATAATCTGTCAGTGTCATCGGGGGCCCAGGGGTCAGAGCCAGAATCGTCATGACCCCTCGGTGTCTCATGAGCCTGAGTCAGAAAAATACAATTCTGTGAAATACTCACCTGTAGAATTGGTATTATACGTATACAATACGTCCTGCTCCAAATATAATACTTACACTTGGGTATTCTCCGCCAGATGGCGCTGTGCACTGCAGACATGCAAAAACAGGCTCCTCCCGGCCCTTCAAATACCCAGGGACCTCCCACAAATCCCCAGCATTGAAAAGCAGTGAAAAAGGAGCCGGGAGAAACTAACCACCAAACTGGTAATAACAACAATGATAGCAATCACCATACAGGGGATCCAGAAAAGCAAAAACCAGGGTGGGGTGGAGCAGGACGTACTGTATACGTATACCAATTCTACAGGTGAGTATTTCACAGAATTGTATTATTCTAAGTATACAGTACGTCCTGCTCCAGATATAATACTTACACTTGGGACATCCAATAGCAGTGGCCATAAAGTAGGGTGGGATCCCCAACAAAAAGGCACAGCAGACAGATAAAAGCACTGTCACCTGCAAACCTTGCTACCAAGAGTGACATGAGCAAGGCTCTAACGTCAACCTCATAAAAACCTTTGAAAAAGTATGAACAGAGAACAAGTAGCGATCTAGCAGACTTGTTCCACAGAAACCTGGTGCCGAAAGGCCCAAAGATACCGAAGCACAAGTAGAATCAGAAATAAGGCGAGAAGAAGATTCTTCCCCTTAAAGTAACAGCCTGACAAGTCCAAAAGCTAACAGCAGCCTTGGCAGAAGCCGAAACCTTTTTCTAGGACCAGAAGGGACGACCCATCCAAGTAAGGACCAGGCCAAAAGCCGCATAATCCCTGGAATCAGACGAAATCAGGCACATACAGGATGGAGACGCCCGCAAACCCCAAGGGGCAACAGTCCCCCTAAGGGACGAGAGTCAATCCAGGAAAACACTTCCAACACCAGTAGAGGGAATGTAGACCCCCTTTTTTCAGCGAGTACTAGGAATAAGGCCCAGAAGAAAGACAAAGTCTTGAATACATGAGCATAAGGCACCACCTTAGGCAGAAGGTCCGGCGTAAAGCGGAACACCACCTCATCTTGGTGTATATATCTATGAACGAGGGCTAGCTAAACAGAGCCGCCCGCTCAGGCACACGGCTGACTGAAGTAACAGTCCCTAGAAGGACAACTTGAGGGTAAGAACAGTCAGACAGCATCCGGAATAGGTCCAAAGGGAACACCCCGCAAGGCAAGCAGAATAAATTCGAATCCCAACAGGGAACATAGAATTACGTGGGGGACATGAGTAACCCCCTGAAAGAAGCCTTAACCAAGGAAACTTGAGCAAAAAGACTTCTACAGGAAGTCGGACAGGGCAGAACCGGACCCTTCCGAGTACTGAGTTGGAGAATTCCAACTCCAACCCATGCTGTAATAACTCTAGAAGCCTGGGAACAGAGAAAGCCCGACAGGGAAGAGACCTAGACTCACACCAATCAATATGGGTACGCATGCCCTATAATAGATGGAAGAAGAAGAAGCTTGCTCCTAGTCTCAATCACCAAGACAGATGAGCCTGTCTCCATCAAGATGGATGTTTCAGGAGTCAGGCCGTCTAGGCCAGAGTCTGTAGATCGGGGTGATGTAAAGGGGCCCTGAGTGAGCAGAGCTGGCACTCCTGGCAGAACGCACAGATCTACTGTCCGCAGTACCACGTCTGCGAACCACACTCCACTAGGCCACCCGGGGGCCACCAGAACCACTGGTCCCCCCTTCCAGAGCAATTTTGCGCAGAACCCTGCCTAGCAGGAGGCATGGAGAAAGACATACAGAACAGAATGTCCTGCCATAACATTACTAAATCATCATGACCACGGCCAGAGAATCCTGGGACAGGGAAACAAGGGCCGAGAGCTTGTGATAGTGACGGGGCACACACAGATCCACACTGGTTGGACCTCATAATCACACAAGGATTAGCACATCCTGTCGCAGAGGGACTTCCACCGGAGCAAATACCACTGATATGCAGGGAACATTGTCCACCACCCAGATCAGGATCGGAGACACTTCCCGGAGGACCCTCCTGCACCGGGTCCCTCCCTGATTATTCAATGTAGGCCAAGGCCGTCAGCTAGGCCTAGCTCCCCCGAACAGGCAGGCCCTGAAGAGGAGTAGGCAAGCGAGTTAGAACTAACTTGAACGCTCAGAGATTCAAACATTGATAGGTGTATAGGCCGCCTAAGGGCCCTACCTCCCCTGGAACCGTGGGGACTTCCAGAAGAAGACCCCCCCTCAACCTGATAGCTTGGCATCCATGGTGACTGTCTACCCAGGAAAGGGCAAGAAGGGACTGCCCTCAGCAGGTTCCTTGAGTTCATCCACTACAAGAGGGACCTCCTCTACCAGGGAGGAAGGCACACACACACTACTCCAGGGATGCTGGGTCCTTGTCCCGTAGGACAAATAGGAGAAGTTGCAGAAGGCCCCAGGGGGGACTGAGCATAAGGGGCCTCTTCGGAGTACGCCACCAGTGGGCCCACCAGCTGCATCCCCTGCCTGGTGGAGGGACGGGGACAGCTATGAGGGACTGATCCCATACAACCAGATTGTCCACTTTATTGCTGAGGAAGGAAGATCCTTGCTTGAACTGTATAAAATTCATTCATAGGAATGGAGTTACCAATGAAGGGGACAATAAGGACTTGGGGTGTTTGATCACCCCTCCAAATGACTCCCAAATGGACACCCTCCAGCCGAGTATCCAACGTAGCCAGACGTAGAGACTGGGAAGTGATGAGGACGTCCAGGTAGGTCATCCATCGGAACGCCCCTTGGTCTCATCAGAGACCACACCCCCATCAGCACCTTGGTGAGCACTCTGGGAGCTGAAGAGAGGCCAGATGACAAGGCCACAATTATCAGTGTTGGTCAACCAACGCAAATCTGAAGAACCTTGGTGTCCAGAGGACACAGGGAAGTAAAAATAAGCAGCATTGAGCTCCACAGACGGCAAGAAGCCCCCGACGCGCAAGGAGCTGATGGCCGAGCGCAGTGTTTCCATTGCAGAAACCGCCTGTAATTGACGAATTGCTGAAATCTGTGAGTCCAGATTGGGCCACACTGACCCATCTTTTTTTGGGGAACTGTGGAAAGGTTGGTGTAGCGGCCCCTGCCTCTGCCTATTAAGGGCAATCTGCAAGAGACCCCCATACCACGCAGGCCTTGCATGGCCTGCACCAGCACCTGAAAAGAGGCAGGGACCAGGAGCACCCGGGACCCGATAATCTTGGGGGAGGTCGCGCAGCAAACTCTATCTTGTATCCAGAGGGCACTACCTCCTGAATCCACCAGTCTGAGGCGTGATACCTCCTGGCATGAGCAAGGTGCCGCAGCCGTCCCCTCACCCAAACGGCCAAGGGCGCCCCAACATGCTTGAGGGGATGTTGGTGGAAGACTTAGGCTTAGCCCCGCCAGAGGGGCCAGAGCATTATATGCCGCTCCTGGGGCCAGAGTCTGCACGAGCCCCCAGGAAGGACACCCCTGGTTCTTTTTTTACACTATGGTAGGGAGGGGTTACCCTGCCCCGAGGGGCCGGGACGGCCGCCTACGCCGGGGTGAATTGCCCTTATTTACCAAACAGGTCCAGACGGCCCCAAACAGGCGTTGCCCTCTAAAGGGAAGCCCAGTAAGAGTCTTCTTAGCATCATCGTCAGTACCCCACAGTCGCAGCCAAACCAAGCGACGTATAGCCACCACAAGGGCAGGAGTCCTTGCACACATTCTAATGGTGTCATCCAGTGCTAATAGGATACATTTTACAAATACATCACAACTGGAGAGTGCATTAAACGCATCCCAGGGGAGATACTCAAGGTGATGATCAAGCATCTTTCTGATGAGGGTTCTAGCGGCCACTGCAGTGATGACCGCGGCACAGACCGGGCGCAGCACTGTCCCTGTACAAGAAAAGGCGTGGGAGGCCACAGGTCAATGCGCCGGTCCTCAGCATCCCGAAGGGTACTATAAGCAGGGGCTGTAATAAAGGGAGGGGTTAGAAACCCCTACGATCTGCGCATCCACCACGGGGGGTGATGACTAACAATTGACCACCTCAGGGGGAAAAGGGGTATTTCCTATCCCAGTCCCCTGGGACCCCTGGAATTTACTGGGGAAATCCCATTCCTTGAGTATATCAGCATGGAAACGAGCCTGCTCTAGAAATTCCAAGCGCACTGTCGCTGTATGGAAACGCTCCCCTCTCGGCTTGGAGGCCTCACCAGGGAGAGAGATAGACAGGACCTGAAAGACCTTAATCAACAAATCTCACACTGGCCCCAGAATTCAGGGCCAGAATCGCCATGACTTCTCGGCCTCTCATCAGATGAGCCTGAGTCAGAGACCAGCTCTCCTTCATCAGAAGGGGTATAGTCACACGGAGTAGTCAACTCCTCAGTTCCCATAGGACAACAGAAAACAGGAGGCGTCAAAGGCCACTTCTTACCAGGGCCCCTGCGCCCTGACAACCTCGCCATAATCTGATCAGCCGTAGGCAGGCTGGAAGACACAGCAGGCTGCAAATCCCCACTTGTATGCGACTCAGCAGGAGTGAGAATTAAGCATGGGGAAATAAGTGTATTGAAACGAGGTGCAGCCACTGGCAAGCCTGATTGCAGGGCCAGTGCTTGCTCGGCACATGGTGCGCAGACCTGTGCCCTGTCAGCATCAGCATGGGGTTGACCACACGCTATACACAGCTGGTCTTGTCCCAGAGGGACCCCGGTCACATAATTCTGAGATGCCTCCATATGGTGATTATCTAGGCACAATATGCCAGCAGGGATTTACGCAATAGGCAACCCTGGATGCCCCAAAGACCCGCTAGGAAGGTGGGAGGATTTTACAAGGCCCGCTATAATTTAACCCAGGCCGGAGAAGCCACTGGATTCAACTGTCAGAAAGACATAATGGGAATAAAGGGGTGTCAGAGCCATGCGCAGTAATAGAAATCATGAAAATCGCCCGTGAGGGCACTTACAGACCAAGGTAGGAGGAGGGCCGTTACCACGCGCGCGCAACTAGCATTAAAATGGCGCCAAGCGAACCTCGAAGGGCGGGCCAGAGCGGGCCGTGACGCGGAACGCGCCAAACCAGGCCCCCGCCCCCCCGAAGAGCGCTAAGCTCTAAGGCAGTAGAAAATATTGTAAAAAGAAGCAGAGTGTATGACACACATAGCATAGATGATTTTTGCCAATGGAGACGCCGCAGCGTCTGGGGTCAATATTGTAAAGAGAAGCAGAGTGTATGACACACATAGCATAGATGATTTTTGCCAATGGAGACGCCGTAGCGTCTGGGGCGCCGGCGCAGCACATCCAATAAGGAAAGAGACGAGCGCGGCGGCAGCAGATAACAATAAAAAAGCAAACAGCGTGGCTCTGACACCAAGTTACAAGTCAAGGACAATACTAAGGCTATAATCGTGTAATCGCAGTACACTTGAGACCGCCACACCCCCCCCCCTTTTTTTCCCCCCAGCTACGGGGGGAAACGAGGGAGGATGGCGACCCTTTGGATAGGGCCCACCGCTACACGGGGCACAGGGCAATAATGCGGGAGGGGCATCCACTATGAGGCTCACCATCAGCCTAACCGCCTACCCTATGGTGGGGGACTGCGGTGGAGCATGGCTCCGTTAAGCACACATGGTGCTGCCTACCTTCACCCGACCAGCGCAGCCCAGGCTGGGAGACACATCACAAGGAGGACGGATGGGAATAGTCCAACAGGGCCGCAGGCTGTAAAAGCCCCGCTCACCTGTGAGAGAGTGATACATTATGTCTTTGCAGTCGGCACTGCAGTGAAATCTGGGGATTTGTGGGAGGATTTGTGGGGGATTTGTGGGAGGTCCCTGGGTATTTGAAGGGCCGGGAGGAGCCTGTTTTTCCATGTCTGCAGTGCACAGCACCATCTGGCGGAGAATACCCAAGTGTAAGTATTATATCTGGAGCAGGACGTACTGTATACTTAGAATAGAGCTCTCCTTCATCAGAAGGGGTATAGCCACACAGATTCATAAACTCCTGAGATCCCATAGGAAAAACAGTAACATAAGGCGTCAAGTGCCACTTTTTTCCAGGGCCCTTACGCGCTAAAGACCTCACAATAATCTGTTCAGCCGTAGGCAGTCTAGAAGACAGATCAGGCTGAGAATCCCCACTTGTATGCGACTCAGCAGGAGTGAGATTTAAGCTTGGGGGAGTAGGTGAAGTGAAACGAGGTGCAGCCACTGGCAGGCCAGATTGCAATGCCAGCGCTTGCTCAGCACAGGGTACGCAGACCCATGCCTTGTCAGCGTCAGCATGAGGTTGTCCACACGCCATACACCGCCGGTCTTGTCCCAAAGGGACCCCGGCCACATTATCCTGAGATGCCTCCATATGGTGATTATTAGGCACAATATGCCAGTAGGGATTGACGCTATAAAGCATGGATGCCCCAATGACCCGCTAGGGAAGTGGGAGAATTTTACAAGGCCCGACTATCAATTACACCGGGCCGGGAGAAGCCAATAGATTCACCCGTCTGAAATACACAATGAGAAGAAAAGGGTGTCAGAACCGAAACACTACAATGAGGATAAAGCCACCTGCGAGGGCACTTACGGTCCACTGTAAGTAAGAACGTCACATGCGTGCGTGGCCTGACAACATGGCGCCGAGTACCTCGAAGGGCGGGCCAGAGCGAGCAGTGACGCGGGGCGCGCCAGGCCCCGCCCCCCTGATGAGCGCGAAGTCCAACAAGGCAGCCAATGAGGACGCAGAAGCGTCAGAGGTAATGCCGCCGCCCGGCACGGAACATCCAAGAAGGAAAAGGCACGCGCGGCGGCGGCATTTGCAAGAGTAAAAAGACAAGTCAGCACGGCAGCTGACACCACATATACTAGTCCAAAAGACATTACAAAAGGCCATAAGCACGTAATCACGATACACTGACACCCACACCCCCTCCTTTCTTTCCCCCCGAAGGCTACAGGGAGATGAGGGAGGATGGCGGCCCTTTGCACAGGGCCCACCGCTACCGGGGCATGGGACAATAATGCGGGAGAGGCATCCCATAAAGGCTCACCATCAGCCTATACCGCCTACCCTTTGGTGGGGGACTGCGGTGGAGCAGCGCTCCATAATCAAGCATGGTGCCGCCTACCTTCACCCGACCAGTGCAGCCCAGGCTGGGAGGCACATCACACGAAGGACGGGTGGGAATAGTCCAACAGGGCCGCAGGCTAATAGCCCCGCTCACCTGCGAGAGAGTGATACTTCATGTCTTCGCAGTAAGCACTGCAGAGAAATCTGGGGATTTGTGGGAGGTCCCCGGGTATTTGAGGGGCCAGGAGGAGCCTGTTTTACATGTCTCTGAAGTGCAGCGCCATCTGGGGGAGGATAACCCAAGTGTAAGTACTATATCTAGAGCAGGACGTACTGTATACTAAGAATAGAGTGCATATGGGGGACATGGTCTTTTTAAGCGCTTTGGTTTGGACTTCACCTACACACCCCTTGATGACTCCATGTCCCACTTCTTTCATCTAGCACAAAGGAACATACTTCCCTACTGATTCATTCACACTCTGACTGGCAATGCTGAATCTTTTTAAACCTTCAGCATGATTTAATGAAAATACCAAACCCTTAAAAAATATTAATTTTAGATGCTGGATGTTTTAGTCACTTATTCTTTCCCCCACTGGGCTGCAACTCTGTTCAGGACTCTAGGATTTGGGTGCCACCATCTTGACTCAGAAGCATCACATACTGAGGAGAGGAGAGTGGGATAAAGTACAGGGGTGGCGGGTTATAGCTGTGCTTTGCACAGACAGAGCAGAGCTGGGGTCGGGAAAGGACAGCAATCCTAGAATGCAGAGCAACACAGTCAGAAGACACTTCCTGTTTGCAGGCTGCCTGATGCTCCATGGGCCACTATCCTGGATGTTTAAAGACTCATAACATGCAGTAGATGCAGGTAGGATGATTTTTAATGTGGGCAACCTGTATGTACAGGGTGTGGAAACATATAAGATAGGCTCTTATTCAGGGTGAAGGTCCTCTTTATATTAGCAATATCAATTTATGATAGTCCTTTAAAGGCCTCAGATCAGCTTCCCACTTACCTGCACATCTCCTACTCGCTGCACCAGTATGAGAATCTGACATGGCAGGTAGGCGTGGCCTCAGTACGGAGTGCTCACATTGACTTCAATCAGTGCCTCTATACACCAGGAACTTGTCCCGTGTATGGAGGCGCACACTGAAGCCACACCCACCCACTACACCAGCTTTTTATACTGGTGCTGCAGGTGAGAAATGCAGCCCTTTTTTACCTAAAAAAATCCTTTTTTACTTTAAATTAGACCATTTTACTATCCTGGTTATTGGTTCTTGCCCCGGGGCCAATTTGGGATGCCCCGCTGTGTGTAGCCCCCCAGATTGCCTATTCCACTCACCTTTCAGCCGTTCCCAAAATGCATGTGCAGGCGCCCTGTCCAATCAGTGCTTTATGCCGTGCAAAACCAGTCCTGGAGTCTATGCGACTCTAGAGCTGTCTGATTCCCTCTACCTGGGGCATCCCTAACTAGGATGCCCTGCTCTGTGAAACCCGCCCCCCAATCTTCTGATATCCTTACCTGTTCGGTGAGCCCATGGCACATGTGCGACCGGCACTGGCATCACTTACCGCAACTGAATGGCTGTGCGTGTGGCTGGGATTCCATTTAGCTTTTCCAGTCGCACATTATTATGCATGTGCGGAGAAGCTGGTTGGACAAGAGGCCGTGCATGCGCCGTTGGACCGAGGAGAGGTGAGTTTACTGGGCGAATGGCGGGCGGGGTTTCACACAGCAGGGCATCCTAAACAGTGGGTGCCCCAGGGGGAGAGACCAAATCCCAGGATAGTATGAACCCACTTTAAAGGGTCCACTTTCCATGGAAATATTTTTGCTGAGCTGATCTAGTATTGTTTTATTTTTGTGTGTTTTATGGAAGCATTTTTCACTACCTGCAATCAGTACACCATGTCTGTACACCAAGAACAGAGAAGTCAGCCCTGTACACACAGAACACTGCTATTGTGGCCACTGCTGAGGTGAGGGATCTCACTCAACCTTACACATGTCCAGCAGCAGTGGTCTGTGCAACTAGCTGCAATCTGTTGCTATTGGCAACGAACACCAAGTCTGCACTTTGTCTATGTTGCCAATAGCAACAGATGAGAACTGCTTCAATAAAACACATATTTGCAAACATTAGAAAAAATGTAAAATGTTGGATCAGCTTGTAAAATACAATTGAGAGCGGACATACCCTTTAGGGTTAAAACTAACCATAATAAAAATACCATTTTGTGAATACTCACCTTGTAAAATGGGTATTGTAAGTATGTCACACACCCCGCTTCAAGATATTCATTACCTGTGGGTAGTATGGTCCTGTAGAGGGCTTCTGCAGAGATGATTGGAGGAAAGAAAGCCCCCTCCCAGTCCATAAGTACCTGGGACCTCCCACTCATTACCCAGTATAAAGAAAGCAGTAAGGTAAAGGACCAGGAAGAGCCAAATATCAGTCATAACAACGCAAAGTTCACCATATGAAGGATGCAGAATCCAAAGGGCGGGTTGAAGCGGGGTGTGTGACATACTTACAATACCCATTTTACAAGTATTCACAAAATGGTATTATTCTAAGTATGTCACACACCCCGCTTCAAGATATTCATTACCTGTGGGACATCCAATAGCAGTGTCCATAAAGGGTGGGGATCCAAAAACAAGGTATAAAGCACAACTCAAACTACTGCAGCCTGCAGAACTTTGCGGCCAAAAACAGCATCCGCTGAGGCCCGCACATCAACCTTGTAAAACTTTGAAAAAGTGTGAACAGAAGACCAGGTAGCGGCCTTGCAAACTTGCTCAACAGAGGCCTGGTGCTGAAAAGCCCAGGAGGCCCCAACCGCACGAGTAGAATGAGCAGTAACACGAAAGGGAGGATCTCTCCCCTTAGCAGAATAGGCCCCTACAATGGCCTGACGGATCCATCTGCTGATGGTAGACTTTGTGGGTGCTAGACCCTTCTTGGGCCCAAAAGGCACCACGAAGAATGCATCAGTCTTGCGAAAGGCAGACGTTACCACCAAATAATACTTCACAACACGAACCACATCCAAAGAATGCAGGACCCTCTCCTTGTCATTGCTGGGGTTAGGACAGAGAGAGGGCAGAACAATATCCTGATTTAAATGAAAGGACGAAACCACCTTAGGAAGAAAGTCCGTCTTAAAACGGAAAACCACTTTATCCTGATGTCTTTCAAAATATGGAGCTTGAATAGACAGAGCCGCCAACTCAGAAACACGTCTAACTGAAGTGATAGCTACCAAAAATGCCACCTTCTGCATAAGGGAAGACAAAGGACTATCATGCAAGGGCTCAAAGGGGGGACCCTGTAGCGCAGAAAGAACCAAATTCAAATCCCAAACCGGAATCAAAGGCTTCCTAGGAGGCCGCACATGCATAACCCCCTGGAAAAAGGTCTTAACCAAAGGATGTAGTGCAAAAGACTTTTGGAAAAATACCGCCAGGGCAGACACCTGCCCCTTCAGAGTACTGAGTTGGAGCCCTAAGTCCAGACCATGTTGCAAGAACTCCAAAATTCTAGAAACAGAGAATTCCCTACAAGGGAAGGCCCTAGCCTCACACCAATCAATATAAGACCTCCAAGTCCTATAGTACACGGATGAAGAAGACTTCTTTCTAGCACAAATGAGAGTCTGAATAACAGCGTCAGAAAGACCTTCCTCCTTCAAGATGGAGGTTTCAGCAGCCACGCCGTCAAAGCCAGCGTTGGTAAATTGGGGTAACGAAGATGACCCTGTGTGAGCAGATCTGGCAGCAGGGGCAGAACGAACTGATCTTCTGCCAACCTTACTACGTCTGCGAACCAGACCTGTCTTGGCCACCTTGGAGCTACCAGAATTGCTGTTGCTCTCTCCAGAGCAAGCTTGCGCACTACTCTGGCCACCATGGGAAACGGAGGGAACAGGTACAGAAACCCCAGATCCCTCCAGTTCAGGGACATGGCGTCCGTCGCGAGAGCCAGTGGGTCCTTCGCCAGAGACACAAAAGCCGGAAGTTTGTGATTGTGACGGGAGGCAAATAGGTCCACCGCCGGTGACCCCCACCTGAGACAAATTGAGTGAAAGACCCTGGGATTGAGAGACCATTCCCCCTTGTGGGCTGACATCCTGCTCAGAGAGTCCGCCTCCGTGTTCTCCACACCTGGGATGTAAACTGCTGAGATACACGGGACATGTCTCTCTGCCCAGTCCAGGATCAGAGACACTTCCTTGAGGGCATTCCTGCTGCGGGTTCCTCCCTGGTGATTGATGTAGGCCACCGCCGTCCGATTGTCCGACCTGACCTGGACCGGCAAGTCTCGCAGTTGATGAGTCAAATGACAAAGAACCAACCTGATGGCCCTCAAATCCAGAACATTGATCGACTCGTGAGCTTCCAGGGGACTCCACAAACCCTGAACTTGCAGATCCTTCCAAAAGCCCCCCCATCCTGAGAGGCTGGCATCCGTAGTGACTATCTCCCACTGAGGAGTCCGAAAGGATCTGCCCCTCAGTAGGTTGGTTGAGTTCAGCCACCACCGAAGCGAGCGGCGAACCCGGGGAGACATCTGAAAAAGATGATTCAGCGACTGAGGAGACCTGTTCGAGACCGATAACAGATGGAGCTGAAGTGTCCTTGTGTGAAACTGAGCAAAGGGAACCGCCTCGAATGAGGCCACCATCAAACCCACCAGTCTCATCCCTAGACGGATGGACGGTCGAGGCATGGACATGAGCGACCGAACCAACTCCTGAATCAGAAGAACCTTGGACTGAGGAAGGAAAACTCTGGCCAGATCTGTATCCAGAGACATTCCCAGAAAGGATACTGTCCTGGACGGGTGTAGGGAGGACTTGGGGTAGTTGATCACCCAGCCGAACCTCTCCAGAGTGGATATTACCGTCCTGGTGTCCAATTCTGCCTGGCTGAATGATGGTGCCATGATGAGGAGATCGTCCAGATATGGCACAATGCGAATCCCCTGTGCTCTGAGGAGAGCCATCACCCCAGCAAGCACCTTGGTGAAAACTCTTGGAGCTGTGGTGAGACCGAAGGGAAGAGCTACAAACTGAAAGTGCCGATCCTCCACCGCGAACCTCAGAAACCTCTGGTGTGCGGGAAAAATGGGAACATGGAGGTAAGCGTCCTGAATGTCTATGGACGTCATGAAGTCCCCCTGACGAAGAGAACGAATAGCCGAGCGCAACGTTTCCATGCGAAACCTTCGCAGTCTGACAAACTTGTTGAGAATCTTTATGTCCAGTATGGGCCGGACAGAGCCATCCTTTTTGGGGACCGTGAACAGATTTGAGTAAAAACCCCGACCCCGGTCTAATGAGGGAACTGGGCAAATGACTGCCATTTCCAGAAGACTCGATACTGCCGCCCGGAGCTGCTGCGCAGCCAGTGCCTCCGGGGACACCCGAGACCTGAGGAAACGCGGGGGAGGGTAGGACTCGAACTCCAGCTTGTAGCCGAAGACACCACTTCCCTGATCCACCTGTCCGAGACCTCTCGGTTCCAGACCTGGGAGAAGTGCTGTAGCCGTCCCCCCACCCGCACGGGTGAGGGCGCCCCCTCATTGTTGAGCGGGCTTGGCCACGGGTTTGGGTTTTGAGCCCCAACTGTATCCTGAACGGGCACGTCCTCTGCCCCTATTCCAGGAATTTCCCCTTGTAGAAGGGAAGGCGAAACCTCTTCCTGCTCTAGATCCCCGAAAGGAAGGAGTGAAGGAAGACGCTCCTCGAAAGGGGCGACGTTGCTTCTTGCGTTGAGGTAGTTTGCCCCCCTTGGCCACGGCATCCAGCTTGTCTCCAAAGAGCCGTAACCCAACGAAGGGAAGAGCTGTTAGTGACTTTTTTGACCCAAAGTCAGCCGCCCACTGGCGTAACCAAATTGAACGCCTGATAGTAACCATTAGAGCAGAGGCTCTACTACTCATCATCAAGGAATCATCCAAAGCGGCCACCATGAAGGACAAAAACCCCTCACATTGTTTTAGTTCACGAAATTCCTCACTGTCCGGATTCAAACCGGAGGAGGATAACAAGTGCCTGACCACCTTTCTCGTAGCCACCGCCAACAGCGATGAGGCACAAACAGGCCTTATTGCTGCCCCAATACTGGCAAAACCATGACAAGCCATCTGGTCAATGCGTTTATCCTCACCATCCTTAAGAGAGGAACAATCAGGGTTGTTCAATACGGCTAAGTTGGATAACCCCAAAATAGGGGCGTCCACCTCGGGGGGAGACGCCCAGCGCTTAACCGTATCCACTGGAAAAGGATACCTCTTATCCCAACTTTGGGGAATGCCTGGGAGCCGGGCAGGCCTTTCCCATTCCTTAGAAATAATATTATCAAAATGCTTTTGATTAGGGAATTCCAACCGGGGCTTGGATTCGTCATAAAACTCCCCTTGCTGTTGAGGAACCTCCGCCGGAGGCGAGATAGCAAGCACCTCAAACATCTGAGTCAGAACATTAGGAGTATCCAAGGAAGTCCCTGAGCTCCGATCGGAATCAGCACCAACAAATTGCTGATCATCAGAAATATCTGAATCCTCAAATAATTCCCCTTCTTCTAGAGGGGAATAATCTGACCAATCCAGGCCGTCCTCGTCATCATCATATTCAAAATGATTAACCGGTGATAAATGCTTCCTCTTAGCCGGTGCTTTCTTGGCAACCGTGGAGGAAATGAATTTTTCAATACTGGCCAACCTGGCACACACATCAGATTGCGACTGCCCCCCCCGTGGCAATCTCACACGGGGCACTGGTCAAAGTGGGAGGGGGAGAGGATGAAGCCGGCTGCGCTGACCCAGATGCCTGGGGACCGGACTGCCGTGTAATAGTCTGCTGTGCACATGATATACATAGGAAAAAATCATCCCCTGTTAGGGATACCCCACAACCCATACACTTCCGGGATTGTCCCGAGGGGAGCCCGGAATCTTGGGATGCCTCCATAAGGTGAACTTGAATAGTCGCTATGAGTGAGGGAATTACGCTATTAAGCAACCCGGGATGCCCTTATATTGTCCAAGTGGGAGGTTTTGTAATAAATAGCAAAAGTACCCAGGTACTCTAGGACCAGGAGAAACCTGAAAAAAATCCCTGACAGTTCAGCCTGAAAAACATAGAAAAAGACAGTAAGAGGTTCTCCCTATATAAACCTATATCTATTATACCTATATATATACATATATATATATGCAAATATGTACAGATAAGCAACGGCCGCAGGGCCACTCACTGAGTCTTTGGGCGCCAATACACTGTGTCCTCTGCCTGAGGTAACACAGATCAGAGCGGGAGACGCAGCAGGGGGGCGTGGCCAGCGTGGATCGCGCGCTGCAAGGCTCCGCCAAGCAGCTCCATACTCCTAAAGGGCGCGGGCTGCGGCCTCATACCGAAGGCCCGGCCCCGCCCCCTCACTGAAGAGCGTGAGGGGAGAAATCCTCCCCTCAGCTCTGAGGTAAAATCCAGCACCTGTCTCAGCTCTGAGGAAAAAAACCCCGCACAGTGTCTGTCAGACGTGAGGGGAAGCTCCCCTCCATTAACACTCGCGCACCGGTGCCGCAGGCAGCCGCGGCACCGGGCGCATAATAGAGCCGGTAGCAGCCCGCATAACAAGCGGAGCTGCTCCCCGCTCGGTCACGCTACCAGCTCCAAACTCCTAAAGGGCGCGGGCTGCGGCCTCATACCGAAGGCCCGGCCCCGCCCCCTCACTGAAGAGCGTGAGGGGAGAAATCCTCCCCTCAGCTCTGAGGTAAAAATCCAGCACCGCGGCGGCTATTGTCTGTCAGCAAAAAAGATTGCAACAAGTTTACATTATAACTATTCATACCAGAAAAGTAAACATTTTAAACAAACATTTTAAATAAATCTATTTTCCAGGCGCCCCCATAGAAAAACACCAGAAGCTGAATAAGAGGCCTCCACACAACTAAAAAAGGGGAATAGGCCATTTAAGGGGAAAATTAAACTCTTGGACAGGGCATCCCAAACCGGAGTCACCAACCCGGTATAACCGCCTACCCTCTTTATAGGGTCTTGCGGTGGAGCATAGCTCCTGAGCACCTGAGGTGCTGTTATACCTTCGCTCGGACAGCAGTCAAGACTGGGAGGCATTTAAATAGCTATATATTAATAAAGGGAATAAAGAGTCCGAACGGAAATAAAAATATATATAGGCCGGGAGTAGACCCGGCTACCTTAAAGTCCCCCTGTGCAAGGAGGAGATATCATCTGCTGCTTGCTCGCCGTCTGCAGAGATGAAGACTGGGTAATGAGTGGGAGGTCCCAGGTACTTATGGACTGGGAGGGGCTTTCTTTCCTCCAATCATCTCTGCAGAAGCCCTCTACAGGACCATACTACCCACAGGTAATGAATATCTTGAAGCGGGGTGTGTGACATACTTAGAATAGTGAAATGACCACCTGGTCCCTTTATTCCTGGTCCAACAGTGTGCAGATGTAAAAACATAGGTTTATACTGCCACCCAGTGGTAAATATAAGTACAAAAAGTGTGTGGAAATGCTATGTATATGTTTTAAAGTGGACCTATCATTATTTGGGCCATATGTGTGTTATATATACAGTGCCTTGAAGAAGCATTCACACCACTGGCAATGCGGCTGCTCCGTTTTCTAGCATTGCTCTGTTCTAAACAATGCTTTATGCCGTGCATTAGTATGTGCAGCATAAAACGCTGATTGAACGAGAGCCTGTGTGCGAGCGATTGAAGCAACAGAAAGGTTGTGTGGCCGATCTTGGGGGTTTCACACAGTGGGGCATCCCAAATCAGGATGTCCTAAGGGCAAGAACCTATCACCAGGATAGTGAAACCTAACGTGGAGTGCAGTATTATCTTGTTGACACAGACAGCGCGTTCGCTCCTATGTGTGATGCCGCCAGCCTTTGTCTATGATCATGCCCCCAGGCGCTGTGCTGTGCTGGGCAAAATAATTGTCTGTCCTGGGAGAAAAATGTCAGTGTCTGTCCTGGGTAAAATATTCGGTGCTTGTCAGCAACTGTCCTGTGCAGAATATTGAGCACATGCCACCATCTGTCCTGAGTAAAATATTCAGTGCCTGTCAGCACCTGTACTGAGCAAAATATTTAGAGTGTGTCAGCATCTGTGCTGGCTAAAATATTTAGTGCTTTTCAGCATCTGCCCTGGACAAAATATTCAGCAGCTGGCAGCATCTGTCCTGTGAAAAATATTCAGCGTCTGTCAGCATCTGTCCTGGGAAAAATATGAGTGTCTGGCAGCATTTGTCCTAGGTAATATAATCCCCATCTGTCAGCATCTATTTTGGGCAAAATATTTAGTGCCTGTCAGCATCAATCCTGGGCAAAAAATGTAGTGCCTGACAGAATCTGTCCTGGGCAAAATATTTAGTGCCTGTCAGAATCTGTCCTGGGCAAAATATTTAGTGCCTGTCAGAATCTGTCCTGGACAAAATATTTAGTGCCTGTCAGAATCTGTCCTGGGCAAAATATTCAGTAACTGTGAGAATCGGTCCTGGGCAAATTATTTAGCACTTGTCAGCGTCTGTCCTGGGGAAAAAATTCAGCACATGGGAGTACCTGTCCTGAGCTAAATATTCAGTGCCTGTTAGCACCTGCCCTGAGCAAAATATTCACCTCCTGTCAGCATCAATCCTGGGCAAAATATTTAGTGCCTGTCAGAATCTGTCCTGGGCAAAATATTTAGTGTCTGTCAGAATCTGTCCTGGGCAAAATACTTAGTGCCTGTCAGAATCTGCCCTGGGCAAAATACTTAGTGCCTGTCAGAATCTGCCCTGGGCAAATTATTTTGCACCTGTCAGCATCTGTCCTGGGCAAAAACTTCAGCACATGTGAGTATCTGTCCTAAGCAAAATATTTAGCAGCTGTCAGCATATGTCTTGCGTAAAATATTTAGTGCCTCTCAGCATCTAGCCTAGGCAAGATATTCCCCTCTGTCAGCATCTGTCCTGTCAGCATCTTTCCTCCGCAAAATATTTAAATGGATTTTTTCAGGCAAAAGGTTATCAAAAATAAACAGCATCTTACCTTTACAAGAGGTCCTCCAGCACTGTGCCTTCTCTCAGCTCGGTGCCCTAAATGAAAAAATATAGTTCCTCATCTGTCCCACCAGCGCCGCCCTGCCGATGTGGTATACTAGCTCGAGGAGCCAGATGCATTACTGGAATGGCACTCTCAGAGCTACCATTCAAGCCCAGCTTAGGCCTCGCTCCCTCCTCCCCACCCAGTCTCCTCCTATCAAGCGCTCTTGCTCTCAGCATTGCCCCACCCATTATGCTGATTATTACGCAGCATCACTGCACCAAAGGCCATGCCCACATGCTTTAGAAGAGAAATCATGAGGCAAAACTGTAAACCTTGACATCTAAGCCATTTCATCTTCAGAAAACAGTTTAGGACAGAGCCAAACTAAAATTTTACCAAAACAAAATATTTAGCTAGTTAGTGTCTGTCCTGGGCAAAATATTTATTTTGTGCATGTCAGCACCTCTCCTGGGCAAAATATTTAAGGCCTGTCAGCATCTGTCCTGGGCAAAATATTTAGCTCCAGTCAGCAAAAAAAAAAAAAAAAAAATCTAGTTGATTTACATTTTTAATGCACTTGTATTTTTGTTATTCTATGCATACAGCACGTCCTGCTCCATCTATAATACTTACACATGGGTAATACTCCGCCAGATGGCGCTGTTCACTGCAGACATGCAAAAACAGGCTCCTCCCGGCCCTTCATATACCCAGGGACCTCCCACAAATCCCCAGATTTCTCTGCAGTGCTGACTGCGAAGACCTGAAGATATCAACTCTCTCGTAGGTGAGCGGGGCTATCACAGCCTGCGGCCCAGCCTTCCAGCCTGGGCTGCGCTCATCGGGTGAAGGTAGGCAGCACCTCGTGTGCTCACGGAGCTATGCTCCACCGCTATCCCCCACCATAGGGTAGGTGGTTTAGGCCGATGGTGAGCCTCCATTAGATGCCCCTCCCGCATTCTTGCCCGTGCCCCTCATAGCGATATTTCCTGGGTGCAGGTCCGCTTCTCCCTCGCTTCCTCCCGTAGCTCGGGGGAAAAGAAAGGGGGGTATGTGTGGCAGTCCTAGTGTATCATAACACGCTTAAGGCCATTGATTTTTCATTTGACTTGGGTGTCAGTGCCGCGCTCCTCGCTCCGCATAAGGTTGCGCACGTGTTTGTCCTTCATACATCAGTGTGCAGCCCGGGCGGCAGCATCATTCTTTAGTGTGAGAGCAATCTCCTTTATTACATTATGGATGTGTGTATTTCACTACTGTTATTCACGTTGCGCTGGTTAGAGCTTCGCGCTCTTTGGGGGAGGCGGGGTCTCGGCATGACGCGGCCCGCGTCACAGCCAGATCAGGCCCGCCTCTCGAGGTTCGCTTGGCGCCATTTTGACCATCTTCGCGTGCGCGCGTGGTTGCGATCCGCCTCCTCCCTTGGTCATGTAAGTGCCCTCCGGGGCGGTTTTTGTTCCTACGATTCTTTTATTCGAGCGGCGCATGGCACTGACACCCCCCCCTTCTTATCCCATTATGTCTTTCAGACGCCAGGATTTCGGTGGCTTCTCCCGGCCTGACATATATTATAGCGGGTCCACATAACAAATTCTCCCACTTCCTAGCGGGTCTTGGGGCATCCAGGGTTGCCTATTGCGTAAATCCCTGCGGGCATACTGCTCAGATAATCACCATATGGAGGCATCTCAGAATTATGTACCCGGGGTCCCTCGGGGACATGACCGGCTGTGTACTGTGTGTGGTCAGCCCCATGCTGATGCTGACAGAGCACGGGTCTGCGGACCGCGTGCTGAACAGGCACTGACCCTGCAATCAGGTTTGCCAGTGGCTGCACCTCCTTTTAATACACCTGTCTCCCCGGACCTAAATCTCACTCCTGATGAGTCTCACTCGAGCGGGGATGACCAGCAAGTCGGGCCGCGCAGGTTGCACACGGCTGAGCAGGTGCTGTCTAGTTTGGCGGAGCGCTTGGGCCCAGGACAGAAGCGGTCCCTGACGCCTCCTGGCTCTCCGGTTCCTAACGATACTGATGACTCTGCTGCTATGCAGGACCTTGACCCTTCTGAGGAAGGTGAGCTATTCTCCGATTTGGGCTCCTCGGATGAGATGCCCGGGAGCCGTGATGATTCTGGGCCCGGTTCTTGGGGCCTGTGTGACACAGATGAACTACTTATTAAGATCTTTGAGGTTTTGTCTATCTCCCCTCCTGGAGAGGCTTCCAAGCCTAAGAAGGAGAGTTTCCACACAGCGCTGCCGCGCTTGGAATTCCTGGAACAGGAGCATTTCCAGAATCTTATATCCCAAGAATGGGAATCGCCTTGTAAACTTAAAGGGGTCCCAGGGGTCTGGGATTGGAAGTACCCTTTCCCTCCTGATGTGGTTAACTTTTGGTCAGCACCTCTTGTTACCAACCCCCCCTCATGACGGCTCCTTATTACCGTACCCTTCGGGATGCTGAGGACCGGCACATTGACAGACTGGCTTGCTACGCCTTTTCGTGTGCAGGGACGGCTCTGCGCCCGGTCTGTGCCGCGGCTATCACTGCGGTGGCCGCCAGGACTCTCATTAGAAAAGTACTTGACCACCGACCTGAGGACCTCTCCTGGGGGGTGTTTAATGTGCTCTCAGACTGTGATGTGTTTGTGAGGTTCATCCTCTCAGCGCTGGATGACACCATTAAGATGTGTGCTAGAACCTCTGCCCTTGTGGTAGCTATTCGCCGCCTGGTCTGGCTGCGACAGTGGGGTGCTGACGATGCTACGAAAAAGGCTCTCTCTGGCCTTCGTTCAGAGGACGGCGTCTATTTGGGGCCCGTTTGGACCTTTTTGGAAAAAAGGGTAAGGCAAAACCTACGCAGAAGGCCGTCCCGGCCTCCTCGGGGCAGGGACTCCCCTCCCCCTCCCTACGTTAGTGTCAAACGCGAACCTGAGTTGTGCTTCCAACTGTTCGGTGTGGATTTCCACCACGGGGTGGGCAGGCAACTCCCTGGGCCCTCTGGCAGGGCTAAGTCCAAATCTGCCAAGACTTCCCAAGCATGAAGGGACGCCCTCGCCCTTCTGGGCGAGGGGACTGCTACAGCAGCTGACTCCTATCTAGGAATGTCTCTTCTCCTTCTGATGGTTCCAGGAGGTAGTTCCCCTGGAGACAGGTTAGCATTTGCTGGGCGGTCCCTCTCAGAGTTTGTCAGGGTGCTTCTAGTCCCTGTTTTCCCCTCAGGAATTGGTGCAGGCCGTACTAGGCCTACAGAGTTTGGGCTTACTTGCAGGCTGCCCTTAACAGAATGGGGCTATGGCCTCTGTATTAACCTTCCTCCTTCCCTCAACAGTATGAGGCAGTCTGGGCCATGCTGGCCTATGGTAGGCCTGGCAATTCTACTCTCACAGGTAGTCCCTATATGACATCTCTGTCTTGGGACACAGGCGCCCTGTGCAGGGGGGCTTCCGGCCTCCTGTGGAGTTCTAGATCTTGTTAGTTCCCCTTGTGTCTTCTGGACACCAAGACCGTTACTAGTCAGTGTTGCAGGACCAACCCTGCGGATTGAGGCATTGTTTTTTGGCCCCTCTTTCGCTCCCAGGCTACTCGCCATGGCGCGAATGGGGGTGATGTCTCGGACATGCCTGGGGGGGCGTCCGCATTAGGACCTACCGGGTCATCTTTCCTTACTCCCCAATCTCTACGTCAGGCCGAGTGGATTAGTCGGCCGGCGGTGTCCCCTGGGAGTTACTGGATGGGTGCTCAGTCACCTCAATCCCTCATGGTCCCTTATCCGCTATCTCCATTCCTTGGTTTCGGTTCAGGCTTGAGCCTTCTTCCTTGGGGCCCTTTGGGGCCTGCGAGCGCCTCCATATGTATGCGCCTGATATCGTTTGCTTCCAGGGCCTATGCGCCCTCTGGCCTGATCTTTCTCGGATGGTTTGCCTTCCTGGTCCTGAGTTAAGGTTTCGGCTTCTTGCTGATCCTTGTTAGTGAAGGGGGCAGTATCCCCGCCTGTCTGGCTGGAGACCAGTTGTCGTTTCCCCGTTGGGGAGAGTTCTAAGTTTTGCCGAGGCTTCTGTTGCCTGTGGGCTGGTTGGGCCGTTACACTGGCCTATTCCTTTAAGGGGGAAGAACCTCCCTCTCTCGTTTTATTCCGTTATATTGGTGTTTGGGTACCTTTGGCCCTTCAGCACCTGGTTTTCTGTTGAAGTAGTTGCTAGATCGTTGCTTGTCTCTGTTAATACCTTTTCAAAGGTTTTGTTATGAGATTGACATTAGAGCCTTTGCTCATGTCGTACTTGGTAGCAAAGTTTTGCAGGTGACAGCGCCTTTACTGTCTGCTGTGCCTTTTTTGGGGGGGATCCCACCCTATTTTATGGACACTGCTATTGGATGTCCCATGTGTAAGTATTATAGATGGAGCAGGACGTGCTGTATGCTTAGAATAATACAATTCTGTGAGATACTCACCTGTAGAATTGGTATAATACGCATACAGCACGTCCTGCTCCACCCCACCCTGGTTTTTACATTTTTCTGGATCCCCTGTATGGTGATTGTTATCATTACTATTGTTACCAGTTGGTGGTTGGTTTCTCCCGGCTTCTTTTCTCACTGATTTTCAATACTGGGGATTTGTGGGAGGTCCCTGGGTATATGAAGGGCCGGGAGGAGCCTGTTTTTGCATGTCTGCAGTGAACAGCGCCCTCTGGCGGAGTATTACCCATGTGTAAGTATTATAGATGGAGCAGGACGTGCTGTATGCGTATAATACCAATTCTACAGGTGAGTATCTCACAGAATTTTATTTTTATTTCATATTGAAGGCAACCATAATGCTGATGTGGCCCCTGATATTAAAGTGGACCAAAACCCAGTACGATCGGCCCTCCCACTCGATTCCCTCCCCGCGGGGCATCTAAAATGAGGATGCCCCTCAGTGTGAAACCCCCCCAGGTTGTCCCATTCACTTACCTTGCTTCCCGGTCCAACGGCACACGTGCGAGCCGCGGCCGCATCCCTGCTATCCCTCTATTTGTGAATGGCTGGAGCAGACAAGCTCCAGCGCGCTTGAAGCAGCTGATTGGACAATCATCCGCACATGCGCTGTAGGACCGGGAAGAGATGGATGAGGTCAGGTGATCTGGGGGGGGTTTCACATCCCCGATCAGGGTGCCCTGGGGGAAAGGACCAAAACCCAGGAGTTTGGGGACTTTAAGCTTCGACATGTGTAGTCAAAAATAAAAGAGTAGCAAAACAAGTATGACTATCACTTGATTTAGAAATACTAACCATAAGGTCATAAGACCCCCAGTAGAAAAAAAAGGGAAATCTTACAATAACTAGCATGTGTGCCTCCCTAATCAATCGATTAAATAGTCATCCAATTATAGCGTTTCTCATACTACATAATTTAGATAAGATTGGCTTAATATTCTTAGTATACAGTACGTCCTGCTCCAGATAAGATTCTTTACGTCTGGGTATTACTCCGCCAGATGGCGCTGGACTGCAGAGACAGTGAAATTGGCTCCTCCCGGACCCTCAAATACCCGGGACCTCCCACAAATTCCCATCTTCTACGCAGTCTGGACTGCGAAGGACAAGAAGATGGCTCTCTTCTCGCAGGTGAGCCGGGCTATTAGCCTGCGGCCCTGTAGGACTATTCCCTCCCGTTCCATTATTAATGTGCCTCCCAACCTTGGCTACTCTGGTTCAGGTGAAGGTAGACAGCACCGCTGTCAGGTGCTTAGGAGCGCTGCTCCACCACAATCCCCCACCAAAGGGTAGGCGGCATAGGCACTTGGTGAGCCTTTATGGGATGCCCCTCCCGCACTATTGCCCCTCTCTATCGGTGGGCCCTACGTTAGGTGGCCGCTGCCCTCCCTCGCTCTCCCTTGTAGTTCTCGGGGGGGGGAGGGGGGTGTCAGTGTGTGTTTCTGTACATTCACTTTTGTATGGTGTGCTTGGTTTACCTTTAATCCTGTCACCGCACAGCTTTGGTTGCACTGGTTGCTTTTTAAATATGCCGCCGTGCGCGCTTGTATGGCGTTCCGCGGTCGGCGGCATTACCTAAGGCGCTGTCGCGCCATCATTGGTTGATTTTGTCACGTGTGCGGCTTTCGCGCTCTTCGGGGGGCCGGGCCCTGCGGATGGCGCGTTCTGCATCACTGTCTCCGCGGCCCACCCCTCGAGGTATACTCAGCGCCATTTTGCTTCCTCGTGCTGCGTGGCTGGTGCCTACCTACCGCGGTCCGTGAGTGCCCTCGCGGGCTGTTCATATTTTAATGTTATGTATGCATGTTGCTTATGGTTTTTTTTTCGCTTATGTCTTACAGGCGGGTCAAACTCAATTGGTTTCTCCCGGCCCTACCCCCTCTATTAGTTTATTAAACTTATTGAGGCCTAGTGTGCTAATTCCTCCCACTTCCCTAGCGGGCTATTGGGGCATCCCGGGTTGCTTTTATAGCGTGAATCCCTATCGGCCTATTGTGCCGCTACAATCACCATATAGAGGCGTCTCAGGATAATGTGCTCGGGGTTCCTTCCGGACAAGCCCGACTGTGTGTGGCGTGTGGGGTGTCCCCTACAAGTGTTGACAATGTGTGGGTTTATGTACCTTGTGCCCAGCAGGTGCTTGCGCTGCAGCCTGGTTTACCAGCAGCTGGGCCTGCGCCACGTATGGATTCGCCTACTCCCCAAGCTTACATCTGACTCCCAGTGAAGTGCATACCCGTGGGGAGTCTCAGCCTGATGTGTCTACTAGACTGGCTAGTGTTGAGAAGTTGCTTGCTAATACCCTAGCATAAGGCCTCTGCTAAGAGGCGGCATTTGGCGCCTGATGTCACTCTTTTCCCTATGGAGGCTGAAGAGTTCTTTGATCTGTCTGGTTATACCCCCCTGGAAGAAGGGGAATTGTTCTCTGACTCAGAATCATCTGATGACCCAAGGGTTATGCTGATTCTGGCTCTGATCCCTGGGCCCCAGATGATACTGATAGGATTTTGGCTCAGATCTTTGAAGTGCTTTCTATCTCTTCCCCAGCCGTGGCTCCTCAGCAGCAGGGGGAATTGTTTCATATTGCTAAGGCACGTTTAGAGTTCCCTGAACAATCGCTTTGAGGCGGTTCCTTATGCCCAGTTTCACATGAGGCCTCTGCAACTCCCCCTCTTGTCAGTATGGGACAAGGAACCTGCGTCCCTGGACCAGGTCCTTGTTCTGTCCCCCCTAGCCAGGCGGTCCCTCTCGTGGTGGCTGGACTCCAGGAACCTGTTGGCGGGCAGATCCTTTCTGGCCCCCTGCTGGGAGACGGTCACCACGGATGCCAGTCTGACAGGTTGGGGGGCTTCTGGAAGTCCCTACAATTCCAAGGGCAGTGGGGCCCTCAGGAGGCCCACACCCCTATCAACATTCTGGAACTGAGGGCGCTCAGGTTGGTTCTGGCTCACTTGACCCAACACCTTCGGGGCCGGCCTGTTCAGGTACGCTCGGACAACCAGACGGCGGTTGCCTACATCAATCATCAGGGAGGGACCCGGAGCAAGGGGGCCCTCAAGGAAGTGTCTCTGATCCTGTCCTTGAGCAGGGGGACCTATCGCCTGGGAGAATGGTCCCTCAGCGACAGGGTGTTTCACTCTCTGTGTCACCGTTGGGGTCAGACAGATGTGGATGTTTGCGTCCCGTCACAATCACAAGCTCCCAGCCTTTGTCTCCCTGTCCCAGGATCCTCTGGCCTTGGCCACAGATGCTCTAGCAATGTCATGGAAGAACCTTCAGCTTCTGTATGTCTTTCCCCCATTCCCCCTGTTGGGCAGGGTTCTGCGCAAGATAGCTCAGGAAGGGGTGCCAGCAATCCTGGTGACTTCCTGTTGGCTAAGAAGAGTGTGGTTCGCAGACATAGTGCAGCTGGCAGTAGATCAGTATGCTTTGGCCAGGGTGCCAAACCTACTCACTCAGGGACATTTACGCCATCCCAATTTACAAACGCTGGCTTTGACGGCCTGGCTGCTGAAACCTCCATCTTGATGTAAAAGGGTCTGTCTGCCTCTGTTGTTAACACCATGATTAGGGCTAGGAAGAAGTGTTCTTCTTCCAATTACTATAGGGTTTGGCGTGCCTACATTGACTGGTGTGAGTCTAGGTCTCTTCCCTGTCATGTGTTCTCTATCCCCAGGATTCTGGAGTTCCTTCAACATGGTTTGGATCTGGGGCTTCAACTCAGTACTCTGAAGGGTCATGTTTCTGGCCTGGCTGTTTTCTTCCAAAAATCTTTTGCTCAGCAATCTCTGGTTAAGACCTTTTTCCAGGGGGTTACTCATGTGCGTCCTCCACGTAAGCCCTTTGTTGCCTGTCAGGGACTTGAACTTGATCCTTTCTGCCTTGCAGGGTGCTCCCTTTGAACCTGTGCAGGAGGCTTCCTTGGCCATTCTTACTCTCAAGGTTTTCTTTTTGGTGGCTATCACTTCTGTTAGGCGTGTTTCTGAGTTGGCGGCGCTTTCCATCCAGCCCCCCTACTTTGAGAGACACCAGGACAAGGTGGTGTTTCGCTTTAAGCCAGAAGGTTGTGTCTAAGGTTGTGTCTGTCTTTCATCTTAATCAGGACATTGTTCTACCTTCCTTGTGCCCTAATCCTAGTAACACTAAGGAGAGGGTTTTGCATTCCTTTGATGTGGTCAGGAATCTGAAGTTCTGTCTGGTGGCTACTGCACCTTTTAGGAAAACTGATGCTCTTTTTGTGGTCCCTTCTGGCCCTAGGAAGGGTTTGGCTCCTGCTAAATCTACTATCAGCAAATGGATCCGTCAGGCTGTGATTCAGGCCTACACTGCTAAGGGGAAGAATCCTCCCTTCAGCCTTACTGCTCATTCTACTCGTGCTATTGGTGCCTCTTGGGCTTTTCAGCACCAGGCTTCTGTTGAACAAGTTTGCAAGGCCGCTACTTGGTCTTCTGTTCATACCTTTTCCAAGTTTTACAAGGTTGATGTTCGGGCCTCAGCCGATGCCGCTTTTGCCCGCAAGGTTCTGCAGGCGGCAGTGATCTGAACTACCGGTTGTTGCCTTTTGGGCATCCCACCCTACTTTACGGACACTGCTATTGGATGTCCCAGACGTAAAGAATCTTATCTGGAGCAGGACGTACTGTATACTAAGAATAATACAATTCTGTGATAACTCACCTGTAGAATTGATATTATGAGTATACAGTACGCCCTGTTCCACCCCACCCTTGGTTTTCATTATTCTTGGATCCCCTGTATGGCGATTGTTATCATTGTTGGTTTAGTTAATGGTTGGTTATGTTATCATTCTCCCAGATTCTTGTTTAACTGCTTTTCAATACTGGGAATTTGTGGGAGGTCCCGGGTATTTGAGGGGCCGGGAGGAGCCAATTTCGCTGTCTCTGCAGTCCAGCGCCATCTGGCGGAGTAATACCCAGACGTAAAGAATCTTATCTGGAACAGGACGTACTGTATACTCATAATATCAATTCTACAGGTGAGTAATCACAGAATTGTATTTTTTTCAGCATAAAAAAAGATTTTGAAAATGTAAAGTCTCTCCTTTTTGTAAGCAGGAAGTCTTGCTGCAGAGGGAGGGGACAGGGAGGGCACTTATATTCACTTTACAGCTAGAATAATGAATTACTGGGGGTAGTGAGGTAAGTGGAGAGTTTTATTACACAGCAACATAGATGTAAGTAGTGATCTTTTTCATTGCATCATGTTTGAACTGCCAGCAAATATAAAACTGCTGGAGCACAGTCAGAGGAATAGGCCAGGCTTATAGATTATTTAGCTAACCTGGCTTATAAGGTCACTTGCGGCGTGCCTGGGAATGTACGACCAACTACTGTGACAGTTGATTACATTAACTTGCTTGGTCCAGAAACAGCATGGACGCCCGGGTTAGAAAAATGTAATAAGTTAAAATTGCTCTTGGTGTGCATTTAATATTCTAAAAGCATTGCAATACTTAAAGGAGCACCATTGCGAAATGTGTCTATTTTAAAAATTCATGGCCGGAGGGGGTAATTAATATACCCTGCATGAAAAAATCTGATGTTTTCTTTATTGCATGGTACGGCCTGTTTGGTATTCATAACAGTTGGGTTATTCCGCCACAAGGTGGCGCAGTGTACTGCAGAAGAGCTGTGGCATCTCCCGGCTCCCTATAAAAAAACGGGATTAACCATAGAGTTCCCAGTGTTTCCTCTGCAGTGAAACTGCGAAGATAGAAGATGGCTCTCTCTCTATGCGCAGGTGAGCGAGGCAACCAAGCCTGCGGCCCTGCAAGTCTATTTCCACCCATTTCTGGACCCTCTCTGCCTCCCAGCCTTGGCTGACAGATCGGGTGAGGGTAGAAGAGCACTAGGGTCAAGTGCTCCGGGAGCGCTGCTCCAAGCCGCAGACCCTGTTCCCAAAGGGTAGCTGGCCATAGGCTTTATGGTGACCCTACTAGGGATGCGGAGTTCCTGTCCTGGCTTCTGAGGGGGTGAGTGTATTGGGGACTGTGTCCCCTTCTTTTCCTTCAGGGGTCCACCCCCCCTCCTGTCCTGGATACTCGCCGCTGCACATTTTCATCTCTCTCTCTCCCCCCTCCCCTCCCCATCTCTGACTTTGTTCGGGGGGGGGGGGGATGGTAGCGGCGAGTGGTGTTTTGGCGTTTACAGTGTGTTTTTTGCGCCGCTTTGTACGGCGCTCCGCGGCTGTGGGCGCTATAACCTGTGGCGTTTTTGCTTTGTCATGGCGCCGGCGGAGTCACGTGGGCGCTATTTTCACGCTCTTCGGGGGGGGGGGGCCGGGCCGGGGCATGACGCGTATCGTGTCGTCCCCCCGCAGCCCGCCCCTTGAGGTACCTCTGCCGGCACCATTTTGGATTATCTACGCGTCTGGATTTCTCCCTTCTGGGCTGCAGCGCTGTTTCCTCCGGTGTGTCACTTCATCCTGCGGTCTGTGCCTTGGTGACCCTGCGGTGTCCTTGGTTCTTGAGTCCCCGTTGGGGTTTTTTTATTGGTCTCGTGGGGCATGTGCTGCGGGATGCTCATGTGTCGTTTTTACTTATGTCTTTCAGGCGGGATACCAGTGGGTTGTGGTTTCTCCCGGCTCTACTCCTTCCTCCCCCTCACCCCCCCACCCTTTGCTGATCTGGGGGCATCCCGGGTGGCTTTTGTATTAGCCTTTACCCAGCGCTGGCCTATTGCGCCTGTGTTAATCACCATATGGAGGCTTCTGGGGATAGCGTGCTCGGGGGTCCTTCGGGGCAATCCCGGCTGTGTTCCATGTGCGGGGTATCCCCTATCAGCAATGATGTCACGGTGTGCGTGCCGTGCACTCAAAGTGTCCTTGCACTCCAGCTTGGTTTGCCTTCATCGCTTCCCAGCTCTGCACCCCCTTCGGCATCACCTACCCCCCCACTGCTGCAATTAGCTCCCAGTGAGGGGGATGCTAGCAGGGGGTCACAGTCTGATCTGGCACTTTGTGTGGCCAACATTGAGAAGCAGCTTGCCGGGCCTATTCCTAGGAAGGCTTCTGGCAAGAAGCGGCACCTGACTTCCACACCCTCACGCTCCACTGAGGAGTATGAGGAATTTGATGATACTGGGGGACTTTATTCCCTAGAAGAAGGGGAACTGTTCCAGGACTCTGACTCCTCTGGGGACCAGCAGGAGGGTTGCATTAGTGACCCTGGGTCTGCGTCCGGGGAGGAATCATGGTACCCTGAGGACACTGACAATCTGCTGTCACAAATTTTTTTAATCTTGCACATTGCTCCCCCTGAGGTGGCTAAGAGAAAGCAGCTTTTTCATCCTGGTAAACAGCGTCTAGAGTTCCCTGAGCAGGGCCATTTCACTTCTATAGGGAGTGGGAGCGTCCTAACAGGCTGCCCGCTGTGCCCAAGGGATTGGATAAGGGATATCCCTTTCCTGCTGATCTAGTAAAGCGTTGGTCCTGTCCCCCTGAGGTGGACTCTCCCGTGCTAGGCCTGTCTAATACTTTGGTCATGCCTTCCCCTGACACTACCACTCTGAAGGACAGCAAGGACTGGCGCATGGATCAGCTGGCCTGCCATGCTTTTACTTGTGTGGGGGCTGGACTGCCATTACTGCAATTGCCCTTAAGACACTGCTCAAGAGTCTCTGCCATGGCCCTATGGCTGGTAGGAGGAGGGAGGATTATAGGGCCCTCTTGCTTTGCTCTGATTTTGTTGTATTTATCCTTACTGCCATGGATGATGCTGTGAGGCTGGGCGGTACCTCTGCACTTTTGGTGGCTATGCGCCACTCTGTTTGGTTACGTCAGTGGGTAGCTGCTGCTGCTGCTGCTAAGAAGGCTCTCACTGGGCTCCCCTTTGCGGGGCTGCGGTTCTTTGGTGAGCGTCTTGATGTTTTGGCCAAGGATGGCAGGCTGCCTCAGCGTAGGGAACAGCCCCGGCCTTTTCTGGGGACCTCCGTCTCCTTCCCTCCCTTCGCTCTTCCAGAGGAGGTCGTGGCTCCCTCTTCTCAGGTAGCCGCAGAGAGTCTTGGGGCCGTGGCAGATCCCGTGGACGTCCCGGTCTCTCCTGGGGTTCCAAGCCCAAACCCCCTCCCAAGGCATGAGGAGGCGCCCTCACCCATCCGGGTGGTGGAACGTCTTCGGCTCTTTGCTCCTGTGTCAGGCTCCACGTTTCAGACCGGTGGATTCAGGAGGTGGTGTCCTCCGGTTACAAGATAGAGTTTGCAGCCTGGCCGCCCCCAAAATTCATCAGATCCCGGATGTCTTTAAACCCCCTGTCAGCTCAGGGTTTACTTTCGGCGGTTCAATGCCTGCTGGAGTCAGGGGTCATTTGTCCGGTGCCCCATCAAGAACAGGGTCAGGGGTACTATTCCAATCTCTTCACGGCCCCCAAAAAGAACGGCTCTCTGAGGCCCATTCTGGACTTGAAGGGCCTCAACAAGTTTGTCAGATTCAAACATTTTCGCATGGAGACGCTACGCTCTGCTGTCGGTACCCTTCGCCCGGGCGACTTTATGACCACCGTGGACATCAAGGATGCTTATCTTCATGTGCCTATCTTCCCAGGTCATCTGAGATTTCTGAGGTTCGTGCTGGAGGATCAGCATTACCAGTTTGTGGCCTTACCATTCGGTATCACCTCGGCGCCTCGGGTGTTCACCAAGGTGCTGGTGGGAGTGATGGCTCTGCTGCGAACCCGGGGCATTCGCATCCTTCCCTATCTGGACGACATCCTCATTGTGGCTCAGTCCTTTCATCAGGCCGAACAGGACACCCAGGTGGTGATCTCCACTCTGGAGTCCTTCGGCTGGGTGATCTATTTTCCCAAGTCTTCACTGTCCCTGTCCTTGGTGAGGTCCTTTCTGGGCATGACACTGGATACCTCTCAGGTCAAGGTGTTCCTTCCTCAGCAGAAGGTGGAGGGGCTTCAGAAGCAGGCACGGGCTCTGCTCTTGTGTCCTCATCTCTCCATCTGTCTGGAGATGCAGTTGGTGGGCCTGATGGTGTCCTGCTTCGAGGCGGTCCCTTTTGCTAAGTTTCACATGAGACCTCTTCAGTTGCACCTCTTGTCAGTTTGGGATCGGGACCCTGTGTCCCTGGATCAGGAATTTGTTCTGTCTCCCCTGGCCAGACAGTCCCTTTCGTGGTGGCTGGACTAAAGGAATCCTCTGGTGGGCAGGACCTTCCTGCCCCCATGCTGGGAGACTGTCACCACGGATGCCAATCTGACGGGCTGGGGGGGCTTTTGGAAGTCTCTACAGTTCCAGGGTCGTTGGGGCCCCCAGGAGGCCCATGCTCCCATCAATGTCTTGGAACTGAGGGCGATCAGGTTGGTTCTGTCCCACCTGACCACACACCTTTGGGGTCGGGCTGTTCAGATCCGCTCAGACAACCAGACGGCGGTTGCCTACATCAACCATCAGGGAGGGACTCGGAGCAAGCGAGCCTTCAAGGAAGTGTCTCTGATACTGTCTTGGGCGGAACCAGGTGGCGGACTCCCTGAGCAGGGGGACGTCTCTCCTGGGGTAATGGTCCCTCAACTACCAGGTGTTTCTCTCCCTGTGTCACCGCTGGGGTCAGCCAGATGTGGACCTGTTTGCGTCCCCTCAAAATCACAAACTTCCCAGGTTTGTCTCCCTGTCACAGGATCCTCTGGCCTTCGCCACGGATGCACTGGCAATGCCTTGGACGAAGTTTCGGCTTCCCTATGTGTTCCCTCTACTGGGCAGGGTCATGCGCAAGATTGTCCAGGAGGGGGTGTCAGCCATCCTGGTGGCCCCCTGTTGGCCAAGGGTGTGGTTCGCAGACGTCGTGCAGTTGGCAGTAGACCAATATGTCTTGCCCAGGGATCCAGATCTTCTCACTCAGGGACAGCTACGCCATCTCAATTTACAAACGCTGGCTTTAACGGCTTGGCTGCCGAAACCTACATTTTGACAGAGAAGGAGTTGCCTGCCTCTGTTGTGGATACCATGTTTCGGGCTAGGAAGAAGTCCTCGTCCTTTATCTATTACAGGGTCTGGCATGCTTACATTGCCTGGTGTGAGTCCAAGTCTCTTCCCTATCGGGTTTTTTCCATTCCCAGGATTCTGGAATTTTTGCAACATGGTTTGGATTCTGGCCTTCAACTAAGTACCCTCAAAGGCCATGTTTCAACTCTGGCAATTTTTTTCCACCGGTTGGTTAAAACCTTTTTCCAGGTTGTTACTCATGTGCGTCCACCTCGTAAGCCTATGCTACCAGTCTGGAACTTGAATCTGGTGTTGTCCGCTCTGCAGGGTCCTCCCTTTGAGCCTATTCGTGGGGCTGCTTTGCCCATTTTGACTCTTAAGGTAGCCTTCTTGGTGGCCATCACTTCTGTAAGGCGAGTTTCTGAGCTGGTGGCGCTTTCCATCAAACCTCCTTGTTTTGAGAGGCATCAGGATAAGGTGGTGTTTCGGCTTAAGCCAGATTTCTTGCCTAAGGTGGTGTCTTCCTTTCATCTCAATCAGGACATTGTCTTGCCTTCATTGTGTCCTAATCCTGCTAATTCCAAGGAGCGGACACTGCATTCTCTGGATGTGGTCAGGGCTCTGAAGTTTTATTTGGTCGCTACTGAGCCTTTCAGGAAATTTGATGCTCTTTTTGTTCTCACTTCTGGACCTAGGAAGGGTTTGCCTCCGGCTAAATCCACTATCAGCAAGTGGATCCGTCAGGCGGTGGTTCAAGCCTATACCTGCAAGGATGCTGGGTGCCATCCATCCTTATAGACATGTTTTAGCGCGAGGCTGGGAGCTAAAGAACCCTGGATCTACACAACAGCATAGCTCGGGTACTCCCGTCCCTTTCCATCTGACAGACGGGTTTGCGGTGATCTGGCCAGCGCACCACAAGTGTCAGCATGACTGCCCCGTATTACAGTGAAGCCTGAATGTCTATGTGTGGAAAGATACGTGGATTGAGGATCCTCCATGGTAGGGCTAACTTGAGATAGGTATTAATCAATAGCTAATACCTATTGCATTTTAATGTGTTTCATATTGCTGCCTTTTGATGCATTCAAGTGGACCAAAACCTACAGAGATCGGCTCAGGAATCTATAAGCTTCCCGGGCTCATTGATTCCCTCCCCCCGGGGCATCCAAAATCGGAATGCCCCACTGTGTGAACCCCCCCCCCCCCCAGGTCGCCCATAAAGTCATCTCCTTTCCTGGTCCAACGGCACATACGCGAACAGCGGTTGCATCCCCGCTATCCCTCTAGCAGGGCAAGTGCCCGCTCCAGGCATTTGTGAATGGCCAGCGTGGGCACACTCCTTGTTAGAGTGTAGCAGGAGATGCAGCTGCCAGCCCACTCCAATCTGCCCAGAAAGGTTTCGACGAAGAGGCGGGAGCGGATCCGAGCATGCTTATTGCCCCGTAGGACCGGGAAGAGGAGCGTTTGTTCAGGCGACCTGCGGGGGTTTCACACCCAGGGGCAAGGGGAAAAACCCAGGATAGTCAAAATCCTGGGTTTTATTCCACTTTAAATGTTTGTACTAATTCGTTAATATATATTTTATAACAATCTTAGCCTAGCCCTCTCTTGAGTCACAATCACTGGTGGGAGTTAATAGTGGCAATCCGTTATAATATAGGGCTGGCAAGTATAATTATTGAGGACTGCTAATTTTTGAATATATTTTATTCATTACTTTTTACACTAAAACAGGGGCCTACTTATGGCAGGAGAAGTCTGTGAGACATGGTGGACTCGGACAAGCAGTTAAGGCTTCTCCATCTTATGGATGCTGCTGTATAGAGAATAAACTCTATCTGCCCGAAGCTTTGCATGATGGATAAAATGAATCTACACACATCAGAAGAACTGCAACAGCATTACATCAATATTCCATAACAGTCTGGCTCGGGCCACTAGAGTTGAGTACTCTACCTCTGTAAATGCAGAAGGTACATTTGCTAACCTGTCACCCAGATTTTTTCTATCTTCAAAAAAAAAAGAAAAAAACAGGCCGGATTTTTTTTTTTTTTATGCCGGAAAGGGTGGTGGTGGTAATATATCTAACCTCATATCATATACTGAAGTACCAAAGAGAATAACAAAATAGAAACTACTAGCTATCTGGAGATGGTGTGCTTCTATTCTATTCTTCTATTCTATTTATTTTAATTATTTTCAAATCCTGTGCCCAGGGCAGCCTAACCATTTCATATCTGCATAACCAAATAAGCCAGCCTGGACAGTAGAAGAAATAGATAAGTAGGTTGATTTCTGTCTGCTCATCAGTAGTTCAGATTGGTTGTACACAGTGTACTTATGATTTAAAAGTTGCAGATTGCATGGTCGGGTTTACTCCTCATGGCCAAAACAATCCTGCAGTGAAAACGACTGCGGGATTGGAAATGATAAGGGTGGCCACCAGCACAACTAGGATCTACTACTCCAGCCTTATCATTACTCTGCAGCAATAGCCTATTTTCCTGGGTCACATGAAGCCTCTTCGGCTAAAAGAAAAGCCCACATTGGCAGAAGGGTGACCCAGCACATCCACACTTTGCTGACTAGAATGACTAGAAGCCCCCCCCCCCATTTGTAATGCCCTACAGCGCTGACAGCAAGACAATGTACCTAAATAGGCAAGACTACTCACTGGCTCCAAATACATTGTTAGTACACACACCCTACCAAGTCTTTTCATGGGGTGCTCCAACAGTGAACACATGTCATGGTCAAGCCTCAAAAGCAAATGTCTGCTAATTCAGGTCAGTGAGAGTAGATAAGTCAGAATCCTTTTAGATCAGGACCCTTCTGACACACTTCCCAGGGAGGGTTTAATTTTGCTTTAACATAATAGCACATCCCAATAAGAGATTCTTGTTCTACTGAATATTTACCTGAGATGAGGTGTTTCAAGCCTGGCTGGCAGAGCACCTGACCCAGCAAAAAAAAACAATTCTGTGAGTACTCACCTGCAGAATTGTTTTTGCTCTTGCATGGCACGGCCCGCTTCAGTATTTATAACAGTTGGGTTAATCCCCCACAAGGTGGCGCAGTGGTACTGCAGAAAGCTGTGGCATCTCCCGGCTCCCTATAAAAACAGGATTAACCATAGAGTTCCCAGCGTAGACAAGCAGTGAGACAAGAAGCCGGGAGAGAATAAAGTAAAAAATGTGAAAAGAGGCAACCAAAAATAACAAGGGTGGGGCGAAGCGGGCCGTGACATGCAAGAACAAAAACAATTCTACAGGTGAGTACTCACAGAATTGCTTTTTTCTTTACTGCATGGCACGGCCCGCTTCGGTATTCATAACAGTTTGGACATCCAAAAGCAGTGTCCAAAATAGGGTGGGATCCCCAAAGAGTAACGGCCAGTAGTTCAAGTCACTACCGCCTGAAGCACCTTGCGGCCAAAAGCAGCATCCGCTGAGGCCTTAAAGTGGACCAACACCCAGGGGGGATCGGCCCGGGAATCTATAAGATTCCCGGACCGATCAGATCCCTCCCCGCGGGGCATCCAAAATCGGGATGTCCCGCGGGGAGGAACCCCCCAGGAGGCCCACAATCCTTACCTTACCGGCGATCCAACGGCGCATGCGCGAGACGTGGCCGCGTCTCTCGCTTCCCTCTAGCAGGGCGCGCTCCCGCGCCGGCCGTTTTGTGCATGGCCAGCGCAGGCGCGCTCCCTGTTAGAGGGAAGCGAGAGACGCAGCCAATGACAGCGCTCTGGTATGCGCGTCCAAGCGGCTTTGGACGCGCATACCAGAGCGGCTCTGAGCGCTGTCATTGGCCGGACGAGGTCACGTGGGAGCGGGGAGAGGTGAGTTTTTGCGGCGATCGGGGGGGTTTCACACAGCGGGGCACCCCCGATCGGGGTGCCCCACCTAAGTGGACCAACACCCAGGATAGTTAAAATCCTGGGTGTTGGTCCACTTTAACTTCAACCTTGTAAAACCTGGAAAAAGTATGAACAGAAGACCAGGAAGCGCTTGCAAACTTGTTCAACAGAAGCTTGGTGCTGAAAAGCCCAAGAGGCACCAAGAGCATGAGTGGAATGAGCAGTAATCCTAGGGAAGGGAGGTTCCTTTCCCTTAGCAGAATAGGCTTGAACCACTGCCTGATGGATCCACTTGCTGATGGTGGATTTAGCCGGAGGCAAACCCTTTCTAGGTCCAGAAGTGAGAACAAAAAGAGCATCAGACTTCCTGAACGTCTCAGTAGCGACCAAGTAAAACTTCAGAGCCCTGACCACATCCAGAGAATGCAGAGTCCGCTCCTTGGAATTAGCAGGATTAGGACACAATGAAGGCAAGACAATGTCCTGATTGAGATGAAAGGCAGACACAACCTTTAACAAGAAATCCGGCTTAAAGTGGACCAACACCCAGGATTTTGACTATCCTGGGTTTTGGTCCACTTCGGCGGGGCACCCCGATCGGGGGTGCCCCGCTGTGTGAAACCCCCCAGAAAGCCCCAAAATCTTACCTGTCCCCGCTCCCACGTGACTGGACGGTCCAATCCCCGCCAACGTCCAGGCGGGGATCAGGAACGTCCAAGCGGCTGCCGCCGCCGCCTCCCTCGCGTCACTTTCGGCGCGCGCGCGCCCCCGCCGGCCATTCGCAGACGGCCGGCGCGGGCGCGCGCACGCCTACAGGGGCGCGAGGGAGGCGGGTCAGGTAAGCGATTTGGGGTGTCTGGGGGGGTTTCACCCCGCGGGACATCCCGATCTCGGATGTCCCGCGGGGTGGGAGGTGATCGGCCCGGGAATCTTATAGATTTCCGGGCCGATCACCTCTCGGTGTTGGTCCACTTTAAACTGGACCTTCAGCATGATTTAATGAAAAGCCCAAACTCTTAAAAAACGGTTCCCCAGCATCTAAAATTAATATATTTTACGTTTTTAGTCACTAACATTATTCTTTCCCCCACTGGGCTGCAACTCTGTTATAAATTTAGCATACGGGTGCATCAGAAGCATCACACTTACTGAGGAGAGGAGAGTGGAATAAGGTACAGGGGGGCAGGTTATAGCTGTGCTTTGCTCAGACAGAGCAGAGCTGGGGTCAGGTAACGGTCAGCAGTCCCAGAATGCAGAGCAGCACAGTCAGGAGGCACTTCCTGTTTGCAGGCTGCCTGATAAGATGGCCGCTTCCATAATCCGCCATCTTGGATGTTTAAAGGCTCATGCAGTAGATGCAGGTAGGATGATATTCTTAGTATACAGTACGTCCTGCTCCAGATATAATACTTACACTTGGGTTATCCTCCGCCAGATGGCGCTGCACTGCAGAGACATGGAAAAACAGGCTCCTCCCGGCCCTTCAAATACCCAGGGACCTCCCACAAATCCCCCGATTTCTCTGCAGTGCTGACTGCGAAGACATGAAGTATCACTCTCTCGCAGGTGAGCGGGGCTACCAAAGCCTGCGGCCCTGTTGGACTATTCCCACCCGTCCTCCCTGTGATGTGCCTCCCAGCCTGGGCTGCGCTGGTCGGGTGAAGGTAGGCAGCACCATGCGTGCTTAACGGAGCCATGCTCCACTGCAGTCCCCCACCAAAGGGTAGGCGGTTTAGGGCTGATGGTGAGCCTCTAGGGGATGCCCCTCCCGCACTATTGCCCCATGCCCCGTGTAGCGGTGGGCCCAAAGGGTCGCCATCCTCCCTCATTCCCCCCCCAGAAAGAAAGGGGGGGGGTGTGTGGTGGTCTTAGTGTATGTTTTACACGTTATGGCCTTAGTCTTGCCCCGGACTGGTATTCCTTGTGTCAGAGCCGCGCTGTTTGTTCTTTACTGTGTATTTGTCGCCGCTGCGCGCACCTCTTCCTTTACTGGATGTGCTGCGCCTCAGACGCGGCGTCTTCATTGGCAAATCATTTTTTCTAAGTGTGCCATACACTTCGCTCCTCATGACAACTTGTAACTATCTCAGAGCTTCGCGCCCTTCGGGGGGGCGGGGACCTGGTTGGCGCGCTCCGCGTCACAGCCCGCTCTGGCCCGGCCTTCGAGGTTCGCTTGGCGCCATTTTGATGCTGGTCGCACGCACGCGTGGTAGCGGTCCTCCTCCTCCCTTGGTCTGTAAGTGCCCTCGCGGGCGATTTTCATGATCCTTGTTTACTGCGCATGGTTCTGACACCCTTTATTCCCATTATGTCTTTCAGACTGGTGAACACCATTGGCTTCTCCCGGCCTGGTGTAAAATTATAGCGGGCCTTGTAATATTCTCCCACTTCCTTAGCGCGTCTTTGGGGCATCCAGGGTTACTTATAGTGTAAATCCCTACTGGCATATTGCGCCTTGATTAATCACCATATGGAGGCATCTCAGAATTATGTGACCGGGGTCCCTCTGGGACAAGACCGGCGGTGTATAGCCTGTGGACAACCCCATGCTGATGCTGACAGGGCACGGGTCTGCGTACCCTGTGCCGAGCAAGCCCTGGCCCTGCAATCTGGCCGGCCAGTGGCTACACCTAGCTTCAATTCACCTATCTCCCCAGGCTTAAATCTCTCTCCTGCTGAGTCGCCTACAAGTGGGGAATTGCAGCCTGCTGGGCCTTCCAGACTGCCTACGGCTGAACAGATTATTGCTAGGTTGTCAGAGCGGATGGGCCCTGGTAGAAAGCGGCACCTGTCGCCTCATGTTTCTGTATGTTCTATGAGAACTGAGGGGTTTGCTACTCCGTGTGACTATACCCCTTCTGATGAAGGGGAGTTGTTCTCTGACTCAGGCTCTTCTGATGAGAGGCCAAGGAGTCATGACCATTTTCTTGTGCTGGGACGGTGCTGCACCCGGTCTGTGCCGCAGCCATTACTGCAGTGGCCGCTAGAACCCTCATCAAAAAATTGCTCGATCATCACCCCGAGGATCTCCCCTGGGAGGTGTTTAAAGTGGACCAACACCCAGGATTTTGACTATCCTGGGTCTTGGTCCACTTCGGTGGGGCATCCCCGATCGGGGTGCCCCGCTGTGTGAAACCGCCCCGATGACCCTAAAAACTCACCTCTCCCCGCTCCCAGCGCCGACGGACAAGGGATTTGACAGCCGCGGACAAGCGGCTCCTCCGCCGCCGCCTCCCGTGCGTCCCTCTTGACGCGCGCGTGCGCGCCGGCCATTCACGGACGGCCGGCGCGGGCGCGCGCACGCCTAAAGGGGCGCGAGGGCGGCGAAGCTAAGGTAAGGGGGTTTCACCCCGCGGGACATCCCGATCTCGGATGTCCCGCGGGGAGGGAGGTGATCGGCCCGGGAATCTTATAGATTCCCGGGCCGATCACCCGAGGGTGATGGTCCACTTTAATGCACTCTCCAATTGTGATGTATTTGTGAAGTTAATTCTATTAGCGCTGGATGACGCGATTAGAATGTGTGCAAGAACTTCCGCCCTTGCGGTGGCTATTCGTCGCTTGGTCTGGCTGCGACAGTGGGGTGCTGATGATGCTACTAAAAAGACTCTTACTGGGCTCCCCTTTAGAGGGCAACGCCTATTTGGGGCCCGTCTAGACCTGTTCGGTAAAAAGGGCGAATCACCCCTTCGCAGACGGCCGTCTTGGCCCCCTCGAGGCAGGGGCACCCCTCCTCCCCCCTACCTTAGTGTTAAACAGGAACCAGGGGTGTCTTTCCGGATTTTTCATGCAGACTCCTGCCCCACGAGCAGCAGACAACGCTCTGGCCCCTCCGGCGGGGCTAAGCCCAAATCTTCCACCAAACCCCCTCAAGCATGATGGGGCGCCCTCGCCCGTCTGGGTGAGGGGATGGCTGCAGCACCTTGCTCTTATCAGGAGGCATCTCGCCTCATTCTGGTGGATTCAGGAGGTTGTGTCCTCCAGATACAGGATAGCGTTTGCTGCACGGCCTTCCCCAGTTTTTATCAGGTCCCAGGTACTCCTGGTCCCTGCCGCTGTTCAGTTGCTGGCACAGGCCATGCTAGGCCTGCAAGGTCTGAGGGTCTCTTGCAGATTGCCCGTAATAGGCAGAGGCAAGGGCCGCTATACCACCTTTCACAGTCCCCCAAAGGATGGGTCGGGTTGGCCCATTCTGGATTCACAGCAATTCTCTAATTACAGGCAGTTTCCTGCATGGAAACTCTTGAGTTGGGCATCAGCACCTTGCGCCCAGTGGTCTTCTTGCCGTCTGAGGAACTCCACAATGCTTATGTTTACATTCCTGTGCCCTCAGGTCTCAGGCTCTCCAGGTTCGTGTTGGAAGTCCAACACTGTTAATTGTGGCCTTGTTATCTGGCCTCTCTTCAACTCCCAGAGTGTTCACTCAGGTGCTGTCGATGGTGATGTCTCTGATGAGACCAAGGTGCGTCCGTGCGATGTCTACCCGGACGCCCTTCCTCACTTCCCTGTCTCTGCGTCAGGATAGTTGGATACCCGGCTGGTGGGTCCATTGGGAGTCATTTGGATGGGTGTTCAATCACCCCGAGTCCTCGCTGTTCCCTAAAGTGGTAACTCCATTAATAGGAATGATTCTGGATTAGGTTCAAACCAGATTCTCCCCCTCTCAGCAATTAGGTGGGCAATCTGGTCTCATGGGCTCAGTCCCTCATTGCTGTCCCGGTCTCTTAACACCAGGCAGGGATGCAACTGGTGGGCCCGTTGTTAACTTGCTCGGAAGAGGTCCCTTATGCTCAGTTCCCCGTGAGCCCTTCTGCGACTTCTATTGGTAACATAGGACAGGCATCCAGCACCCCTGGAGCAGGGTCTGTGGGCCTTCCCACCTGTATGACGGTTTTTCTCTTGAAAGTGGATGAACTCGAGGGACCTGTCTGGGGGCAGTTCCTCCTTGCCCCTTCCTGGAAACGGTCACCATGGATGCCAACCTTTCAGGTTGAAGGGGTTGGTTTCTTCTGAAACCCCCTGCGATTCTGGTGGTGGTGGGGCCCTTAGAAGGTCCTTACGCCTATTGAATTCTAAACAGTGAGCGTTTTTCAGTTGGCTCTATCTCGCTTGACCGCTCCCCTTCTGGATTTGCCAGTCTGGGGGTGCTCGGTCCGTCTGACGACAGTTATGTGCTACATTAACCACTGGAAGGGGCCTGGAGCTGGCAGACCTTCCAGGGAGTGTCTATGTTCCCTTCTGGGCGGAGACAATGCTCCCTGCATGTTAGTGATATTAGCTCCGGCGGAGCCCCTCTGCGACAGGATGTGCTAATCCCCGTGTCGCTTTGGAGTCCAACCAGTCGTGGATCTGTTGGGTTCCGTCACCTTCACAGGCTATCGGCCTTTGTTTCCCTGTCCCAGGATCCTATGTCAGTGGTCCGGATGCCTTTAGTACCGTCTTGACAGGACGTTCGGTTCTCTATGTCCTTCTCCATTCCCTCTGCTAGGCAGGGTTCTGCGTAAGATTGCTCTGGTAAGGGGACCAGTGATTCTGGTGGCCCCAGTTGACCTAGTAGAGTGTGGTTGCAGACATGGTACTGTGGTCAGTAGTTCTGCACCTTGCCAGGAGTGCCAGTTGATCACTCAGGGCCCCCTTTACGTCACTCCAATCCATGGTCCCTGGCCTAGTCGGCCTGACTGCTGAAACATACATCTTGATGGAGACAAGTTTAGCTGTCTCGGTGTTTGTGACTATGGGAAGGCTAGGAGTAAGCCTCTTCCTCGTCTTTTTCTATTGTTGTAGGGTATGGCATACCCACATTGATTGGGGCGAGTCTAGTTCTCTTACCAGTTGGGCGTTCTCGGTTCCCAGGGTTCCAGTGTGATTTTCAGCATGAATTGGAGTTGGTTCCCCAGCTCAGTTCTCTGATGTGTCAGGCTCTGCCCTGTCCACCTTGTCTTAGCAGTCACTGGTTCAGTCTTCCTTGGTTAAGACTTCCTTCAGGGGGTGCTCATGTGCGTCCTCCATGTACTCCTATGGTCCCTGTTGGGATTGAAATTGAATTCATTCTGTCTGCTTGCAGGATTTGTCCCTTGGTCCGATTCAGGATGCTGTCTGGATGTCCTTACCCTCAAGGTTGTCCTTCTGGTGACTGTTACCTTGGTCAGGCGTGTGTTAGCGGGCGGCTCTGTCTACCTAGCCCTCATTCCTTGAGATACACCAGGATAAGGTGGAGTTTCCGCCTGAAGCCGGACTCTCTACATCTGGAGGTGTCTTATGTTCATTTATTCGAGATATTGTTATCCACGGCTATCCCCTTTTCCTAGCAACGCTGAGGAAGTGGTTCTGCATTTCTTATACAGGTGTTGGCAGTTTTTCCTTGGGAGTCACTGTGTCCTTTAGGGGAACTGAGGTTCCTTGGGGCTTGTGGTCATTACATCCTGAATGTGCCCGATCTCGTCTGCTCTCGGGAGTTGGAGGGTTTGGTCCTGGTTGTTACCTTAATGGATGTTACTCCTGGTACCTTGTTCGGCCTTTGGCTTCTGCCAAATTTTTTGTAGCGATCGGATTCGTCAGGCTGTTACTCAGGCCTATTCCGGCAAGGGGAAGAATCTCCCTTGTTGCCTTGATTCCTATTCTACGCGTGCTTGATGCCTCTTGGGCTTTTCAGCACCGGGTTTTCTGTTGAACTGGTTGGCTAGGCCACTACCATTGGCCATCTGCCCATTTTGCAAGGTTTTTACAATGTAGATGTTAGGGCCTCAGCTCATGCTGTTTTGGCCGTATGGTTCTGCAGGTGACAGTGCTTTAAACTGTCTGCTGTTGTCATTTTTTGTTGGGGATCCCACCCTACTTTATGGACACTGCTTTTGGATGTCCCAAGTGTAAGTATTATATCTGGAGCAGGACGTACTGTATACTAAGAATAATACAATTATGTATTTGTATACAGTACGTCCTGCTCCACCCCACCCTGGTTTTTGCATTTTTCTGGGTCCCCTGTATGGTGATTGTTATCTTTGTTATCATTACCAGTTGTTCTAGGTGGTTTTAAATTCTTCTGGCTTCTTGTTCACTGCTTTTCAATGCTGGGGATTTGTGGGAGGTCCCTGGGTATTTGAAGGGCCGGGAGGAGCCTGTTTTTCCATGTCTCTGCAGTGCAGCGCCATCTGGCGGAGGATAACCCTAGTTTAAGTATTATATCTGGAGCAGGACGTACTGTATACAAATAATATCAATTCTACATGTGAGTATTTCACAGAATTGTATTTTTTAATGAAGACAATCTGTATGTACAGGGTGTGGGAAACATATAAGATTCTTATCTCTTATTCAGAGTGAAGGTCCGTTTTAAGCCGGAACACCACCTTATCCTGATGTCTCTCAAAATAAGGAGGTTTGATGGAAAGCGCCGCTAGCTCAGAAACTCGCCTTACAGAAGTGATAGCCACCAAAAAGGCTACCTTAAGAGTCAAAATAGACAAAGCAGCCTCACAGATAGGCTCAAAGGGAGGCCCTTGCGGAGCAGACAACACCAGATTCAAATCCCAGACTGGTAGCAAAGGCTTACGGGGTGGACGCACATGAGAAACACCCTGGAAAATGGTTTTAACCAACCGGTGATTGGCAAAAGATCTTTGGAAAAAAATTGCCAGAGCTGAAACATGGCCTTTACTAAGTTGAAGGCCCAGATACAAACCATGTTGTAAGAATTCCAGAATCCTGGGAATAGAAAATACCCGACAGGAAAGAGACTTGGACTCACACCAGGCAATGTACACATGCCAGACCCTGTAATAGATAAAGGACGAGGACTTCTTCCTAGTCCGAATCATGGTATCAACAACAGAGGCAGGCAACCCCTTTTCCATCAATATGGAGGTTTCAGCAGCCAAGCCATTAAAGCCAGAGTTTGCAAATTGGGATGGCATAGCTGCCCCTGAGTGAGAAGATCTGGATCCTTGGGCAAGACGTGCCGGTCTACTGCCAACTGCACGATATCTGCGAACCAAACTCTTCTTGGCCAACAAGGGGCCACCAGGATGGCTGGTACCCACTCCTGGGCTATCTTGCGCATGACCCTGCCCAGGAGAGGAAACGGAGGGAACACAGAGAAGCTGAAACTCCGTCCAAGGTATTGCCAGGGCATCTGTGGCGAAGGCCAGAGGATCCTGAGACAGAGAGACAAATCTGGGAACTTTGTGATTGTGACGGGACACAAACAGGTCCACATCCGGCTGACCCCAGCGGTGACAGAGGGAGAGAAACACCCGGCTGTTGAGAGACCACTCCCCCAGATGAGACGTCCCCCTGCTCAGGGAGTCCGCCACCTGGTTCTCCACCCCTGGGATGTAGACCGCTGAGATGCAGGGAACATGCTGTTCCGCCCAAGACAGAATCAGGGACACTTCCTTGAAGGCTCGCTTGCTCCGAGTCCCTCCCTGATGATTGAGGTAGGCCACCGCCGCCTGGTTGTCGGAGCAGATCTGAACAGCCCGAGCCCAAAGGTAAGTGGATAGGCGAGAAAGAACCAACCTGATTGCCCTCAGTTCCAGGACATTGATGGAAGCATGGGCCTCTTGTGGGCCCCACCGATCCTGGAACCTCAGGGACTTCCAGAAGCCTCCCCAGCCGGTCAGACTGGCATCCGTGGTGACCGTTTCCCAGCACAGGGGCAGGAAGGACCTGCCCCCCAGAAGATTCCTTGAGTCCAGCCACCACGAGAGAGACTGTCTGGCCAGGGGAGACAGAACAAATTCCTGATCCAGGGACACAGGGTCCCGATCCCAAACTGATAAGAGGTGCAACTGAAGAGGTCTCATGTGAAACTGAGCAAAGGGGACTGCCTCGAGGCAGGACACCATCAGGCCCACCAACTGCATCCCCTGACGGATGGAGGGATGAGGACACAACAGCAGAGCTCGAGCCTGCAGCTGAAGACCCTCCACCTTCTGCTGAGGAAGGAACACCTTGACCTGAGAGGTATCCAGAGTCATGCCCAGAAACCTCACCAAGGACGGAGACAGAGAAGACTTGGGATAGTTGATCACCCAGCCGAAAGACTCTAGAGTGGATGTCACCATTTGAGTGTCCTGCTCGGCCTGAGGAAAAAACTCGTCCACAATCAGGATGTCGTCCAGGTAAGGAATGATGCGGATGCCCTGGTTCCTTAGCAGAGCCATCATTCCCGCCAGCACCTTGAGGTGCTGAGGTGATACCGAAGGGTAGAGCCACAAACTGGTAATGCTGATCCTGCAGATCGAACCTTAGAAATCTCTGATGACCTGGAAAGATAGGCACATGAAGATAAGCATCCTTGATGTCCACTGACAGCAGAGCGCAGCGTCTCCATGTGAAAATGCTTGAATCTGACAAATTTGTTGAGGCCCTTCTCATCCAGAATGGGCCTCAGAGAGCCGTCCTTTTTGGGAACCGTGAAAAGATTGAAATAGTACCCCTGACCCCTTTCTTGATGAGGCACCAAACAAATGACTCCGGACTCTAACAGGCAATGAACCGCCAGAAGCAACCCTTGAGCGGACAGGGGATTTAAAGACATCTGGGATCTGATGAATCTTGGGGGGTGCCAGGCTGCAAACTCTATCTTGTAACCGGAGGACACTACCTCCTGAATCCACCGAAACATGAAGCCTCCAGATGTGAGCAAAGAGCCGAAGCCGCCCCCCCCACCCGGATGGGTGAGGGCGCCCCTTCATGCCTGAGGGAGAGGGTTTGGGGTTAGGATTCCAGGAGAGAACGGGACGACCACAGGGTCTGCCACGGCCCCAAGAATCTCTACGACCACTGGAGAGGAGGGAGCCATGGCCCCCTCTGGGAATGCGGAAGGGAGGGGGGCAAAGGACCCCCGAAAGGGCCGAGACTGCCTCCTACGCTGAGGCAGCCTTTCATCCTTGGCTAGAACGCTCCCCAAATAGCCGCAGCCCCACGAAGGGAAGGCCAGTGAGAGCTTTCTTAGCCGCAGCGTCGGCTGCCCACTGGCACAACCAGACAGAGCGGTGCATAGCCACCAAGAGCGCAGAGGCCCTACCACACATCCGCACAGCATCATCCATAGCAGTAAGGATAAAGGCCACAAAATCAGAGCAAAGTAAGAGAGTCCTATATTCCTCCCCCACACTACCAGCTGTTGCGCCATCAATGAGACGCTTGAGCAGCTTCTTAAGAGCAATAGCAGTAATGGCGGCAGCACATACCGGGCGTAAGCCAGCCCCCACACAGGTAAAGCATGGCAGGCCAATTGATCCATGCGCCAGTCCTCACCGTCCTTCAGAGTGGTAGTGTCAGGGGAAGGCATGACCGAAGTATTGGACAAGCCTAGCACGGGAGCGTCCACTTCAGGGGGAAATGACCACCTCTTAACAAGATCAGCAGGAAAGGGATACCTTTTATCCAAACCCTTGGGCACAGCAGGCATCTTGTTAGGACGTTCCCATTCTTTAAGCACCAAGGTGGTAAAATGTTCCTGCTCAGGGAACTCTAGACGCTGTTTACCAGGGCGAAAAAGCTCCCCCTGCTTTCTCTTAGCTACCTCAGGGGCAGCAATGTGCAAAATTTCAAAAATATGTGACAGCAGATTATCAGTGTCCTCAGGGTACCATGATTCCTCTCCGGACGCAGACCAGGGTCACTATCGCAACCCTCCTGCTGGTTCCCAGAGGAGTCAGAATCCTGGGAGAGCTCCCCCATCTCAAGGGGGTGACAGCCACCAAGATCATCAATCCCCACATACATCTCAGTAAGGGGAGCGGGCCTGGGATCCAGGTGTCTCTTCTTGCCAGAGGCCTTCCTAGGAACGGTCCTGGCAAGCTGCTTTTCAATGTTAGCCACCCGCAGAGCCAAATCAGAATGTGACTCCCTGCCAACATTCCCCTCACTGGGGCCCAATTGCAGGAGCAGGGGAGTAGGTGAAGCTGAGTGAGGCGCAGAGCTGGGAAGAGAAGCAGGCAAACCAGCTTGAAGTGCAAGGACACTTTCAGCGCATGGCACGCACACCGTGACACTGTTACTCGCAGGGGATGGAACACATGGAGCACAGCCGGGCTTGCCCCGAAGGGCCCCCAAGCACGCTATCCCCAGAAGCCTCCATATGGTGATTAACACAGGCGCAATAGGCCAGCAGGGGTACAGGCTTAAGACAGAAGCCACCCGGGATGCCCTCCCACGTGATGCCCCCAGAATAAAAGGGGGGATGAGGGGGAGGAAGGAGTGGAGCCGGGAGAAACCACAACCCAATGGTATCCCGCCTGAAAGACATAAGTAAAAAAGGAAAATAAGGGGATACAGTCCCCAAACTACTCACCCCCTTAGAAGCCAGGACAGAAACTCCGCATCCCTATTAGGCTCACCATAAAGTCTATGGCCGGCTACCCTTTGTGTTACATGGTCTGCAGCTTGGAGCTGCGCTCCAGGAGCACTTGACCCTAGTGCTCTTCTACCTTCACCCGATCTGTCAGCCGAGGCTGGGAGGCAGTGAGGGTCCAGAAACGGATGGGAATAGACTTACAGGCCCGCAGGCTTGGTTGCCCCGCTCACCTGCGCAAGAGAGAGAACCATCTTCTAACTTCGCAGTATCACTGCAGAGGAAACACTGGGAATTCTGGTTAATCCCATTTTTATAGGGAGCCGGGAGATGCCACAGCTTTCTGCAGTACCACTGCGCCACCTCGTGGTGGAATAACTCAACTGTTATGAATACCGAAGCAGGCCGTGCCATGCAATAAAGAAAATGTTGGCACCTTCCTCAATATATCACTCCACAGTAGATTTGGCATTTCATGCAAAAGCATATTTCTCTTCTGGAGTTTCTCCCAGGTAATGCTTTGTTGGAGATCAAACTGGCTAACCCTGCTGCCTGCCTTAAAGCTGTATATGACAGTGAAAAGCACACAGGAAGGAACGATAAGAGTGGCCACCACAGCTATACTCTAGTGTCAGTAGGATCTGTAATCCAAATACTTATAGCAGATATGTCACGGGTTAGCAAGAACACAGACTGATTCTTCCAACACAGTAAAAGGTGCACTTTATTCAGCCAGTCACACACACAGTTAATAGCAGAGTCACAAGTCACGGTTTCAGCTTAACCAAAGAACGTCCCAGTTTCACTTTATCAATGGTCTCCGGGCGACCGCCCACCCCACATTGATCCGAGCGCAACCTCTCCTTTCATGCAGCACAAATAATCAGAGGTCAAAGAGAGCTTCTTCACATCTAGGGCACATCGTCACCTCTTGTGACCAAATCCACAACAACACGTGTTCTCTATCTCCACGGGGGTAGGAGCGCACTGCACGGGCCGCACCCCCACATAGACACGTCAACCGATTTCTGGCATGGGAAGGCACTTCAGCTAAAGGGTTTATCTGGGGCATGTGGTGTGGCAACACCAGCTATGTGGGTATAATCAACGATCCTGGAGGTTTCACACAGCAGGGCATCCCAAATCAGAATTCCCCCAGAATGAGGACATCAGCTGCTGTTCCTCTTTTGAAACCGTCCTAAAGCTCCCCCTTGCAACTCTGTGCAGGAGGGGGTCCTGTCCAACAGGGACACTAAATGAAAATAACCTACTTCCTGACACCACCATTAAGCCCTGCACTTTTGCTAGCTACATCCAGGAGGAAACAGCTGCACACATGTCACACATTTTCAATAGGAGGTGTACAGCACTGCAGCGGGCAGCTGTTTTCTGATCCCCTTTCATACTGCACTCCATTTAGAAAAAAAAAAAATGCGGATTCATGTGCTACTGAATATTTTCCAGAGTTTGGGATATTCCAAACCTGGCCCAGCAACGATGTTCCATTAAATATCACTCCGCAGTAGATTTGACATTTCAGTGATAAAAGCAAACTTCCCTGCTGGAGTTTATGCCAGGTAATGCTTTACTGGACATCAAACTGGCCAACCCTGCTGCCTGCATTAAAGCGGATCAGGGCTGGCATTTCCCCATGGGGTATCCCAAATTGGGGTGCTCTGCAATGTTGACTCTCTGGGGCACTTCAAAACTCACCTGCTTCCTGGCTCCCTTGCTGATGTAAAATTTGAGAGGTTGCAGGCCAGGGATGGGAGCGTGTCAGATGCCGGGGATACAGCTGTTTTAGCTCCTGATTGCCAGATACAGAGCCGTTTACCGAAGATTACATATACATAGCAAATGGCTATAACTGGACGAGAGCCCAAGCATGTGCCATGGGACCAGGGAAATGTGAGTTTTACTGGGTGATCTGGGGGGTTTCACACAGCGGGGCATATCAATTCTGGGTGCCTCTAGGGCAAAGAAAAAAATACCCAGGATAGTCAAAATCCCAGGTTTTGTTCTGCTTTAAAGAGGATCAACCATCTCCAACTCTGCACACTGCTGTGTGCATCCTGGTTGATCGTTTGGTACACTCACCCTGTTAGAAATCCTTTGCCTACTACACAAACAAATAACAACCCAGTGGTGTGTAAAGCCACTGTGTAAAGTCCCAAGATCAGAAACACTTAGCAACACAACCAACTATCTAATAATCCACCACTAAATATGAAAATCTTTACAAACCTTATTGCAATTGAACTACATACATAAAACACCACTTAAAGCATTTGAAAATAACATACATCTACGGATGGTTGGTCTGGAGAACATTAAATTGGCGATTCGGGGGGTGAGGGGATTCACATTAGGACTTGATTACGCCAGAGGGAGTTCTGGTGGATACACAGTTTGGGCACAGCTGCTCTCTTTGGCTTTGGGCAGCTTTTTTGACATACATGGTCTCTGGTGTATAGGCACTTTGTTACTGTAATGGCACATATGTTTATATTCATACTAATTATGTAGGTCCACATTTAATAGCACTTTAAAGTGGACCAAAACCCAGGATTTTGAATATCGGGGATGCCCCGCTGTGTGAAACCCCTCAGATCACTGATGCCAACTCCCCTTTTCCGGGTCCTAAAGCACATGCGTGGCCGCTTGTCCAATCAGCGCGCTCGGAGCCGCTGACGTCACGTCATCTAAACCTTTGTCTAAGGCCAGGGGCTCCGAGCGAGCTGGCGGACGCATCCCCCGCTTCCCTCTAACAGGGAGCGTGCTCGCGCAGGCCATTCACAGATGCCTGGCATGCGCCCTGCTAGAGGGATAGCGGGGATGCGGCCACAGCTTGCGCATGCGCCATTGGACCGGGAAGTGAGGTAAGTGTATGGGGAAACCTGGGGGGTTTCACACAGCAGGGCATCCCGATTTTGGATGCTCCAGAGAAAGGGCGATCAGCGTGGGTTTTGGTCCACTTTAAAAGGCTATAGCATTTATCATCAGATTAATACGCTAACACTATTCATAGGGTACATATTGGCAGCAGGTTGTTTGTTCTTATGTGTGTATGTTTTTTAAAGTGCTTTTAAATAGTCTTATGTGGTGTTAAATGTAGTTTAGTTCTGTTGGTCAGTGTTTCTGATCTCAGTAGTTATACCTATAGCCTAGGCATGTACCAACACCAGGCACTTCTGCATGGCCGGTGCAGACACGCTCTACAGCTAGAGGTGAGCTGAGATCCAACCAGCTTTTAATGCCGCTCTGAGCAGCAAGAAGAATCTGAATGGGTTGTGAGCCGCTCATTGGCTGATCAGCCTGCACATACGCCATTGGAAGGTGAGATTCAGGGCGATCCGAGGGATACACATCCAAAATTGGGATGTCTCAATGTAACTGTAAGGGAGGCCTCTGGAGTCATTCCCACTTGTAGACCCACAAGACCATGATAACATGCCATTGGGTCAGAGGCAGGCCACTGAATCACTACACCCCCCCCCTCTCCCAGACCCAGCTTACTAATGGTTAAACTGGTAGATCTGTTTAGGCAAAGTATACAATAAGTAATACTTGCGTCTAAATGTGGGTTTGGGCCCCCAGAGTCAGTTCTACTGGTGGGCCCCAGGCATCCCCGTCTGACAGGAACCTTGTATTTTCTGCTGCTACTGCTAACAGCTATGTATAATACAATTCTGTGATTACTCACCTGTAGAATTGGTATTATGAGTATACAGTACGTCCTGCTCCAAATCTAATACTTACAGTTGGGATATACTCCGCCAGATGGCGCTGGACTGCAGAGAAATAGAAAATAGGCTCCTCCCGGCCCCTCAAATACCCAGGGACCTCCCACAAATCCCCAGCATTGAAAAGAAGTTTATGAGAAGCCGAGAGAATAAAACAATCCAAACTATCAACTATAACAATGGTAACAATCACCATACAGGGGATCCAAGAAAATGCAAACCAAGGGTGGGTTGGAGCAGGACGTACTGTATACTCATAATACCAATTCTACAGGTGAGTAATCACAGAATTGTATTATTCTTAGTATACAGTACGTCCTGCTCCAAATCTAATACTTACACTTGGGACATTCAATAGCAGTGTCCATAAAGTAGGGTGGGATTCCCAATAAAAATCTGCAGCAGACAGTTTAAACCACTGCCGCCTGAAGAACCTTTCGGCCAAAAGCAGCATTAGCTGCGGCCCTAACATCAACCTTGTAAAACTTTGAAAAGGTATGAACAGAAGACCAAGTAGCGGCCTTGCAAACTTGTTCAACAGAAGCCTGGTGCTGAAAAGCCCAAGAGGCACCAATAGCACGAGTGGAATGAGCAGTAAGGCGGAAGGGAGGATTCTTCCCCTTAGCAGAGTAGGCCTGAATCACAGCCTGACGAATCCACTTGCTAATAGTAGACTTGGCAGGAGCCAAACCCTTCCTAGGACCAGAAGGGACCACAAAAAGAGCATCAGTTTTCCTGAAAGGAGCAGTAGCCACCAGATAGTACTTCAGACACCTAACCACATCCAAAGAGTGCAAAACCCTCTCCTTAGCATTGCTAGGATTAGAGCACAAAGAAGGAAGAACAATATCCTAATTCAAATGAAAGACAGACACTACCTTAGGCAGAAAGTCAGGTTTGAAACTAAACACCACCTTGTCCTGGTGTCTCTCATAGTAGGGAGGCTGAATGGAAAGTGCCGCCAACTCAGACACACGCCTGACAGAAGTGATAGCCACCAGAAATACAACCTTGAGCGTAAGAATGGCCAAGGCAGCATCCTGCACAGGTTCAAAGGGAGCACCCTGCATGGCTGACAGAACAAAGTTCAGATCCCAAACAGGCACCATAGGCTTACGTGGGGGGCGCACATGAGTGATCCCCTGGAAAAATAAAATTCTGTGAAATACTCACCTGTAGAATTGGTATTATAAGTATACAGTACGTCCTGCTCCAGATAGATTACTTACACTTGGGTTATCCTCCGCCAGATGGCGCTGCACTGCAGAGACATGCAAAACAGGCTCCTCCCGGCCCCTCAAATACCCGGGGACCTCCCACAAATCCCCAGCATTGAAAAGCAGTGAACAAGAAGCCGGGAGAATTTAACCACCCAAAAACTGGAAACTTATAACAATGATAACAATCACCATACAGGGGATCCAGAATAATGCAAAACCAGGGTGGGGTGGAGCAGGACATACTGTATACTTATAATACCAATTCTACAGGTGAGTATTTCACAGAATTGTATTATTCTTAGTATACATTATGTCCTGCTCCAGATAGATTACTTACACTTGGGACATCCAATAGCAGTGTCCATAAAGTAGGGTGGGATCCCCAATAAAAAAAAAAAAGGTAACAGCAGACAGTTTAAACCACTGCCGCCTGCAAAACCTTGTGGCCAAAAAAACAGCATTAGCTGAGGCCTTAACATCAACCTTGTAAAACTTTGAAAAGGTATGAACAGAAGACCAAGTAGCGGCCTTGCAAACTTGTTCAACACTAGCCTGGTGCTGGAAGGCCCAAGAGGCACCAATAGCACGGGTAGAATGAGCAATAAGTCGGAAGGAAGGATTCTCCCCCTTAGCAGAATAGGCCTGAATAACACCCTGACAGATCCATTTGCTGACAGTAGACTTAGCAGAAGCCAAACCCTTCCTAGGACCAGCAGGGACCACAAAAAGAGCATCAGTCTTCCTGGAGGCCGCAGTGACTACCAGGTAATACTTCAGACACCTGACCACATCCAAGGAATGCAAAAGCCTTTCCTTAGCATTGCTAAGTTTTAGGGCACAATGAAGGAAGAACAATATCTTGATTCAAATGAAAGGCAGACACCACCTAGGCAGAAAATCCAGCTTAAAGCGGAACACCACCTTATCCTGGTGTCTCTCAAAGTATGGGGGGCTGGATAGACAGAGCCGCCAGCTCAGACACACGCCTGACCGACGTAATAGCCACCAGAAAGAACAACCTTGAGGGTAGGTACAGCGAGAACAGCATCCTGAATAGGATCAAAGGGAACATCATGCAAGGCAGGCAAGACCAAGTCCAAATCCCAAAACAGGGACCATAGGTTGTCGTGGGGAACGCACATGAGTAACCCCCTAAAAGCAGTCTAAACCAAGGAATGCTGAACAAAAGATTTCTGAAAGAAGACAGACAGGGTAGAAACCTGACCCTTCAAAGTACTGAGTTGGAGACCCGACTCCAACCCATGCAGTAAAACTCCAGAACCCTGGGAACTGAGAACACCCAACAGGGAAGAGACCAAGACTCACACCAGTCAATGTAGGTACGCCATACCTTATAACAGATGGAAGAAGAAGTCATCTTCCTAGCCTTCACCATGGACTCAACCATCGAGGCAGACAAGCCTTTCTCCATCAAGATGGAGGTTTCAACAGCCAGGCCGTCAAAGCCAGAGTTTGTAATTGGGATGGCGTAAGGGGCCCTGAGTGAGCAGATCTGGCACTCCAGGCAGAAATTACTGATCTACTGCCATCTGCACCACGTCTGCGAACCACAGTCTTCTTGGCCACCTGGGGGCCACCAGAATCACTGGCACCCCTTCCAGAGCAATCTTGCGCAGAACCCTGCCTAACAGGGGGAATGGAGGAAAGACATACAGAAACTGAATGTCCTGCCATGACATTACTAAGGCATCCGTGGTCACGGCCAGAGGATCCTGGGACAGGGAGACAAAGGCCGGGAGCTTGTGATTGTGACGGAACGCAAACAGATCCACATTTGGTTGGCACTAACTGTGATACAGAGATTGGAACACCCTGTTGCAGAGGCCCCCCCCCCCCGGAATGTATACCGCTGATATGCAGGGAACATTGGCCTCCACCCAGATCAGGATCAGAGACACTTCCTGGAGGGCCCTCTTTCTCCGGGTCCCTCCCTGATGATTGATGTAGGCAACTTCCATCAGATTGACCGAGCGCCCCTGAACAGGCAGGCCCTGAAGAGGAGTAGTCAAGCGAGCCAAAACTAACCTGATCGCTCACAGCTTCAAGACATTGATAGGTGTATGGGCCTCCTAAGGGCCCCCCCCAACCTGATAGACTGGCACCCGTGGTGACTGTCTCCCAGGAAGGGGCAAGAAAGGTTCTGCCCCCCAACAGGTTCCTTGAGTCCATCCACTACAAGAAGGACCTCCTTACCAGGGGGGAAGGCACACAGACCCTGTCCAGGGATGCTGGGTCCTTGTCCCATACAGACAATAGGAGAAGTTGCAGAAGCCCCAAGTGGGACTGAGCACAAGGGGCCGCTTCAAGGCACGCCACCATCAGGCCCACCAGCTGCATCCCCTGCCTGGTGGAGGGACGGGGACAGCTAGGAGGGACTGAGCTTGTGCAAGCAGATTGTCCACTTTCTGCTGAGGAAGGAAGATCCTTGCCTGAACTGTATCCAGATTCATTCCTAAGAATGGAGTTACCAAGGAAGGGGACAGTGAGGACTTGGAGTGGTTGATCACCCATCCAAATGACTCCAGAACGGACACCACCAGCTGAGTATCCAACTTTGCCTGATGTAGAGACTGGGAAGTGATGAGAATGTCGTCCAGATAGGGAAGCACGCGGACGCCCTGACATCTGAGCAGAGACATCACGCCAGCCAGCACCTTGGTGAACACCCTGGGAGCTGAAGTGAGGCCGAAGGGCAAGGCCACAAACTGGTAGTGTTGATCCATCAGAGCGAACCTGAGGAACCTTTGATGACTTGGGAATACAGGAATATGATGTCCACAGAAGTCATGAAATCCCCTTGGCGCAGGGAACTGATGGCAGAGCGCAGAGTTTCCATGCGAAAGCGCCTGCCCCTGACAAACTTGTTGAGGATCTTCAAGTCCAGGATGGGCCTGATTGAACCATCTTTTTTGGGTACTGTGAATAGGTTGGAATAAAAGCCCTTGCCTTTTTCTCTTAAGGGGACCTGGCAGATGACCCCCAGCTCCAGGAGGCCTTGCACTGCTTGCACTAGCTCCTGAGCTGACACGGGGTCCTGAGGAATCCGGGATCTGATGAATCTTGGAGGGGGATCGGCAGCAAACTCCAACTTGTAACCGGAGGACACTACCTCCTGAATCCACCGGTATGAGACATGAAGCCTCCAGACGTGAGCGAAGTGCTGCAGACCTCCCCCCACCCGGATGGGTGAGGGTGCCTCATCATGCCTGAGGGGGCTTGGGAGAGGATTTTGCTTTGGGACCCCAGGAGGAGCCAGGACATCTTATAGATTCCCGGGCCGATCAGGGGTGGGTGTTGGTCCACTTTAAAGGGTCAGGTGTGGGAGTATGAACCCAGACCGAGGTGGCTATGGCTACCTCAGCTGAGTATTGTACACTGTCCTACACATACGACCAGCTGAAAGTGTAGCAAGCCTGCCTCATATACCAGGGCTGCGAAAGCCGATCTGCACCACAGGACTGGGTGAAAGGTAAATAGGGTCTGATCTGAGGTTTGACTGGAAAGTCCACAGCGATGGTAATCTAATTGCGATGCAATGCTTAAAGGAGCAGTATCGCAAAATTTGCATTAAAAAGATAAATAATTAAATAGCCACACAATAGCTTCTAACATGTGTATAAATAATCTGGTTATAGAAAAAGGAAAAAATATATGCCTTTCTTTTAAATTGTATAATGACAATGGCTCAGTCCATTTGCTGAATAGGGGGATCTGCTGGGATGTATTTAGTGAGCTGCTTCATTTAGCCCACTGGTCTCCTAGCAACACTTTACCTCAGAGGCTGACACTGTAATCAGTGGTAACGGCTGTGTGTGTGTGTGTGTGTGTGTGTGTGTGTGTGTGTGTGTGTGTGTGTGTGAGGTGCTGCTTTTGTTATGAGACCAGGTGACTCAAATGTGTAAAATCTATACAAAATAAACTAAACTGACTGAAAATAACTGAAATTTTTCTTTGAATAACTGTGCAGGAAAATCTAAAGGTATTAAAGTGGAACAAAACCCTGAGTTGCCGACCCTGAAGTCTATAAGACCCGGCCATTGACCTTGCCCCTTGGGCATTCTAAATCAGGATGCCCACTGTGTGAAACGACCCCTGGATAACCACAGATCCCCCCATTTTTCTGGCGCGCTCACGCAGATAGTTATTTAGACAGGCCGGGCGGCCAGGAAGGTTACTGCTCAGGCTCCTCATCTGCGTGCAAACAAAGCTGATTGGATGAGAGCCCGCGCTGTGGGACAGGGAAAGGTAGGTTTTCACAGGCGAACTTGGGGATTTCACATATCAGGGCATCCCAAGTTGGGATGCCCCTAGGGGCACAAAACAAAACTCCAGATAGTGAAAATCCTGGGTTGGGCTTTGCTCAAAACACACAAAGCTGAAAGAAAGATGATATGGAAAAATGAAAAATAAAAATATGAAAGAGAAAATGGTAAACGGAAAGATTCTGCAGCAGAGCCAACATGAAGGGAAAACTGTCAAAATCAGCTAAATGACTTCTAGAGCTTTTCTCTCTGTTTTAGATATATATGTTCTGGCCAGGCAATGTTGCAATGTTGTTATCTTATGCTGGATGGCTGCCAGCACTGAACAGCTGATATTTTGATACATTGTTTCACCCCTCTCCTCAGCATGGAACAGGCCAGAGTGTCGGGCTCTGACACTCAGAAGACATAAACATGAGCTATTAGTCTCCAGCTGCTCGACACACACATCATTTTTTTCTAAATTTGTAATTCTTACTCCAACACTTACCTACATTCAAAGTACCATTTAAATATAAGTCACCAAGAAAAATTCGCGAAACTGCTCCTTTAAGTCTTTTTTTTTCACTTTAGGTGCACTTTCATCTAACACAACAGTTTATCATAGGAAGATAAGGATTGCTACATCTGTAAACGTACAGTTCACCCATATTTCATTGTCTTCCTAGCTGGTGATTCAGCAACAGTGACATTCTCATGCTTTTTTCAACTAAATTTGTGTCTACCAAGATTATTTTTTTCAACTCTTACTGAACCAAGCCCATTGTCTGTCATTTTATTGTCCACAGAAAAGGTCTACATGGAATGCACAGCATACTCCAGCTACTTATCAAGAAAATCCTGGCAGATTATTACATGAACACTTAGACAGAGACAACACAGGACCGTACCTTCTGTTCTGCAGCCTCTTTTTTGAAGGATAGATGCTTCCTCCATCGGAAAGGGTACTGCATAAGGTAGGTAAAAGCTGGCATGGCTGAATTCCTGAGGCTGGATCCGGTGATTGCAGCTTGAGGTTAGGTAATAAGATCAGACAAATTCCCCCTTGTGACCTATATAATAATCCTGCCTCTTCAGCTCAGTGACCGAGCTGCTGCTTCTCTCCTGCTTGCTCTGCACCCGGTCAGTCTTTAATGGAAGTTTACTCTTAAAAACCAGACAATCAGGTTAGGAGTGACACCTCCTCTGTCTTAAGTTACTGAGCGAATACTTGGATTATTTTCAGAAGCAGGTGAGGAGGGAGATCTAAAGTGCGATGGGATCCCTCCCCTGTTACACCTGTTAACTTATACTATGGACAATTGAGCACACACAGCGCCAGAAAAGATTAACTGGCTTCAAGTGCAATCTGTACAAATGACCAGCACTCCGTTATATAATTCCACCAAGTGTATCATAGCAAGACAAATGTGGTATGAAACATCCATCACAAAGTGTCCAAAGTCCATATTAGGTCAAATGGTAAGCAGTGTCCTGAATTCCAACATTTCGGGGGAGCAGCCCCCTTCATTAGGGACAAACAGACATGTGCCAAGAGGGAGGTCCTTATAAACATTGTAGTCAGCGGGAGTTAATAAAGCTCATAAAAAAAAATGAGCATCATCATGATCAAAATAACAATGCTGAAGAAGTAACAACTTGCCTGCACCCGTAAGGATCCCTGAACAGCGGGAGCCCCTCCACTGCCAACCACCGCTCGCTGCCCGTCAGTGGGCCAGGGAGAGAGAGCAGCCGGGTGGCAAAGTCTGCCTGGCAACCCGCCGTGCTCCCGTTGGGCAGAGGCGGCCGCATTCACAGGGTACATTGTGACAGGCGGCGCTGATCACGGCGGTCACAGGCTCCAGTACAGGGCCTGCGGGTACGCCGGACTGTGCCCCAAATGTTGCGGGCGCTCCCCGGAGGCAGTGGGAGCAAAAGCTCATGGGTGCATATACATAAGCAATACATTTAAAAAGTAGAAGGCAAACAGTGTATACCAGGAGGGAAACTAGGTGGGGAGATGAGGGGGTTGCCAGGCAGAAATAACAGGGGTAAAAACAGAGGGACCGCCATTTAGGACAGGGGGATGCAGGGAAGACATTAGGAGGCAAGGGGGGACCAAAGATCCCGAGGGGAGGAAGAGAGGGATCACAGGAGAGGAGTCCAGGGGAAATGGTGTTCAGGTGGCAGGTAAGCACAGGAAAGGAGAGAAGGAGAGCACAGAAGAAGAGAGAAGGAGAGTAACCGGAGGGGGGAAAGGGAGAACGGAGAAGAGTGGGAAAGAGGAAAGGAAAGGGGGAAGAAAAGGGGGGACAAAGGAAAAGAGGAGGGGGAAGGGGAAAAGGACACGGAGCGGGAATCTAGGTGGGACAGGGAAACGGGGACAGATGGAGGGTATTAAGCGGATGGTAGTGCCGTTCCCTGGCCATGGTATGGAAATAATTCAAAAAGAGGGACAGCATTTGACAACAGGTAGGAACATTCAAAAGAGGGACACCTTTTAACGTTCAGGTAGGAAGCACGTAAAGCCAAAGGAGGTGTTCAGACCCCTCGGGTGAACCGTATGCAATTTATGTATCCAAAAAGTCTCTCTTTGGAGCAGTGTCCGATGGCGGTCACCACCCCGCCGTGGTCTCTCGATGTGGTCGATGACCATACCCCTTAGTTCATGTATTTAATGGTTATGCTGTACAAAGTGAATTGCCACCGGTTTCTCATAGTCTAAGTTCTCACCGTTCGTGTGTTTATTGATACTGACCCGGATATCACTCCGGTGTTGCTGGAAACGTTTTTTAAACGGTCCAATCGTTTTGCCAACATAGACAAGGCCACACGGGCATTTAAGTAAATAAACACAGTACTCAGTAAGGCATGAAAACACGCCTTGGATATTCCTAGTATACAGTACGTCCTGCTCCAGATATAATACTTACACTTGGGTTATCCTCCGCCAGATGGCGCTGCACTGCAGAGACATGGAAAAACAGGCTCCTCCCGGCCCTTCAAATACCCGGGGACCTCCCACAAATCCCCAGATTTCTCTGCAGTGCTGACTGGGAAGACATGATGTGTCACTCTCTCGCTCACTGCCAGCCTACCTGGAGTTTTTGTCACACTCTGTTGCCAGACCATTTTGCACTATTTTGCGCTTCCCATGTTCAAATGTGATTTTTGAAAGGATTTCCAGGGATTTCCCAGGAAAATGATATATTGTTTTTTTCAGCAGAGTCTGGGCTTTAACATGAAATGTCTTGTTTGTAATTTTTTAGGTGTATTCTCAATATTTTTGGGTGAAATATGTGAAAAAAAAATAAAAACTTTTTTTTACAATTTGTAGTGTTTTTTTGTAATAAAAAATGTAAGTTTGGCAATAAAATCTTATTGCGTGTGAAATCCAGATTTCTCCCGGTTACAGCGATACCACATATGTATAGGTAGACACCCTTTCCTGCCCAGGAGACTCCCCCAAACTGAAATAGCGCTTTAGGGGATTTTCAGATAAAATACAACTATGCTATGCAGTTTTTCCAGAAAAACAACCCTTTACATTTGAAATGCCCCCAACAAACTATATATTCTCTGGAAGTACACATCTCAAGCTTTCTAGGTGTACCAGGCTTGTTGATGTGCCCATAGTTTTCTGGAAGTAATCCCTCAATGTATTCTTTGGTTGCAAAGAGTTTCCCTAAAAAAAGGATAAAAAAGCAGAATCAAAGCCATTTTCCTAAAAAAGCTATGTGCAAACAAGAAAAAACAAGTTTAATCTGAAAAAGCAACATCCCCCGAACAGAACGATACCCAACATGCATTGCTACTGTCAAGGGAAGAGTTGCCAAACACCCCAAAGTAAAGCATGTGCGTAACCCAGGAGCCATACTGCTAAGGCTCGGTTGGAATTTCCTGAGCGGACCCATTTCAATAAACTCGTGCTTAAGGAATGGGAACATCCCAGTAGACTTCCCGGGATCCCTAAGAGTCTGGACAGGAAGTATCCATTTCCTGCTGACATGGTCAAGTGCTGGTCATCGCCCCCCGAGGTCGATGCTCCTATTCTAGGGCTGTCTAACACCTCTATTATGCACTCCCCCGACACTACTACGCTGCGGGATTCTGAGGACCGGCGCATTGACCAATTGGCGTGCCATGCCTTTGGCGCTTGGAGGGGCGGCACTGCACCCGGTCTGCGCTCTGGCGATAACTGCCGTGGCGCTCAGGGCCATGGTCAGGAATGCACTTGACGGCCCAGACGTGTTGCCTGCTGATACTATTAATGCACTGTCTAACTGTGATGTATTTGTGAACTTTATCCTGTGTGCATCGGATGATGCTATTATGCTGTGTGCCAGATCTTCCGCCTTGGCGGTGGCTATACGCCGCGCAGTAAGTCTTTTTTTTTCACTTTAGGTGCACTTTCATCTAACACAACAGTTTATCATAGGAAGATAAGGATTGCTACATCTGTAAACGTACAGTTCACCCATATTTCATTGTCTTCCTAGCTGGTGATTCAGCAACAGTGACATTCTCATGCTTTTATCAACTAAATTTGTGTCTACCAAGATTATTTTTTTCAACTCTTACTGAACCAAGCCCATTGTCTGTCATTTTATTGTCCACAGAAAAGGTCTACATGGAATGCACAGCATACTCCAGCTACTTATCAAGAAAATCCTGGCAGATAATTACATGAACACTTAGACAGAGACAACACAGGACCGTACCTTCTGTTCTGCAGCCTCTTTTTTGAAGGATAGATGCTTCCTCCATCGGAAAGGGTACTGCATAAGGTAGGTAAAAGCTGGCATGGCTGAATTCCTGAGGCTGGATCCGATGATTGCAGCTTGAGGTTAAGTAATAAGATCAGACAAATTCCCCCTTGTGACCTATATAATAATCCTGCCTCTTCAGCTCAGTGACCGAGCTGCTTCTCTCCTGCTTGCTCTGCACCCGGTCAGTCTTTAATGGAAGTTTACTCTTAAAAACCAGACAATCAGGTTAGGAGTGACACCTCCTCTGTCTTAAGTTACTGAGCGAATACTTGGATTATTTTCAGAAGCAGGTGAGGAGGGAGATCTAAAGTGCGATGGGATCCCTCCCCTGTTACACCTGTTAACTTATACTATGGACAATTGAGCACACACAGCGCCAGAAAAGATTAACTGGCTTCAAGTGCAATCTGTACAAATGACCAGCACTCCGTTATATAATTCCACCAAGTGTATCATAGCAAGACAAATGTGGTATGAAACATCCATCACAAAGTGTCCAAAGTCCATATTAGGTCAAATGGTAAGCAGTGTCCTGAATTCCAACATTTCGGGGGAGCAGCCCCCTTCATTAGGGACAAACAGACATGTGCCAAGAGGGAGGTCCTTATAAACATTGTAGTCAGCGGGAGTTAATAAAGCTCATAAAAAAAAATGAGCATCATCATGATCAAAATAACAATGCTGAAGAAGTAACAACTTGCCTGCACCCGTAAGGATCCCTGAACAGCGGGAGCCCCTCCACTGCCAACCACCGCTCGCTGCCCGTCAGTGGGCCAGGGAGAGAGAGCAGCCGGGTGGCAAAGTCTGCCTGGCAACCCGCCGTGCTCCCGTTGGGCAGAGGCGGCCGCATTCACAGGGTACATTGTGACAGGCGGCGCTGATCACGGCGGTCACAGGCTCCAGTACAGGGCCTGCGGGTACGCCGGACTGTGCCCCAAATGTTGCGGGCGCTCCCCGGAGGCAGTGGGAGCAAAAGCTCATGGGTGCATATACATAAGCAATACATTTAAAAAGTAGAAGGCAAACAGTGTATACCAGGAGGGAAACTAGGTGGGGAGATGAGGGGGTTGCCAGGCAGAAATAACAGGGGTAAAAACAGAGGGACCGCCATTTAGGACAGGGGGATGCAGGGAAGACATTAGGAGGCAAGGGGGGACCAAAGATCCCGAGGGGAGGAAGAGAGGGATCACAGGAGAGGAGTCCAGGGGAAATGGTGTTCAGGTGGCAGGTAAGCACAGGAAAGGAGAGAAGGAGAGCACAGAAGAAGAGAGAAGGAGAGTAACCGGAGGGGGGAAAGGGAGAACGGAGAAGAGTGGGAAAGAGGAAAGGAAAGGGGGAAGAAAAGGGGGGACAAAGGAAAAGAGGAGGGGGAAGGGGAAAAGGACACGGAGCGGGAATCTAGGTGGGACAGGGAAACGGGGACAGATGGAGGGTATTAAGCGGATGGTAGTGCCGTTCCCTGGCCATGGTATGGAAATAATTCAAAAAGAGGGACAGCATTTGACAACAGGTAGGAACATTCAAAAGAGGGACACCTTTTAACGTTCAGGTAGGAAGCACGTAAAGCCAAAGGAGGTGTTCAGACCCCTCGGGTGAACCGTATGCAATTTATGTATCCAAAAAGTCTCTCTTTGGAGCAGTGTCCGATGGCGGTCACCACCCCGCCGTGGTCTCTCGATGTGGTCGATGACCATACCCCTTAGTTCATGTATTTAATGGTTATGCTGTACAAAGTGAATTGCCACCGGTTTCTCATAGTCTAAGTTCTCACCGTTCGTGTGTTTATTGATACTGACCCGGATATCACTCCGGTGTTGCTGGAAACGTTTTTTAAACGGTCCAATCGTTTTGCCAACATAGACAAGGCCACACGGGCATTTAAGTAAATAAACACAGTACTCAGTAAGGCATGAAAACACGCCTTGGATATTCCTAGTATACAGTACGTCCTGCTCCAGATATAATACTTACACTTGGGTTATCCTCCGCCAGATGGCGCTGCACTGCAGAGACATGGAAAAACAGGCTCCTCCCGGCCCTTCAAATACCCGGGGACCTCCCACAAATCCCCAGATTTCTCTGCAGTGCTGACTGGGAAGACATGATGTGTCACTCTCTCGCTCACTGCCAGCCTACCTGGAGTTTTTGTCACACTCTGTTGCCAGACCATTTTGCACTATTTTGCGCTTCCCATGTTCAAATGTGATTTTTGAAAGGATTTCCAGGGATTTCCCAGGAAAATGATATATTGTTTTTTTCAGCAGAGTCTGGGCTTTAACATGAAATGTCTTGTTTGTAATTTTTTAGGTGTATTCTCAATATTTTTGGGTGAAATATGTGAAAAAAAAATAAAAACTTTTTTTTACAATTTGTAGTGTTTTTTTGTAATAAAAAATGTAAGTTTGGCAATAAAATCTTATTGCGTGTGAAATCCAGATTTCTCCCGGTTACAGCGATACCACATATGTATAGGTAGACACCCTTTCCTGCCCAGGAGACTCCCCCAAACTGAAATAGCGCTTTAGGGGATTTTCAGATAAAATACAACTATGCTATGCAGTTTTTCCAGAAAAACAACCCTTTACATTTGAAATGCCCCCAACAAACTATATATTCTCTGGAAGTACACATCTCAAGCTTTCTAGGTGTACCAGGCTTGTTGATGTGCCCATAGTTTTCTGGAAGTAATCCCTCAATGTATTCTTTGGTTGCAAAGAGTTTCCCTAAAAAAAGGATAAAAAAGCAGAATCAAAGCCATTTTCCTAAAAAAGCTATGTGCAAACAAGAAAAAACAAGTTTAATCTGAAAAAGCAACATCCCCCGAACAGAACGATACCCAACATGCATTGCTACTGTCAAGGGAAGAGTTGCCAAACACCCCAAAGTAAAGCATGTGCGTAACCCAGGAGCCATACTGCTAAGGCTCGGTTGGAATTTCCTGAGCGGACCCATTTCAATAAACTCGTGCTTAAGGAATGGGAACATCCCAGTAGACTTCCCGGGATCCCTAAGAGTCTGGACAGGAAGTATCCATTTCCTGCTGACATGGTCAAGTGCTGGTCATCGCCCCCCGAGGTCGATGCTCCTATTCTAGGGCTGTCTAACACCTCTATTATGCACTCCCCCGACACTACTACGCTGCGGGATTCTGAGGACCGGCGCATTGACCAATTGGCGTGCCATGCCTTTGGCGCTTGGAGGGGCGGCACTGCACCCGGTCTGCGCTCTGGCGATAACTGCCGTGGCGCTCAGGGCCATGGTCAGGAATGCACTTGACGGCCCAGACGTGTTGCCTGCTGATACTATTAATGCACTGTCTAACTGTGATGTATTTGTGAACTTTATCCTGTGTGCATCGGATGATGCTATTATGCTGTGTGCCAGATCTTCCGCCTTGGCGGTGGCTATACGCCGCGCAGTAAGTCTTTTTTTTTCACTTTAGGTGCACTTTCATCTAACACAACAGTTTATCATAGGAAGATAAGGATTGCTACATCTGTAAACGTACAGTTCACCCATATTTCATTGTCTTCCTAGCTGGTGATTCAGCAACAGTGACATTCTCATGCTTTTTTCAACTAAATTTGTGTCTACCAAGATTATTTTTTTCAACTCTTACTGAACCAAGCCCATTGTCTGTCATTTTATTGTCCACAGAAAAGGTCTACATGGAATGCACAGCATACTCCAGCTACTTATCAAGAAAATCCTGGCAGATAATTACATGAACACTTAGACAGAGACAACACAGGACCGTACCTTCTGTTCTGCAGCCTCTTTTTTGAAGGATAGATGCTTCCTCCATCGGAAAGGGTACTGCATAAGGTAGGTAAAAGCTGGCATGGCTGAATTCCTGAGGCTGGATCCGATGATTGCAGCTTGAGGTTAAGTAATAAGATCAGACAAATTCCCCCTTGTGACCTATATAATAATCCTGCCTCTTCAGCTCAGTGACCGAGCTGCTTCTCTCCTGCTTGCTCTGCACCCGGTCAGTCTTTAATGGAAGTTTACTCTTAAAAACCAGACAATCAGGTTAGGAGTGACACCTCCTCTGTCTTAAGTTACTGAGCGAATACTTGGATTATTTTCAGAAGCAGGTGAGGAGGGAGATCTAAAGTGCGATGGGATCCCTCCCCTGTTACACCTGTTAACTTATACTATGGACAATTGAGCACACACAGCGCCAGAAAAGATTAACTGGCTTCAAGTGCAATCTGTACAAATGACCAGCACTCCGTTATATAATTCCACCAAGTGTATCATAGCAAGACAAATGTGGTATGAAACATCCATCACAAAGTGTCCAAAGTCCATATTAGGTCAAATGGTAAGCAGTGTCCTGAATTCCAACATTTCGGGGGAGCAGCCCCCTTCATTAGGGACAAACAGACATGTGCCAAGAGGGAGGTCCTTATAAACATTGTAGTCAGCGGGAGTTAATAAAGCTCATAAAAAAAAATGAGCATCATCATGATCAAAATAACAATGCTGAAGAAGTAACAACTTGCCTGCACCCGTAAGGATCCCTGAACAGCGGGAGCCCCTCCACTGCCAACCACCGCTCGCTGCCCGTCAGTGGGCCAGGGAGAGAGAGCAGCCGGGTGGCAAAGTCTGCCTGGCAACCCGCCGTGCTCCCGTTGGGCAGAGGCGGCCGCATTCACAGGGTACATTGTGACAGGCGGCGCTGATCACGGCGGTCACAGGCTCCAGTACAGGGCCTGCGGGTACGCCGGACTGTGCCCCAAATGTTGCGGGCGCTCCCCGGAGGCAGTGGGAGCAAAAGCTCATGGGTGCATATACATAAGCAATACATTTAAAAAGTAGAAGGCAAACAGTGTATACCAGGAGGGAAACTAGGTGGGGAGATGAGGGGGTTGCCAGGCAGAAATAACAGGGGTAAAAACAGAGGGACCGCCATTTAGGACAGGGGGATGCAGGGAAGACATTAGGAGGCAAGGGGGGACCAAAGATCCCGAGGGGAGGAAGAGAGGGATCACAGGAGAGGAGTCCAGGGGAAATGGTGTTCAGGTGGCAGGTAAGCACAGGAAAGGAGAGAAGGAGAGCACAGAAGAAGAGAGAAGGAGAGTAACCGGAGGGGGGAAAGGGAGAACGGAGAAGAGTGGGAAAGAGGAAAGGAAAGGGGGAAGAAAAGGGGGGACAAAGGAAAAGAGGAGGGGGAAGGGGAAAAGGACACGGAGCGGGAATCTAGGTGGGACAGAGAAACGGGGACAGATGGAGGGTATTAAGCGGATGGTAGTGCCGTTCCCTGGCCATGGTATGGAAATAATTCAAAAAGAGGGACAGCATTTGACAACAGGTAGGAACATTCAAAAGAGGGACACCTTTTAACGTTCAGGTAGGAAGCACGTAAAGCCAAAGGAGGTGTTCAGACCCCTCGGGTGAACCGTATGCAATTTATGTATCCAAAAAGTCTCTCTTTGGAGCAGTGTCCGATGGCGGTCACCACCCCGCCGTGGTCTCTCGATGTGGTCGATGACCATACCCCTTAGTTCATGTATTTAATGGTTATGCTGTACAAAGTGAATTGCCACCGGTTTCTCATAGTCTAAGTTCTCACCGTTCGTGTGTTTATTGATACTGACCCGGATATCACTCCGGTGTTGCTGGAAACGTTTTTTAAACGGTCCAATCGTTTTGCCAACATAGACAAGGCCACACGGGCATTTAAGTAAATAAACACAGTACTCAGTAAGGCATGAAAACACGCCTTGGATATTCCTAGTATACAGTACGTCCTGCTCCAGATATAATACTTACACTTGGGTTATCCTCCGCCAGATGGCGCTGCACTGCAGAGACATGGAAAAACAGGCTCCTCCCGGCCCTTCAAATACCCGGGGACCTCCCACAAATCCCCAGATTTCTCTGCAGTGCTGACTGGGAAGACATGATGTGTCACTCTCTCGCTCACTGCCAGCCTACCTGGAGTTTTTGTCACACTCTGTTGCCAGACCATTTTGCACTATTTTGCGCTTCCCATGTTCAAATGTGATTTTTGAAAGGATTTCCAGGGATTTCCCAGGAAAATGATATATTGTTTTTTTCAGCAGAGTCTGGGCTTTAACATGAAATGTCTTGTTTGTAATTTTTTAGGTGTATTCTCAATATTTTTGGGTGAAATATGTGAAAAAAAAATAAAAACTTTTTTTTACAATTTGTAGTGTTTTTTTGTAATAAAAAATGTAAGTTTGGCAATAAAATCTTATTGCGTGTGAAATCCAGATTTCTCCCAGTTACAGCGATACCACATATGTATAGGTAGACACCCTTTCCTGCCCAGGAGACTCCCCCAAACTGAAATAGCGCTTTAGGGGATTTTCAGATAAAATACAACTATGCTATGCAGTTTTTCCAGAAAAACAACCCTTTACATTTGAAATGCCCCCAACAAACTATATATTCTCTGGAAGTACACATCTCAAGCTTTCTAGGTGTACCAGGCTTGTTGATGTGCCCATAGTTTTCTGGAAGTAATCCCTCAATGTATTCTTTGGTTGCAAAGAGTTTCCCTAAAAAAAGGATAAAAAAGCAGAATCAAAGCCATTTTCCTAAAAAAGCTATGTGCAAACAAGAAAAAACAAGTTTAATCTGAAAAAGCAACATCCCCCGAACAGAACGATACCCAACATGCATTGCTACTGTCAAGGGAAGAGTTGCCAAACACCCCAAAGTAAAGCATGTGCGTAACAGTGATTTTACTTGAAAATTTCAGCTCTGCAGACAAAGTGCGCACCTTTCAACCAAAACAACCCTTTACATTTGGAATATCCCCCATAAACCATATATTCCCTGAAAGCACACATGTTATGCTTTCTAACTGTACCCAACTTGTTGTAGTGGGCTCATCTTTCTGGAATTAATCCCTCAAAGAATTCTTTGGTTGCGCAGGGTTTCCCTAAAAAATTTATAAAAAAGCTGAATAAAAAACACCTTTTCCTAAAATATAAATATGCAAACCAGAAAGAACAATCTAAGTCTGAAAGCGCAAGGTTCCCCGAACAGAACAATACCCAACATGCATAGCTACTTTTAACCCTTTTAATTGCCAGCCTACTTGAGATTTTGTCACCCTCTGTTGACAGGTCATTTTTCCCATTTTGCCATGTTTTGCGCCATTTTTGCTGGAATTTTCAGGAAAATTATATATATATATATTTTTGCAGCAGAGTCTAGGCTTTAACATGAAATGTCTTGTTTGTAAATTTTGTTTAGTTTTTTACAATATTATTAAGTTTTTTTAGAAAATTGACTATTTTATTAAGGAAAACCATATTGCATGTGAAAGCCCCATTTCTACCGATTAGAACGGTACCACATATTTATCGGTAGCCCCCCGTTCCTGCCCAGGAGACCCCCCTAACTGAAACAAGTACTTTATAACATTTACAAATAAAATACAACTACCATCCACACTACAATGAGTTAAATCGAGAAAAAAAATGACATAGGGTACCCCTTCCCGGGAAGGGGGGGGGCGGGGGCATTTTTTTGATTTTTTGGGGGGATTTTTAAGGGTTAAAAACCCTTAAAAATCCCCAAACAAATTGACATGGGGTCCCCCTTACCCAAAGTAACCAGCCCGGGACCAGCTATGCAGGGCTTGTAGGAACAGGGTGCAGGGGCCAGCTTTTGTGGCCCCTGGCCCTGCAGGCTACAAGCCCGCATAGCCCGTGGGCTCGGGCTCTTCTGCCCCCCCCCTGGGCTTTGGGGAGGCAGGTAATGGGGGTTCCGGGGGTTAATGGCAAGTCACCCGCTAGTCGCAGGTGACTTGCCACCCCCCGAGCCTTGTGAACTGGTATAGGGGTCATGGACCCCTTACCAGTTCACAAGGGGTTAAATGTAAAAAAAAACACAGACACACACAAAGAGAAAAAATTATTTTATTAATTTTTTTTTTTTAATACTTACCTCCCATCCATCCTGGAGCACTTTGTCCCTCGGCGATCCCTGGCTTCTGCTCACCTGCTGGAAGCATTTTATAGCTGCTGGATGACAGATTAATTAAAAAAAAAAAAATGACATAGGGTCCCCCCTCCTGGGTCTGCACCTCGCCTCACTTCACCTACCCCCCCAAGCCTGAGTCTAACCCCCAATACAAGCGGGGATTCTCATCCTGATGTGGCTACTAGACTGGCCAGTGTTGAAAAATTGCTTGCTAGTACTCTAGCGTGCAAGGCTACCGCAAAAAAGTGGCGCATTATCCCTGACTCTGCTCCTTTCCCTACGGAGTCTGATGAGTTTACGCATCTATATGACCATACCCTTTCGGACGAAGGGGAGCTGATCTCTGACTCAGAGTCATCTGATGAGAAGTCTAGGGGTCATGACGATTCTGGTTCTGATCACTGGATCCCGGATGATACTGATAAGCTATTGCTTCAGATTTTTGAGGTTTGTCCATCTCTCCCCCTGTTGCGGCTCCCAGGCAAAGGGGTGAGCTATTCCATACTGCTAAGGCTCGGTTGGAATTTCCTGAGCGGACCCATTTCAATAAACTCGTGCTTAAGGAATGGGAACATCCCAGTAGACTTCCCGGGATCCCTAAGAGTCTGGACAGGAAGTATCCATTTCCTGCTGACATGATCAAGTGCTGGTCATCGCCCCCCGAGGTCGATGCTCCTATTCTAGGGCTGTCTAACACCTCTATTATGCACTCCCCCGACACTACTACGCTGCGGGATTCTGAGGACCGGCGCATTGACCAATTGGCGTGCCATGCCTTTGGCGCTTGGAGGGGCGGCACTGCACCCGGTCTGCGCTCTGGCGATAACTGCCGTGGCGCTCAGGGCCATGGTCAGGAATGCACTTGACGGCCCAGACGTGTTGCCTGCTGATACTATTAATGCACTGTCTAACTGTGATGTATTTGTGAACTTTATCCTGTGTGCATCGGATGATGCTATTATGCTGTGTGCCAGATCTTCCGCCTTGGCGGTGGCTATACGCCGCGCAGTATGGCTGCGACAGTGGGCGGCCGACAATGCTGCTAAGAAAGCCCTTACCGGGCTCCCTTTCAAGGGACTACGCCTGTTTGGGGACCGCCTAGACCTCTTTGCTAAAGGAGGTAAGTTACCACAGCGCAGGCGGCAGCCTCGGCCCTTTCGCAACCAGGGCCCCCTTTCAGCCCCCTACAGAGGCGCTAAGCAGGGAAAAGGGGTGTCGTTCTCACGCAGACTCCTTCTCGCACAGACTCCTGGCATAGGAGCAGGGGGCGACGCCCTGGCTCCTCCTGGGGGACCAAACCCAAAGCCCCCCCCCCAAGACCCCTCAGGCATGATGGGGCACCCTCGCCCGCCAGGGTGGGGGGGCGACTACAGCACTTCGCGCACGTCTGGAGGCGTCAAGTCTCAGACCGGTGGATTCAGGAGGTAGTTACCTCCGGCTACAAGATTTTGCTGTGCGGCCCCCCTCAAGATTCGTCAGGTCCCGGATCCCCCAGGACCTGGTATCAGCTCAGGTCCTGGTGCAGGCAGTACAAGGACTTCTGGAGCTGGGAGTTATTTGCAAAGTTCCCTTGAGAGAAGGTTTCTACTCCAACCTTTTCACAGTACCCAAAAGAGATGGGTCAGTCAGGCCCATTCTGGATTTAAAGATCCTCAACAAATTTGTCAAGAACAAGCGCTTTCGCATGGAAACCCTGCGCTCGGCCGTTGGCTCTCTACGACCAGGGGATTTTATGACGTCTGTGGACATCAAAGATGCTTACCTTCACATACCTGTGTTCCCAAGGCATCAAAGGTTTCTCAGATTCGAGTTGAAAGATCAACACTACCAATTTGTGGCCCTACCGTTTGGCCTCACTTCAGCTCCCAGAGTGTTCACCAAGGTATTGGCGGGGGTGATGTCCTTGCTAAGGTCAGGGGGCATTTGAGTGACATTCTCATCGCCTCATGGATTCTACAGCAGGCGGAGCTGGAAATTCAGCTGGTGGTGTCCACCTTGGAGTCCTTCGGCTGAGTGATCAATCATCCCAAGTCCTCCCTGTCCCCTTCACCGGTGACCCCATTCCTGGGGATGATTCTGGATACGGTTCAGTCATGAATATTCCTTCCCCAACAGAAGGTGGAAGATCTGACTGCGCAGGTGCGGTCCCTGCTCTCGTGCCCCCAGCTCCCCCTCAGACAGGGAATGCGGCTGGTGGGCCTGATGGTGGCGAGCTTTGAGGCGGTGCCCTTTGCTCAGTTCCATTCGAGGCCTCTGCAGCTTCACCTCCTATCAGTATGGGACAAGGACCCTGCGTCCTTGGACGGGGTTTGTGTGCTTCCGCCATTGGTCAGAAGGTCCCTCTCGTGGTGGCTGGACCACAAGAACTTGCTAAAGGGCAGGTCCTTTCTAGCCCCCTCCTGGGAGATGGTCACCACGGATGCCAGTCTGTCAGGTTGGGGGGGATTCTGGAAATCCCTGAGGTTCCAGGGGAGGTGGGGCCAGACAGACAGGTAAAAAAAAAAAAAAAAGGAGCCAGTAGTGGGAGTTCATTCATGGCAAAATCAAGGCCACAAGCGCCCCAACTGAAACTGGTCAAACCATACGCAAATTAACACTGCCAGCACAGTAATAAAAATATTTACCTAATAAACCAAGATTAATTATAAATAAAGGACATAAATAAATGGACTTTCCAGCACAGGAACATCATGTAATACAATTAACCAAATTCAAAATTAATTAAATATAAGAAAGAAAAAAAAAAAGTCAGAAAAATATATATGAGACCCTCATTGAATATTAGCCCAAAAAAGGTGTGTAACTGATCGTTTCATTTAACCCCGGGAAACAATGGGCCTTAAAATGATAAATCCATTGAGTTTCTCGTTGGAGGGTCATCTTCTCGATGTCCCCTCCACGTGGGTTTGTGTGTATCCTATCAATGCCAATAACAGACATTTCAGATGGATTCTGTTTATGATAATAAAAGAAATTTCTCCCCACCGGGGTTTTCTTATTTCCTGTCCTTATATCGTACGTGTGTTCATAGATTCTTTTGCGCAGTTCTCTGTTAGTTTTGCCTGTGTAAAAACGCTTGCAAGTACAGATGAGAGCATCGATAATATTAATGCTTTTGCAATTGATGAAGTGTTTTAACTTCATCGATGGAAACTTGCCCAAAGTTATACTTTTTGTTTGTTGAACATATGAACACATAGTACATGATCGGCATTTATACATGCCTGTTGTATTACAACAGAGAGATTTTTTTATCGGAAGATAGTGGCTCTGTACTAATTGGTCTCGCAAATTTCTTGATCTACGGTAAACAAATTTATTTTTTTTTTTTTTTTTTTATATTCTTTATTTAAGCAGTTTTATAAGTAAATGCAACAAACAATTACAGTACAAGAGACAGCAGAAATAATAGGGGGGAGGGGACAGGGGAAGTCAGGCCACATGCCAGCATCATACAGAGATAACACAGAGCAGTAAATTCTTACACTAAACAGCCGCTACTTCACAGCCACCACACAGGGTGGTAGATATTTTCTCGGCATGCTGGTAACTGCTTATATCTTGTAGGCTCTAGACCAGAACTATACTCTTCTAGTGCAGAGGGGCCCGGGGTCCGCCGGTCCTACTCCCGCCCATCAAGACAGGGTAGGGGGACACACAAGGGGGGGGAAGACAAGGGGATAAGGGGTGGGAAAAGAGAGGGGAAAGGGAAGGGACCGGGGGGGAGAGGGTAGGTATACGGCTATGCAGCATTCCCAGGCCGTGAGCAGCGCCGCCAAGGTGCGAGTGCGAATTCCTCTTGCGGGACTCCAACCCCATTAAATCTCACTCTGTCAGAACAGCACGAGCCCATCCCGGGGAACGGTCAGCCATACAGCGCTCTAAACCCCTCTGACTCCTGGAACATTAACCAGGGCATCCAAGTGGTCCTGAATTGTTCTTCTCTGTCGTGGAGCGACAGCGTAAGATCCTCCATCTCACATATATTAAGTACTTCGCCTATCCAGTCTCTCACAGAAGGAGCGCTACCTTGCTTCCAGCGCCTGGGGATCACTTGTTTGGCTGCGTTAAGTAAGTGGGCTCGCAAGGATTTCTTGTATTTCCCAACCGGTCGTTTTGTTGAGTGTAGTAGGACCTGGGCCGGGTCGTCCTGCATATCCACCCCAGTAACCTGCGTGACAATGGGTAAAATCTCTCCCCAGAATTCTCTGATCTTAGGGCAAGTCCAGAATATGTGGAACATCGTGCCACGCTCAGTACCACATCTCCAGCACTTTGGGTCTGCTGCTGGGTGCATCCTATTAAGCTTGTCAGGAGTGTAGTACCAGCGAGTGAGGATTTTATAATTTGTCTCCTGTACCTTCGAGGCCACTGAGGACTTATGTGCTAACATAGAAATTTTCTCCCTCTCTTTCTTTCCCAAGGGTCTGCCCAGGTCCCTCTCCCATTCTCGCCAAAAGGTCGGAGAGTCTATCTTCTCGTTTATTAACAGGGAGTATAGTCTGGAGATTAAGTGCGGGGTCGGCTGTCCCTCTACGCAAATCCTCTCAAATTCCGTGGGGCCTCTACTCAAATCCCTTCTATACCCTAATCGGGAGAGGAAGGACCGGAAGCGCAGAAGAGTCCAGGGGTCCAGCCCGCCATTCTCCCATCTAGCCCTCAGAGCAGCCAGAGTGACCCAACCCTCCCCGCTTATCAGGTCTCCACTTCTCAGCTGAGGCAGGTTTCCCCACTCCCGCAGGTCTGTTCTGAATGGACCTGCGCGTAGAAGGGGATTACCAACTACCGGCAACACCGGGGAGGGCCAAGGGGAGACCACAGGTCGCTCCCTGCACTCCCCGAAAATCCGCAGAGTTGCCCCAACAGTCGGATGAGCCCTAGTCTCCGGAGAGGAGGGTGACCTGTTCCATACCAGGGACTCTAGTCGCGCAGGGGTCATAGCTGTCTCCAACTGGACCCACCTTTTAGTTGCTCGGCAATTCTGCCACTCACATACTCTTTGCAGGTGAGTGGCTACCCAGTACAGCTTCACGTCTGGTAGCGCCATGCCACCTGCTTGCTTGGGTCTATAAAGCAACTGTGACTTCAATCTCGCCCTTTTCTTGCCCCAGACAAAACCCAGTAAGGTGCTGTTTATTTCCCGGAAGAAGCGTAGCGGGATGCGGGTCGGGAGAGCCTGGAACAGGAACAACAGCCTCGGGAGAATAGACATTTTAATAATGTTAACCCTGCCCATCCAGGAAAACGCAGGGCGGTCCCAGGACTTTAAATCTGTCTTAATTTTCCACGCCAAGGGCCAAAAGTTTAGGTCTAGGACCTTTGACAGCTGGCTAGGGAGGTGTGTGCCTAGGTATGGAATAGAGGTTCTTGCCCACTTAAATGAAAAAGACTGTTGGATGTTTCTTACCGTCTCACCCGGAAGTGAGACGTTTAGGGCCACTGATTTATCAAAATTTATTTTGAGAAAGGAAAGCCTCCCGTAAATCTCGAATTCCTTCATCAGGACCGGAATCGACACTGCGGGGTTCGTAACAAAAAAGAGCATGTCGTCCGCGTAAGCGGCAACCTTGTGCGTGCCATCTGCCAAGTCTACCCCACGAATGTCACTGTTGCCTCTAACCCTACAGAGGAACGGCTCTAGCGACAGGGCAAAGAGCAAGGGGGACAGCGGGCACCCCTGTCGGGTTCCATTCCGGATGAGCACCGGATCAGAATATAAGCCATTTACCCTGACTCTAGCCGATGGGGTGGTATATAAGGCCTCAATCAGCAGCCTCATCCTATCTCCTAATCCTACATGACGAAGGGTCTCCCGGAGGAAAGGCCAACTCACCCTGTCAAAGGCCTTCTCCGCATCCGTGGACAGGAGCATGGCAGGGGAGAGGGACGCCTTGGCTCCGTGTATCACATTAACAGCTCGCACCACATTGTCTCTGGCTTCCCTGCCCAACACGAAGCCCGTTTGGTCGAGGTGCACTAACTGTGCTACTAACGGGGCCAGTCTATTGGCCAGGATCTTCGCATATAATTTGAGGTCCGTGTTGAGCAGGGAAATGGGGCGGTAGCTCCTGCATGACAACGGGTCTTTACCTGGTTTATGTATTACTGAGATATGGGCTTCCAGTTCCCTTTCCGAGAACCAGCCGGGTGTCTCCCGGTCCGTAATCGTGTTCCAGGCTCTCACCAATTGGGGACCTAACAGCGTAATAAAGGACTTGTAGTATTTGACGGTGTACCCATCTGGCCCCGGAGCCTTCCCCGTGGGCGATTGTTTTATCGCTTCAGCCAGCTCCTCCATGCTAATTGGATCCTCTAACGTCTCAGTCACCTCCCGTGGTAGCACCGGCATCCCCGAGCCCTCTATATATGCCCTGACCCTCTCCGGGGCCGCCCGTGCACCCCCTCCACCGGCCAGGTCATACAGCCTGGCATAATACTCCCGGAATGCTTCTGCAATTTTTTTAGAAGTGTGTTGCTTCTGTTGTGAGCCGTCTATGACTTCAGATACATAGTTCTGGTTGTACTGCTGCTTAAGGGCTCTCGCTAGGAGTGTGCCACTCTTGTTCCCGTGTTCGTAGTACCTACGCCTACATTTCTTGATCATAAACTTTGCTTTCTGTCTGAGCAATGTATTGAGCGCCTCCCGTGCCTGTGTCAGCTCCCCAAGTACTTTTGCTGCCTCGGTCCGTTTGTGAGTCAGCTCCAGGCGCTCAACCCTTTCCGTGAGCTGCTCCAGCTGTCTCATTCTTTCCCTCTTCAACCTAGATGCATGACTGATCAAGACCCCTCTAATAACAGTTTTGTGCGCCTCCCACAAAAGCAAAGGCGACACCTCTCCATTATCATTACTGCTAAAGTATGCCTCTATTCCCTCCCTGATTGCCTGGACTACCACTTCGTCTTGCAGCAGGGACTCATTGAGTCGCCATGTCAATGGGGGGGGGGGTCTGTCCGTGAGGTTCAAGTCGAGGGAGACCGGTGCATGGTCCGAGAAGGAGGTCGGGAGGATCCCACTGTCCGTTGTCAGGCCCAGCAAGCTGTGCGAGACCCAGAAGTAGTCCAACCTGGTGTATGTCCCGTGCACCCCCGAGTAGAAGGAATAGTCCCTTCCTGTTGGGTTCAGCACCCTCCACGCGTCCACCAGCTGCATGTCATGAAGCTTTTTCCTCAGAGTTCTCAACGCTAGGTGGGATACCGCTGATCTGCCTGCTGAAGAGTCCAGTAGTGGTTCCATGGCCAAGTTAAAGTCGCCCGCCAGGACTATTTCTCCCTCAGCAAATTCCGCTATCTTATTTAGTGAGTGTCTAAGGAACTGAACTTGACCCTGATTGGGGGCGTACAAGGACACCAGGGTGTATGTTTTTTGGCCTAGGAGACATTTCACCATTAGGAGCCGCCCAGATTCATCCCCCCAGGAATCTCGCAGGGTGAACGGGACCCCACCCGCGATCATGATCGCCACGCCCTTCCGTTTGGCGTCTGCGGCGCAGCTGGTGAACACGTGCGGGAACCGCCGGCTACAAAGCCGGGGGGCCTGCGACCTCTTAAAATGTGTCTCCTGTATAAAGGCTATTTTAGCTTTGAGCCTCCACAACTCCTGTCCAAGAGTCGTCCTCTTCTCAGGGGAGTTGAGGCCCCTCACGTTCATAGAGATTAGCTTCATTGCAGACCTGCCCCAGCTACTACAATAATGTCACCGGTCAGCGGCGCTGCACTAAGACACAACACCTCACCCTACCCGGTGTTACAGCACGGGCGGCTGGGAATACGGGCAGGGACTGGGGGGGGGGGAAGGGGGGGGAGGACCAAAGGGTGGGAAGGAGGGGAGACTTAAACGTATGGGGGTACAAAGGGGGAGAACAAAAACAGGTTAGTGAGAACTAATTAACAACAAGACTACCTATGTATTCAACCGGAGGACAACCCGTAGGGGGCCTCCAGAACTGGTGCAACCCTGTACCCTCCTCCACTCCTCCTCCCTTGAGTGGAGTAAGCGAGCGCTGGTTCAGTCAGACGCTGCGTTTCCCCGTCCGCGAGAGACGATTGTCTCTCACAGAGGGGGGCACCAATAGTCGTGGGGGGGTGGAGGATCAGAACACGGAGCAGCAGTGAGGGAGCCGCACTATTTCAACTAACTTCTAGTGTTGCAACCCAAGGCGTGGTTATTAAGGGGGAGCAGTAGAAGCGCAACGTGATGTAAGTCAACCCACATCCGTGGGGAGTGGACCACGGTAGCACTGCGGGGGCCGGCAGCAGGGGCCACGGGCCCGCCACCGCCTACCCCATCCGAGCTCAACCAACATAATAATTTACAACTTGCGAGACCCGGCGGGTCCGGAGGACTCACCCGCCCAGCCGACATCACCTCCCCCAAGCCAAAAGGCTAGGATACGGGAGGGGCGCCCGACAGCAGGGGACACAGCGTATCTCCGGCGTGGAGCCAGTAAGGGCGGCCGAACGGGGTGAGTCCCCAAGAGACCGCGGAGCCCAACCTTAACTTATAACAGGCATAAGAGGAAGAAAATGAGTTAGAGACCGAGGTCGCCCGCCCCCCGGCCCCGCCAAGGCGGCCCAGGAAGCCAGCGCCCACGGAATCCGCCACACATCCGAGAGCGTCTTAGGGGGCGCCAAACCGGTCCCCCCCGCCGCCCGGACAACCGGGAAAACACTGGAAATCTCAGCTTAAGGGGGACGGCGGGGAGAGCCGGCGCAGCACCGCCCATACTTCACATGATTACCGACGGCGTCCCCTCAAACCTCTCCCGGCGCCACGAAGAGCACCTCCAAGGCGCTGTGGAAGCTGCCTGGCAAACACTGCCAAGTCAGGCGCCGTCCAGTCCGGAATGTCCACCGCCGCAGCCTCTAGGAAGCGGAACAAGTCCGGGAGCTGGCTCGGGGACCTGAGAACAAAGAGCTCCCCATTTCTTCGGACCAAGAGCTGGAAGGGGTGGCCCCAACGATACGATGCGCCTTGCCTCTGGGCGGTCTCGAGCAGCGGCTTCAGTAGCCTCCGCATAAGTAATGTTCTCCGTGAAAGATCCTGGAGGATGATGACCTGCGCTCCCTTAAACAGTATTGGGCCCCTCTCCCATGCCTTACGCAGCAAGTCCTCTTTAACTTTGAAGAAGTGAACTCTACAAATTATGTCTCTCGGTCTTCCAGTATCAGGGGGGCGGGGTCCAAGAGCCCTGTGTACGCGATCCAGCTCAACGTGGTTCGATTCCGGTAGGCCCAGAAGCTCATTAAAGATGGAGGCGACCGCGGCCTGGAGGTCCCTCGGCTCCACCGACTCCGGGACGCCCCGAAGACGAAGGTTATTCCTGCGGCTGCGGTTCTCCACATCGTCCTGGGCCAAGAACAAATCGGACAGAAGGCGGTTGTTACCGTCTCGTTGTTGCTCAAGCTCCGCCACCCGCGTTTCTAATGATCTGTGGGAGGCTTCTGCAACATCCATTCGCTGCGCGACCTCCGTCACTGCTCCCTGTAGGGTCGCCAACTCTCTCTTTATGGTGCCCTCCATTCTCGTGACGTACCCATCGAAGTCTCCACGGGATGGCAGGCCCCGCAGGGCCTCCTTGATGTTGATTCTCACCGCCTCAGCTATAGTGCGGGACAGGAAATCGATTGGAACAGCAGGAACGGCGCCCGAAGTCGTAGCAGGTCTGTCGGCGTCCTGGACGGGATGCCCGTTGCCACGGAGAGGTTCGGAGCTCCTCCGCTCGTCTGAGGGGCCCCATTCAAACATCGGCGAGGCCGCGGTCCCCCCCGCCGACCGGCCGAGTCCAGCTCCAGACAGCCCCGCCCCCTCCATGGTGCGATCAGAGGGGGAGGCCTCCCGGTCACCCCAGTCCGGCCCGGGGCTCACCGGGGGCGGCGGGGTGCATATCATGCTGCCAAGGGATGGGGAGCGCTGTACTGCTCCATCCGGGGACCAGGCCTGGGGGCTCTGCTGCAGGGGAGCAACCCTGCGTGCTGGGGAGCTAGGTGGGGAGTCCGGACTCGGGATGCCCCCCGGGCGCAGCCAGATTTCTTGCGAGACGTCCCCCGACGGGGTATGGCCACAAGCAGTCTCTCGGCCGCTCACCCGCCGCTGCGCACTCTGCTCCCCTCTCTCCATCTGGGTTCTGTCCTGCGGCTGCTGGCAACCTGTGGTGGGCGCTCCCTCTTCTATGTCCACCCCCGAGGGCACTGCCAGGGGGGAACGAGGGTCAAAGCCGGCCCGAGGCCCAACGGGTGTTCCGCCGGTCTCGCCCGCCGCCCGGTGCACCTCCGCTATGACAGTGCGGAGGTGCCCGGCTGGAGAGCGCGGCACCGCTGCCTCCTCACCTCTGCCCGGCCGCCGAAGGTCTTCTTCAGCCCCCGCCGACACTCCGGGGCTCAGCTGCTGGGCCATGCTGCGGCAGCCCCCCGCGCCCTCTTCTCCGCCCCCTCTCGTCGGGACCGCGGGCGCCGCCATCTTGCGAGGAGCCGTCGCCTCCTCTCCTCCTCCCCGCGCTGAAAAATATGTGGGGATCGGACGCTCCTGTCCCCTCCGGCGCTGTCTGCACCCCTTCCCCTTTCTGGGCATCAGGTAAGGGGGTATATAAATTGTGCCTGGGTGCTATTACAAATGTATGGCGTGCGGAGCTCCCTCAACCAGACTCCTCACGGCGCCATAGCAAGCCACGCCCCTCGGTAAACAAATTTAGATTTGTGTGATATAAGTTTGTTGAGACTAATGTCATTACGAAGTACATGCCAATGTTTGTAAAATATATCTCTTATAAATTTGTGATGGACAGAATAAGTCAATATAATTGAAGGGAAAGAATCATTCCGACTAGTGCGAGGCTTGTATAATAAATAATCTCTGGGGCTTTTTTTAGCTCTACTGTAGGCTTTCCGCAGTGTAACCTTATCGTACCCTCTATTTGTCATTCTTTCAAAAATGCCATCGGCTGCTTGTTGAAAATCCTCCTCAGATGTACAATTTCGGCGGGCCCTCACATATTCACCAAAAGGAATACTTTTCAAAAGTGGTTGTGGATGGGCACTTGTGGCCCGAAGCATAGTATTAGCTGCCGTCAATTTACGAAAGAATTTTGTGGAGATTTGCCCTTCCTGATTTATCATGATAGTTAGATCTAAAAAATAAATATTTGTCTGGCTCAACTCTAATGTAAATTTTAAGTTGAGTCGATTCTTATTTAGTGCTTCTACGAATTGATGCAGTTTATGCTCCATGTCTGTCCAGACAAAGAAGACATCATCAATATACCTGTGCCAGGTTTCCACGTGGCACAGGTACCCAGACATGTCGTCATCAGCCCACAACCCTCTCTCCCAACCACCCAGATACAGGTTGGCATATGATGGGGCACAAGTAGTCCCCATCGCCGTTCCCTGTATCTGGTGGTATAGGGTGTTGTTAAAAAGGAAAAAGTTGTGAGTGAGGACGAAATGTAACAATTGAAGGAGAAACATATTGTGGTCATGTGTGTCTAAAGGTAGTTCATCAAGGAATAATCTGATATTTTGTAGGCCCAAATTATGGGGTATACTAGAGTATAGGGCCTCCACGTCCAGGCCCACCAAGAAGGACCCCGGGGCCACCGTCATGCCGTCCAAGACATGGAGCAAGTGCCCCGTGTCCTTCAGGAACGAGGGTAGTTGATGGACTAAAGGCTGAAGGAAGTGATCCACCTAGCGGCTGGCCCGATCGGTGAGGGACCCCATGCCCGACACTATAGGTCTGCCTGGAGGTACAGTGATGGATTTATGTACCTTAGGTAGAGCGTAAAAAGTAGGTGTCACAGGGCATGGGGCTCAAGGAAAGAGCCAGTCGCCACGCCGATCACCCCCCTCTCAACAGCCTGTCCAATCAAGCGATGGTAGGCCTCAGAGTCCAACGTGAGCCTGGTCATGGGGGCCCTAGCATACCAATCCTTATTAGAAAGAATTCGAAGGCACATCTGTTCATATTGAGATTTATCCATGACCACAATGTTCCCACCTTTGTCGGCGGGTTTAAAAACAAGTTCATGATCATTTTCAAGTTCCTTCAAGGCTAGTTTGAGTTCACAGGAGATGTTAATCGTTCAAGGTCTGATGTCACCAAGTCAACAAATGTTGCAACATGGGCATTTAAATTTAAAGGAGGAAAAAAGCTTGATGGCTTTTTGAAAGTCATCTTTTTTTCAGTGATCATAGGAGTGGTGCCCGTGGCTTCCATACAAAGTGCCAACATATCTTATTCCAATTCTGCTTCCGAAGGGATAGCCATGGAGGCAGCAGATTGATCATCATCATGACCTCTACTAAAATAATATTTACAAAGTATTTTTCTCGCGAACAAATGTAGGTCCTTAATCATTTCAAAGTTGTTAGTACGATTAGAAGGGCAGAAATTTAGCCCTAGTGACAAAACTTCTTTTTGGGCATCCGTTAGTATTTTACCTGACAAGTTGATTAGGTCCATTGTTTGTTTCCCACTGTCAACCCGGGCAATTGACTCACTCTGGATTTGGGCAGAAGGCACCAGATCCTGAGCTTGCGCACTATTACTATTATCTGTTAATGCCCTCTCCTGTCTAGACTTATGTCTTCTTCTAATGTTTCTTTTTCTGTTACGGCATTGTCTAAAAAAAGTCTGCTGTCTACAGGGGTAACGGAATTAGCTGAATTCATCCTAGTTTGGTCCTGCCTACGTCTAACCCTGGATCTAGTGATCCTTTCATCCTGTGTAGGGGCATTCTCATTACCTATATGGCCCCTCCTGTAGGGGGGCCGATTGGCTCTGATCTGATTACTATATGTTTTTTGCCATGAATGAGCTCCCACCACTTGCTCCTTTTTTTTTTTTTTTTTTACCTGTCTGTAGTAAAAAAATTATAATCATAAACTAAAATTAAAAACATAATTAATTTAACCAATATGGACCCATTTATTTAAAAAAAAATGTCTTTTCTTTGCCCTTATTTAATTAAATTATATGTATTTAATTAATTATTACTTATTTGTTTATTCACCCATGAAATGTACTATATTTATATAGTTTACTGATTTTCTGTATAGAAAATAATATGATTATCAATATAAATATGAATATACCACAATAGTAATCCAGTGTTCTTAATTCTGTAAATGTAATATTTTTATTTTCTAAATAGGTAAAGTAAGCCAGGGTATGAGTTGGACGTTATTCGTCCTAGCGCTTGGTTGCGCACTGGCAATTAAGAGGTGCCGGCGGGGGGAGAGGTGGGCTGGATGCGGGCGTGGGAGGCTAGAGCGTGACGCATCCCCTCTCTCCTCCCTCCCTCTGTGTTGGGGAGGGAGAGGTGGGTTTCTACTGTCAGACGCCGCCCCCCCCCACGCTGGTGACGCGCGGCCCTGGCCCCGCCGGAAGCCGGCGGTGAGGCGGGCTTATTCCATGTCGCACACTGCAACCTCCCTACACGTGCTTGTTGTGTCCGGGCGGTGCGTTGTCAGTCGGGTTCCCAGCACCTCGCTGGGCATACCCCATGGGGGAGATTGGATTAACCTCTAGTCAAGGTATTTTTAAGATATTTTTTTGTTTACTATCAAATTGATGTTTATTTTCTAATATCTGTGGCTTATCCATTTTGATGCAGATCAACATTTTGATCATAATAAAATATAATTTATCATCATCTTTATATTATATTGATAGGCACTTTTAAAATGTTTACGCCCCTATTTCTTGTACCACACAATGCCCCAACTTTGTGTTTCTGGTCTTCCCAAATGCACAACAGGCCAGCCAGTAATCTAAAATATATATTCATTATATTTCATTATTATTTTTATTTAGATTTGCCATTGGGCTATGCTGTGCTGAATGTCCCAGCTATTGGGCAATTGCATTACTAAGCTGACAATTTTCTATGGGCCTTCCAAGCCAGGAGTATGATATACAACCATAGAGCTAAACGATATATATTGTTATACTTACTTGTATTTTACTCATTGTTTTTCTTGTTGTTCTGTATTTATATTTTTCATGTAGAGTACTAATAATAAAGAATCCAATAGAACAAAGTAACGGGCGCTGAAGAAGCCTGGTGTACAGGTGAAACTAGTCCGCCCTGCATTTGGAAAAAAGAGTGTGAAATATTTGCCTATGGATCTAATTATATGTATGGTATCAATATGGTTAATTGCCAGGCATGCAACTTTGTAATATGGTACTGTACAATTTGAGCATCATGTTATGTATACTCATGTTGCATTTTTCCATCATGAGTTATGTTTTTAAATTTTTTGTAACAATTAAAAATATTGATTTTAGTATATCTAAGTGTATAATAGTTTACTTCATGGCGGGGTTAGACATACTGGAGCTATGGTGCTTATCTTTAGGGGTACCCAATAACCCCCCAAATTTTTTTGTTGTCCTTTTCTTGACCCCAGCTCTGCTCTGTCTGTGCAAAGCACAGCTATAACCCCACCCCCTGCACTTTATCCCGCTCTCCTCTCCTCAGTATGTGATGCTTCTGAGTCAAGATGGCGGCGGCCATATCCTAGAGTCCTGAACAGAGGGAAAGAATAAGTGACTAAAAACTTAAAATATATTAATTTTAGATGTTGGGGAATAGTTTTTTATGGGTTTGGTCTTTTCATTAAATTGTGCTGAAGGTCCAGTTTAACGGACATTTCCCTTTATAAGAAAGCGGGAAATAAGCAAAAACGGTTTCAGTGTGAATAAGAAACTGCTGAATAAGTAACCAACTTCAGCCCGAACAAGAAACTGGACAAATAACAAACCAACCTCAGCATGGTCTTCCCAGAGTAGAGAGAATGTGGTGGTCCCTATCCAGGTGGAGGGGACCATTACTGGCCGGATTATATTGCCTCAGGGGGGAATCCTGACTTGGTTGCTATTAGTAACCACACCTCACGCAGTATTGCGCTCCGCAGGCAGCTATCTCAGCGACCAATCAAGATTCGCATAGTCTCTAATAGCCAATCAAAGCCGCCCCAGCAAGCCAGCTGACAGCTACAGGCGCGCTGCTATTGGTCGATTTTCTGTTGCGCGCCTATTGGCTAGGAATCAGGAAGTGGGCGTAGACATTGAGCAGCCGGGGGAAGTGTTTTGACGCTTTTACAGTATTTATCCCAAAGATCTTCCGGAGAGCGTAGCGGCCGCCCGGTGTAACGGGACCAATAACCGGGCGGAGAGCCGCATAGAAGGTATGGCCGCCGCTTCTGTTATACATTCTACGTGTGCTGCGGCGCCTGACTGCATGTCACGTGACAGCGACCGCTATTGTGCTGTCAGACACTGTATACATTTTCACTATTTAGGGCCACAGAGGCCGCTCACATGGGGCCCATCCTCCCCATCCCTGGATTCTCCATCCCAGTGCAATCCCGGGCCTCTAATCAGCTACACATGTGACCCTGAGCAATGACATCAGTGTGATTTTTCTCTGGCTCTGCATTCAGTGCTGATACTTTTCCCAATTTCACCTGGATTCAGGGAATAGGAACTTTTTTTCTTTTTGGCTGAACTCTGGAAAACTGACAGCACTGAGTGCAGGACCAGAGCCGGTCACACTGATTGAACAGGTCAGGTGGGCATCTTTTAATTCAGGCCGCTGGAGGCTTCTGAGGAACACCACCTGGAACTGGATGTATCTGTGTTTTCATGTTGGACACATGTAGGAGGGAGTTGGGGTCAGCCCTAGTGAGGGTTCCCTGTTCTGTCCCTTGGGATCCTTTAAGGTGGACCTAAACCTTCCCCCTAATGTCATCAGTGAGCCCTGAATTAGAGATGAGAAACTCATATGTTCCTAGTGGAGCTACATTGGATGCAGTAAAACTGCAGCTAAACTGCCCCCAATAGGAGACACGTTTTACTGTAGTGTTCCACTTTTTCTTGTATCCCATGATGAAGGGCTCACTAGGCATCTTTAAAGCAGATTATGGATACCCTTTGGGGCAGGAAAAACAAACAGAGAAAATCACAGGTTTGGTTTTGCTTTAAAGTGGACCAAAAGCGGCTTTAGAGTCTTTAATACTACAGGGCCACCTGATTACCTCTCACCGGGGCATGCGGATTTAGGATGCCCCGCTGTGTGGAGCCCCACATGTTCCCTGCAAAACTCACCTTCTCCCTGATCCAGCAGTGCATGCGCAAGCTGCGGCCCCATCTGCCATACCTAAAGCAGGACACATGCCCATGCCAGGCATTTGTGATTTGCCAGCATGAGCACATACCCTGATGAGTAGCGAGGATACGGCTGCCGCCTCCGAGCTCCGCTCCTCTCAGACTAGTGCTAGACTTGTTGCTTATTTTGAAGAGGGCCTGTACATGCACCATAGGACTTGGGAAAGGTGAGTTTACTGGGCGACCAGGGGGACTTCACACAGCGGGGTATCCCAAATCTGGGTTTCCCCTGGGGTAAGGAGCAAGACCCAGGATAGTCAAAATCCTGGGTTTTGTTCCACTTTAAAGATTCCTAGTAAGCTGTGTGAACTGCCCCTCCCTCCCCCGATCGTCCCTAAAGACATAGACTGTGTGGGACAAGAAGTCATTTATTTTTTTAAGCTTTGGGACTTTAACCAACCCTGAGAGAACCCCACATATACACATAAAGCAAAACAAAACCTACCAGCAGCCGGCCTGGAATCTAAATGATTCCAGGTCCAACCGTTGGCTTTCCCCCTGCGCATCCCGAATGGGGATGCACCGCTGTGGGAAACCCCACAAGTCGCTGGTAATAACTCACCTTTCCCTGCTTCAATGGCACATGCGCTGGCTCTTATTCTATGAGAGCCGTTTGCCTTTTTACAGTGGGGATACAGGAGGATGCGGCAGCACGCTTCCCATTGAGGGTAATCAGAGCCCTTTGGTGAAGGCTAAAGCAAAGTGCTCCAGTTGGATGAGAGCCTGCGCATGCGCTGTTGAACCGAGGAGAGGTGAGTTTTACTATGAGAACTGGGGGAGTTCTTACACTGCGAGGCATCTCAACTTGAGATGCTTCAGAGGCACGGAACAAAACCCGGGAAAGTAAAATTCCTGGGTTTTGTTCTGCTTTAACTAATCACAGATAAACGGCTTTGGTCCTGCAGCAATGATCTCTCTGCATTCTCGTTATCTGAAACTGGGAGCTGCACTTCTGGTTCTCAGCTGGCCGGAGTTGTACAAGCTCAGCCGAGGTGCCCATAGAGAACAATCTCTCACCCTACTTAAGGTGGACCAAAATCCAGGATATTGACTACCCTGGGTCTTGGCCCTCTCCCCTGCTGTGTGAAACCCTCCCAGATCGCCGAAACCAACTCACCTCTCCCCAGTCCTACGGCGCATGCGCAGCCGCTCATCCAATCAGCGCGCTCACGTCGTCTTCTAAGGGCCGCATCCCCCACTACCCTCTAACAGAGAGCGTGTCCGCGTCAAGCATTCACAAATGGGATATTAGGGATGCGGCTCGCACATGCGCTGTTGGATCGGGACAGAAGGTTTATGTGCGACCTGGGGCTTCCCTGGCTGATCGCCGTGGATTTTGGTCCACTTTAAGGGGCAGTCATGGTCTTGTGGTTAAGGAAGTGGCCTTGTGACCAGATGGTTCGATTCCCAGCCAGGACAAGGGACTTGAACAAGGCACCTAACCCCCCAACTTCTCCCCCGGTTGCCATTACTACAACAGCTGACAAATCTGCATATGTATGCACTCACTGCTTGTGTTTATCTCTCTGCACAGATGGGTTAAATGCAGAGGTAAACTTCCTTTGCGTACCATATATGTCCAAAATATTTTTAAAAATACACAGGACACACCCACCTCCACAGCCTAGGAGGAAGAAGTGCTGCTCACACCTTCAAATACTACGGTTGCAGAAGAGCGGTCAGCATCCAGGTGAAGGGTATTCTCTATGCTCAGTTGAGCTTTGTACACCTTTGGCCAGCTGATCTGCCATAAGTGGATTTTGCCTTTTAAAGTTGACCAACGCCCTGAAGGATTGGCCCGGAAATCTATGAGATCCAACATGGGGATGCCCCGCTGTGTGAAACCCCCCAGGACGCCCCATTCACCTTACCTGCATCCCGATCCAACGGCGCAAGCGCGGGCCGCGGCCGCATCTCACGCTTCTTTCTAGCAGGACGTGTGCCCGCACCGGCCATTCGTGATTGGCCAGCGCAGGCGCGCTCCCTGTTAGAGGGAAGCGCGAGATGCGGCCGCCAGTGTGCTCGGAGCCGCTGAGCTATGACAGCGCTTAGACGCGCATAACTCAGCGGCTCCGAGCGTGCGGATTGGGCAAGCGGCCGCGCATGCGCCGTAGGAGTGGGGTGAGATGAGTTTTATTAGGAGATCTGGGTGTTTCATGCAGCGGGGCACCCCCGATCGTGGTGCCCCTGGGAAGTGGACCAATACCCAGGATAGTCAAAATTCTGGGTGTTGGTCCACTTTAAATAAAACAAGCAGCACTGTACAGCTTAGATTCCACCTTCCAAGAAGCATCAGCTGTATACTGGGACCCTGTCCCAGGGAGGCCCGTCATGTCCAGGGAGATATGTCGGCTGAGAGGCGGCGATGAATGGCTTCAGCATGTTGAAGGACAGTCAGGATGGGCCACCGCCTACCATAGTGCTATTTCTCTTCATGCTTGCTACCTGATTCGACCCACCAGAGATGCCGCTTTTACCAAATGGGTGCAGAAGAGCATTAACCTCAAGCTAGACATTGGTCCCTAGGGATTTGTGTGTGCGCGCAACACTAATAACAGCTGCTGCTTCTCATTCTCACTCAGAATCATTTGGGTCACTGGTCTCCAGTCTCCACATATACATAAGCCTGCAGAGGCCTCTACACCCATATCCATAAGCCTGGAAGCTACTTATTAAGCGTGGAGAGGTCAAGGTCTAGGTTGAGAGGCCTTTGCTGGTTTATGTATATCGGTAGGTAAGGAGCCCTGCATTGTTTTATGTCTCCCCAATTGGGAAAGAGACTTAGAGAGCTGTTTTGGTGGAAATTTTGTCACCCTATCATCCCACATTCATACAGTCGGCAGAGGCCATTCAGACTCCACCTGCTAAGACCTGTTCACACTTATAGTGAAGCCTGTAAAGCCATAGCAATAAGCCTGACAGCCATCCCCACCTAAAATAATAAGAATGCAGTCTGCATGATATATATAGATATATAGATATGGAGCGAGGCCTGCAGCTTCCATAGCAGGGCGCGTGCCCGCACCAGGCATATGTGAATGGCCGGCACGCTCCCTGTTAGAGGGAAATAGAGGATGTGGCCGTCAGCGCGCTCGGAGACGCAGCTCTTAGACGAAGCCTTAGAAGATGTGACGTCAGCTGCTCAGAGCGCACTTATTGGACAAGTGACTGCGCACACGCCATAGGACCGGGAAGAGGCGAGTTGCCTTAGGCGACCTGGGGGGTGTCATGCAGCGGGGCACCATACCGAGACCCAGGATAGTCAAAATCCTGGGTTTTGGTCCACTTTAAAGAGTTCGCTAATCGTGTCCTAGACTAATTTCTTTTTAACGTTAACAATCTATAACATTCCTAAGTAAAGGCTTTGCATTTATACTGTCAGCAATTCTAATCCGATTTAAGCACCTCCTAGTGTGCCGAACGGACCGTGGTGGACTGGCCATGGAATGGAACAGCCCGAGCCATCCTTAAGCATGGTTTTAATTCCTGAAAATTGCATAATCCTTTGTGACCAAAAACTCTGGCCCCTTTAATGGGCAACCCTACGTGAAAATGTAAATCTTACAACCAGTCTAACAACTCCAGCCCTGGGTTATAGCTTGTTCCTGGATCATCCCATATATTCACCTCTGCGGATGTGTGCAGCAGACGGGAGCAGACAGCAGAAGGTGCTCAGCAATCGCTTCTATTCAAAACTCATTGGCAGGCATAACTATGAGTTCTGCCTTGAAGAGAGCATGCGCATGCGCCATGGGAGCATGGATTGAGGTGAGTAAACAAACACTTCCTGGGGATTTCTCACACATTCCCCTGTAATGTGGACCAAAACCCAGGTAAGTACTCTACTTTAAAGCTCAATAATATAAATAATTTTTGTTTCCTTACCTTCCTTTTTGTCCATCATTGTTTTACTATGTATGTAAATGTAAGGTTATGCACATGGGAAGGAGAAATCTGTATCATGATTACACACTAAATAAACAAACACTTGGTAAAACAACAATGGAAAAGGACCTAGGGGTTTTAGCTGACAATAAGCTCAACTGTAGTAATCAATGCCAGGCAGCTGCTGCCAAAGCAAATAGGATCATGGGGTGCATCAGGAGGGGCATAGGTGCTTATGACCAGAGCATCATTTTACCCCTGTACAAGTCACTGGTCAGACCCCATATGGAATACTGTGTAAAGTTCTGGGCACCTGTGCTTAAGAAGGACATATCAGAACTGGAGCACGTTCAAAGAAGGGCAGCAAAGTTAATAAAAGGAATGCGGGGACTAGAGTACCTGGAAAGATTGTCCAAGTTAGGTTTATTTAGTTTAGAAAAAAGACGATTGAGGGGTGATCTAATAACTATGTATGTGGGTCAATACAAAGATCTGTCCCACAATCTATTTATACCTCGGAGTGTAACTATAACCCGAGGGCATCCACTAAGGTTAGAGGAAAGGTGCTTTCTCCACCGACATAGGAGGGGATTCTTCTCTGTAAGAGCAGTGAGACTATGGAACTCGCTGCCAGAGGAGGTAGTTATGAAGGATACAGTAAAAATGTTCAAAAGTGGCCTTGATGCCTTCCTGGCATGTAATAACATTTCCAGCTATGGCTACTAGACCACTGGAAGGAGTTAAACAGGCTGAACTGGATGGACTAAAGTCTTTATTCAGCCTTACATACTTTGTTACTATGTTACTATTTTACTATGTTACTATGTCTTTGCTTCAACTCATGTTACTGTGTGAGATTTTTAAAAAATCTTTATCATTTTGTATTTTAGGTATCTGGAGGTATCGCGTGGATACAGATGGGAAAGTGAAGCATCATGGGAAACCAGTTAGCAGGCATTGCCCCGTCTCAGATCTTGTCTGTGGATAGCTATTTTTCAGATATCCATGACTTTGAGTATGACAAGAGCCTGGGAAGCACACGGTTCTTCAAGGTGGCACGAGCCAAGCACCGGGAAGGTCTGGTTGTTGTCAAGGTCTTTGCCATACAAGACCCATCTCTTCCACTCACCAATTATAAGCAGGAACTAGAAGAGTTAAAAATCCGGCTTTGTTCTTCCCAGAACTGCCTCCCATTTCAGAAGTTTACCTTGAATGAAAAAGCTGCTCTGCTCTTCAGACAATATGTCAGGGATAACCTTTATGACCGGATAAGCACCCGGCCCTTTCTCAACAACATTGAGAAACGGTGGATTGCATTTCAGATCCTCACTGCTGTGGATCAGGCGCACAAGTCTGGTGTGCGTCATGGAGATATCAAGACTGAGAATGTGATGGTGACCAGCTGGAACTGGGTCCTTCTCACAGACTTTGCAAGTTTCAAACCAACGTATCTTCCAGAAGATAACCCTGCGGATTTTAATTACTTCTTTGATACCTCCCGTAGAAGAACTTGTTACATAGCCCCAGAAAGGTTTGTGGATGGCAGTACCTTTTCAACAGAGGATCCATCTACACCTCTGGTGGACCTAACTAACAGCAACCAGAGAACTAGAGGGGATCTTAAGCGGGCGATGGACATCTTCTCCGCTGGTAATATAAGAAGTGGTTACAAAATCTTATTCCATATTTAATAATTGACAACATAATGCGGTGCGATTACTGCGCTATCAGTTTATTCCATTTTTCTAATGTTGGAGGTGTGGTTCAGGAAAAGGCAACATTGTACTTTTGGTTGAAATGCAGACAGATCTTTGACTTCTGGGACCAGATCCTAGAATCGCTCAAAAGTGGAAGGGCGCCTTGGTCCTCATACTCCCCCGGGTAGTACTTTTATCTCTGATCCTTGGTCCCATTTCAAGAGTGAAAAAAAGCCTTCTTAAATGGGCTCTATAGGTAAAGTGCATAAACTATGGTTCAGAAACTCACCTCCTAAAGGCTGCTCTCTCTCTCTTTTTGTTAGAACACAGCTGCTCCTGGAAGTAAAACGAGGCAAAGAGTAGTGGCACACCCCTTGAATTCCTTTCCCATATCCCACCAGTCATAGGACTTGACTGGTGGTCTATAGCTCTTCCCCCGTTTGTCAGCTCGGCAGGAACGAGCACACTACTATTCTGCAGCCTGAGCCATCCCAGCCAGCTTCCCCCAAAGCCAGGGTGAATGTCTGTTGATGAAGCACAATATCGGGCTCTTATAGACCCCACCCATTTTAATTATTATGCAGCATCACAGATCCAAGGGCCGCGCCCACTTACTTAAGAAGAGATCTCATAAGTTTAAACTGTAAACTTGATATCTCGACCATTTCTTAATCAATTTAAAAATAGAAACCATTTAGGACAGTGCCAAACTTAGCTCGACACAATGGGATAACAACTGGATTTGCCTGCTGTATACATTAAAGTGGACCAACACCCAGGGGTGATCGGCCCGGAAATCTATAAGATTCCCGGGCCGATCACCTCCCACCCCGCGGGACATCCGAGATCGGGATGTCCCGCGGGGTGAAACCCCCCAGAAACCCCAAAAAGATCTTACCTGATCCGCCGCCGCTTCCGCCGCCGCCGCCTCCCGTGCGCCCCTCCAGACGTGCGCGCGCCCGCGCCGGCCCTCTGTGAATTGCCGGCGGGGGCGCGCACGTGCCGAGAGTGACGCGCGGGAGGCGGCGGCGGAAGCGGCTTGGACGTTCCTGTCCCCCGCCTGGACGTTGGCGGGGATTGGCTGCGGCGTTCACGTGGGAGCGGGGAGAGGTGAGTTTTTTGGGGTTTCTGGGGGGTTTCTGGGGGGGCCGAAGTGGACCAAAACCCAGGATAGTCAAAATCCTGGGTGTTGGTCCACTTTAATCACTTCCTTACTACTGCCACAGTGGTAATACCTAGGCACTGGAGATCTTGTCAACCCCTGCCTCTATTTGGAGTTGGCAGAGGTCACGCTACATTTACCCTGTACATTGGGGGTCTTTGGCATCTCAGGCTCTAGGCCAGACAGGCATGCTGGCATTTGGTAGCTCCACAGAAACCAACACACTTATAGCCTCAGGGAACACTGCTGCTATGTAAATACTGGCCCTGGCTGGCTGACATACCAATAGCAACAGGCTTTTTTCCCCATATCCTATCCTTCAGCAGCTTAGGCTCTAGGCCACGCAGGCATGAATTTTGGCACTTGCAGTAGACCAGGTCTCCTGAACCTTGGGACTTTTTGTTGGGATTCTAATAACAGTAGGTCATGCCTCCTGTACTTTGGTCATTAGCAGCACAAGCCCCCTAGGGCAAGTATGCTGTCATCTATAGTCAACACCTTCTACTAGCCATGAAGCAACAGGGCTGTCAGATGGGTAATGTCAGTGGAGCGTCTCACCCACATGCACACGCAGGAAGAAGTAGCCCAGCGCCCTCTACCCCTCCGAGGTCTCTCCATGGCTGTTATCCTACTTCAGGAACCTCAGGAGACTGGACTGTGGCCTGAGCACATGTCTGTAGAAAGGAAACGACAGTAGTCAAAAGGGGAGGTGATGAGCGCTGGCCACACTCAGCAACAGCTCCCCAAATGGTGTTTTTTCACAGCTCAAAGTCAGGAATTAGCATGAAGCACATGCCTTAGTGTAAAATGGCGTTTAGATATACGCCTATATATATAGCCTATATATACCTCGGAATAACCCCTTAATGCACTTTCTGTTGGTGGGGTACTTAGTTGAATAGATTAACGACATATGTGTACCTGCTCTGTGGGTACAGTTTTTCACTGAGTAGTCAGATCATGGAGTGGGCACCTTATAGTGGCTAGGTCAGGGGTGACCACCAAGATAGATCACACTTAAATTCGGGCTTGGAATAACTTCAAACTTCTGTCACAACTGGGAGCAGGTGGACTTGTGGGTAGGAGGATAGATGCCCCCGTGAGCCCTGTAGAGCACATATGGGGGAGAGGATGGGGCTGGGACATGAGAAGGGGCTGTGGAGAGTGGAGGCAGGGGTATAGATGCCAGGATTAGATGTCCCTGGAACATATGGGGAGGAGCTGGTCTGCATGGAGTGGAGATGGAGTATAGATGCCAGGGATAGGAGTGGGCATGAGGAGCAGGGATGCCAGGGATATGAGCCCCAGGATGGCATGGCTGAGGGGGTGATGGATAGGAGCCCCAGGATGGCATGGCTGAGGGGGTGATGGATAGGAGTCCCTGGATTGCATGGTGGAGGGGGTGATGAATAGGAGTCCCTGGATGACATGGAGGAGGGGGCGATGGATAGAAGTCCCTGGATAACATGGCAGAGGGGGTGGTGGATAGGAGTCCCTGGATGGCATGGTGAAGGGGGCGATGGATAGGAGTACCTAGATGGCATGGCGCAGAGGTGGTGATGGATAGTCCCTGGAGGGCATGGCAGAGGGGGCGATGGATAGGAGTCCCTGAATGGCATGGCGGAGGGGTGTGATGGATAGGAGTCCCTGGAGGGCATGGCGGACGGGTGCGATGGATAGGAGTCCCTGGATGGCATGGCGGAGGGGGTGATGGATAGGAGCCCCAGGATTTCATGGCTAAGGGGGGTGATGAATAGGAGTCCCTGGATTGCGTGGCCGAGGGGGTGAGCCTCAGGATGGCATGGCGGAGGGGGCAATGGATCGGTGTCCCTGAATGGCATGGCGGAGGCGGCAATGGATAGGAGTCCCTGGATGGCATGGTGGAGGGGGGTGATGGATAGGAGCCCCAGGATGGCATGGCGGAGGGGGCATTGGATAGCCCTGGATGGCTTGGTGGAGGGGGTGATGGATAGGAGTCCCTGTATGGCATGGCGGAGGGGGTAATGGATAGGAGTCCCTGGAGGGCATGGCGGAGGGGGTGATGGATAGGAGTCCCTGGAGGGCATGGCGGAGGGGGTGATGGATAGGAGTCCCTGGAGGGCATGGCGGAGGGGGTGATGGATAGGTGTCCCTGGAGGGCATGGCGGAGGGGGTGATGGATAGGTGTCCCTGGATGGCATGGCGGAGGGGGTGATGGATAGGAGTCCCTGGATGGCATGGCGGAGGGGGTGATGGATAGGAGCCCCAGGATGGCATGGCGGAGGGGGTGATGGATAGGAGTCCCCGGAGGGCATGGCAAAGGGGGTGATGGATAGGAGTCCCTGGATGGCATGGCGGAGGGGGTGATGGATAGGAGTCCCTGGATGGTATGGCGGAGGAGGTGATGGATAGGAGTCCCTGGATGGCATGGCGGAGGGGGTGAGCCCCCAGATGGCATGGCTAAGGGGGGTGATGGATAGGAGTCCCTGGATGGCATGGCAGAGGGGGCAATGGATAGGAGTCCCTGGAGGGTATGGCGGAGGGGGCAATGGATAGGAGTCCCTGGAGGGCATGGCGGAGGGGGTGATGGATAGGAGTCCCTGGATGGCATGGCGGAGGGGGCAATGGATAGGAGTCCCTGGAGGGTATGGCGGAGGGGGCAATGGATAGGAGTCCCTGGATGGCATGGCGGAGGGGGTGATGGATAGGAGCCCCAGGATGGCATGGCGGAGGGGGTGAGCCCCCAGATGGCATGGCTAAGGGGGGTGATGGATAGGAGTCCCTGGATGGCATGGCAGAGGGGGCAATGGATAGGAGTCCCTGGAGGGTATGGCGGAGGGGGCAATGGATAGGAGTCCCTGGAGGGCATGGCGGAGGGGGTGATGGATAGGAGTCCCTGGATGGCATGGCTGAGGGGGCAATGGATAGGAGTCCCTGGAGGGTATGGCGGAGGGGGCAATGGATAGGAGTCCCTGGATGGCATGGCGGAGGGGGTGATGGATAGGAGCCCCAGGATGGCATGGCGGAGGGGGTGATGAATAGGAGTCCCTGGATGGCATGGCAGAGGGGGCAATGGATAGGAGTCCCTGGAGGGTATGGCGGAGGGGGCAATGGATAGGAGTCCCTGGATGGCATGGCGGAGGGGGTGATGGATAGGAGCCCCAGGATGGCATGGCGGAGGGGGTGATGAATAGGAGTCCCTGGATGGCATGGCGGAGGGGGTGATGGATAGGAGTCCCTGGATGGCATGGCGGAGGGGGTGAGCCCCCAGATGGCATGGCTAAGGGGGGTGATGGATAGGAGTCCCTGGATGGCATGGCAGAGGGGGCAATGGATAGGAGTCCCTGGAGGGTATGGCGGAGGGGGCAATGGATAGGAGTCCCTGGAGGGCATGGCGGAGGGGGTGATGGATAGGAGTCCCTGGATGGCATGGCGGAGGGGGTGATGGATAGGAGTCCCTGGATGGCATGGCAGAGGGGGTGATAAATAGGAGTCCCCGGATGGCATGGCGGAGGGGGTGATGGATAGGAGTCCCTGGATGGCATGGTGGAGTGGGTGATGGATAGTCCCTGGAGGGCTAAACGGCTTTGCAGGTCAGAGGGCTGAGGGTCAGGGTTACCTGAGGGCACTGCAGTCTTTGCTTTGAGACCTCTTTAACTGAAGACTTAGACATACTGGTACCAAGGCCGCTGAGTGCTGCCAACTACCTCAGTGTATTGAAGGTACACAGAAGCTGCCTCCACTTAATATTACCAGATAAACAATCCTGAATATATAAAATTCATAAACCTCCATCCCAAAACCATCACCCCTGTGGATGTGGAAGTCAGGACATCAGTGGCCAGCTCTCAGGGTGGAAGCAGGACCAGGTATTGTTTCTTTTGTTACCACCCTTTGGTGCATTGCTTGGGGGGGGGGGGGGTTGGGGGGTTGGTGGAGGCAATAGTAAGTAATAGTAATACTAATTTAGGCAATAGTAAGGTCAGGCCAATTGAACACTGATTATTGTTATGGGAAAATGTTCTTTTCTTTTTATTAACCGTTTGTTTTCTTGGCAGGTTGTGTAATAGCAGAATTGTTTACAGAAGGGGCGCCCTTGTTTGACCTGTCACAGCTTTTAGCTTACAAAAAAGGTCAGTTTTTTCCAGATCAAGTTTTGAGCAAAATTGAAGACAGCTCTATTAGACAGCTGGTAAGTGCCAGGCAACATATGTTAGGTTTCAAAAAATATATTATCTGCTTCTGTATGAAATATCTTTTTTGTTGTTATATTCTTTATTCATAGAAAGTTTCAATTCAAGTAACATAAAATATTCCAGTGAATGTAGAGGTACTTGGGAGGGTGAGTATGTTTGTGATGCAGGGGCATAACTTGCCGCAAGGGTGTAGAAAAATCTTGTTCAGCCACTTTGTCCTGTTCTGCTTATACAGTGCAACAGTATGTGCACTTTTATTTAAAAAAGAAAGGAGGATCCAGGGCAGGCATACCCGCTCCTGGGGCACCCTGATCGGGGGTGCTCCACTGTGTGAAACCCCCCAGGTCGCCCAAAAACTTGTCTTCGTTCCCAGTCCAACGCTGCATGCTCGAGTGTACCAGCTGTCCCTTTAGCAGGGCGTATACCCACACCAGCCATTTGTGAATGGCCGATGTGGGCACACTCTCTGTTAAAGTGGACCAACACCCAGGATTTTGACTATCCTGGGTTTTGGTCCACTTCGGTGGGGCACCCCGATCGGAACGTGGAAAAAGGTAGGATTGTGGGCTTCCTGGGGGGTTTCACCCCGCGGGACATCCCGATTTCGGATGCCCCGCAGGGAGGGATCTGATCGGCCCGGGAATCTTATAGATTCCCGGGCCGATCCCCCCTGGGTGTTGGTCCGCTTTAAAGGGTAGCAGGGGATGCGACTGCCAGCGTGCTTAGATACGCTCGCATTAGACGAGCTCCTGGACGAAGGGGCTCAAGCGAATCCGAGAGCGCAGATTGGACGAGGAGAATGAGGTTTTGCCTTCTCTGGTGGCCGTAGAGACTCATGAGGGCGAGGTAGAGCCCGAGGTCGTCCCGGACTCACCTAGGGATCCAAGCCTAAGCCTTCCACCAAGGCCCCTCAGGCATGAGGGGATGCCCTCACCCGTCCGGGTGGGGGGGCAGCTTCGCCTTTTTGCTCACGTCTGGAGACATCATGTATCGGACCGGTGGATTCAGGAAGTGGTGTCCTCCTGGTACAAAATAGAGCTGATAGCTTGGCCGCCCCCACGATTCATTCGGTCCCGGATTTCTCAAGATCCTGTGATGGCGCAGGGTCTGAGGTTGGCGGTACAACATCTTCTGTCCTCGGGAGTGGTTTGCTCTGTACCTCTAATAGAACAGGGTCGGGGATTTTACTCCAATCTGTTCACGGTGCCCAAGAAGGACGGCTCTCTGCGTCCCATCCTGGATCTAAAGGGTCTCAACAGATTTGTCAGATTCAAACACTTTCGCATGGAGACCCTACGGTTGGTAGTGAATTTTCTTCGGCCAGGCGACTTCATGACAACGGTGGACATCAAGGACGCCTATCTGCATGTTCCTGTCCTCCTGGGTTACCAGAGGTTCCTACGGTTCGCTCTGGGGGATCAACACTATCAGTTTGCGGCCTTGCCGTTCGGAATCACCTCGGCTCTCCGGGTGTTCACCAAGGTGCTGGCGGGTGTAATGGCTCTGCTGAGGGGCCAGGGCATTTGCATTCTACCTTAATTGGATGACCTGTTGATTGCTGCACCATCCTTTCATCAGGCCGAGAGGGATCTTCAGGTGGTAGTTTCCACCCTCGAGTCTTTCGGTTGGGTGATCAATTACCCCAAGTCTTCACTCTCTCCCTCTTCGGTAAGATCCTTCCTGGGAATGACGTTGGATAGCTTCCAGGTCAAGGTTTTTCTTCCTCTGCAGAAGGTGGAGGGTCTTCAGACGCAGGCACGGCCCCATTTATCGTGCCCTCATCCCTCCATTCGCCTGGGGATGCAGTCGGTGGGCCTCATGGTATCTTGCTTCGAGGTGGTGCCCTTCGCTCAGTTCCACATGAGACTCTGCAATTAAATCTCCTGACCGTCTGGGATCGGAGGCAGGAGTCCTTGGAGCAGATGTTCACTCTGTCCCCTCTGGCCAGTCAGTCTCTCTCATGGTGGTTGGACCCGAGAAATCTTCTGATGGGCAGGTCCTTTCTGCCGCCGCGATGGGAGATTGTCACCACGGACGTCAGTCTGACCGGTTAGGGAGGAGTTTGGCAAGCACTGAAGTTCCAGGGACAGTGGGGTCCTCAGGAGGCTCACGCACCCATCAACCTCCTGGAGCTAAGAGCGATCAGGCTGGTACTTTCTCAGTTGACTTCACATCTTCGGGGTCATGCGGTCCAGGTACGTTCGGACAACCAAACAGCTCGGAGCAAACGAGCCCTCAAGGAGGTGTCCCTGATCTTGTCATGGGCAGAGAAGCATCTCGGCGATCTGCATCCCAGGGGTAGTGAACCAGGAGGCAGATGCTCTGAGCAGAGGATCTGCCCATCTGGGGGAGTGGTCTCTCGACGGCAAGATCTTTCATGCCCTGTGTCGCCGTTGGGGTCAGCCGGACGTGGATCTGTTTGCATCCTGTCACAATTGCAAGCTTCCAAGATTCGTCTCCCTGTCAAGGGATCCTCTAGCTTTCGCCACGGACGCGCTAACGATTCCTTGGACAGAGTTTCGTCTTCTCTATGCCTTTCCTCCCTTTCCTCTGCTGGGTCGTGTGCTGCGAAAGATAGCCCAGGAGGGGGTACCGACCATCCTGGTGGCCCCTCGTTGGCCGAGGAGGCTATAGTTTGCGCACATCGTTCAAATGGCGGTGGATCAGTTCGTCATGCCCGATCTTCCAGAGCTCCTCACTCAAGGTCAACTTTGCCATCCCAATTTACAAACGCTAACTTTGACGGCTTGGCTGCTGAAACCTCCATCCTAACTGATAAGGGTTTGATGTCCTCGGTAGTCAGCACCATATTCCAGGCTAGGAAGAAATCCTCTTCTATGATTTACTACAGGATTTGGCATGCTTATATTGCCTGGTGTGAGTCTAAGTCTTTTACTTGTCGCACATTCTCCATTTCTAGGATTCTGGAATTTTTACAACATGGTCTGGAGTCGGGTCTACACCTGAGTACCCTCAAAGGACAGGTTTCTGCCTTGGCAATTTTTTTCCAAAGATCTTTTGCTAATCACAGACTTGTTAAAACTTTCTTCCAGGGAGTCACTCATGTACGTCCACCGCATAAGCCTCTGATACCGGTGTGGGATTTGAACTTGGTGCTTTCTGCTCTACAGTGTCTACCTTTCGATTCCCTATGTGATGCTGCTTTGTCTATTTTGACTATTAAAGTGGTCTTTCTGGTTGCTATCACCTCGGTGCTTCGCGTCTCTGAGCTGGCGGCTCTTTCGATGAAACCTCCTTATTTTGAGCGGCATCAGGATAAGGTGGTATTCCGTCTTAAGCCGGAATTCTTGCCCAAGGTTGTATCTGTCTTTCATCTCAATGAGGACATTGTATTACCTTCCTATTGTCCTGCCCCTGCTAATTCCAGGGAAAGGAACCTTCATTCTCTGGATGTGGTCAGGGCACTCAAGTATTATTTGGTCGCTATTGAGTCATTTCGGAAGTCTGATTCTCTTTTTGTCCTTCCTTCCGGACCTAGAAAGGGCTTGCCTCCAGCCAAATCCACTATCAGTAAGTGGATTAGACAGGTGGTGGTGCAAGCATACTCTGCCAAGGGGAAGGAACCCCCTTTCTGTGTTACAGCTCACTCCACTAGGGCTATTGGTGCCTTTTGGGCCTTCCAGCACCAGGCTTCTGTTGAACAGGTTTGTAAGGCCGCTACTTGGTCTTCGGGTCATACCTTTTCTAAGTTTTATAAAGTTGATGTTAGGGCCTCGGCTGACACTGTTTTTGGCCGCAAGGTGCTTCAGGCGGTAGTGGTTTGATCTGCCTGCCGTTGCTCTCTGGGGATCCCACCCTTATTTTTTGGACCCTGCTGTTGGATGTCCCACATGTCAAGAATAGAAATGAAGCAAGACATGCTGTACATCTGGAAAAATACAATTCTGTGATTACTCACCTGTAGAATTGTTTTTACGGTGTACAGCACGTCTTGCTTCATCCCACCCTTGTTATCGTTGTTCTCTTTTGCCTTGTTATGGTGATTTTGTTGAGAGAGTTTTTTCTATACGGGCTGTGTTATTTATTAACATGGTTCTTGCCTCCCGGCTTCTGGCATACTGCTTTCAGACACTGGGGTCTTCTGGGTAATTCCGGGCTTATATGGCCGGGAGGGGCCACAAGTCTTCCTGCAGTCGACTGCGCCACCTGGTGGTGGATTACCCACATGTCAAGAATAGAAATGAAGCAAGACGTGCTGTACACCATAAAAACAATTCTACAGGTGAGTAATCACAGAATTGTATTTTTAGATGCTGGGGAATAGTTTTTGAGAGGTTTGGACTTTACATTAAATGATGCTGAAGGTCCGGTTTAATGAGGTTGATGCAAACAGCAGCATATATGAGTACATTTCTCATTGTGTCCTATTGCTTTTGAAAGGTGACGCAGATGATCCACCGTGAGCCTGAAAAACGACTGGCTGCAGAAGATTACTTGAAGCAACAAAAGGGCAATGCCTTCCCTGAAATCTTCTACTCCTTTCTGCAGCCATACATGGCCCAGTTTGCTAAAGAAACGTTCAACTCAGCGGATGAACGGATCCTGGTTATCCGAAAAGATTTGGACAATATCATCCATAACCTGTGCGGAGATGACCAGAGTGAAAAGGCCGAGGGCGAAACCAAAGAAAACGGTCTCCTAATTTTGGTCTCTGTAATCACCTCCTGTTTGCAAACACTAAAGTACTGCGACTCCAAGTTGGCAGCTTTGGAGCTGATCCTCCATCTTGCTCCCCGCTTAAGTGTTGAGATTCTGTTGGATCGTATCACGCCATATCTGCTGCACTTTACAAATGACTCTGTGCCCAGGGTCAAAGCTGAGGCCGTGAGGACACTGACCAAAGTGTTAGCCTTGGTGAAGGAGGTGCCAAGGAATGACATCAACATTTACCCTGAGTATCTCTTACCTGGGATAGCACATCTGGCACAGGATGAGGCCACCATTGTAAGGCTGGCCTATGCAGGTAAGTAAAGGCCGGTCATGTCTGCACACTGGACAGTCTCTTATAAAATATTTTACTCTTTTCCATTCAATCACCATAAGCCCAGCACGTGCCAAACCATTTATATCACAAGACACCCTCCAAACCATATATTGGAAAGCTACAGAATGGCATCATGGCAGACATTATAAAGCACCATCTTAGGGTCTTGTTTCTTGCCCCAGGGGCATCCCGATTTGTGATACCCCCCAGATCATCCAGTTAAAAACTCACCTTTCCCCGGTCCTATGGTGCATGAGCTGGCTTTGAATGGCTGGTGATGGGAGTGCACAGCCCAAAGGGAGCCAGAAAAAAGGTGAGTTTTGTGCTGTCCATGGAATAGGGGTTCACTGCGAGGCATCCCAATTTGGGATGCCCCAGGGAAACGGCAGTGACAAGGCCGACCCCATTGGGTTTTGTTCCGCTTTAAATAAAATTATAAACTAAAAGCTCTTTCTAAAAATCACATCACTAAAGAGTCGTGTCCCATTTAAAGCGGACCTTCACCCTGAATAAGAGTCTATTTTGTATGTTTCCCCGCCTACATACAGATTGCCCACATTAAAAATCATTCTACCTAGACCTATTACATCCAACTTGGCGGCCCGTGGAGGTTCAGACTGCCTGCAGACAGGAAGTGTCTTCTAAATATGCCGCCTGGGGTGCCGCAAAAATCACCTGCTTCCTGCCACCCTTGGTGATGTAAACATCCAGTGGCCGTGGTGGTCCCCTCATCCTCGGGCTGTGAGTGTGCTCACTGTGCTCCAAATTACCGAAGCTCTGTATGTACACAGAGCCCGTTTGACAAGCCTTACATATATACAGCAAAATCTTGGGTTTTGTTCTGCTTTAAAGAGGAAACAACCCCCACATTTTCACTATCTTGGTTTTTGTTCTTTCTGTCTGGGGCATTCAGATTTGGAATGCCCTGCTGTGCCATGGCGCATGCATTGCCACTCAGCCAATCAGTGTCACACATTTTAATCAGATCTTCTTTGCCGCTCTGAGCTCAGAGCAGCAAGAAATTCTGAATGGCTGCTAGCCGCATGTCAAATCTAGCTGCAGGCGTACCCGTGGCAGCCGCATAGAAATGCCTGTACGGGTACTCACCCAACTAAAGGTATAGTGGAGACGCAGCACTGAGATGCGTTGTGGGCTCGGGGAAAAACGTGAGTGTCCCATAAAAAGGGAGACTACTGCCTCTAGAGTCTTATAAACTCTATGTTGAGGTGTTGTTTGTTCCTCTTTAAAAGTTTCTCACCTTTCCTGCCACTTTGTAATGTGTTTTTGTGTTCTCCTGTCTTCTTGATCAACCCTGTTGTATTTTCGTTCTTAAAAAGGCCTTACATATTTTTTTGTGTCTGCTGTTCCCTAAAGAGAACATAGCTTTGCTGGCAGAGACTGCTCTGAGGTTTCTAGAGCTGGTTCAGCTGAAAAACCTGAATATGGAGAATGAACCCGGCAGTGAGGAGCTGGATGAGGCCTCACACCCTAGCGAGAGCTATGACACAGGTATGATCTTTGGGCCTCCAGTTGTTTGGAACATAATGTCATCAGACTTTAGAAGGCGTTGAACACTCGCCTTTTCAATCAATTGAGTTAACCAATGAATGGTGTGACTGTAACATTGGAATCTCTGTCAAGGTTCATGTGATATTTGTGCAGCTTTAACATTTTAACTAATTGAGCCAAGTAAGGATTCCCAGAGGGAAAATGCAGCTCCAGTACTAGTTCCAAAATCCATAGGGAATGGGGCCTATGTACACGAAACACTGCTCAGCTCACAAGGTCATAACATATGAAACCGCTGCTTGAAAAAGGGGGAGACCCCGAAACGCGTTGCCTGTCTGAGGGATGAGGGCAATGGAATCAATGGTCGTTTTGTAAGATGGTTTTAATCGTTTTATAAGTAAAAGTTATGTTTTAAGCATTCATCGGGATTCATGTGCTGAAGCCTTTTTCATCTATTTTAAAGAGGACCTTCACTTTGAATAAAAGTCTATCTTATATGTTTTCCACACCCTGTACATACAGATTGCTCACATTAAAAATCATCCTACCTGCATCTACTGCATGTTATGAGCCTTTAAACATCCAAGATGGCTGCTCATGGATCATTAGGCAGTCTGCAAACAGGATGTGCCTTCTGACTGTGTAGATCTGCATTCTGGAACTGCTGACCTTTCGCTGGCCCTGCTCTGTCTGTGCAAAGCACAGATATAACCCCGCCCCCTGCACTTTTCCCCCACTCTGCTCTCCTCAGTATGTGTGATGCTTCTGAGGCAAGATGGCGGCACCCGTATGCTAGAGTCCTGAACAGAGTTAAAACCCGGTGGGGGTAAGTTACTAAAACTGTAAAATATATTAGTTTTAGATGCTGGGAAATCATGCTGAAGGTCCGGTTTAACTAATTGCCTCTTCTGCAAAGTAAAGCTGCATGATATTCCGGATTTTGGATATAAATACAGATAGAGAAATGTTTTTTAGCTTTTATGTAGACCAAAACTTATGCCCGATGGCCCTGTCATCTAAGGTACCAGGGCTGCTTAATTCCCACTCCCCGTGGCATCCAGATTTGGGATGCCCAGCTGTGTGAAACCCCCCAGGTCGCCTGGTATGCTCACCTTCTCCCCCGATCCAACCGCGCATGCATGTGGTGCGGCCGCTCCCTGCTATAACTTTAGCGCCAGGCATTTGTGGATGGCCGATGCGCGCACGCTCTGTTAGGGGGTAGCAGGGATGTGCCCTCTGGCTCGTTTAGCTGGAGCTGAGTCCTTAGTTGTGGGCTGATTGCACCAGAGGCTGGTTTCCCACAGCAGAGCATCCCACATCGGGGTACCCTGGAGGCAAGGGCCAAAACCTGTGATATTCAAAAACCTGGGTTTTGGTCCAACAGTAAACCATTGCACTGCAGATAAGTGGCCGTCACAGCTGTAGAAACTGCACAGCTTCCGTTTTGTCAGGCCTTTTTTTTTTTTTTAAATATAGGTCAAGAAAACACTTTTTTCCTGGTATCCTGCTCGGGTCGCTTCATGCTTCATTCTTCACAATTGGGTTATCCGCCACAAGGTGGCGCAGCTGACTGCAAGACGAAACTTGTGGCTCCTCTCGGCCCATATAAGGACAGCAAATTTCCCATAATTCCCAGAGTTCTCTTGCAGTCTGACTGCGAAGATGGAATGCTTCTCTCTCTGGATATCTCAGGTGAGCGGGGCATCCCAAGCCCGTCTGCCACTGCAGCCCTATTCCCACCTGTTTCCCGGAGACCCATCCTGCCTCCCAGCCTTGGCTACGGAACGGGTGAAGGTAGGGGAATGCCGTTGGGTCAGGCGTTCACAGAGCTAGGCTCTGGGCCGCAGACTCTGACCCAAAGGGTAGCCGGCCATAGGCAATGGTGAGCCTATTGGGGGGGGGGGGAACCACATTGGACCCCTTATGCCCTTACCCACATGCTTAATTATTGTGTAAACCCTGTGCTTGTGTTTTACTGTGATTAGGTGCTTCACTGTCTCATACTCACCCTCCTCGCTCCTGCTCCTCTCGCCTCTCCGGCTTTTCAGTCGTCGCGGGGGCACCCTTGTATGCGAGGGCGGCGGACTTCGGCGGTGCTCGCTCCGTTACCCGGGGCGGGCGCTTGCTGCGCTCCGCGGCGGGGAGAGGGGACCCTCCCTGCCCCTGCCTGTTACTCTGTGCGCGAACCCCGGGCGCCAAAGAGCACAAAAAATGGCGCCCGGAGTTTGCGCACTGCCGAGGGGACGGGGCCGCGTTCCGCCCCTTGAGGTGCTGATTCAGGGCCTTGTTGGCGCCATCCTTCCACATGCTCGGCGCACGGCACATGGCTCGGCGCGCTGAGCTTCGCAGGGCAGCATACTTCTGAGTTCTGCCTGCCTGCCGATCCTCGCTTGGTCTGTGAGTCTCTTATGTTATGTGCATGTTAATCATTTCATACTTCTGCTCATATGCCTTTTTTTATTATAGTGCATGCGCTGTGGGATGCTTATTGTGTTCCCCTTTTATGTTTTTTCAGACGGGTCAAATTTTTCCTCTGTACTGTGGTTCCTCCCGGTCTATCCACCCCCCCCCCCCCCCCGTTCCCCTTCCTTGGCTCTACTTTTTCCCACGGGATCCCTTAGGGGTTCTTTTCATTGGGGATTGTCCGGGTGGGCCGTCTGTGCTTTGTAGCCCGTGTACTTGACTTTAATCACCATAATGGAGGCTTCTGGGGATAGCGAGCTTGGGGGCCCCTCGGGGCGGGCCAAGCTGTGTCTCTTGTGCGGTACATCCCCTTTGAGCGGTCCCAGCGCAGTTTGTGTTCCCTGCGCCCAGAGCGTCATTGCGGAACAGGATGGGGTGAGCGCCACTCTCCCCAGTCCTATTTTGCCTACGGCCTCGCCGACACCCCCGCGGCTGCATTTAGCCCCCAGTGAGGGGGAAGCTAGCAGGGGGTCCCATTCGGACCTGGCGCTGCGGGTGGCCAGCCTTGAGCGGCAGTTGTCCCGCCCGACCGGCGGCAAGGCCTCAGGTAAGAAGCGGCATTTGGAGCCAGTTTATTCCCTCTTTGCCGATGATGATGATGACTGTGGGGCCCTTGGTGGCCGTGACTCCATGGAGGAGGGCAAGTTATTTCATGATCTGACTCCTCAGGGGACTGCCCGGGTGACTTTGATAGTGACCCCGGGTCCTCCTCAGACGAGGACATGTGGCTCCCCGATGACACGGAAAAGCTATTGTCCGCAGTGCTTGATGTCTCCATTGCCATCAAAAAGAAGGTAAGGCGCCTTGTGGAGGTTGCCAGATCTCTCAAGTGAGTGGACGAGTATAAGGAGCTTATGGCTTGCGCGGACTTCATTGCCTTTGTGATCTCAGCCATGGATGATGCTGTCCGGCTTGGCGGCAGGGCTTCGGCCCGGCTCTTGCTCTTCGTTGGTCTATCTGGCTGCGGCAGTGGACGTCCGATGCTGCCGCCAAGAAATCCCTCACCGGGATTCCCTTTCAGGGTCTTCGTCTTGGCGAAGGATGGGCGGCTCCATTAGCGTAGGAAGCAGGTACAACCCTTTCGGGGCTCTTCTTCCTTTCGTCCGTTCACTTCGGCCCGGCAACTCCATGACCACGGTGGACATTAAGGATGCCTATCTGCACGTTCCTAATGTCCGGGACATCAGAAGTTCCTGAGGTTCGCATTGGAGGAGGATCAACACTACCAGTTTGTGGCGTTCAGAATCTCTTCGGCTCCTCGGGTGTTCACCAAGGTGCTGGCGGGTGTCATGGCCCTACTGAGGAGCCAGGGCATTCGTATTCTTCCTTACCTGGACTACTTGTTGATTGCTGCTCAATCTCTTCAGCTGGCCGAGAGCGACACTCAGAAGGTATTGTCCACTTTCGAGGCTTTCGGTTGGGTGATCAATTATCCCAAGTCTTCGATCACTCCGTCATTGGTCCTTCCTGAGCGTGACGTTGGACACTTCTCAGGTCAAGGTGTTCCTCCCTCAGCAGAAGGTGGAGGGTCTTCAGACGCAGGCGCGGGCCTTGCTGTCGTGCCCACACCCATCCATCTGTCTGGGGATGCAGTTGGTGGGCCTCATGGTGTCTTGCTTCAAGGCTGTACCCTTCGCCCAGTTCCACATGAGACCTCTTCAGTTGAATCTTTTGACCGGTTGGGATCAGACACAGGAGTCCCTGGAGTGGGAATTTGTTCTGTCCCCTCTGGCCAGACAGTCCCTCTCATGGTGGTTGAACTCGAGAAATCTTCTAGTGGGCAGGTCCTTTCTACCTCCGCGCTGGGAAATTGTCACCACGGACGCCAGTCTGACTGGTTGGGAAGAGGTTTGGCAATCGCTGAAGTTCCAGGGGCAGTGGTCCCTCAGGAGGCCCATGTGCCTATCGATCTCCTGGAGCTGAGAGCGATCCGGTTGGTGCTTTTTCAGTTGACTCCCCATCTACGGGGTCGTGCGGTCCAGGTCTGCTCGGACAATCAGACGGCGGTCGCCTACATCAATCATCAGGGTGGGACTCGGAGCAAGCGAGCCCTCAAGGAAGTGTCCCTGATCCTGTCTTGGGCGGAGGAGAATGTTCCCTGCATCTCGGCAGTTTACATCCCAGGGGTGGAGAACCAGGAGGCGGACTCCCTGAGCAGGGGGACGTCTCGTCTGAGGGAATGGTCTTTCAGCAACAAGATCTTTCACGCCCTGTGTCGCCACTGGGGTCAGCCGGACGTGGACCTGTTTGCGTCCCGTCACAATCACAAGCTTCCAAAATTCGTCTCTCAAGGGATCCTCTGGCCTTCGCCACAGACGCGCTAGCAATTCCTTGGACGGAGTTCCGACTCCTCTATGCATTTCCTCCCTTTCCTCTCCTGGTTCATGTGCTGCGCAAGATAGCCCAGGAAGGGATACCGACCATCCTGGTGGCCCCCCACTGACCGAGAAGGTGCTGGTTTACGGACATAATCCAGATGTCAGTGGATCAGTACATCATGCCCGACGATCCAGGGCTTCTCACTCAGGGACTGCTACGCCACTCCAATTTACAAATGCTGGCTTTGACTGCTTGGCTGCTGAAACCTCCATCCTGATGGAAAAGGGGCTGCCGGCCTTGGTCATGAGTACCATGATTCAGGCTCGGAAGAAATCCTCTTCCATGATTTATTACAGGGTCTGGCACGCTTACATTGCCTGGTGTGAGTCTAAGTTGTTTCCTTGTCGCACTTTTTCCCTTTCCAGGACTTTGGAGTTCCTACAACAATGGCCTGGAGTCGGGCCTACAACTGAGTACCCTCAAGGGACAGGTTTCGGCCTTGGCAATTTTTTTCCAAAGATCTTTCGCCAATCATAGACTTATCAAGACTTTTTTCCAAGGATTTTCCCATGTACGTCCGCCGCGTAATCCTTTGCTACCGGTGTGGGATTTGAACTTGGTGCTTTCTGCTCTCCAGGGTCCTCCTTTGAGCCCTTGTGTGATTCTGCTCTACCCATTTTGACTCTGGAAGTGGTCTTTTTGGTAGCTATCACTTCGGTGCGTCGCGTCTCTGAGCTGGCGGCGCTTTCGGTGAAGCCTCCTTACTTTGAGCGGTATCAGGATAAGGTGGTTTTTCGTCTTAAACCGGAATTCTTGCCCAAAATTGTCTCTGCCTTTCATCTCAATGAGGACATTGTCTTGCCTTCCTTGTGTCCTGCACCTTCTAATTCTAAGGAGAGCACCCTACATTCCCTCGATGTGGTCAGGGCGCTTAAGTACTATTTGGTTGCTACGGAGTCCTTTCGGAAGTCGGATTCTCTGTTTGTCCTTTCCGTGTTACAGCTCACTCCACTAGAGCTATTGGTGCTTCTTGGGCTTTTCAGCACCAGGCTTCAGTTGAACAGGTTTGTAAGGCCGCTACTTGGTCTTCAGTTCATACTTTTGCTAAGTTTTACAAAGTTGACGTTAGGGCGTCAGCTGATGCTGTTTTTGGTCGCAAAGTGCTTCAGACGGTAGTGTCATGAACTACGCGCCGTTGCTCACTGGATATCCCACACTTTCTTGGACACTGCTGTTGGATGTCCCAATTGTGAAGAATGAAGCGACCCGAGCAGGATACCAGGAAAAATACAATTCTGTGATTACTCACCTGTAGAATTGTTTTTAATGGTATCCTGCTCGGGTCGCTTCATCCCACCCTTGTTCTTTATCCTCTTTTGCCTCGTCTTGGTGATTACCGTTGAGAGAGTTTATAGTGGGGCAGTGTGAAGTAACATGGTCTCTGGCCTCCCTGCTTGTCTCTGTATTACTGCTTTTCAACACTGGGAATTATGGGAAATTTGCTGTCCTTACATGGGCCGGGAGGAGCCACAAGTTTCGTCTTGCAGTCAGCTGTGCCACCTTGTGGCGGATAACCCAATTGTGAAGAATGAGGCGACCCGAGCAGGATACCAATAAAAACAATTCTACAGGTGAGTAATCACAGAATTGTATTTTTTATAACATGATTAGGAAAGAATCTATGTTACCTCTGGGTTTCCATGTTTGTATGGCAACATAATGAATCATGTGTTTGTTCAGAATTGCAGGCTTTGCACGAGATGGTGCAGCAGAAGGTGGTGACGCTGCTCAGTGACCCAGAGAACATAGTAAAGCAGACTTTAATGGAGAGCGGCATAACCAGGCTCTGTGTGTTCTTTGGGCGACAAAAAGCCAACGATGTTCTCCTCTCGCATATGATCACTTTCCTCAATGATAAAAATGACTGGCACCTGCGAGGAGCTTTTTTTGACAGTATTGTTGGTAAGTGTCCGTTCAATGACAGATAGCAGGGATCCGGTAACAAGGGTGGATAGATAGAGCTCGGGGGAAAGAGATGAACGGGAGAGAAGCTGTTAGGAAGAGGAATGGATAGACAGACCAGGAAGGGCAGGGATGGATGGAGAGAGAGATGGGAGAGAAGGGATGGATGGCCAGGACTAGAAGGACAGGAATGGATGGGCAGAGCTGGGGGGGGGGGTCTAGATGGCAAGGGCTGGAAGATAGAGGAATGGATTGGCTGGGAGGCCAGGGATTGTATGGGCAAAACTGGGAGGACAGGACTGGATGGGGCAGAGCTGAGGGGACAGGGATGGATGGGCAAAGCAGGGAGGACAGGAATGAATGGGGCAGGAAGAGTGGGCTGGATGGGGCAGAGCTGAGGGGACAGGGATGGATGGGGCAGAGCTGAGGGGACAGGGATGGATGGGGCAGAGCTGAGGGGACAGGGATGGATGGGGCAGAGCTGAGGGGACAGGGATGGATGGGGCAGAGCTGAGGGGACAGGGGGGATGGGGCTTAGCTGAGGGGACAGGGGGGATGGGACAGGGCTGGGGGGGGGGATGGATGGGGCAGAGCTGGGGGGGGGGCGGGAATGGATGGTGCAGAGTGGGGGGGGTGGAGTGCTTCATAATTTTCACTATTCCAAGTATGTCACACACCCCGCTTCCAATATTCATGACATGTGGGTTGTTACCTGTAGAGGGCGAACTTCTGCAGAGATGAAAGGAAAAAAGGAGCCCCTCCCGGTCCATAAATACCTGGGACCTCCCACTCATTCCCCAGTATCTTCTCTGCAGGACAGCGAGCAAGTCAGAAGATGACTGTGTTTCTTCCTTGCAGGTAAGCCGGGTCTACACCCGGCCAAATTGACCTTATTTAAGTGGACCAACACCCTGAGGTGATCGGCCCGGGAATCTATAAGATTCCCGGGCCGATCACCTCACACACCGCGGGACATCCGAGATCGGGATGTCCCGCGGGGTGAACCCCCCCTGAACACCCCAAATCCACCTACCTGGTCTTCAAATCCCTCGCGCCCCTCTAGGCGTGCGCGTGCCCGCGCCGGCCGTCTCTGAATGGCCGGCGCGGGCGCGCACACGTCAAGAGTGACGCGCGGGAGGCGCCGACGGGCAAGCTGCTTGTACGTTGCTGTCAATCAGCTTGTCCGTCGGCGCCGATTGGACGGCGCGACCACGTGGGAGCGGGGAGAGGTGAGTTTTGGGGGCTTTCTGGGGGGTTTCACACAGCGGGGCACCCCCGATCGGGGTGCCCCGGGGAAGTGGACCAATACCCAGGATAGTCAAAATCTTGGGTGTTGGTTCACTTTAATTTACGCCTGTACTATGCCTTCCAGCCTTGGCTGAAGGTCCCGGCGAGGGTAGGCAACACCTTAGAGGTGTTTTTAGGGAGCTATGCTCCCCCGTGAGACCCCATATAAAGGGGTAGGCGGTGTCCGGGTTGGTGATCCCGTCCCTATCTCATCCCTTACACCCCTGGTGCAGGATCCTTCCCCCTCCGGGTCCCCCTGTTCTCCTCCGGGGGGGCTGCCTTTTTCACAACCTGCCTTTAGTTAGGTGTGTGTGTACTTTGGTGCTTTGACTTCACATGCTTGCATCTGGCCGCATGTTGTGGCCACTGTGGTTGGTGGAGCTTCTTCGCCTCAGGCCTGCTTGTTCGGGGGGCGCCCCCCCCCCCCCCCCCCCCCCCCGTTTTGGCGCCATCGCGGTTCCCAGTCACAGCTGGGAACCGCGTCTTCACTCTCTGAGGGATGGGAAGGGGCCAGGCGCGCTGGCCCGCCCTTCTTCTCTCTCTCTCTCTCTCTTTCTCCTGGAGCTCTGGATGTCTGGACGCCATTACCCTCCGTGAGTGCCCTCCGGGGCCCCTGTTTTTTATTTCTATTGCGCTATTACCACTTCTGATGCTGGTGCAACTCTGCGCTCCCCCTTTTCTATGTTGTGCATTTACATGTGTTTATGCTGTATAGATGTTTGCTTGAATGTGTGCTTTCTCATGGATCCCTTCATTGTGCCTTTCAGGAGGACTCCCTGTCAATCTTAAATAAGGGGGTTCTCCCGGTCCTAGGGTCCCTTGGGTTAAATTGGGGCACATACAAATCCTCCCACCAGGGACTTAAAGGGGCATCCCGGGTAGCTCAAGTTGCGTAATTCCCTCTGGTCATTGCGAGTTTGCGACTACCTTAAAATCACCATATGGAGGCTCCCCAGGATACCGGGCTAGGGCTCCCTTCGGGGCAGTCCCGGCAGTGTGTGGGTTGTGGGGTATCCCTTACGGGGGATAATGTACTGATTTGCATACCATGTGCTCAGCAAGCCATAACGCGGCAGTCGGGGTCCCAGGTGTCTGGGTCCACGCCGCCGATCTCGTCACCTACTCCACCCCGCCTTATCCTCACCCCATGTGACACTGTCATTAGCGGGGAGTCGCAATCTGATGTATGTGCTAGATTGGCCAACATCGAGAAATTGATTTCTAGCTCTGCGGCCAGAAAGGCCCCAGCTAAGAGGAGGCATCTGTCTCCGGTCGTGCCGGTATTGGATTTTGATGACTATGATTCCCTTGACTGGTCTGATTATTCCCCACTTGAGGAGGGGGAATTGTTTGAGGAATCTGATGTTGAGGATCAGCAGTTTTTTGATACTGATGCTGGGCAGGCGCTGGGGGATGCCGTGGATACCCCCAAAGTCCTGGCCCATCTATTTGAGGTACTGGCTATTTCTCTGCCAGCAGAGTCCCCTCCGCAGAAGGGGGAATTCTTTGGGACTTCTAAGCCTCGCTTGGAGTTCCCAAATCAGAATCATTTTGAAAGCATGATTCTTAAGGAATGAGAGAGGCCCAGCTGGCTCCCCGGTGTTCCTTAAGGATGGGATAGGAGGTATCCCTTCCCGGTGGACGCGGTGAAGCGCTGGTCGTCTCCTCCCGAGGTCGATGCGCCCGTTCTGGGATTGTCACACTTCCGTTGTACATTCTCCAGATGCCACCACTCTTAAAGATGGTGAGGACAAACACATTGATTAGATGGCATGCCATGCCTTTGCCAGTGTGGGTTCAGCCTTGCGGCCTGTTTGTGCCTCGGCGCTCGCGACTGTGGCTACCAGGTCTGTGGTTAAGGACCTGTTGAGTGGTTCCCAGCTTAACCCGTCCAGTGATTAATTCACATTGCGGCTAAGAAATCATTTACAGCGTTACCCTTTCTGGGTACGCGGCTGTTCGGGGATAAATTGGATTCAGTGGCGAAAGGTGGAAAGTTACCTCAGCGTAAGAAGCAGCGTCGCCCCTTTCGGGGGACAGGCTTCTTCAATCCTTCCTTTCGCGGTGCCAGAGCAGGCAGAGGCTTTGCCTACTCTAATTTCAGAGGTGATTCCTGGAACAGAGGCAGAGGACGCGCACGTCCAGGCCTTAACTGGGGTCCCAAGCCTGCTGCCAAGACAGCTCAGCAATGAGGGGACGCCCTCACCCTTGCTGGTGGGGGGACGGCTGCGGCACTTCTTCCAGGTCTGGGCCCATGAGGTCACAGACAAATGGATCTTGGAAGTGGTCTCTTCCGGGTACAAACTGGAGTTCGAGTATCGGCCTCCTCCCAGATTCCTAAGGTATCGGGTGCCCTCGGATCCCTGGGCTGCGCAGGGGCTCCTGTTGGCTGTTAAGAATCTTCTGGACATGGAAGTCATATGCCCGGTGCCTTTTTCAGAGAGAGGCCGGGGCTATTATTCCAACCTCTTCACGGTTCCCAAAAAGGATAGATCCATAAGACCCATTCTGGATTTGAAGCACCTCAACAGGTTCATCAGAACCAAGAAGTTCCACATGGAGACTGCGCTCAGCCATCAATTCCCTTCATCAGGGGGATTTCATGACGTCCATAGACATCAAGGATGCTTACCTTCATGTACCAATCTTCCCAGCACACCAGAGATTTCTCAGATTTGTGGTGGGAGATCAGCACTTTCAGTTTGTGGCCCTCCCTTTCGGGTTGACTTTGGCACCAAGGGTGTTCACCAAGGTGCTGGCTGGCATAATGGCCCTTCTCAGAGCCCAGGGCATTCGCATTGTGCTGTATCTGGACGACCTCCTCATAACGGCATCCTCTCTCAGTCAGGCGGAGCTGGACACCAGGTTGGTGGTGGCGACGCTGGAGAGGTTCGGCTGGGTGATCAACCATCCCAAGTCTTCTCTCTCCCCCTCAAGGGAGATCTCGTTTCTGGGCATGAATCTGGATACCATTCAGACCAGGGTGTTCCTACCTCAGTCCAAGGTGCAGATGGTTCAGGATCTGATACGTCTTCTCCTGTCCAAACCTCATCCTTCTATCCGGCTAGGGATGAGACTGGTGGGATTGATGGTGGCTTCCTTCAAGGCAGTTCCCTTTGCTCAGTTCCACATGAGGTCGCTCCAGCTCCATCTATTGTTGGCCTGGGACAGATGTCCGCAGTCACTGGATCAGTCAATCCTGATGTCTCCCCTTCGGTGGTGGCTGGAACCAAACAATCTGATGAGGGGCAGATCCTTTCTGACCCCTTGTTGGGAGACGGTTACCACGGACGCCAGCCTGTCGGGCTGGGGAGGTTTTTGGAAGAAACATCAGTTCAAGGGGCTGTGGGGTCCTCAGGAGGCTCACACCCCCATCAGTGTCTTGGAGCTGAGAGCTATTCGGTTTGTTCTGTCGTGCTTGACGCATCACCTACGGGGCTTACCGGTTCAGGTTCGATCAGACAATCGAACTGCGGTCGCTTACATCAATCACCAAGGAGGGGCTCGCAGCAGGAGTGCCCTCAGGGAAGTTTCTCTGATTCTTGCATGGGCGGAGAGCAATGTTCCATGCATCTCACTCCCTGAGCAGGGGATCCTCTCGCCGAGGGGAATGGTCTCTCGACCACAAGGTATTCCGGTCCCTCTCTCACAAGTGGGGGATTCCGGAGGTGGATCTCTTTGCCTCACGTCACAATCACAAGCTCCCAACGTTTGTATCTCTGTCTCAGGATCCTCTGGCCCTGGCAGTCTCTTGCCTGGAGGGATCTGGGGCTCCTGTACCTTGTTTCCCCCCCCCTTCTCCATGGTAGGCACGGTGGTGCGCAAGCTGGCTCTAGAGGGTGCGCCAGCAACTCTGGTGGCCCCAAGGTGGCCAAGACAGGTTTGGTTCGCAGACGTCGTAAGGCTGGCGGTAGATCAGTACAGGCTGCCCCTGTTTCCGGATCTGATCACTCAAGGTCGACTACGTTACCCCAATTTACAAACGCTGGCTTTAAGCTGGCTGCTGAAACCTCCATCTTAAGGGAGGAAGGTTTGTCTGAGGCTGGGGTTCAGACTCTTGTTAGAGCTAGGAAGAAATCTTCCTCTAACATCTACTACAGGACTTGGAGGTCCTATATTGACTGGTGTGAGGCTAGGGCCTTGCCTTGCAGGGTGTTTTCGATTTCTAGGATTTTGGAGTTTCTTCAACACGGTCTGGACCTGGGGTTCTAGCTTAGTACCTTGAAAGGACAGGTCTCTGCTCTGACTGTCTTCTTTCAAAGGTCCTTTGCTTTGCATCCTCTGGTTAAGACTTTTTTCCAGGGGGTCACTCATGTGCGGCCCCCTAGAAAGCCTTTGTTGCCCGTTTGGGATTTGAATTTGGTTCTGTCGGCCCTCCAGGGGCCTCCTTTTGAGCCGGTGCAGGATGTTGCACTTTCTATGCTCACTTAAAAAAAGTTGCCTTTTTGGTGGCTATTACCTCTGTTCGGCGTGTCTCTGAGTTGGCGGCTCTGTCCATTCAGGCCCCTTAATTTGAGAGACACCAGGACAAGTGGTATTTCGCTTTAAGCCAGATTTCCTTCCTAAGGTGGTTTCTGCCTTCCACCTCAATCAGGATGTAGTTCTCCCTTCCTTGTGTCCTAAGCCTAGCAATGACAAGGAGAGGGTTTTGCACTCTTTGGATGTGGTTCGTTGTGTGAAGTACTATTTGGTGGCTACTTCTCCCTTTCGTAAGACGGACGCCTAGTTTGTGGTGCCCTCCGGGCCCAGGTAAGGTTTGGCGCCCGCCAAGTCTACCATTAGTAAATGGATTCGCCAGGCCATTGTTGGGGCCTATACTGCCAAGGGGAAGGTTCCCCCTTTTCAGATCACTGCTCATTCTACTCGTGCTGTTGGGGCTTCTTGGGCCTTTCAGGCTTCTGTTGAACAAGTTTGTAAGGCTGCTACTTGGTCTTCCGTTCATACTTTTTCCAAGTTTTATAAGGTTGATGTGCGGGCCTCAGCGGATGCTGTTTTTGGCCGCAAGGTTCTGCAAGCTGCAGTGGTTTAAAATTTGTGCATTTTTGCCGTATTGGGATCCCCACCCATGATGGACACTGCTATTGGATGTGCCACATGTCATGAATATTGGAAGCGGGGTGTGTGACATACTTGGAATAATACCATTTTGTGAGTACTCACCTGTAAAATGGGTATTATAAGTATGTCACACAACCTGCGTTATCCCGCCCTTTTTTTGTATTCTGGATCCTATATATGGTGAACCTTTTTGTTGTTATGAGTTTTTATTATTGGCTCTTCCTGGTCCCCTTGTACTGGTACTGCTTTCATATACTGGGGAATGAGTGGGAGGTCCCAGGTATTTATGGACCGGGAGGGGTTCCTTTTTTCCTTTAATCTCTGCAGAAGTTCGCCTTCTACAGGTAACAACCCACATGTCATGAATATTGGAAGCAGGGTGTGTGACATACTTATAATACCCTTTTTACAGGTGAGTACTCACAAAATGGTATTTTTTCGAGGTGTTGTTTCGCTCAATGGGGGCATCCCGCTGTGTGTATTCCCCCCAGGTCGTCCCGTTTACTCACCTTCCTGTCACTCTCATGGCGCAGACTCGGACTAGAACGAGAACGCTGATTGGCTAAGCGGCCTGCTCAACCAATCGGCATGCTCGCTTTCACTCTGCCGAGTTTGCAGTCTGCCACATCCCCCACTCGCCTCCTAGCCGTCTTGTGCCCATTCAGAAAGGCCATATGCGGCATGGCTAGAGGTGAGTCGGGATACGGCCGTGACACAGAGACGTGGCGAGGGCTCCGGGACAATGTAAGTTAAACGGGCCTTTTGGGGGGATTCGAGATGCCCCAACTCGGATGACCCTGGAATCTTTTAGACTATGGGAGCACTTGAGTTGCTGCGACTGAGGTGGAGGGCAGCCTTACAACACGGCAGTTGCTGGGGCACAAGACTTGATCCCAGGACCTGGTAAGTTTTGTTTATCTGGGCTTGGGCAAACTGCAGAGGATAAAAGCTGAGTACTAATGATTTTGTAATACTATTTTTGGCTAGACTGTCCTTTTTAACTGAATTTGGCTGTCACCTGAGAAAAGGATAATTTTTTTAGCTTAGGTCATTTTAAATTTGTCACGTGTACTCCAGTTTTACATGGTCGTTCTATTGTCTTTTTATGTACATTTAATATACAGTTCACAATCTGTAGTTGGATTGAGCTATTCTCTTGTTACAGGTGTTGCAGCATATGTAGGATGGCAAAGTTCTTCTATTTTAAAGCCACTTCTGCAACAAGGACTCAGCGATGTGGAAGAGTTTGTGATCTTCAAGGCTCTTCATGCTCTCACGTGTATGTGCCAACTGGGCCTTCTTCAGAAACCCCACATCTATGAATTTTCCTCTGACATTGGTATGCTTAAAACATTTTTTTTTTCAGTAGAATGCATACGCCATGAAATAATCCAAGCATATCTCTTAAGTAAGTTTGTCCTAGGGAGACAAAAAAACAAAGTAAAGCAGTACAAATCCCAGGGCAAAGTTTTCTTTCCTTACCATGGATGGCTGTGTTTTACTGCTTTTTATTTACTGATTACGAACTGCGGCCAAAAGTATATGTAGACCAGGAGGAGCCACGCCTTTTTATCTTGCAGTCCCGCCTATGCTGGAGAGTTAACCCATTAGTATCTAGTTCTGTGGTGCCCTGGAGTGGAAGATGAGGGAAAACAATTCTGCAGGTAAGAATCACAGAACAGAATTTTTTTTACAGACTCTTTAAGGTTCTGAGGTTGCCTACACACACAGCTTGACCATGAAATGTTTGTTAAAACCCAATCTAAATCCTTATTTCTAATAGGCCACATTATTCTCTGTATTTTTTGTTTCAATATTTTTATTCAAAAAGAAGATAAGAGCAGTTACAACATTAACATGGATCCAAAAAAAAGTATAGAAGCCCATAGACAGGCCCTCCCTGTCATCAGGAGTAGTATATAGCCCAAGTTGGCTAAATGACTTGGATAGAGTGCTGGGCTATTTACATTGTTGATTAGGTTCCACTGGGGAACCACTGTTCCATTGGCACATAATTACTAGGGAAAGGGAAAAACAGAGTAGGAAAGAAAAGAAAAATCAAGCTGGACAATCTTTTAAATGGACTTTCCATTTCAGACTATAGGTCAGAAAGGCACAAGACTACCTGGCCTGTGCCGTAGGATATCCGTACAAGGAAGGTACTATCATACGTAGGTGCCCACCAAAGTCCTTTGGAACTCTGATCTGGGATCTGGTCTTTTCCTTTAAAAACAGCTAGTACTAGGCAGATTGATGTACATATGAGTAGGGCTCTGGGGGTGTGTGTGTGTAAAGATCAAGCTGTACCAACTGTCTGCTTGCCAAGAGGAGCTTTTGCGAAAGCAATTGGTGGGGGAATTTGCAGGATGGGGAGAGAGAATAGGAAAGACAAGTAGAGGGACAGGATAAGTATGGAGGAAAGGTGCCAAAGCCATCTCGTCACCAATTTTCTGTATGTTAAATTCATTTTCAGAACTATAAAATCCCCACCTGCTGTATATGTATACATACTTACACAAAAGCTTGAGGTTTAACTCTAAATTGTGATGTATATCGTATGCTTGAATAAAAGCAAGCTGATGTAGTGTACTCAGAGCCCTGTGCTGAAATCTCTGTGCTGAAGGGTTCCATGTTGTCTGTAATGAGCACAGCATTTTGCCCCACCACACCATATCTTCAGGTCTTGGCATACTTTTCATGATGCATTTACTTTTTATGTTATAGAATCAGTAATGCTCTAGAACAGGGGTATTCAACCCGCGGACCGCGGCCGCTTGCTCTCCGGACCCCATGGCCGGCCGAGGCACAGTGGGCGGGGCAAGCGGCCGGGAGGAGAGACATCGGGGGAGTGAGAAGAGACAGTGGGCGGGGTAGGCGGGCCGGAGGAGAGACTACGGGCGGGCAGGCGTCAAGCCGGGAGGAGAGACAGCGAGTGGGGCCGGTGGGCGGGAGCAAAGTCAGGGGGTGGGGCCGGAGTGCGGAAACCCAGGGGACGGCGGACTGGTGCAGAGACGGGGGCGGGGCTGGCGGGAGGAAACACAGGGGCCGGCTGACGAGAGGAGACAGGGAGCGGAGCCGGCGAATAGGAGGAAAAACAGCGTGTGGGAAGGCAGGAGGAAAGACAGCAGGGTGAGTTATCCCATCCCATCTCTCTCTGTTCCCAGCTCTGCCTCATCCCAGCTCTCCCTGTTCCCAGCTCTGCCTCATCCCAGCTCTCCCTGTTCCCAGCTCTGCCTCATCCCAGCTCTCCCTGTTCCCAGCTCTGCCTCATCCCAGCTCTCCCTGTTCCCAGCTCTGCCCCATCCCATCTCTCTATTCCCAGCTCTGCCTCATCCCATCTCTCTTTTCCCAGCTCTGTCCCATCCCATCTCTCTATTCCCAGCTCTCCCTGTTCCCAGCTCTGTCCCATCCCATCTCTCTTTTCCCAGCTCTGCCCCATCCCATCTCTTTTCCCAGCTCTGTCCCATCCCATCTCTCTATTCCCAGCTCTGCCCCATCTCATCTCTCTTTTCCCAGCTCTGCCCCATCTCATCTCTCTTTTCCCAGCTCTGCCCCATCCCATCTCTCTATTCCCAGCTCTGTCCCATCCCATCTCTCTGTTCCCAGCTCTGTCCCATCCCATCTCTCTTCTCCCAGCTCTGTCCCATCCCATCTCTCTGTTCCCAGCTCTGTCCCATCCCATCTCTCTGTTCCCAGCTCTGTCCCATCCCATCTCTCTGTTCCCAGCTCTGTCCCATCCCATCTCTCTATTCCCAGCTCTGTCCCATCCCATCTCTCTTCTCCCAGCTCTGTCCCATCCCATCTCTCTTCTCCCAGCTCTGTCCCATCCCATCTCTCTGTTCCCAGCTCTGTCCCATCCCATCTCTCTATTCCCAGCTCTGTCCCATCCCATCTCTCTATTCCCAGCTCTGTCCCATCCCATCTCTCTATTCCCAGCTCTGTCCCATCCCATCTCTCTATTCCCAGCTCTGCCCCATCCCATCTCTTTTCCCAGCTCTGTCCCATCCCATCTCTCTATTCCCAGCTCTGTCCATCCCATCTCTCTTTTCCCAGCTCTGCCCCATCCCATCTCTCTTTTCCCAGCTCTGCCCCATCCCATCTCTCTATTCCCAGCTCTGTCCCATCCCATCTCTGTTCCCAGCTCTGCCCCATCCCATCTCTCTATTCCCAGCTCTGTTCCATCCCATCTCTCTGTTCCCAGCTCTGTCCCATCCCATCTCTCTATTCCCAGCTCTGTCCCATCCCATCTCTCTTCTCCCAGCTCTGTCCCATCCCATCTCTCTGTTCCCAGCTCTGTCCCATCCCATCTCTCTATTCCCAGCTCTGTCCCATCCCATCCCATCTCTCTATTCCCAGCTCTGCCCCATCCCATCTCTTTTCCCAGCTCTGTCCCATCCCATCTCTCTTTTCCCAGCTCTGCCCCATCCCATCTCTTTTCCCAGCTCTGTCTCATCCCATCTCTCTATTCCCAGCTCTGCCCCATGCCATCTCTCTATTCCCAGCTCTGTCCCATCACATCTCTCTATTCCCAGCTCTGTCCCATCACATCTCTCTATTCCCAGCTCTGTCCCATCCCATCTCTCTTTTCCCAGCTCTGTCCCATCCCATCTCTCTATTCCCAGCTCTGTCCCATCCCATCCCATCTCTCTATTCCCAGCTCTGCCCCATCCCATCTCTTTTCCCAGCTCTGTCCCATCCCATCTCTCTATTCCCAGCTCTGTCCATCCCATCTCTCTTTTCCCAGCTCTGCCCCATCCCATCTCTCTTTTCCCAGCTCTGCCCCATCCCATCTCTCTTTTCCCAGCTCTGTCCCATCCCATCTCTCTATTCCCAGCTCTGTCCCATCCCATCCCATCTCTCTATTCCCAGCTCTGCCCCATCCCATCTCTTTTCCCAGCTCTGTCCCATCCCATCTCTCTATTCCCAGCTCTGTCCATCCCATCTCTCTTTTCCCAGCTCTGCCCCATCCCATCTCTCTTTTCCCAGCTCTGCCCCATCCCATCTCTCTTTTCCCAGCTCTGCCCCATCCCATCTCTCTATTCCCAGCTCTGTCCCATCCCACCTCTCTATTCCCAGCTCTGTCCCATCCCATCTCTCTGTTCCCAGCTCTGTCCCATCCCATCTCTCTATTCCCAGCTCTGTCCCATCCCATCTCTCTTCTCCCAGCTCTGTTCCATCCCATCTCTCTGTTCCCAGCTCTGTCCCATCCCATCTCTCTGTTCCCAGCTCTGTCCCATCCCATCTCTCTATTCCCAGCTCTGTCCCATCCCATCTCTCTGTTCCCAGCTCTGTCCCATCCCATCTCTCTTCTCCCAGCACTGCCTCATCCCATCTTTCTCTTTTCCCAGCTCTGTCCCATCTTTCTCTTTTCCCAGCTCTGTCCCATCCCGTCTCTCTATTCCCAGCTCTGTCCCATCCCATCTCTCTATTCCCAGCTCTGTCCCATCCCATCCCATCTCTCTCTGTTTATTTAAAATCAGTGCACCAAGGGTAAGAGCTGTAGGCTCGACATGGTCAAACAAAAAAAAAAGTTGCTGTTTGTTTCCTCCCCAATGTCCAATAGATATAATGCCAGAGGGGGGACAAGCAGCCTTTATTTAATTATGCTTCTGGAATATATAGCTCCCTGGTGCGCTGATTTTAACCTACCCCCCGGTTCCGGACCTTCAGCTTGTGGCATACTGCTACAAGCGGACCTCTACAAAAAGTTCTTGAGTACCCCTGCTCTAGAAGAAATATGTGAAAAAGTCACTTTACATCTATAAAAACATTGTTTGTTTTCTTTCTTCTTTTTGTTACAGCACCTTTTTTATGCCATCCGAACCTGTGGATACGTTATGGAGCTGTGGGATTTATTACTACTGTAGCACAACAGTTAAATATTGCTGATGTTTACTGTAAATTAATGCCCTACCTTCATCCCTTCATTACACAGCCAATAATTCAAGTAGGTATTTGGTGCACTTTATCAGACAAATGAAAAGCTTGTAAATTGACCTAAAAATAGGCCAAATCCCAATTCTAGAGTCTAGGAGTCTTGAGATCAAGACTGGGTGAAACCCTCCCGCTATGTAAAACTCACCTAGTCCTATGATCTCACTGCGATTATATCAGTATTCAGCATCTGTATGCTCTCTTTGCCCACCATGTGCATGCACAGCTGAAGAAGCATAGGTGCTTAGCTGAGTGCAATGATGTGTGCTGATTCCAGGTACGGAGTTTTACACAGCCTGGCATCCCCAATTGAGATGCCCCTAGGGACGGGTTTCACCCGGTCCTAGAGTATTTTACACTCTAGGACTGGGTTTTGGTCTAGTTTTAAGTTAGTACTTACTGTATTTTAATTTTTAGATTCTTTTTTTTTCTAAATCAAAGAGATAGGACAGGCAAAGGCAATTGTTAGATCATTGTGCTGGGCTACGTTTGACACTGTGTTAAACTGTTTTCCATTTTTAAATTGAAGCAGAAATAACCACAATATTGAGGTTTACATTTTTACCTTATGATTTCTTTTCTGAAGCATGTGGCCATGGTCCTTGGGGCTGGCTTTGCAGGCTGGGCAGCTGTTGGTGCTGGAAGCAAAAGGGCTTGCTAGGAGGAGGCCAGGGGCGAGAAGGAGGGATCGGTTAGCTGGGCTTAAATGGTAGCTTGGAGAGCGCCATTCAAGCTATCAATAGAGGGGGCGTGGTCTGGACTAACTCCTTGACCTAGTATTGGTGGCCCACAACAGCAGGTTTGAACTGAAGGGGCAGATGAATTAGTGTATTTCCTCGTTCATGGCACCGAGCTGAGAGGAGGCACAGCGCTTGAGGAGTGCTTAGCAAGCTGCTGTTTATTTTATTTAACCTTTTCCATGACAAATCCTTTTTAAATAAATAAAACATTTTTTCTTTTACAAGTTGAAATCCTTTCTTTATCCCAAACAGATAGACAAGGAAATTGTTCTGCTAAGTGTGTTAAAAAAGCCAGTAAGCCGCTCGATCTTTGACTATGCCCTGCGATCAAAAGACATTTCCAGCCTCTTCAGACATCTTCACTTGCGTCAGAAAAAGAGGAATGGAACTCTGCTCGAGTGTCCTCCTGCTGAAGATCCTGCCATTGCCCAGCTTTTAAAGAAGCTTCTGTCACAGGTATGTACATAGTCATTGTGTATATATATATATATATATATATATAATTCATGTTTTTTTTTTCAACAAGTCTGATTGAAACTCCTTCTGTTAGCTCTATTAGATTGCCAAATACGTTTTGTTCCAGGACAGGGGTTCCCAACTTTTTTTTCCCCTCAAGTACCCTTTTCTCCCGCAATTGGAATCATGATAGAAGAGCACCTAGCTTCTGAACGACCGCAGTGATCACTGCAGAGCAGGACCACCTTTGGTTCCTCTTCTGTGCCAGACACGCAGAGCGGAGAGATTAAGAGTTGCCATTCTTCTGCAGTGCCATCTGATGATTGCTGAATGCCCCTGGGAGCCTGACAGTGGGTTGAAAATACAGAATGGTCTGGGGCTTTTTTGTAGCGATTCTCCCTGTGAAGCATCCCAAATCAAGATGCCACCTAGGGCAATTTTCCCCCAGCCAGGGCCCACCAACAGTCCATGCTTTGCAGATCCCCACACAGATGCACAGGTGAAGTCGCAGAGTTACAGAGCTATGCGGAGATCCACAAAGCATGACCTCTTGGTTAACTTTGAGTAGAGGGTTGGGGGACACTGCATAGGAAACATTATCAGGGGACCAGAAGTCTGTTTAGACATTTGGTCCTCTTTAAAGGATTGTCTTTTCTTTCACACCTTTTTCACACCACATGTTGAGGAATACTTGAGCTTGCTGGAGAGTTGCTCACACTACAAAAACGGCCTACAACTATTCCTACTGTGCTTGAAGGTGAAACAGGTCCAACTAAAAATGCATACAGTTAGTGAAAAGCTTGTCAGGTTTAAGCATTTTCGCATGGAGGCTCGGCGGACAGTACCCTGCGCCTGGGCGACTTCATGACCTCAGTGGACATCAAGGATGCCTACCTTCACGTGCCAATTTTTCCAGGTCATCAGAGATTTATCAGGTTCGCTCTAGAGGATCAGCATTACCAGTTTGTGGCCTTACAGTTCGGTATCACCTCGGCCCCTCGGGTGTTCACCAAGGTGCTGGCGGGTGTGATGGCTCTGCTGCGGAATTGGGGCATTCGCATCCTTCCTTACCTGGATGACATTCTGATTGTGTCTCAATCTCTTCATTAGGCCGAGAAGGATACTCTGGTGGTGACCTCCACTTTCGAGTCCTTCGGCTGGGTGATCAACTATCCCAAGTCTTCACTGTTTCCGTCTTCGGTGAGGTCCTTTCTGGGCATGACTCTGGATACCTCTCAGGTCAAGCAGAAACAGGCACAGACTCTGCTCTCGTGTCCCCATCCCTCCATCCGGCAGGGGATGCAGTTAGTGGGTCTGATGGTATCCAGCTTCGAGGCGGTCCCCTTTGCTCAGTCTCACATGAGGCCTCTTCAGTTGCACCTCTTGTCAGTTTAGGATCGGGACCCTGTGTCCCTGGATCAGGAATTTGCTCTGCCCCCCCTGGCCAGACAGTCCCTCTCGTGGTGGCTGGACTCAAGGAACCTTTTAGTGGGCAGGACCTTTCTGCCTCTGTGCTGGGAGACTGTCACCACAGATGCCAGTCTGACCGGTTGGGGGGGGCTTTTGGAAGTCTCTGAAGTTCCATGGTCGGTGGGGCCCCCAGGAGGCCCATGCTCCCATCAATGTCCTGGAATTGAGGGCGATCAGGTTGGTTCTGTCTCAGCTGACCACACACCTTCGGGGTCGGGCTGTTTAGATCTGCTCGGACAACCAGACGGCGGTTGCATACATCAATCATCAGGGAGGGACTCGGAGCAAGCAAGCCCTCAAGGAAGTGTCCCTGATACTGTCTTGGGCGGAAGAGAATGTCCCCTGCATCTCGGCGGTTTACATTCCGGGGGTGGAGAACCTGGAGACAGACTCCCTGAGCAGGTGGATGTCTCGGCTGTTGGAATGTCCCTCAGCAACAGGGTTTTTCACTCCCTGTGTAACCGCTGGGGTCAGCCAGATGTGGATCTGTTTGCGTCCCGTCACAATCACAAGCTTCCCAGGTTTGTCTCCCTGCCTCAGGACCCTCTGGCCTTCGCCACGGATGCACCAGCAATGCCTTGGACAGAGTTTAGGCTCCTCTATGTGTTCCCTCCATTCCCTCTGCTGGGCAGGGTGCTGCGCAATAGCCCAGGAGGGGGTACCAGCCATTCTTGTGGTCCCCTGTTAGCCAAGGAGGGTGTGGTTCGCAGACGTCATGCAGTTGGCAGTAGATCAGTATGCCCTACCCAAGGATCCAGATCTGCTCACTCGGGGGCAGCTATGCCATCCCAATTTACAAACGCTGGCTTTAACGGTTTGGCTGCTGAAACCTCCATCTTGATGGATAAGGGTTTGCCAGCCTCTGTTGTTGATACCATGATTAAGGCTAGGAAGAAATCCTCATCTTTTATCTACTACAGGATCTGGCATGCTTACATTGCCTGGTGTGAGTCCAATTCCTTTCCTTGTCGGGTGTTCTCCATCCCCAGGATTCTGGAATTTTTGCAACATGGTTTGGATTCGGGCTTTCAACTCAGTACCCTCAAGGGACAGGTGTCAGCCTTGGCAATTTTTTTCCAAAGATCCTTTGCCAATCATAGGTTGGTTAAGACTAGGGAGTTACTCACGTGCGTCCGCCACGTAAGCCTATGCTACCAGTTTGGGACCTGAATCTGGTGTTGTCTGCTCTGCAGGGTCCTCCCTTTGAGCCTATACGTGGGTCTGCTTTGCCCATTCTGACTCTTAAGTTGGCCTTTTTGGTGGCCATTACTTCTGTCAGGCGAGTTTCTGAGCTGGCGGCGCTTTCCATCAAACCTCCTTATTTTGAGAGGCATCAGGATAAGGTGGTGTTTCGGCTTAAGCCGGATTTCTTGCCTAAGGTTGTGTCTGCTTTTCGACATTGTTCTGCCTTCCTTGTGTCCTAACCCTGCTAATTCCAAGGAGCGGACCCTTCAATCTTTGGATGTTGTCAGTGCTCTGAAGTTTTATTTGGTTGCTACTGAGTCTTTCAGGAAGTCTGACGCTCTTTTTGTTCTTCCTGCTGGACCTAGAAAGGGTTGGCCTCCTGTTAAATCCACTGTCAGCAAGTGAATCCGTCAGGCGGTGGAACAGGCCTATTCTGCTAAAGGGAAGGAACCTCCTTTTAGGATTACTGCGTCTTGGTGCGTCTTGGGCCTTTCAGCACCAAGCTTCTGTTGAACAAGTTTGTAAGGCCGCAACTTGGTCTTCTGTTCATACTTTTTCCAAGTTTTACAAGGTTGATGTTAAGGCCTCAGCAGATGCTGCTTTTGGCTGCAAGGTACTTCAGGCGGTAGTGACTTAAACTCATTGGGGATCCCACCCTACTTTTGGACACTGCTTTTGGATGTCCCAACTGTTATGAATACTGAAGCAGGCCGTGCCGTGCAATAAGAAAAAGACAATTCTGTGAGTACTCACCTGTAGAATTGTTTTTGTTCTTGCATGGCACGGCCTGCTTCACCCCACCCTTGTTATCGTTATTCTTGGTTGCCTCTTTATGGTGATTGTTCCAAGTTAATTGGGGTTTTTACCTTTTTACATTTTTTACCTTTATTGTCTCCCGGCTTCTTGTCTCACTGCTTGTCTACGCTGGGAACTATGGTTAATCCCGTTTTTATAGGGGCCGGGAGATGCCACAACTCTTCTGCAGTACACTGCGCCACCTTGTGGCGGAATAACCCAACTGTTATGAATACAGAAGCAGGCCGTGCCATGCAAGAACAAAAACAATTCTACAGGTGAGTACTCACAGAATTGTCTTGTTATAGGAATTGTCCAGCAAAAAAAACGCTATACTCACCTTTAATCCAGCAGAGCTCCACTGCCTGAATCAGCTGTTGTAAAATCAACTAGGAATTACGAACGAGTGCTCCATCATCCTTCTCCAGTCCAAGATGGCGGCTGTGAGCATGACTAGTTTAAGCCCCACAACATGCCCACTCCATTTATTGCAATGTAGGGGGCAGTGTAGAGATGGGATCAAACTAGTCACATCTATGGCCGCCCTCTTAGACTAGAGAGGCCCAGCAGGGCGGATGTTCTCCACTCTCAGGAGGTTTCACAACAGCAGATTCAGGAAGTGAAGCTTACAGTTTCATCTCAGATCACCTTTTTTCATAATTGATATTCATAATTTTAATCAATTGCAGGGAATGACGGAAGAAGAGGAAGATAAGCTTCTTGCTTTGAAAGATTTCATGATGAAGTCAAACAAAGCGAAGGCAAATGTTGCTGATCAGAGTCACATGCATGAGAGTGCTGTAAAAGGGGTCATTGATTTACAGCTGCTGGGCATCAGCGGAAGGCGTTCTGATTTGGGGAAAAACAAGCTGGACACTGAAGATAAACGCAGTGAGTATCAAGGGTGCTACACAGCCCGCACTAGTTCTATGATTACCATATTCAAGTAAAGGTACATTTGAATCCATTTGGTAGCGGGGAGGGGGACTTTGTGAACCAAACGTTGAAATTTGTAACTCTCAATCTCATTAAGAACCCGTGGTCAATCCTCCGCATGTGGATCGAGATAAAAAAAACTGATAAATTGTGAAAAAAGAAAGAAAACAAGCACTGATTTGACAAGAACAGGTCTTTATGATCTGGCTCAGTAGCTGATATCCAGCATGCCGGGTGGAATTACAGAAGTATATTGTATTCTACACCCTATAAGATGCACTCTTTTCCCCCAACATGGGGGGAAACCTCCGCTGTCACCGCTGCCTGATGTCTCCCCCTTCGTCCTCCACTGTCATTGCCTGCCATTACACACACATAAGCTGGCCCTATACTGCCCACGTCCACCTACAAGCAAGAACCAGCACCCTGGGAGCTTGTGTCTTTGCCCCCGGGGCACCCTGATCAGGGATGCCCCGCTGTGTGAAACCCCCCAGATTGCCCAAACTAACTCACCTCTCCCCGATCCTCCTGATCAGCCTCTCGTCCAATCCAGTAGCCTAAGATGAGAGAATCCAAGCGCGCTGGCGACCGCATCCTCCCCTCTAACAGGGAGTGTGTCCACCCTGGCCATTCACAAATGCCTGGCACGGGCACGCATCCTGCTAAGGGTTAGCGGGTATGCGACTGCTGCTCGCACATGCTGCGTTGGACTGGGGAAGAAGAGTTTCTGGGTGACCTGGGGGCTTCACACAGCAGGGCATCCTGATTCGGGATGCCCTGGGGGGGAGGGAATCTAGTATTATGATAAATCAGCACCTCGCCTCTAGAACCTGCCACATTTGAAAGACAGGGGATTTTTTTCCACTTTATTGTGCATAAGTGCTAATTCTCGTTCTCCTCATGCAGTTGTGGTTGCCGTTTCTGTTCCAGTTTGGCCACTCTCACACCTGTTTGGATCTTGCCCCTAAACTGCAACTAGAACAGAAACAGAAGCTTTCAAAAATGAACTACTCAAATCAAAAAAATAATCCAGAGGCTCTTAAATTGATTTAACTCCCTTTATTAATGGAATGTAAACACTCATATGATTTTATCTGCACATTAGAATATAATCATGCTCATGAACAGAAAAGACCCCCCAGGTCGCCAAGTCCACTTACCGATCCTCGGGCCCAGACAGCTGACTCAAATCCTAGCCACATTTGTGAGCGGTGCTGACATCACTCGGCTCCCTTCGGCTGTGCATGGCCCGCATAGCCACTCAGTTGTGACTGGCCGAGCCGTACACAGCCAAGGAAGTAAAGCGAGTTATGCCGGCACCGGCCGCGCATGCACCTTGAGCTCGGGTTGAAGGGTGAGTTTACTGCGCGTCCCAGGGGGTTTCACATAGAAGGGCATTCCAGTCCGGGATGCCCCCGGGGGAGGAAGTAAGCCTGTCCTGGAGTCTCATAGATGCCAGGGTGGGTTTTGATCCACTTTAAATAACTGTCTTTTGTATTTTGGTGATCACCTTTATTCTCATTGAGGAAGTAAAATCACTTTTAGCCACTGTGTTTTGCCTTCAGCTCGCAAACAAGGAAAACCGGATTCCAATGTGAATGAGGAATGGAAGAGCATGTTCGGTGCCATGGAACCTACAAACCTGAACCCAGCAGTAACCAGAACGTTGCCTTCATCTGACCAGGAAACCCCCAAACCTCTCCGCTCAGAGTCTTCTGCTGCAGTTAATGCTCCTCTATCCTCTTCCCCACAGGTACAGGTATTAAACATGAACCTTTCTTTCCTAGTGTCCGGATAGATGGTCTTTTATATTAGAATAATGTCTGTGCCCCATAGTGATTCGTGAAATCTAAAAGGTGGCTTGTTTTGTTGATGTGGATAAAGTTGATAAAGAATTCAAGAAAATAATAAAGGGAGTTTACAATACATTCCCTAAAACCCACACAAAGGAGTTTCTAGGCTGTCCTGAACCTGAACCATACAACAAAGGGATTCTATGTAATACAGTAGTACATACTTCACAATATATACTGCAGGTTTAGAGCAAAAGTACCGTATTTTTGCTGCATAAGATGTACTTTCCCCCCAAAATTGGGAGGGGGAGGAGGGAAATTTGTGTGCACCTCCCTGGGGCGAATGTAAAATAAAAAGTCAACTCACATATCTGGCTGGGCCACATGAGGCCAGAAGATGGGTGAGTGGTGGTCGCTGCTGCTGCTACTTCTCCCGGACACTCAAGGCAGACCATGCCCGCCCACTGCACGGAGCTGGGTGTTTGCATGTGCCCCGTCTGGAAGAGTGGGGAATGTGAAACTGATTATAGGGAATGGGATGGCACAGATTGCCTTCTATCCTAAGAATGGCCCTGGCCAGAGGTGTGTTCAGAGCACATGCCCTGCTAGAGGGATATCGGAGATGCGACCGCATGCGCCGTTGGACCAGGAAACAAGGTACATGTATGGGGCAATCTGGGTTTCATACATCCCGATTTTGGATTCCCCAGGGAGAGGGAATCGATCGTGATGGGTTTTGGTCCACTTTAAAAGGAGCATTCCGTTCATAGGCCACATCCACCTTCCGGCCAGGCTTTTTACAGGCACTGCGGGTGAATGATGAGTATCAGGTGGCAGGTAAGCAGGGGCATCTCACGCCCTCTGATCTGAGATCTTTGGGGACGTCTTTATGTTTTTAATAGTGTACATCATGAGATGACTTTACACAAAAAGAAATTGCTGGAATGTAGAATAGATCATTTGCAGTCTATTAAAATCAGCTACACGTTGCTATGTTTTTTTTCTCTAGCCATCAGAGGTAACCGGGATCCAATCAAGGCGGCCCACCTTGCAGATCAGCACATCTCAAGCCTCAGCTTTCCAAATCCGTATGACAACTTGCAAGAGTGAACTTCAGCAGCTGATCCAGCAGAAGAGGGAGCAGTGCAATGCCGAGAGACTGGCCAAGTACATGATGGAGAGTGCCGAGTGGGAAAGTAAACCACCACCTACAGGTATCTAGAGAACCACCCTTACAGCTATAGAGAAAAGGTACTGGTGATATCGGACATGGTCTGCTTTGGAACATCTAATCTCCTAAAAATGAGCTGAGTGTGAGGCTAAACCACTGCACTTGAACATGAATAGTTCTGTTTGGGTGATTGTATGTAATAGGGCGCATTCGCATACAGATGTGCTGGCGTAATCCCCCCAGGGCAGCAACATGAAGCAGCATTCCATAGAAGTGAGGAAACAGCTATATGCATGTATGGCAGCAACAAAAGGAGGTGTGTATTACTGCAGTGTGCTTCTGGTTCCCTTGACATACAAGGCTCCAAAGGGAAAAGGTAAGTATTTCCTAAATGTAAGGGTTATGGGGAGCAGGGGTAGGTGAGTTGGCAGCAGGTTTGATTTAAACTGAGTAAAGGTGGGTGGGAGTAGCTCCATCTCTACTATTTATACAAAATTATTGCATTATTATTCAGGGCCTGTTTTACAGCCCAGTTTAACTCTCTCATCATCAATCTCATCTAAGTATTACGCACCAAACTTGTCTAGCTATGTGGAAAGACTTGGTCTTGAGATTTGGTTGCATATATCTGCAGATACATGTGGAAGCCACACCGCCCCGACAAGGCACTCTGTGTTTAGTGTGGTCCTTACTCTTATTTTTGAGTCCCCAACATTGGGACATGCAATGCAACCAGAGCTACTCACCTGGGAAGCTGCCAGCCTCCCTTTAGAACACTCCACAGGGAGAGATCCATATTGACTGAATCCCTCCCTGTATGTAAAGGGGTGGGAGTAGCTCCATCTCTACTATTTATACAAAATTATTAAATTATTATTCAGGACCTGGGAACCAATTTACAGCCCAGCACAAGTGGCTTTCACATGTATCTGCAGATATATGCAACCAAATCTCTGTCTTTCCACATAGCTAGACATTTTTGGTGCTTAATACTTAGACGAGATTGATGATGAGGGGGTTAAACTGGGCGGTAAATTGGTTCCCAAGCCCTGAATAATAATAATTTTGTATAAATAATAGTAATGGAGCGACTCCAACCCCCTTTACTCAGTTGATTTAAACTGGACCAACCGCCTTGCACAGTTTCCCTCATCTGCATGCATGGTGCTGAATCATTGTCAGCACTTACATTATCTCCTGAATCTACTCAAAGCTGAAATGCCACCTCACTGATTTTTCTCATGGTAGCGGCCATCTTGAAACACCTACTTTCCAGCCTCTGCTGCCTGGATATAACCAACGTAACCCACAATGCACAGTGGCAGGAAACCCAGCAGCACTTTCTCGTTGCAAGACACCTGCAGGTCCATAGGACAATTTTTTGGGGGGGTAAAATCAACCATAGCAGGAATTACAAAAAGGTGAATGATTTATGCGTTTCAATCTGTATTGCTCTGGGGAGGGATGCATATGAGCATTGATCCTTGTATGGGAGTTGCTCAAGTTTAAGTCATAATGCATCTGTGTATATCTATATCTAGATGTTGTTTTGATCTTTTACATCCTTTACACAAATGCAGACTGTGTATTTGAGGACAGGTGTCATTTCCTATGAAGATTCCTATGAGTCTACATCCTTGCTTTTGTTTTTTAATCATAAATTCATAGGACTGCTTTTAATGGCATGTGCAAACATTACAGTAAAACATAAAACCTTTTCAGGGTGGCATCCTAAAGGCTTGCTGGTGGCGCATTTACATGAACACAAAGGTCCGGTAAACCGAATTCGGGTCTCTGATGAGCATTCTATTTTTGCCACTTGCTCGAATGACGGGACAGTAAAAATATGGAATAGTCAGAAGATGGAAGGAAAAACTACAACCACAAGGTATAAGCATCTTAGCCTATCAAAATATAATAGAATGTCCTATTTATCACATCAGGTTGAGAATTTGGCTCTCATAATTTATTACCAGTGGTATATTGGTGGCTCAACATACAGTAAGTGTGTATACCTCCCTCTAAAGCTTCTTAGCTGGCAGTAAAAAAAATCAAATTTTCCAGGTGTACAGCACGTCTTGCTTAATTTCTTATTCTTTACATGTGGGGAATCCGCCACCAGGTGGCGCAGTCGACTGCGGGAAGACTTGTGGCCCCTCCCGGCCATATAAGGCCGGAATTACCCAGAAGACCCCAGTCTTCTGCAGTCTTTCTGCGAAGATGGTCTTTTTTCCTCTCTCCATGGCATTCGCAGATAAGCGGGGAATCCCAAGCCCGTCGGCTGCTGCAAGCCCTATTCCCACCTGCTTCCGGGACCCTTCTGCCTCCCAGCCTTGGCTGCGGACCAGGTGAAGGTAGGGGAACTCCGAGGGTCAGGCGTTTGGCAGAGCTATGCTCTGGGCCGCAGACCTTTTTTCCTCAAGGTAAGCCGGCCATAGGCTATGGTGAGCCTATAGGGGGGGGGGAAGGAACCACACTGTGACCCTGTGTTTAGATATATCCCACAAGCTTTATTATTATTTTTGTTTGGTGTTTTGTCACTTTTGCTTAATTTTTTACCTCAGAATATACTTTCCTATATACCAGGGGTACTCAAATGGCGGACCGCGGTCCGAATCCGGACCGCAGACGCCATTTGTCCGGACCGCTGCCCAGGGCCGGACTGTGGCGATGGCCCCCGCCTGTGGTCAGTGTTCCCTGTAAGGTGCGCGGGAGCGCGGCCGCGCACCGCCAGCTCCCCGGGCGCGCAGCTCTGCCCGGCGTCCGCGCACATCGCGCAGCTGTCATTTTTTTTTTCCATTGGTGGCTCAGTGGGGCCCTGCATCCCTCCCCAATCTGTCGCTGCCGCCGCAGCATTGGCTGAGCGGAGCGGCGTGTAGTCCCCGCCCCCATTCCCCCTGCTGGTCTACTGCCTCTGACGAGGAGCAGCGCGCTGCTAGAACTTTATTTAATGAACAGCCTCAGCGCAGCCATCCACACAGACAGCCAGGTGCTTGACTGTCAAATGTATCCAGTTGCACTGAGAAGAGAGGGGGAGGAGGAGGGCAGCGGGGGAGAAGTAAACACGGCATCCTCTTCACCTCACACCCTGATCAAGGAGGGGGGGGCGACATGAGACCTCGTGGTGGCCAGTGCATGGAGTCTGGCAGGATGGCAGCTTCCTTGCAGCCCCTTCCCCTGCCCAGCTCATCATGCAGCATGTCGGCTGTGTCAGGCACCAACACCAGCAAGTCCAGCAACAGCAGGTACTGAATGTGGGCAGCCATGTTGCAGGCAGCATGCCTCAGCTAAATGTGTGTATGTAATGCTGGAGGACACAGGTCATATCTATCCTAAGTTCCAGCCCCCACTTATCACATATTTCACTTATTTTCTACTCTGTCACCTTTCCACATTGCCTTATTCAGTCTTCCCTTTCTTTTTCTCTTTTCTGTGTCTGCTCCTTCTTTTTTCGTTTTCCGCATTCCCTTTCTCATCCCTCTCTTTTCCACTTTCCATTCTTTGTCTCTTTTCCACATTCTATCCTTTTTCTTTTTCAAACCCCCTCCTTTCTCTCTATTCTACAATACCTTCTCTCTTCTCCACCTTCCCTCCTTTCTCTCTTCTCCACCTTCCCTCCTTTCTCTCTTCTCCACCTTCCCTCCTTTCTCTCTTCTCCCACATCCCCTCCTTTCTCTCTATTCTACAATACCTTCTCTCTTCTCCCACCTTCCCTCCTTTCTCTCTCCTCCCACGTCCCCTCCTTTCTCTCTATTCTACAATACTTTCTCTCTTCTCCCACCTTCCCTCCTTTCTCTCTTCTCCCACCTTCCATCCTTTCTCTCTTCTCCCACCTTCCCTCCTTTCTCTCTTCTCCCACCTTCCATCCTTTCTCTCTTCTCCCACCTTCCCTCCTTTCTCTCTTCTCCCACCTTCCCTCCTTGCTCTCTTTTTCCACCTTCCCTCCTTTCTCTCTTTTTCCACCTTCCCTCCTTTCTCTCTTTTTCCACATTCCCTCCTTTCTCTCTTTTTTCCATATTCCCTCCTTTCTCTCTTTTTTCCACATTCCCTCTATCTTTCTCTCTTTCCCACATTCCCTCCATCTTTCTATTTCCCACATTCCCTCCATCTTTCTCTCTTTTCTACATTCCCTCAACCTTTTTCCCACATTCCCTCCATCTTTCTCTCTTTCCCACATTCCCTCCATCTCTCTCTCTTTCCCACATTCCCTCCATCTTTCTCTCTTCCCCACATTTCCTCCATCTTCCTCTCTTTCCCCCATTCCCTCCATCTTTCTCTCTTCCCCACATTCCCTCCATCTTTCTCTCTTTTTCCACATTCTCTCCATCTTTCTCTCTTTTTCCCACATTCCCTCCATCTTTCTCTCTTTCCCACATTCCCTCCATCTTTCTCTCTTTCCCACATTCCCTCCATCTTTCTCTCTTTCCCACATTCCCTCCATCTTTCTCTCTTTCCCACATTCCCTCCATCTTTCTCTCTTTTTCCAAATTCCCTCCATCTTTCTCTCTAGTGCTGGCTCCCTCAGTTTGTGCTATGTGTCACAGTGCCATGCCCCCAACTGCCTATGGGGGGCATTAGCATTAATAGGGCAGCATGAACCTTAAATCCAGCTCTGGGCTCACACAGAATGTTGTCACCATCCTCTTGGTCCAGCATAAGGACACAGGTGGAAGGAGTGCAGCCTGGAAATGGAAAGTGCAGGGCATTCCAATAAATCTGATCTATAAAAAACAGCACATAACCTTCTAATGCACAGTTAATATCTGCATTTTTATTCTTGTTTCTTTTTCAAATGAGGCCCTGACAGGCCCAAAGTCAGACAGTCCCATTGATTCCAATAGGAGGCAACCCCGTGCTGAGGGGGTGCGACTCCATTGGGGCTCAGAGAGTTAGGGGGCCCATCATTGTTGCTTTCCCCAATATTTATCATATTTGTGCTCACTTGACATAAGACTTTAGTTGTCCTATTGCATCTACTAAACTAAATATAATGTTATATCCTTTTGTTTAATGCGCTTTGCTTTTTATAGTAGATGTACCAGTGTTTTTATCTTACTTTTTTCCCGATTGCCCACCTTTCATCGGGCATTGCCCGGCTCCCTCGCTACTCCGCACAGTTGCTGCTGCGGCTTACAGGGAACATTGCCTGTGGTCCCCTGTTCGGGCGCCGCTTAATGACGCGCTGTCTCCTCCTCCCGCGGCTGCCTTGGACTCAATAGTCGGGCTGGCTGGATATTGCGCACGGTGAGAGCGCGCCGTTCGGTGGCTGGTTCGGTTTGCGCCCTGGTGTGAGCCATGTTCCGGAGCTCCTGGGTCGAGCCTGAGGTAATTCCCCGCCAATATGTGTATGAAAAGCGTGCGCCGCCATGGTTTGTTCTATATAGCCGCCGCTTCCAGCGCTTGATGCGCCTGGGCGCGCTCGTCCTGTCCGGGCTGGCACTCTTCCCACTTACTTACACCCCCCCCCCCCGGACCTTCATCCCACGGCAGACCCTGGTAAGTGGACCTCCACTGAAAGTAGTTGAGTACCCCTGCTATATACTATACCTTCCTCGTTCCTCTTCTCTCGTCTCCCTCACTGTATGTGTGTGTGGGGGGGACACGCGCGCCATGGGCAGAGCTGGCGGGCGGCGGTTATTTATGAGGCGGCCTTGTGCCGCCAGAGCGCTTCTGTTAGGCGGGGGGGAGGGGTCTCCCTCCCCCGCCATTTCCACTTCTTCCCGGGCGCCATTTTAGACTTTGGGCGCCTGGGGCCGTTGAGCGCTGCGGAGGGGGGGGGAGCATCTCAACGCGCCCCGCCCCTCGAGGTCCGGACTGGGCTGGTACGGCGCCATTTTGTGGTGGGTTCCCCGCTGCTTCATGCTACGCTGCAAGGCTCCTCCCGCCTATATACGCTTTTCTGTGCCCTCTGCCTGTTTAATGGTGGGGTCCTGCGCTCCCAAAGGTCTGCTTCAGCGTTTTTTAGGATCTGCTGTCCATACTACGCGGATTCTCATCCCTTTATTCTTAGTATACAGTACGTCCTGCTCCAGATAGATTACTTACACTCGGGTATTACTCCGCCAGATGGCGCTGGACTGCAGAGACATCGAAAATAGGCTCCTCCCGGACCCTCAAATACCCAGGGACCTCCCACAATCCCCAGATCTTCTCTGCAGTCTGGACTGCGAAGGACAAGAAGATGACTCTCTCTACTCGCAGGTGAGCGGGGCTATTAGCCTGCGGCCCTGTAGGACTATTCCCACCCGTTCCATCAGTAATTGCATCCCAGCCTTGGCTGCGCTGGTCGGGTGATGGTAGGCAGCACCGCTGTTAGGTGCTTAGGAGCGCTGCTCCACCGCAATCCCCCACCAAAGGGTAGGCGGTACAGGCATATGGTGAGCCTCTATGGGATGCCCCTCCCGCGCTTTTGCCCCTGTCTATCGGTGGCCCTATGTTAAGTGGCCGCTGTCCTCCCTCACTCTCCTTGTAGCCTTCGGGGGAAAGAGGGGGGGTGTGTGTGTGTATGTATATACACGTATTGGCTTTTATGCTTCACTATATTATGCTTGGTGTCAGCCGCCGCTCTGACTTGTTTTCATTTACTGTGTTTGAAATTGCCGCCGCCGCACGCGTTTACCTGTGTTCGGTGCTTGGCGGCGCCGTTACCTCAGGTGCCAGTGCGCCGTCATTGGCTGCTTGTCACGTGTTGGCTTCACCCTCTTCGGGGGGGTCTTTGGCGCGTTCCGCGTCATTGCTCATGCGGGCCGCCCCTCGAGGTATATCGAAGCCATTTTTTTGCTTGGTTCCGGCTGCTGCGTAACGGGCTTCTACCTACCGCGGTCTGTGAGTGACCTTGCAGGCGGCTTTATTTCCACTGTTAATTATTGTATACTTACGGCTCCCCTTTGATTATGTCTTTCAGACGGACGAACCCCTTTGGCTTCTCCCGGCCCTACTCCCTCTATTTAGTTGGTTAACTTGTGAGGCCTAGTGTTAATTACTCCCACTTCCCTAGCGGGTTATTGAGGCATCCCGGGTTGCTGTATAGCGTTAATCCCTATCGGCCTATTGTGCCGCTATAATCACCATATGGAGGCGTCTCAGGATAATGTGACCGGGGTTCCTTCGGGACAAGCCCGGCTGTGTGTAGCTTGTGGGGAGTTCCATGTTGACGCTGACAAGGTGCGGGTCTGTGTACCCTGTGCCGAACAGGTGCTTGCACTGCAATCCGGCCTTCCAGAGTCTGCGATTTGTTTCGCCTCACCTACTCCCCCAAGCTTAAATCTCACTCCCTCTGAGTTGCATACAAGTGGGGATTCTCAGCCTGATGTGTCTTCTACACTAGCTAGTGTTGAGAAGTTAATTGCTAATACCTTGGCGCGTAAGGCCTCTGCAAAAAAGCGGCACTTAACGTCTGATGTCACTCTTTTCCCTATTGAAGCTGATGAGTTTTTGCAACTGTCTGGCTATACCCCTTTGGAGGAAGGGGAGCTATTCTCCAACTCAGGGTCATCTGATGAGAGGCCCAGGGGTCATGATGATTCTTGCTCTGACCCCTGGGCCCCGGATGATATTGATAGACTGTTGGCTCAGATTTTTTAGGTTCTGTCTATCTCTCCCCCTGTTGCGGCCCCCAGGCAAAGGGGGGAACTTTTTCATACTGCTAAGTCACGCTTGGAATTTCCTATGCAAGCACATTTCAATAACCTTGTGCTCAAGGAGCGTCCCAGTAGACTTCCCGGTGTACCTAAGAGTTGGGATAGGAAGTATCCCTTCCCTGCTGATGTGATGAAGTGTTGGTCATCCCCTCCCGAAGTGGATGCCCCGGTCCTAGGGCTATCTAACACCTCTGTCATGCACTCCCCTGACTCTACTACCCTGCGGGATGCTGAGGACCGGCGCATTGACCAGCTGGCGTCGCATGCCTTTGCACGTGTGGGGACGGCGCTGCGCCCGGTCTGTGCCTCTGCCATTACAGCTGTGGCTATTAGGACCCTGCCCAGAAGTATCCTTGATGGTGCCCCTGATGATGTGTCTTGTGAGGAGTTTAATGCACTCTCTCGATGTGAAGTTTTTGTGACTTATGTCCTCTCTGCCTTGGATGACACCATTAGAATGTGTGGCAGAACCTCTGCCCTTGTGGTGGCTATACGCCGCTCGGTTTGGCTGCACCAGTGGGCTGCTGACAATGCTGCCAAGAAGGCCCTCACTGGTTTTCCCTTCAAAGGACTACGCCTGTTTGGGGGCCGCCTGGACCTATTTGCTAAGGGAGGCAGGTTACCCCAGCGCAGGCGGCAGTCTCGGCCCTTTCGGGGTCAGGGCTCCTTCTCCTCCTTTTCCTCCCCCTACCGTGGTGCTAGACAAGGGAGGGGGGTTTCCTTTACTGGGGCCCAAGGGGACTTTTGGGGTAGGGGCAGAGGACGGGGACGCCCTGGCTCCTCCTGGGGCTCCAAGCTTAAGTCCTCTACCAAGCCCCCTCAGGCATGATGGGGCGCCCTCACCCATCCGGGGGACGGCTTCAGCACTGTCTGGAGGCTTCGTGTCTGAGACCGGTGGATTCAGGAGGTAGTGTCCTCTGGTTACAAGATAGAGTTTGCTGTCTGCCCCCCCCCCCCCCCCCCCCCCCAAGGTTCATCAGATCCCGGATTCCTCATAACCCTGTGTCAGCTCAGGATCTAGTGCAAACCGTGCAAAGCCTTCTGTAGCTGGGGGTCATCTACAAGGTCCCTTTAAGAGAAAAGGGCAAGGGCTTCTACAGTATTCCAACCTCTTCACAGTGCCCAAAAAAGATGGGTCAGTCAGGCCCATCCTGGACTTGAAGATCCTCAACAAATTTGTCAGGTGCAGGCGCTTTCGCATGGAAACTCTGCACTCTGCCATCAGTTCCCTGCGCCCAGAGGATTTCATGACGTCTGTGGACATCAAAGATGCTTACCTTCATATTCCTGTATTTCCAGGTCATCAAAGGTTCCTCAGGTTCGCTCTGGAGGATCAACACTACCAATTTGTGGCATTGCCCTTTGGTCTCACTTCAGCTACCAGGGTGTTCACCAAGGTGGTGGCAGGAGTGATGTCTCTGCTCAGGTTTCAGGGCATCCGCGTGCTGCCCTATCTGGATGACATTCTCATCACTTCCCAGTCTCTACATCAGGCAGAGTTGGATACTCAGCTGGTGGTGTCCACCCTGGAGTCTTTTGGCTGGGTGATCAACCACCTCAAGTCTTCTCTGTCTCCGTCCTTGGTGACTTAAGCCTATGATGCCTGTTTGGGATTTGAACTTGATTTTGTCAGCCTTGCAGTGTGCTCCCTTTGAACCTGTGCAGGATGCTGCCCTGGCAATTCTTACTCTCAAAGTTGTCTTTTTGGTGGCTATCACCTCTGTTAGATGTGTGTCTGAGTTGGCGGCACTCTCCATCCAGCCCCCCTACTATGAGAGACATTAGGACAAGGTGGTGTTCCGCTTCAAGCCGGACTTTCTGCCTAAGGTTGTGTCTGCTTTTCATTTGAATCAGGACATTGCTCTTCCGTCATTGTGCCCTAATCCTAGTAATGCTAAGGAGAGGGTCCCAGACGACGAGATCTTTCAGGCCCTGTGTTGCTGTTGGGGTCAGCTGGACGTGGATCTGTTTGCATCCCGTCACAATCGCAAGCTTCCAAAATGAGTCTCCCTCGGACGCGACGGACGCGTTAACGGTTCCTTGGACAGAGTTTCGACTTCTCTATGCCTTTCCTCCCTTTCCTCTGCTGGGTCGTGTGCTGCGAAAGATAGCCCAGGAGGGGGTACCGACCATCCTGGTGTCCCCTCGTTGGCCGAGAAAGCTATGGTTCGCGGACGTAGTGCAGATGGCGGTGGATCAGTTCGTCATGCCCGACCTTCCAGAGCTCCTCACTCAAGGTCAACTTTGCCATCCCAATTTACAAACGCTAGCTTTGACGGCTTGGCTGCTGAAACCTCCATACTAACGGATAAGGTTTGACGTCTTCAGTGGTCAGCACCATGATCCAGGCTAGGAAGAAATCCTCTTCTATGATTTACTACAGGGTTTGGCATGCTTATGTTGCCTGGTGTGAGTCTTTTCCTTGTCGTACATTCTCCATTTCTAGGATTCTGGGGTCTTCTGGGTAATTCCGGCCTTATATGGCCGGGAGGGGCCACACGTCTTCCTGCAGTCGACTGCGCCACCTGGTGGCGGATTACCCACATGTAAATAATATGAAATGAAGCAAGACGTGCTGTACACCGTAAAATCAATTCTACAGGTGAGTAATCACAGAATTTTATTATTACATGTCTATGTGCTAACTTTGCTATTCAACCATAACAAAACTTAGAAGGACCTGGAATGTTCCTAATATATTATTCATATATTTTGGGGAATGCCATCCTGCTTGCCAAACAAATGGTCAGTCTTGCTATACAGCTTATTTGTGATACAGGAACAGCCTGTTAAAGTGGACCAAAACCCAGGATTTTGACTATCATGGGTTTTTGGTCCTTGCCCCTTGCAGTGGGAAACCCCCCAGGTCGCCCAATCTCACTGAACCTTTACCAGTCCTGCAATGTATGCGCAGCCCTCTCGTCCAGTCGGCATGCTCGGATCCACTCTTGTCCCTTCATCTAATAGCTCGTCTAAGGCGAGCGGATCCGAGCACGCTGGCCATCCACAAATGTCTGCCGCTGGCACGCTCCCTGCTAAAGGGATAGAGGGGGATATCGCCACAGCTCGCATTTATGCGCCGTTGAATCTGGAAAGAAGGTGAGTTTCCAGGGGGGTTTTACACAGCAGGGTATTCCAATTCTGGATGCCCTGGGAGAGGGAATTCAGAAGCCCTGGAATCTTATAGATTTTAGGGCCTTTGGGCCATGGATTTCAAGCCACTTTAAAGTGATATCAGGTAAAGGCAATTGTTAGACCATCGGGTCGGTAGGCACTCTCCTAAACTGTTTTCCATTTTTTAAATTAAAGAAGAAATGACTGCGATATCAAGGCAGATGAGGAACTGTATTTTCTCATTTATGGTGCGGAGCTGAGAGGAGGCACAGTGCTGGAGAAACGCTTGGCAAATAGCTGCTGTTAATCTTTTTTTAACCTTTTTGCATGAAAAAATCCTTTAAAATGGACAAACTGGAGGTATAGTTCAGGAAAAGGCAACATTGTACTTTTGGTTGAAATGGATACAGATCTTTGACTTCTTGGACCAGATCCTAGATTCTTCCTAAAATAGAGGGCGTCTTGGTCCCCATACTCCCCCGGGTAGTACTTTTATCTCTGATCCTTGGTCCCATTTCAAGAATGAAAAGACGCCTTTTAAAACAGACTCTATAGGCAAAGTGCATAAACTATCATTCAGCAGCTCCCCTCATCATGGCTGCACTCTCCCTTCCTGTCAGAACACAGCTGCTGAAAGTAGAAACAAAGCAAAGAGTAATGGCACACCCCCTGAATTTCATAGACCACCAATAATAGGGATAAGCTGGTGGTCTAAAGCTCTGTATCATCAGACTGTGGACACTGGGAGAGAGGGAGAACAGCCAAGGGATGAGAATGCCTGTCTCACAGACCCCGCCCACTATGCTGATTATTATGTGGCATCACAGAGCTAAGATAAATTAGGTGAAACCGTAAACTTATCTCAGCTATATCTTCTTAAATTTAAAAATGGAAAATAGTTTAGGACAGTGCCAAACGTAGCCCAACTCAATGGGCTAACAATTGTCTTTGCCCTCTGTATTCCTTTAAGTCTGCTGGGAGATCATGTTGCATAACAATATTGTAAGGAGATTAGGATAAGGGAGGAGTCAAACATTCACAAGGACTCTTCTAGACAGATCTCCTCTCTTCTAGATAGCAAAATGAGAAAGCATTTGTATTTGTGCTGCCTGACTTGTTTGCTATGTTTTTATGGTATTTATGTATTCTGACTTAGGTCGATATTGACATACTCTCGCATCGGAGGACATGTTAAGACGCTGACCTTTTGCCAGGGATCTCATTATTTAGCCGTAGCATCTGATAATGGCAATATCCAGCTACTTGGGATCGAAACGTCTAAGCCACCCAAGTCTCCCAAAATTCATTCACTACAAAGCAGGTATAATTAAAAATTGAATATTGTTTTATGGAAACCTAAAGTACCATTTACTGGCTATATATATATATATATATATATATATATGCTAACATAATAGATAATACATATCCATAACTTACAGACACACATTTATTCAAAACCGGCACAATTGTTTTCCTACTGATAACGTCGTAGTTATCATATAGTTTTATGAGATTTTAGTGGTGACAACAATGTTTCCCTATGAATAAGTGACTTGTGCAATTTTACTGTTGAACGCCAGTTAACCTTACAGTATGTAGGTAGGTTGTTTGTGCTATTATATAATTGGATACAGAAAAAATATTTGGTTAATATAATTTGTTTGAAAAAAAAACTTTCTATCTCTACTTTTTTCCCACCTAAAGTTTGATATAAGCGTAGGGTCAGCAGACAAATTTTCAAACATCAAGTGGACAAAAGGATACAGAGGTGAATATTTTTTTCAAAAAAGTGTAATAGTCAAAATCCTTTCCTTTTAATTTCAATATCATATTGTATTTTTCACCCTATAAGATGCACTTATTGTCCCCCAAAAGTGGGGTTGGTTTTAGCCTGTCTTATAAATAACAACAGCTACTGTATCCTGCATTATATTAATCTCTATGGGATGGACTATGTTTTATATCCATACATAATTCAAAGCATTTGAGATAGGAAGTGATTGGGCAGCAAAATAATGTTTTCCTACTTAAACTTTACAAAGAGGTACCTATGCCAAATCTTTATCTACAGGGCCTCCATCTGGAATCTTTTGGCCCCATACAGCAGGAATATTCTAAGTATACAGTACGTCCTGCTCCAGATATAATACTTACACTTGGGTTATCCTCCGCCAGATGGCGCTGTGCACTTCAGACATGCAAAAACAGGCTCCTCTCGGCCCTTCATATACCCGGGAACCTCCCACAGTGCTGACTGCGAAGACATGAAGTATCACTCTCTCGCAGGTGAGCGGGGCTATTACAGCCTGCGGCCCTGTTGGACTACCCGTCCTCCTTGTGATGTGCCTCCCAGCCTGGGCTGCGCTGGTCGGGTGAAGGTAGGCAGCACCATGCATGCTTAACGGAGCCATGCTCCACCGCAGTCCCCCACCAAAGGGTAGGCGGTTTAGGCTGATGGTGAGCCTCATAGTGGATGTCCCTCCCGCATCATTGCCCCATGCCCCGTGTTGCGGTGGGCCCTGTGTAAAGGTTCGCCATCCTCCCTCGTTTTTCCCCGTATTCGGGGGAAAAGAATGGGGGGGGTTGTGTTTGGCGGTCTCAGTGTACTGTATTGTCACGCTTATGGCCCTAGTTTCGCCCTTGACTGGCAACTGAGTGTCAGAGCCGCGCTGCTTGCTCTTTCTATTCTGGCCGCCGCCGTCTTTGCCTTCTCATTTTTTTATTAAAATGTACTGTGCTGGGTGGCGGCGTCGTCAGACTACGAGTATCCATCAGCAGATGCTTTACTAGTATATCCTATGCTTGGCCTGTTAAGCCTTGATGGCTGCTTCAGAGCTTCGCGCTCTTTGGGGGAGGTGGGGACCTGGCGTGGCGCTCCGCGTCACGCCCAGATTAGGCCCGCCCTTTGAGGGTCAGTTGGCGCCATTTTGTCGATCTTCGCGCGCGCGTGTGTTGCCGGTCCTTCTCCCCCCCCCCCCCCTGGTCTGTAAGTGCCCTCGCGGGTGATTTCATCATTAGTATATTTTCTGCTGCGCATGGCTCTGACCCCTCTTTTTCCCCTTCTGTCTTTCAGACGTCAAAGACTCCGGTGGCTTCTCCCGGCCTAACATAAATTGTAGCGGGCTTACAAAGAATTCTCCCACATTCCTAGTGGGTCTTTGGGACATCCAGGGTTGCCTATTGCATAAATCCCTGCTGACATGTATTGCATTGATAATCACCATATGGAGGCATCTCAGAATTATGTGGCTGAGGTCCCTCGGGGACAAGACCGGCTGTGTATAACGTGTGGCTATCCCCACGCTGATGCTGACAGGACACAGGTCTGCGCACCGTGTGCCGAGCGAGTACTGGTCCTGCAATCAGAATTGCCAGTGGCTGCTCCTCGCTTCAATACTCCTATTTCCCCAGGCTTAAATCTCGCTTCTGCTGAGTCGCATACGAGTGGGGAGTCTTCCAGACTGCCTACAGCTGATCAGATTATTACGGGGCTGACAAAGCGCTTGGGCCCTGGTAAGAAGCGGTCCTCGACGCCCCCTGTTTCTGCTTTTGCTATGGGATCGGAGGAGTTCACTACTCCGCGTGCCTGCACCCCTTCTGATGAAGGAGGGCTGTTCTCTGACTCGGGCTCATCTGATGAGGAGCCGAGGAGTCATGATGATTATGACCATAAAGATTGGAACCAGTTTGACACCATTGGTTTGTTGATTAGGATCTTTAAGGCCCTGTCTATCTCTCTCCCTAACGCGGCTCCCAAGCCGAGAGGGGAGCGTTTCCATACAGCGACACCGCACTTGGAATTCCTAGAGCAGGCTCACTTCCATGCTCTTGTACTCGAGGAATGGGAACACCCCGGTAAACTTCCAGGGGACTGGGATTGGAAATACCCTTTTCCCCCCCGAGATGGTTGATTGTTGGACATCGCCCCCTGTGGTAGACGCACCGATCATTGGGGTTCCTAACCCCCCCTTTATTGCAGCTCCTGCTTACAGTACCCTTCGGGATGCCGAAAACCGGCGCATGGATAAGCTGGCTTCACACGCCTTTTCTTGTGCAGGAACGGCGCTGCGCCCGGTCTGTGCCGCGGCCATCACTGCAGTGGCCACCAGAACCCTCATCGGACAGATACTTGAGCATCACGCTAACGATCTGTCCTGGGAGGTGTTTACTGCACTCTCCAGTTGTGATGTATTTGTAAGATTTATCCTTTTAGCTATGGATGACACCATTAGAATGTGTGCGAGGACCTCCGCCCTTGTGGTGGCTATGCTAAAAGGACTCTTACCAGGTTCCCCTTTAGAGGGCATCGCCTGTTTGGGGCTCGTCTGGACCTGTTTGGAAAAAAGGGCAAATCAACCCTGGTGCAGGCGCCCGTCTCGGCCCCCTCGGGACAGGGACGCCCCTCCCCCTCCATACCATAAACAAGAACCAGGGGTGTCCTCCCGGAGTCTTAGTGCAGACCCCTGCCCCATGAGCAACAGACAACGCCCTGGGCCCTCCGGCGGGGCTAAACCCAAAGCTTCCACCAAATCCCCTCAAGCATGATGGGGCGCCCTCGCACGCCTGGGTGAGGGGATGACTGCAGCACCTTGCTCCTATCAGGAGGCATCTTGCCTCATTCTGGTGGATACAGGAGGTAGTTTCCTCCGGATACAGGATAAAGTTTGCTGCGCGGCCTCCCCCAAGATTGTCAGGGTACTTCTGGTCCCTGCCTCTGTTCGCTACACCAACCTCTTCACATTTCCCCAAAGGGATGTGTCAGTCTGCCCTTCTGAATTCACAGGTTTCGGCAATTCTACTATTACAGGCAGTTTCTGCATGATAAATCTGAGATGGGCCATCAGCTCCTTGCGCCTAGTGGGCCCTTGCCGTCTGGGGAGATCAAGGATGCTTATGTTCACATCCCTGTGTCTTCTAGACACCGAGGCTCTTCAGGTTTGTGTTGGAAGTCCAACACTGCTAATCTGTGGCCTTGTTATCTGGCCTCTCTTCTGCCTCCAGAGTGCTCACCAAGGTACTGATGGAGGCTCTGTCTCTGATGAGACCAAGGGGCGTCCGTGTGAGACCTACCCGGTTGTCCTTTTTTCGCTTCCCAATCTCTACGTCAGATCGAGTTAGCTACTCGGCTGGTGGTGTCCATTGGGAGTCATTTGGATGGGTGTTCATTCACCTCAAGTCCTCCTTGTCCGCTTGATTGGTATCTCCATTACTAGGAATGAATCTAGATTCGGTTCAGGCGAGAATCTTCCTTCCTCAGCAATAAGGTGGGCAATCTGGTTGCGTGGGCTCAGCCCCTCCTTGCTGTTCCCGCCCCTTCACCAGGCAGGAATGCAGCTGGTGGGCCCGTTTGGTGACTTGCTTAGAAGAAGTCCCTTATACTCTTCTACCTGGGGCCCTTCTGCAACTTCTGTTGTTAATACTGGACAGGGACCCAGCATCCCTGGAGCAGGGTCATGTGTGCCTTTCCCCCTTGGTTAGGAGTCCCTCTTGGAGTGGATGTACTCTAGGAACCTGTCTGGGGGCAGTTCCCTTCTTGCCCTTCCTAGAGACGGTCACCATGGATGCCAACCTATCAGGTTGATTGGGGAGGTTTTCTTCTGTAACCCCATGCGGGTCCGGGGGAGGTGGGGCCTTTAGGAGGTCCTTGCACCTATCAATATTGAAACAGTGAGTTTCGCTTGACTTCTCCTCTTCATGGCCTGCCTGTTTGGCGGCGCTCGGTCTGTCTGACGACTGTGGCCTACCTCAATCATCTGTTTGGGACCTGGAGCAGGATGGTCCCCCGGGAAGGTATATGTTCCTGATCTGGGTGGAGGATAATGTTTCCTGCATATCAGTGGTATTCGCTCCGGTGGAGGTCCCTCTGCAACAGGATGTGCTAATTCTTGTGTCACTATGAGGTTCAACCAGTTTGGATCTGTTTGGTGCCCCGTCACTATTTCAAGCTCTTGCCCCTTGTTTCCCTGCTCCTGGATCCTCTGGCCGTGGTCATGATGCTTTAGTAATGTTATGACAGGACATTCTGGTCTGTATGTCTTATCTCCGTTCCCCCTGCTAGGCAGGGTTCTGCGCAGAATTGCTCTGGTAGGGGGACCATTGATACTGGTGGCCCCTGGGTGGCCTAGTGGAGTGTGGATTCGTAGACGTGATACCGAGGGTGTTAGATCTGTACGTTCTGCTAGGGGTGCCGCCCTGTTCGCTCAGGGCCTCCTTTACATCACTCCAATTTACAGTCTCTGGCCTAGCCGGCCTGACTGCTGGTTCTTCCGTCATTATGGAGACAGGCTTCTCTTCTCTGTGTTAGTGACTATTGGAAGTCTAAGAGCAAGCCTCTTCTTCTTCTTCTTCCATCTCTTATGAGGTATGGCGTACCCATATGGATTGGTGTGAGTCTGGGTCTCTTCCCTGTTGGGCGTTCTCTGTTCCCAGGGCTCTAGAGTTATTACAGCATGGCTTGGAGTTGGCTCTCCAACTCGGTACTCTGAAGGGTCAGGTTCTGCCCTGTCCACCTTCCTGTAGAAGACTATTGCTTATTTTCCTTGGCTAAGCATTCTTTCGGGGGTTGCTCATTGCGTTCCCCACGTAGTTCTATGGTCCCTGTTGGGATTTGAATTTTTATTCTGTTTGCCTTGCGGGTGTTCCTTTTGGACCGATTCAGGATGCTGTCTGGCTGTCTTTTACCTTCAAAGTTGTCCTTCTGGGACTGTTACTTCAGTCAGACGTGTGTCTGAGCGGGCGGCTCTGTTTAGCTAGCCCTCGTTCCTTGATATGCCCCAGGATAAGGTGGTGCTCCGCTTTACGCTGGACCTTCTGCCTATGGTGGTGTCTTAGGCTCATGTATTTAAGACATTGTCTTTCTTCTGTGATTTATTCCTAGTAACGCTGAGGCAAGGGGATCTACTTTCCCTCAACAGGTGCTGGAATTTTTTCCTGGATTGTCTCTTGTCCCTTAGGGGGACTGATGCCCCTTGGGGTTTGTGGGCACCTATCTCTGTATGTGCCTGATCTCGTCTGCTTCCAGGGGTTAAGCGGCCCTTGGCCTAGCCTTTACTTGGATGGTTGTCCCTTCTGGTCCTAGGGAAGGTTTGGCTTCTTCCTGGACTATTGTTGCCGTTTGATCTTGTTAGGCTGTTACTCAGGCCTATTCCTTTAAGGGGATGAGTTTCTTCTCATTTTATTCCTGATTCTACTGGTGCCTTGGTATCCTTGGGCCTTTCAGCACCAGGTTTTGTTGAACAAGTTTGCTAGACCGCTACTTGTTTTTTGTTCATACCTTGTTCATTCGCTTTCGGTGGCAAGGTTTGCAGGTGACAGTGCCTTTACTGTCTGCTGTGCCTTTTTTGTTGGGGATCCCACCCTACTTTATGGCCACTGCTATTGGATGTCCCAAGTGTAAGTATTATATCTGGAGCAGGACGTACTGTATACTTATAATACAATTCTGTGAAATACTCATCTGTAGAATTGGTATTATACGTATATAGTACGTCCTGCTCCACCCCACCCTGGTTTTTGCATTATTCTGGATCCCCTGTATGGTGATTGTTATTGTTATCATTACCAGTTTGTTTTGGTGGTTAAATTCTCCCGGCTTCTGGTTCACTGCTTTTCAATGTTGGGGATTTGTGGGAGGTCCCCTGGGTATATGAAGGGCCGGGAGGAGCCTGTTTTTGCATGTCTGCAGTGCACAGCGCCAGTTGGCGGAGGATAACCCAAGTGTAAGTATTATATCTGGAGCAGGACGTACTGTATACGTATAATACCAATTCTACAGGTGAGTATTTCACAGAATTGTATTTTCTGGCCCCCCCTCATAGCCAATGTGTGATGGGTTGGCCCCTAGTATAAACTGAGCCTCTGACCCCAAGGCAACCAGGCTTTCCTTCTAGCCTAGACCAAGAAACAAGAACTCTAGGGGCTAGGAACCCGTCCATCATATTATATGTTATGAGAGGCCCAGTCACAATATAGGGTTCACAGAGACTGGTCCCCTCTGTAAGCTATATGTGATGGTTGGGACCTTAGTTTGAACTGGATCTCTGCCCCCAAGGCAGTCAAGTTTACCATATTATTTACGTCATAAACAAGACTGAAAACCCAAGCCCAGTCATCACATTATATGTTATGAGGGGCCCAGATACAATATAAGCTCTATAGAGTCTGCCCCCCCCTCTAACCTATGTGTGATGGCTTGATCACTAGTTGTAATTGGACCCCAAGGCACACCAGCCTGGGGAGGGGGCAGACACTCTTATTTATCATCAAGCCAGCAGCAATAGTGTGGCAGCCTGTGGGTTTCAGGTCAGGGTGGCCATTGGACCCCATACTGGAGTATTAGCTCTCCTGTCCTGATGACTGCTATGTTTATCTATACAGGATACCATTGTGGTAGGAATAAATCGGTATTGCACTTTCCTTTATGCCACATGTGTCAAACTCAAGGCCTGGGGGCTGGATGTGGCCCTCTAAGCCTTTTTATGTGGCCCCTCCCTTCTTTTGGGATTCCCGAAATCGTCGCCTGTAGGCTTCCGGGGTGACAGCGTACCGGGCTAACAAAGCCTCCTTTACTAGATGGTAGTGTGGTAAGTCTGCATCAGGGATGGCCCGGAAAGCATCGGAAGCTTTCCCAGATAGTTTCCCTGATAATATGGTGACCCATTCCTCCGTGGTTACCCGGTGTAAAGCGCACTGCCGTTCAAAATCGGCCAAAAATCCGTCAATCTCGTCGTCACTTTCCTGGAAGGACTTAAATTCTGCAAATGGAATCTTTCTCCCCCCAGTGTAACTGAGGCTGAGAGGCTGCTGGGTTGAAAGTCGCCAATCTTCCCTTCGCTTACTGGCCTCTGCCTCCGCTGCGGCGAAGACTCGGTCGATCAGTTCCTGTGATGGATTCGGGCCATAGACCGACAATCTGTTCCGAACCGCTTGAACGAGAGCAGCGTCTTCATCGATCTCTATATTGGTTTCGGTCCTCACTGCTGCACGATCCATTTCGATCAGCTCGGCTATCAGTTCCTGACGTGGGCGGTTGCTAGCTGACCTTCCCCGGCTCTCGAGTAGATCCTTCAGGGTCCGCCCTTTCAACTTGTCATACTGACTCTCCATCAGGGTAGCACTCTCTCTGGGTAGAAAGGACCATCCCGCCGCTTGCCACCAATTGTAGCGATAACCCTTATCGCCGGAGGGCTTCCCCGCCCGAGACGTCCTTTTCCCAATGGTGAGAGGTGCTGCAGGAATTCCAGAGTCATCCGTGAGGAACCAGGAACAGCCCTTACAAGGGCTAGTGAATTGTAATATAGCGTTTCCCCCAATAAGAGACAGAACTCAGTATTGAGGGTGAAGATGAACTGACTTTATTAGTGCCACACTGTGCCTTATATGCAAGGCTCCATGCAAGGGGACCTCCCCCGTGGACCTGATGGAGGACTGCATGACAAACACACGGACCAATGGGAGCAGGGCACACAATCCCTCAACTCTGCCGGTAACACAATCAGTAGAACAATAGCAGTCTGTAACACAATCAGTAGAACAATAGCAGTCTGTAGCACAATCAGTATAACAATAGCAGTCTGTAATACAATCAACAATGGCAGTCTGTAAAGCAATCAATAACAGAATGGCAGTCTGTCTGGGACATGCTCAAGAAAATGAAAGTAATGGGTCTATGCAAAAACAGCGCCTTTAAAATCCAAAGGCAGAGTCTGTCACAAGAACCTATCCTGTATGTTTCCCCCCCCCCGAATAAGAACCTATCCTGTATGTTTCCCCCACCCTTTACATACAAATTGCCCACATTAAATATCCTACCTGCACCTACTGCATTTTCTGAACTTTTAAACATCCAAGATTGTGGCCCATGGAGTCTCAGGCTGTCTGCAGACAGGAAGTGTTTTTTGACTATGCCGCTCTGCATTCTGGGATTGCTGTCCTTTTCTAACCCCAGCTTTGCTCTGTCTGTACAAAGCACAGCTATAACCCCGTCCCCCTGAATCCCCCCCCCTCCTCTCCTTAATATGTGATGCCTCTGGGGCTAGATGGTGGCACCCGTATCCTAGAGTCCTGAACAGATTTGCAGCCCAGTGGGGGAAAGAATTATAAGTAAGCAATTTGAAATATATGAATTTTAGATGCTGGGGAATATTTCAAGAATTTGGGTTTTTCATAAAATTATGCTGATGGTTCAGTCGACGAGAATGCTAGTTTAGCCCTTGATGAAAATTAGTTTGATACCCCTGCTCTCTGCCTTCCAGAAACAATCTTCATGGGACTGTTTATTTATAAGACATTTATTCTTTTCACTTTCTGTAGGTCTTTGGATCCACAGGAAGATGGTTGTGTAGTAGACATGCATCAGTTTAATGCAGGATCGCAGTCTGTACTTGCCTACGCTACAGTGAATGGCTCACTGGTTGGCTGGGATCTCCGATCTAATACCAATGCCTGGACCTTGAAGCATGACTTGCGCTTAGGACTCATCACTTCTTTTGCAGTGGATATCCACCAGTGCTGGCTGTGTATTGGTAAATTTTTTTCTGCATATCATATATACTCAGTGTACAATACATAAGGGCTAATTCTGCACCATGAGAATTTTTTTTCTCACGCTTTTTTGTGAGAAAAATAATGTATCCTGATTTTTTTTTTTTTGGTGCAATTCAGCACCATTTAGCTTTGCAAATATTTGAATCCTGTACTCAGGGAAAAAATGAAGAAAAAAGTGAGAAAAAAAACTCTCATGGTGCCAAATCAGCCCTATAGTACATAAATATTTTATATTGTAAAATTGGACATTCACTAGACCTCTGAATTTTCTGTTTTGGCAAGAGATCCATCAGCCTTTTTTGTTTCAGAAACCCTGTCTGTGGGGCATCCAGATTTGCCCCACCCAGTGAATTTCTTTAATTCACTGGGTATACTTGCCGATCTGGGGACCCCATGGCAACAGCTAGAATACTGTGTGCAGTTCTGAAGACCTTACCTGCAAAAAGACATTATTCAAATAGAACGGGTCCAAAGGCGGGAAACAAAAATGGTGGAAGGACTTAAACTTAAAACTTATCAGGAAAGACTTAAAGTGGACCAAAACCAAGGATTTTGACTATCCTGGGTTTTGGACTTTACCCCCCGGCACCCCGATTGGGAATGCCCCGCTGTGTGAAACCCCTTAGTTCGCCCAATCTCACTCAACCTTCCTCGGTCCTACGGTGCATGCACAGCCTCTCGTCCAATCAGCACGCTCAGATCCGCTCCAGCCCCTTTGTCCTAGAGCTTGTCTAAGGTGTGTGGATCCGAGCGCGCTGTCGGCCGCATCCCCCGCTACCCTTTAACAGGGAGCGTGCCTGTGCCGGCCATTCAGAAATGCATGGTGCGGGCATGCACCCTGCTAAAGAGATTGGGGAGGATGCGGCCGCTGCTCACGCATGCGCTGTTGGACCGGGAACGAAGGCGAGTTTTCAGGCGACCTGGGGAGTTTGACACAGCGGGGCACCCCGAGGGAGTGTGAGTATGCCTGCCCTGTCTCATAGACTCCAGGGTGGGTTTTGGTCCACTTTTATTTGTACAGTCTAGAGGAAAGAAGAAAGAGAGGGGGGGGCATGATTGAGACCTTTAAATAAGGTTCAAGAGGGAAGTGTTTTTAGGAAAAAAACTTAATGATAGAACAAAGGGGCACAACCTAAAGCTAGTCGGAGGGAATATCAGGAGCAATGTTAGAAAATATTATTTTACAGAAAGAGTAGTAAATGCTTGGAACAAACTTCCAGAAGAGGTTTTTGAAAATCGACAGTAAATTTAAACATGCCTGGGATAAGCACACATCTATCCTAAGATAGAGAACATGCAGTATACACATAAGGGCAGACTAGATGGACCGTGTGGTCTCCTTCTGGCATCAGCCTACTTTAAACCTCCTCACGAGGCACAGACTTTGCCTAAAATAAAATGTGTGGAGGAGTACAAAGCAGCCATGTCTTGTACACTCCTCCCACATACAGTATAGTACATTGTCTATGACAAGAATAAAAGCAGAAAGGCTTTCAGCATCGGACATAGGGAGATTGCCCTATCAGTTGCCCCTAGGAGAGCAGTTAATAGCCCTGAAGTTCCATCAGAAAAGTCTCCCTATGATCGATATAGCGCTATTCTCTACTGCTCAACATTTTAAAAGATTTAAATAGCTCTTCCTATGTAGTGATTACAAACCTTTTATTTTCTTTGTAAGGTACAAGTTGTGGAACTATGGCTTGTTGGGATATGAGATTCCAGTTACCAATATCCAGCCATACTCACCCTGCACGGGCAAGGATCCGGCGCCTTCTAATGCATCCGCTGAGCATGCACACTATGTATCAGTCTTGGGTGATAGCAGGTATGTGCTGGGCTTGCTTTAACATGTAGAGTGTAACAATTTTCACTGATTTGGATTAAATGCACACATAGCGTAATGATGGGCTGCCCTAGCAACGCGCCTGGGGAGCAATTTAGGGGGGTTAGGTGCCCTGCTCGAGAGCACTTCAGTCATGTCCCAGCTGGGAATCGCCACAATCTTGTCACAAGGCTGCTTCCTTAAAGCGGACCTTCACTCTGAATAAGAGTCTATCTTATATGTTTCCCACACCCTGTACATACAGATTGCTCACATTAAAAATCATCCTACCTGCATCTACTGCATGTTATGAGCATTTAAACATCCAAGATGGCGGCTTATGGAAGCCGCCATCTTATCAGGCAGCCTGCAAACAGGAAGTGCCTCCTGATTGTGCTGCTCTGCATTCTGGGACTGCTGACCGTTACCTGACCCCAGCTCTGCTCTTTCTGAGCAAAGCACAGCTATAACCTTCCCCCCTGTTCTTATCCCACTCTCCTCTCCTCAGTAAGTGTGATGCTTCTGAGTCAAGATGGCGGCGCCCGTATCCTAAATTCCTGAACAGAGTTGCAGCCCAGTGGGAGAAAGAATAATAAGTTAGTGACTAAAAATTTAAAATATATTAATTTTAGATGCTGGGGAACCATTTTTTAAGAGTTTGGGCTTTTCATTAAATCACGCTGAAGGTCCGGTTTAACCTCTAGGCCATGACTGGCCCTTATGTGGTTGTAACTGTAATTGTAACTCACACAACGGTCCTAAAAATACCCTAAATCAGGGTTTCCCTGTATGTTTTTTTTATATCACCACTTTCCATTTTTTAATTATCTCAAGTACACCCCTGGGTATGTATTCGCCAATCTTCCCCACTCTCCCGATTCAGCAGATTTTTTTTTTTTTTGGGCAAGATTTTTTTGAGAGAATTTTAGTTTTTGGGAGAAATCGCACAAAAAGTCTCTCAAAAAGTGTAAACTCATGTGATTTGGGGGAGTGTTTGAAACAGGGACATTTAGTCAAGATCAGTCTTATGATTTTGTTACTTATCAGTCTGTGTCTTCTTTCCTCTTAGCCCCGGCAGACGCATCTTCCTCTGGTCCGGTGGGGTGTTCAGTGCCCTGCCATCTATGGGACCCCTCCATTGTCTTATTTAGGCTGCGGCAGTGTCAAAAGATAATTCCGCCATCTGGATCACGGGGGATACAGGTCCTTCCTCCCCCTGTCCTGGCTGGGAGTAAGCTCAAAAGACCAGTTAAAAGGGCAGGAGGATTACAAGCCACCTTCCCAAAATCCCAGCGGCAACTTGCTGCTCCCTCACACATTACCTGAACCCCCAATGCCCTACCTGTGCTTTAGGGCATAAGGGTTGGTAATGACTAGGACCAGGGGCCGCCATTTCGGCCCTTGAGCTTTGGCATTACCAGCCCCTATGCTTGGTTTGCCAGGTTGGTAAGCTTTTCCCAATGTATGGCACGGCCTGCTTCACGAAGTCATTACATCTGGGTATTCCGCCACAAGGTTGCGCAGTGCACTGCAGAAGAGTTGTGGCTCCGCCCGGTACCATATAATACTTTAATATAATAATATTAAGTGCTCAAGGAGCGCTGCTCCAAGACGCAGACCCTGTACCACAAAGGGTAGCCGGCCATAGGCTTTATGGTGAGCCTAGGGATGCGGAGTTCCTGTCCTAGCTGCTGAGGGGGTGAGTGTTTTGGGGAGTTTTTGGAATGTTTTCTGGGAACCCCCCCCCCCCACTGGCCTGGGCTTCGCCGCTGCCTGCTCGCTCTCCTCCCCCCCCCGACGGGTGTTCGGGGGGGGGGGGGGGGTTGTTTGTGTGTTTTAATCTGTTTTTGTATACTTTTACCGCCGGCGCCGCTTTGTACTGCGCTCCGCGGCGGGCGGCGCTATATCTGTGAGTCGTTTTTTTTTTTACTGTGTGGATGACGTCGGCGAGGTCACGTGAGCGCCACCTTCGCGCTCTTCGCTTCGGGGGGGGGGCGGGGCCGGCGGATGACGCGTATCCCGTGGCCCGCCCCTCAAGGTTCCTCTGCCGGCGCCATCTTGCCTTTGCTGCGCGTCTGGGGCCCTCTTCATCTCTCGTCTGCGGCGGTGTTTTCTGAGTGTGTCGCGTCGTCTGGTGGCTGGCGATCCTTGTCCTGCTTGGTCCGTGAGTCCCCTCTGGGGTTTTTTGTTGTACTTGGTGCATGGGCTGCGGGATATTTATGTATTTTGCTTATGTCTTTCAGGCGGGACACCCATGGGTTGTGGTTTCTCCCGGTCCTGCTCCTTACTCTCCCCCCCCCCCTTCATCTCCCTTTACTATTCCGGGGGCATCCCGGGGGGGCTTTTATTAGCCATTACCCTGTGCTGGCATATTGCGCCTGTATATTGTACCATATAGAGGCTTCTGGGGGTAACGTGCTCGGGGGTCCTTCGGGACAATCCCAGCTGTGTTCCATGTGTGGGGTATCCCCTATCAGTAATGACTTCACAGTGTGTGGCCCATGCGCCCATGCTGTCCTTGCGCTTCAGTCTGGGCTGCCTGCTTCTCTCCCAAACTCTGCGCCCCCTTCGGCATCACCCACCCCGCCGCGCCTGCATTTAGCCACCAGTGTAGGGGATTCTAGCAGGGGGTCACAATCTGATCTGGCACTTCGTGTGGCCAGCATTGAAAAACAGCTTGCCAGGCCTGTTCCATGTAAGGCCTCTAGCAAGAAGCGGCACCTGGGTCCCATGCCTGCATGGTTTACTGAGAAGTAGGAGGAAATTGATCTTTTTTATGACCGTTACTCCCTAGAGGAGGGGGAGCTTTTCCCGGGCTCTGATTCCTCTGGGGACTAGCAGGTGGGCTGCGACAGTGACCCTGGGTCTGAGTCTGAGGATTCCTGGTTCCCTGAGGACACTGCTAATCTGTTGTCTCACATTTTTGAAATCTTGCACATTGTCCCCCCTGAGGTGGCTAAGAGGAAACAGGGGGAGCTTTTTCGTACTGTTAAGCAGCGTCTGGAGTTCGGTTCAAAGTGTGGTGCTCAAGTAGTGGGAACATCCTAGTAGATTGCCCGCGGTGCCCAAAGGATGAGAAATACCCATTTCCTGCTGAACTGGTTAAGTGATGGTCGGGTCCCCCCGAGGTGGATGCTCCCGTTCTAGGGCTGTCCAACACCTCAGTCATGCCTTCCCCTGACGCTACTACTCTGCGGGACAGCGAGGACCGGCGTATGGATCAGCTGGCCTGCCATGCCTTTGCATTTATGGGGGCTGGGTTGCGCCCGGCCTGTGCCGTTGCCATAACTGCTATTGCTCTTAAGAGACTAATCAATCCTCTCCTTGATGGCGCTACAGCTGGTAGGGAGGAGTATAGGACCCTCTTGCTGTGTTCTGATTTTGTTGCCTTTATTCTTACTGCCATGGATGATGTAGTACGGCTGAGTGGTAGGGCCTCTGCCCTCTTGGTGGCTATGCGCCGCTCTGTTTGGTTGCGCCAGTTGCCAGCTGACGCTGCTGCTAAGAAGGCTCTCGCTGGGCTCCCCTTTGTGGGGCTGCGGCTCTTTGGTGAGCGCCTGGATGTTTTAGCCATGGATGGTAGGCTGCCTCAGCGTAGGAGGCAGCCTTGGCCTCTTCGGGGGCCATCCGCTTCAGTCTCCTCCTTTCGCACCCCCAGAGGAGGTCGAGGCCCCTTCTTTTCAGGTATCCGCAGGGGTTCTTGGGGGCCGTGGCAGATCCCGTGGTCGTCCTGGTCTCTCATGGGACCCCAAGCCCAAACCTTCTCCCAAGCCCCCTCAGGCATGAGGAGGCGCCCTCACCCATCTGGGTGGGGGGACGGCTTCGTTATTTTGTCTGGAGGCTCCGCGTCTCAGACCGGTGGATTCAGGAGGTGGTGTCCTCTGGTTACAAGATAGAGTTTGCAACCTGGCCACCCCCCAGATTCATCAGATCCCGGATTTCTCACAACCCTCTGTCAACTCAGGGGTTGCGCCTTGCGGTTCAACGTCTACTGGAGTCAGGGGTCATTTGCCTGGTGCCTTCCCAGGAATGGGGTCAGGATTTCTACTCCAATCTGTTCACGGTCCCCAAAAAGGACGGGTCCCAGGGGCCCATCCTGGACTTGAAGGATCTCAACAGGTTTGTCAGTTTCAAGCACTTTTGCATGGAGACCCTTCGCTCGGCTGTCAGTACCCTTCGCCTGGGCGCTTTCATGACCTCCGTGGACATCAAGGATGCTTATCTTCATGTGCCAGTCTTTCCAGGTCATCAGAGATTTCTCAGGTTTGCTCTAGAGGATCAGCATTACCAGTTTGTGGCTTTACCGTTCGGTATCACCTCGGCGCCTCGGGTGTTCACCAAGGTGCTGGCGGGCGTGATGGCTCTGCTGCGGCATCAGGGCATTCGCGTCCTTCCTTACCTGGACGACATTCTGATTGTGGCTCAGTCTCTTCATCAGGCCGAGAAGGATGCTCAGGTGGTGACCTCCACTCTCGAGTCCTTCGGCTGGGTGATCAACTATCCCAAGTCTTCACTGTCTCCGTCTTTGGTGAGGTCCTTTCTGGGCTTGACTCTGGATACCTCTCAAGTCAAGGTATTCCTGCCTCAGCAGAAATTGGAGGGCCTTCAGAAGCAGGCACGGACTCTGCTCTCGTGTCCCAATCCCTCCATCCGGCAGGGGATGCAGTTAGTGGGCCTGATGGTGTCCTGCTTCGAGGCGGTCCCCTTTGCTCAGTTTCACGTGAGGCCTCTTCAGTTGCATCTTCTGTCTGTTTGGAATCGGGAATCTATAAGATTCCCGGACCGATCAGATCCCTCCCCGCGGGGCATCCGAAATCGGGATGTCCCGCGGGTAGGAACCCCCCAGGAGGCCCACAATCCTTACCTTACCGGCGATCCAACTGCGCATGCGCGAGACGCGGCCGCGTCTCTCGCTTCCCTCTAGCAGGGCGCGCTCCCGCGCCTACCGTTTTGTGAATGGCCGGTGCAGGCGCGCTCCCTGTTAGAGGGAAGCGAGAGACGCAGCCAATGACAGCGCTCTGGTATGCGCGTCCAAGCGGCTTTGGACGCGCATACCAGAGCGACTCTGAGCGCTGTCATTGGCCGGACGAGGTCACGTGGGAGCGGGGAGAGGTGAGTTTTTGCGGCGATCGGGGGGGTTTCACACAGCGGGGCACTCCCGATCGGGGTGCCCCACCTAAGTGGACCAACACCCAGGATAGTCAAAATCCTGGGTGTTGGTCCACTTTAACGACTTGGCTGCTAAAACCTCCATCTTGATGGATAAGGGGTTGCCGGCCTCTGTTGTTGATACCATGATTAGGACTAGGAAGAAGGCCTCGTCCTTTATCTACTATAGGATTTGGCATGCTTACATTGCCTGGTGTGAGTCTAGGTCTCTGCCTTGTAGGGTGTTTTCTATTCCCAGGATTCTGAAATTTTTGCAACATGGCTTTGATTGGGGCCTTCAACTTAGTACCCTCAAGGGACAGGTGTCAGCCCTGGCAATCTTCTTCCAAATCTTTTGCCAATCACCGGTTGGTCAAGACTTTCTTTCAGGGAGTTGCTCATGGGCGTCCACCACGTAAACCTATGCTACCTGTTTGGGATCTAAGTCTAGTGTTGTCTGCTCTGCAGGGTCCTCCCTTTGAACCTATCAGTGGGGCCGCTTTGCCCATTATGACTCTTAAGGTGGCCTTCCTGGTGGCCATTACTTCAGGCGAGTTTCTGAGCTGGCGGCTCTCTCCATCAAACCTCCTTATTTTGAGCGGCATCAGGATAAGGTGGTGTTTCGGCTTAAGCCGGATTTCTTGCCTAAGGTTGTGTCTGCTTTTCATCTCAATCAGGACATTGTTTTGCCTTCTCTGTGTCCTAATCCTGCTAATTCCAAGGAGTGGACACTTCATTCTCTGGATGTTGTCAGGGCCCTGAAGTTTTATTTGGTTGCTACTGAGTCTTTCAGGAAATCTGACGCTCTTTTTGTTCTTCCTGCTGGACCTAGGAAGGGTTTGCCTCCGGCTAAATCCACTATCAGCTAGTGGATCCGTCAAGCGGTGGAGCAGGCCTACACTGCCAGGGGGAAGGTTCCTACTTTTAGGGTTACTGCTCATTCCACTCGTGCTGTTGGTGCATCTTGGGCCTTTCAGCACCAAGCTTCTGTTAAACAAGTTTGTAAGGCTGCAACTTGGTCTTCTGTTCATACGTTTTCCAAGTTTTACAAGGTTGATGTTAAGGCCTCAGCTGATGCTGCTTTTGGCCGCAAGGTGCTTCAGGCAGTGGTGGTTTAAACTGCCTGCTGTTACTCTTTGGGGATCCCACCCTACTTATGGACACTGCTTTTGGAAGTCCCAGATGTAATGACTTAGTGAAGCAGGCCGCAGGCCGTGCCATGCCTGCAGGCAGGCATGACTTAGTGAAGCAGGCCGTGCCATGCACGGTAAAAGCAATTCTACAGGTGAGTACTCACAGAATTGTCTTTTTTTGGGTAAGAATTAGAGGGGGTGGGCAAAAATACCATTTTGCCCACCCCCTCTAAAGCTTACCAACCAAGTATAGGGGCTTTTATTGTATTATTTTTACCTGCATGGACAGCCCCTTCAAATCAGCTATTGGGAAAATCATTGTGGCGGTCATGTGTGCAATATAGTGTCCATGAACAGGTTATGGCCTAGAAACAGGCGGTGCCTGTCTGTGTATTCCCAACAGATATGGTTGAAGATCAGCTAACAGAATATTTCCTGTTTAGTAGCTGGCCGTCATGCATTTTGAATCTCATTTCCTGATTATAATTTGACATTTGTACAGTGAGGTCGAGCATGACATGGTCTTGGAACTGTTAATAGAACATTTGTTACCAAGAAATTCAGTGCCTTGAAAAAGTATTCATACCTCTTGAACTTTTCTATCATTTTAAAGTGGACTAATCACCCCCTGTGGCCAGCATGGAATCTAAAAGCCACAAACTTGAATTTACTTTATTTATATTATTTTATTAAGATTGTGTGATAGAGTAACACATAGCAGCAAATACACACATCTGTAAAGAACATGATATATGCGTTTTCCAAATTTAGAATAAAAATATAACCTGAGAAATGTGGCGTGCAGATGTATTCAGCCCTCTGTACTCTGATGCCCCTAAATAAAATCCAGTGTGACCAATTGCCTTCAGAAGTCCCCTAATTAGTAAATACCTCTTGTACATAGTCTTGTACCTGTATGAAATTTATTCTCACTATAACTAAAGCTGTCATGTGAAGGCCTCAGAGGTTTGTTGGGGAACAGTAGTGAACTAACAGCATCATGAAAACCAAGGAACACGCCAGACAGCTCAGTTTAGTTCTTGCCACCCATTCATAGAAAGGTTGCTCTGACTATGGAAAAGGGTGCAGAGGAGAGCCACCAAACTAATAAGAGGAATGAAAGATCTTAGTTATATGGAAAGATTACGAGAACTAAATCTGTTTAGTCTTGAGAGGAGACGACTGAGGGGGGGGACATGATTAACTTGTATAAATATATAAATGATAACTGGCCAATGCAAAAAATATGGGGAAACAATATTTTAGGTAAAATCATCTCTAAAAACACACACTCCCTCCGGCTGGAAAAATAGAAATTCAGTCTCTGGAGGCGACAATCATTCTTTACCATAAGAACTATAAATCTGTGGAATAGCCTCCCACAGAAGCTTGTTACAGCATCCACTGCTAACCGCTATTGCTATTAGCTGTTATCAGTAAAAAAAAATAAAATAAAAATAACTTCCCCTACCCCAACAATTCTTGGTTGAACTTGATGGACATGTGTCTTATTTCAACCGTATTAACTATGCAACTATGACCAAAACCCATGGAGATCGGCCCAGGAATCTATAGCATGAGCCAATTGATTCCTTCCCCCAGGACATCCAAATTCGTGATTCCCCACTGTCTGAAACCCCTCAATTCGCACATAAACTCTCCTCCTTTCCCGGTCCAACGGTGCATGCTTGAGCAGCGGCCGCATCCCCGCTATCCCTCTAGCAGGGTGTGTGCCTGCGCCAGGCTTTTGTAAAAGACCGGCGCAGGCACGCTCCCTGTCAGAGGGTAGCGGGTGATGCGGCCACCAGCGCACAGCGAGGCGCTCGGGGGCAAGGACCAAAACAAGGACCAAAACCCAGGATAGTCAAAATCCTGGGTTTTGGTCCACTTTAAAGGAAGAAAAACCGAATTAGAGATGCATCCAAAAGGTCCAGAGTCACTCTGGAGGAACCATCAAGGAGAAAGACAATTTTGAAAGCAAGCCATAAAAAATCCTGTTTGCAGTTTGCCCCAAGCTATGTAGGGGACAGAGCAAACATGTTTAAGAAGGTTCTCTGGTCGGATACAAATCATTGAACCTCTGGATTTAAAGGCCAAACGCTGTGTGTGAGGGAAAGCTAACAATGGACATCACCCTGAACACACCATCCCCACTTAGAAACACGGCGGTGGCACCATCATGCTATAGGGCTACTTTTACTTTAGCAGGGAATCTGGTCAGAGTTGATGGACAGATGGATGGAGCTAAATACAGGGCAATCCTGGAGACTTTTGTGTCTGCTAAATACTTGAGACTGGTATGTAGGTACAACTTCCAGTAAGACATCAACCCTAAACACACAGCCAGAGCTACAATGGAATGGTTGATTTCAAAGCATATTCTTGTGTTGGAATGACCCAGTCAAAATCTAGATCTAAATCCCATCTCTGAGAATCTGTGTCATGACCTGAAAATTGAACACTTGTTTTTACCTACCTGTAGAGGGCGATATTGCAGAGAAGTCAAAGAAAAAAGAGAGCCCCTCCCAGTCCATAAATACCTGGGACCTCCCACTATATCCCAGTGTTCCTTCTCTGCAGATCGGCAACAAGTCAGAAGAATGAAGTCTCCTGCTTGCAGGTAGCCGGGGTAACTCCCGGCCCCCTTCTTGGTTCTATTGCTGCCCGGCACTCTGTTATTTCCCCTTAGTGAAGCCTCCCAGCCTAGGCCACAAGGGGAGTTGTTTGAGGTGTCCAAGCCGCGCTTGGAGTTTCCCCATCAAAAGCACTTTGACGATGTCATTCTTAAGGAATGGGAAAGGCCTACTCGGCTTCCGGGTGTTCCTCCGGGTTGGGATAAGAAATATCCTTTTTCGGCGGACCTGGTCAAGCGATGGTCATCCCCTCCCGAGGTTGATGCTCCGGTTTTGGGGTTATCTAGCACCGCGGTTTTGCATTCTCCTGATTGTACTACCATCAAGGATGGTGAGGATAGACGTATTGACCAGTTGGCTTGCCACGGTTTTGCCAGTGTTGGGTCGGCCTTGCGGCCTGTTTGTGCTTCGGCACTGTTGTTGTTGGCTTCCAGGTCGCTTGCTAAGGATCTGTGGACTTCTTCTGGCCTTGACCCGTCTAGTGATGAGTTCATTGCTCTCAAACGTTGTGAGTTGTTTTTGTCTTTTGTGCTTGCCGCTCAGGATGACACCATGGTGATGTGTAGTAGGACTGCGGCCTTGTTGGTGGCTATCCGGCGGTTGGTTTGGTTGCGCCAATGGGCGGCTGATTTTGTTTCTAAAAGGTCTCTTACGGCTCTCCCTTTTGTGGGTCTGCGCCTGTTTGGAGAAAAATTGGATTCGGTTGCCAAGGGAGGTAAGTTACCTCAGCGCAAGAAACAACGTCGTTCCTTTCGGGGACGACCTCCTTTAACCCTTCCTTTCGGGGAGCCAGAGCGGGCAGGGGTTCGGCTTTCTCCGCCACCAGAGGTGTCGCCTGGAACAGGGGCAGGGGTCGTGCCCGTCCTGGACACTCTTGGGGCTCCAAGCCCAAGCCCGCTGCTAAGCCCGCTCATCAATGAGGGGGCGCCCTCACCCTTGCGGGTGGGGGGATGGCTGCGACTTTTCTCCCAGGTCTGGGACCGGGAGGTCTCGGACAGATGGATTCGGAAAGTGGTGTCGTCCGGTTACAAGCTGGAGTTCGAGCCCCGGCCTCCTCGCAGATTTTTTTCAAGTCTCGGGTCTCGTCGGACCCCCTGGCTGCGCAAGGGCACCGAGCGGCTGTGAAGAATCTTTTGAATATGGCAGTCATTTGCCCGGTGTCTTCCGCGGAAAGGGGCCTGGGCTACTATTCAAATCTGTTCACGGTGCCCAAAAAGGACGGATCTGTCCGTCCCATCCTGGATCTGAAGCTCCTCAACAGGTTTATTCATCCTCGGAAGTTCCGCATGGAAACCCTGCACTCGGCCATCAATTCTCTTCGTCAGGGGGACTTCATGACGTCCATAGACATCAAGGATGCTTATCTACACGTTCCTATCTTCCCGGCACACCAGAGATTTCTCTGGTTCGTGGTGGAGGATCGGCATTTTCAATTTGTGGCTCTTCCGTTCGGCCTTACCTCAGCTCCAAGGGTTTTCACCAAGGTGCTGGCAGGGGTGCTGGCCCTCCTCAGGGTCCAGGGAATTCGCATTGTGCTTTATCTGGACAACCTTTTCTCGTTTCTCAGCCAATCGGAGACAGACACCAGAACTGTGGTAGCCACTCTGGAGAGATTCGGCTGGGTGATCAACTATCCCAAGTCCTCCCTCTTTCCGTCCAGGGTGGTGTCCTTTCTGGGAATGTCTCTGGATTCTTCCCAACACAGAGTGTTTCTTCCTCACTCCAAGGTTCTCTTGATTCAGGAATTGATTCAGCTTCTTTTGTCCAACCCTTGCCCGTCTATCAGGCAGGAAATGAGGCTGGTGGGATTGATGGTGGCCTCGTTCGAGGCGGTTCCCTTTGCTCAGTTTCTCACAAGGACGCTTTAGCTTCATCTGTTGGCGGCTTGGGACCAGTGTCCAAGGTCGTTGGATCTGTCTTTCCGGATGTCCTCCCGGGTTCGGCAGTCTCTTCAGTGGTGGCTGGTTCCGGCCAATCTCTTGAGGGGCCGGTCTTTTCTGGCGCCTCTTTGGGAGACAGTCACCGCGGATGCCAGTCTGTCGGGGTGGGGGGGCTTCTGGAAGGGTCTTCAGTTTCAGGGCCTGTGGGGGCCTCAGGAGGCCACTTGCCCATCAAGCCATCTGGTTGGTTCTGTCTCACTTGACACCGCAGTTACAGGGCTTGCCGGTGCAAGTTAGGTCGGACAATCGGACGGCGGTTGCCTATATCAATCACCAGGGAGGGACTCGCAGCTGGAGTACCCTCAGGGAGGTGTCTCTGATTCTGGCCTGGGCGGAGAGACATGTCCCTTGCATTTCGGTGGTGTACATCCCGGGCGTGGAGAACACAGAGGCGGACTCTCTGTGCAGGTGTTCTTCTTGCCGGGGGGAATGGTCTCTAAATCCCAAGGTTTTTCGGTCTCTTTGCCTCCGGTGGGGGACACCGGAGGTGGACCTGTTTGCCTCTCGTCACAATCACAAACTTCCGGCTTTTGTGTCTCTCTCAGGATCCTGTGGCTCTGGCAGTGGATGCTATGTCCCTGAGCTGGAGGGACCTGGGGTTTCTTTATCTGTTTCCTCCAATTCCCATGGTGGGCAAGGTGTTGCAAAAGCTGGCCCTAGAAGGGGTTCCCGCCATTCTGGTGGCTCCAAGGTGGCCACGGCGGGTGTGGTTTTCAGACATCGCCCGGCTGGCAGTGGATCACTTCGTTCTGCCCTTTCGGCTGGACCTGCTCACTCAGGGTCAACTGCTTTATCCCAGTTTACCAACGCTGGCTTTGACGGCTTGGCTGCTGAAACCTCCATCTTAAAGGAGGAAGGCCACTCTGATTCTGTGATTCAGACTCTTGTTAGTGCTAGGAAGAGATCCTCTTCTACCATCTGCTATAGGACTTGGAGGTCTTATATTGATTGGTGTGAGGTTAGAGCCTTGCCCTGCCAGGTGTTCTCTATTTTTAGGATTTTGGATTTTCTGCAACTTGGGCTGGACTTGGGTTTCCAGCTGAGTACCTTGAAAGAGCAGGTCTCTGCCCTGTCTGTCTTTTTTCAATGGTCTTTTGCACTTCATCCTTTGGTTAAGACCTTTTTTTCCAGGGGGTTCGCATGTGCGACCTCCTAGGAAACCTATGCTCCCTGTGTGGGATTTTAATTTGGTTCTTTCTGCTCTTCAGGGTCCTCCCTTTGAGCCTTTGCAGGCTCAATGTTGCTCTTTCTACATTAACTCAGAAAGTTGTCTTTTTGGTTGCCATCACCTCTGTTCGGCGTGGCAGCCTTGTCGATTTAGGCTCCTTACTTTGAGAGGCATCAGGACAAGGTGGTTTTTCGATTCAAACCTGATTATCTTGCTTTCACCTTAACCAAGACATTGTTCTTCCTTCCTTGTGTCCTAAGCTTAGGAATGACAAGGAGAGGGTTTTGCATTCTTTGGATGTGGTACGTTGTGTGAAGTACTATTTGGTTACTACTTCTCCTTTTAGTAAGTCTGATGCTTTGTTCATGGTTCCTTGTGGGACTAGGAAAGGTTTGGCTCCTGCTAAGTCTTCCATTAGTAAATTGCCAGGCTATTGTTGGGGCCTATTCTGCCAAGGGGAAGGTTCCCCCTTTTTGTGTTACTGCTCATTCTACCCGTGCTATTGGAGCATCTTGGGCTTTTCAGCACCAGGCTTCTGTTGACAAAGTTTGTAAGGCTGCTACTTGGTCTTCTGTTCACACCTTTTCCAAGTTTTAGAAGGTTGATGTGCGGGCCTCAGCGGTTGCTGTTTTTGGCCACAAGGTTCTGCAAGCTGCAGTGGTTTGAGTTGCATTGTGCCTTGTTGGATACCCGCCCTTTGTGGACACTGCTTTTGGATGTCCCAAGTGTAATAATAGCTTTGAAGCGGGGTGTGTGACATACTTAGAATAATACCATTTTGTGAATACTCACCTGTAAAATGGGTATTATAAGTATGTCACACACCCCGCTTCACCCACCCTTTTTTGGTATCCTGGATTCTTTATATGGTGAAGCTTTTTCAATTTTAAGGTTTACAGTTGGATCTTCCTGGTGCCTTTGCCTTACTGCTGTTTGAAGACTGGGATATAGTGGGAGGTCCCAGGTATTTATGGACTGGGAGGGGCTCTCTTTTTTCTTTGACTTCTCTGCAATATCGCCCTCTACAGGTAGGTAAACCCAAGTGTAATAATAGCTTTGAAGCGGGGTGTATGACATACTTATAACACCCATTTTACAGGTGAGTATTCACAAAATGGTATTTTCCAAAGCTCTCCATGCAAGGTGTTCTATTAGATATCACCTATCAGGTTTAAGCCTTGCTCTTGTGTCGCTTGTCGCCCAGGGAAAAAAAAAGCTGACGATCCGGACGCCGCAAACATCCACAAGGTATGCAGAGTAGGAGGAGGGGTGTAATAGAACCTGGTCGATTAGAGGTCAGTTGTTCCTCTTTAAACCAGACCTTCATCCTGAATAATAGCCTATCTTGTATGTTTCCCTCACCCCGTACATTAAAAACTGTGCTACCTGCACTTATTGCGTTTTCAGAGCCTTTTTACATGCAAGATGGCAGCCCGTGGAGTCTCAGGCTGCCTGCAGATTGGAAGTGCCTTGACTATGCTGCTCTGCATTCTGGGATTGCTGTCCTTTTCCTGACCCCTAGCTCTGCTCTGTCTGTGCAAAGAGCATCTATAAGGCCGCCCCGTAAGTTTCACCCCTCTCCTCAATATGTGATGCTTCTGAGGCAAGATAGCGGCACCTGTATCCTAGAGTCCTGAACAGAGTTGAAGCCCAGCGGGCGAAATAATAAGTAAGCAACTAAAAACTTAAAATGTATTTATTTTAGATGCTGGGGAATAAGTTTGTAAGTGTTTGGCCTTTTCATTAAATGACGCTGAAGGTCTGGTTTAAACCATACAAACCCTTAGAAGAAACAGTGCTCATATGCATCCCTTCCCAAGGTAATTAAAATTTCTGCACATACACGTACATTTACCTTTTTGTAACTCCTGTTGTAGTAAATTATTAAATTAAAATGGTATCCCATGGAGCTGCAGGCCGTCTGCAACGAGGAAGTGCTGCTGGGTTTCCTGCGGCTATACAGTGGGTGTTATGTGAATCCAGACAGCAGCACGGCTGGAAAAGGAAGCTCGCAAATGGCCTCTACCAGGAGAAAATTAGTGGGGCGGCGTATCAGCTTTGAGTGGGTTCAGCTTTGCTTTGGGTACTGATTGCTTTTTTTTTTTTTTGGACTCTAGCTGTTCAAGGCAATAATGAAGTCTCTATGTGGGACATGGAGACTGGAGACAGACGCTTCACTCTGTGGGCTAGCAATGCTCCCCCGCTCTCAGAAATGCAGGTAAGGCCTATTCCTTTTACCCCAGTGACTTTATATGTTTACACTCCATGTCCTTCCACCACCCCACCCCATTTATATCTATCAATCCCCACATCCTGGCAATTCACATGCTGATTGCTTTACCTCTCTAAATATATGGCCCCCATATTTACAGGCCCAAATTGTAACTGTATTCCCAATACTTAAAGTTATAGTTCCAGAGATTTTTCCCAGGTTTTTGCTGCGCTATCAATGTCACCACTACCTTTACACAAAAATACTGCACGGAGTGCACCCTGTCCAGCACCACCACAAAAACTATATCTAAGAGGGAAAAGTGTGCCAATCCGGCATCCCAAATGTTAAATAACAATCACAAACAACTAGCGGCTCCAGCACACCGCCAAATGGGATATAAATCCGGGAGGCACCACTCACCTTCTCTCTAATGCTCTACCATCCACGCATTCCGTGACGATATGTCACTTTCTCAAGGTGCCAATTCACCTTGCTATTGTCACCTTGAGAAAGGTGGTAGTGCATTGGTCATCCAACAAGAGGGGATCGTACATACATTTTACACTGAGGTGAAATATTGGTTACCTTGTTTACTTTTGCAGCTTTTTGCACATATATTCAATTTGGCACTTGGTACTTTGTTATTTGCACACATTGCATTGGCACTTTAGGTAGTTGTTAGTAGGATTTAATATGGAAGATGGTTATTTGATTAGATTATGGATTAAGGGGGTTTATTAGGTCTCTCCTTCTGGGGAGATGAATTGTATGTCTTTTTTAAATTGTATGTGATTGTATTGTCTATGTCGTTTTAATTTTGATGAATTAAGAGGATTATTATGAATTATTGGTGATATTCATTGATATGATGTGTAGAAGGTGAGTGGTGCCTCCCGAATTTATATCCCATTTGGCGGTGTGCTGGAGCCGCTAGTTGTTTGTGATTGTTATATAACTACCTTTACACGCCAGTTCTATTTACCCCTCCAACAGCAGGTCAGGGGCCACATCAGGTGGCTCTGGGGGCCACAGGTTGAGCATATGGGACTCAGTAAATGAAGGCGTGTCCACAGATATTAAAGTAAAATCTACAATTTCTGGATATCTGAACAGGTTTGTGTTGCTATTGATATTAGCCTATTATATCAAAATGAAATGAAATGAATTTCCTTGTTTTGCACCAGCCCTCACCACACAGTGTTCATGGGATCTACTGCAGCCCAGCAGACGGGAACCCAATATTACTGACTGCAGGATCTGACATGAAAATTAGGTAAGCCTTCCTGCTTTAATTCCGTATATGCAATTCCATTAAAGAGAAACATCGGACCTAAAATAAAAAGCTTACCTTTTGGATGTCGCTGCTGCCTTCTGTGGTGACATCCGGCTGCTTCAGAGCCCGATCCTCACCCCGCTGTCTGCTTAGCTGTCTGTACATGACAAGCCGTGCTCTTCAATGTCCCACGGCAATCTCGCAGCTCAGCGAAGTCTTGCGGGATTTCGGGTGGCTCCATTACATCCCATTCATGGGCCCTGCACAGGCGCGAGATCAGAGGCCGCTTGCAGTGCATGATTGGAATGGAAGATGGCACTGCCCGTCAAAAGGTCGCCTGGAAACCGAGGGACCCAGAATGCGAGTAAAGAATGCCCAAAGTTAAAACCAGAGGAGAGCGCAGCAGATCGTGAGGTTTGGGGAAGGTATTCTAAGTATGTCACACACCCCGCTTCAGATAGTCATTACACTTGGGTTATACTGACCTGTAGATGGCGATCTTGCAGAGATGTCAATAAAAAAAGGAAGACCCTCCCGGTCCATAAATACCTGGGACCTCCCACTCATTCCCCAGTCTTTCATCTCTGCAGACGGCGAGCAAGTCAGAAGATGGATGTCTCCTCCTTGCAGGTAGCCGGGGTAACTCTCGGCCCCTCTATTGGGTCTATTTCTGTCCTGATCCCCTTTAACTGATTTTACTTTGCCTCCCAGCGCAGGCTGCTGGTTCGGACAACGGTAGACGGCACCCTATGGTGCTTAGGAGCTACGCTCCACCGTGAGACCCGATACCAAGGGGTAGGCGGTTAGCCGGGTTGGTGACCCTGGCTTGGGATGCCCTGTCCCTTGGCCTTCCACCCTAGCGTGGATTCCCCCTCTCCCGGATACCCTTGAGGGGGGGGGGGGGCTTGTCCCTTGAAGACTTAAATGTTGTTGGTCCTTTATTGTATGTGTGGAGTTTGTGTGGCCACTTGATCACAGTGTGTGTGTGTGCTTTGCCTTTCGTTACTGTACAGCGCCGGCGGTACCGCGGCGCCGGCCGCCTTGTTAGCTTATGGTGGCGGGGGAGCCTCTTCCCCTCAGGTGCGGGGGGCGGGGCTGGGCGTTTGCGCGATCGCCTACGGCCCGCCTCCGTGCTGTTGGCGCCGCTGTTTAGTTCCCGGCAGCTGGCTGGGAGCGATGGGGGAGGGGCGGGGCCGGGGGTGACGCGCGTTCCGCGCCGGCCCGCCCTCCTTCTACCACTGCTTACGGCCCTCGCTTGTGTGCGTGTGTGACGGTCGGCTGTCATTTTGGTCGTTGAGTGGCCTCTGGGGCCCCCATTAGCCTTGTATTATATCCATGCCCCTCTGTGTGGTTGTCTGCAATGCTTGTCTTTGACATTATTGGACATTTACTTGTATGGGGTCTGATTGCTGTGCCTGTCTTTTGTCTTCCAGGTGGACCTTTGTTACTATTAAAGGGGGGTTCTCCCGGTCCTGGGGTCCCTGGTTTTAAAATTGGGTTCTGTGAAATTCCTCCCACGTGGGACTTAAAGGGGCATCCAGGGTAGCATTTACTGCGTAATTCCCTCTGGTCATTGTGACTAATTTTATAAAAAATCACCATATGGAGGCTTCCCCGGATACGGGACTTGGGCTCCCCTCGGGGCAATCCAGGCAGTGTTTGGGGTGTGGGGTATCCCTTTCGGGGGATGATGTATTTCTTTGTGTACCATGTGCGCAGCGAACTATTACGCGGCAGTCTGGATCTCCGGCGTCTGGTTCTGCGCCGCCGGTCCCTTCTCCTACCCCTCCCCACCTGACCCGTACCCCGTGTGATGTGGTCACGAGGGGGGAGTCGCAATCTGAGGTGTGTGCCAGATTGTCCAATCTTGAAAAATTATTTTCTAGCGCTGTGGCCAGAAAGGCCCCGGCTAAGAGAAAGCACTTGTCCCCAGCCTCGCAGGCTTCTGATTTTGAGGAGTTTGATTCACTGGACTGGTCTGATTACCCCCCGCTAGAGGAAGGGGAGCTTTTTGAGGAGTCGGATGGTTCTGACGAACAGCAGTTTATTGGAGCTGATGCCGAGCGGGGTCAGGGGGATTCTTTGGATATCCCTAAGGTCCTGGCTCATATGTTTGAGGTTCTGGCAATCTCTACTCCTGAAGTGACTCTTCCGCAGAAGGGGGAGTTCTATGAGGAGGCTAAGCCGCACTTAGAATTCCCTAATCAAAGGCATTTCGATGGCATAATTCTTAAGGAATGGGAGAGGCCTACTCGGCTTCCGAGTGTCCCTCCGGGTTGGGATAAGAAATATCCCTTTCCGGTGGATGCGGTGAAGCGCTGGTCGTCCCCTCCCAAGGTGGACGCACCTGTTTTGGGGTTGACTAGCACCTCTGTCTTGCATTCTCCTGACTGTTCTACTCTCAAGAACGGTGAGGACAAACGCATTGACCAGATGGCTTGTCACGGTGTTGGTCGGCCTTGCGGCCTGTTTGTGCTTCAGCGCTTTTAATAGTGGCTTCTAGGTCGGTAGTCAGGGACCTGTTGTCTACCTCCAGGCTGGACCCGGCTAGTGATGAGTTCACCGCCCTTAAGCGGTGCAAATTGTTTTTGTCATTTGTGCTAGCCACCCTGGATGACACCATGGTGATGTGTAGTAGAACTTCGGCCTTGCTGGTGGCTATTCGGCAGTCGGTTTGGTTGCGCCAGTGGGCGGCTGATTTTGTGTCCAAAAAGTCTCTTACGGCTCTTCCCTTTCTGGGCTTGCGGCTCTTTGGTGAAAAATTGGATTCGGTCACAAAAGGAGGTAGGTTACCTCAGCAAAAGAAGCAACATCGTCCCTTTCGGGGGGTGGCTTCCTTTACCCCTTCCTTTCGTGGGGCCAGCGCTGGACGGGGATCGGCTGTCTTCCCCTCCAGAGGTGATCCCTGGAATAGGGGAAGAGGACGTGCCCGTCCAGGTCACAGCTGGGGCTCCAAGCCCAAAGCCGCTGCTAAGCCAGCTCAGCAATGAGGGGGCGCCCTCACCCTCGCGGGTGGGGGGGACGGCTGCGACACTTCTCCCAGGTCTGGGACTAGGAGGTCTCGGACAGATGGATTCGGGAAGTGGTGTCTTCCGGTTACAAACTGGAGTTCGAGATCCGGCCTCCTCCCAGATTCTTCAGGTCCCGCGTGCCCTTGGATCCTCTGGCCGCGCAGGGGCTCCGGGCGGCAGTAAAAGATCTCCTGGACATGGCTGTCATCTGCCCGGTGCCTCCCTCGGACCGGGGCCTGGGATACTATTCCAATCTGTTCACGGTGCCCAAGATGGATGGCTCTGTTCGTCCCATCCCAGGACTTCATGACGTCCATAGACATCAAGGACGCTTATCTGCATGCTCCAATCTTCCCGGCGCATCAGAGATTTCTCAGGTTCGTGGTGGAAGATCGGCATTTTCAGTTTGTGGCTCTTCTGTTTGGCCTTACCTTGGCTCCAAGGGTTTTCACCAAGGTGCTGGTGGGGGTGATGGCCCTCCTCAGAGCCCAGGGTATCCGCATCGTGCCTTATCTGGACGATCTTCTTATGGCATCCTCTCTCAACCAGGCGGAGCTAGATACCAGGACTGTGGTAGCCACCCTGGAGAGATTCGGCTGGGTGATCAACTATCCCAAGTCCTGCCTCTCTCCGTCCAGGGTGGTGGCGTTCCTGGGAATGTCTCTGGATACTTCTCAGTCCAGGGTGTTCCTTCCCCGGCCCAAGGTTCTTTTGATTCAGGAATTGACTCAGCTTCTCCTATCCATCCCTCGCCCGTTCATCCGGCTGGGGATGCGACTGGTGGGATTGATGGTGGCTTCGTTTGAGGCGGTTCCCTTTGCCCAGTTTCACACAAGGACGCTCCAGCTCCATCTATTGGCGGCCTGGGACAGGTCCCCGCTGTCATTGGATCAGTCTTTTCTGATGTCCCCCCGGGTTCGGCATTCCCTTCGGTGATGGCTGGAACCGAGCAATCTGATGAGGGGCAGATCCTTTCTGACCTCTCGTTGGGAGACGGTCACCACGGATGCCAGCCTGTCAGGTTGGGGGGGATTTTGGAAGGATCTTCAGTTTCAGGGACTGTGGGGACCTCAGGAGGCTCACGATCCCATCAATGTTCTGGAGCTGAGAGCCATCAGGTTGGTTCTGGCTCACTTGACTCATCAGTTACAGGGCTTACCGGTTCAAGTTCGGTCGGACAATCGGACAACGGTCGCCTACATCAATCACCAGGGAGGGACTCGCAGTAAGCGTGCCCTCAGGAAAGTGTCTTTGATCCTGGTTTGGGCAGAGAGCAATGTCCCATGCATCTCGGCGGTGTACATTCCGGGAGTGGAGAACACGGAGGCGGACTCCCTGAGCAGGTGCTCATCTCGCCGGGGGGAATAGTCTCTCAGCCCCAAGGTGTTTCGGTCGCTTTGCCACTGGTGGGGGACTCCGGAGGTGGACCTCTTTGATTCTCGTCACAATCACAAGCTTCCGGCATTTGTGTCTCTCTCGCGGGATCCGCTGGCTCTGGCAGCGGATGCCATGCCTCTGAACTGGAGGGATCCCGGGTTTCTGTACCTGTTCCCTCAGTTTCTCATGGTGGGCAAAGTGGTGCGCAAGCTGGCCCTAGAGGGCGCGTCAGCAATCCTGGTGGCTCCAAGATGCCCAAGACAGGTTTGGTTCGCAGACGTGGTAAGGTTGGTGGCGGATCAGTTAGATCTGCCCCTTCTGCCGGATCTGCTCACTCAGGGTCCACTGCTCTACCCCAATTTACCAACGCTGGCTTTGACGTCGTGGCTGCTGAAACCTCCATCTTGAAGGAGGAAGGTCTTTCTGATGCTGTCATTCAGACTCTGGTTAGGGCTAAAAAGAAGTCTTTCTCTGCCATCTACTATAGGGTTGGGAGGTCTTATATTGATTGGTGTGAGGTCCGGGCCTTGCCTTGCAGGGTGTTTTCTATCCCTAGGGTTTTGGAATTTCTGCAACATGGTCTGGACCTGGGTTTGCAGCTTCGTACGCTGAAAGGGCACGTTTCTGCCCTGGCGGTTTTCTTTCAAAAGTCTTTTGCTCTTCATCGTCTGGTTAAGACTTTTTTCCAGGGGGTTACGCATGTGCGGCCTCCTAGGAAGCCTTTGCTCCCAGTTTGGGATTTGAATTTGGTTCTTTCTGCTTTTCAGGGTCCTCCTTTTGAACCTTTGCAAGATATTGCTCTTTCTACGCTTACTCAGAAGGTTGCGTTTCTGGTTGCTATCACTTCTGTTCCGCGTGTATCGGAGTTGGCGGCTTTGTTCATTAAGGCTCCTTACTTTGAGAGGCATCAGGACAAGGTTGTTTTCCGCTTCAAGCCAGATTTCCTTCCTAAGGTGGTTTCTGCCTTCCATCTTAATCAGGACATTGTTCTACCCTCCTTGTGTCCTAAGCCCAGCAATGACAAGGAGAGGGTTTTGCATTCTCTGGATGTGGTTCACTGTGTGAAGTACTATTTGGTGGCTACTTCTTCCTTTCGTAGGACTGACGCCCTCTTTGCGGTGCCCTCCGGGCCTAGGAAAGGTTTGGCTCCCGCCAAGTCTTCCATTAGTAAATGGATTCGCCAGGCCATTGTTGGGGCCTATTCTGCCAAGGGGAAGGCTCCCCCTTTTCGTGTCACTGCTCATTCTACTCGGGCTGTTGGGGCGTCCTGGGCTTTCCAGCACCAGGCCACTGTTGAGCAAGTTTGTAAGGCTGCTACTTGGTCTTCCGTTCATACCTTTTCCAAGTTTTACAAGGTTGATGTGCGGGCCTCAGCGGATGCTGTTTTTGGCCGCAAAGTTCTGCAAGCTGCAGTGGTTTAAGTTGGTGCATTATTGCCTTGTTTTGGATCCCCGCCCTTTATGGACACTGCTATTGGATGTCCCAAGTGTAATGACTATCTGAAGCGGGGTGTGTGACATACTTAGAATAATACCATTTTGTGAATACTCACCTGTAAAATGGGTATTATAAGTATGTCTCACACCCCGCTTCACCCCACCCTTTGGTATTTTGAATCCTTTATATGGTGAACCTTTCTTACTGTTACTGGTTATTTTGGCTCTTCCTGGTCCCTTTGTTTCCTTACTGCTGTTTTAATACTGGGGAATGAGTGGGAGGTCCCAGGTATTTATGGACCGGGAGGGTCTTCCTTTTTTTATTGACATCTCTGCAAGATCGCCATCTACAGGTCAGTATAACCCAAGTGTAATGACTATCTGAAGCGGGGTGTGTGACATACTTAGAATACCCATTTTACAGGTGAGTATTCACAAAATGGTATTTTTAACCTCCCCCTAATTGTATCTCTTTAGGTTCATGGTTTTAATAGAAAGAATTAGGTTGTAGTATAAGAATCAGTGTGCCATTTACAGTACATACTGTGATCAGCTATGTAAAAACAGGATCTGGTGGTTAGCTTTGTTTGCCTTTTTGGCCTGGGGGGTTGTTAGACCCATGGTTGGGTCTGAATGCCAGGTGACCACCCTCTAGGTAATACCTGGGTAAATGTACCCTGATTTTGTAAGATGTAGCTATTTGTATGGCAAAAAAGCACAGCCCGGTGAATTATGTGACGGAGAAACCATTATCCACACAGTAGAGCAGGTATTGAATAGCTCCATATCACACCTTCCCTAGCTCAGAGACATCAGTCGTAAGACTCTATGTATGGATGTATTGTGAGCTGAACACACAAATCATGGTACATTATTTTTTACGTATCCATCTGTACTTGAATGAGTGTCCTTTCAAAATGTCCAACTATAACTCTTTTGTGGCTGAAAAGACAAAAAAAAAGCACTCCACTTGATACCCACATTGCTCTAACTTTACTCTGTGTCTTGCCTCCATTTCCTGTAGCACAGGGTAGAGACCTTAAGGGGCTCCTACATTTGCCCCTCCTTTCTATTTCATTACTCCACAACCATGCTCCAAATATGTCCTATTGGCAGCACTGTCCCTTTGCACGCCCCATGTGAGCAGGCCCAGGAAGCCACAGTAGAAACAAAGGAGGGGTGGCAGCCGCTCAGACCATTTTATAACTAACCTGGAAGATGCACGTTAGCAGGGCAATTAGGATACAAAAGTCTTATAGGGGCCACATAAGACTCTGGTTAAAAACAGAGGCTCGGTCTCACACATCTGCAGAAGTAGCTTAAGCTGCACCACCAGCGCCAAGGTGCCTCCACTCAGACCATTTTATAACTGACCTGGGTTGTGGACGTTAACAGGGCAATTAGGATACAAAAGTCTTAAAGGAGCCACAGCACTCAACCCTGTTGGCTTGCAGACCAACCTAAAATCTGTCTCTAAATCTGGTTAAAAACTTTCCTTTAAGACCCAGGAAGCCACAGTAGTCCTACTTGCTGTGAGGCATGAGAGAGTCAAATATATTTAGATTGTGTTCATTGGAAAAATGAAAAGTAAAGTAGGGGCAAACTTGGGGGACCTGCTAATGTTGCAGGAAATAAAGAGAGGCACATGGGACAGGCTTCAGGGAAGCTCCTTGCTGCCTTTTGCCATTACCTTGACTATCCATTTACGAGTATACATAACCCAGTGTAAAATTTTGTAGCCAAGTAAATTTTTATTTAATAATTTCATGAAATGCAATTCAAAAGTTTACAGAACTTTAAAGAACCAAAACAACAAAGCAATCTGTGCAAGTTTTAGTTTATTTGTAGAGAGGCAAACAATTCAGGCAAGAAATGCAGGCAGTGTATTATTAGAAAAATGTCTGCACATGTTTGATTGACAGGCTAGAACACATCAACACATTATTAAAGCAGACCTTAACTCGTCCTGGCAGCTCTGTTCTGGTTAACAGGGTTTTTAGGCGAACCTAACCATTCACACTATATCTGTGAGCCCTGCCGTCTCAGGCCGGCTTCTGCAGTGATTGGGGGTCTTCTGGTGGGTGACCGGGCAGGAGCACCAGGTAAGTAAATCCGGGTTTTGTCGTGGGGTTAAAGAGGGGCGTTGGAGAAACTGTAGGCCCTGTAGTTTTTTTCTCAAATGTGGAAATTGTTTTTTCTTTTTTTTTTACCTCAGATTTTGGAATCTAGCCTCCCCAAAGAGATCGTACATAATTGCCGGCAACACCAACAATCTCCCGCCTGTATCTTATTTCAGTAAAATAATTGAGGGCACAGAGGTTGTTCAGGTAATGTTATATATTTTAGATCTGGTCTTATGTATGATGAACACATGGCAACAGGGTACATCATTGTTCCCTTTTTTTCCCTCTGTGATATTAAACCGGGAAATTTTCTAAGCCTCTCCTGCCTCTCCTACCGTTAAATGCTGGGCACGTAAATTTCCTGTGTGTTCTGTCATAGGGGGATTTGGGGTATTCTGCCACACTGCCTTTTGTTAGGTCCTGGGGGGGGGGGGGGGGGGGGGGATTTTAGCACACTATTTTTTTCAGAATATTTATTTTTTTATGTTCATCCTGCATCTTATAGTGTGAACAATAAAATACTTGCTTTATCCTGTCTGTAATTCCAACCTTGTACAGCAAGATGATGGGGCTACATAGCGAAATAATACTACTTCTATTTACAGTCTCTCCCCATCTCTCTTATCACTAGCTATTATAATCATTTATTCCACTGGAGGGCAGTAGCGTCTCGTTTTGTATTGTTTATTGTAAGTCATTGCGAAAAGTACATTATAAATCTCACTTATGCCAAACCACGTTCTCAGTCTCGTAATATTTTTTGTATCTTTGCGGGCTGAAATATTTCAACACAATCTTGTGATTTGCTTTTTAACCTTTGTCCCATTTGACCTCAGGAAATTCAAAGTAAGCACACTGCGGGACCTAGCGAAGATGCCCCTCGCCGAGGACCAGAGTCGCTGCCAGCAGGACACCATGACATCATCACAGATATTGCCACCTTCCAGACCACGCAGGGCTTCATTGTAACAGCCTCTCGGGATGGCATTGTGAAAGTGTGGAAATAAAGGTTTAATGAGGCCGGTCCCTGGAGAATCTTCGGTTGAGTTAGCGGTGGTGCGCTTTGCGTGACACTGGAGCGGTGCTGCTGGTGTAGGACAGTGAGGCTACATGGCTCCAGAATGAGCAGGTCAAATAAAAACTGCGCTTAGTATTATATACAACATTTCTGAGCTTTTAACACCCTCTGAAAATGTTCTCTGCCCATTAAAGCCTTTGGCATATAGACACTGCCCCCCCATGCCTGTCTGTACACATGATGATACATAGTATTTAAATCCTAATTTCTTATTTTATATTCCAGACGCTACTTTACAGGAGTATGTGTTTTGCACTGATGTCCTTGTACTTATATTAAACATACTTTACCTGTATATCAAATGTTTGCAGCTTTGTTTTAAATATTTTTACTCTCCCGGGTGCTGCTCTGCAGTGGGGTATCCTGATTTGGGATGCTTCGCTGTGTGTATCCCCGGGGATCACCGGATTTACTCACCTTTCCTGCTATCTCACAGCATATGCACAGACGAGCAGCCAATTGTACTCCCCTCCATTCAACTCCTGCTATCTGCTTTGATGGCAGAGTGATGAGCAAGCTGAATGGAGTGAACACACTGCTGGCCGTGCCCCTGCTTCTTCGCATACCCACGGCAGCCATACAGAATGCCTGGTGCTGGTGAGTGGCTCAACTGGCGGTATAGCAGAGATGCAGGCATCCCAACTCAAGATGCCCCAATCAGGGGATCTGCCTTCCTGGAGTCTGTTTAAAGTGAACCAAAACCCAGCGCGATCGGCCCGGGCCGATCGATTCCCTCCCCCCCGGGCATCCAAAATTGGGATTCCTGGCTGTGTAAAACTCCACAGGTCGCCCCATTCACTTACCTTGCTTCCCAGTCCAACGGCACATGCGCGAGCTGTGGCCGCATCCCCGCTATCTTTCTAGCAGGGCGCGTTCCCTATTAGAGGGAAGCGGAGATGTGCCTGTCTCCGAGCGCGCTGATTGGACAAGGGGGCGTGCATGCAACGTAGAACCGGGAAGAGGTGAGTTGCGCTCGGTGATCTGGCGGGTTTTAGACAGCGGGGGACTTTAGAGGGGAGCAACAATCTGTCTACAAGTCCATAAATCTTTAGGGCTGGTAGTCTTCTTTTTCCCTATATCCAGTCCAGGTCATCCCAGTGATGACGTGGGTATTTCGCCCCCAGAGGGCGCTCGATTGCAAGATCAAAAGCTGTCGCTCCTCCCGGCCCCCTATAAAGGAAGCTGTCCCTCTATCATTCCCCAGTGTTCATCTTGCAGTTTGGCTGCTGAAGATCGTTGGATACTCTCTCTCGGATTTCGGCAGCAGAGTGGGACCTCCTAGCCCGTCGGCCGCTGCGGGCCCTATTTCCACTGATCCCGCCAGACCCATTTCTGCCTCCCAGCCGCTGGCTGCTTTGGGATCGTGACAGTAGGGAGAACGCCGGTGTCAGGCGTTCGGCAGAGCTAGGCTCTGGGCTGCAGACCCTGTTTAAAGGGTAGTCGGCCATAGGCTTATGGTGAGCCTAATGGGGGAACCACTTGCTAGGGCTTATTTGTGCCTGTATTACCCTCCCTGCCCACAAGCTTTATTATTGTGTGTTGTATGTTGCTTGACTTGCACTGCTCCTCGCTGGCTCTACTGCCCTGAGCTTTTGGTCATGCTTACCTCCCTCGCGGTCCTTCTTGGCTCGCAGTGGCTTCTCTCCCTCCATCCTGACTCTGTCACTCTGTGATGGGGGGGAGGACGGGGGGCGCGACTTTGGCAGGCAGGCGGCACTGTTTTGAGCGCCTCACGGCTTTCTGCGGGGACGCGGTGTTCCCAGACATGGCGGCCATCACTTGCTGCCCCTCGTGAGGGGATACTGGGCGCGCTGTGAGGATGGGCGGGCGCTGTTTTTCGCGCCGCCGGGGGGGGGCGAGCCGCACAACGACGAGGATCGCGTCATCGTGATGCGGCCCGCCCCTCGAGGAACGAGCTGGAAGCTGTGCTGTGTGTACTGCGCTGTCCCTTACAATAAACACACAACGATTGTGACTCAGCACAGCCAAAGTATCTATAAAGCAACTAAGTGATTGGGTAGTGATTGGGTGCTAGCTGACACAGAACCAAGACACAAATGTGTCATACACAATATACAGTAACAAAAGATGGGCCACCAGATCAACCCAAAAATGGCTCTGAAATATACACAGCCGCACACCAAAATGTTATATGAAAATATAGAAAGTATTTATTTTTTCACACTGGGATCAATTCATGCACAGAAAAGACATATACATTTATAACCAGCTAAAACTACATACAGGGGTAACCAAGGACCCATGGACTAAATATATTGTCATGAACCAATATTCATATAGAGCCCTTCTATTCAAAATCTGATCGCTGTACAGCCTCCAAGAACATTGCAATATTATAGTGATTTTATAAGTGCCAAAAAAGTCATACACATTAAATATACAACCATAAGTGTTATAGTAATTGTGCAAGTGTGCCTAACCTAATAATAATAAACCTACAAATAACCGGCGAGGAAGAAGCGCGCCAGGCCACGCCCTGTCCGCGCACCCTTTCGGAAGAACGTGGGGAAACGTAGCTGGCCGCAACCTCCCCGCAACCGTGACATGCACAGGCATGCGCCCTTCCACCTCATGCGGCGTTCTCCCCTGCAGTGGGAGGCGCCCAAGCTTCGGTTCCAGGCCATCATCCGCGCGCCACCCCGTCCTCCCATCCCGCTGCTAGAGAAAACTTGCACAGCTTGCACAGCACAGCTGGGAGGAAGGAAAGCAAGACGGACCTACATTTACATATAGTCTACAATAAAAATTCTAGATGAACTGATATCCATTATATACAGATTAGTTATCAAATTGATGTAAATATAACAGTTAATTTGTACATAATTCTTACTAAAGGGGCATATTGTCATTGCATTATGTATGCTTATGCATAAGTCATACTGGGGCACATACTAACATATTACACCATATACGTAACCCTTACATCTAGCACTAAGTAACTCCGAAGTATATGAAGGGGACTATTATCGTTGTGGCCTTTTTGATGTAAGCAGGGGAGGCATCCAATGTCCCTTTTCTCTATGTTATTAAAGCATTAAAATACAAGGTACAATATTAAACAGTATCTCAAATATCTATGCACTTGAAGGTGGAGGCAACATATCAATCCATGGGACCAATTAATGAGTGAAACGGATATTTATGTGATATCTTAAAGCCACACAACATCTCATTCATCCACTACATCTCAATTTAAAAGCCGTGAGTTTCAGAGTATTAGGACCTCAAGTTCAACACAATTGCATAAGTGGAGACAATAGGTGAGTATATCTGCATTGAAGGCGGGTAACATCCCAATAGTTGAACACATTTATGGCCCAATTCTCGATGAAATTCCTGGACCAGACATGACGCCATTGAAGAGTAGACGGACCTTTAAAAAACAACCAACATCACACCCCAAAGTCTGTAACAACAAAAAAACACAAATTAACAGTGTTATGATGTGATATAGATTCAATGTGCTATATATCTATTTCCAGATCTTACAAAACACATAATCCCCCCCCCCACCCCTTTTAACCATCACGCCCCAAAAATTAGATAAAACTAAATTCCTTGTTAATACCATAAGGTGCTCTAGTGTTTAAATTATAAATCCATTCTAATTCTTTTTGTTCTAGGCGTCTTTTGAGATTACCCCCCCTCCCTCCTAGGCTCACCTTTTCAATGAAGATGATACGTGTTCCCTCCATATTGCAATTGTGTTTCGTCAAAAAATGAGCAGCCACTGGAGTCAAAATCCTTCCTGCCTCCATGTCCCTTTTCGCAAGCTTTATATTTGATATGTGTCCCTGTATCCTGATTTCCACAGGGTTTTTTGTTTCGCCTATATATTGCTTTGGGCACGTGCATTGTATCATGTAGATAATACCTTCCATGCGACAATTCAAATGTTGATTAATTCGATATTTTTTTGGAGAGTGTAATCCACTAACGGTATCACAAGTCACTACATATTTTCAGATACTGCATTGTCGGCAAGGCCTACTAGAGCCCCGATTTTTGCTAGATAGCCACGTACATATAATGTCTTTTGCAAAGGCGATCCCTCAGATTAGGTGCCCTGCGAGGAGTCGTTAGCGGTCCCTTTCTTACCCATCTTGCTATGTGTGAGTCTGTTTTACGGACTGGCCGGTGCTTTTTAAAAATATGTTGGAGTAGGTGCCAATCGCTGTTATATTCATAGGAAAACCTTACCTCATCATTACATTTGCGATGTCGATATTTCACAGATCTTCCCTTTCGGTCTCTTCTGCATCCGTCTTGCTTGTTTTAAGATGTTCTTTGGGTAGCCCCGTTGTTTAAAGCGGTGTACCAATTTGTTAGCCTCCTTCCTAAAGTCTTGTACATCCGAACAATTTCTTCTTAACCTAAGAAACTGGCCAGTGGGAATTCCTTTCTTAAGGCTCTTAGGATGTGCACTAGTGAAATGTAATAGACTGTTGGTAGCGGTGGCCTTCCTAAATAGTGTGGTCCGTATGGTGCCATCCCCCTCGAAGGTCAAAGTCAGGTCCAAGAAAGTAGCCTGGTGGGAGGAGATTGTATGGGTCAGAAATATGTTGTAATCATTTTTGTTCAAACATTCAATGAATGCACTACCCAATTCTTTGGGTCCATGCCACAAAATAAGTACATCGTCAATGAAATGATACCACCCCAAGATGTATTGGTGGTAGTCGTTAAATTCCTCTGCCCATACAACCTCCCTCTCCCACCAGCCCAAAAAGAGATTAGCAACCGAGGGAGCGCACCCGGCTCCCATAGCAATGCCTCTAATTTGTCTATATCCCATGTCAAAGACAAAGGTATTATGACTAAGCACAAAGTCTAGTAAATCTAATATAAAGCCATGCAGGGCCCTTTTATTTGTTGTCTCCATTTTTAAAAAGTATCTAACCGTGTGTTTGGCCATATGGTGACTAATATTTGTATAAAGGGACTCTACGTCACACGTTATTAAAGCTGTATCCGGTGGAACCTGTATCTGGTTCAGTCGGTTTAGTATGTCCGTAGAGTCCCTTATATAAGAATCCAAAGCCATGACGTGTACTGCGCTGTCCCTGTTGCCGCCTTGCTGCTGCCTGCATCGCTCCCTTGAGACCTGTCGGTGTCGTGAGTCCCTCTTTTGAATATTTATATTGCTTCTCATGCATATCACGTTTTAGGGGTCTGATGGTCCTTTTTCTCTTTTGTCTTGCATAGGTCGTGGGCTTAGTGGTTGAGGGTTGTGGTTTCTCCCGGTACCCCCTTCCTTTTATTAAGAGGGATCATATAGGTTTGGGCCGTTAGTGCCTTGTAACCTTCATTTGCCAATTTTTTCTAATCACCATAATGGAGGCATCTGGGGATAGTGAGCTGGGGGCCCATCTGGGTGGGCGAAGCTCTGTCCCTTGTGCAGTGCAAGTCCTCTGGGCAGATTCAGCACTGTTTGTACCACTTGCGCCAAGAGCATCATTTTGCACCATGACCGGGCAGGCGTACCTGCCCCTAGCCCTTCACTGCCTGCTGCCTCGCCAGAACCTCTGCTGCTGCACTCAGCCCTCAGTGAGGGGGAAGCCAGCCGAGGGTCACAGGTTGATTTGGCGCATAGGGTGCCCAGTCTCGAGAGGCAGATCTCGCGAACGTCTCCTAAAAAGGGCACGAGTAAGAGGCGGCACATCGAGCCCATTTACTCGGATAATGACAATCTTTTTGATGATCTGGGCTCTGTGGAGGAAGGTGACTTGCCAGATCATTCCCTTTCCACTGCGGATTATTCTGCTGGCGATGACAGTTTGTCTGGTTCTTCCTCGGATGAGGATGCGTGACTCTCTGATGATACGGAGAAGTTGCTTACTTCAGTGTTTGAGACACTACACATTGTCCCTTCCAGAGCGGCTAAGAGGAAGCAAGGGGATTTGTTTAGGCCTGAAAGACAGAGGCAAGTCTTTCCGGAGCAGGCCCATTTTACTAATATGATTTTCAAGGAATGAGAAAGGCCTAACAAGCTACCGTCGGTGCCTAAGGGCCTGGATAGGCGGTAACCCTTTCCTGAGGAGCTGGTCCGTCTATGGTCTCGTCCTCCCGAAGTAGATTCCCCTGTGTCGGGGTTGTCCAACACTACTATTATGCCATCACTTGATACCGCTTCCTTATGTGACCCAGCTGACAAGCGCATGGATCAGCTGGTCTGTCATGCTTTCACCTTTGCCGGTGCCTTGTTTCGCCCTGTGTGTGCCGCGGCTATTGTCTCCCTGGCCATCAGAAAGAAGGTGAGACGCCTTGTGGATAGCGCTAAGGCTCGCAAGCGGGCGGAGGAGTATAAGGACCTCAAGGCCTGCATGGATTTCATGCTCGCTCTGGTTGCAGCAGTGGTCGGCTGATGCCGCGGCCATTAAGTCGCTTACTAGTATCTCCTTCGTGGGGCACAGGTTGTTCGGGGTGCGTCTGGACCTCCTGGTCAAGGATGGTAGACTCCCTCAGAGACGGAAGCCTGCTCGGCCCTTTCGGAATTCATCTGCCTATCGCTCCTTTTGAGGAGAAAGAGGCTCTTCATTTTCAGGTGGCCGCAGAGATACCTAGGGAGCAGAGATCCCGCTTGGGGAGCCAGGTCCAAGCCCCCTGCCAAGTCCCCTCAGGCATGAGGAGGCGCCCTCACCCATCCGGGTGGGGGGACGGCTTCTGCTATTTGCTCATATCATATCGGCACGTCTCGGATCGGTGGATGTAGGGGGTGGTGTCCTCTGGTTAGAAAATAGAGCTGGCAGTCAGGCTGCTCACAAAATTTTAAGTCTTTAAGTCTTGGATATCCCAAAACCTATTGAAGGCGCAGGGTTTGAGAATGGCCGTGCAACATCTCCTGCGGTTAGGTGTGGTTTGTTCTGTACTTCAGGAACAGGGTCAGGGTTTTCACTCCAACCTATGCACGGTTCCCAAGAAGGATGTGGCACTTCCATTTGGGATATCCTCAGCCCCCCGTGTCTTCACCAAGGTGCTGGCAGGCATCATGGCTATCCTGAGGAACCAGGGCATTCGTGTGCTGCCCTATCTGGATGACTTGCTGATTGCGGCCCAGTCCTTGCAGCAGGCCGAGAGCGATACTCGGACGGTGTTGTCAACCCTGGAGGCCTTCGGCTGGGTAATCAATTACCCAAAGTCTTTTATCACTCCCTCAACAGTGAGATCCTTCCTGGAAATGATGATAGACATCGCTCAGGTAAAGGTCTTTCTGCCACAGCAGAAGGTTTCGGGTCTCCAGACGCAGGTGCAGGCCTTGTTGTCCTGTCAGCGGCTGTCAATACGTCTGGGGATGAGATTGGTGGGCCTCATGGTGTCTTGCTTCGAGGCGGTGCCCTTCGCCTAATTTCACATGAGACCTCTTCAATTGAACCTGCTGCAGGAGTCGCTGCAACAGGAATTTTCACTGTCCCCCCTGGCCAGGCAATCCCTCTTGTGGTGGTTGGACTCCAGGAACCTGTTGGTGGGCAAGTCCTTTCTGACTTCCCGTTGGGAGATAGTTACCACGGAGGCCAGTCTGCCCGGCTGGGGAGGCGTTTGGCAGTCTCAGAGGATCCATGGTCAGTGGGGTCCGCAGGAGAACCGCTTACCCATAAATCTCTTGGAGTTGAGAGCGATCCGGTTGGTGCTTCTTTGCTTGACTCCCCTTTTAAGGGGTCGTGCGATCCAGGTTCGCTCGGACAATCAGATGGCTGTCGCCTACATCAATCACCAGGGCGGGACTCAGCAAGCGGGTCCTCAAGGAGGTGACCCAGATTCTGACTTGGACAGCGGAGAATGTTCCCTGCATTTCGGGGGTCTACATCCCCGGGGTGGAAAACCAGGAGGCAGACTCCCTGAGCAGGAGCTCCTCGCACCTGGGGGAATGGTCTCTCAGCAATAAGACCGTTCACGCTCTGTGTCTCCGCTGGGGTCAGCCGGATGTCGACCAGTTTGTGTCCAGACACAATCACAAGCTCCCAAGGTTCGTCTCCCTCTCAAGAGATCCTTTGGCCATTGCCATAGACACTCTGGCATTTCCTGGACTGAGTTCAAGTTCCTTTATGCATTCCCTCCGTTTCCACTCCTGGGCAGAGTGATGCGCAAGATTGCCCAGGAAGGGGTACTGACTATCCTGGTGGCTCCTCGCTGGTCGACATAGTTCAGATGTCAGTAGATCACTACATCATGCCCGATGACCCAGGGCTTCTCACTCAGGGGTCGCTGCGGCACCCCAATTTACGGACGCTGGCTTTACGGCCTGGCTATTGAAACCTCAATCCTGACGGATTGGATATCCCAAAACCTATTGAAGGCGCAAGGTTTGAGAATGGCCGTGCAACACCTCCTGCGGTTAGGTGTGGTTTGTTCTGTACCTCTTCAGGAACAGGGTCAGGGTTTTTACTCCAACCTATTCACGGTTCCCAAGAAGGACGGTACGGAGTTCAAGTTCCTTTATGCATTCCCTCCGTTTCCACTCCTGGGCAGAGTGATGCGCAAGATTGCCCAGGAAGGGGTACCGACTATCCTGGTGGCTCCTCGCTGGCCGACATAGTTCAGATGTCAGTAGATCACTACATCATGCCCGATGACCCAGGGCTTCTCACTCAGGGGTCGCTGCGGCACCCCAATTTTATGGACGCTGGCTTTGACGGCCTGGCTATTGAAACCTCAATCCTGACGGAAATGGGGCTGTCGGCCACGGTTGTACATACCATGATTCAGGCACAGAAGAAGTCTTCTTCCATGATATACTACAGAGTTTGGCACGCCTATATTGCTTGGTGCGAGTCCAAGAGTCTTCCTTGCCGCACATTTTCTATTTCTAGGATTCTGGAGTTTTTACAGCTCGGCTTAGACTTGGGTCTTCAGCTGAGCACCCTCAAGGGCCAGGTCTCGGCCTTAGCCATCTTCTTCCAGAGATCCATTGCCAATCATAGGTTGATCAAGACCTTTTTCCAGGGAGTCACCCATGTCCGTCCACCGCGTAAGTCAGTGATACCGGTGTGGGACTTCAATTTAGTACTGTCTGCTCTTCAGGGCCCTCCCTTCGAAACATTGTGCGATGCTGCATTGCCTATTTTGATTCTCAAAGTGGTCTTTTTGGTAGCGATCACCTCGGTGCATTGCGTATCAGAGCTGGCCACGCTTTGTATGAAGCCTCCTTATTTTGAGCGGCATAAGGATAAGGTGGTTTTTCGCTTTAAACCTGATTTTTTGCCTAAGGTTGTTTCTCCCTTTCACCTGGATATAGGGAAAAATAAAATTCTGTGAAACTCACCTGTAGAATTGTTTTCGAGTATATCAAGTCCAGGTCGTCCCACCCCGCCCTTGTTCATTATCTCTTGTTTGCCTGTTATGGTAATACCATCTTTTATTCTTGGACTTGAGTACTTAAGTTTTGTTTAGAGAGAGTACAAGCTGAAGCTATGTGAAGTAACATGGTTTCTTGGCCTCCCGGCCTGTCCCCTCTTTTACTGCTTTTTAACCACTGGGGAATGATAGAGGGACACCTTCCTTTATAGGGGGCCAGGAGGAGACACAGCTTTTGATCTTGCAGTCGAGCGCCCCCTGGGGGCGGAATACCCACATGTCATCACTGGGACGACCTGGACTGGATATATTCAAAAACAATTCTACAGGTGAGTCTCACAGAATTGTATTTTTGGGTAATCCTGATAGCCCCACACACCTTTCCGACGATACAGGCATATGCACAGCCGAAGAGAAGGGCGTTGCGGGGGCTTGCTGATCCCCCATCATTAGCCTTTCTATGCCGCTCATCAATATTCATGGCTTAGAAAGCAGATTGCAGGAGAGCTTGCACATGCACCACAGCATATCCAGTGAGGAATACCCCTTTTTTTATCCACAGCGGGGCATCCCAAACTGAAAGAAAACCTTGGAGAGTGAAAACCACAGGTTTTGTTCTTTAAAGCGGACCAGAACTCACATTTTTAACTAGCATCCCCTGAATTGCTCCCCCCGTAAAGAGGACCTTTTCCCTATTTTTGCTGCTCCTGCTTCACTCTAATCCCAGATAATGGCGCCTGCTGTTTGTGGCAATGATGTCATTGTCACACCTATGCTTTGACCAAATGTATTTCATAAGTTCATTGGGTTTTGGTCCGCTATAAAGCTGGAAACTATAAAACAGTGTTCTCCAATCCTGGAGAGCCACCACCATGTATTGTGGATATCCACACAGACACACAGGTGGCGTAATTAGTTCTCAGACAGAGCGATGGAGCATGTGGAGGTTCGGCAGAAGAGGGTTGGGGAACACTGAATTAAGACCACCCTTGCCCCTGCTGAATTAGACCATAAAATCAGCTTCAAGAAAAAATACAACAATCGCAGTTGCCTTGATTTATTATTACAGATATACACTTGCATTGCATTAATGAGAACCTTGACAGACACAGGGGGCAGGTACATTTAGATCTTCAAACTCTCTTGTCTGCGGTGACCAAGCAAGAAGCATTTCTAAATGGAAAGCTAGCACAGCTGTGAATCACATTTCTGTCCCGAATGAAACCATGGACCTAAAAGCCTCTTATGTCTTAGGGGACCATGGAAGTGTGGCTGCCCCCCCCCCCCCATTATTAAGCCATCTGCCTGGGTTTCCCGTTTCGGCGTCATTGCGCCGGGGCCCGCCCCTCGAGGTCCTCACTGAGCTGGTCCGGCTTCATTTTGCTAGTGAATCCTCGCTGCCTCACGTTTCTTGCGCTCTCTGCATATTTAAAGGTGTTGTTTCTGCGCTCTTCATCTGATACAGCGCTGTGAGGATCCGCTATCTACACTGTACGAGCTCCCCTCTCTTCACTACACCCTTGGTCCGTGAGTCCGGTCCTTATTATTTTCAAACTGTTGTTTTCTGTGTGGTGTTTTTTTATAGGTGGTGCATGCACTGTGGGACGCTCATGTTATCCACCTCTTGTGTTTTCCAGGGTCCTGTATTGTTGTTTGTGGTTCCTCCTGGTCCATTCCACTTCCCCCACACCCCCCCCCCCTTCCACTTGCTTGTGGGTTAAGGTGCTGGGGGTTTAGATTGGGGCTTTATTGTACGGTTCTGGGCCTCTTTAGTGCCTTGTGACCCATCTCTTTTTACCATAATCACCATAATGGAGGCTTCTGGGAATAACGGGCTTGGGATACCTCAGGGACTTGCTAAGCTTTGTCTTTTGTGTGGTACATGCCCACTGAGTGGTCGCAGTGCAATTTGTGTACCCTGCGCCCATAATGTTATTTCGGACCAGGACGGGGCGAGTGTTACTGACCCCAGTCCCATTGCTCCGACGGCCTCGCCGACTCCCCCGCGTCTGCTTCCGGCCCCTAGTGAGGGGGAGGCCAGTAGGGACTCTCGTAGTAATTTTGAGCTCAGACTGGCTAGTATTGAGCGTCAATTGGCGGGTTTGGCCATTGGTAAGGCCAAAAGTAAGAAGCAGCATTTAGAACAGGCTTTGCAGATGACGAAGAGGATTATGAGGCCTTCGGTGTCCGATATTCCGCTGAGGAGGGTGAGCTACTCTAGGGTTCTGACTTCTCCGAGGACAGTCGGGGAGACCCTGATAGTTGCTCCGGGTCCTCATACGATGAGGATCAGTGGCCCCCTGATGATACTGAGCAGCTGTTGTCAGCGGTTCTTGAAACCCTGCACATTGTTCCTCCTAAGGCGGTCAAGATGAAGCAGGGGGACCTGTTTCGGCCAGAAAGACAGCGTCTTGTTTTTCCTGAACAGGGCCACTTCTCTAAGATGGTGTTGAAGGAATGGGAGAAACCTAATAGGTTGACGTCGGTGCCTAGGGGGCTGGACAGACAATATCATTTTTCGGAGGATTTGGTTCGTCTCTGGTCCCATCCCCCGGAAGGAGATGCTCTGGTCCTGAGGCTTTCCAACACCTCGGTTATGCCATCCCCGAGACCTCATCCTTGCGTGATCATGTTGATAGACGCATGTATTTACTAGCCTGTCATGCCTTCACTTCCATGGGAACTGGTCTGCGCCCTATCTGTGCTGCGCCCGTTGTCTCCATGGCCATTAAAAAGAAGGTGAGGCGTCTCGTTGACATCGCCAGATCTCACAAGCGTGTGGAGGAGTCTAGGGAGCTTTTAGCTTGTGTAGACTTCCTTGCCTTTGTTATTTCGGCTATGGATGAAACTGTTCGTTTTGGTGATAGAGCTTCGGCTGCAATGGTCAGCGGAAGCTGCCGCCAAAAAAGCTCTCACAGGTATTCCCTTCCTGGGACTCCGACTTTTTGAGGAACGATTGGACCTTCCAAATCCCGTGACAGCTAAGAGTCTGAGGTTGGCAGTCCAACATCTTCTGTCTTCAGGAGTTGTTTGCCCTGTAGCGCTAATAGAACAGGGTCGGGGATTTTACTCCAATCTGTTCACGGTGCCCAAGAAGGACGGCTCTCTGCGTCCCAACCTGGATCTAAAGGGTCTCAACAGATTTGTCAGATTCAAACACTTCTGCATGGAGACCCTACGGTCGGCTGTGAATTTTTTTTCAGTTTCACATGAGACCTCTTCAGTTGAATCTCCTGACCATCTGGGAGTGAGGAGTCCTTGGAGCAGAGGTTCACTCTGTCCCCTCTGGCCAGACAGTCTCTATCGTGGTGGTTGGACCCGAGAAATCTTCTGGTGGGCAGGTCCCCTCTGCCGCTGCAATGGGAAATTGTCACCATGGACGCCAGTTTGACCGGTTGGGGAGGGGTTTGGCAAGCACTGAAGTTCCAGGGACAGTGGGGTCATCAGGAGGCTCACACACCCATCAATCTCCTGGAGCTAAGAGCGATCAGGCTGGTACTTTTTCAATTGACTCCCCATCTTCGGGGTCGTGCGGTCCAGGTACGTTCGGACAACCAAACGGCTGTCGCCTACATCAATCACCAGGGCGGGACTCGGAGCAAACGAGCCCTCAAGGAGGTGTCCCTGATTTTGTTATGGGCAGAGGAAAATGTTCCCTGCATCTCGGCGATCTACATTCCAGGGGTAGAGAACCAGGAGGCAGATGCTCTGAGCAGGGGATCTGCTCGCCTGGGGGAGTGGTCTCTCAACAGCAAGATCTTTCATGCCCTGTGTCGCCGTTGGGGTCAGCCGGACGTGGATCTGTTTGCATCCCGTCACAATCGCAAGCTTCCAAGATTCGTCTCCCTGTCAAGAGATCCTCTAGCCTTCGCCACGGACGTGCTAGCAATTCTTTGGACGGAGTTTCGACTCCTCTATGCCTTTCCTCCTTTTCCCCTCCTGAGTCGTGTGCTGCAAAAGATAGCCCAGGAGGGGGTACCGACCATCCTGGTGGCCCCCCGTTGGCGATGAGGTTATGGTTCGCGGACATCGTTCAGATGGGGGTGGATCAGTTCGTCATGCCCGACCTTCCTGAGCTCCTCACTCAAGGGCAACTTTGCCATCCCAATTTACAAACGCTAACTTTGACGGCTAGGCTGTTGAAACCTCCATCCTGACAGATAAGAGTTTGCCGACTTCGGTTGTCAACACCATGATCCAGGCTAGGAAGAAATCCTCTTCTTTGATTTACTACAGGATTTGGCATGCTTATATTGCCTGGTGTGAGTCTAAGTCTTTTCCTTGTCGCACATTCTCCATTTCTAGGATTCTGGAATTTTCCACTCTCGAGTCCTTCGGCTGGGTGATCAACTATCCCAAGTCTTCACTGTCTCCGTCTTTGGTGAGGTCCTTTTTGGGCATGACTCTGGATACCTCTCAGGTCAATGTACTCCTGCCTCAGCAGAAAGTGGAGGGCCTTCAGAAGCATGCACGAACTCTGCTCTTGTGTCCCCATCCCTCCATCCGGCAAAGGATGCAGTTAGTGGGTCTGATGGTGTCCTGCTTCGAGGCCGTCCCTTTTGCTCAGTTTCACATTAGACCTCTTCAGTTGCACCTCTTGTCTGTTTGGGACCGGGATCCTGTGTCCCTGGACCAGGAATTTGCTCTGTCCCCCCTGGCCAGACAGTCTCTCTCGTGGTGGCTGGACTCAGGGAATCTTCTAGTGGGCAGGACCTTTCTGCCCCCGTGCTGGGAGACTGTCACCACAGATGCCAGTCTGACCGGTTGGGGGGAATTTGAAGTTCCAGGGTCGGTAGGGCCCATAGGAGGCCCATGCTCCCATCAATGTCCTGGAACTGAGGGCGATTAGGTTGCTTCTTTCTCAGCTGACCACGCACCTCCGGGGTCGCGCTGTTCAGATCCGCTCGGACAATCAGACGGCGGTTGCCTACATCAATCATCAGGGAGGGACTCGGAGCAAGCGAGCCCTCAAGGTAGTGTCCCTGATACTGTCTTGGGCGGAAGAAAATGTCCCTTGCATCTCGGCGGTTTACATTCCGGGGGTGGAGAACCAGGAGGCAGACTCCCTGAGCAGGGGGACGTCTCGGCACAAACACAAGCTTCCCAGGTTCGTCTCCCTGTTACAGGACCCTCTGGCCTTCGCCACGGATGCGCTAGCAATGCCTTGGACGGAGTTTCGGCTCCATTATGTGTTTCCTCCCTTTCCTCTGCTGGGCAGGGTGCTGCGCAAGATAGCCCAGGAAGGGGTACCAGCCATTCTGGTGGCCCCCTGTTGGCCAAGGAGGGTGTGGTTCGCAGACGTCGTGCAGTTGGCAGTAGATCAGTATTACTTGCCCAAGGATCCAGATCTGCTCACTCAGGGACAACTGTGCCATCCCAATTTACAAATGCTGGCTTTAACGGCTGCTGAAACCTCCATCTTGATGGATAAGGGGTTGCCGGCTTCTGTTGTTGATACCATGATTAGGGCTAGGAAGAAGTCCTCGTCCTTTATCTACTACAGGATCTGGCATGCTTACATTGCCTGGTGTGAGTCCAAGTCTCTTCCTTGTTGGGTGTTTTCTACCAGGATTCTGGAATTTTTGCAACATGGTTTGGATTCAACTTAGTACCCTTAAGGGACAGGTGTCAGCTCTGGCAATTTTTTTCCAAAGATCCTTTGTCAATCACCGGTTGATTAGGACTTTTTTCCAGGGAGTTACTCATGTGCGTCCGCCACGTAAGCTATGCTACCGGTTTGGGACCTGAATCTGGTGTTGTCTGCTCTGCAGGGTTCTCCCTTTGAGCCTATCCGTGGGGCTGCTTTGCCCATTCTGACTCTTATGGTGGCCTTTTTGGTGGCCATTACTTCGGTCAGGCGAGTGTTTCTGAGCTGGCGGCGCTTTCCATCAAACCTCCTTATTTTGAGCGGCATCAGGATAAGGTGGTGTTTCGGCTTAATCCGGATTTCTTGCCTAAGGTTGTGTCTGCTTTTCATCTCAATCAGGACATTAGGCTCGATTCAGAGAGACACAAACAAACTTTCGGTTTGGTGCCGACGTCGTAAGATTTTCAAAATTTCCCGCTCTCGCATGAACGTTCGATCGATTCTATGCATGCTTCGTAAACCTTCCGTAGCGCGTCCGTGTGCTCGTATGCCAGAGTACGCAGACGAGGATGTCATTTTCCATCGAAAATGTTCAGATTTATTTTGCCCAACTACCAACGTAGCCTTTCGTTTTTGCCCTTTTCCCATCGTATCCTCACACGAATCCTATCATTTTCCCGCTACATCCTGCTTCATTTTTTCCTAAAGTATCTGTCCAGACGAAATTCTTGCGATATTGCGCCTGCGCACTACAAACTTCTCTCATTAAAGTGTTCGCCTACATAATTTCACTTCCATCACTAAACTCACCCTAACCACTTAGCGCTCTCCTGCCTTTTCCCTGGAGCTCCCTTAAAGCTCACCCTAACCACTTAGCGCTCTTCTGCCTTTTCCCTTGACCTCCCTTAAAACTTACCCCAATCACTTAGCGCCTTGTTTCTTCTTCCATTTTAGGTCCCTAAAACTTACCCCAATCACTTAGCGCCTTGTTTCTTCTTCCATTTTAGGTCCCTAAAACTTACCCCAATCACTTAGCGCCTTGTTTCTTCTTCCATTTTAGGTCCCTAAAACTTACCCCAATCACTTAGCGCCTTGTTTCTTCTTCCATTTTAGGTCCCTAAAACTTACCCCAATCACTTAGCGCCTTGGTTCTTCTTCCATTTTAGGTCCCTAAAACTTACCCCAATCACTTAGCGCCTTGTTTCTTCTTCCATTTTCACACCCTCTAACTTACCCAAATCACTTAGCGCCTTGGTTCTTCTTCCATTTTAGGTCCCTAAAACTTACCCCAATCACTTAGCGCCTTGGTTCTTCTTCCATTTTAGGTCCCTAAAACTTACCCCAATCACTTAGCGCCTTGTTTCTTCTTCCATTTTAGGTCCCTAAAACTTACCCCAATCACTTCGCGCCTTGTTTCTTCTTCCATTTTAGGTCCCTAAAACTTACCCCAATCACTTAGCGCCTTGTTTCTTCTTCCATTTTCACACCCTCTAACTTACCCAAATCACTTAGCGCCTTGTTTCTTCTTCCATTTTAGGTCCCTAAAACTTACCCCAATCACTTAGCGCCTTGTTTCTTCTTCCATTTTCACACCCTCTAACTTACCCAAATCACTTAGCGCCTTGGTTCTTCTTCCATTTTAGGTCCCTAAAACTTACCCCAATCACTTAGCGCCTTGGTTCTTCTTCCATTTTAGGTCCCTAAAACTTACCCCAATCACTTAGCGCCTTGTTTTTTCTTCCATTTTAGGTCCCTAAAACTTACCCCAATCACTTAGCGCCTTGTTTCTTCTTCCATTTTAGGTCCCTAAAACTTACCCCAATCACTTAGCGCCTTGTTTCTTCTTCCATTTTCACACCCTCTAACTTACCCCAATCACTTAGCGCCTTGTTTCTTCTTCCATTTTAGGTCCCTAAAACTTACCCCAATCACTTAGCGCCTTGTTTCTTCTTCCATTTTCACACCCTCTAACTTACCCAAATCACTTAGTGCCTTGGTTCTTCTTCCATTTTAGGTCCCTAAAACTTACCCCAATCACTTAGCGCCTTGGTTCTTCTTCCATTTTAGGTCCCTAAAACTTACCCAAATCACTTCACGGACATCACAATCTTGATTTTCAAATATGTCATTGTCCCCTTGTTTTTTTTAAATGTATGTGTGCAAATAAATTGGACAACATTTTTTTTGTTTTTTGGGTTTTTTATTGCTCAATTGCCATTTGTTGTCAAAATATTTATGGCAACTTTGGGCCAAAAAATTTAAAAACTATATACAAATTGTTTTGTGTTTACTAAAAATATATACACTGTTTTTTTATAAAACTTTAAAAACTATATACAATCCAAAAATTTTTAAAAACCTTAAAACTATATACAAATAAATGTGGTGTTTAACCAATAAAACTATTTACAAATACAACTATTTACAAATCTACAGGGCCAGGAACCAGGACACTAGTCTTCCTCTTCTGTTGTCCCCAACGTGTCCCGCATCGCCTGCAGATCGGCCACCAACTCAAGGACCCTCCGATTGATATCAGCAAGTCGCTGTCTTGTGGTCCCTGGCAAAAAATCAGAAATTCAAATTATTCGGAGAACAATACATGTTTCTCACCTGTGTAATTAATGTATTTAAAGAAACAAATTAAGTATAATGCACATATGATTAATCACAGGAATTAAGGTTAGGAAGTGGCCACAGGACAGTTGGGCAACTAATTAAGCTAATTCAGTGGCCACAGGACAGTTGGGCAACTAATTAAGCTAATTCAGTGGCCACAGGACAGTTGGGCAACTAATTAAGCTAATTCAGTGGCCACAGGACAGTTGGGCAACTAATTAAGCTAATTCAGTGGCCACAGGACAGTTGGGCAACTAATTAAGCTAATTCAGTGGCCACAGGACAGTTGGGCAACTAATTAAGCTAATTCAGTGGCCACAGGACAGTTGGGCAACTTATTAAGCTAATTCAGTGGCCACAGGACAGTTGGGCAACTAATTAAGCTAATTCAGTGGCCACAGGTCCCTCTTATATTGGCATTGACTAGGGCATTATGTGTTTTTGTGTTCATGGGAATTTAGACCGAAATCTCTAGAATGACATGACTACTTACTTGGTTGGTGGCCGAGAGATGGCTCGTTGGGGACAACACCCTGAGGTCCTGGTTCCTGGCTCTGCTGTGAAGAAGTGCCTGTAGAAACATGGGCCAAATGGTTAGTTTGGATGTCTGATTCCGCAGTCCTCCAATGTTTTGAGCTAAGTCTGGGTCACATCACTCACCTTCTCCAGGGTCTTGTGGGCTCCTATCTGCTGCCTCCTGACCCACTACTTCACCCGCAACCGAAACATCTACAAATACAGAATAAAGGATTCAGTTTGGTGATATCAGGAGCTAGCAATTCTCTTTTTTGGTGTAGACATGAAGAGTGACATACCAGAGGATCCCGCATGCGTGGCAGGGTACGACTGCCTGCCCACGCTGTGCCGCCCCTCCTCTGTGGTAAGGTCCAGGGGCTGGTCTGAGGAGGCCACAGAGGAGGGGTCGGCCCGTCGCCCTGGAGATCCACCACCTTCACTCCCAGCTGCAGAATCATGCAGCACTGGTCGGCCTCTGCGCCTCCGGGTGCGGCGAATTCGGTAATCCATTTCCAACACTAGAAAAGAAAAGGCATTCTAAGTAAAGTCCTACCTTCTGTCTTAGTTACATATTGCATGCAATCGCAATCTACTTACTTGGAAAATGGATTCCGAAGAACCTCCGCACCCGGGGCATGTGCAGCCGTTTGAGGTCCGACCAATGCTGCATGATCTGCGTGTGGGTGAAGGTGGTGTTGGTCTGCTGTTGGATGTTCGAGATTATCTCCAGGGCGACGTTGCGTTTTTCAAATGTGTTGGGCAGGTAGTCGTACCTGCGCTCCAGCATGGTCTACAAAACAGAAAGAAAACATCGACTTTACTTCTAAATACATATCAATATGTGTCAGCAAAACATTTTTTGGGGTAATTACATTAACACACACACATTTCTAGTGTTCAGTAATTTCACAATATGGCCTAAATGTTGTTGGGCACGTGTGTTGCGTGCCTTTGGTTGTGCATGTAGTTTATCACATTTTTAACCAAAGCCATTTATTCCTGCGCTTCCTTCACATATAGAGCAGCATTTCCTAATCTAACAAAAGTCCATCGAATACACTTACGAACATGATGATCTCTTCTTGTTGGCGGGTGAAGATAGTGGGTGCCATCTTGCTTCTTTTTCTCGGCAGCAGATAAGTAACGCCCCAGCGCGTTCCGCACGGCCGTGCGAACGTACGCAATGCCTCAGCGGGTTCCGCACGGCCGTGCGAACGTACGTCACACGCTGGCTTGCTTACTTAAAGGTCCCTGCACACACAGCTGATTATTTGAGAAAATCAAAATGGCACCCAAAAAACCTCCTGGCAAAACTGGAAAGGAGCAAACGGGGAAGAAGGCAGCCAAACGGCAGGAGCCTTCCGAAGGGCCCAAAACCAAGTCGCAGCAGCCAAAAGCAAAATTACGGCCTAGTACCAAAACGCCGGCCAAGCCAACTACCAGCTATGGGCAAAAAAAGGAGCAGGCAGGCAAACCAAAGACCCAGGCCACAAAGGCTAGTATGGCTACTGGGCCAAAAACGGGTAAGAGGGTCCGAAGACCCACCCCACCCTGCCCCACTACAACACCCACAATAGTCCGCAGTAGGTCCCGCAGTCCCCCTCGAGGCCGAACCAGGTCCCGCAGCCCCCCTAGACGCCGCAGCAGGCCACGCAGCCCCCCTCGAGGCCGAACCAGGTCCCGCAGCCCCCCTAGACGCCGCAGCAGGCCACGCAGCCCCCCTCGAGGCCGAACCAGGTCCCGCAGCCCCCCTAGACGCCGCAGCAGGCCACGCAGCCCACAAAGAGGCCGAACCAGGTCCCGCAGCCCCCCTAGACGCCGCAGCAGGCCACGCAGCCCACAAAGAGGCCGAACCAGGTCCCGCAGCCCCCCTAGATGCCGCAGCAGGCCACGCAGCCCACAAAGAGGCCGAACCAGGTCCCGCAGCCCCCTCGAGGCCGAACCAGGTCCCGCAGCCCCCCTAGACGCCGCAGCAGGCCACGCAGCCCACAAAGAGGCCGAACCAGGTCCCGCAGCCCCCCTCGAGGCCGAACCAGGTCCCGCAGCCCCCCTAGACGCCGCAGCAGGCCATGCAGCCCACAAAGAGGCCGAACCAGGTCCCGCAGCCCACCAAGAGTGTGCCAAAAAAAAAAACAGAAGAGGGCCGGCCCTGCAAGATCGCCCTCACCCTTGGTCCGCCCTACTACCTCCAAGGGCAGCACTACTTCAGGCTCCGAACGAAGCTCTCCTGCTCGCCCACATTTGGCACCGGCACAGGTGGAAAGGCAAGGTTACTATGCCACATCAACACCTGGGACTTCTGTGGCCAGCCAGGCCAGAACACCCAGTCCCTTGCCCAGTCCAGGCCAATCCCCAGGCAGCCACCATTCCCTGCATTATACCCCACAAACCCAGCCAAGGATGTCACCCCATTTGGATGACACCATGGAGGACCCACAACCCAAAACAACAGGGCGCACATTGCGAAGAGGGCAGTTGAGTGGGCGTTTTGGTGAGGCCCAAATTATGGCCTTGGCTAGTGGCCTGACCTTAGTTTATGATGAGCTATATGGGCGCAGATCAAAAAACACCACCAAACAGCGCAGAGCCAACATCTTGGCAGACCTAACCAGACAAGTGAATGCAGCGGGGGAAGAGTTAAAGGATGTTGTACAGATTCAGCGCAAGATATCGGACCTCAAATATGCTGCACGGAAGAAAGAAAATCAAAGGCGGATTGACAGGTAAAAATGTTAGCTTTAGGATTAGACTGGATGTTGTATTGGCCACCTGGTTCTAAATTACCCTAACTCTGTTTTGCAGCATGAAAACTGGAGGAGGTTTTCCCTCCAAACTCAAGTTGACCCCGGCTGAGGAGATGATTTATGGATTGATGCATCCAGTCGCCGTCGAAGGCCACGCGGCCCTAAGGGACACAGATTCCCCGACCCGTCCTGCAGGTGAGTAAGATTTATGTGACCTTTACAATTAGTGAGCATGCACAATTAGCCAGTAACACATCTGGGAAGCCAGGCACCTAGGCTGTGGCTTGTAGGTGATTTCTGTGTTGGGCCAGGGTGTGGCATGTGTGTGGCCACTTAACTTTTGATTTTTGGTCCACATACAAGACGTGAATGTACATTGAACCCGAGTGTAAAAGTTTGTGGGTTCCCATTAAACCGGACCTTCACCCTGATTTAATGAAAAGCCCAAACTCTTAAAAAAAAAATCCTCAGCATCTAAAATTAATATATTTTACATGTTTAGTCACTAATGTATTATACTTTCCACCACTGGGCTGCAACTCTGTTCGGCAATTTAGGATACGGCCGCCGCCATCTTGACTCCGAAGCATCACACTTACTGAGGAGAGGAGAGTGGGATAAGGTACAGGGGGGCGGGTTATAGCTGTGCTTTGCTCAGACAGAGCAGAGCTGGGGTCAGGGAAAGGTCAGCAGTCCAAGAATGCAGAGCAGCACAGTCAGGAGGCACTTACTGTTTGCAGGCTGCCTGATAAGATGGCGGATTCCATAAGCCGCCATCTTTGATGTTTAAAGGCTCATAACATGCAGTAGATGCAGGTTGGAAGATTTGTAATGTGGTCAATCTGTATGTACAGGGTGTGGGAAACATAGAAGCTAGACTCTTAATCAGAGTGAAGGTCCGCTTTAATGGCCTCTAAGGGATGTGGTCAGCCACATAACAAGCTGAACTTGAATGTTTGGCTTAGTTGAGTAGAACAATGTGGAAGTAGTTGTAGGCCAAAAATTTTACAACATAATGGCATGGAAATTGAAGCTTATTTGGCCCCGTTGTTGAAGTGCCCATGACAGCTTTGACCCGTTAACTAATTCGGCATATGTCTTTTGACCCGTCAACAATGCATAGGTGTGTGTTTACATAGTGTCTTTGCTTCTCATGCAGGCCACCATCATCGCTCAGCTACTGTGGAATCCACTGCCAGTGTGGACATGCCGTCAACTTCCGTGCAGCCTAGGAGGGAGGAACCGATATATTCTGTAAGTTTATTGAGCAAATGTCGTTTAGCCATGTTACTTTGCATGTTACTACTAACAGATTGACATATGTAGTGGGCAAGCTAACATCTAATTTGTCTCTGTCCATACAGACCCACACACTCATGGATGAAATCCAGGAGCTGGAGGAGGATGGATCCTTTATGTGCCCTTCTGAAGATCTACCCCTGGCCCAGAATCTGCAACTGGTCCAAAATGTTTCACCACCAACTCAGCAGCAGCAGAGGGAATCTGGCAGCATGGTGGCTGCACATGATGGCCAGCATGCACAGACTGACAGTCAAGTCCCCAGTGTTGTCTCTGCTGTTGAGGATAGTGAAAGCATGCCTGTGTCTGTTGAGGGGCCCAGACCAACAGCCTCGGCACGACCCCGAACCAGGGGATTGGGGAGGCGGAATCCGCTACGGCGCAACCAGGGGAGGGGCATGGCAATGTTGGACGCATGGCACCACGAGAGGGTGACCTTCCAGCACCAAAACCAACTAAACCGAGAGGCACTGCATGGCCGGATCGAGACCCTAAATACGACATTACAGGCTGTGCAGAACGAATTGCGGACCCTCAACAGCCACATGGAGACTGCCAACAATGACAACCGTGCCTACAGGGGTGAAATGGTAAATATCATGCGCAACATTTTGGACCAGTTGCAGATTCAGAATGCCACACAGGCCCACGTTCGGGCCAATCAGCAAGGGCCACCACCTGGGTACTATGGCCATCACCCATATTAATGTCTCCACAACATGAATCTGTACAACATCTTTGCTCTTAATCCCCCCTGTATTGACTTGTCTGGTGAGGCAAACCAAGATACCCTTGGTGTATGCCTTGGGTTGTGTGTTTTTGATTTGCGCCCATAGAGCTCCTTAGAGTGGTGAGGTAGGCCACTAGCCAAGGCCATATCTGAATCCTCACTGAACGTGCCACTCAAGCTTCTACCCCTGTACCAGGTTTACACCTGTGGCAGGGGCAAATGTGGCCAACCAGGATTGTTTGTTGTTTTCATTATTGCCATGGTTGATCTAACCATTAATCCTTTGTGTTTACCTAAATTTTTTTTGCAAATTGGAGTGAGCAGCAACTCCAAGTTTGAGCTCTTATTTTTAAAAAATAAACAGTTAAAGACACATGTGGCTCATAAATTTTATTGTCTCTTTTTTGGGTGTCACAGAGAAATATATACTTGGACATTCACACAGTTCACACATCCAAAAAAGAGAGTTGGAAAGCATTAGGCCTGTGGTGAGTAATTACTTAATTACTTATTTGAACACCACAAACATAACGAAACATACACAAAGGGAAAGAAAACTAAATCAACAACACAATGTTAAACAAAGGCCAATACAGGTTACATTAAGCAAAATGGGTCGCGATCAAATTAGTCCGCACACTTTGGCCAGACACACTACTGTGTGTGTCCAGAAATGAGTCCTCCTGGTCTTCGCTGGGTGGAGAGGGAGCAAATTCTACATACCGGGGGACCCGTTGTGAAATAGCAAAATTGTGCAGAACAGCACAGGCCATTATTATGTCTATGACCTTTTTCGGATCATATTGCAGGGCGCCCCCGGTATGATCCAAACAACGAAACCTAGTCTTCAAAAGACCAAAGGCCCTCTCTACCACAGCCCTGGTCTTGCGGTGCGCACAGTTGTAGGCATCCTGGGAGGCATCCTGGGGCCGGAGTACTGGCGTCAAGAGCCACGGCAGCAGCGGGTATCCTGAATCACCTTATACATAAGATTAGGAAAACAAACATGTAAGACCATCAAGGCACCAGCAACATCAATAGGAGGCTATTTGTCAATTGTGTGATCAACATGAGGCAACATTTGCCACTGTCCCAGTCCCAAACTAAACATCTGTCCTAGAGGTTTACAAAAGGACAACATACAAAGAGTGAGGATGAGGGACAATCATACATATGGATCCCAGCTCTGGGTTTCAAAGTGTGCTTAGGATGTAGGTTTTGCTGACCCCTTATATGCTTTGTGTGAGACAAAAACAGCAGAAACACGCCACATGCACTTTATCCCGCTCTACTCTCGTGTGGAAGTGCAAACCAGCTTAGCAAAGATGGGTCCTAAACTATGCTCAAGTTAAGTGCACGATTCCACACGAGGGTGGTGTAAGAGGGATTATTAAATTAGACCAACAGATAATTTAGAATGTGGCTAATGCAGGCCAAACTTGGCGAAACGCTTGGTTGGTTAATAACTAACATTCAAGTGTGGTTTCACATGGCCAGAAGTTTGTTTAAGGTGTAAGTTTGGCAGACATTACTGCCAAATGCTAATTAAAAACAAACATCCACAACTACATTATGTGGTTTATGTTCACTTACCAAGGAGCCATGCACCGGAAAATTCCCCAGACTCAAACCGTCGGTACAATCCTGATCGTCTAAGGATGTACGCATCATGGGCTGAGCCTGGGTAGCCGGCGAGGACGCTAAGGAACCGCATGTCCGGCCCCACCACTGCCTGCACATTAAAGGAGTGGCCCATTTTGCGGTTCCTGGAAAAAAAGGAAGACAAGAAAACATTAGGAAGGCATTTAGAAAAATGAACACACACATTTCGATAAGGAGGGACCATTACAAGGTGGGACCATTACAAGGAGGGACCCTAACAAGGAGGGACCATTACAAGGATGGACCATTACAAGGTGGGACCATTACAAGGTGGGACCATTACAAGGTGGGTCCATTACAAGGTGGAACCATTAGAAGGTGGAAACATTACAAGGAGGGACCATTACAAGGTGGGACCATTACAAGATGGGACCATTACAAGGTGGGAGCATTACAAGGTGGGTCCATTACAAGGTGGAACCATTAGAAGGTGGAAACATTACAAGGAGGGACCATTACAAGGTGGGACCATTACAAGGTGGGAGCATTACAAGGTGGGTCCATTACAAGGTGGAACCATTAGAAGGTGGAAACATTACAAGGAGGGACCATTACAAGGTGGGTCCATTACAAGGTGGAACCATTAGAAGGTGGAAACATTACAAGGAGGGACCATTACAAGGTGGGTCCATTACAAGGTGGAACCATTAGAAGGTGGAAACATTACAAGGTGGAAACATTACAAGGAGGGACCATTACAAGGAGGGACCATTACAAGGAGGGACCATTACAAGGAGGCTTAACCTAAAATGAAACCAAAAAAAAAAAACATTACTTACCTGTATATGTACTCGTCGGCAGCAGGAGGCACCAGGGCGACGTGGGTACAGTCAATGGCACCAATGACGTTGGGCATGTCGGCGATATTATAAAAACCAAGCTTAATGGCGTTTCTGGCTACCATATCATCTGGGAAAAAAATATATTTGGGGGTTAGGGTAGCCATGCCTTCCAAAAAATGTGATAGTGCGCGGCTCAGCGTAGGCTGTGAGATCCCCACGGAGAGGGCACCCAGCCTCTGGAACGAGCCGTTCGCCAAAAATTGCAGGCAGCCAAGCATCTTGGTCATACCTGAAATTGCATGCCCCTTCCTTGTGGTGCGGGCTAACCATGGCCGCAGCTCACTATACAATTTATGGAGGGAAGCGCGATTAAGCCTGGTCAGCTCGAACAGCTCAACGTCATGCATGCCATTGATGTTCATGCGTCGCCGCCGGTGCAATCTGGGCTCTGACCTCAAGATCCCATCAATGCCAAACAGAAGAAGAGCTTGATGCTCTTCAAAGTCACTCTCCATCACGCTTGGCTGCCTAGTCCCGAGGTCAAAAAGGTGCCGTAAGACGCTCGACAAGGAAATGACTATATGGGCGTCGGAATACTTGCCAATCAGCTCTCTGAATTAATCGCCAGCCCATTGCAATGACGTAAATGATTTGACCGATCGAAACATTTTCGATTTCGAAGGAAAAAAGTCCCGAAGTTGCGTAAAAACACAAAATGAAATTCGGACGAACGAACATATACGTCTATGTTCGAACGTTCGTGCGAGTCGAAAATGGCCAAAAAAAAAGGAAAAAATGACAAACACCCAACAAAACTTTCGATTGCAAATACGAACATAATGACATTTGGGATTTTGAATCGAGCCTATTGTTTTGCCTTCTTTGTGTCCTAATCCTGCTAATTCCAAGGAGCGGATCCTTCACTCTTTGGATGTTGTCAGGGCTCTGAAGTTTTATTTGGTTGCTACTGAGTCTTTCAGGAAATCTGATGCTCTTTTTGTTCTTCCTGCTGGACCTAGGAAGGGTTTGCCTCCGGCTAAATCCCCTATCAGCAAGTGGATCCGTCGGGTGATGGAGCAGGCCTATTCTGCCAGGGGGAAGGTTCCTCCTTTTAGGGTTACTGCTCATTCCACTCGTGCTATTGGTGCCTCTTGGGCTTTTCAGCACCAGGCTTCTGTTGAACAAGTTTGTAAGGCCGCAACTTGGTCTTCTGTTCATACTTTTTCCAAGTTTTACAAGGTTGATGTTAAGGCCTCAGCTGATGCTGCTTTTGGCCGCAAGGTACTTCAGGCGGTAGTGGTTTGAACTGCCTGTTGTTACTCTTTGGGGATCCCACCCTACCTTACGTACACTGCTGTTGGACGTGCCATACGTAAGGACTTCTGGAAGCAGGCTGTGCCATGCAATAGGAAAAAGACAATTCTGTGAGTACTCACCTGTAGAATTGCTGTTACTATGCATGGCACGGCCTGCTTCACCCCACCCTTGTTATCGTTATTCTTGGTTGCCTCTTTATGGTGATTGTTCCAAGTTAGTTGGGGTTTGTTACCTTTTTTACATTTATTAGCTCCCGGTTTCTTGAATAACTGCTTGTCAACACTGGATAAGTCTATGGTGATTCAGTTTTTATATGGTACCGGGAGGAGCCACAACTCCTCTGCAGTACACTGCGCCACCTTGTGGCGGATAACCCACACGTAAGGACTTCTGGAAGCAGGCCGTGCCATGCATAGTAAAAGCAATTCTACAGGCGAGTACTCACAGAATTGCCTTTTTACAGTGTACAGCACGTCTTGCTTCATCCCACCCTTGTTATCGTTGTTCTCTTTTGCCTTATGGTGATTTTGTTGAGAGAGTTTTTACTATACGGGCTATGTTGTTTATTAACATGGTTCTTACCTCCCGGCTTCTTGCATACTGCATTCAAACACTGGGGTCTTCTGGGTAATTCCGGCCATATAAATTTATATGGCCGGGCGGGGCTACAAGTCTTCCTGCAGTCAACTGCGCCACCTGGTGGCGGATTACCCACACGTGAAGAATAAGAAATGAAGCAAGACGTGCTGTACACCGTAAAATCAATTCTACAGGTGAGTAATTACAGAATTGTATTTTTAGGGCCCACCCTTCAGCTAAATCATAATATAAAATGTGGTTTATTAAACAAATAACAAGCTTATTGAACACTTCAGGCAAACCAGAAACCCTGTGGTAGCTTGGGGAGCACTGGAGGATTCTCAGGTGCTGTGATGGGCTAGTCTAACCCTGTATATAACAACTTGGAATATTTGTAGCTTATACAGCTAAATATTCAGTTTCAGAGGAAACACGTTGCCATTAAGCAGTTGAGCACTCCAGAGCATGGATCAATTTATAGTTTGCAGCAGTAAGATTTGAATCAGTGAAGTCTAAAACCTCATGCTCAAGATATGACAGCACCTTTTTTCAGTACCTTTATTTATATTTATACTGTATAACCCTCCTAATGCATAATGCATATTTCTATTTTTTGCTCAACCTCCAGGTAACTGTGCATAAATTCCCCAACTTTTTTTGTAGTAATTCAGGCCAGCCTATTGAAACTAATTAAAAGCCTTACATGGTGCCATATACATTTAAGCTTCTGCCACCCCAAGCCATACTGGTGACAGATTCACCTTAAAATGGACCAAAACCCAGGATTTTGACTATCCTGGGTTTTGGTCCTTGCCCCGCTGTGTGAAACCCCCCTGGTCGCTTGAATGAACTCACCTCTTCCTGGTCCTACGATGCATGCGTGGCCGCTCATCAAATCAGCGCACTCGGATTCGCTTGAGCCCCTTTGTCCAGGACACATCTCCCGCTACACTCTACACTGGTGCACATGGAGCCATTCACAAATGCCTGGCGCAGGCATGCGCCCTGCTAAAGGCATAGCAGGAACGAAGGTGAGTTTTTGGGCAACCTGGGGGGGTTTCACACAAGGGGGGGAGCAAGTATGCCTGCCCTGGATCCCATAGACTCAAGGGTTGCTTTTGGTCTTTAACCCTTTAACTGACAGCCTTCCTAGAATTTTTGTCACCCTTTGTTGCCAGACCACGTTTCACTATTTGGTGCTACATATGTTCAACCTTGATTTTTGAAGGGATTTCCAGGAATTTTCCAGGAAAATGATATATTGTTTTTTTAAGCAGTCTGAGCTTCAACATGAAATGTCTTGTTTGGCCTTTTTTTAGTGTATTCTCAGTACTTTTGGGTGAAATATGTGCAAAAAAAACTATTTTTTGCAATTTGTAGTGTTTTTTGTAATAAAAAAATGTAAGTTTGTTAATAAAATCTTATTACGTGTGAAACCCCAATTTCTCCCGGTCACAGCGGTACCACATATATATAGGTAGACACCCTTTCCTGCCCAGAAGACTCCCCCAAACTGAAACAGCGCTTTAGGAGATTTTCAGATAAAATACACCTATGCTACGCGCTAAGCGCACCTTGCAGTTTTTCCAGAAAATCAACCCTTTACATTTAAAATACACCCCACAAACTATATATATATTCTCTGAAAGTACACACCTCAAGCTTTCTAGGCGTAACAGGCTTGTTTATGTGGGTGTAGTTTTGTGGAAGTAATCCCTCAATCAATTCTTTGATTGCACAGAGATTCCCTAAAAAAGAATACAAAAGAATCAAAGCCACATTTTCCTAAAAAAACTATATGCAAACAAGAAAAAACAAGTAAAATCTGAAAAAGCAACATCCCTCGAATAGAACAATACCCAACATGCATAGCTACTGTCAAGGCAAGAGTTGCCAAACACCCCAAAGTAAAGCATGTGCATAATGGTAATTATACTTGAAAATTTCAGCTCTGCAGACAAAGTGCGCACCTTGCAATTTTTCAACCAAAACAACCCTTTACATTTGGATTATCCCCCATAAACCATATATTCCCTGAAAGTACACATGTTAAGCTTCCTAAGCGTACTGAGCTTGTTGTAATGGGCTCATCTTTCTGGAAGTAATCCCTTGAAGAATTCTTAGGTTGCACAGGGTTTACCTAAAAAAAAATGATAAAAAGGCAGAATAAAAAACATGTTTTCCTAAAATATCAATATGCAAACAAGAAAAACAAGCTAAATCTGAAAGCGCAAGGTCCCCCGAGCAGAACAATACCCAACATGCATAGGTACTATTAACCCTTTTAATTGCCAGCCTACTTGATGTTTTGTCACCCTCTGTTGACAGGTCATTTTTCCCCATTTTGCACCCTGTTTAACCGTGATTTTTGCTCGAATTTCCAGGAAAATTAAATACATATTTTTTGCAGCATTAACATGAAATGTCTTGTTTGTAATTTTTCTACTGTTTTTTAAATATTTTTGCGTAAAAAATAAATAAATATTCTTTAGACAATTGTCTCCTTTATTATAAATAAAAATTTTGATTTATTAATGAAAACCATATTGCATATGATAGCCCCATTTCTCCCGATTACAACGGTACCACATATGTATCGGTAGGCCCCCATTCTTGCCCAGGAGACCCCCCAAACTGACATTAACATTTACAAATAAAATACTACTATCCACACTATAAACATAAGGGGTTAATTTAAAAAAAAATGACATAGGGTCCCCCCAGCTATGGGGGCTTGTAGAACAGGGTGCAGGGGCCAGCTCTGGTGCCCCCCCCCCCACCCTGCAGCCTACAATCCCACATACACTCTGTGGGACGGGCTCTTCTGCCCCCCCCGGGCTTTGGGGAGGCAGGTAATTGGGGGTGCCGGGGGTTAATGGCAAGTTACCCGCTAGCCGCAGGTGACTTGCCAGCCCCCAGCCTTGTGAACTGATATAGGGGTCTCATGGACCCCTATACCCCATGCTACGTGAATTTTACGTAGCTGGCGCTAGAAGGGTTAAAGAGGAACAAAACCCAGTTTTGTGTATCCTTGTTCATTTTTCCAAAAATATGGCTTCAAACCAGTAGGTCCCTGTTTAGAGCCGAGCATCCACTGGCTTAGAGTCTGTTATACTGTAGAACTGGTGGTCTCCTTTTTTACTATAGCAGTCCAGGTCATCCCAGAAGTAATGACAGTTGGGTAATCCACCGCTAGGTGGCGCCTGACTGCAGGATCAAAAGCTGTAGCTCCCCCCGGCCCAGGTGTCTCTCTATAATTCCTCAGTGTTCTTCCTGCAGTCTGCTGCATAAGGATCGCATGGATACTCTCTCCTGGAATACTGCAGCTGAGCAGGGCCTCCTAGCCCGTTGGCCGCTGCATCCTTATTGCCACCGTTCCTGTGGACCCACCACTGCCTCCCAGCTTCGGCTGACCGGGACGGTGAAGGTAGGGTGAACGCCGGGGTCAGGCATTGGCAGAGCTGACTTTTTACCTCACATATTTACCCTCCTGTGTTTTTTTACCTCAGGTATTCACCCTCCTCGCTCCCTCATCGCTCCGCTCTCTCCCCTCTCCTTCATGCATCTGCACTGTGAGGGGGGGGGAGGACGTCGGTGCTGCATGGGCGGAGTATGTCTGGGGCTGTGGGCCCCGCCGCCAGGTGCACATGTGCTGCCAGACGGCCCGGGCTGCGCGAGGGCGCCGGCTTGCGATTCTGCTGGGCTCCTCCGTGGGCCGCCTGATGTTGCGGGGCCCTCCGCCATATTAGGGGCGGGCGCGATTTTCGCTCCATCGGGGGGCGGGGCCGGCACGATGACACTTTTCGCGTCACGGTCGTGCGGCCTGTCCCTCAAGGAATGTGTGCTGCTGGCTGATCCACGCCATCTTCTCCTCCTGCACGCTGTCGTCGTCTCTGTAGGCCCTTTGAGCGGTGACGTGAGTCCCTCTTGACATATTGTCTTTTATGCGCTGGGCATGTGCTGTGGGATGCTTATTTGTTGTTCACTTTGTGTCTTCCAGGTGGGCCCCTTGATATTTAGGGATGTGGTTCCTCTCGGCCTCCGCCCCCCCCCCCCCCCCGCTCCTGCCCCCCCTCTCTCTCCAAGCTCTCTCCCTGTAAAGAGGGATTATTTCTTGCGGGCTGGTCAGGTTGGGTCGTTAGTGTCTTGTACCTGTTAACATAACTCAAATCACCATAATGGAGGCTTCTGGGGATAGTGAGCTTGGGACCCCATCTGGGCCGGTGAAGCTCTGCCCCATATGCGGTGCTAGCCCTCTGGGCGGACTCAGCACGGTTGAGTCACTTGCGCCAGAAGTGTTATCTCGGAGCATGATCGGGTGGGCATATGTGCATCTAGCCCATTATTGCCTGTGGCCTCTCCAGAACCCCCGCGCTTGCTCTCAGCCCCCAGCGAGGGGGAAGCCAGTAGGGGGTCCCAATCTGATTTGGCGTATCGAGTGGCCAGCCTTGAGAGACAGATCTCTCCTCGGCTCCTAAGAAGGCCACATATAAGAGGCGGCATATTGAGCCGATCTATTTTGATAATGATGGAGATGATGATGATTATCTCTTTGGAGGTGTTGGCCTTGATAGTGGGCCCGGTTCTACCTCGACCTTGGATGAGGATACATGGCTCCCCGATGATACGGAGCGGTTGCTGACTGCGATCTTTGAGACGCTGCACATTGTCCCTCCTAGAGTGGCTAAGAGGAAGCAGGCTGGATTGTTTCGGCCTGAGAGACAGAGACGAGTCTTTCCTGAGCAGGCCCTTTTTTCTAACATGATTTTCAAGGAATGGGAAAGGCCTAACAAGTTACCGTTGGTGCCTAAGGGCCTGGACAGGCGGTATTCCTTTCCCGAGGAGCTGGTCCGGCTATGGTCCCATCCTCCTGAGGTGGATGTCCCCGTGTCGGGTCTGTCCAACACTACGGTCATGCCTTCACCCGAAACTGCTTCCCTACGTGATACAGCTGATAAGCGCATGGATCAGTTGGTCTGTCAAGTTGGTCTGTCCTTGCCGGCCAAGAAGGCACTCACTAGTATCCCCATTGTGGGTCACAGGTGGTTTGGGGAGCGTCTGGACCTCCTGGTCAAGAATGGGAGACTCCCTCAGCGATGAAAGTCTGCGCGGCCCTTTCAGGGTTCATCTGCCTATCGCTCCTTCGAGGAGGAAGAGGCTCTTCATTTCCAGTTGCTCGCAGAGATTCCTGGGGATGAGGTAGGTCCCACGGCCGACCCAATCCCTCCTGGGGATCCAGGCCCAAGCCCCCTACCAAGGCCCTCTGGCATGATGGGGCAGCCTCACCCATCCGGGTGGGGGAACGGCTTCTGCTATTTGCTCACATCTGGAGACAGCGCATCTCGGCTCGGTGGATTCAGGAGGTGGTTTCCTCCGGTTACAAAATAGAGCTGGCAGTCTGGCCGCCCTCAAGATTTCTTCAGTCACAGATTTCTCAGAACCCATTGACGGCACAAGGCCTGCGGTTGGCCGTCCAACACCTTCTGCTGTCAGGTGTGATTTGTCCCGTGCCTCGGCAGGAACGGGGTCAGGGCTTTTACTCCAATCTGTTCACGGTCCCAGGAAGGACGGAACGCTGAGACCCATCCTGGACCCGAAGGGTCTCAACAGGTTTGTTAGAGTCAGACATTTCCGCATGGAGACCTTGCGGTCTGCAGTGAGCTTGCTTCGACCTGGCGTCTTCTTGACCAAGGTGGACATCAAGGATGCTTATCTGCACATTCCTATATTCCAGGGGCATCAGAAGTTCCTGAGGTTTGCGCTGGAGGATCAGCACTACCAGTTTGTGGCGTTGCCATTCGGGATATCCTCAGCCCCCCGTCTGTTCACCAAGGTGCTGGCGGACGCCAGGCTATCCTGAGTATCCAGGGCATTCGCGTTGTGCCTTGTCTGGATGATTTACTGATTGCGGCTCAGTCTCTTCTTCAAGCCGAGAGCGACACCCGGACCGAGTTGTCCACGGTTGGGTAGTCAATTATCCTAAGTCTTCAATCACTCCCTCGATGGTGGGGTCTTTTCTGGGCATGACTTTGGACACCTCTCAGGCCAGGATATTCCTGCCACAGCAAAAGGTGGTGGGTCTTTAGACGCAGGTGCAGGCTTTGCTGTCTTGTCAGCAACCATATGTCCGTCTGGGGATGAAACTGTGGGCCTAATGGTGTCATGCTTCGAGGCAGTGCCCTTTGCCCAGTTCCACTTGAGACCTCTTCGGTTGAATCTGTTGACCGGTTGGGATCGGACGCAGGAGTCACTGGAACAGGAGTTTTCACTGTCTCCCCCGGCCAGGTAGTCCCTTTTGCCTTTTGTGGTGGCTGGACTCCAGAAATCTGCTGGTAGGCAAGTCATTTCTGCCTCCACGGTGGGAGATTGTCACCACGGACGCCAGCCTGACCGGCTGGGGAGGCTTTTGGCTGACTCAGAAGATCCAGGGTCAGTGGGGGCCACAGGAGGCCCACTTACCTATGAATATCTTGGATTTGAGAGCGATCCGGTGGTGCTTCTTCACCTGACTCCCCATCTAAGGGGTCGTGCGATTCAGACGGCGGTCCCCTACATAAATCACCGAGGCGGGACTCGGAGCAAACGAGCCCTCAATGAGGTGACCCAGATTCTGACTTGGGCAGAGGAGAATGTTCCCTGCATCTCGGCAGTTTATATTCCTGGGATAGAGACCCAGGAGGCAGACTCCCTGAGCAGGAGCGCCTTGCGCCTGGGGGAATGGTCTCTCAGCAACAAGATTTTTCACGCTCTTGTCTCCGCTGGGGTCAGCCGGGTCTGGACCTATTTGCATCCAGACACAATCACAAGCTCCCGAGATTAGTCTCCCTGTTGAGAGATCCTCTGGCCTTTGCCATAGACGCTCTGGCAATTCCTTGGACACAGTTCAGGCTCCTTCATGTGTTCCCCCCGTTTCCACTCCTGTGCCGAGTGCTGCGCAAGATAGCCCAGGAGGGGGTACCAACCATCCTGGTGGCTCCTCGCTGGCCGAGGCAAAGTTGGTTCGTGGACATAAGTCAGATGTCAGTCGTTCGCTACGTCTTGCCCGACGATCCAAGGCTTCTCACGCAGGGGTCGCTGCGGCACCCCAATTTACAGACACTGGCTTGACGGCCTGGCTATTGAAACCTCAATCCTGACGGACAAGGGGCTGTCAGCCATGGTTGTTCAGACCATGATTCAGACGCGGAAGAAGTTTTCTTCCATGATATATTACAGAGTTTGGCATGCCTACATTGCTTGGTGTGAATCCAAGAGCCTTCCTTGTCACACTTTCCCTATCTCTAGGATTTTGGAGTTTTTTACAACACAGCTTAGACTTGTGTCTCCAGCTGAGCACCTTCAAGGGCCAGGTCTCGGCCTTAGCCATATTCTTCCAGAGATCCATTGCCAATCATAGACTGATCAAGACCTTCTTCCAAAGGGTCACCCATGTACGCCCACCGCGTAAGCCTGTATTACCAGTGTGGGACTTGATTCTGGTGCTTTCCAGGGTCCCCCCTTTGAGCCCTTGTGCGATGCTGCATTGTCTATTTTGCCCTAAAGGTGGTATTTTTGGTACCTATCACCTTGGTGCGTCGCGTGTCAGAGCTGGCCGCGATTGGTGTGAAGCCTCCTTACTTTGGACGGCATAGGGATAAGGTGGTGTTTCGCTTAAACCTGATTTTTTGCTTAAGGTTGTGTCTCCTTTTCACCTCAATGAGAAAATTGTCTTGCCTTCCTTGTGTCCAGCTCCGACTAACTCTAAGGAAAGGACCCTCCATTCCCTGGATATGGTCAGAGCCATTAAGTACTCCTGGTTGCGACTGAGTCCTTCAGGAAGTCGGATTGTCTTTTTGTCCTCTCCGAGGGGTCTAGGAAGGGCTTGTTTCCTGCCAAGTCCACTCTCAGTAGTGGATCAGACAGGAGGTGGTGCAAGCATATTCTGCCAAGGGGAAGGAACCCCCTTTTTCGTGTTACAGCTCATTCTACTAGAGCTATTGGTGCTTCCTGGGTTTTTCAGCACCAGGCCTCTGTTGAACAAGTTTGTAAGGCCGCTACTTGGTCTTCTGTTCATACCTTTACAAAGTTTTTACAAGGTTGATGTTAGGGCCTCAGCTGATGCTGTCTTTGGCCGAAAAGTGCTTCAGGCAGTAGTGAAATGAACTACATGCTGTTTTGCACTGGGAATCCCACCCTAACGGACACTGCTTTTGGATGTCCCAACTGTCATTACTTCTGGGACGACCTGGACTGGATATAGTGAAAAATACAATTCTGTGAAACTCACCTGTAGAATTGTTTTTTAATATATCCAGTCCAGGTCATCCTACCCCGCCCTTATTCATTATATCTGGATTGCCTGTTATGGTGATTACCATTTTTATATTGGACCGTTGTCCTTAGTTTGATGGAGAGAGTACATGCTGAAGCTGTGTGAAGTAACATGGTTTCTTGGCCTCCCGGCCTGTCTCTTTTCTTACTGCTGTTTAACCACTGGGGAATCATAGAGAGACACCTGTTTTATAGGAGGCCGGGAGGAGCGTCAGCTTTTGATCCTGCAGTCAGGCGCCACCTAGCGGTGGATTACCCCAACTGTCATTACTTCTGGGACGACCTGGACTGGATATATTCAAAAACAATTCTACAGGTGAGTTTCACAGAATTTTATTTTTTGTGGGTCCAATTTGGATGTTAAACTCCCAGGTATGCCATTGTACTTACCTCTCCAGGGATCCCACAGCATGTGCTTGCACTCCTCCAATTGGATTTTTATGGTGTGCAAATTAATGTGCAAAATACAAAGTTCTACAAGGGTCCTACAAGCATCCCTGCAGCTGCTTCCCTCTGGTTGTGCACACAGCAGCCCTTGCATGCACCGTGAGATGGCCAGAATGGTACTTTTTTTGGTGATCCTGAGGGTTTCAGACACAAAAAAGAGAAATGGCTGCACCAGCCTATAAGTGGGGCGTGCTAACCTGGCTGTACACACAAGAATTACACAAACAGGGGACCCCACAGTCCCTTTCAACAAAACCAGGATAAAACAGCACCACCCAATAATAATCAAAATATCCTATTTTTTATTACACAAAATTCACATATATACAAACATTTTAAACTCAATTAAAAAGTAATATTTGTGACCACCGGGGGGCACTGTGGGCAAGCTAATCCTCCTATCAAATATAAAGTGTACACCAAAAACAACCTCAAAAAATTATCATTATACTCAAAAATCCTTTCCCAATTCAAATCATCTATTAAAGTACATCAAAAACATTTATAAGTGCAAAATAATGCATATAAATTGCTGAATATATACTACCAATGGCCTATCTATGAGGACCACCAGGAGCAAAAAAAGAGAATAATCAAAAACATAATCATATGTGCCAATAATATATATATTGTTACCCACAAGGTAGCCTGCATCACCGCATGTCACCCCCCCTTCCCCAGCCGACGCGTTTTGTACTACCCAGTGGCTCCTACCAAGGCAGGCGCAGTATGCTAAGGGAAAAAATCATTCTCCTATACACACAAACAACAATAAAAGCATGTGAATTATCCAAACAGTAATTTTATCATATACAATCGTTATATCTCCAAAAAGGCCTATATCAGAGATTCTACCTGGAGATAATTGTTATAACCACAGGCAAAAATACCTGGGATTCTAATCATTCTCATTAAACAAGGTAAGGTACTAGAGTGAATCCAAGGTAAGGAGGGGGTCAGTCACAAGCAGGGTGCTAAATCCAGCAACCCCAAAGTATAATCTGGTGTTGGCCAGTATCCCTCAACCAATTAATATTCAGGGTACCACCACAGTAAACAACCCTATATAAAGGGTATCCCCATATATCTTGCCAATCCCCCCATGAACCCAAACCTGAATCTATAAGGGACAGGGGCTAGACCAAGATAATAGTCCTGATGCTAACACCATATTGAAGGCTCAATCCAAGCCAACCCTCCTCCCAACTAACGACAGTATAGGAAGGAGGGGGGGGGGGAGACAAAGCAGGGAAAGACAGGAGAGTAGAGGATCTACATATTTAAGAGCTATACAGGGCCCCATTATTGCTACAGGAGGACCAATTAAAGACCCTAGGGGGGCTACCCCATTATTGTCAAATTTGGGCAAACCCCAACATCTAACCCGTATACAAATATGAAACACCTAAAACACATTCATAGAAAAGTAAAAAAAGATGGCAGGCTTCAAATGAGTTAACCTCCCGGGAGGTGCAAATCCCATGTGGATTCATGATCGTGTGTTCACCCGCGGACATCCAACCAAGTTTTTGATAGTATATTTCACCAGGCACAAGGATTAGATGAGGACGAAGCGATATATCTCCCACGTGAATCTAAAAAACTTAAATAAACCAATTACAATCCTCATCACCAAACAATTATATATATATATCAGTGCATGCCTCCACATATGCCTTCATATATCGGGGCATCTCAAATTAGGATCTTATAGACTCTAGGCCAGTGGATGTGGTCTTGGGGTGTAGAACTGGAAATAGATATTTTCACCGACCACATTGTACTGGAAGACTTGACGCTCCACTCCGCTGGCTCCCATGCCATCATTGAACTTTTCCCTGTAACCCCTGAGATGTGATCTTACACAATTCCAGTCCCTGGTCAGATCTTTTTCATGTACAGTGGCTTTGTCTTGAGGAAACTGGATGGAGTGACTTAGAAGGGAAAACGCTGTGAGATCTCTCTGCAGCAGTGTAAGATGGAAGGCGATCCATCATTCACAGCAACCGCAATGGCCTAAGGTTGTGGAGTGTCTGGATAAAACAGTTGGCAGTAGCTGGGTTTAGAGCAGACCTGGGCATTGTACGGCCCTTTGATTGGCTAGGACTGAGCTAGCTGGCGGAGTCCCTCCGCTCGTGATTCGGCGTCCCTCCGTCTGTGCTGCCTGTGAGGCACCGTGTGATGAGATATGAAATATATGCTTGTCAAAACATACCTTGTCAATTACTTGTCAATTAGAAGGCTGCCTGTACATTTGTCTGCAGTTACCAACAGGGGGCCATTTACATATGACAAGCCACTTTGCAACCATGTGCTAAATAGGTTTTCCTGGCGATGTCAGCTCACACCTCCACATGTGGTAGTTGGCATCTACTTACTACAAATCAGTGAATAAGACATTCGATACACATCTCGCTTCAAAAGAAATTTGAAACATAACTGTTAAAATAAAACGCCCTTGACACATGATTGGCTGCAGCCAGCATACGGCCCACCGCAATAACCAGTTTAAAAATGAGAGAGTTGACACAGATGAGATGACATGCCAGGGGATTGCTTTCCGTGTACCCCTCACAAGACATTATCTTCAAAAAAGGTAACGATCTCTGTTATTTCTCCTTTTAATTTTATAAGCATCTTGTAGACTCCGGCGCCATCTTGCATGGGTGGAGGGGGCGGGACTCATAAGTGCCCTGACTCGAAGCCATCCTTGGGCTGCTGCTAAGCTTAAAGGGGAAGTGGGGCTGCATTTGCTCTGCCCAGTGTGGTGGAAGAGTAAGCTGCTGATATCTGTGGGGTGTTATCCCCCCTCTCTGTGGATCCCACCAACCGGTATCACCCTTCCCTCCAGTTGTCAGCTAAGTGCACATGATCCCTATTACTAGAGGACTTTCGCCCTCAAAATATCCACTAAAAAAGGAAAGATGCTGAATGCGGGGTTTTCCAAAAGAATTTACTGCTTTTTATAAAGAAATACAATTCATATTATGCAGAATTGAGTTCAAACTTTTGACCCGGCCCTCCACAATATTTTTAGTTTCTCATGTGGCCCCATGGAAAAAATAATTGCCCACCCCTGGAGTAGAGTAGAGCAGGAGCATCAGAAATTCAGGGGATGCTAGTAAAAAGTGTGGGTTTTGGTCCGCTTTAAATCCAGGGACCTACTGTTTTGTAGCTATACATTTGGAAAAACAAATATAATGTATTTTATGCTGAGCCCCCTCCAAAATAAAAGCAATATCACGATGAGCGTAACAGTATAAATGTAATATTTATTCAGTCTATTGAGTCCATTGTGTGCACCATATGTTTTTTTATTTTTAGCACTTGTGGTTAGGAGGGAAGTATAGCACCATATCATCAGGTTTCACACCAGACCGCAAATAATCATTTCTACTAGACTTGGATTGGGCAGTATAAGTGCTAATGGGAAAGGGGTTTTGCTCTGTTTTAATCAGCCAATCAGTGCCGTAAGGGTGCCGCTCTGATTGGGTGACTAATGCTCACTCATGCTCAGTGAGGTCACTTGCACAGGGCATCAAAAGAAAGCTATTGCAGGATTGTGTGGCTGGTGCCAGCTCCTAACTCAAGCTATTTGTGGGGGGAAGGGGGTGCCTATCTGCCTCTTTAAAGTGGACCAAAACCCAGGATTTTGACTATCCTGGGTTTTGGTCCTTGCCCTGCTGTGTGAAACCCCCCAGGTGGTCCCAACAAACTCACCTCTTCCCAGTCCTACGACACGTACAGCCACTCGTCCAATCAGCATGCTCGGATCTACTTGCGCCCCTTCTGCCAGTAGCTTGTCTAATGCGAACAGATCCGAGCGCGTTAGTGTCTGCATCCCCCACTACCCTCTAACAGAGAGTGTGCCCACGCCGACAACTCACAAATGCCTGGCGCAGGTATGCGCCCTGCTAAAGGGTTGCGGGATGGAGCGGGAGTTCTCGGGTGACCTGGGGAGTTTCACACAGGGGGGCATCCCCAAACAGGGTGCCCCGGGGGGGAGCGAGTATGCATTTCAAATTTTTTAACCAGCATTATAGAAAATAAAGACCATGTTGGAGTCTGTTACCAAAAACAAACAAGCTATAGTAACATTACCCACAGGCTTGCTGATCCAGTGCTGAGCTGATGGCAGAAGAGCTCTTCCTATTCTGTTACTATCTGTCTCTTGGTGCTCCAACCAGCTACAGTCCATGGCAAACCAGCAACATTGAGATAACAGCACCATTGTAAATGCTTTAAACAAAAAGCAAACATTTGAAAATCACATATACGTGTGTAGTCTCTGTTGTACATTATTTGCTGCATATTGTGTTTCCTGTACATTAAGCTGCTCTCTATGACTCCTTTTTCCTGTCTGTGTTGCCCACCATGTAAGGAGACCTTTTCTTACTGCATTTGTGTTCCAGTAAAGCCAGTTCCTGTTACACCACAAATGTCTAAATTATAGGAAGCCATTGTAAAGGCTTTAAACAAAAAGCAAACATTTGAAAATCACATACACGCAGATTGATGGTCAGTGCCATAATTCCCAAAATTATTTTACCATATATTCTTTTAGTTATATACTATAAATGTTGGAGATGCTGTGCAACCGCTTACATCTTGTCTACATTTATTACAGTAGATGGCGCTGCTACATATATCTATGTGTAGTCCCTGTTGTACATTCTCTGCTGCATGTTGTGTTTCCTGTACATTAAGCTGATCTCTATGACTCTTATTTCCTGTTTATGTTATCCACCATGTAAGGTGATAACATAGACAGACTTACTGAACTCATGTTCCAGTAAAGCCAGTTCCTTTTACACTACAAATGTCTATCTGGAGTTGACTCTGCTGCACCCAGCACTCACACTCTGCAACAGTAAAAACATAAAACACAAGAAAATATGACAGCGTTTCTCAAATACTGCATATTAAATTACCAGGAAACCCTTTGCCTAGTTTACCAACTAGGCCATCTACCTGCACTAACCGCATAAGTGCCAACTGGAAATCATGGAACTGATAAAACAGTTCCCTCTATCTGACATTATTCCTGTAGCTCCCATGAAAGTGGACCTACAGTCTAAATGTTATGGTTTTCAGCTTCCCCATATGCTGGTTAATCACCTTCTCCGTGTGCTCTGGCTGTCAGTATGGCTGCGCATCCCCAGCACCTTCCAGCATCTCCTTTTATGGACATGTTTTGCTAGTTTTGCAGGTCAGTTTCCCCACAGGTGGGGTTAAGGTGGTGGGCTGACTCTGGCCTCCTGTCCTGTTGCCCGATGGCCACATAAAACTAGGCCTCTCCCAGCATGCATTGGCCGTTATAGCTTTTGCTGGGTGTTATAGTGTTACGCACCGGGTTGAACGTGCGAAGAAGTGGACCCGCAGGATCTGCAGAACTGTTTGGCAGATACCGCGTCAGGGGAGCGGAGTCTAAGGAGCCACTGTTTTTCACCAGAGCCCACCGCAAGGCGGGATGGTCTTGTGCGGCAGGTGACTCCCAGGTCGCTACCCCCCAACAGCGGCACAGTTCCACAAACTGCTGAGGTGACGTGCAGTAGAGACAAACAGTGGTCGAAGGAGAAGGCCGAGGTCAGGACTGGCAGCGCGGGTTCAATAGCGGAGAAACAAGCCGAGGTCGGGACGGGCAGCACAGGTTCGAAGGTCAATGGGAGAGCCGAGGTCATACACGAGGAATCAAGCAATACAGCGACTGTCATACACGGAAGAACACCGAAGATCCGGCACAGGAAGTAAGGCAGGGTCCAATTTATGGGAAGAGCCGAAAAGAGATTGGATGGCCAGACACCAATTATCAGGACCTTGGCCCTTTAAATCTGTGAATGTTGACGCGCGCGCCCCCTAGTGGCCGGGGACGTGCGCGCAAGGAAGGCGGAACTGCAGCAGTAGGAGGAAGCCGGCGGCCATGCCGGCCAGAGGAGGAAGCGCGGGGACCAGGTAAGGAGGAAACGCAGCCTGGGGGGCCAGCAGCGGACGCCCAGATGGTGGTAGAGCGGGGAGCGCTGCAGGAAGGGGACGCAGCGCTCGCCCGAGGAGAGGCACGGAGGGGGGCGCTGCGCGGGGAAAACGCAGCGCTCGCCCTAACAGTACCCCCCCCTTAGGTCTCCCCCTCTTTTTGGGACCGAGGAAGTTTGAAATGAGGCTCCGATCGAGGATATTCTCCTCAGGCTCCCAGGACCTCTCTTCTGGACCGCAATTCTCCCAATCCACTAGAAAGTATCGTCTCCCTCTGGATGTTTTGGAAGCCAGAATCTCTCTCACCGAGAAGGCATCTTCGGTACCCGCGACCGGAAGTGGCTCCAACGTTTTAGAAGAGAATCGATTAGTCGTCAGAGGTTTTAATAATGAAACATGAAAAGAGTTGGGAATACGTAAGGAGGCTGGCAGATGAAGTTTGTAACAGACCGGATTAATTTGTTGCTTGATCCTGTACGGCCCTAAATAGCGAGGACCCAATTTATAACTGGGTATCTTGAAACGAATGTACTTGGCTGAAAGCCAAACTTTATCTCCAGGAAAGAAAACAGGAGCGATTCTCCTTCTTTTATTAGCGCTGTTCTTCATGCGGGTAGAGGCTAGAACAAGAGAATGTCGTGTTTCACGCCAGATAGAGGAAAAAAACTGTGTTAAGTCATCCACGGCGGGTACTCCCGACTGTGTAGGTAAGGGTAGAGGAGGCAAAGGTTGGCGGCCATAAACAATGAAAAATGAAGATTTTTTTGTGGCTTCAGAATCTTTGAAATTATAAGAGAACTCCGCCCATGGCAAGAGATCGACCCAGTCGTCTTGTCGGGCCGAAATGAAGTGACGTAGATATTGTCCTAGAACCTGATTGACCCTCTCCACTTGGCCGTTGGACTGGGGGTGGTAAGCCGAGGAAAAATCTAATTTCACTTTTAACTGAGTACAGAGAGCCCTCCAGAATTTTGAAACAAACTGAACTCCCCTGTCGGAGACAATGTGGGAAGGAAGTCCATGGAGCCGAAAAATATGCTTAAAAAAGTTTTTAGCCAACTGAGGAGCGGATGGGAGTCCTGGTAGCGGAACGAAGTGCGCCATTTTTGAAAAACGATCCACAACAACCCAGATTACTGTATTGCCTTGAGATGGAGGAAGATCCGTGATGAAGTCCATAGCGATGTGTGACCAAGGGATTTCAGGAATAGGAAGAGGATGAAGAAGGCCCGCCGGTCTTTGGCGAGGGGTTTTATTACGTGCACAGGTGGTACAAGCTTGCACGAATTCTGCCACATCCTTCTCAATGGAGGGCCACCAATAATATCTAGCAATAATTGCGTTAGACTTTTTGATACCAGCATGCCCGGCAATACGGGAAGCATGACCCCATTTTAATATTTGGAGGCGTCGGCGAACCGGGACAAAGGTCTTCCCAGGCGGAGCCTGCACTAGGGAGGCAGGAGCAGAATGAATCAAATGATCAGGGGATATAATGAACTGAGGAGCAGTATCCACGTCAGTGAAGTCCGAGGAGCGAGACAGAGCATCTGCCCTGATGTTCTTAGAGGCAGGCCGAAAGTGAATGCGGAAATTAAACCGCTCGAAGAATAGTGACCAACGAGCTTGGCGAGGATTCAAGCGCTGAGCAGTTTGTAGATACAAAAGGTTCTTATGGTCGGTAAAAATAGATATGGGGTGAAGCGACCCTTCTAGTAGATGTCTCCACTCTTCAAGAGCTAATTTGATAGCCAGAAGTTCACGATCCCCAATAGAATAATTTCGCTCCGCGGAAGAAAAGGTCCTAGAAAAGAACCCACAAGTATGATTTTTCCCTGATGGAGACCTCTGTGTGAGTACAGCTCCTGCTCCAATGGAAGAAGCGTCAACCTCCAGAGAAAAGGGACGAGAAGGGTCTGGTCTGGAGAGCACCGGAGCCATAGAGAATGTCTTTTTCAATGCTAAAAAGGCTGCCTCCGCCTGTGGAGGCCATGACTTGGGGTTGGCTCCCTTTTTGGTGAGGGCCACAATGGGGGCCACGATAGTGGAAAAATGGGGTATGAATTGACGGTAATAGTTGGCGAAGCCCAGAAATCGTTGAATGGAACGCAGACCAACAGGCCGAGGCCAGTCTAATACCGCTCTCAATTTGCTAGGGTCCATTTGTAGTCCTTGGGCTGAAACAGTATAACCCAAAAAAGGCAGAGCGGTCTGGTGAAAGAGACACTTTTCTAATTTGGCATAAAGATGATGCTGCCGAAGGCGGGATAGTACCAGACGAACGTGCCGGTGATGCTCTTCGAGGGAAGAAGAGAAGATGAGGATATCATCTAAATAGACCACGACACAGGAATACAACAAGTCCCGGAAGATGTCATTGACGAACTCTTGAAATACGGCAGGAGCATTACAAAGCCCGAAGGGCATCACCAAATACTCGAAATGACCGTCACGGGTATTAAAGGCAGTCTTCCATTCGTCTCCCTTGCGGATGCGGATCAGATTGTAGGCTCCTCTGAGATCTAGTTTGGAAAAGATCCTGGAGCCACGAAGACGGTCGAAGAGTTCTGGAATTAAAGGTAAGGGGTATCGGTTCTTTACCGTGATCTTGTTAAGACCCCGATAGTCAATACAGGGTCGGAGAGAACCGTCTTTTTTCTGTACAAAAAAAAAGCCTGCCCCAGCGGGAGAAGAGGACTTCCGGATGAAGCCCCTCTGCAAATTTTCTTGTATGTAAGTAGCCATTGCTTGAGTTTCGGGGACGGATAGTGGGTAGATACGGCCATGAGGAGGAGTGGTTCCAGGCAGGAGATCGATCGGGCAATCATAAGGACGATGTGGCGGAAGGATCTCAGCTTGCTTCTTGCAGAAGACGTCAGCGTAGGCCCGGTAAACTTCGGGTAGGCCCGGTAGAGATGTGGTAGGATGATCGGTTCGAACTGGTAAGGCTTTCAAGCAATTCTTTAGGCAGGTTGTACCCCACGCCTTGATGTCCCCTGTGACCCAGTCTAGGGTAGGATTATGGAGTTGAAGCCAAGGAAGACCCAATAGGATTGGGGAAGTACAATGGGGTAACACAAAGAGTTCCAGGTATTCCTGGTGAAAGAGGCCGATCTTAAGGAGCAAAGGCTTGGTACGGTACTGCACCATACAATTCAGTCTATCTCCATTAACTGAGGCGATGAATAACGGTTTGGCCAAGCGGTTAACTGCTATGTCGTGTTTCTTGATCAGGGAGGCCTCTATGAAATTGCCCGCCGAACCAGAGTCCAGGAAGACCGGCAAATTAAGCACAGAGGCAGATGAGAGACAAAGCTGTGCAGGTACGGTAAATCTTGGAGAGGAAGCACACACACCCAGAGACGCCTCTCCCAACGAGTCTAGGTGCGCCCGTTTCCCAGTCGAGAAGGACGAATGGGGCAATCTCTTAGAAAATGATCAGGACTGGCGCAATACAGACAGAGATTTTCATTCCTCCTGCGAGACCTCTCCACGGGGGTTAGGCGAGAGCGGCCGACCTGCATGGCTTCCACCTCTGGAGATGATGGTACAGACAAAGGTTTCTGAAAGGTAGGAGCCAAACGAAACATCCTCCTGTCGTGTTGGGAATCTCTCTCCAGGCGAAGTTCTTCGCGCCTCTCAGCAAAGCGTATGTCAATGCGAGTGACGAGATGTATGAGTTCAGAAAGGGAGTCAGGAATCTCTCGGGCCGCTAGAACATCTTTGATCTTGCTAGAGAGACCTTTCTTAAAACAAGCGCAGAGAGCCTCATTATTCCATGCTAACTCGGAGGCCAAAGTACGGAATCGAATAGCATATTCACCAACAGAAAGATCGCCTTGCGTTAAATTCAATAGAGCGGACTCGGCAGATGAGGCTCGAGCGGGTTCTTCAAAAACCTGACGGAATTCTGTAACAAAGGCCTGGACGGTGAAGGTGAGAGGATCATTACGGTCCCACAAGGGAGTGGCCCAAGCCAAGGCTTTTCCGGAGAGCAGACTAATGATGAAGGCCACTTTAGAGCGTTCGGTGGGGAATTGATCGAACAATAATTCCAGGTGCATAGAGCACTGGGCTAGAAAGCCTCTGCACAACTTCGCGTCCCCCTCATATTTTGCTGGCAAGGAGAGGCGGATTCTGGATGAGGAAGCCGCTGGAGACTGCGGTGGCGGCACCGGTGGCGGTGGAGAAGGCGACTGCTGCTGGGTCAAGAGTTGCTGCATCATAGCGGTAAGCTGATTAATCTGCCGGGACTGCAAAGCCACCAGCGCTGGGAGTTCGGAAGTCTCCGGCAAGGGCACCTCAGCGGGATCCATGGCCGGATCTTACTGTTACGCACCGGGTTGAACGTGCGAAGAAGTGGACCCGCAGGATCTGCAGAACTGTTTGGCAGATACCGCGTCAGGGGAGCGGAGTCTAAGGAGCCACTGGTTTTCACCAGAGCCCACCGCAAGGCGGGATGGTCTTGTGCGGCAGGTGACTCCCAGGTCGCTACCCCCCAACAGCGGCACAGTTCCACAAACTGCTGAGGTGACGTGCAGTAGAGACAAACAGTGGTCGAAGGAGAAGGCCGAGGTCAGGACTGGCAGCGCGGGTTCAATAGCGGAGAAACAAGCCGAGGTCGGGACGGGCAGCACAGGTTCGAAGGTCAATGGGAGAGCCGAGGTCATACACGAGGAATCAAGCAATACAGCGACTGTCATACACGGAAGAACACCGAAGATCCGGCACAGGAAGTAAGGCAGGGTCCAATTTATGGGAAGAGCCGAAAAGAGATTGGATGGCCAGACACCAATTATCAGGACCTTGGCCCTTTAAATCTGTGAATGTTGACGCGCGCGCCCCCTAGTGGCCGGGGACGTGCGCGCAAGGAAGGCGGAACTGCAGCAGTAGGAGGAAGCCGGCGGCCATGCCGGCCAGAGGAGGAAGCGCGGGGACCAGGTAAGGAGGAAACGCAGCCTGGGGGGCCAGCAGCGGACGCCCAGATGGTGGTAGAGCGGGGAGCGCTGCAGGAAGGGGACGCAGCGCTCGCCCGAGGAGAGGCACGGAGGGGGGCGCTGCGCGGGGAAAACGCAGCGCTCGCCCTAACATATAGTACCACTGTTAGCTGGATCCCGATTACTTGTTGCCGACTTTCATTTTGTCTGACTCTCCTTTAATCGCTGCCTGGACTGACGCCTGCCTGACCTCGAGCTTGTCTACTCATCTGTACTGTCAATCCTTTGACAACCCAGCTTGACCCCTGCTTGATCCTTGACCATTCTCCTGTGTATCCGCTTGGAACCCTGAATCAGTAGGACTGTCATTCCCATGTATGACCTCAACCAGCCCAGCCTCTTCCCTGGTTCATCTGCCTTTACCCTGTAAGTCCACATCCTTTGTGCTATCTAAGTCCTGGGGGCACCCGTGTCAAGTGAGGTTTATCCCGCGTCCTGGCAAATGGTGGCTTGTCTATAGGTCGAAGCAGCAGCGAAGATTGGGGGTTGCAGACTCACCTGAAGGCGAGTGTCCACCAATATCCCATTATATATTATTATAAGGAATTATGGGTCACCAATTCTTTGCCCATAACCCCTGTGGCAGCAAATGCATGGCATATGAGCACACAGGACCCAAGCCCTAGGAAAAGGCCTCTAAAGTAGAGCTGGTGAAGATTTTTATATGCCTGTTAGGGCTTATAGGATGGTGGAATTTGTGACCTTGTAGGTCTGCTGAAGCGTAGATGCGTGCCCTGTGGTGTGCTACTGATAAAGCAGTTATGTTCCACGAGTGGGATGTGCGCCACACTTTGGGAAAACACTGGTTACTGTGAGTTTGATTTACTAAATTAATTACACATATGACCACTGAGCTCTTAATCAAAACCATCCCTGTACATAATTAGATCTTTGAACTTAAAGTTTATTTACAAAGTGTGAAGAAGTTTTTGCACTATACATCCATAATCTATAATGCTATATGGAGGCAAAAGGAAGTGTTAAGACACGTGTTGAATTTCACAAATATGTCGTATTGCACATTGGACCCGAATTTATGTGTGTATTTTCTCTAGGATAGATGGATGCTTTTCCCAGGCATGTTTACAGTACTTTTTTTGTTGATTATTTAACTACCTTTGTTGGAAGTTTGTTCCCAGCATCTACTACTTAACATTTCATTTCATTCAAATAACATTTCCTGACATTTCTCCTGATCTTCTTTCTGACTAACTTCAGGTTGTGCCCCTTGTTCTATCATTAGGAATCTCTTTACAAACACTTCCCTCCTGAACCCTTTTCAAGCCTTTTAGTTATTTAATGTTCTCGATCATGTCTACATTTATTACAGTAGATGGCGCTGCTACATATATCTATGTGTAGTCCCTGTTGTACATTCTCTGCTGCATGTTGTGTTTCCTGTACATTAAGCTGATCTCTATGACTCTTATTTCCTGTTTATGTTATCCACCATGTAAGGTGATAACATAGACAGACTTACTGAACTCATGTTCCAGTAAAGCCAGTTCCTTTTACACTACAAATGTCTATCTGGAGTTGACTCTGCTGCACCCAGCACTCACACTCTGCAACAGTAAAAACATAAAACACAAGAAAATATGACAGCGTTTCTCAAATACTGCATATTAAATTACCAGGAAACCCTTTGCCTAGTTTACCAACTAGGCCATCTACCTGCACTAACTGCATAAGTGCCAACTGGAAATCATGGAACTGATAAAACAGTTCCCTCTATCTGACATTATTCCTGTAGCTCCCATGAAAGTGGACCTACAGTCTAAATGTTATGGTTTTCAGCTTCCCCATATGCTGGTTAATCACCTTCTCCGTGTGCTCTGGCTGTCAGTATGGCTGCGCATCCCCAGCACCTTCCAGCATCTCCTTTTATGGACATGTTTTGCTAGTTTTGCAGGTCAGTTTCCCCACAGGTGGGGTTAAGGTGGTGGGCTGACTCTGGCCTCCTGTCCTGTTGCCCGATGGCCACATAAAACTAGGCCTCTCCCAGCATGCATTGGCCGTTATAGCTTTTGCTGGGTGTTATAGTACCACTGTTAGCTGGATCCCGATTACTTGTTGCCGACTTTCATTTTGTCTGACTCTCCTTTAATCGCTGCCTGGACTGACGCCTGCCTGACCTCGAGCTTGTCTACTCATCTGTACTGTCAATCCTTTGACAACCCAGCTTGACCCCTGCTTGATCCTTGACCATTCTCCTGTGTATCCGCTTGGAACCCTGAATCAGTAGGACTGTCATTCCCATGTATGACCTCAACCAGCCCAGCCTCTTCCCTGGTTCATCTGCCTTTACCCTGTAAGTCCACATCCTTTGTGCTATCTAAGTCCTGGGGGCACCCGTGTCAAGTGAGGTTTATCCCGCGTCCTGGCAAATGGTGGCTTGTCTATAGGTCGAAGCAGCAGCGAAGATTGGGGGTTGCAGACTCACCTGAAGGCGAGTGTCCACCAATATCCCATTATATATTATTATAAGGAATTATGGGTCACCAATTCTTTGCCCATAACCCCTGTGGCAGCAAATGCATGGCATATGAGCACACAGGACCCAAGCCCTAGGAAAAGGCCTCTAAAGTAGAGCTGGTGAAGATTTTTATATGCCTGTTAGGGCTTATAGGATGGTGGAATTTGTGACCTTGTAGGTCTGCTGAAGCGTAGATGCGTGCCCTGTGGTGTGCTACTGATAAAGCAGTTATGTTCCACGAGTGGGATGTGCGCCACACTTTGGGAAAACACTGGTTACTGTGAGTTTGATTTACTAAATTAATTACACATATGACCACTGAGCTCTTAATCAAAACCATCCCTGTACATAATTAGATCTTTGAACTTAAAGTTTATTTACAAAGTGTGAAGAAGTTTTTGCACTATACATCCATAATCTATAATGCTATATGCAGGCAAAAGGAAGTGTTAAGACACGTGTTGAATTTCACAAATATGTCGTATTGGACCCGAATTTATGTGTGTATTTTCTCTAGGATAGATGGATGCTTTTCCCAGGCATGTTTACAGTACTTTTTTTGTTGATTATTTAACTACCTTTGTTGGAAGTTTGTTCCCAGCATCTACTACTTAACATTTCATTTCATTCAAATAACATTTCCTGACATTTCTCCTGATCTTCTTTCTGACTAACTTCAGGTTGTGCCCCTTGTTCTATCATTAGGAATCTCTTTACAAACACTTCCCTCCTGAACCCTTTTCAAGCCTTTTAGTTATTTAATGTTCTCGATCATGTCCCCTCTTTCCTCCACACTGTACATATTAAGTTCTTTAAAGCGGGCCCTCACCCTAAATAAGAGCCTATCTTATATGTTTCCCACACCCTGTACATACAGATTGCTCACATAAAAAATCATCCTACCTGCATCTACTGCATGTTATGAGCCTTTAAACATCCAAGATGGCGGCCCATGGAGTCCCAGGCTGCCTGAAAACAGGAAGTGTCTTCTGACTGTGCTGCTCTGCATTCTGGGATTGCTGTCCTTTCCCTGACCCCACCTCTGCTCTGTCTGTGCAAAGCACAGCTATAACCCCACCCCCTATACTTTATCCCACTTTCCTCTCCTCAGTATGTGATGCTTCTGAGTCAAGATGGTGGCACCCGTATCCTAGAGTCCTGAACAGAGTTTCAGCCCAGTGGGGAAAGAATAATAAGTAAGCAACTAAAAACGTAAAATATATTAATTTTAGATGCTGGGGAATAGTTTTTTAAGGGTTTGGGCTTTTTAATAAATCATGGTGAAGGTCCGGTTTAAGTCATTCCTGATACATTTTAAATTTAGGTCCTTCCACCATTTTTGTTGCCCATGTATTTTTGTAGGTGAGGTTTCTAGAACTCTGCACAATATTCCAGTTGTGGCCTCACTATTGTATCAAACGGGGGAGGGGGGGGGTGATTCTATTTTAAAACTTATGTTATTCTCCATTTCAAAAAAGGTTTGTTCTCCAGCAGTGACGTACATACAATGGAGGCAGGGAAGGCAGCTGCCCCCAGGCCCATGCAAAAGGGGGCTCGGCTACCCCTGCCTTCATGGCATGTACACCAATGGGAGCAGGGAAGACTGAGGCAGCTATGTGAGGAAAAATCAGAAGCTGTGGTGATCAGAAGCAGTACATACATGGGAACCGCAGGGGCAGCTTCATTGGGTGACGTACCTGGTTATTTGACACCTTGGGCCCACTTGACAGCTGCATAAACCAATACACTGTGTATGTCAAAGTCACGCTGCCAGTGACACATCAACACAGCCAATCACAATATGGCAGCGGTGACGTGGGGCCAGAGGAGGAGAGAAGGGAGGAGGAGAACATGTGGTCAGGAGGGGACCAGCAGCACTGGCTCCCCACCATCTGAGGAGCATGGAGGCGGCTTGAGCGATGCATGAGAAATGGATGAAACTCTGGGAACACAGTGGTCAGTGCCTGTGATATGAAACTCAGGCAAAAATGTGTGAAATATCTGTGTTATTTTCTTTTGCACTGCAAGCAGTGCCATTAGCTTGCAGCATCCCTGTATGTGTGGGGACTAACCCTATGTGATTCAGCAAAACCTCCAGCTCCTGAACCCACCTTCCAGCTAGGGTTGAGGAGCTCCCTTACACTGCTGTGTAACCAGGTTTTCTTCCTTGTAAAGATGTACCTTTCCCCGGTTCTGCTGCGCATGTGCGGGATCTTGTCTGATTAGCTTGGCAATAGGGAGCATCCTCAGTTTCTTATGCCCTTATTCATCAAGCGATAGCGCCAGGTAGTGTCTGACGAGCGCCAGGTAGCGGCAGCTAACGGCGACTACCGACTCGGCGGCGGTCACAATGACGCATTTATCAAGCAAAATGAGGCTAGCGCCGGCGAGAGCGACGGCTAGCGCGGCATTCATCATGAAGCCGCCTGGACCGAACAGCGCCGCTGCAAATTCCCTCACAGCGCCAGGTATGAGCTGTCGCTCCCTGGCGATGTCCAATGCATTTCAATGGAGCAATCTATAATTAATCATAAGGGATTGGTATTAATTTTTTTTTTTTTTTTTTTAATGTCAAAAATTCGGAGACCACTTCTGCAATGTTAGGATTTATTTTTAAGTAAAACAAAATTTTAAAAATAATTTGTGCAGAATTGATCTAACAGGTCTGAGATTAATGTATTCATATTACAAAATGATTCTAAAAACATGTATAATGTTACATTCAAAAATATGGTTGTTTAGGGGTTAAGAACTAGTTAATACCCATCGCCGCCAGCGCTCTGGGGTTTAAACAAGGAATGGACAGCGACAGCACATTCGGAGCGTGATTTGTTAATGAATATGAAGCTAGCCGTTCGCTCTGGCCATTCGTTGTCAGGCGCTCACATACAACGCTGAACCTGTGAAACAGCGACCCCTAAGCCCGTATTCAACATTACCGCACACCGACTGAGTCGCTGACATCAAGCTAATGCCGGCCAAGCACAGCGAATACTGGCTGGCGCTGAAAAAATCACGCTACAGTCGCTCATCTGGCGCTACCTGGCGCTATTAATGAATCGGCCTCCCCGTCTAAATGGCTGGGCATGGGAGCGCACATCTGCCTAGAGATGCTGGGGATGTGGCCACAGTTGTTTGCATCACTATGGAAGCCAGGGCAAATGTAAGTTTTGCAGTGACCCGGAGGAAAGTTTCACACAGTGGGGCATCCCAGTTTTGTATGCCCCCGGGGCAAGGCCAGTCTTATACTCCAGGATGGGTGCTTAGGGTTTTGCCCTGCTTTCAATAGGACCAAAACCAATAAATATACTTCTGCTTTGATCCCTCCTAGGGGCATACCAATTTTGGATGCCCTGCATGTGAAATACCTGCAGCATTTACTCGCCTCAATCTCACTCCTTAATGACATCCCATTGTGCACGCTCCCCACACCCAGGATCAGATGCCTGCCAATGGTATCATGCAGGGTGGAGGGAGCAGGATGCCAAGGGTTTGTATCCCTGATCCCTTCTGCCCGGACAAGGGCTGTGCATGTACCATGGGATCAAGGTGAATATACAGGGGATTTTCCACTGCAGGGCGGCCTCCATCCTCAATGTGCCCCACCCTAAACAAGGGCCACTAGTCCTGCACTGTGCGCCTAGATGGCACCTAGATGAAGCTTCTCTCAGGCAGAAGTCCAGAGCAAAAAGCGTGGTGGGAGCCAAGGGGGCAGAAGAAGAGAGGGAGAAGGAGCTCAACCATAGTGAAGAGACCTTGCTGTTTACGCTTGGGAGACCACATGTGTGACCGCCTGTCTAGTTACAGCATGACAGAGGGCCAACCGTGCGTTTTGTTATGGGGCCCTGTGAAACCTATGTACGCCTCTGCTCACCAGGTTAGCATATAGTATTTCATGCTTTCAAAATGTGTAGTAAAACATTCTTCTGTTACACATAAAGTAATTACTATTCTCAATGTAATCTTCTAAATCACATTGGATGTTGACATCATATGTTCAAGACGATCTAAACCCAGAATGCCACATTGGCCTGGTGCTCTGCCTGGCCTGGAAGCAAACAATAATAATATTCATATTTCAGGGGGGCAGAAATGAACACATTAAATAAGTGCTACAGGATTGCGAAGGAATGAATTTTAAACTTTTATGAGGAGATGCAAATGGATGTGTCTGAGGGCCCAGCACTGGCATTAGAGGGTTTATATGAACTATTACAATGCATGAACTTCACACCAACTAACATAAAAAGTACATTGATAATTTATATCCATACCACATATACCACAACAATTAGCGTACCAGTATTGTTTTAGGTTGTGAAACAGAAGAAAACCCCCCTAAGAAGAAAACAAAAGAGCTTTCAGGTTCTTTGCAGAAACTATCCAATGCTTTGGGCGATGAGCAGTTGAATTACATTTAATGATTGAATTGGTTTAATACCTGAGTAATGATTAATGGTTGAACACCATTGGTGTGTTTAAAATGGGTGGCCACACATCGTCCTAGGGTCCTGGATATCTTTTCCTGTTTGGCAAGGTTTTTCTTTTTAATAGACCAGTGACATTTGGTCACCAGGTTAATATTTCAATACTGTGTTATGATTGTGAAATGTACATCGATCAGTATATACATTTCTAAATGTCTTTGAAATCACAGGCAAAAGCAGATTAATTTCAATTAAAGACAAACCAAATAGAAGTCAAAAGCATTTTGGGACCAATGGCAACATGGGTTGTACCGGGTCCAGGCATATTCATCCAGACAATGTATTGCTTCAGAATTAATTCTTTAGATCTCTGGTTCTAAACCTGTTCTATTGGTGGTGCATGGATGTTTGGGACACGCCAATAGCAAGGTTGATGGGTCTGGTATATTATTTTAATAGTAAATCATTTTTCCATCTTGTTTTAAAAGTGCTTGGTCTCCTTCTTGGGGGAACTCTGTTGGAACTGTATGTCTCGGGGGTACTTTGTGTAAAACATTTGAGAACCACTGTTTAAAACACAGTTTAAGAAATAAACACTTGTCAGAGTCCATTTCTTGGTTTCTGTCTTCACTCACTCCCCAAACATTTTTTTCAGTATTCTCATATTACATTTTACATGATTGTCCAGCGGCACTAGTAAGTCAATTAACCGTATTTATGATTCTTCAAACACTTGACTTGGGGTTGTCAGGTAACTTCCAGTGGACATACAGGTGTAACTCCCAGAATTCACAGCATGGCTTGCAACATTTCACCAATTCACAGGGTTAGCTGAAAGAAAATAAGAGTCTCAAACACAGTTGTGACATAGAGGCTACTTACATTCTAGGCAAATAGTAAATGAGCCTGTTTTCTGCTTGCCACATGCTGGCTGTCAGGCTGCTTTCATACACTAACACTGCATACTCTGAAAAACCTAACTAATCTAACGTTCTCCCTTCCACTGAGAACTTCTGAGGGGCCTGAGACCTTGAAACATGCATGTCATGCACTGCTGCTGAGGAGGCCCTCAGAAGGGACAGAGTTCACAGGGATTTAAGAAATATAAAGCAAGCTGAAAAAATGCTGAATAAAAAATGCAGCCCCTGGCAGCCAGCATGGGAAGAACAGAAAGTAACTCACATGGAAAGACCCGCTCCATCTGCAGGCATAACTATTCTCCCCTGTGGATAAGATGAGCCAGCAGCTTGCCCACAACATTTCATGCTTGTTTATGTACTTCTTATCTGGATTTTATATGTGAGCTTTCCTGTCATTAGGATATGGTTTTTCAAAGCAGCTTGGAATAAATTAGATATTTTATTGAAGCGGAATTCCAGTCAAACTATCCCCTCCCCCCTGCCCTGCCACCCTACCCTGGCACTGAGGCAGGATGGGGGGCTACAAAGAAAAAAAAACCTTACCGTATCCACGCTACAGCACTGCTCTACCGAGCCCAGGCGACAGCTGCATGAAGAGACACAAAGAGGCATCCCCCAGGTCCGGTTCACGTGAATGGCTGGGCAGGAGCGTGCACAAAGGTGGGGAATGCGGCTCTGTGTTTTCAGCCAAGATGGTGGTACACAGAATCCAGGGTGCTGGAAGAGGGATGCTGGCCATAGATATAGTAAGGCTTTTTTTTCTTTGTAAATCATCCCCCCTTGTCCTGCCTCAATGTGGGTGGGGGGGGGGGGTTATACAGTACTTTGAGATTTGAAACTGGAATACTAATTTCTCTAAGAAAAGAAAGCAGTCAACTTTAACCCTTTGTCCCTTTAAAACATATGTTTCTTGGCTGTGTAAATAGGTTTATAAAGTTTCAGTGATTTGAGAAGATGCTTTGTAGTGCCATGTCAGCAACATAAGAGACACAGAAGAAAAACACATTAGGTGTAGTCAGAATAATCAATTCTTATGTGTGGACTAAGGACCATCATCCTGTTATCCCTATTTGGATTTATTACTGCATACATGCATGCATGGGAAGAATTTGATGCACTAGCACTGGCACAGCTGGGCACACCTACGATTATTGGTGAGGGGCAACAAACTCACAATGCAAGTTTTGTTACCACAATGCTGCATTTGTACACAGTCGAGTCACATTATGACCATCAGCTAATATCTATATTAACTGCTGCACAAACAGCCGCTAGATGGGTTGGTGGTTACTCGGTATGGTCCTAGTAGGTTGTCACGGGTATATGAGGCCATTATGACGGCACTGCATGCCACTGCTGTTGGAGAGTACACGGGGGGTGGGGGGGGGGGTCACTATAATGAAGGTGCTTGCACAGATGCTCAATTGGGTTCAAATATGGAAAATTAGGACTTTATGGTTGTACTGGGAAGGCTTGGTCATGTTTTTCCAACCAATTTCAGACATGTCTAGCTTTGTGACATGTTGTAGTGCTGAAAGAACACATCCGCCCCTTGGAAAACTATCAGCATGTATGGGTGTGATCTGCAAAGATAGATTCTAGAGAGATTTTAGAACGAATTGAATCTGACGAACCCGAATTCGTTACGAATTTCAGGAAAAATTCGATTCATAACGATTCTGAATATATCCACGATTCGATCGCTCGAATCGCTTCCTTAAAACTCCATTTACTACTATCCAGCCCATCTAAAATGGTGGATCCACATATCAGGACATGTTCCATGGGGCAAGGAATCCTGGGTAGGCGTCACATGCTACCTATGCTTACCGATGATGTCAGAGCCCTATATAAGCGGCGGCCATCTTGCGGAAGCTCATTTCGGCACTGTATTGCGGCCACAGCAGATCAGGCAGGGAGAGAGGGACAGACAGACAGATATGTAGATAGATACAGCGAGGGAGAGATAGATAGAACAAAGAACAGAAGGAGCCGAGCGAGGGACAGATAGAGAAGGAGAGAGGCTGTGACAGTGACAGAGAAAGACAGGGAAAGTTTAAAGTGTTTGCATTAGCTTTCAAGCCTATTTAGTGTTAATAACACACCTGCCGATTTAGCTTTTCCTATTCCTGGTGTCATTCTTTAAAAAGCGTTCTAGTATTCATATATGAAAAGTACCTGTCTATTAACATTGTGCATTTTATAAAGAAAGTCACATTTTAAACAACCTTTGCCTTTCGCCGGGGGGGGGGGGGGGGGGGGACGCATCCCAAATACTAGCATAAATATTTGAAGAGTACCTGTCTGTTAGCTGGTTGCATTATGTAAATAACTTTTTCACTGTTTAAGCAGCAAGCCTATGTCTTTGAACTGGCGGGCATTCTAAATACTAGTATAAATATTTGAAGAGTAGCTGTTTGCTAACTAGTTGCATTTTGTAAAGAAAGTCAAATTTTCACTGTTAAAGCAGCCAGCCTGAGTATTTGCAGAGGGGGGGGGGCATCCCAAATACTAGCATAAATATTTGAAAAGTAGCTGTCTGCTAACTGGTTGCATTTTGTAAATAATGTCACTTTTTTACTGTTTAAGCAGCCAGCCTATGTCTTTGAACAGGGGGGCATCCCAACAACTAGCATAAATATTTGAAGAGTAGTTGTCTGCTAACTAGTTGCATTTTGTAAAGAAAGTCACTTTTCACTGTTAAAGCAGCCAGCCTGTGTATTTGAACAGGAGGGCATCCCAAATACTAGCATAAATATTTGAAGAGTAGCTGTCTGCTAATTAGTTGTATTTTGTAAATAAAGTCACTTTTTCACTGTTAAATCAGCCAGTCTGTGTATTTGAACAGGGGGGCATCCCAAATACTAGCATAAATATTTGAAGAGTAGCTGTCTATTAACATTGTGCATTTTGTAAAGAAAGTCACGTTGTCAAATTGCCAGCAGCCATTGCCTTTAACCGGGCAGGAGGGGGGGGGAGGGCATCCCAAATAAGCTAGCATGTGTCTTTTAGGAGTACACACATAGGAGTTGGCAGCAGCAGCATAAGGAGCCCATATAGTGCCTGAAAGACATACCCTGGAGTTGGCAGCAGCAGCAGCACTAGGAGCCCATCTATTGCCTGAAAGACACACATTGGAGTTGGCAGCAGCAGCATAGGGAGCCCATATATTGCCTGAAAGACACACATTGGAGTTGGCAGAAGCAGCATAGGGAGCCCATATATTGCCTGAAAGACACACCCTGGAGTTGGCAGCAGCATAAGGAGCTATCATGCATCAGCTACTACCATGGATCAGCCATTGGTGGGTGAAAATCCTGGCTGATCCATGCCTGATTCATCTTCACAAAGGTGAGTCTCTCCACATTTTTTGTGGACAGACGAGTTCTCCTTGGCATGACTATGGCCCCCGCCGCACTAAACACCCTCTCAGATGGGACACTACTGGCCGGGCAGGACAGCTTTCCCAGGGTAAACTCTGCCAGTTGCGGCCACAAGTCAAGTTTGGCTGCCCAGAAGTCCAGCGGCTCCTCAAGGTGCGTTGGCATGGTCATGTCAAGGTATGACACTACCTGCTGGTTCAGGGCCTGCTCCAGGTCTTTCTGCTGATTAGCCTCACTATGCGGGTGAAGAAAGCTACTCATTAGCGACTAAAGACTCAGGCTGCTGCTGATGGAGCTGCTGCTGCTGCTCCTTCCACCCCCCCAGCAGCCATGGCAGTGGAAGGTGAGCACAGAGGTCCCCCCGAGTCAGACCTGCGAGAGTATGGACGATGGCGAAGATAGACATCGGCCAACTGACTACATAGAATGTCTTTGTAGTAGGTCAGTTTGTCCTCCCTCTCAGTGGGTGTAAAAAAATTCCCCCATTTTGTGCCGGTAGCGAGGGTCCAATAAGGTGGAGAGCCAGAAGTCATCCCGCTGACAAATGGAGACAATTCTGCGTTCACTACGCAAGCACGTGAGCATGCATCGTGCCATTTGTGCAAGTGACTCGGAGGGACTACCTGTCTCCATCTCCACTGCAAACTGCCACTGTGTGTCCGGGTCCTCTGTCTCGCCTTCCTCACAACCCTCTAGCTACTCTGGCTGCTCCTGCTCCTCCTCTCCTGTCAGATGACTAGATAAAATGGCCATTTTGTCAAACCTAAACTGTGCTTCGCTGTGCCGCACCCCCTCCTCCTCCACTTCAGCCCCCACAGGCTTCATGTGGCCGTGAAATGTAGGCGCCATATCTCCAGTGCCCTGACCAGCCATGGTTTCCAACATGTGTTGTAGTACATGAAGCAGTGGAATCACATCGTTCATCCCGTAGTCCTGGCGACTAATAATTGGCTTCCTTAGGCTGCTGCCAACTCCAGGGTGTGTCTTTCAGGCAATATATGGGCTCCCTATGCTGCTGCCAAATCCAGGATGTGTCTTTCAGGCAATATATGGGCTCCCTATGCTGCTGCCAAATTCAGGGTGTGTTTTTCAGGCAATATATGGGCTCCCTATGCTGCTGCCAACTCCACTATGTGTCTTTCAGGCAATATATGGGCTCATCATGCTGATGCCACCTCAAGGCTCTTTAATTGTGCCGCTCTGCGACAGCGAATCTAATAGCGACGCCTCTGATCTGCATGTCATACTTCTTTACAATATTATTTAATTAACCTAGCATGCATTCTATGCATGTCACAGCCAGGCAAAAAGTTCTGCAACCCTGTGGAGGCTCTCAGAAGCCCAGAAATAGATGTTTATAATAGCGATTAGTCGCGAATAAATTCGGACCAAAACTAATTTTTCCGGAAAATTCTGCAAATCAGCCGAATCAAATTTTTCGCTCATCTCTAATAGATTCCTACCCAAATTGATTGAGAATGCCTTCCAGAAGGATGAGTTTGTTCAGGTAAGCATTCTCCAGACCACAATGCTGCCACTGCTCGCTTGGGTTCTTCAAGCAGGGTGTTTGTTCATTGATGTTTCCCAAGTGACCATAGATGCACAACATGCGGTCTGCGCTGCCCTCAGTTGCTGTCCCGCATGAGCGGCAAAAATGGTGAAAAAGATATATGGATAACAGAGGGGGTGAGGAAAGCATATGGGTGACAGAGAGGGCAAGGAAGGGTTATATGTGGGAGAGGGGGGTGAGGAAGTCTTGTGGGCAGCAGGTTTAGGGTTTTTTTAGGTCCCTGTAGACCAGGACCCTCCCCACCAACCATTTGCCAGGAAGGGTCCTGTTCCAGGCACATGTTGTGCACATGTGCAGATGCACACCAGTCGATTGAAGACAGGTAGTGTGAAGCCATTTCTAGGTGCCCTGTCAAAGCACTTTCATAAATTAAAATATATGTTAAATGTTTTGTTAGCAGCTAAATATTTCAGCTGCATTATCCAAAATCTAAAGTTATACTCACAATGGTCTTTTGTGCTTCTAGGACCAGTGCATTTTTACTTCACCTCCGGTAATGGAAACTTGTTGACTGACCCTGTTAAGACACTAATATAATTTTTTTTAACAAAATGCCGAGTATACAAGATTCAGAAATGAAATGGGGAATGTAGAATAACTACAATATCAGAGATGTAAGAAAGCCTTTGGCATTGGTGCAAAATTACAATATCAGCAGACCTACAACCTTAAAGTGATTCAAGGAATAAAGGTAATACAACACTACCCACAAGTCTACACCCAGGCATACAGAGTGGTTTACCTTTTATAGTTCAGCTGCTCTGAAGATACGTCCAGTAAGTGGTGTTAAATTGGCAGCCAATTTGGAGCTGCTTTTAAACTTTTGTCAATCCCAGGGCAGCTATGCAAGTGCTCCTGCGCTCGTAGCATGGTCCTGACCCATCTCATTGTAAGGGGAAGTCACTCAGAATCTCACAGACCACTGCCCCGGGGATACCAAAAGTTTGGAAATAACACAGGAGATAGTGATGATTTGCATGGAAGTGGTCAGCTCTGACAATTCTACAACAGAACACTGCCTGGTAGCATCTACATATATTTTTTTTTATCACAGCAGCCACATTATAAAAAGGTAAATTGCTTGGTATATCTGGGTAGTGCTGAATTACTAAAATATGTATAGAATTGCTACATTTTCTACTGTTCTATTTAGTTTTGGTTCTGATCAAGCTATGTGCGGATTGGTCTTGCTAAAGTGCAACCCCACATACATGCTTAGCTTGCTTTTGGTTAAAGATGAAAATTTCTCATAATATAAAATTTCTCATAATATCCATTAAACACCTTCTCATGGTACAGTAACTAAATCTCTGAATGATTTCAGTCCAACAATGGACTACTTTGAAAGCTAATCTCACCATACTTACAGTATCTCATCTAGCCATGTGAAAAGGTAAGGTGTAGCACTATGGATCTAGATGTCTGTTTTAGCCAGCCAGCCTTCCTACCTGTAAATGTGGCTCTAGTCTGTTATTCTTGGTATTTTCTATGTATATACTTTGTGTTCTAAGAAAGCGCTTTTCTCCTTGTACACAAATCTTAAAGGAGCCACAACAATCAGCCCTGTTAGCTAGTAGCCAATCCTATAGTCTTTACAATCCGGTTAAAAACAGGTCTCAGCATACCTGGAGAAGTATGTTGAAGCTACACCACCGTCTATGACACCTCCCTCCTTTTGAAACATACAATGCAATGGATACATTGTGAGCAGGTCTCAAGCTTTATGGGGAGAGCCCCCCCCCCATGTGCTGCACTCAAAGTTATAGGACAACCTCAGGTAAGCTGCTCCCAATGTATCCATTCCATGTATCCAGAATTAAGTGCTATGGCTTAAGATTTGTGTATTCTAATCAGCCTGCTCACATGCACACCTCCTTTGTAGCTTTTTACTTTGTACACTTAAAGAGTGTTTTTTTTTCAATCTCATTTTATCCCACTATAATAAACCTAACATGGGCCATTATTATATTTCATGTTATTGCTGATGCCTGGCTTCCCCTTTAAGAGTCTCTGTTCTTAGCAGATGTCACCCTTACAAGCCTAGCAGGAAAAGGAAGTCCATATTTAGACATGAAGTTCTGACACTGAAAAAAGGTAGTTCCAGGTTGAAAGCCCCCCCCCCGCGGTTCCCCTAACACCTTTGTCAGACAGCAAGGGCCAGCATCCTCCTTAGCTGGGGAGGTGTGATAGCATATGGGGCTTAAAAAGAATTCCCCAGGACCTGTGTCTGGAAGGAGGAAGGGTGCAGAGGCAGAGATAGAGCTTAAAAGGTAGGCCTTGAAGACCAGGACTTTGTCACGTCTGGGGAGGTTGCGCTGCATGCATGCTGGAGATGCCCGAATCATCTATAAGCTCTTCACATACCTCCTTGTGGGAGCCCATCATCATTACTCTACATCTGCACTTTAAAGTAACTCTGACTGTTGCATATCTGTTTGTAACTCACTGTAACCTGTAACCCACTTCTCAGAACGGCATTTTTATTCATTCAAATAGTCAAATATTTGTTATCACAGCCTAGTGTGCTTATTGCATTAAAACCGTTTTGCTTTGGGAAAGTGGGTTGCATGATCATAGTTGCTCCATTGTTAGTTGGATCACGTTACCCGCCGTTTCCTGGCAATGGGTCTCTCCTTAAGGTGGCTTGTCTCTCTGGTATAGTGTTCTTAATGTCTCACTCCTCATACAGCCATCAACTTACAGCATTGTGCTGAGAAGGACCAAAAGCCTGAAACACTTGTCCACAAGTTGGAGACGATGGCTGTGTAAATACAGGTCCTTCTCAAAAAATTAGCATATAGTGCTAAAGTTCATTATTTTCCATAATGAAATGATAAAAATTAAACTTTCATATATTTGAGATTCATTGCACACCGACTGAAATTTTTCAGGTCTTTTTTTGTTTTAATACTGATGATTTTGCCATACAGCTCATGAAAACCCCAAAATCCTATCTCAAAAAATTAGCATATTTCTTCCGACCAATAAAAGAAAAGTGTTTTTAATAAAAAAAAAAAGTCAACCTTCAAATAATTATGTTCAGTTATGCACTCAATACTTGGTCGGGAATCCTTTTGCAGAAATGACTGCTTCAATGCGGCGTGGCATGGAGGCAATCAGCCTGTGGCACTGCTGAGGTGTTATGGAGGCCCATGATGCTTCGATAGCGGCCTTAAGCTCATCCAGAGTGTTGGGTCTTGCGTCTCTCAACTTTCTCTTCACAATATTTCACAGATTCTCTATGGGGTTCAGGTCAGGAGAGTTGGCAGGCCAATTGAGCACACTAATACCATGGTCAGTAAACCATTTACCACTGGTTTTGGCACTGTGAGCAGGTGCCAGGTCGTGCTGAAAAATGCAAACTTCATCTCCATAAAGCTTTTCAGCCGATGGAAGCATGAAGTGCTCCAAAATCTCCTGATAGCTAGCTGCATTGACCCTGCCCTTTATAAAACACAGTCGACCAACACCAGCAGCTGACATGGCAACCCAGACCATCACTGACTGTGGGCACTTGACACTGGACTTCAGGCATTTTGGCATTTCCTTCTCCCCAGTCTTCCTCCAGACTCTGGCACCTTGATTTCCGAATGACATGCAAAATTTGCTTTCAAGTACTTGGGACCACTGAGCAACAGTCCAGTGCTGCTTCTCTGTAGCCCAGGTCAGGCGCTTCTGCCGCTGTTTCTGGTTCAAAAGTGGCTTGACCACGCCTGTGCATGGTGGCTCTGGATGTTTCTACTCCAGACTCAGTCCACTGCTTCTGCAGGTCCCCCAACGTCTGGAATTGGTCCTTCTCCACAATAATCCTCAGGGATTCGGTCACCTCTTCTCGTTGTGCAGCGTTTTCTGCCACATTTTTTCCTTCCCACAGACTTCCCATTTAGGTGCCTTGATATAGCACTCTGGGAACAGCCTATTTGTTCAGAAATTTCTTTCTGGGTCTTACCCTCTTGCTTGAGGGTGTCAATGATGGCCTTCTGGACAGCAGTCAGGTCGGCAGTCTTACCCATGATGGCGGTTTGGAGTAATGAACCAGGCTGGGCTTTTTTTAAAAGCCTCAGGAATCTTTTGCAGGTTTATAGTTAATTAGTTGATTCAGATGATTAGGTTAATAGCTCGTTTAGAGAACCTTTTCATGATATGCTAATTTTTTGAGATAGGATTTTGGGGTTTTCATGAGCTGTATGGCAAAATCATCAGTATTAAAACAAAAAAAGACCTGAAAAATTTCAGTTGGTGTGCAATGAATCTCAAATATATGAAAGTTTAATTTTTATCATTTCATTATGGAAAATAATGAACTTTAGCACTATATGCTAATTTTTTGAAAAGGACCTGTATTATAAGCTATACTCAAGCACTACATTCTGGGCCAGCTCAAGGTAGCATACAGACAATAAGAAAATATTTGCATGGCTCTGTCTACTCACTAAGACTAATGGATCTAGCCTGTTATTCTGCCATGTACCATGTCAATATTTTGTTTTGTTATATTTTGTTTTAAGGAAACGCTCTGTTAAACACAAACCATACTGTACCTCAAAGAATAGTTGGAGTGAATCAGACAGAATCAAACTGAATGCAAATGAGTTTTGAATTCTCTATAAATTAAGGTCAGAAACAAATTTGAAACCTTAGGAATTCTTACACAAATCTGGTAAGATTTGCCAGTCTCTACTCCCAAACTATGTATCTGTAACCTGAACTGGAAACTTGCTTTTTCAACAGCTCTATTCAAAGTAGACAGACAGTTCAAGAATTTTATGAAATAGTTAAGTAGAACAAATAATGATCAGCTGCAAAGGTAGCACAGGGAGAATTTACGATGGGTTGCTCCACTACTTTAGAGCTGACTGGGTGTAGTCCCCAGCTTGATGCCCAACTCACCCAGAGCCTGTGCTGAAATTCACTCATTCCTCTTTCAACACCCTCTCCCTTACCTTTCAAGTCTAACAGACCCCAATGAACAAAAACATTCCTGCAATGCTACAGCCTCAGGATCATGATTGTGATTGCTATACCCACCCTGCCACAGCATTGGCCCCTTACTACCAAAGCTTCCATAACATAACTTTAAGACTTGCCATATGAACCCCTGCCTATGATCTCAGCTGTGGGTCACAATCTGGAAAGCAGCAGGGCCTGCGCCTGCATCTGGAGGCCCTCCACCTTCTGCTGGGGGAGGAATACCTTCACCTGAGAGGTGTCCAACGTCATGCTCAGGAAAGACCTCACTATTTAGGGAGTGACAGAGGACTTGGGGTAATTGATTACCCATCCGAAATCCTCGAGAGTGGCTAACACCGGAGGAACTGTCAGAGCTGTCAAGAGCTGTCATAACCAACCGACCTATCCCCTGAGGAAGTGAGGTCCTTAAACAGCTCTCCCTCCTCCAGGGAGTCCCGACCTTCAAAAATCATCATCAGCAAAATCCGAATAAACCAGCTCGAGATGCTGCTTCTTATACGTGGCCTTACCCGTACCTGAACGAGATAACAGTCTCTCCAGACTGGCCACCCGGTGAGCCAAATTGGCCTGGGACCCCCTGCCGGCTTCCCCCTAGCTGAGGGCTGACTGCAGCAGTGGAGGGGGGGGTGAGACTTCAGGCAAAGGAGGGCTAGGGGCAGGGACGCCCGCCCTATCATGCTCCAAAAATACGCTCCTGGCGCAAGTGACACAAACCTCCAAATACTGGGTATACTGGGTCCACATGAACAGAGGCAATAGGGAGGCAGCGGCAGACAGGCTTAAAAATGCCCCGCTTAACTGCCAGAATCCAGAGAGAGTTTCCTAGATGATCTTCGCAGCTTGAACTGCAAGACAAATCTGGGGACTACATGGAGACAGCTCATTTTATAGGAGGTCGGGAGGATTTACAGATCTTGCAGTAACTGGCGCCACCTGGTGGCAGAATACCCACACGTATATGAATTGGGACAGCCCGGACTGGACATAGGGAAAAGCTGACTGTGCTCACGCACAGGCACGAGCTGAACGACAGTGGGCGAGGGAGGAGGGCGCACTCGGCACCGCCGCCTGAGGTGGAAGTGGCTACCGGGCAGGAGAAGCCCCAACCAGCCGCCTAAGGACACCACAGGCATGGACTGAAGGTAAGTCATTCATGACAATACACAACTAAAAAATGCTCTAGCCTTTCCCCAGTGGGAAAAATTATACTTACGACTGTCGTCTAGTGCTTCTAGAACCTGCGCATCTTGTCTTAAGCTCCGGTGGTGGATACTTGTTCATTGACCCTGTTAAGACACCAATGTAATATTAGTAAATAATTCTGTAGTGGCGTAAGCACCTGCAAAAATATGGGTGTTACCTATAGGCTATTGGATTTTGAATCAGGTTGTGTTTCTGATTAATCAATTTTGGAATAAGGAAATTTGTTTGGGATACAGTGCAACCATGGGCCCTAGTCATCATAATCATTCATCAAAAGTACTGTACAGAAGTCCAAAAAAACATTTTTTCTGCACATTCTGTAAGTCTAACCCTAATCCAAAACATGGCCTCAGTATGCGCCAAACTATGTCATTAAACCCACAAGGAAATACAATTCAGGCAACGATTGTATCAAATAACCAATATATATTTACAGGTGTATGGATTCATGTCAGGATATTAAACTAATGTTCTGAATTGGCTTCTGCAATTTAACTGCTGAATGTTATCACAGATTAGGTGATTGTTGGCAGGATAATACAGGGACTTAATGTAGGATCAACTTGACAAATCAAGACCAGTACAGATTATAGTAGACTGTATAAAGGGCAATCTTGAATCTTGAATTCTGACCAGTTGAATAATGCTTTAGTAAGGTACCCTCGCAAGGTTGGCGAGCGGGGTTCCACTAGCATAACTTTGTCTTTGTTTGTGTATTACCTGTACTAAAATGTCCAACCATGCATTTAAAAGGAAAGTCCACTGACCCCAAGATCCAAACCAAAATTATGGTACTAGGTTCACTAGCTCAACTGCAACTGCTCCTGAGGGCCTGGTATCTCCTTGAGATCACCACAGTTCTATCCTGAATGACTCTTATGAGTCCTCAGGAGAATGATAGATGGATAGGTAACCATTTTGTCTTGGCCTCCAGTCATCCCTTCAACCTCCCGGGGACAGTATACATTTGCAACAGTAAAAGACGGAGTGGACTTTTGATATTTGTGAATACTGTCCAGAATAGTGCATGACGCTACATCAGCAACCCTCCTGAACAGCCCATGCTTTTTCAGACTACTGGGACTGCAGCAACCAACAGCTTAGGTGTGTTTTTTTTAAGTGTTGTATAGGGAACTCCCTGTTGTCGATAATTATGGCATGTTCTGTAAAAATAATAGCTGATCTTAGTAATAGACTATATCTTGTAATTGTCAGTTACCAAGTGAATTGTTGTAGTTCTATTTCTTTTTACTTACGTCTTATTGAATTCAAGAAACAATGCAGAAATCCAAGAGCATATCCAAAATCTGGTTTGTGAATTCTACCAAGCTGAAGCAGATGATGGTCAGTAGGAAAGCTTGCAAGATCTGCCAGTTCTCTACTGTCATAAGTTTTTCCTATGAAGAGTACAAACAATGGAAATCCTTGGCACTTAGCATTAAGGGAAGTCTCATGGAGTACTTCTCTGTCCCATAAGCTTGTCTCTCCAGATAATATTAGGATGATGGCCTTGTGCTTTCTTAAATGGGATGCTTTGGACATGATGTTCTCAACTGTCCATTGCAAGGTAAAGCCAAGAGCAGGTGGACCTTGCAGGTGACTGGTGTTCTCCTGGAGGTGCTTCTTTATGAGCAGACTGTTAGCATAAGTTGATAAATCAAACTCAACATGTGGGCTTCCGCCTGTGCTTGGTCTAACACCAGAGGGTGTGTTACTTACTAGAGCCACCCTGTCACCAGTGTTTGAGATGTTAAGCCTATCAATCATTGCACTGATAAACCGTTTTGCTTCTTGAAAGTCATCCTTCTTCATGTTGTAGGAGCTGTCCATCACAAATACCATGTCCATGGGAACCCTTTCCAAAACAGGTTTTCGAGCCAGACATTGGGGATCTGGACTGCATCGATCTGAAAGTAAAAATTAAAGGACAAGCAGTGATGACAAGTAGGGAAATATACTATTTATACTGAGAAATGCAAAGACTTTTTCCAGACAACACAGACAAACCATAGCAACAATCATATTTGTGTGCACATTACACCATATATTAACTTATTACCAAAATTCAGTGGCCCAAACTGCCTCCTCTGTGGCTTACAGTATCAGTCAAGAAATTGTTATGGATCTTTTGTACCTTTAAGGTAGTTTGAGCTGTAAGGAGTTAATCCCCAAGGTCACTCACCCTCTGCTCCACTGAGGCTCTAATTAGTTTGGTTTGTACTGGAGTGAGTGTAGTGTCTTGTGAGTTCTCATCTGTTGAGAAAAGATCTTTGGGAAACCCAGCGGTCTCTTGGTCAGGGGTTACCTTGTTTCTGTTTTTATTTTTATTGGAAGAGCTCCTTTGGGATAGGGGTTTATCTAATAATTTTTCCATTGTGTATGCATTTGTTAAATAACTGGTCGGGACAGTTATTCCTGTCTATAAAGATGTGACAGTCCTAGATCAATTCCGTTATCAGGTGGCAGTTGATCAGCGCATCAATCAGGAATCAGTAGTAGATCAATGCACTCATTAGGTGTCAGTAGTTTAATGAACTTGTCAGGTGTCAGTAGATCAATTCACTCATCAGATGTCATTAGATCAGTGCTTTTATCAGATGTCAATGGATCACTGCACTTGTCAGGTTTCAGTAGATCAATGCACTTGTCAGGAGTCAGTAAATTATGCCCTTGTCAGATGTCAGTGCAATTAGCAGGTGTCAGTGAAGCAATGCACTTATCAGGTGTCAGTAGATCAGTGACATATTATGTGATTGTAGATCAATGCAGTTATCAGGTGTTAATATTATCAAGTGTCAGTAGAAGTGTACAAAAATATTAAGTCAATATTTTTGTATGGCAGTGAGGTTTTGCTATTGCCCCAGGTGTCCCAAGAATCTCTGAAATGGGTTTTTGACGAGGTCACCAAAACATCTACCGGTAATTGTAAACTAGATTGCAGATTGACACTTCAGCCAGCAGGTGGCAGCTGTGAGTGAGAGCCTCTGTATTATGGATGTTTAAGCTGAAATTGTTAGTGAGCCAGAGGATGAAAGCAGAATTAGGCTTCAAAAAACAGTATAACCCTTTCTGATTTACCGTATGAGTCTAGTATTCTTATTCAACGCAATTATCACATGGATAATTCACTTAGAAGGCTACTAATAATCCTAAAATAACAGGTGTCAATGGATCTCTGTAGCCTTAGGAAATGACTGATCATTAAAGAGGTACATTGGATTCCGGGCGACCTTCCGATGGGCAGCGCCATCTTGCCTCTCATCAGGCACTGTGAGCGTCCCCCAATCTCGTGCAAGGGAGCCATCAGAAAAGCTGTGAGACTTCATGGAGTGGCTTGGGACAGCCATGCTGTCAAGCAGAGATGGCTAAGGTGGTGGCAGGGACAGAACCAGGCCCTGAAGCAGCCGGATCAGGCAGCAGCGACATCAGGCAGCAGGTCTGATGTTCCCCTTTAAGAAATAACTCGGATTAAACTCTTTATATATCCCTCAGTTTTCACAGCATGCAAATCAAAGCCAGAAATGTTTAGCTGTAGAAAAAAATGGGGGAGGAGGAAGGCAGCATCGGCCAGCAACACAGCAATTTCTAATGAATAACGACACTAGAAGCGACTGAGGGAGCTTGAATCATGTCTGAGCAAGGGCAGGTGGGAAAGGTGATTCAGCAATGCTGCCAAGAGAGTAAAGTGGATAGGTTGGAGGGAGAGTGAAGTTCACGGAGCAGCACCTAGAATCAGAAACTTGGCACTGACTTCTGGCACTCCCCCTGATTCTCCTAGCAGTAGACCATAGACTGGTGGTCTATAACTCCCCTGCCTCCCTCCCCCTTTGGCTTATGTGTTTTGCAGCAACGTATGCTGATATAAACATGCTGCCTGCTATTGTACTGGAGGCCAGCCATGATAGAAATCATTGAAAACTTCAAAATACTTTTTCTCTGCTTTTGTGGGTTTGTTTTGAAGAAAAAAAACAGGAACTCTAGGCACTCTGAAAATATGTGATTATATGGTCTATGTAGTTGCCTGGACAATCCCTTTAAACCGGAAAAACCAGGTGTACCGGGTGCAGGGTGTTTCCGGGCAAGTTCTGAATTTCTCTGGGGGAATGAGGAGAATAGTTCCCATCTTGCGTAGTTAATTGCCATACACAGTTGGGATGCCTCACGGTGCCCGGTACAACTCCCAAAAAATGGGTGTTGTTCCAGTTTAGGCCTGCCTTTAAAAATCACCTGTTCAGATAACCTTAGAACATTCACTTACTTTTCCACAATGTCTTCTTGTCAGAAGCCTGGCAAATTCACCATGCTTCACCATGCTACTACCTGCTCCCCTGCAATCAATTCTAAATCATGGCAGACCTCATTAGGATACTAGTTATTGCCAGAGAGAAGTTTAAACTGAATCAACATCCTGGCACAATTGGAAAAGAAAGGTAGCGGCCATTTTGGAGCTTCCCCAACACAACTGACACAGTAACAAGAAACCCAGCAGCATGTCCTGTTTTTGCCCACCCCAAAATTTGCCACTAGAGTTGGGATAACATCAGTCTTTCTACATTACCACTACAAAGAAGAGCAAGCTAATTAGTGTTTAGAATAAATAAAATATTGAAAGTATTGTCTTGGTCCCCGGTCCCCATTTTCTTCACCTGGCATTGCTGCCTTTAATATGAATGTAAGGTCTAATGAAGTGTATGTATTGGGGAGTTAATAAAAACTCTCCAAATCTGGTTTTCTTGCTCCCCCCGCCCCTCCGGTTTCACATTTTACAACCTTTGACTTACCTGTTCGGTCGCATCGCGATCTGGCATCCCTTGGTCCTGCGGCGTCTTCATAGGGCTGCACTATCTTGCCGTCCCGTCATGCTCTGCGTCGCCCTTCAGATCCCGTGCATGCACAGTGTCTGCATTTTAGATAACGCCGACATCCAAAAGGCAATGAGGGAGGGATGTTTAGAGAGGAACATCCTAAAAGATGTTTATGATCAGCACTTTTTTCTTACTTAATATATTTTGGAAAACCATTCTGCTTCCCTTTATGAAGCATGTAAAGGCTTCTTCATGACAAGATGCTGAAAAGCAATAAAGTGGAATATCCTGGCATAACCTCATGCCACAATCACATCAAATAAGAAATCTTTACTGGGATCCAAAAACTTTGGTCAGACGAAGTAATCAGGTAATCAGTAATTTCTGCACATGGTTTAGAAAATGAAGATTATGCAGGAAAACATGTATAATATTAATAAATACACACCATAACAAAATGTGCAGGCCTGTAGTGTCTTTAGAGATGGTTTATAATCTCCGCTGGCAGGAATATCAATCACTTGAAAAGTCCCTGTATCATCTATCTGTTTAAAGAAAAAAAATACAGTTGTTAGTGGGATAGCTATAAATATAATCTATGTGCAAGTTAATGGGGTTCTAGAAATTCCCCACAGGAGCCCCAAACAATTGGCCACACACTGAGATTAAAAATTAAGTTATACAATTATTCTACATAGTATTGAATCACAAAGGTTTTAAGAGAGTTATGTACAGTAATAGACAAGCCGTTATTTCTAATATTTGTGGATTCAATAACTACAAGGGCTGTTCCGAGGGATTGGCACTTGGCAATTGGTGCCAATATTCAAAAAGGGATCTAGGGGGGAACCTGGGATCTACAGACCGGTAAGCTTAACATCTGTGGTGGGTAAGCTGTTTGAAGGTTTCTTAAGGGATACTATCCTGGAGCATCTTGGGAAAAATTACCTTATTACTGTTAGGGCGAGCGCCGCGCACCCATCTCGCAGCACTCCCCTCAACTCTGTTGCTGCTCCTGCTCCCTAGGCAAGCGCTGCACGTCCATCTCATGGTGCTCCCCATTCTCCCTCCTTACCCGCTCCTGCCGGCGGGGCCGCGGCTTCCGGCGCTGCGGCTGACCGCACGCTGGCTGCTCCCAGTCATCTCCCTTCTCCTCGCTCTGCCTCCTCGCATGGTCTGGTGGGCGCACGTCCCCGCCCTCTAGGGGGCGCGTGCGCCGGATTCCTGAAGTTTAAAGGGCCGGTACACCACCGATTGGTGCCCGGTCATTCAATCCTGCATCCACTTTCCCTATTTAAGTGGCACTTCCTTTCCATCAGTGCCGGATCCTGGTCTTCCTATGTATGCAGAAAGTCAGTTGTTTTCAGTATTGCTCACCCGTGTACCGACCTTTGCCTGTCCCTGACTGAACCTTCGCTGCCCGTCCCGACCTTGGCTACTTACCTTCGATCTCGAGGTTGTGCTGCCAGCCCTGACCTCTGCTTGAACTTGCCTTTTGCCTGCCTCCTTTTTACCACGCAGTACCTCGGCTGACTGTGTGGCTGAGCCGCTGTTGGGGGGTAGCGACCTGGGGGTCACTCGCCGCTACAAGACCAACCTGCCTTGCGGCGGGCTCTGGTGAATACCGGTGGCCTCTTAGACTCCGCACTCGCTATCAGTATCACAGTCACAGCGGATCCACACCTGTGCCGCCACACCCGGTCCGTGACAATTACTCCATATCAGCATGGATTTATGAGGAATCGCTCCTGCCAGACAAACCTAATCTGCCTTTATGAGAAGGCAAGTTCAAGATTGGATCAGGGGGAGTCATTGGATATCATATATCTTGACTTTCTAAAGAATTTGATACTGTGCCACATAAAAGGCTGGTACAAAAGATGAGAATGCTTGGACTGGGGGAAAATGTGTGCAGATGGGTGAGAAATTGGCTTAATGATCGGAAGCAGAGGGTGGTTATCAATGGTACACACTCATATTGGGTCACTGTTACTAGTGGAGTACCACAAGGGTCAGTTCTGGGACCAATTCTCTTCAATATATATATTAATGACATTGGGTACGGATTAAACAGTAAAGTCTTAATCTTTGCAGATGATACTAAGCTGTGTAAAGTAATTAAAACAAAAGAGAACAGCAGGCAGCTACAAACAGATTAAGATAAATTGGAAGCATGGGCAGTTAAATGGCAAATAAAGTTTAACACAGATAAATGTAAGGTTATGCACATGGGAAGGAGAAATCTGTGTCATGACATACATACTAAATAAAGAAATACTTGGTAAACCAACAATGGAAAAGGACCTAGGGGTTCTATTTAACAGTAAGCTCAACTGTAGTAATCAATGCCAGGCAGCAGCTGCCAAAGCAAACAAGATCATGGGGTGCATCAAGAGGGGCATAGGTGCCCATGACCAGAACATCATTTTACCCCTGTACAAGTCACTGGTCAGACCCCATATGGAGTACAGTGTACAGTTCTGGGCACCTGTGCTTAAAAAGGACATATCAGAACTGGAGCTTGTTCAAAGGAGGGCAACAAAGGCGTGCAGGGACTAGAGTACCCTGAAAGATTGTCAAAGTTAGGTTTATTTCGTTTAGAAAAAAGATGCCTGAGGGGTAATCTAATAACTATGTATAAATATATACAAAGACATGTCCCATAATCTATTTATACCCCGGAGTGTAACCATAACCCAAGGGCATTCACTACTTTTTCCATAGGAGGGGATTCTTCTCTGTAAGAGCAGTGGGACTATGGAACTCGCTGCCAGAGGAGGTAGTAATGAATGATACAGTAAAAGTGGCCTGGAAGCCTTCCTGGCATGTAATAACATTTCCAGCTATGGCTACTAGACCACTGAAAGGAGATAAACAGGCTTAACTGGGTGAGCTAAAGTCTTATATACTATGTTACTATGTAAATATTTATTAAGACATAAGACAAATTTAAAAAAACATTCATAGACACAAGCAATGGCAAATCCACGGGTAAGGCTCTAATATAAATAAATACTTAGAAAAACTATAAGATTACATATAGAAAATCAATTAAAGCGATATCAATAGTAGAGTATTACCGACAATAGAAGAGAAATACAATTAAGAAAAAAAGTGGCAGTCCTATAAGTGTAAAACCAATGATACTTAAAGCGGACCTTCACTCTGAATAAGAGTCTATCTTATATGTTTCCCACACCCTGTACATACACATTGCTCACATTAAAAATCATCCTACCTGCATCTACTGCATGTTATGAGCCTTTAAACATCCAAGATGGCGGCTTATGGAAGCCGCCATCTTATCAGGCAGCCTGCAAACAGGAAGTGCCTCCTGACTGTGGTGCTCTGCATTCTGGGACTGCTGACTGTTACCTGACCCCAGCTCTGCTCTGTCTGAGCAAAGCACAGCTATAACCCGCCCCCCTGTACCTTATCCCACTCTCCTCTCCTCAGTAAGTGTGATGCTTCTGAGTCAAGATGGCGGCGCCCATATCCTAAATTCCTGAACAGAGTTGCAGCCCAGTGGGGGAAAGAATAATAAGTTAGTGACTAAAAACGTAAAATATATTAATTTTAGATGCTGGGGAACCATTTTTTAAGAGTTTGGGCTTTTCATTAAATCACGCTGAAGGTCCGGTTTAAGTGCAAGTGTAAATGCATTGATATCCTGCTATACAATAGCAGCCTTAACAAGTTTTAAAAAGTGCCCAAGTGCAGAAGAGACAATGGGGGTTATTTAAGAAGGGATAGCACCAGGTAGTGCCTCGTAGCGGCAGGCAGCGTCTGGTGAGCACTGGGCACTGTACGCAAAACCATATTTATGAAAATGAATCTGGTGAGTGACTAACAGCACCATGTAGCTTCACATGTATTATTACAGGCAGCTCAGCATATAGCTGAGGCACTCTAGCTTCCAGAGCGCCAGGTATTACCTTTCGCTCAGTGTCGCTCTCCCATACATTTCAATGGGCTTTCATTTGCTTGTGTTTAAACAGCGTGTTTGACAATTTTTTATTTGTTTTTCTTGCTCAAATCATTGTGTGACCTCTCCTGGCTGCAAACAAACACTTTTAGAAACTTTTTTGACTTTTAATATTTTTATGCAGAATTGTCATTACTGGTCTGGCATTAAAGTGTTAATGTCACAGTATTAAAACAATGTCATTCTATGTGTTTTCGCTTTGTTACTGGTGTATATGTGTTCAAAAACAGACTTTAATCACACTGCGTCTGGTGCTCAATGCTATAGCGACCAGATTTAGAGCGCCGACGCTGTGTGTATAAGTAAGATAAGTATGGTGTGGAGCGATGAGAGTTGGGCGCACTGAGCTGGGGCTACCTTTCGCTCCCTGCAGCGCTGTACTGGTGTTAGAGAGCCCAACATACATCACATTCATCAAATCAATGCTGGCCAGGTTACTACAGCGGCTACAGCGTTACAGCACAGCGTTACAGTCGCTCTAAGCACCGCTATACAGATGCTCCTCTGCTGATACTTGGCGTTAGCAATGAATCAGCCCCCACATATACAAATCAATAAACCATAATCTTGCTATAAACAGATGAGTGAAAATAAGGGGTTACATCACTTATAATCTAAATTTATAATAACCTAAAATGTATCTGTCGCCTACTGGCTTTGACAGGTTAACACATTCTTCAATGTTTAGTATATACTGTAGTCTGTGACTTTAAAATAAGTAGAACTAAAAAAAATAGTTTTTAATCTTACCGAAAAGGCTCGCTTGATGGCAGGTAAAGGTGTAAAAGAAATAATTGCAGGTATAATCCCAAGTGCAGTGTATTCCATTACTGCTGTATTGATGGAAACAACCTCTTCAGATGGTCCATTGGTAAAAAACACTGCAATCCTTCTTACAGTAGCTCCTTGCAGAGATCTCTTAAAGAGATTCCTGGCTACAAACCTCATGCAATTTCCAACATTACGACCATTAGAGGTCCTTTCCAGAGGTATGTTCTTCACAGCAGTTATCAGCTTGTCTCTGCTTTGAAAGTCAGAAAAACGTAATAGATATTTGGTATTGGTGCTGTAGGACACAACTGCAACTCTTGCCCCAACAGGGCAGTTATTTTCTCTGATTGTGAGTTCACTCAGAAGTGATGTGAGGATCTCTATCATTCGTTTGTATGTTTCTGGTGTCATACCATTCGCCATATCAAGAGCAAAGACCAGTTCAGTTGGGTAGACAGGGCAGGCTGGTTTTCCTACACAACATAATGTATATGATCAGTTAGCTTTGTGTGTAGTGTTATAATTCATTTTTATTAATTTATAATTTATAAATATATATTTATACAGTCTAGGGCAGTTATGTCTAGGGCAATCTAGGGCAGTTATGACCTACAGGTAGGGAAATAGGCTTGTGACGGGAAGGTGGCAGGTTCAATTCCCAACCATGGAGACATGACTGAAGTGCCCTTGAGCAAGGCACCTAACCCCCAATTGCTCCCCTGAGTTTAGGGCAGCCCACTGCTCCAGGCATGTGTGCACGTCACTGTCCCTTAGTGTGTCATTCACTTGTGTATAGTCATTAGTGGTTCAGAACAGTGATATGGTTCAATATATAATATGAGCTGGTGGCAGACTGGAGCCAAAATTGACCCCCTGGTCAACCCACAACAACCCAGCTGAGCTTTGCTCCACATTTACAGAGATGACAGTGCCAAACATTGCATTGGGAGTTTAAAAAATCGGGATGCATTGTCTCTTCCTCCTGCTGTAGCTATAACAAACTAAATGAGACATTCTAAAATGCCCGGTAGCTCCCTGGTGAGAGTTACATTGTGTTACATTGTAATAGCTAGCCTGCAGTTGATGGAACATTATTGTTTCAATTGTAACCAGCTGTGATACATTGTAAATCATCCAGGAGCCTGCTATTGAAATGTAAATAACTCATAGCTGGTTTACAGCTTTCTGTGATGTGTGCATCACGCTGCTGTAATGGAGAAAATGCTGTGAAGATTACTGTACTTCCCATCATGCTTAGTAAGTATTGCGTTGCAGAGGCAGAACATGGGCTGGGAGGTTATGGTTGGGGATACATTTGGTTCGGGTATACGAGGAGGGGCTTGGGGGTGATCTGGAAGGCAGGTAGAGAGGGCAGCAATAGGGAGGGTTATAAGCAGAACTGCCCCCACTGGAGAGAGTAGATTTCAGCACAGCCTGGGGGGGGGGGTTAGCTGTATACTGGTGGATATACCCAGGCCATCTTAACACATAGCAGTGCGGTCTACCAGGAATTCCCCCAGCTCTCCCAATGGCTAGTCTGACCCTGAGGAAATGGAGTAGAGACACATGTGACAGGATTCAGGTGAACTGTCTCTGGGACAGGGACTGACCCTTTAAATAGGACATGGGTATTCATAGGATGATTTTATTGACTGAGAAGTGATGCACATGACTCTTAAAGGCACAGTCCAGTCTAAATAAGGTTCATGGGAGCAGCCATGATGGGATTACTGCATCTGCCACCCATTATCTTCTATTGAGCCGATGAGGGAGGGGGAATGCTTTGTCTCATAGATCTCAATGGAAGACAATGTATGGCTGCTCCTATGAACTGCAAAGTTATTTATATGAGACTGTTCCCTGTTGAGACATACCCCTGCCAGCTCAACCACACCCAGAAATGGAAGCAAAGCCAACACCTTTGCTTAGAACACATAAGGTATTTAAGTATAGTCAGAGATTTTGAGGTGTCATGGAATGCCTAATTTTACACTGTTCGCGGTGTATTCTGACTGGGTACAATTAGAATGCCCTTACCAGGGCATGTACAATTATAGTGTATAAAAGCATAAATGTTCTTACCTTGACAACAAGCTGTAAAAGAAATACATAAATATTATTAATAAAATTTTTAGCACAGAGTCTCAGTTTGAGAGGCTGTGAGAGGTTCTGGGAGCTTTGCCTTACTCAGCACTCAATAATGGTAGTAAAACATTCACGTTATGAGAAAAAAAAACATGAGAATTTCACTGTAGGAATACAATGAAAGTCAATGGCACTTTTTAACTCCTAAGAAAAGTAGAGAACTTTTTACAGTGTAGTAAAAAGTGCCATTTACTTTGATTGTCTATTTGTCTGGTGATCCAGCAACAATGATATTCTCAGGCTTTTTCCACATGAAGTACATTTTTTTTCTACCATGAGAATTTTTTTCTACTTCTATTGAATCGAGGCCATAGACTCTACAACTGAGCACTGGTCATAGCGCCATCTAGTGTCATAACGTGTCATAGCTGTAGACTGCAGTAAATCTAGCAAAAGTCACTAATGACATAAAGACAAGCTGTAAGCTGTTGCAAAAGTATTATATCTTCAACACCCCTTTTGTCCACAGTGATTCGGTTTGAAAAAAATACACATATGCCAAAAACATGGCCTGTGGCTTTCATGGTCCCTGGCGGGAAAAGGGGCCACCCCTCTGAGTAACAGTGACTTGAACATGTCCCACAGTATCTATTCACTCCAATAGATGGAGTGGGCATGCATGAGTCACTTTGACTGCTGCAGGGGGGCAGCAATTGGTCCCCAGATTGTTTGTCAGCGAAGTTGATATTTTATTTTTAATTTGTTTACAACTCTGTTGTGTCATAAAAGGAACAGTTTTCTCTTGCAGCAATGTGTTTATGTTAACAACTGTACACCAACTGGTGTGTTTGGTGTACCTAGCAGAGACGTTCTGACTTTGAGGGGCTGAGGCAGAGATGACGATCTACGCTCCTGAGCTCTCAGTTTTAACCCCTTCTGTTCTAATTCAGCCTCTTCAGATGAGGGCATCACAGTCTTGTGTTTCAGTAGCTAAAGGGTTTCTGGCAGCATTTTCCCCTGGGGAGGTCATTACTGCTACTTTATTTTGCCAAAGCTGCTGATGTTGCAGTGGAAGGATTGTGGGATTTGTAGTCAGAAACTATACTAAGGATTTTACTCAAAGCCAGAATAACCTCTCCCATTTTAGCAACACAGAGCCACAGGTATATAGAAACTTGGAAACATCACAGGTTGGCGGCAAAATCCTAAAACCAATTTTTTTTTACATTCCACACAGGGAATTTTCAGTTAAATCTTTGCAGTCTCTTGGTATCCCCCCTCCCTGCAGGTAGGTAGATACAAAATAAAACAAATATGGGGTTTACCAGTAGCCCAGACAGAGCAATCTGAAGCTCCTTTCCCTCATTAGAAAGATTTGTACATTACATTTATTTATATAGTTCAATATATTTAGAACCTAATTTGCATTTTTATGCATTGGGATTCAATACCAACATGGTACAAGTAATTTTTAAGTCATGGTTAGAACTTAGAACATGTAATGTTAGTACCAAAATATCTCTTAAATATGCATACTTACGACATGTTTTACGGATGAAATCAATAAGATCACATGGCTAGCAAAAAAAAAAAAATGGTCATTTTTTCCCAATACAGTTTGCAATAAACAGCATACAAAAAACTACCAGTCTGTTACTGGGGCTAATCAACCTATGTGTTCATTTCTAACATGTTTTGCCCCTACTAGTGGATGTCTTTAGAGCTTTGCAATCATTTGCACTGGAGCTATTGCCCATGCAGGATGGATAACTAGATATACTTTGTCATTCGATGATGTGCAATACCTATTGACTTCTATTGACTTCATAGCTGGATAAGTGATTGTATGCGAGGAAGGCATCCAGGCCACTTTTTTTCCAGTATCCTTCATAACTACCTCCTCTGACAGCAAGTTCCATAGTCACAGATTTCTCCTTCCCATGTGCATAACCTTACATTTATCTGTGTCAAACTTCATTTGCCATTTAACTGCCCATGCTTCCAATTTATCTAAATCTGTTTGTAGCTGCCTGCTGTTCTCTTTTGTTTTAATTACTTTACACAGCTTAGTATCATCTGCAAAGATTGAGACTTTACTATTTAATCCGTACCCAATGTCATTAATATATATATTGAAGGGAATTAGTCCCAGAACTGACACTTGTGGTACTCCGCTACTAACCACCCTCTGCTTCCGATCATTAAGCCAATTTATCATCCATCTGCACATTTTTTCCCCCAGTCCACGCATTCTCATCTTTTGTACCAGTCTTTTACTGTGGCACAGTACAATTATAATCTTATAATTAAGCTTTAGGGCTCACATATACACCCCAATATGTGCAGGTTAAGCTCTGGATTTGTATATTGCTCTGTATGACTATATGGTAAGCTGCTTGTGCTAGATTAAGGGAAGCTTTTGGTTACTAAGCTAATGTTGCACAAAGTTGTCTCACCTAGCTTTTCGGGAAACCGGTCACTACAGAGCTAGTGGGGTAACCCACTTTGACCTCAAAGGTCAGATTGATAACCTCCTCAACCAATTGCCACTTCAGAAAGGTTTCAAATTCCTTCATAAATGTTACTATATTCAATTTCAAATACATTTCAATTTTCAATCATATATTTTAGCCTGTTTAGTTAGGCTTCAATATGTTCTTATCATGTCGGCTTCCTCCAACGCGTTTCACCCAACTGGCTTCCTTAGTGCAATTCCATGTTTCTTTATGCCTTTAAGGATTATATATCTTATATCTATATTTTCCAGGTTTTCTTTCTTTACACCACGTGCAGTCTCTTTTGCAGAAGCAGGATCAAAAGCTGTTTTATATTCAGCTGACGTTTTTACTTTGTCTCATTCGAAGACTAATGTTAACTAAATAAGTAGGTCACTGGCCTTGAAGCACTTTTGGAAGCAAGAAAGAGTAATGTTTTACTGTTGAAATAATATACAAGACCTATCAGTGCCCTTGAACATTGCTGAGTATATTCCTCCCAGGGTACGAGTACCATAGGTTGAAAAACAGTGTTGTACAAAGAACCTGAAGCATTTTTATTGTATTTTAGGAAAGGTATAAATAACTATTTTAAATCCTTATTGGTATTTCCTTGAAATTAGTGTCATAGGAACTTTTAGACAAATGAGGTGCAAAACAAAATACCCCCTAACCGAATGAATCCCCTCTAATTCAGACAGGAGCTAAAGAGAATAATTTGATGTATTTTGATTGACTGTTCCCACGCTGCTCCTGTTTGGTTTTTTATCTAGGTGATCACTTTATAATTATATAAAACAAACACTAAAATATGACAACTTTTATAATAATTGTACTTACAGATTGGTCACTTTCTCCTGGATTTCCTTTTCTTCCCTTATTGTATGAAAAACATTTTGGTTACACATACAATTATTCTAATGTGTTGCATTTTACATCTATTATTAGCACACTGTCTATTATTGTATTATGTCATCCCAGAATTACCCTTGCCTATAAATTGTCTGCAAGCTAGATAAGTACATTTATAAAAGAATTGGCATCGGTTCGATGTCGGTTAAATTGATTTCTTCATTTCTTAGATCATTTTATTGGCAGGTCTGTAATATCTTAGGCCAAGCAATGTATAATGAAGCTAGCTCTAAAACAATCAGCAAGGCATGTCTGCAAAAGTTCTAATCAAGGTATATATGTCAGAAAAAATGAAAGCTGCCTTTATTTATTGCTACAGATATTATCAGTATAGCAGCAAGATCCTGACCATGGTGCTACAAGCAAATAGTTGCTTAAGGATGGGTAACTAAAAACTGCTACATAGCACTGGATAAAACAATGCTAAACCATAAACTATAGCCAGTTGATATTTTATCCCCATAAACAAAACACTGGTACAATAAGAAGTCATGGGAATTTACCCTTCGACCAGGAGGCCCTGGTGGCCCTGGATCTCCAGCTGCACCCTTAGGCGGAGATACCTGCGGGTATACAAGCAAATGTTTGTTAGTTTGTCATTCAAAATTTTCCTTAAGGATCAGGATTTAATTCTGTGGTCTGTCATACTGTGTCTGTTTCTGGGTGTCCTACATCTAGATTTTGCTTTATTTGTTTTTTTCCCCTGTTCTCTTCGTCACACTTTCTGTGTAAGTCTCCTGTGTGTTCATTGTATCCTCCTTGCTCTCATATATACATAATGTGATAAGCAGATCAGCAGTACATGTATGCAAAATTATGTGTTTTAGTCCACTTTAATATATTGGAGTAGGTTTCTAATGTGTTCTTTGTTTGTCTTGTGTGTTTTTTATTGGCCTCCATTGAAAGTGTAAGTTCAGTAACCCCCTGCCCTGCCACCCTTCCTTGGCAGGTAGGGGGTTGCAACATAACAAACTCCTCAGGGCCGGCCTTAGGGAAGCATGGGAAAGTGTGAGAGATGGGGCAAGAAAAACGTAGAATACAGAAAAAAGCCTGAAGTTAGGATGTAAAGAGAAATAAGATGATGTGTGGAAATGAGATTGAGAGAAGGAAAATGGAATTTAATATGAGAAGGTGAGAGGATGAAGGGTATGTGGAAAATAGGAGAAAAGATAGGAAAGAGAAAAAAATAAAAAATAAATATAAAGAAAGAATGAATGAATGAGAGAAAGAAAGAAAAATGAGAGAGGGTAAAAAGAGAAAGAGAGAAAGAACAAAAGAAAGAGAGTGGGAGAAAGAAAGAAAAAGCGAGATGGAGAAAGAAAGTAGAAATGAAAAAAAGAGAGTGATAGCGGTAGAAAGAGTACAAGACAGAGCTGGAGGGAATGTGCAAATAAAAATGAGGGGGAGGGGATACAGCAAAAAGATGAAAATTTAAGGATCATGAAATAAAGCAGAAATAAGGAGAAAGGTAAATTTAAGAAGAAGGAACAAGGTAAAAAAGAATAATAAAGAAATTAGAGAAATGGTGGATTTTGAAGAAAAGATGCCTGCTACTCCAGCTGAGAGCTCCTGGAGTTCCCTTACAGAGATGTTGGGATGGCGTTCTGTGCGGCCGCACATCTCACAGACCTCAAAGGCTGCCCATGAAACTCCTTACCCTTGCCCGGCATCCAGCTATGTCCCCAGTGCTCCTGTGGTTGCCTCATGGACCGTGCATGGAACGGCTTCCCCTGCTCTGTGCATGAGTTTGTCTGGCCATTCAAGGGAATGGGCGGGTAGGGGAAGTTGCTCTGCACAACAGATCCAAGATGGCTTCTCCCAGCGCCTGGCGAACAAGTTCACGGGAAAGATAAGATTTTTTTTATTGTAACCTTCTGCCCTGCCTTAGTGCCAGGGGAGGGGTTACCCTGTGACTGGGCATTCACTTTAATGTTGTACATATTGAATACTGCCTTACTACAACATTTAGAAATATATAATGATATAGTGTATAAATATATATACAGAGGCGACAGAGCTCAGAGAGCCATATATTGGGATGGGAGGTTAGCATTTTGGCATGGGCTATCACTCCCACCTGTTGAGACTAAAGCAAACAAGATTAGTCATTCTGAAAAGCCTGCCAGTCCCCTGGTGTGAGTTACATTGTTTTACATTGTTACAGCCAAGATGCAGCTGATTTATCTTAACTGTTTCTCTTGCAATCAGTTGTTATTCATCGTAAAGCAGTCATGAACCCACCTTTGGTATGTAAATAGCATACATTGAAATGTGTTGTGTGATGGATTTTGTGTCCTCTGCAGGACTGTTTCTAGGGGAGGGCATCACCCTAGGAGCCAAAGCCATTGGGGGTATTTTTATGGCAGATGAGTCAGGGCCCCTGTTAGTGGTGCAGGACATAAGACAGATCCCCCTCATCCCCCCCATATTGGGCTCGGTCAAGGGGAGGGGGCACTGCCAGCATCTAAGGAGATGGCACATACTTGTACAGGATGGCAGCCACATCATAAGGTGGTTGAGGAGGGGGCAGGAGCTGCCCTGCTCCTCTGTTTAAAGTGCGTCAAAAGTTGTTATGGACATTTTCATTTTATTACAGTGCAATACATTTACACAATAAGGACATTTCATGCATGTTATTAACTATACTACAGTATGTTGTTTTGTTGTGAAGTTCATACAACCCTGTTGGCCCCAGTCCTCATTATGAAGCCTAACTTCAGTCTATTTGTTGCTGGTTTTGAAAGGTTTACAATATTGTAGCCATTTTCTTTTTTTTAATTGTAAATTTTTATTGCAGAAGCATGGAATAAAACAGCTCACGTTCAGCACAGATATACATCGGTTTACAGTGGAAATAGGTACAAATAGGTACAGGCACAACAGGCAGATAATGAAACAGCCCTGGACAACGCCAAGGGCACGAATCCCAACGCACCCCGGTCTAGCTTGCGGAAGGTGATAACGGGGACCCAAAAGAGGAACAGTGAAGGAGAAAAGACTATTATCCTTGTATAAGGCCTATCCCCATCGTCCCACAGAACTATAAACTAGAGGGGTGCCTATTTTCAACCTAATTTCTTAATAGATATCAACTTATAATAAAACATGTACTCTGCCTACCACGCCTCCAAACTTTTTCTTTTAATAAACATGAACTTAATTCACATGAGTTGTTGGAGGTGTAGTCGATTTCCAACAGGTCGGGATGCAAGTCCTGGCTGCATTCAAGAGGGGAGCCAATAAGGACTTGGTCCTCTTCCTGATAGAAGTGGGAGCTAAGCCAAGGAGGTAGCACGCAGGATCCTCGTCCATATCAGTCAGCATCAGAACTATCTTTCTGACATTGCTCCAAAACCCAGCCAGAGCCCCACATTCCCAGAAGATGTGTATCATTGTGCCCCTAGCCCCTGAACATCTTCAGCATAAGGGGGAAGAGGAGGGGAATATTCTCGCAAGTCTAGATGGTACCAAGTACCAGCGTGAGAGAACTTTATAGGAGGCTTCCTGGTATCTACAAGACATTGATGACTTGTGAGCTACCTGTAGCATGGCCTGCGTTTTCTCTTCCGTGATCTCCTATTCAGTTCCCTCTCCCAACCCTCGACATATGGCGGTTTGTAAGAGTCTGAAGGGGTGATCAGTAGGGAATATGTGTAGGACAAGGCTCCTCTGGAGTGACCGCTACTTGTGCAGGTCTGCTCAAATGGGGTCATGGGTCTCGCGGCTCCCATTACCCTGGTCAGGGAACTCTGATAATGTGTAAGCTGCAAAGTCTGCCATGTATTCAGGGGGGTAAAGGGATATCTCATCGCTAAGACCTCCGCATTAAACCAATTCGGTTCCTCCCGCAAGTGCATAACCCTAAAGTGGTCCTGTTTAGTCCATGCACGGAAGTGCGATCCGAAAGGCCTGCCGGAAAGTCCAGATGCCCCAATACGGGGGGTCATGGGTGAAGCGGAAGGTAGAATGCCCAGCTTCGGGAAGGATCTACCCACAATTTTTGGGGTGGGGCCTATTGTGGGGTGTTTGTTCAGGGCAGGGGCTTGATCCAACAGAACCCGTGGGAGCCCCGGAAGGGGGATCTCCGAGACCTCCTGTTCGACAAGCGTCCACTGCTTCAGAGAGGAGTGTCTACACCAATCGAGCACACGTGATAAGTGAGCCGCTGCGTGATATGCCCTCCAGTCCGGGAGGCCCAATCCTCCCTGCCCCTTGGAGAGAGCGAGGAGGGGGGCCGCCAGCCGATGCGGTCTCCCAGCCCAGACAAACCTAGAACAAATTCCCGTTAGCCGTTTGAAGAAAGTGCGTGTCTCGATCGGGAGAGTCTGGAAAAGATATAACACCCTAGGCAGGATGTTCATCTTAATGATGTTTGACCTGCCAAACCAAGAAAATGCATTTTTGTTCCATTTCTGCAGGTTCTCCTCCACTTTCCTCAGCAACAGGGGGAAGTTCATGTTGTATATTTTTTGGGGAAGGCCGGTATCTGTGTCCCCAGATAAGTTATGGCTTCCTGTTCCCATTTAAAAGGGACATTTTCGGAGATCTGCTTTAATCTCTTAGGAGGGAGGCTGATATTAAGGGCAGATGACTTTTGGTAATTAATCTTATAGTTGGATACTGTTTGGAAGGCTTTAAGTTCTGCTACTAGTATGGGGATGGATGTCTCAGGTCTAGAGATAAAAAATATCAAGTCATCGGCGTAGGCCGCGACCTTGTGTTCTCCTCACCCTACCCCGATGCCAGCAATGTCATGGTTCCTCCTCACATTGCGCAGGAGGGGTTCCAGTGTCAGAATAAATATCAGGGGGGGAAAGAGGGTATCCCTGACGGGTCCCGTTTGCCAGCTCAAATGGTTCCGAAGCCATCCCATTTACCACGATGGACGCCGAGAGGCATGAATAGGAAGCCATGACCCAACGGATCATGTTCTCTCCCAAGCCAACCTGACGAAGGATAGCAGGGATAAAGTCCCAGCTCACCCTATCAAAAGCCTTCTCGGCATCCGTTGAGAGAAGCATTGCAGCAGGGCCCCCCAAATGCGCTCGATGAATCAGGTTGATAACCCTAGTGGTGTTATCTCTTCCCTCTCTCGAGGGAACGAAGCCAACCTGATCCCAGTGTATGAGGGACGGGATAAGAGGGGCTAGCCTATCTGCTATTATCTTATTAAACAGCTTGATATCGCAGTTCAGCAGGGAGATAGGTCTATAACTCCCAACATTTGTCAAATGGAGCTTTCTACCCCCCTGGTCTTGAATGTGGGAGATGAAATTTCTGGCAAGCTGCGCTTTCAGGGCTCTGGCCAGGGCCTTACCACGTTTATTGCTGTATTCATAAAAAAATCATCGACACCTAGGCACCAAGCTTTTGGCTTCGGTAAGGCAAACGTCTCTGAGGGGTTCCCGAAGGCGTGTCAGTTTGGCGCCAAGCTCCGCATCAAAGGAATTCTTGTGTAAGGTCTCCGTCTCATAAATCTCTCGGGTCAAGAGGTCAATTTGTTTGTTCTTTTCCCTCTTGAGACGGGCCCCATGCTTAATCAGCATATCCCTCACAACGCATTTGTGGGGCTCCCATAGAGACATCCGCAAGACCTCTCTATTCCACGAATATTATGGATATCAGCTTTTACCCCCGGGTCTTGTAAGAGGGAGCGATTTAACTTCCATTGGCCTCTTAGGGGGACCGAGTCGGGGATGGAGATGGTCAGGGAGACTGGAGCATGGTCTGAGATAGTGATCTGCCCGATATCCATGTCGGCAACGAGGTGTAGGAACTTATGGGGGACCAAGAACCAGTCAATGCGTGAATAAGAGTTATGGGGTGCTGAGAAAAAAGTATAATCTCTACCCCTGGGATTGAGAATCCGCCAAGCGTCCATCAGCTGGTTCTTGTAAAGCAGTGTTCTGAGTTTTTTCAGGGAGGAGAATGGGGTATGGGGAGTGTCCCAAGCTGGATCAAGAACCGTATTGAAATCACCCCCGAGCAGGAGAACCCCCTCCACAAACCCATCAAGTTTGGTCAGAGTGAAGCTTATAAATTTGAATTGATTGGTGTTGGGGCAGTAGCATGTTGCCAGCATCACCTTCAAGGAGAAGAGGGTGCCCCAAACAAACAGGAACCTACCCTCCGGGTCCTGAAGAGTCGCCAAATGTGACCATGGCAAATACCCCGCTAAGAGGATGGCTACTTCCCGAGATTTAGAGTCTGGCGAGAGGGAGTGGTATTGGGTCTTATAGTAGCGATTGGTGACATTATGTGTCCTCCCCTCTTTGAGGTGGGTCTCCTGCAGGAAGGCAACTTGCGTTTACAGACAGCTCCCTGAGGACTACAGCTCTCTTCAAGGGGGAGTTGAGACCCCTCACATTGAGGGATGTACACTTGACCTTAGACATAACGGGACCCCCACACCCTCACCTCCCGTAGTACCGGGGTAATACCACCCAATGCGTCAGCCGACAAAGGTCAGGGCGGGAGAGAAAAGGTTGGGGGTGAGCGGAGAAGGTGGAAAGGCAGAAACAGACAACGGGGGCTAAGACGAGACAGGAGGTGAGGGGCAAAGGAAAAACAAAACACTTAATTTAATTGAAAGAGCTCACAGTCTAGTAAGAAGAAAAACAAAGAAACAAAAACTGACAGACTAAACCGGGTCGGAGGTAGACAGAACTCTCCACCACCTGGTTGGGGAACAAATTGTTGTTTCCCGATAATAACACCCACCCCGCACCGCCAAGGCGTGCAGGGGGGGCTCCGGCCTATTGTAGGGACGAAATGGGTCCGAAAAGCACAAGGAGTCCCTCCAGCCAACCCATGCAATATGTGGTGGGCTCCCCACAGGCCCCACCATGAGCCCCAGGGACCCTTTTCTTGCGGCATAGCCCATCCGAAATACCCAGGGTGCAGAGATGGAACTCCCGGCGCGTTCGGCGCTGCACGGCCGCCCCGCAACCGCCGACTGGCGGCGAGAGCGGGACCACCAAGCCGCGCATGAAAGTGCCAGGGGCGCACACCACAAAGAGAAATAAAAAAAAAACTGGTTAATCATGTGGAGAACAGGCATCAAAACGGAAGCATATAAGGTGTCAGGCAAAGAAAGAAAGGGCAAAGGATATCAGAGGAACAAGCAGTCTCGCAGTGTAACTCGAGGCAGCTGCCTCCCTCAAGGCTCGTTCGTCAGAGAAGCTGGTCCCTCAGGAGGTCTTCTGAGCCATCTTGAGCGAGTGGTAGGTGCGGTTCTCCTCTGTCGTGGCCTCTGCGGTTGACTGTTCCCCAGGAAGGCCTGGGGGGGGCAAGGGGGAAGGATCCAACCAGTCCCGCACCTCCATTGGAGAAGAGTCCAGAAAAGTGAAAAGTTCCGGAAGGTCAGCGCAGGATCTGAGGGCGAACACCCTCTCATTCTTGCGGATAAGCAAATGAAAGGGGTACCCCCAATGGTAGGAGGCTCTGCACTCCTGGATTCTGAGAAGGAGGGGTTTCAGGCAACGATGCATCTGAAGTGTTCTTCTTGAAACATCCGGAAACACCTGGATTGTTGCCCCATCGAAGATGATTCTCTCTCTGTCCCAGGCTTGTCTAAGGATCTCCTCCTTTACCACGTAATAATGTAGGCGACATATCACATCTCGCGGGCGGATGAGGTCTGTTGCTCTAGGTCCCCCGGGCTCTATGGAATACGATCGATCACTATTTTGGTGTTAGGCGGGCGGCTGAGAATCCCGTTAAAGATGCCCACGACCGTGGGAAGTAGTTGATCTTGGCTGGTTGCTTCTGGTAGGCCCCGTACCCTAATATTGTTGTGTCTGCTCCTGTTCCCAAGATCATCCGAATGAAGGACCGTGGCAGGAGGGCATCGATGCCAGGCCAGATCGCTCCATCTGAGCAGCCGGTCATTGCCTGTGTCTCGCCTGTCAAGGCGCCGCTCCTCATCGGCTGCTTCCGCGGCCGCTATCACGCCGCCGCCTCTATCTGCGGGAGCCGAGGGCTGTGTTTGCTTCTCAGCGTCGGCCTTCTTCCCTCCAGCGCCGCCGATGGGAAGCCCCGACCTGCTGGATGGGAGTCGGGCTGCCTCCCTCTCCTCCGCAGCCCCCGCCATGGAAACTGCCGCTCTCTTCCTCTCCTGCTCCGGAGACGCTGCAGGCTCACCACGGGTCATCACCGACCGCCTCCATCTTGGGACCTTCCTTACCTCTGCCCCCCGAGCGGCCCGGGGCCAGGTAAGAGCTAATCTTTCTATTTGAGGGGGGTGAATTGTTTTTAGCCGACTTCCTCTTCTTAGCCATCTCTTTTGGCAGCGGGTCCCAGTGCGATAAACGCCTCCAAAATGCAGATAAATGGGTCAGCCATAGGGAGCTCAGAAAGTGAGCGTCCTCACGCCTTCATCGCCGGCCACGCCCCAGCCATTTTCTTTTTACTGACTGACTCCACAGGGGAAGTTTTGCTTGAAAATCTTGGTCAATCAGCATGAAAAACCTATACGATTCACTGGGACTAAAAAATTGGGATCAACTTCCTCTGCCAGTGACACCCATAGTTTCTCTGGATATTCAAAACCAATAACTAGCACTAGGCCCTCAGAGCGCTCCTTCCCCCCCCCCCCCCCCGGGGGTCTGTAACATGATTAGAAACGTAGGTCAAAAGTAGGAATCATTATTTAGTCTTTCTTGGTGATCACTGTAAGCCAGTGGGGTTCACAAGGGAAGGGGGGCATGGATCCACACACAGCACCATGTATATACACTTGATGAACCCTATTGATTGTGGAGAAGGTAAGTTTAATGCATGATTTTTATGGTTTTCCATGGTAAATCCTATGGGGTGAGGGAACCGAGACATTCAGCATCATTTACTGAAAAGCCCAAACCTTTAAAAACTATTTTCCAGCATATAAGATTAATATATTTAATGTTTTAAGTCACTTACTTATTATTCTTTCCCCCACTGAGTGCAACTCTGCTCAAGATACTTCAGGATACAGGCGTCACCATCTTGACTAAGAAGCATCACATACTGAAGAGAGTGGGAGAGGGCAGGTGGGGCAGGTTATAGCTGTGCTTTGCACAGACAGAGCAGAGCTGGGGTCAGCGAAAGGATAGAAATCCCAGAAAGCAGAGCGACATAGTCAGAACACACTTCCTGTCTGTAGGCTGCCTGAGATTACATAAGCTTCTGTCTTGGATGTTTAAAAGCTCAAAAAATGCTGTAGATGCAGATAGTATGATTTTATAATGTGGGCAATCTGTATGTATGGGGTGGGGGAAACACATAAGACAGGCTCTTAATCAAGAAGCTCACTCTAATAACCGGTTCAGTAATTTTCTTCCATGCCTTCAAGACTACCTATTAGTCTAATATACTATGTTACAACAACACTTTCTAATGTTCAGTACTACAATGGTATGAACGAGGATCCTAGGCCTGATTTATCAGAACATCCTCTGGTGTCCTATCATGTTATTTTTGTACGGTGACCAGTCTAATTCAGGGGCAGATTTCAATGTATTTGGTGGCTTCATTGGGCAACAATTTAAGTCTGAGCCTTAGATCAAAGCTAACGACTAGCTCTGGATATCTAGAATACTTTGAATATGTCTTATACTTACACTTTGGCCAGGAGCCCCAATTCGTCCATGTTCACCCACTACTCCAGGATCTCCTTGCTCTCCCTGAGAAAAAAAAACAATTCAATCATGGTCTGCATAGTCTCTAATGACTTATTTCAAGCAAGGTGGTCTGATTAAAATAGGCCAAAATCCCGGATTTTTACTATCCTGGGTTCTGGTCCTTGCCTCCGGGGCACCCCAATTCGTCATGTCCTGCTATGTGAGGGGAGGTTGCTTTTTACAGCAAACAGCAAAAATGGAGTAACAGTATACATTGTATTGATAACATTTTAACCTTGAGAAACTACCTTTTTTCAGAAACCACCAAAAGATACAAAGGTGTGGTGCTTCTGCAGTGCTAGAGGCCTTCTTTGTGGAGATCCATAAACCTTGACCTACAGTATATTGGTGGGTCTTGAATAAATGTTTGGGAAAGACTAGTTTATGGGGATAGTTCATTGTCCTCCATTATTTGAGCTTAATAAAAATACATAAAATAAAAAAAACACACAATAAATTAACTTAAAGTGATTGACCACCCATGTAAAAAAAATAAAAGGGAACTCACCTTTTGTCCCCTGCAGCTGATCAGTCCGGCTCTGGGGGTTAACAAATCTTCTGATCCTGGGATTACATCCTGCGCTTCCCGGGCCAGGACAGCAATTGGCGGCGTAACCATCTCTGGCTTCCGCCCCTGCCCTCAGTCACAGGAGTGCTGCCCCACCCTCAATTCACTACATTGGGGGTGGTGTTGCACTGAATGGAGAGGGTGTGGCAGCACTCTTGTGGGGGCGTCAGCCCAACACGGGATTGTTTCTGAATGCTGTCCAGGTCCCAGCTGATGTGGGATGTGATTCAGCTATCAGGGGGAACAAAAGGTGAGTACACTTTTATTTTTTTACATGGGTGGGCAATGTAGTGTAGATGTAGTGTTTTTATCTTTTGTTACAAGCTCCCAATTACACTACTTGCAGTCAATTAAAAAGGGGGAAGTGTTCTGCAAATCATTTAGCAAAGAGCGAGTATAAACAAAGGAAATAAACAGAAGAATTAAAGTGGATGCTAACAAAATGAGCAAGCACACAATGAATAAATTACCTTAATGCCGCTGTTTCCTGGAAATCCACGTTCACCCTGCAGACACACAAGTAATATTTATCTTTGTTCGACCTTTACCACATGTACTTATGCATTTACAGACCTCTGTGGTTTATATAAAAAAGACTATAAATACTGTAATTGCACTGAAAAATAAGCTAAATGTCTAAACCTAAAAAATATATATAGTGTAGCTTTATGTGTCTGCTCTTATACAGTCTGCATTCATACAATACATCTATTTGTGTCATCTTGTTTCCTTTAGTCCATGCTTTACAGTTCCTCCTCTCTGTTGAGCTACATCGTGGCAGCAATATGTGTTTGCCTTTATTTTAAAGTCCCTGCCCAGGTACACAATAACGTCCTATCACCTTATCCATTTTGGAGCAGTCTTATGTGAGATAAGATTATATGCGAATAGCTTATGTATTCCAAAAGAAGCCACTTTCTTTGCTTCAATTTCTGAGTCGTGGCTGACATGCTACGTTACCACTGTGGGACAGCTCCAAGGACAGAGTGGGCTGGAAAAATTGAATTTAAATGAGGGCTACAGCTTTTACCCAGCACTGCATGAAATGGAGGCGAGGCACATGGGAAAGGCATCAGGTCCAACTGGCTGGTACGGGGCCCAACTGGCCAGCCTCTAATAAGACAAATTAAAGAATTAAAGAGGAAGTTCATTAAAAAAATGACTAGACTTGCTCTTTATTATGCAGCAGTGGGGCATCCCAAATTGGTGCATTGGTGCCCGTAAGCCAGGGAAAAGTACTGCTTATTATTGCAGTTGGGTTTACAGTTCCATTAAAGCTAAGCATATTATACTCAGTCAGCCTCAGTCTCAAAAGACCCCATCTTAATTCTTCATGTTCCAAGATGCATCTATTAGGAGTTATTTGAAGACTCTATTGATTATCATCATCATGGAATAGTACGACATTGATTTATATTCACCTTAGCTCCCTTTTTCCCAGGTGCTCCAAAGCCAGGCTTTCCATCGTCCCCCTGAAACGATACAAGATGAAGATATGACAACATGTGGGAGATGATCATTTCAATTCCATGACATATCCAGAATCCTTACAAATAAACAAAAATTACCATATTTTAACCCTATAAGAAGCACTTATATTCCAGCAAATGCTGGAGTAAATTCCCGAGCGTCTTATAGGGCAAAGGTGAAGGCTTCAAACCCCCCCCCCCCCAATCCCTGACCCCTGCTTAGCCGTTTAGTTTAAAAAAAAAAATGTTTCGCAGCCAGTGCACACTCTATAAACTGTCATTGATGAATAGGCGCACAGATGGTCGATTCATCAATGACAGCACACAGAGCGGCTCGCCGATGTCATCAAAGCATCGACGTGCACTGGCTGCAGAGAGTGGTGGCTTCCGGATCGTGGTTCAGGTATGAAGTTTTTTGTATAACTAACTTGGCTCAGCAGCATTAGGGTGGGGGGATCTGCCACACTACCCTGTATGAGGATTTCTGCATGCTGTCTATTATTAGGGAAGGGGGGATTCTGCATGTTGCTTATTCTTGGGGTTGGGGATTCTGGTACAATACCCTGTTATGAGGGAATTCTGCACGCTGTCTATTATATGGGGAAGGGGGAGTCTAGTCTGTCTGCTGCTTGTTTTTGGGGATGGGGGGATCTGCAACACTACCTGTTCTAAGGATGATTTGGGGGATGTCCTGTTCTGGGGGGTGGTATTTTAGCCCACCACTGTAGGCTTTTCTTTTTTTCCTTCTTCAAATCCTATGGGCAGGTGCGTCGTAAAGGGTAAAAATACGGTAGTCTCTTTGGGGTCCATTGCAAGTCGATTGCAAGTGGGCCAAAAGCTTATTTGGTCAAATTAGAGGGTCACTGTACAGGGCAATGGGGCGCTCCTCATACTGGCCCTGGAACCCCTCAACCAGCAGAAGTACCTGCCATATCTGTTTTGGCAGCTGAAATCTGGGGGAGGGGGTGCCAGGCCCCAGTGTGCTCTCCTCACTTATCTTCACTGAAATCAGTAGAATGGCAGTGCTATTGTGAGGGACAGTGGGAGCACTCAAGGACACTGAAAGACCAGATTTTAGAGGCCAGACTGTCCGGAAGCTGCAATGTGGATTTACAGACCCTCTAACACCTAAAACTTTCACTTTGGGCTGGTAAAAATTTCCAGCGACTAGGTTTGCTCTACATAATATAAGCCTTACAAAACTTGCTCTATTTGTCACCAAATTATGGTAGCATGGAGCATCCCAGAATGGCATATCTGGCTGGCCAGCATGACCCAGCAATTTTGGGGTGCCCCGCTGTGTGAAACCCAGCCACTTGTCCAGGGGGACGGACCAAAACCTGGATTTTTGTCCACTTTAAATAATCACTCCCCCTTTCAGGAATCATCAGATATTTTTAAACTTGTAAGCTGTATAAAGTGTAACATTTTGCTAATAATTTAGGGAAAGGGTGTTTTGCACAAGAAATTTTTTTAAAAATAGAAAAAAATGGCTGCACCATTAAAAATCAGGGTGCTACATACTACGGCGATTCCATGAGGTTTAACACAGTGGAACATCATAACTTTAAAGCAAATACATAATCATTAATTAGGGGTATCTGATTATGTACATGTATATTCTCACCGCAAGTCCTCTCTGTCCCCTTGGTCCCGGGTTTCCTGGTTCTCCAGGATCTCCAGTTTCCCCCTGCAAAGGAAATTGCATTAGAACTACTGTATTTTATAAAAGAAAAAACACATACACCCCCGTCTTTCCCAGGAGTCTACCAAGGCAAGGTAAAGTGGTAAGAGGAGGAAAGAAGAGAGTAGAGGTGGGCAGCAGTGAGGTGGGAAGAGGGGGCTAGACGTAACTAAATGTGATGGGGCCCCCATCATGGCCGATGCAGCAAACTTTTTCTGTTTTTACCTCAATTGGATGCAGCTAAACAACTACAGACTGAAAAAGAAGAGACATATGGTTCTTTCTTTATCTAAATGATGCCAAGTGAGCACAAATCCAAATATGGTGGAGCGTCAACAATGATGGGCCCCCCTGACCTTATGGGCCCAAGTGCGGTTGCATCCCCTGCACCTTCTTAATTTACGCCCCTGGAGGCCTGGGGAGAGGTGAAGTGATAACTGGAAGGCAGAGCTTTGACAGACAAAGGTGAGATGGGGAGATGTGAGGTTGTACTACTAACGTTTTTTGACACCAGGTTTATTAAAGTACTGTTTTCATTGGAAAACTAATTTTATTATTAAAGATTTAGCTAAGCCTTGTCTATCCTACCAATTGGCATATTGATTATTGATTGGTTGATCAATCATTGATTGAAGTATTATAAGCCCAGTCTAGTCCAGGCCACTTCCTTTTTAAACCAATCCATGTTTGTTAGGTGAGGTTGGACAGCTACTGTACCAATAGAAGTGTCCAAATCAAAAGAGAGGGTAGCTCTCATAGATCTCAGACCACGCAATTGGTTTCAAGCTCTTTCCCACCTAAAATATTTTACCTGGGTTTGGGCAACCTTTTCTAGCTTCCTTGGAACACTCAACATACAATGTTCTGAGGAACACGAGCGTCAGATGTCCATCGGTGCCTCACTTCCTGCTTCAGGAATTAGCGCTGCACTGCCTCTAGTTGCCAGCCTTCTGCACTACAGGCAAGGTAGGCTCAGTTTTCCAACTCTCTAACATTTAGAATTAGGGGTGTCAAGGGGTGTTGGGGTTATATCACCATCTACAATATATATATTCTATTCACCATCTTACAATATATATATTATTTCAATTCAAAATTATGAGGCTACTGTACTGTATTCGTCCTGCCAATGAAACAGCAGATTGCCAAACTTGGGCAATTGCTGAAACTTGTTGGTACTGATTTCTTTCCCAATAGACTAAACAAACAAGACGTTTCATCTTATGTTAAAAAAAATCTATTCTCTTGCCCAAGTGGTGGGCTCTGAACTAGCTTGGTGCCATGTTTACATATATGTCTGACATCCAACTAACCTTCTTTCCTGCGGCTCCTGTATTCCCAGGACTTCCTGCGCTGCCTTTACCTCCAAAGGGACCCTGGAAAAATATTAATAGACAGTCTAAATATTAAATAAATTTCCTTAATTATGCATTTATAACACAAGACATCTACTTCAGTAAATTCTACCCTCTATACTCTGGTACCGAGGATATGCTGTCCTGCTATTTACTGTTCTCAGGCTTTGGTAATTGCAACTGAAAAAATTGCAAGCAGAATGTAAAGGAGTTTTCATGTACCAAAAGTTTTTGTATGTGATTGTATGTGAAAGAAATACATACATAAATACAGTCATATACAATATACAATTTAGACTTCACAACTCATACATGTATATACGTATTTAAGTTAAGGATGTTAAAAGTTAAAATGGAAAGTTTCCTTTTGATTTCAATTTGATTGGTTTTGGGCTGACTGGTTTCACCTATGAGGCTTCTTCAGCGCCTTCGAGGTTAAATAATGAATCTATATCAAGGTATATGATGGATCTGCCTGATATATACAGAAAACATAGCTGCAGCATTTCAACATGGCACTCAGTGGCGGAAATGTTGGCTTACCCCACTGAGTGCCACGTTGAAATGCTGCTGCTATGCTTTTTGTGAAGTCTTAATTTTATATTATATATGTCTGTTTTTATTCCTAGAGACTAGGTTTCTCTTTTTATATCTAAATGAATAAATAAATATATGAATTTTTAAAGATTATAAGGGATCAACTTGTTTTCTGACGTGATGTGGTCAATGATTAAATTAGCCTGCTTTCTGTTCACTTCAAGCTGGTTGTGAGGGTCTGTGTCTTTTATTCAGTTGTGCTTTAGATTTCCTAATAAGCCCTAGTGAACGTGTCCCCTCCTGCTGACCTCATCAAGCAGCATTGCAGCATAATCAGTTAAAATATATGTAGATCTTAATATCTGCTTACAGTTGCCTGGAAGTCATGTTACGCTTTCAAGATGAGATATTAAAAATCTTACCGGAAGACCATTAGGTCCTTGTGTTCCTTTCTCGCCTTTAGACCCTTTGTTCCCTTGTTCTCCCTGTGTGGAAATGCAATAGACAAATGGCATTTGTATCTGGAAGACTGAGACAAGATGTATGGATTCTCATTTTAGGTGATTTTAATCAATACAAAGGTTCAATCTGGCTTTATTTCCAGTGCTATGCTTACTTCTAGTGATGAGCATCAGCCTCAGGTAATAGTTACAATCCTATCTGGTTTGGTTTAGCCAGGGCAGAATACAGGCAAAATTCAGGTCAAACTTTTTGTATATTATCCCCCCCCCCCCAGGGTTACCAGCCTGGTCTCCAGGGGGAGGGTCTGGTATCCCCAGGTCTCAGAGGCCAAATGGCTGGCCACCATCTATGGTGACATACCCTTTGGCACAGGTATGGTGCTCTTCCACTGGGCCCATATCAAAAGGCTCTTCTTTACCCCTCAGAGGTGTGGTCTCTTTGGATTCCTGTAACCTCACAGTTCCAACAAGTCCCACTGCAGCAGTGCCAATCCTTTGGTGGGTTGCCAGGTGAAGAGAAAAAGTCAGTAGACTCTGCAGATGACCCCACACACTAGCACCTTGCAAGCAAATCAGGAATCTACTGAGAAACCACTGGAGATCTCCAGTCTAGACATTATGAATTTACACCTGTACTCTCTAAAAAGCTACAAAATATGTAATTATATGTATAGTGGCATACATCAACCTATAATGGTGGCCATGATGCTGGTCAACAGCTATACAATAAAATAATATAAGACTTCCCCAAAATGTTTCTCTTATGTAGCGTTGGGGCATAATGTAGATTTCTGAAATGCTCAGAAAAGCCCCAGCTAAGCTTATGGTCAGCTGTGCTTAGACAAGATGGGTAGGCCATTATTCTGCTCAGCATGGCCAAATCTGTAGGGGCGTAATTGAACTGTCCTCAGCAAAACAAAATTGCTTTAGCTTCCCTGTCTGCTAGAATTGAGATGAAGGTCTCCTTTACATTCTTGACATTACTCAGATGACAAGAAGTTCTAACTGAGTATAGACAAAAGGTGATGAGTTATAAATGTTATCCAAACACATTTAAAGCAAGAAAGAACAATGTTTTACTCATGAAATAATACACCAGACCCTTAACCCCCCCTTTGGTGCACAGTTGAATATGTTCTCCTTCAACCTGAGGCATGTACCTCCTGGCAGGGGTGGACTGGCCATAGGGAGACCCTAATGCCTGGTGGGCCACACTGCTTTGGGCCAGTTGAACTGCTGCTTTTAACCCCCACATTCAATCCCTGCTCCCTCTCAGACTCCTGTACACAGCCCCACTGTACCCACAAAGGAACCTCAGCCCCCAATGCTATAGACCCGGCATTGTGGTTGGGGGGGGGGGGGGGCTCAGCAGAGGTGTCTTGGGCCAGCCAGGGGCTGGAAAAATCGTGGGCTGATTTTTGGCCTCAGTCCACCACTGCCTCCTGGGGTAGGTGTACTGGAGGTTGGGAACCACCGTAATAGAAGGTAAGGAAGTTAGGCCCAGGGGGGGGGGAGGAGCAGACATGGAGACCTTGAAGATACATACAGGGGGGCAGTGATGGTGTGATTAAGAGCTCATCTATAAACAAAACTGATTAGGAATGGTATCCCAACGTATTATGCATTCGACCATCTCTCCTAATCAATACATCATTTTTATTGCATGACCCATTTTAACGACCTTGTTTTGGACGAGTTTTGCCCTGTTAATAAAAAGAGCTTTCAGGTTTAGTTGAGCAGACCGCTGAACTTTCCTGTCCCCCCTTCCCTTGTAAACCAAAGATTTAAAATGGCGCCCCCCACCTGTTTTTAGGCCTCCCTTTGGTGCCTCTTTGACCTGCTGCACCCGGGGCAAGTGCCCCCCCTGCTCCCCCCCCTAGCTACACCCCTGCTCCCCCCCAAGCTACACCCCTGCTCTGTGTATTGTGTGTTTGGAGCCGCTGCTACTAATAGGGATACATTTTTTTATGTTTTAGAAGTATTTTTTCTATTTAACTAGGACAGTTAGGGGTTTTTCAGTCCATATGGACTATTTGGAGTTTTAGCTCTGTTTTCCTGGAAACCAATTAATATAATTTAAGCCTTAGGAAACAACAAAATAATTTTTAAATATATTGGCACGTCATGAGTACCTAGGGATTAGGCTATAAATAAATAGTATTCGTTCTGCTGTCAGATGCTGTCTTAGTGGCCTTGAATTCCTGTCCTCACGCATATCAAATTATTTATCTAGCACCATCTGACTGTCTTCTATCTCAGTTAAACTGGATTATCAAATGTTTAACATTTCATAATTGTTACCTTCTGCCTTCTCTTGTTATAGATACATTATACTACTTCCATTTCTTAGATGGAATATCACATTTCCTGGTTGAAATGCTTTTTATTCACTGCGTTATATTAATTTTGATGCATAAAAGTTTTTGTATATATTTTATATGTATATCAGAGCCAGAGAGCAGCACAAGCCCTGCGCAAGAATTCAGGCTGAAGCCACCAAACACACATGCATGACTCCCACGCAATGACAGAGAGGAAATACTGTAGGGAAAGTGAAGGAGAGATATGGATAATGTGAGAGAGAGAGAGATGAAGGAAAAGAGAGAGAAGGAGTACCGAAAAAATCCAGAATTCAGATAGGAAATATGGTAAAGAGAGATAAGAGGAGTCAATGGGTAAAAAGACAAATTTAATATCGAAAAAGGGTCGGAGGGAATGTGGATAAAAGTGGGAGATGGAGGAAATGTGGCAAAGAGAAAAAGAGGGACAGAATGTGTATAAGGGAGAAAAAGGGATGGAATGTTAAAATGGCGCATGCGCAGGCTCTTTTCCTATCAGAGCCGTTGTCTTTGCCTATGCATTTTGGTAAACAGCTCTGAAAGGATGAGAGCCGGCACATGAACTGGTGGACTGGGAAGGGTTAAGTTGCACTGGGTAATATTGGGGGGTTTAACACAGTGGGGCATCCCAATTTGGAATTCCCCCAGCAGCATGGAACAAAACCTGGCATACTCAAGATCCTGGGTTTTGTTCCACTTCAACATGAACCAAAACTGCAAATATAGTGGACGGAGTTGTGTTAAAGTGGACCAAAACTGCATAACTGGGGAAGTAGAGTTAAAGCGGACCAGAATCTGATTCTCAGCCCTTGGGACACATGTGAACGCACTGTTCCAAATGTTCTCCAGTTTAAAAAAAAGGTAGAAGGAAGTGGAAAATCTGGACAAGAAAAGTAGACAGGAGGAATGTAAAAAGAAAATGGATAGTGGGAGTTTGCAAAAAGAGGGCAGCAGAGGAAATGTAGATTAGACAAAAAAAAGGAAGGTGGGAAAAAGAAAGGAGGAGGGAATGAGGAAATAGGTGCAGACTGATGAAACATGGAAAAGAAAGAATGAGAATGAGAATATGGAAAAGAGACAAAGATCCAGTGAACATGTCAGAGGGAAAAGAGAGGGAATATGGAAAAAAAGAAGAAAAAAGAATGAGGCAGGGAAAGTGGGGCAAAATTAAAAAATAGGGAATAAATAGGGAATATGGAGAAGACAGAGGGAATGTAAAAAATAGGGAAAGAGAAGGAATTGGAAAGAGGTTCAAGTGTGTGTGTGTGTGTGTGTGTGTGTGTGTGTGTGTGTGTGTGTGTGTGTGTGTCCAGTGCAGTTTCTAGGCAAAATAACAATATATAACTGATATGTGCCATGCTGTGCCTCTTCCTTAGCAGCAGGCCCCCTCTCCATGACTGAGCCCAGTGAGGGGCCTGTGTTATGGTTTGCCCCACTAACAGTGGCCCTGACGCATGTGGAGAAAACAAATAGCTGTGAAAAAGCCCCCCCCACATACAAGATGGCCTTGGTGTTGAGGACCATTGCCCCACTCACCCTCCCCTAGAAACAGCCCTGGTCCCCCAGCACTGCAACAAGTGTTGAAAGGGTAAAATGATTCAGGAAGACTTACTGAGCCATTGAGAGCTGTCTTGTTCAGGCATTTAAAAAAGGCAAATAGGCAGATGATTGCTTTTACTCAATTTTACCATGACTGAAACCAGTATGAGAGGGTGAGGGGCCTGTGTTGTGGTTTGCCCCACTAACAGTGGCCCTGACCCATGTGCGGAAAACAAATAGCTGGGAAAAAGCCCCCCCCCCCCACATACATGATGGCCTTGGTGGCGAGGGCCGTCGCCCTGTTCACCCTCCCCTAGAAACAGCCCTGGTTCCCCCAGCAGTGCTACAGGTGTTGAGAAGGTAAAGGGATTCAGACAGACCTACTGAGCCAGTTGAGAGCTGTCTTGTTTAGGCGTTTAATAATAGGCAAATAGGCAGATGATTGCTTCTACTCAATTTTACCTGATCGATGGATTCAGTAATGCACCGCTCGGGCTAACCTCCGGTCACTGGCGTCTTAGCGGTGGTGGGCTGCCCCTGTCTTTAGTCACAGTCATGCTGGCTCACCCCCTCCATGCATTTCAATAGAGCAGGCATGCCAGGCCTTGACACAGCCCCTCTATTGTAGTCAATGCATTGGGCATGCTCCAGACACTGTGACTGATGGCAGGGGTGGGACACTAGGACACTAAGAGACAGGTGGCCAAGGTGGCACGATACTCGAACTTTAGGTAAGATCTAGAGCTGGGGTAGGAGTCATCATCTGCAGGGGACATTAGGGGAATAATGAGTTGTATTTTTATAATGCCTGGAAAATCCCACAATTGTGTGTGGTTAGTGCGAATATGGCACCTGTCTGCATGGTAACCTTACTTTATTGGACAGCATGAAATCTCTGAAGAACAGGATATATTTACAGATGTGAATTAAAGCGGAACAAAACCCACACATTTTTAACTAGCATCCCCTGAATTGAAAAGAAAAGAGTATCAGCAGGGGTTTAGGCCAAATGTATTTTACAAGTTCAGTGGGTTTCGGTCTGTTTTTCCATTCTATGTGTAAAGAAGGAAATGTAGTTTCTAGGCATAATAGTTTGCTGTATGGGAAGGAAAAACAATCTGCCTCCTCCTCAGCCATCCTATGGTGCTGCTGCTCTCCCATACAGATATGTGCCATGATGAGCCTCTTCCTTAGCAGCAGGCAGTGCCCCCTCCCCATCACTGAGACCAATATTGGGGGTTTAAGAGGCCTGGTATGACCAAAAGTGGTCCCAACCCATCTGCAAAGTCAAGCATGGCTGTGATAATAAAATGGCAAGTTAATTGTCCGATGTGTTAATAGTAAGTTGCACAGCTCTGTTTTGCGTGATGTGTTCCTCCTTATATACTGTACTTATCCAGACGGATAAACTGGCTCAGAAATGTAGCCTGAAAATATGTCTGAATGTGACAGTAGATAATCCCAAATAGCTTTGTACAGTAAATACTGGTGAATGATACCTATGGGAAATTCCCATCCCCCAGATGTGGTCAGAAGTCAGAAATTTGGCGCCTTCATTCACTTTGATTAAGCTGGCTGCAAAATCCAGGATAAAGATAAAAAGTTGTGAACTACTCATGTCCTCCCTGTTGATACATTGCCAGGGAATTCTTAAACTGGAAGAAAGTTTAATGGAAAGTTCAGGAATCTTGGAGTGCTCATTAAATTGCCAGCAATGGAAGGATAAACATTTCTTTTGGACGGTGTGAAATGAATTAGAAACTGCAGGTACTGAGATGTAACCTTTTCCTGCTCCTGAAAATATGTACATGAAGGATAAAATACACACACCATGCCCTAGATGATATTGCCAAATGCGAAGGTTAAATATTGGTGACTAGAAATTCTTTCATGTCTAGTTGTTTTCATCATGTTTCGACGGTTTTGCGCTTTTTGTTTAAGTGTGACTCCAATCAAAAAGTCCCCTGGCCAACTTTCACCTCCACCTTCCAGGTACCCTGATTAGGAATGCTAGTCCTCCCGCAGCCTTCCATGGTCCATTGATGCTGCCAGCCATCAAGAACATGTGCAATACTTCAATGGCAACCAATAGGGTTTGCAGTGTGGGCAAACATGCTCTGTGTGAGACAAGGCACATATCTGTCCATTGAATCCCGTTGGCCATCTGAATTCAAAAGGGCATACAAGTGGCATGAGAGCCACTGTTTTGTCCACGTCTTGACCCGCCTAGAGTCAGCAGGCATCCCAATTCAGAATTCCCAGGAGTTAGGGTATGCAGCAGCTTTGATTCAGTAAGAGTTGAAAAAAATTCTCTTGGTAACAAAAAATTCACTTTAAATGCCGCTGTTGCTAAATCACCAGCAAGGAACACAATACAAGCCAATGGTACTTTTTACTACATTGTAAAATGGAGTAAAAATTTCACCACGTTAGAAGTAAAAACTTCCACTGATTTTCATTGTCTTCATAGCTGGTGATTTTTTCTAAACTAAGATGATTTTTTTAAACTCTTGGAAAATCAAAACCGAATAGGCAAAGGTTTAATGCACTTTACCCCAACTTCAGCTTCTATGTAAAGTTATTACCTGGTTAGTACAAGCTAAAGGGAAGGTGGGGCCCGCGTGTTGGTCCCCACCCCTATAAGATAGGCTAGGAGGCATCCAGAGTGCTGGAGCCCCCCTCACACATAACTCTCCCAGATTGCCCGTAAATCTCACCTTAACCTTGCTTCCCCCATATTATATGGGGGTATGTGCGGGGGAACTCCAGCATTCTAGATGCCCCCCAGCTTGTCATAGAGGCAGGGAACAACACCCACACCAGACGGGTGCTGGCCTGCTTTAAGCTAATATAGCCAGTAATGGCTAAACTTTTTTCCAGGAATTCATTGCTTAAAAAAAATATTCCAGGAGAAATGTCTCACTCATTTTGTTAAATGTAATCCAATATTTCTCTATGAATGTAACAACATTTTTACTCATGTTCACTGTCTAATCAATCATTATGAATTGGATTAACTCCCATTTTACTTTGCTGCCGGTTACACTGGTATTGTATCATTTTAAAGCCTGGCTGTTTTATAGCAATGAAATACACATTTGGTGGTCTCTTCCAACTCTTAGTAACATAAGGACATATATCTTACTAATTGGGGCTTTATGAATTCAAGTCTGTATTTATTTTTTTTTTTTGATTGATTTTTATTTATCTTCAGACATGTCATGAGAACAGCCATGTTCTGTAAAGCCTTCAGTAACGTTATCAGAATTAGCCGGCCGCCATTTTGGAGAGAAAGAACATGACCCTCATGTAAATGAATAACTACAACACTAAAAAGTATTGAACATTTCGAAATAAAGGGTTCGATTCAGCAAATTTTAAAAGAGGATTTTGCTAGCACATATTTTATACAGGACTCGGCTTTCAACATTTAAGCATTAAAAGCACCACAAAAGCGAAAGCATGATAAATACAATTTCAACATTAAGGGTTTGATTCAGCAAATTTAGAAAATTGATTTCTGTCAGTTTTTTGAATATTAGAAATGATTCATCAACATTTAAAGACATTGATCAGATAAACTCAAAAGTATTAGTAAAGTAAGTGTAATTCTAGGTGCACTTTTGGGTGTGAATTCCAACCTGCATCTCTGTGAGCTTTTCAACTTTAAAGAGGAACACTTCACTGGCCTGCTGCCTCCTCCCCTCACTGGGGCATCCATCTTCTAGGTCCCTCAGATTCCAGACGACCTCCCGATGGGCAGCGCCATCTTGCATCCCATCAAACACTGCGCGTGTCCCCCACGCTCATCCCATGAATGGGATGCAAGGGGAGGCGCAGAAAAACCAGCAAGACTTCGCTGAGTGGCGCCGGACTTTTAAGAGCACAGCTAAAGCCGCGCTGTCATTTAGAAACGGATAAGCTGGCGGACGAGGGGAGAATCAGGCCCTTAAGCTTCCGGATGTCACCGCATCAGGCGGTGGAGACAACTAAAAGGTAAGCAGGGCCCAATGGGGGGGGGGGGGGTTGCCACAATTATGTTTTACCCTGATGTTTCTCTTTAACACTTCATACCCAAAACCACACCTAAAGGAAAACTTGCATTTACCAAATCTGTAGCATGACCCCCTTGACTGCTCAATCCCTTTATGCATAAAAAATTCCACAAAAAACGCAAGAGTCTGAAAAATACCTGTGCACAAGCTAAAAAGATTTGACTAATTGTAGTTGCAAATGAATTGTGATTCAAGTGTCACTTTGTGATATAAATTAGAGTGTTTCCACTAATTTTTCTGTTTCAGTAGTTTTTATTTCAAGGCAATTCCACCTCTTAAAAATTATTTCTGTTAGCCCGGTTATATAATGCTGAGAAAAAGCCTGATGTTACCATTTTACTACAGTAAATGTATTACTAATTATTGCCCATATATGAAGGAGTTGGAGTCTGAGGGCCTTATGAAGGGATAGCGTCAGGTAGTGCCTTGTAGTGACAGGTAGCGGCAAGTAAATGCCGGAAGCTAAGGATTGGGGGGTACCCCACTATCAAAAATCCCCCCAAAGGGTACTTAACAGAGTCTTATAACTGCACAACACCAAAGGATAAGATTAATATATAGCTATATTATTCTCAAATATTAAAAAGATCCATTTTTACAAGAGGGACAAACTATTAAAAAACATATACAACATGTTTTGCGCAAAACGGGGGGGGGGGGGGGGGGTCGCTTGCTGCCACTCTGCATTCCTTGGATGGATAAGTAATTATCTCACTCTATCTTGCACTGTTTTTTACTATTGATTGGTGCCATTGGCTCTTCTTTGATACACATGCATTTTCTATTATTAATTGGTGTACTTGTGGGGTTAAGCACTTAGCACTTTATTCAGATATAGCACATTTATGAATCTTTCTTCTGTTTGATACAGAGATTGTAACACTGTATTTATATATTTTTAGTTTAGACTTGGCATTGAGGCAGCTTGATTGAACAGCGCCCCCTCTTGGCAGTTTTTTAACATGTTGTATATGTTTTTTAATAGTTTGTCCCCCTTGTAAAAATTGATCTTTTTAATATTTGAGAATAATAAATCTATATATTAATCTTATCCTTTGGTGTTGTGCAGTTATAAGACTCTGTTAAGTACCCTTTGGGGGGATTTTTGATAGTGGGGTACCCCCCAATCCTTAGCTTGTGTCCATATTTGGTTAACTAACAGAGCATTGCACCATAATTTTCAATAACACTATTACTGGTGCCAGCAACCTGTTTCATAGTTCAAGTAAATGCCGGACACGGCATGTAATTACAAATTTATCAAGCGGATTCTGGTGAGCGACTGGAACAACGCCATGTAGCGTACGATTCATCATTATCCCAGGCTCAGCATACAGCGCCGGTGTTCAGCCTAGCAGAGCAACATGTATTACCTCTCGCTACCTGTCGCTCTCCCATACATTTCAATGGACGTTCTTTGACTTCTCTTTAAACAGAGAGTTTTTATTACTATTTTTTGTTTTTTATTCTCAAATAATGTTGTGACCTCTCCTGGCCTTGAAAAAGCCATTTTCTGCAATATTTTATTTTGTTTATATATTTATGCAGAATTGACATGACAGGTCTGGCATTAATGTGTTCATGTCACAATGTTATAACAATGTAATTCCATATGTTTTCGCTTTACTCGTTACTGGTGGATAGATGTTCAAAAACAGCCTTTAATCACACAGCCTCCAGCGTTCTGGGCTACATCGAAGCATTTTTGAGCAACGGAGGTGTGTGAGGCTGTTTTTTTGATGAATATGGTGTGAGTAGGTCGCACTGAGCAGTCGCTACCATTCGCTCCCATACAGCGCTGTACTGCTCATATAGCGACTCCCCACAAGGTCTTCATCAATGCTGCACAGCGACTGAGACGCTCTGAACTAGCGAACCATGGGCAAGCACAGCGACTACTAGCGGTCGCTCTGAAATCCGCTTTATAGACGCTCATCTGTCGCTACCTGCCGCTAGTAATGAATCAGCCTGCCCGTCGGAGTCAGGCCCTGATAAACTTGAGGAGTCATTTTTACAGCTGTTTTGGAGGAGAAAAGTCTGGTTTTTGACTCATACCGGTTGATTTAGCGCCATGAGCACTTTTTCCTTACTTTTTTTGAGAGAAAATGTTTTTTCTCGTGATTTTTTCCCTGGGTGGCAATTCAGCACCATATTTAGCTGTGCACATTTTTAAAATGGTTGAGTCTTTCTATTCTGTTTGTGTGGAATTTGAGAGGCACAATTTGAACTGACACACCTAAACTGTGTTACTTCAGGTGCCTTATACAGGCTGCTGCTTCCATATTTGCCCCTCTGACAGCTATGTCATATCAGGAATGGCCAATATGGTTGCCGGTTTGCACTTTATTGCAAATGGCTCTTTTGAATGCCTCATGGTATTGCGGTTGTGATGTTGCAGTCTTCAGTATATCGTGTTTGGGGTGAATATTTAAAGGGAATAAGAGAGATATTGGCCAATTATCTGAATTTTCCCTCTTTGGACCAGGGTCAAAATATACTGAAAAATGGCTTTTACTGAACTGCTGGTCTGCTGGGACCAAACCTGGCAAGATTTGGGGACATTTACTATGTGATGAAGTGGACCTTATTGCTTCTGTTGAGGTATGAATGACAAGCTGTTGTGTTTTTACTTTAACTCAAACATGTCTGAGGAATAAAGCAAGGCAACTGAACTAGCTGGTTTTACTAGTCATCGAGGTATTATGCCCAATATGCAATGTTTAATACAGACAAGAAGTTAATAAACCTGGGGAATAAATCTGGGCAAGCTGGGGAACAAAAAACAGCAAGCCCAGATGTCTTGATTTATTACTACATGACTGGATGCAGTCATTCACAACAAAGTGATTAGTAGCACTAATGCATTGTATTGGCAATGCTATGTTGAAGAAATATGGTTTCCCGATGATGGATATAATTCTAGGACAAGTTCACAGTACACGTGGACATCATGTGATCAATATGAAGTGTGCTAAATGTATTAAACTTGGAGCTTCTCGGCACCATAGTTTCTTTCAGGGATTTTGGAATGCTTCTGGGAAAATATTAGCATTTTTCACTTGTTACAGCCTTTTTGGCACGCAAGTGTAATATTCTTGCAGGTTTTTACGAGCATATTCTATTGTATATATTTAATCCATAAGAAAAGGTATTTTATGTGTGCTGATTCAAACCCAAAGTCTTTGCCATTTTCATAATCCCATGTTTTATCCTGAACACATATTTCCTGGCTTGTTTAAGGCTAGGACTGAAGTAGGGAATAACTAACTTAGCTTATCTGTGGATAAGGAAGGTGTTCTCTCTTTTAGATGTTGGTTATGGACAGAGATACTTCCACATCTGAAATGTTTTGATATATTCAGTTGAAAAACTCTGTAACCTCATTTACCAGGGGAAGAGTGTGCTTGGATAGTACCGTACATGTTTTTTTGAGAATTGATATTTAGCCAATCCAAATTTGAGGGAGTTGATCTCTGTTAGAAATAGCATTGGGTGAACTCCTTTTAGTTTGGGTTCGACAAGTTTGACCGAACATTGAACAAAAGTTTAGTTTGGGTACCGAACTTGACCCTAACCCAAACTGTCCCCAATGAAATTAATGGGGACCCAAACTTTGGTATTTAAAAATGGCCCCATGCAGAGTGTGCAGCAATAGGAAGCAGCTGCACAACTTACCTGTCCTGTTGTATGGGTATTCTTTCCTCTGTCAAAATGGCCATGGCTGGGGCTTCAAAAAGATGGCTGCCCCCATGACTGAGAACACAGGCAGCTGGCACTAGAAGTTAGCTAGCAATGTGTGCGCCTGTTATAATGGATTTTACAAATTACACTGTAAGAGGCCGATTCATTAATAGCGCCAGGTAGCGACAGATGAGCGACAGTAGCGTTATTTTCACAGCGCACACTAGTATTCGCTGTGCTTGGCCGTTGTTCGGCTGTTGACAGCAACTCAGTCGGTGTGCGGTAATGTTGAATACGGGGTTAGGAGTCGCTGTTTGACAGGTTCCGCGCTGTATGGGAGCGCATGACAGCGAATGGCCATAGCGAACGGCTCCCAGCATATTCATTAACAAATCACGCTCAAAAAATTCTTGCGCTGTGAAATGCTTGTCTAAACCCCAGAGCGCTGGCGGCGATGGGTTAAAAGTAGTTTTTTAACCCCCAAACAACCATATTTTTTGAAAAAAAAAAAACATGTTTTTCAAAACATTTTGTAATATGAATACATTAATATCAGACCTGTAATATAAATTCTGCACAATTTTTTTTTTTTTTTAACCTTAAAAAAAATATCTAACATTGCAGAAGTGGTCACAGAATTTTTGACATTTAAAAAAAAAAAAAAAAAAAAAACATTAATAGCAATTAATTATGAATATTTAAAGATTGTTCCATTGAAATGCATTGGAGAGCGACAGGTAGCAAGAGGTCATACCTGTCGCTGTTCAAGGCCGCTCGCTGGCGCTGTGGGGTGAGGCTGGAATAATGATGAATGATTCGCTGTCTGGCGCTCTGTCAGTCGCTAAGCAGGATCGGCTTGATAAATGTGTGATTGCGGAGGGGAGCCGGCGTACTCGTGGCGGGACAGTCATTACCGTTCACTCACCATTCGCTACCTGGCGCTATCCCTTGTTAAATAAGGGCCTAAGATAAGGTGTATAGCAGTAGAGTGTGACCTATGGTCCAACAGGTCAACAGACATCAAACAGAATACAACGCTGAACCGAAACAGTCCAACAATTTCTGTGCTACTGTCCCTCTTCATTTCACTGTCCTACTGCAGTAAGTGAAATACACATACAATAAAAGATTATAGGGCTGAATTGAGTGTGCTTTTTTTGTTACTAGTAAACACAATCAGTGTTCCCTTAGCTTAGCTCTTTGAGTCCTCTGTCCTATGGGGACAGTGACTCCCAGACCTCAATGTATAAGCTAATAATCCCTAGAGACCCAGACTTTTCTTATCGAGCCTCTTGTTACAATGGTTGTCCTTCCGGTAAACGCCCAGGTACCTCGTATGTGCCGTCCGTCCAGTCCGAGCTGTAGTTGAGATGTGCCTGTAACAAGCTCTATAGGAGTTTACAAGAGCTTCAATCTCAGGTCGTCAAGTGTCAAGATTCTTTTATTTGTAGATTAAAAAGCAATTCCAAGCTTCTCTCAAAGATCAGCATATGAAATCATGACAATCCTTTAATTAAAACATCCTGGTGACCTTGACATTATCAAGCCTGAGCATTTACCGAGGGGACAACCATTGTAACAAGAGGCTCGACAAGAAAGGTCTGGGTCTCCAGGGATTGGTTAGGAGACCCAGAACAGGTGGGGTCATCTCTATATTTGTGTCTGTGTTATTAGCTTATACCTTATAGGAGGTCGGGGAGTCACTGTCCCCATAGGAGGGAGGACTCAAAGAGGAACACTGATTGTGTTTACTAGTAACAAAAATAGCACAGTCAATGAATCCCTATAATCTTTGTATTGTATTTCACTTACTGCAGTGGGACTGTGAAATGAAGAGCTTAAAGGGACAGTGGTGCGGAAGTGACACAATTGTTGGACTGTTTTGGTTCAGCATTGTATTTTGTTTTAAACTGGCACTAGAAGTGCTGCTTGCTGCCACCAGTGTCCTCAATCATGGGGGGTGACTACCTGGCTTGACCCTTGGCTTTAACCCTTATAAACCTCCACTGCCTGCACCGACCATTAGCTTGTAAACGTGTCTACTCCTGCTCTTGTGACCTACTGACCATAACTTATCCATGGATTACACTACTCACCTGCTTCGAGCATTCCAGACTCCAATGTTGACCCAGCCTAGTGTTCCAGCATCTCACTTCCTGAACTCAGAACCTAAATCCCCCATGCAGCCCAGTCTGTCCTTCCTTGCGGGGTGATCCAGGGAAGACACGTGTGGGCCTTAGATTCCTGGTTTCCAGGTTGAGTGTTCTATAGGTTCCAATATGCTATCAGTCATGGCCTAATGGTACAAAAGGCCTTGTGGCCGGAGGGTTGCAGGTTTGACGCCCAGTGTGACTAAAGTAATCTTACCCCCCAACTGCTCCCTGGGTGCCGTTGCCAGGACAGCCCACAGTTCAAGGCATGTATGATCCCACTGCTTGTGTTTGTCTCACTGCAGGGATGGGTCAAATGCAGAGTATAAAATCCCTATGTGTGCGCAAGCATACAATGGCCATATATGTCCATGAATCCAAACCCGACACCAAAAAAAGGCTTTACACATACTCATGCTATCTGCGAGCTCACAGCTCACTCAGTACTTACCTTGCCAGTGCGCCTCACAGAAAGGCATACAAATGTTACACTCTTTCACCATGCACATGATTAAGAACACAGGAGGCTATAGTGGTAGTATCGTGAGGTATGGTAAGCTGCAGGTAAGTGTCTAGATTTCAAACTTGTAGCTTTATGTAGTTTCTCTCTGCGTTATCTGGCAATATGCTTCTTGTAAATTATATCCAGCTTGACTGTAATTTAAAGACCTGCACTTATCATTTCCTCTAGCAAGATAAATTGCAACACAAAAATTGTTTTTTTTATAGTATGAGTGGTGAAATATGTAACATCTGTGTCCTATTATAAATTATTTAATAATTACACAGATTCAGATTTTTCTTTAAAGAATTCTAATCCCTTAAATTCGTTTGAATACACAGAAGATAAAAACACAGATGGATGACCACCATTATACAGGTTATGTTGGAAAAGAATCTTCTATAACTCATAGAAAAAAGTCAATTTTCAGGCAAATTACAAAAAAAGCTATACTAACCTTTTCTTTCACTCAGCTCATTGCTACTAGCACACAGCTGGAGCTCTTACCTGATTGCTGGAACCAGGTCCATCGGAGCCCGGTCAATGGCACGTATCTTTCTGTTTCTCTAATGCGAGAATGCTCCCCACTATCAGTCACAGTGAGCTAGCATGCCCCCTCCAATCACTGCCCCTTTCCATTGCAGTAAATGAATGGGAACATGCCAGCTCACAGTTATAACGCTGGGGTCGTCTGCGCGTCGTAGAAACAGAAAGAGATGTGCACTCGATTGGACACTCAACCGGCTGGTGATGGACCTGGATTCAGTGATCAGGTAAGAGCTGCAGCTGCGTGCTAGGAGCAATGGGCTGCATGGTAGAAAAGGTTAGTATAGTGTGTTTTTGTAATTCGACTATAAATTGACTTTAGAGTGCTACTGCAGGCAAAGGTAATTGTTACACCATTTTGTCGGGCCACGTTTTGGCACTGTCCTAACTGTTTTCCATTCTTCTATTTCCATTCCATTGAAGGCAGAAATGGCGCTGTTTACAGGTTTACAGGTTCAGCCAGTTACATTCTTTTTTTCATCTCATCCCCCCCATTCAGCTCAGCAGAGCAGGTCAGGATTGCTGGTCCCTCCCTCCTCCCACCCCTTGGTCTTCCTACTCACCCAGATTCATCACAAATTATGGAGCGTCACAGATCCAAGGCCACGCCCACTTTTTTCAAAAGAGAAATCATAAGCTGAACCTTATATAACCTGAACCTTGGCCATTTCTTCTTCAATTTAAAAACAGAAAACAGTTTAGCAAAAGGGCCAAATGTAGCCGGACGCAATTGTTATAACAATTACCTTTGCCTGCTGTAGCACTTAACAGTTTCTTTAATAGCCAATAAAATGCTTTAGGTCAATTCAATTGCCCAATTTTTCACAGCAACTTACCTAGGATTATCTTTTTTTTCTAAAATGGCCTTATATTCGGGGCACCCAACTACCTCATTTGCTGCCAGTCACAATCATGCTGGTGACCAATAGGGTTTTGCTGAACGAGATTGCACATCAAACCTAAATGGTTACTGCTGGTCACATCACTGGCTGCCATTTGCTGTCAAACATGTGAATGAGGAAGTGATCACTTAACTATAGTGTCCCTTTAAATCGGACACACACCCATAGAGGGCCATGCTGATCTCTGTGATCAGCCACACCCAAACGTTAAGCTTCCTGCCACCAAAACAGTCTCCTTTCACAACAGTTGGCCTCTGCCAGAATATCCCTAGACATCATGGGCTCAGGGGGCAGGTACTTGATTATAGTGTCCCTTTAAAGCGGACCCACACCCATTTCCTACCTAATGGATTTGGGTCGACATTGTGTCAGGCTTGGGGGGGTATCCACATTGCTGGAGTCACATTTCGGCCTGAGGATCGAGGTTCAGGTAAGAATTGAGAGATATTCTCATGCCTTCGAATTTGGTGTGGTGCAGGTGCAGTGGAAGACGTGGCGTGAGTGGGGGCCAGGGGGAGGCAGCAGTGGGAGTTGAGACAGAAGCAGCTTGCAGTGTCCACTAGCGGACGCTCTAAGCACCGCTATGTAGACGCTCAAATGGCAATGTGTGACGTTAGTCTTCGAAATGGCTATATGCTTGATGTAAATGATTATGAAATATTAGATGGAGCATTTTTATTGTAGTGTCATATTATGTTATTTTTCACTTCTTTATATCCTCTTGTGATGGTGATGAAAGGCAAAACACAGAAACCCATACATATAATGGGCACATGTATTGGCATAAAGAAATGAATTCATGCTCTAATACACATTGAATAACAATAAAGAGGAGTTATAAGGGAACCAGTTGAGTTATGTAATGGTATTCACAAGCAAACTGCAAGCCAATGTTTCAACAATGTTTATGTGAATTAGAACACGTGTTATTGTATAAGTTAAATTGAGCCAAAGGGATAGAAAAATGGGTGGTTTTCGTTGGTTTACCCGAAGGTTGTCCTATTAACATGATTCAGGAACCCTGGGCATATTAGTTTAGATAAAAGAGCTGATACTTATCTATTTAAATCCTTTCTATAGTTGAAAATGACAGCCTTAAAGTGGACCAAAACTCATTCCACCCTAGTCTAAAAGACTCAAGGGCTTGGTGAAAGCCCTCCTTGGAGCATGCCGATTTAGCATTGCCCTGTGTGTGAAAGATCCTAGTTTGCTTTATACTCCTGAGGCATGGGCGTGGGCTGTTAGTGGCATCCCCTGCACCCCCGATTCTCTGGGTGCACCTGCATAAAATGAGGCATGGAATTATGGAATAGGTAAGTAATATTGCTTCTGTACAAGGCAATAGGTAAAGGTACATGTGATCCTATCTGGAATATGTGGCTAGTTCTGGGCACCAGTTTATAGAAAGGATCCTCTGATTTTGAAAGGATGCAGAGGAGGGCCACCAAACTAATAAGGATCTAGTTAGTCTTGATAGGAGACATCTAAGGGCAGACTTGATTAACTTGTATAAAGTTAATAGTTAATGTATAAATATGGGGAAAAGCTTTTTAATATAAAAGTCAAAAGAAGTCTGTGGACTAGGCTCCCACAGGAGCTTGTTACAGTAGCAACAGCTGACAGCTTCAAGAAAGAATTAGACTTTTTTTTTTTAGATGATAATAACAGTTACAGTTAGCTGTTATCTGTAAGTAGAGATAACTTTTTCCTCTACCCCGACTCTTGGTTGAGCTTGGCAGACCTGTGTCTTTTCTCAACTGTTTGCTGTAACTATGAAACACTTTTGCAGCCAGTTTTTTCCTGCATTTGACCATATTCAGCCACCTTCTTAAAGAGGACCAAAACCCAGCTTGGTCAGCCAGGGTCGATCTATTCCTTATCTTACAATGATGTCCCATTGTATGAAATCCCCCGGATCATCACAAAATTTGCCTTTCTAGTGATCATACTGTGCATGTGTGGGCCGCTGCCATATTCCCAATAACTCATTGCTGATGCACACTCAAGTGGCAAACCATTCAGATATGCTGGTGGCAGGAGTGTGTGCCTGACAACAGGGAAACTGGGGATGTGGCAGCTCCCCATGCTAGGCTCTAGTTAAATAGAGCTCTATTCTAGATTAACATGCATGGCATAAAGTACTTCACATACAGGAGCATCACAAATCAAGATGCCCCCTGCAAAAGAGAAAACATGGGGGCAATGTTTTTTTTTAAGGGTTTGGTTCACTTTAAGACATCAGAGCACAGATTAAGCAGCACAGATTAAGCCCATGCCACTATGGTTCTCAGGAGAGATGTGTATTTGATGCAGTATTGAATAGCAAAGTATAATTCAGTACATCATCAGATAAATGGTTCAGTGAAAAAGTTATACAAAGTTCATCCATTCAAGGGAAAGGCTGATTGCAGATACATTATTTATGTATTTGACATATGCAATTCATTTGCTGCTGTGACAAGTTGGCAACAAGATCAAAAATTAACTAGAAAATATTTTATACCAAACAGTATTAGGCTGAGCCATCTCCTAACAATGCATAGTACACACAAACATATTAGTATATTGTGGGATTAATTGAGCTTAATGCTTTTTTGTATACATCTGGCAGTCGAAGATTTGAAACAAGTGTGCAGATCAGATAATTTAAGGGCCCCCAGAAGCAGAACTGCATGAAAAGTAGGAACCAGCATATTTATCAAAGATGTTAGCAACTGCAGCTCAAGCATTTTACTCCCAAGTGTTTTCCCTTCATGATCTGAGTAGATTTTTTCTATTCAGACACTATAGGGCTGATTCAGCATCGTGCAATTTTATTCTCATTTTTTGTGAGAATTTTTTTTTTTATAATGCTTCTTTTTTTTTTAATATTTTACAGAGCTAAAAATTGTGTTAAATCGCACTGAGGAAGAAAGCATTATAAAATGTTTTTTTTTTTTTCCACAAAAATGGTAAGAAAAAAGATACACATCAAACATTCTCATCTTATGCTGTCCCAAGGAACCAAGTATAGCCACATGAAGCCATCAGGACCAGTGTATTTCTCCAGTTAATATGGGACTAACAAGTGTTAGTCATACCCAAGCCAAAGTCATTTCATCCAGGGATTCGATTAAGAAGCGATTTGAGAGCAAGCTTGAAGTTTCAATATGAGTATGTGATTCAATACCAAACAGCCCCTAAGGAGCAAAGCAAAAACCTGTGGTTTATGGCAAAAGGTCAGTCCGTGAAGCAGAGGTCCATGAGCATGATCAGCAGTTAACAGGAAAACCCCATAAGATAAAAACTACATTATGGAATAAGTGAGCAGATCTCTGGTAAACACAGACCAGGACGGCATCAGCTGGCTGAGGAAAATTACAAGGTAATAGGAGCTCAGCAACTGTCACCACCAGAAATTCAAAAAAATCTTCTAAATCTTCTTATATCACTTCCAAACAGTAATAATATAACAGTGGACACAGCCTTAGCTGTCCTGTCCAGAAACCACTGTGGTGGAACTAGAACTAAAACCTTATAGGCTATCCCTGGAGTAGTAGCTGCAGTGTACGTGGTGGGATATTGTTATTGGTCCAAAAAGGTTTGTCTATTACAGCGGCCCCAATGGCTCTCACCTCCTCCTAGTTCTCCATATATAATAAGCAGGTGTCAGTCCAGTTTTACCTGGAAATCTTAGGGTACTATTTTGGCTCTTACATATACAGTCTTTTTGATGCCTGGCAAGACCTGAGCAAAACTGGCCTGGACACTGATGGAGACCAAATAAATTAGCTTGACCCTGACAAGTCACCACACTGTAAATAGCAGCTCTTCTATAAAGTTGTGTTCGTGTCTGTTTCAGTGCAGGTTTGCACTTGTGTAAAGCAAACAGTAGAAATCTTAGGCAAGGAGTAATTTTCTATAAAATGTAATATTCTGCAGGGACTAATATGTTTTTTATGTATTTTCTGAGGTTTCTATTGGAATTATTACATGCCTGGGAAATTAAACGAGGCCAGATTCCATTCTGCAAACGTCCTGCAACATTAATAGCCTGCAAGGATGATAAGAAGACTGTGACTGTGTGTGAGAGTGGGGGTGATGGTGATTGCAGTTGCTGGTCTGTAGATTCAGTGGCAGTATCACTCCATAAAGCACAATAGTTTAAATGGTAATTACAATTTCAATAGCATTTTTAAAAATTTCTGATGTGCTTAAAGTGCTGAGCCTGTTTTTTTCTTTTGATTTGCTTCTCCGTGTTATAAAAGAAAACCATTTTCCCTAGTAACAATGTGTTTACATGCATCAGGCATCCTGATGAAGTGGTGAGGTGTTCCACCATGCTACGCGTCGCTGATCTGTCGGCTTACTCTGATGGCGGGTCCAGGACCCTAAAACTATTTGCTAATTCCCTTTTCACTTACACCTTTGGATGTTTTTGATACTGAGAGTTTATGGAACACTTCTTGCGATGAAATAGTTTGATATTGTATTAGAATTAGTTGTTGGACTTTTTCAATATGGATTGCCCACTCTTTGAAATTAAGCAATTTGGATTCACATTGTTGGTATGTAACATATTTTTGCACATATAACATCTCTCTTTTTTATTTGACATTTATAGCACTTCAGCACTGTGTAGCATGCATTATTTACACTGGGATTGTGACTGTGTGGGATAATTTTTGTATTTACTAAGGGAAGAGATACATTATGCCTAATAGGGAATAGTGCAATACTTGAAACTTTATTAGTCAGTGGTATCCGTAGTAAACTATATTTTAATTGCTTTTAGATGTCCATGTCATAGAATTTTTGTCTGTTATGTATGCCACTTGATATAAAAAAACCTAATGGATTTTGCATTAGAGTTGTGCGACCTTGATTTTGGGAGGTTTTCATGTGGACTGTTCTGGCGTCCATCTTTATTGATTTTAACAATGTGTTTCTGATATAAACAGAAGCTTCCTGACTCTGACTTGCTAACCATCTGATTGGCTAAGACAGAGACGACCGGTTTAACAGGATTAATTGGACTAATTGATTGCATAAACTGCATTAATTGAACCTCTTCGCATGGGGGGATCACAGTTTTGTGTTCCAGTTAAGCGTTTAATGGCAGTGTTCTCACCTGGGGAGATCATTACTTCTGCTTGCTTTAGCCAAAGCAGCTAATGAGCTCACCTGTTACAGTGGAAGGATTCTGGGACTTGTAATCAGACAGTACATGAAGAGTTTCACTAAAGGCCAGGAAAGCCGCTCCCACTCTACCAAGACAGAGCCACGGGAATAAAGGAACATGGAAAGCACATGCTGATAAGTAAATCACAGGTATGGGGGCACAATCATACAGGTTTATTTGACTCTGTAAGATGGTAGGAGATCAGTCATTGCATAGGTGTGGCAATTACATCATTGCCACACCCAACAATGGCAATGAATGCAGGAGCTTTACGGGCGCCATTGTCTGGGTTATGCAGCAGCAATAAATATTGGCAAAAGGTGCTCTTCTGGGGGGGAGCAATTTAGGGGATGCTAGTTAAAAATGTGGGTTTTGGTCCACTTTAAATCAGGATCACCTGGTTATTTGCCTGATACTATTTAGGAAGTTGAGAACTTCATTTTTAGCCACATACTAACACACAGGGGGATGTGTCTCCGATGTGCAGCATTGGATGGAGACGTATGTTTCGGCACATCATAGAATGATTATAAATGGTTCAGTGAATAAGTTATACAAAGTCCATCTGGCCAAGGACTAAGCTGATTGCAGATATATTGTTTATGTATTTGACATCTGTTATGTATTTGCTGCTGAGCCAACACAATTAAAAACTAACCAGAAAACTATTTTCATAATATCAAAGAGGATTAGGAGGATGTCTCTCCTAACAACATGTAGTACACATAAACATATTAGTACATTTTGGGATGAATTGAGCTTAATGCTTTTTTTGTATACATCTGGCAGTCAGTGACTTGAAACAAGTGTGCAGATCAGGTCTGACTTTTTTTTACTTTAAAGCAGAACAAAACCCAACGCGATTAACGATCCTAGGGCCGGCTGCTGGTCTTCCCTGGGGCATGCCTCACTGTGAACCCTCCCCTCAGGGCACTGCAAAACTCACCTGCTTCCTGGCTCCCTCACTCATGTAAACATTGGGGCGACTGCGACCCCTGCATCTTTAGGCTGTGTGCACACTTAATGCCTGGGATGCAGCCATTTTCAGCTTAAGCATTTAACTCCCGATTGGCTTCCGTTCATGATCTGAGTTGTCCCTATTTAGACTCTATGGGCCTTCTATAAGCAGTTTAGCATCTTTTCGCCGGTATAGCACCTGTTTTAGATCACCGGCATCTCTTTCTTTTTTGGCTCTGCTATTTTGACAGAATGGTGCTGGAAGCCAAAGCACCCGATGTTAACTAATTTGCTTTGATTGTTGCACTAGGTACTGGCTGAATACTCAAAAAATGAAGGATGCACATCAAAAAGTAATTCAATTGCAGTTAATAAGTGTATTAAAATTATTCATACACTGTATACATAAGGCAGTCACAACATGATAACATAAAGACACAAAAGGATACACTTGGTATTTGCAAATTAGATTGGATGTTAATCCTCAGGAGGAAGGTGCCCCTTTAAAGAAATGTATTAGGATATAAAATATGAGGTAAAAGATGAAGTTTATGGGTCACCTAGTCGGGTAGGGGGTGATTTATTCAGTTTAGGTCAGACACTAGGTACTGGCTGGCCTGTGTCAGCGCCTGTTGAACCCGACTCCTGATTATACCAGTGCCAGTTTGCGCCACTTTGTATGGCTGGCTTTTCAGCATTGCACATTTTTTTACATTTTTGACACCTTGAAAAGATTGGCGCTGTATTTTACTGGCACTGGTCAACATTTTATCATTACAGTTACAAGATATCACTCTCGGGGTCAAACTTTACAGTGTGTTTAAGTTGTTACACATTGGTAAGCAAAAGAAGACATGGAAAATTATTTAACAAGTAAAAAATAAAATGATATCTAGGTCTTGCATTTACATTATTGACACAATAATGTCACAATGCAAGTTCAGTACAAAAAATATTAATTATATAAGCATGAAACGCTTCTGCCCCTTGTGTACTATGGGATCTTAACCAACAGTGCCACTGCTTTAACCAGGTGCCCGGCACTGCGAACTATATGGCACTAGTGTTAAATCAGACGCATGCTGGCAGCTGCAATGGCGTTTTTGTTTGTTAAATCGCACACTAAGTGCCGCTGAGGCAAAAATGTTGGTGCTGAGTGGCATTAACAGGTGCTGAGGCTTGATAAATCAGGCTCTATGCTCCAATCTCTAGTGCTTATTCACCAATAGTCAAACAGTATTTTCCAAGATGTACATCAAGCATTCTCAACTTAGGGCCTTATTCATGAAGGGATAGCATCAAGTAGTGCCTGGCAAGCAGCAGGTATCGGCAGGTATCGGCAGGTGAACGCCGGGCATGGCAGCAATAACACATTTATGAAGCCGAATCTGGTGAGCGACTGGAACAACGCCATGTAGCGTATGATTCATCATTATCCCAGGCTCAGCGTACAGCGCCGGCGTTCAGCCTTGCAGAGCCTATTACCTCTCGCTACCTACCCTTTCCTGATCCCAATTTTTTTTTTTTTTTTTTTTTAATTTCAAATCTTTCTGACATGTATCCTGGCCTAGAAAATGACAATTTTGAAAACCTTTTTGATTATTAATATTTTTATGCATAATTGTCCTTACATGTCTGGTATTAAAGTGTTCATGTTACAATGTAATAACAATGTAATTCTATATGTTTTCGCTTTGTTACTAGTGGATACATGTTCAAAAACAGACTCCCACAGCCTTTGGCGCTATGGGCTACAACAACCTGATTTTGAGCGCCGGCGATGTTTGAGGCTGTTTTTTTGATGAATGAGGAGTTGTTTCCAGGGGTGATTTTCCAAATTTGAATCCAAGATTGTAGCCACAATGTGAATACAGAGGTCAATACCAACAGCCCACATGGAGTAAAGCAAAAACCTAATTAGATTTCATGGCAAAAGGTCAGTCCATGAAGCAGAGGTCCATCAGCAGTAACAAGGCAAACCCAAGAGATAAAAACTAAATGATGGAATGAATGAGCAGACCTCCAATAAGCACAGAGCAAACTACTGAAGGCTAGCGAAATGGCAAGGTACTAGGAGCTCACCAGCTGTCACCACCAATTGTGTGAAGAAGTGGAGAAGCAGTTGACACAGCCCCTTACTTTTCACAGTCCAGGTCCACAGCTGTCCTGTTCAATAACCACTAGGGGGATATAGAATATAAGCCCAATAGGCTATGCTTGGAGCAGTAGCTACAGTGTATTACCCTTACAATTCAGGTTCCATCTACAGGAACATTTAAACTATAGATTGTAAACATGGTGGGATATTGTAATTGGCCCAGAAAGGTTTGTCTACTACAGTGTGCATAATGGCTCTCACCATTTTTCAGAGCTCAATTTCAAATAAGCAGTTATCAGTCGGACCAGGACAATCTCTTGGAAAAAGTAACTTTTTTTTGGCTCATATGACCACTTTTCTTTACCTGGCAAGATCTGAACTCAAAATCGACTAATAAAGTATAGACCAGACACTGCTGGAGACCAAAACCATTAGCTTGACCTTGAATTCAACAGATTGTAAAGAGCAAATTTATCTTAATGAAGGACAAAAATTCAAGGCTCCCTCCTACAGCACACTGGAGGCTAAACAAGAACGCACCAGAGTTGCAAACTGAGCCAGCTAGCAGTTAGATCCAACTGTCCATTGCCCTCTAGCCCCTATATTTTTGGCGTGTCCACGGGAAAATACAATAGGGATATATATAAATATAAATGTTTTCAAGCCTAAAAGTGTTTTTAGCAGCCTCCATAAAGTAAATAAAACTGCTTTTGCTTTTTCAATTATTTTGAAATCCCAAATATGCCTTGGTTATCTTATACATGTTCTCTTATACATTTCTCAATCTGTCCCTAAATATTTTATAGTGGAAAAAAAGAACAAATAACCCCAACAAACCCTCCACAATTTATGATTAAATGCTGGTTGGAGACCCTGGTCTCCAAACCTGCTCCCAGGTTTTTGCCTGATACCAATGGGGAGCTAAAACCTGGGCTGCTGGGGATCATCATTAGCCATATGCTGATTGGCTGGTGCTGTCAGCTGAAACACACCCTAGATCATCTGGCAAATGCTGCAGACTTGTCTTATTGACTTATATTGCTGGTGTTGCCAGCAATATAAATACTGTGAAACGTCTGAAAGTTTTGGGAGTTTGCAAAGGGCTAAAGTAAAAATTGCTTTTGCACAGGCGTTACAAATCTATCATTTACACAAGAAAACCATCAGGAAACCAGGCACATATACACGCACCATTTTTTCATTTTAATTTTAAAACATGTCGAGATGTCGACTCAAAACACACTAGAGATAAATGTACGGTGAAAAGAGCAGCTTACCTGTGGTCCTTTAGCACCTTGATCACCTCTTAAGCCTGGCCCTCCGGCATCACCTTTAGTTCCCTGCAGAGAAATATTTGTGTAATTCATGTACACAGGCAGAAGCGGCAGAAACTTTCACTGTGAGGCTCAATACATATGAAAATTTTATTTTATTCAACTTCTATAGACATAGAGGCCGATTCATCAATAACGCCAGGTAGCGACAGATGAGCGACTGTAGCGTGATTTTTTCAGCGCCAGCCAGTATTCGCTGTGCTTGGCCGGCATTAGCTTGATGACAGCGACTCAGTCGGTGTGCGGTAATGTTGAATACGGGCTGGGGGGTCGCTGTTTCACAGGTTCAGCGTTGTATGTGAGCGCCTGACAACGAATGGCCAGAGCGAACGGCTAGCTTCATATTCATCAAAAACTCACGCTCCGAATGTGCTGTCGCTGTCCATTCCTTGTTTAAACCCCAGAGCGCTGGCGGCGATCTGTATTAACTAGTTTTTAACCCCTAAACAACCATATTTTTTTAATGTAACATTATACATGTTTTTAGAATCATTTTGTTATATGAATACATTATTCTCAGACCTGTTAGATCAATTCTGCACATTTTTTTTTTTTTTTTACTTAAAAATAAATCCTAACATTGCAGAAGTGTTCTCCGATTTTTTGACATTTAAAAAATTAAAAAAAAAAATTATTACCAATTAATCATGAATTATTATAGATTGCTCCATTGAAATGCATTGGACATCGCCAGGGAGCGACAGCTCATACCTGGCGCTGTGAGGGAATTTGCAGCGGCGCTGTTCGGTCCAGGCGGCTTCATGATGAATGCCGCGCTAGTCGTCGCTCTCGCCGGCGCTAGCCTCATTTTGCTTGATAAATGCGTCATTGTGACCGCCGCCGGGCGTACTTGAGTCGGTAGTCGCCGTTAGCTGCCGCTACCTGGCGCTCGTCGGACACTACCTGGCGCTATCGCTTGATGAATAAGGGCCATAGTCTTTTGTAACAGAGTTCGATTGTTACATAATGTCGTCAGATAATGAAATGAAATAACATACCGGTAGTCCTGTAGCCCCTCTCCTGCCAGGAAGATTCTGCAATAATACAGAAAAATGGCAAACAATGATCATCATCAACTGTATGACCGTTCAGAATACATCCAGAAATGTTCAAGGCAATCTACAGAGTCGGCACTTGGTGTGCCCGACCTTCTTCCGGGTGCGCGCACAGCAAGGGGGGTAGGGATGCTTGCAGCAGAGCAAATCACTCCTTGATGGAAGGGGGTGAAGTCCCAGGTACCAACGTGCGTGAGTCAGGCTGTGCTGTGCTAGTGGCTGAAGAGGAACAATGGCCTAGTACTTCTGCCTAGGGGTATTTACAGTGATTGTCCCGTTGGATCTTAAGCTGTTGAATTGTACTGCTGAAACAAATTAATGTACAACTGGAGTTGGCCTTAAAGCGGAACATAACCCGTAAATTTGGACTTTCCCGGGCTTTGTTTCATGCCCTACTGTGTTAAACCCCCCAGTTCACCTATTAAAACTCACCTCTCCCTGCTCCAATTCATTCGGCAAAGGGCTCTGATTGAAATAAATGGCAAGCGTTCTGCTGCATCCCCCATATCCCCAGCAGCGCACACATGCTCCCCTTCCAGCATATATGGATAGCTGGGGCGGGAGCACGTGCATGCAACCGCGGTTGCATTGGATGGGGCAGAGCCATTTGCCAGAAGGTGAATGCAGTGGTCATATCCAGTAATATATTTTTATCTACCCCCTTCGTGTTCACTCTGATAATATTCAGCACTTAGTGCTCTTTTAGGAGCACAGGCGTGTGATTTTGTTAAATTGTTTTACAGATTTGTTTGTATTGCAGATTATAGCACTGCCACTTTATTCATTTATAAATTCTTATATTTAATAGCAATAATGCTCAAAATGCACTGTCCATTTGGTGGACAGCAATCTGTATTGGGAGTACTAGGGGTGATCTTTAAGTTGTTTTTAGATGTTTTATGTAGTGTTACAGTATGTGTTATTGATGCCTTTAATAAATTGCTCTCTTTTAAGTCAGTGCGGCAGTATTTGATAAAGAGGACTACCCTGGTGCCTGGACCTGGGGGCCTCATATGGTGGCGTATAAAGAGAATTTTTCCGTTATACAGTGCAATAAATGAGGGGCAGGAATGTAATCATCTATTATAGTTCACAGTTTTATTACGCCATAAACTACTTTCTGGCAGATACAGCCATTTTTTGTAATTAAACAAGCTTTATGTTAATCTACTTTGGACTTAAACTATATTATTTTTGTCTGAGCTTTACATTCTTTGAAAATATTACTTTGGAATAAGAAAGATAAATAAGAGAAGGTAACTCAATAAAACTGTTCTGTAAACAATGGAACTGGCAAGACATTAAGCTTGCTAAAATAACAATAGCTTGTTCCTCATGGCTAGTGTTACTTCTTACTCCAGATGCTCTGACTCCAGGTTCCCCAGGAATTCCTGGCTTTCCGGGTTCTCCCTGAAACATATGAAAGATCAATCAAAGACTCTTATTTTTGGAAACACTTTGACATTTAGAAGAAGTAATGAGCCCAATTATGTAAGAACAGGTACATGGAATGTTTAAATGTAATGCAATAACAATACCTAGTTATAAAGATAACATGTACAATGATTATAATGTTTCAAATGTGTATGAATCACCTCAATTCCATGCTCCCCTTTAAGTCCCTTCGGCCCAGTGCTAGTGTCTGGAATTCCAGGCTCCCCCTGTATGGAAATCAGACGTAAAACAATTTTTCTAGAAATACACTTCATTAAAGGCAAACACCAAAATAGAGAGATTGCAGAAAGTTTAGATTAATAATATCATTTACGTTCTGTGGGCCACTAGGGAGATTTAGACCCACTTTTGAATATACTAACAATCATCTGTATGTGGTTGGAAGCTCAATGTGACATCAGTGAATTTTTTGATTTATTTAAAACCTTCAAAAGCCTTTCGCCTGCTATCTTCCAATCATTTTTTTTTGTCTCAATAAGTAGAGGGAAGCATAGGGAAGCTTAGTGTAAGCAGCCCCATACAAAATAATCTATTAATCATTTATACATTAACTTCTACTACCAGCTTCTCCCAAGCACCTCCCTCCCCCACCAGCTCCTAGCCCACAGCAAGCCCAGTCCATGTAGCTCAGATACTCACCCCTTTCCTGGATCCAATCAACCATTGTCTGGTTGCAGGACCCAATCGGCATCCAATTGCATTCGCCCTACAGAGGGGACAGCACATAATACATCTAGACACTGGTGTTCATGTGGGCCAAGTCCTGGAAGAGCAGTGAGGCCTGGTTAGGTTTTGGAACTCCAGGCTTGCTGGGGGTTTATGTACTGAATGTATCACTAGTCAGGAGCAGCTGTGCTTTTTTTTATTGATCCTGGATGTGGGATCACATTAGGGATTGCTGCATCTGTACTTAAATAATCAGTACTGTACAGTAAAGTTTCTGACTTTGATTTGATTGAGTAGTTTCCACTGGAGTAAGGTAAACACTTCTAACAGAGATTGGATCAGATTCTCATACTTTTCACTGCTTCTGTTTACCAATATTTTAAAGAAAATTCTTGTTCTTGCTGTAATCCCAGAAAACTTCAGAGAAGCATGTCAGCCTGTATTTGCAAAATTCAGTGGCAGGGTGTGATCTGCCAGACAGAAAGCTGTATGCATCCTATCCTATTTAATTACAAAGAAACCAATGCTGTTATATCATCTCTTCTTGGTCTCCTGCAGGCCAAGCTACATAAGAACATTGATTATGACACGTTGTCATATCTTTATATTTTAATTTATTCACACAGTTACCCGATTACCGGTTTACATAACAGACATTTGACTGTAAAGTCTTACCGGGTCACCTCTGAAGCCTTTACTTCCTCTTTCCCCCGGAGGGCCTCTTATGCCAGGACTGCCCTGTAAAATGAACATGTCAATGTCAAGAAACTGTATTAAAAACAGAATATGCTGAGCTATTGTATTTCAGAAAGCTGCAACACATCTCCGATTCCCAAACAAATGAAATGCTTGGTGACAAAACAGTCAAATTAAGTTTTAAACTTATGTTTGTCTAGCTAAAACACGAAAATATCTATACTTACCTCCTGCATATGCGACTCCTCAATTCGCAGACCCACATGTTGATATTTCTTCTGCTATCCGCTCTGATGTTGACAGTTCACTAGTGGGTAGTGTTAGGGCGAGCGCTGCACGCCCATCTAGCAGCACTTCACTTACCTCCATGGCTGCATCCAGCCGTCATCTATTTTGCAGCACTTCCCTCATGGCTGTTCCCAGCTGTCTCCCTTCCCCCCATGCTTCCTTCTCGCATGCTCAGGTGCGCGCACATCTCCGTCCACTAGAGGGCGAGCACACTAGATTCCTGAGATTTAAAGGGCCTGTACAGCACTGATTGGTGCCTGGTCATCCAAGCCTGCATCCACTTCTCCTATTTAAAGAGGCACTTCCTTCCTTCAGTGTCGGATCTTGGTCTCTCCATGCTTGTTGAAAGTCAGACATTCTTGGATTGCTCACCCGTGTACCGACCTCTGCCTGTCCCCGACTCTGAACCTTTGCTGCCTGCCCCGACCTCGGCTACTCACCTTTACCGCAAACCTGTGCTGCCAGCCCTGATCTCTGCCTGTACTTACTACGCCTTTTGCCTGCCACTTGTGTACCTCGCTGAACCTCGGCTGACTGTGGGACTGGGCCGCTGTTGGGGGGTAGCGACCTGGGGGTCACTCGCCGCAATAGACCAACCTGCCTTGCGGTGGGCTCTGGTGAATACCGGTGGCCCTTTAGACTCCGCTCCCCTGACACGGTACCCGCCATCGGTCCCACAGTTAAAGCGGATCCACACCCGAGTCCGCTCCACACGGTCCGTGACAGGTAGTAACTAGAGAAGCACTTTGGTTCCGTCCGGGTCAATGCTAGATTCGATTCGGATCTTACGACTGGCTCCGGCTTATCCCCAAATCCAAATCCAGTTCAAATTATCCCACATGCCATTTACTGATACTGGCTAATCATATATCAGCAACTGTCATTTTTGGCACCAGATATTTTCTATTGCACAATAACTTCTTTTTTTAGTATCTCATTTAAGTATATTAATCGATCTCCAAAAGCATGTTTGCTTAGATTAAAGGTTAACCCCTCAATCTCTTAAATAAGATACAAAGGCTATGCTATCTGACTCAATCCATTTCCGGGAAAGTAGTGACCCAGACTCATTTCCTATCATATTTTTAAATTTGATGTAAGCAATGGCAGCGTTTCCTTCCTTACCGTGACAAATAGAGTGCATGGGACTGTCACTGTATCAGGTAATCTGCCAGGCAATTGATTTTCTGATTTTATGGTTTGCCTGGTCTGACCCTTTAAAAGTCCTTGCCAGGCAACACGGACATCCTCCCAACTTGTCCCTCTTCAGAACAGTGGAAAATGAACCACTTCCAATCATCTCAACATTTCCGATGTGGTTGATTCAGCACCCGTGCCCAATCCATGGCACAAGGAGTAAGTGTACGCATAGGCTCATGATTCAGCAACACATGCACCGCAATCCCACATGTTCGTGAATCATGCGCCATGCCATGTGTACAACTCAAATGACAGTTTATTGAATCACTGCATGCGAATTGTAAAAGATTTCAATGATAAAAGCCATGCTGACAACTGCCGGCATGGTTTTTATCAATGAAAACAACAGGCCTCATTGGGTTTAATTTTTTTAACTAAAAAAAAAAAGTATGAACCCCTCTCCCACCAGAGCCAAGTAGCTGGGCACCAGGCATAAAGGTGGTAACCCAGGATTAAAACAAATGCTGACTGTCATTTTAATTGAAAAAGGGACTTGTGTAGGTATTTTTAAATGAAATAGGAGTGTCAGTGAAGTCTTTTACTTATGTTATTAACAGGAGTCCAATTTCGTCTCCTAAAGACCCAAAAAAACATTTTATTTTTATCTTTTTTATTTGTGCATTTCTTTAATTTGTTTACTTTTCTGTTATTGTTTTGCATACTTTCCCTAGCCCATTTTGTGCAGTGCAATCGCCCAAGTGTTACTCCCCCCAATCAGGCCTCCAACCCATGTAAAAAAATAATATTTTAATTATTTTTCATTAATGGTGTATTTCTTTCTTGGATTCTGTTATTGTTTTAAGTAGTTTCCCTAGCCCATTTTGTGCAGGGCAATCACCCAGGTGTTCCCCTCAATAGTCAGCCCTTGCTGGTCCCATTTTACAGCCCCAAAGTTTGGGTCTCCATTGACTTCAATGGGGTTTGGGGCCCCCAGAACTTAGACAGAAAGTTCGTCCAAACTTGGCGAACCTGAACTTAAACCTACCCGCTCATCACTAATAGTGGGTCTGTTTGGAATCACCATTGTCCTTCCTGTAGTTATGACTTCTGTATGTGTTATACCTTTTTTAAATTCTTGACGCTAACACATTTTATGATCTCAAAACCTCCCACAGCTTGGACTGATCTTTTACCATACTTCCTACATAGTTTCCAACCAACGCCTTGGATTAACACTTGAGCAGGTTATTTTCTGGCCCTTAGCATTTGGCTTGCATACTCTGGAACCCTGTTTAAACCTGATATCTAAAATGCGTTTGACCTTTGTCATAGACCGGGCTCTGTTTCAACTTGAAATATTGGAATTCATCCTAACCTTTCTGTCATAGCCAAACCCATGGAAATAACTATAGTGGTGCAAAGGTAGCGATGTGTTGGGGGCCCATAAGGTCAGGGGTCCCATCGTTGTGGCAACTCCACCTTATTTTTTTTTTTACAAGGGAAGCACCTTTTGTCTCTGTGTGTCCAGGCTTTAGTCGTCTCATTTTATCCTAGTAAACCATGAAGAGGCCCATATTTAACGGCGATACCTGGGCCAGTCACATGTAGCTATGCCTCTGGTCATATTTTATGCACTAAATAATAAACCACCTCCCAAGAAGTGTGTTTTGGAGCATAGATTCTTCTGAACCATTAGGGACAAATACAAATCAAAGCAAAGCTATGCAATTGTTTTTAGGGCTCATGAATAATATTTCCTATCGAGTACAGCACAAAAAGTTTGAAGGAGTGTAGCAGAAATGAGCAATAATAATTTTGTCTGGTTGTCCTTTAACAATTCAGAAATGTTGTCATGTTGCCATAACTATATTTATATATTTCTTTTGTGTTTGTTTTACAACCAGATCCTGACTCTATGAAATATTTTTATAATTTGTAAAAAATGGCTGAAGCACTTTAGAATCAGAGAGAGGAATATAATATATATGTGATTAGAATTAAGCAATAAAAAGGTAAATGATATCTTACTGCTTCTCCCGTCTCGCCCTTCTCTCCCTTTATTCCTGGATGGCCGTATTTACCCTAAATGAAAACAAAATAAAGAATTAAATTTGTTACATTTGTAGATGATTAACTCACAGTCTTACGGTAGTTTCTTTTTTACTTTTAAACAGGTTCTAAAATGCTAAGCGCCTCAGTTTCCAAATCTTCAGATCTTGGTTTTAAAATTCTTAGAGACCCTGGGTTCTAAAATTTTAGAGATCTCTGGATCTAAAATGCTTACAAATCTCTGGTTTTAAAATGCTTAGAAAGCTCAAGTTTTAAAATGCTTACAGCCCCCAGATTCTAAATCTTTATAAACCTCAGGTTCTAAAATGTTTTTAAATCTCTGGTTCTAAATGGCTTTGAGATCTCAGAGAGGAACAACACCCAAAATTTTGGATGCACCACCAGAAATGAAAAACGTCTTGTAGAATGAAAACCCCCCTCAGTCATCCAAAAAATGATTACCTTCCAATGGTTCCACAATGCTTGCCCAAGTCACTGGCCAATCAGTGCTCGTGCTCCATTAATACAGTCCTTAACCGACCTGACTCCAGATCTGGTGCACCCCCTCTCCTCTGCGTACCCCTACCAGTTGCTCACAAATGGCTGGCATGGGTATGCCCTTCAGCATGAGAGGTTGCAGGGATGGAGCATTGGCTTAAAAAGGCACCATGGGATCACAGACTAAGTAAGTCCCAAATCAGGATGCCCCAGGGACTAGGATAGTGGCCACCTAGAAGTATATGCCATTGGTCCTCTTTAAAAGTGCAATTATTACAATATCTGAAACTGTTATAGTTATGCCCTGTATGCAAACCATATCACAAGTGATTTGTTAGTTGTAGAAAAATGTTCAGTAAAATTGTGGTTGACATATGGGTCATAGCTCCTGAAGACAAGTGACCATTACATCTTACATTGCTGCATTTAGAGCTTGAGGAATCACAGTCTAGTTTCTATTTTACTTTAGACCATGTTCTAAAATAGTTAGGGACCTCTATTCTATAATTCTTAGAAACCTCAGGTTCTCAAATACCCCATGTTCTAAATGCTCCTGTACATTAAAAGTACAAATGTTACAAGATCCTGGCCAAGTATAGACACTCTCTAAGCAAGAGATGTTGCTAATTATTTGTTAGTAATAGAAATATGGGCAGTACCTGATCTCCAGGCATTCCATCAAGTCCAGGTTCCCCAGGTTCATTCTAAAATCACACAAGACAAATATTAATGTACATGTAATGTCCTTTGTGGTTACTATCTAGAAGGCAGCATGTGTCTTTGAAACAATATATCTCATTCTCAATGAAAGACTTTCAGTGCATGTATTTTGTGCATGTGCTTTCAGAGGAAAGCCCAGGAAGATTTTTCCAATGGTAAGTTGTCTTTGGTGTCCAGTACTAACTAGATGTACAAATATGTTTCCTGCTAAATAAAATTGATAGTAACTTACTATAACTGGTCATAGAACTGATAAGGATGATAGCTCTGCAGGACATTGACACTGGCACTGTGACTGGCCAGTGTGGGTGTGCATCTAGAAGGTGTTTTTGCACACACCTGCAATGTGTTGTACAATATGCTAATCTATTCAGAGAGGTACAGTATGTCTAAGCCAAGAAGTATAGATTCCTTATCAGTGTATAGGCTGTGTGGCAGTAGTTTACGAACCCGATTGGTTGTTTGCAGTCATGTGGCATGACAGACTAAGAGTCTGCTCTGATGAAACATGAAAATGGTAAGTATGAGGGTGCCTAGCGTAACTGGCAAAGGTAGCCAATTCCAAGGTACCGCATTGAGGAAGTGAAAAAAAAAGAGTAGACAGATACACCAGCTATGTTTAAAATACTTTTAACATTGTTTCTATGGCTTTGGAGTTGACCAACCATGTTCCCATGGATTCTAGTCTTATAAGCTTTTCAACCCATAACAATAATAGCATCCATAACTGATGTTCTGTGTTCCTTAAGCAGTGTAGTGTCCTGTATTTTTGCTATCTCCAACATGCCTTACCCCCCTTCCACCACCCATAAGGGCTCCAGGTCATTCAAAGCTCCACTTCCAAATTCTTTTTTCGAGATTTGGGGCTGGCCAGCCACGTTTCCACAGATTCCACTGGCCATGTTGGCTGCTAGTTTCTATCTGTGAAATGCAGTGGTTGGCCTTTTCTGGGCTCAAAGCCAGTCACCTTCAAATGGGTATATATAGTCTAAAAGCAGGATCCTTTTAAAATACTGCATATATTCTTTTCTTGTGTATAGTAGGGGTTTGGGCAGCTCCCAGCACCTGAAGGGTCTAGTTCTGTTTCAACACTCAAATCTGATCAATGTTTAAGTTAAAGTGAGGAGTCACTGGCACTATGGCTCAAAACACGTTGCTTGTAGCTGGGCTTTAACCCTTTTGGTGCCAAGCACGTAACACCTACGTGCTGGCTTGGCTGGGCCTTAAGTGCCAAGCCCGTAGGTGTTACGTGCTTGACTTTCCTCGCTTCTAGTTTAAAAAATAAAAATCAAAAATACTCACCTGACCCCTTGTTGGATCCGGCCGGGTCTCCTCTTTAATTTGGTGCCATCCGATCCCCCGTGGGGGGTCGGATGGCTCCAGGAGAGCCCCCGGAATAGGCCGCCCCCCCCCCCCCGCTTCTGCAGCAGCAGCTGCTAACTGTAAAAAAAAAAAAAAAATAAAAATGACATTCACTTACCTGTGTGTGCGCTGGCTCCCGCTGTCCCTCCTCTTCACCTGGGGGGCCTCCGATCCCCCCCCAGGACTTACCGTTCTTCAGGAGAGAGCCTGGGAGGCTCTCTCCTCTCTTCTTCAAGATGGCGGCCGCCATCTTGCCTCTAAGCCCCGCCCCCTTGGGGGCGGGGCTTATGACGTCATCCCGGTCCCGATCACCGGCTTCAGCTTTCTCAGCTTCTCAGATGCCGGTGATCGGTGCCCTGGAAGGAGGTGACAGGAGATCCTCTGATCTCCTGCCTTCTCCTTCTCTGGATGCCGATCACCGGCATCTGTCAGCTGAGCGGCGAGGGACAAGAGCTTGCAATCGAAGGTAAGTACAGTAAAAAAAAATTTTTTTTTTTTCTAATAAAATACTTTTTATTATTGTGTGGTGTTTTTTTTTCACATTAACCCTTTGTGAGCTGGTAAGGGGTCCATGAGACCCCTTATACCAGTTCACAAGGCTGGGGGGGTGGCAAGTCACCTGCCCTAGCGGGTGGCTTGCCATTAACCCCCGCACCCCCATTACCTGCCTCCCCAAAGGCCAGGGGGGGGCAGAAGAGCCCGGGCCCACATAGGCTATGTGGGCTCGTAGGCTGCAGGGTGGGGGGGCCACCAAAGCTGGCCCCCCCACTCTGTGCCTACAAGCCCCCATAGCTGGTCCCGGGCTGGTTACTTTGGGTAAGGGGGACCCCACGTCATTTTTTTTTTTGGATTTTTAAGGGTTTTTAACCCTTAAAAATCCAAAAAAAAATGGGGTCTCCCTCCCCGGGAAGGGGGACCCTATGTCATTTTTTTTTTTGAATTAACCATTTGTCATCCAGCAGCTATAAAAGGCTTCTGGGCAGGAAAGGGTGTCTACCTATACATATGTGGTATCGCTGTAACCGGGAGAAATTGGGGTTTCTCACGCAATAAGATTTTATTGACAAACTTACATTTTTTATTACAAAAAACTCGACAAATTGTAAAAAAATATATTTTTTTTAATTTTTTTCACACATTTCACCCAAAAATGTTGAGAATACACCTAAAAAATACAAACAAGACATTTCATGTTAAAGCCCAGACTCTGTTGAAAAAAACAATATATAATTTTCCTGGGAAATCCCTGGAAATCCTTTCAAAAATGACAGTTGAACATGTGTAGCGCGAAACAGTCAAACTCAGTCTGGCAACAGGGAGTGGCAAATGCTGCAGGTAGGCTGGCAGCGAAAGGGTTAAGGAAGTCTAATGATGGATACAGCCACTAGAACGGGATGGGGCCTGGTTAATGGCGGTGTGCATAGTTATCTTCTTCTACGTCTGCCTTAATAAATCCTGATTATGGTCATGCCATGGACCCTACTCTCTGCATTAAAAAGAGCACAAAACTGTTAAAGTTGGATGCTATATCATGTCGCTGTAAGTGCTCCCCAAACAGGAAGAACCATACAGAACATCCGGGACCCTGGACCACGATCTCCTCACCAGCAGCATCTTCTTGTTAGCTCTAAGCTTGCAGAATGGCAGCTCCTCATCTACCACACTGCCAGATGGTAAAGTGTTATTATCATACTTTTATCAGTTCTATAATATACATTCAAAATGATTATGGCTAGCTTTATTACTGAATAAAATGAGCATGCCCAGCATTTTTATAGTCCTAAAAGGACCCTCCAGTCTAAGGAGGAATGTCTCACTCTGCATACTGACAAGAGGAGCTAGACCCTCAGCACTCAGCATTTCCACAATTCCTTGTTTTTGTGGCTGTATCACAACCCCACATGACCTTTAGTGACTATGGGCTTTTCCTGGGTGGGCAGATGCACAGCTCTGTGCAATCATACCCCACAAACATCACTGGCAGCTCTGTGAGGCAGCATGAGAATGGGGACGTGAGTCCCAGTGTTGAGGTTTGCACTGCCAGCCACATTATATGGATAGAGCATCCCTTCTAGGGTTTCCTGGTCTTCTTTGACAGGGTCCCGCTACCTAACGGAGATTTAATTCTTAGGGTTGTAAATCCTAAAATAACGAGAGTCTTGCTAGTGGTATTCTACATTATTTGTGAGCTTCTTGGAGTGATCAAATCACAGAAGATATTGTATGTTATTTATTAGCATGCCTGTTTATAAATGGAGAATTGCCACCACAGCTTTTAGAAAGCTAAAGATGGAATTTTGTTTAGCATATTTAGAAAATTATGGCTGGCTCCATAGTGGAATAGAGATGGAAAAATAAAATAACATTTGACATGTAAAGAAAAATATTATAAAAGGCTTTTTTTACAGGCTTTTATCTTTACAGCTTTGAAAGTGTAAAAGTGTAAAAACAGTAACAGTAATATAGAATGAAAAGTGCTCATGTGTAATGAAAACATACATACACTCATGGAAACAAATCGCATATGTAAGGAAATGTACATACATGATCTCCAGACAGCCCTCTGCTTCCCTGCAAATAAAGAACAATGACATGTTATACACAAAGTGGATTAATCTAAATGCAATTAAATATTGCTTTTAGCAAAGTACTAATGCAGTCATTAGGATCTGCCATCTGTGTTTATGAAGAAAGTCATTTGAGCTTTTTCATCAAGTTAAGACCAAGACCAAACATGACGTGCAAAGAGGGAAACAGTAATCTTTCCAAATTACTAGAAGATATGTCCTGTTTGTTAAAGGAAAATTATATACTTTCAGGCATGTGCCCTCTTTTACTTCTGTCCACTCAACTTCTTGCTCCATAACCTTGGGCTGGTTTGACTTTACTCGATGGTTTATATCATTAAATCTGATCTTCCTGCGCCAACTTTATCCTGATTTACTATCTTTGAACATGAACATCCTGCAATGACCTCAACCCAAATCTCAACCATGATCCTGCTTCATGCCCAATGGATTTTAATTAGAAGTCACTGGGGTTTCACTAATGCCAGTACTATGAAACCATATGGAGCCTAACACGTAAAGACAGGGTGTGTTCATAGATTCCATACCTCAGATGAGCCTGTAACTTTCAGTTGCCCCTAAGTGTAATAATGGCAAAGTAGCTAAGGTTTGCAATAAATAGGGTTTCAAATGCAGTTTCACATTTTCAACTTGAGAAATGGAGATAAGTAGCCAATGGAACTAAATGTGTGTCTAATGCAAGAATAATATCTAGGGTTTGATTAACAAACATAGAAAACAAAGTGCTTTGGTTGGATAATTGGATTGCATGAGAAAAACTGAAGTAACTTCAAATGATTTAACAAAGCTGACAAACAAAATTTGTCCAGTAAATGGCTTTAGTAAGCGAAAATTGCTGGGAAATTGACTTGAATTCTCCAGCTGAAAATGGAAAATCTCTGTCTCTGGTGCTGAGAAACCCTCACCCAAAATGGTGCATTTGTTTTCCACATTTCACACAACTTCAGAATGATCAGGTGACATCCCCATGTAAAAAAACATTGCGAACTTGACTTGAATGTGACAATTGTTTTTTAATGCATGTGTGCAACTAGTCACTTTGCTATGAAGGATCATAATACTAGATATGTATTTAGTAATAAATCAAGGCAACTAGACATGATGTTTTCTTTTGCTTTACATGTTTTGACATTCATCCCATTCTTAGCGCTATTAGGAAAGGCAGCCGGATAACGTGAGAAACAAGTTGAAGTAAAAAAAAAAATGATTGCAGTGGCCTAGATTTTACCTTTCGCTCCCTGCAACGCAGTACAGGTTTTAGAGCAACCAACATACATCACATTCATCAATGCCAGCCAGGTTACTACAGCGACTGAGGCGCTATGTTACAACACCCGATACCCACTTACAGCGTCTACTAGCAGACGCTCTAAGCGCCGCTATACGGGCGCTCATCTGCCGATACCTGGTGTTAGCCTCTTAATTGAATCAAGGCCTTAGTGTGCCTGATGCAAGTTTAGGCAAAACTTTATCTATTTTTTAGTGGACATTATATATACAGATAAAAAATAACTCCCGACTGATTACCAAGTGCAAAATAGTTGCAACTGAAACAAATAGAAACATATAGAAAATGGGCTAAAAATAGCAGCAACGTGCCACAAAGTTGGAACCCCGACATGATTATGTTTTATGTTTTTATTAATAATTTTTGGATGGAGTAGAAGGTAGTTATAATTGTAATGTAACATTCATAAATAACAATGCACTTGAATGCAGAGAACTGTTTGAGCCGGGTATTGGGAAAAAGACAACAGTTTAACATGGTGCAAAATTAGATTATGAAATAGATTGTGAAATAGACTTTACAAGGTTGGGTTTACCCTCTCACTGGCCAACACATAGGGGTCGATTCAGAGCCAGGTGAGAAAACTGCGATTCATTTTCATTGTCTACCTTGGAACAGATTCAAAACCAGTTACATCAGCCCCAAGGTAGACAATTAAAGCAGACCAAAACCCACCGAACTTGTGAAATAAAGTTGGCCAAAGCCCATGCCGATATTTCCTTTGTCAGGTGTAGAACTAGAAATGGATATTTTCCCTTTTCGAATTGTCCTGGAACAATGTATTTTTTACTGTCCCTCCCCATAGCTGTGACAATTACATCATTGCCACACACAACAGTGGGCATGAATGGAGGAGGTGAAGCTTTACAGCTAAAACAGGCGCCATTATCTGGGATTCGAGTGAAGCAGGAGCACTAAACATTGGCATAAGGTGCTCTTAATGGGGGGAGCAATTCAGGGGATGCTAGTTCATATATCTCGCTATCTGTTCATATAAACATATGTGATGAGAAAAAAACTTTAGTTTAAAGACAAACCTTGGGACCCTTGAACCCTATACATCCTTTTTCTCCAGCTTGGCCTTTGGGACCAGGGAATCCCCTTGGACCCTAAAGAGAAAAACATGTCATCAATAAATGTACTTCCTAAAAAATAAAACATTTACTTTTAAGAAAATACATTCACCATATAAAATAAAAATATGTAAATATATTTAAATTGTTTCAATGTCATATGCTTTACTGCCTATGTAGGTAATAAACATGGATCTAATATCAATGTTTGATAATTATTGAAATATAAAAAAGTATTTGAATTAGAGTATGTACATGAAAAAATCCAATTGTGGATAAAAGGTTAGACAAGTTGTGTACCTGTCGCATGGTGATGCTGCAAGTCCAAATATTTGTAAAGAATAGTGGAAGGTAAGTGTCAGGTCTGGAGTTCCTCCACAGCTTGACTTTCTCCTGCTATATGCCATTTCACCAGCAGATGGCTCTGTCCTGCAGAGGTGTTGGTAATCAGCCAGCACCTGGGGGACTTCTTGCTCTATTTAAGCTGATCCACACATGGAGCCAGTGGATCAGCATTGAATTGTCTACCTGGACCCTGGCTCTGGACTTTTGAACCTAGTACCTTGAAACCCTGGAATCTTATACCTTGAAACCCTGGAATCTTGTTCCTTGAAACCCTGGACTCTTGTTCCTTGAAACCCTGGAATCTTGTACCTTGTAATCCTGGAATCTTGAACCTTGAGACCCTAGAATCTTGAACCTTGAAACCCTGGAATCTTGTACCTTGTATCTGGACTCCTGCCATAGCCCTTGTGGTTAAGTCTCCCTGTACCTGCTCTGTATCTGCCTTTGGGCTTTCCTTGGATTCCTATGTATGTATTGATGTCTTCCTTGCATATATTAACATTTCCAGCTTTGGCTACTGGACCACTGGAAGGAGATCTATAGTGGCCTGGATGCCTTCCTGGAATGTAATACCATTACCAGCTATGGCTACTAGACCACTGGATGGAGATCTATAGTGGCCTGGATGCCTTCCTGGCATGTAATACCATTACCAACTATGGCTACTAGACAACTGGAAGGAGATAAATAGGCTGAACTGGATGGACTAAAGTCTTTATTCAGCCTTACATACTATGTTACTAGTATGTACTCTGACTCCACATGTATATATATGTACAGCAGTCTGATTGATGTGTGTTCTGTTCACCATTAAACACGGTTTGCTGCATATCCGTCTCTGTTTTGCAGCCTCATTCCTGGTCATTCTATAATAAGAGATCTCCTTGCTGAGAGATCCTTGACAATAAGTAACCCTGACAGTTTAGGTCATAGGTTTATGTTTCAGGGTCAAGCAGGCCCCTCCCTCAGGAGCAAACTAGAACAGCCAAGGCTTTATTAGTGGGTGGCTTACCATCCAATATATTTGGATGCTTTTATTATAATCCATGTAGGTTTATGTACTGAACAACCTATATTTATTCATTATTCAATTTCCCAATGTCATGATCTAGAAGAGTATGAAACACTATACTATATGTACTCGGGTGACTTTGCGTCCAGTAGCTGGAGCTACAGTAGTGTTGGCTTTGAAGCTCATCTGTTAAGGCACCTTCACACCTAGGATTGTCCTGCCCTGTACCATGTTTTAGCTGAGTTGAACAGTGTAAAGCACATTGGGTATTGGGCGGGTCTTACACTTTGCATTGGGAGGTGGATAAATGCAAGGCCAGCACAGGCAAAGCTAACATAACATAACATAACAATTTGGAACCCAGTAGGAGAGTGCATGCAGCATGTAATTGCAAGAAACATGTTCTAATTCTCACCTTCTGGCCTTTAAAAGGACAGCACCTGCAACCAATAAGTGCGTCTTTGACTTTGGATACTCCCAACTTTGGTGTTTCTGTGACATTCAATCCTGTGTGGAATCCCACAACCTTGACTTATATTGTGACCCCCGAACCTGTGCTGCCTTCCTACCTTAGCCTCACTTCCCATGTTCCCATGCCCTGACCCTAATACCCAGTCTTGCAGCTCATCTATCCCTTCTTGAGGGGGCTCCAGTGAAAACCAGGAACTTTGTAGATTCCGGTTCCTAGTTTCCAGTGGTTCCACCAGTTTCCAGTGGTTACATATGAAGCCTGAGAAACCTAAAACCTTTCACTATGCCGCAGTGGTGGTATTCGTTGGTGCCATCAGGAGTCCGTAGTCCCTAAGATTCAGTCTTTCTTGCATGTGTCCTGGTGAGGGCTTCATAATAGGTATATACTAAACCTTAATATACACAAATACTGTCTTATCTGATATATATAGCATATGATCTAGCTAGTTACTCAACAAATATATTACTATTATTATTGTATGGCTAGAAGTTTAGAAAGCAATTAGTCTCAGTCTTACTGAAATCTAAAAATGCCTTGGGCAGTGAGTAGAACTATACATTCTTTAAAACTATATTTATACATACGCAGATGAGAACATTTTTTTGGGGGTGAAATTCCGCTTTAAGGCTAGAGATGTTGTGAGGTGCCACGATTTGTTTTGTGATCTTATTTAGTGTATTCTATGGTAGGTCCATTATTGGGATTATTAGGTAAATAAAGCCTTTGTGTATTTTTTCACAGCTGGCACCAGGTCTATGTGGGTCTATAGGGTCAGAGCAGGCCGCTTTGTAGTGTGTCACTCTACCTGTAGCAGTAAAACTGCATATGGAATGAATGAAATCCACTGAAGATGATGCAATCAAACCCAAATATATAGGGCCGGCACCTCTTAGCGGAACAATAACAAGTAATATTCTTCCTGTAACGCTTGTTCTGATGAAAACTTTGTTGAGAATAGTACATGGTACCTCAAGGGACTCCTGAGCCCACATAGTAATTGGCTGTTGAAGCGTTCAGTGAGTCCCTGCATCTGCCCAGGTCTGCCCGGCATGACAAATATTTAAACCATTTCACGCTAAGGTACGTGTGGAAAGATATGTATAACCATACAGTTTCTTCTCCTCTAATAATTTTGCTGGGTAACATATTACTGTTAATAAGTTAACTTACAAGAGAAACTCACCTCTAAGCCTTCTTCTCCTGAATATCCCCGGGCTCCCCCTGACCCAGGAAATCCCTAGAAAAAAAAAAGTATAATTAGATTACAAAAACTTTTTATCAGTCTTTTATTTTTGATGTTGACATTTTTTACTCACTGATGACTAATCTGGCCATGAGGAACTAATGAACATCCTAAGGATAATGTAATTTACCTTATTGGTCTTATTTTTGTAATGTCTGGCAAGGCATTCCTCTGAGCTACCTGCTCTGGAAGCAAATTATAGGCCACTGTGCCCTGCCAGCGTAGAGCCAAGTTAAGGCATGTCTGCCATCTTTGTCTGCTCACTAGCGCCCCAATGAGCAAACAAAAGTTTGAATCAAGCAATTTGCTGAATTTCCTTAAGAAATTCAGACTGGTCCGAATTGAACTATAATAAACTATAATAAACTCGCTCATAAAACAATAAAAATAAGTTAAACCAAGTACTTGTTCTAGTGCTGGCCGAAGTGTCCAACCTCTGGCTGGCCACGGTGTCTTCAGCAGGAACAAGAACCACATCCTCCACCCTGCGCTAGGCTCCCATCATCTCGCTCCCTGCCTCAGGGAGAAGCTTTTTATACTGGCAAGTGAGCTGATGTTAACTTACTCTGTTGGTGGCCCTTCCCTACAGCAAGATCGAGAGGTCAGAAGCCAGAGTGATTGGTGGAAGCCATGCCCAATGCAGATTCCTACTGTCCATATGGCTCCTAGCAACCAAACTGGATCCCCGGCATTGCACAACTCATCCGAGAAGCCCATTTGCCACTACAATTTACCAGTTGCCACCGTAACATGTGACCACCACTGGACTATTGCATACCATGTAATAAAACAAACAGTACAATGTAAACAATACTACCATTTCTTGCTGGAATAGCTTGGTTGTATTCAAAGCATGTCAAGTTCATCAAATTATTTAAAGCAGACCTAAACCCCAAAGAGCTTATTATTCTGCATCCTCTCCTCCCCCAGGAATTATCTATTTGGTTAATCAATGGATGGGCCTTTTAATTCAAATATATTTTACATTAGAATGTGAGATGCTATCAGGTGGTATGCTGCAAGGCTGCAGACTGATTTTGACCTTAATATGACCTGCTGCCATCTTAATTTAATACACATGGATTTGCTCAGCAGGTAAAAGTGTCAAAAATTCAACCCCAGTTCAAAAAAAATGTAGGCACAGATCACTACATGGGCCCAGGAACACTTCCAGGACTAATTTTCTGTAAATAGGTACACTTCCAGATATCATTGTCTGTGAACACAGTTCACCCTGCAGTCTAAAAATGATTCTCAACTTCTGATTTGCACTCTATTTATATCACATTCTTGTTTTCTTTACATGTTACACAGAGTCTGAAACATTTTCGAACTGGGGTCGTATTTATGTGTCTTTTTAAATGGTTTTGTACCACTTGGGTTTTAAACCTGACATAATTGCAAAATGAGGCACTGCATAATAAAATGTTTTGAACCCATGTTCTGCAGGGTTCCAAGACATGGACTACTCACATCATGAGAGACCAACACTCTTTAGTGACCCTGATGTAACGTAATGTGGCATAACAATGTTAGTAAAGGTAAAATAAATGAAAACACAAAATACAAAGTAGTACCTTTTGTCCTGGAGGTCCATAGTCTCCAGGTTTACCTCTTTCTCCAACACACTTACAAAATACGCAGCAGCATGTTTTCTCTGTGACATGAGACTGTAGAAAAAATGAGCTTTGTGTGATTATAACGTGCTTTTATAAATTGTGTTGCAAATGACTATAATTTAGTCCATCATTAGGTACTGTAAGGATTTATTGTTGTAAAAAGTTTCTGTTACAAAAAAAAATATATGGCCAACAACATAATTTCCTTAGAACTAACAGCAGAGCCAAAAATATGGAGCCTAAGGATAAGGCACCATCTGTGTTTGCACATTTACCTCCTCCATCAACTTGTGATGTCAGTATTGGCTTCAATCAATAGAAGCCATCTTGTAGGAACAAACAGTTTTATTTAAAAGAGCACTATCGCAAAAAATGGTCCCAAATATGCTGGATGGTGGGAGGAGGGGTCACTTATACACCCAGCATAAAAAAATATCCAGCCAGGCAGGTTTTTTTTATTTTAATGGAAGGAAGAGGAAATCGGGGTGACAAGCTCTGTCACCCCTGATACCCTAAACCTGTCACCCCTGGTTTTTATTGCCACCAGGAGCTGAAAACTACAAGCTCGATAAAAGTTTTATTCAGTTCGGTTGTATAAGTGAACCCTCCTCTCATTAGCCAATGTGTTTTAATGGATTTTAACATTAACCAAAATGTCTCAATACATCTCTTCTAAGTTGGAGCAAGTGGAATCATTTTGTTGCACATATGTGTAAAGGTAGAATAATAATTGATATTTACTTATTCCCAAAGCTCAAGCCACCAATGTATCTAGGATTTCAAGCCTTCCATTCGATGCCCTGTCCCCAGTGGCAATTCTCCCATTTACAGGAGCTTTTTAAAGTGGATCCATGGCAGCATGGAGGGGGTAGCTCTTGCTGTCAGGGCCACTGTGGGGTACAAATTGGAGGAGAAAATAGCCTAGCTGTACAGTATATTGATTGGGCTAGGGAGAAGGGGATGCTTAAGTCTCCTCTAGCTCTTTCAGTGTAAATGGAGATGGGGATAACCATAGCAGAGATGCATATAATAGATATTTCATCTGCTGCTTGTCCTGATTCCATAAATTAAGTTGCTATAAATATATGTGCATCTGTTAAATGGATCTTAGGATTGTGTCTTAAACTGTAATAATGTTTGGCACATAAAATGCATAGAGTGTAGACATGCAGCAGGAAAGCTGGTGGAAGGATGTGTAAGAAAGGGACTGGGAGCAGAGGAGTAGCTAGGCTTTCTGGCACCCGGGGCAAAAATTTGAAATGGCGCCCCCCCCCCCTGTTCACAGGGCCCTCTTTGGCGCCCCCCTGACCTGATGCACCCGGTGCAATTTCCCCCTGTTCCCCCCTTACTATGCCCCTGGCTGGGAGAGTACTAACTGATGTGTACATCCAGCCAGGTTACTTGTCCCTGGTGAGGGTTCCCATCCCTAGTCTGGGCCAGGCTTTCCCAGCGGCCCCACCCTATTAGGCCTACAGCTGGGACATTTTCAAAAGAGAGACACCTGGCAGTTCAGAGGGCTGGAGATTGCAGGCTGTGATTTGAGCAGTCACGTTTGTGCAGTTGCCATTACTGTGGAATATACCCAGCTTGGGAAACAAAGGCGACTGTGAAGCCTGTACTTTGTATCCTGGTGCATTTGGACGTTTTATGCTGAACAGCTATCCTGTGTTGCGACTGATGTAAGTCTCTGCTGAAGCATTCTTTGTTTTTTGATGCCCTGTTTGCTGGACAATAAAGCTTCTGGGACAGCTTTGTGAAGGTAACCTGCCTGAAGGACATTTGTGCTGTGCCTCTGCTTTCAATGTTGCCAACTGCTTTGTACCTAATGCTGACCAACACTAAAGGGTTACAGCAATTCCCACAGATGTTAAGCTGATATTAAGAATCCTGGAAAAATATTCTGCCAAAATAGCCCCCAGGCTGGCTATCCGATTAACCCCTCCTACCTAAAGGAGGAAACACAAGCTGGCCAAGATAAACTGCCCCTTCCTCCCAGGCCTCGGTGTTTTCTGTTTCCTCTCCCAGGAAACACACTGGATAACAACATCCATTTTTTTTTATTTTTCTTCCCCCTGGGAGAATGGTGGGCCCAGACTCTCTAGTCTCTTCTTGGCAGAATCGCAGTTGTGCTCCAGGTGACCAACTGCTGTCAGGGTTAGAGGACCCCCCACTCCCCCCTGGGAGTTTCCTTTGCTGGAGCTAGTCCGGGTGGAGGTCTTCAGGTCAGGACTCATTTTATGGGTAAGCGCCTGCTTCTTTTCCCCTACAGGTTCAGTGGGATCAGTGGTTGTTAGATAGGACACCAGAAACTGTGGTGGCAGGTATTTTGCCCCCTTTTTTGTTTTATTTTATTTATTGCACCTTTACTGGCTTGCGGTATGATAAGATTAGGGGTGTTAGGGGTGTTTCCTTTTGCGCTTCCAGGTCAGAGGGCAAAAAATCCATCCACAGAGGGCACCAGTTGCAGTGATCAGAGAAAAGGACCTCCCTATGTGACCCCCCAGGTGGCTTCAGAGGAGTGCAGGCGCAGCAGACACTACAGAGCCGGCAGGGTTCCGGGCTGTGCTCTGATAGCAATATGGAGGAGCAGATGTAGCTCAGCCAAATGATGTAGGCCTGCATTTATTTCTTCTTAGTTCACTCTGTTCTTAATTCCTGGGTTCTCCATTTATTTTTGAAACTATTTTTCAGTTGATTCTGTGTCTTTTAGGCCAAAGAATCCAAATCCAAAGACTCTAAGCCTGTTAAGGAATCCAAAAGAGATTCCAAAAAGACTGAGGGTACTGAGGTGCCCTGGGAGCTAAAGGAACCTAGACCAGATTGAGGATGTGGGCTCCCTTAGAGATCCTCTGCATAAGAGAGTGAATAGTTTACTCCGACGTGCCTCTGACCTTTGCAGGCTAGCGATTGTGTTAGCAGAGTTCTTGAGCTCTGGGTGGATAAGGTGGGAGTTTCCAATGATGCCCCCAGAAAAAAAGATATTGGATGCCCTCCTCCTTATCTCAAGAGCTATCAACTTCATTTCGGATGCGGCATCCAAGTCTTTCAGGGTAAACACAAAAATGATGGCCTTATTAAATTGTGCCTGTAGAGCCTTCTGGTTAAAAACCTGGCAGGGGGACCAATCTCCTAAGTCCCGCCTGTGTGGTATCCCCTTTGAGGGAAAACGTGTTGGAGTGATTTGGAGAAAATATTAACTCGCTCCTCTGAACAGGCTAAAAAGTTCCCTGTAAAGAGGAACACACATGCACATACAGAGATCAGGAGACCTAGATTGTCTCAACTTTAGAAGATCTTAAAGGCTTTGGACTTCCCAAGGACTTAGAGCCAGCCTAGCAGCCTAAAACACTCCTGATGCACTTTCTGTAGGGGCGAGACTTCTGCATTTTCTCCCAGCCTGGCAGAAGGTCTCAGAGAACTCCTTATTCAGGATGGATATTGCCTCATTTCATGATAACTAGTTGTCCCAATCCTGTGAGATTCCATGTCTTTCTCTTAGTGATTTCAGGACTAATGGAAAAAGCAGTGATAGAAGAAGTTCTTTGGTACCTGTTTTTTAGTCCTACATGTTCTTGGTTCAGAAGCCGTTGGGAGATTTTTGTTTGTTCGTCAATCTAATCAGGTTACACCAGATAATCAGATACAATAGGTTACGTATGTAATTCATTTTTTACCCTCAGGGACATTCTTTTTCAGGACATCTGAATGGTCTTGATAGACCCCAGGACGCTTGCCCACACATTCTTATTTTTCCCTCACACAGGAAGTTTCTGAGGTTTGCAGAACGGATAGACAGATAAGTCTATTACTGGCAGTTCAGCGCCATGCCACTGTCTTGGATTTTCACAAAGATCCTCGTAGGAAGCATTGGCCTATCTGAGACTAAATTAGATAGGCATTGTAGTTTGTAGCATGCTTAAATCTTCTTCTCTATTTTTCAAGAACCAGGGAACTTGGTACTTAGTGAATAATGTGAAGTCAATATTGTCTCTTCTATCTGAGCTTGGTTCAGTCATAAACAGGCAGAAGTCAAATCTTACTCCCCAGAATTCTTGTACCTAGCTAGGAAATATGATCAATAGTTGCCTGGAATGGACCTTCTTGCCTCAGGAGATGATTGAGAAGCTCACTTCCCTGTCCTCCTACATACAGGATCATCCTACTATGCTAAGACAGATTCTTGTTCTTCTGGGTCTCATGACATCAGCTATGCCAGCGGTCATTTGGGCCCAGTTGCATTTAAGACAGCTCCAGGTTTTCTTCCTGCAATCTTGGGACAAAGACCCAAAGTCTCTGGACTCTCTGGTAATGATTCCAGATTCAGTCTGTCAGTCCCTTCAGTGGCGGTCAAGCCAGGGAAATCTTTCCCAGGCAGCAGGTCATCCAGTCCAGATCACAACAGATGCAAGCGCTTTCGGCTTGGGAGCACACACTCTTCACAGGCACATTCAGGTGACTTGGTTCAGACCATCCATGACTGTTGAGGCCATATACTCTTATGGATGCTTGATGCTACATCACATTGAAAACAAATTTCACAGGCACCTCAGTAAGCTTTAGTGAGCCAATCCAAAGAAGCCTAAATTTGTTATGAAGCTTATTGCCCATCAGAATCTTACAAAACCTGTTCTTCGCAGTTCTTGTTGTAACATTGTACATAATGTGATCAGTCAAGCATCTTAAAGCATCAAAGAAGGGTATGAAAGCAGTATAGGCCCATAGCTGATATATGCAATGCAGACTGGTGATTTGCTATAACATTTCCAAAATACCAGCACTATTATTGAGATAAGTAAAAAGTAACCTTTAATAAATATTATTTAAAATCTATCCATAATTCCAACATTCAAACTTTCTGGCAAGGATTTTTTGTGCACATATGGCCATTGTATGCTTGTGCACAAATAAGAATTTTTCCTCCACATTTTACTCATCCGTGTAGTGAGGCAAACACAATCAGTGCGGGCATGGAGGTGCTTCGAAGCTGGCGTGATAGCCACAAAAATGTTTATAAGTCATCATAAGTAAGCCCCATAATATATAACATTTTGCATTTAAACTATCACTGTGTGAGTTTTTTTTTCTTTTGGAAAAGAACATATACATTTCTTTACACTTCACAAATATTTGCTATGTTGTGTCACTCAGTCACATACAATATAATTGAAATATGATTATGTTTGTGGCTGGAACATTTAAAAATGTAGGAAAATGTAAAGGTATGAATACTTTTTCAAGGTACTGTAAGTGCTATTTATATTGCATTAATATCCATCTTACCATCTGCTGTGAGAGTGCTTCTTCAATATTTGGCATTCCAATATGCATTTGATAGTCATATTCAAAACCTCTCCCAAATTCTATGTATTTGAAATCATCAAAATGTTTTGATCCTTCAAGGGATACTGTAACTAATGCACTTAATCCTGGAAACACATATGTTTATCTAAAATTAATCAGAATGATCCTAAAATAGTACAAATCATGAACTGGGCAAGGTGTGAATTTTAAATTAAAATGGTATAATTCTTATCGAGTCATTAAAAGATAACTTGAAATCTTCATGAATCTAGGTCTCTATGATCTTCAACCAAATGATACAGGGGAGCCTTGCAGAATGTTCTTTTTCTATTGATTGCTCACTTTTATAGGGAAACCTTAAACCTAGATATAAGATGATCCTGGGAGGTTTTCTTGTAAAAATATGCATGGAGTTTGGCTTTAATTTTTATATGTAGACCTTTGGGGGTTGATTAATGAAAATTCATATTTGCATACTTTCTGACTTGAATCAGCGGCCCTTTTTTGAGTATTTTATGTGCTTATAATTTCTCACAAGTACGTACAATATGCAAAAACAGGACATATTCAGGGCATAGGGGCTGGCAACAGGGGGTTAGAGGCTGATACCTGCCCCTATGCCGGTTAATAAATGTCCAGTGCTGCTCCAGAGGTGCTGAGGGCACATCCGCATTCCCGATGCGCAAGACTGTAGGTGATAGGGCAGTGGTTCTGGCATGCCACCCGCTAGACCCGGAAGGTGGCATGCTGGCCCTCTTATACTGTGAACTGTTAAGGGGTTCCTGGGGTCCTCTGATGGAAGCGGAGAGCCCTTGTGCCCAGGCTGGTTGACACATGGGGGGTGGGGGGGAACGCTTTTTTAAAATTTAAAAAAACAGCAACAATTTGTATGTTGTCATTAATGTTACCCCTACAGATGCCAGCGTAAAATATAAAACTTGCATACAAGTCTAGAACTCGTGAATGCCGTCTTACACAGGTGAAAAATATATGGGTGTTTCTTTGAATTGCCAAACCCCTGCACATTTCTTGTATGCCAGTGGAGGCAAAAGTTTTAAGCAGGCACTGTCATCTGGTGCTAAATCAACCCCTAAAGTGGACAAAACCCAGGATTTACCAATCTCACTCACCCTTCCTTGATCCTACAGCACATGTGGAGCCCTCTCATCCAATCAGCACGCTTGGATCTGCTCCCGCCCCTTCGTCTAATAGCTTGTCTAAGGCGAGTGGATCCGAGTGTGCTGGCGGCCACACAATCTGCCACCCTCTAACAAGGAGCGTGCCCGCGCTAGCAATTCACAAATGCCTGGTGCGGGCACGCGCCCTGCTAAAAGCATCCCGATTCTGGATGCCCCAGGGAGAGGGAATCCAGCGCCCCTGGAATTTAATAGATTCCTGGGCCGTTGGGTTTATACTGTTTGTGGCAAGTTTATTTGTCCCTTGAAAATATATGAGGATAAGAGGTTGCTACTTGCACTTACTTACACCTACTTACACCTTTCTGTGCATATGACAACAACATTAAATATGGCTCCAGTGTTATTTTATTCTATATAATATAAAAAGAAATAACCAGGTGGGGAAAAAAACAAATCCCCATCTGCTAATAAAATGGTTTGCACAAGCAAAACATGTAAAACTAAACTTATTTAAAGCACTTAGTAACAATAAAAATACATAAATCATAGGACTGGGTAAAAGGATGTGTAGGGTGAGGCAATTATTATATGAAAAATGTCCACAGGTCTAGGGAATGTACTAATATACCAAGAGAATTCTACAATGATAGAAAGTGCATCAGTCGTGTTGGATGAGAGATATAAAGGGCAAAGTGCAAACTAAGCACATAGGTATCCTAATGGACACATCAAACATAATTATAAAGATAATAATGCATCAGAATGCATCAGTACATAAGGATAACTTCCAAAGATTAGAAAATTGCAGACCCAGATAAGGGGGGTGTTTAGCTCACCCAGCACCTTACACACTTGTCGTTACCAACGCCACTTCTGATGGATGAGGTATTTTACTCTATTTATTGGCCGTTATCTTTGCGGGTGGGCTCACCCTACACATACATTTAATTAGTCTTGTTGTCAAGCCCTGTGGGACACCCACCTTCTGGCAAGTTCACAACCTCCAATCTCCACTGCTTCTTCAGCTTTTAGACCAGCCCTCGTTTACCGAGACGCTTTACTCTCCTCGCTGGACATGGTTGCCCCAGGTCTTATATAGCACAATGTATGTACCAGGGATCAGACTGGGTTATGTCGGGCAAGCCGGGGTCATACACAGATGGACAGTCCTCATTATACGTGGCACAAAAGGAGTAGCAAGGGCAGGGTCAAGGGTCAACCCGGGTGGTTAGAGGGTGCGGGATAAAGAGGATGAGACGGGCTCAAAGTCAGGCAGACAGGAGTCGGTCCAGGCGGCAGTCAACACAAATAGTCAGGCAAAGCAAGGTCAGCACCCAGCAGCACGCTATAACATGCAATAAATGAGTGAGCAGGGATTACCTTTATAGGGCTTAGGTGTTGGGGATTGGCTGGGGAACTTCAGGCTCATTGGCCCATGAACTATCTGCGAGCTTATTAGCCCTTAAACAATATGGGCAGTCTGCCCCACATTAAATATTGGGGCCCATTAGCCCACTCAACTGAGCCTCCGGCAGGCTCTGCAGCGCCTCCAGAGAGCATAAAGAAGATGTGTTCCCTCACTCAAGCATGAACAGTGGAGCAGGGGATGCGAGGGGAGGAGGCAGGCTGCAGTGCCACTCGAGCGCCACATGGTGGCTGTGCGATGGCCTGGCTCAATGCCGCCTAAGAGGCTGGCTGAGGACGCTGCAGGTCGGGGAGCAGGTAACGGAACCATCATGACACCTGTGTTCTATGTGTTTTCATTGTCACTCAAAGCTCTCAGTACAGTATATATAAATATGTTATTTGCTTGGTGTGCAGTCCACTATTTTAGCAGGAGGGCGATTGGTTTTCCTCACCTGGCTATTTCCTACTGTAGTAGGTTTGGCACATTTTTTCTATATAATTTGGGTTGGCTGTGGGACCTATATATATTTCACTCCATAAAATAAATTGCAGTAGATGAGTGATATTTCTTTGTCTCTCAGAATTGTACCTTTCGTTCGTAGACCTTCTACCATCTCTTCCAGTACTTCCACATCATCATCTAAGCCATCAGTAAAGACAAGCAGCATCTAATAATGATAAGTATAATGTTGAGGCATGAAGACTAAATATTTTAGAACTCCAAATAGACAAAACATAAATGGCACATACTTTGGCCTTTCCAGTATTTTTATTTTTAAAGGTCTCCCATGCAGAATTCAGAATGGTTGAGTTGAGGAAGGAAGGGCCAGTGACATTGACAGTCTTTAGATTTCGAGCCATGTCTGTGCTGTAGATTTGAAAAAGAGGGGGAATCTGTGTTTTGGCATTTGGAATATAGAAAGCTACACTAATCTGTGGCTTTACACCATGGCCACAGCTTGGGCTCCTCACGTCTGTCATGTGTCTCAAGATGTTATCGAGTCGCTTCTCCAAAAGCTTTTGGCCATGTAATAATGCGGCGCCATTTGTATAGGATGATATATCAAAAGCCACCACAACATCAGCAGAACAATCTGTGGAGGGATACATACAACATAATTAATGTGTAAGGAAATGTCTTCAAAAGTCTTTTTTACATTTTTTTTAACATTTAAAAAAATGCAAATCCAGGACATCTTCCACAAATGTAAATTGCTAGAGGAAAAGGAGTCTAAACTAATGTACATTACATAAGTTGATAAGTGCTGAGTGAAGTGCTTCAGACCCACAATAATTAGAAAAACCTTGGCTGCTATAGCCCCTTTGGGTAGAAACTACTTCCAGTAAGCACTTTCTCTAAACATCTATGGGTTACTGAAATTCACTGGACACTCCTTTGTGCAGAATGTAGCGGGCTGTGCAATTTTTGAGGTTGTCAAGCAGGCACACCCTATTTTAGTTATGCTCATATCAACTGGATTTCAATTTAAATCATCTTTTTCAGCCATACCTGGTATAAATGTGTTGTTTATTGTCATGTTTCAAAGATCATTCGGTTTGGATTTAATATTTTGAGACATGGTTTTATATTCTTCTTGGTTACAAAATAGGTGTTAGTCAATGCATCGCCTAATTCCTGATGTGCCCCCTGTGGTTACACCACCACCAGTCAAAGATTTCCTTACCTGCCTGGCCCTCCCCTGTTGAAATCTGGTCTATAATTGGCCAGTCCGGTTTTCTCTATTACGATTCGGATGCCAAAACTTAGATCACATGATGGCCTGTGGCCAATCTTTGGGCCAAATTTTGCTGGGAGAGCTCTGGACAATTTCTATTTGGGATTGCAGATTGTTTTTTTGTATCTGGGCATCTGTTGTTGATGGTTTGTAGCCTTGTTTTATGATAACTAGAGGCAATCATTCCACAGACAACACAACATTAAACAGACTTACCCCTACCATTAAGTGTTTTAAACTCTTTATCAAACCATTAATTGTTAATAATCCCCCCAAAATGTTCCTAGATCCAACCAATTTTACAACTTTTACCGTTTATGTAATATGTGTTGTTAGAATCCTTGAGGCTTTTCCTAAACAAAATCTTTGTCTCACATATATGAATTCAAATAATAAAAATATAAAAGGAAATCATAGAGTAATCTAGTGGATTTTGTAAAAAAAGAATTGCACTCACAATGTATCCACTTTAAGCCACCTGTAAAATGTGGACTATTTTTTAATGCAATCCTCAGAAAAAAACATATAATAATCAATAAAATTAAACCTAATAATTACTCATTGGTCTTTTTTATCAGTACCCTCAGCCTCTGGACATTTAAATGCAAGGGTGAGGGGCATATCCTCCACATTTAACCCATCGGTGCATTGAGAAAAATACAAGCAGTGAGTGTACTCCTGACCTGAGCGGTGGGCTACTCTACATACGGTGCCTGGGGATTGCTGTTTCTTTGAGCTCCATAGGCCTTTCGTCAACAAGCAACAGCAAAATCTTTTGCCAACATTTGATTTGTTGATTATTTTCCCATCATTTTTTGAGCTACAGAAAAAAACCTGATGACTTATGTTTAGCTTATTAATCCTTGCACCCCTATTTGAATAAGAAGAGGGGGAATGGAGGAAAGTCGTAGAATGATATTGGGTAATCCTGTTATTTGTATCCCAGAAGAAATTATAGGGTTTGTTGTCAAGCAGGAGGCACAAGCTGTTGTGGTCAGATACTATTGGTGATAGACTATAAAACTCAAATGTCAGTAAAAGATTTTGGAAGAAGGAAAGGGCACAGGGTACTTTTACGCCTTTATTATTTCCATGCTGTTTGGCATATGTATGGGAAAGAATAATACATTGAAAATTGATAGTGGATTATAGGATAATATTAAAAGGGTATACTTACTGTTAGCTACTGGTGGTGTACAGACTTCTCTCACAATTCTCTGTTTGATGTTTTTAAGTTCATTAAAATTGTCAACAGAAAACTTGGAGGATGGTAAACCAGCAATTTGGAGAAGCTGAGACTCAGAAACTTGTCCCACTCCTACAGCATATATATCAATGCCTTTACTTCTCAGATCCTCAGCAGGTTTTGCAACCTCATCCTGGGAATTTCCATCTGTTATTACCAGCAGCATCTGTTTGACATCAATACGAGTTTTAGCAGATGGGCCCAATAGTTCAGACCCAGTTCGAGTGAGTCCTCTCCCAATAAGAGTATTGCCTTTTATCTGTGTGATGTTTCCAATCTTATCCTTTAAAGTCTCTTTATCTGTATATTGCTTTAGAGAAAACTCTACTCTGTATTTGTCACTGTACTGTGCAACACCCACGTGAACTCCACCAGGTCTGACATCGAAATCATCAACTATGGACACCATAAATTTTTTAATTTCTAGGAAATTTGCATCTGAAATGCTTGTAGACCCATCAATCAAGAAGATCAAGTCAGTTTCCTTTGTCTCACAATCTGCAAGATAAATGAAGTGCTAAAAACGAATATTCTTATTAACTGAATAACTTAAAACAATAAAAAATATGTTTTTACTAGGTAGTAGAGCAAATAATTTACTCAACTCAATTTAACTCAAGAGTCTGATTTGTCTCACTTTTCTCACCAGTTTTTGTTGGCTGCATCTTAAAGAAAAGTTAATTGTGTCATTGAGAACAGAGATGTTTTACTGGCAGAGCCCCCATGTTTTGGACTGGTCACCACTTTTTGGTCCTAATGACACCCATGGTTTTCAAGTACATACATATCATATAGGCTGTAATGTGTTTAATTGGTATTAATCCATAAAAGATCACCTTTGATTATAAGAGGAACCTCAAATAATACTGTTATGACCTATAGTCTATAAGACTCTAGAGCCAGTGGCCCCACATTTTGAGGAGCATCTCGCTTTGGAATGCCCTCATGTGTGAAACCCCCAAGATGGTCTCGTATAGTTATGCATCCCCAGCACCATAACTATGATGTGTATACCCGCAACTTTAATATGCCACTCATTATGGTGGCATTATCAGGATGCCCGGTTGGAGAGGAACAGTCAACAGGATAGTGAATTTCCTGGTGTTTTTTCCTCTGTAAAGATAAAGTCTATAAAAGAAAATCAGAATACCCAGGGGCTGGGGACTCCACTTTCACCTTTCACCACACTGCTGTTCGCACACTCAGTGTGAGAAGCTGGCACGGCAGGTGGGCACAGGGTGCTGCCATTGGCATCAACAGGCACCTACTTAAACAGTTCCTTGAGTACAGCAGAGCTTTCCTTTGAAAGTAACTGTACAGGGAAGATGTAAAAACATGGTTCAGCAGCTTACCTCCTCATAACTGCCCTCTCTGTAACCTCACAGCAAACCTGGAAGCAGAAACTTGGCACTTATTTCTGGCATTCCCCTGGCAGTAGACCACCAATCAAAGGGCTCAACTGGTGGTCTATAATTCTGCCCCCAGTGTCCATCTGTGTATTGCAGCATTGTGATTAGGTGTCAGAGTATGCTAATATGAACACACCCTGCCTGCAATTTTACTGGAGAGAGGCCACACCAAGTGGCTTAGGATTTAATAAAAGAATGTTGACTTTGAGGGGTTCTTTTTTAAAGAGCTAAGTGATTATATGGTCTGTGTAGTTGCCTGGTCAATCTCTTTAAGTTTTTGGATTGGAAAAAGGTATGTCAACCAAGGAAAATAAAAGTAACCAATGAAAGGGGAAGACACTGCCCTGCCAAAGTGTGGTTCAATGTGCTTTATTTGGGAAGGAACAAATTCTTCCAATTTCCCCAGTGGCTATCAGATTTTTCCCTGGATCAACACTCAATCGTCGACTGTTTGCCAGTTGTTTAAATTATGTTACTAAAAAGCATCCATCCCTAATAATAAGATATTTTCCAGTTTATGTGAGAGATTATTCAACAAATTCACTGCTCACAGAGCAAAAAATTCTTATCTTAGCTGGAATGCTGAATCCCCAGTCCCCTTGCGGTATGCAGCATGCTCCCTTCCTCAGGCTCTGAATAGCTGGGCAGGGGAGCTTGCCTATGCCACTGGGAGGCCAGGATGTGGTTGTAGCATGAGAAAAATGTTTGGGAGCACCAGTAAGGTGAGTTTTGGTTATTGTAGGGGGTTCACACAGTGGGACATAGCAAATCAGGTTGTGCTATGGTTACTTAGTTAAAGTGTACCTATCAGGGCCTACTAGCTGATACATCCACTTTAACCGTAATTCATGAATCCCCTCAGTGCAGTATTATTAAGGGTGATTTCAGAAGTGAGATCAGTTTGGGAGTAGCGAAAAATTTCTGTCGCAAAATGGTCCCTTGGTAAACGCTAGTGAGCAAACTGGCACAAAAACAAATGCGCATCCCATTTTGATGACCATGAATCAACCCTAATGTTACAGCAGGGTCTACTTGTTAGATTGTACAGTACAGCAGCAACGTGAGGTTTATTACTCTCTGTGCTGTAGCCTTGGTACTACCACAAGCCTTCATAATTATCATATATTTCAACCTCTATTCAGAAACTTGTTTAGCCCCTGGTTTAGCAGTTTGTTAAACACCCTCCCCTACTTTAGTTTAAGTAAAAAGCCCTCCAGCTGGCTGCACTACCTCTCCCCTAGCTTATCAGTCTCAGTTCATTTGCAATCTGTCCATAGCATGGTGTTTGCATTCCAAAGAAATCAGTCCAGTCCAGTGCTTTTGGGCCCAATATTGTCTTTCAAAATTGATTCTCAATATTTAATGACAGCCAACAACTGCAAATGCAGTTGGGTTTTGCCCAGCATCTGTCAGTTGTTATTACTATGTGTTACCTCTCATGGTGAGATAATCTGGGCCACCACAACAACCGTATATGAATATACAACTTTCAACGATGCCATTGCTCATCAGTGATGGAGGGAAGTGTCCATTGTCACTTGAGCATTATTCCAGTGTCCTTCAACAATATACAGCCTGGTGGTAAGTCACAACATCAAAATGAATTGTATGACATTCCTACTCCATCTGGTATGGGTGCCAAAGTATTAATGAAGAACCAGCACTTCAATTCATATTATTATAAACATTGTATATTGTAATATGAGTTATTGATGCTTTAATCATCCATCGGAGTGCTGTTTCTTCATAAATACATCAAAATGTTCTTAACCTATTCAGCTGGGCCTTCTCCAGGTTTCTCAAATTTTTCTCAACAACCCAAAGGGTGGAGACATAGTTACATAGTTAATATGGTTGAAAAAAAGACATATGTCCATCAAGTTCAACCAAGGGTGTTGGGATAGAGGAAGTTTTTTTTTATTTTATTTTATAGGGGAATTTTATAGTAACTGTTAATGTTATTTTCTTCTAAATAAGCATCTAATCCTCTTTTTATGCTGTCAGCGGTTGATGCTGTAACAAGCTTCTCTGGGAGGCTATTCCATAGATTTATAGTTCTTATGGTAAAAAACGATTGTCGCCTCCGGAGACTCCGGGCAGTGCCCCCTTGTCTTTAGAGAGGGTTTTTTACCTGAAATAGTGTTCTCCCATATTTTTTGTATTGGTCATTTATATATTTATACAAATTAATCATGTCCTCCCTCAGCCGTCTCCTCTCAAGATTTAATTCTCGTAATCTTTCCTCATAACTAGGATCTTTCATTCTCCTTATTAGTTTGGTGGCTCTCCTCGGTACCCTTTCAATAGTCAGAGCGTCCTTAATATGAATGGGTGCCCAGAACTGGATGGCATATTCCAGGTGAGGGCGCACCAGTGCCTTGTAAAGAGGCAAAATAACATCTCTATCCCGTGATTCAATGCATCTTTTAATGCATGATAGTGTCTTGGTGGCCTTGGAAGCAGCTGCTTGGCATTGCATGCTGTTATTTAGCATGTGATCTACCAATACCCCCAGATCTTTCCCAACAAGTGATTCTCCCAGTTTTACTTCCCAGAGGATATATGTGGCCTTCAGGTTGTTAGACCCAAGTGCATGGCTTTACACTTTTCCACATTGAACTTCATTTGCCAAGTGGAAGCCCAGACACTCAAAGTGTCAAAGTCAGCCTGAAGCTTGTGAACATCTTCAATAGACTGCGCTGTGCTACATATCTTTGTGTCATCTGCAAAAACAGAGACAGTGCTTTTAATTCCATCTTCTATGTCGTTTATAAACAAGTTGAATAATAGTGGGCCCAGCACTGAACCCTGGGGTACACCGGTTACAACTGGTAACCATTCAGAGTAGGTATCATTAACCACAACTCTCTGCACACAATCCTTCAGCCAGCTTTCAATCCAGTTACAAACTGTGTTTTCTAATCCTGAAGATCTCAATTTCCCCACAGCTGGTTTTAGTAAATTAACTATGACAGAAAAACCTCAGAAAAAGTATACAAAATGTTTATGTTAAGTTTGGCGCAATGAGTGCAATGCAATATATACAATATACAATAATTACACAATACTCAATGTTTACCTGATTTCTTGCAGGCATCCTCTGAAACATTTGTGAGAATGTCTTTAAGTCCATCAAAATTTTCAACAAAGAACCATTTCCCTTTGGTTCCTGCCATTGTCTGCAGCTCTTCAGTTTGCGCCTGGGCAACGCCGATAGCATACAAAACAACGCCAGCATCTTGGAGAGCTCTAGCTGTTTCATTGAGTTTATCCCGGTCATGGGATTCACCATCTGTGATAATCATCAGAATCTGAGGCACTCCGGAACGCTGACGGCTTCCATGTTTTTCAGTAAAAAATTGGTTAGAAAAATCCAGGGCCTCTGCAGTATATGTGTTGCCTCCTAATGGGGGATCATTTTGAATAGCTTCAATAATTTCCCTTTTGCTCTTGTATTGGTTCAGATAAAATAATCTTTGTGGATCATCTGAGTACTTGAGAGCTCCGAACTGAACTTTAGTTGGACCAACATCTGATTTATTTACCAGGGATATGATAAAGTTTTTCATTGTAGAATATTGCTGGGGATTTATACTGCCAGATGAATCAATCACAAAAACAATATCTGCTACCTGTATCCTTGAACATTCTGTGAACAAATATAAGATCTGCTCAGATAAAGTGAGACAGTGGTAACAGATTTACAAAGTAATAGTAACAGTTATTGTAGCATACCGTGACAATAAAAATGATATATATATAACACTTCTCTCTCAAAATCAGCCTCTACAAACCACCCCCTACATTGTGATTAGAGATGAGCGATTCTTTCGATTCGGCCGATTAGCTGATTTTCTCATTTTCAAGTGAGTACCAGTCACTTAGCTGCATGATGGTTTACACGTCACTCCGGTCTGGTGGTGGGTGCAGACAGTCCCAGAAGCTGGCTCAGCTGACAGCATGGCCAGCTTCCTCTGCTTCCCTCCTATTGTACATAATGTCAGTGCCCGCTGCCAAACGTCCGCCACTGGACCCGAGCAATGGGAGAGCTGACATGCAGGTAAGTGACAGTGGGTTTCAGGGAAATGTCGAATGGCATGAATCCCAAAAGAAATTATTTCTTAAATTCAGGGGCAATTCCTATTTGGACGAATCCATTTGCTCGTCTCTAAATGGGTCTCTAAATGGCTAAATATACCTGATAAAGGTACACAGGTAAAAAAAAAATTCACAGAGTAACGGTAAAAATTATAGTTCTGGATGTTTCTGAATAATTCAGAATTCTGAACCTCTGCAACTGTGGGGCAATTTAATAAGAACTAGAGTGGATCTTCATAGTTTTAAGTGCCTCGTCAACCTTTAATGGATCCCTATGCATTGATTTTGGAAAGCCTTTCCAGCTCAACATACGACAAGGTGCAAAGAAAATAAATAAAATCAAAAAATCTTGTCCTCCTTAGGGTTTTAATGACAGCAGTTTTATGGCTGAAGGTCAAAAATGTTCTAATCAGCACTCTATAAGGTATTCATTATATATATATATATATATATATATATATATATATATATATATATGATCACCCCTGGGCCAATCAATGGCAGTATTTCTAGTAGTGGGGAGGAAGAGCAGCTGCCTAGGGTGAACGTCCCACAATATCCTCCTTTCATCACCCCACTGTGTACTTTCTATCACTGCCCTATTTCATCTCTGCTCACACCTTCTGTCCCAGCTCACACTCTATCCTACCCCTCCAAACTCCAATCAGAAAATGTTGTATATATTAATACCTGGCAGTTCATTCTGGCTGCAAATAAAAAGTGATAATGCTTCATGACTTTGCTATTGTATTCTATAGAGGTTAGCTTTGTTGAGCTAGGAGGCGAGCTGATCGGCCTGTGCTCAGAGCTCAACATAGAGTAATAAATATACAAGTTAATTTTCTATACTAGTAAATAGGTAAGTTTGCAAGCAGGTCTGGGACAAACAGTTTAGTGATAACATCTTTATCTGTTGTGCATGCGATTCTAGGCTGTGTCGAACTATGCAGGTCTGGCACAGACCACTATAGCTTTAGTCATTCGGGGCCTAAGTGCCTTAACAAACTGTCTGCAAAGAACATGGTATTACCAAGTCATGGCAGTATAGCAAGAAAGTAATACAAATCCAGTTGCTTTGATTTATTCCTACAGATATGACTTAACAAACATTACCTTTGCTGTTTTTTCAAAAAAATGAATCATTGTAATTACATTCTACCAGCTCTCTGTATTTATGTCATACGAACCTTTTTCCGGACTGCAGATCCCAAATATCAGAGCTTCTTCCACTGTGTCCAGCTTGTCAAATGTCTCCAAGTAACGAACATGTTCAACTTTTCCACTGATTTCCAACAACTGAGATTTATTAGCATTGAAAATGCCTACTGAGAGGACAATCACACCACTGTTTCTCAGAGCTTCAGCTGGAGCTTTCACCTCATCTTGTGCTTCTCCATCAGTTATTAATATTAGAAACTTTTTTATTTTTGGTCTGGCTCCTTTTTCCTCTTTGAAATACTGATTCACAAATGTTAAGGCTTTACCAGTAAAGGTGTTTTGTGCTATGTGGTTCATGTTATCAATAGCATTATATATAATATCCTTGGTTCCATTCTTGCTAAGCTGTAAGACCTCCATAGGGGTATCACTGAACTGGACTATTCCAAATTGTACCCTATCTGGTCCAACTTCTGTTTTGTTCACCAGACTTTTCATGAATGTCTTCATTTTATTGAAATTATCTAACCCTATACTCCAAGAGCTGTCCACCAGAAACATGACATCAGCTGCTACTTGTTCACAAGCTGAAATAATGGAAATGCAATATTTTAGAATTTGCTTCACAATATTGTGCATCACAATATTTTACAACATAGAAGTATATTATTCAATTGATGGCAAATGTGATATATTTATATATATATATATATATTTGTGTGTGTATGCAGCATTCCTTAAAATCAAACCCAGTGTGCTGGCACAATGTGTTCATCTTCAACTCAATGCTTTTTAATAGCTTCTGTGCTGAGCAGAGATGAACAACCCTTTTTAATTGTGGGGTTCCCCCTATCCAAGCAAAAACAGCCCAGGCACTAGCTATAGGAGGCTGGTAGACCAGGGCGCAAAGGCTGAGCGGTCGGCTCCTCAGCCCTGAAGTCTACCAGCCTGCATAGCTCTCGCTGGACGCAGGTTCTTCTGCACCCCCCAGGTAATGGGTTGAGGGGCTATGGCAAGTCACCCGCTTGCTGGTAGTTGACTTGCCAGCTTCTCCTGCCCTGTGAACTGGTATCGAGGTCATCAGTTCACAAATAGTTAAATGTAAAAAGGAAAAAAAAAATTTTCATTATTTTTATTGTTCCCCTCATTCTTATCTCTAATCCATCACTGGTCTCCCCAGAAATCCAAACCACTGTGTTTCGTGCAATCTGCGTGGCCGGGGCTTAGATTTCTGCCGAACCCAGTGCGGGACATGAATGGAGAGCAGCGTGGGACGGGAGACAGCGAGAGAGGTGAGTTAGGATTTCAGGGAAAAGTTTGGTTAGCAGGAACCCCCAAAAATGGGGGATCCTGCCAAATCAAATTTTCCCTTGTGCTTAAATAACTCAGCGACTGAGTTTAAAGTGATCCTATACCCAGAAAGGAAGTTTTATGTCGATACCTTCTATCCCCGGCCCACTGTTCTTCTTTTAGTCTTTGCTCAAAATTCCAAAAAAGAACCGGATGCAGTCTGCTGTTTGAATAGTGAGCCATATTGCATGGTTTCCACAACACAGCTCGGCATTGGGGGTCAGCAATACAAACTATACAGCCAGTATGTGGTGACGACATATAGGATCACTGGGTTTAGGATCACGTTAGGCGTTGCTGTATATACAGTATATATATATATATATATATATATATATATATATATCACTGTATATTAATTAATGTATATTTAAGATTGTTTATACCGGTATTATCAAGTTTTTATCTCCTGTCTTTGGGAGCAGCGGGGTCACCATCCTTTTTTGACTTTTCAGGTGAAATTTTTCCTTATTGTTTAGCTGATACTTGAAAAATCTTTGGATATTTTTGCACATATTGCCTTAGCACTTTATTCAGGACTTGAGCACTTCGTTTATGAGTTGATTGTGAATATATGTATACACATGGATTTTTCTAGATGTAACTTATCAGCTTGTAGATAGGATTATTCGCTTTGTTTTCTTTTCTTGTGTTTTTTATGAAATGATGAGTGTATTTTTAAATTAATAAATACTTTGTGGATTATTTTTGTTTGATTGACATTTATTTCAAGGGCTTTTTGGTGCAGTGGGTTTGAGACGCCCCTTTTGCGGCAGCTGGAGCCACCATTTGGTATAATTACATATATATATATATACATATATATATCACACTGTAAATTAATGAATGTATATTTAAGATTGTTTATACCGGTATTATTATTAAATTTTTTTCTGGTTCATCATTTAGGAATGGAAAAATGTTTAGAAGATAAAGGTGGAGAATGGGAATGAGTTTCTAGTACACATTCAGTAATTGCAAGTGTGTGGCCTGAAATTGGTTTATAGTCAATATCTCAGATCGCTCTATAGCCGCCCACCTATACCTGAAGCTGGAATTCGCACTTGTATGTAACAACTACAATGGTCACGTATTAAAACGGGTTAAATGTATTATATCAGTATGATTATCTTTATTGTTAATGGTCACATGGTCACTTCTGTAAAAAGGACTCTAAACCATGTGACTGTCGGCAGCCAATACCGGGGCCCATTTTCACAGAGGGAGTAAGAAATAAGGTAAGAAGAATGGGGTTTACAGGGAGTACAGGTGCAGTCAGCTTTAAAAAGCATAATACACTTTCCAGCCTTACCTTTAGATGAGCAGATTTGTTGGGCTATGACATTTTTTATGTCTTTCAAAGAGTCAAAATGAAATACGTAGTGGACTCTTTTCTGTTCTCCAGCAATCTCCAGCAGCTGAGTCTGGTTTGCTTCCTTTACCCCAATGGCGTACACAATGACATTGTCATCTCTGACGAGTTTTGCGGCTTCCTTTACGCTGTCTTGTGATTCACCGTCTGTAAGGACAATTAGATACACCGGCACTTTTTGGGCCCTGGCGTTGTTTGGATCTACTATATATTGACGAGTGAAATTGATGGCTGCTCCAGTGTCAGTTCCTCCTCCGATCTGTCTGATGTTGTGAATGGCAGATTTTAGACTGGTTTTGCTGTATTCAGTATTTATACTAAACTCCTGCTGTCTATCTTGAGCATATTGAAAGGCCGCAACTCGAACTTTCTCAGGTCCTATATCAAACATTTCTACTAGCTCCACCAAAAATGCTTTAATGTCTATAAAGTCCTGGGGCTCAATACTTCCTGAGCCATCGATGAGCAGATAGATGTCAGCGAGATCTGTGTCTAGACAACCTGGAGAGAAACAATAGACAGTTAACAAGTAAACCACAATAACTAGATTATTAGTATTTAATCAGTTTATTATATGTAGACTCTGGTATCAGTATCATTGTAGAAATATTTTAGTAAAGCTGTTAAGCAAAGCTCTGCTCTGTTTACAATGCTTATAATTTAACTTAAAGCAGAACTTCAGTCTTTATGTAACCTCCCCATCCTGCTTTCCTCCCCTTGCGCTCAGGCAGGACGCGGGGGTTGCAAATAAAATCACTTTACCTTGCCCCGGGACCCCAGCATCACTCAGGACTATGGCTGCATTTTAGAGTCTGACCCCTCCTCCACTGGAAACAAGAGGATTGCAGTGATCAGGGGAGTTGTTATTTTACCATCCAAATTGAGATTAGCACAGGGGGAAGGTGGAGTAGATGTGGGTTATAAAAATCATGGAGTAACAAGCCTTCGCCTGCAGATGCTAATCCGAATATTTTTATCCAGGATTGAAATAATCAGTTTTAAGCAGCAGTATAAGGGCAGCTAACTTATTAACATTACTGTACAGAGATTTAAAGCAGACCATGAGTCAATAATAGAATGTTTAACATATTGCTCCACTCCCCCCTCCCCCCACAATGATCAGTGGCATGAACTGATTGAGAGGGCTTAACCCCATTCAGATGTGGAATAGCTTGCAAATATGGTGCGCCAGAAACTACATTGGAGTGGAAATCTTGCTACACACCTGACAATCCTGCTTACACATGAGCATGAGGAGGAGTTGTGCAGCCCACACCAAACTGAGAAACATGGGACAGCTTGAATAAGCAGCTGCAGAAGGAATTCTGTGTGTGAGGAAGCTGTTACAATGTATCTAGTCCCCCCCAAAACTCCTGTACTCAACTCCACTGTACACCCAGCCCATGTTCTGCCTCCACTGCTATAGCTCGAGCATCATGGCTGTTGGAGGCCATACCCATCCCTGTCACATTATCTGCCCCTAGAAAACTAATAACAGTATACATGCAATTGTAATGCTCAGTGCTCATTGACCAGAAATAAAAAAATATGATTCTTAGTTAGGTGGAGCCATGCAAATGATATCTTTACACCTTTGTAAAATCTCATAGTCTCAGAAAGTGCTGACTGGGTATGCAATGTTTGCTTATATTTTCTAATATTTACACAATGACATAACTACATGTGTTGGAGCCCTGGTGTGAACATTAAATGGAAGAGCAACAATGATGTGGCATGGCCTCCTGGGCATTGGTGTGGTTGCACCCTCTGTACCCCCTATAGTTACACCTGCGCAGCCATTACTTCATCAGCACAGGGCTGGAAGTGATGGCCATATGGGAAGGAAGGCTACTGCTAAGAATTAAGGGTGAATCCTGTTACCCCTGGTACCCCCTAAATGTTCCATGTAAATACTTTATTTTTTAATAAAGTGCTCTTCCCCTTGTATCCTTGAATAGGAGGCTTTTTGGTCTCTTTAAAAAGGAACATCGGACTAAAAACAGAAAGGGGCTAATTCCCTCCCACATCAGCCCATACTTTCCTATTGGATGTTGCTGCAGCCTGCTGCTGCGATATCTGGCTGCTTCAGGGCTCGATTACTGCCCCCCCCGCCGGCTTAGCTGTCTGTAAGTGACAGAACAGCTTTAGCCACCCTCTTCGAAATTCCGCGCCTCTCAGCAAAGTCTTCGGTGGTATTCGAAGGATGCAGACTGAGGTTGGTTTTAACCCTCTCCCCCGATGTTCCTCTTTAAGACCTCTAGATTATGCTTAACATTGGTCTCTTCAAGTGGCATGTCCCATCTGTTACTGTGCTCTCAGGCCTTACCTTCCATACCGCCATCACTTCCAGTGCTGCCTGGGGCCACTAGCCCAAAACATGTATCCACAAGTACAAATTGATGGCTGTGTAAATATTAGAGGATATACTCAAGCATTACACATTGGGCCTGCTCTTACAGAGCATATAAAATATTACAAAGACAAAAAGGGGTGATTATAGGAAAGAGTACAACCTCTTGCTCTGTCTAGCATTCTTACCTTGTCTTATATTTTCTGTTATTTTTGGTTCAGCAAAAGAAGCCCGATCAATGGCATTTGAAATTTTCTTCAGTAAAATGTCAGATTGTCCTGAAAGGTCAGAAAAGGTCTTCACCCTTATGCCATATTGATCAGGCGGATAGGACAAAATCTGGGATAGTTGTGTGTCATTGGCTTTTGCAATTCCCACTGTGAAGACTTTAACACCTTCCTGGTGAAGCAGTTTGGCCGCCTCTGAAATGCTGTCTGCAGAGGAGCTGTGAGTAACCAGAATTCCTATTTGATGGATTCCTTGATGCTTCCGGCTAGCTTTTATATCACCGAACACATTAGTTCTTGTAAAATTAATAGCACTGCCAATATTGGATATTTTCATACTTGAAGGCTTTAATTCTGCCATTATTTGTTCTACAAAAGTTTGGTTGACTCCCATATCCAGGGTTGTTATTACTCTAGCTTTGCTGTTAAACACAACAACTGCTACATGGACGCAAACATTGCTGATTTCTAGACCCATAGTAATGTTCTTCAAGAAAGTGATCAAACTCTTGCTGTCTGATGGGCTGTGTTGTGATATGTCCACCATTAATACGACATCCGAGGCCAAGGATTGCTTACAAACTATAAAAAAAAAGTATTATTATCATCAGGCAAATTAATTTTAAAAACTGTGAAAAATCTGTTAATAGAAAATATACTTATTTCAATATTTTGAATTAACTCAATCAGTTGCATCTATACTGTCTCTGGGAAGCACATCTTAGCCAGTGCTTCCCAAGGAAACGTAGAAACGTGAAGTGGCAAATGTTTACATCATGGAAGTTCTTACATTAGCAGGCCCATGAAGATACAAGTGATGATCTGAAAATTCCTCCACCTGCCAGTCAGTCAGTCAGTCAATCAGTCAGGCTGAAAGTTTGGTGATTGGTGGGAGAGTCTGCCTCACACAGGGGCCTAGAATATTGGTCCTGGAAGTTAATATTCTAATATTAAAGTGGGAAAAAGAGTGAAGGGTAAACTCTAGTCAAGAATTTGGAAGGATGCTATTGGTGTGCTTTTGTGTACCAATTTTTGACAAACCAATCAGGATATGAATAATTTCAGTCTTTTCAGTCTCTACCTGGTACTTATCTGCTAAGCAGGGTTGACCTGGCTATTGGGAACCCAGAGAGAATTGTTAGGCACACCCACTGCTTTTTGGGGTCACCTGGGTTAAGCATCCTCTTGGTATGCAGCCTACTGCACGTATTGCTGGAATTCACTTATTAACGCCTCCACTCTTTGCCACCCAAGTCCCAACCCCAACACGTACCCGCCCTCCCAGCCAGGACACCCCAACCTATGTTGTTTCCCTGTATAGATATATGTCTTCAGCATTATGACAATGGGGGCCATAACCACTCCTGCCACAGAATCTGCTCCTTCAAAAAAAGCTTCAATGATCAAGTCCCCCTCTGCCCCGACCTGTCTGAGCAATGCAATAGCCTCATGAACATATATTTTATAGTAATACGCTGATTTGGAATACTGTAATTGAGAGCTTTCAAAGCTGTAAGTGGTATTAAGCTTAGTAACTACAGCACTGACATCTGGCTTATTCTGGGGGTTTCAATTGACACTGCTGCAGCGCTGTACAACGTAACACGTAGAACAGAGTCTTGTTATATTCTAAAAAGCCATCTAAAAACAGATATGATGCTGTAACAATTGTCACATTTTACCTTGTATAGCAACCACATGCCCTGCTATTACAATGTAAACAGCACACAACTGACTGAGATGTGTGAGTGATCTCCCTATCTTGCTGCAATAGAGATCTCATTTTTATGATGCTGTTTCTGTACATAGTAAAGCTTGATAATTACCACTTTAGCCAAACAACTTGCAGTTCAACAATGAATGATGCTTCTTATATAATAGGTTTCCTACAATACTTTTAATCATCCCGAGCAGTGATAGTCCCTGATAAGTGATTGCAGAGGATGGTTTCTTGGACTCAAACCCTATAGTCATCAGTTAGTTGGGATCATGACTGTGGGTTTGGGTAAACTTGTGGGCTGCAGATCACCTATTCATTGTATAGTATTACATACTAGCCTGGAATGGAAAACACATTATCAGTTCAATCGGGACAACCAACCTTACTTACATAAAGTCTCGTTGCTTGCTGTTCCATTGCCTGGGGTATCAGTAGTAACTGCTGGGGTTATTGCAGTAGTCATTATTTCTGTCAAAATAGAAAACAAGTAAATCTCTTTGAGCAGCATAACATTTTATAGATTTTAGGACAGTCATATGCCACAAAATTGAGAGAACTTATGATCTGCCATACTGACATGTATGGCCATGCTGATATGGGTGATGGAAAGATTCATCTATGATCTCCTGTGGCTCCTAACCCTTGGCAGCTGTCCCTTTAGGACCAGGCATCTAGAATAGGAGCAAACTCCACATACATACGGCAGGTACGTATTATTTTTATTTATTATGTCTATATGGTGTGGGAGGGATGGGATTTTTAAGTGGTCTAAAACCTGGGATTTTGGTCCATGTAACTGGGGCACCTTGATCTGGGATGTTCTGCTGTGTGCACATTTTCTTTCTGAAGGCAAGGAAAAGCTATTAGTTCAGTTACATGCTGCACAACAGGAGCAGCAATTGCTTTTGGTCAATACTAGAGATGAGCGAACTTTCACGAATCGCTCATCTGAAAAAAAAAATGCCGGCATGGTGGGAGCGGGCAGGCCAGCTACGCCTGTCAGTGGGCCGCCGCCGGCCCGCTGACAGCGTAGCCGGCCTGCCCGCTCCCACCTCAGCTGTCATCAGAGGACGCGTCATCAGAGGACTCGTCATCAGAGGGCGCCTGAGAGCGGCGCCGGCCTCCACGCTCCGACCATGCAGGTAAGTGTTTGCTTTTTTAAAAAATGCCGGCATGGTGGGAGCGGGCAGGCCGGCTGCGCTGTCAGCGGGCCGGCTTTCGGTCCTGAGGAAGGGGGCCACAGTGCACCCCGAAACGTCGACCAGAAACCAATCCTTGTTTTGCACGATTTATGGTGTTTGGATTACAAATATAAGCTCATTTACTTTTACCTTTACATTGGAGTGCTGGTTCTTTACAAAATTCTTGGACTTTGGCGGTGTCTCCGCAGACCGCGCACCCACCCGACATGGGATACATATGAGTAAGACAGACACTAGAAAATTTGCTTGAACCCCAAGCTTGGCAGGAGTTTCATTTAGTTGGGGTGTATGAGTGTCCCCTCCTCTCAATAGCCAACATTTTTATATAGATTTTTAATTACATAATTTCGCAAAAGTGCTCCTTCAAGCTTCCCAAAATGTGTCCCTCTGAAAAAATCATGGTCAGCTTAACCAATGGGAAGCTTGGGGGGCATTTAAACTAGGACTTGAGACGTTGAGACATTTATTTACTGAAATAATGAGAACATTTAATGAATTTCTTTACCGCACTTTGAGGAAGTGGAAACTTCTCTAACCCAGCATGAGTGATATGATAACATATAAATGTATTTGTCCCCTTTAAAATGTCCTCCAAGTTATTAAAAATGTCATCCACCTATTAGTAGGCAGCACCACTGTGGTTGGTTAAGAAGAACAGTATTTTCTCACCTTCCGTGGACTCCACATATCTTTTGTGAACTGCTTTTTCAATGGAGGCTGCCATGTCCTTTGAAAATGTGCTTAGGTCTCTCAAATTGTCTATCTTGAAAGCAAGTTCAGTGGATGATGCCATGGCTTCCAGATCCTTTAAGGAGGCCTGTTTTAGACCAAGTGTGATAATTCTAACGTTGTCCCGCTTTAGAGCAACAGCTGATGATTTTACATCATCAGTAGAAGATCCAGATGTTACCACAACTAGTACTTGTGGGTGCTTCTCTCTTCCATTTCTGTCTTTAAGAAATATTTCATGAACCTTTGAGAGGGCATTTCCAGTCTTCAATGACCCGCCTTTGAATAAAAACTTATTTTTTATATAATTCAGAATCTGGTTTTTTGTTTTATGTTCGGACATTAAGAAACCAACTTCAGTATCTTCACTATACTTCACAAGACCAAAGCGATAGAGATCAGCGCCTATTTGAAACTGAGAAATTGTTCTTGACACAAATGATTTTAGCTGGTTGAAGATCTTTTCTCCTATGTTGTCTGAACCATCCAGAAGAAATATTACATCTCCATACGGCATTTCTACTGTTATAAAAAGACAAGTATAAGAACTTAGGGAGGATACAACATCAAAATACATTAAAACTTCTATTAAAACGTCTTACCATCACTGATTGGTGGCTGCTGAGCGGTTGACTGCAGCCAGCAAAATATTATGAGCACAATGGAGACAAAGTGCATTTTTAGGGTCCAAAGAAATAGTTGCTAAGGAAATCTAAGGTTAAAAGGACAAGTAAGACCAAAGAAAAAATGAATTTGTGGGTTACTAATATGTTTAGGCCATATCAGTATAGAATACTTTTATTAACATACATAAATATCATCAATTAATGTGCTGAAAAGATATTTCTTGTTGATTCCTATTTGTTTTGTTAACATTGCATATCTTTTTGTTCTTAGTAATGTCAGTTCAGCATGGAAAACTTACCATGCTGCTCTGCTCATTCAGCAACAGATATTAATGCTTCTGGCAGTATTGGGTGAAAATTCCTCAGTAAATTGTATCTTCCCACATGTATTGCTGGCTCATAAGGGAGGACAAATTACCTCCAATCCATGATCATGCAATACTCCTGTCTGGACAACTTTTAATTGGTCACTTGAAGTACGTCTCTGCAATCAAGCACAACCATGGCTGGACTGAAGAGAAGAAGAACCAGGGCTCCTGTCTTGGGACCTCCAGCACTTGTTAACAACGTCAGTGATTAATCTACATTTACGTATGCAAGCTACACTGCAAACGCCACACTAGCCTGATTTTCTTTGCATTTCTGCCTCTCCAGTTCAGCTTAGATTCCAGTTCAGCTTAGATTCAGTGCAGGTTAGATGGCGGTGGTAGATAAGTGGGACTACAATTTGTCTAAGGACAGCGATACCTTTTTGCAGGTATTTCTGACAGAGCCACCAACAAGAATTATTGGGCCCTGAAAACAACAATATCAGGGTCTCCTATATATGATACGGCATAAAATGATGATGCTCCAGTATCAGGTAAACAATAGAGCATGTGCCAAACACGGTTTGCATGGGGCTAGCCAGCATATATAATAGGTTCATGGGATATTTAAGGGTCTGGAGGGCTCCCATAACTCACAACTTATAATATGTAATGGCTGCCTTGCACTCATGGTTCCAATATTCAACCCCCCACCCATTGCAGCTCCTCCATTGCCCATATTGAACATATCAGACAAGTACATATCTGTAACAAAAATTTGCATCTTACCATACCTAGCATGCTTTGTTTCTCTAATCCAGTCACTTCTACTGCTGCTAGATCACTGTTCTCAAACAGTCTGCTCTGCTATCCTATTATGTGGCAATTTTAAAGCTGTGGTGGGGGCTCACAGTCGCACATTACAGGAGACTTATTTGTACTGCCCTGATGGCAGCCCATTAATTTTAACATGAGCTGTGGTTTGCATTGGTACAGTACACATGGGAGTGGGACAGGATGCAATGTGGATGGGCTGAGAAGTGTACTACAAACAGGGTGTAGTGTGGGTGGACTGTGGGTATTGTGACAGTATGGTGAACAAATGGGCTGTGAACCAGGGCATAGAACAGGTGGGCTGCTGGTCAGGAACAGGACTATAAGTCAGGGTTTGATACAAATGGGTTGTAAAATATATATTTTTTAACTAAACACCCTAAGAGGGTAATCAGTGATCAGTTTTAAGCTTTATATTATTGTATTTAAAGAGCACCCTTAGATGTATGTAGTACATAAAGTTTGTGTTCGGCAAGTTCGGCTGAACTTTGAACAAAAGTTCTGGTTCAGAAACCTAAACACAGACCCTATTGAAAACAATAGGGACCCAAACTTTGGAGGGTGATTCTGCCTGTGGGGGGCAGAATAGGGGATGACAAAATAAAAATTGTGATGGTGAGTATAGGGGGGATCAGAGTGTGCAGCAGGAAATGCTGCTGTACAACTTAACTGAGCCCCAATACGGACCCTAGTTGGCGGTGGCATTCCTTTCAAATGGTCCATGGCTGGGGCCACAGAAAGGTGGCCACCACCTCCACAATGGCACTAGGAGTGTCCTCAGCAGCCCATCAATCAGATTTTCTGTGTTCAGAATGAATGGGAACTTACTTACACTTCCTGGTTTATTAGTGCTAGTCAGCCATGTGCTACTGCAGAGACTTAAGTGAGCCACAGAGAAAGCGTGTCAGGTGCACACGTGGAAACCAACACACCAGAGGGAGAGAAGCAGAACATCCAGCCAGCCAGTAAGCAAGCAAGCACAACTCTAAGGGAGGATACAGTCGAGCATAGGGGGACTGGAGTAGTTAAACTGAAGATATTCTATGAGGTTTGATAGCCTGTCCACCCCAGCCCCTAGAACAGAACATGAATGCAGAAACTGTCTTTAATAATGCTGATGCTGCACATTATTTTGTTGAATAAAGTAAAGGAAACAGGCTCAGGAGAAATCTAGTGTGTTGGAGATACACCTGCTCCATACACAGTTCTCTCAGGATCTCAAAAAATCTGCGACACCACATGCTGCTCAGTCTTGTTAGTGGACAACACACCAATAATACTAGCAGCAGGAGAAGCTTAACTTAGCTCTCAGTTAAAAAGAGGTACTGGAGATACCCTCCCAGACATAATGAGGAAAATATTAAAACTTGTTTTGGGCCTATCAAGACTGGCAACTGGGGAACCCCCGTTGAGTTAAAAGAGGTAACATATGGGGGAGAAGCAAGTGTCAGGGGACTGATGGCTTGATGGTCACATGGGGATGCACATTTTTCATGGGCAAGTTTATTTTTGACCCCCATTAAGACCACAGCTTTAGGAATCGGGGACATTTTTGGTACACAGATGATCAATAGAGATGGGTGATCCGGAACCTGACCCTGAACACAAATTTCAGAAACAAATGTATGAATGTATGAATAGTGCAATGAAGGGTGTTCGACCACACTTGTAAGTATAATAGGATGTTTTTAATACCAGCACTTGATTCTATGATGCTATACTCAATATTGAATAGAATATACCATGAAAATTGAGAATGCACATGCACATGAACGCATGTACATTCCCTGCTTTGTTTTCTATTGTACAATTGATAGCGTGTAATACAGTATGTACTATTCCTATGGGTTCGATAATCTTTAGCACAATTTGTGACATTAACAGATTTTTATTGACTAAGCTGTAAGATGCTTCAATTTATCTAATAAAAATTGTTTGATAATAAAAAATAACTGTAGATTAAAAGCTGCCCTTGTTAGCAAGTGGTAGAGATGGGAGCCGGGGTTTGCCCATTTGTAATTCAGCCCTGGCATAAGTGAAGCAGTGTCCTCACCCATTATTGCTTTGTTGGTTCTCCAGACTTTAGCTTATTGTACATCAGAGTGCTAAGTATTTTATCTGGGAAGGACACATGTTACTTTTGGTGAATGTCATTGTTATGAAGGCAGTGGTGTCAGTAATGGTGAGGGTGGGAAATGTTGAACTTTCAGACATATTGTCATCTAGTGAAGGAGTTAGCTGGGGGGGGGGGCACAGAGTTAAAGTTATGTAGTAGTCCTTTATCTGAGCCTGTTCTTATGGTCATGTCTTTTTGGCTCTCTCTTAGGCTCTCTAGTCTCCACTGGGACATTTTTTTGACAAACTGTTGGCTTTTAGACAAGAGTAAGGGAAGGTATAAAGTAAAGGCATGGATCTCTTTTATCTTAGTTCCCCATCTCTCTCTCTTCAGTACCATACTGTGATTTGTACATCATAACTACCTTTGTATGGAAATAGAGTTTTTTGTAATCATAAAAATCCATATAAACATGTTGGCTAATGAGAGGAGGGTCACTTGTACACCCGAACTGAATAAAACTTCCACAAGTTTGTGGTTTTCTTCTGCTGGTAGGAATAAAATCCAGGGGTAACATGATTCTGAGTGTATCAGTGGTGACAGAACCTTCCATTAAAACAAAGAAACAAGCCTGGTTGGATATTTCTTGAAGCCAGGTGTGTAAATGACTCCTCCTCCCGCTATCCAAGGTTACATAACATATGTACTAATTAACCACCTTATATATACCACTCAATAAATTCATTTCATACATATATGGGAGGGGTATTAACAACCAACTGTATGGGTTACAAACAACTATATCTAAATTGATGGATAATTGGTATAATTGTTGTAGCATGATATACAGTGTCAGACCATGTAATACATAACAGGAATAAGGTTTCGCTTGCTGAGAACGCTGAGAACATTGAAATACAATCTCAAAAAAGCCCAGCAGTTCAGTAGGAACCAGTGATCACTACGATAAGAAGATACTGAATAAGAGGGCGATGTCAGATGTTCCTAGCAAACTGCCAAGAATAATATTGGCTTAGCTGGATCTAAATGTTGCAGATCCTGTTTCTGTGTAATATTTTCCTAGTGTCAGTCGTAACACATTACATAGGACTAAAGCGCAATGTCCTGTGGCTGTTGGGAAGATCTTTTTTATACACACACACAAACATGTCTATTCAGCACCAGTAGAAATAAAACCCCTACAGCGTGAAATCATTCTCAAAATACTCTCAAGAGCAAATCTCTTGCATGATTCAGGGGACACATAAAAAAACTTGCACTTGCAAGTGAAACAAAGCAATGCAAGATCATCTGCTCTATAAGAGTTTTCCCAGCCTTGCATCAGAGTTTTCATTTGATTATTGCATCAGCTTGAGTAAAAGCCAAAAAAGAAAGTTTTTGTGGCTTTTTTCATTTAAAAACGTGCTGCAAATTCCCTCTTCCAGAGCCAACCAGCCTGGGCACCAGGTATAGGGGCTGGTAATCCAAGGGCAGACCGGTTGGCCCCTGGCCCAGCCCCTAAGCCCTGTCTAGGGGACCTCTTACTAGTTTGTTTTCATTAAAAAATAAAATATGCATTTACAGCATGGCTGCTTTCAGTAAAAAAATGCCAGTTGGTGAAGCAAACTTTTTACTTTATTTTTTGGCATGGTTAAAAGTCTATACTGAAAACTATCTTTCTTCCCCAAAAAACACTCCCTGAATCACACAAGTTTAACTTTTTGAGCATATTTTATAAAAAAGAAATTATATTTGAAGAAAATTTGCATTAAAATAATGTTGAATTGGGGGGGAACATCTGTATCTTTTCTTCTGAAACCGTGGCTTTAAAACAATGCTAATAGCTACAAGAAGTAAAAAACTGCACAGTTTTGTTTTAAAAGACAGAAAAGTACTCACCAAATCGCAGGCAGTTTTACACCTGCTGATCTATCAGATCCACTGAAACATGGCAGTCATGCCTTCTGTAACCTAAAATTATACTGCACATGGTTAGAAAGAAGCCAGATTTATAAAGTGTGACATTGTGTATTATTTCTGCTGACCTTTGTGCCTACTCTGGCATGTCCGCAGTGGGGCAGTTATTATTTTTGTTATTTTTCTTAGTGTGCATTGAGTGGTGCTAGTCAAAATGTCTGTTCTTAAATAGTCATCTTTCATTGGTGCGCTAAGTTTGTCCCTATAGGACAGCGACAGCCTGCGTCAACTGTATTCTTATTGGCCACTAAGCTGAATTTAACTGTGCCAGTAAGCTGTATTCTGTTCTGCCAAATTCTTGCACTGCCTGCCATATTTACACATTTTTAGCAAGTGCCGGTTGCCTTTGCTGTTTGTAAACACTGTTGTAATAAAAATGTGGCAAGCTTTGTGTGTTTAATTCCATTTATAGTTATTGAGGTTGGGTGAACGCAAAGCTGTTAAAATCAGAAGGAAAAAGAGAAAGATCAATTTGTAAAAGAATAGCAGAGGGTGAGAAAGGTGTTTGCAATTTTGACATGTTACACAAACGATTTCCTTTTTGGCATTTTTTTTCAACGTTTTTGCATTATTAACTTCATATTATCATTATTGCATTATAAACACTTCAATGCTTTTTCTGCCTATGTGTTTTATTCTCAGCTCAGGCTTCAGCACCACTTATTACTGGTGTAGCCAATACAACCACATACGTCTATATAAGGCATTCTACTTGGCGTTGACTGACGCATAGAGTGCAGCAGTGGTTTAACTAATCGGTACTAAATGGCACGACTCCTTTAATCAGGCCCTAAAAAATGTCCAGATTTCACATTATAAAAAAGTTTTCCAGTCCTTTCCTGGTCTCTCCAGCTAACACTCAGATGATTAGGCATTGAGGAGCCATCTATCCTATGCCTATTAATTATATAACTGGATGTAACCTACAGCACCACATCTCTTTGTGGGACATCTCTATTTGGCCCTTGGTATCTGAAACCCCCAGGATTGCCTAAAAAATGAAGCTTTTTCCACGATCATGTGTGCTCTACGGCTGCACCCCTGCTAAGCTCTATCTGTAAATACTTGTTCCAGCCACTGCAAAAAAATGTGCGCAGGTAAATGCAGAGGAGTGGGGGGGGGGGGGGGGTGCAGTCATCAGCATAACTGGCAAAAGCTGAATGGAATGCACACCAGTGATTGGCTGGCAGCAAGGAAAGTTGAGTTAACTGCAATCAATGGGAACACACACAGCGGGGCATCCTGGAGTAACACAACCTGGGATGGTAAAAATTCTGCCCAAAAGAGGGCACATTGACACAACAAACAAAAATAATGATCAATAGAGCTCATTGTATAGGGGGAAAGGATTTGCATAAAGTTTCACAAACCTTAGTAAATAGATTAGTAATAGATTGATGAATTGTATTTGGTAACGTCTCTCTTTAAGTTGCTGGATCATCTGTTGAAATAACAATGAGAAAAATCTAAGTAATTAATCCAGGCAGGAATGAGATACCTGAGAGAAATACAAATAAAACACTGATTACAACTAGCGATGGACTTCAGATCTTGCCTATTTGATCCGATTCACCCCCATCCCAGATACTAAATTGTTCAGTCTGTGTTCTGTTCAAAGCCTGCCCTGTCAAGGTGAGCTCTCACTCCTGCCCCATCTAACGATGTCTGCTGCCAATACCTGTTGCCATCTCTGCCACATATGACCATGTCTGCTGCAAAGTCCTGGGACAACCCTGCCGGGTCTGACCATTTCTTGTGCAAGCCCTGTTGCCAACCCTGCCACATCTGACCACATTTGCTGCAATGCTCTTTGCCAGCCTTGACATGTCTGACCATGCCAGTTTCTGATATCAGATCACCTGTGCCATCAGCACTGCCCCCCCCCCCCCCGGTTTACCCCTCAGCCTCACCGCAGCCACCCCTTAGCGGTTTCTGCTTTGTGTCAGCTCCGGGCTCCTACTACCCCCTACTTCTCCTAATAATTGCAGACTGAGTCACATGATCTATTGACTGTGTACAACTGGTGATCTATTATAAAATAAATTAGGAAAACCTTCTCCATAAATTTCCCCTCTAGAGTTAAATATTAAACCCCAGGGTTATGTGAATTTGATTTTGTTATTGTTAGATCATTTTTATCCTCGGTCTGATGATATAAGTTCTTTAGTTATTTATATTATCCCTATGATTTTCATTCTATTTTTAGAGGTAATTGTCTTGTACCAGTTAAGAGATTATGTTTCAAGTGTAAAATATGTATGAATGCATTGTAAGCCACCTATATACTGTATGATATTCTTTCTACAGAAACAACCTAACATATGCTGTACATACAGTAGTAAAATTATTGTTCCCACGGGTCTGCGTGCATCTATTCTGAATCTGATTATACAATTGTTTCAGGACCTTGGAGAGCAACACATTTCTTAAAAGATTACTGTATATAAACAGATGTGCTAATAATTCTTATGTGGGGGTGGAAAATAAACCATATAATAAAGCCTTTTTATTTTGGTTATCTTAATTAATTGCATGGTCTTTATTTTTGCAGACAACACGAAGATACGTAGCACAGGGTAACCTTTTGAAGAGGTTCACAAGCTTCAGGTTGATTTGGGCACTTATGTAAATTCATACAATGTAAATGTAAAGTCATACACTTACATTTGTCCTCGAGGGAGTGAAACTGGGAGAATCACTTGTTGAGAAGGATCTGGGGGTACTGGAAGACCACAGGCTAAACAACAGTATTTACTTTTAGGCAGCTGCCTCTAAGGCCATCAATATATTATCATGCCTTGTAAAGAGGCATGGAATCACAGGATAGGGATGAAATATTGCCTCTTTACAAGCCCATATCTAGAATATGTGGTCCAGTTCAGGGCATCAGTTCACAGAAAAGGGAGCCCTGATTTTGGAAAGGATGCAGTGGAGAGCCAAGGAGAGTCAAGGAGAAGCTGTCCTCAGTGGCAGGTGTCTTCTCCTCCTCATGCCCCCCTCCAGCCATGCGCCATCGACACCCGTGAGCTGGGCTGGGTGCCACCATGCTGTGAGAGAAAGTCCTCCTCCTCTGAATCCTCCAATACTGTCCGCTGGCTGGACAGTGTCGTACCTGGCCGCTGTTGGCCCAGCAACCCATGACCAACTGACACAGCTGCAGTACTATCAGAGTACTGACACCGAGACCAGCAGCTTGTGAGGTAGAATGAATAACAGAATAAAACACACCACACCAGATAAATAAGAACCAATTTAGAATTTAACAGTTGGATATTAGGCAAAGTACTGAACACAATAGTTGGTGTATAATAAATGCAGCCACTGGATTAAGGCAATAAATGATTATAGAAGAATCTAGTGGAATTTCTACTTTTGAAGAATATGGGGGGGGGGGGGGGTAACTCAACAAAAGCTAAACTTGTGTCTAGGTTACTTTATCATATACGGCTATTTGGATAACTATAAAACACACTGTATGCTCTTTGTAATTCAAACAATCTATCAATACACACACAATCTGTTTAAAATGTAAGGTGAACTCTATATAATTAACATTAGGTAGATGATGCTCTAAATTTGTAACTATGCAGTAAATAGTGAGAACTGAGAAGAGTTCACTTATCCTTGGACCAAACGATCTTGGTGGAAAATAACAGTCCTGTTATTGCTGACTAAAATAGTGCTGTTTATTTAAATATTTTCCAGATATTTCTTTCTTCAAGTGGTCACCGGCCTCAAAAACTCCTAAATAAAATGACGAAGGGGGAGTTTCTTTCTTTGCACACAGTGAATAACACACAAAAAAAATAAGCCTTTACACCCTTCACACAGTTCAGCAGTGAGGTAAATAAGGAGAGTGTTTGTTTCAACCAAAAACGTCACTGTGGCCCTATAATTTATGTGGCTCAGAAACACATACAGACACAGAAGTGCTCCGTCTGATCCACCTCACGGACTCTGGTCTCTCAGAGCTGTGCTGTGCCTTTTATAGGCTGCAGGAATGACCTCACCAGCCTCTCTCTCATGTCTGGCTCCGCCCACCCACACACACAAGAGTTTTCCAGAAGCCTCCCAGCAGAGGTTTGTTATATGTCGTTACACGCTTTCCCAGACTAAATGTCCTGAAAACCTGTCTAGCCCTGACTCCAGGCTATTTCCCTAAAAAAACACGTTTAGGACATTTATTTGTCCAGACATTTAAATGTCCAGACTCTATCTTTAAATAAAGGGCAGGTGTTTTAAAAATAATAAAGCTCTATCTGTCCCTCAGCAGCAGCACCTCTCCCTGTCTAACAACCAGAGCGAGCAGCGGTGGTGTGCAGTGTGACACAGGCCCGCCTTTTATACAGTGAGGGTCAGGTGACCTGCTGAGCCAGTGGTGGGAAGGGGAAGGAAGAAGGTTGATTGGCTGCTGGGCACATTGCCAATCATGATGTTCTTCCATGCTGTGGCCAACACATGTTTTTTAAAAAATATGTACACGATACATGCACTTTACCTACAGTGCCCATAGGCTCCTGCTCAGGGCCGGCGCCAGCGGTGGCGAAGCAGGGCAGCTGCCAAGGACCTTCGGGCCCCTGGGGGGCCCCCTTGGTTCTGGCATGATATGGATGTCGCAGTGCAGTACGTTTGTTAGGAAACAATACCCCCCACCCCACGAGCTGGCTGGTCACTAACATGCCAGCGCCCCCCCTCCCCAAAGCAAGCCAGCCTCGAGCAGCAGGCTCTCTTATTGATGGTGCAGTGGCCCCCAACCCTCGGTGCTCCTTCCAATGACAGCAGCAGCGTCGGCGTGATCCGGGGGTTAGGGGGTGGGGCCACTGCACCATCAATGAAAGTGTGAAGCTCGAGGGCGGCTCGCTCGTGGGGGATGTGTCGCTGCTGCGAATGAAGCAATACGTAAGCTGCTCATTCCGGGGGGGGGGGGGGGGGTCTGTGTGCCTGTGTGTGTGTGTGTGTGTGTGCATGTGCTGCTATATGTGTGTGTGTGCATGTGCTGCTGCTGTGTGTGTGTGTGTGTGTGTGTGTGTGTGTGTGTGTGTGTGTGTGTCTGTGTGTGTGTGTGCATGTGCTGCTGTGTGTATGTGTGTGTATGTGCTGCTGTGTGTGTGTGTGTGTGTGTGTGTGTGTGTGTGTGTGTGTGTGTGTGCGTGCATGTGCTGCTGTGTGTGTGTGTGTGTGTGTGCATGTTTTTAATTTAATGCACAGCAAATGGCTGTGATTGGACAAGGGCCCACACTGTAGGACTGGGAAGAGGGGAGTTGATCTGGGGGGTTTCATACAGTGGGGCATCTCAATTTGGGATGCCCCAAGAGCAGGGAACAGTACCCAGGATAGGTAGAATCACAGTTTTTGTTCTACTTTAAAGTGGAAAAAAGCCCAGGAATTTGAATTTCTCAGGTTTTGTTCCTTGTTCCCGGGGCCTTCCAAATTAAGATGCCCCACTGTGTGATACCCCCCCAGTAATCCCAGCAAGACTTGCCTATCCTTGATCCAACAAAGCATGGGCGGGCTCTTGTCCAGTTAGAGCCCTTTGCCATGTTCACAGTCTTCGGCAAAATACTCTGATTGCCTTGAATGGGGAGTTACACACAACGGGGGAAACCAGGTGTTGGACCCGGAATCTTTTCAATTCCAGGCCAGTCGCTGGTGGTTTTTGTTCTGCTTTAATGGTGATTTTTGGGGGTGATGGGTGTGTGGAGGCCTTAATGCTTGCATATGTGTTACAGGTATCTGTGGGGGGACACTGTGTTGATGGGGTTAAATGGACCAATAAACAGGATTTTCACTATCCTGGTCTGCTTTTCTGGGGCATCCCAATTTAGGATGCTTCCTTGTGTGATTTCCACCCCCGGGTTTTGGTTTGCTTTAAGGTGGACCAAAGAGTCTTGGTCCACATAGCATGATCCTTAGGGGAATCCAGATTTGGGATGCCCCCTAGTGTATCCATCTACAGAAAGGAGTGCTTCTCTATTCTTGCTCTGCAACTACTGAAACACCAAACCTCTACATACTCACCTACTTCCAGGAACTCTTGTCAGTGACCAGTTGTAATTAGCAGAGCACTTTCCCCCTGCTAAATGCCACAGATTACTGACATAGTATCACAGAGGGGTACACTGTGGGGCATGCAAATGTGGATGCCCCCTAAGGAGCATGCTTTGTAGTCAAAAACTCTATAGTGTTTTGGTTCACATTAAAGCAATCGTCCCCCGGTCCACATGAGCCAGCCACCAGCTGGGGACATGGAAAAACCCTGCACACCTGCTGATTGGTGGACGTGGTGCTGCCACACACAAGCAGAAGTGTGCAGCAGTTTTCTGCTTACCCTGTTTGCAGCTGGCTAGCAGTGTGCTCAGTGCTGGGGGGGAAGATATGATGCATAAAGGGGCCCACCGAGATCATTCCACCCAAGGGCCCACATAAACCTGCAGCCAGCCCTGCTCCTGCTGCATGATCTTCTGATGACTATTACGATTCCTACTTCACCATGCAAGCAGAGAGGTGTAAATGGTCCCTGAGACTGTCAGACCGAAGAACATATGATGTGCAACATTCAAAAATACTATGGGGTTTATTCATGAAGGCATAGCGGCAGGTAGTGCTTCATAGCGGCAGGCAGCATCTGGTGAATGCTGGGCGCTGTATGCAATACCACATTTATGTAGGCGATTCTGGTGAGCGACTCTAACAGCGCCATGTAGCGTACGATTCATCATTATAGGCGGCTCAGTGTATAGCGCCGGCGCTCTAGCTTCCAGAGCGCCAGGTATTACCTGTCGCTACCTGGCGCTCTCCTATACATTTCAATGGACGTTTTCTTCTGTTTTAACTTTTGTTTTAACATTGTGTGACCTCTCCTGGCCTGAAAACTTTTTTTCATTTTTTAATAATTTTATGCAGAATTGTCATTACAGGTTTGGCATTAAAGTATTAATGTCACGATGTTACAACAATGTCATTCCATGTGTTTTCGCTTTGTTACTGGTGGATATGTGTTCAAAAACAAACTTTAATCACACAGCGTCTGGCGCTCTATGCTATAGCGACCAGATCCAGAGCGCCTACGCTGTGTGTGTCATTTTTTTTGTTGAATATGGTGTGAGTCGCTGAGAGTTGGTCGCTGGCGCTACCTTTCGCTCCTTGCAGCGCTGTACTGGTGTTAGAACACCCAACATACAACACATTCATCAATGCCGGGCAGGTTACTACAGCGAATGAGACGCTCTGTTCCAGCGCCTGATATCCGATCACAGCTTATACTAGCGGTCGCTCTTAGCGCCTCTGTACAGACGCTCATCTGCCGATACCTGGCGCTAGTAATGAATCAGCCAAAAAATTGTCACTATACAAGTCCAAAAATGTAAAGCAAAAGGATATATCACAGATAGCTAAATCAGGTCTAGCCCCTTCATGAGGTCCGCACAAATGCAGAACATCAGATGCAATTTTAAGGGTCTGTAAAATGAAAAGAGAAAAAAACAGTTTTCTCCTCCAACAGCAGCTCTCTGCTGCTACTCACAGTTTCTGAAAGCCAGTCCTGCTGCAGGAGGATGTCAGACAATTGCTTGGGCTACCTACTAACTTTTCAGGGTGGACAGTCCCTCCAAATCAGGGACACTTGGGCACATGACGGGCGCTCGCTGGTTGCAGAACATCGCATGGTCAGTGACCATGTTGCGTAGGCCCAGCTCTATTGAATGCAATGCAAGCCGGAGACTTCCTTAGCATGCATCTTCATGGTGGTGAATGGAGGGGACGTGCACAGTCATTGTAACTGACGTGAGGGGGGGGGCAGGAGTGTGTGCAGTGCCAAGAGCTGTTACAGGAAGAAAAGGTGGATTTACAGACCTTTAAAATTAATTTGTGAACCATGACAACTTCTTTTTTATTTACCGGACCTGTGCCCTAAGTATATTCAGTATATTCTCTATCAATTACTAGATTACTAGCCAAAACAAAAATGGTGTCTGCAGGAGTTCACAACTACTTGCCATTGGTTAAGTTGTTCATGTGATCTTTGGTAAGGCATTTTTTTCTGCTGGCGTCATGTGGTATGGCAGTTCTATTCATGCTCATTTTACCCACCATGCATTTTATGAAAGCTGTTAAAGAGGAACAACACACATGAATTTGACTTTCCTGTCTGTTGTTCCTCTCTGCAAAGGCATCCCAGATTGGGATGCCCTGCTGTATGTACCCCCCCCAGGTCGCCCCGTTTTACTCACCTTCCTTCTGCTTCCACAACGCAGACTCGGGTAAGAGCGAGTGTGCTGATTGGCTGAGCGGGGCTCTCAGCCAATCAGCGCGCTCATTGTCACTCAGCACTATTCGGCACCGCTGACGGCTAAGCTGCATGCCCCGCCCACCTTGCAGCCACCCATTCAAGAAGGCCGGGCGCAGGAGCGCGCACAGCTAGAGGTGAGCGGGTATGCGGCCAGAGAGCGCAGGCACGGCGAGGGTGAGTGTTTCCGGGGGTTTGTGGGGGTTTTACACAGTGGGACATCCCAATTCAGGATGCCCCAAGGACTGGAATTCAGGAGGTCCTGAAAAAAGACTCTAGGGCCTCCAATGTTCCTCTTTAAACATGTATCAGGGGTGAACCTAGCCTCTTCGCTGCCTCAGGCGAACTACAGTATATAAAGCTGCACCTCTGCTCCTCAACAAAGCAAAGCAGGGGGTAGGGGAGTCGAGGCCATCCGAGGCTGTTGAGGCACCAATAGTTGACAAGTCATGACAACAGAATTTTTAAGAAATTTTAAAAATATTAAAGAAATATATATATATATATATATATGTTTATAGTGGACCAAAACCCAGGATTTTGTCTATCCTGGGTCATGGTCCTTGCCCCCAGGGCACCCCAATCGGGGATGTCCCGCTGTGTAAAACTCCCAGGATGCCTGATCTTCTCTATGGCCTATGACGCATGTGCAGCCTCTCGTCCAGTCAGGGCATTCGGATCTGCTCCCGTCCCTTTGTCTCATCTAAGGGGAGCGGATCCGAGCACGCTGGCATCTGCAACCCCCGCTACCCTCTAACAGGAAGCATGCGCGCACTGGCCATCCACAGATGCCTGGCACCAGGCACGCGCCCTGCTAGAGTGGTGGTGTGGCCACTGCTTTACTGGAAAAGAAGTTGAGTTTCCAGGCGACTTGGGGGGTTTCGCACAGCAGGGCATCCAGATTCAGGATGCCCCGGGGGAGGGAAGCTAGCCACCCGGGATTCTTATAGAGTCCAGGGCTGTTGGGGTGTGTGTTTTGGTCCACTTTAGATAAGAAATAAATAAAAATGCTGCATGGCTTTACTACAGGTGCGTCCTTGCAATGTATCACTGCACATCTCTCTTTTCTTGTTGTGTATGTGCAGAATGTATAACTAGAATTGGTCAGAAAGGACTTTCAGGCTATAGTCATTCCCCCTCTGGGAGTCCCCTGGTCTTTGGTTTTCCTTGGAAAGACACATCATAAAAATCACACAGTTGTGAGCCAAGCGCAGTGCGTGCCAGGAATGGTTACACGATATTCCAGTAATGATGAGGTGACATGTGGAAACCATTCGGTTACAGAGCAGTAAAAGGCATTTCTATGTCGGTGAAATTTCCACTACTAGCATTGCACCTAAACAATAGGCAGTGCTCCTACAATACAAATGGAGAAAACGAAGATTTACCTTGTACATCCCAGTAATGCACAAGGGTTACAATAGACCTTCACTTCAACTCACACATTTAGGATTACAGTCATATAGGCAGCGGTGCACCGGTAATGAGTGTGCGTAAGGGAAGTGTTATTTGAAAATGTCATCTCTGCAGACAAAGTCAACTGCAGGGGAATTACTGATACACTGATATGTAAACTGATATAGGGGCCTCATGGATCTCTTACCAGTTCACAAAGGGTTAAATGTAAAAATAAACAGAAATAAAAAAAAAATGGCATTTATTATTTTTTTTCTCTACTCACATCCGATCCTGTGTTCCATGCCGCTGTCCCGTGCCGATGACAGATGCTGGTGGTGATCAGAGCAGGGTGGCTGGCAGTGCAGGAGATCAGAGACTTCTGGCCTCCCACCCACTCTGCAGCGGTACTACCGGCATCTGTCAGAGCCAGAGGCGATCTGGAAACTACGAGGAGCAGGATGACGTCATCCCACTACTCCCACAAAAAGGCGTGGCTAGATGCGGCGGACAGCTATGCGGTCGGTGCCCTGTTCCGGACCCTCACCTGAAGCCTGCAGAGTCCGGGGGCAGTCGGTGCCCTCCCAGTGAGGAGACGACCTGGTCAGAAGGCCGGAGGCCAAGGAGGTGGGCAGGGGCCCTTTTTTGGGCCCCCTCCTGAAGAGAAGAGACCCCGGATTGGATGAGGAAGAGGAGACCCTCAGCTTTTGATCCAGGCCAGAGGTGAGTTTTTTTTTTTTATTATTTTGACAATAGCAGGGGAAAATGGCAAGCGTGTAGTTTCTTGGTTTGGCACTTAAAGGTCTGAGAAGCAAGCACCTAGAAACTACCTGCTTGGCATTTAATGGGTCCAAGCTGTTTTAAGGGACCTCAAAAAGCTTGCATTTGTGTGCAGTGAACTATATAGCACAAGTGACAGTACCTCTCACGGCACCTGAAGGACAGCAGGAGGATAGAAACATCCAAACAGGTCTTTTTGGCAAAAGCACAGCCATTGAGAGAAGCCAGGTTCAAATGTGGGTCTCATTTTAGCTTCCAGTGTCAGCAAATATGGACAGATATTCCTCTATACACTATGAGTCTACATGGCAAATATGGTTGCCAACGTTTCCTGAGAAATGTTCAGTTTTGGCACTCATAGTTTTTCTTTTATTTTGTTTGGACGTCCAGAATGCTCCAGCTTCATGCAATGCTTTCTGTCCATCACTTTTACAATCTCCAGGGTTAGATTCTTTGTATGAAGGGGAAAGTTTGTATATACAACTTGGTGGAAGGGTGGGGTTTGCACACAGCTCCACTCTTGTATTGCTCGTTTTTTTTCATTTTTTGTTTGATATGTTATGAGAATATTCAGGAAGAAATTGAGTGCTGAATGTACAGCATCTACAGTATGATAGAAACAGCTGGAAAGGTGCCCGAAAGAAAACAAGAAACAAATGCAACGTATGAGGGAACTGCATCTATTCTGTTTGCACACACTAATGCTGTAGTTTGTACGAACATAATAAATAAACCATATTGCCACATTGGCCCAAACAACTTCACTGGCCCAATAATCTTCAAAAATACATTAAAGATTTGCTACCTACAGTGAGACGGCAACCACTCTTAGGGGTTGAAGTAGAGCTACAGTACAGAGCAGGGATTGCCTAGACCAGGCAGGCAAAATAAGTACAAATTCTGCCCCCTCTTCACCTATCCTGTAGTGCTGTGCCTGCTCCCCATGACTGAGCCCAATATGAAGGAATGAGTTCCTGACTTACCTGCAGAAAACAGGGTGGCTGGGATAAAGGTGCCCCCAATGGCCTTGGCATCCAGAGCGATTGCCCTGCTGCCCTCCCCTAGTAACAGCCCTGGCCTAGGTAAATAACTGTTTGTGTACCTGCCATGTAATGAATTAATTCTGATGTCCTGCTGGATAAAGCTGCTGACGCTGAGAATTAGCCTCCTTTCTGTAATCACATCCTTGTTTTTTATTTAATCATGACCACTTTTTTTTTTTACATAAAAAAGTTGCACGCCTACTCTCAGAGCCACAAGGGCTGGTAACCCAGGGCTCAGGGGCCTAGCTGCTGGTTCCAGGTTCTTATGCACTTTGGTATGGGTCCTTTGCTTCCCTGGAAAAACTCCAGGCCAATACCGATGGATATCTGGCTCTTCTGCACCCTCAGTGCCACAAGAGAGGTTGCGGGTAATCAGAGAGGCGATCCGGAACGTGGTCTGCAGATGACATGCTGCTCCCCCACCCTGTAAACTAGAATTTGGGTCTCCTGTACCCCTTACCAGTGCACCAACAGTAGAATAAAATTAGATAGATAGATTGACTTACTTACTGCTCATCACCTTCTTCTTTAGGTTCCTTGCCAGGCGGCATCCTCCTCTGGGTCCAAGGACATTTTCTTTGTCCCTCGCTGGGCGTTGCTGGGGTCTTATAAGTGCCAAAGGACTTCTATACTAGTTCAAAGGGCAGAGAGACAGCAAGCGATCTGTCATCCTGCCAGGTTGTTTGCTTAAAGGAAACTCTCTTTTTGTCGGGTTTTGGTGTTCTGCCTTATTGTTTTCCTCTTCTTGGATGTAAAATAAACATTTGTGTTAGAATTGTGCCCCCAGACCTGTGATTTACTTATCAGCATGCTGCTTTCAAGTTTCTTATATTCCAGTAGATCTGTCTTGGTTAGGTAGGAGGGGTTTTTGTGCCCTTTAGTAAAACTCTTAGTATACTTTCTCACAACAAATCCCAGAATCTTTCCACTGTAACAGATGAGCTCATCAGCAGCTTTGGCTAAAAAAGCTGCAGCATTCACCTCTCCAGCCAAGTCTGTGACCCAATGCAGATGCAGATGGGGTTAAACTTGTCACCTCTGCCCCAGCCAGATGATTAGCAGGCCAAGGTGAGGGAGTTTCGGAAATGTACATATGAGCACCACTTTAATGTACATTGCTAAGGTAAACATTGTTGCTGGGGAGAATTATTTTCTATTATCTATAACATGGAGTTGAAAACACAAAAAGAAAAAAAAAAGCACAGCTCCTTGAGCACATCATATTGGCACATTAGATTGGAATACCAATAAATAGGTAGGCGCACACCAAAATATTTGATTTGCAGAATTAATCTTGTATTTAATAAGAGATAACATCAATTACACATATGCCCTTATTCATCAAGCGATAGCGCCAGGTAGTGTCTGACGAGCGCCAGGTCCCACCAGCTAACGGCGGCTACAGACTCAAGTACGCCCGGCGTCGGCCACAATGACGCATTTATCAAGCTAGCGCCGGCGAGAGCGTCAGCTACCGCGGGATTCATCATGTAGCCGACTGCAACGAACAGCGCCGCTGCTAATCCCATCACAGCGCCAGGTATGACCTGTCGCTCCCTGGCGATGTCCAATGCATTTCAATGGAGCAATCTTTAACTAATCATAATTAATTGCTATTAATTTTTTTTTTTTTTTTTTAAGGCCAAAAATTCTGTGACCACTTCTGCAATGTTAGGATTTTTTTTAAGGTAAAAAAAATGATTTTGTGCAGAATTGATATTACAGGTCTGATATTAATGTATTCATATTACAAAATGTTTATAAAAACTTGTATAATTTTACAATCAAAAAATATGGTTGTTTGGGGGTTAAAAACTATTTTAAATCCATCGCCGCCAGCGGTCTGGGGTTTAAACAAGGAATTCACAGCGCGAAAAAATTCGGAGCGTGATTTGTTAATGAATCTGCAGCAAGCCGTTCGCTCTGGCCATTCGTTGTCAGGCGCACCCATACAACGCTGAACCTGTGAAACAGCGACTCCTAAGCCCGTATTCAACATTACCGCACACCGACTGAGTCGCTGTCAACAAGCAAACACCGGCCAAGCACAGCGAATACTAGCTGGCACTGTGAAAATCACGCTACTGGCGCTCATCTGTCGCTACCTGGCGCTATTAATGAATCGGCCTCCCCGTGTTCAGAAAGACAAATATATACATATATATATATATATATATATATATATACAAACTGTGCATGTAGTATGGGGGATGTAGTCAGAAAAAGGATACACTCATATCTGGGAATCCAAGTATGTTCAGGTGAGGGAGCTGTGTTGCACCAGAATGCTGCAACTAATAACAGTATAATTTAGACTATAACAGTAACCGGCATATATATAATGGCTATATGGTAAAAAATTACCAATTTATCTAGTCTGGTTTGGTGCTTTCACAGTGGTCCTCAAGTTAATCACATAGAGGGTTAATAGCTATATAACTGTACTCAAGGAAAACGATTTCAAATAGATATGAGTGACAATTAGGGATGAGCGAAATATCCGGACGAACCCGAATTCGTTCTGAATTTCAGGAAAAATTCGATTCTGAACGAATCTGAATTTTCCCGCGAGTTGATCGATCGAAGTTTTCCTTTAAACTCCATTCATTTCAATTACAGCCATTGTAAAATGGTGGATGGACATGTCCGGACATATCCCCTGGGGCAAATTTTCATGGGAAGGTCACATGCAGCCTATCAGCAGCCAGGAAGCCCGGTGACGTCACAGTGCTATATAAACGGCGGCCATCTTGCTTGTGCGCATTTCAGCGTTGTATTGCGGCCAGAATGGAGATTGCTACAGACAGGGAGAGACTAACAGAGAGGCAGGGAGACCCACAGAGACCCACAGAGTGCCAGGGAAAGATAGGGAAAGATAGGGAAAAATCGGGAACGATCCAGGCAGGGACAGCAGAGAAAGTGACAGGGAAACTTTTTTTTTTATTTTCATTTCACTTCATTTGCCAGATCAGTTTTAAATTGCTTTTGTTTGTGCTGTAAAAATTCCTGGCCACTGTGCATCCCATCTTGGCAGTGGCATATTTAACCCTATCTGTTACACACAAGCATTTCTTATAACTCGATTAGTTTTAATTTTTTTTGTGTCTGCTGTAAAAACCCCAGCCCAAAGGGCATCCCATTTCAGCACATTTGACCCTATTTGTTAGAATAAAGCAGCTTTTAAAGGCTATTTCTCATAAATATATTGCAGTTTGAATTGCTTTTGTGTGTGCTGTAAAAACCCAAGCCCACATGGGCATCCCAAACCAGCACATTTGACTCTGTTACACTAAAGCAGCTTTTAAAGGCTATTTCTCATAAATATATCGCAGTTTGTATTGCTTTTGTGTGTGCTGTAAAAACACCAGCCCGCATGGGCATCCCAAACCAGCACATTTGACCCTATCTGTTACACTAAAGCAGCTTTTAAAGGCTATTTCTCATAAATATATCGCAGTTTGAATTGTTTTTGTGTGTGCTGTAAAAACACCAGCCCACATGGGCATCCCGAACCAGCACATTTGACCCTATCTGTTACACTAAAGCAGCTTTTAAAGGCTATTTCTCATAAATATATTGCAGTTTGAATTGTTTTTGTGTGTGCTGTAAAAACAGCAGGCAACAGGGTATCCCAAACCTGCACATTTGACCCTATCTGTTACACTAAAGCAGCTTTTAAAGGCTATTTCTCATAAATATATAGCAGTTTGAATTGTTTTTGTGTGTGCTGTAAAAACAGCAGGCCGCAGGGTATCCTAAACATGCACATTTGACCCTGTTACACTAAAGCAGCTTTTAAAGGCTATTTCTCATAAATATATTGCAGTTTGAATTGTTTTTGTGTGTGCTGTAAAACACCAGGCCGCAGGGTATCCCAAACCTGCACATTTGACCCTATCTGTTACACTAAAGCAGCTTTTAAAGGCTATTTCTTATAAATATATTGCAGTTTGAATTGTTTTTGTGCGTGCTGTAAAAACACCAGGCCGCACGGTATCCCAAACCTGCACATTTGACCCTATCTGCTACACTAAAGCAGCTTTTAAAGGCTATTTCTCATAAATATATTGCAGTTTGAATTGTTTTTGTGTGTGCTGTAAAAAAAACAGGCCGCAGGGTATCCCAAACATGCACATTTGACCCTATCTGTTACACTAAAGCAGCTTTTAAATGCTATTTCTATAAATATATTGCAGTTTGAATTGTTTTTGTGTGTGCTGTAAAAAACAGGCCTCAGGGCATCCCAAACCAGCACATTTGACCCTATCTGTTACACTTAAGCAGCTTTTAAAGGCTATTTCTCATAAATATATTGTAGTTTGAATTGTTTTTGTGTGTGCTGTAAAAACAACAGGCCGCAGGGTATCCCAAACCTGCACATTTGACCATATCTGTTACACTGAAGCAGCTTTTAAAGGCTATTTCTCATAAATATATTGCAGTTTGAATTGTTTTTGTGTGTGCTGTAAAAAAAGCAGGCCTCAGGGCATCCCAAACCAGCACATTTGACCCTATCTGTTACACTAAAGCAGCTTTTAAAGGCTATTTCTCATAAATATATTGCAGTTTGAATTGTTTTTGTGTGTGCTGTAAAACACCAGGCCGCACGGTATCCCAAACCTGCACATTTGACCCTATCTGTTACACTAAAGCAACTTGTAAAAGCTATTTCTCATAAATATTTTGCAGTTTGAATTGTTTTTGTGTGTGCTGTAAAAACACCAGGCCTCAGGGTATCCCAAACCTGCACATTTGACCCTATCTGTTACACTAAAGCAGCTTTTAAAGGCTATTTCTCATAAATATATTGCAGTTTGAATTGTTTTTGTGTGTGCTGTAAAAAAAACAGGCATCAGGGCATCCCAAACCAGCACATTTGACCCTATCTGTTACACTAAAGCAGCTCTTAAAGGCTATTTCTCATAAATATATTGCAGTTTGAATTGTTTTTGTGTGTGCTGTAAAACACCAGGCCGCAGGGTATCCCAAACCTGCACATTTGACCCTATCTGTTACACTAAAGCAGCTTTTAAAGGCTATTTCTCATAAATATATTGCAGTTTGAATTGTTTTTGTGCGTGCTGTAAAAACACCAGGCCGCACGGTATCCCAAACCTGCACATTTGACCCTATCTGCTACACTAAAGCAGCTTTTAAAGGCTATTTCTCATAAATATATTGCAGTTTGAATTGTTTTTGTGTGTGCTGTAAAAAAAAACAGGCCGCAGGGTATCCCAAACATGCACATTTGACCCTATCTGTTACACTAAAGCAGCTTTTAAATGCTATTTCTATAAATATATTGCAGTTTGAATTGTTTTTGTGTGTGCTGTAAAAAAAGCAGGCCTCAGGGCATCCCAAACCAGCACATTTGACCCTATCTGTTACACTTAAGCAGCTTTTAAAGGCTATTTCTCATAAATATATTGTAGTTTGAATTGTTTTTGTGTGTGCTGTAAAAACAACAGGCCGCAGGGTATCCCAAACCTGCACATTTGACCCTATCTGTTACACTGAAGCAGCTTTTAAAGGCTATTTCTCATAAATTTATTGCAGTTTGAATTGTTTTTGTGTGTGCTGTAAAAAAAACAGGCCTCAGGGCATCCCAAACCAGCACATTTGACCCTATCTGTTACACTAAAGCAGCTTTTAAAGGCTATTTCTCATAAATATATTGCAGTTTGAATTGTTTTTGTGTGTGCTGTAAAACACCAGGCCGCACGGTATCCCAAACCTGCACATTTGACCCTATCTGTTACACTAAAGCAGCTTGTAAAAGCTATTTCTCATAAATATTTTGCAGTTTGAATTGTTTTTCTGTGTGCTGTAAAAACACCAGGCCTCAGGGTATCCCAAACCTGCACATTTGACCCTATCTGTTACACAAAAGCAGCTTTTAAAGGCTATTTCTCATAAATATATTGCAGTTTGAATTGTTTTTGTGTGTGCTGTAAAAAAAACAGGCCTCAGGGCATCCCAAACCAGCACATTTGACCCTATCTGTTACACTAAAGCAGCTCTTAAAGGCTATTTCTCATAAACATATTGCAGTTTGAATTGTTTTTGTGTGTGCTGTAAAACACCAGGCCGCAGGGTATCCCAAACATGCACATTTGACCCTATCTGTTACATTAAAGCAGCTTTTAAAGGATATTTCTCATAAATATATTGCAGTTTGAATTGTTTTTGTGCGTGCTGTAAAAACACCAGGCCGCACGGTATCCCAAACCTGCACATTTGACCCTATCTGTTACACTAAAGCAGCTTTTAAAGGCTATTTCTTATAAATATATTGCAGTTTGAATTTTTTTTGTGTGTGCTGTAAAAAAAAACAGGCCGCAGGGTATCCCAAACATGCACATTTGACCCTATCTGTTACACTAAAGCAGCTTTTAAATGCTATTTCTATAAATATATTGCAGTTTGAATTGTTTTTGTGTGTGCTGTAAAAAACAGGCCTCAGGGCATCCCAAACCAGCACATTTGACCCTATCTGTTACACTTAAGCAGCTTTTAAAGGCTATTTCTCATAAATATATTGTAGTTTGAATTGTTTTTGTGTGTGCTGTAAAAACAACAGGCCGCAGGGTATCCCAAACCTGCACATTTGACCATATCTGTTACACTGAAGCAGCTTTTAAAGGCTATTTCTCATAAATATTTTGCAGTTTGAATTGTTTTTGTGTGTGCTGTAAAAACTCCAGGCCGCACGGTATCCCAAACCTGCACATTTGACCCTATCTGTTACACTAAAGCAGCTTTTAAATGCTATTTCTCATAAATATATTGCAGTTTGAATTGTTTCTGTGTCTGCTGTAAAAACCCTAGCCCACATGGGCATCCCAAACACTAGCAAAAATATCTCAAGACAACCTGTCTAGTAACTGCTTGCATTTTATAATTAACGTCACTTTTCCACATTCAAGGGAGGCCTCCTCTGTATGTGAGGAGGGGTCATCCCAAACACTAGCAGTAATATTTCAAGAGTACCTGTCTATTAACTGGTTGCATTTTGTAAAGAAAGTCTTGTCAAATTGCCAGCAGCCATTTCCTTTAACCGGGGGCATCCCAAATATGCTAGCATGCGTCTTTTAAGAGTGCTCACATTTGGAGTTGGCAGCTAGAGATGAGCGAACTTTTGAAAAATTCGATTCGACTGATTCGCCGAATTTTCCGACAAAAATCGTTTCGACCTGAATTTATTCACTATTAAAAACTGCTATTTCTGAACCTCCTAGAGCCTCAATATGGTTGTAAACCATTCTGCCTTGCTGTAACACGCATAGGATGCGTGCTGCGTTAGTGAAATAATACTGTAAATAATTAGGACATGCAGATCAGAGGCATCGCTAATAGAATCGCAGAGCAGCACAATTGCAGAGAGTTGAAGCGCCATCACTATGAGGGGCCCCTATAATGCCTGCAAAACACACCCTGGAGCTGGCAGCAACAGGAGCCCAAAAATTAGCTGAATCACACCCTGGAGTTGCAAGCAGCAGCAGCAGGAGCCCAAACATTGCGTTAAAGAGACACTGGATTTGGCTGCAGGAGCCCAAAAATTGGATGAATCACACCAGGAGCAGCAGCAGCAGGAGCCCAAACATTGCTTTAACCCTTTAAACTTTAGCCACGTAAAATTTACGTGGCTGCCTCTCCTGCAGTTAACCGCCAGCCACGTAAATTTTACGTGCCTGACTTTCCCCACTAACAGCATAAAAAGTTAAAAAAAAATCACTTACCTGACCCCTCGTTTGATTCGTCCGGGTCTCCTCTTTAAGATGGTGTGCTCCGATCGACTGTCTGACCTTCTCCGGCTGCAGGGGAGGGCCCGGAATAGGGTGCCCCCCCCATTTCAGCTTGCACTGGCTTTTCTGTAAAAAAAAAAATAAATAAATAAAAATGACATTTACTTACCTGTGTGTGCGCTGGCTCCCGCCGAACCTCCTCTTCACCTGGGGGGCCTCCGATCCTCCCCCCCAGGACTTACCGATCTTCAGGAGAGAGCCCGAGAGGCTCTCTCCCCTTTCCTCCTCGAGGGCCGCCATCTTGCCGCTCCTGGCCCCGATCACCGGCTTCAAAGCTCTCAGTTCTCAGATGCCGGTGATCGGTGCCCGGGGAAGGAGGTGGCAGGAGATCCTCTGATCTCCTGTCTCCCCCTTCTCTGGATGCCGATCACCGGCATCTGTCATCAGAGCGGCGAGGGACAAGAGCTTACAATCGGAGGTAAGTACAGTAAAAAATGTTTTTTTTTTTTTAATAAAATCATTTTGTGTGGTGTATTTTTTTTTACAGTTAACCCTTTGTGAGCTGGTAAGGGGTCTATGAGACCTCTGTATCAGCTCACAAGGCTCTGGGTCTGGCAAGTCACCTGCGGGCTAGCGGGTGACTTGCCATTAACCCCAGCCCCCCATTACCTGCCTCCCCAAAGGCCAGGGGGGGGCAGAAGGGCCCGGGCCACTATGGCTATGTGGGCTAGTAGCTTGCAGGGCCAGGGGCCACCAACACTGGCCCCTGCGCCCTGTTTTACGAGCCCCCATAGCTGGCCCGGGTCGGTAACGCTGGACCCTACGTCATTTTTTTTTTTACTTTTAAGGGTTTTTAACCCTTAAAATTCCCAAAAAAAATGGGCCCCCCCATGTCAAATTTTTTTTTAATTAACCCCTTATGTCCTGTCACCCAGCTGGTAATAAATGCTTCCAGCATTTTGTGGTGTGGTGTGTTTTTTTTTTTTACATTTAAAGTGGACCAACACCCAGGATTTTGACTATCCTGGGTATTGGTCCTTTCCCCTGGGGCATCCCAATTGGGGATGCCCCGCTGTGTGAAACCCTGATCACCCACAATAACTCACCTCACCCAGGTCCTGCGGCGCATGCGCGGCCGCATGTCCAATCAGCGCGCTCAGAGCGGCTGAGTTATGGATGTCTAAGAGACATCTAAGCTCAGCCGCTCAGAGAGCGCTGGCGGCCGCATTCCCCACTTTCCTCTAACAGGGAGCGTGCCCGCGGCAGCCATTCATAAATAGCCGGCCTGGGCACGCGTCCTGCTAGAGGGATAGCGGGGATGCGGCCCGCGCATGCGCCGTAGGACCGGGATTCAGCCCTGGGTGTTGGTCCACTTTAACACATTGTGAACTTGTAAGGAGTCCATGAAACCCCTATACCAGTTCATAAGGCTCAGGGGCTGTCAAGTCACCTGCGGCTAGCGGGTGACTTGCCATTAACCTCGGCCCCCCTATTACCTGCCTCCTCGAAGCACGGGGGGGGGGGGCAGAAGGGCCCAGGCTGATTTAGGCGATGCGGGCTTGTACTTGGCAGGGCGGGGGGCTCCAAAGCTTGCCCCTGCGCTCTGTTCTACAAGCCCTGCATAGCTGATCCCTAGGCTGGTTATGCTGGGTAGGGGGGACCCCATGCCATTTTTTATGGGAATTTTTAAGGGTTTTTAACCCTTAAAATTAAAAAAAATGGGGGTTACCCCCCCCCCCCCCCGGGAAGGGGAACCCCACATCAATTTTTGTTCTTGATTTAACCCTTTATAGTGTGGATTGTAGTTGTATTTTATTTTTACATGTTATAAAGTGTTTTTTCAGTTTGGGGGGGTCTTCTGAACAGTAACGGGGGGATACCGATACATATGTGGTACCGTTGTAATCGGGAGAAATGGGGCTTTCACATGCAATATGGTTTTCTTTAATAAAACAAATGTTTTATTCTAAATTGAGGAGACAATTTTCTAAAAAATTAATTTTTTATTTTGTTTTGTTTGATTTACTCAAAAATATTTAAAAAAACAGTAAAAAAATTACAAACAAGACATTTCATGTTAAAGCCTAAACTCTGCCGCAAAAATAAAATATATGATTTTCCTGGAAATTCTTGCAAAAATCACAGTTAAGCATAGCGCAAAATTGTGAAAAATGACCTGTCAGGAGAGGGTGACAAAGCCTCAAGTAGGCTGGCAGTTAAAAGGATTAGTAGTACCTATGCATGTTGGGTATCGTTCTGCTCGGGGGATTTTGCGCTTTCAGATTTAGCTCGTTTTTTCTTGTTTGCACATTGATATTTTAGGAAAACTCATTTTTTATTTTGCTTTATTATACATTTTTTAAGGAAACCCTGTGCGACCAACGAATTCTTTGAGGGATTACTTCCAGAAAGATGGGCCCACTACAACATGCTGGGTATGCTTAGAAAGCTTATCATGTGTACTTTCAGGGAATGGTTTGTAGCGGGTATTCCAAATGTAAAGGGTTGTTTTGGTAGAAAAAGCGCAAGGTGCCACTTTGTCTGCAGAGCTGAAATTTTCAAGCAAAATTACCGTTGTGCACAAGCTTTACTTTGGGGTGTTTGGCAACTCTTCCCTTGACAGTAACTATGCATGTTGGGTATCGTTCTGTTCGGGGGATGTTGCTTTTTTAGATTAACTTGTTTTTTCTTATTTGTATCTAGTTTTCTTTAGAAAAATGTGGCTTTGATTCTGCTTTTTTATCCTTTTTTAGGGAAGCTCTGTGTAACCAAAGAATACATTGAGGGAGAACTTCCAGAAAACTGTGGCAACATCAACAAGCCTGGTATGCCTAAAAAGCTTGAGGTGTGTACTTCCAGGGAATATATAGTTTGTGGGGGGTATTTCAAATGTAAAGTGTTGTTTTTATTGAAAAACTGCAAGGTGCACATAGCGCTTATCATAGCTGTATTTGATCTGAAAATCTCTTAAAGCGCTGTTTCAGTTTGGGGTAGTCTCCTGGGCAGGAAAGGGCATCTACCAATACATATGTGGTGCCGTTGTAGCCGGGAGAAATTGGGGTTTCACACACAATAAGATTTTATTGACAAACTTGCATTTTTTATTACAAAAAAACACTACAAATTGTAAAAAATAGATTTTTTTTATTTTTTTGCACATATCTCACCCCAAAATATTAAGAATACACTTAAAAAATGACAAACAAGACATTTCATGTTAAAGCCCAGACTCTGAAAAAAACAATATATAATTTTTCTGGGAAATCCCTGGAAATCCCTTCAAAAATCACATTTGAACATGCATAGTGCAAAATAGTGAAAAATGGTCTGGCAACAAAGCGTAACAAAAACTCCAGGTAGGCTGGCGGTTAAAGGGTTAAAGAGACACTGGAGTTGGCTGCAGGAGCCAAAAAAATTGCTTTAAAGAGACACTGGGGTTGGCTGCAGGAGCCCAAAAATTGGATGAATCATGCCCTGGAGTTGCAAGCAGCAGCAGAAGGAGCCCAAACATTACTTAAAAGAGACACTGAATTTGGCTGCAGGAGCCCAAAAATTGGATGAATCACACCCTGGAGTTGCAAGCAGCAGCAGCAGGAGCAGCAGCAGCAGGAGCAGGAGCCCAAACATTGCTTTAAAGAGACACTAGAGTTGGCTGCAGGAGCCCAAAAATTGGATGAATCACACCCTGGAGTTGCAAGCAGCAGCAGCAGGAGCAGAAACATTGCTTTAAAGAGACACTGGAGTTGGCTGCAGGAGCCCAAAAATTGGATGAATCATACCCTGGAGTTGCAAGCAGCAGCAGCAGCAGGAGCAGCAGCAGCAGGAGCCCAAACATTGCTTTAAAGAGACACTGGAGTTGGCTGCAGGAGCCCAAAAATTGGATGAATCATACCCTGGAGTTGCAAGCAGCAGCAGCAGCAGGAGCCCAAACATTGCTTTAAAGAGACACTGGAGTTGGCTGCAGGAGCCCAAAAATTGGAGGAATCACACCCTGGAGTTGCAAGCAGCAACAGCAGGAGCAGCAGCAGCAGGAGCAGGAGCCTAAACATTGCTTTAAGGAGACACTGGAGTTGGCTGCAGGAGCCCAAAAATTGGATGAATCACACCCTGGAGTTGCAAGCAGCAGCAGCAGGAGCACAAACATTGCTTTAAAGAGACACTGGAGTTGGCTGCAGGAGCCCAAAAATTGGATGAATCACACCCTGGAGTTGCAAGCAGCAGCAGCAGCAGGAGCACAAACATTGCTTTAAAGAGACACTGGAGTTGGCTGCAGGAACCCAAAAATTGGATGAATCACACCCTGGAGTGGCAAGCAGCAGCAGCAGTAGCAGCAGCAGCAGGAACAGGAGCCCAAACATTACTTTAAAGAGACACTGGATTTGGCTGCAGGAGCCCAAAAATTGGATGAATCACACCCTGGAGTTGCAAGCAGCAGGAGCACAAACATTGCTTGAAAGACATCCTGGAGTTGGCAGCAGCAGCAGGAGCCCAAAAATTGACTGACACACCCTGGAGTTGGCAGCAGCAGCAGGAACCCAGAAATTGGCTGGAAGGCACCCTGAAGTTGGCAGCAGCAGGAGCACAAACATGAGCTGGAAGGCACACCCTGGAGTTGGCAGCAGCATAAGCAGGAGCCCAAACATTGCTTGAAAGATACCCTGGAGTTGGCATCAGCAGGAGGCCAAAAATTGGCCAAAAGACATAAATATGTTTTGCACCATTTGGAAAGTGTAAAACATGGCACCATGCTGAATCTAGTCGCATGCATCAGCCATTGGTGGGTGGAAATCCTGGCTGATCCATCCCTGATTCATTTTGACAAAGGTGAGTCTCTCCACATTTTTAGTTGACAGACGAGTTCTCCTCGCCGTAACTATGGCCCCCGCCGCACTAAACACCCGCTCAGATGGCACGCTACTTGCCGGGCAGAACAGCTTTTCCAGGGCAAACTCTGCTAGTTGCGGCCACAAGCCAAGTTTGGCTGCCCAGAAGTCTAGCGGATCCTCAAGGTGTGTTGGCATGGTCATGTCAAGGTATGACATGACCTGCTGGTTGAGGTCCTGCTCCAGGTCTTCCTGCTGCTCATGAGTAGCCTCACTATGCGGGTGTAGAAAGCTACTCATTAGCGACTGAAGACTGAGGCTTCTGCTGATGGAGCTGCTGCTGCTGCTCCTGCCAACCCCCCCAGCAGGCATGGCAGTGGAAGGTGAGCACAGAGGTCCCCCCGAGTCAGACCTGCGAGAGTATGGACCATGGCGCAGATAGGCATCGGCCAACTGACTACGCAGAATGTCTTTGTAGTAGTTCAGTTTGTCCTCCCTCTCGGCGGGTTTAAAAAATGCCCCCATTTTGTGCCGGAAGCGAGGGTCCAATAAGGTGGACAGCCAGAAGTCATCCCGCCGACAAATGGAAACAATTCTGGGGTCACTACGCAAGCACGTGAGCATGCTTCCTGCCATTTGTGCAAGTGACTCGGAGGGACTACCTGTCTCCATCTCCACTGTCTCCATCTCCATCTGGCTGCTCCTGCTCCTCCTCTCCTGTCCGCTGACTAGATAAACCAGCGATTTCGCCAAGCCTAAACTGTGCTTCACTGTGCCCCTCTTCCTCCTCTTCCTCCTCCTCCTCCAGTTCAGCTCCAATGGGGTTCATGTGCCGTAAGATGTAGATGCCATGTCTCCGGTGCCCTGAACATCCATGTTTCCAACATGTGCTGTAGTACATGAAGCAGTGGAATCACACCGTTCATCCCGTAATCCTGCCGACTGACAATTGAAGTTACACAGGGGAGTCCCCCTATCCGCTTGGATCATCAGGAAATCCGTGATGGCTTTTCTCTGTTCATATAATCGGTCCAACATGTGAAGGGTGGAACTCCAACGGGTGGAAACATAGCAAATCATACTATGTTGGGGGCTACCGTTTTGACGCTGTAGCTCAAGAAGGGTGTGTTTGGCAGTGTATGAGTGGCTGAAGTTTCCTTGAAGTTGTTAGGATGTCTTGCAGATGGGGGGAACACTTCAGAAACCGCTTGACAACCAGATTGAAGACGTGAGCCATGCAGGGGGCATGGGTCAGCCTTCCTTGGCGCAGCGCAGACAAAATGTTCTTCCCATTGTCGGTAACCATGATTCCCATTTTATGTTTTCTTGGAGTAAGCCATGTTTGGATTTCCTGATAATTACATTTAAGCAGTTCCTCCCCTGTGTGACCCCGTTCGCCAAGACAAACCATGTGAAGCACAGCGGGACACCTCCGTGCCCTGCACACATGGTAGACTGGAGGGGCACTGAGACTTGAGCCTACAGTGGAGGGTGAGGAGATGGCGGAGGATGAGGGGGCCGAGTCGCACGGTGTCACAGGCCCAACGTGCAGGGAGCGCGGAGGCCAAATCGGCGTGACCTGTCCAAGTTGCTGCTGCTGCTGCTAAGGGACCACATTCACCCAGTGGGCCGTAATTGACATGTACTGTCCCTGACCGTAGTTACAGCTCCAGACGTCGGCGCTGCCATGCACTTTGCTACACACCGACAGGCTCAAGGACTGGCCCACCTTCTGTTCAATAAAAGTTTGCAGCGCTGGTACTGCCTTCTTGGCAAAGAAATGACGGCTTGGGACTCTCCACCTCGGCTCGGCACAAGCCCATCAGTTCTCTGAAAGGTGCAGAGTCCACCACCTGAAAGGGGAGCGACTGCAGCACCAGCAACTTGGACAGGAGCACATTCAGCTTCTGCGCCGTAGGATGAGTGGGTGCATACTGCTGTCTCTTGGACATGGCTTCGCTGATGGATTGCTGGCGGGATGCATGACTTGGAGGAGGAGGAGCAGGAGCGACAGAGGATGGGTATGACGCACAGCTGCCTTCGGCTGAGGTGCTGGAGCCTTGGCTGGCAGAAATTGGGAGCGGTGTGCCACTTGGTGAGGAAGCAGGCTGGACCACCTCTTCGGAGCCTCAATTCTCCCAGGCCGCTTTATGGTGACGCATCATATGTTGACTCAGGCCCTGGCCATGCTTCACCTTCTGCCTACATATCTAGCATGTGGCCATGTGACCCTCCTGCGGATGCTTCAGGAAAAACTGCCACACTGCCGAGTAGCTACTTTTCCCACCAACAGCCTGCACTGATTCATTGCTACTGTCGCCAACTCCAGGAACCCCTGCTCCACTACCTGCCGATAAGGTAGCCTGCAGCGCAGCAGGTGCTCTACCCCGGCCCCGTTTGGCTTCAGGCTTTACAATTCTGCCCCCATGCTGACTGCCAACCATGCTGCTAACACCTTGCTGCCTCAGCTGCTGACTCCGGGGCAACCTGCCCCCCTCTTCTCCTGATGCTCTTCATCACCCGGCTCCCAAGTCTGATCGGCTTCATCATCATCACCGAGTTGTGGCTGCACGTCACTGATGTTCTCGGTTTCCTCAATAGCGTCTAGCGCAGGAGCTGGAACGCTCGCAACACCCACGACACTGTCCACATCACAATTTGTCTGCCTAGCTAAAGAAGCCACCTCCATTTCTTGGCTGGGCAGTAGCTGCTGACTGTCCTCTATCTGATCGTCCTCCTCACTAAAGAGTGGAGCTGAACCCAAAGCATAGCATACGTCGTTGGGGGAGGGAACGGCGTAGGACAGAGGCAATGGGAGGACAGGGACTGCTCTCGGGACATGCCAACTCAGGGTTGTGTCAGAGGAACCTACCGACCCTAGACTGGGGGTCTCAGATATAACTTGTGATGATGTTGATGAGCGTGTTAACCAATCTACCACGGCAGATGCGTTACTGGTGGAGACACGACCGCTAGCAGATACTGGCAGATCTGGTCTCTCACCGTGACTCCTGCTGCCACTCACTCCTAGTCTGCTGCGACCTCTGCCTGCTGAATCTTGGCCTCTGCCACTCCTCTTTAAACATCCTTGCACTTTTATGTATTTGAAATGTGCAATAGGTACGATAAAAAATGTGTTTACTTTAAAAAGAAGAAGCGTAATAAAGTGAGGAACTGCTTCTCTGCACCAGATACTATGAAAATTGGCAATATGAGATACCCTGCGGCCTAGTGTTTTGGCAGCAGACCAAAAACCAATTCAAAATGCAATAGTTTGATTAAGCTGAGGAAGGATGAACAAGCGTATTTAGTATAACAGATAGGCTGCTAAGTGCAGGTTTGGGATACCCTGCGGCCTAGTGTTTTGGCAGCAGGACAAACAACAATTCAAAATGCAATAATTTGCTTAAGCTGCGGAAGAATCAACAAGCGTATTTAGTATAACAGATAGGCTGCTAAGTGCAGGTTTGGGACACCCTGCGGCCTAGTGTTTTGGCAGCAGACCAAAAACCAATTCAAAATGCAATAGTTTGATTCAGCTGAAGAAGGATGAACAAGCGTATTTAGTATAACAGATAGGCTGCTAAGTGCAGGCTTGGGATGCCTTGCGGCCTAGTGTTTTGGCAGCAGGACAAAAACCAATTCAAAATGCAATAGCTTAATAAAGCTGATGCTGAACAACGCTTATTTAGTATAACAGATAGGGTGCAACGTGGTGGTTTGGGATACCCTACAGCCTGGTGTATTGACAGCAGAACAAAAACCAATTCAAAATGCAATAGCTTAATAAAGCTGATGACTGTAGACGCTTATTTAGTATAACAGATAGGGTGCCACGTGGTGGTTTGGGATACCCTGCGGCCTGGTGTATTTAAAGCAGACCAAAACCAATTCAAAATGCAATAGCTTAAAAAAGCTGATGCTGAACAACACTTATTTAGTATAACAGATAGGGTGCAACGTGCAGGTTTGGGATACCCTGCGGCCTGGTGTTTTGACAGCAGGACAAAAACCAATTCAAAATGCAATAACTTAATAAAGCTGAGGCTGTAGACGCTTATTTAGTATAACAGATAGGGTGCCACGTGGTGGTTTGGGATACCCTGCGGCCTGGTATATTGACAGCAGGACAAAAACCAATGCAAAATGCAATAGCTTAATAAGGCTAATGCTGAACAACGCTTATTTAGTGTAACAGATAGGGTGCAATGTGGTGGTTTGGGATACCCTGCGGCCTGGTGTATTTAAAGCAGACCAAAACCAATTCAAAATGCAATAACTTAATAAAGCTGAGGCTGTGGATGCTTATTTAGTATAACAGATAGGGTGCCACTTGGTGGTTTGGGATACCCTGCGGCAAGGTGTATTTAAAGCAAACAAAAACCAATTCAAAATGCAATAGCTTAATAAAGCTGATCCTGAACAACGCTTATTTAGTATGACAGATAGGGTGCAACGTGCAGGTTTGGGATACCCTGCGGCCTGGTGTATTTAAAGCAGACCAAAACCAATTCAAAATGCAATAACTTAATAAAGCTGAGGCTGTAGACGCTTATTTAGTATAACAGATAGGGTGCCACATGGTGGTTTGGGATAACCTGCGGCCTGGTGTATTGACAGCAGGACAAAAACCAATTCAAAATGCAATAGCTTAATAAAGCTGATGCTGAACAACGCTTATTTAGTATAACAGATAGGGTGCCACGTGGTGGTTTGGGATACCCTGCGGCCTGGTGTATTGACAGCAGGACAAAAACCAATGCAAAATGCAATAGCTTAATAAAGCTGATGCTAAACAACGCTTATTTAGTATAAAAGATAGGGTGCAACGTGCAGGTTTGGCATACCCTGCGGCCTGGTGTATTTAATGCAGACCAAAACCAATTCAAAATGCAATAACTTAATAAAGCTGAGGCTGTAGACGCTTATTTAGTAATTATTATTAAAGTATTTAATAGATAGGGTACCACGTGGTGGTTTGGGATACCCTGCGGCCTGGTGTATTGACAGCAGGACAAAAACCAATGCAAAATGCAATAGCTTAATAAAGCTGATGCTGAACAATGCTTACTTAGTATAATAGATAGGGTGCAACATGGTGGTGTGGGATACCCTGCGGCCTGGTGTATTTAAAGCAGACAAAAACCAATTAAAAATGCAATAGCTTAATAAAGCTGATGCTGAACAACGCTTATTTAGTATAACAGATAGGGTGCAACGTGGTGGTTTGGGATACCCTGTGGCCTGGTGAACTTAAAGCAGACCAAAACCAATTCAAATTGCAATAACTTAATAAAGCTGAGGCTGTAGACGCTTATTTAGTATAACAGATAGGGTGCAACGTGGTGGTTTGGGATACCCTGCAGCCTGGTGTATTGCCAGCAGGACAAAAACCTATGCAAAATGTAATAGCTTAATAAAGCTGATGCTGAACAACGCTTATTTAGTATAACAGATAGGGTGCAACGTGGTGTTTTGGGATACCCTGCGGCCTTGTGTTTTGACAGCAGGAAAAAAACCTATGCAAAATGCAATAGCTTAATAACGCTGATGCTGAACAACGCTTATTTAGTATAACAAACAGGGTGCAACGTGCAGGTTTGGGATACCCTGCGGCCTGGTGTATTTAAAGCAGACCAAAACCAATTCAAAATGCAATAGCTTAATAAAGCTGATGCTGAACATCGCTTATTTAGTATAAGAGATAGGGTGCCACGTGGTGGTTTGGGATACCCTGTGGCCTGGTGTATTGACAGCAGGACAAAAACCAATGCAAAATGCAATAGCTTAATAAAGTTGAGGCTGTAGACGCTTATTTAGTATAACAGATAGGGTGCAACATGGTGGTTTGGGATACCCTGCAGCCTGATGTATTGACAGCAGGACAAAAAACAATTCAAAATGCAATAGCTGAATGAAGCTGATGCTGAACAACGCTTATTTAGTATAACAGATAGGGTGGAACGTGGTGGTTTGGGATACCCTGCGGCCTGGTAAATTGACAGCAGGACAAAAACCAATTCAAAATGCAATAGCTTAATAAAGCTGATGCTGAACAACGCTTATTTAGTATAACAGGGTGCGACGTGGTGGTTTGGGATACCCTGCGGCCTGGTGTATTGACAGCAGGACAAAAACCAATTAAAAATGCAATAACTTAATAAAGCTGAGGCCCTGTGACCTGGTGTATTGACTTGTGTGTAACAGATAGGGTTACATAAGGCACTGCATAGATGGCAAGCACAGTGGCCTGGTGTGTTTAAAGCAGACCCAAAAATATTAACACTAATCCAGTTATTTAAATGCTTGTGTGTAACAGATAGGGTTACATAAGGCACTGCACAGATGGCAAGCACAGTGGTCTGGTGTATTTAAAGCAGACCCAAAAACATTAACACTAATCCAGTTATTTAAATGCTTGTGTGTAACAGATAGGGTTACATAAGGCACTGCACAGATGGCAAGCACAGTGGTCTGGTGTATTTAAAGCAGACCCAAAAACATTAACACTAATCCAGTTATTTAAATGCTTGTGTGTAACAGATAGGGTTACATAAGGCACTGCACAGATGGCAAGCACAGTGGTCTGGTTTATTTAAAGCAGACCCAAAAGCATTAACACTAATCCAGTTATTTAAATGCTTGTGTGTAACAGATAGGGTTACATAAGGCACTGCATAGATGACATGCACAGTGGCAAGGCAGATTACGGTTTACAGCCCAAGAAATCAAATTGAATTGAAAACTGAACAGGCAGATGACCCTGTCACTGTCACTTTTATGCTGTCCCTGGATTGTTCCGGTTTTCCACTATCTTTCCCTGGCTCTATCTGCCTCTCTAAATCTCCCTACCTATCTGTAAATCTCCCTACCTATCTGTAAATCTCCCTACCTATCTGTAACTCTCCCTACCTATTGCTAACTGTCTGTCCCTGTCTGCAGCAACCACCGCTGTCTCACAAATGCAAGTCTGAAATGCGCACAAGCAAGATGGCCGCCGCTTTATATAGCATGGTGACATTACCGGGCTTCCTGACTGCTGATAGGCTGCATGTGACTGTCCCATCATACCTTGCCCCAGGGTACATGTCTGGACATGTGCATCCACCATCTTAGAATGCCTGTCATTGAAATGTAGTTTAAAGGAAAACTTCGATCGATCGAATCGCGGGGAAATTTGGATTCGTTCAGAATCTAATTTTCCATGAAATTCAGAACGAATCCGGGTTCGTCCAGATCGATTCGCTCATCCCTATTGGCCGCAGCAGCATTAGGAGCCCATATATTGCCTGAAAGACACACATATGAGCTGGCAGCAGCAGCATAGGGAGCCCATATATTGCTTGAAAGACATACCCAGGAGTTGGCAGCAGCATAGGGAGCCCATATATTGCCTGAAAGACACACCCTGGAGTTGGCAGCAGCATAAGGAGCTACCATGCATCAGCTACTACCATGGATCAGCCATTGTTGGCTGGAAATCCTGGCTGAACCATGCCAGATTCATCTTCACAAAGGGGAGTCTCTCCACATTATTCGTGGACAGACAAGTTCTCCTTGGCATGACTATGGCACCCGCCGCACTAAACACCCGCTCAGATGGCACACTACTGGCTGGGCAGGACAGCTTTTCCAGGGCAAACTTTGCTAGTTGCGGCCACAAGTCAAGTTTGGCTGCCCAGAGGTCCAGCGGATCCTCAAGGTGTGTTGGCATGGTCATGTCAAGGTATGACACGACCTGCTGGTTCAGGTCCTGCTCCAGGTCTTCATGCTGCTCATGAGTAGACTCACTAAGCGGGTGTAGAAAGCTACTCATTAGCGACTGAAGACTGAGGCTGCTGCTGATGGAGCTGCTGCTGCTTCTCCTTCCACCCCCCCAGCAGCCATGGCAGTGGAAGGTGATCGCAGAGGTCCCCCCGAGTCAGACCTGCGAGAATATGGACCATGGCGCAGATAGGCATCGGCCAACTGACTACATAGAATGTTTTTGTAGTAGGTCAGTTTGTCCTCCCTCTCGGCGGGTTTAAAAAATGCCCCCATTTTGTGCCGGAAGCGAGGGTCCAATAAGGTGGAGAGCCAGAAGTCATCCCGCTGACAAATGGAGACAATTCTGTAGTCACTACACAAGCACGTGAGCATGCATCGTGCCATTTGTGCAAGTGACTCGGAGGGACTACCTGTCTCCATCTCCACTGCAAACTGCCACGGTGTGTCTGGGTCCTCTGTCTCACCTTCCTCACAACCCTCTAGCTCCTGTGGCTGCTCCTGCTCCTCCTCTCCTGCCAGATGACTAGATAAAATGGCCATTTTGTCATACCTAAACTGTGCTTCGCTGTGCCCCACCCCCTCCTCCATTTCAGCCCCCACAGGCTTCATGTGGCAGTGAAATGTATGCACCATGTCTCCAGTGCCCTGACCAGCCATGGTTTCCAACATGTGTTTTAGTATATGAAGCAGTGGAATCACATTGTTCATTTCATAGTCCTGGTGACTGACTAATAAAGTAGCTTCCTCAAAGGGCCTGAGCAAACAGCAGGTGTCACATATGAGCTACCACTGGTTTACATTGAAGTTACACAGGGGAGTCCGCCTATCCGTTTGGATCATCAAGAAATCCGTGATGGCTTTTCTCTGTTCCTATAGTCGATCCTGCATATGGAGGGTGGAATTCCAACGGGTGGAAACATCGCAAATCAGACTATGTTTGGGGATACCGTTCTGACGCTGAAGCTCAAGAAGGGTGTGCTTGGCGGTGTAGGAGTGGCTGAAGTGCATGCAAAGTTTCCTTCCCGTTGTTAGGATGTCTTGCAGATGGGGGGAAGACTTCAGAAAACGCTTGACAACTAAAATTGAACACGTGTGCCATGGCAGGACGCATGGCTCAGGCTTCCTTGTCGCAGCGCAGACAAGATGTTCTTCCCAGTGTCAGTCACCATGGGTCCCATTTGCAGTTTTCGTGGAGTAAACCATGATTTAATTTATTGAGTTCTCATTTTTAGCAGTTCCTCCCATGTGTGGCTCTGTGGCTCAAGGCAAACCATGTGAAGAACAGCGTGAAACCGCCGTGTCCTGCACACATGGTAGGCTGGAAGGGCACTGGGAAAAAAAAAAAAAATATTTAGAAAAAACAAAATACAAAAAAAAAAAAAAATGAAAAAACAATTGGGTTGATTCAAAGAAACATGTAACAGCTTGGATTTGGCTCACGATCATCCTATTTTTCACGTCCGCTCGTGCGTTCGTATGAACTTGCGAGTGATTCAATAAGCAAATACGTTTCTATCCTAAAAGATACGTCCGTTCGTATGATATCTCCCGAACTTGCCTCAGTCAGTTGCCAATCGTAAAAATCACGTTCATGTGCTCACCTGTTGCGGCGGCAGCCTGTTTTTTCGGCTGCTTCCATCGTCCACCTCTTCCAATTACTTGCGTTTGCCTCTGGCTTTCATTGGTTTTTGGCCTCTTAGATTCGTGCGTTCGTATGTTTATAAGATCTTGCGCATGCGCACCCTCAACCAGAAACTTACCTAAACCTCTTAGCGCTTGCATCCAACTTCATTTCTCGGTCCCTCAAACTTACCTAAACCCCTTAGCGGCTGCATCCAACTTCATTTATCGGTCCATAAAACTTACCTAAACCCCTTAGCGCTTGCATCCTTCTTCATTTTTCGGTCCATAAAACTTACCTAAACCCCTTAGCGGCTGCATCCAACTTCATTTATCGGTCCCTCAAACTTACCTAAACCCCTTAGCGGCTGCATCCAACTTCATTTATCGGTCCATAAAACTTACCTAAACCTCTTAGCGCCTGCATCCAACTTCATTTATCGGTCCCTCAAACTTACCTAAACCCCTTAGCGGCTGCATCCAACTTCATTTATCGGTCCATAAAACTTACCTAAACCCCTTAGCGGCTGCATCCAACTTCATTTATCGGTCCCTCAAACTTACCTAAACCCCTTAGCGCTTGCATCCTTCTTCATTTATCGGTCCATAAAACTTACCTAAACCCCTTAGCGGCTGCATCCAACTTCATTTTTCGGTCCATAAAACTTACCTAAACCCCTTAGCGGCTGCATCCAACTTCATTTATCGGTCCCTCAAACTTACCTAAACCCCTTAGCGGCTGCATCCAACTTCATTTATCGGTCCCTCAAACTTACCTAAACCTCTTAGCGCCTGCATCCAACTTCATTTATCGGTCCCTCAAACTTACCTAAACCCCTTAGCGGCTGCATCCAACTTCATTTATCGGTCCCTCAAACTTACCTAAACCCCTTAGCGGCTGCATCCAACTTCATTTATCGGTCCATAAAACTTACCTAAACCCCTTAGCGGCTGCATCCAACTTCATTTATCGGTCCATAAAACTTACCTAAACCCCTTAGCGGCTGCATCCAACTTCATTTATCGGTCCCTCAAACTTACCTAAACCCCTTAGCGGCTGCATCCAACTTCATTTATCGGTCCCTCAAACTTACCTAAACCCCTTAGCGGCTGCATCCAACTTCATTTATCGGTCCATAAAACTTACCTAAACCCCTTAGCGGCTGCATCCAACTTCATTTATCGGTCCATAAAACTTACCTAAACCCCTTAGCGGCTGCATCCAACTTCATTTATCGGTCCATAAAACTTACCTAAACCCCTTAGCGGCTGCATCCAACTTCATTTATCGGTCCATAAAACTTACCTAAACCCCTTAGCGCTTGCATCCTTCTTCATGTTGACGACCCTAAAACTTACCCAAACCACATAATGTACATATGTCTATATGTTTCTAAGTGTGTTTTTTCTGGTTTGTGTAATTGTTTGTGTTTGCGCATATTAGAAAAGACACATTTTTGAAGTATTGAAATATAATTTATTGAAAATTTTTGGGTGCTTTTGGGATATTTTTTTGTGTCCTTTTTTTTTTTTTATTGGGGTGTTTGGTTTTAAACCCCTTTTTTTTTGGGTTTTTTGTTTTTTTTTACAAACATCTTAAAACTTGTTTTGGCTTTCCTTAAAAACAGATTTTTTTTTGGGGGGGTTTGAAAAACCCAAAACTTTAAAACTTTAAAAACAATAAAAAACTTTTTAAAACTTTGAACCAAAGTAGCCAGGACCAAGGGCACTAATCCTCCTCGTCTTCTTCATCTGTTGGCCCCAACGTCGCCTGTATGGCCAGCAGCTCGGCCACCAACTCCTTCATTCTTTTTTTTTTGGCCGCCAATGTTTTGGGGATCATCCCTGTAACCAATAGAGAAAGAAACATAAATAGGAGTCCCAGACCGGTTTGTATGCTGGAAATAGATTTTGGGTTAATCAAATACATGTAAATGCATGACATATGTCATTCTTCCAAGGGATACAGTTAATGCATTTCCCACAGGTAAGTGTTTAAACTCCTTAAACCGGACCTTCAACATTATTTAATGAAAACCAATAACTATTCCCAAATGATTCTGCACCAGCTCAAAGTAAATTTGGGTTTTTTTGGGATTACAGCGCCGCCATCTGGACTCTGAAGCATAACACTTAATGAGGAGTGGAGAGTTGGATAAAGTACAGGGGAGTAGGTTACAGTGGTGCGTTGGGAATCCCGAGCATAGCTGGGTTGAGGGAAAGGTCATCACTCACACAATGCATGGCAGCACCTTCCTTTTTTCAATCTGTATCCCATGCTGCCTGTAAATATTGCGCATTCCATATTCCGCAATATTGGTTTTGTTCAGTCTAATAACATGCATTAGATGGCTGAAGGGTGTTTTTCCATGTTTCTAATCTGTAGGTACAGTGTGATGGCTAATTCTTAGGTTCTTAATACAAGTTAGGGTCCTCTTTAAGCTAACTAAGTGCCCACATGAAAGTGTGAACTACACATTGGCTACGCCTTTAGTTATGTGTGTGTTATTAGCTAACCAAACATTAATATGAATAATGGCATGGAGACTTACGGAGTTGGTGGCCGACAGATGGCTGGTTGGGGCCAACAGGCTGCCCTTGGTCCTGGCTATGCTGTGAAGAAGTCCCTGGAGAAACATGTGACATTTGGTTAGTACTTGTAGAGAGTCACTATTCCCAACATATCTGGCTCCCAGTCTGGCTGACATCACTCACCTTCGCCAGGATCGACTTCCAGCATCTCTGCTGCCTCCTCCTCCACTATTTCACCCGCACCAGAAGCTTCTACAAATACATAATAAAGGATAACTTCGTTTTTGGCCTGCCATGTATATCTTTGTGCCTATACATGAAGAGTGACATACCAGAGCCTTCCCCATGCCTGGCCAGGTATGACTCCACGCCCACGCGGTTTGGCCCCTCCTCTGTGGTAAGGTCCAGGGGCTGGTCTGAGGAGGCCACAGAGGAGGGGTAGGTCCGTCGCCCGGGAGATCCACCACCTTCACTCACAGATGCAGACTCATGCAGCACTGGTCGGCCTGTACGCCTCCGGGTGCGGCGAATTCTGAAATCCATTTCCAACACTACCAAAGAAAAGTCATTATAAATAAAGGCATAACTTATACATTTGGAACATATACCATGCAATTGCTTGGTACTTACTTGGGAAATGGATTCCAAAAAACCTCCGCACCCGGGGCATGTGCAGACGTTTCAGGTCCGACCAATGCTGCATTATCTGGGTGTGAGTGAAGGTGGTGCTGGTGACACGGTGTATCTCCGCGATGATCTCCCGGGCGATGTCCCTTTTCTCGCACACATTGGGCTCGAAGTCATACCGGCGCTGAAGCATGATCTGAAAAACATAATGGACACAGAGATTTTACTTTTACACACACACCCATATGTGTTGCATCACAAGTTGAGAATTTCATGTCATTAACACACACATTTAGAGTGGCAGCCATTTTTGGGGAGTGCCTTAAAGAGGACGTTGACTGTGAATGAGAGTCTGGTCTTATGTTATATGTATCACACACCATGTACATACAGATACTAGCCAACATCAAGAATCAGGCCACCTGCATCTAGGGCATGTTAGGATGGTTTAAACATCCAAGATGTAGGCTAATGCTTAGGCTTTTGGACCACGTGTGTGGCTTCCCGTTTTGTTTTTATGGCTTAGGAAAACAGTGTTCCTCAAACATCCGCATCAAGGTCCGAGACAGGCCAGGTTTGCCAGCTAGCCCCGCTACTCCACAGGTTAATTAACTGTTGCTAAGCCGGAGCAATTGGCCGAATTAGGACATCAGCATAGACAGGTGAAAACGTGGCCAGGCTCGGCCCTTGAGGATGAAGTGTGAGGAGCCAGTTATTAAACATTAAGAGACCCCAAACTAGTTCCAAACGCATCATTTACATTTAGGCCATCATTGACTATTACATTAAAATGCACAGGCAGCCACTTACCAGCATGAGGATCTCTTCCTGTTGACGGGTGAAGATAGTGGGCGCCATCTTTATGCTTCTTCAAGGCAGCAGATAAGTGAAACCCCAGCGGTTTCCTGGTTCCGCTCGAACGTACGTTCGTACGAGCGCGTAGTCGTGCGCATAGGCGTCACACGCTGGGCTCATTATTTAAAGGTCCCTGCACCCAAAGCTCATTCTCTTTGAGCATTTGTGGAAGATGGCACCTAAAAAGCCTATGACCAAGCGACCCCAGCAAAGCCAGACCGCGGAGGGCCCAACAACAAGGTCCCAGCAAGGTAGGAGAAAGCTGAGAGGCAAGACTACTACCTCGGCCCCACCAAGGGACACTGGACCCTCAGGAACCCAAAAAAGGGGCCCCAAGCCACGTGCCCCTGCAGCCAAAAAGCAGCCAACTGCAGCACCCACCACCTCTGCCCCCAGAAGAGGCCGCACAAGGGAGCCCACACCGGCCATGGGTTCAAGTAGGGCAGTTCGGCAACCCAGGCCCCGCAGCAGGGCCCGAACCCCATCCAGGGCCAGAAGCCCATCCAGGGCCAGAAGCCCAGCCAGGGCCCGCCGAACCCCATCCAGGGCCAGAAGCCCCTACAGGGCCCGAAGAACCCCATCCAGGGCCAGAAGCCCCTACAGGGCCCGAAGAACCCCATCCAGGGCCAGAAGCCCCCGACCTGGCACCAGCCGGGAACAGAGCCCCCGACCTGGCACCAGCCGGGAACATAGCCCCCCAAGAGGGCCCAGAATTTCAACCATGACCACATCTACACCTGGAAGTTCGGTGGCCAGCCACGCCAGAACACCCAGTCCCTTGGCCAGTCCAGTCCAGTCATTGGGAAGCCACCAATCCGGCCATTCCCCTACCCAGCCCCAGGCCATAATGTCACCACATGTGTCTGCACACATGGAGGAGCAGCCAAGCCAACCATCTGGCCGCACATTGCGCCGCGGCCAGTTGAGTGGGAGATTCTCCCATGACCAAAATATGGCATTGGCTAGTGGCCTTACATTATACTATGACGAGCTCTATGGGAGCAAATCAAAACACACCACAAAGCAGCGCAAGATGGAATTGTTTGAAACCATCCTACGACAAGTAAATGCAGCGGGGGAAGAGAGGAAAGATGTGTCCCAAATTCAGAAGAAAATCTCTGATCTGAAGTATGCTGTACGGCAAAAAGAAATTAAAAGGCATAATTACAGGTAAATAAATGTTTTCTCCAAATATAATGTTTAGGATGTACTGTATGCACCTTTTCTGAGTACCAAACGATTTTCTCTTTTCAGCCTGAAAACTGGAGGTGGCTTTCCTTCTAAATTGGAGTTTACCCCTGCTGAGGAGATTGTGCTGGGACTTCTCCATCCGGTCGCGGTCGGTGGACATGCTGGTCTAAGGGACACAGACTCACCGACCCGTACCCACGGTGAGTACTCTTAAATCTGCATGTTTGCCTGTTTGCTAAATAATCTAAAGTTCACTAGTAACAAGATAACGGGATGCCCCTATGGTTTGCCTTGCTTGGCCTCGCACTACTGTGCCTGTTTGTGTCCTCTTTTGGTCCCTGGGAATCACACATTTAGGACCACATCCATTATGGCAAAGATCAAATTTCCAATTGGATTGGTAAAGTCATGAAGTTTCTCCAGAAAAGTGATATATTTTGAATCAATCACAAAACACACATCATTATGGATGGGTTGCCTATTTGTTGTGTGAGTTGTGTTTGAGTTAACAATGTAATTAGCCACCCCCAAACATATCTGACCTAGAGCAGTGAGACTCAACTGGCGGACCGGGGTACCAATGCGGACCTTGGCACCAGATTCCAGGACCCCTGCCCAGGCAGCCCTGCACTCAGTTACTTCTGTGTTGACGTGCTCAGAGCTGCCCCCTTGATCGGCGATGTAGTGGTTGTTCTCCTGCCCAATGTGATGGCTCCCTGAAACATAGCATTGCAATATGAAGTACTGCACAGGAAGTGGCATTGCAAGGTACACAGTAACTTGGTAAATCTTTCTCTTGGCACAATCGTGTCCCGCTGCCCCTGCTCTGCCCCATCTGCCACAGTCCCCCCATGCCCCCCCCCCACATAAGCCCCATACATTTGTAACAGATTTGCTCCATCCATCCCATCACCATCAATACGTTAACTCCCCCCTTTAGCCATCCAATCCCTGTCCCCTCAGCTCTGCCCCATCCAGCCCAGCAAGGGCAAGCAGCCTTTATTAGTTTGCACTTGGAAATCTCAAGCCCCTCCACCAGTGTGTTTATTTCTAACTAGACACCCCCTGCGTCAGCCCCATGGCCAGACATTCACCTCTCACCACATACCTTTAAATGGACCTTTCCAACAATTGTTTGAGTACCCCGGACCTAGCGAATGGTAGGCTAAATCCAAAAATGTGCGTTGAAAGTTGTATGCTGACTGGGTACACTTCCTGACTTAGAACTGAGGTCAGTTAGCAGTTTTCGCGAGCCATTGCACCTATCTAAACTTGCGTGTCTTTTAACAAATGTCCCCATTGCTCTAGAGTTGATTAATATTACAAATAGAGGTTTATTTGATTACCTATCCCAAAAATGGTTATGTGTGTGTTTACGTGGTTTGTTTTTCTCTTCTTCAGCCCAGCATGATCCCTCAGCAAGGGTAAACTCACCCCCCAGTTTGGTTATGCCTACCAGGTCCGTACAGCATAGGAGCCCAGATCAGAGATTTCCGGTAAGTTAATTTAGTACCATAAATACTACCAAGTGCTTAAGAATGTGTTAAACTGTGGGAATCCCAAATTTGGACGCCAACTTACACTTTTTTTTTTATATGTCCCTACAGACCCGCACACTCATGGAAGAGATCCAGGAAATGGAGGAAGATGATGATGTCTCCATGCAGGGCACGTCGGATGACCTCCCCCTGGGTCCCAATTTGGAACTGCTCCATAATGTTTCTCTGGCCAATCCTCAGCAGCAGAGTGAATCTCCATCCATTGTGCATGCACATGGGGAGACTGACACTACAGTCCCCAGTGTTCACTCTGCTGCTGAGGATTTGCAAAGCAGGCCTGTTGCTGTTGAGGGGACGACACCACGCGGCAGGGCACGCCCAAGAGCCAGGGTAATTGTGCGGCGGACTCCATTACGCCGCCCCACAATTTCCCAGGGGAGGCAGAGTGCCCTGCTTCAATTATGGACCCAACAAAGGGACTCTTATGAGGCACAGCTCGATACAGAGCGTGAGCAAAGGCATGCCGACATGGTCACCATCAATACCAGTCTACAGGGCATCCTCGCGGAGTTGCGTACCCTCAACAGCAACGTGGTCACTGCAAGTAATGGCATCCAGTCAGCCATGGCTGAGATGACCAATATGCAGAGAAACATTGTGGAGCAGTTTCAAATTCACAATGCTGCCATGGCCCAGGCTAGGTCCCATTCACATGGACCTCCACCTGGACCTCCACCTGGGTATTATGGGCAGCCACCCTATTAAGCCATGGGTGTGTGGGACATCTTTTCTCTTAACCCCCACTGTATTTACTTGTCCTTTGAGGTTTCAAACAATCCATTTTGTGTTGCTCATGCAGGTTGTGTTTTGTATTTGCTCCCATATAGCTCCTTAGAGTAATGCTTAAGGCCACTAGCCAATGCCATAGGTCTATGTGGAGGGTATCTGGCCACTTATGGCTTTAAATATGGATTTGGTTGGTGCTCCTCCTGTTTGCAGACATGTTTGTGTGACATTATGGCCATGCCCAAATATCCCTGGGCACAGGCAATATTAATGACTGGACTAGGCTGGCCTTTGGACTGGGTGTCCTTGTTTGGTTGTGCCACTCACTTCCAGGTGTAGATGTGCTCGATGTTTTTTTTGTAATGTTATCCATTTGTAACCACAGATGTATGTGGAATGTTTTCTGTTAAGCACTATAATTTTTAATTTTCTAAGTAAAAAAAAAATCTCACTTACAATACTTGTGGCGTTTTTAGTGGGAACACATTTTAAACAGCTTGGGCTAAACCAGATATTTTTGGTTTGAAGAGGTGTAACAATGCAAATCTAAAGCTAAGGAAACTACATGAAATACATTAGGCAACAATTAAGGTAAAAAAGTTTTACTTTGAGGTAATGCCACATTACGGCAAAACAACATATTTAACAAAAAGGATAACACAGACACACAGAATGTTGAGACACGAAATAAAATTAAGTAAAATGCTGCAAGATCAGGTTGGCTCTAACTGATTGGCCAGACTCACTGGGTGGCCCCACAAAATTCTCCACATCATCCTCTACGGCTGAAGAGGGCAGGCTATCCACATAACGTGGGACACGTTCCAGGATGGCAAAATTGTGCAAAACAGCACATGCCATGATTATGTCGATCACTTTCTTGGGATCATATTGCAGGGCGCCCCCAGTATGGTCCAGGCAACGAAAACGTGTCTTCAACAGCCCAAAGGCCCTCTCCACAACAGCCCGGGTCTTGCGGTGCGCACGGTTGTACGCTTCCTGAGAGGCATCCTGGGGCCGCAGCACAGGCGTCATGAGCCAGGGTAGAAGTGGGTACCCGGAATCACCTTAAACAGACAATTAAATGTAATCAAAATTAAAAAGGCAACACAACAAACACCAAAAATTTTACATATATCATAATGATGTAAGGTAAAGGGGAAAAAAAAAAAAACCCAGGGCACATTAGCAAAATAAATATTGCCACTAATGTAGTACCTAATTAAAAATGGCACTTCAATATACCAATTAATTAACAAACATCTGCACGGCCAAGGGGATTTGGAATTTAAATATATTTTTAGTTTTCAGACATGTTACAATTAGGATGCTGCTGAGGGGCTATCCACATTTAGATGAAAACTACAATGTATGCAGTTTAAGTCCACTTTGACATTTAAAGACCAATAGTACAAAAGGAGCCAAAGCTCAAAGATCCTTGGGTATAAACTCCCAACCAATATATTTAGGGACATGGAACTTACAGACATCCTAACTAAAGGGAAAACATTCTGAAGGACAAAGCGAGGCAAGCATTTTTTTTTGAAGTTCATAATATATGACCCAAGAAAAAGGCAGTTTCTGGCTTATGTAAAGAATTCAAATACTAACATATCAACAAATACAAGATTAATCCAACATTTAATAGCACACAAATAGGACACACTTACCAAGCAGCCATGCCCCCGAAAATTCACCTGCCTCAAATCTCCGAAACAACCCAGATCGCCTGAGGATATATGAGTCGTGGGACGATCCTGGGTAGCCGGCAAGGACACTCATAAAACGCATGTCCGGACCAACCACGGCCTGGACATTAAGGGAGTGTCCCATTTTACGATTCCTTAAGGCAAAAACATACAAAAAGGGTAATTGATATTTGACCCAAAATAAAAAATTAACAACAAAACATGTCTGCACTCTATTGGGAAATACTAATGAAAAGCCTAGATAAAGCAGCTACACAAATGAGGGATAAACAAATATGCTGCCGCAAAGGAAAACAGGTTACATTACACGTTGGCCAACATAATAACCAATCTCAATACCTATATATATACTCGTCGGCAGCCCTAGGTACGAGTGCCACATGTGTGCAGTCAATAGCACCAATAACGTTGGGCATGTCGGCCACATTATAAAACCCAAGCTTAATGGCGTTTCTGGCTGCCATATCATCCGGAAAATAAATATATTTTGGAGTTATGGCAGCCATGCCTTCCAAAAATTTAGATAGTGCGCGGCTCAGCGTAGGCTGTGACATCCCCACGGAGAGGGCACCCAGCCTCTGGAACGAGCCGTTCGCCAAAAATTGCAGGCAGCCAAGCATCTTGGTCATACCTGAAATTGCATGCCCCTTCCTTGTGGTGCGGGCTAACCATGGCCGCAGCTCACTATATAATTTATGGAGGGAAGCGCGATTAAGCCTGGTCAGCTCGAACAGCTCAACATCATTCATGCTATCGATGTTCATGCGACGACGCAGGGGCAATCTGCTCTCAGACATCTCGATCAACTCAATGCCAAAAAGCATAAGCCCTTGATGTGCCACAAACTCGCTCCGCTCCATCCTACTCCCGAGGCCAAATAGCTGCCGGCAAACATTTCGTAAAGCAGCTCTTTAATGGGCTTCCAAACAATTAGCAATCACCTCTCTGAATTGGTCGCAAGCCCATGTGAAGGACGTAAAAAATAGGATCGGACGCAAATAATACGATTTGGACGGGAAAAACACACGAACTAACGCAAATTATACGATTCTCGTACGAAATGCGTATGTTCATATACGTCTATGCGCGAACGATCGTGCGAATACGAAATGGGCAAAAAAACAAGAAAAAATGACAAACACCCACCCAAACTTACGATTCTCGATACGAAATCAATTAACTTTGGCTCTTTGAATTGAGGGGAATGTGTACACAAATTCACAAAATATTAAAAAAAGACAATGGAAAAAAAATATAAAAAAAAGATATATATATATATACATATATACATATATATATATATATATATATATATATATATATATGTTTTTGAAAAATACAAAATATGAAAAAAAAAATCCCCCCCCCGAAAAAAAAAATTGATAATTTTTATATGTTACTGTTATTATGATAGATGTTATTGTTGCTATGTTATATGTATTATATGTTATTATTATAAATATGCTCAAATAAGATAAATATTAACTATTAATATGTAATTGACATAGCCACTTTTTTCTGTGACACCATTGCTAAGTGCAAGTGCACAACGGCCTAGGAGCATGGAGGCCACAGCGTTGTGGTTGTGCAGGAACCACAATCACCCAGTGGGCCTTAAAGGATATGTATTGTCCCTAACCGTAGTTACAGCTCCAGACGTAGGCATTGCTGTGCACTTTGGTACACACTGACAGGCTAAAGGACTGGCCCACCTTCCGTTCAACAAAATTGTACAGGGCTGGTACTGCCTTCTTCGCAAAGAAATGACAGCATGGGACTCTCCACCTCGGCTCGGCACAAGCCATCAGTTCTCTGAAAGGTCCATCAACTCAAAAGGGAGGGACTGCAGCACCAGAAACGTATACAGGAGCACATTTAGCTTCTCTTGGATGAGTGGGCACATACTGTTGTCTCTTGGACATGGCTTGGCCAATGGATTGCTGGCAGAATGACTGACTCGGATTAAGAGGAGGAGGAGCATCTGGAGCGACAGAGGATGGGTATGACACACAGGAGGTGGTGGAGCCTTGGCTGGCTAGAACAGAGAGCGGCGTGCCACTGGGTAATGCAGCAGGCTGGACCACCACTTTGGAGCCAACTGTCCCAGGCCGCTTTATGGTGACGCTGCAAATGTTGAAGCAGGGCTGTGGGTCCAACATTGGGACCCTGGCCACCCTTCACCTTCTGCCTACACATCTTTCATATAGCCATGTTAACCTCCTGCAGATGCTTGATGAAAAACTGCCACATGGCCTTGTAGCTGATTTTCCTACCAACAGTCCGCACTAATTCACTGCTGCTGCCCCCGCCGCTGCCGCCAACTCCAGGGACCCTCTTCCACTACCTCCTGGGAAGATAGCCTGCCGTGCAAGTGGTCTACCCCGAGCACATTTGCCTCCATACTTTCCCCTTCTGCCACCATGCTGGCCGCTAAATCTGTCACTCTCCATCACTCCAAGCCTTTATAAGTGCCCTCAAAACTCACTGATGTCCTCCTCAGGTTCCTCAACAGTGCCTGCTTAAGAAGCCACAACGCTTGCAACACCACCTCCCACGCCACTCTCCTCATCACTACTTGCCCGCCTAGTGGAAGAAGCGGCGAGTATCTCCTCCACTTCTTGGCTGGGCAGTAGCTGCTGATTTTTCTGATTATCAGATCGTCCTCACTGAATAGTGGAGCTGAACCCTAAGCATAAGACATAACCGACAGTTGACTGGGGGTGTCAGATGTCACTTGGGATGCAGTGGATGATCGTGTTAACCAATGGATGATGGCAGATGGGTTGCTGGTCAAGACACGACCGCTAGCTGATCCGGGGAGATCAGTCCTCTCACTGAGACTCCTGCTGCCACTCACCCCTAGTCTGCTGCAACCTCTGCTTGATGAATTTAGGCCTCTTCAACTTCTCTGTGCCCATCCTGCCACTTCTCTGCCTGACATACTTAGTGCGTATATGAGGGGAGGACAAAACGCTACACTACACTTAAAACAGGATTTGTCGATAAGAGCAGCAGGTGTGTAACTATCTATGGTCTTTCACTAAGTAGTTACTAGGCCCTGAAGACTTTAACACGAACAAAGTGATGAAACTCTTAGATGTGCATAAGTGATGCTCTGATGAGAGCAATTCAATGTGCTCCAGTATGCTTCAAAAATGTTTTTTTTTCAGAGACTGGCCTGCGTGGAAATGAATCGGGCATGGATCAGCCAAGATTTCCACCCACCAATGCCTGATGCATTAGAGTAGATTAATCATGGGGACAGACCAACACTAAAGAAATATGGATCGTGCAAAACAGATTTAAGGCGCTGCTCTCCAGTTACAGACATTCCTCCGCATCAGACCACAAGTAATTATTGAGAAAATGCTTTACGTTACTCTTACTTTTTATTAATATTCTTCGGATAAGATATCTGTGCCGAAAATCTGTATATGTTCTCTTAATGCTGCTGCCAACTCCAGGGTGTGTCTTTCTGGCAATTTTGGGCTCCTGCTGCTGCTGCTTGCAACTCCAGTGTGTCTTTAGGCCAATTTGTGGGCTCCTGCTGCCAACTCCAGTGTGTCTTTCAAGCAATGTTTGGGCTCCTGCTGCTGCCAACTCCAGTGTCTCTTTCAAGCAATGTTTGGCCTCCTGCTGCTCCTGCTGCCAACTCCAGTGTGTCTTTCAAGCAATGTTTTGGCTCCTGCTGCTGCTGCCAACCCTAGTGTGTCTTTCAGCCAATTTTCGGCCTCCTTCTGCTGCTGCTACCAACTCCATTGTCTCTTTCAAGCAATGTTTGGCCTCCTGCTGCTCCTGCTGCCCACTCCAGTGTGTCTTTCAAGCAATGTTTGGGCTCCTGCTGCTCCTGCTGCCAACTCCAGTGTCTCTTTCAAGCAATGTTTGGGCTCCTGCTGCCAACTCCAGTGTCTCTTTCAAGCAATGTTTGGGCTCCTGCTGCTCCTGCTGCCAACTCCAGTGTCTCTTTCAAGCAATGTTTGGGCTCCTGCTGCTGCTGCCAACTGCAGTGTGTCTTTAGGCCAATTTTTGGGTTCCTGCTGCCAACTCCAGTGTCTCTTTCAAGCTATGTTTGGGCTCCTGCTGCTGCTTGCAACTCCAGGGTGTCATTCAGCCAATTTTTGGCCTCCTGCTGCTGCTGCTGCCAACTCCAGTGTCTCTTTCAAGCAATGTTTGGGCTGCTGCTGCTATTGCTGCCAACTCCAGTGTGTCTTTCAAGCAATTTTTGGACTCCTGCTGCTCCTGCTGCCAACTCCAGTGTCCCTTTCAAGCAATGTTTGGGGTCCTGCTGCTCCTGCTGCCAACTCCAGTGTGTCTTTCAAGCAATGTTTGGGCTCTTGCTGCTCCTGCTGCCAACTCCAGGGTGTCTTTCAAGCAATGTTTGGGCTCCTGCTGCTCCTGCTGCCAACTCCAGTGTCTCTTTCAAGCAATGTTTGGGGTCCTGCTGCTCCTGCTGCCAACTCCAGTGTCTCTTTCAAGCAATGTTTGGACTCCTGCCGCTGCTGCTTGCAACTCCAGGGTGTGTCTCCCCGTCATATTTTGGGCTCCTGCTGCTGCCAACTCCAGTGTGTCTTTAGGCCAATTTTTGGGCTCCTGCTGCCAACTCCAGTGTCTCTTTCAGCCAATGTTTGGGCTCCTGCTGCTGCTGGCAACTCCAATGTCTCTTTTGGACAATTTTTGGGCTCCTGCTGCCAACTCCAGTGTGTGTCTTCAGGCCAATTTTTGGGCTCCTGCTGCCAACTTCAGGATGTCTTTCAGCCAATATTTAGGCTCCTGCTGCTGACAGCTCCAGGGTGTGTTTTTCAGGCAATATAGGGGCCCCTCATAGTAATGCCACCTCAACTCTCTGCAATTGTGCCGCTCTGCGATTCTAATAGCGATGCCTCTGATCTGCATGTCATAATTATTTACAGTATTATTTCACTAACGCAGCAGGCATACTACGCGTGTTACAGCAAGGCAGAATGGTTTACAACCCTATTGAGGCTCCAGGAAGCTCAGAAATAGCCGTTTTTTAATAGTGATTCGTCACGGATTTTGTCGGAAAATTTGGCGAATCAGCCGAATCGAATTTCGCTCATCTCTAGTGACAATGTATCAAAGTAATGCTAATTGAATGTCACTATAGATAGTTCCACTGCTGAAGGCATTAAGCTAAATCAAACAGAGTCAATGCTGACATCCCACCATACAAGCATAAACATATAACTATACACAGGCATGAAACCGACTGGGAATCAATCAAGGCAGTTAGACATGACAAACAGGTTATGATCGTTCAATGTACAGATTACCAACGTTTCACGGCTGCAGGCCGTTTCATCAGGGTAGCGATACAGCAGTAATGTTAAGCGCGCGCATATATGGTTCTACCTCCCCCCTGGCCAGCCAGTCAGTGATCGTTGCTTGCGGCACTTCCTGTGGCCGCCCGCGACGTCACATCCGGCAGCCCCGTCCCGGCCTGCAGCGTCAGCATTGGTTGGCGGAACTTGGGCTTGATAGCATTGACCATAGAAGGTATACAGGGCCAATTGAGTACAATAGAAAGTTCTGTTTCCAACCTTAAATCTGAACTGGAACAAAACATCCCCAATACTGACTTCAAACAATATTTGGAAGAAGTCAAAGCCAAGTTAGAAATTTATAACACAGAGACTCTGAACTTTAAGTTAAATAAATACAGACATGACGCAACAGATTATAGGGAGGACAGAGTTTATACTTGGAGAGACATCAGGAGGGATAGGAGGGTAGAGTACCATCTTCAGACAGTGACGAGAGCACAAGTAGTGGTGAGATTAGCAGCGTTTTTTTAGGAAACCGAGAGGACCCAAAGGGCGAGGAAGAAGACAAGAAGGGGCCAGAGACATACAAGAATGGCAAATGCAGATGCGCAGTCAGACGCAAACAACAACCTAGTCATTAATTTGTCCAAACGAACATTGACGGAAGACGAAATAAGGGTACTCAACCGAGGACTTGGTGTTACACCCACACATAGAGGTAACCCAGTAGAGACTAACATTGATCTTAATCGCTTCTTCCGTACCATTAGGTTAAAAGCGTTCTTCCACTCGGACTCCCCCAACATGAACACCAGAACAACATCCAACCTGCCTCCCTCGATTGATGTCTCCACTTGCAAGCCTAACAGTAAGTGGACACCCCCCACTTCATTTCCCACAGTAGAGACATTTATCAAGTTGGTTGAACAAGAAGTTGCACACACATATTACAACACAACACATAAGGGACACATCAGAGACAACCTCACTAAGAAGGAACGGGAGGCTCTGCAATCACTAGCCTGTGATTCAGAGATAATAATCAAACCCACTGACAAGGGGGGAGCTATAGTGATCATGGATAGAGAATTCTATCATCAAACCATAATGAGCCAATTATCAGATGACACTGTATATAGAGAACTATGAACAACCCCCCTATTAACTATTAAGACAGAACTGGATCATATATTAAAGAAAGCAGTTGATGATGAAATTATAGATACAAAACTTTACAGATTTATGATTACAGAACATCCGGTCACTCCAGTCCTCTACATTCTACCCAATGTACACAAGGATCCAGTCAAGCCCCCGGGACGTCCAATAGTGGCTGGGACGGAATCAATATTCCAGAATGTGGCTACCTTCTTGGATCGTGTTTTACAACCAAAGGTAATCACAACAAGATCTTACTTGCTAGACACAGGAGACTTCCTAAACCGTATTAACAATCTAGGAACACTTCCAGAAAACACTCTATTATGCAGTATGAACGTATGCTCGTTATATACATCAATCCCCCATGATCTGGGTATAATGGCAGTTGAAGAGGCACTGAGCACCTCAGGGACCACTACCACATTTAACACACTCTGTATCAAATTATTGACCATGGTATTAACAAAAAATTACTTTTTGTATGAGGATAAATATTATCTACAGCTTCAGGGAACTTCCATGGGGTCGAATGTGGCGCCGTCCTATGCCAATCTTTTTATGGACCGCTTTGAGAGGACCTTTGTATACAATAATCCATATTTTCAGACCCATGTGAGTCTCTGGCTTAGATTTATCGATTACATTTTTTTCTTATGGCAGGGCTCCGAGACCGACTTACAAACCTTTACAGGCGACCTTAACCACAAACTACCCACAATCAGCTTCACCTTGGAATACAGTAAAACTCAGGTACATTTTCTTGACGTTATGATAGTTTTGGACAATAACACACTGACCACTGACTTGTACCGTAAACCAACTGACCGGACAACTTTTCTTCATCGGAAAAGCTTTCATACAGAATCCCTTAAAAAAGTTTACCATTTAGCCAATTTGTGAGATTAAGACAGATCATTTCCGATGACACCACCTACCAAGTTAGATCTGACGAGCTGATGAACGAATTTATGACATGAGGCTACTCATTTAAAGAACTAGCAACAGCTAGGGAGAAGGCTAGAGAAAAAGACAGGTCACAATTATTACAACATAATCCACGCAATAGCCCCAAACGCAATCCGGCAATTCTAACTTTTTTGGCCCTCTCCCCTAGGATTGAACAGACCATAAGGAAATATTGGCATGTCATAGGGAGTGATCCAAAACTCACCCAAACATTTTCAGAACCACGCAAAAGACCTAGAAACTTATGCGATAGTCTAATTAGAGCAGATACATATAGGCCCAAATCCAACCACATCATACATGGATGCCACCATCCTCAGCGATTCAAGGGATGTTTCGCTGCAGAGGTTGTGCACAGTGTAACGCTGTCATTAAGAGCAATACATTCTACCATCCTCAATGTGGTAGAAAATACATGATCAAACAAGTTTTCAACTGCAACTCAACTCATCTTGTATACTTATTAAAATGTCCATGTGGCAAGATATATATTGGGAAAACCACTAGGGCATTGAAAACAAGGATTAGTGAGCCCCGCAGTGCAATTAGATATGGAATCCCCCGTTGCCTGTCACTTCATGCAAATGGGACATCAGACATCCCAATTACGTTTCATGGCCATTGATTATCAACCAGCAGCAAGAAGAGACGGTGATAGAGACAAGGCTCTTTTAAGGCGTGAACTTAACTGGATTTTCAATCTAGATACAATGGCCCCTAAAGGCCTTAATGAGGAGCTAGACTATGCTCCATTTATATGATGACACTAGTGCTAATAACACACATTAGCCTTTTTGCCATTCTTAGGAACAATCCATGCTAAAAAAAAATTTTTGCTATCATTTATCACATATCAATGATTGTGGGGGCATCCCACGTGGCTATTCCAGGTGGAGTGCCCCCTCAACGGTTATTTAATCTACTATTGACCTTATAGATATTCTGATGCAAAGAATGTCCAGTTGGTTTAGATCCACTTTAAGGTTCCTTTTCAATATCACATACACATAGCACAAGACTCTTTTGAATGCAAGACTTTAACAATTATGGTAACCACGATAATAACGAGTAGTGTGGCATAGCATGGGTTAATAATGCATTCACACAAGATCGTTCATCGGAATATGTTTTTATTTCTCTTTTTAAATTAATTTTTAAATGTCTTTGTTTCAGACATGTGATTGACTACACAATATGTCTACCATCCCCTTGAAGAATCAATGCTCCTCTTCAAGACTTCACTCTCTTTGCTGTTTAGCTACACTGCCATTTTTGCGAAGCCCAGCATGTTCCGCCCCATGCGCCAGCAAGCTGTCAGGCAGAGGTGGCGAGACGTCACTTCCACCCTCCAATACATGCATCTCCTGGAGAGGTGGATGACGTCATTTCCGCCAACCAATGCTGACAGCAGGCCAGGACGGAGCTGCCAGATTTGACGTCGCGGGCGGCCACAGGAAGTGCCGCAAGCGACGATCACTGACTGGACGGCCAGGGGGGAAGTAGGATCATATAAGCGCGCGCTTTACATTACTGCTGTATCGCTACCCTGATGAAACGGCCTGCGGCCGTGAAACGTTGGTAATCTGTACATTGAGCGATCATAACCTGTTTGTCATGTCTAACTGCCTTGATTGATTCCCAGTCGATTTCATGCCTGTGTATAGTTATATGTTTATGCTTGTATGGTGGGATGTCAGCATTGACTCTGGTTTAGCTTAATGCCTTCAGCAGTGGAACTATCTATACTGACATTCACATAGCATTACATTGTCACTCATATCTATTTGAAATCGTTTTCCTTGATTCGAGACTAGATAAATAGGTATTTTTTTACCATATAGCCATTATATATGCTGGTTATTGCTATTGTCTAAATTATACTGTTATTAGTTACAGCGTTCTGGTGCAACACAGCTCCCTCACATGAACATACTTGGATTCCCAGATATGAGTGTATCCTTTCTCTGACTACATCCCCCATACTACATGCACAGTTTGTATATATATATATATATATATATATATATATATATATATATATATATATATATTGTAAGGGGTTAGGTAGCGGGTTAGTCGTCTCCTGGGTAGACGGGCACACTTTCAGCAGGCACAAAGTCCACAGAACAAGGAAGAATCATTTAACTGACCTCAGCCAGTTTTATTGCCAGATTGTGGTATAAAGTAAAACAAAACTAAACAAAAGAAATCCTATGCCTGTCCGGCTCTAACTAAACATTAGGTGCTCCTGACTAACCCAGTGCCGGCCTAGTACCGGGCACCACAACATATCAGATCATGAAATACCACTGGCAATGCTCCCACAGGCTCCTAGTAGATGTCCTGCTCCCAGGATGAGAGAGCCAGAGTGTGTGTGAACTCCCTCTTTCTATCAGGCAAGCACACCTTGGACTAATCAGACAGCCCAAGACCCGGATTGTCCGGGTGGAGTGGGGCCCACCCTCTCTTCCCCACTCCAGCAACACAGGCCCTGTAAATGTTTTTTTTTCCCAAACCCTAAACTAGAGATCCTAGATCTCTAGTTTCTAACTTCCTGGTTGCTTTTACCTGACAGATACAAGAAATCTTGGGCAGATATACACACCCTCTATGACTTGTCCAGACACTCTGTCACAATATATATATGTATATATTTGTCTTTCTGAACACTATGTGTAATTGATGTTATCCCTTATTAAATACAAGATTAATTTTGCAAATTTTACCACATGAGAGAAATTATTTGCAGAAAAAATATGCAAAAAAATGGTCTGCTGATTTGGGAGAGAGAAAAAAAAAAAGAAACCATGCGAGAATGCTTTCTCTCACAGTGATGAATTGGCCCTATAGAGAGCTTTTAGCCATGCTGCTGAATGGGAGACATAAAATAATCCTCCAAATTATATTCCCAAAGATCAGACTGGCAGAAATGAATTTACAGGAAGGTAAGAATCTTATTCTGTGATTTTGTCATCAGTCTATACTGTTTTCTTAGGTAAATTCATAACCATTTTTCTTCGGTCAGAGTAAAGTGAAAGTGTCCAAAATGTTGATTTTTTATATTTTGAATAGCATAATAAAGATTTTAAACAACAGCAGGATAACCACAATGACAAAAAAGAAGTAATGGATGGCACTAGTGACTTTATTTGCTTTATTTGCTTCTATGTCCGGTTGTATGTCAGTTGTTGCATAGACACTGTTCCGGGTGACAATCTCTTCATTTTGTTCTATTTTTCAGTTTTGCATGCTTCATTCCTGATAAAGTGTGTTCACAATGGCAAGAGCTTCCAAACAGGAATTAAAGCTTAGCTGTATTTCTTCTTCGGTTTGTAAAGTTGCCCTTTGGCAAATCAAGGATGGACATTCCCGAGTGTCTTATTTTATGTTTGGCGTAGGCCTGAAGTTTGATTAGTTCCATCTGACCTCCTGGAGCAGCAGCCACATCTGCGGAGAAGGGGTTGATCACGAGCATCATGTTCTTCTCTGGTTCAACAACATTGTGGAATCTGCAGTTGACTCAGTCCGCGATTGGAGGAGAACACAAGGGGTGTGCCGTAGCACACAATTGGAGGAGAACACAAGATGACCTTCACTTTGTAGCCTAAAGTCAGAGTTCTGAGAAATGAAAACATTTGTAATTTGGATTTATAGTTACTTGCATGCTTCTATTTATATTTTTCCACTATATTCAGGGGTTATTTAGAGGTAATTCATGGGTAAGGGGTGTCATTTTGGGATATTTCAAGAGATACTGCAGGCAAAGGTAATTGCTGCACTATTGTGTTGGGCTACACTTGGCAATGTCCTTAACTGTTTTCCGTTTTTTAAAATTGAAGCAGAATTGGCTGAGATATTGAGGTTTACAGGTTCAGCCAATTATATTTTCTTTTACATCCCCAATCGGCTAAACAGGGAAGGACAGGATTGCTGGTCCCTTCCTCCTCCTGCCCTCCCTCCACCTCCTCCTGCCCTCCCTCCGCCTCCTCCTCTAGATTCACATTGCATAGCCAGGGTGTCTTATGTAAGTTCTGGGAATCTTACAGACCCCACCCCATTATGCTGATTACTATGCAGCATCAAAGAACCAAGGGCCACTGCCACTTTTTTCAAGCAGAAATTTAAGGTAAAGCTGTAAACCTCGATGTCTCTGCCATTTCTTCTTCAATCAAAAAATGCAAAAGAGTTTAGGACAGGGCCAATATAGCCCGATGCAATGGTGTAACAATTACCTTTGCCTGTTGTATCACTTTGGATTTTGGTGTCATTGTGATTTTTTTTCTTGCAGGATTTGACATTTATTATTGCTTAAACTATTCATTCTCATAGTACACTTTTTTATTATGCCGTAATATAGTTTTTCTGGTAAATTGATGGTGCATTTATTATTTGCTTATTAGGTATTTGTACATTTTATTTTGGCATATTGGAACACTAATAATGTTTGGTACGCCAATTTTTTGTGGGGTTTGAATATTTATTCGCTGAGAACTTCTTTAGCTGAGAGTTTTTAGCAACTGTAATTGAATTTGTTTGTATTGTATGGTAATTGCTTAATAAATTGTGTACTTGTCATTATTTCTTATAATGACCCACATCCCTTCCTTTTTCTATGGGGGATATGGATAGGCATATACCTTTAATGGGAGATTAATGGGAGATTTTGTGACAACAAATATTACCCCTCTTAATTCTTATTTTAGGTGCAGGACCCTGTGACCCCACAAAAACTGTGATTTGGGAGAAAATAATAAAAGTGGCCTAAAGAATACAGAACTTTAATCTGGCTCTGCAAATGAGGAACATCTTGGCGTATGTGTCAAAGTCTGTTTCAAAAGTAAAGATTCAGAGAACGCATTTGGCCGATCAGACAAAGCAATTTCCTTCTTTCCCCATTTAACCTAAAACAAGTATTGGCTCCAGGGAGCGTTACTTGGAGTGTTCTAAAGAGAAGTTGTTCCACTGCATGGCAGAACTGATTATAATCCAATATCTCTATTCAAGTTTTGTCTCACAAGACAGGGGTGTCTGCTAGGCTAGAACACGTCAACTAGACATACGATTCGGACTGCTGAAATCAAGCAATACAGTTCAGTGCAAATTGTTCTTTTTGTTACTTCAGACCTATTGATGTAAGCTTCACTTCTTGTGTGTAATAACTAAACTGGAGGATTGCTGAGCAGAAAAGCCAAGGTTACCTGGCCACAGTAACAGAATCCGGGGGGAGATTGAGGGTCATTTTCACTAGGGCGTACAGATGGGTTGAGGGGAATATTGGTTGTAGGTACAAGGTAATTGGAGACATATTTACTTGTAACTGCAGAAAAAATAGACATACAAAAAGTAAAACTTTTTTCAGTTACAAAACATTGAGGTCTTTAAATTGTGACAGCTTATAACTTGATTATGTTGTTTTCGATAGCAAGGTCATACATGTTGTTGCTTTCGAAATGTAAGCACCCCAAATTTGTTCCACTGAAAAAATGGCCAGTCGGACAAAAAGACACAATAACTTAGGAGCAAAAATTCCCTTGTCTATGCAGCGCATAGACAAGGGAAGGACTGGAGCCAAATTGTGATGGTACTGAAGCTTTAGCATTGTAGGGGCAGAACATTGCAGGTGTAGAATAGGAACTGAGGTGTCTTGGTTGGTTGGGGGGTTGATGGGACTGGGTCCAGGGGACGAGGGCCTCAGAGGGTTAAATTGGGAGACAGAGAGTGTTTATTAGTAGCAGGCACTGGGTGAAGTGGGCTGCATACATCTAGCCCTGCCAAAAGCGGTTCAACCTACCAAGAATTCTCCCGGCTTTCCCCTATGACCAATTTCCCCCTGCCACAGATGTATAAGAAACAGAAAGATTGGATCATATTAAAGGGACAGTCCAGGCAATTACAATAATAAGGAAGCAGGGAGCCTGTTCCATGTGCATCTATTCTGTTTCACTGCAGTAGGCTGTAAAATCTGTAGTAGGTCTTTAAAGTTTGCCCGTCTCTTGCTTTCCATTTTTCCATGACATTATAAATACGGTCACAGAGTAACCCCTGTCCCTCAGTGTTCCCATCATTAGTGAGCTGGGCAAGTGCGGCCATTGTGGCTTGCCAGGCTTGCTCAGGGTGGGAGCATTGAGGAACAGGGGCTGCTGTGTGACCAAATTTGGAATGTGCTGTTGAAGAAATAGAAGCATAAGGTTGCTGGGACTTGATAGAAGATCTGTTACAGTAGGGTTCACTATACAGCTTGATGTTGTTTTACTGATACAATAAATTGAGCTTTGGTCTGTGTTGCAGCACACATAATATGGGCCTGTGGGGCAGGTTTGGATACAAATCATTTGGACAGCATGATCTAGGTGACTGCAGAGCCATCTTTTAGCTTTAAATTGCTGCATAAGCTGTGTGCCCACACCAAAATCAGCTCTGAATATTAATTATTTTCCACAATCCAAGGGGATAAAATCCAGCACCGTGTAACTCAACAAGGAAAACCCCCTATTAGTATACTCCCCTTGGGTATGGGGAGAGAGCAGCTAAACATTTTTTTATTTTTTTGGCAGCATAGCACTGAATTTGTCTTTTTAAACAACGGATTGAAGCTTGGGACAGTGTAACTTGTAGCCCGAGATAAAGGGGACACTATCGGGCTTGCCTTTAATATAGCTTTAATAAAACTTTAATATAGTACAACCTCATAACAGAACAATTAACAACTTAAAGCAAACCAAAACCCTCTCCTCTACCCTGTGCCCCCCATCCGAGCACCTGGGGCTTGGATGGGGGCCGGTGGCTTGGTTGTAAAAAAAAAAAATACAATTTACACCCAGCAAATTTTACATTGCAGATTGACTGATTTAAACTTAAATTTGCCCAGGGATGTGATTTCCCCATCCCCCAGGCTCCCTCTATTCTAAATGCGCCTCAGCCCACAGATGCTGAAGGTGCAGCCACGGGAACCCTGGAAAAGGTGAGTTTTGCAGGGAATGCCCGGGGGTAGGCAAGTGGCCATCCGTGGAGTCTTATAGGGCTGGGCATCATTGGTTTTGGTCCTGGCATACAAATTAATTTACTGTCCATAACTTAAACATTGTAAAAGTTAATATGTGTTTTTTGCTTTATCCTAATATATCTGAATTACTAGTTGGAACCATTAGACATTTTTCGAGACTGTCTAGACAGCTGAAGTATGTGATAATAAATCATGGTTATTATAACAATTGACAAACTCCAAAAAAAATTCTGTCTAAAGTTTTACCACTTATGCAGCTGACACATTATTCTTTTTGTTTGTCTTTGTATAGTTTTGACGTAGGACTTGCTTGCTAACCCAGGCCTAACACACTTAGAGCAGGTGTTTGGAAGTGTTCCTAGACACTACAGTCTTCTGAGGGGAGATATGAAATCAATCCATCAAAGACATTCTTGTTCTCATTACATACTTGAAAGAATTGAAATGGGGCCACACTTGTGTCTTAGATCCCTACGTGCTGTACTGAGATTTTCCGATGTCCAATGTAAATACTAAAGACTCGCACTGGCCTATGTACAATTGTCACATTTCCCTGTGATAACTGTTGGCAATTACTGTCAGTTATACAAACATTAGCAATTCACTACCACATGTTCTTATTAATTTTAAACAAGACATTTTAATTATTTGTTTTCTTTGGTCCAATTGACATAAGAAAAACAAAAAGGAAATATAAATGTCAACACGTGACAAAATAATAAATCATTATTACATCTCCATGCTATCTGCAATATACAGTAATAATACAACAGCTCCAGAGAGTGGGCTTCACCTCAAACAAATGTATGGCTTCATTGTGCCTGGCTGATTATTTCAGGAATACAGTCCTATCATCAGAAGTTTCAAATACAGATGGAGCCTGTGATGGCTATAAGGAGACCTGTGAGAATTCCTGGTGGGTCGTACTGCTGGCTTCGCTGCTACTTTTAGGACTACCTTCTCACCATGGACCCCTGTATCTGGCCGCGCTGTACCACCCATTAAATGTTCATCAATGCTGTAACCACAGCTTTGTGTTGGCCAGCCAGAAGGCACATCGTGGGAAGTGAGTAGGGGTCTCAGCGGGGCTGGTCATGGCCTGACCATGTGCTGGTAAAATCCTGGGCTAAATTTGGCCCCTGTCCACCACTGGATGGACCCAACTTTCACAACACTGCAGCACAAGAAGCTAGACAGCACATTGCTGCCATTGTAGTTACAGTAAAAGAGTGAATGGCAACATGTTCTTACCACCATATACAAGTAGCACAATGATCAATATTTTGAAGAACTATGCAGTGCAGTTTTTTAAAGTGCACTAAAACCCAGAATTTTGACTATCCTGGGTTTTGGTCCTTTCCCCCGGGACTGAAACCCCACAGGTTGCCCGAACAAACTCACCTCTTCCCGGTCTACGACACATGTGTGGCAGCTCGTCCAATCAGTGTGCTTGGATCCACTTGAGCCTCTTCATCCAGTAGTTTGTCTATTGAGAGCGGATCCAAGCGCATCCCCCTGCTACCCTTTAACGGGGAGTGTGCCCGCTCCGGCTATTCACAAATTCCTGGCACGGGCATGCGCCCTGCTAAAGGGATAGCAGGGATTCATCCGCAGCTCACGTATGCGCCATTGGACCGGGGAAGAAGGTGGGGGGTTTCACAAAGCAGGGGTAGCCTTGGAAGCAGCTGCTTGGCATTGCATGCTGTTATTTAGACTGTGGTCTACCAGTACCCCCATATCCTTTTCAACTAATGATTCTCTCAGGATTACTCCCCCGAGGACATATGTGGCCTGCTGATTATTAGACCTCAAGTGCATTACTTTACATTTCACCACATTTAACTCAATTTGCCAATTGGATGCCCAGACACTCAAGATGTTCAAGTCAGCCTGAAGCTGACCACAAAACTCACCTTTACTGGTGGCTCCCTTGGCAAGGCAAACAATCCAGGGCAAGGTCGGGCACATCCCCAGCATCTCTGGGCACAGGCACGCTCCCACACCCAGCTGGGGATAGGAATGCACCCGTGAGTGGGGATGCGGGCACATTCCCTCCCGTTTGCCAAGTGCAGAGCCTATTGCCAAGCATTAATATGCATGCCAAATGCTCTGATTGGCTGAGAGACTGCACATGCATTTTACATCTGACCTAAATTCACCTACAGTAAAAAAGCTATGGAATGAAAATACAGTAATACAGCTCTAGTTGTGTTTTGCTGCTTCCAGTCATGAGGGAGCAGGCTTCCTGGTTGACAGGAAGGGGGGGTGCACCATATGCTCATAAGTGTGCCAAACCCACTGACTTGCCCACTGGCCTACTCGTGCTGATACTATGACTGATGTTAATGTGCTCAGAACAGACTATGGGCCTGATGCAGAGCCTCCTCTGAACTGCCCTTAAAACCTTCCGATTGTCCGGGGCTCCCGTTTGAATCGTGGCTCAAATGTGATGCAGAGCCTCCGTCGGAATGGCTCCCTAACTGATCCGTCAATTTCACTTTACTCGGAAAGCTTTTTTTGCTCTCTCGGGTGCCTTCAATTTGATCGGGGCTCCCGTTCACGTTCACACGGGCGGCCCGTTTTTCCCTGATTTTTCCTGGCTTTTTGAACGTACCTGCTTGGTTTCCGTCGTATTTGACCTTCCATTTTGGTGGTTTGAGCAAGTATACTTACATCTCCATGGCTCTTCAGTTGCCAATCTGGCTACACGCAAGCGCACATCCCTCAAACTCCCTTGGAATATGCATATGGCCACAAATGCAAATTTGACACAAATCTTTTTTTTTTTTTCTTTTTTTGTGGGGGTTTCCTTGTCCTTAATGCATACCTTAATCATCTAGTAGTTCCTTCTTCCTTGTCCTTAATGCATACCTTAATTGTTTGTGTGTTTTTCAGATTTATTGTCCCATATCTAAACCTTTGGTGTCATGGAAATGTGTGCTGATGTTGTGTGATTGTACTTTTGCAGGAAAGCCAACTCTCAAAATATGTTATTTTTTTTATTATTCAAACGTTGGTTTTTTTGGGTGGTTTTTTTTAGGTTTTTTTTTGGGGGGGGTAAAACCGAAACAAATATTTACATGTTTAAAATTCTTTAAAAAATTAGGCCTCGGGGTCTTCGGGATGTTGTCTTCTTTGATCTGTGAATGAAAAACAACATTAGTTTAGCATTGTTTTTTTGGTTTTGTTGGGCGTGGTTTTTTTGGGGCCCATATCCAACCGGACCTTCTGCGTGATTTCATGAAATGCACAAACTATTTTTAAAAGATTCCGCAGCATCTTAAAATAATATATAGTAAGTTTTTAGTCAATTAATTATTATTATTTCCCCCACTGGGCTGCAACTCAGTTCAGGAATTTAGGATACGTGCGCCGCCATCTTGACTCTGAAGCATCACACTTACTGAGGAGAGGAGAGTGGGATAAGGTACAGGGGGTGGGTTATAGCTGTGCTTTGCTCACACAGAGCAGAGCTGTGCTCTGGAAAAGGTTGGTAAGATGATTTGTAAGGTGGACAATCTGTATGTACAGGGTGTGGGAAATATTTAAGATAGACTCTTATTCAGAGTTAAGGTCCGCTTTAAGTGCTTTTTTTATAAAAACTAATTTGGAAATGTTTCTGAATTTTAGTTTTCAAATGTAATTGTTTGCTCATTTTCTTTAGTTTAAATAAACACCACTTACAAGGTTTTGGCCGCACATTGCGTCGGGGGCGGAGTCTCCCTTCAGCCTCCCTCTGTTGCTGTTGTGAATCTGTATGGATGACAAACACACTGATATTAGAGACTGTTGTTCTTTCATGAATAGAATATTAAGTTAGGCTTCTAGGTATCAATCTACTCACCTTCCCCAGCAACCTCTTCCTCCTCGCCCCCTTCCTCACTCATCCCTTGGGATGTTCCAGCGACGTCTGAATCTACAACAATAGTGCACATGAGTATCTGTATTTAATGCATGTATTTCCACATATCTAACTATATTTCCCTTACCGGAGTCCGGTTGAGGCTCTGTTATGCTCGACTCCCTGCCGTCAGATCCCCCCCTCCCCTGCATGCTGAGGTCCAGCGGCTCCTCCGAGTCACTTACAGAGGAGGGGGTGGCCGTTGACCCTGGCGGTGGGCCACCTACACCTTCACCTGTTTCGCCCAACACTGGGCTGCGTGTCCTGGTCCGGGTGGGGCGGAACCGTAGTTTCCATTCATGGGCTGAAATACAAACACAATCATTAAACCACGCCCAGGCGATGACAGGGTTATAGGTGCATTTACATTTTCTACACTTACATGGAAAATGTTTGTTGAAGTACCGCCTCACCTGGGGCTTATGCCTTCTTTTTAAATCAGACCAGTGTTGGGCGATCTGGGTGAAGGTATAGGTGGTTTGGGTTCGGCGTTCTATCGCCTCCACCACCTCCAGGGCCAACGTCCGTTTGGCATAATCAGACGGCAGGAAGTCGTAGCGATTCCTCAGCATCATCTGTTAATAAAAAATACAAGGACACACCATTAAGCCACCAAATACATTAACAAGTTTCCTGGCCTAACTCAAGTCACTTTATTAACCTCTTGCTGCCTCATATTGCTCTAGTTCTGCTCTCTGCATGTAGGCTAGTTTGTTGCTGCGTACATGTGTTAAACTAAGGTGGGCTGGTATGTAACGTGACAAACTAAGTTGTTTCAGACTATTCTTGTTTTTTGTTTTTTTTTAATTACAAGGAATGTGTGCGTGTACATAAACGCACGCTCGCATACTCACATCCATGATGATGTCTTCCTGCTCCGGGGTAAAGATGGCGGGCGACATCTTGTTTTCTTTACAAAGCTAGATAGCTCTGACGTTCCCCCGCGTTGACGTGCGTGCGTGCGCGCAGGCGCGCACTCGCTGTTGTGCACGCCCACACGGGAAACATATTTAAAGAACAAGCCACTCCGCTCGGTGTAGGATACCATATCAATATTGGCAGACCTAAAGTGAGCAAAAATAGGCAAGCAAGGCCAAAGGCACATAGCAGCCGCACACATGCCTCATTCTAAATAAAACAGAAGAGCAGGCACAACACACATGCAGAACATGCACCAACTTAAACGGTGGGTACTCCACAGACACAGGCACATTCCCCAAAACGCAGGAGCAAGGAGACATTAACCCATTCTCAACCACCGGCCCAAAAACCACACACGACTCCCCAGATAGCCAACCATCTATTTCAAGTGATGCAGGGGACAACACACACCCATGTGGGCGATAACCACGCCGTGGGTCCCTAACAGGCCGTTTTTGATAAGCACAAAGCATGGCTGTTGCCAATGCTGTTTGGGTACATTATGGTGTTCTGTCCATCGAGATACTGAACAAATCAAGCGGACAGTTGTGGACCTGAAATCATATAGTTGGCCAAAAATGGACATGCGCCGGCAGCAGAGGTAAAGCCCAAATGCATTTAGAGTCGCTTTGTGACCAGCATGTAACACTTATTAGGTGTGATTTAATCTTCCCCAGCCTGCAGACAGGGGGTGGTTTCAAGAAAATACATTGGCCACAAGGTCGGCACGGATTGTGTGTGCTGGCCCACTTGGTGTACCAGTGTAAGGAGGGGTCTGCTCGTCAGAAATAGGGAAAGGTTCTGCACCCAGGTCAGTATATCGAGCAATCCTGCTTCTAATGGCAAGGTTGTGCAGGACCCCACAAGCAATAATTATTTTGATAACCTTGCCAGGCTGATACTGAAGAGAACCCCCACTGTGATCCAGACATCGGAAACGCATCTTCCACAACCCAAAGGCACGTTCCACCACAGAGCGAGACCTCCTATGGGCTGTGTTGTAGCGCTCCTGTGCCTGGGAAGATGGGTGCAGGATGGGTGTGAGCAGCCATGGTAACAAGGGATAGCCTGAGTCACCTGCAAAAATACAAAAGACAAACATAAGGTGGATGCCTAAAAAAAGGTTTAGGTGTGCATAGAAACATTAGTACACAGGGACAAATAGGTGAGCTAGGTATGGTGGGAGGAATTGACATTTTTACTGAGCCTACAAACACATGCAACCTGTACACTCCTTAAAAATGTCTGCGTAATGCTACTGAGATAAGAGGGCCAGAACATAAGCCAATAGTGGAGAATACTTTCACCCATTAATTAAACCAAAAACCTTTTCAAGTTTCCAGGAAAGGTCTCACAGATTAGTGGGGTAGTGGCAAATCCACATTCAAACCTGGGGGCCAAGAAATACAACTTTAATACACATACCCAGTAACCATCCTCCAGAAATATCTCCAGATTGAAACCGTTGATAGAGGCTGGAGTTCCTCAAAATGTGCGCATCATGCGTGGACCCAGGAAAGCCAGCAAACAGACTGAAAAATTGAAGATCAGGGCCCGCCACTGCCTGAACATTGATGGAATGGCCCATCTTCCTGTTCCTGCACCAAGCAAAACACAAGTGTAATTAGTGTGAGCCATAAAAAATGTGTGATAACCCGAAAAAAAGCAGACCCAAACCACATACCTGAACAGATATTCCTGGTCCGCAGGAGGGATGAGCGAGACATGTGTGCAATCGATTGCACCAAGGACGTTGGGCATGTCGGCTATGTTATAAAAGCCCAACTTAACCGCATTCCAGGCTTCCCCTGTTTGAGGGAAAAAAATGTAATTCTGTGCCAGGGTAGCCATGCCATCCAAAAACTTGGTTAGGCTGCGGCTCAGCGTAGACTGGGACATCCCCAGGGAGAAGGCACCCAGTCTCTGGAACGAGCCGTTCGCCAAAAATTGCAGGCAGCCAACCAATTTGGTCATACCTGCAATTGCATGCCCCTTTCTTGTGGTGGGGGCTAACCATGGCCGCAGCTCGCTATACAAGGCATGGAGAGAAACACGGTTAAGGCGGGTGAGCTCGAATAGGTCAACGTCACTCATGCCATCGATGTCCAAAGGCGTGCGCTGCAGCCTGGTTTCTGCCATACTCAGAACTACCAGACGGCGTAGCTGGCGCCTTTGATGTTGGCCCACAGAGGAATGCATTCCCAAATAGCACGGAGCTCCAATACGGCTGGTCAGACTTGCCGTAAGTGAAGGCTCGGCGGCCCCGTTTTATTAGGCTGATTTCAATCGGAAACCAAGGCTCTGCATCACTGAAAAAAACGGGCCAATTAATGAGGCGTCCGTTTTCCCGGAAAACAGCCTCGTGCGAGCCGACAATCGGAAAGGCGGCTGAGTGCACACCTGAGCGCATAAACGCACACTAAAATCAACGTAGCACCCTTTCCTGACCCGATCAAAGCCCAAAACCAACGGGAAAATGCACGGGATAGCTGAACGGGGAGGCTCTGCATCAAGCCATATGTCCTTCATCTTGCCTTAATTTGTATTGGTTATCAAGAACCAGTCTCAGGTGGATGGCCTGGGTTTCACTGCTGCTTCAATCTTTCTCCACGTCAGGGGCTTTTGGGGGTCTTGTGACTCCTCCCAAATTCCAGGACACAAGCAACTGGTGTGCTTGCTCTGATGACATTTTCAACCTTTTTTGCCCCAAACCCTTTATTAAAAACATCTACTTATCAGCAACATTCTGCTGTTTTTCTTCTCTATGGGACAAGGTTTGTCCTGAAGGTTTGCAGACCAAGATTTAGTATTACTGACATTTTTAATGATCTGGCATGAGTGATTTGAAAAATATATTTCAGATATTGCATTCCAGAGTTTTTACAAAATAAAATTTTGGTTAGAGGTCGGTGACCTTTTACCTTATGAACTTAGGTGCCTAGGATTCTGGGATTAGTTAGTGATCTGAAATATGTTCAATTTTCCATTATAAACTTTTCCCAGTTGCATAATGATTAGCGGGAATACATTTTTCCTTTTTAGGCTAAAATAATGGATCATCTTTATAAATGACTGCGATAACCCACAGCTAACCCAGAAAACAATTAACTGAAATTCCAGCTGTAGCAGTTTCAACATTTATAGACCTTGGTTTGATTTAGCAAAGGATATACAGAAAATACACTGTAGTTGTTTTAAGTAAAAGAGCATTAAATGTTTTTTCTTAAAGCCATGCCAAGAATAAACAGCATGCCTTTCAGGGTAAAGGACATGTGGAAGTTATTTTTCTTTTTTTGACAGTCCTGTTTTATGCAAATCAAAGCATGGCTCCTCACTTTCAGGTTACCAGCCCTATGCAGACATGGGGGCTCGCAACCCAGGGGTCTAGGGCTGAAATGCTACCCCTGGCCATAATACTTACCAGTACCCCTGCCATTTAGAACCAATGCTCTTTCACAGGTGCCCCTGGCCCTGGGCTTATCCACACCCCTATTTTTTTTTTAGATTCCCAGATTTGTGCCACTTGTGGTCCAAAACCGGGTAATGACCTGACCCACCGTTAACCTGAGGCAATATTGTTAAGAGAATATGAGAATTCCAAGTGTTTTTTGGGCTGGTTGATAAATTGACCCCCTATCTCTGACGGAGAAACCAATTTGCTACAAGGGAGTTTTTGGACTGCCTCCTTTGTTGCCCTGAGGGCTTATGGGGGTTCAATGGTAATCACCACGCCATGTTTCAATGGCAAAACATAATTAAATGTGCCTAAAATGCAATAAATGTGGCAAAAGGTTTATTACTTACTATTAAAAAAACAAATGACATATTACAATGCATAACGCCCTACAGTAGTAGGTAACATACAATGCACAAATTCATCACCGGTTAGAGTTAAAAATACAGTGTAGAATGGTCTTTCCTAATGAACATCTCACATATACAGTCTTGATTTTTTTGGCTTGCAAACATCTAGTGGGGTATACTAGTTTCGCCGAAGGTGGCTTCGTCAGTACCCATTACGCTAGATATATTTGACTGGGATTAGGAAGACTGATGCTCACTGTGTAGTCATATACCCCTGCCATTTAGAACCAATGCTCTTTCACAGGTGCCCCTGGCCCTGGGCTTATCCACACCCCCCTGTCTGCTGGAAATGCTGGGGCATATTGACAGGTCACCTCCTGGCATGTCGAGCAGATGGTTTGCTGTCCCAACCACCCTTTGAGCAAGTAAAAATATATATGTTAGTCTCTTGGACTAACAAGAAGTAAAAATATATATGACATATATATCTCTCTGTTAGTTTAGGGCTCCCTCCTTGACCAAAAGGCAGGTCTTCTGATGCTGGCCATAGCAGCTGCCCTGTCTGCATTTACTGTTGTTGGGCAGTCATGGCCTAGTCATAAAGAAGCAGCCATGACATGACTGAAGTGCTGCTGGACAAAACACCTAACCCCCAAATGTTCCCCGGGTGCTTGACCTTTCATAAAAATTCAAGACTAGACTGAGGTGACCACCCTGACCATCATTCAACAGCTCACCTCCTTCTGCTGCGCTTTCCCTCCTTGTTAAAATGCAGCTATTCCTGAAACCAGAAAGAAGGCATAGAGAAGTGGCACACCCTCAGAATTCCTTTGCCGCAGACTGTGAATCATAGGGCTCGACTGGTGGTCTATAGCTCGACCCCTATTTGTCAGCTCGGCAAGAATGAGCATGCTAGTATTATGCAGCATGAGCTATAAAAGCCAGGATGCCATTCAGCCTTTCTCTCCCCCTTCTTGTGCCTTCGACTCTCTTATTACCTCTACTGGGTGGGAAAGTCTGCTTGTTGCACACTCCTGACAAAAGATGGATCTTGCAAGGTGGGCAGATCCAGGGGCTAATGACTGACAAATGTCTTAGCACTAGACCAAGTAGCCACTCTACAAATCTGTTCAATAGAGGCACCAGCTTGCTCTGCCCAAGTTATGGAAATACTTCTTGTTGAATGAGCTGTATTCTGACCTGGGGAAGGACATTCATTGTAAGTGAAACTAATGACATTATTTATCCACCAAAGTCCTGGGTTTTGGTCCACTTTAAAGGACAACTGTCATTCCCCTGGCATTAGGCTGAATATGTTTTTATTCTACATGTTACATTTTTCTACTGCAAAGTAAACACAGCTGGCTGTTAGTTTGTGATACACTGTAATGATTTGTATCACCCTATGTACAGCTCATTATAACATGTTTAGCCTGCAGTAGGAGAATGTAATGGATTTCTCAGCTGAGAGGCAGAGAATTAAGCCTACCCCCAGACCAGCTGGCAAATGACACATATTCTTTAATGCTAGAGATTAAAGATTAACTAAAGGCATCTTCATGTGTGTGGCTTCTATCTCACCTGCTATGCAAAGACCTGAAGAGGGAGACTGAGACCTGAAGATACTGCTGCAAATGTGCATTTGGGGACCTAAAAAGAGAGGATGGGAGGGAGGCTCCAGCTGAGGAAGAAGGCTGTTGTGGGGTGTCTGCCCCGAGACAATGTACCCCTGAATGGTCACCTGGATATAGGGTAATTTAGAGTATTCCTGGAATTCCTTGCAAGTATGTCTGAGGGTGGTTTGGTCTCCTTATGTTTGAAAGGTACTGAGTTTACAGAGTAAAAATAAAAAAGGTACCGTAGTGATGTGATGCTGTCTGGACAACATGCAGAAAAGCTTTAAAGAAGACATTAGGCTCAATTCAGTGCAGTCTTGAAAAACTGCTGCCTGTACGAATTCTCGCTCGCATGATTCAGGATACACTTGCAAGATGATCCCGCTTGTGCAGAAGCATGTGAGAGTGTCCTTTTAAGTGAGAAATTGCATCCAGCAATGAGTGTGAGAAATTAAAATGCTCTTGAAGCTCTCTCCTTACAACACATGCTCAAATGCTGCTCCAAAGGTTCAGCTGACTGTTCATCCTGCCTGACATGCGTTAATGAACATTTGTTCCCCATAGTGTTTTGTAGAAATGTAATAACAATGTTATTTATGCCTAACATGTATGTTATGACTGGACTTTGTTTATGTTTATTATTGCCTTTTCTTTTGGAAATAATCACACAATACCATTACTGTTGTTTAAGCCTAATATTTTTTTATTTAAGTTTTTATTTTGCGTTGTAACGTAGAAACAACACACATATACACGTCAAATTGTTCTGTATTTTAGGTGCCGCAGGCACCCAACATCAAAATGGCATTCTATCAGACAACGACAACAACCATTGACACCGCATTCACACCGGACCCAGGTAGTGCTAGAAACAAGCAGATCTCAGGTGGAGTACCTGAGAGGGTGGCAACCATTGGCCACCCATTGAGGCCTATCCAGTCATGCTCCAGGACCACGCCCTCCCCTCACTCCACAGGACAGATATCGACCTCGGCTCCATCTTGCCGACTCCTGACTCAGCAATAACCACAGCGCTGACAGTGCTCCCCCCTCCCTGGTTCACTCATCATCAGATGCCGACTCCTGACACTGTAGCCACGGATCCCAGGTCTTCTCAAACTTATCCGGCACCCCCCTCACAGCGCATGTCAATTTATACGTAGTGAGTTTCTGGTTGACTAATCTTTTCCATGCTTGTACTGAAGGTTTAGTCGGGTGTCTCCAATTTAGCAATATGCATTTTCGAGCATAAAAGAGCAGCAGCCGAAACAATGATTTTAATGCTCTGAGTTCCGATCCGAATTCCCACTACTTTGCTGATCAGATCCATGACACCCTCCCAGAAATTCACCAAGATCTCACACGACCAAGTTACGTGTACCCACATGCCGCTATCTCTCTCGCACCTAAGGCATATCTCCCTATCCAATAGACCCATTCTGTGCAGACGGACCGGGGTGATATACACCTGGTGGATCCACTTAGTCTGAATGAACCTATCCCTTGCCTCCACCACTGACGTGTGCAGATTATCCATTATCTCCTCCCAGTCATCTTGATCCAGGTTTTGGTCTAAGGCCTGCCACTTCATTTCCACCCTATCCCTGGGAGAATCCAGCGTACCCGTCAGGCAGTGTGGAGACGGGTTTTGTTAGCTCCATCCCTCTAATCTCCTTTTCCATACGTGACATCAGTATCCTCGGACCCACCCTATGAAACGTTCAGAGCAAACGTTCAGGGCGTTCAGAGCGTTTCTAATCTGCAAGTAGCAGAAGAAATCCCGGTGGGATAGAAGAAACTCCTCTTTAACCTGCGCAAAGGACATGAGTACCCAGTCTTTGTATATCAGAACTGCGGGTCTTGCATAGATCCAAGCTCCAGCAGCTTGGGGTTATCCCAAAGGGGGGTAAAGGGGGACCAGGTCCTGCTCTCATTCGGGATTTCACTCAACTTATCCACCCTTTCCCAAATGTTACATACCGTTCTCATACACCCAGTTGCCTCCCGGATCCCTTTCGTACCTCTATATATCAAGGTGGCCAGTCACCCAGGGAAGCCCAGAACAGCCGTTTCTAGACTCACCACTGGATTTTCCCTTGGTTGACTGACCCACCAATGGGCATACTGGAGTTGGGTGGCATAGAAATACATCAGCATAAATGGCAGCGAAAGCCCATCACATCTGATGGAGCCTTCATAATTTGCCTGTTTAACCACGGCGGAGACTGTCCCCATATGAAGCCAAATGCCTTGAAATGAGAGGCAGGAAGCAACACCGGCGAGGCCTGATATATGTACAAGAACTTCGGAAGAAAGATCATCGTGTATATATTTATCCTGCCCATGACTGATAGCGGGAGGCTTGCCCATTGAGAGACTCGCTGCTTCAGTTTCGACATCACTGTTGAGATATTAAGGGGAATAAATTCACTCGGCTGCTTGCTAATCATAATACATAAGTACTTAAATTGTTGAACCACTTTCAGCTGAGATCTCGGAGAGATGTCTGGATGGTCAGGCTCGTCGACTGGCATTAAACTGGACTTATCCCAGTTGATTTTCAAACCAGAAAATCTCCCAAATGTTCCTATGATATCTAATGCCACTTCCAGGGATTCGTTACAGTCCGCTAGATACAGCAGGGCATCATCCGCATAGAGGGAAATCTTTTCCTCAACCTCCCCTATTTTCCACCCCGTGATAGTTTGGGAGTTTCTAACGACAATCGCCAATGGTTCAATGGCCAGTGCGAAGAGTAATGGCGAGAGTGGGCAACCCTGTCTGGTCCCCCCTGCTTAGTGCAAACGGATTTGAATAGCATCCATTGGCTCGTACTCTGGCCGTCGGACGACCATATAGAAGTTTGATATACTTTATGAAATTGGCAGGAAGCCCAAATCTAGCCGGCACTGCCCACAAATAGGTCCATTCAATTGAATCAAAGGCCTCCTCGTTATCAAGCGAGGCAATTGCCCGGCTTCCGTAATTATCATGGACAATCTGAAGGTTTGAGAAGAGCCTACGCAGGTTTATCCCCGTTGTGCGCCCGGGCATAAAGCCAGACTGGTCCGGTCCCACCAGTTGTAGTATAACCCTATTAGCTAGTATTTTGGCTAGTATTTTAGCATCATGATTTAGTAAGGAAATGGGCCTGTATGACGCGCAGGCATCAGGGGGCCTCCCCTCTTTATAAATAAGGATGATGTGCGCTTCATGAAAGGAGGCCGGGAGACACTCACTTTCTAGTGCTTGCTTCAGCACCTCTAAGAGTCTAGGCGCTACCAGTTCTGATTCTTGCTTATACCATTCGGCCGAAATCCCATCGGGACCCGATGCCTTCCTTCCAGGCAGCGCCCCTATTGCACCCATGACCTCCTCCACCAAGATGGGGGTGTCTAACGTCTCCTGAACCTCCTGGGCCAACAGTGGGAAATTGATCTGGTCTAAGTAATTCTCCAGTTCTTCAACATCATAGCTAGCCTTAGAGGAGTACAATGCAGAGTAATACTCGAGGAACCGCTGGGCAATTTCACCCCCTTCCGTTACTGTCTCCCTCCCATCAGATATCGCGGCAATGCTATTGGTTTTGGTTTCGGCTCTCGCTAGGTACGCCAGGGTCTTCCCGTTTTAGTCCCCTTTATCAAAAATCATAGCTTGCTTGTATAGCAGCTATTTCCTAGCAGAGTCAGTGAGCAGCAAGTTATATTCCCGTTTCAAAGTCATCAGTGTCGAGTGGTCCCGACTATCGGCTGAGGCAACAAATTGCTCTTCTGCTGTGGCTAGTTTGCTTTCAAGCTCTACCCTCTCTCTCCCCTTCTTCTCCCTAACCGCAGCGATGGCGCTTATGGCACACCCTCGAATGACTGCCTTAAAAGCATCCCACCTTACCTTGGCAGAGGTCCGCGTTCACCTCCCAAAACATCTCAGCAGAGGATGACAGGCTACTTTTGACTTCAGGGGTCTCCAGCCATAGGGGGTGTCACAATCACGCTCTATCAGCCCTGCCAATACGCCAGACAGAGTGTGATGGTACAAGGGTTAACACGCCACTAGACCCCCAGACAGGGACTACTAGTCTCAGCAAGTCATCAATTAACCCTAATAAACCTGTATCACCAGAGCTTCCCTCAGGAAGGTGAGCTCATCTATTTAGAGGTCAAAGACTAGAGCTGATTAATTAAACATTTAATCTGATAAAAGGTATCACGGTGCTGGAGGTGATTTACAACAATAAAATGACATACAAAAAATACAGAAGAGTATATAGCAAATGACAAGTTCTTACTCAGTCCTTTCCAGTGGTCGCTTGTTGCTTGGGACGATGTTATGATCCCAGGTCCTTAGCTTGTAATGCCCCAAGCATGTGTCCTCTCTTGGCTTTTGTTAGCCAGAATTTGGAGGGAAAAATGGCTTAACAGGACATCTCCCATCTCCATGGAATTCCTAAGGGTGGGGGGGGGGGATTCTATTCCCCAGGTCCCCTTATCTGATATGCCGGTTTATGGCCAGAGCAAAAGACAACAGCCTGGCACTTCAAAGAGATCTGACTTCAAACAAGGAAGTATCACAAACAGAGTCTTAATTAAGTTGGAATGTACACGCTGCATGGCCCTGTTGTCATATAGGAGGGTGTTTTATGGCACACGGGTGGAGGGGGGGGGGAAAGCTGCTGGTCCATATTCAAATATACACACACATATATACACTCATAATACGTATGTTTATTCTATAATCATGCCCTGGGCATGACAGGGGGTCAAGGGCCCAACCCACCCGACTCTCCCGAGCTCGAGATTAGAGATTAGAGTCCTATCACCGTTAATAGGGGAGAGTGGTCTGAGATGCCTCTCGGGAGGTAGTTGCAAGACACCACCCTGGCTAATAACTCAGGTGACGAGAACGCAAGATCGATTCTGGACAGGGATCTGTGAGTGGCTGAGTGGCAAGAGTATGCTCTGTCAGTGGGGTGTTTCCACCTCCATAACTCCTGCAGACCTATTGCCTCAGCCCAAGACGCCAATTGCGTCCTCGGGCCCGGATTTCTGTCCAGCCGATCCAGCGCAGATTCCAGAATCATATTGAAATCCCCCATTTTCAATATCGGGGAAGGGGGATAGCTGACCACTTTTTCCATAACATGTTGCAACACCTGAATACAAAAAGGCGGGGGGGACATACACACCAACTATGATGACATCAGTATCCATAAGTTTGTCATGTAGGATCACGTAGCGACCCTCCCGGTCTGTCTGCACAGAGTATAGGGCAAACAGGGTTCCCTTGGAGATCAGCACGGAGACCCCCCTAGAGTAGGATGAGAAGAGAGCATGGAAGGAGCTTTGGATCCATGGGTTCTTAAGCGCCAGGCTTCTCTGTCCCACCAGGTGAGTCTCCTGGAGGATCACCACGTTAGGTTTATATCTCTTAACGAACTGAAGAACCGTAGCTCGCTTGATTTTATCATTGAGCCCTCAGATGTTCCAAGAAAGAAATTCACCCATTATCATAGCTATGAGTATAAACCATAGGATCAGGGCAGTCAGTGCCCGTGTACTCCATTCTCTCCATCAATAATCTTCCCGCACCTGGGGTCCGAATACCATACAACACACACAACCCAACACAAAGACAGACAAATAACACTATACTCTAAACAATACACACATTTCCCAATCCCAACTACCCCCACCCCGCTCCACCACCCCCAAACATTGGCGAGCATCATACCCTCCCAAACAAAACAATACAACACAGGTGTAACTAGTTGTAACCGGGGTGCAGGGACCCACCGCCTAAGGTGAAGCCCGGGAAAAAAGATATCCGGCGTTATCAAAGGTCACCATACCCTTCATTCTAGCTGCAGCCAGGATAGCGTCCCTGTCCTTACAGTGAAAGACCTTGAGTATGAAGGGTCTTGGCGGAGCCCTGGGGGGAAGTGGCCTCATGGGGATCCTATGCGCTCTTTCCACCGTGAAGAACTTTGTCAGGTTCACCGGCGCTAAAGTCTCCCTTATAAGATTCTCAGCAAATTGCTCTGGGGAGGACCCCTCCGCTTTTTCGGGCAGACCCAGTATTCTGACGTTATTTCTCCAGTTCCTATTTTCAGCGTCCTCGACCCTTCCCATCAGAGCGGTCACTTGCCTCCTCAGGGTTGCGAGATCTTCCGCCTGAGCAGATAACCGGTCCTCTGCTTCTCCGATTCTCCTCTCTGTCTCGCCGGTGCGGTCCCGGATTTTATCCAAATCATGGCGGACATAGTTAAATTGCTCTTGGAGAGTGTCAAATTTAGCAGTGAGAGCGCTTTGACACAAGGCAATGGCGGCCATGATAACTGCAGTATCAGGGTTAGAGGGCTCCTGCCCCATCCCGTGCAGAGATTCCATCGTTTGCGTGCTACAGGTGATCAGCGCCGATTTACGCTTCTTGTTGCCTCTCATATGTGGGGAGGGGACTATAGGCAAAATATATTCCAGAGCTGTCTCCTATGGTGCAGAGTACTGGAAGAGGGCTTGACCCCACGCTTTGGGGGACTGCGGCCCCTAAATGATTGATGCCTGCAGAGTTGTAGCTCCGCAACTGCCAGCAACGTCAGGCTCCCCCCTGCATCCGCCGCTCTCCACTGGGAAGCTCCCCCCCACACAGTCCCAGCCAGAGAGCAGTCCCACCAACAGAGAGGCCGCCCCCCCATGCACCGCCCGGATGCCACGAGACCGCAGGGGGCCGCCCCCCCTCACCCCCAGAGCCGACACGGTGCCCGGCCGCCCCCCCTCTCCCCTCCTCACACCGCCCAGCGCCCCCCACTCCGCGGGGACGCGCCTCCCGATCCCCAGGCACCCCTCCCCCCCACCACCGCAGCATCCCGGACAGACCAAAAGACGGTGCCTCCCCTCTCCTCCCACACAAGCAGCACGCGGCCGGAGACAAGCCTCTGCCTCCCCAGCCCCCATTGATGCATCAATCATTTAGGGGCCGCAGTCCCCCAAAGCGTGGGGTCAAGCCCTCTTCCAGTACTCTGCACCATAGGAGACAGCTCTGGAATATATTTTGCCTATAGTCCCCTCCCCACATATGAGAGGCAACAAGAAGCGTAAATCGAAATCACCTCTTTGGTGTATATTGTTGCTATGGAATTGTTGCAAACATATAGAAAATTAAAAAATATCAGACAAGTTTAGCACATTTTAGACATCATTTTGCCACACAATAATGGAAACTAAAAATGCCATCTAAAGTGGAATTACCCTTTAAACAGGAGCATCGAACCTAAAATCCCTTTTGAATGTTGCCTCTACCTGCTGCGTCGACATCCGGCTGCTTCAGGGCTTGATCCTCTACCCCCTCCACCGGCTTAGCCGCCTGTAAATGCTTACGCTCACTGAAGTCTTACAGGATTTCAGGTGGCTTTATTACATCCTATTCATGGGCACTGCACAGACATGAGATCGGGGGCTGGGTGCAGTGCCTGATGGGATGTAAGAGAGGTCGTCCAGAATCCGAGGCACGCAGAAGATGGATGCCCTGGCATAAACTCCAGTGGAGGTGCCCCCTGGTATGAAACCCCCCAGGTCGCCGAAACCAACTCACCTCTTCCCGGTCCTACGGCGCATGCACGGCTGTTCGTCCTATTAGCGTGCTGACAGCCGCATCCCCTGCTACCTTTTAACAGGGAGTGTGCCAGGGCCAGCCATTCACAAATGCCTGGCGCGCTCTGCTAGAGGGATAGCGGGGATGCGTCCGTGGCTTGCGCATTGGACCGGGAAAGAAGGTAAGTGTATGGGGCGACCTGGGGGGTTTCACACAGCGGGCATCCCAATTTTGGATGCCTCGGGGGGGAGGGAATCCATCTGCTTATAGGTTCCCAGGCCGATCGCCGTGGGTTTCGGTCCACTTTAGGGCTAGTCTAAGGTTAAATGTGGTCCCTGAAACATGTGAGTGCGAACGCATGTGTGATAATTTTCACATTCATCTAAACTTAAATAAAAATATTCACCTATGCTAGGGCTCATGCGCAAATTTACGCATAAAAAACAAGCACATAAAAAGGTGCCTACCGAATCTTGGGAGACACGAAAGTAATGTTCTCGCAACAGAAACTGTGCAAGAATACGTTCATGAATGACACTGATTCAAGCTTATTGATGTACAACTGTGTCAAATTTTGGCCTGGACTATGAGAAGACTGTTCATTTGGACCTATATTAATATGGGGCTTACTTAGCCAGTTTAATACTTTCACAAAGGAGACTTGCAAAGGCCCTGGTGTGAAATGTAGCCCCTGCTAGAAACAACGTGACACATATAGAAAAAGAATATGAAAACTTCTAGATAAATTATTAGTTTATGATGTTTTTCATTTTCTTATCTTTTAAACGCTTACAACTGGACTAATTCCCAGAAATGTAATTTTTCTAGTTAAAAGTATAGTCAGCTTTAGTTTATCAAGCTACTAAAGGGATAGAGAGCCAGGTTTAGAAAGGTTAATGGTGCTATTTCTGCTTTATTTATCAGTAATGCATGACATTTTGGTATGTAACGCATTATACTAAGTGGATGCAATGAGCATTCTGTCAAGGTTTTTACTGAGCATATTAGTGACCAGCTGTGGTGTCTCATATTTTAACACTGGAAAATTAAAAAATGGATTGGGAAAAGACAAGAGGAGATGTGAGGGAAATGTAGGAACCCCTTTAGGTAAAATAGGTCCTTATGTTGGGCGTGAGGCACATGGTCCAACCAATCGCCAAACTGGCAGTTCCAGAGAGGTTATAGAAGGATCTGCCTGACTGGCAGTTAGAGGATTTTTCACAGATTTTTCAGATCCTCAACTGTATATTCCCAGGCCTACTGATATGAGTGCTGCCATGATGTAGAGACATTTACTACAAAAACAGGCTTGGGTGATGCCCTGTGGAGCACTGGAGAGGATGGTGAACCCAAAGTAGACTATTTCTGCTGCCACTCACATCCAATGATATAGATTAAATACATGGCTGGCCTTTGGGTTGTGCCATTCCAATCTCTCTGTATGACTGGGCCAGGAGACACCATTCAATCACTCATTTGGCGAGAAAGCTCGCCTTCTATCATTTTTTTTCATTTGCCCTTTCCCTGTTTGTCTCTCATTTTCATTTTTATGTGACCCCATCCAACTTTTCTTATCTCCCCTTTTCACTTCTTTTCCTCATTCCCTCCATGCTTTTAATTTACATTCGCTTTTATCACCTTGTGCCAGTTCACTTTGCTACATTTTCTACATGAGCTTTTATAATCTTTCCCAACTTCACCCGTTTTTCTTTTCTATTTCATTCTCCTTCTTCCCTTTCCTTTATTGCCACTCTCGTTCTATACATTCATTCTATACACCTTTACTCTTCAAGTGTTCCCTCTACTTTTCCTATACTTACTTATTCTTTCTTTCTGTGTACATTTTGTGAGTGTGAAAATAGTATGTTTTTGTGTGAGTATGAATATAGTACAGTACTGTATGTGTCTGTGTTTAGAGATGCCACTCTGGTATCTTAATCCAAGGCCGGCCCTGATGGTATATGTGCCTAGTCCTACTCCAGTGCACAACCGAGAAAACACAGCTTTCACACATCTTATATTAAAGAGGAAGTCCACCCACTCTTTTCTTCCACCTAATTCAGGCAATAACATTCAGGTGGAGCGGGGGGGGCTGGGTGTTCAAAGTGCACGAAAGCTGAAGATGGGCCTTGAATGACAGGTCAGTCCCCCGATTGGTGGAGCAGATTGGGTAACTAGCTGGTCACTCAAGTCCAATTGTCAATAAGTGCCCCCCACGCCACCAGGATTGGGGAGGATTGCAGCGATCCGATGAGTTGTTTTAAATTATTTGGGCATAGCACAGGAAAGGAGGGCCAGGCTTGGGGGGGGGGGGGGGGGTTACAAATCTTGGACTTCCTCTTTATTAACAGATTAAAGCTGCACTAAATGCATCATCATGTGTGGACTGTATACTTCTATCTGCTATGCAAGGACAAAAAGTGGTACAATGGGGACTTGAAGAGACTGCTGTAAGTGTGCCTGTGGGGATCTGGAGAGAGGTAGAGAAGGAGACATCTACTAAGATGGAAGCCTCAGCCAGTCAGCTGTGTGATGTTTGCCCTGAGAGAGTGTTTTCCTGGATAGTCGCCTGGATATGGGATTGGATACAGTGGAGAATTGTCTCTGATTCCTAGAAATCTTCTGCAAGTACTGTAGGTCTGTGTGAATTTGGGCCTGGCAGCAGGGTAGTGGCTTTGGAGGATGGAGATTCTGGTGATATCATCGTTAAACACACTCCAATGTCTCTAACCAGCACAGAATGGAACAAACCTTTAGCAGCTAGAGTAGAATACAATGTAGCATACAGTGTAATGGCCATTCAGCTGGTAAAGATTTGTTACATTATTTGCTGGTTAGAGGAAAGTTTGTAATATAAACATCCACAGCCCCATTGCATAAGACGTGGAAGATGATAGTTGTCCTTTAAGAAAATAAACTGTTAGGAAAACTTCAACTTTGCATTTAGTTAATAGTGCCTTTTTTATTATTTTTCAGATGCTTACAACTGGACAACTTCCTATAAATTACATTTTTGAAGATAAAGAGCTAGTCAGCTTATCAGTGAATGGCTGATTCAGCACTGTGAGAATGTTTTTTTCTCTCATTTGTTGGTGAAAAAAACATTTTAGAATGATTTTTTACCTTAGTGCAATTCAGCATTATTTTTAGCTGTACATATGTAATGTTTTTTCCAAAAGCTGAATCAGTCTTTAAGTGATAGAAAGGGATAGAGAACAGGGTTAAGAAAGGTTAATGGTGCTTTTTCGGCTTTATTTCTGAGTAGTGCTTGAAATTTTGTTTTGTAATATATTACATTAAGTGGTTTTTATGTGCATTATGTGAAGTTATTTGGTTTACTTTAGCATGTTCGTGACCAGCTGTGGTGTCTTTGTGCTAACACTGGGACCTCAGTAAATGTCATGAGGACATGCCTGTAATGGGAGATGCCACACACTACCTGTAATGGGGGGATGCCAGTCACTGTCTGTATTTAGGGATGCCCCTCACTACCTGTAATGGGAGATGCCGCACACTGCCTGTAATGAGGGATGGCCTCACTGACTGTAATGGGAGATGCCCCACACTTCCTGTTATGAGGCATGCCCCTCACTGCCTGTACTGGGAGATGCCACACACTGTTTGTAAAGGGAGATGTTGCACATTGCCTGTAATGAGGAATGCACCTCCCTATCTGTAATGGGAGATGCCGCACACTGGCTGTAATGAGGAATGTCTCTCACTGTCTGTAATGAGACATGCCGTATACTTCCTGTAATGAGGGATGCCCCTCACTGTCTGTAATGGGAGATGCCACAGGGATGCCGGTTATTGGCTCTAATGGAGGATGCCGCTCACTGGCTTTAATGGGGCATGCCGCACACTGGCTATAATTAGGGATGCTGTAGGATGCCTGTATGGGGTGATTGGGAGGGGGATTTCAGCACATCATTTGGTTCAGAATATTTTTTTTCTTATTTTTGTCCTTTAAAGCGGACCAAACCCCACATTTTTAACTAACATCCTCTGAATTGCTCCCCCTATGATGAGTAATTTTGCTCATTTTCACTGCTCCTGCTTCACATTAATCCCAGATAATGGGGCCTGTTTTAGCTGTAAAACTCTGCCTCCTCCATTGATTTCCACTGTTGTGTGTGGCATCATTGCCATGCCTATGCAATTGCTGACTGCCTGCCATCTTACACCAAAGGACAGCAAAAAAAAAATCTGTGTTCGAGGATGATTCGAAAAGCGAAAATATCCTTTTTTAGTTCTACACCCTAAGAAGAGAGTATAGGCAGGGGCTTTGGCCAAATGTATTTCATAATTTCAGTGGGTTTTGGTCCACTTTAAACCCAAGGTGTGTCTTATGCTCAGATGCATCTTATGGAGTGAAAAATATGGTATATGTATATTTAGGATTTTACTGGGCCAGTCACAGTACAGCAGGGCCAGTGTGAGTCCTGAGCCATTTTCTAACCCCAGTCCGCCCCTTCTTGGCTGCATGTATGTGTGTGTAGCGGGGGGGGGGGGGGGGGGGGGGCTTGCCTGTATGTGTGTGGGGGGCTTGCCTGTATTTTTGCTATTAAGTAATTTTTAGGTGGTGTTTCCCTTTAAGGGTGTGGCTGGGGGAGTTGTTTAATTGCAAATAAATGTTGGTGCTGGCTCAACTCCCTATCTGTGTCCACAGCAGCATCCCTCGTCTGTCTTCCTCCTCAACCCCCCCCCCCCCCCCCATGTCTCTCCCGGGGCTCTGACAATGGAGCAGAGGGGACAGGTCAGATTGAAAACATGATATGGAATGGATCATTCTTGACGTGACTCTATACTCACAGCTAGAGCCTGGCTGGGGCACAATTGCCTCCACATCGCCAATTTCAAGAAGCACAGACTTTTTACCCCAACAATCTATAATAATGAGACAGAGCCCTCACTGCAGATGCCTTTATGTTAATACAGTGGCCAGTTGGCCACGTAGCAGAACAACAGCCATTTTAAAAGAGGACCAGCCACCTAAAATTGTGATGCCCTGTTGTGTGGAAGCCCCTGGGACCTCCAGCACACACTCATCTTTCGGGCAGAAGGGGAGCGGGGCCTCCTACGGCACATTCACATCCTTGGCATCTCTGTGGCGGAGCCGCGCACTTACTGTCTGAACCAATGCTGTGTCCTTATAATATGCCTGGCACACAGCACTGGTTGGACCAGAGCCTGTACATGCACTGTGGAAAGTCTCTAGTATCCCCTACACACCCCACACCACAGCCCCAACGTTAACAGGCTGGCATCTGCACATGGTGGAAAATGGTGCTCAATTTTAGAGACAATAGAATCTGAGTAAGAAAATTAGTGTTCGGGGAAATCAACTGTGCATATCCCCCCCCCCCCCACCTTGTGTTTCCATGGCAAAAAACGTTCCCTGGAAACTGACTATCCTGGGGGTTCCATTTTAAGGGGGGAGGAGTATAATGCAAGTACATGATGTAGGAAAGCATCCATGGTGTGGGGGGGGGCTGGCAGTCAAGATGCCCCCACTCCCACCAGCACAGTACAGTAGGTACCAATACCTCTGGCCTTCCCAAGGGACATCCCAAATCAGGATGACCTGCCTCGTGAACCCTCCCCCCCCCCCCCTCCGGGGAGCTGGTAAACTCAACTCTTTCTTGCTCCCTGTAAACACCAGGCAGCCGCATTCTTTTGGCTGTGCGTACGCTCCCAGACGTTTTTGTAAGCTGGGGCCATTAGCACATGCACTGCTGCAGCACTCTCACTCCCAATTGACACTGCCCTGTTGTTTCCTGTCCTCTGTAGCAGTACAAGACCAAAGGAAGATGGCGTGACCCAAAAGGTGTAGCCACCTTATCGAGGTGCGCATTCCTTTGTTCCAGCAAGGATCCGATGAACCCAAGGACCCAAGAAAGTGGAGGGGGGTGGGGGCAAGCAAAGTGATGGCGATGGACTGGGGGGAGGGTGTAAGTATGGCCCTCATGCTTCACTGCAGTTAAAGTGCAATACCTGCAATGCCCATAGATTTATATGGGTTGCATTGCAGGTAAAATGCTGCATACAGTGTTTTGCAAACCGCAGAGCACTAAAGTGAAAGAGCCTCTTTATTTTAATGGGATACGTTTTCTTGCTATTTGTGACACAGTGGAGCATTTCTACTCTACCACAACTCAAACAGCCAGGTGTAAAAGGGGCTTAATGAACACCCGGAATACACACAGAGGGTCCTACAGCAGTTTATTCATGCAGCAATGGCAAGAAGACAAAAACATGCCATCTTTATATAGATTGTGTGAGATATTACTAGACACTGAGGCCCTTATTTAACAAGGGATAGCGCCAGGTAGCGAATGGTGAGCGAACGGTAATGACGCTCACCGCCACGAGAACGCCGGCTCCCCTCCGCAATCACACATTTATCAAGCCGATCCTGCTTAGCGACTGACAGAGCGCCAGATAGCGAATCATTCATCATTATTCCAGCCTCACCCCACAGCGCCAGCGAGCGACCTTGAACAGCGACAGGTATGACCTCTCGCTACCTGGCGCTCTCCAATGCATTTCAATGGAGCAATCTTTAAATATTCATAATTAAATGCTATTAATGTTTTTTTTTTTTTTTTAAATGGCAAAAATTCTGTGACCACTTCTGCAATGTTAGATATTTAAAAAAAAAAAAAAAATTTGTGCAGAATTGATATTACAGGTCTGATATTAATGTATTCATATTACAAAATGTTTGTAAAAACATGTTTTTTTATTTTTCTAAAAATATGGTTGTTTGGGGGTTAAAAAACTACTTTTAACCCATCGCCGCCAGCGCTCTGGGGTTTAAACAAGCATTTCACAGCGCGAGAATTTTTTGAGCGTGATTCGTTAATGAATATGCTGGGAGCCGTTCGCTATGGCCATTCGCTGTCATGCGCTCCCATACAGCGCGGAACCTGTCAAACAGCGACTCCTAACCCCGTATTCAACATTACCGCACACCGACTGAGTCGCTGTCAACAGCCGAACAACAGCCAAGCACAGCGAATACTAGCGTGCGCTGTGAAAATAACACTACTGGCGCTCATCTGTCGCTACCTGGCGCTATTAATGAATCGGCCTTCCCGGAAGCGTGTGCGTCAGGGTTAAATTACTTAGGTATAGTTAGGTACAGTGTAATTTTAAAGTCCCTGTCCAGGCACATTTTCTCGCACCTTATCCCCTTGGAAACAGTAAATAATGAGCCTGAAGAACTGTAAACTTGAAACAGCTACATCCTATCCACACAAAATGGACTTCCATTGACTGATTATGGTGTCCGAGTAAACATGTCCTGTCCTGCCTTTTGATTCACTCAAAAAGGTCCCTGAAGGGGGGGGGGGGGCATCCTGATTTAGGATGTCCTTTCTGGTTGTGTGGTGAGACAAAGGGGCACTTATGGGGTCATGTGGTGAAAGGTGATACTGATGGGGGAGCTATAGAAGAACTGCTCCATACCATGGACACCCATAATCTGGCCCTGAATGCAGGTGCCACAAGGACTGTGAGAATAGAAAATTGCGGGAAGGTAAGGATCAGGGTACTTCCTTGCTTGGCAGTTGCATTTTGAGTGCCAATAAAAACATGTTGCTTAAGACATTACTGTACTGATATGCTGGTGATAAGGCTGCAAACTGAGCATGCTTACTCTGGTAGTTCATCCAAAGCATATGTATCAAAGTTCTGCTAGTTCTAGATGCTGCAGAGTTGGCCACTGCAGCGCTATCGATAGCAAGCTGAGCATGCTGTTACTTGTGGTGTCACAGGAAGGAATTCAGCCACAGCAGCCGCATATCACTATAAACATATCTCTATGGGTAAGCGCATGATATTACTTGTAGTTCTTCACACGTTACAGTATAGGAATAACACAGAGTCAGTTCCACATTTGTCCCCATCTCCGTCCTTGTTATGTTATTGCCGCCTAATATGCTCTCACACTTTTAACTTCTCCCTTCTTCCGGTCTCTGGAGCACCTTTTCGCTCTTACCTTAATTGTGCTCCAGGTTTTTCACAACTTAGTGCATATCCTTCCCATTTCACATTACTTGCTTGCGCCTCATGCGCTTCAATACACTTCCCCTCCCTCTTCCGGGCTAAGGAGCACATTCCTTACTTTGCCCCGTTTCCTAGATGTGCGTCATTTATATAATCACTTTTGTTTTTGCCCATGAATGATTGTCCACCTAACCATGGCGTCCCCGGATTTTCCACGCTTAGAAAGCCATGCCTTCCAAGTGCTGATCTCTTCTCCTCCATTACTGTATTTTTGTATAATGAAATGAAATGCTATATCTTGCATATGGATTGAGTTGCAAAGTAGATATTAATATAAGAAGCAAATACATAGTGATGAGAATTTTAATGTGTGGACATTGACAATGTTTATTGAATGATTATCCCAGGGGTTGTAGGATACAGTGGACTTGTGAGGTTAATCTTCCTGGAGTGAAGTCAGAGTGGCACTGACTATATTGGGGAATGGGAGAGGGAGAATGTCACACTGCCTATAATGGGGAATCGGAGGGGGAAGAATGCCACACTGCCTATAATGGGGAATCAGATCACACTGTGTATAATGAGGAATTGCGGCGGGTGAATGCCACACTGTCTATAATGGGTGAATTCGGGGGGAAAGAATGCCAGACTGCCTGTAATAGGTAGGGGGCGGAGAATGCCACTATGCCTGTAATGGGGGGGGGGGGGGGGTCTACATCTTACCTATTATTTAGTTCTTGGGGGGATGGTGTTTTAGCACATTTGGTTCCGAATATTTTTTCCCTCTAAACCCCAGACCTTCTCAGTAGGATGAAAGATTAAAGTCTTGCTGCGATAAGGAGGAGGGGCAGCAATTTGAAATTTCTGTAAACTGTAGACCAAACCTGTTAGAGGGGTTTTCGGTAGACTGTAGTATTTTTATAAAGCCACATGGGAAGAGGAGCTGAAGGGTGATTTCCTCAAACTGTGAAAAATGTGAATAATGATCAAACTGAACCCAGAGAAGAGGAGATGCTCAGTTGATAGGGCAAAGCATCCCCAGTGTCCAACAATAGTGGCAGTAATTTGCTTTGGCAATGCCAATTCCTTAGGTTCAAACATTCAAAGCGAAAGGCCAGTCAATAAATTACATGCATATATGTCCAATGTATGCTTGCGCATACATTGGGATTTTACCGCCACATTTAACTCATCCATGCAGTGAGGGCAAACACAAGCAATGAGTGTATGCATACCTGGAGAAGTGGGCTGCCCAAACAATGGTGCCTGCGGAGCAGTTGGGGAAATAGATGCCTTGCTTTGTGGAGGAGGGAGCGCACCCTTTTGAGTGGAATGATTTGCATTTGTAGGCAGAAGCTATAATTTACTCAAGGCAAGTAAAGCCATTCCCACTCGAGCTACAGAAAGCCACAGGAATATAAGAAACATGGAAACAGCATGTTCAAAATCACAGGTCTGGTGGCACAATCCTAACACAAATGTTTACTTTACATTTCAGAAGAGAAAAACAATAAGGCAGAACAACATAAACCCAACAAAAATTAAGTTTTACTTTAAGCTATCAATTCTCAATGTGCCATGATGTTACAGTAGCTTGAGGGGTGTGTTCAAATGATACGGCATATCGGAGACTTACGCAGCAATGGTTTGAAGATAAGTGAATGATATTGGCCAAGGAAACCAGTGTTGATACATTTTTGCTTTTATTTGCCTTTGGGTTATAGTGCTCGGGTTCATAAGTGTGATATTTTTATATCTTGAGCAGCTGCAGTTTATAAACCTTGCAGCACACATGTTGCATGCTGAGAGTGTTACAAGTTCTTAAATTGTCCTTCTGGAAATCCAAGTTTACATACTGTACGTCAAGTAAAACAAAAACGTTGAAAGCAAATGATGTGGAATATGACATATAATACCATCTGGTATTATTTTTTAGAGCGAGGAAGGGGGTTTGGCCTGGACCATTGCCACAAAGGAATGAAGAGAGTACACAGTAGTTACATCAAAGCGCAAAGATGTATTCAGTGGCTGGTATTGATAGTCAATACTAAATAATTTACAAGAAACAGTACATTATTACTAGTACACATTTATGCAGCTTGTAGCATTTAGGCAATGTTCTTCTTAAGGTGCCTAGAGTGGTTAAAATGACCCTTGTAGTATTACTTTTTATTATTATTATTATTATTTGCTCCTACATCCACTCAAAGCTAAACGCCGCCTCACTAATATTCTAAGCCATCTTGCAGGGCCTGGGAAGCTTCCTTTCCCAGCATCCTTGCTGCTACCTGGGTTTAACTGACATAACCCACAATACACAGCAGCAGGAAACCCAGCAGCACTTCCTCTTTGCAGGCTGTCTCCAAAGGACACCAATATGGGGTAAAATCAACCACAGCAAGTTAAAAAAGGGGAAAAATAACTGTTATGTGCTGCAATCGGAATTGCCCCAGGGTGCATATGAGCACTGTTTCTTATAAGGGTGTTGCTCCGGTTTAAGTATAAAACCAGAATATGACTGACAGGTTTCTAAATGTAAACTTCAGTCTCAGATTCTTTACTCTACCCTGTCGATTTGAAATCTTATATTTTTCTAAACTATGTGAATAATTCCTAAATCTACTAATTACATTAACAGGCCTAATGTGTGTAAGTGAAATCCAGGCCAGGTATCACAAAAGAGCTCTGTATAGAAAGTGGCCAAGCTAATGGAAATCTGGGCACACTAGTGGAATGAATAGTAACTGAGAGCTCAAGCTTGCCAAATAGGATACATTATGCCTAAGCATTGACCGAAACTGCCGCTGACGGCTGGAGAAGCCAAGCTGTGATCATAACAGCGAGCCAGACTTTCTAGCATTTCCACCAGCATGGATTATATCAACAGACTAGACCAGCATTATAGATACATTGGAAAATCTGAAAATAACATTTAATGTAGCTGAAATGGAGTATTAAATCTTTTTTCGTTTTTAAATAGTCTGATCAAAGCTGTTAAGCACATATGTGTAATCGACAGAAAATATAAAATGTGACAACATAGATCATAGATCCTGGATAGAATAAATATGGTGTTGCATTATTGTTTTTGAAATAAATGGTCCCCTTCTCCATTGGAAACTCTAGTCATTGATCACACAGACAGTTTTTATGTCTCGCTCTTTATGGAACAGTGGAATGGCAGGACCAATGAAATATAACCATGTCAAAACTTCTCTTTAGATTTCACCACATTAAAAGGTTCCCGGGATTCACAATGCTAGAAAGCAATTGAATTGTGGCATTAATCTAGGAGAATATACCCACTGAAAGGTGAGAAGATTTAAATAGGGAGTGTAGAGGTTAGGAAGTCACCCCACCTCTTTGTTCTCCCCCTTCCCTTGTCAGGCTTTTAGCTTTCTGACATGCTGGTTAATCACCTTCTCTGTGTGCCCTGTGCCCCCTTAACACCAGTTATTCTGGGGCTGCCCTGGCTTCGCAAGCATAACCCCCAGATATATTGGGTCAAGGGACAGATATCTGAGTGGGGCCCCGCATGTTCTGTTAAATGCACCCCTTACCAGAATGGGGAATCCCCTTCGCCCACCCAGTATACTCTGGGGACTCCTATCCCTGGGTGTCTTACAGTTTGCCTCCCTTTTACCCACCCGAGGGCTCCTAGGTTATCTGGTCCTGTGCCCAAGCCCCGGTTATTAACCTGTCCAGTCTCTGATTACCTGTTGCTGACTTCTGCTTTGTCTGACTCTTCTCTGATCGCTGCCTGGACAGACGCCTGCCTGCCTGACCTCAAGCTTGTCTACTTGTCTGTAGCGTGAACCCTCTGACAACCTGGCTTGACCCCGGCTTGATCCTTGACCATTCTCCTGTGTATCCCCTTGGAGCCCCGAATCGGAAGGACTGTCAGCAAGCCCGACTTCTGCCCAGCCTCATCCCTGGTTCCTCTGCCCTGTAAGTCAGCATCCTTTGTACTATCTAAGTTCTGGGGGCAACTGTGTCCACTGAGGCTTATCCAGCATCCTGGTAAATGGGGGCTTGTCTATAGGCAGAAGCAGTAGCAGCAGAGATTGGGGGTTGCGGACTCACCTGAAGGCGGGTCTCCCACAGGGCCTGACACACCTTTTGTGTTGATTTGTCTTGTTCTATTCTCTGGGGATAATTACAAAGTTTGAAAATGTTTTCTCTTGTAGGCAACTTGTGCAGGTAACCTTGATACAGCAGCTGTGTTGTTCCATGCCATCTTACATTCACTGGGAAACCCCTCCATGCCCTGCCCTCCAGTGACGCAATTACTCAGGGGCCTCACCTCTGAGCAGATAAGAGCTGTCAATGGGGGAAACCCCAGTAGTGTCGGGGCAACTGCAGAACACAGATGGTGGGCTATTGTCCCCCGGTGAAATGCAGGCAGAGGTGGTCAGAATGCCCCCTCTTGCCAGCAAAGAAGGTGGTGAGGATGCCTGCCCCTGGAGATCTGGGTAAGTGTAGTTAAACTGAGAAAATTAAAGATTTTTTTGATGTGGTCTTTTTTATTACTTATGACTTTTTTTTATCTATTTGTGAACTTGTATGGGGTCCAATGGACCTATACTAGTTCACATGCCAATGGAATTGCAAGCCTCTTGCCGACATGCCGGTGGGTGGGTGGCTTGCAGGTACTATTTCCATGTTATCTAAACCCTCACTGGGTAGGGGGGCGTGGAAGAGCCTGGCTCCCATCAACACAAAACTGATGCTCTTTCTGAAGGAGCATCGGGTCCCTGCCAAAGGGCATAGTGGCTGGTGATGCAACAGGGCCGGGGACTGGCCACTAAGCTTCTTGGCTCTGGACTTAACAATCCCCATGTGCAGCAGCCTAAATGGGTCCCTACTCCCCACCCCACCCCACCCACAGCAGCACCCTAGCACTTACAAAAAACATTTCACAGCCCTTTTACACCTCAATAGGAAACCCCTCCATGCCTAAACTGAGCATTTTTTTCTTAATAGAATATAGGTCATATGCAAGACTACACACACAGTGTCCAGGCACATACTCACTTACTAACATCATATCACCATTAGAAACAGTGTACAATCTCCCCAAATCCACCACACTGGTGCAAATTAGAGTAGTTCAAAATATAATTCATATTTGTTTCTGCATGTTGCTTCAACGCTAATGTTTCAGTAAATGTGTTTCTTGGAATGCTGCAACATGCGCCAGTGTAAAAAGTTCGAAATGATTTTTTTTCACCACGTTAATTTTCACTGATTTGAAGGAAACGGCTAAATGAGCCATTCCAAAGCCTATCAAAATATCTGATTATATGTATTCTAAGTGAAGCTGCTTTTTTCACTTTAATTTCTGGTTGGTGGCTGAGCTGGGAAGAGAGCCTCACAAAACAGCTATATGAGTCATCAGAACTCTCTGCTGTGGTAAGAGACAGCTGGGGGACCACTGTAGCTTGCTAGGCTCACTCACGCTGCGTTTGTCAGACAACATTTTTACATGGTTGTGGAGGAATACATTTGAAAAGAGGGAAAAATGTGAAGCCCTGCTATGGTATTTACGAGGCGCTACAAGAAATGTAGTAGAGGCACATAGGACAGGCTTTAGATGAGAAGCTTTGCTGTCTCCTGAGATAAGCCACATTAGACCCACCCCATCATATGTAGCAGTTTATTCATCATATGCTTATGTATGATATCTAAAAATGTGCCGTTATGGGAAAAGTGCTGGTCATAGATTTTTAATTTCCCTTTAATGTGTTAGAATCCCTTTTGCCTTCCAAACATTAGTTGAGTTGGAGAGCTTGCCAACTTTAGTGAATACAAGGCAAATGAAACAACATGCTAGCCACATGAGGCAGCAAGCTTTTCTACATAACCTCCTTAGGATGTATAACTTGCAAAAATAGTACAGCTGCAATTTAGACTTGTATCCAATGTGGTTTTATTTTTAGTTGAATTGTAAGTTGAAAAATGAAACTCTATCTTATCCATCCCCTAAGTGCCTGAAATCTAATGGAGTGTAATCACCATTGCTGAATATTTTTCCTATCAGTTATGATGCTCAGTGCTGGATACTGACAGCTGGGTGATATACAGCAGATGTCTCCACTTATTGATCTTGATTCAATACATTTTCCAAAAATATCTCCACAAAATAAGAATTGTATGTGTGCTTTAGAGTAAGGCATGAGATGAAACATCAAAGCAAAGGCTTAAGTCACCCCTCACACTCATAGGCGCCTTGCAAGGTGTAAGATGTGCAGTTGCACAAGGCACCATCCCAATCCTTCTGTAAGGGTGCCAGGAACTTTCAACTAGAACAGCAGACCCCTCTTTTTTTTCAAAATAACCCCCATCTCTCCCATTTCTTTTTGCACATTTCTATCTCTCTTTTCAGCATCTTCACACCTTTCTCCTTTTTGTCCATCTCTTCTTTCCTTCTTTCCTTTCTTTCTTTCTTTTTCTTTCTTTCTTTCTCTCTCTCCCTCTTTCTCGCTTTGTTTCTCTCTCTTTCCTATTTTCATTATCTCTTTCCGTCTCTCTTTCTTTCTGTTTCTTTCTTCCTCTCTCTCTTTTGTTCTCTGCAATTCTATTCAACTCTCTTGCATTCTTCCTTTCTCTTCCTCCCTCTTCATATCTCTGTTTAACTCGCTTTTTATATTTTTTCTCTCTGTCTTTCTCTCACACACACTTTCTTTTTCTTTCTTTCATTCTTTCTCTCTCTCTTTCTCTTTATCTCCCAGTTTTCTGTGTTACTCAATCTCCATTGACAGATAGTTGGGAGCAACATTCAATGAGAATTGATTGTAGATGCCATATAACCCCTAGTGAACAGGAAATAACTGGAAATGGTTCCAAATAACAATGCAGAAATGACATAGTAACATAGTAACATAGTAACATAGTATGTAAGGCTGAATAAAGACTTTAGTCCATCCAGTTCAGCCTGTTTAACTCCTTCCAGTGGTCTAGTAGCCATAGCCGGAAATGTTATTACATGCCAGGAAGGCATCAAGGCCACTTTTGAACATTTTTAATGTATCCCTCATTACTACCTCCTCTGGCAGCGAGTTCCATAGTCTCACTGCTCTTACAGAGAAGAATCCCCTCCTATGTCGGTGGAGAAAGCACCTTTCCTCTAACCTTAGTGGATGCCCCCGGGTTATGGTTACACTCCGGGGTATAAATAGATTGTGGGACAGATCCTTGTATTGACCCCGAATATATTTATACATAGTTATTAGATCACCCCTCAATCGTCTTTTTTCTAGACTAAATAAGCCTAACTTGGACAATCTTTCCGGGTACTCTAGCCCCCGCACTCCTTTTATTAACTTTGTTGCCCTTCTTTGAACGCGCTCCAGTTCTGATATGTCCTTCTTAAGCACAGGTGCCCAGAACTGTACACAGTATTCCATATTGGGTCTGACCAGTGACTTGTACAGGGGTAAAACGATGCTCTGGTCATGAGCACCTATGCCCCTCCTGATGCACCCCATGATCCTGTTTGCCTTGGCAGCAGCTGCCTGGCATTGATTACTGCAGTTGAGCTTATTGTCAACTAAAACCCCTAGGTCCTTTTCCATTGTTGTTTTACCAAGTGTTTCTTTATTTAGTGTGTAATCATGACACAGATTTCTCCTTCCCATGTGCATAACCTTACATTTATCTGTGTTAAACTTCATTTGCCATTTAACTGCCCATGCTTCCAATTTATCTAAATCTGTTTGTAGTTGCCTGTTGTCCTCCTTTGTTTTAATTACTTTACTCAGCTTAGTATCATCTGCAAAGATTGAGACTTTACTGTTTAATCCATACCCAATGTCATTTATATATATATTGAAGAGAATTGGTCCCAGAACTGACCCTTGTGGTACTCCACTACTAACAGTGACCCAATCTGAGTGTGTACCATTGATAACCACCCTCTGCTTCCGATCACTAAGCCAATTTCCCACCCCTCATGCACACGTTTTCCTCCAGTCCAAGCATTCTCATCTTTTGTACCAGCCTTTTATGTGGCACAGTATCAAATGCTTTAGAAAAGTCAAGATATATGATATCCAATGACTCCCCCTGATCCAATCTTGAACTTACCTCCTCATAAAAGCTGATCAGGTTTGTCTGGCAGGAGCGATTCCTCATAAATCCATGCTGATATGGAGTAATAAGGTCATTTTCCCCAAGGTGCTCCAGGATAGTATCCCTTAAGAAACCTTCAAACAGCTTGCCCACCACAGATGTTAAGCTTACCGGTCTGTAGTTCCCAGGTTCCCCCCTAGATCCCTTTTTGAATATTGGCACCACATTTGCCAAGCGCCAATCCCTCGGAACAAACCCTGTAGTTATGGAATCCACAAATATTAGAAATAACGGCTTGTCTATTACTGTACATAACTCCCTTAAAACACGAGGATGTATGTCATCTGGTCCCGGTGATTTATCGATTTTCATCTGCTTGAGACGGTGCCGGACTTCTTCCTTGGTTAGACCAGTGACATTTAATGGAGGGTTTCGGTTATTCCCCTGCATTTCACTGGGCATGTCAAATTCTTTTGTGAACATAGAAGCAAAGAAGTTGTTAAGCAAATTAGCTTTCTCCTCATTTCCCTCTATAGGGGTCCCATCCTTGCTTTTCAGGGGGCCCACACCCTCAGGTTTGTACCTTTTACGGTTTATGTAGCTAAAGAATAATTTGGGGTTAGTTTTACTCTCTTTCGCGACCAGTCTTTCTGTCTCCAGCTTAGCTGCCCTTATCTGTTGTTTACATTGTTTATTTTCTTCTTTATAGTTTTTTAACGCTTCCGCTGTCCCTTCCTGCTTTAAACGTTTAAATGCCTTTTTTTTGTTGTTTATTGCCCCCTTAACCTTTTTATTTAGCCACATCGGTTTACATGTGTGTCTAATAGTTTTATTCCTGTAAGGTATATATCTGTCACACTGAAAATTAAGTATTCCTTTGAAAGTATCCCATTTAGCGTCCATGCTTTTGTTCTTAAGGACATTTTCCCAGTCAATGCAGTGTAGGGCATCTCTAAGTTGGTCAAACTTTGCCTTTTTGAAGTCCCGCGTTTTTGTGACTCCTTGATAAGGCACCCTAGTGACTGCTAATTGGAAATTAATGATATTATGATCACTGCTTCCAAGGTGTCCCCCAACCTGTACCTTTATTACTTTGTCTGGTACATTGGTTAGAATTAGGTCCAATATGGCTTTCCCCCTTGTTGGAGCTTGTACTTGTTGGGAAAGGTAGCCATCTTTTGTTTTAGATAAAAAACTATTACTTTTCTGCGAAACACATGTTTCAGCATCCCAGTCTATATCTGGGTAGTTAAAGTCTCCCATAATCACTACCTCATTTATTTTAGCGGCTATATCTATTTGCCTTAGCATCATATTTTCTATGGATTCGGATATATCTGGAGGTTTATAGCAAACCCCCATCAGTATTTTATTTTTGTTTCTCCCTCCATGTATTTCTACCCATACCGACTCCACATGGTCATTCCCCTCACATATATCCTCCCGCAGAGCAGGCTGTAGAGAGGATTTTACAATTAAGCAGACTCCACCCCCTTTGCGTTTGTTACGGTCCCTCCTAAACACACAGTATCCCTGTAAATTTACTGCCCAGTCATAGCTTTCATCCAGCCAGGTCTCTGTTACCCCCACTATATCATATTGTTCTTCTGTTATTATCAGTTCTAGTTCATCCATTTTATTAGTCAAGCTTCTAGCATTTGTAAGCATGCATTTCAAATGCTTATGACAATTTTGATAATTTTGTATATTGCTCTTATTCCTGCTCGATGTGCTAAACCCTCCCCCCTCTCCACCCCCAGTTTCATGTCTACACCCACTGTCACTTTCTTTCCTAACTTCCCCTTTGTAATAGCTTTTACCCTCCCCCCCAATGCTCAGTTTAAACACTCCTCTAACCTTTTAGCCATCCTCTCCCCCAGAACAGATGCACCCTCCCCATTGAGGTGCAACCCATCCCTACCAAAGAACCTGTAGCCCACTGTGAAGTCGGCCCAGTTCTCTAAGAACCCAAACCCCTCCTTTTTACTCCAATTTTTGAGCCACCTGTTTACATCTCTAATCTCCCGCTGCCTCTCTGGTGTGGCTCTTGGTACTGGTAGTATTTCTGAGAATACTACAGTTGAGGTCCTTGCCTTAAGCTTACGGCCTAAGTCCATGAAATCATTTTTTAGGACCTTCCACCTACTTCTTCCTATGTCATTAGTGCCAATATGCACCATGACCGCTGGGTTCACGCCAGCCCCTCCCAACAATCTGTCAGCCCGCTCCGCTACATGCCGTACTCTTGCCCCAGGAAGGCAAAACGCTGTTCGGCAATCCGGGTCTTTGTGACAGATTGCCCTGTCTGTTCCCCTAATAATAGAGTCACCCACTACCAGCACCTGTCTTGCCTGCCCTGTTCTCCCATTTCCCCTCCCTTCCTTACTGGAGCCGACAGATGTGTCTTGCTGCAGCTCTGCCATTCCTGAGCTAACATCCTCCTCATCTGCCAACCGGGCAAACTTGTTTGGAGGTGCCTGTTCAGGGCTAGCCTCCCTGTAACTTTTACCCCTACCCCGATAACTGTTATCCAGCTAGCTGCCTCATTTTCCTGCTTTTCCTCTCCCCCCATACTACCACCCTCCCCTGACCCTGAGCCATGTAGTGCCAGATCAGTGAGATCCAGACTCTTTTGCATGATAACAATTTCTCTCAGTGTTGCCAATCGCTTATTTAGATCGTGAATCACGGCTTCCAAATCAGAGATTCGCAGGCATCCGGGGCATATATATTCACCATCGACCGATTGATCAAGAAGTGCATACATAGCACAAGATGTACACTGAACAGCATTGTTAGGCATGGAACCCATTGTATGAATTTGTGGGAACACCAAGTGTAGAATTTACAACACTTAAAATAACAATATGAAATCAAAGGCAGATACTTACAGCTTCCGAACTTCTGCTTGTAACTTCTTCTTTTAACTCCTGCTTTAACTCACCACTTCCAAGCAGCCACTTACAGAGACAGCAACAAGAGCAAGCTACAAGAGCTGTGTGTGTGGCCTTATAACACACCTGCTTCAATTAGGCCTCAGCAGGAATCCAGGAAAGAGAAAAAAAAACTTTTTTTTTTTCTTTGGTTTAAATTAGTGCCAGCATTAACACACTGATTCACAAAAATAAAACAAACACAATTTACTATATTTTACTTACCCATAAAAAACTATACTTCCTTCACAACTGCAGCATGGGGGCATTCCAATATGGGATGCACTGCTGCGTGGTTTGATCATGACCAGGCAAACCCATATGTACCACTTCCACATTTCATCTGTTCGGCAGCCATTCAGTGACTCTATGGTGCCTTAACAACTGCCTGGTGAACCTTAATTGGTTGCCAAGGATCATGTGGCATGGTGGACTGACAGCTTGTGGAAGAAGCAGCAGGGCCTACAAACCTGGGATGCCTCTATGCTGCAGGGGTGTAGGAAGGAAATATTTTTTGCACTTTGCTTTTTTTTTAAATATGAAGTATACTGGGTGGGCGAAGGGGATTCCCCATTCTGGTAAGGGGTGCATTTAACAGAACATGCGGGGCCCCACTCAGATATCCGTCCCTTGACCCAATATATCTGGGGGTTATGCTTGCGAAGCCAGGGCAGCCCCAGAATAACTGGTGTTAAGGGGGCACAGGGCACACAGAGAAGGTGATTAACCAGCATGTCAGAAAGCTAAAAGCCTGACAAGGGAAGGGGGAGAACAAAGAGGTGGGGTGACTTCCTAACCTCTACACTCCCTATTTAAATCTTCTCACCTTTCAGTGGGTATATTCTCCTAGATTAATGCCACAATTCAATTGCTTTCTAGCATTGTGAATCCCGGGAACCTTTTAATGTGGTGAAATCTAAAGAGAAGTTTTGACATGGTTATATTTCATTGGTCCTGCCATTCCACTGTTCCATAAAGAGCGAGACATAAAAACTGTCTGTGTGATCAATGACTAGAGTTTCCAATGGAGAAGGGGACCATTTATTTCAAAAACAATAATGCAACACCATATTTATTCTATCCAGGATCTATGATCTATGTTGTCACATTTCATATTTTCTGTCGATTACACATATGTGCTTAACAGCTTTGATCAGATATGGGGAAGAGTGCTAGAAAATGCTGGGACAGGTAAGCATGCATGCTTCTCTTTTCTACCTGCATGAATCTGCATTAACTGCATGCATAAAGCTGACATTCCCCAGTCTTAGGCAACATGTACTCCCTCAGATTCAGCAGCATACTAGACATCCACAAGTACAGCCTGCAAGCCACACAACAAGGGCCCGCCAGCTACATGTGGCTCCTGAGCTACAGGTTGGGAGGGGGGTGTATTTAGACTGGAATTATGCTTCAAGCTGTGTTTAAGAAACAATAACTATCCCGTCCAAATCTTTCAGCCCAAGCTAGCAAACTTTACCAATGCAGTGGGTCATTATAGATGAGTTTTTGGGTTCCAGGCCAAAACTAGATTCAACCTGGATGTTACGATTTGCTCTGGTCTGCCCCATCCCAAATAAAGGCAAGATCTGGATCAAATTATCCAGCATGCCACCCATTGATGTTGGTAGGTAGTATGTCGTCCATCCCTACCCTGTAAATAGGGTTTCCTTGAACCTGGGGAATCTCCCTCCATGTCCCTCCCCTTCAGTGATATCATTAGTTGCATGGGGGGGATTTCCTTCCTCTGTGGTATGAGATCCCTTCTCATCCGGGGAGCCGGGATTAGCTTGGCAGGACGCCAAGGAAGGAGGAGGGGGGACCTGTGTCCCCTCCTCACTACAGATGCTAATGTGGCGGCTGCAATAGCGGCTCCCCAAAATCAAAAATATCCAGCCCAATAGACCAGAAGAGAGGTTGGAGGACCTGCATAGAGGATGCTGTCTGGCAACAGCAAGTCCTCTTTTTATTTAAAACATTTTTTTTTTTAGTGTTTCTGAACCGGTGATGGATTTTGTGTTTTTGGAGTAAATTTTTTTCATTTTCTTTGCATCAGGAAAGAAATAAAAATGTGTGTGATTCAGCACTGTTTTAAAAAAAAATTATAAGCTGACCAACATACTGTCAGAGGTGTCAAATAGTTAGTGACTGAGATTTGTTTTGAGTCAAACAAATTTGGTCCAAATCAAAAGTGTTTGATATGTGTTGGAATAGCTTTACTACAACAGCTACATCCTGTATGTGACTGTCTGCTTGTTAGGATGTTGATTAAGTTAGTTTAAAATAAAACCCGGAAGTCTTATGCAGACCTGGTGTGACGGTATGCATAGTGTGTTTAACCTGCTAACAGAAAGGAGCTTTGCTCCATATAGAGATATCTTGCTGGTGTATCCTGTTTACATTCCTGATTGTTGCTGAATAAACAGCCGTTATTCCTGCATGCTGGAGGAGTCATGTACAATCCACTGCCAACAATATGGTTGTAAGGAACTTACCTCTGCCAGGGGGCCGGCGGCGAGCATCCGCAGGGCGACGCAGCACTCCTGCTGCTGGGAGCGCGACGCGTCACTCTGGCAGCCTCCCTCGCCCCTCTCTAGCTGTGCAGGCGCGTGTCCCACAGTCTGTAAATTTTGCCACTAGGAGGCGCTGTGCTGCGAGTGGCAGGCAGCGCAGAGTGCTCCACACCTGATGGGAATCAGGGGCTGATCAGTCCTGCAGCCAAGACTGACCAGCCCCTGGATAGTGCCTCCAATCACTCACAGTGTTGTAAGTTACACCAATCAGCACATACACTCCCCCCAGGGTGGCCATTGGTCGATTCCCAAATAAATATGGAGTCAGCCCAGCACTCAGTGCCCGTGATAGTCTCTTGTGATTAGGGTGTGATTCTGCTAGTTGTTATCTGATCCTGACCCGGCTTGATCGACCATCCCTGTCTGCTGCCTGTACCGACCTCTGCCTTGTCTGACTACGAACCTGCCTGCCCCTCTGGATACCCCGCGATCTCTGACCTCCCGGCTTGACCCATTGGCTACCCCTGACTACGCACCTGTCTCATCCCTGTACTCTGACGCACCCTCCGAATTGACTACCTGTGAACGACCTCGGCTTCGGGATACCCTCGTGGTTCATCGGCCTTCACCGTAAGCAGCCATCCTTTGCGCCTATTAAGACCTGGGGGCAACCGTGTCCGGTGAGGCGTGCCTAGCGTCCCGGCAAGCGGGGGCTTGACTATAGGCAGAAGCGGCGGCGGAGATTGGGGGTTGCCTGCTTACAGAAGGCTGGTGTCCCGCTGGGCATCACATTATCACGGGCCACATAAATGGACCAAATTTTGGAACAGGTGCAGGCCCTGACCGCGGCCGTGGAGCACCTGGCACTTCGAGTGGCGGCTCAGGAGAACCGTCCAGCTCCTGCACCCTCTGTGCCCCAGGGGGCAATAGCCGCCTTTCCAGTTGAACCCAAGATTCCCCTTCCAGAGAAGTTTTCAGGGGACCGGAGTAAATTTGCCAACTTCCGGGATGCCTGTAAGCTCTATTTTCAGCTTCGCCCTCATGCTTCCGGCTCCCAGGAGCAACGGGTGGGACTTATCATCTCCCTTCTGCATGGGGATCCCCAATCCTGGGCTTTTAGCCTCTCCCCTCAGGATTACGCCCGCCAATCTGTTGAGGAATTCTTCAAGGCCATGGAGATCCTGTATGATGACCCAGACCGAGGGGCAACTGCTGATGCCAAGCTACGATCTCTTAGACAGGGGCGAAGACCGGCAGAAGAATATTGCTCGGAATTCCGACGCTGGGCAGTGGATTCTTGCTGGAATGACCCAGCATTGTGTGGGCAGTTCAGGCTAGGCCTGTCAGAGGTCATAAAAGATGTCATGGTAAATCACCCAGTACCTAACACCTTGGATGAAACCATGCAATTGGCTATCCGCATCGACCGACGCATACGAGAAAGACGCCTGGAAAAAGGGGCCCAGTCTGAAGTCAGTATGAAGCCTGAGGCCTTAGTCCCTTCTTCTTCTGAAGAACCCATGCAGCTTGGGGCCACCAAGCTTTCTGAAGCTGAGAGGCGTCGGCGTCTGTCGCAAGGTCTATGCCTTTATTGCGGAGAAGTCGGTCACCTGGTCCGCTCCTGCCCTCGGAAACAGGCATCGGGAAACTTCAGAGCCTAGGTGGGGTCGAGGAAACCCACCTAGGCTGCAAGGTATTTCCTCTGTGTTGCACACAAATTACGTTGCCTGTCGAGATTACTCATGATTTTAAGTCCAGATCTGTAGAGGCTCTTTTGGATTGTGGGGCTGCTGGGAATTTTATTGATTGGGGCCTGGCTCAAGCGTTAAAGATTCCGCTGCAATCTTTAGTCAATCCAATTAGAGTCAAAGCCATTGATAATACCCCCCTTGTCGGGGGCCTGATTCAGTACCGTACTCCACCAGTGTTTGTTAGAGTGGGGGCGGGACATACCGAGCTAATGAGCTTCCTGCTCCTTAAGATGCCTCTTACCCCTTTGGTTCTGGGACTCCCCTGGCTGTCTAAACACAATCCCCAAATTGACTGGGTCTCTGGGCAGGTTATCAAGTGGGGGCCACAATGTTTCCAGTCTTGTCTTGAGTTCCCTGTACGTGCCACTCGCTTGACTGCTGAGAGCATCCCTACCCCCTATGCAGATTTCGCAGATGTGTTTTCTGAAAAAGCCGCTGATGAACTCCCTCCTCATAGGCCTTTTGACTGCCCGATTGATCTTCTCCCCGGAACTATGCCGCCTCGGGGAAAGATTTATAATTTAACCCGAGCTGAGAATAAGGCCATGAAAGAATACATTGCCGAGAATCTGCAGAAAGGTTTTATTCGGCCGTCTACCTCACCAGCGGGTGCCGGATTTTTCTTTGTGGAAAAGAAAGATGGTGGCTTGCGCCCCTGTATTGATTATAGGGGCCTGAATAAAATTACAGTTAAAAATAAATACCCCCTTCCCTTAATAGAGGGACTCTTTAACCAGGTCATTGGGGCCCAGGTTTTTTCTAAGCTTGACCTGAGGGGGGCCTACAATTTAATCAGGATCCGTCAGGGAGACGAGTGGAAGACTGCCTTCAACACCCAGGATGGGCACTATGAATATCTTGTTATGCCATTCGGCCTATGTAACGCCCCAGCAGTTTTCCAGGACTTTGTTAATGAAGTTTTTAGAGAATACTTGGGCCATTTTGTGGTCATCTACTTAGATGACATCCTAATATTCTCCCGGACCTTAACTGAGCATAGAGAGCATGTGCGGATGGTTCTACAGAAATTGAGAGAGAATCACCTCTACGCCAAGTTAAAAAAGTGCGTTTTTGAGGTTTCTGAGGTTCCGTTCCTGGGATACATTGTTGCCGATACTGGGTTAACAATGGATCAGGCCAAAGTGTCTGCAGTCCTCCAGTGGGAACAACCTAAAGATTTGAAGGGTTTACAAAGGTTTCTGGGGTTTGCTAATTTTTATAGGCGCTTTATAAAAAACTTTTCCACCTTGGTAGCCCCACTCACCGACCTCACTAAGAAGGGGGCATTTACCCCTACTTGGTCGGGCCGATCCATCCAGGCCTTTGAGAACCTTAAGTCTGCCTTTAGTTCGGCACCTGTGTTGACCCACCCTGATATCCACCGAGCCTTCATAGTCGAAGTAGATGTATCCGAGCTCGGGGTAGGGGCAGTTCTCTCACAGTACAGTGGGTCTCCTGAACGGCTACATCCCTGTGCCTTTTTCTCGAGAAAATTTAATTCCGCCGAGCGGAACTATGATATTGGCAATCGAGAACTTCTAGCTGTGAAATTAGCCTTTCAGGAATGGAGACATTGGTTAGAGGGGGCCCAGTTCCCAGTTACGGTATTCACAGATCACAAGAACTTAGAATACATCGAATCAGCTAAAAGGTTAACCCCCCGTCAGGCCCGATGGTCTCTTTTCTTTTCCCGTTTTAATTTCACCATAACATACAAACCAGGAACAAAGAATGTTAAAGCTGACGCTCTCTCCAGAAGTTTCACAGTTGATAAAGTCCCTGTAGAGGAGATCCTTCCCATAATCCCACAACACAAGGTCATAGCTGTCATCCAACCTGACCTGTCAAGTGAACTAAGTCGGTTTCAATCAGATTCTCCTCCGGGCAAACCCGATCACCTCCTCTTTGTACCCCTGTCCCACCGTCCGGCAGTTCTTCAGCAGTTTCATGACTCCAAGACGGTGGGTCATCCTGGGGTTAAAAAGACTTTGGCCCTTCTAGCCCGTCATGTCTGGTGGCCATCTTACAGGAGAGATACCCAGGCCTTTATTCAGGCCTGTAAGATCTGTGCCCGTAGCAAAACCCCCAGGTCAGCTCCTGCCGGACCTCTGGTGCCCCTGTCCACTCCTTCAAAGCCTTGGACGCACTTGGCAATGGATTTTATTACTGATTTACCACAGTCCCAGGGATATACCGTTATCTGGGTTGTGGTAGATCGATTTAGCAAAATGGCGCATTTTGTCCCCCTAAGAAAGCTGCCCACAGCCCAAGAATTGGCTCAATATTTCTTAGATTATATTTTTAGACTTCACGGAATTCCAGAAGATGTGGTCTCAGATAGGGGGGTCCAATTTGTGTCACGCTTCTGGAGGGCATTCTGCACCCGGCTAGGCTTCACTGTTTCTCTGTCTTCAGCTTTTCACCCTCAGTCCAATGGGCAGACGGAAAGGACCAACCAGTCATTAGAACAATATCTCCGTTGCTTCACCTCAGATATTCAGTCAGAGTGGTCCCAATTTCTTCCCTTTGCTGAATTTGCCTTCAATAATGCAGTTAACTCCTCCACGGGGGTATCGCCCTTCTGATGTGTATATGGGAGGGATCTTAAGTTCTCAGCACTTTCAGGCTCGTCCTCTGGTTTGCCTTCTTTAGACGATTGGTTGTCCCAGTGGCCAGATTTATGGGCCAAGATTCAGCGGCATTTGGTCCAGGCATCGAGTCAGCAGAAGGTCTTTGCGGATCGTCGCCGATCCAATAATCCAGATTATAAAGTGGGGGATTTGGTTTGGCTCTCTACCAAAAATTTAGCGCTACGCCAACTCTCTGTAAAATTGGGACCACGATATATCGGCCCTTATCCCATTTTACAGAAAATTAACCAAGTCACATACAGACTCAAACTTCCACCATCTCTGAGGATTTGTAATTCCTTTCACGTTTCCCTCCTTAAGCCTGCCAGGGGAGTGGAGGAGGATTCCTCTCCTTCTCCTATCCTAGTTGATGGTGAGCAGGAGTTTGAAGTCGCACGAATTCTGGATTCCCGTTTCCTCCGGAATTCCTTGCAATATTTAGTTGACTGGAAGGGATATGGGCCAGAAGAGAGGAGTTGGGTTCCAGCTAGAGATGTGCATGCGGACCGTTTAATTAAAAGATTTCATAAAGAAAATCCTCTTAAACCCAGGGTGGAGGGTCCTGGGGCCCATCCTCAAGGGGGGGGTAATGTAAGGAACTTACCTCTGCCAGGGGGCCGGCGGCGAGCATCCGCAGGGCGACGCAGCACTCCTGCTGCTGGGAGCGCGACGCGTCACTCTGGCAGCCTCCCTCGCCCCTCTCTAGCTGTGCAGGCGCGTGTCCCACAGTCTGTAAATTTTGCCAGTAGGAGGCGCTGTGCTGCGAGTGGCAGGCAGCGCAGAGTGCTCCACACCTGATGGGAATCAGGGGCTGATCAGTCCTGCAGCCAAGACTGACCAGCCCCTGGATAGTGCCTCCAATCACTCACAGTGTTGTAAGTTACACCAATCAGCACATACACTCCCCCCAGGGTGGCCATTGGTCGATTCCCAAATAAATATGGAGTCAGCCCAGCACTCAGTGCCCGTGATAGTCTCTTGTGATTAGGGTGTGATTCTGCTAGTTGTTATCTGATCCTGACCCGGCTTGATCGACCATCCCTGTCTGCTGCCTGTACCGACCTCTGCCTTGTCTGACTACGAACCTGCCTGCCCCTCTGGATACCCCGCGATCTCTGACCTCCCGGCTTGACCCATTGGCTACCCCTGACTACGCACCTGTCTCATCCCTGTACTCTGACGCACCCTCCGAATTGACTACCTGTGAACGACCTCGGCTTCGGGATACCCTCGTGGTTCATCGGCCTTCACCGTAAGCAGCCATCCTTTGCGCCTATTAAGACCTGGGGGCAACCGTGTCCGGTGAGGCGTGCCTAGCGTCCCGGCAAGTGGGGGCTTGACTATAGGCAGAAGCGGCGGCGGAGATTGGGGGTTGCCTGCTTACAGAAGGCTGGTGTCCCGCTGGGCATCACAATGGTGTAAAGAATAGACATTGTACATTTCCATGTTAAAAATGTACAAATAACTTTTTCTAAGCTTAAAACTATATACAAATCTAAAGAGGTAGGGATTCATGTTATACCCTATGAGGCATGCTAAAAAATTGCCAGATCTTTCTGCATAGCCCATAGGATGTTGCTTCCAATTACTTCATTGGGACAATGATGGACCTTACCTGCAAAAATGCCCCATAACAGGGATAAGTGATTTGGGGGGAAATAGCAGAACAGAAATGTTTATAGAATTTTTTTTTTTGTGTTCAAATTAAAAAAGCTAATTTAGATGTAAACATTGGTTTATACCTGAAAGCACACCCAAACGTAAATTTGCTTTATCAGGTTTTTAGAATGACCTTGACTCTCCTGTATCCCGTGTGAGTTGATTACTTTGGCCCTTATTTAACAAGGGATAGCGACAGGTAGCGACTGGTGAGCGGCCGGTAATGACGGGCCCCGCCACGAGAACGCCGGCTCCCCACCACAATCACACATTTATCAAGCCGATCCTGCTTAGCGACTGAGATAGCGCCAGATAGCCACTCATTCATCATTATTCCAGCCTCAGCCCACAGCGCCAGTGTCCGACCTTGAACAGCGACAGGTGTGACCTCTCGCTACCTGGCGCTCTCCAATGCATTTCAATGGAACAATCTTTAAATATTCATAATTAATTAATATTTTTTTTTTTTAAATGTGAAAAATTCTGTGACCACTTCTGCCATTTTAAGTAAATGTACAGAATTGATATTACAGGTCTGATATTAATGTATTCATATTACAAAATTATTTTAAAAACTTCCAAAAATATGGTTGTATGGGGGTTAAAAAACTACTTGCATTTTACAGCGTGAGAGTTTTTTTAGCGTGATTTGTTAATGAATATGGTGGAAGCCGGTCGCTCTGACCAGTCGCTACCATGCGCTCCCATACAGCGCGGAACCTGTCAAATAGCGACTCCTCACCCAATATTTAACATTACGGCAAACCGACTGAGTCGCTATCAACTACCGAACAACGGCCATGCACAGCGACTACTAGCGGGCGCTCTGAAAATGCCGCTACAGTCGCTCAACTGTCGCTACCTGCCGCTGTTAATTAATCGGCCTCCCCGTTAAAGCAGGGCCAGGAGGCAGCGGGTGGGTGGTTAGGTTCTAGTAGGATGCTTGTAATCTATAATCCAGTGTAGGTCTGGTCTGAATTGCTCTTTACAGGTCCTTACTCTGCCCACTTAAATTAACAAAAGTTATGAACAGAGTTAAAATATATTTCCCCATTTTCATTGTTTTAGATGTTATAAATCCCCCCATTTGCTGTTAGATGTTTACTTTTTTATAAAGACACTTTCTTTTTAGGAAATCTGGAAAAAGTAAATGGCCCCAGGGAATATGTTTTCCAACTTTTACATATTTTAATGTTCTCTCTTGGAAAGGGAATAACATAGTGCATTGAATTCTCTTCACCTCGCAGAATGTGCAAGTCATTGCCAGTCCATTACAGCATTTCCCTAAATGAACTGTATGAAGGCCAAATCTAGGGGCTCTCATTAGAGGAAATCCATCTTAAAAACATCTGCCCGCAGAAAAAGACTTTGTACAAAGAACCAAAAAAGAACAGTAAAAAAGATTTATGATGAAAAAATAACTTAGCTCAAATAATTTTCATAAACCCAAACTTTGAAAAATGGTCTTTATGACATTTGTTTTTTAGAGTAATATATAATAAATGATTAGTGTCCAGTGTGTGGCCTGCTTCCCTTCTCTTAATATTCAGCTTATTTAAAAAATAGATAGCTAAATACCACGGACAAGCATTCAAAAGTGTAGACAGCAATTACAGTAGTGCTTAAAAGTTTGTGAACCCCTCAGAATTTTCTTTATCTCAGCATAAATTTTACATAAAACCAATATCACATAGCTGTCAGTGGCAAAATTACGTAAGCCTTTGCTTTTAAAGTGGACCAACACCCAGGATTTTGACTATCCTGGGTTTTGGTCCACTTCAGGTATTACCTGTCTCTACCTGCCGCTCTCCAATACACTTCAATGGGCGTTCCTTTTCTTCTGTTTAAACAGGGTTTTTGAATTTTTTTTTCTCTCAAATAATTGTGTGACCTCTCCTGGCCTAGAAAAAGTCATTTTTGAAAACTTTTTAGATTTTTTTTTTGAGTTTGAGAGAATTTTTGAGTTTGAGAGTTTGAGAGAATTTTTTTAAAACCCTGTTTAAACAGAAGAAAAGGAACGTCCATTGAAGTGTATGGGAGAGCGACAGGTAGCGGCAGGTAATACCTGGCGCTCAGGAAGCTAGAGCGCCGGGGCTATACGCTGAGCCACCTGTAATGATGAATCGGACGCTACATGGCGCTGTTAGAGGTGCTCACCAGAATCGCTTTCATAAATGTGTTATTGGGTACAGCGCCCAGCGTTCACCAGATGCTTCCTGCCGCTACGAGGCGCTACCTGGCGCTATCCCTTCATGAATAACCCCTTTATATTTGTGGAACAAAACCCAACACGGCCGGCCTTGGAATCTAAAAGGTCTTCCCCTCTGGGCATCCAAAGGGGATGAAGGAAACTGGAAGATAAAGGCGTTCAGTTAGTAAATCAGAACCTTGGTGAAAAATAGCGACATCATGGACATTTGGCCTTTGATATAACTTTGTAAAGAAATACATCGAGGTTAAGAATGCCAAAATAAAAAAAAAATACTCAAACTCTTAGATGCCTGAGCCATTGTTAGGGTTCTCTTTGTTCTGGTAAATACAAGAGGGGGTGCACCGCGGAAATAAATAAACTGTGCTACACTGTGCCTGAAAACCACATGAACCACAACACAAAAGGCTAAGGGGATACCGTCCCACTACACCTTAATGACAGGAGCACCAGAAATTCAACCACAATTATGTAGAAAAATAATCCAACATTTTATGAAGATCACAAAGACAACAATTATTACAAAACACACAAATTAAAAACACTGCGCATCCCCCAGTACTTCCAGTGCTAACAATAAAGAAGCAATCAATACCTGGGTAAACTCCTTAATTTAAATCGTGTAAGGACAAATATTTCCATGTTTTAGTGCCGGCACAAAACATAGTAACATAGTATGTAAGGCTGAATAAAGACTTTAGTCCATCCAGTTCAGCCTGTTTATCTCCTTCCAGTGGTCTAGTAGCCATAGCTGGAAATGTTATTACATGCCAGGAAGACATCCAGGCCACTTTTGAATGTTTATACTGTATCCTTCATTACTACCTCCTCTGGCAGCGAGTTCCATAGTCTCACTGCTCTTACAGAGAAGAATCCCCTCCTATGTCGGTGGAGAAAGCACCTTTCCTCTAACCTTAGTGGATGCCCTCGGGTTATGGTTACACTCCGAGGTATAAATCAAACCCACTATTTAATCTATGAATAACCTAACCACAATATCTAACCTAATAGAGTAAAGTGACAGTGCAAAAATTATTACATGTGCTTCACAGAGCTAAACACACAAAAATAAATATATGAGCATATATATGTACATAAAAAGTGTTAGAATAAATGCAGAATATTGACAAATACATAGGGGTGCAAAAACAGCAACATTAGAAAAACACACTAACCCCACTGGTCAAGGACACCTATGAGTGCAAAAAAATACTAGCGTAAGACACAATATCAAACAAAGGATAAAGATTATAAAAACCGTAAGCCTGGCAACCAAGTCCAATACACGTGATATGGAGCAGGGGACTAGCAGGAGGGACACCTGCCCACGCGGCCGCCCGTGCCGCTTCCCTCACCCTGTTTTTGCACCCCTATGTATTTGTCAATATTCGGTATTTATTCTAACACTTTTTATGTACATATATATGCTCATATATTTATTTTTGTGTGTTTGGCTCTGTGAAGCACATGTATTAATTTTTGCACTGTCACTTTACTTAGGTTAGATATTGTGGTTAGGTTATTCATAGATTAAATAGGGGGTTTTGTGCCGGCACTAAAACATGGAAATATTTTAAGTCCTTACACGATTTAAATTAAGGAGTTTTCCCAGGTATTGATTACTTCTTTATTGTTAGCACTGGAAGTACTGGGGGATGCGCAGTGTTTTTAATTTGTGTGTTTTGTAATAATTGTTGTCTTTGTGATCTTAATAAAATGTTAGATTATTTTTCTACATAATTGTGGTTGAATTTCTGGTGCTCCTGTCATTAAGGTGTAGTGGGACTGTATCCCCTTAGCCTTTTGTGTTGTGGTTCTCTTTGTTCTGCACATTACATCGGGCCAACATTTATACACATTTGTACTGTATATTATGTTATAACCTGTAAAAGATTTTTGTGTCAACACCCCTTACATCATCATCATCACCATGAAGGTGTTATCCTCTCACAGCTGTTCTCTTTCATTTTTTATTGCATGATTCATTGGGTGAAGGTGGGGGTGGGGGGTAACACTGGTGTATGCTTTTGGCAGCAGCAATATACTGGAATCTCAGTGAAATAAATATAAAAGGCCAATATGTGTTTCAGCTTCCATTAATCACACACACAGCTGGCATTCAAGTGGTGAACTTATTAGCCAAACAATTGCTCATAAAAAGTGCCCCTGAGAACAATATTGCTTGGAATGTAAGTACCAATGCTACGCCATTAAAGAAATTAAATATATGTTTTTCTTAAACCGGACCTTAAGCATAATTTAATGAAAAGCCCAAACTCTTACAAAACTATCCCCCAGCATCTAAAATTAATATATTTAATGTTTTTAATCACTTACTTTTTATTCTTTCCCCCAATGGCCTACAACTCTGCTCAGCACTCTAGGATATTGGCACCGCCATCTTGGCTAAGTAGCATCACATACCGAGGAGAGGGGACAAAAGTTCAGGGGGCGGGGTTATAGCTGTGCTTTACACAGAAAAACAAAAAAAGTCACCAATCCCAGAATGCAGAGCAGCATAGTCAGAAGACACTTCCTGTTTGCAGGCAGCCTGAGACCCCATGGGCCACCCTCTTGGATGTTTAAAGTCTCAGAAAATGCAGCAAATAGAGTATGATATTTAATATAAGCAATCGGTATGTACAGGGTGGGGGAAACATATAATATATGCTCTTATTCAGGGTGAAGGTCCGGTTTAAGATCTTTACATAAAAGTTAATTAATATTAATCTGTCTTTATCATGCACTGAGTGTGTATCATACTGGATAAGTGTAACTTCATATGGGACCTGTTATATGCCATTCTGACCAATCTGTTCATTGTACCACTAATCCAAAGTAGTCACCCATACTAATATCCTTCAGGTCATGGTGAATGTTATATAACAGCGATTCCCAAACTTTCTTTCATCAAGTATCACTTTCTATTTTCTAATTTTCTTAAAGTGGATCAAACCTACGCCCTATCGGCCCTGAAATCCAGAATCGGGATTCCCCGCTGTATGAAACCCCCCAGGTTGCCCATAAACTCGCATTCTTTCCTGGTCCAATGGCGCATGCATGAGCTGTGGCCGCATCCCCGTTATCCCCTTAGCAGGGTGCTTGCCCGTGCCAGGCATTTGTAAATTGTCGGAGCGGGCATGCTTCCTGTTACAGGGTGGTGGGGGAAGTGGCTGCCAGTGCACTCAAATCCAAGCATGCTGAATGGACGAGCAGCCGGGCATGCTTTGTAAGACAGATAATAGTTTGTTTGGGTGACCTGGGGGGTTTCACACAGCGGGAGACCCCCAATCAGGGTGCCCCGGGAGCAAGGACCAAAACCCAGGATAGTCAAAATCCTGGGTTTTGGTCCACTTTAAATACTACCTGGCTAATCCATATGGGTCAACAAATGCACAAAATTACATTTATAGTTGACCAACAGTGAAAAATGACTTAAACCAGACCAACACAACAAACAGTGCTCATATGCCCCCCTCCCCAGGGCAATTTAGATTGCTGCACCTAGAAATTCATTTACTTTTTTTTTTTTTTTTTAATCATACTCATTTTTTTATTATTAATTTTCATACAAGAAAAAAAACTGAAACATACATATGTGCTCATGTCAAGCGAGCCAAGAGGTATATCACAATACATTATAAAACTGGACATAAATGCAGAATATGACACTCAAAAATCAGTAACAAATAGCAACCTACTACCTCCTGGCCCGTCTAGGGAGAGGGGAGCTTCGGGGACCCCCAAGACATCCACCAACCCCCCCTCATGCGTTCCAAGCAGTCCCATACAGACCTGCTGGGAAGGCCGTGCTGCCCCAGAAACACATCGGTAGCAACCAGTAAATATCCTGGGGCCATCGGCGCCTGATCTGCCATCCAGTCGCTCTCTTGGCCTCCCCACAGGACTCGCACAATGGGGAGATTGGCTGGCGGTGATGCACTAGTTTCTGTGTTGGACCCCTCCCCCCCCCCCTCCCGTCCCAGTTTAAGAGGACACACATAACCCACATACACAAAACATGTACCTAACATTAAGACAAGCACTCCAGACAAACCAGGACACACTAGGGAATGAATATCAGGAGAAGCAGAGAAGGATAGAAGGACAGAAGGACAGAGGGGGAAGGTACAGGATAAAGTCGAGGTGGTTCTTAGAGAGAAGATTTAGTGCTAAGAACGTGTAGAAAAGCCGTCTACTTGTTAAGCGGTATGAGTATGAGTAATAAGTGCATAATTGCAGCGTCAAGAAGAGACTTACAGCAGCACTAGCTACGTCCTTAAGAAACGAAGGAGACTGGACACTACAAGGTCGCGGCTTACGCCGACGACCTAATTTTCTGTCTGTCTTGCCCTGAGGTTACACTGCCTAACCTTATGAAGGAGCTCAGAGATTACGGAGGCCTTTCGGGCTATAAAATCAACTTCCAGAAGTCTGAAGCCCTGAATATTAGCATCCCCCCACACAGATTAGAGAAAATTAAGAACTCCTTTCCATTCCGATGGGCAGATGTTAGCGTGAAGTACCTGGGGACAAACATCAGTGGGGACCTCCAAAAAACGTATGCCCTTAACTTCCCCCCGCTACTAAAAAAATTTTGGAGACGGCTAGGTGGAATAAAGGGAAGCTATCTTGGTTCGGACGATGTAACGCGGTCAAAATGACCCTCCTGCCCCGCCTGCTCTACTTGCTCCAGGCTTTGCTGGTATTCATCCCACGTAATTTTCTGCAGAAGGTTCGGGCGGTCTTTACCAAATTTATCTGGGCTGGGAAGAAGCCGAGATTTAGGAGAGAGGTCCTGTCCAGAGTGAAGGAGCAGGGTGGTGTTGGTGTCCCGGACCCCCTACTCTACCACTCAGCGGTGCATCTTTGTAGGGTGGTTGACTGGTGCGCCCATGGCCAGAACAAGCAGTGGGTGGGACTGGAACAGAGCTTTGTTGTGGCTTCACTTAAGGGAGCTCCTTGGTTGGCAAAGGAGGAGGAAAAACTGGGGAGACAGCACCCAACCATAGGTCCCACGTACAGGGTGTGTGATGTGATGTTCCAACGTGGGGAGATCTCCCCTACTCCCTCCCCCATGTATCCGGTCCTGGGTAACCCGCGCTTCACCCCGGGGTGCGGGGGCCGCCAGGCCCGGGCGTGGCTGGAGGCGGGGGTTTACAGGGTGGGCCACTTCGCTGCGGGAGAGAGGTGGACAGATCTGGATGAGCTTGCTCGGAGGGGCGGACTGCCTGGTTGGTCCCACTGGCAACGCATGCAACTGAGGCACTTCCTGGCCTTCTTGCGGGAGTATGGGGAGAGCAGCCGAGCGCTCACGGTCTTCGAGGAGATGTGTCAAAGCAAAGACGTGGAGAGACACGTCCTCTCGAGGCTGTATAGACTCCTAGTGGCCCCACCGGACGACAAAATACTGGCCAGATGGTATAGAGTCCCTACAGACCTACATAGATGGTTCCCGGACGTCCCCCCAAATTGCTGGAGATGTGGTGGGGAGCGAGGCGATCTGCTGCACATCTTCTGGTCCTGCCCCAAATTGCAAGAATACTGGAGCATGGTCAGACGGGTTGCAGGGCAGATTTCTGGAATGATGGTCCCGGAGGACCCTGATTTCTGTCTCCTCCACATTTCAGAGATCCCCCTGAAACGTTATCAAAACTCCTTGACGTGTCGCCTGTTGAATGCAGCTAAGGCCTGCATCCCGCAGGTGTGGAAGAGTAAGGAACCCCCATCCATAAGCGGATGGTGCCGGCAGGTGAACGACACCATGAGATTTGAGGACCTCATGTCCACACGAGACGACACCTATGAAAGGTTTGCGGAGACATGGTATGGCTGGATGGCCTTCATGGAATCTCCTGCAGGAAAAGAATTACTTGATCCACACTAGGGGCCCCTCCCCCCCCTGTTCAGGCTTTCCCCCCCCTGCACCTGCCCCTCATTCCCCCTCCCCTGCCCCCCCCCCCGTGGTGTTTTCTGTTCAACTCCACTTCCGCTTGACGTTATCCCAATAAGGTTTACTGCTAACACAGCGACGGCAGCTGATTGACGTGAATTAAAGTCTGACTCTACGTGAACAGCCCTTCGGGGTAATTGGCTGTCTACAAAGATCTTTATTGACTCGCATTGATTGTATGTTTTTATCTGACACTGTGTCCTCCATCTGTTGCACTCTGGAAGTGTAAAACTGTTTTTTTCTTTGGTTTGTTGAAAATCTTGAATAAATAAAGAATTAAAAAAAAAAAACAAAGAAACGAAGGAGAAAAGATAGTAACAGTAGTAGTAGAAGTAGTAAGAGGGGCAGTAGCGGTAGGGGTAGGAGTAGTAGCAATGAAAGTGGGAGGATGAGAAGAGGGGTGTCACCAACTCCAGAGGGGTGGGTAAGGAGACCGCATCCCCCCCACCCCAAGCCAGGCGATTCCACACAAAGCTAAGCCATAGTCATAGAGACTTGCCCACCTGCAAATCTAACAGGAGCATGTCATACGGCCCATATCTGTTTGTAAGAGACCGAGTCTTTGAACATGACCCAAGGCGTCCAAATCTTGAGATAGGCTTCCATTTTATCCTGCTTAGCATAACAAATTTCTTCCATCACCTCCACGTGATTCAGTTGCGTGAACCATTCCCTGATCGTGGGTGGCCTCTGGGACCTCCATAGCCTCGGGACAAGGACCCTAGCCGCGTTTAACAGGTGACGTCCCAGAGGAGCCCCTCCCGCCACCCCTCTACCATCCGGAGACCAACCTAGGAGGACAGTCTCAGCATTCCAGTCCAAGGGTTCTCCCATGATATTAGCGCACAATTCCTTCACTTTCTCCCAGAAACCCCTCATTCCCGGGCAGGTCCACCAGATGTGCAATAGAGGGGCACCAGTCTGTCCACATCTCCAACAAACGTCAGGGACTGATGGAAAATAGGCGTGCAAAACCTCAGGGGTACGATACCAGCGTGTGATAAGCTTATAGCTGGTCTCTTGCATTGAACTACTAATCACCCCCTTGTGGGCATTCCTATAGATATCGCTCCACTCAGCCTCAGATAAGGATCTACCAATATCCGCTTCCCATTTCTTCTCGGTTTGATCTCCACATTCCCTCTGCGCTGCAAGAGGTTATAGGCCCAGGACAGAAGATGTGTAGCCAGGCCCTTACCCAGGCAGGCCTTTTCAAACTCCGTCATTTCCTTTCTCTGACCCTCCTTCATGCCCCTGGAGCAGAAAAAGTGCCTAATTTGGAGGTATGTGAAGACCGAGATCTCCCTTTCCAGCAATTGTTGCAAGTTACGTCTATCTCGCATCACACCCCCATCCTGCAAATGATACATCCTTAGAGGTTTGGGTCCCCCACAGTCCCTCAGCATGGAGAAATCCCTTCCTGGAGGGAACGACGGGTTCCCCAACACCGGCGTCAAGTAACCAGGAAGTGAGGACAAGGTGTGCCCCCCTCGACACAGAGCTCCCAGGATAGACAGGGAGGTACCGATCAACGGGTGGGACCTAGCAATCGCCGGAATCTCTTCCCTCTTTAAGATAGACACGACGTCCAGACCTCCTCCCGTGGCTGCCTCCCCCTCTATACGCACCCAGTCCTTCTGCGCACCGTTCACTTGCCAATCTACCACTCTCCCCACATGGACCACCCGATAGTACGTTTTCATGCAAGGGATCCCCGTCCCCCCTCTGTCCTTTGGTAGCAGCAGCAGGCTTCTCCTAATTCTAGGTGGTTTACCTGCCCAAATGAACCCCCTGAAGGATTTCATCAAATCCTTAAAAAAGGTCTCAGGTATCTTAATGGGAATGCACTGTAGCAGGTATAAGATCCGTGGCAACACATTCATTTTCAAAACGGACATACGACCAAACCACGAAAGCCTCAGTCGATTCCATCTTTCCATCTCCCTCTTAACTCTAGCCCCAATAGGGGCGAAGTTAAGCTGGAACAAGCTGTTGAGCGAAACAGGCAATTGTACCCCTAGATACCTGAGGCTCTTGTTCTCCCATCCAAAGGGAAAAATACCCTTTAAAGCGTCCACCTCCAAGACCGGTAGGGAGATATTCATGGCGCTGGATTTACTGTAGTTAATCTTCAGGTTCGACAGACGCCCGAAAGTCTCCAGTTCTTTTAGTAAGTTGGGCACCGACACCCGCGGAGAGTGTAGAAAGAAAAGCTTATCGTCCGCGTATGCCGCTACCTTTCTTTCCCTCCCTCCAATCGAAATGCCACTGATACCACCACATAGGTTGATCCTCCTAAGAAACGGTTCTAGAGAAAGTGCGAAGATCAACGGGGAGAGGGGACACCCCTGTCTAGTGCCATTGCGGATGTGAAATGTAGAAGAGAAGCAATTGTTTGTTCTCACCCTCGCCACCGGGTTAGAATATAACGCCATAATCCTATTCTTAGCCGCCACCCCCAGCCCTACATGGTCTAAAACCTTCCCTATCCATCTCCAATCAACTCGATCAAACGCCTTCTCGGCGTCAGTAGAGAGCATCATTGAATGAATCCCTTTAGCCTTTGCCCACCATTGAATGTTCAGGGCCTTAATTACATTGTCACGTGCTTCCCTGCCAGGGACAAAACCCACCTGATCCTGACCTATCAGGTCCGGTAGGAAGGTGGCCACCCGCCTCGCCAAGGCCTTAGCAAAAATTTTTACATCCACATTCAACAGGGAAATGGGTCTGTAATTTCGGCAATCCGTGAGGTCTTTCCCCTCCTTCGGGATTACTACAATTTGGGCTTCCAAAGCAGTACATGGCAAGGAACCCGAGGACGCCGTGGCCTCAAAGGCTCTAGCCATGAGCGGGAGCAAAGGGGCGGAGAAGGTTCCATAATATTGGGTTGAAAAACCATCTGGACCTGGGGCCCTCCCTGGTTTGCTATCTTTAAGGGCCCTCTCCAGTTCCCCCACAGTTATCGGAGCTTCCAACTGTTCCACCTCCTCCTTAGACAGCGAGGGCATCTCAGATTCCAGCAGGTAATTTTCCATAAGATTCTCTAAACCTCCCTTTCCTTGGTGCACTGGAAGATTATATAAGGCCGAATAGAACTTCTTAAATAGTTCCGCTATCTCCCCATTCTTCTGATAGAGTAACCCATCCGAGCCCCTAAGCCCCTCAATTCTAGACCTGACGTTCCTAGGGCGTAAAGCTCTTGCCAGCATACGGCCTGATTTATTCCCATGCTCATAATACAGGCCATAGCGTTTAGTGAAAAACCTACTTGTCCCCCTGAACAGGACATCCTTGAGCTCTTGTCTCTTAGACTCCAGTTCTTTCCACTGTTGGATCAAAAGGGACCGTTTGTGCTTAGCCTCTAGATCTGCAATCTGTTGGACTAATTTTTCCATTTTCGCCCCTCTCTCCCGTTTAGCTCTAGCACCCTCTTGGATCAGGTAACCTCTCAGCGTGCATTTATGGGCCTCCCACGCTATTATGGGATCCACCTCCCCTGAGACATTTTCCTTTATATACAAAGACAGGTGTTGTCGGAGTCTATCCACAACCCCAGGGTCCTTCAGTAAGCTTTCATTCAGTCTCCAATTCCACTCCCTCCTCTCCCCCCCCGGTAAGGACAGAGAGAACACCACCGGAGCATGATCGGAAAAATATATATTTCCTATCTGAGCAGAGGTGATCCCTTCTAGATCTCTTTGTGAGAGGAAGAGATAATCGATCCTGGAGTACTTCATATGAATTGGAGAATAGTACGTGAAATCCTTGCCTGACGAATGCATCAGGCGCCATGTATCTATCAGGGTCAGGCCCTGCAGGGCTTTCTTGATTTGTTTCAAAGCCCTGTAAGACAGGGTAGATTTAGCATCTGATGTATCCACCAAGGGATTGATAGCACAGTTCAAATCCCCTCCTAGGATCACCATCCCCTCCTGAAAAGAGCCCAGTTTGCCCATAGTTGTTCTGCAAAATCCCTGTTGATCTTTATTTGGGGCATATACATTGGCCACAGCGATATTTGACCCGTTAGGGAGCCTCCCCTTCAAAAAGATGAATCTACCCTCCCTATCCTTTTCCACTGCCATCACCTTAAGGTCTATGTCTTTATCCACCAGGATCGAGACCCCCTTCGCTTTATTGTGCTGGGAGAAGGCTGAGTAGCATGAAGTGTACTTCCTATTACCTAGATATGGAGCCTTATGGGCTTGGAAGTGAGTCTCCTGAATTAGTGCAATGTGTGTGTCATATTTTTTGAGCTCCCTGAATAATGCGTGTCTTTTTTGGGGAGAATTAAGGCCCTTAGCATTTATGGAGAGGATGTTCAATTTAAGAGACCCCATTATGAGGAAAAAACCCCAGTCAGCGGAAGCACCTAGGCCTACACAGCGAGACCTCCTTCACACCACTTGGGCCAGACCCCCCCCCCCTCACCCCGGCAGTACGAAAAGAGGGAAAGAAAGCAGGACAGTTAAGAACCAGGAAAAGACAGGAAGCACACTCGGGGTGGGAAAAACAATAGGACACAAACAAAGGGAGACACAGACAGGGGACAAGCAACTAACAAACAAAAGACCAACGTCAGATATGTACAGCCACAGACAGAAGAGGGCCGAGGGAATACTACTTCCCACCCAACAGTGGAGACAACTGGGACAACCTTACACAGAGAGCCAGCAGCTCTCCCTCGTTGACCCCCGGGGACCAGAGCAGAGCTCCAGGTCCAGAAGAGAAAGGAGAGATCCACGCACCCTCCCTTTCTCTCGCTCCACTATAAAGAAAAAGGCCCTTTTTGGGGGAAGACAATGCACCGTGGAAGGCCGAGAGAGCGACACCCGGCAGTGATCCTAGGTCCCAAAATAAGTGAGACAGCCTAGAGAGAGACCCGGCGGAACCCATCAATATAACGCCATGCACCCATCTCTTATAGCAGTATGCATCCTAGCGGTGGGGGCCGCGAGACCAACTCAAACATTCAGTTCATGTCAGCTGACCGGGGCTGAGAATCTCCGTCCCACCCCCCTGCCACCAGAGCTCCAGGGCGGTAGCTTCTTGATAAAAGGATTCCATGGGGCCCCCCCACCAGCCGTCTGACTGGCGTTCTCTGTAGGGCCTACCCCTCCTGCCCGCCGCGAGAGTGCCACCCCACATATCCCTGTACCTCCCGCACTAATGACTAATCCTTCAGCCCAGTGCCAGCCCGCAATGTATATATATATGGGAGCCACACCCGCTTATGAACTAAGTTCCCGCTAGCACCAATCCCGCTCGGTGAGCCGGCGTGAGGCGGACTCATCAAGTCTGTGCAATTGCCCCTATAAGGACTAAGCCCCCTGTTTCAAATTTAGGGAACCCGTGAGAGAACATTTGAAAAAGAGCAAAAGAAAACATTCTACATCTAGTGTATATGGGCCTTAAGTTCACCCTAAACAGATGGTAATAAACAATAAAGTACCTCTAGAAATACAAACATATTCATGAACCTGAACTCCATTTTTGTTCTGTAGGGAGGGGCCGACGCCCGTCGCACGGAAGACCAGCGAGCGCGGTAGCACTGGGCATTGCTAGGCCTCCACGAGCGAGAACCGCCACCCCCCCCGAGATCTCTCCACAAACTGTCACCTCACACCCTCCTGCGGCGCCCACGCCATTAATATGGAATAGGGATTCACCACAGGAGGGGGCGAGCGAGAGTCCTCCCACCCGCCGAGAGTGCGAGAATTAATCTGCTCCTAAAACTGAGCTTAACAGGGTAAACCATATAACTGTAAAGAAATCAGTGAATAAGCTTATCTATCCGTAGACGTCACAGCCACAGGGTACTCGGTAACACGGAGAGACATCGCCCGCCTCATTGTCGGGTTCGCGACCGACTTCTCTCTCTCCCCCTATGTGAGGGCGAGTCCTCCGGGCCGTTCCTCTGGTGATCGCCGGACAGCCTCTGACGCCCCGCACGCTGGACCAGCTGCGGGATGGAGAAATCGCTGAACCAGTCAGGCAGGGAGATCAACGGATCAGTGCTGCAGTGTGATACCGGATAAGTCCTGGTACAGCTGCACCTCACTGTTGTTGAATAAAATAGCGTCCCGATTTCTGGCTTTAGCAAGGATTTCCTCCTTCAGTTGGAAGCTCTGGAGGCAGCAAATAATATCTCGGGGGGGAGCTTCACCGCTGCTCCTGGGGCGAAGGGCTCTGTGGGCTCTCACAAACTCGATTGGAGTTTCAGGCGGTCTCTCCAACAAGGAGTTGAAAATAGACATGATATTACACCTTCTGTTGCGGTTATCCAAATCTTCTAAGTGCCTATGCACTAGCATAAGGTGCCTGTTGTGCGCCAGCACCACATCCTTCACCTCCGACAGCCTGTTGCTGGTGCTGGCTTCCTCTCTTTCCACCTTCTCCACACGGCCGGCGAGCTGCTGCATATCTTCCTTGAGCCCCGCAATCGCTTCCGTTATAGAGGCTTTAATCTCCCCAGCAAACTTGGCAAGTTCGCTGCGCGTGGGGAGCTGGCTGAGCTGCGCCGCCAACCCGCCATCCTCTCCACCCGACAGCGCCTCGTCCTCCCGGTCTGGTGAAGACTCCGGCGATGGGGCCTCCGCCATCTTGGCCCCACGTGGGTAAGCGTCCTCCGAGCGCTGGCTGTTAAACATCTCGGGCAACTTCCTGGAGCTTGTTTTCGGGGTCTGGGAAACTCGGGGGGTCTTAGCTGATGCCCCGGGTTTGTTAATGCGTCCCATGCTCACGCTGGAGTGCAGAAATAGTAGCTTAATCAGGGGTCCCGCCGAGAGCTCTCAGCTCACGCCGCCATTCCGCTCCCCGGCCAAGCCACGCCCCCCTCATTTACTTTTTTTGTAACTGCTGCTGTAGAAAAATTTAGAAACAAAATGGCAGCTCATGCATTTACAGGCCGCCTACAAACAGGAAGTGCTGCTGCCGGGCTTCCTGTTACTGTGTGTTGTCAGTTATGTCAGTTGAATCCAGGCAGCAGCATGGGTGAGATGCTGGGAGAGGAAGCTCCAAAATGGCCGTTACCTTCCTTTTCCAACAGTACCAAGCTGTTGGTCCAGTTTAAGGTGCAAAAAATGCACAATGACAGTTTTTAGCTCTTTTCTATCAAAACAGTACCACAGTATCAATAGTTGTACCCATACCACTGGTTAAGAACCTCTGTTATAGTGTTGTAGACCTCTCACTAATTCTAAGAGATGACACGTTATTTAATGTTAGGTATATCCTATGCTGGTCCTTCTTTATGCTACACAGCCACCATCTGGATTCAGTATTTCCCAACTGCTTATGGAAAACTTCTCTTTACTTGAAGAGTATTTCCACCTTACTTTGAAAGGTTCTTTAGCCCATCATCTAATCATAGGTAAGCATGCAGTACTTGTATCTTATTGAGTGTCTACGTAAAAAGAAATTGTTCCAAGTGGTGGACAAATAGCTCTCCAAGTACAGGGCAGAACGCCGCACACTTAAAGTGGACCAAAACCCATGCCAATTGGCCCTGGAATCTATAAGATTCCTGGGCCGATCTATTTCCCCCCGGGCATCCAAAATCGGGATGCCCCACTGTGCGAAACCCCCAAGGTCGCCCCATACACTTCCCTTGTTTCCCGGTCCAACAGCGCATGTGCGAACCGTGGCCGCATCCCCGCTATCCCTCTAGCAGGGCGCGTGCATCAGGCATTTAAGAATGGCCGGTGTGGGCACGCTCCCTGTTAGAGGGAAGCAGAGGATGCAGCAGCCAGCACGCTTGGAGCCACGGCTTAGATGAAGGCTTAGATGACATGACATCAGTGGCTCTGAGAGCGCTGATTGGACGAGCAGCCACGCATGCACCATAGAACCGGGAAGAGGTGAATTGGCATTTGCGATCTGGTGGGTTTCACACAGCAGGGCACCCCCGATCAGAGTACCCAGGGGGGAGGACCAAAACCCAGGATAGCCCAAATCCTGGGTTTTGTTCCACTTTAAAGCGGACCTCCAGTCAAAAAAGCAAAGCTTAGTAAATTGCTCCCCTAATTCCTCTCTCTGGCAATCAGTGACATAAGCTTATTAAGAGGGATTAACAGCATGCAGATGTTTGGAATAGCAGGCAGATTCTGAAATCTTAAACATGCATGGCAGCGGCCATCTTGTCACACACATGAAGAAGCTGATTTTGAAAAACCAAGTCTCTCAGTCAAAATTGCCTCATAGCTCTGTGCAATCATCTAATTTCTAGCCAGAATTAGTAAGCCTTCAGCTGCAATAACTCATCTTTGAATAAAATACAGTGTATACATTGTATCCCCTGCTTGAGAGATTTTGAGGTAGCTGCCATCATAGAGATACATTGTAACAGCTTCCCTCACACAGATTGTTTTTGCTACATTAGCTGTTTATTCAGTTTCTGCTTGTGAGAAAAATGACAGACAAGCTCCTTGTTTCTGAGGCATACATCTCTCTCAATTTGGTGTGAATTGCTGCTGGCACAGCCCCCCCCCCCCCCCCCCAATTCTCATGTGTAAGCAGGATTATCAGATGTGTGAAAAGATGACCATCCTCATGTAATTCAACAACATTCTACATTCTACAACATCTGCATGGGGTTAAGCCCTATCACACAGCTTATGCAACTGATCATAAGAGGGAAAGCAATTTAATAAACTTTCTTTTTTTACTGGAGTTCCGCTTTAAATCATCCCACATGTTTCTAACTTTAAAGATACTTCTTGATTTTAATTGACAAAAAAGTGACAGCTGTAATGTAGATGATTGCTGTTTAAAATTGTACCACATACAACCACTGTATTACCCCCTCAGGAAAACACATGGGTGTTGCTTTAGGTGTGCTTTAGGGCACTGAGTGGCAATAAACAACATATAACAAACCAAAAAGAAACAGGTTCTCTGCACACGCTATAGCCTAACTCTTTCAAAAAACTACTAGAAACAGGGGAATAAGAGATAGACAATAGAGAGGGCTGTTTAAAATGACTAGAGACGTGGAGGCTGATTCACTACTAACACCAGGTATCGGCAGATGTGGGTCTGTATAGTGGTGCTTAGAGCAGCGCTAGTAGACGCTGTAAGGGGGTATCGGGCGCTGTAACAGAGCACCTCAGTCGCTGAAGTAACCTGGTCGGCATTGATGAATGTGATGTATGTTGGCCGCTCTAACCAGAGTATAAAACTGCAGGGAGCGAGAGGTAGCGCGAGGTAGCGCCAGCTCAGTGCGACCGACTCTCGGCGCTCCACACCATACTTATCAAAAAAGGACACACACACAGCGACAGCGCTCTAAATCTGGTCGCGGTAGCATAGAGCGACAGACGCTGTGTGATAAAAGTCTGTTTTTGAACACATATCCACCTGTAACAAAGCGAAAACACATGGAATTACATTGTTTTAACACAGTGACATTAACACTTTAGTGCCAGGCCTGTAATGACAATTCTGCATAAAAAATGTAAAAATCAAAAAAGTTTCTAAAAATGTTTCTTTGCAGCCAGGAGGGGTCACACAATGATTTAGGCAAAAAACAAACAAACGCTGTTTAAACACAAGCAAATGAAAGCCAATTGAAATGTATGGGAGAGCGACACTGGGTGAAAGGTAATACCTGGCGCTCTGGAAGCTAGAGCGCCGGCGCTATACACTGAGCCGCCTGTAATAATACATCAGACGCTACATGGCGCTGTTAGAGTCGCTCACCAGATTCGCTTTCATAAATGTGGAATTGCCTACAGCACCCAAAATTCACCAGATGCTGCCTGCAGCTACGACGCATTACCTGGTGCTATCCCTTCTTAAATAACCCCCTAAATGTTTCAGTTACTGGAATTTGTGGCAGGGGCGGATTGGCCCAGCACCAAAGGATCCTTCGAAGGAAATTGTTCCTGGGCTAAGTAATGAAGACAGGTTTGCATTAGTAGAACATGCAAGTGTTTCCCAAAGGCTGGACATGCCCTAAATTTGGTAAACAAGTGCCAAATATTAAATAGGAGGCATAAATTAATTCTGTTTAGCTTGTATGAGTGCCAGTGAAATTTCAGAAAAGAAGGTAAAGCCGATAACTTATAACATCATGCGTGTGACATTTTGAGAGTTGGCATGGTGACATCCTAACTCTGAATGTGGAAAGTTGGCTTCAGATCATTGCTCAGTGAGATTTAAGGCTTTGGATATATTGTTGGACCTCAATCGAATCCACACAGGGGTTAGAAAATAAGCAGTGGCTGCAGTAGCGGGACTATGTTATGTAATGTACAGCTGTGTCCGTTCTTGGCTTTTATTGTGTCACGAGATGGCCAGACTTTCGGTCCTTGGGCTACTGGCATAAGATGTAATCTAATCTATACTATTGGTCAAATAAAAAGAAAGTATGTTTATACCGCGCTATAACAATTTAAACAATATAAGGCAAGATCTTAAAAATTGGTATCTTTTTAAAACAACATGCTCAACATGCTGAAATTCTATTCCAAAGTAAGTTCTCAACATATAAAAGTCTATTAACATACACAGAGCAATTAATATAATCCAAAGAGCAACTTCAGTTGTTAGATGGAAGTTTTATCCTATGGCGCATGAACTTCAAACACAAACATGCCCTCCACCAATTTAGTAAATTCTTACCAGACACTTTTTAGAAAGAGGCATTAATAATTTTCCCAACTCGAGACATTGTAAACGATTCCAGTCGCTAGTGCCAATGATTCCAAGGACAAATCATCACTCCAATATGGCATTTCCAACATTTGACAAAGACTGCCAAGTTCTCAACAGCAGGTGATGCAAAAGAACATACAAAGTATCTAGTACACGAACAAGCATAGGTCACAGCCTTAGTGAACGTCGCGCTCAGCGACGAAACGCGTCAGGCGGTGGCACCAGCAGCTATCTACATGATTTTTCAGGGTAACATACAGACGGGACATCCATCCACCCTCTTTCTCTTCCCATAAGCGTCTGTTGTGGTGTTGGAAGCTGGTGAGGGACGTCTAGGATTATCTGATTATGCTGGCATTTAACCTATGCTCGTGAGTGTATCTACAACTTTTATTAAAAATACTTTTTTGATTTTTTTTTTAAACATTAGTGCATCTATACTATTGTAAGCCTATGGAAGGGCTGCTAGTGATGATTGCAACTTTTTCAGAGATTTATTAACAATATTCTGATACTATGTCAAAAGCATATCATGACAAATTAAAGTCTTTAAAGGGAAATTCACTTTTGTAGATTTTTTCCACAGATCTTAGACTCCCCCAGTCTGCTAGTCCCTCAATGGAAGAAATCTTTACAGAGGCCACATATACCCTCGTGCTTGGCTTCGCATAGCAGGGCTGCGGGTAAAGGGGAAAGCGGTTTGGAATGGCTGGTAAGGGAGAGTCTCGTGCTTTGCTCTTTGACACATCCTGATCTGAGGTCTGTAGGACAGTGCATGAAAACTGACTTTCCTTTTAACTAAACTCAAGGTAAAGGAAAAGGTGGGGCTTATCTATAGACCCAAACAGTCACAGAATAATAATTAGCTCTTTATGAAGAATTCTACTTTGATCTTCACTGGTATTTTATTGGTTTTATTGTTTTTTTACTTTTACTCATTATTTTGCATAAAGTAACATCATTCATTAATTGAACATGTGAACATGTCCCCGTCACAGGGGCCCCTTTCCATTGCCTAGGTGGTAAAGCATAAATAATCTTATCTCAGAGCAGTTCTTTTTTCTCTAATCTTATCCCCTGTCCATGGTCCTCACTTATTAAGATATTCAAAGATAACACTATAACCTTAATCCAGTATGAACTAAGAAAATTCTCTTATTAAAAAAAGTTTGAGAATGTCACTGTTGCTGTAAAAACAGCTAGAAAGACATTGAAAGTCAAGGGCACTTTTTACTATAGTGTAAAAAGGTGTAAAAGGTTCAGTACTTTTCTAAAGAGTAAGAAGTGCCATTGACTTTCACTGTCTTCCTGGCTGGTCATCCTCAGACTTTTTCATGTGTCTCATTACCTGCACTGCCAATGGCCAAGGGCAGTGTTGTACCTAAATGTGACAGGGTCCTTGTGTAATCATTGAATGATGCCCTAACACAACTCTGGATGCAGCTAGACAACTAATGACTGAGACAGAAAAGACAAATGGAGCCAAGTGAGCACAAATCTGAAAAATCAGGTGGAGGAGCAACAATGATAGGGCTCATGACCTACTGGGACTGGTGTGGTCACACCCCCTGCACCCCTTATAGTTATGCCCCTAGCCAAGGGGTTTTGGAGGAGCCGATGCCCCTCGACAATAATAAAAGCATGGCAGATTGTAAAGCAGACCTTTCACTCTACACCAAAATACTATTCCAAATATGGCCCGGGACACCATGACATGAAACGCTTCTTATCCTGAATAAGCATAAAGTGCCAGGAGTGGGTCTGCATACCGGATCTATTGCATCTGGTTTAGCAACCCAGTTACAAACAAACATTTAGGAAGATGTTTAGCAGTGACATTCTTCATATTTCTTCCTGATGGATTCCTTTTTTACTACAGAAACACTTACACATGGAACCGTAACAAAATGACCCCAATGCAGAGCAGCCATCACAGCAATGAATCCATAACCCAGAGTATGAACCAGAGCCAATATTCTGTTTTGAATAAGCCTACAGTGCTAATTATTATATTCTTATTTTTGCATTCTTGTGCAGGTTTGTAATTTTATGCAGGGTCAAGGGTGTAATAGGGGTGGAATGCTCAGTGGGGGTCATTATAGGTGTTTCATCATGTATACAGGTATAATTTGGGCAGTATAGTATAAGAGGTATGGGTGGCAAAGGGGTGTCGCACATGTGGTGGTTTAAGTCGAGTTCTGCTGTGCTTGGCCCTTATTTCTTCCACCCTCCAGCATTCTGCCACAGTGTGGTTTTTGCCCCAAGGCCTCAGAGCCTGCCAGTCTGCCTCTCTGTCCCTTACAGCGGGTATTCCTCCAGCCTGACCTCCAAGGTCTTTCAGGTGAGCAATCTTGGTTGCCAAACTCCAGCACCCCAGTACAGCATTTAGCAGTCACTAGCCCAGCACTGGCCTCCAACATCCTCTGAATCACAATCAATCTCTCCTGGAAAAAATGAGTCGCATATCTTGTATCCTAAATATCACTTGCTGCTGTCCCTGTCCTAAGACCTAAATAAACCTACTTTAATATATGCAACTATTTTACCCAGGCTGATGGCTAAACCACAACCCTTTTACAGAAGCAATGCCCCAAGATCTAGTGGTGACAGTGGAAGACCCAATGGCCGAGGCAGCAATGAACCTATAGCACACACTTGCATATAGGCTATTTTAAGTACAGACAAATTATTCCGGAAAGCAGGTGTGCTGGTGGTACAGTGTGTATTATTGGACATTTTGTGGACATGTTATATCTGGTGTTTCTCCGACATACATAAAAATTGCATCAGATTACTTTGTTGTGAACATTTAAGATTGTAATATTTCAAGTGGCACATTTTATCTACAGTATATAGTGCAGTATATCTCGGTCCTTATTTTTTTATCAACTAATACATCTCATCGCAGTAAAAGTGCAATACATGGGCTTTGCCTGCACTGCCACACACCTCTATGGGATGCCCCTGGATATTTCAGTCCAAACATGCAGTGCAATACCCTAGATGTTAAAGTTTACAACTTTGCCATACCCCTAACCCAGCAACCTAAAACTCCCCTCCCACAGCTGCCATGCCACTTTTTCTCAAGGCATAAACACAATATAAGCAAGCTGGAAAGTTCATAAAACTTCACATTTATTCAGATTATTAAAAACATTTCTTACAACTCACCATAAAGGCACATTCCCCATCAACACTTGAATCTTTACAGAAACTGCACCGAAAAAATTACAGCAACCCTTAAAGCAGAATAAACCCATTTGGGAATCCCTGTCGCCCCACCAGCATTCTGCAGCCTTGTTGGGTTCCACCTGATAGAATCTTGAGTACAACCAGTGGTACTAGTACCATGGGTTGGAAACATGTGGCTGGTTACTAAGAATACAAGTCTTGATGACTAGATAGAAACTTTTGAACCTTTTACATGTAAACATTTACACTTAACACTGTAACTACATTTTAAAATGATTTTAATGTTCCAACACCAACAGTATATTAATGTTGTGCAAATTGATAAACTGAAGTCAAATGTGTTATAGACATTGAAATATTCACATAAAACAAAAAAACAGTGTTTTGCTTTAAGGGAAAACTAAGCACAACTTACTTCTTGTAAAAATATCTTTATCACTTAAAATTATGATTGCAAAAAAAGATTTGGCTGTACAATTTAATAAAAACATTCTTTCCAAAGCCATTTGCTTTAAAGAAAACCTATTTTACAGTAGTGACATATCCATCAATAAAGTGCATAACTGCATCTTTTTATCTGCTTGCAAGTTGATCACATCACCACATTAAGGCAATTCAGTTTATCAATTAATTGATTTCTTTCAAACGTAAATTGTAAAACAAAAATTTGAAAAATAGTTTTTCAAACATAGACAGGGTCCTTTATTGCTTCTAATAAGGAATGCTTTGCAGAAACACAGTTTTCTCCAATAAGTGACTGCTAGCATTCATAATATAAAAGATATCTCGATTTAAAAGTAGAAAATGCCATTGAAAATAAAGAACTAATTAGTATAATGGGTTACTTTGTCCTTTTGTTTCATTGTTTATCTAAACCAGGCAAAATAATTCCAAAAGTTTATCAGATTGCAAAAACATTTTACTTACCAAGTGCAAGAGGATATGCTCATTCAGTCCAATGAGTGAAATGCCAGAGGTTTCAGAGTCCTTCATGCAGCATGTGTTACAGATGATGATGAAGTGTTTTATTTAAGTGAGAGCAAAACCCTCCCCTCACAGTGTATCTACATTATATCAACACTCCCACTAGACATGTAATGCAAAGGCTAGAATTCCCTGGAATTACTGTATGAGTAATACTTCAATATATAAAGGTGTATGTATACATGGAATTCGCTAATATATATTATTAGTATATTATATACAAAGGTATTGTAATAAGCAGATTTTGTGTAATGGGATAACTATTATAAACAGTAAATGTTTATTTAGGTTAACTGAAATACACAATTTAATTTTCTGTACGTATCTGCTCTTAAACAAGGTCATCAAAATAAGTACATTTGAAAGACAAAACTTAAAACTGTATTATCTAAGTACAATCTTATAACCAGCCTGTAATTATCTTTAGTCCTCATATACAGATCAGACCAACCTCTCTTAGAACTGCCCTATATGTATCCTAGGTCTGGCCCCTGGTTTTGCTCCATAAGACACACTTCCCAAACCAGACCCTTGGTTGAACTTGATGGAAATATGTATTTTTTCAACCGTACTAGCTATGTAACTATGTAACTTTCCCCCACAAAAGTAGGGTTAAAAAATGTCTGTATCTTATAGAGCAAATGTGGTGCTGATGAAGGAAAAATCCACCTACCTTATAGGCATCCTGTGTCATTGATCATCCTCCTGTATTGGAACTTCCTTCTGTAGCACCAGTTCAGGTTGGCAGGTGGGGCAGGGCTGTGTACAGCTATCTCCCATTGAGAACAATGGCTGCTGGCCATATGCAGGCCATGCCCACATGCTAGTAGGGACCAGTGCTGCAGGAGGACATTCAATAGCAGGTGGCCGATGAGCTGCGCAGGAGCAAGCGTAAGGTGAGTGAACTTTTTCTTTAAATTGTGTGCATCGTGCTGCAGTAGCAGCTCACACTGCCTATTATGGGGTAATTAGGGAGGGTGGTCCTGCACACTGCCTGTTATAGGTTTCTTGTGGGGGATTTTGCACACTGCTAGGGGTCCTTGGAGTTGATGCTGCACACTACCTGTTAGGGGGTAATTGAGGGGAATTCTGCACAATGCCTGTTATGTAATTGCAAGGCAGTAAGTACAAGGGGGTGTGGTATGCAGGAATATAATGCACTAACATCCGGTGTGCACCAAAGTCCCCTTTCCGGCCATTTGAGGGATTGCAAAATTTGTAGAACATTTTTGGTATCCTTGAGGAAGCCTGGTAGGCGGCAGACTAAGGGTTGAAGTTGAAGGTCAACCCACTGTGCCAACCTCTTACTCACCCCCCAATACCCAAAACAATAGGCCGTCCTTGTGAGGGGACGTACCCCTTTGTGGGTCGTGAGGAGGTAGTGAAAGATCAGCATGGTGAGCGTCTCCACCTTGAGCCATTCCGCCTAACTGCTTGAAATGACACCTATGCAAACTCCTTCATCCACTAGCTTGTATAGAGTTTCCAGAAACTCCTGAGTGGGGTCTTTAGTTAGGGTAATATAGGTGTCTTGATCTGAAAGTTGTCTTGTGTCCTCAGAAATGTTATTGGATTTGTCCATGATGACTATCACCCCGCTCTTATCGGCTTGGCGTATAACTAAGGTGTAATTCTTGGACAACTCTTTAGCTCCCTACTTTTTTGTTTCATTCTCTTGAAACTGGTCCGTATATATTACTATGTGCACTGAAAAATGTTAGTTTGTGATAAAAGGTATACTAAAGGCAAGCCTGATTGTTCTCCCATTGTCCTGGGCTACACGTTGCACTGTCCTAAACTTCAGTCCATTTTCAAAAAGTTATTTGTAAAAGTATTAGAGCAATGGAGGTGCAGAGAAAAAATAAGGAGAAACAGTGGGTGCAGAAACATCAACGTGATGTAAGCACACTGTGGGCTTTACATATATCATAGTAAAAAAATAAGCGCAATGTTGTGCCTCTAGATATTAATGCCAGCACATAGTGTGACCAGAAAAAGGGGGTGAGAGTTGCTGCAGGCTAAGAGCGTCTCCAGTCTGCCAACACATAGTGTGAAAGGAGAGGGGGGCAGGGTTCCAGAGCTGCAGAAAAAGACAGCTAATCAGGATGTCTAGGGAAGGAGTGGGAGGCGTTTCCATTCCCCGGTCCACTGAAGGTTCATTGAAGGACTAGGTCAGCGAGGTGGCCTCTTCAGCCGCGAGACGCTTCCTGGTTGCATTCCATGGCTGTTTAGTCCAATAGCATGCAGATGCAAGCGCCGTTATGTCATACACTGGCACTCTGGTTGGTCACAACTGGAGGACAGTATCTTCCTTTCCCCATTGGTATTGATTGGTTCATTTTTGGATTGTATTGAGCCACAGAGTGGGTATATGGACTGAGGGAGATCGCTGGAGCTGCGGGGAAGGATGGGTCTTCTCTCCCAGACACAGTTATGGGTGGGTATCCTGCACCTGACAGCCAGTGATACGAACAAAAGGTTAGTCCCATTCACATTGCATTAGGCAAGATTAATGAAGCAGCTAGCTTCAGAAACGCGTAGCCTGCTTTTATAAACTGCCATTCTACATGACCATGACTACCTTTTATTGTGGAGAATTTCTTATGGATCTGAATAGAATGGAATAAAGATTTTAAACATGCACTGGTGAAGCCGGAAATCCTTTTCTCCATATATGACACTTGAGCTTAAAAGGTAAGTCCACTATCGATTGAATATTTGAAAGTGTATATTTTTGTGTGGCTAAATGATGTCTGAAACAGTATGTTTTGTGTGCTGCATAGTGGTGTAAAGTATGTGATATATGTGTTTTATGACTTTATTTTTTATCACTTAAACAGTTATTCAGGAAGTGCATTCCAGTTACAAGCTATTTCCATTTATCATTATTGTGTTATTTGTCTACACTTTAAATCAAGGATTTCCTGTTGCAATAAAATACTATCAAAAATCTTAAAAATAGTGAGGGAGCTTTGTTTATAGTGGCAATGGACATATAATAGCTATTGGGAACTTTTAGATAAGAAGGATGATTTCTAGGTCTCCATGTTACCCTTTCACTTTCTGGAAAAGTATTGTGTTTACATCAGAGTGGCAAATGAGCTCCATATGCTCTACTACTATCATTTTAAAACATCTCTAATGATCAGAGGTATAACACAAATGAAATGCAGAGACATAGCCATATCCTATACTATGACAGCAAACCATTCAATACTTGCATAAGAAACAACAGGGAAACAATTAAAGTCATTCAGCAGGCATAAAACCAAAAGGGTACTCACCTTTTGTTCTGCAGCTGATTGGTGCTGGTCCAAGCAACTCACCCAATCGCTGGATCCGAGGCCGCGCAGAAAACCTTGCTTCCCACAGACCTCAAACTCCCTCATCATCAGTCACAGGAACATGTCCACGCCCTCTTCATTCACTACTATGGAGGGGGTGTGTCATGTCTCAGCACACTATCTCCGTTGCAATGAATGAGAGGGCATGGCAGCATGCCAGTGATTAAATGTCGCAAGCCCAGGTCACTATCAGTCCCAACTTCATGTTCGTGTCCCCAGACAACATGGTATCGCGGACTATGCGGCAGGCTTGTATCCCGCAATCAGGTGAGTTGCTGATCACCGGACTGGCACAGATCAGCAGCGGGTGACAAAAGGTATGTACCCGATTGTTTTATTTTTGCTTTAAAGTTATAAGGAAGACGGCTATGATTATTGGGGTGAACACCCCCAGTTTAATAGTACCATAGGAGGGTGGTTAGGCTAGACTATTCCTGGGAAACCGAGGAAGGGACTAAACCCTCAGGTACCAACTTGTGTAAGTCAGGTTGTGCTGTGCAAACCATCTTTAAGAGAGCTGTCTGGGATTGTTTAATTTTTGCCTGCCACTTTAAAGTTATAAGCAAGACAGCTATGAGGGGTGAACACCACCAGTTTAATAGTGCCATAGGAGAGTGGTTAGGCTAGAGTTTAATACCTCCTCCTAAGGGAGTGAGTGTCAGACTATGAGGGTTATTTAAGAAGGGATAGCGGCAGGTAGTGCCTCGTAGCGGCAGGCAGTGGCAGGTGAACGCCGGGCGCTGTACGCAATACCACATTTATGAAGGCGATTCTGGTGAGGGCCTCTAGCAGCGCCATGTAGTGTACGATTCATCATCACAGGTGGCTCAGCGTATAGCGCCGGAGCTCTAGCTTCCAGAGCACCAGGTATTACCTGTCGCTACCTGTCGCTCTCCCATACATTTCAATGGACGTTCTTTTTCTTCTGTTTAAACAGGGTTTTTTGTTTTTCATTTTTTTTTCTCAAATAATTGTGTGAGCTCTCCTGGCCTAGAAAAAGTCATTTTTGAAAGCTTTTTGGATTTTTTATATTTTTATGTAGAATTGTCATTTTAGGTCTGGCATGTTACAACAATGTAATTCCATGTGTTTTCGCTTTGTTACTGGTGGATATGTATTCAAAAACAGACTTTAATCACACAGCGTCTGCCGATCTATGCTATAGTGACCAGATCCAGAGCACCTACGCTCTGTGAGTCTGTTTATTTGTTGAATATGGTGTCGCTGAGGCGATCTGTTACAGCGCCCGATAGCCGCACACAAGTGTCTACTAGCGGTCGCTCTAAGCGCCGCTATACAGATGCTCATCTGCTGATACTTGGCGTTAGTAATGAATCAGCCTCTATGAATCACTCACTATAATTTTAGAATTTGGGATATACAGTATATATTTAAGTTAAAAAGCAATGTGCATATAATGTACATATCTAGAACAGGGTTTCCCCGCCAGTGGTATGGGTGACACTTGTGATGCTGGAGATCCTCTCAGGTGGTACTCAGCAAGGTGGCAGACTGATATGTACACCAACCTGATCTGCTGCCATCTTTGCTTTACTCAAGCTTGAATTCCTCCACAAATACAAAAGGCACTGAATACTTCTTTGTGCTTTTTTGCACCTTGAAATGGTTGTTTTGGGCGGTTGTAAGACCAGGGGGTACTATGTTGTAACAAGGCTGCAGCTGGATGGAATCAGAGGAATCAGAAATGGAGTATTCATTGGTCTGAGAATGGAGCCAGCACAATTTCTGTGTAGGATAGAAAAGCCAAGAGCAAGTGGAACCCTGCACCCAAACTAGGCAAGATGACTATCCCTGGGAAGCTGAGGAAACGACTAAAGCCTCGGGTACCAACTTGTGTGAGTCAGGTTGTGCTGTTCCAACCTTTTTTAAGTGAGGTGTCTGGGATTGTGTTCAAACTCCAGCTTGACAGCACCAACAAATGCCACGCCACACAGGACATGCTAAAGCTTGAGAAAAATGTACTCCTACAGCCCTTGTCAATACCCCCATGGTCACACTTGCAACACACGCTTGGATATTTAACTTACATTTTTCATCCTTTGCAGTCTTTCCTGGAACTGCAGGGAACATGTTGTCAAGTGTTAAAGAGGGTTTCACTTACTTAGACAACCAGGCCACTCATCTATGTGATTTACACCACCATAGGACTTCTATATTATAGACACATTTAGAGATTCATTTTTAGATGTATCTTGAGTAGTGTTGCTGTTTGACATCAGACTGAATTTTTTTTTTCCATATCACTGACATAAATATACTATATTACACTTTGGCCTGTCTCAATCCCATAAAGTATTTGGCCTTTTCGGCTCACCTCAAAAATAAATAAATAGAATTAAGGTATTTGAGAATATGAAATTCAGGCACATGGTTAAATTAGCCTGCTTGTGCTTGTCCCATGCTGGCTGCCAGGGCTGGTATCTTTTATTCACTAGTACATTGAATTAGCTGGTAAATCCTATTGAACTTCTGCTGATTCCTTTTTCATTGAATTACTTTCAGTAGGAGGACGTCCCATTGAGACATGCACAAATTAGTTTGGCTCTGCTGCTTTTACTAAGGTTCTTTAATAAATAAAAAGCAGGCGGAATGAAGGATGAAGCCCTTGGTTTTAGTCTTGATACCCACTCTGAGTTTTTTTCACATTTTATATTGAGTTTCTACTCCATCAAGCCATCCTGGATCAGTGTGTGAAGTGTGTGAAGTGTCAGAAGTTCCCCCTGTACATAGTTTGTGACGAATGTTAAATTATTTTAATGTAATATATATAGATATATTATAAAAATTAACTATGTATTATATTTCCCCCAACATATCATCGTAGCTGCATGAGAGTGATCTCTCTGGCTTGCTTTATGGTTCTTATGCACTATTTATACTGTAATATCAGAGAAATGGGGATTAGAAACTTGCTTTTTAATCAATAGGATATGTCCTTCCCATAAGAATATTAGGGCCTTATTTATCAAGGGCTAGCGCCAGGTAGTGTCTGACGAGCGCCGGCTACCGACTCAAGTACGCCCGGCGGCGGTCACAATGACGCATTTATCACGCTAAATGAGGCTAGCGCCGGCGAGAGCGTCAGCTAGCGCGGGATTCATCATGTAGCCGACTGCAACGAACAGCGCCGCTACTAATCCCATCACAGCGACAGGTATGACCTGTCGCTCCCTTGCGCTCTCCAATGCATTTCAATGGAGCAATCTTTAAATATTCATAATTAATTGATTTTTTGTGTTTAATTTTTTTTTTAACTGTCAAAAATTCTGTGACCACTACGGCAAAAAATATGTGCAGAATTGATATTACAGGTCTGATATTAATGTATTCATATTACAAAATGTTTAGAAAAACTTGTATAATTTTTACATTAAAAAAAAATGGTTGTTTGGGGGTTAAAAACTACTTTACACACATCGCCACCAGCGCTCTGGGGTTTAAACAAGGAATTCACAGCGCGAGAAATTTTTGAGCGTGATTTGTTAATGAATCTGCAGCAAGCCGTTCACTCTGGCCATTCGCTGTCAGGCGCACCCATACAACACAGAACCTGTGAAACATCGACCCCTAACCCCGTATTACCGCACACCGACTGAGTCGCTGTCAACAAGCAAACCCCGGCCAAGCACAGCGAATACTAGCTGGCGCTGTGAAAATCACGCACTGGCGCTCATCTGTCGCTACCTGGCGCTATTAATGAATCGGCCTCCCCGTCTAAGCAGCATAATGACCTATCCAGCTGAGAACCCGGCTATTAACCCTTGCTACTGGAACAAAAGACTGTGGTAGTTCCAAACTGAAGAAGTTGAAACTTTTTATAATGCCATTGAAAGTGGAATTACACTTTAAACTTAAACTTAAATTCAGCCAGAACACATTCAAATCAGTTATATCAGTGCAGAATGTAGGTAGAGTTCATCCAGCTCCCTTTGTATAACAAATGTAGAAGCCTCCTTTAAAATGAAAGAAACCCCACTGGTAATGTAAATTAGCCAATTTCCTCGGTGATAGTCATTCCTGGGCTCCAATGTCATCAGATCCCACACTGGGGGTGGGGGAGCATTAAACGCATAATGATGCAGCATTGTGAAAACAGTGCCATTTTCAAATCTCGGGCACTGGGTCACGATGCACCTCAGAATTGCTGGTCTGGCGTAACAATCCTCCATCAATCTGAGATGCTGGACCAATTGCCAGGAAAGAAGAGAAGACAGAGCGGTGAAACCATCCAAAAGGTGCTGCATGTGGTTGAGGGATGTGGAGAGATGTTACCGTATTTTTCGCCCTATAAGATGCACTTATTTATCCCCAAAAGTGTGTGTGTGTGTGTGTGTGTGTGTGTGTGTGTGTGTGTGTGTGTGTGTGTGTGTGTGTGTGGAATGTCAGTGTGTCTTACTGGGCGAATGTGAAAAAAAGAAAGGAAAAAAGTCTTCTCCGCGGCACCTGCACACACAGACATCTGCTTCGTACAGCAGGTGGATGTGGCCGATGCTCGAGTGTCGCCCACACCCATTGCTGTGTATGAAGTCAAGTGTCAGTGTGTGTAGGCGCCGCGGAGAAGGAGTGACAGATACAGCTGCCTCTGCTGCTTCGTCTCCACGGCGTCAGCACACACAGAGTGAACACCGGGCTCGGCCACCCCCACCTACTGTACCGAGCTGTGTGCTCAGGCGGCAGGGGACAGCGGGAAGGATGGAAAGGTGAGGGTGGATGCCGTACTGCCTATATGGGGAATGGGAGGGGGAGATGCCACACTGCCTATATGGGGAATGGGAGGGGGGAATGCCACACTGCCTATATGGTAATGGGAGGGGGGATGCCACACTGCCTATATGGGGAATGGGAGGGGGAATGTACACTGCCTATATGGGGATTGGGAGGGAAATGCCACACTGCCTATATGGGGATTGGGAGGGGGGGAATGCCACACTGCCTATATGGGGATTGGGAGGGGGGGAATGCCACACTGCCTATATGGGGAATGGGAGAGGGACATGCCACCCTGCCTACGAGAATGGGAGGGGGGAATGCCACACTGCCTATATCAGGATTGGGAGGGGGGAATGCCACACTGCCTATGGGTATGGGATGGGGGTAATGCCACACTGCCTATGGGGAATGGGATTGGGTGAATGCCACACTGTCTATGGGGAAAGTGAGGGGGAATGCCACACTGGCAATGGGGGATGGGGGGGAGAATGCCCCTCTGCATGTAATGGGGGAATTCTGCACCATGCCTATTAGTTGGTTCTTGGAGGGATGGTGTTTTAGCACAACATTTAGTTCAGAATATTTATTTTCTTATTTTCCTCCTCCAAATCCTAGGTGCATCCTATGGGCAGGTGCGTCTTATAGGTAGAAACATATGGTTTAGCTTCAGAAAATGATCAGTATATCATTTTAGTTACCCTATAACATTATAGTAGTAATAGAGGGATTTGTATTTCACTTTAAAAAAAGACTGTATTGTTTAAGGGCTCTAAAATCTGACAATGCCTTAGTTGTATTTCAAAGACCAGAACGTAGCTATTGAGCATTTAGAAAAAATCAGTCAAGCTGTATTAGAAGGCATATTCCAGTCCATTGTTCAGATTAGGATTCTGCTGCATGAACTCAAGCTTTTGGAATCATGCATTAGTCTATACACACTTTACTAAATTCTGAAAATAATATGAATGCATCAAAATGCAATGATTAAAAAAACAATGCAACTGATCATTAATGTAAAATGAGTGACATGCCCCAGAATAGTCTCATTTGGCTCTGTGAGTGGTAATGACTGTATAACATCTACATTAGAAACACTGGCAAATACACTTCTAAATCTTGGCAAAACTTGCAATGTTTTAGATATGACCTAGTCCCTTCTTGCCTCCCTTCCTTCCTTGGAATTTCTGACTTCATGAGATAAGTTGATAAAGAAAATGTTCGAAGAGTAAAATAATATTTTTTTTTAACTGCAGGGGCGTTTAACCACATGGTGGATTGACAGTTGTCATTTTAGTAATTTTTCAGCATTTTGGTATTTGGTCTTAATTATACCATCTTATTAAAATCAGCTTTTGAATTGCTGAGTTCCTACCTCATAGGCAAACAGTGTGAAATACTTGTAAGGATTGCATGTTTCCATGACTGTCATGCTTATCCTGATGCAGTGTTCCCCAACCCTTTCCTTGAGAGCCACCAACCGGTCGGGTTTTGCAGCTCTCCATCCAGACACACAGATGGAATAATTAGTGCAGCAGCGGGGTGAGAGAGCTGGCCATGTGAAGATCCAAAAAACATGACCTCTTGGTGTCTCTTAAAGAGAGGGTTGGGGAACAAGGTCAATCACTTGTGCTCTCTGGCTGTGTTTCAGAATCCTGGTATCCTGTGCATCTCTTTAGATGTGCATATTCTTTAGTATACTCCATGGCTATGCTCTACTGATCATTGCAGACCAGTGCTGCCTCCAGGATATCCAGGGGTTTATATTAATGTGCTGTAAGTAGCCCCCCACTGATTATCTGACCTCCAGCCCTGTGTCGGCAGTGGCCATATAAAGCCTAGCTTGTACCTCAATCCCATGCCTGTGATTGGCTGCTTTAGTTGTGTTACTCCTTGTGATTTAGTTATGTTACTCCTTGTGATTTAGTTGTGTTACTCCTTCTGATTTCTGTTTTCCAATGTTGTATTGTTTCTGACCATTATTGATTGCCACTCGGACGAGTCTTGCCTGTTTTTGACCACAAGGCTTCCCTCTGTAATGCCCACCTCAACTTCCTTCTATTGACCTCAGACCTCGATTTTGTCTGTCCTCCATGCCACTCACCTGTAAGTGATCCCTGCCATCTCCAGAGCATCAGTGCCCAGCTTCCTAGTTTGCCTTGGAAGTAAGTAGTCCTCTGCCCCCTTAGGTAAAATCCTCTGCATTATCTAAATCCTGAGGGCAACCGTAGATGGGGGCTTGGCTATCGACAGCAGCGATGGGGATTGGGATCTGCCAACTGAACCGAGACACCCCCAAACCCCGCCAAAGAGCTAAGGCAGGAAGGGGAGTTAAATAAAAGAAGGAATCCACCTGGTCCTTGTTTTAGTGCACTCCATCAGTGTGTCTTGCAGGGGCTGCAGCAATGTTGCACAGAGCAGCATTCCCAGCTCTGTGCACGCTCCTTGTCCTCCACTGAGGTTAATAGGCCGGCAGGTGTATGTGCATAGTGGGGGATGCCGCTTTGTAATGCAACTGGCAGGAGTGCAAGAGATACATGGGATCAGATGATCAGATGGGATCAGATGAAATATTTATGAAAACCCCCATACTGCCTTAACGCTGGGGACTGAGGTGAGTTTTCAGTGAGAGGTAAGTTTGGAAATGAAGAACCTTTTAGCTGCACTGCTCAGCTCAGCGGGGACATCTGTAACTAAAGTGGACCAAATCCCAGGATTGTTACTATCCTGAGTTTTGGTTTACCCCCCTGTGGCACCTCAGTTTGGGATGTCCCGCTGTGTGAAACCTCACCTTTCGCCAGTAAAACTCACGTTTCCTCATTCCAATGGCTCATGAGCAAGCTCTCGTCTAATCACCTTCTCCCGCCGCACATATTAATGCACGGCTGGAGAAGCTGAATAGAATCCCAGCTGCCCAGTCGGCACGCAGCATCACTTGCATCCTTCGGACATGCACTACCACGCAGGTCTTTCATTTGCATGACTGTGAAAAGCCGAAAGAGGATGTGAGTGATGCCGCCACCAGTCATGTATGCGCAGTTAGCTCATAGGAAAGGTAAGATTAGCAGGCAAATGTTCCAGTTCAGGATGCCCTAGGATGAGGACCGGTTTTGGTCCACTTAATGTCACATAGGGTGAATAACACAAGAAAGAGAATTGGCAAGCTGCTCTCAGAATTAAATAAGTAGTGTGGGAGGCCCCAAAGTTTGCCCACCCATCAGTCTCATTTAAGTAGTAAGCACCAAACATGTCTAGCTATGTGGAAAGGCCGAGGTTTGGTCGCATATATGTGTAGATGCATGTTGAAGCCTCACCGCCCTGACAAGGCACTCTGTGGTCCCTACTCTATACATATGAGCCCCATAATAGGGACATGTACTGCAGCTAGTAAAATACAGAGCTACTTACCGGGAGCTGCCAACTTTCATTCGGTGCACTACCTGGGGGAAGGGTCACAGCCTGCTAGTGTCAGGTAGACCTCAGCCCCCATACGTGCACCTAGCTATATACAAATGAAAGAAAAATGGCAAGATGCTCTGAGAATTAATTAGGTAGTGTGGTTTAGACCAAGTCCAGTAACTAGAGATGAGCGAATTTATGAAAAATTTTCCGGAAAAATTTGTTTCGGTCCGAATTTATTTGCGGCGAATCACTATTAAAAACGGCTATTTCTGGACTTCTGAGAGGCTCAGTAGGGTTGTAGAACATTTTGCCTTGCTGTAACATGCATAGGATGTGTGCTGGGTTAGTGAAATAATACTGTAAAAAAGTATAACATGCAGATCAGAGGCATCGCTATTAGAATCACTCGCAGAGCGGCACAATCACAGAGCCTTGAGGTGGCATAAGCATAAGGAGTCCATATATTGCCTGAAAAACACACCCTGGAGTTGGCAGCAGCATAAGGAACCTATATATTGCCTTAAAAGCACACCCTGGAGTTGGCAGCAGCATAAGGAGCCCATATATTGCCTGAAAGACACACCCTGGAGTTGGCAGCAGCATAAGGAGCCCATATATTGCTTGAAAGACACATTGGAGTTAGCAGCAGCATAAGGAGCCCATATATTGCCTGAAAGACACACCCTGGAGTTGGCAGCAGCATAATGAGCCCATATATTGCCTGAAAGACACACCCTGGAGTTGGCAGCAGCAGCATAAGGAGCCCATATATTGCCTGAAAGACACACCCTGGAGTTGGCAGCACCATAAGAAGCCCATATATTGACTGAAAGACACACCCTGGAGTTGGCAGCAGCATTATGAGCCCATATATTGCCTGAAAGACACACCTTGGAGTTGGCAGCAGCATGAAGAGAACATATACAGATTTTGGGCACATATAGCTTATCCTAAGAATATTAATAAAAATTAAGATTAACGTAAAGCATTTCCTCAATAGTTACTTGTGGTCTGATGCAGAGGAATGTCTGTAACTGGAGAGCAGCGCCTTAAATCTGTTTGGCACTATCCATATTTCTGAAGTGTTGGTCTGGCACCATGATTAATCTACTCTGATGCATCAGGCATTGGTGGGTGGAAATCTTGGCTGATCTATGCCCGATTCATTTTCACGCAGGCCCGTCTCTCAAAAAAATTTTTTTTCAAGCATACTGGAGCACATTGAACTGCCCTCCATCAGTGCATCACATACACACATCTAAGAGTTTTACCACTTTGTTCCTGTTAAAGTCTTCAGGGCCTAGTTACTACTTAGTGAAAGGCCATAGATAGTTACACACCTGCTGCTGTTATCGACAAATCCTGTTTTAAGTGAAGTGTAGCGTTTTGTCCTCCCCTCATATACGCACTAAGTATGTCAGGCAGAGAAGTGCCAGGATGGGCACAGAGGAGTTGCAGAGGCCTAAATTCCTTAGTGAGAGGCCTGATCTCCCGGTATCAGCTAGCGGTCGTGTCTCGTCCAGCAACCCATCTGCCGTCATCGATTGGTTAACACAATCATCCACTTCATCACGTGATCAAGTGACATCTAACACTCCCAGTCAACTGTCGGTTATATCTTATGCGTTGGGTTCAGCTCCACTATTCAGTGAGGGCGATCTTATAGAGAAAAATCACCAGCCAAGAAGTGGAGGAGACACTCGCTGCTTCTTCCACTAGGCGAGCAAGTAGGGATGAGGAGAGTGGTGTGGGAGGTGGAGTTGCAAGCGTTAATTATTATTAATTTTATTTATATAGCGCCATCATCTTCTGTAGCGCTTTACAAGGTATGATTACAAACAAATTAAAACATATAGTACACAGAACAATACAAAACTCGAAGCTACGAGGTTCAAACCAACTGTTGTTAGCACTGGAGACAATATGAAAGAGACACCTGCCCTTGGGAGCATACAGTCTGAAGGATAGGGGTGGAGACAAAGGTAGGGATCACAAGTGGTAGAGCTTAAGTTGGGCTGCATGTGCGGTTTGAAGGTTATAGGAGTTGCTAAAGCCAGATTATATGCCCTGTCTGAAAAAGTGAGTTTTGAGGGCACTTTTAAAGGCTTGGAGTGATGGAGAGTGGTGGCAGAAGGGGAAAGTCTGGAGGCAAATGTGCTCGGGGTAGACAACTTGCTGCGCGGCAGGCTACCTTCCCGGGAGGTAGTGGAAGAGGGTCCCTGGAGTCGGCAGGGGCAGCAACAGTGAATTAGTGTGGACTGTTGGTGGGAAAATCAGCTACTCAGCGATGTGGCAGTTTTTCATCAAGCATCCGCGGGAGGTTAACATGGCTATATGAAAGATGTGTAGGCAGAAGGCGAAGTGTGGCCAGGGTCCCAATGTTGGCCCCACAGCCCTGTGTCAACATTTGCAGCATCACCATAAAGCGGCCTGGGAGAGCTTGCTCTAAAGTGGTGGTCCTGCCTGCTGCATTACCCAGTGGCACGCCACTCCCTGTTCCAGCCAGCCAAGGCTCCACCACCTCCTGTGTGTCATACCCATCCTCTGTCGCTCCAGATGCTCCTCCTCCTCTTAATCCGAGTCAGTCATTCCGCCAGCAATCCATTGGCCAAGAGACAACAATATGTGCCCACTCATCCAACGCGCAGAAGCTAACTGTGCTCCTGTATAAGTTGCTGGTGCTGCAGTCCCTCCCTTTTCAGGTGGTGGACCTTTCAGAGAACTGATGGCTTGTGCCGAGCCGAGCTGGAGAGTCCCCAGCTGTCATTCTTTGCGAAGAAGGCATTACCAGCCCTGTACAATTTTGTTGAACAGAAAGTGGGCCAGTCCTTGAGCCTGTCAGTGTGTACCAAAGTGCATGGCAGCGCCTACATCTGGAGCTGTAACTACGGTCAGGGACAATACATATCCTTTGAGGCCCACTGGGTGATTGTGGTTCCTGCACAACCACAACAGCAACTTGGACAGGTCCGGCCGCTGTGGCCTCCGCGCTCCTAGACCGTTGTGCCTGTGACAGTGCGCTTGTCTATTTTGGTTCATGGATTAAATAAGCCTCACTATTCAGCACTTTATATTATTGCTGCTTGCACATATTTTCTACTTGTAGTATTGCACATGTTGCACATGTTTTTTGCACTTAGGCACTTTTTTTCTCTGACACCATTGCTAATTGTCAATTACATATTTATTGATAACATTTATCTTATTTGCATACATTTATAATAATAATAATAGTAATAATAATAATAATCAAATACAAATTTCACACATTCATATATATATTAACTAATAACATATACATGTATCAATTTTTTTTAAATTTAGTTATTTTTTATTTTGATTTTCTTTTAATTTTGTTTTTTATTTAACATTTTATTTTTTGTAATTGTTTTTTTATGTTTTTTTTTTTTTTTTTCAGTGCCCCTGCAGCCTACCATGTGTGCAGGACATGGCGGTGTCACGCTGTTCTTCACATGGTTTGCCTTGGCGAATGGAGTCACACATGGGAGGAACTGCTAAAAATCATTAATCAAGAAATCAAATCATGGCATACTCCACGAAAACTGCAAATAGGAATCATGGTGACCGACAATGGGAAGATATAAGATGTTGGTTCCTTGTGTTAACTTTAACAAGTACTGTTGGACCATCCAGATATAATCTCAACTATGAGAAATCCAGGAACCAGTGTTGGGCTGAAACCAACAATCGATGAGTGGATTTAATTAAAATAGAGCCAGTTACTTTACAGAAAAAGTAATCATATGAACCATGTAAATATGATGGAAAGTTGCAATTTCCATACAAAAAAGGCGGCAATCTCTCTCAAGTTAATTCAGCCAGAGCCTTTTGTCCTTTGCCCAGCCCCCCGCCATACTGCCTGCGTGGTAGCCCTTCATGTCTCCTGCATTGTCAGAGGGGAAGCAGAGAGAAGAAGACCCTTCCCCCACGTTCCCTGCTTTAATTTCTCCTCCACCCAACTGCCCCTTAGACTTCCTGTTAAAAAAGAGAAGCCATCATGAAATACAATCCTTCAGCCTAAACACAACAAATGTTTACAGCTAAATAGTTGAAAATGCATTACTGAGGGAACTCAGACATACCCAGAAATTCTTTACATCTGCATATGAACTGCTTCCCTGAGATCTGAAAGCAAAGTCAATTAACAGAAGTAACCTTTATAATATATGCGAGTGTATATATTTTTCTTTACACTTTTGAGTCAATGAGAATTTTTAATTGTCTCATATAGTTTCTTTATTATAAACTTATAGAGAATTATTTTTTGCACTTAGCACTTTATCACTTTGACACTTTCAGGGGTAATATATACACACATTTTTTTAGCCCCATGGCTGTATATTAACTTATTGTATTAAATTTCTCTCAATAGTTTTCTTCTTTGGCACTTATTATTATATATTTAATATAGATTCTTTGTTCATCAAATTATCTTTCCATCAAGACACTTCACTGACTCCCTGTCATTTGATTACTCCAACACTGGGGGCAATATACATCCATGCACATTGCATGTACCCATTTAATCTGCTATTTTTGCATTGGAACTTATATTCTCTGTACATCTATTTAATATTGAGCAGATCCCGGGAACCCAACTATATCTTTTTTAACTTGTCTTGTATTTTTGTGTTGTACATGTTTTTTAAATTTTGTATATAGCACTTTCAATAAACTTTTCATATAATTAAATCTCTATATTTGTAGTGAGAGTGCCCATGTGTAAATCCCATGCATATACTGTATTCTTTATAATATATGGACATGTATATATGTTATATGTGTATGATTTCCTTTGAATCAGCCAGATCCAGATCAGAATCATAATAAATGGCAGGTAAACATCCACAGCTTCCGCATTCATCCAAGGCACATATATACAACAATAATTTAGTGATTTAATAATAATTCATTAATAATTGAGATCATAAACATTTTATTCCTCTGGAACCTTCTTAGAAAAGAACATATTGTCTGCACTGCAACAAGGAAGCCTGAGCCATGCGCCCTGTATGGCACATGTGTTCAACCTAGTTGTCAAGCATTTTCTGAAGTCTTCCCCCCATCTGCAAGACATCCTAACAACGGGAAGAAAACTTTGCATGCACTTCAGCCACTCCTACACCGCCAAGCACACCCTTCTTGAGCTACAGTGTCAGAACGGTATCCCCCAACATAGTCTGATTTGTGATGTTTCCACCCGTTGGAATTCCACCCTCCATATGTTGGATCGACTATACGAACAGAGAAAAGCCATCACCGATTTCTTGATGATCCAAGCGGACAGGGGTACTTCCCTGTGTAACTTCAATGTAAACCAGTGGCAGCTCATACGTGACACCTACCGTTTGCTCAGGCCCTTTGAGGACGCCACTTTATTTTTCAGTCGCCAGGATTACGGGATGAACGATGTGATTTCACTGCTTCATGTACTACAACACATGTTGGAAACCCTGGCTGGTCAGGGCACTGGAGACATGGCGGCTATATCTCACGGCCACATGAACCTCGTGGGAGCTGAACTGAAAGAGGAGGAGGAGGGGGAGGGGTAGGGGCACAGTGAAGCACAGTTTAGTTTTGGTGAAATGGGCGGTTTATCTAGTCATCTGACGAGAGAGTAGGAGCAGGAGCAGCCAGAGGAGCTAGAGGGTTGTGAGGATGTGAGATGGAGACAGGTAGTCCCTCTGAGTCACTTGCCCAAATGGCATGATGCATGCTCATGTGCTTGCGTAGTGACCACCGAATTGTCACCATTCGGCAGCGGGATGACTTCTGGCTCTCCACCTTATTGGAACCTCGCTACCGGCACGAAATACTGTTTTAAGCCTAGTGGAGAGCATTGACCTGCCCTTATCAGTACACACCACATACATACATCTGAGAGTTGCACCATTTTTTCCTAGTATAAAGTCTTCAGGGCCTAGTTTCTGTGAAAGGCCAGACACATTTTTTTTACAAAATGCAAAAGGTAAGTAGCCAGGTACTCTTAAAAGACACATGCTAGCACGCAGTGACAGCATGGGATTCCCCCTGGTGAAAGGCAATGGCTGCTGCAAATTTTAAAACGTGACTTTTGTTACAAAATGCAAAAGGTAAGTGTCCAGGTGCACTTAAAAGATAAATGCTAGCATTGGGGATGCCCCCGGTGAAAGGCAATGACTGCTGGAAACTTTATAACATGACTTTTGTTACAAAATGCAAAAGGTAAGTAGCCAGGTACTCTTAAAAGACACATGTTAGCACGCAGTAACAGCATGGGATGCCCCCCGGTGAAAGGCAATAGCTGCTGCAAATTTTAAAATGTGACTTTTGTTACAAAATGCAAAAGGTAAGAAGCCAGGTACTCTTAAAAGATAAATGCTAGCATTCGGGATGCCCCCGGTGAAAGTGAATTACTGCTGGAAATTTTAAAACGTGACTTTTGTTACAAAATGCAAAAGGTAAGTAGCCAGGTACTCTTAAAAGATAAATGCTAGCATTCGGGATGCCCCCAGTGAAAGGCAATGACTGCTGGAAATTTTACAATGTGACCTTTGTTACAAAATGCAAAAGTAGTGTCCAGGTACTCTTAAAAGACACATGTTAGCAGGCAGTGACAGCATGGGATGCCCCCCGGTGAAAGGCAATGGCTGCTGCAAATTTTAAAACGTGACTTTTGTTACAAAATGCAAAAGGTAAGTAGCCAGATACTCTTAAAAGATAAATGCTAGCATTCGGGATGCCTCCGGTGAAAGTGAATTACTACTGGAAATTTTACAATGTGACCTTTGTTACAAAATGCAAAAGGTAAGTGTCCAGGTACTCTTAAAAGACACATGCTAGCAGGCAGTGACAGCATGGGATGCCCCCGGTGAAAGGCAATGGCTGCTGCAAATTTTAAAACGTGACTTTTGTCACAAAATGCAAAAGGCAAGTAGCCAGGTACTCTTAAAAGATAAATGCTAGCATTCGGGATGCCCCCGGTGAAAGTGAATTACTGCTGGAAATTTTACAACGTGACTTTTGTTACAAAATGCAAAAGGTAAGTAGCCAGGTACTCTTAAAAGACACATGCTAGCACGCAGTGACAGCATGGGATGCCCCCCGGTGAAAGGCAATGGCTGCTGCAAATTTTAAAACATGACTTTTGTTATAAAATGCAAAAGGTAAGTAGCCAGGTACTCCTAAAAGATAAATGCTAGCAATCGGGATGCCCCCGGTGAAAGGCAATGACTGCTGGAAATTTTACAATGTGACTTTTGTTACAAAATGCAAAAGGTAAGTGTCCAGGTACTCTTAAAAGACACATGCTAGCACGCAGTGACAGCATGGAATTCCCCCCGGTGAAAGGCAATGGCTGCTGCAAATTATACAACGTGACTTTTGTCACAAAATGCAAAATGTAAGTGGCCAGGTACTCTTAAAAGACACATGCTAGCAACCGGGATGCGCCCAGTGAAAGGCAATGGCTGCTGGAAACTTTACAACGTGACTTTTGTTACAAAATGCAAAAGGTAAGGAACCAGGTGCTCTTAAAAGACACATGCTAGTATGCAGTGACAGCATGGGATGCCCCCAGATGAATCACACCCTGGAGTTGGCAGCAGCAGCAGCAGCAGGAGCCCAAATATTACTTTAAAGAGACCCTGGGGTTGGCTTCAGGAGCCCAAAAATTGGATGAATCACACCCTGGAGTTGGCAGCAGCAGCAGGAGCCCAAACATTACTTTAAAGAGACACTGGGGTTGGCTTCAGGAGCCCAAAAATTGGATGAATCACACCCCGGAGTTGGCAGCAACAGCAGCAGGAGCCCAAATATTGCTTTAAAGAGACCCTGGGGTTGGCTTCAGGAGCCCAAAAATTGGATGAATCACACCCTGGAGTTGGCAGCAGCAGCAGGAGCCCAAATATTACTTTAAAGAGACCCTGGGGTTGGCTTCAGGAGCCCAGAAATTGGATGAATCACACCCTGGAGTTGGCAGCAGCAGCAGCAGGAGCCCAAACATTACTTTAAAGAGACACTGGGGTTGGCTTCAGGAGCCCAAAAATTGGATGAATCACACCCTGTGGAGAGTCATGTGGAGAAAAAGTAGCTTAGTTAGTAATATCTACATAAAATTCTGAATAAAAAAATGCAAAAGTATTGCCAAAGAGAAGTTTTGTTTGAGGGTGTGTTTCCACCTTTTAATTAAATCAGAAACAACAAGGTATCATTGCCTCTGACTAATTAGCCCTCAAAAATTCTTGGAATTTTTAATCTGGAATCATGTCTGATCCGTCTTATCCGAAGAATATTAATAAAAAGTAAGAGTAACGTAAAGGATTTTTTATCAATACTTACTTGTGGTCCGATGCGGAGGAATGTCTGTAACTGGAAAGCAGCACCTTAAATCTGTTTTGCACGATCCATCTTTCTTTAGTGTTGGTCTGGCCCCGTCATCTATCTACTGGAATACATCAGGCATTGTTGGGAGGAAAGCTTGGCTGATCCATGCGCCATTCATTTCCACGCAGGGCAGTCTCTGGAAAAAAAAAATGTATAAACCAGGGTCTTTTTCATATAAAAACAAATGGTTATTTTTGCTTTTAAACCATATGTTCCACAGCTTTACCAGTCATTGTGTCAGCCAATGAAGCAACTTTGTCTGGAAGTGCTGCAAAAGCAGTCCACTGCATCACAAGTGGCATCTGACACCCCCAGTCAACTGTCTGTTGTCTGTCTGTTATGCTTTGGGTTCAGCTCCACTATCCATTGATGAAGATCTGATAATCATAAAATTCAGCAGCTACTGCCCAGCCAAGAAGTGGAGGAGACACTCGCCTCTTCTTCCACTAGCCGGCATTTAGTGATGAGGAGAGTGTCGTGGGAGGAGGTGTTGCAAGCCGAGGTAGTGGAAGAGGGTTCCTGGAGTCTGCGGTGGTGGCGGCGGCAGCAGCAGCAGCAGCAGTGAATTATTGGGGACTGTTGATAGGAAAAATCAGCTACTCAGCGATGTGTCAGTTTTTCATGTTGCATCCACAATCCTGTGGAGAAAAAGTAGGTTAGTTAGTTTGAGGGTGTGTTTCCACCTTGTAATTAAATCAGAAACAACTAGGTATCATTGCCTCTGAATAATTAGCCCTCAAAAATTCTTGGAATTTTTAATGTTGATGTCTGAGGGATTTCTCCTCTCAGACAGCGTCACCAAAAGTCCAGCCTGCTGCATTACCCAGTGGTGGACCTTTCAGAGAACTGATGGCTTGTGCCGAGCCGAGGTGGAGAGTCCCATGGCATGGTTGTTGAACAGTCCTTTAGCCTGTCAGTGTGTACCAAAGTGCACAGTGTTGTCTACGTCTGGAGCTGTAACTATGGACTCATGGTGGACAATATATATCCTTTTAGGCCCCCTTGGTGATTGCGGTTTCACGCTGTTCTTCACATGGTTTTCCTTGACCAACAGAGTCACACATGGGAGGAACTACTAAAAATGAGAACTCAATCCATGAAAGCATTGCTTAATCCACGAAAACTGCAAATTTGGACCCATGGTGACTGACACTTGGAAGAACATCTTGTTTGCGCTGCGACAAGGAAGCCAGAGTCATGCGTCCTGACATGGCACACGTGTTCAGTCTAGTTGTCAAGTGTATTCTGAAGTCTTCCGCCCATCTGAAAGAAATCCGAACAGCAGGAAAGAAAGTTAGCATGCACTTCTGGCACTCCTATACCACCAAGCACAACCTTATTGAGCTTCAGCGTCAGAACGGTGTACCCCAACATAGTCTGATTTGCCATATTTCCACCCGTTGGAATTCCACCCTCCATATGCAGGATCCACTATAGGAACAGAGAAAAGCCATCACGGATTTCTGGATGATCCAAATGGATAGGGGGACACCCCTGTGTAAATTCAATGTAAACCATTGGCAGCTCATACGTGACACCGGCCGTTTGCTCAGGCCCTTTGAGGAAGCTACTTTATTAGACAGTTGCCAGGACTATGAGATGAGCGATGAGATTCCACTGCTTCATGTACTACAACACATGTTGGAAACCATGGCTGGTCAGGGCACTGGAGACATGGCACATACATTTCACAGCCACATGAAGCCTGTGGGGGCTGAAGTGGAGGAGGAGGAGGGGGTGGGGCACAGCAAACCACAGTTTAGGTTTCACAAAATGACCATTTTATCTAGTCATCTGACAGGAGAGGAGGAGCAGGAGCAGCCACAGGAGCTAGAGGGTTGGGAGGAAGGCGAGACAGAGGACCCAGACACACCGTGGCAGTTTACAGTGGAGATGGAGACAGGTAGTCCCTCCGAGTCACTTGCACAAATGGCACGATGCATGCTCAAATGCTTGCGTACTAGTGAGCGCAGAATTGTCTCCATTTGTCAGCGGGAAGACTTCTGGCTCTCCAACTTATTGGACCCTCGCTTCCGGCACAAAATGGGGGCATTTTTTACCCCCACTGAGAGGGAGGACAAACTGACCTACTACAGAGACATCCCACGTAGTCAGTTGGGCGATGTCTATCTGTGCCATGGCCCATACTCCCGCAGGTCTGACTCAGGGGGACCTCTGCGATCACCTTCCACTGCCATGGCTGCTGGGGGGGTGGAAGGAGCAGCAGCAGCAGCTCCATCAGCAGCAGCCTCAGTCTTCAGTCGCTAGTGAGTAGCTTTCTACACCCGCATAGTGAGTCTACTCATGAGCAGCAGGAAGACCTGGAGCTGGACCTCAAACAGCAGGTCATGTCATACCTTGACATGACCATGCCAACACACCTTCAGGATCCACTGGATTTGCTGGGAAGCCAAACTTGACTTGTGTCCGCAACTAGCAGAGTTTGCCCTGGAAAAGCTGTACTGGCCGGACAGTAGTTGATTTAGATGGCAACTGGGCTGCTCTATATAATGAAGCAAAATGGCAAATTTACCTCACAATATAAGCTATTGCCCCTCAGATTTACACAGGGGCTGCTCCATATAATGGTGCAAAACCATGAATTTACCTCATAATATAAACTATTGCCCCTCAGATTTACACAGGGGCTGCTCTATATTATGCTGCAAAATGGCAAATTTACCTCACAATATAAGCTATTGCCCCTCAGATTTACACAGGGCCTGCTCTATATAATGAAGCAAAATGGCAAATTTACCTCACTATATAAGCTAATGCCCCTCAGATTTACACAGGGGCTGCTCCATATAATTGTGCAAAACCATGAATTTACCTTATAATATAAACTATTGCCCCTCAGATTTACAGAGGGGGTGCTCTATATAATGCAGCAAAATTGCAAATTTACCTCACTATATAAGCTATTACAGCTCTATATAAATAAAAATAAATAAATAAATAAAAAAAGGGCCTGTAGAAGCTTATTTAGTATAACAGATAGGGTGACATGTGCTGGTTTGGGATGCCCATATGGGCTAGTGTTTTGGCAGCAGTACAAAAACCAATGCAAAATGCAATAGCTTAATAAAGCTGATGCTGATCAACGCTTATTTAGTATAACAGATGGGGTGCAACATGCAGGTTTGGGATGCCCTGCGGCCTGGTGTATTTAAAGCAGACCAAAACCAATTCAAAATGCAATAACTTAATAAAGCTGAGGCTGTAGATGCTTATTTAGTATAAACAGATAGGGTGCAACGTGCAGCTTTGGGGTGCCCTGCGGCCTGGTTAAATGAAAGCAGTCAAAAAGGAAGTGCAAACTGAAGTAGCTTAATGAAGCTGATGCTGATCAACGCTTATGTTGTATACCAGATAGGGTGCAAGGTGCAGCTTTGGGGTGCCCTGCGGCCTGGTTTATTAAAAGCAGTCAAAAACAAGTGCAAACTGAAGTAGCTTAATAAAGCAGCTGATGCTGATCAACGCTTATGTTGTATAATAGATAGGCTTAAAATAGCATGTGCCTTGGGATGCCCGTGTGGCCTGGTATATTTTGAGCTGAACAAAAAGTAACAATAATCCAAGTACGAGAAATGCTTGTGCTTAACAAATAGGGTTAAACAGCATGTGCCTTGGGATGCCCGTGTGGCCTGGTATATTTTAAGCTGAACAAAAAGTAACAATAATCCAAGTATGAGAAATGCTTGTGCTTAACATATAGGGTTAATCAGCATGTGCCTTGGGATGCCCTTGTGGCCTGGTATATTTTAAGCTGAACAAAAAGTAACAATAATCCAAGTATGAGAAATAATTTTGACCTTCTTTACAGCGCCATACTTTGGAAAAAAACCTTAATTTCATGCCGATCAATCCAAAGGTCAATGCCCCCAACAAAAATAGTGTTCGGCATAAGTTTTCCTTCTGGAAGGACGTAACCTTTAGTTTACATGGTTGGGGTAGGTTATCTTACAAATTGGGATACCCCAGGCAGCAGTGTCATTGAAAGAGACAGATTGTAATGCAGGCCATACGCAAGCAGAGAAACTCAGGCTGCAACAGGCCTCTTTAGTTTACATGGTTGGGGTAGGTTATCTTACAAATTGGGATACCCCACTGTATATGAAACCGAATATAATGCACACCCAAAAGTGGACAATCAGCATCCAAGAGGCCTGCTTAGTTTAAATAAGAGAGCTGCTTAGCTTAATTAAGAGAGCTGCTTAGTGAAAATAAGAGGCCTGCTTAGTTTAAATAAGAGAGCTGCTTAGTGTAAATAAGAGAGGTAGGTTATGTTATGTTACAGAATGGGATGCTCACAGCAGACTTGAGATCAGTATATATGCACACAGCAACAGTGTGTAAGCAGGCTGAAACAGCCCAAATTACTTTAAATAACCGTGCAGCTTACTGTGAATGCAGAGGCTAATGGTATGTTACAGAATGGGATGCCCCAAAGCTGACTTGAGATCAGTATATATGCACACAGCAACAGTGTGTAAGCAGGCTCATACAGCCCAAATTACTTTAAATAACTGTTCAGCTTACAGTAAATGCAGAGGCTAATGGTATGTTACAGAATGGGATGCCCCAACAGCCAGCAGTGCACCTGTGAGCAGTACTACTATGCACAGCAAAAGTGTCTTTATCAGGCCAAATGACTTTTAGAATAAGTGCAAATGGTTATGGGATTAAATAGAGGCTGGTGTAGTCACAGAATGGGATGCCCCAAAAACCAGAGAGCACCTGGCAGCAGTACTACTATGCACAGCAAGTGTGTTTATCAGGCCAAATTCCTATTAGAATAAGTGCAAATGGTTATGGTATTAAATAGAGGCTGGTGTAGTCACAGAATGGGATGCCCCAAAAACCAGAGAGCACCTGGCAGCAGTACTACTATGCACAGCAAGTGTGTTTATCAGGCCAAATTTCTATTAGAATAAGTGCAAATGGTTATGGTATTAAATAGAGGCTGGTGTAGTCACAGAATGGGATGCCCCAAAAACCAGAGAGCACCTGGCAGCAGTACTACTATGCACAGCAAAAGTGTCTTTATCAGGCCTAATTTCTATTAGAATAAGTGCAAATGGTTATGGTATTAAATAGAGGCTGGTGTAGTCACAGAATGGGATGCCCCAAAAACCAGAGAGCTCCTGGCAGCAGTACTACTATGCACAGCAAAAGTGTCTTTATCAGGCCTAATTTCTATTAGAATAAGTGCAAATGGTTATGGTATTAAATAGAGGCTGGTGTAGTCACAGAATGGGATGCCCCAAAAACCAGAGAGCACCTGGCAGCAGTACTACTATGCACAGCAAGTGTGTTTATCAGGCCAAATTTCTATTAGAATAAGTGCAAATGGTTATGGTATTAAATAGAGGCTGGTGTAGTCACAGAATGGGATGCCCCAAAAACCAGAGAGCACCTGGCAGCAGTACTACTATGCACAGCAAAAGTGTCTTTATCAGGCCAAATTTCTATTAGAATAAGTGCAAATGGTTATGGTATTAAATAGAGGCTGGTGTAGTCACAGAATGGGATGCCCCAAAAACCAGAGAGCTCCTGGCAGCAGTACTACTATGCACAGCAAAAGTGTCTTTATCAGGCCTAATTTCTATTAGAATAAGTGCAAATGGTTATGGTATTAAATAGAGGCTGGTGTAGTCACAGAATGGGATGCCCCAAAAACCAGAGAGCACCTGGCAGCAGTACTACTATGCACAGCAAGTGTGTTTATCAGGCCAAATTTCTATTAGAATAAGTGCAAATGGTTATGGTATTAAATAGAGGCTGGTGTAGTCACAGAATGGGATGCCCCAAAAACCAGAGAGCACCTGGCAGCAGTACTACTATGCACAGCAAAAGTGTCTTTATCAGGCCTAATTTCTATTAGAATAAGTGCAAATGGTTATGGTATTAAATAGAGGCTGGTGTAGTCACAGAATGGGATGCCCCAAAAACCAGAGAGTACCTGGCAGCAGTACTACTATGCACAGCAAGTGTGTTTATCAGGCCAAATTTCTATTAGAATAAGTGCAAATGGTTATGGTATTAAATAGAGGCTGGTGTAGTCACAGAATGGGATGCCTCACAGCAGACTTGAGATCAGTTCAGTATATATGCACACAGTAAAAGTGTATAAGCAGCCTGAAAACGCTAACAAAGCCAGTCAGCCAGCCAGTAACACTCAGGCTGGATGAAAAAAAAAATCTCCCTGTGACTGCCTCTGATTTTTCCTAACTTTTCCTGCTTTTCGCTGACTTTCTGTCTGTCTCCTGCCTGTCTCCAGCCTGTCCCTGTCTGTCCCTGTCTGTCTAACTGTCTCTCCCTGCCTACAGCAGCGTCCTGTCTCTCACGAATGCAATAGAGAAATGAGGAAGAGCAAGATGTCCGCCGACTTAAAGTGGGCCAACACCCAGGGGTGATCGGCCCGGGAATCTATAAGATTCCCGGGCCGATCACCTCACACACCGCGGGACATCCGAGATCGGGATATCCCGTGGGGTGTAACCCTCGCAAAACCCCGAAAAAACCTTACCTCTCCAGCCGCTGCTTCCGCCGCCGCCTCTCTAGCGCTCCTCTAGACGTGCGCACGCCCGCGCCGGCCGTCTCTGAATGGCCGGCGCGGGCGCGCACACGTCAAGAGTGAGGGGTGCCCCGGGGAAGTGGACCAATACCCAGGATAGTCAAAATCCTGGGTGTTGGTCCACTTTAAATAGCGCTGTGACGTCACCGGGCTTGCTGGCTGCTGATAGGCTGCATGTGACTGTCCCAGCATACACTGCCCCAGCTTACATGTCTGGACATGTCCCGTCCGCCATCTTAGAATGCCTGTAATGTAAATGAATGGATGTTAAAGGAAAACTTCGAGCGATCGAATCGCGGGGAAATTCGGATTCGATCCGAAACGAATTTTTCATGAAATTCGGATCGAATCCGGGTTCGTCCGGATCGATTCGCTCATCCCTAGTAGTCAGGGTCATCCCTATTTGTAGTCCAAGGACCGGTCACAATTATAATCCACAGGTATGTCACAGTCGGCAGAAAAACTCTGTGCTCTGCTTTATTGACTTGTAGCACTTTAGCTGGTTAAAGCTGTAATGACCATAAAAGCGGATTTCCAATATTAATTTATTGCTGTGACAATGTGACAACTAACACTGGTTTTGACTCATATGCAGAAAACCAAATGGGAAAAAAGCACACCCCACATACACAATACCATGGACACTCAGGGCGATTGCCCTGCTGGCCCGCCCCAAGAAATGGCCTATGACCATGCCAAGCCCCAATAGCACAGTAAGGAATGACACAGAAATAGAAAAAAAAGGAGGAATAAGAGAAAGAAAGAGAGAGAAGGTATGACACAGGAAGAAAGAACAAAAAGAAGGAATGGCACAGAAATAAATGAATGACATAGAGAGAAAGAAAAGACAAAATGACAAAGAAAGAAAGAAAGAAAGAAAGATAGAAAGAAAGAAAAAGAAAGAAAATATGGAATGCAAAAAAGAAAAAAAAGGGAGGATCGAAAGAAGAGAGAAGAAAAAAGAAGGAATGACAAAGAAAAAAGAAAGAAACACTCCTCCTAGGGCCAGTCTGATTCTGGCTGATGTCCAGTCCTGGATAATGCACACCCCTGCATCCTGAATAAGGGGTTGTCTCGGGAAAGAGAATGACCTGCTCACCATTGGGAAAAGGTGTGCGTAGTAAGTCTAGTGCTGATGTTGGCCCTGCACTTACCCCCTCATGTACCACCTCATGAAACTCGTCATTGAATAAAAACTGCTGGCTTAGACGATTCATTACTAGCGGCAGGTAGCGACAGATGAGCGTCTGTAGCAGGCATTTCAGAGCGCCCGCTAGTCGTTGTGCTCGGCCATGGTTCGCTAGTTCAGAGCGCCTCAGTCGCTGTGCAGCATTGATGAATACGTTTTTGGGAGTCGCTATATGAGCAGTACAGCGCTGTATGGGAGCGAATGGTAGCGACTGGTCAGTGCGACCGACTCACACCATATTCATCTAAAAAACAGCCTCACACACGTCCGGCGCTCAAAAATGCTTAGATGTAGCCCAGAGCGCCGGAGGCTGTGTGATTAAAGGCTGTTTTTGAACATATATCCACCAGTAACAAAGCAAAAACATATGCAATTACATTGTAATAACATTGTGACATGAACACATTAATGCCAGACCTGTAATGTCAATTCTGCATAAATATAAAAAAAATGAAAAACGTTTTCAAAAATGGCTTTTTCAAGGCCAGGAGAGATCACAACATTATTTGAGAATGTAAAAAATAATAATAACAATAAAAAACCCTGTTTAAAGAGAAGTAAAAGAACGTCCATTGAAATGTATGGGAGAGCGCCAGGTAGCGAGAGGTAAGCCGTGGCGCTCTGCAAGGCTGAATGCTGGCGCTGTACGCTGAGGCTGAAATAATGATGAATCGGACGCTACATGGCGTTATCCCAGTCGCTCAACAGAATCGGCTTCATAAATGTGAAATTGCGTGTTGTGACCGGCGTACTATTGCCGGGGGCTTGCCACTACCTGTCGCTATCCCTTCATGAATAAGGCCCCAAGTCTAGTATCTCACTAAATTAAAATGTGTTTGTTTGTGACTTTCCTGTCACTGCCAGCAATGGTTAATTCACAATGTTCATGATGTTGTTTGCACTTCTAATGAAATAACCCCAGATGTTCTGTTGATATTTAAAAAGAAGTTCCAAGAAAATTCTGCAGAAGTCAGTTAACTGAAAGTGAAAGGGCAGACACGCTGTCACTGTTACCACCAACAGAAACAATACAATAGATACAAACTATCAGTTTCTTTTATCTGATGTGGGTAGTTGCAGATTAAATACCAACTAGATATATTATAGCTATTGTTAAAGGGCAAATGAAGTATAATAATTATAGGTATATTTATTGTGCTTTTGTATGATTATGCACCTGATATTTATAATATTAATCTCTAATAAAAGTATTGGAGAATGATGTGCAGCAAATATTAATATAAATTATATTTTTCCTACTTCACCTATAAACATAAAAATCACCATTTTAACCTATTTTTATAATACACAGTTGAGCAACACACAAATTATAGCAAGAGCATCATTTTTTTGGTGCAGCTTAAACCATAGGGAGAGGAATCTAGGTAAAGAGATCCTAAAAGAGGACTGGCAAAAGGCCTTTATATTAAATGATAAAATCCGGTGGCCCATTTCAAGACTATGGAAGCAGGGGATAGCAGCTACGTTTAAAAATCTGAGACAGGAGTTACGAGAACTAAGGGAAATGGAAGAGCTAACAGCATGTATTCCGGAGAAGGAGGAACAGACCAAGAGATTTGACATAGATTGGATGCATTTAAAGACTTTTTGAGATGAGAAAGTTGATGAGTCTAGTGAATCAATTCAAGGCATAGGTAGTGAAAAATAAAGTGGGAGTGTGTGTGTGTGTGGGGGGGGGCTGATGGATAGGGACAGGGAATTTGTTTTTTGTCTTTCTTTTGCTTTCTTCTTATCAGTCTTTCTTCCTTATATCTTCCGCATATTTGAATATTTCTACTTTACCCATGCACTATGTATCTCCCCTTTCTATATTTTGATACAGTTTTTTGTTGTATTTTAATTTAGTTCAGGCCCCTGACTCAATGTAAAAAGGAGGGTGGGGGGAGATAAATAAACTGTTAAAGCAAAGTATCTGGAGTTGGTGAGAGATTGTAGAGGAACTTAATGTAAGTGGTGTTTGAATGAATAAATTACTTGTTTCAGTATTTGGAAACACTGAATAAAGCAAAAAGTATAAAGAAAAACTGTTTTTGGGTGATGAGCATGGTGGAGTTATAAATATCCACAGCGTTCTACGCTACTCATGTGTGTTTGTAGGTGTAGCCCTGCCCTTCAGGTGGTTATGAGCAAGCTACCCAATGAAAGCATACTATAAATCTACGTTATTTTAGATAAACAGACTTTAAAATCGTTCTGCAGGCAGTAAAATTAAAAAAAGCTATACTCACCTTTAATCCCCCCAGGTGATCGCTGATAATCCGGGACAGGATTGCCTGATCCAGTCCCGCCTGATCCATTCCCGCCCCCCCCCCCCCCCACGCAGCCCTCGCCATTGTCAACGGTGCATTATGTGTTAAATGGACACAAGCTGTTTGAATATGGTGGCGGCAACGGTTGCATAGAGAACATGGGAATGGATCAGGCATTCAAAATTTGTTGCATAAAATCAGGGCCTTACCACCTGGTAAGTACTGATGTTAGTAATTTAATGGGGCTCATCTGGTAGGTACATATTACATTTCATACATACCCAAGAAGTATCACATATAAGTACAGTGATCATCGTTTGAAGGGTTGTACAAGTAGTATTATGTCAGTGGTATACACACACAAACGGGGAGGCCGATTCATTAATAGCGGCAGGTAGCGACAGTTGAGCGACTGTAGCGGCATTTTCAGAGCGCCCGCTAGTAGTCGCTGTGCTTGGCCGTTGTTCGGTAGTTGATAGCGACTCAGTCGGTTTGCCATAATGTCGAATATTGGGTGAGGAGTCGCTATTTGACAGGTTCCGCGCTGTATGGGAGCGCATGATAGCGACTGGCCCTAGCGACCGGCTTCCACCATATTCATTAACAAATCACGCTCAAAAAATTCTCGCGCTGTAAAATACATGTTTAAACCCCAGAGCGCTGGCGGCGATGGGTTAAAAGTAGATTTTTAACCCCCAAACAACCATATTTTTGGAAACCAAAAAAAACAAGTTTTTTAAATAAATTTGTAATATGAATACATTAATATCAGACCTGTAATATCAATTCTGTACTTTTTTTTTTTTTATTTTTTTTTACCTTAAAAAAATTATTAAAAATAGCAGAAGTGGTCACAGAATTTTTCACATTTAAAAAAAAAATAAAAATAATAACAATTAATTATGAATATTTAAAGATTGTTCCATTGAAATGCATTGGAGAGCGCCAGGTAGCGAGAGGTCATACCTGTCGCTGTTCAAGGTCGGACGCTGGCGCTGTGGGCTGAGGCTGGAATAATGATGAATGAGTGGCTATCTGGCGCTATCTCAGTCGCTAAGCAGGATTGCCTTGATAAATGTGTGATTGTGGTGGGGAGCCGGCGTTCTCGTGGCGGGCCCGTCATTACCGGCCGCTCACCAGTCGCTACCTGTTGCTATCCCTTGTTAAATAAGGGCCATAGTATCACAAAGAAAAAACCTTCCAGAAATGAAACATGTTGTGATATATATGTATAGTTGTCGAATGTGCCAATTCTAGGTTAGTTGCAGGCGGAAGTTGGACTGAGGTGTCATGGCTGGGGGTATAGTATGGGTGGAAGGGCTGGGCGGTGACTTAGGAGGCAGGAAGTTGGGGGGGTTACAAGCAGCAGTGAACTGGGCTGAACAATACATGATCAGGATGACATGACTGGATCAAAGTGAGGAAGGCTACATGCTAGGAGCAATACCCCGGCCAAGCATCCCCATAGCAAATTGTTCTCAGTAAGGTCAGTATGCTTTTGCATTTCACAATGAATAGGATAAAGTGCCCATGGTAAGGGAAAATGAAAACTCCAGTACTATCCTTGGGCAGATGCAAAATGTAACCAGTCAATGGGCTCCAACTGCTTCTCATGTGGCCCATATCCAAAGCTTGACTGGGCTTCATCATAGAGTATTATGCATTGAGTATACACAAGAGAAACACTCGCTTTCCACAGAATTTCGTAAATCCCAATTCCCTGCCTTAGCTATTAAGTGAATGTGATTTCCCTGTCTTTGTTTCTGAATGAATATCTTTTGTGATATATTAACGCCATTACAAAATTGAAAACAAAATCTCAAGAGAAATCCCAGCTGCGTCTGTTTAAGGATAAAGTATTATATTAATTATATATTTTGTATCACGTAATTCATAATAGAAAAGTTTGACTTTCAGGCTGTGTTTCTGAAAAAGATGGATGGTTATCTGCAAATTAATGACACATTTTTTGGATATCCCCCCAAAAACCTTTTAGTATAAACTCTTAAATGAAAATGTTCAGTTACACTAAGGACTGTAAATAGGGCAGTGCCAACACTGGGCAGATGCCAGGGCCCCCAGGCCCCTGGCATGTTCAGAGGCCCATTCAGGCCTGGACTGGACCATGGGATGATTCTTCAGCTGTGTGTCTCATATGCAGACCTGCCGAGTCTTATAGATCCTTGGCAGTGATGACCAAGGCTTTATTAGAAGCAATGCTGGCTGCAGAGAAGGCATAAAAGACTGAAGGATGAGCAGCATCAGAGAAAGCATTAAGGCCTGATGGTGGTCAGCAGAAACTGAGAAGGTGGCAAGGACTAGATGATGATTGGTGGTGGTTTAGAACGCATTGAGGACTGGTTGGCGATCAGCGGTAGAGGAGGACATATCAGTAGCAGCAAAGCTAAAGGGTAACATCTTGTGGCAAGTGATGTGACGTGACTCACTGCAAAGGGGCAGTCTGAATCTTATGGAGGATAAGAGGTGGCCGCCCGAAAAGCTCCTCCATTTGTATTTCTGATCACTGACCCTGTTGTATCTTCCAGAGCACAGAGAGGTGTCGTGGCCAGTATTCGCCAAAGCAAAATTAAGCATTTTTTAATTATGCACAGCATTAGAAGAGAAACTATATCACAAGATGACGATATCCTGAGCATGTACCACAGGATTGCCAGCGATTTGAGGGGGTTTCGCCCAGTGTTTCTTATGGGTTATGATTTTCCTAACACAGACCCAACTATTTAAAGAAAACCAAAACCTGGGATATTGACCCCTGTGGGCTTTGTTCATCTTCCAGAGGTCATTCTAATTTTGGATGCCACGCTGTTGGTACTTCCAAGGAAAGCTGAGAATTCTTACTTCGCCTGTGCTCCCCTTCCCCAGTTAACTTTCTATGCCGTGTACATTAATAAATGCATAGAAAGCTGAATGGAGTGAGAAGTAGCAGGCATCTTTGCAGCCGTTTCCTCTGGTTGTGCGTACTTGCATCGGCCACTCAGACAGGCCTGGCATGGTGGTGCGCAGCAGCATGAAGGATGCAGCCACAATCCATGCCTGTGCTGCAGGATAGCTGAAAAGGTGAGTTTTACAGCAATGCAGGGGATTTCACCCAAATCGGGATGTCCCACAAAGAGTGAGACCACAGGCCCTAGAGTCTTATAGATCCTAGGCTGGAGATTGCTCTTCTTTAAAGTACATTAAATGCACAGAACAAGTTCTCTTCAGCTTTGGAGCTTTTTTTTTTTGTTACTGAGCAAATCAGGCACTGGTAAAATATAGATGGCAACAGATCAGTTTGGGGTACAGGTCAGGGGTTCGGAACCCCTTAGCTAAATAATTTAAACAGTGGCAGTAGCTGATGCTAAGCAAGTTACCAGCAAAGGCTAAAGAGTAAAGGCAAGGTTTCAATGATGACCAGCAAAAACACAAATTAGAATTAAAGCGGAACAAAACGTAAACATCCTTAATCCGGATGCTGTGCTGTTTGAAACTCTTCAGAAAGCCTGAAAAAATCAATCTCGCCATGCTCCATGTGTGCATGTGTGAGCTCTTGTGCAATGACAGTCAAATGCTGTGACAATGACATTAGACAGACAGCACTCATTGTTAACAATGGGAAGTGTAAACTGCTGCATCCCTGCCATTGTGCACATTGATTTGATTGGGAACCATTGGATGAAAGCCCACACATGCACCCTAGGAGCGTGGCGAGGTGAGTTTTTTTGGCCTTTCTGGGGGGTTTCACAAAGTGGGGCATCCTGATTCGGGATGCCCCGGGGGGCCGGAACAAGACCCAAGAAAGTCTAATTCACTGGTTTTGTTCTGCTTTGAAGGAAAACTCCCTTTTTGTCAGGGTTTTGTTTGGTGTTCTGTCTTATTGTTTTACTCTTCTGGGGTGTGAAATAATCATTTGTGCTAGAATTGTGCCCCCAGACCAGTGATTTACTTATCTTACTTATGCTGTCTCCAAGTTTCTTAAATTCCTGTGTGTCTGTGATTCTAAAATGGGAGTGTTTTTTTAGGCCTTGAGTAAAGAGTACTGACTGACAATTCCCAGAATGCTTCCACTATTACAAGTGAATCCATCAGCAGATTGGGCCAAGACACGCAGCAATAATGACGCTTCCAGCTGAGAATCTCCTCTATCTGAATACAATGAATTACAGCAGAAGGAGTTAAATCTGTTGCATCAGCTTTAGCCAACCAGATGATTAGCAAGCCAGAGTGGGGATGTGGATGTTCATTGCTAAGGTAAACATTGTTGCAAAGGAAAAACGTTTTTTTTTTACAACATTTACAACAAAAAATAAAATAACAGATAAGCTTAGCACATTGATTACATCATTTTGGTACACACTAAAGGAAACTTTTAAAAATGCCATGGGAATGTGGCTCTGTTACCAGTAAAATGTCTAGCCATCTCTTTTTTGGGCTCTGTTAAAATTAAAAGGGCAAGCCATCTCTTTTTTGGGGCTCTGTTATTAGTAAAAGGTCAAGCCATCTCTTTTTTGGGATCTCTTAATATTAATAGATCAAGCCATATCTTGTGTAGGCTTTGTTAATAGTAAAAGGTCAAGCCTCTGTTTTGGAGTCTGTTAATAGTAAATTGTCTAGCCATCTCATTGTTGGGCTCTGTTAATAGTAAAAGATCAATCCACCTCTTGTGTAGGCTCTGTTAATAGTAAACAGTAAATCTCTTTTTGGGGCTCTGTCAATAGTAAAAGGTCAAGGCCCTTATTCATCAAGCGATAGCGCCAGGTAGTGTCTGACGAGCGCCAGGTAGCGGCAGCTAACGGCGACTACCTACTCAAGTACGCCCGGCGGCGGTCACAATGACGCATTTATCAAGCAAAATGAGGCTAGCGCCGGCGAGAGTGACGGCTGGCGCGGCATTCATCATGAAGCCGCCTGGAACGAACAGCGCCGCTGCAAATTCCCTCACAGCGCCAGGTATGAGCTGTCGCTCCCTGGCGATGTCCAATGCATTTCAATGGAGCAATCTATAATTATTCCTAATTAATTGTTATTATTTTTTTATTTATTTTTTTTTAATGTCAAAAAATCGGACACCACTTCTGCAATGTTAGGATTTATTTTTAAGTAAAAAAAAAAATTAAAAAAAAATATGTGCAGAATTGATCTAACAGGTCTGAGATTAATGTATTCATATTACAAAATGATTCTAAAAACATGTATAATGTTACATTCAAAAAATATGGTTGTTTAGGGGTTAAAAACTAGTTAACACCCATCTCCGCCAGCGCTCTGGGGTTTAAACAAGGAATGGACAGCGACAGCACATTCGGAGCGTGATTTGTTGATGAATATGAAGCTAGCCGTTCGCTCTGGCCATTCGTTGTCAGGCGCTCACATACAACGCTGGACCTGTGAAACAGCGACCCCCCAGCCCGTATTCAACATTACCGCACACCGACTGAGTCGCTGTCATCAAGCTAACACCGGCCAAGCACAGCGAATACTGGCTGGCGCTGAAAAAATCACGCTACAGTCGCTCATCTGTCGCTACCTGGCGCTATTAATGAATCGGCCTCCCCGCCTCTCTTCTGGGCTCTGTTAATAGTAAAAGGTCGAGACATTTCTATTTGGGCTCTGTTAATAGTAAAAGGTCAAGCCAACTCTTTTGTGAGCTCTGTATCAAACTGAGCTGGTAGCAATAGTATGGGCTGGCTGTGCTCCGTTCAAGGCCTTTGAAGCCTGTTTTAACAATAAACAAGTTGATTTGTCCAGCATAGTGAAGGTGTGATTTCTCTTCTAAGTTCTGAAATGAATTTTCTTCACTGGCAGGCTATGCCTGATTACACTCTCAAACATCAATGATACCATTGTGTTAAAAGGGTTAAGTTTCTTACTTGGAGGCTGATTCACTGCTAACACCAGGTATCGGCAGATGAGCGGCTGTATAGCGGAGCTTAGAGCGACCGCTAGTAGACGCTGTAAGCGGGTATTGGGTGCTGTAACGGAGCACCTCAGTCGCTGTAGTAACCTGCCATTGATGAATGTGATGTATGTTGGGGTGCTCTAACACCAGTACAACTCAGTGCGACCGACTCTCGGCGCTCCACACCATACTTATCAAAAAAGGACACACACACAGCGTCGGCGCTCTAAATCTGGTCGCTATTGCAAAGTGTGATTAAAGTCTGTTTTTGAACACATATCCAACTGTGACAAAGCGAAAACACATGGAATGACATTGTTTTATCACTGTGACATTAACACTTTAGTGCCAGCCAGACCTGTAATGACAATTCTGCATAAAAATATAAAAAGTCAGAAAAGTTTCTGTTTGCAGCCAGGAGAGGTCACACAATGATTTGAGCAAAAGAAACAAACAAAAAGAAAATTGTCAAACACGCTGTTTAAACACAAGCAAATGAACGGCCATTGAAATGTATGGGAGAGCGACAGTGAGCGAAAGGTAATACCTGGCGCTCTGGAAGCTAGAGCGCCGGCGCTATACTCTGAGCTGCCTGTAATAAACGCTACATGGCGCTGTTAGAGTCGCTCACCAGATTCTCTAGGAGATTAACACTAAGGCCCTTATTTATGAAGGAATAGCGACAGGTAGCAACTGGTGAGCGACCCGTAATGACGGGCACCGCCATGAGAACGCCGGCTCCCCACCACGATCACACATTTATCAAGCCGATCCGGCTTAGCGACTGAGATAGCGCCAGATAGCCACTCATTCATCATTATTCCAGCCTCAGCCCACAGCACCAGCGTCCGACCTTGAACAGCGACAGGTATGACCTCTCGCTACCTGGCGCTCTCCAATGCACTTCAATGGAACAATCTTTAAATATTCATAATTAATTGTTATTAATGTTTTTTTTTTTTTTTTTAATGTGAAAGATTCTGACCACTTCTGCTATGTTAGATAATATTTTTAAGGTAAAAAAAAAAAAAAATTTGTGCAGAATTGATATTACAGGTCTGATATTATTGTATTCATATTACTAAATTCTTAAAACATTTTTTTTATTTTTGGTTTCCAAAAATATGGTGGTTTGGGGGTTAAAAAACTACTTTTAACACGCCAGCACTCTGGGGTTTAAACATGCATTTCACAGCGCAAGAATATTTTGAGCGTGATTTTTTGATGAATATGGTGGGAGCCGGTCGCTCTGACCAGTCGCTATCATGCGCACCCATACATCGCGGAACCTGTCAAATAGCGACTCGTCACCCCGTATTCAACATTACTGCACACCGACTCAGTCGCTATCAACAACCGAACAACGGCCAAGCACAGCGACTACTAGCGGGCGCTGTGAAAATACTGCTACAGTCGCTCAACTGTCGCTACCTGCCGCTATTAATGAATCGGCCTCAAGGTCTAAGCTGTCAAATTAATCAAGCAGTATGACTGTTTCCCTGGCTTTGTGCTTCTACAAACTTGTAAACTATACTCTAAACTTTTCAATTTAAAAACTCTTTTTGAAACAGGTGATGATCAGTGTATAACACTGTGAATTCTAATCCTGTCACTTTGAAGTATAAATCCTTTCTTTTAGCAGTTACTACATTTCTTTACAAAACAAAGCCAACTAGTGAATAAAACTATTAACCTGAACTTTAGGGATTTGTTTTGTCACACTAGCTGTCACACTAAACTCGTCAGGTGATATCTATGTTGGAATGGATTTCACATCTTTAAAAATCATTAGCAGTCTCTAAATCTTGGAATAGCGTTGCATAAAGAAAAATTCCAGAGTTTAAAAAAAAAAAGAATTAAATAAGTATTTTTAGCAATGGCCCAAAATCTTTAGAAAAAAATGTACTGCTTTAGTGCCAAAACCAGATGTACAGTATAATGAGTTAGTTTACAAAAGATCTTGGGCTGTAAAAAGGAATAAATAAATAATGTCTACAATGTTTCCATTAGGCTGAAAGTAATCTGTAGAAGAGAATTCAGCCTTCCATCTGCCAGTGACCACGAGAAGCAGAGCGTGGATCTCATCAACTCATCAGCCACTGCTCTTGAACTGTGAGAAGAGAAGAAACTTTGTAACCTGCTTATAAACATTTGCTGAGTAAAATGAATCTTCCTTCTATAAGGAAGTGAAGTATTAAAACACAATAATAGCTTATCATGTTTATCATGTTTTCTGTCTACAAGATACTGTAAATAGTAAGCATTCATCTTGACAATACAGATGATTACAGTGCATCACATCAAACCCAATACAGGCTTCCGCTGGTGTATTCCCTGCATAGGGACATTCGGATTTGGCATGTCCCCCGGTAATACCATAAACTCACCTCATTCCTCAATACCGCATGAGAAGCTCTTCCCTGGCATCCCTGATCCGTTGGTTCTTTGCACCTGGCAGACCTGAATGGATGCAGGGGGGGTGCACACAGAACGAAGGGAGTGGGGGCATCCCAAATTGCAAGTATTTGCTTCAACAATTTTAGCTCTAGTTCTATTTAGGAAATGAATAGCTATTTTGTAACAGATAACCAAAGATCACTGCCAGCACATTTTATAAACTATGTACCTTGGTTGAAGCAATCAAACTGCTGAAATGTGGCTAGCAGAGATGTAACAGGGGTGGGACTGGAGCATCCTGAAGGCCACTCAACAGCTTCTGTCTAGGCTTTGATGACAGGTGATCAAGGGACCAGTGGGAGATGTGGCTGAGGGGTACAACCTGGCATGAGGGCTGAAAGCAGTAGTGCAGAAGTGGTTAGGTGCTTGGCGCTGGATGTGGTCAGATGTAGAACTGGGTTAGCAAATGGGCCTGGCACTGGATGCAGTCAGAGGTGGCATGAATCAGAAACATGGCTTGTTACTTGATGTGGTCTCCAGACATGGAAATGGTTTGGCAACAGGGTTTAGCAGAAGTAGAGCAGAAGTAGAATTTGGGCGGTCAGAGGTGGCATGAATCAGCAGCATGACTCGGTACTTTATGTGGTCTCCAGACATGGAAATGGTTTGGCAACCGAGTTTAGCACTGGACATGGTCAGAAGTAGAATTGGGGCAGTCAGATGTGGCATGAATCAGCAACATGGCTTGGTACTTGATGTGGTCTCCAGAGATGGAAATGGTTTGGCAACCAGATTTAGCACTGGACATGGTCAGAGGTAGAACTGGGTCGGTCACGTAGCTTGGCACTGGATGTGGTCAGACATGGCACTAGGTCAGCAACAGAACAGCAGGCAAATCTTGTAGGGCAAAGCTAAAACAGCACACACATTACAATATGGTCAGCAGCATGCTCCTCTTACCCTTACCCTTACCCTTACTAAGCAACAGAGATGGCAAGTTCTCAGTGGCACTGGAGAACAGTGTGAAAGTAGTTAAAAGGATTGACCAGCCTTTTAGCATAAAGCCATTCCGATGCAGCTTACCTTGAGCTTCATAAGTATTGCTGTGTAATTTTTCCCAGAGCCAGGAATAGCAAATTGCTCCCCTTAAACCCATCCATCAATGGTCTTTATGATGGGACTGCGGGCCTTCATAAATTCTTATGCTGCCAGGTGCCTGACCTATTATACTAGGTGAGGGAGAAATCACCTTCTCATTGTTCATGTCAGAGCTGTGAACAAGCCTGGATTTTTCATAGGACAGTCTTGCAGAACAGCCTGTAACTGTCAATCTCTCACTGATTCAGTGCTGTTAGCAGCATTTCTGTAGCACAGGGGGGCCACAGAGGTACACAGTGCGGCACCCACCATTTTTTGTGTGCTCACCCCAGCCTATTCAAGTACAAATTTTAGGCAAGGTTAGGACTGAGTTTATTTTCTCTTGTAGCCTCAGTGCCAGACTAGGGATGAATGGAAGACTGGGCTTCTGCTTTAAAGTGGACCAAAACCCACATTTTAACTAGCATCCCCTGAATTGCTCCCCCATGAAGAGCACCTTTTGCCAGTTCTCACTGCTCCTGCTTCACTCTAATCCCAGAAAATTCCGCCTGTTTTAGCTGTAAAGCTCCGCCTCCTCTATTTATTGCCACTGTTATGTGTTGCAATTATATAATTTCCATGCCAATGCAATGACTGATCGCCTGCCATCTTACAGAGAATGACAGCAAAAAATAAAGTGTTCCAAAGCAATTCGAAATGCCAAAATATCCATTTCTAGTTTTACACCCTAAGAATGGAGTATCGGCGGAGTTTTGGCCAAATGTATTTCGCAAGTTCAGTGGGTTTTGGTCCGCTTTATTGCTAGCTGACTCTAGAATATTTGAGAATAATAAAAATGATTCGGACAATCATCAGTTACATGATGTATTCACATAGTTTGGGAATCTGCTTTGGGAACCAGCAATGATATAGGTCATGTTGATAAGTGATTTTATAAATCTGCATTAAGCCTAAGAATTTAGAACTATCTCAAAATAGTATTACAATGAAGGACCAATGTTTCATTTTATAGCCACTCAGTATTTATGCCAAAGAATTCAGTCGCTGATTTCTCACCCTTAGGTGTTAGTTTTATGACCAAATAAATCATTGAAATTTGTCTGGCGTAGGAGGTAACTTTTGCAACGTATCACATAAATCTAGATCAACTCAGGCTTCTGAAAAAAATGGAATTTTTTAATCTAAATCATGCAAAAGACTTTTGGCTTTTAAACTTTAACCAGGACAAGATGATGTTCTTGGCATTAACTGTAAGCTTTCGAGCAGTCATCAAATGACCCAATCTAAAACACTGTTACAGGCTGATTCATTAATAGCGCCAGGTAGCGACAGACGAGCGACAGTAGCGTTATTTTCACAGCGCCCGCTAGTATTCGCTGTGCTTGGGCGTTGTTCGGCTGTTGACAGCGACTCAGTCGGTGTGCGGTAATGTTGAATACGGGGTTCGGAGTCGCTGTTTGACAGGTTCCGCGCTGTATGGGAGCGCATGACAGCGAACGGCCATAGCGAACGGCTCCCAGCATATTCATTAACAAACCACGCTCCAAAAATTCTCGCGCTGTGAAATGCTTGTTTAAACCCCACAGCGCTGGCGGCGATGGGTTAAAAGTAGTTTTTTAACCCCCAAACAACCATATTTTTAGAAAAAAAAAAACATGTTTTTCCAAACATTTTGTAATATGCATACATTAATATCAGACCTGTAATATCAATTCTGCACAAATTTATTTATTTATTTATTTTTACCTTAAAAAAAAAATCAAACATTGCAGAAGTGGTCACAGAATTTTTGACATTTAAAAAAAAAATAAAAAAAATTAATAGCAATTAATTATGAATATTTAAAGATTGCTCCATTGAAATGCATTGGAGAGCGCCAGGTAGCGAGAGGTCATACCTGTCGCTGTTCAAGGTCGCTCGCTGGCGCTGTGGGGTGAGGCTGGAATAATGATGAATAATTCGCTATCTGGCGCTCTGTCAGTCGCTAAGCAGGAACGGCTTGATAAATGTGTAATTGCGGAGGGGATCCGGCGTTCTCGTGGCGGTGAGCGTCATTACCGTTCGCTCACCATTCGCTACCTCGCGCTATCCCTTGTTAAATAAGGGCCTTAGTCTGTGCTTTTGCGGGTTTCTTGTTAGCATAGAACTTGGCTTTTGTGATAGCTCAGCTGCTTCTGATCTTTTTTACAGGTTTGCACCTGATGTTAAGACACGTCTCAAGAAATCCCCATGTATAATGCGAGACTCCAGCAAACATTGCTGTCCACAGCAGCAACCACGAATCGCAATACTGAAGGTAGTCAGCCCCTCTGAATAAGCAATAGCAAGTTAACATAAAAAAAGATTTGGCTACTAGAACTTGACCCAACACCGAAGCCTATTGAAGTCAATAGGGACCCAAGAATGGCTGTAAATTTGGAGTAGTATGGGGTAGAGGGCTGCAAATTGGGGGTGACACCAGGAAGATAGAGCTGCACAAATTGGTGTAGGGACTAATGTTATGTATCCTTTATTAAATAATAAGAATCCCCTATAACCCTATAACAGGCTGTGTGGCAGAATCCCCCATCACCCCATAGCAGACTGTGTGACAGAATCTCCCATCACCCCATAGCAGACTGTGTGAAATAACCTTCCCCATCACCCCCCCCCCCCATAACAGGCTGTGTGGCTCAGCCACTCGCTAGCTGCAAGCTGGGCGCTGTAGTCTGCTCCAGCTTGCGGCCATCCCCCATCGTGGCCCATCCTGGCCTAAGCCATGCCTGCTCCCCTTCTTGGTTGGGGGGTGGGTCTGGGCAGGCTGATCGAATTGGGTGAGGGGAGGGCTTAAAGCTCATTGATTGGCTACTCAGCAGCTTTAGTGTTGAGGCCACTTTTGAACTCTTTTACTTTTATTTTCAATGACTACTTCCCCGGCAGAGAGTTCCATAGTCTCACTGCTCTTAGAGTGAAGAATATCCTCCTATGTCGGTGGAGGAATCGCCTTTCCTCTAACCTTAGTGGATGCCCTCGGGTTAGCGTTACACTCCACAAATATATTTATACAAATCTCACTTATTGTCTATCGGGTGTAAATTTTCACCTGGCTCTAAATCAGCCCAAAGGTAGACAATAAAAAGTAAATCTACCCCACTGACAATCTTTCACTCTAGTCCCTATTTACTGATAACAGTTAATAGTAACTGTTAAAGTTATTTTCTTCTAAAACAGAATCGAATCCTTTTTTGAAGCTTTTGAAACTTTTAATGCTGTAAAAAGCTTCTGTTGGAGGCTATTCCACGGATTCATAATTCTTATAGTAAAAAATAATTGTTGCCTCCGAGGACTTCTTTCCAGCCGGAGGGAGTGGCCTCTTGTCTTTAGAGAGGATTTTACCTGAAAACATTTTCATTAGAGATGAGCGAATTTACGAAAAATTCGATTCGGCCGATTCGCTGAATTTTCCAGAAAAAAACGCTTCGGTACGAATTTATTAGCAGCGAATCGCTATTAAAAATGGCTATTTCTGGCATTCCGAGAGTCTCAATAGGGTTGTAGAACATTTTGCCTTGCTGTAACATGCATAGGATGCGTGCTGGGTTAGTGAAATAATACTGTAAAGAAGTAGATCAGAGGCATCGCTGTCACAGAGCAGCAACATTTCAGAGCCTTGAGGTGGCATCAGCATAAGGAGCCCATATATTGCCTGAAAAACACACCCTGGAGGTGGCAGCAGCATAAGGAGCCCATATATTGCCTGAAAAACACACCCTGGAGTTGGCAGCAGCATAAGGAGCCCATATATTGCCTGAAAGACACACTGGAGTTGGTAGCAGCATAAGGAGCCCATATATTGCCTGAAAGACACACCCTGGCATTGGCAGCAGCATAAGGAGCCTATATGTGGCCTGAAAGACACACCCTGGAGTTGGCAGCAGCATAAAGAGCCCATATATTACCTGAAAAGCACACTGGAGTTGGCAGCAGCATAAGGAGCCCCTATATTGCCTGAAAGACACATTGGAGTTGGCAGCAGCATAAGGAGCCCATATATTGCCTGAAAGACACACCCTGGAGTTGGCAGCAGCATAAGGAGCCCATATATTGCCTGAAAAAAGCACTGGGGTTGGCAGCAGCATTAGGAGCCCATATATTGCCTGAAAAACACACCCTGGAGTTGGCAGCAGCATAAAGATCCCATATTTTGCCTGAAAGACACACTGGAGTTGGCAGCAGCATAAGGAGCCCATATATTGCCTGAAAGACACACTCTGGAGTTGGCAGCAGCATAAGGAGCCCATATATTGCCTGAAAAACACACTCTGGAGTTGGCAGCAGCATTAGGAGCCGATATATTGCCTGAAAGATACATTGGAGTTGGCAGCAGCATAAGGAGCCCATATATTGCCTGAAAGACACACCCTGGACTTGGCAGCAGCATTAGGAGCCCATATATTGCCTGAAAGACACACCCTGGAGTTGACAGCAGCTTAAGGAGCTACCATGCATCAGCTACTACCATGGATCAGCCATTGGTGAGTGGAAATCCTGGCTGATCCATGCCTGAATCATCTTCACAAAGGTGAGTCTCTCCACATTTTTCGTGGACAGACGAGTTCTCTTTGGCGTGACTATGGACCCGCCGCACTAAACACCCGCACAATACTGGTAGGGCAGGACAGCTTTCCCAGGGCAAACTCTGCCAGTTGCGGCCACAAATCAAGTTTGTCTGCCCAGAAGTCCAGCGGATCCTCAAGGTCCTGTTGGCATGGTCATGTCAAGGTATGACATGACCTGCTGGTTCAGGTCCTGCTCCAGGTCTTCCTGCTGCTTTTGAGTAGCCTCACTATGCGGGGTGCCTTCTGCCACCCCCCCCCAGCTGCCATGGCAGTGGAAGGTGAGCACAGAGGTCCCCCGAGTCAGACCTGCGAGAGTATGAACGATAGCGCAGACAGGCATCGGCCAACTGACTACGTAGAATGTCTCTGTAGTAGGTCAGTTTGTCCTCCCTCTCAGTGGATGTTAAAAACGCCCCCATTTTGTGCCGGTAGCGAGGGTCCAATAAGGTGGAGAGCCAAAAGGCATCCTGCTGAGAAATGGAGACAATTCTGCGGTCACTACGCAAACACGTGAGCATGCATCGTGCCATTTGTGCAAGTGACTCGGAGGGACTACCTGCCTCCATCTCCACTGCATACTGCCACGGTGTGTCTGGGTCCTCTGTCTCGCTTTCCTCACAACCCTCTATCTCCTCTGGCTGCTCCTGCTCCTCCTCTCTTGTCAGATGACAAGATAAACCCCCATCTTGCCAAACCTAAACTGTGCTTCACTGTGCCCTCCCCCTCCTCCTCCTCCAGTTCAGCTCCCACGGGGTTCATGTGGCCGTGAGATGTAGCGCCATGTCTCCAGTGCCCTGACCAGCCATGGTTTCCAACATGTGTTGTAGTACATGAAGCAGTGGAATCACGTCGTTCTTCCAGTAATCCTGGCGAATGACAAATAAAGTCGCTTCCTCAAAGGGCCTGAGCACTCGGCAGGTGTCACGTATGAGCTGCCACTGGTTTACATTAAAGTTACACAGGGGAGTCCCCCTATCTGCTTGGATCATCAAGAAATCAGTGATGGCTTTTCTCTGCTCGTATAGTTGATCCAACATATGAAGGGTGGAATTCCAACAGGTGGGGGAAAAGGGAGGGACTGCAGCACTAGCAACTTGGACAGGAGCACATTTCGCTTCTGTGCCATAGGATGAGTGGGCGCATACTGTTGTCTCTTGGACATGGCTTTGCTGATGGATTGCTGGAGGGACTGACTTGTAGTAGGAGGAGCAGGAGCATCTGGAGCGACAGAGGATGGGTATGACGCACAGCTATCTTCGTCTGAGGTGCTGGAGCCTTGGCTGGCAGAAATTGGGAGCGGTGTGCCACTTGGTGAGGAAGCAGGATGGACCACCTCTTCGGAGCTTCGGTTCTCCCAGGCCGCTTTAAGGTGACGCATCATATGTTGACGCAGGGCCGTGGTGCCAACATTTGGGCCCCTGGCCACACTTCACCTTCTGTCTACATATCTTGCATGTGGCCATGTTACCCTCCTGCGGATGCTTGTTGAAAAACTGCCACACTGCCGAGTAGCTAATTTTTCCACCAACAGTCTGCACTAATTCACTGCTACTACCGCCAACTCCAGGAACCCCTGCTCCACTACCTCCCGGGAAGGTAGCCTGCCGCGCAGCAGGCAGGATTTTTCCTGAAATTTGTAATGAATTCGGATTAGTCTGATTCGATTCAATCTCTAGTTTTCATCATATTTTTTGTATTGGCCATTTATATATTTATACAACTTAATAATGTCCCCCCTTAGACATCTCCTCTCAAGACTAAATAAATTTAATTCTTGTAATCTTTCTTCATAACTAAGATTATTCATTCCCCTTATCAATTTGGTGGCTCTCCTCTGCACCCTTTTCAAAATCAGAGCGTTCTTTCTATGAACGGGTGCCCAGAACATCTGGCGACATATTCCAGATGAGGGCACACCTTGTAAAGAGACAAAATTACATCCCTATCCTGTGATTCCATGCCTCTTTTAATGCATGATAATATCTTGATGGCCTTAAAAGCAGCTGCTTGGCATTCCATGCTGTTATGTAGCCTGTGAGCTACCAGTACCCCCTGATCCTTCTCAACAAGTGACTCTTCCAGTGTTACTCCCCCGAGGACATATGTGGTCTGCAGATAATTTGACCCCAAGTGCATGACTGGGGTTCACCGCTTACATCCCGGGACCATTCAGAGTATGTATCATTAACCACAACTCTCTGCACCTTTCATATACTGTACTGTGCTACATATCTTTGTGTCAAGTGCAAAAATAGAGACAGGGCATTTAATTCCATCTTCCCTGTCGTTGAATAATAGTGAGTCTCAGGTAGCTGGCACTTAGCGGTAGGAGAGGCGACTACGTGAGACTCACCCCAGTCCATACATTATCATCTTTTGTACCAGTCTTTTATGTGGCACAGTATCAAATGCTCCTCTATCTTTCCTCCTCTTGTATAAAAACTATTGTATAAAAAACTACCGGTGGCAGTGTTGGCTCTAATTATAGAGGAGACAATTCTTAGGGAGCCTTTCCCATCCCACTGTGCAATGCACACATCACATTGCAAGGTGAGCTATCTATATTCCAATAATAGGCTCATGTCCACTTTAGAAAGTATCACAGCTGATTAACCCACCCATCTACTTCAGTGATTTTGATCAAGAGTGAAACATGTCAGAACTTTCACTTCATATAAGGTGTGATGCTTTGTATTCTGCTGGTCCAAACTAAATTCTAGTCACTAGAGCTGTTAGTACATTTTTTGAGAGTAGCAGTGGCCAGGCATCTGCCCAAGTCATATAGATGCTGGAGCTGTCTCTAAAAACACAAAAAGTGTACAAAAGCAATATACACATATAAAAGCAGGGAATGCTAGTTCAGTAATGGTGTAGCACATATAAGCCTAAGGGGTTAACACTCAGGCATGTGGGGAGCGGGTTCTTTATGCTGGGCTTTGAGGGCATTGTGGGAAGTAATGTGGCGTAGGAATGCTGATAGTCTCTAGGACAAACTTCTCAGGAGACAGCCTCTTAAATAAATACCGATAGATACTCACTTTATTGTTGTTCATAGAGGTTACATTCACTTCAGCAGTATTTACAAGGCACCTATAATCCACAATTGTAATCCACAGGGTAGGTCACTGTAGGTCACATTTTTTGTCTTGCCAAACTGTCACCTTCTGGCCCTGGTCATTACAAGTCCTTATGTCCTATAGCACAGGTTCTATAGGCCACCAGTCTCACCCGCACCATCATGCCTATTGGTTGTGCGGGTAATGGAAATGAAACTACTAAAGTGGTCTATGGGACCCCTTACCAGTTCTAAGTAAAAGTGTAAAAAGTAAAAAATAAAACAACACACAAATTACTTTATTATTCTTAATTAACTTTTACTTACCTTTCCCATTTCTGGATCTGTTAAATATATGCCGGAGGGGCGTTTATTGACTCTCTGCTGGCATTTGGTAAGGATTATCCTGGCACCCGACTGGGGAATACGCAGTGAGTGACCCTTTATAGTGAGAGACAGGGCCTCTCAGGGATCTTTTCCACGTGACTAACACATCACAGGAAAGGAGGGACATGGAGGGGGGGTTTCCCTAGCCTCCATGCCCCTCCCCTCCTGTAACATAATGTATTTATGTGGGGGAGATGCCAAAGAGGCTCCCCCTCTCTGTATAAAAGAAGCCTCCCCCTGCCCTAAACTCATTCTCCTTGCTGGTAGCAAGGATAAAAGAGGGGTGGTGACCACCATCACTATTAACGGCTGCCACCACCCAAGGAGGGGTTCCGGAGGGGCACCGAAGAACTGTGAAGAGGCGTGGAGACCTGTTGCAGGACAAAAGATGAGCCTCTGGAACAGAGGAGGACACAGCGTGGTGCGGATTAAAAGCAAGAAGATGAGGACCAGTAAGTAGTTACATTTAGAACATTAAAATATTTCTGTGGTATCTTCAGGGGGGGTGTGGCTTGACATGGCGCCGTGAGGGAGCGTTTAGAGGGAGCTCTGCATGCCAATTCACTAAGCTACACCCAGGCGCCACCCGAAATATCCCCAGTCCCAATGCCCAGGAAGGGGAAAGGTAGTAAATCACAGCGGAGGGGGCAGGAGCGCCCCATACCCTCATTCTTTGTGGCACGAGGCGGGAGAGAGGACACGGATGTGGTCCGCAAGATTGTGGTGATCGGGGACCTGGCAGGTATGGCCGGAGGTGGGGGAGCCGAGCCCCGGCTTGACTCACCTCCTCCCCAGCGTTCCGAAGTGGCGGCGGGAGCCGAAGATGAGACCCGGCGGCAGGACGGAGGTGAAGAGGCGGAGGCGCCTCAGCTCGCGGAGCGGCACCTCCGCGCTGTCACAGCGGAGGTGCACTGGCCTGCGGGAGGGGGGGAGGAATACCTGGTGGGCACCAGTTCGACTCCGACCCCCGCCCCTCCACACAAACTCCACACAAAGTGCAGAGAAGATGGCCCTTCCACAACCTAAAGAACCTCTGCTGGAACTGGCGCAGGGAGAAGAGTGCCTGGCCCGACATTACATAAACTCTCAGGGGCAACAGATGAAGCACTGCCCAGCTGGAGGCTGCCCACCCCACCCCGAGCCCAAATGAATGGGGTCCCACCCATGCAAGAGAGACCCTTTGTCGGGTCTCCTGACGGCGCCCTGCCATGCACGCCATCCCCTGGCAGCATGATCCAGGGGCCCAGATCATCATCCTTCAGGATCTCTCAAGGAGTACAATGCAAATGCGGAGACTCTTAAAGTCACTGCTCGAGACCATCCAGAGGCAGGGCGCCTCATATTGGTGGGGTCATCCTTTTCAGCTTCTAGTCCGAAGAAACGGGGGGCTCTTTGTTCTCAGATCCCCGAGCCAGCTACCGGACTTGTTCCATTTTCTGGAGGCCACCTCAGTGGACATACCGGACTGGACAGCGCCTGACCTGGCGGTCTACAATAGGCGGCTGCCGCAGCACCCTGGTGGAGCTCGTCGTGGCGTCGGGAGGGGAGGGAGAGGATGCCGATGATAGCTACAAGAGACACTAGCTGAGCCGTGCCGGGCTCCTTTCCCGCCCGCCCCAAACTAAAATCTACCCTGCATATCCCCATCTGTTCGATGACGATGGGGGGCGGCCTAGGAGTCCTGGGGAGGCTGCCTTTGAGATGTGGAGCATTCGCGGTGAGGTGCTGGGTCTGTGGGCTCTGGCCGTCTGGGACACAACTGTGCGGCCGGGGGGCTGGCGCCCTGGACCCCTGTGTGATGCATGCTTTGCTTACCAGTTATATGTTAAAGTTGGGCTCAGGGGGCCCCGGGGGGCCTGACCCGCTCCCCCCTCTCACTGTCTTGCACCCTGTGGCCCCATCGTGCCTCTGACTGGGGGGCGCCTGCCCCCTTCGAGCTGAACGCCCTCTGGGTCCACCGCGACCCTTGAGTTTCAGTTGTTTATGTTGCGAATTTCTTGTTGGGCAGGTGGCTGTATGGCTGCAGCCCTAATTGCTGGCCCTTCTCAGGGCTAGCGCAGTATGCATTACCAGTGCGGTGACCAGGCTGCATTATGATGCGCTTATATTGGCCATCCCCCTTATTAAAAATGCCTTGGAGTGTAACACTAGGTGGTAGTAGACATAGTGCGTCTCCCCCATTGCTGACACGGGATTTGTTCCTCCACCTCCCCACAAAATGTTGGTGCCCCCCTTTGGGAAGGCTGCTTGGCCTCCTCAGATGGGGAAGTGAAGTGCTAGACGGAACCGGTACACACGTAGTCCGGTTAGTGGAGGAGCTCTAGAGGGAAATATAATCTGCACCAGTTACGGAGATCCCCATCGGGTTGTTCTCCGGTTGACTGCTTAGGTAGTCTTGTGTTTGAGTATAATTTACCTGTTTCTTTGTTCTTCCCCTTTGTTTTTTCCTTAAACCACTCGTTCAACCGTCCCACTCCCCCATTACACGGCCCCCCATCTCCCCTCCCCTGACCCTGTGAGGGGTGAGGCGGAGGATACCCAGTACAGCAACACTAACCAGTTTCCTTACTGAGATTGCTGTGACATGAGCCCAATGAAATTGATCTCAATGAATGTAAAGGGCCTCAACTCCCCAGAGAAGAGGACGATTCTCTGCCAGGAGCTGAGGGGGCTCAAAGCGAAAATCGCTTTTATCCAGGAGACTCATTTCAAAAGTCAGGGGTCCCTCGACTGAATAGCAGTCTGTTCCCACACGTGTTCACCAGCTGCGCAGCAGACGCCAAAAGGAAGGGAGTAGCGATCATGATAGCTAGGGGGGTCCCCTTCACTCTGCGGGAATCCTGGGGAGATGAGTCTGGGAGGTTGCTGATGGTGAAATGTCTACTGGGCCAAAAAACCTATACCCTAGTGTCCTTGTATGCCCCCAACCAGGGACAAGTCCAGTTTCTGAGGCATTCGCTAAATAAGATTGAGGAATTTTCTGAAGGGGAAATAGTCCTGGCGGGTGACTTTAATTTGGCCATTGAGCCACTGATAGATTCTTCAGCGGGCAAATCGGCAGTGTCCCACTTAGCACTGAGAACACTTAAGAAAAAGCTACACAGTATGCAGTTGGTGGACGAGTGGCGGGTGCAGAATCCTGCGGATAGGGACTATTCCTTCTACTCAAATGTTCATAGGACATATTCCAGGATTGACTACCTCTGGATCTCTCACAGCTTACTGGGCCTGTCGTCAGATAGTGGGATACTCCCGTCCTCCTTCTCAGATTACGTCCCTATCTTCCTAGATTTGGACCTTTCCGACAGACCCCCACCCCCATTGTCGTGGCGACTCAATGAGTCGCTCCTGCAAGACGAGATGGTTGTACAGTCCATCGGGAAGGGCATAGAAGAGTACTTTAGCAACAATGATAATGGGGAAGTGTCACCATTAATGCTGTGGGAGGCACACAAAAGCGTGATTAGAGGGATTCTGATCAGCCAGGCATCCAGACTAAAAAGCGATAGAACGATCCAACTAGAGCAGCTTACTGAGTGTGTCAGGCGTCTGGAGTTGTCCCATAAACAAACGGAGGCAGCGAGAGTACTTGGGGAACTGACCCAGACCCGGTAGGCGCTCAATGCCCTGCTTAGACAGAAAGCGAAATACGTGATCAAGAAGTGCAGGCGTAGATATTATGAACATGGGAACAAAAGCAGGACCTTGCTCGCGAGAGCCCTCAAACAGCAGCATGCGCAAAACTTTATATCAGAAATTTTAGACAGCTCTCAGCAGAAGCAGCACACCTCGGAGAAAATTGTGGGAACATTCCAGACGTATTACGCTGGACTGTACGGTTTGGCCGTTGGCCAGATGGCGCGGACGCTTCCGGAGAGGGCCAGGGCGTATATTGAGGGCTCAGGCATGCCATCTATCCCGAAAGAGATAGCGGAGACACTGGAGGACACGATAAGCATAGAAGAGTTGGCTGAGGCTATTAAGCTCTCACCGACAGGGAAGGCCCCGGGTCCAGACGGATTCACCGTCTAATATTATAAATCCTTCCTCACACTGCTAGGACCCCGCTTGGTGAGAGCCTGGAACACGATAGCAGACCAGGAGTCCCCCGGCTTGGACTCTTCTGCGCTTTCAGTCCTTCCTGTCTCAATTGGGGTTCAGAAGGGACACTTGTAGAAGCCCCACGGAATTCGAAAGGATATGCCTGGGAGGCCAACCGTACCCGCACTTAATCTCCAAATTGTACTCTCTTCTGATAAATGAGCAAATTACCCCCCCCCCCTGGCCTTCTGGAGCGCGTGGGAGAGGGACTTGGGTAGACCCTTAAGAAAGAAGGAGAGAGAGAAAATAGCTACGCTGGCACATACGTCCTCGGTAGCCACAAGGGTGCAGGAGACAAATTATAAAATCCTTACGCGCTGGTACTATACACCAGGCAGACTTAGTAAGATGTACACCTCTGCAGACCCGCAATGTTGGAGGTGTGGCACCGACCGAGGCTTGATGTTCCACATATTTTGGTCCTACCCAAGGTCAGGGAATTCTGGGGAGAGGTCTTACCCATCATTACACAGGTAACCGGAGTGCAAATTCAGGAGGATCCGGCCCAGGTCCTACTTCATTTGAAGAAAAAAAGCTGGGAGGTCAGCACTCCTTAAAATATAACATTTAATGATGTTCTCATTAAAATTGATAGTACAAAAAACAGCAGTAAAAGAAATGGAGATCAAGTCCCAATAGCAATCTAACGCGTTTCGGATAGCATAGGGTCCTTAATCATAGATAAATATACAGGTAAATATGGACATTTATATACAAAAGTACCACTTACCTCGCGGGGACTGCATCGCCGACAGCTTCCGGGTAGGGCGGAGTGACGTCAGCGGCAGCAACAGCGGCGTCCCGGCCAATGGCAACCAGAGTAATGGACCAATCAGAGGAGAGAAAAAAAAAAACTCTCCCCATTGGTCAACTGGAAGCCAGGCCGAGGCGTCACCCCGGCAACAGCAAAGACGCCACAACACCGAGTAGGGGAAAGCAATAGAGCGGCGCCCCCGTCAGCCACAGAGGTGCCCAGCCAAAAAACGGGGAAAGAACAACCCCTTACATAGGGTCCCAAGAGATGGAACAAGGGGGGCTGGGACAACACCGTGGCGAAACGGGGGCGCCGCTCCAAGCCCCCCGGGATGACAAGCAGGGCGATGCAGAAAGAAACCCGGTCCACACGGGGAAAGCAAAAAGACATAATATATACAAAAATATCAATAGTCAAAAAGTATGTCAGAATTAAAGGGGTATCACAAGTTGTCAATATACATGATAAAAGTAATTTGGAAAAAGTTACTATACTTGAGTGTCTAAAATATATAAATCCAGTGGGCATATCATAATTAAGAACAGGTACTGTACAAGCAGAGATCTAACAATATAAATAGTAGGTAAACAAGAGAGTACAGGAGATACTACACAATTAAGCATGCGGCAGAAGGTCCATATGAAAGCATCCACCGTATAGTCTACCTATAAGATACCTACTTCATTTGACAAAGCTTCCAGTTGGGAAATACAAGAAAACCTTGCGAGTCCATTTGTTGAATGCTGCCAAACAGGTGATTCCTAGGTTATGGAAAAAGAAAAGCGCCCCATCCGTGAGAGACTGGGTATTAAATATCTGTGTGATGGAGGACCTAACAATGTCACTCCACGACAGAGAGGAGCAGTTTAGGACAACATGGATGCCCTGGCTAATGTTCCAAAATCAGAGGGGTTTGGAGCCCTGTTCGGCTAATGGTGCCCCAGGGTGCATCCGCGCTGCTGGGCCCGCGACTTGTGGGGTGGAGAAGGTTTCTCACTGCCGGGGACCTGATGCATAAACTGCTGCCCGCCGCCTGGGAAATGAACAGCCCTTCCAAAATCACAGTTGAAAATGTGTAGCACAAAAAAGTGGAAAAGGGTCTGACAAAAGAGGGTGACAAAAACTCTAGGTAGGCTGACACTTAAAGGGTTAAGTGCTGTTCTGGTGTCGGTTTCTGAACAAGTTCCTTTCTTCGCTGATACTCATCTATAAGCCTGGTCTTTACAAATGCTAATGTGAGATCTGTCTCAGGCCTTGTCTCCAGCACATTGATCAGTGCAGTGTATGTACCAGGTAAGCTGCACAACAACATGGCTGCAGTGTGTCTGTTATATTCTCACTAACTGATCTGAGTTGTACGATCAATTCCAGCACGACATTCATATGCTCCTGCTTTGCTATGCCTCATTTTGTAAAGTTTAAAAAAAAAATTTTTCAGCACAAACAACTTCCTGTTTAACTGGATCTCTCCCAGTCCTGATTACTTCCCTGTGGCCTTTCTGTAGTGAAAACCGTCCACAATTCATCTCTGGATAATAGCATTTCCTCTTTAAACTTTCAGAGCTGATAATTGTCATTGAGAGTTTAAGCTCCGAGTTGCTGGCCATTCCCCCTTCTTTATATACAAGAACAATATTACTTGTATACCAGAGATGTCTCTGTGGAAACTTTATGTCGATCTTCGCATTGGCTGTGCTGTTCCCTGTTCGGAGCTTTGCTCTGACTGGGCCACATCTGGTCACTAAGCTTTATTCAGTGGGCTTCATTTGGTCACTGGGCCCATAACCTGTTGCAGAGTGTGAGTCCTGGGTGGAGCGGAGTCCAACCCAGTAAGACATTTGTTGTGTAACAGGATCTTGCTTTACTGGAACATGCGTGCAGTAGGAGAAGGTCACCTTACATGATGGATATCATGGTGGAGACAGGAGAAAGAAGTTATAGAGATCACCTCAATATACAGAAAACGACATGCAGTAGTGAATGTACAACAGAGCCTACACATAGATATATGCAACTAGTGCAGTAACCTAGCAATATAGATGCAAAATACATAGAGACAAGCTGTAAGTATCTCAAGTATATCAACATTATCTACATGACAAAATACTGGTTTATGACACTGTAGAATTGTTTGTTACTTCTACAACTACATTAATTGATATTCACTTGACAATAGGGTTTGGGGCCGGCTACCGTGGGTGGATCATGTGGGAGATGGTGGTCCGGCTCGGGTCCCCCCTTTCACCTGGTGGATACTCCTGCCCTTGCTCATTTTACAGATATGTAGTTGACATGCCTGTAGAAGGGCCTTTACCCTCTCGGGTTGTGGTGGACTCTTTGGCCCTTTTGCCCACCTCTGACTGGGCCTCACAGGGGGCTCGTCCCATGGTGTGGCTCAGATTTTGTTGTTCATCTGCAACACATCTAAGAAGGTTGCCTTGGCGTTTGGACAAGCTTACCAGCTTAGGCCAAGGATGATCTGTCACTTTATAGGAGAGCAGATTCCATGAGAATTGAATTGATTGTGATAGGGAGGGAGCAGGACATCTAGGATGTGTGGAAAAAAACTACATAAAAGTTAGAAAGATATGATCATATCTAGACTATGAAAGATACACATAAGCAAGACACTGCACTTCAAATGCTCCTGGAATTGATAGAAGTCAGGAAATTAATACTTTGAAAAAAACTATATTAGCAGGCCTGTAGGCAATAGAGACAAAGATGTAGGGGTAAATTATAGGAATTATCGAACAAATGTGAAAGACTACTGGCTCAATCATTACACCCTAGGCTGGCTAAAATATATATTCCGCTTATTAAATCCCAGAAAAGGAAAACCAACATAACCCAACCGATATTGTTGACGCATTTGGGGCATATTATATATATGAGCTTTTTATCCACAATATAAATGTCACCGTCCAGGAAAAACCCAAGACTAGATTTTCCCCCAAATGTTTTAAAACCTTTAGGGGCTTTTGCCCCCCTCTAAAACCAGGGTCTTAAACAGCTTTGCACTGGACTACCCATTTGCCAAACACTACCAGCATCTTGGACCATGTTGGTCTCCACCTACAGTAGCTGACACCTGGCACCCTGAGCATTTATTACTCCACCTGTGTGTCTGTGTGGCAATCCAAAAAACAGGTTGGTGGATTACGAGGAGAATACTGGGGAACTCTGCCTTAAGGCATACAGTTCATCCAGGGGTGGCCATAGCCGCCTGTACAAATAACATTCTTACTAACTAGCTGGGAAGTATATTGATGGGGGGAGGGGCTCAGCAGGCATGTCTCAGGCTGACCATGTGCTGTTAAAATAGTAAAATCCAGGGCTGATTTTTTTACCCCAGTCGGCCACTGCCTATTTTGCGATCCTCCCCAAACTGAGTGAGGATAATTCTCCCTAATGACAAGACGGAGGACCTCTCGTATAAGGTCAGTCCACTGCTCAGAGTATGGGATACAGTACTACAATGACTACCCCTGTCATACAGTCTGGGTCCCTTAATTTTACTCTTTTACAATCCTGTCTTTATGCTTCTACATTGGGAAGCAGCTAACATCACTTGCCTTGGGCAAACTCTAACTGACTGGACTACCAGGAGGCCAACCTGGTTTTTAGCCCTGCAACTAAAGATATTCTTGGAATCATGTAAACAACAAACCACACCATGACAAATACCGCCTTTGAGACTTTACCTCTAAAGTTTACGCCCCGTATCCATACACTTTCTTTGATCTATCAGTTTGTCTGTGGAGCTCACCCATAATCTCACCTAAGACTTATTAGAAAATAGAAGGCAGAAAGGGGTTGAGACAATGAGATCAACAGACTGGAAGAATGCTCTCATGCTCACCCATAACTTAAATTATACATGAACATATTATATTGGTATTATTATTACTAATAATAATAATAATCATAATAATAATAATATTATAACAGAAAATGCCAATTTTTCCTAAAAAGGGGGTGCTTAGGCACTTCTCAGGGTGGGCAGTCCTCCCTCCATACTGGAGATTACAACCCCCCCAGATTAGAGACTGGATTGAAGCTTTAGAGAATATAAGGAAAATGGAAGAAATGCTGGCAGATGTTGGTGAGAGTATTCAACACGTTATCATTACTTGGGCTGCCTGGCTCCTTTTCAAGACTCACTTAAAGTGGACCGTCACCCATAAGATTCCCGGGCCGATCACCTCCCTCACCGCGGGACATCCGAGATCTGGATGTCCCGCGGTGAGGGACCCCCCCCAAAACCCCCCAAAAACGTACCTCATCGCCGGCGGCCGCCGCCGCCTCCCGCGCGCCCCTCTAGACGTGCGCGCGCCCGCGCCGGCCGTTTGTGAATGGCCGGCACGCGCACTGTCAGAGGGGCGCGCGGGAGACGGCGGTGGATGCGCTGTGTTGTCCGCCGCTGTCACCCGCTTGTCCGTCGGCGGTGATTGGTCAGCGCGGCCACGTGGGAGCGTGGTGAGGTGAGTTTTGGGGGCTTTCTGGGGGGTTTCAAACAGCGGGGCACCCTTAATCAGGGTGCCCCCCTGAAGTGGACCACAACCCAGGATAGTCAAAAGCCTGGGTGTTGGTCCACTTTAAACTTGTTGACATTCTAAAATAAGCAGGATTCGCTAGCTACACCAGTATACTAGGCAGCGGGGCTTATTATAGACAATATATTTCTCTCACCAGTGTCACTCTTCTCTCCGCCTCTTTTCCTTTTCCTCCCCTCTTTTTCCCTTCCTTTTTTTTCATTTCTTCTGATATAGTTTCCTTTTCTCTTTACTTTTTATTTACAACATAGAAAAAAATGACCAATCACAAAGTTCTTTATAGGGATCTCACCTTTTATTGCAGGGTTCACCAACCAAAGTAAAATGCAATCACCTCCTACCACCATTAATTAAAACTAAGCACACATAGACGAGGCAGAATAATATGGTTTATTGGAAAATATTATAATAATCATTGTCATATACTCATAGATACAGTATACATACACATATACAATGGCAAGATTATGGTATTCTGGTAATCTTTCTTCTCTGTGTCCTAGTACTTTATACATTTGCTGTCCTTGTACTATAAAAAAATGTAATACACGTTGATTACAAAAAGCTAAGGATTTTAATGCTGGAGCTATTAATATGTTTTGTTGCACTGGTTTATGCACCTGGGCAGGTGTACCCGAGCTCCTCATTGAATTAAAAAAAGAGATCGAGTCAAATCAATTCATAAACATTTGCTGGATCCTATGGGCTCTGGCAGCAGCGCTGATCTCTCATTATGCCAAGGTGAACTGAATGGCTGCCAGCTGGTACATGCAGGGTGGATCATGGGTGGATGCCGCGGATGCTGTGCCAATTATGAGAGCGCTCACACATGCTCCTTATTCGCACAGCTCCCTCTGCCTCTCTGCTCTATCCACCCTTTGTTCACCCACCTGTCTTAGACTCTAGGGCCTGATATATTTTTGTCCACTTTAAAGTGAACCATTCTAAAAAGCTAACACTGGTATAGGAACCTGTAAACGTAAAAACTTTTTCCATTAAATATCTTGTTCTGGCATTGGTGACCTTGGCATGATAAACCCAGTTTATCTTGTATGAAATCTTTTTTTTGTTATGCTGTCAATTCAGTGTCTTATCAGGCAGAGCAGCTAATAATGAATTTAAAATGGACAGGCAGGTGATAATTACTAAAGGATTAGAATACTCAAAATGCTCCTTACAATTATTAGCTTACTCGGGGTCTTCATTAGATCAGCTCCCATTTGCCTCCCACTCTGCCCTATGGCTTTTCGCCTGGTTAAATTGGTACATTAACAATTTTATTTTAGAATAAAGTTCACATTTTTGTTTTAGGCCTTTAAGACCCACTGGGGAGATTTAACCTTAATTCCCATCCGAGCAGACCAAATTGGAGGCTTATTAGCACAGCAATACTATTTTGTCACAATCATTTAGATTTAGATGATACACATTTTATCTTCATTGTCACCATATTTGAGTTCAGGTGGCACTTGTGAAATTTTTTCTGAAGTCACAACATAGCACTTTCTTTACCTATTTAACTAGATTTTTCTCTAAAGTTTTGCCCATCAATTTAAAAAGGGACAGGCAGCAGCTCCTAACTGACTAACTATGGTAGGGATATTAGACTAGTTTTATTTAGAAAATGTTTAGGAATTCTTCAAAGTTTTATGTAAAGTTTTTTGAGATGAGCGAAATAAAAGCTTAAAAATAAAACTAAATAAACAATCATTTTTTACCAGTTTTTTTGTACACAGCCTCTGAAACATTTCTGAGAATGTCTTTAAGTCCATTAAATTCGTTCACAAAGAACCATTTGCCTTTGGTTCCTGCCATTGTCTGCAGCTCTTCAGTTTGCGCCTGGGCAACACCGACAGCATATATAACAACGCCAGCATCTTGGAGAGCTCTAGCTGTTTCATTAAGTTTATCACAGTCATGGGATTCACCATCTGTGATAATCATCAGGATCTGAGGGACCCCAGAACTCTGACGGCTTCCATGTTTTTTTGTAAAAAAGGTTTTAGAGTAAGTCAGGGCCTTTGCAGTAAAGGTGTTGCCTCCTAATGGTTGATCATTTTGAATAGCTTCTATAATTTCCCTTTTGCTCCTGAATTGGTTCAGATAAAATAATCTTTGTGGATCATCTGAGTACTTGAGAGCTCCGAACCGAACTTTAGTTGGACCGACATTTGATTGACTTACTAGTGATATGATAAAGTTTTTCATTGTAGTATATTGCTGGGGACTTATACTGCCAGATGTATCAATCACAAAAACGATATCTGCTACCTGTATTTTTAAACATTCTGTGAACAAATAGATGAACCAGTCAGATAAACAACTTGAGCAATGGTAACAGATTTGCAACTCATAATCAAACCATTAGTAACATTTATTGTAGCATACTAAAAATACACAAAAATAAATTATAAAAATAAATACTAATCTAGGTTGGAAAAAGACACTTGTCAAAATCAGCCTCCACACACCACCCCTTGTTATTTTGTAGGATGGTGAAAAGGAAAGGTAAAACAAATCCTTTTTAGTCCTGAAGGCAATCAGAATAGATTCCTGGACCCCCTGACCAAAAGAATTACAGAATAATGGTAAAAATTACAGTTCTGGATGTTTTTGATACTGTGGGAGTAGATGAATAAGTCTGAAGAGGCTCTTAAGAGGGTAATTAAAAAAGATTTGGAGCGACTCTCCATAGTCTTTAATGGTTATCTGTGCATTGGGTTTGGAGAGCCTGCAACGAAAGCCATTTAAAACATAAATATCCAGCTTCTGAATGGGGTTTTTAAGAGAAACAAAAGCCCAGATTTCCACTATCCCAGGTTTTGTGTCTTGGGATTTGGGATGCCCAGCTGTGTAAACCCCCACAAAACAACAAGTCTGCTTGCCTCTCCATATATCCCATGGCACATATGCGAGCTCTACCCCAATCAGTGTTCTATGCCGTGCATATTAATGAGTGGCATAGAAAGCTGAATGAAAGGAAAGTGGCAATGTTTCCTGCGGCCTCTTTCCAACAGCTATGCCTACCCACAGCAGCCATTCAGATAGGCCTGGGTGGGTGTGCTCATGAGCCGGAGGGATGCTGCTGCGGTCTGTGCATTTGCCATGGGATTGGCATGTTCCAGAATGGTATGATTCATAGGCCCTTATTTATGAAGGAATAGCGACAGGTAGCGACTGGTGAGCGGCCGGCAATGACGGGCCCTGCCACGAGAACGCCGGCTCCCCACCACAATCACACATTTATCAAGCCAATCCTGCTTAGCGACTGAGATAGTGCCATATAGCCACTCATTCATCATTATTCCAGCCTCAGCCCACAGCGCCAGCGTCCGACCTTGAACAGCAACAGGTATGACCTCTCGCTACCTGGCGCTCTCCAATGCATTTCAATTGAACAATCTTTAAATATTAATAATTAATTGTTATTAATTGTTTTTCTTTTTTTTTGAATGTGAAAAATTCTGTGACCACTTCTGCCATTTTAGATAATTTTTTTAAGGGAAAAAAATAAAAAAAAAAATAAATTGTACAGAATTGATATTACAGGTCTGATATTAATGTATTCATATTACCAAATTATTTGAAAAACGTGTTTTTTTTTGTTTCCAAAAATATGGTTGTTTGGGGGTTAAAAAACTACTTTTAACCCATCGCCGCCAGCGCTCTGGGGTTTAAACATGCATTTTACAGCGCGAGATTTTTTTGAGCGTGATTTTTTAATGAATATGGTGGGAGCCGGTCGCTAGGGCCAGTCACTATCATGCGCTCCCATACAGCGCGGAACCTGTCAAATAGCGACTCCTCACCCAATATTCAACATTACAGCAAACCGACTGAGTCGCTATCAACTACAGAACAACGGACAAGCACAGCGACTACTAGCAGGCGCACTGAAAATGCCGCTACAGTCGCTCAACTGTCGCTACCTGCCGCTATTAATGAATCGGCCTCATAGACTCAACACTGGTGATTGCTCCACTTTAAATAGAACGGTTCAAATGTTAAGACAGATGGAGTCTTCATTAAAATGACTAAGTTAAATAAAGTATATTATATTAAAAATTGATTTGTTCAAAATTATTTAAATGTTTTTTTCCTCTTTATAAGCTCTAATTAGGATATTGGCATGCTATAAAGTAATGTGTTGGAATTTTGGTTAAAAAAACAAGCTGCAGATCTAACAATAATCATTTTATAAACTTGCCATTGAAGTGCCTTAAAGGTAAACTCAATTTTGTCAGATTTCTGGTGTTCTGCCTTATTGTTTTCCTCCATTGGAATGTAAAATAAACATATGTGTTGGGATTGTGCCCCCAGACCTGTGATTTAGTTATCAGCATGCTGTTTCACAAGTTTCTTATATTCCCGTGGCTCTGTGTTGCTAAAGTTGGATCAGCTTTCTTGGCCATGAGTAAAACCCTTTAGTGTAGCTACCGTCTACAAATTCCAGAAGACTATCATTGTCAAGAGTGAGTCCAGCTCCCCTCTCCCCATAAAGCAGTGCCTGGAAAATTCAGGCAGCAGTAATGACAGGGACCCCTTCGCAGGTTAGAACATGGCCAGTAACCCTTTAGATACTGAAACACAAGATTATGATCCCTTTTGGGGAGGCTGAATTAGAGCAGGAGGGGTTAAACCTGTGAGCTCACAAGTGTGGAGTGTCATCTCTGCCACTCAGATGATTATCCAGCGAGAGTCCTTGCTCTGTACACCAAACACACAGTTACTAACATAAACACTGGATATGAGCGAACTGATTAGTTCGAATCAGAAATTGATTTGAATTTCAGGGAAAAAATTATTTGGCACAAATCTGAATTTCTTAGGCTTTTTTGACTCATGCTGATCAACTCTTCACTTGAAATAGGTAAAACAAATAAACTCATCTGCTGCCTTGAACCATCATCCGGTGCAGGTGTCCAGTGCTGCTCCACGCGCTGCAAATAGAGCATTTACACCAGAATATAAGCTCCCTGGTAGCAGTGAGGTTGCCGGGCGCATGCCATCATCTGGTCCATATGCTGCCAGCATACAATCTAATGCAGAAATCAGCCAATTGGGATTGAGGGGTCATGCGTCACCCACTAAAGCGGGGCCAATCACCACCACGCATGGAGAGTACCCCATCTCTCAAAGGAGACAGGATAAGTCCTACCCACACAGCAAGGATCCTCTCCACCACTCAACACAGATGATCGCATGCGCCTCCCGTCCAACACTCAATTGCCGGACTAACAGACTTAGGATACCAGCATGCCCATAGATGACATACAGCCACAATAGGGTTGATTCATGGTCATGTGCCAACAAATTTGCACATGTTTTTAGGAGCGCCAAGTTGCGCTTAGGCTTCTGCCTGATTCATGGTGGACAAAATGGTATGCACATATTTTTTGTGCGCCAATTTGCGAACGTGCACCCACCAAAGCGCAAACTGGCAGCTCAAAAATTTGCAAGCGAAAATTTGGTCCCCCAAACTGTCTCTGGCGCCTGATTTATGGTATGTTTAGAGGGCAGAAAAGTGTGTGCAAATGTGGCAATTTGAAGAGTGAATTTCCTCCAGCAAATAACAGGCTTATTTCATTCCGAAAACACATGCTGGCAGCATCCAGCATGTTTTTTAACAATTAATGGGTCAGCCACAAGTTAATTTTAGGGATTGAACCCTTTTGTTTTACTTAAGTAGAAAACATTTTTTATCAAAAAGTTGCCAAAAATCACAAAAGTTAAGGTAAAACACCGAAAATGTGGATTTGGGGCTCCAGAAATTTAGCAACAAAAAAAAAACAACTAAAAATAGTTAAATTATTAAGTATTAATATGCAAACCTAGCAGGGGAGGGAGGGTTAAAGAGAACATCTGGGACAAAACATTGGGCAAAAAATACTAAGGGTTAACTTGAATCAAAGTTTCCCCCCCAAAAAACACTTCCCAAAAAATACACTCCTAAATTGCGAATAGAGCTTCGCAGAATACACAGAAGCTGGAGAGATCAAATCGTTATGGAGAAAAAGTTAAGGAAAGGGAAGAAACATGGAGGGACATTGGGACCAATTAAGGACTTAGCCGGCCAAATGCGCTTGAGTCAGGGCCATTTGCGCTTCAAAACAGCAGAATTTTAGGTGGCAGGCTTTAGAAGAGGAATTTTGCATTCCCCCTTGGCGCATGAAATTTGGTGTGCTCCACATGTGCACCATGACCGCGCACAAAGCCTTGAATCATACGCCTAGGCACATGTGGAATCATTTGCGCTTGATATTGGGTTTTTGGTCCTCCAGCCATAAATCAACCCTAATGAGACCGGGGCAGACACATCCCCATGGTCCAGTTTTCCCCCTTCTTGGATATTATGGTGGCAGTGTACGGAGTGGATGATGGTGGTCACCCACTGACTTTACTGCCTTCTTCCTATATTCTGGGGTAAATGCTCTATGCACAGAGCGGTGCAGTATGGGACAGCCTGTGCCAGATAAATGCAGCAAGGCAGCAGGTAAGTTTTATTTTTTTTTAGCATTTCATTACAAATTTGATTCAGACAAACCTGAATTTCTAATAATCGACTTTTATGGAAGTTTGCTCATCTCTAAAAAATACATAGAAAACTTTTTTTTTTTAAAGTCACAAACAAATAGAAAAGAAAAAAATAACAGATAGGCCCAGCACCTTAGGGACATCATTTTGGCACACAATAATGCCAATAATCTACGGAAGGTGTTTACCGTTGTTATATCATTTACATTCTTTTACAGCAACTTGCTCCTTTATGAGGGATCGGAACATACAGATTAATATAGTGGGGTGGTCCCTGGTATTGGTTGTTTTGAAAGCAAATTTGTCCTGTCATTATATGTCCTTCACATGTTGTTTATAACAAGTTTAGTACCTTCACTTATTTGGTTCTATGTGTGGCTGTGAAATAGGGGTGCCATTTCTTTATTTTTGGAAAACTTTGCTTTACCTTTGTGGTTTGCGTGTTCAAAAAACATAAAATTGTAATTACATTTATTACGGCCTTATTTATCAAGGGCTAGCGCCAGGTAGTGTCTGACGAGCGCCAGGTACCGCCAGCTAACGGCGGCTACCGAATCAAGTACGCCCGGCGGTGGTCACAATGACGCATTTATCACGCTAAATGAGGCTAGCGCCGGCGAGAGCGTCAGCTAGCGCGGGATTCATCATGTAGCCGACTGCAACGAACAGCGCCGCTGCTAATCCCATCACAGCGACAGGTATGACCTGGCGCTCCCTGGCGTTGTCCAATGCATTTCAATGGAGCAATCTTTAAATAATCATAATTAATTGCTATTAATGTTTTTTTTTTTTTTTTTTTAATGTCAAAAAATCTGTGACCACTTCTGCAATGTTAGGATTTTTTTTTAAGTAAAAAAAAAAAATAAAATAAAAATTGTGCAGAATTGATATTACAGGTCTGATATTCATGTATTCATATTACAAAATGTTTAGAAAAACTTGTATAATTTTTACATATAAAAAAAATGGTTGTTTGGGGGTTAAAAACTACTTTACACACATCGCCGCCAGCACTCTGGGGTTTAAACAAGGAATTCACAGCGCGAGAAATTTTTGAGCGTGATTTGTTAATGAATCTGCAGCAAGCCGTTCGCTCTGGCCATTCGTTGTCAGGCGCACCCATACAACGCGGAACCTGTGAAACAGCGACTCCTAACCCCGTATTCAACATTACCGCACACCGACTGAGTCGCTGTCAACAAGCAAACCCCGGCCAAGCACAGCGAATACTAGCTGGCGCTGTGAAAATCACGCTACTGGCGCTCATCTGTCGCTACCTGGCGCTATTAATGAATCGGGCTCCTAGTCTTCTACCAACTTTCTAAATTTATTTCATACTAACCTTCTGTATCCGACCTGTAGATTCCAAATATCAGGTCTTCTACTGTGTCCAGCTTGTCAAATGTCTCTACGTAATGAACATCTTCAGCTTCACTTATTTCCAACAACTGAGATTTACTAGCACCGAAAACGCCTACTGAGATGACAATCACACCACTGTTTCTCAGAGCTTCAGCTGGAGCTTTCACCTCATCTTGTGCTTCCCCATCAGTTATTAATATTAGGAACTTTTTAACTTTTGGTCTGGCTCCTTTTTCCTCTTTGAAGTACTGATTCACAAATGTTAAGGCTTTACCAGTAAAGGTGTTTTGTGCTATGTGGTTCATGTTATCAATAGCATTATATATGATATCCTTGGCGCCGTTCTTGCTAAGCTGTAAGACCTCCATAGGGGTATCACTGAACTGGACTATTCCAAATCGTACCCTATCTGGTCCAACTTCTGTTTTGTTCACCAGACTTTTCATGAATGTCTTCATTTTGTTAAAGTCATCTATGGTTATACTTGCAGAGCTGTCCACCAGAAACATGACATCAGCTGCTACTTGTTCGAAAGCTGAAATAATATAAAAAATGCAGTATTTTAGAATTAGCTTTATTCACAATATTTTACAGCTTGGCATAACCTTTCCCTAAAATCAAACCTAATGCACTGGTATTGCACTTGTGATGAGATAACTCAATTACTTGAAGCGGAATTTGACATTCCTGGGTATTGTTCTGTGCATCCAAATTTGCCCTGATGTGAAACCCCCCGGTAAAACTCCCTTCTCCTCGGTCCAACGGCACATGCGCTGGTTCCCATCTAATGTGACTAAGGAATTTGGTAGGTGGCACTCATTGACTTGAATGGGGCGTTCATCCACAGCCAGGGATGGAGGTGGATGCGGCAGCATGTGCTCCCCATTCAAGTCAATGAAAACCGCCAGACGAATGATATAGAGGCTGATTCATTACTAATGCCGGGTATCGGCAGATGAGCATCTATATAGAGTCGCTTAGAGCGACTGCTAGTAGAGGCTGTAAGCGGGTATCGGGTGTGACAGAGCGCCTCAGTCGCTGTAGTAACCTGGCCCGCATTGATGAATGTGATGTATGTTGGGCGCTCTAACACCAGTACAGCGCTGCAGTGAGCGAAAGGTAGCGCCAGCTCAGTGCGATCGACTCTCACCGCTCCGCACCATAATTGTCAACACACACAGCGTCTGCGCTCTAAATCTGGTCGCTATAGCATAGAGCGCCAGACGCTGTGTGATTAAAGTCTGTTTTTGAACACATATACACCAGTAACAATGCGAAAATACATGGAATGACATTGTTTTAACACTCTGACATTAACACTTTAGTGTCAGACCTGTAATGACAATTCTGCATAAAAATATAAAAAATACAAAAAAGTTTGCAGCCAGGAGAGGTCACACAATGATTTGAGCAAAAAAAAAAATGGCAGACACGCTGTTTAAACACAAGCAAATGAACACCCACTGAAATGTATGGGAGGGCGACAGTGAGCGAAAGGTAATACCTGGCGCTCTGGAAGCTAGAGCACTGGCGCTATATGTTGAGCCGCCTGTAATAACACATTGGACGCTACATGGCGCTGTTAGAGGTGCTCACCAGATTTTCTTAAATGTGGTACAGCACCCAGCGTTCACCTGCCACTACGAGGCACTACCTGGCGCTAGCCTTTCTTAAATAACCCCTTTAGCCACAATGTGCAGTGATTCAGCACCAGGTGTAAAAAGTGCCATTGCTTAATCGCCCCGTAGGTAGACAATAAAAATGAATGGCACTTTATAGAAAACGTAGAGCACTTTTTACACCTGGTGCTGAATCACTGCACTTTTTGTTTTTCATCTAAAGTCACTATTTACTCAATAAGTGTCAATTCTTAGTCGGTGCGCAAACATGCCCCAGCTTCAGAGTTTTCTGCACTTTGCTGAATCGCCCCCTAGGTAGACAATAAAAATGAATAGCACTTTATACTCGGAAAAGTAGTCATTCACTTTTACTGGCAACCTAAGGGTTCACTCAGCACCTATCTGAAAAAGAACACGGCTATTTTTTCCCACATAAAGTGAACTTTTTACAAATAGCCCTGAACTGACCCCAATGTGCCAAAAATGCAGACAACAATGATGTCCCTGTATGACCTAGTGAGCCCTGTTTTTAGATTTTCCAGGTTCTTGAACTAATACCCAAAGCAATACATCCTAAGCAAGGTTTTAGAATGAGGGGGTAGCACACTGCTACACACCTACAGAACCCACATCAGTGAATTGCGTCAGAGTAAAAAGTGGCAGGCAAACAACTCACATGTACTGACACTTTGATCCCCACCACCCTCTAAATCACGAGCTGCGGTTCTTAATCCTAATACTGCAAAGAACAGAACCAGTAAAGGCGCTATGGACAGGAATGGATTTACCGGCTCTCCACGGCTGCTCCAGTGCTAGTACTGGGTGGACGTAGCCTGTGTCTGTGGGTGGTGTCTATTGTGTTCATTGGATCCCGGCCATATGGGCCACACCCACCGGCTGCTGGGAACCAGCAACCGGGAAGCGCCAGTAAGAGTTAGGGTGTGTGTGTGTGAGTGTGTGTGTGTGTATGTGGGCAGTGGGGGGAACAGCAGCAGTGGGTAGGCAGTCATGAATAGTTTACCCTGCCTGCCCGCTGGCTTATTATTGTCCAGCGCTGGGGCGGATGCCGCACACTGACTGTAATGGAGGGATCCACCTACTGACTGTAATGAGGGATGCCACTCACTGGGCAAGAATCAGTACAGCAGGGTCGGTGTGCCCCAAAAAGCCCTGGGCCATTTTCTAACCCCAGTCAGCCCCTGGCTAAGGGTCAGATATTTGTGCAATATAAATTGATAAGGACTAAAACAGGTAAAATGCTCCAATAAAAGAACTGGAATAATCACTTTGCCATACAGAAGGTCTTGAACTGCTCGACTTAGGCCCTTATTTAACAAGGGATAGCGCCAGGTAGCGACTGGTGAGCGAACGGTAATGACGGTCACCGCCACGAGAACGCCGGCTCCCCACCACAATCACACATTTATCAAGCCGATCCTGCTTAGCGACTGAGATAGCGCCAGATAGCGACTCATTCATCATTGTTCCAGCCTCACCCCACAGCGCAAGCGAGCGACCTTGAACAGCGACAGGTATGACCTCTTGCTACCTGGCGCTCTCCAATGCATTTCAATGGAACAATCTTTAAATATTAATAATTAATTGTTAATTTTTTTTTTTTTTTTTTTTTTTATGTGAAAATTTCTGTTACCACTTCTGCCATGTTAGATTTTTTTTTTTAAGGTAAGAAAAAAATAAAAAAAAATTTGTGCAGAATTGATATTACAGGTCTGCTATTAATGTATTCATATTCCAAAATGTTTTTATAAACTTGTTTTTTTTGGTTTCCCAAAATATGGTTGTTTGGGGGTTAAAAAACTACTTTTAACCCATCGCCGCCAGCGTTCTGGGGTTTAAACATGCATTTCACAGCGCGAGAATTTTTTGAGCGTGATTTTTTGATGAATATGGTGGGAGCCGGTCGCTCTGACCAGTCGCTATCATGCGCACCCATACATCGCGGAACCTGTCAAATAGCGACTCGTCACCCCGTATTCAGCATTACTGCACACCGACTCAGTCGCTATCAACAACCGAACAACGGCCAAGCACAGCGACTACTAGCGGGCGCTCTGAAAATGCCGCTACAGTCGCTTAACTGTCGCTACCTGCCGCTATTAATGAATCGGCCTCAAAGTGAATCGTATTTTTAGAAAGTTCGTTCATCATGGTTAAAGATCTGTCACAATAGCTTAAAAGGGTAAGTCCACTTTCATTGCAAATTTTTGAGAGTGTATATTTGTTTGTGCCGAAATGATGTGCTCAAGGTGCTAGATCATCTCAGCACCTTTAAACCGGACCAACAACCATTTTACAAAAAATGGGTGTTGGTCCGCTTTCGCTGGGGTCACCTCGAATACCGGGTCCCCCTCAATCAACCCCCTGCAAACCCCATAAACCTTGCCTGTCACCTCACTCCCTTAGCGACATACAGCCACGTAAAATGGGTGTTGGTCCGATTTAAGACATCATCTTGCCACACAAAAATATACTCATTCAAAAATTCAATTGAAAGCAGACAATTAATCCCTAATAAACAGTGTTTGTGAGAATACCTATGCCCAAAAATTGTATATGTAAGATATATATTAACTACAATGGTCACAAATCTCTGGATTATTGAAACAGGCCATCTCTATCTCTGGGTTTTTGACCATGTAACTGTCGCCCCAGGGCCCGCTTCCAAAGAGAGAGCAAGCAAGTGGGGAAGTAAGAAGAAGAGGTTTTGCAGGTGGTGTATGCGCAGAGAAGTTCTCCACAACTGGGATCCCTCCCCCACACTAAGGACAGGTGTGGTCAAAACCATAATACGTTTTCCAGGCTTTACCTTTAGATGAGAAGATTTGCCGGGCTATCACATTCTTTATGTTTTTCAATGAGCTAAAATTATATACGTAGTGGACTCTTTTCTGTTCTCCAGCAATCTCCAGCAGCTGACTCGGGTTAGCGTCATTTACCCCAATGGCGTACACAATGACATTGTCATCTCTGACAAGTTTTGCGGCTTCCTTTACGCTGTCTTGTGATTCACCGTCTGTAAGGACAATTAGATACACCGGCACTTTTTGGGCCCTGGCGTTGTTAGGATCTACTATATATTGACGAGTGAAATTGATGGCTGCTCCAGTGTCAGTTCCTCCTCCGATCTGTCTGATGTTGTAAATGGCAGATTTTAGGCTGGTTTTGCTGTATTCAGTGTTTATACTAAACTCCTGCTGTCTATCTTGAGCATATTGAAAGGCCGCAACTCGAACTTTCTCATGTCCTATATCAAACATTTCTACTAGCTCCACCAAAAATGCTTTCATGTCCTCAAAGTCCTGGGGTTCAATACTTCCTGAGCCATCGATGAGCAGATAAATGTCAGCAAGGTCTGTGCTGGGAAATCCTGTAGAAGAACAATATTAAAACAATTAAAATGACAGTTAAAGTGCTACAGCAGGGAAGTAAAAAAAAAAAAGGGTACTTAATTTTAGTACTGCGCCGCTGTTCACTGCTTTCTGATGCTCCAGAACTCACCCGATCGCCTTTACGGGGCCCCAGCTGCAGCCGCTGCCTCCTGCGCCTTCCGGGGCCTGAAACTGTATTCTTTGGCATGTGCCAGACCATGCACCAATTCCATCCCACCATCAATGTCGTCAGGCAGCGGCCGCGGGGGAAGGGGGGGATTGTGGGAGCCGGTTAAAAAAACCTGGTGTTTTAAATTATGATTTAACTTAAACCGGACCTTCAACATGATCTAGTGAAAAGCCCAAACCCTTAAAAAAACTATTCCCCGGCATCTAAAATTAATAAATTAATATATATTTATTTAAGTTTTTAGTCACTTACTTATTATTCTTTCCCCCACTGGGCTGCAACTTTGTTCAGGACTCTAGGATATGGGTGCTGACATCTTGACTCAGAAGTATCACACTTACTGAGGAGAGTGGGATAAAGTACAGGGGGGTGGGTTATAGCTGTGCGCAGACAGAGCAGAACTGGGGTCAGGAAAAGGACAGCAATCCCAGATTGCAGAGCAGAACAGTCAGAAGACACTTCCTGTTTGAAGGCTGCCTGATGCTCCATGAGCCGCCATCTTGGATGTTTAAAAGCTCATAACATGCAGTAGATGCAGGTAGGATGATTTTTAATGTGAGCAATCTGTATGTACAGGGTGTGGGAAACATATAAGATATGCTCTTATTCAGGGTGAAGGTCCGCTTTAACTAGCTTTCTGCTGCAGATCTAGACATATTTTCAGCCATCCAGGATTGAAATATACAGTTGCGACTGCAAGTTAGTGTTAATGTTAGTGTATGCAAAGGTTTAAATTGCTGGCAGGGGTGGACTGGCCATAGGGAGACCTGGGACAATTTATGGTGAGGCCAGTTGTGCTGTTGCCCCGGTACCTGGCTCCACTGTACCCTCTCTAGCAAAGAAAACCACAGTCTATGTTCTGCCCTAGAAGCTGTAGCCTAAGAATCATGGCTGTGCCCAGACATACGTACACCTGCACATTATCTGTCAATATAAAAACTTCAGGACTATCGAGTTGGCCATATCCTCCCTGTTTATGATTAGTGTTGGGGTTCGTATTTGAGTCAAAGGTGAATTTTGCACATTTGGTTCAGTTCAGTCAAAACAGAATATTGGCAAAATTCAGGTCAAATTTGACTTGCTCTGTTATTTAGTTAAAAAAACTTTTTAAAGAAACTGTCGGGGTAAAAACAATAAAGAGGGATGATGCAGACCACGCCATCCCTACGCTAGACCGCGGCCCGTGGTCTCATCGCTGCCTCATCATTTCTTCCCGGCATCAGTCACGATTACACATGTGCTTCTTTTCATTTTTTATGGTGTTTTGTTTGTAGTGAATAGAGCCGGTGTGGCCAGTCATCATTACTGGTGCTAGAGGAGGAACGCTCAGCCCCGGGCTGCCCAGATGGTGAGGACAAGTTAGCCAATGCCATTAAGGCCCTTATTTATGAAGGAATAGCGACAGGTAGCGACTGGTGAGCGGCCGGTAATGACGGGCCCCGCCACGAGAACGCCGGCTCCCCACCACGATCACACATTTATCAAGCCAATCCTGCTTAGCGACTGAGATAGCGCCATATAGCGACTCATTCATCATTATTCCAGCCTCAGCGCCAGCGTCCGACCTTGAGCAGCGACAGGTATGACCTCTCGCTACCTGGCGCTCTCCAATGCATTTCAATGGAACAATCTTTAAATATTAATAATTAATTGTTATTTTTTTTTTTTTTTTTTTAAATGGGAAAAATTCTGTGACCACTTCTGCCATTTTAGATCATTTTTTTAAGGGAAAAAAAAAAAATAGTACAGAATTGATATTACAGGTCTGATATTAATGTATTCATATTACTAAATTATTTAAAAAACTTGTTTTTTTTGGTTTCCAAAAATATGGTTGTTTGGGGGTTAAATAACTACTTTTAACCCATCGCCGCCAGCGCTCTGGGGTTTAAACATGCATTTTACAGCGCAATAATTTTTTGAGCGTGATTTTTTAATGAATATGGTGGGAGCCGGTCGCTAGGGCCTGTCGCTATCATGCGCTCCCATACAGCGCGGAACCTGTCAAATAGCGACTCCTCACCCAATATTCAACATTACGGCAAACCGACTGAGTCGCTATCAACTACCGAACAACGGCCAAGCACAGCGACTACTAGCGGGCGCTCTGAAAATGCCGCTACAGTCGCTCAACTGTCGCTACCTGCCGCTATTAATGAATCGGCCTCCCAGTTTCCTTACTACAGGAATTGTGCGATTCAGCTGCGCGGGACTAATATATGTGAGTATGTGGTGTTCATGGGCATACATACCATAGAGGCAGGGAAGGCAACTGTTACCGGGCCCATGGTAGAAGGGGGTGCAATGCAAGCGGCCTGACCCTACCTGTTACAACAGCAGCAAAGTGGGAAACAGTGGTATGCAGTGTTTGAGCGCTGTCTGCAAGGAGAGTCATAGGTTCTGCTGGGAGCAATGTTTCCCCCTGCCACACTTATAGAGCACTCGAGGAAGAAACGGACCTCACTGGGCCCCACCAACCTGGGGCCACAGCTGCCAACACTACCTAGGGTTTCACAAGGGGAATGGACTCTGGGGGCCCAACTTACATTCAAATATTACTGGCTAATTTTAAGGACTTTTGCACACAGACATTATACCTATGGTATTGTTTGTGAGTGGATAACCTGTGTTCTCCTACCATAGATTAATGACATCTAGCAAAGCCTACTGTCATGGAAAAATGGTCACACTTTTGGTGATTGGGACCCCCAAAGGGCCCCACAGTTCAGGGGCCGATTGGAGGTTTCCCTGGTAACTTGGTGAACCAGGCCAAGCCTGGTCTCTGACTGATTGGTCTACTCACAAACCAAGGTTGCAGTTCTTGCACTTCACTGCAGGTATTTTAGTGCTGGGGCATAGGTCTTTTTTTTTTAGGTGGGGCCCGCTCTGATTTTTGTTATGGGACCCTGTGAAATCTATGTACGTCCCTGATGGTGTTTATTGTTTTTGCCCGGACAGGGACTTTAAAACCACTAATTTGTCTGTAGATGATGGCAGAGGTCACCATTAGCCAACCTATGTATTTGAAAAAGTAAATATTATAAAAAATTATAGTACACTTCACAATAATGTTAGAGGCCCCCTTTAACAAAATTATATATTTTCACAGTAAAAAAATAATTTTAACTCCTTCAAAATTGTATTTATGTAAAGCAGAGGGCCCTTTTAACAGGATGATGTAATTTATGGGGTTTATTTAAGAAGCGAAATGCCAGGTAGTGCTAGATACATGTCATGTCCCAGTGCAAAAGGTGTATGTTTGAAGGTCAAAATCCATAGTGCCTCTGATAATGCCAGGTAGTGTCCCATCTATCATCAGTGCTGGCGAGTATATGAGTGCTGGCGCTGTGTTCCCTATAGTGCCACATAAGACCAGGCGCTCACCATGCACTGTGTGGCCTTATCCCATAGATTGGACTGGGTTGGTTATAATTTCGTTTGCCATTTTTTTAGGGGGCTGGTGCATGTGCGCCATTTTTGGCACTTTTGGGTTGTAAGGCAAACTTGCAATTTGGGCCATGCAAAACCTGTCATGCCATTCAAGTGTCCCCACTGCAATTCCTGGTGTTTCAGCAGTGAAGATGTGTAGCCATCACCCAAAAAACAAAAATTAGGGATTGCAGCAGGCGCTGTATGCCTGTTTTCCCCTTTTTACAGCGCCTGTGCGGGCGCTGTGTGTGCGCAGTATTAAATCTACTGCAATTCCGGCAATCCCAGCCGGTGCTATGGGTCGCTAGTGCATAGGCTTGTACAAGCAATGTGAGTTGTGCTCGAGAGTTGCGGTGCAGGCACAGAGACGCTCATCTTGCGCCACAAGATTTTGTTGTAAATAAGGCACTTAAGGGAGACTTAAAACCAGGGATACAAATGTATCACGGGCAGGCTGATTCATCATTAGCGGCAGGTAGCGACAGATGAGCGTCTGTAGCAGGCATTTTCAGAGCGCCCACTAGTAGTCGCAGCGCTCGGCCGTTTATAGCGACTCAGTCGCTGTTCAGTAATGGTGAATACATTGTGAGGAGTCGCTATATGACCAGTACAGCGCTGTATGGGAGCGCATGTCAGCGACTGCTCATAGCGACCGACTCACACCATATTCAGCAAAAAAACAGCCTCACAAATCTCTGGCGCTGAAAAATGCTTGCTTGAAGCCCAGAGCGCAGGAGGCGGTGAGTTTAAAGTCTGTTTTTCAGCATCTATCCAATAGTAACAAAGCGAAAACATATGGAATTACATTGTAACAACATTGAAACATGAACACTTTAATGACAGACCTGTAATGTCATTTCTGAAGAAATATATAAAAAATGAAAAGATTAAAAAAAAAACTGCTTTCTCAATGCCAGAAGAGGTCACAGAATTATTTGTGATTTTTTTGAAAAACAAAACAAAACAAATACCCCGTTTAAAGAGAAGAAAAGGTTCATCCATTGAAATGTATGGGAGAGCGACAGGTAGCGAGAGGTCATACCTGGCGCTGTGCAAGGCTGAACGCCGTCGCTGTTCGCTGAGGCTGTGAAAATGATGAATCAGACGCTATATGGCGCTATCCCAGTCGCTAAACAGATTCTGCTTGATAAATGTGTAATTGCGTGCCGTGTCCGGCGTTCACCAGTCGCTACCTGTCGCTACCTCTCATTAACCAGCCACTACCTGACGCTATCCCTTCTTAAATAAGGGCCTTAGACTATATGTTCCCACCCACCTATCCGTTACACTAAGAGCATGCATTTTGTGAGTATACCAGAGGTGCACTGTATCAAGATATGTGCTGCGTATTTGATGTGTTTGCGTTGCATTTATGTTGCATTTTTTTAACAAAACTATTTTTTTGCACAACAGTTTAATAGTAAAGTCAATAGCCTCACAAGTACAAGCAGATGCACTGTGTTATACATGCATTCACAGACTATTGGCCTATTCTAGCATTATATTACTTAAAAATAATACTTGTAATGTTTTCCCAACGTGTTGCACAACTCAGGGCATCTGTTAAACATAATGGCCAGCATTAGTTCTTGCGTTGTTACTGCATTGCCTAATGCAGCGCAATCGGATAGGAGTGAACAGAGCCTAAATTCTACATTTTATTATTAAGTGTTAGAATTGTAATAACTAGGGATGAGCGAATCGATCCGGACGAACCCGGATTCGATCCGAATTTCAGGAAAAATTCGATTCGGATCGAATCCGAATTTCCCCGCGATTCGATCGCTCGAAGTTTTCCTTTAACCCTTTTGTTGCCAAGCACGTAACACATACGTGCTGGCTTGGCTGGGCCTTAAGTGCCAAGCCCGTAGGTGTTACGTGCTTGACTTTCCTCGCTTCTAGTTTAAAAAATAAAAATCAAAAATACTCACCTGACCCCTTGTTGGATCCGGCCGGGTCTCCTCTTTAATTTGGTGCCATCCGATCCCCCGTGGGGGGTCGGATGGCTCCAGGAGAGCCCCCGGAATAGGCCGCCCCCCCCCGCTTCTGCAGCAGCAGCTGCTAACTGTAAAAAAAAATAAAAAATAAAAATGACATTCACTTACCTGTGTGTGCGCTGGCTCCCGCTGTCCCTCCTCTTCACCTGGGGGGCCTCCGATCCCCCCCCAGGACTTACCGATCTTCAGGAGAGAGCCTGGGAGGCTCTCTCCTCTCTTCTTCTCGATGGCGGCCGCCATCTTGCCTCTAAGCCCCGCCCCCTTGGGGGCGGGGCTTATGACGTCATCCCGGCCCCGATCACCGGCTTCAGCTTTCTCAGCTTCTCAGATGCCGGTGATCGGTGCCCTGGAAGGAGGTGACAGGAGATCCTCTGATCTCCTGCCTTCTCCTTCTCTGGATGCCGATCACAGGCATCTGTAAGCTGAGCGGCGAGGGACAAGAGCTTGCAATCGAAGGTAAGTACAGTTAAAAAAATTTTTTTTTTTTTTGAATAAAATACTTTTTATTATTGTGTGGTGGTTTTTTTAACAGTTAACCCTTTGTGAGCTGGTAAGGGGTCCATGAGACCCCTTATACCAGTTCACAAGGCTGGGGGGGGTGGCAAGTCACCTGCCCTAGCGGGTGACTTGCCATTAACCCCCGCACCCCCATTACCTGCCTCCCCAAAGGCCAGGGGGGGGCAGAAGAGCCCGGGCCCACATAGGCTATGTGGGCTCGTAGGCTGCAGGGTGGGGGGGCCACCAAAGCTGGCCCCCCCACTCTGTGCCTACAAGCCCCCATAGCTGGTCCCGGGCTGGTTACTTTGGGTAAGGGGGACCCCACGTCATTTTTTTTTTGATTTTTAAGGGTTTTTAACCCTTAAAAATCCAAAAAAAAATGGGGTCTCCCTCCCCGGGAAGGGGGGACCCTATGTCATTTTTTTTTTTAATTAACCATTTGTCATCCAGCAGCTATAAAAGGCTTCTGGGCAGGAAAGGGTGTCTACCTATACATATGTGGTATCGCTGTAACCGGGAGAAATTGGGGTTTCTCACGCAATAAGATTTTATTGACAAACTTACATTTTTTATTACAAAAAAACTCTACAAATTGTAAAAAAATATATATTTTTTAATTTTTTTCACACATTTCACCCAAAAATGTTGAGAATACACCTAAAAAATACAAACAAGACATTTCATGTTAAAGCCCAGACTCTGTTGAAAAAAACAATATATAATTTTCCTGGGAAATCCCTGGAAATCCTTTCAAAAATGACAGTTGAACATGTGTAGCGCAAAACAGTGAAACTCAGTCTGGCAACAGGGAGTGGCAAATGCTGCAGGTAGGCTGGCAGCGAAAGGGTTAACATCCATTCATTTACATTTACAGGCATTCTAAGATGGCGGACGGGACATGTCTGGACATCTATCCCGCGCCAGTGCAAGCTGGGGCAGTCACATGCAGCCTATCAGCAGCCAGCAAGCCCGGTGACGTCACAGCGCTATTTAAGTCGGCCATCTTGCTTTTCCTTCCTCATTTCTCTATTGCATTCGTGAGAGACAGAACATTGTAGTGAGGGAGATAGGCAGTTAGACAGGCAGGGACAGACAGGGACAGGCTGGAGACAGGCAGGAGACAGACAGGAGACAGACAGAAAGTCAGCGAAAAACAGGGAAAGGTAGGAAAAATCGGAGGCTGTCACAGGGAGATTTTATTTTTTTTTTCATCCAGCCTGAGTGTTACTAGCTGGCTGACTGGCTTTGTTAGCGTTTTCAGGCTGCTTATACTAACTAACTGTGCATATATACTGAACTGATCTTAAGTCTGCTGTGAGGCATCCCATTCTGTGACTACACCAGCCTCTGTTTAAGACCATATAACCATTTGCACTTATTCTAATTGAAATTAGGCCTGATAAAGACACTTTTGCTGTTCATAGCACTACTTGTCCCAGGTTCACTGCTGGGTTTTTAGGGCATCCCATTCTGTGACTACAGCAGCCTCTGTTTAAGACCATATAACCATTTGCACTTATTATAATTGAAATTAGGCCTGATAAAGACACTTTTGCTGTTCATAGCACTACTTGTCCCAGGTTCACTGCTGGGTTTTTAGGGCATCCCATTCTGTGACTACAGCAGCCTCTGTTTAACACCATATAACCATTTGCACTTATTATAATTGAAATTAGGCCTGATAAAGACACTTTTGCTGTGCATAGCACTACTTGTCCCAGGTTCACTGCTGGGTTTTTAGGGCATCCCATTCTGTGACTACAGCAGCCTCTGTTTAAGACCATATAACCATTTGCACTTATTATAATTGAAATTAGGCCTGATAAAGACACTTTTGCTGTTCATAGCACTACTTGTCCCAGGTTCACTGCTGGGTTTTTAGGGCATCCCATTCTGTGACTACAGCAGCCTCTGTTTAACACCATATAACCATTTGCACTTATTCTAATTGAAATTAGGCCTGATAAAGACACTTTTGCTGTGCATAGCACTACTTGTCCCAGGTTCACTGCTGGGTTTTTAGGGCATCCCATTCTGTGACTACAGCAGCCTCTGTTTAACACCATATAACCATTTGCACTTATTATAATTGAAATTAGGCCTGATAAAGACACTTTTGCTGTGCATAGCACTACTTGTCCCAGGTTCACTGCTGGGTTTTTAGGGCATCCCATTCTGTGACTACAGCAGCCTCTGTTTAACACCATATAACCATTTGCACTTATTATAATTGAAATTAGGCCTGATAAAGACACTTTTGCTGTTCATAGCACTACTTGTCCCAGGTTCACTGCTGGGTTTTTTAGGGCATCCCATTCTGTGACTACAGCAGCCTCTGTTTAACACCATATAACCATTTGCACTTATTCTAATTGAAATTAGGCCTGATAAAGACACTTTTGCTGTTCATAGCACTACTTGTCCCAGGTTCACTGCTGGGTTTTTAGGGCATCCCATTCTGTGACTACAGCAGCCTCTGTTTAACACCATATAACCATTTGCACTTATTCTAATTGAAATTAGGCCTGATAAAGACACTTTTGCTGTTCATAGCACTATTTGTCCCAGGTTCACTGCTGGGTTTTTAGGGCATCCCATTCTGTGACTACAGCAGCCTCTGTTTAACACCATATAACCATTTGCACTTATTATAATTGAAATTAGGCCTGATAAAGACACTTTTGCTGTTCATAGCACTACTTGTCCCAGGTTCACTGCTGGGTTTTTAGGGCATCCCATTCTGTGACTACAGCAGCCTCTGTTTAACACCATATAACCATTTGCACTTATTATAATTGAAATTAGGCCTGATAAAGACACTTTTGCTGTGCATAGCACTATTTGTCCCAGGTTCACTGCTGGGTTTTTAGGGCATCCCATTCTGTGACTACAGCAGCCTCTGTTTAAGACCATATAACCATTTGCACTTATTATAATTGAAATTAGGCCTGATAAAGACACTTTTTCAGTTCATAGCACTACTTGTCCCAGGTTCACTGCTGGGTTTTTAGGGCATCCCATTCTGTGACTACAGCAGCCTCTGTTTAACACCATATAACCATTTGCACTTATTCTAATTGAAATTAGGCCTGATAAAGACACTTTTGCTGTGCATAGCACTACTTGTCCCAGGTTCACTGCTGGGTTTTTAGGGCATCCCATTCTGTGACTACAGCAGCCTCTGTTTAACACCATATAACCATTTGCACTTATTATAATTGAAATTAGGCCTGATAAAGACACTTTTGCTGTGCATAGCACTACTGGACCCTGCCAGGTGTACTAACTGCTGGTTTTTAGGGCATCCCATTCTGTGACTACAGCAGCCTCTGTTTAACACCATATAACCATTTGCACTTATTATAATTGAAATTAGGCCTGATAAAGACACTTTTGCTGTTCATAGCACTACTTGTCCCAGGTTCACTGCTGGGTTTTTTAGGGCATCCCATTCTGTGACTACAGCAGCCTCTGTTTAACACCATATAACCATTTGCACTTATTCTAATTGAAATTAGGCCTGATAAAGACACTTTTGCTGTTCATAGCACTACTTGTCCCAGGTTCACTGCTGGGTTTTTAGGGCATCCCATTCTGTGACTACAGCAGCCTCTGTTTAACACCATATAACCATTTGCACTTATTCTAATTGAAATTAGGCCTGATAAAGACACTTTTGCTGTTCATAGCACTATTTGTCCCAGGTTCACTGCTGGGTTTTTAGGGCATCCCATTCTGTGACTACAGCAGCCTCTGTTTAACACCATATAACCATTTGCACTTATTATAATTGAAATTAGGCCTGATAAAGACACTTTTGCTGTTCATAGCACTACTTGTCCCAGGTTCACTGCTGGGTTTTTAGGGCATCCCATTCTGTGACTACAGCAGCCTCTGTTTAACACCATATAACCATTTGCACTTATTATAATTGAAATTAGGCCTGATAAAGACACTTTTGCTGTGCATAGCACTATTTGTCCCAGGTTCACTGCTGGGTTTTTAGGGCATCCCATTCTGTGACTACAGCAGCCTCTGTTTAAGACCATATAACCATTTGCACTTATTATAATTGAAATTAGGCCTGATAAAGACACTTTTTCAGTTCATAGCACTACTTGTCCCAGGTTCACTGCTGGGTTTTTAGGGCATCCCATTCTGTGACTACAGCAGCCTCTGTTTAACACCATATAACCATTTGCACTTATTCTAATTGAAATTAGGCCTGATAAAGACACTTTTGCTGTGCATAGCACTACTTGTCCCAGGTTCACTGCTGGGTTTTTAGGGCATCCCATTCTGTGACTACAGCAGCCTCTGTTTAACACCATATAACCATTTGCACTTATTATAATTGAAATTAGGCCTGATAAAGACACTTTTGCTGTGCATAGCACTACTGGACCCTGCCAGGTGTACTAACTGCTGGTTTTTAGGGCATCCCATTCTGTGACTACAGCAGCCTCTGTTTAACACCATATAACCATTTGCACTTATTATAATTGAAATTAGGCCTGATAAAGACACTTTTGCTGTTCATAGCACTACTTGTCCCAGGTTCACTGCTGGGTTTTTAGGGCATCCCATTTTGTGACTACAGCAGCCTCTGTTTAACACCATATAACCATTTGCACTTATTCTAATTGAAATTAGGCCTGATAAAGACACTTTTGCTGTGCATAGCACTACTTGTCCCAGGTTCACTGCTGGGTTTTTAGGGCATCCCATTCTGTGACTACAGCAGCCTCTGTTTAAGACCATATAACCATTTGCATTTATTATAATTGAAATTAGGCCTGATAAAGACACTTTTGCTGTGCATAGCACTACTTGTCCCAGGTTCACTGCTGGGTTTTTAGGGCATTCCATTCTGTGACTACAGCAGCCTCTGTTTAACACCATATAACCATTTGCACTTATTATAATTGAAATTAGGCCTGATAAAGACACTTTTGCTGTTCATAGCACTACTGGTAAGGTAAGGTGTACTTACTGCTGGTTTTTAGGGCATAGGGTTTTTAGGGTAAGGTGTACTTACTGCTGGTTTTTAGGGCATCCCATTCTGTGACTACAGCAGCCTCTGTTTAAGACCATATAACCATTTGCACTTATTATAATTGAAATTAGGCCTGATAAAGACACTTTTGCTGTTCATAGCACTACTTGTCCCAGGTTCACTGCTGGGTTTTTAGGGCATCCCATTCTGTGACTACAGCAGCCTCTGTTTAACACCATATAACCATTTGCACTTATTCTAATTGAAATTAGGCCTGATAAAGACACTTTTGCTGTGCATAGCACTACTTGTCCCAGGTTCACTGCTGGGTTTTTAGGGCATCCCATTCTGTGACTACAGCAGCCTCTGTTTAAGACCATATAACCATTTGCACTTATTATAATTGAAATTAGGCCTGATAAAGACACTTTTGCTGTTCATAGCACTACTGGACCCTGCCAGGTGTACTTACTGCTGGTTTTTAGGGCATCCCATTCTGTGACTACAGCATCCTCTGTTTAAGACCATATAACCATTTGCACTTATTATAATTGAAATTAGGCCTGATAAAGACACTTTTGCTGTGCATAGCACTACTTGTCCCAGGTTCACTGCTGGGTTTTTAGGGCATCCCATTCTGTGACTACAGCAGCCTCTGTTTAACACCATATGACCATTTGCACTTATTATAATTGAAATTAGGCCTGATAAAGACACTTTTGCTGTTCATAGCACTACTGGACCCTGCCAGGTGTACTTACTGCTGGTTTTTAGGGCATCCCATTCTGTGACTACAGCAGCCTCTGTTTAACACCATATAACCATTTGCACTTATTATAATTGAAATTAGGCCTGATAAAGACACTTTTGCTGTTCATAGCACTACTTGTCCCAGGTTCACTGCTGGGTTTTTAGGGCATCCCATTTTGTGACTACAGCAGCCTCTGTTTAACACCATATAACCATTTGCACTTATTATAATTGAAATTAGGCCTGATAAAGACACTTTTGCTGTGCATAGCACTACTTGTCCCAGGTTCACTGCTGGGTTTTTAGGGCATCCCATTCTGTGACTACAGCAGCCTCTGTTTAAGACCATATAACCATTTGCAATTATTATAATTGAAATTAGGCCTGATAAAGACACTTTTGCTGTTCATAGCACTACTTGTCCCAGGTTCACTGCTGGGTTTTTAGGGCATCCCATTCTGTGACTACAGCAGCCTCTGTTTAACACCATATAACCATTTGCACTTATTCTAATTGAAATTAGGCCTGATAAAGACACTTTTGCTGTGCATAGCACTATTTGTCCCAGGTTCACTGCTGGGTTTTTAGGGCATCCCATTCTGTGACTACAGCAGCCTCTGTTTAAGACCATATAACCATTTGCACTTATTATAATTGAAATTAGGCCTGATAAAGACACTTTTGCTGTTCATAGCACTACTGGACCCTGCCAGGTGTACTTACTGCTGGTTTTTAGGGCATCCCATTCTGTGACTACAGCAGCCTCTGTTTAAGACCATATAACCATTTGCACTTATTATAATTGAAATTAGGCCTGATAAAGACACTTTTGCTGTGCATAGCACTACTTGTCCCAGGTTCACTGCTGGGTTTTTAGGGCATCCCATTCTGTGACTACAGCAGCCTCTGTTTAACACCATATAACCATTTGCACTTATTCTAATTGAAATTAGGCCTGATAAAGACACTTTTGCTGTTCATAGCACTACTGGACCCTGCCAGGTGTACTTACTGCTGGTTTTTAGGGCATCCCATTCTGTGACTACAGCAGCCTCTATTTAAGACCATATAACCATTTGCACCTATTATAATTGAAATTAGGCCTGATAAAGACACTTTGCTGTGCATAGCACTACTGGTCCCTGCCAGGTGCACTCCTTTTTGGGGCATCCAATTCTGTGACTACAGCAGCCTCTATTTAAGACCATATAACCATTTGCACTTATTCTAGTTGAAATTAGGCCTGATAAAGACACTTTTGCTGTGCATAGCACTACTGGACCCTGTCAGGTGCACTTCTTTTTTGGGGCATCCCATTCTGTGACTACACCAGCCTCTATTTAAGACCATATAACCATTTGCACTTTTTGTAATTGAAATTAGGCCTGATAAAGACACTTTTGCTGTGCATAGCACTACTGGACCCTGCCAGGTGCACTCCTTTTTGGGGCATCCCATTCTGTGACTACACCAGCCTCTATTTAAGACCATATAACCATTTGCACTTATTCTAATTGAAATTAGGCCTGATAAAGACACTTTTGCTGTGCATATTCTTACTGCTGCCTGCCAGGTGCACTTCTTTTTTGGGGCATCCCATTCTGTGACTACACCAGCCTCTGTTTAAGACCATATAACCATTTACACTTATTCTAATTGAAATTAGGCCTGATAAAGACACTTTTGCTGTGCATAGACTTACTGCTGCCTGCCAGGTGCACTTCTTTTTTGGGGCATCCCATTCTGTGACTACAGCAGCCTCTATTTAAGACCATATAACCATTTGCACTTATTCTAATTGAAATTAGGCCTGCTAAAGACACTTTTGCTGTGCATAGCACTACTGGACCCTGCCAGGTGCACTCCTTTTTGGGGCATCCCATTCTGTGACTACACCAGCCTCTATTTAAGACCATATAACCATTTGCACTTATTCTAATTGAAATTAGGCCTGATAAAGACACTTTTGCTGTGCATATTCTTACTGCTGCCTGCCAGGTGCAATTCTTTTTTGGGGCATCCCATTCTGTGACTACACCAGCCTCTGTTTAAGACCATATAACCATTTGCACTTATTTTAATTGAAATTAGGCCTGATAAAGACACTTTTGCTGTGCATAGACTTACTGCTGCCTGCCAGGTGCACTTCTGTTGGGGCATCCCATTCTGTAACATACCATACCCCTCTTTATTTACACTAAGCAGCTCTCTTATTTACACTAAGCAGGCCTGTTGGATGCTGAGTGTTACTGCTCACTTTTGGTGTGCATTATATTCTGTTTCATATAGACCCACCGCTGCCTGGGGGTTCTTAAAATATCACCTACTACCACACCAATTAGACTATGTCGGGCAGACAAGTGCCTGGAAGTGAAAAGAGGAGTGGCAGAGGCCAAGATTCCGCAGGCAGAGCTCGCATCAGACTGGGGGCCAGTAGCAGCAGGAGTCACGCTGAGAGACCTAATCTGCCAGTATCTGCTAGCGGTCGGGTCTCCACCAGTAACGCATCTGCCGTGGTAGATTGGTTGACGCGCTCATCAACAACATCATCACAACTTACGTCTGAGACCCCCAGTCTAGGGTCGGTAGGTTCCTCTGACACAACCCTGAGTTGGCATGCCCCGAGAGCAGTCCCTGTCCTCCCATTGCCTCTGGCCTACGCCGTTCCCTCCCCCAGCGACGTATCCTATGCTTTGGGTTCAGCTCCACTCTTTAGTGAGGAGGACCATCAGATAGAGGACAGTCAGCAGCTACTGCCCAGCCAAGAAATGGAGGTGGCTTCTCTAGCTAGGCAGACAAATAGTGATGTGGACAGTGTCGTGGGTGCTGCGAGCGTTCCAGCTCCTGCGCCAGACACTGTTGACGAATCCACGAATATCAGTGACGTACAGCCACAACTCGGTGATGATGATGATGACGATGAAGCCGATCGCACTTCAGGAGAAGAGGGGCGCAGGTTGCCCCGGAGTCAGCAGCTGAGGCAGCAAGGTGGTAGCAGTCAGCATGGGGGCACAATTCCAAAGGCTGGAGCCGGCCGGGGCCGGAGCCGGGGTAGAGCACCTGCTGTGCGGCAGTCTACCTTATCGGGAGGTAGTGGAGCAGGGGTTCCTGGAGTTGGCAACAGCAGCAGTGAATCAGTGAGGCCAGGGGGTGGGAAAAGTAGCTACTCGGCAGTGTGGCAGTTTTTCCTGAAGCATCCGCAGGAGGGTAACATGGCCACATGCAAGATATGTAGGCAGAAGGTGAAGCGTGGCCAGGGTCCAAATGTTGGCACCACGGCCCTGCGTCAAAATATGATGCGTCACCATAAAGCGACCTGGGAGAACCGAGGCTCCCAAGGGGTGGTCCAGTCTGTTTCCTCACCAAGTGAGCTCCCAATTTCTGCCAGCCAAGGCTCCAGCACCTCAGCCGAAGGCAGCTGTGCGTCATACCCATCCTCTGTCACTCCTGCTCCTCCTCCTCCAAGTCATGCATCCCGCCAGCAATCCATCAGCGAAGCCATGTCCAAGAGACAGCAGTATGCGCCCACTCATCCTACGGCGCAGAAGCTGAATGTGCTCCTGTCCAAGTTGCTGGTGCTGCAGTCGCTCCCTTTTCAGGTGGTGGAATCTGCACCTTTCAGAGAACTGATGGCTTGTGCCGAGCCGAGGTGGAGAGTCCCAAGCCGTCATTTCTTTGCCAAGAAGGCAGTACCAGCGCTGCACACTTTTGTTGAACAGAAGGTGGGCCAGTCCTTGAGCCTGTCGGTGTGTAGCAAAGTGCATGGCAGCGCCGACATCTGGAGCTGTAACTACGGTCAGGGACAGTACATGTCGTTTACGGCCCACTGGGTGAATGTGGTCCCTTTGCAGCAGCAGCAGCAACTTGGACAGGTCACGCCGCTTCGGCCTCCGCGCTCCCTGCCGTTGGGCCTGTGACACTGTGCGACTCGGCCTCCTCATCCTCCGCCATCTCCTCACCCTCCACTGTAGGCTCAAGTCTCAGTGCCCCTCCAGTCTACCATGTGTGCAGGGCACGGAGGTGTCACGCAGTGCTTCACATGGTTTGTCTTGGCGAACGGAGTACCACAGGGGAGGAACTGCTTAAATGTATTCATCAGGATATCCAAACATGGCTTACTCCAAGAAAACTTAAAATGGGAATCATGGTTACCGACAATGGGAAGAACATTTTGTCTGCGCTGCGCCAAGGAAGCCTGACCCATGCCCCCTGCATGGCTCACGTCTTCAATCTGGTTGTCAAGCGGTTTCTGAAGTGTTCCCCCCATCTGCAAGACATCCTAACAACTTCAAGGAAACTTTGCATGCACTTCAGCCACTCCTACACCGCCAAACACACCCTTCTTGAGCTACAGCGTCAGAATGGTATCCCCCAACATAGTCTGATTTGCGATGTTTCCACCCGTTGGAATTCCACCCTTCACATGTTGGACCGATTATATGAACAGAGAAAAGCCATCACGGATTTCCTGATGATCCAAGCAGATAGGGGGACTCCCCTGTGTAACTTCAATGTCAACCAGTGGCAGCTCATACGTGACACCTGCCGTTTGCTCAGGCCCTTTGAGGAAGCCACTTTATTTGTCAGTCGGCAGGATTACGGGATGAACGACGTGATTCCACTGCTTCATGTACTACAGCACATGTTGGAAACCATGGCTGGTCAGGGCACTGGAGACATGGCGTTTACATCTTACGGCCACATGAACCCCGTTGGAGCTGAACTGGAGGAGGAGGAGGAAGAGGAGGAGGAGGAGGAGTTGCCCAGCGAAACACAGTTTAGGCTTGGCGAAATGGCTGGTTTATCTAGTCAGCGGACAGGAGAGGAGGAGCAGGAGCAGCCAGAGGAGCTAGAGGTTTTTGAGGAAGGCGAGACAGAGGACCCGGGCACACCGTGGCAGTATGCAGTGGAGATGGAGACAGGTAGTCCATCCGAGTCACTTGCGCAAATGGCACGAAGCATGCTCACGTGCTTGCGTAGTGACCCCAGAATTGTTTCCATCTGTCGGCGGGATGACTTCTGGCTGTCCACCTTATTGGACCCTCGCTTCCGGCACAAAATGGGGGCATTTTTTAAACCCACCGAGAGGGAGGACAAGCTCAACTACTACAAAGACATTCTACGTAGGCAGTTGGCCGATGCCTATCTGCGCCATGGTCCATACTCTCGCAGGTCTGACTCGAGGGGACCTCTGCGCTTACCTTCCACTGCCATGGCCGCTGGGGGGGTTGGCAGGAGCAGCAGCAGCAGCTCCATCAGCAGCAGCAGCCTCAGTCTTCAGTCGCTAATGAGTAGCTTTCTACACCCGCATAGTGAGGCTACTCATGAGCAGCAGGAAGACCTGGAGCAGGACCTCAACCAGCAGGTCATGTCATACTTTGACATGACCATGCCAACACACCTTGAGGATCCGCTGGACTTCTGGGCAGCCAAACTTGATTTGTGGCCGCAACTAGCAGAGTTTGCCCTGGAAAAGCTGTCCTGCCCGGCAAGTAGCGTGCCATCTGAGCGGGTCTTTAGTGCGGCGGGGGCCATAGTTACGGCGAGGAGAACTCGTCTGTCAACTAAAAATGTGGAGAGACTCACCTTTGTCAAAATGAATCAGGGATGGATCAGCCAGGATTTACACCCACCAATGCCTGATGCATGCGACTAGATTCAGCATGGTGACACGTTTTACACTTTCCAAATGGTGCAAAACATATTTATGTCTTTAGGCCAATTTTTGGGCTCCTGCTGCTGCTGCTGCCAACTCCAGGGTGTGAATCATCCAATTCTTGGGCTCCTGAAGCCAACCCCAGTGTCTCTTTAAAGTAATATTTGGGCTCCTGCTGCTGCTGCCAACTCCAGGGTGTGAATCATCCAATTTTTGGGCTCCTGAAGCCAACCCCAGTGTCTCTTTAAAGTAATGTTGGGGCTCCTGCTGCTGCCAACTCCAGGGTGTGATTCATCCAATTTTTGGGCTCCTGAAGCCAACCCCAGTGTCTCTTTAAAGTAATGTTTGGGCTCCTGCTGCTGCTGCTGCCAACTTCTGCCAACTCCAGGGTGTGATTCATCCAATTTTTGGGCTCCTGAAGCCAACTCCAGTGTATATTTGGGCTCCTGCTGCTGCTGCTGCCAACTCCAGGGTGTGATTCATCCAATTTTTGGGCTCCTGAAGCCAACCCCAGTGTCTCTTTAAAGTAATGTTTGGGCTCCTGCTGCTGCTGCTGCCAACTTCTGCCAACTCCAGGGTGTGATTCATCCAATTTTTGGACTCCTGAAGCCAACCCCAGGGTCTCTTTAAAGTAATATTTGGGCTCCTGCTGCTGCCAACTTCTGCCAACTCCAGGGTGTGATTCATCCAATTTTTGGGCTCCTGAAGCCAACTCCAGTGTTTATTTGGGCTCCTGCTGCTGCTGCTGCCAACTCCAGGGTGTGAATCATCCAATTTTTGGGCTCCTGAAGCCAACCCCAGTGTCTCTTTAAAGTAATGTTTGGGCTCCTGCTGCTGCCAACTTCTGCCAACTCCAGGGTGTGATTCATCCAATTTTTGGGCTCCTGAAGCCAACTCCAGTGTATATTTGGGCTCCTGCTGCTGCTGCTGCCAACTCCAGGGTGTGATTCATCCAATTTTTGGGCTCCTGAAGCCAACCCCAGGGTCTCTTTAAAGTAATGTTTGGGCTCCTGCTGCTGCTGCTGCCAACTTCTGCCAACTCCAGGGTGTGATTCATCCAATTTTTGGGCTCCTGAAGCCAACCCCAGGGTCTCTTTAAAGTAATGTTTGGGCTCCTGCTGCTGCAAACTTCTGCCAACTCCAGGGTGTGATTCATCCAATTTTTGGGCTCCTGAAGCCAACTCCAGTGTATATTTGGGCTCCTGCTGCTGCTGCTGCCAACTCCAGGGTGTGAATCATCCAATTTTTGGGCTCCTGAAGCCAACCCCAGTGTCTCTTTAAAGTAATGTTTGGGCTCCTGCTGCTGCTGCTGCCAACTTCTGCCAACTCCAGGGTGTGATTCATCCAATTTTTGGGCTCCTGAAGCCAACTCCAGTGTATATTTGGGCTCCTGTTGCTGCTGCTGCCAACTCCAGGGTGTGATTCATTCAATTTTTGGGCTCCTGAAGCCAACCCCAGTGTCTCTTTAAAGTAATATTTGGGCTCCTGCTGCTGCCAACTCCAGGGTGTGATTCATCCAATTTTTGGGCTCCTGAAGCCAACCCCAGGGTCTCTTTAAAGTAATGTTTGGGCTCCTGCTGCTGCTGCTGCCAACTCCAGGGTGTGATTCATCCAATTTTTGGGCTCCTGAAGCCAACTCCAGTGTATATTTGGGCTCCTGCTGCTGCCAACTCCAGGGTGTGAATCATCCAATTTTAGGGCTCCTGAAGCCAACCCCAGTGTCTCTTTAAAGTAATATTTGGGCTCCTGCTGCTGCCAACTCCAGGGTGTGATTCATCCAATTTTTGGGCTCCTGAAGCCAACCCCAGTGTCTCTTTAAAGTAATGTTTGGGCTCCTGCTGCTGCTGCTGCCAACTTCTGCCAACTCCAGGGTGTGATTCATCCAATTTTTGGGCTCCTGAAGCCAACCCCAGTGTCTCTTTAAAGTAATGTTTGGGCCCCTGCTGCTGCTGCTGCCAACTTCTGCCAACTCCAGGGTGTGATTCATCCAATTTTTGGGCTCCTGAAGCCAACTCCAGTGTATATTTGGGCTCCTGCTGCTGCTGCTGCCAACTCCAGGGTGTGAATCATCCAATTTTTGGACTCCTGAAGCCAACCCCAGTGTCTCTTTAAAGTAATATTTGGGCTCCTGCTGCTGCCAACTCCAGGGTGTGATTCATCCAATTTTGGGCTCCTGAAGCCAACCCCAGTGTCTCTTTAAAGTAATATTTGGGCTCCTGCTGCTGCCAACTCCAGGGTGTGATTCATCCAATTTTTGGGCTCCTGAAGCCAACCCCAGTGTCTCTTTAAAGTAATGTTTGGGCTCCTGCTGCTGCTGCTGCCAACTTCTGCCAACTCCAGGGTGTGATTCATCCAATTTTTGGGCTCCTGAAGCCAACCCCAGTGTCTCTTTAAAGTAATGTTTGGGCTCCTGCTGCTGCTGCTGCCAACTTCTGCCAACTCCAGGGTGTGATTCATCCAATTTTTGGGCTCCTGAAGCCAACTCCAGTGTATATTTGGGCTCCTGCTGCTGCTGCTGCCAACTCCAGGGTGTGATTCATCCAATTTTTTGGCTCCTGAAGCCAACCCCAGGGTCTCTTTAAAGTAATATTTGGGCTCCTGCTGCTGCTGCTGTAAACTCCTGCCAACTCCAGGGTGTGATTCATCCAATTTTTGGGCTCCTGAAGCCAACTCCAGTGTCTCTATAAAGTAATCTTTGGGCTCCTGCTGCTGCTGCTGCCAACTCCAGGGTGTGATTCATCCAATTTTTGGGCTCCTGAAGCCAACTCCAGTGTCTCTTTAAAGTAATATTTGGGCTCCTGCTGCTGCTTGCAACTCCAGGGTGTGATTCATCCAATTTTTGGGCTCCTGAAGCCAACCCCAGTGTCTCTTTCAGCCAATGTTTGGGCTCCTGCTGCTGCTGCTGCCAACTCCAGGGTGTTATTCATCCAATTTTTGGGGGTCCTGCTGCTGCCAACTCCAGTGTCTCTTTAAAGCAATGTTTGGGTTCCTGCCCCTCATAGTGATGCCACTTCAACTCTCTTGAATTACAATTGTGCCGCTCTGCGATTCTATTAGCGATGCCTCTGATCTGCATGTGATATTTATTCAAAGTATTATTTAACTAACCCAGCACGCATCCTGTGCGTGTTACAGTAAGGCAGAATGGTTTACAACCCTATTGAGGCTCTAGGAGGCTCAGAAATAGCCGTTTTTAATAGCGATTCATCGCGAATTTATTCGGGTCGAAACGATTTTTGTCGGAAAATTCGGCGAATCAGTCGAATCGAATTTTTCAAAAGTTCGCTCATCTCTAGTAATAACAAAGAAAAGAAGCCTTTGATTGTAAATATGGTGAAAGTTTAAAGGTTTTTGTGGCATTTTTTTAGAGGCGGTTTAGCTTTATATACTGTACACATGTTCAGTTAAAGGAAACCTTTAGCTTTTTATATCGATATTCTAAATGAGTAAAATGGAGATTATTTTTCCTACACAAATATACATTGCTTGGGTATGGTGACCTCTCATGTTAGTTTTAATTACTCCAGATGTTGTGCTCTTCCCATCATGCAATTAGGGGTAGTTTGGCTGCTTTAGTTGTTTTCCATAGACCCAAAAGTCCATCCTGAATTTTGCCTTGAAGACTTACATGGGATTCAGATTCGGGTAATGTAGAACCAGAATCTTGCCAACTACTGGGAAGAACTGCAATGCTATAGCCACAGCCTTGGAGAGCACTGAGGCTTAGCAGGGGTTTTGTGGGCTACTCATTAACTGACTGGGCCAGAAATATCCAGGCTAATGTTTGACCCCAGTCTGCTACAGGTATCTGGTGTATGGTGACACTTCTTACTTAACTATGCAATGTATGTAATAATACTGCAATAAACTACAGTAGCATAGATATGGTGAATATTAGGCGTGGAGACTGATTCATTACTAATGCCAGGTATCGGCAGATGAGCTGCTGTATAGTAGACGCTGTAAGCGGGTATCGGGCGCTGTAACATATCGCCTCAGTCGCTGTAGTAACCTGGCCCGCATTGATGAATTTGATATATGTTGGGCGCTCCAACACCAGTACAGTGCTGCAGGGACCGAAAGGTAGCGCCAGCTCAGTGCGACAGACTCTTGGCGCTTTACACCATACTTATGAAAAAAGGACACACACACAGCGCTCTAAATCTGGGCGCTATAGTGATTCGTAGATGGTCACATGGCGCACCAGAGCAGCTGCTTCTACAAATTACCCCATTTGTGGACCTTTTTAGGTAGGGCCCGATGCTAATAATAATAATGCTAAAATAATGATAAAATAATCATATAAATATAATGAGTACATTTATACCATGCTGTTTATATATAAAGTGATTAAACAATTATAACTGTGTTTTTACTTCAATGGAAACAGCAGTTCAACAGTAAAGTTTTAATAGTAATGTTTTCTTCCTCGTGCTTCTTACAGGACTAAAATCATAACCTAGCCCCTTGTTTTGCACCCCCCAGGAGGATCCCAAATATGGGTTTTAGTCTACTTGAAGCTGTACATCTGTTAGAAGATTTAGAAGTCACAGAAAAAGAGGGGAAAACACTTGGAGGCTGATTTAGGACTAGCACCACGTATTGCCATTTTAGCGTCTATGTAGTGGCACTTAGAGTGTCCGCTAGTGGATGCTGCAAGCGGGTGTCTGGCGCTGTGACCTAGATGTGGTACTATCCTGTCCAGCATTGATATATGTGATGTCTGGAGGGAGCTGTACTTTCCCTGATTCACTGCATATGTAGCACCCTGAGGAAAAGCCGCCCAGAGCAACGGCACATATAACAATAGGACAACGTTGCAGCGAACAATAGGTAGCGCCAGTTAAGTGGAATGTAAGAACTGCACATACAATTTTGCAATAAAAAAATCTAAATATAACAATATAAATGTTTGATTGCTGGGCAGGGGAGGTCACACAATAATTATATCCTAAAATTGAGAAAAATAATGAATTAAAACGCAATTTATACACAAGCAAAAAAAAACTATTGAGATGTATGGGATAACGCTGCTGAGTGACACATGCTACATGGCGCTGCTGAACACACAGCGCCGGCGCTTAACACTGAGCCACCGCTAGTAAAACATGTGACTCTACATGACGCTATTAGAGGAGCTCACCAGATTGACTTTCATATATATGGTTTTCACATACTGTGGACAGCGTTCACCCGACTCTACGTGGTACTGCGTGGCGTTAGCGTTTCTTAAATAACCCCCCAAGTGTTGACTAAAATGGAAGGGGTCCCAGGTGCGGTACCCCACAGATAGAGGGAAAGGAGAGGGGACTGTGTAAGAGTGGTATACAGTAAAAGTGCGATCTGGGAGGTAGCATAAGAGCCATTGAGGGGCAAGATCTTGAATTTCTAGAGAGGCAAGTAATTGAGGTAGAAGTGAGTGTTCAACTGGTCAAAAGCAAAGGATAGGTCGACGAGGATGAGAATGGAGAAGTGGCCATTAGATTTGGTGGTCTGTAGATCATTGGTGACTTTGCAGATCACTAATTTATTTTATAGTATCACATACTAGCCCGGAATATGAAAACATATTATCATATCAATCTGGACAACCAACCCTACCCTATATAAATGTGTCACCTTACCTGCTGCTTCATTGCCCGCGACATCAGCAGTTTCTGGCGCTACTGTAGTTACTAGTTCTTTAGAAAAACAGAAAGCAATTAACACTCTTTTGAGCAACATTACATTTTATAGATTTTAAGACAACAGGTATCGGCAGATGAGCGCCTGTATAGTGGCGCTTAGAGCGACTGCTAGTATACGCTGTGATCGGCTATTGGGCCCTGTAACAGAGCGCCTCAGTCGCTGTAGTAACCTGGCCGGCATTGATGAATGAAATGTATGTTGGCCATTCTAACACTAGTACAGCGTTGCAGGGAGCGAAAGGTAGCGCCAGCTCAGTGCGACCAACTCTCAGCGACTCACACCATACTTATCAAAAAAGGACACACACACAGCTTCAGTGCATAGAGCGCCAGACGCTGTGTCATTAAAGTCTGTTTTTGAACACATATCCACCTGTAACAAAGTGAAAACACAGGGAATGACATTGTTTTAATATCGTGACATTAACACTTTAGTGGCAGACCTAATGACAATTCTGCATAAAAAACAAAAAAATCTAAAAAGTTTTCAAAAATGACTTTTCTAGACCAGGAGAGGTCACACAATGATTTAAGAGAAAAAAAAACCCTGTTTAAACAGAAAAAAGAAACGTCCATTGAAATGTATGGGAGAGCGACAGGTAGATCTGGAAGCTAGAGTGGCTACACGCTGAGCCACCTGTAATAGTACATCGGACCCTACATGGAGCTGTTAGAGTCGCTCAACAGATTCACTTTCATAAATGTGGTTTTGCCTACAGCGTCCAGTGTTCACCAGACGCTGCCTGCCGCTACGGGGAGCTACCTGCTGCTATCCCTTGATGAATAACCCCCGTAATGTTCCGCTTCCGGCGTGAAATATGGAGGATCAAGCTGAGCAGGTACATTTATTTTAACATCACTGCTCAAGTGAGGCTTAACCGGTTGTGGTGCGATGTGTAAGTAAGGCCCTTATTTATGAAGGAATAGTGACAGGTAGCGACTGGTGAGCGACCGGTAATGACGGGCACCGCCACGAGAACGCCGGCTCCCCACCACAATCACACATTTATGAAGCCAATCCTGCTTAGCGACTGAGATAGCGCCAGATAGCCACTCATTCATCATTATTCCAGCCTCAGCCCACAGCGCCAGCGTCCGACCTTGAACAGCGACAGGTATGACCTCTCGCTACCTGGCGCTCTCCAATGCATTTCAATGGAACAATCTTTAAATATTCATAATTAATTGTTATTAATTTTTTTTTTTTTTTTTAAATGTGAAAAATTCTGTGACCACTTCTGCCATGTTAGATAATTTGTTTAAGGTAAAAAAAAAAAAAAAAAAATTTGTGCAGAATTGATATTACAGGTCTGATGTATATCTGTGCATATTACAAAATTATTTAAAAAACTTGTTTTTTTTGGTTTCCAAAAATATGGTTGTTTGGGGGTTAAAAAACTACTTTTAACCCATCGCCGCCAGCGCTCTGGGGTTTAAACATGCATTTCACAGCGCGAGAATTTTTTGAGCGTGATTTGTTAATGAATATGGTGGGAGCCGGTCGCTATGGCCAGTCGCTATCATACGCTCCCATACAGCGCGGAACCTGTCAAATAGCGACTCCTCACCCAATATTCAACATTACTGCACACCAACTGAGTCGCTGTCAACAACCGAACAACGGCCAAGCACAGCGACTACTAGCGGGCGCTGTGAAAATACTGCTACAGTCGCTCAACTGTCGCTACCTGCCGCTATTAATGAATCGGCCTCCCCGTGGACTATGGACTGTTTGGTGTTTGAAGCTGAGCACAGTTTCATGTTGAAGGCAAGAAAAAAACTACTAGTTCAGTTTCATGCAAAACAGCAAGACCAGAACTTACAAACCCCCAAGTTTCTAGATCAAAAGCAGCCTGACATTTTTCATACATACATCTTTTGCATGTTTTTGGGTTAAGCTCTTTTCTTTAAGTTAAAAAAGCTGTCCTGAAAGTGGAACAAAACCTACCAGAGGCCTGCCTGTAATCTAAAACATTCCAGGGCCAGCTGCTGGCTTTTCCCTGAGGCATCCCGAATATGGATGCCTGGCTGTGTGAAACCCCCCAGGGTGCCAGTAGCAACTCACCTTTCCCCGCTCCAACTCTGCATGCATGGGGTCTTGTTTAATCAGAGCCATGTGCCATGACTACATAATTCGGCAAACACCTCTGATTGTTGTATATGGGAATCACGTGCTGCTGCCCCAGCCATTCAGAGCCCAATTCAATCAGAGCCCTTTGCCGAAAAGCCTGTGCATGTGCTGTTAGACCGAGGAGAGGTGAGTTTTACTGGGCGTTCTGGAGGATCCCTGATTTCAATGTCGTATTACCGATTATCAGAGAAATTAAGGATTGAATTTTAACTACAAGGTGAGCCGGCATATTTCTTCTGTGATCAAGTTATACCAAAGCTAAGCAAGCTTGCCAGCTTAGTAGCTCCCTACTTGCGGACCAGCTACAGGTAGAGCTTATTTGAACTTTATGTATATATCATTCTGGGGGATTTCCCAATTCAGGATGACCCAGGGGCACAAAACAAAGCCCGGGTTTTTTTCCTTTTTACGTAAATAAAAATATCCTTAGAGGGTTATGACCAACAGTTAGTGTTGATCTTGCTATTCACAAAACAATTAAAAAGAGTCTAAATAACATAAGAATTATTTCTATCTGAAATGTCAGCAAAACAAAAGATACGATAGTGGACTTCAGCAAAGCTGGAGCTTCTAACCCACTATAATAAATGGTACTCCAGTGGAGAGAGTGGGTGGGTTCCTTGGTGTACATCTCACACAAGACCCCCGGTGTCCTGCCACTTCATCATCATAGTGAATAAGACACATCAGCATCTTTACCATCTCAGGATCATAAAGGATTTTAAGCTGCCAACAACTGTGCTGTTACATCTGCACCATCGAAAATATCACCAAGATGGGGGTGAAAACTACTAAACGCTCAATTTAAACACAACTTCCAGCTTTCAGCTTCCAACTTCTACAAACTGAGGTTCTGTTTTAATTCTGTTCTGAGGTGTGAGGTTCCTCCTCATGGAGTGGGGTACCCTATGTCATTTTTACAAAAATGTAATAGGTTAAACCCTTAATGGTGGTGTAGGGTCCCCCTGATGCAGTAAAACTAGCCTGGGCACCAGGGCTAACAGCCCGCATAGCTCATGGGCCGCAGGCTCTTTTGCCCTCCCGCACTAAATGGGGCCAGAGGTAATGGGGCCGGAGGTTAATGGCAAGTAACCTGCTGGCCGCAGCCCCTCAAGCCTTGTGAACTAGTATAGGGTTTCATGAACCCCTTACCTGTTCACAAAGCGTTAAATGTAAAAAAAACCCACTGACACGTTATTATTTTAATTTTTTCCCCCATACTTACCTTTTATCCACTGCCAGCCCCTGCGGAAATCCAAAGGCTGCTCCAGCACCATCCTCCCCTTGCTGACACTGACAGCATGCGCCTCATGTCCGCCGGCTTTCTGGCTCTCAGTGACAACTCACTCTCCGCCACACGGAGGGGATATTTATACTGGGTGTGACCTGTGATGTCACAGGTTACTCCTAATATAAATGCCCCTCCCTTGCTCTCTGCAAGATGCCAGGAGCCCAGTGGGGGCAGTTTACGTCTGTGCACACCGGAAAGAGGAAATCGCTCGGTGCTGGAATAGGGCAGGAGGCTTATTTTTTTTATTTTTTGAGCGAGTTCATTAAAAGCCTGGTTCAGCTGAACCCTAGGTTCTTGGGGAAATTCAGTGAATCGCCCAAACCAAACTTTCAAAAAGTTCATCTCATGCTCATCTCTAATAAAGAACATTTCACTGCATAAGGTACTATATATGGCTTTGTATGTGACTAATACATTTGACCTCCTCCACGGCATTGCCCCCCCCCCTTCATTGCAGTGAATATCAAGACCTGGAATATACTCATTGTACATTAAAACCTACATTAAATTATGAGGCCGATTCATTAATAGCGCCAGGTAGCGACAGATGAGCGCCAGTAGCGTGATTTTCACAGCGCCAGCTAGTATTCGCTGTACTTAGCCGGGGTTTGCTTGTTGACAGCGACTCAGTCGGTGTGCGGTAATGTTGAATACGGGGTTAGGGATCGCTGTTTCACAGGTTCCGCGTTGTATGGGTGCGCCTGACAGCGAATGGCCAGAGCGAACGGCTTGCTGCAGATTCATTAACAAATCACGCTCAAAAATTTCTCGCGCTGTGAATTCCTTGTTTAAACCCCAGAGCGCTGGCGGCGATGTGTGTAAAGTAGTTTTTAACCCCCAAACAACCTTTTTTTTATATGTAAAAATTATACAAGTTTTTCTAAACATTTTGTAATATGAATACATGAATATCAGACCTGTAATATCAATTCTGCACAATTTTTTTTTTTTTTTTACTTTAAAAAAAACCCTAACATTGCAGAAGTGGTCACAGAATTTTTGACATTAAAAAAAAAAAAAAAAAAAACATTAATAGCAATTAATTATGATTATTTAAAGATTGCTCCATTGAAATGCATTGGACCACGCCAGGGAGCGCCAGGTCATACCTGTCGCTGTGATGGGATTAGCAGCGGCGCTGTTCGTTGCAGTCGGCTACATGATGAATCCCGCGCTAGCTGACGCTCTCGCCGGCGCTAGCCTCATTTAGCGTGATAAATGCGTCATTATGACCGCCGCCGGGCGTACTTGATTCGGTAGCCGCCGTTAGCTGGCGGTACCTGGCGCTCGTCAGACACTACCTGGTGCTAGCCCTTGATAAATAAGGCCGTATGTCTTACCTTCAGTTATTGACAGCTGCAGCCAGCAAAACATCACAAGGACAATGGATACAAAATTCATTTTCAGAGCCCTGAGAAATCGTTGCTAAAGAAATCCTAAAAGGTTAAAAAGGACAAGTAAGACCAAAGAAACTATAAATCCGTTACTTCTTGGTTAGTATTTGCCTTGTTTATAAACCACTGGCAACTGCCAAGCTCCAGCTTAAACTGTATTTAAAAAATAAAAACTAGTTGGCCAGGAACTTTCCACCAAGTTAGCAAACATGAAAACACATGATTCCTCCATGTTCCACTAGTTTTCCCTAGTTTATGCCACAGAGGCAACAGTGGCAGCAACTGCTGAAAATAATTCTTCTTTAAGTGGACCACCCATGACACCCTTGACACCCAGACCTCCAGTCAAAAAAATCAAAGCTTGGTAAATTGCTCCTCTAAGGCCCCAGTGATGTTGCTTAACCCCATGGAGATCTTGTGGAATAGCAGGCAGGTTCTGAGCTTCTGAATTTCATTGGAGCTGCCATCTTGATTAACACCTGAGAGCCATGCTACTGAAAACTCAAAAGTCAAAATCGCTCCAAATCTTTGAACAATCATACCCTAGGCAGAAGTAGAAAGCCATGAGCTGTAATGATTCATCATTGCTCTGCTTACAGCAGAAATCTCCTACATGCATTTTAGATACATTGATTACACTGTCTGAATGCTCTTCAGCTGCCGCAAGATTAAGATAACAATGTAACCGTTCCCCTCACACAGAATTCCTCTAGCAGCTGTTTATTTAGTGTGTGTGTATAAAAGGGATCTCCAACTTTTTATAATATGAGAGACAATTTTAGCAGAGAGAGATGATCGGGAGCCTCTTTTGACGTTAACAGATCATAAATGTCATATGACTTTCATAGAACAAGAAACTATTTAAAACAATTCAAAAAACATATCCCTATGGGATGTACTAAAAACATCTGCATAGTCCACATGGTGCTATTAGTTTCCAAATATAAAAAAATACCCCTACCTTACTGGAAAAGTTGTATACTGTAGTTTTCGCTACATAAGATGCACTCAGGGTTTAGAGGAAGAAAGTAGGAAAAAAATATTTTAAACCAAATGGTCTGCTAAAATATCTTCCTCCCAACCATTACTGACATGGTGCAGAATATCCCCCAATCACCCCATAGCAGGCAGTGTGAGGCATCCCCCATTACAGGCAGTGTGCAGCCCCACCTTCAATTGCATGTGTGTGGGGAGGACAATAGACAACTGGCGGGCAGGAAGCAGTTAAACTTACACTTGCTCCCTGCCTGCCGGTCCCCCAATGCCTGTCGCTCCACAAACACACAAACAGACAGACACACACATGCACAGACACACACATGCATTTTATATGTGTCTGTCTGTGTGTTTGTGTGTCTGTGTTGTGGAGGTGCATCCTATAGAATGAAAAATGGCCCATCGCAGGTACAAGTGATTTATTGGAAAAAAAAAATCACATTAAGCTTCAGTTTACACCCAAAAGCACACAGTTAAAATTCCCGAAATCATTAGCATGACGGGCAGGCAACAAAAATGGTGGAAGGACTTAAACTTAAAACTATTCAGGAGAGACTTAAAGAACTTAATTTGTACAGTCTGGAGGAAAGGAGGGAGAGGGGGGACATGATGGTGACCTTTAAATATATGAAAGGATTGAATAAGGTTCAGGAGGGAAGTGTTTTTAAGAAGAAGCTTAATGATAGAACAAGGGGGCACAACCTGAAGCTAGTCGGGGGGAAGATCAGGAGCAATGTTAGAAAATATTATTTCACAGAAAGAGTAGTAGATGCTTGGAACAAACTGCCAGCAGAGGTAGTTGAAAAATCAACAGTCACTGAATGTAAACATGCCTGGTATAAGCACACATCTATCCTAAGATAAAGAGTACATACAGTATACACATAAGGGCAGACTAGATGGACCGTATGGTCTCTTTCTGCCGTCATCCTTCTACGTTTGTGTCCTTTATTTCTTATAATAAGAAGTGCTTTACAGAAAAACACTTCCAACATTTATAAACTTTTTCTCAAATAAAAGTAAAAATGAAAATGAAATAGTAAATATTAAAATGTGTTACTTTGGGTTCATTGTTGTTCCCACTCAATTTTACACCAGGCAGAACAAAAATACCAAAGATATATCAGAAATTTTTACTTACAGTTGCAAGAAGATCAGTTCAATGGGTGAAATATCAGGTCTTGCATCTTGTGTAACAGAAGATGATGATGTCTTTTATTCAAGTGAAAGCAGGTTCCTCCCCTCACAGTGTAGCTACACTCCTACTGTATATGTAATCCAAAAGCTGTAATACTTCCGAATTATGAGCTAATTATGAGCTAATAATACTTCAATATGTAAATATTTATGTCCGCATGGCATATGGTAATATATGCTTGATTATAATGCACTAGTTTTGTGTAATATCATAGTTATTACACACAATAAATACATATGCAATGCTATGTAATAGAAATATATCTGATCTTGATTAAGGTCACAGGAACAAGTGCAATTGAAAATGGCCACGTATTACTTTAATATCCTTTATTATCAATATAAAATCATTTAAACAGCACATAGGGGTTTATTCATCAAGGGATAGCGGCAGGTAGTTCCTCGTAGCGACAGGTAGCGAACGGGGACGCCGGGCACTGTACGTAATACCACATTTATCAAAGCGATTCCGGTGAGCGACTCTAACAGCGCCATGTAGCATCTGATTCATTATCACAGATGGCTCAGCAGATCCCGGCGGCGCTCTGCCTTCCAGAGCGCCTGGTATTACCTGTCGCTACCTGTCGCTCTCCCATACATTTCAATGGATGTTATTATTCTTCAGTTTAAATTTTTTTTTTTAATCAAATCATTGTGTGACCTCTCCTGGCCTATTAAATGTCATTTTTGAAAACTTTTTTTTGAATTTTTAAATTTTTATGCAGAATTGTCATTACAGGTCTAGGATTAAAGTGTTAATGTCACAATGTAATAACAATGTAATTCCATGTGTTTTTGCTTTGTTACTAGTGGATATGTGTTCAAAAATGGACTTTAATCAAACATCTTCTGGCGCTCTGGGCTACAGCGACTTGTGAAATAGATTTAGCCAAAGCCCCTGTTGATACTGCCCTCTTTCTTAGGGTGTAGAACTGGAAATGGAAAATGTTGCTTTCTCTGTTGGCCCTTACTTGCTTTGCACCTTCTTGTGGCCCCCGAGATTTACCATGCGCAGTTTGGGTTCCAGGCCAGATCGTGCATGTGTCATGGCTTTGCCTTTAGGAGATGGGGGTGAGTGCCTCAGAGGGGACACCTCTGCGAGATCCTGCGGCAGTGTGAAATGGCTGATTGTTGCATTGGTGGGGTAATGATATCACTTGCCAGTCACAACAGCGCCAATGACTCAAGTGGCATTTGGTGGCACAGGTGGCATTTGCAGGGAGCAGAGTGAAGTAGGAGCAGCAAAAATTGCCAAAAAGTACTGATTCATGGAATGCAAAAAAGTAGGATTCATGGAATGCAAGTAAAAAATGTGGTTATTGGTCTGCTATAAACTAAAAGTCCTCATTTACAGATCAGCAGGAGGGCTTGTGGTTGGCCAAAGCCACTTTTTTTGTTCTCCTGTTGAGAGGAGATCTGCTGGTAAACCTCTTGCCTAAATGTATTCTGGGTCTGGCCTTGTTTCCTCTGCTGTTGTGAAGCACAGTAGTAGCCTTTTACCAAAATGACTAGGGGCTTACTTTTACAAACAATATGCCATTAAACATCTAGCCTGAATGTGTCCTTACTCTGGCCCATATTCCCCCCTGCTGTATGTGAAGTAGAAGACCCAATACACGGAAGATAATAAGAGGAACTCCAAGCTTTTTGGAACCCCCTACCCCCTGTGCTAAGTGGAATTTGGGCATAAAGTAATAAAACTCCTCCCCTGATAATGGAACTGTTTAGAAAATATCATTAGGTGTGCCCTGGCCTAGCCGCTAGTTCCCTCTGCTTTTGTAAACTAAAATGCCCAGTAGACTTTTAGGCAGGGGCAGTGGGTTTCCTAAATGAATTGTTAATGGTGGACTTCAGCTTTATTCTGTCTAGAAGAGTTCTGCTAGTAAAAATCTGACAGCATACTGTTCTAGCCCCTGGTCCCTCTGCTATTGTGAAGTAGAAGGTCTTCAAGACTTTAAAGGGATTTTTCATACAAAAGTGTTAAATAAAATAAAAAGCAACTTACCTTGCCAAATGTTCCTCCAGCACTATGCCTCCTCTCAGCTCTTCACCGTCAATGAGCAAATACACTTACTCATTTCCCCTTCCAGCACCACCCTGCTGATGATGAATTCTCTGCTAAACAGGCGTTCCATTCCTGGGAGGGGCAACACAATGAGAGCCCCACAGTTTGCAGGTAAACTATTTACAAATGTATCCGTTTGAGGTGTGCTGTGTATATCCAAAATAAAATGGGTCTCTAATAAGTTAGAGTAGGTCTGTGTGCAGTTTCCATATGCATTTTAAAAGGTTTGCAACTGAGACCTCTGTTTTAGCCAGAATCCAAACAAATTGAGCAGGAGGCCATTATATATGGAGGTCTTCAGCTGAATAAAGTAAATCGTTATTAGGAAGAATAGAAAATAAGTCATTGGGCACCCTCCAGGTAAGATATTTTCTATATGTATTGATTAAATGCTTTGAAATCATTTTGTACATTTGGACATGCAAAATAATCCATACATATCATTCGACTGGGGAGGACTCGAACCAAAATACTGTAATCCCAGATTTTAACACCCCCTGGCAAGCCCACAACAAGTACATGATTTACCCATGGGTAGTCAATGCGTGTGCTCCATGGCTGATGCTATAGTACTGCAGGCACAGATCATGTGCAGGGCTGGATATGACCACTGTGTACAAAAGCTGGTGGGTATGGCCCAACAGTTCTGATGCATATGCAAAAAAAGGGTTGCTCGCTGGAGTATATCCAGTGCAGGTTCATAGCCTAATGGTCCCTCAACATCCAAGAACTGAAATTTACATATTCTACATGTTCAGGGGCAGAACATGTGATAGGGTGTCTTGGCTGGGGTACAGTTGTGTTAGGTATGGGTGTGAGAGACCTTTGACCCAGGAGGCAGGAAGTAGAGGTGGTGTTACCAAAAGCAGTGAACTGACCTGAGAAAACCATTTTTGCACAGGATTGAGAAATCCATCCATTTTTTCCACAGGACCAAAGTTAAGTGGGCTACACCCAGCTCAAGCAGCTGCAACGCAGCATGGCCCTCTAGAATCTCCCTCAGTTCTCCCTATGGTTAGTACGCCCCTGCATTTTACAATAAATAAGGTGAAATGCCCTAATGGTAGTGTTCAGTTCATTGACCCTCCAGTGCCATCCTTTACTTAGGGAGCTACAAAATGAAACCAGTCAGTGGACTCACACTGGTTCTCCTGGGGACAATATCCCAAAACTCTTCACAACATGTATGAATTCCACAGAATTTCCACAGAATTTCATTAATCCCGATTGGCTGCTTTAGTTATTAAGCAATCGTTATTTGGCTGTCTTTGTTTCTGATAGATATTTTGTTATATAATTACATCATTACAACATGTAAAACTGAATCTCGAGAAAGATCACAACTGCATCTGTTTAAGGAAAAAGTTTATCTTGCTTTTTGTAACAAGTGATTCTTTGTAAAAAAATGTTGACTTTGGCTTTTTGTTTTGTAAAAGATGGATGGTTTAGTTAACAGCTCCTTTTTTGATATCTCTATTCACTATTGTTCAGTGTGAATTCTTAAATGAAAATGGGTGAATTTGGGTGAAGGTGAAATGAACATTGTATTTTCAGGTCAGTTGCTGGTAAGGACTGTAATCAGGGATGATGCCAGCACTGGGCAAAGTGGTAAAGTTCTGGGAGCCCTGATACAGATTTGGACTGGGCCAGTGGACCTTGCTGTCTGGACTAGTGAGACGGGTGTCTCATGTGCAGATCTATTCAAGGCTGGGCTCAGCACCAAAGGATGATCAGCATAAAGTGAGAGAGTGGTGAGGATTGAAGGATGACTGGCAGCAGCTGTGAAGGTGGACATCAGAGGAGGATCAGTAGCAGAAATGGACCCTTTACCACCAAAAGAGATGACAACAAGGACCAGAGGATGATTGGCAGAAATGGTGGACTCTTTATCAGCAGCAGAGAAGGCAGCAAAGACTGAAGGATGATCAGCAGCAGCAGGGAAAGTGGCAAGGACTAGAGGACAATTGGTGGCAGTGGGGAAAGTAGTGAGGACTGGCAGTCAATAAGTGGCATAGCATGACACATCTAAAGGGCGACATGATGCGAGATGTCATGACATACTGCAAATGGGCCCCCCTGAGACTTTCTTGCTCATGGAGCCAGGCAACCTAATAAATAATTTGTTAATTGTGGACATTATGAGAAGAGAAATTAGAAACTCACCTAAAATCCCTAGTTGCTCAATATTTCTGGTCCAGAACTCTTACATAAATAGAAGATCCAGCCCCGGTCCCCATGTGCATGCTGGTTCCCACAGTCCATACATGGTTAGTGAAGCCATGGATGCAATACTACTAACTTTTGTTATCGCATTAAATGAAGCCCACAGCCTCAGTAACTGTGTTCATGCAGCTGTGACATCAGGGAGAACTCAGAAGGACCAGGGGGAAGGATATACAAAATGGCCAGGAATTAAAGCACTAAACCAGGAGAGAGAGGACATAAAGCCTCCTTGGCTACATCCTGACAGGTAGAGTTCAGATCCAAAAGGACCCTAACCCACCTCCTGCCATTAACCCCAAAGTCCTTTATGATGGGAAACAAGGAAACTGCTTCACACTGCAGTGATTCCTGTTTGCTGTCAGACAGAGGTCTGCTAGGAAAATGTGATTATATCTGTGATGCAGTGTTGTGTGAGGGAGAATGTTATAGATGCAGCATTAATTAGAGTGATTTATCCATCACGCCAGTGTAATGGAGAGATGACCTATACATTGTAGTCACAATGTTCTGGTCAACTTGTGTATGTTATACAATGTATCAAAGCAAAGTGTTGGTCATGTTACAATATATAGTAGCCACAATCCTGGCTCTTACAATGTTGCAAAAAGCAGGGAGGTGGATGGCTTTTTATAATGTAACATCATGACTCATACTGCATTTTACGTTGTAGAGAGTAAGGAAGTGAGGCAGCAGTGTGAGATTTAAAACTCGCTTTGAGAAACGGACTTCATTTTCTGAAACGCGTCGCCGACATCGCCTCTCCCTTTCTCCTCTAATGAAGTGAGCTGCTTTGAACACGATGACAATTAAAAGTTACATTTTATATTTTACCTTATCGCCTGTGAAGCGCGGGGATTAACTCGGGCTTGCTCAGAGGATTGGCAACTATCCACCCTCAGCTGCTCCATACTGTGGATTTACCTTTCCGAAGTGGTGAGCAACTCTGAACTTTTGTTTCTGTTTTCAGATTTTAAACTCCCAGCCTGAGTTTCATTACTCCCAGTAGTGCAGCCTCTGTAGGTCAGCTTAGTGTAACACAAAACCTACTGTACAATGGATATCCACCATTGAAATGTGCTAAAATTGGTGGATTCTTACAAGTGTGCAAGCTTGATCAGCCTGGGAGCTGAGGATGCTTGCAACCCAGCCAGCTCACTCCGCAGGAGTATAAGGGATCAAGCCCATGGGATGTCAGGTATTTGGCATTTGCAAATGAAAAGCCAAACTGACCCTTATTTGGTTTGAAAGTCTTAAAGAAGCCACAGCACTCAACCCTGTTAGCTTGCAGACCAACCTACAATCTGTCTCTAAACTTGGTTAAAAACAGAGGACTCGGTCACACACATCTCCAGAAGTATGCTTAAGCTGCACCACCAGCGCCAAGGTGCCCCTGTGAGGTTCAGTCCTAACGCTAATCTCTGAGAGCCCCATTTGGGACATACAATGCAATAGATAAATTGGGAGCAGGCTTACCTGAGGTTGCCCTAAACCTCGATGCAAGCCATGGGGTGGAAGGGTCAAAGACCTTGCAATACAGCCTAGACCCCACACCCCATGTGCTTGCACAAATTCAAAGGAAACAAAGGAGGGGTGGCAGCCGCTCAGACCATTTTATAACTAATCTGGAAGATGCACGTTAGCAGGGCAATTAGGATACAAAAGTCTTAAAGGAGCCACAGCACTCAACCCTGTTAGCTTGCAGACCAACCTACTTATTACTACTTATTCGGTTTGACCATATTATCCGGGGCTCGCGTACACCCGGATCTGGATCCCATTAAATACACAGGGCCCAAAACCATGAAATATTGCAGAGGGAAAATGTTGAAACACTCTTATGAAACTTATCTGCCCGCACAAGCTTCAAAACCAGGAAAAGTTAAGTGCCAAAAGGGTCCAACCTTCAAGCAGCCCTTCGCCTGGGGGTAGTTTTATGTGTTCACTTGCCTGTACTGGGAGGAGGCTTGGCTAATTTTTGGACTCTCTCAGGTCTAACAGACCCCCCCCCACAATATTATATTTTTATTTTATTGTTATGGTAAGCATAAAAGAAACCAGTGAGGTACTATCCAAAAGTTGTATTCCGTATTTTTGAGGGTCTTCTGTGTTCCCTTGTCTGTACTGGGGGGAGGCAAGGCAAATTGAAGTCTCACATTCCCCTTCCCATCCTGCAGTGGGCAGCTCTTGAGCCTAGACAAGCACCTGAACAAGCAGCAGAGGAAATGCTACCAAGCCAATTCCCCCCCCCCTCCATCTTAGTTAGTCTTCTGTGGTCTCCTGCCCCTAAAGACTGTTAAAGAAATGTTATGCACTATTCCATTCCAACAACTAGCCAGACACCATGCTGGGGGCAGAAGACTAGAGATGAGCGAACTTTTGAAAAATTCGATTCGACTGATTCGCCGAATTTTCCGACAAAAATCGTTTCGACCCGAATAAATTCGCGACGAATCGCTATTAAAAACGGCTATTTCTGAGCCTCCTAGAGCCTCAATAGGGTTGTAAACCATTCTGCCTTGCTGTAACACGCACAGGATGCGTGCTGAGTTAGTTAAATAATACTTTGAAGAAATATCACATGCAGATCAGAGGCATCGCTAATAGAATCGCAGAGCGGCACAATTGAATTCAAGAGAGTTGAAGTGGCATCACTATGAGGGGCAGGAGCCCAAACATTGCTTTAAAGAGACACTGGAGTTGGCAGCAGCAGGAGCCCAAAAATTGGATGAATCACACCCTGGAGTTGGCAGCAGCAGCAGCAGGAGCCCAAACATTACTTTAAAGAGACCCTGGGGTTGGCTTCAGGAGCCCAAAAATTGGATGAATCACACCCTGGAGTTGGCAGGAGTTGACAGCAGCAGCAGCAGGAGCCCAAATATTACTTTAAAGAGACACTGGAGTTGGCTTCAGGAGCCCAAAAATTGGATGAATCACACCCTGGAGTTGGCAGCAGCAGCAGCAGGAGCCCAAACATTACTTTAAACAGACCCTGGGGTTGGCCTCAGGAGCCCAAAAATTGGATGAATCACACCCTGGAGTTGGCAGCAGCAGCAGCAGGAGCCCAAATATTACTTTAAAGAGACACTGGGGTTGGCTTCAGGAGCCCAAAAATTGGATGAATCACACCCTGGAGTTGGCAGCAGCAGCAGCAGGAGCCCAAATATTACTTTAAAGAGACACTGGAGTGGGCTTCAGTAGCCCAAAAATATGATGAATCACACCCTGGAGTTGGCAGCAGCAGCAGCAGGAGCCAAAACATTACTTTAGAGAGACACTGGGGTTGGCTTCAGTAGCCCAAAAATTGGATGAATCACGCCCTGGAGTTGGCAGCAGCAGCAGGAGCCCAAACATTACTTTAAAGAGACACTGGAGTTGGCTTCAGGAGCCCAAAAATTGGATGATTCACACCCTGGAGTTGGCAGCAGCAGCAGCAGGAGCCCAAATATTACTTTAAAGAGACACTGGGGTTGGCTTCAGGAGCCCAAAAATTGGATGAATCACACCCTGGAGTTGGCAGCAGCAGCAACAGGAGCCCAAACATTACTTTAAAGAGACCCTGGGGTTGGCTTCAGGAGCCCAACAATTGGATGAATCACACCCTGGATTTGGCAGGAGTTGGCAGCAGCAGCAACAGGAGCCCAAACATTACTTTAAAGAGACCCTGGGGTTGGCTTCAGGAGCCCAAAAATTGGATGAATCACACCCTGGAGTTGGCAGCAGCAGCAACAGGAGCCCAAACATTACTTTAAAGAGACCCTGGGGTTGGCTTCAGGAGCCCAAAAATTGGATGAATCACACCCTGGAGTTGGCAGCAGCAGCAGCAGGAGCCCAAACATTACTTTAAAGAAACCCTGGGGTTGGCTTCAGGAGCCCGAAAATTGGATGAATCACACCCTGGAGTTGGCAGAAGTTGGCAGTAGCAGCAGCAGGAGCCCAAATATTACTTTAAAGAGACCCTGGGGTTGGCTTCAGGAGCCCAAAAATTGGATGAATCACACCCTGGAGTTGGCAGGAGTTGACAGCAGCAGCAGCAGGAGCCCAAATATTACTTTAAACAGACCCTGGGGTTGGCTTCAGGAGCCCAAAAATTGGATGAATCACACCCTGGAGTTGGCAGGAGTTGGCAGCAGCAGCAACAGGAGCCCAAATATTACTTTAAAAAGACACTGGAGTTGGCTTCAGGAGCCCAAAAATTGGATGAATCACACCCTGGAGTTGGCAGAAGTTGGCAGCAGCAGCAGCAGGAGCCCAAATATTACTTTAAAGAGACCCTGGGGTTGGCCTCAGGAGCCCAAAAATTGGATGAATCACACCCTGGAGTTGGCAGGAGTTGACAGCAGCAGCAGCAGGAGCCCAAATATTACTTTAAACAGACCCTGGGGTTGGCTTCAGGAGCCCAAAAATTGGATGAATCACACCCTGGAGTTGGCAGCAGCAGCAGCAGGAGCCAAATATTACTTTAAAGAGACACTGGGGTTGGCTTCAGGAGCCCAAAAATTGGATGAATCACACCCTGGAGTTGGCAGGAGTTGGCAGCAGCAGCAACAGGAGCCCAAATATTACTTTAAAGAGACACTGGAGTTGGCTTCAGGAGCCCAAAAATTGGATGAATCACACCCTGGAGTTGGCAGAAGTTGGCAGCAGCAGCAGCAGGAGCCCAAATATTACTTTAAAGAGACACTGGAGTTGGCTTCAGGAGCCCAAAAATTGGATGATTCACACCCTGGAGTTGGCAGCAGCAGCAGCAGGAGCCCAAATATTACTTTAAAGAGACACTGGGGTTGGCTTCAGGAGCCCAAAAATTGGATGAATCACACCCTGGAGTTGGCAGGAGTTGGCAGCAGCAGCAACAGGAGCCCAAATATTACTTTAAAGAGACCCTGGGGTTGGCTTCAGGAGCCCAAAAATTGGATGAATCACACCCTGGAGTTGGCAGGAGTTGACAGCAGCAGGAGCCCAAATATTACTTTAAACAGACCCTGGGGTTGGCTTCAGGAGCCCAAAAATTGGATGAATCACACCCTGGAGTTGGCAGGAGTTGGCAGCAGCAGCAACAGGAGCCCAAATATTACTTTAAAGAGACACTGGAGTTGGCTTCAGGAGCCCAATAATTGGATGATTCACACCCTGGAGTTGGCAGCAGCAGCAGCAGGAGCCCAAATATTACTTTAAAGAGACACTGGGGTTGGCTTCAGGAGCCCAAAAACTGGATGAATCACACCCTGGAGTTGGCAGGAGTTGGCAGCAGCAGCAACAGGAGCCCAAATATTACTTTAAAGAGACACTGGAGTTGGCTTCAGGAGCCCAAAAATTGGATGAATCACACCCTGGAGTTGGCAGAAGTTGGCAGCAGCAGCAGCAGGAGCCCAAATATTACTTTAAAGAGACCCTGGGGTTGGCCTCAGGAGCCCAAAAATTGGATGAATCACACCCTGGAGTTGGCAGGAGTTGACAGCAGCAGCAGCAGGAGCCCAAATATTACTTTAAACAGACCCTGGGGTTGGCTTCAGGAGCCCAAAAATTGGATGAATCACACCCTGGAGTTGGCAGGAGTTGGCAGCAGCAGCAACAGGAGCCCAAATATTACTTTAAACAGACCCTGGGGTTGGCTTCAGGAGCCCAAAAATTGGATGAATCACACCCTGGAGTTGGCAGGAGTTGACAGCAGCAGCAGCAGGAGCCCAAATATTACTTTAAACAGACCCTGGGGTTGGCTTCAGGAGCCCAAAAATTGGATGAATCACACCCTGGAGTTGGCAGAAGTTGGCAGCAGCAGCAGCAGCAGGAGCCCAAATATTACTTTAAAGAGACACTGGAGTTGGCTTCAGGAGCCCAAAAATTGGATGATTCACACCCTGGAGTTGGCAGCAGCAGCAGCAGGAGCCCAAATATTACTTTAAAGAGACACTGGGGTTGGCTTCAGGAGCCCAAAAATTGGATGAATCACACCCTGGAGTTGGCAGGAGTTGGCAGCAGCAGCAACAGGAGCCCAAATATTACTTTAAAGAGACACTGGAGTTGGCTTCAGGAGCCCAAAAATTGGATGAATCACACCCTGGAGTTGGCAGGAGTTGACAGCAGCAGGAGCCCAAATATTACTTTAAACAGACCCTGGGGTTGGCTTCAGGAGCCCAAAAATTGGATGAATCACACCCTGGAGTTGGCAGGAGTTGGCAGCAGCAGCAACAGGAGCCCAAATATTACTTTAAAGAGACACTGGAGTTGGCTTCAGGAGCCCAATAATTGGATGATTCACACCCTGGAGTTGGCAGCAGCAGCAGCAGGAGCCCAAATATTACTTTAAAGAGACACTGGGGTTGGCTTCAGGAGCCCAAAAACTGGATGAATCACACCCTGGAGTTGGCAGGAGTTGGCAGCAGCAGCAACAGGAGCCCAAATATTACTTTAAAGAGACACTGGAGTTGGCTTCAGGAGCCCAAAAATTGGATGAATCACACCCTGGAGTTGGCAGAAGTTGGCAGCAGCAGCAGCAGGAGCCCAAATATTACTTTAAAGAGACCCTGGGGTTGGCCTCAGGAGCCCAAAAATTGGATGAATCACACCCTGGAGTTGGCAGGAGTTGACAGCAGCAGCAGCAGGAGCCCAAATATTACTTTAAACAGACCCTGGGGTTGGCTTCAGGAGCCCAAAAATTGGATGAATCACACCCTGGAGTTGGCAGGAGTTGGCAGCAGCAGCAACAGGAGCCCAAATATTACTTTAAAGAGACCCTGGGGTTGGCTTCAGGAGCCCAAAAATTGGATGAATCACACCCTGGAGTTGGCAGGAGTTGACAGCAGCAGCAGCAGGAGCCCAAATATTACTTTAAACAGACCCTGGGGTTGGCTTCAGGAGCCCAAAAATTGGATGAATCACACCCTGGAGTTGGCAGGAGTTGGCAGCAGCAGCAACAGGAGCCCAAATATTACTTTAAAGAGACACTGGAGTTGGCTTCAGGAGCCCAAAAATTGGATGAATCACACCCTGGAGTTGGCAGAAGTTGGCAGCAGCAGCAGCAGCAGGAGCCCAAATATTACTTTAAAGAGACCCTGGGGTTGGCTTCAGGAGACCAAAAATTGGATGAATCACACCCTGGAGTTGGCAGGAGTTGACAGCAGCAGCAGCAGGAGCCCAAATATTACTTTAAACAGACCCTGGGGTTGGCTTCAGGAGCCCAAAAATTGGATGAATCACACCCTGGAGTTGGCAGAAGTTGGCAGCAGCAGCAGCAGGAGCCCAAATATTACTTTAAAGAGACCCTGGGGTTGGCTTCAGGAGCCCAAAAATTGGATGAATCACACCCTGGAGTTGGCAGAAGTTGGCAGCAGCAGGAGCCCAAAAAATGGCCTAAAGACATAAATATGTTTTGCACCATTTGGAAAGTGTAAAACGTGGCACCATGCTGAATCTAGTCGCATGCATCAGGCATTGGTGGGTGGAAATCCTGGCTGATCCATCCCTGATTCATTTTGACAAAGGTGAGTCTCTCCACATTTTTAGTTGACAGACGAGTTCTCCTTTTGCCTACATATCTTGCATGTGGCCATGTTACCCTCCTGCGGATGCCTCAGGAAAAACTGCCACACTGCCGAGTAGCTACTTTTCCCACCCCCTGGCCTCACTGATTCACTGCTGCTGTTGCCAACTCCAGGAACCCCTGCTCCACTACCTCCTGATAAGGTAGACTGCCGCACAGCAGGTGCTCTACCCCGGCCCCGGCCGGCTCCAGCCTTTGGAATTGTGCCCCCATGCTGACTGCTACCACCTTGCTGCCTCAGCTGCTGACTCCGGGGCAACCTGCGCCCCTCTTCTCCTGATGATGACGATGAAGCCCCTTCCTCACCCGGCTCCCAAGTGCGATCGGCTTCATCGTCATCATCATCATCACCGAGTTGTGGCTGTACGTCACTGATGTTCGTGGATTCGTCAACAGTGTCTGGCGCAGGAGCTGGAACGCTCGCAGCACCCACGACACTGTCCACATCACTATTTGTCTGCCTAGCTAAAGAAGCCACCTCCATTTCTTGGCTGGGCAGTAGCTGCTGACTGTCCTCCTGTATCTGATCGTCCTCCTCACTAAAGAGTGGAGCTGAACCCAAAGCATAGGATACGTCGCTGGGGGAGGGAACGGCGTAGGACAGAGGCAATGGGAGGACAGGGACTGCTCTCGGGGCATGCCAACTCAGGGTTGTGTCAGAGGAACCTACCGACCCTAGACTGGGGGTCTCAGATGTAAGTTGTGATGATGTTGTTGATGAGTGCGTCAGCCAATCTACCACAGCAGATGCGTTACTGGTGGAGACCCGACCGCTAGCAGATACTGGCAGATTAGGTCTCTCAGCGTGACTCCTGCTGCTACTGGCCCCCAGTCTGATGCGAGCTCTGCCTGCGGAATCTTGGCCTCTGCCACTCCTCTTTTCACTTCCAGGCACTTGTCTGCCCGACATAGTCTAACTGGCGTGGTAGTAGGTGATATTTAAAAAAACCCCGGGCAGCGGTGGGTCTATATGAAACAGAATATAATGCACACCAAAAGTGAGCAGTAACACTCAGCCTCCAACAGGCCTGCTTAGTGTAAATAAGAGAGCTGCTTAGTGTAAATAAAGAGGGGTATGCTATGTTACAGAATGGGATGCCTCAACAGAAGTGCACCTGGCAGGCAGCAGTAAGCCTATGCCCAGCAAAAGTGTCTTTATCAGGGCTAATTTCAATTATAATAAGTGCAAATGGTTATATGGTCTTAAACAGAGGCTGCTGTAGTCACAGAATGGGATGCCCCCAAAAAAGATCCAGTAGTGCTATGCCCAGCAAAAGTGTCTTTATCAGGCCTAATTTCAAATATAATAAGAGCAAATGGTTATATGGTCTTAAACAGAGGCTGCTGTAGTCACAGAATGGGATGCCCCAAAAAAAGATCCAGTAGTGCTATGCCCAGCAAAAGTGTCTTTATCAGGCTAATTTCAAATATAATAAGAGCAAATGGTTATATGGTCTTTAACAGAGGCTGCTATAGTCACAGAATGGGATGCCCTTGCAGGGTCCAGAAGTGCTATGCCCAGCAAAAGTGTCTTTATCAGGCTAATTTCAAATATAATAAGAGCAAATGGTTATATGGTCTTTAACAGAGGCTGCTATAGTCACAGAATGGGATGCCCTTGCAGGGTCCAGTAGTGCTATGCCCAGCAAAAGTGTCTTTATCAGGCTAATTTCAAATATAATAAGAGCAAATGGTTATATGGTCTTTAACAGAGGCTGCTATAGTCACAGAATGGGATGCCCTTGCAGGGTCCAGTAGTGCTATGCCCAGCAAAAGTGTCTTTATCAGGCCTAATTTCTATGAGAATAAGTGCAAATGGTTATTATGCTATTAAATAGAGGCTGGTGTTGTCACAGAATGGGATGCCACAAAAACCAGAGAGCATGCACAGCAAAAGTGTCTTTATCAGGCCTAATTTCTATGAGAATAAGTGCAAATGGTTATTATGCTATTAAATAGAGGCTGGTGTAGTCACAGAATGGGATGCCACAAAAACCAGAGAGCATGCACAGCAAAAGTGTCTTTATCAGGCCTAATTTCTATGAGAATAAGTGCAAATGGTTATTATGCTATTAAATAGAGGCTGGTGTAGTCACAGAATGGGATGCCACAAAAACCAGAGAGCATGCACAGCAAAAGTGTCTTTATCAGGCCTGATTTCTATGAGAATAAGTGCAAATGGTTATTATGCTATTAAATAGAGGCTGGTGTTGTCACAGAATGGGATGCCACAAAAACCAGAGAGCATGCACAGCAAAAGTGTCTTTATCAGGCCTGATTTCTATGAGAATAAGTGCAAATGGTTATTATGCTATTAAATAGAGGCTGGTGTAGTCACAGAATGGGATGCCACAAAAACCAGAGAGCATGCACAGCAAAAGTGTCTTTATCAGGCCTGATTTCTATGAGAATAAGTGCAAATGGTTATTATGCTATTAAATAGAGGCTGGTGTAGTCACAGAATGGGATGCCACAAAAACCAGAGAGCATGCACAGCAAAAGTGTCTTTATCAGGCCTGATTTCTATGAGAATAAGTGCAAATGGTTATTATGCTATTAAATAGAGGCTGGTGTAGTCACAGAATGGGATGCCACAAAAACCAGAGAGCATGCACAGCAAAAGTGTCTTTATCAGGCCTAATTTCTATGAGAATAAGTGCAAATGGTTATTATGCTATTAAATAGAGGCTGGTGTAGTCACAGAATGGGATGCCACAAAAACCAGAGAGCATGCACAGCAAAAGTGTCTTTATCAGGCCTGATTTCTATGAGAATAAGTGCAAATGGTTATTATGCTATTAAATAGAGGCTGGTGTAGTCACAGAATGGGATGCCACAAAAACCAGAGAGCATGCACAGCAAAAGTGTCTTTATCAGGCCTGATTTCTATGAGAATAAGTGCAAATGGTTATTATGCTATTAAATAGAGGCTGGTGTTGTCACAGAATGGGATGCCACAAAAACCAGAGAGCATGCACAGCAAAAGTGTCTTTATCAGGCCTAATTTCTATGAGAATAAGTGCAAATGGTTATTATGCTATTAAATAGAGGCTGGTGTTGTCACAGAATGGGATGCCACAAAAACCAGAGAGCATGCACAGCAAAAGTGTCTTTATCAGGCCTAATTTCTATGAGAATAAGTGCAAATGGTTATTATGCTATTAAATAGAGGCTGGTGTTGTCACAGAATGGGATGCCACAAAAACCAGAGAGCATGCACAGCAAAAGTGTCTTTATCAGGCCTGATTTCTATGAGAATAAGTGCAAATGGTTATTATGCTATTAAATAGAGGCTGGTGTAGTCACAGAATGGGATGCCACAAAAACCAGAGAGCATGCACAGCAAAAGTGTCTTTATCAGGCCTGATTTCTATGAGAATAAGTGCAAATGGTTATTATGCTATTAAATAGAGGCTGGTGTTGTCACAGAATGGGATGCCACAAAAACCAGAGAGCATGCACAGCAAAAGTGTCTTTATCAGGCCTAATTTCTATGAGAATAAGTGCAAATGGTTATTATGCTATTAAATAGAGGCTGGTGTTGTCACAGAATGGGATGCCACAAAAACCAGAGAGCATGCACAGCAAAAGTGTCTTTATCAGGCCTAATTTCTATGAGAATAAGTGCAAATGGTTATTATGCTATTAAATAGAGGCTGGTGTTGTCACAGAATGGGATGCCACAAAAACCAGAGAGCATGCACAGCAAAAGTGTCTTTATCAGGCCTAATTTCTATGAGAATAAGTGCAAATGGTTATTATGCTATTAAATAGAGGCTGGTGTAGTCACAGAATGGGATGCCACAAAAACCAGAGAGCATGCACAGCAAAAGTGTCTTTATCAGGCCTGATTTCTATGAGAATAAGTGCAAATGGTTATTATGCTATTAAATAGAGGCTGGTGTAGTCACAGAATGGGATGCCACAAAAACCAGAGAGCATGCACAGCAAAAGTGTCTTTATCAGGCCTAATTTCTATGAGAATAAGTGCAAATGGTTATTATGCTATTAAATAGAGGCTGGTGTAGTCACAGAATGGGATGCCACAAAAACCAGAGAGCATGCACAGCAAAAGTGGCTTTATCAGGCCTGATTTCTATGAGAATAAGTGCAAATGGTTATTATGCTATTAAATAGAGGCTGGTGTAGTCACAGAATGGGATGCCACAAAAACCAGAGAGCATGCACAGCAAAAGTGTCTTTATCAGGCCTGATTTCTATGAGAATAAGTGCAAATGGTTATTATGCTATTAAATAGAGGCTGGTGTTGTCACAGAATGGGATGCCACAAAAACCAGAGAGCATGCACAGCAAAAGTGTCTTTATCAGGCCTGATTTCTATGAGAATAAGTGCAAATGGTTATTATGCTATTAAATAGAGGCTGGTGTTGTCACAGAATGGGATGCCACAAAAACCAGAGAGCATGCACAGCAAAAGTGTCTTTATCAGGCCTAATTTCTATGAGAATAAGTGCAAATGGTTATTATGCTATTAAATAGAGGCTGGTGTTGTCACAGAATGGGATGCCACAAAAACCAGAGAGCATGCACAGCAAAAGTGTCTTTATCAGGCCTGATTTCTATGAGAATAAGTGCAAATGGTTATTATGCTATTAAATAGAGGCTGGTGTAGTCACAGAATGGGATGCCACAAAAACCAGAGAGCATGCACAGCAAAAGTGTCTTTATCAGGCCTGATTTCTATGAGAATAAGTGCAAATGGTTATTATGCTATTAAATAGAGGCTGGTGTTGTCACAGAATGGGATGCCACAAAAACCAGAGAGCATGCACAGCAAAAGTGTCTTTATCAGGCCTAATTTCTATGAGAATAAGTGCAAATGGTTATTATGCTATTAAATAGAGGCTGGTGTTGTCACAGAATGGGATGCCACAAAAACCAGAGAGCATGCACAGCAAAAGTGTCTTTATCAGGCCTAATTTCTATGAGAATAAGTGCAAATGGTTATTATGCTATTAAATAGAGGCTGGTGTTGTCACAGAATGGGATGCCACAAAAACCAGAGAGCATGCACAGCAAAAGTGTCTTTATCAGGCCTAATTTCTATGAGAATAAGTGCAAATGGTTATTATGCTATTAAATAGAGGCTGGTGTAGTCACAGAATGGGATGCCACAAAAACCAGAGAGCATGCACAGCAAAAGTGTCTTTATCAGGCCTAATTTCTATGAGAATAAGTGCAAATGGTTATTATGCTATTAAATAGAGGCTGGTGTTGTCACAGAATGGGATGCCACAAAAACCAGAGAGCATGCACAGCAAAAGTGTCTTTATCAGGCCTAATTTCTATGAGAATAAGTGCAAATGGTTATTATGCTATTAAATAGAGGCTGGTGTTGTCACAGAATGGGATGCCACAAAAACCAGAGAGCATGCACAGCAAAAGTGTCTTTATCAGGCCTAATTTCTATGAGAATAAGTGCAAATGGTTATTATGCTATTAAATAGAGGCTGGTGTTGTCACAGAATGGGATGCCACAAAAACCAGAGAGCATGCACAGCAAAAGTGTCTTTATCAGGCCTAATTTCTATGAGAATAAGTGCAAATGGTTATTATGCTATTAAATAGAGGCTGGTGTTGTCACAGAATGGGATGCCACAAAAACCAGAGAGCATGCACAGCAAAAGTGTCTTTATCAGGCCTAATTTCTATGAGAATAAGTGCAAATGGTTATTATGCTATTAAATAGAGGCTGGTGTTGTCACAGAATGGGATGCCACAAAAACCAGAGAGCATGCACAGCAAAAGTGTCTTTATCAGGCCTAATTTCTATGAGAATAAGTGCAAATGGTTATTATGCTATTAAATAGAGGCTGGTGTTGTCACAGAATGGGATGCCACAAAAACCAGAGAGCATGCACAGCAAAAGTGTCTTTATCAGGCCTAATTTCTATGAGAATAAGTGCAAATGGTTATTATGCTATTAAATAGAGGCTGGTGTTGTCACAGAATGGGATGCCACAAAAACCAGAGAGCATGCACAGCAAAAGTGTCTTTATCAGGCCTAATTTCTATGAGAATAAGTGCAAATGGTTATTATGCTATTAAATAGAGGCTGGTGTAGTCACAGAATGGGATGCCACAAAAACCAGAGAGCATGCACAGCAAAAGTGTCTTTATCAGGCCTGATTTCTATGAGAATAAGTGCAAATGGTTATTATGCTATTAAATAGAGGCTGGTGTAGTCACAGAATGGGATGCCACAAAAACCAGAGAGCATGCACAGCAAAAGTGTCTTTATCAGGCCTAATTTCTATGAGAATAAGTGCAAATGGTTATTATGCTATTAAATAGAGGCTGGTGTAGTCACAGAATGGGATGCCACAAAAACCAGAGAGCATGCACAGCAAAAGTGTCTTTATCAGGCCTGATTTCTATGAGAATAAGTGCAAATGGTTATTATGCTATTAAATAGAGGCTGGTGTTGTCACAGAATGGGATGCCACAAAAACCAGAGAGCATGCACAGCAAAAGTGTCTTTATCAGGCCTGATTTCTATGAGAATAAGTGCAAATGGTTATTATGCTATTAAATAGAGGCTGGTGTAGTCACAGAATGGGATGCCACAAAAACCAGAGAGCATGCACAGCAAAAGTGTCTTTATCAGGCCTGATTTCTATGAGAATAAGTGCAAATGGTTATTATGCTATTAAATAGAGGCTGGTGTTGTCACAGAATGGGATGCCACAAAAACCAGAGAGCATGCACAGCAAAAGTGTCTTTATCAGACCTAATTTCTATGAGAATAAGTGCAAATGGTTATTATGCTATTAAATAGAGGCTGGTGTTGTCACAGAATGGGATGCCACAAAAACCAGAGAGCATGCACAGCAAAAGTGTCTTTATCAGACCTAATTTCTATGAGAATAAGTGCAAATGGTTATTATGCTATTAAATAGAGGCTGGTGTAGTCACAGAATGGGATGCCACAAAAACCAGAGAGCATGCACAGCAAAAGTGTCTTTATCAGGCCTGATTTCTATGAGAATAAGTGCAAATGGTTATTATGCTATTAAATAGAGGCTGGTGTTGTCACAGAATGGGATGCCACAAAAACCAGAGAGCATGCACAGCAAAAGTGTCTTTATCAGGCCTAATTTCTATGAGAATAAGTGCAAATGGTTATTATGCTATTAAATAGAGGCTGGTGTTGTCACAGAATGGGATGCCACAAAAACCAGAGAGCATGCACAGCAAAAGTGTCTTTATCAGGCCTAATTTCTATGAGAATAAGTGCAAATGGTTATTATGCTATTAAATAGAGGCTGGTGTTGTCACAGAATGGGATGCCACAAAAACCAGAGAGCATGCACAGCAAAAGTGTCTTTATCAGGCCTAATTTCTATGAGAATAAGTGCAAATGGTTATTATGCTATTAAATAGAGGCTGGTGTTGTCACAGAATGGGATGCCACAAAAACCAGAGAGCATGCACAGCAAAAGTGTCTTTATCAGGCCTAATTTCTATGAGAATAAGTGCAAATGGTTATTATGCTATTAAATAGAGGCTGGTGTTGTCACAGAATGGGATGCCACAAAAACCAGAGAGCATGCACAGCAAAAGTGTCTTTATCAGGCCTAATTTCTATGAGAATAAGTGCAAATGGTTATTATGCTATTAAATAGAGGCTGGTGTTGTCACAGAATGGGATGCCACAAAAACCAGAGAGCATGCACAGCAAAAGTGTCTTTATCAGGCCTAATTTCTATGAGAATAAGTGCAAATGGTTATTATGCTATTAAATAGAGGCTGGTGTTGTCACAGAATGGGATGCCACAAAAACCAGAGAGCATGCACAGCAAAAGTGTCTTTATCAGGCCTAATTTCTATGAGAATAAGTGCAAATGGTTATTATGCTATTAAATAGAGGCTGGTGTTGTCACAGAATGGGATGCCACAAAAACCAGAGAGCATGCACAGCAAAAGTGTCTTTATCAGGCCTAATTTCTATGAGAATAAGTGCAAATGGTTATTATGCTATTAAATAGAGGCTGGTGTTGTCACAGAATGGGATGCCACAAAAACCAGAGAGCATGCACAGCAAAAGTGTCTTTATCAGGCCTAATTTCTATGAGAATAAGTGCAAATGGTTATTATGCTATTAAATAGAGGCTGGTGTTGTCACAGAATGGGATGCCACAAAAACCAGAGAGCATGCACAGCAAAAGTGTCTTTATCAGGCCTGATTTCTATGAGAATAAGTGCAAATGGTTATTATGCTATTAAATAGAGGCTGGTGTTGTCACAGAATGGGATGCCACAAAAACCAGAGAGCATGCACAGCAAAAGTGTCTTTATCAGGCATGATTTCTATGAGAATAAGTGCAAATGGTTATTATGCTATTAAATAGAGGCTGGTGTAGTCACAGAATGGGATGCCACAAAAACCAGAGAGCATGCACAGCAAAAGTGTCTTTATCAGGCCTGATTTCTATGAGAATAAGTGCAAATGGTTATTATGCTATTAAATAGAGGCTGGTGTTGTCACAGAATGGGATGCCACAAAATCAGAGAGCATGCACAGCAAAAGTGTCTTTATCAGGCCTAATTT